>OY728146.1:2015794618-2025794618 GCA_963277665.1 Viscum album
TCTAAGGATCCATTGAGAGATTAACTAGGGTTCCTTCTATACTACATAAATCTTAGTAAACAATAAACAACTAATTTGATACGATCAGTAATGCAATCAAATTTTGGCACTGTTTTTGAGGATCCAAGATCATTTTTTTCTTTCTTACATTTTATTTCTTTTATTTATTTATTTACTAATATTTTCAATATCTATAATTACCCTACACTTTATTATATATTAATTCATGATTTATTACATAAGATTAAAATTAATATAACACAAAAGATCAATAACTATAGTGTATTTTGGAATTAGGTACATTACATAACAATTTGGAATAGGAAAAAAATAATCTTTATTGAAAAATTCCTTAACATGCTTGCACTTAAAACTGCATGGGATAACCTGGGGACATACATAAGAAAGGTGAGAGATATAAATCTCAATAAACGAATGAGACCAGAATAAGGTAATACATGTTAGAAAATATACATATAAATGGGGAATAAAGGGAACATTAATAGGAAAGATATAGCATGATAATCATAGCATGGAAAATGTGTAAATGACTTAAAACATTGAATCATAAACATAGGTCAATGATAAATTCCAAGAAATAATGATTGAAAAATTTCTATAAAGGAATTAGGTTTACTCCCTATTCCAACATGACATCTTATGAGACAAAATATTATGAAATTAATTGAATCTCTATATAATTCTAGGCGCACCCATCACTTTCATTTCATTCTCAGGATTAAGTGTGCCACATAGATCATACAACATGGATTCATTAATCATTATACTTTATCCCACAATCATGGAATGTGTAATAAATACATGTATTTCCAAATTCAAGTAAGTATAAGTTTATAGAGGTGAACACCATTAACAGGAAATGAGTATGGTATTCACTACACAGCTGTTTGGGCATGGAAAATCATGGTGAAATTTTAGCAGCATAACAACGACACATAAAATTTTGTAAAAATGGGTTTATGAGAGAGGAAGAGGTATATTATAATTTGTACATAATTTATTTAGTAATATGGACATGTAAATACATATCCCAAAATTATTAATTGAAAATAGAAGGCATAAGATAATAAATAAACACAAATAAAGAAGAGAAGGTGAGGATACCTTACTTGAGTGTGTGACTCCAAATTCTTAGGAGGAGCTTCTTGAGAGACTGGGGGCACCTTGGGAGGACTCTATAGAGGGTAGGGAAGATTAAATAAATGATAAAAATAATTTTAATGAATAGAAATGGGAGTTTGCGTGGGTTTATATAGGAAATGATTGGGGAATTCTTTATCATTTCTCAAACGTAGTTTTGGACTCTATATAATAAAATAACCAAACCCCAAACATTCCTATAATTTTTCCCATGGTTTCTACCAAATAGTATTGGTTTTAATTATTTTATAAGTTAAGAGTTTGAACATAATAAAATAATACCCTTTCTTATGTGGAGGTGATTCATACTCTTAAAGAATGGATTTTAAAACCTTAAAATATATTATAAGTTTTGGGGGATTCATAATGGCTTTAAAAAATAAATAAAATTAACTTAAAATAAAATTATTTTAAATTTAAAAAATATATTTGGTCATGGATACTATTTATATTATTTATTACCTCACTTTTGGGTTAGTATGATGTCATAATACACACCGTATATTTATATGGTATTTAATTTTTACCTGAAAATCTGACTATCTTAGAAAATTATGAAAATTTCACCATGGGAAAATTTCGAAGTTTGAATTCCAAAAATAATATTCATTTTATCAAAATAATTTTCTAAATAAGTTAATTTTAACTTTTAAAATAATAAACATTATTTATTGATAAATGTTGGGTTTTTTGACAATAAAAGATTTTGAACCCTTCTAAAAATTACACTTGACTTAAAAAAATTATATGGTAATTTATATTTAATAATTTTTTTTAATAATAACATTTTACTAAAAAATTATTTATTTCAAAAATACATTAATTCATCAAAATAAATTCCCTAATTGGATTTGAATATTACTAAAAAAATACTTTTTTTGTTTTGTTGTATAAAAATCATTTATAAAGTAACAATAATAGGATGAAAATATATTCATTATTCTATGAAAATAATTTACATACTCATATTTCTAGGGTCTTAATACATATCCATTTAATATGACAGAAAACACCCTAAGAGTAAGGTGTGTGATGATGAGACCTTCATGGGGGATGGTTTGACGTATATGGTTTGGGTTGTGATCTCGATGAGCTTGAAATTATTCCATAAATGGTTTCTGTCATGATTAATTTGTTGGATCTCATCTTGGTATTGGTCAAGGTAAAATACCAGGGATGATATGACCATCATAAGCTCTGATAAATGGGTTTCATATGGTATGATCCTCCTGGTTGAAGACATCACAACTTGTGTCAATTGGATTTTTTAAAACCCTATACTTATACTAATCATGTGATCACTATTCAATAGATATATTATCAATGGTAATGATGATTAATGGTATTTTAAATCTAATAATATATAATAAAACCAAATAAGTGCAAGTGTTTTCTATAACCATATAACATAATAATACATTTAATTAAATCACAAGGAAAATTTTATTTATAATAGTTCTAGTCGTTTCAATATTTCCCTATTCAGAAAATTTTCCCTCAAGATTTCCATTTCCCACACTAGAAAAGATGAGGCTAACTCTATTTCATCACCTCCTCTAGTTCCCACATCACTTATTCAAACTTGTTGTTTTTCTACAATACTCTGACAAGGTGAATTGTCTTATTTCTTATAACTTTGTCTCTACAATCTAAGATTTTCACTGGCTACTCTTCATAGAAAATATTATTCACCAAAGGCACCACATTTGTATTGAGTACATGTGAGGGGTATGGTATGTAATTCTTCATAAGGGACACATGGAACACATCATGTACTTGAGATATGTTATGTGGGGGTGATAGTCGATAGTCCACCACTCCGATGCGACCAATGATCTCAAAGGGGACCATGTATCCTGAACTATGATTTCAATTATTCCAAAATCTCATCACTTTATTCCATGGATATATGTGGAGGAATACCATGTTTCTAATGTTAAACATTAGGTCTCGTTGTTTATTGATTTCATATCTCTTTTTTTGACTCTGAGCAACCATGATGTGCTACTGAATAGTCTTAACCTTTTCCACTATTTCCTCAACCATTTCAGTACTAGCAGTTTTCATTCCCCAACTTCATCCTAACATGAAGTTGTTTTGTACCTCTTCCCATAAAGGGATTCATAGGGATTCATTTTGATTCTTGAGTGGAAACTGTTATTGTAAGATAAATAATACTAAGAAAGATATTGATCCCATCCTTCCTTTAAGTCAATTGATCCTGATCTCAACACGTATTCAAGTGTTTGGATAGTATGATTGGATTGGACATCTATTTGGGAGTGATAATTCATGAAGAAAATCATCTCAGTATTCATATAATGATAAAGACCCTTCCATAAATTAGAGGTGAATCTTGGATCTTGATTAGATATAATGGATAGTGGTACTCCATGAAACCTCACCACTTCTCTAATGTATATCAATGCAAGTTAATCCAATGAGAAGTCCTCTAAAATCTCAATGAAGTGAGTAGTCTTTATAAGACAATCAACCATAACCTATATATAATTATTCCCTCTTGATGTCTTAATAAGACCAGTGACAAAGTCCATGGTGATGTTTTCCCATTTCCATGTTGGTATGGGTAATGGTTGTATCATCTCTTTGGATTTTGCCTTCTTGCCTTCAATTACTGACATAGAAGACATATTGATGTATATTTTACAATCTCCTTCTCCATATTTTCCCACCAGTAGTGTTCTTGTAGATCTCCATACATCTTTTCATTTCCTAGGTAGATGGAGAAGGTATAAATATTTGCATCATCCAACAACTCCTTTTTTAAATCAGGATTTGATGGTACACATTATCATGACCCAAATCATACAAATCCTTCATCATCAACATTGAACTATGAGGATTTAAATTTCCTTATATCTTCCACTTTCTTCTAAATTGTCACATCATCTCTTTGATCATCCTTTAACCTCTCTAGAAGAGACAGTTGAGAAATCATTTTTGAAAGGATTAATGATGTTCCTTCCATTATTATTCCCATGTCCATCCTTTACAAATCAATAAAGATTATATCCCTATTAATTCTCATCAATGATAATATTTATGGATCCTTTCTACTTAGATAATCCACCACTTTATTCACTTTACCAAGATGGTAGTGGATTGATCAGTCATAGTCCTTGATCATCTCTAACCATCCTCATCAGTGCATATTCATCTATTTCTATGTGAATATATACTTGAATCTTTTATGATATATATATATTTGAAACTTCTACCCAAAGAGATAATGCCATAATATTTTCAAAGTAATGATCACTACATTTCAACTCAAAATCATGTGTTGGGTAGTTCTGTTTGTGAAATTTCAACTGCCTTAAATCATAGGATATGACTTGGTCATTTTACATTAACACATATCCCATACCCTTCGTCAAACCATTAATAAACACCATGAAGAGTTCTCCACTTATGGTTAGTGTGTGAACATGGGAATTGATAAGCCTCATTTTCATCTCTTCGAATCTCTCTTCACATTCATTATTCTAATAATTTTTTCCCTTAAGAGTTATCTTGGTTAGGGGGTTTGATAATCGTGATAAATTTCTCACAAATCGAAGATAATACCCATATAATTAATGGAAACTATGAATATATTTCACATATATTGGTCTTGACCACACTTAAAGTTCTTATATCTTTGTAGGGTTCACAGATATCCCATTTCTTGTGATGATATTAACCAATAATGAAACTTCCTTCAATTAGAACTCACATTTTTTTTACTTTCCATAAAGATTCTCCTTTCATAAGGTATTTAGCATAGTAATTAGATACTCCTCATGATCCTCCTTTATTTTGGAGTATATTAGAATATCATCTATAAATACTACCACAAATTTATAGAGGTGATCTCAAATGACTTTATTCATCAAGTACATGAATATTTCTGAAGCATTAGTGAGTATGAATGGAATTATTATGAACTCATAGTGCCCATACTTTGTACGAAAAGAAGTCTTAGGGGTATTCTCTTTTTTCACCCTTAATTTATAATATCCTGACCAAATATTCACCTTGGATAAGTATTTTTCTCCACATATATGATCAAATAATTCATCAATCCATGATATGGGATACTTGTCCTTTATCGTGATCTTGTAGGAATCACAATAATCTACGCAAAGGCACATTTAACCATCCTTCCTCTTGACAAATAGGACTGATGCACCCCATGGTGAAGCACTTGATCATATGAACCTATCATCTAGATTATCCTGTAGTTTTTTATTCAGATCCTTATGTTTCAAAATATCTATTCTTTACAAATTCTTGGATAATGGTAACAACCCATGTATAAGGTCAATGGAAAATTGAACTTCTTGGATAGGAGGAAGACCAGGAAATTTCTTAGGAAACACATCAGTGTATCCCCTCACAATAGAAATGTATTTGAGGATGGTTTTTTACTTATAATCAATCATTTGAGCTATATATTCTTTATCATAGGAAAAAATATCCATGTTTGAGATGTTGGTGCTAAAAAAGATTCATCCTCCTCCATAGACATGTAAAGAAACGGGGGTCGATTCACAATGCGAAGAGCGATTTCCTTCTCATAGAAATTTATGTAGGCTCTATATAGGGAAATCTAATACATACCAAAAATTAAATAAAATTGAACCAAAGGTAGTATGATTAAGTTCTATGGAATGTTCAACCCACAAATTATGACATGGGAGGAGTTATATACCGAGGATGCAATAATTATCCCATTTTTCATTTTCACCAACAACACTACCACCATTCTTTGTGGTGGTGATTTAATAGTTCGAATAAACATTCATAATATGAAGCAACCCTTATAAATTGAATCAAAAAATAAATTTTCTATTATTGAATGAATAACTAGTGTACCTACACCACTTCATTTTCAGGATAAGCCTCATTGGTTGTGATGGAGAAAGATCACCCTTCCTGCCTTTGAGGTTGTTGGTTATCTATGAAAACCCTTAGCTTAGTGCATTAGTTTTCAAAGTTCCATGGTTCTTTTTAGTTGAAGTAATGAACAATGCACTGAGGGTTAACTGGAGCATTATTTTCGTTCATCACATTAGTAGGTTTCTCCTATCGGTAATTTCTATTTAGCTTCCCTTCATTCCTGTACCCAAAGTATTTCCTCACCCCACTTAGGCAATTTCTGGGGTTCTTCTCTCCACACCTTTTAAAACTGGGATGTTGAAATTTTTTTATCACCATTAAATTTATCCATAAGAACTATAGAATTAAAATCTAGTTTTACACTTCTTATCCCTATGATACCCTTTATATTTTCCCATATCCATTTATAATTTCATGGAACATAATAAAATTTCTTCATAGTTATGAAATTCATGAATTGCTAGGGCTTTTCATAGACTAGGTTTGAACCAAACAAAGAACCTTACATTCAGAGGTAACGATAAAGCCAAAGGTGTATCATGAATGTCTTGTGATGTATTCCTAGTATGACCCTATAGATTCATCATCTTTTTTCTTTAGTGTAAGGAAATCAGTTTACATTTTAATTGAGAGAGTGCGAGGAAAATATTTATCATTTTTTTTCTAGAATTCCTTCCAACCCATCACTTTGATCTCTTCCTCATGATTCATATTCTTGATTAATGTCAACCAATAATCAAATTATCCCTCCATATTATAATCATAAATTACAAACTTCTCTTTTTTGTAATATTGAAGGATGGATAATATCTTTTCTATAGAGTTGATCAATTATTCCACGATTAATGGATCATATGATGCATTGAAAGGAACAAGACATTGTTATATAAAGTAATCAATTACAGTTTCTGGGATATTTGGGAGCTCCTCCTGATCTAGGTTTCTATTCAGAACCTGAGTCATTTGAGAGAGTATCATTACAAAGTTTGTTATTCCTACTCCCATTTGGTTGGGCATCTCATTGGGGTAGTCATCACATTACACATCACATTAATTTTTTACCATATTCCTCATATTTCTAGAAATTGGATAGAATAAAGTGAAAATTAAGGATGAGTATTTTTAAACTATAAAATTTATATAAATGAATCCAATGAAATTAAATAGATAACTTATAAATTACATTCATTTCCTTAAATTATGAATTTCTAGGCTTTAATATATGTTATCCATGATCTATTTTCTAACATATACTATTATGGAAATTTTTTCCATTAATAATGGTTCATAATGATATTATGAGTTTACTAAAGAATATCCCCTTGTATTTTCAAACCAAATGTGTAGTAAGGCCTGTTGTCATGTACCAGGTTACACCGAGTCAGGCCCAACGCACCTTGTCAGAGTTGTTACCCCTAGGTACATCTGTGTCAGAACCACGTCCACTTTTAGTTTCTAGAAATGGATTTATTTTCTTAATAAACCACTTAAATTATACTTAACAAAATGTATGGATGTTTTCTTATACTTAGTCTTATCCATAAAGCTTACTCTAGAGTTTTCTAATCTTAATCCCAAAAATAACTAACTTTTCTTTCAATACCAACTATTAAAAACCTACTATTTATTATACATTAATTAATGATTTATTAAATAATATTATAATTATTACAACCTAAAATATATATAGGTTTATTTTATTTTATAATTAGTTACATTAAATAACAATTTAGAACATGAAAAATATCATCTTTATTGAAAACTTCCTTAACATGACAACACTTAAAACTGTATTGGATAGCCTGGAGAAATACAGGAGAAAGGGGTGATATATATATCCCAATAAGGGAATAATCATGGAATAAGGTAAAAAATGTTATAAAATAGGCATATAAATTGGGAATAAATGGAACATGAATAATAATTCATTATATAGCATGATAATCATAACAAGGGAATTGTGGTAACAACTTAAAACACTGCATCATAAACATTGGTCAAGGATAAATGTCAAGACATCATGATGAAAAAAGTACCAAAAATTAATTAGGTTCACTCCCTATACAAAAAAGATATCCCATGTGACCAAACATTACCCAATGCGTTAGAGTGATATATAATTTTGGGTGTACCTGTCACTTTCGTTTCATTCTCATGCTTAAGTTTGCCATATAAATCATACAATATGGATTCATTTGTCATCATATTTTATACCATGAAAAAGGAGTGTGGAATAAATAAATTTAATTACCAAGTCAAATAAGTATAACTATATAAATGTTAACACCATTGATAAGAAATGAATATGGTATTCACTATATAATTGTTTTGACATGGAAAATCGCAGTGAAATTTTGGCAGCATAATGACGTCACTTAAAAATTTGTAATATGGATTGATGAGAGTAGAAGGGGTCTATAATAATTTGGAAATAAAATTGTAAGTAATATGTACATGTAAATACATATCGAAACATTTTTAATAGGAAATAAAAGTCATAAGATAGTAAATAAACTTCAATAAAGAAGAGAAGGTGAGGATTCCTTACTTGATTGTGTGACTCCAAATGCTTGGTAGGAGATTCTTGAGAGATTGGGGTAACCGTTAGAGGAATCTAGGGAGGGTAGAGAAAAGTAAGTTTGTTATCCATGTATTTTTATTGAAGATAAATGTAATATTTTGTGGGTTTGTAAAGGAAATTAGTGGTGAATTATTTATAAGTTATAAAACTTAGGTTTTGGACTTTATATAATAAAATAACCAAAACCAGAAACATTACAACGTATTTTTACAATGGTTTTGAAAAAATTGGAGTTTTTATTATTATTTTAAGAGTATAAGTTATGAAATTAAAAAAATAATACCCTTTCTTATGTGGAGGCTAGTCATACTCTTAAAGAAAGGATTTTAAAACCTTAAAATATATTTTATGTTTTGGAGGATTCATAATGGATTTATAAAATAAATCAAATTAACGTAAGATCACATTATTTTAAAGTGGAAACATATATTTTGTCATGGATGTACTTTTTAGTATTTATTAAATCCCTTTTTGTTCATTATGATGTCTTAATACATACCATATATTTATACGATATTAATTTTTACCCGAAAATTCAACTGTCTCAAAAAATTATGAAAAATTCACCAGCGAATAATTTCAATGCTCTGATTCCAAAAATAATATTAATTTTATGAAAAATAATTTTATAAATATTTTATTTTTCACTTTAAAAATAAAAATCGTCATTTATTGATAAATGGTGGGTGTTTTTGACAATAACATTTTTTGAACCCTTATAAAAATTACGTTTGATTTCATAAAAATTAAATGATCATTTATATTTAATAATTTTTTTAATAATAATATTTTATTAAAATATTTTTTATTTAAAAAATCTATTAAATAATCAAAATAATTTATTTAATTGAATTTTAATATTACCCCAAAATACTATTTTTATTTTATTGTATAAAAATAATTTACAAAGTAATAATAATATGATAAAAATATATTCATTATTCTATGAAAAATAATGTACATGATCATATTTCTAATATCTTGATACATATAGCTTTAATACACTGGAAAACTCTCTAAGATTAAGGTGCACAATGTTGAGAATTTCCTGGGGTGGTTCGATGTACAAGGGTTGGGTCAGGATCTCGATGACTGTGAACTTCTTCCGTAAACAGTTTCACTTATGGTTAAGTTGTTAGATACCATCTTGGTCTTAGTCAATGGAAAATCCTAGTGATTCTATCACTCTAGAAATATCTGATAAATGAGATTCATAGGGTACGATCCTAATAGTTGTGGCCATCAATTTCTTTGTCAATTGGATTTGTTAAAACCCTATATTTATACTATTCATGTGATCACTATTCAATGACTATATTATCAATAGTTTTGATGCTTAGTAGTCTTTTAAATCTGATAGGATATAATAAAACCAAATAAGTGAATGTGTTTTCTATAACCATATTACACAATAATACATTCAATTAAATCACAAGGGGAATATTATTAATAACAATCTCGGTCATTACAATATCCCCCTTCCCTTTTGGTTGTTTTTGTTTTTGTTTTTTATTTTGTTTATTTTTATGTGTTTTTTATTCTCTCTCTCTATTCTCCCCTCTCTTACTCTCTCTCTATATCAAAATATAGAGTATAAAATTATCTTTTATATTATCCTTTAATTATTCTTAAGTTATATTATTTTATTCATCTTCCATTATAAAAAAGAAAAAAAAACAAATGACAAGATCTGATAAAGAAATAGTACTTGAATTTGATCTAGAAATTAAAAATACACTTCAGTCAAAAACTAGTTCATATATAGTAGGATATTCAAGTAAGTTTTAAAAAACCCTTGTGGAGTCTCATTTTGTCCTAAACTAATAAGAAATTGAACAAAATAAAACCCCATAAATCATGGCTATAAATAATTAAACATTAAAAGAATTGACCACCCCTGATGTGGAGTACCAACCTGCGTACATCCAATACCCTGAGGAAGAAAACAACTTTTAACTGATATTAGGTCTCATCCAATTACTTCCTAAATTCCATGGTCTTCCTGGTTAGGACCCTTAAAAACATCTCAATGAGTTTCACATAGTGCGATCCACCATGAACCCCAAAATATGATTTAGGACCTTATAAAGTTTAGAGCCATTCCATTCTCCTTTGATGGTGTAGACAAAGACTTGATATAATATCTTTATACCATAACTAGGGATTGGAATGAACTTAAATGGCCCTATATAGATAATTTTTTCCTTTACTCATGAACCTCATCAATTAGAAAATAAATCTATGGAAATATACAATCACAAGGAGAGGCCCTTCATGAATATTAGGGGAAATTCAAAAGAATTTGTTCAAGATGCCCCACCAAACAATTAATGAATAATTTATAATTCAACAATTATATGAGCGAATTATCCCTGTGGATCATGGTATGATAGATTCTATATCTATTGGTTCCCTTATTGATAAAACTCTTTCCACCTCTCGTGAATTAATAGCCAACATGGATCAAAATGAACAAAAATTTGGTACACAAGAAATTGCACTAACCTGAGGAGTTCATGAGGTAAGTAATTCATCCCTAGAACAAAAGGTATATAATAAAATTGATGATATGAATACCCTTATAAGTAAATGAGATAAAGTACCAAGTAATTTAAACTCTCCTCCCATTCCATTACATTGTGGTATTTTTTCTGATAACACTCATTTTTCTGACTAGTACCCGCAACTTCAGGATTCATCCAAGTCTTGTGCAGATGTATTCCCTGGGTGTCCATTTCAACAAGCACCACCCTTAAAGCAAGAACCATTCAAGACAAACCCAAACCTTGAGTGGAAATAACAACCATATTAAAAATAATGAGGAAACTCAAGATACCCTAAATATAACTGGTATCAACAAGGACAAGGTATGAAAACTTCTTACCCTTCAACATCTCGAAACAATAATCCACCTCCAAAATCAGAACCAAGCCTTGAGGAAGTGGTGATGAAAATGGAAACCCATAACCTCAAGTTCCAATAGACCACACAATCAGCTATTCAAGACATATGAACTCAAGTGGGACAATTGGAAAACACCATCAATGAGATAAATATGAATATTTATAGAAAAATTCCATCCCAAACTATTGTAATCCAAAGGATAAATGTAATGCATATGTAATCACACTTTGTAGTAAAAAATAAGTTTATTATTACAAATATTCTACCCAAAAGGCATGTCCCCCTCTGGAAAACTCTCTTTCCATACCCTAAAAAGATTCATGTAAATGAAAAAAAGACAAAAAGGGTAAACAAATTATCATTTATTATTCTCATGAAAAATCCATTCCTCTCACTTTACCCCAAAGAATCTATAAATATAAGAATTTTTTTGATAATGAGTTTGATAATGAAATAATGGATACATTTAATTAGATACAATTTAACATTACTTTATCGGATGCAGTTAAAAAAATCCCTCGATATTTTAAATTTCTTAAAGATATTTTCACCCATATATGATGAATGAAGGAGAATTAGAGTGTCAACCTGGGAAGAAATATCTCAGTTTTGATACAACCAGCAATGCTAACGAAATTTAAGGATCCTATATATTTCATGATACATTGAAACATAGGGGATACCTTCTTTTTTATGTAATTCTAGATTTCTATGCTTCGATTAATGTGATTCCTTACTCTGTGTACACTTCTATATAGGGTGGAGTGATTCAACTAATAGGAATCATCATGAAAAATTCCAATTAAAGCACAACACACCCATCCAGAATGATCAAGGACATCCTCATAAGTGTGTAAAATCTCATCTTCCCTGCATAATTCTATATTATTGAGATGGAAGATACCCAAACCCAAGGGCATGATCCTCTCATACTTATGAGGTCATTCCTAAAAAATAGAAAATACAATCATCAACATTCATAATGGTATACTATACATGGAGTTCAATAGAGAAAATGTATGCTTTAATATCCTTGATTCCATGAAACACCCTATTGAAGTTAAATCCACTCTTCCTATCTATTCAATGTAAGTTCTCTTTAACAACACACACACATAAACAGACACAACATTTTCTTCTCGGATCATACTCCAATTTATTTTCTTCTAATTTAATCTTGGATTATTTGAGTTTTGATTCATGTTTTGAAAATTATATGGGTTCATAAAAGTGTAAATTTTGTGCTTTAATTGAAGATTGTATTCATCCTAAGGTACCCATTACTACCGATGATTTTAAAGATCTCATTTACATTGATTATATTTCTGTAGAGAAAAAACACAACTAGATAGATAGTTTCATGGACCTCACTTCCCCTAAAACCCCCTCATCAATCCAAAAACTACTAGTGTTGGAATTAAAACAACATCAATATAATTTAAAATACACATATCCTGAAGGTATTTCTCTGGCCTAAGAGATGCTTAGAGACCTCAACTTCAAAACCCACGGTTCTAACATGACCATCAATATTAATATGAAAAAATCCTATAACAATGTGGAATGGTGCTTCATCAAAAAAGTTATTTTAGTTATGAGTTTCTCCTCGTGGAATATTGATATAATTTTCTATTTCTTCAGTTCACTGTGGATTTTGGTCTCTTTCATGGGGAAATCCTACAGTTTTTTCAAAACTACACATGGACTATGATAGGAGAACCCGATATCTTCAAGTTTTCTCATTCTGGTTCATGATGTTCTTAGTCGAATCATTCATAGAGGAATGAGAAATGGAGCTATTCTTCCTTACTGTGAAAATTTGAGAAACCCAGCTTTGTCCCACCTTTTGTTCGCAGATGATTCTATCATCTTCACGAATGAGTATAAAAGGTATATCATTGGTTTGATTAGGATTTGGGAGGATTACAACCATTAGAGTGGTTATATTATAAATTTATACAAGAGAAGTTTTAATATCTTCTGAAGTTGTGCCTCGAGTCACATAAATTCAATGAGTTACACCCTGGGAATGCAGAGGGGTGTTTCCCCTATGAACTACCTGGGTTCCCCCATTTCACTGGTGAGACTGTGCATCCACAACTTTGATCCCATCCTTAGTAAGATCATAGATCGGGTGCTTAATCGGAAGAACAAGTTCTTATCCTTTAGAGGTCGAATTTCACTAGTCAATAATGTTCTTGTGGCTACTTTGATGTATGCTCTCTCCTCTATCAAGGTTCTGATCACCGTCATCAAGAATATCGATAGGATCCTTGTGATATTTTTATGGGACCCATTGTCTGAAGGTAAAAGGCACTGGAACTCCTAGAGAAGGATGATGAAATTGGTTCGAGAGGGAGGGATCAATGACCATAGTCTCAATGATACTCTTTACTGCATGCATGTAAATATTTCTTGGGGAGTTTTGGAATGTCATTATTTTTTATGGAAAATCATGCACTGCAATGTGAAGGATCAAGTATCCCCCACATGGTCGATGCTAGGTACTCTTGTTTCTAATCTTTACTCACAATCTCGTTGTATCATTGGGATGGGTGAGATACTTTCTGGAATCAGAACTGGATTGGGTCGGTCATTGGTTTCCTCAAATACCTGGATTAAAACATATCCTTCAAGGAAACCAACCTTTACCCGCTCTTCATTTCAGCAGTACTTGATAGGGAGAATTAGGGTATCTTCAACCTCATAGAGTTGAACTCATACCCCAATAGATGTATCTTCATAGTGTCCTCCTTAGCTCACTTTAGGTCAAATGATTTTCATAGGATCAATGACATGAAGTTTCATACAGACGCATGGAATGAGACTCTTTGGAATAAAATCACCCCCACCAAGTTTAATTTTCTCACCTAGAGGTTAAGGAATGGGGTAGTGACGATAGATGATAAAATCAAAAGGTTCAAGATTTATACTATTTACTATTGACTTTTCTGCAAATCTCATTGGGAGGAAAGCTCCACCCATCTATTTTTTGAAAGTAATTGGGCTCGCAAGGTGTGGTGCTTCGTTGGGGAGTTCACAGCTTTCTCAGACCCAAACATGGATGATCTTACCTTTATGAATTGTTAGTACCATGGCTCGGGTGATGCTAGTATGGAGAGTCTAGCTCATATGGTGGTCCTGGACATAGGTTTTTAGAGCCTCTGAAAAGCAAGGAATAGGGTGCAACATGAGGGGGTGTCCCCATCAGCCAAATTGATTATCACATGGATGATAAATATCTTCTTTGACATGGATATAATCAATCTCAACATGAGTGAGGATTTCTCCTTTCTCCATTTCAATCCAGGGTCTCTCACTGCCCCTCCATTTAGTAGTAATTTTTGGGGTAGATGGGTTTGTTGGCACCCACTGATCAGTGGTTTGAAACATAACACTAATGGTTCATGTACCTTGGGATCTTTGTGTGGAGGGGGGGGGGGGGGGGTTGTTTGGGATGTAAATGGATCAATTTTTTTGGATTTATTAGTCCTAGCGGGGAAGGTGATTTCCCTCCATGTAGAGGCCTTATCAATGTTTACAAGCCTCACCTTATTCGTCCAAAGGTACTTACACATTATGGAAGCTAAAACCGATTCATTTCTTCTTCACAATTCCCTTCTGGGTCTCAACGACCCCCATGGGGGATCAACTATGTCACAAGGAATTGTTGGGGAATTCTTAATTCCAGCACTAAAGTGTCTCACACATGGAGTGAGGGGAATAAAGTGGTGGATCACCTAACATCCTAGACTTAATTGGGTGCGAGGATGTCTTATTTCATAATGTGGCTAGGTTTAAGGCTGAGGGAGTGAATTTTATTAGAAGTGATGAACTTGGTTTGTATTACATTAGGCCACAATATCCCCTAGGGTGGGTGGGGGATAGTCTTTCCTTTCTTGTACCTTTATCTTTTCAATAATAAAAAATTTACCTAATGATGATGATGAAGCTATAACCATAATTCAAGATCAGCATTGGTCGACTCCCACTATTCTTGAAGTGGTAAAATTATAATTCCGTAAATTAATTTCTTCTGGGATCATTTATCATATACATGATAGTAAATAGGTTAGCCCGATGCAAATTGTGCCTAAAAAAATAAGAATAATGGTTGTATCAAATGAATAGAATGAATTGGTTCCAACATGTGTACAAAAATAGTTGGTGTGTCTATATTTACTACCATCGAATGAATAAATCCTCACAAAATGACCACTTTACTCTACCTTTCATTGACCAAATGTTCTAAATATTAGCTAATAAGTCCCATTATTGTTTCCTTAATGGATATTCGGGTTATTTTTAAATATATATTTCCCCTGAGAACAAAGAAAAGACAACATTTACCTATCCATTCAGCACATTTTCATATAAAAGGATTCCTTTTTGGTCTATAAAATGATCATGGTACTTCTCAATAATTTATGTTGAGTATTGTTTCTGAGTACCTTGAGAATTGTATTGAAGTTTTTATGGATGATTTCATGGTTTATGGATCTTCCATTAATGACTGTTTTGAACATCTTGGTTCTATCCAGCACCATTGCATTGAAAAATATCTCATATTAAATTATGAGAAATTCCATTTCATGGTTGAGTGGGGGATAGTTCTTTGGAATATTATTTAAAATGATGTAATTCAAGTGGATAAATCAAAAAATGAATTAATTTCCTCCCTTCCATATCCCAAATTTGTCTGTGAGGTGAAATATTTCTTGGGTCATGCTGTTTTTTTACTTCAAATTAACCAAAGACTTTAGTAAGACCACACATCCCTTGTCCAAATTATTTTAAAAAAATATTATGAGTTTTTGTTTGATAAAAATTGTGTGGATTATTTCAATTCACTAAAAAAGTATTATCATGTAACCTCCCATCATACAACCATTAAGGTGGTACCCCCTTATAACTTATGTATGGTGACTCTAACTTTACAATTGGGGTAGTTTTATCAAAAACGAATAAGAAGGCTCCTCATGTCATTGCATATGACTCACATACCCTTGACCCTACCTAGGAAAACTACACAACCACTAAAAAATAACTCCTTTATATTATTTTTGTCTTGGAAAAATTACATTCATATATTCTTTGGTAAAAAATAAATATGTTTTCTAATCATAACACCCATCATTTCTCCTTAATAAACCCAAATATGATACCCACATCATATAATGGACTCCCCTCTCAAATATTTTGACCTTGATATTCAAGATAAGATAGGAGTGGAAAATATGGTATCTAACCATGTTAATAGGATTTTCCCATCATTGGACCACCATGTTTACTCCTCCCTCCCCATTGGAGAATTATTTCCTCATGAGATCCTTAATGATGCTATGGATATTACCCCATGATAAGAATACATTGTGAATTTTCTAGCATTATCTAGGGTCCTTAGTAATTTTAGAACATCACAATACCAGATACTTAATAACGATTCATGATGGTACATTTAGGATGACCCATAATTTTGAAGAATTTGTAGTGACCAGGTTGTTCGTAGGTGTGTCCCTGACCATGAAATCACCTTTGTTTTAACCTTCTACCACACTTTGGATTGTGGGGGACACTTTGTCTCTAAACATATAGTTTTAAAGGTCCTTGAGTCGAGAATTTATTAGAAAACATTATATAGAGATTCCCATCAGTTTTGTAAGTCATGTACATGATGTCAATTCACCAGGAATATATCCAAAAGTAATGAAATGCACCAATAACACATGTTATTTTTGTGAAATCTTCGATGCATGGGGAATTGAATTCATGGGGATTTTTGTGAATTCATTTGTATTTTTTTATATCTTACTAGTTGTTGACTACGTATCTAAATGGGTGGAATCAATGGATAAAAGGACCGATTACTCTTGAGTGGTTGTTGATTTTGCGAGGTCCAAGATTTTCAATAGGTTTGGTTTTCCAAGATTCATCATTAGTTACCAGGGTTCAAATTTTTTCAATCATAACATGAAAAAAATTCCTCATAAGTTTGGATTGTTCATAAAGTATCCATTTTATATCACCCCAAAATTAACGGACAAACATAAATCTAAAATTGGGAAGTTAATGAATCTTGGAAAAAACTTTACTACCCAATAGGAAAGATTGAAGATTACACTTAGATGATGCAATTTGAGCATACCAAATAGATTTTAAAACCATAATTGTAATTTAAAAATATAGGATTGTGTTTGGAAAGGATTTTTACCTCTTGGTGGTGGTAGTAAAAAATTCATATTGGGATGTTAAACAATGTAGTATGAATCTTTCATATATAGGTGAGCATAGAAAGTTGTATATTCAAGAGATAGATTAAATTCATCTTGATGAATAAGAGAACTCCATGATATATAAAGAGAAGAAAAAGGCTATCCATGATGATATGATTCATCAGTATATGTTTCATATTGTTGAGAAGGTCCTCATTTACAATTACAGGATAAAGCTCCACCTAGGTAAGGTTCGTTCCCAATGGATCAATCCTTATACCATTACTAATTTTTACCCTTTAGTTGATATATAGGTTTTTCATGAGAAGAGTGGATCGATTCTTACTGTTAATGGGAAGGGGATCAAATACTTATATGATTATTTTCCAAAGTATATGGTGGATTAAATACAGATGATGAATGCCACATATGAAACTACTAAGTAGGATGTCCCTTCTACCTACATTTATTTACATGTCTATTTATTTTTACTACCTTCATTGAGTATAATAAAATTTTTAGGTGTGGGGGAGGGTGAAATTTCATAGTTAGGATTAAAATAAAAAAACAAAAATATAATAGAAAAAAAAATTTACTTTTGATTTATTTTTCTTTATTTTGCGTTTTTAGATAAACATTGATCTAAAAAAGAATATCCAAAATCATTTTTCATGATTGAGTCGATTTAGTATAAAATTAGATTGTTTTGGGAAAAATGTTTTTAAAATGAATGTCAATATGGAATATTTTTCTAAAATTTGTATTTTCAAATCATTATTAATAGTTTAATGGATTTTTGAAACCCATGCTTCTTTAGAACTGACCAATATTTTAATCCCTTACCAGAGAGACATTCTATGCCCTTTATCGCATATTATTCCTTTTAATCACTTTCTTGAGAGTCTCGAGTCATGTAGAGAAACTATAACTTTCCTTGATTCTATTTAATGCCATAATATTCAAGTATTCTATATTTATGATAGAGTCTATCATTTATTGAAAATACCTATGTATAATTGACCTCTATTTTTGGATACCTTGACATTTTACCCTTCTTAAGCCTTATAGACCATTAAATATCAGTTAGGTAGCCACATTACAATCCAATTTATCCATAACTACCCATATCTTTATTAAATTATTGTTTTATATTAAGAAAGTGTGGGGTAGAGGGTATTCTATGGGTAATCTTTGGAAAGATTCATTATAATGGGTGAGTTAAAGGGTGTCTATATTTGTTTTGGGCAGTGGGTCCACTAGTCATATTATAACATTATATTATACATGTTTCCCTCTTTATCACCCAAAAAATGTTATATAAAAAATAAATAGTTTTATATATAGAAAAAATAGAACAAAAGAAAGAAAATAAATAGAGAAAGAGGTTGTTTACTCACTATTATTCCATTCCATGTTTTCTCCCATATGAAAGGAACAAAGGGGGGAGTGAGTTTTAAGTGATACAAAATGTGAGGGGTTGAGTAAGTACAATCATTGTGAACACTTGATGAATTTTTAGCATGATTTGTAATTAATATATTAAACAATCCCCTTCGACTTAATATTTTTAAACATTAAATCCTACCAAACCTTGAACATTATAACAACCCATTTGAAGTCCTCTTGAGTAGCACACTAGTTTATTCCAATAGATAACTTAGAATCTCAGCAAGCATATGGTAATATCACATTATATTTTGGAAAAGATCATAACTCCACTTTTATATGTTCCTTGAGTGAAGAGGGAAAATTTCCAAATGAGGTAGGTTGTGACTTGTTGTATGAGTGAACAAATGAAGTTGAACAAATTTGAATGTGAGAGAAGAAAAATGATAAGAAAATTGATATCATAAATGGTACCTGATGAATTTAGTTTAAAAATAATCTTGGAAGTTTTATCACCTTTGCTTTAGGAATAATAATTAATTAGGATGTAATAATTTTCCTAGGAGTAGAAAGGTTTATGTTTGGGTGTGTGATTGTTTAGTGATTCACTATTTATTTCCACCCTTGCGCCACTATTTTAAACTATTTTTTTATTGAAAATTTAAAATATAATAAAAAGTTAAACTTAATATTTAATTTAATAATTTAATATTTATCAATTTTAAATTGGAAAATTTTACTGGTTTCAATGATTACATTGATGGAGGAGGTGATTTTGAGAGTCCATGATGGAATTCAAGTAAAATAGGCCAAATTGCGTAAGAGCCAAAGCACACATGTGAAAATAAATATGTAATGAGGACAATCCATGAATAAAATTAGGAAAAAAATGATTTAATGAATGAACATAAGTGTGGGATAAATTTATCTATAAGACCATTGATACCAAATTAACCATTTAGAGGCCCAAAAGAGGCCCATAATGTGAAGAAATTCTGGGCAGGCAAGATTGGACCACCCTTATGTATTTGGGACATAACAGAGGACTAGGACCTTCAATTGGGATTATTAAACTTAAAATGTACATATAACTCTAATTTCTACCTATAAACAAAATTTTAATACATTTTTATGTGTTTTGGTCAGCCATATATCCAGATAAAGAAGGAGAAAAAAGTCTTCTATTAATAGTGACCTAGTCCCTTAGCAACTTGACATATTTTGTAGAAATTAGGATTTAATTGACAAAAAAACACCCCTAAATCCAATTATATGATGGTTTTGGACCAGGGTGTATGTTTTTATATCCTGGTATGTGATTCTTCATCATATTTGTCTTATTACCCACACATGGAGTTCTAAACTCCTTATGATCATCCTTGGGAGGAACAGGATGTAAAAAACCATGAGCTTAATTTTTGTAATACATGAATGGTATTTTAAATTCCAGGTTTTTTATGTTTTTAATAATCCTATATTATTATTTAATTGAGTTATTTACTGTTATTTTATGATCACACTCATATGATCATGTTTGGAGTTCCCTTTCTTGTGATGTTTCACACACTATTCACCATTTTTTCTTCTGTCTTTTAATTGTGGTGTTTGTGTGGTTCATATTGGCCAATTTAAATATAATAAACACTATAAAGGCCTTATAAATTTATTTCATGATATAAAAATTAAATAACATACAAACCTAGACAACATGTCGATTTCTTCGTATGTTTCCTTGGTGAGTTTTAGTTATGAAGTTGGACACAAATCACCCTATCATCGGCGGTAGTCGGTGAATCATTTTGTGTTTCCATTAAAACCATATGAGATAACCTAGTATAAAATCAGTAACATTATGGTTATAGGTGTTAAAAAATAGGCATTAAAATATCTAAACCCTATCTCTTGAAGTGATGAAGGATGATCGTCATGATATTTCTGTAGGTTGATCACACTTTATCAAATCTGTCAATTTCTGCTTTCTTGTATCACTTGTTTTTATATGATTTCATCTTAAATAATCAAATAAAAAATTTCCTAAAATCCAATTCCAATTTTTAATAATAAAAATAATTTTTTCAATTAATGATATAAGGATTCATCTAGAGATGACCTAGGTTTCCTATTATACTGAAGAAATTCTAGTAAAAACTAAACAACTAATTTTACGCGCTCGACAATGCGATCACACATACACATACACATACCCAAACACATACACATAAATATAAAAATACATAGAAATATACACATAAATACATATAAATCCATATAAACATGCATACATGTACACATAAATATAATTTCATACACATACATACACAAACATACACATACATAAACATGCATACACATGCATATGAATACATACACAATCAAGACCCGAATCAATGAGGCTCAAGATGGAACTACCACAATACCACCTCTATTGGCCATGGGCTAGAGGCAAGAACCAAAATATATATATATTACGTGAGGAATTTTAATAATGTACCTTTGTGCACACATTCGACCAAATCAATGCATAAGTGAAGAGGAATAATAATAAAAAGATGCGATATTTAGAATATAACCATGCATATGAAAACCTCTAGAGTGTACAAGAGTAAGATAGTGAAAACTAAAAGTAAAGGATAAAAATACACTCCCAACCAGAAACATGTACCAACCTAACAAAACTAGAAATTAAAAGTTCTGTGAAAGGACATCTCCCGATCTTCAAGCTCTGACCACCATACGTGGTCCAATGCACAAAGTATCCCTAAAATTCTCTATAGTCACCACTTTCCTATTCGTGGTCCGCAGAAGAAATAAAATTTATGGGAAAATCCATTGTACGGGTGAGTATATGTATACCTAGTAGGATAACGTAAAAAAAAGGGGGAGAAGTAAGATACATAACAAGAATAGATAGATATATCATCCCAAAGTAAAAGAGTACACAGAATCCAACAACACTGACACACACACAGATATATACACAAATAAATACATATATATACAAAAATACACAAACACACACACACACGAACATATATATATATATATATATATATATATATATTCTAAAATAAAATATGCCCAAATGATATAGAAAAGTGATCTCTATCTCAAATCCCTACTCAAGAAAAGAGTGCCATCAGTTCCATAAATCCATCATGAATGGAAAACAACTCACATGTCTTCCCAACATAAAACATCCAAGTCAAGCCACACCTCCCCACTATATCACACAATCTAGGTACCACAATATTTATATAGAGGACCCATGCACTGGTATAATAGTTTGGTTTCACTCGGTAAATGGTAGAGGGCCTATGATTAGGCCAGCTAAAGGGTGCCACTCTAGTAGTCGATGAACCATGCCATGTCTCCACATGAGTGTGCCACTCAGATAGAAGATAGAGGACCCATTCCTAGCCCAGCTGGAGGGTACCAATCTAGTATTAGAGGACTCATGACCCGAATCCATAGGAGGGTACCACTTAGATAGCAGATAGAGGACCAATGCCAAGCCCTGTTGGAGGGTTCCACTCTAGTAGTCAAGGATCCATGCCCTATATTTTCATGTGGGTGCCACTAAGATAAAATATACAGGATCCATGACCATATCACTTGGAGGGTTCTACTATAGTAGTCGAGGATCCATGCCCTCACTTCGAAGGAGCACGCCACTCAGATATCAGATAGAGGTCTCATGCCTAGCCCAGCTGGAGGGTGCCACTCTAGTAGTCAGGGACCCATGCCCTGTCTCTAAAGAAGGGTTCCACTCAGATATCATATAGAGGACCCATTAACAACCTAGTTGGAGAGTAACACTATAGTTGTAGAGTAACCATTACCTAACTCATATAAGGGTTCCAATTAGATAAAATATAGAGGACCCTTTCCTAGCCCAACCGGAGGGTTCCACTCTAGGAATAGATAGAGGACCCATGCCCAACCCAACTGGAGGGTTCCAATCTAAATCCTTGGTGATATTTCTTGATCACTACAATTATTGTATGTCTCCTAAAGAATATTACCACTTGGAAAATATCACATCATATCCCAAAAGAAACTACAGAGGCCACCATCATATTCTATTTGGAAAAAAACCCAGGATATGATACTTGTAGAAAAAAATACAAGTCCAAATGAAGGAGATACGAGAGGTTGAAGCTTCCTTAAAAGGGAATAAGGGGTAAAAAACATAAAAGGGGACCCACATGACCTGTATTTATACTCCATTGCATGGAAATTTCACTACAGGTACACAAACCAATTCCCATTTATCCAAACACAGCATGCTTAGCCACACATGGTCTTTCCCATGCTCTTTATCAGTGTCTATGTACTTCAGAACATATCATGTGCCTCACCGTGCTTATACCTTTATATTATTGGAGTATACTCTGGGTTTCCAGTACAAGGGTCACATGGAATGTGGGGTTATGACACATCATGTGATTCTTATAATCTTGTGAAACCCTATCTGCCACAACCAAGTTCCTACACTCCCTGTGTTCTTCAAACTATACAACTTGTAGTTAGGATTTTTACTAAAGTCAGATCCAATATCCTTGTTCCATATCTAATAACTCTGCTATAAAATCCATCATTTGACCACCTAAAAATTGTGTAATCATATTTGGTTCATCTAGTGGCCAAAAACTGAATTTCCATTTCTTCGCTCAAATCCGCTATGAACCCGCACATATCCTGTGACACACCTCCTCCGGTTTGGATTATAGAATAAAAAACTTATCACCTTCATCCCACAAGACATCATAAACCATCCTTTGATTTAGATCCATATTTTTCAGGCAATTCCATCATGAATTCGGGGGTCTGATAAAGCTCGGTCCCACCCGACAATGTCAAATTGTGGCCCCATGGTCCAATGATGAAAAACACGAAGAATGAAGGGATAAATACACAAGAAACATAGGTGAAATGATCATTGTTAATTCATTATTAGAAAAATAACACAATAGGGTATATACAAGGTGAGAAACCAAGGAATAATCAAATTAAACCGGTACATATGCACATTTAAAGGTTCAATTAGTGTAGATCAAAGGAGTATAATAAATCTTGCTAAATAAATTTAATCAATAGGGGAATAATACATTAATTAATGAGTAATAACTAGTTTTGGTTCATTATTCATAGAAGAAAGTACTCTCCAATGAATTTGAGGAGTTTTTTAATTTTTTATGCATTGATCTTCCTGGATTCTGAGGTTCTACATCATTTAAATCTAATTTTTTAATGAAGGAGGGGAAGAATGTCTCTTAATTTTACCATGTTTTATGAATTTAACCCTATATAATTTCAATAATTGTGTATTTAAATGAAATTATGAATTATATTAATTAAATAATATAAATAAATTTAATTATTCATTTTAACTAAATGCACCTGCCAATGGTCGTTATATCTGAATGCCCCATGCCTAATAGAGTTGGTGTCCTAGAACCAACTGTTTGTACTTTTATTACATGAATATTTGATGTATTAAATATTATATTAAACATATTATTATATATTGTTCATTGTTCTGCATGACTATAATGTAATAATGACATAGAGTATTTGTCGCATTGATATGGTCATAGTTGTTCCCTACTATGATGAGAAACTTGAAGTACTATAAAAATATTCTTAATATAGTTATGTGGTTTGATAACATAGTATGATGGGACAAATTTTATATATACCATCATATGTGAGTACTCGTAAATAGATGAGACTTCTTCTCATGAAGTTCACACTTGGTAATCTCCAAGGCAAAAGATTATGAGAACAGACCAACCAGTAGGAATTTTACATGTTTTAGTGTCGTAAAATATTCTTATCTATGAGCGTGTGTAATGGTATTTATAATTTAATATTATCATTAATTCATGTCATGACTCACACACTTAGATTTTCTAATGAAAACCATCCTGAAATATGTTTGCCGGAAGTAGGGTACGTTGGGTGTGTTGTGAATGACCTATTATTAATGGACAATTCAAAGAAGGATATGTCCATTCCATATTTATAGAAGTTTATATATCACCCCTTTGATTGAAATAGAACCTTCACCCAAAATTCCATGACCATGGTGTAATGATGAGTTTATTTCAGTTAGTTAAAAAATGATGTATCAATAATTTAGGTTGATGACACCGTCATGAAACCAGCTTGATGAGATTATGTGACGAGGGGATTGTATTACATAGTGAGTTTTTATATGTGGTTGTCATCATTGGCAATTTAAGTTCATTCTCTTGGGTTCCATGACTCGTTGCTAGATAGTAATCTTGGACTTTAGGTAGGCCCGCCTAATGATAATGAGAAAGAATCCTAGAGGGTCACACACTAAGTGTATCTAGTGGTATTGATTAAATTATATTTGAATTTAATTAATGTAAGAAATATTATTCTCAATATTGAGGAATAATTTTAGATAAGTTATATTGATCACATAAATTAAATAAATATTTATTCATCAGTTTGTGAATAAAATATATTTATTTATTTTATTGAACATTTAATAAATATTTATTTACTAGTTTGTGAATAAAATATTTATTTAAGAGAATAAAATATTGATTTGGGTGTTCAATAAATACAAGAGGAGTTCGAACAGACCAAGACTATGTCCAATGATAAAATAATTATTTATGAGTTGATAATTATTATTTATACATTTTTTCCAAGTTAGCGCACCACAAAATATTAAAACTATTATTATTATTATGTGGCATAGGATTTCATTAATGGTTATAATTATATTTAATGGATGTTATGCAATTAAATTTTATATCTAAAATCCCATCCCTCTAAATAGATAGATACATCTATTGTGTAACTCATTCAAAACCAATTCCATGTTTGGGAATAGAGAATTTTTGTGCAGAATGAATTCTCTCTCTACTCCTCCTACTCTCTCCCTCTCAAGAACGAGACACCAAAGAGATAATTTTTTCTAGATTTGAGAATGATAAATCAAGAACGAACAATTCAAGACACTCAATTCACCATGCTAGCACCTAGAGAATGAGTGAAATTACTCAGAGACCATTGAAGTACGTGTGGATCACCGCTAGAGATATTTTACCCTTGGGTCCTTGCAAGTGAAACGATGGAAATCCGGAAGGGCCGTTTTAGATGATCAACAATCATCAACAAAGAAAATTCCTAAGCCCAAGTATTTATTTCTTATGGTATTAAATAAAAAAATTATAAATTTCACATGCAAGACTATAATGAATTGACCCAGGTTTCCCTCAAACTCGACACCCAACTCAATCCGTCACATACCCAAAGGGAATTTCTAATACCCATGGGCTGGCAACAAGCACCCGAGCATCGAACGAAAAAACCAAGGGAACAATTTCTCCCAACCTGAAAAACCACATGGAGTACATATATATAGCAATAATGGAATAGCGTAAGAATAACAAATACATATTCCCTAAATATAGAAAAAAACGGAAACAGAACAACTATACCCGTAGAAAAAACTCTAAAAGACAAGTCCAACTACAAAGTATGACAACCAACAGCTACTGCAAATGATGACATTGAAAAAATCTCACTATCTCACCACTAGTTACCCATCCCAGCTGACATGAACCTTGCTACCTCACTACGAAGCCTTTCCTTTCCCTACACTCAAAGAAAAAAAAAGTTCTATGCATTGTTGAAGAGGTTCATAGGGTGTGAGCTAACATTATTAGTAGGATCCCACCCAGGTGCTCCACAAGAAGTCTCTATATAAAAAATCCTTTATGTTCATTTTAAAATAAAACATAGCATGATAATAAGTAAAGAAATTTTATAAAAAACATGGTAAAGATTTCCCTTTTTCCATAGTTCTAAGAAAAGGTAGGTATAATAGTTTCAAATAACATTTTTCATATCATTTTTCACAAGCATAAACATGCATATCAAGGCTAACTTAGAAAGCCAAGCTAAAAAAATAGAATCACATGTATCAAAACACCAAGGAATACTATAGAACCAGGCTACATAATACTCATACCACAATAATCAAGTGCACAAATATGATCCTAGAATAATGTGCCTAGGAAGAAGAGGAATACCCCATGAGTAGACCACCCAAAATTTTAATATCAGTCCTCTAGAACAACATGCCTAGGAAACAGAGGAAATTCCCAAGAAAAACCTCCCTGATAATCAAAAAACAATGGATGATGACCTCAAGCTAAACAATTCACCTAAATACCCAGGGTAACCCATGTGATCTTTTCCACAACTCATTTCAATGCTTTGATAATAATTCAAAACCATTTCACAATCTATTTCAATAACTAGGGAAAACCATTTTTTATTGAAAAATATTTTCAACACACCCAAAATAATCATGCCAATATTTCATTTTAAATCAGTTTGGAAAGAAAAAAAAACAGGATCATTATCATAGGCTAGAGACAGAACCACCTACCTCAAAGCTCGGGTCGCACACGCCCTCAATAGAATTCACCAATAACAAAACCCAAAAAAGTTTATTAAGGACCTAAAACCAAATCCAAACATCTCAGGATTGATCTAAATATAAATACAAGAGGTCGGTGGAATAGAGGAAACCCACAAAACTTGAAGAAGAAAACTATCCGCACCATAAACAATGAATTGAAAGGCCTCTATAATGAGATCTCACAATAGATCTAAAAGAAAACAAAAACAAACATCCAACTTAGATAAAATGATCTGGTACTACATGGCTAGGGAGACATCGTGATCAACCACAATGAAGAGCCAAAAATAACACATACCCAAAGAGATGCACCATAGATACAATGAATATCCATAGTAAATCAGATCGATCAGGAAGGAATGGAGCCTCTGAAATATGCCTCGGAAGGGTTTTGGTTCGAGAGCCAAGATGTATGGAAAGAATAGACCAAGAAAAAAAATGATATAATCATGAATTAAACCTACGCATGGGCCAGATCATGACATGTACCCAAGGGTCATGACGTATAGTCCATGTTGGATAAGTTGCATTGAAAAACCCATCACCTCTGGTTAAAAATGATCATTTTTTTCAGTCATGTCTTATAGACCATGTACATGATGTGTAACCTTTCACATAATGATCTCCCCATTCAAGAATTATATCCAGCAACCAGTACACGATGTGTACCTTAGGTACATGACATGTACATACTCTTCTGCCTGTAGAAAATCCCAAAAACCACTCCTAAGGAATTTGAACCAAAATGGAACTTTGAGAAAGGGAAAAACTTACCAGATCAAGGTAATGAGATGTTAAAAATATCACCACTCATGGTTTTAGGCAATGATTATTTAAATAAATTTTAATATATCACCCTCAATATCACGTTTCTGCTGTACCCAGAACCAATAATTGGTATTAGAGGTGTCACATTTAAATTTAAATTTATTTATTTGCTTGTTGATCTATCCACAATTATGGTTAGATTTTATTTCATGTTATTCATTATTTAATCTGATTTGAATTAACATGTTATCAACATATTAATCACGTTCATTATATATTTCCTTTTTTTAAAGGTTTAAGAACAAATGAAGAACGACCAGAGATGCCATCGGGAAGTGAAAAATCATTGTCCTGTAAAAATGGGTTACATAATGTGCAGATGGAGCAAAAATTGTATACCCATGAACAATGCATCGAGAACCACTGAGTAATTAATTACATGCGGTTCTTTTATTTCACACTATGTGTTGACCAGGCCAACTTGGCAGACAAAAAAAGGATAATGGGTGTGTAATTGGCATGTACACACCATGTAGTCTAGCCGAGTCAATACACCAAATCCCCAAACATGTCAGTTGGATATACGACAACTGAGGTACATGACATGTAGTTATATGTACACACCGTGTAGTCTCCCATTAGGGGAAAAAATTAAAATTACATTAAATTTGAAATTGTAGCATTAAAACCTTATTTTATTGATTAGCGCACCGCAGTGTGTTTGAAAATTTAATAATGGTTTTAGAGAATTTTAAATTCTCAATTAATTTATTATAATTAATATGTAATTATTGGTTCTATGGTTTATTTTCCATAAATTCCATTAATTATGGGTATCTCCAAATAAGATCACATTATCATTAATATGAAAGAGAATTAATTAATACAAGCACATTTATCTTAAATAATAAAAGAACGAATGATGAAATGAATGATAGACATTTAATTTTAAATATTTATTTCATGTGTAACTATTCATGATCCTGACCAAGACCTATGTATGTGTTGTCTTTTATTTAATTAAATTAATTTCACAGTTTTTCAATTAATTAATATTAAATTAAAAGATGCCCTGTGAGTCATCCCTCCCTCCATTATTGTTTAGGACACGCGTGTCCAAGGATATTTATCTAATTCCATTAAACCAATCCGTTTTCCCCTCACCTACATGTGAGTAATAAATATTTGAAATTAATAGAGTATCCCAAGGCACATGGAGATGGTTCAAGACAGAACCATAATGATGAAAACTCAGTGATACATAGGTGGACATGTGGAATGCTATAGCTCATTCCATGTCCGACATAAGGAGTTATTTCTCCTAGGTCATAGGTTGATTTAATGTCTTCTCATTAAATCAACCATTAAATAATCTTATTATTCAATCATTTAATTAATAATTTAATTTTTGTCTAATGCATTAAAATTATATTTATTGATACAAGACTACGATCACATAAATGAATGAATTAATATGAAAATATGTAATTTAAATAAAATTGATTATGTGTAAATGTTTTATCCAAAAATGGTAAATTAATTAAGTAAACATCCACTTAAATATTAACAAGACATGTAAAGGATAAAACAAGATACATTTTTTTTTCATAATAAAATAAAATCCCTCAATATAATATTAAGTTAGACTAAGCCTTCTGTTACTTGATTGGAAACAAAAATCACTAGAACTATGTGTTTGACCAACCATTTTTGGGACTCTTAATTTTATAAAGGGAGTTCTTATGAAAGTTTTGTGTTGACATAACAATTTTACATCAAGAGGAGTATACCGTTCTTGACTTGGTGTAATTTAGAGGCAAGTGTTGAGAAAATTCAAGTTAGGATTTCTAGATTGGGGAGTCCACTCAATGAATCAAGGAGCTGTAAGCCCATAGTTGGAAAATACTTTCCTACATAAATATCTTCAAAGTATCTTGACCAAACCTTCTCATGGTTATGCAAAGGGGAATATGGATCCTTTCCATTATAATTTCATAGTAACTAGACATTCTAAGTTCAATGGTGATGGATATTGGGACTTGATAAAATAGTGGTAGATTTAATAAAATCAATTAAATATTTCTCAAAAAAAAATATAATCAAGAAATGTACTAATAATATTCTCTTTTATATTATAGAATAAAATGAAAATCTCAATATCCTTATTATAAATATTATATAATGAAAATCTCCTCACTGGTAGTAACTTCCAGGATTGGTTTAAATGCCTTCGGGTTGTTCCACACCATGAACGGAAATCTTACATTCTATAATTCTCAATGCCTGATAAGCCTACTCAAGAGGCTAGTGATGAAGTGTTCCTAGTCAACAAAAATAATATGAACATTGTGGTCGATGTTCAATGTTTGATTATTTCATCTATGTCTAGTAAACTCATTAAGTCTCATGAAAACATGGATGCATATAGCATGATTGAGCTCCTCTAAGGTCATTACCAGGAGAGATCTTGAAAGGAACGATACGAGGATTCTGAGGTTCTCTTTTGGAGTAATCTTGGAGAGGGTTCCCCAAATGGGCCTCATGTAGTAAAGTTCATTGGCTACATTGAGCACCTAGAGGTTTTAGGGTTTAAACTCCCCATAGAACCGGGCACCGATCTCATTCTGGAATCACTCCCTCAAAGCTTCTCCATTTTTTTTTGTAAATTTTAATATAAACAACATTGAAAATCCTATTACACATATTATAATCCTCCTTTTCCAAGTAGATAAAGATATGAAGTGTGGAAATCCTTCTGTACTTATGGTGAACAAAAGGAAAGGGAAATAATAGAGATTTAAGCCCAAATCTTCTTCGCACCCTTCGAACAAGAAGAAGATCAAAGGGGAAAAAGGGAACATGATGATGTCTATTTCACATGTGGAAATAAGGTCCACTAGAAGAAAAACAACACCCATATAAATAATCAAGAGGAAGATTTAGGTGCATTTTTTATCGAGTGAAATTTATATTTTTCATCAAATTAGGTATTAGATACAACTTTTGGTTCTCACATAGGTATTCAAATACCGGAACCAAGTATATTTAGAAAAATTGATTGAGGGGAGGTAGATCTACGAGTAGCCAATAGAGCTAAACTTGCTGCTGTAATTAACGGGGACTACCACCTCACATTGCTAATTGGAATAATATTGGTTTTAAATGGATGTTATTATGTGACTTCAGTTACCAAAAACATTATTTATATATCCATACTAGTTATAGATGGATTCATTTTCAAATTTGGAAATAAATGTTTCTTATTTTATAAAGTTTAAATTTGTCATGTTAAGGAACATTTACCTAACAATCTTTACACATTGGATTATGTAAACCAAGTAGTGACAATCGATAAAATTTTTTATTCACATGAATCATACCACACCCAACTTTGGCATCACTAGCTTGGTCATGCAAATGAAAATTTCTTTACAGAATTACATCAAGATGGTTAATTAGATTCTTCCAAACTAAAACCACTTGGTGAATTTCACTTATGTTTACAAGGAAAAATGGAAAAATCCCCATTTAGTGGGAAAGGTGAAAGGGCTAAAGAGATTCTTGAATTAGTTCATACTAATGAGTGTGGACCATTTACTATTTAAGAAAGGGGTGGGTACTCATACTTCATAGCTATTACTGAATATTTTAATAGATATGAATATATTTACTTAATGAGGTATAATTTGGATTCTTTTGATAAATTCAAGGAATACAAGAATGAAGTTTAGAACCAACTTGGTAAGAATATTAAGAAAATATTCTTAGACTGAGGTGGATAATATATTAATCTAGAATTCATTGATTACTTATGGGATTTTGGGATCATATCCCAAATTACTCCTCCTTACACACCTCAGTGGAATGGTGTAACTAAAGGATGAACTACACCTTTTTGGACATGGTGGGATCAATGATGAGTCATCAAATTCTTTCATTATGTTTTTGGGGATATGCATTACAAACAGAGACACACATACTAAACCAAGTACCAACCAAATCGATAAATGGTATTCTATATGAATTTTGGAGTGGAATAAAAATCATGTTATCGAATTTACATGTGTGGGGAATAAAAATCCTTTTTAAGGACTTTTCAGGTAATAAAATTGTACGCTAAAGAACAAAGTGTACCCTTTTAGGACACCCTAAGTAAATAAGGTGATATTACCTATATGAACCCTCAAAAATAGGTTTATAGTGTAAATATATTCCATATTCCTTGAGATGGATCACATATTAAAAAGAGATAGTTGATGTGAGGTAAACCTTGATGAATTTGAGGGTCAAGGCACACAAGAGTTGGTACAAGATTAGATTCAACAAAGCCCCATGGAAGAAGAAAATTTTCTAGAGACACAGGAACTACGTAGGAGTAAAAGAGAGGTTAGAGAACTAGAATGGTATGGTTTTATAGTTATCAAGGACATTGACTCATTATTAGTTGATAATAATGACCCTCTATCCTAGAAGAAAGAAGTATGTGGCATTTATGTTGCCAAGTAGTAAGAAGCCATGAATTCTAAAATGGATTCTATATACCAAAACCAATTCAGTATTTTAGTAGATACTATAATGGATGTAAATCCTGTTGGTTGAAAATGGGTATTCAAGAAGAAATATGACATATAAGGACAATTTAGTACCTATAATGCATGACTAGTTAAAAAGGGTTTAAATAGTGTCAAGGTATTGACTATGATGAAACCTTTTCACTAGTTGCAATGGTGAAATCCATCAGAATTATAATTTCCATTATGGCATAATATGATTATGTGATTTGGAAAATGGATGTCAAAATAGCCTTCTTTAATAGAAACCTACAAGAAGATATCTATATAACACATCTTGAAGGGTTTTCGACTCCAAAGGATTCTAATAAGTTATACAAGTTTCGAAAATCCATTTATGGATTAAATCAAGAATACAGGTCACAGAACATTCATTTTGATGAATCCATAAAGGAATTTTTTTTATAAAGAATGAATGTGAGCCTAGTTTCTAAAAATGGTTTAGTGGGAGTCTATTCATTTTATTAATAGTATATATTAATGACATATTATTTATTGGAAATAAAAAGCCAGACCTACAGTCTGTTACGGTATGGTTGAATAAATGATTTTTGATGAAATACTTGGGTGAGGTAGCATATATTCTTGGGATCAAGATCCATCGTGATAGACACCAGAGGTTTCTTAGCCTATGTCAAAGTACATACATTGGAAAGATACTAAAGAGAATCAGTATGGAACAATCCAAGATGGGATTGTTTCTAGAATCACATGGCATTCATATTTCTAAAAAATGTGTCCTCAAAACCATGGGGAAACAAATATAATGGAAAGGATTCCATACACATCAAAGATTGGGTTATTCATGTACGTTATGCTATGTACTGGGTTAGATGTTGCCTACACATTAACTGCTGTAGGTAGATATAAAGCTGACCCAAGTGACCACTATTTGATGTTATTCAAGACTTTCCTTAAGTATATGAGGTGTACTAAGGATATGTTCCTAGTTTATGGATGATATGAGAAACTAGTCATCAGAGGATATACATATACTAGTTTTTAGACTGATCAAGATGACATGAAGTCACAAAAGGGATATATCTTCACTTTGAATAGAGGTGCTGTGAGTTTGGAGATCTCAAAGAAGGATGTGGTTAAAAATTCTACATCAGATTCTGAGTATATTTTAGTTTTTTAGGTAGCTAAAGAAAAGTTTGGATGCAAAATTTCATCCAAGATCTTGATGAGGTACCTAGAATTAAATATACCATCACACTATATTGTGATAATACTTCAGTGGTGGTTCTCGTAAAAGAGATAATTTCATATCAGCGGATGAAGAACATACTTAAGAAGTATCACATCTTGAGGTATTTTTCTCAGAGTGGTGTAGTTTTAGTGAGTATTATTTCCACAGAATAAAATGTGGAAGACCCCTTGACTAAAACCTTGACTCAACAGAAACAAGATTTTCATGTGAGGTCTAGCTTACTAAAAGTCTTAAGCAGTTTTCCCTAGTCCAAGTGGGAGTTTGTTAGAGTTTTTTTCCTAAACCAACTATTTTTACTTTTATTACAAGAATATTTGATGAATTAAATATAAAATTAAACATATTATAACATCTTGTTCATTTTTATGCATGACCATAACATAATAATGTCCTAGAGAATTTGTTACATTGACAAGGTCATAGTAGTTTCCCACTATGATGAGGACCTTCAAGTGCTATGAAAATATTCTTAATATATTTCGACAGCTAGATAACATACTATGATGGGACACATATTATATAAAATATCAGGTGAGAGTACTCGTAATAATTTTGGAATTATTCTCATGTAGTTTTCACTTGTTAATATCTAAGAAGAAAGATTATGAGAACAGACCCTCTAGTAAGAATTCTTCATGTTTTTGTGTCAACAAATATTCCTATATGGGAGCATGTGTAATTGTCCTTATACTTTAAGATTATCAATAATTCACGTCATGACTCGCACACTTAGATTTGTTAATGAAAACCATCACACCATGTGTTTGCGATATGTAGGGTACGTTGGGTGCCTCAGGAATGACATGTTATTAATGGATAAGTCAATAAAGTATTTGTCCCTTCCTTATCTATAGAATTTGATATCTCAGACCATTTATTGAAATAGAACCATCACCCAATATTCGATGGCCATAGTGTAACAATGAGTTTATTTTATATTTTCAAAGATTGATGTATCAAACATATAGGTTGAAAAAAATTTCTTACAACCTAATTGATGATATTATGTAAAAAATGTATTATATTACATAGTGAATTTTTTTACGAGTTTGTCTTAATTGAGACTTTATGTTCTTTCTCTTGGATTCCTTGACCCATTTCTAGATAGAAATCTTGGACTTTAGGTAATACCACTTAATGTCGATGAGATATAATCCTAGAGGGTCACACACTAAGTGTTTCTGGTGGTCTTGATTAAATCATATTATAATTTAATTAATGGAATAAATATTATTCTCAAGACAGTGGAATAATTTTATTTGAGTTATATTGATCGCATAAATAAAATAAATATTTATTAATTGGATTGTGAATAAAATATATTTATTTATTTTATTGAATATTTAATAAATATTTATTTACTAGTTTGTGAATAAAATATTTATTTAAGAGAATAAAATATTTATTCAGGTGTTCAATAAATACAAGAGGAGTTTAAATGGACCAAGACAGTGTTTGGTGATAAAATAATTATTTACGAGTTGGTAAATAATATTTATCCATTTTGCACAAGTTGGTGCACCAAGAAATTATAATAATTTTACTATTATTATTATTATGTGGCATGAGATTTCATTAATGGTTATAATTATATTTAATGGATGTTATGAAATTAAATTTTGTAACTGAAATCACAGCCCTATATATAGATGGCTGCATCTATTGTGTAATTCATTGGAAACCAATTTCAAGTTTGTGAATAGAGAATTGTGGTGCACAATGAATTATCTCTCGACTCTTCTTTCGCTCTCCCTCTCAAGAATGAGAGACCCAAGAGATAATTTTTTCTAGAGAAAAGAACGAGTGATCAATAACGAACAACGCAAGAAATTTGATTTGTCGCGCTAGCACTCGGAGAATGAGTGGAATTGATCAAAGACCATTTAATAATATGTGGATCACTGCTATAGGGATTCTACCCTTGGATCCTCAAAACCCCAAGGAAGTAAGTCCATAAGGTCTATTTTAGATGATCAATAATAATCAATAAAGAAAATTCCTAAGCCCGTGTATTTATTTCTTTAGATATTAAATTAATTAATTATAAATTTGATATTCAAAATCCTTTATATTGGGTTTGGACAATTATTATTGAATAAAATTTAATATATCACCCCCATCACATGCTTCATCCAGGATCTTAACCAAAAGTTCCAACTAACTTTAGATTGCTTGTAAGGTAAACATCATGTTCCAAAATCAATAGTGATCTCATATTTCTAATCAGAGATTCCATTTAATATTTATCCAATTTTCTTTAAGAAACCATGAATGTATAATATAAAATAAATTTAATATTTTTATAGAAATAATTTTGGTCACAATGGGCCTTAGTTTCTCACCTCCTCTCAGTGCTTGGATCTAAAAATATATATAAAAATATTTCAATTTCTTATAATGTAAAAAATAGTGTCTCTACATCATTATCTCCTTTAATATTTTCATCCAAAAAACTAAACTAAACAAAAATATTTAGATACAGATCTCGCATATGGATCTCCCACTCTTAGGAGATCTCCTGTACACCCCTTGCTACCACAACACACAAGCCAAAGGGATGGTCTGTCCATGTGGGGTCCTCTTCTACTGATCCTCAATCACCACTGGATGCTCCAAAAAAGTGGATCCATCCTCAATGTCTATCTATACCATGTCAATAACATTAATGGGGCACACACGTATCTCCTCAGCTGATACACATGGAATAATCCATGTACCCGCTCTAATTATGGGGGGGGGGGTAGGGTTAGGTGGTAAGTAACCTCACTAACCATATTCAATATCTTAAACAACTTGATAAACCTTAGGGATAACTTGCCTCCCTGACTAAACCTCTACTATCCTTATCATGGAGATACACTATTGGAAAAATCCTCTATACCCACAGTTTTAACAAAGCCGTGGGTATATAGGTATGTTAGAACCTATACCCATGGTTTTTCCAAAACCGTGGAGATATGGGTCTGTTCCGAACCTATACCCACGGTTTTCGCAAAACGGTGGGTATAGGTCTTAGTTCAAGACCTATACCCATGGTTCTCTATGAAAACTGTGGGTATAGGTCTGGGTGAAAAACCCTATACCCATGGTTTTCCCGAATCATGGGTACAAGTTTCCCACATGAGCGCAAAAAAAAAATTAGGGTGGTAAAACCCTATACCAATGGGTTTCCCTCTTATACCCTCAATTTAGATTAATATATTTAGGTAGATATAGATTTAAGTAAACAAAACATACATAGGTCAGTTGGTGAGGCACTTCTTTTTGGAATCAAAGGTGGAGGGATCAAAACACGCTTCCTGCTTTTTTATAATTCCAATGATTTAGATTAATATATCTAGGTACATCCAGAATTAAGTAAACAAAAGTTAGCTAGGTTGGTTTGTGAGGCACTCTATAATAGAATCGAAGGTCGCAGGATCGAAACTTGATTCAGGATTTTTAATAATTCCAATGATTTAGATTAATATATTTAGGTAAATATATATGTATATTAATATAACTTATGATGCTAGAGTGGTGAGACACTGGAAATTGAAGATGAGGTCGGTGGATCGAAACCCATGGCTGATTGTTTTTCTAATTCGACAGTAAAATTAATATATTAACTAAATTTATATGTGTATATATATATATGTAAGTGATTCAGCTGAAGTGGTGAGATGTCTAATGTTATGAGATCTGGTCGTGGTATTGAATTCGATGCCCCATTTTTTCTAATATTTATACCCACAGTTTTAAAACTATGTGTATAAGCCCATGACATGGCGGAAAGTGGGTATAAGCCTATGACATGATGGAAAAAAGCTATACCCACGGTTTGGAAAACCGTAGGTATAGGACGTGGAGCTATACCGACACCTCTGTTGCCTACAGTTCCAAAAAATGTGGGTATAGCCTATACCCATGATTTTGAACCTTGGTTATATGTCATTTTTCTTGTAGTGATACTCTCAGAAAAACATGGTCTCCTTGATCAAACTCCAATGTCTTATGATGTCGATCTACATAAGATTTATACCTATTATAGGCTATCCTCATCCGCTTATGGATGACCTGGAGCTTCTCCATCATCACTTGCACCATCTCTGGACCAACAAGAAATGACTAACCAATCTATATCTAGTATAAGGGTGGCCTGAAGTGTCTCCCATACAGGGACTCAAAATTTTCCATGTTGATAGTAGAGTGGTTTAAATTTTTGTATGAAAACTCTACCATGGTAAAGTGATCATACCATATATGGACAAATTATAACACACAATCCCTCAACATATCCTATGAAACCTAGATAGTGTGCTCATTCTTCCCATTTTCTGGGGGTGAAATACTGTACTCATTCTCATCTGGATCCCTAATTCCTCCTATAGCGCTCTATATGACCGTGAAATAAATCTCTCATCACAATTAGAGATAATAGTCAAGGGAACCCCATGAAGGTGAACAATATATCATATGCACATTTTCCACAAACTATACACGAAACTCTCATCCCTAATAGAAAGGAAGTGTCCTAACTTCATTAGTCAGTCAACTATCACCCTGATGGCATCGCGACACCTTATTTTTCGCATAATCCCTGCCATTATGTTCACGGATATACCATCCCATTTCCACTCTGGAATCTCAAGGGGATCAAAAAAACCTACCAAAACTTGGTTCCCCACCTTCATCTATGATAGGTGAGTCACTGGTAGATGAATTCAGCTATTATCCATCACATATTGTCCCACCAAAACTACTATTGAAGGTCTCTATACATCTTCCCCACACCAAGATTTACAACCAAAGGATATATGTGGAACTCTCGCATCACCTCCTCCCGCATCGTGATTGTGAGCACCGTCTATCCTTGGAAAAGGATGATGTGATTTACTTCTTCATAAAATACATCATATGAATCTATTGAGGGTATATGGTCATGAAATACCTCATTGTATATGTCTCTATACTAGGTCTATCTCACAAATTTAAGGAGTGGATAAGTCAAAACCCTTGAATTAAGAAAAATGCACCATCCTACTTAACCGGGGTCAGCTACAAGGAAGCTAACTACACAGAAGCCTCCTTCACCAAATGAGACTAAGACTTCTAGTTAAGGGAATATAATACTATGTTGACCTTACATAGAGTATAGAATATATTGAAGTCATAGTCCTGTAGGAATTACAACCAGTGTTGATTTCTTAGGTTCAAGTCACTCTGCATGAAGATATACCTAAGAATCTGATGTTCTGAGTGAACCATGAAGAGATATCCCATAAGATGGTGCCTCTAAACCCTCAAAATGAAGACTACTCCTGCCAGCTCTAGATCACAAATCACGTAGTTCTTCTCATGGGGTCTCAACTACATTGACCCATATTTTAAAACTATATTTTTCTTTATCAACACACAACTGATCCCATCTCCTGAGGCATCACAATATACTATATACTCCACTCCCTCCTCCATAGTCTCAAAATAGAAGCACTCATCAGCCCCAGCCTCAATTCATGAAGGCCCTATGACACTACTAACTATAGGAAATTGGATAACATTTCCATGTTAGGTTAGTCAAAGGGGTTACAATCCTAGTTAATTCTACTACAAACCACATGTAGTACCCCTATAAGCCATGAAAACTCTACACCTATAACATGATCTTGGGTGGATCCTGTACAATCACTTCATCAAAATTCATAGAGTACATGACTAATCCATGATAATAAATGAAATTAAATAATAATTTAACCTCATGAATCCATAACGTCCAGTTTTAGAGATTTCCATAATTTTGGTAATCCCAAAGTAAATCTAGGACCATCCTCATGTGCTGTGCATTCTCCTCCTATGATGTAGTGTATATGAGTACATAATCAATGAAGCAAACCAAAAACTGGTCCAATTATGGATAGAAGTTACAATTCATCAAATCCATAAACACATTAGGGGAATTTATCACACCAAAGGGAATCACCAGAAACTCACTGTGTTCGTAGTGACATCATAATAGTAGTTTCGGAATATCAGCCTTGAGAACTCTCAACTGGTTGTTTCCAGACCTGATATTGATCTTTGAGAACCAACTCAAACCTCACAACTAGTCAAATAGGTAATAAATATTTGTAAAGTGGTAAATTTTCTTTATCATGTCTTTATTTAGGTGATGATAATCCGTTAAAAACTGTGAGCTACCATCAACCTTTTTTATGAACATTACTAGAGATGCCCAGGGGGACACATTGGGCCTGATAAAACCTTTTTATCAGAGGTCCTATAACTATAACCATATCTCTAAAATCTTCTTAGGGGCCATAAAACATGAATAATAAGACATTAGAGTGGTCTTGAGATGAAAGTCAATGCACTGATCCATCTCCCTCCTCGGTGGTAGTCCCTGAATGCCCTCTGTGAGGACATCCATAAAATACACCATTACTGAAGGAAGACATATTCTTGAAGAGACTAATGTTACAATGTCTACACTCACCAACTAATGGGTGATGAGATGCATCCTCCTACTCAGAGAACCCACTCATCCCACCATGAGATCAATGTCATCCTTAGAGAAGAATCTCATCCCATCAGTGTGAAGATATCTCACTAATTTTCATTGATAGTCAATCTGGGATCGTACCATGAACAACCAATCCATACCCAATATGATTTCATAGGGTTACATTATGATGGAAAAATGGTCCCACATGGACCTCTCTCCACCAAGCGATAGCTCAAAATGCCAAGAGATAAAATATATACAAGACAGGTTCCCTCTAGTAATATCAAGACAAATCTAATGGGATAAAGACTTAATTAGGAGTAAAATATCTCACACCAGGATTAAATAAATGAAGGAATGAATCAAACCTATTTAAACTAACACCAAGGAAAGTGTATAATAAATGTATATCATTCCTCTAATAATATCATGTGTTGTGGGGTGATAAGCCTCCATAGATTGTAGTTGTCCACAACCCAGACCGCCAGCTCCCTGCGCCTAAAATGGGATACCTAGTGGTGGTGATGGAAGCATCATATAGTGTCATACACCACCTAAGATCCTCATATACCTATGCCAGATCTACCTACATGAACATGACACTATCTCTACCATGGTAGTCCATGCACTATCTTCCCATGCTCCCCAGCACGTCTGGTCAGGCAGTCACACACTATGTGACCTCACCCGTCATAATCATAGCACCAAATATCTCTAGGATACTCTGATATTCTTTTCTACCCCTAAACACATTATCAAGCCTGATACATGGAGGATCACCTATGACTTGATCTTGTCAATTGGTGTCTACTAGCTACTGTAGATGACTCAACCCTGTGACACCCACTGCCAGCTCTAGCCACATGGCATTTGTCAGATAGGAATATTTTTGTTACCTGTGACTACTCTGACACCCCAACATAGGTGGTAATGAATAAGATCACTGCACTAGCACAAAAATCTCTATAAATTCCCAACTCAAACTTTTGTTTTTAGAAGTATCCATCTCAAATCATGTTAAGGGAGTACTGCATAAGGTCTTTGAACGTCATAGTGTAGTCAACCAATATCATCCCCCCCTTTCGTAGCTCTATAATCTCTTTAATCTAAACTAAGTGAAAAAAGGAGGGGTATTACTCTTCATAGAAAAACTATTGGAAGTCAGGTCATGAGAGCGTCGACTCATTGTGCATATGTTTAACAAGACTCCACCAATACCTAGATACTCCATATAAAAGTCTAGATACCAACACAACCACCTGATCTATTAGTTTCCCGATAATATAGAAAACATTGACCACCGAATCAAGAAAATCTTCCACTTCCTAGGTATCTAGATCTCCATGAAACCTTAGTGTCCCCTGGTGTTGGAACACAAAAAGTACACTAATTGTACAAGCATCCTCAGCCTGCCCTACTGGTATGATCTGCTACTCAATTGGTGGGGGTACTACTACTTTTCCATTTGGTGGAAGGATCTCATGGGATGAACCATGAACCAAAGCCTCATCAATCATTATATCTTCGTTACGATATGGAATCAATGATCTAGCTAGCTATCATCACGGAGGCATCCTAAAAATGTAATCAAGATATACAACAATTATATGAGAATATATATACAATGGGGATATGAGTTAAGAAATACAGTCAAAGAATCAATCCTGTATGATGAATTTACTATTTGATCCTTGCAACCAATGTCTTGGTATACTGAGTCAACAAGAAGATAGTCAAGGTATTAGTGAATGGATACTCCATCCTTCGCACCAACACTAGATTACATGGCCTAAAATCCACACTTGAAACACTTTGAAACTATCATACTAAATCCAAAATAAATCCTTGTAATGGGACTGCTCCAACATTACCCCAAGGATCAAACCACTTACCAATATTTCACAACATGACCCAATGGGTCTCAAGCTACAATTACCCGAATCTCTCCTCCCTCGGCCAGGGGCTGAAGAAAATTACCAAAGGTATATATAAAATGGGAGGCCTTTGCCTAATGTACCTATATTCACACACCTGACCATCTTGATGTAGAAGTATAGATGCATAATAATTAAAAGGTGAAATATCTAGAATATAACCATGCATATGAAGACCTATAGGGTGTATAAGAGTATGAATGTGAAGACTAGTCATAAATGGGAAAAATATATTCCCAACCAGAAATATGTCTAAACCTAAAATAATTGGAAGGTAAAAGTTTTAAGATATCCCAACTCATAATCTCCAATCTATGACCACTATACATGGCTCAATGAACTTGGATCCATAATGTCCTCTTTAGTCACCACCGACCTATCTGTCATCTATATAATATATAAAACATGATGAAAAATACCATATAGGGGTGAGTATATATATACCCAATAGGAAACCCAGAAAGTTGAAGGGGGAAGAAGTAAGATACACGATAGGAATAGATGGACAACTCAATCCAAATAAAGAGAGTAAAACATAATCTGACAACATATATATATATATATATATATATATATATAAGACCAAACCAAAGAATCCCAAATGAGAGAGAAAGTGATCTACATCTCACAGACCAGATTAGGAAAATAGTTCCATCAATTCTAGAAATCCATCATTAGTTCCCAACATCTCATGTACCTTCCTAGCGTAAAATATCCAAGTCAAGCCACACCTTGACACTGTGATTCACAGTCGAGGGACCATAATCTATGGGTAGAAGACCCATGCCCTAGTAAAATAGAAGGGTTCCACTCAGTAAATGGTTGAGGACTCATGCCTATCCTAGCTGGAGGGTACTACTCTCGTAGTTGAGGACACATGAACAGTCTTCATTGGTGGGTTCTACTCAGATAGAAGATAGAGGACCCATGCTCATCCTAGTTGGAGGGTTCCACTCTAGTAGTCTAGGACCCATTCCTTGACAATATAAAAGAGTTGCACTTGGATAAAAGATATATTATCCATTCATATCCCAGCTGGAGGGTTCCAATCTAGTAGTCAAGGACCCATGCCTTGTCTCCATAGTAGGGTTCCACTCAGAAGGAAGATAGAGGAACCATGCCTAGCACATCTGGAAGGTGCCAATCTAGTAGTGTAGGATCCATGCCTTGAATTAATAGGAGGGTTCCACAAAGATAATAGATAGAGGAACCATGAAGAGATCAGGTGGAGGGTTACCCTATAGTGGTTATGAACCCATTCTCTATCCCCGTAGGAGGGTGCCACTTGGATAACAGATAGAGGACCCATGCCCATCCCAGCCGGAGGGTGCCACTCTAGTAGTCGAGGACCCATTCCTTGGCTCTACAGGGGTGTTCAACTTAAATAGAAGATAGAGGAACCATTCCTAGACTTGTTAAATATGCTACTCTAGGAATTGATAGAGGACCCCTCCCTATCTTAGTTAGAAAGTGCCACTCTAAAGCCCTGGTGATCCTTCTTGATCACTACCATCATCCGGTGTCGCCTAAATAATTATCCCACTTGAAAGATCTATTATATTATCTCAAAATATACTATGGAATCCACCATCACATTCTAAATGAAAAAAACTCAGGATATTCTACTCATGAGCCAAAATATGAGTCCAAATGAAGAAGATATGAGAGGCTAAAGCTTCATCAAAAGGGAAGAAGGGGTACATGGTGTGTAAGGGGACCCACAAAACATGTGGTCCCACTCCATAACTTGGATATTTCCTTGGAGACACACATATCACTACCCATACAGCCATACATGATGTGTAGGTGGACTACATAGCCTTCCTTAGCTCCTTGGGATCCTATATGTGCTCCCTGACCGTGTTTGTGTACTTTGGAACATGACATTTTCTGGACATGATTGTGCCCGTTTAATCTTAGAGTACATGTATGGTCGCTATCATAGGGGTCACATGGTGTGTGGGAGTCCAAAACACCATGTGATACTTACAATATTTTGAAACCCTAGACACCATTGTCAAGGTCCTACATGCTGTGTTCTAATCAGACTACACAATGTGTAGTCGAGATTTTTTTGGAAAGTTAGATATGATCTTTGTGCTCCAGATATAGAAAATATGCATTCAAATCCATCATTTGACCACCCAAAAATGGTGGAATTTTATGCTGACCATCATTTTCGTCCATCTGGTAGCTAGAAAAAATTTTTACATTTCTTCTATTGAATCCAGTATGGGCTTTCACGTATCCCATACCATACCTCCTTCGATTTAGATTTCAAAACAAAAAATAAACCACCCATATCCTTAAAAAAATCACAAACCATCATTTGATCACTAATCTATATGTTTCATGAGATTCCATTGCAAATATGGGGTTCGATCGGGGTCAGTCCTGCCAAAAAATATCGAATCATGAACCCATGGTCCAACAATGACTAACTTGAAGAAAAAAGGGATAAATTCACAATAAACATAGGTTAAATGATCATTGTCCAAGCGTTCTTTTCCAATGAACACATTAGAGGATATATAGGGTGAGAAACAAAAGAATAATCAAATTAAATAGGTACATATGTGCGTGTTAAGGTTTAATTAGCATAAATATAAGTAGTATAATTGATCCCATTTAATAAATTTAATAAATAAGGGAATAAACCATGAATTGGTGATTCATAGTTGGTTTTGGATAATTCATCTCTAAAGAACTCACTTTACAATGAATGATAGGAGTTATTGCATTCACCGCACATTGATTTTCCTAGATAGAGAGGTTCATCATCATCTGAATCTGATTCTCCAATGGGGGAGAGGAAGAATATATATCAATTCTCCTTAGATTAATGCAGATAACCCTAGATAATTTCAACAAAAATTTATTTAATGGAAATTATGAAATAATTTAATTATTTAAAATAAATAAATAAATATATTTATTTTAACTAAATGCACCCCACAACAATCGTGCTATCCTAAAACTCCACATTGACCAACATTAGGTCATGCCTAGGGTAAACAACACATTTCAGATCCAACCATGTTCTTAGATTTATAATTTGATATTACTTTTAATACTATCCAATTTTTTTAAGAAACCATGTGCGTGTAAGATAAAATACATTTAATATTTTTATAAAATTAATTACCGGCACACCGAGCCTCGGAATTTCATTCCATCTTAGTGCCTGCCTCCAAAAATATATGTAGAAATATATAAAAGTATTACAAGGAAAACATAGGGTATCTAAATTATTACCTTATTCAATATTTTCATCCCTGAAATGTAAAACTAAACAAAAATATTAGGATACTGAGACCACATTTTTCTCTCCCTCTCATAGGATCTCTCCTGAATGCTCTTGTGCTGCCACAACACATAAACCAAGGGGATGGATCATCCATATAGGTTCTTATCATTTCGATCCTCAATTTTGACCTGGTAATCTACAAAAGTGGCTCCATCATCAATATCCATCTTTCCTTAGTCAATATCATGCATGGGGTCATGGGTTTATCTCTTGAAAGTGACACATAGAAGATTCTATGCACCCACTCCAACTATGGGTGGTAGAGAAATGTGGTAAGAAACCTCACCAACAATCTGCAAGATCTTGAATTTCCTGATGAAAATTAGGGATACCAATCCCCCAGAATAACCCCCATAATTCTCCATATAGGGAGATTATTTGGATACATTATCTCCCTAATCAAACTCCAAGGGCCTAAAACATTGATCTTTATAAGATTTATGCCTTCTCTGGGCTGTCCTCAGCTACTCACAGATGACTTGGACCTTCTCCATTATCGCTTGCACCATCTATGGACCCACAAGTGATGCCTAACTAATATATATCCAATAAAAGAGTGACTTGTTGGGTCTTTTATATAGGGACTTGAAAGGTTCCATGTCGATAGTTGAGTGGTAGCTATTGTTGTATGTATACTCTACCAAGGTAAAGGGGTCCTCCAAACTCCAGAGAAAGTCTAACAAACAATCCCTTAACATATACTCTAACATCGGGATAGTGCACGTGGTATTCGCATATGGATGGGGGTGAAGGGATGTAATCATCCTCATCTAGGTTTCAAATGAATCCTTTTGGCCTCTCCACAATAATGATGTAAACTGCACATCACGATCGGAGACAATAGTAGAGGGAACCCCATGAAGGCGAACAATCTTCTGTATGTACATATGTGAAAAAATCTCTATAGAAATATATTAACTAATATCAAGGAAGTGTTCCCACTTCATGATTTGGTCAACCATCACCCATATAGTGTCATTAAACTTCACTATTTTTTTTATGTTATGTCACAAATTCCATGGATATTCCATCCCATTTCCACTCTAGGATCTTAAGGGGATGCAAAAAATGATAGAACCTAGTGCTCAGGCTTCAACTTATGACAGGTGAGGCACTGTGAGATGAATTCATCTATTCTCCATCTCATGTCTGCCCACTAAAACTAGCACTAAAGTTATTTGTACATCTTCCCCACACTTGGATGTATAACCAAAGGATGTGTGTGTAAATATCACCTCACTTCCTCCTGTATCATGACAAGTACCACTTTCCATCCTTGGAAAAGGATGATGTAATTCCCTCCATCAAAAAATCCATCATGTGACTCCTTTGAGGATATCTGGTCATGAAAGACCTAAAAATCTATGTATACCAACTGGGACTCACTCATACATTGAAGGAGGGGAGGATTTAACATCAACAACTAAAGAAATTATGCACTCTTCTTCTCAACTGGGGTCGGCTGCAGGGAACCCAACAGCTCAAAAGTCTCCTACACCAAATGATCTTGGGACTTCCTGCTAATGGAATATTATACCACGTTTCCCTTCCCCATAGTATAGATTATATCAAACTCATATCCATTCAGGAATTAAAACCAGTAACGGTGTATCATGTTCAAGTCCCTCTACATGGAGACACACTTGAGACTCGAATAGTATAAGAAAATCAAGAATCACTCTCAAAAAAGATAGTGTCTCCACATCATCAGATCAAAGACTAATGCTTCTAGATCTAGGTCATGAGTTGCGTAGTTTTTCTTATAGGGTATCAACTTACTTGACCCATATGCGATAACTATCTATATATGAATTAATAGGTAACCAAGCCTAGTACTTGAGGCATTGAAATACACCACATACTACATAACCTCCTCTAGTAGTCTCAAAACAGGAGCACTCATCAACCTCAACCTCAACTCCTCAAAGGACCTATGGCACTACTCAGTTTATGTAAACAAACACCCTTTCCACATCAAGGTGGTCAATGGGGAAACAATCCTGGTGAAGTCTTAGTAAAATATTCTATAGTACCCTGAAAAGACCAGAAACCTATGAACCTATGTCACAATCTTGTGTGTATCCTAAGAAATCACCTCATCCATCTTCGTCGGGTCCATGGATAAGCCACATTTAGAAATTACAAGCCCTAATAAGTGAACTCATGAATCTAGAGCTGCCACTTTGGGATATTTCCATAAATATGGTGCTACAAAAGTAAATCTAGGACCATACTCAAGTACTCTATATACACCTACTTTGATGAAAAATATATGAGTATGTTATCAATGAATAAAACCATAAATTTGTCCATGTAAGGATAGAAGATCCAATTCATCAAATCTATAAACATGGTGAGGGAATTAATCACATTGAAGGGAATCACTAGGAAATCATAGTGTTCATAGTGAAATCAAAATGAAATATTTGGAATATATTTTTTACCAACTCTTAATTGGTGGTATCTAGACCTGAGATCAATCTTTGAGAACCAATTCACACCTCACAACTGGTCAAGGATTTCATCAATCCTTGAAAAGGGGTACTTTTTCTTTATCATAACCTAGTTCAAGTGATAATAATACATGAAAAACCATAAGAACCCATCCACCTTTTTCAAGAAAAACACTGAAGTTGCCCAGGTGGACACACTAGGCCTGATAAAAACCTTATCCCAAAGGTCCTCCATCTATAAACACATCTCTCAGAGCTCAATAGGGGCCATCCGATATTCTGCAGAAGATATCAGAGTTGTCCTAAGATGAAAGTCGATGAAAAAAATCCATCTCCTACCTTGGAGGTAGTCCCAGAACATCCTATGGGAAGATGTCCATAAAATCTTACATAACAAAAGGAAACCATTTTCTTGAAGATCCAACTACACCAAGGGCTACACTCGCCAAATAATGGGTGATGGGATGCATCCTCCTAATCACAAAAATCACTCATCCCACCATGTGATCTCTCTCACATGTAAAAGAGAATATCATCCCATTAGTATGAATGCATCTGACTTGTTTATGGTGACAATGAATCTAGTCTTGTACCATGTAAAAATAGTCAATACCCAAGATGACATTATATGGTTCCATCATGGATAAAACAAGGTCCCACATGAACCTATCTCTACCATGATATAGGTCTCCCTACTGGTTGATAAAAGATATAGAATAATCATTCCATGTAGAAACCTCAAGACAAATATGATGGGATAACACCTCAACTGGGAGTCCCATATTTTGTACCAAGTGTAAAGAGATGAAGGAATGTATTGAAACTGTCTCTAATAATACTTAGTGAATACTATAAGAAATTGATATCATACCTATAATCAACTCATGTGTCCTGGGGTCATAAGCCTATATAGCATAGAACTATCTGTGGCCCCAACCGATAGCGTCTTGAGTCTTATGTGGGATACCTACTAGTTGTAGTGAAAGGATCTCATAGTGTCATCCACCATCCATAGATCCTCCTACTCATCTTCTAGATCCACCTCCCTGATCACGACACTATCTCTGCTATATAGGTCTATCCACTATCCACCTGTGCTCCTTAGCACATCTGGTTAGGCAGTCACATGCTATGCGACCCTACCCATCACAAGCATAGTATCACCCCTCTCTAGGATACCATGGTACTATATGATTCTAATTCCCATGTTCTCAAGATTTATTAGGGGGATATCCCCTACATTGAGATCTAATCGACTGGAATCTTATAACTGTTGTAGATGACTCAAACTTGTTCCACCCACTACTATCTCCTACCACCAGGCATCCCTCAGACAAGAATATCCCCATCACCAGTTCCCACTACAAAAACCCTTCATAGGTAAATTGAAACATATATCTATGTGGATTATCTGCTCAAACTTCCATGCTAAGAGGTAGCCATCCCGTATCATGTCAACAGAGTACTACATATGGTCTTTGAACCTCACAATGTACTCATCCACTACCATCCTTCCATACTTCAGCTCCAGAATCTCTTGAATATGAACCAAGAAAAAATATGAGGGGTACTAATCATAACATAATAGCTATTGGAAGTCGGGATATGAGAGTTTTGACTCATAATGCATCTTTGTAATAAGACACCACCAACACCCAACTTCTCTATGTAAAAGGATGACTGCCATTGCAACCACCTGATCAATAAATGGATGTATAATACTGAAAAAATAGACCATTGACTCTAGATAATACTCTACTACCTAGTAATATAGATCACTGTGGAACCTTAGTAGCCTCTAGCATTGTAACTCATAGGGTTCCTTAAGCCTGCACAAATCCTTATCCCGCCCTGCTGAAATGATCTAATGCTCAATAGGTGGGGGTTCTACTACCTATCTACCTGGAGGAAGGATATCATAGGATGGAACCTAAAACGAGGCCTCATAACTAATAATATCATCGTCACAATCCAGAATTGGTATCTTAGTTGGTTTTCATCACGGAGGAATCCTGAAAATTTAATCAAGATTTACCATGGTCAGATGAGCATGTATATATAATGTTGAAATGACTCAATAAGGATAGTCAGATATTAAATCATATATTATGCATTTACCATTTAATCCATAAAACCAATTTCTTGGTATGACTTTTAAAAAATCAGGTAGTCAAGGTCTTAGTGAATTGATACATCATCCATCACACCAACACCAGATTCCATGGCCTGAAAGTTGCACTTAAAACACTTTGACACTATCTCCCTAAATTATAACCAAATCCTTATAAGGGGACTACTCCAAACATTATACCAAGGGTTAAACCACTTTTTATACCAATATATCATGACCTGACCCAATGATGATCAATCCGAAACTACCCTAAGCCTGCCTTCGTAGGCCAGGGGATGGCGACAAGCACTGAAAGGAATATCTAACATGGGAGGACTTTGAATAATGTACATTTACACACACACGTGACCATATTTATGAATAAGTGCATAAGAATAATTATAAAAATATGAAATATATAGAATATAACCATGCATATGAAAACCTATAGGTCGTACAAGAGTACGATAGTGAAAAATAAACATAAAGGGAAAAAATACACACCAAACTAGAAATATGTCCCAAATTGATAAAGCTATGAAGTAAAAGTGATGAGAGAGACCAATACCTGATCTCCAAGTTCCAACCACCATACACCTTCCAATTCACTTGGTATCTTTAAGGTCCTCTACATTCAATTTTGACATGCCCATCATCTATATAAGACATAGGATGTATTGAAAAATCCCATGCAGGTGGGAGTATATACATACCCAGTAAGGTGCCTTGAAATCTGAATGGGGAGTAGTAAGAGATGCGATATGAATAGATTGATAGCTCAACCCAAAGTAAGAGATTAAATAGAATCCAACAACATGGACACACACAAAAAACATATATATATATATATATATATATATATTATCAAACCAAAGAATCTAAAATGAGTGAGAAAAGGAATCCCCATCTCCTAACCCATCTAAGAAAAAGAGTGCCATTAGTTCCAGAAATATTTCATCGATGCTTAAAATCTTCCGCATCTACCAAAAAAAACATCAAAGTCATGTAAAACCTCTCGACCATTCCATACATTAAAGGGGACACAATATATAGGTAGAGGAACCATTCCATGGTACAGTAGGGGGTGATGAACATTGTCACACACACTCTAAAAAATATTTATTTTTGATTTAACTAAGTGAAACACAGTGGCTGACCTAGGCCATTCTATCAAAGAGGAAGTGAATAAAGCAACCCCTAATAGGTTTGAATAAAAAAATTGGAAATAAGTGAATAAAAATGAAACAAAATATGGGGGGTTGGTTTTGTGACTTTCAGACAATACACTAAACAAGCGAATGAGATGGAACAATCAAAGACATAATTTCTTTAAAAACACTTATATGAGAATACATTGTCGATATAATATACCACTTTAATAATTAATTTATCTCTATCAAATATGATTATAATTCATTCAATTATAATCCCCTAACCTTGTAAACCCCCAAACCCAACTAAAATTTACATGACCAAAAATATCGGAAAAAATGAGCCTTCGGTCAACTTTGGGAATTCCAATCGCAACACCCTTCATTGATTGTGATCCAAAATACGACTTATAGTCAATGGTAAATTAGTTCAGTATATCCTACCTATATTTTAGAATTAATTTAGTTGGGTATGATACTTGAACCCTTCAATTATATCCCATGTTGATTAGATTTTTACGATTGAGGTTTCACTTACATTGTTTACACAATCCCAACCACGTGGTCAAGTGAAAGTCAATCGAGTAAATTAGAAATTAGAACTAAATTAATTCATCACAATTTAATAATTAAAGCATGTTTATGGATTCAAAATAAATAAATTAAATGAGTTGGTATTAGATCAACTACAAAAGAAATCACTCTTCTATGGGCGGAGTTGTCATCATGGAGATGTTTTTCATAATAAATGGGTTGATTGGAGAACACCCAATCTCAAATCAACTCTTATATTCCAGCCCAAGAATAAAAATAATAAGATGAAAAGAGAATAAAAAAGAAGATTAATTGAAGAAAAATTCAAGATACAATCATGAAAGAAAAGAAATACAAAGAGGAGGTGGGAGAGGAGAGCCTTCTTGGAAGATATGTTTGCACAATTCCTTACTTATTTAAAGATATGTGAGGGGTTACCCAGATCCAAACTTTCGTATAAACCTTAAAAAATCCACTAAGAACCCTCCCAAAGAGTTAAAAAATATTTTAAATAGAGTTGGGGAGGGATAGGTTTATAAAACTTTATTAAATGTGAAAGGGAAATTTGGACTTTTTTTTAATCCCACTTGAACCACATAGTTTTCCTCTAAAACGCGAGAATTGTCTAGAATTCTAGAAATATTATTTGTTCCTAATAATTTCCCCGATCTTCCCACTAAATTTGGGCCCAATCCAAGTTCAGATGATGAAGATATGACCTAAATGGTGAAGTGATATCCAATCTGGATATTTTAGTCCAACTTTGTCTTCATAGACCATTTACTCCACTCAAATTCAAGATAAAACTCCCATGTCTTAAATAGAATTTGTATCTCATTATGTCAGGAACACATTTAAAAAATTATAAGTCAAAATAATTTCATTAAAATATTTATTCCTGAAATACCATAGTGAATTTTAAAAGGGTAAAACATGAATTTACATCAAATTTTCAAATGAATGATCTAATACCAAATTTTATATAAATTAACATATTTATCACAATGTGAGGAAATTATTTCATTTATTATCAATAAAATATTTAATAAAATTGTGTTTTATCAACTCCCCCACACTTACTATTTTTCACTCCTGTGAAAAACCTCATATCATGTATTCCAAACATTTTTTTGATAAGATATGCATGTTCATATTCCACAATCCATAGTAGAAAAATAAGAAAAGTAAGAATACAATCAAGTGTCAATATCAATAAATTTTAAAGTAATTGTTTCATAGGTCATGTCAAAAAAAAATACAGTTAGATTAATAACACTAAGCAAAGAAAAAATAATTCATGGGTCTACCATGCCACTAATTCCCCACGTGTGTGTGTGACAATCATTTCAAGCTTATCTCTCCACACTTTATCCAATATATTTAGTTCAATAAAAACTTTTATTCTTACTTGATTCTATTCCAATGAACCTGTTCAACATCCTTTACAATCAAATTCTAAAATACACTCATTTAAGCCTTCCTAGAATTCAAACCATGAGCTCCTGACCTAAATATCCCCACATGTTGTACACTTCTTCACTAGCCTCTTTATTGATTTTTTTTGTTTTTGATTTATATATATATATATATATTTAGTGTGTACAATAGTCAAATATTAGGTTCATATACATAGGTCAATCTGGTACAATAATGAAAATGATCGGAAGAGAAATGAACGTATGGAAAGACCATGTTATAAGCTGAAAATAATTACATACCATAAATACACATTCAATTGGGTAAGAGAAACTCACAAGTCATGATTGTGTGAAAAGATGTGTGGAGAAATTAATGACACAATTTACCATGAACAAAAATCACAATGAATGGTGTCAAAATCTAAATGGTTTTATTATAACATAATCAATCATATCATCGATGACTTCAATTTTTATAAAAATCAACCATTGATGATGAAATATTACTAATTCTTATAATTCTACCAATAAATTTTGAAAACATGCATTTTTCATATGTTCCACATGAGAATTTTACATGATATATATATATTTTTTATTAATTTATTTTTTGTTTTTTTGGTTTATTTTTTTTGAAAATTTTAAACAAAAACATAATAGAAAATACACACAAAATACACAAAAAAAAAAACAAAAATGAAAATCCTAAATAGCTACCCCAAAATGTTGTCCCCTCTCCCACACTTAAAATATTTCATTGTACTCAATGTGATCCTATGAGATGATATGTGCACATGAAAATCATAATTTTAAATAGGAAAAATAATATAAAAGTGAAAGGGTTAGGAACAACCTGATATGCTCAAGTGATGATGGGATCATGCAGTGTGATGAAATCCACTACATCAGTAGGAAGTCCGTCAATGTATTTTTTCAAACATTTCCCATTGACTGTAAATATCCTTCTAGTGTCCTCTTCTGTGCTGAATAAATCTGCCTCACCATAGTGGTCAATTCTTCCAACTTAGTATCAATTAAATGATTTTCAAGAGAAGATGGACTTACCTGATGTACTCCTCCAACCTGTGGGGTACCTTGATCACCAAATTTTTGAGAGTTTTGTGCCATCTTGTCAATAAATTCACATTCAGCTACTGGTGTTTTTTCCACCAATTCTCCTCCAGCTACATAATACATCATGATCCCCTCCATAGGTGTGAGTCCTTCATAGAAGTATTGGATGAGGAGTTTCTCGCTAATTTGGTGACCCGGGCAGCTTGCACACAACTTCTTGAATCTCTCCCAATACTCATACATTGACTACCCATGTGCCTGCTTGATCCATGAGATCTACTTTAGAATGGAAGTGGTCCTTGATGCTAGAAAAAATCTCTGCAAGAAAATATGTTTCCAATCGTTCCTACATGTCACATCTTTAGGTTCTAAATAATATATCCAATCATTTTAAGCTCCATCAAGTGAGAATGGGAATTCTCTTAATTTTATTTGATCTTCAGATACATTTATTGGTTTATGGGTTGATAAAACCATATTAAATTATTTTAAATATTTATTTAGATTATCACAAGATAATCTGTGAAATTTTGGAAGAAGGTGAATTAATGTAGATTTTAGTTCAAAGTCTGATTCGAGATTTGGGTATACAATACAATTTGGTTGATAGTTAATATTAGGTGAAACCAATTATCGAATGGCTCTCTTAAGTTAATTTATATTATTTTAAGCCATTTGTTCTTGTTTTAGGATTGATATATAATTGTTTCTAATTTCAATGTTCTTTGAGTGGAGGAATTCTCCAACTGATTGAATGTTGAAACATCCCATAGAATGAGAATGTCTTATTCGAGCCCTAAGTCTACGTTCAATCTCAGGTTCAAGATATAAGATATATTTGGGATTAGTTCATGTCATAAATCAAATAAAAATGAGAAGAAGAAAAGTAAACCATAATAAAATAATAATGAGAAGTTCGAGTTGATGGTCCAAAAAGAAGAAGAAGAAGAAAAAAAAGAAGAAGGAAAATTAAGGTTGGGTAAAGAAGGAAGAAAGAAGAGAAGAAGAGAATAAAATGAAAAAATAAAATGAATACCTCTAAATTGTTGGAATAATTACTTGCCTCCCTGACAACATCGCCAATTTGATGAACTTTGTCGCTCACACACTAAAGAATATTTATTTGTGATTTAACTAAGTGTAACATAGTGGATGACCAAGGCCATTATCTAAAAGAGGAAGTTAATTAAACAACCCTTTATAGTCTTGAAAAAAAAATAAGTGAATACAAATTAAACACAAGATGATGGGGTGGGTTTTGTGACTTTTGGACAATACACTAAACAAGATAATGAGATGGAATAATCAAAGACATAATTAATTTAAAAATACTTATATGAGAAGATGTATTCGATCTAATATTCCCCCTTCATAATTCATTTATCCTTATCTCATATGATTATAATTCATTCAATTGTAATCCTATATCCTTGTCAACCCCCGAACCCTACAGAAATTAACACGACAAAAAATATTGGAAAAAATGAGCCTTTGGTCAACTTTGGGACTTCCAATCGCAACACCCTTCCATGATTGTGACCCTGAAGCCAAATTATGGTAAATGGTCAATTATTTCAGTATATATTCCTTAAATTTGAGAATTAATTGAATTGGGGATGATACTTGAACCCTACAATTCTATCTCATGTTGATTATATTTTTGCGATTGAGGTTTCACTCACACGGTTTACACAAGCCCAACCACGTGGTCAAGTGAAAGTAGATATAGTAACTTATAAAATATAACTCAATTAATTTATCACAATTTAATAATTAAAATATTTTTATGTATTCAAAATAAATAAATTAAGGGAGTTGGGATTAGATCAACTATGAAAGAAATCACTCTTCCATGGGCGGAGTTTTCATCGTGGAGATGTTTTGCATAAGCAATGAGTTGATTGTGGAACACCCAATTTCATCTCCACTCTTAGATTCCTGCCCGAGAAGAAAAATAATAATATGAATAGAGAAGAACAAATAAGATTAATTGAATAAAAATTCAAGATACAAGCATGAAATAAAAGAAGTACAAAGAGCATGTGGGAGAGGAGAGCCTTCTTGGAAGAGATGTTTTCACAAGGCCTTACTTCTTCCAAGATATGTGAGGGCTTACCAAGAGCCACCCTTTAGGAAAAACCTTAAAACATCCTCGACCAACCCTCCCAAAGAGTGAAAAAATCCTTAAAATGGAGTTGGGGAGGGCTAGGGTTACAAAACCTTATTAAATGTGAAAGGGAAATTTGGCCCAAATTTTTTAATCCCACTTGAACCGCATATTTTACCTCATAAACGCGTGAATTGGATGGCCTTATATAAGGATTATTTGTTCCTAATCATGTAGCAGATATTACATCCAAAGATGGGCCCAATACAAGTTTTTATGAAGAATAAACGGCCCAAATAGTGAAGTGATGTCCATTCTCAATAGTTCAGTCCAAATTTGTCTTAATGGCCCATTTAATCCACTAAAATGCCCGATCCAGATCCCGTGTCATAAATAGAATTTTTATCTAATTAAGTTAGGAACATAGTTACAAATTTTTAAGTCAAAATAATTTACATAAAAATATTTATGCCTGAAATACTACAGCGAATTTTAAAATGGTAAAACTAAAATTTCCATCAAATTTTCAAATGAATGATCTAATCCCTAATTTTCTATAAATTAACATATTTTCCACAATGTGAGGAAATTATTTCATTTATTATCAATAAAATATTCAATAAAATTGTGTTTTATTAGAGGGTTATACTTAGTAAATGGTAGAGTAACTATGCCCACCCCAACTGGAGGATTCCACTCTTATAGTAGTGGACCCATTATCTATATCTGTAGGAGGGTGCCAATCAAAATAGAAGATAGAGGACCCATGCCTAGATTAGTTGGAAGGTACAACTATAGTATTAGAGAACCCATTATCTAACTATATAGGAGGGTTCCACTTAGATAAGAGATAGAGGACTTGTTTCTAACCCAGTTGGAGGGTGCCACTCTAGTAGTCGAGGACCCGTGCCCTATTTCTGTAAGAGGGTGACACTTGGATAGAAAATATATTACCTTTTCCTAGACCAGCTAGGGGGTTTACTCTATTACTTGAGGACCCATGCACTATCTCTATAAGAGGGTTACACTAAGATATAAGATATAGGACCAATTCCCATCCCAGCTGGAGGGTTCCACATTAGTAGTTGAGGACCCACGCCCAGACATTGTAGAAGGTTTCCACTCAGATAGAAGATAAAGGACCCATTCCCAAACTATTAGAGGGTTACACTCTAGGAATAGATAGAGGAATGATGCCTAGACTAGTTGTAAGGTTCCACTATAAATCCCTAGTGATCATACTTGATCACTTTCATCATCGATCTTCCCCTAAATAATCACTCCACTTATGAAATCTAACATGGTTTCCCAAAAGCCACTATAGATGCCACCATCACATTCTATGTAGAAAAAACTTAGGAATTGTTACTCGTAGGCCAAAATTCGAGTCCAAATGAAGGATATATGAGAGGTTGAAGCTTCCTCAAAAGGAAATAAGGGGTAACAGTTGTGTAAGGGGATCCAAACAACATGTGGTCCCACTTCACCACCTGGCCTATCCCTATAGGTACATGACTCACTACCCATGTAGCCATACATGGTGTGTAGGTGAACTATACAATGTGCCTTAGCCACCTGGGGTCCTATCCATGCTCCCTTTCCTTTTCTGTATACATAATCACATGATGTGTTCCTAGGAATTCATGTGATTGTGTTCTCTTAGAGTAAACATAACATCACTAACACAAGGGTCACATGGAGTGTGGGGGTCCCACATGTTGTGTGGCACTTATAATCCTGCTAAACCCCAGCCGTTGTAGCCAAGGTCCTATAAGCCGTGTGTTGTTTATACAACATGACATGCAATTATTATTTTTCTAGAAAGTTAGATTTGATCTCTATGCTCCAGATCTAGCAACTCCTCCTTTTAATCCATCAGTTGACCACCCAAAAATAGAGGAATCTTAATCAGACCATCGTTTTTGCCTATCCAGTGGTCGAAACCCGAATTTCCTTTTTTTCTCAAATTTGGCATGAACCTGCATGTATCCCATGCCACACCTCCTATGGTATAGATTCTGGAACTACAAATTGATCATCTGCATCCTAAAAAATGTCCCAAACCATACCTTTTTACCGATCCATATGTTTCACATGATTATGTTACAAATCTGGGGTTCGATCAGGCTTGGTCCCATCCAACAATGTTGAATCACGATCCAGTTGTCCAACGATGACTAATGCAAAGAGAAAAGGGATAAATGAACAATAAACAGATATTCAATGATCATTGTCCAAGATTTCTTGGAAAAAAATCCCATCGGGGATATCCGTGGTGAGAAAAAAAAGAATAATCAAATTAAACTGGTACATATGCACATTCTTTGGTTCAATTATGGTATCTTGAAGGAGTATAATCGATCATGATCAATCGATTTAATCAATAAGGAAATAATACATTAATTGGTGAGTCCTACCTAGTTTTGGATCATTTTCCATATAATAACACACTCACTAACAAATGAGATGAGTCATTGCATTTGATGCGCGTCAATCTTCCTAGATCCAAAGGTTTTTTATTGTCTGAATCTGATTCTCCAACAGAGGAGAGGAAGAAAAACTCTCAATTCTATTATGGTTTATGTGGATAACACTTAAGAATTTATATAATGGAATATTTAAAGGAAATTATGAATTAGGTTAATTAATTTAAGTAAATAATTTTTTATTTTTATTTTAACTAAATGCACCAGCCAACAATCGTGATATCTGAACACCCCGTACCAACCAACTTTAGGTCGCACCTAGGGTAAACATCACGTTCCAGACTCATCCGTGGTCTCAGATTTATGATATGAGATTATGGTTAAGAGTTATATCATTTTATTTAAGAAACTATGCATGCGTAATATAAAATACATTTAATATTTTTATAAAATTAATTCCAGGTGCATCGGGCCTCAGAATCGCATGTCGTCTCAGTTTCAGGCTCCGAAAATATATGTAGAAATATTTCAAAGTCTTACAAGGAAAAAATAAGTTCTCTACATACACCTAATATAAAAGAATACACATACTACATAAACATAAAAATTAATACACATATACACATATACATACATACACATACACATACACATACACATACACATACACATACACATACACATAAACATACACATACACAGACACATACACATACACATACACATACACATACACACACACACACCCACACACATACACATACACATACGCACACACACACTCACACACATACACATACACTTACACATACACATACACATACACATACACATAAACATACACATACACATACATATACACATACACATACACATACACATACACATGCACATACACATACACATACACATACACATGCACATACACATACACATACACATACATAAATACAGATATACACATACATATACACATATATATGAACACATATATACATTCACATGCACATGAACATAAAAAAGACACATATATATACAGACATAAACACAAACACACACACACAACACATACACATACAACACATACAAACAGATACATACACATACACATACACATACACACGTACAAACTGACACATACATCCACATACATCCACATGCATACACATATATACAAATATATGCGTATATATATTTTAAATTATTTAATATGAATATAAATATATAATTTCAATTATGAACTATATTAAAAAAATATGTATTTATTTATATATTTATACAATTATTTAAACAAAATATTAATATATTATATTTATATATACATTTTGTAATTTGTGTATATAAATATATTATTAAACATTTTTATTGATTAATATAAATTTATATATGTATATATAAAATTATGAAAATAAGATTGATAGTAATTATTTTGTTATAATAAAGTTATATAAATTATATTTTTATATTATATTTATGTATATATATTTATTGTCATATAAATCTTATTTATAAATATATAAATATGTATATATAAATTAAATTATTCATGGTGCCTTTTATCAATGATTTTAAGGACTGTTAAATAGAGGGATTTTATCAGCGCTAAGAAAAGAACTGATAATGGTGTACCTTTATCAATGCTAAAAATGCTCTGACAGAAGGTACCCTTTAATCCATAATTTTTTTTAGTATTGATAAAAGTCTCTCCATTATTAGTGCTTCTTGTTTAGTGTTGATAAAGGTTAGCACTTAATAAATGAAATTTTGTAGTAGTGCACACATATATAACTATTATTTATATTAAAAGTGACATAGTAATATAAATCGAATTATGTATAAATATATAGGTATAAATATATAAATATATAAATTTTATACACAAACATACACGTGCACAGGCATGAATGCACTCACACACACATATATATGTATGTGTGTGTGTGTGTATGTATATTATTTGAAGAATAAAATTATAGAAAATTATCTTAATATATAATATATTATTTATATTGTATACTAATATAAATAATTTTATATAAATTTTTATATAAATAAATACAAACATACCAATTTCCAAATATAATTTAAATTTTATAGACCTACCTACCTACCTATCTACCTACCTACATACATACATAGATACAAACATACATACATTCATACATACAAACATATACATATATATATATGTATATATATATATATATTTGTGTGTGTCTGTAATTCTGTGTGTGTATAAAAATATAAATATAATTTATATAATTAATGTAAATTTTGACATACATATATACATATATACATGCATACATACATATTATTTATAAGATAAATTGATATTTATAAATTAATAAATGGATATTGGAACTTATAAAAAATAATCTATAATTATATAATATTTATATTTATACAATATATATAAAATATAGTAATACATATACTCTTTATATAAATGTTTATATATATAGGATAAATTTACAAGAAAATATATTTATATATAATATATTATACTTATAGTACATATATAGTAATAAATATTTTTTATGAATATTCACACAAACACAAACACACATTAATTTCGAAACATAATTTGAATTTTGAACACACACACACATCTCAAAACGACATGGACCATGCGTATGAAACCCATGGTCCCTAGAAAATTAAATAAAATAAAACAAACAGACATAATTAAGAGGTGGTGAAGAAAGGGGAAACAATAAATAATATTGGAGAGTACAATATACAAGACCACAATTGTAAAGTTACATCATTGTAACACCCCAATATTTTAGAAAGTACATTCGTTTAAATAAATATTGTGCAGAATAGCATGTATCAAATAGAACACCAAATTAAAATGAATAGTGTTTTATTTTATTTCAATGCAGGATTAACATTAATAAATTATGAGAATACAATGTGAAGCATAATTATGAAAATTGTAAGAAGTTTAAAATATCTAGTAAATAAAAAGTTTAAAATTAATTAAAATTATTATAATTCCTTACATATTGTTGTTATTATTTTTCAAGAATGATTCGATATAATACCAATGAATTGATGAAAATTTAATGGTTAGAAGATATATAATTAATATGATTTGACTAAAATAAATTAATGTTAAAAATATATATTTTTTAAAGAACTTTTTTTTAAAGTGTCGCAAATTTATATATTAAAATAAATTTATCAATTTTAAAATATTATTCTAATAAAATGATTGAATATAAAAGAATATATTAACACTCATTTAATTAGTAATTGATATTGAAGTTCCCTTGGAGTTGTATATAATTTGGTTATTGGTTTTCATTTTTTGTCAACATGCCTAAAGAGATAGAACGAGGTTTTTGAGGCTATAACTTGGAAGTTCTTATGTGGACTAATTCAAGACACTTGTACGTCTCTAAAAGAGTTAGTATGACCTAATTATCATATGTATATTTTAAGAACCCAGTTATTATTCTTGAGGTACGAGTTTCTTATTTTCCTCTTTCCTTAAGTGTTTTTGAGAAAAAAATGAAAATGGAGATAAATCCCAAATTTTGTGGGTACACGCCATGTACTTTTCCAAACGCCGTGTACTTTGGCCGTGTAGGATGAGTACACAGGGCGTGTAAGTCTGTCGGCGATGAAGGGTGTAAAAACTGACTACACTCTGTGTACTAGGTATTTACATGCCATGTAATTAGTCGGCATGTGAATAGAAAGGTAGTGGAAGCAGCCGCCAACTGAGTGACATTACACACCATGTAATCAGAAATAAACGCTGTGTACTCATGTCGACGGATGAACAGTGCCGTGGTGGAAATTAGCCACCAGAGGAACAATTAAATGATGAAAAGTACATGCTGTGTACTTGATAGTACACACAATGTAGTCTGTTTTTTCCGCTTAATATGGGAAGTATCCTCCTCATTAGGTAGAGGAGGATTTGAGTTTGTGTTGGAGACAAGAGAGGAGGCTGGAGCTTCAGAGTTCTCCCGACCGCACACCGGGAATCCAAATCCTTCTCTGACAGTCTCGATTGAACCATGCGGGTGAGTTCTTCCCTCTCCTTGTGTGTTTCTTAACAATTATTTCACAAGGGAAATTTATTTGAGGTTTAATGTGTGAATTTTTATCCCAGATCTACATCATTCACGGGAATTTCGGGAGGCATCATTCACGTATATCGATCAGGGGTGATCGAGGTTGGTGGTCTCGTGTTTATTTCCAACTATTGAGTTGAATTTTTTTACCTTTGTGCTACGAACCCTTGCTTGGGGTGTCGTATGGATGTGGCCTTTGATGAAAGATATCTATAATTTCATAGATAATCAAATGATAAGTTAAAACGGCTGTTTGGGATCACTGCTTGGATCCAGGACCACCCCGGGGGTGCGTTCCTCTATTTAGTTGTTTGTCCAGGATACCCGATGGTATGCCATGATTATATTGTCCATTAAATTTTCTTGAGTGAAAGTTATATAAATTGATTTTTTATGTTTTGGGCTCGGCCGATTCTATTACCCTGAGCGCAGTGTTCTATTAGCCTGTGGGCAGTGTTCATTTAGCCTATGGGAAACCTTTCTCATGCATGTGGGCAGTATATTTTGTGCTTGTGGGAGAAACCTCATACACTTGTGGGAAATATTTGTTATGCCTATGGGATGACACCTGTGGGTTTCGACTCTGATTGACTGAGGGTAAGGATTGTATGTCTTAGGACAGTGTTATCATGAATATTCACTGTGGTGATTTTCATATGTAATACCTGCCAAGTTAAAGCACAAGATTGGAATGGTTAAATGAATATTAAAATGGCAATATAACTGGTAGAGTTAGTTAATTTTGAGTACTTCTTAGTTTATTGTATATAATTTTGAACACTTCTGTCGCACATTTTCACTGACAGTTGGGCACGGGGTTTTGGTGGGTGCCTACTAGGATTTATTTCTCACACCCTATTTGGGTCATGTCTTCGGCCCAAAGAGACTATATTCCTACAGGTGTCGACATGGGAAAGTGTCCATATACAGGTACATGATTGTAGCAGATGAGTAGGAGAGCATGATACCGGGCTTAGGATTGCGATTCTATTGCATTCTGTTTACTCTGATTTGTTTTGTTTGGCTGTACCTTGTACTTTGAGTTGTATTGTATTGTATTTCAGTGTATCCTATTCTGGATGCTTCATATAATTAATGAAATACTCCACCTTTATATATATGACTGCTGGTTCTCTTTTACTACAGTTTTCCATTTCAGTTTTATATTGTTTGCTACTTCCCATGTTGTATGTCATTCATCTTTTCCGCTATGCTACACTTTCAAAAATGAGGGCATAGTTTCCCCACTATCATACCTAGGCCCTCACTGCTAGTCGGAAGCCTCTGGATTTGGGGAAATTCTCTTGAGGTCATGTGAACAACCGGGTTCGGGGCACCCGTTGAGTTGCATCCGGATCCGGAACGTTACAAAGTGGTATCAGAGGTGTTTCTTTTCTTTGACTTACTGTTTGGAGCCTTAGTCAGGGATATGATGGAAATAGTGGTTGGTAGTAAGTTGTGCCTGGGATTAGCTAACCTGTGTATAGGGAAAAGGCAGTCTACCTCGTTTATTTCAATTTTTCTGATTTTTCAATTTGACAGTTGACTTGATTTTTACCATTGAGTGATGCACTTTTTGTGCATATTTTATATTTTTATTCATGGGTTCTATTTATTTTCAACCCGATGAGATGAGGGTATTCCATCCCATGCATCATTTAGGAACATTCTATAAATCACATGTCATGCATTATTTTCATGCCATGTAGGTGAATTAGAAATTGCATGTTGTTGTGATAGTTGTTGTGCTAGGAAAGCATGCTGTTGTGATAGATGCTTTGATAAATACCTACTATTTTATAGGGTATGGTTATGTGAGGTATAATATAATAAACAACGGACTTTGGTTTTTGAGGAGTATAGGCCCTCATTGACCAGGATTTGGTGGCTCATTGACCGTTTACTTGTCATAACATTTATAAGATGCCAAAATTTGATTCGGGGGGAGTATGACCCATCAAAGATTGGAATTTGGAACTTAGGTGTTTGTTTCATTGTTTTTCTAGGCTCTGGAGTAGTTTCTGAGGCTTACTGTTTTGAAAACCCAGCATACACGCTATGTAGTTCTATGGAAACACATCGTGTGTTCTTCTGTTTGGGAAGAAATGAAAACTTTTTAAGTATACACCATGTACCCTCATTACACGCCGTGTAGTCTCTTACCGTGTCATAGGCCATGTGGGTGGGGACACGGGGTAGGGAATGGCTTGGGAAAACACGCCGTGTACCGGTTGTACACACCATGTAATGTTGACCCGGTGTATGCCCGTGTAACTAACAACACGGACGATGGAAACCTTAAGTCATACACGTAATGTCTAACTTGAACACGGCGTGTAGTCTTACCTAGGTACCCGTCCCTGTCACGAACAACACGGGTTAGTGTTATCCTTCCTAATATATGCTGTGTCAGCCTGGAACACACCGTGTAGTGTCAGACGTGTAGCTGGCCATGTAGCGAGCAACACGGGTTGGTCTGGGGCTTCTTTGTACATGCCGTGTCTTTTTGGAACACACCGTGTAGTGTGACCTGGGTATACAGGCCATGTCACGAACAACACGGGCTGATGAAAGCATGTGGGGTACACGCTGTGTCTATCTCTGAACACACAATGTAGTTTTGTTTTAGGAGGGTCGTGTGGCTTAATCCGTGTAGAAGGACTCGGGCAGGGAAGAAGTATTCAAGTACACACCGTGTGTTAAGAAAACACGGTGTGTAGTTGGGGTGTTACACGACTAGTTTTAGCTTGAGTAACTTCCCATGTGGATGGCTTGTAAGAACATGCCGTGTAGTATTTATACACACCGTGTAGTCAAGTTTTTCAAAACTTGAATTCTTTTCTTCTCCTGTTCCCTTCCCGGCCTCCTCTTTTTCGATCTTTGATAATCTGGCTCTAAGGTGTGCGTTTGACCTTGTAGAGTCATTCCACCAAGACAACCACCGGTTGTTTTCCAGGAGAGTGGTGACGATTATACTCCATAGGTGGTAGCCCATAGGCTACCGATGGAACCTTCAGCAGGGCCAAATGCGGCACCAGCTTTAAACCAGACACAGACACTGATGGACAGTTCACTGAAGGCTTTATGCGGTTTATTCAGACCTTTTGGGGAGCACCGTCGGCTGCCACATCTATGTCAGAGTTGACTTGTATCTTCTAGCAGCAGCATCCACCGACGTTTTTAGGGGATGTCGGACCACAGGCTTCGGAGTCTTAGCTGGGTTCTATACAGACTATTTTCGAGCATCTTGAGATGCCTCCAGGGCGGAGGGTCAAGCTCACTACGTACATGCTGCATGATTCTTCCAAGAGGTCATGGGCTGTTACCACCCAGACTGAGCATCACAGGGACATGGAATGGGAATATTTTCAGGAAGTATTCTATGACTTCTTCTTCCCATAGATGAGGATGGAAGATTGATCTCGAGAGTTCACAAATCTGCAGTAGGGCACCATGTTAGTGATGAATTATTCTGCTCGCTTCACCGAGCTTCAGCGTTTTTCACCCGTTATGGTGGGTGATGAGATGTTGAGGGCGAGACTCTTTGAGGATGATATTCGATATGACATCTGAGCAATGGTGAATGTTTTCAGGTTTCCTATATTGCATGCTATTGTGAACCAGACACTGATTACTGAGCGGAACCTGCGGGAAGCTAGTGGTGTGGGACAGGGTGGTTCGACACCAGTTTCTGGTACTATATCTACCGGTAAGAGGAAGAGATAGATGTAATTCTCTTACAGTGGTAGTACTATCCAGAAGAATACTTTAGGTGGCCAGGTCATGTGCTACCAGTGTGCTAAATAGGGGCATAAGAGACCGCATTTCCATGTGGCCTAGTGGAGTGTTGATCATACGGCAGGATGGGTCATCTCCAGCGTTTTTGCAGGGCGTTTCCTCCAGGGTCTAGTGAGAGGGGTTCTGTGTGGACTCCATGTGCGAGAGAAGGACGATCAGCTCCTTTCCATTCGGGAAATTAGAATACATCAGGGCGTGCAGGTCGAGATGGTGGTCGTGGCCGTGGTAGCCATACACCAGGATCTCAGAGGCAGTAGGGTGGGACAACTCAGGGTAGCTAGGCTGTGTCATAGGGCCACGACATTGGGTAGAAATACGCAGTCCAATAGACCCAGTGGGAGCAGGACCCCAGATCTTCTACTGTCAGAGGTACTATCCTAGTATCTTCTATTTTATATTCATTACTTTTTGATACTGGTGCTACACATATTTTTATATCTGTGTCCGTTGTGGAGATCCTTGGGCTCTGTGTTTCTTCTTCTTCTGATATCATGATGCTCGATACACTTTTGGGAAGTAGAACGACTGGTATGCGTCAGTGCAGAGAGTGACTCCTAGAGGTTGTTGGGTGTCACTTTTCATGGGACCTCTATTTCTTAGAGATGGAAAGTTATGATTTCATTCTATGGATGGACTGGTTGGTACATTTCTGAGCCTTTGTGGATTGCTATCGTCGTAGGGTGAGTTTCACATCAACAGAGGGTAGAGAGTTTCTATACAAGGGAGAATGGGATGTCCAGGAGAGCTGAGCTAGACCCGAGAATCATGGGTGAGGTGGAGTGATAGGATAGATTGTGAGTTTATATCTGGATGATCAATGGACTTTCAGAAGGATTTCCCTCTAGTAGTTGATCATTTCAGGGATGTCTTCTTGGATGAATTTTCATGTCTTCCTCCAGAATGAGAGGTGAATTTCTCTATTGAGCTAGTGCCAGGAGTAGCACCAGTGTCCATTCCTCTTTATAGGATGGCTACACTAGAGTTGCAGGAGCTCAAGAGGCAGTTAGAGGAGTTGTAGGAAAAGGGTTTCATTCGACCCAGTACTTCTCCTTGGGGTTCGCTAGTACTCTTTGCGAAGAAGGTAGACGGTACCCTTAGACTCTGTGTGGATTATTAGAAGCTGAACCAGCTGATAGTTAATAACTGATATCCCTTACCGAGGATTGATGATCTTTTTTATCAACTTCGAGGAGCACGAGTGTTCTCTAAGATTGAATTATGATCCGGATATCATCAATTATGCGTTATAACATCGGACATACCGCTTGCAGCATTTCATAGCAGATATGGTCTATATGAGTACTTGGTCATGACGTTTGGACTCACAAATGCACCCGCAGTTGTCATGGCTCTGATGAATCATGTGGTCCAATCATATCTGTATTCTTTTTTGGTAGTCTTCATGGATGATATCTTGGTGTACTCTCACTCTCGACACGACCATGACACCCATATTGAGATCGTACTGATTACACTAAGAGAGTATAAACTATATGATAAGATCTCAAAGTGCCACTTTTGGATGGACCAGATATACTTCCTAGGTCATATCATCTCAGAGGCAGGAGTTGCTGTAGACCTAGAGAAAGTGAGAACATTAGTTTTCTGAGAGCATCCTAAGAACATGTTTTATATACGAAGTTTCTTGGGGTTGGCTGGTTACTAAATTTGCTTTATACAATACTTCTCTCACTTAGCAGCGCCATTGACAAGTTTGACTAAGAAGGTTTTGAAGTTAGTTTGGTCAAAATCATGCGAGACAAACTTTCAGGAGCTGAAGGGAAGGTTGACATTAGCACCAATCCTAATACTTCCAGAGAAAGGGAAGAGCTATACAGTTTACTATGATGCATCAAGTATTGGGCTGGGAGCAGTGTTGATGTAGGGAGATTGAGTTGTTGCGTACAGGTCTTGACAGGTAAGGCCACATGAGAGGAATTACCTGACACAGGATCTTGAGTTAGCCGCAGTAGTTCATGCGTTACAGTTTTGGAGACATTATCTCTTGGGAGAACATTTTGTGGTGTTTACGGACCACAAGAGTCTCAAGTATATCTTTACCCAGTGTGACCTAAATTTGATATAGTGAAGGTGGGTTGAATACCTTCATCCCTTCGACTTTGGTCTTGCCTATACACCTAGTAAGGGTAACGCAGTTGCTAATGCACTGAGTAAGAGGACTTAGATACAGGAAGTGTAGGGGGCCAGTGGTGAGGGGAAGCTTATGGATTTGTTCTCTGAGATGCATTTGGAGGTGCACGATAGTCAGGGTCAAACCTATCTTTCTTCCTTAGCTGTGACTTCTACCCTCTTGGATAGAGTGAGGATGAGACAACTATCAGTTTCGGAAGGCCTAGTTCTACAGGAGTCAGTGGCAAGTGAGGACCCTCCTCTTGGTTGGACGATAGGTGATGATAAGGTACTGCGTGTCCATGGACGAGTGTGGGTTCCAGGGGATATACACGAGGAACTGATGCAGGAGTTTCACGCATCATCTTGGGCATTGAATCCCGGAGTTACCAAAATGTACCGTGATTTGAAACGTCAGTATTGGTGGCTGGGTATGAAGAGAGAGATAGCTGGTTTTGTTATATGATGTTCCACCTGTCAGCAGGTGAAGGCGGAGCATCAGAGGCCAGCCAGACTATTACAACAGTTACCCATTCCAGAGTGAAAATGGGACGATGTCGTGATGTATTTCGTGACTGGGTTGCTGAGGTCACCTTGAGGCAGTGATTCCATGTTGGTTTTTGTGGACGGAATTACGAAGGTAACTCATCTTTTGCTAATCAAGGAGACATTCGGTGTCGACGAGATCAGAAAGTTGTATATCTGAGAGGTAGTACATCTACATAGGGTCCCTCGTTCTATCGTTTCATATAGGGACACCCATTTTAAGTCTCGTTTCAGGAAGAGTTTTCAGAGGGCACTGGGTACACAGGTTCTTCTGAACATAACTTACCACCCTCAGACTGATGGCCAGTTAGAGCGTACGATACAGGTGCTTGAGGACATGTTGTGTGCATGCATCCTGAACATTGGGGGTTCTTGGGAGAGGCACATACCCCTAGTCGAGTTTGCCTATAATAATAGTTTTCAGGCAACTATTGAGATGACACCTTACGAGGCTTTGTATGGTAGGCCATGCCGATCACCCTTGTGCTGATTGGAGGCTGGTGAGGTAGCTTTACTAGGACCATGTCTCATGCAGGAGACTTCAGATCAGGTCCAGTTGATTTTGAAGTGGATTTCTATGGCACAGTCTCATCAAAAATTTTATGCTGATCGCCAAAGATGACCCCTGGAGTTTGTGGTCGGGGATCAGGTGTTCTTACGTGTTTCACCAAGGTTGGGGCACAGACGGATCAGGAGACAGGGTAAACATTCACCGAGGTATGTGGGGCCGCTTGAGATTATGGAGAGAGTCGGGCTAGTTTCCTATTGGTTTTAGTTACCACAAAGGTACTGGTCCATGCACGACGTCTTCCACGTATCTCAGCTATGCCGTTATCACTCAGACTCGTCTCACGTCTTTCAGCCTGAGGAGGTTGAGCTTCAGTCTGATGCATCCTTTGTGTAATGCCCCAAATACTTGTGTTTCACATAATGTTAACTTATATAATTTATTTTGTCTATTAATTGAATGAAACTTTTTTTCTTATAAAATAATAATATGATGAAATGGAGTAAAATCACACGAAACAGATACAAGTAGTTTTATTCAAATAGAACACCATAGTGTTTACACCAAACTAATATTAACAAGGGAAATTAATCTAACCAAAGATACCAATTAAAAACCCTATTAATATTATAGTAAGACCACTCAAAACAATGAAAACCCCGAGAAGACGATAGGGGTCCTTAGTATCCATCATAATGAACATAAGAATGGAAGAATCCACTGTAGCCACACTAAGAAACAAAGGTATAACACAAACCATTTCATTCAATCAACTTGAGTTTTTGGTCACCCTATGTCATGGATTTATAAGATACTAATGTGACCGTTGCCTTGGGAAACCATGGAACTCTAATAGCTATAAATACATCCATTGGCCTCGTTGGAGTTCAAATGAAGTAACCATTGGAGTTTTTGTCTAATGATCTTTAGTGTTTAATTAAATGTATATAGTTATAATTTAATGATAGTTTCTTGTAAATAAGAATAGAAAATTTATATTGTGTAATTTAGACGTACAATTTAAAATAATTATTTTATTCTTTCTGAATTATTAATTAATATAATATATTTTTTATAATAAATATGAATACAACTACTTTATTTATTTCTTTTCAAATATGGTATATATATAAGCATAATCATAATCATATTATAATTAAATAAAACTAATACTCTTACTTTATAAATAACATTGGGAATTATTGCTTTAGAATATTTTAACGCCTTTATTTTGTAAAAGTGAAATGTTTTAATTATGTGAACAATTACTTAATCTATTATACGTGTTCTATATATTTTAAAAAATATATATATGTATATATGTGTGTATATTTGATTCAAATTATATAACTATAATTTTATAATGCATTTATACATGACATCGAATATTGTTATTTTAAAATATTTTAGTGACATTATTTTTTCACTATTTTAATTATACGGACAATTATTTGATCTATTATATGGGTTCAAAAATATGTTATATACACATGTATATATATATATAATGTGATAATTTTTAGATTATAAATTAACATTTTGGGTTTTTATTAATAAAATTATATATATTAATAGAATGATTAAAATGGTACATATGAACTTTCCATAAAATTTTGGTTAATTTGAATCATAACATATTAACTTTTGTTTTAAAAGTTTCAAATCACAAATATATAATACAAATTTGGATAATTATTATTGTGACATAATTCTAAATATCAATTTAATTTATAACATTTTTGTTTTAAGTATATATAATTTTACCATAAACAAAAACGGTTTAAGTTTATATGCTAAGAAATGGATGAATAATATTATGTAATAATATGGTATAATATAAAAATTCAATGATGAATTATATAATAAAATAATAAAAGTGTGACATGTAAATCAAAAAAATGGAAAACATGTTTTGACAAAATTAAATGGAAATGAAATCTTAAAGAAAAAAAGTGATCGATTTAATAATTTTAATAGATTTTTAGGTTTAAACGTTTCTTTTTTTAAGTTATTAATAGTATGATTTTTTATTAACTAAACAATTATAGAGTTATACTAATTTAAAGGCTTTAAATAATAATAATGATATAATAATGACAATAGGGATATGATAATAAAAGTAATTGGAATAAAAAAGAGTATAAAAATATAATAATAGAAAAATTATAAAAGTAATAGATGAATAAATCAGACAAAAGAAAAAGAAAGGGAAAATCCCATAAAAGGATTTGGGTGTCAGGTTGCATGTGAGAAGATTAGTGTGAGAAGCAGGGGGGTCTATGCTCCGGCTGTAGGTCGTAATTCTGAGACCTCAATGGGGGTCGTCGAGGCTTTGTCTAGGGTTTCTGTGAGGTGGGTTCGAGCGACATCGGCTGGTGTCGAGCATGGAGAACTATCGCGTCGTGAGAGTCCGGTTTTCTAGTTTCAAGCGTCACGCATGGGGTGGATTCAAGCGACGTCACCGCGCCACGGATCGCGAGAAGGACCGACGAGGTTACCCTTGGCCTGGTCTTAAAGGGTCTTATGCATCGGGGTCAGGGATGTGTTGCAGTTTGAGTTTTAGTACGTCACGAGGGAGTCGCGCAGGCCGATGCCGAGGGATCTTTGTGTTGTGGTCGTGACCGCAGCTGCGGGTTGTGCAATGTTGGAGGAGTTTGGATGTCGTGCGGTCGAGGACTAGGGGTCAAGCAGCGATTATGTTTCTCCCATGGGATGAAGACAAGTCCAAATCAGGTTAGGGTTTCATTCCTAGTCGCTGTTTTGGTTTTGCTTGATCCAGTGTAAGATAGGGTTTTATTTATTTATTTATTTTCCAAACATTTTTTCATTCTATTCATAGTGGAAATTCTGTATTTTTTATCTTCATCCTTGTCCGAAACTATTGTTACTTTTGGACTATAAACATGATTTTTTTGTCCACAATATAGATCTAGTCTATTTTTTTTGATTCAAGTTAATGGAAATATTTTTTTATGTTGAATCTATGAATATATTGTGCCATGCTTTTATTCTCATCCACAAACATCTATCCGACTATGATTCTATATTATTTTTTTGTCAAATTATTTTATTTCCATCCATCTTCTTTACTGTCTGGTACTGATTTCCAACTTGCATTGCAAGCACTTTGTCATTGTGGCTATAAAATCCTTATGCCTTTGTTCAATTTGGTGGTGCATCTCTATTTGTCAGTCCAGGGGAGTGTGTTTCCAACACTTTGTCACTCCAGCTACAGATTATTTTCATGTAAGGGAAACATGTTTTAGTGTTTATATTTTATAAATTACTATTTGAAGATTTTAATTTATGTTTGTTTTTGTAAGGGTTTATTATTTATCTTTCTTGGTTTTAAGTTTTATGAATATATACATATATGTATATATTTTAATTTACTTATAAAACTAGAAAACATCACCATATGGTTTGAGATTTATATTCCTTAAAATTTGTAGGAATTTGAGTTATAATGTGCTGACAACCCTAAACATGGAAACCCCATGAAATCCTATTTTATGCCTTAAAAACATAATTGGTTATATGAATATACTTTTTTATGAAAATATATAAGAATAATGTACACAAACCTCGAATTTTCATAACCTTCATATACTCATGTAAAAGATTTTTAAGTTTGAGAGTTAACTTAATAAAGAACCAAGACGTATGGATTAACTTTGTGTATGAAAGTTTCATATCTAATCATGTATAATTGTATACATATAATATAAATGATTTTCATTAAACAAATCAATATTTATACCCTACTATTTTAATCCATGTTTTTGACAAATTTACAAGTGTGAAATTAACTTAAATAAGAACATTGTGTATTCTTGCTTTGTATAATCGGCTACATGAGTACGTGCATATAAATATAAACATGATCCTCTTAAGTATTTATAAAATTTCTATAGTTTTTGAAGAAATTATTAAACACGGGTATTCAAATGATTTGTTTTTGGATTGGCTACTCACTACTTTTTTATGCATATCCCGTTGAATGAATGTTTTATACAAAATGAGATCCTCACCATAGTTTTCCAAATGCTTTATTTAAATGTACTTAGTTCATGAGTATAAATATTGGAGGCTTGCAATTTCATACTCACATGTATGAGTTACTCTCCACCATTTATAATAAATGATGAAAGTTACAGTTGAGTCTCATACTATCAGGTTTTAATGTCTAATGTGTTAAATAAAATCTCGTTTATAATAAATGTATGATGAAATGAGAAATTAACACCCCACACAGAATGCTGGGATTACCTCTTATTCATTATGAACCCAGTAGAATAGTTCATTAATCAATTGGTCAAAATTGATTTATAAACCTTCATTTTACTTGGTAACCTGATCTGTTTATTATTGGAGTGTTTTAAGTCAATATCACATTAATGTTTACTATTTTATGCATGTCGTTGGGGAAAACTATCATTTTAATATTAACTAACATATTATGATTTAGTCTGTTTCAATTCCTTTTATCAATGCATGAATTGAGCATGAATAATGAACATGTATATTAATGAATTAAATGTTTACTACTGTGAAGGAGATGTAATGTTATTATTTTATGTGATAATCAAAAAATTTATCATTCATGATAATTTATGAAGTAAGTATCCAATTATTCAGAGTGGTATGAGATACTTTGAATAATGTGAATTATGAACCCATGTGATATGTGTAAATCAAAGTGGTACGTGCACCATAATTTATGGATATGAGGAATGAATTGTACCTTGTATGTTCTAGGGTGAAGACCAGTAAAAGTAAGCCCTCCAGGTTGGGGTCCAGTTACAGCAGACCCTCCGGGTTGGTGTCCGGTTACAGAGGCACTCCGGGTTGGTGTGTGGTTATTAGAGGCACTCCTGGTTAGAGTCTGGTTATAGAGGCTCTCCGGGTTGGGGTACGGTTATAGTTAGCCCCTAGGTCTTGGCACGAGGCCTTAACATGGTCCGGTATATGCACTTCCCTCATTATGACTATGTAATTTAATTAACCAAAAAAATATTTGACTAGTAGAATATTTTGTTATAGAGTTTATGGATTTTTGGCCAAGGCCTTAAATCATTAGACGTCTTGGCCATGACCTTGATAAAATGTTTCAGAATCTCCTGTATATTTGTGGAATGACATATGATTAGAACTCAGTGATTAAGTATTCAGTGTATGAAATTTAAGTTACTATTTTATGTGCAACTCTGATTATTTATTTCAAATAGCTGATTAATTTATTCTTACATATTCTTATATCATACATGTTTAGAGTTTCTTTTATTCATCATTCCTATGTTCAAATCATGTATCCTTGTAATTCTGTTATCCTGTTTTAAATTGAGAACCTTTATGATGTGTACACGTGTCAAAACCTTTATTTAAGAAGATTGTTTTACGAAATGGTTTAAATAACGTTTTCAAAACGTTATATTGGTTTATTTTAAAACCCCTTACTGGGCATCCTTATTCTCACCCTATGTTTTAAATGTAAATTTTTCAGGTATCAGTCATAACTTCGTTGAAGTTTCATAATGCAGCTGGTTTCCCAGAACCTGAACCTCACGATCCTCTGTAGCATGGGACATGATGTTATATTTTTAAATGAATGTGATGTAATAATTATGGTACATCATGTCTCATGGGCACCGGCCTGGGCCACTCGGGGGCTGAGATGCCACACTTTGAGGAGCATCTAATTCATATTTTTGATAGGATCACGAAAGTTCTATGAGGCTGGTAAGTTTCTCTCGTACGAGTGCTATGGTAGCATGGCCGAGTGCAGGACAAAACCTGGGAGTGGGAGACCGATGTACGTGCTCAGGGGCTAGAGTTGTTCACAACTTTATCTTCACCACCCTTGGAAGGGAAATTTGGGGAAGAATTAATTTAAGGGGGGAAGTTTGTAAGAACCCAGAACTTATTCTTGAGGTACAGGTTTCTTATTTTCCTCTTTCCTTAAGTGTTTTTGAGAAAATAAGGAAAATGGGGAAAATCCAAAATTTTTTGGGTACACGCCGTGTACTTTTCCACATGTCGTGTACTTTGGCCGTGTAGGATGAGTACACAGGTCATGTAGGCCTGTCAGCAAGGAATGGTGTAAAAACCGATTACAAGCCGTGTACTAGGTATTTACACACCATGTAATCAGTCAGCAGATGAACATAAAGGTAGTGGAAGAAGCTGCCAGCTGAGCGACATTACATGCCATGTAATCATAAATACACACTGTGTACTCATGTTGACGGATGAACAGTGCTGCGGTGGAAATTAGCCGCTAGAGAAACAATTAAATGATGAAAATCACACGTCGTGTACTTGAGAGTACATGCCGTGTAGTCTATTTTTTCGCTTAAAATGGGCAGTAGCCTCATCATTCGGTAGAGGAGGCTTTGAGTTTGTTTTGGAGACGGGAGAGGAGGCCGGAGCTTCGGAGATCTCCCAACCACACACCGGGAATCCGAATCCTTCTCTGACAGTCCTGATTGAACTGTACGAGTGAGTTCTTACCTCTCCTTGTGTGTTTCTTACCAATTATTTCACGAGGGAATGTTATTTGAGGTTGAATGTGTGAACATTTATCCCAGATCTACATCGTTCACAGGCGTTTTTGGAGGCTTCGTTCACATATATCGATCAGGGGTGATCGAGGTAGGTGGTCTGGTATTTAATTCCAACTTTTGAGTTGAATTTGTGTACCGTTGTGCTACATACCCATGATTGGGGTTTCTTATGGCTATGGACTTTGCTGAAAGATATCTCGAATTTCATAGATAATCTAATGATAAGTTAAAACTACTGTTTGGGATCACTGCTTGGATCCAGGACCACCCCGGGGGTGCGTTCTTCTATTTATCCGTTTTTCCAGGATACCCGAGGGTATGCCATGATTATATCGTGCATTAAATTTTCTTGATATAAAGTTATATAAATTTATTGTTTATGTTTTGGGATCGTCCGGTTCTATTATCCGGATGGCAATGTTCTAGTAGCCTATGGGCATTGTTTGTTTAGCCTATGGGAAACCTTTCTCATGCCTGTGGGCAGTAGATTCTGTGCCTATGGGCGACACCTCGTACGCCTGTGGGAAATATTCATTATTCCTATAGGCAGACACTTGTGGGTTTCGACTCTGATTACCTGAGGGTAAGGATTGTATGTTTGAGGACAGTGTTATCATGAATATTCACCTTCGTGATTTTTAGATGTAATACCAGCCAAGTTAAAGCACAGGCTTGGCATGGTTAAATGAATATTAAAATGGCAATATAACTGGTAGAGTTAGTTAATTTTGAGTACTGCTTAGTTTATTGAATATACTTTTGTACACTGCTGTTGCACATTTTCACTGACAGTTGGGCACAAGCTTTTTGGTGGGTGCCTACTGGGATTTATTTCTCACACCCTATTTCGTTCATGTCCTCAGCCCAAATAGACTATATTGCCGCATGTGTCGATAGGGGAAAGGGTCCCTATAGAGGTACATCATTGTAGCAGAGGAGTAGGAGAGCATGGGACCAAGCTTAGGCTTGCGATGCTGTTGTGTTCTGTTTACTCTACTTTGTTTTGTTTGGTTGTACCTTGTACTCTGAGTTGTATTGTATTGTATTGTAGTGTATCCTGTTCTGGCTACTTCAAAGAGTTAGTGACATGCTTCAGCTTTATATATATGACTGCTAGTTCTCTTTTACTACAGTTTTCTATTTCATTTGTATATTGTTTACTACTTCACCTGTTGTATGTCACTCATCTTTTCCGTTGTGCTACACTTTGAAAAATGAGGGAATAGTTTCCCCACTATCAGACCTAGGCCCTCACTACTAGTTGGAAGCCTCTGGCGTATGGGGAAATGCGATTGAGGTCATGTGACCAACCAGGTTCAGGGCACCCGTTGAGTGGCTTCTGAACCCAAGACGTTACATATATGATAAAATAATCTATATATTATTTCATATCACAATGTAACATGAAAATATTATTTTCATGAAACTGCTTTCAGTCATAATGAATGCCTAAAATTAGATTTCATGTATGGAGGATATGATAGTAGTAGCGACTTACAATCGAGTCACCCTCCCACATTGGAAATAATTTAAGGAACAATTTCATAAGATGAAACATATGAGTGTTTGTAGAATTCATTCATATGATTAAATAATTGGAAGAAAAATTAACTCATTCATTATGAATGCATGAGTTAATGCTAGAATCATTGAGGAGCATCCTTGGGTTTATTCAATTCCACTACCGTATATTGTTAGTGGTGCATGGTTGATCCTGATGCTAGGAAAAAAATATAATTACTTAAAGATATCTTCATTATTTTATTTTGATTTTTTTGCACTAGAATACCATGGAGATAGATTGGATCCCATCTGAATGTAAAATTATTCATCTTGACCCATGGATACACTAGAGAGAAGGGATATCCTTTGTCTTCCCTTGGTGATGTTTATCAAACCATATGATGATGATAAAGATGTTTCAGATGTTCTATGGTTTACAATACATATATGTTTTATAGTAGGTCATTCATTTTATTTTTTACACATAGTACATATTTCTAACATGGGAGATCTTAATATTGGGATTAAATCATTTCCACTGTTTTAATAAATTTCATTAGGATAATTTAATTCCCAATAATGGTATCAGATCCATCCCATTTTTTAAATTTGTGGAATCTTTTATGAAATGAATAAAACATGAAGAAAAAATAACCACCTTTGAATTATGGGAATTTTATATTAAAATAATTTACCTTTACATAGTTATACTACATAAAGGTAACTGAGGTGTTACCTTTCATAACTGGGCTACATAGAGGTAATAAAATTGTTACCTTTACATAGCTATGCTATATAGAGGTAATTGATGCATTACCTTCATGTAGTTGGGCTATATAAAGGTAATATGAAGGTTACCTATACATGATGGGATCATGTAAAGGTATTTTGAGAATGAACATTACATGAAGGTTTAACATGCAAGTATTTTGTGACTTACCTTTTTGTGAGGGGGTTTTTACATAAGGATAATCCAAGTTTTATCTTTATATGAATGGTTCACGTAAAGGTAAAATCTGAGTATCCTTACATAGTATACATTTCACAAGGGTAAAAGAAATATCCCATTATGTATACTATCTACGTAAGGGTAGTGAGAGGTTACCCTTACTTAGAATGGGGATTCTGCATATGGTTAAACATAAAATGTTCATTTTTTTGACATTTAATTAATTTAAATGGATTATAAAATGTTTATAAATTATGATAAACTATAATTTGGAAATATTTAATTTATAAATAAGTAAATAAATTATAATATATTTATAATTAATTGATAATTTATTATAAAAATATTATTATTAAATATTCCTTAAAAATTAAGAGTTAATATTTAAAATTAAATTTAAATAAATTATATGGCATGCCTTATGATCCTTAAATAAAAGTGCTTATTTAGAAATCAAAATATTAATTTATAAAGTGTTTTTAAATTACATAAATAAGGCGAAAAATATAAAATATTTATATTTAAATTATGAATTTTTCATAATCAACTACTTTAAATTGTTAAAATTAAAGGGACTTATTTAAAATATTATTTAAACCACATAAAAAGTGTTTTTGATATAATCAGAGTTTAAATGACACAATTTTTAGAATATTTAGTGTATGTAAAATGTTTACATAATAGAAATTTAATTATAAATTATTTTTAATTCATAAAATATCATATATTTAAAATGAAATTCCATATAATGAATAGTATGAAATATTTAATATTGGAATGAATATAAAATGTTTATATTCAAAATTATAGAATGTCTATAATGTTAAATAAAATATTATGAAATGTATATAATAAGATTTTATTTATGGAATGTTCATAATTTTTAATACACATGGTTTATGATTCATCATATTCTATAACATATTTTAAGAAGAATATATGGTTAAAAGTGTTTTATCTAGGCTAAAGTGTTTATCCAGATGTTTGTTAAAATATAAAGGAATGTGTTCGTACCATCCTTCAGTGGTATGTTTTAATAATGTCTTCTTTACAAAGAAAGATACTTAGGGCACATAAATATTCATAATAAGAGAAAATATATGTTATTTCATAAAAAAATAGGTTTGTATTGTTTCTTATCAAGATATTATGAAATGAATATAACATTAAATAAGATAGTGGGAGTATGTTTGGACTTTTATAAGTTTAAATTTTACAAATAAAGGTCCATACCAGAATAAATTTAATGTTATCTACTAATATATTGAAGAGTTTTGGATGTGTGATTTTAAAGAAAATGTAAAGAGTTACATTTAGTTACCATAGATTGTAGATATACCTATTTATTTATTATTTTACCAGTCTATGATTAATGTTTTTTTTCACTTAATAACCTAAAGAGTTTTGTATATGTGATGATAACAAAATAAAAGAGTGATATTTAGTTATCGTGAAATGTGAATATCACTATTTCCCGAAGGATTAGACAAGTCAAATTACAAATAAATTGAACTTAATATTCTAAAAGAATTTAACATATGGTGGTAAAGATAAATATAAAGAGCTACATTAGTGACCATATAAAATTAAATGTCACTTTATCCTAAAAGGGTTTAGGATATGATGGTAAATTAATAATGTTAATAGTTATATTTTTTTAAAATATTATTTCAAGGAATGTTTTGATGTTAATGGTTCCAAGTATGATGATGATGAACTTAGAATGATTTCTAAGTAGACAACAAAAATTAACATTATAAAACTGGATATTATAAATTTAAGGAGTTTTTAATATGTTAATTGAGTTTAACATTAGGAATATGATTCCTAAATCTCATCATTATTAAAATTTTATTCCTTCATAGATGTTACTCACTAAAAGTGTTTAGTGTGAGGGTTTTATCAAATGGTAACATAAAGATATAGAAATAATTATATATAATGTAATGAGTAAATGATTCCCTTAAAATTGCAACATATATAAAGCTGATATGGTAGATTATTATATATGATATGGCATATAGGCGCTTATGTTGGGTTTGTTAAATATGATTAAAAGTGTTTTAAAGATATAAAATGTATCATATTAGTGTAAATATACACTATATCATTCTTCAATGTTGTGTACATAAATGTATATATAGATATACATTTCATGACGTGTAATGATAATTGACCTCTTAAAGTACAACATTGAGTTATCCCTAACTGATGTTTTTTCATGGAGTATTATATGTTTTGATAAAATGTTGATCTTATCATGAGTAAGATTCTTGTATATAGATATAGAATATTATAATGAGGAATAAGAAAAATAATATGTTTCTTTGTGTGAACTGGATAACCCACTAAGTTTACCACATAGAGTTTCATGTGGATTTTTTTGGTATACTAGGGGTGAGTGGATCATATTTGATTCCCAACTACATAAGGATAGTGAGATACCTAGAATGAGAAATTTCATACTTTGATACCCTACTAATCAATGCCTAAATGAATACTTATCTAATATGAGGGTGGTTGGGTATACTATTGATCATGTCATCAATTAGAGGTTAACCAAGATAAGATTTTTACTCTCGTATGAATAGTATGAAATCAAGGACCTTGATTGATATAGATATTTTGAGTTTTTGAAAACACTTTAATATTTTATATCTATTTGGATAAGGGACATGATATGTGATTATCTATAAATATGATTGGCATGTGTTGTTTTCATAAACTGAGTTATTATATACTTTTAGAATCAATAATTGATGAGTAGGATTTATGGGATTGACATGCTTCTGGTCCCATTGTTACTTGATGTATTAGAAAATAAGAAATATTAGAATTCATGTTTTCATAAGATGGATATGGGTATAAATAATTATAAATATACATGTATTTTATGGAGATCATTCCATATCCCTTTAATGATTTAGTAACACTAATTCTTTTCTAGATACATCTTTTTTTTACCTTTATGAATCTATAGATTCATATTTTTTTTCAATGTTGTAATGGCCCATGTGGTTGCAATTTGTTGCTGAATAAATGAGGATTGATTCTGACTTAGGGAGTTTCTATAAAATAGTTCTAGAGTTAATTCAAAAGTAGGTTTGGATAGGTATTCATAGGGTATTACATTTGATGTTATACAATGTGAAATTAATGATAACATTCCAAAAGTGTTTTGAGAGATATTTGAAAGAAGTATTGGACATGGTTTCACAAGTTATTATATATGATAAAAAATAAGGTGAAATAACACAAAGTTTTTTAGGATTTTGTGAAAGAAGGATATTAGTGGAGTTGATATACCAAAAATATTATTTCTATATAATAAAATAATATATATAATATTAAATATCACAACGTATCATGAAAATATGATTTTTGTGACACTACCTTCACTCATAAGAAATGTATAAAATTATATTTTATGAACGCATGATAAAATAATAGTATTGACTTACACTCATGTTACCCCCACATTGGATATAATTTAAGGAAACCCTTACTTAATGAAACATGTGAGAGTCTGTAGCAATAATGAACATGAAACATGAACTAGAAGTAAAATTCACTCATGTTTTATGAATTCATGAGTTAATACTAGCATCATCAAAGAGTATCCTAAGGTCTACCTAAATCCACTTCCATACGTTGGAAATGGTGCATGGTTATTCTTCATTATAGGATAAATCTACCATCACCCAAAGATCTCTTAATTCTTCTCCTTTTCTTTTGATTCACATGCATGCGGTGGAGATATAGTGAATCCCATATGAAAATTGTTTGATTTGGATGAACCCATTGATATAATACAAATATGGTAAGTCCATTGGTTGAACATGGTGATATTTATCAAACCATATTATATTTATGAATATATTTCAGATTATCTATGGTGTATGGTGAACACATATTTTTTATAAGGGTATTCATTTTAGTATTTACATCAATTACAAATTCCAATCATGGGATATCTTGGGATTAATAGTGAATCATTTTCATTTCTTTTAATATATGTTACCAGACTTGTTTAATTCCCACCAGTGTCAAGAAAAAGTAGTTATTATAATGTGATTATAAATGTTTTGATCTTCAAGGAAACTAAAGTAAAGTGTTTTTGGATGTAAAAAAACTATATAAAATATTTTGGAAGAGGTTTTTAATTGATATTGGATGGTTAGAAATGGTTTTATGAGGCCCTGATTCAATGTGAAACAAGTATTGAGTTTAAAAAATGAGACAATGTGGCTGATTCATCATGGCTGATTAAAATTAATGGGTTTTATTCATGTTCCATAGAATTAATGTGTTTTTGATCCATCAAAGTAGAGGAAAATCATATCTCTGTATGTGTTTGATTTAACACATTTGATTAAAAGACACAATCTCTTTTATTCTTAACATGATCAATCCAATGAGTTGTTTATGATGTCAATCCATCATCTGCATCACAACCAATATTTATATTTAGTGTATTTTATATGTAGTTACTTATCTTCTTCACAGTCAATCATATACTTAGATAATTTTTGATGGATTATATTGGGTGAAAATCAAAGTTTCAATAATTTGAATATTTTGAAGAAATTTAATTTGACGATGCTTTTCTGATTGTGTATTTCTAAAATATCACAGGCTTAGTCAAATCTATGACATAATATTAGATTTATGTGAGTTTTAATGAGATTAAATGATAAGTTTCATGAATATTTTTTATGGTATTTTAAATTTAATATTTTAAATTATATTTTATTGTCCCAGATGCTATTATTTAGGGATTATTGATGCAGTTGATAATCACAGGGGTTTCCATTAATCATTATATAAATACAATTTTCAAAATAATTATAATATAAAATGGGAAATATGGGGAATAAAATAGTTTTTTTGTGAAACTTTGTTACACTAAAAAACGTATTTTTATCAAGGAAAGTTGCTTTTGTGAAGATAGAGAAGGTAATTTGAATATACTATTGATCATTTGGGTGATTTCTTCTAAAGATGAAGTTGGTTGATTCATGTGTTCATACTATCATATGTGAATAGATTATCTTGAATAAGGTAAGAGGTGTTTTTAATTTATTTTCTCATATTGGTTTATCTAGGAAGTTAAGACCCATTAAAAAGAAGATATGATATTTGATGCAAAGGAACCCTGAAGTACTATGAAGATCATATTCATCCAAGAGTGAGGATGAAATTTTTAAAATTTATGGTATCATAATAAACAATTCTATTCACATTATATTTATTTTAAGGTTCATGTAATTCACCTAGATTTCAATAGATTTACAAGAGTCAATGATATAAAATACCCCTCTCTTATAATCACTATTATATTAGTGTTAATCCAGGTCTCATAAATAAACTGAACCAAGAAAGGATTAGGTTCTTTATTTGAGGAAGAAACTTGTAAAATTTTTGTATAGTATTTGATATTTTTTATTCTATCACATAGGTGAGGAATATATTTTAAGAGTGGATCATGACACTAATAAGTCACCTAGGTTCTATTTCTAAAAGAAAATAATTTTTAAAAAGTAAAATTGATTTTACCTCCCTCTCAATAGTGTACTAACTCTTCCAGGCACTTAAAATGATATTAGTGACCCAACCCCCCAATGATAATACTATTTCCATGATTAGGTATCAAAGGTGATATTTATGTGAATAACATTGGAGATCTATTTTTTTAATGGAAAATTTTTATCGTTGAAAAAATCAAATGTTACCTTATCTTCTATAATAAGGTTTAGAGGTTAGTGATTCTTTCACCGTGGGATTTTGATCCATTACAAAATATGGAGCCCCGAAATCTTCTAATAAAATAATCCTTAATATTGATATAAAATACTGAAATATAATATTTTCATCTTTGTTAAACAAATTTCACACTAAAGTTATGTGGTTAATGTTAACAAAATAAATGTCGTGAAAACTAGATAATACGTATGAAGAGAAAATTAATATCAAAGAAACAAAATTACATCTTTGGAGGTCCAAGTTTGAAGATGTTTTAATGACATAGGTTAAAAATTATGATGTCTATTTTACAAGGGTTAATGAAATTTTTAGTCATATATGAGGATTTGGAGTTAAACTATAATATTCTACAATGGTTAAAACATTAACAAGGAATTTTCTAGATAAAGTTAACATATGGATTTCAACCATTAAAGATTGGGAAGGTCTTTTACTTGGTTTTGTAGAAAGTACTCTATTGAATTATGAAATGAGAAATGAATCCATAGTTAAGAATAATGCTATGTGGGGAATGGATTTTAAAGCTATGAACAAAATAAATATCAAATAAAAGGAAGATGTGTTCTCCAATGACTCAGATGGAAATGATGAGAATCATGAATATCATAATAAACTAATGGCTCTCATATCAAAAAGTCTTAAGAAAGGAAAAGGAAATTATAAAGGGATGTTTCCCTTAAAATAATTTTGATGTATAAGAAATGAGAACATTTTTTCATATTGTTTTAGAAAGAAGAAAAACATGGAATATGAGGATAAATATGAAAAATATAAATTGAAAAGAAAGTCTAAAATAAAATCTGGTAGAGGCTATAAAAAATCAGATGAATGAAGAAGGAATATGTTTAAGAAAAATAAAATAATTATTCTGAGAAATAAGGAAGATGAAAAATCCTCCTCAAGTAGTGAATCATAAGAAAAATATTGTATAAGAGACACTAACTTTATGGAACATATTAGAAATAAATGTGACAACTTAGGTATCATTGAAGAAGAGGAAGAATATAAAGACTATATGATTCAAAATTTGAGAATAGATCATGAAGTTTATCTTGAAAGGAACACTAGGATCAAGAATGTAGATGTAATGACCCAGACTCGAATAGCCACCCGAACAGTGCTAAACGGGTCGGGTGTTACTACCTTAGGCGCACCTCCCTGAATTCCAAAGGTTGCCGATTAGCATCGAGGGTCTTATAGGTATAGTGGGGAGTCTATACCATCTCGGAGGATAATAATAATGGTACTCGTCAGAGTATAAAAATAATAAAATGCAGTGGAATAATGACTCAGTAGACTCAAACCAGACCCGAAGAGCGGAAGCACAATCAATATCAAAAAAACAGAGGGAGAAATAAATATAAAAAATAGCAGAAGAAATAAACAAAACAACATGCTGATCACATGTAACTACGACTGAGCAACAAAACATGCATCCAAAGCAGGTCATACATATCTGAATATAAAAAGGCGCCAATGGATAACCAACTGTAGCTACAATAGGTAAGCATGATGATACAAGAAAAGAGAAAAAATAGAGTAACTCTATCTAGGTAAAGCCTCAAGGTGCAGACCATCTCTATGCAACAACTAACGGAGCCTAGCTCCTGAAGCTGGCCTCTTTCCTACATGTAAATCCATAAAGTCTGCACGCTTCCCGAGGGGCCCGTGCAGGGTGTGAGACAAATCTCAGTAGGATACCACCCAACGGTGCATGCCTAATATAAGTGTTTAAGAAGTCATGCATTTACAAGGAAAGAAGTAAATAGAACGATGCACAAATAAATACAAACTCCACGGGTGCTCAGCAGCCACCTTGGAGTGTCACCTGCTTCGGCGAATGCCAGAATCTTCGTCATGTAACCTGGCACCATGTGCCCCCTGACACCACATGTCTCAAGTACCGACGTCCCAAAGGCAGGACCAATTGTAGAAACCCAGAGAAACAATGATGTCCATCCTCAAATAAGTAAACAAAGGGAAAACTATGTCTGCCCTCAAATAATGTAACCGAAGGGACAGTGATGCCTGCCCTCAAATAAAGTACCTGGATGAACAACGATGCCTGCCCTCAAATAACGGCGAGCCTATTCCCCCAACCTGATATCCTCAATGCAATCCCCTGAAGGCTCCTCACCTTCTACATGGCTTCCTACGACAAGAACCCCCAAACCAAAAGTACCTAAACCGCAACTAACGGGGGACTCTACCCACATGAGTGGTCAAAACCACCTCATCATGTAGTCTCTCTGTGTGCACACTACTCAAAGTTTCTAGGTGAGTGGTAATCACCAAAATAGTACCCAAGCCACAACACCTTTGACACCTCCTGTCCCTGTGACCATGCTGCTCAAGTTTGATGGCCTTGCCATCCCAGTAACTCAGGCCATGCCCATCCTGATAGTCCTGTTGCCTCAACAATCGCCCATGACGCCCAATCCCATGGTCAGAACCACCCAACGTAACCCGGGCCAAGCCCAAACTGTGATCAGCATCACTCAAGAATATCTGGGTCATTCCCAACACAACCAAAAAGGGTTCCAGAATATGCAATTCATCAATTACATATATACACATTTAAATAGAACACAATAACAAGAAAAAAAATCTAAAAAGTTGAATTGCACTAGCAAGGTGTTGTCCCATACAAGAATTGAGGTCTTGAATGCCTCTAACAAATTTATATCAAGTTCATTAAACTAAAATAAACAATTTAAAGCATTTTAATTAAAATATAACCATTTTGGTATTCCCCGGCCAAAATGACCCAATGAGCAACGACCCATCACCCTGACCTGCTCAAGAAAAACTGGTAACATGGCATACCAAAAGGCATCCCATAGGTCCATAAACAATGTAATAAGCAATAACAGATAAAACTGGGTCCTGTTCAAAATACCCAAAAACATGCCAAAGGCCGTGTCACCCAAATGACCAAAAAAAACACAAAAAAGGTATGCACCACCTATCTGAGACTCATATGATGCTACTCCTCCGATGACATCCTCCAAATAGGTTTAAAACGTGGTAGATTTACAAAAGAATCAAAAACGATCAAATCCCAATAACTCATTGTAGAACATAAATCAAGAAAAACGGCTGAAGAGGAATCGAGGCCTTACTGAGGGGGTTCTAACGGATCAAACCGTGATAGAAATGGAGTTCGGAAGAAGATCTGAGAGGGATTTGAATTCCTGACTGGCTTGGTTCCCGAAACCCGGCGGAATATTGAGGTTCTGCCTCAATACGAGGCTACTATCCATTTTGACGAAAAAAAGAAACTACATGGCATGTACTTTAAGACTACATGATGTGTTTAATTTTTCTATTCTTAAGATGGCTGGAATTCTGCCACCTTACTTTCCAGAACCCGTCGACATGAGCACATGGCGTGTACCTAGGGGTACATGGCATGTACTTGATTTTCCTTCTCTTCCTCACCAACTTACCCACACACCATGTATTTCTCTCTTACACAGCCAGACTACATAGTGTGTTCAAGGAGGACATGGTGTGTACTTGGTTTAAATGATTCTACCCGGCCAACAGGCCTACATGCCATGTATGGACTCCACATAGTCAAGGGTACATGGGGTGTCGATAACTACATGCCGTGTAGTAAGAAATTTATACACGGTCATCACACGACATTTACTCGGTGATCACACGACCGATAATTTCCTAACCTATACACAATGTGTACTTAAAAGTAGATGGTGTGTAGTCTAGAAATTTCCAGAAACTGCCCAGTTTCTCCTATTTTCTCAAGGACAAGTCAAAAATTTCAAACAGGGTTGGGATTTTGACCCGTTCTAAAAACCCGGGTTCTTAAAATCTCCCCACCTTAATATAGCTCATCCCTGCGCTATCAAACAAAACTCGGAGATGATACCAAATATACCACCCCGATCAAAGTAACCCGGACTTCCTCGGTCTCAAAGGTCCCGAATTAATTCACCAAGGGGGCTCCCCACCTTAGGAATCTCCTAACCCGATATCAACCCAACAAAACTGAAAGTTAAGAAAGGTCCACTAACCTGTTTTCTGGAAGCATAGTCATTCTGTGACACATCTTCACCCCTGCACCTCATTGGTTCTCTGGTGTCGTTCCCAACACCCAACGTATCCCGCACCATATCGGTGTCTGCCTCCACGAGGTCCTGGTGCCTAACACCTCAAGTAACATTCATCATCGATGCCCCGATGCCCAAGGCACCTCAAGTAACCTGAATCCTCGATTCCCCAATGCCCAAGGCACCAACAGTAACCCACATCCTCGATTCCCCTGATTCTACGCATATCATACATATATATAAATTTATCACGCACCCGATATGGTGCCAATCCCACTAACTAACATCTAGTCAGTCCACATAGATCATGTGCATCACGTTCACTCAAAACAGACATGCCTCTACAGGTTATGCCAAAAATAAAACATGAAAATCATGGCCACACTCGAGGTGTACCTATAACCGCCATTGGCTCACCAGCCTGCTCAGCCTCTGGAAGCTCCACATCATACAACTGGCCTAAAGTACAACTGCCTGATGACTGACCTCCTTGAAGTGCTGCTCCAGCCACCGATCACTGACCCCTCAGCTGAATACCTCTGTCTCTATCACGTCCTCTATGTGCAGCTGAACCTCGGATACCCTCTCCTGGTACCGAACCTGAACCAACTCCAGATGCCACCGTCTATCCTAGTCCCTGCCTGCCGGCTTTCTAAGAAGTCTTCCTGCAGAACCTATTTAGATTCCAGACCTATCCACATGCCCATAACTCCTTTGGAGGCCTATCGCACTAAGTTCGAACTTGTCTGAGATATCCACACTGAAAGAAAACCACAAAATAACTGCTACGAGGTGGTCTAGCTGAGTCCTTGGCCTGACCTCCCTACTGGAACTCATCCCATCCTCGCTTCCTGCTGTCCGAAGCCTCTCCTGAAGCCATCATCCAGACACCTTGAGGCATATCCTACTGGTTTCCCTCTTCTATGAGCGCCTGATTCACTGCCTCTGAGAAAGAACCTAGCTGGAAGATATTTACCTGGATCCGAATGACGTGTTGTAAGCCATCCTCAAAGCACCTCACCATAGTCGTGTCATCGCTTACCATACCGGGTGAAAAGAGAGACAAATCGGTGAAAGTAGCTGCATAGTCCATGACAGACATGTGTCCCTGCTAAAGACTCAAGAACACCTGATCTCTCTCTGCTCTTAGTGTCTCTGGGTAGAAGTGCTCAAAGAACCTATCCTCAAAGTCCTTCCATGCCAGTCCCTCGTGCTTGCAAGCCTAAACCTGCACATCCCACCAACGCTTTTCTGGCCCTCATAGCATGTATGTCTCCAGCTTGACCCTCTGCCCTGGAGGCATCTCGAGATGCTCAAAGATCATCTTCATGCTATCTATCCATTTCTAAACTACCTAGGGACCACCCTCACCCTGAAAAAGTGGCGGGTGCTGCGACTGGAACTACCGTGTCAGATATGCCATAGATGGCTCTGTACCCTACGCGCCTCTGTCGATACCCTGCAAGATATGTACCAGGCTAGCTCAGAGCTGCTCATCGAGCCATGGTCCGAACGCTACCAAAACCGACTATTGTCCTGCCTGTACTGGATCCTGAACCTGATCATGTCCCTGAGCCTATACCTGCGGCTCCTTCTCTGCCTGCATCGGATCCTGAACCTGATCCTGCACCTGTGGAAATGTGTCATCACCTGCCTAAAGCTCCATCATGACGTCTAAGAGGAACCTGCTGAATACCATAAATGGTCAGACAACCTATATATATATATAAGAATATATATTCAACGTAGATAAGAAAGCAGTAAAAGGAAGCACACAACTACCACCCTTACTCTCCCCCACTGAAACCATGCCCCATGGCATCCCGACCTCATGGAATCCTTACCCTCCCCTAACAGAGTCAAGTATCAAAAGTACCTCGGACCATGCCCGTCCTAAAAACTAATGTTGCCTCAAACCGATGACCGAGTCGCCCAATCTTGGTGATCAAAATCACCTCAACTGATAGTACCTGCATACTTGTACAAGAGCCAGACCCAAATACCTTGTCACATGCAATTCTACAAATATATAAAGCATGGCATACACATTGCAACAAAAAGAAATTCTATCAGGAATTTCACCTATTCATATTTTAAGAGAACACAAAGCATGGAAATTGATTTTTTTTCTTCACATGGTATTATCACTTCACAAAACATACGTGTAGTTATGGAATTGAAATACCCTAAAATGTTCCTATCAAAATCTAAGCAAACAATCCCTGCCATACCGGGCCAAGGTCTAATTCTCCCTTACCGCACCGGGTCAAGGGTTACATATCACAATCAATAACATCGCACACCAAGTGAGACACCAAGGTAGAAATCATATAAACGGTAATCTAAGAAAAAATAAAATAGAAATTCCCACCCATGGAAACTTGGTATATCCCTCATACCTGGGGCTGTAGGCACCCAAGGACAAGCTAGTAACCCAGTTTCAGTAACAAAATATCTCTAGTTTACCACATCCCAAATAGTAAAACCAGCAGAAATAAAAGAGAAGTCTCAATCTCATTAGTATCTAGTAAAACAATGATACTAAATCCCTATCAAGAACTCCTATGATACCACTTTGTAACGACCTGGACCTGAACATTTACCCGAACAGTGCTAAACAGGTCGGGTGTTACTACCTTAGGCATACCTCCCCGAACTCCAAAGGCTGATGACTAGCAGTGAGGGTCTTATAGGTATAGTGGGGAGGCTATACCCTCTCAGAGGATAATAATAATGGTACTGGTTCAAGTATAATAATAATAAAATTCAGCGGAATAATGACTCAGTAGACTCGAACTAGACCCCGTAGAGCAGAAGCACAATCAATATCAAAAAAAATAGCAGAAGCAATAAATATAAACAACAACAACTAAAATAAACAAAAAAACATTTTGATCACATGTAACTACTACTGAGAAACCAAACATGCATCCAAAGAAGGTCATACGTATATGAATATAAAAAGGAGCCAACGGATAACCAAATGTAGCTAAAACAGGTAATCATGCTGATACAAGAAAAGAAAACAAAATAGAGTAACTCTAGCTAGGTAAGACCTCAAGGTCCATACCATCTCTATCCAACAACGAACGTAGCCCAGATCCTGAAGCTGGCCTCTTTCCTACATGTAAATCTATAAAATCTGTACACATCCCGAGGGGCCTGTGCAGGGTGTGAGAAAAATCTCAGTAGGATACCACCCAACGGTGCGTATCTAATATAAGTGTTTATGAAGTCATGAATTTATAAGGAAATAAATAAACATAATGATGCACAAATAAATACACACTCCATGGGTGCTCAACAACCACCATGGAGTGTCACCTGCTTCGGCCAACACCGGAATCTATGTCATGTAACCCAACACCATGTTCCCCCTAACACCGCGTGTCTCAAGTACTAACGTCCCGAAGGCACGCCCAAAAGTAGTAACTCGGAGGAACAATGATGTCCGTCCTCAAGTAAGTAACAAGAGGGACAGTGAAGTCTTCCCTCAAATAATGTAACCGGAGGGACAATGATGTTTGACCTCAAATAAAGTACCTAGAGGAACAACGATGTCTGCCCTCAAATAACGGTGAGCCTCTGCCCCCAACCCGATAGCCTCAATGCTATCCCCTGGAGGCTCCTCACCTTCCACGTGTCTTCCTACAAAAAGAACCCCCAAAACTAAAGTACCTAAACCGAAACTAACGGGGGCCTCTACCCACATGATTTGTCAAAAACACCTCATCACAGAGTCTCTCTGTTTCGACAATACTCAAATTTTACGGGTGATCGGTAATCACCAAAATAGTATCCAAGCCACAACACCTCTGGCACCTCATGTACCTACGACCATGACGCTCAAGTCTAATGGCCTTTCCATCCCAGTAACTCGGGCAATGCCCAACCTGATAGTCCTTCTACCTCAACCGACACCCATGATGCCCAATACCGTGGTCAGAACCACCCAACATAACACGGGCCAAGCCCAACCTGTGATCATCATCACTCAAGAATATCCAGGCCATGCCCAACATAATCAAAAAGGGTTCAAACATTTAAATTCAACAATTACATATATACACATTTAAACAGAACATAATAATGGGAAAAATAATCTAAAAAGTTGAATTTCACTAGCAATGTGATGTCACATACCATCACCGAGGTCTTGAATGCCTCTAACAAATTTATATCAAGTTAAATAAACTAAAATAAAAAATTTAAAGCATTTTAATTCAAATATAACCATTTTGGCATTCCCCATCCAAAATGCCCTGATGAGAAATAGCCCCTCGCCCGGCCCTTCTCAAGAAAAACTGGTAACTGGGCATACCCAAAGGCATCCCATAGGTCCATAAACAATGTAATAAGCAATAACAGATAAAACTGGGTCCCGCTCAAAATACCTGAAAATGCGCTGAAGGCTGCGTCACCCAAATGACCATGAAAACACAAAAAAAGGTATGCACCACCAACCTGAGACTCATACGTTGGTACTCCTATGATGAAAACCTCCAATTAGGTCTAAAATGCGGTATATCTACAAAGGAATCAAAACTTCTCAAACCCCAATAACTAATTCTAAAATAGAAATCAAGAAAAATGGCTCAAGAGGAATCGAGACCTTACTGAGGGGGTTCCAACGGATCAAACCGTGATCGAAACGGAGTTCGGACGAAGATATGAGAGGGATTTGAAGTCCCGACCAACTTGGTTTGTGAAACCCTACGGAATATTGAGGTTCTGCCTCAATACGAGGCTACTTCCCGTTTTAATGAAAAATATAAACTAAACGGTTTTTACTTTAGGAATACATGGTGTGTTTCATTTTACTGTTCATAAGATGGCTGAAATTATGCTACCTTACTTTTCAGAACCCGTCGACATGAGTACACGACGTCTACTTGATTTTCCTTCTCTTCCTTGGCAACTTACCCACACGCCATGGATTTCTCTCTTACACATCCAGACTACACATAGTGTCTAAGGAAGACACGACGTGTACTTGGTTTAAACAATTCTACCTGGAAAACAGGACTACACACCATGTATGGACTCCACATGATCAAGGGTACACAACATGTCACTGACTACATGCCGTGTAGTAAGAAATTTCTACATGGTCATCACACGGTATGTACTCGGTGAGCACACGAATGGTACTTGCCTAACCTATACATGGTGTGTACTTAAAAGTACATGGCATGTAGTCTAGAAATTTCTAGAAACTGCCCAGTTTCTCCAATTTTCTTATGGATAAGTCGGAAGTTTCAAACAGGGTTGTGATTTTGACCCATCCTAAAAATCTGAGTTCTTAGAGAAGATAAAAGTTTTAAGCAATAATTTAATGGGATAAATAAAGTTTAAGTTGATTTTAATGGAAAAGAAAATGAGTACACTGGGGAGATTAGTATTCTTATGGTGAATGTGGTTGATTAAGAAAAATTCATAACAAAAATTAGAGAAGAAGATGGAAACTCAAAAGTAAGAAACTAAAATGGTTGAATAAATGTTTATTATAGATGATAAGACCCTTAGAAAAATGAATACTGATTAATAAAAAGATATTGAAGTAAAGACTAAGTTATATTAGAATTACTAGAATTTTTTTTATAATTTTCAAGTAATTTATAGAATAGTTGAATATAAAAACTTTTAATCTGTACAGTCTAACAGTTTAAGATCCACTCAAAATTCTCGAAAAATATAGATTGATAAAAAAAATAAATAGGAATTATACTTCAAAAAATAATATGTATAATTATTATAAGAAGTAAGAGTCTAGAAAAATAGTTAAAAAGAAGGCTGTTATTACAAATAATAAGTATGAAGAATATATGGGACAAACATAGAAATTTTATGGTAAATCTAGTTTCAGGGGATACTACAACTGTTATCAGACTTATGGAGACAATGAATATGTTTTTTGGTAAAACATTTCTCTTTATAGGAATCATAATAGATAATAAATTATAGGTAACTACTTATATAAGAGAGGAAATATATCTATATGTAGGTAAACCAAAAATGAAAACTTATATATGATACCTACCTAAAATTGAGTTGAATGTATTCAGGATATCCATGGAAGATGTGATTAGCATGGTTAGAATTCTGAGGAATGATTTACCATTATTTTAGGACAAATAAAATAAATGACTAAGGAGAATAATAATCATAGGTAATTAAGAATTAAATATCACTCAATGGTGAAGTGGATCTTAAATCGTGAAACAATCCATGGATCCTTGATAGTGGATGCTCATCATCCATGACTAGTGATACAAATATATTAAAAAAATATTTAAATAAATGATGTTATTATAGTAACTTTTGGAAATGAAATCTCTATAAAGATTAAAGGCATTATAATAGCTCATATTAATCCCTAAAAATTGAAATCAAAATAGATTTTATTTTTTAATGGGATAAAACATAATATTTTAAGTGTGAGTCATATATGTAATAATGGTAATGAGTGAATTTTTAAGAAAAATGTTTTTTTATAAAAATAATAAAATATTTGAAGGTTATTTCTTTTGGGGAATTAGTTATATAAAATCTTTTTCAAATTAGATACTCAAAATATACATTCAACTTGAGTTCAAAAGATGAAAATAAACCATGGTATAAAAGGTTGGGTATCTTTATAAAATAATTTTTTGAAATATTTATAAGGTTTATACTATGATATATTTTACACACCTCAAGAGATATAGGTAAGAAGTTTGTGGGAAATTATAGAAATGGAAAATCACTCAAGTTCAGGATAAAAAAGTTGAGATTCAAATAAAAAAGCTTCTTAAATTAATAAATTTATACTTTTGTGGACCCGTGAGAAACAAGTACACATATGGTGATATATATTTCAATAACTATACTAATGATTTCATAATAATTACCCATTTTATGTTTATAAGACACAATTCTAAGTTAGTGAACATCTCTAAAAACATTTAAAGAATATTTCAATAAATAATTTGGCATGCACATTAAGAAATTCAAATTTGATAATGAGAAATAATTTACAGGTAGGTATTTTGAATCCTATTATAAAAAACATATTATAACTCAAAAATATATCATTTAATATGATCCTCAATGAAATGGAGTTTCGAATATAAATAATAAGATCTTGGTGGAGTTGGTAAGAACAATGTTTTTAGAATATAGTATCACAAAATTTTATTGGAGAGAAACTGTATGTACAACTGTTCATATTCAGAACAAATGTATTCTATGGACCAATTTAACATGAACTACTATGAATTATGGTAAAAAATGTATATTACTATGGAATAATTTAGAGTTTATGGAAGTATCTATTTTATAAAAATTAAAATTTCAAAGCAAGGAGTGTTTTATGAAAAAGATGAAGAAGGTATCTTTTTTTGATATCTATCAATTTAGAAAGTCTATAAATTATAGAATAATAGGTTGAAAGAAGTTTTTGAATGCAGTGATGAGAAATTATTGAAAATTAGCCTATTTTAAGTTTTCTTCAGATGAATTATATTTCAACTATGAAGATGAAAAATAAGTATAATTTTGAAAAAGAAGGTACTGTTTGAGAAGAATATGATCCATATATAGTTGAAATTGAGTTCTATTAGACCAATAATGTAGAAGAGGCTACTGAGAAAAAAAATAAGTACAAATGGTTTAAGAAGTATGTGGTGATAGAGAATATAATAGGATAATAATCTACACCTATTTAGACTAGGATAAAGTTTAGATATAATGAGCACACAGCATGCCCACCCAAAATAAGATTGAGGTTTGAAAATAATATGTTACTTATCTCTCAATTTGAGCCTAAATAAGTTATATAATACCATTATCATGATGATTGGATTGAATATATTGATAAAGAGTTGCTATGATTGAAAATTATTCTACATGGGATCTTATTCCAAAACATAGTGATAAAAATTTTATTACAACCAAGTGATTTTAGGAATAAGATGAATGATTAGGGAAAAGTTATTGAGAAAAAACATAGACTTTAATTCATGAGATACACTCAAAGAGAAGGTGATTATTTTGAAGTGACCTTTGTTTTGATTGAATGGTTGCAATCTATTAGAATTTTCCTTGCTGTGGAAGCCTACAGGTAATAAAAAATATGTCAAATCAATGTCATTTATTCATTATAAAATTATGATCTTGAAGAAGAGGTGTATATTGAGAAAATTAATGGTTTTGTGCTTGATAATAATGAGATAAGAGTATGTAAATTAAATAAAGATTTGTATGCATTAAAACAGCCCCCAAGGTCCTAATATTAATGGATGTAAAACTTCTTGAAGGAGTTAAAGTTATTTGAAGTTAAAGTGGATAAAAAATAGTATATCAATGAAATAGATATAAGTACACTTATTATAATTGTATATTATAATGATTTTATTTTTGCAGGTGATCCTGAAAATTTATTTCAATAATTTTTCCATCAAATGAAGTAATAATTTGATATGTTCATGATATGTGAACGGAGAAATTTCTTAGGATTACAAGTCATGAAACTATAAAATTTTATCTTTTTATCCAATGAAAATTATTCCACAGAACTATTAAATAAGTTTGAGATGGAGGAATAAAAACTAGTGTCTACACCCATTAAATTGGAACTAAAATTGGTTAATTATGTTAAAGTATTAAGTGTAAATCAAATATATTTTAGAATATCTATTGGTATCCTACTTTATCTCATAGATTATAGGATTTACTGTATTTATGAATTGATAATTTTACAATATATCAAAGTAACCCAGAGGATACACGTCTTATAACTGCTAAAAGAGTTCTAAGATATTCTAAAGGGTCTATGAAATATGGGCAGCTTTATAATAAGGGAGATAATTTGAACCTTATAGGTTTGAAAATAATTATTGGGTATGTGATTTTGATGGTAGAAGGTCCAAATTATATGGAATTATTTTCTTGGGAGAAATCTATGTGAGTTGGCACCGTAAGAAATAGAACTCAATCACACCATGTACTACAAAGGATGAATATATTACTCCTGCTTATTCTTACACTCAAAAACATTAGATGAAAGAGAAGATGGATGATTTGAGGTTGAGAGTTAAGAAAGTTTTTTGAATTTAGTATGATAATAAAAATTAAATTGTCATGACCCGTCCCCCGGGGCCCATAACGCAACTACCCCAAGTTTCCCTTCCATAGGCAAGGTGCTGGTGACTAGCACTGGAAAGGCATATCCCAAAAAGGAAAGACATTGCCTTTAAACCTATACACATACATACAGGGCATAATGAAAAAATAAAATCACAAATGAAATAAAGTAGTAAAACCACCACAAAGTATCACTACTAAGATTAAAGTGTGTAAACTAAAAGTAAAAGGGCCAAAATACAAGCCCAACTAAAAGTAAAGTACAAAAAAGAAGTACAAGATTCGAAGGTCATCCGCCAAGGATCCTACCTAAAGGGTAGGTACAACTATCTGTCAGATGTCACTGTAAAACACCACATCTATCGATCCACCTCTGAGAACCATCTAGTCCTGGATCCCCATAGTCCCAGTCAAAGCAACCCGTCGTCTGCATAAGACACAACAAGGGCAGGCGAAGACCATGTAGAGGTGAGCATAACAATACTTAGTAGGGACACCATGTAACACCCCGAGATTTTATGAAAAATATTCTTTTTAAATTCATTAATGTATTGTGTTGTAAGATACACCAAAAGTATCTTGCACAACACGCATCCCTGACTTGGCTTGCATTACACGCAATCACGACCTTCCACGATAGCGTGTGTTGTACACAATACCGAGTTTCGCTAAACAACGATATGTTACATAAACTAGCCATTATGAATAGTAATACCCACTTTTTGAAATTTTATATTTAAAAATGGACTTCATTTTTTGATTCGAAATATTGAAATTATCCTAGGGTGAATTTTTGGTATTTTTCTGAAAACATTCAATTTTTGATGAATAGTGAAAACATTGGGTTACTATTCAAAAAATGACTGTTTATTTAAATAATTATTTATTTTATTTAAATTTATTTTAGGTAAAAATTGATACATAATACCTATATAAGTTCAATTTAAGTTATTGGAGTGATTTTATAATGATTTTAGACATATAAAAATTTTATTGAACTTTACACCGTCTTTTACCCACCTCATAGGAAATTTGAAAATTCACATAAAACGTAATTTTACTGCTTCTGTGAGTGTAAATTTGAAATTCCAAGAGACACGGTTAATATCAAGGACTAAAATGTGTTTCAATGAGATGAGAATAATTTTTTTTGAATAGTAACTTTTTAATTTTTTTACCACGGTTAAAAGTAAATAGGGCAATTAAGGGTAAAAATGATATTATTATTACCCTAAAACATGTCATAATTATATTGGACAAGTTTAATTCGACCAAAAACAACCTTAGTAATAAAATATGACTATTTAGGCCAACTTGGATTAGATTAGGACACTTATTATTATTTTATTTAAAGAAGAGTTAAAATAGTTAAAATCAAAGTTTAATAACTAAATCATTTTAATATAGGGTTATACATAAGATAAATTAGAATATAAATATTCATTAGTAAAATAAAAAGATTTCCTATATAATGGTATTTTATTTATAATTTTTATACATAAAATAATTTAATTTATTTATGACAAAATGATGATGCAGTAATTATCTAATTAATGAAATATTGACATAATTGAGGTTATAAATACCCAAATAAATGTAATTTGAGATTTTTTATGAATTAAAATAATTTTATAGGTTAATATTACATGTTAGTATTGATTTAGTTATCTTTTTTATAAATAATCATTCTGTTATGAGTTTCACAAAAATCAATTACCAAATTGTGTCAAAATTGAAATAAAATAGTTTTTAAAACAAATATTATATTATTAATTGTTATTTTATTCCTAAAAATCTAAGGTTCAGACAAAAGACTTATATAAGGTTATATATATATTAATAATAAACAACTTTGGGTTCTTTTTGCTTGTTATAGTAATTTTATTAACATTATAGTCTAAGAAAACAAGAAGACACGGTAAAAGAAAAATTATTTAACTTAAAGTTAAATCTAAATGATAAGGTTAAAATAGAAACCTAAAATTTTATAAATTATATTGGATGAGAGGATTTTGACCCATCCCCACCTTTGACTCTAAATAACTCAATTTGGAGCTATTAAAAACTGAATATGACTTTATAATAAAATAATATTTTTAGTTATTCCAAAGGTTCCCCTCTCCTCCCTTATAAAAGGGCACCTCCTCCCTCTCTTCCTCACACCACTTTGAGCCTTAAAGATCGGACAAACCCTAAAAATTTATCTTCTACACTTCCATAGAAACATCCTAGAGGTTCTGGTCTTCTTCGAAGACCAATCTTAGTTCCCTAAGAGGAGGTTTCAAAAAGGCGTGTCGAAAGAAGAGGTAATATCCGTTACTGATTCTTTCAACTTTATTTCTTCTTCTACTTCTTATTATTTAGTTGTTTCATCATGAAGTAATAAAATAAGTACCACTCATATATTGATATGTAATTATAATTATTAAACAACCCTATTTCACCATCTATCCATCCTACGGAAAACGAAATCACTGCGCGTGCGTACGTACGGAATACCGGCTCCACGCCGTGGTGTAATCTGTTTTCGGCCACCACCTTACTTGGATGGGTATAATGGTGTAAATAAATAACTATATATTATTATTGAAAAGTAATATTGATTCTGAAATATTATACAAACACTTCAATGCAATTCCAGGATCATGAGAATGATATCATCGCTCGTGCGTACGTACGGACTACCGTCTTCACGACGCGATGAGATTCATTCTCCATGTTAACCATTCATAAATGATTATAAATTATATATAATAAGTAATAATGAAATATATGACATAATAATGATACTGGATTTATGTGTATATATATGTATGTCTTCTACTTAATTTCATTCAATTCAATAAGGAAACGAAAACAGCGTTCATGCGTACGTACGACCTACCATCTCCATGAACGGTGTATTTCATTCCACTTAATCAATCTATCATATATATATATGTATATACTGAATATATATTATATATAAATCATGTTTTACATTCTGGAATTAAGTAAATCAGTATATAAGTAATAATATCAAGAACAACAAGTCCAAACACGTACGATAAATAAAACGATTTAACCCAAAACTCTGCTTTAATATGGAACTTACAAAATAACGAGTAATATAAAGTCATAAGTGAACCATATATGATTTCATAACAATGAATATTATTCTATAATAAGTCAATGACATTATTTAAATCATTATACAGGAGGTTCAGATATGTACGAAGCATATCGGACCTAAGGTAAGGGATAACTATTCCAATCTCGTTCTTATCTCAGATTGTTATTCGTAAGTATTTACTGGGGTTATTTCTATCATCCATGTCCATGTTTTATAAAAGTGTTTTCATGTATGTTTAAAGTCCTTTTTAACCATTTTTGACTTTTACTACATGGTATGTAAGGAATCTTTTTTTACCATACGAGGTACTTTTTGACTTTTCCGACAAAAGTACGAGGAGAATGTTATTTTTAACTTATACGGGGTGAAATGATTTTTAACGTTTCCTAACGCCTCATTTTCATGAAGCTTACTCTACATGATTTTATAACTATTTTCAACAAAATACTTTTATTTTAAAAGCGCATGACTTTTTTTGAAAAGAAAATGATTTTGACGAAGAAAGGATATTTTCCTCAAGAATTCATTTCAAATGTTTTATCAAAACCATTTTCCATATAAGATTACATTATTTCATATGTGTATGTTTCAAGTTTAATGTCTCTATGATTTACATGGTTCACTTTTCTTATGATGAAATATCCATTTGTTTTATATGGATTATGAAATGATGGGATGATGTTTATGAAACCCATTTTATTTTTTGGGTTATGATGAATGTTTTAAGATTATTTTGTGGCACAAGTAAGAATGATTTCATTATGAGATGGGTGGGACCTGTATCTACCTCAAATGAATTGGGTAAAGATTTATATCTCATGAGATAGACATGGCTGGAACGGTAAGTTAATCTAGTTCAGTGTTACAGGACTGAAACGAGGAGTGAACTCGATTCAGAAAGGGACTTTGTCCACTAAGATGGTCTTGGCAGCAATGCCTTGGCTACTATGGAAATCATATCATGTGATTAATGTTTTTCCGCAATTACAAGTTTTATTCCCATGCTATTTTATCATGATTGATGTTCCCTTATGATATATGCCTTACGTACATCCAAGATTCATGTCTTTGCTCAAGATTTTGATGGTTAGATTTTATGTTCAAGTTTTTGCATTCAAATGTTTATGGATTGGTTTATGTTCTCTATATTTACCCTTACTGGGCATTTGAGCTCACACCTTTTATGTTTTATTTTCCCCAGGATATAAAAAAGGTTATAGGTAAGAGAAAAAAGATGAAGATCTTTATGGGAGATGTTGAAGATCTTTCACCATGATTAGAAGATTATATTCCGAGTTTCCAAAGACACTAATTTATTACGGTCCTTGTGTGTCTGTTTTTGTTATGTACTAAGTATTCTGCAAAAGTAATGTAATGTCCATGTACGTCAAGCTTTGGGTCTCTACAGTTGGTATCAGAGGCAAAGGAGGTAGGAATGAATCCGATCTTTGGGAACTCTCACATGTGAGCGTTGGACAAAGCATGGATCTCCGCCCAAGGGCTTCATGAGGAAATGGCTGCCACTGGGGATGGTGGTGTGTCCCACCCAGGGGGTGTATCCGCCCATGGAGTGCCCTGATAGGTATCAATTATAGTCCACTAGAAGTAATTCCAGACTGTTACAGTTGGTATCAGAGGAAAGGTTTAGTAAACCTTTGGAAACTAGGATGCGAGAACATAGTGAGATCCCTAGAGATATTTCTAAGGTATGTATAGGGATGTCCCTAAGGTTAAGTATAAGTATAGGTAATAGTCCTAGAATTATGGTAATGATCTTAGAATTAAACCTAAGATGTTAGATATTGAAGGTACTCCCCCTTTATTATGTTGTTTTCCCTAGCATGATTTTTGCCTCTCACCCTATTATTTTTGGGTTTTAGACGATGGATGGAACCGAAGGAACCGTGTTGATCAATGTAACGGACAATGCAATGATTTTCCTCCTGAACAAACAAATGATATGGGAGATGGAGTGTAAAATCTTATTTCTATACTTACACAAGCTATGAATCATTCTGGACTTCTAAATGAGAAGAGAAGGGAACAATATTCTATTGATTCCTTCATGAGGCAACGTCCACCTTCTTTCAGTGGGTCTTCTGATCCACTTATTTCTGAATAATGGATCAGTACCACTGAAAAGATATTTTTAGTTCTTCAATGTTCTGAACATGATAAAGTCATCTTAGTAGTATATCGTTTGGAAGGTGAAGCTAATCAATGGTGGAATATTATCAAGAATACGAGGCCAAGAGATGAAATTGAGTCCATGGAATGGGACGAGTTAAAGAACTTATTTTTCAATAAGTACTTCCCTCATATTCTTTGAAAAAAGATGGATAAGGAGTTTCTTGAACTAAATCAAAAGGATGATGAATCTGTTGGTATATGCAAAGCGAATTTTACAAGGCTTGCAAGGTATGCATCTGGCTTTATCATCCAACCTGAAAGTAAAGTTGATCAATTCTTCAGTGGCTTAAAACCAAATCTTCGAAGGGCATTAGCTATAAGATACTTCAGTAGCTATGATGAAATTGTGCATTGTGCTATAAAGGTAGAAATGGAAGTTGGTGTTACATATCCATCTCATGGTTTTGACAAGAAATGAAAGGTGGAGTTCAAGGAGAAATCTCAGAACAATGGTGAAAAGAATATGAATGTTTATTTATGCTCAATATGTGGAAACAAGCATAGTGGAGATTTCCTAAAAGGTACTAGAAAATGTTTTAAGTGTGGAAAATAAGGTCATCGAGCAGTTGATTGTCGAAGTAATGGGGAAAAGGTTTCTAATGATGTGAATAGAGAAAAGACTACAGAGAACTCTCCACCAACACTTCAATGCTTCAAGTGCAATGAAATGGGGAATTATGCTAATAAATGCCCTAATCCACGGGTTACTGATGATCGACATGAGCAACCACTTATGTCAAAGGATAAAGGGAAGTCACATGTGATCACTATTGGCGATGTTGAATATGAAAACGATGTTGTGGAATGATTAAGTGTTTATGTAATGGGATTCCAAAATAATGTTGTATATAGTATCGTGGAATATTGGAATATTTATGTATTGGTCTATTGTGGGTTTTTATAATTTTATGGTACTGGAAACCATGGAAAGTGATTGAGATATTTTTGGAAAGAAGATGATATGCGCATAATGAAGGGATAAAGAGAAAATAAAATGTTTGACAGTATTCATGAGCTCATGACTGATATAAGGAAATAATTATATCATGTTTTGAGTATATAGAATTTTTGGGTTTTGGTATGTGGAAAGAGTTAAATTTTGACAGTACTCATGTTTTCACTAAGATTCAATGGGTATTCATTTTTCAAGAAAATACATGATTAAGGCCTTCGAAAATTTGGAATGTGACCAATAAGACATATCTTATGATATATGGGGATCAACGATGGTATTAACATGCTTGTTATATGAAATATATGGTAATCGTTTTCACTATAATATGAGAATGGACTTCAATATTATTGATAAGACTAAATATTGGAATGGATTATGTTGGACATAAGATAGTATTGTTTTTTTAGAAAAAAAGGACAACCTGCAGAACGGGCGACAACCCGTCACGTCGGACAAGGCTGTGGGAATCGAACCCACAACCAAAGTGCGACTGGCCTTTATCACATACCACTGGCCTGCATGAAGTCCCTGGTTAGTAGAAACTAGTTTTATTTTATTATGCGGTATAATATATGAAGTATAAGTTCATTTTTGGAATCGTATATGATTAACCTCACCATAGATGGACTTATGTATATTTGATAACTTTTGCTAACATTTTTTTTGCAACAGATGGAATGATCCATCATTCTATCACATGATCTATTAACACTTCACGAATAACAAATTCAAATTCATTTCTTTAAGAGATGAAGTGGAAATTAATTCAAAGCATGAACAATAGTGATATTGTACTAAAATCAAGCAAGTATTTCTTCTAATTCAAAATTTCAAACTTTAGGGAAATGATATTGAAAACCAAAAATGTTGTCCTAGTTCTCTTATATCAGATGAATCAGATGGTGCCTTAGATCGTCATAAATTTATGGCTTTGTGATTGATGTATTTTTCATAGCAATGTTCTCTACCACTCTCCATCAGAACATGATGGATAGATTTCTCTTCCATATCCATATTTTCACCTATGTTCTCCTATGTGGAAACCCAGTGATTAGTTAATTTGGGTAACCGTTACATTTTATACTTTAGTTTTTATAGCCAAGTTTTGGTATTCCTTTTTATGATGTGGGTTTCTATTAAAGAAACTTTCGAGTAGTAAACCATTTATAACCCTGACGAATTTCGAGGGAAAAATTCATTTTAAGGGGTGTAGAATGTAACACCCTGAGATTTTATGAAAAATGTTATTTTTAATTTTATTAATGTATTGTGTTGTACGCTACACCAAAAGGAGCTTGCACAACACGCATCCCTGACTTGGCTTTCATGACACGCAATAATGACCTTCCACGATAGCGTGTGTTGTACGCAATACCGAGTTTCGCTAAACAACGATATGTTATATAAACTAGCAGTTATGAATAGTTATACCCACTTTTTAAAATTTTATATTTCAAAATGGACTTCATTTTTGGATTCAGAATATTGAAATTAGCCTAGGGTGAATTTTTGGTATTTTTCTGAAAACTTTCAATTTTTGATGAATAGTGAAAACATTGGGTTACTATTCAAAAACCGACTTTTTATTTAAATAATTATTTATTTTATTTAAATTTATTTTAGGTAAAAATTGATACATAATACCAATATAAGTTCAATTTAAGTCATTGGAGTCATTTTTTAATAATTTTAGATAAATAAATATTTTATTGAAATTTTCACCGTCTTTTACCCACCTCCTAGGAGAATTTGCAAATTCACATAAAACTTAATTTTACTGCTTCTGTGAGTGCAATTAAGAAAATCTGAGAGACATGGTTAATATCAAGGACTAAAATGTGGTTCAATGAGATGAAAATATTTTTTTGTGAATAGTAACTTTTTACTTTTTTTTACCACGATTAAAAGTAAATAGGGTAATTAAGGGTAAAAATGATATTATTATTATTACCCTAACACATATACTACTTCTACTGGATAAGTTTAATTCGACTAAAAACAACCTTAGTAATAAAATATGACCATTTAGGCCCACTTGGATTCGATTAGGACACTTATTATTAATTTTTTTAAAGAAGGGTTAAAATAGTTAAAATCAAGGTTTAATAAATAAATAATTTTTCATATAGGGTTATACATAAGATAAATTCGTCTATAAATATTAATTATAAAGATAAAAATATTTACTACATAATGGTATTTTATTTATAATTTTTAGACATTAAATAATTTAATTTATTTATGACACAATGATGATGCAATAATTATCTTATAAATGAAATATTGACATAATTGATGTCATAAATACCCCAATAAATGTAATTTGAGACTTTTTATGAATTAAACTAATTTTCTAGGTTAATATTACATGTTAGTATTGATTTAGTTAACTTTTTTCGAACTAATAATTCTGTTATGATTTTCAGAAAAATAAATTACAAAATAGTGTCAAAATTGACATAAAATAGTTTTTAAAACAAATATTATATTATTAATTGTTATTTTATTTTTAAAAATCTAATGTTCGGCCAAATTAATTATATAAGGTTATATATATTAATAATAAACAACTTGGGGTTCGTTTGGCTTGTTATTGTAAGTTTATTAACCTTATAGTGTAAGAAAACAAGAAGACACGGTAAAAGAAAAATTATTTAACTTAAAGTTAAATCTAAATGATAAGGTTAAAATAGAAACCTAAACGTGTCTACATTCTATAGGATGAGATTATTTTGACCCATACCCACCTTAGCTTCGAAATAACTCAATTTTGAGCTATTAAAAACCAAATATGACTTTATAATAAAATAATTTTTTTAGTTATTCCAAAGGTGTCCCTCTCCTCCCTTATAAAAGGGAACCTCCTCCCTTTCTTCCTCACACCACTTTGAGCATTCAAGATAGGACAAACCCTGCCAATTTATCTTCTCCACTTCCCTAGAAACATCCTAGAGGTTCTGTTCTTCTTATTCTATTGAGACGTTGCACTGCTGATCCACACAAGATTGATAGGTGATGACCCACAGAGGATCGCTAGGTGTTTACCCACACATGATCGCTAGGTGCTGACCCACACAAGATCACTAGGTGCTAACCCACACGGGATCGTTATTCATTCTTAATGTCACAACCAGCCACTGGATTCCCGCACTTAACATGATTGATTATGGTATGATCCATTCCTCAATCCATCAGTCATAACTAAACCACCAAAAATTCCCACATAGAATAACCCCAAAGAATCGTCTCTTTGTAAGGGTACCAACACAATAGACGGTGCGTTGAACGTGCGCCCATTCTGTAAGATATAAGCGTTTTTGTAAAAAGATCCCTGTTGTATTCGAGTCTGATCCAACCTGGCCATATGAAAAATTCTTTCAAAACTCACATAGAGTATCTTAGAAGGACCTCCCCCTCGTAAGGGTCCTAATTACACTAACGATGCGTCAATCAGATGCTTGGATTGAGAGATACATGCATTTTAGTGAAATGAGGGCCAGTTGGGTCTGGGTCTGGTCCGAACCGACCAGACCCAGCGCAGACTGGGCCTGGCCCATTGGGCCGTAATTCTGGCTTGCGGGTTCTTTCGGTCTGCTAGAGGTGGACCGACCTTTATTCTAGACAGGACGTGGCTGGAAGACGTTATGCGTTCCTCTGCTACCTTGGTATAGTGATTGTGGACCATTTTGCACCGTGCCGCAAGAGGTCTCTAACGCGGCCGAGCAGCCACATCCTCTATGTCACCCACAGACAGAGTCTGTGGGTTGACTTCAGTCAACATGGTGCCAATGTGGTGTCGTAGATCTCAGATGCCGCGATCGAGCGACTGCGGCCTCCTCCATTCCCCTGGGCATCCCAGACGCGGGCTGCCGTCTCCACACTGCTACAACGCGCCTATGGGCATGTTGCCTTTCTCCGCCCATGGACACTACTACAGGCCACCACCTACCTTTGCGGGCTAGCGTGCCGACAGTTTCTTTTGCGGCCCCCCAGAGAATCTCCGGTGGTCCATTTCTTGTTCTGTTTGCATCTATGGAGCCGTTAGGTCATCCCTTTCACTACAACATCTTGAAACTCTATTTTCTACCATTTTGAGAAATCATCTACGAAGAAAGCACATGTAGAGGGGCTCAGGCCTTGTTTGGGTAGGACCGTTCCCTCTACATTATAATTTTAAAAACATGGTGAGGTTCAGGGATTTTAATTCAACCAACATGAGTTATAATATAATTCTGGATAGAGAAAACCCAAAAGAAGTCTCCCTCACAAAAGAATGCATGGTCTGCAGGTTAAAATATCCGTGGTTTAATCCACATTCATCATTTGGAATAAGAATTGGTAAAATTTAAATGGTTCAAATCCCTATCTCTCTTGATGTTCATTGTCACAACGTTCTGCCCTCGAGGGTTCATCAGGGTCGACGCCGTCCTTCTCTTTCTAGCTTCTTCCTTCATGGTATGTCGAAGTCGATGGAATTTCACTAGAATTTATTGATCTTTGTTGGAGATAAATATCACTAGAGGTTCATCATAGATTTTCCCACCATTCTCCAACACATTAATTTAATAAAAAGAAACACGTCACAACATTTCTATTACGCTGCGACGTTGCGTCATTACGTTGTTTCATTTCTGTAATAGCGTAGCGGCTACACTTGCACAACAAGACATTAAGGGGATTCATTAATTGCGCATCACCATTTCCTCATCGTTGTACCACAGCATCACCACCCACCGCTCAATGGTGCGAAAGAAAAATAAAATAATTTTTTAAATTTACTTTATAATTTTTTTAAAAATCCCCAAAAACTAAATTTTTCGTCCGACCCTTGCTGGTCGAAGTTAATTCCTTTCTAGGCGAATCACAACATACTGAGTTCAACGGTGCCCTCATATTTTCGATCTGATTACCGGTTCAAAATTTAGAAAAACCCACCCGCATGTTTACTAAACACACCTTAAAAAAGTTCAAAATTATATTCTAGGATCACTGGGCCTCAGAATAACGTGTCGTCAAAGAGCGCGGTCTCCAAATAATTCCATATAATTTAAAAGAAATTCACAGCAATTCCAAGAAATTACATCAATAAAGATTTCTAAAAATCATGTGAAAAACTCAAAGTTTAAACAAACTGACATTAGATATCATTTCATTAAAGACCAGATGATAGATATTTTTACCAAGTACATCAATTAGGATAGATTAAAGATATTTAGGTTAAAAATGGGTGTTCTATCCCTACCACATTATTAAAAACTTTGGGAGGGACCCCACTGATCTATGGATTATATTTTCAAAGAGAGATAAAAGTAACATAACTCATTACTTGAAAAGTATCTTTCTTTCCTTATCTATTCGAATTAAGTGGCCAGGTTTACTGTGAAAAAATGATATTCATTTGAGGAGGTGAGTTCATATATTGAGTGGGAGAGAATATTATCACTTGTAATAAATTATTGTTATCAACGAGGGATATAGTTCTCTCAAAAAATACCCATATCTAGTTGTGAGATGAAATATTATTCTCTCAAGAGATAGGATATGATTTTATGATTCTCATTATAAACATCCATCCCAAATCAATGAGTTTGATACAGAGTGTTACATTACCTCATGCACACCTCCCCATATTCAAGTGGATTCTAACTGGCTGTGAGATCCTGAATGATGTCATGGGGATACTATGCCCTCAATAACAATATCCATACATCAAAAAAATAGTAAAACATAAATAAATAACCATATAAACACACAATGAAAACTAAAAAAATTATTAATATAGTAACAAATGGAATAAGTGTTATAAAAAATAAACTAAGGTATCCTAAATGGGGTGGATCAATACAGTGTATAAAGACCAAGAAAAAACAACATAACAAAAATAGTACAATGTCTTTATTGAAATTTCTTCTATCACACAAGATCCTCATGTTCATCTCCCCAACACAGGACCCTTCCCTTTCATTGGATCCCTAATAATAAGTTTTTCATTCACACATAGATACCCATGTAGGGTGTGAGTATAAACCTAGTAGGGAACCACCAGTGCTTCCTTAACATAAGTGAAACAATATATAAAATTTTATGTCATTACAATAAAGAAAATTCATAAATAAAAATCATGTGTTGAGTCATCATTCACTATCTATGATTCTAAAAGCCTTGAATATACTTTCTTTGACACCAGGCTAAAAGTAAGATCAAAAGTAATGATTGAATGACTTAGAACATGCCAAATATTCCATACACTAGCTTAAAAAATACATCTATTTTTCCAAGATCCATCTTCAACCATTAATGAACAAATCCATGCACACATTTTACGATAAATTAATGGAGACTAAATTTCGATCCAATCTATAGCTCTATAGTAAGACACACTACTCTATGTTGGCTCAATATCCACTTTAAAGAAAGTCAAATTCACACATGTCTAATCATTCTATGGCCTTGGGGTAAGAGACCTATTTAAAAATCATATTTTAAAGTGAAATAACAACCTTCTAATAGCAATTACTATAACCCCCATATAAGGGTCCAAATAGTCAATCTTGAAAAAATTGGTAAACTAAAACTTGAAATAGAGAAACAATAAATGAATCCATAGAAAAGACATAATATTGAATGTAAAAATCATGTTATATTAGGAAAGTGTCTCACAACCACACACCCAGACACCAACAGTAGAATCATATCAAGTTAGGGCCTCACAAGACACACCGACACCCACCTGTGAATTATATCAAGAAAGGGTCTCATGGGCCACACACACACCCACATGAAAATCAAGGCACATAAATTTATATAAATGACATCATATGGTAATGGATTCCATCCCCAAGAGTACTGATGCCAAACACTAATAATTGTTAAATGAAACAAGCCCATACAAGTAATTTTCTATTGATAACCCCAATTAGAATCATAAGAGATTCTTGAATCATGATTCAATAAGAATAACATAATGGGGAATAGAAATTTATAGGACTTACCCAAAAAGAACCATCTCACTAATGGATCTAGATCCGATTAATTGAATGAAATAAATTTTCAATAGATCAAGTATTTTATCTTTCAAATATCTATGAATTAATTATTAGACAATCTAGGAATCCATTGACCTATCAATAATATCCCATATCTTTGATTAATCCTAATATAAAGAGGGGAGTTTGTTATAATAACTGAAACTTACTGAAAATGAGTCCTTATATTGATATAATCTTTAATCAGAGAGTATATGGGACGAATAGATAAAACAACACCTTAGAGAGAGATATATAGTGTTACATTAATAAGAAAATCAATTATCACATATGATCTCATCAGTGGGTGTAAATACCCATAAAGATTAGGTAGCCGATTGAGTTGTTTCAAAAAACATCAAAAAACATCCATCACAACATGGTGATTCCCATGAAAACAAGGGTTTAATTGATCATAAAATAAATAGGAGTAATACCATGGAGACACTTCACAATATGGATAAAAATAAATGTATGTTATAGAACCACCAATCAATACACCATGTCATGGTGAGGCCATTCTGGATGTAGTCTACAGGGAGACTCCTAGTGCCTGAAACGTGATACTACACCCAACCATTGAGAGTTTTGGTCTCACCATTTTATATAGAAAGAATCCATTCATAATATGAATTCTACAATGGAATTTTCCTACCCATGGTGCACCTAAAAAAACATAATACCTCCCCCCCCAAATCCACTCGTACATTATGAATCTTCCACTCTAATATCTTCTTGTACTTGAGAGGTGTCTCTAGAGGTATGATAAAACAAATCATTCAACTGATCCCACATATTTTATTCCCACTCCCAAGTATCCCCTTGGATACACCCATACTACTATATAACCTGAAGAAGTGGATCAATTTTCCCTCATGACAATTTATTACATTGGTTCACAATCCGAACCAACCACTCCACAAATGATGCATCAGGTTCCAACTCAATTTCCCCATTTTCGATCACAAGTGTAAGATCAAGATGATAATTTTAATGTTTATAAAAATAAAACAAATTTTTACTACCTTGAAATTATAGATGGAATTAAAATAATAATCCACTATCTAGATGAACATGATAATTTTGAATAGTCCCAAAAACTATAGTTCCAATTTTCATTGCTTCCATAATCATTGATTTTACAACCAATTTGAAACTTATAAGAAAACCTAATCATCCACGATGAACTCCATATGTCACCATCATTAGTTTATATAAGAGAACTACCCAATCTGTGTGGCAACCAACTACTTCCAATCAACTACACCTACTCAAAATTATCATATACCAAAATATGTCCAATAACATCATTCCCACCCACCATATTCCAACATAGCGGTGGATGATAATATGAACCATAGAGAGCCTGAAATAGATCCCACAAGATTGAATAATGGAAATTTTATTTTATACAGACTCTACCAAGTCTAGATGATCATCCCATGTTCTACTAAAATCCAAAATTCATTCCTTGAGAATATATTCTAAAATATGGATCATACTTTTCTATTTTACATTATAATGATGATGATAAACCATACTAAACTTCAACTGAGTTCCCATTGACTTCTGTATGACTTTCCAAAATTGTGATGTGAAATGAGCATCTTAATCAGATACTATTATCGTAGGTACTCCATGTAGATGCATTATCTCTCATATGTATATATTTCCTAACTCATCTAATGAGTGGGTCTATTGAATTGAAAATAAATGAATGAAATTTGATAGTTGATAAACCAAAAACCGTACCACATCTTGACCACCTGATGTCCTATGTAACCACGTAAAACAATCCATCATCACATTATCCCACTCATAAACTAGTATTAGAGGAGGCTGAAGAAAAATATTTTGTCATTGATTCCCTACCTTAATTCTATAAAGTTAAGATAATGAGAGAAAAATCCTGAAATATCATTTTTAAACGCAACGACATGAAATTTCATCATATATCATGGTTCATCTTAGTTGATTCTGGGTGTACTACCCACTACAATGGAAGAGAGTCTATCATCACCTATTAGATTCTAGGCTAATGATCACCTAGTCCACCAAAGAAGATGTGATGACTAAAGGAGCACAAGTCAACCCCCATGGATTTTTAGATTCACTAATCATCCAATCCACTAACAATCTCATCAACTTACACTCTTATTTTGATTATAGCTCTCTAAGAACCCACATATTCATACTGAGATAATCTACAACAATATTCCCTTTATCAAGAGTATAATCCATCTTGATGTCAAATGTTTTTAGGTACTCAACCCAAAACCTCTACTAAATGTTTAATTCTTATAGAGATAAGATTTACCATAAGCTCTTATAGTCCATATAAAAGAATAATTTCTAACCAAAAATATAATATCACAAACACATCAAGTCATGAACCAAAATTTGAAACTCTATGTCATGATTAGGGTAGTTCTACTCATTAAGTCATAGATAATGAGATCAATAAGAAACTACTTGATCCCTATACATTAAAACGGATCCTAAGAAAACTTTTAAAGCATCAAATAAAAATATATAACCAATCCCAATCTTGGTAAAAATTATAATTGAAGTAGATTTCAACATTCTATTCTTCTCTAGGAATGTATTTTCACACTGGTTTTTCCATTAAGAATTTACTCAATTTTTGGTAAGACCATCCATAGGCATCTCTATTTAGTATAAGTTTTAATTGGACCACCTATAATATCTCAAAAAACCAGGGAAACTTTTAATGTCAAACATGTTCATAGGTGTTTTCCCAAGACATTACTTCCTATACATTCTCCAGACCAACAAAAATACATATATTAGAAGTAAAATTACTAAGGAAACACACCTCTTGGATCCAAAAGTAACACTTTTAATGTTTTTTATAAATCCAAGGAGATCAAAATATACAAAATATGGTCTCCAAATTTCTAGCAAATAATTATGAGGTTTGTGAATATATTAAAATACCATCAATGAGTATGATGATGAAAGAATATTTTTACAGGTGAAATATCATATTAATGAGGTCCATGAAAACTATTATAACATTAATAAACCCAAAAATCATCTCAAGAAACTAATAAAACCCATATCTACTAATAAAAACTGTATTCAATATGTCCTCTTCTCGGACCTGAAGCTGTTGGTAGCCAGAACAGATATCAATCTTGAAGAACCACCTGGATCCCCTCAACTGATCGAACAAATAATTAATCCTTAACAATAGATAATTCTTATATGTTTTTATTTGATTCATATTCCTATAGTCCATGTACGATCAAATTCTACTATCCATCTTCTTAGTGAACAAAAATGGAGTGCTTCATGAAGAGGTTCTTGGTCGTATGAAGTATTTCTCATCTAAATCCTCAAGCCACACATTCATATACATCAACTTGGTGAATTCTATAAAGTAAATATGAATTGATATAGAATATATAACTGACATAAAGTTCAATATAAAACTCAATACTCCTATCAAGAGGAAGACCAGATAAGTAATCTCAAAAGACATTAGGATAAAGATCCACTACTGGTGTAGGAGAGGATAAAACTATTATCTAATTTGTTGTAAGAACTATATTCTCCATCTAAACTATAATAAATATAACTTGGATATGGTTTGGTCCTAATATTTATAATACTAAATCCCATCCACCAGTTAAGACATTAATTTCTCCCTTAGAAGTGGTAAATTTTACTCAACTATGGTGAAAATAAATGTGACCTCATTAACTAGTCAACCGGTCCATATTAAAATTAGTATCAAAGCGAGTCATTTATAAGATCATAAAATCCTAGATATTTCAGTATCTGGAAACAACTAAGATACACTCTAGACAAATTTATATATGATCTAGCTTATTTCCCAAGTGTGCATCAAGAGATAACAATTCATAGGAGAACTTAACCGACAAGTCTAACCCAGCCACAACTTGAGAAGAAATAAAAGAATGGAAAACTCATATATCAAACAAATCATTATAGGGAATATAATTACTCCAAAACAAACATTTAATATTTAAAAGTATCTCTCCTATATCATCTAGAACCTAATATACTATAATAACCATTCTTGCATCAGATCCATGACCTTTCCCCTAAGGCTAATGAATCGCTTGGGCTATATAATTCTACGGAGTCTTTATCTCTTCATGAGGTCATCTGGATACTCCATGGACCAATATTCATGATCAAAACCATAATTACTTTACCAAAAGAATTAAATATGACCATTACTTCACATATATAAAAATATATAATAGGATTGGGACAAAACTTGAGATTATGTCCTTTATTTTTACAATTGTAACATTTGACACACCCCATTCCATAGAGGGGTATATGGAACCTCCAATTTTATTTTAACACTTTTTTCAACCCTAGATAATATCCTTTTCTATTATTTTCATATTACTAGAAGTGGTATACATATATTTACTAGTAATCCCACCCATTGGTCCACTAATAATAGGAATAAAACCAATTTCATTATCAATATCCAGTCCCTTGTCAATAGTAAGGGACTTCTAAAGTACATATGGATATGTCATAAAGTTTAAGTTCTTGAACTGGAATCTCATTTTTTTTGGAAGGTCAATATCAAAATTTTGGTCCTTCTATACCTCATTCTTATCCAAAAGAGGCGTAAATTATAGACACACTATAAAACAAGTGAAATAAGAAAATAATAACATTGTCCCTTTGTAAATATCCATAAAACATAGGTAATGGTATAACTTTTATGTATCTTGGAAAAAAACTTAAAGAATATGTATTTAAAGGTCTCCCATGTTATATCCTAACACCTCCCAACTTGGTTCACAATGCTCCACCATTTCTTAGTTATTCCCTGGATCATATACATAGCCAATGTCACCCACTGTTTAGCCTAAGTCTCTACTAGATGCAATCTTATGTCGATGATTTCAATCCAATCCTTAGTATCATGGGGGAATCTAATGCCCTGGAAGGATGGGGAATTCAGACTCTTAAAATCTATAGAATATTCTATCAGTGTATTGTGAGCTCTTCCAACCTGAATAGGCACTGACTGAAAGAATACAGGCTAAAGTGGTTCCACTACCTGAATCATTGGAGAGACTACAAGAGAACACTCAGTTTTATTCTCTTGCATATTTTGGAGTGCTGCAAGAGAATTTACCATAGTAAGATCATCCAGAACAACTTCCCTTGGTTTTACAATATGATAATTTTGAGGCAAAAATTATCTGAAATTCCATAATGAATGCTTAGAAAATCCTATGATAGCTTACTAGGATAACTACTTATAAAATTTATGGGAATATTAAAAATTTTAATATGGGGAGACTCATCCTAAGAATATACCCACATCTATAATTCATGAACCCCTTAACACTACACATGGACTAATCCAAGTCTCCCACAACTTCATGTTAGTCTTAGTTAAATTCCTATAACAAATCATAATTCTTAGGTTCTATTAATTTAAATGTTAGTGCAAATATATCATAGAATAAAGAAAAATAGATTACTAATGACATTAAATTAATTTAAATACTATTTATGAAAAGAAACCATATATATGAAATGTGAATCTATATTATTACTCATGATTCATAAACAAAAAAAATACCATAAATTGTAATAATATATTAATAATGACAAAAATTGTCATGAGATCATAAAAAAAACAACTGATAAAAACAATCCCACTTTCTTGGTAACTCAGAGGCCCACAACAATATGATGGCCATGCACTAGAGTAATTACCCTACCAAAGTTACAACCATTATATATACTATCTATCATGACCAAAATATATTCAAGAATAAATGAAATGAAAAGAAAAAAATCATTTGATACAACTTTTTAATTCCATGACCCAAATCACCAGTCTGAATCGAAGTGTCACATTACCTCATGCATGCCTCCCCATATGTAAGTGGATGTTGACTAGAGGTTAGGGTCTAAATGATTCCATAGGGAGACTATTACCTCTCTATAATAATAACCATACATTAGTAAGATAGTATAACATAAATAAATAACCAAATAAATACATAGTGAAAACTGAAAAAATAATTCATGCTATAAAAAATGGCATAAAGTTATACAAAATAAACCAAGGGATTCTCAATGGGGTGGATAAATAAAGTATATAAAGACCATAAAAATAAATTAACAAAATGAAAACAGTCCTGATTCTATTCTAAAATCACATCCATCACCCAATCTTCTCTTAATTAGCTCCCAACATAGGGCTTTTTCCCTTCACCAGACCCCTAACCATAAACTCTACATGAACATTGAGATACCCATGAAATGTGTGATTATAAAACATGTATATAGTGAACAAATCCTTTTACACATATTTTTACATGATTTTTAACATAAATACCCATTAAATATAAAAAAGTCACCAAAATTCCTAATTTCTTTGGAATATTGGTTACATAAAACAATAATATGAAACTAAAATAAAAATTCTTTATTTTAATCTCCATAATGAGCTCTTAAATCCCTTAATGGGAAAAAAACATCTTAGGATGAGCTGAGGAATACATAAAATAAATGGCTGATATATCGTAATGGATTTAACCTCTTCGGTCCATTCCTCTGTATAAATCTAGTGTTTGAGGTTTTATGGTGGTCAAGGTGATATACCCCCAACACCTTTCAAAATTTCTAATTCTGTGAATAGTTTCAATAGTAGCCTTGTGAACATTTCCAACGGTAGACCACTGTGAATAGTTCCAATGGTAGGCTTGTGAATAGTTTCAATGGTTGACCGCTGTGAACAGTACAATGGTAACCTTATGTGAATAGTGAAATGGTAACCTTATGTGAGCAGTGCAACGGTAACCTTATGGGAACAGTGAAACAATAACCTTATGTGAACAGTGCAATGGTAAACTAATGTGAATATTGTAATGGTAACCTTATGTGAACAATTCAATGGTAACCTTATGTGAAAAGTGCAAGGGTAACCTTATGTGAACAGTGCAATGGTAACCTTATGTGAATAGTGCAATGGTAACCTTATGTGAACAGCGCAACGGTAACCTTATGTGAACAGTACAATGGTAACCTTATGTGAACAGTGCAATGGTAACCTTATGTGAACTATTCAATGGTAACCTTATTTGAACAGTGCAATGGTAAACTTATGTGAACATTGCAAAGCTAACCTTATGTGAACAGTGCAATGGTAACCTTATGTGAATAGTGCCACAGTAGCCTTTTGTGAACAGTGCAATGGTAGCCTTTTGTGAACAGTGCAACGGTAACCTTATGTGAATAGTGTGATGGTAAGTTTATGTGAACAGTGCGACAGTAGCCTTATGTGAACAGTGTTTCCGGAATGGTGATGTTCCATTGGTAGCCTCTATTTCCTTTTCCAACATTTGAGTTCATGAACAGTGTTTTATGAATGGTGAGGTCCAACAGTAGCCTCTATTTCCATTTCCAAATTTTAAGTTCATGAATAGTGTTTCTTGAACGGTGAGGTCCAACAGTAGCCTCTATTTCCTTTTCCAAATTTTATGTTCATGAACAGTGTTTCTAGCTTCCAACAATTCACCCCTTTGATGTTTCCTTTAACATAAAATGTATTTAAAGCCTTGTTTTAAAGACTCTATGGCTAATTCAAAGGCCATAACTCCTATATTAATTTTTCATAAGGCTCAGGATTCTTTTACTTGGTCAAACCACGTCGTTTAATGTGATCCTCTTTTAATGGAAAATCCAGCATTTCTTAAACCGCTACTCTATTAAATCTTCTAAAGTGATGGGATATCTTCCTCTGTAGTTCTTATTCCTTGTTCTCGAGTGTGAGATGCTAGAACCTTCCATTCCTTCCTGTAAGAGTTGTGCTATAAAACTTTCCTCCTTGGATTGGTTCCCCTCTGTTTTTGATGCAACCAAGCAGTATCGATCAATCTTCGATATAAGGTATGATCTATCGTCATTATTTTAAATTCATCTCCTTATGTTTCTCCTTCCCCTTTTATGGAATGCTATCTCCATGTTCTTAATGGGATTTTCTTGGGTGTTTACCAGTGTGCTAGTGCTTCTGTATGCTCAGGTGGATACAGTTGTCAAGGGGGGAGGAGATCATAACCGGTTGTGTGGCTTGTTCTCGTATAAAGAACATCAATAACCATTTGAGGTAAGGGATTCATTGCTTCTGTTTTCTTTTACATGCAACTGTATAGTTAGAAAGTTTTATCTCATATAATCACAATGGAATTGACATAATAAATATTTGAACAAGAAAAATAATTTGATATCAATCGTATGTTATTGCCTCTTGTTTTTCTTGATAGTGTGATATCTATTCTTGTTTTGTTTAGCTTTTCATTCTTGATAGAAATTGGAAAAGAACGTAAATCCAGAATTAATTGATAATGGTGTGGATAAATATATAGAGGAATGTGAATGAATCTGATTGTTTTTGTTGTAATTTGATGCTAATCAAATTGATTTAGTATGAATGTTTAATCAATTTGTAATAGCTTACTGTTTAGGTTTCCCATAGTTGGAACCTGAGAATAATAATTCATTTAATTCAAGACGGATTAAAGAACTGGTTGTTTGATAAAAGATAATTTCTTGTAAGGTTATAAGTTACCCTGTTTCTTGTTTAAGGGACAAGAGCCCAATTGATATGATATTTTTTCCCTACTTCTTGTGTTTTGATCCTGGACGGATGTTATGATATTTGGGTGCATGGAGGCCTATTGGTTGTGGCATCAGTTGATGCCTAGAGTGGTGAGATTCATTATTTTATGCATATGGGTGTCAGGGTGGACACTGAGGATGATGAAACGGGTTGGATGTGAATGTTTGGATGCTTTCTGATTCTTTTTGGTTGTTTATCCTCTTTACTTTCCCCACTGCTCAAGGTAGCTGATTTTCTTACCCTCCTTCCAAAAGGGTAGAAAACACGCGTGTTATGACACATGATTTCCATGCTTAGATTCTTGAGGGAGGATGGGTGTATTCTCTTTATATAGGTGGAAAAACTTGACGTGTAGTTCATCTACTCACTGAGTTGATCACCCTTGTGTTTAGTAGCTTAGAATGTTATTCTATAATGCTTGGTAATATGGGAATGTAATAATGTTATTAACAAATGATTGAATAAATTATGTTAACCCAAGGGGTTGGAGCTTATTGGGATGCAATGCAGCGGTTACAATTTAAAGGGATAGTGGACTTTAGGGGTGATGCTAATGAAATATAATATGGAATTGTTAATGTTTATTTAATGTTTAAATAATTAATTAATGTAAAGTGAAATTGATAAAAAGGGAATGAAGTAATGTAATAAATATCATTAAATAGTTATGTGCTTATAAGATACCTAGACTTAGAAGTGGAAGATGAGAGTCTGAGAGACGTGAGATGCAGTTGAGTCTATGTCTATCTTATTCACATAGTACGGTTGTGAGTTATAGTATATTTTGTACTTTTGGTGTTTCTATACGCTACCCCACCCCGTCATTTAGGGAAACTCACACCCTGAGGATTTTGATCCCTAGGTGGGTGTTTTCCCCAACATTCTGGTGGGAGCATGGATGGCAGACTACCCCCTTTGGCCCCACTCTCTTCTCTTGGTAGTTACTTGTGCTGGTAGGCACAATGATTAGTTTTCCCTATATATGTGTGTAGAAAGCTTTAATGGCTTGTGGTTATTCACACACATATATTCTGGATATAGTTTCATATGGACTACTATAGGTGTAACGGGTATAGGCTATGATGGCTTGAGGACCCTTACTTGGTTTATGTGCTATAATGGAATGAGGTTTAATACCCGACGTATGATACATGTTATGAGATCTATGGTGGCTCCTAGAAACTACTGGGTTTATTTTATTACGTGGACGTGGTGGTTTTGTTGCACGAGGTGCATGTTGTGGTGCTTTACCCAGGTGTCTATGGGTAATCCTTTTTGGAGAGAGATGCTTAGGACATGCGAAGTTGGGGAAAAGAGGCAAACCAGTGGGGAAGTAGTATGGGGTACCCCTGATATTCTTTATTATATTATATACTCTTGTATCCAATACTTGGTGAGAGTATCCATGGTGAGGCTAGGAACTTAGAATACTTGTTTAGGTGACAAGTTAGTTTCACTTGTTGTTCAATGTATTTTAGCATGTTTTCTTTACTTTTGCATTAGAGGATCTGGGGCGGGTCCTACTGAGTATAATGTTATACTCACCCTGTGTATATATAATTTTTGTTTTCTAGTCACTTTGAGTAGGTTGGAGATCCAGATGGTTTCTACTATCTTGGGGTTGCAGGAGCTTTTCAGGATTGTGGTTTTTGTTGTTTTTTTTACTTTCCTTCGGTACTTTCAGTTTTTACTTTCATTTGTAGTAGTTTTTCATGACATTATATATGTTCACTTGGGATTTCTTTTATATTGAAGTCTGAGTTGGAGTTGGTTGGTGTTTTTCTTATCTCTCTCTTTCACATGTGTTCTCTTAGAGGTTAATGCCTCCCATTTGTGTGTTTACTATACCCTTGGTGCTAGTTGTCAACTCGAGACCTACTGAAGGCGAGAATCAGGGGTCATTATCACTTTTCTCATATTTCCAGCCCAGGAGGGGTACACCTTGTGGGGAGGGGGTCATGACGGAGTGGTATCCAAGGGCTGGTTGAGAGATATGATAGAGTTTGGTGTTAGGCATAGGCGTGGTTGCATTGGATGGTAGGGAAACAATGTCATTCATGTTTAGAAAGTGATTTAAACACTAGATACCGTCTAAGACAAAGTAATTTAGGCCCCCCTATGATCTAATGCACGAACCATTAAAATACAATGGCTAATAAACAAGGTGATACTAGTTGCAGGGTAGGGAATTAGGAAAGGATCCTGCATCATTCTTCTTTGTGCCTGTGTTTGAATGGGTAGACCTTGGGATAGGTTATCCTAAAATGAATGAAAGAAAAAATAATTATTAATTAATGTTGAGTCTTCCATATTCCAGGTCTAGGATCTCTAACTATTTGTTATTTTATAGGTATGGCTCCAGGTCGATGTCCTTGTTAGGATCGCATAGAAGATGTCTAGCAGGCTATGCTAGAAGATCATCACAGGGTGTAGGTTGACGATGATGACACTTGGAGAAGGACACTCTGATAATTTCAGTACCAGAGTCTATAGAATTACGAGGGCTCCATTTCAGATGCATTCACAGAAGTCTAGTTGGAGGAGGTCAATATAGGCTTCAGTTTGATTCATGCACGAAAGGATCACTGGGTGTCCTTGGTTGTGACGATGCTACATGGAGTAGTAAGGAAGTGGTGGTTCTTGTTCACTATGGATCATGAGGAGTCAGTGATCTCATGGGAGGAGTTCCGAGGCAAGTTTAGAGTCGAGTTTCTTTCCTCGACCGCGAAGGTGTTCAGTCACCATGAGCTTTTTACCCTTCGACAGGGGAGCTCCAGTGTGAGAGAGTTTTGAATCCATTTCAGGAACCTTTTACAGTATTCCTAGGACCTGTTTTCAGATGTGGAGGCCATAGAGAGGCATTCGAGGAGGCTTTGCATCAAAAGATCTAGTGCCAGGTCACCCCATTTATGCTGAAGACATATATTGAGGTGGTGGCAAGGGCATAGGTCGTCAATAGGACATTGGATAAAACCGAATCATCATGAGAAGGGAGTCATTATGATTCCTCACAAATCATAGTTATGGTACAGGGTTCTTGGTTTTTAGGGCATAAGAGTTTCCATTTAGCTAGGGGTAGGTCCCAGCCCTCAGAATCTTGTTTCTCTGGTGACAAAGGATCTTAGGACTATACCAAGGGATAATGCACTTGTTTTTATTGTGTTAGTCAAGGTCATTAACAGTTAGAGTGCCTGACCTTTTAGATCAGTCACCATGCACCAGGTGTTCCACTCTAGGTTCTTCCATTGAGGCAATTTCACCCGAGGTAGTAGCAGCAGGTTTCACCAGCTTTGGATAAATAGAGGGTAGATGGGGTAGGCTAAGGATAGCCCTGTGATGATCCTTGTACCCATAGAGAAGAGTGTGGCCATGGTGGTGGTTGTCATCAGGGTTAGAGAGGCTGTGGAGGAGGTCGTGGTCAGCTTCATGCTATAGTATTTCCAGTGCCATTCAAGCCAGATGTAATTTGAGGCACCCTTTGCTTGTTTTCTACATTGGTGCATGCCTTGTTTGATTCACAAGTGACACACTTCTTAATATATCCCACCCTAGTCCATGCCTTGGGACTTGAGATGGAGAGGCTTCCAGTTCCCTTGGCGTTGACTACGCCAGTTGGATGCCATGATAACCTGTTTAAAGTATGTAGAGACTGTGAACGAGTGGTGGGGAAACACTGCTCTTGGGGAGATTTTCTATGTTCACAGATACAACCATATGATGTCATCCTTGGAATGGATTGGTTTTATTTAGTGCAAGATATTGTGGATTTCTTCAGAAGGAAGGTTGTGTTCTTTGATGCGGATGGAGAGCCAGTGGTGTTCGTTGGTGAGCAAGACCCTTAGATGGGTCAGAGGCGTGTTCTATCCTTATCATCCCTCATGGCTGAGATGATTCTTATTTCTTCAAAGGTGCATTATTAGGAGTTTTTAGGTTTGTAGAAGAGTACTCTAATGTGTTTCTAGAAGAGGTTGCAGCATTACCCCCTCGACGAGAGATCGATTTTGGGATCGAGCTATAACCGGGAGCATATCCTATCTCTATGTATCCATATAGGATGGCCCCTTATGAGTTATAGGAGCTACATATACAGCTTGATGTTCTGTTACAGTGCGGTTTTTTTGGATGAGTGTGTCACCGTGGGGTGCACCCATTTTGTTCATGAAGAAGGCTGACGACAGTTTGCAGTTGTGTGTCGATTATCATTGCTTAAACAAAGTGACAGTGAAGAATCACTATCCTTTTCCACGGATTAATGATTTATTTGATCAACTGAAGGGTTCAAGTTGGTTTTAAAAGATAAACTTTTGGTCAGGATATCATCAGATGCGTGTGAAGGATGAGGATATCCCGAATACTACTTTCCATTGTCGTCATGGGCATTATGATTTCGTTGTAATGCCATTATTCATGATGAATTCTCTAGCTGTACTCACGGGATTGATTAATGCTGTGTTCCGTGAGTTCCTAGAAAAGTTCGTGGTGGTTTTCATCGACGGCATCCTTGTGTACTCTATGTATGAGGAGGAGAATTCAGAGCTTCTACACACCATTTTTGGAGTTCTTCATCAACATTAACTGTTTGGGAAGTTATAAAAGTGTGTGTTTTGGGCTTGAGAAGTCTGTTTCTTGGGGAATGTTTTGTCCCAGTAGGGAGTAGCTGTGGATCCATTGAAGATAGAAGCAGTTGTGTCTTGGGAAGCCTCCAAGATAGTGTCAGAGGTGCAAAGTTTACTTGGTCTTACAGGATACTACAAAAGGTTCGTAGCTTATTTATATTGAGTTGCGACTCCTTTAATAGCATTGACCAGAAAAGATCAGGAATTCATATGGACTGATCAGTATCAGGCAGCTTTCGAGTATCTATAGGAGAAGTTAGTAAGCGCTTCAGTTCTTTGTCTTCTAGCAGAGGGAGTTTAGTTTGATGTTTTCTGTGACACTTCAAATCTAGGGTTATATATGTTCTGATTTAGTAGAGATCAGTTGTTTCTTATGGGTCTCAGTAGTTGCGTCCCAATAAACATAACTATGCCACCTGTGATCTTGAGTTGGCTGTGGTGGTGTTTTCTCTGAGTTTGTGGAGACATTACCTCATTAGCATGCGCTTTGTGGTTTTCATCGATCATAAGAGCATGGGGTATGTTTTCTCCCAGCATGACCTAAAATTGTGACAACGTCAATGGATGGAGTTCTTATAGGAATGCGACTTTGAAATATTGTATACCTCTGGAAAGGGGAATGTTGTAGCTGATGCGCTAAGAAGGAAGTCACGTGGTGATGTAGTGCATGAATCTAGTAATTCATGGAGAGTTATGGAAGAACTGTCAGCATTACATCTTGATATGGGAGAATTTGGGGTAAGAGTTAGTATTTTACAGATGATGGTGAAATCATCTCTAGTGTAGCAAGTGGAAGAGTCCCAGTTCGGGGATCTTGAGGTGGAGGTCTGGAGAGACTTAGTAGTTTGTGGTGAGGCCCCTGATGTTTGGTCTAAGGATGAAAAACACCGAGTGTTGTATCATGGAAGGCTATTTGTTCATTTGGAAATGCGCAAGATGGTTCATAGATAGTTTCATAGTCCACCTTTAGCAGTACATCCTGGCATGAAAAAGATGTACTGAGCCTTGAGGAGTTAGTTTTGGTGGCCTGGGATGAAGCGTGCGGTTGTGGAGTTTGTGTCTCGATGTTTGGTCTGCCAGAAGGTGAAGGCCGAACACTGTATTCCTAGTGGTATGATCCAGCCATTAGATGTTCCTTAGTGTAAGTGTGAGGACAAATCAATGGACTTTTTTCTAGTTTACCTCGAGCTCAGGGAGGACATGATGCTATTTGGGTGGTAGTGGATCATTTAACAAAATAATCCCACTTCATAGAAATCAAGGAGTCAAGATCAGTGGGAGTTTTGTCGAGGAAGTATCTGGAGGAGGTGGTGAGACTTCATAGAGTCCCAAGGATGATTATTTCTAATCGAGATCCTCATTTCACCTCCAGGGCATGGAGAGGTCTCCAACATGCTTTTGGTTCCCAACTATTCCTTATGACTATTTTCATCTGCAAACAGATGGTCAAATAGAGCGAACTATCCAGACTCTTGAAGACATGTTGCGATATTGTGTCTTGGATTTTAGAGGTTCGTGGATGAGGAAACTACCCTTGGTGGAGTTATCTTACATCAATAGTTTTCACTCCACCATCGGTATGGCGCCATTTGATTCCTGGTATGGCTGACCTTTCCGTTCTCCGTTGTGCTGAATTGGGGTCGAAGAGTTAGCAATTATCAGACTGGAACTAGTGAAGAATACAACAGAGATGGTTTAGGTGATTCGTGAGAGGATGAAGAAAGAACAAGATCATTAGAAATCATATGTCGATCAAAGGGGGAGACCTTTAGAGTTTGATATTGGGGATCATGTGTTTCTGAAGGTGACTCCCCGTCATGGGCAGTGAAGGTTTGGTCATGGGAGTAATATTTCTCTCTGGTTTGTTGGGCCTTTTGAGGTGTTATCTTGTGTTGGATCTATGGAGTATTGAGTAACACTTCCCCCGTAGATGATATGGATACACGATGTTTTTCATGTGTTACAGATCCGTCATTATCTTCACGATGACAATCACATCATCGATTGGGGAGAGATCAATGTTGATGATGATGTGACATTTGAGGAGTGACCTGTGGAGATCCAAGACCGCAAACAGAAGGTGTTGCATGAGTGTTATATCCTTTTGGTTTGTGTCTTGTGGTGACACAATGGCATGGCCTGGGAACATGAGTCACAGATACATGCTCAGTACCCAGATTTGTTTTATTTTTAACTATTTTCATGTAACGATGTACCCTTTGTGGTTATAGATCTTTTCTGTTTATAACATATATTTATTTTGGTTACTTATTGGGGCTTTCTCTCTTTTGATATCACAACCCATTGTGTGTCTTTTTCTCGTATAAAGAATGTTAAGAACCATTTGAGGTAGGGGATTCATTTCTTCTCTTTTCTTTTATGTGAAACTGTATAGTTAGAATGTTTTATCCCACTGGATCACAATGGAATTAACATAATAAATATTTGAACCGGATAAATAAATTGATATCAATTGTATTTTATTGCTTCTTATTTTTCTAGATAGTGTGATATCTAGGATTCCTTTGTTTATCTTTTTATTCTTGATGGAAATTGGTAAATAATGTAAAGACAAAATTAATTGATAATTGTTTGGATAAAGATAAAGAGGCACATGAATGAATCTGATTGTTGTTGTTGTAATTTTATGCTAATAAAATTAATACAGTAAGCATGCTTAATAAATTTGTAATATCTTACTATTTAGGTTTCACTAAGGTGGAACCTGTGAATAATAAATCTATTAATTCAAGATGGATTAAAGAACTAGTTGTTTGATAAAAAATAATTCCTTTTAGGGTTCTAAGTTACCCTCTTTCTTGTTTAAGGGACAATATTCCAATTGATATGTTGTTTTTTTTCCTGCTACTTGTGTTGTGATGTGAGCCTGGATGGATATTATGATATGTGGGGGCCTGGATGTAGAGACCCGAAGCTTGACATACATGGACATTACATTACTTTTGAGGAATACGTGGTACATAACAAAAACACACACACAAGGATCGTAATAGTTTAGTGTCTTTGGAAACTCGGAACGTAATCTTCTAATCGTGGTGAAAGATCTTCAATATCTCCCATAAAGATCTTCCATTTTTTTTACCTAAAACATTTCTTTATATCCTGGGGAAAAGAAAACATAAAAGGGTGAGCTCAAATGCTCAGCAAGGGCAAATAAAGGAAATAAAAATCATATCATATTTTTTTGAAAATCATAACCTGCAAAAGAGATCATAATATCTTAACATGGAACAAATCATAGAAGTGAAAATGAGATCCCCATAATCATAACATAAAACTTGAAACCTTGTGTCATGTACACATAATCATGGAAAATCATTTCTTGTTAGTCATGACTCATTGCCAAGACTATCTTAACGGACAAAGTCCATTTCTGAACAGAGTTCACTCCTCGTTTCAGTCCTGTATCACTGAACCGAAATAACCTTCCATTCCAGCCATGTCTATCTCATGAGATATAAATCTTTACCCAATGCATTGGAGGGAGATATAGGTCCCACCCATCTTATAATGAATCCTTTCTTATGTGTGCCACATAATCATAAATCATACATCATCGCATAACAAATGTAACAAAAATGGGATTCTTCAAACATCATGACATCATAAAACAAACCATAAAAATAATTCCCTCACAATATAATCAAATCAATTTAATAATAGGGATAAAAAAATAACTCTATATTATCTTAGATGGAAAATAATTTTGATAAAACATTTGAACTCCATTCTTGAGGAAAATATCCTTTCTACTTCAAAAACACTTTTCTTTTCTTAAAATGTCATAAAATTCTAAACTAAAAGAAGTTTATTAAAACTAAACTTGAAAACTTGTAAAAGAAGCTTCTTGGAAATAATGTTTTAAAAATCCATTCATGCCGTATAAGTTAAAAAAAACATTCTTCGTACTTTTGTCGGAAAACTCAAAAAATACCTCGTACAAAAAAAACGACAAAAGATTCTTTTCATATTCTTAAATAAAAACTCACAGAAGGGTAAAATTGGATTTAAACTATTGTAAGTGGATGGAAACAATATTACATATTCTGGAAACATGGATGTGGATGATAAAATACACCCCAGTAAATACTAAAGTATAAACAATCCCGGATAAAAATGAGATTGTGATATTTCCCTTACCTTAGGTCCGATTTGCTTTGTACGTGTCCGAAGCTCCTGTATAATGGTTTAAATAATGTTATTTAATTATTCCAGAATCATACATATTGATATGATATCATATATGGTTATATTCGTAGCTTCATGTTAGTAATATTTCATTGTTACTTGTTACTCGGGTCCTTATTGCCTTTTGTTCTTATGTGTGTTTTTCCAAATAAATTCTTATTCTTCTTTTAAGGTTATAGATAACTTATATCCAGAATGGTATTAGTGTAACATATATCATATTTATTCATTCAATTCATTTATATAATTACTATGTAATGATGATCATGTAGAACGAGTCCCATCACATCGTGGAGACGGTATTCCGTACGTACGCACGAGTGATGATATCGTTCCTATGATCGTGGAATTGTATTTGAGTATATATATATATTATTTCAGTATCAATATTACATTATAATAATAATAAATAGTTACTCATTACACCATTATACCCATCCTTGTAAGGTGATGGTGGAAAATAGATTACACCACGGCGTGGAGACGGTATTCCGTACGTACGCATGCGCGGTGATTTCATTTTTCCGTAGGATGGATATAAGGTGAATTAGGGTTGTTTCATATTTATAATAACATATTAGTATGTAAGTAATACTGATGTTATTACTTTATAATGAAACAACTAAATAAGAAGAAGTTGAAGAAGAATGAAATTGAAAAGATCGGTAATGGATATTACCTCTTCTTTGGAACGCCTCTTTGAATCCTCCACTTAGGGAACTAAGATTGGTCTTTGAAGAAGACCAGTACCTCTAGGATTATTCTAGGGAAGTGGAGAGGAGAAAATGGCAGGGGTTGGCCGGGCATGAGTGCTCAAAGTTGTGTGAGGAAGAGAGGGAGGAGGTGCCCTTTTATAAGGGAGGAGAGGGGCACCTTAGGAATATCTCAAAATATTATTTTATATTATAGTCAAAATCGGTTTATAATGGTTCGAAAGGGTCTTATTTCGAACCTAAAGTGGGGATGGGTAGAAATCCTATCAAACAATAGGATTTAGACAAGTTTAGGTTATTATTTTAACCTTATCAATTAGATTTAACTTTATGTTAAATAATTTAACTTTTACCGTGTCTTTTTGTTTTCTTACACTATATGGTTAATACACTTACTATAACATGCCAAAAGAACCCCAAATTGTTTATTATTAATATATATATCCTTATATAATTCATTTGGCCGAACCTTAGATTTTTAGGAATAAAATAACAATTAATAATATAATATTTTATTTAAAAACTATTTTGTGTCAATTTTGACACTATTTGATATATGATTTTTGTGAAAGTCATAACAGAATTATATGTTCGAACCAAGTTTATTAAATCAACAATAATATATCATAGTAACCTAGAAAATTAGTGGGATTCATAAAAAGTCTGAAATTACATTTATTTTGGTGTTTATAACATCAATTATGTCAATATTTCATTAATAAGATAATTATTGCATCATCATTGTGTCATAAATAAATTAAATTATTTAATGTCTAAAAATTATAAATAAAATACCATTATGTATGAAATCATTTTAGCTTTCTAATGAATATTTATAGTCTAATTTATCTTATGTATAACCCCATATTAAAAATGATTTACTTATTAAACATTGATTTTAACTATTTTAACCCTTCTTTTAATAATAAATGTCGTAATCTAATCCAAGTGGGCCTAAATGATAATATTTTAAACTTAAGGTTGTTTTTGGTCGAGATACACTGGTCCAATAGAATTAGGACATGTGTTAGGGTAATATTAATATCATTCTTACCCTTAATTACCCTATTTACTTTTAACCGTGGTAAATAAAAGTAAAAAGGTACTATTCACCAAAAATTATTTTCATCTCATTGAACCACATTTTACTTACTGACATCAACCGTGTCTCTCGGATTTTTGAAATTCCATTCACAGAAGCGGTAAAATTAAGTTTTATGAAAAAATCAGTTTTTTTAACTACCACTTAGTAGTTTCACTATTCATAAAAAATTGATGTTTTTCAGAACAATGCCAAAATTTCATCATAAGCTATATTTCATATTCCAAATTCAAAAATGAAGTCTATTTTACCAAATTCATAACATAGAAGTTGCATTAATTAATTTTATAATTAAATCCCGCTGTTAAAACAAATAGCGTGTTTTTAAGAAACAATATCTATCAAAAGATTGACACTTGATTATGTCTGGTTTAAATGTGAAATTACATCCAATGACAATCATTGTATTAATTTGTAAAAATATATTCTAAATATACTTTAAAACCACTCAAATTAAAAATTTATCACTATTAATTATTTCGATTAAACAAGTTGTTTTTAATTATAATTTAGTAATTTTCACTATTTATCAGAATATGAAAGTTATCCGAAAAGTACCAAAATTTCACCTTAGGCTAAATTCGATACTCCGAATCCAAAAATGAAGTCCATTTTGAGAGCTAAAATTTCTAAAATTTAAAAAGTGGTTATTACTATTCATAACGGCTAGTTTTAATAATATTTTAATAGCATATCGTTGTCTAGTGAAACTCGGTATTGCGTACTACACACGTTATCGAGAAAGGTCGCGATTTCGTGTAATGCAAGGCAAGTCAAAGATGCGTGTTGTGCAAGCTCCTTTTGGTGTAGCGTACAACACAAGACATTAATAAAATTAAAAAGAATATTTTTCATAAAATCTCATGCTGTTACATTCTACCCCCCTTAAAATGAATTTCGCCCTTGAAATTCGTCGGGGTTATAAATGGTTTACTATTCGGAAGTTTCTTTAATAGAAACCCACATCGTAAAAAAGAATATCAAAACCAATCTTTAAAAACAAAAGTATGAAACGTAACGGTTACCCAAATAAACTAATCACTGGGTTTCCACATAGGTGAAAATATGGATATGGAAGAGAAATATAACCATCATGTTCTGATGGAGAGTGGCAGAGAACATGGCTATGGAAAATCTAGTAATCACAAATCCATAGATTTGTGATGATATAAGGTACCATATGATTCATCAGGTATAAGATCACTAGGACAACATTTTTGGTTTTCAAGATCATTTCCCTAAAGTTGAAAATTTGAATTAGAATAAATACATACTTTATTTTGGTACAATCTCACTGTTGTTCATGCCTTGAACAATTTCCACTTCATCTCTTAAATAAATAAAGTTGAATTTGTTATTCGTGAAGTGTTAGCAGATCATGTGATAGAATGACGGGTCATTCCATCTTTCTCAAACAAAAGGTTACCAAAAATTATATACATAAGTCGATCTATAGTGAGATTAATCATATATGGTTCCTATAATGGACTTATACATCATATGTCATACAACTTAATATAATAAAACTAGTTTCTAATAAACAGGGACTTCCTGTAGGCCAGTGGTAGGTGATAAAGGCCAGTCGCACTTCGGTTGTGGGTTCGATTTCCACAGCCTTGTCCGACGCGATGGGCTGTCGCCCGTCCTGCAGGTTGTCCTTTTTCTAAAACTATATTACTATAACATCCCATCAATAATATCGAGAAAACTTCTATCCTTAAACAATACTAACTTATGTCCAACATAATCCATTCCAATCTTTAGGCTTATCCATAATACTGCAGTCCACTCTCATAACATAGTGAAAACGATTACCAGAGATTTAACACCATCGTCGATCCCCATATATCATAAGATATGTTTTTTTGGTCACATTACAAACATTCAAATTCCTTAATCATGTATTCTCTTGAATACCTTAGCGAAAACATGAATGCAGTTAAAATTTAACACTTTCCACATACCAAAATCCTCAAAATTTTATATACTCAAACAATGATATCACTTAGTACTTATATCAATCATGAGCTCATGAATACTGTTAAACATTTCAAATTCTCATCTTATTTCCAAAAATATCTCAATCACTTTGAATACCACATTAGAATAATACATAAATATTCCAATACTTTATGATACATCATTATTTTGGAACACTTAATCATTCCACCACATCGTTATCATATTCAACATCGCCAACGGTGATCGCATGTGACTTCCCTTTGTCCTTTGCCTTAAGCGGTTGCTCATGTCGATCATCACTAACCCTTGGATTAGGGCATTTATTAGCATAATGCCCCATTTCCTTGCACTTGAAGCATTGAAGTGTTGGTGGTGCGTTCTCTGCGGTGTTTGATTTATTCACATCATTAGAGTCCCTTTTTCCATTACTTTGACACTCAGCTGCTCGATGACCTTCTTTTCCACACTTAAAACATTTTCTAGTACCTTGAAGACAATCTCCACCATGCTTCTTTCCACACTTTGTGCATAAGGAAACATTCATCTTCTTTTCACCATTATTCAGAGATTTCTCCTTGAACTCCATCTTTCGTTTCTTGTCAAAACCATAAGATGGATATGTAACACCAACTTCCATTTCTACCTTGATAGCACAACGCACAATTTCTTCATAGCTACTGAAGTCTCTTATAGCTAATGCCCTTCGAAGACTTGGTTTTAAGCCACTGAAAAATCGATCAACTTTATATTCAGGTTGGATGATAATGCCATATGCATACCTTGCAAGTCTTGGAAAATTTGCTTCGTATATACCAACAGATTCGTCATCCTTCTGCTTCAGCTCAAGAAACTCCTTTTCCATCTTTGTTCGAAGAATACGAGGGAAGTACTTAGTGAAAAACAAGTTCTTGAACTCGTCCAATTCCATGGACTCAATTTCATCTCTTTGCCTCGTATTCTTGATAAGATTCCACCATTGATCAGCTTCACCTTCCAAATGATATACTGCTAAGATGACTTTATCATGCTCAGAACATTGAAGAACTGAAAATATCTTTTCAGTGGTACTGATCCATTGTTCAGCAACATGTGGATCAGAAGACCCACTGAAAGAAGGTGGACGTTGCCTCACGAAGGACTCAATATAATATTGTTCCCTTCTATGCTCATTTGGAAGTCCAGAATGATTCATAGCTTGTGTAAGTATATCAATAAGATTTTGCACTCCATATCCCATAACATTTGTTTGTTCAGGAGGGCAATCATTGCATTGTGCATTGCATTGATCAACACGGTTCCTTCGGGTTCCAGCCATCGTCTAAAACCCAAAAAGAATAGTGTGAGAGGCAAAAATCATGCTAGGGAAAACAACATAATAAAGGGGGAGTACCTTCAATATCTAACATCTTAGGTTTAATTCTATGATCGTTAGCGTAATTCTAGTACTATAACCGATACGTATACTTAACCTTAGGGACATCCCTAGACATACCTTAGAAATATCTCTAGGGATCTCACTAACGTTTTCGCATCCTAGTTTCCAAAGGTTGACTAAACCGTTCCTCTGATACCAACTATAGAGACCCGAAGCTTGACGTACATGGACATTACATTACTTTTGCGGAATACTTGGTACATAACAAAAACACACACACAAGGATCGTAATAGTTTAGTGTCTTTGGAAACTCGGAACGTAATCTTCTAATCGTGGTGAAAGATCTTCAATATCTCCCATAAAGATCTTCCCTTTTTTTACCTAAAACCTTTCTTTATATCCTGGGGAAAATAAAACATAAAAGGGTGAGCTCAAATGCTCAGCAAGGGAAAATAAAGGAAATAAAAATCATATCATATTTTTTTGAAAATCATATCCTGCAAAAGAGATCATAATATATTAACATGGAACAAATCATAGAAGTGAAAATGAGATCCCCATAATCATAACATAAAACTTGAAACCTTGTGGCATGTACACATAATCATGGAAAATCATTTCTTGTTAGTCATGACTCATTGCCAAGACTATCTTAGCGGACAAAGTCCAATTCTGAACCGTGTTCACTCCCTGTTTCAGTCCTGTATCACTGAACCGAAATAACCTTCCATTCCATCCATGTATATCTCATGAGATATAAATCTTTACCCAATGCATTGGAGGGAGATATAGGTCCCACCCATCTTATAATGAATCCTTTCTTATGTGTTCCACATAATCATAAATCATACATCATCGCATAACAAATGTAAAAAAAATCGGATTCTTGAAACATCATGACATCATAAAACAAACCATAAAAATAATTCCCTCAAAACATAATCAAATCAATGTAATAATAGGGATAAAAACAGAACTCTATATTATCTTAGATGTAAAATAATTTTGATAAAACATTTAAACTCCATTCTTGAGGAAAATATCCTTTCTACTTCAAAAACAATTTTCCTTTCATAAAATGTCATAAAATTCTTAACTAAAAGATGTTGATTAAAAATAAACTTGAAAACTTGTAAAGGAAGATTCTTGGAAATAATGTTTTAAAAATCCATTCATGCGGTATAAGTTAAAAAAACATTCTTCATACTTTTGTCGGAAAAGTCAAAAAATACCTCGTACAAAAAAAACGACAAAAGATTCTTTTCATATTCTTTAATAAAAACTCACCGAAGGGTAAAATTGGATTTAAACTATTGTAAGTGGATGGAAACAATATTACATATTCTGGAAACATGGATGTGGATGATGAAATACACCCCAGTAAATACTAAAGTATAAACAATCCCGGATAAAAATGAGATTGTGATATTTCCCTTACCTTAGGTCCGATTTGCTTTGTACGTGTCCGAAGATCCTGTATAACGGTTTAAATAATGTTATTTACTTATTACAGAATCATACATATTGATATGATATCATATATGGTTATATTCTTAGCTTCTTGTTAGTAATATTTCATTGTTACTTGTTACTCGGGTCCTTATTGCCTTTTGTTCTTATGCGTGTTTTGCCGAATTAATTATTATTCTTCTTTTAAGGTTATAGATACCTTATATCCATAATGGTATTAGTGTAACATATATCATATTTATTCATTCAATTCATTTATATAATTACTATGTAATGATGATCATGTAGAACGAGTCGCATCACATCGTGGAGACGGTATTCCGTACGTACGCACGAGTGATGATATCATTCCTATGATCGTGGAATTGTATTTGAGTATATATATATTATTTCATTATCAATATTACATTATAATAATAATAAATAGTTACTCATTACACCATTATACCCATCCTTGTAAGGCGATGGTGGAAAATAGATTACACCACGGCGTGGAGACGGTATTCCGTACGTACGCACGCGCGGTGATTTCATTCTTCCGTAGGATGGATAGAAGGTGAATTAGGGTTGTTTCATATTTATAATAACATATCAGTATGTAAGTAATACTTATGTTATTACTTTATAATGAAACAACTAAAGAAGAATAAGTTGAAGAAGAAAGAAATTGAAAAGATCGGTAATGGATATTACCTCTTCTTTGGAACTCCTCTTTGAATCCTCCACTTAGGGAACTAAGATTGGTCTTTGAAGAAGACCAGGACCTCTAGGATTATTCTAGGGAAGTGGAGAGGAGAAAATGGCAGGGGTTGGCCGAGATTGAGTACTCAAAGTTGTGTGAGGAAGAGAGGGAGGAGGTGCCCTTTTATAAGGGAGGAGAGGGACACCTTAGGAATATCTCAAAATATTATTTTATATTAAAGTCAAAATCGGTTTATAATGGTTCCAAAGGGTCTTATTTCAAAGATAAAGTGGGGATGGGTCGAAATCCTATCAACCAATAGGATTTAGACAAGTTTAGGTTATTATTTTAACCTTATCAATTAGATTTAACTTTAAGTTAAATAATTTAACTTTCACCGTGTCTTTTTGTTTTCTTACACTATATGGTTAATACACTTACTATAACATGACAAAAGAACCCCAAATTGTTTATTATTAATATATATATCCTTATCTAAGTCATTTGGCCGAACCTTAGATTTTTAGGAATAAAATAACAATTAATATTATAATATTTTATTTAAAAACTATTTTGTGTCAATTTTGAAACTATTTGATATATGATTTTTGTGAAAGTCATAAAATAATTATATGTTCGATCCAAGTTGATTAAATCAACAATAATATATCATAGTAACCTAGAAAATTAGTGGGATTCATAAAAAGTCTCAAATTACATTTATTTTGGTGTTTATAACATCAATTATGTCAATATTTCATTAATAAGATAATTACTGCATCATCATTGTGTCATAAATAAATTAACTTATTTAATGTCTAAAAATTATAAATAAAATACCATTATGTAGGAAATCATTTCATCTTTCTAATGAATATTTATAGTCGAAATTATCTTATGTATAACCCCATATTAAAAATGATTTACTTATTAAACTTTGATTTTAACTATTTTAACCCTTCTTTTAATAATAAATGTCCTAATCTAATCCAAGTGGGCCTAAATGATAATATTTTACACTTAAGGTTGTTTTTGGTCGAGATACACTTTTCCAATAGAATTAGGACATGTTTTAGGGTAATATTAATATCATTCTTACCCTTAATTACCCTATTTACTTTTAACCGTGGTAAATAAAAGTAAAAAGTTACTATTCACCAAAAATTATTTAATCTCATTGAAACACATTTTACTTACTGACATCAACCGTGTCTATCGGATTTTTGAAATTCCATTCACAGAAGCGGTAAAATTATGTTTGATGAAAAATTCAGTTTTTTTTAACTACCACTTAGTAGTTTCACTATTCATCAAAAATTGTTGTTTTTCAGAACAATGCCAAAATTTCATCCTAAGCTATATTTCATATTCCAAATTCAAAAATGAAGTCTATTTTACCAAATTCATAACATAGAAGTTGCATTAATTAATTTTATAATTAAATCCCGCTGTTAAAACAAATAGCGTGTTTTTAAGAAACAATATCTATCAAAAGATTGACACTTGATTATGTCTGGTTTAAATTTGAAATTACATCCAATGACCAACATTGTATTAATTTGTAAAAATATATTCTAAATATACTTTAAAACCACTTAAATTAATAATTTATCACTGTTAATTATTTCAATTTAATAAGTTGTTTTTAATTATAATTTAGTAATTTTCACTATTTATCAGAATATGAAAGTTATCCAAAAAGTACCAAAATTTCACCTTAGGATAAATTCGATACTCCGAATCCAAAAATGAAGTCCATTTTGAGAGATAAAATTTCTAAAATTTAAAAAGTGGTTATTACTATTAATAATGGCTAGTTTTAATAATATTTTAAAAGCATATCGTTGTTTAGTGAAACTCGGTATTGCGTACTACACATGCTATCGAGAAAGGTCGTGATTTCGTGTAATGCAAGGAAAGTCAAAGATGCATGTTGTGAAAGCTCCTTTTGGTGTAGCGTACAACACAAGACATTAATAAAATTAAAAAGAATATTTTTCATAAAATCTCGGGCTGTTACAATGGAGGCCTATTAGTTGTTGAAGAAGTTGACGCCTAGAGTGGAGATATGCATCAGTTTATGAATGTGGGTTTTGAGGAGGAAACTAGGGATGATGAAACGAGTTGGATGTGAATGTTTGGATGATTTCTAATTCTTGTTGGTTGTTTATCCTCTTTACTTTCCCCACTGCTCAAGGTAGCTGGTTTTCTTAACCTCCTTTCAAAACGGGTGAAGATACTTGGGGTATGCCACATGTTTTTTGTGTTTAGCTTCTCGAGGGAGGATGGGTCTATGCTCTTGATATACGTGGAAAATACTTGATGGGTAGTTCATCTACTCACCGAGTTGAGACCGCTTGTGCTTAGTAGCATAGAATGTTCTTCTAGAATGACTAGGAATATAGAAAAGTAATAATGTTATTAATAAATGATTTAATAAATGATGTTAACCCAAGGGGTTGGAGCTTACTGGGATGAAATGCTGCAGTTACAATTTAAAGGGATACTGGACTTTGGGTGTGATGCTAATGAAATATAATGTGGAATTTTTAATTGTTAATTAATGTTTATATAATTAATTAACGTAAAGTGAAAATGATAAAAGGTAATGAAGTAATGTAATAAATCTATTTAAATGGTTGTGTGCTTATAGGTTACCTAGTATTAGAAGTGGTAGCTGGGAGTCTGAGAGACGTTAACTGTAATTGAGTCTAAGACTAGGTTATGCCCATAGTGTGGCTGTGAGCTATAGTATATTCTGTAATTTTTGTGTTTCTATATTCTACTCCACCCCGTCAGTCAAGGAAACTAACTCCCCGGGTATTCTGAGCCCTGGGGGGGGGGTGTTTTCCCCAACATTCTGGTGGGAGGATAGATGGCTGAAAACCCCCTTTGGACCTACTCTCTTCTCTTGGTAGTTACTTATGCTGGTAGGAACAATGATTAGTTTTCCCCATATATGTGTGTAGAGGCCTGTAATTTCTTGTGGTTATTCATACACATATCTTCTGGTTATAGGTTCCCATGGACTACTATAGGTGTAACATGTATAAGCTATGATGTCTTGAGGATCTTTACTCAGTGTATGGGAAATAATGGATTGAGGTTTAATACATGATGTATGACACACGTTATGTGAGCTGTGGTGGCTCCCAGAAACTACCAGGTCACTTTGCTTATGTGGACATGGTGGTTTTGTTGCACAAGGTGCATGTTGTGGTGCTTCACCCAGGTGTCTGCAGGCAAGCCTTTTTGGAGAGAGATGTTTAGGACCCGCGACATTGGGACAAAGCAGCAAACCACGGGGGAAGTAGTAGCTAGGTACCCTTGATATTATTTATTATATTATATACTCTTTTTTGTGATACTTGGTGAGAGTAGCCATGGTGAGGCTGGGAAATTATTATACCTATTTAGGTGATGAGTTAGTTTCACTTGTTGTTCATTGTGCTTTAGCATTATTTCTTTACTTTTTCACGAGAGGCTCCAGGGAGGATCCTACTAAGTATACTGTTATACTCACCCTATGTATATATAAACTGTTTTTCAAGTCACATGGATCATGTTGGAGATCTAGCTGGTTTCTACTAGCTTGGGGTTGTAGGAGCTGTTCGGGCTTGCAATTGTGGTTATTTTTACTTTCCTTTTGTACTTTTAGTTTTCACTTTCAGTTGTAGTAGTTTTTCATGAAATTACATTTTTGAACTTGAGAATTCATTTATATTGTAGTCTGAGTTGGATTTTGTTGGTGTCTGTCTTATCTCTCTCTTTTTCATGTGTTCTCTTAGAGGGTAATGCATCCCATTTGTGTGTTTACTATACCCTTAGTGCTAGTCTCCAACCCGAGGTCTACTGGAGGCGGGACTCGGGGGTCATTATCTCCCTTCTCATATTGCCGGCCTAGGAGGGGTACACCTTGTGGGGAGGGGGTCGTGACATATATAAATTCTAGTAAGGGAATAAACATTATGGATAATCCTAACATATCAATCCAAAGGAATAACATGACATCATAATGAATAAATGATTATGAATAATCATACGTAAGAATAACATATAGACAATGGAATCATTACATAATAACATCATAGGAATTTGTTTTCAACATAAATCATGACATAAGAATAAGTCAAAGATAACCTCTGATACTACATCACATGGTAGATAGAGTCCCCTCATAGATTAGGTTCACTTCTTAATTCCAAATATACCATCTCACCAAACAAAAACATTACCCAATTTATTAGAGACATACCTAGGTGAACCCCACATAACATGTATATTCTTATGTGTACCACAAAATTAAATTATTCATAATAAATAAACATGTGAATTAACCATGGAGTATGGATTCCTTATTCTTACTCCTCACCATCATATCGGGAGTCAGATGTATTTTATAAGCTTGTCATAAGAAATCTCCCACATCATTCTCTATAGAAAATCATGCGATAGAGATAAAATTATTATTATATTGATAAACATACCTTATTTATTCCATAATACCTGGATCTGGTTCAGAACTAGGCTCCCCCTACGTTGATCTAAGTTTTTATGAAGATCCATGGGTCTTTCAAGCATATTTGGTTCAAGTTTGGGTGGTGCCTGCTCAATGGGTGGTGTATGATGTCTTTATGGGTATCGGTCCACAGACCAGGTGGTTCTTCACCCTTTTCAAGTAAAAATAATTGATATGAGGAGTTTTGGTTCAAATTTTAATCATCATTATGAGTTTTTATGAGTCATGATGCTACAACCACGACAGATGTAGATAGGGGTTTACGTGGATTTTGGCTTGTTGGTTAGGAATTCTGGTGGTCCTCCGATTAGTGGTGGGTTTTGGATTTTTTATTTTTAGGCATGGTGTTTTTTGGATCTGTATCATTCCTTGGGACTATTGTTTTGATTGATAAGATGATGTATTTGCGAGTTGTGGTTTTATTATTGTTTTATTTGGTTGGGGTGCATATTTTTTCAGGTATCGCTGGGTGGGAGGCCAAGAAAGAGGGACAGGTGTGCTGAAATCCCTCATCCAGTCATCTGTCCACTTTTGGTTGGAGGGATGGGTGCCCTGCCATTTATTTTGTGCTGTGTTTTCTTTTTGGTTTTATTTTTCCTCAAGTTGAAAATATTGTGGGTCTCGTACATGCATTGTCAGGTTGAGGGCTCGAAAGAGTGATAGTTATGCTGACACCTATATTCTGACCCTACCTCTATATCTTCATGTGTATGGGAGGTGTTCTCTAATTTTTTTGTTGGTACATCATGACACAACTTCAGGGTAGGAGGAATACACATATTTATGAAAGAAATCACTATTTAATTGTCTGGCTAGGGGGGGTGACCTTTCTATTACTTATATTTATGATTTTCACTCATTGGATACTTGGGACCTTTATGTCCTTTGGGTATGTATTTTCTTCAGGATTTTGCCTCTATGTATGTAATGGGTTCCCTCTTCTCCCATTGTCAAAATAGGTTTCCTTTTTATGTTCAATTTAGTGGGTTTATCCCTTAACCTATTTGAAAAAATAAAGAAGTCATTTAAGAAATGTACTTAAGAAATATATTACCCCATCAAAGGAAGGGAGAATAATATTGTTATATATGTAATATGTTGTATAAGTGGGTTCCCTATACTCAACTTGAATATTACTTTTGATTACCATTACATGTATAAAGATTGATATATACATGTGTATTTATTCTTACCATAATAGTGTTGATAGTTCTATATTCACTATTTAAAATGTAATGTCCTTAGATTATGTGTCATTTCAAAAGGTTATTATAGTTCCCAGCTATAATGAGAACCTCAAGATACTATGATCGTAATATTAAATACATATTTACTATGGTCTAGACACATCATCATGAAAGGACACATATGATGTCTAACTATTAGGTTCTGGGGGCTCATAATCATTGACACTTCTTCTCATGAAATCCGCACTTGGTGATCTCTAGTAGTGATATCATCAGGACAGACCCGCCAATAGTAACACCACATGTTTCAAGTGTCATTGGTTATTCCTATATAAGAACACGTGTATTGGTCTCTGAACTTGAGATCATTATCAGCGTGGGCCATTTTATCGTGTACTTTGATGCAAGGTGAAAATCATGATAATGATATCATGGTGAGGTAGTTTGTATTGGGTGCATCATTGGTGGTATGACTTAGGTTGAATGATCAAGATAGATTTTGTTGCATCCAGGTTGAGGAAGAGATATCTCATAGGGCCAAGTTGACCAGGATGGTAGTACCTTCATAAATCCATATCCATGGTACAAAAAGGTAAATCCATCCAGTAAGGTCACAAAATATATAAATCAACAAAATGATTATTACACAATTGTTCATCCTTCTTTATGAGATATCCCTAGACCAAGAGATTATATTACATAGTAAGTATTTGTAGGAGGAAGTCATAGCTATGAAATTTCTTGTCTCCTTAGGGTCCATGATGGGTTTCTATAATCCACTCTTGGTCTATGAATTGGAATCACTTATATTAAGACAAGGACCTAGAGGGTCACACACTTAGTGTATCCAAAAGTTCCACCTATTCTAATGAATAATATTTTAGGATGAAGTGGGCCCCATATGTGGGGGACAATGAACATCCGAGTTTAACTGATCAAAAATAAAACTAATTCAATTATATTATTCAATTTTATAATAATGACGATTGAATTTATTTATCTTGGTATTCAAAAAAAATTTGGTCATAAAAGTGAATATGAGAAAAATATATTTTTTCAAATGAATATTGGATGTTCAAGCTTAGTAAATTATTTGGAGGGTTTATGGGCCGAGTTGATGGTTAATATTTTATCACTCAACATTTGATAGTGTTATAAGTGAGTGATAAAATATTCATGACATTTATGAAAGGTTTATTAAGTCATACATGTTTTAAAAGGTCTAAAATGATGGTTATTACTTTGTAGGGACCAAAGTGCAATTTTGGAAAGTATAACCAAAGTATAAAATCTCATTTTAGCCTCTTGAATTACAAGATCCACCATTTTTACGAATTTAGAGAGATAATCTCTCTTCTCATCTCTTCTTTAGTTCTTAGAGAGATATTCTAGAACAATAATAAGGTCAGATCGATCTCGCTTTCTCAATCGAGTCTGCATTCTTCAAGTGATCACAGGGACATCGTAAAGCTCTTCGATTTCCTGCGCTAGCACCCAAGAAACATAGATCAATGATCCTATAATTGTGTAGAATGTTTGGATGATCTAGATGAAGTCTAATTTGGAGTCTTACAACCACGACACATCGACGATGAGTGAATCAAACCAGAAACAACAAAGGAACGAGGTACGTTTTAAGCTTTCGTGTGGTTTTAGTTTCATGCCTAAATTTAATTGCACATGATCCTTTTAGAAATATGAGCAATATGTTTAGTGGATTCAATGTTTTTAACATGAATCCAAACCCAAAATTTTAAATTTTGCGTTCTTCAATGCTTTAATTGCGCCTCCGGGTTCCTTCAATTGGTGTCAGAGTGAACATGTAATTATTTAAGTTGAAAAAGGTTAAATTTCAAATAAATTTTCTATGATTTTAAATGAGGGTTTTGATATGGTACCGATGCAATTGACAACGCAATTATATGATTTCTTATCGTCAAGATATGGCTGATCGAAGATCGACAGTTTTTGTGTGAAGGTTGATACAAAATTAATGTTTTAATTTTGCTTTCTTTTAATGGCTACCATGGTGAAAGATCTTTAGATGGAGTGCGATGTAAGAAAATACCATGGTAACTGAATATAATGGCATTTGGTTGGGGTATTTCATTACCAATACAATCATTCCATGGAAGCTTGTTTAATTAAATAGATAAAACTTCCCTTAGAAGCTAGTTTTAAGCTTCTCATAGAATCGAATTTAATTAAATTGATATAGCTTCATAGGGAAGATAGTATAAAGATTCCCATAGAAGCTAGTATAAATCTTCCCATGGAAGCTTATTTAATTAAAAGTATAAATATTCCCTTGGAATCTTGTTTAATTAAAATACAAATATTTCCATGGAATCTAGTTTAAAGCTTCTCATGGAATATTCTTTAATCAAATTCATGAAGCTTCTCTTGGAATATTATTCAAATATTCCCATGTAAGCTTGATAAAAATAAATATATAAAAGGGGGAAAACTTCCATTTGAGTATTGTTCTTATATATATATATGCCCTTTAAATGGATACCTTGGGCTGAACCATTCTGGTTGAGGTCCAACCGGCTTGACCCTTTTGACCCAACACTAGTCCTAAATTAATTTAGGGGATCTGATTTAGGTCCAAATAGACCCGAAAAATTATAAATATAATTTTAGAAGTTAAATTTAATTGTCTTATATTTAATAAAATTATTTTTGATGTTGTGGGATGTATTGAAAAATAATTAAATTATTTTAATTCAAGTTAGCATATTAAAAATACCCCCGAGTTGAATTTTAGAAAATTTAATTTTTCCTTATGCAATATAATTGCATATTGAATTATCACAAGACAATAAGACCCTTGCATGTTTGGTTTATTATTTATTTTATTTAATTATTTCATTTATGTTTTATAAATTGTAATAATTATTTTATTTTGATGATATGTGAATCTTCCCTGCATCTTTTATTTGTATAAAGGCTTGTGTGACCACATTTAAGTGCTTAAAATGTAATTTCTCATTATGAGTTCCCCTTAACTAAATGTGATTATACATTGTAAATATTGGAGGAGTTCCTGGTGACATAGTTTGAGTTGAGAGATCTTTTAGACCAAACAGGTGAATTTTATGATAGTTTAGGGTGATACAATTCAAGTCAGGTATTCACTAAAGGAATTCCCCTAGGGTCTTTGTTAATCCAGTATTTGATCAATGGATTAACCAATAGTTAACTACTCATGATCATGTCATTATTTATTTATTTTTATAATGTGAATGGTTTATTATTTTTTGATTGTGTATTTATTACAAATGATCATATAGTATAATAATAAACATGCAAGAAAAGATAAAATGAACATGTGTGGTGAATGTTTTCTATTTAAAAGCATGGTTAATTTGTGAGTGAAATCACATAGAAAAATCTTGTTAAATAGAAAAGGATTTCATTTGCCAATTTTAAATTACCAAATCCCTCAAACACAATTTTAAGTCCTTAAATTCCTTACATCACTCAAATTTTAGAAAAAACGGGTGTATGGGGTGCTCGTTCAGCCAAATTTGAGGGTGCCTCCTACTACCAGGGAGTTCTTATGAGAGTGGTGGGTTGACTTAACTAAATTTGAAAAAAATGGGATTTCAAAATCATTCTTGTTTAAACATTAGAGGAAAAGAGTTGAGCAATGAAAAGTAATTCTTTGCATGAGATGAGACTACACTTAATAGAATAAGGAGCCTTGAATTAATACGATTGGCTAGATTAGTGTCTACCTTGGACTCTCCAAGTAGTGGTGTAGCCAAATCTTGTAGACTATGATGATAGGTTCAAGGATCCTTCCCAATATAATAATAAAGTGAAAAAGTATTCCAATTATAGGGAACATGGTTCCTAGAAATCGATAAAATTGTTGGAGACATTAAAAATTAAATATTTGAAAATTTCTAATAGAAATCAAGAAAAAAGTACAATCTGTTAGATTTTATTTTTTTAGAAAAAATTAAAAGTAATACCAAAATTAAAATCTGATAAATAATGTACAATGTACATTTCATAACCAAGACGAATTTCAAAGATTAGTAATAACACTTGCACAAAGTACTACGATAATGGAAATTAAAGGTGTTGGTGTCCCCAATACCTATTAAGTTACCTTAGGAAGAAAGGGTGTAAAAATGATTACATAAGACTCATGTAAGAAACATATTTTGATTATTTCATAATTCTATCAACAACGTCTGGTGTGACTTGTGGATAAAACATCCTAACATGGATAATATTACATGTTGTCTCATATTTGAGAAGTTTGTAAGTAGAAAGAGAAGAATATATATGAATAGGTAATGATTACACTAGATCTGTGTAAATTGAAAGGTAGTTTTTGATCTTTTAATACATCCTACTCTAATATCATTTGTACCCATTTTCTCTAGTTTCATTTAATATTAAAAAATGAACAGTATGGAGAAAAATATTTATTACCATCTGGGGAAGGTTCTCCAAACAATAAGAACATAAATAGACTTTAATCTTCAGTTCTTATGGTGAACAAGTTGAAAGACAAGGAAAAAAGACCAATGCCAAGTGTAAATTCAATAGAACCTTTGAAACATCCTTCAAAGAAAGAGGTATTGACTAAGAGGTTATTTATGTCACATATCATGAAATTTATCTATAGAAGTTTAAATTCAATGAACTAAATTGATGATGAAAGTAGTCACTTCTTTAGGAACATTCATCAAATATAAGTAATGTTTTAGTTTTACTTATTGGGTATTAAATACAATTTTATTTTCACATATGTGTATCTATATACAGTAACCATGTAAGTAAATAAAAATTACTTGAAGTAAGGTGTTTTCTCCAAGTAGATAAAAAAAGGTGTTTCCTCAATTAGTGATGATAAGTACAAAAATTCTATAGAGAAAATTTTATTGATTCTATTTGAACATTTGGAGTGTCACTCAAAACAATAATCTCATGTGTCCATTGGACACAATGATTCATTGTTCCATTTTTGATATCAATGTTATTTGTGGTGTTGAATACTCAAGTCATAGTTCAAGGATAAATGAATCATTGACAATACATGATGAATATAAAATGTAAGACTAATATACCCCTTTATGGAAATAAAATAATTTATCAAGACAAACTACACAGTTTTTAGGGATATACCGAGTATGGTTTTAGAATATTCAGAGTTAAATACGATTTGTACTATCTACAGACTGCTGAACTTTGTTTTGGACAAATAAAACATTAGAAATAAAGGTAATCCACAATGATTTCGGAACTAGTCCAACTAAAGGGAGTGAACTATTCCAAGTTTAAGATAGTGGTAAGTATACTTCATAATATTCCTTTAAGCATTTAAGTAATGTAAAAGTTAAGTATACCATATGCCTTGTCAGAAGATATGAGAGGTTTTATCTAGTCTATTGATGAATATCTTGACCAAGCATTCATCAATTAATATAATGTAGCATTGTGTTATTCCTAAATGAACATTACCATATACACATCAATGATATGATGATAATAAATAGGAATGAGGAAGAGTATTGCATATTAGCATTGATCAATAAAATTTAACATGGATAAATTCCTAAATTAACATTTATTTATACACATCAGAGTCATTATGTAAGTAAAAGGTGTATTAGTGTTGAAAATAATTCCTTGTAGAATCTTCCAATTTTAAAGACCTTCTTCTCAAATAAAAATATTTTACCATAACCATATGACAACTTTCATGAAAAATTTATATCATATGAGTAATAGTATGTTATAAATCTATTATGTTATAAGAACATGTTTTTATATTCAAAGAGTTTGTTGAGATATAAAAAAACTTGTATTAAACAAAAACACAATGTGCATCTATTGTAATCATCCTAATGTATTCTAAGGATATTACAGAAATCCCTATGATATAAAATATATTTTCAAGTTATATTTTATATTTCTATAAAAGGGTTCACATATCTATTTGAGATAGTGGGAGAAATATTGAATTAGTTTTAGTCAATGTTAGAGATGCACACATGGTTGACATAGGAACTAGTTCCACCAGATCATGTGGAAGAGGAATGTACCAAAGACATATAATATGTCGGAAGGATAAAACCATGGTGATTGTTTTATATTCACCATTGTCAGTGATAAATTATTCATTGAGAATAATGATTCCTACAAGTAATTAGTAAATGGAAATTAGATAATATTAACAAGACTAATAAAAATTCAATAATGGATTCTATATATCATTGTACAACAGGATTACTAATTTGAATACTTTGGTAAGTATTCAAATGATACTATAAATGGATGGAACATGTATGGTACCATTAAGGCTTGATTTATTATACCAAGTCATTATTTCTAAATCCATTAGAATTTTATTTATCATAGCTAATTTATATGATCAATTTATTGTACATTAGATTTCAAGACCACCAGTCGTGGTAAGTATCTATATGAATCAACCACATGAGGATGGTGACATCTTAGAATGCCAACAAGGGTGTAAGTTACTAAAATATAGTTCAGGAATAAAGTAAGCAACTAGATCATAGAATATTCATTTGGAATGAATCTTTTTCATGTGCCTACCAGAGGTTAGTATGAGAAGCATAATTTTACAAGTAAAATATGTTTTTTATCATATGAAAAATGCTTTGGTCTTATAGTTAGTTAAGACAAAAATGTAAAATAACTCTCTATAAATTGACTTAAAGTAGCAAAAAGAGTTCTAGGAATTGAGATTTACTGAGGTATATCTAATGGTTTCTTAAACCTAGTAAATCATAAATATATTTTCATAGTATTAAAATACAAGTTGGAAAAATTTGAGAGATAATTGTTACCACTATCACATGGAATATATATCTCTAGGTATACATGTCAAGGATATAAGTGGAGATTAACATGGTGATTTTAATTACATATTCTTTTGCGATGGATTAATCACATATTACACAATATGTATAAGACTAAATATTTCCAAGATATGCTTTATATTAGGTAAATATCATTTGTAACCAAGAGAACTACAAGAGAAGTAGTCAGAACTATATGATTGTACTTGAGCCATTACAAAGGATATGTACCCGGTAAGTGGAGAGGAAATGATACTGGTTTTTAGGGGAAACAAAATAGTCTTACTTGGATCAATGTGGTCTACTATCATAGTTTGGATAAGGTAATGAGAATGACAACTCATTCAAGAAATTGGTATCCATATATATAAATACAGAGTTTGTTGTGGCTTCTAAGGAAGATAAGATGTAGTGTAAAATATGCAACAATTTGTTCTAGTTCTTAGTATCACACCTAGTAAGTAATTTTTTATCATTATGATAATTCTATTACTAGTACCAGCCAAGATGTCAAGTTAATATAGTGGACAAAAACTGATAAACATGGGGATTACATCTCATGAGGATTTTTACTCAAGGATATGAGGTCACACAGAACAGAATAGCCCGATAGTGGAAACATGACAGAACCCTTACTAATATATATCTCAACAAAAAACATGATCTTGATCATGTGAGGGCTAACTAGGATGGTTAGAAAGTTGGTTTTAGTTCAAGTGGGAGTTTTGTATAAGTGGGTTCCGTAGACCCAACTTTAATAGTACTTTTTATTACCATTACATGTATAAATATTGATATATACATGTGTACTTATTCTTACCATAATAGTGTGGATAGTTTTTTATCCACTATTTACATGGTAATTTCCTTAGATTATGTGTCATATCAAAAGGTTATAGCTATTCCCAACTATAATGAGAATCTCGAGATACTTTGACCGTAATCTTAAATATATATGTCTTATGGTATAAATACATCATACCGACAAGACACATATGATGTATGACTATAAGGTGTGGGGGGATCATAATCATTGAGACTTATTATCATGAAGTTCACATTCAGTGATCTCTAGTAGTGAGATCATGAGAAAAGACCCACCAATAGTAACGCCACATGTTTTAGGTATCATTTGTTGTTCCTATCTACGAACATGTGTACTGGTCTCTGGATTTGAGATCATTATCAGTGTGTACAATTTGATCACATACTTTTATGAAATTCCAAAACCATGATAATGATATCACGACGAGGTATTTTTTGTTGGGTGTGTCATTGGTGGTATGACATTGGTTGAATGATCAAGATAAATTTTTTTGATTCCAAGTTGAGGAAGAGATATCTCATGGTACCAGGTTGACTAGGATGGTAGTGGATACATAAATCCATGTACCTGGTACAAAAAGGTACATCCATACAGTAAGGTCATGCAATATATAAAGTAATAAAATAATGATGACCCAAGTATGAATCCTGCTTTATGAGATATCACCAGACAAATAAATTATATTACACATTAAGTGTTCACAGGAGAAAGTCATAACTATGAGATTCCTTATCTCCTTAGGGTCCATGATAGGTTTCTAGACTCCGCTCTTGGTTTGTGAGTTGGGGTCACTACTATTTAGATAAGGACCTAAAGGTCCACACACTTAGTGTATCCATAAGTTCCACCTATTTTAATGAATAGTATTTTAGGACGAAGTGGGTCCCATGTGCGGGGTCCGGTGAACATCTGAGATTAATTACTGACAAAGAAAACTAATTAAATTATATTATTCAAGATTAGAATAATTATGATTGAATTTATTTCTCATGGTATTCAAAAATTGTTTGGTCATAAAGTGAAAATGAGAAAAATATAATTTTTCGAATGAACATTGGATGTTCAAGGTTGTTAAAATTATTTGGAAAGATTACAGGCTGAGTTAATGGTTCATATTTTATCACGTAACATTTTATAGTGTTACAAGTGATTGATAAAATATTTGTGACATTTATGAAAAGTTTATTAAGTCATACATGTTTGCAAAGGTCGCAAATTAAGGTTATTACTTTCTAGGGAGAAATGTAAAATTTTGGAAAGTATAACCTAAGTATAAAAGTTCATTTTATCCTCTTAAATTACAAGAACAACCATTTTCACGAATTTAGAGAGATAATATCACTTCTTCTATCCTCTAAAGTTCTTAGAGAGATATTATGGAAGAAGTACAAGGTTAGATCAATCTCACTTTCTTGATCGAGTCCGAGTTCTTAAAGTGATCGTAGGGATGTTGTAAAGCTCTTTGATTTCCTATTCTAGCTCTAAGGAAATGTAGATCGACGATCCTGGAATTTTGGAGCATGTGTGGATGATCTAGAGGACTTATAATTTGGAAAATTACAGGAAAAAAAATCAATGATGAGATAATCAAACTGGTGATTTCAAAGTAATGAGGTACGTTTTAAGCTTTCGTGTGGTTTTATTTTCATTCTTAAATTGAATTGCACACAATCCTTTTAGAAATCCGGGTAATGGGTTTAGTGGAATCTATGTTTTAAACATGAATCCAAACACAAAATTTTAAATTGTTCATTCTTATATGCTTTCATTGTGTCCTAGGTTCCATCATAATATACATATATATATATATACAATATAATCATTTAATTACATAAAATAGATTGATAAAGTGATTTTTAGAGAGAAAGTCTATTACCCAAAGAAATATTTCTGTTTAGAGAGATCCCTTACCTTATTTTCTAAAATCATTTTAAACTTGTGCTTAATGTGCTGAATAATAAAATAAAATAAATTAATTACTTAATTTATAACCTTTTACATATACATTTGACTTATTATAATTTTTTTGATCATTTATAATCATTTTAATGAGATATAATATTTTATTTTTTTGTTCTTAGAGTGTTCATTTCATGGTTCTAAGGCCAGATCACTTGTGGATAATTATTGATGTTATTGTAAAATGGGACTAAAAATACAAACATTAAATGAAATGGCATTAATGAACTTTCATAAATTGAAATGGATCCAATGTGTTCTGAAAAAATGGATGATTATTTTATTAAAAACTTTAGTGTTATACAATTATTTCATTTAGGTGGTTCCATCATGAAATAGTTTCATTTTATTCATTATTATGGACATATATTCATTAAAGAATGTGAAAAATATATAATATAAATAATTTTTTCATTTTAAACAATTATAAGTGAATTTAAACATTCCATGAAGGTGTTTATGGAAAACTAAAACTCATCATCCATGAAGGTGGTGAACCGTCATAATATGGGAAATGATTTAATTTTTTAGAATAAGAGGAGATGAGAAATAAATGGATAGTGGATATTACATTATAAATATAAAATTATCTCATATATTTTTTTTTGTAGTTATTTTTTCATGATGGATGAGGTAGGCGATGAGAAGGTAGATGAAGAAATGAATTTAGAAGTGGTAAATTGAGAATATTATATCTTTAATGTTGCCACCATGATATACTTCTTAAGAAATTAAGAATTAGTATTTTGGTGAGAAAAATAGCACTAAGAAGTGGGGGAGAGGTTTGGGATTGAAAATTTTCAATCTCAAAGGCTTATGAGATGTAAGTAGAATGTGTGGTATTTACAAGTGGAGGAGAGGGGTGTTTTTGAATATTATATTTATTAGCTTATTATTTTGGCTCAAGACTATCAATAGTATTGATTATTGTGAATATATATAGTAAATGGTACTTGTGAGTTCAAACTAACGGGTTCTTAAATCATCCATGACTCAAAAATTTGTGTATTTAGCTTATAATGTTCAACACCATATTTTAACTTATTTCACTATTCACAAAAATTCAACTATTTTAGAAAAATAAAAAAACCAAACCATTATTTTTTATTAATTAGTATATTCCAAAAAAATCCATTTTATGAAATTAATTTTCTAAATATGAGAAATTTATTTTTTAAATAAAATCCTCATTTATTTTAAAAATACCAATTTTAATATTATGATCAATTTTTTGACCCATTGAAAAATTACTTATGGTCTCATAAAATTTAATTATCGTTATATTAAAAATAAAAAATAATTCATAAATCCTTTTTATGAAAATAAACTTTCTTTTAAATCATTATATTTATTATAAAATTTTAATTAAAATATTTATGTTTTAAAAAAAATAAAAACAATTAATATATCATTTTAAAATCATTTATATACTTATACAATGGTATAAATATATCAATTTTTTATTTTTAAGATACCTAAATATTATTTTTACATTTTCATAGGTGATTTTACTATTCTTACGGTTTGGTTACTATTTCTAACGATAAAATCACTATTCCAATGGTCAGATTACAATTACAGTGGTTATATTACTATTCCAACAGCTGGATTTGTAACGAAAATATGGGAACCCTACTTTTTATAAATATATAATGTTTCATTAATTATTATTTCACTTCTATTTTCTCTCAATGTTGTATATATTTTCATTTTTAAAATTTATATTGCATTACTGTTATTCTACTTCATTTATATAGTGTTGTTCATGAGTGTGATTATTTTGAGGGATCAAGCATATCTAAATTTTCCTATTATTATTATTGTTATCTTATTTTATATTTTTTATCCCATTGTAATACATTCAATTATTATGGCCATGAATGGAGGAAGGAGAGTAGGCGAACCATGAGGATCGTCTTGGTGACTGTCATCCAAAGAGTGTGAATCTCCATTCTTATAATCCAGTCATTCATGAAAGATATCAAGCAATACCTTTTACCATAATTCATCCCAAGGGTAGATGATTTATTCATACTTGGACTTTGATTCACTGTAATAGGTATCTCGATAATTAAAGGTTCTTCACATCCCTTCCGAATGCGTATTCTGGTAGGGTTCTCAAAAAAGGCGCCATTGCACAGGTATACGAGATACTATATTTCATCACCTAAGGTTTAGTTAAATGTAAATTTTCTATCATTGGGTGTATTATCCTTACATGGGGCAAGAGTCCATGGAATTTTTATGATTTTGTTCGCTGATTTTTCTCAATCTATAGATTTTCCAATTGGAGGTGTATACCTGGGGGTAATGGATTTTTCAATTTCTTGTTTTTTACCTAGGAGATCAAGAAAATATCATAGGTACATGGTTTTGTTTCACTTAAACATGGTATTATACATATCTTGGAATAAAGTTTAAGCTTGAAACCATTTGAATCAATTTTGTTTCTCAAGTTTGGATTAAAATCTTTAAATTTAACTTTATATTGTGGAATGCTAAAATATTATATGACATTGAATATTAAATTGGTGTCCCTATAAAAATGGATATGGGGAATAAAAAAGATATATATGGTTATTTTTCTCATGTATTAGTTGATTTGGATTTCAATTTAGTGGTTACTGAAAAGTGGGTCTAGAAACAAATGATAATGAATTAATTCTTAGGCTTGTTTATGAGAATATTAATGAATTTTGTTCAGTCTGAAAGAACTTTGAACACTATAAAAGTGAGTGTTGGAAGTAAATTATTCATTTTTTATATTCCTTATCCGGGCATAATGAGGTTCTCTGCAAGATAAAAGATTCTAAAACAACAGGATTTTCGACATAGGGGAATAATAAAAGTCTTGGTGCTGATACTTTGTTTGAAGAATCTTTTAGTTTTACTTTGATCAGTGGGAATTATGATTTCCATGTGCATAAATACCTTTTAGTGAATTATCATGGTGATGATTCTAGTGATAAGTATGAAGCCTCAGTCCCACAATAATCTCTCTATGTGGATGTTGTTCATCCAGTTGATTCTATAACTATTGTTGATGACATTCAAAGATAGGGGAGGATCTTGGGAAGTGATAAAGTAATTCTTGTAAGTCCATCCAAACTTCCAGTGGGAAGAAAAGAATTCTAGGGTGGTTCCTATATGAAGGGAACAAGCTCACCGCATGCCCAGATTGTTGGGAAAACTGTACAAAATCCTTATAGTTCATAGCTATAAGAAAAAGGTACTCAAGTCATTACTGGGGATCTATGAAATAATATTGGATAAATCTATTTATAAATTCAACAGAGTTTGATTAATTTTTTTTTATGTAGGGATAGATTGAAATAGGGTCTAACCTAGGGAAAGATCCTCATGGGAAAAAAAGTGTTCCCTTTTGACCACTAACGAACTTGGACAAGTAGAAGAATCTAGTTTGGACCTTGTTTTAGGGACTTATTTTGATCCAATTTAATAAAAGGGAAGAATTTTGACCCTATGGAGGTATAATTTTGTGACTCATCTATTTAAATTTCTTAATAGATAGAAAATATTAAAATAAAATGTAAACTATACATGATTGAGGAAAAATTATAGGATATGGTGGATGGTGACCCAAAAAATATATTATTTAAAGATATTTCTGTTAAAGGAATGGAAAAATAGGATGAAGGGTTATTTTTAGTCCCATTTAATAATTCGATACTAAGGAAGTATTACTAACTTCTCAAACCCAACCTGATAACTAGATCAAAATCTTTTATAGATGGGTGGAAGCCTCAAGCTAGTTATTTTTGTTTTTTTTTGGAATATGATTCTGTCTGGAATGAGGGATTTAAAGATTGTAATCATTTGAAATATTATCTTTGATATAACATTTTTCTTTTTTGTTTTCATGAGGTTAGTTTTTTCATATCTACCCTATCTAAATCATCTTTGTATTCATGTTTTACTTTTCCTTAATAAAGATGATGGAACTTGAATTTTTAATATAATTATTATGACCATTTTTATTCTATAAATGTGATATTTAAATTATTATAATAAAATGTTTTTGGTTTTATCAAGTGGTGTATGTGATTTACTAAATATTACACATTCATATAATTTGGAGGTAAATTACATTGATAAAAGTCTAAGGAATTACAATGTAGGACACCACCAATGCATCCTTAACAAAAGTGAAATAATATATAAAAGTGTGTTTCATTGAAATAAAGTAAATTTTTAAATAAACAATTTCCAAGTGATCATGTGAAAACCAAGCTTCAACAAACCTTTGATCTACCTACATTGGAACCAAACCATAAGGAAGATCAGAAGATTAAATTTCATGACTTAGATCATGAAAACCATCCAGATGTTGGCTCGATAGACACAACCAGTAGTCAAATATCCACATTCCACCATTAAGGAACAAATTAGTTCCAAACTTTTATGTAAATTCATAGTTTCCACATGTCAACCCAAACCATAGCTCTCGGGTAATTAACACTACCAAATGTCAACTGAATATCTAGCTCTTGGGAAAACCACATTCACATGAGTCAACCCAATATTTAGATCTAGGGAAAGAAGCATTATCACGAGTCACTCTAAATGTGAAATAAAAAACTTCCAATCACAATGGATACACTTTCCCTTGATAGGACTAATTAGTCAAGCTAAGCTAACCAGTTAACTTGAAACTATTCAGAGATAAACCATACAATCATCCATATAAAATCCATAATATAGTAAGTAATAAAAATGTCATATCAAGAAAGAGTTTTTCAGCCACACACATACACAACCACATGTGAATATTATCAAGTAAGGGTATCATGGTATATATTAAAACCTAAATATATATCATCTTAAGCAAGGTTCTCATGGTCCAATGCACACACCCATAGGAAAATGAATAACTATAAATCTATTTAATTTCTATGTCAATAGTATTAATTACCAACACCAAGAATTTATACCTCAATCAATTCTGCAAATGTAATTTACTATAACAGATACCAATTTTTCTCATGATGTATTCCATAATCATGATCCATGAAGAAGAACATTATGGGAAATAAAAACATATAGGACTTACCCAAGGAGAACCACCACCACCACTGGATCTAGATCTGATCAAAAAAGTAAAAGAGATACTAAATATATTTAGTATCTGATCCTTCAATGATCCAATAATTCTCCATTAGGTCATGTAGTAACTCATAGATCTATCCTAAATATCCTAGATCTACGATCCTTCCTAACAGAACGATTGCATTTTGTTTAGAATGACGTAAAAATACGAAACATGAGTCTCCAAACCGATCCAATATTCAATCATAGAGGATATGGGAAGAAGGGAGGTAAACTAATCGTATATGTAGTGAAGGATGCATTAATAAACATCCCTTAAATATCACACATGGTATCATCAAAAGGAGTAACTCCCCCGATGATAAAGTGGTTGACTCTACCATTTAAAAAAAATTGAATTACAATCTCCAAAGTGAGGTGATACCCACCACGAACGTGGTGGATTTTATTGAACCATACTCTAGTAGTCTTCCAATAATGCACTACACTATTTGGAGAAAAATTATTGGCCATTTTAGGCCCACCACACCTTTCACCATGGTGTGGTAAGTATATTCTAGTCATGGTCCATAGGGACACTCCTGATACCTCATTCCTGAGATCCGGACCAACCCTTATGAATTATAGTCTCTATATTTAACAAAAGTGGAATCCATATACAATATGTCTTCTAAAATGGACTGGCACTAGCCACAATTCACCTTAAAACACATAATTTTCTCCAAAAGTCTCCATGAAATTACACTCATGCTTCTTTCTAAAGTTTATATAGATATGAGTTTATCTATAAGAGTTGAGTGATGTTTCCAAAAAATAAAAAAGGGGGAGATTGAAGTACAATTTATGTTATTGATGAAGTGTTTAATTGTTTTTTTATCAACATGCTTTAAGTGATATAAAGAGGTTTTTAAGGTTTTAGCTTATAAGTCCATTTGTGGACTGACTGAAGACACCTGGAAGTCTAAAGATAAAGTAGAAATTAGAATATGATGATTGATGTGATTATATTTATGAAAAATAACGGAATGTGTTGGTGGGTGTATATAATATTTCAAAAACATTTTGGAAGAGGTTTTTAGTTGATTGAAGAGGGATGGAGATAGTTTAATGAGGACCCAATTCAAAGTGAAAAAATTCTAAAATTTCAATACTTAGATAGTGTGGTTGATTTAGAATAATCGATTGAAAGAAACACTAGATCTTCATGGTTGGTAGACTAAACATGCAATAAATCTAGGAAATGAGAAATCAATTAAATATATAAAATAAGTCGATTCAGTGTGTTACATTGAAAGGTATAGTCACTTTTCTACTTCACATGGTTAATTGAATGAGTTTTTCATGTAGTCGATCCATGGTCTACCACATGGTCAATCATCATAATTATTGTCTTGTACATTCAACCACTTTCCTACCTGTTGGTCGATTATGTACATAGAGAATTTTTGATGGATTTTTTCAATTGAAAATTTGAGTTTCTAGAATTTATATATTCTTAAGAAATTTAATTTGATAATGATCTACTAATCATGTATTTCTAAAATATAATGGGATTAGTCAAATAAATTTTTAAATCTAAGATTTATAGAAGTTTGAATTAGAATAAATGAGAATGTTTTTGGCTATGTTATAAGGGAATGCAAATTCAATATTTAAAATTATCTTTCAATGTCAAATATGATATTCTTCCGGGATTATAGATGAATCCTAAAATCATGGAAGTTTCCTTATATAAGTATAAAAATATATTTTTCAATAATAATGAGAATATAAAAAATTTAAATATTGAGAAGGAAATAGTTTTTAATTAATTTTTTAAATAATAAATAATATTTTACCTATAAAACATATTTTTAAAGAAGAAAAAAATAGATATTGTAAAGATAGATAAGGTAAGATGAATCTATAGTTGATCATCTTGGTGGTTTTTGTAGAAGTGAAAAGAGGTTGATTCATGCATGCATGACTATGTGCATGAATAAATCATCCTAAAGTTGGTGGTAGGATCTTGAAGTTCATTTTTTGATATTGGTTCATCTAGGAAGTTGAGATTCATTAATAATTAGACATGACATTTGATGCAAAGGTATCCTGAATCACTTTTAATAGAAGATTCATCAAAGAGAGAGGTTGAAATTTTAAAATCTTATGTTACCAGGGTAAATGAAACGATTCATATTTTTTTATTGGTAAAGTTTAAGGAATTAAAATACTTTAACAAACTTAGATTTTTTAGGAGAGTTATTACATGATTTAATTTTTCCTTTAAATGATTTTGAGTTAATCTTTGTTTGAGTGAAGTCTTCAGTAGATTTTCATTGGTTTTATAGGGTTTTATAATTATTTAAAGGGTAGAACAATGTATTCATCATTATGGGAAACCATGAGACATTCCTAGTTAACCCTTAAGCTTGTTGGAGATGAACAATTAGTGTATTATGGATAAAACATGGTTAGAGATAACCATAAAAAATTCCCACATAAACTGTGAAACTCAAAATATAAAAAAAAATCATGGCTACCAAGACATGTGGCCAAACCATATGGGTTCCCTGAAGTGTCAATGAGCCTTGTACCGTTTTCACATGGATCGTTAAACAATGTGAATAAACCATGCACACAGAATTAATTAATCCAAAATTCATATTTTAACCGAAAAAATCCCCAAAACCATAACTTTTCATCCTACACATAAGGGTCATGAACTGAAGGATTCTCATGGATCTTCTTGGAAATTTACTTCCTACCAAAGAGAATTTACATTGGATATAGAGACATCAGTCCTATGTATTTAAAAGTAAGTGATCATTTATCCAATACTGTTCTTATTCATGATATAGATTCTATCTTCCCCTTGGTGAAGAAATTAGAAATATACTATCCTGATAAGATATAGGAACTTTGAGTTGGTCCAATGAGATTCCTTCTAGAATTTCCAGAAAAAGAAGGTGTAAAGTTAGTTTTGTCTTGATCCTTCTTAGATTCCTCTAAATCATTCCATTACCCTGGATCTTGTTTGGTAAGGATAAATTGATACTAAAACTTGATATTTTCTTCTTATTATATATTCATTATTGAATATTTATGTGGTATTTTGAGGTTTTTTCTAGGGATAATTGGTGTGGGAGATTGATTTAAGTAGAAAACACTGATGTTGGGATTTTATACACTCAAGGTTGGAAGTTACTTACCATGATACTAAAATTTTATAAAATTGTATGATATGAAATGATTATGTGTGTTCATGTGTGTGTATACCTTGAAATATTTATTGAAATAAAATTATAGTGTTTGCACATGTGTGCATCTTGTGAAACATTTCATTATATAACATTCTTATGCACGTGTGTGTATCCCATGAGGCCTTTTCTGACATGACATGACTATTAATGTATGTATATCATGTAATACATATTTTTTTTGAAATGTTTTTTCATGTTTATAAAATAATAATTTTCTTATTATGGATTTTGTATCTTTAATGTGTTTATCTCATAGACTTATGTTATATAGTATCAAAGTAATAGGTGGAACCTTCTTGGTTTGGTTAATCCCTAAGATTGGGATCATGTGATATGTGATACATGATAATTATGGCATGGAATTGAATGGAATAAGGAATGGAATGATGTACTTGAGGCCTGAACTGAGTTTTGATAGTGAGGCATGATGAACTTGTGGTTCGAATGAACATAATTTGTAGGTTATGATGGACAGGTGGCCTAACCCGAGGTATGATGGACTTGTGGCCTATTTCATTACCTACATTGGTCTAGTGTTTTTGAGACTCATTGTAACCAAATATAACTTATTTTACATCATTGATCCAAAGTTTTTGGGGTTAGGGTTTTTGGAATCCTGGTTAGCACAAGATGACCCAACACATGATTATTTTTTTCTACACTTATTTTACTATATTTTCATACACTTTTATATAAACACTACACATATTATAAGGAAAAATTGGTGGTGTACTACTAGATTTATACTTACAACCTAAAAATCCATATCAATGTGTATTCATAATCATTTGAATTGGATTTCAGATGAGGGTATAGTGACCATTCTTATAACAGTTGTACAAGAGGATTAGGATAGTGAAGGCGATGCCAAAACTAATGCTGAGATTCATTTTAGATATTACTCTATTTATTTTTTACTTTTTAATTTTATATAGATATACTACACGTGTGTATTAGTAACTAGTTGTTCTAGGTATTTCATGAAATATTGTTATATAATGTGTTGATACTATTATTATTATTTCTTCTTCATTTTTTCTACTATTACTATGATTATTGTTTTTATTATTATATACTTTGATTATTATCTATTATTGAGAAAATAGTCTCCCCACAGTTCCACTTAGGCCCTCATTGATAGTAAACATCATCTTGGATATAGTGAGTTACACCTGAGGTCATACGACCCTCCATATAGGACATGGTGGTTTAGGAAAAGGTGTTACAAAATTATATCTCAGCTATTTAATTTTGACTACATATTTTGTCTAGGAAGACATGTGATAGGATGGTGTTAGAAATTGGTATGAAACTCATTCCTAGGAGTTTTTAAACCACATTCAAGGGAATTATATATTTCGAAGGGTGGTATTTCTATTTTTTTGTGAATTTACTATGGACCTATTTCACCTTAATAAATTCACATGATTTTTATGGTATAGTTTATTGTATTTTCTCTAAGCATAAATGAAAAGAGTGGGTGAGTTCATACATAATGGATATACATGTAATTTTATATTTTATTTACATATTTTCTTGTGTTTAATATTACACAATCATGTTATAAACTATTATATATTTTATTATGACTAACATGTAGGTTTTGGTGATATTGAATTGATCTTTCTATAGTTGGTAAGTTTACAATATGTTTTCATTATTTATCACATTGTTTATGATTGATGTTTATAAAAGTTTTTTAACAGAAAATTTCAATTGTTATAAAAGTGTTGAAATGGTTTTGTAAGTGATTTTGGTTTTTAAAAAGTATTTTTGAAAGAAAAGTGTTTGGAAATGGATTTTGGAATGCTAAGTGGTTGTGGAATTTTTCAATGGAATCTTTGAAATGGAATTTGGGTGTTTCAAAAGGTATTTCACCCCAGTTAGACCTTGAAATCAATGAAGATTTGATTTTTATGAAATTTTTTTAAACGAGAAAAATTATTGGTTTTTCTCAAGGTTTTTAGAAAAGGAAGATTTTATTTTGATTGTTTCAAATAGTTTTGAATGTGGTTTCCAGAAATTTTTTTGGTGACATTATTGTTCAAAATGAAATATTTAAAGGACTTAAATGGTTTATCTCAATGAGCCAAGATTTTGATAGACCCTTTTTGGTCTTTTGAAATTTATTTTAATGATAATAATGTGAGATCCTCTTGAATGAATCATATTTTTTTTTCTCGATGTGTTTGTAACACCCTGATATTTTATGAGAAGTATATTTTTGTATGACTTTTGTTATACGCAACATAAAAGGAATCTTTCACTGCACACAACACTATCTTGGCTTGTGTTACATGCAATCACGACCTTCTTTGATAGCGTGTCTAGTACGCAATACCGAGTTTCACTAAACAACGATATATTATTATAATATTATAAACTATCCATTATGAATAGTATTAACTAAATTATGAATTTTATAACATTATTATTCATCTTACATATTTTCTGTAACATGGTATGAGAACAAAATAATTTTTTTGGGTAAAATAAGTATTTTTCAAAAAATGCAGTTTTGCCGCCTTTTGATGGCACACCCACTTTAAATCTAGTTTTTGAAATGGTTATAAGTTCAATTTGACAAAATAAAATTCTTCTTTGGAATCAGGATATAAAAATTTAGTTTGGATAAATTTTTCATATTATTCTGGTAACTTTCATATTTTGATGAATAGTAAAAACACGCTATATTTTAATTAAAAATATCTTTTTTCATCGCAATAATTTATATGGTTAAATTATAATATTGAGTGGTTTTAAAGTATAAATAGAATTTATTTTTACCATTTAATATAATGTATGTCATTAAAATTAATTTTACATTGAATTCCTAGATAAAAACATTTCAATCTTTGACAATGTTTTAACTTTTAAAACCAGTTTGCTTAACAACGGGATTAATTTTAAATTAATTACTGAAAATTATGTGTTTTTAATTTTTAAAAATGGATTCCATATTTGGATTCATTGGGTCCAAATTATGTTAATAGGTTACTTTTATTTTTTTTGATATTTTTAATAGTAACTACGATAATTTTTATTTACTGTAGGTAAAGGTAAATATGGTAATTAAGGGTGAAAATAAGATTATAAAATTACCCTAAAACTTTCCAAAATCCTATTGGATGAATAAAAGTAGACTCATATCATCTAAGTGTCGGACTAGATTCATTTCATGGACATTTGACCATGAAATAATATAATTATTATTAATACAAAAGAAAGTGACAACATGTCACTCCCTGAAATATTATAAGTGTAATAATTTTAATTTAGTTATATAAATCATAAAACTTAGGATATAAATAGTCCCTAGAAAGATAATAAAATTATATACAACATATGAATTTATTTAGAATTTTTAGGGATTAAATAATTATCATTATCTATGACACAATATGGATGTTGAAATTATTTTATTGATTGAAATATCAAATAAATGATTTTAAAACTATTAAAATAAATATTATATGAAATATTTAATGTTTTCCACTAATTTTATAGATAAATATGACATTTTATTAATATATTAAATCTTTTATTTCGAACATATCGTCTGTTTATATTTTATTTAAATTCAAATAAACGAATAGTGTCAAAATTGACACTATTGATATTTTATAAAAATTACATATTATAAAATCGTTTAAAAATCAAAAAAAATATTTAAAAATTATAAATTTGAATTTTTATGGTCTAAAATGTAATAAAGTATAAAATTATGGACAATAAATAACATATAAGTAATTATTTATAATTATTTAAAATTTATAATATTATTACCACAAATAAAATTAAATAGATTATATAAGGATAAATCTTGTTGATAATGTTTAAAATAAATTCCCAACTTGTATAAATTTTATTTTTTGATTATATTACAACCCTATATAAACTAAGATTTAGATTTGAGTCATTTTTGGAGGTTTTTAAGTGGGGTAGGAATTTATTATAAATTAATATTTCTTATAATTCCAAAGGTGCCCCTCTCCTCCCTTATAAAAGGGAACCTCCTCCCTCTCCTCCTCACAGCACTTTGAGCCTTCAATCTCGGCCAAACCCTACCAATTTCTCTTATTCACTTCCCTATAAAAATCCTAGAGGTACTGGTATTCTTCAAAGACCAATATTTGTGCCCTAAGAGGAGGTACTAAAGAGGCGTGTCAAAGAAGAGGTAATATCTGTTACCGATTCTTTCAAATTTATATCTTCTTCTACTTATTCTTATTTAGTTGTTTCATTATTAATTAATAACATCAGTATCACTCATATAATTATATGTTATTATAAATATTAAACAACCCATCATACGGAAAACGAAATCACCGCGCGTGCGTACATACAGAATACCGTCTCCACACCGTAGTGTAATCTGTTTTCCACCACCACCTTACTTGGATGGGTATAATGGTGTAAATAATAACTATATATTATTATTTTAAAATTATATTGATTCTTAAATAGTATACATACACTTAAATACAATTCCATGATCATGAGAACGATATCATCGCTCGTGCGTACGTACGGCCTACCGTCTCCACGATGTGATGCGACTCGTTCTACATTATCTTCATTGAATAATGATTATATAAATGAATTGAATGAGTAAATATGATATATATTACACTAATAAAATTCTGTAAATGAGGTATCTATAACATAAAAATAAGAATAAGAATTTATTCGACAAAACACGCATAAGAACATAAAGCAATGAACACACGAATAACAAGTAGCAATGAAATATTACAAATAAGAAGCTAAGAATATGACCATAAATGATATCATAAAAATGAGTATGATTCTGGAATAAGTCAATGTCATTATTTAAATCATTAAATAGGAGTTTTGGACACGTACAAAGCATATCAGACCTAAGGTAAGGGATAATTTTGTAATCTCATTTTAATCCGAGATTGCTTATATGTAAGTATTTACTAGGGTTATATTTTTCATCCATGTCCATAAAAATGTTTTCATAAAGTGTTTAATATTCTTCCATGTATGTTTAAAGTCATTTTTATCCCTCTTTACTTTTAATGTGTGTTATGGAAGGAATCTTGCTTTTTTTTACCATACGTGGTACTTTTTGACTTTTCTGACAAAAGTACGAGGAGAATGTTATTTTTAACTTATACGACATGAACGGATTTTTACGGTTTCATAACGCCTCATTTTCAGGAATATTCCTCTACAATATTGCATGATTATTTTCAAAAAAACCCTTTTTATTTTAAAATTGCATGGCATTTTGTGAAAAGAAAATGATTTTGAAGAAGAAAGGATATTTTCCTCAAGAATTCATTTCAAGTGTTTTATCAAAATTATTTTCCATATAAGATAATATAGGGTTCTGTTTCTCTCCCTATTAACACATTTATTTGATTATGTTGTGATGGAACAATTTATATGAAGTCCTTTATCTTTTATTAATTGTTTTATGATGTCACGATGTTTAAGAATCTCATTTTTATTACATGGGTTATGCTATGATGGGTTATGCTATGGTGTATGAATTATGATTTTGTAGAACACATAATAATGGTTTCATTATGAGATGGGTGGGACCTATATTTCCCTCCAATGAATTGGGTAAAGATTTTTATCTCATGAGATAGACATGGCTGGAACGACAAGTTAATTCGGTTCAGTGATACATGACTAGAACGAGGAGTGAACTCGGTTCAGTAATGGAATTTTTCCACTATGATGGTCTTGGAAATGAGATTGAATAATATGAAATGATTTTCTATTATTATGTGTGTATTCCACAAAGTATCATGTTTTAAGTTATGATTATTAGGATTACATTTCACTACTATGATTTATCCCATGTTATGATATTATGATCTCTTGTGCAGGTTAAGATATTCAAAATGTTATGTTATTATGAATATGATATGATTTATATTTCTTTTTTTACCCTTACTGAGCATTTGAGCTCACCCTTTTGTATGTTTTCTTTTCCCCAGGTCAAGAAGAAGGGTATTAAGTAGGATATGCCAAAAAGGGACTCTAGATATAATGAAATAAATGGGAGACAACGTATATGATTTATGAACCAGTTGTTTATGTTTCCCAGTTTCTAAAGAAACTATACCTATATGGTCCTTTCATGGTTTTGTTATCTGTTGTAATAAGTGTGCTTAAATTTTTAAGTAATAACAATGTATGTAAAGTATGGGTCGTTATAGTGTTAATGTAAATCGTATCGAAATAACATGATTTATATTGGTGTGTTTGGAAAGAGTGGCAATGTTACGATTTTATGGGTTGGTGAATAGATTCCTTTATGAGATGGTATTACAAGAGGTTGAGTAGTTTTTCTTGGAGCCTTATTTAGTAATGGACCCTTGAAAGTGGTGGTTGGCTTGTGATGTTTCTATGTAATGAAAGTGTGTCTCTCTCTAAAGCGAGTAAAGTGGAGTTATGGTTAGTAGTTGGCTTGTGATTTTAATATGTGTTGGGATAATATCAGCGTAAAGATTATGGTTGTGTTTAGAATCCAATGATTCTTTACAAGTTCATGGGATGATCCAGTTTGGCCGGATTTGTAAGGTGTGCAAGTGGGTAGTTCTCCCTACCTCGAGTGGAAAGTGAGTGGGATTTTCTTAGGATATTTGAATAGTGGTGTGTTTTATAGTACATAGAGACCTTAATTTTTTATTATCGATTGGTATGAGAACAAGATGATATATTATTCAGGTAAAGTCTTGGATAAAAAATCGTGACCCTAGTGAGTGTGTTAAGTCCTTGAGAGCATTTTAGAGAAGAGTTTGGAAAGAATCAGACTTGTTAGTATCTAAGGTGATACTATCTGTAGTAGTTCATGGAATGAACTAAGTGTTCAATACATGAAGGGAGATCTTATACACATTCTTAAGAAGTTAATAGGTGTTAAGGTGAAGTTTTTAGCTTGTGTTTTCAACATGGAAACCAAATCTTGAACTTAGAGTGAGACAAGACCATTGTTTTTTTCATGAAATAGTAGATACCAGGTGGTATAGTGGTATTGAAGTGTTATAAAATTTTGAATTTATAGAGAATCATTTGATAATTACTTTTGAGTTTATATTTTAAAGGTTCAAGAAACCTTGGTTTTTTAAAAAATAACCAGAAAATATAATTCAAGTTGGTGATTTTATTTGGAATGTATTTCTAGTGAACAATGTTTATTTAATGTTAAGTGTGATTGGATGTGTCTCTAATTGGTAGTGAACTGGGAAAATACCATGAGGGAAACCTTGATTTGAATATAAATATTTCTTCATGGAGTGTTATCCTAGTGGAAAGTGGTGGTGTTATGTGTGGTTTATGTTGAACTTGTGTTAGGTTCATAAAAAAGGGTGGAATGTATGTGATATTTTTCATTAAATAATGATCGATTATTTTGGATTGGTGATAACGTAGTGGTTGTGGTTCTAGTGAATAAATAAAAAGTAAAGAATCTATAAAAAATCATCATTGGTTGAATATAGGTTAAAGGAAGGCCTCAACCTAGGTAGTAATGGGTGATGGTGTGGCTTGTTGGGATCCCTATAGAAAAAGTTTAGTTTCTCACTATATTTGTCATGAACCATCTCGGGTACCCTGGTAACTTGATACCCAAGCCGGTCCTGACATAACCCAAAGGGCGTTCCTAATTCCCACGGGCTGGCGACTAGCACTTGGCACCGATCTACATACAATTGAGAATGATTTTTCCACAAGAATGTGGAATAGAAAGATAAAAGACAATATGCATATCAATATAAAAAATTATCTTGGAGAAAAAGTACCAGAATACAAAGAGATATAAAATCCAAAGTACTACAACCCAAAGAACTAAACAAGAAAATAGACCCATGGTCCCTGAGGACACAACTCACCACGTCTAAATCTCAACAGCTAGATCCACCTCTAAGAGATCCCTTCCTTTTTCTCAAGCCTCGAAGAAAAAAGTATACAAAAACCATAAGGAAAAAGTATGGTGTTAGACTAAGCCCAATACAATACCACAAAAGATTCCATAACAGATGCCAAATATAAATTTTTCAAATAAATTCTCTCAGTTTTTTCAAAATAAGTAGGCCTGGAATTTTAGAAGCATATTTAAAAAAAACATGCTATACATTTTCAGAATGATGGAAAATTCATTCAAAGTACAGGATTTAAATTACAAGGGATGTAATTTTTCTAAAGAAATGTATTAATTAAAACATTTATATAAAATAGTTTATATAAATTCATCAGGCATGTAAATAATTTCAAAAAAACATTAGTATCCATTTATATCTCCAATATAAATAAAAAGTGAGAAACATGGTCATCTAAAAAATGTTATGATAGTATTAACCAGCTATAGGATTCCAAACTCTCTATGTGAACTCAGAAAAATGTCTATACACATGTCCCTATGACAATAATCAAAGGAGACTTGTCACCAACCTGTCGTGAATGTGACCCGCTGAATGTATGTTTTAGAACATTGTTGTAGCCTATGGTGTATCCAAATAACTCACTAACTACCTAAGGATTTTATGCACTCTTACATGATGGGCAGACTATTTTAAGACTTCTTAAAATACGATCAATCCCATTCTTCCATTTCAAAAATTCCAATTTCTTTATATTTAAAACCAAAATAGTTTTTATTAAAAATAATACTTTTTCACAATATAGAACCATTGGGTTTCTATCAAATCATTTTAAGCCTTTTTCATGAGTTTGAAATCCATTGAAAATTAATTCCAACCTTTTCATAATTAATTTCCACAATTAAATTCAAAAATTTAATTGAAAAAATTCCCATGAAATCCATAATTTAAATTCAAGAATTTAAATCATCCAATTTCTATAAACAATCCCCAATTCAATGAAATCATGGGTTTTCAAGGTTTCCATGCCAAAACCATTTAAAATATCCCAACTCAATGGAATTGGATTTTATCAAAGAAACTGAAATCAGGGTTGAGAATTTTAATTTAAATCAACAATTGAAATCAACCACGAAATACAATGGTAATCAATTTGAAAAAATGGGATGGAACCACCTACCTCTTTCCTGAAGAACATCACTCGCAAAAGAACCCATCAAAGAAGAAGAAGGTGAAGGGGACCTAAAAACTCTGCCTAGCTGCAAGATCCAACACCACAATACATGGATCCATCAATTACAAGATGATACATTGAAAAGTCAAGAGGATAGGAAGATAGAAACTTGAATAACGAGGGGAAAAACTACTCAAGAATAATGAAGATTACAAGACATTTGGTTCGATCCAGAAGGAGTTTGAGTCTCTCAAAAATGCACCAGAACTTATCTAGGTTGAGATCCACAAATTCTGGAATGAAAATAACTGATAAAAATATCCAAATGCATGAATTTAATTAAAGCGCGGGTCGAGTCACAATGTATACACAAGGGACATGATGTGTAGGCCACATTGGATACGTACACTAAAAACCCATCACCTTGGGTTGAAAAACTAATATTTAATCCCTTCATGATGTGTTCCTCAGGTACACAGTGTCTGCCATCTCAGGGAATGATCTCCCCATTCATGGATTGATCTCCCAATCCAAGACATGCAACCAACACCAATTATACAACGTGTGCTTTAGGTATATGGCGTGTACCTATTCTGTAGTTTACAGTAATCCCAAAAAAACACATAAAAGGATTTTTAATCAAACAAGAACTTAGAAAAGGTGTAAAATTACCTAATCAAGTTAACGGGATGTTACAACCTCCCCACCATAAAAACATTTAACCCCAAAAAGCCTATGAAAAAGATTCCATGCTAAAGAGATGGGGTTACTTCTATCTCATTAGTGCCTCGCATTCCCACATCTTGTGATTATCAGAACCATTTCACCATATTACATGAACCTAAGGTATCGTCCACCCACAAAGTACCTTTGTCTTAGAATCAATTATCCTGACTGGTTTCTCAGTAAAAGATAAATCAGGCTTGATCTCAATATCACTCCAGCTCAAAATGTGAGATGAATCAGATAAATACTTTCTCAAATACAATACATGGAACATGTTATGTATCAACATCAGTTGTGGTGGAATCACAAAATGGTATGAAACCTTCCCCACCTTCTCAAAAAACTATAAAGGTCCCATAAAATAGGGAGAAAACTTCCCTTACTTCCCAAACTGTCGATCACCCAACCAGGGTGAAAATTTTAAGAACACTTGGTCTCCAACTAAAAAATACAAAGGTCTACGACATTGATAAACATAAGAATTATATCCGTTTTGTTCCACCAAAAACATATGATACATCAGCTGAATATTTGTTGTTGTCTCCTGCACCAATCTTGGTCATACCAAAGAATTTTCACCGACCTCTGACCAACACAACATATATTTACAAGGTCGGCCATACAAGACCTCTAAAGGTGACATTCTGATCGCAGAATAGTAACTATTGTTATATGAAAACTCAACCAACCCCAAGTGATCATCCCAAGCCCCGCCGAAGTCCAGGAAACTAGAGAGAAGCATATCCTCAAGAATATGTATAGATATTTTTTTCTAGACATCCAACTATGGATGGTAGACCATGCTCAAATCAACCTAAGATCCCAGTGCCTCCTGAATGCCTTTCCAAAAGAGATAAGTAAATTAAGGATTTCTATTTGATTCAATACTAGATGTAACTCTGTGTAAACAAACAATCTCTTTCACATAGAGATCAACCAACTCCTCAACTTTTTCCGCATCATGAATGGGTATAAAGTGAACCGAATTGGTCAGCCTGTCGAGCCCAACCCATATTTCATTCTTCCTTATCTGGGTACGAGGCAACCCAACCACAAAGTTCATAGAGATCTCTTCTCACTTCCAAGTAGGAAATAGAAGTGGATGTATTAAACCCAAAGGTTTATGGGGCTCGACTTTAACCTTTTTGAACGTATAGAAATGAGAGACAAACTCAGCAATGTCTCGTCTCATACCTGGCCACTAGAACTTCCACCACATGTAATAGACCATAATAGTGGTTCCTAGGTGCACACCCCCCTATGAATTATGAAAATACCCCATCACTGCTTTTCTAACCACTAACAGCACAACAAAGCGGTTCTGATAGTAGAGAACACACTCTTTGGAGAATGACCAAAGGGAAACTGTCTCCCCACTATAAAAAGATTTTATAATTCTAAAGAACTCATCATCAAGATCTTGATCTTGAAGAATCATATCGAGAAGAGTGGATATAATCTATACACTAGCCAAAGAAACATCATCCAATTCCTCCTAAACTCCAATATACAACTGTAAAAAAGGATCTATCAAGTTCCACTCTTTTGAAGATTCTTTCACTACCTGGGTTGCAAGTTTCCTCCTCAAATAATCAGCAACAACATTCCCTTTCCTAGGGGTATAAGAAATGTCAAAGTCAAAAGATTAACGTTACTCCACCCACAACCTCTACCAAGTATTAAAATATTATTGAGAGAAGATATAACTTAAATTTTTTTGGTTAGAATACACAGTAAACCTTTCACTAAAAAGGTAGTTCCGCCAAATTTTAAGTTCATGCATCACAACTTCATGTTCCAGATTGTGGGTAGGATAATTCTTCTCATGTTCCCTAAGATAATGAGATCCATATGATACCACATGACCACTTTGTATAATAACTCAACCCAAGATTGAACCTGATACCTCACAAAAGACCACAAAGCCCTACTTGTCTTCAAAAGAGTTAACACCATCACATTAGTCAACATACGTATCAGTTCAAAAAAAGAACTCTGAAATTTATTATTCTATGCAAACTTTATCCCTTATTTTTTATATAAGTCATCGAAGAATCCATATTTAAGAAGTCCTTTATGAACCTACGTTAATATCCAGATAAGCCAAAGAATCTCCAAATCTTGAAGTCATTTTTTGGTTGCTCAAAAGTCATAATAACCTGTAACTTTTTAGAATAAAATGATAAAACCTGTTTAGACACATTGTGTCCCAAGAATTTCACTTCCCAAATATAAAAATAATACTTCAAAAACATGGCATAAAGGTGGTGATTTCTTAGTAGATTTCGAACTTTTCTCAGATGTTGCACATGATCCTACTCAGAGTTGGAGTAAAAAATAATTTCATCCACAAAGACCCCCACAAAGGTATCCAGATACTCATGGAAAATATCTTTCATTCAAACCATGAAAACTTTAGGATCATTTTTTAGGACACAATGCATAACAAGGTACTCAATGTGCCCATACCTACTCTGAAAGATAGTTTTTTGAATGTCAGATTCTTTTATCCTCAACTCAATGTAACTAGATTGAAGGTTGATCTTTAAAAACCACTTCTCCATTTTTAGCTGATAAAATATATCATCAATATGTGGAAAAGAGTAATTTTTCTTTTTCTTAACACAATTGAGATTTTGATAATCAACAAACAATAGAAGAGAACCATCAACCTTCTTAGAAAAGAGAACCGACATTGCCCAAGGTGACACACTTGGATGAATAAATCCTTCCTCAAGAAGGTCTTCCAACTGAGACTTCAGCTCTTTCATCTCATCTAGTTCCATGTGGTAAGAGGGGATAGAGACCGATTGAGTACAATTCATTAAGTTAATAGAAAACTCAACATATCTCATAGGTGGTAGACCAGATAAATCCAAAGAAAAAATGTCAGAAAACTCGGTGAAAACTGGAATAAGATCAGCACCCATCAAATATTGCTCCAAGTCAAAAGAGAACACTAATATCACTTTCCCCAACTCTGGATAAGAAGGTCTGGATCTACTTGACCTTTGGTCCCATTCTCCTTGAAAAACAAGAGGCACACCACTGAGTGTAGTAAAGTAGAAATATCGAAGATAACAACCAATTAGGGATTTGTTGTCAATGAGACAATACAACCTGAATATGACATCAAGAGATTTCATATCAAGAACCAAAAAACTCTAAGATATCTCAATATCTTATAGAGAGAAGACACATGAAGGTCTACGAAGACCCTGCTCTCTCTTTGTACCAAGGGGCATAGTAATATCCATTTCACAAGATAGTTTCTCCATAGGAAGATTAAGTAGGTCAACAATATGTGTTGAAATAAAAGAGTGAGATGCACCAGTATCAAAAAGAGTAGTCAATAATGACGAGACAATGGTAATGATACCTCTCACATTCGCTGGACCCATGTTTACCTATTCTAGAGGCTCTTAAACTACATGAAAAAGATTTATTCCAGATGATTGTGGTTGGAACCCTTTTTTTATTGAGGCATTTCATTTCCCTATAGTTTTAGGAGGAGATGATGATCCTGTTCCACCACAAAAAGTATAAAAGTGATTTTAGAACCTCTATAAGTGTCCCAGACGTCTGTAGGAGCCACATTTCTTAGGTGACTTAGTGAAAACCCTCCTAGAATGTCTTAGATTTCCACACTGATAAAAAGTCAAATAACTTCTTCCTGGAGCTGTAGGGGGTCTGGAATGACTCTTCCTTTGAGAGTTACTACAAGGATCATCACACTTCAATTTTTCTTTGATGGAACCAATGCTGCCAGTGGGAGAAAAAGAAACTCCCATAAACCCTGACTTTCCAACCAAGTCCATGTCAACCCTCATTTGCCTATCCAATACATCAGTATAAGTGGGAAGTTTTAGCAAGAATACCAGAGAACGAATATCTTATTGAATTCCCAACTTTGTCACGACCCGTCCTCGGGGCCCCGGCCGTGACTACCCCAAGCTCGCCTTCCATAGGCGAGGGGATGGCGACTAGAACCACGGCGTAAATCCTGGAAAAAGGGAAGGAATTTCCTTTGAAAAGTAAACAAGCACCACAGAGTAAGCAAGAAGAAGAGTAAACACTAAGTAAAATCTGTAACAAGCTGTGCTAAAAGTAAAGGGGGTCGAAAATACAAGCCCAACTGTAAAGTACAACTGAAAGGGAAAAAAAGTAACTGAAAGGAAAAGTCGCAGCGTCGAGCCGTCCTCTGGAAGTCCCACCTGAAGGGTGGGTACGGATAGCCTCCACTGCTCCTCGGGTCCACCGGACCGCTCCGAGTACGTCCCGCACAGTGGTCCACCTCCAGGTACCGTCCTGCTCTGCACGCCTCCACCACGATCAGCGTTGTTTGTCATCTGCAACCAACACAACGATGTGCGGGCATAGCCCGTGCAAGGGTGAGTATAAGCTACTCAGTAGGGACCCTGAGACCCCCGAAGTTCTCCCAGAATCCACAAAGGATAACCACAAAGGAAAGACACAATCATGAAGTAACATCTGACATAGATTAGGTATATGCCCATACATATACCTAAGTCACCAATTCCCGTTCAGCTCCAACGTCCGAGCCCAAGCACAACCCAGTCAACACAGGAAAGAAAACGTAAACCCACACAGGATAGCAAAACACAATCCACAAAGGAGAGTAAACAGTAAATCCACACAGGATAGCTCAACACAATCCACAAAGGAGAGTAACACAATATTCAGCTCACACAGGTATACTTCTTCAAATGATGATAGAGATGATCAGATGTAGCCACTGATTCATCTAATCCGTTGGACCCATAAAGGGTCGGAAGGTACTAACCCCCTACAATGACCCACATAGGATCGATCATGAAGTTGGACCCAAATCTATTGGGAAACTCCTTCTCCAAAAAGTACAGTGGTTATGCCGCTACAACCAAGCGCTCCTCCGTCGTGGGTCGGCCGCTACAACCAAGCGCTCCCATGTGCCGCTACAACCAACCGCACATCTATCATGGGTCTCCTGCTACAACCAAGCGCTCCCATGTACTGCTACAACCAAGCGCACCTCTATCGTGGGTCTTCCACTACAACCAAGCGCTCCCATGTGCCGCTACAACCAAGTGCTCCCCTGTGCCGCTACAACCAAGCGCACCTCTGCTGTGGGTCTGCCGCTACAACCAAGCGCTCCCCTGTGCCGCTACAACCAAGCGCACCTCTGTCGTGGGTCTGCCGTTACAACCAAGCCCTCCCCTGTGCCGCTACAACCAAGCGCACCTCTGTCGTGGGTCTGCCGCTACAACCAAGCGCTCCCCTGTGCCGCTACGACCAAGCGCACCTCTGTCGTGGGTCTGCCGCTACAACTAAGCCCTCTCCACTGGGCTATCCGTAACACACCGAGTCATTCGATCAGCAGTCGTCAAATCTCAACCGGCTCTAGGGTTCCGCACACAACATGCTCGTTCACGGAGGGTCCACTCCACGAGCTAAAAGGTCGATGTATCAACTGACATGCAGTCCGGAGTTGATGTATCCCAAGGTGTACCGTAGTGGTCACTGCCGAAGACACGGAGGATTCCCATACTGTTCTCATCATCGTCGCAGTCGAATCCATCGAGGATCTCTGTATAGTCGTCGTCGTCGAAGTCGCAGCCAGCACTAGGGTTCCTGCACACAGTAAGCTTGTTCGGGAGGGTCCGCTCCACGAGCCGAGAGGCTGATACATCAACTAACACAAAGTCCGAAGTTGATGTATTCAAAAGTTCCGTATCGCCAACAGGAACTCAACGTCGTAGACGGCGTGTCAATCAGACGCCCGGTCTGAGAGTTATTGGCTCTTTTGGTCCAGGGGCCCGGTTGGTTTTTAAGGCAAAACCAACCCGACCGTACTCCACCTGCGTCCAAACCTCGGGCGGAGTGAGCCAAAAGGTCCTTCTCACTTAGAGGAATCCACCAAATCTGACGACACGTCAATCGGACGTCCGTAGCTCAAGATATGAGCGTTTCCGCTCCGAGGGCCCGGTTGGTTTCATGTACGAACCAACCTGGCCAAACCCAAAGCAATCCGAAACCTTGAGTGCGATATACCGAAACGACCGTCTCGATCCAAGGATCGCGTTGCCGCTGATGGTGTGTCATTTGGAGGCCCGTAGATTAAGTTAAGGGCATTTGACCGAAAATGGTCTGAAGACGGGGGTCCGGGCCCGGGCCGACCCGGCCCGACCCCCCCCGGTCGACCCGAACCGGGTCGACCCGACCCGGTCCGACCCGGCCAGACCCAGCCAGGGCGCCGCCCGGTCGGTCGGAACGGCCTGGCTCGGCCAGCCCGGCCCGGCTCGGCCGTGCGTCCGAGCGACGCGGGGGGGGGGGGGGGAGCCGCCGCCCCCACGTGACAACCCCGCGGCACCCACGGGGTGTCGCCCTGGACAGCCGGACGTGGCTTCAGCCGCGTCCCGCGTGCACCGGACCCGCGCGGCCGCGGGTCAGCGGGCGCCGCCGCCGACTTCCACGGGCCACTGGAGTCACTCTGGTGGTCCGTTTTCCTTCCCATCTGTGCCGTTGCTCCTCCCGGGACTCGTTCTTCACTGCGGAACCATCAAACATCCATTGCGGCACGTTCCATCGTCACCCGTCAAATCCGCACAACAACGAAGAACGACGGAGGGTTGTCAGGCCGTGTGCGTTTGGCCCGCACCCTCCGCGTTAGAGATAAACAACGGGAGAAAAAATATTCAACACATGACTCAACAATTTTAATGGATTAAAATTGTTCATTTTCAACCGGTTCTTTAATTTTAAAGAAACATTCACGGGAATATGGGCATTTCCAAAACAAAAATCCCTACCTCATAGTCGTCGTCGCATGCACCTTCTTCGCTGATTTGTTCGTCGCGGAAGGAGGGGATCGTCGCGTCGTCGCGGAAGGGCGTCGCGTCATCGCGGAATCCGGTGTTGAGTTGGAGAACTCAACGGACCAAGAAACAACATATTTAATTTAATTATATAAAATTAAATCTGTGTTTTGTTAAAAAAACACAAGGAAGATTTAAGAGAATCCCGAAGTCTCTTACCTCAAATAGCTGATCGAATATTTCGTTGCGGAGGAAGAGACGTCGCAGAAGAACGTTGCAGGAAGGGAACGTCGGCGTCACGGAACACGGCGTCGCGTTGTCGACTTCCGCGGGTTCGGCGTTCTTCGTTGGAGGCCAGCGTTCTTCGTGTTCTTCGCGTTCTTCGCGTTCTTCGTGATGGAGGATGAAGGCTCAAGAACTCTGACAAAAACTCTCAACGAGTAATCCTCCAAAAAGACTTGTTGGTCTTATTTTATTATTACGCCAACAAACGAAAAAGGTAAGTAACGACCCATCAATTCGTTGAATTAATTCAACAAAAGAAACTTCCCATTTAATTCATGAAATAAACCGCCCAATTAAATGGTGCGTTAAGGATTTAAGAAAATGCGTCAGTTTACTTTCATAATGACGGGTTTTCGCGGGTGCGTTACTTAGCGGAAAGAAACGGCGGGGCTCATGCGGGCCCCACCTCACAAATATCCTACCAAGAGGGTAGGATGTTTTTGGATAATACCCTATCCGTTTTAACCCAGTTTATGTGGCTTTCAAGTGCCTTCAAGTGGCTTAAGTGAAATAAAATAAAGTTTGTCGAACAATTTATTTTTATTTCTTAACTTTAAGCCCAAAAATTTAAAACCACACCCGAGCAAACGCAACTCCGGAAGAGGCGTTTCTAAGCAAAAACCGGCGCTGCGATTTCCTCGGTGCCCTCAGAATTCGATTCCGAGCACCGGTTCAAAGTTAGAAAAACCCGCTTGTCGGTTCACTGAACGTACCCGAGCCAAACTTCGGAAAATGATTCAGGGCACACCGGGCCTCGGAATCAGGTGCCGTCAGAAACTGCGTTCTTGTAAAATTACAAAGAAAATTAAGAAAAAAAATTCCTTGAAATTTACGGGTCTTTACATTCCTCCCACCACAGGGCTTTACATCCCCGTAAAGCTTCACCACAAACTTAGGGATACAAATGCGGTACTGAGCACGTATTTGAGCCTACCGCTCCCAAGTGCTCTCCTAGAGGATCCCAAGATGCCATCTGAAGCACACTAGAGGAATCGATCATCCACGTAGGACCCGATCTTGTTGATCCTCTATCTCCACCAGGACCTCCGCAAAAGTCACCCCATCACCAAAGACCAGCTCTTCATGGTTAATGATTGACATTGGGTCCTGCACGTATCTCGTCTGCTGAGATACGTGGAAGACATCATGCACCCGGCGCAACTGTGGTGGTAGAACCAGGCGATAAGCCACCTTGACAATACTGCTGAGGACCTGGAAGGGTCCAATGAAGTGTGGAGACAACTCACCGCTTCGGCCAAACCTCCGTAATCCACGTCGAGGGGAGACCCACAAGAAGACGTGGTCACCATCCTCGAACTCTAGTGGCCTACGCCTCTTGTCAGTAAAAGACTTCTATTGGCTCTGAGTTGTCCTCATCCGCTCCTGGATGACCTAGACCTTCTCTGTCGTGGCCTCGACCACCTCTGGTCCCACAAGAGCTGCTATGATTTCTTTCTTGACGATAAGAGAAATCCGGTCTCATCCCCTGGATGAACCACTTTCTTTCCCTAATACAGTCAATCCCGACATGGATGATACAAACCCATACCAGGGATGACGTCGTAAGGCCTCGATGCTACTACCAAGAGATCCAACCGTTACTCTCGCCTCTAAGGGTTGAGTCACACTGTCGGCATCAGTGTGTGGTAACTGGGTCTCCTCCAGTAGGTACCTCTCAAGTAAGGGTCAAGTCAACAGTCTAAACCGGAACCTCTTTGTAATAACAGAAGAGAGGATAGGGAAGTAAATGCCACAAGAAAAGGTGTCTTTTATTACTGCAGCTCAAGTACAAAGACACAAAGCATCTACAAACATACATCAACAAAACTAGAAGTAACATGAACAAATGTCTCCAGGTGTGGATCTAGTCTCGCTCCTGTCTATCTGCTCCTAGAGCTCCATGATCGTAGGCCCCAGCTGCCTGAAGCTGAGCTCTCCCATGTCCTCCTGTCCCCTGCGGTCGGGGTGGACCTCCTGGTGGTGGTGGTGGCAACACCCCGAAGCGTCGTCCACCTCCAGCTGCACGTCCAGCTCCCCTGCCATGGCCGCCTGCTCCTTGAGGCCTGCCCTGATCGAACCTCTGCATCTACCTGGGGGGGCCTTTTTCCATCTGCTGGTCATCCGTATGGCGGGTCGGACAGTCACGAGCCATGTGACCAATCCCGCCGCATGAGTAACACTGCCCTCTCATGGCAAGTCATTGCCCACCTCGAGTGCCTCGCGCAAAAGATCCAGAGTCATGTTGTCGACCACCTGTAGGTCTAGTCCTATTGTACCCCTGCATCATCTGTCTACTTCCCGCTGCATAAGACTCTGCCGCATGCCGGCAAGTGGTGGGTCTTGCTACTGGAGACTGCTCAGCAAGGAAACTCTCCACTAAGAGGGATCTCTCCAACACCCCTGCCTGAGTCGGAATGTTGAGGGAGATCATCGAAGCCCTGATCTCATGCCTCAGTCCCTGCTCGAAGGTCTGAGCCCAGAAGAACAGGTCCCGTACCATATCTGTGGAGTAGCGCGAGAGATCAGTAAATCTCGCCGAGTACTGGGCCACTGTCATGCTGCCCTGCCACAGCTGTAGTAGCTCCTGGATGCACACCGCTCGGAGGGTGGCTGGGACGAACTCGGAGCGGAAGATCCTCTCAAAGTCCGTCTAGAGGAGAAAAGTCTCGTCGTGCACCTGGAGCATCAAGCTCCACCATCTTCCTGCTGCCGCGTGCAGTAGGCTCGCAGCGAGGATCACCACGAGGTCTGCTGGTGTCCTTACTAATCTGAAAACCCGTACAACTGCCTCCAGCCAGTCCTCGACGGCCTGAGGGTCCGTCTCCCTGTGGAACCTGGGCGGTCGCTGGCGCTGGAACTCATGCAGTGCACTAAGGCGACGTGCATCGTCAGCGGCTGGGCCTGGTAGCATCGGTGGCTCGGTGGGTATAGGTACCGCTAGTGCCTCAGCTGTGAAAGGGCCCTGTACTGAGTCCTCGACGCTCGGTGGTCTCTCTCCACACCCATCGCTCGGAACCCTAGCTGGCTTCCGTCGTGGGGCAATTCTGAAAAGGAAACAGGTGCGCCACAGTCAGAACCGTATACCTAGTGAGCTGACATAAAGTAATCACAAAGAAAACTTGAAACACACATGCAATCATTGTTTTCGTGCATTAAGTCGGAAATCAGAAGTCAGGGTCCCGGTGTACGGATACGTCGGCCGCCGCACCAACACTGGACTCCCTGGACTGATAACCACACTCAATACGCTAAGCACTATTGCTTCACATAGAAGAAATATCAGAGTCTGCGGTAGAATCGACCACCTCTGATACCAATTTGTCACGACCCGTCCTCGGGGCCCGTGTCGTGACTACCCCAAGCCCGCCTTCTATATGTCAGGGGCTGGCGACTAGCACCAATGCGTAAATCCTGGAAAAAGGGAAGGCATTGCCTTTGAAAAGTAAACAAGAACCACAGAGTAAGCAAGCAGAAGAGTAATCACAAAGTAAAATCTGTAACAAGCTGTGCTGAAAGTAAAGGGGGCCGGAAATACAAGCCTAACTGTAAAGTACAACTAATAGGGAAAAACAACAACTGAAAGGAAAATCCGCATGGTCGAGACATCCTCTGGAAGTCCCACCTGAAGGGTGGGTACAGATAGCCTCCACTGCTCCTCGGGTCCACCTGACCACTCCGAGTACGTCCCGCCCAGTGGTCCACCTCCATGTACCGTCCTGCTCTGCACGCCTCCACCACGACCAGCGTTGTCCGTCTTCTGCAACCAACACAACGAAGTGCGGGCATAGCCCGTGCAAGGGTGAGTATAAGCTACTCAGTAGGGACCCCAAGATCCCCGAAGGTCTCCCAGAATCCACAAAGGATAACCACAAAGGAAAGACACAATCACGAAGTAACATCTGACATGGCTTAGGTATATGCCCATACATATACTTAAGTCACCAATTCCCGTTCGGCTCCAACGTCCGAGCCCAAGCACAACCCAGTCCACAGAGGAAAGAAAACGTAAACCCACACAGGATAGCACAACACAATCCACAAAGGAGAGTAAACAGTAAATCTACACAGGATAGCTCAACACAATCCACAAAGGAGATTAACACATGATTCAAGTCACACAAGTATACTTCTTCGAATGACGATAGAGATGATCAGATGTAGCCACTGATTCATCTAATCCGTCGGACCCATAAAGGGTCGGAAGGTACTAACCCCCCGAAATGACACACATAGGATCGATCATGAAGTTGGACCCAAAGCTATTGGGAAACTCCTTCTCCATCAAGTACAGTGGTTATGCCGCTACAACCAAGCGCTCCTCCGTCGTGGGTCTGCCGCTACAACCAAGCACTCCCATGTGCCGCTACAACCAAGCGCACCTCTGTCGTGGGTCTGCCGCTACAACCAAGCGCTCCCATGTGCCGCTACAACCAAGCGCACCACTATCGTGGGTCTGCCGCTACAACCAAGCACTCCCATGTGCCGCTACCACCAAGCGCACCTCTGTCATGGGTCTGCCGCTACAACCAAGCGCTCCCGTGTGCCGCTACAACCAAGCGTACCTCTGCCGTGGATCTGCTGCTACAACCAAGCGCTCCCCTGTGCGGCTACAACCAAGCGTACCTCTATCGTGGGTCTGCCGCTACAACCAAGCGCTCCCTTGTGCCGCTACAACCAAGCGCATCTCTGCCGTGGGTCTGCCGCTACAACCAAGAGCTCCCCTGTGCCGCTACGACCAAGCGCACCTCTGTCTTGGGTCTGCCGCTACAACCAAGCGCTCTCCACTGGGCTATCCGTAACACACCGAGTCATTCGATCAGCAGTCGTAAAATCTCAATCGGCTCTAGGGTTCCGCACACAGCATGCTCGTTCCGGGAGGGTCCACTCCACGAGCTAAAAGGTCGATGCATCAACTGACATGCAGTCCGGAGTTGATGTATCCCATGGTGTACCGTAGTGGTCACTGCCGAAGACACGGAGGATTCCCGTACTGTTCTCATCCTCGTCGCAGTCGAATCCACCGAGGATCTCTGTATAGTCGTCGTCGTCGAAGTCGCAGCCAGCACTAGGGTTCCCGCACACAGCAAGCTCATTCGGGACGGTCCGCTCCACGAGCCGAGAGACTGATAAATCAACTGACACAAAGTCCAAAGCTGATGTATCCAAAAGTTCCGTATCACCAACAGGAACTCAACGTCGCAGACGGCACGTCAATCGGACGCCCGGTCTGAGAATTATTGGCTCTTTCGTTCCAGGGGCCCGGTTGGTTTTTAAGGCAAATCCAACCTGACCGCACTCCACCTGCATCCAAACCTCAGGAAGAGTGATCCAAAAGATCCGTCTCACTTAGAGGAATCCACCAAAGCTGACGGCACGTCAATCAGACGTCCGTAGCTCAAGATATGAGCGTTTCCGCTCCGAGGGCCCGGTTGGTTTCGTGTACGAACCAACACGGCCGAACCCAAAGTAATCTGAAACCTTGAGTGCGATATACCGAAACAACCATCTCGATCCCAGGATCACGTTTCCGCTGATGCCGAGTCGTTTGGAGGCCCTTAGCTTAAGTTACAGGCATTTGACCGAAAACGGTCTGAAGACGGGGGTCCGGGCCGAGGCCGACCCGGCCCGACCCCCCCTGGTCGACCCGAACCGGGTCGAACCGACCCGGTCCGACCCGGCAAGACCCGGCCAGGGCGCGGCCCGGTCGGTCGGACCAGCCTGGCTCGGCCATCCCGGCCCGGCTCGGCCGAGCGACCGAGCGACGCGGGGGGGAGCCACCGCCCCCGCGGGACATCCCCGCGGCACCCGCTGGGTGTCGCCCTGGACGACCCGAGCGATGCGGAGGGGGGGGGGGGGAGCCGCCGCCCCCACGTGACAACCCCGCGGCACCCATGTGGTGTCTCCCTGGACAGCCGGACGCGGCTTCAGCCGCGTCGCGTGTGCGCCGGACCCGCGCGGCCGCGGGTCAGAGGGCGCCGCCGCGCCGGCGACCCGCGCCGCCGCCGGCTTCCGCGGGCCACCGGAGTCGCTCCGGTGGTCCGTTTTCTTTCCCGTCTGCGCCGTTGCTCCTCCCGGGACTCTTTCTTCACTTCGGAACCATCAAACGTCCATTGCGGCACGTTCCGTCGTCACCCGTCAAATCCGCACAACAACGAAGAACGGCGGAGGGTTGTCGGGCCGTGTTCGTTTGGCCCACACCCTCCGCGTTAGAGATAAACAATGGGAGAAAAAATATTCAACACATGAATCAACAATTTTAATGGATTAAAATTGTTTATTTGCATCCGGTTCTTTAATTTTATAGAAACTTTCATGGGAATAAGGGAATTTCCAAAACAAAAATCCCTACCTCGTAGTCGTCGTCGTATGCACGTTCTTCGCGGATTTGTTCGTCGCGGAAGGAGGGGATCGTCGCGCCGTCGCGGAAGGGAATCGCGTCGTCGCGGAATCCGGTGTTGTGTCGGCGAAATCAACGGACCAAGAAACAACAGATTTAATTTAATTATATAAAATTAAATCCGTGTTTTGTTAAAATAAACACAAGGGAGAGTTAAGAGAATCCCGAAGTCTCTTACCTCAAATAGCTGATTGAAGATTTCGTTGCGGAGGAAGAGACGTCGTAGAAGAACGTTGCAGGAAGGGAACGTCGGCGTCGCGGAACACGGCGTTGCATCGTCGACTTCCACGGGTCCGGCGTTCTTCATCGGAGGCCGGCGTTCTTCACGTTCTTCGCGTTCTTCGTGAAGGAGGATGAAGGCTCAAGAACTCTGACAAAACCTCTCAACGAGTAATTCTCCAAAAAGACTTGTTGGTCTTATTTTATTATTACGCCAACAAACGAAAAAGGTAAGTAACGACCCATCAATTCGTTGAATTAATTCAACGAAATAAACTGCCCATTTAATTCACGAAATAAACCGCCCAATTAAATGGTGTGTTAAGGATTTAATAAAACGCGTCAGTTGACTTTCATAATGACGGGTTTTCGCGGGTGCGTTGCTTAGCGGAAAGAAACGGCAGGGCTTGTGCGGGCCCCACCTCACAAATATCCTACCAAGAGGGTAGGATGTTTTTGGATAATACCCTATCCGTTTCAACCCAGTTTAAGTGGCTTTCAAGTGGCTTCAAGTGGCTTAAGTGAAATAAAATAAAGTTTGTCGAACAATTTATTTTTATTTCTTAACTTTAAGCCCAAAAAGTAAAAACCACACCCGAGCAAACACAACTCCGGAAGAGGCGTTTCTAAGCAAACATCGGCGCTGCGATTTCCTCGGTGCCCTCAGAATTCGATTCCGAGCAACGGTTCAATGTTAGAAAAACCCGCTCGTCCGTTCACTGAACGTACCCGAGCCATACTTCGGAAAATGATTCAGGGCACACCGGGCCTCAGAATCAGGTGCCGTCAGAAACCGTGTTTTTGTAAAATTACAAAGAAAATTAAGGAAAACAAATTCCTTGAAATTTATGGGTCTTTACAAACTTGAACTGTCAAGGCTTCATCCTCTCATTAGATACAATCTCAGGATCAAAATAAACCATCTCAGAAAAGCGATTTCAATACTTTGTCACAGTTTTTTGGCCTGCTCAAGTTTGAAAAAATCTATAGCCTTAGCCAGAACCATCGAATCTGGATAGAACTGATTACTAAAAATAATCTTGAAGTCATTGCACTGTAAACTCTCATGTTTCTCTATCATCACCATCATGTCTCACCATCTTCTGCTCGATCCCTCTAGCATGAAGGTGGCACACTTTACCCTGATCACTTTGGAAATCTCCAAGAACTCAAACAGATGTTCTATCTTGCCCAACCATTCCTCAGGATGTTGAATTTTAGTGGAGCCTTTGAAGACCAGTGGCTTCTGGAGAAGGAACTTCTGAGAATGATTTCAAATAACAACCCCCTAAGGATCCACAGCTAGATCCTAAGTGGTAACTGGAGGTGATGCATATCCCAGAGCTTGGACAGTGTGCATAATAAGTTCAACCATATTCGAGGCAGCAATAGGATTTTGTTGCTGTGGTTCTACAACAACTTCTTCCTATATCATATTAGCACATCTTCTCAGAGGCATGATGCTACAAAATATCAGAAAATAAATAGAGAACATTAGATTAACACTCAGACTAATTAAATAGAGAAAATATTCTCAACATAATGGATAAACATGATTTAGATTTCTCTCTATCCAAATATCAATAGGGAAAATAATAAAACTAATCCACAAGATGTATTTCCCTAACCATCCCTGTCTTCCTAAGGTTCATTACATTGAGAGGTGGCCATATAGTCAATTGCAACTACCTATTATGTCCTAAAAAGATATCAAAAATTCATATTTAATTCAAGAAAAAGGAAGATCAAGAGCCTCCTTTGATACCAGTTGGTCACAAAATAGCCCGGGTACCCCAGTAACTCAATAACAATGCCTCCCCTGACATATCTTGAAGGGATTTCCTGATCGCCATGGGCTGGTGACTAGCACCTTGCATCGTACAACATACAAGTGGGAACGATTTTTCCACAATAACAGGGAAGCGAAATATAAATAACAATATGCATATAAATTGGAAAATTACACTGGGAGAAGAATTACCAGAATACAAAGAGGCATAAAATTCAAAGTACTACAACCCAAAGTACTAAAAAATAAAAAATCCCCAAGTTCCCTAAGGACACAACTCACCACGTCCAAAGGTCAACTGTTGGATCCACCTCCAAGAGATCCCTTCCACTTACTCGATCCTAGAAGAAGAATGTCTACAAACACCCAAAGGAAAAAAGAAAGGTGTGATCCTAATCCCAATAAGATAACACCAAAGACTCCATAACAGATTCCAAATATATATTTTGTAATGAAATTATTTCAGATTTTTCAGAATAAATTTATTTGGAAATTTAAAATCCTATTTAAAAAAACATGCTATACATCTTTAAAATGATGGGAAATAAATTCAAAGTGTAGGATTTACATTACAACGGATAAAATATTTATAAAAAAAATGGATTAAGTAAAATATTTATACAAAATAGTTTATATAATTTCAGAAGGCATGTAAAGTAATTCAAACAAACATTGGCATACATTTATATCTCAAATATAAATAAACAAGCGAGCAACATGGTCATATGCCAACATGTATGATATAATTAACTAGTTATATGATTCCATACTCTCTTTGTGAACTCAGAAAAATGTGTATACACACGTCCTTATGACACTGGCCAAAGGAGACTCATCACCAACTCTTCAGGGATGTGACCCGCTGCATGCATGTTTTAGAACGTTGTCATATCGTAGAGTGTATCCAAATAACTCACTAACAACCTAAGGATTGGATGCACTATTACATAATGGAAAAACTATTTTAATATTTCTTAAGATATTATCAATATCATTCTTCCATTTAAAAAGTGAAAATTTCATTCCATCTAAAACCAAAACAGGTTTTATTAAAAAACATGCCTTTTTTCACAAGATAAAACCACTAGTTTTCTATCAAATCATTTCAATCCATTTTCATGAGTTTGAAATACATTCAAAACTAATTCCATTATTTTTTCAATTAATTTACATAATTAAAATCAACAATTTAATTGAAAAAATTCCCTTAAAATCCAAAATTTAAATTCAACAATTTGAATCATCCTATTTCCATAAACCCACCCAAATTCAATGGAATCGGGGGTTTTCCAAGTTTCCATGCCAAACCATTTCAAATCTACCAATTCAATGGAATTGGGTTTTATCAAATCAATTGAAAGAAAGGTTTAGAATTTAAATTTATACCATCAATTTAAATAATACAAGAAATATAATGGTAATTAAATTGGAAAAACTAGATGTAACCACCTACCTCTTTCCCGAAGAACGACACTCACAATTACACCTATCAATGAGAAAAAAGGATAAGGAGACCTTAAAACTCCACCTAGTAGTAAGATACAACACCAAAAGACCTAGATCCATTAGTACCAAGATGATCCATTAAAAACCCAAGAGGATAAGAAGAGAGAAACTTGAATAATGGGGGGGAATACTTATATGGGAATCACACCATAAGAAGAATGAAGATCTTAAGTGATTTGGTTCGATCTAGAAGGAGTTGAGTCTCTCAAAAAATGCACCAAAACATCTATTGGTCGATAACAAAAAATTTTGGAATGAAAAATACCAAGTGAAATATCCAAACACATAACTTTAAGTTGGTCACGAGCTGAGTCACAACGTATACCAAGGGGTCAAGATGCGTAGGCCATGCAGGATAAGTACGCCGAAAAAACCAGTTGAAAAATTGATATTTAATCCCTTAACAATGTGTACCTCTGGTACACTTCATTTAGCATCTCACGAAGTGATCTCCCCATTCACGATGTGATCTCCCAATGCACGACATACAACCAGCACCAAGTACACGACATGTACTTCAGGTACATGACATGTACCTGTTCTGTAGTCTGTAGTAAACCCAAAAAAAAATAAAAGGATTTTTTACTGATGGAAAACATAGAAAATATGTAAAATTACCAGATCAATATAATGGGATGTTACAATATAAACCTTGGATGTATGGGTTAGTAGTTTGGAACTGCCGTGGCATTCAATTTATCTTATAGATATGTTTTTTATATCTTTATAATGGTATATGTGTTTGGAAATCAATGATTATAAAGGATAAAAAAATATATGTTAAGACAATTGAGTTTTTGGAATTTTAAAACCCAAAATTAATACCTTATTTTGATATTTCTAGTCCTAGTGGGTTTTATCACAGTTTCAAAGTGAAATCATGGAAACCTTCTTTAAATGGGGTAGTGAAAGTTGTGAATTTCCTTAGATTGGAAGAAGGATGATTTTTGATATTTTTATAGAGTATGGAAGTGTGAGTTGTTGGTTCCAACGTGGGTTACATGTTTGATTGTTTAGTTTAAATGGTAGAGGTAGTTAGTGAGTCTGGAGTGTAACAGATGGAGAACACATTATAAAACATATTGTAACCATAATGTTTTAAGTTGTTAAGGCTTTACCAATAAGACCCAAGTGTTAGTGAATGACCAATACATGAGGTGATATCTGTGTGTGGTGTGAGGGATAATCCATTTTCATGAGGAGTGAACTTAAACCCATCATATTATAGGTAGTTTTTGGTGAAATTTGTGTTTGGTAAGCTATTCTGGGTTGTGAGTTCAATATGATAGTTTGTAAATTTTGCGAAATGCTCAGCTATGCTGTATGACATGACTACAATTTTGTTGTTCACTACCCTGAACTTATGAGGAGATGTATGGTTAAACTACAATAGTCATGTCTAGAAGATGGTATTGGGTACTTGAGTTGTTTAATTTTGTTTAGTGATGTAATCCTACCATATAGTTTTTGGAAATGATTGTAAGTGTCAATGTTTGGATAACAACAGAATATGTTCATGTTTGTGTTTTGGTAGTTATGGAGTTCTTAGTTTTTTTAGGGAGTGGAATGTAGGTGAATATAACCCATCATTATATGTGGATGAATTTTTTCATGAGTATAAGAAAATAAGTTACATCAATAATTGATAGATACTTGTGTGAGGGTATCAGTCAGAAGCAATTAAGAATGAATTTGTGATTCCAACCAATGAATTTAGGTTTTGGTCATTAGGTGATATTGATGATGAGAGAAAATATATTTTTTTATTTGATACATGGGATGAACTATGTGAAAATCATAAAGATGTTTCATTTGGAACTATAAAACTTAAGAAAGTAATAAGATTTGGTGTCATGGATCATGGGAATGAGTAGTACTAATGCACAGGTCATTAGAAAAAAAGTTGGGTTAGAGGTAATTATTTCGTATAAGGAATGTACAACACATGTTGTTGTCCAAAATGAGGAAAGAGATATGATATTAGGTAGTTCCTCTCACTAGATAATGAGGTTACATGTTCATCTATATAAAGTAACTCCAAAATGAGAATCATATGTGTAGGCTTAGTGGTTCGAGTTATATGATCAAGAAATCTAAAAATAATTCTTGAGTATGAGAAGTTATTATAGGGAGATATTGAAATGGAATTTTAATTTTCAGGTTTGTTATGAATTTCTTTCAACATTAATTTAAGTATTTTTTATTTATTATTTTTTGTGAAGTCTTGAATAGCTTTTGGGTGGTTTTAGAGGGTTTTGGAAACCTTTAAGGGGGATAAAAAAATTTACATGGTTATGGGAAACCCGATGACCTTCCTTGTTTAATTGTGTTTCCTATTGGAGATTAATAGTGGGTGGCACAATTTTGGTCCATAGTTAGAGGTAACCATGAAACATTCCATTGGAAACTGTGAAATTCATAATAGAAGAAAAACCACATTTAGCGCATAGTTTAACAAATCGTTCTATAAAACCCTGAAAGTTATCTGAAGAGCCAATGAGCCATACATAGTTGGTTCATGATTTATTAAAATGTGTGACCAAACCTTGAATATAGAATCAATTAATTTTAAAATTCATATTTTTAATTAGGAACCCCCTTAAAATCCTCATTCATCCTCCCACACCTAGGGATCTCGAACCTATGTATTCCAGTGGATCTTCATTGGGAATTACTTCCCACTGAAGAGAAATTACATTGGATTTAGAGACATAAATTGTAAGGATTTCAAGTTAATTGATCATTTTTCATATATTTTTATTATTATTGAAACTTATTCACTCTTAATTTTGTAAAGTACTCTTGATCTAGATTTTCTTGATTAGATATATGAATTATATCTTTAACCAATAAAATTCCTTTTAGATTTTAAATGAAAAAGAATGTGGAAAGATGGTTTTTATTGATTATTTCCAAATTCATCAGGAACTTTTCATTAAATTGGATATCCTTGGGAAAGTATAAACACATTATATCCCTTAATATTTTGTTCTTCTTAGATCTTTATTATTGAATCCAAATGTAGTGATTTGAGGTTGGTTCAATAGATATTTGGTTTGTTTTATTAATTCAAGTGATGAATATTGATATTGGGATTTTATAAAATTTTGATAGCATGTTCCTTACCATATTAAAAACCTTATAAATAATTTTATGATATAAAATTCTTGTGTGTTGTCATGTGTGAGTAGCTCATGGGACCTTTGATTGTATGACATGTTTGTGTGCATGTGTGTGTATCCTGTGATACATTTCTCAATATCACAATATTTTTTATGTGTGTGTAGACCATGAGAAGTTTCATGATATGAAATTATATGTATGTGTATGTACTATGAGACCTATTTTGTTTTTATATGTTTTTTTCATGTTTATAGATAAAGAATTTCTATGTTTTGTCTTATGTTGTTATTGTGTGTATTCCCTATAGAATTTTGATATAAGGTATCAAAACTATAGGTGAATCCTTCATATATTGGTTAGTTGATTATATGGGGAGTATGTTTGATGTGACACATGATGATTATGGTGGGGTCTTGAATGTTATATTGAAGTGCAGCATGATGTACTTTGGTGGGGATTGAAAACCTTATGAATTGACTCAAGGCATGATGCCCATATGGACAATTTCATGACTAAAACTTTTCACATGGTTTGTTTTGAGATTTATGGTAACCAAACATAATATATTTTCTTAAATAGAGCCAAAGATGGTAGGGCCGAGGTTTGTGGAAGCTTGGTTAGAACACAATGACCCCTGCATGATTGTTTGATTGCGCCTTTATTTTTATATATTTGTATACATTTTTATAAATACTAAACTTATGATAAGGATTCATTGATGGTGTAATACTAGTTTTATACTAAAATACCAAATGGTAATATTGGTTCACATGAATTCTTATTTTTCCTAGATTTCAGACGAGGGTGGTGGCCCTACTCATGGTAGTTATACCAGAGGAGCTAGTTGGCTAGGGAAATATCAGAACAAAATCTAGTATTATTTACAGATATTACTCATTATTTATTTTTTCCTTGTTTATTATATATATATTATTAACAAGTGTATATTCATAATAAGTTTTACTATGTAATGTATTCCATATTACAATAGGAAGGATATATGTTATTATTTTTATTGCTTGTACATTTTTTTTCTTGTTACTCTGATTATTATTTTCGCTATTATAAAATTTGTTTTTTATATTTTAACACATGAATTGTCTCTTCATGATTCCACATAATACCTTGAAATTATTCGTAATCCTCTTACATATGGGAGAGGTGTGCATGAGGTCATGTGACTCTTCAGCCTAGACTAAGTGATTTGTGCTAGGTTGTTACACCCACCCCTACATTGTATTAAGTTTTGATAGGTTTTCAGTATTCAAAGATATAAAATATCGCTACATTGTAATGATTTATTTTTAGTGATAATTTGGGTTTTAGAAACTAACTAAACATGACAATTATTAGTCTCTCTCATTTATGTTAAACCTCGTAAAATTCATGTGTACTACTTGAACTTTATTATTCATGCATATAGGTGAAGAAAATATTTTAAGAGTGAAAAAAAACTCTAACAAGTCATAGAGTTTTTGTTCCGATTTTTTTTTTAAAATTAACCATTTATTTACCCCCTCTTAGTGGATTAATTACCGTTTTGTGAGTTTTAGATATGAAATAAGATTAATAACACTTAATTTTAAAAAATCATTTTTCTATAAAAAAATTTCTCATTATATTTTATATTTTCATTTAAAATTTAATTTTATAAATTTAAAAAATTTAATTCTATAAAAAGAAAATTATTTTTGGAATTTTAATGTCAAAATTATCTTATAGTGAATTTTTAGGATTTTTCCATTCTAGTTGATTTTTTGATGAATAATTAGAAAATACAGTTTTGTGAATACCATATCATTTATGCATCATCATGATATAAATAAAAAATAAATTATTTTGTAAATTATTGAAAATATATTACATAAAATATAATATAAATATAATAAATTTATTAGAAAATTTATATAAACTAAGTTTTATATCCAAATATCTATAAAACATTAATTGGCCCTAATTCAGTGCTTTCACAACATAAGAAAAGAAAATATTGATGGAATAGTGACAATATTTGGAAATGATTTGTGTTTTCTAGAAATTAAGTGATAAAATTTATGATTAATAAAATAAATTAACATATATTTATGAATTTTTTATTTATATAACTATATAGTTATCCAAATTCTTACATAACACTTGCACAAGGTAAAAAAGTCAAAATTATAATATTAAATATTTGGTCATGATAAGGATGATAAAAATTATTAAATATGACTAAATTTTAATAATTTTGAATAATAAATTATACATAGGTTTATAATTTATTTTTAAATTTATATAATAGGAAAATTATCCAAAACTCTTACGCATCATCGACGCAACACTTGTACAAGTGAAACATAGTCATAACTTAATGATTTGAAATACAAAAGTGATATGATTTATATAAAATTGATTATTTCATATATTGGGTGGATAATTTTGTTTTTTATTTTTTTATTTAAATATTTAAAGTTTAATTCCATATTTATCTAGAAATTTTCAACTTCAAATAATAATAATAACAATGAAAATGTGTTTAAAGTGTATTAAATGTTAAAAATAATTAATAAATTAATTAAAAAATTATATAAAAATTTATTGAGTCAAGTTAGGATATTTAAGAGTATATAATATCATATATTTACCATTTAAGAGCCACTTTACATTTTGAAATTACACTATAGACATGTAAATACTCAATACTTGCGAACAAACCCTTAAGTTTTTCCCATAAAACTGAGATAATTCTAACCATTACAAAAAACATCTCAAGTTAAATTTAATCTTTATATTTTAACCAAATCAATCTTTAAAATAAACTTTCCACATTTATAAGTATTTATAATTTCCATAAGTCATTTATTCGATGGATTTGGGTTCAATCCAAAGTGGGAAATTCAAAAGATAATGGTAAGGGTTATTTCATCTAAATTTTGTTTCATTAATATATATATTCTATATTCCCCACCATATTTATTTATTGTGGTGTATATAATAACCATTGATTTATTTTTATTATATATCTATGAAATTAAATTGATTTACAAATTCATCATGTGTTTTATCTTTTAAGAACTTTTGATTCTAATGTTACCAAAGTCATAATGGTTTCTCTTACAATTTCACGATGAATTCAAGGTTGTTTATATCTAAATTACTATTTGATAAAATTGTTTGTAATTTATATTTATAAACCAATATATTTTATTCTATTATTGGGTTTATTTTTATTGTTATCCTTTCATTTCCATTTGGTTCATAATTTAACTGAAAGTTTTCTTATAAGTGGAACTGACCATATATATTCTTTATGGTAATGAATATTTCACTTCCATGTAAAAAAATTTCAAACTATTTTATAAAAGTCCTTATCTATGATTAAATTATTTATTAAGATAATTTAATATTGACTTTTACTTCCTTTACAAAATTTTAAAAGGAATCTTCTTAATATTTTTTCACTGGGGTAATTTTTTTCATTCTTTATAAAAATATAAATAGAACATCATTTTTAATGTTTTAGTTATGAATTAATTTTCCCACTTTTATAAAATAAATTATTTATGAATCTTCCTTTCCATTTTTCAGGGTTTTATAATGTAAATTATATTCCTATTTTTTTTTAATTCTTCATTTTATAAAAAAATTATCAAAGGAAAAAGATATTTATTATTAATTTTTAAAGAAATTTTCTAATGTTATAATGATTTTTTTACTATCTATGTAAACATATGTAGGGAAAAAATCTTTCAAGGTATTATTGAAACATTTTTGAGGTTATTATGTTTGTTGAAAAAGTGTTTATCCTTGTTGTGTTTGTTAACCGAGTCGAAGACAATGTTCAATTTGTTGACAAAGGAGGGTTTTCATAGAAAGTTGTAGAGTTAAAAGGATGTTATCAAAAATCTATGCTTGATTGAAGAACCTTGACAAATTAATGGATGATCAGGTGGTTGTATAAAAATATAAGATACAAGGTGGAGCCATTTTCCAGTATTTACCAAATTTTTGGGCCTCAAAATCAACAAATGAAGAAATGTTTTTTTGGAAAAGGGACTTGCACGCCAGTTTTTTGGAGGCCTGGAAAGTTGCACACCAAATTTTTTTCAATATCAGAACATAAAAATATGGAAAATAAAAGAGGGTTTCCCATGTTTTGGTTTGGGAACACATGGTAACTAGGGAAATAGAGGCTAATGGGGATGAACTTTCGTACCGAGAAAAGACTTATGCGCAATGATCAAGGTACCCAAAATTCATATAAATAGAGGGATAACACTCCTCATTTAGAAGAAAGATTAACATTTATAGAAAATTTGAGCTCCCGTCATGCATGTAGGTTTGGGAACACAAGTGGTGGTTTTGTTGCGGAAGTATAAAGATATTTTGAAGTTGCGTGCAAGTTGGTAGTTTCATGCCAATATAGGTTTGGGAATAAAAGGGTTTGATTATCCCAAGTTCTGAGTTGAATAAGGGAATTCCGTGCAAGTGGTTTCATGAAAATTGTGCACCATTCTTGGAGAAGCATGCCAGTTGATAGTTTCATGCCAATATTGTTTTGGGCATAGAAGTGTGTGAGTCGCCCATGTTTTATGTGAAAGAAGGGAGTGTCGTGCAAGTGGTTTTGTGAAACTTATGCGCCCGGCTTGGAGAAGCGTACAAGTCATTATAGGTATGCATGAAAGTAGGAAGATTTCTCAGTACACCCATGGTAAAGTTGTATTCGTCAATGGATGAAATTGGAACTTTAAAATAGCATCTAAATGCAGAGGAATATGCATAAATTTGTGATAATTAAGTGACCTGCAAGTATTCAAACTATTATTAGATCCTTTACAGAGTAGTGAGAAAAGGAAGAGGAAGAAGGTGATCCTCTCCACTAGTAGTGAGCCAAAGATAGAGAGATAAATAGGGAGTGACCCTTTGGAAAGCAGTGAGCTAACCCAAATCATTGTAAAGGTAGTGATCCTGGGCATAGATGTGATCTATCCCAAACATTATAAATTGGTAGTGATATTTAGTGGATTTGGTACAGTGGAACATTGTCATTTTATGCTCCTTGGACATAACCCAATAAGGGTGAACCAAGTAAAAATATTTGTGTCTGCCTGCTTGATTCTCTGCACTGCATTCAAAGCATTATAATCAGATAAATAAGGAATGAATAATATCAATAGTAAAACATAAATGAAAACAAAGTGACTCTTATAATAAAGATTTCAAGATCTAGTAAGGCATATATAATTTTGAAAATAATATCTATACCCTGATTCACCCATTATTAGAGTATCTAGTAACATTTTGGTACTAAAAATTGGTATGAGAGGAAGTTTTATTTTATCATATGTTTTTTCTATAAACTGGTTCAGTCGATTTCTCAAGTTAAATATTCCGTCTGCTCTTATATTGGTGTGTCAGGGAAAAGGGAAGAACTTCAAAGAAGAAGCAAAAGTATTGTGAAATTACCCAGTGTGGAAGTGTCAATGGAAATAGTGTGATTCAAATGAAGAAATCAAGTAGTGGACAAAATAATGATTTAGATAAATCATACACTGAAAAAACTTACTCATTTAATGATGTAGAAGGAATGAGCATAGAACATGATATTCTAAGTGATGTTGAAACTACTATTTGATTATCCTTCGATAGGTGATGATAAAATAAAAATAAAGTATGCTATTTCTAAGGAGAAGCAAGAAACTAGTTTCTCATCTTAAAGACCACATAGTATAGGAAGGTTTGGAATTGGATAAGATGGTCCCCATCCTATGCGTGATAGTGAAAGGGAATTCATGATTTCCAGAGATAAGAAAAACATTCTATGTATTGGAGATATACCTAAAAATGTTGTTACATGAAGTAATGATAGCATGTTCTATTTATGTGGGATTAATGGTCATAAATAAATCGTTTTTAGAGGATTAGGAGTACATTTGATACTGTGTAGATATAAATTTTAATAAACATGAGAATAAGAATAAGCATCCTGAAAAGTATGAAAGGAACACCTCTTAGAAGAATATATTCAGCAGATGAAATTACTATGGAAGAATGGGACACACTATGAGCTTGTGCCAGGAAGATCAGATGCTCAATATTAGAATAAGATCTCAAGATACATCACTATATTGGTTTTGAAATGATGAAATAAGGTATAACTTTTATGGATGATGGTTTATATGTTCTGATCATGGGCATTTCACAAGACATTGTAGCAAGAAGAAAGCGATAAAGGAAAAGAAACCCAAAAGGAGATTCTCAACTCCAGTAATGTATAACAAGAAATATAACATTGGAAGAAAAAAATTTAAGTTGAAAAATAGGTTTAATACCTTAGTAGAATCACATGGTTCTGAAAAAAGGTATATAAATCACCTTCTCTATCACACTCACAACATCTCTCTTGGAGAGAATGTGAACAAACCTGGAAGATTAAGGGGAGATCTACTCTAGTTGCGAGTAAGAAGAATGTATAATTAGTGGATAAATCATCCCTAAAAAGTAAGGGTAGAATGTTTGAAAAAATGATAAAAGAAAAATGAACAAAGAATGTCTTAGAAAATTGACATCCCGTGACACATACTGAGAAGTGAAGACAAGTGGAGAGATTTCTACATAGAGAAGGAATCAAGGTAAGTGGAATATCGGTGGAACATCCAAGAAGGAAATGTCTACCAGTGGGTTTAAAACCTAAAGTGTGAGAAAGGCCAATCCTATAAAATCTGAATATCATAAAAAGACTCATCATGTGGGAAAGGAATTCTTAGTCATATTTCCAAAACATTTGAAGTTGGACAGGCTATTGGAATAGGAAAGGAAGGAGTGTGATGCTCTGCAAGAAAGAATCAAAGGGTTGACCCATTAGGATCAACCACAATCCTTTTCTAGAGGATTCAAAAAAAAACCCTCTCCCTATGTGTTTAAATGATATTAACTGATGTTCTAGTGTTTTAAGGTTAAGCAAAGATATGATCAAAGGGGAAGTGGTATCAAGTGATGCGAAGTGGTGATGTGATGTGCTCCAGAATGTAAAATGACTCAAATTAGTTATCAGAATTGAAGATGAAATGATGTAATTGTGTACAATAGATAATGATGTTTTTATTAACTCTATATATTTTTTCCTACACCGAGTTCTAACTCAGTTGGCTTAAAGGTTTTATTGATGGACCATTTCTAAGAGGCGAATTCAACCAATTAATATCTCATTGATGTAATTGAACTGGAGAAGTTTCTCAAACCTACATTCACATATGAATAAATGATTCAGGAGAATAAGAATGTTTTTGGTTCTAAATAATGGTCCTAACAACAGAACTTGTTTCATAACATAGGGGGAGCATTTAATATCATAATCAGATGCAAGAGCTATCAAATAAATAATTGGATGACCCAGTTCAGGTGTTAGTTTTCCATCGAGAGAAGATGTATTGTGGTGAACAAACAACAGTCATGCATTTAATGATTATCTATTTTGTTATAACAATGTGGTATCATCTGAATATTTTATGGATACCAAGAAGCTACGAGATAATATCAACAATGTTTCAATAAGGAGCTGATAAATGTTGTTGAGAGAAATGATGTCACTATCGTAGAAAATGATTATAATCATCAATAACATAGTGAACAAATTCATGATGTAATTTATAAGGAGTAAAGGAACTCAGTGGGATTCAAAGTGGTAGATGATAATTCAGAAGAAGATACAGATGATGGGACATTTGCACTAGTTTTAAGGCTGGAGACAATCAGATTATTCCTTGCCATTAAAATTAAATATAAGTTCAAAGTGTTCCATATGGATGTCAAATTTCCATTCTTGAATGGGGTTATAGAGGAAGAAGTGTATATCAAGAATTTATATGGTTTTCTCATTCATGAGGATGAGAATAAGGTTTTTCGACTAAAAAATGCGTTATATGGGCTAAAACAAGCACCAAGATCATGGTAATCAAGGCTTGACCAGTATTTGAAGAAGCTTGATTTTTAACATGGTGGAGTTGATTAAAATATATATTTCAACAAAGATAGTAATAAAATGTTGATGGTGATGGTTTATATTGATGAAATAATATTTTGAGGAGCAGATGAAGATCAGTGCATTAAGTTTTCCGAATTCATGAAAAGTGAGTTTGAAATGTCAGTGATTGGGGACCTAACATTTTTCCTTATTTTATAGATGTCACAAGGAAGGGATGACACTTTCATTTATCAATCCAAATATTTCAAGGTGGTTCTGAGAATATTTGGAATGGAAAATTACAAGGTGATGAAGACTCTGATTGCTACTTGGAGGAATTTATCAAAAGATGATGGTGGTAAGGCAGTTAATATCGCAGAATATAGGAAGATTAATGGAAGTTTGTTGTTTCAAACAACAATGAGACCTGATATTGTTTTTTCCACATGAAAAGTAGTGCGATATCAACGAAATCCCATGAAAAGCTACATGATTTTAGTGAAAAGAATACTTCAGTATATTAAAGGCACCTTGGATTTCATTTTGACGTATAAAGAAAAATCTCCGTCAGATTTATTGGGATATACAAATGTAGATTGGTCCAGTTCAGTGGATGATAGGAAATAATCCTTAGGAGGTGCTTTCTATTTTGGTGGATTATGTATTTATTGGTTAATTAAGAAGCGATGTTTCATTTTATTGATCACCATAGAGGCTAAGTATATTGCAACCACTCAAGCATGCACATAGTTATTGTGGATGAAGAAACAAATTAATGATATTGGAGTTGAAGTGAAGTCTCTGATCAGAATCCAATACGATAACTCAAGTTCTATAAATATCATCAAGATTCCCATCCATCACTCAAATACAAAGCACATTGAGAAAAAGTATTATTTTATTAAGGAGAAGGTTGAGCAGGGAATCGTGAAGTGGGAGTATGTGCCTACAGAACTACAGGATGTAGACATTCTTATAAAGGCCTTACCCAAGGATGTTTTTTAGAGACACATACAAGCTCTGGGAGTTTAGTCAACTCTTCAAACTTGAATAAGTGTGGATGTGGGACCCTCTCTCCTGGAGGTATGGTGTGTTTTCCTTACTATACTAATCTATCCTCTCTACTCTATTGCAGACCACAAAAGAGTGACCTTTGGGTTTGTTGAAAAAGGGGGTGCAATAGTGACTCCTAAAGGGGGATAAACTATATAAAAATAAGGGATACAATTTATTTCTCAAAGACACAGGGAGAAGCTGAAAAGTGGTGAAGCAAGATAGAGGGAGTTTATCAAGATAGGCAAAGAAGCTGATAGAAGGGGAACCATGATGAGAGTATATGGTGTTCAAAGTGACCAACTAGAGATTATATTGGACAATATAAAAACCCAAGAAGTGAAGAATGAGATTATTAAATATTATGATTCTATAAGTGATCGATCAAAGAATATATATCACGACAGCTAAGGATCGTAAAAAACAAGAAGAGTGGTGTTGGATTGGTGTTAGAAGGTTTCCAGTGATCAATAATTGGTATATGTTTGGTATCAATAGTTGGTGTCAGAAATGAAGTGATTCATTGATGAAATTTTCATTTACTCTTGTTCCTCATGCAGAGAATTGCTCATGTGGGCTTAGAGTATGTGTTGATTGAATCCGTGATCTCTATCAAAATCATCAGAGGCGAATGGTGGCTGAAGCATTAATGAGGTATCGTTTTATGAGAAGAGTTGTCAAAAAAACCAAAGGATGGTATTGTTGGGAAGAAATACCTCAAGGTTTCATTGAATCATTTTTTAGGTGATTGTGTTTGTTGAGAAAGTGGGCCTCCATGTTTTGTTTGTTGACAAAGCAGACCACAATATTCAATTTTTTGAAAAAGAAGGATTTGTATGGAAAGTTTTCAAGTTCAAGGGATTTTTTCCACAATACATTATTTATTGAAGAACCTAGAAAAATTAATGGATGATCTATAGGTGGTAAAAAATGTGAATATACAAGGTGGATCCTTTTTCCAGTGTTTGCTAAAATTTTGGGCCTCAAAAGAAATAAATAGAGAAAAGTGTTTTTGGAAAAGGCACTTGCATACCAGTTTCTTGGAGGCTTGGAAAGTTTAGGGCCAAATGTTTTACAAGATTAGAACATAAAAATATGGAAAGGGAAAGAGGGTCGCCCAAGTTTTGGTTTGGGCACGCAAGGTGACTTGGGAGACAGAGGCTAAGGCGGCTAGACTTGCGCACCAGGAGAAGACTTGAACATGACGCTCAGGGTGCCCAAAATGCCTATAAATAGAGGGATACCCCTCCTCATATAGAGGAAATCTCAACAATTAGAGAAAATTAGAACCCCATTTACACAAGTAGGTTTGGGTGTGTATGTGGTGGTTTGGTCGCACAAGTATAAAGATATTTAGATTTTGCGCGCCGGCAGATAGTTGCATGCAAATATTGGTTTGGGCATAAAATGGCTTGATTCACCCAAGTTATGAGTTAAAGAAGGGAGTTCCACACAATCGGTTTGGTGGAAATGTGTGCCAGGCTTGGAGAAGTGGACCATTTGATTGTTGCATGCCAATATTGATTTGGGTGTCGATGGGTGTGAGTTGCCCAAGTTTTGTGTTGAATAAGGGAGTGTTGCGCATGTTGTTTGGTGACACCTACACACCAGGCTTGGATAAGCACGTAGGTAATTCTAGGGCAATGTGAATGTTGGAAGGTTTCCTTGTACACCTATGGTAAAGTTTTATTTATCATTGGATTAAAGTGGAACTTTAATAGAGCATCCATATATAGTTTAATATGCATTCATTTGTGATAATTAAGGGACCTAAAAGTCTTTAAACTGTGAGTGGATTTTTTCTAGAGCTGTGAGAAAAGGAAGAGAAATAAGGTTATCCTCTCCACCGAAAGTGAGCCATAGAGAGAGAGAAATAGGGAGTGACCTTTGGGAAAGCAGTGAACTAACCCTGAAAATTGTGAAGGCAGTGAGCCTAGGAATAGATGCGATCTTTCCCAAACATTGTGAATTGGAAGCGAGATTTAGTAGATTTGGTACAGCGGCACATTGACATTGTATGCTTTTTGGACGTAGCTTAGTGAGGGTGAACTAAGTAAAAATATTTGTGTCTACCTTCTTTCTTACCTACATTGCATTAAAATCATTATCATATGATAAATAAGGAAAGAATAAGGTCAACAATAAAACATAAATGTAAAAAAAGTGACCATTATAATAAAGAGATCAATATCCAATGGGGTAGGGATAATTTTGAAAATAATATCCATACCCAGATTTACCCCCATCTCAGGGTATCTAGGACCCTTTTGGTCCAAACAACATACTTTAATGTTTCATATGATTAACTATGGATATTATCTAATGATACCATAAACTTTCTTTCTCAGGATGTCTTATGTTCAGACTTTGTTGAATTTCTCAAGAAACTCATTTATTTTCCATAGGTTAATTAATCTATAATGTCATTATGATTGTTTTAATAATCTTTTATCACATATATGAATGGTTTATGTTTAAATTATTGGTTAGATCCATTATATTCCTCCAATTCATTGGGTAAATATTTATGAGTCATGATATAAGAGTGAAACTTATTGAAACAATAATAATGCGAGGAGTGGATTTTATCAAAAATGTTCACATTGTTAAGTGTGGATCTTATTAAACCATTCACAATGTTAAGTGTAAAACTTATTACAATATAAAAAAAGTAAACTATGGAAATTATTAAAATGCTCACAATCATATGCATGGACATTATTAAAATTTTCATAATGATAAGCATTGACCTTATTAGAATGTTCACAATGGAATTTTTGAAATGTTCACAAAGATAATCATATAACTTATTGAAATTTTAGCATTGATAAGTAGGGATCTATTTGATATGTTCTAAACTCTCTATAATGATGGTATGGGAATTAATACTTTTCATCTTCTTATGATTTCATTTTTTATATTGTTTTCACATTCTTATGATGAAAATATCCAATGATATTTAATTTTTATCTAAAATTCCATATGTTGTGATCCACCACTTATGATATACATTTTATTGGTTATGATTCTCAATTATGATGCATGTCAATTATATTCCCACGCCCACATAATCATCTTATGCTCACTTATGATATTCAATTAATATATTTTGTGATTAAACATTCTGAGCATATAAGATCACACATTTATTATGTTTCCATTAACTTTGGATACGTAGAAGTTAATTATGAATGAAATGTAAATAAAGATATCATGTGTAGAGAATATTTTGGGGAACATTGAATATTAATTATAAAATAAAGATATCATGTAGCTAATATACAAAGAAACTAATACTTTGGGTTTTAGTATTGTGTTTTTATTTGTGAGATGAAATGTTCATGATGAAAAACATATTATTTTTATGCTCAATTAATATCAATTGGTATCAAAGAATTTGTCTAATGTTTTTATTTTAGCACTGGATCTTGGAGTGAAAGTATAGGGTGTCATAGTTTGTATCTGATAGGGGCTTAGTTAATTTTGGAGATTAATTTGTTGATATTAATAGGATAATACATATAGAAACCTAGGTTGAACTAAATGAGTTATAAGTTTATCCAATTATGTCATAGGTTTAAATGGAGGTGTCATATGAAAAATAACTTATGATTGATTTATCATATTAACAATTTCATTGATTTTTATAATACCCATTTAAGTTTTGGTATTCGATTGATAATAGGATTATGTAAATGAATTTGTGATAGTTATGTCCCTAAAAAATAATATATCCAACTAGGGAAGTGTATTTGGTAAAAATGGTTTATATAATTAAAAATATCAATATATTCTTATTATGAAGTAAAATATAAGTTTTCTGGTATCTAAGATAGTTATTTTGAAAACTCAATAGAAATTTTACCTTGATTTATGTATTTCTTATGGATCTCTTAGATATATGAAACAGTGAGTGAAAATTATAATTTATAGGACATCCATCAAACATCAATATATTTTATTTTGAGAAAGGGTCGAGGTTAACTTGATTCTTAATAGTACCATGATTACAACATAAATCTAAGCCCATAACCATAGTAAGACCTTTAATGATGAGAGAATCAACCTAGCTAAAAAAACATTAAAGGAAAAAAACAGAACCAAACATATCTCGAATAGTGGATCCTTCACTCATGTTCTCATTGGAGCAGGAACCATCCACATTAATCATGAGACCAAACAACGAAAGAGACCAACACACCCAATGGCCTTGACTGGACATGTTGATGGTTGGAAGTAAGCGAACCACTAGGAATAGTCTCCTAGAAGGATAATGATCCCAATAATTTAGGAGAGGAACAATCTAGACCTCCAGATACATATCCTAAAAAATAACCACCAAATTATAGTAGGGAAGACCCTTATATATGACCTTATTGAGAGATTACTAAATACTACAATAATCAGACTCCATAAAAACTAGCATCACCTTGTGCTCATGGGTATTTACATTTTCACCATGAATATAAGATTGTATTAAATCACTCAACTCTCTCTACACCTCTAAAACACTCATCAAGCATAGATCATTCAATACCGATGTCACCCACTGCACTTTGAAGAAAATATGAGAAGCCAAATCCAACCTTGCTTTGGCACAACAGTTTCTTTTAGAGACAATATAGATCCCCTTACGATGTAACCAATTTTTAGTAGGTAGTTCATGATTACAAATGATCAAAATAAGATAATTGTATTTTAATGGAATATCATGGAACTATAGATCACTCTCCCCAGCCTGGTGAATAGAACATTTATGCAACACATTCTTCTATGTCTTCAAAGAAAAAATAAATGTTGAGGAGTTAGTAAAAACTAGTTTGTCTATATCGTTCATGATAGTGATGATTCTAAAAAGCTCATGTTGTTGAGAGTTGAGAAACGTATTGATGAAAGGTGAATAACAACTGTCTTGGGAAAAAGAAATGTTTAGAACTGGGAAACCTAGGAAGCTAACCATGCTTCCACATTACTTCCCCCCCAAGAATTTATTTTTTCCACACCCCACAATCCAACATGAATTAAGTTTAAGGGCAGGTATATGATAGTATATTGAGTCCCATATCATATATCATTCCCCTAAACCTATTTTTATTTGTTCTATTTTTCATTGAAATCAAATTTTCCCAAAGAGAACAACCTTCCAATAATTACCATGACAATCTGAATTGAAGCATATTCATGGATTCTGAAATTATTTTAAGATTAATACCTCAAAACTCCATTCCATAAGCTATTTACTATTATGAATCCTAGTGAAGTCTACCCTCAGCCTGATAATACTAGATAAAACCATCCATAAGGTTCTCAATAGTGTGGATCACTACTTTTTTGACATTATAAGCTGATAAAACATGTACGGGTATAGAAGATAGGACATTATTGGAAAGGGTAATTAAACCCTCGAAGTAAAGGAAACAATTTTTCTAGTTAAGAATATTTTTGGATATTTTTTAAAAATATTATCAAAATGGTGTATCCAAATTCTACCTAATTAGATAGGGGCACCAAGATAATACAAAGGGAAGGGTCTTCTCAGGACACCAAGTTTCCCTTCGATTCGCTTCCCTCTAGCATTTGAACAAAAAGTTGGTAAGAAAACATTACTTTTACCTTTATTGATCATTTGACTGCTCTACATGGTGTATTAATTGAGAATATAATTGATATCTTGAATTGATATAATATTGACATTGGTGAAATGGAAAAATTTATCCCCAAAGAAGAGGTGGGAAACCCCAATGAAGTTTTTATTAAACTACAATGGCCAGACATGTCTCTCACCGATGATCAAATTAAGATATCTACTAAGTGAATCTTGAAAAAGAATGAATATACCAAGTTATAGGGGTTCAACTTCACTTAATCATTTTGACTGACTTGAATAACTCATAATTCTTCCCCATGAAGTTAAAAGAAATCCAAAGAGATAAAAAGAACCGGAAGAAGAGGTCCACAAACCAATAAAAATATCCCATAAAATCTAGTATATAATTATGATATAATTTTTTTCTTAGGGAAATAATATCAAATGATAATTTACTATAAATATCATAAAACTATTATACAATTAATTTGTATTAAATTTTATGTTTAGATAAGTATGAAACCAGTAGTTGGTGTTGACATAGTGGTTCCACAACATAGTACGAGTCAAGTTTGAAAGATTAGTGATAAGATTTAAAAATGATAAGTCTTTGATCAATAATAATAGATATAAGTTTTAACACCCCAAGATTCCATGGTACGCTTCTCTTTGAATAATACAATAGTGTGTGTTATACGAAACTTCGAGTTCTAACACACTACAACCAATCAAACGAGCCGTTATGAATAGTAATACCCACTTTTTTAAATTTTTTAAATTTTATCTTTCAAAATGGGATTAAGTTTTGGATTCGGAGTATCAAAATCATCTTAGGGTGAATTTTTGGTATTTTTCTGAAAACAGTCATTTTTTTATGAATAGTGAAAAATACTAAATTTTAATTAAAAACAACTTTTTTAATCAAAATAATTTATAGTGATCAATTATACTATTGAGTGGTTTTAATGTATAATTTGACTATATTTTTAACATTTAATCCAATGTTAGTCATTGGGACTAATTTCACATTTAAACTAGACATAAGCAAATGTCAATCTTTTGATAGTTATTATTTCTTAAGAATGCGCTTTTTGTTTTGACGACGAGAATTAATTTTAAATTAATTTCTGCCACTTATGTGTTTTGAATTTAGAAACATGTATTCCATATTTAGAATCAGGGGTTTTAAATTGTGTAAATAGGTATCTTTTATTTTTAGACATTTTGAATACTTACTTTGGTAAATATTTTATTTACCATGGTTAAAGGGTAAATCTGATAAATAGGGGTAAAGAAATAATATTATAATAATATTAAATTACACTAACATGTGTCCTAACTCTATTTTATGATAAATTTCCGACCATGGGAATCTTTGGGTCGATTTTTGGACCCCATGGAGCCACTTATAAGTGATAATGACACTTTATATTAATTAAGTTAAAGTAAACACAAAAATGACTTAAGAATATATCTTTTCGTAAAAAAAATTTTATATAGGGTTATATATGTTATCTATTATAATATAAATAATCATTAGAAATATAAAAATATTTCCTACATAATGGTATTTTATTTATAATTTTTAGACATTGAATAATTAAATTTATTTATGACCCAATGATGATGCTGTATTTTCTTTATTAATGAAAGAATCTAATAAATGATATTATAAATACTAAAATAAATATAATTTTAAAGTTTTTATTCCAAAAACAAATTTTATAGGTTAATATGACATATTAGGGTGGATTAAATGTATTTATTTTTCAGTAATAATGTTTTTAGGACTAACAAAAATCAATTAATAAATAATCTCAAAATTGACATAAATGAGTTTTTAAAACACCTAAAAGTCTAAGGTTCGTCCAAAGGGAATAAATAACATTATATGCGTCATTAATGAACCTATTTTGGTTATCTTGGAGGTTTATGGTATGTTTATTAACCATATAATATAAAAATACAAAGAGACATGGTAAAAGTCAAACTATTTAACTAAGAGTTAAATGTAAAATATATGGTTAATATAGTGACCCAAAACTGTCTAAAACCTATTGGTTGAGTGGTTATAGACACATAACCACCTTATGCTTTACATAATCCACTTTTGAGCCATTATTAACCGAATATTATATTATTATAAAATAATATCTCTAGGTTTTCCTAAGGTGACCCTCACCCCTCTTATAAAAGGGAACTCCCCCTTCACTATAATTCACACCTTCAAAGACTTTTGGATCAGAAAAAATCTGCCCAAATACCATATAAACTATGATACCTTCATCCTAGAGTCCTTACTTTAGTCATAAATCCAACCTAAGGAGACCTTTTTATCAAATCAAAAGGAATAACCCAAAGAAGAGGTAATGATTTCACCACCCTCTTTCATGTTTCTTTCTTCTTTCACTTCCTCTTTATTTATTTTTACATTTTAAAATGATAAATCCATTATCTTATATATATTTTGATGTTATTATAAATATTTTACAACCATATTCATTATTCTATCCATCCTTTTAATGACATGTCGCCATACATGCGTACGTACGGCTTACCGTCTTTACGTCGTGGTGTAATTGTTATTCAATACATTATTATTTGGATGGGTATAATAATGATTTGTAATTGATGTAAATAATAAAGATAACATGATAATGATTCTATATATATGATATAACATCCAATTATATATTATTTTAATATCAAAAGAATGATACTGTCGCTCGTGCGTATGTATGGATTACCGTCTCCACGAACGCGATGAGATTCGTTCCCCATCGTATCCATTAAAGACTAATTTTCATTAGATGATTAGAAAAAATGTTTAAAGACTTGATATAATTCTGTATATGAATAAGATACATCCCATCCATATCATATATCACATACATAACAAATAATATAAAGGAAAACGAATCCGTTAACACCCGAAACGTCAATAATACAAAGATATTATCAACAAATCAATGTTAAAAGATCATATATGATATCATATTAATGTATATGATTATTTTATAATTTAATAAAAATTATTTCACCATTATACAGGAAGTTAACCTACCCTCGAACAAGGAAAAGTACAAGGTAAGGGTTAATTCTACAATCTCTTTATTATCCGAGGTTGTTTTTACGTAAGTATCTATTGGGACCTCTTTATCATTCACTTCAATGTTTCTTAAAAATGTATTGAAAAAGATTTTTACTATTTACTAGACTATGGGTTAAAGTTATTTATAACCATGTTTGAATTTTTATAAAATATCTTGAAAGGAATATTTCTGTCGCTTTCCAAACAAGGTACCTTATGACCTTTTCGACAAAATTAAGTTAAGAATGTTTTTTAACTTATACGGAGGGTGTGGCTATTTTCCGCCATTATAACATCATCGAAGATTCCTTTACAAGATTATAAGAATATTTTTAAAATAAATGTTTTCTTTTATAATTATGTAACATTAAGTTATTTAAAAAAAATAAAGAAATATTTCTCTCAAATAGTTTTGATTTCATCTATGTCAACATCATTTGATGGATTTTATAGTTATTTGAAGTCGATTCATTATGATAAAAATATTCCATATTGTCTTGAAGGTTTTATGATATGTTTGACTCTGGATTTTTTATTTTTATACCATTCATTGTTTATGGTTAGAGTATTGACATTTCGTATGCTAGTTTTAATACGAATGTTTATGTTATATTTAAACCTTTTCATATGAGGAATGTATTGGATATAGTAAATGATGGTTGGAGCCCACTATAGCTCCTCGATGCATCGGTTGGTATCATGAGACAACTATATGTGTAATTGGATGAGGCCTTTCCCATTTTTATATATGGTTTTGTCTGAGGCCTTAATCATTTTTACACGTCTTGGACGACGCCTTGACAAAATGTTTCAGAATGTCCGACATTATATACTCCCTCATTATGAAAATAATATTGATGGTTCATGTGGTCATTCGACTAGTATAATACCCATGATTATGTTTTATTATGACATTATTTACTAAAATCATATTCTTGTCATAAAAGTATTCATGTTTATTATTGGTAAAGGCATGAGGTTTCAATTATTCGCCAAGCTTAATATTTATGTTATCTTACATTATATTGCTTACCCTTACTGAGCATTTGAGCTCACCCCTTTTGTATGTTTCATTTTCCTAGGACACGAAGAAGTTAGTTATGAGTGACTTACATGCATTATCTAGGATGTTTGGATGTTTCCAATGGAATAAATTCATGTTGTATTTATTTTCATGTTGTAAAGTTGAACTTATATATGAATCTTGTTTCCAATAATACTAAACTGATCGGTCTTTTGAGACATGATTTACTTATGATCATGCCAATATTATGGAATAATGCACCGACTCTGGGTATCTAGGTTTGGGGCGTTACATTTGGTATCAGAGGAAGTTTAGTACAAACCAAGGAAACTAGATTTAGATAAACTCTGATTATAGAACATAGCCCTAAGATAGAATTTGAGGATTAGTATAGAAGAACTTCCTAGAATTTTGGTATTATAGATATTTTTTGAGTTTTACAAGCAATAAATCCCTCTGTGGATACGAGAAAGTAGAGGTGGCTCTGGACCAGATGTACCTAGGGATAAAACCCGAAAACACCGCTTTGAGCTAGACTCAAATGGGAACTGTTGCACGACAACAGACCTTGCTGTAGTCTTGGTTACGACACTCTTGGGGGATATGATTAGGATAATTCTCATTTTCTTTACAAACCATTATGAAGGGTTTATGAGTATATACTTCCTCAAAGAATATAATTTTATGATTATGGATTATATCCATAAAATGTTCAATTTATGTTAAGTGTTTTACAAGTTTGAAATTATGCATTGTGATTCATAAACTGATCTAGTGTATGCCATTGTTTAGAAATGGTGCCTAGTGGAAGGAATGGAAACCATATCAATGAACTCACTCAATGTAGGTATTTCCCTCTTGCTCAAGATAATTATAGTGGAGATATTGATACAACTCGTTCTGATCATCTTGTCACCATAATGGGATAACTCACATAGGTTATGAATAATAACCTTACCTGTATGGAGCACCTTGATCCACAATGTGGAGTATCAATGTTAGACTGCTTCATGAGGCAACAACCACCAACATTCAATGGGGGTAAAAATCCATTAGTAGCTAAAAAATTGATACATTCCTTATAGAAAATATTCCACACCTTGGGGAGTAGCAAAAGGTAAAAAGTTGTCATGGAAGTTTACCACCTCACTGGAGATGCTGATCATTGGTGGCTATTGATTCGAAACACAAAGGAAGATGATGAATTATCAAATATGGAAGGTGGAGAGTTTAAAGATATATTCTTAGAAAAATATTTTCCTCATGACCGTCGAGCGGATATGGAAAGACAATTTATGAGTGTGAGGAAAAAGGAGGATGAGAATGTCGCAAAGTATGAAGCTAACTTTAAAAGGTTAGTGAGGCATACTGAAAATTATATACATAACCCAAGAAGTAAGATAGACCATTTCTTTGATAGGTTAAAACCATTTCTCTATCGAGCATTAGTATCACAATACTTCTCATCATACGAAGATATTGTCTCATGTGCTATCAATATAGAAAAGGAATTCTCTAAGTCTTATGAATTTAAAGTATAGCAAGAGAAGAAGAGATCTTCTAAACACTCTGGGAAAGGAAATAAGGAAATAGGGAAGAAGGGAAGAATTGAATTTCCACCCTATGATAATTGCAGAAGGAAGCACCCTGGTGCCTATCTAAAAGGAAAAGGAGTATGCTATAAATGTGGACAGAAAGGCCATCTTGTTAGTGATTTTAAGGGAAAGAAAGACACTACCAATGTTCAATGATACAATTGTAGGAATATGGGACATTATTCAAATGAATTCCCTAAGTTTCAGGGAAACTTACCTTAGAAAAGGCCAAGGGATCAAGGCCAAGATTATGCAATCACTACTACTGAGGTTGAATCCCTAAAATATGTGGTGGCAGGTAATTTAATGGTTTACTCAAGTTTAGCCAATGCTTTATTTGATTTTGGATTATCGCATTGTTTCATATCTTCCCAATTTTCTAAGAAAATTAGATATTTACAATATTATTTAACAAGGGAGTTGTTAGTAAAAACTCTTAAGGGAGGTATCATTGCTAAAATGTTTTGTGAATCAGTTACCATTAGGTAATATAAATTTTCTTTATCTACTGATCTCGTCATCATACCCATGATTTAATTTTATCTAATCCTCGGTGTGGATTGTATTTCATACCATGATGCAATTTTTTTTAATAATAAGGAGGTTACTATTTTTGATTACGATGATAAAGAACACCTTATCTTTAGAGCAGAATCTTTGCCACCTAATTCTTATCTAGATCCACCCCCAGTAGCTCAACTAAATTCAATAATTGGGGAGGAAAAGAATGAAATAATTGTGGATGAGTAAATAAATGTTCAAATAGAGGATGTACCTATTGTGAAAGAGTATGTTAATGTATTTCCAGAGGATTTACCTAGACATCCTCCAGAATGAGAAATTGATTTTTTTATTGATTTAATTCCTGGTTCAAGGGCCATATCGAAGACCCCTTATAGAATGGCCACTGTGGAATTAGTGAAACTAAAGAAACAACTAGAGGAATTGAGTAATAAGGTATTTATTCTCCCTAGTGTATCTCCATGGGGAGCCCTTGTCCTTTTTGTTAAAAATAAAGATGGATCTATGAGGTTGTGCATTAACTATAGGAAGATCAATGATATAACAATAAAGAACAAGTATCCCCTACCTCGCATTGATGATTTATTTGACCAAATTCATGAAGCTTAATACTTTTCATAGATTGACCTTCAATTTGTATATCATCAATTGTGTGTGAAGAAGGAAGACATTCTGAAAACAGCATTTTGAACCAGGAATGAGAATTACGAGTTTACCGTAATGCATTTTGGGATGATTAATGCACCCTCTGTCTTCATGGATATAATGAATAAAGTTTTCAAGTAATATCTTGATGATTTTTAGTGTTATTTATTGATGATATCTTGGTATACTCCAAAATATACGAAGATCATGAAAATAACTTGTGCATTATCCTGGAGACTTTGAGAAGACATGAATTATATGGGAATTTTAGCAAGTGTGAATTCTGGATTTAGGAGATTTATTTTCTTGGACATATTGTCTCCATGGACGGAATCTCTGTTGATCCTTATAAGACAAAGGCAATCCAAGAATGGCCAGCACCAGAGAGTATCACTTAGGTACACAGTTTTATTGGTTTAGAAGGTTATTATTGGAGTTTCGTCAAGAATTTTTCCCGATTGGCTAACCCATTAACAAAGCTCACACATAAAGGAGTTAAATTTGGTTGGACAAAAGAGTGTGAAGAATGTTTTGAAGAATTAAAGATAATATTATTCAATGCTACTATCTTAACTCTATGATCAGGGTATGATGAGTTTGTTATTTATAGTGATGATTCAAAGAAAGGACTTGGTTGTGTCCTTATGCAGAATGATAAGGTTATTGCCTATACATCACGACAACTAAAAATTCATGAGAAAAACTATCCTACCCATGATCTTGAGTTATCAGCTATAATCTCTGCTTTGAATATTTGGATACATTATCTCTATGGTGAAAAATGTGAGATATATACCGATCACAGGAGTTTGAAGTATATTTTCTCATAGAAAGAACTCAACATGAGGAAAATATGATGGATTTAACTACTCAAGGATTATGATTGCACGATACACTACCACTCAGGGAAGGAAAATAAGGTGGCAAATGCTTTGAGCAGAAAGGATCATGGAGTTTTGACCAAGATGAGAGTTTAAAGGGATCTTATTTTCATGGATCTTGTAAAGATGGATATGGGAATAACCATGGAAGGTGAAACATCAATTATTTTTCAAATGGTTTCCAAACCATCTTTACTAGATAGGATAAAGAGTTTTTAGACCGGTGATGAAGAGTTTAAAAATAATATTAAAGATGTGAATGATGAGATATTGAGTGACTTTGTGCATGAAGATGGAATTTTGAAAGTTGGGAAGAGTCTTTATGTCCCCGATATACCAGATCTAAAAAGTGAATTGCTGGATGATGCTCATATTTCCAATTTCTCCATACACCCTGGTAGCACCAAGATGTATAGATATTTGAAGGAACATTTTTGGTGGGACAACATGAAGAGGGAGATTGTTGATTTTGTGTCAAGATGTATGGGTTGTCAACAAGTGAAAGCTAGAAGGAAATAGCCTGGATGAGTCATGCAACCTCTTCCCATACCTGAGTGGAAATGGGATATTATTACGATGGAATTTTATAATGACACATACTTTACATACATTCTTATTACTTTATAATTGAAGCATAATTATTAAAACATATAACAAAACCATGATAGGACCGTATAGGTATAGTGTCTTTAGAAACTGGAAAACCAAAACAACTGGTTCATAAATCATATATATTGTATCCTGCTTATTTCATCATATATAGAGTCCCTTTTGGAATATCGTACTTAATACCCTTCTTCCTGACCTGGGGAAAAGAAAACATACAAAAGGGTGAGCTCAAATTTTCAATAAGGGTAAACAAAGGAAATGTCAATTATATCATATTCATAAGAACATAAGATTTTGAAAATATTAACCTGCAAAAGAGATTATAATATCAGGACATGAGATAAATAATAGTAGTGAAATGTAATCCCAATAATCATAACATAAAACATGAAACTTTGTTCCATACACACATATTAATAGAAAATCATTTCATAATAGTCAAGACTCATTTCCAAGACCATCATATCGGACAAAGTCCATTACTGAACCGAGTTCACTACTCGTTCTAGTCCTGTATCACTGAACCTGATTAACTTTCCATTCCAGCCATGTCTATCTCATGAGATATAAATCTTTACCCGATGCATTGGATGGGGATATAGGTCCCACCAATCTAAAAATGATACCATTCTTATGTGTGCCACAAAATCATAAATCATACATCATAGCATAACCCATGTAATAAAAATGGGATTCTCAAACATCATGCCATCATAACATAATCCATATAAGATAAATGGACTTCATAAAAATAATTCCATCATAACATAATTAAATCAATGTAATAATAGGGATATAAATAGAACCCTATATTATATTAGATGGAAAATAATTTTGATAAAACACATGAACTCCATTCTTGAGGAAAATTTTCTTTTCTACTTCAAAAACATTTTTCCTTTCTTAACATGTCATAAAATTTTAAACTAAAATAAGTTAATTGAAAATAAACTTGAAAACTTGTAAAGTAATCTTCATGGAAATAATGTTCATAAAAATCCATTCATGCCGTATAATAATAATAAAAAAACATTCTTCTCGTACTTTGGCTAGAAAAGTAAAAAAGTATCTCGTACTGAAAACGACAAAAGATTCCTTTCATAACTTTTACTAAAAATTAACCAATACGTAAAATTGGATTTAAAAAATTGTATATGTATAGAAATAATATTACATATTGAGGAAACATGGATGTAGATGGTAAATATGCCCAAGTAAATTCTGAAGTATAAATAATCTCGGATAAAAATGAGATTGTGATATTTCCCCTTACCTTAGGTCCGATATGCTTTGCACATATCCAAAACTCCTGTAATAATGATTTAAATAATGTCATTGAATTATTCCAGAATCATACTTATTGTTATGATATCATATATGGTCATATTCTTAGCTTCTTATTAGTGATATTTCATTGCTAATTGTTATTCGGGTGTTCATTGCTTTATGTTCTCATGCGTGTTTTGTCGAATAATTTTTTTTTACTCTTTCTAGGTTATAGCTAAATAATTTAAATAATGGTAGTACTATAATATATATCATATTTATTCATTCAGTTCGTTTATATAATCATGGTTTAATGAAGATCATGTAGAACGAATCACATCACATCGTGGAGACGGTAATCCGTACGTACGCACGAGTGACAATATCGTTCCCATAATTATTGAATGGTATTGGAGTGGATGATAGAATATCTCAGAATTAGTATCATGTTATAAAAATAATATATAGTTATTATTTACACCATTATACCCATCCATGTAAGGTGGTGGTGGACAACAGATTACAGCACGACGTGGAGAAGTATTCCGTATGCATGCACTTGTGGTGATTTCATTTTCTGTAAGATGGATAGAAGGTGAAATAGGTTTGTTTCATATTTATAATAACATATCAGTATATTAGTGTTACTTATGTTATTACTTTATAATGAAACCAATAAATAAGAGGAAGTAGAAGAAGAAATAAATTTAAAAGGACCAGAAAAGGATATTACCTCTTCTTCGACGCGCCTCTTCTAAACCTCCTCTTAGGGCAGTAAAGTTGGTCTTTAAAGAAGACCAGGACCTCTAGTATGTTTCTAGGGAAGTGTAGAAGAGATATTGGAAGGGTGTTTACGATATTGAAGGCTCAAATTGGTGTCAGGAAAAGAGGGAGGAGGCACCCTTTTATAAGTGAGGAGAGGGGCACCTTTGGAAACATATGAAATATAAATTTATAATAAATTCAAAACCCACATAAAAACCTCCAAAAATAAATCAATTATAAGATGATATGAGATAGGGTTTTAATCTCATCAACCAATAAAATTTAGACATTTTGGGAATTTATTTTAAACCTTATAAAATTGATTTATCCTTATTTATTCTATTTAATTTTATTTGTGGTAATAATATTCAAAATTTTAAATTATTATAAATAATTACTTATGTGTTGTGAATTTTATATAATTGGATACTTTATTACATTTTAGACCATATATATTTTAATTTATAATTTTTAAATATTTTTGTGATTTCTAAACAATTTTATAATATGTTATTTTTATAATGTAATAATAGTGTCGATTTTGACACTATTCATTTATTTGAATTTAAATAAAATACACACAGATGATATGTTCTAAATATAAGACTTAATAGATTAATAACATGTCATATTTATCGAGAAAATTCATGGATCACATTAAATAGGTCATATAATATTTATTTTGAAAATTTTAAAATCATTTATTTGATATTTCAATCAATAAAATAATTTCAACATCACTATTGTGTCATAATTAATGATAATTATTTAATCCCTAAAAATTATAAATAAATTCACATGATGTATATAATTTTGTTATATTTATGGATATTATTCGTGTTCTGTGTTTTATGAAGTTTGTCACTAAATTAAAATTATTACACTTATAAGATATAAGAGAGTGACATGTTGTCACATTCTTTGGTTTTAATAATAATTATATGCTTTTCACTTTCAAAAGTCCATAAAAAGAATATATTACGACCCCTATGTGATATGGGTATACTTGTATTCATTCCATATAATTTTTTCAGGTGTTAGGGTAATTTTGTAATCTTATTTTTCCCCTTAATTACCCGATTTACCTTTAACTATAGTAAATAAAAATTACCGTAGTTACTATTCATAATGTCAAAAAAATAAAAGTAACCTATTAACATAATTTGAACCCACTGAATACAAATATGGAATCCATTTTTCAAAATTAAAAACACAAAAGTTGCAGCAATTAATTTAAAATTTATCCAATCGTTAAGAAAAAGGGTTTTAAAATTTAAAACATTGTCAAAGATTGAAATGTTTTTACCTATGAATTCAATGTAAAATTAATGTTAATGACATAAATTATATTAAATTTTAATAATATATTCTATTTATAATTTAAAACCATTAAATTTCATCATTTAACAATATAAATTTTCTTGATGAAAAAAGTTTTTTTTAAGAAAAATTTAGCGTATTTTTACTATTCATCAAAAATATGAATGTTATTAGAAAAGTATCAAAAAAATTTCCAATATAAATTTTTATATCCTAATTCAAAATAAGAAGTTGATTTTTTAAAATTAAACTTATAAACTTCTAAAAAATTATATTTAAAATGGTTGCGCCATCAAAAGGCGGTAAAACTGCATTTTTTGAAAAATAATTCTTTTATCTGAAAAATTGATTTTGTTTTCATATCTCATTCTAGAAAATGTTTAGGATGAAATATAATGTTATAAAATTCAAAATTCATTTAATACTATTCATAACATCTAGTTCATAATATTATAATAATATATCATTGTTTAGTGATACTCGGTATTGCGTACAACGCAAGCTATCAAGGAAGGTTGCTATTGCGTGTAACACAAGCCAAGCTAGTGTTGTGTGTAGTGAAATATTCCCTTGGTGTTTAATATAACATAATACATTAAAAAAAATATTTCTCATAAAATATGAGGGTGTTACATTCTACCCCCCTTAAAACGAATTTTTCCCTCGAAATTCGTCACTTTGCAACAAACAGATGAGGATAACTCTCCCTCATCAAATCCTAAAGTTACCATGTAGCTTCTTTTAATTGGTGGTTCCTCCATAAAAATTTATCCAAACGAGTGGCCTTGTTTCATAGAAATTTTTCACTATGATCCAGAACATCTATCGGTTGTTCTTCATAAGAAATATCTTACTCCAACGGTACAAGTTTTGAGCTTAGTACATGTGAATGACCAGGTATGAACTTTCTCATGAGAGATTCATGGAACACATCATGAACTTGATAGAGATTTTGTGGAAGTTCTAATCGGTAATCTACCTTCCCACCACGATCCAGTATTTCAAAAAGACTGATATACCTTGGGCTCAACTTACCCTTCTTTCCAAATCTAATTACTCTCTTCCAAGGAGATATTCATAAGAACACTTTATCACCCACTTTAAACTCTAGGTCTTTTCTTCGATTTCGGCATAACTTTTTTGTCGACTCTGATCTGCTCTTATGTGTTGTTGAGTATATCGGACCTTTTCTACCGTCTCATCCACAAGATCATGTCCTAATAGCTTTCTTTCCCCAACTTCATCCCATCAAGTTGGAGTTCTGCATTTATTTCCATAGAGAGCTTCATAAGGAGCCATCTGAATACTGGAGTGAAAGATATTATTATATTAAAATTCCACCAAAGGTAGGTGTTGATCCCATCCACCTTTGAAATCTATAGAGCAAGATTTCAACATGTCTTACAAATTTTGAATTGTCCTCTCAGACTGACCGTCTGTCTGAGGATGATAAGCAGTGCTGGAACTCAACTCTGTATCTAGAGTATGCTGAAGACTTAGCCAAAACGTAGAGGTAAACCTCAGATCCCGATCAGATATAATGGAAAGTGGTACTCCATGCAATCTTACCACTTCTTTTACATATATCCTGGAAATATGATCAAGAGATAAATCCTCTCTAATAGCAATGAACTGTGCTGACTTCATAAGATGATCAACTATAACCTAGATAGCATTATCTCCTTTGGATGTTTTAGGAAGTCCAGTGACAAAGTCCATAGTGATGTTTTCCCATTTCCATTCTGGTATGGGTAATGGTTGTAATATCCCCTTAGGCTTCTGTCTCTCATCTTTAACTTGCTGACAAACCAAGCATTGAGAGACATATTCAGCAACATCTCTTTTCATTCCATCCCACTATAAGTAATCTTTCAGGTCCCTATACATCTTCATGCTTCCAGGGTGAATAGATAATGAAGAACTATGATCCTCATCCAATATTTCCTTCTTTAATTCTGGGATGTGAGGAACACCAAACTAATCCCTAAACCTTATTATTTCTTCACAATCAATGTGGAATTCAGGAACATTTCTCACCTTCATTTGTAACTCTATATCCTCTTTCTATGCCTCTTTAATCATCACATGTATTGATGGTTGAACATTCATTTGAGAAAGATAATATTTTTCCACTTATATTATAATTCCAAGATCCATCCTTTGTAAATCCATAAATATTGGATCTTTTTTGATCCTCATCATGGATAAGCTAGCACGGTCTTGTCGACTTAATGCATCTGCCAGCTTGTTTACTTTCTCAGGGTGATAATGAATTGAGCAGTTGTAATCCTTAATCATCTCCAACCATCTTCTTTGGTGCATATTCAGATCCTTTTGTGTGAAAATATACTTTAAAATTTTATGATCAGTATAAATATCACACCTTTCACCATAAAGATAATGCCTCCAAATATTTAATGCAAAGATTATAGCAGCTAACTCCAAATCATGAGTTGGGTAATTTTTCTAATGTATTTTCAACTATCGTGAGGAATAAGATATCATCATATCATTTTTCATGAGAACACACCCCAATCCCTTATTGGATGTATCACTATAGATCACAAACCTTTCTCCAATACAAGGCAGTGTGAGCACAGGTGCACTGGATAACCTTCTTTTTAACTCTTTGAAATTCTCTTCACACTCCTCCAAACCTAATTCCTTTTTGAGTCAACCTGGTGAGTGGGTTAGATAATCATGAAAAATCTTTCACAAAACGTCGATAATATCCATCCAAACCAAGAAAACTTCATATCTCAGTTACTGTTTTTGGTCTCAACCATCTTTTGATAACCTCTATTCTTGCTGGATCCACACATATCCCCTCTTTTGAGATTATGTGACCCAAAAATAAAACTTTTTGAAGAAAAAATTCACACTTGGTAAGTTTGGCATTAATATTATCCTTTCTTAGGGTATTTAATACAATTCTTAAGTGATATTCATGTTCTTTCTTTCTCTTTTAATAAACAAGAATATAATCTATAAAGACTACCACAAACTGATCAAGATAGTCTCTAAAGACTCTATTCATTAGATCCATAAAGATATCTGGGTCATTTGTAAGACCAAATGGCATCACTATAAATTCATATTGTCCATACCTTTTACAGAAATTCGTCTTTGGTATATCCTCCCTTTTGAACCTTAATTGATGATACCCAAAACGAAGATCAATATTGGAAAAGTATTGATATCTGCATAGTTGGTCAAATAAGTCATCAATGCGTGCGTGAGGATATTTGTTCTTGAGAGTGATCTTTTTAATTTCTCGATAATCAATGCAGGGTCTCATTGATCCATTTTTCTTCTTATCAAACAGAAATGGTGCTCCCCAAGTTGATTCACTAGGGCATATGAATCCCTTATCAAGATTCTCTTGGAGTTGATTCTTCAATTCCTACAACTCAATTTGGGCCATTCTATAAGGTGTCTTTGAAATGGTCATAGCACCCGGTATGAGTTCTATTGAAAAATTAACTTCACGATTTGGTGAAATACCTGGCAATTCATCTAAAAGACATCATCAAACTCCCATAAAATGGGAATATTCTTAATCGTGAGTTTCTCTGCAACCATTTGAGATAAATAACCATCATTTATTGGAATCAAGACCCATAATATTGAAGAAATTTCCACTGGAAGGTTATATTCATCCTTGCATCAATAGATGATCATAGATTGATTAGGAATATGAAATATGACTTCCCCTTTCTTGAAATTGATATGAGATCCATATAAAGAAAGACAATCCATGTCAAGAATCACATAAAATTCCACTATAGGAAGGATCACAAGATTTGTAGGAAGCACTTTCCCACAAACTTCAATCGGAGAAGAATTGTAAACTTTTGATGTGACTGTTGTGCCATTAGGAGTTGTCACAGCTAACTCAACAGCTAATTTTTGGGGTAGTACGACGATACCCTTAGAAAATTCTTCAGAAATAAAATAGTGGGTGGATCCAGAATCAAATAAAACATTTTCTACTTTAGAGTGGATGGTAAGTGTACCTTTCACCACTTCGTTATCGTACTCCACATCGTCAATAGAAATTGCATGTGAATTTCCTTTTTCTTTGGACTTAAGAGTTTGTTGACGTCGATCATCTTCCACAACCCTTGGACTAGGGAATTTATTGGCATAATTCCCCATTTCCTTGCACTTGTAAAATTGAAGTGTAGGAGGTGCATTTTGTGTAGCCTTTTATTTGTTCGCATCACTTGACATCTTTTTCCCATCACTGCAACATTCAATTGCCCGATGACCTTCTTTTCCACACTTATAACATTTACTTGTCCCTTTAAGACAATTCCCTCCATGTTTCCTTACACACTTTGAGTGTAAAGGAAAACTCATCTTCTTTTCAGTGTGGTCTGTAGATTTTCCTTTGAATTCCATTTTCCTCTTCTTATCAAACCCATATGACTGATGGGTTACTCCAATCTCCATCTCAACCTCGAGAGAACATCGAACAATTTCCTCATAGATATTGAAGTTCCTTATAGCTAATTCCCTTCGGAGACTTGTTTTTAAGCCACTAAAGAATCGATCGATCTTACTCACTGGTTGGATAATAATCCCAGAAGCATACCTTGCAAGCCTTGTAAAATTTTCTTTATAGGTACCAACAGATTCATCATCCTTTTTCATCAATTCAAGAAACTCATTCTACATATTTGTTAGAAGAATACGAGGAAAGTACTTATTGAAAAATAAGTTCTTGAACTCGTCCCATTCCATGGAATCAATTTTATCTCTTTGCCTCGTATTCTTGATAAGATTCCACCATTGATCAGCTTCACCTTCCAAATGATATTCTGCTAAGATGACATTAACATGTTCAGAAAATTATAGAACTGAAAATTTCTTTTCAGTGGTACTGATCCATTGTTTAGACACTAATGGATCAGAAGACCCGCCGAATGAAGGTGGAAAATGCCTCATGAAGGATTCAACATAATGTTTCTCCTTCCTTTGATAGTTTGGAAGTCCTACATGATTTATAGCTTGAGAAAGTTGTGTGAGCATGGCTACAAGATTTTTCATTCTAGCTCCCATATTGTTTGGTTTCTCAGGGGGACAATCATTGCATTGCCCGTCACATTCAGCATTAAAAAGGTTCCTTCGGGCTCCAACCAATGACTAAAACCAAGAAGCATAGTGTGAGCAAAATTAATTACAATAGGAAAACCACATAATCAGAAATAAAATTTCACACTTTAGGTCTTATCATAGGTTATTCATGGCCATTTATAAAACAATAATATTGTGTTCTATGCTTAGACATATCCTTAGGGTTTTACTAAGTCTTTCACATCCTAGTTTCCAACGGTTGACTATAACTTTCCTCTGATACCAACTATAACGAACCATACTTTACATACATTGTTATTACATCAGAATTTAATCATACTTATTAAAACATATAACAAAACCATGATAGTACCATATTGGTATAGTTCCTTTAGAAACTGGAAAACATAAACAACTGGTTCATATATCATCTACATTGTCTCCCGCTTATTTAATTATATCTAGAGTCCCTTTTGGAATATCCTACTTAATACCCTTTTTCCTGACCTGGGGAAAATAAAAGATACAAAAGGGTGAGCTCAAATTCTCAGTAAGGGTAAACAATGTAAATGTCAATCATATCATATTAATAAGAATATAACATTTTGAAAATATTAACCTGTAAAAGAGATCATAATATCATGACATGGGATAAATCATAATAGTGAAATGTAATCCCAATAATCATAACATAAAACATGAAACTTTGTGGTATACACACATAATCATAGAAAATCATGTCATATTAGTCAAGACTCATTGCTAAGACCATCATATCAGACAAAGTCCATTACTGAACCGAGTTCACTACTCGTTCCATTCCTGTATCACTGAACTGAATTAACTTACCGTTACAGCCATGTCTATCTCATGAGATATAAATCTTTACCCAATTCATTGGAGCGAGATATAGGTCCCACCCATATCATAATGATACCATTATTATGTGTTCTATAAAATCATAAATCATACATCATAACATAACCCATGTAATAAAAATAGGATTCTTAAACATCATGCCATCATAAAATAATCCATATAAGATAAATGGACTTCATAAAAATAATTCCATCAGAACATAATTAAATCAATGTAATAATTGGGATAGAAATAGAACCTTATATTATCTTAGATAGAAAATAATTTTGATAAAACACTTGAACTCCATTCTTGAGGAAAATATCCTTCCGAGTTCAAAAACATTTTTCCTTTCTTAACATGTCATAAAATATTAAACTAAAAGAAGTTAATTGAAAATAATCTTGAAAACTTGTAAATGAAGCTTCATGGAAATAATGTTCATAAAAATCCATTCATTCCGTATAATAAAAAAACATTTTTCTCGTACTTTTGCATGAAAAGTCAAAAAGTATCTCGTACTGAAAATGAAAAAAGAATCCTTTTATAAATTTTACAAAAAAATCACCAATAGGTAAAATTGGAGTAAAAAAAATTATAGGAGGATATAAATATTATTATATATTGAGTAAACATGGATGTGGATGGTAAATATGCCCCAGTAAATTCTGAAGTATAAACAATCTCAGATAAAAATGAGATTGCGAGATTTTCCCTTACCTTAGGTCCGATATGCTTTGTACATATTCGAACCTCTTGTAATAATGATTTAAATAATGTCATTGACTTATTCCATAATCATAATTATGTTTGTGATATCATATATTGTCATATTCTTAGCTTCTTATTAGTAATATTTCATATATACTTGTTATTCGGGTGTTCATTGCTTTATGTTCTTATGCGTGTTTTATCGAATAAATTCTTTTTCCTATTTTTATGTTATAGATACATCATTTAAATAATTTTAGTAGTATAATATATATAATATATATTCATTCAATTCATTTATATAATCATGGTTTAATTAAGATCATGTATAATGAATCACATCACATCGTAGAGATGGTAACCGTACGTACGCACGAGCGACGATATCATTCCCATAATAATTGAATGGTATTGGAGTGGATGATATAATATCTTAGAATTAGTATCATGTTATAATAATAACATATAGTTTTTCTTTACACCATTATAACCATCCAAGTAAGGTTTTGGTGGAAAACAGATTACACCACGGCGTGGAGATGGTATTCTGTATGTACGCACGCGTGGTGATTTCATTTTCCGTAGGATGGATAAGAGGTTAAATTGTTTTGTTTCATATTTATAATAAAATATAAGTATATTAGTGATATTGATGTTATTAATTTATAATGAAACCAATAAATAAGATGAAGTAGAAGAATAAATAAATTTGAAAGGACCGGAAAAGGATATTACCTCTTCTTCGATGTGTCTCTTCTGAACCTCCTTTTAGGGCACTAAAGTTGGTCTTTAAAGAAGACCAGGACCTCTATTATGTTTATAGGGAAGTGGAGAAGAGAAATTGGCAGGGTTTTACCAAGATTTAAGGCTCAAAATGGTGTGAGGAGGATAGGGAAGGGGTGCCCTTTTATTAGGGAGGAGAGGGGAACCTTTGGAAACATAAGAAATATTAATTTATAATAAATTCAAACCCCACTTAAGAACCTACAAAAATAACTCAATTAAAATATGAGATGAGATAGGGCTGTAATATCATCAGCCAATAAAATTTAGACATGTTGGGAATTTATTTTAAACCTTATCAATTTGATTTATCCTTATTTAATCTATTTAATTTTATTTGTGGTAATAATATGCTAAATTTATTATTGTTGTAAATAATTACTTATGTGTTGTGAATTTTCTATAATTGGATACTTTATGAAATTTTAGACCATATAAATTTTAATTTATAATTTTTAAATATTTTTGTGATTTATAAACAATTTTATAATATATTATTTTTATAAAGTAACAATAGTGTCGATTTTGACACTATTCATTTATTTAAATTTTGATAAAATCCAAACTGAAGATATGTTCAAAATAAAAGATTTAATAGATTTATAAAATGTCATATATATCTATAAAATTCATGGATAACATTAAATAGCTCATATAATATTTATTTTAATATTTTTAAAAACATTTATTTGATATTTCAATCAATAAAATAATTTCAACATCACTATTGTGTCATAATTAATTTTAATTATTTAATCCTTAAAAATTATAAATAAATTCAAATGATGTAGAAAATTTTATTATATTTATGGAGACTATTAATTTTCTAAGTTTTATGAAGTTTATCACTAAATTAAAATTATTACACTTATAAGATATAAGAGAGTGACATGTTGTCACTTTCTTTGGGTTTAATAATAATTACATAATTGTTATAGTATAAAAGTCCATTAAATGAATCTATTCTGACCCTTAGGTCATATGGGTCGACTTTAATTCATCCAATAGTATTTTGTAAGGTGTTAGAGTAATTTTATAATCTTATTTTTACCCTTAATTACCTGATTTACCTTTAACTGTAGTAAATAAAAATTACCGTAGTTACTATTCATAATTTAAAAAAAATAAAAGTAACCTATAAACATAATTTGGACCTATTTAATCCAAATATGGAATCAATTTTTCAAAATTCAAAACACATAAGTTTCAGTAATTAATTTAATATTAATCCTATCATTAAGAAAAAGGGTTTTAAAAGTTAAAACATTGTCAAAGATTGAAATGTTTTTACCTATGAATTCAATGTAAAATTAATTGTAATGACATAAATTATATTAAATTGTAAAAATATATTCTAATTATACTTTAAAACCATTAAATTTTATCATTTTACTATATAAATTATTTTTATGAAAAAAGTTGTTTTTAAGAAAAATTAAGCGTATTTTTACTATTCATCAAAAAATGAAAGTTATCAGAAAAGTATCAAAAAATTATCCAATGTAAATTTTTATATCCTAATTCAAAATAAGAATTATATTTTGTAAAATTTAAAATATAAACTTGTCAAAAATTATATTTAAAATGGGTGCGCCATCAAAAGGCGGTAAAACTGCATTTTTTGAAAAATACTTCTTTTATCTGAAAACTTGATTTTGTTTTCATATCTCATTCTAGAAAATGTGTAATATGAAATATAATTTTATAAAATAAAAAATTCAGTTAATTATATTCATAACGGCTAGTTCATAATATTATAATAATATATCATTGTTTAGTGAAACTCGGTATTGCGTACAACGCAAGCTATCGAGGAAGGTTGCTCTTGTCTGTAACGTAAGCCAAGCCAGTGTTGTGTGTAGTGAAATATTCCCTTGATGTTGCGTATAACATAATAAATTAATATATATATATATATATAAATATATATATATATATATATTTCTCATAAAATCTCAGTGTGTTACATTCTACCCCCTTAAAATGAATTTCTCCCTCAAAATTCGTCACTTTGAAACAAAAAGATGAGGATACCTCTCCCTAATCATATCCTCAAGTTCCCATGTAGATTCTTCTAATTGGTGGTTCCTCAATAAAACATTAACCAAACAAGTGGTCTTGTTTCGTAGAACTTTTTCACTACGATCCATAATATATATCGACTATTCTTCATAAGAAAGATCTTGCTCCAGCGGTACAACTTCTGAGCTTAGTACATGTGAAGGATCAGGTATGTACTTTCTCTAGAGAGATACATGGAACACATCATGAACTTGAGAGAGATTTGGTGGAAGTGACAATTGGTAAGCTACCTTCCCAACATGATCCAGTATTTCGAAAGGACCGATATACCTAGGGCTCAACTTGCCCTTAATTCCAAATCTCATTACTCTCTTCCAAGGAGATATTCGTAAGAACACTTTATCACTCACTTCAAACTCTAGGTCTTTTCTTCAATTTTTGACATAACGTTTTTGTCGAATCTGAGCTGCTCTTATGCATGGTTGAATAGATCGGACCTTTTCTGCCATCTCATCAACAAGATCAGGCCCCAATAGCTTTCTTTCCCCAACTTCATCCCAGAAAGTTGGAGTTCTGCATTTCTTTCCATAGAGAGATTCATAAGGATCCATCTGAATACTGGAGTGAAAGCTATTGTTATAAGAAAATTCAACCAAAGGTATGTGTTGATCCCAACCACCTTTGAAATCCATAGAACAATCTCTCAACATTTCTTCCAAAGTTTGAATTGTCCTCTCAGACTGACCGTCTGTCTGAGGAGGATAAGCAGTGCTGAAACTCAACTATGTATCTAGAGTATGCTGAAGACTTCACCAAAACTTCAAGGTAAACCTTGGATCCCGATCAGATTTAATGGAAAGTGGTACTCCATGAAATCATACCACTTCCTTTACATATATCCTAGCAAGCTGATCAATAGATAAATCTTCTCTAATAGAAAGGAAGTGTTCCGACTTAGTAAGATGATCAACTATAACCTAGATAGAATTATTACCTTTGGATGTTTTAGGAAGTCCAGTTACAAAGTGCATAGTGATGTTTTTCCATTTCTATTCTGATATGGGTAATGGTTGTAACATCCCCTTATACTTCTGTCTCTCAGCTTTAACTTGCTGACAAACCAAGAATCGAAAGACATATTCAGCAACATCTCTTTTCATTCCATCCCACCAGAAGTACTCTTTGAGGTCCCTATACATATCCGTGCTTTCAGGGTGAATAAAGAATGAAGAACTATGAGCCTCATCCAATATTTCCTTATTTAATTCTGGGATGGGAGGAACACAAACCCTATTCCTGAACCTTATTATTTCATCACAATCAATGTGGAATTCAGGAACATTTCTCACCTTCTTTTGTAACTCTACAACTTCTTTCTGTGCCTCTTTAATCTTCACATGTATAGATGGTTGAACATTCATTTGAGAAAGATAAGATTTTCCCCTTACATTATAATTCCAATATCCATCCTTTGTAAATCCATAAATATTGGATCTTTTTTGATCCTCATCATGGATAACCTAGCATGGTTTTATCGACTTAATGCGTCTGCCACCTTGTTTCCTTTCCCAGGGTGATAATGAATTGAGCAGTCGTAGTCCTTAATCAGCTCCAACCATCTTCTTTGTTGCATATTTAGCTCCTTTTGTGTGAAAATATACCTTAAAATTTTATGATCAGTATAAATATCACACCTTTCACCATAAAGATAATTCCTCCAAATATTTAATGCAAAGATTACCGCTGCTAACTCCAAATCATGAGTTGGGTAATTTTGCTCATGGATTTTCAACTATCATGAAGCGTAAGCTATCACCATATCATTTTGCATGAGAACACACCCCAATCCCTTCTTGGATGAATAATTGTAGATCACAATCCTTTCTCCACTATAAGGTAGTGTGATCATAGGTGCACTGGATAACCTTCTTTTTATCTCTTTGAAATTCTCTTCACACTCCTCTGAACTTAACTCCTTTTTGAGTCAACCTGGTGAGTGGATTAGATAATCATGATTGTTTTTCAGAAAACATCGATAATATCCATTCAAACCAAGAAAAATTTGTATCTCACTTACTGTTGTTGGTCTCGACCATCTTTTGATAACCTCTATTTTTGCTGGATCCAAAAATATCCCCTCTTTTGAGATTATGTGACCCAAAAATGAAACTTTTTGAAGCCAAAATTCACACTTGGTAAATTTGGCATAAATATTATCCTTTCTTATGGTATTTAATACAATTGTCAAGTGATCTTCATGTTCTTCCTTTCTCTTTAAATAGACAAGAATATCGTCTATAAAGACTACCACAAACTGATCAAGATAGTCTCTAAAGATTATATTCATTAGATCCATGAAGATAGCAGGGGAATTAGTAAGACCAAATGAAATCACTATAAATTCATAGTGTCCATACCTTGTATGGAAAGCCGTATTTGGTATATCCTCCCTTTTTACCCTTAATTTATGATACCCTAAATGAAGATCAATCTTGGAAAATTATTGAGCTCTGCGTAGTTGGTAAAATAAGTCATCAATGCATGGGAGAGGTTATTTGTTATTGATAGTGATCTTGTTAAGTTCTCAATAATCAATGGAGAGTCTCATTGATCCATCTTTATTTTTAATAAAAAGAATTGGTTATCCCCAAGTTGATGCACTAGGGAATATGAATCCCTTATCAATATTCTCTTGGAGTTTCTTCTTCAATTCATTCAACTCAATTGGGGAAATTCTATAAGGTGACTTTGAAATGGGAATAACACCCAGTATGAGTTTTACTGAAAACTCAACTTCATGATTTGGTGGAAGACCTAACAATTCCTCTAGAAAGACATCATCAAACTCTCGTACAATGGGAATACTCTTAATCTTGGGTTTCTCTCCAACCATTTGAGATAAATAACCTTAATTTATTGGAATCAAGACCCATAATATGGAAGAAATTTCCACTGGAAGGTTATATTCATCCTTGCATCGATAGATGATCATAGATTGATTAGGAATATGAAATGTGACTTCCCATTTATGGAAATTGATATGAGCTCCATATAACGAAATCCAATCCAGCCAAGAATAACATAAAATTCCACTATAGGAAGGATCACAAGATTTGCTGGAATCACTTTCCCATAAACATCAATCGGAGAATAATTCTAAACTTTTGATACGACGATTGTGCCATTAGGAGTTGTCACAGCTAACTCAACAACTAATTGTTGGGGTTGTATAGAAATTCCCTTAGAAAATTATTCATAAATAAAAGATTGGATGGATCCATAATCGAATAAAACAATTTCTACTTTAGAGTGTATGGTTACTGTACCTTTCACCCCTTCTCTATCATAATCCACATCATAGATAAAAATTGCATGTGAATTTCCTTTGTCTTTGGCCTTAAGAGTTTTTTGACGTCGATCATCATCCACAACCCTTGGATTAGGGCATTGTTTGACATAATTCCCCATTTCCTTGCACTTGTAACATTGAAGTGTAGGAGGTGCATTCTGTGAATCCTTTTCTTTGTTCGCATCACTTGACATATTTTTCCCATCACTGCGGCATTCAATTGCCCGATGACCTTCTTTTCCACACTTATAACATTTACTTGTCCCTTTAACACAATTCCCTCCATGTTTCTTTACAAAATTTGATCATAAGGGAAAACTCATTTTCTTTTCAGTGTGGTCTTTAGATTTTCTTTGAATTCTATTTTCCTCTTCTTATCAAACCCATATGACTGATGGGTTACTCCAATCTCTATCTCAACCATGAGAGCCCATAGAGAAATTTCCTCGTAGATATTGAAGTCCCTTATATCTAATGTCCTTCAGAGACTTGGTTTTAAGCCACTAAAGAATCAATCGATCTTACTCTCAGGTTGGATAATAATCCCAGAAGCATACCTTGAAAGCCTTGTAAAATTTACTTCGTAGGTACCAACAGATTCATCATCCTTTTGCTTATGTTCAATAAACTCATTCTTCATATTTGTTCGAATAATACGAGGGAAGTACTTATTCAAAAATAAGTTCTTCAACTCGTCCCATTCCATAGACTCAATTTGTCCTCTTTGCCTCGTATTCTTGATAAGATTCCACCATTGATCCACTTCACTTTCCAAAAGATATACTGCTAAGATGAATTTATCATATTTAGAACATTGTAGAACTGAAAATATCTTTTTAGTGGTACTAATCCATTGTTCAACCACTAATGGATCAGAGGACCCACTAAATGAAGGTGGACGATGCCTCATGAAGGATTCAACAGAATGTTTCTCCTTCCCTTGCTCTTTTGGAAGTCCTTCATGATTCATAGCTTTATAAAGTTGTGTGAGCATGGATAAAAGATTTTGTATTCGAGATCCCATATTATTTGGTTTCTCAGGGGGACAATTATTGCATTGCCTGTTGCATTCAGCATTATCACGGTTCCTTCGGGTTCCAACCATTGACAAAAACCAAGAAGCATAGTGTGAGAAACACTAATTACAATAGGAAAACCACATAATCAGAAATAAAATTTCACACATTATGTCTTATCATAGGTTATTCATGTCCATTTCTAAAACACTAATATTGTGTTCTATGCTTAGAAATATCCTTAGGGTTCATACTAAGGATTTCACATCCAAGTTTCCAAAGGTTGACTATACCTTTCCTCTGATACCAACTATAATGACCCATACTTTGAATAAATTGTTATTACTTCAGAATTGAAGCATACTTATTACCACATATAAAAAATCCATGATAGGACCATATAGGTATAATGCCTTTAGAAATTAGAAAACATAAACAACTGGTTCATAAATCATCTACATTATCTCCCCCCTATTTCATAATATCTAGAGTCCCTTTTGGCATATCCTACTTAATACACTTATTCCTGACCTATGGAAAAGAAAACATACAAAAGGGTAAGCTCAAATGATCAGTAAGGGTAAACAAAGGAAATGTCAATCCTATCATATTCATAAGAACATAACATTTTTAAAATCTTAACCTACAAAAGATATCATAATATCATGACATGAGATAAATCATAGTAGTGAAATGTAATCCCAATAATCATAACATAAAAAATGAAACCTTGTGTATTACACACATAATCATATAAAATCATTTGATATTAGTCAAGAATCATTACCAAGACCATCATATCAGACAAAGTCCATTATTTAACTGAGTTCACTACTCGTTCCAGTCGTGTATCACAAAACCAGATTAACTTTCTGTTCTAGCCATGTCTATCTCATGAGATATAAATCTTTACCTAATGCATTGGAGGGAGATATAGGTCCCACCCATCTCATAATGATACCATTCTTATGTGTTCCACAAAATCATAAATCATACATCATACCATAACCCTTGTAATAAAAATGGGACTCTTAAACATCATGTCATCATAACATAATCCAAATAAGATAAATGGACTTCATAAAAATAATTCCATTATAACATATAATAAAAATCATTCTTCTCTTACTTTGGTAGGAAAAGTCAAAAATTATCTCATACTGAAAATGAAAAAATATTACTTTCATAACTATTACTAAAAATTCACCAATAGGTAAAATTGGATTTAAAAAATCGTAGGAGGATAAAATAATATTACATATTGAGGAAACATAGATGTGGATGGTAAATATTCCCCAGTAAATTTTTAAGTATAAACAATCTCGGATAAAAATGAGATGCGAGATTTTCCCTTACCTTAGGTCCGATATGCTTTGTACATATCGGAACCTCATGTAATAATGATTTAAATAATTTCATTGACTTATTCTAGAATTATAATTATTGTTATTATATCATATATGGTCATATTCTTAGCATCTTATTAGTAATATTTCATTACTACTTGTTATTCGGGTGATCATTGCTTTATGTTCTTATGGATGTTTTGTCGAATAAATTATTTTTCCTCTTTTTAGGTTATTGAGATGTCATTTAAATAATGGTAGTAGTATAATATATATCATATTTATTCATTAAATTCATTTATATAATCATGGTTTAATAAAGATCATGTAGAATGAATCACATCGCATCATGGAGACGGTAAGCCGTACGTACGCACGAGAGATGATATCGTTATCATAATTATTGAATGGTATTGTAGTGGATGATAGAATATATAAGAATTAGTATCATGTTATAATAATAATATATAGTTATTCTTTACACCATTATACCTATCCAAGTAAGGTGGTGGTGAAAAATAGATTACACCACGGCATGGATACGGTATTTGGTACGTATGCACATGTGGTGATTTCATTTTCCGTAGGATGGATAGAAGGTGAAATAGGTTTGTTTAATATTTATAATAACATATCAATATATGAGTGATACTGATGTTATTAATTTATAATGAAACCAATAAAGAAGAGTAAGTCGAAGAAGAAATAAATTTGAAAGGATCGGAAAAGGATATTACCTCTTCTTCAATGAGCCTCTTCTAAACCTCCTCTTAGGGCACTAAAGTTGGTCTTTGAAGAAGACCAGGACCTATAGTATCTTTCTAGGTAACTGGAGAAGAGAAATTGGCAGGGTTTGGCCAAGCCTGAAGGCTCAATATGGTGTGAGGAGAGAGGGAGGGGGTTCCCTTTTATTATGGAGGAGAGGGGCTCCTTTGGAAACATAAGAAATATTATTTTATAATAAATTCAAAACCCACATAAAAACCTCCAAAAATGACTCAATTATAATATGAGATAATATAGGGTTGTAATATCATCAACCAATAAAATTTAGACATTTTGGGAATTTATTTTAAACCTTATCAAATTGATTTATCCTTATTTAATCTATTTAATTTTATTTGTGGTAATAATATTCTAAATTTTACATTGTTATAAATAATTAATTATGTGTTGTGAAGTGTCTATAATCGGATACTTTTTGACATTTTTAACCGTATGAATTTCAATTTATAAATTTTAAATATTTTTGTGATTTCTAAACAATTTTATAATATGTTATTTTTATAAAGTAACAATAGTGTCAATTTTGACACTATTCATTTATTTGAATTTAAATAAAATTCAAACAGAAGATATGTTCAAACTAAAATATCTAAAAGATTCATAAAATGTCATATATATCTATAAAATTCATTTATCACATTAAATAGTTCATATAATATTTATTTTAATATTTTTAAAACCATTTATTTGATATTTCAATCAATAAAATAATTTCAACATCACTATTGTGTCATAATTAATGATAATTATTTAATCCCTAAAAATTTTAAATAAATTAACATGATGTAGATAAATTTGTTATCTTTATGTAAACTATTCATTATCTATGTTTTATTAAGTTTATCACTAAATTAAAATTATTACACTTATAAGATAAAAGAGAGTGACATGTTGTCACTTTCTTTGGTTTTAATAATAATTATATAATTGTCACAGTCAAAAGTCCATTAAATGAATCTATTCCGACCCTTAGGTGATATGGGTCAAATTGTATTCATCCAATAGAATTTTGGCTGGTGTTAGGGTAATTTTATAATCTTATTTTTACGCTTAATTACCCGATTTACCTTTAACTATAGTAAATAAAAATTACCGTAGTTACTATTCATAATTTCAAAAAAATAAAATTAACCTATTAACATAATTTGGACCCAATGAATCCAAATATGGTATCCATTTTTCAAAATTAAAAACACATAAGTTGCAGTAATTAATTTAAAATTAATCCCATCATTAAGAAAAAGGGTTTTAAAAGTTAAAACATTGTCAAAGATTGAAATGTTTTTACCTATAAATTCAATGTAAAATTAATGATAATTACCTAAATTATATTAAATGGTAAGAATATATTCTATTTATAATTTAAAACCATTAAATTTTATCATTTAACGATAAAAATCATCTTGATGAAAATGTTTTTAAGAAAACTTTAGCGTATTTTTACTATTCATAGGAATATTAAAGTTATTAGAAAAGTATCAAAAATTTATCCAATGTAAATTTTTATATTCTGATTCAAAAGAGGAAGTTTATTTTTTAAAATTGAACTTATAAAATTGTCAAAAATTATATTTAAAATGGGTTCTCCATCAAAAGGCTGTAAAACAACATTTTTTGAAAAATACTTCTTTTATCCGAAAAATTGATTTTGTTTTCATATCTCATTCTAGAAAATGTATAATATGAATTATAATGTTATAAAATTCAAAATTCAGTTAATACTATTCATAATGTATAGTTTATAATATTATGATAATATATAATTGTTTAGTGAAACTCGGTATTGCGTACAACACAAGCTATCGAGGACGGTTACTCTTGCGTGTAACGCAAGCCAGACCAGTGTGTGTGTAGTGAAAGACTCCCTTGGTGTTGAATATAACATAATACATTAATATATATATATATATATATTTCTCATAAAATCTCAGGGGCTTAAATTTTTTTCATGGGACTACCAAAGACTCCTAGAAGGACAGATGCAATATGGTTCATTATTGATCGTCTTACCAAGTCAGCACATTTTCTTTATATAAGAGAAGATTTAACACTTGAAAATATAAAAATATTATATATATTAATGAATTTGTGAGACTTCATGGTGTACCATTATCAATTGCTTCTGATCGTGATCCACATTTTACATTATGATTATGGAAAAGTCTTCAAAAAGCCCGGGATACTGAAATTCGTTTGAGCACTGCCTACCACCCCCAAACTGACGGACAATCAAAACTAACTATTAAAAACCTATAATAAATGTTGAGATCATGCTCACTTGACTTTAATGGTTTGTGAGATCAATATTTACCTATGGTAGAATTTTCCTATAACAATAGCTTCCATTGAAGTATTCAGATGGCACCATATAAAGCGTTATATGGAAAGAGATTCCACACACCAACTTATTGGGATGATGTTGGTGAAAGAAAAATCTTAGGCCCAGAAATTGTGGAGGAAATGATGGAAAAGGAGAAGGTAATCCAAAACCACATCAAAGAAGCTCAAAGTAGGTAGAAGAGCTATGCCGATAACCGAAGGAAGGATTTGGAATTTCAGGTAGGAGATCATGTTTTTTAAAGGTATCTCCCTGGAAGGGTGTTATACATTTCACTAAGAAGGGTAAATTAAGTCCCAGATACGTGAGACCTTTCAAAATTCTAGAACTAATTGGGGCTGTAGCTTACCGTTTGGCAATGCCGCCAAGTCTCTCCATAGTTCACGATGTATTCCACATATCACTGTTGAGAAAATACATGCCTGACCTAATGCATGTACTCACCTATGAGGAATTAGAACTAGAACCTGATCTGTCTTATTGTGAAGATCCTGTCAAGATTATTGATACAAGAGAAAAAGTGTTGAGAAACCGGACGACTCATCTAGTAAAATTTCTATAGAGAAACCATAAGATGGAAGAGGCAATATGGGAACCCAAGGAACTTATGATGAAGAACCACCAGAGTATTTTTATGTATTAATATTATAGAAATTTTAAGGATGAAATTATTTTAAGGAGGGGAGAATATAACACCCCAAGCTTCCATTATATGCTTCTATTTGAATAATAAAATAGCGTGTGTTGTACGTAACTTCGAGTTCTAACACACCACAACCAATCAAACTAGCCGTTATGAATAGTAGTACCCACTTTTTGAAATTTTATAAATTTTATCTTTCAAAATGGACTTCATTTTTGGATTCAGAGTATCGAAATTATCTTTGGGTGAATTTTTGTTATTTTTCTGAAAACATTCAGTTTTTGATGAATAGTGATAAATACTAAATTTTAATTAAAAACAAATTTTTTAATAAAAATAATTTATAGTGATAAATTATACTATTGAGTGGTTTTAAACTATAAATATATTATATTTGTACCATTTAATTCAATGTTGGTCATTGGAGATAATTTCACAATTAAAATGTAAATAAGTAAGTGTCAATCTTTTGATAGTTATTTTTTCTTAAAAACACACTTTTTGTTTTGAGAATAAGAATTAATTTTAAATTAATTTCCACCACTTATGTATTTTGAATTTAGAAACATGGATTACATATTTAGAATTAGTAGTTCCAAATTGTGTAAATAGGTAAATTTTATTTTTAGACATTTTGAACAATTACTTTAGTAAATATTTTATTTACCATGGTTAAAGGGTAAATCTGGTAAATAAGAGTAAAAAAATAATGTTATAATAATATTAAATTACCCTAGAACATGTACTAACCCTATTTTATGATACATTTCAGACCATGGGCATATTTGGGTCGTTTTTGGACCCCATATATCCACTTGTAATTGATAATGACACTTTATATTAATTAAGTTAAAGTAAACACAAAAATGACATAAGCATATATCTTTTAGTAAAACAATTTTTACATAGGGTTATACATGTTATATTTTATACTATAAATAGTCATTATAAAGATAATAAAATTTACTAAATAATGGTATTTTATTTATAATTTTTAAAAATTTAATAATGAAATTTATTTATGACACAATGATGATGCAATATTTTCCTTATTAATGAAAGAATATAATAAATGATATTATAAATACTAAAATAAATATAATTTGAAAGTTTTGATGCTATAAATTTTTTTAGGTTAATATGAAATATTAGGGTTGATTAAATGTATTTATTTCAAAGTAATAATGTTTTTAGGACTTTAACAAAAATCAATTATTAAATAATCTTAAAATTGACATAAATGAGATTTTAAAACAAATACAATATTATTGGTTGAAATAATATTCCTAAAAGTCTAACGTTCAGAAACAGGGCCTAAATAATATTATATGTGTCATTATTGAACCTATTGGGGTTCTCTTGTAAGTTTATGGTATGTTTATTAAACATATAATAAAAAATACAAAGAGACACGGTAAAAATCAAACTATTTAACTAAGAGTTATATGTAAAGGATAAGGTTAATATAGTGACCCAAACCTGTCTAAAACCTATTTGTTGAGTGGTTTTAGACCCATACCCACCTTATCCTTTAAATAATCCACTTTAAAGCCAATATTAACAGAAAATTATTTTATTATAAAATAATATTTCTAGCTTTTTCTAAGGTGCCCCTCACCCCTCTTATAAAAGGGCACTCCCCATTCTCTCTAATTTACACCTTCAAAGCCTTTTGGATATGACAAAGTCTTCCCAAATACCCTATAAACTGTCCTAAATTCATTCTAGAGGCCATAATTTAGTCAAAAAGACAACTTAAGGATCCATTTTAATCAAATCAATAGAAAGAACCCAAAGAAGAGGTAATGATTTCACCACACTCTTCCAAGTTCCTTTCTTCTTTCACTTCCTCTTTCTTTGTTGTTTCCATTATAAAATGATAAATCCAGTATATTATATATAATTTGATGTTATTATAAATATTGTACAACCATATTCATTATTCTATCCATCTTTTTAGTGACATGTCACCATACATGCGTACGTACGGCTTACCGTCTCCACGTCGTGGTGTAATTGTTATTCAATACATTCTAATTTGGATGGGTATAATAATGATGTTTAATTGATGTAAATAATAAGTATAACATGATAATTATTCTTTATATATTATATAGCATCCAATTATATATTGTTTTAATATCAAAAGAATCATATTGTCCCTCGTACGTACGTACGGATTACCGTCTCCACGAACGCGATGAGATTCGTTCTGCATCACATCCATTCAAGACTAATTTTTATTTGATGATTAAAAATAATGTTTAAAGACTTGATATAATTATGGATATTAATAATATACATCCTATCCATAACAAATATTACTCACATATAAAATAATATAAAGGAAAACGAATCCTTTAACACCCAAAATGATGATAATACTAAGATATTATTAACAAATCAATGTTAAAAGATCATATATGATATCATATTAAAGTATATGATTCGTGTATGATTTAATATCAATTATTTTACCATTATACGGTAGTTTAAACTACCATCAACCAAGGAAAAGTACAAGGTAAGGGTTAATTCTACAATCTCTTTATTATCCGAGGTTGTTTTTACATAATTATCTATTGCGACCTCTTTAGCATCTACATCCATGTTTCTTAAAAATGTATTCCAAAACATTTTTACTATTTACTATACTATGGGTTAAATTAATTTATACTATTGTTTGAATTTTTATAAAATGGTTTGAAAGGAATCTTTCCGTCGTTTTCCAAACAAGGTACCTTATGACCTCTTTGACAAAATTAAGGTAAGAATGTTTTTTTAAATTATACTGTGGGTGTAGCTATTTTCTGTCATTATAACATCGTCGAATATTCCCTTACAATATTATAAGAATATTTTTAAAATAAATGTTTTCTTTTATAATTTTGTAACTTCAAATGATTTTAAAAAATGAAATCGATATTTTTATCAAATAGTTTTGTTTTCATCTCTGTCAACATCCTTTGATGGATTTTATAGTTGTTTGAAGTCGATTCATTATGATAAAAATATTCCATAATGTATTGAAGGTTTTATGATATGTTTTACCGTGGATGTGTTATTTTTATACCATTCATGGTTTAGGGTTAAAGTATTTACATTTCGTATGCTAGTTTTAATAAGAATGTTTACGTTATATTTCAACCTTTTTATATGAGGAATGTATTGGACTTAGTAAGTGACGGGTGGAGCCCACTATAGCTCCTCGATGCATCAGTAGGTATCATGAGAAAACTAGACGTGTAATTGGATGAGACCTTTCCCAATTTGATTTATGGTTTTGGATGAGGCCTTAATCATTTTTAGACATCTTGGCACAGGCCTTGACAAAGTGTCTCAGAATGTGCGGCATTATACATTCCCTCATTAAGAAAATAATATTTATGGTTCATGTGGTCATTCAACTAGTATAATACCCATGATTATGTTTTATTATGGAATTATTTTCTCATCTAATATTCCTTCCATAAAAGTATTCATGTTTATTATTGGTAAAGGCATGAGGTTTCAATTATTCACCATGCTTAATATTTATGTTATCTTCCACTATATTGCTTACCCTTACTGAGTGTTTGAGATCACCCCTTTTATATGTTTAATTTCCCTAGGATATGAAGAAGTTAGTTATGAGTGACTTGCAAGAATTATCTAGGAGGCTTGGATGTTTCCAATGGAAGAAATTTGTGTTGAATTTATTTTCAAGTTTTATAGTTCAACTTATGTAAGAATCTTGTTTCCATTAATAATAAACCGATCGGTCTTTCAAGACATGATTTCATTATAATCATTCTAATGTTATATAATAATGCACTAACTCGGGGTAACTAGGTTTTGGGAATTACATAAATTATGGCTAATCAAGGAAATTCACATATATTTTGGAAATTTATATTTATATAATAAGATAATTATCTAAATTATTACTTAGCATTTGCGAAAGGTAAGAAAAGTAAATATTCTAATATTAAATATTTAGTCATGATCATAATGAGAATAAAACTATATTATAAATTTTAATAGATGAAAATAATAATTATTAAATAATTATATTTATATTATTAATTTATTTTTAAATTTATATAATAGGATAATAATCCGAAACACAACGCTTTTAGAGGTAGATGAAAACTAAAAGCTGGTGGATTTAAAATATTAAAGTGATAAGATTTATATGAAATTGAAACTTTTGTGGTTTTAGAGGATAAATTTTAAAACATTTCAATGAATTTAAAATTTAATGGTTAATTCCATAATTATCTAGATAATTATAAATTTAAATTACAAGAATAACAATGAAATAAGTTTAAACGGTATTTAATGTTAAAAATAATTTAAAAATTAATAAAAAAATATAAAAACTTATATTGAGTCAATAAAGGATTTTTAATTGTCTAAGATCATCTATTTTCAATTTATGATCTACTTTCCATATTAAAATTACATTATTAACCCTTAAAGACTTGATATTTGTGAAAATTCCATCAAATTTTTCCCATAAATGGGGGATCATACTAACCTTTAAAAAGAAATATCAATATATGTTTCCAATTCATATTATTCCTAAATCCCTATTTAAATTCCCTTTTCCATGTTCATAAGTTTTTGGAATTTCCAAAAGTCCATTCTCTAAAGGCTTTAGACTCAATCCGAAGGAGGATCTTCAAAGATAATGATAAGAGCTTTCTCATCAAAATTCTAAGTCATTTAAGTGTGTTCTATATTCACCACATTATTCATTTTTATGGTTTATATTTTATTATTGCATGAATTTTTATTATAATTGACATGAATTTAAATGGATTTGAAAGTCCATCAAATATTCTCTGTTTCAAGGGATATTTATAAACATTTTATAAAGGCCAAAGGGTTTATTTTATAATCAAATATTTGATTTTAGGTTTCCATATATAAATTATTATTTTATGTTTTTATTTATACGGTTTACATGTATTTTTATTCTTCAAATTCCATTTGGTTTATAATTAAATTTAACGGTTTCCTGTAAGTAGAATCAACCTTATCATTTATTTATGGTCGGGAATCATTATATTTCTTGTCCATATTCTTCAAATTGTTTTAAAAATGTTATTATGAATGATTAAATGGTTTATTGATGTCATTTTATGTTTAATTTGTGTTCCTTTACAAATTTTTTAAAGGAATATTCTTAACATTTTCCACATTAATCATTTATGTCTTTATTTATAAAAGTGTGAAAAATATCATTGTTAACATTTTCCACATGAAATAGTTTTCAAAATTTTATATCAATTTTTTATTTTTGAAGCTTCCTTTAAAATTTTCATTGTTATAAAAAGTAAATTATATTCCCAACTTTTTGTAAATTTATCATTTTAATAAAAAAAAATTCAAAATAAAATTACATTTATTCTTATTTTCAATGAAATTTTCTAAAACACTTATAAAAGTATTTTTTATATATGTAAACATGCTTCAATGTTTCTTATGATTAATCAAGTATATTATCTAATGATACTATCCACCTTATTTATTTGAATGTATCATTATCATGCATTGTGGAAGTTCTCACAAAACACATTTCTTTCCCACTTGTTAATTAATCCTTGATGGAATTATGGTTTAGGTTTATGTAATAGGTTATATCCCTTATATCCCTTCTATGCAATGAGTAATGATTTTTGTATCATGATATAGGCTTGAACCTTATTAAAATGTTCAAGAGATTATGAATGGATTATATTAAAATTTTCTCAATTTTAAGTTTAGATCTTATTAAAATATTTATAATGTTATGCGTGGACCTTATTAAAATGTTCGTATCATTAACCATTGACCTTATTAAAATGTTCATAATGATATGTGTGGACAATATTAAAATTATCTCAATGATAAGTGTGGGAATTTTTGGATTATTCAAAATGAAAATCATGGATCTTATTTAATTATTCACAAATAGGGGTGTGGATATTATTTAAATGTTCACAATAATAAGAGTGGAACTACATTATTTGTTCAAAACTCTATGTGATGATGGTCTTAGTAGTGAGCCTTGACATACACATATGAAGTCATGTTTTATATTATAGTCACATTCTAAAGATGAAAATATCCAGTGATATTTTCTTCTTTATTCCATAATCCTTATGTTGGGATCCATTACATAAGATATATGTTTTATTGGTTATTATTCTCTATTATTATACACCTTTATTTTGTTCTCATACCCACATGATCATCTAATTCCCACTCACAGTATTTTACTGATATCTCTTTTTCTTATGATCACTAAGCATATGATCACACCCCTTTCTTGTGTTTCCATTTCCAAGGATATTAAGAATATAATTATGTTTTTAATCTCTATAAGAATATAATATGTGGGGAATATTGTGAGAAATTTTAAAAAATCATTGTAAGTAAGAATATCATGTAGCTAATCTCCAAAGATACTAAACCTTTGAGTTTTTGTATTGTGTATTTATTTGTAAAATTAAATTTTTATGATTTCAAATATATTATTGTTATGATAAAGCCATCTCACATGATATCAAATCATACATGGAAATTTTTTAGTTTAGCACCAGATCTAGAAATTTGGGCCTGGGGTATCTATAATATCCTGAAATTTCATGAAAGTATATCCTTGTTTAAATTTTGGTTAATACTCATTAGGTTTGGATAATGAAGTGGTACTTGGGTTTATGAGAAGTTTCGAGGGTGTCCATGGTGTTCAGGACATGAAAGGAAGAGAAAAAAGACCAAGAAGTGTGCATCGCATGATTGGTACATAGTTAGCACAAATTGTGCACCTATATAGGGAAACCTTGAAACCAAAGATTCTCTTAGAAATTGGTAGGTTCATAAGCCCCACAATATTTTAAAAACCATATGGTTTCTCTTAGTAAATTTTTTGGGTCCTTTTTAGATAGTGGGAGCCTCCTAGTTGGTAGATGGTTTGGCCAACTATTTATCCCTTAAAAAGTAGGAAATTCCCATTTCCCTCCCAATTTTATTTCTTTATCCCTTGAATATATCCCCCATTTGACGCCCTACATCAAGGGTTATGAAATAGAAGATCCTCCCTCCTTCATGAGTGGTTTTTCTTCAATTCTTGTGTGTTTGGAGTTCCGTTTAGTGTGAATCAAAGCTCCGAGTAAGTATTGGACCCCATTTCCTCTAGTATATTCTTGTATAGTACTCTGATGTTTGTTTGAGTTTTAATCAAGGGATAAATTTAAGTGGTAAGTTGTCTACAAGCATGAGTTATGTGGTATTTAATATTTTTCCCATAGTCTTTATGTTTATAAGTGTATGTGGTTTTGTGAATTTACTACCTTGTCGCTTTTGTTGTTATTTAGTAATGAAAGTGATTTTGGGTCTTATATTTATGCATGAAACCCTCTACGGACCATGTTGGGTCTATTGGTGTTTGAGACTGGACTTAGGGCTACCATTGGGGTATTCCAAACCCTCAAGGATGGTGAAATAATTTATAAAATGTTGAAATTGGATAATTCTTAAGTTAATGGGTTATGAAATTCTATGTGGGTGTGTGGGAAAGATTATTGGAATAAATTAAATTTGTAAATGGTTTATTTTTTGAAATGGCTAGAAGGATTTTGAAATGGTTTAAATGTTGTATTTTGTATTTTTTTTGTTCATTTATTGTTTTCCAATGAACACTACGGGAAAAATGGGTATTTGTGACTGGTTATTTGCGACGGGAATAAATCCCGCCACAAATTGTCCCGTGAAAAACTTATTTGCGACGGGGGTATTTACCCGTCGCCAATAATTAGGCTTTTGCGACGGGATTGCTTTCCCCGTCGCAAATAGTTTTCCCGCGATGCGCGCCAAATCGCGGGAAAACTATTTGCGACGGGGGAATATACCCGTCGCAAATAACCGGCGGCAGTAAAAGGTATTTGCGACGAGAATATTCCCCCGTCGCAAATAGTATGTCGGCAGGTGGTTATTTGCGACGGGACCCGTTGCAAATAACTATTTACTCGCTGACCGTAATAAATGTCGGCTAAGGTATTTGCGACGGGACCCGTCGCAAATGGACCCATCGCAAATAATCTAACCTATAAATACCCCCATCCGTTTTTTTCAAATCATTCTCATTCTCTATCTTCTCCTGCTCTCAAACTTGTGTTTCTAAAGTTTAGTTTTTCTTCAGTTTAAATTTTTTTTCGGAGCTGATATTAAAGTTTTGAAGAACGATCAGAGCAGATCAGTTTTCAAGGTATTTATGTTCATTTTAATTTAATATTTATTTTTAATTTTTTATTAGTTTCAATTATTCTTAATTAGTTGTAATTTAATTATGTTTATATTGTTTTCTTACTTAATAAATTTAAATTATTAGTATTGTTCATAGTTAATGGTAATTAGGAATAATTAGTAATAATTTTTAATAATTATGAATAAATATTAATAATTAGTAATAAATACCAATAATTAGGAATAAAAACATTATTACATTATTAGTATATTTTATTATTAATATTAAAATAATATAATTTTTTATATATATACAATTCTTTTTTCATCTGTGTGTTTACTGTCTTCACATGTATTATTTGTATGTGGAGATAGAAAACGCACAGATGAAAAAAGAATTGTATATAAATCAGAAAATTATATTATTTTAATATTAATAAAAAAATATACTAATAATGTTATTATTTGTAATTATTGGTAATTATTCCTAATTATTGGTAATTATTTATTTAATTACTAATAATTAGGAACAATTATCAATAATTATCAATAATTAAGAATATTTAGTAATAATTAGTAATAATTAACAATAATTAGTAATAATTAGTAATAATTATCAATAATTAGTAATAATTAGTAATAATTACCAATAAGTAGTAATAATTAGTAATAACTACCAATCAGTAGTAATAATTAGTAATAATTACCAATAAGTAGTAATAATTAGTAATAATTACCAATAAGTAGTAATAATTACCAATAAGTAGTAATAATTATGTATAATTTGGAATAATTACCAATAATTAACAATAATTAGTAATAATTAGTAATAATTAGTAATAATTACCAATAATTACCAATAATTAGTAATAATTGGTAATAATTACCAATAATTGCCAATAATTACCAATAATTAGGAATAATTAGGAATAATTAGGAATAATTAGGAATAATTAGGAATAATTAGGAATAATTAGGAATAATTATCAATAATTATCAATAATTATCAATAATTATCAATAATTATCAATAATTATCAATAATTAGGAATAATTAGGAATAATTAGGAACAATTATCAATAATTAGGAATAATTAGGAAGAATTATCAATAATTAACAATAATTATCAATAATTAGGAATAATTAGGAATAATTAGGAACAATTATCAATAATTATCAATAATTAAGAATAATTAGTAATAATTAGGAACAATTATCAATAATTATCAATAATTAAGAATAATTTGTAATAATTTGTAATAATTGCCAATAATTACCAATAATTAGAAATAATTAGGAATAATTAGCAATAATTAGGAATAATTAGGCATAATTAGGAATAATTAGTAATAATTACGAATAATTAGTCATAATTATTAATAATTCGTAATAATTAGTAATAATTAGGAATAATTAGGATTAATTAGTAATAATTTTTTATAATTATTTATAACTATTTATAATTATTTATAATTATTTTTAACTATTTATAATTATTTATAATTATTTATAATTATTTATAATTACCAATAATTACCAATAATTACCAATAATTACCAATAATTACCAATAATTACCAATAATTACCACTAATTACCAATAATTACCAATAATTACCAATAATTACCAATAATTACCAATAATTACTAATAATTACCAATAATTTCCAATAATTTCCAATAATTTCCAATAATTTCCAATAATTAGCAATAATTAGCAATAATTAAAAATAATTAACAATAATTACCAATAATTATCAATAATTACCAATAATTTGCAATAATTAGTAATAATTAGTAATAAATACCTAAAATTAGGAAAAATAAGAAAAAATTAGGAAAAATTAGAAAAAATTAAGAAAAATTAAGAAAAATTAGGAAAAATTCTCAATAATTAGTAATAATTACCATTAATTAGTAATAATTACCTATAATTAGTATTAATTACCAATAATTAGTATTAATTACCAATAATTAGTATTAATTACCAATAATTAGTAATAATTAGGATTAATTAACAATAATTAGTAATAATTATCAATAATTAACAATAATTAGTAATAATTAACAATAATTATTAATAATTACCAATAATTACCAATATTTAGTAATAATTAACAATAATTACCAATATTTAGTAATAATTAACAATAATTGCCAATAATTACCAATAATTGCCAATAATTACCAATAATTAGTAATAATTATGAATAATTAGTAATAATTACGAATAATTAGTAATAATTACGAATAATTAGTAATAATTACGAATAATTAGTAATAATTACGAATAATTAGTAATAATTACCAATAATGAGTAATAATTACTAATAATTATCAATAATTACTAATAATTATCAATAATTACTAATAATTATCAATAATTACTAATAATTAGTAATAATTAATAATAATTAGCAATAATTACTAATAATTAGTAATAATTAGTAATAATTAGTAATAATTAGTAATAATTAGGAATATTTCATATTAATTAGGAATAATTAGTATTAATTAGGAATAATTTGTAATAATTACCAATAATTAGTAATAATTATTATTAATTACCAATAATTAGTATTAATTACCAATAATTAGTATTAATTACAAATAATTAGTATTAATTTCCAATAATTAGTATTAATTGCCAATAATTAGTATTAATTACCAATAATTAGTATTAATTACCAATAATCACCAATAATTACCAATAATCACTAATAATTACCAATAATTACCAATATTTTCCAATATTTTCCAATAATTACCAATAATTACCAATATTTTCCAATAATTACCAATAATTACCAATATTTTCCAATAATTACCAATATTTACCAATAATTACCAATATTTACCAATAATTACCAATATTTACCAATAATTAGGAATAATTACCAATAATTATGAATAACTACCAATAATTTGGAATAATTACCAATAATTTGGAATAATTACCAATAATTTGGAATAATTACCAATAATTTGAAATAATTACCAATAATTAGGAATAATTACCTTATTACATTATTTGTATATTTTATTATTAATATTAAAATAATATAATTTTCTATATTATATACAATTCTATTTTCTTCTGTGTTTTTTCTATCTCCACATGTAATATTGGCATTCTTTTTCAAAATTATCAACCTACTCGCCAATGGAGAGGTGAATGTGAATGTCAATATTACATGTGGAGACAGAATGTGAAACACATAGATGAAAGGAGAATTGTATATAATATAGAAAATTATATTATTTTAATATTAATAATAAAATATATTAATAATGTAATGATGTTATTATTATATAATTAATATTTATGAAAAAAATTATATTAGTATTATTAAAAAAAATAAAAAATCAATATAATATTAAAATTATCAATATTTGTAACAGGTTTTGATTTATTCTCAATATATTCAATCCTTGCTTGTGTTTTTTCTAACAAATTATTCAAAACAAGTAATGCTTTTATATTTTATAGAAAAATATGGAACAGCGAGGTCGTCAACAGTCATTATTAGATGACCGCATATGGATAAATCAACGTAGAAATCCAAATGGTTCTGGTTTAAATCCAGTATATATAGAGGGTGTGGATATTTTTTTATCATTTGCGGCATCAAATCCAGAATTTTTTTCAGAAGGAAAGATAAAATGCCCTTGTAGAAAATGTGCATTGAGAACGTTTGACACGTTTGACAAAGTGGGGGAACATCTCTTGCGTTTTGGTTTTCAAGCAGATTATGTTTTTTGGTATCAACACGGTGAACGCAGTTCCAGAGCAGGTGATACCAACTTGATTCCGGATCCATCCCAGTTTCAAGATTTAGTACATGATGTTGCAGGTTCATTTGTTCAACATACAGAAACTCCAGCTGATATAGCTTCAAATACTGAGTTGGGACCGTCTGAATTTTATGAGTTGTTGAAGTATGCTGAGGATGCATTATATCCTGGCTGCAAGATGAGCAAATTATAAGCAGTTGCAAAATTTATGGCTATCAAATCAGATAACGGAATGTCAAACACCTGTTTTGACCAGATATTTTCTTTGCTGAAAACGCTGTTACCCGAAGGAAATGTTTTACCTACAAATTACTATGAAAGTAAGAGGTTGGTTCGAAATTTGGGACTTACTTGTCAGAAGATTCATGCATGTTCAAATGACTGCATTTTATATTCTGGGGAAAATGAGTCGTTGGATAGTTGTCCCACATGTGGGCAACTGAGATATAAAGAAGGACAACACGGGAAGTCTGGTTTGATTCCTGTAGAACAGTTGAGATATTTTCCGCTTATATCCAGACTTCAGCGTTTATTCATGTCTAAGAATACAACGACAATGATGTCATGGAATAAAGAGAATAGTTCAACCGATAAAAGCTTGAATCATCCAGCCGATGGTGATTCATGGAAACATTTTGATAGAGTGCATCCATCCTTTGCTTTAGAATCTAGAAATGTTCGACTGGGCCTTTCCACTGATGGTTTCTGTCCGTTTGGATCTTATGGTAGTCAATATTCATGTTGGCCTGTTTTTTTAACTCCGTACAATTTACCTCCATGGATGTTGATGAAGGAGCCATATATCTTTTTGACTTTACTAATTCCAGGACATTCGAAGAAAAATATTGATGTTTATTTGAAGCCATTGATTGATGAATTAAATTTATTGTGGAGTACTGGTGTCAGTACATATGATGTTGCAACGAAACAGAATTTCATACTGAGAGCAGCATTGATGTGGACAATAAGTGACTTCCTGGCTTATGGGATATTATCTGGCTGGAGTACACATGGTCAGAAATCACGTCCTTACTGTATGGGAGAGAACAAAGCATTTATGCTCATTCATGGAAAGAAACCTTGTTATTTTGACTGTCATCGCAGATTTCTTCCAGCTGATCATCCTTTTCGCAGAAACAGATCTCATTTCAGAAAAGGAACAGCTGAAAGGGATGGACCTCCAAAAATTCTATCAGGTTCGGAGTTAAAATCAGTTGTATTTTCATTACCTCCCATCACTTTTGGTCCCACAATAAACCAACAGAAAATTTCTGGTTTTGGGAAAGAACACAATTGGATTAAACGTAGCATATTTTGGGATTTGCCATATTGGTCTTATTTGTTGGTCCGACACATGTTAGATGTCATGCATATTGAGAAGAACTGTTTTGATAATTTGTTTCATACAGTTTTGGATACGCCAGGAAAGAGCAAAGACAATGTAAATGCACGTTTAGATCTTGCCCAAATTTGCAGGCGTCCAGAATTGGAACTATTTGAGAATGTCAGAACAGAAAGGTTACTGAAACCAAAAGCAGCTTATACACTGTCTAAAGAAAACCGTTTATTATTTTGTCAGTGGATTGCAGATTTGAGACTTCCAGATGGCTGTGCTTCCAATTTGGGTAGATGTGTAAAGAATGGTCATATTACTGGATTAAAAAGTCATGATTGTCATGTTATAATGGAGAGACTTCTACCCATTGGATTAAGAGGTCTGTTGAATTCTGTGATTTGGGATTCCATAACAGACATGTCTCATTTTTTTCGGGAAATTTGTGCGGCTACGGCAGATTATGATGCTCTAGGCAAACTTGAAAAAGATGTTGTTGTAATTATATGTAAACTGGAAAAAATATTTCCGCCGTCTTTCTTCGACTCAATGGAACATTTGATGTTACATTTTCCATATGAAGCCAAATGTGGAGGTCTAGTACAGTTTCGATGGATGTACCCATTTGAAAGATTCATGCAAAAATTGAAAAGAAAAGTACGCAACAAAGCATCTGTTGAAGGATCTATTGCAGAAGCTTATTTGCAAGAGGAAATATCTTTTTTCTGCTCCCATTATTTTGAATCTGAGTATCCTTCAAAACACAACCGAATGGGACGGAATGAGAGGAATATTGATGAAATCGACAATCAATTATCTGTTTTCAACCAGTTAGAGCTTGGTTTTGGTGGAGTTTCTGAACGCTGGCTTTCAGATGATGAACATCATAGAGCTCATACGTATGTTCTGCTCAACTGTGAAGAGATGACATCAGTTGTACTGTAAGTGTTTATATCACTTATTCTATCATTTATGTTACGGTAAATAACTTTGGTTTTTATAGGTTGTATGATAATCATATCAACAAAACAAATTCCACAAATTACAGCAGCTGCTCTCGAAGAACATCGACTGAAAAATTTCTCTCAGTGGTTTGAAAAACTGGTAACATAAATTCTTTATCTTTTAGCAACTCATTCAATGTATAGTTTACTATGTTGATAATTATTTTACAAATTTTCAGGTGTCTCGACATGATGTTAAAATTGAAAAACGGATGTGTGTATTGAGTAACACACCTTCCAAACTTGTTAAAAATTATAATGCATATGTGGTGAATAGATTTCGATTCCACACACATGCATATGGGGAATCGAAAAAACAATGAACAGTGGAGTTAGCTTGAGAGGATCTCATCATCGAGAAAATGAAGTTGACTTTTATGGCATAATTGACGAAATCATTGAACTCTGTTATCTTGGACAACATTACATAACCATGTTCAAATGTCGGTGGTTGGATACAGAGAGAGGCGTGCGTGTTCATCCGACTCATGGAATCATCGATATTAAATGTAAAAGTGTTCTCGCAGTAAATGAACCATTCTTATTGGCTCAACAGGCATATCAAGTTTATTATGCAAAGTACTGTGCAACATCAAGAGACTTGACTGATTGGTGGAGTGTAATAAAAATCAAAATTCGAGACAATCAGTTTATTCAAAGTGAATGTGCTTTCACTGATGTGCAAAGAATTGATGTTTTTCAAGAGAGTACTCAAAATCAATCTTTTTTACAAAGAGACATGAGTATCGATGACGACACCCCGCATTTAAGAGTCGGTGATGACGATGATGTTAATGATGTCACACATGAATTTGAAATGGTAAGAGATGAAGCAACTGCAACTCGAATGGATATCGATGATGTTGAGGAGGAATATGAAGATGAAATTGAAATATATGAAGATGACGATGAAGATGAACACTTATAGAATTCCATGGTATTTATATACAATCATAATATGTATATATGTATATATAATAGTAATTACCAATTATTTGCTAACATTAACATTTTCTGTTTCAGATGGACGAGGCCACATTTCGTGCGTTGGCGGATGCTGACCTGCCTTTCGATGCGGATGAGTTGCTGACAGATGACCCTCAGCCTGCAGGCGCTCCAGGGAGTACGCGGAGGGGGCGCGGTCTTGCACGATTGATGATTCCTGACCCCGTCCCCGAGCGATGTCCACGTCTTGGGTTTGATCCACGCACCCGGAGGTGTGATAACCTGTGTGATAACCTGTGGATTTGACTAAGATTTCATTAATCCATTCACATAATAAATGTTTATTATTTTTTCAGTTTTTCGCATATAGCAGTCGGATAGGGCAGCGCTATTTTGCGCAACTATTTCTCTCATCCGTGGACCACATGGGAGAAGATTCCCATTGATGTGTAGTAGGCCATGTTCGGCCATTGGTTGGTACGTACGTAAATAAATAATTTTTATTTTGAAAATTATCTCATTTCTAACTTGATATTTTGATTTATTTGTAGGGTTTATGGTATCCGATCGAGGATACCATGCGTGACGCCATCCACGAGGCATGGGAGGTGGCCATGCATGATCGCCTTCGTCAGTTTTTGCACAATTTAAGAAAAGCTGCGATGAAGAAAACAGGAGTGTCAGAGTTTGATGAGTCATGTAGAACACACCGACTAGAGTATATTTCATCCCATGTATGGGATGGATTATGTGCGCACTGGTTGAGTGGTGCCTTTCAGAGGAGATCATCGGTGGGGAGGCAGAATCGGGGGAGGCAGGAGGTGACTCATCGAGCTGGGAGTCGTTCTTTCAGTACTCATAGACAGCATCTGGTACGTACATTATTTATAAATATTTTATATAACTATAAATATTAACAGTTTATTTTTTATTCTTATAGGCTGTTGAGCACCCCGATATTACAGAGTACGACGTATATCGGAGGATGTATAGTGATCCTGCTACTGGGGAGCTCAGAGGTGATCGTCAGCATCACATCGTGGTCAGTATTATTTGTTTTCATGTTTAAAAATTAACTGCATATAATATATTCACAATTTTAATTTTAAATTGCAACTATAGCAGTCATATGAGGCCGCAGCGGCACAGGCCCGACCTGAGAGTCAGGCCGAGTCATCAGATCAGACCACTGCTCGTCAGTTTGATGAGGCGGCATGGATGCAGGCCACCCAGTATGCCTTCGAGAAGGGCCGGGTATTTGGTATCGGCTCTCGACTAACTCCCGGAGATTATTATGGCAGTGCTGCGATGTCGGCGTCCAGCTCGAGAGGAGCTCGTGCATCTTCTTCTACACAGTATGAGGATCAGTTGCGATCTCAGACTGCACAGATAGAGAGTCTCCGACAGGAGAAGGAGCAGATGCGTCAGCAGCATGAGGAGGAGCGTCGACGCCAGCAGCAGCTGTACGAGGAGCAGGCGAGTCGGTGGCAGCAGCAGCATCAGGAGCAGATGGAGTACATGCGCCGACTCACTCATGCTTTAGGGATGGAGTTTCCTCCACCACCATCTGCAGATCCCCCACCTCCCCCTCCCCCCTCCTTCAGATTAGAGTTTGTATTTCTGTTATAAAATTTGTGAAATCAAAATATATTTTTTTTTTCTATTTGTAGTTTCTGTCTCATTATAAAATATTAATAATATTATATTTTTAAATAACAATATTAATATGAATAATAATATTATTTATATATATTAAAATTATATATATATTAAAGTTTTATATATATATTAAAATTTTATAATATTATAATTTAATTATTTTTTTTGTAATACTTGAATTATTTTACTATTTGAATGTAAAATAAATCTATTATTTTTATATTAATTAAAATAACTTATTAATATTTTTTTATTTATGACTTATAATTGTAATATTATTATATTAATTAAATCATTTATTAATATTCTATTATTTTTTATTTTTGAATTATAATTCTACTATTATTATAGTAATTAAAATAATTTATTATTTTCATTTGTAAATTATAATTCTATTATTATATTAATTAAAATAATTTATTAATAATTTATTTTTTTTATTTTTTTTATAGTATTTGCGACGGGATACTATGCCCGTCGCAAATACTAGTATTATTAATAGTTTTTTATTTTTTTTTAAAAATAGTATTTGCGATGGGTCCCGTCGCAAATACTAGTATTATTAATTTTTTTTTATTTTTTTAAAAAAAATAGTTTTTGCGACGGAACCGTCGCAAAAACTATTTTAAAAGTTTTTTACAAAAATACGGAATACTATTTGCGATGGGGAGAATGTCCGTCGCAGAAAAAGGCTTTAGCGACGGGCCCGTCGCAAATAAGTGTAGTTGCGACGGCGTTTTCAGCAACGGGTGATTTGCGACGGGACCCCGTCGCAAATGGCTATTTGCGACGGGATCCCGTCGCAAATACTTGTTTTTCTAGTAGTGGAAGAAAATTGATGTCTTTTAAGTGGGCAATATTTTAAAATGAGGCTTTGACTTCAAAGTGTTTTTTAAAATGGGTTCTCTTTAATATATTTTAATGATGACCTGAAATGGGGGCATGGTTCTCCTTTGTGAAATTTATTTAAAGGAACATTTTTGTGTTTGTATATGGAAATGAAGGTCTTGGGGCTTGTTTGAGTTTTCAAAGTGGAATACCCATGTATTAAAGGGTGGATTCAAGATGATTTCAAATGAGTATTTTGAATCAAGTATTATGAAATGTTTTGGTTTTAAAGATCCATTAGGAACATTTTAATTGAAATGATATATGGTTTAGTGAGATAGAGCCCATGAAGATTATGTTGGCATGGTAACAAGGTAATGAATTGAACTAAATGATTAATGTGCTTAGTTTATGACATGAAAAAAGGGGGTGTTTTGAATAATGGTATATGTGTTCATGATTTATGCCTTGTAAGTGGGATATGTATAATTAGTTGTGATTGAAAATGATAAATATGTTTAATAGTTATGGTTTGTTTTTGGTAAATGTTTTATCGTTAAATAATCATGTTCACATGGATTGGTAGTATGTTAGGTATTAAATTATGGTTCTATACCCATGTGTCATGTTGGACTGAGGTTTTCAAACCCACCCCTATAATGCATGGGTTTGGGAGTTGGACTGAGGCCCTATTCCCCTAATGGTTTCATTTGATTTGACTAACTAGAATAATTCTAAAAGGTATGTGTTATGTAATGTATGGTTGGGATATTAGACCATTTATCAATGCTTACCAACGTATGGACATGGTGCGGTTTGGGTGTCAGACTAAGGCTCTATGCTTCCCAAACACATGTACATGGATTGATTACCAGACTGAGGATCTGGGGTATGTTGATAAAATATGATTTGTGAATTACATTTTGATTTAAAGTGTATAATCCCTTATGCCTTGGCTTAGGTATATGTAGTGACTGGATATATTTCAGTTAGTTAGTTACCCCTTGAGAAACTATAGAATAAAATAGTTACTTGATATTTTCTTAAATGCAAGACACATTTATATTTCATTAGTTTCCTTGTTTTTAGTGCATTTTTATAATATACATACACTACTGTATATAATAACTATTTCTTTAGAAACTATTTCCTATTGTGTTTTACTCACACCCTTGTCAGGCCTCTATTGAACTTTGTTACCCAAGAAGATGGTACTTTTTTTCTAATACAGGTTCAGGAAATGGACTTGGTGTTTGGTTGTGCATGAGATGATGGGTTGGAGCATGTGAGTTCAGGACTAGGTTGGGACTCAGGTCCATGTTCAATGTATTTTGATAGTTTTGGTCTTGGATTTCATTTGTATGGATACCTGACATATAGATTATACATATCATTTTTGTATCATGTCTTCCTTTTTTATAGTTTCAATTTGTACCATGATGCTCATTTATTTTTTACTGCTGGTTATTGTATCTGTTGATTTGATATCTGCTATGGAATTACTTTGATAAATGTGTATAGTCTCCCAAACATTTCTATATATACCCACACTGTTAGTTAAAATCCTATGGCGTACGGATAGGCGATACTAAGTTCACATGATTACCCAACATGGGGAAAAAGATATAGTAGATACTGGGATGGGGATGTTACAAAGTGGTATCAGATGTGTTGTCTTTTTTCTTACTATTTGGGATTGGTAGAAAGGAGACTATGATCTTACAAGGACTTGGTAATGAGCTCATTTCTGGGTGGTAACATCCCTACATACGAGGGAGAAACCAAGTTTCTTGGGGTGGGAATTGCATTTTTTTCTTTTACGATTGGTTGATAATTCGACCTTGAGTGGTGCACTTGGATGTGATGTTACTAATTTATTAGGCTTTATCTCTTATCTCAGTATGGAAAGAGAGGGTGTGTGAGTTCATGCATCATGCTAGGCACATAGTATTGATAGGTCATCTGTATGTTTCATATGATTGATAGTTATTTGGGACTCACATTTCATTAGTGCACTTTTTGCCTATGGTTTAAGCTTGTTGATCTGTCTTGGAAATATTCATTAATGATTTTTTTTTTGAAATAAGGATGTGAATGAATATTGTAATTTTTTTTAAAATTTTGGGTTAAAAAATGGTTTTTAAACGTGTAAATTCTTTGGTTTTGAAAAGGAATGATTTGAAATATGATTCCTTGAGTTTTAAATGGTAAATTTTTGTTCAAAAGAGAAATGTGAAATGATGGAACCTTTAGGGACCCTCAAAATGGGTATCCCTAGTGTTGTGTTTTGAACTTGTGTATGTGTGGTTTGGGTAGTGAGTGTGCCCAAGTTTGAGTCCTTGGTTATGGGTTGTGAGGCTTTTTAGGTCTTGATGTGTGGTTAAAGAGATGTGGTTGTTGTACTTTTTGTAGGGTTGCGGCCTTGGGTGGTGAGATATTGTCCACTAATGAAAGTTTGATGACCCCAATGGGTTATGATTTTGCGAGTTGAGTTTTTGAACCTAGATTGGGTATTTGGATTATAGAGAAAATATGTTTGTGTGGGTATCCATGGTGTGAAACCCAGAGTAAATGGTTTCTTGGATGTGTTAGATGTAGTGTGTTTTGGTTTGGGGCAGGCATGCTTCCCATGATCTATGAGTTGGTTGAGGTTTAATGTGCATAGATTAGAGAGAGGCCCATTTTTCTTTTCAAGGAATGACTCTAGTTAGGGAGTTGGTATTTTTTGACTTTATAGCAGACCTATGAAAGAGGTAGGATAAGTTTTCTAGTTTCTTTGGGTGCATATAAAACTGGTATGTATTTTTAGACATTGGTAGTGGCACACAAATAGTGTTTTCGTGTGTAGATTTTTCCTAGAGGGATAAGTGGAAAGTCAATGGTTTTAGAGATGTGACTCAAGTTGGGTCTATGAGTTGATATTCTTGGAAAAATTGAGGGTACCCTCAAGGAAGGTTATCCCAATGTTAAAGGTACCTTGGAATATTAAGTATGAATGATTTCTTCAGAGGTGGAATTGATGCAAGGTGGTTTCCATCAAAATTTTGGTAAAAGTACATATTTATTCCTTAGTATCACCTCAGGGAAGCACTTGAGTGCTTACATTTGGTTTTAATGGTGGTTGTGAAGGGAAAGGTTATTCAGAGACTTGGCCTTATAATTTTGATGGTGTTCGATGTAGAAATCGATGTTTATTTGTGGTAGACAAGCCAAGGGTGACTACATGGTGGATACTTTTTTTTCATGGAGGTGACACTTGGGGTGAGGGTGGTCATGTGGATGGGCTTGGTTTTATGAATTATTTGGTTACTGGGTAAGACATTGAGAAATCCTTATACCCAATGAGGCTAACAAATCAGATGGTGTGGTCTTTTGTGTGAGTTGGAATTTGGGGATAGCTCTAGTTTTGTGCGACTCATGTGATCTAGATTCGGCTTCATTGTGTGGTTATAGAAAATTTTGAGACCTTGGGGGATTTGATGAGGTCCATATGTGGGCACATGCTTGGAATTTTTGATACCATTGGGGATGGGTGAACATGCGGCTCATGATAAGCACAATTTGTTTTTCTACGTGATCACAATGGGAAGTGTAGTTTATGCGTGAGACAATTCGGCTGTGGATAATTTTAGTTGTCATTGTGTTTACATGTAAATAACCAAGGTCATTTTGGAATAACTTGAGTGGGGTGAGGACAATGGTTCCATAAGGAATGCTGGGTAGTGACCACGTATCATAGAATTGTGAGGTGGTGCTGATTTTTGGTTGGAAATTCTATTCAAGTTGTGGTGATTGAGTGTTGATGAGATGTTGGTGGGTAGGGAAGCCCAAACTTTTGGAAGGTTAATATGTCCCTGTGGTGGGAGGTGACGATGGTGATGGATAGTTTTTTGGTGGCATTCATCGATGACTTCTTAGTGTAGTTTTAGATAGTGATGATCATGCCCAATATCTTAACATCATCTTGGGTACACTGAGAGTGATCTTTCTTTACATATAGCTACCAAAATGTGTTATGGATGGAAATGGATCCTCTTGAAGGATGCACTGATGTAGTGGTTTGTGTGTGGGAGCTATATGGTGGGGGAGTTCACCATAAACTAGTTACAGAATAGGTCCTCAAGATGGACCAGATGTCGAAAAATTCCATGGGTTCCATTCTCAAAATCGTGGAAGGTGTAGTGGGTGATGTTGATTTTGATATTCTAGTGGATTTTGTATGGACACATCTAGGTTTTTGGGTATATATGGTGATCGATGTGTGAAACATGGTGGTTGAAATTGCTTGAGGGAAGTAGTGGAAACAGAACTCATAAGGTGGGTAGCGTTATGTTAGTCATGGATGTGTTGAGAAATCTATGGAGTAGATGTGGTGACATTGTGGTTTCAAAGAGAAACTTATGAGGGGAATATTTGGGTTCTTTAGGGAATTCCAAGTGTTCCTTGGTTGTGGCAGTTAATTGAGCTGAGAATTAGCTTCATGATAGAGGTGGTTTTGTGAGAAATCATAGGGGCCTATGTTAGATTCATCGATGGGATATAAAATCCATGAAAACATCTAATGGTAAAAGAGATTTGGTGTTAAAACCACATCAGAAGTTATATATGGAATCAGATAGGTGTGTTTTTGTGACCTGAGAATTTCATTAGGCGTGAAAACAGTTTTGGGTCATTTGAATTTGTGGCATGCTAATAATGATGCTAATTTGGATTTGATAATGGAAATTGGTTTTGGGGAAGGACTAAGTTGTTCTTTGTTTATGTATAGAAAACTGATGTGTTTGGGTTTGGAATATTGATGGGTTATATAGAGAACGATGATGACTTTAATAGTAGTGAATACCCTAATAGTAATGTTTCATTAGAATTTGGGGGAAGAATCTGATAGGTGTGTCAGATGTTGGTGGTATGCCTTAAGTGAAAATACATAGTATGGATTGACCACCTCTTGTTTAATGTTCTAGTGTAAAGTGTGTCTCAGAAATGAAATAAAACTTTACAGATATCAACTTGTTATTAGTATGCAAAGGGAAAAAGTGTGAATGTCTGTTCCAAGTGGTTTCAACGATAAGTATAGAAGATATTTTTGGGTGGATTTTTCAAGCATGTTTAGGTGTAGTGATTTGGAAAATGGGTTGGGTATGTTGTGAAAGTTGAGTTTAGAATTTTGGTAGTTCTTTCATTTGTGGAGGTTATATACATTGGAAGATTTAGGTGGTGAGCTATGAAATATGGTGGTGAGAACAATAGTGGGTAAATGTCCAGTTGATAGTGTGATTGGTGTTTTATATTGGGTGGTATCAGGTAAGAACTATCTCGAGGTTTTGACTTGTGTAACAGGTGTCAGCTTCGGTTTTGACATGTTGAGTACATTGAGGTGAAGGTTAAGCTTGGGTTATGATTGGATGTTCATATATGAAGTGATACCACTGGGACTCGAGTTATAGGATAATGTTGGTTGAGATATGTAGTTAGAATCTACGTGTTCCTTTAGTGATGGCAAGCTGTGTTCACCATTAGAATTTTAGAAACTGGGTGAGATGGTGCCAAGTAATTTGGGCCATGAGTTTCAGAGAGGACCATACTGAAGGTGTTCCATTTAGCTCTCCCAGAATAGTGTAGTGTTTCGTCACTACCCTTTTATGTGGTGGTTCAATTATGTTACCTAGACCCTTATCTAGTGTCTAATGTTGATGATTATGAGGTTGATATTGATGCGTCCCTTGAAAAGCATCGAGTTCGTCATCATGGATTGCGATGAAAATTTTATTCCAATTGTGACTGGTTCTTTGGTTTGAATGTGGTGATGGTATGGCCATGTTCAAGAGGAAACATGTGAGGTGAAGGTTGGTAGGTGGTACCTGTGACCCGACCTTTTGGTCTTTAAGGTTCAGAATGTCTTGGAAGTGTGGATTGAGGATGATCCATTTTATGGCGGGGAGGTTGTAAGATACCAAACATTAGCAGAGGTCTATCCTAGTTTAAATTTCTATTAATCCTTCTTAGTTTTGGATAATGAAGTGGTCCATGAGTGTATGATAAGTTATGGGGATATCTCAGGGGTTCAAAACATGAAAGGTGGATAAAATAGACCACAAACCAAAAAGTGTGCTACACACGATTGGCGCATGATTTATACAAACCTTATGTTTGTACAGGAAAATCATGTGGCCATAACTTCTCTTAGATAATATGTTTTTTTGAACTATCTAGGAACTTCTAAGAAACCATGTGTCTTGGTCCCTCTTGGAGAGAGGGAGTTGTATGGTAGGTTAATGGTTTGGCCAACCACGCGGACAAACCATGTGGCCCTTAAAAAAATGGAAAATTCCAATTTCCCTCCCAATATTATTTCTTTCTCCCCCGAATTTCTCCCCCATTTGACCCACTATAACAAGGGTTATGAACCAAGAGATTCTCCCTCATCCATGGGTTATTATCCATTAATTATTAGGTATTTAGAGTACAATTTAATCCGAATGAAATCTTTGGGATTGTCTTCAACTTTATTAACTTAAATTTTCATGAAGAGGCTTGATGTGTAGGTTTGTCGCCTTCAAAGTCCCTAAAATCATCTTTTTCTAGAAAATTATTGGATTGGGATTTGATTGTTGTTTGATTTTGAATCAATGGATAATTTTAAGTAAGATTTTGTCTACGATCATGATTAAGGTGGTATTTTTTTCTTTTTCCCACAATCTTGATGTTTATAAGTGTATGTGGTTTTCCAATTTACTTTCTTTCTTAATTTGGTGTTCTTGAGTAAGTAAAGTGATATCCGGCCTTATATTGAGGTTTGAAACCCTCTATGGACCCCATTAGGTTTTTTGGTGTTTGATACCGGACCTAGGGATACCCTTGGGGTATGATAAACCATTAAGGATGGTAAAATGATTTGGTAAATATTGAAATAGGATAATTATTAAGTGAAGGGGTTGTGAAATTATAAGTGATAATGTGGGAAAGATTATTAGAATAATTGACTTGTAAAAATAGTGTATTTTGTGAAATGACTATAAAGATTTTAAAATGGTTTAAATGTCATGTTTTGGATTTTGATTTGGTTATGGTTTTATAATGAAAGAAAATTATGTCTTGTAAGAGGGTAATTTTTTAAAAGGAGGGATTGACCTCAAATTTTTTTAAAAATTTTGTTTTATTAATAGATTTCAAAGATGATTTGAAATGAGGGAATGATTTCTCTTTTTGAAAATTATTTAAAGGCCCATTTTGTGGTTTTAGATGGAAATTAATGTCTTAGGGCATGTTTGAGTTTTCAAATAGGAATACTTGTGTCTTAAAGGGTGTCTTTAAGATGATTTGAAATGATTTTTTTTGAATTTTTTTCCATTATTTGGTTCTAGAACTCAATTGGGACCGTAGTAATTGAAATGATATATGATTTTGTGAGATATAATCCATGATGATTATGTTGGCATGTTAACATGGTTATGAAGTAAACTAAATGATTATTTTTCTTAGTTAATGATATAACATATGGTTGTTTTTGGAATAATTGTATATGAGTTAATGGGTTATGCCTTGTAAGTGGGATATGTATAATGAGTTATGATTGAAAATGATAAATGTGTTTAGTGGTTAAAGTTTGTGTTTGGTAAATGTATTATTGTTAAAGATTCTTGTCCACATGGATTGGTGGTATGTGAGGTATTTACTTGAGGTTTTATGACCATGTGTTGGGTTAGACCAAGTATCTAAACCTCGCCCCTATAATGTACGAGTTAGGGAGTAATAATTAGGCTCTATGTCCCTAAAAATGTTATTTGACGGGACTACCAAGAATAAGGCTCCAAGGTAAGTGTTATGTAATTTATGTTTTGGATGTTGAAACAAGGCTCTGTTCTTCCCAATGTAAGGACATGGAGTGGCTTGGGATGTCATACTGAGGTTCTATTCTTCCCAAATGTATAGACATAGATTGATTATCAAACTGTGGCTCCAGGGTATGTTGATAAATTTTGATTAGTGAATTACCTTGTGATTTAAAGTATATAACCACTTATGCCTTGTATTAGGTATCCAGAGTGACCAAATATAGTTTAGTTAGTTAGTTTCCACTTGAGAAATTAAATAATAAAATGGTTACTTCATAGTTTCTTAAATGTGAGGCATGATTATATTTATTTTGTTTCCTTATTTATTCATGCATTTTTATTATCTATATACATTATTGAATATGTTGGATATTTCTTTAAACACAATTTCCTACTAAGTTGTACGTACACCCTGTTCAGGCCACCATGGTACTTGGATACCTGAGTAGATGCTACATGTTTTCTGATATAGGTTCTGGACAAGGACCTCATTTTTGGTTGTGCATGAGATGATGGGTTAGAGAATGGGAGTTCAAGTCTAGGTTGGGACTCAGGTCTATGTTCGAGGTCTTTTAGTAATTTTTTTGGATTTTATTTGTATGACTACATGACATGTAGAGTATACATGTCATTATTGTATCAGGTCTTCATTTGTTATAGTTGGAATTTATCGCATGTTGTTCATTTATTTGTTCTTATTGGTCATTATATATGTTTATATTATTTATAATGTGTTATTACTCTAATAAGTGGGTATAGTCTCACCAACATTTCTCCATAGACCCACAATTATAGTTGGTAGCCTCTAGAGTATGGGGAAGAACTCCTAGGGTTATGTGATGACCTAATCTAGGGAACGAGATATAGTGGCTATCGGGCCGGTGATGTTACAACATCTCAATTTTTATCTGAGTGGGGTTTAATAATTTTTGGGGATTAGGTTTTTGATATTAATATGATAAAAATTATTGATACCTTGGTTGAACTAAAAGTGTTATAGAATTATAAAATTATTCCATAGGTTGAAAAAATGTGTCTTATGATAAGGAACTTGTGGCCTATTTTTCATGTTAATACGCTTATTGATTATTATCATAACCATTTTAGATTTTGATTTTGGTTAAGAAGATGATCATGAAAATGTGGTTCTGAAATGTATCTCCCTAGAAACTCCTATAACTAACTAAGGAATCATATTGCTATAAATAGTTGGGATAAAAAAAATCTCAATATATACTTATTATGAAGGACAAAAAATGTTCCCTTGTATGTTAGATAGCGATGTTGATAACATATTAGAAATAATATCTTGAGTCATGTCTTTATTTTGGATCTCTTAGCTATATCCATCAGTGATTAATTATTAAAATTGAGAGGATTCAATTTATTTAAGGGTTTAGGATATAACTCTCTACTATTTTAGTATGTATTTTCCTTTAAATAAAAATTATTTTAAATAGCTTATATCACATAAAATGCCAAGATAAAATAAATAATGATATATTTTATCACAATAAAATATTAAAATTAATACATTATGATAATATAACATGAAACATCATTAATAAAACTGAAATAAGAGTAAAAGCTTATGTAAATAAAATAATAATAATTAATTAAAATGATTTAATTTGCTTACATATTATATTTTTTCTTCTAAATAGTGATTTAATATAATACTAATGTATTGTTTAAAATATAATTATTATAATATAATTAATTTTTCAGATGTGATTAAAATTAGTCAACCTTAAAAGAGTTATTGTTTTAAGGAAATGTTTTTAAAGTGTTTTTTAGATATATATTAAATTATGTTTATCAATTTTAAAGGTATATTTTAATAATTTATTCAAATTTTCCAAAAAGAATATTAGCAATAATTTAATTTTTAAGTGATATAAAATAATATTAATAGAACCTAATGTTTAAAATGATATTTTTCTATAAAAAACTTTTTTTTAATATATTTTATGTTTTTATTTAAAAGTTAAATTTATATTTTTAGAAGTTAAATTTTATAAAAATAAAATTATATTTGGCACCATCATATTGTACTTAGATTTGGGTTATTTTTTGAGTTTTTTCTCTACAAGTTGATGTTTTTGGTGAATAGTAAAGAATAGCTTTTTTGTGAATACTATTTCATTTTTGACACCATCAAGAAACAAATACGACATAAATATTTTTGTAACTTATTGAATATATATTACATTATAATATAATATAAATAGAATAAAACTATTATATATTATTTTTTATGTCAAGAAAACGTTTGAAAACATTAATTCACAATGAAATGGTGCATTTAAAGCATATAAAAAGTCAATATTGACAACTTAGTAAACAGATTTGGAAATAATAAGTGTTTGATCAACTTTAAGATAAATAAATTATTACCAATAAATGGAATTTATATATATTTTTTAAATTTTATAATTATATATAAATATAGTCATCCAAATGCTTACCCAACACTTGCATAAGGTAAGAAAAGTCCAAATTATAATATTAATTATGTCGTCATGATAAGTATGAGAATAAAAATAAAATTTTAATGGTTATATATTTAAATAATTATTAATATTAAATTATATCTATGTTATTAATTTATTTTTAAATTTATATAATAGGATAACTATGGAAATATATACGCAATAGTGATTCAACATTTGTTTAAGGGGGAAAACTGGGGGCTCTAAAATATTAAATTGATAATATTTAATTGACTTGTATTATTTTATATTTTTTGAGGAAAAATTTGATATATATGCAATTAATTAAATATTTAAACATTAATTCCACAGTTATCTAGAAATTTTTAAATTTAAATTACATGAATAACTCAGAAAACGACTTCAATAGGTATTTAGTGTAAAAAATATTTCATAAATTAATAAAAAAATTTAAAACATTATTCTGAGTCAAGTGATAATGGGTAATGGTCAATAATATCTTATATTCTCTATTTAAAAGCCAATTACTATTCTAAAATTACATTCTTGACCCTTAAAGACTAAATACGTTTGAAAATGCCAACACTTTATTTCCTAAAAAGAGAGCTCGTTCTGAACTTTTTGAAAAAAATATGAAGTTCATTTTTTTCTTCACATTCTACCAAAATAACTCTTTAAAATACCCTTTAGGTGTTGATATTAATCTTTACTTTCTACAATTCATTTTTTTTGAAGGTTTTAGCCTCAATCCGAGAGAGGCCATTCAAAGAGAAAGGTTGGGGATTTCTCATCTAAATTTTCTTTCAATGAGATATATCCTATTTTAATCACATTATTTATTTTATGTGGTGTATGTAGTAACCATTTAAATATTTTTATCATAATTTCCATGAAATTATTGGTATTTTAAAATTCATCAAATTTTCAGTCTTTCAAGAGATTTTGATTAAAATGATACAAAATCCATTTTGGTTTCTCTTTCAATCCCACTTTGAATTCGAGGTTATTTATGTATAAATTTTAATTAAAAGGAATTATATGATATTTATATTTAAAAACCCACATATTTTATTCTCCTCTAGTTTTTTTCTGGGTTTTATGTGTGTTCTTATACTTTCACTTCCCTTTGATTTATAATTCAATAGAGAGGTTGCCTCTATTTGGAACATAACTTATCTCGTATTTATGTTCAGGAATATATCTATTATATGTCTACACTCGTGATTTTTTTATGTATTCCCTAATATATGCTTCAAAAAAATTTTAAGGTAATTTTTTATTGACTTTTACTTTACAAAATGTTAAATAAATATCCTAAAATTTTACAAATGGGTCAATTTTTGATTTCATTCTTAAAGTATGAAAAGAATCAAATTTTCAAGGGTTTTTACATGAACATATTTTCTAACCTTTATAATCATTTTTATTTTTGAATATTAATCACCATGTTTTCCTAGTTTTTAAAATTAAATTCTATTCCCATTGTTCTGATAGTTTTTCATTTTAAGATAAATTTTATTAAAAGAAAAAGGATACTTCTTATTGTTTTTAAAATAAATTTTTAAATATCTATATAAAGTGTTTTTTTATCAATTTCAACATACTTTAAAGTTTTATATGCTTCACTATGAATATTCTCTACTGATTCTATATACCTTCATTCTATTTATATCTTATGATAATGTTTTTCAAAGTTATCATGAAACTCATTTCTTTTAAATAGGTTAATTAATCTATGATGGTATTATGATTGGTTTCATGTTATTATAGAACACCGATCTATGGTATGTGTTTATGTGATGGGTGATATTTTTTATATTCCTCCAATTTAGTGGGTAATGATTTATGTCTCAAGATATAATTCAGTAACTTATTAAAATGTTCACTTGTTATGCATGTATCTTACTAAAATTTTCATAATGTTAAGAGTTGAACTTATTAAAATGTTAATAATGTTAAAGATGAACCTTATTAAAATGTTCAAAATAATAATTTTAAAACTTATTAAAATTTTCAAAATGATAAGTGTGGACCTTATTAAAATTATCATAATGATAAGTATACAACTTATTAAAATGTTCACAATAATAAGAATATAAATTATTCAAATGTTCACAAAGACGAGTGTGGTAATTATTTAAATGTTCACAATGATAAACATGGACCTATTTTATATGTTCATAACTCTATTTAATAATGTTATTATAATTGACCCTTGAAATATTACTATAATTTCATGTTTTATTTGGTTTCCACATAATTATTATTCTATGATGCTATTATATTTTCATCCTTATATAAAAACCTTATTTCTTGATCCATAACTTATGATATATGTTGTATTGGGTATTTATTAATATTTTTATGAAACCTGATTATGTTATCATACTCTCATGATCATATTATGACTACTTATGATCTTTAATTGATATATCTTATTCTTACCTTTACTAATCATCTTAGATAAACCTTTTCGTATGTTTCTATTACTTAAAATATAAAGAAGAGAGTTATGCATGGAATGTATAAAGGATAACATGTGTGAAGAATGTTGTGGGAAATTTTTAAGAATCATTATAATATTGGAAGATCTTGTTTCAAATATATAATCCAATAAACCTTTTGGTTTTGGGTCTGTGTATTTATTTGTGAGATGAAATGTTTATGATATAAAATATACCCTTGTTATTCTCTTGTCATCTAACTTGGTATCAAAAAATGTTTTTAATTTTTCCCCAAATCTAGAAGTGTGGGTCTAGGGAATCATAATACTTATTCAACATTAGATACAACCCATTTCATGGTTTAGAAACATTAATTTAAAAGCTAGTCAGAAACTCATCCCAACTTCCATAAACCACCAATGAAAAATGGGTATTAAGTAACTTCAATCAATAGAGGAAATCATAAAAAATCACTCCCAAAAATTTTCAAACAAACCCTAACCCAAAAAAATAATGAAAAAATGTTCCCCATTGGAAAGATCAAAAATTTATCCATATTTTTTAACAGACACACATGAAAAAGATGAAAAACATCCTCCAAGACATAGTGAGGAACACATCATTAGTTATTTTGTCGGGAAATGCATCATATCCTAACATGATATCTTTTATCCAAATTTTTATGGGTCCTAATAATGAATAGGTTCCTTCCACTTTTACAAGATATAACAATATACCATTGATTTACCTAATATTTAGTAATCTCATCTTCCATTATCCCAATATCCCCTGATCAATCATCAATGAGCACATCATTTTCAAGAGTGTTTATCGTAGAATTGGCAGACATTTCACTATCATCCATTATTTTTTTAGTGTTATTAACTCATAAACCAATCATGAAATTCAAAAATGAAGATCAAAATATAGTTTCTTCAGTATACCTATGGTCCTAAAAACTAGACAAACCATTAAATTATCTAAATATTTAGAAGAAGATTCATGAACAAGATAATGATTAACAACTTTTTTAGTTTTATGAGTCCTAATAGATTCATCAATTTTACCTATTTTCAGTTTATTTCATAAAGATAATTTTAATTATTTATATAAATATAATGTTAATCTATCATAGAGAAAACGTTACAGGGTTAGTTTTCCATCACCATTACACTAGTTCATACTTCTTTTATAGGTTTCAATATATCATAATTCTCTAAAAAAGAAGTGCTCATAGAGGAAATAATTATAGAGTTCTCACCAACCACATGTATTTCAACACTTAGTGAAGGAGGTGTAGGCTCCTAATATTTATTTTCAAGTGTCTTCTCCATTAGGGAAGTTGGTTTGGAGAATAAAATATTATCCTTGACATTAGAGGATTACTTTAAATCCCCAAACATCTGATTTGTTCCACCTTCAAACTATAATTTACACTGATAGTGAAAGATATATATCCTAATGCACCAAAAATCTTATCTCCATATAAATTCGTACAAAACTCTATCCATTTAGATTCCTATTTCATAAGACTAGAGTCATTTAAAGTATAATATGCATCCCTTTTGATAGAATTATTTTTTAACATGTTATTTTTTTTCTTGGTGTTGATAGCATTATATCTACTCTAAAGTAAGGAGAGATAGTAAACCTTAAAATTTTATCCATATTGGCCCCAAAGGATAATAAATCGATTCAACCTTTTCTCTAGTCATAGGTTATTGAGCACCATCCATCACATGTGTCTTTGAAGAATCACCATCCCTTAAATCATTTATAAGGGGGATCCTAAAACCGTGCTATTATCTAAATTAACATTACCCCAGGAATTATTCATGGACATATTTTTGTGGGAGAATGTGTGAATTTATGCATGATAGTTTTTACATTATTAATTATTTTTTTTTGATAGTTTTCCTCTGGAATATCTACAAAATTTCCTTTCTCCTCACATTTTAGGGTTTACTGATCAGCCCCCTTTGAATCTTACCAGCTTGGTCTCTTATATCAGTCATTGATCTGACAACCCCCTAGCCTTTAGAAACTATAGTGTTGGGAACAAATTAATCTATCTTATATAGAAAAAAGTTCCTATCAAAGTAGCCAAAACATATCATAGATGAACCAATATAATCTTCCTCCCAAATTATAGTTATAATAGTTCCCACAATCCCTTGATCAATATAAAGTATATATAAGGCCAAGAATAAAAAAATAATCCTATAAAATTCCATCTATATAAAGAAAAGTTCCCTACATTCATAGGGGGAAGGACCTATCCTGATTCATAGCCCCTTGGGTTATAAATGTTCCATCCAATAAATCCTTCCTAACATCAACATCATAGATGTCATAAAAAATTTAAACAGAGTTATCCCTCTTACCCCATAATGATTTATAACATAAATAATTGGTATTTTAACTTTTTAATTATCCATTGAGTGACCGATATTATTATAGTCGATGAAAAATATATATTTTTCACATATAGTATCCAAATTCAAAATATTATTGTACTTTTTTACAAAATTCTAGCATCTATTCAAACTCTATTGATAATTTTATCCCCTTATAAAGTAGAATAAAAACTATAGATTCGATGATAGTCAAACAATGGTAAATTGGAACTAAAACTCTAGAAAAGTTCCACTACAAAGCTTTCTTAGTTTCGATTTCATGTTTAATTAGAACCCCCTTAGAAGAAGCAGTGTCCCAAAAAAAATTTGGGTACTAGAAAAATAAGCTAATCCCACCGATTCATATACATTCCTAAGTAATAGAATTATTTTAAAAGTATGATTAAATAAGTGTTATCAATATTGGATACCTATAATTCATTGTTTTAGGAAAATAAATCATATACCCTAGACTCTATAGTTAAGACTATATAAAGGAAAAAAATATGAAAATATCCTTTATCGATCAATGTTATCCTCCATATGCTAAAGATCAAAATTTTAAGAAGTTTATTATGAAGTTAATCTATATTCCAGGGAGTGTCCCTTCCCTAAAACATAAATCAAACCAAAATTTATTGATTAAATTATTTAATTCTCTCCTCAAGTAGCTTATGATTCACTTCAAAAAATGATAGAGTGCTATTTTTAATGATTCTGGTATATATACACCTAGAATCAAAAAATATTTTGATGTTTATGATTTTATAAACATAAGAAGCATGTATTAATATATATAAGGATATGTGACCCATCGAATCACCAGGATTCCTCATAAGATCAAAAATATTTGTGTTATGATTCAAAAATCACATTAATCAAATCATCTATATCACAAAAAATCTTCACAGCCACAAAGAAACCTCTTTAATATTAAAATATAAATTATGATCAAACACTATTGATTTAAATCCCTAATCACCATCGAGATCTAGAGAGAGATGATCTCAATCCATTACAAACCAATCATATCAATCAATCTATATATATAATAATAATAATATAAATTATATAAATAAAATATGCGTCAATATGATTGTGAGTATGTATATCTAGAAACATAAATATAATTAATAAAAATAATATATTAATACAGTAACATAAAATTAAATATGTTTTTTATAAATATATAAATTTATATGGAATACACAAACACACACAAATATTAAAGGGATTTGAATACCATTTTATTAAATAAGTGAGAGTAAAACACCAATTTTTTTGCATTTGAGTGGAGGATCTGGTCACATTTAATTAGATGAGGTGCATTATAGGTAAGTAACATGGTCAATTACATGATAGGGATATAATTTATAAAGATAATCTAGAAAAATTTCAAAATAAGAAGGAAAATCCCTTTAAGTACTATAAAATATGAAACATGAAACTAATACCACATGCTTAGAGGGGAAAACACCCCACAGACTCAAGAATCCATAATAAGAACACATTTACACATGAACCCCATCTATGTATTGTGTGTATGTGTGTATTTGTGTAGTGAGTACATGAATAGTTAGATGAGCTATCTAGATTGAGTGGCACACAAGATTCTCCATAAGTTATTCCTTGCAAGTCTATTTTCCATTTTTTCTTCTAAAACTCATTTATTTTTATAAATAACATATCTTTCTCATAATTAAATAAATTTATAATAAATATTGACATTCTCAGTGCTAAAAAATAAAACTAAAAAATGATATATTTCTCAGTGTGAAAATCATCTATAGAAAAGACATTGTTTCCCAAAGATAGGTTTTTTAAAATTTAAAAATGCTAAATTTCTTAGTATCATGTATTCTCCTTTAATTAACCATCAATATATATCGAAATAATACCCATATGAGGACCAATTTTTTTAACGATTTAACCCTAAATCCTACATTGTGTTTATTGAAACTCACTATTTTTTGACTCATGTATAATAACATGTTTATATTTTTATATTTTATATTTAAGATTATATTTAAATATGTTTATATATATTAATTATATATATATGTTCATGTGTGTGTGAGTATATATATATATTTATATATATTCAAATATTTTTCTTATTTATATATAAGTTTATCATATATGTTTGTGTGTATATATTGTGTTTGTGTGTATATGTGTATATGTATTGAGAAACAAATCAAATAATGACTAGAATCGATAGGAATTTCAAAATCCAAAATGGAAGACCGATCATTGGAAAAGTGTATCAATCATTAAATGTGAATTCAAATATATATAAGAACAGTATTGAATAAATAATGTAAGAAAATTAGATAAGAGAGAAATTATAGCGGAACTAAAAGTTCACATTTTATATTAAGTCAACATATATAAAGATAATATGTATATAAGATTAATATTTTAGATTAATCACTATTTTCTAAGAAATATACAATGTCTTGGATCAATGTCATGGGATAGTGATGGGGATGTAAATGTATATGGTAATTATTACCAACAGAAATAAACACCCATAGAATTTATGATAATCTAAAACTATTTCATAACACCCCCTGGGATGTCATTAATTTACTAAAATATTATTTCTCATTCACTTAAAGAAAGAATGAAGAAAAAACAAGAGAAAAAAATAATTGAATTCAATGCATATTTTATGATGTCTTGATAAAAACCATATTTAGAATACCCCATGGGAAAAACCAGATAAAGGTAAAATGAGTTAAACATTCAAAATTACCTCGGTTAAATCATGATAAAATTTTCAGTATTTAAAACTCAATTTTATAAATTAATTTCTCAAAATTTATAGCTGGTAATAACTTTCAGAATAAATCTATAATATTATCATAAGGAATTATTTACTAGATATCAATCTCACGTGTCTTTTAACAATTACGAGTGAAAAATTATTTTATAGAGATTGGTTTTGTTCTACAAAACATGAAATACCAACCTTAAATCATGTTATAAAAAATACTTATTCTGATACAATATATTAGAAATATAATTATTCATCCTTATTCGATAATTATCACTGAAACGATGAATATCCAATATCAACCAAACACATTCTTGACTTTCTAAATGAATAAAAATCAATATATCATGATTTTAGGAAGTTAAAAAAATTGTTTATTTTATGTAAATACATGAAATGGAAGTTTATACATATATAAATAAATATCTAGTCTGATATCTAGATTTATGTTGATTAGAAAATATACAATATCAAGAAAACCAAATAGTTTTTCTTCTAAATTTTTAGAGTAAAACAATTCCTGATCAAAAAATCCTTGATTGTATATTAATATCAATTTGATACTATTATAATGTTTATTTGTCAGATAATAATTATTCATGGACAATAAATTCATAGAAAATGAAAAATTTTCCTTAATGGGTGTGATTTTTTCCTTATAAAACATTTTTACTAATTTTTCTGTATACTAAGACTGATGAATAAAAATTTAATATTTATGTTTCTCAATTTATAATAAAAGGTAATAAATTTTTCTTTCAAAAGTATATTGTTTTTCATTATTTTGTTAAATATTTTACTGCATTGGAAATTTAATCAAGATCTACAAAAACATTCATTTCATGAACATATACTATAATGATGAAATTTTTTTATATACTCCTTTTAATAGAAACATAGACTTATTGGATAATTTTTATATCCCTCTTCCATCAAATATTCACTTTTACGGTTATACAATTTTCACCTTGGCTAATTTAATTAATATAAAGATTATTCAAATTAAAAAATATTGATCTTGGGATCTAAAAAATATTGTGAATGATAGATTGGGAATAAAGGAGGGGGAAGATGAAAGTGGTTCAAGAACATAAGGATGATAGAGGGGAAACACAAGGCAACGACATCCATATATAGTGAGATCATAAGTGAACATAGGATGATGAATTTTTCTAAATATTCCTTATATGGACCTATGGGTTAGGACCTATGGGCCATGATGTAATGGGGTTTAATTACCCTTAGGAATTATAACATGTAATGGGGTTCCCTATTCCCAATAAGAAAAAAGAGGTGTTTTCTTAGTTTAATAAAAAAAGGGGATAATCCATGTGTATTGAAAAAAATATTACATATAGGTTTAGAGTCAAACCATCCGTAAATTATAATTAAAGATATTCATTTATAAATAATTTCATGAGATATTTAATGAGTATAACATTAATTTAAAGTTATTATGTTTTATCACAATAAATCCTAGGTGTTTATGAGAAACCTTGGGAAACTAGTCCTGATTTATATCATACAACTTCAATACCTCCATTTGTCTTTCTCATAAATGACCATTTATATGAAATGAGATTAATTCCTTATGGGGATTTTTATAATTGACCCAAAACCTCACATTTATAAAGTGATCGTAATTCAAGATGGATTACCGTATTATATTAATACTAATACGATATATTAGGATATCCATCAACTATTTTAGGTTCATTTTCCTCATCAAGATTATCGAGTGCCACATTGTAAGAAAATGTGTCTTTAATAGTGGTTTATAATCACTTCCAAAAATATTATAGTGTCCATATAATTTACTGAAATTTTCACTTGATTAGTATTATGCACTTATAGTGTATTATTTTGATGAGGAATTTCATGGTCAAGAAAATTTTCATCCACCTTAGGTTTATTTATTTTTTTTTAATTAAAATTTATTTTTTAAATTTATATTAATGAGTATTTTTATCTATCTTACGAAGTTGTATTAATAATTTTAGACATGGATTATAAGTATTATTGATAACTCTATTAGATTAGATTTTTAGGACATAAATATTGGATGTTTCATTCACAACAAGTATGTATTATTTTTATATTTGTTTTGAATCATTTAATTAATTAGGAAAATTGTTTTTTTGAAAATTAATGATATTTTAGATTTCATTTTATTGATATTTGAATGAGGATGAAGATATAACAATGAAATTTTTTTCCATGATATTTCTTTTGATGTTGATTGATTTTCCCTATTTATTATAGGCAATATTTTACAATTAAAATGAAAATTATGAAATCTTGATGTTAATGTATCCCATGTCATTTTTTCTAAAAATTAGTTATGTTCAATGGTGATTCAAATCCAATGTAAATCCTAATTCTTTTTTATGGTCCCATTTTTTTCTTTAAGTGGATGCTAATTTCATATATACATCACAAAAAAATGTTCTTAAATGTGAAATATTTATTTTATTCCTAAAATATAAGTACAAAAGTAAATATTAATGATAACTTGATGGAAATATTTTTTGAGTGAATTTTCATGATAAATTGAATATTCCCATGCTAAATTAAAAAATAATGCTTCATTAAGAGGTTGTGTATAGATAAGGTACAATTGATTTATACATAATTTATCTAGGAATTTTTTTTAATAAAATGAGTTACATTATGTTTGAAACTTATTCTAATTGAAATTATGTAATCATTAAAATGATTTGATTAATATTCAATAGTATTATTAAGTAGAATGTAGTTGATTGAATATTTTGTTAATTATTCCATTAACCTTTTTATTTGGGAATGAAATTTAAAAAATTAATAGTTATGAGTTAATAATAAGCATTCATGAGACTATCTAGTAGGTGAATAAATATAGATAATAACATATCTAAATGGTCTATATGGTTGATGAATTATATTACCTATGTCACAATGAATTATTTCCAAAAACATAGCAGATTTTGTCCTTATTTTTTTGGTGATGGTCTTATAATCAATTTTATTTTATAAAAAGTAGCGCATAATAAATTATTAAGTGTAAGATCCTTGTTATTAACTAATGTATTAATAAGTTTGAATTAAATTAGTTTACTCATCATTATTTATCCTAGACAACTAAAACGATCATTCCATATAATAAATATATCATAGTCAGTAAACTTCTAGTTTACCATACTTGATTTGATTGTTCACGTGACACTCGAGCTTGAATTATAGCAAGTTATAATTTTATTTTCATGAAACTACATTTCAATTCACATTTTAATATTTCATGGGGCAGAAAATTATAATTTTATATAATGAATATTAATTTTGAAATTACTATTTCAAAATAATTTCATATTGATTTTTAAAAATTTTTACTTAGAAATAATCTTTTATTAATACATGATAATGTATTAAATAACTAATCCTAATTTTATTTATAATAAAATGTTATAATATATACTATTAACAATGTATTGACTATTAATTCGATATAAATAAAGACATGATCATTGGGAATGAAAAATGGATATTTTTCCGGAAAACTATTTTTAGTGTATATTCTTTTTCAATTTTAATTAACTAAAATAACCTCTAATAACGAATCATTTAAATAAAATTTATATTTTTTATATCTAACTATATTAGTTTAAATTTATCTAATCATTATTACTAGTCATAGAGTTAATGTAAAATCATCTTATGGTTGAAAAATATATTTTCTTCAGAAACAAATTTTCAAAAAGTTTTGTAAAATTATTTTTAAATAATATTCTTTAACCTATAGAAATAAAATTTGATAAAATTGTTTTCTTATTTGAAACCATAATTTTCATATTTTTTAAACAGTATCTAATTATTTTTAGGTATTATGAATTGTAATTGTGGTAAATATTTGTCTCCCCAATAAGCGTAAAAAGGGTAATTACGGTTAAAAATATTGTGGAAATACATAAAAAATTTATATAACACCTACCTTATTTATATTTTATCAGATAATATCTAAAAAACTCATAAAATATTCAAAAATATGGAAATATTATTTCATTTTTGACTGATAATGAACTACATATTATTTTAAATAAAGGAAAATTATAAAATGTCACTCTCTATATTTTAATTTCACTTATATAATAAAAAAATATTGTGAGATGTTATTAATAAATACAAAATTTTATTTTGAATATAGTTAATTAATATTTATGATTTAATTTTATTTTTAAATTTTATTGATGACATAAATACCTTAAATTCTTACACAACACTAACACAGTGCTTGTGAAAGTACTAGAAAATTCAATGTAAATGATTTAAAAAACATAAAAAGTAATATTGTTTGAATGAGTTTGGGATTAAATTTTTTTTATAGTTAATAATAATTTATAATTATTTTTTAAAGAGTTTATATTTGAATTTCATTTTTATCTGGATATCATTAAGTTGAAAAAATGTGAAAAGTTATTAAAATGACTTTAATCATATTTTATGTTAAATAATATAATATTAAATGATTTACATATCATAAAAAAATTGAAATAGGAAAATGGGGATATGAACTGTTTGAAAATTTTATTTATTAACTTTTTTGGGGACAATATGTACCATATAATTAAATTTATAACCCTTAAGAATGAAAAATTTGTTTCTATAGTTGTGGTTAAAATTTGTTAATGAAGGGATTAAAACTAAAATAAGAATTAAAATTCTATATAAACCTATCAAAACATCATTTTTGAAGTTATTTAAACCTTATCCTATCATATATTTTAAATTTTGTCCACTTGTTTCAAATTTCACATGAAAAATAATTTATTATATTTAAATATTTTATATAATTCCATGTGAGTCATTTTCTTCACTATAGAAATACACCACCTCTCTATTATCCACACCACCTAGAGAAATTTAACTTAAAAAACCCACAAAAATATCTCCTAAAAATAATTATCCTTGTTTTATAGGTGTTTTTCTTACTAAAACACCAACCCTAGGGCCCTTAAATAATGAACTAAATGAGGTTATTCAAATAATATGTAATCATTTTTACCGACTCTTTATAGCTTACTTAATATTCTACGTCCTATAAAAATGTTTTAACCATAATAAAATATCTAATCTAGTATCATAAATATAATTATATGTTATTCTGATTATAGTGAAATAATTTTACATATATTTTCTAACGTACGGAAAATGAAAACATCACTTGTGCATACATATAACATACCGTATCCACATAGCGATGTAATTCATTCTTCATTACCAATTTTATTGGATGTTTATAAAGATGAGACTAATTAATATCTATTATATTTATTAAAAAATGATAATGCTATAAATTTAAGTTATCATCTACTTAATTACACTTCCCCCCAATAAAAAATTGATAATGTCCCTTGTGCGTAAGTGTGGAATACCAACTCCTAGATGTGATGTGATTCATTTTTCATGTATATTTTCACGGTTAATTGAAAATATTTATCTAATGAATATGTATTATTTTTATATAATAATTTAAATTATAGATATTATGGAACCATGATAAGGATACAAGGATCACAACATTCAAATTAAAATATACTTGAAAATGAAGAAATCAACACCTGAAACAATTATAATGACAAAAGATTATTAAAAAATGGGTGATAAGATGTTATAATTATATAATATATGATTTTTTATATTTTTATATAGTTATTGTATACAATTATAACAAATATAAATTTATTATATAAGAGGTTAAATCATGTTCAACTAAGTGGAAGCTTGAGGTAAGATATTTCATCTCAATTTCCCCTCCATTGATACATATTTGGAATTATGTATCTATATTATTTTATATGGTGTATATCCTACCATTATTATTTATTTAATATTAATATATATAAAATAATGGTAATTAAATTCTAAATTAAATTTTACTCATTCAATAGTTCATAATTTATAATTTACCAAAGAGTTAAGAATTTATTTTATAATATCAGTTTTTTGGGATTTATTTTTTTTTCATTGAAGGAATATTATAATATATACTTCATAAAATACCTAAATTTTATTATCATATGGATATTTAAGTAGTTTACAATATTTCTTATAACTTTTCCTCTATTTATAACTAGAATAAATCAAACAAACCTTTAATAGAAAAACCTATCATTTTTCTCTTTTTGACCAGGTATATTTTTATTTCATGACCATATTTTTCAAAATTATTTTACAAAATTACTTTTCATTCACTAAAATAATTTATTAATAAAATTTTATATTAAAATTAAAATTTTATATGGTTCTAATGGAATCTATAATTGTTTTTGTAAAGGTTTATTTTTAACTTTATTTATATAAAATTCAAAATGAATATTTCTTTTTAACGTATACAGTGTTAATATATTTTCACACTGACATAACAATTTTATTATCTTGAGATTATTTTATCAGTTTTAATTTTTTTTAAAAAGAAAATTATATAATAATAATTTATTTTTAATGTTTCATTTACTTCATCTTCTATTCCATAAAATATTATTTTTTCTAGAAAATATACTTTTCTGATAAATTGATGGTCGTCTCCCATATCTTGATTAATTTTGTTGTCATTAAATTTATCGTGAAACCTTAACTTTATTTTGATCATATTTCATGAGAAATATACATATTATTTATATCATGTATGTGTTTTTTCTTAGATCATATACCATTTTTATATATTGTGTTTTACTGAGAAATTTATTTGACTAACTGAGGAAATTATGATATCCCATATTCATTACTCAATACAGTTGTTTTTTGATAAGAAATATTATTTATAAATTAAATTTATTATTCAATATATAAATAATGAATTTTAAATACAGTGACTAGGGGGGCCTGGAATAACAAAACCCTTAGATGCATTAATAGGTCTCATGAGAGAAACTAGTCGGACAACATTATTAAATGGGGTTTTGGTGTATGCATAACCATTGACTTAAACTCTCATGGAATAAGGAATTGATAGAAAATTATCATGGGGTTTTATATTCTGATGTCCAGCATTATGTATTTCCTTCATTGATAATTTATTTATTATTATCTACAAGATTATTACGTGGATATTATATGTGGATGATTTTTTTTGAAGTTATTAATTAAATAATAGATGTTTTCAATTATTTACATTGATATATTAATTATTCCTTGTTAAATCATAATATATTCCACTGTATGAGACCCATACTAAGAATTTTATCTCAACATTTTTTTTATTTTACCTAGGTTATAAAGAAGGAATCATTGAATGAATTTAAAGGATGTAGATTATTTTATTTTACTATGTTTTATGTTTTATTCACCAGTGAAAAAAAGGTTTACCACATCATCATTATTTACGTCGGTTATATATAAATGACATTCAGAGCTGTAAATTTTTTTTATCAGATCGGTTATAAAATAACCGACATGATAAATCACTGAGAATCGATTTATAATGTCAGTTATTTTATAACCGATGTGATAAATCAAATCTCGACGCCTTATCATGCCAGTTATAAAACAAAGGATGCGATAAAATATTTTCTACTTTGGTTATTAAATAGCTGATGTGATAAACATAAAAATACACTTTATCATGTCGGTTATTAAACAACCGACCTGATAAAGCTTTTAAATGATTTATTGGGCTCCGTTTTCTGTCATTCTATTTTCTTCGATTGGGCAACATGTGAATCGTCTCTCTTGCATGGAAAAATAGAGAGGATTCTTTAAAGTAGTGCTCTCTAAGCTCATTTTTTCAAAATCATTCATCATCTTTATTATCATCGGATCTATCAGGTCGACTTGCAACACTCAAGTAAGCCTCACACGACTGAGTTTCATTGTTTATTTTTTGTGATTCCATAAATTTATGTTTTGAGATATTATTTTTATATCACTGTTCTTACTATATGGTAACTGTAATAGTTTTATTTTATACCATTATAAGTTCTTTTCTAGTAAAATAAACCATGGGAGTGATATCATGCAAGTTCTACATTGCTTCCATGTGTGCTATATCATGTATGTGTGCATGTACTTCATTGTGTGTGCTACCATAAAATCATTACCGTGCAAGTTCTTCCCCCACCCCCTTGGACACCCCACCACCATGGACAACTCCCCACCCCCCTAGACAGCCCCCACCCCCTAGACACACCTTACTTCCTTGGATAGCCCCCCAACCCCTAGACAGCCCCCACCCCTTGGACACCTCGACCCCCTTGGACAACCCCAACCCCTGGATAGTCCTCACCCCCTAGACACCCCCACTCCTAGATTTCCCTCCACCCCCTGGACACCCCCACCCCCTGGACAACCCCCAACCCCATGGACACCCTCTACCCCCTTGGACAACCCCCCCCCCCTGGACACCCCCACCCCTGGACACCCCCAACCCCCTTGGACAACACCCACCACCCTGGACACCACCACTCCCATGGACAGCCCCACCCCCCTCGACAACGCCTCCATCCCCTGAAAACCCCTACCCTCTGGACAACCCCACCCCCTAGACACCCCTACCCCCATGGACAACCCCCACCCCCTGGAGAGCCCTCCACCCAACCCTGGACACCCCACCCCCTACACACCCCCACCCCCTGGACACTCATTGACCCCTTGGATAGTCCCCTCCCCCCGAAGACAGCCCCCACCCCCTGGAAACTCCTACACCTAAATTTCCCGCACCCCCTAGAAACCCCCTAACCCCATTGGACAACCCCACCCCCTGGACAACCCCCACCTCCCTGGACACCCCCTACCCCTTGGACAATCCCCCACCCCTGGACATCCCCCACCCCCTGGACATCCCCCACCCCTTGGACACCCCCGACAACCTTAGATAGCTCCCACCCCCTAGAAAACCCCCACCCCATGTACACCACCTACCCCCTCAGAAAACCCCCATCCCACTGGACAACCCCCACCCCCCTCAACACCCCACCCCCTGGACAACCCCCACCCCCTGGACACCCCCACCCCTAGACACCCCTACCCCCTTGGACAGCCCCCAACCCCTAGACACCTCCACCCCCAGGGACAGACCCCACCCCCTGGACATCCCCCACCCCTTGGACACTCCCACCCCCTGAACACCCCCTACCCCATGGACACCCCCACCCCCCTCGACACCCCCTACCCCTAGAAATCCCTCACCCCTGAAATGTCCCTACCCCACTAAATAACCCCCAACCTCTAGACACGCTCCCACCCCTACCCCTTCGACACCATCCCCCCCCCCCCCAAGACACCCCCTATCCCCTTGGACAACCTCCCCAGCCCCTGGACAGTACCAACCAGGGGACACCCCCACACTCATAGAACCCCCCCCCCCACTAGATATCCCCCACCCCCTAACACCCCTACCCCCTTGGACATCACCCACACCTAGAAACCCCCTACCCCTAGATACCCTCCCACCCCCTTGGACATCCCCCACCCCTGAACACCCTCCCACCCCGGGACACCAATCCACCCCATTAAACAACCCCCACCCCTTGGACACCCACCCACCTCCTGGAAACCCCCACACCCCTGGACACTCACGCACCCCTAGACACCCCCACCCCCTGGATATCCCCCACCCCCTTGACAGCCCCCACCCCTGGAAACCCCACCCCCTAGACACCCCCACCCCCCTGGACAACCCCCACCCCCTGAACACACGCCCACCCCCTGGACACCCCCACCCCTAGAAACCCCCCAAACCTAGACACCCCAACCCCTTTAGAGGTTCTGGAAGTCATGTGTACAGGTTCTAAAAGTTAGAAAGAGGATGATGGGTACAATACTGCATGGTACTTAGGTGAAGAGGGTATGCTGCTTGTTGTTGGGTGAAGAGGATATACCGGCAGTTTCATAAACCGTTACAATAGATTATATACTAGAGAGTGTATGAAAACGGTTCTTGAACCATTTGTATACATATATTCCAACAATTTACATGAACCCGTTGGAATAGATTATATGCTGGATAACATGTATACCAACGGTTCTTAAACTATTAGTATATATATAACCCAATGGTTTCATCAAAACCGTTGGAATATATTAACTTTAAATTGTCTATATAGTTTTCAAATTCCTCTACTTCAACTTATTTGGATATAACATCTTCATGGGAAAGAAATTTCTTATTTCTAATGGGATTCAATTATAAATTACACTTTCCTCTCACACCCTTTGACAAAATTTTCATGGGTTTTTTATCATCATCATCATATAATAATTTCATTGGACACTTTTCTATAAGATGAATAAATTTTCTATATCAATAGAAACCGAGTAGAATATTTGTTTTCAATGTTCCCCAATCCCTGATTACAAACACACACATTCCCAATTGTTTTTTCAAAACTTTTTTACTTTCAAATTATGTCAATTTTCATATAAAAATAAAATTGTTACATATAAATAGATTCTATTTTTAAAATTATTTCCATGCATATCTTTTTCAAATATTCATATATTTGTTTTATATTTCAAAATCATTTTACATTCAAATTATGATATTATTCATATAAATATAAAATTATAATTTCTTAACAAGATGTATAATTTTGATATTTGTTATAAGTAATAATGATTCGAAGTTGTATTACATCACATCAAATGAGTAATGAATATGAAAAAGGTGTTGATTACTTTTTTGAATTTATTTAACAAAATGTTCCAAGAAACAACATTTTTTTCTGTCCATGCCTGAAATGTTTGAATATGAAGAAGTTGAAAATTAGGGTGATCAAAGATCATCTGATTTATCATGGCTTTAATCCGAGTTACAGACCTTGAATTTGGCATGGTGAAATTGGACAGAATGTCAGATCTACTAATGATGATGATTTGCAAGATTTTAACTCTGATGGAATTGAATAAATGATTTGTCATATTGTAGAAAAACAAATTGAGATAGAACCGACAATTGCACGTCTATATGGTAATGATGAAAAACCACTATATCCTGGTTGTACAGATTTTATGGTTTTTTTTAAAAGTGTTAAGATTGACTAACCTGAAGGCGAATCATGGATGGAGTGACAAGAGTTTTACAGAGCTACAAAAATTATTGAAATACATTCTTCCAAAAGACAACGATCTTCAAGAATCACATTATAAGGAAAAGAAAATATTATGCCCGATGAGATTGGGATACAGGAAAATACATTCTTTTCCAAATGACAGTATGATATATAATAAGGACTATGGATTTCTATTAGAGTGTACTAAATTTGGGACATCACGGTATAAGTTGAAAGAAAAATCATAGGCTTATGTAGAGATTATATAGACCCCTGCTGAGGTATTTTGTTATCTTTTTATAATTCATCATTTGAAATAATTATTTTCTAATTCAAATGATCAAAAAATGTTAATATGGCATGCTAATGAGCAAATATGTGATGGAAAAATACTTTATCTAGCTGATTTTCTAAAATGGAAGAAAATTGATGAGAATAATCCTATATTCGGAAATTAAATTAGAAATATCAGACTTGGGTTGTGCATCAATGGAATGAATCCATATCGATGCCTCAGTACACATATAGTTCATGGCCTGTTTTATTGGTAATTTAAAACATATCTCTTGAAGTTTTAATGATTTGAAAATATGTCTTGTTGAGTATACTGATCTCTGGTCCAAAGCAACCTAGAAATGATATTAATGTTTTCTTGTCACCCTTGGTTGATTATTTGAAACTTTTATGGGAGGATTTTATTAGGGTGTATTATTCTTATAAAATGGAATATTTTCAACTACAAGAAGTGTTTATATTCACTATAAATGACTTCCCAACTTATGGAAATTTTTCTATATACAATGTTAAGAGGCATAAATCATGTCCAATTGGTGAAAAATATACTTCATATTGTTAATTGCATCATGGGAGGAAAATAGTATACATGGGTCATCAAAAGTTTTTTCCTATGGATCACTCTTATAGAATACTAAAAAAAGGAATTAAATGGATCACAAGAATTTGATATTTTTCCAAAACCTTTATCCCATGATGTGTATTTTACGATGGTGAAAAACCTTGATATGAAATTGGTAAATACACATAAATCTGGTAATAATAGACATATTTGGATGAAAAGGTAAATTTTTTTTGAGTTACTATATTAGAGATATCATGAAGTGAAACATAATATTGATGTCATGCACGTGGAGAAGAATATATATGATAGTTTTATTATAACATTGTTAGATATTAAAGGAATGAGTAAAGACGGATTGAATGAAATATTAGACTTACTATCAATGGGAATACATTTAGAGTTAGCTCCCACTTCTAATGGAAGACGAACATTTCTTCCCCTGACTTGTCATACATTATACATGGGGGAGAAAATTTTCTTTTTTCAGTGTCTTCATGATATTAAAGTGCCTAAAGGTTATTGATAAAATGTAATAAAATTTGTCTCTTTGAAGTATTTTAAGTTGATAGGTATGAAATATAATTATTGTCACATCGTGATGAAACAACTTCAACGAGTTTCATTGCGTGGAATATTTCCCATCCGTGTTAGAAAGTCTATAATGATGGTTTGTTATTTTTTCAATTCAATTTGTAAGAAGGTGATTGATGTGAATGCATTGAAAATTTTGGAAAAGGATTCAATTTCTATACATTTTGAATTGGAAATGTATTTTCCTCCCTTTTTTGATATAATGGTGCATTTAATAGTTCATCTAGTTCAAGAAATAAGGCTGTGTGGACCTTTATATCTTTTTTTGGGTGTATCCTTTTGAAAGGTATATGAAAATATTGAAGAGGTATGTTAAGAATCCATATTAACCTGAAGCCTAAATTATTCAAAAGTATATTTCTGTGGAGGTTTCAGAGTTATGTATGATTTACTTTGCTGTGGAGGAGCACATAGGTTTGCCTCCATCTCACAATAAACGAGTTAATAATGAGGGAAAGGGGATTAATGGATTGAAAGTCAAATCGTTGTCAGCTGAACAGATGAAGAAGGTACAATTATACATCTTGAATAACATAGATAATACTCAACCATATATCACATTGCATATTAATGAGTTGAAACAAAATCATCCAAAGAAGAAAGAAATGTGGATTTTGAATGAGCACAAATTTTTTTTCCATGATTTAATAAGACCTTGCATGGTAGATCCGATGTTTTAGAGACATTAATATGGTTAGTTGGTGGTCAAAGTTTAATTGTGATAACATGGTCTGGGTATGACATTAATGGAGATACATTTCATATGAAAGCTCCAGAAAACAGAGGTGTAGTTTAGAATAGTGGTGTATTGGTGTTTGCAGAAGCAATGCATTTTTGGAGTTCTAAAGACAAAAACCTAATTTCTGCATTAAGTTCATATTATAGATTCATTGAAGAAATATTTGAGGTTGATTACTTTAAAATTAAAGTTCTCATTTTTATCTGAAAATGGTTTATTGGTAACAATAGTGTTAAACACGATGAATCTGGAATGATAGTAATTAATCTTAATAGATTGGAAGACACAAAAGATTCTTTTATAATGGAAACAAATGAAAAACAGATTTTCAATGTTGTGGATCAATAAAATATGTAGTGGTATATTGTTTTACAAGAAAAAAACAACAACATGTTGGCGACGATCAACTTGATAAAGGTGTTGATTTATGTGAGATCCCTACTTCCATAGAAAGATTAGCAGAAAATAATTATGAGCATGTTGAAGATATGGTTTGTGCCATAAGGAACAATCATGAAAAAGGAATTTGGGAAACAATCCATTTTTACATTCCTAATATTTTAGGTAACATATGTTTATTTCTTATTTACATTTACTAATATCCTAAAATGTTAGATATTGTAATTTTTTTTGTTTATTAAAATGCATATTAAAATAAATAAGTATAAATGTTTGTTTATTTTAATTTTTTTTAGTTTAGTTTATCATGTGTACCATTATGTAACTTATATATCTATTGATTTTGTTTAATGACAATTAATTTACCATGTTTACCATAATTTACCATAGTTTAACTTTACGTAACTTATATATTTATTTCTTTTGTTGAATGAAAATTACACTACCATGTTTACCATTTTTACCATTTATTAACGTGCTTACCATATTTATCATGTTTAAAATTTCATAACTTATTTCAGTTTTTATTTTTTTGTTTACATTAGTATAGTAATATTTGAATTTTTATATTTGTGAACTAATGTTTTCTTTTTTGATTTAAAGGATAATGATAGATCAATCAATTGATCAACCACATGATTCTGGAGATGAGCATCACGACCATACCTCTGGGGAGGAACATTCACATGCTCTTAATGTTCCCCAATCTTCCTCATGTGATCCCATAACAACAAAGAAGATTTCAAGATTTTTCAAACTTGGCTACACACATTTACTGAAATTATCACTTGCCCGTAGCCAAGACCAAAGGATACTCATTGAGTTTGATGAAAATTATATTGTTAGAGGTCCAAATGAAAAACCTTTTAAGAGTTTTGTATAAACACATGGTAAAATAAAAGTAATAATTTTGTATGATTATTGGAGAAGTGTGGACAAAACGATAATATCTCAGTTATGGGAGAAACTTTTGGTAAGATATTTTGTTATTTTTTGATTAATCTTTAAATGTTTATAGTATAATATGATTTACCACTTATTTATCAGATGACATTTGATATTCCCGACACTAGGGGAGTTAGGAAGAAATGTTTATCGATGGAAGCTAGGAGATGGGGGAATTTCAAATCAAACCTCACCTATGATTTCGTTTTTGGTCATAGGCAACATGACAGTCCATGTCATATATATCCTTTCATATATGAAGACACATGGAAACAATTTTTTGACAGTAGAAGAAAATATTCATTTTTGGTAAGGGAAATATAATCTTTTATAAGTTTTCTTATATAAATGATTTTATTAATGTTTTTTAATGATTTATTATTCTTAATTTACAGAAAACAAGGGCATCTCATTAGGAGATTTAATCTAAAAATTTATACCCTCATAGTTTATCTCGGGTAGGGTATAGTTTATTAGAATAAAAAATGATGGCGGAAAAATTACAAAAAATTAGAGCTGAGTCTTCAAGCTCTGGAGAGGTTTCCCCTCCATCCCCTACATCTAGACATGAAAAATGGAAGAGACATCAGATGATCAGAAATGGGAAATATCTTTCGGGAGTATCGAGAATCTTAGTTGAGAGGATTGTAAGATATTTATTTAATTTATTTAAGTTAATTATATTCTTTATATACTTTGAATCATTAAAAAAATGTTAAATTAATTAATATAGGATTATCTTGAGGAGTAGACCACAAATGAGGTATTTACAACTACTGGTAGGAATGATATTTTATCTACAACATTGGGAAAGCCCGAACACCCCGATCATGTAGGAAGATACCCGATAGGTATATTGGTAAGAAAAGAGTTTCCACGTTCTTCAACTTCTTCTATTGAGGGTGTTTATAAAAAAAGAATCTTTGGAGGCTGAAGTTCATAATATCAATGTGACGATTGAGGAAAATATTAGAGCATTAGTATGGTCTATGTATGATGACATGCAAAGACTATTTCAGAGTGCAGCTCCCACACCTCCATCTCCTTCTAACGCCCCAAACCTAGTTATCTAGAGTCAATGCATTATTATATAACCTTTTCATGACACAATGAATCATACCCTGAAATACCGATTAGTTTAGTAGCCTTGGAAGTACTAGATATATACATAAGTTTTACATTACACCATGAGATAAAAATAATAATTTTTTTGTCCTCTTTGAACACACTTATATCCCTTATCCTATCCCTTCAAGTCAACCATAAAACACTTATTCACATCCTAGGAAAAATAAAACATAGAAATGGGTGAGCTCAAATGCTCATAAAGGACAACAATATAGCGGAAACATCATAAATAAGCATAAACATTTAAGGAAATGTATAAGACTAAAACATAAGCCTTTTAAACTTAAAATTCAGCATAATATGGAAAATATAAATCGAATAATTCCATTTACTTATTCACATGGATATTATACTATTCAAATAATCACATGCAATATCAATAGCCAATTTCAAAATAATGGAATGCATAATACCGAAAATCATAACCACATAGTTAAGGCCTCGTGAGAAGACTACAAACTAAAATTTGTCAAGGCCATGTTCCAAGACAGTAGTTTGTCTCATGAAACCTACCAATGCATCGAGGAGCTATAGCAGGCTCCACCAGTCACATACAAAGTCCAATGCATTCCTTATATGAAAAGGTTGAAACACAACATAAACATTCATATTAAAACTAGCATATGAAATGTTAATACGTTAAACATAAACCATGAATGGTATAAAAATAACACATCCATAGTCAAACATATCACAAGACCTTCAATACAATATGGAAGATTATTATTATAAAAAATCAACTTCAAAGAAGTAAAAAACCCATTAAAGTCATTCATTATCCTTTTGGGGATATGCGTTACAAACAGAGGCACACATACTAAACCAAGTACCAACTAAATCAATAAATGGTATTCTATATGAATTTTGGAGTGGAAGAAAAATCATGTTATCGAATTTACATGTGTGGGGAAGAAAAATGTTTGTTAAAGACTTTTCAGGTAATAAACTTGTATGCCAAGAAACAAAGTGTACCCTTTTAGGACACCCTAAGGAAATAAGGGGATATTACCTATATGAACCCTAAAAAAAGGGTTATAGTGTAAATATATTCCATATTCCCTGAGATAGATCACATAACAAAAACATATAGTTGGAGTGAGATAAACAACTCGATAAACCTCAGGGATAACTTGCTTCCCCAGCTAAACCTCTACAATCCTTATCATGGGGATACACTATTGGAAAAAGCCTCTATACCGACACTTTTAACAAAACCGTGGGTATATAGGTATGTTAAAACCTATTCCCACGGTTTTCCCAAAACCGTGAGGATAGGGGTCTCTTCCAAACCTATACCCATAGTTCTCTATGAAAACTGTGGGTATAGGTTTGGGCGAAAAACCCTATACTCATAGTTTTCCCAAATCGTGGGTATGAGTTTCCCACATGAACATAAAAAAATTGGGGAGTTAAAACCATATACCAACGGTTTTCCCTCCTATTCCCACAATTTAGATTGATATATTTAGGTAGATATAGATTTAAGTAAACAAAACATAGATATGTAGGTTGGTGAGGCACTTCTTGTTGGAATCGAAGGTGGAGGGATCAAAACATTCTTCCTGATTTTTTATAATTTTGATGATTTAGATTAATATATTTAGGTATTTCCAGAATTAAGTGAACAAAAGTTAGCTAGGTTGGTTTATGAGGCGCTCCATGCTAGAATCGAAGGTCGCATGATCAAAACTTGTGTCCAGATTTTTAATAATTCTGACGATTTAGATTAATATATTTAGGTATATATATATATATGTACATTAACATAACTTCTAATACTGGAGTGGTGAGCCATTGGAAATTGAAGACGAGGTCGGTGGATCGAAACCCGTGGTTGAATTTTTTCTAATTTGATAGAAAAATTAATATATAAACTATATATATATATATATACATATAAGTGATTTAGCTGGAGTGGTGATATGTATCATGTTACAAGATCTGGTCACAGTATTGAATTCGACGCCCCATTTTTTCAAATATTTATACCCACGGTTTTAAAACTATGGGTATAAGCCCATGACATGGTGGAAAGTGGGTATAAGCCTATGACATGATGGAAAAAAGATATACCCATAGTTTTCCAAACTGTGGGTATAAGACGTGGAGCTATACTGACACCTCAGTTGCCTAAAATTCCCAAAACCATGGGTATAGCCTATACCCATTGTTTTGAACCTTGGGTATAAGTCATTTTTCCAGTTGTGATACTCTCAAGAAAAAATGGTCTCCCGGATCAAAATGCATTTTCTTATGACGTCGATCTGCATAATATTTCTACCTATTATAGGCTATCCTCATCCACTCATGGATGACCTGGACCTTCTCCATCATCACCTGCACCATCTCTGGACCAACAAGAAATAACTAACCAATCTATATCTAGTACAATGGTGGCCTGAAGTCTCTTACATACAGGGACTCAAAAGTTTCCATGTTGATAGTAGAGTGGTTTAAGTTTTTTTTATGCAAACTCTACCATGGTAAAGTGATCATACCATATATGTCCAAAGTCTAACACACAATCCCTCAATATATCCTCTGAAACCTAGATAGTATACCCATTCTTTCTATCTTTCTAAGGGTGAAATACTATACTCATTCTCATTCGGATCCTGAATTCCTCATATAGTGCTCTATATGACCATGAAATGTATCTCTCATCAAAATTAGAGATAATAGTCGAGGGAACCCCATGAAGGTTAAAAATATCCCATGTACACATATTCCCCAAACTCTACACCAAACTTTGATCCCTGATAGAAAGGAAGTGTTCTGACTTCATCATTCAGTCAACTATCACCCTGATGGTATCAAGACCCTTTATTTTACATATAATCCTTGTCATGATGGTCATGGATATACCATCCCATTTCCAATTTGGAATCTCAAGGGGATTAAACAAACCTACCAAAACTTGGTGCCCAGCCTTCACCTATGATATGTGAGTCACTGTTCTCCATCTCATATTGTCCCACCAAAACTACTATTTAAGGTCTTTATAAATCTTCCCTACACCAGGATTTACAACCAAAGGATATATGAGGAACTCTCGCATCACCTCCTCCCGCATCATGATTGTGAGCACCGTCTATCCTTGGAAAAGGATGATGTGATTCCCTTATTCGTAAAATACATCATGTAAATATATTTAGGGTATATGGTTATGAAATAACTCATTTTCTATGTCTCTATACCAAGACTATCTCACACATTGAAGGAGTGGATAAGTCAAAACCCTTGAATGAAGAAAAATGCACCCTCCTATTTAACTGGGGTCAGCTACAAGGAAGCCAACTACACAGAAGCCTCCTCCAAAAAACAAGACCAAAACTACTCGCTAAGGGAATATAATACTATGTTGACCTTACCTTTAGTATAGAATTTATTTAAGTCAAAGTCCTATAGAAATTAAAACCAGTGTTGATTTATTATTTTCAAGTCACTCTGCATGAAGACATACCTAAGACTCTCATGATTTGAGTGAACCATGAAGAGATCTCTCATAAGATGGTTCCTCTAAATCCTAAAAATGAAGACCACTACTTCCAGCTTTATATCACAAGTCACATAGTTCTTCTCACGGGGTCTCAACTACATAGACCCGTATTTTAAAACTATATGTTTCTTTGTCAACACACATCCGATCCCATATATTGAGGCATCAAAATATACTATATACTCCAGTACCTCTTCCATAGTCTCAAAATAGAATCTCTCATCAACCCCGACCTCAATTCATGAAGGCCCTATGGCACTACTTATTATAGGAAATTGGATAAAATTTCCATGTCAGGGTAGTCAAAGGGGTTACAATCCTAGTTAATTCTACTACAAACCTCATGTAGTAAACCTACAAGCCATGAAAACTCTACACCTATAACATGCTCTTGGGTGGATCCCGTATATTCACTTCATCGATCTTCATAGGGTCCATGACCAAACCATGATCATAAAAGACATTAACTATGAAGTGAACCTCATGAATCCATAACGGCCAATTTTAGAGCTTTCCATAATACCAGTAATCCGAAAGTAAATCTAGGACCATCCTCATGTGCTCTGAATTCTCCTCCTTTGATGTAGTGCATATGAGTATGTCTTCAATGAATCAAACCAAAAACAGGTCCAATTATGGCTATAAAATCCAATTCATCAAATTCATAAACACATTATGGGCATTTATCACACCAAATGGAAGCACCAGAAACTCATAGTGTTCATAGTGACATTGAAATAGTAGTTTCACAATATCATCCTTGAGAACTCTCAATATTTGGTATCCAGACCAGATATTTATCTTTGAGAACCAAATCAATCCTCACAACTAGTCAAATAGGTCATAAATATTTGAAAAGTGGTATATGTTCTTTATCATGGCCGTATTTAGGTGATGATAACTAATTAAAAACCACGAGCTACCATCAACCTTTTTTATGAACATTACTATCAATGCCCATGGGGACACACTGGGCCTGATAAAACCTTTCTATCAGAGGTCCTCTAACTAAAAATATAGCTCTAAAATCTTCTTAGGGGCCATACAACATGCATAAGAAGAAATTAGAATAGTCTTGAGATGAAAGTCGATGCACTGATCCATATCCCTCCTTGGTGGTAGTCCCAGAATGTCCTCTGTGACGACATCCATAAAATACAACATGACTGAAGGAAGACATATTTCTAAAGAGACTACTGTTACAAGGTCTACACTCACCAACTGATGGGTGATGGGATGCATCCCTCTGCTCAGAGAACCCACTAATGCCACCATGAGATCAATGTCATCCATAGAGAAGAATCTAATCCCATCAGTGTGAAGACAACTCACTCATTTGTGTTGATAGTCAATCTGGTATTGGACCATGAACAACCAATCCATACCCAATATTATTTCATAGGGTTCCATTGTGATTTCCAAATGGTCTCACATGGACCTCTCTCCACCAAGCGATAGCTCACAATGCCAAGAGATAAAATATATAAGAAGCATTCCCAGTAGTAATCTCAAGACAAATATAATGGGATAGCGACTTAATTAGGAGTCAAATATCTCACACCAGGATTAAATAAATGAAGGAATGAATCGAACCTGTTTCAACTAACACCAAGGAAAGAGTATAATAAATTTATATCATTCCTCTAATCATATCATGTGTTGTGGGGTGATAAGCCTCCATAGATTGCAGCTGTCCACAACCCAGACCGCCAGATCCCTGCGCCGGACATGGGATTCCTAGTGGTGGTGGTGGAAGGATATTATAGTGTAATACACAACCTAAGATCCTCATATACCTCTACCAGCTCTACCTACATGATCACGACACTATCTCTACCATGGTAGTTTATGCACTGTATTCCCATGCTCCTCAGCATGTCTGGTCAGGAAGTCACACAATATGTGACCTCACCCATCACAATCATAGCGCCAACTCTCTTTGGGATACCCTTATCTTCTTTTATACCCCTAAATACATTATCAATCCTGATCCTTGGAGGATCACATGTTATTTGATCTCATCAATTGATGTCTTCTAGATGCTGCAGATGACTCAACCCTGTGACGCCCACTGCCAGCTCTAGCCACATGGAATCTGTCATACATGAATATTGTCTTTACCTGTGCCCACTATAACACCCCAACATAGGTGGTAATAAAGAATATCACTGCACTAGCACAAAAATATCTATGGATTACCAATTCAAAATTTTGTTTTTAGAAGTATCCATCTCAAATCATGTTAAGGGAGTACTGCATAAGGACTTTGAACGTCATAGTGTAGATGACCAATATCATCCCTCCCTTCTGTAGCTCCATAGCCACATTAATCTGAACTAAGAGATAAAAGGAGGGGTATTACTCCTCATAGAAAAGCTTCTAGAAGTAAAGTCATAAGAGCATCAACTCATCGTGCATCTGTGAAACAAGACTCCACTAGAACCTAGCTTCTCCATAGAAATGGCTAGATACCAATGCAACCACTTGATCTACTAGTTTTATGATAATATAGAAAACATAGACCACAGAATCAAGACAATACTACACTTCTTAGGGATCTTGATCTCCATGAAACCTTAGTGTCCTCTACTGTTGGAACTCACAGTGTACACTAAGTCTACATGCATCCTCAGCCTGCCCTACTGGTATGATCTACTACTCAATTGGTGGGGGTGCTACTAATTTTCCAATTGGTAGAAGGATCTAATGGGTTGAACCTTGAAATGAAGCCTCATCAATCATTTTATATTTGTTACAATCTGAAATCAGTGGTCTAGCTAGCATTCATCACAGAGGCATCCTGAAAATTTAATCAAGATATACCACGATTATATGATCATATATATACAATGGGGATATGACTCAAGAAATATATTCAAAGAATTAATCCTATATAATGCATTTACTATTTTATCCTTTCAACCAATGTATTGGTATACTGGGTTGAAAAGAAGATATTCAAGGTCTTAGTGAATGGATATGTCAACCTTCACACCAACACTAGATTACCTGGCCTAAAATACACACTTCAAACACTTTGAAAATATCATACTAAATCCAAAATAAATCCTTGAAAGGGGATTAATCCAACATTACCTCGAGGATTCAACCACTTACCAATCTTTCACGACATGAACCAATGGGGATAAAGCTGAAACTACCTGAATATAGCCTCCATAGGCTAGGGGCTAAAGACATGTACCAAAGGTATATATAAAATGGGAGTCATTTTCCTAATGTACCTATATTCCCACACCTGACCATATTGATGCAGAAGTATAGATTCATAATAATTAAAAGATGAAATATCTAGAATAAAACCATGCATATGAATACCTCTAGGGTGTATTAGAGTGTGAATGTGAAAACTGGTCATAAATGGGAAAAATATACTCCCAACCATACAGATTTCTAAACCTAAAATCATTAGAAGGTAAATGTTTTAAGAGATCCCAACTCATAATCTCTAATATATGAACACTATACACGGCCCAATGCACTAGGTATCCATAATATCCTCTATAGTCACCACAGACCTGTCTATCGTCTGTATAATACATGAAACATGATGGAAAATACCATATAGTGGTGAGTATATATATACCCAATAAGAAACCCAGATAGTTGAAGGGGAAGAAGTAAGATACACAATAGGAATAGATGGACAACTCAATCCTAATAAATAGAGTAATCAAAATTTGACTATATATATATATATATATATGATCAAACACAAGAATACAAAATGAGAGATAAAAGTGATATCCATATCATAGACCATCTTAGAAAAAGAGTTACATCAATTCTAGAAATCCATCATTAGTTCCCAACATCTCATGTACCTTCCTAGCGTAAAATATTCAAGTCAATACACACCTCGCTACTATGCTGCATAGTCGTGGGACTACAATATATGGGTAGAGGACCCATGACCTAGTACAATAGGAGGGTTTCACTCAGTAAATGGTAGAGGACCCCTGACTATCCTAGCTGGAGGGTTCTACTCTCGTAGTTGAGGACACATGAACTATCCTCATCGGTGGGTTTCACTCAGATAGCAGATAGAGGACCCATGCTCATCCTAGTTGGAGGGTGCCACTCTAGTAGTCTAGGACCCATTCCTTGACAATATAGGAGAGTTACACTGAGATAGAAGATAGATTATCCATTAATATCCCAGCTGGAGGGTTCCAATCTAGTACTCAAGGACCCATTCCCTGTCTCCATAGTAGGGTTCCACTCAGAGAGAAGATAGAGGGCCCATGCCTAGCACATCTGGAAGGTTCCACTCTAGTAGTGGAGGATCCATGCCCTGGATTCATTAGAGGGTTCCACGTAGATAATAGATAGAGGACCCATGAAGAGATCAGGTGGAGGGTGCTTTTATATTGGTTAAGAACCCATTCCCTATCCCAGTAGGAGTTTGACACTTGGATAGCAGATAGAGGACCCACACCCAACCCAGCTGGAGGGTGCCACTCTAGTAGTCGAGGACCCATGAATTGGCTCTAGATAAGTGTTCAAATAAAATAGAAGATAGAGGAACAATTCCTAGACTAATTAAATATGCTACTCTAGGAATTGATAGAGGACCCCTACCCATCATATCTAGAGAGTGCCACTCTAAAGCCTTGCTAATCCTTCCTGATTACTACCATCATCGAGTGTCGCCTAAAGAATTATCCCACTTGAAAGATATATTATATTATCCCAAAATCTACTATGGATTCCACCATCACATTCTAAATGAAAAAATAGTCAGCTTATTCTACTAATGATCCAAAATCCGAGTCCAAATGAAGAAGATATGAGAGGCTGAATCTTCATCAAAAGGAAAGAAGGGGTACGTAGTGTGTAAGGGGACCCACACAACATTTGGTCCCACTCCACTTGGATATGTCCCTAGAGGCACACATATTACTACCCATGCAGCCATACACAATTTGTAGGTGGACTACATATCCTTCCTTAGCTCCCTGGTCTCCTATATGTTCTCCCTGACCGTGTCTGTGTACTTTGGCACACGACATTTTCTGGAAATGATTGTGCATGTTTAATCTTGGATTACATGTCTGGTCACTATCATAGGGGTCACATGGTGTGTGGGAGTCCAACACACCATGTGATACTTATAATATTGTGAAACACTATCCACCGTTGTCATGGTCCTACATGCTGTGTGCTAATAAAAATACACGATGTGTAGTCTGGATTTTTTTAGAAAGTTAGATATGATCTTCCTCCTCATGATCTAGAAAATATGCATTCAAATCCATCATTTGACCACCCAAAAATGGGGGAATTGTATGCCAACCATCATTTCTAGCCATCTGGTGGATGGAAACAAAATTTCCATTTCTTTTATGGAATCTTGTATGGTCTTTCACGTATACCATACCATGCCTCCTTCAATTTGGATTAGGAAACAAAAAATAAATCACCCATATCCTTTAAAAAATCACAAACCATCATTTGATCACTAATCTATATGTTTTTAGTGATTCCATTTCAAATATAGGGGTTTGATTGGGATCAGTTCTTCTTGAAAATATCGAATCACAACCCCATGGTCCAATAATGACTAACTTGAAGAAAGAAGGGATAACTTCCAAATAAACATAAATTAAATGATCATTGTCCAATCGTTCTTTTCCAATTAACACATTAGAGGATATATAGGATGAGAAACAAAAGAATAATCAAATTAAATAGGTACATATGTGCATTTTAAGGTTTAATTAGCATAAATCTATGTGGTATAATTGATCCCATTCAATAAATTTAATAAATAAGGGCATAAACCATGAATTAATGATTTATACATGGTTTTGGATAATTCATCTCTAAATAACTTACTTTACAATGAATGGGAGGAGTTATTGCATTCACCACACATTGATCTTCTTAGATACAGAGGTTTATCATCATCTGAATCTAATTCTCCAATGGGGGAGAGGAAGAATATATATAAATTCTCTTTAGTTAATGAAGATAACCCTAGATAATTTCAATAAAAATTTATTTAATGGAAATTATGAAATATTTTAATTAATTAATATAAATAAATAAATATATTTATTTTAACTAAATGCACCCCACAAAAATCATGACATCCTAACAGTCCGCACTGACCAACATTAGGTCATGCCTAGGGTAAACAACATGTTTCAGATCCAACCATGTTCTTAGATTTATAATTTGATATTCCTTTTAATACTATCCCATTTTTTTTAAAAACCATGTGTTTGTAAGATAAAATACATTTAATATTTTTATAAAATTAATTACTGGCACACCGAGCCATGGAATTTCATACCATCTTAGCGCCTGCCTCGAAAAATATATGTAGAAATATATAAAAGTATTAAAAGGAAAACATACGGTCTTTAAATTATTACCTTATTCAATACTTTCATCCCTGAAAAGTAAAACTAAAAAAATATTAGGATAATGAGACCACATTTGGCTCTCCCACTAATAGGATCTCTCCTGCACACTCTTTTACTGCCATAACACATGAACAAAGGGGATGGACCATCCATATAGGGTCCTATCATTTCGATCTTCAATTTTGACAAGGTAATCTTCAAAAGTGAACCCATCATCAATATCCATCTTTCCTTATTCAATATCATTCATGTGGTCATGGGTGTATCTTTTATCAGTGGAACATTGAAGATTCCATGCACCTGCTCCAACTATGGGTGGTAGGGAAAGGTGGTAAGAAACCCCACCAACACTCTACACGATCCTGAATGTCCTGATAAACAATAGGGATATCTAACCCCCCAGAAGAACCTCCATAATCCTCCATATGGGGAGATTATTTTGAAAACATGGTTTCTCTAATAAAACTACAAGGGCCTATGATGTTGATCTTTATAAGATTTCTTCCTTCTCTGGGCTGTCCTTATCCGCTCACAGATGAATTAGACCTTCTCCATTATCGCTTGCACCATCTATGGACCCACAAGTGATGCATCACTGATCTATATTCAATAAAAGGGTGATTTGTAGGGTCTCATATATAGGGACTTGAGAGGATCCATGTCAATAGATGAGTGGTATCTATTGTTGTATGTAAACTCTACTAAGGTAAAGTGGTCCTCCCAAATCTGGATAAAGTCTAACACACAATCCATTTACATATACTTTAACATCGGGATAGTGCACTCAGTCTTCCCATATGGATGGGGGTGAAGGGATGTAATCATCCTCATCTAGGTTCTGAATTAATCCTTTTGGACTCTCCACAACAATCATGTAAATCACACATCATGATTGGAGACAATAGTAGAGGGAACCCCATGAAGGTGAAAAATCTTCTGTATGTACATATGTGAAAAATTATCTACAGAAATATATTACCTAATATCAAGAAAGTGTTCCCACTTCATGACTCGGTCAACCATCACCCATACAGTGTCATGAACCTTCACTATTTGCGGATGTTCTGTAAAAAATTCCATGTATATTCCATCCCATTTCCACTCTAGGATCTCAAGGGGATGAAAAAAATGCTAGAACCTAGTGCTCAGGATTCAACTTATTACAGGTGAGGCACTATGAGATGAAATCATTTATTCTCTATCCCATGTCATCCCTCTAAAACTACCACTGAAGGGATATGTACATCTTCCCCATGCTGGGATGTATAACCAAAGGATATGTGTGTAAATATCACTTCACTTTCTTCTGTATCATGAAAATTACCACTTTCCATCTTAGGAAAAGGATGATGTGATTCCCTCCTTCAAAAAATCCATCATGTGAATCTTTTGAGGATATCTGGCCATGAAATACCTCAAAATCTTTCTATACCAACTCAGACTCTCTCATACATTGAAGGAGGGGAGGATTTAACATCATTAACTAAAGAAATGATGCATCATCCTTCTCAACTAGGGTCGGATACAGGGAACCCAACAACTCAAAAGTCTCATACACCAAATGATCTTGGGACTTCCTACTAATGGAATCTTCTACCACGTTTCCCTTCTCCATAGTATAGATTATATAAAAGTCATAGGCATGCAGAAATTAAAACCAGTGATGGTGTCTCATGTTCAAGTCCCTCTACATAGAGACACACTTGATACTCTAATAGTATGAGTAAATCCAAAAGCACTCTCACAAAAGATAGTGTCTCCACATCGTCAGATCAAATACTACTACTACTAGATCTAGGTCACGAGTTGCATAGTCTTTCTTGTGGGGTATTAACTAACTCAACCCATATGTGATAACTATCTATATATGAATTAATAGGTAACTTATCCTATTACTTGAGGCATTGAAATACACCACATACTACATGCCCTCCTGTAGTAGTCTCAAAATAGGAGCACTCATCAGACTCAACCTCAACTCCTCAAAGGACCTATGGCACTACTCAGTCTAGGTAAATAAACACCCCTTCCACATGAGGGTGGTCAATGTGGAAAAAATCCTAGTGAAGTCTCAGTAAAATCTTCTATAGTACCCTACAAAGACAAGAAACCTATGAACCTATGTCACACTCTTGTGTGGATCCTAATAAATTACCTCATCCATCTTCGTCGGGTCTATGGATAAACCACATTTAGAAATTACATTCCCCAAGAAGTGAACTCATGAATCTAGAACTGCCACTTTGAGATCTTTCCATAAATATGGTGATCTCGAAGTAAATCTTGGACCATCCTCAAGTACTCTAGATACTCCTCCTTTGACGCAAAGTATATGAGTATGTTAACAATGAATAAACCCATAAATTGGTCCAAGTAAGGATTGAAGATCCGATTCATCAAATCTATAAACATGTTGGGGGGAATTCATCACATTAAAGGGAATCACTAGGAAATCATAGTGTTCATAGAGAAATTAGAATGAAATATTTGGAATATATTTTTTACCAACTCTTAATTGGTGGTATCTAGACCTGAGATCAATTTTTGAGAACCAAGTCACACCTCACAACTGGTCAAGGAGTTCATCAATCTTTGGAAAGGGGTAATTTTTCTTTATCACAACCTGGTTCAAGTGATGACAATACATGAAAAACCATAATACCCCAGCCACTTTTTTCAAGAAAAACATTGAAGCTGGCATGGTGGACACACTAGGTCTGATAACAACCTCATCTCAAAGGTCCCCCATCTATAACCACATCTCTCAGAGCTCGGTAGGGGACATCTGATATTATGTAGAAGATATCAGAGTAGTCCCAAGATGAAAATCGATGAAAAAAATTCATCTCCTACCTTGGAGGTAGTCCCAGAACATTCTATGTGAAGATTTCCATAAAATCCTGTGTGACAAAAGGAAACCATTTTCCTGAAGATCCTACTACACCAATGGATACACTTTCCAACTGATGGGTGATGGGATGAATCCTCATAATCACAAAACTCACTCATCCTATCATGTGATCTCTCTCACATGTAAAAGTGAATATCATCCCATTAGTATGAATGCATCTGACTCATGTATGGTGACAATCAATCTGGTCTTGTACCATGGAAAAGAAGTCAATACTGAAGATGGAATTATAGGGTTACATCAGGGATAAAACAAGGTCCCATGTGATCCTATATCCACCATGATATAGCTTGAATTTCTGGTTGATAAAGGATATAGAATAATCATTCCCTATTTAAACATAAAGACAAATCTGATAGGCTAGAACCTCAACTGGGAGTCCCATATTCTGTACCAAGTGTAATTAGATGAAGTAATGTACTGAAACTATGTCTAATAATACTTAGTGAAGAGTAGAAGAAACATAGATCATACCTATAATCAACTCATGTGTCAGGGGGTCATAAGCCTCTATAGCATACAACTACATGTAGCCCCGAACGATAGTAGCTTGAGTCTTATATGGGATACCTACTAGTTGTTGTGAAAGGATCTCATAGCATCATCCACAATCCATATCTCCTTCTACTCTTCTAGGTCCACCTCCCTGATTGTGGAACTATCTCTGCTATAGAGGTCTATCCACTATCTACCTGCGCTCCTTAGCACATCTGGTTAGGCAGTCACATGCTATGCGACCCTACCTATCACAATCATAATATCACCCCTCTCTAGGATACAATGGTCAAATGTGATTCTAATGGAAATGTTATCAATATTGATCAGGGGAAGATCCCCTACACTGAGATCCAATCGACTAGCATCTTCTCGCTACTATAGACGAGTAAAACTTGTTCCACCCACTACTATCTCCTACCACCAGGCATCCCTCAGACAAGAATATCTCCATCACCATTTCCCACTCCAAAAACCCTTACTAGGTAAATTGAAACATATATCTATGTGGATTACCTGCTCAAACTTCCATGCTAAGAGGTATCCACCCCGTATCATGTCAACGGAGTACAACATAAGGTCTGTGAACCTCAAAATGTACTCATCCACTACCATCCTTCCCTACTTCAGCTCCAGAATCTCTTGAATACGAACCAAGAAAAAATATGAGGGGTACTAATCAAAACATAATAGATATTGGAAGTCGGGCTATGAGATTTTTGACTCATCACGCATCTTTGTAATAAGACACCACCAATACCCAACTTCTCTATGTAAATGGATGGCTGCCAGTGAAACCACCTGATCAATCAATGTCTGTATAATCCTGAAAACATTGAACATTGACTCTAGATAATCCTCTACTTCCTATTAATATGGATCACCATGAAACCTTAGTATCCTCTTGCACTAGAACTCATAGGGTTCCTTAAGCCTACAAAAATCCTTATCCTACCCTGTGGAAATGATCTACTGCTCAATAGGTGGGAGTGATGCTACCTATCCACCTGAAGGAAGGATCTCATAGGATGGACCCTAAAATGATGCCTCATAACTCATCATATCATTGTCAAAATCCAAAATCAGTAACTTAGTTGGTTGTCGTCATGGAGCAATCCTAAAAATTTAATCAAGATGTACCATAGCTAGATGAGTATATATATACAATGTGGAAATGACTCAATAAGGATATTCAAATATTAAATCATATATGATGCATTTACCATTAAATCCATACAACCAATTTATTATTATGACTAGTCAAAAAGAAGGTAGTCAAGGTCTTAGTGAATTTATACATCATCCATCAAACCAACACCAGATTCCCTAGACTGAAAGCTACACTTGAAACACTTGGACACTGTCTCCCTAAATTCTAACCAAATCCTTATAAGGGGACTAATACAAACATTATACCAAGGATTGAATCACTTTTGATACTAATATATCATGACCCGACCCAACAGTGATCAATCTGAAACTACCCTAAGACTGCCTCCATAATCCAGGGGATGGAGACAAGCACTGAAAGGAATATCTAACATGGGAGGACTTTGACTAATGTACATTTACACACACACCTGACCATATTTATCAATAAGTGCATAAGAATAATTACAAAAAAATATGAAATATCTAGAATATAACCATGAATATGAAAAACTCTAGGACGTACAAGAGTACAATAGTGAAAAATAAATGTAAAGGAAAAAAAAAACACACCGAACTAGAAATATGTCCCAAATTGATAAAGCTATGAAGTAAAAGTGACGAGAGAGACCAATAGCTGATCTCCAAGTTCCAACCACCGTACACATTCCAATTCACCAGGTATCCTTAAGGTCCTCTATAGTCAATACTGACATGACCATCATCTATATAAGACACAATATGTACAGAAAAATCCCATGCAGGTGTGAGTATATACATTCCTAGTAAGGTGCCTTGAAAGGTGAAGGGGGAGTAGTAAGAGCTGCGATTGGAATAGATTGACAGCTCAACCCAAAGTAAGAGATTAAATCGAATCCAAAAACATGGACACACACACACACACACACACACACATATATATATAATCAAACCAAATAATATAAAATGAGGGAGAAAAGGGATCCCGGTCTACCAACCCATCTAAGAAATAGAGGGCCATCAGTTCCAAAAATATTTCATCGATGCTTAAAATCATGCGCTTCTACCCAACAGAAAGCATCCAAGTCAAGTCAAACCTCTCCACCATTCCATACAGTCAAGGGAACATAATATATAGGTAGAGGAACTATTCCAAGGTACAATAGGAGGGTGATTAACATTGTCTCACACACTATCAAAAGTATATATTTTTTATTTAACTAAGTGCAGCACAATGGATAACCTAGGTCATTCTATCAAGGGCGAAGTGAATAAAACAACCCTTAATAGGATTGAAAAAAAAATAGGAAATACGTGAATAAAAATTAAACACAATATGGGGGTTTGTTTTGTGACTTTCAGACAATACACTAAACAAGCGAAAGAGATGGAACAATCAAAGACACAATTTGTTTAAAAACACTTATATGATAAGACACGGTCAATCTAATATACTGATTTAATCATTAATTTATCCTTATAAAATATAATTATAATTCATTCAATTACAATCCTGTAACCTTGTCAACCCCCAAACCCTACTGAAATTAACATGACCAAAAATATTGGAAAAAATGAACCTTCGGTCAACTTTAGGAATCCCAATCGAAGCGCCCTTCCTTGATTGTGATCCAAAATCCAACTTATGGTCAATGGTCAATTAGTTTAGTATATCCTATATATATTTGAGAATTAATTGGGTTGGGTATGAGACTTTAACCCTTCAATTCTATCCCATGTAGATTAGATTTTTACGATTGAGGTTTCACATACACGGTTTACACAAGCCCGACCACGTGGTCAAGTGAAAGTCGATCGAGTATCATAGAAATTTGAAATCAATTAATTTATCACAATTTAAGAATTAAATTATTTTTATGGATTCAAAATAAATAAATTAAGGGAGTGGGGATTAGATCAACTACATAAGAAATCACTCTTCCATGGGCGAAGTTGTCATCGTGGAGATGTTTTTCATAAGAAATGGGTTGATTGGGGAACATCCAATATCATCTACACTCTTAGATTAAATCCTAATAATAAAAATAAGAATATGAAAAGAGAAGAAAAAATATGATTAATTGAAGAAAAATTCAAGATACAATCATGATAGAAAATAAATACAAAGAGGAGGTGGGAGAGGAGAGCCTTCTTGGAAGAGATGTTTGCACAAGGCCTTACTTATTTAAAGATATATGTGGGGTTACCAAGATCCAAACATTCGGATAAACCTTTAAAAATCCATAAAAAACCCTCCCAAATAGTTAAAAAATATTTTAAATAGATTTGGAGAGGTATAGGGTTACGAAACCTTATTAAACGTGAAAGGGAAATTTGGACAATTTTTTAATCCCACTTGAACCGCATAGTTTTCCTTCTAAACGCGAGAATTCTCTGGACTTATAGAAATATTATTTTTTCCTAATAATGTCCCCGAGCATACCTCCAAATTTGGTCCCAATCAAAGTTTGGATGAAAAAGATAGGACCTAAATGGTGAAGTGATATCCAATATGGATAGTTCAGTCCAACTTTGTCTTCATGGACCATTTACTCCACTCAAATGAAAGATATAACTCCCATGTACTAAATAGAATTTGTATCTCATTACGTCAGAAACACATTTACCAAATTTTAAGTCAAAATAATTTACAAAAAAATATTTATTCCCGAAATACTATAGTGAATTTTAAAAAGGTAAAATTAGAATTTCCATCAAATTTTGAAATGAATGATCTAATCCCAAATTTTCTATAAATTTACCTATTTATCACAATGAGAGGAAATTATTTCATTTATTATCAATAAAATATTTAATAAAATTGTGTTTTATTAACTCCCCCACAATTACCCTTTTTCACTCCTGGGAAAAACTTCATATCTTGTATTCCAAACATTTTTTTTGATATGATATGCATGTTCATATTCCAAAATCCATAGTAGAAAAATAGGAAAATTAATAATACAATCAAGTGTAAATATCAATAAATTTTAAAGTAATTGTCTCATAGGTCGTGTCAAAACAAAATCCAGTGAGATTAATAACACTAATCAAAGAAAATATAATTCATGGGTCTACCATGCCACTAATTCTCTACATCTGTGTGTGACAATAATTTCAAGCTTGTCTCTCCAAACATTATCCAGTATATTTAGTTCAATAAAAACATTTATTCTTACCTGATTTTTGTCCACCTAACTTGTTCAACATCCTTTATAATCAAATTCCAAAATACACTCATTTAAGCATTCCTAGAAGTCAAACCATGGACTCCCAACCTAAATATCCCCACATGTTGTACACTTATTCACTCGCATCGTTATTGATTTTTTTGGGTTTTGATATATATATATATATATACATATATTGAGGGCGTACAATAGTTAGATATTAGGTTCATATGAATAGGTTAATCTGGTACAATAATGGAAATTATCGGAAGATAAATAAACATATGGAAAGACCATATTATAAGATGAAAATAAATACTTACCCTAAATACACATTCAATTGGGTAAGAGAAACTCACAAGTCATGATTGTGTGAAAAGATGTGTGGATAAATTAATGACACAATTTACCATGAACAAAAATCACAATTAATGCTGTCAAAATCTAAAAGGTTTTTTATCACATTACTAATCATATTATCGATGACTTCAATTTTTATAAAAATCATCCCTTGAAAATGAAATATTACTAATTCTTATAATTCTTCCAATGAATTTTGAGAACATTAATTATTCATATGTTCTACATGAGAATGTTACATGATATATATATTATTTATTAATTTTTTTGTTTATTTTTTTAAAAAAATTTAAAGAAAAACATAATAGAAAATACACAAAAAATACACACACATAAAACACAAATTAAAATCCTAAATAGCTTCCCCAAAATGTTGTCCCCACTCCCACACTTAAAATATTGTATTGTCCTCAATGTGATCTTATGAGATGATATGTGTACATGAAAATAATAATTTTAAGTTGGAAAAATAATATAAAAGTGAAAGGGTTAGGAATAACCTGATATGATCAAGTGATAATGGGATAATGCAGTGTGATGAAATCCTCTACATCAGTAGGAATCCCGTCAATGTATTTTTTCAAACATTGCCCGTTGGCTGTAAAGATACTTCCAGTGCTCTCTTTTGTGATCTCCAATGCACTATAAGGGAAAACATTAAATACAATATAAGGACCTAACCATCTAGAACACAACTTAACAGGCATCAGATTCAACCATGAAATATAGAGAAGAACTTTCTCTCCAAAATTAAACTCCCTTTGTTGGATTATTCTATCATGAGATTCCTTTGATCATTCCTTGTAGAGACTTGCGTTCTCATATGAAGGCAATATAATCTCCTTAAGATATTGAATTTTCAGCTTCCTTTGGATTCCATCTTGGGTAAAATCAATGTTTTATTCCTTTATGGCCCAATAAGAATGATGTTTGACTTCCAAATTAAGATGAAAAGATTTCAAAAAAACAATCTGAAATGGGGACATACCGATGAGATTTTTGTATTCTGTCCTATTAGCCAAAAGTGAATCATCCAAGAGCTATCTCCAATCCTTACTATTTGGATACAATGTTTTATCCAAAATTTGTTTCAACTCCCTATTTGAAACCTCAGCATGACCATTTGTTTTGGGGTGGTATGGTGTTGATGTTTTTTGTGTCACCCTATACTTCTGAGAGGGGAAGCCAAATTACAATTAAAAAAGTGTGTCCCTTGATCACAAATGATGTCCTTCAGTACTCCAAACCTGTAAAAAATATGTTATTTGACAATGTCCACTACAACATGATAATCATCAGTCATGATGGCCTTAGCCTCCACCAATTTTCTCACATAATCAACAGAAACCAAAATGTACAAGAAAACAAAAGAACATGGAAAATAACCTAGAAAATCAATTCCCCACACATAAAAAATCTCACAGAACAGTATGGTATGTTCGGTCATCTCATGTCTTCTAGAAATGTTCCTTATGTGTTGGAAACGAGAGCATGACTTACAAGACACATGGACCCCATGTAATAGTCTAGTCTAATATAAGATAGAGTCTAAAACATTCCTAGATGTTTTTTGGGGTCCAAAGTGTCCACCATAAGTAAGTGTATGACATAATTGAAGAACAAAATCAAACTCATGATCAGAAACACACCTCCTAATGACTTAATCACTACACATGAGCTAGAGATATGGATCATCCCAAACATAAAATATTGATTCACTCTTTAATTTTAGGACTTTATGTTTCTTTAAATTTGAAGGGATTTAAAATGCAATAAGGTAGTTCACTAATTCAGTATACCAAGGATGCATACCTGAGATGGAATAAAGATGATCATCAGGGAAAGTGTTCTGAAGTGGTACCTAGTCCAAGGTGTTATCCTCTAGCGTGTGAGTAATCCAAATCATGTGGTCCGCCACCATGTTTTCTAACCCCTTCTTTTCCTTTATCTCAATGTCAAATTCCTAAAGAAGGAGAATCTACTGGATTAGCCTAGGATTTTCATCTAGCTTTATCAATATGCACCTCAGAGCTGCATGGTGAAAAAAAACTACTTTAGTGCCTAATAAATATAAACAGAATTTATCTAAAGAAAATATAACAGTAAGAAAATCCTTTTCTGTTGTTGTGTAGTTTTATTGGGCCGAACCCAATGTCTTCGATGAATATGAAATCACACGTGAACATCCCTCCACCCTCTGATATAATAAAGCTCCAACTGCGAAGTTGGAGGTGTCACACATAAGCTCAAAAGGAATCTCCCACTGTGGGGGATGTATGATCTATAGAGTGGTCAGAAACTTCTTTATATCATCAATGGAATTCATAAAAAAATCATCAAACACAAAATCATAATCTTTTTGAAGTAATCAAGACATATGAAGAGCAATATTACTAAAAACATTGATGAAGTGCCGATAAAATCTTGAATTCCCTAAGAAACATCTAACATCACTCACACATGAAGGATATGGTAAGGATTAAATAATATCTACCTTATATCTATCAATCTCTATCCCATGTTTTGACACTACATTCCCAAAGGAAATTCCATGCTCTACCCTGAAATGAAACTTTTCAATGTTCAAGACCAGATTCCTCTCCATACAATGATTCAAAACTTTTACCAAAATATAGATACAATCATCAAATGAAGACCCATACACTGTAAAATCATCCATAAATACCTCCATGTAGGACTCAATGAAATCTGTAAAAATACCCACCATGCATTTCTATTAGGTACCTAGGGCATTGCAAAGTACAAATGGAATCCTTCGGCAGGAAAACGTACTGAATGGAAAATTGAATGATGTCTTCTATTGACCCTCTAAAGTAATAAGAACTTGAAAATATCCACAAAATCCTTCCAAGAAACAATAGTGTCTTTTCCAAGCTAGTCTCTAGAGAATTTGATCAATAAAGGAGTGGGGAAATGGTCCTTTTGAGTGGACTGATTTAGTTTCTTATAATCAATACAAAAATGACAACTATTTTTCACCCTCATTGGGACTAACACATCTTTTTCATTTTTAAGAACAGTAACATCACTTTTCTTAGGAACAACCTAAATAGGAATCACCCATTGGCGATCTAAAATGGTATATATTATATCTGCCTCGAGCAATTTTTCAACAGATTTTTTCATAACTCCTAGAAGAGTTGGGTTCAATCTCATTTGTGGTTTCCTAACTGGATTAGAACCATCCTCTAAAAGAATACTATGAATAAAAATGGAGGGGATAATACCTGATATGTCACCCAAGGTCCACCTGATTTCCCTGATGTTGTGTCTCAAAACATTCAAAATATTTTCTTCATGTTCAAAATTGATATTATTAGGAATGGAGACTGATTACCTACACTAGCATGGGACCTCTGCCTGATGATTGAAAACTCATTATAATAAATGAAACTCTTGGTCTCCATTAATTTCTCCCTCCTTGATGACATTGGTTGTATGCTTTATATTTTTTTGATTTTGAATAAAAAATAATTTTTAGTAGATTATTATAAATGATAACAGGTAAACTCTCACCACTCCATAAGTATGAGTATATGAGATTTGGTGGTGATGGATTGTGTTCCAATGAAGGGGGGTGAATTATGGATGGAGTTAATGAAAGAAAAAATATGTACACAATAAACATCAGTAAAAGAATACACATCAATAGAATCATAGAATAAAGCATCAAAACTAAGAGTATATTCAACATCCAAGTCATAATCAGAGTGAACATGATCAAAATCAGAATATGAATCTATTTAAAAATCAAATATAAGAGAGTATTGTTCATTAAAAATGGTTGTGGATGTGATCCTAGACATTAAACTAGATCCAATACTCATAATATTCCTAATAATAGGACAACCAAATTCCATGGGGTTTTTATTTATTAGTTCAAAATGGGAGATAACAACTGCAGAATGGTCCTCTAAGGGGTACTTCATTGAGTCCATAACATTAAATATCACAAATTCATCCCCAAACTTCATGGAAAGTGTAACCTCATTGAAATTTTTGATAGTTTTTGGAGTTTTGAGGAAGGGTATACCTAAGATAATGGGAGTATGAGAACGTACATGATCATCCTCCATTTTTAGAACATATAAATCTACTAGAAAGTTCATGTCTCTTACTCAAACAAGTACATCCTCCAGGACTCCATTTGGATATTTTATATCCCTATTCACCAACTACTCTCATCAAATTCAACTCCCAAACCTATAAATAAGATAATACAGAGTGAGTTATCACATTTATGGAAGCTCCCAAATCACAAAGAGCATCAGAAAAGTTCAACTCGCCTATGGTGCATGGGATAGTGAATATCTTTGAATTCTTTCACTTTTTTGGCATTTCTAGAGTTGATGTAATGTGTGACGAAACATTCCTTCCAATATTGATCCTCTCATTTACCTTGATCCTTATTCTATTGGTAAAAAGTTCTTTTAATAATTTTTCATACCTTGGAATTTTCTTAATGGCCTCAACAAGGGGTATGTTTATCTCCACACGCTTGAATGTCTCCAAAACCTCCTTTTTCATTGACTCTTCAGCCATATTATTGGTTTGAACAAAAATATTTGGAAAAGTAAGGGGTTTACGAGGAACATAATTAATCTTTTTCTTAACTTTGTCTGTCTCCTTGGGTATCTCATCAGCCGATTTTGAATAGGGATTCTCTAGAGTTGAGGTGAATCCCGATGGAATGGTAGGTATAGATGTATCATTCATTTTATTCCCACTTATCAATGTGATGGAAATAAAACCCCCTTGGGATTTGGAGTAGGTTGGGAAAGAATATTTCCAAAGTTCTTACTTTCCAGTTCATGGAGGGAAGTGACAATCTGGCTCATTTGTGTCTTCAATTACCTCATCTCTGAACCTTGAATCTTCATCTCATTCTGTTGATTAAGAGAAATTTACTTCAAAAGGTTATCAGTATTAGAATATAACTTGGGTGGGGGATTTCCTTTTTGTTGTCTTGTTGATGCTTTGGCTTCAAATCCCCTTTGGTGTTGTTGGAAACTCTGATGGTAAGGTGGAAGTTGCTGGAAGTGTTGTTGAAAAGGGGGACTTTGTTGTTATCCAGAGCCATACATCATGTATGATTGATCCTTCCACCTTGGATTGTATATTGGAGAAAAGGAATAAAACTTCTTTTGATGATATTCTTGTTGGGGCTACTGATATGGTCTCCCCGGAAACACTGTTACACAATCTTATGTTTCTTATAGTTGAGGGAAACAGTCAGTTGGGTGGATTGTCTTAGTGAAAATTCCATAAGGCCTTGAAGGAGGGGGTTGGGATATCTTCATTACTAAAGAAATATGCCTCACCATAGTGGTCGGTTCTTCCAAATTAGTATCAGTTAAATGACTTTTGAGAGAAGATGGACTAACCTTATGTACTCCTCTAACCTGTGGGGTACCTCAATCGCCAAATATTTGAGTGTTTTGTGATATCTTGTCAATAAATGCACATTCAGATGTTGGTGTTTTTTCCACCAATTCTCCTCCAGCTATAGAATACACCATGATCTTATCCATATAGGTGTGAGTCCTTCATAGAAGTATTGGATGAGGAGTTTCTCTCTAATTTGGTGATGTGGGAAGCTTGCACACAACTTCTTGAATCTCTCCCAATACTCATATATTGACTCCACATGTTCCTGCTTGATTCATGATATCTCATTTTGAATGGAAGTGGTCCTTGTTGCTGGAAAAAATCTCCTCAAGAAAATATGTTTCAAATCGTTCCTACATGTTACATCTTCAGGTTGTAAATAATACATCCAATCCTTTTAAGCTTCATCATGTGATAATGTGAATTATCTTAATTTTATTTGATCTTCAGATACATTTCTTGGTTTATTGGTTCAGAAAACCACATTAAATTATTTTAAATATTTATTTGGATCCTCACAAGATAATCCGTGAAATTTTTGATGAAGGTGAATTAATCTAGATTTCAGTTTAAAGTCTGATTCAAGATTTGGGTATGTAATAAAATTTGGTTGATATTTAATATCAGGTGAAACCAATTCTTGAATGGTTCTCTTAAGTTCATTTATATTACTTTCAACCATTGGTTCTTGTTTTAGGTTTGATATAGAAGTGTTTCCAATTTCAATGTTCTTTGAGTGGAGGAATTCTCTAACAGATTGAATGTTGAAACATCCTGTAGAATGAGAATGTCTTATTTGATCCCTAAGGCTGTGTTAAATATCAGGTTCAAGATATAAGAGATCTTTGGGATTATTTCATGTCATAAATCAAATAAAAATGAAAAGAATAAAAGTGTACCATAATAAAATAAAAATGAGAAGTTTGAGTTAATGGTCCAAAAATAAAAAGAATAAGAAAACAAAAAAAGAATGAAAATAAAGGTTGGGTAAACAAGGAAGAATGAAGAGAAGAAGAGAATAAAATGAAAAATAAAATGAATGCCTCTAAATTGTTGAAATAATTACTTGCCTCCCTGGAAACATCGCCAATTTAATGAACGTTGTCGAACACACACTCAAAAATATTTATTTTTGATTTAATAAGTGCATCATAGTGGATGACCTGGGCCATTATCTCAAGGAGGAAGTTAATTAAAAAACCCTTTATAGTCTTGAAAAAAAGGAAATAAGTGAATACAAATGAAACACAAGATGAGGGGGTTGGTTTTGTGACTTTTGGACAATACAATAAACAAGTGAATGAGATGGAATAATCAAAGACACAATTTATTTAAAAAAACTTATATGAGAAGACATAGTCGATCTAATCTTCCCACTTAATCATTCTTTTATCATTATACCATATGATTATAATTCATTCAATTGTAATAACCTAACCTTGTCAACCCCTGAACCCTATAAAAATTAACACAACAACAAATATTGGAAAAAATGAGCCATCGGTCATCTTTGTGACTTCCAATCGGAGCACCCTTCCATGATTGTGATCCAAAAGCCAACTTATGGTCAATGGTCAATTAGGTCAGTATATACTCCCTATATTTGAGAATTAATTGAATTGGGGATGACACTTGAACCCTACAATTCTATCTAATGTTGATTAGATTTTTGCGATTGAGGTTTCACTCACACGGTTTACACAAGCCCGACCACGCAGTCAAGTGCAATCATGTAACTGAGAAGACCTCCAAAGATGGGACCAATCCAAGTCCCGAAAAAGAAGATATGGCCCAAATGGTTAAGTGATGTTCAATCTGGATAGTTCAGTCCAACTTTGTCTTTATGACCCATTTAATCCACTCAAATTCCCTATCCATCTCCCGTTTCCTAAATATAATTTGTATATATTTAAGTTAGGAATACAGTTACAAAATTTTAAGTCAAAATAATATACATAAAAATATTTATTCCTGAAATACTACAGAGAATTTTAAAATGGTAAAATTGGAATTTCCATCAACTTTTTTAATGAATGATCTAATCCCTAATTTTCTATAAATTAACATATTTTTCCAAATGTGAGGAAATTATTTCATTTATTATCAATAAAATATTCAATAAAATTGTGTTTTATTAGATGGTTATACTTAGTAAATGGTAGATTAACCATGCCCACCCCAACCGGAGGATGCCACTCTTATAGTAGTGGACCCATTCTCTATATCTGTAAGAGGGTGCCAATAAAATAGAAGATATAGGACCCATGAAAAACCTAGTTGGGAGGTACCACTATAGTTGTAGAGAACCCATGCTCTAACTCTATAGCAGGGTTCCACTTATATAAGAGATTGAGGACTTCTTTCTAACCCAGTTGGAGGGTGACACTCTAGTGGTCGAGGACCCCTGCCCTATTTCTGTAGGAGGGTGACACTTGGATAAAAAATAGATTACCTTTTCCCAGCCCAGCTGGAGGGTTCAATCTAGTAATTGAGGACCCATGAACTATCTCTATAAGAGGGTTCCACTAAGATAGAAGATAGAGGACCAATGCCCATCCCAACTGGAGGGTGTCACTCTAATAGTTGAGGACTCATGCCTAGACATCGTAGGAGGTTTCCACTCAGATAGAAGATAGAGAACCCATTCCAAAACTAGTAGAGGGTTCCACTCTAGGAATAATTAGAAGAACCATTCCTAGACCAGTTTTAAGGTGCCACTATAAAGCCCTAGTGATCATACTTGATCACTACCATCATCGATTATCCCCTAAAGAAGAATCCCACCCAGGAAATCTAACATGGTATCCCAAAAGCCACTATAGATTCCACCATCACGTTCTATGTAGAAAAAACTCAAGAATTGTTACTCGCCGGCCAAAATTCGAGACCAAATGAAGGATATATGAGAGGTTTAAGCTTCCTAAAAAGGGAATAAGGGGTAAAAGATGTGTAAGGGGACCCACACAACATGTGGTCCCACTCCATCGCCTGACCTATCCCTATAGGTAAAAAAATCACTACCAATGTATCCATACATGGTGTGTAGGTGGACTATACAATGTGCCTTAGCCGCCTGGGGTCCTATCCGTGCTGCCTGGCCTTCTCTATATACTTCAGCACATGGCGTGTTCCTGGAAATGCCTGTGATTGTGTTCTCTTAGAGTAAACATAACATCACTTGCACAGGGGTCACATGGAGTGTGGGGGTCCCACATGTTGTGTGGTACTTATAATCTTCCTAAACCCCAGCCACTATAGCCAAGGTCCTATACACCGTGTGTTCTTTAGACTACATGACATGCAATCGTGATTTTTCTAGAAAGTTAAATTTGATCTCTATGCTCCAGATCTAGAAACTATGCCTTCTAATCCATCATTTCACCACCCAAAATGGTGGAATCTTACTCAAACTGTTGTTTTTGGCTATCCGGTGGCCGAAAACTGAATTTCGTTTTCTTTGCTCAAATCCGGTATGAACCTGCATGTATCCCATGCCACACCTCCTCTGGTCTGGATTCTGGGACAAAAAATTGATCATATACATCATGAAAAATGTCATAAACCATACTTTTTTACTGATCCATATGTTTCACATGATTATGTCACAAATATGGGGTTCAATCAGGCTCAGTCCCATCCGGAAATGTTGAATCGCGATCCAGTTGTCCATTGATGAATAACGCAAAGAGAAAAAGGGATAAATTATCAATAAATAAAGATTCAATGATCATTGTCCCAGATTTCTTGGTTAAAACCCAATCAGGGATATCTGGGGAGAGAAACAGAAGAATAATCAAATTAAACTGATACATATGCACATTTTATTGTTCAATTAGCATAGATCGAAGGAGTATAATCGATCATGCTGAATAAATTTAATCAATAAGGAAATAATCCATGAATCGATGAGTCCTACCTAGCTTTGGATCATTTTCCATATAAGAACACACTCAATAACAAATGAGATGAGTTATTGCATTTGCTGCGCGTCAATCTTCCTAGATCCAAAGGTGTTTTATCATTTGAATCTGATTCTCCAACAGAGGAGAGGAAGAATAACTCTCAATTCTAGTAGGGTTTATGTGGATAACCCTGAATAATTTATATAATGGTATATTTAAAGGAAAGTATGAATTAGGTTAATTAATTTAAGTAAATAAATTTTTATTTTAACTAAACGCATAAGCCAACAATCACGATATCTGAACACCCCACACCAACCAACTTTACGTCGCACCTAGGGTAAACATCACTTTCCAGACTCATATGTTGTCTCAGATTTATGATATGAGATTATTCTTAAGAGTAATACCATTTTATTTAAGATACCATGCACACATAATATAAAATACATTTAATATTTTTATAAAATTAATTTCAGACACATCGGGCCTCAGAATCCCATGCCGTCTCAGTGCCAGGCTCCGAAAATATAAGTAGAAATATTTGAAAGTCTTACAAGGAGAAAATAAGGTCTTTACATACTCCTACTACATAAGAATACACATACTACATAAACATAAACATTAATACACATACACACATACACATTCATACACATACACATACACATACACAAACACATACACATACACATACACATACACATACACATACACATACACATACACATACACATACACATACACATACACATACACATACAGATACACATACACATACACATACGCGCACACACACCCACACACATTTGTGTACATCCACACACATACACATACACATACACATACACATACACATACACATACACATACACATACACATACACATACACATACACATACACATACACATACACATACACATACAGATACACATACACATACACATACACATACACATACACATAAACATACACATACACATACACATACACATACACATACACATACACATACACATAAACATACACATACACATACACATACACATACACATACACATACACATACACATACACGTACACGTACACGTATACATGCACAAACACAAACACATACAAATACACAAACACATACACATACACATACCCATACACTTACAAATACACATACACATACACATACACATGAACTTACACATACACATACACATACACATACACATACACATACACATACACATACACATACACATACACATACACATACACATACACATACACATACACATACACATACACATACACATACACATACACATACACATACAGATACACATACACATACACATACACATACACATACACATACACATACACATACACATACACATACAGATACAGATACACATACACATACACATACACATACACATACACATACACATACACATACACATACACATACACATACACATACACATACACATACACATATATAAATACAGATATACACATACATATGCACATATATATGAACACATATATACATTCACATGCACATGAACATAAAAAAACACATATATATACAGACACAAACACACACACACACACAACACATACACATACAACACAGACAAACAGATACATACACATACACATACACACGTATAAAATGACACATACATCCACATACATCTACATGAATACACATACTTAAAAATATGTGTATATATATTTTAAATTATTTAATATGAATATAAATATATAAATTAAAATATGAACTATATTAAAAAAATATATTCATTTATATATTTATACAATTATTTAAACAAAATATTAATATATTATATTTATATATACATTTTTTAGTTTGTGTATATAAATATCTTCTTAAAAAAAGTTATTGATTAATATAAATTTATATATGTATATATAAAAATATGAAAATAAGATTGATAATAATTAGTTTATTATAATATAGTTATATGAATTATATTTTTATATTATATTTATGTATATATATTTATTGTTATATATATCATATTTATAAATATATATATATATATAAATTAAATTATTCACGGTTCCTTTTATTAATGATTTTAAGCACTGTTAAATAAAGGTATTTTATCAGTGCTGAGAAAAGCACAGATAAATGTGTACATTTATTAATGCTAAAAAAACTGTTGACATAGGGTACCCTTTAATCCAATTTTTTTTAGTATTGATAAAAGTATATCTATTATCAGTGCTTCTTGTTTAGTGTTGATAAAGGTTAGTGCTTAATAAATGAGAATTTTTAGTAGTGCACACATATATATAACTATTATTTATATTAAAAGCAACATAGTAATATAATTCAAATTATGTATAAATGTATAAATTATATACACAAACATACACGTGCACATGCATGTATGTTCTCACACACACATATATATGTTTGTGTGTATATATATATATATTATTTGAAGAATAAAATTTTAGAAAATTATATTAATATATAATATATTATTTATATTATATACTAATATAAATAATTTTATATAAATTTTTATATAAATAAATAAAAACTTACCAATTTCCAAATAAAATTTATATTTTATATACATACCTACCTACATACCTACCTAACTACTTACATACATACATACAATCATATATACATAAATACATACATACATATACATATATATGTATATATATATATGTGTGTGTGTGTGGGTGTCTGTATTTCTGTGTGTGAATAAAAATATAAATATACTTTATATAATTAATGTAAATATTGACATACATATATACATATTTACATGCATACATACATATTATTTATAAGATAAATTGATATTTATAAATTAATGAATTGATAGTGGAGCTTATAAAAAATAATCTATAATTATATAATAATTATATTTATAGTATATATATATAATATACTAATACATATACTCTATATATAAATGTTTATATATATAGGATAAACTTACAAAAAAAATATTTATATATAATATATTATACTTATAGTAAATATATAGTAATAATTTTTTTTATGAATATTCACACAAACACAAACACACATTAATTTCCTAATATAATTTCTAATATTGAACACACTCACACACATCTCAAAACGACATGGACCATGTGTATGAAACCCATGATCCCTATGAAATAAAATAAAGTAAAAAAGACATACATAATTACAAGGGGTGGAGAAAGGAGAAACAAGAAATAATATGGGAGAGTACAATATACAAGACCACCATTGTAAAGTGACATCTTTGTAACACCCCAATATTTTAGTAAGTACATTCGTTTAAATAAATATTGTCCAGAATAGCCTGTATCAAATAAAACACCAAATTAAAATAAATAGTGTTTTATTTTATTTCAATGTAGGATTAACATTAATAAATTATGAGAATAAAATGTGAAGCATAATTATGAAAATTGTAAGAAGTTTAAAATCTCAAGTAAATAAAAAGTTTAAAATTAACTAAAATTCTCATAATTCCTTAAATATTATTGTTATTATTTTTCATGAATGATTCAATATAATACCAATGAATTGATGAAAATTTAATGGTTAGACGATATATAATTAATAGGCTTTGACTAATGTAACAAACCGTAGCTTGAAGTACATGGACATTACATTACTTTTGTGGAATACTTAATACATAACAAAAAATAGACACACAAGGACTGTAATAGTTTAGTGTCTTTGGAAACCCAGAACGTAATCTTCTAATCGTGGTGAAAGATCTTTAATATCTCCCATAAAGATATTCCCCTTTTGTTTTTCATACATGAAACCATTATTTAAATCCTATGGAAAAGAAAAAATATAAAGTGTGAGCTCAAATGCTCAGTAAGGGAAAGCATGGATAAAATAAAACAAATCATATACATTTGAACTTAAAAACATGAACATAATGTTTAACCATCAAAATATTGGGAAATGACATAAAACATGGTAGTACATAAGCATAGATCATAAAGAAACATTAATCATAATAAAATATCTTGTAAATAAAACTTGTAATTGTGGAAAAACATTAATCACATGATATGATTTCCAAAGTAGCCAAGGCATTGCTGCCAAGACCATCTTAGTGGACAAAGTCCCTTTCTGAATCGAGTTCACTCCTTGTTCCAGTCCTGTATTACTGAACCAGATTAACTTACCATTCCAGCCATGTCTATCTCATGAGATATAAATCTTTTCCCAATGCATTGCAGGGAGATATAGGTCCCACCCATATTATAATGAAATCATTCTTACTTGTGCCACAAAATAATCATACATCATTCATAATAACCCAACGAATAAAATGGGTTTCATAAACATCATCCCATCATCAAATAATCCATATAAAATAAGTGGATATCATTTAATAATAAGAAAAGTGAAAACATGTAAATCATAGAGACATGATACTTAAAATATACACATATGAAATAATGTTATATTAGATGAAAAATGGTTTTGATAAAACACTTGAAATGAATTCTTGAGGAAAATATCCTTTCTTCTTCAAAATCATTTTATTTTCACAAAATTTCATGCGATTTTAAAAGAAAAGGATTTTGTTGAAAATACTCATGAAATATTTTTTAGGAAGCTTCCTGAAAATGAGGCTTTATAAAACCGTAAAAATCCTTTCATGCCGTATAAGTTAAAAATAACATTCTTCTCGTACTTTTGTCGGAAAAGTGAAAAAGTATCGCGTAATGTAACCAAAATAATGATTCCTTAAATACCATGTAGTAAAAAACAAAATGGGTAAAAAGGACATTAAACATACATAAAAAAACTTTTAGAAAACATGGACTTGGATGATAACAATAACCCTAAAAAATACTTACAAATAAACAATCTCGGATAAGAACGAGATTGGAAAGGTTATCCCTTACCATGGGTCCAATATGATTCGTACGTATCCGAACCTCCTGTATAATGATTTAAATAATTTCATTGAATTATTATAGAATCATATTCATTGTTATGATATCAAAGATTATTTACTTATGACTTTATATTACCCGTTATTTTGTAAGTTCCATGTTAAAGCAGCGTTTCGGGTAAAATCGTTTTATTTATCTTACATGTTTGGACTTGTTGTTCTTGATATTATTATTTATATCCTGATTTACATAATTAAAGAATGTAAAACATTATTTATATGAAATATATATTCAGAATAAACATATATATATGATATATCGATAAATGGAATGAAATACACCATTCATGGAGACGGTAGGCCATACGTACGCATGAACGCTGTTTTCGTTTCCTTATTGAATTTAATGGAATAAAGTAGATGACATACATACATATATATACATAAATACAGTATCATTATTATGTCACATATTTCATGATTACTTATTATATATACTTTTTGATCATTCATGAATGGTTAACATGGAGAATGAATCTCATCGCGTCGTGGAGACGGTATTCCGTACGTATGCACGAGCGATGATATCATTCCCATGATCATGGAATTGTATTGGAGTTTATGTATACTATTTCAGAATCAATATAACTTTACATTAATCATATATAGTTATTATTTACACCATTATACCCATCCAAGTAAGGTGTTGGTGGAAAATAGATTACACCACGGTGTGGAGACGGTATTCCGTAGATACGCATGTGCGGTGATTTCGTTTTCCATAGGATGGATAGATGGTGAAATAGGGTTGTTTCATACTTATAATAACATATCAGTATATGAGTGATATTTATGTTATTACTTAATTATGAAAAAACTAATGAAGAATAAGTAGAAGAAGAAATAAAGTTTAATGAATCAGTAATGGATATTACCTCTTCTTTCGACACGCCTTTTTGAAACCTCCTCTTAGGGCACTGAGATTGGTCTTTGAAGAATACCAGAACCTCTAGGATGTTTCTATGGAAGTGTAGAAGAGAAATTGGAAGGGGTTGGCCGAGCTTGAATATGGAATCCCACCTTTTTATAACATAACTTTTCATTACATTTTACAAAACCGAGGATCATTAAGGTTTAGTGTCTTGGAAACCAGGAACTTAATACATGAAACAAAAAAAAATCATTCTTCTTAATCACTTGAAAGGCTTATCCTTATGTTCATCGTAGGTTCATTACTGAATCTCATAACCTGGGGACATACATCAAAAGAAAGGGTGAGCAGAAGGCCCAGTAAGGGAAACAAGGGAATCATTTAACATGTGATCTTGAGATACATCAACAATGTCCTGAAAAGAACTTTAAGGCATGCGAATGAAATCATAAGGCATGTAATAATAACAATAACGTATTTAATAACTTGAATATGTGGCTACAACATTTAACACAGACAATAATTTCCGTTTCATCAAGGTCCATCCCCAAGGTGTCAATAAAAATTACCAAGATTATTCACCAAGGTATCTGTCTAAATGGTCATCACTAGAGATTAAGTCTTTACCCAATACATTGGAGCGCTATCAGGGTGCACCCTTGAAATGTCTTTATTATCATGTGAGCCACATATATCATCATCAATAATTTCATAAACAACCCATATAGCATAAAATGAATGCGTTTCATTTCATAATCATAATGTTTTTAAAACTTCTTTAAAGACATGATCTTTGTGTCACTTTAAAACCCACAGAAAAGAAAGGTGGGTCTCATGTATGTAAATCCCAGAATTTAAAATAGAAAATTTTGGTATATATATGAATAAATCTATATAAGATATATCTTTGAGTATTCACTTAATAAAATAAAAGAACTTTCGAATAAGAGAGAGAGATATTTTGAGACGGAAATTCTGCAGCATAACGACTATGTTTCGGGGTTTTAAAAAACATTTAAAAGAGAGAGGACATGGTTAAAACATTCATAAATGAACCATAAAACAGTAGAGGTACAGAATATGAAAGATATATGAACATGTTAATGAAATTTGAAGTACATACCATTTGAAATGAAAAACATGGAAGGAATACAAAAAAATAAGATTTCTCTTATGAAAATTCGGCAGCCTAACAACATCACTTAAACTTCAACAAAAATGAATTGACGAGATAAAATAGGGTCTCTCATCATATAAAAATAAAATTTCAGTATTATATATATAGAGATCATACCCCAACTAAATAAAAAGGATCTTTAAATACTTGACATGAAAGTCGAAATTTGAAAAATGAGAAAGGTGAACGAATCCCTTAAAATTTTGGCAGCCTAACGACGCCACTTAAAACTTCAAAATACTGAATTGAAGTGATCAAATAGGGTCTCTCATCATATGAACAAAAAAGATCAGTATGATATATTTAGATATCATACCCCAAAAAAATAAAAAGGAACCTGAATTACTTGACATGAAAGTAGAACTTTGAAAAATGAGAAAGGTGAACGAATCCCTTAAAAATTCAGCAGCCTAACGACACCACTTAAAACTTAAGAATACTGAATTGAAGAGATCAAATAGGGTATCTCATCATATGAACATAAAATATCAGTATGATAGATATAGAGATCATTCCCAACAAAATAAAAAGGAACTTTAAATACTTGACATGAAAATAGAACTTGAGAAGGGTGAAAGAATCCCTTAAAAATTCGGCAGCCTAACGGCACCACTTAGCATTATAAAAATGAAATGATGAGAGAAATAGGGGGTCTCTCATCATATAAACATGAAAATATAGTAGGATGAATATAAAATAACATCCTCCAACATACGATCATGGTACATAAAAGAAATGACATAAAAGAGATTATTTGAAAAGAAAGAGGGAGGTAGGATCCCTTATCTTAAAACGTAACTCTTAAAACTCAAAGGTTGGGACCTTGAGGTCTTGGGGGCACCTTGGGTGGACTCCTTGGGAGTTAATGAGACCAGATCATTGTTGGGGGAGTTGGGAATCGAATGGATGAGAGGATGGCTAGGTATTTATAGGGAAAGTGAGGCGACAAGGCATTAATGACCAAGTGACACCTCATTAGTGGTTTTGGCAAAACCATGGGCCTGCCCATGGTATTGGCCACTTGGGACACCTCATAACTTATCTTACTATTAATAAGTCGACCATATTGATTACATACTTAATACATCTTTTAATGATGTCATTAAACACCCGTAACTTAAAAACTGTATTTTCACTATTCATCGAAAAATCAACTTTCTCAGAAAAATCCAAAAATTTCACATTAACCAAATATCGATGCTCTAATTCCAAAAATGAACTCCATTTTATAAAAATAATTTTCTAAATATTTTTAATTTAATTTTTAAATAAATACACTATTCACCGAAAATTCATTTTTTTCAGATAAATCCCCAAAAATTACCTTAACATAATATCGATGCTCTGAGTTCAAAAATGAAATCCATTTTATAAAAATTATTTTCTAAATATTTGTAATTAAATTTTTAATTAAAAGAAATTATTCACCTAAAAAACTAATACTTGACTAATAATTTATGAAACCGTTAATTAACCATTTTATTGAATCACATTACTTAATCAAGGTGCCTAGATTATATTAATGCTTTATTTAAGTAAGACTACTAATCCATTTGGTCACATTACTAATCCAAAGCATAAAATCACTATTCATAATTTACTATTCATCAAAAATTAAGTTGATCTTATTAGACTCTAAATTTCGTATTGAACATAATTATATAAGACCATTTTTTGAAAATCATTACACATATTTATTTATTTATGGTTTACATAAACATTTTTTAAAATATCCTTTCTCTAAAATTCACCAAAAATATGCATACTATATTTATCCGGACATTTGAGAATTCATAAACTTCATCATAAGAAAAAATCAAATTTTTTATTTAAAACAAAGGATTACACAAGGCAGTTACGATCTCCTTACATAGCCCCTTATCACACCAGCATAGGAACTAAGTGTAAGGTATGTTATCGTGAGAGAATCCGAGGGAGTCTCGGCCAACATTGCACGAGTAGTAATTTCTATCAGTTTGAACTTCTCGCAAAGGTGATTCTGTTCTAGCTTCACATGATGAAGTTCAGCTTGGGTTTGGTCCAGAGCAAAGCCCAGTGGTGCAACCTCCTTCCCATGTTCTGTTAGATGGGATTCGATCGGTCCAATAGTACTGGGTGAGGCCATCGAATCTACTTTCTATATTAATTAACCAAGATCACTTGTATTTAGAGACAAATATCGAAATGTATAGCTTCTAGTGGTCATATTGACCAATGGTCATATAACAGTCAAAATCCAATGGTCTCATTTTAATTATACTCATGTTATCAAATGAAACAGTTTTGTTGAGTATAAAAAAAATAAAATAACACACAAAATTAGGAAATAAGATTTATTCAAAATTTTGGGTCGTTACAATCTTCCCCCCTTAAGAAATCGCGTCCTCACAACTTTTATAATTGGGTTTTGAAATTTCATTGAATGTCCCACACCGAAAAAGGAGTCAATAAAAATATTACTTTAAAAGAAAGGAAGGGAAGTAAAAAGGTCACCCAAGTTAACCCATACTAGGATTCCATGTAGGAAAACATGGACATGGAGGAAAAAACAAAGGGTCACGTTCTAAGGGAGAGTGATAAAAATCATGATTAGGATAATGTCAACAACAAGAAAATCACAAAATTATGATGGGTTAAATGGTATTTGATTTCCTAGTAGGAAACGTTAACAGACAACGTTTTTGTTTTACATATAGTTTTGAGGAATTCATTTACTACATAGAATAAAAACACAAGGAAATATACATACCTTCAAGTATAGTTTCATGCTTTAATAATTTTCTACCAAAACTAATATTTTCTCCAAACGATGAGAATTCAAAAACACTTGGTCTCATCAAAACACAAGAATCATCTTCTTGAGAGTCACGTAATCCACAAAAGATTAACTATCAATTTCTTCTATCTTTAAACATTATCCAAAAACAGAAAGGGTAAGATAAAACAACTCTTAAAAAAGAAATAATCCCATAGGAAGGGAAACTAATTTTAAATCTTCAAAGTTCCACGGTACTACCCAGAGTTCATCATAGACCATTATGTAAATAACTGTCCTTAAAATTCCTCAAAATAACCCAAACTAAGATTGAAACCCAAATACAAGAAGGACTTGATAACATAGTCTTCCAAGATAAACTTTATGGTTCATCTCCAAACAACATCAACCACTCCTAACATCTTATAAAAAAAGTAACTAACCTAAAAATATTTTACCAAGATAGGTCAATAATTTCCATAAGTAACCTATAATACCATAAGTTCACCTTAAATTCATCTATTCTTAAAAATATAATTCAACCTTTACACCTCAAAGAAAATACCGTAGTAATCTATTTACCTCGATCAAATAGGGTTCCCAAAATAGTGAACGTCTTCCAAAATAATAATCATCTTTTAATCCTATAATCATCTCTGTCATATTAATATGGAAATCGTCACATTTCCTATCACATTGGTTGTTGGGACATGTTCTTCTATTTCCCTCCATTAACTAAGGAAAGAAAGTACAATTATCAGCTTAAATACTTAGCCAATAATCATTAAAAGGAAAATTAAAGCATAGAAGGATAAACTTGTAGAAGAAATGTATAACCTAACTTGTGATCCCCTAGGTCCCAATCTAGGTTATCCATGATAATATATTCTTATGTGAATCTTTATTTTATTTTATCTTTGTTCCTTTAATAATGGTTCATACTAAGATTATGAATTTACCAAAGCATATCCCTCGGGAGTGTCATAACCAAGAGTGAATCAAGGACCATTTTCGTGTACTAGTTCTCATTCAAGTCTAGCTCAAAGAAGTGTTTTTGGGTTTTACCCCTATGTACATCTGTTCCAGAGCCACCTCTACCTGCTAGTATCCAGACAAGGATGTATTTTCTTGGCAACCCCTTACTCAATACTCACCAAAATACCAGGAATGTTTCCTATATTTAAACTTTTCTATAGGGTTCTTCCTAATGTTTTCATATCCTAATTTCCAAAAATAACTAAACCATCCTTTGATACCAACTATGGCATCCCTCCTTTTTGTAATGTAACTTTTCATTACATTTTACAAAACAGAGGATCTTTAAGGTTTAGTGTCTTGGAAACCATGAACTTAATACATGAAACAAAAAAATACATTATTCTTAAAAACTTGAAATGCTTATCCTTATGTTCATACTAGGTTCATTACTGTATCTCATAACTTATGGACATACATCAAAAGAAAGGGTGAGCAGAAGGCCCAGTAAGGGAAATAAGGGAAACATTTAACATGTGAACTTGAGATACATCAACAATGTCATGAAAAGAACTTTAAGGCATGAGAATGAAATCATGAGGCATGTAATAATAAAAATAACATATTTCATAACTTGAAGATGTGGCTACAACATTTAACAAAGACAATCATTTCCGTTTCACCAAGGCCCATCCCCAAGGTGTCAATAAAAATTACCAAGGTTATTCACCAATGTATCAGTCTAAATGGTCATCTCTAGAGATTAAGTCTTTACCCAATGCATTGGAGCGCTATCAGGGCGCACCCTTGACATGTCTTTATTATCATTTGAGCCACATATATCATCATCAATAATTTCATAAACAACCCATATAGCATAAAAGTAATGGGTTTCATTTCATAATCATAACGTTTTAAAAACTGCTTTAAAGACATGATCTTTGTGTCACTTTAAAACCCATAGAAAAGAAAGGTGGGTCTCATGTATGTAAATCCTAGAATTTAAAATAGAAAATTTTGGTATATATGAGAATACACCTATAGAAGAGAGAGCTTTGAGTATTCACCTAATAAAATAAAGTAACTTTAGAAGAAGAGAGAGAGAGATTTTTTGACGGAAATTCTGCAGCATAACGACTATGTTTCGGGGTTTTAGAAAACATTGAAAAGAGAGGGGACATGGGTAAAACATTCATAAATGACCCATAAAACATTATAGGGACATAATATTAAGGATATATGAACATGGTAATGAAATTTTAAGGACATACCATTTTAAATGAAAAACATGGAAGGAAGACAAAAAAATAAAATTTCTTTTATGAAAATTCGGCAGCCTAACGACGTCACTTAAACTTCAAAAAAACGAATTGAAAAGATAAAATAGGGTCTCTCATAATATGAAAATAAAAGTTAAGTATGATATATATAGATATCATACCACAAAAAAAATAAAAAGGATCTTGAAATACTTGACATGAAAGTAGAACTTTGAAAAATGAGAAAGGTGAACGAATCCCTTAAAATTTCGGCAGCTAACGGCGCCACTTAAAACTTCAAAATTATGAATTGAAGAGATCAAATAGAGTCTCTCATCATATGAACATAAAATATCAGTATGAGAGATTTAGAGATCATACCCCAACAAAATAAAAAGGAACTTGAAAAACTTGACATGAAAGTAGAACTTTGAAAAATGAGAAAGGTGAACGAATCCCTTAAAAATTCGTAGCCTAACAGCACCACTTAAAACTTCAAAATACTAAATTGAAGAGATCAAATAGGGTCTCTCATAATATGAAAATAAAAGATCAGTATGATAGATATAGAGATCATAACCCAACAAAATAAAAAGGAACTTGAAATACTTGACATGAAAATAGAACTTGAGAAAGGTGAAAGAATCCCTTAAAAATTCGGCAGCCTAACGGCGCCACTTAACATTATAAAAATGAAATGATGAGAGAAAGAGGGGGTCTCTCATCATATGAACATGAGAAAGACAGTAATATGAATATAAAATAACATACTCCATTATAAGATCATGGAGCATAAATGAAATGACATAAAAGAGATTATTTGAAAATAAAGAGGGAGGTAGGATCCCTTACCTTAAAACGTAACTCCTAAAACTCAAAGGTTGGGAACTTGAGGGCTTGGGGGCACCTTGGGAGGACTCATTCGGAGGTAATGAGGCCAAATATTCGTTGGGGGAGAGTTGGGAGTCGAATGGATGAGAGGATGGCTTGGTATTTATAGGGAAATTGAGGGGACAAGGCATTAATAGCCAAGGGACACCTCATTAGTGGTTTTGGCAAAACCATGGGCTTTCCCATGGTATTTTCCCATGTTATTGGCCACCTGGGACACATCATACCTTATCTTACTATTAATAAGTCGACAATATTGATTACATACTTAATACATCATTTAATGATGTCATAAAACACCCGTAACTTAAAAACTATATTTTCACTATTCATTGAAAATTCAACTTTCTTAGAAAAATCCCAAAATTTCACCTTAACCGAATATCTATGCTCTGATTTCAAAAATGAACTCCATTTTATAAAAATAATTTTCTAAATATTTTTAATTGAATTTTTAAATAAATACACTATTCACCGAAAATTCATTTTTTTTCCAGAGAAATCACCAAAAATTACCTCAACATAATATCGATGCTCTGAGTTCAAAAATGAAATCCATTTTATAAAAATTATTTTTTAAATATTTTTAATTAAATTTTTAATTAAAAAACACTATTCACCCGAAAAAAATAATACTTGACTAATAATTTCTGAAACCGTTATTTAACCATTTTATTGAATCATATTACTTAATCAAGGTGCCTAGATTATATTAATGATTTATTTAAGTGAGATTACTAATAGATTAGGTCACATTACTAATCCTAAGCATAAAATCACTATTCATAATTTACTATTCATCAAAAATTAAGTTGATATTATTAGACTCTAAATTTCGTACTGAACATAATTGTAGAAGACCATTTTTTAGAAATCATTACACATTTTTAATTATTTAAAGTTTACATAAATATTTTTTAAAATATCCTTTCTCTAAAATTCACCAAAAATATGCATACTATATTTATCTGGACATTTGAAAATTCATAAACTTCATCATAAGAAGAAATCAAAATTATTATTTAAAACAAAGGATTACACAAGGCAGTTACAGTCTCCTTACATAGCCCCTTATCACACCAGCATAGGACCTAATTGTAAGGTGTGCTAAGGTGAGAGAATCCGAGGGAGGCTCGACCAAAATCGCACGAGTAGTAATTTCTATCAGTTTGAACTTCTTGCGAAGGCGATTCCGTTCTAGATTCACACGATGAAGTTCGGCTTGGGTTTGGTCCAGAGCAAAGCCCAGTGGTGCTACCTCCTTCCCAAGTTCTGTTAGATGGGCTTCGATCGGTCCAAGACTACTGAGTGAGGCCATCGAATCTTCTTTCTATATTAATTAACCAATATCACTTGTATTTGGAGACAAATATCGAAATTTTTAGTTTCTAGCGGTCATATTGACCAATGATCATATAACAGTCAAAACCCAATGATCTCATTTTAATTATACTCATGTTATCAAATGAAACAGTTTTTTTGAGTACGAAAAAAAATAAAATAACACACAAAATCTGGAAACATGATTTATTCAAAATTTAGGGTCATTACATTGAAGGCTCAAAGTGGTTTGAGGAAGAGAGGGAGGATGTGCCCTTTTATAAGGGAGGGGAGGGGAACCTTTGGAAATACTAAAGATATTATTTTATTATAAAGTCATATTTAGTTTTTAATAGCTCCAAATTGATTTATTGAGAAGCTAAGGTGGGGATGGGTCGAAATCCTCTCACCCAATAGAATTTATACAAGTTTAGGTTTCTATTTTAACCTTATCATTTAGATTTAACTTTAAGTTAAATAATTTTACTTTTACCGTGTCTTCTTGTTTTCTTACACTATAAGGTTAATAAACTTACTATAACAAGCCAAACGAACCCCAAGTTGTTTATTATTAATATATATAACCTTATCTAAGTCATTTGGATGAACCTTATATTTTTAGGAATAAAATAACAATTAATAATATAATATTTGTTTTAAAAACTATTTTATGTCAATTTTGACACTATTTGGTAATTGATTTTTGTGAGAATCAAAACAGAAAGATTAGTTCGAATAAATTTAATTAAATAAATACTAATATGTCATATTAACATATAAAATTATTTTAATTCATAAAAAGTCTCAAATTACATTTATTTGGGTATTTATAACATCAATTATGTCAATATTTCATTAATAAGATAATTACTGCATCATCATTGTGTCATAAATAAATTAAATTATTTAATGTCTAAAAGTTACAAATAAAAAACCATTATGTAGGAAATTATTTTATCTTTATAATGAATATTTATAGTCGAATTTATCTTATGTATAACCCTATATTAAAAATTATTTAGTTATTAAACTTTGATTTTAACTATTTTAACCCTTCTTTAAATAAATTAATAATAAATGTCCTAATCTAATCCAAGTGGGCCTAAATAGTCATATTTTATTCCTAAGGTTGTTCTTTGTCGAATTACACTTATACAATAGAATTAGTACATGTTTTTAGGGTAATAATAATAACATTTTTACCCTTAATTACTCTATTTACTTTTAACCGTGGTAAAAAAAGTAAAAAGTTACTATTCACCATAAATTATTTTCATCTCATTGAACCACATTTCAGTCCTTGATATTTACTATGTCTCTCTGATTTTATAAATTCCACTCATAGAAGCGATAAAATTAATTATTTTGTGAATTTCCACATTCTCCTAGGAGGTGGGTAAAAGACGGTGAAAAGTTTAATAAAATTTATATATATCTAAAATTATTATAAAATGACTCCAATGAATTAAATTGAACTTATATAGGTATTATGTATCAATTTTGACCTAAAATAAATTTAAATAAAATAAATAATTATTTAATTAAAAAGTCGTTTTTTGAATAGTAACCTAGTGTTTTCACTATTCATCAAAAATTGAATGTTTTCAGAAAAATACAAAAAATTCACCCTAAGATAATTTCGATATTCCAAATCCAAAAATGAAGTCCATTTAGAAAGATAAAATTTATAAAATTTCAAAAATTAGGTATTACAATTCATAACAGCTATTTTATATAACATATCGTTGTTTAGCAAAATTCAGTATTGCGTACAACACACACTATCGTGGAAGGTCTCAATTACGTGTAATGAAAGCCAAGTCAGGGATGTGTGTCGTGCAAGATCTTTTTGGTGTAGCATAAAAAACAAGACATTAATGAAATTAAAAAAAATATTTTTCATAAAATCTCGGGGTGTTACATTCTACCCCATTTAAAATGAATTTCTCCCTCGAAATTCGTCGGGGTTATAAATGGTTTATTACTCGAAAGTTTCTTTAATAAAAACCCATATCGTAAAAAGTAATACCAAAACCAATCTTTAAAAACTAATGTATGAAACATAACAGTTACCCAAATTAACTAATCACTAGGTTTCCACATAAGAGAAGATAGGTGAAAATATGGATATGGAAGAAAAATATAACCATCATGATCTGATGGAGAGTGGTAGAGGAAATGGCTATAAAAAAGCCCACAATCAAAAAGCCATATATTTTTGATGAGCTAAGGTACCATCTGATTCATCAGATATATGGTCACTAGGACAACATTTTTGGTTTTCAAGATCATTTCCCTAAAGTTGAAGTAAATGGAATTATAAGAAATACTTTCTTGATTGTGGTACAGTATCACCATTGGTCATTCCTTGGACAATTCCCACTCCATATCTTAAAGAAATGAAGTTGAATTTTTCTTCTGTGAAGTGTTAGCAGATCATGAAATATAATGATAGGTCATTCCATCTGTCTCAAAAAAACGTTTTTAAATATACATAAGTCCATCTATAGTGAGATTAATTGTATATGGTTCCTAAAATAAACTTATACTTCATATATCATACCGCTTGATATAATAAAACTAGTTTCTACTAACCAGGGACTTCCTGTAGGTCAGTGGTAGGTGATAAAAGTTAGTTGCACTTCGGTTGTGGGTTCGATTCCCACAACCTTGTCCGACGCGATGGGATGTCGCCCATCCTGCAGGTTGTCCTTTTTCTAAAACTATACTATCATAACATTTCAGAAATAAAAAGTTATATCCTTGACCAATACTATATGATGCCCATTCCAACCATTAGGCTTATTGAAAATACTTCTGTCCGATTACTAGAAATTTCATCTTCCGAGCATGTTAATTTCTTCATTTATCCCCCATATATCATAAGATGTATCTTTTTGGTCACATTAAAAACATGTGAATACCTTAATAATGTATTCTTTTTAAACATTAATTACCATAGAACCTTATCAAAAACAAGAATTCTGTCAAAAGATAACTGTTTCCACATACCAAAATCCCAAATAAAATCTATATAATCAAATCATGATATCACTTTGTCCTTTTATCAGCGATGAGCTCATGAATACTATCAAACATATTATTTTCTCCTTATCTCTTCATTATGCGCATATCATATTCTTTCCAAAAATATCTAAATAACCTTTCATGGTTACTAGTACCATTCAACATATACTTTCAAATACTTTAGGAAAAAAAATAATGTAACAATCCTTAGATGATTCGTTATTCCATAGTACCATACATTATTCTTGATAAACATACAATCATTCCACTAACTTCTCAAACCACTGACTGAGCTTCATCAATTCTTTCATCTCATATTTCATTTGTAGTCTCTTCATCATCATCCACATAAATACTACCCATATGACCATGCTGATTCTCTTCATGAGATTTTCCCTTAGGGCATTGGTTTGCGTAATGCCCATACATTCCACATTTAAAACATCTAATCATTGATGATGTCATAACAATACCATTATCCTTGTCCATGGTGTTAACTGAACCTTTTCCTTTGCAATTACTGGATTTGTGTCCTTCTTTTCCACACCCAAAGAATCATCCAGTTCCTTTGAAACAATCTCCCTGATGCCTCTTCCCACATGATTTACATGAGGGAAATTGAACTTTTTTTTCTCTATGATCATCATGAAACTCCATCTCTCTTTTATTATTTGAGTCGGGAAACATACCAAAGATGAGATTATTGATCATATTATGAGATTGCTGATTAGGCATAATAACGATGTATGGACTTCCAAATCCCATTTCATTTGGTTGCTCATAATGAATATCATTCCATTGTCCATCACATCCTCCATTATTGTGAATCTTCTGGTTTCCAGCCATTTTTGAAAACCCAAAAAGAATAGTTTGAGAGGAAAAAATAATGTTAGGGAAAAAAACATATTAAAGGGGGAGTACTGTCAATATCTAACATCTTAGGTTAAATTCTATGATCGTTACCATAGTTCTAGGACTATATCCTATACGTATATTTATCCATAGTGACATCCCTAAACATACCTTAGAAATATCTCTAAGGATATCACTAACGTTTTTGCATCCTAGGTTCCAAAGGTTAACTAAATCATTCCCCTGATACCATCTGTAACGACACATAGCTTGATGTACATGGACATTACATTACTTTTTCAGAATACTTAATACAAAACAAAAATATACACACAAGGACCGTAATAGTTTAGTGTCTTTGGAAACTCGGAAAGTAATCTTCTAATCGTGGTGAAAATCTTCAACATCTCCCATAAAGGTCTTCCCCTTTTGGTTTTCTTACCTAACACCTTTCTTTAAATCCTGGGGAAAAGAAAACATATAAAGGGTGAGCTCAAATGTTCAGTAAGGAAAATCAAGGATAAAATAAAACAAATCATATACATTTGAACTTAAAAACATGAACATAATGTTTAAACATAAAAATCTTGGGCAATGACATAAAACATGGTAGTACATAAGCATAGATCATAAAGAAACATTAATCATGATAAAATATCTTGTAAATAAAACTTGTAATTGTGGAAAATCATTAAGCACATGATATGATTTCCATAGTAGCCAAGGCATTGCTTCGAAGACCATCTTAGTGGACAAAGTCCCTTTCTGAATCGAGTTCACTCCTCGTTCCAGTCCTGTATTACTTCGCCAGATTGACTTACCATTCCAGAAATGTCTATCTCATGAGATATAACTCTTTACCCAATGCATTATATGGAGATATAGGTCCCACCCATCTCATAATGAAATCATTCTTATTTGTTCCACAAAATAATCATACATCATTCATAATAACCCAACTAATAAAATGGGGTTCATAATCATCATCCCATCATCAAATAATCCATTTAAAAGAAGGGGATATCATTTAATAATAATAAAAGTGAAACCATGTAAATCATAGAGACATTATACTTGAAACATAAACATATTAAATAATGTCATCTTAGAAGAAAAATGGTTTTGATAAAACACATGAAATGAATTCTCGAGGAAAATATCCTTTCTTCTTCAAAATAATTTTCTTTTAACAAAATTTCATGCAATTTTAAAAGATACGTGTTTTTTTGAAAATAGTCAGTAAATATTTTGGAGGAAGCCTCATGAAAATAAGGCTTTATAAAACCATAAAAATCCTTTCATGCCGCATAAGTTAAAAATAACAGTCTTCTCATACTTTTGTCGAAAAAGTCAAAAAGCACCTTGTAACATAACCAAAAGAAAGATTCATTACATAACATGTAGTAAAAAACAAAATGGGTAAAAACGAAATTAAACATACATAAAAAACTTTTAGAAAACATGGACTTAGATGATAACAATAACCCCATCAAATACTTACGAATAAACAATCTCCGATAAGAACGAGATTGGAAAGGTTATCCCTTACCTTAGGTCCGATATGATTCGTACGTATCCAAACCTCCTGTATAATGATTTAAATAATGTCATTGACTTATTATAGAATCATATTAATTGTTATGATATCATATATGGTTCACTTATGACTTTATATTACCCGTTATTTTAAAAGTTCCATGTTAAAGCAGCGTTTTGGATAAAACCGTTTTATTTATCTTACATGTTTGGACTTGTTGTTCTTGATATTATTACATATATCCTAATTTAATTAATTACAGAATTTAAAACATGATTTATATGAAATATTTATTCAGAATATACATATATATATATGATAGATCGATAAATGGAATGAAATACATCGTTCATGGAGACGGTAGGTCGTACGTACGCATGAACGGTGTTTTCATTTCCTTATTGAATTGAATGGAATCAAGTAGATGAAATACATATATAGATATATAAATAAATCCAATATCATTATTATGTCATATATTTCATGATTACTTATTATATATACTTTATAATCATTCATGAATGGTTAACATGGAGAATGAATCTCATCACGTAGTGGAGACGGTATTCCGTACGTACGCACGAGCGATGATATCGTTCCCATGATCATGGAATTGTATTGGACTATGTTTATACTATATAAGAATCAATATAAATTTACAATAATCATATATAGTTATTATTTACACTATTATACCCATCCAAGTAAGGTGTCGGTGGAAAATAGATTACACCACGATGTGGAGACGGTATTCCGTAGGTACGCACACACGGTGATTTCATTTTCCGTAAGATGGATACATGGCGAAATAGGGTTGTTTAATACTTATAAAAACAAATACATATATGGTTGATACTTATGTTATTACTTCATGATGAAAAAACTAAAGAAGAAGAAGTAGAAGAAGAAATAAAGTTGAAATAATCGGTAACAGATATTACCTCTTCTTTCGACACGCATTTTTGAAACCTCCTCTTAGGATACTAAGATTGGTCTTTGAAGAAGACTAGAACCTCTAGGATGTTTCTAGGGAAGTTTATTAGAGAAATTGGCAGGGTTTGGCCGAGCTTGAAGGCTCAAAGTGGTGTGAGGAAGAGAGGGATGAGGTGCCCTTTTATAAGGGAGGAGAGGGGCACATTTGGAAAAACTAAAAATATTATTTTATTATAAAGTCATATTCGGTTTTTAATTGCTCCAAATTGATTTATTTAGAATATAAGGTGGGTATGGGTCAAAATAATCTCATAAAATAGAATTTAGACAAATTTAGGTTTCTATTTTAACCATATCATTTAGATTTACGTTTAATTTAAATAATTTTACTTTTACCGTGTCTTCTTGTTTTCTTACACTATACGGTTAATAAACTTACTATAGCAAGACAAACGAACCCCAAGTTGTTTATTATTAATATATATAACCTTATATAAGTCATTTTACCGAAACTTATATTTTTAAAAATAAAATAACAATTAATAATATAATATTTGTTTTAAAAACTATTTTATGTCAATTTTGACACTATTTGGTAATCGATTTTTTTGAAAATTAAAACAGAAAGATTAGTTCGAAAAAAGTTAATTAAATCAATAATAATATGTCATATTAACATAGAAAATTATTTGAATTCATAAAAAGTCTCAAATTACATTTATTTGGGTATTTATAACATCAATTATGTCAATATTTCATTAATAATATAATTACTGCATCGTCATTGTTGCATAAATAAATTAAATTATTTAATGTCTAAAAATTAAAAATAAAATACCATTATGTAGGAAATAATTTTATATTTCTAATGAATATTTATAGTTGAATTTATCTTATGTATAACCCTATATTAAAAATTATTTAGTTATTAAACTTTTATATTAACTATTTTAACCCTTCTTTAAATAAATCAATACTAAATGTCCTAATCTAATAGAAGTGGGCCTAAATGGTAATATTTTATTCCTAAGGTTGTTTTTGGTCGAATTACACTTATCCAATAGATTTAAGACATGTTTTAGGGTAATAATAATAACATTTTTACCCTTAATTACCCTATTTACTTTTAACCGTAGTAAAAAAAGTAAAAAGTTACTATTCACCAACAATTATTTTCATCTCATTGAACCAAATTTTAGTCCATTATATTAACTATGTCTCTCGGATTTTTGAAATTCCACTCACAGAAGTGGTAAAACTAGGTTTTTTGTGAATTTCCAAATTCTCCTAGGAGGTGGGTGAAAGACGGTTAAAAGTTCAATAAAATTTTTATATATCTAAAATTATTATAAAATGACTCCAATGAATTAAATTGAAATTATATAGGTATTATGTATCAATTTTGACCTAAAATAAATTTAAATAAAATAAATAATTATTTAAATAAAAAGTCGGTTTTTGAATAGTAACCTAGTGTTTTCACTATTCATCAAAAATTGAAAGTTTTCAGAAAAATACAAAAAATTCACCCTAGGATAATTTCAACATTCCGAATCCAAAAATGAAGTCCATTTCGAAAGATAAAATTATAAAATTTTATAAAGTAGGTATTACTATTCATAACGGCTAGTTTATATAACATATCGTTGTTTAGCGAAACTCGGTATTGCATACAACACATGCTATTGTGGAAGGTCGCGATTACGTGTAATGAAAGACAAGTCAGGGATGCATGTCGTGCAAGATACTTTTGGTGTAGCATACAACACAAGACATTAATGAAATTAAAAAAAATATTTTTCATAAAATCTCGGGGTGTTACAACTAAAATAAATTAATGTTAAATATGGAAACTTTTTAAAGATCATTTTTAAAGTGTACAAAATTTATATATTAAAATAAATTTATCAATTTTAAAAGATTATTCGAATAAAATGTTCAATATAAAAGAATATATTAACACTATATTAATTAGTAATTGATATTTAAGTTCCCATGGAGTTGTATATAATTTGGTTATTGGTTTGCATTTTTTGTCAACATGCTTAAAGAGATAAAACGAGGTTTTTGAGGCTACAACTAGGAAGTTCTTATGTGGACTAATTCAAGACACTTGTATGTCTCTAAAGAAGTTAGTATGCCCTAATTCCCATATGTATATGATAAAATAAGCTATATATTATTTCATATCACAAGGTAACATAAAAATATTATTTTCATGAAATTGATTTCAGTCATAAAGAATGCCTAAAATTAGATTTCATACATTTAGGAAACGAAAACAGTAGTGACTTTCAATCGAGTCACCCTCCCACATTGGACATAATTTAAGGAACCAATTCAAAAGATGAAACATATGAGTGTTTATAGAATTTATTCATATGATTAAATAATTGGAATCAAAATTGAATCATTGATTTTCAATGCATGAGTTTATTCTAGCATCATTGAAGAGAGTCCTTGGGGTTATTCAATTCCACTACTGTATATTATTAGTGGTGCATGGTTGATTCTGATGCTAGGCCAAAAATATAATCACTTAAAGATCTCATCCTTCTTTTATTTTGAAGTTGTTGCACTAGAATACCATGGCGATAGAGTGGATCCCATCCGAATGTATAATTATTCAACTTGACCCATGGATACACTAGAGAGAGGGAATATCCTTTGTCTTCCCTTGGAGATGTTTATAAAAACATATGGTGATGATAAAGATGTTGTAGATGTTCTTCGGTGTACAATACACTAATGTTTTATAGTAGGTCATTCATTTTATTTTTTACACATATAACATATTTCTAAAATGGGAGATATTAGGATTGGGATTAAATCATTTCCCCTATTTTAATAAATTTCATTAGAATCATTTAATTCCCAATAATGGTATCAGATCTATCCCATTATTTAAATTTGTGGAATCTTTTATGAAATGAATAAAACATGAATAAAAAATAAGCACATTTGAATTATGGAAATTATATATTAAAATAGTTTACCTTTACCTAGTTATGATACATAAAGGTAACTGAGTGTTACCTTTGACAAGTGGGCTACATAGAGGTAATAAAATTGTTACCTTTACACAGCTAGGCTATTTAGAGGTAATTTATGCATTACCTTCATGTAGTCAGGCTAAGTAAAGGTAATATGAAGGTTACCTATACATGATGGGATCATGAAAATATAGTTTGAGAATAAAATTTACATGAAGTGTTAACATACAAGTATTTTGTGACTTCCCTTTTTGTGAGGGGGTTTTGACATGAGGATAATCCAACTTTTATCTTTACATGAATGGTTACCATAAAGGTAATATTTGAGTATCCTTACATAACATACATTTCATAAGGGTAAAAGAAATTTCCCATTATGTATACTCTCTACATAAGGGTAGTGAGAGGTTACGCTTACTTAGAATGGTGATTCTGTATATGGTTAAACATAAAATGTTTATTTTATTGACATTTAATTAATTTAATGGATTATAAAATGTTTATAAATTATGGAAAAATTTAATTTGGAAAAATTTAATTTATAAATAAGTAAATAAATTATAATATATTTATGATTAATTGATACTTTCTTATAAAAAAGTTATTATTAAATATTCCTTAAATATTGAGAGATAACATTTAAAATTAAATTTAAATAAATTATATGGCATGTCTTATGATACTTAAATAAAAGTGATTATTTAGAAATGAAAATATTAATTTATGAAGTATTTTTAAATTACATAAATAAGGAGAAAAATATAAAATATTTATATTTAAATTGTTATTTTTTCATAATTAACTACTTTAAATTATTAAAATTAAAGAGACTTATTTAGGATATTATTTAAACCACATAAAAAGGTGTTTTTGATATAATCAGAGTTTAAATGCTACAATTTTTTAGGATATTTAGTGTACGTAAAATGTTTACATAATAGAAATTTTATTATAAATTATTTTTAATTCATAAAATATCATATATTTAAAATGAAATTCCATATAATGGATAATATGAAATATTTCATATTGGAATGAATATAAAATTCTTATATTTAAAATTATAGAATGTCTATAATGTTAAATAAAATATTATGAAATATATATAATTAGATTTTATTTATGGAATTTCCATAATGTTAAATACACATGGTTTATGATTCATCATATTCTATAATATATTTTAAGAATAAGATATGGTTAAAAGTGTTTAATCTAGGCTAAAGTGTTTATCCAAATGTTTGTTAAAATATAAAGGAATGTGTCCATACCATCCTTCAATGGTATATTTTAATAATGTCTTCTTTACAAAGAAAGATACTCGGGGAACATAATTATTTATACTAATATAAAATATATGTTATTTTATAGAAAAATAGGTTTGTATTGTTTCTTATCGAGATATTATGAAAAGAATATAACATTAAAGAAGTTAGTGGGAGTATGTTTGGACTTTTAGAAGGTCAAATTTTACAAATAAAATTTTATACCAGAATAAATTTAATGTTATATACTTAATATATTAAAGAGTTTAGAATGTGTGATTATAAGGAAAAATGTAAAGAGTTACATTTAGTTACCATATAAAGTAGATATACCTATTTATTAATTATTTTACCGGTCTATGATTAATGTTTTTTCACTTAATAACTGATTAGCCACTAAATGAGGCTAATATTAATTGTTAATATATATAATATTCAAGTGATTTATTATTCATAAACACCAATTCAGTGAATTTTACACTTTGAACATCATTTCACATAATTATTGTAATACCTTCTTAAAATGCACTATTATGTGGTACATTTTTAAACATCATTTAAAGTACCCAATGATTCATCTGATTTTGAGGAATATAATTATAAATATTTTAATTTGATATTTTTGGAAATTTATCTACACTTAAATATGAACATGTTTGATTCAGGGATCAGTGGAGAATTCATGGAGGATGATGGAGATATTTGGAAATGAAAGGAAGCAATTCTGGAGAAGTCGGATTGGACAGTAGCCCACTGATGAGACTGTGGGGACCAACATATAGGCCCAATTAATAACAAATTTCGTTGGATTCTATAATAAATGTATAGGAACAAATAACTCTTCAGTATCTAATGCTAATTAGGCCTCCATGGTGGTCATGTAGGTGCCCCAAGTTAAAGATACAATTCTGGGCTAGATTCTGCGGCCCAGAAAAACAGCCCACTAATTTGATCATATCTCGGAATCCACAAGTCCAAATGGGACCAAATTATACAGACGGTTATAAGACTTCAGGAAATCCATTTTCTTCTTCTATGGAGCACTATGATTCTGCCATATACAAGGTCATCTAAACGCATCTGTTCGGTGGATGAAAGATGGCTGCCACCTCGGGTCAAAGGTGGAAAAGTCCAAATTCCATAAGCTTTCCACCACCTATGGACTACCACAATTAATTGAGGAGACTTGGAATGTTGTAGGCTCGACCCAAGGGCTTAAAAATTCCTATTTAAGGTAGTGGTGTTGGAGGATTGAAGAATCTTTGAGCTTCCTTTCATTGTAATGTTATGCTGCGGTTTTGTTGTCTCAAATTTATCTTCCACGTGTAAGTTGTTTTAAATCATCCTTGTTTCTTAATAAAAGTTCTTCTTATCTTATTATTCTGTTATTATCCTTATCACTTTGATACCGTTGGTTCAAGGTGTAAACTTGTTCATACCAAACCTTTTGATATTATCACACAACGGTGGAGTGATTGTTATTTTATTGCGTTTTTTTTCTTTTCCATTTCCTCCCTTATGAGTCTACTTTCCACTTCCATTGAAACCATGGGATAAATGGAGGGCTAACCCACTTATGGGTTGATCCAAGGGAGTAGAAAGGGGCTGGATTGGATGTTATTTATCACCTCATTAATGTATAATCACTTCTTTAATTGATATTTTTATTTGATGGTTTTTAAACTCCATCGTCCTTGTTGAATTTAAGGTCACACACTTCAAGTGCTAATACGAACCTTTACCTTGAAGTTCTCAAAACCTTGATCCTTCAATTGTATAGGTGATTAGTATTAAAGGGTTTAGGAATTAAACCAGTAAGTGATGATGTTGTTTTATCTCTTTAAATGAACCCATCTCAAATTTAAGAAATTGAAGTCATTAAAAAGAAAATACGTCCAATCCACCCCGAGTGATAACCTAGGATTAACTCATTCTTTTAATTTGAATTCTCTTAATTCTCTTAGAGTTCACTTAAACCCATCTAAAGTCAACCCAATGTTGGCCACTTCATAGAAAAAAACAGTCCATAGAATGTACGTGTCTATAGGTTACTTCTTAGGCCTCTGTGGATTCGATAACCGAAGCTAAACTACAAGGACCGTCTTACCTTCTTCTGTTGGGTAAATATGAGCGAGAACCAAATTTTGGAGTCGTTTCTGGTGACCTAAGTAAGTTATTTTAGACACTATCATCTTTTTTTTCATCTTACTTCTCTTTTCTCACCCCTCACTCCTATGGAAGTCAATTTTGAACAAGTCCAAACATGGGAAACCTATCCCTACTTTGATCACCCAACCCCATGTGTGATGTACAATGACCATCCTAATTTCTACATGTGGGATCATCAACAACATAATGAACCAATATTTTTTACCCCTATGATTCACAAAACATCTCAACATATAATGATTTTCAATCCCCACAAAGCCAATTTGAACATCCTCCTATGGAATTCCAACAACATAATTATCCTCCTGGAATAGACCATCTATATCAACCCCTTATCCATCCTAATTCACATCCATTACTTGAAAAATTGTGTCAACAAATATAGATAATGAATTTTGAGGTTTCATCATTGATGTTAGAACTACAAAGCATTAAAAATTGCGAGGAACCCATCCCTACACAAACTTCCCCTACCATAACTTTATGTGAAGTGTCTAGTTTCCCACAAACCTCTCATGAATTTACTAAAGAGAAAACCTTTGGATTTAGGGAAGATGAGAAGGATCAAGGAATTGTTGAAGGGTCTTTAAATCAGGAGGAAATTGAATTTTTGGATTCAAAGGAGAATAATTTGACATCATGGATTGAGTCTCCTAATTATAATTCCATTGATGAATTTTCAAAAACACAAATCACTGAACCATTAAGAGAAATAAAAAACTTTGAGTCCATACCGATTCCTGAAATTGATCATTCCAATTTGGTTATTTAATCTTCTATTAAAAAGGAACCAATTATTTTGAGAAATTCTGAAAATGAAACCGAGTTCAATTCAAAGTCCCAACCTATGTTTGAAAGTTTTAGCATACCTGAACTTGAACAAAAGGACTTTCCATCCACCCTCAAGTTTCCATTCATTGGGGATAGCCAAAAACTTCAATTTGTTACCATTTCTCATCTTGAACCCACTAAAGAGGTGATTATTCATAATGTCATAGAAAATAATACAAAATAAATTGAATCCATCATTTATGATATTCCATGGATTTACTTGCTCATTTTGGAACAGAGGTTCGTGCATGAAACAAATTCTAAACATAGAATCAATCTCAACCTAGTAGAAGTGGTGAAACATGTGGTCCTTAAAATGTTTAAAGTTGGTATTGGATAATTTGGGGGGTTCAAGTAGAGCTAACGACGTTAAACAAAGCGCTGCATGGGAGGAAACCCATGGTTTTTAAGTTTCCAATCATTTTGTTGTTTTAATCAAATTTATATTTTGAATAGGATTAATGAATAATTTTGATATTTAAAAAAAAAAAAATAGACTGTTGACCTGTTCTTTTATTATGAGTATGGATGGGTATGAAAGGGGAGCATCGTATTCATTCGTGTCACGCGATGTGATCCCTGAGTAATACCTTACCCCAAAAATTAAAAGAAGACAATGTATCGTTATTTTGATTTAAAAAAAATAGAAAAACAGGAAAAACCATAAAAATGATGATTCTTGGAATTATATAAGTAATTGTGCTGTTTGTTTTCTCTAGTTTGTTCTTCTTTTTTGCTTAGGTACTATTTTGGGTGATACATGTTCAATCAAGGAGGTTCCTACATCCCCCAAGAGATCAAAGGACTAATTTGGAGCAGCAAGAACTTCAACTTCAACCACCAGGTCATTTCATTCCATGATCCTCAGTTTCAATTTCCTTTTTGAACATCCATTATCTGTCTCTACTCCTTCTAAATTTTTATTTCTTCAAACACTGGGGACAGTGTTGTTTTATGTTGGGGGAGATAAAATAAAAAAAATGCTTTTGTGTCAAAAAAAAATGAATGATTTTAAAAAAAAAGTGTAAATGGAAGGAAAAATTCCTATAACTTTGAACATGGTAATACACATTGCACACTTTAAAACTGAATATCAAATAATTTAGCATGCCCTGATTCTGATTTTAATCCTTGTATAATTTCATGAGCATAGATTTTGGAAAGTGTGGCTGTCCAATGTTATATTTCATCGTCTATATTTTCATCCAAATAAAAAAAAGATCACAATGCACGTCTCTTGGATAGTGGGGTATTAGTTTGAGTTCATGGGGTCCCCTAAATAAATAGCATAGGTTTGTTGATCATTTTATTTTAATATGAGTATTCAAAAAAAAATATTAAAAAAATTGCGCGTATAGCAATGAAATGACCTAATGCGTGGCTTTCGGAACTTGGGGATCGTGACCCCATAGTTGTCTGGCCCAGAGTTAGTAATTTTATCTCTATTTTTGGTAATTTGAATTTTTTTTGACTGAGTTAACTCGAGATGATGCCCGAGTATGTGGGCTTCACTTGGTTCCCTATGGTCTTTGAGCCTGGGAGTCATCGGCAAAGTCTCGCTATAGGGGTTGACTCTTTTGAGTGCAACTTCAATTACATGGAAAAATTGAAAAAACAAAAAAAATTATAAAAAAAATGAATACTCATCTTAATATTGAAATGTGATTCCACCTAGCGCATCCGTAATTTCCCCCTTGAATAAAGATGAACCCCCCATGTCTATTGTGATGCACAACACATCCTCATACTTAATTGATATTGGATGAAATATGACAATGAATTTGAACAAAATAATGGGCTTGGGATTGGGATTTTCTTATGAAACAATCTTGTAGTAAAATATTTTGATGGGTTTCATGATTTTTTGGTATAAGGTTTTTTGGTGATCATTGTGTATTAAAATGTTTTTTGGAAAAGGGGATTCGGATTTCATATTTTTGAGATATATTTTGCTCGGGACTAGAAAAACTCAAGTTGGGGGTGTGATTAGCCACTAAATGAGGCTAATATTAATTGTTAATATATATAATATTCATGTGCTTTATTATTCATAAACACCATTTTAGTGCATTTTACATTTTGAACATCATTTCACATTATGATTGTAATACCTTCTTAAAATGCACTATTATGTGGTACATTTTTGAACATCATTTAAAGTACCCAATGATTCATCTGATTTTAAGGAATCTAATTATACATATTTTAATTTTATATCTTTTTAAATTGATCTACACTTATATATGAACATGTTTTACTCAGGGATCAGTGGAGAATTCATGGAGGATGATGGAGATATTTGGAAATGAAAGGAAGCAATTCTGGAGAAGGCAGATTGGACACCAGCCCACTGATGAGAATGTGGGGCCCAACATAAAGGACCCATTAATCCCAAATTTAGTGGGATGCTAGAAGACATGTATAGGAACAAATAACACTTCAGTATCTAATTCTAATTCGGCATCCATGGTGGTCATGTAGGCGCCCAAAATTAAAGATACAATTCTGGGCCAGATTCTGCGGCCCAGAAAAAGAGCCCACTAATTTGATCATATTTCGGAATCCACAAATCCAAATGGGCCCAACTGTTACAGGAGGTTATAAGACATCCGGTCCTACATTTTCTTCTTCTATGGACCACTCTGATTATTCCATCTAGAAGGTCATATAAACGTGTCTGTTCGGTGGATGAAATATGGCTTCCACCTCGGGTCAAAGGTGGAAAAGTCCAAATTCCACAAGATTTCCACCACCTATGGCCTACCACAATTAATTGAGGAGACTTGTACTGTTGGAGGCTTGACCCAAGGGCTCAAAAAGGCCTATTTAAGGTAGTGGTGTTGGAGGATTGAATAATATTTGAGCTTCCTTTCATTGTAATGTTATGCTGCGGTTTTGTTGTCTCAAATTTATCTTCCACGTGTAAGTTGTTTTAAATCATCCTTGTTTCTTAATAAAAGTTCTTCTTATCTTATTATTATGTTCTTCTACTGATCACTTTGATACCGTTGGTTCAATGTGTGAACTTGTTCATACCAAACCTTGTGAGATTATCACACAACGGTGGAGTGATTGTTATTTTATTGCATTTTTTTCTTTTCCATTTCCTCCCTTATGAGTCTACTTTCCGCTTCCATTGAAACCATGGGATCAATGGAGGGATAAACCACTTATGGGTTGATCCAAGGGAGTAGAAAGGGGATGGATTAGATGTTATTTATCACCTCATTAATGTATAATCACTTCTTTAATTGAGATTTTTATTTGATGGGTTTTAAACTCCATCGTCCTTGTTGAATTTAAGGCCACACACTTCAAGTGCTAATACGAACATTTACCTTGATGTGCTCAAAACCTTGATCCTTAAAGTGTATACATGATTAGTATTAAAGGTGTAACGCCCCGACCCCAGTTACCCAGAGTCGGTGCATTATTACATAACATTGGCATGATCACAAGAAAGATCAAGTCTCGAAAGACCGATTAGTTTAGTAGCCTTCGAAACACTAGATACAATCATAAAGTTTTACATTACATAAAAAAACATCTTGTATTCATATCCCCTCATACTATCCTTGTAGGTCATTCATAAATTAATTCTTCTCATCCTGGGAAAAATAAAACACTGAAAGGGGTGAGCTCAGATGCTCAGTAAGGATAACAATATAGCAGAAGCTTTCATAGATAAGAATAAACACTTAAAGAAATTTATAACTAAAACAAAAGCCTTTTAAACTTGAACTTCATCATAATATGGAAAATTTAAAATTAAATAATTCCATTTACTTATTCACATGGATATTCTACTAGTCCAACAATCACATGAAATATCAATAACCACTTTCATAATGATGGAATGCATAATGCCAGTCTATTATAACCACATAGCCAAGACCTCGTGCCTAGACTACAAATAAGATTTTGCCAAGGCCTTGCGCCAAGACACTAGTTTGTCTCATGAGACCTACCGATGCATCGATAAGCTATAGCGGGCTCTACCCATCACTTATTATGTCCAATGCATTCCTCATATGAACAGGTTTTAACATAACATAAACATTAGTATTAAAACTAGAATACGAAATGTCAATACTTTAACTACAAACCATGAATTGTATAAAAATAGCACATCCACAGTCAAACGTAACTCATTTGATACAATATCGAAGATTGTATTGTATCACATTAACCTCAATCAAGAATAATGAAGGATGTTGACATAGATGAAAATAATCATCAAAACTATTTGAGAGAAATATCCCCCTTTTTCTTGAAATCATTTTAAAAGTCACACTATTTGTCAAGATTCCATTTAAAAATAGGTTTTTTGAATCAAAGTGTCCCATACCACTTTGAAACTTTTTAAAAGGATTTTTAATTTTAAAAATTTAATGTCCATATAAATAAATCCTTAAAAACATTTTTAAAACATGGACATTAATGAGAAATATTTAGAAGAATAAGTCTTTAAAACATTTTAAAATTGTATTTTAGTTAGAGTTTCTAACCAAAAGAGAGACACTTGAATACAAATAATTGAGGTAATAAAAACTTTGTAATATCATGATAATAAAGGGATTCATGATATACTATTTAAAAGTACATTATATACACCACATAAAAGTGATTTGGTGTATAACAACAAAGAAGTCTCAATGGAATTTAAATTGAGATGAAATCTCTCATAAAGGTCGTATCCTTAGGTTAAGGATAAATCAACGACATAGTTATGTGTGAAAAATATAAATACACTAAATATGATTGGATATTCATTGTAAAACAATCAAAGTACATTCACACATAATATTGTAAAAACAACACTAATGAATTGGATGTTTAACTCAACAAATGGAGAATTAGTTAAAATTACTCTTATCAAATTCATATCAATGACTTGAGAAATTATCAATGGAGTGATTATGTGTATCAAAAGTATATCCACAAGTAGTGGAGTGGAAAGTATGACATAATCAAATGAATAGTGATTCCACACATAATATTGGGGTAATATAATCAATGAAATATGCGTAAAGCCAAATGAGTGGAAATTGAAATTTAGAATTCCATTATCAATTAGGTAGCATACGAAACATTCACCCATGAAAGAAGGATCATAAAATGATGATGTAAATAACCAAAAATTAGTGTATATTACACAATGAATACAATCATGGGTAGTACACATACACCACATGAAATAATTAACTGGTGAACAATGGAATTCTCACGAAATTAAGAGTGAGTTAAGAAACCCCTTACCTTGTACTTTTCCTTGGTTGGGGGTAGGTTAACCTCCTGTATAATGTTGAAATAATTGTTAATAAATTATTCATGAATCATATACATTAATATGATATCATATATGATCTTTTAACATTACTTTGTTAATAATATCTTAGAATTATCGTCGTTTCAGGTGTTAACTTACTCGTTTTCTTTTATATGTTTTGTTACGTAAGACATGTTTGTCATGGATAGGTTGTATATTATTCATATCCATAATGATATCATGTTCTTAAAAATTATTTTTAAATAATAGAATGATAATTATACTTGAATGGGTACGATAGATAATGAATCGCATCGCGTTCGTGGAGACGGTAGTCCGTACGTACGCACGAGCAACAATATCATTCTTTTGATATTAAAATAATATATAATTGGATGGTATATCATATATACAGTATCATTATAGTGTTATATTTATTATTTTAATGAGTTACAGATCATTATTATACCCACCCAAATAATAATATATTGAATAACAATTACACCACGACGTGGAGACGGTAAGCCGTACGTACGCACGTATGGTGACATGTTATTCCAAGGGTGGAAAGAATACAGAATATGGTTGTACCATATTTATAATAACATCACATTATATATAAGATACTAGAGTTATTATTTTATAATGGCAATAAAAATAAAGATGAAGTGGAAGAAGAAAGGAACATGAAAAGGGGTGGTGAAAACATTACATCTTCTTCTGGTTCTTCCTTTTGATTTGATCAAAATGGCTCCGTAGGATGGCTTTCTGATCAAACTAAGGCCTCTAGGTTGTAGTGAGGGAAGTTTATAGAGTATTTGGGCAGGGGTTTGCCGAACCAAAAGGCTTTGAAGGTGTGAATAAAATGAGAAGGAGGAGTGCCCTTTTATGAGAGGGGTGAGGGGCACCTTTGAAAAAGCTAGAAATATTAATTTATAATAAATTCATATTCGGTTTATAATGGATCCAAAGTTGATTATTCAAAGGTTCAGGTGGTTATAGGTCGAGAACCATTAAAACAATATAATTTAGATAGGTTTGGGTCATTATATTAACCTTATCTTTAAGTATTAACTCTTAGTTAATTAGTTTCACTTTTACAATGTCTCTTTTTATTTTTATATTATATGGTTAATAAACTTACCATATACATCCAAGAGACCCCCAAGTGGTCCATTAATGATACACCTATCATGATACAAGGCTCGTGGACGATCCTTATATTTTTAGGAATTTAATATCAATAAATAATATAATATTTGTTTTAAAAACTCTTTTATGTCAATGTTGACACTATTCAATAGTTGATTTTTTTGAAACTTATAACAGAATTATTACATAGAAAAAAGTTTATTAAATAAATACTAATATGTCATATTAACCTAGAAAATTATCTTAATTCAATAAAAGTCTCAAATTATATTTATTTGGGTATTTATAATATCAATTATTCTAATTTTTCACTATTTTGGGAATTACTGCATCACCATTGTATCATAAATAAATTAAATTATTTAATGTCTAAAAATTATAAATAAAACATTATTATGTAGGAAAGTGTTTTATCTTTGTAATTAATATTTATAGTCTAAAATAAAACATATATAACCATATGTAACAATTGTTTTTCTAAAAGATATATGCTTGTGTCATTTTTGTATTGATTTTAACTTAATTAAAATAAAGTGTCCCTATCACCTACAAGTGGCTCCATGGGGTCCCAAAATCGTCCCAAATATGCCTATGGTCTAACATGTATCAACTAATAAGTCTAGGACACGTTTTAGGATAATTTAGTATTATTATAATATTATTTTTTAACTCTTATTTACCGGATTTACCCTTAACCATGGTAAATAAAATATTTACCGAAGTAATTATGCAAAATTTATAAAAATAAAATTCACCCATTTACAAAATTTGAACATCCAGATTCCAAATATGAAATCCATTTTTCCAAATTCAAAACACAGAAGTGGCAGAAATTAATTTAAAATTAATTTCCGCTGTTAAAACAAAAAGCGTGTTTTTAAGATATAATAACTATCAAAATATTGACACTTGTTTATGTCTGGTTTAAATGTGAAATTATGTCCAATGACCCACATTGTATTAAATGGTAAAAATATATTCTAAATATACTTTAAAACCACACAAATTCATAATTTATCACTATTAATTATTTTGATTAAAAAAGTTGTTTTTAATTAAAATTTAGCAATTTTCAGTATTCATCAAAATATGAAAGTTATCCGAAAAGTACCAAAATTTCACCCAAGGATAATTTTGATATTCCAAATACAAAAATAAAGTCAATTTTGAGAGATAGAATTTTTAAAATTTCAAAAAGTAGGTATTACTATTCATAACGGCTAGTTTGATTGGTTGTGGTGTGTTAAAATTTCGAAGTTGCGTACAATGCACGTCATTGCATTATTCGAAGGGAAACGTACCGTGGAAGATTAGGGTGTTACATTATCCCCTCCTTCAATAAATTGCTTCCTCACAATTTTTAAAATTGTGCTTGGGAATATAATGGAAAGTCCCACATCAGAAAAAGAGTCAATAAAACTATCACATTAAAAGAAAGAAAGAGAGGTATAAAGGTCATCCAAGATAACCCATACTCGGATTCCATGTTGGAAAACATGGATATGGATGATAAAATAAGTGTCATGTTCTGATAGAGAGGGATAGAAATCATGATCAAGAGAAAGTTAACAATAAGAAAACCACACACTTGTGTCAGGACAAACGATCATTAGTCTCCTTGTAGGAAATGTAAACGGACAACATTTTTTGTTTTAAGTTACATTACATAAGGATGAGGAAATAATTTTTGATATTGACTAAGAATATAAAGATATATACTTACTTTTTAAGTAGAGTTTCATTCTTTAATAAATTTCCACCAATAAATCATTTTTTTAAACGATGAGTATTCAAGAAGACTTGGTCACACTGGAAGAGCTATAATAAACTTCTGTAGAATCTCATGATCCATGTAGGATAAACTATATATTTATATTGTCTTTAGAGATTAATCAAAACCAAAATGGTTAGTATAAGATCTAATGATTCCCCAAAAGGATATTCCTTGAGAGAAATAAACAGTAATCTTAATTTCTAAAATTAAACCAATAATACCCCAATGTTAAATAAATACCATTCAATAATCAGTTGTCTTTAAAATCCTTCAATATAATCCAAACTAATATTGAAACCCAAAACATAGAAGAATTTGATTATGTAGTCTCCCATGTTAAATTGTATCTCCAAATGACGTTAATTACTCTTAAAGTTACATACTTAAAAGTAATTAACCCAATCATTTCCATAAATAAACCAAATAATTATAAATCCACAATAAAAACATAGATAAAAATCCACCATTACTCCTCAAATGAAATCCCATACTACTCTATTTTCCTTTGGCATATAGTGTTCTCAGCAAAGCGAACAACTTCTAAAATAACATTTATCACTTAATCACCAAATCATTTTCCTATACTCAGGGTATTCATTTGGTAAGACATAAGATCCCAAATCAAATTATTATTGATCAATAAAATCATTTAACTAAAAATAATATTCACACTAACCAGGGACTTCACGTAGTCCAGTGGTAGGTGATAAATCCCAATCGCACTTTGGTTCTGGGTTCGATTCCCACAGCTTTGTCCGACGCGACGAGTTGTCACACAGTCTACATGTTGTCCTTTTTCCAAAACTATATTTTATAACATTACTAATATGAGATAAATTCCTCAAAATAGCCATAACATAATTTAACCACAAATGTTATCTCATACCTTGAATTTTCATCCCAAATTATAATAATTTGTAATTGCCTCAAACCCAATGATCATATAAAACCAAATGGTTATTTATAACTATATCCACAAGAGAAAAGATGATTCTTCCTCAAATATCATTATCACATGGAAACCCGCGGGGTTACAAATACAAGATAAAATTATTCCAAAGTAAACCCATCAACAAGGAGCACTAATACATTTTAAACATTTCTCCAACCATTTATTTCCACATAGCTTCTTCTTTGACCAAGAAAATATCCTATAGAATAGGGAATTCACTCGGGTAATGTCCAAGTCCCCTACATTTACGGCAAATGACTGTAAATGGACTCTTGGGAGCATTTTTATCTTCTTCCATAGTACTCTACATTTTTCTTCGGCAATTATTCACTTTATGCCCTTCCTTCCCGCACGTAAAGCATTTCTTTGTCCCATTGAGACACTTTCCTGGGTGTCTCCTTCCACATTTCCTGCATGATGGAAATTGAGGATTCCTTTCTCTATGGTCTCCACTGCTGGAGCTCTTATCATTAATCACCTTTCTCTTCTTTGTTGAGTCCGGCAATCCGTTAATATATATATTGTTGATCATATTTTTGGAAAATTGATTTGGAATAAAGACGATATCTTTTACGCCTATCAACATTCCATTTTTTTGCTCATTTCCACCACTGTTCCAACCTTGTACATCATTCTCAAAGTCACAATGACTTCCTTTTAATCCAGCCATTGACTAAAACCAGAAAGCATTGTGTGAGTAATAGTAGTCATACAATCATTTAGAGATTAACATGTCACCATATTCTCAATTTGAAACACATTAGGATTAACCAAGGTCATTTACTCTCATCTTATATATATATTATTTCAAATTTATTTGTAATGAAAATTTAAATTATCCAAAGAATATCCCCCGGGAGTGTCGAAACCAAGAGTGCAGCAAGGCCCATTGTGTTGCACCAGTTCCCGTTCGAGTCTAGCTCAAAGTGGTGTATTCGGGTTTTACCCCTAGGTACATCTGTGCCAGAGCCACCTCTACCTGCTCGTATCCAGACAGGGATGTATTGCTCGGAAAGCTCACAAAATATCTACAATACCAAAATTCTAGGAAGTTATTCTATACTAATCCTCAAAGTTCATCTTAGGTCTACATGCTCTAATCAGAGTTTATTTAAATATTGCTTCCAAGGTTTGTACTAAACTTCCTCTGATACCAACTGTAACGCCCCGACCCCAGTTACCCAGAGTCGGTGCATTATTACATAACATTGGCATGATCACAAGAAAGATAAAGTCTCGAAAGACCGATTAGTTTAGTAGCCTTCGAAACACTAGATACAATCATAAAGTTTTATATTACATAAAAAAACATCTTGTATTCATATCCCCTCATACTATCCTTGAAGTTCATTCATAAATTATTTCTTCTCATCCTGGGAAAAATAAAACACTAAAAGGGGTGAGCTCAGATGCTCATTAAGGATAACAATATAGCAGAAGCTTTCATAGATAAGCATAAACACTTAATGAAATTTATAACTAAAACAAAAGCCTTTTAAACTTGAACTTCAGCATAATATGGAAAAGTTAAAATGAAATAATTCCATTTACTTATTCACATAGATATTCTACTAGTCGAACAATCACATGAAATATCAATAACCACTTTCATAATGATGGAATGCATAATGCTAGACTATCATAACCACATAGCCAAGGCCTCGTTCCAAGACTACAAATAAGATTTTTCTAAGGCCTTGTTCCAAGACACTAGTTTGTCTCATGAGACCTACCGATGCATCGAGGAGCTATAGCGAGATCCACCCGTCACTTGTTAAGTCCAATGCATTCCTCATATGAACAGGTTTAAACATAACATAAACATTAATATTAAAACTAGCATACGAAATGTCAATAATTTAACTACAAACCATGAATGGTATAAAATAGCACATCCACAGTCAAACATAACTCATTTGATACAATATGGAAGATTGTATTGTATCACATTAACCTCAATCAAGAATAATGAAGGATGCTGACATAGATGAAAATAATCATCCAAACTATTTGAGAGAAATATCCCCCTTTTTCTTGAAATCATTTAAAAGTCACACTATTTGTCATGAAGCCATTTAAAAATAGTTTTTTTGAATCAAAGTGTCTCATAACACTTTGAAACTTTTTAAAAGGAGTTTTAATTTTAAAACATTAATGTCCATATAAATAAATCCTTAAAACCATTTTTAAAACATGGACATTAATGAGCATGATTTAGAAGAATAAGTCTTTAAAACATTTTAAAATGGTATTTTAGTTAGAGTTTCTAACCAAAAGAGAGACACTTGAATACAAATAATTGAGGTAATAATAACTTTGTAATATCATGATAATAAAGGGATTCATGATATACTATTTAAAAGTACATTATATACACCACATAAAAGTGATTTGGTGTATAACAACAAAGAAGTCTCAATGGAATTTAAATTGAGATGAAATCTCTCATAAAGGTTGTATCCTTAGGTTAAGCATAAATCAACGACATAGTTATGTGTGACAAATATAAATACACTAAATATGATTGGATATTCAGTGTAAAACAATCAAAGTACATTCACACATAATCTTGTAAAAACAACACCAATGAATTGGATGTTTAACTCAACAAATGGAGAATGAGTTAAAATTACTCTTATCAAATTCATATCGATGACTTAAGGGGAGTGGCAATTATGACATAATCAAATGAATAGTTATTCCACACACAATCTTGGGGTAATATAATCAATGAAATATGCGTAAATCCAAATGAGTGGAAATTGAAATTTGGAATTCCATTATCGATTAGGTAGCATACGAAACATACACCCATAAAAGAAGGATCGTACAATGATGATGTAAATACCCAAAAATTAGTGTATATTACACAATGAATACAATCATGGGCAGTACACATACACCACATGAAATAATTAAGTGGTGAACAATGGAATTCTCAAGAAATTAAGAGTGAGTTAAGAAACCCCTTACCTTGTACTTTTCCTTGGTTGGGGGTAAGTTAACCTCCTGTATAATGTTGAAATAAATGTTATTAAATTATTCATGAATCATATACATTAATATGATATCATATATGATATTTTAATGTTACTTTGTTAATAATATCTTAGAATTATCGTCATTTCAGGTGTTAACTTACTCGTTTTCTTTTATATGTTTTGTTATGCAAGCCATGTTTGTCATGGATAGGTTGTATCTTATTCATATCCAGAATGATATCATGTTCTTAAAAATTATTTTTAAATAATCAAATGATAATTATACTTGAATGGGTACGATAGAGAATGAATCTCATCGCGTTCGTGGAGACGGTAGCCCGTACGTACGCACGAGCAACAATATAATTCTTTTGATATTAAAATAATATATAATTGGATGGTATATCATATATACAGAATCATTATCATGTTATATTTATTATTTTCATGAGTTACACATCATTATTATACCCACCCAAATAATAATATATTGAATAACAATTACACCACGACGTGGAGACGGTAAGCCGTACGTACGCACGTATGGTGACATGTTATTCAAAGGGTGGATAGAATATAGAATATGATTGTAACATATTTATAATAACATCAAAGTATATATAAGATACTAGAGTTATTATTTTAAAATGGTAATAACAAAGAAATAAGAAGTGGAAGAAGAAAGGAACTTGAAAAGGGGTGGTGAAAACATTACCTCTTCTTCGGGTTCTTCCTTTTGATTTGATCAAAAGGGCTCCTTAGGATGGATTTCTGATCAAAATAAGGTCTATAGGTTGTAGTGAGGGAAGTTGAGAGAGTATTTGGGTAGGGTTTTTCCGAACCAAAAGGCTTTGAAGGTGTGAAGAAAATGAGAAGGAGGAGTGCCCTTTTATAAGAGGGGTGAGGGGCACCATTGGAAAAAAAAGAAATATTAATTTATAATAAATTCATATTCGGTTTCTAATGGCTCCAAAGTTGATTATTCAAAGGTTAAGGTGGTAATAGGTTGAGAACCATTCAACCAATAGAATTTAGATAGGTTTGGGTCATTATATTAACCATATCTTTAAGTATTAACTCTTAGTTAATTAGTTTCACTTTTACAATGTCTCTTTGTATTTTTATATTATATGGTTAATAAACTTACCATATACATACAAGAGACCCCCAAGTGGTCCATTAATGATACAACTATCATGATATATGTTTCTTTTCCGATCCTTAGATTTTTAGGAATTTAATATCAATTAATAATATAATATTGGTTTTAAAAACTATTTTATGTCAATTTTGAAACTATTCAATACTTTATTTTTTTGACACTCATAACAGAATGATTACTTATAAAAAAGTTTATTAAATCAATAATAATATGTCATATTAACCTATAAAATTATTTTAATTCAATAAAAGTCTCAAATTATATTTATTTGTGTATTTATAATATCAATTATTCTAATTTTTCACTATTATTGTAATTACTGCATCACCATTGTGTCATAAATAAATTAAATTATTTAATGTCTAAAAATTATAAATAAAACATTATTATGTAGGAAATAGTTTTAGATTTCTAATGAATATTTATAGTCTAAAATACAACATATATAACCCTATGTAACAATTGTTTTGCTAAAAGATATATGCTTGTGTCATTTTTGTATTGATTTGAACTTAATTAAAATAAAGTGTCCCTATCACCTACAAGTGGCTCCATGGGGCCCCAAAATTGACCCAAATATGAATATGGTCGAACATGTATCAACCAATAAGGCTAGGACATGTTTTAGGGTAATTTATTATTATTATAATATTATTTTCTAACCCTTATTTACCGGATTTACCCTTAACCATGGTAAATAAAATATTTACCGAAGTAATTATTCAAAATTTCTAAAAATAAAAGTCACCCATTTACACAATATGAACATCCTGATTCCAAATATGAAATTCATTTTTCCAAATTCAAAACACAGAAGTGGCAGAAATTAATTTAAAATTAATTCCCGCTGTCAAAGAAAAAAAGCGTGTTTTTAAGATATAATAACTATCAAAAGATTGGCACTTGTTTATGTCTGGTTTAAATGTGAAATTATGTTCAATGACCCACATTTTATTACATGGTAAAAATATATTCTAAATATACTTTAAAACCACTCAAATTCATAATTTATCACTATTAATTATTTTGATTAAAAAAGTTGTTTTTAATTAAAATTTAGCAATTTTCACTATTCATCAAAATATGAAAGTTATCCAAAAAGTACCAAAATTTCACCCTAGGATAATTTCGATATTACGAATCCAAAAATGAATTCCATTTTGAGAGATAGAATTTATAAAATTTCAAAAAGTAGATATTACTATTCATAACGGCTAGTTTGATTGGTTGTGCTGTGTTAAAATCTCGAAGTTGCGTACAATGCACGTCATTGCATTATTCGAAGGGAAACGTACCGTGGAAGCTTGGGGTGTCAAAAAAGGGTTTAGGCATTAAAACAGTATGTGATGATGTTGTTTTATCTCCTTAAATGAACCCATCTCAAATTTAAGAAATTGAAATCATTAAAAAGAAAATACGTCCAATCCACCCCGAGCGATAACCTAGGATCAACTCATTCTTTTAATTTGAATTCACTTAAGTCTCTTAGAGTTAACTTAAACCCATCTAAAATCAACCCAAAGTTGGCCACTTAATAGCCAAAAACAGTCCATAGAATGTACGTGTCTATTGGTTACTTCTTAGGTCTCTGTGGATTTGATAACCCAAGCTAAACTACAAGGACCGTCTTCTTCTCTTGGGTAAATTTGAGCGAGAATCAATAACCTAAAGAGTTTACGATATGTGATGATAAAAAAACAAAAGAGTGATATTTAGTTTTTGTGAAATGTGAATATCACTTTTTACTGAAGGATTAGACAAGTCAAATTACAAAGTGAATTGCACTTAATATTCTAAAAGAATTTAAGATATGATGGTAAAGAGAAATATAAAGAGCTACACTAGTGACCATATAAAAGTTAATGTCACTTAATCCAAAAAGGGTTTAGGATATGATGGTAAATTAATAATGTTAATAGTTATATTTTTTGAAAATATTATTTCAAGGAATTTTTTAATGTTAATGTTTCCATGTATGATGATGATGAACTCAGATTGATTTCTGAGTAGACAACACAAATTAACATTATAACACCTGATATTATAAATTTGAGGAGTTTTTAATATGTTAAATGTGTTGAACATTAAGAATATGATTCCAAAATCTCATCATTATTTAACATTTATTCCTTTATAGATGTTACAAACTAAAATTTTTTAGTGGGAGAGTTTTATAAAATGGTAACATAAAGATATAGAAATAATTATATATATTGTAATGAGTAAATTATACCCTTAAAATTTCAGCATATATAAAGGTGATATGGCAGATTATCATATATGATATGACATATAGGCACTTATTTTGGGTTTGTTAAATACGATTAAAAGTGTTTTGAAGATATAAAATGTATCATATTAGTGTAAATCTACACTATATCATTCTTCCATGTTGTGTACATAAATGTATATATAGATATACATTTCATGAAGTGTAATGATAATTGACCTCTCAAAGTACAACATTGAGTTATCCCTAATTTATGTTTCTTCATGGAGTTTTATATGTTTTGATGAAATTTTGATGTTATCATGAGTAAGATTATTGTATATAGATATAGAATATACTAATGAGTCATAAGAAAAAGAATATGTTTCTTTGTGTGAACTAGATAACCCACTGAGTGCACTGCATAGAGTTTCATGTAGATTTATTTGGTATACACAAGGTGAGTGGATCATTTTTGATTCCCAACTACGTCAGGATTGTGAGATACCAAGAATGAGAAATTTCATACTTTGATACCATACTAATGAAAGTCTAAATGCATAATTATCTAATATGAGGGTGGTTGGGTATACTATTGATCATGTCATCAATTAGAGGTTAACAATGATGGGATCATCCTCCCATTTGAAGAGTATGAAATCAAGTACCTTGATTGATATAGATATTAAGAGTTTTTGAAAACACTTTAATATTTTATATCTATTTGGATATGGGACATGATATGTGATTGTCTAAAAATATTTTTGTAATGTGATGTTTTCATAGACTAAGTTATTCTATACTTTTAGAATCAATAATTGATGAGTAGGATTTATGGTATTGACATACTTATGGTCCCATTATTACTCGATGTATTAGAAACTTAAAAATATTAGAATTCATGTTTTCATAAGATGGAGATGGGTCTATATATTTATAATTATACATGTATTTTATAGATATCATTCCATATCCCTTTAATGCTTGATTAACACTAATTCTTTTATAGATTCATATTTTTCCACATTATAATGGACCATGTGGTTATAATTTGCGGTTGAATAAATGAGGATTGATTTTGACTTAGGGAGTATCTATAAAATGGTTTTAGAGTTAATTAAAATTAGGTTTGGATAGGTATTCACATGGTATTACATTTGATGTTATACAATGTGAAGTTAATGATAACATTACAAAAGTGTTTTGGGAGATATTTGAAAGGTGTTTCAGACATGGTTTCACAAGTTATTATATATGATACAACATAAGGTAAAATAACACAAAGTTTGTTATGATTTTGTGAAAGAGGGATATTGGAGGAGTTGATATACCATAAATCTTATTTCTATATAATAACATAAGATATATAATATTAAATATCATAAGGTATCATGAAATTTTTTTTGAAACTAACTTCACTCATAAAGAATGTATAAAATTATATTTTTATGAAAACATGATAGGATAATAGTAGCAAATTACACTCATGTTACCCCCACATTGGATATAATTTAAGGAACCCTTTAATTAATGAAACATGTGAGAGTTTGTAGAAGTAATGAACAAGAAACATGAACTGAAAGTGGAATTAACTCATGTTTTAGGAATTCATGAGTTAATACTAGCATCATCAAGGAGTATCCTGAGGTCTATCTAAATCCACTTCCATACGTTGGAAATGGTGCAAGGTTATTCTTCATCCTAGGATAAATCAACCATCACCCAAAGATATGTTCATTATTCTCCTTTTTTTGAGGTACATTCATGATGTGGTGATATAGTTAATCCCATCCGAACATTTTTTTCATTTGGATCGACCCATTTATGTACTACAAAGAGGGTAAGTCCATTGGTTGAACTTGGTGATATTTATCAAACCATATTATATTGATGAATATATTTTAGATGATCAATGGTGAATGGTGGACACATATTTTTTTAGAAGGATATTAATTTTATTTTTTACATTAATTACATATTTCAATCATGGGAGATCTTGGGCTCAATAGTGAATCATTTTCATTTATTTCAATATATGTTACCATACTTTTTTAATTCTAACTAGTGTCAAGAAAAAGTAGTAATTATAATGTGATTATAAATGTGTTGATCTTCAAGAAAACTAATTTAATGAGTTTTTGGATGTAAAAAAACTATATAAAATATATTGGAAAATGTTTTTTATTTATATTGGATGGTTAGAATTTTTTTTATGAGGTCCTGATTCAAAGTGAAACAAGTATTGAGTTTAAAAAATGATACAATGTGGATGATTCATCATGTTTGATTAAAAGTAATGGGTTTTATTCATGTTCCATATACTTAATGTGTGTTTTATCCATCAAAGTAAAGGTAAATCATATCTCTGTATGTGGTTGATTTATCACATTCGATTAAAAGACACAATCTCTTTTATTCATCACATGATCAATCCAATGAGTTGTTCATGAGGTCAATCCATCATCTACATCACCACCAATATTTATATTTAGTGTCTTGTATATGTAGTTACTTATCTACTTCAAGGTCAATCATATAATTAGATAATTTTTGATGGATTATATAGGGTGAAAATCAAAGTTTCCAGAATTTGAATATTTTGAAGAAATTTAATTTGACGATGCTTTGCTGATTGTGTATTTTTAAAATATCACAGGAGTAGAAATATATATGACATGATATGAGATTTATGTGAGTTTTAATGAGATTAAATGATAAGTTTCATGTATATTCTATATGGTATTTTAAATATAATATTTAAAATTATCTTTTATTGTCCAAGATGCTATTCTTTAGGGCTTATTGATGCATCTAATAATCACGGGGGTTTCCATTAATCATTAGAGAAATAATATTTTCAAAATAATTATAATATAGAAAGGGAAATATGGAGAATAAAATAGTTTTTTGTGAAACTCTGTTACAGTAAAAAACTTATTTTTATCCAGTAAAGTTGTGTTTGTGAAGATAGAGAAGGTAAATTGAATCTACTATTGATCATTTGGGTGATTTCTTCTAAAGAGGAAGTAGGTTGATTCATGTGTTCATACTATCATATGTGAATAGATTATCGTAAAAAGGTAAGAGGTGTTTTGAATTTATTTTATCATATTGGTTTATCTAGGAAGTCAAGAACCATTAAAAAGAAGATATGGTATTTGATGCAAATGAACCCTGAAGTACTATAAAGTTCATATTCATCCAAGAGTGAGCATAAAATTTATAAATTTTGTGGTACCATAATAAACAACTCCATTCACATTATATTTATTTTAAATTTCATGTAATTCACATAGATTTAAATATATTTCCAAGAGTCAAATATATACATTACCCCTCTCTTATAATCACAGTTATATTAGTGATAATCCAGGTCTCCAAAATAAACTTAACTAAGAAAGGATTAGGTTCTTTCTTTGAGGAAGAACCCTGTAAAATTTTTGTACAGTATTTGATATTTTTTATTCTATAATATAGGTGAGGAATATATTTTAATAGTGTGTCATGACACTAATAAGTCTCCTAGGTTATATTTCTAAAAGAAAATAATTTTTAAAAAGTACAACTAATTTTCCCTCCCTCTCAAAAATGTGCTAAATCTTCTAGGCACATAAAATGATATTAGTGACACAACCCCTCTATGATAATACTATTTTGAGGATTAGGTATGGAAGATGAGTGTTATGTGAATAACATTGGAGATCTATTTTTTTATGGGAAAATTTTTATGGTTGGAAAAATCAAATGTTACTTTATCCTCTCTAATAAGGTTAGAGGATAGTGATTCTTTCACCGTGGGATTTTGAACCATTACAAAATAAAGAGCCATGGAATCTTCTAATAATTCAATCTTTAATATTTATGGAAAATACTGAAATATAATATTTTAATCCTTTTTAAACAAAGTTCACACTAAAGTTATGTGGTTAATGTTAAAAGAATAAATGTGGTGAAAACTAGATAATATGTAGGAAGATAAAATTAAGATCAAAAAAACAAAATTACATCTTTGGAGGTCCAAGTTTAAAGATGTTATAATGACTTAGGAAGAAAATTATGATGTTTATTTTACAAGGGTTAATAAACTTTTTAGTCATATATGAGGATTTGGAGTTAAAATGTAATATTATACAATGTTTAAAACAGTAACAAGTAATTTTCTAGATAAATTTAACATATATATTTCAACCATTAATTATTGGGAAGGTCTTTTACTTGGTTTTATAGACAATACTCTATTGAATTATGAAATGAGAAAATAATTCATAGTTAAGAATAATGCTAAGAGGTAAATGGATGTTAAAGCTATAAATAAACTAAATATAAAAGAAAAGAAAGATGTGTTCTCAAATGAATCAGATGGAAATGATGAGAATAAGGAATATCATAAGAAACTAATGACACTCTTATCTAAAAGTCTTGAGAATGGAAAAAGAAATTATAAAGGTATATTTCTATTAAAAAAATTTGGATGTATAAGAAATGTGAATATTGTTTCATATTGTATTAGAAAGAATAAAAACATGGAATAAGAGGATAAATATGACAAAGTTAAATTGAAAATAAAGTCTAAAATAAAATTTGGTAGAGGATATAAAAAATTAGACGAATGAAGAAGAAATATGTTTAAGAAAAATAAAATAATTATTCTAAGAAATAAGGAAGATGAAAAATCCTCTTCATGTAGTGAATCATAGGAAAAATATTTTATAAGAGACACTAACTTTATTGAATACATTATAAATAAATTAGACAACTTAGGTATCATTAATGAAGAGGAAGAAGACATAGACTATATAATTCACAAGTTGAGAATAGAACATGAAGTTTATCTTGAAAGTAACACTAGGATCAAGAATAAAGATAAAAGTTTTTATAAATAATTTGATGGGATAAATAAAGTTTAAGATGAGTTTAATGGAAAATAAAATGAGTACACTAAGGAGATCAATATTCTTATGGTGAATGTGGTTGATTATGAAAAATTCATAACAAAAATTATAGAAGAAGATGGAAACTAGAAAGATAGAAACTAGCAGTGAGGGTATTATAGGTATAGTGGGGAGGCTATACCCTCTCAGAGCATAATAATAATGGTACTGGTCCAAGTATAATAATAATAAAATGCAGCGGAATAACAACTCAGCAGACTCAAACCAGACCCCACAGAGCAGAAGCATAGTCAATATCAAAAAACAGCAGAAGCAATAAATATAAAAAACAACAACTGAAATAAATACAACAACATGTTGATCACATGTAACTACTACTGAGCAATAAAACATGAATCCAAATAAGGTCATATATATCTGAATATAAAAAGGATCCAATGGCTAACCAAATGTAGCTAAAATAGGTAAGCATGTTGATACAAGAAAAGAAAACAAAACAGAGTAACTCCAGCTAGGTAAGACCTCAAGGTCCATACCATCTCCATCCAACAACTAACACAGGCCAGATCCTGAAGCTGGACTCTTTCCTACATGTAAATCTATAAAATCTGCACGCGTCCTGAGGGGCCTATGCAGGGTGTGAGAAAAATCTCAGTAGGATACCACCCAACGGTGCATACCTAATATAAGTGTTTAAGAAGTAATGAATTTATAAGGAAATCAGTAAACATAATGATGCACAAATAAATACAAACTCCATGGGTGCTCAGCAGCCACCATGGAGTGTCACCTGCTTCGGAAAACACCAGAATCTCTATCATGTAACCCGACACCATATGCCCCATGACATCACGTGTCTCATGTACTAACATCCTGAAGGCACACCCAAAAGTAGTAAATCAGAGGAACAATGATGTTCGTCCTCAAGTAAGTAACAGGAGGGACAATGAAGTCAGACCTCAAGTAACGTAGTCGTAGGGACAACGATGTTTGCCCTCCAATAAATTACCTGGAGGAATAGCGATGTCTGCCCTCAAATAACGGTGAGCCTCTACCCCAACCCGATAGCCTCAATGCTATCCCCTGGAGGCTCCTCACCTTCCACGTGTCTTACTATGATAAGAACCCCCCCCCCCCAAAAGTACCTAAACCGCAACTAACGGGGGCCTCTACCCACATGATTGGTCAAAACCACCTCATCACGAAGTCTCTCTGTGTCGACAGTACTCAAAGTTTACGGGTGATCGGTAATCACAAAAATAGTATCCAAGCCACAACACCTCTAACACCTCATGTACCTGTGACCATGACACTCAAGTCTGATGGCCTTTCCATCCCAGTAACTCGGGCCATGCCTAACCTGATAGTCCTCATGCCTCAACAGACACCCTTGATGCCCAATCCCATGGTCAGAACCACCCAATGTAACCCGGGCCAAGCCTAACCTGTGATCATCATCACTCAAGAATATCTGGGCCATGCCCAACACATTCAAAAAGGGTTCCATCATTTTCAATTCAGTAATTACATATATACACATTTAAACATAACATAATAATGCGAAAAACAATCTAAAAAGTTGAATTTCACTGGCAATGTGCCATCCTATACCAACACTGAGGTCTTGAATGCATCTAACAAATTTATACCAAGTTCAATAAACTAAACTGAACAATTTAAATCATTTAAATTCATATATAACCATTTTGGAATTCCCTATCCAAAATTACCCGATGAGAAATAGCCCCTCGCCATGCCCTTCTCAAGAAAAACTGGTAAAAGGGAATACCCAAAGGCATCCCATAGGTCCATAAAAAATGTAATAAGAAATAACAAATAAAACTGGGTCCTTCTCAAAATACCCCAAAATGTGCAGAAGGCTGTGTCACCCAAATGACCATGAAAACACAAAAAAGGTATGCACCACCTACCTGAGACTCATACGTTGGTACTCCTCTGATGAAAACCACCAATTAGGTCTAAAAGGAGATAGATATACAAAATAATCAAAACCTTTCAAACCCCAATAACTCATTCTAGAACAGAAATCATGAAAAACGGATTAATTAGAATTGAGACCTTACTGATGGGGCTCCAACAGATCAAACCGTGATCGAAACGGAGTTCAGACGAAGATCTGGGAGGTATTTGAAGTCCCGACCGACTTGGTTTGTGAAACCTGACAGAATATTGAGGTTCAGCCTAAATATGAGGCTACTGCCCGTTTTAACGAAAAAAAGAAACTAAATGGAATGTACTTTAAGAATACATGTTATGTTTCATTTTACTGTTCATAAGATGGCTGAAATTCTGCTGCCTTACTTTTTAGAACTCGTCGACATGAGTACACAGCTTGTACTTGATTTTCCTTCTCTTCCTTGCCAACTTACCCACACGACATGAATTTCTCTCTTACACATCCAGACTACACAGAGTGTCCAAGGAAGACGCGACATGTACTTGGTTTAAACGATTCTACCTGGACAACAGGCCTACACTCCATGTATGGACTCCACACGGTCAAGGGTACATGACATGTCACTGACTACACGCCGTGTAGTAAGAAATTTCTACACGGTCATCACACGAAATGTACTCGGTGAGCACATAGATGGTACTCGCCTAACCTATACATGGTGTGTACTTAAAATTACATGGCATGTAGTCTGTAAATTTCATGAAACTGCCCAGTTTCTCCAGTTTTCTTAGGGATAAGTCAAAAATTTCAAACAGGGTCGGGATTTTGACCCGTTCTAAAAACCCGAGTTCTTACTGAAGATAAAAGTTTTAAGCAATAATTTTATGGGATAAATAAAGTTTAAGTTGAGTTTAATGGAAAAGAAAATGAGTACACTGGGGAGATCAGTATTCTTATGGTGAATGTGGTTGATTAAGAAAAATTCATAACAACAATTAGAGAAGAAGATGGAAACTCAAAAGTAAGAAACTAAAATGGTTGAATAAATTTTTATTATAGATTATAAGACCCTTAGAAAAATGAATATTGATTAATAAAAAGATATTTAAGTAAAGACTAAGTTATATTAGAATTATCAGAAAAGGTGTTATAATTGTCAAGTAATTTATAGAATAGTTGAATATAGAAACTTTTAATGTGTACAGTCTAATAGTTTAAGATCCATTCAAAATTCATGAAAAATATAGATTGATAAAAAAATAAAGAGGAATTATAATTCAAAAAATAATATGTATAATTATTATAAGAACTAAGGTTATAGAAAAATATTTAAAAATAAGGCTATTATTACATATAAGAAGTAAGAAGAATGTATGGGAAAAACTCATAAATTTGATGGTAAATCTAGTTTCAGGGGATACTACAACTGTTATCAGACTTATGGAGACAATGAATATGTTTTTTGGTAAAAAATGCCTCTTTATAAAAATCAAAATAGATAAATAAATTATAGGAAACTACTTATATAAGAGATGAAACATATCTATATGTAGGTAAACCAAAAATGAAAACTTATATATGATACCTACCTAAAATTGAGTTGAATGTATTCAGGATATCCATGGAAGATGTGATTAGCATGGTTAGAATGATGAGGAATGATTTACCATTATTTTAGGTCAAATAAAATAAATGACTAAGGAGAAGAATAATCATAGGTAATTAAGAATTAAATATCACTCAATGTTGAAGTGGATCTTAAATTGTGAAACAATCCATGGATCCTTGATAGTGGATACTCATTATCCATGACTAGTGATACAATTATATTAAAAAAATATTGAAATAAATGATGTTATTATAGTAAATTTTGGAAATGAAATCTCTATAATGATTAAAGTCATTATAATATATTAAATTAATCCCTAAAAACTGAAATCAAAATAGATTTTATTTGTTAATGGGATAAAACATAATATTTTAAGTGTGAGTCATATTTGTGATAATGGTAATGAGTTAATATTTAGGAAAAATGTTTGTTTTATAAAAATAATAAAATATTAGAAGGTTATTTCTTTTGGGGAATTAGTTATATAAAATATTTTTCAAATTAGATACTCAAAATATGCATTCAAATAGAGTTCAAAAGGTGAAAATAAACCATGGTATAAAAGGTTGGGTATCTTTATCAGATAATTTTTTGAAATATTTATCAGTTTTATATTGTGATATATTTTACACACCTCAAGAGAGATAGGTATGATGTTTGTGGTACATTATAGAAATGGAAAATCACTCAAGTACATGATAAAAAATTTGAGATTCAAATAAAACAATTTCTTATATTAATAAATTTATACTTGTGTGGACACGTGAGAAACAAGTACACATATGGTGATATATATTTCAATAACTATACTAATGATTTCAGAAGAATTACCCATTTTATGTTTATAAGACACAATTCTGAGTTAGTGAACATCTTTAAAAACATTTGAAGAATATTTAAATAAATAATTTGGCATTCACATTAAGAAATTCAAATTTGATAATGAGAAATAATTTACAGGTAGTTATTTTGAATCCTATTATAAAAAACATATTATAATGCAAAAATATATCATTTAATATTATCCTCAATGAAATAGAGTTTCGAATATAAATAATAAGATCTTGGTGGATTTGGTAAGAACAGTGTTTTTAGAATATAGTATCACAAAATTTTATTTGAGAGAAACTGTATGCACAACTATTCATATTCAGAACAAATGTATTCTATGGACCAATTTAACATGAAATCTAATGAATTATGGTAAAAAAAAGTATATTACTATGTAATACTTTAGAGTTTTTGGAAGTCTCTATTTTATAAAAATTAAAATTTCAAAACAAGGAAAGTTGTATGAAAAAGATGAAGAAGGTATCGTTTTTTGATATATAACAATTTGTAAAGTCTATAAATGATAGAATAAGAGGTTGAATTTTTTTTTTGAATGCAGTGATGTGAAATTATTAAAAATTAGCCTATTTTTGTTTTTCTTCAGATGAATTATATTTCAACTATAAATATGAAAAACAAGTATAATTTTGAAAAAGAAGGTACTGTTTGAGAAGAATATGATCCATATATAGTTGAAATTGAGTTCTATTAGACCAATGATGTAGAGGAGGATACTGAGAAAAAAAATAAGTACAAAAGGTTTAAGAAGTATGTGAAGATAGATAATATAATAGGATAATAATATACATATATTTAGACTAGGATAAATTTTAGATATAATGAGCACACAACATGCCCACCCAAAATAAGATTGAGGTTTGAAAATCATATGTTACTTATATCTCAATTTGAGCCTAGATAATTTATATAATACCTTTATCATGATGAGTGGGTTGAATATATGGATAAAGAGTTTCTATGATTGAAAATAATTCTACATGGGATATTATTTTAAAACATAGTGATAAAAATGTTATTACAACCAAGTGAGTTTAGGAATAAGATGAATGATTAGGGAAAAGTTATTGAGAAAAAATATATACTTTTATTCATGAGATACACTCAAATAGAAGGTTATTATTTTTAAGTGTCCTTAGTTTGGATTGAATGGATGTAATATTTTAGTATTTTCATTACTGTGGAAGCCTACAGGTAATAAAAAATATATCAAATGGATGTCATGTCTTCATTATAAAATTTTGATATTGAAGAAGAGGTTTATATTGAGAAAATTAATGGTTTTTTTCTTGATAATAATAGAATAAGAGTATGTAAAATAAATAAATATTTGTATGCAATAAAATTTCTCCCAAGGTCCTAATATTCATGGATATAAATATTCTTGAAGGAGTTAAAGTTATTTGAAGTTAAAGTGGATAACAAATAGTATATTAATGAAATAGATTTAAGTACACTTATTATAATTGTATATTATAATGATTTTATTTTTGCAGGTAATCCTAAAAATTTATTTCAATAATTTTTCCATCAAATGAAGTAATAATTTCAGATGTTCATGATATGTGAACTGACACATTTGTTAGGATTAAAAGTCAGGAAACTATAAAATTTTATATTTTTATCCAATGAAAAGTATTGCACAGAACTATTAAATAAGTTTGAGATGGAGGAGTAAAAACTAGTGTCTACACCAATTAAAGTGGAACTAAAATTGGTTAATTGTGTTAAAGTATTGAGTTTAAATCAAATAGATTTGAGAATATTTATTGGTATCCTACTTTATCTCATAGATTATAGTATTTATCTAATTTATGAATTGATACTTTTACAATATATCAAATTAACCCAAAGGAGACACGTCTTATAGATGCTAAAAGAGTTCTAAGATATTTTAGAGGGTCTATGAATTATGGGAATCTTTATAATAAGGGAGATAATTTGAACATTAGAGGTTTAAAAATAATGATTGGGTATATGATTTTTATGGTATAAGGTCCAAATTTTAAGGAATTATTCTCTTTTGAGATAGGTATGTGAGTTGGCACTACAAGAAATAGAACTCAATCTCACTATGTACTATAGAGGCTGAATATATTACTTCTGCATATTCTTTCACTCAAAAAATTTAGATGAAGGAGAAGTTGGATGATTTGAGTTTGAGAGTTAAGAAAATTTTTAGAATTCATTATGATAATAAAAATTCAATTATCACGACCCATCCCCTGGGGCCCACGCTGGGACTACCCCATGTTCGCCTTCTATAGGCAAGGGGCTGGTGACTAGCACTAGAAAGGCATATCCCAAAAAGGGAAGTCATTGCCTTTAAAAATATACACATACATACATGGAATAATGCACAAATAGAATCACAAAGGAAAAAATGTAGTACAACCACCACAAACTATCACTACTAAAATTAAAGTGTGTAAACTGAAAGTAAAGGGCCAAAAATACAATCCCAACTAAAAGAAAAGTTCAAAAAAAGAAGTATAAGTTTCGAAGGTCATCTTTTAAGGATCCTACCTAAAGGGTAGGTACAACTCTCTGTCAAATGTCACTGCAAGACACCTTGTCTATCGATCCACCTTCGAGCACCATCTAGTCCTGGATCCCCATAGTCCCCATCAAAGCAACATGTCGTATGCACAAGACACAACAGGGGCAGGCAAAGACCATGTAGGGGTGAGTATAACAATACTCATGTAACTTCCCGACCCCGGGTGCCACTCAACGGGTGACCCGAACCCGATTCTCCACATGACCTCAAGCGCATTTCCCTAAACATCAGAGGCTGCCGACTAGCAGCAAGGGCCCAGGTCTGATAGTGGGGAAACTATGCCCTCATTCATCAAAGTGTTGTGCAACAGAATACAAAAGAAACATACTACAACGACAGAAGTAGAATCAGTATATATAACTGAAATGGACAATTGATAACAAAAAGGGAAACCAATAGTCATATATATATGAAGATGCAGCATGTCACTATTCCATAAAACATCCAGAACATGTTACACTGCAATACAATACAATAAAACTGAAGTATAGGTACAGAAAAAACAAAACAAAACAGCCAGCGACATCGCGAGCCAATGCTCGGTCCCATTATCTCCCACACCCCAGCAGCAATCATGTACCTGTATAAGGACCCTTTCCCTTATCTACACCTGGATAAACATAATCTGTTTGGGCTGAAAAGCATAACCCAAACATGGTGTGAGAAATAAATTCCCAGTAGGCACCCACCAAAGGCCCATGCCCAACTGTGTGAAATCATGAAACAACAGTGTGCAGTAATAAAATGCAATAAAGTAAGCAGTACTAAAAGTAACTAACTTAACCAGTTATATTTCCATTTTAATGTCATTTAATCATTTTATTTATAATATCACCATAGTGAATATTCTAAGTAGAAAGCCAATGTCCTCAGACAGGTAAGATCTTACCCTCAGGTAAAGAGAAACCAACACAAGAATCTTCCCATAGGCATACGGGTATTTCCCAAAGGGGTAAAAAGTGTCGCCCACAGGCACAAAATCGACTGCCCACAGGCGTGGAAGAAATTTCCCATAGGCTAAGTAGTGTGGTGCCCACAGGCTAATCTCAACACTTCCCTTAGGCTAAACAAGTAACCGGGCCATCCCCAACATGCAACCAAACAGTATACAAGCAATTACTCTCAAGGAAATTCTACAATCATTACTTTAAAGGCATAATATAAACAATGAATACCCTCGGGTATCCTGGACAAATGGATAAACAGAGGAACACACCCCCAGGGTGGTCTTGGATCCAAGCAGTGATCCCAAACAACATTTTAATATCACATTCAATTTCTTATACAATTATAGGTAATTAAAATATCCATGGATTCAGCCACACGACACACCAAATATGGGTTCGTAGCTCAAAAACACACAAAAATGCACGACAGTTAGAAATTGAACACAAAGCGACCTACCTTTAACACCCACAAACGATATGCATGAATGAAGATCCTCGATTTGTCCAAAGACCACATATATCTGGGTTAGAAGAAAACCCATTCAAATGTAAATAACTTCCATTAGGGGAAGAATTGGCAAGAGACACACCAAAAAAAGGAAGATCTTACCTCTACGGTTCCAACAGGATAGTCCGAAGCAAAAAGGGATTCTCGACGTGCACTCGGCGGATCCTCAATGCTTCGGTCATCCCTCTTAAGCTCCATCTTTTCGTTCTAAACCTTACCTATGAACTGGGGAGGCTACTTCCCATTTAAGCGGAAAAAAAGTACATGGCGTGTACATTCCATTTTTAAACTATTCCTCTGACGGCTTCCTGCCAGCGCGACACTGTTCACTTGCCGACATGACTACATGGAGTGTCTCCATGAGTACAGGGCATGTGCTACCCCACAGCTGGTCGCTTCCTTACTATTCGCCCGCCAACTGACTACACAACGTGTAAGGGACCACTACATGACATGTATTTAGTTCCTACACACTTTATCACTGACATGGCCACAAGCCCTGTGTACTCATCCCACATGGCCAAAAGTACATGGCCTGTGGAAGAGTACATGGTGTGTACTTTCCAAAATTAGGATTTTCCCCCATTTTCCATATTTTCTTAAAACCACTAAAGGAAAGGAGAAAAGATGAAACCCATACCTCAAAGATAAGAACCAGGTTCTTAAAACTCAGTAGGGTCTCCAAGACCCCCGAAGGTCTCTTAGTAATCCACAAAGGAAAATGACACAAATAAATACCACAGGGGTAATACAACCAAGCAAGGTCTCAAACACATAGCACACAGTAAAAGACATAGCTCCCAATAGGTATAACTTAAGTACAAAAGTAAAGATGATTAGTCATAATTCTAGAGCATATTATTCTATTGAGATGCTCTGCTGCTTATCCACACAGGATCACTAGGTTTTGACCCACACAAGATCGCTAGGTGTTTACCCACACATGATCGGTAGGTGCTGACCCACACAAGATCACTAGGTGCTAACCAACACATGATCGTTATTCATTCTCAATGTCACAACCATCCATTGGATTACCGCACTTAACATGCTTGATTATGGTAGGATATGTTCCTCAATCCATCAGTCTTAACTCAACCACCAAAAATTACCATATAGAGTAACCTCAAAGGATTTTCTCTTTGTAAGGGTACCAACGAAACAGACGGCGCGCTGAACGCGCACCCATTCTATAAGATATGAGCGTTTTTGTAAAAAGGGCCTAGTTGGATTCGAGTCTGATCCAAACTGTCCATATGCCAAATTCTTCCAAAACTCACGTATAGTATCTTAGAAGGACCTCCCCCTCAAAATGGACCTAATTCCATTGACGATGTGTCAATCAGATGACTATTTTGAGAGATACATGCATTTTAGTAACACGAGGGCCGGTTGGGTCTCGGTCTGGTCCAACCCGACCAGACCTTATGCAGAATGGGCTCGGCCCATTGGGCTGTAGTTCCGGACCGCGGGTTCTTTCGGTCTTCTAGAGGCAGGCTGACCTTTAGCCTAGACAGAACGTGGATGGAACCCGTGTCAGGTTCCTCTACTGCCGTGGTCGAGCGACTACGGCCCACCGTGCGCCACAGCGCAAGTGGTCTCTAACGCGACCGAGTAGTCACGTCCTCCATGTCATCCATGGACTGAGTCTGCTGGTTGAGTTCAGTCAAAATAGTGCCAATTTAGTGCTGCATATCTATAGCGCTGTGGTCGAGCGATTGCGGTCTCCTCCGTTCCCCTTGGCGGGCCAGACGTGAGATACCATCTGCACACTGCCGCAGTGCACCGACAGGCGTGCCGCCTCCCTCCGCTCATGGACACCACTATGGACCACCACCGACCTTCACGGGTTGGCGCGTCGACAATTTCTTCTACAGGCCACCACAGTTTCTCCAGTGGTCCGTTTCTCATTTTGTTTGCGTCTATGGAATCATTAGGTCGTCCCTTTCGCTGCGACATCCTCAAACTCTCTTTGCAACCATTTTGAGAAATCAACTACAATGAATGCACATGTGGAGGGGTGGGGGCCTTTTTTTGGGTAGGAGCGTTCCCTCTGGGTTATAAATTTAAAAACATGGTGAGGTTCGGGAATTTTATTTCAACTACATTGAGTTATAACATAATCTCAGATAGAGAAAACCCAAAATAAGTCACCCTCACAAAAGAAGGCACTGTCTGCGGATTAAACTGTTCGTGGGTTAATCCACATTCATCATTTGGAATAAGAATGGGGAAACTTTAAATGGTTCAAATCTTTAGCTCACTTTATGTTCATTGTCTCAGCGTTTTTCCCTCGAGGGTTCATGGGGGTCGATGCCATTCGTCGCTTTCCGACTTTGTCCTTCATGGTACGTCGAAGTTGATGACATTTTTATGATGTTTATCGATCTTTGTTGGAGGGAAATATCACCAGTGGTTCATTAGAGATTTTACCACCTTTTAATTTACCATTCTCCAACACATACATTTAATAAAAAGAAACACGTCACAATGTTTCTGTTACGCTGCAATGTTGCGTCATTATGCAGTTTCATTTATATAATAGCATAGCGGCTATGCTTGAACAACAATCCATTAAAGGGATTCCTTAAATGCGCCTTGTTGTTGCCTCATCGCTGCACCACATTGCCACCACCCACCGCTCAATGGTGAAAAATAAAGATAAAATAATTTTTTAAATTTACTTTATTATTTTTCTAAAAATCCCAAAAAATTAATTTTTTTGCTTGACCCTTGCCGATCGATGTAATGTCCTTTCTCGGCGAATCCCAAAATTATGAGTTCAACTGTTCCCTCATATATTTGATCTGATCACTGGTTCAAAATTTAGAAAAACTCACCCGCTTGTTTACTAAACACACCTTAAAAAAAGTTCAAAATTCCATTCTAGGATTACCGGGCCTCAAAATCATGTGCCGTCAAAGCGCGCAGTCTTGAAATAATTCCATATAATTTAAAAAAAATTCACAGAAATTCCAAGACATTACATCAATAAATATTTCTAAAAATCATGTGAAAAACTCAAAGTATAAAAAAGCAGACATCATATATCATTTCATTAAGGACCATATGATATATATTTTTACCAAGTCCATAACTAAGGATAGAATCAAGATATTTGGGTTAAAAATTGGTGTTTTATCCCTACCACATCATTAAAAACATAGGGAGGGACCTCACGGATCTATGGATTATGTTTTCAAAGAGAGATAAAATTTTCATAACTCATTACTTTAAAAGTACCTTTCTTTCCACATCTATTCGAATTAAGTGGCCATGTTTACTCTAAAAAAATGATATCCATTTGAGGAGGTGAGTTTATATATTAAGTGGGAGAGAATATTATCACTTTGAAAAAATGATTCTTATCAACGAGGGATGCAGTTCTCTAAAAAATAACCTTATCTAATTGTGAGGTGAAATATTATTCTCTCAAGATATAGGATATGATATTATGATTCTAATTATAAACATCCAACCCAAATCAATGGGTTTGATACAGAGTGTTACATTACCTCAGGAACACCTCCCCATATTCAAGTGGCTTCTAACTGGCAGTGAGATCCTGAATGATGTCATGGGGATACTATGACCTCAATAACAATATCCATACATCAAAAACATAGTAAAACATAAATAAATAACCATATAAACATAAAATGGAAACAAAAAAATAATTAATATAGTAACAAATTTAATAAGTGTTATAAAAAATAAACTAAGGTATCCCAAATGGGGTGGATCAATACAGTGTATAAAGACCAAGAAAAAAAACATAACAAAAATAGTACAATGTCTCTATTGAAATTTCTTCTATCAAACAAGATCCTCATGTTCATCTCCCTAACACAGGACCCTTACCTTTCATTAGATCCCTAATAATATGGTGTGCATTCACATAGAGATACCCATGTAGGGTTTGAGTATAAACCTAGTAGGGCACCACCAATGATTTCTTAACATAAGATAAACAATATATAAAATTGTATGTCATGGCCATAAGGAAAATGTGTAAATAAAAATCATGTGTTGAGTCATCGTGCACTATCTATGATTCTAAAATCCTTGAATCTACTTTCTTTGACACCATGCTGAAAGTAAGATCAAATGTAATGATTGAATGTCTTAGAACATGCCAAATACTCCACACACTAGCTTAAAAAATACATCCAATTTTCCCAGATCCATATTCAACCATTAATGAACAAATACATGACCACATTTTATGAGAAATTAATGGTGACTAAATTTAGATCCAATCTATGGCTCTATAGTAAACCACACTACTGTATGTTGGCTCAATATCCACTTCAAGGAATGTCACATTCACACATGTCGAATCAATCTATGGCCTTGGGATAAGAGACATGTTTAAAAATAATATCTAAAAGTGAAATAACAACCTTCTAATAACAATTAATATAACCCCCATATAAGGGTCCAAATAGTCAATCTTGAAAAAATTGGTACCCTAAAACTTGACATAGAGAAAAATAAATGAATCCATATACATGACATAATATTGAATGTAAAAATCACGTTATATTAAGAAAGTGTCTCACAACCACATACCCAGACACCTACATTAGAATCATATCAAGTAAGGGCCTCACAAGACACACCGATACCCACATGTGAATTATACCAAGAAAGGGTATCATGGGCCACAAACACACCCACATGCAAATCAAGGCATATAAATTTATATAAAGGACATCAAATGGTATTGGATTCCATCCTCAAGAGTATTGATGCCCAAAACTAATAATTTTTACTCGAATCAAGCCCATACAAGGAATTTTCTATTAATAACCCCAATTAGTCTCATAATAGATTCTTAAATCTTGATCCAATAAGAATAACATAATGGGGAATATAAATAGATAGGACTTACCCAAGGAGAACCATCTCACTAATGGATCTAGATCCGATTAATTGAATGAAATAAATTTTCAATATATTAAGTATTTTATCTTTCAAATATCCATGAATTCATTATTATATCATCTAGGAATCCACTGGCCTATCAATAATATCCCAGATCTTTGATTCATCCTAAGATAAAGAGGGGATTTTGTTATAATAACTGAAACTTACTGAACACGAGTCCTTAGATCGATATAATCTTTAATCAAAGATTATATGGGAAGAATAGATAAAAAACCTTAGATAGATATATATATATATATATTGTGATAAATTAATAGTAAAATCAATTATCACATATGATCTCATCAGTGGGTGTAAATACCCATAAAGATTAGGTAGCTGATTGAGTTGGTTAAAAAAACATCGAACAACTTCCACCAATACATGGTGATTCCCATGAAAACTGTGGTTTCTTTGACCATAAAATTAATAGGAGCACTACCATGGAAACACTCCACAATATGAATAAAAATAAATGTATGTTATAGAACCACCAATCAATCCACCCTGTCATGGTGATCCCATTCTGGATGTAGTCTACAGGGAGACTCCTAGTGCCTGACACTTGAGACTACACCCAACCATTGGGAGTTTTGGTATCACCATTTTATGTAGTAATACTCCATGCATAATATGAATTCAACAATGAAATTTTCCTACCCATGGTGCACCTAAAAACACATAATACCCCCCCCCCCCGCCAAATCCACTTGTACATTACGAATCTCCCCCTCTAACATCTTCTTGTACTTGAGATGTGTCTCTAGAGGGATTATTAAACAACTCATTCCACTGAACCCACACATTTGATTCCCAATCCCATGTATCTCCTTGGATACACCCATACTGCTATAGAACCTGAAGAAGTGGATCAATTTTCCCTCATAAAAATTTCTTACATTGGTCCACAATCCGAACCAACCACTCCACAAATGATGCATCAGGTTCCAACTCAATATCCACATTGTCGATCACAAGTGTTAGATCAAGATCATACTTCTAATGTTTATAAAAATAAAACAAATTTTTACTACCTTGAAATTATAGATGGAATTGAAATAAAAATCCACTATCTAGATGAACATGATAATTTAGAATAATACCACAAACTATAGTTCTAATTTTCATTTTTTACATAATCATTGATTTTCCAACTGATTTGAAACTTATAAGAAAACATAATCATCCATGATGAACTCCATAGGTCACCATAATTAGTCTATTTAAAAGAACTACCAAATATGAGTGGAAACCAACTACTTCCAAATCAACTACACCTACTCAGAAGTCTCATATACCAAAATTGAAAATAACATTATTCCCACCCACCTTATTCCAACGTTGTGGTGGATGATAATATGAACCATAGAGAGCCTGAAATAGATCCCACTGGATTGAATACTGTAAATTTTTATTTTATACAAACTCTACCCAGTCCAGATGATCATCCCATGTTCCACTAAAATCCACAATTCATTCCTTGAGCATATATTCTAAAATATGGATCATACTTTTCTATTTTACATTATAATGAGGATGATAAACCGTACTAAACTTCAACTAAGTCCCCATTGACTTTAGTGTGACTATGCAAAATTGTGATGTGAAATGAGAATCTCAATCAGATACTATTATTGTAGGTACTCCATGTAGATGCAATATCTCTTATATGTATATATTTCCTAACTCATATAATGAGTGGGTCTATTGAATTGAAAATAAATGAAAAAATTTGATAGTCGATAAACCAAAACCCATACCACATCTTGACCACATGACGTCCTATGTAACCATGTAAAACAATCCATCATCACTTTATCCCACTCATAAACTAGTATTAGAAGTGTCTGAAGAAATCTATTTTGTCACTGATTCCCTGCCTTAATTCTATTAAAGGTAAGATAATGAGAGAAAAATCCTGAAATATCATTTTTAAATGCAATGAAATGAAATTTCATCATATATCATGATATGTCTTAGTTGATTTTGGGTGTACTACCCACTACATTGGAAGAGAGTCTGTCATCACCTATTCACTCATAGAGGTAAGAAACAATTACTTATATTGAATGTATATCACATCATACACATCCAAATACCATCTTGGAATAAGGTTATTCCTCACCAATCATTACCACAACATAGAAAAATTTGGATCAGATTCTAGGATAACGATCACCTTGTCCACCAAAGAAGGCGTGATGACCAAAGGAGCACAAGTCACCACCCATGGAATTTTTAGATTCACTAATCTTCCTATCAACGAAAAATCTCATCAACTTACACTCTTATTTTGATTACAACTCTCTAAGACCCCACATCTTTATACTGAGATAATCTACAACAATATTTCCTTTATCATGAGTATAATCCATCTTAAAGTCAAATGTTTTTAGGTACTCAACCCAACACCTCTACTGAAGGTTTAATTCTTATAGAGAGAAGATATACCATAAACTCTTATATTCCATATAAAAGAATAATTTATAAAAAAATATAATATCAAAAACAAATCAAGTCATGAACCAAAATTTCGAACTCTATGTCATGATTAGGGTAATTCCACTCATTAAGTCATAACTACTGAGACCAATAAGCAACTACTTGATCCATATACATTAAAACAGACCCTAAAAAAACTTATAAAGCATAAAAATATATATATAATGAATCCCAATATGGGTAACAATTAGAATTGAAGTATATTTCAACATTCTATTCTTCTCTAGGAAGGTATTTTCACATTGGGTTTTCCATTACAAATTTACTCAATTTTTGGTAAGACCATCCATGGGCACCTCTAAGTAGTATAAGTTTTAATTGGACCAGTTGTAATATCTCACAAAACCATGGAAACTTATAATGTCAAACATGTTCTTAGGTGTTTCCCAAGACATTACTTCCTCCACATTCTCGAGACCAATAAAAATACCTATATTAAAATTAAAATTCATAAATAAACACACCTCTTGGATCTAAAATTAACACTTTGAATTTTTTTATAAATCCAAGGAGCTCAAACTATACACAATATGGTCTCCAAATTTCTAGCAAGTAATTATGAGGTTTGTGAATATATTAAAATACCATCAATGAGTATGATGATGAAAGCGTATTTTTATAGGTGAAAGATCATGTTAATGAGGTCCATGAAAACTATTTGAAAATTAATAAACCCAAAAATCATCACAAGACACTCATAAAACCCATATCTAATGATAAAAACTATATTCGATGTGACTTTTTCTCGGGCTTGAAGCTGTTGGTAGCCAGAACAGTTGTCAATCTTGAAGAACCACCTGGATCCCCTCAACTGATCGAACAAATAATTAATCCTTTAAAATAGATAACTATTACTTGTTTTTATTTGATTCATATTCTTATAGTCCATGTACGATCAAATTATACATTCCATCTTCTTAGTGAACAAAAATGGAGTGCTCCAGGAAGAGGTTCTTGGTCATATGAAGTATTTCTCCTCTGAATCCTCAAGCCACACATTCATCTAATTCAACTTGGACAGTTCAATAAAGTAAATAAGAATTGATATAGATTATATACCGAACATAAAGTTCAATATCAAACTCAATACCCTTATCAAGATGAAGACCTGATAAGTAATCTCAAAATACATTAGGATAAAGATCTACTACTGGTGTAGAAGAGGATAAAACTATTATATGATTTGTTGTAAGAACTATATTCTACATCTATGATATAATAAATATAACATGGATATAGTCTGGTCCTACTATTTATAATCCTAAACCCCATCCACCAGTTCAAACATTCATTTATCCCTTATAAGTGGAAAATTTTACTCAACTATGGTGAAAATAAATGTGAGCTCAGTAACAAGTCAAACGGTCCATATTAAAAATAATATCAAATCTACTTATTTATAAGATCATAAAATCCTAGATATTTCATTATCTAGAAACAACTAATATACACTCTAGAAAAATTTATATATGATCCATCTTATTTCCCAAGTGTTCATCAAGAGATAAAAATTCATAGGAGAACTTACCCGATAAGTGTAACCCCACCACAACTTGAGAAGAAATAAAATAATGGCAAACTCATATTTCAAACAAATCATTAGAGAGCATATAATTAATCCAAAACATACATTTAATATTATAAAAGTTCCTCTCCTATATCATCTAGAACCTAATCTACTATAATAACCATTCTTGCATCAGATCCATGACCTTTCCCCTGAGGCTAATGAATCACTTAGGCTATAGAATTTTGTGGAGTATTCATCTCCCTTGTGTTTAGTAGCTTAGAATGTTATTCTAGAATGCCTGAGAATATGGGAAAGTAATAATGTTTTTAATAAATTATTGAATAAATGATGTTAACCCAAGGGGTTGGACCTTTCTGGGATGTAATGTTGTGGTTACAATTTAAAGGGACAATGGACTTTGGGTGTGATGCTAATGAAAAATAACATGGAATTTTTAATGGTTTGTTAATTTTTAAAGAATTAATTAAGGTAAAGTGAAACTAATAAAAAGGGAATGAATTAATGTAATAAATATCTTTAAATGGGTATGTGCTTATAGGATACCTAGTCTTAGAAGTGGAAAGCAGGAGTCTGATAAATGTTAGATGCAGTTGAGTCTAAGTCTAGTTTATGCCCATAGTGTGGTTGTGAGATATAGTATATTCTGTAATTTTTGTGTTTCTATATGCTACTCCACCCCATCAGTTAGGGAAAAAGACACCCCAGGGATTCTTATCCCTAGGTGGGTGTTTTCTCCAACATTCTGGTGGGAGGATGGATGGCTGACTACCCCCTTTGGCACCACTCTCTTCTATTGATAATTACTTGTGCTGGTAGGCACAACGATCAGTTTTCTCTATATACATGTGTAGAATGCTGTAATGGCTTGTTCTTATTCACACACATATTTTATGGATATAGTTTCCTATGGACTACTATAGGTGTAATGTGTATAGGCTATGATGTCTTGAGGATCCTTACTCGGTGGATGTATTATAATAGAATGAGTTTTAATACCTGATGTATGATACACATTATTCGAGCTATGATGGATCTCATAAACTACTGGGTTACTTTTCTTACGTGGATGTGGGGGGTTTTGTTGCATGAGGTTCATGATGTGGTGATCCACCTAGGTGTCTACGAGCAATCCTTTTTGGAGAGAGATGCTTAGGACGTGCATAGTTGGGGAAAAAAGGGAAACTAGTGGGGAATTAGTAGTGGGGTACCCATGATATTCTTTATTATATTATATACTCTTATATCCAATACATGTTTAGAGTAGCCATGGTGAGGCTATGAACATAGTATACCTATTTAGGTGATGAGTTAGTTTCACTTGTTGTTCACTGTGTTTTTGCATGTTTTCTTTACTTTTTCATGAGAGGATCCGGAGAGGATCCTACTGAGTATACTGTTATACTCACCCTATGTATATATAAACTATTTTTCTAGTCACTTGGAGCAGGATGGAGATCCAGCTGTTTTCTACTAGGTTGGGGTTGCAGGAGCTATTCGGGATTGTGGTTTCTGTTTTTTTTACTTTCCTTTGGTACTTTCAGTTTTCACTTTCAGTTGTAGTAGTTTTTCATGACATTATATATTTTCACTTAGAATTTCTTCTATATTGAAGTATGAGTTGGAGTTGGATGGTGTTTTTCTTATCTCTCTCTTTCCCGTGTGTTCTCTTAGAGGGTAATGCCACCCATTTGTGTGTTTACTATACCTTTTGTGCTAGTTGACAACTCAGGACCTACTGGATATGGGAATCAGGGGTCATTATCTCCTTTATCATATTGTCCACCTAGCAGGGGTACACCTTGTGGGGAGGGGGTCATGACAGAGTGGTATCAGAGGTCTGGTTGGGGGATAGGATGGAGTTTGGTGCTAGGTACAGGCATGGTTGCATGGGTTGGTAGGGAAACAATGTCATTCATGTTTAGAAAGTGATGTAAACACTATATATTGGCTAATACATAGGCATTTAGGCCCCCCTATGACATGATGCACAGACCTTTATGTTTATAATGGCTTCTAAACAAGGTGATACTAGTTGAAGGGTTGAGACTTAGGAAAGGATCATGCATCATTCTTCTTTGTGCCTGTGTTTGAATGGGTAGACATTTGGATAGGTTAACATAAAATGAATGAAATAAAAAAATTAATTAATTAATGTCGAGTCTTCCATATTCCAGGTCTAGGAGCTCTAACTATTTTTTAATTTATAGGTATGGCTCTAGGTCAACATCCTCGTCAGGACCGCATAGAAGATGTCCAACAAGCTGTGCCAGAAGATCACCGTAGGGTATATGTTGACGATGAGGACACGTGGAGGAGGAAACTACGAGAGTTTCAGAACCATAGTTTTCAGAAGTACGAGGGCTCCGTTTCAGATGCAGTCACAGAAGACTAGTTGTAGGAGGTCGATATAGGCTTTGATTAGATTCTTTCATGGAAGGAGCAATGGGTGTCCATGGTTGTGACGATACTGCATGGATCAGCGAGGCAGTGGTGGTTCTTGTTCCTCGGGGATCATGAAGATTTAGGGATCTCATGGGAGGAGTTCCGATGCATGTTTAGAGTCAAGTTTCTTTCTTCGACCATGAAGGAGTCCACTCTCCAAGAGCTTATTACCCTTCGATAGGGTAGCTCCAGTGTGAGAGAGTTTGGAATCCATTTCAAGAACCTTTTATAGTATTCTTCGGACCTATTGCCAGATGTGGAGGATAGAGAGAGGCTTTCAAGGAGGCTTTGCATCCAGAGATCCAGCACCAGGTCCCCTCATTTATACTGAAGACATATATTGTGGTGATGGAAAGGTAATAGGTCCTCAAGAGGACATTGGTTAAGACTGAATCATCATGAGAAGGAAGTCATCCTGATTCCTCACAAACATAGCTGTGGTCCGGGGTTCCCAGTTTTCAGGGCATAAGAGTTTCTGCTCAGCCAGGGGTAGGTCCCAGCACTAAGAATATTGTTTGTCTAGGGACAATGGATCTTAGGAATATAATAAGGTATCATGTGATTGTTTTTATTAAGTTGGTCTAGGTCATCAAAAGAGGGAGTGCCCGACATTTCAGAGCAGTCACCATGCACCGGTTTTTCTGCTCCGGGTTCCTCCATTGAGGCAGTTCCAGCCAAGGCAGTAGAAGCAGGTTTCACAGGCTTTGGATCAATAGAGGGTAGATGGGGAAAGCAAAGGATAACCCTGTGATTCTCCTTGTACTGAAATATTAGAGCGTGGCCATGGTGGTGGTCGTCATCAGGGTCATAGAGGCCATGGAGGAGGTCGTGTTCAGCTTCATGATGTAGCATTTCTAGTGCCATGCAAGCTAGATGTTGTTTGAGGTACCCTTTGCTTGTTTTATACCTTGGTGTATGCCTTGTTTTATTCATATGTGAAACACTTCTTCATATCACCTACCCTTGTCCATGATTTGGGACTTGAGATAGAGAGGCTTCCAGTGCCCTTGGCATTGACTACGCCAGTTAGAGGCCGAGCTAACTTGTTTGAAGTATGTAGAGACTATGCGCTAGTGATGGGAAAACACCACTCTTGGGGAGATTTACTATGTTTATGCATACAACCATATGATTTCATCCATGGCATGGATTGGTTTTATTCGGTGAAATCTATTGCAGATTTCTTCAGAAGTAAGGTTGTCTTCTTCGATGTGAATGGAGAGCTAGTGGTGTTCGTTGGTGAGTGAGACCCTCAGATGGGTCAGAGGATTGTTCTATCCTTATCATCCATGATGGATGAGCTGATGCTAATTTCTTCAGAGGTGCATGAGTGGGAGTTTCTTAGGTTCGTATAAGAGTACCCTGATGTCTTTACATAAGAGGTTGTAGCATTACCCCCTCAACGAGAGATCGAGTTTGGGATCGAGCTACAACCAGGAGCATATTTTATCTCTATGTATCCATATAGGATGGCCGCTTTTGAGTTACAAGAGCTACGTATAGAGCTTGGCATTTTGTTATAGTGTAGGTTTTTTCGGCCGAGTGTGTCACCGTGGGGTGCACCCGTTTTGTTCATGAAGAAGGATGACGACAATTTGCAGTTGTGTGTCGATTATCAACGCTTAAACAAAGTGATAGTGAAGAATCACTATCCTTTTCTATGGATTAATGATTTATTTGATCAAATGAAGGGTGAATGTTCGTTCTAAAAGATTGACTTGTGGTCAGGATAGCATCATATGCGTGTGAAGGATGAGGATATCCTGAAGACTGCTTTTCGTTGCCATCATGAGAATTATGAGTTCATTGTAATTCCATCTGGCATGACGAATGCTCCAGTTTTGTTCACAAGATTGATGAACACTGTGTTCCGTGAGTTGTTAGACAAGTTTGTGGTGGTTTTAATCGATGAAATCCTTATGTATTCCACATATGAGGAGGACCATACAGAGCATCGATGTAGACACCCGAAGCTAGACATACATGGACATTACATTACTTTTGCGGAATACTTAGTACATACCAAAAACACACACACAAGGATCATAATAGTTTATTGTCTTTGGAAACTCGGAATGTAATCTTCTAATCGTGGTGAAAGATCTTCAATATCTCACATAAAGATCTTACCTTTTTTTACCTAAAAACATTCTTTATATCCTGGGGAAAATAAAACATAAAAGGGTGAGCTCAAATTCTCAGTAAGGGTAATCAAAAGAAAAATCAATCCCATCATATTCATAAGAACATAACTTTTGGAAATCTTAACCTGCAAAAGAGAGCATAATTTCATAACAAGGGACAAATCATAGTAGTGAAATGAAATCCCAATAAGCATAACTTAAAACATGAAACTTTGTGTCATACACACATAATCATAGAGAATCATTTCTTGTTAGTCATGACTCATTGCCAAGACTATCTTAGTGGACAAAGTCCCTTTCTGAATCGAGTCACCCTCGTTTCAGTCCTCTTTCACTGAACCGGTATAACCTACCATTCCAGCCATATCTATCTCATGAGATATAAAATCTTTACCCAATGCATTGGAGAGAGATATAGGTCCCACCCATCTTATAATGAATCCTTTCTTATGTGTGCCACATAATCATAAATCATACATCATCGCATAACACATGTAACAAAAATGGGATTCTTGAAACATCATGACATCATAAAACAAATCATATAAGGTAAATGACTTCATAAAAATAATTCCCTCACAACATAATCAAATAAATGTAATAATAGGGATAAAAACAGAACTCTATATTATCTTAGATGGAAAATAATTTTGATAAAACATTTGAACTCCATTCTTGAGGAAAATATCCTTTCTACTTCAAAAACACTTTTCCTTTCTTAAAATGTCATAAAATTCTAAACTAAAAGAAGTTGATTAAAAATAAACTTGAAAACTTGTAAAGGAAGCTTCTTGGAAATAATGTTTTAAAAATCCTTTCATGCCGTATAAGTTAAAAAAAACATTCTTCGTACTTTTGTCAGAAAAGTCAAAAAGTACCTCGTACGAAAAACGACAAAAGATTCCTTTCATATCCTTTACTAAAAACTCACCGAAGGGTAAAATTGGAATTAAACAATTGTAGGTGGATGGAAATAATATTACATATTGAGTAATCATGGATGTGGATGATAAAATACACCACAGTAATTACCAAAGTAAAAACAATCTCGGATAAAAGTGAGATTGTGATATTTTCCCTTACCTTAGGTCCGACTTGCTTTGTAAGTGTCCTAACCTCATGTATAATGATTTAAATCATGTTATTGACTTATTCAAGAATCATATTCATTGTTATTATATCATATATGGTCCACTTATGACTTTATATTACCTGTTCTTTTGTAAATTCATGTTAATGTAGCGTTTTGGGTAAAATCGTCTCATTTGTCGTTCATGTTTTTAACATGTAATTATTCATATGATTACTTAGATCATGATTACTTAATTACAGAATATAAAACATGATTTATATATATATATATTCAGAATATACATATATAATAAATCAGTAAATGGAAAGAAATACACCATTCATGGAGACGGTAGTCCGTACGTACGCATGAACACTGTTTTCGTTTCCTTATTGAATTGAATGGAATTAAGTAGATGACATGCATATAAATATAAATAATTCCAGTATCATTATTAGGTCATATATTTCATTAGTAATTATTATATATAATTTATATTCATTCATGAATGGTTAATCATTGAGAATGAATCTCATCGCGTCGTGGAGACGGTAGTCCATACGTACGCACGAGTGATGATATCGTTCCCATGGTCGTGGAATTGTGTTGAAGTGTATGTATACTATTTCAGTATCAATATCAATTTATAATAATCATATATAGTTACTCATTACACCTTTATACCCATCCAATTAAGGTGGTGGCGGAAAATAGATTACACCACGGCGTTGAGACGGTATTCCGTACGTACGCACACGCGATGATTTACTTTTTCTGTAGGATGGATAGAAGGTTAATTAGAGTTGTTTCATATTTATAAAAACATATCAGTATATAAGAAATACTGATGTTATTACTTTATCATGAAAAAACTAAAGAAAAAGAAGTTGAAGAAGAAAGAAATTGAAAAAGATCGGTAATGGATATTACCTCTTTTTGACGCGCCTTTTCTTAGCCTCCACTTAGAGAACTAAGGTTGGTCTATGAAGAAGACCAGGACCTCTAGGATGATACTAGGGAAGTGGAGAAGAGATTTTTGCAGGGGTTGGCTGAACTTGAATGCTCAAATTGGTGTGAGGAGGAGAGGGAGGAGGTGCCCTTTTATAAGGGAGGAGGGGGCACCTTAGGAATATCTCAAAATATTATTTTATATTAAAGTAAAAATCGGTTTATAATGGTTCCAAAGGGTCTTATTTAGAAGCTAAAGTGGGGATGGGTCGAAAGCCTATCAACCAATAGGATTTAGACAAGTTTAGGTTATTATTTTAACCTTATCAATTAGATTTAACTTTAAGTTAAATAATTTAACTTTTACCGTGTCTTTTTGTTTTCTTACACTATATGGTTAATACACTTACTATAACATGCCAAAAGAACCCCAAATTGTTTATTATTAATATATATATCCTTATCTAAGTAATTTGGCCGAACCTTAGATTTTTAAGAATAAAATAACAATTAATAATATAATATTTTATTTAAAAACTATTTTCTGTCAATTTTGACACTATTTGATATATGATTTGTCTGAAAGTCATAACATAATTATATGTTCGAAACAAGTTTATTAAATCAACACTAATATATCATAGTAACATATAAAATTAGTTTAATTCATAAAAAGTCTTAAATTACATTTATTTTGGTATTTATAATATAAATTATGTCAATATTTCATTAATAAGATAATTACTGCATCATCTTTGTGTCATAAATAAATTAAATTATTTGATGTCTCAAAATTACAAATAAAATTCCATTATGTAGGAAATATTTTTAGCTTTCTAATGAATATTTATAATCGAATTTATCTTATGTATAACCCTATATTAAAAATGGTTTAGTAAATAAACTTTGATTTTAACTCTTTTAACTCTTCTTTGAATTAAATAATAATAAATGTCGTAATCTAATCCAAGTGGGCCTAAATGATAATATTTTATACTTAAGGTTGTTTTTGGTCGAGATACACTTGTAAAATAGGATTAGGACATGTGTTAGGGTAATATTAATATCATTTTTACCCTTAATTACCCTATTTACTTTTAACCGTGGTAAATAAAAGTAAAAAGTTACTATTCACCAAAAATTATTTTCATCTCATTGAACCACATTTTACTTAATGAAATCAACCGTGTCTCTCGGATTTTTGAAATTCCATTCACAGAAGCGGTAAAATTATGTTTTATGAAAAATTCAGTTTTTAAATACCACTTAGTAGTTTCACTATTCATCAAAAATTGATGTTTTTCAGAACAATGCCAAAATTTCATCCTAAGATATATTTCATATTCCGAATTCAAAAATGAAGTCTATTTTACCAAATTCATAACATAGAAGTTTTATTAATTAATTTTATAATTAAATCCCGCTGTTAAAAAAATAGTGTGTTTTTAAGAAACAATGTCTATCAAAAGATTGGCACTTGTTTATGTCTGGTTTAAATGTGAAATTACATCCAATGACCAAAATTGTATTAAATTGTAAAAATATATTCTAAATATACTTTAAAACTACTCATATTAATAATTTATCACTATTAATTATTATGATTAAAAAGTTGTTTTTAATTATAATTTAGTAATTTTCACTATTCATCATAATATGAAAGTTATCCGAAAAGTACCAAAATTTCACCTTAGGCTAAATTCGATACTCCGAATCCAAAAATGAAGTCCATTTTGAGAGATAAAATTTCTAAAATTTTAAAAGGTGGTTATTACTATTCATAACGGCTAGTTATAATAATATTTTAATATCATATCGTTGTTTAGTGAAACTCGGTATTGCGTACTACACACGCTATCGAGGAAGGTCACGATTGCGTGTAATGCAAGGCAAGTCAAGGATGTGTGTTGTGCAATCTCCTTTTCGTGTAGCGTACAACACAAGACATTAATAAAATTAAAAAAGAATATTTTTCATAAAATCTCGGGTTGTTACATTCTACCCCCCTTAAAATGAATTTCGCCCTCGAAATTCGTCGTGGATATAAATGGTTTACTATTCGAAAGTTTCTTTAATAGAAACCCACATCGTAAAAAAAGAATACCAAAACTTGGCTTTAAAAACTAAAGTATGAAATGTAACGATTACCCAAATAAACTAATCACTGGGTTTCCATATAGGTGAAAATATGGATATGGAAGAGAAATCTAACCATCATGTTCTGATGGAGAGTGGTAGAGAACATGGCTATGGAAAAGCCAGTAATCAAAAATCCATAAATTTGTGACGATCTAAGGTACCATCTGATTAATCAGATATAAGAGCACTAGGACAACATTTTTGGTTTTCAAGATCATTTCCTTAAAGTTGAAGAATTTGAATTAGAATAAATACTTACTTTATTTTGGTACAATCTCACTGTTGTTCGTGCCTTGAACAATTTCCACTTCATCTCTTAAATAAATGAAGTTAAATTTGTTATTCGTGAAGTGTTAGTATGACAGGTCATTCCATCTATCTCAAACAAAAGGTTAGGAAAAGTTATTAAATATACATAAGTCATTATTTAGTGAGATTAATCATATATGGTTCCTAAAATGGACTTATACTTCATATATCATACCGCTTAATAAAATAAAACTAGTTTCTACTAAACAGGGACTTCCTGTAGGCCAGTGGTAGGTGATAAAGGCCAGTCGCACTTCGGTTGTGGGTTCGATTCCCACGGCATTGTCCGACGCGATGAGCTGTCACCCGTCCTGAAGGTTGTCCTTTTTCTAAAACTATATTACTATAATATCCCATCAATAATATCGAAAATAAGTTCTATCGTTAAACAATACTAACTTATGTCCAACATAATCCATTCCAATCTTTAGGCTTATCCATAATACTGCAGTCCACTCTCATAACATAGTGAAAACGATTACCAGAGATTTAATACCATCGTTGATCCCCATATATCATAAGATATGTTTTGTTGGTCACATTCCAAACATTCAAAGTCCTTAATCATGTATTCTCTTGAATACCCATTGAACCTTAGTGAAAACATGAATGTAGTTAAAAGTTAACACCTTCCACATACCAAAATCCTCAAAATTCTATATACTCAAACCATGATATCACTTAGTCCTTATATCAATCATGAGCTCATGAATACTGTCAAACATTTCATTTTCTCCTTATCCCTTCATTATGCGCATATCATCCACTTTCCAAAAAATATATGAATAACCTTTCATTGTTACTCATACCATTCATCATAAACTTTCAAAACATAAGGAAAGACAACAGCGTAACAATCCTTAGATGTCTTTTTATTCTATAGTACAACATTACACTTGATAAACATGTAATCATTCCACTACCTTCTTAAACCATTGACCGAGCTTCAACAATTCTTTCATCTCACATATCATTTGTAGTCATTTCATCATCATCAACAAAAATACTACCCATACGACCATACCGATTCTCTTCATGAGACATTCCCTTAGGGCATTGGTTTGCATAATTCCCGTACATTCCACATTTAAAACATTTAACCATTGTTGATGTCATAGAAATACCATTAACCTCATCTATGGTGTTAACTGAAACTTTTCCATTACACTTACTGGCTTTGTGTCCTTCTTTTCCACACCCAAAGCATCTTCCAGTTCCTTTGAAACATTCTCCTTGATGCCTCTTCCCACATGATTTACATAGGGGAAATTGAACTTTCTTTCCTCTATGATCATCATGAAACTCAATCTTTCTCTTATTAGCCGAGTCAGGAAACTTACCAAATTTTACTTTATTGATCATATTATGAGATTGCTGATTCGGCATAATAATGATGTTTGGACTTCCAAATCCCATTTCACTTGATTGCTTATGAAGAATATCATTCCATTGTCCATCATATCCTCCATTATCGTGAATCATCTTGTTTCCAGCCATTTTCTAAAACCAAAAAAGAATAGCGTGAGATGCAAAAATGATAATAAAGGGGGATTAACATCAATATATAACATGTTAGGTTACATTCTAATATCGTTACAGTAGTGCTAGGACTATATCCTATATGTATACCTATCCTTAGGGATATCCCTAGACATAGCTTAGAAATATCTCTAGGGATCTCACTAACATTTTCGCATCCTAGTTTCCAAAGGTTGACTAACCCTTTCCTCTGATACCAACTGTAGACACCCGAAGCAAGACGTACATGGACATTACATTACTTTTGCGGAATACTTAGTACATAACAAAAACACACACACAAGGATCGTAATAGTTTAATGTCTTTGGAAACTCGGAACATAATCTTCTAATCGTGGTGAAAGATCTTCAATATCTTCCATAAAGATCTTCCCTTTTTTTACCTAAAACCTTTCTTTATATCCTGGGGAAAAGCAAACATAAAAGGGTGAGCTCAAATGCTCAGTAAGGGTAATCAAAAGAAAAATCAATCACATCATATTCATAAGAACATAACTTTTGGAAATCCTAACCTGCAAAAGAGAGCATAATTTCATAACATGGGATAAATCATAGTAGTGAAATGAAATCCCAATAATCATAACATAAAACATGAAACTTTGTGGCATACACACATAATCATAGAGAATCATTTCTTTTTAGTCATGACTCATTGCCAAGACTATCTTAGTGGACAAAGTCCCTTTCTGAATCGAGTCACCCTCGTTTCAGTCCTGTTTCACTGAACCGGTATAACCTACCATTCCAGCCATGTCTATCTCATGAGATATAAAATCTTTACCCAATTCATTGGAGGGAGATATAGGTCCCACCCATCTTATAATGAATCCTTTCTTATGTGTGCCACATAATCATAAATCATACATCATTTCATAACACATGTAACAAAAATGGGATTCTTGAAACATCATGACATCATAAAAAAATCATATAAGGTAAATGACTTCATAAAAATAATTCCCTCACAACATAATCAAATCAATGTAATAATAGGGATAAAAACAGAACTCTATATTATCTTAGATGGAAAATAATTTTGATAAAACATTTGAACTCCATTCTTGAGGAAAATATCCTTTCTACTTCAAAAAAACTTTTCCTTTCATAAAATGTCATAAAATTATAAACTAAAAGAAGTTGATTAAAAATAAACATGAAAACTTGTAAAGGAAGCTTCTTGGGAATAATTTTTTAAAAATCCATTCATTCCGTATAAGTTAAAAAAAACATTCCTTGTACTTTTGTCGGAAAAGTCAAAAAGTACCTCGTACAAAAAACGACAAAAGATTCCTTTCATATCCTTTACTAAAAACTCACCGAAGGGTAAAATTGGAATTAAAAAATTGTAGGTGGATGGAAATAGTATAAAATATTGAGTAAACATGGATGTGGATGATAAAATACACCCCAATAATTACCAAAGTAAAAACAATCTCGGATAAAAGTGAGATTGTGATATTTTCCCTTACCTTAGGTCCGACTTGCTTTGTAAGTGTCCAAACCTCCTGTATAATGATTTAAATCATGTTATTGACTTATTCCAGAATCATATGCGTTGTTATTATATCATATATGGTCCACTTATGACTTTATATTACCTGTTCTTTTGTAAATTCATGTTAATGTAGCGTTTTGGGTAAAATCGTCTCATATGTCGTTCGTGTTTTTAACTTGTAATTATTCATATGATTACTTAGATCATGATTAATTAATTCCAGAATATAAAACATGATTTATATATATATATTCAGAATATACATATATAATAAATCAGTAAATGGAAAGAAATACACCATTCATGGAGACGGTAGTCCGTACGTACGCATGAACGCTGTTTTCATTTCCTTATTGAATTGAATGGAATTAAGTAGATGACATAAATATAAATATAAATAATTACAGTATCATTATTAGGTCATATATTTCATTAGTACTTATTATATATACTTTATAATCATTCATGAATGGTTAATCATTGATAATGAATCTCATCGCGTCGTGGAGACGGTAGTCCGTACGTACGCACGAGCGATGATATCGTTCCCATGGTCGTGGAATTGTGTTGAAGTGTATGTATACTATTTCAGTATCAATATCACATTATAATAATCATATATAGATACTCATTACAGCTTCATACCCATCTAATTAAGGTGTTGGCGGAAAATAGATTACACCACGGCGTGGAGACGGTATTCCGTACGTATGCACGTGCGATGATTTCCTTTTTCCGTAGGATGGATAGAAGGTTAATTATAGTTGTTTCATATTTATAATAACATTTCATTATATAAGAAATACTTATGTTATTACTTTATCATGAAAAAACTAAAGAAGAAGAAGTTGAAGAAGAAAGAAATTGAAAAAGATCGGTAATGGATATTACCTCTTTTTGACGCGCCTTTTCTTAGCCTCCACTTAAAGAACTAAGGATGGTCTTTGAAGAAGACCAGGACCTCTAGGATGATACTAGGGAAGTGGAGAAGAGATTTTGGTAGGGGTTGTCTGAGCTTGAATGCTCAAATTGGTGTGAGGAGGAGAGGGAGGAGGTTCCCTTTTATAAGGGAGGAGAGGGGCACCTTAGGAATATTTCAAAATATTATTTTATATTAAAGTCAAAATCGGTTTATAATGGTTCAAAGGGTCTTATTTCGAAGCTAAAGTGGGGATGGGTCGAAATCATATCAACCAATAGGATTTAGACAAGTTTATGTTATTATTTTAACCTTATCAATTAGATTTAACTTTAAGTTAAATAATTTAACTTTTACAGTGTCTTTTTGTTTTCTTACACTATATGGTTAATACACTTACTATAACATTCCAAAAGAACCCCAAATTGTTTATTATTAATATATATATCCTTATATACGTAATTTGGCTGAGAAATAGATTTTTAGGAATAAAATAACAAGTAATAATATAATATTTGATTTTAAAACTATTTTGTGTCAATTTTGACACTATTTGATATATGATTTTTGTGAAAGTCATAACAGAATTATATGTTCGAACCAAGTTTATTAAATCAACACTAATATATCATAATAACCTAAAAAATTAGTGGAATCCATAAAAAGTCTTAAATTACATTTATTTTGGTATTTATAATATAAATTATGTCAATATTTCATTAATAAGATAATTACTGCATCATCTTTGTGTCATAAATTAATTAAATTATTTGATGTCTCAAAATTACAAATAAAATACCATTATGTAGGAAAGCTTTTTAGATTTCTAATTAATATTTACAATCGAATTTATCTTATGTATAACCCTATATTAAAAATGTTTTAGTAAATAAACTTTGATTTTAACTCTTTTAACTCTTCTTTGAATTAAATAATAATAAATGTCCAAATCTAATTCAAGTGGGCCTAAATGATAATATTTTACACTTAAGGTTGTTTTTGGACGAGATACACTTGTCCAATAGGATTAGGACATGTGTTAGGGTAATATTAATATCATTTTTACCCTTAATTACCCTATTTACTTTTAACCGTTGTAAATAAAAGTAAAAAGTTACTATTCACCAAAAATTATTTTCATCTCATTGAACCACATTTTACTTACTGACATCAACCATGTCTCTCGGATTTTTGAAATTCCATTCACAGAAGCGGTAAAATTAAGTTTTATGAAAAATTCAGTTTTTTAACTACCACTTAGTAGTTTCACTATTCATCAAAAATTGATGTTTTTCAGAACAATGACAAAATTTCATCCTAAGCTATATTTCATATTCCAAATTCAAAAATGAAGTCTATTTTACCAAATTTATAACATAGAAGTTTCATTAATTAATTTTATAATTAAATCTCGCTGTTAAAACAAATAGCATGTTTTTAAGAAACAATATCTATCAAAAGATTGACACTTGTTTATGTCTGGTTTAATTGTGAAATTACATCCAATGACCAACATTGTATTAAATTGTACAAATATATTCTAAATATACTTTAAAACTACTCAAATTAATAATTTATCACTATTAATTATTTTTATTAAAAAATTTGTTTTTAATTATAATTTAGTAATTTTCACTATTAATCAGAATATGAAAGTTATCCGAAAAGTACCAAAATTTCACCTTAGGCTAAATTCGATTCTCCGAATCCAAAAATGAAGTCCATTTTTAGAGCTAAAATTTATAAACTTTTTAAAGGTGGTTATTACTATTCATAAAGGCTAGTTATAATAATATTTTAACAGCATATCGTTGTTTAGTGAAACTCGGTATTGCGTACTACACACGCTATCGAGGAAGGTCACGATTGCGTGTAATGCAAGGCAAGTCAAGGATGTGTGTTGTGCAAGCTCCTTTTGGTGTAGCTTACAACACAAGACATTAATAAAATTAAAAAAGAATATTTTTCATAAAATCTCGGGCTATTACAATCGACACACCATTTTTGGAGTTCTTCATCAACATCAGATATTTGGGATGTTATTGAAGTGTGAGTTTTGGGCTTGAGAAGTCCGTTTCATGGGGAATGTTGTGTCTTAGTAGGGAGTAGCTATGGATCCATCGAAGATAGAAGTAGTTGTGTCTTGGGAATCCCCCAAGACAGTGTTAGAGGTGTGAAGTTTCCCTGGTCTTGCAGGCTACTATAGGAGGTTCGTAGCCAATTGTTTCTTATGGGTCTCGGTAGTTGAGTCCCCATGAAAATAACTATGCCACCCATGATCTTGAGTTATATTCTCTGGTGTTTTCTCTGAATTTGTGGAGATGTTACCTCATTGGAGAGTGATTTCTGGTTTTCACCGATCATAAGAGCCTGAGGTATGTTTTCTCCCAGAATGACATAAACTTGTGACATCATCGATGGATGGTGTTATTATAAGAATATGACTGCGAAATATTATATACCCATGGAAAGGGGAATGTTGTAGCTGATGTGCTGGGAGGGAAGTCACGTGGTGATGTAGTGCATGAATCTGGTGATTCCTGGAGAGTTATGGAAGAACTATGAGCATTACATCTCGATATGGGAGAAGTTGTGGGAAGAGGTTGTATTTTATAGATGATGTTGTAGTCATCTCTAGTGTAGCAGGTGGAAGAGTCCTAATTGGGGGATCTTGAGGTGGAGGTCTAGAGAGACTGAGTTGTTTGTGGAGAGGCCCCAAATGTTTGGTCTAAGGATGAACAACACCAAGTGTTGTATCATGGAATTCTATTTTTTCCTTTGGCCATGCGCCAGACGGTTCTCAGAGAGTTCTATATTTCACCTTTATCAGTGCGTCCTGGAATGAAAAAGATGTACCGAGCCTTGAGGATTCAGTTTTGGTGACCTGGGCTGAAGTGTGCGGTTGCGGAGTTTGTGTCTCGATGTTTGGTCTGCTAGAAGGTGAAGGTCGAACACTGTGTTCCTAGTGGTTTGCTCCAGCCATTAGATGTTACTCATTGGAAGTGTAAGGATATATCAATGGAATTTGTTACTAGTTTACCACAAGCTCAGGGATGACTTGATTCTATTTGGTTGGTAGTGGATCATTTATAAAAATCATCCCACTTCATAGAAATCAAGGAGTCAAGCTCATTGGAAGTTTTGTCGAGGCAGTATCTGGAGGAGGTGGTAAGACTTCATGGAGTCCCAAGGGCGATCATTTCTGATTGAGATGCTCATTTCACCTCCAGGGTGTGGATAGGTATCCATCATGCTTTCAGTTCTCAACTATGCCTTATGACTTATTTTCATCCGCAAACAGACAATCAGACAGAGCAAACTATCCTGACACATGAAAACATGTTGCGATCTCATGTCTTGGATTTTTGAGGTTAATGGATGAGGAAATCACCCTTTGTGGAGTTCTATTACAAAAATGGTTTTAACTCCACCATCGGTATGGCGCCATTTGATTCCTTGTATGGTCGACCATACCGTTCTTCGTTGTGTTGTATTGGGGTCAGATAGTTAGCAATTCTTAGACCGGAACTATTGAAGAATACAACAGATATAGTTTATGTGATTCATGAAAGGATGAAGAAAGTATAAGATCATCATAAATCATATGTCGATCAAAGGAGGAGACCTTTAGAGTTTGATTTTTGGGATCAAGTGTTTCTAAAGGTGACTCCCCATCATGAGAAGTGAAGGTTTGGTCACGGGAGTAAGCTTTCTCCCCAGTTTGTTGGGCCTTTCGAGTTGTTAGCTAGTTTTGGAGCTGTAGAGTATCGAGTAACACTTCCCCCATAGATGAGCTGGATACACTATGTTTTTCATGTGTCAAAAATCTGTCATTATCTTCAAGATGACTCTCACGTCATCTATTGGGGAGAGATCGATATTGATGATGATGCGACCTTTGAGGATAAACCTGTGGAGATACAATACCGCAAATAGAAGGTGTTGCACGAGCGTTATATCCCCTTTGGTTTGTGTCTTGTGGTGACACGGTGGCATGGAGGAGAGTACCTGGGAACATGAGTCATAGATACATGATCAGTACCCAGATTTGTTTTATGTTTAACTATTTTCATGTAACGATGTACCCTTTGTGGTTATAGATCTTTTGTGTTTATAATATATATATATTTTGGTTACTTCTTGGGGATTGTTTTCTTTTGAGAGGTATCTCGATGGGTTGTTTTCTATACCCCATTTCGATTTCCCTTTAGGTGGGATTTGAATTCTCGAGGAAAAGAATGTTTTGAGAGGTATCTGATGTCATGGACCAGACATCTCTAGTCAATTCCTCGTCAGAAATCTAGTTTTTGAGGTGTTATGGGGTTCAAGGTTACTTATCCCCAACACTTTTTAAAATTTCCAATTTGGTGAACAGTTCCAACGGTAGCCTTGTGAACAGTTCCAATGGTAGACCGCTGTGAATAATTCCAATGGTATCCTTGTGAACAGTTCCAACGGTAGAACGCTGTGAATAGTGCAATGGTAACCTTATGTGAATAGTGCAATGGTAACCTTATGTGAATAGTGAAACAGTAACCTTATGTGAATAGTGAAATGGTAACCTTATGTGAACAGTGCAACGGTAACCTTATGTGAACAGTGCAACGGTAACCTTATGTGAACATTGCTACGGTAACCTTATGTGAACAGTGCAATGGTAACCTTAGGTGAACAGTGCAATGGTAACCTTATTTGAACAGTGCAATGGTAACCTTATGTGAACACTGCAAAGGTAACCTTATGTGCATAGTGAAACCGTAACCTTCTGTGGGCAGTGCAATGGTAACCTTGTGTGAACAGTGCAACTGTAACCTTATGTGAGCAGTGCAACAGTAACCTTCTGTGACTAGTGCAACGATAACCTTATGTGAACAGTGCAACGATAACCTTATTTGAATAGTGAAACGGTAAATTTATGTGTGCTGTGCAACAGAAACCTTATGTGAACAGTGAAACAGTAACCTTATGTGAACAATGCAATAGTAACCTTATTTGAACAGTGAAATGATAACCTTATGTGAACAGTGCAACGGTAACCATATGTGAACAGTTCAACGGTAATATTATTTGAATAGTGCAAGGGTAACCTCATGTGAACAGTGCAATGGTAAAATTATGTGAATAGTGTAACAGTAACCTTATGTGAACAATGCAACAATAGCCTTATATGAAAAGTGCAACGGTAGCCTTATGTGATCAGTGCAACAATAACCTTATGTGAAAAGTACAATGGTAACCTTATTTGAATAGTGAAATGGTAACCTTATGTGAACAGTGCAATGGTAGCCTTATGTGAATAGTGTTTCCAGAACGGTGAGGTTCCAACGGTAGCCTCTATTTCCTTTTCAAAATTTTGAGTTCATGAACAATGTTTCCAGAATGGTGAGGTCCCACGGTAACCTCTATTTCCATTTCCAAATTTTGAGTTCATGAACTGTGTTTCTAGAACAGTGAGGTCCAACAGTAGCCTATATTTCCTTTTTTAAATTTTGAGTTCATGAATATTGTTTCTAGAATGTTGAGGTCCAACCGTACCCTCTATTTCCTTTTCCAAATTTCATGTTCAGGAACAGTGTTTCCAGCTTCCTACAATTCACCGCTTTGACGTTTCCATTGACTTAAAATGCATTTAAAGCCTCGTTTTATGGACTCTAAAGCTGATTCAAAGGCCATAACTCCTATATTAAATTTTCCTAAGTCTTGGGAAGCTTTTACTTGGTCAAACCACATGGTTTAATGCGGTCCGCTTTTAATGGAAAATCCAACGTATCTTAAAATGATGCTCCATTAAATATTCTAAATGGGTGAGATGTCTTCCTACTTGTTATCTGGTGTGAGATGCTCGAACCTTCTATTCTGTCCCATAGGAGTTGTGCGATCAAACTTTCCTCCTTGGATTGGTTACCCTCTCTTTTTGATGCAACCAAGCAATATCAATCAATCTTCGATATAAGGTATGATCTATCTTCATCCTTTTGGTTTCATCTCCTTATGTTTCTCCTTACCCTTTTATGGAATGCTATATCCATGTCCCTAATGGGATTTTCTTTGGTTTTGAACAGTGTGGTGGTGTCTCTACATCCTGGGGTGGATACAGTTCTCACAGGGGGAGGAGATCATAACCCATTATGTGTCTCATTCTCGTATAAATAACATCAAGAACCATTTGAGGCAGGGGATTCGTTTCATCTATTTTCTTTTATGTGAAACTTTATATTTATAATATTTTATCCAACTGAATAATAATGGAATTAACATAATAAATATTTGAACGTGATAAATAAATTGATATCAATCGTATGTTGTTGCCTCTTATTTTTCTAGATAGTGTGATATCTATGCTTCCTTTTTTTATCTTTTCATTCTTAATGGACATTGGTAAATAATGTAAAGATAAAATTAATTTATAATTGTTTGGATAATGATAAAGAGTCATGTGAATGAATCTGATTGTTGTTGTTGTTGTAATTTTATGCTAATATAATTGATGTAGTAAGAATGTTTAATCAATTTGTAATATCTTACAGTTTAGGTTTCACATAGGTGGAACCTGTGAATAATAAATTTGTTAATTCAAGATGGATTAACGAACTGGTTGTTTGATTAAAGATAAATCTTTTTAGGGTTCTGAGTTACCCTCTGGCTTGTTTAAGGGCCAAGATCCCAATTGACATGATGTTTGTTTTCCTGCTACTTGTGTTGTGATGTGAGCCTGGATGGATATTGTGATATGTGGGGGTATGGAGGCTTATTGGTTGTGGCAGTAGTTAATTCCTAGAGTGTCGAGATGTAACACCCCGAGCTTCCACGATACGCTTCTCATTCAATAATGCAATAGCTTGCATTGTACGCAAGTTCGAGTTCTAACACACCGCAACTAATCAAAATAGCCGTTATGAATAGTAATAACCACTTTTTAAAATTATAGAAATTTTATATTTCAAAATGGACTTCATTTTTGTATTCGTAATATCGAAATTAGCCTATGTTGAATTTTTGGTATTTTTCTGAGAACTTCTAATTTTTTATGAATAGTGAAAAATACATAAAAACAACTTTTTTAATCAAAATAATTTATACAGATAAATTATACTATTTAGTGGTTTTAAGGTATAATTAGAAAATATTTTTACCATTTTATCCAATGGTGGTCATTAGAATTAATTTAACATTGAAATTGGACATAAACAATTGCCAAACTTTTGATATAAATTGTTTCTTAAAAACACGCTATTTGTTGTAACAGCGGGAATTAATTATGAAATTAATTAATACAACTTATATGTTTGGAATTTTGTAAAATAGACATCATTTTTGAATTCGGAATATCAATTATAGCTTAGGGTGAAATTTTGGCCTTATTCTGAAAAACTTCAATTTTTGATGAATAGTGAAACCACTAAGTGGTAGTTAAATAACTGATTTTTCGTTTAAATGAAATATTACAACTTCTGTGATTTGATTTTCAAAAATCCGACATACATGGTTGTCATTAAGAAGTAAAATGTGGTTCAATGAGATCAAAATAATTTTTTGGTGAATAGTAACTTTTAAGTTCTTAATCGCGATTAGTGGTAATTAGTGTAGTTTAAGGTATAAATAATACATTAATAATATGAAATGACCTAGACACATGTCCCAACCTCATTGGTTGAGTCATGGCCGACCAAGACAAGCCATGGCCTAACTTGGGGACCCCATGGATCCACTTTTGTTGGGAAATAACATAAATTACTTTTTATTTAATGTTAAAGTGAAAATGACACTAACATAAATTGTTCTACTAAAACAATTTTTAATTGGGGTTATACAAGTCCAAATTTTGATTATAAATAGTCATTGGAAAGCTAAAAAGATTTCCTACATCATAGTATTTTTTTTATAATTTTTAGACATTAAATAAATTAAATTATTTATGACATCATGATGATGTAGTGATGACCTCATTATTTAACGATTTAAATAAAATGGGAAGATAATGCAAAATCCAAGTCTTACACTTGTCCAAAGCCAATTGGATGAGGAGATTTAGAACCCTTATCACCTTAGCCTAGAATTATATAAGTGTGGGACCTTTAGAATCCGAAAAGCATTGTGAAATAATGTAACATTTCAATCTTTCCAAAAGTGCCCCTCCTCTCCACTTATAAAAGGCCCCCACCTCTCCCACCTCATTTACACTTTCAAGCCATTTGGCTCGGCCAACCTCTGCCCAAATACTCTCCCAACATTCCTCCCTTACTCCTAGAAGCCTCACTTTGGTCAGAACTCTTCCCAAGGAAGCCTTTGGCTCAAATCAAAAAGAGTTACCCGATTTTGAGGTAATGTCTTTTCTAATGTTGTTTTGTTTTATTTTTATTCTCCAACCCCCTAAACTCTTTTTATTCATTTCTTTTGTAACAACACCAGTACCTACAATATACTAGGATGTTGTTATGATAAGGATTTGGTTTACACTTACACACACCTTCGTCTAATGGTTAAAGAACATACGGTTTCTGTGGATGGCGAATTTCTGCCTCACGAAACGATGATTGTTCAACACTCATATAACACCTTCAAAGGTGGCCATTAAGATGTCACTATTTTTATATATGATTTATAATTTGTTTATGTTTTACTTATGCTTCTGTATTTCTCATTTATTTCATACTTTATGATTTCCATTATGGGTAAAACGCGATAATTTCATTTTAGGAAGTGCGGACTACCGCCCCCTCAAAGTGATTTGAATCGTTAATGCCATATGTGGGATGTATAAAGGATGGAGTAAATGGTATTATACACTATATTATACTGGAATTATAATATACTCTTATATCATTATGATTCCATTCCAGAAAATATGAAATAGAAATGGAAGTAGCGTTCATGCGTACGTACGGCTTACCGTCTCCATGAACGGTGCATTTCATTTCTTACCTCTAAATGTGATGTAATATTATAAATGAATGTATGTACTGGATATATATGACATATATGATATCTACATCATGAATACCATTCTGGATATAATGAACCTTTGACCAAATTAACAACATGTAAGTGTAAGAAGCCTATTTTTGACTTAAGAACCAAATACCGACAAAATGAACATTATTAACTTAAATGATTACATGATGTTCATAACATGGTATAAAAGGAATAATGAACTTGGAAAAGACTCATAATCAAGTAGAGATTAACTAAAGTTTATTATTCAGGAGGTTAAAGAACGGTTGAGTCAAGTCGGGCACAAGGTAAGGGAACTTCTTAACCCAACTTCCATTCTTTGGGTTAATCTCCTACTTTCAAATTATGTCATGATGTTATTATGTCCTATTTTGTATTTTTACTTTCTTTATGTGTACCTATAGTGAATAAACATAATATATCTATTTTATTTTAAAAATGATCTTTTAAGGACTTCGTCTCAATCTCCTTTCATTGAGGCATATTTTGTTTTATACACAAATTTCTTTTATACGGTGTATAAACCCCTTTGACTTTTACGTTTATTCAAAAGGAATCTTTTTATACGAAGCATTTTGCTAAACGACAAAAGGGAATGTTTTTCTTTCCGTACTTATGCGGCGACAACGACTTCTCCGCCGCCGTGACCATTATTTGAGTTTCGGCTTCCTCTACAAGCCATACCTTCTTTTTAAAAGAAAAATAAATACCATGTTTTACTTTTCTTTTATTGAAAATGGTTTTGAAAGCATTTTTATTATATCAATGTGTTGTATTGATATCTTGTGATTGAAATGTGGAAATGTTATGTTTCCTTTAAGTATGTTTAATGTGATACAATTATGTTATGGTTTATGATATGTTTAAACCTATTCATATGAGGAATGTATTGGACTTAATAAGTGACGGGTGGAGCCCGCTATAGCTCCTCGATGCATCGGCAGGTCTCATGAGACAACTAGACGTGGAATTGGCCGAGGCCCTTTCCCAATTTGATTTATGGTTTTGGCCGAGGCCTTAATCATTTTAGACGTCTTGGCCGAGGCCTTGACAAAATGTTTCAGAATGTCCGGCATTATACATTCCCTCATTATGAAAGTGGTTATTGTTATTGCATGTGATTATTCGACCAGTAGAATATCCATGTGAAGAAGTGAATGGCATTATCTCATTTTACATTTCCCATATTATGTTGAAGTTCATGTTTAAAAGGCTTTTGTTTTATTTATACATTGCCTTAATTGTTAATGATTATTTATGAAAGCTTCCGCATTATTGTTATCCTTACTGAGCATCTGAGCTCACCCCTTTCAATGTTTTAATATTTTCCAGGATATGAAGAAGTATTTTATGAATGACCTGCAGGGATTGTCAGAAGTGGATATGAGTGTGGACTATGAAGACCATGTTATTGTAGTTTGTTTACTTTTTGATGTAATGAAAGACTTATGAATGTATCTAGTGTTTCCAAGGCTACTAAACTAATCGGTCTTTCGAGACTTGATCTTTTGTGATCATGCCAATGTTACGAAGTAACGCACCGGCTCTGGGTAGCTGGGGTCGGGGCGTTACAGTTGGTATCAGAGGCAGTTTAGTACTAACCTTGGAAGCTAGATTTAGATAAACTCTGATTAGAGCACATAGCCCAAAGATAGACTTTGAGGATTAGTATAGAAGAACTTCCTAGAATTTTGTTATTGTAGAGATTTTGTGAGTTTTCCGAGCAATACATCCCTGTCTGGATACGAGCAGGTAGAGGCGGCTCTGGCACAGATGTACCTAGGGGTAAAACCCGAAAACACCGCTTTGAGCTAGACTCGAACGGGAACTGGTGCACGACAACGGGCCTTGCTGCACTCTTGGTTACGACACTCTCGGGGGATATGCTTAGGATAATTCTCATTTTATTTACAAACCACTATGAAGGGTTATGAGTATATACTTTCTCAAAGAAAACATTTCTTTTTATGATTATGGATTATATCCATAAATAGTTCAATTTATGTTAAGTGTTTTATAAGTATGGAATTATGTATTTTGATTCATAAACTAATCTAGTTTATGCCATTGTTTAGAAATGGCGCCTAGTGGAAGGAATGGAAACTGTATCAATGCACGAACTCCGTGTAGGGATTGCCCTCCTAATCAAGATAATTATTGTGGATCTGGAGATACAACTGGTGCTGATCAACTTATTACCATACTGGGACAACTCACTCAGGTTATGAATAATAACCTTACTCGTATGGAGCACCCTGATCCGCAACGTGGAGGATCAATGTTAGATCGCTTCATGAGGCAACAACCACCAACCATTAATGGGAGTACAAATCCCTTAGTAGCCGAGCAATGGATAAATTCCTTAGAGAAAATATTCCATGCCTTGGGGAGTAGTGAAAGGGAGAAGGTTGTCATGGCAGTTTACCGCCTCACTGGAGATGCCGATCAGTGGTGGTCACTGATTCAAAACACAAAGGAAGATGATGACGTATCGAATATGGAATGGAGGGAGTTCAAAGAGCTTTTGTTAGAAAAATACTTTCCTCGTGACCATCGAGCAGATATGGAAAGGCAATTTCTGAGTCTGAGGCAGAAGGAGGATGAGAATGTCGCAAAGTATGAGGCTAACTTTACAAGGTTAGCGAGGCATGCTGCCGATTATATACGTAACCCAAGGAGTAAGATTGATCGTTTCTTTGATGGGTTAAAACCATTTCTCCGTCGAGCTTTGGTATCACAATCCTTCTCATCATACGAAGATATTGTCTCGTGTGCTATCAAGACAGAAAAGGAATTCTCTAAGTCTTATGACAACAAAGTAAAGCAAGAGAAGAAGAGAACGGTGGAACAAGAGACAGATAAAGGGAAAAAGGGAAAGAAGGATTTTCCATTATGTGATAATTGTGGGAAGAATCACCCTGGTACTTGCCTAAAAGGAATGGGAGTTTGTTATAAATGTGGAGAAAAGGGTCACCAGGCTCGTGATTGCAAGGGAAAGAAAGAGGCTGTCAAAGTTGAATGCTACAATTGTAGAGAAATGGGTCATTATGCAAATGAATGTCCTAAGCGTCAGGGAAACTTACCTCAGAAAAGGCCAAGGGATCAAGGACAATCTTATGCTGTTACTACAGTTGAAGCAGAATAACTAATGTATTGGTGCTTTTGGACTCAAGGATTATATTCTGGTTATAAGAATAATGTAATATATATATATGGATTGTACTGCAGTACTTTTTGATTTCATTAAGGTTTTAATATGATTAAGGTAATCATATTTTTAGTATGTGACAATAAGAGAAACTTTTCTTTGTTTGGGGAATCTGATGTTACAATTGATTTTGGAATTTAGAGACCTTTTAGAGAAAGTCTGGATGAAGGTATTTTGGATAACTATAAAGGTTGGAGTGGATTAAGTTGAACTTTGGAAAGTATTGTTTAAGGTTAAAACATTTATGAAGATTATTTTTGGAATAGTATAGTACTATATTTTTAGGAAAAGGACAACCTGCAGGGTGGGGAATAACCCGTCACGTCGGACACAGCTGCAGGAATCGAACCCACAACCATAGTGCGACAAGCCTTTATTTCCTACCACTAGCCTACAGGAAGTCCCTGGTTATTACAAAATCGTTTTACTAATCTAAATGGTATGTGTTAACATTTGGAACCTTATACAATTAGGATAAATAGAATATTTTTGAGTTCCGTTACCATTTGGAGTAAAAGTTGGGTTTGTGGTAAAAATTTATTAACGAATGAAAGTATACATAACAAGTATGTATATTCCCCTACGTTCTTAGTAAATCTCATAAATAAATTCCTCAACATAATAAAAGGTAACTTAAAACAAAAATGTTGTCGGTTAACTTTTCCAACTGGGGATTCAATGACCGTTTAACCAATCACAAGTTTGTGATTTTCTTATGGTTAAACTTTCTCCTAATCCTGTTTTCTATAACTCTCCATCAGACCTTGATGGTTTGTTTCTCCTCCATATCCATATTTTCATAGAATCCTAGAATGGGCTATATTGGGTGACCTTTGTACTTATCCTGCTTTCTTTTAATGTTATATATTTATTAACCTTATTTCCGATGTGGGTTTTCCACAAAGGTATTTTCTATTTTCAGCCTTTTATTATCAAAGAAAAATTTCAAATTGCGAGGACGCAATTTATTGAAGGAGGGGAGAATGTAACACCCCGAGCTTCCACGATACGCTTCTCATTCAATAATGCAATAGCTTGCATTGTACGCAAGTTCGAGTTCTAACACACCGCAACTAATCAAAATAGCCGTTATGAATAGTAATAACCACTTTTTAAAATTATAGAAATTTTATATTTCAAAATGGACTTCATTTTTGTATTCGTAATATCGAAATTAGCCTATGTTGAATTTTTGGTATTTTTCTGAGAACTTCTAATTTTTTATGAATAGTGAAAAATACATAAAAACAACTTTTTTAATCAAAATAATTTATACAGATAAATTATACTATTTAGTGGTTTTAAGGTATAATTAGAAAATATTTTTACCATTTTATCCAATGGTGGTCATTAGAATTAATTTAACATTGAAATTGGATATAAACAATTGCCAAACTTTTGATATAAATTGTTTCTTAAAAACACGCTATTTGTTGTAACAGCGGGAATTAATTATGAAATTAATTAATACAACTTATATGTTTGGAATTTTGTAAAATAGACATCATTTTTGAATTCGGAATATCAATTATAGCTTAGGGTGAAATTTTGGCCTTATTCTGAAAAACTTCAATTTTTGATGAATAGTGAAACCACTAAGTGGTAGTTAAATAACTGATTTTTCGTTTAAATGAAATATTACAACTTCTGTGATTTGATTTTCAAAAATCCGACATACATGGTTGTCATTAAGAAGTAAAATGTGGTTCAATGAGATCAAAATAATTTTTTGGTGAATAGTAACTTTTAAGTTCTTAATCGCGATTAGTGGTAATTAGTGTAGTTTAAGGTATAAATAATACATTAATAATATGAAATGACCTAGACACATGTCCCAACCTCATTGGTTGAGTCATGGCCGACCAAGACAAGCCATGGCCTAACTTGGGTACCCCATGGATCCACTTTTGTTGGGAAATAACATAAATTACTTTTTATTTAATGTTAAAGTGAAAATGACACTAACATAAATTGTTCTACTAAAACAATTTTTAATTGGGGTTATACAAGTCCAAATTTTGATTATAAATAGTCATTGGAAAGCTAAAAAGATTTCTTACATCATAGTATTTTTTTTATAATTTTTAGACATTAAATAAATTAAATTATTTATGACATCATGATGATGTAGTGATGACCTCATTATTTAACGATTTAAATAAAATGGGAAGATAATGCAAAATCCAAGTCTTACACTTGTCCAAAGCCAATTGGATGAGGAGATTTAGAACCCTTATCACCTTAGCCTCGAATTATATAAGTGTGGGACCTTTAGAATCCGAAAAGCATTGTGAAATAATGTAACATTTCAATCTTTCCAAAAGTGCCCCTCCTCTCCACTTATAAAAGGCCCCCACCTCTCCCACCTCATTTACACTTTCAAGCCATTTGGCTCGGCCAACCTCTGCCCAAATACTCTCCCAACATTCCTCCCTTACTCCTAGAAGCCTCACTTTGGTCAGAACTCTTCCCAAGGAAGCCTTTGGCTCAAATCAAAAAGAGTTACCCGATTTTGAGGTAATGTCTTTTCTAATGTTGTTTTGTTTTATTTTTATTCTCCAACCCCCTAAACTCTTTTTATTCATTTCTTTTGTAACAACACCAGTACCTACAATATACTAGGATGTTGTTATGATAAGGATTTGGTTTACACTTACACACACCTTCGTCTAATGGTTAAAGAACATACGGTTTCTGTGGATGGCGAATTTCTGCCTCACGAAACGATGATTGTTCAACACTCATATAACACCTTCAAAGGTGGCCATTAAGATGTCACTATTTTTATATATGATTTATAATTTGTTTATGTTTTACTTATGCTTCTGTATTTCTCATTTATTTCATACTTTATGATTTCCATTATGGGTAAAACGCGATAATTTCATTTTAGGAAGTGCGGACTACTGCCCCCTCAAAGTGATTTGAATCGTTAATGCCATATGTGGGATGTATAAAGGATGGAGTAAATGGTATTATACACTATATTATACTGGAATTATAATATACTCTTATATCATTATGATTCCATTCCAGAAAATATGAAATAGAAATGGAAGTAGCGTTCATGCGTACGTACGGCTTACCGTCTCCATGAACGGTGCATTTCATTTCTTACCTCTAAATGTGATGTAATATTATAAATGAATGTATGTACTGGATATATATGACATATATGATATCTACATCATGAATACCATTCTGGATATAATGAACCTTTGACCAAATTAACAACATGTAAGTGTAAGAAGCCTATTTTTGACTTAAGAACCAAATACCGACAAAATGAACATTATTAACTTAAATGATTACATGATGTTCATAACATGGTATAAAAGGAATAATGAACTTGGAAAAGACTCATAATCAAGTAGAGATTAACTAAAGTTTATTATTCAGGAGGTTAAAGAACGGTTGAGTCAAGTCGGGCACAAGGTAAGGGAACTTCTTAACCCAACTTCCATTCTTTGGGTTAATCTCCTACTTTCAAATTATGTCATGATGTTATTATGTCCTATTTTGTATTTTTACTTTCTTTATGTGTACCTATAGTGAATACACATAATATATCTATTTTATTTTAAAAATGATCTTTTAAGGACTTCGTCTCAATCTCCTTTCATTGAGGCATATTTTGTTTTATACACAAATTTCTTTTATACGGTGTATAAACCCCTTTGACTTTTACGTTTATTCAAAAGGAATCTTTTTATACGAAGCATTTTGCTAAACGACAAAAGGGAATGTTTTTCTTTCCGTACTTATGCGGCGACAACGACTTCTCCGCCGCCGTGACCATTATTTGAGTTTCGGCTTCCTCTACAAGCCATACCTTCTTTTTAAAAGAAAAATAAATACCATGTTTTACTTTTCTTTTATTGAAAATGGTTTTGAAAGCGTTTTTATTATATCAATGTGTTGTATTGATATCTTGTGATTGAAATGTGGAAATGTTATGTTTCCTTTAAGTATGTTTAATGTGATACAATTATGTTATGGTTTATGATATGTTTAAACCTATTCATATGAGGAATGTATTGGACTTAATAAGTGACGGGTGGAGCCCGCTATAGCTCCTCGATGCATCGGCAGGTCTCATGAGACAACTAGACGTGGAATTGGCCGAGGCCCTTTCCCAATTTGATTTATGGTTTTGGCCGAGGCCTTAATCATTTTAGACGTCTTGGCCGAGGCCTTGACAAAATGTTTCAGAATGTCCGGCATTATACATTCCCTCATTATGAAAGTGGTTATTGTTATTGCATGTGATTATTCGACCAGTAGAATATCCATGTGAAGAAGTGAATGGCATTATCTCATTTTACATTTCCCATATTATGTTGAAGTTCATGTTTAAAAGGCTTTTGTTTTATTTATACATTGCCTTAATTGTTAATGATTATTTATGAAAGCTTCCGCATTATTGTTATCCTTACTGAGCATCTGAGCTCACCCCTTTCAATGTTTTAATATTTTCCAGGATATGAAGAAGTATTTTATGAATGACCTGCAGGGATTGTCAGAAGTGGATATGAGTGTGGACTATGAAGACCATGTTATTGTAGTTTGTTTACTTTTTGATGTAATGAAAGACTTATGAATGTATCTAGTGTTTCCAAGGCTACTAAACTAATCGGTCTTTCGAGACTTGATCTTTTGTGATCATGCCAATGTTACGAAGTAACGCACCGGCTCTGGGTAGCTGGGGTCGGGGCGTTACACGAGATGCATCAGTTTATGCATGTGGGTGTCGAGGAGGACACTAGGGATGATGAAACGAGTTAGATGTGAATCTTTGATTCTTGCTAATTCTTTTTGGTTATTTATCTTCTTTACTTTAACCACTTCTCAAGGTATCCTGTTTACTTACAATCCTTTAAAAAGGGGAGAAGAAACTTGGGGTATGCCACATGCATTATGTGTTTATATTCTCAAGGGAGGATGGGTATATGCTCTTACTATACGTGGCAATGACTTGACGAGCAGTTCATCTACTCACGGAGTTGAGCCCCCTTTTGCTTAGAATCTTAGAATGTTTTTCTAGAATGCCTAGGAATATGAGAATGTAATAATGTTGTTAATAAATGATTTAATAAATGATGTTACCCCAAGGGGTTGGAGCTTGCTGGGATGCAATGCTGTAGTTACAATTTAAAGGGATAGTGGACTTTGGGTGTGATGCTAATGAAATATAATGTGTAATTGTTAATGGTTAATTAATTAATGTAATGTGAAAATGATAAAAAGGGAATGAATTAATGTACTAAATCTATTTAAATGGTTGTGTGCTTATAGGTTACCTAGTCTTAGAAGTGGAAGCTCGGAGTCCGGAAGACGTTAGCTGTAATTGAGTCTAAGAATAGGTCATTCCCATAGTGTAGCTGTCAGCTATAGTATATTTTGTACCTTTTGTGTTTCTATATTCTACTCCACCCTGTCAGTCAATGAAACAAACTCCCCAGGGATTCTGAGCCCTGGGGGGAGGGGGGGGGGGGGGTTCCCCAACATTCTGGTGGGAGGATGGATGGCTGACTACCCCCTTTGGACCCTCTCTATTCTCTTGGTAGTTACTTATGCTGGTAGGAACACTTGTTATTTTTCCCCATATATGTGTGTAGAGGCCTGTAATGGCTTGTGGTTATTCACACACATATCTTATATTTATAGTTTCCTATGGACTACTATAGGTGTAACATGTATAAGTTGTGATGGCTTGAAGATCCTTACTCGGTGTATGGGCTATAATGGCTTGAGGTTTAATACCTGACTTATGATACACGTTATGCGAGCTGTGGTGGCTCCCAGAAACTACCGACTTACTTTGATTATGTGGACGTGGTGGTTTTTCTGCACAAGGTGCATGTTGCGGTGCTTCGCCCAGGTGTCTACAGGAAAGCCTTTTTGGGTAGAGATTCTTAAGATGTGCGACATTGGGAAAAGCATCAAACCAGTGGGGAAGGAGTAGTGAGGTACCCTTGATATTATTTATTATATTATAAACTCTTGTTTGCGATACTTGGTGAGAGTATCCATAGTGAGGCTGGGAACTTAGTATACCTATATAGGTGATGAGTTAGTTTCACTTGTTGTTCATTGTGCTTTAACATACTTTATTTACTTTTTCATGAGAGGCTACAGGGAGGATCCTAATGAGTATACCGTTATACTCACCCTATGTATATATAAACTGTTTTCAAGTTACTTGGAGTAGGTTGGATATCCAGCTAGTTTCTACTAGCTTGGGGTTGTAGGAGCTGTTCGGGCTTGTAGTTTCTGTTGTTTTTATCTTCCTTTGGTACTTTCAATTTTCACTTTCAGTTTTAGTAGTTTTTTATGACATTATATATGTGCATTTGGGATTTCATTTATATTTCAGTCTGAGTTGGAGTTGGTTGGTGTCTATCTTATCTTTCTCTTTCGAATGTTTTCTCTTAGAGGGTAATGCCTCCCATTTGTGTGTTTACTATACCCTAGGTGCAGGTGCAGGTCGCCGACCCGAGGCCTACTAGTGGTGGGACTCGGGGGTCATTATATCCCTTCTCATATTGCCAACCCAGAAGGGTTACACCTTGTGGGGAGGGGGTCGTGACATATATAAATTCTAGTAAGGGAATAAACATTATGGATAAGCATAACATATCAATCCAAAATAATAACATTATAACATAATGAATAAATGTTTATGAGAAATCATATGGAAGAATAAAATATAGATAATATAATCATTAGATCCTAACATCATATGAATTTGTTTGAAATATAAAAAATGACATAAAAATAAGTCAAAGATAACCTCTGATAATACATCACATCGTAGATAGATTCCCCTCATAGATTAGGTTCACTTCATATTTTCAAATATACCATCTCACCAAACAAAAACATTACCCAATTTATTAGAGACATACCTTGGTGAACCCCACATAACATGTATATTTTTACGTGTACCACAAAATTAAATTAATCATAATGCATAAACATGATAATTAACCATGGAGGATGGATTCCTTCTTCTTACTCCTAAACATAAGATTGAGAGTCAGATGTATTTTATAAGCTTCTCATAAGAAATCTCCCACATCATTCTCTATGGAAAATTGTTCTATAGAGCTAACATTATTATTATATTGATAAACACACCTCATTTATTCCATAATACCTGGATCTGGTTCAGAACTAGGCTCCCCCTACGTTAATATAAGTTTTTCTCAAGATCCATGGGTCTTTAAAGCATATTTGGTTCAAGTTTGGGTAGTGGCTACTCAATGGGTGGTGTACGATGTCCTTCTGGGTGTCGGTCCATAGACCAGGTGCTTCTTGACCCTTTTCAAGTGAAAATCCTTGATATGATGTGTTTTAGTTCAACTTTTAATCATTATTATGAGTTTTTATGAGTCATGATACTAAAACCATGATAGATGATGATAGGGGTTCACGTGGAGGTTGGATTGTGGGATAGGGATGCTGGTGGTCCTCCGATCAGTGGTGGGTTTTGGATTTTTTATTTTTAGGGGAGGTGTTTTTTGGATTTGTATCACTCCTTGGGACTATTTTTTTGATTGGGAAGCTGATTTATTTGTGAGTTGTGGATTTAGTCTTGTTTCATTTGGTTGGGGTGCATATTGTTTTAGGTATCACTGGGTGGGAGGCCTAGAAAGAGGGACAGGTGTGCTGAAATCCCTCATCCAGTCATCTGTTCACTTTTGGTTGGATGGATGGGTGACCTTCCATTTCTTTTGTGCTATGTTTCTTTTTGGTTTTATTTTTCCTCAAGTTGAAAATGTTCTGCATCTCGTACATGAATTGTCGGGTTGAGGGCTCGAAAGAGTCATAGGTGTGCCGTCACCTATATTCTGACCCTAGATCTATATCTTCATTTGTATTGGAGGTGTTCTCTAATTTTTTTGTTGGTACATCATGACACAACTTCATGGTGGGGGAAGACACATTTCTATGAAGGACATCACTATTGCATTGTTTGGCTGGGGGGGTGACCTTTCTATTACTTATATTGATGATTTTCAATCATTGGATACTTGGGAAATTTATGTCCTTTGGGTATGTATTTTTTTAGGCTTTTGCCTCTATGTATATAATGGGTTCCCTCTTCTCCCATTGTCAAAAAGGTTTCCTTTTTAGGTTCAATTTAGTGGGTTTTTCCCTTAACCTATTGGAAAAAATAAATAAGTCATTTGAGAAATGAACTTAACGAATATATTACCCCATCAAAGGAAGGGAGAATAATATTGTTATATATGTAATATGTTGTAAAAGTGGGTTCCATAGACTCAACTTGAATAGTACTTTTGATTACCATTACATGTATAAAGATTGATATATACATGTGTATTTATTCTTACCATAATAGTGTTGATAGTTATATATCCACTATTTATAAGTTAATGTCCTTAGATCACGTGTCGTTTCAAATGGTTATTATAGTTCCCAGCTATAATGAGTACATCAAGATACTACGACCGTAATGTTAAATACATATTTATTGTGGTCTAGACACATCATCATCAAAGGACACATATGATGTCTGACTATTAGGTTTTAGGGGCTCATAAGAATTGAAACTTCTTCTCATGAAGTCCACACTTGGTGATCTCTAGTAGTGATATCATAAGGACAGACCCTCTAATAGGAACACCCCATGTTTTAAGTGTCATTGATTATTCCTATACAAGAACATGTGTATTAGTATCTAAACCTGAGATCATTATCAGCGTGGGCCATTTTATCATGTAATTTGATGAGAGGTGAAAACCATGATAATGATATCATGGCGAGGTATTTTTTATTGGGTGCATCATTGGTGGTATGACATAGGTTGAATGATCAAGATAGATTTTGTTGCATCCAGGTTGAGGAAGAGATATCTCATAGGGCCAAGTTGACCAGGATGGTAGTACCTTCATAAATCCATATCCATGGTACAAAAATTTAAATCCATCCAATAAGGTCACAAAATATATAAAGCAATAAAAAGATTATTACACAGTTGTTCATCCTTCTTCATGAGATATCCCCATACAAAGTGATTATATTACACAGTAAGTGTTTGCAGGAGAAAGTCATAGCTATGACATTTCTTATCTCCCTAGGGTCCATGATGTGTTTCTAGAATCCACTCTTAATCTATGATTTGGACTCACTTCTATTAATATAAGGACCTAGAGGGTCACACACTTAGTTTATCAACAAGTTCCACCTATTCTAATGAATAGTTTTTTAGGATGAAGTGGTTCCCATGTGTGGGGGCCAATGAACATCCGAGTTTAATTGATCACAAATAAAACTAATACAATTATATTATTCAAGTTTAGAATAATGATGATTGAATTTATTTCTCTTGGTATTCAAAAATTGTTTGGTCATAAAAGTGAATATGAGAAAAATATAATTTTTCGAATGAACATTTGATGTTCAAGGTTAGTTAAATTATTTGGAGGGTCTATGGGCCGAGTTAATGGTTAATATTTTATCACGTAACATTTTATAGTGTTATAAGTTAGTGATAAAATATTCGTGAAATTTATGAAAGGTTTATTAATTCATAAATGTTTGGAAATGTCTAAAATGATGGTTATTACTTTCTAGGGACCAAAGTGAAATTTTGGAAAGTATAACCTAAGTATAAAATCTCATTTTAGCCTCTTGAATTAGAATATACACCATTTTCACGAACTTAGAGAGATAATATCTAATCTCATCTCCTCTTTAGTACTTAGAGAGTGATTCTAGAACAATAATAAGGTCAGATGAATCTCGCTTTCTCAATCGAGTCTGCGTTCTTCAAGCGATCGTAGGGACATCATAAAGCTCTTCGATTTCCTATTCTAGCACACAAAAAACATAGATCAACAATCCTATAGTTGCGGAGAATTTTAGTATGATCTAGATGGCATCTCATTTGGAGTCTTACAACCACGACACATCGATTAATAGTGAATCAAACTGACAACAACAAAGAAAGACATTTCGTTTTAAGCTTTCATGTGGTTTTAGTTTCATGCAAAAATTTAATTGCAGATGATCCTTTTAGAAATATTAGAAAGGTGTTTAGTGAATTCTAGGTTTTTAACATGAATCCAAACCCAAAATTTTAAATGTTGCGTTCTTCAATGCTTTCACTGCGCCCTGAGCTTCTTCAATTGGTATCAGAGTGAACATGTAAATATTTTAGTTGAAATGGTATAATTTTCAATTAAATTTTCTATGATTTGAAATGAGGGTTTTGATATGGTACCAATGCAATTGATGACACAACGATCTGAGTTCTTATCGTCAATATATGGATGATCGAAGATCAACCGTTTTTGTGTGAAGGTTGCTATGAAAAATAAAGTTTTAATTTTGCTTTCTTTTAACAACTACCATTGTGACATATATTTAAACGAAGTGTGATGTAAGTGCATACCATGGTAACTGAATATAATGGAAGTCGGTTGGGGTAGTTCATTACCAATACCAGCTTTCTATGGAGGCTTGTTTAATTAAATAGATATAACTTCCCATATAAGCCAGTTTTAATCTTCTCATAGAATCTTATTTAGTTAAATCGATATAGCTTCCTAGGGAAGATAATATAAAGATTCCCATGGAAGCTAGTATAAATATTCCTATGGAAGCTTATTTAATTAAGTGTATAAATATTGCCATGGAAGCTTGTTTAATTAATAGTACAAATCTTACCATGGAAGCCAGTTTAAAGCTTCTCATGGAAGATTCTTTAATTAAATGCACAAAGCTTCCCTAGGAATATTATTCAACGATTCCCATGTAATCATGATCAAAATAAATATATAAAAGGGAAAGAACATCCATTTAAATATTGTTCTTATATATATATATATATTCCCTTTACATGGATACCTTGGGCTGAACCATTCTGGTTGGGGTCCAACCGGCCTGATCCTTTGGACCCAATACTAGTCCTAAATTAATTTAGCGAATTTGATTTAGGCCCAAACAGACCAGAAAAATTATAAATAGAATTTTAGAAGTTAAATTTAATTGTCTGAGATTTAATAAGATTATTTTGGACATTGTGGGATGTATTGAAAAATAATTAAATTATTTTAATGGAATCTAGCATATTAAAAATACCCCCGAGTTGAATTTAAGAAAATTTGATTTTTCCTTATGAAATATAATTGAACATTGAATGGTCATGAGATAATAAGACCCTTTTGTGTTTGATTTATTATTTATTTAATTTAATTATTTCATTTATGTTTCATAAAATGAATAATTATTTTATTTTGATGATTTTTGCATCGTCCGTCCATCTTTTATTTGTATAAAGGATTGTGTGACCACATTTAAGTGCTAAAAATTTAATTTATCATTATGAGTTCCCCTTACCTACATGTGAGTATACATTGTAAAGATTAGAGGATATCCTGGTGACACAGTATGAGTTGGGAGATCGTTTAGACCAAACAAGTGCATTGTGTGATAGTTGTGGGTGATGCAATTCAAGTCAGGTATTGACTAAAGGAATTACCCTAGGGTCTCGGTTAATCCATTATTTGCTCGATGGATTACCCAATAGTTAACAACTCATGATCATGTCATTATTTATTTATTTTTATCATTTTAATAGTTTATTATAATTTGATTGTGTATTTATTACGAACGATTATATAGTATAATAATAAACATGCATGGAAAGATAAAATGAACATGTGTGGTGAATATTTTCTTTTTAAAAGAATGGTTAATTTTTGAGTGAAATCACATAGAAAAATCTTGTTAAATAGAAAAGGACTTCATTCACCAATTTTAAATTACCAAAAACCTCAAACACAATATTAAGTCTTTAAATTTCTTACATCACTCAAATTTTATAAAAATTGGGTGTATGGGGTGCTTGTTCAGCCAAATTTTAGGGTGCCTCCTACTACCGGGGAGTTCTTATTAGAGTGGTGGTTTGAATTAACTAAATTTGGACACAATGGGATTTCCAATTATTTCTTGTTTAAACTTTAGATGCAATGATTTGAGCAATGAAAAGTAATTATTTGCATGATATGAGACTACACTTAACAGAACAAGGAGCCGCAAATTAATACGATTGGATAGATTAGTGTCTACCTTGGACTCTACAAGTAGTGGTGTAGCCAAATATTGTAGACTATGAGGATAGGTTTAAGGATCCTTTCCACTATAATTCTGAAGTGATAAAGTATTTCAATTATATTGCACAGGGTTACTAGAATTCGATAAAATAGTGGGAGACATTTAAAATTAATAATTTGAAAATTTCTAATAGAAATAAAGATAATAGTACAATATGCTATATTTTATTTTTGTAGAAAAAATGGAATGTAATACCACAAGTAAAAGATGATAAATAATGGAAAAATTAAATGTCATAACCAGAAATAATTTCAAAAATTAGTACTAGCACTTTCACAAAGTACTACGGTAATGGAAATTAAAGATGTTTGTGTCCCCAATACCTATAAAGTTACCTTTGGTAGAAAGGGTGGAAAAATGATTACATAAGACTCATGTATGAAACATATTTTGGTTATTTCATAATGCTATCATCAACTTCTGGTGTGACTTGTGGATACAACATCTGAACATGGATAATATTACATGTTCTCTCATATTTGAGACGTTTGTAAGGAGAAACAGAAGCATATATATCAATAGGTAATGATTACACTAGATATGTGTAAATTGAAATGTAGATTTTGATTTTTAATACATCCTATTCTAATATCATTGTAAAGACCCGCAAATTTCAAGGAAATTTTTTTCTTAATTTTCTTTGGAATTTTACAAGAGCGCAGCTTCAAACGGCACCTGATTCCGAGGCCCGGTGTGCCCGGAATCAATTTCTGAAGTTTGGCTCGGGTACGTTCAGTGAACGGACGAGCGGGTTTTTCTATCTTTTGAACCGGTGCCCGGAATCAAATTCTGAGGGCACCGATGAAATCGCAGCGCCGGTATTTGCTTAGAAACTCCTCTTCCGGAGTTGCGTTTGCTCAGACGTGGTTTTTAAATTTTGCGGCTTTAAGTCAGAAATAAAATAAAGTTTGTGCGACAACTTTATTTTATTTCACTTAAGCTGCTTGGAAGCCACTTGAAGTCACTTTAAGACGGCTTGAACTGAGTTGAACTGGATAGGATACTATCCAGAAATATCCTACCCCCTTGGTAGGATATTTGTGCGGTGGGACCCGCACGAGCCCCGCCGTTTCTTTCGCTAAGTAACGCACCCGCGAAAACCCGTCAAAGTAACTGAAAAGTCAACCGACGTGTTTTCTTTAATTCTTAACAGACCATTTAATTGGGCTGTTTCTTTCGTGAATTAAATGGGCTGTTTTATTCGTTGAATTAATTCAACGAATTAAGTGGGTCGTTACTTACGCGTTTTGCGTTTGTTGGCAAAATAATAAAATAGACAAACTTGTCTATTTGGGAGGATTGCTATTCCTCTGAGCCTCCACCCTCTCCGCGAAGAACGCGAAGAACGCGAAGAACGCGAAGAACGCGAAGAACGCCGGCGACCGGAATTCGACGACGCACACCAAGATCTGCGACGTCGACGAGATCTACCCGCGACATTCTTCGGCGACGCCTCTTCTTCCGCAGCCAAATCTCGTTCGACATCTAAGGTGAGAATCGGATCTTTTCTTCTCCCTTTTTAATTTCAATATCAACGGATTTAAACTAATTAAATCCGTTTGTTCTTGATCCGGAGTTTGGCGACGCGACGCCGGATACCGCGACGTTTTCCCCCCTTCTTCCGCGACGAGCAATCCCGCGACGATCCCTCGTTCGGCAACGACAGCTGCGAGGTAAGGGTTGTTGGAATTCTTTTTAAAAATCCCCTGTTTATTCTTTTGAAATATAGAACCTGATCACGAAACAATTTTAATTTATTTAAAATTGTTGATTGGTTTCTTTCTTGTTTCTCCCGTTGATTATGACTAACGCGGAGGGTGCGGGTCTAACGAACAAGACCCGGCAACCCTCCGCCGATCTTCTCTTTTTGTGCGGATTTGGCGGACGACGACGAACCGTGCGGCGAGGGCAATTTGTTGGTTCCGCAGTGAAGATCGTCCCCCGGGAGGAGCATCGGCGCAGACGGGAAAGAAATCGGGCCACCGGAGCATCTCCGGCGGCCCGCGGAAGGAGGCGGCGGCGCCGGCGCCAGGAGCGCCGCCGTGGAAATCTTCCGCCGCGGCTGAAGCCGCGGCGGCGGCGGCAGCCGGTTCCGCGGCCGCGCGGAACCGGAATCGGACGCGGCGGCCCGGCCGCGTCCGCGTGACAGGCGGCCCCCCCGCGGGGGCCGCGTCTCCTTCAAAGCCGCGGGTCAACCCCGCGGCGGCGGCTCTTCGGCCGCTCGGCCGAAGACCGAGCCGGCCGGTCCGGTCGGCCGGGCCGCGCCCAGGCCGGACCGGACCCGGCCGAGCCGGTTCGGGCCGGGTCGAGCCGACCCGGTTCGGGCCGACCCGGTTCGGCCGACCCCAGGGGGGGTTCGGGCCGGGTCGCCCCGGGCCCAGTGCCCCCGTTTCGGGCCCTCTACGGTCTTTCGCCCATATCTTGGGCCTGGGACCTCCGATTGACGAACCGTCAGCGGCTACGCGATCCTTGGATCGAGACGGTCGTTTCGGTATATTATACTCAAGGTTTAGGAAGACTTTGGGTTCGGCCGGGTTGGTTCGTACACGAAGCCAACCGGGCCCTCGGAGCGGAAACGCTCATAACTTGAGCTACGGAGGTCCGATCGACGTACCGTCAGCTGTGGTAGTTTCCTCTAAGTGAGACGGAACTTTTGGCATACTCCGCCCGAGGATCGGATACAGGCAGAGTACGGTCGGGTTGGTTTTGCCCTAAAAACCAACCGGGCCCCTGGGACGAAAATGCCAATAACTCTCAGACCGGGCGTCCGATTGACGCGCCGTCTGTCGCGTTGAGATCCTGTTGTCAATACGGAACTTTTGGATACATCAACTTCGGACTACGTGTCAGTTGATGTATCAGCCTCTCGGCTCGTGGAGCGGACCCTCCTAAACGAGCTCGCTTTGTGCGGGAACCCTAGCGCTGGCTGTGACCTCGACGACAGAGCAGAGATCCTCCGTGGACTGCGACGACGGCAGAGCAGAGATCCTCCGTGGACTGCGACGACGGCAGAGCAGAGATCCTCCGTGGACTGCGACGACGGCAGAGCAGAGACCCTTCGTGGACTGCGGCGACGACTGTGCAGAGATCCTCAGTGGACTGCGTCGACTACTGCACTCAGCGATCCTACGCGGATCAGTGCCCGATCCTGTGTGGGTCCTACTACCGGTTCTGTGTGAGCCACTGCCTACCGGTTCTGTGTGAGCCACTGCCTACAGGTTCTGTGTGAGCCCGATCCTGTGTGGGTCTTTTGCGGGGGTTAGTACCTATCGATCCTTCGTGGGTCCGAAGACTTAGACGGATCAGTGATCGTCTTTGACGTCATCTGAAAAAGTATACCTGGTTGAGCTGAATCTTATGTTACTCTCCTTTGTGGATTGTGTTGAACCATCCTTTGTGGATTTACTGTTTACTCTCCTTTGTGGATTTGAGTCTTGCTTTCCTTTGTGGATTGAGTTGTTCTTGAGCTCGTGAGCAGAGCTAGAATTGGGGACTTAGGTATATGTATGGGCATATACCTAAGTCGAGTCAGATGTTACTTCGTGATTGCACCTTTCTTTTGTTCTATATCCTTTGTGGATTTCGGGAGACCTTCGGGGGTCTCGGGGTCCTTACTGAGTAGCTTGTACTCACCCCTGCACGGGCTATGCCCGCACCTTGTTGTGTTGGTTGCAGACGACGGACAGCGCTGATCACGGTCGGGGCGTGGAGCAGGACGGTACCTGGAGGTGGACCACTGGGCGGGACGTGCTCGGAGCGGACGTGGGACCCGAGGAGCCTGGAGGCTATCTGTACCCACCCTTCAGGTGGGATTTCCAGTGGACGACACGAGGCCGCCGTCTTTTCTTCAGTTGCTGTACTTTACTTTTTGTACTTTACAGTTGGGCTTGTATTCCGGCCCCTTTTCTTTTCTGCACTTTACTTTCCGCTTGCTTACTCTGTGTGGTTGTTACTTATAAAGGCAATGCCTTCCCTGCTTACTGGGATTTTACGCCTTGGTGCTAGTCGCCAGCCCCTGGCCTATGGAAGGCGGGCTTGGGGTAGTCACGGCACGGGCCCCGAGGACGGGTCGTGACAAATTGGTATCAAAGGTGGTCGGTTCTACCGCAGACTCTGATCGTCCTTTCTTTCTATGTGAAGCAATAGTGTTTAGTGTATTGAGTGTGGTTATCAGTTCAGGGAGCCCAGTGTTGGTGCGGCGGCCGACGTATCCGTACACCAGGACCCTGACTCCTGATTTCCGACTTAATGCATGAAAACATTGATTGCGTGTGTGTTTCAAGTTTTCTTTGTGATTGCTTGTGTCAGCTCACCGGGTATACTGATCTGCTTTATGAAAGTCTCAAGTTTTCCTTGTGATTACTTGTGCCAGCTCACCAGGTATACTGTTCTGACTGTGGTGCTCTTGTTCTCCTTTTCAGGATGGCCCCGCGACGACTGCCAGCTAGGGTTCCGAGTGTAGGGCGCGACGGCAGCCCACCGAGCGACGAGGTCTCGGTGCAGGGCCCTTTGCCAGCAGTGGCACCGGCGGTAGCCTTACCCGCCGAGCCACCGATGCTACCAGTACCAGACGCTGACGATGCACGTCGCCTCAGGGCACTGCACGAGTTTCAGAGCCAGCGACCGCCCAGGTTTCGCGGTGAGGCGGACCCCTAGGCCGCCGAGGACTGGCTAGAGGCGGTGGTACGGATCTTCAGGCTAGTGAGGACACCAGCGGATCTCATGGTGATTCTCGCAGCGAGCCTCCTGCAGGCGGCGGCAGGACGATGGTGGAGCCTGATGCTCCAGGTTCACGATGAGGCATCCCTGCTCTGGACGGACTTCGAGAGCCTCTTCCGCTCTGAGTTCGTCCCGGCCACCCTCCGAGCGGTGCGCATCCAGGAGCTTCTCCAGCTGCGCCAGGGCAGCATGACGGTCGCTCAGTACGCGGCGAGGTTCACGGACCTATCTCGCTACTCGACCGACATGGTACGGGACCCCTTCTTCCGGGCCCGGACCTTCGAGCAGGGCTTGCGACAGGAGATTCGGGCGTCACTGATCTCCCTCAGCATTCCGACCCAGGCGGGAGTGCTGGAGCGAGCCCTCCTGATCGAGAGCTTCCTGGCAGAGCCTTCTTCAGCGGCGAGACCTAGCGCAGGGCGGAAGGTAGCTGAGTCTTCGGCAGCAGGTAGCCGACGGATGACTCATGGGTCCAGGCAGACCAGACCCCCACGCAGACGGCCTCAGGACACCGGCTCAGCAGTACGAGGCACACAGCGGAGTGCCAGCCTTTCGAGAGGCAGGCTGTGCTACTCTTGCGGCGGGCAGGGTCACATGGCTCGTGACTGCCCGACTCGCCGATCAGAGGAGCAGCAGACGGTGGAGGGGCCACCCAGGCAGAGGCAGAGGGTCGACCGTGGCGGTCCGCAGGGAGGAGGCGGACGAGGCAGAGGAGCTGGCCGAGCAGCGGGTGGTGGGCGACGCTTCGAGGCTCTACCCCCACCACCACCAGGAGGGCCACCTCGACCACAGGGAGCTGGTGGGCAGGGGCAGGCCCAGCTCCAGGCAGTGGAGGCCTACGACCCCGACATGCCAGAGATGATTCGAGGTACGATCTGTGTCTATTCCACCCTTGCTGCAGTGCTTATAGACACAGGAGCGAGTCACTCTTTCATAGCCTCTGCCCTTGTTCGGAGCTCGGAGATTCCGACTGAGCCGTTGGCTCGATCCTTACGGCTAGAGACTCCTACGGGAGCAGACTCGACGATTACGCACTGGTGCCGGCAGTGTGAGCTTACTCTAGGAGGCGAGATCTTCGGCTGGGATCTCCTTGTAGCGGCGTCGAGGCCTTACGACGTCATCTTGGGCATGGATTGGCTATCCACGGTTCATGCCCAGATCGACTGTTTTAGGCGCAAGGTGCGATGTGTTCGTACCGACGGGAGCAGGTTTACCTTCACCGGCGAGAAGGGAACCTTTGCAGCACAGGATGGACTTCCGCGGAGGAGGGTGCAGCCTATCTCTCATCAGTTGGCTAGCCTCATCCTAGGAGCAGTGGACGTGCGGAGTCCGGCTTTTCCTGCAGTGGTGAACCAGTACGTGGACGTCTTTCCCGACGACGTTCCAGGGCTACCTCCTCGTAGAGAGGTAGACTTTTACATCGACTTGTACCCCGGGACAGCCCCGATATCTACTCCAGCATATCGGATGGCCCCCGCCGAGCTTCGAGAGCTGCGGGTACAGTTGGAGGACTTGCAGAGCAAGGGGTTTATCCGACCCAGTGTTTCACCCTGGGCTTCCCCGATTTTGTTCGCCAAGAAGGCGGATGGGAGCTTGCGACTATGTGTCGACTATCGTCGCCTGAACCAGGTGACAGTGAGGAACAAGTATCCGCTGCCACGGATTGATGACCTCTTCGATCAGCTCAAGGGAGCGCGGTGGTTCTCGAAGATAGACCTCCGGTCAGGCTATCATCAGCTCAGAGTTCGAGACGAGGACGTGCAGAAGACGGCCTTCAGGTGTCGGTATGGCCATTATGAGTTCTTGGTTATGCCGTTCGGCGTGACCAATGCTCCAGCAGTGTTCATGAGCCTCATGAACAGGATCTTCCAGCCATACCTCGACCGATTTGTCGTTGTCTTCATTGACGACATTTTGGTATACTCGACGACTGAGGAGGAGCATGCCTACCACCTGCGAGTTGTGCTAGACACACTCCGAGAGCACCAGCTTTATGGCAAGCTCTCAAAATGCCAGTTCTGGTTACGTGAGGTCCATTTCTTGGGGCACGTCATTTCTGAGGCGGGAGTTGCAGTGGATCCCGCGAAGATCGAGGCAGTGCTAGCATGGGAGCCACCCAGGAGCGTGACAGAGGTGCAGAGCTTCTTGGGCCTAGCCGGATACTATCGGAGATTCGTGCCAGACTTCTCCAGAGTTGCGGCACCACTCTCAGCGTTGAAGAAGAAGGGGAAACCCTTCGTGTGGTCAGACAGATTTCAACAGAGCTTCCAGGAGCTGAGACAGAGATTGACCAGCGCACCTATCTTGAGGTTGCCTGAGGAGGGAGTTGGATACGTAGTTTACTGCGACGCATCAGGGACTGGACTCGGGTGCGTCCTGATGCAGGAGCGGGCCGTGATCGCCTACGGATCACGTCAGTTGAGGCCGCATGAGCAGAACTACGCCACTCATGACCTGGAGTTAGCAGCAGTGGTCTTCGCTCTGAAGACTTGGCAGCACTATCTGATGGGCGAGCGCTTCACAGTCTTTTCTGACCACCAGAGTCTCAGGTATATCTTCTCTCAGAAGGACCTGAACCTGAGACAGCGGAGATGGCTTGAGTTCCTCCAGGACTATGACTTTGAGATAGTCTATACTCCTGGAAAGGGGAACGTGGTGGCCGATGCCCTCAGCAGGAGGACGGGCATTCAGCTACTTGAGGAGGCGACGGAGCAGCTAGCCTCCTTGCAGATATCCTTCGTGGATAGAGACGGAGCAGCCTTTCTTCAGTCTCTCACAGTCTCTCCTCCACTTCTACAGCGGGTCAGAGAGGCTCAGCGTGAGGACGCTGACTGTGAGACCCGGCGTGCACTGATATCCTCAGGTCAGGCGCCTGATGGTTTCTCCCTTGGAGTAGAGCACAACATCCTTTTCAGAGGACGTACCTTCGTACCAGTCGCTTTACGAGAGGAGGTGCTGAGAGAGTTTCACACTTCTCCCTTGGCGGTACATCCCGGAGTGGCGAAGATGTACCAGGATCTCAGACGACAGCACTGGTGGCCGGGTATGAAGAAAGCTGTGGCAGAGTTCGTTTCACGATGCCTCACCTGCCAGCAGGTGAAGGCAGAGCACCAGGTACCAGCAGGTTTGGTACAGCCCTTGGAGGTCCCGGAGTGGAAGTGGGACGGCATATCTATGGACTTCGTGACTGGACTTCCACGTACTTCCAGAGGTCACGACTCCATTTGGGTGATTGTCGACCGACTTACCAAGTCGGCACACTTCTTACCCATCAGAGAGCAGGGCTCAGTGGAGAGCTTGGGACGTCTTTACGTCCAGGAGATCGTACGGCTTCACGGTGTGCCATCATCTATCGTCTCCGATCGAGATGCTCGTTTCACTTCCCGGCTTTGGAAGGGGTTGCAGGAGGCGTTCGGGACGCGGCTCCATCTGAGCACAGCCTTCCACCCTCAGACGGATGGTCAGACGGAGAGGACCATACAGACACTCGAGGACATGCTCCGTGCATGTGTTCTCGACTTTGGTCGTAGCTGGGAGGACCACCTACCCTTGGTGGAGTTTGCGTACAACAACAGCTACCACTCCACCATCGGGATGGCACCATACGAGGCGTTGTACGGCAGACCCTGCAGATCACCGTTGTGCTGGACAGACCCTGGGGAGTCAGCACTCGTGGGACCGGAGATGGTCCGAGCCACGACAGAGAAGGTCCAGATCATCCAGGAGAGGATGAGGACAGCTCAGAGCCGGCAGAAGTCATATGCTGACAGGAGGCGGAGGCCACTAGAGTTTGAGGATGGCGACCACGTCTTTTTGCGTGTCTCACCTCGACGTGGTTTACGGAGATTTGGCCGAGGCGGCAAGTTGTCTCCACGCTTCATCGGGCCTTTCCAGGTCCTCAGCAGGATAGGAGAGGTGGCTTATCGCCTGGCTCTACCACCTCAGTTGCACCGGGTGCACGACGTCTTCCACGTGTCTCAGCTGAGGAGATACGTGCACGACCCGACGCACATCATCGACTTTGGGGAGCTGGACGTGGACGATGGGGCAACTTTTGCGGAGGTTCCAGTGGAGATCGAGGATCGACAGGAGCGGGTCCTACGTGGGCGGTCGATTCCTCTTGTGCGCGTCAGATGGCAGCACGGGAACCTCCAGGAGAGCACTTGGGAGCGGGAGGCTCAGATGCGTGCTCAGTACCCCCATTTGTTCCCCTAGTTTTTGATGTATCTTTACGGGGACGTAAAGCCCTGAGATGGGAGTAATGTAAAGACCCGAAAATTTCAAGGAAATTTTTTTCTTAATTTTCTTTGGAATTTTACAAGAGCGCAGCTTCAAACGGCACCTGATTCCGAGGCCCGGTGTGCCCGGAATCAATTTCCGAAGTTTGGCTCGGGTACGTTCAGTGAACGGACGAGCGGGTTTTTCTATCTTTTGAACCGGTGCCCGGAATCAAATTCTGAGGGCACCGATGAAATCGCAGCGCCGATATTTGCTTAGAAACGCCTCTTCCGGAGTTGCGTTTGCTCAGACGTGGTTTTTAAATTTTGCGGCTTTAAGTCAGAAATAAAATAAAGTTTGTGCGACAACTTTATTTTATTTCACTTAAGCTGCTTGGAAGCCACTTGAAGTCACTTTAAGACGGCTTGAACTGAGTTGAACTGGATAGGATACTATCCAGAAATATCCTACCCCCTTGGTAGGATATTTGTGCGGTGGGACCCGCACGAGCCCCGCCGTTTCTTTCGCTAAGTAACGCACCCGCGAAAACCCGTCAAAGTAACTGAAAAGTCAACCGACGCGTTTTCTTTAATTCTTAACAGACCATTTAATTGGGCTGTTTCTTTCGTGAATTAAATGGGTTGTTTTATTCGTTGAATTAATTCAACGAATTAAGTGGGTCGTTACTTACGCGTTTTGCGTTTGTTGGCAAAATAATAAAATAGACAAACTTGTCTATTTGGGAGGATTGCTATTCCTCTGAGCCTCCACCCTCTCCGCGAAGAACGCGAAGAACGCGAAGAACGCGAAGAACGCGAAGAACGCCGGCGACCGGAATTCGACGACGCACACCAAGATCTGCGACGTCGACGAGATCTACCCGCGACATTCTTCGGCGACGCCTCTTCTTCCGCAGCCAATTCTCGTTCGGCATCTAAGGTGAGAATCAGATCTTTTCTTCTCCCTTTTTAATTTCAATATCAACGGATTTAAACTAATTAAATCCGTTTGTTCTTGATCCGGAGTTCGGCGACGCGACGCCGGATACCGCGACGTTTTCCCCCCTTCTTCCGCGACGAGCAATCCCGCGACGATCCCTCGTTCGGCAACGACAGCTGCGAGGTAAGGGTTGTTGGAATTCTTTTTAAAAATCCCGTGTTTATTCTTTTGAAATATAGAACCCGATCACGAAACAATTTTAATTTATTTAAAATTGTTGATTGGTTTCTTTCTTGTTTCTCCCGTTGATTATGACTAACGCGGAGGGTGCGGGTCTAACGAACAAGACCCGGCAACCCTCCGCCGATCTTCTCTTTTTGTGCGGATTTGGCGGACGACGACGAACCGTGCAGCGAGGGCAATTTGTTGGTTCCGCAGTGAAGATCGTCCCCCGTGAGGAGCATCGGCGCAGACGGGAAAGAAATCGGGCCACCGGAGCATCTCCGGCGACCGGAGGCGGCGGCGCCAGGCGCGCCGCCGTGGAAATCTTCCGCCGCGACTGAAGCCGCGGCGGCGGCGGCAGCCGGTTCCGCGGCCGCGCGGAACCGGAATCGGACGCGGCGGCCCAGCCGCGTCCGCGTGACAGGCGGCCCCCCCGCGGGGGCCGCGTCTCCTTCAAAGCCGCGGGTCAACCCCGCGGCGGCGGCTCTTCGGCCGCCCGGCCGAAGACCGAGCCGGCCGGTCCGGTCGGCCGGGCCGCGCCCAGGCCGGACCGGACCCGGCCGAGCCGGTTCGGGCCGGGTCGAGCCGACCCGGTTCGGGCCGACCCGGTTCGGCCGACCCCAGGGGGGGTTCGGGCCGGGTCGCCCCGGGCCCAGTGCCCCCGTTTCGGGCCCTCTACGGTCTTTCGCCCATATCTTGGGCCTGGGACCTCCGATTGACGAACCGTCAGCGGCTACGCGATCCTTGGATCGAGACGGTCGTTTCGGTATATTATACTCAAGGTTTCGGAAGACTTTGGGTTCGGCCGGGTTGGTTCGTACACGAAGCCAACCGGGCCCTCGGAGCGGAAACGCTCATAACTTGAGCTACGGACGTCCGATCGACGTACCGTCAGCTGTGGTAGTTTCCTCTAAGTGAGACGGAACTTTTGGCATACTCCGCCCGAGGATCGGATACAGGCGGAGTACGGTCGGGTTGGTTTTGCCCTAAAAACCAACCGGGCCCCTGGGACGAAAATGCCAATAACTCTCAGACCGGGCGTCCGATTGACGCGCCGTCTGTCGCGTTGAGATCCTGTTGTCAATACGGAACTTTTGGATACATCAACTTCGGACTACGTGTCAGTTGATGTATCAGCCTCTCGGCTCGTGGAGCGGACCCTCCTAAACGAGCTCGCTTTGTGCGGGAACCCTAGCGCTGGCTGTGACCTCGACGACAGAGCAGAGATCCTCCGTGGACTGCGACGACGGCAGAGCAGAGATCCTCCGTGGACTGCGACGACGGCAGAGCAGAGATCCTCCGTGGACTGCGACGACGGCAGAGCAGAGACCCTTCGTGGACTGCGGCGACGACTGTGCAGAGATCCTCAGTGGACTGCGTCGACTACTGCACTCAGCGATCCTACGCGGATCAGTGCCCGATCCTGTGTGGGTCCTACTACCGGTTCTATGTGAGCCACTGCCTACCGGTTCTGTGTGAGCCACTGCCTACAGGTTCTGTGTGAGCCCGATCCTGTGTGGGTCTTTTGCGGGGGTTAGTACCTATCGATCCTTCGTGGGTCCGACGACTTAGACGGATCAGTGATCGTCTTTGACGTCATCTGAAAAAGTATACCTGGTTGAGCTGAATCTTATGTTACTCTCCTTTGTGGATTGTGTTGAACCATCCTTTGTGGATTTACTGTTTACTCTCCTTTGTGGATTTGAGTCTTGCTTTCCTTTGTGGATTGAGTTGTTCTTGAGCTCGTGAGCAGAGCTAGAATTGGGGACTTAGGTATATGTATGGGCATATACCTAAGTCGAGTCAGATGTTACTTCGTGATTGCACCTTTCTTTTGTGCTATATCCTTTGTGGATTTCGGGAGACCTTCGGGGGTCTCGGGGTCCTTACTGAGTAGCTTGTACTCACCCCTGCACGGGCTATGCCCGCACCTTGTTGTGTTGGTTGCAGACGGCGGACAGCGCTGATCACGGTCGGGGCGTGGAGCAGGACGGTACCTGGAGGTGGACCACTGGGCGGGACGTGCTCGGAGCGGACGTGGGACCCGAGGAGCCTGGAGGCTATCTGTACCCACCCTTCAGGTGGGATTGCCAGTGGACGACACGAGGCCACCGTCTTTTCTTCAGTTGCTGTACTTTACTTTTTGTACTTTACAGTTGGGCTTGTATTCCGGCCCCTTTTCTTTTCTGCACTTTACTTTCCGCTTGCTGACTCTGTGTGGTTGTTACTTATAAAGGAAATGCCTTCCCTGCTTACTGGGATTTTACGCCTTGGTGCTAGTCGCCAGCCCCTGGCCTATGGAAGGCGGGCTTGGGGTAGTCACGGCACGGGCCCCGAGGACGGGTCGTGACAATCATTTTCACCCATTTTCTCTAGTTTCATTTAGTATTACAAATTGAACAGTATGGAGGAAAAGATTTATTACCTTCTGGGAAAGGTTCTCCAAACAATAAGTATATAAAGAGACTTTAATATTTAGTTCTTATGGTGAAAAAGTTGAAAGACAAGTAAAAAATACCAATGACAAGCATAGAGTCAATAGAACCTTTGAAAAATACTTCAAAGAAAGAGGTATTGAATAGGAAGTTATTTACATCACATATCATGAAATTTATCTTTAGAAGTTTAAATTAAATGAACTTAATTGAATATGCAAGTAATCACTTCTTTAAGAACATTCACAAAATATAAGTAATGTTTCATTTTTTACTTGTTGGGTATTAAATACAATTTTATTGTCACATATGTGTATCTATATATAGTAACCAAGTAAGTAAATAAACATTACTATAAGTAAGGTGTGTTCTCCAAGTAGATAAGAAAATGTGTTTCCTCAATTAGTGATGATAAGTACAAAACTTCTATATGGACAAGTTTATTGATTCTATTTGAACGTTTGAAGTGTCACTAAAAACATTAATCTCATGTGTCCATTGGACACAAGGATTCATTATTCCATTATCGTAATTAATGTTATTTGTAGTGTTGAATACTCAATTCATAGTTCAATGATAAATGAATAATTGACAATACATTATGAATATAAAATTTAAGACAAATATACCCATTTATGGAAGGAAAATAATTTATCAAGACAAACTACAAAGTGTTTAGGGATATACTATGTATGGTTTTAGAATATTCAGAGTTAAATACCTTATGCACTATCTACAGACTGCTAAAATTAGTTTTGGACAAATAATCCTTTAGAAATAAAGGTAATCCACAATGATTTTGGAACTAGTGCAACTAAAGAGAGTGAACTATTACAAGGTTAATCTAGTGGTAAGTATACTTCATAAGATTACTTTAAGAATTTAAGGAATGTAAAAGTGAAGTATACCATATGCCTAGTCAGAATATATGAGATTTTTCGGCTAGTCTATTGATGAATATCTTTACCAAGCATTCATCAATCAATATAATGTAGCGTTGTGTTTTTCTTAAATTCACATTACCATATACACATCAAAGCTATGATGATATTAAATAGGAATGACGAAGAGTCTTACATATTAATATTGATTAATAAAATTTAGCATGGATCAATTCCTATATTAACATTTATTTATACACATCCGAGTCATGATGTAAGTAAAAGGTGTTTCACTATTGAAACTCATTCCTTACAGAAACTTCCAATTTTAAAGACCTTCATAGAAAATAAAAACATTTTACCATAATCATATGTCTAATTTCATAAAAAATTTGATCTCATATGTGTAATAGTATGTTGGAAATCCTTTATGTTATCAGAACATGTTTTTAGATTCAAAGTGTTTGTTGAGATATAAAAAAACTTGTATTAAACAAAAAAAATGTGCATCTATTGTAATCATCCTAATGTATTATAAGGATATTACAAAAATCCCTATGATAGAAAATATAATTTCAAGTTATATTGTATATTTCTATAAAATGGTTCATATCTCTATTTTAGATAGTGGGACAAATATTGACTTAGTTTTAGTAAATGTTAGAGATGCACACATGGTTGACATAGAAAATGGTTCCACCAGATCATGTGGAAGAGGATTTTTCCAAAGACATATACTACATCATAAGGATAAAACCTTGGTGATAGTTTTATATTCACCATGGTCAGTGATAAATTATTCATTGAGAATAATGATTCCTACAAGTAATTAGTAAATGTAAAATAGCTAATATTAACAAGACTAATTAAAATTCAATAATGGATTCCAGGTATCATAGTACAAGAGGATTACTAATTTGAATACTTCGGTAAGTATTCAAATGATATTATAAATGGATGAAACATGTCTGGTACCAATAAGTATTGATTTATTATACCAAGTCATTTTTTCTAAATCCATTAGAATTTTTTTACATAGCTAATTTATATGATTATTTTATTGTTCATTGGATTTAAAGACCACTAATCATGGTAAGTATCTATTTGAATCAACCACATGAGGATGATGACATCTTAGAATGTCAATAAGGGTGCATGTTACTAAAATATAGTTCAGGAATAAAGTAAGCAACTAGATCATATAATATTCATTTGGAATAAATTTTTTCATGTGTCTACCATAGGTTAGTATGAGAATCATAGTTTTCTAAGTAAAATATGTTTTTCATCATATGAAAACTGGTTTGGTCTTATAGTTAGTTAAGAACAAAATGTAAAATAACTCTCTAGAAATTGACTTAAAGTAGAAACAAGAGTTCTAGGGAATGGAATTTACTAAAGTAGATCTAATGGTTTCTTAAACCTAGTCAATCGTACATATATTGACATAGTATTAAAATACAAGTTGGAAAAATTCAAGAGATAATTGTTACCACTACCACATGGCATATATCTCTCTAGGTATACATGTCAAGGACATAGGTGGAGATTAACATGGTGATTTGAATTGCATATTATTTTTCAATGGATTAATAAAGTATTCCACAATATTTATAAGAATGGATCTTTCCAAGATATAAATTATATTTGGTAAATATCATTTGTAACCAAGAGAACTACAAGAGAAGTAGTCATAACTATATGATTGTACTTGATCCATTACAAAGGATATGTACCTGGTAAGTGGAGTGGAAAGGATACTAGTCTTTAGGGGACACAAAATAGTCTTACTTGGATAAATTTGGTCTACTATCATAGTTAGGATAAGGTAATGAGAAATAAAACTCATTAAAGAAAGGGGTATCCATATATATAAATACTGAGTTTGTTGTGGCTTATGAGGAAGATAAGATGTACTGTAAAATATGAAATAATTTGTTCTAGTTATTAGTATCACTCCTAGAATCTAATGTTTTATCATTATTATAATTATATTACTAGTACCATCTAAGATGTCAAGTTAATATAGTGGACAAAAACTGATAAACTTGGGGATTACATCTCATGAGTATTTTTACTCAAGGAGATGAGGTCACATAGAACAGAATAGCCCGACAATAGAAAGACGACATAACACTTACTAATCTATATCTAAACAAAAAACATGATCTTGTTCATATGAGGGTTAACCAGGATGGTTAGAAAGTTGATTCTAGTGCAAGTGGGTGTTTTGTAAAAGTGGGTGCCCTAGATCCAACTTGAATAGTACTTTTGATTACCATTACATGTATAAATATTGATATATACATGTGTATTTATTCTTTCCATAATAGTGTGTATAGATTTTTATCCACTATTTACATGATAATGTCCTTATATTATGTGTTGTATCAAAAGGTCATATCTATTCTTATCTATAATGAGAATCTCGAGATACTATGACTATAATCTTAAATATAAATTTCCTATGGTATAAATACATCATACTGACAAGACACATATGATGTTTGACTATCAGGTGTCGGGGGCTCATAATAATTGATATTTCCTATCATTTAGTTCACATTCAGTGATCTCCAGTAGTGAGATCATGAGAAAAGACCCAACAATAGTAACACCACATGTTTAAGGTATCATTTGTTTTTCCTATATACGAACATGTGTATTGGTCTCCAGATTTGAGACCATTATCATTGTGTACAATTTGATCACATAATTTTATGAAATGCGAAAACCATGATAATGATATCACGATGAGGTAGTTTGTGTTGGGTGTGTCATTGGTGGTTGAATGATCAAGATAGATTTTTTTGATTCCAGGTTGAGGAAGAGATATATCATGGTCTTAGGTTGACTAGGATAGTAGTGGATACATAAATCCATGTCCATGGTACAAGAAGGAAAATCCATACAGTAAGGTCATGAAATATATAAACTAATAAAAGGATGATGACCCAAGTGTGCATCCTTCTTTATGAGATATCACTAGACAATTAAATTATATTACACATTAAGTGTTCACAAGAGAAAGTCATAGCTATACGATTCCTTATCTCCTTAGGGTCCATGATAGTTTTCAAGACTCCACTCTTGGTTTGTGAGTTGGAGTCACTACTATTGAGATAAGGACCTAGAGGGTCACACACTTAGTGTATCCACATCTTCCACCTATTTTAATGAATATTATTTTAGGACGAAGTGGGCCCCATGTGTGGGGCCCGATGAACATCTGAGATTAATTGCTCGCTAAGAAAAGTAATTCAATTATATTATTCGAGATTAGAATAAATACGATTTAATTTATTTGTCATGGTATTCAAAAATTGTATGGTCATAAAAGTGAATATGAGAAAAATATAATTTTTCGAATGAACATTGGCTGTTCAAGGTTATTAAAATTATTTGGAGAGCTGACGGGCTGAGTTAGTGGTTTATATTTTATCACGTATCATTTTATAGTGTTATAAGTGATTGATATACTATCTGTAAAATTTATAATAATTTTATTAAGACATAAATGTTTGCAGAGGACTCAAATGAAGTTTATTACTTTCTAGGGACCAAAGTAAAATTTTGGAAAGTATAACCTACGTATAAAAGATCATTTTATCATCTTGAATTACAAGCTCCAACATTTTCACGAATTTAGAGAGATAATATCACTTCTCCTCTCCTATAAAGTTCATAGAGGGAGATTATGGAATTAGAACAAGGTTAGATCAATCTCGCTTTCTCGATCGAGTCTGAGTTCTTCAAGTGATCGTAGGGATGTCATAATGCTCTTCAATTTCCTATGCTGGCCCCAAGGAAATACAGATCGATGATCCTGGAATTTTGGAGCATGTGTGGATGATCTATAGAACTTATAATTTGGAGTATTACAATAAAAAAACATCAACGATGAGATAATAAAACTAGTGATTTCAAAGGAATGAGGTATGTTTTAATCTTTCGTGTGGTTTTATTTTCATTCATAAATTTAAATGCACACAATCCTTTTAAAAATATGGGAAAGGGGTTTAGTGGATTCTATGTTTTAAACATGAATCCAAACCCAAAATTTTAAATTTTTAATTCTTCAACGCTTTCACTGCACCCTAGGTTTTATCATAATATGCATATATATATATATATATATATAATATAAGAATTTAATTACATAAAAGAGGGTGATAAAGTGATTTTTAGAGGGAAAGTCTATAACCCAACAAAATATGGCTGTTTAGAGAGATCCCTTACCTTATATTCCAAAATCATTCTAAACTTGTGCTTAATGTGCTGAATAATAAAATAAAATTAATTAATTAATTAATTTATATACTTTTGCATATATATTTGACTTATTATAATTTTTATGTGATCATTTGTAATCATTTTACTGATATATATTGTTTAATTTTTTTGTTCTTAGAGTGTTCATTTCATGGTTCTAAGGCCAGATCACTTGTGGATAATTATTGATGTTCTTGTAAAATGGGACTAAAAATACAAACATGAAATGAAATTGTATTAATGTACTTTCATTAATTTAAATGGTTCCAATTTGTTCTGATAAAATGGATGATTCTTTTATTAAAAACTTTAGCGTTATACAATTAGTTCATTTAGGCAGTTTTAACAACCATCATGAACTAGTTTTATTTTATTAATTATTATGGACATATATTCATTATAAAATGTGAAAAAATATATTATATACATAATTTGTTCATTTTAAACCATTATAAGTGAATTTAAACAATCCATGAAGGTTTTTATGGAAAACTAAAATTCATCATCCATGAAGGTGGTGAACCGTCATAATATGGGAAATGATTTAATTTTTTAGAATAAGAGGAGATGAGAAATAAATGGATAGTGTATAATATATTATAAATATAAAATTATCTCATATATATTATTTTGGAGTTATTTTTTCATGTTGTATGAGGTTGGCGATGAGAAGGTAGATGAAGAAATGAATTTTGAATTGGTAAATTGAGAATATTATATCTTAAATGTTGCCACTATGATATACTTCTTAAGACACTAAGAATTGGTATTTTGGTGAGAACAGTAAAACTAAGAAGTGGGGGAGAGGTTTGGGAATGAAAATTTTCAATCTCAAAGGCTTATGAGATGTAAGTATAATGGGTAGTATTTAGAAGTGGAGGAGAGGTGTGTTTTTGAATATTATATTTATTAGCTTATTATTTTGGATCAAGACTATCAATATTATTTATTATTGTGAATATATTTAGTACATGGTACATGTGAGTTAAAACTAATGGGTTCTTAAATCATCCTTGACTAAAAAATTTGTGTATTTAACTTATAATGTTAAACACCATATTTTAACTTATATCACTATTCACAAAAAATCAACAATTTTATAAAAATACAAAAACCTCACCCTACTTTTTTCTTAATGCATATATTTAAAAAATAAAAATCATTTTATGAAATTAATTTTATAAATATGAGAAATTTAATTTTTAAATAAAATCCTTATTTATTTTAAAAATACCAATTTTAATATTATGTTCAATTTTTTGACACATTGAAAAATTACTTATGGTCTCATAAAATTTAATTATCCTTATATTAAAAATTAATATTAATTCATAAATCCATTTTATGAAAATAAACTTTCTTTTAAATCGTTATATTTATTATAAAATTGTAATTAAAATATTTATGTCTTACAAAAAACACTTAATATATCATTTTTAAATCATTTATTTACTTGTAAAATGGTATAAATATAAATTTTTTTCATTTATAAGATACCTAAATATTTTTTTTACATTTTCATTGGTGAGGTTACTATTCAAACAGTTTGGTTACTATTTCTAATAGTCAAATCACTATTGCAATGGTCATATTACTATTACAATGGTCATATTACTATTCCAACAGCTAGATTTGTTACGAATATATCTGATCCCTAATTTTTATAAATATATCATATTTCATTAAATCTTAATTCACTCCTATTTTCTCTCGATATTGGATATATTTTCATTTTCAAAATTCATATTGTATTACTGTTATTCTTCTTTATTTATATAGTGTTGTTCATTAATGTGATTATTTTGGGGGATCAAGCATATCTAAATTTTCCTATTATTATTATTATTATCTTATTTTATAATTTTTATCCTAGTGTAATACATTCAATTATTATAGCCATGAATGGAGGAAGGAGAGTTGGTAAACCATGGAGATCATCTTGGTGACTGTCATCTAGAGAGTGTAAATCTCCATTCTTATGATCTAGTAATTCATAGAAGATATCAAGGAATACCTTTTACCATGATGCATACTAAGGGTATAGGATTTATTCATCCCTGGACTTCGATTTACTGTAATAGGTATCCTGATAATTAATGGTTCATCACATCCCTTCCGAATGCGTATTCTGGTAGGGTTCTCAAAAAAGTCGCCACTGCACAGGTACACGAGACACTAGATTCCATCACATAAAGATTAGTTAAGTGTAAATTTCCTATCATTGGGTGGATTATACTTACATGGGGCAAGAGTCCATGGAATTTTTCTGATTTTGTTAACTGATTTTTCTCAATCTATGGGTTTTCCATTTGAAGTTGTATACCTATGGGTAATGGATTTTTCAATTTCATGTTTCCCACCTAGGTGATCAAGAAAATATCATAGGTACATGGTTTGGTTTCACTTAAACTTGGTATTCTACATGTCTTGTAATAGAGTTTAATCTTGAAACAATTTGAATCAATTTGTTTGCTCAATTTTGGGTTAAAATCTATAAATTTAACATTATATTGTGGAATGATAAAATATTATATGACATTGGTTCTTAAATTGGTGTCCATATTAAAATGGATAAGGGAAATAAACAAGCTATATATGGGTATTTTTATCATGTATTAGTTGAGTTGGATTTGAATTCAGTGGTTACTGAAAAGTGGGTCTGGAAACAAATGAGAATGAATTAACTCTTAGGATTGTTTATGAGAATATTAATGAATTTTTTTTTCAGTATGCAAGAACATTTTACACTCTAATAGTCAGTGTTGGAATGAAATTATTCATTTTTTATATTCCTTATCCATGCATAATGAGGTTCACTGCACGATAAATGATTCTAAAACAACAAGATTTCTGACATAGGGGAATAATAAAAGGCTTGGTGCTGGTACTTAGTCTGAATAATCTTTTAGTTTTAATTTTATCAGTGGGAATTATTATTTACATTTTCATAAATACCTTTTAGTGAATTATCATGGTGATGATGCTAGTGATAAGTATGAAGCCTCTGTCCCACAATAATCTCTCTATGTGGATGTTGTTCATCCATTTGATTCTATAACTATTGTTGATGCCATTCAAAGATAGGGGAGGATCTTGGGAAGTGATAAATAAATTATTGTAAGTCCATCCAAACCTCCAGTGGGAAGATAAACAGTACATGGTGGATCCTATATGAAGGGGACAAGCTCACCACTTTCCCAGATTGTTGGGAAAACTGTATAGAAGCCTTGTAGTTCATAACTGCAAGACAAAGGTACTCAAGTCATTACTGGGGATCTATGAAATAATATTGGATAAATCTATTTAATAAATTCAACAGATTTTGATTACAAATCGTTTAAGTAGGTATAGATTTAAATAGGGTCTAACCTAGGGCAGGTTCCTCATGGGGAAAAAAGTGTGCCCTTTTGACCACTGTAGAACTGGGACAAGTACAAGACTCTAGTTTGGCCCTTGTTTTCGGGACTTCTTTTGATCCAATTTAATAAAAGGGGATGAATTTTAACCTTATGGAGGTAGAGTTTAATGAATCATCTATTTAAAGTTCTTAATTGTTGGAAAATATTAAAATGAAATGGAAATTAAACACGATTGAGGAAAAATTATAGGATATGGTGGATGATGACCCACAAAATATATTAATTAAAGAAAATAATGTGAAAGGAAAGGAAAAATAGGATTAAGGGTTCTTTTTAATCCCAATTAATAATTCGATACCAAGGAAGTATTACTACCATCTTAAGTCCACCCTGATGACTAGATCAAAATCTTTTGTAGATGGGTGGAAGCCTCAAGCTAGCTATTTTAGTTTTTTTGGAAAATGATTCTGTCTGGAATAAGGGATTTAAAGATTGTAATCAATTGAAATATGATATTTGATATATCCCTTTTTTTGGCATGAGGTTAATTTTTTCATGTCTACCCTATCTTCATCATCTATGTATTCATGTTTTACTTTTCGTTAATAAATGGGATTGAAATTGAATTTTTAATATAATTATTATGACCATTTTTATTCTATAAATGTGTTATTTAAATTATTATAATAAAAGGTTATTGGTTTTATCAAGTGGTGTTTGTGATTTACTATATATGAAACATTCATATAATTTGGAGGTAAATTGCATTGATAAAAGTCTATGGCATTACAATTTAGAACACCACCAATGCATCCTTAACAAAAGTGAAATAATTTATAAAAGTGTGTTCAATGAAATTAAAGTAAATTTTTAAATAAAAAATAAAATTTTTAAGTGATCATGTGAAAATCAAGCTTCCATAAACCTTAGATCTACCTGCATTGGAGCCAAACTAGAAGGAAGATGAGAAGTTTAAATTTCATGACTTAGATCATGAAAATCATCCAAATGTTGGCTCAATAGACACAACCAGAAGTTAAATATGAACATTCCACCATTAAGGAACAAGTTAGATCCAAAATTTAAGGGAAATTCATAGTTTACACATGTTACCCCAAACCATATCTCTAGTGAAAGAAACACTACCACATGTGGATTGAATATCTAGCTCTGGGGAAAGCCACATTCACATGAGTCAACCCAATATTTGGCTCTAGGGAAAGAAGAATTATCATGAGTCACTCTAAATGTGAAATAACAAACTTCCAATCACAATGGATACAACCCCCCTTGATAGGACTAATTAGTCAAGATAAACCAACCCAATAACTTGAAACTATCTAGAGATAAACCATACAATCATCCATATACAAGCCATAATATAGTAAGTAACAAAAATTCCATGTCAAGAAAGGGTTTTTCAGCCACACACATACACAACCACATGTGAATATTATCATGTTAGGGTCTCATGGTATATATTAACACCTAAATAAGTATCATCTTAATCAAGGGTCTCATGGTCCAATGCACACACCCACATGAAAATGAAGAACTATAAATCTATTTAAAGGCTAACAAATGGTAAGGTATTTCTGCATCAAGAGTATCAATTACCAACACCAAGAATTTATACTTCAATAAATTATTCACAAGTAATTTCCTATAACAAATACCAATTATTCTTATGAGGATTCTATAATCATGATTTATGAAGAATAACATGACAAGAAATAAAAACATATAGGACTTGCCCAAGGAAAACCACCACCACCATTGAATCTAGATCCGATCAAGAGAGTAAAAGATATCCTAAATATATTTAGGATCCGATCCTTAAATGATCCAATAATTCTCTATTAGGTCATTTAGTAACTCATAGATCTATCCGAAATATCCTAGATCTATGATCCTTCCTAATAGAAAGATTTCATATTGGTTAGAATGACATAAACATAGGAAACAAGAGTCACCAAACCGATCCAATATTCAATCATAGAGGATATGGGAAGAAGGGATCTAAAATAACCTTATATGGAGTGAAAGATGCATTAATAAACCTCCCTTAAATATCACACATGGTTTTATAAAAAGAAGTAACTCCCCCGATTATAAAGTGGTTGACTATTACATTTTTAAAAAATTCGAATCACAATCTCCAAAGTGAGGTGATACCCACCACAAACATGGTGTATTTTATCAAACCATTCTCTAGTGGTCTTCCAAGAATGAACTACACTATGTGGAGAAAAATTCTTGGCCATTTCAGACCCACCACACCTTCCACAATAGTGTGGTAAGTATATTCTAGTCATGGTCTATAGGGATACTCCTAATACCTCATTCTCGAGACCAGTACCAAACTGTTGTGAGTTTTAGTCTCTCTATTTAACAAAAGTGGAATCCATATACAACATGTCTTCTAAAATGGTGTCTTCCAACACACAATTCACCTTAAAAAACAATATTTTCTCCAAAATACTCCATGACATTACACTCATGCAGCTTTATAATGTGTTTATAGATATGAGTTTATTTGTAAGAGTTGAGTGATATTTCAAAAAAATAAAAAAGGGGGAGAATGAAGTACCCTTGGTGTTATTGAGGAAGTCTTTATTAGTTTTTTATTTTTTATCAACATGATTTAAGTGATAGAAAGAAGATTTTAAGGTTTCATCTTAGAAGTCCTTTTGTGAACTGACTAAAGACACATGGAAGTCTCAAGCTAAAGTAAAAATTAGAAAATGATGATTGATGTGATTATATTTATTAAAACTAAAGGAAAGTGTTGGTGGGTGTATAGAATCTTTCAAAAAAAATTTGGAAGAGGTTTTTAATTGATTGAAGAGGGATGGGGATAGTTTAATGAGGCTCCAATTCAAAGTGAAAAAATTCTAAAATTTCAATACTTAGTTAGTGTGGTTGATTTAGAATGGTTGATTGAAAGAAACACTATATCTTCATGGTTGGTAGACTAAACATGAAATCAATCGAGGAAATGAGAAATAAATTAAATCTATACAAGAAGTCAATTCAGTGTGTTAGATTAAAAGGTATAGTCACTTTTCTACTTGACAAGGTCAATTGAATGAGTTTTTCATGTAGTCTATCCAGGCTCTACCGCATGGTCAATCATCATAATTATTTTCTTTTACATGAAATAACTTTCGTACCTCTTGGTCGATTATGTACTTAGAGATTTTTTATGGATATTTTTTATTGAAATTTGAGTTTCCAGAATTTATATATTCCTAATAAATTTAATTTTATAATTCTCTACTAATCATGTATTTCTAAAATATAATGTGATTAGTAAAATCCATTTTTAAATATAAGATTTATAGAAGTTTGAATGAGAATAAATGAGAATGTTCCTGGCTATGTTATAAGGGAATGAAAATTCAATAATTAAATTATCTTTCAATGTCAAAGATGCTATTATTCAGGGATTATAGATGAATCCTAAAATCATGGCAGTTTCCTTTGATCATTATAAAAATATTTTTTTCAAAAATAACGAGAATATAAAAAAGTTATATATTTATAAGACAATAGTTTTTAATGAATTTTTGAAATAATAAATAATATTTTACATAGAAAACATCTTTTTAAAGAAGAAAAAAATAGATATTGTAAAGATAGATAAGGTAAGATGAATCTATAGTTGATCATCTTGGTGGTTTTTGTAGAAGTGAAAAGAGGCTGATTCATGCATGCATGCTTATGTGCATGAATAAATAATCCTAAAGTTGGTGATATGATCCTGAAGTTCATTTTATGATATTGGTTCTTCTAGGAAGTTGAGATTCATTTATAATTAGACATGACATTTGATGCAAAGGTATCATGAATCACTTGGAATAGAAGATTAATCAAAGAGAGAGGGTGAAATTTTAAAATCTCATGGTACCAGGGTAAATAAAGCCATTCATATTTTTTATTGGTAAAGTTTGAGGAATGAAAATACTTTAAAAAACTTATATTTTTTAGGAGAGTTATTCTTTGATTTCATCCAACCTTTAAATGATTTTGAGAAAATCTTTGTTTGAGTGAAGTCTTCGGTATATTTTAATTGATTTTATAGGGTTTTAGGATTATTTTCAGGGGAGAACAATGTATGTATCATTATGGGAAACCGTGAGACATTATTAGTTAACCCTTATTCTTTTTGGAGAGGAACAATGAGTGGATTATGGATAAAACATGGTTAGAGATAACCATAGAAAATTACCACTTAAACTTGAAACTTGGAATAAAAAAAATCATTGCTACCAAGACATGTGTCCAAACGATATAAGTTCCCTGAAGAGTCAATGAGTCTTGTACGGTTTTCACATGGATCATTAAACAATGTGAATAAACCATGAGCACATAATTAATTAATCTAATATTCATATTTTGGCCTAAAAACTCCCCAAAACCATAATTTTTCATCCTATACATAGGGATGATGAACTTAATGATTCTTATGGATATTTTTGGAAATTTACTTCCTACCAAAGAGAAATTACATTGGATATAGAGACATTGGTTCTATGTATTTAAAAGTAAGTAATCATTTATCCTATAATATTCTTATTCATGATAGAGATTCTCACTTATCCTTGGTGAAGACCCAAGAAATAGACTATCATGATATGATCTAGGAACATAGAGTTAGTCAAATGAGATTCCTTCTATAATTTCAAGAAAAAAGAAGGTGGAAAGATAGTTTTGTCTTAACCCATCTTAGATTCCTCTAAATCATTCCATTACACTGGATCTTGTTTGGTAAGGCTAAATTGATACTAAAACTTGATTTTTTTTTCTTATTATATATTCATTATTTAATATTTATGTGGTATTTTGGGGTTGTTTCTAGGGATAATTGGTGTGGGAGATTGATTTAAGTAGAAAACACTGATGTTGGGATTTTATGCACTCAAGGTAGGAAGTTCCTTACCATGATACTACAATTTTATATAATTGTATGATATGAAATGCTTATGTGGGTTTATGTGTGTGTATACATTGATATATTTATTGACATTAAATTATAGTGTATGCACATGTGTATAGATTGTGAAACATTTCGTTATATAACATTCTTGTGCACGTGTGTGTATCCCATCAGTACTTTTTTGATATGACATGATTGTTCATGTATGTATATCATGTAATACATATTTTTTTAAAATGTTTTTTCATATGTATAAAATAATAATTTTCTTACTATGGATTTTGTATCTATAATGTGTTTATCCCATAGACTTATGTTATCTAGTATCAAAGTAACTGGAGGAACTTTCTTGGTTTGGTTAATCCCTAATAGGGGGATCATGTGATATGTGAATCATTATAATTATGTCATGGTATTGAATGGGAGAATGAAGGGAATGATGTACTTGAGGCCTGAACTGAGTTTTGATAGTGAGGCATGATGAACTTGGGGTTCGACCAAACATAATTAGTTGGTTATGATGGCCATGTGGCCTGACCCGAGGTATGATGTCCTTGTGGCCTATTTCATGAACTACATTGGTCTAGTGTTTTTTAGACTCATTTTAACCAAATATAACTTATTTTACATCATTGATCCAATGTTTTTGGGGTCAGGGTTTGTGAAATCCTAGTTATCACATGATGACCCAACACATGATTACTTTTTCTACACTTATTTTACTATATTTTCAAACAATTTTATATAAACACTGGACATATTATAAGGAAAAATTTGTGGTGTACTACTAGATTTATACTTACACCAAACAAATTAATCTCAATGTGTATTCATACTCATTTGAATTGGATTTAGGATGAGGGTATAGTGACCTTTCTTATAATAGTTGTACTGGAGGATAAGGATAGTCAAGGTATTTCCAAAACAGAATCTGAGATTCATTTTAGATATTACTCTATTTATTTTTTACTTGTTTATTTTATATAGATCTAATGAACGTGTGGATTATTGACTAGCTTTTCTAAGTATTTCATGACATATTTTTATATAATGTTTTGATGTTGTTATTGTTATTTCATCGGAATTTTGTTCCATTATTACTCTGATTATTGTTTTTATTATCATATACTTTGATTATTATCTATTATTGAGAGAATAGTCTTCCCACAGTGCCACTTAGTCCCTCATTTATAGTCAAAATCATCTAAGAAATAGGGAGTTACACCTAAGGTCATACGGCCCTCCATATTGGACATGGTGATTTAGGAAAAGGTGTTAAAAAATTATATCTTAGCTATTTTATTTTGACTAATTATTTATTCTAGGAAGACAGGTGATAGGATGGTGTTAGGAATCGGTATGAAACTCATTCATAGGTGTTTTCAAACCACATACAAGAGAAGTATATATTTTTAAGGGTGGGATTACTATTTTTTTGTGAATTTACTATGGACCTATTTCACCGTAACAAATGCACATGATTTTTCTGGTATAGTTTATTATATTTTCTCTTGGCATAAATTAAAATAGTGGGTGAGTTCATACATCATGTATATACATGTAATATTATATTTCATTAACATATTTTCTTGTGTTTGATATTACATGATCATGTTATAAACTATTATAAATTTTATTATGACTAACATGTCACTTTTGGTGATATGGAATTGAGCTTTCTATAGGTGGTAAGTTTACTTTATGTTTTCATTATTTATCATATTGTTTGTGATTGATATTTCTAAAATATTTTTAAAAGAAAATTTCAATTTGTATAAAAGTGTTAAAAATATTTTTAAGTGATTTTGGTTTTTAAAATGTAATTTTGAAATAAAAGTGTTTAGAAATAGATTTTGGAATGCTAAGTGGTTGTGAAATTTATCAATGGAATGTTTGAAATGTAATTTGGGTGTTTCAAAAGGTATTTCACCCCAGTTAGACCTTGAAATCAGTGAAGATTTGGTTTTTATGAAATTTTTTTAAACGAGAAAAATTATTGGTTTTTCGCAAGGTTTTTAGAAAAGGAGGATTTTATTTGGATTGGTTCAAATTGTTTTGAATGTGGTTTCGAAAATTTTTTTGGTTGAAAATATTGTTCAAAATGAAATATTCCAAGGGCTTAAATGGTTTATCTTAATGATCCTATATTTTGATAGACTCTTTCGGATATTTTGAAATTTATTTTTCTGATAATCATGTGAGATCATCTTGAATGAATCTTATTATTTTTATTGATGTGTTAATGTAAATTATATACAAATATCATGATTTATATTGGTGTGTTTGGAAAGAGTGGAAATGTTATGATTTTATGGGTTGTTTAATTGCTTCCTTTTTGAGATGATATTATAAGAGGTTGAGTATTTTTTCTTGTAGCCTTATTTAGTAATGGACCCTTGAAAGTGGTGGTTGGCTTGTGATGTTTCTATGTGATGAATGTGTATCTATCTCTAAAGTGAGTAAAGAGGGGTTATGGTTAGTAGTTGTCTGGTGATTTTTCTATGTGTTGGGATAATATCAGCGTAAAGATGATCGTTGTGCTTTGCATCCAATGATTATTTACAAGCTCATGTGATGATCAGGTTTGGATGAATTTGTAATGCATGCAAGTAGGAAGTTCTTTTCTACCTTGAGTGGAAAGTGAGTGGGATTTTCTTAGGATATTCGAATAGTAGCATGTGTCATAGTACATAGAGACCTTAATTTTTTATTATTGATTGGTATGGGAACAATATTATATATTATACAAGTAAAGTCTTGGATAAAAAAGGGTGACCCCAGTGAGTGTGTTATGGCCTTGAGAGTATTTTAGAGAAGAGTTTGTATAGTATCAGACTTGTTAGTATCTGAGGTGATACTATCTGTAGTAGTTCATGACATGAACTAAGTGTTCAATATATAAAGGGAGATCTTGTAAAAATTATTAACAAGTTAATATGTGTTAAGGTGAATGTTTTAGCTTCTGTTTTCAAAAAGGAAACCAAATCTTGTACTTGTAGTGAGACAAGACCATTGTTTTTTTCATGAATTGGTAGATACTGGGTGGTATAGTGGTATTGAAGTGTTATAAAATTTGGAATTTATATATAATAATTCTATTTTTTTTAGTTTATATTTTAAAGGTTCAAGAAACCTTGGGTTTTCAAAAAATAACTAGAGAATAGACTTCCTGTTGGTGGTTTTATTTGGCATGTATTGCTAGTGAATAATGCTTCTTGAATGTAAAGTGTGTTTGGATGTGTCTCCAATGGTTAGTGACCTAGTAAAATTCCATGAGGGAAAACTTGTTTTGAATATACATATTTCTTCATATAGTGTTATCATAGTGGAAAGTGGTGGTGTTATGTGTGGTTTCTGTTGAACTTGTGTCAGGTTGATAAAAAAGGGTGGAATGTATGTGATATTTTTCATTAAAAAATGATCGATTAGTTTGGATTAGTGATAGCATAGTGGTTGTGGTTCTAGTGAATAAATAGAAAGTAAAGAATCTATAACAAATCATCATTGGTTGAATATAGGTTAAAGTAAGGCCTCATCCTAGGTAGTCATGGGTGATGGTGTTTCTTGTTGGGATCCCTATAGAAGAAGTTTAGTTTCTCACTATATTTTTCATGAACCAGCTCGGGTACCCTCGTAACTTGATACCCGAGCCAGTCCTGACATAACCCGAAGGGCGTTCCTAATCCCCACGGGCTAGCGACTAGCACTTGCCACTGATCTACATACAAATGGGAATGATTTTGCCACAATAATGTGGAAGCGAAAGATAACAGTCAATATGAATATCAACATAAAAAATCCATTGGGAGAAAAAGTGCCAGACTAAAAAGAGGTATAAAATCCAAAGTACTAAAACCCAAAGTAATAAACATGAAAATAGACCCAAGGTCCCTAAGGACACAACTCACCATGTCCAAAGCTCAACAGATGGATCCACCTCTAAGAGATATCTTCCCTTTGCTCAAGCCTGGAAGAAGAATGTCTACAAACACCTGAAGGAAAAATTATGGTTTTATCCTAATCCCTATGAGATACCAAAAAATATTCCAAGATAGATTCCAAATATAGATTTTGAAAAGAAATTCTTTCAGTTTTTTCAGAATAAGTAGGCTTGGAAATTTAGAAGCATATTTAAACATAACATGCTATACATTTTCAAAATGATGGAAAATACATTCAAATTATAGGAAGTACATTACAATGGATGTAATATTTCTAAAACAATGTATTAATTAAATCATTTATATAAAATAGTTTATATAAATTCACCAGGAATGTAAATTATTTCAAAAAAAGCATTGGTATACATTTATATCTTCAATATAAATAAAAAATGAAAAACACGGTCATCTACCAAAAGTTATTATAGTATTAACCATCTATAAGATTCCACACTCTCTATGTGAACTCAGAAAAATGTGTATACACACATCCCTATGACACTAATCAAAATAGACTTGTCACCAACCTGTTGGGGATGTGACCCGCTGTATGTATATTTTAGAACATTGTCATATCATAGAGAGTATCCAAATAACTCACTAACTACTTAAGGCTTTCATACACTCTTACATGATGAGCGAACTATTTTAAGACTTATTAAAATATGATAAATACCATTCTTCCATTTCAAAAATTCAAATTTCTTTACATTTAAAACCAAAATTATTTTTATTAAAAAAATTATTTTTCACATGATAGAACCATTATGTTTCTATCAGATCATTTTAAGCCTTTTTCATGAGGTTGAAATCCATTGAAAATTAATTCCATACTTTTCATAATTAATTTCTACAATTAAATTCAAAAAATTTATAGAAATCATTTCCCTGAAATATATAATTTAAATTCAACAATTTAATTCATCCAATTTCCATAAACCCACCCCAATTCAATGGAACCAGGGGTTTTCAAAGTTTCCTTTCCAAAAGAATTTAAAATATCCTAATTCAATGGAATTAGATTTTATCCAAGCAATTGAAATCAGGGTTGAGAATTTTAATTTTAATCAAAAATTGAAATCAACCAAGAAATACAATGGTAATAAATTTGAAAAAATGGGATGGAATCACCTACCTCTTTCTTGAAGAACGACACTCGCAACAGAACCCATCAAAGATAAAGAAGGTGAAAAAGACCTAAAAACTCTACCTAGTTGCAAGATCCAACACCATAATACCTGGATCCATCAATCACAAGATGATACACTTAAAGATCAAGAGAATTGGAAGATAGAAACTTGAATAAAGAGGGAGAACAATACACAAGAATAATGAAGATTCCAAGCCATTTGGTTCAATCCAGAAGGAGTTGAGTATCTAAAAAATGCAGTATAACTTATCTAGGTTGAGATCCAAAGATTTTAAAAAGAAAAGGACTGATAAAAATATTCAAATGCATGAATTTAAGTAGGGTGTGGGCTGAGTCACGAGGTATACCCATGGGTCACGATGTGTAGGCCACACGGGATATGTATGCCGAAAAAACCATCGTCTTGGGTTAAAAAACTAATATTTAATCCCTTTATGATGTGCACCTCAGGTACACGAAATGTACCAGCTCATGGAATGATCTCCCCATTCGAGGCTTGATCTCCCAATCCACGACATGCAACCAACACCAAGTATACAATGTATACTTTAGGTACACGGTGTGTACCTATTCGGCAGTATGCAGTAAACCGAAAAAATACACATAAAAGGATTTTTAACCAAACAAGAAATTATAAAAGTTGTGAAATTACCTAATAAAAGTAAAATTATGTTACAAACTCCCCACCATAAAAACGTTTTTCTCCCATAAATCCTATGAAAAAGCTTCCATGCTAATGATATGGGGATACTGCTATCTCATTAGTGCCTCGCATTCCCATATCTTGTGATTATCAGCACCATTTCACCATAGGACATGAACCTAAGGAATCATCCTCCCACGATGTACCTTGGTCTCATAATCAACTATCCTGAATGGTTTCTCAATAAAAGATAAATCAGGAATGATCTCAAGATCACTCCAGCTCTAAATGTGATATGGATCAGATAAATACTTTATCAAATACAATACATGGAACACGTTATGTATCAACATCATCTGTGGTAGAATCACCAAATGGTATGCAACCTTCCCCACCTGCTGAAAAAACTATAAAGGTCCCACAACATGGGGAGAAAACCTCTCATACTTCCCAAACTGTCGATGACCCAACCGGGGTGAAACTTTTATGAAAACCTGGTCTCTAACTAAAAAAATCCAAAGGTCTAGGACGTCAATCAACAAAAGAATTTTATCAGATTTGTGCCGTCAACAACCTCTGCCATATTAGATGAATATTTTTTGTTATCACTTTCACGAATCTTTGTCCAACCAAAGAATTTTTACTGACCTCTTACCAACACCAACATAGATTTACAAGGTCGTCCATATGAGGCCTCAAAAGGTGTCATTCTGGTCGCAGACTGGTGACTGTTTTTATAAGAGAACTCAACCAGCCCCAAGTGATCATACCAAGCCCCACCGAAGTCCAAGACACTGGAGAGAAGCATATCCTCAAGAATATGTATAGTTATTTCTATCTAGACATCCAACTATGGATGGTAGACCGTGCTCAAATGAACCTAATATCCTAGTGCCTCTTGAAGGTCTCTATAAAAGAGAGAAGTAAACTAAGAATTTATATTAGATACAATACTAGATGGAACTCCATGAAAACGAACAATATATTTAACATAGAGATCACCTAACTCCTCAACTTTGGCCGCATCATGAATGGGTATAAAGTGAACCGACTTGGTCAGCTGGTCGATCACCACCCATATTTCATTCTTCCTTATCTAGGTACGAGGCAACCCAACCAAAAATTCCATATAGATCTCTTCACACTTCCAATTAGGGAATAAAAGTGGATGTAGTAAACCCAAAGGTTTATAGGGCTCAGATTTAACCTGTTGGCACGTATAGCAGTGAGATACAAACTCAGCAATGTATAGTCTCATACCTGGCCACCAGAACTTCCACCTCGTGTAATAGAACATTTTAGTGGTTCTTAGGTGAACATCCCACTGAGAATTATGACTATCCCCCATCACATTTTTTTACCACTAACAGCACAATGAAGCGGTTCCGATAGCATAGAACACACTCTGTGTCTAAGCAGTCATCAGAGAAGTTATCTTCAAGAAATACTTTATAAACCTATGTTAATATCTAGCTAAGCCAAAGAAGCTCCAAATCTTGAAGACATTTTGTGGTTCCCCCAAGTCATAAAAACCTTTAACTTTTCAGAATCAAATGATAAAACCTATTCAGACACAATGTGTCCCAAGAATTTCACATCCCAAATATGGAAATCATACTTCCAAAACATGGCATAAAGGTGGTGATTTCTTAGTAGATTCAGAACTGTTCTCAGATGTTGCACATGATCCTCCTAAGAGTTAGAGTAAAAAATAATTTCATCCACAAAGACCTCCACAAACGTATCGAGATACTCATGGAAAATACTTTTCATTAAAACCATGAAAATTGTAGGAGCATTTTTAGGCCAAAACGCATAACAAGGTACTCAACGTTCCCATACCTACTCCGAAAGATAGTTTTTTGAATGTCAGATTATTTTATCCTCAACTCATTGTAACTAGATTGAAGGAGGATTTTTAAAAACCAATTCTCCCTTTTAAACTAATCAAACAGATCATCAATATGTGTTAAAGAATAATTTTTCTTTTTCACAAAACTATTGATATTTTGATAATCATCACATAAGAGAAGAGAACCATCAACCTTCTTAGCAAAGAGAATTGGCACTGCCCAAGGTGACACACTTGGATGAATAGAGAATTCATCAAAAGGTATTCCAACTGAGAATTCAGCTCTTTCATCTCATCTGGTTCCATGTGGTAAGAGGGTATGGAGACCGGTTGAGTACAATGCATTACTTTAATCGAAAAATCAACCTATCTCACAGGTGGTAGACCAGATAAATCCAAAGAAAAAATTTCAGAAAACTTGGTGGCAACTGGAAGATGATCACCACCCATAAAATATTGCTCCAAGTCAAATTAAAATACTAATATCAATTTCCCCAACTCTGGATAAGAATTTTTGGATCTACTTAACCTTTACTCCAATTCTCCTTGAAAAACAAGAGGCACAGCACTAGGTGTATTAAAGTAGAACTGTCGAAGATAACAACCAATTAAAGCTTGGTTGTCAATGAGCCAATACATCATGAATATGACATCAAGAGATTTCATATCAAGAAACAAAAAACTCTAAGATATCTCAATATGAGATAGAGAGAAGACACATGAGGGTCTACAATGAACGTACTATGTATTTGTACCAAGCGGCGTAGTAATATCCATTTCACAAGATAGTTGCTCTATAGGAAGATTAAGAAGGTCAACAATATGGGTTGAAATAAAAGAGTGAGATATACCAATATCAAAAAGAGAAGTCAATAATGATGAGACAATGGTAATGATACCTCTCACAGTCGTTGCCCCATGTTTACCTACTCTAGAGACTCTTACACTATGTGAAGAAGCTTTATTCTAGATGATTGTGGATGGAACCCTTTTTTTATTGATACATTTCATTTAACTATAGTTTTAGGAGGATATGATTATCCCGTACCACCACGTGAAGTATATAAGTGATTTTATAACCTCTATAAGTGTCCCGGACGTCCGTAAGAGCTACAGTTCTTAGGTGCCTTAGTGAAAACCCTCATAGAATGTCTTGGATTTCCACACTGGTAAAATGTTAAAGAACTTCCTCATGGAGCTGTAGGAGGTTTGGAATGACTCTGACATTGAGAGATACTACAAGGATCATCACACTTCAATTTTCTATTAAAAGAACCAATGCTGCCAATGGGAGAAAGAAGAACTCCCATCAACCCTGACTTTCCAACCAAGTCCATCTCAACCATCATTTCCCTATCCAATAAATCAGCATAAGTGGGTAGCTTTAGCAAGAATACCTGAGAAAGAACGTCTAATCGAAGTCCAAACTTGAACTGTAAATCCTTCATCCTCTCATTAGATACAATCTCAGGAGAAAGATGAACCAGCTCAAAAAAGCGATTTGAATACTCAGTCATGGTTTTTTCGGCCTTCTCAAGCTTGAAAAAATATACAACCTTAGCCAACACCATAAAATATGGATAAAAATAATTGCTAAAAAGAATCTTTAATTCATTGAATTGTAAGACCTCATGTTTCCCTTTCATCACCATCTTGTCTCACCATCTCCTACTCGGTCCATCTAGCATGACGGTGGAACACTTTACCATGATCACTTAAGACATCTTGAAGAACTCACACAGATGTTCTATATTGCGCAACCATTCTTCAGAATGTTGAGTATTAATGAGTAATTTGAAGACCTGTGGCTTCTGGAGAAGGAACTCTTGATACTGATTTCAAATAACATCCCCATGAGGATCCAAAACTATATCCTATGTGGGAACTGGAGGTGATGCATATCCCAGAGCTTGGACAGTGCGCATAATAACCTCAACTAGATTCAGGTCAAAAATAGGATATTCTTGCTGAGGTTCTACAACAACTTCTTTCTATATAATACTCACACATCTTCTCAGAGGCATGATTCTAGAAAATATCAGAAAATAAATAGAGAACATTATATTAAAACTCAAACTAATTAGAAAGAGAAAATTTTCTCAACAGAATGGATAAAAATTATTTGGATTTCTCTATATCCAAATATCAATAGGGAAAATAATAAAACTAATCCATAGGATGTATTTCCCTAAACACCCCTATTGTCTTAAGGTTCATTAAAGTGAGAGTTGGACATACACTCAATCATAACTACCTCTTATATCCTAACAAGATTTCAAAAATGTATATTTAATTGACGAAAAAGGAAGATCAATAGCCTCCTTTCATACCAATTGGTCACAAACCAGCTAGGGTACCCCAGTGACCCGATAACAAAGCCTCCCCTAACATAACTTGAAGGGCATTCCTGATCCCCATGGGGTGGTGACTAGCAACTTGGATAGTACAATATACAAGTGGGAACGATTTTTCCACAATAATGGGGAAGTGAAATATAAAAGACAATATGCATATGATTATGGAAATTCCACTAGGAGAAGAATTACCAGAATACAAAGAGGAATAAAATCCAATGCACTACAACCCGAAGTACTAAACAAGAAAACAACCCCAACTTCCATAAGGACACAACTAACTACGTCCAAAGATCAATAATTGGATCCACCTCAAAGAGATCCCTTCCCTTTTCTCGATCCTAGAAAAAGAATGTCTACAAACACCCAAAGGAAAATGTAAGGTGTGAGCCTAAGACCAGTATGATAACACCAAAGACTCCAAACATATGACAAATATATATTTTCCAATGAAATTCTTTCAGTTTTTTCAGAATAAATAAATTTGGAAATTTAAAATCATATTTAAACAAAACATGATATACATCTTCAAAATGATTGAAATTAAATTCAAAGAACAAGATTTACATTACAAGGGATGAAATATTTCTAAAATAATGGATTAAGTAAAAAATTTATATAAAATTGTTTATATAAATTTATAAGGAATGTAAATTAGTTCAAACAAACATCGGAATACATTTATATCTTAAATATAAATAAACAAGCGAGTAACATGGTCATCTGCCAACAGGTAGGATAGAATTAACCAGCTATAGGATTTCATAATCTATATGTGAACTCAGAAAAACGTGTATACACATGTACCTACAACACTGGCCAATGGAGACTCATCACCAACTTTTCAGGGATGTGACCGGCTGCATGTATGTTTTAGAACGTTGTCGTATCGTAGAGTGTATCCAGATAACCCACTAACAACCTAAGGATTGGATGCACTGTTACATAATGAAAAAAATATTTTATGATTTCTTAAAATATGATAAATGCCATTCTTCCATTTAAAAAATTAAAATTTCGTTCCATTTAAAACCAAAATAGGTTTTATTAAAAAACATGCTTTTTTCACAAGATAAAACAGCTAGTTTTCTATCAAATCATTTTAATAAATTTTCATGATATTGAAAAACATTATATACAAATTCCATTATTTTTTCAATTAATTTCCACAATTAAATTCTAAAATTTAATTGAAAAAATTCCTATAAAATCCAAAATTTAAATTCAACCATTTAAATCATCCAATTTCCATAAAACCAACCTAATTCAATGGAATCAGAGGTTTTCCATGTTTCCATGAAAAACCATTTTAAATATCCCAATTATATGGAATTGGGTTTTTTGAAAGAAATTGAAATAAAGTTTGAGCATTTAAATTTAAATCATATAAGAGATCTAATGGTAATCAATTTGAAAAAACTAGATGTAACCACCTACCTCTTTTCCGAAGAACAAAACTCGCAACAACACCTGTCAATGAGAAAAAAAGGAGAAGGAGATCTTGAAACTCTACCTAGTAGTAAGATAAAACACTAAAAGACCTAGATCCATCAGTACTAAGATGATCCATTGAAAACCCAAGAGGAAAAGAAGAGAGAATATTGAACAATAGGGGGGATACTTATATGTGAATTGCACCATAATAAGAATAAAGATCTTAATCCATTTGCTTCAAACCGAAAGGAGTTGAGTCTCTCAAAAAATGCACCAAAACATCTATAAGTCGATAAACACATAGTTTTTAATGGAAAATACAAAGTGAAATATTCAAAAACGTAAATTTAAGCTGGGATCGGGCCGAGTCAAAACGTATACCAAGGGGTCAAGATGCATAGGCCACGCTGGATAAGTATGACGAAAAGCCCATCGCCTCGGGTTGAAAAATTGATATTTAATACTTTAACAATGTGAAACTCAAGTACACTTCTTGTACCATCTCACGACATGATCTCCCCATTCACGGTTTGATCTCCCAATGCACTACATGCAACCAACACCAAGTATATGACATGTACTTCATGTACCTGACATGTAACTATTCTGTAGTCTGTAGTAAACCAAAAAAAACATAAAAGAATTTTTTACTGAAGGGAAACTTAGAAAAGATGGAAAATTACATGATCAATATAATGGTATGTTACAATATTCTCCTTGGATGTATGGGTTAGTATTTGGGAATAGCTGTGGCATTCAATTGATCTTATGGATATGTTTTTTACATCTTTATAATGGTCCATGTGTTTGGAAATAAATGATACCGAAGGATTGAAAAATATATGTTAATAAAATTGAGTTTTTGGAATTGTAAAACCCAAACTTAATACCTTATTTTGATATTTCTAGTCCTAGTGGGTTTTATCAAAGTTTCATAGTGAAATCATGGAGACCTTTTTTAAAAGGTGTAGTGAAAGTTGTGTGTTTCCTTAGATTAGAAGAGGGATGATGTTTGATGTTTTTTAGAATATAGAAGTGTGAGTTTTTGGTTTCAATGTGGGTTACATGGTTTATAGTTTAGTGTAAATGGTAGAGTTAATTAGTGAGTTTGGTGTCTAACAGATGGAGAATAGATTATAAAACCTACTAAAACCATAATGTTGTAAGTTGTTAAGGCTTTATCAGTAAGACCCAAGTGTCAGTGCATGAACAATGCATGAGGTCAGATCTATTTGTGGTGTGAGGGATAATATATTTTCATGAGTATTGAACTTAAACCCATCATATTCTAGGTAGTTTGTGGTGAAATTTGTGTTTGGTAAGCTATTGTGGGTTTTGAGTTCAATATGATAGTTTGGAAATTTTGGGGAATGGTCAGCTATGGTGTGTGACTACAATTTTGTAGGTCACTACCCTTAACATATGAGGATATGGAAGGTTAAATTATAATAGTAATGTCTGGAAGATGGTATTGGGTCTTTGAGTTGTTTAATTTGGTTTAGTGATGTAATCTTACCATATAGTTTTTGGAAATGATTATGAGAGTCAATGTTTGGCTAACAACAGAATATGTTCATGATTGTGTTTCAGTAGTTTTCAAGTTTTTAGTTCTTATCTGGAGTGGCATGTAGGTGAATCTAACCCATAATTATAAGTGGTTGAATTTTTTCATGAGTATAAGAAAATAAGTTACATCAATAATTGATAGATACTTATGTGAGGGTATCAGTCAGAAGCAATTAAGAATGAACTGGTGATGCCAAGCAATGAATTTAGATTTTTTTCATTAGGTGATATTGATGATGATATAAAATATGATTGTTTATATGATACATGCGATGAACTATGTTAAAATCACAACGAAGTTTCATTTGGAACTCTAAAACTTAGGAAAGTAATAATATTTGGTGTCATGGATCATGGAAATGAGCAGTACCAATGAACAGGTCATTAGAAAAAAAGTTGCGTTAGAGGTAATTATTTCATATAAGGAATGTACAACACATGTTGTTGTCCAAAATGATGAAAGGACTACGATATTAGGTAGTTACTCTCACTTGATAATGAGGTTACATTTTCATCTATAGAAAGGAACTCCAAAATGAGAATCAAATATGTAGTATTAGTGGTTTGAGTTATATGATCAAGAAATCTAGAAATAATTCTTGAGTATGAGAAGTTATTATAGGGAGATATTTCAATTGAATTGTAATTTTTAGGTGCATTATGAATTTCTTTCAACATTACTTTAAGTATTTTTTATTTATGATTTTTTTGTGAAGTCTTGAATAGATTTTGGGTGGGTTTAGAGGGTTTTTGAAACCTTTAAGGGGGATCAAAATTTTTACATGGTTATGGGAAAACCTGTGACCTTACTTGTTTAATTGTGTTTCCTATTAGAGATTAATAGTGGGTGGCACAATTTTTGACCATGGTTAGAGGTAACCATGAAAAATTCACTTGGAAACTGTGCAATTCATAACAGAAGAAAAACCACATTTGGCTCATAGTTTAACAAATTGTTCAAAAAAACCCTGAAAGTTATCTGAAGGGGAAATGAGAGATACATAGTTGGTTCATGATTTATTTAACTGTGTGACCAAACCTTGAATATAGAATCAATTAATCTGAAAATTGATATTTTTAACTAGGAACCCCCCGTTTTTTAATGGTTGGGGACGAAGCCTCATTTTATTATTAAATGAAATCAATGACCTCTTTTAACTGGGTAGAGGGAGACCCATTACATAGCTCGAAGGCCCAGTGGGTATGTATCCCATTACATAGCCTGTAGGTCCAAATTTTTGGCATAAGGCCCAATATGTGAATAGTAACCCTGCTGCTACAGTACTGCCACTACTACAGTATCCTGCCGCCGCTACAGTGCAAGCCGATCAACAGTACCACTGCTGCTACAGTACCACTATGGTACTGTTATAGTAACCTGCGCCCCATGGGTTTTGAACCCCCATTTTTCATGTAGCATTACGGGGTGCCCTCATTCATCCTCTCACACCTAGGGATCTCGAACCTAAGTATTCCATTGGATCTTCATGGGGAATTAATTCCCACTGAAGAGAAATTACATTGGATTTAGACACATAAATTGTAAGGATTTAATGTTAATTGATACTTTTTCATATATTCTTATTATTATTGAAATATATTCACTCTTAATCTTGTAAAAAACTCTAGATCTAAATTTTCATGATTATATCTCAGAATTCTATCTTGAACCAATGAATTTCCTTTTAGATTTTAAATGAAAAATAATATGGAAAGATGGTTTTTTATTGATTGTTACCAAATTCATCAGGACCTGTTCATTAAATTATAAACCCTTGGGAAAGTCTAAACACATCATATCCCTTAATATGTTGTTCTTCATAGATCTTCGTTATTGAATCCAAATGTAGTGATTTGAGGTTGGTTCTAGAAATATTTGGTTTGTTTTATTAATTCAAGTGATGAATATTGATATTGGGATTTAATAAAATTTTTATAGCATGTTCCTTACCATATTAAAAAAATTATAAATAATTGTATGATATAAAATTTTTATGTGTTTTCATGTGTGTGTAGCTCATGGGACCTTTGTTGGTATGATATGTTTGTGTGCATGTGTGTGTATCCTCTGATACCTTTATCAATATCACAATAATTTTTATGTGTGTGTAGACCATGAGACCTTTCCTGATATGAAATTCTATGAATGTGTATGTACTATGAGACCTCTTTTGTTTTTATATTTTTTTTCATGTTTATAGATAAAGAATTTTCTTGTTATGTCTTATGTTTGTATTATGTGTATTCCCTATAGACTTTTGATATACGGTATCAAAGAAATAGTTAGAGAATTCATATATTGATTAATTGATTATATGTGGAGTATGTTTTATGTGACACATGATGCTTTTGGTGGGGTCTTGAATGATAGATTGAAGTGAGGCATGATGTACTTTGGTGGGGCTTGACAACCTTATGGATTGACTTAAGGCATGATGCCCTTATGGTCAATTTCATGACTAAAACTTTACAAATGGTATCTTTTGAGATTTATGGTAACCAAACATAACATGTTTTCTTAAATAGAGCCGAAAATGGTAGGGCCGAGGTTTGTGGAAGCTTGGTTAGAACACAATGACCCCATGCACGATTTTTTGATTGCGCCTTTATTTTTCTAGTATACACTTTTTCATAAATACTGAACTTATTATAAGGATACATTGATTGTGTAATACTAGTTTTATATTAAAATACCAAATGGGAATATTGGTTCACATACAAGCTTCTTTTTTCTAGAATTCAGATGAGGGTGGTGGCCCTACTCATTGAAGTTGTACGAGAGGAGCTAGTTGGCTGGGGAAATATCAGAAAAAATATGGTATTATTTAAAGCTATTACTCATTATTTATTTTTTCCTTGTTTATTATATATATATATTATTTACATGTGTAGATTCATGATAAGTTTTACTATGTAATGTATGCCATATTACTAAAGGAAAGATAGATGTTATTATTGTTATTGCTTATACATTTTTTCCTTGTTACTATAATTATTATTTCTGCTATTGTAAAATTTGTTTTTTATATTTTAACATGATAATTGTCTCCTAATGATTCCATATAACACCTTGAAATTATTCATAATACTCTTACTTATGAGGGAGGTGTGCATGAGGTCATGTGACTCTTCATCCAAGACTTGGTGATTTGGGTTGGGTTGTTAAACCCGCCCCTATATTATATTAACTTTTGATAGGTTTCTATGATTCAAGGATATAAACTATCCCTACATTTTAGTGATTTATTTTCAGTGATAATAAGGGTTTTAGAAACCAACTAAAATTTATAATGATCAGTCTCTCTCATTTATGATAAACCTTGTAAAATTAATGTGTACTACTTGAACTTTATTATTCATGCATATAGGTGAGGAAAATATTTTGACAGTGAAAAAAAACTCTAACAAGTCATAGGGGTTTTGTTCCCAATTTTTTTTTAAAATTAACCATTTATTTACCCCCTCTTAGTGAAGTAATTACTATTTCTTGAATTTCAAATATGAAATAAGATTAATAACACTTAATTTTAAAAATTATTTTTTCTATAAAACATTTTCGCATTATATTTTATATTTTCATTTCAAATTTAAATTTATAAATTTTTGAAATTTTAATTCTATAAAAAGAAAATTATTTTTGGAATTATAATGTCAAAATTATCTTATAGAAATTTTTTAAGATTTTTCTATTCTAGTTGATTTTTTGATGAATAGTTAGAAAACACAATTTTGTGATTACCCTATCATTTATGCATCATCATGATATAAATAAAACATAATGTTTTTATAAATTATAGAAAATATATTACATGAAAATATACTATAAATATAATAAATTTATTATACAATTTATATACATTAAGTTTTATGCACAAATATCTATAAAACATTAATTGACCCTAATGCAGGGCTTGCACAACATAAGAAAAGAAAATATTGATGGATTAGTGACAATATTTGGAAATGATTAGTGTTTTTTAGATATTAAGTGATAAAAATTATTATTAATAAATTAAATTGACATATATTTAGGAATTATTTATTTATATAACTATATAGTTTTCCAAATTCTTACATAACACTTGCACAAGGTAAAAAAGTCAATATTATAATACTAAATATTTGGTCATGATAAGGATGATAAAAATTATTAAAAATTATTAAATTTTAATAATTGTGAATAATTAATAATAAATATGTTTATATTTTATTTTTAAATTTATATAATAAGAAAATTATCCAAAACTCTTACGCATCATCAACGCAACACTTGTATAAGTGAAAAATAGTCATAACTTAAGGATTTGAAATACAATGGTCAATTATTTCATAGTTTTGGAGGATAATTGTGATTTTTATTTTTTGATTTAAATATTTAACGTTGAATTCCATATTTATCTAGAAATTTACAACTTCAAATAATAAGAATAACCATGAAAATATGTTTAAAGTGTATTTAATGTTAAAAATAATTAATAAATTAATAAAAAAATTATAAAACAATTTATTGAGTCATGTTAGGATATTTAAGTGTATGTAATATCATATATTTACAATTTAAAAGCCACTTTACATTTTAAAATTATACTATCGACATGTAAAGACTCAATACTTTTGAACAAACCCATAAGTTTTTACCATAAAACTGGGAACATTCTAACTATTTCAAAAAAAATCTCAAGTTAAATTTAATCTTTATATTTTACCCAAATCACTCTTTAAAAAAAACTTTCTACATTGATAAGGATCCAGACTCTCTATAAGTCCTTTATTTGATGGATTTGTGCTCAATCCAAAGGGGGAGATTCAAAAGATCATGGTAAGGGTTTTCTCATCTAAATTTTATTTCACTAATATATATTCTACATTCATCACCATATTTATTTATTGTGGTGTATATAATAACAATTGATTGATTTTTATTATATTTTCATGAAATTCAATTGATTTACAAATTCATCAAGTGTTTTATCTTTTAATAACTTTTGATTCTAATGTTACCAAAGTCATAATGGTTTCTCTTCCAATCTCACCCAGAATTCAAGGTTATTTATATCTAAATTACTATTTGGGGGAATTTTATGTTACTTATCTTTATAAACCAATATATTTTATTCTATTATTGGGTTTATATTTATTTTTATCCTTTTATTTCCCTTTGGTTCATAATTTAACTGAAAGTATTCTTGAAAGTGGTACTGAACTTATATATTCTTTATGGTCATGAATCATTCACTTCCATGTAGAAATTTCTCAAACTAATTTATGGAATTCCTTATCTATGCTTAATTGATTTATTAAGATAATTTAACATTGACTTTTACTTAACAAAAATTTAAAAGGAATCTTCTTAGTTTTTTTCACTCGGGTTATTTTTTTCATTATTTATAAAAATATAAATAGAACATCATATTTAATGTTTTAGTTATGAATGAATATTCCCAATTTTATAAAAAATTTTTTTTTATGAATCTTCCTTCCAATTTTTTTCATGTTTTTATAATGTAAATTATATTCCCATTTTTTTAATTCTTCATTTTAATAAAAAAACTATCAAAAGAAAAAGATATTTATTCTCAATTTTTAAAGAAATTTTCTAATTTTATAATGAATTTTCATATCTATGTAATCATATGTAGGGAAAAAATACTTCAAGTTATGATTGAAGCATTTTTGAGGTGATTGTTTTTGTTGACAGAGTGGGCATCCATGTTGGGTTTGTTAACAAATTCGAAGACGATGTTCAATTTGTTGAAAACGGAGGGATTGAATAAAAATTTGTAGAGTTAAAGGGATGTTGTCAACAATCCATGTTTGATTGAATAACCTAGACAAAGTAATGGACAATCTTGTGGTGGTATAAAAATAGAAGATACAAGGTGGTGCCATTTTCCAATGTTTACCAAATTTTTGGGCCTCCAAATCGACAAATGAATAAAAGTGTTTTTTCGAAAAGGGACTTGCCAGCCAGTTTTTTGGAGGCTTGGAAAGTTTCACACCAATTTTTTTTCAAGATCAAAGCATCAAAATATTTAAAAGGAAACAGGTTTTCCCATGTTTTGGTTTGGGAACGCAAGGTAACTAGGGCAATAAAGGATAATGGGGATGAACTTTCACACCGAGAGTAGACTTGTGCGTGGCGCTCAGGGTGCCCAAAATTCATATAAATAGAGGGATAACAATCCACATTTAGAGGAAAGATTAAAATTTATAGAAAATTTGAGCTCTAGTCATGCAAGTAGGTTTAGGCCCGTAAGTGGTGGTTTGGTTGCGAAAGTATAAAGATATTAGGAATATGTGTGCAAGTTGGTAGTTGAATGCCAATATAGGTTGGGGCATAAAAGGGTGTGGTTTTCACAAGTTTTGAGTTGAAGAAGGGAATTTCGTGCAAGTGGTTTGGTGACAATTGTGCACCATTCTTAGAGAAGCACACCAGTTGATAGTTGCATGTTAATATTGGTTTGAGAATAGAAGGGTCTGAGTCACCCAAGTTTTATGTTAAAGAAGGGAGTGTCACGCAAGTGGTTTGGTGACACCTATGCGCCAGGATTAGAGAAGCATACATGTCATTCAAGGGCTGCATGAAAGTAGGAATATTTCTCAGTACACCTTTGGTAAAGTTGTATTCTTTAGTGGATGATAGTGGAACATCAAAATAGAATCTAAATACCGAGAAAGATGCATTAATTTGTGATAATGAAGGGACCTACAAGTATTTAAAGTATTAATGGATCCTTTCGAGTGTAGTGAGAAAAAGAAGAGGAAGAAGGTGATCCTCTCCACCGGTAGTGAGCTAGAGATAGAGAGATAAATATGGAGTGACCCTTGGGAAAGCACTGTGCTAACCCTAAACATTGTAAAGGCAGTGAGCCTGGGCATATATGTGAACTAGCCCAAACATTATAAATTGGTAGTAATCTTTAGTGGTTTTGGTACAATGGAACATTATCATTATATTCTCCTTGGAAATAACCCAGTGAGGATGAACCAAGTAAAAATATTTGTGTCTTACTTATTGATTCTCTGCATTGAATTCAAATCATTATAATCTGATAAAGAAATAAAGAATAATATCAACAGTAAAACATAAATGCAAACAAAGTGACCCTTATAATAAAGAGGTCATGATCTAGTAGGGTATAGATAATTTTGAAAAGAATATCTATACCCTGATTCACCCCCTATTAGGGTATGTAGGACCCTTTTGGTCCTAAAAATTAGTATAAGTGGAAGTTTTATTTTATCATATGATTTTCTCTAACTTGGTTCAGTCGATTTCTCAAGTTAAAGATTTAGTCTGCTCTTATATTGGTGTGTCATGAAAAAGGTAATAACTTCAAAGAAGAAGCAGAAGTTTTGTGAAATTACCTAGTGTGGAAGTGTCAACAAAAAGAGTGTGATTAAGCTGAAGGAATCATGTAGTGAACAGAATAATGATTTGGATAAATCACACAGTGAAAAAACCTACTCATTCAATGATGTAGAAGGAATGAGAATAGAAACTGATATTCTAAGTGATGTTGGAACTACTATTCGATTATCCTTCGATAGGTGATGATAAAATAAAAATAAAGTATGCTATTTATGAGGAGAAGCAAGAAAATAGTTTCTCATCTTAAAGACAACATAGTATGGGAATGTCTGGAATTGGATATGATGATCCCCATCCTATTCATGATAGGAAAAGAGAATTTATGAGTTCCAGAGATAAGAAAAACATTGTATATACTATAGATATACCTAAAAATGATGTTATATGAAGTAATGTAAGCATGTGCTATTTATGTAGGATTAATGGTCATAAATCAATCTTTTTTAGAGGCTCAGAAATATATTTCATACCATGAAGATATAAATTTTAATAAACATGAGAATAATATGAAGAATCATGAATAGTATGAAAGGAACACCTATTATAAGAAAATATTCATCAGATGCAATTACTATGGAAGAATGGGACACACTATGAGCTTGTGTCAGGAAGCTCAGATGATTAATATTTGAAGAAGATCTCAAGATACATCAATATCATGGTTTTGAAATGATGAAATAAAGAATAACTTTGATGGATGATGGTTTATATGTTCTGATCAAGGGAATTTGGAAAGACCTTTTAGCAAGAAAAAATCTAGAAAGGAAAAGAATCCCAGAAGGAGATTCTTGACTCTAGTGATGTATAACGGGAAATATAACATTGGAAGACAGAGTTTGAAGATGAAAAACAGGTTTAATACCTTAGTAGAATCAAATGGAGCTGAAAAAGTTGTATAAATCATCTTCTCTATCACACTCACAACATCTCTTTTGGAGAGAATGTGAACAAACCTCAAAGATTAAGAGGAGATATACTCTAGTTGTGATTAATAAGAATGTAAAATTAGTGGACAACTCAACCCTAAAAAGTAAGGGTATAATAATTCAAAAAACTGATAAAAGAAAAATGAACAATGAATGTCTTAGAAAATCCATATCTCATGCCACATACTGAGAAGTGAAGACATGTGGTGAGATTTATACACAGAGATGGAATCAAGGGAAGTGGAATATTGGTGGAACATCCAAGATGGAAATTTCTACCAGTGGGTTTAAACCCCAAAGTGTAAGAAAGGACAATCCTACAAAATCAGAATATCAGAAAAAGACTCATCATGTGGTAAAAGAATTCTTTGTCATATTTCCAGAACATTTGAAGTTGGCCAAGATATGGGAACAGGAAAATAATGAGTGCGATTCTCTTCAAGGAAGAATCAAAGGGTTGACCCATTAGGATCAACCACAATCCTCTTCTAGATGATTTCATAAAAACCCATCTCCATTGGTGTTTAAATTCTATTAACTGATGTTATAGTGTTTCAAGGTTAATAGGATACATGATCTAAGGGGAAGTGGAATTGAGAGGTGTGAAGTGGTGATGTGATGTGCTCCAGAATGTAAAATGATTCAAATTAGTTACTAGAATTGAAGATGAAGGAAGTAATTGTGTACAATGGATAATTATGTTTTTGTTAACTCTATCTATTTTTTCTTACACTGAGTTCTAACTCAATAGGCTTAAAGGTTTTGTTGATGGACCATTTCTAAGATGTGAATTCAACCAATAAATATCTCATTGATGTAATTGAACTGGTGATGTTTCTCAAACCAACAATCACATATGATGAAATGATTTAGGAGAAGTAGAATGTTTGTGGGTTTAAGGAATGGTCCTAACAATGAAACTTGTTGCATAACATAGGGGTAGCATTAAATATCATAATCAGATGCAAGAGCTATCAAAGAAATAATTGGATGACCCAGTTCAGGTGTTAGTTGTCCACCGAGAGAAGATGGATTGTGGTGTACCAGCAACAATCATGCATTTCATGATTATCTATTTTGTTCTAATAATGTGGTATTAGGTGAATATTTTCTGGATACCAAGAATCTATGAGATAATATCAACAATGTTTCAACAAGGAGATGATAAATGTTTTTGAGATAAATGATGTCAATATAATAAAAAATGAACAGAATCATCAACAACATAGTGAACAGATTCATGATAAAATTGATGAGGAGTAAAGGGACTTAGTGGGAGTCGAAGTGGTAGATGATAATTCAGAAGAAGATACATATGATGGGACATTTGTACTAGTTATAAAGCTAGAGTCAATCAGATTATTCCTAGACATTACAGTGAAATATAAATTCAAACTGTTCCATATGGATGTCATATTTTTATTCTTTAATGGGGTTATAGAGGAAGAAGTGTATATCAAAAATCCATATGGTTTTATCATTCATGAGGATGGGAACAAGGTTTTCTGGCTAAAAAATGTGTTATATGGGCTGTAATAAGCACCAAGATCATGGTACTCAAGGCTTGACCAGTATTTGAAGAAGTTTGGTTTTTAGCACGGTTGAGTTCATAACAATATATATTTCAACAAAGATAGTAATCAAAATATGATGGTTCTGGTTTATGTCGATGACATAATATTTGGTTGATCCGATGAAGTTCAGTGTAGATAGTTTTCTGAATTCATGAAAAGTGAGTTCGAATTGTCAGTGATTGGGGAGTTGACATTTTTCCTTGCTTTACAGATGTCCCAATAAAGGGATGACACTTTCATTTCTCAATCCAAATATTCCAAAGAGGTTCTGAGAATATTTGGAATGAAAAATTACAAGGAGATGAAGACTCCGATTGCTACTTGGAGAAATTTATCAAAATATAGTGATGGTAAGGCAGTTAATATCATAGAATATATGAAGATTAATGTAAGTTTATTGTACCTAACAACAATGATATATAAATTTTTTTTCTACAAGACAAGTCATGCGATATAAAAGTAATCCCATGAAAAGATACAAGCTTGCAGTGAAAAGAATAATGCAGTATATTAAGGGCACTGTGGATTTCAGTTCAATGTGTAAAGACAAATCTCAGTCATAGTTATTGGGATATACAGATGCAGATTGTTCTAGTTCAGTGGATGATAGGAAATCAACATTAGGAGGTGCTTTCTATTTTGGTGGAATATGTATTTCTTGGTTAAGTAAGAAGAAATATTTCATTTCATTGAGCACCGCAGAGGCTAAGTATATTGCGACCACTCAATCATGAACATAGTTATTGTGGATGAGGAAAAAACTTGATGATATTGGAGTTTAAGTGAAGTCTCAGATAAAAATCAAGTGTGATAACTCAAGTTTAATAAATATCATCAAGAGTACCGTCCATCACTCAAAGACATAGAACATTGATATAAAGTATTATTTTAATAAGGAGAAGGTTGATAAGGGAATCATGAAGTGGGAGTATGTTCCTATAGAACTACAGGTTATAAACATTCTTAAAAAGGCCTTAACCAAAGAAGTTTTTGAGAGACACTGATTGGCTCTGGGAGTTCATTCAACTGTCCACACTTGAATATGTGTGGATGTGGGACCCCCTCTCCCTGAGGTATGGTGTGTTTTCCTTACTTTACTAATCTGCCTTCTATACTCTATTGAAGACCACAAAGGAGTGACCTTTGGGTTTGTTTAAATAGGTGGTGAAAGAGTGACTCCTAAAGGGGGAGAAACTATATCAAAAGAAGAGAGAAAATGTCTTTCTCAAAGACACAGGGTGAAGCTGACAAGTGGTATAGCAAGATAGGTAAAGTTTATCAAGATAGGTGAAGAAGCAGATAAGAGGGGAACCATGATGAGAGTATGTGGTGTTCAAAGTGGTCAACCATAGCTTAGCTTAGACAACATAAGAACCCATGAATTGAAGAATGAGACTCTAAAATATGATTATTCTATAAGTGAACAATCAAAGAATAGATATCACGACAGCGGCAGATCGTAAAAAGCTAGAAGAGTGGTATTGGAATGGTGTTATAAGGTTTCCAGCAATCAAAAATTGGTATCTATTTGGTATCAATAGTTTGTATCATAAATTAAGTGATTCATTGATGAAATTTTCATTTACTCTTGTTTCTCATGCTGATAATTTCTCATGTGGGCTTATAGTATGTGTTGAGTGAATCAGTGATTGCTATCAAGATCATAAGAGGCGAATGGTGGATGAAGCATTAATGAGGTATCAATTCATGAGAAGAGTTGTCAAAAAACCCAAAGGGAGATATTTTTGGGATGATATACCTCAAGGTATCATTTAATCATTTTTGAGGTGACTGTGTTTGTTGAAAAAGTGAGCCTCCATGTTTTGTTTATTGACAAAGCAGACCCCGATGTTCAATTAATTGAAAAAGGAAGATTTTCATGGAAGGTTTTTAAGTTCAAGGAATTTTTTCAAAAATAAATTATTTATTGATAAACCTAGAAAAAGTAATGGATGACCTGGAGTTGGTACAAAATGTGAATATACAAGGTGGCGCCTTTTTCCAGTGTTTTCTGAAATTTTGGGCAGTAAAATCAATAAATGGAGAAAAGTGTTTTTGGAAATGGTAATTGCATACGAGTTTCTTGGTGGCTTGGAATGTTGTGGGACATATGTTTTACATGATCAAAACATCAAAATATAGAAAAGGAAAGAGGGTCACCCATGTTTTTCTTTGGGCACACAAGGTGACTAGGGCGACAGAGGCTAAGGCGACTGGACTTGCGCACCAGGAGAATACTTGTGCACGACGCTCAGGGTGCCAAAAATTCCAATAAATAGCGGGATAAACCTCCTAATATAGAGTAAATCTCAACACATAGAGAAAATTAGATCCCCATTCATGAAAGTAGGTTTGGGCGTGAATGTTGTGGTTTGGTCATGCAAGTATAAAGATATTCAGAAGTTGGGCACCAGTAGATAGTTGCATGAAAATATTGGTTTGTGCATAAAATGGTGTGATTTTCCCAAGTTATGAGTTGAATAAGGGAGTTCCACACAAGTGGTTTGGTGAAACATGTGCACCAGGCTTGGATAAGTGCACCAGTTGATTGTTGCGCGCGAATATTGGTTTGGGTGCAGAAGGGTGTGAGTCACCCATGTTTTGTGTTGAATAAGGGAGTGTTGCGCAAGTGGTTTGGTGACACCTACACACCAGGCTTGGAGAAGCGTGTATGTCATTCTAGGGATGCCAGAAAGTTGGTATATTTCCTGGTACAACCGTGGTAAAGTTGTATTTATCAGTGAAAGAAATTGGAACTTCAATAGAGCATCTGCATAAAGTGGAAGATGCATTCATTTTTGATAATGAAGGGACCTACAAGTATTTAAACAATGAGTGAATTCTTTCCATAGTTGTGAAAAAAGGAAGATAAAGAAGGTGATTCTCTCCACCATTATTGAGCTAGAGTGAGAGAGAAATAGAGAGTGACCCTTGGGAAAGCAGTGAACTATCCCTAAAAATTCTGAAGGCAGTGATCTTGGGAATAAATGTGATATTGGCCAAACATTGTAAATTGGCAGTGAGATTTAGTGAATTTGGTACAGTGGCACATTGACATTGTATGCTATTTGGACATAGCCTAGTGAGGGTGAAATAAGTAAATATAATTGTGTCTACCTTCTTTCTTATATGCATTGAAATAAAATCATTATCATCAGATAAATAAAAAAAGAATAAGGTCAACAGTAAAACATAAATGCAAACAAAGTGCCCCTTATAATAAAGAGGTCGAAATCCAATGGGGTAGGAATAATTTTCAGAAGAATATCCATACCCTGATTTACCACCCTCTCAGAGTATATATGACCCTTTTGGTCCTAACAACATACTTTAATGTTTCGTATGATTCACTATGGATATTATCTAATGATACCATAAATTTTTTTTCTCAGGATGTCTTATGTTCACAAATTGTTGAATTTGTCAGGAAACTCATTTATTTTCCATTGGTTAATTAATCTATGATGTCGTTTTTATTGTTTTCATACTCTTATATCACATATATGCATGGTTTATGTTTAAATTATGGTTTATATCCATTATATTCCTCCAATTCATTGGGTAAATATTTATGAGTCATGATATAAGAGTGGAACTTATTGGAACAATAATAATGAGAGGCATGGATTTTATCAAAATGTTCACATTGTTAAGTGTGGATCTTATTAAACCATTCAAAATGTTAAGTGTGAAGCTTTTTAAAATATTAAAAAATTAAACTAGGGAAATTATTAAAATGTTCACAATGACATGCATGGACATTAATATAATGTTCATAATGATAAGCATGGACCTTATTAGAATTTTCACAATGGACTTTTTGAAATGTTCAAAAAGATAATCATAGACCTTATTGAAATGTTAACATTGATAAGTAGGGATCTATTTGATATGTTATGAACTCTATATAATGATGTTATGGGAATTGATACTTTTCATATTCTTATGATTTCATTTTTTATATTGTTTTCAAATTCTTGTGATGCAAAGATCCAATGATATTTAATTTTTATCTTAAAATCCATATGTTGTGATCCCTCACTTATGATATACATTTTATTGATTATGATTATCTATTATTATTCACTTCAATTATATTCCCACACCCACATAATCATCTTATGCTCACTTATGATATTCAATTAATATCTTTTCTTTTTAAACTTACTGAGCATCTAAGATCACACATTGATTATGTTTTCATTCCCTTGGAGACGTAGAAGTTAATTATGTATGAAATTTCAAGAAGGATATCTTATATGGAGAATATTTTGGGGAACATTGAATATTCATTATAAAATAAAAATATAATGTAGCTAATATACAAAGAAACTAATACTTTGGGTTCTAGTATTGTGTTTTTATTTGCGAGATGAAATGTTCATGATGAAAAATATATTATTTTTATGCTCAAGTCATATCACTTGGTATCAAATAATTTGTCTAATGTTTTTATTTTAGCACTGGATCTTGGAGTGAATGTCTAGGGTGTCACAGTTTGTATCAGATTAGGACTTAGTTAATTTTGGAGATTAATTTGTCGATATTAATAGGATAATACATATAGAAACCTAGGTTGAAATATATGAGTTATAAGTTTATCCAATTATGTCATAGGTTTAAATGGAGGTGTTATATGATAAATAACTTATGATTGATTTTTTATATTAACAATTTCATTGATTGATATAATACCCATTTCAGTTTTGGTATTTGGTTGATAATAGGATCATGTAAATGGAGTTGTGAAATTTAGGTCCCTAAAAACTCATATATCCAACTAAGGAAGTGTATTTGGTAAAAATGGTTTATATAAATAAAAATATCAATATATTCTTATTATGAAGTAAAATATAATTTTTATGGTATATAAGATAGTTATTTTGAAAACTCAATAGAAATTTTATCTTGATTCGTGTATTTCTTATGGGTCTCTTAGCTATATTAAATAGTGAGTGACAATTATAATTTATCGGAAATCCATCAAACTTAAATATATTTTATTTTGAGAAAGTGTCAAGGTTATCTTGATTATGAATAATACCGTGAGTACAACATAAATCTAAGCCCATAACCATAGTAATACAGTTAATAATGGGAGAATAAACCTAGCTAAAGAAAGAATTAAATGACAAAAATAGAACCATACATATCTCGAATAGTGGCTCCTTCACTCATGTTCACATTGGAGCACAAACCATCCAAATTAATCATGAGACAAAACAACGAAGGAGACCGACACACCCAATGGCCTTGACTGGACATGTTGATGGCTGGAGGTAAGAGACCCACCATGAATAGTCTCCTAGAAGGAGAATGATCCCAATAATTTAGGAGAGGAATAATCTCGACCTCCATATACATATCCTAAATAATCACCACCAAATTATAGAATGTAAGACCCTTATATATGACCTTATTTAGAGAATACTAAATAATCCAACAATCAGACTCCATAAAAACTAGGATCACCTTGTGCTCATGGGTATTTACCTTTTCACTGTGAATCTAATATTGTATAAAATCACCCAACTCGATCTGCACCTCTAAACCACTTATAGAGCATAGAACATTCGATATCGATGTCACCCACTGCACTTTGAAGAAAATAGGAGAAGCAAAATCCATCCTCTCTATAGAACAACAATTTCTTTTAGAGACAATATTGATCCCCTGACGATGTACCCCCTTTTTTGTAGGTAGTGCATGATTACAAATGATCCAAATAAGATAATTTTATTTTGATGGAATATCATGGAACTATAGAGCACTCTCCCCAGCCTGGTGAATGGAACATGTATGCAACACATTTTTCTATGTATTCAAAGAAAAAATAAATGTTGAGGAGTTAGTAAAAGCCAGTTTATTTGTATCGTTCATGATAGTGATGGTTTTAAAAACCTCAATTTGTTGAGAGTTGATAAACGTATTGATGAAAGAAGAATAAAAACTGGCTTGAGAAAAAGAAATGTCTAGAACTGGGAAACCTAGGAAGCTAACCACTCTCTCACACCTGTTCCCCACCAAGAATTTATTTTTTCCACACCCCAAAATCCAACAGAAATAAAGTTTAAGGGTAGGTAGATAATAACAGATTGAGTCCCATAACATAGATCATTCCCGTACACTTATTTTTATTTGTCCTATCTTTCATTGAAATCAAATTTTCACAAAGATAACGACCTTCCAATAATTCCCAAGATAATATAACTTAAAGAATATTCATGGATTCTGAAATGATTCTAAGATCAATACCTCCAAACATCATTCCATAATCTATTTACTATTATGAAGCCTAGTGATGTCTACCCTCATCCTGAGAATAATAGATAAAACCATCCATAAGGTTCTCAATATTGTGGATCACTACTTTTGTGACATTATAAGCTGATAAAACATGCATGGGTATGGATGAGAGGACATTATTGAAAAGGGTAATTCAACCCTCAAAGTAAAGGAAACAATTTTTCTAGTTAATAATATGGTTGGATATTTTTTAAAAATATTATCAAAATGGGGTATCCAAATTGTACCTAAGTAGATAGGGCCACTAATATAATCCAAAGGGAAGGGTCTTCTTAGGACACCAAGTTTCCCTTCGATTCGCTTCCCTTTAAAATTTGAACAAAAAGTTGGTAAGAAAACATTACTTTTACCTTTATTGAACATTTTACTACTCCACTTGGTGTATTAATTAAGAAAATGATTGATATCCTGAATGGATATAATATTAACATTGGTGAAAAATAAAAAGTTATCCCTAAAGAAGAGGTGGTAAACCCCAATGAATTTTTTCTTTAAATACAATGGCCAAACATGACCCTCATTGATGCTCAAATTAAGATATCTACTAATCTAATCTTGAGAAATAATGAATATACCTAGGTATAGGGTTTCACCTTTTCTTAATACTTTTGACTAACTTGAATAACTCATAATTCTTCCCTATGAAGTTAACCGAAATCCAAAGAGAGAAAAAGCACCTAAAGAAGAGGTCCACAACCCAATAAAAAAATCCCATAAAATCTAGTATATAATTATGATATAATTTTTATTTTATGGAAATAATATCACATGATAATTTTATAAAAATATCATAAAACTATTATAAAATTAATATGAATTAAATTTTTTGTTTAGAAAAGTATGAAACCAATACTTGGTGTTGACATAGTTCATCCACAATATAGTACGAGTGAAGTTTGAAGGATTAGTGATAAAATTTAAAAATTATAAGTCTTTGATCAATAATAATATATATAAATTATGTATAATCAAGTAAATTCACATATATATACGAAAGATATAATTATATAATAAGATAATTATCTAAATTATTACTTAGCAATTGCTAAAGGTAAGAAAAGTAAATATCCTAATATTAAATATTTAGTCATGATCATAATGAGAATAAAACTATATTCTGAATGTTACTAGATGTAAATTCTAATAATTAAATAAATATAATTATATTATTATTTTATTTTTAAATTTATATAATAGGATAATAATCCAAAACACAATGCTTTTCCAGGTAGAATAAAAGTAAAAGCTGGTGGATTTAAAATATTAAAGTGATAAGATTTAGATGAAATTGAGACATTTATGGTTTTAGAGGATAAATTTTAAAACAATTCAATGATTTTAAAATTTAATATTTAATTCCATAATTACCTAGATAATTATAAATTTAAATTACAAGAATAAAAATGAAAATAACTTTAAATGGTATTTAATGTTAATAAGCATTTAAAAATTAATAAAAAAATAAAAAAACTTATCTTGAGTCAATAAAGGATGGTTAATTATCTAAGGTCATCTATTTTTCATTTATGATCCACTTTCCATATTAAAATTACATTACTAACCCTTAAAGACTAGATATTTGTGAAAATTCCATCAAAATTTTCCCATAAAAGGGGGCTTATAAAAACCTTTAAAAAGAAATATCAATCTTGGGTTTCAATTTATATTATACCTAAATCCTTCTTTAAATTCCCTTTTCCATGTTCATATGGTTTTGGACCTTCCAAAAGTCCATTTTCTAAAGGCTTTAGACTCAATTCGAAGCAGGATCTTCAAAGATAATGATAAGAGATTTCTCATCAAAATTATATATCATTGAAGTGTGTTGTATATTCACCACATTATTCATTTTTACGGTTTATATTTTATCATTGTATGAATTTTTATGATAATTTACATTCCTTTAAAGGGATTTAAATGTCCAACAAATGTTCTCTATTTCAGTAGATATTTATAAGAATTTTACAAAGGCCAAAGGGTTTATTTTATAATCACATATTTAATTTTAGTTTCCAATATATAAATTATTATTTGATGTGGTTATTTATAGGTTTTACAAGTATTTTTATGCTTCAAATTCCATTTGGTTCATAATTAAATTTAAATGTTTTCTGTAATTAGAATCAACCTTATCTATTATTTATGGTCAGGAATCATTCTATTTATTGTCCATATTCTTAGAATTGTTTTAAAAATGTTCCTATGAATTATTAAATTGTTTATTAATTTCATTTTATATTTAATTCGTATTCCTTTACAATTTTTAAAGGAATATTCTTAACATTTTCGACATAAATCATTTATGTATTTGTTTATAAAAGTGTGAAAAATATCATTGTTAAAATTTTACACATGAAATATTTTTCCAAATTTTATAACAATTTTTTATTTATAAAGCTTCCTTTAAAATTTTCATTGTTTTAAAACGTAAATTATATTCCCAATTTTTTGTAAATTTGTCATTTTAATATTAAATTTTAAAAAATAAAATGATAGTTCTTCTTGTTTTCAATGGAATTTTCTAAAACACTAATAAAAGTATTTTTTATATATGTAAATATGCTTCAATGTTTCTTATGATTCATCAAAGATATTCTATAAAGATACTATCCACCTTATTTATATGAATGTATCATTATCATGAATTGTGGAAGTACTCATGAAACACATTTCTTTCCCACATGTTAATTAATCAATGTTGAAATTATGGTCTAGGTTTATGTGATAGGTTGGATCCCATATATCTCTCCATTGCAATGAGTAATGATTTATGTCTCATGATATAGGCTTGAACCTTATTAGAATGTTCACAATATTATTAATGGATTTTATTAAAATTTTCACAATGTTAAGTGTAGATCTTATTAAAATATTTATAATGTTATGCATGAACCTTATTAAAATGTTGGTATTGTTAAACATTGACCTTATTACAATGTTCATAATGATAAGTGTGGACCATATTAAAATGTTTTCAAAGATAAGGGTGGGAATATTTGGAGTATTCAAAATGAAAATCATGTAACTTATTTAATTATTCACAAATAGGGGTGTGGATCTTATTGAAATGTTCACAATAATAATAGTGGTACTACTTTATTTGTTCAAAAGTCTATGTGATGATGGTATTAGTAGTGATCCTCGACATACGCATATGAAGCCATGTTTTATATTATAATCACATTCTAAAGATGAAAATATCCAGTGATATTTTCTTCTTTATTCCATAATCCTTACGTTGGTATCCATCACATAATATATATGTTTTATTGGTTATTATTCTCTATTTTTATACACCTTGATTTTGTTCTCATACCCACATGATCATCTAATTCCCACTCACATTATTTTACTGATATCTATTTTTTTATGATCACTAAGCATATGATCACACCCCTAATGGTTTCATTGGATTAGACTAACTAGACTAATTCTCAAAGGTAAGTGTTATGTAATTTATGGTTGGGATGTTGGACCGTTTCTCTATTCTTTCAAACGTATGGAAATGGTGCAGTTTGGGTGTCAGACTAAGGCTCTATGCTTCCCAAACACATGTACATGGATTTATAACCAGACTGAGGATCCAGGGTATGTTGATAAAATATGATTAGTGAATTACCTTTTGATTTAAAGTGTATAATACATTATGCCTTGTCTTAGGCATATGGAGTGACTGAATCTATTTTAGTTAGTTGGTTACCCCTTGAGAAACTATAGAATAAAATAGTTACTTGATATTTTCTTAAATGTGAAACACATTTATATTTCATTAGTTTCCTTGTTTATTAGTGAATTTTGATTAAATACATACACTACTTTATATAATAACTATCACTTTAGACACTATTTCCTACTGAGTTTTACTCACACCCTTTTCAGGACTCTATAGAACTTTGTTACCCAAGAAGTTGAAACTTTTTTTCGAATACAGGTTCGGGAAAGGGACCTGGTGTTTGGTTGTGCATGGGATGACGGGTTGGAGAATGGGATTTCAAGACCAGGTTGGGACTCAGGTCCATGTTCAAGGTCTTTTGATAGTTTTGGTTTTGGATTTCATTTCTATGGATACCTGACATGTAGATTATACATTTCATTTTTGTATCATGTCTTCCTTTTTTATAGTTGGAATTTGTTGCATCCTGCTCATTTATTTTTTCCTACTAGTTAATATATATGTTGATTTTATATCTACTATGGAATTACATTGATAAATGGGTATAGTCTCCCAAACATTTCTATATAGACCCAAAATTTTAGTTAAAATCCTATGGAGTATGTAGAGGTGAGACTATGTTCACATGATGACCCAGCTTGGGGAAAAAGATATAGTGGATACTGGGCTTATGAAAACCCTTCTTTTTATTACACAATTAAATACAATTTATTACATAAACTTCACTTGATACAACATAGAAGATCGAGAGGTCTAGTGTAATGGGGGCTTAGGATCATTACATAACAACTTAATACAAAAAAAGACAAAATCTTTATTGAAAACTTCCTTTACATGACCACAACATTCCCTCGTACTTAGCATTTCAGGGGATAACCTGAGGACATGCATAAGAAAAGGGTGAGCTATAAAGCCCAGTAAGGGAATAATCATGGAATAACATGAGGAATACAATACATTTTATATAATAGGCATATCAATAGAGAACAAGAGAATAATAAACATAAAGTCATGATAAATCATGATAATCATAATAAGGAAATGTGGCAACAACACTTAACATGGAATTAGAATGAGCCATGGATAATTGCACCTAGAGCATGAGTAAATCCCCATTGAACATGAATCACTAATAAACCCTCGTTGAAATTTAATTATCATGAGGAAACACCCATTTAACATAACAAATCATGATACTATACTTTACCAAATGCCTTAGAGCATTATAAGGGCGCCGCCTTCTTAAACATTTCATTTCATGCATATGTGTGCGACATAGATTATGTAACATGGGTTCATAAAATATCATCTTTTATTCCTCGATAAAGGAATGTAGAATTAATAAATGAAAATTTACAATCAATAAGTTAATGTACATAAAGGTTAATACCAATGATAGATAAATGAACATGGTATTCACTACACAATGTCATTGGCTTGGAAAATCGGTGCAATTTCGGCAGCGTAATGGCGTGACATAAGAATTCATAAAAATGGTTGATAAGAGAGAAATGGGTGTATAATCATATGTAAATAAAATTTAAAGTAAGGGGTTCATATAGATACATTTACCAACAATTTTAATTGAATTTAGATTCATGATTCAATAGAATTTCTTGAATGTAAATGAGGAGAGAGAAATCCCTTTCAGAATTTTCGGCATAGTAACAGGTGTACATGATAGGATTTTATTGAGAGAGAAATAGGTCTATAATAATTCAAACATTAAGAGGGAATTATGGGGGAGGTGAGAAACCATACCCCAAAATTTATAATTGAAATTAAAAGGTCATAACAACTTTAAGAATATTGGAAAAAAATTAGAAAGGAAGAAAAAACCCTTAATTGGAAGTGTGCTTCCAAATGATTGAGAGAGGATTCAGAGAGGCTTATTGGGAGATTGAGGAACCTTGGGAGGATTTTAGAGGGAGGTGGTCAGAGGTTGGACGAACTAAAAAGTCTTTGAGTGAGGAGGAAGTGGGAGCTTGTGTGGGTTTATATAGGAAATGTGAGGGAATTTTTTATTATTTAGGTTTGGGACACCTCACATTAAACTAATCGAAAAAACAAACCATCCCATGGTTTTTGCCCATGGTTTTTGGAAAAGGGAAGTGGAATGCAGTATTTTATAACTCCAAAGTCTGAAATTATTAAAATAATGGGGTTGATTATGTGGAGGTGAGTCACACTCCCAATGAAAACAATTTAAAAAGACAAAATGTTTAATAAGTCTTGAAGGGTACACTAAAGCCTTTTAAAATAAATCAAACAAACCAAAAATCACATTATTTTAATGTTAAAACATATATTGGCCAAAGAAAAAGTTTAGAGTATTTTATTACATCACTATTGGGCCATTATGATGTCATAAAACACATTATATATTTAAACGGTATTTAATTTTTACCCAAAAATTTGACCGTCTTAGAAAATTATGAAAAATTCACTGTTGGATAATTTCGATGTCCTGATTCCAAAAATAGTATTCATTTTATCTAAATAGTTTTCTAAATATTTCAGTTTTCACTTTTAAAATAAAAACCTACATTTATCAAAAACTCATGGGTTTTGACAAAAATGGCTTTCAAACCTAAATAAAAAATTACAATTGCATTCATAAAATTATACAATAATTTATATTTAATAAAAATAATTTAATAATAATAATAATATTTTATTAAAATATTATTTAATTCCAAAATCCATTAATTCATCAAAATATATTTCTTAGTTGAACTTTAACTAAAAATACTATTTTAGTTTTAAAAAACTATTTACAATGTAATAATAATAAAATGAATGTATATTGATTATTATATACAAAAATAATGTACATAACCATAGTACTAAAAAATTGTTACATAACACCTTATAACACCCACATAAGACCGAAGAGTATGGTGTGTGATGGTGACATACTCTTCGAGTGGCTCGAATAACATTGCTCGGGTGGTAATCTCTATCAACTTCCATTTCTCTCGTAAGCGGTCCTGCTCGAGCTTAACATATTCAAGATTATCATGGGATTGGTCAAGAGTGATTCCCAAACATGCAACCTACTTTCCAAGTTCTGAAAATGGGCTTCGTATGGGGCATGTCTGCTAGATGAGGTCATCTCTTCCTTTGTCTGAGTAAATTGGATTTTAAAGCCCTATATTTATACTAATCATGTGATCACTATTCAACGACTATATTCGCAATGGTCACAATTCTTGGTAGTATTTTAAAATCAAAAAACATAAAACCAAATAAGTTGATATTTTATTTAAACATTTTACATAATGAGATATTTAATTAGATCAAGAGGGATTTCCATAAAAGAAAGTTTGCATAGTTATAATTTTCCCCCATTACGGAACTTCGCCCTCAAAATGTTCTTTTCCCACACTAAAACAGTTGTGGGTAACTCTGCTTCATCATTTCCTATGATTCCCACATTGCTTCTTAAAACTTGTGGTTTCTCCAAAACACCTTGATGAGGGGAATTATCTTATTTTGTAGAACCTTTTATCTAAGATCTATTATCTTCGCTGGTTTCTCCTCATAAGAAATATCATCCTCTAACTGTACCACCTCTGATGAGAGTACATATTAAGGGTGTTGTATGTACTTACTTAAAGGGGATACATGAAAGACATCATGTACTTTGGATATGGTAGGTGGAAGTGCTAGTCGATAGGCTACAACCCCAACACGATCAAGAATCACAAATGGGCCAATATACCTTGGACTTAACTTCCCTTTCATTCCAAACCATAGGAGATTATTCCATAGATATATGCATAGAAATACAGTGTCTCCAACTTTAAACTGAAGGTCCCATCGATGGTTATCTGCATAACTCTTATGTCGACTCTGGGCTGCCTTGATATGCTGCTGAATAGTTTTCACCTTCTCCACCATTTCTTTGACCATTTTTGGTCCAAGAAGCTTACGCTCACCAACCTCATCCCAACACACCAGTGTTCTGCACCTTTTCCCATAAAGGTATTCATATAGTGCCATTTGGATTCTCGAGTGTAAAATGTTATTATAAGAGAACTCAACCAGAGTAAGATGTTGATCCCATCCTCCTTTAAAGTCCATTGTGAAAGATCTCAACATGTCCTTAAGTGTTTGGATAGTCCGCTCTGATTGGCCATTAGTTTGAAGATGATAGGCTGTACTGAAGTTCAGTTCAATATTCAGAGCATGTTGAAGACTCTTCCAAAACATAGAGGTGAATCTTGGATCTCGATCAGATACAATATATAATGGTACTCCATGCAGCCTTTCCACTTCTCTGATATATATCTATACCAGCTGATCCAATGAGAAATCCTCCCAAATTTTAATAAAGTGTAAAGACTTTGTAAGACGATCCACAACAAACCATATTTCATTTTTTCATTTGAATGTATTCATAAGTCTGGTGACAAAGTCTATGGTGATGTCCTCCCATTTTCATGCTGGTATGGGCAATGGTTGCATCATCCCCTTAGAATTTTACCTCTCTGTCTTTACTTGATGACACACTAGGAACTTTGATGTATACTCAGCAATCTCCTTATTCATATTATCCCACCAATAATTCTCTCAGAGATATAGATACATCATTGTGTTTCCTAGGTGAATAGAGAAATTTGAACTACGTGCATCATCCAAAAGTTCCTTCTTCAGCTCCGAACATGATAAAACACATAGTCTTTTCCAAAATCTCACAATTCATTCATCATTAATATTGAACTCCAGTGATTTCCATTTTTTGATAGCTTCTACTATCTTCTGAATTCCCACATCATCCTTTTGAGCATCCTTTATCCTTTCCAAACGATATGGTTGAGCAGTCATTTGTGAAAGGATTGATGATGTTCCCTTATTTATGATTCCCATGTCCATCTTCATAAAATATAAGAATATTGGATCATTTTAAATTCTCATCTATTATAGAATCGCTGGGTCCTTTCTACTTAGGAAATCTGTCACCTTGTTTGCTTTCTTAGGGTGGTAATGGATTGAGCAGTCATAGTCTTTGATCAGATCTAACCATCTTCATTGGCGCATGTTCAACTATTTCTATGTGAATATATACTTGAGGCTTTTGTGGTCCATATATATTTCACACTTCTACCCAAAGAGATAATGCCGCCAAATTTTCAAAGTGAATATCACTATAGCCAACTCGAGTTCATGTGTTGGATAGTTCTGTTCATGAACTTTCAATTTCCTTGAAGCAGAGGCAATGACTTTTTCATTTTTCATCAACACACATCCCAGGACCTTCTTTGAAGCAACACTGAATACCACAAAAAGTTCTCCACTTGTGGGTAAAGTGAGAATGAGCATAGTGATAAGATTCCTTTTCAGGTCCATAAATATTTCTTCACATTCATCACTCTAGAAAAACATTACTCCCTTTCGTGTTATCTTGGTAAGAGGGTTGGGAAATCGTGGGAAATTTCTCACAAATCATTAATAATATCCGGCTAACCCCAAGAAGCTACAAATATCTGTTATCTATGTTGGCCTCAGACATCCCTCAATTGCATCTGTTTTGGAGGGATCAATAGATATCCCATTTCTTAGGATTATATGGCCCAAGAATGAGACCTCCTTCAACCAGAACTCAATCTTGTTGTAATTTTCATAGAGATCCTCCTTCCGCAAGGTCTCTAGTACAGTTCCTAGATGATCCTCATGATCCTCCTTGTTTTTAGAGTATATCAGAATATATTCTATAAAGTCTACCACAAATTTGTCTAGGTAATCCATAAAGACTCTATTCATTAAGTCCATGAATATTGTTGGAGAATTAGTTAGTCCAAATGGCATTACTATGAATTCATAGTGCCCGTATCTTGTATGAAAAGTAGTCTTGGGGATATCTTCCTTCTTCACCCTTACTTGATAATATCCCTAGAGAAATACACCATGGAGAAGTACTGTGCTCAATGCAACTGATCTAACAAGTCATAAATTCGTGGGGGAGGATACTTGTTCTTTACAGTGATTTTGTTAAGCTCATGATAATCGATGCAAAGGCACATTGACCCATCATTCTTCTTGTTGAAGAGGACTGGTGCACCCTTTAGTGAAGCACTTGGAAGTATAAACCCTTTATCCAGATTCTTATGTAGTTGTTTATTCAACTCCTCAATCTCCACAACATCCATTCTTTACTTAGTCTTGGATATTGGAAACACCCCAGGTATAAGATCAATTGAGAATTAAACATCTCTTCAAGGGGGAAGACCAGTCAATTCATTGGGAAACACTTCAGCGAATTCCCTCACAATAGGCATGTCTTCTAGGATGGTATCCTCCTTAGACTCAATCATATGAGCCAGATACACGTGATCATAGTTCAAAAATATCCACACTTGAGATTATGGAGCTAAATAATATTCATCTTCTTCCTTGCACTTGTAATGAATTGGGGGTCAATTCTCTACATTGAGAGTGATTTACCACTCACATAAATTTATGTTGGATCTATATAAGGAAAGACAAACCATGCTTAGAATTGCATCAAATTCCACCAAAGGTAGTATGAAGAGGTTCACTAGGATGTTTAATCCATATATTATGACTGGGGAGGAGTTATATTCATGGGAAGAAATGATTACACCATTTTTCGTACTCACCGACATCTTCACTTCCATGATTTGTGTTGGTGATGGGATTATTCTACTAAACTTTCGAGATATAAAAGAATGTGTAGAACCTGAATCAAAAAGTACGTTCTCTATTCTTGAATGAATAACTATAATACCTGTCACCACTTCAATTTTGGGGATCACTTCAGTAGTAGTGATGGAAAAAGCTCACCCTTACTGTCTTGGAGGCTGTTGGTTGCCCTTGAAAACCCTTGGCATAGGGAACTGATTTCCAAGATGCCCTGGTTCATTGTAGTTGTAGAAATTAACCATGCGTTGAGGTTCAAATAGAGCATTCCCATCCTCTATCATAGCTGTAGGTTTTTCTTGCCGATGGTTAATAGCCAGGTTCCCTTCTCTTCCACACCTAAAGTATTTTCTCATACCCTTCTGAAAATTTCTAGGTTTCTTCTTTCTGTACCTTTGGAAAGTGGGTTTTTTGATCTTCTTAGTACCATTGGATTTATCCATCATACCGTCAACATTGAATTCAACCTTACGCTTATTAACCACATGATACTCCTGAGAATCTCCGATATCCATTTTGACATTGAGGGCACATCAGACAATTTTTTCATAGCTATTGAAGTCCCAGATCGTGAGTTCTTTCTGCAGGCAATGTTTTAGCCCACCGAAGAAGTGGTAAACCTTGAATTCGGGGGTAACGACAAATCCAGAGGCGTATCGTGAAAGCCTTGTGATGTTTTCCTCATACGCTCTGACAGATTCGTCATCTTTTTGATTGAGGGAAAATTAGTCCCTTTCCATCTTAAGTCGGAGGGTGCGTGGAAAATATTTATCAAAAAACATATTCTGGAAATTCTTCCATTCCAATTCCTCGACCTCTTCTTCAAGCTTTATATTTTTGATAAACAAAAACCATTGATTAGATTAACCCTCTATACAATAAGAATCTAAGAGAAGCTTATCTTGTTCAAGAACATTGAAGGATATAGAAGATCTTTTCAATGGAGTTAATCCATTGTTCGGCGATTGAGGGATCAAATGATCCATTAAAAGTTGGAGGCCATTGTCTCATGAAGCTCTCGATAGAGACTTGTTCTATATTAGGGGGTTGAATGTTCCTCTTAACCCATGTTTCTATACAAATATTGAGTTAGCTAAGATAGAGGCGTGACAAAGTTCTCGATTCCCGCTCCCATTGGATTGGGCATCTCATTAGTACATTCATCACATTGATCTTCACATTGGTTGTCAGCCCGATTCATCCTATTACCATCCATTGGCTGGAATAGAAGGAAAGTTAGGGTTAACACATAAAGGGTAATACAGGGAAAAAATTAATGACTTATAACTAACTTTTATTTCTTTAACATATGAATCTATTGGCTTCAGTCTATGTTATCCATGATCTACTTTATAACATATATTCTTATGGATTTTTTTAGTCCCTTAATAAAGGTTCATACTAATCTTTTGAATTTTAAAAAGCATATCCCTTGAGAGTGTAATAACCAAGAGTGATGTAAGGCCCATTGTTGTGCACTAGTTCCCTTTCGAGTCTAGCTCAAAGCGGTGTTTTTATGTTTTACCCCTAGGATACATCTGTTCCAGAGCTACCTCTACCTGCTCGTACCCAGACAGGGATGTATTTTTTTGATAAAACACTTACTCAATACTCAACAAAAATTATGGATGTTTTTATTATAATTAGTCTTGTCTCTATGGCTTTACTAGAGTTTTATAATCCTAATCCCAAAAATAACTAACCTATCCTCTAATACCAACTATGACAACCCTGATTTTTATTACACAATTAAACATAATTTTTTACATAAACTTCACCTGATAAAACATACAAGATCGAGAGTTATAGTGTCTTTATGGCTTAGGATCATTACACAACAACTTAAAACATAAAAAAACAACATCTTTATTGAAAAATTACTTTATAAGACAACTATATTCCCTCGTACCTAGCATTGCATGGGATAAACTGAGGACATGTATAAGAAAAGGGTGAGCTATAAATCCCATTAAGGGAATAATCATGGAATAACATAATTAATACAATAAATGTTATAAAATAGTCATATCAATAGAGAACAAGAGAATCATAAACATAAAGTCATGATAAATCATGATAATCATAACATGGAAATGTGGCACCAACACTTAACATGGAATTAGCATGATCCAAGACTCATTGCACATAGAGCATGAGTAAATCCTCATTGCACATGAAGCATGAGTAAACCCTTGTTGCACTTGAATTAGAATGAGTAAACACCCATTTCACAAGACGTATCATGATACTATAGTTTACCCACTGCATTTGAGTGCTATAAGGTCACACCCTTCTTAAACAATTCATTTCATGCATAAGTGTTCCACATGGATCATAAAACATGGATTCATAAAACATCATCATTTATTACACGATAATGGAATGTGGAATTCATACATGAAACATTATAATCAACAGGTAAATGTCCATAAAGGTGAATACCCTTGATTGATATGGGCATGGTATTCACTACACAATGACATTGGCTTGGAAAATCGGTGCAATTTCGATAGCGTAAGTCGTGACATAAGAATTAATAAAAATAGATGATGAGAGAGAAAGGGTTGTCTCATCATATGTACATAAAATGGATAGTACGGGGGTCATATATATACACGTACCAACAATTACCATGAAATTTAGATTCACAATACAAAAGAATTTCTTGAATGTAAATGAGGAGAGAGAAATTCTTTTCAGAATTTCGGCATAGTAATCGGTGTACATGGGAGGCCATTATTGAAAGAGAAAAGGGTATCTCATAATTAAAACATAAATAGGGAAGTATGGTAGAGGTGAAAAACCATACCCGAACATTTATAATTGAAATTAAAAGGGCATAACAACTTAAATAATATTGGACAAAAATGAGAAAGGAACAAAAAACCCTTACTTGGAAGTGTACATCCAAAGGCTTGAGAGATGCTTGAAAGAGGATTATTGGGAGATCAGGGAACCTTTGGAGGATTATAAGGAGAGGAGGGAAGAGGTTGGACGAATTCCAGAGGCATTGAGTTGGGAGGAAGAGGGTGCTTGGGTGGGTTTATATAGGAAATGTGAGGGAATTATTTATTATTTTGGTTTGTGACACCTCACATTAAACTAATCCAAACCACAAAACATCATATGGTTTCTGCCAATGGTTTTTGGAAAAGGGAAGTGGAAAAAAATATTTTATAAGTCCAAAGTCTGAACTTCTTAAAATAACGGGGTTGCCTATGTGGAGTTGAGCCACACTCCCATGGAAAACAATTTAAAAAGACAAAATGTTTAATAAGTCATGAAGGGTCCACTAATGATTTGTAAAATAAATCACACGAACCCAAAATTACATTATTTTAATATTAAAACATATATTGGCCGAACATATAGTTTATAGTATTTTATCACATCACTATTGGGTCATATGATGTCATTAAACACATTATATATTTAAACGGTATTTATTTTTTACCCAAAAATTTGAATGTCTCAGAAAATTATGAAAAATTCACCGTTGGATAATTTTGACATCTGAATTCCAGAAATTATATTAATTTTATCTAAATATGTTAATTTTCAATTTTAAAATAAAAACCGACATTTATAAAAAATTCATGGGTTTTGACAAAAATGGCTTTCAAACCTTAATAAAAAATTACAGTTGCATTCATAAAATTATACACTAATTTATATTTAATAAAAAATTAATTTAATAATAATAATAATAATAATATTTTATTAAAATATTAATTAATTAAAAAATCCATTAATTCATCAAAATAGATTTCTTAGTTGAACTTTAACTAAAAATACCATTTTAGATTTAGAAAACTATTTACAAGGTAACAATAATACAATGAAAGTATATCCATTATTATATAAAAAAATAATGTACATAACCGTAATACTAGGGTCTTGTTACATAACCCCTTATAACACCTGCATAAGACCGATGAGTAATGTGTGCGATGGTGACAGACTCTTGGGGTGGCTCAGATAAAATTGCTCGGGTGGTAATCTCTATCAACTTCCATTTCTCCCATAGGCTGTCCCACACGGGCTCAAAATATTCTTGCTCAGCTTGGGTTTGGTCAAGAGTGAAGCCCAAAGACGAAACCTACTTTACAAGCGCTGATAAATGGGATTCGTGTGAGGGAATGTCTTCTGTATGAGGCCATATCTTACTCTATCTGAGTAAATTGGATTTGTTAAAGCCCAATATTTATACTAATCATGTGATCACTGTTCAACCACTATATTAGGAACGATCACAATTTTTAACAGTATTTTAAAATCCAAAAACATAAAACCAAAGAAGTTGACATTTTATACAAACATTTTATATAAAATAAACGTAATTAGATCAAGAGGGATTTCCATTAATTAATGTTTGGGTCATTACAAGGTTGGGGATGTTACAAAGTGGAATCAAAGGTGTTGTCTTTTTTCTTACTATTTGGGAATGGTATACAGGTGAAAAGGATCTTAAAAGAACTTGGTAATTAGCTCATTTCTAGTTGGCTGCATCTCATCATATGAGGGAAAACCCAAGTTTCTTGGGGTGGGAATTGTATTTTTTTTCTTTTACGATTGGTTGATACTTCCACCTTGAGTGGTTCACTTGGATGTGATGTTTCTGATATATTAGTTTTTTTCTCTTGGATCAGTATGGAAAGAGAGGATGTGTGAGTTCATGCATCATACTAGGCATATAAGATTGATAGTTCATCTGTATGTTTCATATGATTTATAGTTCTTTGGGACTCACATGTCATTAGTGCACTTTTTTCCTATGGTTTAAGCTTGCTGATCCGTCTTGGGAATATACATTAATGATTTTTTTGAAATAAGTATTTGAATGAATATTGTAATTTTTTTAAAATTTTGGGTTAATAAAATGGTTTTTGAATGTTTAAATTCTTTGGTCTTGAAAAGGAAAGATTTTAAATAAGAATCATTGAGTTTTAAATGGTAAATTTTAGTTCAAAAGGGAAATGTGAAATGATGGAACCTTTAGGGACCCTAGAAATGGGTATCCCTAGTGTTGTGTTTTGAAATTATGTATGTGTAGTTTTGGTAGTGAGTGTACCCTAGTGTGAGTCCTTGGTTATGGGTTGTGAGGATATTTGGGTCTTGATGTGTGGTTAAAGAGATGTGGTTGTTGTACTTTTTGTAGGGCTGCAGCCTTGTGTCATGAGATATTGTCCACTAATGCATGTTGGTTGACCCCTATGGGTTATGATTTTGTGAGTTGAGTTTTTGAACCTAGAGTGGGTATTTAGATTATAGTGAAAATATATGTGTGTGGGTACCAATGGTGTGAAACCTAGAGTAAATGGTTTCTTCGATGTGTTAGATGCAGTGTGTTTTGGTTTGGGGCAGGCGTACTTCCCATGATCTATCAGTTGGTTGAGGTTTAATGTGTATAGATTTGAGAGAGACCCGATTTTATTTTCAAGGCATGACTCTAGTCAGGGAGTTTGTATCGTTTGAATTTATAGCAAACCTATGAAAGAGGTAGGATTGGTTTTCTAGTTGCTTTGGGTTCATAATGAATTGGTATATATTTTTAGAATTTGGTAGTGGGACAAAAATGTTGTTTTCTATTGTGGGTTTTTCCTAGAAAGATAAGTGGAAAAGTCAATGGTTTTAGATATATGACTTGAGTTGGGTCAATGAGTTGATATTCATAGGAAAATTGAGGGTACCCTCAAGGGAGGTTATCCCAATGTTAAAGGTACATTGAAATATTAAGTATTAAGGCTTTCTTTAGAGGTGGAATTGATGCGTGGTGGGTTCCATCAAAATTTTGGGAAAAGTACATAGTTATTCCTTAGTATCATGTCAGGGAAGCACTTGAGTGGTTACATTTGGTTGTAAAGGTGGTTGTGAATGGAAGGGTTATTCAAAGGCTTGACCTTATATTTTTATGGTGTTCTATGTAGAAATTGGTGTTTATTTGTGGTAGACAATGCAAGGGTGACCAAAGGGTGGATACATGTTTTTTATGGAGGTGACACCTGGGGTGTGGGTGGTCATGTGGATGGGCTTGGTTGTATGAATGGTTTGGTTATTGGGTAAGACATTGAGAAAGCCTTATGACCAATGGGGCTAACAAATCATATGGCATGGTCATTTGTCTGAGATGGAATTTGGGGATAGATCTAGTTTTGTATGACTCATGTGATCTAGATTCGGGATCATTGTTTGGTTGTATGAAAGTGTGAGACCTTGGGGGATTTGATGAGGTACATATGTGGGAACATTCTTGGAATTATTGATACAATTGAGGATGGGTGAACATGTGGCTCATGATAAGCACAAGTTTTTTTTCTATGTGATCACATTGGGAAGTGCAGTTTATGCGTGAGACAATTGGGTGGTGGATAATTGTAGTGGCCATTGTGTTTACTTGTAAATAACCAAGGTCATTGTGGAATAACTTGAGTGGGGTGAGGACAATGGTTCTGAAAATAATGCTGGGTAGTGACCACTTTTCATAGGATTGTGAGGTGGTGCTGAGTTTTGGATGGAAATTATATTCGAGTTGTGGTGATTGAGTGTAGATGAGACGTTGGAGGGTAGGGAAGCCAAAGGCTTTTGGAAGGTTAAGATGTCCCTTTGGTGGGAGGTGATTATGGTGATGGATAGTTTTTGGTGGCATTCTTCTATGACTTGTTAGTGTAATTTTAGATAGTGATAATCATGTCAAATATCTTAACATCATCTTGGGTACACTGATAGCACCCTGTCTTTACAGATAGCTACCAAAATGTGTTATGGATAGAAATGGATCTTCTTGAAGGTGCACTGATGTAGGGGTTTGTGTGTGGGAGTTGTATGGTGGGGGATTACACCATCAACTAGTTATATAAGAGGTCCTCAAGATGGATCAGATTTCAAAAAATTCAATGGGTTCCATTCTCAGAATCTTGGAAGGCATATTTGGTGATGTTTGTTTTGATGTTCTAGTGGATGTTGGATGGACACATCTAGATTTTTGGGTATATATGGTTATTGAAGTGTGAAACATGGTGGTTTATATTTCTTTAGGGAATTAATGGAAAAAAAAATCATAATGTGGGAGTATTATGTTAGTCCTAGATGTGTAGAGAAAACTATAGAGTAGATGTGGTGACATCAAGGTTTCAAATAAAAAACTATGAAGGATATGTTTGGGTTCCTTATGGTAGTATAGGTGCTCCTTGGTTGTGGTGGTAAATTGATCTGATCATTAGATTCATGATCGAGGTGGTTTTGTGAGAAATCATAAGGGCCTATGTTAAATTCAACTATGGGAGATAAAATCCATGAAAAAAACTAATGGTAATAGAGATTGGGTGTTAAAACCACATCTGAAGTTAGATATAGAATAAGATAGGTGTGTTTATGTGACCTGAGAATTTATTTAAGTGTGAAAACATTTTGGGTCATTTAAATTAGTGGAATTCTAACAATGATGCTAATTTGGATTTGATAATGGAAATGGATTTTTGGGAAGGACTATGTTTTTCTTTGTTTATGTATAGAAAAATGATGTGTCTGGGTTAGGAATATTGACGGGTTATATAGAAAACTATGGTGGATATAATAGTAGTGAATACCATGATAGTAATTTTTCATCAGAATTTGGTGGAAGAATATGATATGTGTGTCAGATGTTGGTGTTATTCCTTAAGTTAAAATACATAGTAAGTGTTGACCACATTTGGTTTAATGTTCTAGTGGAAAGTGTGTCTCAGAAAGGAAAAATTACTTTAGAGATATCAAATTGTTATTAGTATGTAAAGGGAAAAAGTGTGAATGCCTGATCCGAGTGGTTTCAATGATAAGGATAGAATATAGTGTTGGGTTGAGTTCCCATGCATGTTTAGTTGTAGTAATTTGGAAAATGGGTTGGGTATGCTGTGAAAGTTGATTTTAGAATTTTGGTTGTCCTTTTATTGGTGGAGGTTCTATAAATTGGAAAATTGTGGTGGTTAGCTAAGAAATATGGTGGTGAGAACCATAGTGGATAAATGTATAGTTGATAATGTGATTGGTGTTTTAGATTGGATGGGTTCATGTATGGACTATCTCGAGGTTTTGACTTGTGTGACAGGTGTCAGCTTGGGTTTTGACCTGTTGAGTACCTTGAGGTGAAGGTTAAGCTTGGGTTGCGATTGGATTTTCATATATGAAGTGATACCACTGGGACTAGATTTATAGGATAATGTTTGTTGAGATATGTGGTTAGAATCTATGTGTTCCTTTAGTGATGCTGAGCTGGGTTCACCATTAGAATTTTAGAAACTGGGTGAGATGATGCCAAGTAATTTGGTCCATGAGTTTCAGAGAGGACCATACTGAAGGTGTTCTGATTAGATCTCCTAGGATAGTGTAGTGTTTTTTCGGTACCCTTTTATGTGGTGGTTCAGTGATGTTACATAGACCCTTATCTAGTGTCAAAGGTTGATGATGATGAGGTTGATATTGATGCGTCCCTTAAGGAGCATCAGGTTCATCTTCATGGATCACAATGAAAATTTTATTCCAATTATTACAAGTTCTTTGGTCTGAGTGTGGTGATGGTATGGAAATGTTCAAGAGGAAACATGGGAGGTGAAGGTTGGTAAGTGGGACCTATGACCCCACCTTTTGGTCATTAAGGCTCAATAGGTCTTGGAAGTGTGGATCGAGGATGATCCATTTTATGGTGGGGAGGATGTATGATACCAAACATTAGTGGAGGTCCATCCTTGTTTAATTTTTTTTAATTATCCTTAATTTTGGATAATGAAGTGGACCTTGAGTGTATGATAAGTTTTAGGGATATCTCAGGTGTTCAGAACATGAAAGGTTGATAAAATAGACCAAAAACCAAAAAGTGTGATGCACATGATTAGCGCATGATTAATACAAACCCTATGTCTGTACAGGAAGATCATGTGGCCATAACTTCTCTCAGATAGAGGTTGGAACACGGGAACCATATGGTTTTTTGAACTATCTAGGAACTTCTAAGAAACCATGTGTCTTAGTCCATCTTGGATAGAGGGTGCTTCATGGTAGGTTCATGGTTTGGCCAACCACATGGACAAACTGTGTGGCCCTTAAATAGTGTGAATTTTTAATTTCCCTCCAAATATTATTTCATTCTCCCCTAAATTTCTCCCCCATTCGACCCACTATTACAAGGGTGATGAACCAAGAGATGCTCCCAAATCCATGGGTGATTATTCTTTAATTATTAGGTATTTATATAACCATTTAATCCGAATTCAAGATTTGGGAATGTCTTCAACCCCATTAACTTCAATTTTCTAGAAGAGGATTTATGTGTAGGTTTTCCTCCTTCAAAATCCCTAAACCCCCCATTTTCTAAAAAATTATTGGATTGGGATTTGATTGTTGTTTGATTTTGAATCAATGGATAAGTTTTTGTACGATGTTTTTATGAGAATGGGTAAGGTTTTCTTTTTACTTTTTCCCACTATATTGATGTTTATAAGTGTATGTGGTTTTCCAATTTACTTTCTTTCTTCATTTGGTGTTCTTGAGTAAGGAAAGTGATATCCAGCCTTATATTGAGGTGTGAAACCCTCTATGGACCCATTAGGTTTTTTGGTTCTTGATACAGGACTTAGTGATACCCTTGGGGTATGATAAACTCTTAAGGATTGTAAAATAATTTGGTAAATATTGAAATAGGATAATTATTAAGTGAAGCAGTTGTGAAATTGCAAGTGATAATGTCGGAAAGATTATTAGAATAATTGAATTGTAAAAATGGTTTATTTTGTGAAATGACTAGAATGATTTTAAAATGGTTTAAATTTCATGTTTTTGTTTTTTATTCGGTTATGGTTTTCCAATGAAGGAAAATTATGTCTTGTAAGTGGGTAATTTTTTAAAAGGAGTGATTCACCTGAAATTGTTTTAAAAAATTTGTTTTATTAACAGATTTCAATGCTGATTTGAAATGAGGGAATGGTTTCCATTTTTGAAAAGTAATTAAAGGCCCCTTTTGTGGGTTTTTATGGAAATTAATGTCTTGGGGCATGTTTGAGTTTTCAAATAGGAATACTTTTGTCTTCAATGGTGTCTTTAAGATGATTAGAATTGATTTTTTTGAATTTTTTCCATTATTTGGTTCTAGAATTCAACTAGGACTATAGTAATTGAAATGAAATATGATTTTGTGAGATATAATCCATGATGATTATGTTGTCATGTTAACATGGTTTTGAAATGAACAAAATGATGAATTTTTTTAGTTAATGATATAGCATATGGTAGTTTTTGACATAATTGTATATGATTTAATGGGTTATGACTTGTAATTGGGATATGTATAAGGAGTTATGATTAAAAATGATAAATGTGTTTAGTGGTTATAGTTTGTGTTTGGTAAATTTATTATTGTTAAAGAATCTTGGGCCCATGAATTGGTGGTATGTGAGGTATTTACTTGAGGTTCTATGCCCACGAGTTGGGTTAGACTGAGTCTCTAAACCCCTCCCCTATAATGCACTAGTTAGGGAGTAAGAATTAGGCTCTATGTCCCTAGAAATTTCATTTTATGATACCAACTAGAATAAGGCTCCAAGGTAAGTGTTATGTGATGTATGGTTTGGATGTTGAAACGAGGCTCTATTCTTCCCGATGTAAGGACATGGAGTGGCTTGTGATGTCATACTAAGGAACTATTCTTCCCAAATACATGGACATAGATTGATTATCAAACTGTGGCTCCAGGGTATGTCGATAAATTTTTATTAGTAAATTACCTTGTGAATTATTGTATATAACCACTTATGCCTTGTATTAGGTATCTAGAGTGGCCAAATATAGTTTAGTTAGTTAGTTTCCCATTGAGAACTTAAATAATAAAATGGTTACTTCATAGTTTCTTAAATGTAAAGCACAATTATATTTATTTATTTTCCTTATTTATTCATGCATTTCTATTATCTATATACACTATTGAATATGATGGATATTTCTTTAAACACAATTTCCTACTAAGTTGTACGTACACCCTGTTCAGACCGCCATGGTACTTGGATACCTAAGTAGATGGAAAATGTTTTCTGATATAGGTTCAGGACAAGGAACTCATTTTTGGTTGTGCATGTGATGATGGGTTAGAGCATGGGAGTTCAAGACCGGGTTGGGAATCAGGTCTATGTTTGATGTATTTTAGTAATTTTTGTTTTGGATTTTGTTTGAATGACTAATTGACAAGTAGAGTATACATATCATTATTGTATTAGGTCATCATTTTTTATAGTTGGAATTTGTCATATGTTGTTCATTTATTTGTTCTTGTTGGTTATATTATATGTTGATATTATTTATAATGTGTCATTACTTTGATAAGTGGGTACAATCACACCAACATTTCTCTATAGACGCGTGATGATAGTTGGTAGCCTCTAGCGTATGGGGAGGCACTCCTAGGGTAATGTGATGACCTGATCGAGGGCACGAGATATAGTGCCAATCGGGTCGGGGATGTTACAACATCTCAATTAGTATCAAAGTGGGGTTTAATCATTTTTGGGGATTAGGTTGTTGATATTAATATGATAAAAATTATCGATACCTTGGTTGAACTAAAAGAGTTATAGGTTTATTAAATTATTCCATAGGTTAAAATAAAGGTGTCTTATGATAACGAACATGTGGTTGATTTTTCATGTTAATATGCTTATTGATTATTATCATAACCATTTTAGATTTGGATTTTGGTTGAGAAAATGATCATGAAAATGTGGTTTTGAAATGTATGTCCCTAGAAACTCCTATAGCTAACTAAGGAAGCATATTTCTATAAATAGTTAGCATAAAAAAATATCAATATATACTTATTATGAAGGATATAAAATGTTTTCTATTATGTTAGGTAGAAAGGTTGATAACCCATTAGAAATTATATGTTGAGTCATGTCTTTATTTTGGATCTCTTAGCTATATTCATCAGTGAGTAATTATTAAAATTGGGAGGATTCAATTTATTTAAGGGTTTAAGATGTAACACTCTAATATTTTAGTATGTATTTTCCTTTAAATAAAAATTATTTAAAATAGATTGTACCACATACAATACCAAGAAAAAATAAATAATGTTATATTTTATCACAATACAATATTAAAATTAATACATTATGGTAATATAACCTGAAACATGATTAATAAAATTGAAATAAGAGTAAAACCTTATGTAAATAAAATAATAATAATTAACTAAAATGATTTAAATTACCTACAAATTATATTTTTTAATCTAAATAATGATTTAATTGAACACTAATGTATTGTTTAAAATTTAATTATTAGAATATATTTATTTTTTTAGATGTGATTAAAATTAGTCAACCTTAAAAAGAGTTATTGTTTTAAAAGAAATTCTTTTTAAAGTGTTGTGTAGATATATATTAAATCATGTTTTTCAATTTTAAAAGTATATTTTAAAAATTTATTTTAATGTACATAAAAATATATTAACAATAATTTAATTTTTAATTGATATGAAATAATATAAATAGACCCTAATGTTTAAAATGTTATTTTTCTATAAAAACTATTTTTTTAATATATTTTATGTTTTCATTTAAAAGTTAAATTTATATTTTTAGAAGTTAAATTTTATAAAAATAAAATTATATTTTTCACCATCATGTAGTAATTAGATTTGGGTTATTTTTTTAGTTTTTTCTCTACAAGTAGATTTTTTGGTGAATAGTAAAAAATATCATTTTTGTGAATACTGTTTCATTTTTGACACCATCAAGACACAAGTACACCATAAATATTTTTGTAACATAATGAATATATATTAAATTATAATATAATATTAATATAATAAAATTATTATATATTATTTTTTATGTCAAGAAAATGTATGAAAACATTAATTCACAATGAAATGGTGCATTTAGAGCATATAAAAAGTCAGGATTGACAACTTAGTAAAAAGATTTGGAAATAATAAGTGATTTATCAACATTAAGATAAATAAATGATTACCAATAAATAGAATATATATATATATATAAATTGAATTTTATTAATTATATATAAAGATAGTCATCCAAATTCTTACCCAACACATGCATAAGGTATGAAAAGTCCAAATTATAATATTAATTATGTTGTCATGATAAGTATGAGAATAAAAATTAATTTTTATTTGTTATATATTTAAATAATTATTAATATTAAATTATATATATATTGGTAATTTTTTTTAAATTTATATAATAGGATAACTATGAAAATTTATACGCAATAGTGATTCAACATTTGTTTAAGGGGGGAAACTGGATGCTCTAAAATATTAAATTGATAATATTTAATTGAAATGTATTATTTTATAGTTTTTGAGGAAAAATATTATATATATGTAATGAATTAAATAATTAAATACTAATTCCATAGTTATCTAGATATTTTTAAATTTAAATTACAAGAATAACTCTAAAAACGACTTTAATAGGTATTTAGTGTAAAAAATGTTTTATAAATTAAAAAAAATATAAAACATTATTTTCAGTCAAGTGATAATGGATAATGGTCAATAATATCTTATATTATTCATTTTAAAGACAATTAATATTCTAAAATTGCATTCTTGACCCTTAAAGACTAAATACCTATGAAAATGCCAATGATTTGTTTCCTAAAAAAGGATCTCATTCTAAACTTTTTGAAAAAATATAAAGTTCATTTTTTTCTACATATTATACCAAAATATCTACACTTTAGGTGTTTATATTAATCTTTACTTTCCACAAGTCATTTCTTTGATGGTTTTAGCCTCAATCTGAGAGAGGCCATTCAAAGAGAAGGGTTGGGGATTTCTCATCTAAATTTTCTTTCAATGAGATATGCTATATTTTTGTCACATTATTTATTTTATGTGGTGCATATAGTAACCATGTAAATATTTTTTTCATAATTTACATGAAATTAATGGTATTTTAAAATTCATCAAAGTTTCTCTCTTTCAAAAGATTTTGATTAAAATGTTACAAAATCCATATGGGTTTCTCTTTCAATCTCACTTTGAATTTGAGTTTATTTATGTATAAATTTTAATTAAAGGTAATCATATGTTATTTATCTTTAAAAAACAATATATTTTATTCTCCTATAGTTTTTTGTCGGTTTTACGTGTCTTCTTATGATTTCACTTCTCTTTGGTTTATAATTCAACAGAGAGGTTTCCTGTATGTGGAACATAACTTATCTCGTATTTATGGTCAGGAATATATCTATTATATGTCTATATTCTTGAATTTTTTTATGTATTACATAATAAATGCTTCAATAATTTTTAAGGTATTTTTTGATTGACTTTTACTTTACAAAAATTTAAATAAATCTCCTAAAATTTAATTAATGGGTCAATTTTTTATTTCTTTCTTAAAGTGTGAAAAGAATCACATTTTAAAGGGTTTCTACATGAAAATATTTTCTCACTTTTATAATAATTTTTATTTTTGAATATTAATCACCATGTTTTCAGGGTTTTCTAAATTATATTCTACTCCCATTTTTTGATAGTTGTTTATTTTAAGATAAATGTTATCAAAAGAAAAAGGATACTTCTTCTTGTTTTTAAAATCAATTTTGTAATATCTATTTAATGTGTTTTTTATCAATGTCAACATACATTAAGGTTTTTTATGCTTCACTAGGGATATTCTCTACCAATTCCATCCAACATCATACTATTTATATCTTATGATAATGTTTCTCAATGTTATCATGAAACTAATTTCTTATAAATATGTTAATTAATCTACGATGGTATAATGATTGGTTTCATGTTATTAAAGAACAAATATCTATGGTATGTTTTTATGTGATGGGTGAGATTTTTTATATTCCTCTAAATTAGTGTTTAATGATTTATGTCTCATGATTTATGTGAGTAACTTATTAAAATGATCACTATTTTATGCATGGATCTTACTAAAATGTTCAGAATGTTAAGAGTTGAACTTTTTAAAATGTTAACAATGTTAAAGAATAACCTTATTAAAAATTTAAGAATTATAATTTTCAATGTTATTAAAAATTTTAAAATGATAAGTGTGGACCTTATTAAAATTATCATAATGATAAGTATATAACTTATTAAAATTTTCACAATGATAAGAATATAAAATATTCAAATGTTTACAAAGATGAGTGTGGTAATTCTTTAAATGTTCACAATGATAAAAATGGACCTTTTTGATATTTTCATAACTCTATTTAATAATGTTATTATCATTGAACCTTGAAATATTCTTATAATATCATGTTTTATTTGGTTTCCACATAATTATTATTCTATGATCCTATGATATTTTCTTCCTTATGTAAAAAACCTTATTTCTTGATCGATAACTTATGATATATATTGTATTGGGTATTTATTCATATTTTTATGAAACATGATTATGTTATCATACCCGTATGATCATATTATGACTAATTATGATATTTAACTGATATATCTTATTCTTACCATTACTATGCATCTTATCTAACCATTTTCATATGTTTCCATTACATAAGATATAAAGAAGAGAGTTATATATAGAATGTGTAAAGGATAACATGTGTGGAGAATATAGTGATAAATTTTTAAGAATCATTATAATATTAGAAGATCATGTTTGGAATATAAAAATTCAATAATCCTTTTGGTTTTTGGGTCTGTTTATTTATTTTTGAGATGAAATGATTATGATATAAATATACCCATGTTATTCTCTTGTCATCTCACTTGGTATCAAAATATGTTTTTATTTTTTCCCCAAATCTAGGAGTGTGGGTCTAGGGAATCATTAAACTTAGTCAAAACTAGATACAACCAATTTCTTGGTCAAGAAACATTAATTAAAAAGATATTCAGAAACACATCCCAGCTTGCATAAACCAACAATGAAAAATGGGTATGAAGTAATTTCAATCAATAGAGAAAATCCCAAGACATCACTCCCAAAGATTGTCAAAAAAACCCTGACCCAAAAAAATAATGAAAAAATGTTCACCATTAGAAACATAGAACATTTATCTATATTTTTTAACAGAAAAACATGAAAAATATGAAAAACATCCTCCAAGACATACTAAGGAACATTTAATTAGTTATTTACATGAGAAATGCCTCATATCCTAATATGATATCTTTTATCCAAATTTTTAGGGGTCCTAATACTGAATAGGTTCCTTTCTATTTTACAAGATATAACAATATACCCTTGATTTACCTAATCTTTAGTAGGCTCATCTGTTGTTATCCCAATATCCCCTGATCTATCATCAATGAGCACGTCCTTTTCATGAGTGTTTATCATAGAATTGGTAGACACTTCGCTATCATCCATTATTTTTTAGTGTTATAAACTCATACACCAACCATGAAATTCAAAAAGGAATATCAAAATATAGTTTCTTCAGTATACTAATGGTCCTAAAAACTAGAAAAATCTATAAATTATCCTAATATTTAGAAGAATATTCTTGAAAAAGATAATGATTACCAACTTGTTTAGTTTTATGAGTCATAATAGCTTCATCAATTTTATCCTATTCTCACTTTATTTCATAATTATAATTTTAATTCTTTATATAAATAGATTGTTAATATATCATAGAGAAAAAGTTAGAGGGATATTTTTCCATCACCATTAAATTAGTTCATAGCTCTTTTATAGGTTTCAATATGCCATAATTCTCTTAAAAAGAAGTGATCATGGAGGAAATAGTTATAGATTTCTCACCAACCACATGTATTTCAACACTTAGTGAAGGAGGTGTTGGATCCTGATATTCCTTTTCAGGTGGATTCTCTATTAGTGAAGTTGGTTTGTAGAATAAAAAATTATCCTTGACATTAAAAGATTACTTTAAATCCCCAAACTTTTGATTTGTTCCACATTGAAACTATAATTCACAATGATAGTGCAACATATATATCATGATACACTAACAATCATATATCCATATAAATTGGTACACAACTCTATCCATTTAGAGTCCTATTTCATACAACTATATTCATTTAAAGTATAAGATGCATCCATTTTGATAGAATTATTGTTTAACATGTTCTTATTTTCTTAGTGTTGTTAGCATTATATCTACTCTAAAGTAAGGAGGGACAATAAACCATAAAATTTTATACATATTGGCTACAAAGGATAGGAAATAGATTCAACCTTTCCTCTAGTCATAGGTTCTTGAGCACCATCCATCACACGTGTCTTTGAAGAATAACCATCCCATAAATCATTTATATGGGGGATACTAAAACCATGATATTATCTAAATTAACACTACCCTTGAAATTATTCAGGGACCTTTTGTTGTTGGAGAATGTGTGAATTGATGCATGGTAGTTTTTCCATTATTAATTTTTTTTATAGTTTTCCTCTAGAATATCTACAAAATTTCCTCTATCCTCACATTCTGGGGTCTACTGATCAGCCCCCTTTGAATCTTACCAGCTTGGTCCCTTATATCAGTCATTGATCTGACAACCCAATAGCCTTTAGAAACTATTGGTTTGGGAACAAATGAATATATCTTATCTAGAAAAAAGCTGCTATCAAAGTAACCAAAACATACCATAGATGAAAAAATAATAGTTCCCACAATCCCTTGATCATTATAAGGTATATATAGGGCCAAGAATACAAAAAAATAATCCTATAAAATTCCATCCATATAAAGAATAGGTCCCTATATTCTTAGGGGGAAGGACCTATGCTGATTTATATCCCATTGGGTTATAAAAGTTCCATCCAACAAATCGTACCAAACGTCAACATCATAGATGTCATAAAAAATTTAAACAGAGTTATCCCTCTTACCCCTTCATGATTTATAACATAAATAAGTGGTATTTTAACTTGGTAATTATACATTGATTGAAAAATATTCTTATAGTCGATGAAAAATATATTTTGTTGACATATAGTATCCACATTCAAAATATTTTTTGTACTTTTTACAAAATTCTAGCATCTATTCAGAATCTATTGATAATTTAATCCCCTTATAAAGTGAAATCAGAACTATAGATTCAATGATAGTCAAAAAATGGTAAATTTGAACTAAAACTATAATAAAGTTCCCATACATTGCTTTCTTAGTATCTATTTCAAATTTAATTAGAACCCCCATAGTAGAAGCAGTGCCCCAAAAAAAACTGGGTACTAGAAAAATAAGCTAAGTCCACCGAATCATATACATTCCTAAGTAATATAATTATTCAAAAAGTATGATTAAATAAGTGTTCTCAATATTGGATACCTATAATTTGTTATTTTAGGGAAATAAATCCTAAACCCTAGACTCTATATTAAAGATTATATAAAGGAAAGAAAATATGAAAATATCCTTTACCGATCAATATTATCCTCGATCTGCTAATGATCCTAATTTAAAGAAGTTTATTATAAAGTTAATTTATCTTCTTGGGAGTGTCCCTTCCCTAAAACATAAGTCAAACCAAAATTTATTGATTACATTATTTAAGTCTCTCATCATGTAGCTTATGATTCACTTCAAAAAATGATAGAGCATTATTTTTAGTGATTCGGGTATATATACACATAGAATCAGATAATATTTTGATGTTTATGAATTTATAAACATTAGAAGCATGTATTACCTTATTTGAGGATATGTGACCCACCGAATCACTAGGTGTCCTCATTGAATCAAAAATATTTGTGTTATGATCCAAAATCACATTAATCAAATCATCTATATCATCAAAAATCTTCATAGCCACAAAGAAACATCACTAATATTAAAATATAAATTATGATCAAATGACATTGATTTAAATCCCTAATCAACATCAAGATCTAGAGAGATATGCTCTCGATCAACAACAAACCCATCATATCAATCAATCTATATATATAATAATATAAATATAATTTATATAAAAAAATATGCGTTAATATGATTGTGAGTATGTATATATAGAAACATAAATATAATTAATAAAAATAATATATTAATACACTAACACAAAATTAAATATGTTTTTTATAAATATAAAAATTTATATGGAACACACAAACACACACAAAATATTAAAGGTATTTGAATACCATTTTATTAAATAAGTGATAGTAAAACACCAATTTTATGCATTTGAGTGAAGGATCTGCTCACATTTAATTAGATGAGGTCCATTAGAGGTAATTACCATGGTCAATTATATGATAGGGAAATAATTTATAATGATAATCTAGAACCATTTCAAAATAAGAAGGAAACTCCCTTTAAATACTATAAAAGATGAAACTTGAAACTAATACCACATGCTTGGAGGGGAAAACACACAACAAACTCAAGAATACATAATAAGCACACATTCACACATCAAATCCCATATATGTATTGTGTGTAGGTGTGTATTTGTGTATTGAGTACATGAATAGTTATATGGGCTATCTAGATTTAGTGGCACACAAGATTCTCAATAAGTCGTGCCTTGCAAGTCTATTTTCCATTTTTCTTCTAAAACTCATTTATTTTCATAAAAAACATATATTTATCATAATTAAACAAATTTCTAATTAATATTGACATTATTAGTGGTAAAACATAACACTAAAAATGATATATTTCTCAGTGTAAAAATAATCTATAGAAAAGACATTGTTTCCCAAAGATAGGTTTTTTAAAATTTAAAAATACTAAATTTCTTAGTATCATGTATTCTCCTTTCTTTTACCATCGATATATATCAAAATAATACCCATTTGGGGACCAATTTTTTTAACAATCTATCAATAAATCCTACATTGTGTTGATTGAAATTCACTATTTTTTGACTCATGTATAATAACACGTTTATATTTTTATATTTTATATTTAAGATTATATTTAAATTTGTATATATATATATATTAATTATATATATATATCCATGTGTGTGTGAGTATATATATATATATAATCAAATATTTTTCTTATTTATATATAAGTTTATCATAAATTTTTGTGTGTATATATTGTGTTTTTGTGTATATGTGTATATGTATTGAGAAATAGATCAAATAATGATTAGAATCGAGAGGAATTTCAAAATACAAAATGTGAGACCGATCATTGAAAAAGTTTATCAATCATGAAATGTGAATTCAAATTTATATATAAGAATAGTATTGAATGAATAATGTAAAATAATTAGATAAGATATAAATTATAGAGAAACTAAAAGGTCAAATTTTATATTAATTCAATATATATAAAGATAATATGTATATATGATTAATATTTTAGATTAATCACTATTTTATAATAAATATACAATGTCTTGGATCAATGTCATGGGATAGTGATTGGGGTGTTAATGTATATGGTAATTATTACCAATGGAAATAATCACCCATAGAATATATGATAATCTAAAACTATTTCATAACACCCTTGGGTTGTCATTAATTTACTGAAATATTATTTCACATTCACTTAAAAAAAGAATGAGGAAAAAACAAGAGAAAATAATAATAATTGAATTCCATGCAAATTTTATGATGTCTTGATAAAAACCATATTTAGAATACCCCATGGGAAAATCCAGATAAAGGGAAAATTAGTTAAACATTTAAAATTACCTTGGTGAAATCATGATATAATTTTCAGTATCTAAAACTCAATTTTATAAATTAATTTCTCAAAATATATAGCAGGTAATGAATTTCAAAATAAATCTATAATATTATCATAAGATATTATTTACTAGATTTCAATCTCACTTGTCTTTTAAAAATTACGAGTGAAAAATAATTTTATAGAGATTGGTTTTGTTCTATCAAACATGACATACTAACCTTAAATCATGTCATAAAAAATAATTATTCTGATACAATATATTAGGAATGTAATTATTCATCATTAGTCTATAATTATCACGGATACGATGAATAGACTATATCAACCATACACATTCATGACTTTCTCAATGAATCACAATCAATATATCATGATTTTAGGAAGTTAATTTTTTTTTATTATATAAATCCATGAAGCGGAAGTTTATACATATATAAATAAATATCTAGTTTGATATCTAGATTTATGTTGATTAGAAAAACATCCAACAATAAGAAAACCAAATAGTTTTTCTTCTAATTTTTTTGAATAAAACAATCCCCGATCAATACATCCTTGATTATATATTAATATAAATTTTAAAATATTACAATGTTTATTTATTGGATAATAATTATTCATGTATAGTAGATTCATAGAAAATGAAAAACTTTCCCTAATTGGTGTCGTTTTTTCCTAATAAAACATTTTTAATAATTTTTCGGTATACTAAGACTGATGAATAAAAATTTAATTTTTATGTTTTTAAATTTATAATCCAAGGTAGAAATTTCTATATCAATAGTATATTGTTTTTTATTATTTTGTTAAATATTTTACTGCATTGGAATGTTAATCAAGATCTACAACAACATTCTTTTTATGAACATATACTACAATGATGAAAAATTTAGATATACTCCTTTTAATAGAAACACAGACTTATTGGATAATTTTTATGTCCCTCTTCCATCAAATATTCACTTTTACAGTTATAAAATTTTCACCTTGGATAATTTAATCACTATAAATATTATTCAAATTTAAAAATATTGATCTTTGGATCTAAAAAATATTGTGAATGAGAGAATGGGGACAATGTATGGGGAGGATGAAAGTGGTGCAAGCACATGAGGATGACAGAGGGAAAAAACAGGATAACAACGACCAGCTATGGTGAGATCATAAGTGAACATAGCATGATGCATTTTGCAAAATATTCCTTATATGGACCTATGGGTTAGGAAATATGGGCCATTATGTAAGGTGATTTAATTAACCTTTGGAATTATACCATTTAATGGGTTTCTCTCTTCCCAATAAGAAAAAAGAGGTGTTTTCACTATTTAATAAAAAAGTGGTTAACCCACGTGTATTGAAAAAAATATTACATATAGGTATAGAGTCAAACCATCCATAAATTATAAATAAATATATTCATTTATAAATAATTTCATGAGATATTTAAATATTATAACATTAATTAAAATTTATTATGTTTTATCATAATAAATCCTAGGTGTTTATGAGAAACATTGGGCATATTTTCATGATTTATATCATACAAATTCAATACATCCATTTGTCTTTCTCATAAATACCCAATTATAAGAAATGAGATTAATTACTTATGGGTATTTTTATAATCGACCCAAAACCTAACATTTAGAATGTGATCCTAATTCTAGTTGGATTACCGTATTATATTAATCCTAATATGATATATTAAGATATTCATCAACTATTTTAGGTTTATTATCCTCGTCATGATTATCGAGAGCCACATTGTAAGAAAATGTGTCTTTAACAGTGGTTTCTAATCACTTCCAAAAATCTTATAGTGTTTATATAATTTATTGAAATTTTCTCTTGATCAGTATTATATACTTCTATTATATTATTTTGTTGATGAATTTCATGGTCAAGAAAATTCTCATCCACCTAAGGTTTATTTATTTATTTAATTAAAATGTGTTTTTTAACTTTTTAATAATGAGTATTTCTATCTATCTTACAATATGTATTGATAATTTTAGTAATGGATTTGAAGTATTATTGATAACTCTATTAGATTAGATTTTTAGAACATAAATATTAGATGGTTCATTTACAACAAGTATGTATTATTTTGATACTTTTTTTGAATCATTGAATTAATTAGGACAATTGTTATTTAAAAAATTAATGAGATTTTATCTTTCATTATATTTATATTTGAATGAGGATCAAGATATAACAATGATATTTTTTCCATGATATTTCTTTTGATGTTGATTGATTTTTTGTCTTTATTGTTAGTAATATTTTTCCATTAAAATAAAAATTATCAAATCTTGATGTTAATATATCCCATGTCATTATTTCCAAAAATTATTTATGTTCAATGGTGATTAAAATCCAATGTAAATTCTCATTCTTATTTATGGTCCCATTTTTTTCCTTAAGGGGAAGCTAATTTTATATATACATCACAAAAAATGGTCTTAAATGTGAAATATTTATTTTATGCATAAAAGATAAATACAAAGGTAAATATTAATGATAACTTGATGGAAATATATTATTGAGTGAATTTTCATGAAAAATTGAATATCCCCATGCTAGAGTAAAAAATTATGCTTTCTTAAGGGGTTGTGTATATAAAAGGTACAATTGATTTATATATGATTTAGATAGGATTTTTTTAGAATAACACGAGTTACATGGTGTTTGAAACAAATTATAATTGAAATTATATAATCATTAAAATAATTTGATTAATATTCACCAGTATTACTAAGTTGAATGTAGTTGATTGAATGTTTTGTTAATTATTCCCTTAACCTTTTTATTTGGCAATGCAATTTTAAAAATTCCTAGTTGTGAGTTAATAATAATCATGCATAAGACTATCTATTAGGTGAATAAATATAGATAATAAAATATCTAAATGGTATATATGGTTGATGAGTTGTATTTCCTATGTCACAATTAATTCTTTCCAAGAACATAACAGATTTTTTCCCTATTTTTTATAGTGATGGTCTTATAATAAATTTTATTTTAGAACAAGTAACGCATAATAAATTATTAAGTGTAAGATCATTATTATTAACTAATGTATTAATAAGATTGAATTAAATTATTGTTCTCATCATTATTTATCCTGTACAACTAAAACGATCATTCCATATAACAAATATACCTTAGTCGGTAAACTTTTAGTTTATCATACTTGGTTCGATTGTTCATGTAAAACCCATGATTGAATTATATAAAGTTATAATTTTATTTTCATGAGACTAAATTTCAATTCACATTTTAATATTTCATGGCACACAAAATTATAGTTTTATAGAATTAATATTAATTTTGAAATTACTATGTCAAAATAATTTCTTATTGATTTTTAAAATGTTTTTACTTTGAAATAATATTTTATTAATACATGATAATGTAGTAAATTACTAATCCTAATTTTATATATAATAACATGTTATAATATGTAAAATTAACAATTTATTGATTATTAATTCGATATAAATATAGACATGATCATTTGGAAGGAAAAAATGGATATTTTTCCAGAAAACTATATTTTAGTGTAAATTATTTTTAAATTTTAATTAACTAAAATAACCTCTAATAATGAATAATTTAAATAAAATTTATATATTTTATATCTAAATATATTAATTTAAATTTATCTAATTATTATTACTAGTCATAGAGTTAATGTAAGATCATTGTATATTTGAAAAATGTATTTTCTTGAGAAACAGTTGTTTAACAAGTTTTTTAAGATTATTTTTAAATAAATTTATTTCACCTATAGAAATGAAATTTCAGAATTTTTTTTATTATTTGGAACAATAATTTTCAAAAAATTTATACAGTATATATTTATTTTTAAGTATTATGAATGGTAGCTGGGGAAAATAATTGTCACCCCAATAAGTGTAAATAGGGTAATTATGGTTAAAAATACTGTTGTAATGCTTAAAAAATTTATATAACACCTTATTTATTTATATTTTATCAGAAAAGATCTAGGAAACTCATAAAATATTCAAACATATAGAAATATTATTTCATTTTTGACTGAGAATGAACTAAATATTATTTTAAATAAAGGAAAATTATATAATGCCACTCTCAAGATTTTAATTTCACTTATATAATCAAAAAAAGATAATGATATGTTATTAATAAATATAAAATTTTATTTTGAACATATTTAATTAATATTTTTTATTTTATTTTATTTTTAAATATTATTGATGACATAAATACCTTAAATTCTTACACAACACTGACACAATGCTTGTGAAAGCCCTAGAAAAACCAATGTAAATGATTTAAAAAACATAAAAAGTAATATTATTTGAATGAGTTTGGGATTAAATTTATTTTAGGTTAATAATAATTCATAATTAATTTTTAAAGGGTTTATATTTTAATTTCATTCTTTTTTGGATATCATTAAGTTGAAAAAATGTGAATAGTTATTAAAATGACTTTAATCATATTTTATGTTAAATAATATAAAATTAAATGATTTACAGATCATAAAGAAATTTAAATTTGTAAATGGGGATAAGAAATGTTTGAAAATTTAATCTATTAACTTTTTTGGGGGACAATATGTACCTTATAATTAAATTTAAAACCCTTAAAAATGAAAAAGTTATTTCCATGGTTGTTGTTAAAATTGGTTAATGAAGGGGTCAAACCTAAAATAAGAATTAAAATTCCATATAAACCTATCAAAATTTTATTTTTGAAGTTATTTAAACCTTAACATATTATATATTTTAAATTTTGTCCACTTGTTTCCAATTTCACATGAAAAATAATTTATTATATTTAAATATTTTAAGTAATTCCATGTGTGTCATTTTCTTCACTATAGAAGGACACCACCTCTTTATTTTCCACACCACCTGGAGAAATTTAACTCCAAACGAAACTACCAAAAGATCTCCCAAAAATCATTATCCTTTTTCTATGGGTGTTTTCTTACTAAAAAACCAACCCTAGGGTCTTTAAGTGATGATCTAAATGAGGTTATTCAAAGAAGATATAATCATGTTTACTGACTCTTCCAGAGCATACTTAATATTAAACATCCAATAAAAATTTTTAACCCATAATAAAATATTTAATCTAGTATCATAAATATAATTATATTTTATTATGATTATAGTACAAAAATTTTACATATATTTTCTAACGTACAGAAAATGAAAACATCACTTGTGCATACATACAACAAACCGTCTCCACATAGTGATGTAATTAATTTTTCATCACCAATTTTATTGGATGTTTATAAATATGAGACTAATTAATATATATGTTATTTGTTAAAAAATTATGATTCAATAAATTTATGTTATCATTCACTAACTTACCATTCCCCATATTAAGAAAATGACAATGTCCCTTGTGCGTAAGTGTGGACTACCAACTCTTAGATGTGATGTGATTCATTTTTCATGTATATATTTCATGGTTAATTAAAATTATTTATATAATGAATATGTATTATTTTTATATAATAATTTAAATTATTGATATTATGGAACCATGATAAGGATACAAGGACCATAACTTTCAAATTAAAATATACATGAAAATGAAGCAATGAACACCAGAACTAATTATAATAACAAAAGATTGTTAAAAAATGGGAGATACGATGTTATATGTGTATAATATATGTTTTTATATATTATTATATAGTTATTGTATATAATTATAAAAAATTTAAATTTATTATACAGGAGGTTAAATCATGTTCAACTATGTAGAATCTGTAGGTAAGAGATTTCATCTCAATTTCCCCTCTATTGATACATATTGGGAATTATGTATCTATCTAATTTTATATGGTGTATATCCTACCATTATTATTTATTTAAAATGAATATATATTTATTAATGGTAATTAAATTCTCAATTAAATTTTATTCATTAAATAGGTTATAATTTATAATTTACCAAAGAGTTATGAATTTATTTTATAATATCATTTTTTTGGGATTTATTTTATTTTCATTGAAGGAATATTAAAATATATAATTCATAAAATACATATATTTTATTATCATATGGATATTTAAGTAGTTTAAACGATTTATTATAATTTTTCAACTATTTATAACTAGAATCAATCAAATATACCTTTAATAGAAAAACTGATCATTTTTCTTTTTTTGACCAGGTATAATTTTCTTTCATGACCATATTTTTCAAAATTATTTTACAAAATTATTTTTTATTCACTCAAATAATTTATTAATGAAATTGTATATTAAAATTAAAATTATATATGGTTCTAATGAAATCTATAATTTTTTTTGTGAATGTTCATTTTTAACATTATTTATATAAAATTCCAAATGAATATTTCTTTTTAATGTATACAGTGTTAAAATATTTTCACATTTACATAAGTATATTATTTTATTTATATTATTTTATCAATTATAATGTTTTTAAAAATAAAATTATATAATAATAATTTATTTTTAATGTTTCATTTCCTTTATCTTCTATTCCATAAAATACTAATTTTGCTACAAAATCTATTTTTCTGATTAATTGATGGTTGTCTCCCATATCTTGATTAATTTTGTGGTCATTAAGTTTGTCTTGAAACTTTAAATTTCTTGTGGTCATATTTCATGAGAAATATACATATTATTTATATCATGTATGTGTTTTTTCTTAGATCGTGTACTATTTCTACATATGGTGTTTTACTAAGAAAGTTATTTGACTAACTGAAGAAATTATGATATCCCATATTCATTACTCAATATAGTTATTTGTTGACAAGACATATTTTTTTATAAATTAAATTTATCATTCAATATATAAAGAATGAATTGTAAATATAGTGACTGGTGGGGCCTGGAATAACAAAACCCCTGGATGCATTAATAGGTCTCATGAGAGAAACTAGTTGGATAACATTATTAAATGGGGTTTTGGTGTATACTTAACCATAGAGTTAAACTATCATAGAACAAGGAATTGATAGTAAATTATCATGGGGTTTGAGATCCTCATGTTTAGCATTATGTGTTTCATTTATTGATAATTTATTTATTATTATCTACAAGATTATTACATGGATATTATATATGGATGATTTGTTTTCTAAAGTTATTAGTTAAATAACACATGTTTTCAGTTATTTACATTGATATATTAATTATTACTTGTTAAATAATAATATATACCAATGTATTCAACCCATAGTATGAATTTTATCTCAACCGTTTTTTATTTTACCTATGATATAAAGAAGGAATCATTCAATGAGTTTCAAGAATGCAGATTATTTAATTTTACTATGTTTTATGTTTTATTCACCAGTGAAAAAAGGTTTACAACATTGGAATTATTTACATCGGTTATATATAACCTACATGTAGAGATGTAAAAATTTATTTATCAGATCGGTTATAAAATAATTGATGTGATAAATCATTGAATATCGATTTATAATGTCAGTTATTTTATAACCGACTTGATAAATCGAATTGCAGCGCCTTATCACGTCGGTTATAAAATAAACGACATGATAAAATATTTTCTACATTGGTTATTAAATAAACGATGTGATAAAAATAAAAAAAATAGTTTATCGTGTCGGTTATTAAATAACCGACAAGATAAATCTTTTAAATGATTTATCAGGCTCCATATTCTATCATTCTGTTTTCTTCAATCGGGCGACCTGTGACTTGTCTCTATTGCATGAAAAAACTGGAAAGAATTTTTCAAATTCGTGCCCTCTAACATCATTTTTCCAACATCATTCATCATCTTTATTATCACTGGATCTACCAGGTCGATTTGCAACCCTCAAGTAATCCTCACACAGCTGAGTTTCGTTGTTATTTTTTGTGATGCCTTAAATTTATGTTTTGAGATATTATTTTTCTATAATTTTTCTTGCTATATGGTAAGTGTAACAGTGTTATTTTATACCATGATAAGTTATTTTTTGGTAAAATAATCCATGGGAGTGATATCATGAAAGTTCTATGATTTTTTTTGCTACCATATGTGTTCTATCATGTGTGTGTGCATGTACTTCATGGCGTGTGGTACCATGAAATCATTACCATGCAAGTTCTTTCCCCACCCCCTTGGAAACCCCCACCTCCATGGAAAACTCCCCACCCCCTGGATGCCCTTTAAACCCTTGGATATCCCCCACCCCCTGGACAGCCCCCCACCCCCTGGACACCTCGACCCCCTTGGACAACCCCCACCCCTTGGACAGTCCCCACCCCTTGGACACCCCCACCCTTGGATTGCCCCCACCCCTGGAAACCCCCACCCCCTTAGAAAACCCTCAACCCCATATACACCACGACCCCCTTGGACAACCCCCACCCCTGGACACCCCCACCCCCATGGACAACCTCACCCCCCTCGACAGCCCCTCCATCAACTGGAAACCCCCTACCCCCTGGAAAACCTCCACCCCTTGGACACCCGCTACCCCTATGGACAACCCTCACCCCTGGAAAACCATCCCCCACCCCCTGGACACCCCACCTCCTAGATACCCAATGCCCCCTTGGATAGCCCCCCCCCCCCCCCGCAGACAGCCCCCGCCCCTAGATAACCCCCACCTCCTAGACGACCTCCATTCCCTTGACACCCCCTAACCACATTGGACAACCCCACCCCTGGATATCCCCCACCTCCTTGGACACCTACTACCCCTTGGACAATCCCCCACCCCTAGACATCCCCCACCCCCTGGACACCCCTGACCCCCCTTGGACAACCCCCATCCCCTAGACAACCCCCTACTCCATGAACATCGCTTACCCCCTCTAACAACCCCCATCCCACTGGACAGCCCCCACCCCCCTCGACACCCAACCCCTTGAATACCCCCACCCCCTGGACAAAACCACACCCCCTGGACACCCCCACCCCCAATACACGCCTTCCCATTAGTCAACCCCCCTACCCCTAGACACCACCACCCCCTTAAAAAGACCCCACCCCCTGGAGAGCCCCCCACCCCCTAGACACCCCCACCCCCACCCCCTGGACATCCCCCACCCCCCTCGACACCCCCTACCCCCTAGATAGCCCCCACCCCCCCTGAACTGTCCCCACCACCTAGACACCACCCCAACCCACTGGACAAACCCCACCCTTTAGACACCCTCCCACCCCTACCTCTTGGACCCCCAAGACACCCCCTATCCCCTTGGACAGCCACCCCACCCCCCTCGACAGTCCCCAACCCCTAGAAACCCCCACGCCTAGGGACACCCCCCACTAGACAACCCCCACCCCCTAACACCCCTACCCCCTTGGACATCCCCACCCCATGGAAACCACATACCAATAGATACCATCCAACCCCTTGGACATCGCCCACCCCTGAACACACTCCCACCCTCTGGACACCACCCCAACCCACTCAACAAATGTCACCCCCTGGACACCCTCCCACCCCATGGACACCCCCACCCCATGGACACTCTCCCACCCCCTAGACACCCCCACCCCCTGGACACCCCAACCCCTGGACAACCCACCACCCCCTAGACACCCCCACCCCCGAGACACCCCCACCCCCCAGACAACCCCCACCCCCTGTACACCCGCCCATCCCTGGACACCCCCACCCTGGGACACCCCCCAACCCTAGACACCCCACCCCCTTTACAGTTTCTGGAAGTCATGTGTACAGGTTTTGAAATTCAGGAAGAGAATGATGGGTACAATGCTGCAAGGTTGCTGGGTGAAGAGGGTATGCTTCTTGTTTTTGGGTGAAGCGGATATACCAACAGTTTCAAAAACCATTGAAACAGATTATATACTAGAGAGTGTATTCCAATGGGTCTTGAACCATTAGTATATATATCCCAACAGTTTCCATGAAACCATTGGAATAGATTATATGTTGGACAACATGTATACCAACGGTTCTTGAACTGTGGGTATTTATATATCCTAATAGTTTCATTGAAACCATTCAAAAATATTAACTTCATTCAGTCTATATAGTATTCAAATTCCTCCACAGCAACTTATTTGGAGATAACATCTTCATGGGATAGAAAGTTCTTCTTTTTAAAGGGTTTCTATTCTAAATTACACTTTCTTCTCACACCCTTTGACAAAATTTTCATGGGTTTTTTATCATCATCATATAATAATTTCATTGGAATCCTTTCTATGAGATGAATAACTTTTCTATATCAATAGAAACCTTGTTGAATATTACCATTCTATATTCCCTAATCCTTGATTACAAACACATATATTCCCAATTGTTTTTTCAAAACATTTTTACTTTCAAATTGTGTTAATTTTTATATAAAAATAAAACTATTACATATAAATATATTTTATTTTTGAAATTATTTCCATGCATTTATTTTTCAAATATGCATATATTTGTTTTATATTTTAAAAACATTTTACATTCAAATTATAACATTTTTCATATAAATATAAAATTGGTATATCTTAACAAGATGTATAATTTTGATATTTTTTATAGGTAACGAATATTCAAAGATGGATTTTGTCACATCGAATGAGTAATGAATATGAGGAAGGTGTTGATTCCTTTTTTGAATTTTCTAAACAAAATGATCCAAGAAACAACATTTTTTTTGTCCATGCCTAAAATGTGTGAATATGAAGAAGTTGAAAATTAGAGAGGTCAAAGATCATCTGATTTTTCATGGATTTAATCCAAGTTAAAGACCTTGTATTTGGCATAGTGAAATTGGATAGAATTTCAGATCTACTAATGATAATGATTTTCAATATGGTAACTCTGATGGAATTGAAGAAATGATTTGTGATATTGCAGAAAAACAAATTGAGATAGAACCGACAGTTGCACGTCTATATGGTGATGCTGAAAAACCATTGTATCTTGGTTATATAGATTTTATGATTTTTTTGGGATTCTAAAGAATTATTAACCTGAAGGAAAAACATGGATGGAGTGATAGGAGTTTTACCGAGCTGCTAAAATTATTGAAATACATTCTTCCAAAAGACAACGATCTTCCTGATTCACATTATAATGAAAATAAAATATTATGCCTGATGAGATTGGGATACAATAAAATACATGCTTTTCCGAATGACAATATGATATATAATAAGGACTATTAATTTCTATTAGAGTGTTCTAAATGTGGGACATCACATAATAAGATGAAAGAAAAATCACAGGCTAATGTAGAGATTATATAGATCCCTGCAAAGGTATTTTGGTATCTTCTTATAATTCATCATTTGAAAAGTTTATTAGCAAATTGAAATGATTAAAAAAGTTAATATGGCATACTGATGAGAAGATATGTGATGGAAAAAATACGTCATCCAGCTGATTGTCTACAATGGAAGAAAATTGATGAGCAGTATCCTACATTCTAAAATTAAATTTGAAATATCAGACTTGGGTTGTGCATTGATAGAATGAATCCATATTGATGCCTCAATACACAAATAGTTCATGGACTGTTTTATTGGAAATTTACAACATATCTCTTGAAGTTTTTATGATGTGAAAATATTTCATATTTAGTATAATGATCTCTGGTACGAAGCTACCTGGAAATGATATTGATGTTTTCTTGTAACCATTGATTAATAATTTGATACTTTTATGGGAGTATTGTATTAGGGTGTACGATTCTTATAAAATGGAATATTTTCAACTGCATGCAGTTCTTATTTTCACTATAAATGACTTCACATCATATGGAAATTTATCTAGATACAATTTTAAAGGGAATAAAGCATATCCAATTTGCGAAAAATTGACTTCATATTGTCAATTGCAACATGGGAGGAAAAACGTATACATGGGTTATCAAAAGTTTTTTCCCTATGGATCACTCTTATAGAAGACTAAAAAAGGAATTGAATTGCTTAAAAGAATTTTATATTTCTCCAAAACCTTTATCCCTGGATGTGTATTTTACGAGGGTGAAAAAACATGATATGACATTGGTAAAGACACATAAATTTGGTAATGATAGACATATTTGGATGAAAATGTCAATTTTTTTCAGCTACCATATTAGAGATATCATGAAGTGAAACATAATCTTGATGTCATGCACGTGGAGACGAATATCTATGATAGTTTTATTAGAACATTGTTAGATATTAAAGAAAAGATTAAAGATGGTTTGAATGAATTATTAGACTTACTATCAATGGGAATATGTTTAGAGTTAGATCCCACTCGTAATGGAAGACAAACATTTCTTCCCCCAACTTGTCATACATTATCCAAGAGGGAGAAAATTAACTTTTTTAGTTTCTTCATGATATTAAAGTGTCTCAAGGTTATTCATAAAATGGAAAAAAATTGTCTCTTTGGAGGATTTGAAGTTGATATGTATGAAATCTAATTATTGTCAAGTCATGATGTAACAACTTCTACGAGTTTCATTGCGTGGAATATTTCCTATCCGTGTTAGAAAGACTATAATGAAGGTGTGTTGTTTTTTCAATTCAATTTGTAAGAAGGTGATTGATGTGAATGCTTGGAAAATTTAGGAAAAGGATTCAATTTCTATACATTGTGAATTGGAAATGTATTTTCCTCCTTTTTTTGATATAATGGTAAATTTAATAGTTAATCTGGTTCGGGAAATAAGGCTGTGTGGACCTGTATATCTTCGTTGGATGTATAATTTTGAAAGGTATATGAAAATATTTAAGGGGTATGTTAAAAATCCATATTGACCTGAAGCCAACATTATTCAAAAGTATATTTTTGAGGAGGTTGTGGAGTTTTTTATGATTTACATGGCTATAGCAGAGCACATAGGTTTTCCTCCATCTCACCATGAACAAGTTAATAATGAGGAAAATGAGATTCATGGGTTGAAAGTAAAATCATGTTCAGCTGAACAGATGAATAAGGTACAATTATACATCTTGAATATCATAGATAATACCCAACCATATATCACATTGCATATTAATGAGTTTAAACAATGTCATCCAAAGAAGAAAGAAATGTTGATTTTGAATGAGCACAACAAAACATTTTTTCCATTGTTTAAAAAGACATTGCATGGTAGATCAGATGTATCAGAGACATTAATATGGTTAGTTGGTAGTATAAGTTTAAATGTGATAACATGGTCCAGGTATGACATGGCTATACATTTCATATGAAAGCTCCAGTCAACAGATGTGTAGTTCAAAGTAGTGGTATATTGGTGTTTGCAAAAGCAATGCATTTTTCAAGTTCTAAAGACAAAAACCCAATTTCTGCATTATGTTCATATTATAGAGTCATTGAAGAAATATGAGAGGTTGATTAATTTAAAATTAATGTTCTTATTTTTAACTAAAAATGGTTTATTGGTAACAATAGTGTTAAACACGATGAACTTGGAATGTTAGTTGTTAATCTTAATATATTGGAAGGCACAGAAGATTCTTTTATAATGGAAACACATGAAAACTAGATTTTCTATCTTGTTGATCAATCAAATATGAAATGGTCTATTATTTTACATGAAAATAAACAACATGTTGGGGAGGATCGACTTGATAAAGATGTTGATTAATGTGAGATACCTACTTCCATATAAATATTGGAAAAAAATAATGATGATCATGTTGAAGACATGGTTTGTGTCATAAGGAACAATCATGAAAAAGGAATTTAGGAAATCAATCCATTTGTACATTGCTAATATTTTAGGTAACATAGGTTTATTTATTGTTTACATTTACTAATATCATAAAATGTTATATATTGTATTTTTTTGTTTATTAAAATGAATATTAAAATATATAAGTATAAATTTTTGTTTGTTTTAATTTTATTTATTTTATTTTATCAATTTTACGATTACATAACTTATATATCAATTGATTTTGTTAAATGAAAATTAATTTACCATGTTTAACATAGTTTACCATAGTTTAACTTTACGTAACTTATATATTTATTAGTTTTGTTGAATGAAAATTACACAACCATGTTTATCATTTTTACCATTTTTTAACACTCTTACCATATTTACCTTGTTTAAAATTATGTAACATAGTTCAGTTTTTAATTTTTTGTTTAAATTAGTATAGTAATATTTTAATTTGTATATTTGTGAACTAATTTTTTATTTTATTATTTTAAGGATAATGACAGATCAATCAATTGATCGACCACATGATTCTGAAGATGAGGATCATGGCCATACATCTAGGGAGGAACATTCACATTCTTTTAATGTTCCCCAATCTTCCTCATGTGATCTCATAACAATAAATAAGAGTTCAAGATTTGAAAAACGTGGTTACACACGTTTACCAAAATTATCACTTTCCTGTAATCAGGACCAAAGGATACTCATTGAGTTTGATGACAATGATATTCCTAGAGGTCTAAATAAAAAAGATTTTAAGAGTTTTGTATCAAATCAGGGTAAAATAAAAGTAAGAATTTTGTATGATTATTGGAGAAGTGTGGAAAAAGCGATAATATCTCAGTTATGAGTGAATGTATTGGTAAGATATTTTTCTATTGTTTGACTAATCTTTAAATGTTTATATTATAATATGTTTTACCTCTTATTTTTTCAGATGTCATTTGATATTCCCAACACTATAGGAGTCAGGAAGAAATTTTTATCAATGACAGCTAGGATATGGAGGGATTTCAAATAAAACCTCACCTCTGATTTCATTTTTGGTCATAGGAAATAATATAGTCCATGTCATATATATCCTTTCATATATGAAGACACATGGAAACAATTTATTGATAGTAGAAGAAAAGGTTCATTTTTTCTAAGTGAAATGTAAAATTTTATAAGATTTAGTAACTAAATGATCTCATTAATGTTTTGTTAATGATTTCATATTCTTAATTTAATGAAAACAAGGGCATCTCATTAGGATATCCAATCTAAAAATTTATACCCTCACAGTTTATCTCAGGGAGGGTATAGTTTATTAGAAGAACAAATGATGGTGGAAAAATTACAAAAAATTAGAGCTGAGTCTTCAAGCTCTGGAGAGGTTTCCCCACCATCCCCTCCATCTAGAAATGAAAAATGGAAGAGAGATTAGATGAGAAGAAAGGGGAATTATCTTTCAGAAGAATCTACAATCTTAGTTTAGAGGATTATAAGATAGATAATTTTTTTATTTAAGTTAATTATATTATTTATATACTTTGAGTCATTAAAAAATGTTAAATTAATTAATACAAGATTCTCTTGAGGAGTAGAGCACACATGGGGTATTTACAACTGTTGGCGGCACGATATTTTATCTACAGAATTAGAAAATCCCGAACACCCCGATCGTGTATGAGGATACCCAATGGGTGTATCAATAAGAAAATTGTTTCCACATTCTTCCACTTCTTTTATTGATGGTGTTTCTAAATAAAAATAATCCTTGACAGCAGAAGTTCATAATATCAATGTGACGATGGAGGAAAATATTAGAGTGTCAGTATGGTCTATGTTTTCTGACATGAAAAAACAATTTCAGACTGCAGCTCCCACTCCTCTATCTCCCTCTAACTCCCTGACCCTGGTTATCTAGAGTAGGTGAATTATTATATAACATTTTCATGATACAAGAAATCATGCCCCAAAAGACTAATTAGTTTAGTAGCCTTGGATGTACTAGATACATACATAAGTTTTAAATTACATCATGATATAAAAACAAAAAAAAAATTAGTCCCCTATGAACACACTTATATCCCTTAGCCTATCTCTACAGGTCAACCATAAAATAATTCTTCACATCCTAAGAAAAATAAAACATAGAAAGGGGTGAGCTCATATGCTCAGAAAGGATAACAATATAGCAGAAACCTTATAAATAAGCATGAACATTTAAGGCAATGTATAAGACTAAAACATAAGCCTTTTAAACTTAAATTTGAGAATAATATGGAAAATATAAATCTAATAAGTTTATTTACTTATTCACATGGATATTTTACTAGTCTAATAATCACATGCAATATAAATATCCAATTTCAAAATGATGGAATGCATAATACGGGAAATCATAACCACATAGTCAAGCCCTCGTGTGAAGACTACAAATAAGATTTTATCAAGGCCATGTGCCAAGAAACTAGTTTGTCTAATGAAACCTACCAATGCATCTAGGAGTTATAGCAGGCTTCACTAGTCACTTAAAAAGTTCAATGCATTCCTCATATAAAAAGGTTGAATCATAACATAATCATTCATATTAAATCTTGCATAATAATTTTTTATACGTTAACCATATACCAAAAATGGTATAAAAATGACACATGCATAGTAAAACATATCACAAAACCTTCAATAAAATATGGAGGATTTTTATTATAAAAAATTAACTTCAAACAACAATAAAATCCATTAATGTATGTTGACACATATGAAATCAAAATTATTTGAGAGGAATATGTATTTCTATTTTGAAATCATTTAAAATTCATGTAATTATACAAGAAAACATTTATTTTGGAAATATTATTATAATATTGTAAGGGAAGCTTCAACGGTGTTATAACGGTGAAGAATAACCACACCCGCCGTATAAGTTAAAAAAACATTCTTACCTTAATTTGTCGAAAAGATCATAAAGTACCTTGTTTGGAAAACAACGGAAAGTTTCCTTTCAAACCATTTTATAAAAAGTCAAACAAGGGTATAAATGAATTTTGGACATAGTATAGTAAATAGTAAAAATATTTTGAAATAAATTTTTATGAATCACAAATGTGGATGATAAAGTGGTCCCAATAGATAGTTACGTAAGAACAACCTCAGATAATAAAGAGATTGTGAAATTAACCCTTAACTTGTAATTTTTCTTGGTCGAGGGTACGTTATCCTCTGGTATAATTGTTAAATCATTATTATTAAATTATAAAATAACTACATACATAAATATTATATCATATATGATCTTATAATATTTATTTTTTATTAATATTTTTTTAGTATCATTGTTTCGGGTGTTAACTGATTCGTTTTCCTTAATATGTTTTGTTATGAAAGTCATGTTTGTTATGGATAAGATGTATTTGATTCATATAAATAATTATATTATGTTCTTAAATATTATTTTTAATAATCAAATGAAAATTATTCTTAAATGGAAACGATGGTGAATGAATCTAATCACGTTCGTGGAGATGATAATCCGTACGTACACATGAATGCTACTTCCAATTCATTTTTTTTATTTGAAAAGGAAATAAAATCATTTGATACATAGGTATATTATTATTCCATTATAATATAATATTTTATATATGTTACGTATGTTCATTAACACCATCTTTTATATATTCCATGTATGGTATGAATGAGTCATATCACTTTGAGGGGGCGGTAGTCCGCACTTCCTCAAATGAAATTATCGTATATATAAAAAATGAAAATAATAAAGGTACGATATAAAATAGAATTAAAGAATCTTATAGAAAAAATAAATATCATATATAATTTATGTTCCATCATGATGGCCACCATAAGAGGTGGTAGTAGAAGATTGAACAATCATCATTTCGTGAGGTAGTAGTTCGCCATCCAAAAAAACATTATGGTCTATACCCATTAGAAGGAGGTGTGTGTAAGTGTTCTTCAACTACTTCTAAAAAACAACATAGTATATTTAGAGTACTTTTTTTGTTATAAAATAAAGGATTAAAAAAAGTTTAGGGGTTGGGAGAAGTAAAATAAAAGAAAATAACTTAAGAGGAGATGTTTCCTTTAAATCGGGAAACTCCCTTTGGTTGGAACAAAAAGGCTTCCTTAAAGGGCCTTCTGCCTAAGATAACACTTCTAGGAGGAAGAGAGGGATGTATTTATTTTAATTGGGCATAGGTTTGACACGCCATGTGGCTTGAGAGGTGTGAGAAATGGGTTATAGGTTAGAGATTTTTATAAGGGTTAGGAGGGGCACTGTAGGAATGTTTGAAAATATTATTTTATTATATAATGATTTTCGGTTACTAAAGGTGCCAAACTCATTAAAGTAAAAGATAAGATGCCTAATGTTCAAAAAAAATTATCCAATAAGAATTGGATAGTCTTTGAATATGTTTTTTAATTTTTATAATCTCATTTATTTAAATCATTTATTAATGAGATAAACTGTGCATCACTATTGTGTCATAAATAATTTTATTTATATGATGTCTAAAAATTATTGAAAAAATACCATGATGTGGGAAATATTTATAGATTTGAAATTAATATTTATAGTCAAATAGATAACTTATATAACCACATGTAAAAATTGTTTTACAAAAAGATATGTGTTTATGTCATTTTTGTCTTTACTTTAAATTAATTAATATAACGTGTCATTATCACTCTCAAGTTGCTCCATGGAGTCTGAAAATTAAACCATGGATTCCCATGGTCTTACATGTATCAGTAAATAGAGTTTTGACATGTGTTAGGGCAATTTAGTATTATTATAACATTATTTTTTATCCTTATTTACTAGATTTACCACTTTAACCATGGTAAATAAAATATTTAATAAAGTAATTATTCATAATATCTAAAAATAAAAGTTAAATATTTAAAAAATTGGAACCCTAATTCCAAATATATAATTCATTTTTCCAAATTCAAAACATAGAAGTAGTTGAAAATAATTTTAAATTAATTATCGTTGTCAAAAGAAAAAACATGTTTTGAAGAAATAATGACTATCAATATATTGACACTTGTTTATGTCCAATTTAAACGTGAAAGTGCATCCAATGAACTAAATTATATTAAATGATAAAAATATAATCTAATGGTACATCAAAAACATTAAAATTTATAATTTATCACTATAAATTATTTCGATTAAAAAAGTTGTTTTTAATTAAAATTTTGTATTTTTCACTATTCATCGAAAATTGAATGTTTTCAAAAGAGTACAAAAAATGTGCCCTAATCTAATTTTGAAATTACCAATACAAAAATGAAGTCCATTTTAAAAGAAATTGTAAAATTTCAAAAAGTGGGTATTACTATTCATAACGTCAAGTTTGATTGGTCATGGTGTCTTAGAATCTCAAAGTTGCATACAACGCAATCTATTGCATTATTAAAAGGGAAACATACCATGGAAGTTTGCGGTGTTACATTCTTCTCACTTTCAAATACTGTTTTCTTCAAAATTTCTAGAATACTACTACATAAAAAGATTCGGCTGGTTCTTCATCATTAGTTCCTTAGGTTCCCACATTGCCTCTTTCATCTTATGATTTTTCCATAGAACTTTCACTAGGTGAGTCATCCTGTTTCTAAACACTTGTTCAATGGTATCATGAATTCAGATAGGATCTTCACAATAAGATAGTTCGGGTTCCAATTCTATTTCTTCATAGGTGAGTACATGCATTGGTTCATGCATGTATTTTATCAATAGTGATATGTGTAACACATCATGAACTTTGGAGAGACTTGGCGGCATTGCCAAATGACAAGATACAACTCTAATTCGTTCTAGAATTTCGAATGGTCCGATGTACCTAGGACATAATTTTCCTTTCTTCCGAATCGTATAACACCCTTCCATGAAGATACCTTCAAGGACACGTGATCTCATACATGAAATTTCAAATCATAACTTTGGTTATCGGCATATCTATTTTTCATACTTTGAGCTGCTTTTATGTGGGTTTGGATAACCTTCACCTTTTCCATTGTTCTTCAACAAGTTTTGGGCCTACATGTTTTCTTTCACCAAAATCATCGCAAAACATTGGTGTACGAAATATCTTTCCATATGACGCTTAATATGGTGCCATATGAATACTTTAATAGAAACTATTGTTATAGAGAAAATCTACCTAAGGTAAATATTGATCCCACATACCTTGAAAGTCGTGTGAGAAATATCTTGACATATCTTCTAATATTTGAATAGACCATTTTGATTTTCCATCAGTTTGAGGGTGGAAGGTAGTGCTCAAATGAAGTTCAGTATCCAAGTCCTTATGAAGAATTTTCTAGAATCATGATGTAAAACAGGGATCACAATGAGAAATAATCGATATGGTACTCTATGAAGTCTTAAAACATAATTAATATATAGTCTTTCTTGACGTTGAAGTGGTAAATATCCTCTTATAGTTAGAAAATGAGCTTACTTGGTTGGACGATCAATAATAACCCATATTACATCATTCCTTCTAGGAGTATTTGGTGGCCCCATGAAAAAGTCCATTGTGATATCATCCCATTTATTCTTAGGTATGTGAAGAGGTTTCTAAACTTCTCTAGTATGTTGTATTCTAGCTTTCACTTGTTGACAAACCATACATCTTGACACATAATTATCAATCTCCCTCTTCATGTTGTCCCACAAAAAATGTTCCTTCAAATCTCTATACATATAAGTGATACTAGGGTGTATAAAGAAATTGGAGCTATGAACTTCATCCAATAATTCCCTTTTTAGATCCGGTATGTTAGGAACACAAAGTCTTTTCCCAAATTTGAAAATCCCATCTTTATATACGAGGTCAATAAATCACCCATCATTCACAGATTTAATTTTCTTTAGAAACTCCTCATTATTAGTCGGAGAAATATTTATCCTTTATAGTTTTGATGGATTGGAAACCATTTGAAAAAGTATTGATTTTTCACCTTCCAGGGTTATTCCCATATCCCTCTTTACTAGATCCATGATCATATTATCTCTTTTAACTCTCATCTTGTTCAAAACTCCATGATCCTTTCTTTTCAAATCATCTACCACCTTATTTTATTTTCCCGGGTGGTAGTGTATGGGGAAATCATAATCCTTGAGTAGTTCGAGGCATCACCTTTTCCTCAAGTTGAGTTATTTTTGTGAGAAAACATACTTTAAACTCTTGTGATCAGTATAAATCTCACATTTTTCACCATAGAGATAGTGTCTCCATATCTTTAGAGTAAATATTATAACTGTTAACTCAAGATCCTGAGTGGGATAGTCTTGTTCATGAATTTTTAGCTACCGTTATGCATAGGATATAACCCTATCATTCTGGATAAGGACACAACCAAGTCCTTTATTTGAAGAATCAATACAAATAACATACCCATCATTCCCTGATGGTAGAGTCAATATAGAATAATTGACTAATATTCTCTTCAGTTATTCAAAACATTCTTCACACTCTTTTGTCCAAACAAAATTATCCCCTTTAAGTGTGATCTTGGTTAATGGGTTAGCCAATTATAATTTGTTTTGGACAAAGAGCCGAAAATAACATGCTAAACCAATAAAACTACATACCTCAGTTATAATTGTCGGTGCTAGCCATTCTTGGATTGCCGTGGTCTTTAAAGGATTAATAGATATTACATTCTTAGAGGCATTATGGACAAGAAATGAAATATCCTAAAGCTAAAATTCACACTTAATGAACTTCCCATATAATTCACTTCTTCTAAGAGTATTCAGAATAGTGCACATGTGATTTTCATGATATTTGTAGATTTTGGAGTATACCAAGATATCATCAATAAATTCCACTAAAAAGACATCATGATATTTCTTGAAAAAATTATTCATTAGATCCATGAAGACAGTGGGTGAATTAGTCAGTCCAAAAGGCATTACTGTAAACTCGTAATGATCGTACCTAGTTTGAAATGATGTCTTTGGAATGTCTTCCTTCTTCATACACAAATGATGATATCCAGATCGAAGGACAATCTTTGAGAAATATTGTGTTCCACGATGTTGATCAGATAAATAATCAATGTGAGGTAGGAGATACTTGTTCTTTAATATTATAGCATTGATCTCAATGTAGTCAATGCACAAACTCATAGATCCATATTTTTTCTTAACAAAAAGAATAGGGGATCCCCATAGATAAACACTAGGGAGAATAAATACTTTATCACTCAACTCCTGTAGTTGCTTCTTTAGCTCTAATAATTACAGTGTGGATATTTTATATGGGGTCTTCGATATGGGCCTTGAACCAGGAATTAAATCAATAGAAAACTGAATTTCTCATTCTAGATGATGTTCAGGTAAATCCTCTGGAAACACATCAACATATTCTTTTACAATAGGTAAATCCCCTATATAAACTTTATTTTCCTAACCTAGTTATTTCATTCTCTTCCTCCCCAATAATTGAATTTAGTAGAGCTACTAAGGGTGGATCTAGATAAGAATCATATGGTGATGTTTCTGATTTAATGATAAGGTACTTATTATCATCAATTAAACTTGCAACCTCCTTCTTCTTACAATATATTTTCTCATCATGGTCTGAAATCCAATCCATACCGAGTATTATATCAAATTCATTCATGGGTATGATAATGATATTAGAAGATAAAGAACATGTATATTCCCTAATGAGAACTGACTCACAAAACTTTGTTGTAATGATACTTCCCATAAGAGTTTTGACTGAAAAATCATTTGTTAAGTCAAATTGAAAATATATAAATTTTTTAGGAAACTGGGAAGATATAAAACAATTTAATGATCCAGAATCAAATAAAGCATTGATAAAACTTGAGGAAACCATTTAAATTTCCAACCACCACATCTTTTAGAGTATCAACCTCAGTAGTAGTGATCACATAAGCTTGGACTTGATCTATTACCCTTTTATGAGGTAATTTTTCTTGGTGCTTAGTAAATTCATTTTCATAATGCCCCATTTCTCTATAATTGTAGCATTCAACAATGACAACCTGTTTTTTTCCCTTGAAATCACGAGTTTGGTGGCCTTTTTCACCACAATTGTAACAGACTCCCATTCCCTTCGTGGAAGTACAAAGGCGTTTCTTCCCACATTTACCATAGGATGGATATTAAAATTTTACCTTCTTCCAATTATTTCTGTTTCCATAGTGCTCAACAGATCTCTTCTTCTCTTGCATTACTTTAAATTCATAAGACTTTGATAATTCCTTTTCTATCTTGATAGCACAAGAGACAATATCTTCGTATAATGAAAAGGATTGTAAAACTAATTCTCAATGGTGAAATGGTTTTAACCCATCAAAGAATCGATCAGTATTACTCTTTTGGGTTATGTATATAATCTGCATCATTCCTTGCTATCCTTGTAAAGTTAGCCTCATACTTTGCGACATTCTCTTCCTCCTTTTGCCTTAGACTCAGAAAGTTTTTTCCATATCCTCTCGATGGTCATGAAGAAAGTATTTTTATAATAAATGATCTTTAATATATCTTAATTCCATATTAGATACTTCTTCATCCTCCTTTTTGTTTGGAATTAATGACCACCATTGATCTGCATCTCTCATGATGCGATAAACTTCCAGGAAAACATTATCCCTTTCGCTACTCCCCAAAGAATGCAATATTTTCTCTAAGGAACTTATCTATTGCTCATCTAAAAATGGATTTGTAGTCCTATTTAATGTTGGTGTTTGTTTCCTCATGAATCGGTCTAATATTGATCGTTCATGTTGTGGATCAGGGTGCTCCATATGGGTAAGGTTATTATCCATAACCTGAGTGACTTGTCCCAGTATGGTGATATGCTGATCAACACAAGTTGCATCACAAGCTCCACTATAATTATCTTGAGTAAGAGGTAAATCCCTACATGGATTATGTGCGTTGATATGGTTCCCATTTCTTCCACTAGGTTCCATTTCTAAACAATGGCATACACTACATTAGTTTATGGATCACAACACATAATTCCAAACATGTAAAACACTTAACATAAATTGAACAGTTTTTGGATATAATTCGTAATAATAATAAAAAATTCATTGAGGAGGTATATACTTATAAATCCTTCATAATAGATTGTAAAGAAAATTTTAATTATCCTAAGCATATCCCCCAAGAGTGTCGTAACCAAGAGTGCATAAAGACCCATTGTTGTGTACCAGGATACCCCGATTCAAGCCCGAAACTCCATATCCATGTTTTCACTCCTAGGTACATCTATTTTAGAGCCGCCTCTACATGATCGTATCTAGACAGGGATGTATTTCTTGGAAAATACACAAAATCTCTACATTAACAAAATTATAGTAAGTTCTTCTATACTGATCGACAAAGTCTATCATAGGGTAATTTTCTCTAATCAGAGTTTATCTAAATATAGTTTCCAAGTTTTGTATAAACCTTATTATTATAACAACTATAAATCACCGACCCTAGTTACCTAGAGTCAGTGAATTATTTCATAACATTGGCATGATACAAAGAATCATGTCCCAAAAGAATGATTAATTTATAATCCTTGGAAGTAGTAGATACATACATAAGTTTTACATTACATCATGAGATAAAAAAATGAACAAAATTATGTCCCTTTTGAACACACTTATATCCCTTAGACTATCCTTGATGGTCAACCATAAAATACTTCTTCACATCCTAGGAAAAATTAAAAATAGCAAGGGGTCAGCTCAGATGCTCAGTAAGGATAGAAATATAGCGGATACCTCATAAATAAGTATAAAAATTTAAGTTAATGTATAAGACTAAAACATAATCCTTTTAAACGAAAAATTCAGCATAATATGGAAAATATAAATCGAATAATTCCTTTTACTTATTCACTTGGATATTCTACTAGTCAAATAATACCATGCAATATCAAAAGTGAATTTCATAATGATGGAATGCATAATTTTGGACATCATAACCACATAGTCATGGCCTCATGCCAAGAATACAAATATGATTTCGTCAAGGCCTTGTAACAAGACAATAGTTTGTCTAATGAGACCTACCAATGCATCGAGGAGCTATAGCATGCTCCACCCATCACTTACTAAGTCCAATTCATTCCTCATATGAAAATGATGAAACATAACATAAACATTCGTCTTAAAACTAGCATACAAAATAATAATATGTTAACTATAAACTATGAATGGTATAAAAATAACACATCCATAGTCAAAAATATCAAAAAAAATTCAATATAACATGGAATATTTGTATCATAATAAATCAAATTCAAAAAATTATAAAATCTATTAAAAGATGTTGACATTGATGAAATCAAAATTATTTGACAGGAATATCTCTTTCTATTTTGAAATCATTTAAAAGTCATGAAATTATAAAAGAAAAAATTTATTTTGAAAATATTATTATAAGACTGTAAGGTAAGATTCAATGGTTTTATAATGGTGGAGAATAATCACACCCATCGTATAAGTTTAAAAAGCATTCTTACCTTAATTTGTCGAAAAGGTAAAAAAGTACCTTCTTAGGAAAACAACGGAAATATTCCTTTCAAACCATTATATAAAAATTCAAACAAGTGTATAAACGACCTTAGCCCATAGTATAGTAAAAAATAACTTTTTTGAAATACATTTTTAAGAAACATGAATGCGGATGATAAAGAGGTCCCAATAGATACTTACGTAAAAACAACCTCAGATAATAAAGAGATTGTGAAATTAACCCTTACTTTGTACTTTTTCTGGGTAGAGGGTACGTTAAACTCTTGTATAATAGTTAAATCATTATTATTAAATTATAATATAACTACATCAATAAATATGATATCATATATGATCTTCTAAAATTTCATTTTGAATAATATTTTAGTAGTATCATTGTTTCTGGGGTTAACTGATTCATTTTCCTTAATATATTTTGATACATAAGTAATGTCTGTTATGGATAGGATGTATATGTTTCATATACATAATGATAATATGTTCATAAATATTATTTTTAATAATAAAATGAAAATTATTCTTGAATGGATACGATGGTGAATGAATCTCATCGCGTTCGTGAAGATGGTAATCTGTACGTACGCATGAACGTTACATCAAATTTATTTTTTTATTTCAAAAGGAAAGAAAACAAAATTATATATAGGTATATTATTATTCCATTATAATATAATATTTTACATGTGTTACATATGTTCATTAACACCATCCTTTATACATTCCAGTATGGTATGCATGAGTCATATTACTTTGAGGGGGCGGTAGTCCGTATTTCCTTAAAAGAAATTATCGTATATATGAAAAATGACTTGAATAAAGGTATACTATAAAAGATAATTTAAAAAGATTATAGATAAAATAAATATCATAAATATCATATATAATTACAGTTCCATCATAATGGCCACCATAAGTGGTGGTAGTAGAAGATTGAACAATCATCGTTTCGTAAGATAGTAGTTCGCCATCCATAGAAACATTATGTTCTATACCAAATAGTATATTTAGGATAATGGTTTTGTTATAAAATAAATTAATGAATAGAGTTTAGGGGGTTGGAGAATTAAATAAAAGAAAAGAACTTTGGAGGAGATGTTACTTTTAAATCGGGTAACTCCCTTTGGTTTGAACCAAAAGGCTTCCTTGAAGTGAATTATGACTAAATTAAGGATTATATAAGGAATATAAAGATGTAAGGAGCTTAATTGGGTGAAGTTTGGATTATCCAACGGGATTTATAGGTGTGAGCAATGGGGTATACTTGAGAGATTTTTTATAAGGGGGAGGAGGGGCGCTTTTGGAATGTTTGAAAACATTATTTTATTATATAATGATTTTCGGTTTATAAAGGTCAAAAACCAATTAAAGTAGAATATTAGATGACTCATGTTCTAAATAAATTCATAAAATAATAATTTAATAGGTTTTGGATATTTTTTTACTTTTTATAATCTCATTTATTTATATAATTCATTAATGAGGTAAACACTGCATCATTATTGTTTCATAAATAATTTTATATATTTGATGTCTAAAAATTATAAAACAAACACCATGATGTAGGAAATTTTTTTAGATTTAAAATTAATATTTATAGTTTAAGAGATAACTTATATAACCCCATGTAAAAATTGTTTTACTAAAAGATATATGTTTATGTCATTTTTGTCTTTACTTTAAATTAATTTATATAAAGTGTCATTATCACTCTCAAGTGGCTACATGGGGTCCCAAAATCAACCCAATGATTCCCATGGTAGGAAATTTTTCATTAAATGGGGTTAGGACACATTTTACAGTAATCTAATATTATTATAATATTATTTTTTACCCTTATTTAAAAGATTTATCACTTTAACCATGGTAAATAAAATATTTAATAAAGTAATTATTCATAATAAATAAATAAAAAAGTTAACTATTTACATAGTTTAGACCTCCTGATTCCTCGTATGGAATCTATTTTTTTTGAATTCAAAACAAAAAAGTGGCAGAGATTAATTTAAAATTAATTCCCATTGTCAAAACAAAAAACGTTTTTTAAGAAATAATAACTATCAATATATTGACACTTGTTTATGTCCAATTTAAATTTTAAATTGAATACAATGATTTAAATTATATTAAATTATAAAAATATAATCTAATGACACTTAAAACCCATTCAAATGTATAATTTAACACTATAAATTGTTTTGATTAAAAAAGTTGTTTTTAATTAAAATTTAGTATTTTTCACTATTAATCAAAAATTGAAAGTTTTCAAAAGAGTACCAAAAATTATCCCTAATATAATTTTGATATTTTAAATCAAAAAATGAATTCCATATTGATTTTTAATTATAAAATCTTAAAAAGTGTGTATTACTCTTCATAATGGCTAGTTTGATTGGCCGTGGTGTGTTAGAATCTCGAAGTTGTGTACAACGCAAGATATTGAATTATTCAAATTGAAATGTACCATGGAATATTAGGGCGTTACATCCCCCCTGCAGACCCCATTATTTATTCTCCACCTCTGCTAGCAGCTCCCACTACCCCACCTCTCTACCCCATTATTTATCCTCCACCTCAGCCTGAAAACCCCATTTTTTATCCAACTCCTCTGCCACTGCTTCCTACTTATTTTTAGTTGTATGTTGAAGATCCTAACCATAATATAGTTGCATAAGAGCCGGTATATTGTATATGAGATATAGTTCATCATAAAAAGTTAAATTTAGAGCATCATAGGTTCACTGTACAATATAATATAGATAGATCCTCTTGAGTACCATTACCGATAGATGAGGTGATGACAGTTGAACATAGTATCAGTCACTTTTTAATTTGGCCATCCAGACTTCTGCGACTCATTACCATAGAGGTGTGTGTGTTATATGTTTTATTTTTCATTAATTTTTTAACATTTGAAACCTATTATATTTTTCTATTTATTTATATGAATACTTCAAAGGTAAAGAAATACTGTATAGACAACAACAAAGACAAATGGGTATGACATTAGATACAAATTCTAGTTGTCTTGAAATATTGTCCAGATATTCAAATTTGTTGGCGGATCATTATTTGTCTCTAATGGAAGCTCATTTTGGTGGATGTCCAATAAATTTTAGGATTTTGAAAAATCATATCATTGAGCGTGTTACTAGAGATAAGTTGGGCATCTACGTGGTGAAAAGGTTTTTCCATTTAAGTATTAACACCTCTCCATGCATTATATTTATCAAAAATGTATACTTATATATGTTTCTTATTAGGTATATTTATAACATGTGTGGGAATAATGAGTGAACATTTGTATATGGATTCATGGACCCACATTTCATTTCACATGAACCAAATGCATTGGTTGAGGAACAAAAAATACTTCATATTGCTGAAAACTTTGAACAGAATATAAACACATAATGTTCGATGATGACTTTTTGTTAGAGGTATGAAACATATATATGGAAAAGTGTGCATTTACTTTTAACATAAAAAACCAATAACCTTAAATTTTCTTTTATATCAGTGATCATTAGATGTTAGGTGTTTTTTCCAAGGGAGAAAACACTTTATTGGATATTCTCTGGCCATGGTGATGTGTGGGTAAGTTTTAAGAATATGTTATAGAAGTAAGTTTCAATTTCTTGAAAGTGTTTTATATTATAATGAATTTTAATTTTATCCCACTCATATTATTTTCTAATATGGGATGGGCCTACATTCAAAAAAACACAAAGAAAAAGAGTTCCAAGATCAAATATGTAAAAGTAAAGGTAAATATCTATTTATAATTTATAATTTTAAATGTATTACATAAGAAATGATATTTAGAATAGAAACTCATTTAAACATAATTTTCATGAAATACAAGGAGTCATTGAATGCAGATATTATATGTTAAGATTTATGTATGAAATAATTACAACTGGAACACTTTTGAAGTTTGACTGGTAATATTTCCTTATAAACTTTTCCATAATATTTCATTTTATTTATTCATTATTCATGTTAACTAATTTCCTTTTAATTTTTATCTATTTGATGACCTTAAACCCTATAGTTCTCAAGAGGTCAAACACTTACATGTGGAATGGCCAAATTATTTTACAGTTTTGATAGGATTTTATATTTTTTGTAGTGTAAAATGTTATTTTGAATATTGTAATTATAATTGTGTATTTGGTAGTAATTTTGGTTTAATTTAGGTTTTATTGTTGAAATTGAAATATTTGAATGTTATATATGTTAATGTTTAATTTTTCTCAGGTTTTCCTATTTTGGCCTAGTTTTGATGTTTTTCTATTATGGATTATGGTCTGGTTTTGGTATTCTTTTGGTATGGTTTCTGATTTTTTCATACTTTGGAAAAGCATAGTAATGGTTTCGTGGGGGGTGTCTAGGGGGTGGGTGGGGCTATCCAAGGTGTAGAAGCTATCTAGGGGGTGGGGGTGTTCGGGGGGGGGGGTGCGGGGCTGTCCATGTGGGTAGGGTGGTGTCTAGGGGGTGGGAGGGTGTACAAGGGGGTAGGGGAGAGAGGGTGTCCTGAGGGGTTGGGGGCTATCTAGTGGGGTAGTGTGGTGTCTAGGTGGTGGGGGGGGGGGGGGCTGTCCAGGGGTGGAGGGGGGGGGGTTCTAGGGGGGTTGCGGGTGTCCAGGGGGTGGGGGAGGGGTGTCCAGGGGGTGGGGTTGACTAGGGGTGGGTGGGTGGGGGGTGTCTAGGGGGTGGGTGGGGGGTGTTCAGTGGGGTTGGGTGGAGGCCAGGGGGTGGGGGGGGGGGGATGTCCAGGCGGTGGGGGCATCTAGGGGGTGGGGGTGGGGGTGGGGGTGGGTTTCCAGGGGGTGGGCGGGTGTCCAGGGGGTGGGTGGGCTGTCTAGGGGGTGAGGGGTGACTCTGGGGGTGGGGGTGTCCAAGGGGGTTGGCGGGTGTCCAGGCGGTGTGGGGGGGGGGGGTGTCTAGGGGTGGGTGAGTATCCAGGGAGTGGGTGACATTTGGGGGTGGGGGTGGTGTCCAGGGGGTGGGAGGGTGTCCAGGGGGTGAGTGGGCTGTCCAGGGGGGTGGGAGGGTGTATAGGGGGTAGTGGTGTCTGGGGGGGTGTCCGGGGGGGGGGGGGGGGGTTGGGGGGGTCTTGGGGGTAGAGGGGCTGTCCATGGGGGTAGGGGCATCTAGGGTGTGGGCGGGTGTCTAGGGTGTTGGGTGGCTATCCAATGGGGTGGGGTGGTGTCTAGGAGGTGGGGGATGTCCAGGGGGTGGGGGTGTCTAGGTGGGTGGGTGATTGTTTAGGGTGTGTGGGGTCTAGGGTGTGGGGGTGGGGTGGGGGTGTCTAGGGGGTGGGTGTTTAGGGTGTGTGGGGGGGGGGGTATCATGTGGGGTGGGGTGGTGTCTAGGGGGTAGGGGTGGGGGTGTTGTCCAAGGCGTTGAGGGTTGTCTAGGGGGTGGGGTGGGGTGGGGTGGGGGTCCCAGGGGTAGGGGTGTCTAGGGGGTGGGCGTGCCCATGGGTTTGGGGGAGGATGTTTTCTAGGGGGTGGGGGTCCAGGGGCTGTCTAGGGGGTGTGGGGGGGGGGGGGGCTGTCCAGAGGGTTTGGGTGTGTCTAGGGGGTTGGAGTGTCCATGGGGTGGGGGGTGGGGGTGCTGTTCTACGGTGGGGGTATCCAGGGGGTGGGAATGTGTTCAGGTGGGTTTGGGGTTGTCCAGTGCATGGGAATGGTTTTTTATGTTGGTTATTTAATAACCAACGTAGTGTATTTGTTTTCACATCAGTTATTGTTTAACTGATGTGAAAAAATGCTTCGCAGACTGGTTTATCACATTAGTTGTAAAAATAACCGATGTAAAATACTTGTTTTTCACATCTATTGCTAAAAAACTAACTTGAAAAAGGTTATAGAAGTGTATTTTATTATTCCTATTATGTAATAACCAATTTAATAATCTATATACCATGTTGGTTAATTAAAAACTGACGTAATAAATCACGACTCCAAAGCATTTTTCACATCGGTTATTTAGGAACCGATGTGAAAAAGGATTCGGATTTATGTTTTTACGTTGTTTTTAAAATAACCGACATAAAAAACAATATTTATACTGTCTCTAAAATTTTCAACCAAAAACTGAAGTAAAAAATAAAAAATAACTGACATAAAAAACGTTTTCTACACTAGTGATTTCTATTATAAATGTATATATCTAATTATTCAAGACTAATATACTGAGTGATCCTTGGTCATGTGATCCCCTGAATCTTATACCAATATAATATAGCAGAAACCAAATCTGGGTTACTGGAGTTGGGGTTGTTTTAGTTTGTAGTAGAGAATGTTTAGTAGAAACCTTGATAACTAGATTTAAGAAAACATAGATTAGGTAATATAACCATTTGGCATACTGTGTAGATATATATAATTATAGGATAATATATAATTTTTTTAAGGTAAATATTTTTTGGTTTTCATATAAATACATCCTAATATAGATACTACAAGTTGGTGTGGTTTTGGAATATATGTATATAGGGTAATAATCCTAAGAAAAGGTTCAAGTATATATCAACCATAATTTTGGTGAATTGTGAATAGTGAATAGGACCTTACTACACACATAATTTGACACTTCTTGGGGATGTTATTTGGTCAGTTTATATTTTCTTTATAAAATATTATGATATTTATGAAAATATATTTATGAATTGAAGACGAAATATTTTTTATTTTGAGAATATCTATGCATAAATTTTCAATCTATGTTATGTGTAACAGTAATGATACAGTATGATTTAAGATTCATCATGTTAAGAACAGATTAAATTTGTTACTTTGTTTATAAAAAGAACATGGAAGGAATAATGGTATCAATATTCATGGTCAATGTAGTGGCTTCCCTATTGGGAAAGAAAATATAACCGGTGTTTGATCTAAGCAGATCATGGCCATATTGGGCCATCTAACCTAGGTTATAAATAAAAAACTCTAACATATAGATCCAAAAGATATTCTATTTTAACATTCCACTACCATTTTATCAGGTATGCCCTTAACCTTATCATGGTTTTCCCTTCAATTGATATTGGGAGGATACCTATAATGGTGAAGTCAGAGTTTTTTTGGAATTTCATTAATAACTGTTCATCTTTGTAGGTTGCATAGTAGTTACATGCCATGTAATTGATGATGGATGGAAGACGACTTCACACTATGAAATGATACACTTTGTGATCATGACTTACATAATGTGACTTATAAAAGGTATAGTTTTTAATTTAAGGTGATGTGTTTTTCGGAAAATGGGGATCTTGGGGGGTTACACATCATGTAAATGGTTTTCATGCCATGTAATAGAACACATGAAGTTTTTAAAAGAATAGTGTGTAGATATTTTGTTTTAGTTTCTTCACTGGTTATTTTTTTCTCTTGACCTAAGGCAATTCCAGGGCATTTTTGAGAGACTCAACCCCTTCTAGATTGATCCATTCAATAATTGATCTCCCTTGAGGCTGTAGTGCATTTCTCTAGGTGAGTAACCTTTCCATTATTTTGTTTCCTTTGATAATGGTATCACCATTAGGTAGTGTCTTTGGATCCTTTGGCCTAAGGTTGATGATTTATTCATGGTTTCTTCCTAGATCCATTGTGTGAACTCATTCCAGAGGCATTTCCTTTCATTGTTCGTAATGTAGTACACAATCGTCTTTGAAGTATATATGTTTCCTCTATTTTTTTCCCTTTGTATTCTATGTTGAATAAATCTTGATGTGTATTTTATTATAGGGCCTTCACTGATGTTGTCAGGTTCTCATTTTTGGTGGATTCCATTTCAAGTGTGTGCGACCCGAGTTTTGAGGTAGGTGGTTCTATCTCTAGCCTATTTCGATAAGCTTGATTGTTCTTGCTTTATAAATTGATTTATATTTGGAATTGGAAAAGAAATTTTTTTGTGTTGAAAATAGTTTTATAAGATAAATGGTTTTCCATGGGTTATTGATAAATGGAAGGAAAATGGGTATTTTAAGGCTTTGAAATGATTTGTGAAAAAGAGGACATGGGTTATCTTGTATACTTATGTAAAAGGTTTATCTTCGGGGTATCATCCATTGTTTTTTGATTATCAAGGAGGTTTTTCATGAGGCATTCCCTTGTTTTCTAGGTTCATTGTTCTAGGGGATCAATATTGACATTTTGGGGGGTTTACTCATGGGGAAATCCTCTACTTCCTAGGGATGTGTTCTGGAATCAGATTTGTTAACATGATTATTGTGGTATGAGTAGTCTATGTCCAGGACCTATAGTATTACTTAGTTTTGTGATACCCATTGTTCTATTTTTTATTTCTTAGCTTTCTATGTTATCCTTGATATGCATATTTATACTTGTAAATAATAATATAGAAAATTTTATTTTCAATGTTTTCCATGTTTTCTATAAAAATTATATACTACTTATCATGCCTTGTTTTACTTAAAATGATTATACATTAATTGTTATAAAAATATTGTTTATTGATCACTTGTGTGGGATCCTACTGAGCATATTAGCTCACACCCTCCACACCTCTTCGCTGGTGCGTCGACATTTTTTTGTCTCCTAGTTTCAGAAAACGCAAGGCGCCATTGTAAGGTGGTGAGGTTCGTGTCATCTAGTTGTCCACCTTGTGATGAGATGGTGGGATTTCATCCTTACCATCATTTGGTCTTACTATTTGGGCTTTAGTCCACTGTAGTTGGACTTGTCTTGGAGTTTTAGCTACTTTTACAGTTGTCTGTTTTCACTATTTTCTTACAGATATGGAATATATATCTTATTCATATTCCACTACTGCTTCTTTTTTTTATATATATTCAATGCTGTTGTTTAGGTTTTGGGAAATTGCTCCCTCTATTGTGTTGTTCGATGCTTGGGTGCTTCTCACCCGCATGTGGGGTTCAGTTACACCCTTCTGGTATGTGACGGGTCAGGTCGGTTGCCAAATTTGAGAGTAACCTAGGTCGGTTCATCACATATATGACATGATACACCTATATTGGATGATTTCATATGATATAAGCTTCTATATTTTAGTGTAACTACTGATCTAGTGGTATTTGAGCAGTGGATTAAGTCCCTTAAAAATATATTTTTGGCCTTGGGACAAAATAAAATAGAAAATGTTACAATGGCAGTGTATTGTCTTAAAAGTGATTCTAATCAAAGGTGTTCATTGATGTAGAATACTGGGGATAAATAATAAATAAAACATATGCAATGAAGAATTTTTAAAGTAATTTTTTTGAGAATATTTCTCCTCATCATCAGATAAATGAAATAAAGAGAAAGTTCCCTAGAATAATACATATGGAAGAATAGAGTGCTATAGAGTACAAGACAACATTTATAAGACCATTTGGGTGTGCTATGAATTAATTATTTAATCCTGAAATAAATATTGACAATTTATTTGAAAGGCTTAATCCAGGCCTCTGAACCAGACTAATTACTCTATATTTTTCATCATATGATCAAATAATTTTATGCTCCATCGAAACAGAGAAATAATTTTCTATATCCTACATATTCAAGGGAAATTAATAGAATAATAGTCTGACTGAGCATTAAGAAAAATGGAATACATCCAAGAATAAGTAGGGAACAAGGAAATTCCCATCATGTGAAAACATTGTAAAGAAAAATAATAGAAAATGAATAATGGTCCTGAGAGTTTGTTTCAAGTACTGAGATAATGGTCATATGGTTATTAAATTCAAGGGGGAGAAATAAATCACTGATATCAAGTGCTTATACTATCTAAAAATGTTTCATTATTCACACCAATGTACCATGAATTTAGGGAACCAACCAAATTTGTGGTTGTGGTGAGAAGTTTGAGATTACATATCACTATAACCAAGGTTGAAGGTTCTAAATATGTGGTGGAACATACTTTAATCACATCCTCAAATTTATCCACTTCATTATTTTATTTAAGATCTTTTAACTCTTTTTATTTCTTTCATGTCTACTTAGGAAACTAAATATTTCCCTAAAACTATAAGAATGAAGTTATATGTCAAGACTCAAAGTGAAAATATTACAGCAATAAGGAGATATCAATTAGATAACATTATGACACATATATGACCATATTTTCATACTTCATTATTATACCAATGGTCAACTTTTTTATAATCCTTGATATATATATCCCTCCAAAGTACAACATAAAATTTATTTCCAAGGGAGTAAAATTATGATGCATGATTAAGATATAGAGTTCCTTGTCTTTATAGGGGATACTTCATTATCTAGATCAAGTCTAAATCCACCTTTAGTTGATATTCTGAATTTTATTTTTGGGGAAGAATAAATTTGACATTATATGGATGGAATATGTAATATTCAAGTTTAAGATGTTCCTATTTTATAAGAATTCATTGATTTGTTTCCTAATTAATTACCTAGATATATAATATAGTGTTAAGTATGGTTCTCCATTGATTTAATCCCTGATATAGGTTCTACTTCAAATAGTATCTATAGAATTGAAAATGTCGAATTAGCAGAGTGAAAGAAACAACTAAAGGAGTTGTGTGTTAGGGGATATATATTCCTTAGTGTTTCAAATTGGGGATCCCCTATTCTGTTAATTAAGAAGGATAATATATCTATGAATAAATTTATTGATTATAGATTAATCAATGATATTACAATAAATGAAAAGTATAATATTTATTTCCTTGATGTCCTATTCAATAAACCTCATGGAGCTTAATATTTTTAAAATATTGACCTTCATTCATGGTATTATCAATTATGTGTGAAGAAGGATTATATTCCTAAGAAAACATTGAACACAAGGTATATACATTACAAGTTTATAGTTACTCCCTTTGCAATGATTAATTCAACCTATATTTTAATGGATCTAATGAATAGAGTATTCAAGGAATACCATGATGTTTTTTTGTATTTATTGATGATATCTTGGTGTACTTTAAAAACTATGAGGACTATTAAAATTACATTCACATCATTATAGAGACTCTAAAAGGAAATGTGTTATATGAAAAATCTATAAGTTGTGAGATCTTGATTCAAAAAAGTATCTTTTCTGGGACATATTGTTTCCATAGATGGATCTCAGTTGATTGTTCAAAGACAAATGAATTCATATAATGGACTACACCGATGAACATAACCGAGGTGTGTATTTTCTTTGGATTGGGAGGTTACTATCAGTAATTTGTTAATTTTTTATCTAATTAGATAACTAGTTAACAAAGTTAACATGTAAATGGGTTTAGTTTATCTGAAAAATAAAGGTGATGAAATTTTTATGAATTTAAGAAGAGATTGAAAAATGCTCTGATATCATCTCCACTATAGATAAATTATGGATTTTTAATATATAGTGATGAATTTATGAAGGGAATTGGTTGTGTCCTTTTATAGGATGATAATTTATTTTCCTATAAATAATGGTATTCAAAGGATCATGAACAAAATTAATCAACCAATTATATTCAGTTGATAACCATAATATTTTATTTCAAGATATGAATACATTATCAATGTGGAAAAATATTTGAGATATAAACATATCAAAAGAGTATGACATAATTATTTTCATATAAATTGATCAACATGAGGTAAATTATATGTCTTGAGATACTCTAGTATTTCAATTTATTAATACACTACTGTATAGGGTAGTAAAATAAGGTAGTAGATGCATTGAACTAGAAAGATCATGGAGTCCTGACCAAAATGAGGATTGATAGGGATCTTATGTTCATTTATTTTTTGATAATAGATATGGAGGTTATTATGGAAGGAGAAACATAACTTATTTTTCAAATGATTTCCAAACCATATTTTTAAGTTAATAAAAAAATTTCTCATCCTGATGATGATAATTTTAAAAAATAAATTAAGGCTCTGAATAATGGGATATTGGAAGTATTTATATACGAATATGGTTTAATAAAAGTATTAAAGACATAATTTTTTCCATCTATACCTAAGATGAAATGAAAATTACTAGTTGATTTTCATATCTTGAATTTCTATACAAACCATAGTAGCCCTAAGATGTATAAAGATCTGGAGGAACATTTTTGGTGGTATAATATGAAGCAATAAATTACTAATTATATATAATGATACTTAATTTTTTAATAACTGAAGGATAATAAAAAAATCATAAATGATTCATGAATCCTATACGTATTTCTATATTGAAATGGGAATACATTACTATGTAATGTTTCACTTGATTAACAAAGACTCCTTGAAATAGTGATGTAATATGGGTTATTGATGATCACCTTACCAAATATACACATTTTATCACTATAAGATAATATTTACCTATTGAGTTCCTCATATGAATATATATTAAGTAATTTATAATAAAAAATTATGTGACTCATTCAATTAAGTCTGATCATGATCCATGATTTATATCAAATTTCTATAAAATTCACCAAAAGGCTCTTGATACTGAACTTTATTTGATCACCACCTATCATCCTCATACTAAGGGACAGTTTGAAAGGACTATTCAAACATTAAAAGGAATGTTGAGGTTTGTATCACTTGAATTTAAAGGTATGTGGGGTCAATATTTACATTTTTTGGAGTGATCTTATAATAGTAGATTCCATTCAAGTATTCAAATGGTTCCATATGAAGCATTATATGGAAATAGATTCTATACTCCCACTGGTTAGGATGAATTTAGTGAAAGGAAGATTATAGGCCTAGAACTCATTAAGGAGATAATGATAAAGGAAAATACTATTTAGAACCATATTAAAGTATCTTAATTTGGAAAAAATAACTATGATGATAATGAAGGGAAAGATTTAGAATTTCAAGTTTGATATCACATTTTCTTAAAGTATCTCCATGGAAGGGTGTTATATGGTTCTATAAAATGGGAAAAACTGAGTAATACGTATATCAAACCTTTCCATGTTCTGGAAAAGATTAGAGCTATGGATAATAATTTTTAAATTCTACTAAGACTCTCTGAAGTACATGATGTGTTTCATATCTCATTATTAAGAATGTATATTCTAGAACCAACACATTGATCACCTGTCAAGAAATATAATTTGAACTTTATTTATCTTACTTTGAAGCTCCTATATAGATCATTAATACTATAAAAAAATGTTCCCAAATCAGGAAAATTGAATAGTAATGGTACATAAGAGAAATCATTAAATATAGTATGTAATGTGGGAACCTAATAATTTCTTTTAAAAATAATATTTGGAGTAATGAGTTATAATTTTTATAATTAACCCAAAATGTGGATTTTAGAAAATTAAAAAAGTATATTTTCATAACTGAGTTATAATATTTATAATTAAATATGTATTTATTATTAATTTTGTAAAAATAATCTCAAAATCATTTGGATGTTTAATGGGATATTTTTAAGAAAATTATTTTTATGTTTCTTGTGTTTTTAATTTTTAATTAATTTAAATAACCTCTTATAATGAATTATTTAAATCAAATTAACAGATTATTTATCTTAATATATGAATTTAAATTCATATAATGATGACTAATAACCAAAGAGTTAGTGTAATATAATCTTATACTTGCAAATATAAAATCATGAAAAACTATTTTTCATCATGTTTTGGAAGATTATTTATACATTTATTTTTTACACTTATAGGACTAAAATTTGATAAATTTATTTATATATTTGGAATAAACATTTCAAAAATTGGATTAATGTTTCAATTTATTTCCCAAGATTTTGAATAGTAACCATTATATATATTTGTCACCTTGCTAAATGAAAATCAGGTAAATATGGTAAAAAAATGTGACAAGGCTTCTAATTTTTTTGTAAAACCTACCTTATTCCTATTGGATGATTTAATTTAGATGAACCTCATAAAATATTTGAATATATGGAATTTTGGTGCCTTTTTGCTTTTATAATGAACATAATATTATTTTAAGTAAATGAAAATTATAAAATGGAACTCTCTTAATTTTAATTTATATTATATAATCACACAGGGATTTAAAGATGTTATGAAAAAATATAAATTTTATTTTAAACACAATTAGTTTATTTTTATTAGGCTAATTTATTTTAAAATTTTCGTGATCATATAGTTATCTTAAATTCTTACACAATTCTTACATAGTGCTTCTACAATAAGTACAAAAATCAAAGTAAACAATTTAAAAACATAAAAAGTAATATTTTTTGAATGAATAATTATTTATAATGAATTTTATGGTTAATAATAATGTTTAACATATGGTGAAAGATGTTATATTATGATTCCATTCCAATAGAATGTCTTTAAATCCAAAATATGTGTGTTATTATTTAAATAAATTTATTGGTATTTTATGTTAAATAATATAATATTAAATAATTTAAAAATCATAAAAATATTAAAAGCATATAAGGGGGATGGTATATTGTTAAAAATTTCCTCCCTTTATATTTTTTAGCTAATTTTGACCTTATTAGTAAATTTATAACCCTTTAAGTATGAAAGATTTATTACCACAGTTTGAGATATAATTGGTTAACAAATGGGTTAAACCAGAAGTTAAGGGTTAAAATTCTATATTTATTGTCCATGAGCTTATTATTTTTGACATTATACATAGATTTATTTCATTATCAAATTATTTTTTAAATGGAAGGTATTTTTATTTATTTACCATACCACATCGATTATGGATTATTTACTCATAATAGATTCCGTTATATGCAACCCTTATGATGCCTTTGAACTCAAACTTATTTTTATTAATTTTCCCCAATATATTAAGAAATAATATTTGAATTAGTTTCAAGGTTTTAGATTATTTACTTTTACTATGTTTTATATTTTATTTCCAATGTAAAATGGGAATATTGAATGTATGTGGATCTTCAGGACTATTAAACTAATCGATCCTTAGTGATGTGAACTCCTATATATTATGCCAGTATAATAATGTAGATACTGAATCTGGGTTACTAGAGTTGGGGCTGTCACAATATATATTTAAATATTAATATCTAGAGGTAAATCTTGAATGTTTCTCTTGAATCAGATTATAATCATTATTAATGCTTTTTATATAGATGTATTGAACACTTCCTTAATCCATAGTATTAACGTGATATCCATTTTCAAGAATATCTTTAAAGATTAAAAAATTTCATCAATAATTAGAGGGAAAAAATAAACAATTTATTAAAATCTATATACCCCTAGATATGCATATTTTTCCCACTTAGAGCCTTGGATTAATTTCAAACAAATGGTTGATGTGCTTGCATGAGAACATCCCATTTTATATTTGATAAAAAAATTATAATATTTTATAATATTTTATGTTATAATGTTGTTAATAAGAAAAATATTTCATCCTGGTGATTAATCTTGATAGATTAATTTATAACATTCTTTTACATTAAAAATAAAAAAACATATATATATATATATATGAAGATAACTAAAAGGAAATGAAACAATACACGAAATATTGATTAAGATACATTATAAAATAAAAGTTACACCCCAATCATGAGAATTTATAAATTATTTATATTTTATATTCCTTAATGGTTTATTTTTTTTCAAATATGTCAAATTCATAATATAATCATCATATTTCATGGTATTGTTAGAAATGATAAATTCATCATTTTTTTCTTTTTATTTGATTTATTGTTGAAAAAGATCAAGAAAACACTTTAATGTATAACATATACATGACAAATAACCCTTCATACTTAATGAAAATCATTCAATTATATCATTCTTCCTTTTCATCCATTAACGAGATTATATGAGATCTTCCAATTTTATGTTTGATAATAAATTTCAAATATTTAATAATTTTGGGTATTATAGTAATGCCTATAAAAAAATACCATATCTTGGTGATTATTCAACATGGAGTGATTTATAACATCCATTTATATTAAAAATAAAATAAGGTACATACAAAAGAAATAAAATGAAGGGTAATAAAATAAAATATGAAATATTAATTAAAAACCACTGCAAAAAAAATTTACATCTACTTAATGAAAATTTACACATTATTTACATTCTCTACACCTTTAGGGTTTAAAAAATAACCAAATTTGTCAAAATTCATAATACCATCATCATATTTCATGGCTTAGTCAGCAAATTTTACTTCAATGATTTTTTATTTTCCTTTGATTTATAATTGATAAATATTAATAAAATGATTTAATGTATGCCATGTAAATAACCAATAACCTTCCATAATACACCAAAATCATTATATTTTCTCATTTCCTATTATGATTGGTTGTAGTTATTAATTATCACACAACTAAAAATAAATAATTATCACATTTATAACTTTTTTTGTTTGTGTGTTAAACTATTAGTACAAATAAAATGGATAAATATACTATTATTTTTATTATTAAATATTATTATAATTTTATATTTTATATGATTTATTTTAATATAAAAGTATAACACTTGGAATTAAAAGTTTAAATGGTATAAATTTATCTCATTAATAATGGGAAAAATTAATGAATTTTAATTATATGTTGAAAAAATATTACAGTAGTATTAACAAGTTAATTATTTTTAAAACAAACCAAACATATAAGACTTATAGAATTGAATTTATTTGTCTACATTGTTATTAATAAAGGTTAATTAGACTATATGAATTAAAATAACACTTAATAATAGTGAATGATGAAAGAAATTTCCTTCCTCTGACAACCCACAATCTTTCCAAGAAAGATAGACATCTTTTAAACAATTTTCTTAAAAGCGTAACAGCCCCAAAGATGTACTTATAAAACATATAGAATATGGTATATACAGATGAATTTTATTTAAATGGGGTTAAATAACATGATTGTCACATTTTCATGAAATATTTAACATTGATAGATAAACATTGTATTCAATCATCAAATGTTCAATACATAATCTATGAACTATTTTACATTTTTTTCAAACTAGTATCTATTAAATTTATTAACCTGAAGAAGTTAAAAGCTATAAAAGAAGAAAATAGTGACATATCATGTGAACGATAGATGTCCTTCCCATATTCATTATTTGATATGATAGTTTTCTTGATGTTTATTTTTGTGAGAGGAGTCTAACTTTTTTTCACTGTATATTCAAAATAGATGTTTCCTATTGAACTATAGTTTACTAGCCCAAGCTACCTTGACATGTTACCAGGGTAAATCTAAAATGGGGACAGAGGTGCATTTACAATCACCATAGAGTGGGTAAAACCATAAGGGAAGCACAAGTGAACATTATGAGAATGATTTTACCCTCAAATAAATAAGGATCATCAAGGGTTCCAACTAGGAATCGAACATGATTTCACCATGTAAGGGAAGAACATACCAAAATTAATAATCATAACAAAATAATGCATGATAACTAAATAAATAATAATGATCAAGATAAAAATAATATTATAAAAAATATTTTCCATATAAAATAAACCATTTTAATGAAATTATTTTTCAACTCCAAAACAAGTAAACAAAACTAAAATCAATTAAAAAGAATGAGGACTAAAATTTTGAAACCTAACATGAAATGAAAATGATTCAACGAACATGGGAGACAAACCCAAACATTACCATGTGACTCTTAAGTCACCACAATAACTTGAACACTACCCACTTCCCAAAGGAGAGCAGGAAAATACCAACCTTCAAGCCATAACTTAAAGGACTTGTAGAAAACTTTAAGATTTCATATTTACTAGTGTGAGTTTGTAGTGTTTGATAAAAAGTATACTAGGACACCATAATTATTCCACAATTTTCCTATTATAAAAACACTAATAAGTATAATTTGAAAATAAAATTTAGAAAAATTGGTTTTCATTTCCATAATACAATATGAAAAAAACATAGAACTCGAACATTATAAAATAATATCCTTTGTAAAATGTGTAATATGGATTCTTTTCTAAAAAAAATCCATTTAAAAATCAACCATTTATCTTTAAAACATAATAGTTTTAAATAAGTAGTTTAATTGATTCTTTTTTCATTAAAAGAATCAAATTTTGAAACAAATTATTACATGGTTTAAAATATTTATCAAAATATTCAATTCAAAACTAATTGTATTAAAAACCACATTCCCTTTACCCTTTTATAAAATTTTTCCCCCACAGACCCAAAATGTAAAAATAAAAAGGGAAATAATAATGAAATTCCAGAAATTCATACATATATATTAACAATCACATAAGGAATTCTATAAAATTCATAGAAGTGGGCATATATTAAGAAGAGGGAAACTCATATGCTGATAAACATAAAGAATCATAATATATAGTACATATCATGAATTAACAAACTATCAAATAATGGAACAAGTACTTGATGTGAATATATAGAAGAAACTTATTCTAGGTTAATGATCACACAACTCATCACCCGAATCTCTATTTCCCTTGAGTAATTAGTAAAACCCCAAATCCCATTATAACATTCAATATTTGGTTACCAGACATGGTATTACACACAAATAACTAGGTAACATACCTAACTTCTCACTTTGTAGAATATATTGTTAATGTAATGTTTAAAAGATGTTTTTATTATCAATTTAATGTCACCATGTGATAAGAAAAATGCCTCAGGTAAATAAAACATAGTAATAAAATAGGAATCCAACCTCTAACACACCCTCCCTTCAATAATGACACCCAAAACCAAACATAAAAACATGAATCATAAATCATATAAACACCAAAACATGGTCTCAAGCATAAAAAAGGTGAAAATTGGGATTAATTAATTTGTAAAAAATAACCAATCATGTGGAATCACATAATGTAACAATCGAAACTTTTATTTACACATACAAATTATATAGTTTTGAAATACTATTTTCAAACCATTTGAAATCCAAGTAAAAACTTTGTAAAATCACACATAACACCAAAAAAAATCAAAGAAACCAGTTTGGAAATAATCTTTCAAAATAACCTTTTAAAATAAGGTAAATTCCAAAAAACACAAGATCCATACTAAATAACTAAAATGCACAATAAAATAAATGTTTCATCTAAAAAAAGTAAGAAAAAAAATCACACCCCATTTTAAAACATGGAAATGATTTTTAAATAAAGAAAACGACACTATATGAAACCAAAATTGGTTCAAAACACAATTAACCAATAATTTTTCTCATTGAAAACCTTTAATAGAATATTATTAAACTATTATAATTTATGACACACTAAATTAAATCAATGTACCACAAAACCAAGGATTTTACCCATTTTTTCAAAAGAAAACTCAAAATAGCATTGAAATAAATTAAAATTTAAAAATAGATATCATATGATATGTTTGTTTAAATGGAGAAAAAAATTTGAAAACTAATAATCCATGGAATTATTTGAATATAGGGAATCATAACACAAAAACCTATCTCAAGAGACAAAACTATACAACCTTCCACAAAAACCACTATAATAGATCCATGAGGATGGATCATTACCTTTAAAAAAACCCCCAATTTAAAACAAAAATAACGATTAAAATAAACCCACATGTCCATTAGTATTATAGGAAAATTTAGGAAAAAGGAAGAGTCTAAGAGTATAAGGAAATAGAAACCATTAACTTTAAATATAGATGAACAGACACTCAAAACCACTGAAAATTCACCTTGGAGGTGCCTAAATAAGAAAGACATGGATGAGTGAGGAACCTTACATGAAGGGTTAAAAATATGGAAGCTTATGGAAGAAGCCTACAATAAACATAACTCAAAATGAAATAGTAACCAAACTCAAGCAGGTTTCATAGTTGTCTCACATAGTTTACCAAACCATAAAAAACTATTAAATTTCTACTTCACAAAAACATCCTAGGTTGACTGATTTATACTACATGGTTTATGAATCCATGTGAGAAACCATTCATCCCTTTAAAGGCACCAAAATTTCAAAAATTTTACCCCAGGACACCCTGAACCCAATGGAAAAATCAATCAAATAATCAAAAGTAAGAAAATACAATTTCAGGGTGAACTAAGAAATCTATATAATGAAACTGAAAGGGTAAGAAAAAAAATAAAATATGACCCTAATGGTTGTTCTTTTTAATGTTATATTATTAAAGATTTATCCAAATTCCTTATTGAATACCTATTTGACATGAAGAATGATGGGTTTCTGAGGATAGGAAAACACTTGTACAATGTAGTGGAAGACATTATAAACCAAAATCTGAAATAACACCATGAATTGAAGTTCAAAACATATAAATATAAATGAGTAAACTAAAATAATTTCACCATTGATGGATAAGGTTGACATGTTAAATCAGTTATTGATATATTATTAAAATGTCAAAGTACGCTTCTCTCAAGAGTTTATCCATTGATCAAATGAATCACCCGATGCTTGAGATGGATCCTTATATTGACCATGATACAATAGTATTCCTCAGTGATTATGGAAGGATGATGTAGATATATTCATGAGTTAGATAATAAAAATATAAAGCTTGGGTGGGGACCACACTCCATTGAAATGGATATCACCTATTTTATATAGGATTCGAGGTCAGTCCTCGAACCTTTCTACACATTTACTCATACAATCATAATATATGATTAAATAAAATATAATTATAACTCATTTTATTCTTAAGGTGATATAACTCCCTTTCATTTTATCTAATTAAATCTATAATCAATGATAACATATATTAAATATGATTACAATGTTAAGAATTAACATTTGGATGCCCTATCAGTTATAGGATGCTCGAGTTATCATACATTATGAATCATAACATTATAAAATTTCCTAATAATAAAATATTGTTATATTGAAATTGGTTCTATGATATCATTATTTTATAGATTTTTACACACCCCTATGAAATACATTATCATATAGCAACAAGTCATACAACATTCCTTTGCAACCATTCATTTCATACTATGTTACATGCTCAATATTAAAGAGAAAAAATTCCTATATATATCACATATACATTATCCTTTAGGGTATATAACCATTAATATCCTACTCACACTAACAACTCATAGAGTTAGTTCAATTTAATATCATATTGTATCATAAAAAATAACATGTGAAACCATATCCAAAAATAATTTTGGATATCTTTCAAAAAACTTTTTGAAATCTATCATAATATTTACCTTGTATTATATTATGTGTAATATATTGTGAATTTCAATTAAAAACTCAATTTGGATTAACAATAATATCATTTATAGTACTTTTCCAATTTTTATGGATCCCGATCCCTATAAAATGGGAAATAGAGTGTCACTAAATTTTCCTTGTAGTATTCAAAATAATTATAAATTCACAAATTCATAAATTTAAGGAATTATTTTCCTCTTGAAAAGAATCAATGAAAATATTGATATATATTGATCTCATGTAATATACATAAAAAAATGAATTCTTTATACCTATATCAACAACCTATATCATTTATAGGAATATATAATAAAAAATTCACTTTGTCGAAGATACTGAGTGACCATGGGACATAGATTATGATAATACCATATAACATACTCATATGTTCTCGTTCATATGAGGATAGACCAACCGGGTAGATAAATAAACCACATTCCATTAATCTAAGTAGAAGATAACATCACATTACTCTCATAAAAATAGATAAGTTGTAAGAACCTGGGTTTTGAGCCTGTATGAATTTGAAAATTTATTGATGTTATTCCAGAGCAGGGTGTTCAGACGGCGTGTGATTCTGAACCCCGGAGCGGCCGAAATTAAATTTTAAGTGCGTTCACACTGGACATGCAAAATAAACAGAATAAATCTAAAACGGTTGCTCGAATGGGAAACTGAGGGCACCATTGAGTTCAAAGCATGCCATTTACCCTAGGAGGGGTGTAACTTTCGCAGGAGTCACCCGTTTGTGGAAAACGCCACCAGGGGAATTTTCATAATTTGGCGACCCCAAGCATGAACTTTATAACTTCTGAACAGAGGCTCAAATTAAAATTATGAGACTGTTGTTGTGCTCAGAACGTGGTTTTTACCCTAGAGGCGGCTTAAGCTCAACCCCTTTGAGAGTCCGGGTACGGGCCTACTGGTGGGTGTTTTAAAACTTAATTAAATTTTATTTATGTTTTCTATTTAAACACACCACCTCCACCCTCTTATCCCCCTTTTTTCTCTTTGGTGAGATTTCTTCTCAACAAGGGAGAACCTCTTTCAAGCTTCTCTCTCCCTCTCCATGGCAGGTGGCGGCTTCAGAGGATCAACGGTGAAGCGTCGGGCTACGCCCAGCAAGGTAGGATCGCGCGTTTCTTTCCCTACATCTTCTTGAATTCGATTTTTTGCATCAAAATGATTTAAAATTGTCAAGTGAAATCCATATTTTCATAGGGATCGATTTTAGATTCCCAATGATCCTTTCAGATCGAATTTTCGAGTCCCAGGGCATCTGGGGTGGCCCTGGGAAGTTTTCCGGCCATTTCCCTTGGTTTTTGGTGGTTCTCGAGAGGTCCGGTGGGAGACGGAGGTGGCGCGGGGCGTTCCAGGCAGTGATGATCCTAGAGGAGTCGGCGATCTTCAAGTGGTGGCGGCACGAACTGGCTCCCAGGCGGCGTGGCGGGCATCTACAACAGAGGTCGCCGGTGCGGGGCGCAACGGGGGTCGCGGCACACGACCCCATATAGAGACTGAGACACTTATTTGATGGGTCTCCACACGAGCCAGTGACCGACCATGAGGGATGGTCAGCGTGGTGGACCACAGGCCAGGCCGGCCGGCGCGGGCCGGCCCAGGACTAGCCCGACCGGGCCGGTCCAGCCCAAATGGGTTCGTCCCCTTGACGTCGGACACCCGTAACATCAACTAAAAGTGTCTGTTTTGCGTGATGTCTACGAAAGTACAATACTCGAGTTGAGAAGAATTTTTTGAGATGATCTTGAGAATTTTCAATTCTCGAGACGGGGGTTCGGTGGCGCGGCACGCTTGTTAAGTACTCGCCGAGTTTCTTCTTTCGGATGGCACGAACACATCCGGAGTCCATTTAAGGCGCCATCAGCGGAGTTGTGACCATGGATTCAAGAAGATGTGGTCCAGGGTGGTTTTAGGCACTGTAGCCAGAGTTGAGGTGTGGGCCCCACGTGCCGTCTTTTAAGATGTGATTATGGTTTTGTGACTTTTTCATCAGACGCCCGTTCGGGGTGAATGAGTAGTATTTTTGGCATGTTTTTCTATGAGAATCACGATGGTTTAGTTCACCCTACCTCTTTCAGGACTGAGGTGGGGGCCCCACGAGAGTCCGTATAGGCATAAAGCGGTGCTGATTAACCTTTTCATCGGGAGTCCGTTTCTTGCGAGTAAGTAGTCCATCTCGCGTGTTTTTTGTGAGGATTACAATAGTGTAATCTGTTTGGGTGTGCGAAGCCTCTTCAGAGATCTCATTAAATGTGGAAACAAGAAAGGGGCATTGGTCTGAGGTTTCACTGAAGCACTCCGACCCAACGCACGATCGCGATGTTAGTGACACCCAGTGATGGCGTGGGCAACACGGAGTTATCAGACCAGTTTCGGGTTTACCCTCCAGCGGGGCTGGGTAGTGGATTACCCATTGACCTTAGGGTTTACCATCCAATTGGGATGGGAAGTGGGTTACCCATTGATTTTAGGGTTTACCCTCCAGCAGGGCTGGGCGTTGGGTCACCCGACGACCTTTGGGGGTTTACCCTCTAGTTTGGCTGGGCATTGGGTAACCCAACGACTTCTTTTAGACTTATCCCCTTTCAATGAGGCTAGTCAGTGGCTTTTCTCCATGATTACTGGACCGGGATCCTTGGTTGTGCGGTTCAGCGATGAGACAACCATGATGTGCGGGACGCTTGGGCATCAGTGCTGGATATCCATAGAACTATTGATGACTTTTCCTAGGCTGAGCTTGGAAATGGAGATCCCATTACGCACCCTTTCGGGTTTCTTGGTGAGCATATATATATACACTCTACTTTTTATCCCACTCCTTGGGTTTAGTTACTCTTTTCCTAGGAGGGGCGAAGACATGCGGGGATGCCACATTCTTTCCGTGTCTAGTTCCTCTTGGTTGGACGAGTCTACTCCCTTTCTTCTGTTGGGTAGATCTGCACTCTATTTACTATACTCTATCACTATTATTTGTTCTGACTACTACTCAACTCTTTAGTGCCTCTTTTCTTTCTCCCTTGAGCTTTCAAGGAATCCAACTGAGTATCTTTATACTCACACATTCTTGGGTTTTGCACGCACCTGGTGTGCCCTTGAAGACGACAGGCAGGTCGATCGTGACTATAGAGGATCATAGAGGGCATAGGAGCTTGGGTAATGTTCCAGGGTCGCAGTAGAGTTTTCAGGTGTGGGACTCTTTAGTTGTTTAATTTTGTTTACCTTCTGTTGGGTTGTGGCACCTTTTGTGTTGGGCACATGTTTTTCCCTTTTTCTATTCAATTTCCTTGTCAGTACTTTTCAGCACTTTACTTGTCCTATTTATAAGTTGATGCAAGACTGTGGTTGGGTTATATTTATTTTTCATTTGGTTTTCTTTTTTACTTTTCACTTTTGCATCAAGTGGGTTGTGTGTGTGTGTGTATAGGTACTTAGGTGAAGGCCTCCCCGAGATCGTTACGCCTTCAGTGCTTGTCGCCAGCCCCTGGACTATATAGGCGGGCTTGTGGTAGTTACTACTTGATACTGGTAGAGTCGGGTCACGACAAAGTGGTATTAAAGGTGGTTCATTCATAGGGGTGTTGTTCGGACATTCCTAAAAATTAATTGGTTGGGATTTAGGGAAATAGTGTCGACGTGTCTCGATAGCGGCTCTCAGGACAGGGAGTCTAGTGGTGGTATGGGCGGCCAACATATCCATTCAACAGGACCATGATAATCTGCTTCTCGACTCTGCACGCTGAGACACTTGTTGCAGGGAACATTGGAACATGCATCTTGTAAGATTGAGTCTTTGACTGTCCTTGTTGAGTCAGCTCCCCTTTTTGATTACTATTATATATATATATGCTCATCTAATCGTAGTAATCCTTGATAATTTTCAGGATGTCTCCACGACAGCAGCCAGCTTGGTTACCCTTTCCAGTTCGTGACGATGACTTGGAGAGCGATGTGGCATCAGTTCAAGGACCCTCACATGATTCCCTTCTGCCCAGTGCTTCAGCAGTAGCCCCTCCACCTAGAGAGTGGCAGTGAGTACCGGCAGCTCAGGTCGTGGTTGAGCGCAGTCTGAGTGCGCTCCAAGACTTTCATTTTCAGCGACCGTAGAAGTTCCACTGAGACACGGAGCCCCATGCAATGGAAGACTGGCTAGAGTCTGTGGATCAACGTTTCAGGCTAGTATGGACACCAGCAGACCAGATGGTAGCCCTAGCTTCTAGCCTTTTCGTCCGGACGGCCGGGCGTTGCTGGGGGTTGGTTACGTAGACCCACGAAGAGTGGTCTGATACGTGGGATAGCTTCCAGTTTCTCTTCTGAGAGGAGTACTCCTCAACTTGTTTACGCTCCATTTGGATTCAAGAGATTCTAGAGATGAAGTAGGGGGGATTACTGTATAGTAGTACTTGGCCTGGTTTACTGATCTGACACACTACTCGTAGAATAAAATCCACGACAGTTACTTCCGGGAGCGGAAGTATGAGCAGGGTCTTCGTAGGGAGATCTGTGCTAGTGTAGTACCCCTGTGCATCCCTACATATGCTGGGGTGGTAGAGCAGGTGCTTGTGACTGAGAGCTTCTTGGCTGAGGGACGCCGGCTGACAAGGCCTAGCAGTGGCTGCTTCAGTGGAGAGTCTTTGGTGGCAGGCAAGCAATAGAGAGTAGAGACTTGGTCGAGGAGGCCCTTCTATGAGTAGACTTAGGGGAAGGGTCATACACCGTAGTGGTGCTGTAGAGCATCGGGGTAGTTAGGAGAGAGTCGGTGCTATGCTTGTGACGGACGGGGTCACCTAGAACGAGACTACATGACTAGGCATACCGAGTAGCCGTGGTAGGCAGTGGGCGCATCGTAGTGGCAGAGGCATCATCAGGACTTGGGATCTCCTAGGAGAGGACATGGTGGTCCTCTGGAAGGTGGCACAAGAAGAGCATCCGAACCTGGAGGTCCGAGATGGCATTTCGAGGTCCTTCCACTGCAACCACCAGGCAGCCCACGCCAGGCTTAGGGAACTAGCGATAGGGGCCACGAGCATCTTTAGGCTCTGGGTGTTCGTGACCCCCCAGCACATGAGATGGACTGATGCATGCTTTGTGTTTACTCTAAGCTTGCTTAGGTACTAGTAGACACAGGCGAAAACCACTCCTTTATATCTCTACTTTTGGTACGGGAGTTGGAGCATCTAGTAGAGGCACTAACACCTGAACTTACCCTCGAGGTTCCAACGAGAAGTTCCTCGTTGGTGACCATTAGCTGCAGACAGTGCAAAGTGTCATTACAGAGCATGGATTGGCCATATATCCCAGAAAGATAGAGTCAGTGCTTTCTTGGGATCCACCCAAGAATGCGTCAGAGGTACGGAGCTTCCTTGGTTTGGCAGGGGGCTAGAGGAGGTTTGTGGAAGATTTCTCCAGGATTGATTCCCCTTTGACCGCATTGATGTAGAAGTGAATAACGTTTACCTAGAATGATTAGTGCTATAAGGCCTTCGAGGAGTTGTGATAGAGGCTGACTAGGGATCTAGTGTTGAGGCTGCCAGAGGAGGGCGTTGAGATCGTAGTGTACTACGACGCTTTAGGATCTTGGCTCGTGTGTGTTCTGATGCAGTTGTGGTAATTAATTGCATATGGGTTAAGGCAGTTGAGGCCCCATGAGCAGAATTATGTGACTCACAATTTAGAGCTGGCAGTGGTGGTCTTCGCCTTGAGGTTATGGAGACACTACATTCTGGGTGAGCATTTTGTGGTCTACTAAGACCACCAGAGCCTCAAGTAAATCTTCACTCAGAGAGATTTGAATCTAAGTAAGAGGCACTGGCTGGAGTTTCTATAGGACTATGATTTTGAAATAGTTTACACTCCAGGGAAGGGACCCATAGTAGCATATGCCCTTAGTAGGAAGTCCTAGGCTTGTCTAGTGCGGGAAACTTCAGAGTAGTTGGCTTCTCTATGACAGACCATGGTGGAGCAAGAGGGTATGGCTTTTCTGCAGTCGATGGTGCTCACTCTTTCGACCCTTGAGCGTGTGAGAGAGTAACATTTGGGGGATGTCGACAGCGAGGTACTGCGTGATCAAATATCCATGGGCGACACACCCGATGGGTATTATGAAGGAGGGAATCACGAGATCTTGTTCTAGGGGAGAGCTGTAGTACCAGTGGGGATGCGGGAGGAGATGATGCAGGAGTTCCAAATGCCTACCATGGCTCTACATCTCGGTGTGGGGAATATGTACAGAGACCTTCAGTGGTAGTATTGGTGGTCTGGCATGAAGTAGAGTTTAGTTCAGTTCACTTCTCAGTGTCTTACATGTCAGCAGGTGAATGTAGAGCATCAGGTTCTGGCAGGGTTGTTGCAGCCCCTGGATATCCCTAAGTGGAAGTGGGATGGAATATATATGTACTTGTTCACTGGGATTCCATGCACAAAGAAGGACCATGAATTTGTTTGAGTGATTGTGGACCGACTCACGAATTCGGCGCACTTTCTTGCCATCAGGGAATAGATCTCGGTGGAGAGCCTTGGGCAGCTGTATTTTCGAGAGATCGTCCGCCTTCTCGACAATCATCTTTGACCATGACGCACGATTTACGTCATGATTGTGGCGAGGCCTACAGGAGGAATTCGGGACTCAGCTGCAGATGAGTACAACTTTTCACCCCCAGACAGATGGGCAGACCGAGTGCACTATCCAAGTGTTGGAGGATATGCTCAGGGCGTGCATGTTAGACATTGTCCTGACATGTGTGGATCAACTTCTCTTGGTGGAGTTCACGCAAAACAATAGTTACCACTCTACTATCAGCATGGAACTTTTTGAGGCCCTCTACGGGAGACCCTAAAGGTCACCGTTGTGCTGTACGGAGGTTGGGGAGACCTCCCTCATGGGCCCAGAGTTGGTGTAGGTGATAACAAAGAAGGTGTAGGTCATTCTTGAATGGATGAGGACGACTCAGAGTAGACAGAATTCTTATGCATGTTGTCGTCACAGGACTTTGGAGTTTGAGTAGGGGAACCATGTCTTTTCGAGAGTCTCTCCGCGGTGTGGGACACAGAGGTTCGGCCGGGGAGGCAAGCTGTCCCCGTGGTTCATCAGGCCTTTTGAGATCGTGTGAAGCATCAGTGAAGTGGCCTACTATCTTGCTCTACCCCCATAGCTGGAGATGGTGCATGAAGTCTTCCATGTGTCGCAGATGAGGAAATACGTGCATGACCCCACACACATTATCAACTTGGGAGAGCTGGACATCGAGGATGGAGCCACCTTTGCGGAGTGCCCAGTGGCGATTCCGGACTGGTATGAGCGGACACTACGTGTATGGACCATTCTTTTGGTTTGTGTGCTATAGAAGCATGAGAGAGTGCATGAGAGCACCTGGGAATGGGAGATCCAGATGCGGGCTCAGTATCCGAAGTTGTTTTTTTAGTTTTGGTTTTTGGGGATGAAAAAGATGAAGGAGAGAATGATATAAGAACTCGAGTTTTGATCCTATAAGACTTTTAATTTTTCTTGATGTCATTCTAAAGCAGTGCGTTCAGACGGTGTGTGATTCCGAGCCTCGGTGCGGCCGGAATTAAATTTTAAGTGCGTTCACATTGAACATGCCAAATAAACATGAAAAAATCCAAAATGGTTTCTCTGATGGGAAAACCAAGGGCACTGTTGATTTTGGAGAGTGCTGTTTACCCAAGGAGGGGTTTAACTTTCGCGGGTGCGACCCTTCTATGGAAAACACCACCAGGGGCGTTTTCATAATTTTGAGGCCCCAGGCATGAACTTTACAACATATAGACAGAAGCTCAGATTAAAATTAAGGGATTTTCATTACTCTTAGAATGTGGGTTTTACCCTAGAGGTGGCTTAACCGTGTCCCCATCGAGAGTCCAGGTACGGGCCTACTAGTGGGTGTTTTAAAACATAATTAAATTTTAATTATGTTTTCTATTTAAACACACCACCCCAACCTATTACCCCCTTGTTTTTCTCATTGGATCAAGTTCTTCCCATCAAGGGATAACATCCATCTATATTCTCTCTCCATCTACAAGGTGGGTGGAAGCTTCAGTGGATCATTGTTGAAGCGTTGGGCTACACCCAGTGAGGTAGGATTGTGCAATTTTTTTTCCCTGCATCTTCATGAATTCAAATTCTTGCATAAAAATGCTGTCCAATTCTTGAGAGAAGTCCATATTTGCGTAGGGATTTATTTTAGCTTCCCAACGATCCTTTCGGATCGACTTTTTGAGTCTTGGAGCATCCAGGGTGGCCCCGAAACGTTTTCCGGCCATTTCCATTGGTTTCTGGTAGTTCCAGGGAGGTCCAACGGGCAACAGCAGTGGCGCGGGGTGTTTCCAGGTGGCGGCGCTCCCAGCGGAGGCATCAGTCCCTAGGCGGCGGCGGCGCGGTGTGGCTCCCAAGTGGTGGCGGCAGGCTCCCAGGCGGCGCGGTGGGCGTCTATGGCGGAGGTCGCCGGTGCGGGGCACAATGGTGGTCGCAGCGTGTGACCCCATGTGGAGACCGAGACCCGGCTTTGGCAGTTCTCCATGCGAGTCAGTGACTGGCCATATGGGATGGTCGGCAGGGTGGACTGTGGGTCCGCGGTCGGGCTACGCGGCAGGGCTGCGGGCCGGCCCAGGTCGGGCAGACCAGCCAGATCGGGCTGGTCCAGCCCAAAGGGGTTCATCCCCTTGACTTCGGACACCCGTAACATCCACTACAGGTGTCCATTTTGCATGCCGTTTGCAAAAGTCAATAATCGGCTCGAGATGATGTTTTTGATATGGTCTCAAGAATTTTCTATTCCTGAAACGGGGGTTCGGTGGCATGGCACACTCGTTAAGTACTCGCCAGTGTTTCTTCTTTCAGATGGAGAGAACACATCCAGAGTCTGTTTAAGGCACTTTCAGTGGTGTCGTGACCCTGGTGTTGAGATGATGTGGTCCAAGGTGGTTTTAAGCATTGAACCTAGAGTTGAGGTGTGGGCCCCGTGGGCTGTCTTTTAAGCTGTGAGTAGTGTTTTGTGACTTTTTTATCGGACGTCCATTCGAGGTGAATGAGTAGTAATTTTTGCATGTTTTTCTGAGAGCATCGCGATGGTGTAGTTCACCAGACCTATTTCAGGACCGAGGTGTGTGCCCCACAAGATTCCATATGGGCGTAAAGCAGTGTTGATTAACTTTTTTGTCGAGAGTCCGTTTCCAGCGAGTAAGTAGTCTATCTCAAATGTTTTTCCGCGAGGATTACAATGGTGTAATATGTTTGGGTGTTCATATCCTCTTTCGATATTTCATTAAATGTGTAAACATGAAATGGGAATTGGTCGGATTTTTCTTTGATGCACTCTGACCCAACGCACGGTCATGATGTTAGCGACACCTAGTGATGGCACAGGCAACACAGAGTTATCAGACCAGTTCCAGGATTACCCTCTAGCGGGGCTAGCTAGTGGGTTACCTGTTGACCATAGGCATTACCCTCCAATAGAGCAAGGAATTGGTTTACCCATTTATTTTAGGGTCTACCCTCCAGCAGGGGTGGGAAGTGGGTTACCCGACGACCTTTTAGGGCTTACCCTCCAGTAGGGATGAGCAGTGGTTCACCCAACGACCTTTTGGAGTTTACCCTCCAGTTTACCTGGGCAGTGGGTTACCCGAAAAATTCTTTCAGACTCATCCCATTTCGATGAGGCTAGTCAGTTTTTTTCTCTGGGATTACCAAAGCGGGATCCTAGGTTGCGCAATTCAGCGATGAGAGATCTTTGACTTGTGGGACTCTTGGGGATTAGTATTGGATATCCTTAGAACTGTTGGCAACTTTTCCTAGGCTAATCTTTTAAATGGGGATCCCCTTTTGAACTCCTTCAAGTTTCTTATTGAGCATATATATATAAACCCTACTTTTTTTCTCACTCCTTAGGTTCAGTTACTCTCTATATGGGAGGGGCAAAGACACACGATGTATTCCACATGCTTTCCGTGTCTGGTTCCTTTTGGAAGGATGAGTCTAATACCTTTCTTCTATTGGGTAGAGCTGCACTCTATTTATTGCACCCTTTTACTATTCTTTGTTCTGTCTACTGCTCACCTATTTAGTTCATACTTTCTTGATCCGTCGAGATTTCGGGGCATCCTACTGAGTATCTTTATACTCACCCCTGCTTGGTCTTGTCCCGCACCTGGTGTGCCCTTGGAGATGACAGACAGGTCGATCGTGACTATAGAGGAGCGTAGAGGGTACATGATCTTAGGCCGTGTACCAGGGTCACATTAGAGTTTTCAGGTGTGGGACTCTCTTGTCGTTTACTTTTGTTTACCTGCTTCCGGGTTGTGGAACCTTTTTGGGAAAAAATCCCTCAAGGCCTTATTGAAGCATTTTTGAGGTGATTATGCTTGTTGAAAAAGTGTACAACTATGTTGTGATTGTTGAAAAAGAAATACAATGACATACAAATTTGTTGACAAAGGGGATTTCATGGTAGAATGTCGAGTTCAAGAGCTGTGGTAAACAATACATTTTTAATTCAAGAATGTCAACAATGGAATGGATGATCTGGAGGTGGTATAAAAAGAATAGATACATGGTTGTGCTGGTTTCCAGTGTTTGCCAAATTTTTAGGCCTGAAAAATGGCAAATGATGAAAATTGGTTTTTGGCAAAGGTACTTGCACTCAGTGTACTTAAAGGCATGGAAACTTGCGCGCCATATGTTTTTCAAGATCAGATCATCAAAATATAGTAAAGGGATAAGGGTCGTGCAAGTATTGGGTAGGTCGCACATGTGACTTGCACGCCTAGAAATTACTTGCATGCCGGAGCCTAGGAGGATTGGAAACTTGCACGCCTGTTATTTTTCAACCTCAGAATATCAAAATATGGAAAAGGAAAGAGGGTCATGTAGGTATTTGGTTTGGTCTTTCAAGTGTCTTGCAGGGGAAGAGACCTACGCGCCAAGACTTTCATGCAGAGGGGTGACTTGTGTGCCGCCGCGTAGTTTTTCCAAATTCCTATAAATACAGGACCACCCTTTCTCATTTTTAATGGAGTTAAACACTTATAAAATTCAGTGATCCTATCGCGTAGGTGTGGTGGTCGCGCAAGTGGTGGTGGGCCATGCAAGTAGGACTTGCACACCTGATTTGAAGAAGCGCGATTGTTGTTAGTTGCATGACAATATTGGTTTGGGAGGTAAGGGATGTGATTCAAGCAAGTTTGGAGTTGCAGACGCTTGTGTCACGCAAGTGGTTGAGGAAGACTTGCATGCCAGTTGTTACTTGCACGCCGATACTTGCGTTCCAGATTAGACTTGTGTGCCAAGTAATTTTGATTCACTACAGTATTTCAGGGCTGCGTTAAAGCTGGAATATTGCCCGATACCTTCAGTGCAAAGAGAGATTCATCTACGGGTGAAATTTGGACTTCAATAGAGAATCTATATACAGAGGAAGATGCATTCCTTCATGAAAATGAAGAGAACTACATGTCTTTAAACTTTGAGTGGATTCCTTACGAAGAAGTGAGCCAAGGAAGAGGAAGAAGGTGATCCTCTCCACTGGCTGTGAGCCAAAGGGAGAGAAATAGGGAGTGACCCTTGGGAAAGAAGTGAGCTGGCCCTAAACCTTGTAAAGGCAGTGATCCTGGGATAGAGTGACTGTGCCCGAACCATGTAATCCACAGCTAGTGAAGTTTACTGTAATTTTGTACGACCGACAATCTGTCAGCGTATGCTCCTTGGATGTAGCCCTTAGTGGTGAACCATGTAAAAATTGATGTGTCCTATGCTTGGTTTACATTCTGTTTATATTGTGAAAAATTAAATAGAGAGAAGAGTGTTTTCATTAACAACAAAACAAGATCAGAACGTGCTTTAATTTTAAATTAGTCATACCCTGATTCACACCCCTCTTAGGGTATTCATCCTTGTGGACCTAACAATTGGTATTAGAGGGAAATGTTGATATTTTTTTGTCTCTCAATGGAGGTCACTAATCATAAAGAGATTCCGATCTTCGACGGATGTAATTTTCAGATATGGAATAATAGAATGCAACACTATTTGTGATCTTTGGAAATGGATGTGTTTTCAGCAGCTATGCATGGTATCACAACTAATATTAATAGTGGTGCATTATCAGAAGATGAGCATAGAGAGTTGGATGCTGATGCCCAATCAATCAATGCCTTAGGGGGATCCCTTTCCAATCACATCTATACAAGGGTGATGTCATGAAAAACATCTCATGCCATGTGGGAAAAGCTATTGAATATAAATGAAGGAGATACAAAGGACAGGGAGGCAAAGCTGCAAGTGTTGTGGAATAAGTATGAAGATTTGAAGATAAACCCAATTGAGTATGTTGATGCATTCTTTGACAGGGTAAATATTGTTGTGGATGATATGCGAGGACTTGGTGAAGTCATTGAAGACATAATTATCGTAAAGTGAATCTTGAGGAAGCTTCCACCTCAGTTCAATCCGAAAGATTCAGTACTAGAAGATAAAGATCCCAAAGAGCTGACACTGTACAATTTGCATAGTACCTTGGTTTCATGTGATATGAGGAATGATGATAACGAGGCTGTGGAAAAAGGGAAACCCAAAGAGATGGAATTTAAGGCCATGAAAAAGCTCACCATTGAAGATTCTTATAATGAAGAAGAGACATATGAGGATATGTCATTCCTTTCCTCAAATATTCAAAGAGGAAAAGGAAATTTCAAATGGAAAATTCCACTTGCTTAATTTAGATGTTGAAAAGTTGGTCATCTTGCAGCAAGATTCCCCAAAACGTTTCATGAAGAAAATGATGAAGACGAAGTTGAAAATCCCAAGAAGAAATCTTCAGCCTATGTAAAAGGGAAGAAGCAGTTAAAGAGAAATTTCATCAAGAATAAGAATCTTCTTTCACAAGAAATAGATAGTTTAGATGAGTCTGAGGATGAAGAGGTTTAGAAGTTTAAAAATTGTAATGATCATGGACAAAATGCAATGGTGGTTGTTGTCGGTAGTGCTCAAGAAAAGGAAGAAACCGTTGCTGATGAAGAAGAAGAAGAAATTGAAGGGAGAGTTGACATGGAAGCTGAATTAGAAGCAGCTCTTGAAGAGATAGATATTTGGAGAGCAAAAAAAAATAAATCCAACAAGGTGGTACATGATGCTAAACTATATATGAAACATAAAGAAGAAGAGACGTCCGAGTTAGTAAAAGAAATAGAAAACCTTAAGTCTTCAAGGATAGAGGGAACAGAAAATGTTGATGAGTATAATCTCAAGATTGAAGAACAGAAAAGGGAGATCGATGGGTTGAATGTAAAATTAAAAGATTACGTCAAGCGTATCGAAGAGCTTAAATAGGAAGTTGTCGGTCTGTGGAGAAAAGCCAATGATCAGGAAAAACCTTTGATTCCTAACACATTATTGGGAAATCAGGTTATTACGAAGACAAAAAAGATGAAAGAGGAGCCTAGTAGTTTAGCAGAGAAAAAGAAGAAATTGAGCTCAGACGTTAAGGCTGTTTCAGGGCTTAATCAGAAACAAAAATCTGTGATAATTGAATTCAGACCGCAAGCACCCGTCCCACGATTGAAGGTTGATTTAAGCACAAAGATGAATCAGAATATTCAAAGATCCCAAGGGGAAACTTGTAGTACTGAAGTACCACGAAAGAATGCACCATATATCAAGTGTTATTTTTGCAGGAAGATGGGAAATTCACAGTATGTGTGTTCCATATCCAAGAGATATCAAAGGGAACAAGAACAGAGGTGGCATCCGAATAGAGAATACTTTTCCAGAACATATTTCGAAGGACACTGTTTTTGGTGTGGAGGATTTGGGTACATGGATAGTTACTGCACTTCGACCATTCAGAGAAATGTGCCAAAGAAGAATCAAAACGTTTGCAAGAATCATATCAATAAACCGTCATGTGAGTTAAAAATGTAGAATAGATTTGATGCTTTTCAAGATGAAGCTGGTCCATCATACTCTAAGAAAGAACAAAAGTATCAATCCATGCCTATTGTGAAGGAAAAAGTATGGACGAAGAAGAAGAAAAATGAGAAGTCCATGGTGGAAGATATTTCCCTTAAAGCATCAGATCACTCTAGTGTGTGGATCCTTGATAGTGGTTGCACATATTACATGACGAGTAATAAAGATCTGGTTACAGGCATAAAATATGACAAAGAAAGAGTTGTCAAATTTTCAAATGATGTAGGCCTAAAGATTGGTGGCTCAGGGAAAGCCATGTTTGGGGGAAAAGAAATGAAATGTGTTGATGTCTTGGTAGTAGAGGGTCTTAGTCATAACATGCTCAGTGTTAGTCAACTGTGTGACTCTGGTCATTCTATCTGATTTACCAATAAGATGTGTGTTGTGAAAGGAAAATATGGAGCAGTTGTTCTACAGGGAAAAAGAAAAAAGGGAAATCCTTACCTTGTAGGTGGGGAAGATGATACGTGCCTTTTATCCAAAGAGGAAGAAATCTAGCTATGGCATAAGCTACTTGGTCATCTATGCCAACCATCCATGGAAGATCTGGTAAAGTGTTATGCTATTAGAGACCTTCCCAAACTATCGCATGACCGCCCTCAAATGTGTGATGCTTTCCAACAAGGGAAGATCATCATAAAGACATACATGACAAAGGAACAGAAATCAACTAAAGTGCTCGAATTGGTGCATGCTGGTGTATGTGGACCTATCTCACCATGAGCCATAAATGGGCAATGGTACTATGTCTTATTCATTGATGATTATAGCAGAATGGATTGAGTATTTGTCATTACCCATAAGACATTAGTGTTCCGTTTTATCAAGAAGTATAGGAGGGAATCCGAAATGATGCTTGGGATGAAAATTTTGAAGTTTCGTACAGATAAGGGTACAAAATTCACAAACAGTCTAGTGGAATACTATCTCAAGAAATATGGGATAAGGGATCAAGTTTCATCAGTGAGAACTCTCCAATAGAATGGAGTTGTTGAAAGGAGAAATCAGATCATCGACAACATAGACAGAACAATGCTTATTGAAAGGGAACTACCAGAGAAATTTTGGAAGGAAGCAGTTTTGACATCGGCCTATATTTCGAACAGGTCTCTGTTGTGTCCAAAGAAAGGGAAGACTCTGTAAGAAATGTGGTACGGAAAGAAGCCAATGTTGAAATACTTTCGAATCTTTAGAAGTAAGTGTTTCATTATCAACAAAGAAAATCACATGAAGTTTGTGTCACGAGGAGATGAGGGGATATTACTTGGCTACTCCGGGAAAAGAAAAGAATATAAATGTTTCAAAAAAAGGATGGGAATAATTATTGAGAGCAATGATGTCACTATAGTTGAAAATGAATAGAATACTCAACAAACCAGTGAACAGTTTCTAGATGAAAGTGATGATGAGGTAAACAACACAGGGGGAGAAGAAGTGGCAGAGGGCGACTCATAAGAAGATACTGATGATGAACAAGAAAGTGTCAAGTCTGGTTCTTCAAGGAAGCCAAAGAGCCGAGCTGAAATTGATAGGAAAGATATCATTGGTGATCAGACAGCTCCAGTTCAGACTCGAGGAATGAAATCATTACAGCAAACATCATTTTTATCTCAGGTAGAGCCGAAATGTTATTCCGATGCAGCTGAAGATGAAAACCGGGTTCATGCTATGAATGGAGAGCTTGATCAGATTAAGAAGAACCAGACATGGGAGATTGTTTCGAGGCCAGCATACAAGAATGTCATCGGGACAAAATGGGTCTATCGCAATAAGATGAATGAAGATGTCATAGTGATTCTGAACAAAGCACATCTAGTGTGTAAGGGATACTCTGAGATAGAGGTAATAGATGTTTATGAGACATTTGCAATGGTTGCAAGGATGGAGACAATCAGATTATTTTTTGCCATAGTAGTGCAAAGACAGTTCAAAGTGTTCCAGATAGAGGTCAAATCCGCATTCTTGAATGGTGTTCTCTAAGAGGTGGTGTATATTGAGCAGCCAAGTGGTTTAATCATTCATGAGGATGAGAACAAAGTTTTCAGGGTGAAGAAGGTGTTGTATGGGCTGAAGAAAGAACCAAGATCATGGTACTCAAGGATTGATCAGTACTTGATGAATCTTTGTTTCTAGTGTAGGGGAGTTGATTACAATCTCTATCTCAGCAAAAATAGTAATCAAAGTATGATTGTGTTGGTTTATGTCGATGGCATAATATTTGGTGGATTAGATGTAGCTCAGTGCAGAAAATTTTCTTAATTAATGAAAAATGAGTTTTAAATGTCAATGATTGGTGAGCTAATGTTTTTACTGGGTCTATAGGTGACACAACAAAGGAATGAAACTTTCATTTCTCAATCCAAATATGCCAAGGAGGTTTTAAGAAGGTTTGGCACGGAGAATTCCAAGGATATGAAGACTTCGGTTTCTACCTGGATGAAATTATCAAAAAATGATGATGGTAATGAAGTTAATATCATAGAATACAAGAAAATCATTGGAAGTTTGTTGTACATGAATGCGACAAGGCCTGATATTATTTTCTCCACATGCCAAGCAACAAGATATCAGAGTAATCCCAAGGAAACCCACATGCTTGTAGTAAAAAGAATAATTCTGTATATCAAAGGAACCATGGATTCTAGTCTGATGCATAATAACAAATCTCAATCAATGTTATTTGGTTACACAGATGCAGATTGGTACGGATCAGCAGATGATAGAAAATCAACATCATGGGGTGCATTCTATCTTGGTGGATTTTGTATTTATTGCCTATGAAAGAAGATAGATTGCATTTCATTGATCACCGTAGAGGCTAAGTATATTGAGACCACTTAAGCATGCACACAATTATTTTGGATGAAGCAATAGCTTGAAGATATGGGATTTGAAGTGAAGTATTCGATCAGAATCCAATGCGTTAACTCAAGTTCTATCAATCTTACCAAAAATCCCATTCATCACTCAAGGACCAAGAACATTGAGATCAAATATCATTTCATCAAGGAGAATATTGAGCAAGGAATTATGAAATTAGAGTATGTTCCTATAGAACTACAGGTTGAAGACATTCTGACAAAGGCCTTACCCAAGGAAGCATTTGAAAGGCATCGACTGGATCTGGGAGTTCAGTCGACTCCCCGCACTTGAAATAGTGTGGATGTTGAACCCCCCCTCTCCCCTAGGTATGATTTGTTTCTCTCTAATGTGCTGATATGTGTTCTCTACTCCGTTACAGACTACAAACGAGTGATCTTTGGGTTCATTGACAAAGGGGGAGAAACTAGTGATTGTTCAAGGGGGAGACAAGTGTGGTTATTTGAGAAATCATTAATGATACAGGGAGAAGCTGACAGGTGGGGAATCCAAATAGGTGGAGTTGAACATGCTTAGCTAGAGCTTAGCTTGGAAAACACAGGAAATAGGGCTAAAGAGGTCTTGAAGATGACAAGAGTTGGAGCAATGAGAAAGGGGGAGCGTATAAAATCTGATGATGCTAGAAGTGATCGATCAAAGAATAGATCTCATGACAGCTGAGGATTGTGATAAAAGAAGAAGAGTGGTTTGGGAATGTGGTAAGAATATTTCCAAAACATGGTATCAGTTTGGAAAAAATTGGCATCATTTTAGTGTCAACAGTGGGTGTCAGAGATGAAGTGATTCATTGATGAACTTTTCATTTACTCTTGTTTCTTTTGCCGAGCATTTCTCATGTGGGCTTAGAGTATGTCTTGAGTAAATCCTTGATCGCTATCGGAATCGCAATATGAAAATGGTGGATGAAGAATTAATGATTTATCTTTTTATGGACGAGTTTTCAACAAACCCAAAGGGGGAGATTGTTGGAAAAAAATCCCTCAAGGCATCATTGAAGCATTTTTGAGGTGATTGTGTTTGTTCACTATGTGGACAAATGTGATGTGATTATTGACAATGAAAGACAATGACATAATAATTTGTTGAAAAAGGGGATTTCATGGTAGAATGTCATGTTCAAGAGTTGTGGTCAACGATCCATGTTTGATTTAAGAATGTTGAAAAAGGAATGGATGATCTGGAGGTGGTAAAAAAAGAACAGATAGAAGGTGGCACCGTTTTACAGTGGTTTCCAAATTTTTGGGCTTGAAAATTGACAAATGAAGAAAATTGGATTTTTGCAAAGGGACTTGCACTCCGTGTACATGAAGGCTTGGAAACTTATGCTCCATATGTTTTTCAAAATCAGATAATCAAAATATGGTAAAGGGATAAGGGTCACGCAAGTATTGGGTTGGTCGTGCAGGTGACTTGCGCGCTGAGAAAGGACTTGCGCGCCGGTGCCTAGGAGGATTGGAAACTTGAACACCTGTTGTTTTTCAAGATCAAAAGATCAAAATATGGCAATAGAAAGTGGGTCGCGCAGGTATTTGGTTTGGTCGCGCAAGTGACTTGCAGGGGAAGAGACCTGCGTGCCGAGACTTGCGGGTCACGGGGTGACTTGCGCGCCGTCACGTAGGTTTACCAAATGCCTATAAATACAGGACCACCCATCCTCATTTTGAACAGAGTTCAAAACTTAGAAAATTCAGAGCTCCCATCGCACAGGTGTGGTGGTCACGCAAGTGGTGGTGGGTCGTGCAAGTAGGACTTGCACGCCTGATTTGAGGAAGTGTGATTGTTTTTAGTTGCGCCCCAATATTGGTTTGGGAGTTAAGGGAAGTGAGTCTCCCAAGTTTGGAGTTGCAGAAGCTTCTGTTGCGCAAGTGGTTGAGGAAGACTTGTGCTTCAGTTGTTACTTTCATGCCAATACTTGCACGCCGGATTAGACTTGTGCGCCAAGTAAGGTTGATTCCCTGCAGTATTTCAGGGCTTTCTGAAAGCTGGAAGATTTCCCGATACCTTCGGTGAAAAGAGAGATTCATCTATAGGTGAAAGTTGGACTTCAACAGAGCATCTATATACAGAGAAAGATGCATTCTTTCATGAAAATTAAGAGACCTATTAGTCTTTAAACTGTGAGTGGATTCCTTCCGAAGCAGTGAGAAAAGGAAGAGGAAGAAGGTTATCCTCTCTACTGGAAGTGAGCTAGAGAGAGAGAATTTGGGAGTGACCCTTGGGATAGCAGTGATATGAACCTAAGCCTTGTAAAGGAAGTGAGCCTGGGATAGAGTGACTATGCCCAAACCTTGTAATCCACAGCTAATGAAGTTTAGTGGAATTTGGTATGACCGAAAATCTGTCGGCGTAAGCTCCTTGGACATAGCCTTTAGCGGTGAACCAAGTAAAAATTTTTGTGTCCTGTTCTTGCTTTACATTATGTTTATATTGTGCAACATGAAAGAGAGAGAAGTGTGTTTTTCTTAATAGTGAAACAAGATCATAACGGGATTTAATTTTAAATTATTCATTCACTGATTCACCCCCCTTCTCAGGTTATTCAGCCTTGTGGACCTAACACACCTTTTGGGTTGAGCGCATGTTTTTCCCTTTTTCTATTCATTTTCCTTGTCATTACTTTTCAGAACATTACTTGTTCTATTTAGAAGTTGATGTAGGACTATGGTTGGGTTATAGTTGTTTGTACTTTGGTTTTCTTTTTTACTCTACACTTCTGCATCGAGTGGGCTGTGTGTGTGTGTACAGGTACTTGGGAAAAGGCTAGGGTTGATGAAGGGGGATAATGGTTAGAACTATGAATCTGGAGAAGTGAGGTTAAATCCTCCCACCCCCCAGGATAGGGCGGATGAAAAGGGAATCCATGAATCCTACCACATTATCAAAGGAGGCCACATGTTCAGAATAGGTATATCCTTAGATGTAGACACACATAAGTGTTAAGTCAAAATAATTTCATCAAAAACTCGTATTTGTGATTTCTCCGTAATAATGCTAACATCTAAACTGTTCCAAGTCTAATCACACAACCACCCATCAACTTGAATCTTCTAGAACCCTGAGTGTATTCTTGTACTCTATCCACCCATGATCATACCATTTAGGATCATAATCATATACCTCATCAGGATTCACACCCAAAAGTGTCAGTCCAAGTATCCTACCAATCATTCTCTTTGAAATTCAATCCTCAGTAGTAAAATGCCTAAAGTGATATTCATCATGGAAGCCTAAAAAATCCCCATTTCAATACCACATACATGATAGTAACTATAATGCACCAAAATAAAAATTTAAACCATCTACCCATGATTTTGTCTCTAAAATAACTAACAATCCCAGACTAACACATCTATTATGTAACTATCATATACCATATCTCATCACAATCATAGTACCCAAAAAACCAACATATTGAATCATATCTCAAGTTAATTAGGCCCTCACACCTATCTCAATAACCACATATTACATACGTCAAAGAACATATGTAAATATATTTTTTTCCCATTTTAAATATCTTGATGCAACTAATGTGCTAAAACCCACTCTAAATTTCCCAAATATATGCATATTAATAATTACATACAAATAACCAGCCTACCGGGAAACCTATACCAAACTAAGGTTGTACTATCATCCCCAATCCTCACCTCAAATAAAGTTTCAATATCATCCAAGATATCTCTACAAATATTGAGACTATAGGCTTCATCCAAACCAAAACCTGTAACGCCCCGACCCTAGTTACCCAGAGTCGGTGCATTATTACATAACATTGCCATGATCACAAGAAAGATCAAATCTCGAAAGACCGATTGGTTTAGTAGCCTTGGAAACACTAGATATATTCATAAGTTTTACATTACATAATAAAATGAAAAACTACTACAACAACATAATTTCTCCACAATTCACACTATTATCCCCTCATAATATCCCTGAAGGTCATTCATAACTTACTTCTTCACATCCTGGGAAAAATAAAACATAGAAAAGGGGTGAGCTCAAATGCCCAGTAAGGATAACAATATAGTGGAGCATTCAAAAATAAGCATAAACATTTAAGGCAATGAATTACTAAAACAAAAGCCTTTTAAACTTGAACTTCAACATAGTATGGCAAAAGTAAAATGAAATAATGCCATTTACTTGTTCACATGGATATTCTACTAATCGAATAATCACATGCAATATCAATAACCACTTTCATAATGTTGGAATGCATAATGTCGGACTATCATAACCACATAGCCAAGGCCTCGTGCCAAGACTACAAATAAGATTTTGCCAAGGCCTTGTACCAAGACACTAGTTTGTCTCATGAGACCTACCGATGCATCAGAGCTATAGCGGGCTCCACACATCACATATTATGTCCAATTCATTCCCATATGAAAAGGTTTAAACATAACATAAACATTGGTATTAAAAATAGCATATGAAATGTCAATAATTTCACCATAAACTATGAATGGTATAAAAATAGAACATCCACAGTCAAACATATCACAAAACCTTCAATACAATATAGAAGTTTTGTATCATAATAAATCAACTTCAAATAAGCGTAAAATCCATCAAAGGATGTTGACATAAATGAAATCAAAACACTTTTTGGAGAAATATCTCTTTCTATTTTTGAAATCATTTAAAAATAAAACATTTTCTTGAAAATATTCTTATAAGCTTGTAAGGAAAACTTTGAATATTTTATAACGGCAGAAAATAACCGCACAAGCCGTATAAGTTAAAAAAAAACCTTCTTACCTTAATTCCGTTGAAAAGGTTAAAAAGGACATTGTTTTGAAAACGACGGAAAGATTCCTCTTATAAAAAGTCAAACAAGGGTATAAATGACTTTAACCCATATTCTTGTAAATAATAAAAATGTTTTGAAATACATTTTGAAGAAACATGGATGTGGATGATAAAGAGATCCCAGTAGATTATTACATATAAACAACCTCGGATAATGAAGAGATTGTGAAATAACCCTTACCTTGTACTTTTCATTGGTTGGGGTAGGTTAACCTCCTGTATAATGGTGAAATAATTGTTATTAAATTATACAAGAATCATATATATTAATATGATATCATATATGATCTTTTGACATTGATTTGTTAATAATATCTTAGAATTATCGTCGTTTCGGGTGTTAACTTACTCATTTTATTTTATATGTTTTGTTACATAAGCCATGTTTGTTGTATCTTATTCATATCCAGAATGATATCAAGTCCTTAAACATCATTTTTAAATCATCAAATGATAATTATACTTGAATGGATACGATGGAGAATGAATCTCATCGCGTTCGTGGAGACGGTAGTCCGTACGTATGCACGAGCGACAATATCATTCTTTTGATATTAAAATAATATATAAATGGATGGTATATCATATATACAGAATCATTAACATGTTATATTTATTATTTACATGAGTTACACATCATTATTATACCCATCCAAATAATAATATATTGAATAACAATTACACCACGACGTGGAGACGGTAAGCCGTATGTACGCACGTATGGTGACATGTTATTAAAAGGGTGGATAGAATACTGAATATGGTTGTACCATATTTATAATAACATCACAGTATATGTAAGATACTGGAGTTATTATTTTAGAATGGTAAGAACAAAGAAAGAATATGTGGAAGAAGAAAGGAACCTGAAAAGGGGTGGTGAAAACATTACCTCTTCTTCGGGTTCTTCCTTTTGATTTGATCAAAAGGGCTCCATAGGTTGGATTTCTGATCCAACTAAGGCCTCTAGGTTGTAGTGATGGATGTTGGGAGAGTATTTGGGAAGAGTTTAGCCGAACAAAAAGGCTTTGAAGGTGTGAAGAAATGAGAAGGAGGAGTGCCCTTTTATAAGAGGGGTGAGGGGCACCTTTGGAAATGCTAGAAATATTAATTTATAATAAATTCATAATCGGTTTCCAATGGCTCCAAAGCTGACTATTCAAAGGTTAAGGGGGGTATGGGTCGAAAACAACTCAACCAATAGAATTTAGACAGGTTTGGGTACTTATATTAACCTTATCTTTATGTATTAACTCTAAGTTAATTAGTTTCACTTTTACAATGTCTCTTTGTATTTTTATATAATATGGTTAATAAACTTACTATATACATCCAATCGACCCCCAAGTGGTCCATTAATGATGAACCTATTATGATATAAGTCTCTTGGCCGAACCTTATATTTTTAGGAATTTAATATCAATTATTAATATAATATTTGTTTTAAGAACTCTTTTATGTCAATTTTGACACTATTCAATAGTTGATTTTTGTGAAACTGATAACAGATTGATTACTTCAAACAAAGTCAATTAAATCAATCCTAATATATCATATTATCCTATAAAATTAGTTTAATTCATTAAAAGTTTCATATTATATTTATTTGGGAATTTATAATCTCAATTATTTTAATTGTTCACTATTATAATAATTACTGCATCATCATTGTGTCATAAATAAAATAAATTATTTAATGTCTAAAAATTATAAATAAAATATAATTATGTAGGAAATCATTTTATCTTTCTAATTGATATTTATAATCTAAAATCCAACATATATAACCCTACGTAACAGTTGTTTTTCTAAAAGATATATGCTTGTGTCATTTTTGTATTCATTTTAACTTAATTAAAATAAAGTGTCATTATCACTTACAAGTGGATCCATGGGGTCCCAAAATCGACCCAAAGATGCCCATGGTCGACCATGTATCCACCAATAGGGTTAAGACACGTTTTAGGGTAATTTAGTATTATTATAATATTATTTTTAACCCTTATTTACCGGATTTACCCTTAACCATGGTAAATAAAATATTTACCGCAGTAATTATTCAAAACGTCTAAAAATAAAAGTTACCTATTTACACAATTTGAACATCCTAATTCCAAATAAGGAATCCATTTTCCTAAATTCAAAGCACAGAAGTGGCAGAAATTAATTTAAAATTAATTCCTGCTGTCAAAACAAAAAGCGTGTTTTTAAGTGATAATAACTATCAAAAGATTGAAACTTGTTTATGTTCGGTTTAATTGTAAAATTATGTCCAATGACCAACATTATATTAAATGGTAAAAATATATTCTAAATAAACTTTTAAAACACTCAATTTCATAATTTATCACTATTAATTATTTTGATTAAAAAAGTTGTTTTTAATTAAAATTTAGTAATTTTCATTATTCATCAAAATATGAAAGTTATCCGAAAAGTACCAAAATTTCACGTTAGGATAAATTAGATATTCCGAATCCAAAAATGAATTCCATTTTGAAATATAAAATATATATAATTTCAAAAATTAGGTATTACTATTCATAACGGCTAGTTTGATTGGTTGTGGTGTGTGTTAGAACTCAAGGTTGCGTACAACACACGCTACTGTATTATTCAAAGAAAGCGTACCGTGGAAGCTTGGGATGTTTCATTTTAAATTTTTGATGTCCCCATTTAGTCAAAAAGTTTAAAATATTGTATTTATAAAGGGTTCACTATTAAAAGTTGATAAAAGTGCAATACTGAAAATGAATTTGTTCTTGCATTATGTCTAAGATACTCATAATATGGAAAAATTATAAGGATTATATAAAGTTTAAAATTTAGTTAATAATATTCATAACCTCTTTTGAATGGCTTTTTGGTAAGTCATGGTGCAATTGAACTCGGTGTTGCATGTAGTGCATGTTATTGAATTATTTTGAAGAAATAACACATTATGAATTCTTGGGGTGTTACAAAACCTATGATTAGTGAATTATTCACAGGTACCCAAGAATCACAACCATCCAAGAAGTGTTTGAGTATGAATAAGTAGAGAACCAATAATGGGGTAATATGCATCACCATAAAATATAGTGTATGGGTAGATGATATACCCAGTTAAATAAATAAATAGACAGTGGAAGTATAAATAAATACCAATCATTGATCCTTGGGAAATAACGTGAAATCAGTATTGGTTATACCTCCTTTGGTTAGTGTCATTGTTTTTTAGAATGTCACATGATCATTCCCACTAGTAAAAATCCCAATAGAAATGTATTATAATGAGAAATCATAGATTCCTTGTAGGTAAGACTAGTAAATATAAATGTATCACGCCCATGCCTAATTCCAAGGATTGTGTTCTAGGAAATATTGTTGCATCAAGCATATAAAAAATTCCTAGGGAGATAGGGCTAGGAAATACAGTAGTATCGTCAATAGAATCAATCCCTTGGAGTTTGACTATAGGAAATCAAGTTGACCCCAAGATGGAATCCCAATATCCTTGGAATTCTATATAAACCAAAATATTAAATATAACGAGATTTACCAAGCCAGTCATATTGTATCAAGATCAAAAACAAGAGCTAAAGACCATATCCTAGCCATCATATTTTGAATAAATAGCTGAATTCTACGTAACCTCATGGGTATTCCACTTAAATACTTGAAGGTAGTGTGTCCCTAACCTAATATCTCATACAACACATTTTATACAAAATTTTAATCTTATCAAACTCATCTAAAAAAACAAGGGTTTCCCACTTAAGAATAAGACCTATTATCATCACTAATTCCATATTTGAATCACACACAATTGATTTTGTTTCCAAAGTGACACCAAAACCCATCTATAATTACTATTCTATGCACCCTCATAAGGGTCAAATTCGTTAAGGTACCCTCATGGTTTCCCTTGGTTACATTATATCATGAACACCCTATGTGGATTCCTTTATCAAATTTATATCTATCATGTTCAAACCCACCACTCTAAGCGAATCACGTCCCTAAAATTAGTCATGAACATCTCATGACCTCACTATACTCATATGAAAAGCCTCACTTGAATAGGTTTAAATATATGGGAACCATCCCATATCACTTCCAAGTCACACTATATTGGTCCTCTCACCAATATTATCATCAATTTAGCTAAATTATACCCCCAAAAGAATCTAAACCTCATTCGGAGAGGATCACATTCCCAAAATCATCTCTAATAGCATGACAGTTTTATGGAATATCAAGAATCATTAATGGCCTACTAGGTATAATAACTATATATCATCACATTCCTCCCCTTTAATGTCCCCTAGGATCCTATACTAAGGTCCACTACGATTATGTAATTCACATTATTTTATATGCACATCATATGGGGTTCATGTTTCTCAAATAATACAATTATACTTATACTCTTATAAATCTATGGTCAAGATATATAGCCAGTGCAAAATGGTGCATCATGGACCCTGGCACAATCCACATATAATTCAAATGAATTCTATTATATTTAAACTAATTAATTAAATTATAATGGTTATTCTATTAATGTAGTGAAACATCACACATCACATTTCATATAAATCATGTTTAAACCAAAGGTTTATTCCCATGAAACCACTAAATTTAATTGATGTTTTTTCATTTAATGAATCTTGACCACCTTCTAAGCTTGTATTAGATCTTGCATCAACTAAGGCTCCTAACCTAGCCCTAAAATTACAAATTATCAATCATAAAATTTTATAATTAATTATCTCATCCAATTAAATTTATTATGTTGATTATAATTAATTTTATAATTTAAAACAAAAAGAAATTAATTATTAATCAATCACTAGGCTTCCTCAATGCACCGAAACCATGACCCAACACACATAGAGGATCCATGGAATACACCTGATAATGTCCTGGGAAAATCCATAAAAATGTTATCTATTTAATAGGTGATTCCAAAAAATTTAATTGAAACCATAAATAAAATCATTAGGTGACGTACATTTTATGAACCATAAAGAAATTAAATACAAATGTTATCTCAATACATCCTTTATCTACACCAAGAAAAAGAAACATCATGTGAGACAATTTCACCCATCATTTGGTGTAAATTTTCAATAAAACCAAACCTAAATCCTCTAAAATTATATACTATGGATGGAAGCTGAAATAAAAGGAAATCAGATGGAATAAATCACTCGAAATCATTATTGAATAATATCCGAAATTGATCCCATATCAAGGTGGATCAAAGGAGAGAAAAAATGAGGTAGAACCATCAAGAAATTGCCTTCTCCTAATGTACAAAACCCTTTAAAGCCAAATCGCCCTGATTTAAAATAAACAAGATTACACCCATGTAAAAAATAATATTCGTTATCATTCATGGAACAAATAGGGGTTCATGGAATGATTTCTCTTTCACCTGAGAAGCTTTAAAGAATGAGTAACCAGAAAAATCATCATAGAATGTATAGGGGATGGCTCGTGTGGATCCCACTCCAGGAAGCTCTCTGTTTGTATGATTCTTTGATTTGGGGAGGAACACATGAAGAAGGAGGTGGAGGAGGAGAGGAATGCCCAATGAAGTGGATGAGAGGTATCATGCGAGGGAGGGGTGAACCAAGTGAAAAATACAACGAGGATCAGCTAAGGGAGAATCGACTAGTTGGTAATGATGGAGAAGGGTCTTGCGGTTAGGAGATGATTCCCAATAAGGGAGGATATGTGGGTGGGAAGTGAGTCGTGAAGGAGTTAAACTAATTGAGGACATGTTCCCATGGGACATATTTTAGCCATTGGTTTATCTATTTTAATGCCATGGTTTTCAAATAATCTTGGATATTTTTTAATCTATAGCCATAGACCAATTAAACCGTAGCTATAGTTCTGTGGATGTAGATCATTTTTATATTAATGATAGTTTATCATGAATTATATAATTTTTAATGAAATAATGTCATAACAGTTGGGTATTTAGTTATTTCATTCCCATAAATGATTAAGTCTTGGATTAGATGCCGTAATAGAATTATAATGTATTTGTTTAGATGATTTGTTTGTAATATTCATGATATCATGGTTTAGAGTCCTTAATAAATAATGTACATAATTATAAACATCCATTATAAAAAAATTTGTTTTAATTATCCTTGTGTTTTCTTTTTTGATATTTGTGATGGATTTTTTTGAACTCATGTTATTTATTCAATGGGACATATTTTAATTATCCACTCTTCTAGGTTATTTATTAATTATTTCGTCTTGATGGATTATATTATAAAAATTTATTAATAACCATTTTAGATCACAATTTATTTGTATTAATTTCTCTAGTAATTGGAGATAGATATTATGAATTCATTTTATGATGAAAAAGTGTTTCTTATGATAAATTTATAAGTGTCCAATGTAATGTGGGAATCAAATTTGTATTTAGTTGAACAAGGATACTAAAAAAATAATTCTATTAGGATATGATCACCTGTATATAGTTCTAACATAAAAATATAAACCTAGACTCTTGTCAACTTAGGTCAGGGTAATTAAACCTATTTCATGAATGCTACTGGCCCCACCTTCTTGTTAGGCAGTGTTCCAATGAGTTATAAGACACCCTCGATGATATTCGCATTGTCATCATCATATTTCAATATAATAATTAGTTTAAAAACTAGGGTATTCTGGGGAAAATGTCCCTGGAAAAGTTAATAATTCATATTAGTTGAAAAGCTCTCTGCTGGAGTGGGCCAACAGCTTGAACCATTGGGGATGTTGGGGGAATGTTATCTCGATAACTCCCTTACTCAACTGGTGGTCCCACCAAACAACAATAAGGATCCATCTCATATATGATAAGGAAAATTAGGAACATAAATAGATAATAACCAGTCTAAAGGATCACCAAAGGTTCTCCAGATATTCTTATGATAACCCATGGTATAAACAACCTAGATTTTTCCTTCGTCTCCATCCCATCACCTTACTCATATTCATTATATATGTAATAAAAAAACAACATAATCTGTATATATATTTAATTCAAAACAAATATATATCATGAAAACATGGTGAAAATAGTTATGTCATAAAACTAAAGATATTATCCCAAAATGATAACACAATTATTGTCATTAAACCATTGTACAATTATGAAACACAATGATAGTTACATATAGGACATGTGAACCTATATTCCAAGTGATGATGCGTGAACTGGAATGAAATTCTCAATAAAATTGTAACATCAATGACATCAATGATACCTATTAATTATATTAACCATGTGCTATATATGATCATTTAAATTCTCCTACACAAGTCCTAAATGGGTCTTTTTTTTTCTACCATGTCTCAGGTCAGTCCAAAAAATAGAAGAAACTATGATATGATATCAGTTTGTAAAACTCTGACCCAAACCACTATGTCCACACCGGAGGGTCAAATTACAAAATGTGGGACTTATTATACACAAGAGGATATCAACATGGCATGAGGGTGTATGTCCGTCAATTGGGATTCTATACACTTAATATCATGCCAGATCAAGTAAAAAATAATATATAATAAATAACATAAAGATAGTAGTGTCATAAGAAAACTAAATAAAAAGGTATATCTGCCATATAGGTATAAATGGATTACAAAGTGGAAATATAATCAATAATAATAAGATTATCAAAATAATAAATAAACATCAGGGTTCTCCATATTCTATCCCAATCCGCTACCTACAAAATTATCTTTTTCTCAATCATCCACCATAGAGTCCATTTCCTTCACTGGATCTATCTTAAAAAATTATACTAGTGGACCGAAATTATGTGTTAGGTGTGAGTAAAATAATTAATTACATACAACCAAATAATCCTTAACAATTTCAATAAGGTAAATTATTTAAATTCATTTATAATAATAAATTCATTGTAAGTATACAAATATAAAAACCACAACCAGACCTTGTAAAATAATTAAGACACCACAAAGCACCAATTTTATATTTTCTTACTCTATGATGAAATGATAATAGTATAATGTAATGTGAGAAGAGAAATAATATTTTCAAATAACATGTCTATGAAAAGTCACAAGGATTATAGTTGATGTAGTCCCAAAACACATCATATCCTAGTTAAATCATGAGAAAATACTCCAGATCGTTTCCCCAATCTATACCAATGGTTAGGCCCCCATGCAATCATTCCCTAAATGTGCTTCGATAATAGTGTCCCCCCATACTATCATTCCCCTATACTCTTCTTAATTACATCATCATTGTAGTCAAATATCATAAACAGTCCCATCAAATGGATAAACAATAAATACTTATCCACCTTCATCATGTACCTATAACAACCTCCAGGGAATTGTAACACACACAAAGGGTACGAAATGCAAAGCAAGAATAATACATAATTATGTTAAATATTGTACAAACAAATTGAAACATTTTATCATAGACAAATATGGAAAAAAGTTAATCTATAAATACTGTTGAAATAAAATACCACAAAGGGTCTCATAGGATACACATGCATAAAACCACATGAAATCACAATCAATAATGAGTATTGGTCTAGTGAAAATATATAAATTACCTGAAAAAGTGAAGGAAATATTCTAAAATTTTAATGGACTTCGTACCACAAATTCATAGACATCATCATCAATAATAAAACTTCTTTTGTTGATTGAATACTAGTGTGAAAACCTCTACAACAACAAAATCCTCCATCATGTTACTATTTTTATAGTTTTCCACACATAAATATTAATAATATTTTATGGATCCCTATATCCAAAATCCAAACCATTTATTTATGATTAAAAAATCACATGTGATAATGGATTATCACTCTTTCATAATTTTCGAATAATCAAAATATTCCAATGCATGTGTTACTAATACTTCATAAAGAATAACAATAAAACAAAATTTGTTGATATTATATCTATTTAGAATAATGACCATTTTATAATCCTTCATTATAATAATTTTATATTTTAGGATATGTTTTTAATTATCATTGATAACTTCTAGAATGTTATTCCTTTATAATTCTCTAGATAATTTATAGATAGTTATTATTCAATAATTATGTATTTATTTTCTCTTGTATTACCATTATGAATATAAATATAAAGTAAATAATTTTATATAATACTATTCAGAACTACAACTAATAGGTGGTTCTACTAATTAAGGGAGAGGTGGATGATGCCTTTACTTTTATGAGATTCTTTATTTTGTAGTGTTTAATTTCATCCGTAAATATTGATTTTAGTTAAAAACAAATAAAATAATTACAAAACAATGTTTTTTGTTTAATGCAATCAAAATGAGTTAAAAACATGTTCTATGATGGTGAAATGAAAAAAAACCAAAAAAGGGTAAAATAGTTCCCCTTACATATAGGGTATCCACTGTAAATGACTAACTTGGATTACCCTTTGGAATTGGTGTGTACTCTAATATAGTTGTCCCTTTACATTATGTATCATTGATTACCCTTATATCATTTTTAGTGTTACACTTATGAATGTCCCTTACCCTTAACTAGGTACCATTACCTATTCAGTACCCTTACACAATACTTCTCTTATCCTTACATAACACCTCATTTATTTATCCAATGCATGAAAAATCATATTACCCTTGAACTGGTTACCATACCCTCATAAGATTCATATAAAATTTATTTTACCATACGCAAGCTATAGACTTGGGATTTTACCCTTAAAAGGAAATTTAATCTTTTTTACCCTCATGTGAGTCCTTTATCTTACTTATAATATGACTTTTTAAAAAAATATTTTCACAGAAAAATACTGATAAAAATAAGGTTTAAGGGACCAAATAAAATTGAGAATATCACACTCTATTATAGGGGTTTTAATTTTGTCTTAATGTTCTATTTAAAGTAAATAATTTTAAAAGGATTGAATTATTTACATTGGGGACGTGGTCTCTAATTATTATAAAATGAAAAAAAATTAATTAATCATATGAAAGACTTCTCAAAATTCACTTCATATTATTACATTTAAATTTTAAATGGGAGTTCACCATAGTCTCTCAGTATCAACAATGTTACACTTTTCTATAGTTTGGACTTCTATTGTATTCCTCTCTTATTCTCATTATAATAAGTGTTTTAATGGTATATTTATAGAAAAAAAGTTATTTTTTATACAATAAATAACATTGGGGTTAACTGAGCTTAATTATTGGGATATAAACAAGATTGATCTTTGAGTATATTAAGGTTTTTCAAACCATCTATTTATTATTATGAATGATTCGTAGTTATCCATAAACCAAGAAAAGTATAAAATTTTATCAAGTTTTATGTAATTATTTTAGATAATTATTATTAATCAAATAAGATTATTCCTATATAATTTCATTTTTATACGAATATACTTATGTTATAAAAAAGGGAATTGTGTGATTGTGAACATGAAAAACTTAAATAGAAAATTGAGGAATAACACCAATTAATTTTCCAAAATTATGTGTTATTAAAAATTTCCATCCTATTGTCCTCATATTATGATATAATATTACCCAGTCACCCCTTATTAGTGGATTTAAGGAAGAATCTTTGAGGTAAGGATTCAGATTCTAATTTTATTGTGGATAAATGACTTTAACTATTGAATCACATAATTATGTCTCCCATAGAACTTAAAACATCCATTTATTATAAGAATTATGATATAATGACATGTATGAGTGTTATTTGATGATAATAATGATATATATGAACATAAAATGTAGTCTATTGGCTTCATTTGAACATCAATGATAAGAGAATATGTTTGTCATTCCATTAATGTCACTAAGGTGATATGAAGGATTATGGGATGTTGTTTAGTAGTACATGTTCTATAGATATTTATTAGAATTATATATAAACTTATTTCTTAAATATACATAATAGAAGATTTTTTTTTGTATTTAGGAAATGATGCTTTAGGGTGTACTCGTAACATATTGGTTGATTTTATACAATTTTTTATTTACCATATCAAGAGTTATCCCATTAGAAGTGTGAAATACATGGGTTTATAACATGTGAATTAAAATATACGTGATATTAAATTTAATGAAACAAATTTCTAATAAGTGATTGATCACCCTGATGTTGATTCACTATACAACAAGTGCATTTTATTACTAAAAAATGGTTACGTTGTATCATCAGTGTCAATAATAACAGGATGTGAATAAAGAAAAATGGTGATACTCTGTGGTGGAGCACTAAGTACAGGTGATTCATGTGAAATATGAGTATAGTAAAACATAAAAAAAGTGGGATGGAATTTACAAATCATGATATATCTCCAATATTCTATTTTTTAATATAATGGAAGAAAAATTATTATGTCTTTTGGAAATATTATCATATAGAATCAAAAATATGATCCAATTTTTAGATTTTCTTGTATTAAATGTGATAATATCTCATGTTCTTAGAGAATAACATAATCCAGACCATATTGTTTTAGTTGAATACATTATAGTATCATTGTATCCTATACAGTTTAAATACATTTTCATAGGTGGAAGAGTCTTGGAATTTTTGTACGATAAACTATATGGGGTTTCCATCATAATATGTGTTTTATCTCTTAAATATATATTTTTTGTCATTTATTTTTGAATGTGTGAATCTATATCATTTAATATCACATATCATAAACTAAAATGGGTTTTCATAGTTTGTAGATATAGAGAATGGATTTAAATAATTGTTATAGTTTATAGTCATAATACTTTAACCAAGATAGTGCATCCCAATTTTAGTCATATATTTTGAAGAAAAATAATGAAAATATCATGAACATTAAAAGTAGATAATTTCTATATAAGGAAATGGGATACCCTTAAAATGAGGAAATTATATTATTATTGTCAAATTTAATCTAATATGATTGAAAATTATATTAAATTTCAATGTGTAATAGGGGAAATAGAAAGGGGTGGAAAAATGTAGTTGGAGATATAATAAGAGATTTTTTTGTCACATCCCATTATAATAAAATAAAAGTAAATCTATATTTTTTAGTTGGTAAACTCATGTAATAACTAGTTTTTTTTATAAAATATTTCTCCTTAAATAATTCTAATTCTTCAATATCTTCTATTGCACACAATAAGGAGCTTAAATGAACTAGAAGAAATTATTTTTATAACATAGTCATTAAATAAGTGGGAATAATTTTGAATTAATAATCTATGATATAAATATAAATGTCCAAATCAATATGAATCTATGGGTATGGGCTAAGAAAATAACAGCACAATTTTAGTAAAATCATTTTATTCTTAAAAAAATATGTTTTCTTCAAAAATATTTCACCCTTATATGTTTTCAATTTCAAAAAAAAAGATGATATATTTGGATTTATAAGGAAAACATTGGTTGATAGGTTATTTTTATTTTTGGACAATATTTATAGTAAACTAGGTAAAATTTGTAACCATGGTAAATGCTATATTAATAAATTTACGTTAATAATAAAAGAACATGGAAATTAAAAAGACCCTTTGGAACTCCCAAATTTTATTGGATGTATATAAATCAACCCATAGAACATTAATACATGTCTAATAGATACATTTCCATGAAATGAATTCTATAATATTTAAATAAACTTTATTAAAAAACGGTCACATTTTTTATCTTGAATATCCATTATGTTTCCAGGTGGAGAAAATGTATGCGATGAACCGATATAAATGTAAAATTATTAGTTTATAAACATATTTAAATGTTTATTTTTTTTGTATTTTTGTGCCACTTAGATGAGATTGTGTTAATTATAAGATTTTGTTTTTTAAAAATTTAAAATGCCACATTAATGTTTCAGATAATATATCACTATTAATATAGGGTTTCCCAAAATGCATATTTTACTATAAATATTATTTTTAAATATAGAATATGTATATTCATTATTTTATTTTATTTCTAAATATTAGTGGAAAATATTTATATTAAATAATTATGCAACACTGGTGGATGTATTAATTTATTATTGTAAATATCAATGTAATTATACTTAAAATATAATAATAATTATAATTTTTTATAAATAATGTGGTCCATGAATTAAAAAGATCCACTAGTCCTATATGTGATATAATGAAATATTTTTTATGAATTGAAATTTTTATATTAAAATTCTTAAATTCCATGTAATTAATAGTGATCAAATTTACACTAATGATATTTTAGAAAAATAATATTTTATTAAATTCTTTAAATATCATAAATAATATTTAAAAGAATTAAAAATTTTAATAAGGTCTAATATGTTATAAATCATTTATTTATTATTTTTTCGACATCATATAAGAAAAAAACGACAACCATTTAATATTGAAAAAACTGTTTCCTTATTTAATATTAAAATATGTTAACAAAGGTATTAGTAAAATGATATGGTTTAAAATAATAACAAATATTTTCTAATTTTTTTGAAAATATTAAAACCTTATGTGATAGTATATTCAAGTAAATGGAATTTTTATGTATTTGTTATTGAGATTTATTTTATTATAAATTAATATTTTGAGAAAATTCCAAAAGTTCCCATCAACTCAATTATAAAAGGGAACCTTCTCCCTCACTTATTCACATCACATTGAGCCTTATATATTGACCATCCCATAAATATTTATCTTCTTAAATTACATTGAAAAATTCCTTAATGTCTGGTATTCTTAAATTATCAACCCTGGTGTCCCTAAGAGGAGACCTAAAGGATGTTCTCCAAAGAAGAGGTAATTGACATTACGTACTTTTTACAGATTATTTATTCTTCTAATTCCTCTTCCTGTGTTGTTTCCATTATAAATTAACATTTATAGGATCTATAATGTTTTTATATTTCATTATGATAATGGAAAAACTATATTACACCTTTTATCCTTTATAAGAAACTGAAAATCGTTGTGCATGCATACATATGACATACCGTTTCCACGTCGTTGTGTAATCTATTTTTCATAACCATATTATTTGGATTGGTATAATAATGTATATAATATATATCTAGATATGATGATTATATAATTATACGTATTTTGAAAATAAAATGAGGAAACCATACTCTACCTTACGATTTGACTTTTAGGGGAATGATATGATCGCTCATGCGTATGCATGACCTAAGTTCTCCCGGACATGGTGTGATTGATTTTCCATGTTGACCATTAAAAAATGATTATAATTTTTTTTAAATAATATATATGATATATATTACCATAAAATCACTTTGTAGATGACAAAAATATATCATATGAAAAATAACTAGGACGTATACCACACAACATGCCTATGAAAATGAAGTAGTTAACACCAAAGATAAGGGTAATAAAGAAATATTATAATAAAATTAGTGATAATATTATATAAGAGGATAATATATAATTTCATATATTTATGTGTATATTTTTTCATGTTATAAATTAATAACATTATTTAAACAATTTTATAATTGTTTTGGATATGTACAAAGGAAACCTAACCTAAGGAAAGGGTTAATTATACAATATCCTAATTATTCTGGATTGTTTATATGTAAGTATCTATAGAGGAATATTTATCTTCCATGACCATGCTTCATAAAAAAATTCCACAATTTGTTTACTATTATTATAAAATTTTTAAATTTCAATTTTATATATGCGTGAATTTTTACAAAACAGTTTGAAATAAATTTTTGGTCATTTTAAAAATGGTGCTCTTTATGAATTTTCCAGAAAATATATGAATGAAATGTTTTATTAAATCATAATTCAAAAATATATTTTTTCTTCATTCATTTAGAATTAATTCATTGAATAATACTTTACCTTATTACTTTTTTATTTTAAAATAAATGTTTTTATTTTAAAATTATGTGGAATTTAATGAAAAGAAAATGTTTTCAAAGCTGAAAGGCTATTTTCAGCAAGAATTATTTTCTATTGATCCCCTAGATTACTTGAAATTTATGATACTACCATTTGACGTCACTTACGATTTATTGGGGATATTTCCATAATATATTATCCCTATTCATTTTATGGTTGTTTTTTTGTTCATTATGAAATGATATTTATGAAAGACATTTCTTTTTCAAGGGTTATGTTAATGTGGAATTATGTTAATGAAAACCATTTCGTTTAATGTGTTTCTTATGATGAATGAATTATGTTCTTATGGAACATGTATATATGGTTTCCATTATGTTATCGGTGGGGCCTATATCTTGATCCATTAAAAAATATTATGGTTGAGTGTATTTCTCTTCTCATGCATTCAGCAAATACACTCTTTGTGGGAAGTGTGAGTTTCAGACTGATCAAGAATGTCATGATCTAGGAAAGTTATGAGAAATCACCATAGAAATGGACAATATTGTCCATTGAGAGGTTGACACTAATGGGTGATATATATTTCCTCATGTACGTGATTTATATCCTGGAATATTCCCAGATAAATTATCATGATATACTCTTAGGTGATAAGTTAAATTTTCCTTTATTATATTTATTTAAATATTACAAATATTAATCCACCAATATCATATCTATCCAACTAAATTAATAGAATTAAGGAAGAATATAAACTTTCCTCTATATAGATAAACCATTATACCATGAACTTTCTATTTTGGTTCCCTTATTTATTATTATAATAAATGTAGTAGGATCCTACACTGATGATTGGACTATTAGATGTTGAACCAAGTCATATTTAATTACCCATTTAGTTTTTACTAAATTTATGGTATTTTTGATTAGGTGATGGGGGTGAGTATGTTTTTAATAATTGAATTATTCTCAACTAACCATACATTGTTAACTGAAAAACACCTTGAGGGGGGGGGGGATTCAATGGTTTGACTAACTCATCATTTTATTCACAGGATAATATGATTAAAATATATTTTTCTTGGGATAATAGGAACCTGTGTTCAACACCTTGACCATCATAGAGACTACCAATCGTGAATAATATAATGAAATATGTTAGTCCTGGATGTGGTAAATACCTTATGAGGGGATGAATAAGGGCATTATGATTAAATTAAAATGACCCTCACCAGTGATCTTGTTCAACAATTGGTAGGAACACTTATCTCCCATAATATAAGTATTTATTGATCAAGAATGTAAATTGATACATAGTTAATTCTTATATTTTTTAACCACACTGAGATACCCCCAAAGAATAGGCAAAGATGATGTGATGATATACCAAATTTAGGAAGTGAAATGCCTCATAATTTATAATTTAGATCGTTTTTACATTCCATGTATCTTTAATAGACTGACAAAGTAGAGATCCCACTTCTCTTAATCGCTCAAAATGATCACTACTTCTCTGTGTGAAACTATATCGATCTTTATAAACCAAAAATCAAATTACGATAATGATTTTATACAAATATACTACTCCTTAATAAATGGTATTAAAATTGTTGTTGTTTTAGTAAGATGACCTCATTGTTCATTATTCTGTTTTTATTTTCTTTTAGTATAGATATTTAATTTTAAATCACTTGATCTACATCTATCCATCACTAATTTATATAGAATTATATCTCATCATATCTAGGGTGAATATTTATTCTTCCCTATCAATTTATCTCTAAATATCCTAGATTATTTTGGGAATATTCTTATCTTATAGACATTAATATTCAATTTATTATTTCATAAAATAATGCACAAAAAATACCTAAAAGATATAAAAAATTAATTGTTGATGATCTTCTTGACTTGTCACTATTATGGTGTGACCAACAACATCCTGGCACACATCTAGTCATCAATTTAAACCCCAAAATCAAGCCATTGAAATTTTTTGGCATCATTATAGTGTTATCACTTCCTTAATAGTCAAATTCCCATCACATATAAATTGCTTTTCATATATTCCATCTTTCATTGAATGATGAAATAAAATGAAAATATCTTCAACTAACCATCCATGGAGAAATCCCTACATCACAACATGATCATCCTCTATTTGGAAGAACATATGATATAATTCATTCATATTCACATAAAAAAGAGTCCAATACAACATCATTTCTATACATAATATAGAAAACGTGGAATTATTAATCAATTGGATGTCCCCCATGTAATGAACTAGTACCACAATAATCTAATTTAATATCATGTAGCCTTATCATAGAATGAAATAAATCATTGTGTTAAGGTATGTTAGAATTTAATATTTTGTATATCAAAGTCAATTAAACATAAATTCAACTTATTCACTAGAATGGCTATTGCAGTGTGGTCATTCCCCTCATGGTCGACCAACAATTCAACCATATAATGAATATTTGTTTACCAAAAACCTGTTATAGAATAATATTTAATGTTGTCCCATTATTTATATCCCACAATAATAGTATCCCTATTTAATTTAAACCTCCACAGTATCTATTACTCATTACACCAGAAACTATTTCAAAGTCTCCATATTTATTTTTCAGTATTCACTATCAAAAAAGACTCTAAGATGAATATTTTCTTAAAATCATCGACATAATGTTTTTTGAAAGTCCTAAAATTCTTCTACACATATTCATCGGTTTCCTACATGACCAAATATCAACATTGGTTGAAAACTATTTCCTACAAATAACATAGTAACTACTTACTAATCGTTTACTATAATGTAATTTGATTCATGATATATTTATAAATGAAAACTTGTCACGAACCAAATCTAGTAACCACCAATACCGGCATTAAAACCAGCCTATGACAAGACCCAAAGGGCATTCCCTATCTTGATGGGCTGGTACAAGTTCCTGGGTATCATTTATCTTGGTTTGGGAACGATTTACCCAGGTATGTATACATAAAATATAAAAAATATTTGATAAAATGATTCTGAAAAATTCATACCAACAAGGTTTATACAAAAATCATAAAATTAATTCATAAGTTCAAATGAAATAAACAAGTTCCAAATACACAATGAAATAGCAACAAAACAGCCCCATGGACTCCACATGACAAGGGGTCATCACCCCCAAGCCATCTCCACAACTCCACCCCAAGGATGGGGACTAACACCCTGAAACGCCAGCACCCTTAGCATTTCCTTTACCTGAGTCAAACATAAATAAGTATAATTAAACCCAAGGGGTGTAAGTAGGTTGTGATCCTAATCCCAATAGTATACCACCCAATTATTCCAAAGAGAATGCAATAAATTGTGAAAAAATCAAGCAGTTTTAATACGCAAAGAAAAGCGGTGATAAAATCCAAGAAATGCATCTTTCAATTGAAAATAGTTTTCAAGATAAAGTTTTCAGAATTTTTACACATTTAAATATTCAAGTTATTTAATGTAAATTACTTCCAAAAACAACCCAATAAATTAGAAATTACCACAAACACAATGAGAAAAAAATCAGGAACACCCCTAGGCACAAGATAGTCTCAGGCCCCATGTACATCATACGTCGGTGTAAAGTAACTATAGTAAAATACATTCTCGTGCACGAGACACTAGTAGAGAACATGCCCATAACCTATTGGTCCCCAAAAATAATCCACATAATTTGGTTAGAGTTTCCATTATTCAAATTCTAGGTGAAACAGATACCAAACCCATCCGGTCCACTAGCCGTACTAGTACACATCCACCCCACCTAGGTACCCGAGATTCCCCATTTGAGCTCAAAAAATTTCAGAATGATACATATATCCATATTTATATAAAAAAACAACATGGGTCACATAAAATCAGTACATTATCTACACAAATTTTATACCATTTAAAACATAAAACAAAACACTTTGAGTTTCAAAAAAACAACTTCTCCAAATCATTCCTTATTTTTCACCCAAAACTCATTGAAACCCCCACTTGAACACCATGTTCATACTCAAATTTACCAAAAAAGAATCCACCAGAACTTAATTTTTTTTCAAACTCATTAAATAAGTTATAGAGCAATCCCAATAAGCATCACAAAGAATACCCATGTAAAACACCCAATTCAACACCAAATTGGTACTCAAAAAATCATTTTCTTAAAAAACGTCACCCAAAACCAATTTCTCAATAACAAAAAAAGTATAAGAAAATTGAAAAAAAAAATTTCAGACCCAATACAACTCAATAAAATAAACTACTTAATTATAGGGCATCCCTTAAGGAACCAAAAAAATACTTATACAAAAAAACCCCTAAATTTCACATGAAATTTGCATTAAAAATTCATTTGCTTTATAATTTCCACTAAAACCAATATTTGAAGTAACATTAAAATTAAATAGACATGAAAATACCATAAAAATAGCATATAGGTCACAAAAATTTCATACTAAAAGGAATCACCTACCAAAGTAATGAAAAACATTGAATCAACGTGTGAAAATCAAGTCGCACCACCACCGCACCAAGAGGGACTTAGAACAAACCTAAAACCATAGAAATGGACCATGAAAACCCAATATTAAACCCTAGATTCTAAAACCTGCCCCTGGTCATTTTTTAATTCAAGTAAAATGGATGAAAACCCAGTCAAATAGAATGAAACCCTAAGAAATTTGAAAGAGGAATGGAAGAGACTCACTTACTTGAGAGATCTTAATGAATCGCCACAAATACACCAGTATCTGAATTTTAAAATAGTCAAAACATCAATGGAGGTTCTAATAAGAATGATTAGGTCATTTGGAAACTATAATGGAGGTAAAATAGTAATAATTGAGAGAGTTATTATGGAAATAACTTAACTCCTAAAATTTGTACGATATTAGAAATTCAAAGATGTTCCACACTCAATCGCAATGAATAATAGATCCAAAGAGGGGGGATAGAGGTTCTTTGTGTGCCCAGTATAAATGTTTTTCGGTGACAATTTGAATCTCTTAAAAAACATTAAAATTGAATAAGTTATTAAGTAAACATATTTGATTTTTAAAACTGGAATTGGGCTTCATGGCAGGCCCAATATCTTAAATAAAAACTCATATACACTTTGGATATGGACTAAAGGCTCGGAATTGCAATGGTGGTGCTAACATGTCATTGAAGGCCATTTATAAATTGTAATGGATGAAAAACATGGAAAAATGAAAAAGTTAAAAAAGAAAAAAAATTATTTTTAAATCTGGAATTGGGATCACGGTTTGGCCCAATTCATGAAAACTCACCCATTCCTCTATAAAAGCTTGGGAAACACCCAAGAAAAAGCATGAAAGAAAAATAAAAAAAATAACTTTAAAATATTTCATGTATGTGATAATTCTTCCCACCCTGAAAACTTTTCGTCCAGGAAAGTCAACCTGAAGTTTGGTCAGAAAACATGAACTTATACTCTTCCTCAACCCATGACTTTCACTACCATGTCTCATGTGTATCATTACCATGATGCCAACGAACCCGGACCATTGGAATAGACTTCCCTCGAAGAACCTTCTCTTTGGAGTCCACTATTTGCACTGGCCGCTCAAAAACTGACAAGTAAGGCTCTATTTCCAGTTCTTCCCAACTCATCACATGGTATGGATCTGGGTTGTATTTCTTTAACTGTGAGACATGGAAGACTTCATGGATGGGTGTCAACTGAGATGTTAAGGCCAACCTATATTTCCCTTTTTTCAATATTCTTGGTGATCTCAAAAGGGCCAACATATTGTAGCAACTTCTTCCCTTGCTTCCCAAATTGACGATGGCCCAGACGAGGGGCCACTTTCAAGAATACCCTGTCACCCACCAAAAATTGTAGGTCTTGATGCCTTCGGTCAGTATATTTTTATGGAGACTATGATCTGTCAATAAATGCTTCTTGATCAACTTGACCTTCTCAGATGTCTTTTGCACCAGACTCGACCCCAACAGTGAGGTCTCACTAACCTCAGTCCAACACAGGGGGGACCAAAAAGGCCGACCATAGAGTGCCTCAAAAGGAGCCATTCAAATGGGGGATTTGTAACTGTTATTATAAACAAACTCAACCAGTCCCAAATGGCTATTCTAAGAACCAATAAAGTCTAGGACACATTCACGGAGCATGTCCTCCAAAATCTAATTCGCCCGTTATGTCTGACCATCCGTATGAGGATGGTATGTCATGCTCATCTTAATTGGTGACTCCAAGGCCTTATGAAGTCCTTATTAGAACCGAGAAGTGAAATGGGAGTCCCTATCTGAGAAAAATTCCAATGGAACACCATGGAGTCTCACCACCTCCTGAAGATACAAACAGCCCAACTCATCCACTTTAGCTGTATCTCTGATCGGAATGAAGTTGGATGATTTGGTAAGATGATCAATTAACACCCAATTGGAATTCTTACCCTAAGGTGTACAAGGTAATCCAACAATGAAGTCCATGAGAACCTCATCGCACTTTGAGGTAGGAATGGGTAATGGCTGGAGCAGACCAGAGGGCCTTTATGCTTCGCTTTCACCTGCTGGCATGTGTAGCGTCTCGAAACAAAGTCCGCTATGTCTCGTCTCATACTAGGACACTATAACTACCAACAGATGTCATAATACATCTTTGTGGCACTCATATAGACATCCCACTGAGACTGGTGGCTATCCTCCATCACCACCTTTCGCAGAGATAGTGGCAGTACTGAACGGTCCTTGAATCACAAGATTCCGTCAGGAGATGATGTCCAATCAGATGATATATCTCCACCTAGAAGAAAATAATTTGACTGCTGACAAATCTCAACACTGGGTTGTTCTCTCTGAATCAACTCTAACAGAGAAGGAGTCAACTCGACTCTCACCAAGAATACCCCTCCACTGTGTTCCCTGGTATCCACATGCATCTGAGAAAAGAGCCCCATCAAAGTCCACTCATCACTGGAATTCCTCAAAGTCTGTAGTGGAACTCTTATTCTCAAAGTATCAGCCACCACATTACCTTTGGATGGGGTATAGACAATTTCAAAAGTCGAACCCATGTAATTACTCGATCCAACGATGCTACCTCAAGTTAGGTCCTTTTGCGAGAAGATATAGTCCATGATTTTGTGATCAGAGTAGACCATAAACTTCTCTCCAAAAAGGTACTGACACCAAGTTTTCAAAGAATGAATCACCACTGCCAAATCCAAGTCATTGTTCAGGTAGTTCTTTTCATTTGGTCGGAGTTGGCGAGATCCATATGCCACCATGTGATCATCCTGCATTATCACACACACAAGACCCATACCTAAAGAATCACAATAGACCACATATCCCTTTCCAGCCTCTAGAAAAATCATCATTGGGGCGGTAGTCAACCCCCTCTTCAGCACCTTGAACGATTCGAGGCATTCTAGATCCCATAAAAATTTCACCTCTTTCCGGGTGAACGCGGTCATCGGTGAAGTAAGACGAGAGAAATCTCGAACGAATCACCTGTAATAACCTGCCATGCCATGTAAAATCCTGATCTTGAACACATTCTTCGGCTGATACCATGACATAACCACACTAATCATATCGGGGTCCACTGAAACCCCCTGCTCAGAGATAACATGCCACTGAAATTTCACTTCCTTGATCCAAAAAGTTCACTTTAATAACTTTTCATAGAGGAGGTGATCCCGCAATGTTCCCAAGACAATCCTCAAGTGATGTTTGTGTTCCTCCTTAGAGACAAAATATACTAGAATGTCATCCACAAACACCACAATAAAGGAATCGAGATACTGATGGAACACCCTATTCTTGAGTTCCATAAAGACCGCTAGAGCATTGGTCAATTCGAATGGCATGACCAAATACTCAATGTGGTCGTAATTACTTCGGAAGGCTGTCTTAGAGATATCTGACTTATTCACCCTAAGCTGATGATAACCCGAATGCAAGTATATTTTTGGGAACCACTTTTCCCCCTTCAACTAATCGAACAAACCATATTTTCTTGGATAAGGGTATTTGTTCTTAATTGTTGCCTTATTCAGCTTTCGGTAGTCAATGCACAACCGGAAGGATCCGTCAGGCTTTTTCACGAATAACACAGAAGAAGACAAAGGAGAGATGCTCAGGAGAATGAATCTTTTGGATTCTAAGTCATCTAGCTATATATTTAATTTTTTCAACTCAGTGGGGCCCATGCGATAAGAGGGAAGAGATATCAGTTATGTTCCCTGCACAAGATCAATCGAAAACTCCATATCCAACTCAGGGTGGAAACCTGAGAAAACATCTAGAAATACCTCCAAAAACTCAATCACTACATGAGTTAGTTCTCCTCTATGGGAAATACCATAATCCTATAGTATGAGAGACAATAACTGGATGTTAATACTTCCCAACTCTGGGAGTGGAGGTCCTACGCGACCTGACTGAGGATATAATTCTCCCCGAAAAACCTGATGACTCCCATTATGTGCTGCAAAACTAACTCGTCGCCTCTAGTAATCGACGTGTTCATGGAAGTGTACTAGCCAATCCATGCCAAGTATGACATCAAAAAAGGTCAATGTCTAAGACCAAGAGGTCCCACTCCATTTCGACCCCTGACACAGAAAGCGCACACGATGGGCACATGAGACCCTGATCTTTCATCATTCTCAACAGCCTAACCAACTTCATCACAAAAGACAAAAACTTGGTTGAAAAATTCTGCATGTCTACACAATGGGTAGAAATTAATAAAACTAAGGCACAAGTATCAAAAAGATAAGTAGTTATAGAAGATGCGATCATAACAGTACCTCGAACTGTCGACAACCCCACCTCTTATCTTGCTGGTACCTGATCCACTTCATGGAGATGTCTGGCCTCTACCTAAGGATTACTGCTAGTTTTTGGTTGTGCCCAGAACTGGATCTGCCCAAAAGATGACCCAACCCAACCACCACAGCTGCCAAATCGAGATCCCCCAGTCCTCGACGTCTCAAACTGTACTAGCACTCCTCTTGAAGCCACTGACCCTACCCCACTCGGAAGTGGACGTGCCACACTGCAAAAACACTGAAAATACCCCATTCCTCCACATAGGTAACAAGGATTTGGAGGAAGTGGATATGCTGGTCAGATGTTCTCGGGCTTCCCACATTGGTGGCACACGACCGATCTCGCATCAGAAGCCGCAGATGAAAACAGCCTGGAAGAGTGCCCTGAACTGCCGCCACCTTTCTTCACATGATCCTCCCGCTTCATTTTTTTCTATAAGGAGATGCCACTTCCCACTAATGATACTGAACCATAGAAGCCATCCCTGCCTTTCCAATCAATCTCTACCATGAACTTCTGATCAATGACCTCCGCATAGGTCATCAGCTTAAACAAGAACACCAGTGAGTATATCTCTCGTCACAAGCCTTTCTCAAACCTATGGGCCTTCGCCTGCTCATTGGAGACAATTTTTGGAGCATACTGAACCAAATCAGTGAAACCATTAGTTTAATCAATCACAGATAGATTCCCCTAAACAAGTTCCATGAACTCTCTGTACCTAGTATAAGCTGACACCTCAGGGAGTACTGTTCGTTGAAGACAACCTTGAAATCTCCCCAGCACATCTTCTCAATATTCTCAGCCTGAATAACTGACTCCAACAACTTATGACTGGTAACCTCCCATAGAAAGTAATAACACTTCACCCTGATCTCCCCGAGTGTTTCTAGGAACACAAACATACGCTCGATCTTCTCGAGCCATTCCTATGATTCCTGGGGTTCTGAGCTACCTCAGAAAATATGAAGCTTGTTTTTCAGAAACTCTTGGCCTTTATATTTTCTAGAACCCATGCCTTATACCCTAGGAGGAATAGGAGAAGGAGTCAGTACATTCCCTAGAGATTGGATAGTCCAGACCGTGGCCTCAACTAGACTCCGATTGATCGGTGTGGGAGAACTCTCTTTGGCTTCCTCCCATGGGTGCATGGGAGATTTGTGGGGTGGCATGTTTCTACAAAATGAAACAGTCACGAAACAATAATCAATACCAAAATTCTGAAAATTTCAATCAAATACATCAAATATGAAAAATCCAAACACATTACAGTAATAAAAGAAAAAACTACACCACCTCCACCCGATGTCCAAGTGTGGTCTTCAGTCCACACGTCTCACCTGGAAGTGAAGTCAATCTGTAAATTCCAATGTCCCCTAGTGACCGAAGGTCTTCCATGAGAGGTTTGGGCCAAGAACCCTAATCAAAACCAAAACCCTATGCCCTGATAGTCTGAGATCCTGTCTATCCCGACTCATCCCAAAATAGCAATATAACCCAAAAAAACCTGCCTTTGATACCATTTTGTCACGAACTGAATCTGGTCACCACCAATACTGGCACCAAACCCAGACAGTGACATGGCCCAAAGGGAATTCTCTATTCCCAAGAGCTGTAAAAAGTTCCCGGGTATCATTTATCTTGGCTTGGGAATGATTTACCCAAGTATGTATACATAAAACATAAAAAATATTTGATAAAAAGTATCTGAAAAATTCATACGAACAAAGTTTATACAAAAATGCAGAACTGAATACATAAGTTCAAATGCAATAAAAAAAGGTCCAAATACATAATTAAACAGAAAAAAATATCCCCATGGACTCCACATGACATGGGCTCATCACCCCCAAGCTGTCTCCACAACTTTTCCCCAAGGATGGGGACTAACACCCTGAACTGCCATCACTCATAGCCTTTCCTTTACCTAAGTCAAAAATAACCAAGTATACATACACCCAGAGGGTGTAAGTAGGGTGTGAGACTATTACCAATAGGATACCACCCAATTATTCCAAAGATAATGCAATAAAATTTGAAAAAGAAAGTAGTTTTAATACGCAAAGAGAAGCAGTGATAAAATCCAAGAAATGTAGCTTTCAATTGAAAATAGTTTTCAAGCTAAAGATTTCTGAATGTTCACACATTTAAATAGACAGGTTTTATACTGTAAAGTTCTGTCAAAAACATCCCAATTCATGGGAAAATACAAAAAGCACAATGAGAAATAAAATTGGGAGAACCCCTAGGCACTAGAAAGTCTCGGGCCCCAGGTACCTCATACCTTGGTGTAAAGTTACCATAGAAAAATCTGTTCTAGTGAATGAGCCACTGGTAGGGAACATAACCAAAACCAAGTGGTCCCTATTAATAATTCACAAAGTTTGGTTAGATTTGTCGTTATTCAAATTCTAGGTGAAACAGGGACAAAAACCATCCTCTCCACTAGCCGTATTAGTACACATCTGCCGCACCTAGGTACCCGAGCTTCCCCCTTTGTGCTCAAAAAATTTCAGAATGGTACATACATCCATTTTCATATAAAACACCACTAATGGTCACATAAAATAATTATAGTAGCAACACAAATTTTATACCATTTAAAACACAAAACAAAACACTTAGTTTCAATAAAACAACTTTTCCAAATCATTCCTTGTTTTGCACCCAAAACTCATTGAAAAACCCACTTGAACACCATGTGATAACTCAAATTCACAAAAACAGAATCCACCACACCTTAAACAATTATTTAAAATCATTACATGAGTTATCAAACAATCACAATAAGTATCACATATAATACCCATGTAAAACTCCCAATTCAACACCAAATTGGTACTCAAAAAATCATTTTCTTAACAAACGTCACCCAAAACCAATTTTGTAGCATGAAACAAAGGATAAGAAAATTGAAAAATTTATTTTCAGACTTAATACAATTCAATAAAATCATATAAATAATTATAGGGAATCCCTTAAGGAACCAAAAAAAGATTTATACGAAAACCCCCTAAATTTCACATGAAATTGGCATTAAAAATTCATTTTCATTATAATTTCCACTAAAAACAATTTTTTAGAAACATTGAAATGAAATATACATGAAAATAAAATAAAAATAGAAGCTAGTTCACAAATATTGCATACCGAAAGGAATCAACTACCAATGTAATGAAAACCCTTGAATCAGCGTGCGAAAATCAAGTCACACCACCACTGCACCAAGCGGGACTTAGAACAGACCTAAAACCACAAAATGGGACCATGAAAACCCAAGGTTAAACCCTAGGTTGAAAACCCTACCCCTTGGTAATTTGTTACTTAAATGAAAAGGGAATAAACCCCAATCAAATTTAATGAAACCCTAAGCAATTTGAAAGAGGAATGGAAGAGACTCACTAACTTGATGGATCTTAAATAATCTCCCCAAATACATCAGTAGATGAATTTTAAAATAGTCAAAACGTCAAGGGAGGTTTGAAGAAGGATGAGGAGGTCATTTAGGAACTATAATGGAGAATAAAGATTAGGAATTGATAGAGTTACGATGGAAAGAACCTACCTCCTCAAATCTGGACAATTTTAAAAACCCTAAGATGTTCTGCACTAAATCGAGCAGATGAATATATCCAAAAATGTGGGAGAGAGGTTTGAAGGTGTTCTGGGTTCAATGGGCTTTGGTGAGAATTGGAATCACCAATAAATCATTAAAATTGAATATTTTATTAATGAAACAAATTTGTTTTTAAAACTAGAATTGGGCTTCCGGGAAGGCCTAATCATATAAATAAAAACTCATATACACCATGGTTATGGATCTATAAAGGCTCAAAATTTTAATGGTGGTGTTAACATGTCAGGGAAGGCCATTTATAAATTTTAATGGATTAAAGATGTTGATAAATGGAAATTTTCTAAAAGAAACAAAATTTATTTTTAAATTTGGAATTGGGTTCCCGGTTTGACCCAATTCATAAAAACTTACCCATTATTCTATAAAAGCTTGGGAAGCCTCCAAAACAAATCATGAATGGAAAATAAAAGAAAAATAACTTTAAAATATTTCATTAATGTGAAGAAACTTATTTGAAATTTAATCATTGAAACAATTCCATGATCATTATAATATTCAACCATAACATAGTAGTGAACATTATGAAAAAACACCCACTAAATTATCATTCATATACTATTACATTTCACCAATATTATAATATGGGATATCTACCCCTTTATTAAAAAAATAAAATTATTATAACCATAAATTTTATCCATCTTTTATTCTTGTACAGATTCTCCATCTTAGTTAATTAACCCTATAAAAACTTCTCTAAATATTCACAAGAGAGGATTAAAAATTTAAAAAATTATTCCATGGGAACTATCTTATATTATTGTCTTTGAGAAAATCATGTGGTAGTAGGGGTTCATTCCCTAAATTATATAGTTGTATGGAGATAATTGAGATGTAATATCTAAATAATTACATTCAAAACCGTCCCTGGTTAGTTCTTTTTAATAATGCCTATAAATTTAATTTTTATAGAAATGCACTCAAAATTCCCCATTCATTAATCCACATTGTCCATTATTAAGTGATACTGTTTACTATTGTTCATTGTACTTGAGTGATGAATTTTATTTTTTATAAAATTTACCTCAAATGAGTTATCACACATGATTGAAATAATATATTTCAAATCAACTTGAACAACCTTTAGATATTTATTAATATGTAGAAATGGAGTACATTATTGAGTATATAAAATCTACTCAACATATAGAGTACACAATGAAGTTAAATATTACTTCTTTTTTATCTAAGAAATACATAATTCTCAATGGTAGATGTAACTGATCAATGTTGATTTTTAGTCACTCATAGAACCATCTCAATCGACATTTATAGACCTGAGTTGATCGTTCTATTAACTAGCATTATAAAACAAACCAAAATACATCATTCCATAAATATATTATAGTATTCATTTCTCTTTCTTTGAAGTGGATTTAATTTGTTATTAATTTGGTTTTTTATCTTAATAATGGTTAAATAGAATGTCAAGACATATAATTGTTATGTTTAATGGGATCATAATAATTTTTTAATATTATATCACATTCCACCTTTTAAATTATCATCATAGGGAATCGTCACTAGGTTATCTATTGATATTAATATTTCCCAATAATCATTCTTTCTAAATTTTTATAATACCTAGTTAGCATATTTAGATTGTGAAAAAAGGAAGCATTTATTTTTTATATCACTTATAAATCAAGTTAAATGTCAATTATCCACTCATAAACATCTCTAAATTGCACCCCATATATTTTAAAAATATAATTGGTTGTAATTCACTCGATCCTTTAAAAATTATGTTATTAAAACCATTGCACTCCATCACCTATTGATCAATATATATTTAGATATTAATATTATAATAAATTCTTGGTCTATAAAAATTATTTATTAAAATTAAAAGCATCGAGATATTCAATATAAATATTTTCATAATGTATTATATCAAGATACACTTACTTTAGGTTCATTTATAATAACATGAATCATATTTACATTTCTATGTCCATGAAATTTCTAATCCCCTTTAGTCTTATCATAAGAAAAAATACCTTATCAACATCAATCCATTAAATTTGGTAATACCATTTATAAAAAAACATGCCTTATTTTGTACTATATTATCATATTCATCATGTTTATTATAGAAACCCCACTTTTTTTGATGATATTTTTTTAAGACCCATTTCCACATGGAACCTATAATAATCCCACAATGAAACTGAGAGTGACCCCAAAAGACTACCTATAATATGACTTGGTATGGAGAGTTGCATAGAAAGTATAATCATATATAAATTGTAGTAATTACAATCATAATCTGAGGAAAACAAGATAAAACATTCAAATAATCATTTTGTTTAATACAAAACCTAAAATCCCAAATATATTTTAAATTTCATATATAAAATAATCTTTAAATGAAATATTAAAAACTACAAACATTGAAAATAATAATGTACAATATTTATAAAATCCATGTGATAGTAATTTCCAACCCATCTATAAATAAAATACTGTAATTATAATATATATATATATATAATTGGGTGAGGATATAGAGATTTATAAATAAAACTAAATGTATACTCTAAATAATTTATAACATGGGGAAAACTACACCAACAACACATAAAGGAAAAAAATGTAAATGAAAATTCCAATAACCATCCTTAATGTCCCATAAATCATATCATATGTCACCTATGTGAAATAAATCCCTACAAAAAAATTATTCTTATAAATATTATTTAATCATGTTTGTCTTAATTTCCTAAAACTACCAGAATTCTTCTATAATTTCAATCTTTTACGATTAATAACGCTCTCCCAGATTTGTACTCTATAATCAGAACTATCTTGATTAGTGTGTTTAGTTTCATTAAGGTCCTTTAATTCGATCATAGAAATCCCTAAATTATTCATCCTACTTAGTATTTCTTTCAATATCAAAAACTATATCCAATTGATGTTGTTTTCTTAAACAACCTATGGATTTCTAATATGTGCCTAACTCTAGTATCTATAATAACACTATTTCATATCATTGATTCCACACTAACATCAATATGAAAAAATACACATACAAGACAATAAAATATAAAATACAGTGAAAAGATACATTATATAGTTTCTTTCGTGTTATCCTTATATAATACATCATCAACACAAGTCTAGCTTCTTAAAAAGCCTATTCAAAACCAAAATTTATTGATTAACCATTTAAGGAAAGTAATTCAGTTATTAAAATAAAAATATAACATTTTTTTCAATGAAACATACTTCAATAAAATAATTTATAAAATCATATCATGAGAAGTTTCAAACATAAGTGAATATTTCATTTCATCCTCCTCCTCTTCATTTCAACATTTATTTTAATCATTCTTAAATGTTATTTAAATTTCATAGATTTAGGTGAAATATTATAATATTATATCTCCAAGATCCTATATTATTAAAAACATGAAGTGGTTAGCAGGGTATGGAATGATATCCAACACCACTAGAAAAATATATATTTAAAAACACAATAGACGAATAATCCAAACAATTTCACATAAATACAATGGAATTTATTTAATCCCTTTCAATATAAACATGTGAAATTTAATTCTAATTCTACGTCATCCAATAATATTCTTACCATCTTTATGTGATTATCTAGTTTTGAATGGTAGTAGAGTACATCAAAAAAAGAAAAAAAAATCAATAATGAATATTAGTTATCAGAAAAGAAATGAAACACTAACAAAATCAAAATTATATAAATAAAATGTGAATCATATTTCTTTATTTAGTTAATTTTTTTTGAATCATTATGAAAATTAGGTTAATCATCAATATCTACCTAATGAATGAAAATAATTAATTATAAAAAAATTAATAATGATAATATAGTATAAATCATGACTTCTCTATATCTTTGATGATTAAAGGGGAAGTACACATGGATGGATGAAATCAATGATCAAAAATTGGGGAACTTAATGAGAACCACTTTTAGACCTAAACTCAAGGAAGCCTCGTCAAGCCACCATAATACAAAAAGAAAACAGAATAATACCTCTACCATTTTATTTGAGAGGAAATAGATCATTTTTAAATTGATGAAACAAAGAATTTTACAACATAATATTGTGGAAGAAATCAATTCATAATATAGGTGGTTAGGAAAAAAAAAGTAAATTTTAAGGAGAAATAATGGATGATCAAAATTTGACTTGGGTTCAAGGGATAAGAAAAAAATTTTAAACAAAGAAATTGCCAAAATAAATTTATATATAAAAAGTCAGATGTTGTCCACTATTATGGGGCATATAACGACCCCAAATTTTTTTTACAAGATTATTAAATTATTATAATGATAAAAAAAATATTAGTGTTAAAAATCCTGGATCCAATGTTTTACTGTATTTTGAAAAATAATACTATACATAAAATTTACATAATGGAACATAAACATTTATTTAATTTCTTCTTCTATAGATTAATATTTTCCCTCGTGTTTTTCTTAGTATATATATTAACCTTAGGATATACATAAAAAATAATTGAGATAAATTCCTATTAATAGGATAAATAAGAACTTGAATAAATATAGAATGTGTGAGAGTAATCATAATCATTAATACATAACAATGGTATCATCATCATAATATTGATATGAAACATTATATAAATCCATGGAATGTGTCAACGCATAAAAATAAAATATAATCTCTTAGTGTTCTACTACAAAATTTTTTATGAACAATAGTGGAATCATTTTCATGCATATTTCACATTATCTCGTGAGATTCATCAAACTCCGTTGTTCATTGTATTGATATATAATTCCAAATGAACCCATCACATCATAACATTTTCTTCCACTATATAATTATTGGAGCACCCATCACATCATTACATTTACATTATCATGCATGACACATAAAAAGTATATCAATACTTTACATAAAGTAACCCATGAATTTAATGGGTTTCATTTTATAAATTCATAAATATTACACTTCCTAAGATAAAAAGGGGTTAAGATTCTTGGAATTTATTTTCATTTATGAAGAAATAATCTTATGATAAGTAAACAATGTGGTTTTTTGAAAGAAGAGTTATTTCGGAAAAATCATTCCATTTTTAATAATACCATATTGGAAACATTTATATCCCAAAAAATGGATTGAATAATTAATTATATTTAATTTAAAATAAATGAACATCCATACCGAAACATGAGTGAAATAGGAAAATCCCAAATAAAGTGTGTTGGGAACTAGAATTCTCATTACCTTATGTATAAATGCTTTATTTAATTTCATATCCTATTTAATAAAATTATATTCAATAATTTAATAATCTAGAACCTTTTATTCATATATTTGATTGATTATAATTTTATTAATTGAATTTGTAAGCTCTTCGATGAGTTACAGAGTTCAATTTCATCATTCCAGAGGGTTCGTATTCTTGGTTTTCATGATCGATTTTCTTGCATGTATGTATGGAAATTAATTTTCAATTAGAATAATTAAATAGAATTGAAATTATTGGATATTAATTATGATCCATTAGATTAAATTTTTATGTGTATCAATTTCTTATATGGTATGAGGGTGAATAATTAGATAAGACATTAGTGATAATGCTTTAGATTATTATGGTGGTTTTTTTGTCACACCAAACTTGTTTTGTTTTATCATTTAGTACTATGTACATTTGATAATTCTAGAACATAATAAGGGTTATAAAATATCCTTTAAAATATTTTTTACCCATAAAAATATTTCCATGTCTTGCCTTCAAGGCGGTAATGGAAAATAAAAACTCATTATCCTTGATGGTGATAAATCAAGACCTCAGAGATGATGATTTCATTTTAAGAATTAAAGAGATAGGTGAAGGTGTTTGATGAATGGTTATTCCATTAGAATGAAAAAATTTCAATATATATAACATAAAAGAGAAATCATTCCATTTTTATGAGGGTTTGTGGGGATAGAATAAGAGAAGAAAATGATTGGAATATAAATTAAATGAATAGAAAGAGTATTACACTTCATGAATCATTCACCTTGAAATTATTCCTAGAGAAATCATTTTGGAACTTTTATGTTACCAAGATCTTCTATACGTGGGGTAGCGGATTTAGAACTTTATTGAGCCAAATTTGGACATGTATCAATGAATTGAAGGTGTGAGGTGTTTAGGTGGCGTGGGGTGGTATTTTTAGGGTAATAGTGATGTGTTTTCTCATTATTTTTTTCATTATTTTTTGGATCAAGAATAAAAAATGTTTGAGAATTATCACTAAATATATTAGAATATTGAATGGTAATTTGAGATTATGGTTCTTTCTTTAGTGATGAATCAAGGAATAGGGTATTTAACCTGTACTCTATATATCGTAAATTAGTATATTTTTACTATTCAAAAAAGGCACGTATTTCAAAAACAATCTCAAAAAATAACCCTAAATATTTTTTGACATGTAGACTCATACTACGAACTCGACTTAGTTAAAAAAATTCAAGTTTTGTGAAATTTAATCTATATTAAAATGATCATTTACTTAGAAAATATTGATTTTAAAATTATAACAAATTTTATAACACATTGAAAAATTATTTATGATCACATAAAATTATCATATAATCAAAAGGAAAATCTATCCTTTTTAAAATAATTTTATGATAATATATATTCATTAATATTATTATAATAATTACAAAATTGTAAATAAAAACCTCTGACGTTCAAAAACACCACCATTTAATTAATAATTTGTAATAAATTTATTTACTGATACTATGATATAGTTATATCTTTTTATCATTTAAAAGATGGTTAAATTTTATTTATACTTCAATGGGATATGTTACTATTCAATTGGTTGGTGTATTATTCATAACGGTCATATTACTATTCCATTTATTTATGTTCCATAACTTCTAGAAATACATCTTAAAATATTCATTATTCATTTATATAGTTTGTATAGTGTCCTCTGTGTTATTTTATGTGATTTATTCTATATGAAATTATTATAATAATAGATTTTTCATTGATAAAATTTTGCATCATTAAATTCATCTCCACTTATGAAATTTCCTGATTGTAATTTTTTTTACATTCTATGTTGATAACAGGTGAGGAAAATTCTCCATCATCACTTCTTCTAGTTCCAATTACGCCTCTTTTGTACATATGGTTTCTCTAGAGTACTTTTTCCATGTTAGTAGTCTTACATGATATAACTTTTTCTATATTGTCTGAGATCTTCACTATATTTTCCTTGTAAGAGAGATCACCTTCAAACTATACCACACATATATTTATTACATGTGAGGGATTTTTTATGTACATCCACTATAGGGATACCTAGAATACAACATGTACTTTAGAAATTATTGGTTAATATTCTAGATGATATGCCATATATCCAAATCTATCAAAAAAATTCAAAGGGGATGATGTACCTAGGACATTGCTTTCTATTCTACCCAAATTCCATGATCCTCTTCCATATTGATATGTAGTGGAATACTATGTCTAAAACCTAAAAAAATAAGTCTCATCAATGATTATCTACTATGATCTTCTGTCGACTTTAGGCTATGCTGATGTGATGTTGAATGCATTCCACTATTTCCACCATTTCTTTGACTATTTCAGGTCATAACATCTTACGTTCACCGAGATCATCCTAACATGCTGGTATTTTGTAACATTTCCCATAAATGAATTCATATGGAGACATTTGGACTCTCGATTAGAAGCTATTTTTGTAATATAACTCAACCATAGGTTGATGAGTTTGAGGATGATAAGTCTTAATGAAGTTCTGCTAATTGTTTATAGCATTTAGGATATATTTATAGAACATGGAGGTGAATCATAGATCATGATTTTGTTCAATTGATAGTAGTGGTTCACCATAAATCCTTAACACCTCCTTGATGCATTTCTAAGAAATCTTAACTAGTGATAAGTCCTCTACAATTTAGATTATTTGAGTTGTATTTATAAGACGATTGAAAATAACACATATTGGATTATTTTATCCAGATTTCTTTCTAAGTATGGTGACAATGTCTATAGTGATGTTTTACCATTTACTTGTTTCTATGTGTAATGGTTTATTCATCTTCTTATACGTTTTCCTTTCAGCATTCACTTTTTGACATTCTAAGAGATTTGATGTATATTTAGTGATCAAATCTTTCATAATAACCCACAAAAAGTTATCTTAGAGATTTTCATACATCATGGAGCTCCCTGGGTGAATAGAGAAAGTTGAGTTATGTGCATCATTTAGAATATCCTTCTTTATATTTTAATATGATGGTATACATAATAATGACCGAAATATTTTAACTCCACACTAATTATTTTCAAACTTTTATTATTTCCCTAATCTCATTATTTACACATTCTTCTAAATTTATACCTCATTTCTTTAAGTGTTATTAAAAACAAGCTCTATTTGTCTTCAAAATCAGCACCTGACCTAGCTCTTGGAAAGCCCCAAAGGACTTTCCCAATCCCCATGGGCTGTTATAAGTGCCTGAGTATCATGAATAATGGTTTGGGAATGATTTACCTATGTTTGGATATATAAGACAACCAATAATGGATAATATACCCAATCTAAAAATTCATGCCAAAGAGGCCATAAATTAAATTCAGAACTGAATGAGTGGTTTTAATGATGACACGGGAGTTCCAAAACTACAAAATGTTTCATAAACAAAACATCTTATGGACCTCTACATGACAATGGGTCATCACTAATAAGTCGTCTCCCCAACACCGCACAAAGGAAGCACCTAACAATCCAAACTACATTCTATAATAGCCATGCCCTAAACTGTTTCAATCACAATCAAGTATACTTACACAAAATGGTGTATGTAGGGTTTGATCCTAATACAAATATGATAGCTTCCAAATATATTCCATTTGATAAAAATCATCTGATAAAAATATGTCCAGTTTTTATAACCAGAAATGGTAGAAATGAATTCTAAAGAATGTAACCTTGAAACAAAATTTGTTTTCAAGGTGTAACAGAAAATAATGAAAACATTTAAACAAAACATGAAATTAATGAGTTTTTCATCCAAACACACCATATTATAAAGAGAAATACCAAGTAGTGAATGAGTACTATACACAGGAACCCCCCTAGGAACTAGATAATTGTGATCCCCATGTACATCGTTTTTCGGTGTGAATGTAACCACATCAATTTTGGTTCTCATGCACGATCCACTAGTAGTGATCAAACCCAGAACCTATTGGTCCCCAATAATCTCCATTATTGTTTTTAGAGTTTCAAAATCAATCTTTCTATGTGAAATAAGGGAAAAACCACTTCATATCACTACAATAAAAGTACATGTCCCCCATCAATATGTTGAGTCAATACGGCTTCCTTATGAATTCTCCAATCCTTCATGTTTTGAAAATCACAAACACTCTATCTTAAGGAAAATTTCATTTCCCCAAATATTTTTCTTAATATGGAAGATTTTCATTCCCCAAGTAAAATTTATCCTTACCATATTTTCATTGTTCATGTCATAATTTCATTAAATCTAACTCATTTTATTGCTAAGTGTAAAATTTGGTTTCACATCTAAAAATCATAGAATTATATAAATACTTAGATATAGAGTATTCTTTTTTCAGGATCTGAATGCAAGTTCTCAATTCTTTGAAATTCAGAATCATAATTCTCTGAAATTCAGAATCCAAATTCTATGAAATTCAGAATCTGAATTCTCTGAAATTTGGACTCCGAATTCTCAGAAATTCCAACTCTGAGTTACTCATAATTCAGACTCTGAATTAGTTATAATTTTGACATCTAATTCCTCTGAATTAAAACACGTAATTCCACATAATTAGGACTCCAAATTCCTTATAATTCACACTTTGAATTCATCAATAATTCAGACTCTGAATTCATCATAATTTAGACTCTGAATTCCTCAGAATCCAGACTCATATTTCCATAGAATTTAGACACCAAATTCATTATAATTTAAACTCATATATATATATAATTCTAATTCTGAATTCCCTGAAAAACATAACCCATATATCTTGGTTACATAGATTTCGATGGCTTACTCATTTAGACTCCGAATTCTATTTTTTCCTTAGAATCCGAAAAATTAGTTTGGTTGAGAAACCATTTTTCTTTTACATACTCTGGTTTGAGTTATAAAATGATGTCGTGAATTCTATTTCAAACCAAACATTTTTTAGTGACATGTGTATGGGTCCCTCCGAAATTCAAGGAAAAATATGACCGTTGGAGGAGGGAGCTTTCGGTTGACGATGTGCCTATAAATAAGAACTCATTTGAAAGAGATCATAACTATGATGAATCAGTTGAGAACTCTAGAGACCACATGTTATTGAAGTGATATATAGAGAAAGATACTCTCATGCTTTGTGAGTATTTAACATCTTTTTTAGAATTTCTGCATGCGACTCTGAATGTTGTTGAGTACATTCGAGGACTTACAGGGTTAGGAAGACAGAGGTGCTGACTACCTTGATGTTCGAGGGCTTGCGGGGATAACAATACAGACTTCAGTATTTGCATCAAGGGCTTACCCTAGTCTGGGTAAGACAGACTTTTTTGAAAGTATATTTTAAGGGACCTTTATCCATGGTTGTTGGATATCCTACTTTTTTGGTTAAAAGATTTCTTACTTGTTACTTGTATTGTTTCCTGTTTGTTTTCCACTGCATTTTTATTGTTAAGGAAAGTATAAATATCTTATACTTTCTTATTCTTGTACTTTGATTAGTATGATTTTATTCTCTTTATGATAGAATCTTTATCTTTGTAAAATTTTCTTAAGATTCATTTCTGGAACCATATTTTTGGAATCAATAAAGTTTGTAGAACTAAGAGGTCTAGTGAATTTACCATGTTTATCTTTGTTAAACATTAAATTCTTTAAAAGTTTCAAATGTATTTCTTAAAGTATACAATTCACCCTTATCTTGTATATTTATCATCTAAATCATCATTTCGATCCTACCATTGGTATCAGAGAAGGTATCTAAAATAATTATATCCACATATAAGTTTTCATTCTCATGTTTTCATTGTTTTATATTTTTCTTGCTTAGGATATTTTTATTGTTTTTTACAAACATTTATTACTGACAAGTTTGTGTGGGAAGATATTTTCTTTCAGATGGAAGGAATGAATGTTGGTTCGAATGACGATCTTAATCCTACTAGACCAACTATTTTTGAGGGGAATGATTATGAATATTGGAGATGTCATATAAATACTTTTTTCATTAATAATGGTGTGGAAAATGTTGTTATGATGACCGGAGATTACAAGATTCTTGATAAGGATGTCCTAACTTTTACTAATCAATAGAAGTCATAATATCAACTAAACTATAAGGTACACAATACTTTGTTATGTTCCATGACCAAGAATATATATATCCAGATTTCTTCATATGAAGCTACAAATTGTATATGTAATAAGTTTGAATTAACTCATTTTGGAACTTCCAATGTTATTTAAACTAGAAGAGATATGCTTAGAGTTGAGTACCATGGTTTCTTATTTCCTTATAAAGAACCTATATATATGGTACACCAAAGATTCATAACTATTTCAACAACTTACAATCCATTGGTGAAAAAGGGTTGGATGATGAGGCACTTGTCAAAAATATTATATATATCATGCCTAGTGAGTCAGAATCCAAGAGTACACCTATTTATGAAAATAGGAAAGTCTCACAGATTACTCTTGATCAGATTTTTGGAAATCTTCTTCAATATGAGACTAGAATGAAGAGAGATTCTTACAATGTTAAGAAAAATAATGGGAAGGGAAGTGTTGCTTTTACAACTACCTCTAATCATATGAAAGCCATGACTCCTAAGAGAGTTACAAGATCTAAATCTAAGAAGGTTACTATTTTATCTGAATCAAGTGAAGGTGAACATTTTATAAATGAACTAGCTAATATTTCTTGAAGGATGTACAAGATAGTTGGGAAGAAAGACTTTCAATATAAATACAAGAAGAAAGAAAGGAATGAAAAGAAAGACTCTTATGTCACTTGTTATGAATGAAAAAGAGATAGAAATATAAGCCCAGATTGTCTTATGCTTAAGAGAAAACATATATAGGAAAATAATTCTGAAAGGAATATAAATAAGTACTACAAATATAAAGAAAATAATGTTTGGAAGTCTAATTACACATGGAGTGCCAGTGGTGGAGAATCTTCTGAAGAATCATCAGAAAATGAATCTTCTGGTCCGAAGAATCTTTTTCTTTTAACCAAGCTACATATTGAAAACCATTTTTTAATGGATAAGGTACACAATTATGAATCCATTACAAATCTATCCTTGAATGCTAATTATAGTGATAGTAAATACTATGAATCCTCTGATGAAGTATCTTCTTCTGATGAAGATAATACTTTACCTACCTATAAATAAGTTTCTAGATTTTCTAAGCTCCATGAAAATGAAAATTCTAAAGCCAAGAAAAATCTTGATAATGAAAATTCTAGGATTTGTATTCTTATTAATGAAATATTAGATCCTTCTATAGATCTTGATAAGAAAATCCTTGATTTAGAAAGTATTTCAAAAAACCTTGAGGAAGTAAATTCTGAGAAGGATAAAGTTTCTAAGGATATAAAAAAGTAATTTCTAAGAAAAATGTTTTGATCCTAACTGTACTGATAAAACTAATATTTTTGAGGATAAAAACATAGTTATTAAGCTAATGTTATAAATATCTTCCTTGAGGAAGTTTTTTTCAAACATTACCTAAGGTAATGGAATTTTTTATTAGATGTATTCCCAAATTTGACCTCCAAGGAATAATTCTGGTTTGGATTATACAAGTTCAAAACTGACATTCAGTAACAATTATTTTGTTCCTCAAAGTGATCAATTTTTCATTAAGTGTCAGTGTTGTGGGAATTTGGAAAAAAATTGTTCCTTAAACAAAACTCAGTTGTTATGTTTTTATAAACCTTATTTTTCAAAGAAAATGTGGATTCTTAAAATTTTTCTTTATGAAGTTTCAAGAACCAAGAATGTTTGGGTTCTGAAAGTCTAAGACTCTTATTTTCATGAAAATAAATATAGTATGAATAGCAATACATGGTACCTGGATAGTGGATGTTACCGACATATGACTGGTAACAAAGACCTCTTTGAAAAGATTATCAAGATGAAAGAAGGAAAATAAAATTTAAGAGATAATTTTATGGGAGAAATTATTGGTATATGTAATATTGTATTTCTTGGAAAACATTGATTTTGAATGTTTTGTTTGTTAAGGGTCTTAAGCACAACCTTATTAGCATAATCCAATTATGTGATGAAGGTTACCTTGTGAATTTCAAGAATGAAAAGTGTATAGTACAGAATTCCAAGGAAGATTTTATTCTTTCTGCTAATAGGCAAGAAAATGATTACACACTAAACCTAGAAGACCTTATAATCCATGATCTACCATGACTTAGTTCAATATAATATCATTCTTGGTTGTGGAATAGAAGTTTAGGGCACTGTAATCTTATGAGCTTATTCAACCTCTCTAAGAAAACACCCGTTAAGGATCTAGCAGAGGTTAGATTTGATTATTCAAGAGATTGTGATCCTTGTCTATATGGAAAGCAACATAAATCAAGTTTTAAATCATTTGGTCAAGTCTCAACCACTGATGCATTATAGTTGGTGCATATGGATATGTTTTTTCCAACACAAACTGGAAGCATTGGAGGCGAATATTATGTATTTGTCTTAGTTGATGATTACACTAGATTTACATGGGTCTATTCTCTAGAAATGAAATCTGAAGTATTCTCCTATTTCAAAACATTTAGAGGCCAAGTTAAAAATGAGAAAAACCTTCCTTTGATAACTATTCATAGTGATCATGGAGGATAATTTAAAAATTCTGTTTTTGAAACTTTTTATATTAGAAATGGTATTACTCATAAATTCTCAGCCCCATGAACCACTAAAAAATGGTGTTATTGAAAGAATAAATAGAATTCTTCAAGAGATAACAAGCACCATGTTGAGTAAATATTTGGTAGCCAAACATTTTTAGGCTGAAGATATAAGTACCACATTCTATACTATAAATAATGTTTTGATTAGACCTTTTCTTAATAAAATTATTTATGAGTTATGGAATGGTAGAAAACCTAGACTTTCCAACTTCAAGGTTTTTGGTTGTAAGGTATTCTTTCAGAATACTAAATATAATATACACAAATTCACACTAAAATATGATGAAGGAATTTTCTTAGGCTACTCTATAACTTCTAAGGCTTATAAAGTTTTCAATAAAAATACTTGTAATGTTAAAGAAACAATACATGTCAAATTTGATGAAACTGATCCTTTTGTTTTTAAACAACCTCAACCTACATCTTCAGATGGGTTTTCAAAAACTGATTATCCAACCTTGTTAGAAGATCCTTCTGATAAAGAAAATGTTCATGAAAATGTTTCTGAAGCATTTACCCCAGAATATTTTCTACCCTATGTTGATGAACAAGTTTTACAAAACCCAAATCAATTATTTCTTAGGAATAATCCTAGTAATAATATCATTGGTGATGTAAATCAACCTGTACGGACTAGAAGATCCTTAAGGAATGAAGTAGAACATCCAGCATTCCTTTCCTAACTAGAACCAAAAAGCACTGATTAATCCTTAAGTGATGATAATTGGATAAAATCTATGCAAGATGAGATAATTGAATTCGAAAGAATAAATTCTAGACCTTGGTTGAAAGACCTAAAGAAACCATTGTTATTGGATTAAAATGGGTCTTCAGAAATAAACTTGATAAAAATGGAATCATAGTATGACATAAAGATAGATTGGTTTCTAAAGGATATAATCAACAAGAATGAAGAAACCTATGCTAAAACATCTAGATTTGAATGGATTTATATTCTACTTGCCTTTGCAGCATTCATCAATTTCAAAATGTTTCAAATAGATGTTAAATGTGCTTTCTTTAATGGTTCTTTACAAGAGGATATTTTTGTTGAACAACCTTATGGTTTTGAAGATACAAAACATACTAAACATGTTTTTAAACATACCAAATCTTTGTATGGACTCAAGAAACCCCTAAGTGCCTGTTATGATAGACTTACATGATTTTTGCTTCAAAATAATTATGATAAGGGAAATGCAGATCCAAATATTTTTATAAAGAAAGATCAGAAAAATGTTCTGATTGTTCAAATTTATGTTGATGAAATTATATTTGGTAAAACTCAACAATCTTTTACTGATTCCTTTGTAGATCTAATGAAATTTGAGTTCGAAATGAGTATGATGGGTGAGTTATCATTTTTCCTAGGTTTTCAAATTTCTCAAAAACCAGAAGTAATCTATATATCCCAACATAAGTGTATTAAAGATATTATTAAAATGTATGGATATGAAAACACTATGAGTATAAGTACTCCCATTGGTACCTCAAATTCACTTGATCTTAGTGAAGTTGGAAAACTAGTAGATCAGACATCTTTTAGAGGTATGATAGGAAGTCTAGTTTACTTGACAGCTAGTCATCCAGACTTAATTTCTTCAGTATTCTTATGTGAAAGATATCAATCCAATCCTAAGAAAACTCATTTAAAGGTAGTGAAAATAATTTTTCTCTACCTAAAGGGAACCATGGATCTAGGACTCTTTTATACTTCTGGAAATGTTTTTGTTTTAAAAAGTTTTCTGGATGCTGACTTTGGTGGATTTAGAATGGATATGAAAAGTACATAAATAACTGGTTATTTCTAATGATATTATTAGTTTCTTGGTCATGGAAAAATAAAATCTCATTAGCACTTTCCACTACTGAAGCTGAATATGTAGCAGTTGGAAGTTTTTGTGCTCAAGTGTTGTGGATGCAATACACACTCACAGATTATCGTATGTGTTTTACCAAAACCCAAATATTGTGTGATAATACTAGTGCCATTTCCTTAAGTAAAAACCTTACACATCACTCTCTTGAAAAACAAATAGATATTAGGCATCACTTTCTTAGGGATCACACACAAAAATGAGATATCATTCTTCAATTTATTGGAATGCAAGATCAACTTACTGATATTTTCACACAATCCTTATCATCTGACAAATTTGAATACATTAAACAGAAATTATAAATGATAACCATAAGGTAATATTCCAAATTAACATCATGTTTATACCTATCTCCGTACAGTAAGAAACTCATTTTCAAAGGGGGATTACATATTCTTGTTAGTTATAATGAAAATCCTTCGTAATGAAATTTTTTTAAAATGAAAATTTTTTGTAATATAAAATTTTCCCTACAGAGATCTTTCATAATATTATTTTTTCATAGTTAAATTTTTCATAGTTAAATTTTTCATAGTTAAATTTTTTATAGTTTAATTTGTTCATTAGTAAATTTTCATAGTTAAATTTTCATAGTTAACAATTTTTTAGTAAAAATTGTCATAGTAAAAAATTTTCTATTATCAAAATTTTAGAATCTAATGTTCTCCAAGTAAAATTTTCCTCTTTAAGAATAATATTCATAGTAATCCGAAAGGCATATTTCCTTTCCAAAGACTTTGTAATCATTATTTTTCTAGTTGGTATTTTCTTTTTGGTTTTAAAATTTTCAGATTCATGTTTCCCTAAATCTGAATGTTTTATTTTAAAAACCTCAAAATATCAGAATTTATCAAAATCCTTCTACGACTATCATCTCAACTGTTAGATCTTCTAAAAATGTTTTCAACCATTGGATCAATTGGGGAATCTGAACCGTCTTTTCAATTGCTTATATAAAGGACCCCCAATGGTTTTCCCAACTGAAAACTCAAGACTTCGCATGTCGAAGCTCTACCCTTCCTTCATAAGCTCGTTCCAGATCTTCAAGGTTTCCTAAGTTATGAGTGTATGTTGAAGCTTCGTCTCAAAATAAAATTTTGTCTACAAAAGAAATTTCTGAATGGAGGATTTATAGAGAAAGGTTGGTTTATCCAAATTTCATTGATAAGTATGATTCCATTATCTCTAAGAATATAAAGATGAATGGGTGGGACAATGTTTTCATATTGAAACCAAAAGCACCAGATCTAGTGTATATGGAGTTGCTGTTTGAATTCTACGAGATAGTAATCTTTTTTAATGAAGGAGGAAGAGATACGTTTACATTCAAAAGCTATGGAAAGGCGTATTCCCTTTCTTATAACTTGGCAGCAAATCTGATAGGAATTCCTTATGAGGAAGAAGATGAATTCTGCTTTCAGAAGCTACTTGATGAAATAAGATCCTTTGATAATAAATAGGATTTATCTTATCTTGGTCTTGAGGAAGTGAAGACTCTAAAAATAATTCATCTATCTACAAATCTTCAGATTCTTCAGATATGGGTTCAAGGTTTTCTAATTCTGAGAAAAGTGGAAAATGATACATTGAAGAAAATTTATATGTATTTTCTAGATTTCTTGGTGAATCTAAGAATGATAAACCATGTAAAGCTTATCTTCATTACGATTGAGAATATAAGGAATGGAAATTTGAAGGCGCATATTATTATGTATCCAACCGTTATTTCAAAGATCATTGTTCTTTATCTTCCGTCTTTCAATATCCCTTGTACTTCTAAGCCAATGAATTTTAAGGTGATATTTTTGAGTGATGATACTCTAAGGAGGACGAAGATTGTCTTTAATAGTCAATCTGGAGAATTTCATGATTTTTCAAAATCAGAAATTGAAGGTTTTTCAAAGATTTTGGAAGTCGCGGAAATATCTTAGAAGGGTGGAAGAAAGAGGAAATCCAAGGAACTAAAAGAAAAAAGAAAAAACCATGGTGGGTAAGGAATGTCAGTCAGCAGCACCAAATCATATGAAGAAAAAGACATATACTGATTAAGTGGAAGCAAAGTGGAGACAATACAAGAAAAATCAGAAAGAAGGGGAGCCTAAGTTTTTCGTGGACCCTACTGAGGAAAAAAATTGAAGGAAAAGGTATATGAAGAGCTTCAGAGGGAACAGAAAGAGAAGAAGTAGAAGAAAAAGATGTCTGGGGCTGAGATTGTACAATCACTTCTTAAGGCTGCTGAAAAAATCTCTAAAAAAATTCTGGTACCATAATTATTTCTGATAGAATCAAAACTAGAGACTGCCGAAAAAAAAATTTGTCACTCCAGAAAAAGTTCAAGAAAAGGAAGTGGATGAATAAAAAAAGGGAGTGGTTATACAGAATATTTGATAAAGAAAGTTGAGGAAATTCATGAGAAGGAAATCCCTTCTGAAAAATTATCAATCTGAACTTCTGAAGCCGAGTCTTAAAAACCTGTTACACCAGGTATAGATTAGAAGGAAGAGGAAGAAGTGAACAATTTTTCTAAAGAGAATAGTAGTAATTAGAATTTCATATACCCAGAGGATGCTGAGGCAGGATATAAGATAGAAGAAGTTGATGAATATAATATTGTTTCTCTATCAGATAGTTAACATGAATAACCCAATCAAGAGGAAATCATTCAAAAAGCTGATAAGGGAAAATAGGTGGTTGTTGATACACCTAGAAAGTTCTTAGTGAAGAAGAATGAAGTTGGTACTTCATCTAAGAGGAAGACAGTTGAGATAGAGAAAGAATCCTCACCAACCAAAATCTCTGATTCAAAATCATCCTTTCTTGGACATGATTTTGTAGTCCTGTATTTGAAAAATCTTGTTGGAACTATACCTCTATTTCCAAGCATAGACTCCAGATGCCAGATGCTTCTGCATAACTTAAATAAAGAATTGGATTCAATATCCATGATGATGGATAAGTGTGTCAAACTTGAGGATAATTTCAAAACCTTTTTCATAAACTATGAATCCCACAAAATATCTTTCAAGAAGATGACTAGATGGTCAAAGAAAACTGTGGAATACAGGAGAATTCTTGATGAGTTTCATGATAATGTCAAGGATTCATTTGAAACCGAAGATAGTTAGTTCAAATATCTCACCAAGTGTTTTGAATAAAAGCTATCTCTTGAAGAAAATACATAGAAGCAAGAAGTGAATGATCTGAATGGGAAATTATATTCAGTTTCTTAGAGTTGGAAGAGATAAAGGGATCTCAGGATTGAGAGAGAAGAGAATCTAGTTAAGCAATAAGAAGTTCTAAAGGTTCAGGATGAATATCTTAAGGTTTAGGAAGATAAAATCAGAGCCTTAGAGAAGGAAACAAATGATAATTATCAGCTTCTCAAACTTGTAGAGGAGGATCACAAGGAACTCAAGAAGCTCAAAACCATTGTGAAGAAGCAGATGCCGAAGGAGAAGGAAGGATAATCTTTTCCAAATCCGATCTATTGTTGTATTTTATTTTTTGTACATATTCTTCCAATCTTAATGAAATTTTTGGATGTTCTTTATTTTGGGTTGTCTAGTACTAATAATTTAGGTACCATATTTCATTTTCCAAAACCTATGGTTCTTTTTGAAAATCAAAAATTGGGAGAAAGGAATGTCAAAAAAGAATACTTAGTAAAGAATAAATTTCTCTACCTAAGGGGAATATCATCTAAGGGGGAGTTTTCATCAGGATGATTTTTGTATGCCAGAAAATGAGAAATCTCATTCATGAAATTCAGAATATGATCCTTAGTGATTCCAATTCCTAAGCGGGAGTTATTTTTATTCACTATGATCTATAAGTAAAGGAAGATAAGTTTTTTTCAAGATCATAAAAATTCTATGTCCATATATTCTTTTTAGTAAGGATGTTTATGATTTCCAAAAAGGGGAATATTGTTGACTAAATAAGGTTTCCTTATTAAGTTGTTATTCATTTATGTTTTGAAAATCACAAACACTCAATCTTAAGGAAAATTTTATTTCCCCTAAGATTTATCTTAATAAGAAAATTTTTCCTTCCCCAAGGAAAATTTATCCTTACCATGTTTTCATTGTTCATGTCATAATTTATTTAAATATAACTCATTTTATTCCTAAGTGTAAAATTCAGTTTCACATCTAGAAACCTCATAATTCTATAAATACATAGATATAGAGTATTCTATTTTCAGGATCCGAATGCAGGTTCTAAATTCTTTGTAATTCAGAATCTGATTTCTCTGAAATTCGGAATCCGAATTCTCTGAAATTCAGAATCTGAATTCTCCGAAATTCAGAATCCGAATTCTCTGAAATTCAGACTCCAAATTCTATGATGTTTGGACTCTGAATTCTCAAAAATTCACACTCTGATTTCCTCAGATTTCATACTCTTAATTCCTCAGAATGAAGACTCTGATTTCCTCAAGAATCCAGAATCTGAATTCCTCAAGAATTCAGACTCCGAATTCCTTAGAATTCAGACTCTGAATTCCTTAGAATTCAGACTCCTAATTCCTTGGAATTCAGACTCTAAATTCCATACAATTCAGATTCTGAATTGCTTGAAGAATAGAATCTTTTTATCTTTGTAACACAGACTTCAAAGGATTAGTCGTTTAGACTCCGAATTCTATTTTTTCCATAGACTTCAAAAAATAGGTTTGGTTGAGCAACAATTTTTCTTTTACTTACTCTTGTTTGAGATATAAAATGATGTCATGCATTCTTTTCTAACCAACCATTTTTTAGTGACACATGTACAGGTCTCTTCAAAATTCAAGGAAAAATCTGACCATTGGAGAAGGAAGCTGACTATAACACCCTGATATTTTATGAGAAGTATATTTTTTTATGACTTATGTTATACACAACATCAAAGGAATCTTTCACTGCACACAACACTAGCTTGGCTTTCATTACACGTAGTCACGACCTTCCTCGATAGCATGTGTAGTACGCAATACTGAGTTTCACTAAACAACGATATATTATTATAATATTATAAACCAGTCGTCATGAATAGTATTAACTGAATTTTTAATTTTAAAACATTATTATTCATCTTACAAATTTTCTATAACATGGTATGAGAACAAAATAAAATCTTCAGGTAAAATAAATAATTTTAAAAAAATGCAGTTTTGCTACCTTTTGATGGAACACCAACTTCAAATCTAGTTTTTGAAATGTTTATATGTTAAATTTGACAAAATTAAATTCTTCTTTGGAATCAGGATATAAAAATTTACTTTGGATAAATTTTTCATATTATTCTGGTAACTTTTATATTTTGATGAATAGTAAAAGCACACTATATTTTAATTAAAAAGAAATTTTTTCATCGCAATATTTTATATGGTTAAATCATAATATTGAATGGTTTTAAAGTATAAATAGAATATATTTTTACCATTTAATATAATATATGTCATTATCATAAATTTTACATTGAATTCATAGATAAAAACATGTTTGCTGCCGTCAAAGATAAAACATGTTTGCTTAACAAGGAGATTAATTTAAAATTAATTAATAAAAATTAACTATTTTGAATTATGAAAAATAGATTCGATATTTGGATTAAATGGGTCCAAATTATGTTAATAGGTTACTTTTATTTTTTTGATATTATGAATAGTATCTACGGTAATTTTTATTTACTGCCGTCAAAGATAAATATTGCAATTAAGGGTAAAAATAAGATTATAAAATTACTATAACACTTTACAAAAGCCTATTGGATGAATAAAAGTCGATCCATATCACCTAAGGGTCAGACTATATTCATTTCATGGACTTTTGACCATGAAATAATATAATTATTATTAAAACAAAAGAATGTGACAACATGTCACTCTCTAAACTCTTATAAGTGTAATAATTTTAATTTAGTTATAAACATAATAAAACTTCTGATATAAATATTCCCTTGAAATATAATAAAATTATCTACATTATATGATTTTATTTATTATTTTTAAGGATTAAATAATTAACATTAATTATGACACAATATTGATGTTGAAATTATTTTATTGATTGAAATATCCAATAAATGATTTTAAATGTATTAAAATAAATATTATATGAACTATTTTATGTGATTCACTAATTTTCTCGATAAATATGACATGTTATTAATCTATTAAATCTTTTAGTTCGAACATATATTCTGTGTATATTTTATTTAAATTCAAATTAATGAATAGTGTCAAAATTGACACCATTGTTATTTTATAAAAATTACATATTATAAAATTGTTTAAAAATCACAAAAATATTTAAAAATTATAAATTAAAATTTATATGGTCAAAAAATGTAATAAAGATACAATTATGGATAATTTACAACATATAAGTAATAATTTATAATGATTTAAAATTTATAATTTTATTACAACAAATAAAATTAAATAGACTATATAAGGATAAATCATGTTGATAATGACTAAAATAAATTCCCAACTTCCCTAAATTTTATTTTTTATGAGATTACAACCCTATCTCATCTAAGTTTCGGCTTTGAGTCATTTTTGGAGGTTTTTAGGGGGGTTTGGAATTTATTATAAATGAATATTTCTTATAATTCCAAAGGTTCCCCTCTCCTCCCTTATAAAAGGGCACCTCCTCCCTCTTCTCCTCACACCTCATTGAGCCTTCAATCTCGGCCAAAACCTGAAAATTTCTCTTCTCCACTTCCCTAGTAATATTCTAGAGGTCCTGGTATTCTTCAGAGATCAATTTTAGTGCCCTAAGCGGAGGTTTCAAAGAGGCTTGTCGAAGAAGGGGTAATGTCCATTACCGATTCTTGGAAATTTATTTCTTCTTCTACTTCCTATTAATTAGTTGTTTCATTATGATGAAATAAAATAAGTATCACTCATATAATTATATGTTATTATAAATATGAAATAACCCTATTTCACATTCTATCCATCCTACAGAAAATGAAATCACCACACGTGCGTACAAACGGAAGACCGTCTCCACGCTGTGGTGTAATCTGTTTTCCATCACCACCTTACTTGGATGGGTATAATGGTGTAAAGAATAACTATATTTGAATTTTATAAATTTATATTGATTCCTAAATATTATTCATACACTCCAATACAATTCCATGATCATGGGAACGATATCATCGCTCGTGCGTACGTACGGCCTACCGTCTCCACAATGTGATGCGACTCGTTCTACATGATATTCATTGCATAATAATTATATAAATGAATTTAATGAGTAAATATGATATATATTACACTAATAAAATTATGTAAATGAGGTATCTATAACCTAAAAAGAATAATAAGAATTTATTTGACACAAAACGCATAAGAAGAAAAAGCAATAAACACCGGAATAAGAAGTAGCAATGAAATATTACTAATAATAAGCTAACAATATGACCATATTTGATATCATAACAAGGATAATGATTATGGAATAAGTCAATAACATCATTTAAATCATTATACCGAAGGTTCAAACACATACGAAGGAAATCAGACCTAAGGTAAGGGAAAATCTCACAATCTCATTGTTATACAAGATTGTTTATACTTCAGAATTTACTGGGGAATGTTTATCATCTACATACATGTTTCCTCAATATGTTATATTATTTCTGTCCTCCTACAATTTTTTAAATCCAATTTTACCTTTTCGTGAGTTTTTAGTAAAATATAAGAAAGAAATCATTTGTTGTTTTTAGTACGAGGTACTTTTTGACTTTTTCGGCCAAAGAATAAGAAGAATTTTTTTTAAATTATATGGAATGAATGGATATTTATGATTTCATAAAATAATTTTTCTATGAAGCTTACTTTACAAGTTTTCATGTTTATTTTTAATGAACTTATTTTAGTGTAAAAGTTTATGACATGTTATGAAAGGAATAATGTTTTCGAAGTAGAAAGGATATTTTCTTCAAGAATGGAGTTCAAGTGTTTTATCAAAATTATTTTCCATCCAAGATAATATAAGGTTCTATTTCAATCCCAATTTTTTATGTTGATTTGATTATGTTATGATGAAATTAATTTTATGATTTCCTTTTATGGAATATGTTATAATGACATGATTTTTAAGAATCCCATTTTTATTACATGGGTTATGTTATGATTTATGATTTATGATTTTGTGGAACACATAAGAATGGTTTCATTATAAGACAGGGGGGAACTATATCTCCCACCAATGCATTGGGTAAATATTTATATCTCATGAGATAGACATGGCTAGAACAACAAGTTAATCTAGTTCAGTGAAACAGGACTGGAACAAGGAGTGAACTCGGTTTAGTAATGGACTTTGTCTGCTATGATAGTCTTTGTAATGAGTCTTGACAAAAATGAAATGATTTTTTATGATTATGTGTGTATACCACAAAGTTTCATGTTTTATGTTATGATTATTGGGATTACATTTCACAAACCAATGCAGGGGAATAGTAAAGTCATGGAATATACTCAAAGGCTGAGAGTCAAGGGTTTCATGCATGGGGACTCTCTACACTCCCCAGATTTGGTTGTTTTGGAAGGATCACATCACGGTCGATAGGTATGTTGTTTCATATCAGTTTTTGGCTACTAAAGTTTCTGTTGGGATTCATGCATTTTTCTTTGCTTTCATCTAGGCTAAGTGACTTTATCAAGAAAGAGAGACACATTGGAGGGATTTGGATGGTATTATCTCTGATTCTAATCCTTGGATTGTATGGGGAGACATTAATGTCATAGCTAGTGCGGAGGAGAAATAGGGGAGTGGTTATTTTCCTAGGACCGCCAGCCAAGCTTTTGTATCGTTTATAGAGACTAGTTGTTTATTGGATGTGGGGTTTGAAGGAGATAAGTTCACATGGCGTGAAAATCAATGAGGAGGACATTGGACTTGGTGTCGCCTTGACCGATGCTTGATGAATGAGGCTGGTTTAACAATATTCTCGGACGCCAAAGTCTCTCATTTGGCTCGGTGTATCTCTGATCATTCTCCACTTCGACTTTCCTTAGATTCAGGATCTTCGCGAGGAGAGAATTTCAAGTTTTCTAATACCTGGGTGGAGGAAACAGGTTTCAATGACGTGGTTAGGGAGGCCTGGAGTCTACAACACATGAGAAACCTGTGGATCACACTCCACAACAAGATCATGCATCTTAAATATTTACTATGGAGATGGAGTAAGGCTATACCTGCGAGGGATAATGATTTGGTGAAGATCAGTAAGGAGATTGTCTGAATGGAGGAGGGTCTGCGGCTGGAAATGGTTGAAACTCTTTTTACTGAGTTAAGGCTGAAAAAAGAGATTTTATCTGATATTATTCTGAGGCAGGAACTACTGGCTAGGGAAGGGGCTCGAATTCGGTGGCTTCGGGAGGGGGACCGTAACACTGGCTTTTTCAAGGATTGTATTAAGGAGCGTTGTTGTGTCCAGAGACCGAATATTAGAAGGGAGGATGGATATTATTCTACTGACTGGGATGAGGTTGGATTCATGTTCAATGAAAGTATCCAATCCCTATTGGAAGGGCCCAATCCTAGCTTGAATGGTGGGTACCCGAGAGTGATGCTGAAATTTTTGAGGCAATTCAGAGCTGTGTTTCAGAGGAAGTTGATATATGATTGAGGAGGACTCCGGAGGAGATTGAAGTGTGTGAGGCAATATGGTCTTTGAATCCAGAGAGCGCACACAGGCCTGATGGCATTCCAGGGTCCTTTTATAGGGCGTCTTGGGACACAATTAAGGGATATTTAGTGAAGGCAGTGCAGAAATTTTTTCAGGGTGGGAATCTTCCGCGCATTGCATGTGAAACCAAGATGGTGATGATTCGAAAGATCAATAATCCACATTCCATTGATCAATATAGACCCATTAGAATGTGTAATATTCCTTACAAGTTTTTGACCAACATTCTCAATAAAAGGATGACATTTCACTTGAATACTTGGGTGTCTCTGGAACAACATGGTTTTATTAAAGGGAGATCAATTCATGGGGAAATTGGAGTGGTGCAATATGTGGTTAGTGATATTAACAATAATTCTTTTGGGGGAAACTTGGTGATCAAATTAGATATGAGTAAGGCTTATGAAATACTGGAATGGGGCTTCATCTTAAGGGTGTTTGCTTGCATGGGGTTCTCCAACGGGACTATTGATCTACGTTTTCGGTGCATCACTTCGGCCTAGATATCAAAATCGTTTTTGGGAAAACAGTTTGGTTTTTTCAAGGCTTGTAGAGGTCTTAGGCAAGGAGACCCCCTTTCCCCCACTCTTTTCATCCTATCTCAAAATGTCTTTAGCTACTATATTCACCGAGGTCTTCTCTTGGGGAGAGTTTTGCAATACCGGAATCATCATCTAACAAGGGGAATTTCACATTTTATGTTTGCAGATGACACAATTTTATTTATCAATGGCAGTAGAAGATAAATGCAGGGGATGAATGAGATTTTTGGAGTGTACTGCATGTGGAGTGGTCAGGTTGTGAACTGGTGGAAAAGTTTGTTTTATACATTCTACGATATCTCAGAGAGCAGGGTTAGAACTCTTGAGGAATACTTGAACATGATTAGGGTGCCATTTACTATGGAGTATCTTGGGGCACCGGTGATCTTTCACTCTCTTAGAATTAAGTATTTTGATATGTTGGTTGCTAAGCTCACAGGGCGCATCTTCAATTGGAAGAATAGATTTTTGTCATTTGGCTGTCGCATTACCCTGGTGATTATTGTTCCTGTTTCTATTACCATGCTTGTAATGTCCACCTTGAAGGTTCCCAGTAGTGTTATCACAAACTTAGAGAGGATTATGGTGTCTTCTATATGGGATGGGAAGATGGAAGGCAGGCACCATTGGGCGTTTGGAAAACGTCTTGCAAAACCCTTCTCCGAAGGGGGCATCAATATGAGGAGTGTTTCTTTGACCATAAAAGATCTACATGATAAACTTGCATGGGAGGAAATGGAAGGAAGAACAATTTGGGGTAGGATAATGTAGGACATATATGGAACAAATGTGAATGAGAAGAGAGAATGACCCTCTATGGTTTGGAAACTGATTCACCCATACCTGGAGGATTTGTTTCAGCACTCTTGGTGGATGGTTAGAAGTGGTGATATTTATTTCTGGCTGCAAGATTGGGGGGCTGGTAGGTTGTGGTTTCCAGGATGCCCCACAGTGAATATATCGTTTCGTGAGGCTAGCGGCCATCCTGGTTTTATTCAGGCCATCTTGGATGATAGTCAACGGTCTATTTTCAATATTATTATTATCAATGATGAGAATGATAGTATTATTTTTACAGGATGTTCATCATGCGTGTTATCTTTAAAGGCTTTTTCTCGGGTGAGGACAGATGAAAATGATGATTATACATGGGGGAATACAATGTGGTGCAGGGAGGTCCCCTCAAAATTTAATTTCCATATGTGGTAGGCAAGGAACCGAGCTCTTCCTACTGATGATAATATTCAACGTATGGGTTTTATATTTGCCTCCAGGTGTTGGTGTTGGAGTGAGCCCAAAATATAATCATTGGGGCATTTGTTTTTTGTTAGTGCATGGGCAGGATGGAAATGGCCGGTGTTCGGTTCTTTTACTGTGTAAAACCGGCAGGGAGGGATGATGGAAAACTTCTTAACTGCATGGTTTCAAGGAGCGGGCGGCCATGGACCTGAAAGGAAGGCACATACTATTATGATAATAGCAGGATGATGGACCCTTTGGAGCACAAGGAATGATGCGCGACACAAAAACATAAGAGGTACACAGGCCAGTATTATTTTTAGAATGAAGAATTCTTTTCAGGACTTGGTTCGGGAGTGTACTGGTTTCCAGGATGCGCCATCGGTGAAAGCTATTATACCCAGCAGTCCGGTTTCCAGCCGAAGTAGGGAGTCGAGCCGTAGACACTGGGTATGTTGGAATCCAATTAACTTCGGCCAAAAACTCAACATGGATGGATCACTTGTAGGGGGAGATGAAAAGTGGAGGGGTTATTCGGAACTGGGAAGGGTCTGTTGTAGCAACATTATCTACTTTCTATGGAAGGTGCGACGTTTTCTAGGCTAAAGCGCAAGCTATAATCATGGGTTTGGAGATGTGTGGACAGCGGGATATCACTCTCAAAGTGGTAGAAACAGATTCGTTAATACTCTTCAAAGAATTAGCAGGTACATGTCAGATTCCATGGAATAACATTTATATCATCAGGAAGTGTAAGTAGATTTTGGGTAATTTTATCGATATCACTCACACATGGTGGGAAGGGAACTAGGTGGCAGATTTCTTAGCGTCTAGAGCTTCACCCAACCAAATTATGTATATTTTACTTAATATATGTTCTTTTCCTAGTGAGGGGATGATGTTTGTGATTAATGATGCTTTGGGATTGCACTTTTTTCAACCTCCTTGATTTTCATATATCAGCATTTCTTTCAAAGTCAATAAAAATGTTAGTTTTCAGTCATATGATTGATATTTATTTTCTTTACCCTTACTGAGCATTTGAGTTCACCCTTTTGTATGTTTTCCTTTTCCCAGGTCAGGAAGAAGGGTATTATATAGGATATGCCAAAAGGGACTCTAGATATGATGAGATAAATGTGAGTCAATGTAGATGATTTATAAACCAGTTGTTTCTGTTTCCCAGTTTCTAAAGACACTATACCTATACGGTACTTTCATGGTTTTCGTATATGTTGTAATAAGTATTCTTAAATTTTGAAGTAATAAAAATGTATGTAATGTATGGGTCGTTATAGCTGGTATCAGAGGAAAGTTATAGTCAACCTTTGGAAACTAGGATGTGAAAGCCTTAGTAAGAACCCTAAGGATATGTCTAATCATAGGAAAAAATCTTATTGTTTTAGAAATGGACATGAATAACCTATGATAAGACCTTAAGTGTAAATTTTTATTCTTGATTATGTGGTTTTACTATTATGCTTAGTGTTTCTCACACTATGATTATTGGTTTTAGTCAATAGATGGAACTCGAAGGAACCATGTTAATGTTGAATGCAACTGGCAATGCAATGATTTTCCCCCTGAGCAACCAAACGTTATGGGATCTGGAATGAAAAATATTGTAGCCATGCTCACACAACTTTCGCAAGCTATGGACCATGAAGGAATTCCAAACGAGTAAAGGAAGAAGCAACATTCTATTTAATCCTTCATGAGGCAGCGTCCACCTTCATTCAGCGGGTCTTCTGATCCATTAGTGGTTGACCAGTGGATTAGTACAACTGAAAAGATATTTTCAGTTCTACAATGTTCTAAACATGACAATGTCATCATAGCAGTGTATCGTTTGGAAGGTGATGATGATCAATGGTGTAATCTTATCACGAATACGAGGCAAATAGATGAAATTGAGTCCATGGAATGGGGTGAGTTCAAGAAATTATTTTTCAATAAGTACTTCCCTCGTATTCTTCGAACAAAGATGGAGAAGGAGTTTCTTGAACTGAAGCAAAAGGATGATGAATCTATTGGTAACTACGAAAGAAATTTTACAAGACTTGGAAGGTACGCTTCCAGAATTATTATCCAACTTGAGAGTAAGATCGATCGATTCTTTAGTGGCTTAAAACGAATTCTTCGAAGGGTGTTAGACATAAGGGACTTCAATAGCTACGAGGAAATTGTTCGATGTTCTCTCAAGGTTGAGATGGATATTGGAGTACCCAACATTCATATGGGTTTGATATAAAGAAGAAAATGGAATTCAAAGGAAAAATATAAAGACCACACTGAAAAGAAGACGAGTTTTCTATTATGCTCAAATTGTGGAAAGAAACATAGAGGGAATTGTCTTAAAGGGACGAGAAAATTTTTTTAAGTGTGGAAAAGAAGGTCATCTAGAATTTGAATGTTGAAATAATGGGAAGAAGTTGTCTAATGATGCGAACAAAGAAAGGGATACACAGAATGCACCTGCTACACTTCAATGTTTCAACTACAAGGACATGGCGCATTATGTCAATCAATGCCCAAATCCAAGGGTTGTTGATGATGATCGACGTCAAAAAACTCTTAAGGACAATGGAAAAGGAATGTCACATACAATTACTATTGGTGATGTGGAGTATGATAACGAAGTTGTGAAAGGTACACTTACCATCCACTCTAAAGTGGAAAATGTTTTATTTGATTCTGGATCCACCCACTCTTTTATTTCTGAAGAATTTTATAAGGGTATCTCTGTATTACCTCAACAATTAGATGTTGAGTTAGTTGTGACAACAACTAATGGCACAACAGTCGCATCAAAAGTTTACAATTCTTCTCCGATTGAAGTTTGTGGGAAAGTGCTTCCTAAAAATCTTGTGATCCTTCCTATAGTGAAATTTGATATGATTCTTGGAATGGATTGGCTTTCTTTATAAGAATATGATATTAATTTCCAAATAAGGGAAGTCACATTTCATATTCCAGATCAATCTATGATTGTCTATCAATGCAAGGACGAACATAACCTTCCACTGGAAATTTCTTCCATCTTATGGGTCTTGATTCCACTAAATGAAGGTTATTTATCTCAAATGGTTGGCGAGAAACTCACGATTAAGAATATCCCCATTATACGGGAGTTTGATGATGTCTTTCCAGAGGAATTTCCAAGCCTTCCACCATATCATGAAGTTGAGTTTTCAATAGAACTCATACCGGGTGCTTTACCTATTTCAAAAAAACCTTAGAGAATGACCCCAATTGAGTTGCAAGAATTGAAGAAGAAACTCCAAGAGAATCTTGATAATGGATTCATATTCCCTAGTGCATCACCTTGGGGAGCTCCTGTTTTGTTTGTTAAGAAGAAATATGGATCAATGAGACTCTACATTGATTATCGAGAACGTAACAAGATCACTATCAAGAAAAAATATCCTCTCCCGCGCATTGATGACTTATTTGTCCAAAAATGCGTAGCTCAATACTTTTCCAAGATTGATCTTCGTTCAGGGTATCATAAATTAAGGGTCAAAAACGAGGATATACCAAAGATGGATTTCCGTACAAGGTATGGACACTATGAATTTATAGTGATCCCATTTGGTCTTACTAATTCCCCTGCTATCTTCATGGATCTAATGAATAGAGTCTTTAGAGACTATCTTGATCAGTTTGTGGTAGTCTTTATAGACGATATTATTGTCTATTCAATGAGAAAGGAAGAACATGAAGATCACTTGATAATTGTATTAAAGACCCTAAGAAAGGATAATATTTATGCCAAATTTTCCAACTGTGAATTTTGGCTTCCAAAAGTTTTATTTTTGTGTCACATAATCTCGAAAGAGGGGATATCTATGGATCTAGAAAAAACCGAGGTTATTGAAAGATGGTTGAGGCCAACAACAGTAACCGAGATCCGAAGTTTTCTTGGTCTGTCTAGATATTATCGATGTTTTGTTAAATAGTTTTTCACGATTATCAAATCCACTGACCAGGTTGACTCGAAAAGGAGTTAAGTTCATTTGGATAGAGGAGTGTGAAGATAATTTCAAGGAGTTGAAAAGAAGGTTATCCAGTGCACCTGTTCTCACACTACCTTGTAGTGGAGAAAGGTTCATGATCTACAGTTATGCATCAAAGAAGGGATTGGGATGTGTTCCCATGAAAAACGATATGGTTATAGCTTATGCCTCACGATAGTTGAAAATACATGAGCAAAATTACCCAAATCATGATTTGGAGTTATCTGCGTTAATATATTCATTAAAGATTAGGAGGAATTATAATTATGGTGAAGGGTGTTATATTTATACTGATCATAAAAGTTTAAAGTATATTTTCACACAAAATCATCTGAATATGCGCCATAAAAATGGTTGGAGCTGAATAAGGATTACGACTTTTCAATTCATTACCACTCTGGGAAACAAAACAAGGTGGAAGATGCATTAAGTCGACAAGACCATGCTAGCTTATCCATGATGAGGATCACAAAAGATCTAATATTTATAGATTTACAAAGGATGGATCTTAGAATTATAATGGACAGGTAAAAATCTTATATTTAAAAATGAATGTTCAACCATCTATGCATGTGAAGATTAAAGAGGCACAAAAAGAAGATGTAGTGTTACAAAAGAAGGTGAGAAATGTTCCTGAATTCAACACTGATTGTGATGAGATAATAAGGTTCAAGAATAGGTTTTGTGTTCCTCCCATCCTAGAAATAAAGAAGGAGCTGTTGGATGAGGATCATAGTTTTTTATTCTTTATTCATCCAGGAAGTATGAAGATGTATAGGGACCTGAAAGAGTACTTATGGTGGGATGGAATAAAAAGAGATGTTTCTGAATATGTCTCTCGATGGTTGGATTTTCAGCAAGTTAAAGATAAGAGACAGAAGTCTAAAGGGATGTTACAACCATTACCAATACCCGAATGGAAATGGGAAAACATCACTATGGAATGTTTTACTGGACTTCGTAAAATATACCAAGGCAATAATACTATCTGGGTTATAGTTGATCGTCTTATGAAGTCGGCACACTTCATTGCTATTAGGGAATATTTTTCTATGGATCATCTTCCCAGGATATATTTAAAGGAAGTGATAATATTGCATGGAGTACCACTTTCGATTATATCTAATCGGGATCTGAGGTTTACCTCGATGTTCTGGCGAAGTCTTCACCATAATTTAGATACATAGTTGAGTTTCAGCACTGCTTATCATCCTCAGACAGACGGTCATTTTGAGAGAACAATTCGAACTCTATAATATAAGTTAAGAGCTTTCTCTATGGATTTAAAAGGTGGTTGGGATCAACACCTACCTTTGGTGGAATTTTCATATAATAATAGCTTTCACTCTATTATTCAGATGGATCCTTATGAAGCTCTTTATGGAATGAAATGCAGGACTCCAAATTGCTGGGATGAAGGTGGGGGAAGAAAGCTATTAGGACCGGATCTTGTTGATTAGATGGAGAAAAAGGTCAGATCTATTCGGCAATACATAAGAGCATCTCAGAGTCGACAAAAAAGTTATGCCAACAACCGAAGAAAATACCTAGAGTTTGAAGTGGGTGGTAAAGTGTTCTTACGAATATCTCATTGGAAGGGAGTAATGAGATTTGGAAAGAAGGGAAAGATGATCCCTAGGTATATTGGTCCTTTTGAAATATTGGATCATATTGGGAAGGTAGCTTACCGATTGGAGCTTCCACCGAATCTCTCTTAAGTTCACGATGTGTTCTATGTATCTCTCTTGAGAAAGTACATACCCAATCCTTCATATGTACTCAGCTCAGAAGCTGTACCGCTGGAGCAAGAACTTTCATATGAAGAATAGCTGATAAGGGTCCTGGATCATAGTGAAAAAGTTCTATGGAACAAGACTACTCGCTTGGTGAATGATTTATAGAGGAACCACCAATTAGAATAAGCTACATGGGAGCATGAGGATATGATGAGGGAGAGGTATCCTCATCTGTTTGTTACGAAGTGACGAATTTCGAGGGATAAATTCATTTTAAGGGGGGGTAAAATGTAACACCCTGATATTTTATGAGAAGTATATTTTTTTATTACTTATGTTATACGTAACATCAAAGGAATCATTCACTGCACACAACACTAGCTTGGCTTTCATTACACACAATCGCGACCTTCCCCGATAGCATGTGTAGTACGCAATACCGAGTTTCACTAAACAATGATATATTATTATAATATTATAAAATACCCGTTATGAATAGTATTAACTGAAATTTGAAATTTATAACATTATTATTCATCTTACATATTTTCTATAACATGGTATGAGAACAAAATAATTTTTTCGGGTAAAATAAGTATTTTAAAAAAAATGCAGTTTTGCCGCATTTTGATGGTGAACCAACATTAAATATAGTTTTTGACATGTTTATAAGTTCAATATGAAAAAATAAAATTATTCTTTGGAATCAGGATATTAAAATTTACTATGGATAAAATTTTCATATTATTCTGGTAACTTTCAAATTTTGATGAATAGTAAAAACACGCTATACTTTAATTAAAAAAAACTTTGTTCATCACAATAATTTATATGGTTAAATTATAATATAAAATGGTTTTAAAGTACAAATAGAATATATTATTACCATTTAATATAATTTATGTCATTATCATTAATTTTACTTTGAATTCATAGATAAAAACATTTCAATCTTTGGCAATGTTTTAACTTTTAAAACCTGTTTCCTTAACAACGAGATTAATTTTATATTAATTACTGCAACTTCTGTGTTTTGAATTTTGAAAAATGGAGTCCATATTTATATTCAGTGGGTCTAACTTATGTTAATAGGTTACTTTTTTTTCGATATTATGAATAGTATCTACGGTAATTTTTATTTACTATAGTTAAAGGTAAATCTGGTAATTAAGGGTAAAAATAAGATTATAAAATTACCCTAACACTTTCCAAAATTCTATTGGATGAATAAAAGTCGACCCATATCACATAATGGTTGGAATAGATTCATTTCATGGACTTTTTACCATGAAATAATATAATTATTATTAAATCAAAAGAAAGTGACAACATGTCACTCTCTAAAATCTTATAAGTGTAATAATTTTAATTTAGTGATAAACATCATAAAACATCAGATATAAATAGTACCTAGAAATCAAATAAAATTATCTACATCATATGAATTTATTTATAATTTTTAGGTATTAAAAAATATCATTAGTTATGACACAATAGTGATGTTGAAATTATTTTATTGATTGAAATATCAAATAAATGATTTTAAATGTATTATAATAAATATTATATGAACTATTTAATATTATTCACTAATTTTATAGATAAATGTTACATGTTATGAATCAATTTAATCTTTTAGTTCAAACATATCTTCTGTTTATATTTTATTTAATTTCAAATTAATGAATACTGTCAAAATTGACTCTATTGTTATTTTATAAAAATTATATATTATAATTTTTTTTAAAAATCACAAAAATATTTAAAAATTATATATTAAAATTTTTATGGTCGATAAATTAATAAATTATACAATTTTGGACAATTCACAACATATAATTAATTATTTATAATGATTTAAAATTTAGAAATTAATTACCACAAATAAAATTAAATAGATTATATAAGGATAAGTCATGTTGATAATGTTTAAAATAAATTCCCATATTCTCTAAATTTTATTGTTTGATGTGATTAAAACCCCATCTCATCTAATATTCATATTTGAGTCATTTTTGGAGGGTTTTAAGTGGGATTGGAATTTATTATAAATTAATATTTCTTATAATTCCAAAGGTGCCCCTCTCCTCCCTTATAAAAGGGCATCTCCTCCCTCTTCTCGTAACACCACTTTGAGCCTTATATCTTAGCCAAACCATGCCAATTTCTCTTCTCCACTTCCATAGTAATATTCTATAGGTCCTGGTTTTCTTCAAAGACCAATTTTAGTTCCCTAAAAAAAGTTTTCAAAGAGGCTTTTCGAAGAAGAGGTAATATCTGTTACCGATTGTTTAAAATTTATGTCTTCTTCTACTTCCTATTCATTAGTTGTTTCATTATGAAGTAATAAAATCAGTATCACTAATATAATTACATGTTATTATAAATATGAAACAACCCTATTTCACCCTCTATCTATCCTACGGAAAATGAAATCACCACGCACACATACTTACGGAATACCGTCTCCACGCCGCGGTGTAACCTGTTTTCCATCACCACCTTACTTGGATGGGTATAATGGTGTAAATAATAACTATATATGATTATTTTAAAGTGATATTTATTATTAAATAGTATATATACACTCCAATACAAATCCACTATCATGGTAACGATATCATTGCTCGTGCGTACGTACGACCTACCGTCTCCATGATGCGATGCAACTCGTTCTACATGGTCTTCAATGCATAATGATTATATAAATGAATTTAATGAGTAAATATGATATATATTACACTAATACCATTCTGTAAATGAGGTATATATAACCTATAAAGAATAATTATAATTTATTCCACAAAACACGCATAAGAAGAAAAAGCAATAAACACCCGAATAACAAGTAGCAATGAAATATTACTAATAAGAAGCTAAGAATATGGCCATTTATGATATCATAACAATTTTCATGATTATATAATAATTAAATAACATTATTTAAATCATTATACATGAGGTTTAGACACGTATGAAGAAAATCGGACCTAAGGTAAGGGAAAATTTTGCAATCTCATTTTTATCCGAGATTGTTTATACTTTAGAATTTACTGGGGAATATTTATCATCCACATCCATGTTTCCACAATATGTAATATTATTTCTGTCCTCATACAATTGTTTAAATCCAATTTTACCCTTTGGTGAGTTTTTACTAAATGATAAAAAAGGAATCTTTTTTCGTTTTTAGTACGAGGTACTTTTTGACTTTTCCGGCCAATGTATGAGAAGAATTTTTTTAACTTATACAGCATAAATGGATATTTAGGATTTCATAAAAAAATATTTCTATGAAGATTAATTTACAATTTTTCATGTTTATTTTTAATCATCTTCTTTTAGTTTAAAATTTGTGACATGTTAAGAAAGGAAAAGTGTTTTTGAAGTAGAAAGGATATTTTCCTCAATAATAGAGTTCAAGTGTTTTATCAAAATTATTTTCCATCTAAGATAATATAAGGTTCTGTTTCTATCCCTATTTTTACATTTATTTGATTATGTTATGATGAAATTAATTTTATGAAATCCTTTTGTGGATTATGTTATGATGACATGATTTTTAAGAATCCCATTTTTATTACATGGGTTATGTTATGATGGATGATTTATTATTTTGTGACACAGATAAGAATGGTTTCATTTTCAGATTGGTGGGAACTATATCTCCCCCCAATGCATTGGGTAAATATTTATATCTCATGAGAAAGACATGGTTGGAATGAAAAGTTAATCTGGTTCAGTGATACAGTACTGGAATGAGGAGTGAACTCGGTTCACTAATGAAATTTGTACGCTATGATAGTCTTGGAAATGAGTCTTGAATAAAATGAAAATATTTTCTATGATTATGTTTGTATGACACAATGTTTCATGTTTTAAGTTATGATTATTGGGATTACATTTCACCACTATGATTTATCCCATGTTATGATATTATGATCTCTTGTGCAGGTTAAGATATTCAAAATGTTATGTTCTTATCAATATGATATGATTGATATTTCTTTTGTTTACCCTCACTGAGCATTTGAGCTCACCATTTTGTATGTTTTATTTTTCCCTAGGTCAAGAAGAAGGGTATTAAGTAGGATATGCCAAAAAGGGACTCTAGATATGATTAAATAAATGGGAGACAACGTAGATGATTTATAAACCAGTTGTTTCTGTTTCCCAGTTTCTAAAGACACTAGACCTATAAGGTCTATTCATGGTTTTGTAATATGTTGTAATAATTATTCTTCAATTTTGACGTAATAAAAATGTATGTAATGTATGGGTCGTTATACTGACCATTGAAAATGTGCCTATAAATAAGAGATCATTTGAAATAGCTCATAACATTGATGAATCAGTCGAGAACTCTAGAGACCACATGTTGTTGAAGTGATTTATAGAGATAGATACTCTCATGATTTGTTCGTACTGAACATCTTGTTCATAATTTCTTCATGCAACTCCAAATGTTGCTGAGTACATTCGAGGGATTCTGGGGATAGAAAGATAGAGGTTCCAACTACCTTTAAGTTCAAGGGCTTGCAGCGATAGAAAGATAGAATCCTATTCTCATATTGAGGGCTTACCCTGGTGTGGGTAAGATAGTCTTTTTTGAAAGTATAAATCAAGGGACCTTTATCCAAGGTTGTGGGATACCATACTCATTCGGTTAAAAGATTTCGTACTTGTTACTTGTATTGTCTCAAGTTTGTTTTCCACTACATTTTTATTTTTAAGGAAAGTATAACTATCTTATAATTTCTTATACTTGTACTCTGATTAGTAAGATTCTATACGCTTTGAGATAGAATATTTATCTTTGTATACTTTTCTTAAGTTTCATTTCTGGAACCATATTTCCAGAATCAAGCAAGTTTGTAGAACTAAGAGTTCTAGTGAATTTACCTTGTTTAAATTTTTTAAACATTATCATATTTAAAAGTTCCAAAGGAATTTTTTAAAGTATACAATCACCCCTATTTTATATTTAGCATATAAATTATCATTTCGATTCTACATAGTATACATGGGTTTCCCTCTTTGTGATAAAACATGATTCACTTACTATCAAATTTAATTTTCAAATAAAACACAAATTCTGGTTATACACACTAAAATATTAGCTAAACATTTCCCCCCCCATGTTTGTTATTCAATAATCCCTTTTACAATTTCATAAAAAAAATTAAAGAAGTACATCCATGTTTTGTACACAAAATTCATCTGAAAACCATATTTTGAAACCAAATGCATTCCAAAAGCACACCAAACAATAATTTTCCTCCATAAAAGAATTTAATAAAATCAGTTCAAGAACCACATAACAAAACCATTTCATATAACATGGAATACAAAGAAAAAATGACATTTTTGTACAAAAATTCCCCTTTAAAATCAACCAAATTACCAATGCTTAAAGAAATGACACTAAAAAATGGATGAGGAATATGCTGAAAATATAAATCGAGAAAAAATACTCATCAAGGGATTCTTACACATGGAATCACCTACCAAACATGTCAAAGCCCTCGAATAAATGAGAAAAACATCAGTCGCACCACCGGTACACCAAAAGGAGGTTAAAACGAACCACAAACCACAATATTGGACAAAGAAACGCAGAAAAAAACCCTAGTTATGAATCCCTAGATTCATGACATTTGGAGATTCAATAAAAGTGGGAGAAATCTTAATAAAATGGAAGGAACTAGGAATGAAACTCACATACATCAGATAGTTTGAATAAATCTCCTCATATACGCCAATAGATGAATCACCAAGCATCCAACATTGATATTTCGGTACTAATAATGTTTATGAGATCGAGTGGAGACTCAAATGGGGGGAAAAGGGTAAAAAATGAATGATTTATGAATGAAACAAATACCTTTTACAAATGTCAATGATTTTAGAAACCATGAGGCAGTTCACCCTAATCCATGATATAGATGGGATCCAAATAGGAAAAATGAAACTTGGGGGGTGGTCTTCAAGGGTTTTTGGGATCAATTAAGAGGTGAAATGAAAACACAATGTTAAAAAATGATATAGATAGAAAAGAAAGAAATAATTTTATTGAATCTGTAAACGGGCCAACGGGTTGGCCCAGTTATTGAATAAATCACCCAAATCAACGATTATTATAAGTTAATAAGGGTTCTAAATGGAAATGGTGGTTTTAATTGGTCAGGGGAGGCCATGGGGGAAATTGAATGGGGGATTTTTTTTGAAAAAACAAAGGACTTGTAAAAGAAGCAAATGTTGTTATTAAATGTGAAAATGGGCTCATGGTTTGACCCAAATATTGAAGAAACCACCATTTTCTCCAAAAATTCATGTGAAACCCCCCAAAAAGAAAGAATAAAAAGTCCATGAAAAATAACTTTATAATAATTAATTTATTTTCCAATTATCCCCACTATAAAAAAATTCTTTCCTCCAAAAGTCATCATGAAGCACGATCAGATAAGAGAAACAGAAACTGATATTCGACCCAAGACTTCCACTCCTATGTCACATGCTCATCAGTCCCATTATACCAAAGGAATCAAACCAGAGAAATAGACTTACCTTGAAGAAATTTTTCTCAAAAATCCACAATACGCACTGAACGCTCAACCACAAATTGATTTGTTTCGAACTCTAACTCTTCCTAACTCAAAACATGGGACGAGTCCAAATTGTATTTCATTAGATGAGAGCTAGGAAAAACATTATGGATTGTTGCCAACCGATAGGTAAAAGATAACTACTATTCCACCATACTAATATTATTAATTATTTCAAAACATCCCACATACCTTGTTGTTAGCTTCCCTTACTTACCAAGATGACGATGACTGAAGAAAGGTTCCACATTAAAAAAATCCCAGTAACACACAAAAAACCCCGAAGCTCGATGACTATGATTAGAATAATACTTGTGTCGACTTTAGGCTATCAAAAACCATTTTCTAATAATCTTAAGCTTGTCTACCATCTCCTACACAATACTCAGAACCATCAACTAGGTCTCACCCACCTCCACCCAACACATAGAAGATCGGCACCGCCGACCATAAAGCATCTCGAATAGTGAAATATTAATTGAGGATTAGTTTCTATTGTTATAGTAAAAGTATAAAAATACCCATTTTAATTCCTATAAACCATAGAAATCCAAAACACATTCCCAAATCATGTCTTCTAGAATCTAATTATCCTACTCCGTCTAACCATCTATTTGAGAGTGGTATGTCGTACTCAACATCATATGCGACCCCAATTCCTTTTGAAGGCCACTCCAAAACTGAGAGTTTAAAGGAGGGTCCCTTTCTGAAATTATATCTAATGGAACACCATGGATTCTCACGACATCTTGAACATACAACCGGACCAATTCTTCCACATTGTTCGAATGTTTAATCAGAATTAAATGGGATGATTTGGTCAGACAATCAATCAAAAAACAAATCGAATTATTTACATAAGGTGTACAAGGCAAGACAACTATAAAATCCAAGGAATCCTCATCCCACTTATAAGTAAGAATGGGTAATGAATTAAGAAAAATATAGAGATTTTTATTCTCTACATTCACCTACTAGGAAGTATTTCATCTCGATATAAAGTCATCTATGTCCCATCTCATGCCTTTCCACTAGAACCAGTGATGAACATCATAATATATCTTGGGGGAACCATGATGGATATCCCACTAAGATTGCTGGATATCTTGCATCACCACCTTCATCATGGACTAAGGCGCCACATATCGGCCCATTAAGCCCATGATACCATCGGGGGACAAAGGCTAATTAGAAGAAATATCCATACTATGAAAAAACTACCTCGACTACTAACATAACTCATCACTGGGCTTATCCTACTGAATCATCCCCACAAGAAAATGGGTTAAATGAACACTTGCCTAGAATTCAAATCCACTGTGCTCTTTTGTCTTCTCATGCTTCTGAGAAAATAGCCACATCCGAGTCCACTCATCACCGGACTTCCGGAAATCCTGAACTGATACTCTTCTCATCAAGGCATCATCTTTCATGTTACCATTACCTAGGGTGTAGACGATATCAATGTCAAACCCTTGCAAGTAATAGATCCAACACTATAGTCTTATGTTAAGTTCATTCTATGAGAAGATGTTAGATAATTAATTATGATAAGAATAGACCAATAACTTTTCCCCAAGAGTTAGTGATGTTATGACTTTAATGAATGCATCATAGATACAGGATCCATGTTGCGGGTTGGGTAATTCTTTTCATGTGGTCGGAGTTGGAAGGATCCATAATACCCCAAGTGATCATCCTTTAGAAGTGTTCACTTGAGACCCAATCCAGAAGCATCATAATACACCATATATCCCTTTCCATATTCATGAAAGATCAACACAGGGGTGATATTCAACCACCACTTTAGTTCCTCAATGGATTCCTGACATTCTGGGCCCCCAAAAAGACATCACCCCATTCTGGGTGTTTTCGCTCATGAGAGACATAATCTGAGAGAAATCCTAAATAAACCACATGTAGTATCCTACCATCTCGAGGAATCATTTGATCTCAATCACATTCCTCACCTTCTCCCAGGACATCACTACACTAATCTTCATGGGATCCATCGAAACTCCCTACTCTAAGATCACATTCCCCAAAAAAATAACCTCTATGATCCAGAAGGTGCACTTGTAAAAATTTTAATAAAGGTAGTGATCCAGAAAATCCCCCAACATGGTCCATAAATGAATCTCATGTTCCCCCTCGGATCTAGATTAAACTAGGATGTCATCCATGAATACCAAAAAAAAGAGTGGAGATACTGGTGGAAAACCCTATTCCTGATTTCCATAAATATGGTTGGAGCATTGTTCAAACCAAAAGAAATGACCAAGTACACAACATGGTCGTACCTACATTGGAACACTGTCTTTGGGATATCTACCTTCTTAACCCTATGTTTGTGCTAACCAAAACACATGTTTATCCTTGAGAACCACTTTATACCCTTCAAGTAATCAAACAAGTCATCTATTCAGGGAAAATGATATTTTATATTGATGGTTACCTTATTCTGATTCTGGTAGTTAATACACAACTAGAGGGATCTGTCGGCCTTCTTCTCAAAAAGGACAGAAGTGACCCATAAAGATACTATCGGGTGAATGGATCCTTTGGATTGCAAATCTTCCAGGTATATATTTATTTCCCTTAAATTAGTGGGGGACATATGATATGAGGGAATAGATATATATTGTGTTTAAAAAGACAAATCGATCAAGAACACTATGTTTTGGTCTGGGGGAAAGCCTAAAAAATATTCTAGGAATACCTTCAAGAAGTCATCCACTACATGAGGAAACCCACCCTAAGGATCATGACAATCTTCCTCTAGCAGGAGCGAAGACAACCAAAAGACAATATTTCTAAACTCTGGGAGTGGAGGTCTTGGACGACCCGACCTAAAATCCCATTTCCTTTAAAAAACATAGGATTTCCATTAGGTGATATGAAACTCACTCGCCACCTATAGAAATCAATGTGTGCTTGAAAGTTCACTAACCAATCCATGACAAGGATTACGTCAAAATGATCTATATCCAATACCAAGAGGTCACACTCCACCTTTACCCCATACAAAGTATGTGCACAGGATAGGCACTTGAAACCCTGAACTTTATTCTTACCCTGTCGTGTCACCAACTCCATCGTAATAAAAAACAAAATAGTTGGAAAATTCAGCACGCTCACAAAATAGATAGAGATAAATGAAAAAGAAGAACCAATATCAAAAATACCATCAGATATTGATGATTAAATCAAGATGGTGCCTCAAAATATTGAAATACACACATTTGATCTTGTGGGTGCCTGCTCCACCACATGAACATTACAACTCTCTTCCTGAGAATTACCACTAACATGTGGCTCAACCATGAAATGGTTCTTCCCCAAAGACAATCAGTCCATGCTGCCATAACCACCAAACTGAGATCCCCCTGTTCTAGAGGGATATAATTGATCTCCCACCCCCCCCCTATATTCCACTGATCCAACCACTCTCTGGAGTGGACGTTCCATCATGAAAAAATTCTTTAAGTATCCCATACTTCCACACTGATAGAAGGTCATAAGAGGACATGTTCATGAAAGGAGGGTGTTCCCTAGCCCGCCACACTGGTGGAACACAACAAATATTGTATAAAAATCCACAGAATGAAACTTCCTGGATGGTTGGCCTGAACTACCACCTACCTTCTTCCCCCACTCCTCTCACTTCCTTTTCTTCTCAAAAGAATTTACACAAACCCTTACTGACACTAGTCCAGAGAAACCAAACACCCCTTACAGTCAATCCCTACCATAAAATCCCAATCAACCACCTCAGTGAAAGTCTTCAACTTTAAAAAGAGGACCTGGGAATAGATTTATGGCCCCAATCCCCTCTCAAACTCTTAAGCCTTCATGTTTTCACTGGATTCTATTTCTGAAGAATACCAGACTAGCTAAAAAAATAGACAGAATACTCCATCACTGATTGGTCACATTGAACCATTCTCCATAAACTCCTAGGATCTTGAATATGACAAGAAAGTAGGGAATTAATGATCATTGAAGGTAACCTTGATGTCCTTCCATCTCATCTGTTCATGCTTCCCAGCAAAATACACTAATTTCCACCACATGCGGCTAGTACCCTCTAACAAAAAATATACACACATTACCCTGACCTCTTTAGGTGTGTCATGAAACTCGATCATGAAATCAATCTTCTCGAGGAACTCCTATGATTTCTAGGGTTTCATGCCACCTTAGAATGTTGGAGGCATGTTCATTAAGAACTCTTGTTCTTTTTTCATTTTAGGACTAGTCTTTTCTTCCCTAGATAGATCATGAGTGAGAGATACTACCATTCTCAATTCTTTGACATCCCTGACCATGGATTCTACCATATATTGATCAATCAGTGAGGGGGAACTCTCCCAAGTGTCCTCTCGTGGGTGCAGGGTAGCTTTCTGAGGAGGTATGTTTCTACAAAAGGAAACAATCACAAAAGAAATCTTCAGTACAAAAATTCTGAAAAATTTCAGCAATCACATAAAATATAAACAAGTCTAAGACATCACCACAATGAAATATACAACCACTTCACTTCCACCTGATGTCTACATGTAGTCTGCAGCCCGCATGTCCCACCTGGAAGAGATGTCAAAAAACAATCCCAAAATTTCATTAAAACTCAAGGTTTTTCATGAAATTTACTGGCCAGGCACCCTAATCATTACCAAAACTACGCGCCTCGACATTCCAAGATCCTTTCTAACCAGACTCACCCCAAAATAATAATATGACCTGAAAATATAAACCTTCTATGATACCATTTTCTCATGAACCATATGTAGTCATCTTCAAAGTTGGTACCTGACCCATCCCATGGTATGGGATGAAGGACGTTACTTATCACCATAGGTTGGAACAAGTTCTCATGTAATATAAATAATAGTTTGAAAACTATTTATTGGAGTTTGGATACATAAAATAAAAAATAATGAAGAATAAATCCGATCTGAAAATTTATGCCAAACGATCCTTAATTAAAATTCAGAACTGAATACAAGGTATTATACAATACACAAGAGGTAAAAATCTAAAAAAATTATAAAAAAATACAACATAAGGGCTGCCACATGACAAGGGTTCATCACTCATGAGATGTCTCTACAACACCGCTCCACATAATCAACTAACAACCCGAATTCCCATCTCCAACGACATTTACCATACCTATGTCAAACACAATCAAGTCTACATTCAACCAAAGGTGTATCTAGGGTGTGATACTAAGCCTAAAAGGATACCATCCAAAAAAATTCCATGTGATAAACGTCATAAGATAAAAAACATTCCAATTTTTACAATAAGAAATTGTAGCAACGATTTCTAAACAATGTGTCCTTTAAATAAATACAACTTTCAAGGGGTATCATTAAATAATGAACACATTTAAATAAAATATGGAAGTTCAAATTTTTTTCATACAAACACACCATAGTACAAATATAAATACCATGTTTTCAACGAGCACTGATCACGGGAACAGCCCTAGACACTAGCTAGTTGTGAGCCCCAGGTACCTCGTATATTAGTTTAATGTAACCGTATAAATATCTATTCTAAAGCACGCGTCACTAGTAGGTAATATACCCATAACCTAGTAGTACCCAATCATCATCATTATTTTTTTAGTGTTTTAAACGTCAAACATTCTAAGTGAAATAGTGACAAAACACTCTAGATCCTTAGCGTACTAATACACATCCGTCCACCTAGATAACTGAGTTTCCCCCTTTTTGATCAAACAAGTTACACATGAAATAAAAATTAATTTAAACATAAAACACAACTTATGGTCATACACATTTAGAACAATATATTAACATGCTTTACACCCATTGTGTAATTAAATAAACCCATTAACAATTTTATAAATAGAATTCAATAATTATAACCTTGATTTTCACAAAAAATCAATCTAAAAACCCTATATTGAAACCAAATGCATACCAACATCACACCAAAATATAATTGGATACCCTAAAACCATTTAATAAACCAATTCAATGACCAATAAAACAATCCCAATCGATTCAACATGGAACACATGAAAAAAACACACATTTTTGAACAAAAATGCCACTTTAAAATCAACCACTTAACCAATTCTACTAAAAAGGTTTTCACACAAAAAATGGAAGTGGAATATGATTAAAATAAAAATCAATCAATTATAACTCATCCAGGGATGATTATGAATGTAATCACATTCCAAATGTGTCAATACCCTCAAATCCTTATCTGAAACATAATTCGCACAACCGCCATACCACAAGGGAGTGAAAAAAAACCTAAAACCAAAATATTTCACAAAGAAACTCAAAAAAAATCCTAGGTATGAATCCCTAGATTTTTGACATTTGGATTTTAATGAAAAGTGTGAGAAATCTTTTGGAAATTGATTTCACTAAGAAGGAAACTCACATACTTGAAAGAATCTGAGTAAATCTTCCAAAATATAGTAATAGTTGAATCTCCAAGTAGAAAATATTGAAATAGAGGTGTGAATATGGCTGAGGAGGTCATGTGGGGATTTAAGTGAAGAAAATAGAGTAAAAAATGAATGATTTATGAAAGAAACAAATTACCTTTTCAAATCTAGGAGATTTGAGAAACCTTGAATAAATTAACCCTAATCCGCAATGAATATGAGCTACACATATTCAAAATGGAACATGGGGGTGTGCATCGGGTTTTTGGTTTCATTTGAGAGGTAGAATGACTGAAAAATGTTAAAAAAATTAATGATATTTAAATGAAATAAATTATTATTTTTAAATATGTAAATGGGATCCCGGGATATCCCAATTCCTGAATAAATCACCCAAATCTATCATGATTATAAGTTCCTAAGGGGTTGAAATGGATATGGTGATTTGAATAGTCCAGGGGAGGCCATTTGGGAAGTTGAATGGGTAAAAAATGTTTACTAATTAAGGTTTTATAAAAGAAACATATTTTCGTTTGTAATCTAGAAATGGGAACATGGTTTGTCCAAAATCTTGAAGAAACCACCCATGTCTCCAAAAATGCCTTGTAAACCCTCAAAAAAAAAACGTAATAATTAAAAAATACAAGAAAAATAACTTCTAAATAAGTCATGAATGTTACAATAATCCATTATTTTCTTCATAAGGTATAGTTGAGAAATAATTTTAGAAAGTGTTGATGATGTTCACTCATTAATGATTCCCATGTACATCCTTTGAGAATCTATGAATATTGGGTCCTCCTCAATTCTCATCATTGATAAAGTTATAGGATCCTCTCTACATATATCATGTAGAAAATTATTTTTCGTACCTGGATGGTAGTGGATTTAGTAGTAGTAATCATTGATGTGCTCTAACCATCATTTATGGAACATAATAATCACCTTATTTAAAAATATATTTTTGTGGATCTTATTATCTGTATATATTTCACTCGTATCCCCGTATAGATAATGTTTCTTGATATTCAAAGAAAAGTCACATCTTTCAAATATAAATTATTTAATAGATGGTTTTTTCATAAATTATCTACTTCCTGGAGGTGTAAGATACATCATTATAATTTTTAATTAGTACATAATATAATCCTTTTTTAATCAATTGTAAATAATACAAAGAGTTCCCCACCTATCAGAAGTGTACGTACTGGTGCAATGATAAGAGTTATTTTTAACTCTTTGAAGAAGTATTCACATTCATAGCTATTGAAAATCTTTTCTCCTTTTCATGTCACCTTGGATAGTGGATTTTAAAAACAAAAGAAGTTATTATGAAATCACCGATAATACCTTGGTAGACCAAGGAAACTATGGACCTCTGTTGCAGATGTTAGTCGGGCCCACTCATTAATTTAACATCTCTTGGATTTTTCTATATATATTCAATTAGTAGTGATATCATTCCCCATGAATGACACTTCCTCATTCCAGAACAAACATTCACAACACTTTGATAAATTTTACCCCTTCACAAGTTCATTATAACAATATTCAAATTCTCCCCATATTCCTCATTTCTCTTAGTGTATATCAGAATATCATCAATAAAGACTACCAAAATTATTTCTAGGTAATCTATAATTAATCTATTCATTAATTCCATGTGCATTTCCATATAATTAGGTTGAGTCTAAATGAAATCACAATGAACACATAGTGTACATACCTCATTCGAAAGTCAGTATTGGGAATATCTTGCTTCTTCATCTATAATTATTGATATTCGGACTGAAGGTCCACCATATAAAAATACATGGCAACATGTAGCTGATCGAAAAAGTAAACTATATGTTGAAGTGGATACTTGTTATTTATAATGATTTTGTTGATATCATTCTGATTAATGTAGAGGCTCATTGATCTATCCATCGTCTTGATGAAGAGGACTTGTTCTCCCCATGGTATATCACTCAGGCATATAAAACCCATATTTAAATTCACTCTTAACTACTTATTCAGTAATTCTAAAAAATGGATTCCATTTTATGAGGTTTATCTGATATTGGAAAAGATCCATGAATACATACAATTGTGAACCCAATATCTCGATCCGGTGGAAAACCAGCAAACTATTTAGGGAACATATCAGTGTAGTCACATATAATGCTAATGTCCATGATCATGATATTTTCCTTTGTATCAATCATTTGAGCAAGATATGATTTCTCATAAAAAATATCCTCACATGATATGGTTATCATAACGGAGATTCATCATACTCCATACAATTGTATAGAATTTGATGATTCTTCAGGATGGGAAGAGTGATATCCATTTTCCTAATGTTTGGTGTTTGATTTGGATAAAGATAGCCAATCCATGCCCAATATATCATAAATCTATACTAAAGGATGTATGACAAGATTTTATGGGAGGTTCAGTGTAAAAACATTAATTGGAGATGATTTATAGACTTTTAATAAAATTATTTCCCCATATTATGTTCTCACTGATATCTCAACCTCTATATTTTGAGGTGGTGATTGAATTTCTATACTGAACATGAAATATATGAAATTACGAAAACAACTAGAATCAAATACTATGTTTGGTATTTTTGAATGAATTACCTCCGTAATTATCACCACATAATTTTCTACCTCCACCTCAACATTAGTGATGGAATAATCATTCTCTTGATCCTTTGGATTTGGTGGCAGATGGCGTTGGCTACCCTCAAGAACACAGGGTTTAGTGCAATGTCTTGCATAGTTCACATTCTCCTTATAGAGGAAGCATTGAACCATGGGAGGTTCTTTTCTTTCCACCACTAATTTTTCTACTTCCTCACATCTCATTAATATTAATAATCTTGGTGTCCTTCTCTCTATCACATATAGCATTTCCCAATACCTTTGAGTAAATTCCTATGATTATTCTAGACACATTTTGACATGTGAGTGGTTGAGTTTTCTTTTTCAGCATTCTCATTAGATCGACCAACATGAAACTCCATCTTTCGTTTCATATCACCAAAGTCATGGTACCATTACTCAAACTTTATCTCCAAATTGAGATCTGATTAAACAAATTCTTCATAGCACCCAATGTCTTGAGTTAGTATTGTCATTTTAAGGTGTGGTTTTAAACCACTAAATAATCAATCATATTTTCTATAATTGTTGATAAAAAATCCTTAAATGTATCATTCATGACTTGTGAAATTTACATCATAGGTTATGACAGATTCAACTTCATTTTACTTCTTCATTATGATTAATATATTCAAGATTGTATAATGATAATGAGGGAAATACTTGAAAAGAAGCATTATCTTAAATTCTTCTCACTTCATATCATCAATTTAGTACTTCGACTTGGTGTTCTTTATCAACACTCATCATTCGTCGGCCTATCCATCTAGATGATAAAGGACTATTGTCCCCTTCCCCGTCTCAGAACAAAAAAGTACATAAAAGATATTTTATGTTGATTTGACCCACTATTTTGTGACATGTTTATCAGAAGATCCAATAATTGTCAGTGTTAATTACCAAATAAAAATATCTATTTTCAATTTACCCTTCTTAGGTGAAGGAGGATGTTCCACATTTTTTGGTTAATTAATCATAGCATGCAACAACTAGGTATGCATTGGAACATAATTTGGAACTCCAACACTAAAAGCATTGGTGATTGAATTCAAGAAATCACTACATTGTCCCTCTCATTGGTTTTTCTCCCATTCTCTCCTCATTACAACTATTTTCTAAAATAAAAAAGAATACAATAAAACAAAATTCAACAATTCATGAAAAAATAATTTATTCCATTAGAAATTAACTCTATAGGCATATATTTTTGGATAACTATGTTTATTATTTTTCAAAAAAAAAATCATGAGTGAGTACTTATAATTAATATCATAATAAGGGTTTTAACTATGGTTCTCTAATATTAATTCCAAAATCAACCAAATTGTGCTCTAATACCAACTATAATAATTCTACATTTTCTTACAATATTATTACATCATTTTAATGATACAAATCATAATTGTGTCGAAACCCCAAGATGCAGAGGATTAGTTTCATTTGAAAATTCAGTCTATACATTACATTTAAATAGTAACTCATAAATGTTTATTTAATTCAGTATTATGTAGATTCTTATTGTACCTCACGGTCTCTGTAAAAGTATTCACCTAAGGATATTCATCAATATATGGTGACACAGAATCCCAGAAAGAGAATAAATGTTAACATAAATCAATATAAAATGGTTCAGAATATCAGTAATCATCATAACAAAATCATTGAATCATAATCATATTCATGATAGGAAACACAAAATAAAGGCATAAAATGTGAAAATATATAAAAAATAAACATCAATCCTTGGTGGTCAAATACCACACAAGGGTATGAACAAATATATCATCATGTTCATGAATATTTCCCTTTATGTAATGATTTTCATCACACTATGCATGTCATTAAATAACTATATAATTTTGGTAACACACGTCATATCATATCATTTACTTGTGTAAAATAATTATGGGTGCACACATCATATCAAAACATTTACATCGTCATGCATTCCACATAGAATGTACATCAATCTTGGAAGAAAATAACCCAAAGAAATGAATGGTTTTAATTTCAAACATTCAAAAACATTGGTGATCCCAATATAATAATGGGACAATATTCATGGTATCAATCATTATTGAAGAAGAAGAAATCTCTTAAAAAGTAAAAGATTTCATTATTTTAAGATGAGTTATTTTTTAAAAAAAATCATTCTTCATAAAAGGCTAATTGAAAAATAAATATCCCATAAAATAAACGGCATAAAAATAAATTATAATTAAATAAAAATAAAGCAACATACATTCTAAAAATTGACTGAATGAGGAAAAACCCAAATAAAGAGTGGTGTGTTATATAATTCCCCTCACTGTATTTCTAAATTATTTCTTCACAATAATATCATGGATAGTTAAAATAAATTAAATAATTTAAAAATAAATAACCTTTATTAAAAAAATATTTTTAATTATTGTTTAATTATGTTTATTTATGTTATTTTCGATGAGTTATAGAGTTTAATTTCATTTCTCAGCAGTTTTCATTTTCTGGGTTTTCATGACCTATTAGCTTGTATATGAGTATTTAAATTCATGTACAATTGGAATAATGTTTTAGAATTGAAATTATAGTTTATTAATGATCATAAATATGGTTAAGTGGTTATACATATCATTTGGTTATATGGTATTATTATTAATCATTAGATAATACATTAGTGGTAATTGTTTAGATTATTACGATGGGTTTTTATCACAACGAAATCATTTTGTTTTATCTTTTAGTATTTTGTAAATATGTTACATAAAAAATATAAAAAGGACTATAAAATAAATATTAAAATATTTTTTTCCCATTAAAAGGATTTCTTGACTGGACTTAATAGTGGTAAGGTAAAATTAAAACATGTCATCTTTGAAGGAGATAAATCAACACCACACATACAAGGCTTTAAATTTAAGAATAATATAAAGCATATAAGGTGTTCCATGATAAACTATTCAATTATAATAATAAAATTAAAATATATTTAAGTTACTAGAGTTATAATTCCTTTTACCAAAACTTCAGTTTATTAGAGAATAAGAAAATAATAGAATATGAAATGAAATTAAAAGAATAGAAATATGATTTTTCATCTTCAATCATTGTCCATAAGAACCTCCTTTGGGAAAAAGGTTTAGTCGTTGGATAATACGAGAAGATATTGGACATGGGGTGGGGGATTTATAAGTGTTTTTGGTAGAATTTAGAAATTATCAAATCTTTTAATATGGGAGTAGAAGATGTGGTTACGTGTGGTATTTATACAGGAGGAGAGGGGCTTTTTGTCATCATTTTATTCATTAATTTATTATTTTGACTCATGATAATGAATAGTTTGATAATTATCAATATATATATATATATGAAAATATTTATTGGGAGTTCGAGATTATGGTTAATACGTCATATATGACTGAATAAATAGTTTATTTAACTTGTAAGGTATATATACAGTAATTTACTATATTTAACTATTCACCAAAAAGTAACATTTTTCAGAAAAATCCAATAACATAACCAATTTTTTTTTTCAATTTGATGAATTGAAAAATGAATTAAATTTAATGAAAATAATGTTCAATGTATGATAAATTTAATTTTTAATTAAAATCATTATTTGCATGGAAAATAATTATTTTAAAATTAGAACAGATTTTATAACAATATCAAAAATTTATAAAGGTATCAAAAAATTATCGTAGAATTAAAAGACAACTAAGTATTAATTAATAAAAACATTTTCGAAAAATTAGTTATATTTTAAATCATTATATTAAATATAAAATTTTAATTAAATATTTATGACTTCTAAAAATATGTTGACTTAATTAATAATTTATACCAAACTTATTTACGTATACTATGATATAATTACACCACATTATAATTTATAAGGCTATTAAATATTATTTATACTTTCAGGGGTGTAGTTACAATTTTTTTGGGTCATATAATATTAATAAGGGTCATATTACTGTTTCAAAGTTCAAGTTTTTATTCCATCGGTATTGGTTCCCTAACTTATAGAAGTACCTCTTAAACCATTCATTCTTCATTTATAAACTATGTATTATGTTCTCTAAGTTATTTAATGTGACTCAAAATATATGACATAATTATAAGAAGGGAATTTTTATTGATTATATTTTGGATTTTTACATGGTGTGTCATAATATGTTTTTTGTGGCTTTGGTCAAAGAGACAAATGATGTAAGTATACTTAAAGAAGGAATATTTTCTATTTATAACTATTTTCTCATTAATTTGAGAAATGTGGTTGAATCTATTTTAATAATAGTGTTTCATATAATGTCTATATCAACTTCTACAGTTACTCCCATAAAATTCCCACAATTTTGTAGATGAACAACACTCATTATTTATACAGTCACTCTATGTATGAAAATGTCTAAAAAAAAGAAGACCTCATTGAAACATGATCATGAACACATGAAATGGTGTTATAGAGCTCCAAAAATAACAAAAAAGACTTTACTAAACTCTCCATAATTATTTTTATTTTCAATATTGGAATCATCATTCGAGATTCCACCTAAAATAATAGACTATATCTAAAAACTGGGCCACCCCGAAATCACTTACACCATTCCTTATCATAGTCATTGGTTCATGGCCCAATAGGTACCACCATTTGCCTCGTAAACATGTGGTCCCCCCATAGGGCCCAATGATGTTCTTGAATGGGTAATTTGACTAATGAATGACCCCAGAAGAAAACACATGTTTTTTCCAGTGTTCTTTGTCATCACTTATACACACACTAGAAAACAAACTAGAAGTTTACCAATACTGATCACTAACCTTGGCCAAGGACACTTAATTGTGGAGATCTAATCTTGACGGCTCTCGAAATGAAATGTGCACCTTATAGACATGGGTCATATAGTTTAGTTATTTATAAATTTATCATTGTGGGGTGTCACCTTCACCCCCCACCCTAGATAATAATGTCCTCATTTTGGACCCTAATCTCATTAGAGGATGTACACCTTAGTTATTTCTAGGTTCCTACTCTGATAACAAATGTAACAACTTGTCCCCAATAAGAACACATACATCATTCTTAAACATGGTTGTTGATTCATGACCCACTAGGTACCACCTGTTACCCACATACATTTTTCCCCACACTGGGCCCACCCAAGTGATAGAATGGGTTATCAGATGAATGATTGTTACCAAAGGCCAAGACATGTTATTTTCAATATGCTTTGTTCTCACTCACACACTCCCTAGAAAACATCCTAGAAGGTCACCCATCTAGATCACTACATCATTCCAACCACGATGAACTCAGGATTTCTAATCATGTAGGTGCCCAAAAAGAAAGGTTCACCTTGTTAACATGATTCATATTAGTTAGTTTGTTAGCACTTTATCATTTTTGCAGTGTTACACTATACATAATACGATTAAATTCTCTAAACCAATATAAGGTGATAAACTCATTTAAGATTGAATATTAATACCCAAAACATACATATTATTAACTTAATAACTACATAATATTATCTGAAAATTTATAAGATCCCTAAAATGGAAATACTTTTTGGACCACAGTTATGATGGTCTCCACCATAGATTCCAAAACATGTTTTTTGGACATTACAGCGAAAAAACCCAATTCAATATCTTCAACCCACATTCAATCATCCTCAAAAGACCTATAAATCCCTTGAAAACAAACAAGTGAAGTTCTAGGATGTCATGGGTAATTATATAAGATATTATTCGAATGATTCTCATCCTCCTAAATTCAATATGATCCCAAAAGTAAATCAATATCCATCAAACCTAATTTAAATAGGACATACCTATTATTCAGTGATCTCCCCATTAAAAAAATATGAACATGACTTAGGGAATTAAATTATCATTCATAAAAAATTTAAATATTTAAACATTAATGATATCTAAAGTAAATAAAACAAAAAAACATTACCTCTATGAGACAGACATATTAAACCTAATTATAACTACAAAAAAATTCTTCTAAATAACTAAAAAAAAGTGGATAATATCAATTAAATCCACCAAAAACGACACCCTTTAAATCATTTTTAATTCTATCATAAATTAAAAACATATTATTGAAATTATGTTTCTAAAACAATTCATTTTTATAAACATGGATACCTATCTTCTCAAATACTTAATGCATTTAAAAAACAACCAACTAATATAATGTTAACTAAAAAGAAATATATTTTTTTATTCTGACACAGAAAATCATAAATTCAATCATTTTTTAAATAAAAAAATATTAATTTTAAAAAACAATTTAATATAATTTTATTAAGAATATAAAATAAAATTCAACTTTGATCATAAATATTATTTAATGAACATTTTATGAATATTATATGGCCACACACTAAAAATAATACAACTGTTAATTTCATTAAATTGTAATTAATCCTATAATTAAATCCTCTATTATTTTTATCATTGAATGTTTTGAAAACACCTTACCCCATAACTCCTCCTTCCGCTTCCTGATAATAACTACGCAATGATTCTCTGATGACCTGAAATCTGTGAAAACATAAAAAAATTTAGTCTACTAAAAATATATAATCACACACCATATACATAGAAATAAAAAACACACTAATAGAATCTAATTCAAATTTACAACAATTTAATTTATAAAAGTCTATGCTCTATCCAAATCTCGTCATCTTTTAAAATCGACACAATACATTCCACCAATAACAGAACTGCCTCATCACTCAAAAACCGTTATCCCTCAAACCATATAGAATTTAGATAACCCATTTATTATCCACAATAATTATATCTAAAACAAAATATCAGTAACACCGTGAACAATTATTAATTTTTTTTAAGAAAAAATAATATCTTTCATAGTTAATGATACTAGAAACACCAAGTTTCAATGAACCGTGATATAATTTTAGAATATTTTTATGAAAATGTTATTGGATGATAATTATATTGGATATTATGAATTAGAATTACTAAATTAAAAAAAATATTATTATGTATAAAATAATTTCAATGGAGTCAACTAATAAGAAATTAAAATAATAATCATTTGAATATAAAGGATATTCTTTTTCCTAGAATTTTATTGTGTTAAATGTCTTTTTATCACATTATAATAAATTATTCCTTATTAGGAAATTAATATATTTAAAATTATATATTATATATTTAAACATATATTTTAACATTCAAATATTGTTTTATCTAGGCCTGAGGTAGGAATAAATATTTTTTATACATAAAATCTATTTTATAAAAATGCGTTTTATTGTGGGTTGCCCACTCATTTTTAAATAGTATTTTTGGAATATTATTGAAATTTAATTTTGAAAAATGGGTTATATATATATAATTATGAGGTAAATATTTGGTAATTTGGCCCCATTTTTTCATTATGAAATGTTACTGTGGAAATTTTTATCACTTTGGTAAAGGGTAAATTTTGTCAACCTAGGATAAAAACTAATTATTAAGGTCAGGTTTTTTCATCATAATTTTATTTTATGTAATTTCATAAACCCATATCACCAAATTAAAAATACTTTATTAGTTTTAAAGAGACATTATCTTGAAAATTATCTATATTATATTTAACAAAAATAAAATTTTGAAATGTCCCTATATTAAATTTAATTATCTCAAATATGATAACATAGAGAAAAAAGAATGTTTTAAAAATTATTAATAGTTATTTAAAATCTAATTTAATAATGTTAATTATGGTAAATTATTTCTATGTATTAATAATTATATAATTATCTAAAAATCATACACAACATCGTTAACGTATTTGTTCAATTTCTTGAAAAAATATTATAAGTAATATTAAAAATATTATAAGTATTATAATTTCGTTGAGTTAGAGGGTTGCAAATTTTTTTTGGAGGAATAAAACATATTTTTTATTTTTCAAAGGATTAAATTATAATTTTAACCTTATCATGGTGTCATTAAATTAATATAAATGAATAGTGTCAAAAATGAAATTAATTATATTTTAAGTAAATGATAATTGAAAAAATTATTACACAGGATATAAAATATTTATAGAGGAAAATAGGAATATGATATGGTCAAAATTTAAGACATTTGACATTTATGTTCAATTTTTCACCTTATAATTATAATTATAATCCTTTAAGAGAGAAAACACATATTACTACTGTTATGGAAAAAAAATTCAACTATAGGGTTTAACAAATGATAAGTTCCATAATACCACTTAATATTATCCAAATTTTATTTTTTGATGAAATTTAACCAATTTCACTATTTATATTAGAATATATATCCATATGGAACCACTACCCTTGATAATGATATATTATATTTTAATATTTTTAGAAATTCAAAGAGTTACCATTCCCTACACTAATATATGGGTACCACTCCTTTCTATTATTTAAACAAAATTATGTTCAATATATCAGAAAAAACAAAAAATATTATCATGTAAACAAGATATGATGTATTGTAGACATTTTGGTCTTTCCAAAACACCAACCCTAGGATCCTTAAGTGGAAATCTAAAGTATTTTTTAAGAGAAGAGGCAATCTCTTTAGTGGGTCAATTTCTTTTTAACATCATATCGTACTCCTATAAATATATAATGTTAGTTATAAAATAAATAACATGTAACATATATATTATGAAATTATAATTTTATTTTAAAACCACCATTATTTTCCTATATTCTCAACAAATGAGATGTCAATGTATATATCATGTGTACATAGCATTTATCATCTCCATATAATGATTCAATTAATTTTTCATCACCATATTTAATGGAGGGTATTAAGATGGTTTAAATTTTTATATATGATATTTATGAAATAGTTATACTTAATTAATTATAATATCAATTAATGAATCTTATATTCCAATCCATTAGAAAATGACAATGTTGTTCATGTTAATGTGTAGATTACCACCTCCAAGAAGCGATGTGATTTGTTTTTAATATATATTATTTAAGGATGGTATGAATAATATATTTTAGGAATATATATTATTTATATGATGTAATAATGTTAATATTAATGAAAATTATTAATTACCATAATTTTCATCTATCTTCTTGAAATTGAAAACCACGTTCATGCATACGTATAGAGTACCCTATTAAAGAAAGATGTAATTCATTATTTTGTCTCTAAATTTTATAGACAACTGTAATATTTTTATATATAGTGAATATATATGATATTAATATTGTAAATAACATTTTTTATATGATTTAACCATGATCAATGTAAAAAATATTATAACTATAGATCCAAAATTCATATGAAAAGATGAAATACTTAATATATATAATGAGTAGTTTTATATTAGATTGTTAATAAATGGGTGTAAAATTTTATAAATGTATCATATTTGTATTATATGTTTGTTATATATTTTTAATGGAATTATTTTATATTTTAATTTATTATACTATAGGATAGAGTGCTTTTGAAGAATGTGGAACTCAATGTGACTATTTTATATAAAAATCTCATTATTTATCAATATTGTTTATAATTAAGTAATGATGATGAAATATTATTGGAAAATTTTCAAATATATCATGATTCTTATTATCCTCTAGTTATTTATTTAAAATATATTCTTTCCATTCATTTTCGGCACTTATGTACTGATGATTCGAAACAATAATTTTTTTAACAAAAAATGACATTATTTATCTATACTGTTGAATATCAATTATTTTATATGCCTATGTTTTATAAAAATAAATTCAAAAATGATTCTTATATTATACTATGATTTTACAAATAATTTTTTCCTATGAAATAATAAAAAAAATTAAAAGGATTTTTTCCATATGTAGTACTTTTGATTACTTACTAGAAATATGGAAGGGATATTTGTTTTAGTACACACAACATGAACTCTATTACCCGCCAACATGACTATAAACGTGATTTGATGCTTCTTATACCTATTTTAATGTTTATTTCTAAATAAACTTTATTCCTTAATATTTTAGATATTTTTAAAGATAAATAAGATATTTCAAAATGAATATGTTATTTTATTCAATAAATAATTAAGATATATATATATATATATATATATTAAATCCACATTCATTTAATATTATTTTTAGTGATGTTACTTATGTTTTTATAGGGAGTTGTTAGAATAATTTCATAATTTTTTGTATGTGTATAGTTTATGATTTTTATTACATGATATTTATGAAACTAGTTTATTTTCCATAGACTATGTTTTGATGAATTGATGAAATGATTATGGATCCTGTTTATTTTCAATTGGTTCATCCATGATCAAATTCTTATAAAACATGCATCATTTTCATGTGTTATGGTATGATTTATTGTCTTTTGTAACACATTTGTATTATTTTATCTATATTATGGATGGACCCTACATTATATATCCCTCAAAGGAATTGGGAAATAAGGACATAAAATTAGATAAAAAAGACTAGAATGGGGAGTGAACGTAGTTTGGTTAAGGACAGTTTCTACTATGATTGTCATGGGAGTGAACATTGACTACAGTGTCGGTTTGGGGAGTGAACCCAATCCATTTATTATTGTCTTTACTGTACACCATGACTACAAAAAAAGTGATATTATGTTCTTATTTTTATTCTATAAATAAACTTTTTATTACATTGTTATGTTCTCATGGCTCATGTAATTTGATTACATTAAGATTATCCTCCTATGAATAGACAAGAATTATTCAATGAATCATGATATTGATCTATGATATGAAATTTATCATTTTAAAACATGAGGATAATGTTTTCATACCATTATAATCATGTAATGATTATGTGATCATTGAGGTCTTCATTGTATGCCCTTACTGGGTATTTGTGCTCAACAATTATTATTTTTTTGTCCCTGTGATATGTGGGAAATTTTTATGTAAAATATATATAAGAAGGTTGTGAATAATGAGTAATTAATAGGTGGAGGACATACATAATATTTAAAAAAGTTATTTATGTATAGATGTTTTGAGTGGCACTAGAATTGTATGATTTTGTTTTTGGATCGTTATGTTATGTAATGAATATTTATCTAATTACATGTAATATCTTTGAATGGAAATTATTGATTTCTATAATATAAAAAAATCCTATTTAATGAAATAGCCTAAAAAATATATTCTAATGACGAAATAATTATGATATAGAATGAGAACATATATTCATATGAAAACCACTTCTCCCTTTTCACCTACCAACTCATCAATTAATCTTCTATTTTAATAAAAATTTCATATTAGTTTATAATCATTTGAATAATGGAAAAAATATTATGTGATATTCCAACAATTTCGATTTATTAACAACTTGAAGTTGTTATACATTAATGGAATGTGATCAAACACAACCATAATAAAAACAAGGACAACCATCACAAAAAAACATCCAATAATATCTCATAATCATATAATCATTTTCAATTACCCCATTAAATATAACCATAAAGAAAATATTCAATATTTTCAACATCTCCCATTCATGTTACCATTTCTATGTGATTATCCAATTATGAATGATAGTTTAGTACATAAATAATTAAAATAATGTTTAAATACTGAATATCAATTGACAATGAAACTATTAAAGAAAATAAAACATTGAAATAACATGAATAATATGTTAATAAAATATTTACTTCAATTAGTAATTTATTATTCATTATCATAATTATGATAATTTTTATTGTCCACCTAATGAGATAAATATAATGGCTAATCCAAAATTTCAGCTAAATAAAGTACACATCCCAAATTGCGTAGCTCTTTTAATCTTCAAGGAGCACCATATAATGATTGAATATATAAAGGATACAAAACCACAAAACATTATCATGACCACCAAATAATATATCATCAACAATTCCAATCGAACTAGAATCAAATTCCAACCGAAACTGTAAGAACTCACGTACAAAAACAACTAACAAATCCATCAAGAGGAAATAAATTAAAGAATAATGTAGGGGAACCATGGATCAAAGAAGAAATAAATGCATGATTCAGTAATTTTTATTCAAAAAGGGTTGATTATGGATGTATGAGGGATGGACAATAGTCAGCTAGGGTTTTATAATATAGAATTAAATCTAATGAGATGGGATTTATTAACACAATTTATAGATTAACTATAACAGGCATCCATTATAGTGCAGTGAATCACCAACTATCTAATATGGAGATAGTCAAAGAGATAACAAAAAACACAATAATTAAAAATTGAATATCTATGTTCTATTAGAGGTTTATTTACCTAGAATCATGCTATAGTTTCCACAAAAACTTCCACAAAAGCCCTAAAACTTACTCTCTTAGTTTATATGAAATGGTAAATAGGAACAACCTCAATATTTGTATAAATTCTCTATCTATAACCTTGTTTAAAATCATTATGAACTCTAGATTAGTGACCTCATGTCCACCAGAACATTCATTATTCCTATTAATATTTTTTATATGGATTCCACCAAAAACAACCCATCCACTACACTCTTAAAAATGACAATCTTTATCTTAGAGACTTCTTAAATGAACAAACCAGACCCAAAAATATTCATATCCCATGAATTATGGAATTTTGAGTTCATCACAATATATGGAAACTAAAAACTTTCACCCCTATATAATATATAACATGAAGTCTCATAATATAAACCCAAATAGGTATTTTCTTTTAGAACATCCTACTCAATGTGATTGAAGCCCTATAATTGTCTCTATTATGGATATCAATGTGATTACAAGAGATTTCACATTATATTAAACTTAAATTAATAATATATTAAATATCATTTTTCCCCTCGCCATAAAAAATAAAAATAAAAACCATGATATATATTTAATGTTAAATGTGACTAGTAAAACAAATAAATATATTAGATGGTATAAATTGAAAAAAATGATTTCAAATAGTGGTAATGAAAGTAAGAAAAATGGAATGTGTATATGATAGTATTACTTACAATAAAAAATTTCTATGATAAAAAGGGATATATATATTACATGGTATTATATATTTTAATCCTATGAAAAAATCAAAAAAATTATTTATTGTGAAAAGTTTTATAAAGGAGTAGTTAAATCGGGTGGATATTTCTATAAGATTCATGCTAAGAGAACCTCCTCCTGATACTATCATGAGTGCTTATTTGATGATAATTTCATATGTGGATATCATAAGTGTTATGAAAAGTATTAATTAGGATTATATCAATATGTAATAAAATATTTTTAAATATTGATATCTCATGAACTTTTATACTTATGTAAGGGACCTTTTTCTAATTTCACTTCATACAAACAATTTTATTTTTTTAGAAATTCAAATTTTATTTTAATGAACTATGTATGTTATGAATGATTAATAAAATGATATATTTATCATATGAATTTAATTTAATACTATATTAATTTGTAATTAATAGTAAATAGAATATTTAATATATGAAAAAAATAATATACATACAATATTTCATTATATTTTATGGTATTAATAGAAAATAATATAATTAAATGTTTGGATATGAATATTAAAAAAATTAACTTGATTTTTGGAAATATAATACATATATTAATTTATCACTGTTTTTCATGATTTTTATAAAGGTTATGATTTTAATGTGAATAGTACGATATAATATTTTTTTTTAATATTATTAATTTTATTAAATTATTTATATATAAGTATTAATTATAAATATTTAAAAAAATTATCATGAAAAAATATGTATTTTATGAAAAATACTATATAATTAAAAAAACTTATTTTAAGAACATTTATTTCATTTTATAGATTTGGAGTCATATTTTTTATTAAAAAATTGTATCGATTATAATATGAATTTAAAATATTAATATTAATTTTACCAAATTTTTCACATTTAATTGAGAAAAAAATGGATTTAAAATATTGATTCAGTTGATAAAAATTTTCTAATATTGAACTCTTTATTTTTAGAAATGATGATAATTTTAACTAAGATAAAAATGAGTTACAACTGTAAAAGAGTATATAGAAATGGTAATAATTCAAGATATAAAGGGATTTAAATATTTAAATATTTTATTTATAATTTAGTGCATGAGTTATTATCAAACATATATAACTATAAAATTAATTATTGCCTATTTTTTTGAATCTATTGTTATGTTTAACATGATATCTTTTTATATTAACTTTCACTATTTATAAAAATTTCATTCTCACTAATTATAAAATAATAATTTCACTATCAATTCAATACCATTCATCAAATTAGTTTTCCTCTATAAATTATTTAATATTTACATCATATAGAATCCTCTTTAACTCAAATAATGTTATGGTCACATGATATTATCCTATTTCTTTCAATTATATAGATTCCTCCTACCGAAACCCAAAGTTCTCAAAGTATGTTCAATATTCACACTAACATGTTTTCCATTTATTATTTCATTTTAAATTTATTTTCCAAAATATTATATAATGAATAATGTATGTATAATATACTAAATGATTATATATTATGTGAAAAAATATAAACCACCTATACTCTTTCCCTTATGAAAAACTATATAGTCAATTTTGTGTAGAAGACTACCACCTCAATGAAATAACAAGTTTCATTTTATTTAATCACAAAAAAGGATGGTGATAATAGTTAATATAAAATATAAGAATTATTTTTATAACATATTTTAGGTACCCATAATAATAGAACATATCAGTCCTTTCTAGCATTCTACAAAAATATAAATCGTTAGCTGTGTGTCTGTATGATATGTCACCTTGATGGAACCGTGTGTTCACTTTTTCATTTACACATTCTAGGATGGTAAAAAATTATAATTTATGAGTAGATATGGTTTAATGTATTAATTATTACAATTAATGTGATTCTTTATGGATAAAATGAAAATCTGTAATTTTAATTTTTTAATTCATAAATTTTGATTAATAACCCGAAACAAAATCATTTCTAATTTCTTTATCAAGATACATGAAATTACAATCAAATAATGATATTATTACATTATATGTCATTAAAAACATCAATTTTTTAAACTTATCTGACCTATGAATTGTAAACTGGGTAATAAATAATTGGGATTAAAATTGAAAACATAAATTATGTGCAAAATATTAAAAGTCATTGACACTCAACAGTAAAAAAATTAATAAATAATTATTATATTCATAATAAGTAATAATGAATAAAATTTATAAATGGTATTGTATTTAAATATGGTTATAAAAAAGAATATTATAATATTTATGTTTTTTATAGGAGGTTATATCATGTTAAACTTTCGTGGGATATACATAATTAGTTTTCTTGAATCAGAAATTTTTCCTTAAATATAATCACACAACTTCTATTATTCCCTTTCAGGATTGAATTATTATTCCCTAGGATGAAATTTTTTTGTATTTACTTATTAATTTTTTGGGAGATCATGTTTCACAACACAATGTTATTCCTTTATGAATATACAATTTTATATAAAAAATAAAATTTTCTTAGGAATAATTCATGTCTCATAATCTAGATTATATCCATTAAATCTATATTTTTTTACTTCCCTACAATTATATCTGTTATCAAGATGAAACCTGAATTGTTTTTTCTCCAATGGTGATTTTATTAATCTTAATTCATTTTAAAATGATCTATTTTTAATCATTTTGACAATGTTGGTTTTTGATTAAGTATTTTATTAATATTTAAAAGGGTTTTCCCTAACAAGATCACATATAATTCCATTATACATAACATTTAATCATATATTTTAAATAATATCATGGTCACATTATTTTAATTTAACATGAAGTAATTTTTTATGAATATTTCTTTTCATATTAAAAACAATTTTTTTTGGAATGTGATACAAAAATTAAATTTCTTATAATGATAATATTAAATTTGGTTTAATGAAAATATTTATTGTGATTTATATTCCTTTTTTGAAATTATTATTATTTAATGATGTAATGGTTTATAAGTCACTTTATTTGTGATGTTTGTAGATGTATCAATTTTATGATTGTGGTTTTATTATCATATGATCATTCATTTATGTGATACATCTTAGAAAAGTTATGAAACTCATTCTACTATACTAGGTTATTTATGCTAAGATGATTAATAGGATTTTAATTGGAGTACATATGTATGGATTATGATGGTTTAGGTAATATATCACCCACTTATGTAATTTATATGGTTTTATATCTCATGAGATGAACATGACAATCGAGTAAGGAATGATCTCTCTCCTATAGGAATCATGTAGGAATGTATATAACACTTCATTATGGGGACAATGTGCCAATGTCTGCTCTAATATGATATTCCTACATATTAATATGTTTATGGAACATATTTTTCCTAATAATTTCCTTATTTATAATCTAATAATTCTTTTATTATATTTCATGTCTTAAATATATTCCAAATTATTAAGATATTGTTTACAATTTTATATTTTCATTATATTTTTTTATGACTTATTTTTTATAAACCATCACCATTATTATATTTATATTCCATGATATATAATTTTAAATCATGTTTAATGATTTTAACTTATGATGGTGTGTCCTTTTTATATAACATTCCAGCGATAATCAAGATTTCTATTATTCTGATGATATAATTGTTATGACGTGCTAAAAAGTATCCCTGAATAAGTTTTCGAGATCTCCCATTTCTTGTATTTCCATTATCTATGTTATGAATATGATATTATCATATTATATATATATATAATTTAAAAAGTTATTATGATTACTGTTACATTTGTAAAAGGTTTGTAAAATAAGATTTTTAAGTATAAAGTCTCAAAGACTATAAATATTTCGGTCCTCTAGTTGAGTGACAATTTATGAGATATATTAATTTAACCATGGAATTAACGTAATATTCATGTATTTTTTTCTTTTATATCTATATTTGGCATTAGTGGAGGGTTTTATTTTTGGGTAATTAAATTATAGATCCTTAGTGACAACCATAGTGATCAGTTTGAGTATATTAGGATATCCAAAATTTTTGATAATGTATTATGTATATGGTTTTCATAGTAAAAAATCATTGTATGAAAACTAGCATGAGGATGTGTTTTGGTATAGAACCATCTAGGGTTAACCACCCCAAAAAACAGTTGGTTGAGAAATGAAATGATCATCTCCTTGATGCACAATGAGTGGGTATGAGACTGAACACATGGCTAGAAATAGCTATTAGATATTGTTTGGTTAATCACATGCCTTTTATGAACACCTATGAAAGATTGTTTTCCTAGTTACATTGATGGATTAAGTAGAAAAGTATAAAACATTACAAGTTAATATACCATTGGATAAGTCATTATTAATATTTTTTGAAGTAATGGAAATGCAGAATTATTTGATGATTCAATATGGTAGAATATATTATGTTTGAAATGAATTTATATTACTTATTATGATAACTCTGACATAATGTGAATGTTTTTTCTGTCATGTTATCCCATTTGGTTTGAGTATTAGTCAGAAATATAAGGAATCATGGGAGAAAGGAATAATGTGGAGATTACCTCAATTTAAAACAAATAATTATTGGAGTTGGAGTGAGAAACCTCGTTATTATACCAAACCATCAATCCAAATATAGGATTAACAATGTGAATATAAATGAAGTCTGAAACATTGTAAACAAGTTCAGGATGAATAATCATGTGACAAATATGTTGAGAAAAATAATTATTAATTTACTATATGTTTAAAATATGGAAAGAATCACTAATTTTATTTCCTCAAAGATACTAAAATATTATTTACTTGTGGACGTGGTCATCAAAAATCAAACTATTCCAGAAAATTTAAGAGGTTGACTAACATGATGGGAGGAAAAAACATAAATATAAAAAACCTCCAATGGTCCAATTAATTATGTTTGTATTGCATGATAATAATATAAGTTAGTGTTTATAAGGATGTAGAACAACCAATACCAAGTGATCATGGTAAATCATGTTAAATAACTTCTAATGAGATGAATTTTGATATTTATATTGTATATTTCTTAATTGTGAATATGGTTTTCTTACTCAAACCAATCTAAATATCAAATTTGTTCTAAATTTTAGCACTATGATAGTTTATTATCAATTAAAATATGCATTTTTATATGTAGTTCAATTAAGATTTATGTTTATGAGAATATAAATCTTATTATGGGTCATTTAGAGTTATTTAATGCAATTAGATGAAGGTATTTACTAATTCCACATAAAATATAAATTCACTAATCTTGGATAGATTAACTTCAACATCCTAAATAGTTGAAAAAATGGGTTGGTTGTGGGAAAAAAACTAGAATCTCCTTAGGATAGATATTAACATAGCTGATATAGAAGATGAGACCAATTTATTATAATCTTAATCACCCATAAATACAATTGATCGACATATAGTCCTTGATTATTCTAGAGTAGTTGAATCCCATATGTGAATGGTTGATATAGATTACCACCCCTACCAATAACACTATTGAAATACGAATGGGTGGTTATGTAAAAGGGGTTTCACCAATGGAACCCAAGGTTGGGAGGAGTTCGAAAATCATTTTTGAACCTATATAGAAAGAGATCCCATGCATCATGTGTGTAAAATAGTTTCAGTTCTGTACATCCATATTTGGGAACATAAATATCCACTAGTTGGAGATATTGTGGGGAGTTCATCTTCTACCATACATTAGTTGAGAAGGATTTATAATGAAATACGTGTAAGGACTGGTGTAATAAGTGGGAGGGGATATGGGTGGTTAAATTTTGAAGATGAAGATGTTGGAAGGGGAGTTGATATAGAGGGTCCATGTCAGCACATTTAATGAAAATACTCCAAAAACGGTGAGGAGGGGTTCAGATGAGGATCTCATTAAGAATTATAAGGAGGATGATAATTTTCATCAATATCGTCATTTTTTTGAATCATTCTAGAAGTATTACCATGTTAAAGAACCATAGGGGATACAAAACATATTCTTTATATGCAGATATAATAAAAATAGGTAATAATATTTCATTATATAAAAGGATTTATGATAATATATCATTGGTGGTGTGAACTATGAACTCGTGGTAAAATATAATAGGTCTTACCACATAATCATGAGATTTATTTAACTCAAATATATAGATTTTTTTTTTCAAATTATACATCTTGTATTTAAATAGATGTTATCGGTACCTAATTAAAAAATTAAATTTTGTATAATCTCATACAATATATATTTTTCATATTAAAAAGAACCCTCAAAATGTATCCATTCAATTATATTTCATAAAATTATGTAAAATTATTGAAAAAATTAATAAAGGAATTAAGAAAAATTTCACCAAGAAGAGGAAGTCATCCTTATGATGTCCATTTGTCTAATATCAAATAGTTAATAACTTATCTTAGGTAATCCTAGAACTAACCCCAACCCAAACTTGAGAAATTATGGTTTGATAAACGATGTATATGGGAGAAGTTCATGATTGTTGATTTGAGTAGAAGACCCATACAAAAAAATACAACCTAAATTGAAACCAAATAATATCTGATGACTTGGTACTATATAGAGATCATAATCGGTTTTGAAATTTTAAATTAGCATTATATAAATATGTAAAAATATATTTATATCTATTGATATATTAAGAATGTGTATACTTTTTGAAATTCCATTATTGATCAAATCACTTTATATATAAAAAATGTATTTTTTTTAGAAATTGGAAGATTATCTATTAGAATTAATATTATTATAACAGATTAATAATAATAATAATTTGTATTGTTTTTTTGATTATTAATATATCAATAGATTAATTAATAATTTATATGATAATGAATCATTAATGTTTGAAATTTCATTTTAATATAAAAATAGATTTTTCCTATTTTTGTATTTATAAATAAAAAATTCTAATTTTAGATAACTAATATGAAAAAATTAACTTCATTTTTTTATTAATAATGTAACTATTAACGCAAGTTAAATGTTTATGATTTTTCAAAAAATAAATTTCTTGGCGAATTGTGCAATAAAACATTTTTACTCTTATTGTGAAATTGAGAAAATTATTAGCATTCAAAAATGACATAAAAGTATACAATGACTTTTTCATGAGAAAATATTTTTTTTAAAATTTAAATTATACATCATAAAATAATAATTTTAGTTTAAAAACTATATTTTATATTTTAGAACATACCAAAAAAATTTATGAATTTTTTTTATATAATATAAATTTATTATATTAAAATGAAATGGAAAAAATATAGGAATTTAATAAATATAATTAATATAAAATATAGAATAATTGGGCATGAATGATATTATAATGACATATTTATTTTTAGGCATAAATATTTAGTCACCTTAGGTCAAAAATACATACTGTCGTATAAGATTAAATGAAAAAAAGAAATAATTAACTGGACATAGATTTTGAATCATGTTAAATACATGATTATTATTTTTATTTTAGAGATTGTACACTTTATCTCAACCTATACTAAATTATTATCTACTATTTGAGACACATGAAATATTTATCATGTTCTCCCTTTATATTAAATTCAAATATTTTCAAATTTTAAATTTTCACCCCTTATAAATGGATCATATCAACATGAATTAAATAATACTCTAAGAATAAGGTTTCATCAATAAATTAATAACTATTTTCTTTTCCAATAATTATACTTCACTCTCATAATATTTTAGTCACATTATATGATCATAATCTCTTACTTTTGAAGGAATCCTCAAGTAGAAACACAATGTTCCCAACATAAGTTCAATCTCATTACTAAAAATCATCCATATGTATATCTCGTGTAAATTTATTTTTACCAATAATATATTATGAATTCATTATTTATAGTATAAATATTATTTTTCTTTTAATAATCATTAACCACCACTCCCCTTCTCCTTAAGACAAATGAAAATGTGAATCATGAATATGTGTGGACTACTGCATGTGCAACATAATGTGTTTCATTTTACTTTCCAACCATACGAGGTCAGTCCTAATAATAAATTTAAAATAGTAGTATGATATTTATAAAAAATGTATGCTTTAAAATTATTAAATCGTATTACTCCTCTCTCTTGTTCTTTGGAATGTGAAATCGTCATCCAGGGGTACATACAGACTACCACTTCCATGGAATAATGTATTCTATTTTACAATAAAAATTTCTTGGATGGCAGTAAGTTATTATTTTAGAGTATATATTATATATAGTACTAATATATATATTTAATATATTTTTGATGGGTAACATGAAAATTAATGATTATTATTACATAATATATCAGTATCGAAAAATAATTCAAAACTAATTCACCACTAATTTCTTCCACATGAAAAACACACATATACTCTCATATAAAGTGATTATGAAATTATAGAAAAATATTGAAAATTAATTCCTTTATATTATATTTCATAATAACGAAAAACATGGTATCAAAGAATGGGTACCAAAATTAACCTCATAAAGCATGTGAGAAATAATTTATGTTATTAATACATGATTGATAAAAAAAGCAATAGGTAACAAAATATTCATAATAAATGATAAAAAATAAAATATATATAAGTTTAATATATATTAATATGGTTTTAAATAGTGAATTAATATTAATATGTTGGTTTTAGAAGAGTTTATATCACATTAGATTAATAGTGAATTATGTTTTGGGGGGTATTTTGATGGATTTTGTTTTTCTCGAGTCATAATCACTCTAGTTTAATTATGAATATCAAGCTTAAATTATTCTACATCATGATGATGTTTTGTTGTAATTAAATATTATTTTAAATTGAAAATATGTTTTTCATCATATAATTATTCTTGTAATAATATATTTTTTGATAAAAATGATTTTAATTTTTTAAGAATATTGTCCATATATTTTAACATATTTTTTCTTCAATATCCATGGTTTTACTTCCCACATATAATATCGATTATATTGTGAAATGTAATATTTTTATCTATAATGATTCTTTTATTGCCCATTATTATTTTTTAAATAAAGGTTTAAATAACCATTTTGTGATATGTGTTTCTAATAATGGTTATTTAAAATAATTAAAATGTAATACCTTATTATGATCTTATATTTTTTCTTTATACTTAAAATTTTAACGTATGATTATTTTCAAAGAAAATTATCATTTTTAGAATTTTATTTTGATGAAATTTTTATTTTTTTTCACTACATATTTAAAAAAATTATTTTAATGGTGACTTTAAAATCATGTATTTTTGTTGTGATACTAGGAAATACTTTTTAATGAAAATCCTTTTTTTAGATTATGTTCCATTTTCAATGGATTTTTTAACAATATAATGAATTATAAATAACTAAAACTATTATTTTTCTAAATAATACTTTCTGGTGATCATGTTTTTGGTATCAAATTGTCATAATTTTTTGGGATACCATTAACAAAATAATCTATACCCATTTTCTTATAATCCGTTATTCATAGATGATGATGTTTGGGGTACTATGTCGTTTTGTAATGAATTAGTGATGATTTTAGGATTCATGAGATAATAATGTGAATTGAGTACATGATGATCAATCCAACATGTTAATTGGGTTGGTATGTTTTCCACACTATGTTATGAGAATCAAGTTATGATGATTACTACCTGATGATACACTTACATATTATGATTTTTATGCTACTTATTTTACCCTTGTTATGAATTATTTCAATGATATTCCAAAATGAAAATGATATTCCATGTTCTAAAAATATTACAATTTATTATGTTATGATTTAATATTTTTATTTTTGTTCTTCATATTGTTCTATTCCATGATTTTATGACATTTATTAGGTTATATGTTTCAATTTCATGATCCATAATGGAAAATTAGGTTTAATGATTGTCACTTATAATCTCTTAGAATTTTTATCCAATATTTATCACTTAGTCATGTTTACCAAATATATATGATAAAAAAATTATGTAATGTTGATATGTGTCACATAATAAGCCCTTGATCTCACAAATTATTTATTTTCCCATTCCTAGGGTTATGATGATGATTTTTTCATATGAGACTTATATAACAGTGTTAATGGGTAAATGTTTATAATGAAATGACAACATGAATTGTAAAATAAGATATTTATGTAGATTATCTCTAAGACACTAATCCTTTTGTTCCTCAGGTTGTGTGACTATTTATAATATGTATTAATTTTACCATGGAATAAATGTTAAATTTAGATATATTTATCTAGGGTTTAAATAACTAAAATGTGTATTTTTAAACATTAAAGATCCAAAAATCCACCCCATACCGATGAAATATCCTTAAAAATCCCCTAAAAACATTAATAGCTATGTAAAACACATTATAAAATTATGATAAGTCCCTATGAATTAATTTTTTTTATTTATTACTATGAGATACATAGAAAGTTGTATTCTTTTAAACAATTGTCACCCACTTATTTCATTTTCTTAATAAAATCATCCTCTTTCATAGCCTCCATATAATTTCCATGCCTTTTAATTAGAATTTTAATGGCTTTAACTTGGAAGAGTAGCTATGAAAAATCCATTTATAATCATGAGACTCAATCTTGTGGTCAAATTTATCTTTGTTGATAATAAAAAAATTTCATCTATATATTTAAATGTTTTTTTGGATTGGATTCCTCTTATACCACGTCTAATAAAAACATTTTTCGTCTTCTCGATATAAAAAAATCATTATTGGTAATGTATATTTATGTTAAAACTATTTCCATCTAGTAATTCATATGTATATGTTTTTCAATGAATATTATTATGTCATTTATTCTTAGGATCTATTTTAACCTCTGAACCACTTTATTTTATCGAGGAATAAATATTTTTGAAAATTAGTTTCTGATAACATTTATTTGTGAAGATATTCCATTTGGATGTTGTAAAACATCATATTATTATATTCTTAGATGTTTGAAATATTATTTCGATGAATCCTCTCTTTCATTCTTATATATCATGTAATTCAATTAGGTATTATGGAACTGCATGTAATTACCATTTTTAATGCCATACAATTATGATAATTAATGAAAAACAAAAAATACATCTTCTCATTTATGTATCCTAGTTAATTTCGTTTAAAAGAATCAACCTGAAAATATTAAAAAAAACATGTCAAATAATCATCATTTTAATTTTATATACTTTTAATTATTTTTTACTTTTGGAAAAAATCAAATATGAAAGTATGATATTGAATATGAATTTTTATATCACATGCTCCAGTATTCTGCACTAAATCATTTCTATAGTTATCCTTAAGTTGAAATTTATTTTTCTTTCAGAAAAACATTTCCAACATCTCTACTAATGTCGTGGTTATTTTCCTATGTGAACATACCCACAATCATGATTTATCAATATATTTCTTGGGAAATGAAATTAATATTGGTGAAATTAACTCTATTCACTTAGTCACATTATTTTATTACATGTATTAATTTGTAATCAAGGACTTAAATAACTAATACAACCATATTCCTTATAATTTTACGTATTATTCTCTCCTTATTGAAGCTAATAATGGTCAAAACATGAAATTTTAAAAAATAATAAACCATATCATTTTCATACTTTATTTCTATTGGATGATCATTATTTACCTTTATATGAGAGTTATAATTGTTTTCAATTATCCACGCACCAACTCGATCTATTTCTTAGAAATAAATAACTTATAAATAACCCTTCTCATTTATAATTTTTCACAATCCAAATATCAATCTAAAAATAATTGGGTGATAAATATATTTATTCCCCCTCTGGGTATGAGGGTTTAACATAATCTCATAGTCCTTGAAATTGGTTTTTTTATTTTATCCAATTTTATGAGGCTTGATATTTCTAACAAAATTTCACCTTACTCTTTTTTGGTTCAATCATTTGCGCTATTTATGTGATATTCATACCTTTGTATCAATACCCATAAATTTAAAATAATATTTGTTAACAACATACATTTTTTATTATTTTATGCTCATTTTTTTGTTTCCCTTATATCATAAGGTTCATTTATTGGGAAAAATATATTTGTTATATCATATTCTTCTATAATAGTAATACCATTAATTAGTATATTTTTTAATATTTGATTGAATAGTTCAAAATAATTTTAGAATGATATGATGTAATAAATATATTTTAGAAGGAATTGATATAATAAATATAATAAATTTTTGGAATTAATATTTTAGAAGGATTTGGTATAATCAATATATTTTTGGGTCATGAGTCACCAATGTCGATCTTCCCCATAGGTGTGGGGATTTTTGTCATTATTACAACCATAATGAATTTTTTCTTTTATTTAATCCCAATTTTGTAGGTTCCTCCATAATAGTAATTCAATGATTGTGGGAAATCCTATCCTATCATAGTTGGGTTACCACACTTCTCTTTTACATTATCCATAGACCATGTATTTCATTTTCTAAATGTCGTGCTATAAATCGACTACCATTGTTGATATTAAATATGTTATTATACATTAATAATTTATTCTTCAAAATATTTGATCTATTTGATACACTCATGCATTGTATTAGTTAGAATATAAAATACTCAAGGTAGTTATTCAATTCTATGTTTGCACTCGACTTCATTATCCGATTTTTCTTGATTTCAATATTTCATCCATTCAGTTTTAGAATTCAGTATGGATTTTTATTCATGTTTCCAATGACATATAATGACAATAATAATAATAAATCATTAAAAATCATTATTTTGTCCCAATAAACATCAATTTCATCATGAATTTCCCTTATCCCTACATTGAGTTCCACTCATCCCTCAACATCAATATTTTAACAGTCGATGCCCTCCAATTATTTTTTTCAATAATAAACAAAATAACTTATTCATTATATTATTTTCAATACTAAATTCATTTAACATCCATTTTATTAGAGACTGTGTCCTTTTATTAACAATGTAATTTTTATTGAAGAATTTATATTATTCATTATTATTTACTATTACATATTTTTAAAATTTATTTATTATTTATTTATCTTCATCATCACCCTAAAAATTCTTATATCTATATATAGAAATTTTCGTAACCCTTCCCCAATTAAATAAAATAAGTTGAAGCTTTCCATTAAATTTTTTTTCTCCACATTTTAGATTTAGGGAAAGTAGTGGCATAACCTCATAATCTTCCTTATCATCAATATCATCACACTGTTGACGCTCCTTTCGTCACAGAATCTAAAGATCGGAAAAGGGGAATATCCGAGATCAAAGTGATTCAACCTTTGAAGAAAATATCAAAAATCTACAAAGGCATGGACAAAGGATCAACAGCAACTGCACCGCGCAAGTTATATCACTGTCGCGCAAGTCCACTTGCGCAACGCCCTTGGTCGCGCAAGTGACTTGTGCGCCCTAAGTGATAACCGCCCAGGGTCTTCTCCTGCCTATAAATAGACCCTGTGGGCCCCCCATTCGAGAGGATCTTTTTCCAGAAACTCGGATTGAAGCTCCCGACGCCCAAGTCTCTTCTCAAAGCTTCTGGAACACTTATAAGGTAATATCTTACCTATAACGGAAGATCGAAAGAGAGGGATGAAGGCCTAAGTGTTGAAACTCATCAACACATGCGCGCCTGAGTGACCAGCCCTTAAGGGAAGTGGTCACACTTGCGCGCCGCCTTATTCCTTTGATAGGATTTGCGTGTCCCTTTTCTGGGAGAACCTCAAGAGGATTCTAAAGGCTTTAAGAAAGAGTTTCTCAAGTATTTTAATGCTGGTTTAAAATCGCGCAAGTACCCCACATGTCGCGCAAGTATACCTGCGCGACCAATACTTGCGCGCCACCACAAAACCTGCGCGCCTTCCAAGACTTGCGTGCCCCTTCCTTTTTTGGTGCCTTTTCTGCCCATTTCACCCCTCTTAAACCATTTCACCTTTCCTATTCAAGATTCAGTCTTCAATATACACTTCAAAGCCATTTATGGAATGATTTCTTGATTTGACTTCTTTATCTGAAAGGAATTCGGTGGAATATCTCTCAAAACCTAGTGATTTACACATCTTTATGTCACCAAAGATTAATAGTTCGTTCATTCAACCTCATCCTTTAAGATGAGAGAATTTTTAACCTGGTTCTCCTTTTCAGGAATAATCCCCAGTTATAAGTCCTTTAATATGGGCATCTTCCTCAGGAGTAGGCCCCAAATTCTTAAAGTTCCCAAATCTGGGCATCCTCCTCAGGAGTATGCCCCAAACCTTAATTCCTTAACTCGGGCATCCTCCTCAGGAGTAAGACCCAATCATAATCTCAAATATGGGCATCCTTCTTAGGAGTAAGCCCCGAGTCCCTTAATTTGGGCATCCTTCTTAGGAGTAAGCCCCAATATCAAATATGGGCATCCTCCTTAGGAGTAATCCCCAAACCATAATCCCTAACCTGGGTCTCCTTTTCAGGAATAAGTCCCAGTCCTAATTATGGGCATCCTTCTTATGAATAACCCCCAAGTCCTCTTATTTTGGGCATCCTTCTTAGGAGTAAGCCCCAATCTCAAATATGGGAATCCTTCTTAGGAGTAAGCCCCGAGTCCCTTAATTTGGGCATCCTTCTTAGGAGTATTCCCCAAGTTCCATAATTTGGGCATCCTTCTTAGGAGTAAGCCCCAGGTTCCTTAATTTGGGCATCCTTCTTAGGAGTAATCCCCAATCTCAAATATGGGCATCCTCCTCAGGAGTAAGCCCCAAACCTTAATCCCAAACCTGGGTCTCCTTTTCAGGAATAAGTCCCAGTCATAATTATGGGCATCCTTTTCAAGAGTAAGCCCCAAGTCCCTTAATTTCTCTTTAACCAGTCCTAATTTTCATTTGATCTGGGATTCCTTCTCAGGAGTAAAAACCAAGTTAGCAATCCTCTCCTAATTTGGGTTTCCTTTTCAGGAATAAGTCCCAAGTCAGAGTATTCAAATCTCCATAAAGCACATATACCTTTATAGACCCTGTTCTTGGATTTTCTCCCTAAAAGTAAATCCTAAACGTTCATCTATCTGGGAATTCATATATAATTAGGCCCCAAACCATTTCTTATGATTGCATCTTTCATGGAACAATTGTCTAATTTTTACCAATACCTCTTGTTTCTCACACCGAGCATGACTCACGTGAGCATAGAGTGTAAAAGTAATTATGAAATCCTTCTTTGAGCCATCAATCATAAACGTCATACTCTATTACTCGAACTATGTGGGTTTTGATTCCTTTTCCAAAACAAAGGATATGTAGGTAGCCCATTTATGGGTTCGATCCCAACTCTGAAATAATTCATGTCCTTATGAATGACGATAAACTTCAAGTGCCCCACTGAGTGGCTTTAAAACCAGCCTGGTCATCATAATGACCAAGAGACTTTTATATAAATGTTTTGAATGATACCATTGACCAAGAATCTCTAAATAGATATAGATGATTCTCTATTGATGAAGAACCTCGAATACATATAAAAGATTCTCTAAATTTCTTACATATTTAATCATTGATTGTTAAAACTAAAGGAAAGCTCATTTTATACTTAGTAATGTAATAAGGATTCATGAACATAACTGAAATCTATAAAGAGAGTCCCGGAGTAGACAATAATTCCCCTCAAAAAGGTGTGATGAGTCCGACCTCCCATCCTCTCGACCAATGAAAATTCCTAAGCCTCATCAGTCCACAAGCTAATGAGCGCCTACCTTTGGAAAGTAGGTCCAAACAGATGTGGAATCATTGGATGTTTCTGGTTCTACGAACAAACCTGTTAGAAACCTATTGGAATGTTTGAATCCCCCATCCAGGAGGTCATCCCCGAATTCCGTGTGAAACAAAAATGGTGAACCCGACGTGAATCCTTAACCAAGTTAAAATGATGTTTTACCTATTTGTTAAGCCCCTATTTAAATCTCAATAAGAGGGCTAACAAAAACAATCATTGACATATGTGCTCATCCAAAGGATGAAGTGGCTGAATTTTATCTTGATTACGTCTGTTATATCAAACATGCACTCTTTTCCAAGATCTTCTGTATTTCCATAATGGCTGCTCTCAAATTCACATCTGTGAATACTGCTGCTGCAAATACCACTGCTTCTATTCCTACTGGATCGTCATCTGCTCTAAGGATGACATCACCTACTCAGCGTCTTCAACACTAGGTATCAAATGCACTGGTTAAGGAGTACCATCAACATGGTACCATCCCAACTCTGGAGGCTGCCCGACAGGCCCTCTAAGTGAACAACTCACACAGGTCATCCGGACAATGATGACCAGTGATCAAGAGGCAGGCGGTGCTGACTACCGTCTCCAACCGTTTCTGGTCGTTATCCCCAGAACGCAATTTCCATTCACTCCCTTACTTTGAGGAAGTGAATGAGGAGGTCCCTTAGGGCCTTAATTCAAAAAGATACGAGTCCTTCCCGAGGGCTCCCATCAACAATCGCTGCCAGACTCATGTGGTAGTGTGCCCTCAACATGATGAGGGTACCGACTCCATGAATTCAGCTCAGGTTCCTCGAACCCGACCAGGAAAGATGAACCGCCAGAGACGGAATCCGGTTAACAATGGGCAGGTTATCATCCCTGACATCTCCGGAGAATTCCACCAACCTAACTTGGTGGCGAACAACGAGCAGGCACACACACCTGCCTGTTTTAATTCCACTGTCCAGATGAATCGTCTGGCAGAATCAAGCCAATCCCGCCAGGCAATTCCGACGGAGTACTATAGGCAGGAACATACACCTACTTATACATCATCAGTTAGTCAGCAGGCTCGTCTGACTACATATGATGGATTTCATCAACCGCATTTGGCGAAGAGTAATCAGCAGGCATATACACCTACTAATACTAATCAAACCTACCAACAGTCTCGCTTGGTAGCGCATGGAGAAGTCAGTCAGAAAGCCCCGACGACAAACAAGAGGCAGACTCAACTCTCTGCCTCCACACTTGAGTACTTTCAGGATTCACTGACAGGAAAAGGAGGACAAGATTAGGCACATACACCTACTCCAAACCCAGAATGGACGTATATTCCTGTTCCGGCGGTTGAAGTCACCAAACATATTTTGTCAATGGTGAAAGAGCAAAAGCAAATTCCTGCTCATATTCTGGATGCTTGCCAGGATATCATAACAGCTTCAGCATCATCTCAGGAACAGACACATAAATCTATCCCTAGCAGTGGAGTGACACATCAATGATTTACTCCGGAACAGACACACACATCTGTTCCAGTCCAAGAGGGTTATGGGTCATACTCTCCCTTATCATACGGACACCCAAGTCAGGCACATGCACCTTATTTGAGTGGAGATCGTCAGCCTAACCTGACCATCTTTCCTGATCAGGCACATACACCTACTCAGAGTAACCACTTTCATCAAAAAGTTGTTTCCAAAGCGAGTAAGAAGGCATCTAAGAAAAAGATCCGCCCAACACAGTCAGGAGATCAAAGGCCAATCTGTAACAAGGCCTTGCTCGATGCTGGAGTTCTTGAAGCCCTCAGACATTTATCTGTTGGAATTCAAGGTTCTACTCCCTCAGTTACCAATAACAGGAACATTAATTCCGAAAGTCTTCAACAGACACTTCCTCATGAAGGCTTGTTTCATGAAAATTTGGTCAATCTTGAAGTTTCTTCTTCAGATGAGAGCCACAGGAACCCTCTGTGTGGTCAGAAGACCATGGAGCAAGAGATCTCATCTTTTGTTGTAACCCATTGTGGTGGTCCTCCCCATGATGATGAATTTCGCTGCGAAAGTCCTCTATGCAGTAGTGATTCACATTGTCTGGAAAATACTCCAGTGGACAATGTAGTGTCGAGAAAGCCCTCTTATCTTGAGGCACTTGCAAATGCGAAACCAGTCATGTCTGATGCTCTATCGCTAACAAGTGAAATACTTTCTCAATCAGAAGATAGCCCAGGGTGTAGGTCATTCTGCGAACCACCCCTAAGTCATGCATCTTCTAATTTGATCAAATATATCTCTACCAATCTTGTTGAATCTGATGAAGCAATAAGGAAACACCAAATCTGGTCAAAACAGGTATAAGATTCTTCATTTAATGATAAAGAAGAAATGTTGAACATGAGGAAAAAACTGGCAAAAAGTGAAGTACCAGTCATGTTTTGGCCTTTGGCTGACTCCCAGTACGACATTCCAAAGATGTTGACGGATGATGGAATCCATGATATTTGTCTCAACATATGGAAAACTCTTTGTCAATTGAAGAAGAAGGTATTATCTTATGATGAATATGAAAATACTCTTAAGATAATAGATGGGCTACAACATCAGATTGATTTGGCATCTCTATCAGTCTCTCGGTATCCGAAGGCTGAAAAGCAGTAGAGAATCCTTCAACGTTCATGCCTTGGAGCACTAAGAAAATTGCGTCAGTTAATTGCCAATGCTCCATCTGGTGTTCATATCAGAGGATGGGGTGTTCATGGAGGACTACATTTCATAGTGCTTTCCAGTCATCAAAGCCTGCCAAAATTGGTCTCATGCAATGTTATTTCCCATGGCCGGCCACAGTCACTGGGCTTTGTTCATAATCAAAAGCTTGCTCAAGAATAGGCTTCCACTAGTTCATCTCAAAATCAAGCATATAGAGAACAAGTTGTTGAATTGCTCCTACATCAAGCAGGCGAGAATATTGCACAAGCCTCTCGTATGGAGCAAACACGTCATCAAATGACAGAAGTTTCGGAAATCATCCAACGGTCTGTTGAACCAGGTGATAAAAGTGGATACAGGCTAATGCATCCAGATAATTTCCGAACTATGATTCGCAAGATCAAGAGATATTTTAAGAAGATCTCATACGTAGCATGTCAAGAGCCACCCCAGCTTGTCAGACTGGGGACTTCTTTAACCCAACCCTCAGAATCAACAAATGGGATTCGAGGAGTTTAGCAGAATCAACAGGAACATCCCTTGTTCACAAGACTGGGGACTCTTTCAAATCATCAATCCCCTCCTCAGAGAATATCGGTCTTTTCTCGATTGGGGAAGAAGCCCCAAGAGGAACGAAGATCCAAATTATCAGGAGATTCCCTCCAAGTTATAGCTTGTCAAGAAGTTCCTAAAAGATTGAATCAACAAAAGGCAACGTCTCATCAAAGACATGAAAAAAGACAATATCACAGAAATGTTGATAGAAGATATGCGATGCATTATGCATCAATCAATGTCATCATTGCCGTTGTTTCTAATCCACCAGAAGAGGTTCACTCTAGGGACTCAGATGAAGAGCGTCCTGCTCAAGAAAATGTACGCACAGATACAAATGAAGAAGGTGTGCGTACATGAAGTCAAAGGATTACTCAGAACCTAGGTAATCCACTTCCTTCTCCTCAAAAAGTATCCAACAAAGGGAAGGGAAAGAATCAGGTTACATATCCTTCCTATGGAGAAGGTCAATCGCTCTCATTAGAGGAAAGGTTTTCACAACGGGAGGAAGAAATGAAAGAATTAAGAAGGTTGAATGCATAACTACGTCAGAGTAGTCTTATTCTTAAGAATGCTGAAGTCCGATAGCTGAAGGAATTTGTTGTAACTACTGAGATGGATCAGGAATATCCTCCTTAATCAGTACACTCTCAAAAGTTTAATCTTACGGGTCAAGTGCAACAACAGTTGGCAGCACTACCATCAGTTGCAGCACCAACCACCACGTCTGTCCAAGCTCCATTCATTGCACCTACCCAAAACCAAGTTCATCCTGATATTTATCAAATGTTGATAACTACTATTGAGTCATTAACTGCTCGGTTAGAAACTATGGAAGGTAAACGTGTGCATGTTCAACCTGAAAAGAAAGTTTACCCTGAATGGGTAGATTCAATTTCTCCTCCATCCAGTTTTGGAAACCCTGTTTTCCCTACTTTCAATGGATCTGGCGACCCTGAACAACATCTGACGCATTACGTGTCTTGTTGTGATCCTATTATGGGAACTCCAGAGCAGCAAGAAGCAGTGAAACTCAGATGCTTCATGCAAACCTTGCAAGGACTAGCTTTTTTCTGGTATACAAGCTTGCAATCCCGGTCAATCATCGGATGTGAGGATCTTCGTCAAAAATTCCTTCTTCAGTTCAGCTCAACTTTTCCAAAAATGACAGTTTTCGATCTTACAAACTGCAAGAAAAGGGAGAATGAAATGGTCTCTGATTTCATTAATCGCTGGAAGGGATTAACATATTCCCTGATTTTAGCACTTCCTCAGGTGGAACTGTTGCCAATATGTGTGGAAAATTTGCGTGACGAATTACGCACGCCATTGATCCCTGTGAAATACACAGGAGGGTTTCGAGACCTTACTTCAATCACTCAGAAAATTGAAGATTCCCTTATACAGGCTAAGGTAAAATCTCGTGTAATTTCATCAGCTCCAGGAAGGAGAATGGGTAAAGCAGAAATTGCTACAATTATGCTTAAACAAGAACCTGTACCTATTTCTACTTCAAAACCTTCATCTTCTTGAAGGGCTCCACCTCCTGAACGCCAACAACAAAGGATGATTCGTCCAAATGATCAAAGAGATCAACGAAGAAAACAATTTGATGATTTTATGAGTAAAACATACTCTTTCCGAAGTGAGGAAGTTCCTGGTTACTTCATTTCAGCTCTAGAAAATATTTTGGTTCAATTACCAGTGCCCAAGAGTCCAAACAAGTAAGGAGATGAAGACCGTCCCAATTATTGTCCCTTTCATCAAATGTTGGGGCATCCCATCGAGGAGTGTTTTGTCTTTAAAGACCTCCTACAAAAGATGGTCGACTTGGGACAAGTCAAGTTGAAAGGTTCTTCGACTCAGATAACATGTGTTACTGCTACAATTCCAGAGGAGGAAGGTGAATGGAAAGAAGTCAAAAGTAGAAATGCACAGAAATATGATGATTGAATGGTCAGAAAGACAATCAATCGGACTCATGACATTTTGCGAACACAATTAAAGAAACCAATTGTGTCTTCTACCATGAATATTGCGGTAAAAACCTCTTCATCAGAGGGAAAGTCCTCAAAGAAACGGCTAGATTCAAAGAAGAAAAAATAATCAGAAGAAGATGAGTATGTGTCAAAGCCTAAATTGTCTTTGACTCTGGCAAAATTTATGCCATCTACATCAAAGCCACTGGCACCTCCCCACCAAACGGCACAACCTAAACAGGCTAATCAGGCAGAGTCTTTATCAGACGAAGAGTTAATCTTTGGTTCTGTTAATATGATTCAATTAACAGATCCATATCCCAGTAGTGATGAGCCTGAATTCCATGTATCAAATAAGGTAATCCGAGGAAGTTCTAGAGGTTCAGGATACAGGGGAAGACATGGATCTTTCTGAAGCCACTACTCCAATTCTACCCCTGCTAGCACTGTGTATGCAGCAGAAACTCGTGGTAGAGCCCTTCAGTGAGCTCAAAAAGAACAAGAATCTTCTTCTGCCAATGACCAACTCAGTTTTGGCACAGTTATTTTGGAAGACCGATTGAAAATTCCATCTTCTTTACCTCAGCAAGTAAATGGATCTAATCGGTCTAATCTTCCAAAACCAAGGATTTTGCCAACTTCTATCCCAATACAAGATGCATCAGCTTCCAAAGCATCAGCTTCCAAGGTACCTGCTAAACCGCATATTACTGTTGGGAAACGTAGACCTTTAGATCAAAAGTATGATATATTGAAACACTTGGCCCAAGTACCAGCCAAGTTATCAATTTTGGATGCTTTTAATCTGTCTAAAGATCTTCGGGAAGCACTAATCGAAGCTTTGTCAAGTCCTCGGGAGTTTGAAGCTGAACTTGCTGCAGCTGAAGTCTATCACATAGAGAATAATCCTATAGAATGCCATGCAGTGATATCTTTTACTGATAAAGATGAGGATGATGTTGTGCATGGGCACATAAAACCTCTCTAATTATCTGGAAAAGTCAATGGTGTAGATATCCGAAGAGCTTTCATTGACAATGGTTCAGGAGTCAACCTCATGCCCATTCGTACACTTCGTCGATTGGGCCTCACGAAATCTGATTTATCTCCTTCTACCATGATGTTACAAGGATATGATAAAATTGAACAAGAACCACAGGGCGAAGTTACACTCGGAACTCAGTTTGGATATCTTGTATCCAATTTAGATTTCATGATTGTTAATCAAGACTCAGCTTTCAATGTCTTGCTTGGACGACCCTGGCTACATCAGCATGCAGCTATCCCTTCATCATACCGTCAATGTCTCAAATACTGTTTCAATGGTCAAGTTGGAACATTGTATGGTGATAAGACCCCGTTCAATACATGTGAGTCTCAATACATTGAGGCAGAATTTTATCACATGAAGGGAAGGGAAAAATCTACAATGAAAGAAATTACCAAAGTTAATGCTCCATATGGGTCGAAGAAAATTCCAATAAATCCATTTACACATGTGAGTACAAATTATGTGTTACCAATTAGTCAAATTGAAAAAATAGGACCAAATCAAAATACTCTTAGGGAAATATCCATAATGTCAATTACAGAAATCGAGCCAGACAACATGGGAGAAATTGGTAACCTACCAAACAGTGATGAAAGCATAAGTGGTGACGTTTTCATTTCATCTGCTGAAGTCCAACAAGTCTATAATTCGCTAATCAGTCCAGAAGAAGTTATAGCGACATCAGATGTGAATAATGATGTCGATTTTCAATCCATCATCCCCTCTTTATTTCCAAAATAAGGCCCTTTATCATCAATAGGGTCGGAAATGGAAGCTTCTCCTTCAAAATGTGCAAATTTTGACATCTCTTCTGATCATGAAAATTTCATTTTTTCATCTACTATGCAAGTAGAAACGGAAGAAATAACACATGATGAAGAGGAAGAGGAAGATCTTAGAGATTCTCCTCCAGAATTTGAGGAAGGTATCTCTAACACTGTGGATGAACTCAGAGAAATAAATCTAGGTACAGAGAAAGATCCACGCCCCACTTCAATTAGTGCGGCCATGACCTTTGAGGAGCAGGAGATGTATATTTCTTTTCTAAAGAAAAATGAAGATATTTTCGCTGGGAATTATACAAAAATGCCTGGGCTTGATCCTGATATTGCTACTCATCATTTGGGTTTACCAAAATAATATCGAGGATTTAAGCAAGCCGCGAGAAGAACACACCCAACCTATGCTTCCAAAATTGAAGCTGAAGTGGATAAGCTGATCAAAGCTAACTTCATTAGAGAAGTTCAGTATCCCATGTGGTTGGCTAATATTGTCCCTGTAAAGAAGAAGAACAGTCAAATTAGGGTTTTCATCAATTTCAGAGATCTTAATCGGTATTGTCCTAAAGATGATTTCCCAGTTTCGATTACAGAACTCTTAATTGATGCGACGGCTGGCTATGAAGTACTTTCCTTCATGGATGTATATTCTAGATATAATCAGATCCGAATGGCCCCGGAAGATGAGGAATCTACATCCTTCAAAGCCCCTCAACGTGTGTTTTGTTACTGGGTGATGCCCTTTGGTTTAAAGAATGAAGGTGCAACATATCAACGCGCCATGCATCGTATCTTCAAACCTTTCTTAGGGAAGTTTGTTGAATGCTATGTAGATGATTTGGTGGTTAAATCCAAACAACTTTCTAATCGCTTGGCTGATTTGGAAGTCATATTTCACAATCTTCGACAACATAATTTGAAGATGAACCCCTTAAAATGTGATTTTGGGGTAACCTCATGAAAATTCCTCGTCTTTGTTGTATGCCATCGTGGTATTGAAGTCGATCCCGAGAAGACCAAATCAATCCTTGGTATGTCACCTCCTCAAAATTTGAAAGAATTAAAGGGACTTCAAGGACACTTAGCCTATATTCCGCATTTCATCGCCAATTTGGCAGGAAAAAGTTTACCCTTTACCAAATTATTGAAGAAAGGAGTCACTTACAAGTGGACTGAAGAATGTCAAGAAGTGTTTGATGTTCTCAAGAAATACCTCTTGAGTCCACCAGTACTCATGCCACCTATTGAAGGTAGACCACTTATCCTCTATGTGACACCTCTAGAGCGATCATTGGGTGCCTTTCTCGCTCAAAAGAATGATGTTGGGAATGAAAATAGCCTCTACTATCTCAGTAGAACTATGCTTGAAGAAGAAACCCGGTATTCAAGTATTGAGAAGTGCTGCCTGGCATTAATCTTTGCAGTTCAGAAACTGAGACACTACATGCAACATCACAGGGTCCAATTGGTATCTCGCAATAATCTGCTCAAATTTGTCCTTTGTCATCCAATGCTTACAAGACGTATAACAAGGTGGGAAGTTATTGTGCAGCAGTTCGACATTCAGTATGTGTCTCAAAAGGCAATAAAGGTCCAAGATTTGGCTGATTTCCTGGCTGAACATCCTTCAGTGGAAGACACGTCTTCAGATATTGAACTCCCTGATGAGGAAGTTTTCTCTATTCAAAAGTATCCTCAAACATGGGAAATGTATTTTGATGGTGCTTCCAGAAGTCCAACAGGGAAGAAATTGGAAAATCCTAAATCCAACAAAGTTGGTTTAGGAATTGTGCTCATTTCTCCAGATAAGGCATTGTTACCTTAATCCTTTTTATTGTGGGAAGGTGGTACCAATAATGAAGCCGAATACCAAGATCTTATCACAGGATTGGAGTTAGCGCTTCAAGCACAAGTGAATCACTTAAAGGTGAAAGGTGATTCAGATCTGGTAATCAAACAAGTCAATAGGGATTATGCCATCAGAAAAGAATAGTTAATCCCTTTGTATGATTACGTCAGAAAGTTAATGGCGGATTTCCCTTCAAAACCGACATTTTCTTATGTCCCAAGATCACAAAATGCTCAAGCTGATGCACTGGCTAATATAGCCACAGCTCTAGCAGATCCAGATTGGGATGAGACAACCATCAGTATTTCCCACCGTCGTGCAATTTCACCTTATGTTCAAGCCAGAACAGAGGAAATTAATGAAATTAGTCCCATTCCTGAACCGTATGGTCATACTACAGGATGGATGTCACCTATTAGGGAATACCTGAAAAATGGAACACTTCCACCTGATAGAGCCGAGAAAGAACAAATCCGGCGACATGTGGTCAATTTTACTCTTTATGATGGCCCAAACCACCTAGAGAAAATTATCTAAAAATGTGGTTTTGATGGAGTTCTCTTCAGATGCATTGATGGTGAAGAGACAATGGTTGTCATGAAAGAAGTGCATGCAGAAGTCTGTGGTTCCCACCAGTCTGGACATAGACTGTCTGATCAAATTTGAAGGCTTGGATACTTTTGGCCTTCAATGATACAAGATTGTGTTAATTTCACAAAGAAGTGTCATTCATGCCAAGTATATGCCAACTTCATTCATCAACCTCTAGAGTTGCTTCATACAGCTAAATACTCGTGGCCATTTGCCACATGGGGAATGGATGTGGTGGGACCTTACCCTTCACCTATGGCCAAGCAGTTTAAGTACATTCTTACTGCTACCGATTTCTTTTCCAAATGGGCAGAGGCAGTACCTCTCAAAGAAGTCAGTTCTAAATGTATTGTTAGCTTCATCAAGTCTAACATCATTACTAGATTTGTTGTCCCTCATACCATATTGACGGATAATGGCACCAACTTCTATTCTTATGAGGTGAATAAATTGTATCAAGAATACAACATTAAATCCAACCATTCATCTCGGTATCATGCGGCGGCCAATGGCCAAATAGAATCCTTTAACAAGACTCTTTCAAATATACTGCAAAAGATGGTGGATAAAGATAAGAGGTCATGGCCTGATAAACTCTTTCATGCTTTATTGGCTTATCGGACTACCACCTGCAATGCAACGCAGTCAACTCCATATTCGTTGGTATATGGAACAGAAGCAGTCTTGCCAATTGATGTTCAATTTCCCTCACTCAGATTAGCCATTTGTGATCAGTTATCTACATATGAGAAATCCCAAAAGCGATTGAATGAATTGGAACAGTTAGATGAGAAACTATTGTGCACTTTTCACCACTTGGAAATCTATCAGAATCGAATAGCATGAGCTTTTAACAAAAAAGTTCGTCTTCGTTCATTCATTCAGGGAGAATTGGTATTGGTTCTCAGAACACCAATGATACCAGGAAAGAAGCCTCCCAAGCTTGAACCAAAATGGGAAGGACCTTATTCAATACATATGGTCTACTCTAATGGAGCTTATTCATTAATCTCAATGGATGGAGAACTCATCACGACTCCAACCAATGCCAGATTTCTGAAGAAATATTTTGTATAAAAACAAAATATGGTCCCCAGAACCAAGATTCTTATAATTGGTTCATACACCAATGGTCCAGTATGACCTTAAAGTGCAACTACGTCCAACATGACGTTAAACTGTAGGAAAGCCCCTTACGTCCGGAAAGACGTTAAACTACATAACCATTTAAAGGTCTTGTATGACATTAAACTTCATCATCAACGGTCTATGCATATGAACTTAAACTATTTTCACTTTCATCCAACATGACGTTAAACTATAGAAAAGATGTCCCTGCAACATGACACTAAACTGTGAAGCACCAGTTCGTCCTTGCTATATGACATTAAACTATACAGCAATGGTCCAATATGACCTTAAACTGCAAATTCGTCCCACACGACGTTAAACTGTGAAAAAGTTCCCTAAACCGTCCAACATGACCTTAAACTGCATCATCCCTAGTCCATGTGTATGACCATAAACTATTTTCAAGTCCCTTACGTCCAACAAGACGTTAAACTATGACGTACTAACTACATGATGCTAAACTGTATAAAAGTCCCTTATGTCCAGCAAGACGTTAAACTGTGATGTCCTAACTACATGACGTTGAACTATATAAAGGTCCCTTACGTCCAGAACGAAGTTAAACTATATAATCATCAAAGGTCCATCATGACATTAAACTGCACCATCCACGATCCATGCATATGACCTTAAACTATTCGCACTTTCGTCCAACATGACATTAAACTGTGAAAAAAATACCCAATGTGTCCAACATGACATAAATGGTGTGTTATTTTGTCCTTACTACATGACATTAAACTGCACAGTCCCCCTTTCGTCCAATAAGACGTTAAACTGTATTGTCATCATCGTCCTAACTACATGACACTAAACTATACAGAAAGTCCTTGATATGTCCTACATGACATTAAACTATTATTTTGTCCCTGCTACATGACACTAAGCTGTGCAGCACCAATAGTCCTAACTGCAAGACTTTAAACTGCATAGTCCCTTTTTTATGTCCTACATGACATTAAACTATGAATCGTTAAGGTTGTTGTTACCTCTTGTTTCTCACACTGAGTATGACTCACATGAGCTTAGAGCAAACATCAACCATAACACTCTTTGGGCTGCTAACCATGTGTTAGTCTCAACAACATTTTTTATTAGATCATTGTCCCCAAGAACAACTTGATCATTAATTCATTCTTTAGTTGAACTACACAGACTTTGATCCTTGCCCTCCAGGCTAGGTATGTAGGCACACTCCCAAGGTTCAAGCCCAAAAAACAATCTATTCACAACAGTTCACCACCATCTCATATGATGTTGATTCGTGAAACCGCCCCTAGAATCAATATCTTTACATTGATTCACTTTCGTCCTTGTTATATGACGTTAAACTATGAAACACTTTTGTCCGGTATGACAATAAACTACAATACTCTTTGATTTCCTCATTTTAGAGAGAACTATTATTGACATTGATTTTTCAATCATGTTTCATTTCAAAAGACTACGTGCATGCCTGGTAATACCTAAAATTTTTATCTCAGGTTAAACCATCATTGCACTAAAGTCCCCTTTCACCCTTCACTTGTATGAACCAAATTTGTACAAAGGGTAGTTCTAGAACTACGTGGTCTTGATTCCCATCCTTATGGGATACGTAGGAACGTTCGAGTATCCCTCAAATCCAGTCCCAAGTCTTTTGGGCCTAACCCCAAAATTTCACTTTCAGTCCCTTGGCTGAAAAGTCCTCATGAAAACACACACTGTGTATTCATTATTATGGTCCGAACTCTATGACCCTAAACTAAGATCTCTCATGCATTAGTCCTGCATGACGTTAAACTGCATTTCAAGAACTACGTATGGCTTGATTTTCATTCTTATGAGATATGTAGTGAAGTCCAAAATTTCAATTCAGGACCCAGCCACAACATGATTATGGTCATCATTGACCTTTGTATCTCTATATACATTGGACAATACCCATATTTATGTGTTATAATCCTAACCTTAAATATTTTCAGATCTTCATAACCCTTTTCATGACTTATAGTCAGAAAAATGTCAAACTTCTGAGAATTCTTTTGCTTGACTATGCAGCACGTGGCCATAGGTGGCCATGCATAAACAGTCCACATAACAGACTTGTCAGTCGAAAGATGCTATTTATTTGACCATGCAGCCAATGCCCTTAGGTGGCCCTGCATATTTCAACCCCCTAACGGGTTTGTTAAATAATGGTAACTTCATTCTTTGGAAGAATGCCTCTTTTGTCCTCATTTGTCTTAAACGACAGTATGAAGGGATCCGCAAAAAAAATTGCCATCCTTAACATATTTGTCCCATATCTTTTTTCATGATCTGAAAGTATTCAAGTCTATGGTTTATTCTTCTTCCCTACGTTTGGGTCAGACCTTCGTAGGAGTGATATTCATCCAGTTCTTCGATAATCTTGTTTGTAAATATCTTCTCCATATTCAAGTACCTCTTTCCATACAAAAAACTCTATACTTTAGAAAAGTTGAATCTCCATAAACCTTCACTGGCATTTAGCACTAGGAAAGTAAATTTCTGGGACTTCTTTTGCCTGACTATGCAGCACGTTCCCATAGGTGGCCTTGCATAAACATTTCACATAACAGACTTGTCAGTCGAAAGATGCTATTTATTTAACCATGCATCCAATTCCCTTAGGTGGCCCTGCATATTTCAACCCCCTAACGGGTTTTGTTAAAAAATAGTAACTTCATTCTTAGAAACTACTTCTTCTAATACCTTTTAGCTCTTTTTCATATCATTCCCCAGATTCAAAAATTCTTAAGCCATAGTTTACATATTCTCTCTCATACTTGTGTATGGTAGTATGTTTTCAGATAAATTGTCAAGGAATTGAATCAATTTTAATCCATTTTGGTCAAAGATATTTCGACCTTAAACATTAGCCCCTTTATGTCCGGCATGCATGACTTTAAACTTCCCACAAAAGACAAAGGAACTCTGAATAAAAGTCAAGTTCCAGCTCACTAAATATACATTTCTTTGTATGATTTAGGTTATATTGAGCAATTAAAAGGTTCAAAGTTTTTAGGGTTATTTGTAATAATCCTAGTAAAAATCAAACTATGCTTACTAAGCCCATTGGCTTAAGTAAATTTGAAGCAGGTAGTGAAAGAATGCAGGTACAAATGATTGAAGATGAAAGTGTTTTTCATTGATACACAAGAGTTAGAAGGACATCCACATACTGGGGTCTCTACTCTTTTTCAATAATTACAAGAGGCTTTCAACATAACTCATAATTTTATTTACGGAATCCTGAGATTTATCAGCAGTTACTTGAAGCTCGTGCACTTGACCAGCTTCACTCTTTTCAGCTTGATGAAGTGCCTTCTTAGCATCTGCGATGGCTTTTATGCCATTCATATGAGTTTAATCCAATGATTTATTAAGCTGATCAAGTTCCCCAATAACAACATCTAACTGTTTCTAGAGTTTCACCTGCTGGACAACTTTTTCTTTGATTTTATGCTTCAGCTCCTTCATCTTGGTAGCATAATCAGCTTCAGCCTGGGATACCGTAGCCTCAAATTCGCCTATGTTGACTGACAGTTTCACTCTGATCAAATCTTCGCGACTTTTTTGAGCCTACTCCCTCCTGAAAATGATCTGTTTCACCGTGGCGTGGATCTCTTCATATCCAAAACCACCAAGTCCTAGTATAACAAATTGGGATGACAATCGAGGAATTTTCGATGGTAGCTCTTCTAAAGGCACCTCAGATATGATGTTACATATGTTGTTCCATGCCTTATGTCGTGAAAAGATGAACACTTTAAGCATCTCTGGATCTGATTCAACATCATCATCAGAGGGGGGCATGTAATCCGGAATTAATGCACTTAAAGAAGTGTCCTGTCCTACTTCCCCCCCCTGATTTGTGGTTCTTCACTTTCAATTCTTGTTGGGGAAGAGGCTGAGGCCTCACCTCCGGATCTAGTCATTGCAGTTGATGGTCCTGCATGATTAATTGAAAGATTTAGTTAGCTTCAAAGGATAACAAAAGAATAGATTGTCTTGAAAATAAAGTAAAATCACAAATATTGTTATCCCTTACCCAAGGATGGTTCAGCAACCTGAGAAGACTTCCCCCCATCTTTCCCAGTCTCAAAAGGATTTTCAAGATGGGTCTAAGGAGGGTTTATTGGGTTTAGCTCTACTTGAGCTAATGTTTCTGCAATGGTAGGGTTGACATCAATGTCCACACCCTCTTTAGGCATTGGCAGTTCAGCAGCTTCTACGGAAGAAACTGCATATTGTTTTCAGTCATGGTTAGAAGTATAAATTTTAAAAAAAAATTGGGAGAAGGGTAGCACTCACGCCCAAGGTCTTCTAAATCACATGAAAACTTAGCATGATCATAAAATTCTTCGAAAGTCATTCCTTGATTCATCATTTCATCCAATGATACTTCATAATCCTGGTTACTCTCACCAGTGGGAGCATTTGCTACATCTTCTTCCCAACTTATGTCCTGCAACCCTTGACCATGGACAACATCTTCAACAGTAGGAGGGATACTGGGAATGGATGGTAGCTCTTCTCCAGGAGCAACCAAGTCATCTTGGGTCTGTGATTGTTCTACAGCACCCTCCACGGCCTTTGAAGTAGGTTCAGTCCCTTCCCTCAAGGGGGAAATTGAAGAATCCCCTGCAATCCTCAGAAATATGAGTAACCATGTGATTATGAGTATAAACTCATGATTATTCGAAGGACTTACCGCTACTAATGAAGCATTTAGCTATGGATTTCCTCCTTTATTGCCTTGGCTTCTTTTTTTTCGTAGTATCAGTAGTCTCCCTTATTGGCACTTGGATTGGCGAATTGAAGGCTATGTCCAGCACCTCATTCAAGGCCTGCTGGCCTGGAGATATCTCGCCTAGTTCGCGAGGAGAATCAGCAGCAGCCCCGATAGCAGTACCACCAGGGCTATACTATGGCGAAGGAACCCCAGTTCCTTTCTTTGCAAGCTGAGAGATGAAGAAAATAACTTCCTTAAGTAACAAAGCTTCAACTGAAATCAAGTTTCGAAGAAAATAAGGAAAGAAAACATACATCTTCAGGAGTCACGTACTCTTGCCATTCCTCATCTCCAGAACCACCAGCCCCCTCAGTGGCGCCACGATCAATCATTTCCTTCACCCTCCTGGTGATAGGAACTGATTCATCAGTGGCATATATGAGCATTTCCAGCTCTCTAATGTAAGCTCACACTTCATTGGGGTTATCTTCGTATTTAAGATTTTTAGAAGATACAAGATTTCCTATTTCAGGAAGTCGTAGGCCCTCACACAAATCTATCCAGGCGGTCTCAGTACCACAGTATAAGCTTTGCCATAACTGAACAGCCTCTGGTCTTAGATATGAAGGCTGTGAGGAAGGTCCTATAATTTTTTATTTTAATTTCTTCCCAGCTCCTACAACTATAGATAAAGAATAAGAAAGTAAGACTTATTTCTTTATAAAGTAGCAGTGATTGAAATTACTACAATGAAACAACTCACCAGGAGTTGATTGAGTGGGTCTTTTAATTCTGGCCGGAGGATTATATCGAGCACGAAACCTCTTTGTTGTCGGTTGTGCCTCATCATCCCCATCATGATAATCTGATGAATCAATTCTAGAAGAGGAGTCTGTTGAATCTATTTCAGGTGGGGAAGCGTCACCTTCATGAGGAAGGGTTTCTTTCTCTACAGTCCTCTTCCTCTTTCCCACTTGATATACTGGGTGATTCAATATCCCTTTGGGGTATGATGCTATCTAGTGTTCGGCTTAAAATTTAGTCAAATTATGTTCCGCTTTTTCAACTGGTAGATCAAATACTACCCCAGTATTCTCTCTTGATGTCAGCAGCCATAGTTGTCGAGAAACCATCAGATGTTGCTCTAACCTGACATGTACCGGAGGGGATACAACAGTCTGTTGCAGACATCTGAATTGGCGTGCAAATCTATATGGAGCATAGGCCTCACATATGATCTCTCCATCAATCCTGGATACTAACACACCATCTCTGCAAGCTAGCATGTATTCCCTCAAATCCAAATGGGCTATCCCATCATCAATAAACCACCCAGATGGCGGACTTCCAAAGGGAAAGAAGTTGAATTCCATAAACATGCTCAGCCTCACTTTCATGTCATAACCATTAACATATAATGGAGCAATTCTAGATAATGCTTGCACTGGCGGTCTGAATAGCTTCCAGGAATTTGTAATCCATTCTATACATTGTAAGTCCTAAAGTGAGTGGTGATCCATCCCCACAAAACCTGGAATGGTCCCACTATTATTAAAGGAGATTTACCCAGGAAGACATGAAGTAAACTCTTGTGAATCTTTGCTAAAATGGGGGTAGCTAACCCAACCATTTTTCCCTCATCCAACTTTTCCGCAATGACGAAGGTCCCTAGCCTAACACATCCCTTCGAATCCCTGACCGGCAAGAGATAAACACTGAGCCACATTACCACGAAACCCGCCAGACGATTTTTCTTTGGAATTATTTGATTCACTTTATATCCCCACTTTTCAAACTCTCCTGCTTCTAGAGTTGGCCAGAATGTGCCAGGAGCTCCTCTCTTCTCAGGTTTTGGACAAGTGGTAGGACGTCGGGCCTGGTATCCTTGGATTTATTTTTCTTGGATCCTTTTTCTTTTGGCTCCATCCCTTTCTTCTCAATAAGAAACACATTCATCCATTCTTCTGGGTGAATATCTTTTCTAAAATGAGTCAATGAGGTCTCTGAACTCTAGAGCCTCTGGAAGATTTTAAATAATTCTCGAGCTAAAGCAGGATTCTTCTCTGAATCATTCCAAGTCACCTTGGGAGGGATGAATTTATCATATATATCTCCCAAAATTCGAGCCCCTGAGATCTTGTGGACATCCCACAAACTGATACCTACTTCTCCATGAGTCAAATGGAAAGAATTAGTTGCTGGGCTCCAGTGGCTGAGTATCTCTGGCACGAAGTTATCATGTCTGTAAACATTTTTTTGCCCAACCCAGACAGCCTCATATATTGCATCTCTCTTCAGGTCCTCGATAAACTCTGCGCAAGTCTGTCGCACCCAGTATGCCCACATCCAAGTTTTCTTCACACCTCCCCCAGGACGGAAATCCCAACTTTTCTTCCAGCCTTTGGATTGATCAATCTGAGCATTTTGGAAGATTGAAGGATGACAATGTGGTTGAAGCTCAGGTGTATGATTTTTCAGATCTGGTGTGCAAGGGCTATGATGCATCACATAAGCCTTCTCCATTGTTCCAGCAGTTAGAAATACTCCTCCACCTGAGATATTTGCTGAAGCAAAGTTGGTATAATTGTGAAACCACGAAAATGGAAGATAGTTCTTTATTTCTGGAATAATGACTTTATGTAGATGACCATAGCCATACAAAGGTAGATAAGTGATTTGAGGAAAGTTGCGATGATATTTCTTGAGATACTTAGCCAAATCGGGAAGAGTACTATCTTTGACAGTATAGTAATCATGGCCAATAATTTTCATCATATCATCTATCCGCTTTCTAGCCAGTTCATCAATTAATCCGGGTCTAAGAGCCAATAATTCTGCACAAAGAGTTGAATAAATTAATTTATAAATGAATTAATTGTTCACAAACATTGTGAAAGAAATCAAAAAAATGGCTAAAGGAATCAAGGCGCACAAGTATGGAGATGTTGCGCAAGTGTTACATGTGCCGCGCAAGTTGTTGTCGTGCATGTGTCACCACGCAAGTCCTATTTCCTTGAGAGTAGCGCGATAGCGAGGAAACATTGGAAAAGAGACATGCACGGCGAAGATGACTTGCGCGACGAGAGCTCGAGAAATTCGGGATCAGATCCTATACACGGCCAAAAGCTATGTATTTATAGGCCAGGAGGCCTATCTGTGCGCCGTACCCAGTGCACTCAAGGCCTGCGCGGAGAAAACTTGCGCGCCGCACTCTGTGACCTGAAGACTTGCGCGCCCCCTTTTCCTTTGGATGTATTCGATTTCCTCAGAGTCAAATCCTCATTTCTCTCCGTATCCAACTCTGAGGGGGGAATTTTTTTGACGCTCCTTTCATCACAGAAACTAAAGATCGGAAAAGGGGAATATCTGAGCTCAAAGTGATTCAACCTTTGAAGAAAATATCAAAAATCGACAAAGGCATGAACAAAGGATCAACAGCAACTGCACCGCGCAAGTTATATCACTGTTGCGCAAGTCCACTTGCACGACGCCCTTGGTCGCACAAGTGACTTGCGCTCCCTAAGTGATAACCGCCCGGTAACCGCCCAGGGTCTTCTCCTGCCTATATATAGACCCTGTGGGCCCCCCATTCGAGAGGATCTTTTTCCAGAAACTCGGATTGAAGCTCCCAACGCCCAAGTCTCTTCTCAAAGCTTCCGGAACACTTATAAGGTAATTTCTTACCTAGAACGAAAGATCTAAAGAGAGGGAGAAAGGCCTAAGTGTTGAAACTCATCAACACTTGCGCGCCTGAGTGGCCAGCCCTTAAGGGAAGTGGTCACACTTGCGCGCCGCCTTATTACTTCGATAGAAATTGCGCGTCCCTTTTCTGGGAGAAACTCAAGAGGATTATAAAGGCTGTAAGAAAGAGTCGCTCAAGTATTTTAATGCTGGTTGAAAATCGTGCAAGTACCCCACATGTTGCGCAAGTATACCTTCGCGACCAATGCTTGCACGCCGCCGCAATACCTACGCACCTTCCAAGACTTGCGCACCCCTTCCTTTTTGGGTGCCTTTTCTGCCCATTTCACCCCTCTTAAACCATTTCACCTTTTCTATTCAATATTCAGTCTTCAAGATACTCTTCAAAGCCATTTACGACATGATTTATTGATTTTACTTCCTTATCTGAAAGGAATTAGGTGGAATATCTCTCAAAACCTAGTGATTTACACAACTTTATGTCACCAAAGATTGAGAGTTCATTTATTCAACCTCATCCTTTAAGATGAGAGAATCCTTAACCTGGGTCTCCTTTTCAGGAATAATCCCTAGTTATATGTCCTTTAATCTGGGCATCTTCCTCAGGAGTAAGCCCCAAATTCTTAAAGTTCCCAAATCTGGGCATCCTCCTCAGGAGTAATCCCCAAACCTTAATTCCTTAACTCGGGCATCCTCCTCAAGAGTAAGCCCCAATCATAATCTCACATATGGGCATCCTTCTTAGGAGTAAGCCCCGGGTCCCTTAATTTGGGCATCCTTCTTAGGAGTAAGCCCCAATATCAAATATGGGAATCCTCCTCAGGAGTAAGCCCCAAACCTTAATCCCTAACCTGGGTCTCCTTTTCAGGAATAAGTCCCAGTCATAATTATGGTCATCCTTCTTAGGAGTAAGCCCCAAGTCCTCTAATTTTGGGAATCCTTCTTAGGAGTAAGCCCCAATCTCAAATATGGGCATCCTTCTAATGAGTAAGCCCTGAGTCCCTTAATTTGGGCATCCTTCTTAGGAGTAAGCCCCAAGTTCCTTAATTTGGGCATCCTTCTTAGGAGTAAGCCCCGAGTTCCTTAATTTGGGCATCCTTCTTAGGAGTAAGACCCAATCTCAAATATGGGCATCCTCTTTAGGAGTAAGCCCCAAACCTTAATCCCTAACCTGGGTCTCCTTTTCAGGAATAAGTCCCAGTCATAATTATGGGCATTGTTTTCAGGAATAAGCCCCAAGTCCCTTAATTTCTCTTTAACCAGTCCTAATTTTCATTTGATCTGGGATATCTTCTCAGGAGTAAAAACCCAGTTATCAATCCTCTACTAATTTGGGTTTTCTTTTCAAGAATAAGTCCCAAGTTAGAGTATTCAACTCTCCATAAAGCACACATACCTTTATCGACCCTGTTCCTGGATTTTCTCCCTAAACGTAAATCCTAAACCTTCATATATCTGGGCAGTCATATATACATAAGCCCCAAACCATTTCTTATGATTGCATCTTTCATGGCAGAATTGTCTAATTTTTACCAATACCTCTTGTTTTTCACACCGAGCATGACTCACGTGAGCTCAGAGTATAAAAGTAATTATGACATCCGTTATTGAGACATTAATCATAAATGTCATACTCTATTACTCGAACTACGTGGGTTCTGATTCCTTTTCCAAAACAAAGGATACGTAGGTAGCCCATTTATGGGTTCGATCCCGACTCTGAAATAATTCATGTCCTTCGGAATGACGATAAACTTCAAGTGCCCCACTGAGTGGCTTTAAAACCAGTCTGGTCATCATAATGACCAAGAGACTTTTAGATAAATTTTTTGAAGGATACCATTGACCAAGAATCTCTAAATAGATACATATGATTCTCTATTGATGAAGAACCTCGAATACATATAAAAGATTCTCTAAATTTCTTACATATTTAATCATTGATTGTTAAAACTAAAGGAAAGCTCATTTTATACTTGGTAATGTAATAAGGATTCACAAACATAACTTAAATCTATAATGAGAGTCCCGGAGTAGACAATAATTCCCCTCAAAAAGGTGTGATGAGTCCAACCTCCCATCCTCTTGGCCAATGCAAATTCCTAAGCCTCATCAGTCCACAAGCTAATGAGCTCCTACCTTTGGAAAGTAGGTCCAAACGGATGTGGAATCATTGGATGTTTCCGGTTCTATGAACAAACCCGTTATAAACCGATCGGAACGTTTGAATCTCCCATCCAGGAGGTCATCCCCGAATTCTGTGCGAAACACACACAATGTGTTTTTCATCATTTTCTTGAACACAAATTCGTCAAAATATCTTATCAAGTGGATATTTTATCATTTTCATTCATCTCATACACATTAAGTGTTCTATGAAGACTATAGAGGGTATATTATTTTGGATCAATATCATTGAGTACTAGAACATTTTCATTTAATAGTGGTTGTAATATTGTCAGAAACCTCTTTATAAACTTAATATCATAATGGGAGTATCCTACACTATTCATATCCTCCAATATAAATAATCTTTTGATTAAATAAATCATTAATTTATTCAATTATTAATTTTTGTACATATATAATTACTCATTCATGTTCTCTAGATAATTCAATTTTTCTTCACATACCAAGGAATCTCACTCAAGGATAATATCATTTTTTCCTAGTGTTATGTTAATATTTACACGACATAACCATCATGTAAATTTCATTGAAAAAATTCCCACTTAAGGAATTGATTAACTTTTCATTGGAATCAAGATTCTGTTATTATAACATTAATAATTCTATACATTCTATATAAAAAAATCTCCCATGTACGATAGTCATATATAAATATACAATCAAATAATAAAGAATAGTGTTGCATCCAATTATATTATAATTTAAAACATTTATCATCAATAATTTAAATTACCGTTCGATTGATGAATAAACACTGGTACTGTGATTGAATAAACACAATTAACATTTTTTATAGATACCATAAAATAGTATTAGACAAGGTAAATACAATCATAGTTAATAAGAATTATTATATTTCTAGTATATTCAAATAACCCTCACCAAAAATCTTTTTTTATAATTATTATGTATGATTCTCTCTATTAGAATAAATAATTATAGGATAAAGAAAGTAAAGAGAATCACAAGAACTTTTTTAAAAAGTATACCAACTCTGGGATACGATAATAGACTATAAAATGATGATTTTCTAATATAAAAATTTTCAATAAACATTTCATATATCCTTAAAATGTATATAATATTAATTAACCTCTTGGTTTACAATACTCAAAAATCATAGACCTCACTACTCTGAATCACTTATAAAGAAAAATAATCTTCTAAGAGAAATAATATCGATATCAATTAAATAGGCTTGTTATTACACTAATAATGGTTCACATAATATCTCATTATTTATTAATTTTATGAAAATCCATTATCTTCCATTGATATAACACTTTGGTTATTTCTATCTTATCTTTTTTTGTAAGCATAGATTGTGAATTATAACTCTTTTTGTCAAGGGTACACCTTTATTTTTTATATCATAAGATTTATCTTAAAGATAAAAGATAATACTTTTATGTACCTTGAAATTTCTCTTCAATTCACCTCAAATTACATAATAAATTTTTTATTGAATAGATCTATAATTAGTACAATACTTTATATAATTTTTTTCACACAACATCCCTAAAAGATAAAAAAAATTATTTAATATATTCTTCTTGATTTGAAGATATTATGTTGTGAATAAAATTATAACAACATATTTACATATGTCCCATGAAAACCTAAAGCTGAGAAATGACAAAATTTGGTATCATCGCAACACAATAACTTCCATAATAATCTAGTTCCCTTAACATCAAAACATATCATAAAAAATTCATACTATAATGGAATGGTAAATAATATTAAAATATATTTGACAAACCAACAATAGTAAAATACTTACATACCTAAAAAAGAATTATCTATGGTGTAGTTTGTTAATTATTAGCCTTAATCCTTTATATAATTATTCCATCCTTAGTGGATATAATAGTTCTAGTTTTTTCAAAAGAATTACATAATAATGTAAACCATTTCTCCTAGTATACGTCTATATTATCAAATAGTATTAGAAAATTGTGGAACACAACATTATGTAATGTAAGTTTACCATTAAATCATATATATCATTGAGTTTATCTTAATTATAGTTGAATTATTATATGATAGTTCTACTGTAGAATTTACTCCCCCATCATGGAATAACATGTAATATATCTATACCAAATTTAATATAATAGAAAACAAGATTTTTTGTGATGCATTATATTGTCGGTGTTGAACCCTCAATAGGATAATTTTTTTACTTCCTTTAAATACAAGTTTATATATAGAAATAGTTGAGTTGGTCTCTCAGTCTATGATTGGATTTGGGGATTGGAGAATTATTTTATTATATATATATACATATATATTTCTAGATGATAATTTCCATGAATTAGAATATGAGTATTGGTGATAATGATAATTAAATTCATGAAAAAACATTTATGGTTGGTTTGTGAGTGTGAGAAATAGTGATTTTGATCATCAGTTATACAAAAAAACTTGAGACATATTCGACCTGGAACAAAAAAATCCATTTGATATACTAATTTATGTTCATATCCTAAGGATATGTTATTAAGTTAAAAAATTAATTATTTCAGGTGAGTTTAAATTATATAGGTTTCTAAATACAACATTATTTATTGAGTATAAGTTATAGTTTGTATATATAACATTTAGGTTTGTTTTATTTTTTGTAAAGTCATTACAAACTATGATTTTGTGACTAAGAATAAGATTTATGAGAAACATCTTTGGTGTATTAAGAGATCTTAAGATATTTCAATTAACATATGATATTTGAATCTGATAACATATATGAGATATAATAATGATATATTTCTTTGTATGATATTTTAGGTGGGAATATTCAGAGAAACATTAGAAAGAAAAATTTATTAATTTGATATTAAATCAATTGGATATAAGAATGAAGCTCAATAAATTCCCAAAATATCATGATGTTATTACTCCAGATTTTTGATGTGATGTTGATGGATGTTTTGAGATAATTTTGGAATTTCTTGATCCTTTATAATTGCAAAAGGTTCCCAGTATGTCTTCATTAATTTTTTTATATTTTTTTTGGAAAATGAATACATGAGAAATAAAGACCCATGATTATTTTTATGAAATCATGTGGATGTCATCTAGTTAAGACTCATGTATAATTTATGTCTTTATAAATGTATAAATTATATTTATGAGTCTTAGGGAATATAAGTATATCAAAATGATAATTAATTTGAGGAAAAAAGCGTCATTAATTTTTTTACAAGAAATTATGAATCCTTATGATTATTGAGAATAGTCATGGAAGGCTATGGTGAGATGGAAAAGATGTTATTATTCTCTGAAGAACCTGTAATCTCATGATATACATTAGTGATTGATCATAAAATATACGATATTGTTTATTTTAAACATGACATTGACAAATCCCACTTGTTGGTTCTAACATTTTCTAGAAATTAAAAGGCTATATATTTTCTTGAAGCTATCTTGATAGTAAAATAATTGATTTTTTGTGTGTGGTATATTAACAACCACAAACTGGGGAATTTATTCATACATAGGGAGGAGCACCTCCATAAAATGGTTATGTTCACTATATTAATTTCTGTATAATTTCCTTCATTAGATAAAGGATGAATAAATTGTATGGACTATATTTTATGAAAATAATTTTATAAATTAATTCACCCCTCCCTCTAGACCATTCCATATTTTTTTAATCATTTTTTATTTGTATCAAACTTAGGAATTCCCTTGAATAACCCTTTATGGTCTATTATATGACACTATAACTCAATTTATTATAAATGGTTTTTAGTATTTATTGCAAAAGGTCTTCAATAATCGATGGACATAATTATGAATTACATTACCCTATGTATATTATGTTATTTATGAGGATTATCAGGGTTTTATAGTGACGATATATATTTCTACATGTTCCCCATTTAATAAGAAGAATATTTAAAATGATTAAAAAATATGATTTATTTATCACTTCTTGATCTATGAAAAATTTAACCCTGGATATGGGTTTCAAAAAAACCAATGAAATAAGGGAAAATGTCACAACATCTATATAGGGGGAAAATGGTGAAATAAGTAAAAATAAAAATTTTAAAAAATTGTTTAAAGATATATATATTTTATAAGATGAATCTACTTATGATTTTCTCATATGATTAGACATTATAGTATGTTCTATCAATGGTTTTTGAGAATTATTATATTCCCTCCACTGTTTAGAAACACGTGAGAATAATTCCAAACACATTTATGGATAATATCATAGAGATGGAGGGTAATGATTTTGATGCATTTGATATCCGTAAAATGTATAGTAGTTTCATTAAAAATTATATCATAACATAAAATTCACTTAAAATTAATGTAATGAAGGAGAAATAAATTTTCATAAAAGTATTCAAATAATATAAAATAGATGAAAAAAATATATTTAAAATAGAAAGATAACATGAAATTTTATTATGATACACTTTCCATCATGTCATGAAATATCACTAGAGGAGGAGGTGATATATTTGAAAGGAAATATCCCATTATATGTTTCAGCTAGGGAAAGTATTTTTATTTATCTAACCACATTATAATGAAGATAAAAAATGAAAATACAGATTAAGAAACTATAAAATATTTATCCTATAAGGGAAAATGAAACCCACTAAATCAATATTGGTTTATATAATGAAATAAAATTACTTCAAATTTTAAAAGGAACTTATTATCAATTGAAGAATATAATTCTAATAGTGACGAATATAATAATTATGATGAGAAACATATATAAAATATTCACAAGGTTTTCCTGGAACATGAATTATATAAGGGTGAATCATTATATCATGGATCAAAGGCTAACAATGTTTTCTCTACTAAAGAGGATTAATCATTAAAATGTTATACCTTAAGGATAGAAATTAAGGCTTTTTTTATATGTTATTAGAATATTGATAACAAAAAAAATGCATGTTACGAAAAATATTAGAGATCTAAAATAAGTTCAAAGCGAGAAAGATGACATTTTTTAAGAAATAAATAAAGTAAAATGGGAAATTATTGAAAAGAATAAGATAATTGATAATATGACATGCATAATTATCCTTAAGGATAAAAAGTATGATTGATTGAAGAAAATAATTTTTGAGTTTAATAAAGAAGAAGAGGAATAAAAATGTAGATATAGTAAGGTTTTTTCTTATATTGGTTAATGTTTAGAAAATAACTCTCAATTTTTATGTTAAAATTCGTGAATAAGAAAAATAGTTATTTCTAACAACCCATCAATGAAACAAATCATTTTATATAAAGATTTAAAAATAGTAGTCTTTATTAACTAGATAATCAAAATGTAATTAAAAATTTTATCACATTAGAAAATGAAAAAATAGTGATAAAATATATATACTATTTATAGATACATAGAAATAAGTGAACAAGAAGGTCTAGTGAAAACATTTGACTAGAGGACTAAAAATGAGAAGTGGTATAATTTTATATAGGTTTATAATTTCGACCAAAGAAAATTTATTTGGGGAGACTATTGTTTTGGTGGTCTACGTGGTAAAATATAATATTATTTAATATATTATTTGTGTCTTCTTGGTGAAAAGAATGAGAATACATCAACAGAGAGATACCAATGGTTGTATGTGAACTATAGTTTTATGTATAAACAACTAGAAAGTATCATCGAGACAAAAAAATCATTTAATTCCGATATAAAACATATAGAATGTCTATTTAGTATTGACATAACTCAAATTATAATATTTTATTTAAACCATAAAAATATAATCATCTTCTTAAATTATGTAGGATTATAAATCAAAATTTGTAAACATATAATAATAATTTCATTTTTAAAGAAAGAAAATCTAAAAATCAATTGAATATAGATAGTTTACACTATTCATACATTATTTGGTTTCTAAAATAACTATATAATGTGGATAAGTAGCAGGTTTATTCTATTACTTTTGGTTATGATAACACTTTTAATGTTTAATTTGATTGAATTAGAAAACATGGAAGAACCAAATGAAGATCTGTAATGTATTATTTAATATCTTCATAAAGTAAAGCCTATTGAGTGTATCATATAGTTTTTATTATGTAAATGTAGTGATATTCCTTGAAATATATTCCATATATGTTGATTCAAATATGTATTTTTTATCAATAAGGGACATCAAACAAAAGAAAACTACTTTTAATAGGGATTGTTAATGTATGAATTTTATATGTGTTTTTATGCAGAAATAGTATATTGAATATATATTTGGGCCATAAAATATAAAATAAAATGATCATTTTAATTATAAAAGAATACTAAAAGGTATTAAAATCTTATAGGAAGACAACTCTATCTTATTCAATGATTGTAATAATGTTATAATGATGAAAAATTCTTATAGGAGGGTAGATATTCCATCAATGAAACCACTGATAGTGATAAATTTTATTATGTATGGGCCACATTTCATGAAATAAGAAAGTGGAAAAAGGTATTTCATTAATTTCTAAAAAATATTATTATAATTATGTGTATTATTTTTCACAAATAAAACAAGCCATAGAGATATTTAAATGCTTCAGAATGATGGGTAAAAATACAACATTATTTCACTAAAAATATTATGATTAAAAAATGGTAAAAATCATCTAATATTAAATTAATAGATTATTTAGAAAAATATATAAATAATCAATAGTTCCATGATATATTAAAACCTTATCAAAATAAAGTATCCAAAGGGTAAAATAGGATTATTTATTCTATTCAAGATCTATGATTAATAAATCTTAAACATCAAAATTATTATCAGCAAAAGATTTAATAAAAAATTTATTCAGAATAGATTTTTCTTTAGGGTCAAATATGACATGTCTCCCATAGAAAATTGGTTCTAAAAATGTCTAAAACTATTTTGATTTTTTATGAGTTTATAATTATCAAAATAAATGGAATAAAAAGAGTCATGTTTCAGGAGAATGTTGATGGAATGATATTCATCTTCTTACAAAAAATGAATTGTCTAATATTTGAAAAAAAATGCTCAGATATAATTATTGATTTTATTGTATAATAGTTTTTAAAATTGAGGAATACGACAATAGTATTATTCTGTATAATAGATTGGATGTTTTTGATTCAAAATAATTAGTAAAACTAATGTGTAAAATTGAACAACCACATAAAGAATATGTATATTAAATATATACCAAAAATAATAATTGAAAAAAGATATTACTGATATATGTTAAGGTTTTAGGAAGCATTTTGATAATAAAAATTTAATTGGTGGTCGAACTTTGGTGGTTAGACCCAAATTTGAGTTCTGAGAAATTTCCAAACCAGCCTAAATTAATGGGTAAAACCCCAAAGTTTGGATGAATTTTTTGAACAAAAAAATAGATACAAGATATGTCTTATGATATTAAAAAACTATAGATGAATAAAACCTCCGAAATTTTCTAATGAATAAAGGGGGAAATAACATTTGATGAAAATGGGTGTTAAGGAAGAAATTCAACATGGTTTTTTGTATTGTCAAAAATAAAAATATATTAGTTTTTAAAGTGTAGTTATAAGTAAATATTATTTATTTTCGAGAATTATTTTTTCAATTTCAAGGCATGAAACCATCAAAATATTTCAGGCCATTTTTTATCAAGTAAATAAAATAGTATTCAAATGGATGTATATTCAAAATTTATTAATTGAAGATTAAATATGAAAGTATATAAGAGAATATCCAAATGGGGTTTTCTTTTTAAGGATGACGGTATTAAGGCTAGTAAATTAAATAGGACTCAATTTGGATTAATACATTTTCCTAGATGTTGGAAAATTAATTTAGATGATTTCCTAAGAAGCATCTAGTTTAAGAATCAGAATATTGAAAAATATCTATACAAAAATACCAACACCAAATCACTCATTTTGATTATTTATTTTCATGATATAATTTCTTCCATTTACGAAGAAAATATTACTTAATATAAATCTACAAAAAAAGAAAAAATTTATAATTCCAGTACATGGTGAAATAGAATTTTTCTTGAGATATGAAACCTATGTTTTAATAAACTTTTCATCTCTTAAGAAAACAATGCCGAAGTGCAGATGAAAAGATTAGGAATGGTGAAATAAAGTGTATTATATTCTCATTAGAAGTGGAAAAAATAGTTGATCAATGTTTATTAAGAAAATATTGGGAATGGGAAAAAATGCAGAAAACATATTATGAATAATTTTTACCTAAAAACATCTTGAACTAATGTAGTGTATTCATTTTCCATTCTTGAAATATTTATTTTTAATCTTATGTAATTTATTTTACATATGTGAAAGAGAAGACAATAATTTATATCAAATTAATCCAAATTTGTTAATTTATAGGATATCAATGATAGATAAATTTAAAATGATATATATTTTTATTAGGTATGTTTTTTTGATCATATCAATTCATCATTGGGTGTAATGTTCTTTGCTGGTCAAAAGTTTGCACTCACAGAAAAAAATTTCATACCCTTTGAGTACAAATGAGGAAAGACATGTTGTTTCATCATAAGAAGCTACTAAAATATAAGGATGGTGACTCAATAAGGGTATATGTATATCCAAATTGAATACCCTCTAATTATAATCTATGATAATCACTATTCAACTTTTCTATGTTTAAAAATAGTGCATCATTCCACATCACAAAACAATCTAATTAAAAATCAATTAATAAATTAGAATTTATCTAATAGTTTATTAAATAGATAATTTTTTACATCGATGGATGTTTTTGATTCCATCTGAACATATACTCTCACTATAGTGTCTTTTAAAGAATTATGGATTCAAATGTTAGTGTAGTTCTCACCTGAACACTAAATTATTAAAAACATTAGTTTACTACTACATAAATTCATGATAAATTTCATGATTAGAAAACTTATGAAAATACAGTAGGGAATATAGGTTCTTTAAAAATAAATATAAGCATATATTCACTCTCTCTTGTTCTTCTTATAAATATTGAATCTTATTCAGAGATGTTCTTTCTCCTAAATAAGAAAAACTTCTTCGATTGCTTTTAAAATCTATTAAATACATTAATCATGAATCTTTATTGATTTTGGAAGTCTCTCAACCTTCTTTATTGAAAAAATACAAAATAAAATCATAGATGATTTTCTCTAATAAAAGTACATCAGGTGATTAACATTAAATATTATCGTAGTTCACTATTACTGGGATACATACAATGATTATACACCAGAAGTTAATTGATGTACTAAAAATCCACTATCTCCATAATTTGGGGGATACCAAATTAATATATATCACACCATTATAGTGATCACTACCTTTACAATAAATAGGAATGATGGGTTGTCTACAAATGTTGACTCCCTTTTCTAATCCATTGTAGAATAATTTTGGGGATTCATAATCAGTTTTTAAAAATAATTTTCACTCAATGATGTATATTTATAGATTTTGAGGTTTATATATATATATTTTTACAAATTATCCAATTAATAATGTTTTCCTCCCTTTAATCAGTCTAGATAAGAGAAACTAATTTTTTTAAATAATATATTATTTGATCTCCAAAAATTTATAAAAAAATATAAGATACTTTAGTTGGTGATAATTATAGATAAGGAATTATCATTTTTTATTCATTATTATTCAATTAATCAAATGTATGAGTTCTTTAGAAACTATTTTTATTATTATCTATCCACTATACATATTTTTCTCATAAAATTAAATATTCAATTAATACACAAGTTCTCTTTTAAATCCATAAAATAGATATATTAATTGTTTTTATATCATTTTATAACTATTATTAGTAGTTTTAATATCATATTATATTAATAAAACTACCTAATATATTTTTAGAGTCAATTTTTCTAAATATAATCATCGAATACCTTACCTGATATCCCAAATGTTCTATTTTAATTTTTTATTCCTCATCGAGATCATTCAATCCAAAAGACTCACACCAAGTTATTCTCCATTATAATTAAAATCAGATTTGGATATATTTCATAAATACAACATCTCTAGAATAATTTAAACATCTTAATTAAATTTTTTATTATAAAAATTAACATCATTAATATTCTAATATGGAAAACCCCATAAACTTTGAGACAAAGAAATTTCCATTCAACCCCCCTTATTTTATTTAGGTATAATAAAATAATTATATATGAGATATTGTAGTATTATTTTTGTTTATATTTTCATGAAAAAACTGAAAAATTATATTCCCAATTAATCATGAGATACTCTCCATTTCAAAAATATCCTAAAAATCCCACTCTTTTAAATTTAAACTATTATATGATTTTATTCATTTAAAATATATATATAAATTTACCTTTAATTGTTTTATTAACTCCCATAAATACTAATATGAAATATAGAAATTAATTCCAACAATATTTACTTCTACAAATGGAAAAACACCTATCAATATCAGTTTTTTGTTTTTTAATAAACATGAATACTCTTATGTGAGCCTTATATTATTCATACATGATTAGTATGGAATTGGATTAAATATTATAAATGTATAATCTTCCACACATGTTTTTTATCATGTTATCCAACATAAAAATAATTTTTTTGAAGATGAATTATGTAAATTAATCAAACACTAAAACAATATGAATTAAAAATATGAAATCTTTAAAAACATAAAATTACACTAACACATATTATTTATTACATTATCCTAGAACATGAAACTCATAGACTATAATTATGCATCCTAAATAAAATTAAATTAATTTTATTTTATGTTAATGGTATACATGTTATACTATTTGAAAAAAGAAGTTATATTTATAAAACCTACACATTAAACATTCATTTCCTTTAAACTTATAGTTTAATGTTTCACAAAAAATCCTAAAATTTTACATACTCTTATACATTGTTAAATTTCCCAATTTAACTATTTTCATTCATGTGCCTCAAAAAATTCATAGTTATGCTTAAACAACATCATAAAATTATAATATTCAACGTTATAAACTTAAAAGATTATTTATTTATCCTCTAGGAAGTCCGTATTATTGTTACATATTACCACTTTTACATATCATCAATCTGAAATGTAAATTTAATCATATAATTCATTTTCTAATATAAATTTTCCCTTTCATAGAATTTTGAAATTATAATTTACTCCTACACAATTAATAATTTTCAAAATATTATATTCCTATTTTAATTTTATTCTTATGTGATAGTTGAAACCAATAACTATAAAAGATAAATATTCTCAATCAATAATATCATAACATTTTTGAATAATATTAAATTCATTTAAAAATAAATACCCAATGATTTTAATGTTTTGTTACATTAAATACTAGATTAAAAATATTTTTATATTGTGAAATATCATCAACATGTCCTAAAAATATCATCCCTTTTGGAACTCTTCAAAAACAAAACTCTACATAAAACCATTATTCATTAAAATGGAAAAGGAAAAATTAAAAAATGTTATATTATATGATTTGTCATAGAAAAAAAATAGATATCAATATTACATGAATATAAGGGTATAGTAACATGATAATAACATTTAAAAACCTTTCCCTACATAACAGAGATAAAAAAATTGATTCATTGAATAATTCATATCAGCTAATAAGACATGAATAATAATGTAATAAAAGATCAATATATTTAGAGCATAATATTGGCATAAGACATAGATTTTTGGAATACACATAATCTTATTACATTGTTAACTTGTACACATAGAATCATGTTCAGTCATTAAATTAAGGTCATGAAATACAACCCTCTAATAAACATTTTGACATGAAACCGGGTCGACACATAATATGATGGGCTTAAAATCCATGTCAACTCAAAAAATTGTGAACATTAAATAATTTTCAAACATAACATAGTCAAAATTACATCATGTTGAAGCATAAAATTGTGAGCATGTAATGAGGTTCTCACATATCATATTTACCCTTGAGTTATTCATCTTTACCCAATATATGGGAGGTATATATAGGTCACACTGATTAAATAATTAAAATCATATATATGTGTGCCAAAATATCTTAAAACATATATCATATTAGAACACATTAAAAGAAATGGGTTTTGTGAATATTTAATTATAGCATAACCTTGGAAACAATCGTATTCATAATCATTTCAGTATATAAAAACCCTTGGAAGATGAATCACATTTCATATGAAAGTTATAATGGTATAACCCATGTTAGAAAAAAGTGTTTCGTAAGTATATTTTCATCATAAGTATAAATCCTTAAGAGAAACAATTATAATTTTCTCTATTGATGTTATGATAGATAAATAATATTTAACATCAAAGGATGTAATATTTGATGGAATATTATTTTAAAAACCACGTGGAACATTTCTTGAGGAAAATGTCCTTTACTATTTGAAAAAATTCTTTTTAAAACATAGAAATATTTTAAAAAAACATTCCTTTGAATATTACTACGAAAAATTATAATGAAACCATCAAAAATAATAATACATTTCTTTAATAAAATACCTTTTCCACATTGAATGAACTATTAAATTCATGAACATTTTCAATATTATTTTCATTTAAAATTTATTTGTAAACTTGTAAATGAAGATTTAAAAAACAATTAAAACATTTATTAAAGAAAATATCTATTGGAATTTGGAAAAAATTAAAATTAAAACATTTTATAAGTCATTTATTTAATAATATACATTAAAAAAATTTATTTTATATTTAAAACATTGCGTTATCATAATGGTGGGAAATTGTTCATACCTTAAAACTATGATTCTTTCAAGTTTTCTATAAATTAAAAAACTGACATATTTTGAATGTGACACAAAGATTAAACAAAAAAATTATGGAAAGTCATACATGGGTACAACTAAATTATCAAATACTATTATGAAGGTAAAAACATTTTCCAAATTTTTTTATAGATAATGGATATAGAAGAATATGGTTTTTGGAAAAAATGTTAAATGAAGTGGTTATTATTTAAAAAATATCTCAAAATCATAAATACCAAAAGAATGGAAAATTAAGTAAATACTTGAATTTTCATGACATTAAATGTGTAAAAATATAATTCTGGAGTTTCTTGAAATATAGATCATAATATTTCTACATTGAAATCATAAATAACAACAATCCATATAAACATAGATATTCTATAATAAAACCATTACCAAATTGTTAATATTGAATCGTAAAACCCTTTAAATAATTACATTAAAAAAACTATAATAAATATTGAATATAAGTATATTAAATATAGAACATGTTATAGGGGTTTAATATACAAAATTTAATATAATATTTGTGTGTTAAACAACAAATGTCTCAAAGAAGGAAAATTGAGACAATATCCCTTACTACTTTGGTAACATTATAATTTTAAACCACAAGAAAGAGATATCATCAAAATTTATATTTCCATAACCTTCTTTTTAATAATAATAGTAATAAACCAAACTCATTACATGTATACAAACTATATAAAATAAAGAGACGGTGGATATGGAATGTGTCTCACAGAAGTAAAAAGTGAGAAAAAATCTCTTTCATTAAGTATTTACGTCCTCCATACATGTTAGAACATCATGGATATTGAATATAAATTTATTATTCATATATTTAAAAATAATATATATATATAATTACATATATGATTTACCTATGATCTTTTATTAAATTTTTATTATCTATTCCTAGTTAAAATTACTTTTTTTGTATTAATAGCTTTATTTTTAATGTTTATTTTGGTTTGGGATTTTGGCTTATCATAAATTGAAATTTTTATATCATATATATAATTTAATTCATGATATAGATATCATATATATTCAGTATATATGTATTTATAGTAATAAATAAATTTTACACATAGAAAATTAATAACAATGTTTATAGAGACGGTCGATCACACTTACGCATAACTATTTTTCCCATTTTCTGAAATAATGAATTGAAAGAAATAAAAATAATATATTATGCTACCAAAATAAATGATATGTCATATATGTCATGTATATTAAATAAATATAAAAAAATTACATTATATTAAAAGATATATTAAAAAATGAATCGCATCACTTAACAAGGTGGTAGTATGTTATATACATGATCAATATTATCATATCCCACATAGAATTGAATGTATGATGGTATATGTGATATAAATATTATATAAGTATATTAATATCATAAATATATATATTACATAAAAACTAAACACATCATTATATCTATATGTGAGAGGATGTTATGGAAACTGAATAACATTAATTCATGATGTAGTTTTATTCCATACACCTGAATGATTGTTTCAAATATGATTTTATAGAAAAGGATATAGATTTAGTTTATAACATTAAATAATTAAATATAAGTATATGGGGGTGAATATTTTTATTATATCATAATAATTGAATAATATTATAAGGGAGTGTAAGAAGAAATAAAACAAAGATACTTGGTAAAGCACAATACCTCTTCTTCAGAAAACCATCTTATGTATGAACCAAAGGGTTTATTAGGATGGATTTATATTCAAAATAATCTATCTAGGTATTGGGGATGAAATTAAGTAAGATATTTAAGTAGGTATTGTCTCATTTAAATGTATTTTAAAGTGTTAATAGAATAGGATAGGGGTGGCCTTTTTAAAGTGAGGTAATTGGAACATATGTTATTTTTCTAAAATAAAAAGGTGTATAAATATTTTTTTTAAAGACTCGAAAAATTCAAGGAAATTTTTATCTTAATTTTCTTTGGATTTTTACAAGAATGCAGTTTCTGACGGCACCTGATTCCGAGGCCCGGTGTGCCCGGAATCATTTTCCGAATTTTGGCTCGAGTACGTTCAGTGAACGTACGAGCGGGTTTTTCTAACTTTTGAACCGGTGCTCGGAATCGAATTCTGAGGGCACCGATGGAATCAAAACGCCAGTATTTGCTTAGAAACGCCTCTTCCGGAGTTGCGTTTGCTCATGTGTGGTTTTTAATTTTTGGGGTTAAAGTTAAGAAATAAAATAATTGGTATGAAAAACTTTATTTTATTTCACTTAAAGCCACTTAAAGCTTCTCAAACTGAGTTGATTCGGATAGGGTGCTATCCAAAAATATCCTACCCTCTTGTTAGGATATTTGTGAGGTGGGTCCCACACGAGCCCCACCGTTTCTTTTCCTCTAAGTAACGCACCCGTGAAAACCCGTCATTATGAAAGTCAACAGACGTGTTTTCTTAAATTCTTAATGCACCATTTAATTGGGCGTTTTTATTCGTTGAATTAATTCTATGAATTAATGGGTCGTTATTTAACTTATCTCTTTTTTTCATTTGTTGGCATGTTAATAAAAATAAGACCAACGCTTTATTCTTCTTAAGTGTTTTTCGTTGAGAGGATTTGACAGAAACCTCAAGTTCTTCATCATCCTTCGCGAAGAACGCAAAGAACGCGAAGAACGCCGGCCTTCGACGAAGGGTGACGAAGAACACCGAGCCCTCGGAGATCGACGACGCGACGCGAAGTACCGCGACGCCAGTGATTCTTCTTCCGCGACAATCCAACCCCGCGACAACCTTCGATCGACAACGACAAGGTATGGGGGTTGCGCTCCTTTTAAATTCTTTGTGGATTTATAACAACAATATGGATTTAATTAATATTAATTAAATCTATATGTTTTTGAACCTCAGAGTTCATCAACACGTCACCGTATTCCGCGACGACGCGATGCCCTTCCGCGACGACGCGACGCCCTTCCGCGACGCGACGATCGCCTCCTTCCGCAGTGATAAATTCCGCGAAGAACACGCGTGCGACGACTTGACGAGGTAGGGATTTTTATTTGAGAACAATCTTTTATTCCTGTGATTGATTCTTTTAAAACAAGGAACCCGGTTTCATAAGAACAATTTTAATTTATTAAAATTGTTATTTGTTTTGTTTTCATGTGTTGATTATTTCTCCCGACTTTTATCACCTAACGTGGAGGGTGCGGGCCAAAAAAACACGGCCCGACAACCCTCCGCAGTTCTTTGTTGATGTGCCCATTGGTTGGCGACGACAAAACATGCCGCAGGGACGATCTGTTGTTTCCGCAGTGAAAAACGGGACCCGGGAGGAGCTTCGGCGCATACGGGAAGGAAATCGGACCACCGGAGCAACTCCGGTGGCCGGAGGCGGCGGCGCCCCGGCGCGCTGCCAGACAGGGACGCTGCGGCTAAAGCCGCGGCGGCGGCGGCCAACGGACCCGTGGCCGCGCGGGCCCAGCACGCATAGGACGCGGCAAAGCCGCGTCCGCTATTTCTAGTGCGGCCCCACGTGGGTCGCGGCTTCTCATCCCGCGGGGGCAGCGCCGCCCCGCGGCTCCCTCGCTTGGCCGCTCGGCCGAGCCGAGCCGGGCCGCGCCGAACCGGGTCCGACCCGGACCCGGGTCGGATCGACCGGGTTCGGGCCGACCCAGGGGGGTCGGGCTGGCTTGGTCTGGGCCCAGACCCCCCCGTCTTCGGACCAATTACGGTCTTTTTCCCGTAACATGAGCTATGGGCCATCGAACGATGCCCCATCAGCGGCAATGCGATCCTTGGATCAAGACGGTCATTTCGGTATATCGCACTCAAGGTTTTGGAATACTTTGGGTTCATCCGGGTTGGTTCGTACACGAAACCAACCGGGCCCTCGGAGCGGAAACACTCATATATTAAGCTACAGACGTCCGATCGACGTGCCATTGACTTCATTGTTTTCCTCTAAGTGAGATGGATCTTTTGGAATACACCGCCCAAGGTTTGGACGTAGGTGGAGCACGGTCGGGAGGGTTTTTCCTTAAAAAAGAACCGGGCCCCTAGGACGAAAAAGTCAATAACTCTCAGACCGGGCGTCCGATTGAAGCGTCATCTGAGACGTTGAGTTCCTGTTGACGATACAGAACTTTTGGATACATAAACATTGGACTATGTGTCAGTTGATGTATCAGCCTCTCGGCTCGTGGAGTGGACCCTCCCGAACGAGCATGCTGTGTGCGGGAACCCTAGAGCTGGATGCAACTGCTACTGTGACGACGACGACTGTGCAGAGATCCTCAGTGGATTCGACGATGACGACTATAGCACTCGGCGATCCTTTGTGGGTCAGTGGTACCAATCCTGTGTGGGTCAGCGCTCAGCGGTTCTGTGTGAGCCAGCTCCTATAGGTCCTGTGTTGGCCCGATCCTGTGTGGGTGTTTGCGGGGGTTAGTTACATATCGATCCTTTGTGGGTCAGATCCTTTATGGGTTATTGAGGGGGTCAGTACCTATCGATCCTTTGTGGGTCCGACGACTTAGATGGATCAGTGATCATCTCTATCGTCATTTGAAGAAGTATACCTGTGTGAGCTGAAACTCTGTTTTACTTTCCTTTGTGGATTGTGTTGTGCTCTCCTGTGTGGATTTATTTTTTACTTTCCTTTGTGGATTGTGTTGAGCTATCCTGTGTGGATTTCACATTTTTCTTTCCTATGTGGACTGGGTTGTACTTGAGCTCGGATGTTGGAGCCGATCGAGAATTGATGACTTAGGTATATGTATGGGCATATACCTAAGCAATGTCGGATGTTACTTAGTGATTGTGTCTTTCCCTTGTGGTTTATCCTTTGTGGATTTTCGGAGACCTTCGGGGGTCTCGGGGTCCCTACTGAGTAGCTTATACTCACCCTTGAACGGGCTATGCCCGCACTACATTGTGTTGGTTGCAGACGACGGACAGAACTGATCGTGGTGAAGGCTTGCGGAGCAGGAAGGTTCCTGGAGGTGGACCACTGGGCGGGACGTACTCGGAGCGGTCGGCTGGACCCGAGGAGCAGTGGAGGCTATTTGTATCCACCCTTTAGTTGGGACTTCTAGAGGACAGCTCGACATTGCAGCTTTACTTTTTAGTTGCTGTTTTCCCCTTTCAGTTGTACTTTACAGTTGGGCTTGTATTTCCGGCCCCCTTTACTTTTCCACACTTACTGTTGTACAAGCTTTTACTTAGTGTTTACTTTTTCCGCTTTCTTACTCTGTAGTGCTTGTTTACTTTCCAAAGGAAATGCCTTTCCTTTTACCGGGATTTTACGACTTGGTGCTAGTCGCCAGCCCCTGGCCTATGGAATGCGGGATTGGGGTAGTCACGGCACGGGCCCCGAGGATGGGTCGTGACAAATTGGTATCAGAGGTTGTCGGTTCTACCACAGACTCTGATATTTCTTCTATGTGAAGAAATAGTGTTTAGCGTATTGGGTGTGGTTATCAGTCCAAGGAGTCCAGTGTTGGTGCGGCGGCCGACGTATCTGTACACCAGGACCCTGACATTTGATTTCCGACTTAATGCAAGAAAACATTGATTGCATGTGTGTTTCATGTTTTCTTTGTCATTACTTTGTATCAGCTCACCAGGTATATTGTTCTGACTGTGGCGCACCTGTTTCCTTTCAGGATGGCCCCACGACGGTAGCCAGCTTGGGTTCCGAGAGTGGTACGTGATGACAGCCCGCCAAGCGACGAGGCTTCGGTACAGGGCCCTTTGACAGCAGAGGCACCGACGATACCTCTACCCGCCGAGCCATCGATGCTTCCAGCACCAGCCGCTGACGATGCACGTCGCCTCGGTGCACTGCATGAGTTCCAGCGCCAGCGACCGCCCAGGTTCCGCAGGGAGACGGACCCCCAGGCAATCGAGGACTGTCTGGAGGCAGTGGTACATGTTTTCAGGCTAGTGAGGACACCAGCAGACCTCATGGTGATCCTCACAGCGAGCCTACTGCACGCAGCAGCAGGACGATGGTGGAGCTTGATGCTCCAGGTGAACGATGAGGCCTCTCTCATCTGGGCAGACTTTGAGGGCCTCTTCCATTCAGAGTTCGTTCCGGCCACCCTCCGTGCGGTGCGCATCCAGGAGATTCTTTAGCTGCGGCAGGGCAGCTTGACGGTCGCCCAGTACTCGGCGAGATTCACCGATCTCTTGCGCTACTCGACCGAAATGGTACGGGACCCGTACTTCCGTGCCCGGACCTTTGAGCAGGGATTGAGACACGAGATCAGGGCATCGCTGATCTCCCTCCACATCCTGACCCAGGCATGAGTACTGGAGAGAGCCCTTTTTTTCGAGAGCTTTCTTGCTAAGAATTCTCGAGCGGCGAGACCTACCGCAGGGCGGCACGTAGCAGAGTCTTCCGTAGCGGGAATTCAACAGATGACTTAGGGGTCCAGGCAGACCAGACCCTCACGTAGGCGGCCTCAGGACACTGGCTCAGTAGTGCGGGACACACAGCGTGGAGCCATTCTTTCAAGAGGCACAAAGTGCTACACTTGCGGCGGGCAGGGTCACATGGCTCGTGACTGCCCGACCCACTGTGCCGAGGAGCAGCAGACAGTTGAGGGGCAACCTAGTCATAGGCAGAGGGTCGACCGTGGCGGTCCACAGGGAGGAGGTGGACGAGGCAGAGGAGCTAGCCGAGCAGCAGGTGGTGGGCGACGCTTTGAGGCTCTACCACCACCACCACTAGGAGGTCCACCTCGACAACAGAGAGCTGGCAGGCAGAGACATGCACAACTCCCGGCAGCGTAGGCCTACGACCACGGCGCGCCCGAGATGATTCGAGGTACGATCTATGTGTATTACACCCTTGATGCAGTTCTTATAGACACAGGAGCGAGTCACTCTTTCATAGCTACTTACCTTGTTCGGAGCTCAGAGATTCCGACAGAGCCATTGGCTCGATTCTTACGACTAGAGACTGCTATGGGAGCAGACTCGACGATTACGCACTAGTGACGGCATTGTGAGATTACTCTAGGAGGCGAGAGCTTCGGCTGGGATCTTCTTGTAGTAGCGTCGAGGCCTTACGACGTCATCTTGGGCATGGATTGGTTATCTACAGTCCATGCACAGATTGACTGTATTAGGCCCAAGGTGTGATGTGTTCGCATCGACGGGAGCAGGTTCACCTTCACCGGTGAGAAGGGAGCCTTCGCAGCATAGGATGGACTTCAGTAGAGGAGAGGACAGCCCATCACTCATCAGTTGGATAGCCTCATCCTAGTAGTTGTTGACGTGCGGAGTCCTAGTTTTCCTGTGGTGGTGGATCAGTACGCGGACGTCTTTCCCGACGACGTTCCAGGGCTACCTCCTCGCAGAGAGGTAGAATTCCATATTGATTTGCACCCTGGGACAGCCCTGATATCCACTCCACCATATTGGATGGCCCCCGCTGAGCTTCGAGAGCTATGGGTACAGTTGGAGGACTTGAAGGGAAAGGGTTTCATCCGACCCAGTGTTTCACCCTTGGCTTCCCCGATTTTGTTCTCCAAGAAGGCGGACGAGAGCTTGTGACTTTGTGTCGACTATCGTCGCCTGAACCAGGTGACAGTGAAGAAAAAGTATCCGCTACTGAGGATTTATGACCTCTTCTATCAGCTCAAGGGAGCACAGTGGTTCTCGAAGATAGACCTCAGGTCAGGCTATCATCAGCTCAGAGTTCGAGACGAGGACGTGCAGAAGACGACCTTCAGATGTCGGTATGACCACTATGAGTTCTGGGTTATGACTTTCGTTGCAACCAATGCTCCAGCGGTGTTCATGGGCCTCATGAATAGGATCTTTTAGCCATACCTCGATCGATTTGTCGTGGTCTTAATAGACGACATTTTGATATACTCCACGACTGAGGAGGAACACGCCTACCACTTACGGGTTGTACTAGACACACTCTGAGAGCACCAAATTTATGGAAAGCTCTCGAAGTGTCAGTTCTGGATACGTGAGGTCCACTTCTTGGGGAACGTCATCCTTGAGGCAGGAGTTGCAGTGGATCCGGCGAAGATCGAGGCAGTGCTAGCTTGGGAGCCACCCAGGAGCATGACGGAGGTGAGGAGTTTCTTGGTACTAGATGGATACTTCCGGAGATTCATTCCAGACTTCTCCAGAGTTGCGGCACCACTATCAGCTTTGACGAAGAAGGGGAAACCCTTTGTGTGGTCAGACAGATGTCATCAGAGCTTCCAGGAGCTGAGACAGAAATTGATCAGCGCACCTATCTTGAGGTTGCCTGTGGAGGGAGTAGGGTACGTAGTCTACTGCGATGCATCTGGGACAGGAATCAGATGTGTCCTGATGCAGGATCGGGCAGTGATCGCCTATGGATCACGTCAGTTGAGGCCGCATGAGCAGAACCATGCTACCCATAACCTGGAGTTAGCAGCACTGGTCTTCGCTCTAAAGACATGGCGACACTATTTGATGGGCGAGCGCTTTACAGCCTTTTCTGACCACCAGAGTCTCTGGTACATCTTCTCGCATAAGGACCTAAACCTGATACAACAGTGATGGCTCGAGTTCCTCTAGGACTATGACTTTGAGATATTCTATACTCCTGGGAAGGGGAACATGGTGGCCAATGCTCTCAGCAGGAGGACGAGAATTCAGCTAATTGAGAAGGCGATAGAGCAGCTAGCCGCTTTGCAGATATCCTTCATGGATAGAGATGGAGCAGCCTTCCTTTAGTCTCTCACAGTCACTCCTCCACTACTACAGCGGGTCAGAGAGGCACAGCGTGGGGACACTGACTGGGAGACATGGCGTGCACAGATATCCTCAGGACAAGCACCCGATGGCTTCTCCTTTGGAGCAGAGTACGACATCCTTTTCAGAGGATGTACCTTAGTACCGGTCTATTTACAAGAGTAGGTGCTGAGAGAGTTTCACACTTCTCCATTGGCGGTACATCCTGGAGTGGCGAAGATGTACCAGGACCTCAGACGAAAGCACTGGTGTCCAGGCATGAAAAAGGCTGTGGCATAGTTCGTTTCTCGATGCCTCACCTGCCAGCAGGTGAAGACAGAGCATCAGGTACCATCAGGATTGGTACAGCCCTTGGAGGTCCCGGAGTGGATGTGGGACGAGATATCTATGGACTTCGTGACTGGACTTCCATGCACTTCCAGAGGTCATGACTCCATCTGGGTGATTGTCGACCGACTCACCTAGTCGGCTCACTTCTTACCCATCAGAGAGCAGGGCTCAGTGGAGAGCTTGGGGCGTCTCTATGTTCAAGAGATTGTACGGCTTCACGGTGTGCCATCATCTATCGTCTCCGATTGAGATACTCGCTTTACTTCTTGGCTTTGGTAGGGGTTGCAGGAGGTGTTCGGGATGCGACTTCATCTGAGCACCGCCTTTCACCGTCAGACGGATGGTTAGACAGAGATGACCATTCAGACTCTCGAAGACATTCTCCGCGCATGTGTCCTCGACTTTGGTCGTAGCTGGGAGGACCACCTACCCTTGGTGGAGTTCGCGTGCAACAATAGCTAGCACTCCACCATCGGGATGACACCTTATGAGGCGTTGTATGGAAGACCTTGCAGATCTCCTTTGTGCTGGACAGACCCTGGGGAGTCAGCACTTGTTGGACCAGAGATGGTCCGGGCCACGACAGAGAAGGTCCAGGTCATCCAGGAGTGGATGAGGACAGCTCAGAGCCGGCAGAAGTCTTATGCTGACAGGAGGCGGAGGCCACTATAGTTCGAGGCTGGTGACCACGTCTTCTTGCATGTCTCACCTCGACGTGGATTACGGATATTTGGCCGAGGCGACAAGTTGTCTCCACGCTTCATCGGGCCTTTCCAGGTCATCAACAGGATTGGCGAGGTAGCTTATCGCCTGGCTCTACCACCTCAGTTGCACCGGGTGCATGACGTCTTCCATGTATCCCAGCTGAGGAGATACGTGCACGACCCGACGCATATCATTGACCATGGGGAGCTAGACGTGTATGATGGAGCGACTTTTGCGGAGGTCCCGGTGGAGATCGAGGATCGACAAGAGCGGGTCCAACATGGACGATCGATTTCTCTTGTGCGCATCAGATGGTAGCACGGGAACCTCTAAGAGGGCACTTGAAAGCGGGAGGCTCAAATGCATGCTCATTACCCACATTTGTTTCCCTAGTTTATGATGTATCTTTACGGGGACGTAAAGCCCTGAGGTGGGAGTGATGTAAAGACCCGAAAAATTCAAGGAAATTTTCTTCTTAATTTTATTTGGATTTTTACAAGAACATAGTTTCTAACGGAACGTGATTCCGAGGCCCGGTGTGCCCGGAATAAATTTCCGAAGTTTGGCTCGGGTACGTTCAGTGAACGAACAAGCGGGTTTTTCTAACTTTTGAACCGGTGCTCGGAATCGAATTCTGAGGGCACCGATGGAATCGCAGCGACGGTATTTGCTTAGAAATGCCTCTTCCATAGTTTCTTTTGCTCAGGTGTGGTTTTTTATTTTTTGGCTTAAAGTTAAGAAATAAAATAATTAGTACGACAAACTTTATTTTATTTCACTTAAAGCCAATTGAAAGCCACTTAAATATTCTTAAGCTGAGTTGATGTAGATAGGGTGCTATCCAAAAATAACCTACCCTCTTGGTAGGATATTGGTGAGGTGGGTCCCGCATGAGCCCCACCGTTTCTTTTCCGCTAAGTAACGCACCCAAAAAAACCCGTCATTATGAATGTCAACTGATGCGTTTTCTTAAATTATTAACACACCATTTAATTGGGCGGTTTTATTCATTGAATTAATTCTATGAATTAATGGGTCGTTATTTAAATTATCTCTTTATTTCGTTTGTTGGCATGTTAATAATAATAAGACCAACGCTTTATTCTTCTCAAGTGTTTTTCGTTGAGAGGATTTGACAGAAACCTCAAGTTCTTCATCATCCTTCGCGAAGAACGCGAAGAACGCGAAGAATGCGAAGAATGCAAAAAATGCCGGCCTTCGACGAAGGGCGATGAAGAACGCCGAGCCCTCGAAGATCGACGACGCGACACCAAGTACCGCAACGCCGACGATTCTTCTTCCGCGACGTTCTTCCGCGTCAATCCAACCCCGCGACAACCTTCGATCGACAACGACAAGGTAGGGGGGTTGCGCTCCTTTTAAATTCTTAGTGGATTTATAACAACAATATGGATTTAATTAATATTAATTAAATCTATATGTTCTTGAACCTCAGAGTTCGTCGACGCGACACCGTATTCCGCGACGACGTGACGCCCTTCCGTGATGACGCGACGCCCTTCCGCGATGCGACGATCGCCTCCTTCCGCGGCGATCAATTCTACGAAGAACGCGCGTGCGACGACTTGACGAGGTAGGGATTTTAATTTGAGAACAATCTTTAATTCCCGTGATTGTTTCTTTTAAAACAAGGAACCCGGTTTCATAAGAACAATTTTAATTTATTAAAATTGTTATTTGTTATGTTTTCATGTGTTGATTATTTATCCCGACTGTTATCACCTAACGCGGAGGGTGCGGGCCAAACAAACACGGCCCGACAACCCTCCGCAGTTCTTCGTTGATGTGCGGATTGGCGGGTGATGACAAAACATGCCGCAGGGATGATCTGTTATTTCCGCAGTGAAGAAGGGGACCCGGGAGGAGCTTCGGCGCAGACGGGAAGGAAATCGGACCACCGGAGAAACTGTGGTGGCCCGCGGAAGCCACCGGCAGCGCGGCGGTGCCGGCGGCCGGAGGCGGCGGCGCCTCGGCGCTCCGCCGGACAGGGCCGCTGCGGCGGCGGCCAGCGGACCCGCGACCGCGTGGGTTCGGCACGCACAGGACGCGGCAAAGCCGCGTGCGATATTTCCAGCACGACCCCACGTGGGCCACGGCTTCTCATCATGCGGGGGCAGCGCTACCCCGCGGCTCCCTCGCTCGGCCGCTCGGCCGAGCCGAGCTGGGCCGGCCCGACCGGCCGGGTCACGCCCTGGCCGGACCGGGCCGCGCCGAACCGTGTCCGACCTGGACCCGGGTCGGGCCGACCCAGGGGGGGTCGGGCCGGGTCGGTCCGGGTCCAGACCCCCCGTCTTCGGACCATTTACGGTCTTTTGCCCGTAACATGTGCTACGGGCCTCCGAACGACGTGTCGTCAGCGGAGATGCGATCCTTGGATCGAGACGGTCGTTTAGGTATATCGCGCTCAAGGTTTCGGAATACATTGGGATCGGCCGGGTTGGTTCGTACACGAAACCAACCGGGCCCTCGGAGCGGAAACGCTCATATCTTGAGCTTTGGACGTCCGATCGATGTGCCATCGACTTTGTTGTTTTCCTCTAAGTGAGATGGATCTTTTGGAATACACCGCCCAAGGTTTGGACGTAGGTGGAGTACGGTCGGGTTGGTTTTGCCTTAAAAACCAACCGGGCCCCTGGGACGAAAAAGGCAATAAATCTCAGACCGTGCGTCCGATTGATGCGCTGTCTGCGACGTTGAGTTCCTGTTGACGATACGGAACTTTTGGATACATCAACTATAGACTATGTGTCAGTTGATGTATCAGCCTCTCGGCTCGTGGAGCGGACCCTCCCGAACGAGCTTGCTATGTGCGGAACCCTAGAGCTGGCTGCGACTGCTACTGTGACGACGACGACTGTGCAGAGATCCTCAGTGGATTCGACGGCGACGACTACAGCACTCAGCGATCCTTTGTGGGTCAGTGCTACCGATCCTATGTGGGTCCGATCCTGTGTGGGTCAGCGCTCAGCGGTTCTGTGTGAGCCAGCGCCTATAGGTCCTGTGTGGGCCCGATCCTGTGTGGGTCTTTGCGGGGGTTAGTTACCTATCGATCCTTTGTGGGTCATTGCGGGGGTTAGTACCTATCGATACTTTGTGGGTCCGATGACTTAGATGGATTAGTGATCATCTCTATCGTCATTTGAAGAAGTTTACCTGTGTGAGATGAAACTCTGTTTTACTTTCCTTTGTGGATTGTGTTGTGCTATCCTGTGTGGAGTTACATTTTACTTTCCTTTGTGGATTGTGTTGAGCTATCCTGTGTGGATTTCACGTTTTTCTTTCCTGTGTGGACTGGGTTGTACTTGATCTTAGATGTTGGAGCCGAGCGAGAATTGATGACTTAGGTATATTTATGGCCACATACCTAAGAAGTGTCGGATGTTACTTCGTGATTGTATCTTTCTCTTGTGGTTTATCCTCTGTGGATTTTCGGAGACCTTCGGGGGTCTAGGGGTCCCTACTGAGTAAATTATACTCACCCCTACACGGGCTATGCCCACACTACGTTGTGTTGGTTGCAGACGACGGACAACGCTGATCGTGGTGGAGGCTTGCGGAGTAGGACGGTACCTGGAGGTGGACCACTGGGCGGGACATACTCGGAGTGGTCGACTGGACTTGGGGAGCAGTGGAGGCTATCTGTACCCACCCTTCAGGTGGGACTTCCAGAGGACGGCTCGACGTTGCGGCTTTACTTTTCAGTTGATGTCTTTCCCCTTTCAGTTGTAATTTATAGTTGGGCTTGTATTTCCGACCCCCTTTACTTTTCTGCACTTACTGTTGTACCAGCTTTTACTTAGTGTTTACTTTTTCCGCTTTCTTACTCTGTAGTGCTTGTTTACTTTCCAAAGGAAATTCCTTATCTTTTATCGAGATTTAATGCCTTGGTGCTAGTCGCCAGCCCCTGGCCTATGGAAGGCCGGCTTGGGGTAGTCACGACACGGGCCCCGAGGACGGGTCGTGACATTTTTCAAATGGAACAAGAATAAAAAATGAACCAATATCATGCCCTATAAGTTTAATGGTCAATATATTTCCTTAAAATGGGTGTTAGATTTTTTTTATCTTTTTTAACCCATATCATTTTAGTTTAACCCTATTGTAGAACCATTTTTTTAAAAGGTTGGGGCCGAAGCCATAATTCATTATTTAAATCAATGACCTCTTTAAGACTAGGTAGAGGGAGAAACATTACATACACCAAAGTACCATGGCCATGTGGCCTGAATACAAGGTTTTAAACCCCATATTTTGCCCAAAAAGACCCCTTAGTGAACAGTACTACTACAATACCCACGCTGATACAATACCTGCTATAGTATCATGCCACTATAGTGCCTATGCTATTAATGTTTCATCACAGGAACAGTCTTGCTTCTACTATAGTTCCATGCTATAGTACTACCACAGACATGATTAGAATGTGTTTTTCCTAAGTGAAACTCTTCAAAACATTAAAATTTTTTATTTGAAAATTCATTATGAAATTGACTTCAATGTCAAATTTTTGATTAATTGATAAATGATTTAAATAATTTTAGTTTTAAGACGATATTAAATTAAATTTTATCTTTACTTTTTTTTTAATGAAGATGTGTTTTTCCTAATAAAACCCATACTTTTTCATTATTCATCGAAATATTAATCTCTTCAGAAAATTCACAAGAATTATATATAATATTATTTGAAAATTATTATTCCAAAAATCATGTAATTTTTTTCAAATAAGTTTTATAAAATTTTCAAAAATATTTTCTAAAACAGGTTCAAAAAATTATACAAAGCTAATTTTTAATTAATTTATTGAGATAAATTTTTTTTGTGGTAATAAAAATTCTATTTTAAGAAAAAAAATTATTTCCAATTTTTTTACTTTCTTTTAAAATTAGTTGTTCCCATAGTAATTAATTATATGTACATGTGTAAACCATGTATTTTCATTATTTATTTAATAATATTTGTACCTATCATTCCAACATCTATGTGATAAGGTTTATATAAAATAATAATTATTCAATAAGATTTCATAGTTATTTTAAACTATGTGTTCTATATAAGGGAAGCTACACTCAATATTGATTGTAACGTAAGATAAAATCAGTGTTTGATGATATAAATTATGAAATCTTTGATTCCTGTAATGAAAGATATTAAAAATATTAATTTTATTTGAGAAATATATATTTCACAAACATGATTGGGTATTATAGGAACTTACTCTTATAATAAATCTCATTTATATAAATATTATTTACAAAAACATAAAAAAACCATAAATATTACAAGAAAATCATTCTACAGAATGATGATCAATATATAAAAAAATCATCTCACAAAAAAACCATACTAACTAACGCATTATGTTACAAACTGAGATCTATTTAATCTTTTAAGCTAATCCAAACACTTAAATATTATATCAAAAGCCTAATAATTTCACAATGTTTTGGAATAAAAAAATACCATTTCATAGGCCTTTAAGACTATGAAATGATATCCCATTATTAGATTCATCAAATCATTATACCAATACCTCACTCATCATGTTTCATCAAGATAATCTCTATAAAAGGCCATGTTATTTATTAAGATCCTGAATACAACATTAACATCAACCTATTAAAATATATTAATCCACATATATGATATTAATTTACATTTTTTTTCATATCTCATTCCTTACATACATTTATCCACAAAATATTGTCAGTCTCAAACTAATCTCATTCACTTATTGTTTTTATTTTAATATAAATAGTCACAATACTATACATGGTCATATTTTATTTGGATGAAAATATTCCAATGATGAACTCAATGTTATTTGTGTCCTCATATTCGAGTACACTATGATTTCTCCACCACCATACCTCATAATCTAATATATTGGAAATAAATTAAATAATAAAAAACATTTCATCCCAACACCATCATCTTCAAGTTATGTCGTATGGTATTATAAGGATGACATCATAATGATGGTATATCAACATTGAGTAAAAAATAATACATTTTTCCTCAATTAATTCTCCAATAGTATTTACGTGCTAAATTAATACAAATTTCATCCATTTTGTGACACTTTTTATTCTATAAGGATTATATCCTAGTTTATTATAGATATTAGTGTGAATGTGGCTAACATATTTATAAAATTTTAGATACTATTTGGGAAGATAATATATATGAAAACATATTTAAATTCTACATATATATTTAACATGGAAAATTAAATATTCATGTGATATATGAAGCTAGTGTGTCATTACTTCTTGAGAAGGTGAAACTGGTAAATTCTTGGAAATTCCCTATGAATTTCTTCATAATTTAGAGTTTTCATAGGACTATCCCATATTACTGATTTATTATTAAAAAGATTTCCAACAAAATGTCTCTGATGGAAAAATTTACTAAGTAATGGTTGAAATTTATTTGTCCATACCAATGCGAGTAATCCATTTTATTGTTGAAAAACCAGTTAACCTCATCCCTATTTCTTAATTTAAATTATCTAGGGGAGGTATTTGAGATATATTTTATGTTCGAATCATTTAATATTGGTTGTTTCCTTATAGGGGCTGTTGGGATGGGGAATTTTTTCTCTTATAGTCGATCCATAATACAAAAAATACTCTACACAGTGTGACATCCCTACTCAGCTCACTCAATAGTAGTAGAAGAAACTCTTTCCATAAGCCTTTATGTACACCTTCCAATACCCCAAAGACTGTCAACTAGAAGCAATGGTCTGTAATAAGATGGTGGGTGTTTATAAACTAATTATCATTCTATGTTACAGTGGAATCATAATTTCAATAAATAGAGAAATCATAATAACATATAAATTTTCAAATAATTAGTAAACCAATATACTAGGGAAATATAATGACATAAACAATATCAAATTTCATAGACCAAATGGTGATGATAATGCCATTCTCATATAGAAAAATCATATAATTCATGTAAAATAAGGTAATAGGAATTTAAAAATTCTATATAATAATTTTAAAATATCTCAAGGTTATCTCCAAAACAATCATGAGAATATACTCATTCCTTTGTTCCTATGTTTCATCCCACCATAAGAAATTGGGAATCCAAAACTGGACCCTTATATTTTTCTATTCCTTCATTCATGAAATATATCTTGGTACCGATCTATAAACTGAACAAGGTGTGATATATACTTATTAGTCCACACTAAATAGTGTTTATTACAAATTCCATTTATTCATATAATCTGAAGTAAAGTAAACATTTAACAATAATAAAATTGTATCATGATTAGTTAATCAATCCAGTCTATAATCACAAAATATAATAAGTAGTATATAATGAATTAATAACTTTACTACATATTAATATTAATGATAAGACCAAAACCAGTGTATAAATTTTCAATTAAGTATGTTATACAATGAAAAGTCATGTATCGGACCTATAAGTGCTAGGACCTAGGGGCTATAACCGAGGAATCCTTTTCGAGTAAATTGATATTGTATATAAAACAATTGGTTTCATATAAAACTATCTTTTCCATGAGCTTGGTCATGTGGCCAAAGGAATTATCTTTGAAACCATAGATCTCATAAAAAAATCGTTTTGGATTGAGTGGATCCAATTAAATTTTTATAACATAGTCCTAGAATGCCAGATATAGGTTTACATTTGAAGTTATCAATGATATACAATGTGACAAGGTTTTCATTTCGATTCTATATCACCCAGTGTAAATGCGACCTATAAAATAATTCATTGGTATTTGTTAGTGTTTATTAAATTTATAATTTTATTTCTTTATAATCATTTGATTAACAATTTCACATGAAATTTACAATTGGGGGGCTATTTTAGTGTCCATTTCTTTAATAAATTTCATTTATTAAGTTATAAAGGGGATAAAATGATGACGGGACAATGTTAGTGCCCATTACACTTCATTAATCTTGTACAAAACTATGCATAGATTATGGTATTTCCAATTTAATTCTAAAATCCCCATTTATTCCATTTCATTAGTCCTTAAATTTATAAATGTCATGGTGTTTACCAAGGTACTCAACCTTTAACAATTCATTTAATTTCTATATAACCCCTTTAATAAAAGACAACCTCAACTCACCCCATATGTAGTGTAATCATGGTAAATATAACAAACCAACCTCTTGGGTGGTTTGGGTCGGGATGGAAAACATCCAACCTCACATAAGGTAGTAATAAAATACTTAAATCATGGTTTAAGCTTCAAATTTAAATGTTTATAGGTTTAAAGATAAATTCATGGACGATATGGTATGAAGAACTTCGACTCAAGAAATAAAACTCCAAAACTATTAGGGCAAAGGTATAAAACACACATATTAGGTGGTTAGTGTTCTATATGACAATTATCAGACATTATCTCGATATTGAACATGATGAATCAACAAAATTGTTTAACACCATGAAAGTGGGGGGAAATATCTCTTGGTTTTTTCATTCTATATGGAAATATAAATTAATTAAGGTATAAAACATATTGTAGAGTTTTCTGAAATGGATTTGAAATGACATGTGGTAGGGGAATTATAGTTTGGATGAAGGAAAAACCGAAATCCCATGCTTAAGGTGGAAGGTTATTCTATCTTGGTTGTCACTACTATTTAATAGAGGGGGGATTTATTAAATTTAGGTTTTACACTATTTACAAGGGGTCGTGAAATAATTATTATGAGAATGTAAAATAAAATATTAATAAGTCATGTTTCTCTTTTATCTGTGGAAAAACATGTTTTTTACATGAATAATATTCATGATGTGAATTGAATTCGCATCCTATACAAAATCCATAGAGTCTAGAAATATTGACTAATTTCATTAATTTATTTATTTTTGGATTTGAACTCACATTTTAAATTTCTTTCACAACATGTAACATTCCTATATCTATGCTTCTTTTCCATACTATATTTATCCCAAAAGTAAATTAGCTGATGTAAATTCTCAAATATAGATGTCTAATTCAAAAATAAAAACATATTGAAGGTTTTATTGAATTAAAATGATTACATAACTCTCTAAGAATTCAGATTGATAAAACCTCCCTTCCATAAAATAACTTATCCCTAGGATTCCCTTCTGAGGGTGGTAGAATATCATCAAATAATAACTTAATTTTTTTAGGACATATATCAATATCTCACTCACAAATCTCATCCTGTACACATCAATATTTCTATAATTCCCCAACTAGTGGAACTAACCTTCATTAGAGATTATCCTCATTCTGATTTATGATATGATTAGGATTATCCTCCAAGGATCCATGAAATTCCAACTAAAAATCCATATATTTATGAATATAAGGTGGTTATGAATAATACCAATGATAATTAGACACATAAAATATGTCATTCACAGCTTGGTACCTATGTAGTTACTACAATCGATAAGCTACTAATTTGAATGTCCTTGGAATCCCATATGACTTGATATAAACAGATGAAATATTTTTTTACACTGAATCAACCTATTGCAATTTCTAGATGAAATATGAATAAAATCTAGATCCTCATCCTCAAACTCTAGTGGTTGGTGGTGGTGATCATCATAAGTCTTCTACATAGACTAATATGATTTTATATAGTTACTAATAAGATATATTTTCTATAAATTCTCATAAATGAGAGGAGGTACCAATATTAATTCATCTCCTTCTTTGATCTATTATAGGCATGAATGGAAATAACTACAAAATAAATTCTTATAGGGAACCATTTTTATGTTATATTAGAAGATTTTAATGTAATAGAACATATTTATAGGTAGTTTTTTCTCCCAAGAACAACAAAAATATAGAATGAATTTTTGAAATATAGCCACTAAAAACTATAACATGCACTCAGACTACCCATCGGTCAGAGGGTGATAAGATGTACTCAAAATTACCCACAATCAATGTTCCTTCTATAACCCATAATAGAAACTAAATGCATATTTAGAATCATTGTCTAATATAATAGTATAATGAACTCCTTAAATAAATATTATCTCCTTGAAATATATAATTTCTATACCATCTACTAAAAAATTCTATCTAATTGGTAGGATGAGAGTTTCCATTGTCAATATTCCCATGATCACTCATACTACATCACATCCTCGACATTCCCTAGGTAATCCTATCATAAAAACGAATTTATTTTATCCCATTTCCACTCAAAAATAGAAAAATGTAATAAAATAATAATTTTCAACAGGTGTTCTAAATTCAAAAACTAATATGTGGAACACTGAGTAATGAAACCAGGTATCACCATTTTCATACAAGGACACTAATACTGGTGGCTTAAATCAGGGTATATCTTGGTAATCCCGTGATGTACCACCATTATAAGGAATGATACTAACACGTTAATTCTTCTCATATTTCTAGGGACCTTGATGCATCCATGTATAAAAAAGACCTAATACCCATTGACAATATAACCAAGTGGTTGTTCCAAGCATGAGACACAATCCCACTAGAAAAAATCCTTAGGGTCAGGATGATGAATTATCTCCACTCTATTTAGAATTGACGATTTCAGTAATAACAATATGGGTAAAAATTATCCATGATGTTACTAATCCTCTATGTGCGTCTATAATAGAAGTTCTATCATCTTCAACTCACTATTTTACTACTGAACTACAATTTGCTGAGTTTTATAGATTAAAAAAGCAATAAAATAACTCACATTCCAAATTAAATATGATATATCAATGTCAAATGACTATACATATTTAAAACTTATTCTCTTCCTATGTTCAAACTCATATAGTGTAAATATAAACATCATGATTTTTTGTTTATGTGTACACCACAAATCTCTCTCCCAGTAAGTAATTCATCCAATAATGTATGGCATGAATGAAAACTTATAGCTTGAGATCATTTCCCACATAATTATACTCATGAGACCTTAGCTGATAATACACATGACTCAAAATAACTCCTAAAAAATATTTCAGGAATCAAAACAAACTATATATCTTCTATAAGGTTGAGGTCTAATTAGGATCAATACTAAATTTAAACTCCCTTTTATCTCTTGAAGGGCATTATCACATGCTTCAAACCATGTAAAATTCAATCCTTTCTTGGTTAAATTTGTGATTAGTATAATAAGGAATGATAAATCTTGAATGAATTCCCTATAACTACTAACTATCTCCAAGAAACATTGTATATCAAATAATTTCTTGGGGCACCCAAGGAAATAATGGTCCATACCTTCACTGGTCAACTGATACTCTGGTCTCTCAGAGGATGTGACCCTATAAGTGGACCATATTGATCCAAAAAGATGAAGTTGGTGAGCTTAGCATAAAACTATATCCCTCTCTAGGGGACTCAAAAAAATATTAGAACATTATTAATTTTCATGTCAATTATGCAAGCACACGAAGATGTCGTCCATAAAGGATACCAAAAATGAATCTAGATATGGGTTAAAATCATAAATCTCCAGAGCCATGGATTTTTCAAGAACATTTGTAAGATCAAATGGATTGACCAAATACTCATATATTTCTTATCTATTAAGGAATTTTTTTCATGATATAACTGATTTCCTATCATTTATTTAATGGTATACTGATAGAATTTTTTTAAAAAATTGATACTCACCTCAGTTGGTTGACGATGTAGTATATTAGTGGAAGTGGATACTAGTTTGTAGCTATAATCTTATAAAACTAATATTAATAACCAAAAATCATGAGGGTATCATCCCTATTATTGTCAAAAAGGACTGTTTAACACCCTGGGGAAGTATTGGGTTGTATAAAATCATCATCTACCAAGTCATTTAGTTACCTCTTTATCTCTTGTAACTCAATAGTATCCATAATGTAAGGAGTTATAGATGTTAATGTTTATCCTTCCACTAGCAGTAATATCTACCTTTCTCTCTCTCTAGTGAAAGTCTCTAATATTTTTTGCGGATGAAATAATTGAAATGACAAACTATAGGATGGAAGTCGACCTGGTACATTCTCTCATCATATACATAATGGATTGAAATCTTTTCTGTCGCTACACCAAGACCACACTGCTCTGGTACATCTCTACTTTAATGGTAATTACATTCACACTTTTTTTACTCTATTGTTGTAATGGATACCCTACCGTGATATCAATAGACATAGTTATTATAAGAAACAAATGTTCCTCTTAGAAAATGATGTAAAAACTTATCATCTCAGAGACAAAGATGTTTCCTAGAAAATGATATCCTCATATCTCAAGGGGTAACTCCTTGACCTCTATTACAATCAATTATCGAATACCAAATGGAGTATCAAGTGTAGTAATTCCAAATAAATAATATATATCATGTATAAATTTATCCATTGTCACCACATATATAAAGTATTGAGATGCTTCAATATCAATTATATCAAAAACTATAGTATAGGATACTAAAAGTTTACCACTGACTGTATATGGATCCACACTATGATCCCTGGGGATCATATATACTTCTTTTCTCTCTCTCCTGATTCATGTGAATCATACATATCCTAACATTAAAGTGAATATTTTTCCTTCTAGAACTATAAATACAGTGTCTATTTCAGTTGACCATCTCCACATCCTCATCTTATATGACTGGTAGTATTCTAGCTCTGTAACTAATTCAAGGTTGTTGACAATTCACTTGTAGGAGGATCTGGTTTCGATCATCTTACTCTAAACATAGGTGGATGGATCCTAAAATATTTATAATGGTTTTACATATTTCATAAATATCTCTAATCAATGAGGACTCTATGAAATTTGGGTTTTATATTTCCCTTGGTACCACACTGATGATAGACCATATTTCTACTTCGGTGTAGGCTCAGAATTTTGTTGACTCTATAAAAAAGGTCCAAGATGGGCTTCCTACAAATTATTTAAGTATTTCGGGGTCATGAAAACCATATTATCGAAATCACACACACACCCTCCCATAAGATATTTTTAGTAATCATGTCATAGTTCACTATCTTTGTGAAGAAATTCAAATGAAACACATTCACCTCTGTTCAAATGTCATGACTAAGACCAACCTCGAATCACCCAGATCTAGAAAAATACTCATCAATAATGGTCTTTAAAAAACAATCAATGTCCATAAAATTATAGGATTAGTACTTGATTAATTATTACCCCTTATCCATGTTCATAAACTCTATGTCTCTATAATCCATCTAAATCTTGGGACAAATATATTCCTAGAAAGTCATTTTGAAATACAAAAAAACCACATCTCAATGAAAATATACATGGGTAATTATGTCCCACCATTTCATGGTATAATAATGTTGAATATATTTATTAATATTAACTCACCTTTCAATAGGTGTCCCAATATTCTCAAAGAGAGATAGAATGGCCTCCTACTATGACTCTACAGCCTGTAGACTGACATCCCTTAAAAATGTGGGTGGATACTACTGTTATAATTCAAATTTCATATTTTACATATTATAGTATAGTAATGGTGATCCCTATATAGTTTTCACGAGATATTATAATCCATCATAAAACTTTGAATAAGTGATCTGGTCAGTTATATCAGGAGGTGTCTCAGGTGGAACTACTATAGGTAATATTGGTGGCTCAGGGTCCACTACCTTTGAAGCATGGTCGTTTCCACCCACCTAATGAACAGCATGAGGAATTAATTTTGTAAATTCACTAAAAATTCTACAAAATGACTCAATATTTATTTTTTATTAATTTAAACCAAACACATAAAAATAGGATTGTTACAATCCTTCAAATATAAAATTCTCACTCATTTTTCCTTCTCCTGTGGAGATTCAAAGGTTGTATATAAAATTAAATGGAATCAAATAAGACACTTAATACTTTAAAATAAAATGTTTAGGTCATGCTAAAGTTCAAGGTTTCATGTTAAGGGTTTAGGTTTATATTTTTTTAGTTGTACGCTATTGAGGAAAACACCCTTTAAGTTGAAATTGGAAACACGATTTTATAGTAACCATTTCATTCATCTTTTATGAATCAATAGTTTTACACACATATATAAATAATATATATATATATATAATGTTAATGTTAGATGAGTTACAAATCCCAATTTATACTTTAATTCCATTACTAATTATTAATAGTGTATATTGTAAATGAAACCATAATTTTATATTCTTCATAAAAAAGAAACGATTCATATATGCCAATCTGATAGTTTTATTATATGTATTAAATTTCAGAATTCATAAATGTCAATAAAAAATGTAAATAATTATTTGAACCCACTTCATCACAATCATAAATGTTTCAGGACATGTGAAAAATGGTTCATGGATCAAACATGGAATAATTGGTTAATTAATTTTCCACCATCATGATATATGAGAAAACAATATTTACATTGATGTAATAATGTTAATTAATAGTCTTATATCATAGATGTATCACATCATTACGTCATATATAAATAATACTAGTAAACATTGAAGTAATCACAAAAAATGTCCTTCCACTATGGATGTTGAACATATACCTAAAAATGGTATAATGATAAACATTTCAATAATAGGGATGTAAACCAATGTAATATATATAGAAATTCTTATAAATTACATAAATATCTATATCTTCATACAGTGATGTATGATATAAAACCACATTTACTCATTAATCTATTAGAAAAGAGAATATATAACAATAATAACGACTACCAAATATCATGTGGATCACCCAATAGTGAAATCAATACACCTATAATTGGAATTATCTAGAATAGTAATTCCCTTATTTTGTAATTTGGACTCTCCCTATATGTGGGTAAGCTACTCCAATGAACAAGATCCTTACTAAATCCAAACACATTCCTAGTTTTTTTTATAATAAACTAAATTGTATGGAATAAGGAAAAGAACTTCGAATACAACTCTATGATGTCCTAAACTAGCTCAATCTATAATAGTAGCTGAACTTGTGTCCACAAGAACTCAGCTACATATCCCCATATGATAGAGGCTACTGAATATTAGTGAGGGTCTACAATAAAATTAGGTGAAGACTATACAGTCATGTACGTAGTCAGGTATATCAATATCATAATATAAATAATCAACAAAATAATAATAAGAATAAACTGTTAATGGAATAAGTAAACTACCCAACTAAAAATATAGACTAGAATAGACAGTATCTAATTTCATTTTCAAAATGATATTTACATCATGCTGATATTCAAAAAATTATGGACCATGGGAAATAGGGAAACTGGCATATACATTATTATATAGAAAATTTTTTCAATAAACAAAAATCTATATGCACTAGAATTGGAAACATAGGATCAGTACCATTTGGCCATAATCGATCACAGCTTAAGAAATAAATAGTCTAGAATAAGACCCCACCCTTTGCCCTTACATTTAATCATGACGTCTATCTCGGTACCAATCTACTGACTAAATAATGTGTGAGGTATACCCAATATGACACCACGAATGTTGTCAATGAAAAACATAGAATGTGTATAGAACCTAAAGAAAGGTGCAGTAATAAAAACAATAAAAAAGTAACTTCATCAGTTAGGAAATCATGAATCACATGATATAACACACACTGTAAATAATGAATAACTTTATAATAGAATAACAATTCATCTTCAACCTAAAACGGTATGTCAAAGGTCATATAAGTACAATATATGATGAATAATCATATATCATCACTAATATGGTCATGAACTAGGGACAATGGTCAAGGAATACACTTTTATTAATCATATATTATCTATATAAAACTAAGTCTAATATATTCCTACATAATCTAGTAACCAGAGACCATATTCTATGGATTCATCTTCGAGTCCATAAATCTCACCCATTAAAAAATCACTTTAGACATTTGCGGGGATTAGGGAGCATGTATGATGTAATCTATTGAAGCTGGATCCATATAAATTTTCCTTGGAATCCATGATATACTATGTCTGTGTGTTTAGGGTACCATACTGTCACATCCCGTCCCAGTGGGGCATGAGCTGCAACTCCCCAAGCCCGCAAAATCTCATCCCGGAAGAACGATCGATCTGTGGGCTACTCTGTTCATGGGTTAGTCCGTGTACCTCATGGAAATCAAAAACGGGGAATGGAAAACCAAATCAACATCCCACCTAGATTCACTGCGATTTCCGGTGAAGATCCACTCGCCACATCGTCGTCGCCATCAAAATCTGTCAAGAATGTCGCTGCCGCCACGTTGGGGGGTTTCCTACAGAACCTCCAGAGGAAATCAGTGTTAGGGGGACTGTAACCTTGACCCTCCCTGTTAAATCTCTATTAAAAAGAATAAAATATTTTGTTCCAACATGGATTTAAATAAAATATTTTAATAAAATATTTTATTACAGTTATGCCCAAAGCCAGATTTCATCACCAACCTGTGCTGGCCAAAGTTAGGCCTCGCCTAAGGTAAAATGGCTACTCTGAATGCAACGGTGCCTCAGATTTCTTATCTGGGAACCTGTTCGGGAGTTATTCCACTTTTTTAGGAAAACCGAACGCAGGGGTAATTTAATTATTAAATTAAATTCAAACATTTTTCCCGGGCTCACCGGGCCTCAGAACTGCACGCCATCTTAGAGCCTGGTCTTGAAACAATTTCCATATAATATAAAAATAATACATTGAAAAATCCAGGACATTACATCACACCCACCATAGGGTTTTTACGTCCCCGAAAAGCCAAAAACAAGGGCTACTAAAAAAGATGTTGGTACTGCACGCGAATATGAGCCTCCCACTCCCACGTGCTCTCCTAGAGATTCTCGTGCTGCCACCGAACATGCACCAAAGGAATAGCTCTTCCACAAAGGATCTTCTCCTGTAGATCCTCGATCTCCACTGGGTACTCACCAAAGGTCACTCCATCATCGATGTCCAGCTCGCCCCAGTCGATGACGTGCGATGGACCATGCACGTACCTCCGTAGCTGTGACACATGGAATACATTGTGTACCTGATCGATCTGAGGAGGTAGAACCAAGCGATACGCCACCTCTCCAACTCTACTCAGAATCTGAAAAGGGCCAACGAACCTCAGAGATAGCTTTCAGCCTCAGCCAAATCAATGCAGTCCCCATCGAGGTGAGACCCGAAGAAACACATGGTCTCCGTTCTCGAAATCCAAGGGCCTCCGCCTCCAGTCGACATATGAATTCTGCCAACTCTATGTAGTCTTCATCTACTCTTGGATGACCTGCACCTTCTCTGTAGTAGCTCTCACCATCTCTGGGCCGATGAGTGCTGACTCTCCTGGGTCAGTCCAGAAAAGTGGCGACCAGCAGGGTCGCCCGTACAGAGCCTCGAATGGTGCCATACCAATAGTGGAATGATAACTGTTGTTATAAGAAAATTCCACCAGTGGTAGGTGATCCTCCCAGCTATGACCAAAGTCAAGTATGCAAGATCGTAGCATATCCTCCAGGACCTAGATGGTCCGCTCTATCTGACCATCACTCTAGGGATGAAACGTTGTGATCAAGCGTAACTGAGTCCCAAAAGCTACCTGCAATCCCTTCCACAACCGGGATGTGAAATGAGCATCACGATCTGAGATGATCGTGGATGGTACTTTAGGAAGTCGAACTATCTCATGCACGTAGAGGAGTCCCAATCTCTCTACTAAACTCTACTCCCGTAGGGCTAGTAAGTGCGCTGACATGGTGAGTAGATCAAAGACCACCCAGATGGCATCGTGTCCCCTGGACGTGCGTGGTAAATCCGTCACGAAGTCCATGGATATTCCATCCCACTTCCACTTTGGCACCTCAAGGGGCTGAGTCAAACCTATTGGAACCTGGTGCTCAGCCTTTACTTGCTGACACGTAAAGCACCGAAAAACAAACTCTGCCACATTCTTTTTCATCCCTGGCCACTAGAACTGATGTTGGAGGTCCTGGTACATCTTTTCCACGCCTGGATGCACTGACAAAGGGGGTGTATGTTACTCTTTCAGAACCTCCTCTCACAGCGTCACTGGTACTACCGTGCGCCCTCTGAAAAGGACAACGTGCTCTCCACCTTCTGAAAAACCATTAGCAGCATCACCTGTGGATATCTGAGCATGAAGAGTCTCACAGCTAGCATTCGCGCATTGTGCTTCCCTGACTCTCAGTAAGAGTGGAGGGGTAAAAAAAATCGACTGAAGGTAAGCTCCCTCATCTCTATCCACGAAGGACAACTGAAAAGAAACCAACTGCCTTGTCGCCTCATCCAGCAACTGCGAACTGGATTGACTACTGAGAGAATCTGCCACCACGTTCCCCTTCCCAGGAGTATAAACAATCAAAAAGTTGTAATCCTGAAGGAACTCAAGCCATCGACTCTATCTCAAATTAATATCCTTTTGAGAAAATATATATCTGAGACTCTTGTGATACGAGTAGATGGTATACCGTTTTCCCATTAGGTAGTGCCGCCACATCTTCAATGCAAAGACTACCACTGCCAACTCAAGATCATGTGTCACGTAGTTCTGCTCATGTGGTCTCAACTGACGTGAGGAATAGGAAAGCATCGTTTGCCTCTACATCATGACACAACCATGCCCAGTTCCTAATACGTCGCAGAACACTACATACTCGACACCCTCCTCCAATAATCTCAAGATCGGGGCACTCGTCAGACTCTGTCTCAACTTCCGAAAAGCCTGCTAGCATCTCTCGGTCCACACGAAAGGCTGTCCCTTTCAGGTCAAAGCTGTTATGGGTGATAAAATCCTGGAGAAATAATGGATGAATCTCCGATAGTAGCCTACCAACCCAAGGAAACTCCGCACCTCTGTCATGCTCTGGGGTGGCTCCCATGCTAGCACTGGGTCCACTGCTAAACCATCCGCTGAGATAACGTGCCCCAGAAAGTGGACCTCTTGTAACCAGAACTGCCACTTCAGGAGTTTCCCATACAACCAGTGCTCTGAGAGTGAGTTTAGAACAATCCTTAGGTGTCTCGCATGCTCCTCCTCGGATGCAGAGTACACAAGGATATCATCGATGAAGACCACTACAAACTGGTCTATATAGGGCTGAAAAATCCGGTTCATTAGTCCCATGAACACTGATGGGGCGTTCGTCATGCCAAAGGGCATCACCAAGTACTCATTGTGACCGTAGAGACATCTGAAATCCGTCTTCTGTATATCCTCTTCCCGTACTCGCAACTGGTGATAGCCTGATCATAGATCATTCTTCGGGAACCATCGTGCCCCTCTCAACTGGTCGAAGAGGTCATCTATCCTCGGTAGTGGATACTGGTTCTTCATGGTCACCTGATTTAAGCGTTGGTAATCCACACATAGCCTCAAGCTCCTATCTGCCTTCTTGGCAAACAACACTAGGGCCGCCGGGGTGAAACGCTGGGTCTCATAAAGCCCTTCATCTGCAGGTCGTCCAACTGCACCCTCAGCTCACGAAGTTCTGCAGGAGCCATCCGATAAGCTGATGCTGATATCGGGGTCATCCCGGGTTGCAATTCAATGCAGAAATCTATCTCTCGACGGGGAGGTAGCCCGATGACATCCTCTGGAAAGACGTCCTTGTACCCAGCCACCACTGCTAGAAACTAGAAACTCGTAACATCTACTGCACCAAGGGCTATGCTAGCCAACAGATGTGAAATCGGTTGCTCCCTTCTATGCACGAGTCCATCCTACACTACCTAGGTCTCTCTTTCACCTACAAAATAGAACATCATTCCATCACTGCGGACACAGCGCACACTTCACCTAAAAAAATAAATCTGGGCATAAACTGTGGATAACCAATCAATGCCAAGAATGACATCATAAGGCCTCGACGCTACCACCAAGAGGTTATAACTGATACTCTCACCTCCAAGGGTCAGGTCACACTGCCCGCAATGGTGTGTGATCTCTGAATCTTCTCCAGTCGGTGTTTCTAAGCGTAAGGGTCGAGTCAACGACTCAACTGGAAACTCAAGGTCTCTAACAAGATAAGCAGCCAGAAAGGAATGACTAGCACATGTGTCTATAAATATGTCATACAAAGTGGAAAAGACACAGATAGTACCTCTAATTATTCTAGGAGTACCTGGGTCGTAAGCCTCTGCCACCTACAGCAGCCCCTGCCTCTGTCCACCAGCTCCCTAAGCCTGGGGTGGACCTCCTGGGGGTGGTGGTGGTAAAGGGTCGAAAGGGTGACCATCTCTAGCTGCTCTCCTAGCTCGTCTGCCATGTCCGCCGCCTCATGGATCTGCCTGCTCAACACGTTGCCTCTGCCTCAGTGGTCCATCCACTGCTCCCATGTCAGTAGCACGACAGGTCGGAAAATCTCGAGCGAGATGTCCCCTACCGTCACATGAGTAACATTTCCTCTCTTGAGGATGGATGGAAGTGCCCCGCGAACCATGCACGGCTGATCCCCTGTCCTGGGATCTCCTCTAGAAACGTCTCCCATGACTAGGTCCCTGACGTCGACTCCCTGCCGCCAAGGTCTCTGCTCCAGCTCTCCCACTACTGACAACTGTCGACCGTCCCTGCTCTTCCAGGAAGCTCTCGACCACCAAAGCCCACTCGAGCACCCTATCATAAGTACGAATGATCATAGGGATGATGCTAGCTCAGATATCTCTGCGCAAGCCCTGATCAAAAGTCTGAGCTCTGAAGTACTGATCTCTAACCATATCCATCGAGTATCGTGAGAGGTCGGTAATCCTTGACGAATAGTCAGCCACCATCATGGTTCCCTATTGAAGGTGAAGAAGCTCTTGTATATGTACTGCTCTCAGGGTAACCAGTGAAAACTCATCTATGAAGAGATGCTCAAACTCCATCCATGAAAGAGTCGCCTCGTCGTGAGTCTGGATGACCAAACTCCACCATCGCCCCGCTGAGCCCTGCAGAAGGCTCACTGCCAGGATCACCATCTAGTTTGCTGGTGTCCTGACCAAGCAGAAGACTCTGGTCAGTGCCTCAAGCCAGTCATATGCTGTCTGAGGGTCATGCTCACCTCGAAACATGAGGGGTCTCTATCTCTGAAACTCATGGAGTGTGCTCAGCCTGCGCTCCTCCTACACTGGTACAACAGGTGCCAAACACATCCCCACAGGTGGTGGAACAACCAGCACACCACCTGGTGGTAGAACTGGGGGATCTGGTCCTTGTATCGAAGCTTCATCACTGAGGGGGTCATCCTCATGATCGAGCTGCCGGATCCTAGCGGGTACGCATCATGGAGGCATCCTGTTTAAGGAAAAAGAATTATCACTGTCACTGAGTATATCTAGAGAGATGACTCAATAAGTACATGGAAACCACAACCCATTCCTATATGATGCATGTACCATTATTTTCCCCAATTCAATTTGTGTTTTCATGTTCTGAGTCAAAAAAAAGTTATCATAGCCCTAGTGTATGGATACGTCGGCCGCCGCACCAACACTGGGGTCCCCGGCCTGAGAGCCGAACTCGAAACACTTAACACTGTTGCCCCAATCCAACTCACAGACTCTCTTTCCAAGGTAGAACCGACCACCTCTAATACCACTCTGTCACGACCCATCCCAATGGGGCCCTACCCGAAACTCCCCAAGCCCGCAACAACTCATCCCGCAAGAACGATCGATCCGTGGGCTAATCTATTCGTGGATTAGTCCGCGTTCGTTGTGGAAATCAAAAATGGGGAATGGGAAATCAAATCAACATCATACCTGGAATCACAGTGTTTTCCAGCGAAGATCCGCTCGCTGCGTCATCGTCGCCGTCGAAATCCGTCAAGGACGTCGTCGCCGCCGCGTTGGGGGGTTTCCTCCAGAACCTCTAGAGGAAATCAGGGTTAGGGGGATTGTAACCCTAACCCTACCTGAAAAATCTCTATCTAAAAGAATAAAAGACTTCGTATTGAGGGTAAGGGTTATAATTCCCCTAACCCTGATTTCCTCTGGAGTTCCTGGAGGAAACTCCCCAACGCGGCGGCGGTGACGTTCTTGAAGGATTTCGACGGCGACGACGACGCGGCGAGCGGATCTTCGCTAGAAAACACAGCGAATCCAAGTAGGATGTTGATTTGATTTTCCATTCCCCGTTTTTGATTTCCACGACGAACGCAGACTAATCCACGAACAGATTAACCCACAGATCGATCATTCTTGCGGGATGAGATTTTGCGGCCTTGGGGAGTTGCGGCTCGAGGCCCATTGGGACGGGTCGTGACAGAGTGGTATCATAGGTGGTCGGTTATACCTTAGGACCAAGAGTCTATGAGTTGGTTTGGGGAAACAATGTTAAGTGTTTCGAGTTTGGATCTCAGGCCAGGGATCCCAGTGTTGGTGCGACGACGGACGTATCCATACACCAGGGATCTGATAACTTTCTTTTCGACTCGGAACATGAAACAACTAGTTGCATGGGGGAAAATAATGGTACATGCATCATATATGAATGGGTTGTGGTTTCCAGGTCCTTCTTGAGTAATCTCTCCAGATATACTCACTGACAGTGATACATCTTGTTTCTTAAACAGAATGCCTCCGCGACGCGTACCCACTAGGATCTAGCAGCTCGATCACGAGGATGACCCCCTTAGTGATGAAGCTTCGATACAGGGACCATATACCCCATTTCTACCACCAGGTGGCATGCCAGTTATTCCACCACCTATGGGGCAGTGTTTTGTGCCTGCTGTACCAGTGGATGAGGAGCGCAGGCTGAACGCACTCCATGGGTTTCAGAGACAAGGACCCCTTAGGTTTCGAGGCGAGACTGACCTTCCGGTAGTAGAGGACTGGCTTGAGGCAGTGACCAGGGACTTCCTCTCTGTCCGGACCCGTCCCAGTGGGGCCCGAGCCGCAACTCGCCAAGCCTGCAAAATTTCATCCCGCAAGAACGATCGATTTGTGGGCTAATCTATTCATTGAATAGTCCGCGTTCCTCATGGAAATCAAAAACGGGGAATGGATAATCAAATCAACATCCAACTTGGATTCGCTGCGTTTGCCGAAGATGATCTGCTCGCCGCATTGTCGTCGCCATCGAAATACGTCAAGAACGTCGCCGCTGCCACGTTGGGGGGTTTCCTCCAGAACCTCCAGAGGAAATCAGGGTTAGGGGGACTGTAACCCTGACCCTCCCTGTGAAATCTCTATTTAAAAGAATAAAAGATTTCGTTGCAAAAAGGATTTAAATAAAATTTTTAAATAAAATATTTTATTACAGTTATGCCCAAAAGCCAGATTTCACCACCGACCTGCACTGGCCAAAGTTAGGCATTGACTAAGGTAAAATTGCTTCTCTGAATTCAATGTTTCCCTCATATTTCTGATCCGAGAAACTGTTCGGGAGTTATTCCACTTTTTTAGGAAAACCGCACACGCTCGTAATTTAATTATAAAATTAAATTCAAAAATTTGTCCCAGGATCACCAGGCCTCGAAAATGCACGCCATCTCAGAGTCTGGTCTCGAAATAATTCCCATATGGTATTAAAATAATAAATAAAAAAATCCGGGACATTACACATACTATATCACCTATTCTCAATGCGATCGATGTGATAATTTAGGGGTCCATGTTGGTGCCCCTACCATTTATCATTTCAATTCATACTTATCATTACATAACAGTTTGACATATAAGTAAAAGGGTGGGAGTTCATGTTAGTGTCCATTATTTTTACCAATTCCATTGATTAAATTACAGAAGGTATCAAGTGGCCATGTTAGTGTCCTTGTCTCATCACAAATCATTTATATAATTATTCATAGGCCATGGTATTTCCCATATCATTACATAATTCAAATTTTTTATAATTCATTAATCCTATTGATTATATAATAAAATAATCTAACAAAGGTACTCAACCATTAATAATTTATTAAAATTCTATATAGCCCCATTTAATATGGTGCGTTCTCGAAATACCACATAGGTGCCATAAACACAGTCAATATAACAAACCAAGATCAAGCGTAGTTTAATTTGGTGTGAACACCTCCAACAACACATATGGAAGTAAAAAATGTTTAAATCATGGTTTAAACATCCATTTTGATGGTTTCTTAATGTATTTAGAAACACCCAAAATTTCTAGTGTGTGACACTACTAAAGATGATAAAAAACACCCAAAAGATATTAAAATATATATCACATGGATTTTATATTCCATATTTAAAGTCAAATGGAGGATGCAAGAAAGGGGATTATAAATCATACCAGTATAGATCCAATGTGATTGATGGTGAAGAGATCAATGTTTGGTTGAAGGAGTTACCTCAATTCCTATCTTATGGTGGATGGTCGAGCTGCCTTGGTGGATTCTACTATAAAACATAGGAGTATATGTTAAATGAGGGTTCTCAACCTTTTAAAATGTTATATGAAATATTTATAATGTGAATAGAATTCAGATCATGAATAACTCAATTTTTTATATCCTCCTATGAAATATCAATTTATGTAGTGAATAAGACCCATGATATTTATTGAATTCATCTCTTATATTAATTTAACGGTGTCTCTCTAGATTAGCTAATGTTGTGAATTTCATTCACATCATGAATTATGTTCACATCTTAGATTTATATTATATTCAGGCTCTATCTCCTTGTTCCATTCTTCCCAATATTATTTAGAATAATATAATGGCTATGTTTCAAGGATATCCACCAAAAAGAAAAATATAAAATGAGTTTAACAAAATTTAGATTAAAATATTCTTCTCTAAAATGTTAGGTCATTATACCCCTGATTTATAAGTGGTACCCATTTTTCATTCCTTGAAATATTGGAGGCTCTATATATATGCTCATTTCATTATGGTGTTTAAGGGATACAATTCCCTAATATATATAAGTTTTCAAAATGAGAATTGAATCTCTTTCAATTTTGCTGGCTAGATTTCCTCTATTAATAATCTGACACCAATGTATCACTATTAGTTTTTGTTTTATATTATTTTCAGTGGATTAATATTTTTGATTGTTTCGGGACTAAAAGTTGAGTTTTTAGGAAATTTTTAGTATATAAATGGATTAATATGTTTGTATATATAGTAATAATATAGAATTTATTACACAGTAGTGTTGGATAATATTTTGATTAATATATTCTTTGAATGCATCAGTGGAACACAATTGGGTAAGAAATGAGTGAAATTGTTAGAAAATTATGTGATAAATTTTTATGTTTAATGAATTGGGGGAATAATTATGATTCATTATGGACACTATGTGAGTGTCCATGTCCTAGTCAAGTAGTTTTTAATAATATTGTTTTTATTAATGTATTTATGAGTAAACAACACAACAAAAATTTGTAGATGAGTCCTTAATTACTATTCTATGTGTGTAATGTCTCGTGTTTTTTCTTGTAAGCCTTTGAAATATAATTATATATACTTTAAGAGTGAGGCACTGAGACAACGTGTGATTATGAGGCATGGTGTTCCCATAATTAGTTTTATAATAATATCAAATATATTTTATATTTTTGTTCAAGTATCTTCATAAATAAAATAGGGTAACACATAAAATAAATCTTGTTTCAGAAATTTGAGACCACAATTGAGTTTATAACATGGTGTTTACACAAGGAATGGCATAATATAGGTTAGTGTAGAGCATTAGGTCACCTCAATTGTTGGTGGTACCATCATTGAGATAATTAAATAATTAACTCATTCATTCACACATTTTAATTAAGTAAAAAGATCTATAAGAACATGTCCATGGATAATTATCAAGGGTTACCTCCGTAATTTGTTGGGGAATTCAAATGCTCTAACTTCCTCCATTGATGAAGAATCTCATTTGACAACAATGATACGTCAGATTAGAGAGGATCATGATGAAGTGCATGAAATGAATACTCTCAATCGTTGGCAGGCTCATTCATTGATGATTAATGAACCAATCTACATGTAGGACGTGAAAATTGGTATTCTAACCCATTTTTATGAAATGAATTGAGTGGATCGATCCCTTATATCTATATATTCCAATTTTATCCTTTACATTCCCTTGGGTACTGATTTAAATTGGCTATATACAATGGGTTTAACCCTAGCCACTTATTCTTGATCATTGTAAATGGTCTATTTTTATTATTTTTAATATAATTTTTCTCCTTTTATCTCTAATTAGAGTCATTTTGGTCATTTTTAGGACCTCGTGATCCTGGTTTTACATTTTTAGGTCATACCAAGTTTGATTGGACCCCCATAATCACAACAGATTGATGACCAAGTCATGGTTCTATGAAATAAGACCACATCTGCGATATTTTTGGTATAAGTATACTTATTTAAATGATCCATTATAAATTAATTGAAGGTGGGAGGTTTATAAACAATCATTATGAATAATGAAACAAACTGAAGACTACCAGAATCTAATTTCTATAGATTGATGGTTGGAATCCATAAATCACAGCCATATCCCCTCATCCTGGATAGATTCAATGTGGGATCTATAAGAGAATGACTTGATTCAAGGTGTGAATTTTATATCAAGTTCATTGGAGAACAACCAAATACAAACATGTTATATTAATGAACCCATTATGTGTAACCACTTGATTGTGGGAGCTAGAGTTCTAGAAATGCTAAGGATGAAACAACACGTATCCCTCCCTAAACTCTTTTACCAATTTCCAAGATTGAAAACCCATGTGATGAATCACATGGGTGTGATTCCATGTTTATTTATACAGCTAAGTACATAGTCATGTACCTGAGAACATGGGCATAATCTCTTCACATAGACACAGGGTCTAGTACAGAACCATAGAATGTAGGGCACAAATCTATCCTAGTTAACCTGAACATTCATTATAGATCACCTACATGGAATGTACTACTACATTGGTCGGGGTCCATATGATGTCCAAGGATATGTCTAGGAGTTGGAGTAGGACCACATGTTGTGTGGGTCCCATGACACTTTGTGTTTTATTATTTTCCTTTTTTAGGGAAATTCATGGTACCCTATCTCTCTCGGTTAGACATACATTTTCCCTAGAGTAGTCTATCAATAGTGTCCTACCGCATAGAACAAGATGATTACCTAAGTTTTGGATTTATATATATGATGTAAAATGTTTTCAGAAAAAAATCCTAGTCATATGATGCTCGACAATGGCATCGATCATGCAAGATCACTATAGGGTTATTCCATGTAGAACCACCATCCTAAGTAAGGAATGGGTCATTAATGGCTATAGTGGAACCACCTACCACATTTGGGTGTGGGTCCTCAAATATTGATAGGATCCCCCTATTAGATAGAGAGATTTTTTCTATGACCATAGTGGAACCCCCTGTCACACTAGGGTGCAGGTCATCAACCCTGAGACGGGACCCCCCCCCCAATAAGGGCGTGGTGGTCTAACGTACTAAGTGGAACCTCTAACCCTATATTGAACATGTCCCTATGAAACAAGAGTGGAACACACCATCAATAAGCGTGTGGGTCCCTATAGATACTCATATGGCAGAACCCCCAACATAATAGGTGTTCATAGTATACAATGAGTTTGTACCCCCTCGATTGTGTAGCATAGTGAAGAGGTATGGATTGACATGTACAATTTCTACTATAAAAACACATGAGATGATGAGAATCATTGATAAAATTTTAAAACTATTGGATAATTTTATTATTCATCTCAATTGTGAGATAGAGATCCACATACTCATTTTTTTGGGCTTCTTTGGCTGATTATATATATATATATATATTCATGTGTATTCAAACCATGGAATTAGTAATTCTATTTCAATGGGAGGTGTAGACACTCAAGGTATTCCATGTTTATTCCATGTGTATATTATCATAGACAGTTGAGTTAACTATCCTATTATAGCTGTCTAAGACTCAATGTGTAGTGAAACCACTCACCGTATTGAGCACCATGTTATTGGATGAGGATAAATCCACTATTGTATTCGATTGAGATTCTATGTGTCACAGTATTTGGAATCTAATATCATTATTTTATTATTGAATCTCTTACTACTCCCCTTTAACATTCATAATTTTCTTCTATGTATGTTTATACTCACCCCTACATGGGGTTTTCCCGCATCAGTCATGTATTGTGAAGATGATGGATATGTCAGTAGTGACTTTAGAGGAGATTAGGGATACCTGGTACTTTGGAATTCCTATAATGGTCATAGCTTGGAGATCTTGAGTTGGGCTCTTTTAGCAGTCTTATTTTCTAATTTTTTCAGGTTGGGACATATTTATGGATGGGCATGTCAGTTTCCCCTTTACTATTCTATTTTAACTACCAAACTCTTGTACTATCTAGAAGATTTTCATGCATTATTGGATTTCATTATAGATTTTTTGAACCATCTATTCCTTCCCTTTTTCAATTTTTCAATGAGATAGATATGTGTGTGAATATAGGTACATAAGCGATGGTCACCCCATTTTTGTTATTTATTCAAAGCTATTTTCCAGCCCCATGCTTATAATGGTTTCCATGGTGAAGTTGTCAGTCATTCCCCAACTAGTGATAGGTCATGGGAAATTGGTATCAGAGGTGGTTTGATCCTTGGGGCATTGTTCAGACTAGTCACTTTTAGAATATTTGGTTAGTTTTAGGGAAATAGTGTCAATGTGTCTCAATTTTGTATCTTAGGACAGGGAAACTAATGATGGCGTGGGAAACCGAAATATCAATTCACCAGGACTATGAATACCTACTTTTAGAATATTCATACAAAGACATTGGTTTTGGAGGTCAATGTATAATGAATTATATATGATTGAGACATTTACTTTCCTTATTGAGTATAATTCTTATTTTGGATGATATTTATATTCTTATTAATCTATACTATGTCTTGATAATTTTTAGGATGCCTCCACCATGAGATCCAACCAGGATACCGGTTTCAGACCATGATGAAAATCCATTGAGTGGTCGGGAATTGTTTTAGGGTCAATCTTATGAGACCCTTTCTCTATATGGGTAGGTAGTAGCACCTAAACCTATATATATTAAGATCATCTCAATATAGTATACTGAGAATTCATGTAGATTTAGCACAGTCCATGAGTTCTTGTGATAGAGTTTGCTGAGGTTCCAAAATAAAGAAGATCCTCAGGGAGCAGAGTGTTGGATTCATTCGGTGGTCCATATCATCATGCTTTTCTGGAAGCAGAATGATATGGTTGTTTCATTAGCATATAGTATTTTCTATAGAGGTTATGGTTTTTGGTTGAGCCTTTTTACAAAGATTCACGATGGGTTGACACTCTTATGAACTGACTTTTAGAAGCTGTTTCATGTGGAGTACTATACATACTTCTTGTAATCACATGGAATAGAATAGAATCTATATATTCATAAATTAAGGATGATATTTTCCTAGTATTTATCAATGTTCACATCATATACATGGTAATCCCTTTGCATGGTCTAGGATTGATACTTCCAAGATATGATGTATGTGCATGGAATCTACAGAGTTATCCCTGCCAGCGTGGTTCCCTTGTGAATATCTACCTATATCAGTGTGTTATAGAAGAAACTAGTGATCGATATATTTATTTAATTGGTTTTCCAAACACATGGGGATAAAAGTGGGAACCACAAATCTGAGTCATCTGCAGCAGCTAACAAATTTTTGGCACCATTTCTCGATGTAGGAGACCTCCCCACGATCAGAATCATGCACATGGATAGTGGAATTGCAGAGAAATGAGGAATAATGGAGAGCGGTGACTAATTAATTGTGATGGGAGAGGTCTGAAGGCCTGGGACATCTTGACCATTTATTCTAAGTAGCAAAGGCTGGTAGATGACGGACCACCACAGTAGAAAAAACTCTTTGATTAGGGATGTCTTAGGAGAGGGAGGGGTGGTCTCTAAAGATACATTGGTAGAAAAGGAGTTTGATTAGCTAATTTTGATTGAAAATTAAATGAGAATCTTATATAGCCATAATAAGGGGGCCCACCTCCTGATCAGGGAGATGTTGGCCTGGGTAGCAGGCCACTACAAGATTTGGAGGCTTTTGATTCTTCAATTCAAGAGATGATAATATGTATGATCTATGTTCATTCTAATATATCTTCAATATTAGTATACCCAAGTGTCAGTAATTCCTTTATCTTTATACTAAAATTGTTATAGATAGAGCTCCCATTCGAATCCCTAGCACAACAACATCATCTTGATGTCCCTACAGGTAATGTGTCATATGTATATTTTATATGTGCGTTGTGTGAGGTATCTCTTAGTGAATAGAGATTCATGTGGGACCTTTTGGGTTTGATGATGGAACAATTTAACATATTCATGTGTATAGATTAGTTTTCTAAGTAACAAAACAATATTTACTATTACTAAATACAATTCATATTCATACACAATAATGGGACAATATAATCCATTTTATGCAGAACAGATCTCATGACACAGAATGTCTATTTGGCAAGATAGTGGTTATAGCCCATGCGCCATTAGTTGGAGAGTATATCACATGGTAAAGTAGTGTCTTCGAGAATCTATATTCTATCAGTTGTGGAGGATTATATAGATTTAATCACTAGTGATGCCATTTTTTTGAAGAATTCCCCAACATGTTTTTTATTGGATGAACTAGGCCCTCCAGCCATAAATAGACTTTTTTTTGGTCCTATTCAAAGTTGAAATACTCGAATACAGTAAATTAATGGAGGAGCAGACAGATCACTTAATGATGGTCCTAGAATTTTTTTATATCACCTCCTTTAGGTAAAACTCAAAAAGTGTCAATTTTGGAATCATTTGGCACAATTTCTAATGATTTTCATACCATTCAGGGCTTAACCATGGACCCAGTGAATATTGAAGTTGTTTTTTCGTGGGATCCACCTAATAGCATGTTACAGGTGTAGATATTTCATCACTTAGTAGGGTAATCCAAGTGGTTTTTGGGAAACATATCCAAAATTCCAACGCCTATGAACACCCTAACGTGGAAATGCCATTTTTTTCCTGGTCTAAGTATTGTGAGTGGGCCTTTGAGAATTCGAGGTTGACGGGGAGGACTAAACCATTATTGAGACTACCATAGGAGTGGTTGAAGTACACTATGTATTACGATGTCTTAAGATCTAATATTGGCTATGAGTTTATGAAGAAATAAGAAGTTATTGTATATATGTCATGGAAGTTGAGACCCCATGAGAAAAAATATGTGACTCATGATCTAGGGTTTGTAGTGGAAGTCTTCACACTGAGGATATGGATCTACGATATTCATGGAGAGTGATTAGTGGTTTACTTAGACAATTATCATGTCAGATAAATCATCACACAGAGTGACCTGTTCTTGACCTAGTGGCACAAGTTGGAGTTCATGTAGGACTATAACACCAATATAGTCTTTAATCTAGGGAAAGGAAACATTTTAGAATATTCCCTTAGTAGAAAATTCATGTCACACTTAGTATTGGGGGCTTCATGTCTTTTATCATGGAACCGAAAATGATATCTATGTACTTACATTTATTAGAAATTTAATGGCCACATTGATCTTCACTTATTTATAGATTTGCGAGTCTTCAATTTTATCTAACCTTGTTATTTATCACTCTCCATCAGAACATGACAGTTGTATTTCTTTTCTATATCTATTTTTTAACATCCTACTTATGTTCTTTTTTGTGTAAACCTAGTTACACATTACTTTGGGTAACTATTTTGTTACTAACATTTCACTTTTAATGATATTTTTAGTATTAATTTTAATTGTGTGGGTTTTTATGAATAGAAAAATCACGTGCGAATATGTTTATAACCCAAAAAAATAAGATACTAAAATTCATTTTAAGGGCATAGAATGTGAATCCTCGATATAAGGATTAATTTTTCTAAATGGTAATTTTGAAGCATATTAATTGAAATATCATTTTAAATATTCCTTCTAAAAATTTGAAAATTTTAATTTTAAAAAATAAAAAAAATTCAATGTGGAATATTAAAATTTTACTTGGGTAAATTTTTTGTATTTTTTGAGAAGTTTAATTTTTTGGTGAATAGTCAAAAATACTGAATTTTGTTTAAAAAAGACATTTAAATATATTTTTATGTAGTTCAATTATTTTTGAGTTTGGTTTTAGAGATAATTTTGATAAACTGTAGATAAAGTTAACCAAATTTTTTCATTTTATTCAATTTTTCATTGATATTTTATATAAATACATTTCAATCTTTTAATCATTTTTACTTTACAACCCTGTATTGTTGTCCCATCTTCGAGATTAACTTTAAATTATTTTTTTATAAATAAATGTTTATAATATGAAAAATAGATTCCATAATTTTAGTAATAAAAATATTTAAATTTTAATAAGTTCAATTTAGTTTTGACAAAAAATAATAGAGATATTCATTAAAAATTATTATAGATATTATAGGTATTATTATCTTAAAATAAATTAAACCATAACATTAAGAAGTAACTAACCTATAATATTGTTCCAAATAAAGTTTATGGACATATTTAGACATTATCCTCCATTTTTATGAAATACTACAATTTTATGATCAACATTTTATGGAAAAAACGTTGGTGGAATTCAATTTTAAAAAAATTACAAGCATGAAACTCCTCTTGCACTATAAATAGTACCCAACCCTCCCAATTATTCACACATCTCAATCCCTTTGTCTCTCCCAATGAATTATAAATCAATATCCCAAAATCTAAACCTACATCCTAGAAACTAACTATTGGTATGAAAGCTGATGAAGGAAAATGTTTATTGAAAACAAAGAGGAGTTACCCAAAGAAGGTTTAACTTCTTTAATCAAGATCCTTTATTTTATTTTCATCTTCAAACCCATCAAAAATAGTATGCAATGATTATATAATAAATAAATTATACATAATATACTGATATTTTTTTATTCTAAGGCTTCTACCAACACTTAAACACACATTCATCTAATGTTTAACAATATAATCATTCTTGCGTACGGAAAACTACTACCTACCGAAAAAATGTTCTTCATTTTTCCATTACCACCATTCATGGTTGGTAATTATGATAAAAAATTTTAAATTATATATATGATATTTATGATGTATATAATCATATATAATCATTATATAAAATATAAATTTTGACTTTCAATTTTTTCTATATATGATAATTTAATGCTGGACGTGTCATCTACTGTGTCTTCAAAGATATAAAATTTTTCACCACATTACATGGAATGTATTAATGGTGGTTTTATTAATTTATATTATTAATATAAAATAAAAATTATTCTATAATTATAATATATATATCTACATATGTTTCATATACATACTTTCCTTGAATATGACAATAAAAAGGAACTAACGCTCATTGTGCATGGCTGTCCAACCGTCTCCATGGATGGTTTATTCCATTTAATACTTCTATATTGTATATATTATTATAAATACATATATAGTGAATATATATGATAATAATAAATTTTTTACATTTTTTAAATATGTAAAATGTATTCTAATTAATATGATGAAGAATAAGAAGTCAAAACATACACAAAAAATAAAGCGTATATTTACCAAAACATATCATTGAAATGAATTTGTAAATAAATGGGTAAAATAATGTAATTAAAAAATCACATATTTTATTATATATAACAATATTATTATGTGGTTTCTTTATAATAATCTTATATTTATTATACATGAGTTTTTAACATGTATGAATAATGTAACACTTAAAATAAAAGTTTCTGAACTTATTATTATTTTATATGAGAAAAAAACCATGTTCAGCTCCAATTTTAATATATATGGTATATTATAACCCTGATTTTATTATATTATTAATGTAATTAAATTTAAATTTATTTAAATATCCATTTAATGATCATTCTTTCATTATTTTTATGGATCAAAAGTTACCAAATCAGTAAATTAATTTTATGTCAATTTACTTTCTTTGAGATACATTTCATGTTATGGACCTATATTTTTCAATGTGGTGAATATTAATTATATTGAAATATTATTTCAGGGATATCCTTATTTTAATAAAATTTTATGAATCGAGTAATTTTGTTAATTCATGGGGAATATGATTAAAACATACCAAAGTGGTGATAGTTTATTGAAAAACTTTGATGACATATCATGATTGTTTATGAATGGGCTTCAATTGATGAAATATTATTATCCATATATTAATAAAACTCAAGAATTTATTATCCTCCTTTTATATATGATATCTTCATGTGTTATTAAAATTTCACACCCTTTGGTACTTAAGGTAAATAAAGAATTTTATTTATGAAAATATGACTTTAATTCTATTTTCGATTGGAAATATGTGTTCTTTAAAAACTGTGTTTTATAATAACGATTTCATAAATATTTTATTATTATACAATTATATTTAAAGTTAATTTCAAACCACTTATTACATATTTACATAATTTACTTAAAAATAATATTCTTGTCTTTTCAGACCATTTCACTTTTGTAATATTTTAAGGTAGCAATGGAATGTTCAGAATGTACAAACTTACCCTCTGTCTTGACCATCGTTTCCTTGATTCTTACTTTTTCGGTTTAAAAGGTTATATTTTTTTATTAAATTTTCCAAAAATTTATCGAAATGATTTTATTATATGAATATTTTCAATGAAAAAGGGTTTTCAAAATGAAATTATATACAACATTTTTTTAAATGATTTTAAATGACACCTTTATATGATTTCCGAAGTCTGTTTCCAATGAAAATGATTTATATAATCTCAATGTTTTATTTCTATATTTTAAAAATATTTAAGGGAAGTTTTTTCAAAATATTTTCAATATTCATTTATATTTTTCAAGGAAAAATATTTTCAAATGATTTTCACCCATAATTTAATAGATTGCATGGAAAAAGATTTTCAAATTTCATTAAGTATTTTTTCATATTTTTTAAGGAAAACAGAATTGAATTTTTTTTCAAGATTAATATTATTTATTCAAGAGTATCTTTAAGGAAAATGGTCTTTAAAAATTTTTATGTTGATTTTTTTTATTTCAAGGTATAAATAATGTTTTCCTAAATTAATTTCATTAAAAGATATTTCAAAATTATTTCCTATATAAGAATACGTCACTATTCATTACCGATTCCATTCTAGGTAAATGATTCACAGGTTCCATTCCTATTATTTCTTTAAATAGTTTAATTCTTGATGACATGATGTTAATGAAACCCGATTCAATTTATTATGTTATATTTTTATGAAACAGACTTATTTTTCTTGGTTATGATTTGATTATATAATTATGAAACAATTATTTATTCCATAGTTTATGATATGATTACATGTTTATGATACCCATTTCATTTAATGATTATAATATGATTTCTTCTTATATTACAGTACAGGTATATATGGTATCATAATGATATGGGTGATACCTATATCACCATACAATGCATTGGGTAAATAATTATATCTCTTGTGATATAAATGGATGGAAATCAGAGTGATCTCGATTTAGTAATGGATCTTTCCTAATAACATTGTCTTAGAAATGAACCTTGACTACTGAAATAGACATGATAGTGGACCATGAAATCAATGATGGTATAGGTAGTGAACACGTACAACTAAGATGACCATAGAAAAAATTCCTTGAGTAAAATTGAGTTAATTTTATAAGATTATGTGTATGCCACAATTACATATCATATTCTTATGTGATTATTTCTTGTAATATTTTCTCGATTCTCTTATGACTCATGTCTTTTGAATTTCTGAAATTTATCCCTTGTCTCATGTTTTTGATCATTTATATGAATCATATGATCTTCAAATGTACTATTCATGTTCTTGTACCCTTATATTTATTTTATGATTATGTATTTCTATTATTTAGCCTTGTTGAGAATTTGAGCACACCCAATCCTTAGGATTCCCTTCAAAGATAGTGAATAATGGTTTTAAGTAGCTGTTCAAAATGGGATGATATTTCAAGTAAACATTGAATATATTTCATAGATCTAGAATTATTTTTCCATGTTCCTAAAGACACTAAACAATAATGGTCCATGGGCATGAATTATTGTAATTTTTGGAATATTCATCTAAAATTATGTAATATCCATGTATGTTAAATCAGGGCTTCGATATAGCTTCCCTATAGCTTAAACTGATGGAGAAGGATGGTATAACTATTCTTCTGTCGATGATGTTGTATCCTTACCTTCTCACGCCTGTAGGGGTTCCATACATGGAGACAATGACTATGATGTCCTAAATAATCAAATATCTATAGGTGACTCAACATTTAGATATTATGAATGCGAAAGTCAAATAATTCATTTTTAGGGATGGAAATTAGACACAGTCACATTGTGGTAGGTGGTTATATGATATTAACACACTTCTCCCATAGCTATACATCCATCTTTTTAAAAGATGTACACATACCTTGAATGAATGATTTGACGGTCCGACATGGAATTAATAATAACAGAGTTCATGTATCGATGCCTCACTTTTCTATAGGTCAATGCTATGCACAATTTTTTGTATCTTTGTTGTATCCCCTGGGGATCCTATTCTGGAAATGTTATTTTATATCCATGGACTTTGTCACACTTCTTCTGCAGACAACAGTTGTCCATGACACCATTTAGCTGATTGTTTACTGACTCATGAATTTGGCACACTTCAATGATATTAGGGAGAAGAGTTTGGTGTAGAGTTTGGTGTATTTTTATGTAGTGTAGATTATTCACCATCATGGGATTCACCAAATGGGTTTCTCTGATTGTGATGCAAATTTTATGTCATGATTGTTGAGAGGAATGTAGGAGGAATTTGAGTTCCAAATAACGTTGAGTACAAACTTTCAACCAAAATAAAATGAGTAGATTGAGCTCACTATCTAGGTTTTTTAGGACATTTTGAGGGAATCTGTGTTAGTATTCATTCGGTATTGGTAGGATGAGTTTCATGTGTTATAGTCTGCGTAAAAAATCAACAGCCACTCAAACGTCAACATGAAACCCTTTGTGTCCTTTTACAAGAGACCCTACAGGTCACCCTAATGTTGTATATAGATTAGAATGGAAAATCATGTTGGCCCATATATGGTGGATTAAATGTAATATAATTTCATTGGCCATGGATTTTGAGAAAAGAGACCACAATTTCCTGATAGTAACCCCATGTTGAGGATTACAGTGCATTTCTCGAGGGGGGATGATATCTTTGATGTTCATCTTGTTGTTCAAGATGGTGAAAATGGTGGGAGAGGTTTCTCACATCCTCTCCCAACCCCCATATCAATAGAGGGTGCATTAAATCTTCCACATGTCTCTTCTGAAGCAATAGGTTCATGAACCCCGATGTCATAATAATGTTCTTCTTAAACATCGAGGATGGAGACACCTTTTCATATCATTAAGTGTTGATCTAGGATCAAATTTAGTGGACCATGTGTGGATGGAACCCACCCTTGTTTCTAATGTTTGGGTAGTATGGAAAAGTGAAAAGTTTTTTCTAGGAGACAAAGAGACAAATACAGGCTCAGTATGATGACTTTTTTTGTTTTGTTTTTATTTTCAAGGACAAAAGGCAAGATGTAGTGAAATAATTGTGGCACATAGTTTCATAATGGAAATGGGATAAATATTATAACCAATCATGAATTAGAAATCTTAGACCATGGTTACATCTCCCACATGGTGGATACCCTAGGAAAAACATAAAATGGGTTAGCAAGAGTCATTTCGAATTCTATATTGTTGGAAATATGTTCAATGAAATGATTGATTATTTAAATAATTGATTATTTAATTTTAATGTAGTTAAATATTCTATAAAAACACATCCATAGATAATTATCTATGGTTAGATACATTAACCCTAGTATAATTCTACCATTTTTCCTTCTTACATCATAGGATAATCTCCATGGATGACGATGAAATGACAGATCGGAACAGATCACAATAGAAAGAATGCAATGACTCTTTTCAATAATTTGTTGGTGATTTATTTGATGATGAACAATCCAATATCTAAGAAGAACTTATCAATTAGTGTATTATTCCATTTTTATTTAATACATTGTTCAAATAAATCCATTTTATTGATCTGCACCAATTTCATCCTTTGATAGCGACATGATACAGATTTAAATTGGTTATATTCAATGATTTCTATCCTCAAATGCTGATTATTGAACATTTTACAAAAAATATAGGAAAAATATGTATAAAATTTTTTTTGGTTCCTTTTTCTCTAATTCTCCTCGTGGTCATTAGAGGTAGGACTCTGTAGTCCCGGTTCGACATTGATGGGAGATATCGAGCCCGATTGGAGCCCTGAAATCATGAATGATCAATGAATGAGGCCTATATACTTAAAATAAGATGTTATATTTGATCTTTGTGGAAAAGGATGAGTTTTTAAAAAATAAACTATTGATTATGTGATGGTATGAGGTTTAGAGATGCAAAGAATGTACAAATAATGAAACCAAAGATGACCAAAATCCGATTTCAGATGAACGACAGTCGAAAACCCTGAATCATGGCTAGGACCACTCATCCTTATTGAATTTGTGGGGGGAATTATGGTGGACCATCTAGATTCAAGGCACCAATATTTGATCTATATTTTTCAAAAAAACCCAACTACGTTTATAGGTATGAACACGAGTGGTGTATCCCCATACCTGAAACAACTAGGGTTTTTGGAAAAGATATAGATGAAAAGGTGTGTATCTCTCCCATAGGATATCTTCCGACTTCCCAAAAGGAGAAACCATGTGATTGATAAAATTATATGGATATACTGTGGAAATGCATGGCTAGGTACATGGTCTTGTACCCAGGTACAAATACATAGGGTTGGTCAAAAAACATGGGGTTTGGTACATGGTTATGGCCAGCAGGACAAAACTAGATCTTGGTTAGTCTGGATACACCATTTAGTACACCTATAATACATGTAATACTACTTGGTGTTGGGGTTCTATTCCATCATAGGACACAACTAGGTAATGGAGCGGGACCAAAATCTATGTGGGTCGCCTCACATGTTGTGTACCGCTATTTTTCTTTTTTGGAAATATAAAGGTCTCATATATCCCCCTTTTAGGAATCATATTTTTTCATGTGAGTATCATGTAATCAGTTTTTTTTCACATTGAATGTGACAGTAGCATTATTTGTGGATCGTGTTACAATGTGAAATTTTCCCGACACAACTCTTACTAAGGTGATTCCTAATAATGGTAGAGATCAGAAAGGATCATCAGATCAATATTCATAGTGGAAACCCCTATTATATAGTATGAGGTCCCGTTATTAATAGATTAGAACCCCCATTCTACACCAGGGCATAGGTCCACGATCAATACAGTGGAAACCCCCATTAGCATGCATTTGGGTTCTTTACCTTACCAAGTTGAACCCCCTTATATGTATAGTGTGAAGTCCTCAAGACACTAGAGTGGAATCCTTTATCGTTATGGGTGTGGGTCCTATAGGGATAGTAACATAGCGGAACCCCACATTATTCTCTAGATAATGGGTCCTTTTTCTTATAGTTTTACCCCCTTGACTATGTGTAATAGTAATGAGGTGTTTCCTAACATAGATTGTTATATTTGATAAGATGTGTGAGATGTTGGGAATCATTGATGGAATTTTGGAAATGTTGGCCACTCTTATTCCTAGGATGATCTATGAGATGGAAATCCCCTTACACTCTCATTTGGGGTTATTTGATAGATTATTTATATATATATTCTTTTATATCCATAACTTGTATTTGGTCAATCTCTTTCCATGGGAGGCGAAGAGGTGTGGGGTATGCAAAATGATTTCATTGTTTAGCTTCCCATGGTTGGATGAGTCTACCCACCTATTATAGAAGGTTATGACTCGATGAATAGTTTATATACTGTCAATGTTGATCCTGTTGTACTTGGTTGGGGTTAATTTCACTAATTTTTTTGGTTGAGCTATTCTCCTTCACTATATTTTTCTTCAACTATATTTCTTTTCAATTATATCTCTTACTTACTCCCTTTATCATTTAGGGTTTGCTACAGGGTATGTATATAATCACCCCTTCATGAAATTTTTCCCACCCAGATCATGTATTATAGAGATGATGAAAAGGTCAGTGGTGACATCACATCTTTTTAGGGATTCCTGTAACATTTTACATCGTACATTGGCTGTAATTTGGAGATATTGAAGAGGGATCCCTCAATAGTCTTATTTTTTTATTCTTTAATGTTGGGAGATATTTCTAGATGGTCTTGTATGTTTCCCCTTCTGTATATAGTTTGTACATTTATACTCATATATTGTCTTGATGTATTTCATGCATACTTTTTTCCTTTATATTTATGGGTCGTGTTTTACTCTTTCCCTCTGTACATTTTCATCGAGATGGTTGTGTATGTGTATGTACATTGAAAAGGAATCCACGTGTTAGTTATTACTTTGGAAATGGTCACCATCCCATGTTCAATAGATCAAGGCTTAGTCTAGTTACAGCTAGATCCATGGATGGGGTTGGGTCATGAAAAAGTCGAGTGGTTGCAACATGGTTTGGAAAACCATGAAAACTAATCACCTGATCTATCCATATTCATAAAAAGTTTAAATTCTATATTTTCACATGAATTATTTTTAAGTATTTATCCCATACCCCCTCTATTTCACTAGAGAAAATTTGGTTCATGATAAGGTATCTCTTCCTATTCATTTATATTGGATTCCAAGCCTCCTCTTTTTGATTTCTAGAGGATCTCACAGTCTATTCAACTAATTTTTATATATCTCTTCATCAATTTTCATTTTATCTTGGATTTCATTTCTTACAAAAACTAAAATAGACCTTATGTCTCAAAATTATGGTTTTAGTAGAGATAATCATATTTTATTTGTTACACAAGATATTAATATGGTTTTTTCATACAAATTTGAGCATTCTCCATCAAATTTGAAGTGTTGTAATAATCTTTTCTTTAAATGATGAAGGTGTTTAATAAAAAATACATTTAATTATTATCATAATTTTTTCTGTTCCAATGAATCTGTATAAGAATATAAACACATGGTATACCAATAATGGATTGAAGTTGATTTTCAAGGTTTCTCAGACATGGTATAAAATGGGTTTTTATGGTTTACAAATTATGATAATAAATATAATGGTGGTTTTATATTATTTCTTTTGGTAAAAATAAAAATTATACCATTAAATGGATTAAATTTATTTATTTTTTGTTTAATATTAGTTTGGTATTTTAAAAAGATGATTTTCACTAGTATTTTTTTAAACCAAAGGATTCATTCTTTTAAAAAAATATTGTTGATATAGAAGGTTTTGTCTGAAACATGTTAAAAATATTAAGTCCTTAAGGTATTATATTTATTTAGAAACTATTTTTTCAATTAAATATTGATTTTCAAATGGATTTAAAAATTTTATTCTATAAATGGGTTTAAAATGATGTTTTAAAATGTCATTTAAATGATGATATTGGATATATAATTCCAATACTATTTTGAAAGGCCCATTTGAATCATTATAAATGAATTATTTTCTGATTTTGAGAGCCACAATGATCCCCATGTTGTTGTATTTAGAATACCAATATGTTATAGACCTAATCGTGTTGGTTTATATTATTCTCCATTATATGACCCGTTGGGATGGATTATGTACAATTGTTGTTTTCTTGTGAGCGTATAAGCCGTGACATAAGGTTTATTTCAATTTTTTTTGTTTTCATTTGATTAATAGACAAGTTCCATGATATTTTCACTCCAAAACATTAGTTTTTCATTTGAACCAATGTAGCTAAAAAAATTTATGAATGATAGTTATTATATCGTAGTTTTCAAGCATAATAAAGTACCATGGGATATTTTTCCCTCCAAATATTATAACTCTCTTTTATTCAGTGAACTAAAAAGTTGTGGAAGGGATATATTCTTGTTTGAAATTGTTGGTTTATATAGAGAGTGATCCAAGTAATCCAAGTCTAATATAAATCAAGATATAACCAACAAAGTTTCCACTGATGCTTCTTCCCAAATGAGTTTATTTTGGTTATTTAGTTTCATGACTTTTTTTGCATCCCCTAGCCTTGATTCGAATGACAGGAACCACTATTTCAATAATGTAATTTTATTATGCATAATTTATATATTAGTTCTTATGATTTTCATATATTCATTCTATAGTGTTTTAGTTTACTTAAATATTTATTCATTGATTTATTAATAATTTTTTATAATGATATGTAGTTATTTTATTTTAAATAATATTTGAGAAATGATTATGGGACATGTGTGTAAGATGAGTGAATTTTTCTTCATGGATTTTACAATTACTATTTAAAAAATATATATAGAAAATATTGAGTTTAATGGTTGGGTTTAGAAAATTCTATATTTAAACAAGGTATACATTGTTTTTTTGTAAAGGATTTTTTAACGATGTTTAAAATGAAAGTGAAAAGTTATGTTGACTATTTATTTTATATCATCTTATTGAAAGGATAAAAATAAAAATTTTATGTTGTTTTGAAACTAGTTGTAAACAATTTTATTATGTGAATTTCATATTATCCTTAAAGATATATTACAGTGACCATTTTTGATACACCCTACATGCTCACTAGTGTATATATGTGATTGTGGCTCTCCTATTTTTATTCAATTGTCTTAGTCATGACTTTATTTGCGTGTTTTTTAATATGTAGATAGATATGTAGTGGTAGTGAGTAATTGTTGGTTTCACTAAGGTTTTTGTATTAGCTGGTGTGAAACATCAATCCTTTAAATAGTTTATGATTACCGATATTTATTTTTTAAAACATTAACAACTTTATTTTCACATCATGATATTTCTTCAGCATGACACAATATGTGAAAATGCCCTATGAGTAACATTCACAATAAATGAACATAAATTTTTTCTTAAATGATGATAAAATAAAATTTTAGAGATATTATTTGTAAATATATGTTATATAGTATGTTGATATCATTTAATGTGATAAAAAATGATACATGCTTTCATAGTGTGTGACACATAATACATTGAGGAAATGTAACATTGTCTACACACTTTCTAATTTCCTATGCATGAGATCATAGGAACATGAACCACACATTGGAAATAAATAGTTATATGTTATATTGAATATTAATATATTCAAATTGGTGTATTTACCCTTAAAAGTTTATATTATTATCAATTGATATCATAATTCGTGTAATTTGACGTATTGATGCAAACATTGATGACATATGACAATTGTGAATTAGGAAATATAGGATACATTATGATTGAAATTGAACTAATGAATAATACAAGAAAAGATTTCTCCATTTCATTATTTAATGATAGTCTACCTCATAGTCCATTTAATGGGAATGAAAAAAAAATTATATCCATGGTTATGGTGTTCTATGGGTAGGTTCCTTTCGAGAAGGTTAAATAATGTGGCATCGAGCACATAGGTTAGTGACACAAGTATACAACCTACATGATTATATATACCTTGATAAATGGATTATGTTTAGTTTTGTGTATTTTTTTGTATTATATAATTGTGGTGTTAAATTCATTACCTATGGGTGAATTGGTGTGTTGATTGATTCTATATTCAGAGATTGTATTTCTCCTCAAAATGACAAACAAAAAGGGGCCTAGAGGTCTACACACAATGTATATCTTTTTTATGTACAACGATGTGTAGGAAAAATCCTATTGGCTAGGTATTTAAAAAACTTTCATCACCAGAGTGTTGATACATGTCATCTATGGAGATCTAATCCCTAGAATGATCTGAAGTTATTGTGGGAATTAGCCAGAGAACATAAATTAAATTATAAATATTGCCTTATTCAAATTGAATCCCATGTGTTTATCTCTCATCACTGGTGGATCTTTCTCATTGGATACAATTCCAAACCCCTGTATATTATTTACATGAGATTCATGAATTTGTTAAAACATTTTTCATGGAATTATGATTGCTATCACAGGGCTTCGATGAATCCTTCGACATTGTGTCCACCACCTAAATCACTTCCCATTGTTCCATCAAATTATTTCTTGGATTTGCTTCTCAAAGAGATAATTTTTCTATCTATAATACATGAGGAGAGATAAGAACCTATTCGAATGAATGAACAGAATATAGAATGATCTTCTCTTTGAATTATATTGTCGATGTCTGAAATACCCATTTCTGGTTCTATGACCCCAATTTATTAAAAGTGTACTAAATAAGTAATAAATAATAATTATTATGAAGTAACTACATAATAAATATAATTTATATTTTATCAAAAATAATTAAAATATTTAATATATAATACATGATAAACATATTTCATTAACTACCCTTGTAATTCATGATAATATTAAATGATCCATGAATATTAAAATAATATTCACTCATATAACATTAATATTTTTCTTCAACGAAATACTATTAATTTTTTTTAAATAAATTATACCCAGTTACTCTATACTCTAATAATAATTAATTAATTTATTTTTCAATGATTTACTACTCAGAAAACCATAGAACCCAATGGTCAATCGCACCATTTTCAATATATCTATTAACCAGAATAGGGATGATTCATGAATATGTTATTGTGTGTGACCCTTTCTGACCATATCTCGATAGGAGTAAATAATATTCACAGATCATTAGAGGAGTCTAGAAACACATCATGGCCACTAAAGAGACAATGAATAATCATAAAAATGAAAATGATCCAATGAACATACATTATGAAATACAATCTCTTTTCACTCAATATATCAAAAAATAAGAAGACACACATGTATCAACATCATTTATTTCACCATTATTTTATTATATAACTGGAAAAATTTTCCCTTGACCACCATAGATATAGATTTATGATGGTACTACAATCTTGAACAACCATTTCTGAGATTTTATTTCCTATACTTAGAAGAGATAAATTCTATTTTCATCATTCAACCAATGTCATGACAACAATGACACACCCAACACAAGATTCCTCACCATGAATTCAATTTCATTGTTTTCCATTCATCAATGTACATTGAAAATGATATAAAACATAGATACCAACACACATTTCCATAGATTTTAATTTTCATTGACACTAGAAACATGTGGTGATCCTATTGGTGGGGTTTTCCCCATTATGTCTCCCATTAAAGTTAAATATGTTTTAAAATCTTGAGAATATGTCTCAATGCTTATAATCCCTCAACACCTGATAGTAAGACATCTAATATTTCTAGTTAGTGTAATGTATCTATACCATACAAAAATTTTTATGATTAATTTTGTTAGCATCAAATGATACTCATTTTAGACTAGGAACTACTATAAGTTTTTTATACAATAATTGATATATGGAAATTATAATATTTATAGTGGATGTTGAAATATCAACACAATAATTTTAAGTGAGAAAAATGTATAACTCATTATATACATGATATGGTAACAGAAATATATATTACCTGTTCTGTTTGATGAATCCACTATTACAACACTCCCACTTGCACTATATCATACATGTTAACCATCATTGTCAAATCTTAAAATATCATATCATTTTTATTTAAATTTAAGGATTTTTTTCTTGTGACTTCCTTGTTTATTATGCATGGAAATTTTCAATCTGTGACTATAACTCATTGAGTAATACACTCTAGAGATGAAATCTCTAAGTATTTTCATTTTTCCAAATTCAAAACATGACATCATGTCTACTAATTTTATTATACTTATCATAATGATTAAAATGTACTTAGTAGAGATGATTCCAAGAACTATAAAAATGAATTGAAAATTTTTACACTACTTCTTTGGCTATCTGAGAAGAAGTAACACACTATGCATTTTTGGTTATGGCTACCACTATCCTGTTTGAGATTATCTCTATTAGTACCTTAGACTGAAAATGACATTAGGTCATGTTGATCCATGGAATACTGGTTTTTCCCCTTAAGACTATTATCACTTAATATCCACGTACTAGGTATATATATCATCTACACATTCCTATACAATTGGATAGTTCTGACTTCCACTTATTCTATTCTCTTGGATAGGACATGTATTTTCCAACAATAACATTTGTGTCTTAAATATATTTTCAATTATATATAATGGAATATTTGATTGATCAAATAAAAAAATATATAATGTAACTTAAAACCATAATCTACTTCAATTTAATTAATATGTCTTCTTAGAGATATTTATTCGATGTGACACTTGTAATTAATTTATGTTGATTTGTTCTAACTTGTATTTTTAAATACAATATATGTATATTTATAATTATCTATGTCCCAGAATCTGTTGAATATACCTTAGTATATTTCAGTTAATATAATATATGTTCCTATAATAAGTTTAAATCTATCAGTATGGTTTCATTATAGTCATAAAAAACTATAACACAAATAGTTTTTTCCATTTGTTATCAAATATATTATTACTTATAAATCAATTATACTCCCACATACATTTTAAAAAGACATGGAAAAATTAATTACCCATGAATATTCAATTATATTATTTCTTACATCAATACTAAACATGAATTTATAAATTTTAATACATTATTGGAATTATATGGTGTGAACATCTCTTTCTGGTTGCATCCTATAGTAGCCTTCCAATATTAAAGTCCTTGATATATAATTCTCAATAATGATGATATCAGAAAGTATCTTGGACATATAAAATTCTATTGGATTTAGTCATACTGAATTTTTATAACTAATTGAGATTTATTATTACTATTATTGTACTATCCATGTACAATTTAACTTGAATAGACACCACCATATTTTAAATAATAATCCCATGTACTTTGATTAATTAAATCAATGAATTAATTTAATTTATCTATTAAATATCAGGTAATTGCTATATAATTATTGTACTATTTATTATTCTCAAGGAATAATTTATCACCGACTGCATTGAATTAAAAAACAATTCCATGGTTGTATACCATCTAATGATGTATCGGTCTCTAGAACATTCCTTTTTCCACAAGGTCTAGTGGAACATGTTCCTAAGTCAATTATTTGTGCATCTATGTCATTGACTAAACCCATTCCAACCTTACTCCTAGTATCTCAAATATATTTGTGCACCCTTTTATAGAAATGTATTATTAATCTTGACTAGGATTATTCTATTGCTGGAAATTTTTATAATATCCAATATAAACATTATAAAAATAATCGATATTTATAATGTTTTTATCTTAATACATGTTTATTTATATTCTTAGAGAATAATTTTCATCAAATCACAATTTTCTTATGATAAAATGAATTTTCATCATACAATAACTCATATGATACCATCTTCCATTATATTTGGAAATTTTTATAAGATAATGTTGTTATTTTTAAACATGTTTTAAAATATAGAAGAATTTACAATGAATATATGTTTCTACATTGATAATCCATTTACTTGCATCATGAAAATGATGTGTATAGGGAAATTTTCCAAAAGGAATTAATCCATGTTCCATTATATTAATCAAGTTAAACATGTAAGAAACAAAATTTATCCTCATTAGTAAAACCATATATTTGATGTAGAGAGGGTAGTGTGAATTTAATAATTACTCCACACTACATTATGATGATTGATGAATATATCATATAGATATTCCTTAGAATACCAGTAAGAAGCTTCTCATATCTTTATACCATGCATATATCACACTTCACTTTCAGATTCCATAAGGAAACCTAAAGGAATATAATGAAGTATATTTACCACTAGATTAACTATGGAAAAGTTCTCACTTACAACTAATTTTTTTTGGAAAAATTATTACTGATCTTTATATCATTTTGTTTCTTGGAAAATAATATGTACATATAATTTTATACAATACCAAAGGCCATTAAATCGATATATTCTAAAAAAATAATGGTTATATCCTTGAAAACATTTTAGGTTTTATTTACAAAGTATTATTTTTCAACAAGATGTTATATAAGTCTTAATTGTTATATTCATATACTATTTCCAATTATTCCAGAATTACTAAACAATTGGTTGAGTATTGAAGATCACACACCACAATCATTCTGAAAAAATTTCCCCTTATATCCAAAGTACACATGAGATAAATTCTTTCGTATTAATAAAAATATTAACTAGAATCAATAAACATGTAAATAAAGAAATCAAATACTCTTATTTGATTGATTAAGAAACTAGTCACATGGATAACACACCATACTTCTTGTAATGCTTCTATACTAACATGGTTTCTATACTTAAATACACATATATGTTAAGAATTGTTTTTCAATACCAAATAATTATGAAAGAAACATTACTTGAAATTGATCAGCATACCTGGAGAACTGGATGAAGAAGTGGATACTTTACTCTTAGAGTTATCTCATTCAATTTTAACATTCAACGACTCATTTCATGATGTGTTATGAAAATAACTATCATCATGATATCCCAACTATTTTATTTAAGGACATAACAATTGTTCCATTGGAGTCAATATTTTCATTGACATTATCTCCTTAACTTTGAACATGTTTACAATAAGAATTAAATATTATTCCTTCCATAGGTTATGATATTCATATAAAACCTTAACCTAAAATGGAATAGTGTTTTTTCTCCATATAGTTCAATTTTTAATCCTATATGAATCTGGAGTATCTAGGTGAAAATTTTCTAAGAATTTGATATATTGAAATATAGTATCTCAATATTGAATTTACAAAAATAAGGTGTATACATAATCTCATCCGTGTCTTGCTACATATTCTCCTCAAATTCTTCTTAGAGATGAGACAACACATGTAGTTATCCATGTCTAGATGTAGTATACTTATATCACATTTTACAATGAAGATACCGTTATGAATTAACAATCATATGATTTATATGAGAGTCTTTGGTAATAATTTTTCTCACCCTCTACTACTACGGTGTCCTAAAAGGTATTGGATACCTCAACACTATGAATATTATATGTCATAGTACTTTATGAAAATGCATATAATACATTGTGAGAGGTCATTCTAGTGTGAAAATTTTATTTTTCCAATATTATCATAGTGTATTAGTGGTATAACATTTAATTTTCTAATATTAAAAATTATCATATTGTACTTTTCTATTGATTACGAATTTAGACATTATTGACTAATCATTAAATGTATCTAATTATTTTATTCAACTCTTGCAATCCTATGTACTAGAATTCAAAAACTACGTCTCTTTTATATTTTAGTTCAATTGATATTTATGCCTCTCATCATAGTATAAAAACTATGGATATTCCACTATATATAGAGTTCAAGGTAGATGGTTTACTATCAAACAACATTAACTTGTGACTCTATATTATTTTGAGTGATGTCTATGCTTTTAAAATCACAATCCTAATTTACTAAATGATTTCCTCTAAAGTTGAAACAAGCTACCAATGACCACTCTTTTAATCCCAATATCAGTTAAGTAGTCCCATTTATCTTATAATAACTCCCCTATCGTAATAGGAACCCTTAGAAATGGATTATGAACACCCTGATCACTGTGTTGTGTTCAAATTAAATTGGTGGAAGATTTTAATGACTTGATACTTATGTGAGTGATTTTAATATTTTTCAATGAATGTTATATTTTTATATTAAACTATTTATTCTATGTTTTCTCTCTCACAATATACATTAATCAAAAAATATTCGTCACTTATTTTTTCATTTTACTATTTATGATTCTATGTGCTTCTCATTGTCATGAAAATGAATAAAATTAAAAAAATGAATAATAGAACTAAAATTAAACGACCTGTCTTTAGCATATAATACTTTTTGATCCATAAAAACTCAATGGGTCAACTATGACCTTAGGGTATCATAAATAGGTCATACCTTGACTCAAGAAGAAGCTCATCACCATCAGATGTGTCCACTTCTCTCCCAGATTTATACTTGACATGGAATCGTCCACAACAAACAATTTCCCCATCAAATGTATGAGTATACTTGTGCATATGTGAGAGGTTCTCAGGGTGCAATATGAAATATATAAAATGGGTGTGAATAAAATTATTCGAATTGAATGAAAATATAATGATACACGTACCATCATATAGTTAACTAATTATTAAAAACATCCCACAGAGGTAAAATGTAATTAAACAAGATAAAACAACATATAAAATGTTGTCCAGTGTTGAATACCAATCAGAAAAAAATGTTATATTGTAGTAAATTGAATTAATAAGTTCTTTTAAATAAGATAAATAAACTATTTAAATTCAAATAATTTATTCTAAGAATTTATTCAGCACCAATTGTAAATTAAATTTAATTCCAAAAATTAAATTATTATATTCTTAAATTTAATTTTATATCTAAATTAAAATAATTTTTCCTAGTGTATTAAAATATTGTATTTTTGATGAAAATGGTAATTTTAATTTAATTTAATTTAATAGTACTATTAAATTAATTAAATAAATTAATTATGATTATATAACATTTACCAAGGCTCTGAAACCCTACTTGTGTGCATTGAAATTGGTGTCGTAACCCCACATTATCATTTTGGCCATGTAGACATCATCAATTTCTGCTTTCGACAATACTAGGATTTACAAACCCATTCTGTGGTAGGTATACCTTCTTTTACATTTTGTGGGGTAGATCAGGTCTGTATAGGGTGGTAAGAGGGAGTTCCTAGTGCATGAGGCCACTAGATTGGACAAAGGTAGGCCGATGATTGTGGATACCTCATTGATTGGAATATCACATAGTAGGTCCATGTGGGTAGTGGTCATGGGATGTCCACTCAGAAACATGTAGAGGCTCCAACTGCGGCAGTGACCTCACTCGGTTAGGATCCTAGTGGTGACACCTTCCTCACCTGACAGAAGTGGGATCATGGATAGGCTATGTAGAGAGGGATGGGTAGCGGTGAGGGTGTCATAAACTATAGTATGACAAATTTATAGTGAGTTGCTACTTCATGATAGAGGAGGTGGTGATCTGGAATCACATGTGTAGGGTAAGTAGGCCCATGCTGAGTGAGGGTGGATGGAACCATTTCTCACCACAGTGGGAGGAGGAACCTATGGGAGAAGTGTGAGGTATCTCCAAGGAATTTTGGAGCTATCTTAGTTTAGCGATGGTTGGTTGGTTGGAGGATCTCAATTGGAGGGAGACATCCAAATGGGTGCGAGACAGAAGAGTATTGATGGGTTATCGTTGTTTATCATCAGATATAGGAGGCATATAGGGAATGGAAGTCTATGGGAATAGGATTTCATATATTTTATGCTTCTACCCCCTCCTTTTTTACAATTTAAGTTTGATAGAAAATACTCATTACCTTTATAGTTTTCAATTCTCCTCTATTTATTCCTTGTGTGGATGTCTCCACACACCGATAAAATCCATTTTTATTTTCCAAATCCCAAAAAAATATATTTCAGTAGAATAATACATTTGAATTTTATAATTGAAAAATAGTTTTACTAGTGGAATTCAGACCGACTAGCTATAATAATCTCGAGAACTTGTGTTTGGGATTCTAGTTAGATGCTGGCTACAATTAAATGGTCTTTCAGAAAACTCATAGAAAATATTATACAAACACACACACACATATATATAGTTATCTTCATTTTTAATATATGAATTAAATATTAAAATAAGGCATATCAAAAAATTTGGTTGCTCATATCTTGTTCATCTATTATCGGACATATGTGCAGTTTTTTTGGAACCAAGTCGAAGATCACTACTTAAAATGAATTTGAAAATAAATTTCTTCGTTCGACAAAATTTCATGTACCATATGATACCACCTTTTCTTATCAGAACATGTACTTGAAGATGGTTTCCTAAGGAAATAAAAATTCACAACACTCGAGAGATGAAAATTTTCATCTTTTGTGATCTGAGCCCTGGTATAATCTAATTATATTTTTTGAATTAATCATGGTAGATAATGTAATCAAGAATGATAACCTCAACAAAATTGAATAAAGTGTATCATTCACTCGTCTCTAGTGATTTTTTCTTGAAGGATCGAAATCCAAACCCCTCTAGATAGTCCACATAATCTTTAAGAATTTATAGAAATTCCATTATTCAAATTTAGGGTACTATAATGGAGCTCTGTCTAGTCCTTCAATGTCACGTTGACCACCTCAACTATTTCCATACGATTCATCAAAGGATTTATTATATCATTCTCGGGGAGAGAGACTTTCAATCATTATAATTCAGAAGGAGTGATAATCTCTAATTATGAATGAATGAATAGTGCATGGAAAGAGATCCTCCTCGACATAAATAATGGCTTTAAAAAATAAACAGTTTCTCTTTTTCCAACCACCATGAATTAAACTTATATTAAATAAGAAACAAATATAAATAATAATGAACTAACTACATCCTAGATATTATACGTATTTTGTCACATGTTCGTAAAATATCTTTAATATATCACATGATAAACCCAAATATTTAACTCCGCTCATAATTCCATCAAATTATTAAGGAACCATAAATATTTAAATAATATTAGTTCCTATAACATTATTCATTTTATTTACATAAACACTTGTAAATACTTTTAACAAATATATACAACCCAGATATTCTACACTCAAATAAATATTAATTTATTTATCAATTAGTGATCTAATACATGGAGAACTGTCGAACGCAAAGGTGGGTCCTAATATGTCCAATATATATTCACTAGAAAAGGTCAAATTCTTGAATACAATATTGGGTGTGAACTTTTAGACACATATCTCAATAGAATCAAATAAAATTCATTGTCCTAGAGAGATGTACAAAAACACATCACGACCCCTAAAGAGACATGGAATATTGATAAACGACAACCATTCTATTAACATGTACATTGTAATATAATCTTTTTTTCATTTGATATCTCATAAAGCATGATCCACACTTTTGTCATCATCATTTCTTGCTTTATTATTTGTTGATTTAACTGTGTAGATTTACCATTGACTACCATGGCCAGGGATTTATGATGTAAATACCACAATAATCCATCAAACTCAATATTTTACTTCACCAACATAGAAGTGAAAAATCATATCTTCATCATTCATCCATTTTGATACCTCCAATGGACACCCAATAGAATCTACCTCACAATGACTTCATTATCATGGTTTTTTTCCTTGAATCAATGTATGAAATCAAATGGAACTCATTGATTATGATCTCAAGAAAGGACACCAATACACATTTCTATATACAAGAATAGACAATGACACTTAAAACATGTGTTGATCCCATTGTCGGGTTTGTACTCATGATCTCACCAACTAGAGATCCCCAAGTGTGAAATTCCTATTAATAAGTCTCAATGCTTATGTGACCCCATAACTTAATAGTCAAAAATCAACTATGTACTATCAATATAATGTAACCCGATCATAGCACATATGTTTATGATTAATTTCATTGTATCTTGATATTATCTACAATTCTTTGTTACTTCTGTAATTTTTTTATACAATATGTAATATATGGATATTACAATTTAATTAGTGGATGAAGAAAATAAAAACACTATAATTTTAATAGAACATTATGTATAACTAACTAAATCAATGATATGGTAATAAAAATGTAATGTTAATGTTGGGTCTAGAGAATATACTATTACAAAATCTATAACAACAATTAAATATTATTATTATTTAACATATTGAATAATATTATACTAGTACATGGTTTAATAAATCTTCTTGTACTGTTGAACACATATATCTAGTCACTAGTTATTAGAAAAAATATATTTCAATAGAATATTTATCATATTTTTTTATCTATTTAATTAATATATTATACAATTATTTATCGGTGAATAATTCAATGATCTTAGTTTATTAAATTATGATTAATTATTAAAGGAAAAATAAATATTATGGTGGAATGGTGGAGATTTTTTAATAAGGATAATAAAAATAATATATATATATATATATATATATATAATAAAATTTAAACAATTAATTTCGTAAATTTAATTTAATTTTTCTATGACATTCTACATTTCAACAACTATCAAAAATTATTATTATTATTTTTACATGAGATCGCAAGAGTTTAGAAATATAATAAGGGCCTTTGTGAAATTATTATTTTATTACCCTATATCTATTTCATTGAAATTATAATATTCCCAGCCATAACTCTATCCATTTTTTTCTGATTGATAACAACATCCGGAAAATCTACTCTTTCCCTAGAAAGATCCTCTCCCAAAACTATCTAAGAACATATTTTGGTTCTCCTCCATAACCCCTCTCTAACATAGATATAATAATGCAATTTTGTTGAATTAATTCTCTTGATGATTAAACAAAAAGAGATGAAGCATTAGGATCACATGTTCTTTCACTCATGTATTTATTTGGTGATGCTCTGTGGTTCCTTGTGAATGTATAAAATTTCACTATAGGAAATATACATTTAATTTATATAGTGCAATAAGAGTATGATGTAGAGATGTTGTTCTGTTCATCAATGAAGAAAAAATATCTCATACGAAAACTTATTAACTAATTAAATTATTTATAATTTATTACTTGATGATACATTATTTTGACTCTTGTATTAATTCATCAACAAATATTTGAATTTATTCTATATCTGAGAACAATCAATTTATGATATATCTATAAATAACCACTTATTATGATAAAAATTTTAGTTGGGATTGCACAACATGTGTTTTTTGTGTTATTTGAAATAGTAAATGTTATCATATTAGTATCATAATATTTTAAAAATATTTCAATATAATTAATTTATTAATGTATTTATCATTAGATTTTAATTCTATTTTAATATTTATTTATAACTGAATTATATATTCTCATATTCATCATCTTCATTCTCAGAAATATAATAATATATTCATTAATTAGGACTGATGATCATGTAATGAAATTATCTGAATGTTCAACTAATTATAGATAGATTACAAAATAATAGATAGAGTATAACCCATATGTAAAATTTATGTACCTGTGTTTAATGATTTAGGATGTCTTAAGAATTAATTTTGAGCACCATTCATTTATTTCATGTATTTTTCAATTAATACACATAGTTAGTTGAATATTCTTTCCCAATTCTTGATTGGATACACTAGGCAGCATGTAACCCACATAAATTAAATGTAGAGAATTATTTAATGATGATATGTGTGGTTAATTAGTGGAACCTATGACTAGTAACCATGAAACATGGAGATCGTATGATGTGTCGCCCAATTACATGTGATGTTCTCATTAATTTTCATGTCAGAAAAACACTTCATGTCTCTAGGTGTGTATCATGGATATATTATGAAGAATTATACACGACCTATTTCCAGATAATGTATTATGTGCCTATTTATTAAATCCATAGAATTTAAAATTAATTTTTTATAATATTTAAACCTTATCAATATTTTTTTCATTTATTTTAATTTTACATTTCATGTCATCTATTATATATATATTAAATGTTTAAATAATTTCATCATAATATTCAAAACTAAATTTCATGTATAAGTAATAATATAATGATTACTCTACATTAATCAAAATAGTAACATGAAATATAAATAACATCTGTTTTTATTTCATTTATTTGAAAGTAAAATCCATTAAATTAAATGAAATGACATGCATTATACATTCAATGTGAAAAATAAATATATGACCCTCATACATAAAGTGTAGTTTGAAATTTTTATTAGTGTATGGCCTCTGATGTATAGATGTATTAAATATTATATTTTAAATAAATAATTTAATATAGTTAAAATATTAATGAATGCTAATCATAATAAGTTTTGGAAATGAATTTGGATAAATCGATTTATTAATTAATGATGATAATCAAATGATTAGAGTATAATATTTCTTCAATAAAAATGATTAATAAATAATTCAACATTATTAAATGAATAATTCATTACAAGTAAGTATATGATTATAATAATAAATTATACCTTTCTATTTCAATGGTTTCCTTTTAATTTATCAATATAATTAAATTAAATTTATATAATGTGGATCATCCCTCCTATCATTATGCAAGGGAATCCATGCCCCTCATTTCCTTTTATGCAGACCCCTTAAACAAATATTTTTTTCCCATAATCTCTATGTTAATATATATTTTATAATAGAGGGTACTAAAAATAAGAAAGGAGCAGTTCATCCAGTATATACATGAGAGAAAAAGTGGAAAGCTAGAATTTATTAAATTATTGGTTCAATGTGTTTTCTCACAATTTAAGGGCTTATTTTATCATCTTCTATATAATTTAACTATTTAGAAAGGTTCCGGGTAATAAAATTTTATTTATATTAAATTTATCATGATAAATATTTTATTTCATTAGGGGTCACTACCATAAAACTGGGCAAGGCCAGCGCTAGCCTTTATCAGCGCTAACGAAAAAACATTGATAAAGAGGGGTACTTTTATCAGTGCTAAAAAAGGACTGATAGAGGGTACCATTATCAATGCTAAAAAAGCACTGATAAAAGTACCCCTTTATTAGCGCTTTTTTAGCACTGTTAAACGTACCGCCTTTAGCAGCTCTTTTTTAGCACTGCTAAAGGGTACCCCTTTATCAGCGCTTTTCTAGTAGCGCTGATAAAGGGGGGTCTTTATCAACGTTTTTTTAAATGCGCTAATAAAGGGTCTCCTGCCAAAAAAGTCATTAAAAAATATATATTAATATTTAAATATATAGATATAGTTATATTAATATAAATATAATATATATATTTTAAATATATTTTAGTTACATGTCAATATACAGTTACACTTAATCTATAAGATATTTAGTTAAATGGATTATAAAAAAATTAATTTTTTTTTTCAATTAATAATTTTCAAATTATTATGACGTAATAGTAATTTACTAACAATTTGAGGACTAAAAAAATAAAAAAAATAAAAAATGATCCAAAATATGTTGAAAACGCAACTCGAACTTCAAACGGCCATAACTTTCGATCCGGGTGTCCGTTTGAGCTCTACTACATATCAAATCGAAGCCTGAGATGAGCTCTATGTCTCTATGACTAGGGGAACTTGGTCAAAGTTTTTTCGAGGAAAAATGGCCCATAAGTCCTCCAAAACCGAGTTTTTAATCAGGGTACCCTGATTTTTTATCATTTTATGGATATTCATCCTCGTTTAAGGGGGTATTATTTTCTTTTTTTTGGTGGGGACTGAATTTATTCCAAGTTATTACATTCATATTGATATTATGACTTTGAAATTTTATCGTTTTTTATAATTCAATGCTATTTATAATCAAATATATAACAATATATACTTATTTTTTATATATTCAGACATAAAAATAATTTTTTAAATAAATAATTAAACATATTTACATATAACATATATTAGATTTATCTAAATAAAAACAAATATCTGTTTTATTTAAAATACAAATATATCAATATTTATATACCTATATATTAATCTCACTATATATGTACCTATATAATGTGTGTGTGTCTATATATTAACAATCTGATATTATATATATATATATTCTAACATATGTATATGAATATATATATATATATATGAATAATTATACTTATAGAAACACACACACATATATATATCTGTGTGTGAGTGTGTGTGTGTGTTGTATATATGTATTTATTTACACAGACACAAAACAAAACATATTTAATAATTGTATTGAAAACTAATATTATAAATATATATTAATATACGAATAAATATATGGATAAAAAAATATAACTAAATAGATATAAATAAATAGAAATAACTTAATATTAATATACAAATAAATATATAAATATATAAATATATAAATATATAAATATATAAATATATATATATAACTAACTATATATGTGTATATATATATATTAATACAAGTATATAAATTAATATTAAGACATAAATAAATATAACTATATATATATATATAAATATTTATATCACTGTTTGGAGATCAAATCAAATTAGAGGAGTGGTAAAGACTTAGCATGCATTGGGGGAGGTCTTGAGTTCAAAACCTGGTAGAGGCAGACAGGGGCACGCGCTTGCAGGGGGGATATAACGCCGTTAAAGGGGACTAAAAGTGTTGATAAAACACAGGGCATTCTGGCTGGGGCTCGCGAGGAAGTGGGTGGGGCGGGGGCACTGATAAATGGGGGGGAAAGCGCTGTTAAAAGCCCCCCCCCCCCTCTGATTTACAAATTTTTTATTTTTTTAAAATTGTTTTAAATTTTTTTACTTTTATCAGTGCTCCAAAAAGAGCTGATATAGACCCATTTTATCACCGCTAAAAAAAGCGTTGATAAAGGACCCTTTTATTAGCACGTTTTTTAGCACTGATAAAAGGGGCCTTTATCAGTGCTTTTTTGAAGCGCTGATAAAGGGGACCCCCCCCCCCCCTTTATCTTCACTGGCATTAACAACACTTTATTAGCGCTGTTAAAGGACTTTTTTTGCACTGATAAATTCCATATTTGTAGTAGTGGGTTTTCAAATGTAAAAATAATAATGTATTAATAAGAATGTAAGATACAAATTAAAGATATTAGATAAAAAAACAATATAAGAAATGGTAAATCACTTAAGTAAATCAACATAATATTAACTAGACTATAACATATATTATGTCAAAAAAGACTTCATCTACTTAAGTAAAATTGATCCTACATTTAAAATACATGATTGGCCTAATTCAAGGTGTTATAAATTATAATGTCGTTTTTGTAATGATTATTGATTTTATATAAACAAAGATCACCTTAATGGTATACCTTGATGTAAAGAATAAAGGAAATACTTATTCATGATTTTACTATCAAGGAATTCAGTCAAATAGATCTAGGTGAAATAGGTTAATATGAATGGAATATTATTCATTCCTAAAACTCTTCCAATAACTTATTAGGCCTAAGATGGGTTTATAAGAAGGGGAATACCTATCATTGCTACTATAATTTCTCTGAAATTAGAAATTTTGAAACTAATGGTGATGGATTGTGGGGTTTGTTAAAATAGTGGGATAATATTAAATTTTACATTTATTAGAGAAATTTTATAAATATGATAATGTAATAAAATTCTAAAATTAATAATATTATGAACATAATAAAAAATGAATTTGATTATATTTTGGTAATTCATAGTAGACAAGGATAACCTTCTAAGGAAAAAAATCCAGGAACAAAAATGGCTCTTACATATTATTTTATTCAATGAAAGGAAACTATATGATCATGAAAACCACATTATTAAATCTCTTTGAAAAGATATTTTTGAGTATATAATATATCATTATATTAAATATTATAGGTGATTCCATAGATGTAAAATATTTTTTTTCATTCATTTATATCATGTGTGATCTTGAACTAACTTGACTATATTGATGTGTATCACCTCATGTATCAACTCTGTGATCCCTATCAACAGAATAAGGGAAAAGATATTCGTGAAATCACAAATAAACTATTTACATGAAATCATAGTGTTTTGATGTAAACTGGGAATCATATATTCAAGATGATTGGAAAAATAGAGTTATTAAAAATCATGAGTTTTAATATCCTGGATGATTTAAGAAAATATTTCATTATTTTACAACAATCTAAATGCTTTCATGGTTTCTTCCTGAATTATAAAATGATAATTGGTGATAAGGACTTTTCATATCTTCTTACTTTAACTCCCCATGTTGACATGGACTTGGGTTATGAAACACATATTGTCTATATGGTGAACATGAATAGGAATAACAAAGAAAACGATCCCAATATTTATTCAAATTCAATATCACTATTTAACTACCATTCTATGAGAAATAAGATTATGGGGTAGGAAAATGAACAAAATTTAGTTTGTTTGGTTTGTGGATTTTTATGCCACTAGAAGAAGAATTGTACCCAGAAATATGGAGATTCTAAAGGTGCATTCCTCATAAGTTAAATCTTTATATATCTACATTTTTTTATGATATATAAAATATTTTTCTCACATTTGTTTCAAAATATAGGGTAAAAATAAATTCCAAAATATTTCTATAGGATATGTGGATCTTCAAGGAATAAATAAAGAATGCCTTAGTGTTTTGGGAATATAATAACAAAACCATCCATTATCAACATGAATGAATTTTGTTTTAATGAATTTTATTTTCTGTTAATTATTACTATAAACATCATATATATTTCATTCCATTACATGGTTAGATTAATTTTTAAATTATTATATAGTGAATTATATTTTTACAAATATATCATTTTTTTGGTAAGGAACAATTACATAATAGTATTTTTTGTATAAAATTATAAAAACCATGTATTGGTTGTAGATAATGAATCATGGTTTCATGAATAAAATAACAACCTACTATGAATAAAAAATACATATAAATGATATTAATGTGAAAAATATAGGATAATATGGTTATTTAGAAACATTCAAATAATAAACCCCAGAAATAGTCCTTGTTTGTTTATAATGAAAAATGAACAATTCAAAATTTTGTGGATAGGGTGAAAGGATAATATTGCTTCTTTTATTAATACAGACTAATGTGTAGATAAAATTTCTACAAAAATATATTATTAGATATTATTACGGCATAACTTTTATGTGTAGATTGAGTATATGTGGATTTATTTACTTGATGTGGTATATGTATGATTCCTTTGAGAAATTCCAGGAATTTTTCAATGAATTAGTTAATCAACATGGTAAGAAGGTAATAGATATTTAGTTTTATTGAGGTAGTGAATATCTTAACAATGATTGTATCAAATTTTATAGGATCTTGGGATTCAATCATAACTAACTCCACCTTATACACTATAGTGGAATGGTGTTATAAAAAGGATGAACCACACCTTACTTGGCATCATTATTCTGATGATGAGTCCCACATATATTTTGTTATTTAATTGGTGGTATGAATTAATAAATGAAAAATTTATTCAAAATAGAGTTCTAATAAGAGCATAAAATGTAATTACAATCAAGTTATAGAGTGTAAAAAACCCATTAATCACATACTCATGCATGGGGTTGTGACGAATTTATTAAGACACACTCTGATTATAATATAGCACCTCAATGTGTAATGTGCATTTTTATTGGGTATCCCATGGAAAAGAATATGATACTATCTAAAAAACCCATCATAAAGGAAGGTGACTATAAAAGTGCACAACATATTTATTAGGATAGATAATATACTAAATATTAATAGTTGTATTGATATTAACATTGAATAAGTTTTTTCCCATGATAAATAATATTTGTTACAAGATCACATTCCCTAAGGCCCCCTGGATGATGTTATTCCAAAAATAGAAGAATCATATAGGATAACTATAGATGTTATAGAACCTAACATATATTGTTTTCAAATAACAATATAAGGTGAAAAATTATTTGTTGAAAATAATATAATCTCTCCAAAAAGGAGGATTTGGATATCTTAAAATCTACAATTTTAATAGAATCCATGAATTCTAATATACATTCCACATATTGGATCTATTTTTGGGTTCAGATAAATATTCTTGCTGATGTAAAACCAATTGATTTAAAATGGATATTACAGAGAAAACTACTCCAAGAAGGTAATGTGAAAAACTATAAATCAGGTATAGTGGATAAAGAGTTTAAATAGGGTCAATAAAATGACTGTAATTAAACCTTCTATCTCATTGTCACATTTTATTCCTTCATAATTAAACATGATATAATATATTTCCATGAAAATGGGATTTTATCAAAGTATCTCAAAAATCATTCTTTACTAGGAAACACTATTAATAATTATATATGATAGAACTAAAATGGATTATTCTCCATGAAATTATGAAAGGGTAGGAATGTTACTATGATCTATTTTTAGATTGAATAAATCAACCTGGTCATGGATCATTTGGTTTGATAAATCTATAAATAATCTAGTTTTCTTAACAGTAAATTAGAGACATGTGTTTAAAATATTCTTAGTGTGATTGAATTTTTTATCCATGTAATATATGTCTAAGAAATATTGTTTATTGGAAATGAAATACCAGCCTCTTGATCAGTGAAATACTAGAATAAGAAGATATTCTATGTGAAGAAATTTTGTAAAGAATATTACATTTTATGGATCAAAATAATCTAATTATATTCAAGAGGATATAAAGACATATTTAGGTGACATTAATTTACCATCCAATGAGATTTAGTATAGAAAAATAGAAGTGTTGTTTGGTTTCATTGATTCACGATGTACATATTTACATGCAACTGTGTCATTAGAAACATGGGGATAGTTCTAGTTTGAGTAATATATCATATGAATATCTGATAGAAGAAATCATATATTTCTTCCAATATGGTAGGTTCTACGTTTCATATACCTTGAGTATGGTATTTAAATATCAAGATTATATTGGTGAACAATATTGGTCAACTCTTAACATTAATTTATATCTCTCAGAATGACTATGTAGATATTCCTTGTGCATAGAGGGGGAAAAGATATAGACACCATGGGTTATAATGATGTAATTTTTCAAATAAATTTGAATGATATGAAGAATAAGTCAATATATATTCATCCTAAACAAATTATTGTGAGTATTAATTATATAAAGTATCTAATTGATAGCCATTGTATAGTGTTTTATAAATAAATAGTGTCTTATAATACTTCCAAATAAGTTATTTGGATTTGAAAAATTATCAAATAGATTTATTTATTACTTATTGAAAAGACCCTATCACATTATATTGTGAAAATACTATTGTGGTGGCACTCACAAAAGACCTAAGGTCAAACAAATTTATAAAGTGAATACTCTAAATGTATCATCTGTTAGGGTATTTTTATTCTAGAGGGTGAAATTGCAGTTATTTGAGTTTCTATATAAGATAACATGGTGGTATCCATGAAAACATCCTTATCTAATTCAAATCATGAGTATCATATTAGAGATATTTGACTGAATGTATTAAGATATTAGCTCTAGTGAAAGAAGGACTTGTTTGGAGTTTGTTCCATAGAACTAACTTCTATGTAACTTAGGATTAGTGAAAAAATTCCTCTTCAAAATAGTAAAAAAAAATCAGATCTGGATTATTCTACTTCATGATATAGTATGTGATAATTTCCTATGAGAAATATCTATACAGAATGGTCAAAGTAGTTCCCTACTACGATGAGAACCTAGTAGTTTCATTAAATTATTCTTAAATATATGTTGTATATACTAATTATGTAATTTTATCTGGAAAAAATATTATAGGTTATCAAGGGTGGAGACTCATAATACATTATTGCACATTCCATTGAAAATGCCCATGGTAATTTCATGTGCATTTGATTATGAAATGAAGACCCTGTGTAGGAAATAAAATTTTATATTTGTAATTTCAAGTTGATATCTATGAAAATGATAGTAAAACTGAATTCATTAATATTAATTTTAATGGGTATCATCAGTAACATATATTAATTTATTAACAAAATCAATGAAAATATATGTTCGTAATGATTTAGTATACACTAGTAGTGTCATGAGTGTTATTTAATTAATGACTAATGTGATATATTATTTTCTTCTGATTTCTACAAAGGAATTATATATCTTATGACACTTGATGGGAATGAAATATACTATATAAATCATTTTACATGATTTTTTATTGGAAGGTTTATTTCCAAAATATCAATGTCGGAGTCATCATGTACATAGGTTGATGACCCCAAAAAATGAAACTCACAAGATTACACTTATCTTGATAATGCGATTATATTGAAAAATAATAATTTGTATCAGTTTTTATATAATTTAAACATTAAATTATTTCATTATGGTTTCCTTAGAGTGTTGTAAGATTCTTCCCATTAACATTAGTAGGATCCACCTCCTCCAATGTAACGAATGCCTTCATTTTATACTGATTTTTGATAATACACCTTTCAAGGGGTGAGGTGGAACCCATACAAAGCCCATAGACATAAGTATTAAATGGACTATAGGCCTTATAAGAATTCATTGTTTGTAGGCTTCAAAAATTACATAAAACCTAGAGTAACTACTTGGAATTGCTCCTCCCCAGGATCATCACTGTGAAATCAGCTCTCTACCTTCGCATGGTTGTTCGGCTAGGATTTCCCATGCATGTAGAGGCTTTTACCGATGGTTGGTTCCATACCCTATCATTCTTCTAAACTGTCTAGCTTCTGATCAGGTGAAAGATCCTTCCTCCTCCTACTTCTGAAGCTTGTTCCTTGTAGGTTTTCTGGTTTTCATCGGAACTTATGGTGGCCTGAAGGCCTTACTAGCCTGAAGGCCTGGGTGGTCCGAAGGCCTTAAAGGACTCAGGGACCAAATCGGTGGCTCGAAAGCCCAAAAGGGGTAATATTCCTGGCTTCTACAGTTACAAACAATGCCTACTATAGTTCCCACTACAGTACCTGCTACAGTTCTGTTACAACACCCATTATAGTACCCGCTACAGTACTGGTACAATATCTACTAGAATACATACTACCGTACCGTAAATTACCAACTTCCCGGATTTTATTTCGTGTCTCTTGGATGCACTGACGGAGTCCTCACCAACTGGGTTGAGGCTCATGTGCTTGTTGGATCCACCTAATTCCATTTAGAATGATTCTTATAGGGTCAAACACTAATTTTATAAAAAATATCACATCAATAATATTACTATTATTTAACATGTTGAATAAATATTATTACCCTACACAGTATAATAATTATTCATGATTGTTTGGAATCATCTATCTAGTTAATAGTTATTCGAAATAATATATGTGAGATGAATATTTACTAAATATTTGTTTGTCTCTACTAATTATAATATTAAATTATTTTTTAGTGACAATTTCACATATATTTATTTGTTAGATAAATATTCATTATTCTAGGATAAATAAATATTGTCAAGGAATGAAGGTCCAAGTCTACTAGGAATAGGGAGAAAATAGATATGTTAAATAAAATTAGTGCAATTTTTTTACAATGTATGCACGAAATTGTAGTTAATTAATCCAAAAGTTTTTCACATACCAAGATTAAAAATAATAATATTATTATTATTATTTTGACATGTGTTTATTCATGGATTAAGAAAATAATATGGTATTATATGAAATAAATATTTTCTACCCCTAGAGCTATTGAACCCAATTTTATTATTTCCAAACATAACACTTCAATTTTTATTTTTTTCATAATTATATACAGAGAATAATCCATATATTAAAATATATCTTCTATAAAATTACTCTCGTGAATAGGGAGAAATCCTCCTCTACCTTCTATATCAATTAATGAGATAAAAATAATATTCCTTCTTCCATGAGATTCTTATGCCGATCAAGGATGAAGAACATAATTTTTATTATCTCCAATTCTAGAACCAAATTATTTCAAATGAGTTGATTAGTGGTTCCTAGATCATGTTTGGATCACTGTTTGAGGGAATAAACACTTTATTCATGTGTCATGTCAAAAATAAAAATTATAATTCTTTTATATTCATTAATGAATAAATAAGTCATTATAAGGTAATTCTCTAACTATATAAAGTAATTATAATACATTATGTACTGATTCTATCTTTTGGTTTCCTTAGTAATTCTCTTTTTAATAATTTTATTAATTATATTGGTGATTATGTTTTATATCATATACATCTAGTTAGTATCTTCTAATTCAACATATTTTATTTTATATTTTATACTCATTTATCTTCTTCAAATGTGATTTTTTTCATTTTTTTCTTTTTATTTTATATACATGGATGACCACCATCTAGATAGGACAATACAAAATTACAAAACATTGAAAATTTTAAAATAACTCAATGTTTGATAGTATATAAAACACGTAATACTAGGAATAAATGAATCAAAATTTGTTAATATTTATGTATTATAGTTATATACATGTTATTAAATTATTTTGTGTGAATAGGATTAACATAATTATAAAATATATATAATGTACTAATGAATTGATGTATATTGATTAATTCATTGCAATGAAGAACTTTGTTTTTTAGTAAATTCATTTTATGCTACATAAATATTATTTATTCAAAATATGTTTTCTAGGATTTTTTCCTAAAATACTATAATTAATTTGGGGAAATTTTTGAAACATTTTTTGAGAAGATGATATAAATTTTTAATTCATCCTAAATAATTTATATTAGTGTAAAATGTTTGTATTTTACTAAAATGAATTATTCATTAGTAAATTGGGAAATAAAAGCATTTTGGAAAAAATATAGTTTCTCCTTAAAATTTAAAATAATTATTCTATTTTTATCATAAATTAATATAAAAATATTTAGTTAAATATAATATAATTAATTACATAAAAATAAACATTATACCATACTTTCAAATAAATTAATTTTTGGGTTTCTAAACACATTTCTCTAAAATCTACCATTAATTGTGAATTATGCTGATATTTTCAATTAAACTAATTTTATTTTATAAATCTAATAATGAAAATATTATCCCACATTTGGAATTATTATTTTCAATTTTTTTAATAATTATAGTATATATATTTTTATTATGAATAGTTAATGTAGAATATTGTTGTTTCCAATGTAATGGTAAATCTATCAATTAATGTAAACAATAATTATAAAGTCTCAAAATCAACCCAAATTTTTTTGATATTTCATTGTATTGGTTTATTTCATATATAATAAAAAAATATAGAATTATTAAATTTCTTACAATATTAATTTAATTATAACATTTATCTTATTTTGATTAAATATAATGTCAAAAATTTCACTATATTTCTATTAATATTTATAATATATTTCCATATTGTTTAAAACAAAATATTTTATTTAATAAATGATTATTTTAAATATAAATTATTTCATATCATTTTAATTTATTTTTTTTATTGTTGCAATATTTTCCTTAAATTTATACACTATGTCGGCACATTATTTATGAAACAATTAGTGGTATCATGATATTGATAATAAAATATACAAAATTAATTTTTTTTTTGGTGAGTTATAGTGTCCCATGAATATTTTAAATCAATATAACATAACATTGGATGTTATATAGTTTTGTCACAACCCGTCCCTCAGGGCCCGTGTCGTGACTACACCAAGCCCGCCTTCCATAGTCCAGGGGCTAGTGACTAGCACCAGAATGGCATATACCAAAAACAAGAAGGCATTGACTTTTAACTTGTATATACACATAGTTCAATAATACAACAAGAAGAAACCATGAAGTAAACTGCTATAATAAAAGTGGGCTGAAAGTAATGGTGCTGGAATACAATCCCAACTAAAAATTACAAGTACAACTTAAAAGTACAAATACAACTGAAAAATGAAAAACAGCTCCTGGATCATCCACCAAGGATACTACCTGAAGGGTAGGTACAACTCATGATCAGTTTTCCTAGCTTCCTGTCATGCCAAATGGTCCACCTCTGAGTACCGTCCAGACCTAGACCCCTCAGCCATGATCAATGATGTCAGTCATCTGCACAAGACATAACAAGGTTAGGGAATAACCTATGCAGGGGTTTGTATAACGATACACATTAGGGACCCCAAGACCCTTGTAGGTCTCCCAAAGTTCCACAATGGAAAATACCACAATGAAAGACCACAACTCAAAGCACGAAGAGATTGACATCAACTCTACATAGATATGCCCATACATATACCTAAGATATAAAGATATACTCATATCACACATAAGGGAATAATACCACAAAGGTAACACAACAACAGTAGAAGTTCCACATAGGTAACACCACGAATATAGATGTACCACACAGGTAACACCACGAGGTCAACCCCATGAAGATAGAAGTACCACACAGGTAACACCACGAAGATAGAAGTACCACACAACTAACACCACAATGACAACACCACAATGTTTTATGTACCACACTGGTAACACCAAGAAGATAGAAGTTTCGTGAAGGTAACACCATGACGTTATAAGTACCAATAGGTAACACTATGAAGAAATCACTACGAAGGCAGAAGTACCACCCAGGTAACACCACGGAGATAGAAGTACCACATAGGTAAATGACTCAGCTCAAACCAGATATAACTTAATTACAAAATTACCGATGATTAGTTGTAAGATAAACCATCTTATTCTCTTAAAAAGCGCTGTTGCTGACCCACACATGATTGTTAGATAATAAATCCTGCTGACCCACATAGGATCTGACCCACACAGGATCTATATGCGCAGACCCACAAAATACTGTTGAGCACTAAACCACATAGGATCTGATAGATGCTGACCCACATGAAGATCAATAGATGTTGACCCACACCTGATCAATGTTCTTTTTTCACATTAAATTTGGCCATAGGATTCCTCACACCGGGTATGCTTGAGTTCCATAGAATCTACCCCTCGAGATATCGGTCATACCACGACTTCCACTATGCTCCACAAAGGAGTAACCCAAAGGACCGCCATGTCATAAGTGTTCCAATATGATAGATAGTGCGTAAGTCGGATGTCTGGTCTGTGAGTTAAAAGAGTTTTAGTTCTGAGGGCCTAGTTGGATTTGGGTTTAATCCAACTCGGTTGTACTCTAACTGTCTACAAAACTCATGTTGTGTATACCAAAAAGATTGTCTTCCTGAAAGGATTCTAGCGCCACAGAAGGTTCGTCAGACAGACTACCAGTCTGTAATTTACACCACTTTATGTGAAATGGGGGTAATCACACCATTGTATGGCCTAGCTCAGTCGGGCCCACCGAAATATGTCAAAGGGGCCTCTTCCCATAAGAGATCCAAACACCACTAATGGCATGTTGAATAGACACATGGTTTGTCAGTTACGAGAATTTCTCTATCTAGGGGCTGGTTACGTTTGGGCATGGTCCGACTAGGTAAGACCAGTCTGATGCAACAGGTCTCGATGTATACCTATTCCCACATAGGTTTGGCCCATCGAGGTCTGCCCATTTTGGTTCATCAGCACGGGCCACGATTGGCTCAGCCCGTTGGGTGGGGCTCGACCCACCCGCATCGGCCCACTGGGTCGTGGGTCCGGCACGGACCGCTGGCGAGCCCGGTTCACTATGCGGGTCCGACTCGGTCAGCGAATGACATCCCTCCAATTCTTCCAGAAGGTGGACTAGTCTTCCCCATAGTCCCCATGGGTGCGGGGTCATTTTGGCCATCAAGTATGGTGTTGCCCCACCACAATTACCGGTCTTCCGTTTCGGTCGACCGGAGGTCTTCCAACCTGGCGCATTGTGAGGGTCGCACTGTTCTCCACCTACTACATCTTTGAGCTACTACAACTTCTAGCGACACATGATGGCATGCTTCTCCCCCTTCCTCCGTGTCCATCTGGTGCCGGTCACCGCTGTCCATCGTGGCTTTATGTCATGGCCCCCTTTTCAGGCGGCGTGCGACAACACGCCGTCTCATTTTTGACGGCCAGCTGAGGCAGCTGCATTCACCTTCCACAGTAGCTATGACCATGGCATTCTTTAACAGCGGTGCATGATGGCACACTGTTATCTCATCCATGACCAGTCATTTCCAGCTGCTGCCATCACCTATCTTCCTAGGTTTCACCCAACCCAAAAATTTCTCGTGAAGGACACGTCAACTTCCAAAAAAAAGGGTGGAGGGTTTGAGCCTTGTTTGTTTTCCCCCTCCCTCTACGTTAACTTGAAAGAAAGAATGTGGTAAAAGACTTATCAACTATTTAAATTAAACTAGAAAATAAACCCTACCTCAATAATTATGGGGAACTCCCATGATTGAGGAAGTGGGTCGGTGTCCTCCATCCCCAAAACTAGCCTCCAACAAGTTTCTTAATTATCGATCTTCAGTTTGGGGTTTCAGTGTCCCTTTTTACCGGTCACCGAAATCGGCTCTCTCCTCCAAGGGTTCGGCATCTCTGCACTTTGTCAGCACTTCGTTTCTTGGTGAAGCAGTGTCGACACCTCACTCCAAACTCCATATAAATAGAAGATGGGGAGGGTATGTAACGATGTTGAGAATTAATGGTGTCTCATTATTTATGAACCTTCTTAATTTCCCTAACGGAACTGTTACTTAGGATTGAAAGGTCAATCCATTTATTCGATTGAAACATCATTGGTCTCACGTTGCTGTTGGTTTGTTTGAGGAAAAGATAGAATGAAAATAAAATAGCTATGTTATTTTATTATTCTTTTAAAAGTCCCAAAATCTATATTTCTCTCTCAACCTACTATGGTTGAATTGAAGCCTCTATTAATCGAATCTTGGCACTGCGAATTCAATTGTACCCACAATTTTTTAATCCGAGCACTAGTAAAAATGATAGAAAATTCCACCCATGTGTTTACTGAATGTACCTTAAAAGAAGATAAATAAATTATTAACGTTCACCCTTGACATGCGCTAGTCGAGGTTAGGCTGTGCCTAAGAAGAAAAAGCCCTAAAAAACACATTGGTAATCTTGGATTTTCAATCCGAGTTACCATTTAGAATTTATGTATTTGAAAAATAAAATAATTGTTACTTAATTATTTTATTTACAGCCAAAAACTATCTTTCACTATTTGCCCGTGCTGGCCAATGTTAGTACTTTCTTAAATAAAGCATACCCCTAAAATCTTAGTACGATACTTGGATTTTTAATCCAAGTCACCGTTCGTGAGTATAAGAATTGGAAAAATAAAATAACTTTATTTATTTAATTTATTTATGGTTATGCCATTTTTGTGTTTTCTCATAGGAGGCAAGCACCGAATAATCATATGTCGCGAATAGGGTAAAACCACCACCCTGAACCCAGTGGTTCCCTCATATTTCTGATCCGAGAAACCGTTTAAGAGTTATTCCACTTTTTCAGAAAATTTTCTTATGCATGCTAATTAAAGCATAACAAAACTTCAACGGATCATTCTGGGCACTCAGGGCCTCGGACTCATGTGACGTAAACTTTTGCAGCCTATAAATATTTCCATATAACTAAAAATATTACATGGAAAATCCAGGTCTTTACATTCTTTCCACCTTAGGTCTTTTCATCCCCAAAATCCACAACATAGTCTATGAAAGAAAATGGGTGTACTGAGCACGAATCTGAGCCTCCCAATACCATGTGATCTCCTGGTGGTTCACATGCTGATAGAAAACTTGCAAAAGAGGTATCGATCATCCACAAAGGACCCATGATTTTCAATCCTCAATCTCTATTATATCCTCTTTAAATGTCTCCCCATAATCAATGTCCAGATCATCGTGGTCGATGACATGAGATGGTCATCCGCACATCTTCTAAGTTGTGACACATGGAAAACATTATGCACCCATTGCATCTGTGGGTGGAAGAGATAGACGGTACATCACCTCTCACACTCTGCTAAAAATATAGAAAGGTTTGATGAACCTCATAGATAGTTTTCCACCTGACCAAACATCCGAAATATTTGTTGGGGTGAGACCCATTGTAAGACATGGTCTCCCTCTTCAGACCCTAAGGGTATCCATCTCCCATTGTCATAAGACTTCGCTGGATCTGTGTAGTCTTCACTTGCTGACATGTGAGGTATCGAGATACAAAATCTATCATTGCTTCCTTCATCACTGGCTACAAGTACTAAAACTGGAGTTTCTTGTTCATCTTCACCACTCCAGGATGTACCATTAATGGGGATGTATGGAAATCCCTAAACACCTCCACCTGAAGTGTCACTACTACCATGGTGCATCCTCTAAAGAGAATGACGTACTCCTCACATTCTGGAAATCCTTCAGGAGAACGTCCTAAGGATATCTGATCATGTCGAGCCTCAATGTCAATGTCCCCAAGGTGTGCCTCCCAAACTCACTGAAGAATTGGGGGAGTGACAGTCATAGATTGAAGGTATGTTGTGCCATATCTATCTATGATTGATATATGCAATGTGTCTAGATGCTCTGTCACCTCAATTAGAAATTGTAGTCCAACCCTCATGCTAAATGAATTAGCTACCATGTTCCCCTTCCCATAATTATTGACTATCTGAAAGTTATAGTCTTAGAGGAACTCTATCCATCGTCGTCATCTCTAGTTCAGGTCCTTATGTGGGAAGTTATACCTGAGATTCTTGTGATATGAGTAAATAGTAAACGGTTCACCCACCAAGTATTGCCACTACATGTTTAGTGAAAAAACAATACTACCAACTTCAGGTCATTGGTAGTGTAGTTATGATCGTCTCTCTCTGTCTTAGCTCCTAAAATCTATGGTGACACTTCTACATCCCTTGGAAAGGTTCCCCCTTCATCTTCAAAGATGAAATGGGTGTCACTACCTTGGAGAAGTCAGGTACAATTCTCTGGTAGTACCCAACCAAAATAGAAGTCCTCTCCCTTTAGGGAGGTAATCCTAGAAACAACTTTTGAAAAGATATACCCACACTCTACCACTCTTTTTGGGAAATGAAAAATCAAAACTCTTACTTCCATAAGGGTAAGGCTGGATGACTCAAGAGTGACTAACCACACCCTCCTTTGCATGATTTTATCCTTGATATCTGGGTTTCCTTTTTTTCCGACCAGGGAAAACCTCATTCCAATGTTGTAGATAAACCAAAAACTCTTTGAATAATATAGTCAATCTGATTATGAACCATGGATGTCTAGTACATACCCAAAATAAAATCTTAAGGCCTCGACACAGCCACATAGAGGTTCCAACTGAATGTCTTTCCTCAAGGGTCATATCACACTATAAGAATAAGTGTGATTATCAATTATTCTCTAAAAGGTATTTCGAGATGTAAGATTCAAATCAATGGTTTAATAGGAAACTCAACGTCTTGAACATGATTCATGGAAACAAGGAATGATATGTTCATATGTCTATTAATATGTAATCAAGTAGTAGACCCATACTATACCTCTAATCATTCACAGAGCCCTTGGGTTACACTCCATGAACACATGAAGCTACTACCAATTTTTGTACTCTAGATCCCTAAACCTAGTTGGGACCGCATTGAGGTGGTGGTTGTAACATGTTGAAATGTATACCACCTCATGCAGCTCTCCAATCTCCACTTCCACATTAGCTGCCCTGCAGATTCATCTGTCCCTATCACTTCCATTTCCCGAAACATTTTACATGACCAAGTCTCTAAGACTAGTATCAGTTTCCTGTTTTCCTACATTTAACATTCAGTAGCAGTATCAGCTTAGCGAATGAATATTCAACCACAAATGTTCTCTCTAGCACCCTAACATATGTAGGAATGTATAGAGGAATAGTTATGGCCTGGATGTCCCTAAACACACCTCGATTGGTGGACCGAGCCCAGAAGAACTAACCGTAATTTATTCATCGAGTACCTCGGATGGTCGGTACGCCTCGATGAATACCCAGCTACCGAGATGTTATCCTGCCAAGGTTGTAGAAGCTCTAGGGAAAACTCACCCCTTAACAATTTATGGTAAGATACCCCCTTCTCTGAGGATAGTTCTAAAGATCTTCCATTATAAAAGTCACATTTTTGAAATTTTGGGGTAATATAAACCCAGTCATCATCTAGCTGAGCCACGTAGAAGGATCTCTACCATGAATTCCATTTGATTGAATGGTTCCCTAGTTACTTGGAAACCCGACCACCTCTTAAAGACATTACTTAGCAGCCTGTGAGTCCGGATCACCTCAGAACCTGAGGGGTATTTGGTGCTGAAATATGCATAAGGCATTAGCCTAAATGTATCCTCTACCAGTACCACTGGTTGTAATTATTGACCAACAAGCAGTCATATAGCCGGTACACCACCCAAAGATGAGAACACCATAAGAGGGCACAGCACTGAGCCCTCATTGCTCGGTGGGCCTTCCTTAGGTACTCTATTGGCAATCCTAGTTGGTTGTCTATGTAGAGTCATCCTGATAAGGAACAGGTGTTCCATGGTCCTTGAGTTATAACTTTTGAGATGGCTCCAATGAATCCAATGGAAAACACTGCCAAAAACAAACACAATTAGTGTTTCCACACACAAAGTTGGAAATTAGAATTCAGGGTCCTCGTGTATGGATACGCCAGCTGCTACCCTAACACTGGATTCTCCAAACTGAAAACCACACTCATAACACTTAAATCTATTTCCAAATAGAAAGGATTAGATTCCTAGTTCTTTGGTAGAACTGACTCCTTGGATACCACATTATCAGGACACATCCCTAGGGGACCGTGCTATGACTACCCCATTCGTTCCTTCAATAGTCTAGGGGACGGAGACTAGCACTAGAAATGTGTATCCCTAAAATGGGAAGGCATTTCTTTTTAATATATATAGACACATAGTCCAAGATCACAACAAGATCCAACCAATAAGTAAAGTGCTGTAGTAAAATTGTGCTTAAAGTAATGTGGTCAGAATACAAGCTTAACTGAAAAGTACAAGTACAACTAAAAAGTAAAAATTCAAATGAAAAGTGAAAAAAAAAACACATAGATTGTCCATAGAGGAACCTACTAAATCATAGGTACAACTCACAATCAGTATTCCATGTGTCCTATCATGCCAAATGGTATACCTCTGAGTCCCATCCAGACCCGGCTCTCTCAGCCACAACCAATGTTGTTCGTCATCTGCACAAGAAAAAATAAGGTGCGGGCATAGACTGTGTAGGGGTGTGTATAACGATTATCGGTAGGGACCCTGAGACCCTTGTAGGTCTCTCAGAGTTCCACAATGGGAAATACCACAAATCAAGGCCACAAATCAAAACACAAGTTAATATACATCAACTATACTTATGTATATGCGCAAACATATAGCTTATTTATCAAGTATACTCAACTCAAACATGAGGGAATAATATCACAAAGGTAACACCACGAAGGTAGAAGTACCACACAGGTAACACCGCGAAGATAGAAGTACCACGCAGGTAAAACCAAGATGTCAACACCATGAAGGTAGAAGTACCACACATGTAACACCACAAAGATAGAAGTAGCAAACATGTAACATCATGAAGACAACACCACAAAGGTATAAGTACCACATAAGTTACACCAAGAAGATAAAAGTACCATAGAGGTAACACCACGAAGAGAGCATCACAATGGTATATATACCAAATAAGAAACACCACAAAGATAGAAGTACCACACATGTAACACCACGAAGATAGAAGTACCACATAGGTAACACCATGTATACAACACTATGAAGGAAGAAGTACCACACAGGTAACACCATAGAGATAGAAGTACCACATAGGTAAATAACTTATCTCACGCTAGATATAACATATGTATATTAGTACAGATTATTAGTCATAAGCTAGATCATGTTATTCTGCTAAGAAGCACTTCTGTTGACCCACATAGGATTGTTAGGTAATAACCCCCGCTATCCCACACAGGATCTGACCCACACAAAATCACTGAGTGCTAACCCACACAGGATCTGATATATGCTAACCCACATAGGATCAATAGATGCTGACCCCCACAAGATCAATGTTCTTTATTCAGGTTACATCCATCCATAGGATTCATCCCACCTAATGCTCTCAAATTCCATAGAATCTTCACCTCAAGATATCTATCCTACATCTATCACTACTAATCTCCAAAAATAAGTAAACCAATGGACAACCATGTCGTAAGGGTTCCAATGTGACAAAAGGTGCGTCAATCGGACTCACAGTCTCTCAGTTATAAGCGTATTAGTTCTAAGGGGCCGGTGGGATTTGGGTACAATATAACATAGATGAACACCAACTATATCCAAAACTAATGTGGGGTATATTAAAAGAACCACCTCGCTCCAGGGGTTCCAGTGCAATAGACGGTTTGTCAGACGGATGCCCGGTCTGTTAGTTACACCCCTTTCCATAAAATGGGGTGTAATTACACCTTGGTCTAGACTAGCTTGGTCGGCCCTACCGGAATACATCAAAGGGACCACTTCCCAAAAGGGATCCTAATGTCACTGACAACGTTTCGAACGAACACCCGGTTTTTCAGATATGGGCATTTGACTATCCGGGGATAGGTAGGGTCTGGGCACGATTCGACTCGGTAAGATCGACACTACGAAACAGATCCTAGGGTCTACCTGACCCAGCTCAGGTCTAACCAACTAAGGGTTAGCCTGGTTCACTGTGTGTGGCCCATCTGGGTCATCCATGATGGGTTCGTGGGCCCGGGTTGTGGTTAGCCCAACCCGTTTGGTGGAGCTCGACCTACCCGTGTTGGCCCACTAGACCACGGGTCCGTCCTGGCCCGCTGGTAGGTACGACCCAATGGGCCACAGGTTCGGCCCGACCCATTGGAAGGTTTCATTCACTAGGAAGGTCAAACCCAGTCGGCCGACCTGTGTCCGGCCCCTTATGCTAGAAGGTGGACCGGTCATCCCAACAGGCCCCGCAGGTACAGGGCTGTTTCAGCCTGCTGGGGGGGGGCTCCCCACTATAATTACTGATCAACCGTTTCAGCCGACTGGGGGGGGGGGGGTCCAACCATGTGGCATGGCGTGAGGGTATCACCATTCTCCACATACCACGGCTTCAGGCTGCGGCTCCTCCAGCAACATGGGAGGGCGCGCCACTCCACCTTTTCTCGCGGCCTGCCAGTGCCGGCCGCTGTAGCTTCATGTCATGGACCCCATTTCCTATGGAACAGTATAGTGAACCAGCCTTTCTTTCATAGTAGGCTGAGCTGGCTGCCCTCTCCAGTTGCAACCGCTATGACCACTGCCTTTTTTGTTGGTGGAATGCGACAGAGTGCCTCTATCTCTTTCACAGCTAGTCGTTTCTAGACACCCTCGTCACCTATCATGTTGGGTTTCATCCAACCTAGAAATTTCTCACAAAGGACCAGTCAACTTCTAATAAAAAGGGCAGAGGGTCCAGCCCTTGTTTGTTTGGCCCACTCCCTCCACGTTATCTTGAAAGAAATATTGTGGTAAAATTTTTATCAACTCATGAAATTAAACAATAAAATAATCCCTACCTCAAGAAAGATAGAGAATGCTCGTGATTGTGGAATTGGGTCTGTGTTTGTCATCCCTGCAACTATACTCAAACAATGTCACATTATTTTCGATCTTAGCGTTGGGATTTCGGTGTCACTTGTCACCACATGCCAAAATTGTCTCTGTCCTCCAAGGGTTTGGTGTCTCAGAAATTTTTCAGCACTTTGTTGCTTGGTGAAGTAGGGTCGAGACCTCTACCAAAGATTGATATCAATACGAGAGGGGGAGGTAATGTAACGATGTTGAGAATTAATGGGGGATAATTAATTAAGAATCTTCCAAATTCCTTAATGGTGATATAAAACAGGATTGAATGATCAATCCATTTATTGGCTTGACACGTCACTGGTCCTATAGTGTCTCTTGTTCATTGGAGGAAAAGATATAAAGAAAATAAAATTGATAAGTTATTTTATTATAATTTTAAAATCCCCAAAATATATCTTTTTATCCTAAACTACAGTGGTTTATGTGAAACCTTTCTTATAAATGTACTGGTGCTGTGGATTCAACGGTTCCCTCTTATTTTTAATCAAAACATCAGTTCAAAAGATAGGGAACACCACCCACACATTTACTGAACGTATTTTAAAAAAATATAAATAAATTATTAATGTTCACCCTCAACTTGCGCCAGTTGAGGTTAGTCTCTTCCTATGAATAACATGCCCCAAAGAACACAACTGTACTTTTAGATTTTCAATCAGAGTTACTATTTAGATGTTATGGATTTTAACAATAAAATAATTGCTAATTAATTATTTTATTTACGAAAAAAACTAACTTCCACTGTTGTCCCATGCCAGACAATGTTAGTATCTTCCTAAAGAAAGCATACCCCCCCTATCTCGTAGGTGGTCTCATATTTTTAATATAAGTCACCATTCTTGAGTTATAAGCATTTGAAAAATAAAATAACTTTATATAATTATTTCATTTTTGGTTATGCTATTTTCGAGTTTTCTCATAGGAGGCCTACATAGACTAAAAATAAGTTTCACCTAGGGTAAAACCACAATTCTTGAAGGCAGAAATGCCCTCATATTTCTAAATCAGGCAACCATTTATGATTTATTCCACTTTTTACGGAAAACTTCTTATGCATGCTAATTAAATTTTAACAAAATTTTGACAGATCCTTCTAGGTATTATGGGCCTCGGAATCACCTGGCGTCAGATTTTTCTGTCTCGAAATATTTTCATATAATTAAAAAAATTACATGGAAAATCCAAGTCTTCAAATTCTACCCACCGTAAGACTTTTCATCCTTGAAAGCCACAAAATTGACTACGAAATTAAAGGGGGTACAAAGAACGAATAAGAACCTCCCGATCCAATGTTCTCTCCTAGAGGTTCCCATGTTGCTAGTAAATGCACACCAAGGTTATCGATCATCCACAAAGGACACAATCCAATCGATCCTCAATATGTTTTTCAAATTCCTTAAAAATTTACCCATCGTCAATGTCCAACTCGTCATGGTCTATAAAGTGAGATAGTCATGCACACATCTCCTCAGCTGCAACACATGGAAAACATTATGCACCTATTGCATCTCTGGGGGAAGAGATAGATGGTACGTTACCTCACCCACTCTACAAAGAATCGAGAAAGGTCAGATAAACCTTGGAGATTGTTTATCGCCCCAACCAATCCTATTTAATCCTCATCAGGGTGAGACAAGTAGGAAGACATGGTCTCCCTCATCAGACCTCAAGGGTTTCTGTCACCTATTGGCATAATACTTCTACCGGTCCATGCAGTTTTAACCGGCGGATAAGTGAGGCATTGAGATAAAAACTCTGCAATTGCTTTCTTCATCCCTGGAAACCAGTACTGATGTCAGAGGATATGGTACATCTTTATCACTCCAGGATGTACCATTAATGGGGATGTATGGAACTCCATCAACACCTCTTTCTGAAGTTTCACTAGTACCATGGTGAATCCTCTAAAGAAAAATATGTTCTCCCCAACTTTAGAAAACCTTTATGAGACCATCCAGAGGATATATGAGCATGTCGAGCCTCACAGTCAACGTACCCAAGTTGTGCCTCCCTAAATCACTAAAGAATTGGGGGAGTGACAGTCATTGACTAAAGTTAATATGCTCCATCTAAATCGATGAAGGATATCTAAAATGCGTCTAGCTGCTCTGTCGCCTCACTCAGAAACTGCATACCAAACCTCCTGCTGAGTGCATCTACTACCATGTTCCCCATCCCAAGAGTATAGACTATCTCAATGTCATAGTCCTTGAAGAACTGTAGACATCGTTGTTGTCTCAGGTTTAGTTCCTTCCGTGGGAAGTTATACCTGAGACTCTTGTTGTTAGAGTAAATAGTAATATGTTCACCCACCAAATAGTGTTGCCACATATTTAGTGCAAAACCACTGCTACTAAATCCAGGTCTTTGGTAGCGTAGTTATGATCGTCAGTCTCTATCTCATCTCCTCAAATTTCTGCTGACACTTCTCCTTCCACAGGAAAGGCTCCCCCTTCTCTGTCAAAGCAGAAAAGGGTACCGCTACCCTAGAGAAATCAGGTAAAAATCATGGTTAGTACTCATCCAAATAATATGTCCCTCTCCATTTGAAGATATAATCCTAAAAACATCATTTGAAAATATTTCCACACACATTACCACTCATGTTGGGAACTAAAAATTGAAAACTCTTACTGCCATAAGGGTAAGGCTAGCTGACTCATGAGTGACTGGATGCACTCTCCTTTGTGTGAATTTATCCTGTGCTACCTAGGATTATTTTTTCACTGACCAAGAAAAACCCCATTCTAACATTGTAGATAAACCACAACCTTTTTGAGTAATAATATCAAAATGAGTATGAATCGTAGATGTCTTGTCCATACCCAGACTAACTTTTTAATGCCTCGACACTACCACCAAATGGTTAGAACTGAAACTCTCACCTCAAGGGTCAGATCACACCATCGATATAAGTGTGATTATCGATTCTCCTCCCAATGGTATCTCTGGATGTAAGGGTCAAGTCAGCATTTTATCTAGAAACTCTAGGTCTTGAATAATATTTGTGGACATAAGGAATGATTAGATCCTATGTCTATTAATACGGTATCTAGTAGTAGACACAGATTGTACATCTAATCATTTCTAGAGCCCTTGGGCCACACTCCATTACCACATGAAGAAAATATCTTCCCATGTAATCTAGATCTCTATGCCTAGTGGGGACTTCATTGAGGTGGTGGTTGTAACATTTTGAATTGTATATTACATCATGTTGCTCTCTTAACTACACTTCCATGTCTGCTACCTTGCATATTCATCTGTACCTATCACTTCCGCTTCCTGAAACAATTTACACACCCAAGTTTATGAGACTGGAATCTGATTTCTTCTTTCTTATTGTTAACATTCACTAGCTGCATCCTCTCAGCCAAAGAATAGCCAACAACAAAGGTTCTATCTATCACCCTAACATAAGTAGGAATGTATAGAGAAATAGTTCTTTCTTAGATGTCCCTAAACACACCTCGATCGGAGGTCTGAGCCCTGAAGCACTGACCGTACTATATTCATCAAGTACCTGGTATCGTCTGTATGCCGCAATGAATAATTAGCTACAGACATGTTGTTTGGATGAAGCTATAGAAGCTATCGGGAACACTCATCCCTTAGCACTTTATAGAAAGAGACACCCTTTTCTGAGGAAGGTTCTCATGCTTGTCCATGGAAAAAGTATCTTTTTCACTATATCAGGGTAATCTAAACCATGTCATCATCTTGCTGAGCCATGAAGAAGGATCATTACATTGACCTCCATTTCATCTAATGGTGCCCTTACAAAATGGAAACTCATCCTCCTCCTCAAGAAAGTCCTTAGCTACCAATGAGTCGGGATCGCCACCGAACCTGAGGAGGTATCTGGTGCTGAAATACGTGAAAGGGACTAGGCCTACATGTGTCCTCTACCAGTACCACTGGTTTTAACTGTTGACCAACATGCAGTGGTATAGCTGGTACACCACCCTAATGTGCTAACACCGTAATAGGTCACTACACCATGGACTCATCGCTCAGTGGGCCATCATCGTGTTCTCTCTTGGGAATCCTAGCTGGCTGTCTACACAGTCAAATCCTGATAAGGAAAAAGGTCTGATACAGTCATTATGTTATACTAGGTGAGTTGACACTAAAGAAACCAAAGAAAAAATACTTCAAAAATCACATGCAATTTGTGTTTCTATGCACAACGTTAGAAATCGGAATTCAGGGTCCTAAGGTATGCATACGTCGGCCGCCACACCAACACTAGATTCCCCAAACCAAAAACCACAGTCCTAACACTTAACAATATTTCCACATAGAAAATATCTGTGTCCTAGTTATTTGGTATAACTGACTCCTATGATACAAATTTCTCATGAACTTTCCTCAGGGCTCGTACTATAAATACCCAAACCCGCCTTCTATTGGCCAGGGGCTGGAAACTAGCACCAGAAAGGGATATCCCTAAAACAGGAATGAATTGCCTTTTGACTTGTACAGACACACAGTCCATGAATACAAAAAGAAGCAACAATGAAGTAAACTGATGTAGTAAAAGTATGGTGAATGTAAAGGGGCCGATATACAAGCCCAAATGAAAAGTACATGTACAACTAAATAGTAGAAATACAACTAAAAATTGAAAAACAGCTCTTGTATCATCCACTGAGGATCCCACCTGAAGGGTAGGTACAACTCATTATTATTATTCCCTACGTCCCATGATTCCAAATGTCCCACGTCCAAGTACCGTCCAGACCTGGCTCCCTCAACCACGATCAATGATATTTATCATATCAAAAAGAAACAACACGGTGCAGGCGTAGCCCATGCAGTGGTGCATATAACGATACTCAGTAGGGACCTTGAGACCCCTATAGGTCTCTAAGTGTTACTCAAAATAAAATACCACAATGTAAGACCACAAATAAAAGCACAAAGTGATAGAAATCCACTCTACTTAGGTGTATTGTCATACATATACCTAAGTTATCAAGATATAATCATCTCACACATGAGAGGAGAATACCATAAAAGTAAGACCACGATGGTAGAAGTACCACATAGGTAACACCATGTTGATAGAAGTACCACACAGGTAAAACCACGAAGTTAACACCATGAAGATAGAAGTACCACACAGGTAACACAATGAATATTGAAGTGCCAAACAGGTAACACCATGAAGACAACACCACAAAGGTAGAAGTAACACACAGGTAACACCAAGGAGATAGAAGTACCACCGAGGTAACACCATGACGATAACACCAATAATGTATAAGTACCACCCATGTAACACCATGAAGATATAAGTACCACAAAGGTTACACCATGAAGATAGAACTAACACACAGGTAACACCATGAATAAAACACCACAAAGGTAGAAATACCTTAAAAGTAACACCATCAAGATAGAAGTAAAACAGATGTAAATTACTCATCTCACACTAGATATAACTTAGGTATAGAATTAAAAATGATTAGCTATAAGCTAGATCATCTTATTCTATTAATAAGAACTACTATTGACCCATGCAAGAACATTAGGTAATAACCCCCATTGACCCACACATGATTTGACCCACACAGGATTGGTATGCGCTGACCCACACAGGATTGTTGAGTGCTAACCCACAAAAGATCTGATATATGCTGACCCACACTAGATCAATGTTCTTTCTTCGTGTTGCAACCAGCCACATGATTCATCATACCTGGTGCGCTCGAGATACATAGAATCATCCCCTCAAGATATCGGTCGTACCTCGACCACCACTAATCTATACAAAGGAATAACCCAAAATACAACCTTGTTGTAAGGGTTATAATGTGATAGACAGTGCGTCAATCGGACACCTGGTCTGTGAATAATAAGTGTTTATTTAAGAGGGCCCAGTTTGATTTATGTTCGATCAAACCCAGGCATACTCCAACTATATCCAAAACTCAAGTGGAGTATTCCAAAAGGACTATCTCGATCAAAAGGTTTTGGCACCATAGACGGTTTTTCATACGAATATCTGATCTGTTTGTTACACCCCTTTCTATGAAACAGTGGTAATCACACCTTTTTCCGACCTCGCTCGGTCAGGCCCGTCGAAATACGTCAAAGGGAAAGCTTCCCAAAAGGGATCCCAACACCACTAACGGTGTGTCGAACAAACACCCGATTTTTCAGTTATGAGCGTTTCTCTATCCGGGGACCGGTTGGGTCTTGTCCTGGTCAAAATTAGTCAGACCGACCCAACACAATAGGTCCCAGGGTCTACCAGACCCCACTCAGGTCTGACCCACTAAGGGTCGACCAGATTCACTGGGTCTGACCCATTATGGTCTGTCCAGTTCAGTTCGCGGGCGCAGTCCATGGTTGGCCCGGCCCAGCAGTTGGGGCTTGGCCCACCCGTGTTGGCTCATTGGGAAGCGAGTCTGGCCCACTGGGCTGCGGTTTTGGTTCCATGGGTGAGTTCTACCCAGTCATCCAGCCCACGTCTGGCCCAATCTGCCAAAAGGTGGACCAGTCATCCAAGTTATCCTTGTGGGTGTGGGGCCTTTTCATCCATTCAGTGGGGTGCAGCCCCACCACAATTAAAGGTCAGCAGTTTTGGCCGACCAGGGGGTCCGCCAACCTGGTGCAACATGAGGGTTGTGCTGTTCTCCACCTACCACAACCTCCTATAAGGATGTGAAACTGTGCATAAATCAACCTTCTTCCGTGTCTGGTCGTCGTTTCCTTCCACAGCTACATGCTACGACCCCTAGTTCGGTGGCACGTGATGGCACGTTGACACCACTTTCACGGCTAGCCGATCCTTCCACTGTCATCACCTGTTGCGGCTACGACCATGACCTTCCTTGTCGGATAAGTCCATTAGAGCACCACTATCTCCTCAAAGACCGGTCGTTGCTGGCTCTCGCCTTCCCTCGTCGTCTTGGGTTTCGTCCAACCCAAACATTACTTGTGAAGGGCCCATCAACATCCCGCAAAAATTGGCAGAGGGTCTGAGCCTTGTTCGTTTGGCCCACTCCCCCTACGTTAACTTGAATGTAAGAGGGTGGTAAAAGATTTATCAATTATTGAAATTAAAGAAGGAAATAAAGCCTACCTCAAGAATTATGGGGAATGCCCGTGATTGAGGAAGTGGGTTTTTGTTCCCGTCCCCGCAACTAGCATGCAACGACGTTCCTTGATTTTCGATCTTCGGTTCGGGGTTTCAGTGTCGCTTGTCACTGTTCACCAGAACTGGCTCCTTCCTCCATGGTATTGGCATCTCGGAACATTTTCATCACTTCGTTGCTTGGTGAAGCAGTGTCGACACCTCTTACCAATCTCCAGATAAATTGGAGAGGGGGAGGGTATGGGATGACGTTGGAAATTAATGGGGGATCGTTAATTAAAAACCTTCCCAATCCCCCAATGGAGTTTTTAATTAGGATTGGAAGGTCAAGACATTTATTTTTTTGACACGTCGCTACTCCCACTTTGCTACTTATCTGTAGGTGTAAAAGATAGAAATAAAATAAAATAGATAAGTTATTTTCTTATTCTTTGAAAAGTCCCAAAATCTATCTTTTTCTCCCGACATACTGTGGTGGAAGTGAGGACTCTCTTAAGTGAATCTGATCACTCTGGATTCATCGTTTTCCTTAGATTTATAATCCATGTACAGGTTCAAAATATTGGAAATGTCCCCTGTGTGTTTACTGAACGTACCTTAAAAAAGGTCAATAAATTATTAATGTTCACCATCGACCCGTGCTGGTTGATGTGAGGCTCTGCCAAAGGAGAACACACCCCAAAGAACTCAACAGTACTCTCAAATTTTCAATTCAAGATACCATTTAGATGTTATGGATTTTAACAATAAATTAAATGTTACTTAATTATTTTATTTATGACCAAAAACTAACTTCCACTGTTGGCCAGCGCCTACCAATGTTATTATCTTCCTAAAGAAAGAATACCCCCACGAGCTCAGCGGTGGTATCATATTTATAATCCAAGTCACCATTCATGACTTATTGTAACACCCCAAGATTTCATAGTGTGCTATTTCTTCAAAATAATTCAATAACTTGCACTACACGCAACACCGAGTTCAAGCGCACCATGAATTACCAAACAAGCCGTTCAGAAAAGGTTATGAATTGTATTAACTAAATTTTAAACTTTATATAATCCTTATAATTTTAGAATCCATATTATGAGTTTCTTAGACATAATGTAAGAACAAATTCATCTTCAGTATTGTAGTTTTACCAGCTTTTAATAGTGAACCCTTTTTAAATAAAATATTTTAAACTTTTTGACTAAATGGGGACATCAAAAAATTTAAAATAAAACATCCCAAGCTTCCACGGTACGCTTTCCTTTGAATAAAACAGTAGCGTGTGCTGTACGCAACTTCGAGTTTTAACACACACCACAACCGATCAAACTAGCCGTTATGAATAGTAATACTTAATTTTTTGAAATTATATATATTTTATATTTCAAAATGGACTTCATTTTTGGATTCGGAATATCAAATTTAGCCTAAGGTGAAATTTTGGTACTTTTCGGATAACTTTCATATTTTGATGAATAGTAAAAATTACTAAATTTTAATTAAAAACAACTTTTTTAATCAAAATAATTAATAGTGATAAATTATGAATTTGAGTGGTTTTAAAGTATATTTAGAATATATTTTTACCATTTAATATAATTTTGGTCATTGGACATAATTTTACAATTAAACCGAACATAAACAAGTGTCAATCTTTTGATAGTTATTATCTCTTAAAAACACGCTTTTTGTTTTGACAGCGGGAATTAATTTTAAATTAATTTCTGCCACTTCTGTGTTTTGAATTTAGAAAAATGGATTCCATATTTGGAATCAGGATGTTCAAATTGTGTAAATAGGTAACTTTTATTTTTAGACATTTTGAATAATTACTGCGGTAAATATTTTATTTACCATGGTTAAGGGTAAATCCGGTAAATAAGGGTTAAAATATAATATTATAATAATACTAAATTACCCTAAAACGTGTCTTAACCCTATTGGTTGATACATGGTCGACCATGGGCATCTTTGGGTCAATTTTGGTACCCCATTGATCCACTTGTAAGTGATAATGACACTTTATTTTAATTAAGTTAAAATGAATACAAAAATGGCATAAGCTTACATCTCTTAAAAGAACAATTTTTACATAGGGTTATACATGTTGGATTTTCGATTATAAATATTCATTAGAAATATAAAAAGATTTTCTACATAATGATATTTTATTTATAATTTTTAGACATCAAATAATTTAAATTATTAATGACACAATAATGATGCAATGTTTACCTCATTAATAAATCATTTAAATAAATAAGATTATAATGATTACAATATTATCTAAAACCTGTCCAATTCTTATTGGTTGATATTATTTAGAATATGAGTTATCTTATCTTCGACCTCAATGATTTATGGACCATTATAAACCGAATATAATTATATTATAAAGTAATACTTTCACTCTTTCCTAAAGAGCCCCTCCTCTCCCTTATAAAAGGAGACCACTTCTACTCATTCCTCACACCTCTCAAGCCACTTGGATCGTCCAAACTCTGCCCAACTAAGCTCCCCACATCCCTCTCCTCCTCCTCGAAGCTTCCCCTTAGGCAGAAAGCATTTCAACAAGTCCTTTGGTTCCAACCAAAGTGAGTTACCTAAATTAAAGGTAACGTTTTCTCTTAAATTATTTTCATTTATTTTGCTTCTTCATCTACCAAACTCTTTTTATTTCCTTTCTTTTTTAACAACACCAGTATCCTCAATATACTAGGATGTTGTTATAAGAAGGATTCAAACTACACATACACACAACTCCATCTAATGGATGATGAACATAATGTTTCTGTGGATGGAAAACTAACGCCTCACGAAACGATGATTGTTCAAATACATCTTACCGCCTCTCATGGTGGCCATTATGATGGAACTTTAATTAAATATGATATTAAAGATATATATTTTATATATAAGCTTCTGTAATTCCATTTTATTTCATACCATTATTCGTTTCATGTTGTATATACATACGATAATTTCATTTGAGGAAGTGCGGACTACCGCCCCCTTAAAATGATATGACTCGTTCATACCACACATGGAACGTATAAAGGATGGTGTTAATTAACTTAAGTAACATATATAAAATATTATATTTTACTGGAATAGTAATATACCTATGTATCATTTGGATTCGATTCTTTTAAAATAAAAATTAAATGGAAGTAGCGTTCGTGCGTACGTACGGACTACCGTCTCCACGAACGCGATGAGATTCATCGTATCCATTCAAGTATAATTATCATTTGATGATTTAAAAATTATGTTTAAGGACTTGATACCATTCTGGATATGAATAATATATATCCCATTAATAACGAATATGGCTCACATAACAAAGAATATAAAGTAAAACGAACCCGTTAACACCCGAAATAACGATAAATCTAAGATATTATTAACAAATCAATGTTAAAAGATCATATATGATATCATATTAAAGTAAATGATTCTTGTATTATTCAATAACAATTATTTCACCATTCTACAGGAGGTAAACCTACCACCGACCAAGGAAAAAGTACAAACTAAGGGATTCTCTTATCTCACTTTCAATTCCGTGAGATTTCCATTATTCGCCACTAAATTATTGAAAGTGGTGTATTGTGTATGGATATTTGATATATATTATCATGATTCTCTTTATATTCATGTTATTATGTAAACCATTTGGTGGTTTTTAACTTTTGGCCATACGACTCAGTCGATTAACGTGGTAAGGGATTCTCTTATCTCACTTTCAATTCCGTGAGATTTCCATTATTCGCCACTAAATTATTGAAAGTGGTGTATTGTGTATGGCTATTTGATATATATTATCATGATTCTCTTTATATTCATGTTATTATGTAAATCATTTGGTGGTTTTTAATTTTTGGCCATACGACTCAGTCGATTAACGTGGTAAGGGATTCTCTTATCTCACTTTCAATTCCGTGAGATTTCCATTATTCGCCACTAAATTATTGAAAGTGGTCTATTGTGTATGGCTATTTGATATATATTATCATTATTCTCTTTATATTCATGTTATTATGTAAATCATTTGGTGGTTTTTAACTTTTGGCCATACGACTCAGTCGATTAACGTGGTAAGGGATTCTCTTATCTCACTTTCAATTCCGTGAGATTTCCATTATTCGCCACTAAATTATTGAAAGTGGTGTATTGTGTATGGATATTTGATATATATTATCATGATTCTCTTTATATTCATGTTATTATGTAAATTATTTGGTGGTTTTTAACTTTTGGCCATACGACTCAGCCGATTAACGTGGTAAGGGATTCTCTTATCTCACTTTCAATTCCGTGAGATTTCCATTATTCGCCACTAAATTATTGAAAGTGGTGTATTGTGTATGGATATTTGATATATATTATCATGATTCTCTTTATATTCATGTTATTATGTAAATCATTTGGTGGTTTTTAACTTTTGGCCATACGACTCAGTCGATTAACGTGGTAAGGGATTTTCTTATCTCCCTTTTAATTTCGTGAGATTTCCATTGATCACCACTAAATTATTGCATGTGGTGTATGTGTACTGCCCATGATTGTATTCATTGGGTAATATACTTTAATTTATAGGTATTTACATCATCATGGTATGATAATTCTTTCATGGGTGTATGTTTCGTATGTTACCTAATCGATAAGGGAATTTGAGATTTCAATTCCCACTCATTTGGCTTTACGCATATTTCATTGATTATATTACCCCAAGATTATGTGTGGAATCACTATTCATTTGATTATGTCATAATTTCCACTCCCCTTCCTGTGGATATAAGTTTGATACACATAATCACTCCATTGGTAATTCTCAAGTCATTAATATGAATTTGATAAGAGTAATTTTAACTCATTCTCCATTTGTTGAGTTAAACATCCAATTCGTTGGTATTGTTTTTACAAGAATATGTGTGAATGTCCTTTGATTGTTTTACACTGAATATTCAATCATATTTAGTGTATTTATATTTGTCACACATAATTATGTCATTGATTTATCCTTAACCTAAGGATACAACCTTTATGAGAGATTTCATCTCAATTTACATTCCATTGAGACTTCTTTGATGATATACACCAAATCACTTTTATGTGGTGTATATAATGTACTTTGACATAGAATATCATGATTCCCTTTATTCTCATGATATTACAAAGTTTTGATTACCTCAATTATTTGTATTCAAGTCTCTCTTTTGGTTAGAATCTCTAACTAAAATACCATTTTTAAATGTTTTAAAGACTTATTCATCTAAACCTTTCTCATTAATGTCCATGTTTTAAAATTGGTTTTAAGGATTTATTTATATGGACATTATAGTTTTAAAATTAAAACTCCTTTTAAAAGTTTCAATGTGGTATGGGACACTTTGATTCAAAAGTCTACTTTTAAATGGCTTTTTGACAAATAGTGTGACTTTTAAATGATTTTAAGAAAAGGGGGATATTTCTCTCAAATAGTTTTGATGATTATTTTCATCTATGTCAACATCCTTCATTATTCTTGATTGAGGTTAATGTGATACAATACAATCTTCCATATTGTATCGAATGAGTTATGTTTGACTGTGGATGTGCTATTTTTATACCATTCAAGGTTTGTGGTAAAAGTATTGACATTTCGTATGCTAGTTTCAATACGAATGTTTATGTTATGTTTAAACTTGTTCATATGAGGAATGCATTGGACTTAATAAGTGACGGGTGGAGCCCACTATAGCTCCTCGATGCATCGGTAGGTCTCATGAGACAAACTAGTGTCTTGGCACAAGGCCTTGGCAAAATCTTATTTGTAGTCTTGGCACGAGGCCTTGGCTATGTGGTTATGATAGTCTGGCATTATGCATTCCATCATTATGAAAGTGATTATTGATATTTCATGAGATCATTCGACTAGTAGAATATCCATGTGAGTAAGTAAATGGCATTATTTCATTTTACCTTTGCCATTTTATGCTGAAGTTCAAGTTTAAAAGGCTTTTGTTTTAGTTATAAATTGCCTTAAGTGTTTATGCTTATTTTTGAAAGCTTCTGCTATAATGTTATCCTTACTGAGCATCCGAGCTCACCCCTTTCAATGTTTTATTTTTCCCAGGATTATGAAGAAGTAATTTATGAATGACCTGCAGGGATAGTATGAGGGGATATGAAGACAAGATGTTTTTTTATGATGTAATGTAAAAAAATTATGGATGTATCTAGTTATTCCAAGGCTACTAAACTAATCTGTCTTTCGAGACTTGATCTTTCTCGTGATCATGCCAATGTTATGTAATAATGCACCGAATCTAGGTAACTAGGGTCGGGGCGTTATAGTTGGTATCAGAGGAAGTTTAGTACAAACCTTGGTAGCTAGATTTAGATAAACTCTGATTAGAGCACGTAGACCTAAGATGAACATTGAGGATTAGTATAAAAGAACTGCCTAGAATTTTGGTATTGTAGAGATTTTGTGAGTTTTCCGAGCAATACATCCCTGTCTGGATACGAGCAGGTAGAGGCGGCTCTGGCACAGATGTACCTAGGGGTAAAACCCGAAAACACCGCTTTGAGCTAGACTCGAACGGGAAATGGTGCACGACAACGGGCCTTGCTGCACTCTTGGTTACGACACTCCCGGGGGATATGCTTAGGATAATTTACATTTTCTTTACAAACCGATTTAAGTAATATATACATAAGATGAGAGTAAATGACCTTGGTTAATCCTAATATGTTTCAAATTGAGAATATGGTGACATTTTAATCTCTAAATGATTTTACGACTACTATTACTCACACAATGCTTTCTGGTTTTAGTCAATGGCTGGATTCCAAGGAAGTCATAGTGACTTTGAGAATGATGTACAAGGTGGGAACGGTGTTTGAAATGAGCAACAAAATGGAATGCTGATAGGCGTAAAAGATATCGTCTTTATGCCAAATCAGTTTTCCAAAAATATGATCAACAACATATATATTAACCAACTCCCAGACTCAACAAGGAAGAGAAAGGTGATAAATGATAAGATCTCCTGTAATGGTGACCATGGAGAAAAGAAACCTCAATTTTCATCATGCAGGAAATGTGGAAAGAGTCACCCAGGAAAGTGTCTCAATGGGACAATGAAATGTTTTACGTGCGGGAAGGAAGGACATAAAGTGAAGAATTGCCGAAGAAAAATGAAGAGTACTATGGAAGAAGATAAAAATGGTAACAAGAGTCCATTTACAGTCATTTGCCGTAAATGTAGGGGACCTGGCCATTACCCGAGTGAATGTCCTATTTTATAGGATATTTTCTTGCTCAAAGAAGAAGCTATGTGGAAATAAATGGTTGGAGAAAAATTTAAAAAGTATTAGCACTCCTTGTTGATGGGTTTACTTTAGAATAATTCTCTCTTGTATTTGTAACCCCTCATTTTTCCATGTGAGAATGATATTTGAGGAATAATTGTCTCTTCTCTTGTGGATATAGGTATAAATAACCATTTGGTTTTATATGATCATTGGGGATTGAGAAAATGATAAGTTATTATAATTTGGGATGAAAATGCAAAGTATGATATAACATTTGTGGTTAAATTATGTTATTTTGAAAAATTTATCTCATTTTGGTAATATTATAGAATATAGTTTTTGAAAAAGGACAACACGTGGACCGTGTGACAACCCGTCGCGTCGGAAACAGCTGTGGGAATCGAACCCACAACCAAAGTGCGATTGGGATTTATCGCCTCCCACTGGACTACGTGAAGTCCCTGGTTAGTATGACTATTTTTTTTTTGTTAAATGATTTTATTGATCAATAATAAGATGATTTGGGTTCTTATGTCTTATCAAATGAATACCCTTGGTATAGGAAAATGATTTGGTGATTAAGTGATAAATGTTATTTTGGAAGATGTTCGTTTTGTTAGGAACACTATATGCCCAAGGAAAATAGAATACAATGAGGTTTCATTTGTAGAGTAATGGTGGATTTTTATCTACATTTTTATTGTTGATTTATAGTGATTTGGATTATTTATGGAAATGATTAACCTATAACAGAGAATATGTGATGATGTTAATTACTTTTAAGTATGTGACTTTAAGAGTATTTGATGTCATTTGGAGATACAATGTAACATGGGAGACTACATAATCAAATTCTTCTATGTTTTGGGTTTCAATATTAGTTTGGATTATATTAAAGGATTTTAAGGACAATTGGTTATTGAATGGTATCTATTTAACTTTGGGGTATTGTTGGTCTAATTTTAGAAATTAAGATTAGTGCATATTTATCTCAATGAATATCCTTTTGGGGGATCATTAGAGCATTCACTAACCATTTTGGTTTTGATTAATCTTCAAAGACAATGTAAATATATGGTTTATCCTGCATGGATCATGTGATTCTATAGAAGTTTATTCTAGCTCTTCCAGTGTGACCAAGTCTTCTTGAATACTCATCGTTTAAAAAAAATTGAGTTAGTGGTGGAAATTTATTAAAGAATGAAAATATACTTAAAATTTAAGTATATCTCATAATGTTCTTAGTCAATATAATAAATGAATTCCTCTTCCTTATGTAATGTAACTTAAAAAAAAATGTTGTCCTAGATTGTACCTTAAATCATCACTAATTTATGGCTTTGGGATTGTTGGCCTTTTCATAGCCATGTTCTCTACCACTCTCCGTCAGATAATTGATGGTTAGATTTCTCCTCCATATCCATATTTTCCTACATGGAACCCTAGTATGTGTTATTTTCGGTAATCTTCATACTTTCCACTCTTTATTTTAAATAGAGGCCTCATTAATTCATTTTTCGATGTGGGATTTCAACTAAGATATTTTTAATTGTCAAAAATGTGTGATCCCAATACCCTATATTTTGTTGAACCGATGGTACTTCAAATCATCATATATTGATGAGTTTAAGGACCTCAATTTTATACTTGTTTGTGATTGATGACCTCAACCACTACCTATAAATATTTACGTTTTTCCTCCAATTATATGTCTCTAACTGCCACCAATGTTCTCCTAATCGAGATCATAATTTGGTGGTGACCCTTTCATTTCTCTTTTCCTCATATTAAGACTAAATTTTAGTAAACCAATTTCCGATGTGGGTTTTCCCACAAATATATTTTCTATCTTCAACCTTTTATTTTCGAAGAACAATTTCAAATTGCGAGGACGCAATTTATTGAAGTAGGGGAGAATGTAACACCCCAAGATTTCATAGTGTGCTATTTCTTCAAAATAATTCAATAACTTGCACTACACGCAACACCGAGTTCAAGCGCACCATGAATTACCAAACAAGCCGTTCAAAAAAGGTTATGAATAGTATTAACTAAATTTTAAACTTTATATAATCCTTATAATTTTAGAATCCATATTATGAGTTTCTTAGGCATAATGTAAGAACAAATTCATCTTCAGTATTGTAGTTTTACCAGCTTTTAATAGTGAACCCTTTTTAAATAAAATATTTTAAACTTTTTGATTAAATGGGGACATCAAAAAATTTAAAATAAAACATCCAAGCTTCCACGGTATGCTTTCCTTTGAATAAAATAGTAGCGTGTGTTGTACGCAACTTCGAGTTTTAACACACACCACAACCGATCAAACTAGCCGTTATGAATAGTAATACTTAATTTTTTGAAATTATATATATTTTATATTTCAAAATGGACTTCATTTTTGGATTCGGAATATCAAATTTAGCCTAAGGTGAAATTTTGGTACTTTTCGGATAACTTTCATATTTTGATGAATAGTAAAAATTACTAAATTTTAATTAAAAACAACTTTTTTAATCAAAATAATTAATAGTGATAAATTATGGATTTGAGTGGTTTTAAAGTATATTTAGAATATATTTTTACCATTTAATATAATTTTGGTCATTGGACATAATTTTACAATTAAACCGAACATAAACAAGTGTCAATCTTTTGATAGTTATTATCTCTTAAAAACACGCTTTTTGTTTTGACAGCGGAAATTAATTTTAAATTAATTTCTGCCACTTCTGTGTTTTGAATTTAGAAAAATGGATTCCATATTTCGAATCAGGATGTTCAAATTGTGTAAATAGGAAACTTTTATTTTTAGACATTTTGAATAATTACTGCGGTAAATATTTTATTTACCATGGTTAAGGGTAAATCCGGTAAATAAGGGTTAAAAAATAATATTATAATAATACTAAATTACCCTAAAACGTGTCTTAACCCTATTGGTTGATACATGGTCGACCATGGGCATCTTTGGGTCAATTTTGGGACCCCATTGGTCCACTTGTAAGTGATAATGACACTTTATTTTAATTAAGTTAAAATGAATACAAAAATGGCATAAGCTTACATCTTTTAAAAGAAAAATTTTTACATAGGGTTATACATGTTGGATTTTCGATTATAAATATTCATTAGAAATATAAAAAGATTTTCTACATAATGATATTTTATTTATAATTTTTAGACATCAAATAATTTAAATTATTAATGACACAATAATGATGCAATGTTTACCTCATTAATAAATCATTTAAATAAATAAGATTATAATGATTAAAATATTATCTAAAACCTGTCCAATTCTTATTGGTTGATGTTATTTAGAATATGAGTCATCTTATCTTCGACCTCAATGATTTTTGGACCATTATAAACCGAATATAATTATATTATAAAGTAATACTTTCACTCTTTCCTAAAGAGCCCCTCCTCTCCCTTATAAAAGGAGACCACTTATACTCATTCCTCACACCTCTCAAGCCACTTGGCTCATCCAAACTCTGCCCAAATAAGCTCCCCACATCCCTCTCCTCCTCCTTGAAGCTTCCCATTAGGCAGAAATCATTTCAACAAGTCCTTTGGTTCCAACCAAAGTGAGTTACCTAAATTAAAGGTAACGTTTTCTCTTAAATTATTTTCATTTATTTTGCTTCTTCATCTCCCAAACTCTTTTTATTTCCTTTCTTTTGTAACAACACCAGTATCCTCAATATACTAGGATATTGTTATAAGAAGTATTCAAACTACACATACACACAACTCCATCTAATGGATGATGAACATAATGTTTCTGTGGATGGCAAACTAACGCCTCACGAAACGATGATTGTTCAAATAAATCTTACCGCCTCTCATGGTGGCCATTATGATGGCACTTTAATTAAATATGATATTAATGATATATATTTTATATATAAGCTTCTGTAATTCCATTTTATTTCATACCATTATTCGTTTCATGTTGTATATACATACGATAATTTCATTTGAGGAAGTGCGGACTACCGCCCCCTTAAAATGATATGACTCGTTCATACCACACATGGAACGTATAAAGGATGGTGTTAATGAACTTAAGTAACATATATAAAATATTATATTTTACTGGAATAGTAATATACCTATGTATCATTTTGATTCGATTCTTTTAAAATAAAAATTAAATGGAAGTAGCGTTCGTGCGTACGTACGGACTACCGTCTCCACGAACGCGATGAGATTCATCATATCCATTCAAGTATAATTATCATTTGATGATTTAAAAATTATGTTTACGGACTTGATACCATTCTGGATATGAATAATATATATCCCATTAATAACGAATATGGCTCACATAACAAAGAATATAAAGTAAAACGAACCTGTTAACACCCGAAATAACGATAATTCTAAGATATTATTAACAAATCAATGTTAAAAGATCATATATGATATCATATTAAAGTAAATGATTCTTTTATTATTCAATAACAATTATTTCACCATTATAGAGGAGGTAAACCTACCATCGACCAAGGAAAAAGTACAAAGTAAGGGATTCTCTTATCTCACTTTCAATTCCGTGAGATTTCCATTATTCGCCACTAAATTATTGAAAGTGGTGTATTGTGTATGGATATTTGATATATATTATCATGATTCTCTTTATATTCATGTTATTATGTAAATCATTTGGTGGTTTTTAACTTTTGGCCATACGACTCAGTCGATTAACGTGGTAAGGAATTCTCTTATCTCACCTTCAATTCCGTGAGATATCCATTATTCGCCACTAAATTATTGAAAGTGGTGTATTGTGTATGGCTATTTGATATATATTATCATGATTCTCTTTATATTCATGTTATTATGTAAATCATTTGGTGGTTTTTAACTTTTGGCCATACGACTCAGTCGATTAACGTGGTAAGGGATTCTCTTATCTCACTTTCAATTCCGTGAGATTTCCATTATTCGCCACTAAATTATTGAAAGTGGTGTATTGTGTATGGCTATTTGATATATATTATCATGATTATCTTTATATTCATGTTATTATGTAAATAATTTGGTGGTTTTTAACTTTTGGCGATACGACTCAGTCGATTAACGTGGTAAGGGATTCTCTTATCTCACTTTCAATTCCGTGAGATTTCCATTATTCGCCACTAAATTATTGAAAGTGGTGTATTGTGTATGGCTATTTGATATATATTATCATGATTCTCTTTATATTCATGTTATTATGTAAATCATTTGGTGGTTTTTAACTTTTGGCCATACGACTCAGTCGATTAACATGGTAAGGGATTCTCTTATCTCACTTTCAATTCCGTGAGATTTCCATTATTCGCCACTAAATTATTGAAAGTGGTGTATTGTGTATGGCTATTTGATATATATTATCATGATTCTCTTTATATTCATGTTATTATTTAAATCATTTGGTGGTTTTTAACTTTTGGCCATACGACTCAGTCGATTAACATGGTAAGGGATTTTCTTATCTCACTTTTAATTTCGTGAGATTTCCATTGATCACCACTAAATTATTGCATATGGTGTATGTGTACTGACCATGATTGTATTCATTGTGTAATATACTTTAATTTATAGGTATTTACATCATCATGGTATGATACTTCTTTCATGGGTGTATGTTTCGTATGTTACCTAATCGATAAGGGAATTTGAGATTTCAATTCCCACTCATTTGACTTTACGCATATTTCATTGATTATATTACCCCAAGATTATGTGTGGAATCACTATTCATTTTATAATGTCATAATTTCCACTCCCCTTCTTATGGATATAAGTTTGATACACATAATCACTCCATTGGTAATTCTCATGTCATTAATATGAATTTGATAAGAGTAATTTTAACTCATTCTCCATTTGTTGAGTTAAACATCCAATTCGTTGGTATTGTTTTTACAAGAATATGTGTGAATGTCCTTTGATTGTTTTACACTGAATATTCAATCATATTTAGTGTATTTATATTTGTCACACATAATTATGTCATTGATTTATCCTTAACCTAAGGATACAACCTTTATGAGAGATTTCATCTCAATTTACATTCCATTGAGACTTCTTTGATGATATACACCAAATCACTTTTATGTGGTTTATATAATGTACTTTGACATAGAATATCATGATTCCCTTTATTCTCATGATATTACAAAGTTTTGATTACCTCAATTATTTGTATTCAAGTGTCTCTTTTGGTTAGAATCTCTAACTAAAATACCATTTTTAAATGTTTTAAAGACTTATTCATCTAAACCTTTCTCATTAATGTCCATGTTTTAAAAATGGTTTTAAGGATTTATTTATATGGAAATTAATGTTTTAAAATTAAAACTCCTTTTAAAAGTTTCAAAGTGGTATGGGACACTTTGATTCAAAAGTCTACTTTTAAATGGCTTTTTGACAAATAGTGTGACTTTTAAATGATTTTAAGAAAAGGGGGATATTTCTCTCAAATAGTTTTGATGATTATTTTCATCTATGTCAACATCCTTCATTATTCTTGATTGAGTTTAATGTGATACAATACAATCTTCCATATTGTATCGAATGAGTTATGTTTGACTGTGGATGTGCTATTTTTATACCATTCAAGGTTTGTGGTAAAAGTATTGACATTTCGTATGCTAGTTTCAATACGAATGTTTATGTTATGTTTAAACTTGTTCATATGAGGATTGCATTGGACTTAATAAGTGACGGGTGGAGCCCGCTATAGCTCCTCAATGCATCGGTAAGTCTCATGAGACAAACTAGTGTCTTGGCACAAGGCCTTGGCAAAATCTTATTTGTAGTCTTGGCACGAGGCCTTGGCTATGTGGTTATGATAGTCTGGCATTATGCATTCCATCATTATGAAAGTGATTATTGATATTGCATGTGATCATTCGACTAGTAGAATATCCATGTGAGTAAGTAAATGGCATTATTTCATTTTACCTTTGCCATTTTATGCTGAAGTTCAAGTTTAAAAGGCTTTTGTTTTAGTTATAAATTGCCTTAAGTGTTTATGCTTATTTATGAAAGCTTCTGCTATAATGTTATCCTTACTGAGCATCCGAGCTCACCCCTTTCAATGTTTTATTTTTCCCAGGATTATGAAGAAGTAATTTATGAATGACCTGCAGGGATAGTATGAGGGGATATGAAGACAAGATGTTTTTTTTATGATGTAATATAAAAAAATTATGGATGTATCTAGTTATTCCAAGGCTACTAAACTAATCGGTCTTTTGAGACTTGATCTTTCTCGTGATCATGCCAATGTTATGTAATAATGCACCGACTCTAGGTAACTAGGGTCGGGGCGTTATACTTATAATCATTTGAAATATAAAATAACATTATTTTATTATTTTATTTACGGTTATTCCATTTTCAAGTTTTCTCACAGGAGGCCAGTGCCGACTAAACATAAGTCGTGCCTACGATAAGACCGCCATCCTGAATGCAACAATGCCCTAATATGTTTTATCAGGGAAACTGTCTAAGATTTATTACACTTTTTTAGGAAAACTTCTTATGCGTTTTAATTAAAGTGTAACTAAACTTTGACAGAACATTCCGGGCACTCCAGGCCTCAGAATCATGTGTCGTCAGAATTCACGGTCTCAAAATATTTTCCTGTAATTAAAAAAAATTACATGGAAAATCCCTTTATTTATAAGTTTTTAATTATAAAATCATTAATATATTTTTTTATAAAATTAGAACTAATTGGATAGTGTCAAAATGAAATTAATGAAATTTTCTGTTAATCAGTACATTGTTAAATAATTTAAAAATATTTAAAACAATAGAATAATATTACTATGATTACAAATAGTCTAATTTTTTTAATTGGAATCTTTTTTTCCAATTTTGACCTTATATTTAATATTATATCCCTCAAATAATAAAAACGTCTTTACCATGGTAGAGGATATAATTTTATAACCAACTGGTTATTCCAAAACATATGTATTAAAATAATTTATTAACCTATATAACTTTTAGTTATTGATTAATTAAATATCATGTCCTCCTTTTAATATAATAAATTTCATTTTACAACCAATTTGCATGAGTTAGATACATATTATGTTGTATTATATCATGTATTTCCAAAAATGACATGAATGATACTTTTTAATAAGTATAATTTTATTAAATGATTTGAAATTTATAAACCTAATATATTCATCCAAGTGAATATTATATGGTTTAAAATGTAAATAATTTTCCATTTTGGTTTCATTTTTATTTTTATTATAAATTTCATGATCCCTTATAAAGTAAAAAAATTTGATATCACAAAAATTGTCAAGGGGGTTAAAGAGGATTAAAACAAAGAGTCAATCATGAAAAAATAAAATAAAAGAGTCAAAATTTTAATAAATTTTACTATTTATACATTAAATCACCCTATATATTATTTTTATCAATATTGTGACATTTTTCAAAAATTCTTAATTTATATTCATTTAATACTTTAAGATATTCAACGAATTTTACTCCAATCGTTTATAAAAAAGAGCCCCATATCATCTTCAATAATAACAAAAAGGAAAATTTAGATAATCCATGACAAACTAAAATACCTTAATAAAATTCATTTAAATTTTATGGGGGTCTTATTTTGGTCATAATAATAACCTTATAGAGATTATGGTGTAAAGAGAAGTAATTTTTCTGAAAAAAATGTAATGTTTTCACCCAAATGTTTTAGTATTCTTTTTCTCCTATATACATAAAATATTAGTTTTAAATTTTGAAACAATAAAAGGGTAAAAAATATATCTAGTATTTTCTATTTTAAATTAATAACATATATCCATATCCCTCTTTAATCAAATTATAAATGAATATATCGTTCTTATGTGTGGTTGAATACCGTATCACAAATCAATGTAAATCATTTCTTATCACTATATATCCAGACTGGTTATAATGACATATTTAATGTATATATTTTATATTCAAGAAATATTTATCATTACATAGGGATTATATATCATAGTTTACGTACCATTACATCTATTGAAAAATAATAATTTTTTTTCATCTGTACATGCAGACTAAAACCACCATGAAGTGATGTCATTTTATTTTCATCAATGAATCACATTTTTGGTATATAGAAGTATAAAAAAAATTTATTATGATGTTTTTGATATAGTAAAAATTATTATTTAATGATTAAATAATACTTATATTCAATCCATAATGATCGTTGAAAAATGAAAACCTTACTCAGGTGTGCGTATGGATTACCATATCCAAGATTGTAACCTAGATTTTTTTTCATAACCATCAGTCATGGCTTATTTTAAATATTTAATTTATTTGAAAAATTTATTATTAAATGATATAATATTTTTTATATTATAGAATAATTATGGATTTGACCATGGCCAACACACTGAATCAGTTTTGAAATTATGAATCGAACGTCTTTAAAACACCTCATATGGGCATATACGATTAAGTAATTAAATATTAAATTGAAATTAATTAAAAAATTGGTTAGGTATGAGGGATTAATCCTATAAAACTTCCATAAGAAATAAAAATAACGATATATGTTTATTATACTTGTGTTAGTGGATATAAAATGCATGTGTAGATTGATGGTAAAATATTTGATCTCAATTTCCCTTCATTAAATCATATTTTAATGTTATCCCTATAATTTTTGTTAAATATTTATTATAAGTCCGTTATCAAATTACATATCCTTAATAATTTATACAATATTTTATTTTATGTTTCAATTATGTTAAATTAATTTCAGAGAATTTTAGTAGGAAGTTACAATGTAGAAAGGAGTCTCTTAACACAGTTTTCATTCATTTGGATATAAATCTTCTTCGTTTACATTGTTAGTCCATGATTATATTGGAATTTATCTCCATTTTATTATATTTTTATATTTTCACTTGTTTTATTTTGAATTTAATGTTTTCTAATAAACACTTCATCGATTAATTATATATTTAAAAGTAATGACCATTTCTAGGTGTTTCTTTGTCTCAATCTAATTTTCTTGAGATATGGTTCATGTTAGGAACCATGATTTCCTTGCATGGTTTAATTAATACCTCATTAATGAATTTTTAAATATTAATTCACGATATTTATGGTATTTTTATATTCAAATACTATTGTTTCTTTATATGAATTTGTATTTTAAAGTGACCATAACTATAATGACATTATGTTTCATTTTCTTTTCATTTGGATATTGTTTGTGTTAGAGTTTCCTTTTGTGAAACATATTCTATTATTTTATAAAAACACATATATTTTATTCAAAAATGGCTATGAATTTGGTTTACATGTTTATTTTTCATTTCATCCATTATAAATTAATGAAACATCAAGAATCAGGTGTCTAAGTGTCAATGATATTGTATTTATTTTAGAATGAGAATATTTCTTTTCAATATCCATATATTCTAAATTATTAATATAGAATATTAATTTAAACAAAATAATTATTTCATAATGCAATTTTTCATGATATTTTACCTTATTTTAAATTTTTTAAATGGAAATTTCTTAACATTTTCAGCATAGGTCACTTTTGAATCTATTTAAAAAATGATTGGAAAGAATGATTATTTTTAATGTTTGTGACGTGAATGAGTTTTACTATATTAATTACCACTATTTTTATTTCATATTACATCACATTTCTCATTGTTCATTTTCAATAAATTGAATTTTAAAAATATATTATGAATTTTTAGTTTTATAAAAAAAAATTCAATGTGGAAATGATATTTTCCTCAACAATGGTTCTATTGATCTTTTAATGGAATTTATATTCATCAAATATATTAAAACAGAGTGTTTCTTATGATCTAATGGGGATATTTTCTAATGATATTACAGAAATTATTTTTTCAGGTGGATTATTATTATTTCAATGATATTTTTGTGGAACCAATTACTTTTCCCAGGGTAATTCATGACATGAATGAATAATGTTTATAGTTATGTTGAAAAGTAAAATCTTATAGTTGGGTTTATAATTATATAATACTTGGATATATGGAAGGATAAATTTTGTATGACATCATTATAAACCATATATGTGTGGTTACGTTATAAGCCAATGATGATTTTTTCTATTATAGAACACAAATTCATTGGGTAAAGAGATAGAGTTAGTGAGATAGAAGTTACTTCTAAGAGATGAAAACGTTATATTAATCTGAAAATATGGTGGAGTTTAAAAGTTTAATGTTTCTCTTCAGATATATGGTAATTATATGGTTAAGATATTCCATGATTTATGTTTGATTTTTCATTATACCATCACATTTTAATTATAATTTCAATGGGTTTATTATAGATCATTTGATCATTATTGATATCATAATTCCCCTGATTAATGATTTATAGGACTCTTAGCAATGATAAATATTTTTTATGATTTTTTTAATAATCATGGTTTTTATGGGTATGAGTTATCTTATGTTATGTAGGTGTACTTTCCTTTTGTCATCATACATTTACTCTCCTCTTATCCTCACTGGTGACATTTAATTTTTAATTTTATGTTTACCATTACTATGTATTCGAGATCACCCTTATTATGTTTCCATTTACATATATTATATGAAATTGTTTTAATTATTTTATAAAATATAAATTTTCTTGATATGGATAAAATATTGAGAGTGTATGAAGATAATTATAAATAAATTCTACATGAATCAAATTGATTATTTCAGAATTTTTCCTAATTTATAAAAATATAAACATAAAATATCCTTGGGTAGGTAAGTGATCCAACATTTAAATTTTATGTTATAATATTTTAAAGGAAATTATTTGGTTATATTTATTGGTATAAAATCTAGTAATGTAAATAATATGATTTTAGAAATTTATCTGGGAGTGTGAGTCCAAAGTTGTTATAGTTAGTATTCGATAAAAGTTTTGAAAACATTTGAGATTAGGATATATTAAAGTGAAGTAATATTATGTGATATGTACACCACTAAGCCTAAATCCATTAAATTTTATATTTTTTTCAACCTTTATAAATTGGGAATAAGGGTAACATTACAGGGCATGAAACCCTAGAGGCACTTATGGGTAACGTGTGAATCGAAAGTCTTGAAGAATGTATGTCAAAATAATGACCCAGGTGAGGTTATAAGAACCATTTTTAAGATGTGCCCTTTTAAAAAATATATTTTCAAAATTAAAACCATTTACTAGTAAGATGATGTCAAAATTGTTATTATAATTTTTTTTAAACTGGAGATAATGTAACTCCCCGATATTTTTAAAATAATGTTTTGTTTGGTATCATATATGACACAAAACACCAATCATTAACAAACCATAAAATATTAACCTGTAAATATTAAATTTATAAAATATCTATTACATTATAATGTGTGAAAATAATTAATGAAATTAAAAAATATTTCTTAATGTGTTACTAAAAAAAAATGTTTATATTACGGAAATAATCATTTAATTTTTCAGTAAATTTATTTTTATACTTCAAAAATAAGTTTTCCTCAAAAATGATTTATATTTACTTTTGTAATTGAATATTATAATTACTTCCTTATATTTTAAGAAATTTTATTTTATTAAAATCATATCAATTTTAAAACAAAAAATTTTCTTTTGGGTTAAATTTTAGTATTTTTATGATAGGATTGATCATTTAGTGAATAGATAAAAATATTGATTTTTATAAAAATTCCATTTATGTTCATTAAAAATTCAGATTATGTTTTTAATTTTTTTATAAATTAACATAAATTTATATTAATAATAAATAATATAATTAATTACATAGGAATCACCTTTATAATAGATTTTTGTATAGGTATAATTTTTGGTTTAAAAACACAGTTTTCTAAAAACTTTTTTTTTATTTTAATTTTTTAACTTAAAATTATTTCATAAAATTATTAAAATTGAATATTTTAAAATAGGTCAAATATTTTGTGTTATTATTTTATGTTTTAAAAATATTTCCCATTTATTTTTATTTTATTTTTAATATTAACATTATTAGACATTCGTTACCACACTAAAGGTAAATTTAGTAGTAAATGAAAAAGTTCTGAGATAAGGTTTCGAAATTAACAGACACAAATATTATACTGAATTTTATAGGTATCTTTCATGTATAATAATCCTGACATTGAAAATGGGGAAATTTCCTAAAACATTCTTTTCATTATATATGATAAATTATTTTATTTAAATATGATGTCAAAATTTCACTCACGTGCTTCAACTATCAATAATATTTTTTAATGGGTATAGAAATTACTTTTGTTATGAATTTTCATTTTAAAAATAAATTATTTTTATTTTTTATTTTAATTTACTTCTAATTTTTAGTGGTGAAATAATTTCGGTAAATTTCTATACAACGTAGACACAATGTTTGTGAATGAAGTAGAAATATCTTGTGAATGATTTTAAAACTGAAGAAGTAATAAATTATGTGTGCATTATTGTTTCAAAAAAATTATATTTCAAAATAAAATTTTATTTAGTGTTTTAAAGTATTAAATTCTAAATAAATAACTATTATTTCTTTCTATAAAGTCAAACAAAATGAAGTGACTCGAAATTAACATTAATGATATTTTATGTTGAATAATATTTTGTCAAATTATTTATAAATAAAGAAATATATTAATTCAAATATTTGGATTAAAAATTTTCTTCAATTTTATAAATTTTCCAATTATTTTCTAATTTAATTATTACATGTAAAATTATAACCATTTAATATTGAAAAATTTATTATCATGGTTAATGTTAAAATTGGTTAACAAAGGTGTTAAACCAAAAGATGAAGATTAAAATAAAATCCAAATATTTATAAATTGAATTTATTTATAAATTAGTACGATATTATTATTTTATTATAATATATATAATTTTAGGACAATTATAATCTAATTAGAATCATGTAACATATTATAATATTTTATGTATTTCCAAAAATGATAATGATGATGTTTCAAAATAAATAATGTTTAATAAAATGATTTATAGTTTGTAAAAAACATATCAACAGACCATTTAACGATATATGGATTTATGTGTCTTCCATTTTCAATTTTTGTATCATTTTTCCTTTTATTTTAACAATACTATCACTTAAACTATAAAAAAAATTGATATCGAGGAGACTATCAGAAGGGTTAATTCAGGCTATAATAAAGAGTTAAGGGTTAAATTATAATCTAAAACTGTCAAAATATTATTTTAAGAAATTTCTTGAGAAATCAAATTTCAATTTTATAGTCATAAAAATTTGAAAAAATCCATGAAAATTATTTTTTATTTATTTAGTAATTCATGAAATCCTATGAATGCTCCTCCCTTCACTTATAAAATGGCACCCTCTATCATTTCCCATCCAAACATCAAGTTGCATTATTATTATCTAAGACATACCCAAATCCATTAATAACATCCCTCAAAATGTTTTATATGTATTTTTTTGGAATAATACGAACCATAGATGGATTATGGTGTAAATAACAAAAATCTTTTCCGAAGAAGAGTTATATACTTTAACTGAATGATTTAGTTTTATCTCATCCTATACCTCCTTAAAGTATTATTAAAATATTAAAAAATGATGAAACCATAATAATAAATATAATGTGATATTTTATTTTTAATATAATTAATTATATCTATGTCCTTTTTTATCGATTGAGAAATGAATCCTTTATTCATGTGTGTGACGAACTACCACCTCATGAACTAATGTAATTAGATTCCAATCACCACCTCTCAGGATTTGTTATTATTATTTCTTTAATATATATATATATACATATATATATTTATATTATTAATGAAATTATTATCATTTTATATAGATAATATATAATTTTTTATTACTAATACACCTATTGAAGAATTATAATGATTTTTGTTTGTACACGTGGATTACCACCTCCATGAAGTGATGTGATTTTTTTATCACCGCAGGATCTAATAAATAATATATATATGATTATTTAAATTGGTAATTTTACATTTTTGATAAAATTATAATTATAGAAAATTAAAATAATACTTAACTTAACTAAATCTTGATCTTTGATTAATGGAAATGTTATGCATCTGTAAACACGGCATACTATCTCCAATATTTTATCACAATTCATTTTTCGTATCCATACTTCATGGTTGGTTTTAGATGATTATTTTATTTATAAAAATTTAAATTTTATAATTATTATTTTGATTATAGATAAATTTTTATAATTAATCATTTTACCATCGTCAACACACCTAATTTGTATTGATATTATGAACTAAACGTCCTCAAAACACCAAACATCAATATAATAAATGGAATCATAATATATGTAACAAAAAAATAGAATAAATTGTTTAAAAATTAGTAATTTATCTTGGAAATTTATCTCTATAAAAAAATTTATAGATATAATTTTAGTATTTATAGGTGTTGTAGATTATTCACGGAATGTGTGGACTCAAGTGAACGGATTTCATCTTTATTTACATTCTAGAAGGAGTATTTTGTTGTTATACGCATGATTTATCTTATATTGAGTATATACTTTCATTTATATTGTTATGCCATTAATAATTATTTAAAAATAAATTTTTCACTAGAAATTGATGTTATTATATCCAAGGGTATTCTTCTTCAATGTTACTATACGGTATGAAGTTACTTAATAAAATTTCAATTCATTACGTTATAACTCATCTTCATTGGATTTTTTATCCCCTAATAATGTGTGAATTTATCTACATATTATTTTTTTATATATTTACACATTTATATTTGGATTAAAAAATGTGAACACAATAACATCAAGGTGTAATCTTCACTTCAAATGTTATGGTCTTTTCAAGGGATTAATTTTTGTTAATTATATTTTTATGAGACATGTTTTAGGTAATGTTTCATGATTTCATTGTTTGGAATTCATAATATCTCATGAATGAGTATTGAAATACAACTTCTTGAATTACATGGGATTTAAATATCCATATCATATTATTTCTAAAAATGACTTTTAATTCTAAATTTACCAAATCTAAAAATGATTTATGTTTCAATATATATTCATTTCTAGATTTTTACGTTCAGGTTTCCTTCAAAAAGAAAATCATATACATTTACTTTCTAAAGAAAACAATATTTTATTTTCCTTGATTTATGCGATTCTTTATGTTCAATTTTAAATTTCTACTTATTTATTTAATAAACATCTAGAACGTTTCTTATAATTGATATCATGTTTGTATCTTCTTTTAGATGGAGAGTATTTATCCCCAATATCCATATCATCAAAAATAGATTCAATAATATTATTTAATAAAACATATGATATCTTAATGTTATTTTACATGACTTTATTTTAAAAGGTTTTAAAATTAAATTTGGTAATATTTTCATTATGGGTCACTTTTGTTCCACTTTAAAATATGTCTTAAAAGAATAATTATTTTCAGAATTGAAAATATTAAAGTATTATTGCTCCATCATTACAATAATTTTTCTTGAATATTCCTTTAAATTTTTCTTAGTTCATTTTTATAGTAAAATATTTTCAATAAAATTTGTGATTTTTTAGTTTTTTAGAAGTGATTTTCATACTTGAAAGGTCATTTTCATCAAGAATATTTTTAATGATTGTAATCATATTTATATTCTTAGTTGACAAAAAACATTATTTTAATTATTCAACACTAGTGATATTTTTTATATAAACTATCTTAATAATTTATTTTGATGGATTCTCATTGGTTCAATGATATTTTTATAGAGACTGTTTCTTTTCCATGTGTAATTCATGATATGATTGAATAGTGTTTATTGTTTTGATGAAAGGTGAAAGATTCTATTTGTTTTACTAATTATATTGTACTTTTAAATATTTGTTGATGAATTATGGGTGGTTTTTTTAAGCCAGGTTTGGGGTGTTATGATATAAAATCAAGGATCAGTGTGTCCATTTTTGAACTCCAATACATTGAGTAATGATGTTGAGTTAACTAGATAGAGGTTATTCCTAAGAGATAATGGATTTACCATTCTTATAAGAGATTAATATGGTTACTAGTTATAGGTTACTCATAATATATAGAGTAATTGATTTTTTAGTAATTCTAAATTGATTATTTGATGTTCCAAGATACCCCATGTATTCTTTATTCTTGCTATAATATTTTAATGATTCCTTTGATCAATAATGACATCACATAGCTAATAATTATTGATTTTCATGAATATTTCCTTTGATAAAACGGTGTTACATTTCACATGATTTATGACCTATATTATTATGGGTATGAATTATCTTATGTTACTTTCTTGTAATTTTATTATATCATCATACCCTTTTGACCATTTGTGGTTGTGATAACAATGATTTTTTATTTCTTACTTTTATCATTACGAACTATTTGGGTTAAAAATTATTATGTTTCCTCTTACCCTATTTATGAATAATGGTATCTAGAATGCTATTTTTACTTAGGATACTATATTAGAAACACTTAACTAGTGTTGATATATTTCTTTATGTCCACATTGTTTATGTATCCATGTGGTTTTGTAGGATTTTTTTTCTAATTATATAAAACTCTAAACCTAAATGGTACTAGGGTATTTACTGGTATAATATTTATATTTTATGTTACATGTTTTGAAGAGTAAAAATTCGGCCATTTTTATTATTATGAAGGGAATAAATGTAAGGATATTATTTTTAGAATTGGTTTCTAGAATGTGGGATTATGGTTGATATAAGAATCTTGGTAGTTTCAACTTCTTTATTATTTTTTTAGTGAAAATTTTTGTAACGACCCGTGAAAAATATGTTTTGATTTTTGACAGGTTTTCTTTTCAATGTCACCCGTTAAGTGAACCAACAAACAACTAATAAGGTATTAATAATAAAATGGATCAAATGGATGAAAATTCATTTTTTTCAAATAAGTAAAATTTTGGCTACAACATCCACTGACCAAACAAGAAGATAAACTAACCAAAAATCCCAACTAAGAACCCGATTACAATAATGGGGAGACCGCTTAAAACAACCAAGAGACCAAGAATGCGGTAGGGGTTTCTGGCATCCATCATAATGAACAGGTGGATGGGCAAAGCCACTACAACCATGCTAAGAACCAGGGGAATCATACGAACCATCTTCTCCCTTCTCCTTCAGTCACTTGGAGCGAGGGACACCGCGAGACCAGACCCTTTTATAATCACCCTAATCTGACCGTTGAACCCCAAATGGCTATAAATTTGACCATTAGTTTCCCCAAGAATCTAATGTTTTATTTTTACCGTTGGAAATAAGATAGTTTATCCCAAAAGGATCAGAATTCTAATTGTGTAATTTTATTTAATGTTTAAAAGTGGCATCAATGATAATTTAATCAATTTATTTCTTGTTTTCCAAAAAATGCGAATTATGTTTTATGAAAATTAATATTATTATTTATTATATTTATTTTCTTAATTTTAGAAATTAAAATTTTATATTGCATTTATATTAAAGATAATGGGTTTTTATTTTGTCTAAATATGTATTAACCCTTGAGTTATATATCTATATATACACATTGCATCAAATCAAAAAATTCTTTTTCTTTAAATTAAATTTAAGGGCTAATGTTAATACAAATGTTTTTTGCTTGGATAAACAGTTTTGGAAACTACGTCAAGTTATGGTTTCTTTTACTTATGTGTTTCATGGTGATGATATTTATATCGACACACTTTTATGTATGATTAAATGTAGTTACGTTTAATAATAATCTTTAATTAAGAAAAATTAAGGTAGTTAACTAATAAAAGAAATTAATATATATATATATGTGTGTTATGTTTTGATTACCCAATGTTTTTAATCTTTGTTTTTTATAATGAAATGTTAAGTAATTAGTAATTATGGTTTAATAATAATAATTATGATATAATAAGCTTAATAAAAATTATTGATGTTTTAAGAATAAAATATATTGAAATACCTTTATTTTATTAGTAACACATTTTGATTAAATTAATATATAATTTTTATTAAAATAATAAAAGAAGATTTAATAATTGAATTCTATAATAATAATAAAAAATGATGATTTAATAAATAAGGATATTAATAAAACCCCTTTTTTTAAACTTGCTGAAAACCGCGTTTTAAAACCTCACGACAATCTGGAGCCATCCAATCTGGGCACTCCATCGCAGTCGTCCACCCTTTTAATTTCGCGTCGATACTAACCTGTTCGATCAATATGTGATTGATCCCAGTCGTACGTTGTTTTATGGTTTCTTCTTCTCCCCGCATCCCTCGTTTTCTTCTTCCTCATTGCACCGCTGAACTAGTTGGTGTAGGGCAGCCCGTTTTTCTTCGTCTGGGCCGGTGAAGTAGACCCGGCTATCTCCTCCTTTCCATGAGTCGACACCGACCCCCCTCCCTCGGATACCCCCTTGCATGTGGGTCTTTGTCTTCTGTTTTTTTTAAAAAACCCTGTTGCACCGAATGAGGACGTTTGCGTCCGACTCCCTTGATCTCTCCGGCTTCTGGACCTCGTCGCTGCTGTTTTTTCCCCTCCTCTCCGAGCTAAGGTAAGGGGGGAACTCTGTTTTTAAGTTTTTTTTAAAGCTACGGATTACAAATATATAAATATATACGTTATATATATATATGTATGTATTTTTTCTGTGTTTATACTCACGGTTTCTCTTGCTTCGTCCACTCCTCCCCTTCGATCTGGTAAGGGAAATATCCTGACTTGTATTCTTTTTAAGCTTCAGTGTGTTTGTTTAGAAAAAAGTATATATATGCATATATATATATATATATATGCCTATACGCATACACACCATGTACACCTATCTGAGGCTCCTAGAACCGATCTTTTCACCCTCTTTGTGAAATCCTAAAATTGGTGTAAGGGTTCGAAGGATCTATTTTATTTGGGTGCGGGTTCTTGAATTTTACACTTTGTTTATATATATATATATATATATATATATATTTGTATACACATATGTATAAGATTATATAAGAAATTATACAACCTTTCCTCAATGTTTATAACCCTAGATTTCTTTTCACCTATGAAAAATGGAGTTGTTGAATAATTGCATGAATATGTAAATCATGCAATTACTTGGACCATAATGATATATATGTACATCTAATCATATATATGTACATGTACATCACTGTTCATAAGAGATGAATTTGGATCTTTTGTTTTCTACAATATATTATGATGATTTATTTACTCAAAAGCATATTATTTCAAGAAAATACCCAAAAAACTTTTATATACATATTGATATATATGATGAAGTTTTTATGAAAGTTAAGTTCATTTATTTTATTTATAAAGGAACCCCACTCAGTTTGCCAAACATTATTTTGCTTAATGTATAACATGGAGTATGGTTTGTTTTGGTAAACCCATGCATATGTACTGGTATATATATATCATCATGTTGTTTTCAATTACAAGTTTTTTATGGTGTTTACAAACTTTATAGAGAAAAGGGGTCATGTTGTTTAATGTGTTAATAAAATTTTTTTTACACAATTATGTAATGGTTTTCCCAAGATAGACTAGTTTATGCACACTGTATCCCTAACTACATGTATGTTTACACAGTTTTAATTAAACACCCACAATACACATTTATCATCACATGTGTAAGTTAGGAACTGCCATGCTTTAATTGGGTATTATAATGTTAACTGATTATGTTCTTTTCCTTAAAACTCATGTTTCAATTGTTAAGACAATTTCTTATGTGTACGAATTTAGCATGCATGTCTCAGCTTATTTATGATTGAACTGTCTTCATGTTTTGAATAAGTATGTAAAAAGGGGGTTGATTAAGAATGCATGAAACCCTATGAAAGAATGACCATGTCAAGATATGTGAGGGATGTATAGGGCTTACATGTGACGGGTGCGCCCGGAATTATACAGCGCTCCAATGCATTGGGTAAAGTGAGAGTCTCTTGAAAGGTTAAATGAAACGGGATTGGCAGTGAGCCTTGAACCGTTATGTATGTTATACGGTCTTGACGAAAGGTCTTGACAAAGTCCAGTATTATACATTCCCTCTTTATGTAATGATAAAGGTCAACCAGGGGTTAGTTCAACTAACAGGACAACCCCTAGTTGAAAGCTCCCATGACTTTGAAAATGTAATTTATGTGTCAAGAACTTTTTTCATGTGGTAAACTGTTAGATGAACTGTATATTCTCATGAACCATGTTATTCATGTTTTCCCTCCTTAGTTACATAATTTTTTTTAGAATTTATGTAACCTTGTTTGAGTATTATGCATTTCCTATTTTTCATATGTTGCGCTCTCTGATCTTGTTTATTTTGAAGCTTATTTCAAGTACGTACTTCTCTATGCAAGTGGTTTTAAAAAATGTTGGATGTCATGTTTTTACGAAAAGATAATGTTTCGTTTTTAACAAAGTGTTTTATTCTCTTCAAAGGAACTGTTTTGAGAAAGAGTTTTCTTAAAACGTTTTTAAAACCCCTTACTGGGCGTATTTGCTCACCCTATGTTTTTGTTTAAAAAATTTAAGGCATGGTTGGTACTAATGAAGTTAATCAGGAGCAGTTGGTTTCCCAGAATCCTGAGCCTCGTGATCTTCTGTAGAAATGGGACATGATATGTAATTTGTAATGATGTAATGAAATGTTAAGTATATCATGTCTCATTAAGCACCCTGGGTTTGGGGGTCGCTACAGTTGGTATCAGAGGATGGGTTCATGCAAATCTGGAAAACCAGGTGATATAAATGTATAGCTATGACTAACTAAGTAAAAATGTTATAACTTTCAGATGGCTGATATACCTACCGACATTTTGTCACATCCCACTGAGGCACTAGAGAACATTGTATCTCTAGCTAGCTGTGAGAGCTTTCTGAATTATGCCCAAATTCGCATAACGTGTAAGAACCTGTATGACGTGTCAAACTCACCTAGATTGCTTAGTCTTCACCGGGGATTGGGGATGGATTATCTCCTAATGATGATGAACCAATTTCCCTCTTATGCACGTCGGGGAAGGTATCACGAAGGACTCTTCCGAGTGTTCACAACTGGCGAGGAATTTGGCATAATTCTTGATAAACCTTTCCAAGAAGCTGCTGCTGCCGGAGACCTCCGAGCAGCTTACCTGTGCTAGATTTTTCACTACGGCTTCTAGGGCCAGTTAATGGACTTTGGAGCATTTGAAAATGAGTCCACCCATTTGTCTCTTAGGCAAGAAGTGTATACCGATGTTTCCCAACTCCATACCCCTCACGCTAGACTCAGGAGGCGTTCTAAATGTTCCTATGAGTTTAGTCATGTCTGTTCAGCCTGTGTGTGGTTTGAAGAGTTAGGGAGTTTTGCCACTCTTTGTGGCGTACGTCTTGTAAACTCAAACTTTTCCATGCAAACTTTTTCATAAATGGAAGTCTCTTGTTTCCTTTCATGACTCTACCTTATCAATGTTGTTAAGAGTTTCCTTTCGATGTTTGTTTTCAGATGGCTGGTCAAACGAACTTCTCATCACTACCCGATGAACTAGTAGAGGTCATCTTGATCAAGGCATGCACGGTGGATTATCCATCCTTTCTCCACCTGCGAGGGTCCTGCCAGCATTTTCTTGATCTAGCAAATGGTCCAGAGATCCTTCACTTCAGTAAAGAGGATGATCGTGTCTTTCACCTCGTTCCCACTGCCCAACTCCCCTGCTACGGGCGATGGGGAAGGTACCATGAGGGCATGTTCCAGTGTTTTACTGTGGCACAAAACTTTTCTGCCAGAGCGTGCTTCCTCATGGCTGCTCAGAATGGCCAGCTTAGTGCAGCCTACATGTTCCAAGTCCTGAATCTCAGTCTCCTCAACCGCGTTGTAACACCCCGAGATTTTATGAAAAGTATTCTTTTAATTTCATTAATATCTTGTGTTGTATGCTACACCAAGATTACCTTGCGCTATACGCAACACCGTATTAGCTTGCAGTATACGCAACACTATTCTTGGATCGTGTTACACACAATTTTGATAATAGTTATTCTACTTAACATTGAGTGTATATATATATATATATTCAATGTATAAATGAAATATGGTTAGATTCTATTATACGAAACAACGAAGGATTATTTCACAACACGCAACCTTGACTTGGCTTGCATTACACGCAATCACGACCATCCTCGATAGAGTGTGTTGTACGCAATACCGGGTTTTACTAAACAATGATATATTATTATAATATTATTATGAACTATCCATTATGAATAGTATTAACGGAAATTTGAATTTTATAACATTATTATTAATCTTAAAAATTTTCTAGAACATGGTATAAGAACAAAATAATTTTTCGGGTAAAATAAGTATTTTTCAAAAAATGCAGTTTTGCCGCCTTTTGATGGGGCACCAACATTAAATCTAGTTTTTGATATGTTTATAGGTTCTACTTGACAAAATAAAATTATTCTTTGGAATCAAGAAATAAAAATTTACTTTGGATAAATTTTTCATTTTATTCTGATGACTTTTATATTTTAATGAATAGTAAATACACCCTATATTTTAATTAAAAAAACCTTTTTTCATCGTAATATCTTATGTGGTTAAATTATAATATTGAATAGTTTTAAAGTATAAATAGAATATATTTTTACCATTTAATATAATGTATGTCATTATCATTGATTTTACCTTGAATTCGTAGGTTAAATCAATTCAATCTTTGGCAATGTTTTAAAGAAAACCCGTTTTCTTTCGACAACAGGATTAATTTTAATTTAATTTCTGCAACTTCTGTGTATTGAATTTGAAAAAATGGATTCCATATTTGGAATCAGTGTGTCCAAATTATGTTAATAGGTTACTTTTTATTTTTGGAAATTATGAATAGTAACTACGGTAAATTTTATTTACTATAGTTAAAGGTAAATCGGGTAATTAAGGGTCAATATAAGATTATAAAATTACCCTAACACTTGGAAAAATCCTATTGGATGACTAAAAGTCGACCTATATAACCTAAGGGTCGATTTGATTCATTTAATGGACTTTTTTCCATGAAAATAATTTAATTATTATTAAAACCAAAGAAAGTGACAACATGTCACCCTCTTAAATACTATAAGTATAATAATTTTAATTTAGTGATAAACTTCATGAAACATCAAACATTAATAGTCTACAGAAATCTAAAAAATTATCTACATCATGAGAATTTATTTAGAATTTTTTGGGATTAAATAATTATCATTAATTGTGACACAATAGTGATGTAGAAATTATTTATCTAGTAAGAAATCAAGAATATAGTTTTTATTAAACTAATAGTGACCATAAAAGGAACAAAACCCTGCCCAAAACTTATTGGTCATGTAAATTTAAACTATAATCATCCAATGGTCGAATATTCAACCATTTGGAGTCTTATACAAGAAATTATGACACTTATATTATTTTATATTAAATGATGCCAAAGTTGTCACCTTCATAATTTAATAAATATAACAATTTAAATATTGTGGTTTTAAGATCATAAATTCAAGTAAAAGTAATATTGTGAAAGGTGATATATTTATATTCATCATAGGATTTTATTTTAAAGTTTTATGCAACAAATCAATATATTAAATAATTATACAAAAATATTGTAGTAATTATTTTATTAAGAGATAAACCAAATAAATGGTTTTAAAAATAATAAAATAAATATTATATGAACTATTTAATGTGATCCACTAATTTGATCGATACATATGACATTTTAGGAATATATTAAATCTTCTAATTCGAACATATCTTCTGTATATATTTTATTTAAATTCAAATAAATGAATAGTGTAAAAATTGACACTATTGTTATTTTATAAAAATAACATATTATAAAATTGTTTAAAAATCACAAAAATATTTAAAAATTATAAATTTAAATTCATATGTTATGTAATGTTATAAAGTAAACTATTATGGAATATTCCAAACAAATAAGTGATTATTTGTTATAATTTAAAATTTAGAATTTTATTACCACAAATAAACTTAAATAGATTAAATAAGGATAAATCAAAATGATAAGGTTTAAAATAAGATCCAAACATGTCTAAATTTTATTTGTTGATGAGATTACAACCCTATATCATCTAATATTCTAATATGAGTCATTTATGGAGGTTTCTATGTGGGCTAAGATTTACTATAAATAAATATTTTTAAGAATTCCAAAGGTTCCCCTCTCCTCCCTTATAAAAGGGCACCTCCTCCCTCTCTTCCTCACACCACTTTGAGGCTTCCAGATCAGCCAACCCCTACCAAATTCTTTTCTCCACTTCCCTAGAAACATCCTAGAGGTCCTGGTCTTCTTGAAAGACAAATTTTAGTGCTCTAAGAGGAGGTCTCAAATAGGCGCTTCAAAGAAGAGGTAATATCAATTACCGATTCTTTCAGATTTATTTCTTCTTCCACTTAATTTTTTAGTTTTTCAATTATGGGGTAATAATATCAGTATAAATCATATACTAATATGTTATTATAAGTATGAAACATCCATATTTCACCATCTATCCGTCCAACGGAAAATGAAATCACCGCGCGTGCGTACGTACAGAATACCGTCTCCACGCCGTGGTGTAATCTATTTTCCACCACCACCTTACTTGGATGGGTATAAGGGTGAAAGTAATGAATATATATAATTATTGTAAAGTGATATTGATTATGTAATATTATACATACACTTTAATACAATTCCACGATCTTGTGAATGATATCATCGCTCGTGCGTACGTACGGACTACCGTCTCCACGATGCGATGAGATTCACTCTCCATGTTAACCATTCATGAATGATTATAAAGTATATATATTTAATAATAATGAAATATATGACATAATAATGATACTGGATTTATGTATATATGTATATGTATGTCATTTACTTAATTCCATTCAATTCAAAAGGGAAACGAAAACAGCGTTCATGCGTACGTACGACCTACCGTCTCCATGAACGGTGTATTTCATTCCTTTTAACGATATATAATATATATGTATATGATGAATATATATAAATCATGCTTTAAATTATGAAATTATGTAAATTAGGATATACGTAATAATATCAAGAACGAAAAGTCGAAACACATACGATAAATGAAATGATTTTACCCAAAACGCTGCTTTAACATGGAATTTACAAAAGAACGGGTAATATAAAGTCATAAGTAAACCATATATGATATCATAACATTGAATATGATCCTGTAATAAGTCAATGAAATTATTTAAATCATTATACAGGAGGTTCAGATACATACAAAGCATATCAGACATAAGGTAAGGGATAATTTTTCAAATCTCATTTTTATCCGAGATTGCTTATTCGTAAGTATTTACTAGGGTTATTTATATCATCCATGTCCATGTTTTATAAAAGTGTATTCATGAATTTTTAAAGTAATTTTTACCCATTATTGACTTTTACTACATGGTATGTAAGGAATCATTCTTTTTTTACGTTACGAGGTATTTTTTTTTACCTTTCTGAAAAAAGTACGAGGAGAATGTTATTTTTAACTTATATACGGCGTGAACGGATTTTTACTGTTTCATAATGCCTCATTTTCATGAATCTTAATCTACATGATTTTATGACTATTTTCAACAAAATACTTTTATTTTAAAAGTTCATGGCATTTTTTGAAAAGAAAATGATTTTGACAAAGAAAGGATATTTTCCTCAAGAATTCATTTCAAATGTTTTATCAAAACCATTTTCCATCTAAGATGACATTATTTGATATGTGTATGCTTCAAGTTTAATGTCTCTATGATTTACATGGTTCAGTTTTTATGATGAATTGTCCATTTGTTTTATCTAGATTATGAAATTATAGGATGATGTTTATGTAACCCATTTTATTCTTTTGGTTATGGTGAATTTTTTAAGTTTATTTTGTGGAAAAAGTAAGATTCATTTCATTATGAGATGGGTGGGACCTATATCTCCCTCCAATGCATTGGGTAAAGATTTTATATCTCATGAGATAGACATGGCTGGAATGGTAAGTTAATTCGGTTCAGTGTTACAGGACTGAAACGAGGAGTGAACTCGATTCAGAATGGGACTTCGTCCACTAAGATGGTCTTGACAGCAATGCCTTGGCTACCATGGAAATCATTACATGTGATTAATGGATGCCAAAATTACATGTTTTATTCCAATGCTATGTTATCATGATTTATGTTTCATTATGATCTATGCCTTATGTACTTCCATGTCTTAAGTCGTTGCTCAAGATTTTGATGTTTAAACATTACGTTCATGTTTTTAAGATCAAATGTATATGGTATGTTTTATTTTATCTATGCTTACCCTTACTGAGAATTTGACCTCACCCTTTTTATGTTTTCTTTTCCCCCAGGATTAAAAGAAATATTTTAGGTAAGGAAACAAAAATGGGAAGATCTTTATGGGAGATGTTGAAAATCTTTCACCACGATTAAAAGATTACGTTAAAAGTTTCCAAAGACACTAAACTATTAGGGTCCTTGTGTGTCTGTTTTTTTATGTATTAAGTATTATGCTAAAGTAATGTAATGTCCATGTACGACAAGCTTAGGGTCTCTACATGTGTCATCCCTCTCGACTACCTCGAGCGTGATGTGTCTAGAAGATTTATCAAGGAGTTTATCTACTCGGACATTTCCGAGATTTGCATGACACGAGCCTCCCTTTGGAAGCCCGTGTGCAGTACGCACGAACAGGAGTTCAAGGAGTACTGTTCGAGGTGCATCTGGGCTAGGGAAACAGAAGAGCTGTGTGCCAAACTTGGTATCCCGTTAACCGAGCCAGATCCACTGTTTCGGTAGTGTTCTATGTTTGGGGTTTCATTTTTTCCTTTTTTTTATGATAAAATTGCGAGGGCGCATTTATTTGAAGGGGGAAGTAATGTAAAGACCCGAGAAAACCATGTTTTGATTTTTAACAAGTCTTCTTTTCATTGTCACCCGTTAAGTGAACCAACAAACAACTAAAAAGGTATTAATAATAAAATGCATCAAATGGATGAAAAATACTTTTATTCAAATAAGCCACATTTTGGCTACAACATCCACTGACCAAACAAGAAGATAAACAAACCGAAAATCCAAACTAAGAACCCGATTACAATAATGGCGAGACCGCTTAAAACCAACAAGAGCCCAAGAATGCAGTAGGGGTTTCTGGCATCCATCATAATGAACATGAGAATGGACGAAGCCACTCCAACTGTGCTAAGAACCAGGGGAATTATACGAACCATCTTCTCCCTTCTATTTTAGTCACTTGGAGAGCGGGACACCCCGAGACCAGACCCTTTTATAAGCACCCAAATCTGACCGTTGAACCCTAAACAGCTATAAATTTGACCGTTGGTTTCCCCAAGAATCTAATGTTTTATTTTGATCGTTGGAAATAAGATAGTTTACCCCAAAAGGATCATAATGCTAATTGTGTAATTTTCTTTAATTTTTAAAAGTGAAATCAATGATAATTTAATCAATTTATTTCTTGTTTTCCCAAAAATGCGAATTATCTTTTATGAAAATTAATATTATTATTTATTACATTTATTTTCTTAATTTGAGAATTTAAAATTTTATATTGTATTTATATTAAAGCTAATGGGTTTTTATTTTGTCTAAATATTTATTAACCCTTGAGTTATATATATATATATATATAAATATTGCATCAAATCAAATAATACTTTTTCTCTAAATTAAATTTAAGGGCTAATGTCAATACAAATGTTTATAGCTTGGATAAACAGTTTTGGAAACTACATCAAGTTATGGTTTCTTTTACTTATGTGTTTCATGGTGATGATATTTATATCGACACACTTTTAAGTATGATTAAATGTAGTTATGTTTAATAATAATCTTTAATTAATAAAAATTAAGGTAGTTAACTAAAAAAGGAAATTAATATATATATATATATATATCTGTGTTATGTTTTCATTACCCAATGTTTTTAATCTTTGTTTTTCATAATGAAAAGTTAATTAATTAGTGATTATGGTTTAATAATAATAATGATGATATAATAAGGTTAATAAAAATTATTTATGTTTTAAGAATAAAATATATAGAAATACCTATATTTTAATAGTAAAACATTTTGCTTAAATTAATATATAATTTTTATTGATCAATTATTTTTTTTTAAAATAATAAAAGTTGATTTAATAATTGAATTATTTAATAATAATAAAAATGATGATTTAATAAATAAGGATATTAATAAAACCCCTATTTTTTAAACTTGCTCAAAACCACGTTTTAAAACCTCACGACAATCTAGAGCCGTCCGATCTGGGCACTCCATCACAGCCGTCCACCGTTTTAATTCCGCGCCGATCCTAAGCCGTTCGATCAATATGCGATTGATCCCATCCGTCCGCTATTTTACGGGTTCTTCTTCTCCTCGCGTCCCTCATTTTCTTCTTCCTCATTGCGCCGCTGAACCAGTAGGTGTAGGAAAGCCCATTTTTATTCGTCTAGGCCGGTGAAGTAGACCTGGTTGTCTCCTCCTTTCCATGAGTCAACACTGACCCCCCTCCCTCAGATACCCCCTTGCATGTGGGTCTTTGTCTTCTGTTTTTTTTAAAACCCTATTGCACCGAAGCAGGACGTTTGCATCTGGCTCCCTTGATCTCTCCGGCTTCTGGACCTCGTCACTGCTGTTTTTCCCCTCCTCTCCGAGCTAAGGTAACGGGCGAACGCTGTTTTTAAGTTTATTTAAAGATACGGTTTACAAATATATAAATATATACATGTTATATATATATATATATGTATTTCTTCTGTGTTTATACTCATGGTTTCTCTTTCTTTGTCCACTCCTCCCCTTCGATCAGGTAAGGGAAATATCCTGCCTTTTTTTCCTTTTAAGCTTCAGTGTGTTTGTTTACACAAAAGTATATATATGCATATATATATAGGCCTATATGCATACACACCATGTACACCTATGCGAGGCTCCTAGAACCGATCTTTTTAGCCTCTTTGTGAAATCCTAAAATTGGGGTAAGGGTTCGAAGGATTTGTTTTATTTGGGTGCGGGTTCTTGAATTTTACACTTTGTATATATATATATATACATTTATATACACATATGTATAAGATGATATACGCAAGTATACAACCTTTCCTCAGTTTTTATAACCCAGATGCCTTTTCGCCTATGAAAAATGGAGTTGTCGAATAATTGCATGAACATGTAAATCATGCAATTACTTGGATCATAAAGATATATATGTACATGTAATCATATAGATGTACATGTACATCACTGTGCATAAGAGATGAATTTGGATCTTTTGTTTTGTACAATATATTATGATGATTTATTTACTCAAAAGCACATTATTTCAAGAAAATACCCAAAAACCTTTTATATACATATTTATATGCATGATGAAGTTTTTATGAATGTTAAGTTCATTTATTTTATTTATAAAGGAACCCCACTCGGTTTTCCAAACATTATTTTGTTTAATGTATAACATTGAGTATGGTTTGTTGTGGTAAACCCATGCATATGTACTGGTATATATATATATCATAATGTTGTTTTCAATTACAAGTTTTTTATGGTGTTTACAAACTTTATAGAGAAAAGGGGTCATGTTATTTAAAGTGTTAATAAAAAAGTTTTTACAAAATTATGTACATGGCTTTCCCAAGATGGACTAGTTTATGCACATTGTATCCCTAACTACATGTATGTTTACACAGTTTTAGTTAAACACCCACAATACCCATTTATCATCAGATGTGTAAGTTATGAATGACCATGCTTTAATTGGGTATTATAATGTTAAGTGATTATGTTCTTTTCCTTAAAACTCATGTTTCAATTGTTATGACAATTTCTTATGTGTACGAATTTAGCATACATGTTTTAGCTTATTTATGATTGAACTGTCTTCAAGTTTTGAATAAGCATGTAAAATGGGGGTTGATTAAGAATGCATGAAACCCTATGAAAGACTGACCATGTCAAGATATGTGAGGGATGTATAGGGCTTATATCTGACGGGTGCACCCGGAATTATACAGCGCTCCAATGCATTGGGTAAAGCAAGAGTCTCATGAGACGTTATGTGAAACGGGATTGGCAGTGAGCCTTGAACCATTAAGTATGTTATACGGTCTTGACAAAAGTCCTTGACGAAGTCCAGTATTATACATTCCCCCTGTATGTAATGATAAAGGTCAACCAGGGGTTAGTTCAAATAACAGGACAACCCCTAGTTGAAAGCTCCCATGACTTTGAAAATGTAATTTATGTGTCAAGAACTGTTTTCATGTGGTAAACAGTTAGATGAACTGTATATTCTCATGAACCATGTTATGCACGTTTTCCCTGCTTAGTTACATAATTCTTTTTAGAATTTAAGTAACCTTGTTTGAATATTATGCATTGCCTATTTTTCATATGTTGCGCTCTCTGATCATGTTTATTTTGAAGCTTATTTCAAGTACATACTTCTCTGTGCAAGTGGTTTTCAAAAATGTTGGATTTCATGTTTTTACGAAAAGATAATGTTTCGTTTTTAAAAAAGTGTTTTATTCTCTTCAAAGGAACTTTTTTGAGAAAGAGTTTTCTTAAAACGTTTTTAAAACCCCTTACTGGGCGCATTTTCTCACCCTACGTTTTTTTTAAAAAAATTCAGGCATGGTTGGTACTAATGAAGTTAATCAAGAGCAGTTGGTTTCCCAGAATCTTGAGCCTCGTGATCTTCTGTAGAAATGGGACATGATCTGTAATTTCTAATGATGTAATGAAATATTAAGTATATCATGTCTCATTAAGCACCCTGGGTTTGGGGGTCGCTACAGTTGGTATCAGAGGATGGGTTCATGCAAATCTAGAAAACCAGGTGATATAAATTTATAGCTATGACTAACTACGTAAAAATGTTATAACTTTCAGATGGATGATATACCTACCGTCCTTTTGTCACTTCCCACTGAGGCACTAGAGAACATTGTATCTCTAGCTATCCGTGAGAGCTTTCTGAATTATTCCCAAATTTTCATAACGTGTAAGCACCTGTATGACGTGTCAAACTCACCTAGAGTGCTTAGTCTTCACCGGGGATTGGGGATGGATTATCTCCTAATGATGATGAACCAATTTCCCTCTTATGCACGTCGGGGAAGGTATCACGAAGGACTCTTCCGAGTGTTCACAACTGGCAGGGAATTTGGCATAATGCTTGATAACCCTTTCTAAGAAGCTGATGCTGCCGGAGACCTCTGAGCGGCTTAGCTGTGCTAGATTTTGCACTACGGCTTCTAGGGCCAGTTAATGGACTTTGGAGCATTTGAAAATGAGTCTCCCATTTGTCTCTTAGGCAAGAAGTGTATACCGATGTTTCCCAACTCCATACCCCTCACGCTAGACTTAGGAGGCATTATAAATGTTCCCATGAGTTTAGTCCTGTCTGTTCAGCCTGTGTGTGGTTTGAAAAGTTAAGAAGTTTTTCCACTCTTTGTGGCATACATCTTGTAACATATGTTGTTTATCATGAGTAGGTGATTGATCACCACCCTTCATGATGACACTTGAGTTTACATGACTAGTTGAGTTTATGATTATTTTGGGTTGTTTGTGTTTTATTGATATTTTATACGATTTTGTTTTATGCTCATTGAAAATGTATGAGTTGGAATGTGGTTTCTGAAAATGTATTTTGAAGGAAATGTAAAATGAATCGATGGAATAGTGTTGTGTTACCTAGACTGAAAAATCATGTGGTGACCAAGAAATTGATTTTACAATTTTTTCTTGGACTACTGTTTGATTCATACATTGGCCATAAAAATAGTATCCAAGTCGATAATAGTTCTTCACCATAAATATTTTTATATTTCAAACCCCATGATTCTTAGATTGATCGTGAGTGGTTCCTAGTTATGGGAATATAACCAAGGTGTCTCTTATGGTATATTTTCTTTATTACATGGAATTTTGGTTGATGATTGTGCTGTTCCACCTTTTTATATGATTGTTTTAAAAAAGTCAAAATAATGGGTATTTAATGGAATGGTGTTTTTACTTTGAATAGAGACTTGTTATTTGTCCATAATATTAATTTATTTAATATTTAATATTATTTTTAGTTATATATTTTATTATTATTTTTGGAAGAAAAAATTGTTTTAAATCTATTTGATGATTTAAATTAAGACCAAGAGGTGTTTTGGAAAAAAACCGGGTCTTTGGAAGATCAAGTGGGTTGTGTGATTATTCAAATGCCTTGGATTCTATGATATTCAATAGTTTGTAATAATTTAAAAATTTTGGGGATTTTTAAATTTTTTTATAGTGGTTAATTGTTTTAAAATGGATGGTGAGAATTATTTGATTTCTTTGATTAGAAAAAGTTTGTATTGTAACATGTAATTGGGAATTTATTAGGTATTTCATTTCTTTTTCCAAATGATATTAGAAGATAAAATTTAAAATTGTTTAAAAGAGGTATTTCAATTGAAATGATTGCATAGAACCTTGATTCTTAAAGTTATTTTTATTTTGGTTTGTTGTGGGTTTATAATTGTCCCTTTTTGATGGAGTCTCATTTTTTGTTTTTTAGGATACATGACTAGGTAGGGCCAATATTTGGGGTTATTTATGGTAATACACTTTGTAATGGGTCTTTGAAAACTATAAGTTATTTATCCTTTCAGTGATATTTTTCCCAATTGTAGATCTTTACAAACTCAAAATATAGAAGAAAATGTTGATTCATTTCATGGTGTTTTAGTGGTGATGCATCTTGAAATTTTACATGTATGTTCATACCGATCTCTTTATGTTGGTATTGGTGTTGGTTGATTTTGGTTGTATGATCATGTGTTCCTTAGTTCATTATTGATCATTTTGTGCTTTGGGGTGGTTATTTTTTACATATTGTTACGTGCTGAGGCTAGTGTGGTAGTTTTTAATATCAATTTTTGTGGGTTCATTTCATTACATTCCTATTTTGTTTTTTTAGTAATGACATCATTGGAATCTTTATTTTTTTTGTTTTGGTTGTTATTTATATTCTGTTATTGGTGAAAGTTACGCATGAGATTGGGTTTAGTAAACGTGACATAGGAAATACGAGGATATGTTCAGGGGTAACAAGGATTTTTGGTTTATTTTATGTTAGAAATTTGGAATCATTAGGTCAAAATTCTCTATTAGGATCTCCATGGGATGGTTCTCCATGATAATGGACCAATTTAACATCATTAAAAAATTTCAAAACATAATGTTAGAACATCATTAATTATTATTAAGGTGCCTCTCATATTGATGAATTCTTTCTTTATTTTCCAAATTGATGGTTTTGATAAACTTGTTTTGATTCTTTACGGATATTATATAGTTTGAGATTTACTTAGCTAGTTTTTAGGACGTTAATCCATTATGAGATTTTTGATAGTTTCATCGTGGTATGATAGGGTTGGTAGATTTTTATGGATTACTTTATTGATTTATGGAATCGTTCATGTTTTAATAATATTCATTATTTTTAATAGGATTCCAAATATTTATATCATTTTTGATTAATTATGGAGGGTGGAAAGACCTATGATATGTATTTTTATACATAAATATATTATTTAATGGTTGTTGAATGGATATTGATTGATTATATTTTATGTTGATTTCATATTTTATTAATATTCGTAGCAATGAATAATGTTTTGTATTTCCCTTTTTAATGTTACATAGTTTTTACCTAAAAACTCCCATTTAATTCATTATGGAGATGATATATTATGGTTACCTTACATATTTAATTTAAACTTGAATTTCTATGAACAAATGTGGAACAAAATGGAGATTTATGACATCCTCATATCACTATAGTTTTATGTTTCATATTATTTTTAGTTTATTGGATCACATACATTTTTACAATAAACATTTTATTAGAGTACATGAGAATTTTTCAATCCTTGAGAACACAATATAGATTTTTCAAGAAGGGATTTGAAATTTTTATTAGGATTTTTTTTTAAGAATGCAATACATAACTGAATTGTATTTCCCATGCAGGATTTTCAATTATATTGTAGGGTTTACAGTGGATATATTAAGAATAATGGATCTATATTCATTCCATAAAGATAAATATTTTAATAATTATGATTTATAATACTTAGATATATTATATGAATATTAATTATGATTTAATAGAAAATTCTTCCATACATTAATGTCCATCTGAATAACAAGACTACGAAATTTTAGGATTTACTTTGGACAAGATATGTAAGTAGAGCAACTAGATTATAATGACCACATGGTTGTATGTACACACATTTTTATGCATGAATGGGGTAGATTAGTCCATTAATATGGTAGTGTGTTGGATTTATCACCATGGGTTAGTGCCTGTGAAAAATGGAGAGGACCCCATTAATCACAACTGAAGAAAATGGGACATTATTAAATTTTTACCTAAATTACACCTAATAACTTGAGTTATGTAGGATATTATGAAACTTGTTAGGGTTTCTCCATTTAAAAAACATTCATTTATAAATAATTCCACAAATTCAAATTAATAATTTCCTTTTTATCAAATCTAAGCCATCATTTTTAACCATTTCCATAACATTATGTATAAACATCTCAACAGGGAAATATCCACTGATCAACCTGATACAACAAGACATGGTCAATCATCCCCAAATTCATGCATTCAATATTTATTGTTCATTCATAAGATTGTTCAATGTATATGATTCTAATGAAGAAAAACATAGGTATAGAAGAAAATTCTCATATGAACAGTGTTGATGACATGGTAAATCATCCCCAAATTCATGCATTCAATCTTTATTATTCATTCATAAGATTGTTCTATGTATATGATACTGATAAAAGAAAAACATAGGTGCAGAAACAAAATTCCTATTTGAACAGTCTTGATAAAATTAATTCATCGCATATCTTCGACATATAATGTGAATAATAATGAGAATAAGAAAAACCCATATTAGATAGTTTTATTTACATTATTTTATCACATATCCAACCGACCATCATCTGATGAATCTAGTCAAGTGAAGCCTTTGGTGTCACATGAGTTTCAAAACAGAAGGATTTTTAGGATTTCGATTTTTTTATATGAATAGATTGTAAATAATTTATCAGGGACTTAAGTAATCTTGAAACACAAGGGATAGGTAGTGATTACCTTAAATATTAATAAATAAGTATGGAGGGGAACACATCCATTTGATTATTTTTTTATAAGACAAATATCATTTTTTGGAAATAGAGAACAATATTTTATATTTTTGAGGTAAGGAAAAAAGTTCCTCTAGAGATCCATTAAAAAATGAGAATACATTCATGTGAATCAATTACATAAAAAATTTAATAGAGAAACATGGAAGATAATGATATGGGATTTTTGAGATTGTATAAATTATAGAGTTGAATAATCAATTTATTTTTTAAAAAATATTTACAAAATCAATGATTTAATTTGAAAAAAATTATAAATTTGAATAGAAAATCTCTTCATGTGACTACAAGAAAGGAAGGAAATTATGTGACCCCCCCCCTCTGGTCATGCGATCGCCTGATGATTTTGTGGCCATAAAAAGATGGAACAACTTGTTCATGTGATCACATGATTTTATAACCTAAATGTTGTCTTAGTTATGTGTATCAGTCATCCATTATTCTATTGGGGGTTTCCATGGGAAATATGTACATGATGCAATAGATTATCCCTCACATCCATTCAAAACTGTGTGACTCGATCGTATTCACATGAATTGCATGACCCTACATTGTTCACATAGAGAAAAAGATCCCATGATATCTAGGTGATCACCCATCTCTCAGTAGTGATTCACTAAAACTTATAATTCATTCTTCTTATATTACACTAGTCCACTTAATATCCTCCAAGAATCCCCAACTAATATGTCCATAATCATTATGAGTTTTGTAATACTACCATTCCCATTAGTGATATTGGAAGAATATCAACTACTAGAAATCCCATTCCAACTATATGTAAGAAACATAGGGTAAAATCCGAAGGCCCAAAATCCATATTCACCATATGTTATTTTTTTAACCCATTAATATCTTTTTTTTCTCACACTGGTCGTGACTCACTTGTTCTCAGATATTTTCAACAGTCATTACATTAGCATAAAAAACTCATATATGAAGTATGAGGACTCCATTTCTTATTTTAATATTGACACATAAAATTTAATTCCAAATTTTTTAATATTTATATCAAATATGTTTTCATCAGTCCTACCATGAGGCCATAATCCACATAATGATCACAATACCCTAATATATGTATCGTACGCATTTCAATGTCCACTATGGAAACTCATGATTCTTGTCTTGTGGTGTTGTATTCAACAAAATACTCTTAATCATACTTATATTTTGGAAAACTTATTATATAATTCATAATCCAAAAAACTCCTATATTTTAAAAAATCCCTTGGTGTAATCCCCAACTATATCCTCCTTTCCTTTAAAGGGCCATACTTCCGATGTAGTATCACAAGGAATACTTGTATGCTTATGTATTTTATAAACATCAATATAAGGATAATTTTCATTTGTTCATTAATATCATATATATAATTCCCCACCATGTATAAATATCCCCCACATCTCTTGTAGAAATATCCCCACATTTTACATTACCATAAGACATTAAATTTCAATGAATGATCCTATCACATCACCTTAGAATGTGTCACTCAAAATACAATGGCATTGATTCTAATCTCATTATGATACGTAGGATGAATCCTAAAGGTTCAAACCCCACATCATATAATTTTAATCATCAGTATCATTATGAAATATCCTTTATTAGATCGTTAACATTCTTTTCTCACTTGTCCATAATCCTACGAGTCCAGTTTTTTAAACTATGAGGGTCATATTCTCAAGAAAACTATCTTTTATCAAGTCATGTTCCTCCACCAAGAATAATATGTTGCTTCTTGGTCCCACTATGTTTTCCTCATTTATCCAAATATCTAATTAGGGTTATATACACAGGGATATACTCATTGTCAAACTAACTCATCAAAATAGGTAATTATTCTCTTTTACAAAAAATATAATCTTTGACACATCGATATGTCCCACAACAATACATTTTTTTGGGAAATATTATCATAGACATAGTTATTTTAAGATGTTAAAGTGTATTGATTTGTCTTTATCATGTGACCTTATGAGGTATAATGTGTCATGGACAATATGTGTTCTTATTCTTTTCACCATTATATATTTGAATCCCCTTTATAACCATGATCTTGACACCATAAAATCATACTACTCACAAAAATGATGAAAACATTTGGAGCTCCTAGATGTATATATTTAAAACATTTAAATCTCCCAACCGACGTCATTAAAATTACCGAGTAACAATATGGAGAACCTATGATACATTTAGATAGTTTTATTTATTTTTTCAATTTAATATATACATATACTCACTTTTGTGGTAAACAACCCATTATAAATGATCAAGCAACCAGTCATGTATTATGTCTAGGGAAATATTCATGAACATATCATAAATCATAAGGAGAGTCTTAGAGTAAGAAATATTTCCTCCTACTAGGGTTTGATAATCCTAAATACCCACATTTTTAAACTCATTTTAGTTCCTATTATTATTTGGAAACCAATCCCTAATGATCTCCTAACATTGGAAATAAGGCTAGTAGCCAATTGTAGATGTGAGAAATATTGTGTGTTTTTGGTTCCATGAATAAGACTGTTTGTTAATTGTTTGAATCTAAGAGGGAGAATTTTACATGAAATAGTCACAAACCATACTAAAACTCTTAAAATAAAACTCTCCCCACCAATGATTCCGGTCAAACTAAAAATGGTGAACCAAACATGAATACATAATCAATTTTAAAGAATTTATAGTAAGAAATGGGCCAATTTTCTAACATTAAACTATAATGATGACTAATCCAACATGAACTCATATATATATATATATATGATATTTTTTTACATAAATCTAATACAAACTATACAATTAATGCTCTTCATAGTAGTTCTCATTCCCATTTGGGTGTACCAGGTCCTGGGAATTGAAAGCTAACCAAAACCTGACTAAGTAATAAATGATGCCCCAAATATCCCTACACTATTGAGGCATTAAATCACGAGGTCTAAAATTACCTCTACAAAAACCCATTACCAGTGGGAATCCGAAACAAGATCTAAAAAATATAAAAGTCAATCATAACCCTTGGGTAAGCCATTGGGGCCATATATGGTGTTTCAATGATTGGTGTCTTATTTTGACTCTGATACTTTCTAGATTTTCTATCATACAAATGGAATATCTAAAAGAACCAATGGATTCAATAATCGTTTTACATGATCATAATAACCATATGACACATCAAGGGTTTTCACTTAACGAGTTGATACACTACGCATACATTTTTTCCACTATAGAAACATTGGCCTTGAGGCCCCAATATACATTTTCAATAACCTAGACCCTCCTTCATTTTTTCAGTAAAAAATCTATAATGGTATTACCATCCCAACCACTCTATCCTATATTTGGAGTTAACTCATGATATCTATGAGAGGATGAAGCACTATATGATATCATACCCATGAAAGATCATGGATAAGGAGGCTTCCCTTCTTCCCACATTCAACTACTTCTGGTGATATCCAAAAATTACATAAATACCCGAATTAATTTTCTTAGTTATGTGAAATATGAACCACCATGTTAAGAAAACCTCAATTGTGATACCTTGGATGTCTCCTACCCACCATGGTAATTGTAATGAATGTATGTCCAAAATTATCAAGGTGTTCATATATAAAGTACTGCATTACCTAGTCATCTAGGCCATGGTATCTGATTGGAGAGAACTCAAGGGGAATATGATAAATAAAACTTATTATTAGAACCATATCGTGGATATTATCAATATCCCTTTGTCCCATTAGAGTATCACAACAGTGTAAAGAAAATAACACTAGAACATCACAATCTAGATGCTTCATATTTCATAATAGTTGGACTTGGTGAAAATCTAATATTTGGAAGAACTATTCCCCATATTATTTTTGGGAATATTTATCATTTTTAACCTGAGATACATCTCTAATGTGGTTTTCATCCTATAAAATGGTAAAATAGGCATCTTACATTTAGATGGTATAATGGGTGCTGACCCACCAGATGAGATACTCCACTAAAGAGGAGTTCAAGATAATTTGCCTTTCTCTCAACATGATATAACAAAAACCCAAGAAAATCATCCTAGTTATAATAATCATATTCTTATTAAGGGTGATTGTTCCATTATCCATTCATCAAAGCCATTTACAGTGGACCCACTTATACTCCCACCATTAGTGAAGGCTAGATTGGTGATTCATATTCATGATATACATAAGGAATTATAGACCATTTGGGTGAATTAGTATGAATTGTTTATAGGGAATATGACCTATGTCAATAAAATATAGAAACTTTCATGTTTATTTCTTGACTCCCATCATCCTCAACTCATACAACCATTAATAATGGATAAGATGTATACATTTATTATACTTTTCATCCCCTAGATGTCTAAGAAGAAAATTTATACTAAATAATACTTCAAATAGATACAAAGAGACAATAGGAATATCTATGAAATAAATACTACGATTTCTCGGAATCCTCTTTCGTTATATTGTACCAGTACCCTGCTACATGGTTCCTTATTGATTTTATGTTCCCCATCCCATAATGATGGGGAATTTTTTATGGTTTGAAGTCCCCCACCCATAATTATAGGGGTATATCTATATTTTCTACACCCTCATCTAGTTCACTCCAACTGAATTTTGACCATAGTAATTCCCACCATGATTTTAGGTGTTTTAGATTCCCCTACTCTACAATTTCCCTCATCAACTTATAAGGTCTCTAATTCTGCATAATATTCCTCTAAAAATGGGAAACTAAATTATAATTCATCCCTTAATGAAAATTTAAAAAAGGATATACTACTTCCGTCCAGAATGTGTCCCCAAATTTTCTCCCTATACCATGAAGAATCATTTGATCGATCTCCCATGAAAAAGAATACTAAAAGTGGAAAAGTTTATTTTCCATGATAATTTCTTCCACTACCATTGATAACTTGATCATACAATATTTTTTTTCATTTTATTTGTGGATTATCATTATAATTAGATATATGAGGGGATATCAGAGATACGAACACTTGATAATCCACATAAAATATATGCACACCCTAAAAAATCAATTCTTTGTGAAATATTTACTGTCATAAATAACTCCATAATATACAAAATAAGTTTTATTCCAAAAATAATATGTATAAAGCTACATGCATCACATTATTAATAGGGAGCAACCTTCTCGTGGTTTGAATCATTGGGAGACCCACATTTAAATAAAAAAAATCATTTCCATGATTATTTTCATTTTCGCAAGAGGTTGGTCCATGATATTTGCGACTTCCTTCCCTTCAAAGAATTTTTCCATAAAAAATTATGTTAATTATTTATAATATAGGAAAATGTCAAGGCATGTGTAACTTGCATGTAATTTATCCTCACTGCATCCAAAAATCATCCCTCTTAAATATTTATCATAGAATAACGACCTTTCTACATGATGTTCAACAAAAAAACCACATACTTGTGACAGGAATATAATCTTATGACATCATAGTCCATTATTTATTACTCTAAAATACATATCCAAACATTCACACTACAAGACATTAAACTGCATCATTATAGTATTTATTGAAAGAGTATAAACCATATAATTCATTTTTCAATGTTGTTGGAAAATAATCTATATAGATATTTTTTACTCATTAAATGATTCAAAAATTCATGAAACTATGTTTTATGGGTCTGAACATTCCATTTAGGTGTGAGATCTATCTGTTTGTAAGGTTTATATTGTTTTTATTTTGATGGTCATTTTTAGTGATTTGTAATAACCCTTTACTATTAAAATGTTAACTTGATTCATCCTTGAATTGGAACATTATCCACATATGGTTTCCTAATTTCATAATCCATGACTCATATTCAATGAAAATATATTATACATGATCCACATCCATGTATAAAACTAAATTCCCCCACCCCTTTGTGTGAATCAGATCAAAATAGTGTTTCATTATAAGAACTATTCATGGATTTATTTTCATAATATAGGAAATGTATTAATGAATGGATAAAAAATAATAATCCAATCCAATAATTTTCATCATTTTTAACCATTTCCCTCCATGAGATTCAAATCTATGAAGGGATTCTAGTTTGATTTAAAATGTGAATAACCATACATATTCTCTATCATGAAATATCATATTATTTGATTGAATTCCCAATTTTATATTGTTTTTCACACTAATAATGGATCATGATGTTTTAGAGGAACCAAAAATTCACACTAAGTAGTGTGATTAAGATACATTTATTTATAAGATAATGAAAACAGTCTTTTTCACATTACATTAAACCGCATGACACGAGGCATTCACATTGGTAAGATCATCCAATCTTATGGTTGTGTACTACATGATATCATGTTGTATCTATTCACTAAGAAATTATTTTCAACACATATTGGATACACCTCTATAGTGGTAAAACCCATCTTGGATAGTCAGTTGTCAATCATCCAACTTCATGTCACTAATATCTAGGGTAATATCAAATGAGGCTTTGAGTGCACATTTAAATAGAATTACCTAGACCTTGAGTCATTATTATGGGGTCATCCCATATAGAATTTGTAATAGATATTGATTTATTGGAGGGGAATCCTCTAGTATTCATTGCTGAATAACATAATTTCATAATATCTTGGGACCTAGGGGATGATTTGGTCATAGAGAAATGGTCCCCCTAAAACTCATGAGAAATGTTCATTGGTTAGGTTCATACTAGTTTCCATCACTATTAATGGTGGGCCTAATACCTCTAGTATCCACTTCTCATTGACACATATATTCTAAGGTTATTATTTACACACCATATAACCGAACTATTCATATAGATTTTAATTAAATTGTCGTTACAAATCAATGAATTTTAAAATTTCCAAATAATGAAAACAACATCATATATTTATTCACTTTAATTTTTACATATGCATCCCCCATGAAGACATATATTCTTTAAATTTGTCAATACAATTTGAAATTTCACCAGGTTAATTGTATTTTTCACATAATGAGAATCTTGGTGGCATTGGGTCCCTCTTATGAGATCAAATACTACATAGAGTGGGCCCTCTAATGGGGATGATTTCTATCATCAGAGTTTTATGCATATAGGGATATGTGGAATAATACAATTTTTCAAAAATTCTATGATTATGTTGAATTTTACATCACATAAAAATATTGAATATGGAAATTACTCTCCTATTTGAATGATCTTGATAAAAAAGTGGTTCCCTTAGTCGACTACAATGATAAGGCTCTCAAAGGAATAACTGAAAAAAATCATTTTTCTATATTGAAGTTGGATATATTTATAGAAATTAATATATAATATATATTTATGTCATAATTTCTTAACTATTAGGGATATTAATGATACCTAGATATTTTACTCTAGGACCCGAGACAAATTTCTAAACGGATATTCTTCCCCTTTTCATACAGGAACTGGATATTCCATAACTATTTCTCATATATGATAGGTATTCTATTACTCAGAATAGAGTTGAGGTCCAATTATTTTACATGTGGGTGAAACCCATATTAAACTAATCAATATTCTAGGAGTTAAGAATTAACAAAACATACAACCCATGTCCTAGTCACATGATTAAAAAACAACATGATAGAATCCTTATCGCATGATGTTAAGATGAACAACATTAAGTATTAACATATGAACAATGAAATACATAGATTGGTACATCCTCTAGAATATTCTACCACTATGATAGATAGATCCATGTGAGGATATGTGGAATAATCCCCATGTCTTTAAATCAGTTATTATGTTGAACATTATGTCCCAACATCATGATTAAATTTGAAAATTCTATCCCTCTAAATATACCCAATATTAATGAAGCAGTTCAATATAAAAAAAATTTGTATCTAGATTACCATTCCCTTTGGATATATAGTTATGTTTATATCTTCCACTCTAGGAACAACTTCACACTCCATAAATAATTCACCTTATATTTGAACCTAATCATTTTAGAGATATTGTCATCATAAGAACTATGTATGGATTTATTTTGAAAAAACCTGCATATGTATTACTTTCTTAAATCTCTTATCATGGAAAAATTCAAAGGGGTTCATTGTTACTAACTCTTTATAATTTATATATGATTTTAAATACCATAGTATCCTTGGTATATCTAACCCAAATTAATTGTTTCGGAGGAATCTATTTCATATGGTCAAAAACTGAAAATTTAGTCTCTTCATGTGAGAGGAAACTATGCATAAGGAGTTTAAATTAATGAACAATGTATGGATTTATTCCCATTACAGCAGGATAAAATTTAATTTCTAAAGACTCTACTCATGACAAATAGAAATTTTGTAATGAATATATAATGAGTGGATACCCTTTTCACACAAAAATATAAAATACCACCACCTTGTCCTGATGCAAGAGCATTCACTCAATTATGTTGGGTCTTTGGAATAGTCGGGATAGATACAAGGTCCTAAAACATCAAATCGTAATTAGACCCATGTGAAAAAATATTTCATTGTCACATGATGTTAAACTATACGGTCATCGTTCCTGAGGCATGATGTAAAATAGAAAGGTTAAGGTCTACTATATATGACTTTCAACTGATCAGAGTGGCCCATAAAAACTAAATACATATAATTGTATTTTTAAAATGGATGGCCCATGCCTTAGACTATTAATGCCTCATATTAACTTCATATAATCTATATAATCAGATGTAATATTTATTTTTATGAACTATTTTTTGCATTATTCCAATTTATGTGGGATACGTAGTGATGCAAAGATTCCACATCCTGGGTCTCGTAGTAATATCCAAAAAAATTTACATTTATTTTTTCATTCCACTACATAGGAGATATATCTACATAGGGTGGTAATTCCATTTATATAATTAAATTTTTCTTGATTCGTATCCATACAGGATATACAATTACTTCTTAACCCCTTGTCTGATTCCCAAAAATAATAAAATAATATCACCCTCCATAAATAAGAGAAAATATTTCATGAAACTGTTTATTTATGAAATGCATGTGGAATGATACTTAATACTTTAGGATTCATAGTAACACATCATTATATAATCTTAATTCAATCCATAGGTGTGTAACCATCATAACTATCCATAGTTCATCGTGATTATCAAAGTATCCCCTATATTTTAAATTACATCCTATTAGTATTCCCCCAAAAGTGAATGAATTTCCCAATATGATATTTTTACACCTTTTATATTAGTTAGTGATGATACATTTGGGTGTTAGTGGTTGACTTCCCCATGAGGATAAATATTATTTTTTCTATAACATATGAGTCAGATATGTGTAAGATAAATCATCTCTATGAACTACATCTAGAATGATTCCTGTCCATATAGGATATATAATGACTCTGATGTCCGCTATAATGTGTATGTTTTCAATTATTAAAATAATTATAACCAATTTACTTTTTCAATATAAAATACCAATTCAGGAAGGAAAAAAATTATTAACTCTTATTATCACTTGATAAATCTCTAGTAAAATGAAGAATAATTGAGACACCCTAGACCCAAATGTCATTGAATGATTCTCTGAGCCCAGTTGGTCACATTTCCTCAATTATATCTCACAAAATTCAAGTAGAAGATGAATAGTAGTGAGGGCCTAGGCGTGTTTGTGGGGAGATTATTACCTCCTCAGCAGAGTGTTGAATAATAGTAATACAATAACATAAATTTAGAAGATGTATTAATAACAATTATAAAATAGAATAACTATAGGAATTGACGAAAATACCAAGATTTAATCTCATATGCAATGATGTTATATGTTATGTGTCTAAGAAAGAATCCAAAACTGCCCCATAGAAACATGGTACAATACATGTATCCAAAAAGTCCAAAAATGTTATATCTCCAAATAGAACCGCTAGCCTCCCCTTGATCCCTACCCCATTAATCTTAATCATTGAACAATATAAACCTTTGAAATATTGGTGGATTCCCTCAGTCTGCACCTGTGTCCAACTAGTTTATTTTGGTAACCAATGGTTGCCCAAACAAAGCATGAGAATAAATCCTAGTAGGAAATCATCTAAAGGTCTATAAAATCTAGTATTTTTATTATAACAAGTTATTGGAGTGAAAGTTAAACAGGTAATCGATAGGGAAATGTAAAGATTCCCATTGAATGTGATAACTATGATTAATACCACAAAACCTCAAAAAGATACCTATAAAACAAGTGTCTGGTCATATAATAAGGTAGCTACAACTAAATTAAATTAATCACCATGACCTCAACATACAAACATAGAGCCATAACATCTGAAGTCGTCTCGTACAACTTCAAATGTTTGAACATCCATGACCAAGACATTCAACCTAACATAAATGATATCTCATAGTCATTCCATATGACCAATGATTCAGATCATGAAGTGATGGATCTAAGTTACTAAATACCAAGGTGTCATTTTTAGTTACCATGATCATATTTATGGAAACATGGTTGGAAAAAAGTTATATCCTAGGATCATGTCATACAGAACATGTCCTACACGAGTCTATGAAAGATGGATCCAAGGGGTTGTAAGGCCCAAGATATCCAATGAAAACAATACCCTTGGATCCTAATAAATCCAAGGCTTCCAATACCAAATCATGATCCAAGGAAAATGTACAATGAATCTATTCACAAATTACCTTTCAAACCATTATCAATTTCATAACATGTGAATATAACAACTCACACATCTGTTTCACATTAATTTCATCTCTTGAGTCTACCCACTCATATCACTATTTCTAAAATAACCCCTCAGTCAATTTATAATAACCAAATAATTGTACCCACTCATTTAACCAATTTCATTTATTCCATTTAATAGATTTAAGAATGGAACCTAAGAACAACATTTTTAAAGGAGGAGAAAAATATCTAAAATAGGAAAATCATTTCCCGTTAATTATAATTAGTCTTACAACATCTAAGTAATCATGAGAACTCACCCCTTTTTGTTTTTTAACTATCGAATAACAAGGAATTCAATAATGCACACCCCATGGGTTTCTATGGCTTGGATAATAGCCTCAAATACATCACAATAGAATGAAATGGAATCCTTAACTGGTTCAATTACATCAAATTAAAATTAACCAATTAAATTTTGGGTCTATGCGGGACTGTCCAGTGGGTGGTACAATGATAGATTTCCTAATAAGTCATTGAAACATATGGGGGAATTATAGTTAACCTAATATAGCTCGTTAATTAATTTCTCATCTATTATTAACTGATGATTCAATTTTGATCGGGAGAAAAAGGACGAATATATGAAGAACCTAAAATTAGGGAAAATTAGCTTCAGTCTAAATAGGTTCATCGATTAGAGGAAGATTAAAAAAATATAAAAATGAATTGAGATCTTACAAGTGCAGATATAATGATACTAACAACAACAGAAAAAAATTAGGATCTATAGATGGGAGAAAATCATACCTTATATTTTTCTTGGGTGTTATGGCATGTGAAAAGGGAGGGTGAAGATTAATTTCCAAAAAGATTAATGGCCCTACTAATTTTTAATAAAAAACTAATTTATTTTCATGAGGTTTAATGTCTTTTCACATCATGTAAATCATGTTATATTTTCACCTAGGAAAACCTTTACATGGTGTGAATGGTTCTGTCCAGACCATTACACATCGTGTTATTAAATACATGTTGTGCATCCCAATTACATTGTGTTTAATTGTCCTAAAGCCAATATATATCCCACTAGCCTATTTTGTCGCACGAACTACCCAACTAGGCCATGACATGGCATGGGTTCTAAGCCAAAAATAATGAATGGAAATGTTTGACAAGAAAAAAATGAATTTGTACCTCAAGAGAAATTAGAGATCATACTACCACCCCTTAAACTAGTTTGCCAAAAAAATTTCCTCTCAAGGGTGGTTAAGATTTGTCTAAGAAAAAATCTGGCCACTAATCATGTACATTGGTCTTCTACTCACAATTAACATAATATAAATGACCATTAGTCCATAGCACCCGTGCCAGAGGAACAGACTGGCCTCAAAGAACCTTGGTTCTCATAAAAATTACATGAATATGGTTCTTCAAAAAGGATAAATATTCCTATAATTTGACCACATCAGGCTGACAATAATAAGATGAGTCTGAGTTATATCGGTAAAGCTAATATATGTAGAAGAAATCATTCCTAGATTGAAACTTCTATGGTAACTACCACCAATAGGTAACGATCCTGACTCTACAAAGAATCTTGAATGACCCGACATGTGAAAGTGAAAGTGGACCTTGTCTTTTAATCCGTCTCTATCCTATCCAAGGTGAAACATTTAAGAAGACTTGATCCATGAAATAAAACTCTATAGGTCATCTGAAGATATCGACATAAGATTTTTATCAGTACTATGTGGTATCCATTCTTCTTTTTATCTACTAGACCTACTCATATGACTCCTTCATGATATGGGGTGCTAGTAAATATGCCTCACCTACCTTTAACCAGCGCAAGGGTGACAAAAATGGCCTACCATACAAAGCCTCATAAATATCCATATGTATTGTCTCTTTATAGTTATTATGGTATGATAATTAATCCAAGGAAATATTTTTCTCCATAGAGCCCCCAAATTCTTGTAAGCATTCTGATAACATGTCCTCATGAACCAGTATTATATGATATAAATATCTATTAGTTTGAGGGTGGTATGAGGTTTTCAAAGGCACATGTGTACCCTATGCTCTCTATAGACTCTATCTGAAAGGAGATGTAAAATGTAAATCCCTATGAAAAAATCTAGTGAATGAGACATCATGGAGTCATACTATCTCACAAATATAAAACCTCCTAAGATCATCAAAACCAATGGTCTCCTTGATTGGAACTAAATGATAAACCATCTCGATCCTATCAATAAAAAGCCACACGACATAATTACCTCATGGAGACCTTGGTAAATCCATCAATAAATATATCTTGACAGCATCCCATTTTCACTTCGGAATAGGTAACTTCTGTATTTTTCTAGATGTTCAATGATGGTCCACCTTCACCTGCTTACTGGTGGAACACTTAGTAAAAAAAATAGCTACCTCACACTTCATACCCATCCACCGGTACTAATGGCATAAGACATAGTACATCTTGGTAACTCTGGGATGCACATCCCAAGATGAGGTATGAAACTCCCACATCAAACTCTTAAACATTCCCACTAAAACCCAAAAGTGACCCTGGATACACATAATCTCATTCTGGACTACAATATCACTTGGAGATGGATCCTAACATACCACACTCTATTGTAGGACTAAGACCTCTTAATATGATATCTGCCTCATCCTTACCCTATCTAATAGTGTATATGTCACAACTAAGGATGAGAGATAAGTATATATATATATATATATATATATATCTGTCATGAATCTACAAGTGCAACTCAAAGAAAACCCCATGAGCATCCACTCCATACTATCCTACTAAACCTCCTCTCTCTAAGTTGTCCTAGTCAATGAATCATCCACTAAATTTACTTTATCAGGGGTATAAGAATGTTTGATTTCAGATTACTATTGTTGATCAGCCTAGATTTCCTGCCTTGGGTAATATTATGCTGGGTAAATATGTACTTTTGGCATTTATGGTCTGTTTACAGCACAAAATGACATCCAATTATAAAATATCTCAAATAACAAAGAGCATGAACTACTACTTCCAAATCATGATCATGAATTAAGTATCTCATCTCACGTGGTCTCAACTACCAAGACCCATACACAATGACTCTATCTCCCTATATCATCCCTTCTCCAGCATGATACCTATTGCGTCTCAGTATATAGTGTAACTATTCCCATGTTCTGGAAGTATCAACACTCTTAATGAATTCAATCACCCTTCCAACTCCAAAAAGGCCATCTCAGATGAATCTGGCCATACGAACTCCACACCCTTCTTAGTCAATCCTATCAACGATGTGGATAATCATGAGAAGTATTTTATGAAACACATATAATATCCATCTATACACAAGGTACTGTCTATTTCAAAAAAAATTCGGGATTACCCCAGGAAACTACAACTCTTACCTTTTACGTGTCTACTGGTAGCATTGTATCCAAGATGATTTGACCCAATAAGTGAACTTGATCCTTCTATAAGTGTCACTTTGTAAGCTTATAATATAACTGATGTTGTCATATTGCGTTCATAATTATCTCAAAATTGTTGTCATGGTCATATCTATTGTGAGAATACTGCAAGATTTCATCCACCCAAACCATCACAAATGAATGTAGATAAGGATGGAACACTCATTTCATTAGTACTCTGAAAACATACAGTGCATTCATGAGGCAAAATGGCATAACGAGAAACTCATATTTACCAAACCTTCTACAAAAAGGCTATAAAAGGTATATATTCTGGTCGAACATGAACCTAGTTATATCAGTAACTCAAATAAATTTTCAAGAACACCAGACCATCTCGAAGTTGATGAAAAAGTTTATATATCTATGGGTGAGGATATATGTTCTTAACCATCATCTAGTTCAACTTCAGGTAATTTACATGTAGCCTAATGGCACCATCCACCTTTTTCAATAAATGGGTAAGTGAACCCCAAAAAGATGTACTTGATAAGATAGACCCCTTTACCTCCAAATCATCTCTCTACATCTGGATTTCCTAAAACCCCTTTGTAGGCATTCTATAATGTGAAATGGATACATGTGAAACTCCTGGAAATTCTTTGATAGAGAAATCCACCTCACTCTGAGAAAATAAAATAGAAATGTCATCAGGTAAAAAATATATGAAATGGTAAAACATTGTTGGATTGATTGTCTGATGTGTTCCCTGAACATATAGATACAATCTAGGTATCTGGGATGTCATCCTTCCCATCTCACACTGCTCCGGTCTATTTCGGCTCGCCTAGGCATCCCATTAACCCCTATGAGTATAAATTATGACCTATGGTGATGTGTTAGTCACCCTCCAATGATTATATTCAATGAAATATCAATAACCTACTAGCTAATCTATCCTATGGTTGGTTTCAAACCAAGTCATCTCAAGGAAATAAAGATCCTTGATGAAGTGACACCTACCAACCACAATGGGGAACACTCGTCACTGGCGTACATCATCTTCTCTATTTGAAAATAGAGTTCTATTCATCATGACACTATAATAAGATAGTAAAACGAGCCCAATTATTTTTACCACCTAGGGAGAAAAAAACTATTTGTTGTTCATATATCAAAAATATTGATTTAGTAGAAGAGGGTACTAAGATCGTACCAATCACCATAGATGGTACGACACCCTAATCCTCCAGGTTAGGTTGTAAATTAATGATATAGAATGAACCATGTACTATGATAAAACCTCACTAATTGGAGTAGGACCACACTAATGTATTGATTTTACTAGAGCCTAGATTCCTCGACCAAGACTACCACATCCTTGGGATGATTGAACTTTATTTCTCCAACACCCAACCAGTCATAGAGTTGAGAAACCTGGTCCTAAAATTGATCATGGATATGACTGCCTACCACTCACTACAGGAGGATAGGACCTATAAAAACACTTCCCATGTCCCATCCTACAAAATTTTAAGAAATAGTTTGGGTAATGATCACACTAATTATTCACGTCTCCTCGTATTCTAGACTAATGAGAAAACACCGATCTACTAGTACTCACCACCTGAATAACACTGATTTCATGGGAATCCTCAAACATGGATCCCTCCCAAAATATGTTGAACTACTGGGTCTATAGACCGTATTTCCCTAACGATACAACCCCCAAATTCCATCATGTTAAACTATATAATAATCATGTGATTTACAATTTCAGTGACAGAGGTCAACCTGAACACGTTGACCTATGATGTGATAGCATATCAATGACCATCCTTAAATCATTGCACCCTCAATAGATAATGAGTAAGGTATATTGTTTCGAAACCATGCAAAAATATGAATAATTTTGACTACTCCATGACAGTAATAGTACCCTACTCTAGATGCCTGAATTCACTAGATCACTCTTCCTATAGAGTCTAATGGTAGACATAATAATAAAACATAGGTTGTAAATATTTTCAAACCATATCTTGTAGCCTGTCAGCCTTGTTTAGAATATCCCACCAACACTTTTATACTCCATAAATATATAAGTCATTAATTTCACTTTTCTCTTATGAAGTATCTCAATGTTATGAATGATCGACAACATCGTCTCTCAGAACATCTCAATAGCATGTGGACCGCTATCTCTTGAGATAGTGGATGGATGCGACTACTGGAAAATAGGAGTTAACTCATCCATAGATACAACATGATATGGTTCTTCTTAAAAAGTCTACATGAAGTGATAGAATATCTCTTGGAACTCTAACTCGACACTTGTGTCTTGAATAGAATATGGTTGCACATCATGCACTAAAATGGGACTTTCTATTATCCCATGGCCCTCCTCCTCTTGAGTGTGGTCATCTCCTCCCACCTAGTGTTTTTCTGGTGGTCTTATTTTTGGAATTCAATTATAATTACAACACATTACTATGAAAATAATAATATAAATATTCACATAAAAAAGTGTAGTAAAGGTCCAAACCATTATAAGAAAAGTTCGTAACCCAAAACCTGCTCCTAATGTCATGACTGTAAAAATAACCATCACCCAAACCACTAGAAACATAGTCTCTTACCCACACAAATCCATGTCTAGGTCAACTAAGTGTTCAGCCTTTTTATTTTCCATTTCAATTCATATTAATTTTACATTTAATTTCAATCATTCTTTTTTTAACATGGTTTATCCCATGCTTTACATATCTCAAATCCCATAGGTCCCATAAATCCTCATGAACCAAAAGATGGTGCCCAAATAATCCGTACAATATCCAATTAAATTAAAATAGTTGAATCAAATGGTGTAACACTTTATGGCCTACAAGGTATCATAATCATTTTTAATTGAAATATTGCATAAGATTCTTTATCCATTTCACAAAATCTATGTCAAAAATTGGAACATATTTCACAAAAACTATCACAATAGTATGCAACAGGTGATGCATACTAAATGGAACAGAAAAATTCAAGGCATGTGATATATATCAAGTGTTGAAAACTATACGTGAGATGGACTCTCGTAATCACATTTGGATTCAAAACAATTGAACCAACAATCACATAAAAAAATAGTATAAATCAAGTGCGTCACCTAACAATGAATCAAAACCAATAGTAATATTCACAATATAGAAGATACTAATTCAATTGAAGTAAATTCATAATTTCATAAACATGAATTATCTATGCTGGAGAAATCTCATAAAAAATTTCAATTTCCATCATATGCATGTTTATGGTCTTCAAATAGTATGGAAAACCAAAAAAAAAAGAGCTCTAATACCAATTTGTAATGTCATGGACCCAGATTCCACTAAAATATATCGTGATCCCTGCTATTCACATGGCCTCAAGTGCGTCTCCCAAAATTGAAGAGGATTACGACTAGCAGTTGAGCCTGGGAGTGACAGTGGAGACTCTTCCCTCATCACTAATGTGTATAACATCCATACTACAATAACATAAAAGTATAGGAAGAAGTAATAACCATCATAAAAAATAATAACTATATGAATTAACAATAATATCAATATTGGAACGCATATAATATAATGATAAAATTTATGTGTTTATGAAATCATCCCAAAAGGATCCACAGAAACAAATACAATACATGTATCTAGAAACCGAAAATTCCTAAAATGTGTTGTCTCCAAATTGCATCATGATCCTCATATCGATTTCTTGCTCCCCTTCTCCCAATGATTTGCCCAAAATAAACCCTCAAACTATGTGTTATTTCCCCAATATCTACTTACATCTTTATAGTCTATTCAGGTACCCAACGATAGCCTGAACATGGTGTAAGAAACAATCCTAGTAGAAAATCACCCATATTTCTATACAATTCAGACCATGCATTATAACAAGATATAATTTTTCAAGTAAAATAGGTATGATATGGAGAAATGTAATGATTCTCATGGATTGAAATAACAACCAATAATACAATAAAACCACAAGAGGATCCCTTCAAAACAAGTGTCACCATCGATACTAAGGCATCTACAAGTAAAAAAATTTAAACAGCATGACATCTACATACAACCATAAAACAATAACATCCATAGACATTTGGTATAACCCAAATTTTCATAACATCCATAGTTGATCCTTTCAACCATGAATATCATATATATCATGTCCGTCCTGTATAACTAGTGTTTCATAACATGAAGTCCCAGATCCAAGGCATTGAAGACCAAGGAGTAATCTTCAAGTCATAAGAGAATCTTGATGGATTATCATTTAAGAACAGGTATGATTACAAGGTGAATGTCATACCAACCATGTCTTATGGAAGTCCAAGAAAGACAAATTTATGGGGTTACAAGGCCCAAGGAAACCCAAGAAATCAAGACCCTTGGAGCATACTCAATCCAAGGTGTCCAATTTCAAAAAAAAAAATATTGAACATGTCTATATAATATATTCATACATTACTGTTCATACCATTAATCATTTCAACATGTATGAGCATACCCACTCACATAGTCTTTTTAAAATTCAATTTATTTATTGAGTATTCCCACTCATATCTCATTTTCTAATACAACCATTCAACAATTTAGAATAACCAAATGAGTTTATCCACTCATTTAAACAAACCCATTTAATCTGTTTAACTAATTTATTCGTGTAAAATAAAGTGAGAATTAATCAAAGAGGCATGACAACTCCTAAATAAGATATTCAATTCATATTAATTATAATTAGGAATCCCATATCTATGAAAAAATGAGAACTGTCCCCTTTGATTGGTTCAACCAAGGAATAACATGGTAATTCCATAAGTCATGCCAAATGGATGGTCGTGCTTCAAGCAATGACAACCAACACATGCCAATGGAACATAATGAAATTATTAACAAGTCCAATTATATCTAATTTAAATTAACCAATTAAAATTTGAAGACCTAGAAATTCCAATAGTCTGCATAATTGATGTTATCTTAATAAAGTTCCAAAACAAATGGGAAAAGTATAAGACTCTAATCATAGCTCAGTAGTGTTCTCATCTCGTATTAACTTTTGATTCGACTCAGATCAGGAAATAAATGAACAATGTATGAAGAACATGAAATTATGAAAAATAAGATAGAATATAAATAACATTGATGATTGGAAGAATAATGAATAATGAAAAAAAGGAATCGAGAAGTTACCAGTGATTATCTAATGAGACCAATGGTAAAAGAAATGGATTCCGAATCTGCAAATAGGAGAAAAGACTACCACTTTTATTTCTCGGGTTCTCTTATATGTGAAATGTGTGTGTGAGGGATTCTATCCAAAAATATGTGAGTCTCAATCTATTTTAAAAAGACATGGGTATTTACAAGTCGTGTAAATGAATTACACAACCTATCAACCATATGATATTTCCCAATAGGAAAACCAATTACACCACATGAATGGTTATAGTAATACCATTAAACATCATGTAATTAAATATCATTGTGTATCCCAATTACATGGCACATAATTTCCCTAAAACCAATATAAAACCCACCGTCCTATTCTATCCAAATAAGTACCCAATCTTCCCATGGACCAGATTAGGGTCTAAGAGAAAAAGAAATTTATGAAGTGTTCAATCAGAAAAAATGATTCTATACCCCCTGAAAAACTTGAGATCTTAAAATGATAATCCCATCATTCAGATTGATGTGTTAGAATCCATAGCCTCACAAAATAGTCATGAACCAAGGTGAAACCTTTGAAATATGATCCAAATTTTTGTGAGGGGCATTCTATTATAGAATTAATCAATTCATGAATCTCAATAGAATATGATACATAGGGACAATCAAACGACTTATCCTACGAATCCCATATATTTTAGAATTTCCCTCCCCTATATTAGTTTTTGAACCATAAATTAAATAATTCACCTCATTAATATAACTACACCAAGGTAAGGATTAATTCGTTTCACTATACATGAGTTGGATCTGTGTGGAATAGGATTAAAATTTTATTTATATGTCTTGATAAAAACACCCATATTGCTACATATATGATCGATCTATGTAGACATCCCATTAACAATTATATGTGTCTTGAAACATGTTATCACAAGATAACTAGTAATGTCTAGGTTTCCTATCATGGGACCATTCGTGACTTAAAACAACAATTGTATAACCCTCTTTAAATATATAGGGTATATATCTACATATATAGTGTTCCTTCAAAAATACTAGCATGGGGATGAATTCAAATACTTATACGATACATATTTAAACCCAAATTAGTCCAATGGAAAAATTGACATGTCCCTCCAAATCATCATGATGATCCATCCAATCTCCCACCGACCACAAAGGATTTCATAAAATATTACACAAAGATAAGTTGATTCTACCTCACATGAAAAATAAATATATTAAAAACCAAAAAATAGGAAAATAACATCCTCTTACATATAATCCAAATCTAGGGAAGTGTTATCAACACATGTTTTATCACTGGTAAGCCATTTCCATGTTAATATGTCCCTAAGGTTTCTATCACTCATGGTCATGCATCCTTATTCAGTATAGTATGTGTTTTCTCTGACCACCTCATATTTCTCACAATAAGTATAAATTTCATGATCTTAGAGGATGTGGCTTGTTAACCAGTTTAGAATTTCATGACTAAAGATAGGATACTTGAATGATCTACATTATAGGACCGTAAACTAATTGGTATGTGTCAAGGAATATGTCCTTCCATTGTGTTCATATAGGTCGGATCTATAAATTGATTTTTAATATATGAGTCAAATATATTAAACGTGGGCCTAACTTTTGGTTATCTACCTATAAAAAATTATATAATGAAAACATCTGCAACACTCACATTCTCCATAAAAAATTAAATGTGGATCTAATGATACTATCATAATTCTAACATTAATATACAACATCCTAGTCACATGAAATTAAACTATATGACCATAATCTGAGATATATGATAGTAAACTAGGTGGAATATGAATCATTTCACATATCCTTTAACTAATTAATGCATAATTACTTGTTGAATGAAATTATATGAAATTAATAGTTCACCCTCCTTTAATGATGTTAAACTTCATAGAGCATCATCCATTATCACTCCATATAAAAGTTCCCAATTTTCATGAATTTGGTCAACCAAGTTAGAAAATATATTAATCTTTATTCCCAATCCTCTCAATCCATAAATAAAACTTTTTTCGTGTCTTGGATTGCTGAAAATAATCTAGGTCCATTGTAAAACATTATTTCTCTCTCCAAAGGTCCCTTATGCATTACTATGAGTGAGTTGGATCTACATAATGGCTCTTGAATTGTCAACCAAAAGAATGCATGCATTGAATGAAGGTCCTCATATACTTATATTACCTAAAAACATATAAATGGATTCATCTTTCTGAATGTGGTCCAATATAATCCATTAATTTTTTTCCCATACCATTACTCATGATCCAAGAATATTAAGTCATGATTTATAGAACCCTCACTTCATATTCAAAATAGAGTTAAATTATTCACTACCTTATGATTTCATAGTGGGATATTATGTCATATATCACAATTATTTTTGATCAATGAATCAAGACAATAAAATAAGTGTACCCTTTTCAAATTTTTACTACCATAAAAATTATTCCTTGGTGGTCTAAAATTCAATATCAATAACATATAGTGAAAGATATAAACAACTTACTATATTGAAACCATGAAAAGGGAGGTTTCAGGAAACTAAAAGTATGTTCTTTCTATGATATTAATATTTATGACATAGAGAAAATAATATTTGTAAATAAAATGGGATAGGATCTCTCATTCTATCCAATAACACTATAAAAGGATAATCCTTTCTCCTTGAATGCTTATAGTTTGTGGAAATTTTATGGAAATGATTGTTCATATATAGTCTCCTTGATAACATGTGCAGTATGTATTGACACATGTTTTAAGGTGATCATACCCTTTTTTATTATTCTATAATAAAAAAAATAATATATCTAATAACTAAGTTAATACCCAACAATTCCTTTAGTCAGTTAACATTCCATTAAATGGACCCTACTATGATTTTTCTGGGTGTTATAAAATATATCAGAGCTTTTGTCCTAGGTAATGTTTTAGCCCTAGAGAAAATGCATCCCATAAACCCACGATCTATTTTCATGATTGTGTATGATACCTTTTTCTACCCTTATAAAACGGTCAATTTAATCAAACCATTTTTCACATATTATTGACTCAAAAATATTAATTTATCACTCACACAACCCATAATATACCTATTCTAGTGGATTCAACATCCACAATGTTATATCATAAAGAACAAAACCCATTATCAAATTATGAATGTGGTACCTCATTCGTGATCTAAGAATCAGGTCGATAAACTGAATTACCTTTTTTCAAGATAGTCTATTCTAGTAATTGTTTATTTAATCATGTCATGATTCACTTGATCCTTATAGTATAATATATCTCAAGGGTTCTGGACTCTTACTCGGATACACAGTTCTCCATACCCAACTTAATATCTAATGTGTTCAAATATCTATAAGAACATATATGACCCCCATTGGGGAATTTGTCAAGCATTGAGGGAACAATATTGTTTAAAATTCATATATTTCAATATTTGATCCTATATAAGGGTTATTGGACAATCATCCAAAGCCATATTATCATTATTAAAGGGTCTTTTGATCCATGTGAACTGTAATAAATTTTAGTTGGAGCTCATCAACTGAGAGTGTTTTTTTGAGTATTTCAGGAAAAGTATTTCTATATCAACCTTCTTAATTCAAACTTCATAAAGAATAACTTATACAACCCATTATCCAAATATTCTAGTGGAATCAGAATCCTTAATGCCACTTCACTATATACCACCCCTATTATTGAAAAATCGATTCAGGGTTTCAGAACACTTTTTGAATACTCATTTTTACTATAAGGATGTAGAGAGAAAATACCTTATTGAATATAAAATTTTAACAACTCAAATCGTATATTGAGGGCCTAAATTCGTATATAAAACCTTCTATATATCTTTGGGAGATGTTAATCCAACATCAAGGGGCCCCTCTGCTTGAATCTAAATCTAAACAAATAATAGATCATATAAAAAGCCTTTGACCTGTGAACCAGAGGCACATTTTATTTGTGAAAAGATCCTCTAGTCTATACGATACCTAAATTACTGATATAAAAAATTCCCTAAGAGAGTGATTATAATGAATCCACAACATGTCATTCTCATATCATCATTCCTCATTCAATCCCTTTGAGGCAAGGTTTACCTTATACATGTGCCTATAATTCAAGATTCTAAACTTTTTACAATAGTGGGTCTAATCTATAAGAAACTAATCAATATCAGTATAGGGTCCAAGATATGTGAGCATAAAATACATCACCACAGGGTCAAATCTATTTGAAATTATACATAATCATCAAATTGATCCATCTTTTAAGACATTAAACATTAGTTTGAACTTGCATAAAACATATCAGGATAAAAAAATGTCATGCGAGCCCTGAATTAAAGCCAGGTTATTTTTCAATAAGCTTCTCCCTTGATGGATTTGGAAAAAATAAATGATAAAATTTAAGGATACAAAGATTATAGATACCATTATTTGGACCTAGAACAAATCAATCTATGCTTACCAGGTCTTCTAACATTGGAGAAAATTAGATCGCATATTAATTCAATAGTAAACATCTATGGTTTCCTATTACACTAATGAATTGAAACTATATATCATTTCTTATAATATAAATTTTATAGATGGGTCTTCCCAATGTGGCATACAAAATATATGGCATGATAATCAGATATATACAATTCCCCAACTAAAACCTTGATCCATACCTAGAATATTTTATCATAAATTAATGATTCCATAACAATGAGATGACATACCCAGTCCAATGTATTAGCTAGATATTAATAGGAAATTTCATCATAGGGTCTTCATTTATGAATCTATGTTGACGATTTCATCCCCCAATTGTTGATTTTTTATCATTATAAGAGTTCCAATAAAAGTAGAATGTGTGTATTGATTCTTTCATTCACATGATTAAGGATTATGTCCAACCATATTATCCTGCATCCTACCATGAATTAATTTCCAACGCAATAAATCCATTATAGAATCTATAACATTAACAATTTAGGATATTTGGTCCCAAATCTGAGAGTATTAATTTAAAAAATAGAGTTCCTCGTGTATATTTTTATGTTGGAAATCAAAACTTTATCCATCTTATAATTCCAAGCATTATAGGTTGAAACTATCGTTTTGATGACATGAAAAGTCCCTAAGTTGACACAATTCTATTGGAAAAAAATTTTATTGTCCAAATTGTAAATTCCCATAATATATTAAATAATATTGCTACGTAATTTAGAATTACCTAATAATTTAATTTATTTCATTTTGAATGAAAAAAATTATAATAGAGGCATTTTTTTAGTACACATAAATGTTTACAGTTCACATTTAGATGGAAATTCAAAATATTATGAACCCATGTGAACAAAATTTATCTTTTTTCATGATGAAATTTTAGAATTTTATTGGAGAATTTTGATGAATCCCATGAAATGAAAATTTATATTTTTTAAACATTATTTTTTGAGAACATCGGAGGCTTCTGGTAACAAATCTCGAAAACAGTATCATGGGATTCATTGTATAATAAAAGCTATTTTTTCCTGATGATATATAAAACAGATGTTTTTTATAACTATTTTATATATTTTATCATTATAATATATGACATATATGACTATCCAGCCATCTATATTGATCAGGAACTTTTAGGATTTGCCTTAACCAATATTGGGAACTGGATCATTTGACTAGCCCTAGAGGAAGGAGTGTGTGAATGAACATCCACATTCATCTAGGTAGGATAGCCTCATCCTGGATTGGAAGTGCAGATTATGTTCTAGAATAGGTTATTTCTAGAAGATTCTAGGAGTAGACCTCATTAATCATAATTTTCTTGGAATGAAACATGTTTAAACATTAATAGAAGGAAAAGAGTGAACAAGTGGCATGGGATCAATTGGAATGTGTTACTATACTTCCATATAAATTTTTAATTTAAAAATAATTGTCTTCTCTAAAAATTTATCTATCTTGTCTAATAAAACATGATCAGTCATCATCCTCCTAAGTTATTTTTTCATCTGCATGACTTCTATATACCTTATGATATCGATCTCTAGTTATCAACTTGATAAAATGAGACATAATTGATCATCCATAAATCCATGCATAAAATATTCATATTGCATAAATTTGACTGTACATACTATATGATACTATCAAAGAAACAAATTTTATGTACCATAACATTCACATATGTATATCATTAATCAAGAAAATAATAACAGATATCTTCATGGAATCTTTTTGAAAATAGTGTTCATTAGAAGTTCCCATATTAGATTGATTTTCCAAATTAAATTATTCCTTATCCACTGAGAATTTATATAAATAAGTCAATCAGGTGTATCCATTGTTGTCTCAAGAGATTGGTTATACCAATATTTTTTACATTTGAAATATTTATTATATGAATGTGTCTTTAGGAAGTTATTAATTCCTCAAATCACCATCAAACTAAGATGACATGGGGTTATCAACTCATCCATATATAAAGTGGTAGTGAAATTAACACTTCTGTTAGAGTATTTTCATAGATTTACCTCTCTTTTTAAGAAAAGATATCACCTTAGTGTATCTTTTTTTCGAAAGAAGATTTTTTTTCTTGCATGATACATTCACAGGGATGGGATGACACCGACATGAATCATTCATGTGAATAATTATATGGAGACATAGTGAGGGGAATAAGAATAAAAATTTGAGAAGATAGAATTTCTAGAGTAGAAGAATAATATAAGTTAAAAGCTTCTATCTTAATAGACATGATATGTAACATTGGAAAAATTATGAGGTAGAATGGGAAATCACTATGTGTGACCATTAGTATGAGATCTAATTAGATGACCCCTATACTTTTTATTAGATTATAACTTATTGTTCATGCGATCGTGAGACAAGTTATTGGTTATGTGACCATATCGTGAGATCATGTCACCATGATATAATATGTTTGAATTAAATATCTACTATGTTGTTTTTCACTTCAATGTTCCTATTAGATTTTACACAATTGGAAATCCCACACATAATTCCATGCTCATTGGACAAAAAATACTTTACCCAAAGAACTTGACCCTTCAATCTATGTATATAGTGCATGACACCATGCCATTCATGAAATATCCTAACTCTTGAGGGACCCATGAAAACTATCTAATGACCACTAAGGATTTGAAAAAAATTGGCTATGAAACATTGATAATACTTCATAATTTAATTATAAATCTCGAAATTAATTATCATTATGGTTACATTGAGAATATGGTATTAAATGGATAATTTTTCCAAATAATATTTTTCATCGATTAGGAAATTTATTGGAGATAATTGGAAATAAATTAAATAATTATTGGATATTGAAATGTTAATTGTTTTATATATTTAATTTTAGATAATCACAAGTTAATTTAATGGTAGTGGAATTTAATTTGTTAATTTTCATTGATAATGATTTTAAATGATTAAATATGTTCTTGATTTAAATTTAATGAAGAAGAATGTTATAGTTTGACAGATCACATGACATTTTAACTCACTAATTATTTTAGATTTAGTTTAATTTGGAAATATAAATTAAATTTTCTAACAAACAGATCTAGAAAATAACTGTTTGTAAAAATATTTAACTGAAAATGATTAATTTGATTGTAGGATTTGATTTTTATTTTTTCAATAAGAAATTTGTTTTAACCCTATAGGTCCTACATGAAAAAAAACACCATGGAATTAACTGACCATATTGAAAATTTTTGATCGCCCACACATTTGACAAAATTGAAATAAAATTGGAGTGATGACATGAATTAATTTTCATGATACCATGAATGATTTTTTGGTGTACTACTAGAACAACCATGTCTATGAATATTGGGAATAAGTGTGATATTTCGTAAATGAATTAATTGAAGAAAAAACATATCCATATCACTTGAAATTATATCCAGGAAACTAGAAATCATTACAATAGATATAGATATTGAAAAAATAAAACACTTTACTACTCACCACCTCCATTAACTACAAAGATATATTTTCATTAACTATTCATATATTGTCTAAATTATTCCACAACTATTTGAAGATGAACCCTTCCATGAAGAATAATATAAGAATTGTTCATTGGTTGATGTTGACTAGGATCCAAGCCATGATATAAATAAAATAAGTACTAGATAATCATATGATTTACAAGAGGAAGAATCCATCAATAACTTTTCATCACACTTTTCGCTAATAAAGATAAAAGACCCCCTAAGCTAATTAGAAATGAGGAAGTTTAAATTAGATATCCCATTGAAGAATTATATCCTTTCATTATTATTCATGGCCGAAGTGTTAAAGGAAGTAGAGAGTACCTGGAAGAAACATTTACGTCACACATGTGATCCCCAATGAACTTCAAGATGAATTGAATATAAATAAACAACTGGTCAAGGAATATGAAACTCTCATCCTTTTAAATGTGCCACCCTAATGAAACCAGATTTCACGCTACCATTTTCAACAGGAAGTACTGGACCTTTTATGTCAATTAGGAATTTTTTATGAGGTATAGATCTATTGTTTTTCAATTTTATTACTTAAATCTGGGCTTAATTAAGTACACAACCATGTCACATGTGTTTTGAGGCAATACAAGGATTGTTCGAATGATGTAACATGAGTTTTTGGTGATTTTTTTTCTAGTGCACGGTTTGATTAAACCGTGTAAGGAAGGACACAAGGTTTGATTAAAATTTGCAAGGATGGACAAGCAGGTGGTATATGCCTCACAGTTAAATAAAATAATATGAAATGGGATACATGACCATGCGACCATGTTTTTTGTTTATTGTAAAATTTGTAAGAGTATTAACACCTTGTTTATACATGGTTTGTAAACCATACGTGTACCCCATATCCTACAAGATACTTTACATGGTTGGCGCACGATTTTCCAAAACTTGTAGCTAAAGTATGCGCCCCTTGATATTTTATGTTTTTTTTATTAAATTATAATTAAAACAAATAATTTAATATCATAATTTCTATTTTCAACATACACATAGAAGATGCTATATTTTGACATCCTCATAGATCCTAAATTAATATTCCAGATAAATCTTCCAACAAGATACCGATTCCGGAGTGGTTCGCCTCCTTGGATCTAAACTGTTTAGATCTACACTCATTTTTAGACGTTCTTGATTATTTTGTCCATATATTATACTATTTGGATTTAGGCACATATGACATAATTTCCCATTCTTCATCCATTCTCAAATTTCCCCTAAATAGATTCGAATCGGGTCTTGATAATTTGTGATCACTCAACTACTGAGTTGAGGTAGATGGTCTATACATTCCTTTCATCTTTTTTTACTTTTTAGATATATCAGCCTTTATTTCACCTTCTATAAATTCCAAAACAGGATGGTAATTGAAATTTTAATTTGAAACAAATGAAATAGGAACTACTATGGATGCCCATAGATTCCTTGATATGTGTTGGTGGTTGTTTCCCAATCCTGATTCCACCCATGGGGTGCACCCTGCCTTTTAATTGGTCTTGGACATTAAGGAACCACCGATGAGGGTATCATATAGTTTTCATAGTTTAAGGACTATCAATTGTAAGTAAATGATGTTGGGTTACATTCTATGGAGATGTTTTACCTCCTTTCCTTGTACTATGTTAATATACCATGTTAATTTTATTAAATGGATTACGGGGATTTGTTTCAATGGGTTGGTATTCTCGTTGAGTAGGTTTAAATTTATTAAATGATTAAATGGAAATTGAATACATGAGTGGGAAGAATTATATGCTGTGATTATTTTGAAATTTACTAAATTTATGGGTAGACCTGTATGATCTTTAATTGATCAGATGGTTAACATTTCACTTGGAATATATTATTTGGTTTTATTGGTATTTGATAAATGGATGGGTATACCCATGTAAAAATTTTACTGGTGAATTGTGATATATTGGTATGAAAATCCATATTAGAAGATTAATTTTGATGGTGAAAAATCGGTGGGTATACATGTGTTATATGATGGAAGGTGAATGGAATACATCATCCAGTAGACTCATGTGTAATGAGTGAAAATGTTATGAATGGATGCATGTATGTATAGATTCCATAGATGGAATTACATGGATCTATAACATGGTATTGGAATCCTTAAGTTTGTTATGAACCATGGTTCTTGATTCTTGTGGGATTCATTGAGCCTTGCAGCCCCTAGTATTTGGCTTTCTTGGACTCATGTAGGACATGTTGGTGCACATGTTCCTAGGAATCCAACCAGTTCCTTTACTGAGATTCCATCAAGATTATCCTAGGAATCAATGAGTATTCATTGGTTCTTTATCCCTTGGATCAATCCATTCATGGTCTACACTTCATAAAATAGAATGTTCGTGGGTTATATGACACTTTGGTTGTTTTGACGTTTCCATGGAAACATGATTCACTTATTTATACGACATGGCCATGGGATTTTGAGATGTCCTCTTTATATGGTGGGGTCATGTGAACATGATATAGATGGATCTATTGAGAGGCCATGTTACATTATTATATTTCTTAGAGTTTCCTTGTTAATAGCTAACACTATTTTTAGGGTTCCTTGAGGGGCTATTTGGTAATAATTGTTTATAGTATACCTATGTCTAGGGTGTTCACACTTACATTACTACTTATATACATTTTTTATCATATAACATTATCCTGCTAAGAATAGTATAGACTTCTTGGTGGTTACCTATTTGGGATGTTAATCTCACACCTTGTTTAGGGATCACTGTGGACCCAAATATATTATGTGGTTGTAGGTGATGGGAGGGGATTGTTCCCTAACATAGGTTATTGATTATAGATTTCTAGAAGGGGACAAGGGACCAACATGAGGCTTACGATGCTACTAATAATTTTTGATCTTTTTTGTCTTTTGGAGACATGTACCGTACTATATTTACGTGTACTTATTTTGGATATTTAATTGATATGTGTATCATTGTAATCATTATATATGAGACATATCATGATTTTTTATTTATTCTTATATTATTTGGTTTCCAGTTTTATGCATGTTTATTTTATTTAGATATTGAATGTGATTGAATTATATAATGATATTCTATTGTATTTAGGGAAAATTCTCCCCAATGAATCACCTAAGACCTCACTACTATTAAACAACCTACGTAATTTAGGGATATGTTATTTTTTCCATGTAGCGAACTGGGCAAGAGGCACATTGAGTGGAATCCAGGTCGAGGATGTTACAATGTGGTATCTGATGTGGTTTTTTCTATTTAGACTTCTTGTTTGGTGATAATAGACCAGGATAAAAATGAAATAGAATTCAGTAATGGGATTTTCCCTAGACTATCTACCGAACATATAGGTAAAATCAAAATTTCCTCAAACTAAATTTCAATTCTAATGACTTTTGACTATTATAACTGATTTGATATCACTATTGGGTGACACAAGAAGATTTATGTTGTTACTATTGATGAAATTATGGGTTCTATGTCTTTTGAAACTATATTATATGAGGGTATTACATGTCATGTATCATACACTTATATGTTAAAAATAAATTTCCATGCATTATTCCATTCTATTTATGATGCATTTCCATTTTCATGCTATTGTGATAGTTTTGGTGATAGGTATATCTACTAATGTGATAGATTTAGTGAAGTGGATTGAGGAGTGAAACCACCATTCTATTCCTAATGTGTATGATACCTTATGCACAAGAAAATTATGCACCAATAATAGTGAATTATTATTGTGAATTTGATATGTATAGATGGAATGTGACCATGTTTTGGGTTAATGAGGAGTTATGGGTCCTCATGGACATGGAATTGGTGAACCATTGGTTAATTGTTTTGAATAAATGAAATGTAAAATGAATGTAAATTCAAGTTAAAATGATATAGAAACATGAAAGGATGAATGAAGACTTAATATAGTCTCAGTTTTTGAGTGGGAAAGTGGTAGTGTTTCTAGTCGTGTGGTGACTATTCCTTATTTATAGTCCTGAATTTTGGAGAAGGATGAGGGGTATGGATTAATTTACATGGTTTTGACTTGACCTATGATTTTAAGATATTATCTTGGTATTATTCTTTTCTATGGAATGTTTTGGGAATTTTAGAGATATTACACTATGAAGAACACAAGTCATACTCTTCTAGGGAGGTTATGACTTAACTCTGAAGGTGGGTGGACATGGGATACCAGTTGATCCTCTCTTAGTTCCAGTTATAACATTTATGGGTTTTCCCAAAATAGGTGTTGCGATATAGTTCTGTAAGGGGTTATTTCTCTATATGATAACATTTGCAGGAGCACCACAACCTGCCTTGATAATGGAAATGCTAAAATGGGTGTTCCCATAGTAGCATCCTTCCACTTTTTCGAGGGATGGTGGACCACAGGATGTAGAGAAATGTATTGAGATTACGTTATCCATTTTAGATAATCTTGAGATGTATTCTGACAGAAGGCTCAATATCGATAGTTATATGATAAGTGGAGAAGAAATGATCTAGTGGGATTATCTGAACAATGCTTTTGGGCTACGAGATATGCATTAGCAAAAATGGAAAAGAAGTTACCATGACTATATTTACCCCAAAATATTAGGGTTAGATAAGGCTACTATGTTTATGAAGCTAGATCTTTGTTTAATGAATTTTTTGGGGTACTCGATATTTTTAAAAATTTGAAACATTTCACACTGATGCACCATAATTATGAGCAATCTATTGAGAGATTCTTTTTGGGAGGACTCTTCCATGCTATCAAATATATTGTCAATGTGTTCAGATTGACATATATCATATATGTTGTAAATCAAAACAATATTATAGAGAAGAAAATGAGATATTTTGGGGGAACAGATCATGGTACTGATGTTTCATGACCTAACAGATCTATGTCTTTTGGTGTGAAGCACGATTTTTAGGGTTTACATGAGATGAGTTTAAGTCAAGATTTGAGTAATGGAACTCAGTTTTTTCACCGGTGTGGTAGGAAATTATACATGAAGAGTTAGTTTGATCGTGACCTAGTTGAGTATCGATTTTTTTGTAGAATGTTCCATGTACAATGTTATTTTAGGACCTTCCCTCCACCTGTGAGTGGTAGGGGTCATCTCCGACACTAGGTTTAAAAGAAATTTCCTCAGCCCTGCATTAGGCTTGGAGCTAGAATTAAGCTGGCTGATTTGGAAGAGGTAATGGTGGCCATGGCACACGTATCTAGACACTAGTTATAATGAGACATCGAAGTGGGCCTTTTTTTGGAAGTGATGTTATATCACATGTCCATGGTAAATTTTATTTCATTTATTTACATCCTACCCATGAGGAGTATGGTTCCAGACTATATAAAGTGAGTGGTACGATCCAAGTACACTCTACTATTGCAACATATCTTTTTAATATAGTTGTATCACATAGTATTATATCCTCATCGATTTTAAAAATTATTTTGATTTTCCTTTTAATTTATGATAGTGTTGTGATTATATACACACTATTGAATAATTTGAATGGAAGATGTGTTCTAGTGTAGTGATTTCCCCCTTTAGCATTGTGGGTGTCACTTCACATGGAATTTGTATGTCCTCAAAATGGAAGGGATTGACATCATTCTTGGGAAGGACTATGTAGAAGGCTAACAATCATACCATGGCTGATATCACTAATGGGTAAATTTTACATCACTAGATGGTAATGTTTATACTCATAAGTGTGAATGGGATTCTATTGAGATACGATATATGCCATCTCATTGTGGAATGGGTGTAATGACAAACTAGATTGATAGTTTATATCTAGATAATCAGGGAATAAGTCATATGTAATTTCTTCTAGTGGTTGATTATTTTAAGGACATGTTTTCTTATGAATATTATGGTTTACCACTTGAGAGAGTGGTGGATTTATCCATTAAGCTATTGCCGATATATGCATTGGTATCCTTAACACCATACAAGATGGCTATGACAGAGTTGTTGGAGATCAAGAGTCAGCTATAATATTTGGTGGAAATCAGGTTTATTTGACCTTGAATATATTCATGGGGTTCATCGGTACTTTTCAACAATAGGGAGGGAAAACTTTTTAGGTTGTGCATAGATTATCAAAAACTATGATAACTGATAGATTAAAACCAACATCCATTTCCACAGATTGATAACTGATTTGATCAGCTTCATGGAGCCCGAGTGTTCTAAAAAACTGATTTGAGGTCATGATATTGCAAGTATTTTTTTCTACATACAAACATATGCCATAAATCTTTTCATAGAAATTATTGTTTATATAAGTGTTTGGTTATGCCATTTAGCCTCACAAAGACACCAGCTGTTTCATGGAAATGATGAACTGAGTGTTCCATCCATTCCTGGATTATTTTATATTGATTTTTCTGGATGATATCATTGTGTATTCACACAATCAGAATAACCATTCCAACCATCTTGAGTTTGTTTTGAATGCCCTGAGAGATAATCAGTTATATGCTAAGATCAAAAAGTTACACTTCATGATGGATCAGATTCACATCATAGGTCACATTATCTCAGAGACAGGAGTGTCGGTGGACCTAGAGAAGATGATTGATGTCGTTTCCTAAGAGCATCCTAAGAACATTTTTATACACACAATGTTTCATGGGTCCATCTGGTTAATAAATGAATTTCATATAGAACTTATCCTGATATGTAGATCTATTGAAGAGTTTGACTAAGAAGGGGGTGTAGTTTGAATGGTTATATTCGTTTGAGACCTCTTCTTAAGAGCATAAATGAAGGTTGAAATCTATTCTAGTCCTAATACCACCAGAAAAGGGAAAGTGAAAAACAGTGTATTGTGACCCATCAGGTGTTGGGATTGGAGTAATGTTGATGTAGGTAGATATAATCATGGACCATGAGTATTGGTAGTTGAGGCCACATGATAGGGCGTACCCTACACCTGAACTTGAGTTAGCTATAGTTGTTCACACATTGTGCATTTAACAACACTGTATTATTAGAGAGCATTTGTTGTGTACATAGACCCCATAAGACCCATGTATATTTTAACACAGTGTGATCTGAATGTGAGGAAACAGATTTGGGTTAAGTACCTCCAATATTTTGACTTCAATCATTCCTATTTGTTGTGTACATAGACCCTACAAGACTCATGGAATTGTTTTTTGAGATGAAATTAGAGGTTCCAGATAGATAGGGGAGGACATATATATCCTATTCATCTATAAACATTATACTAATTGGTAGAGTTAGGAGGAGGAAATTATCATATTTTGATCTCATAGTCCTACGGGAGAGTATGGTAGGTGAGGACCCAACTCCAGGTTGGATGGTAGTCATGTATGAGATCATGTGTATATATTGTCCAATTTGTGTTACTATAGATATACTTGAAGGGATGATATGAAAATTTCTTGCTTCAAAATGGGAAATTAATCTCAAAGTGACGAAGATGTATTGTGACTCGCACTGTCAACAGTGGTGGTCTGGTATGAAGTACGAGGATTCTGTTTTTTTTTACACGTTGTTCTACCAGTCAGTAGGTAAAGGCATAACATCAGCGATGAGCTAAAATTTTACAAAAATTATATATTATCAAGTTTAAATGGGATTGTTTTATGGTGGATTTCATGACTGGTCAACATAGGTCTCATCGAGGTTATGATGTAGTGTACGTTGTTGTTGATAGACTCACATAGGTGTCTCATTTTCTTCGGATCAGAGATTCCTTCAGTGTTGATTATCATCAGAGATTGTATATTGGTGAGATAGTATGAACAAATGGGGTCCCATATTATGTAATTTCATAGAGGTACTCCATCTTTATGTATCATTTCTGTTATTATTTTCAATGGGTGATGGTTAAATAGGTTAATCTACGCACAACATACCTCCCTCAGATTGATTTCTAGTCTAAACTTACAACATAAGTTCTAGAGGACATGATGCGAGCATGCATCCTAGATCCTGGGGGCTCTTGGGAGAAGAACATTCTGCTGGTTTATTTTTACTACAACAAAAATTATCATGCGATGGTACATATTGAACCTTATGTGGATTTATATGTTATACAATGTCAATCTCCTTTATGCTAGATAGAGGAAGGTGATGAACCTTTATAAGGACCACATATTTTATATGAGACTTTTGAGTGGGTCCAATTTATTTATAAGAGTATGTATACAACATATTCATAACATAAATAATATTCCTATCACCATAGAATTCATATAGACATCAAGTTATGGAATCAATTTTTCTTGCATGTTTCACCAAGGCTGTAAAACATGTGGATTATGAGACATCATACAAACAATCGACCATAATTCTATAGTGATAATAATCAATAATGGATCTATAGGGAAGCATGAAATCCATTCCAATAATTACATCATACATTTAAATGATGGGAAAGAATGAATTCTATGTAAAAAACATTTTCTTATCTGATGGGGAAAATAATTCCATCAGTGAACAATCATTGATCGAATAACCAATGAGGTTTAAAGATTCTAAATGACACATAAATACAAAATATCAGGGACCAGAATCTCTATAAATGTATCAAATAAAACATTGTATGATGCACTTGTGTCAAATAATGTAGAATATATAGTAGGGGTTACTAGATTAGTACCTCAAACAATATATGAATTTCAAATATGATCCTTATCATATGTTGAACGTCATTTAGTTTTCCCATACCATGACTATATGCTACAACGTGACTATTCTGAGTGGGATCACATTTCATGCACATTAATTCTTGAGTCTATTATCAACTATATCGACTACCACCTTGTCCTCAGTAGTATGTGGTATTATAGCTACATACCTACTAAAAATTAAGAGGACCCACATAATAATGTGGAATATGTGAAGATCTTATCCCCCTAGGAGGAACATGTGGAAAAGTTTTGAAGATGTGCAAGATATGACCCAAACTCCAAGAACCTCTGTATTAAACTAGATAAACCATATGTTGGGAGAAAATATGTGTATCTTTTCTAAATCTCCTCATATTTTGTTAATGAGGCACCCAAATTATGGTAGAATAGTTGTGTGTCTTACCTTTAACCATATATAGAATATTCTAGGTGACATGAGTGACCAAAACATGCATATTTTCTTATTCTATTTTTGGAGAATGTGTATGGGCCTGATATTTTACTCCATTTCATGTAGGTATATACCGATGTTAATCAAGTAAGTGGGAACATATATGGGTATTGCCAGTTTTTTTACCAAAATATTCTTGGTGATTTCTTTGAATAATACCAGATTATACCGACATGCTTAGTAAATGTGGGAAAATCGGTCCTCTTTCTCATAGTTTGCCACCATATTTAGTTAGTGGGATTCTTTGGAGGGTATAGATGTAGGGCCATGTCCTTGGTTGATTTCTCACTACCCTCAGTGGGTTTTCCTGACTACCAAGGTTTGGGTGACTTAGGGTAGACTCCCGAGGTAAACACACACATCATATAAAGGTTTTATTGCTTTGTATCATTAGTGATGGTGAATGCTAGAAGGATCCCTTTGGAGGGTCGCTTATGCTATCTAGATGAGTCCATCAGTGACCTCTTGATCAACCTCCCTAGATAAGGGAGGAACATGTTATTTCCATTCATGGATATGACCATGAAATAGTTTGATATGGAAACTATTTACAACAAATTATGTTGCACTAGTCATTATTGAGTAGACATCTACTAGGGATTTTTGAGATGAATGGATTTTTTAGCTTCCTATGAAGATGGAAAGGTACCATTTAGGTGTGACTCCCAAACCAGTGAATTTGAGACCCAATGTTGAGGGTGAAAGGTTGATAATAGAGCCCTAGTTTTAAATGAGGATCCATCTTGTGCAATAGTCAAATCATATGTGTTCTTAAAGTAGTAAAATGTCATTTGGATCAAAGGGGGTTCTAGTTGAAAGTTCCAGAATACTTATGAGAAACATTTACATGAAATCCTCATGAAATCAACATATCAATAAATAAACACATGTATAATCAATTGTATCGTATCCAAGTTTGTCCAAATTTCAAATTTTGAGAGAGAAAAAAGATCCTAACATGTGGGTGACACATGCATTTTGTTTAAGGTTCCATGTTAGGTTCACCATTTTTGTTTCCAACTACTTTTTTTGGTGATTAAATGATTCTTATCACATGATAAGGCTAAAAAACATTCCCATCATCCTCTTATGTTTGGTCTCTATACTGCCTACTGGGTTCCAATTTATATAACAAGAACAAAAAAACAAAAGGATCACTATTTAGTCATCCAAAATCTCGACTACCAATTCAAACATAGGCCTAAATGGAATGATGTATACCACACTCGAGAAATCAAGACATAAAATGAAACATTATAAATAAATAAATAATGCATACAAGGAAACATGAGAAATCAAGAAAATGTTAGGACATGGAAATGTTTAGTGGAAACTATGTGCCATACATGTTACATATACAAACAAATAGTTCTCATATTTGTTCAACACATCAACAATACTACTACTCATGGTCCGATGATGTATCGTCACCCTCTCCACCTCCATCTCCACTACCTACTGCCACCTGTAAGAACATTATATTGAAAATTAAATATTGTTGCATATTTATAATTAAACATAAAAACAATAAAGTTTTCAAACTAAATGATTTTTTATTTTTTTTGATTTACCTGTTGACCACTTGTCGATGCACAACCACAGGGGGCATATCTACTCATATGCTGACGTATTTCAAGCAACTCTTTCTACGAAGAAGATATCTGATCCCCCTACTGGTGAAATATGTTTCGTAGAGAAGACATCTCCCGCTGAGCATCTTCAGGTTTGAAATGACTATAACTAGGAGTAGATGTAGCTGGAATCCCTGGTGGCCTGCCAAACACCTCAGATGGTATGGGTCCCAAACCCATCCCACACACTCTACCAGGATGCTCCTTCCCAAGGACTTTAGAAACCGGGTCATCCTGGGAGACTGAGTAGAACTGCCAAGGATTGGCATCCAATATTTGTTTAATTTTTACCTATAAATAAAATATCAATATATATTAACAGAGTAAAAACTAATAATAAGTTATTATAATAAAAAATTGACTTCATACCCCAACTTCGTTGGCAAGATCATTTACAAAACATCCATCTGTTTTTTTTGAACATATTGCCACAGTTCAGTTCAGGATGCTTCATGCCCTAAACTCTGTGACTGCATTAAACAAAGATAAATCAACAATTCAATATGTTAAATAGATAATATTTTCATATAAATATTTAAACTAATTAAAATATTACCAATGAAATTCGGCTTCTAGAAAAGCTTTTTGAGCCTGCAGTGTGTGGGATGACTTGCTTTGCCCGGTTTGATCCATTCTGTCTTAAGATATCCTGAAATAAATAAAATTCAATTTAACAGTAATGTATTAAATGTATTTTCCTCTTCATATACATGTATAAATGTAAAATGCGGATAATATAATAATATATATTTCAATACCATCCGCTTCTCATCACGCTGTCTATCAACAAAAACATTCCACTGTTCTTTCGGTACCCCACTGGGTAGCTTATCATACATTTTCTACACGGTCAACGAATTATCATTAACATCACACCACAACCTCCAATTAAAATCTTTCCATTTTTACCAATATTTCTCAATTTCCACTTCCATTCTATCACATCAGCAATGGTAAAGAGGAAGAACATCTGTATACCGAAATTCATTTTGAACATATTATTAACATGACATTCTATTAAACCATAATGTAATAAAATTACCTTTATCTGAGAATCAAAAAATTCATTTTTCCAGTTTGGAGGCATATGCCTCCAATCCTCATATGAAATAGGCAGGGAAATGGGCTCCGCTGCCAGCTGACCTATAATCTGGCCAAGTAACCCCGCAACGTCATCCGTTGGGACCCCATAAAAATCAAATTACACGACTATTTTCTTGCCATTCATGTTCCAAACATCTGAACTTTTTTTTTGTTTTTCCATAGTTGCAATTTTTTCATCTGCAATGAGAAACCAATTAGTATAAACAAAATGTAACCAATTTATTTAATTAAAATTGGTACCTATGACTGTGACCCTCCAGAATGTCCATGATGAATTGGAAAGGCTGTGTTGATACCACACTACTGAGGCTCCTATATGGGGAGTCAATGACTCATCCTATAATGACACATCCATAGATGGTGTCAGAGATGGTTCAGATGGAGATGGTGCAAGGGTGTAGGCAGCTGGTGCCTCAGATTCCATGGGGACAGACATATTGTCATCTGTCGCAGAACTAGATGAAATAGTGAACCTCTTATTCCTTTGAATTCCTGTCATTTAATCAAATAAAATTAAGTTTAGAATATATATTTCAAAAAAATTATGCTGATTTTTTTAAAAAAAAGATAATAGATGCCCAGTACTAATAAACAATATATATATAACAATGATAATGAATGATTATATAAATGAAACAAGTGGTTGCTGAATTAATAAATAATTGTACATACAATAATTTTCCCCTTCAATCATGTCGGTTTACTACTCCATTTCTTCATCAACATCATTCCTCCATTCTAGACTAATATTATCACTATCATGATGGACAAATAATTATGCTTCCTGTGGTTGATGAAATTCAATTGTAGAGGTCAAATCTTCGACTTCATCACTCGTATCATACAAATATCTTTGTATTACGTGAGTAACTACACTCCACCCTTCATCCACAACATCACTCATGTAATATACCATTTTTTCATGTGATTCTAAGATATATGGATCATGCTGTTCACGATCACCAACATCCATCAAGAAAGAGAAGTTTACAGAAGTAAATTGCAAGGAATCTCTTTTAACACCACTGATAATATCGACCCATTTTCATTTGAATAAAACAATAGAAAAATGCTTGTGGTAGCTTAATTCAAAAATATCATGAATCTTTCCATAGTATCCCACTTTAGAAAATGTAAATATACCATTATTCTATGTTTTCAAACCCACTTCCCGATCGACTGTACGAAATCTGATGCCATTCACATTATAAGCGCCGAACTTTCTAACTTGTTTTATAGGACCTCTAGCAAGAAAATTGAAATCTTATGACAAGTCTTCTTGAATATCAGTATTCATGATCTGAAAAAAGAAATATAATTTAATTGATTTAAAAATTGTATGTGTCAAAATAATATTCATATTTATTGCAATATTTATAAACTTACAGGTCGTGCAAACCATTATACCAGCTCTTTATTCACAGCTTTCATTATATATTTCTAATTTTGTGTTCGGCCTCTCATTTGTATCTTTGTTTGTATCCTCAACTCTTCAATAAAAGGATATACAATTTCACTATTCATCAGGACATATCCATGTGCCTGTTATAATTCTAATTCTATCAGTGTCACATATGAGGTCCTCTCAACTGATCGGCCAATAGCAGGAAATATTTTTGATTTTTGATGCATTTGAGATTGAGTTGATGTGTCGTCAACATGTCAAACTCGATTAAATCTTGTCTCAATATCATCTGAATATCTAGAAAAAAAAGGTGAGAGACTCATCGGCCAAATAGCCTTCAACAATAGAGCCTTCTGGTTGAGCTTTATTTCTCATGTATGCATTCAATTTCCCAAGATATCTGTGAAATAAAATAATAATATTATGCATTTATTTAAATGCCAAAAATTGTTTAATTAACTAGAAAAATATAAATAAAAGACCAATCAATTGGATACATCCATCAATAATGAATAGGGCCTTCTAATTTAGCTTTTTCAAACAAATGCATAGTTAAATGCATCATGACAGTAAAAACAATGGAGGAAAGATCATCTCTATTGGATAAATGGTCAATAAAAACCTCTCATGGAGGTTGTCAAGCTGAAATGGAAGTAATGATTTCTCATATATTTGCCTGAAAAATTTGCAGAATTGGACTACAACAACAGTAACTTTTTCAAGTAAAAATGTATGCAATTCCAATAGTAGTAACTGTTGTAACAAAATATGTGAATTATGACTTTTCAATCCATATAACTTACGATTCATCAAGTCAACACACCTCAAGATGTTACTCGAATACCCATCAGATACCTTCACATTCTTTAAAATTTGAAGGAACGTATCTTTATCCCTATTTTCATTGAAAAAATGGCCGAAGCATACTTTTCATTATCATCTTTCCAGAGATCACGTTTTATGTTCATTACATGTAAGTCTTTTCAAGAATTGAGATGACCGTTCGACTTTCCATGCTCATTAAGTAATGTGAAAATAAAATTATCACATACAATATTCTCAATATACATCACGTCAAGATTGTGGCGCAACAAATTAAATTCCCAATACGGATGTTTGAAGAATATACCTTTTTTCTTCCATTATTGTGTTCTAACATCACTTGACGATGCACTATGCACTCGTTTTCTGCTATCATTCAAGTGACGAACCTTCCCAAATGTTGTTTTATCATTTTCAAGACGTGTCAATATTTCAGAATTGGTTAACAACTTTGGAGGTTGTCTACGATCAATAGAATCATTAAATTTTGATTTGTTCTGCCGAAATCTATGAGATGCATCAAGAAATATGTGATGTCACAAGAATCAACATTTTCTACTATGAGGTAGCCGTTTGGGCTCAAAATCAAAGTTACAAATGGGACAAGCCAAACCCATATAAGTTTTCCAACCAAATAAATTCCCAAGCCTAGGGAAGTCACTAATGGTCCACATTAAAGCAGAATGCATTTTGAACAATCTTTTAGAAGAAAAATCAAGTGTCTCAACACTGTTGCTCCATAACTCCTGCAATTCTTCAATCAAAGGCTGCAGGTATACATCAATACCATTTCCAGGCATTTTTTTTCAAGGAATAATCATAGAAATGATAAAAGATGTTTTTTTCATACAAATACACAGAGGCAGATTATAAGGGACCAAAACAACTGGCCAAATGCTATAACTGGTACTCATAGTCCCAAATGGGCTGAATCTATAGGCATCCAATCCCAATCAAACATTCCTAGGATCAGCTGAGAAATTTGGATGTAATGAATCAAATTTCTTCCATGATTGGGAATCTCGTGGATGTCTCATTAACCTATCATTATTATTATCTATAGAATTACACTTCATGTGTTCGGCGGTTTTGGATGACATGAATAATCATTGTAATTGAGGCTTCAAAGGAAAGTAACACAAAACCTTTCCAGGTGTGTTCCTTTTCTTCTTCTCCATGAAATTATGTTCAGTTAGACTTCCAACATCACCCTTTGACTACCTTCTAGAAGAAGAACATTTCTTACAATTCTATCTACTTGAATCCTCTCTCCAATAAAGCATAAAATCTTTTGGACACAAATGTATTTTTATGTAATTCAGAACAAGATTTTTAACAACTTTTTTCATATCATAAAAAGATTCTGGTATTTTTGCTTCCGGAAATGCATCACGAATCAATTCCAGTAACATGGACATTTCCTTATTTTTAATTCTACAGAGACATTTTATATGGTACAACTTCAGTAGAAATGAAATCTTTTAATATTTCAAACACCCACTATACCAATCTTGATTTCCATCATCAACTAAATCATGAAACACATTTTCCTCAATGATGTTTTCCCTTACATTTGGCTCCTCAGAATCAAGAGAAGGATCCAATGATATGTTACAATCTTGATCTGCTTGTGTTACAGTCTCAAAAACATCACTAGTCATGCTACAATTTTTAGCACCCTCTTCTGGTTGTTTTGATATGTTTTGATGCTCTTAGTGGTGTCTTGTATTGCTGAATGCATCATTTATGAGGTTTTTCATTTCATTTTCCATTGTCGATGAACATGGGACCTCATTCTGTGGATTAACATCAGTGCTCAATCTTTTTGTATTGTTTGATTATCCATTCCAAATCCAACACAAATATTGATCAGGGAATTGCTTCAGTATTAAAAGTTCATAAACATCATCTCTCTTCAACCATGTTATAAAGTTACATTTAAGACATGGACATCTTATTCTCCATTCAACGGATCTATTAGAAATTTCAAAATCTAAAAACTAATTCAAACCCTTAACATATTGAGGTGTGTTCCTCAGTAATGTGATATAGATTTCATCCATGTATATCACAATGTTCCTACAAAATAATAAAAGAAATTAAAACACATAGTGACTACTAAATAGAGAAAGAGTTTCATATACACGATAGTGTAAGATTACAGAAACATAATATAATAAAGATGACCCATTGATCATAAAGTATGCATAATATAATAAAGATGATACATTGATCACATTTTACACTTACTTAGCATGCCCAGACAAACTGAACAAGTCTGGTCCCTAGGAGACAACGTCAACACCTCATTGAGGAGCAGTACGAATGTCGAGTTACACACTTATCATAACATTTTCAATCACACAATTATGTTTCCTCAAACAACACCCCATTTAAAGTGATATAATTTAACACACTAAAGATGCATGATTTTCATACCATTAGTACAACGACATTACTATAAATATTTAGCCCTTATATGACACCCTTTGAGACTTATCACCGGCTAGCTTGGGTACCCGGATTATGGCTAGCCTAGGTCAGTTCATGAAAATTGGTCATGTTTCATCACTCTTTATGTTTTTCAATCATTTCACTATCTGTTTTAATTTAAATCTCTCTTCGAATTTGATAGTGTTTCTTATTTCCTTGAATTTGGAGAGACCTTTTTTATTCATTATATCATTACGTTAAGAAATTTTAATTCATCCACTTGGATTTCCATAGTGGGGTTCTCATTAAAATATCTTTTAAAAACTATGAATGATGTATGCTATTTTCCCTTAAATGTGTTTTGTGTTTAGTAATATAAAAATTTATCTTCAATATTTCAAACAACTCATATTAAAAAAAATAATGCAAACCATAAAATTTGGATTTCGTATAATACAACATACATGTCCAATTTTTACTTCAAACATTTATGAATATTTCAATTCCTAAGCTCAGTTAATTTGAAGTAATTATTTAGAAATGAATTTACAACATTAACACAAACATTTATGTCTGAACATGTCTAGTATAAGCATATAGTGTATGAAATAAAGCACTAAAAAAGTGTGTTAATTTAATAAATTAATTATATATATAAAATAATCCCACGGACCCTTAATCTCTAGGATGAAACCCTATGTTAGCCAAAGCATCATCAACTCCATGTGGGGTGCCTCTTTCATATGGTGGATCCTCCTACATCAGGACATATTTCCCCAAAATACTAAAAGATTCTATTAAATTGGGATGAATTTCCAATATCATGATTCAAGTATCCAATCTTGGTATAGAATTTATATAAATACATTCTTCTTCCCATGGCTTTCAACCCCAATGGAAAAAGTAGCCATCTCACCAGTCCTAGAATTGATATAACTACATACATCTTCCCATTGAACATTTTTTTAAGAGGAAATAAACCATATAACCAGGCAATGACATTCTATAACCACTTATGTCTTCCCATGGAATGTGACACTAAGGGGATAATTAATAATCTCATATCAAATGGTGGATTCTCTTGTATTAGGATGAATCACTGATAGTATATATCAATCAGGTATAAAATATTATTACAAGACATATTAGTTAATTCATCACATCACTTATTAAATTTACCATTTATTCATAATTTTCAAATCCTCCTATAGATACGAATCACCAAAATCATCTTAAACCATTTTCCATATTTCACATGCAACGTAAATAACTTTAACTAATCCATGATTCTAAAGGATCTAATAAAATCATGAGGGGTTGGAACACCACAAATGTTAATGTAAGTCCTAACCATAATGCTAAGAGAGGAAAAAGGGATCCTTGGGAGGGATCAACAGGAGGATTTTAAAAAGAAGGGATAATTCCAATTATTTAGGTTGTGCATGTGGCATGTCGATGCGATCATAATTTTTCACATACTAGCATAATCCGAACAGACTAAAGGGAGTTTTCCAAGACCACCCAACTCAAAATAAGAATTTTTTTTAAAAAATCCTCATGTTTGTGGTAGAAATCAGATTCACCCTTCCCTTCAATGATAAATATAATCTTAATCAACAATAGATCAAGAAGCGGAAGATGAACTAGAAGGCTTACCTTAGAAATATATGTTTAGGACACCAATATCCAACATGGTCTTTCTTATATATCAAATAGGATTCTAATACGCCATCCATGGGAGGTTTTATGGAATCCTAAAGGTGATAATAAATTTTAGAACATAGGTGTTGGATTGTTAAAATTCTGGTAAGATATAATTCATGATGTGAATAGGGAATTAACATCATGAATTCCTCAATTCCCTTATATGTTGAAAAATTTATCACCTCATTTTAAAAACTGAGTTAAACTAATTTAAATCCATGAATATATTTAATGAAGTGAATTATTGCTTCCCGGATTTCCCAAAACAAATCCATGGCTTTAATGGGTTCATGGGGTTCGCCTGGAAAATTCACATAATGAATTGGGAATTAATAACATCAATTCGTTTTTCATCTATAAAGAAACTCTCATACATCTTCAATATGAAACAACTAATCCAACTAGATAAAGGATTAATAAACATGGTTTAAATGAAAGGAAACCTAAATTTAAGATATTTATCAAAAAATTTAAATGGATACATACCTGGAAAAGATAGGGGTCGCCGTAGATGGAGGTCGTGGGGTCTCCGGAGACGGAGGTCACAGGGTCTCCAGACGGTTGTGGGTCACAGGTCACCAGATGGGGTCACCGGACGGTTGGTGGTCGCCGAGGCTGGGGGGTTAGGGGAAGAAGGGAGGGCGCAGGGGTCGCCGGACGGTTGGGGTCACCGAGGCCGGGGGGTTAGGGGATGAAGGGAGGGCGCGGGGGTCGCCGAATGGTTGGGGGTAGATAAGGGTTGCGTTTTTTAAATAGAAAATGGGTTTCACTGTGGTTTATTAAAAACTGCCTCGAAACCTTTCAGCGAAAACGTTTAGCGGCGGTTTTGTGAACCACCGCCACAAAACCGCTGCTAAAACCGGTTTTTATTGTAGTGAATCCCTTCAAAAAAAGGTATATCATAACCCCCTACCATAGTATAATAAGAGAAATATCAAAATCCCACCATGAAAGATATTTTGAAATAGCTTTTGGTATCTCCAACGACTCAATATACTACTCTCAACACCCATGGATCAGTACTAAAATGGTTTCATGAATAGTATAGGTGTATTATGTTAGTTATTAATGCAATAAAAAATAATTATTTTCTAGTATCCCCCATTATTATATTCCAAATACTTGGGTAACTATTTTTTATATTTCCTTATATCCTGGAATGTAGTTGGGAATCTATTAAGAATTACCACCATAATAAGAATCTAGAAGTGGAAAGCCCACTATTACCGATGAATCATCCCATGAAAAAAGAATACGAAATATAAGTGGAGACACCCACATTGATGAAAGATAATGCGAAAGAAGAAAATGGAAGATTTAAAAAAGACCCATCCAACCTTCCCAAAATGTACTAGTCCAAAAAAGAGAAGGAATCACTCCAATATTATATTACGGAAATATTTATGAATGTGGATATCAGCATCCCCTATTAGATATCATCAAAAAAATTCCATAGTATAGATAATTAATTATTGAAATCTTCACTATGAGAAGGTAATTAAGAGGTAATGAACATGTAATATTAGTAATGAATATTTCGTCCCTTTTTACCCTACAAGTTCATAATAAATTTCTTGATGTAGGTATATTCACTATCACTTACAGTATTTGTAAGATTAATTATTCCAATGCATTGTTTTACTTAGGGGACTAAATTAATTTAATGTATTAATCAATTTATTCTTCTCTATATATGGGAAAACTCAGTCCCACCTGAGTTCTAGTGAAACAATCTAAAAAATCCTGATTCTACCCATTATGTGGTCCTGAAGATATCTTGGTATATGTATAAAGCATTCAATTCCCTATAAACTTCTACATTATCAATATGAAATAATGAAAATATAAAGATAAAATTTCCATTATTTAAGGTCATCAATTCTTATAGACAACTAAAAACATATGCATTTTCAATGAACCTACTATTTCAGTACTCAATAAAATACCATGATAAGGTGGAATCTATTTTTTCTTATAATCGTTGTAATTACATTTTGTTCTTTAGAGGGAATTGAAATTTTTGTATTACATAATCATATATTAGAGTCTTAGGAGACACCAGATTTTTATGATTAGTTTTTTTAAATGAGCTTAATTGGTAAATTTAGTTGACTGTTATATACTTTAATGAATTTTTTTAGAGTAATTTGGATAAGATACTAAAATGTTCAAATAATACATTGGATTTTAATGCGAAGAGCGATAAAATGGAGGGTAATAAACATAAAAAATCTATAAACCCCTTGAGATATAACCCTTCTAAGATATAATTTAAAAATCTACCCTAAACCATGAAATCATTTTTTATAGAAAATTAAAATATTCCAATAATAATTTTAGATAATTTAAAAACCAAGAATAAACATAAACATCAGAAATTTTCATAAATCATAATAATAAATAAATATATTTTAGTCATTTTTGTATATTCTATGGATTTTCCTAACCCCCTAAATAGATAGAATATTATTGGGAAATGTTTCCAAACCAATGAGATCACCAAATAGAAGGCCCAACCCGAGCATTATAGAAGAGTAAAAAAATAAGTGGAATGGATTTCATTATCTTGAATAATTTAAGCCATTCATAACTCTAAATTTTTGAATAAAATTCAAATATTATTTAGGAACACCATCTATTATATTTTTCAAAAAAAAATTATGAACTTGTTCCTATAAGAATCAAGAATAGCTAATGTTTTTTCATATAATAAAATAGGTTGAACCATTTGACCAATAAATACCACATCCACAAACCATTTGAAGAAAAAATGGTTTAATGACTGGCTAGAAAGGGTCATTATTACTTCCATGATGGGATATTAGGGTATTTTCATCTTCCAACCACATTAGAAGAAAATGAAAAGACAATCATGAGATATCCCATTGGTGTATTTTCCTATGAAATGACACCTTTTAGTCTTATAGATTCCCCATTTACCTATATTTTCGTCATGATGAGTGCCTTTTCTTACTAGAGTGAGAGATTATTAGAGGTATTAAAGGATGAATTTACAATTTATAGGCCTTTTTTAAAGATTTATTTATTTTTTGGATAATTTTTTTGCAAATATTTTTTTAGAAAAACATGGTTAATGTTATGAAAAATGAAATTTTGTGGTAGAAAAAAATGAAATTTATAAGAATATATAATTTATAAATATTTAATTGAAGTTGATAAGTCCAAAATTTATTTTATTTTTTTAATAACCAATGCAACCATTATAAGTAACATTATATTATTCTTTGGGCGTGATGGGTTTTATAGAATATTTTATAAGGGATTTATAAATATTTTATTCCCTTGACTAAAATACTCCGAAAAGAAACTCAATATTTTTCTGATGATTAATGCAAGAAATTTTTTAATAAGATAAAAGTGATCTTATCCACTTTTCTAATAATCTATCATCAAACATGGGACATTCCTTTGATATAATATATATTACTTCCAACAAAGTCGAATCAGATGTAATTTTTTAGAATATTGATGGCCACTGACAAGTGATATATTATGTTTCAAAAACCTTAGAAATTAATCATATAAATTATAAAAACTATAGAAATATTTTTTTTCTATTTTATCTTCAATAGAAAATTTTGTAAATTTTTTGATCTTATATATTATGTAATAATATAACTATATTTTCTGATCATGTAACTACATCATACCTGATTATGAAGGATAAAAAACAATAGTCCTGTGAGATTATGGTTGCAATAATATGAATTCAATTTAGGGATTATGTTTAAGAAATGATGATCAAATCTATTTTATACAAAATGAGTATATTCCCCACACATTCAAGTTAGAAGAACCATATAAAACAAAAATAGATTACACATTTCTTAGTGATCACTTATAAGAACCCACTTAGGGGCCCTCACATAAATATTTCATGAGTTTTAATATCACATTAAAGGTACCAAATTTTATTTTCAAATAAAATCGCATTAATTAATATTTGAAACAAAATTTTATTTTTGGGAATACCAATATTAATATAAGGTATATTATGATGATGTAATAAGTATATATATCCCAAATGAAGAGGCCCAATCCGTACTTATATTTTTACACACATGATCTTATGGAGTAAATTTTAGGCCTTATAAAATATCTAAGAATTTTTTAGAATATGGGTTTTTCAAAAAAAAATATTCATATGTTTTTTGAAAAAAATGTCCAATATTCAAGTTTATTGTTGTGATTTCAAAAATAAATGAATTTAACTAAAAAAATAATCGATTTCATTTGAAATATTTGATCTATGGTGATTAGAATTCAAGGATTTTTTTTATATATAATCGGTATTTGCCTGCATATTTATTGTATTTTATTATACATCCACGTGGATTAAAGGAAATCCCAAATGAGATGGCGACTCAAAAAATATGTTTTATTTTGAAAAATAAAATATTTTTGATAGGTTTGCAGTTCCTCAAGCAATAAAAAGTTTCCTAGGAACAAAATTATATAATAATAATAATAGTAATAATATTGAAGACATAATTAAAAGGTAATAAGTACATCAGAAAACATCCATTTCTTTCCATCTAAAAACCAAGGGCGTGTAAGAGGTTTCCAACCGAGAGGTAAAAGGGTTCCGGTGAATACAACCTTGCCTAATCAAAAAGACTTCATTAAAATGATGGAATATGTATCATAGACATACCATAATACCTATAAACCCCCATTATATAGGTCTTGTTAAATAATAGTATATAGAAAAGACATTAACATTCATATTGAGTTGTTATACAAAGACTACAGGGGTATTAAGAGAGTAAATATGGAGTATGGAAAAGAACAAAAGTAGTACAATATATAGATGATCGATCTTGAGGAAATTATAAAATATGATTATGATAACTTCATATAGTCTAATTATAAATAAATATATATTTATGAAGGACCAATCTAGAAGATATTGTTTTAAAATATAGGCATGTTTTTTCTCTTCCCATTGATGATTAAAATTTTTCCAGCTAAACATCAATCCAAAAGGACGGGACTATATATCGTATAAATTATTTTCCATTCAATGTATTTTTGATCAATGGAATAATATTTTAAAACCCCTTCAATGTTAATGGTCATCAAGTGAGGCAATTTTCATAGAGTCTTTTAGAAATCCTCAATGGAAGGGTCAAAACTCTTCCTGGGTTCTATTAAATAAATAACTTCATGTTTTATTTTTCTTTTTTACTAGTTTATATGATTTTATTTTAAACTATATTTATTTTATCAAATATAAGGTGGAAATTTAATAGAATTGGGCCAAAACTATTTTTGGGGGAAATGAGGCATTGTGTATGAAGATGTAGATACCCATTTTTATTTTACATTATGTCTATTATAAGAATATTATCCATTTTTTCAAATATGACAATGAAATAAATAGTATTTCCTTTTTTTCAAATATTAATTGATCTAAATTGTATGAATAAATACCCTATTTAATCTCTAGGTTATTATTAGAATATTGATCATACTATTGAAGATAAAAATATCAACTTATTATTTAAAATTATTTTCCTTAAGATAGGTTTTTTAAACATTTACACGATTCTTGACAAAAAAATTGCAATCCAAAACCACCAATGAATATCCAAAATTTTAATTATTTCTAAGAGATGTTTCCAAGCCACACTGAAATCATCTTTCGATTACAACAACTTCATGGGATAATCTTATTATATGTTTATAAACCATAAATTTTTTCAATTATATCTGGATTATTTGGAACACATGAGTTATTTCCAATCTAAAAAATAAATTCATTTGGAAAGAACCTCATTCTCTTTGGTTACAAACCCTGAACATTGACACTATATAGGACCGTAAAAATCAGGAAATGATTTATTGGTTTATTCCAAATTTCAATAAAATTTCTCTATTACATTTCTTCACTCTAAAATACAATTGCATGATTAATTCTAGAGTATGTGTGAGGGAAAGGGGCTTACATGTGTTTCTATTTAAGAATAATTACATGATAAGGGGTTGTGAGAGGTGTAAGTCACTATTATGGTGTATATGATAGAGTATAATGGGAATGGTTCACTTTCCTTCACATCATTTTTCCATTATCATCCTTTTATCTTAAAATTTTTATAAGAATAAAAAAAGGGGGTGAGTTTGGAACATTTTTGTTCCCATCTATGTGATTAATGACCCTAATAAAAAAAATTAAATGATCACTAGTCACTATAAATCTAGTAGAAACTATGTTCCCCTAAAAAATAGATGATTGGGATGAAAAATTAAATAAATTCATTTCAAGACTCATGCCCAATGAAACAATGAGCCTATTCAGAAGTGCGTGTCACATCTTATATAGAAAGGATTGAGTGCAGGATTCTTCCATGCATTACTTGATATATCATTCACTACATTTAAATAGTAACAACTTCCTATTTATAATGATATACTTTTAAGAACTTTCCCACCAACCTCCAAAGCACATTAAACACTTTTCATACACTTCATGATTGATTGTATTTTTCATGGTTCACGGTGTGGAGAGATTATAATTTTCAAAAATTTTTGGTAAATGATCACATCCCAAGTATAAGAATAAGTACACACTGATACAATCTCTTGGGTGAAGTGTTTAATTACTCTATTTCGGAGGTAGGTAATAAAAGGGTTTTTTAGATTGATTTTTAAGGTCATATTTTATATTAATAGGGTAATTTCAGTACTCTAAAACTTAAAAAATGTATAAATAATGATGTCATTTTTTGGGACAGAATAAAAATGGTTTCTTCTCATTTTTCTATATATTTTGGAATATGTTGTGATTATCCCTTTTTATTTTATTGATTTCATTTGTTATTTGAATATTCACTAAAAATATTATTTATAATTTTAAAAATTCAGAAATACCTAAATAAAAATCATATAATTAAAATTAAATGTTAAAACTATCTGGGTGTGAAATAGTTTTAATAGTGGGGAAGGGATGAGAGTAATAAATTTAAACTAAAAATATCTAATATTTATTGAAAATACCCACAATTTAATTGAAAATTAGTATTTAGTTCCCTTTTTACCTTAAGAATTAGAACACTACTGGATAAATGGACAAATTAATTATTATCAATTATGCATTCATCTGATTAAAAATAATATAATATCCATACATTTATTTTCCGAATTTTTAATTTTCTTATTTTATAAATTATTTTGTATAACTACACATTAATTTTGGTGGAATTGAGTTCAAGTGTTATGTGGCTTTGATAATTATGATTAAGGATCCCATAAATTATATATTTTAATTTGAAAAGCTAAAAAATTTATGTTTTTCATATCAAATGAATTTTTTAATCATTAATTGTTTTTGATTTAGTTGAATTTGGAAGAACAATTTAATTATCTTGAACATACAATAAAAAGAATCCTGAATAAAATTTATTAAAATAATATTTTATCTAAAATGACTAATTTATATTATTTTTATATTTTTTCTATTAAATTAATTTAATGACAAAGTAGTCTCATTTTGAATGTGTAACTTTAAATAATCACCAAGGCATTTATCAACAGTATCATTAATTTTGGATCAAAAAAATGATTAAAAAGTTAATAATTTTATAGAGTGAGTGTTTGAGGTAATTTATAATATATCATGGATTAATATTTAAAAAATATTCTTGATAGATTATTCATGTGAGGATTGTTTATGAATGTTATATTTGGAAAAGTAATTCATTTCCCTCAGATAAAGAAATGGACTGTAGTTGAAATTCTTCCAATAAAACTAGAAATCATGAAAAATTATAGTGTTCTTACATAGCTAAACCATGTGACTTCCCTCTACGTCCATTGACCAAAAAATAAAATTTTAATCTTCCATGGATCACATATAGAACCGATGCCCACACCACTTGAACATGAACCCTTTTATTCCTGATCAGAGAAGAACTCAAGGACAATTTAACTTGACTAGGATGTAATGTCACAACCCGTCCTCAGGGCCCGTACCATGACCACCCCAAGCCCGCCTTCCATAGGCCAGGGGCTGGTGACTAGCACCAAAGTCGTAAATCCCAATAAAAAGGGAAGGCATTGCCTTTATAAAAGTAAACAACACAACAGATTACAAGCAGAAGAAAACACTATGTACAAAAGAAAGTGCTGAAAAGTAAATGGGCCAGAATACGAACCCAACTGAAAAGTTTAACTACAACTGAACGAATGTACAAAAGAAAATACAAGCAGCTAGAAGAATAGAAGTAGCTCCTGGGTCATCCACCTAGAATCCTACCAGAAGGGTAGGTATGGATAGCGCAGCTCCTGGAGCATCCACCACGGATCCTACCTGAAGGGTAGGTATAGATAGCCTCCTCAACGCTCTTGCCCGTCAACCATACAGTCCTCAAACACTCGGCTTCCGTCTACGCTGTCCGTCATCTACATCCAACACAATGAGGTGAGGTCATAACCCATGAAGGGGTGATTATAAGGATACTTAGTAGGGACCATGACACCCTCATGGTCTCACTAAATCCAACAAGGATAACCACAAAGCAGGATATAAACAGATAACACTTACTTAGGTATAGGCCCATAGTTATACCTAAGTTATCAAGATACCCATCTCAATCAAGAGGTATCACACAAATATGAAGTCTATGGATAACCACTACTTAGGTATATGCCAATACATATACGTAAATTATCAACTAACCAATCTCAATCATGAGGAAAAACACAATGGTCACTGACTCAGCTCAAACCATGATTTTCATTATCGAAACCACAACTGATGAAGAGCTCCTCATATGTCGAGTACACTGATCCTGTCACGACTCTGTGGTGCTGTTCACTAACATTATACTGTTGAGATAATCCTCCTGTCGAGTACCGCGGGTCAGCCACCCAAACACAGTAGTGCTCCCCACCTGGGGCTACCACCCAAACACAATAGTGCAGCCCCCTAATAGCCTGCAGAGGTACTTCTTCTATCGAGTACCGCGGGTTTGCCACCCAAACACAGTAGTGTTCCCTGCTATGGGTCCACCACCAAAACACAGTAGTTCTCCCCACTAGACTATTCAAGTCACTCCGACTCGAATCGGACAAGCAGTCATCAGGTCTCACCCAGCTACACGGTCTCCGTACTACGTATGATCGTCTCCAGGAGGGTCCGCTCCACGAGCTACTAGTCGATACTCAAAGTATCACAAAGTCCCACAAAGAAGTATCTCAAAGGACTGCCTCCTCATAGGGGCCTCAACTCAACAGACGGCGCGTCAATCGGATGCCCGGTCTGTGAGTTATTTTCCTTTTGGTCATGGGGCCCGGTTGGTTTTGTGTACGAACCAACCTGGCCGTATCTCAATTGTACCGCGAACTCACATAGGTTATACTCAAATGGACGATTTCTCAACATGATCACCAATGTCGCTGACGGTTCGTCAAATAGATGTACGGTCTGAATGTTATATGCTTTGGTGATCACGTTGAGAAACAGTCCCTTTGAGTATACCCTATGTGAGTTCATGGTACATTTGAGATACGACCGGGTTGGTTCGAACACGAAACCAACAAATCCCCAGAGAATAAAAGGATAATAACTCATAGACCGGGAATCCGATAGACGTGCCATCTGTTGCGTTGAGACCCCAATGACGAGGAAGTACTTTGAGATACTTATTCATGGGACTTTTGGATACTTGGAGTATCGAACAATACCTCATGGAGGAGACCATCCTAGAGACAAGCGTACAGAGTACGAAGACCATGTAGTTGGCTGAGACCTGATGACTTCTTGTCCGATTTGAGTCGGAGTGACTTTTATAGTCCAGTGGGGAGCACTACTATGTTTGGGTGGCAGACCCACGGTGGGGAGAACTACTGTGTTTGGGTTGCAGACCAGAGGCACTCTATAGAAGGAGTACCTCTATAGGCTATTAGGGGGTGAACAACTATGTTTGTGTGGAAGACCCCGGTGGGGAGCACTACTGTGTTTGGGTGGCTGACCAGAGGTACTCGACAGGAGGAGTATCTCGGCAGTCTAAGGTTAGTGAGCAGCGCCTCAAAGTCGTGACAGGATTAGTGTACTCGACAGAGGAGGATATCATTAGTAGTTGCGGTTTCGATAATGAAAATCCTAGTTTGAGCTGAGTCAAGGACCTTTGTGTTTTTCCTCATGATTGATATGGGTTATTTGATAACTTACGTAAATGTATGGGCATATAACTAAGTAGTGGTTATCCATCGACTTCATATCTGTGTGATACCTCTTGATTGATATGGGTTACATGATAACTTAGGTATAACTATGGTCTTATACCTAAGTAAGGGTTATCTTTTTAGATACTGCTTTTTGGTTATACTTGTTGGATTTAGTGAGACCTTGAGGGTCTCAGGGTCCCTACTGAGTGTCGTTATACTCACCCATGCACGAGCTATTCCCACACCTCGTTGTGTTGGATGCAGACGACGGGCATCACAGACGGAGGCTGAGTGTTCGAGGACCGGACGGTACCTAGAGGTGGACCTCACGATGAGTCAGCATCCAGAGATGGACTTCACGATGAGTCAATATCAGAGTTGGACTTTACGATAAGACGGTACTCGGAAGGGGTTGACATGAGAGATCATTGAAGAGGATATCTGTACCTACCCTTCAGGTAGGATCCATGGTGGACGATCCTGGAGCTGTGCTATCTGTATCTACCCTTTAGGTAGGATTCGAGGTGGAAAACCCTAGAGATACTTATATTCTTCCAGCTTCTTGTATTTTCTATTGGACTTTCGTTCAGTTATAGCTGTACTTTTCAGTTTTGGTTTGTATTCTGGCCCATTTACTTTTAAACACATTCTTTTGTACATAGTATTTACTTCCTCTTATACTCTGTTGTGTTTTGTACTTTTATAAAGTCAATGAATTCCCTTTTTATTGGGATTTACGCCTTTGGTGCTAGTCAACAACCCCTCGCCTATAGAAGGATGGCGTGGGGTAGTCACGACACAAGCCCCGAGGACGGGTCGTGACAGATTTGTATCAGAGGAGTCAGTTCTACCGTAGAACATATGACTCTGATATTTCTTTTCTGTGAAGTAATATTGTTATAGGTACTAATTGTGGTCTTCAGTTTAGGGAGTCTAGTGTTGGTGCGGGGGGCCGACATATCCATACACCAGGACCCTGACTACTGATTTCCGACTCAGTGAACGAAAACACTGATTGCGTGTGTGGTTTCAAAAGTTTCTTTAAAAATAGCTCAAACCAGTTCAGCTCACCAGGTATAATCGTTTGACCATGTCACGACTGTTTCTTTCAGGATGAATTTACCTAGTCAGACTGTGTGGGTACTGAGTGGGGAGCACGATGATATCCTACTGAGCAGTGAGGCCTCATTACATGGCCCTCCACCAGTTGAGACACCAGCAGATAGTGCACACCGCTTGAGCATGATGCACAACTTCCAGCGTCAGAGGCCTCTGAGGTTTCAAGGCGAGTCATATTTTTAGATGGCTGGACACTGGCTGGAGTTTGTAGCTCGAGCTTTCCACACAGCTGGGACAACCGCATACTTGATGGTGTACCTAGCTGTTATCCTCTTCCAGGTAGAAGTTGAGAGGTGGTGGAGCCATATGTTCCAGTTTTGCGATGATATGACCTTCACCTAAGAAGCCTTCGAGAACTTGTTCATGGTAGAGTTTATACCAGTGACTCTACACACCAAGCATGCTCAGGAGCTGGTTCCTTTCCTACATGATTTTCCATAAGTAGCCGAGTCATATGTAGGAAGTAGACAGATGATGCAGAGGTCCAAGAGGACTAAAACAGTAGGTGGGAGTCCTCAGGTTATAGGATCGGTAGTGCGGGGCACCCAGGGTGGAGTCAGAGCCAGGTGTGCCAAAAATAGACAGTGTTTGTCCTGCGGCATGAAGTGTCACATAGCACATTACTGTCTGACTCCCCACATAGTTGATCCACAGGCATTAGAGGAGCCACTGAGACAGAAGCAGCAGTGGGTGCTTGAGCAACAGCCGAGCGGTGGACAAGGAAATGGAGCTCCGGAAGCAGGTGGACAGGAGCAGAACTAGTGGATTCCTTTTGTTCTTGGTACTTCTAGTTCCATGTTGTTGTTGTATTTGTGTCTTGGTACTTCGAGCTGTAGTAATAAAAGACACTTATCTTTGTGATGTTTACTTTCCTGTCCTTTTGTTTGGTTGATACTGAGAGGTCCTGGTTAAAACTGTTGACTTGACCCTCACTTTTGAGATTTCTACTGGATGAGACCCAGTGACCTCACACTGATGCCGACAGTGTGACTCGACCCTTAAAGGTGAGAGTGATGGTTGGATTTCTTGGTTTTAACGTTGAGTCCTTATGACTTCGTCCATGGCATGAACACATCATTCATGTCAGGATTGACTGTATTAGGCAATGGGCGTGGTTCATCCAGGGGATGAGACCAAGTTTATCCTTTTCGGAAAAGGGGAAATATTAGCAGCTCTTACAGATCATAGGTGAAGAAGGGTGGTCATTGACCGACTTACCACGTCGGCAAACTTCCTACTGACCAGAGATGGTATGATCTACGATGAAGAAGGTGCATATCATCCAGGAGTGGACGAAGACTTCATAGTGCAGTAAGAAGCAGTAAACTGGCGCCAGTCTCAATGACTCTGGCATTTAAAATGTTTCAATAAGAAGAAGTGTTAAGGACAGATGAGTCTGCAGAGCAGCAGCTGTGGAGGCATAGCTAGGAGGACATCATGAGGTGGTGTACATTTCAACATGCTACAACCACCAGCCTTTGTTATCCCCGCCAGGTTCAGGGAGCTGGAGGGCAGGGAAAAAAGAGAGTATCTGGATGCGGTCAAGGAGTGTGACCCAATGGCTCTATGAATGATTCGAGGGACAGACTGTGTCCACCTCTAGCCGACGTTATAACAAACATTGTTACGAATAATTCCTTTCTTCCAAGAATCTTGTCCCATACTAGAGTTTTCGGTAAGCCATTGACTTGACCCTCATATCTAGATGTACCTTTGGGAGGAGACTCGATAATAAAACTTACGTCGATAGTGTGTTATGACCCTCGAGGAAAGAGTTTCAGTTGGAGTCTCTTGGTGGCAGCATTGAGGCCTTACGACGTTGGTTTGGGTATGGATTGGATTCACCGTTCATACTCTGATTTACTCTATTAGGCAAAAAGGTTGTGGTTTATCTACAACATGGGGATGGGTTTTCCTTGGTCGGCGAAAAGGAAACCCCAGGCAGCACAAGATAAAGTCTTGCACAAGAGGGTGCGGTCGATCACTCTTGAGTCGGTTAACCTTACCCTCATGGCAGCCTGAGTTTTGAGTTTCAGTTTTAATCAGGAAATGGAGGCTTCTAGAGTTCGAGGATGGAGATCACGTCCTTATACGGGTCTCACCTCCATGTGGCTTATGGATATGTGGCCGTGGTGGCAAGTTATCTCTGAGAATCAATGGACCTTTTTAGGTCCTCTTCAGGGTAGGTGAGGTGTTTTATCACTTTACCATTTCACCTTAGTTGCACAGGGTGCATGATGTAATCCATGTATCTCAGTTGAGGAGATAAATGCACGATCCTTCACACATCATCGACCTCAGGGAGTTGGATGTTGATGAAAGGGTGACATTCACGGAGGTTCCATTGGATATCGAGGATCGATAGGATCAAGTCCTACAAGGATGGTCAATTCCTTAGGTGTGCTTTCACTGATAGCACGAGAACCTCCAGAATAGCACATGTGAGCGGAATGCTCAAATGCGTGCTCAGTACCACTTTGTTTTCCATAGTGTGTGGTGATGATTTACAGGGATGTAAAGCCCTGAGGTGGAAGTAATGTAAAGACCCAAAAATTTCAAGGGAATTTTTTTTCTTAATTTCTTTGTAATTTTACGAGTCCGTAGTTTTTGACGGCATATGATTCCGAGGCTCGGTTTTCCCAGAATCGATTTCCGAAGTTTGGCTCGGGTACGTTCAATGAATGAACGAGCAGGTTTTTTTATGTTTTGAACCGGAGCTCAGAATTGAAATCCAAGGACACCAAAGAACTCGCACCACCGATATTTTATTAAGAGGACCTTTACCAAAGGTGTTATTTCTTGGGAGGAGTTGTTAGAATTTGAGGATTAATAAAGAATTGAATAAAATTTTTGGTACAAATTTTATTCCCATCTTACGTGGTTATATCCGAAGTGTAGAAGTTGGGGTGGAACCACTAGTTTCTAACTAACCATGTGAGGATTAAGGTGATGTGGGGCCCACATGATCCCCAAACCTTCACTTTCCCAAACCCCCTAAAACCCCTTGTAATTATTGTGTAACTCACCCTCTCTCCCTCTTTATTTCATGCCAACTCACATTAAAAGTAATTGATTAAACCTATTAAATTAATTTAACTAAGAGTTTGAATTTTATGTTTTGAATTCCTGGCATGTTATAACAAAATAATAGTAAGTATTATTTTATTTTGGGTTGGGATTGTTGTGTGGAGACTTTAGGGAGAGTGAGAGAGCCTTTGTGAGAAGAAGAAGAAGAAGAAGGTAGAGAAGAGAATTACTCTTCACCAAAGAACGACGCTTATTTATCAAAGAATGACTCCCTACCTCGACGAAGAACAGTTCTCCAAACATCAGATCTCCAAAGAACGACGCTTGGGCCGGATCGAAGGTCTTTGAGGAAACGACGAACGCCAACGACCATTGTCACCATCACCTATTACCTTGCGACGACATCAACAAACCGACATCCTTTCCCTTTCGTGATATCGTTAGCGAATGATGAACAACACGATGTAGGGGATTAATTTGAGAACGATATTATTCCCATGGTTGTTTGCTTCTAAAATAAAGAACATGAATCAACTCATCATTAAGTTGATCCGTGAATGTTTTATTGTAATTACGGGTGTGGAATATTGGTATGATTCAATTTATTTAAGAGATTGTGGAATGATTTGATATGATTCAATTTTATTTAAATAAAATTGAATTTGTGTTCTTTATAAAACCTTGTTTAATCTTTCCAATTGATAACACCTAACGCGGAGGGAGCGGGCCAAACAAACATGGCCCGACAACCCTCCACAAATTATTGTTGGTACGCGGATTGACGAAGATGATGAAACGGGACCGTAGCGACGTTTGAAATCCATCATAGTGAAGATAAGGTCCCAGGGGGACCTTTGGTGAAGAGGGCAGGAAAATCAAAACACCGGAGCGCGTCCGGTGGTCCGTTGAAGGAAGTGTGGGTGCGCCGCGCTGACGCGGCGGTGGCGCCCCAGCGCGCCGCCGGAGAAAACCCGCCACAACATGCCGCGGTGGTGAGACATGGTGGATCCCACGGCCGTGCGGGATCCCGGAAGAATGGCTGTGGCGCAAACCGCCGCCGGTTCCAATTAGCGGTGAGGGGCCGAGCCCCCCCCCCCCCCCCCCACCCCCCCACTTCGTGTCTGCTCGACCACACTGGCCGAGCCTCAACCGGCCGGGCCGGGCCGACCGCGCTGGGCCAGGCCGCCAGTGCTGGGCCGGGCCGCGCAAGTCGAGCCAGGACGCGCAAGTTGAGCAGGGCCGCGCCTAATCAGGCCGAACGCGGACCCGGGTTGGGTCTATCCAGTTCGGGATGACCCAGTGGGTATCGGGCCGGGTAAGACCAGCCCGAAACCCCTTATTTTTGGCCAGTTTCGTTCAAATGCCCATATCTTGGGCTAGGGAAATCTGATCGACACACCATCAGTTTAATTGAGATCCTTGGATTGAGAAAGTCGTTTTGGTATATTACACTCGATGTTTCAGAAATGTTTGGGAATAGTCGGGATGGTTCGGACTCGAAAACATTTGGGACCTCAGAGCAGAAATTCTTATAACTTGAGATATGGACGTCCGATTGACGTGTTGTCAACATATTGGATTAATTTTGGTGATACAGATCTTTTGGCATACTTCACATGAGTTTTGGATGCATTTGGAGTATGGCTGGGTAGGATTGAACCCAAAATCCAACCGGGCCCCTGGAACAGAACAGCCGATAACTTTCAGACCAGACATCTGTTTGACGAACCATCAGCGGCATTGGTGATCATGTTGAGAAATGGTCCCTTTGAGTATACCCTATGTGAGTTCGGGGTAATGTTGAGATACGGCTGGGTTGGTTCATACAGGAAACCAACCGGGCCCCCGGGACTAAAAGGCTAATAACTCACAGACCGGGCGTCAAATTGACGCACCGTCTATTGCGTTGAGACCCCTATGACGAGGCGGTCCTTTGAGATACTTCTTAGTGGGAATTTGTGATACTTGGAGTATCGACTAGTAGCTTGTGGAGCGGACCCTCCCGGAGACAAGCATACACAGTACGGAGACCACGTAGCTGGCTGAGACCTGATGACTGCTTGTCTGATTCGAGTCGGAGTGACTTGTATACTCCAGTAGGGAGCACTACTGTGATTGGGTGGTGGAACCACGATGGGGAGTACTATTGTGATTGGGTGGTAGAACCGCAGTACTCGACAAAAGGAGTACCTCTACAGGCTATTAGGGGGGCTGTACTACTGTGTTTGGGTGGGAGACCCCGGTGGGGAGCACTACTGTGTTTGGGTGGCTGACCCGCGGTACTCGACATGAGGAGTATCTCAATAGTCTAAGGTTAGTGAGCAATGCCTCAGAGTCATGACAGGATCAGTGTACTCGACAGAGGAGGAGCTCTTCAGTAGTTGCGGTTTCGATAATGAAAATCCCTGTTTGAGCTGAGACAATGACCTTGGTGTTTTTCATCCTGATTGAGATGGGTTACTTGAAAACTTACGTATATATATGGTCATATACCTAATTAGTGGTTATCCATTGACTTCATATCTATGTGATACCTCTTGATTGAGTTGGGTTACTTGATAACTTAGGTATAACTACGAGCTTATACCTATGTAAGGGTTATCTATTTAGATCCGGATTTGTGGTTATCCTTCTTGGATTTAGTGAAACCTTGAGGGTCTCAAGGTCCCTACTGAGTATCGTTATACTCAACCTTGCACAGGCTATGCCCGCACCTCATTGTGTTGGATGCAGATGACAGACAATGCAGACGGAGGTCAAGTGTTCGAGGACTGGACGGTACCTGGAGGTGGACCTCATAATGAGTCAGTATCCGGAGGTGGACCTGACGACGAGTCAGTATCCGGAGGTGGACTTCACGATGAGACAATACTCGGAGGAGGTTGACGAGTGAGAGAGTTGAGGAGCGTATCTGTACCTACCCTACAGGTAGGATCCGTGGTGTACGATCCAGGAGCTATGCTATCTATACCTACCCTTCAGGTAGGATTCGAGGTGGACAACCCATGAGATACTTCTATTCTTCCAGTTTCTTGTCTTTTCTGTTGTACTTTTTTTCAGTTGTAGCTTTACTTTTCAGTTGGGTTTGTATTCTGTCCCATTTACTTTTCATCACTTTCTTTTGTACTTAGTGTTTCCTTCCGCTTGTACTCTGATGTGTTGTTTACTTTTATAAAGGAAATGACTTCCCTTTTATTGAGATTTATGCCTTTGATTCTAGTCGCCAGCCCCTGGCCTATGGAAGGAGGGCTTGGGGTAGTCATGGAACGGGCCCCGAGGATGGGTCGTGACATCTAAGCCATGATTTTGAGATAATAAAGATTGGAAGAGTATCAAATTTCGACGATTAAACCATAAAAAATCAATTATCACTACCATGATATCTACTAGAGATATAAGAACCACAAAAATCCTTATAGATATTGAATATAAGACATTAAATACCATCGAATAAGTATATCTCACCACAATCATCCTGGACCACCCTAGGTATGGAATATACAACACATAGAAGAAACATTAAAACAGTGGGTGCTGTCTCAAAATAATATCACAGAAAAAGGAATCTAAATATGAAACTGATCAAATAACAAAAATATCTTATGATACAAGATATTCCACTTTGATGAGAAATTATTTTACACTATTCTGTTTCATGAGGTGTATAAAACATGAAGTTCTTGATGAGGATGAAGAATGTTGAATCTCGCATCACCTATGAAATTGATGCTTGAATTGTCGATGCTACTTTTGAAAACACCCACTCTACGATGTAGTATGATAAAATAATGAACCCACACATTTTCTAAATGACCTGATAATGAATAATCCTTACAACCAATTCTCCTCCTATTCTAAAATTAAAATGACTGAATGATGAACCAAAACCATGTCACACTAGATTGAGAAATGATTACACTATTGAAGAGGTAATGTGACTCTAATACCTATTCAATCCTAGTTAAAAAAATTATTTAAATATGATGATGGAATGTTTCAATTAATCTCAATCCAAAATTTTTTGATACATAGGAAACTATTTATTTTTTTCTTACTAGATTTTACCATAATTCAACACTGAATAAATAGGTGGCACTGAATTTTCCCCAATGTTTTCTTTGTAATTCCACAGATGAATTCTCACAATCATATCAATGGAATTTATCACTCAATTTATGAGGGAAAGATTCCATTAGTGGTGTAATTTATACAAAAATGTTCATCACATTTGATGAAATATTTATGAATGAGGTGAAATTTGATTCATTGAATAATGATATTAGTTTCATATTTTTAGTGAGTTGGCACTACCACTAATCAGTCAAATTGGATCAATGAGCAGGATAAGATGAATACATCACTAGTATAGTAATTCAAAAAACATGAAAAACTAAAATTATCCAAGTTTAATATGTATTTCCTAATCCCAATACACAATGAGGATTAGTATCATGAAATTATATTACTTCTATTTAAATCTATGTACATGTTTCCATGTTAGATGTTTAATGGAACCCTACACATCCCAAGTTGTCTAAAGAAAAAAATATAAAAATAGTTCCTAAATAGATCTAATTTGATATTGAAAAAATAATCAGATCTAGGACTGATTTAAATGCACATGAACACTCATGTAGTCCCACATCAATGGTTTTGAAGAACAATCTCGATGAAATCTCTTCCACTATGTTGAATATAATATCTATTTGTATTACAGATGATGTAATAAATTTTCTTTTATCATTCATGATGTATTATATTGCTCAATCATGGGTGGAGAATGCCTTACTAAAAAATATTTGAGTACTGTTAGTCATAAATGACTTGACCTTCATGAGGTTCATTTAAGAGAAATCAATGGAGACAATTTTAAAATAGAATTTTTGGAATGAATCCACCATGTTGGGTGTGTTGGAACAAAATATCAAGACTTTCATGTGGAGAGGGATGAAATATCTATAAGTAACCATCCGTAAACATTACATAATCCTGAATTAAATGGATAATTCACATTGAGGGTCTTCTAAGGTTTATAGTTTTTGAGAATTGGGTCGTAACATTTACATAATAACATGAATATTACATATAGACCATTCTACTCAATATCCATTTTTTCATAAAATAAAAACTCTTGAAGGAAAGAGACATGTCTAGTTCCATGTTTTTAGATAGCATGAATTTTCCTTCATCTCATCCTTGACCCTAATTCATCTTTAAGTCTTGTGGAAAACAATTCAAAAACTAGGGATGATCATAAAAAGCTTAGTAAGGGATATAAAATAAGGATTGAAAATATTAGCACACCAATAAATACAAAACAATGAAATCATAATTTTCAATCATAACATACCTTAGGAAATCCTATGATTTATGAATAACACATAGAAATCATAAATCATAAAGGTAACTTGTGGAATCCATATCGAACTTACATTATAGATATCACAGTTACTTAGGGAGTCACATTTGGAATACCTATCACAGTATATTCATTAAATCTCTGTGGAGAAACATTCACATTTACCTCTTTTATGCTACCCAATTCATTGGAGAGCTATATCAGGCTCACCCACCCTAGGTTTATCACGGAACCACCCGTATACGTAAACAATGCCCAATAACCATAACATATTCATAACACATAAAATAAATATAAATGAAAGATAACATTTCCACTTTATAATCACAATATATAATTTAAATATGTTGACAAAAAAATCTATTATAAAAACCATATTCAATACCAAGATACATAAAAGAGTATATGGTATTTATTTTTCTTTTAAAAACATTTCGGCTTATTAAGTAAACCAAAGATCAAATAATACTCGCAGCAGCGGAAAAGGTCATTGTCACCGCTTATGTTAAAATGAAACATTCTTTTTTGTCGTTTTGTAAAATGCCTCATTGGAAAATATTCCCTTTGAATGAAATGAAATTTCAACGGTATTTATACACCGTAGAAAATAAAGTTTATAATAAAACAAAATATGCCTCACTGAAAGTGGATTGAGATTAAGTCCCTTAAAAAGATGGTATACTTAGATTAATGATAAATCAATTAAATAATTATACATGACAAATATAAATACACCCAATATAAGTGGATATTTAGTGTAAAACAATCATATGTTATTCACACATATTCAAATCATGCCATAATCAATAAGTAGATGTTTAACCCAAAAATTGAAATTGGGTTAAGGAGTTTTCTTACAGAAATTCGACAGCCTAACGTTGGCACATTAAAATTAAGAAAATAAGTTGATGAGATAGAAAAGGAAATATCATCACTTTTACATAAAATTTAAATCAATAAGTATATATAAAAACATATCCCAACAAAATAAGATGTAAATTAAAAGGCATAACAAAAAAAGTCTTTTAAAAAGAGATGGGTGAAAGGTTCCCTTACTGATTTGGTAACTTACGAAACATAAAACCCATGAAAGAAATATCACCCAATGAATATGTAAATACCAATAAACTAAATTATATTACACATAGAATAAAATCATGATCATTACATCTACCACATAAAAGGAAATAGTGTCTAATATAACATGAATCTCACAGGAATAAAAGTGAGATGAAAAACCCTTACCACATTGTAATCAATCGATTCGTATGAAAAAAGTTAATAACCACAAAATGAATCACAAAATACCATGAATATAACTAGAATCATGATAATATATATCAAATGGCAGTAAAAAATACACCATATGGAATAAATAAGAGGTTAACTATGGAAGTCTCACAGAATTAAAAGTGAGATAAGAAATCCCTTACCTTGTGTCCAACTTGACTCGTATATTCCTTGTTCTTCCTAAATAATAAATTTAAATTAATTTCTACTTGATTAATAACCTTTTTAATTTTTTTATTACTTTTAAATCACTTATTACCTTGTAATAAAAGTATGTTAATTATTTGAGTTCATATCAGACATTTTTTCGATGTTCGGAATTTGAGTTAAAAATGAAATAGTTATAATTACAATTTATCTATGTGGTAAAAACTACATTATCTCCTGAATTATATTCATGATTTATATATCATATAAATCATATATATCCAGTATATATATGTATTTATAACAGTACATAACATTTGGAGATAAGAAATGAAATTCACTGTTCATGGAGACAGTAAGCCGTATGTAAGCATGAACACTACATCCATTTCTGTTTCTTATTTTAATGGAATTAAAAACATAATTATATATAGTTATATTATAATTAAATTATAATATCATATATAATATCATTAATTCCATCCTTTATACATCCCACATAAGGCATTAACTAGTCATATCACTTTGAGGGGATGGTAGTCCGTACTTCATAAAATTAAATTATCGAGATTACCCATTATGGAATCCATAAAGGTATTATATAAAAGAACAATATAGAAGAATAAAAAAAATAAACATAATATATATCATATATAAATACAATTCCATCATAATGGCCACCATGAGAGGCGGTAGGAGTTAATTAAACAATCAACGTTTCCTGAGGTGTTAGTATTCCATCAACAAAAACATTATGGTCTTTACCCATTAGATGGATATGTGTGTATGTTTAGTTTGAATACTTCCCATAAGAACATCCTATTATATTTATAATACTAGTGTTATTATACTATAAAGGAATAAAAAGAGTTTAGGGGTATGAATAAGTAAAATAAAACAAAATAACTTTAAAGAAGAAATTACCTTTAAATTGGGTAACTCCCTTTGGTTTGAACCAAAAGGGTTTCTTGAAGTTCTTTCTGCCTAAGGTAAGGCATCTAAAATGAAAATAGGGATATTGGGAGCTTATTAGAGAAGAGTTTGTATGATAAAAATGCATGAGAAGTGTGATAAATGGGTATGAAGCGAGGGCTTTTTATAAGGGAGAGGAGGGGCTCTTTAGGAATGTTTGAAACAATTATTTTATAATAAACTCATATTCAGTTTTAAAAGGTCAGATAATCATTAAATTAAAAGTTATGATTATTAATGGTCGAAGTAAAATCATCCAATAATAATTTTATTGGTTTTGTACTTTTTTTTAATATATATAATCTTATTTATTTAAATTAATTATTAATGAGGTAAATACTGCATCATTATTGTGTCATAAATAATTTAATTTAGATGATGTTCAAAAATTATAAAAAAAATAACATGATATAGGAAATATTTTTATCTTTTTGTGAATATTTGTATTCAAAACGATAACTCATATAAACCCATGTAAAAATTTATTTACAAAAAGATATTTTTTAATGTCATTTTTTTCTTTAAATTAAATTAATTAATATAAAGTGTCATTATTACTCTCATGTGGCTCCATGGGGTCCCAAATTCGTTCCAAGGATTCCTAGGATCAGATATGTATCATATTATATTATTCGGAAACATGTTAGGGCAATTTAATATTATTATAATATTATATTTTACTTTTATTTTCTATATTTACCCTTTAATCATGGTAAATAAAATATTTACTGAAGTAAATAATTAAAATGTCTAAAATTAAAAGTTACATATTTACACAATTTGGACCTACTTATTATAAATACGGAATCCATTTTTCTAAATTCAAAACACGGAAGTGGCAGAAATTAATTTAAAATTAATTCCCGCTGTCAAAACAAAAAGTGTGTTTTTAAGAAATAATAATTATCAAAAGATTGACACTTGTTTATGTCCAATTTAAAAGTATAATTAATTACAATGTCAAACATTGGATTAAATGGAAAAATATATTCTAGATACACTTTATAACCAATTAAATAGATAATCTAACCATATAAATAAATTATATTAAAAGGCACTTTTGAATTAAAATACAGTATTTTTCACTATTCATTAAAAAAATGAACTTTATCCGAAAAATACGAAAAAAATAACCCAAAGTAAATTTTGATGTCACAAATCTAAATAATAATTTTATTTTGTCAAATATAACATATAAAAATGACAAAAAATAGATTTAATGTGGGGTTTCCATCAAAAGGTGGTAAATAGACCTTTTAACGAATATTAAAGTATTTATGCATAGATTCATTCACGTTTTAAGCCTCTAACTTTTATTTGATAAATTCAAAAACATTTAACAAACATGTATAATAATATTTTTGTTAGTACTATTTAATATATCTATTATAATGGATAGATGTTAATTACCATTTGAAATAATAATATTATATTATTAGTGTTCAATGCAAGATTTCAAAGAAACCTTTTGTTGCATATCGGGTACGCCATCGAACATAGCATCCCCTTTAATGTAAAATTAATATTTAATTCAAAAATATTAATAAATATGAAAAATTTATTGTTCCTTATTTACCTGGGATGTTACATCCTTCCCCCCTTTTGGGAATTGCATCCTCACAATTTTAAAATTGGGCTCGGACACATTATTTAATGTCCCACATGTGAAAAGGAGTCAATAAAACTATCACACTAAAATAAAGAAAAAGAAACAAAAATGTTACATGATATAACCTATACTAGGATTCCATGTAAGAAAACATTGATATGGAATTGAAAAAAACCATCATGTTCTAATGGAGAGTGATAGAAAACATGATTAGGAGAAAGTTAATAACCAGAAAATCACAAAATTGTGATGTGTTAAGCGGTCTTTGATAACTTCGTAGGAAACGTAAACTGACAATTTTTTTTGTTTTAAGATCCTTTTAATAATTTTATTAATTAATTTACTAAATAGAATAAGAACATAATAAAATATACTTACCTTCAAGTAGAGTTTTATCTTTTAATTAATTTCTACCAAAAACTAATCTTTTCTCCAAACAATGATTATTCAAAAGGACTTGGTCACTTCAAAAGCACAAGAATAAACTTATAAAGAATCACATCATCTAGAAAAGAAGAACTATACATTTACCTTGTCTTTAGACATCAAATAAAACCAAAATGGTTAGTATGAGGTAATATATTCCCCAAAAAGGATAATCCTTTATAAAAAGAAATACTACTCTTAATCTCTAAAATTTGACAAAAAGGACTCAAAGTTCAAGAATGACCATTCAATACATAAATGTCCTTAATTTTTATTAAAATAATAAAAAATAAGATTGAACCCACAAACGTATAAGGATTTGATCACATAGTCTTAACTAAAACATATTTACATTTAACTCAAAAAACATATACCACTTGTAATGTCTCATACTGAAGCGTAATTATCAAAATCACTTATTCTCTATGATAGGTTGTTCATTTCCATAAATAACCCAAATTAGTTTATGTGCACAAAAAACATTCGTCAAAAAAAAATTCAACCATTACTCCACAATTGAAATCCCAAATTATTCTATTTTCCATAGGTATATATTAATCCCCAAAAGAGAGAATGCCTTCCAAAATAACCTTTATCACTTAATTACCAAATCATTTCTTTAATAAGGATATCCATTTGATAAAACATAATATCAACTTATTCTTGATCTATAAAATTATTTAACATAAATAGTTATTCATACTAACGAGGGAAATAACGTGTGTCACAGTTAAGTGATACGCCCTTATCTCCCTTCGGTTGTTGGTTCGATTCCAACAGCCTTTCCGGACGCGACGAGTTTTCACCCTTCCTGTAGGTTGTCCTTTTTCTAAAACCATATAATTTTATAACCCTCCCAAAATTAGAAAAATTACGAAAAAATAACCATAACATATTTTAACCACAGGAGTTCTCATTGAAGATCCCATTTCATTCAGTATCTCATTAAGAAAACTACTAGAGTTTCTTTCACATATATTATTACGTTGGTTACTTGTAGATCCAACCATTTAATAAAACCAAAAAGTTCAGTGTGATTTTATCCGTAAAATAGTCATATATTATTTTTTAACGAGGGTAAACAATAATATATACTTTTTCATGTTATCTTAAACGTATTTGATTTATCTAAAATAACCATGACTCTTTTTAATATGATAAAAATTATGGTTATGAAACTTTTTCTTAAATACATCCGAATCTCTGATGTTATCTAAACCGACCTATGATACCAAGTATAAGGACCCAACCTTTTACATTACATAATCTTGAATTAAATAGATAATTCACATGAAGAATCTTTTCAGGTTTAGAGTTTTAGATAATTAGGTCATAACATTTACATAACAACATTAATATTACATTTTGACAATTCTACTCAGTATCAATTTTTTTCATAAAATGAAAACATTTGAAAAAAAGAGTCATGTCTAGTTCCATGTTTTTACACAACATTAATTTTTCTTTGATCCAATCCTTGACCCTTATTCCTCTTTAAGTTCATTGGAAAACATTTCAAAAATAGGGATGAGTATGAAAAGCTCAGTAAAAGATATAAAATTAGGAATGAAAACATTATCCCATCAATAAATACAAAACAACGAAACCATTTTTTCAACCATAACATACCTCATTAAAAAATAAGATTTATGAATAACACAAAAAAATCATAAATTATAAAGTTAAATTTTGGAATGAATATCAAACCTTCATTGTAGATATCACAGCTATAGAGGGAGTCACATTCGGAATACCCATCACAATATATTACCTAAATCTCTTAGGAGAAAAATTCACGTTTACCTCCGTCAAATTACCCAATGAATTGGAGAGATATGTCGGGCTCACCCACCATAGGTTTATCATGTAACCACCAGTATACGTAAACAATTCCCAAGAACCATAACATATTCATAACACATAAAATAAACATAAAGGAAATATAACATTTCAACATTCTAATCACAATATATCATTTAAATATATTGATATAAAAAACACATTATCAAAACCATATTCAATACTGAAATACATAAATTAATATATGGTATTTATTTTCCTTTTAAAAACATTTCATCTTTATAGGGAATCCAAATATCAAATAATACTCATGACAGCAGAAAATGCCGTCGTCGCCGCTTAGGTTAAAAAGAAGCATTCTTTTTTTCTCGTTTAGTAAATACCCATGTAGGAAAAGATTCCCTTTGAATAAACTTAAAATCCAAAAGTATTTATACATGATATATAATAAAGTTGAGAATAAAACAAAATATACCTCAATGAAAGGATATTGAGACGAAGTCCTTTACAAGGACGATATCCTTAGATTAAGGATAAATCAATTACATAATTATGTGTGACAAATATAAATACATAGAATATAATTTGATATTAAGTGTAAAACAATAATAGGTTATTCACACATATTCATATCATGACATAATCAAGAATTATATGTTTAACCCATAAATAGAAATTGGGTAAATAAGTTTTCTTACAGAAATTCAACAGCCTAACATTGGCACTTTAAAATTCAGAAACTAAGTTGATGCGGTAGAAAAGGATATATAATCACTTGGACATAAAATTTACATAAATAAGGATATATAATAACATATCCCAATATAATAATATGTAAATTAAAAGACATAACAAAAATAAGTCTTTTAAAAAGTTGAGTGAGAAAGGTTCCCTTACCGATTTCGTATCATACGAAACACACACCCCATGAAAGAAAGAGCACACAATGAATATTTAAATACCCATAAATTAAATTATATTACACAAAAATACAATCATGGGCAGTATAGCCACCACAAAAAAGGAAATAGTGGCTAATATATCAGGAATCTCATTGGAATAAAAACTGAGATGAAAACCCTTACCACATTGTAATCAATTGAGTCGTATGAGAAAAAGTTAATAAAAACCAAATTAATAACATAATACTACGAATATAATTTTAATCATGATAATATATATCAAATTAAATTAAAAAATACACCACATTCAATAAATAAGTGGTGACCAATGGAAATCTCACAGAATTAAAAGTGAGATAGGAAATCCCTTACCTCATGTCCAACTTGACTCGTATGTTCCTTGTTCTTTGTGAATAATAATCTTTACCTAATTTATGATTTGTTAATAATGTTTTTAATTTTTATTATTAATTTTATATCACTTATTAATTTTCAAAAATATTTAGTTAATTATTTGAGTTTAGATCATACATTTTGTCTATGATCGGAATTTGAGTTAAAAATGAACATGTAATAATTACAATTTGTCCATCTGGTCAAAACTCCATTATCTCCAGAATGATATTCATGATATATATATCATATAAATCATATATATTAAGTATATATATGTATTTATAATAGTACATTACATTTAGAGATAAGAAATGAAATGCACTGTTCTTGGAGACAGTAAGCCATACGTACGAATGAACGCTACTTCCAATTCTATTTCTTATTTTAATGGAATAAAAACATAATGATACATAGGTATATTATAATTACAGTATAATATCATATATAATATCATTAAATACATTTTTTACATCCCACATAAGGCATTAATGAGTCATATCACTTTGAGGGGGCGATAGTCTGCACTTCATAAAATGAAATTATTGCATTTACCCATTATGGAGACCATAATGGTATGAAATAAATGAAAAATAAAAAAGCATAATGAAAAAATAAACAAAATATATATCATATATAAATACAGTTCTATAATAATGGTCACCATGAGAGGTGGTATGAGTTAATTGAACAATCGTCGTTTCGCGGGGATTTAGTTTTCCATCCACAAAAACATTATGTTTTTACCCATTAGATGGAAGTGTGGGTAAGTGTAGTTAGAATACTTATCATAAAAAAATACTAGTATATTGAGGATACTTTTTTTGTTATAAAATAAATGAATACAAATAGTTTAGGGTGTTGGAGAAGTAAAATAAAACAGAAGAACTTAAGAGAAGACGTTACCTTCAAATTGGGTAACTCCATTTAGATTAAACAAAAAGAGTTTCTTAAAGTGCTTTATGAAACATTTAAGGATTCTAGGATGAAAAGAGGGATATATGGGGCTTATTGGATCCGAGTTTGTAAGATCCAATGGCTTGATAAGTGTGAGAAATGGGTAGGAAGTGAAGGATTTTTATAAGGGAGAGGAAGGGATCTATAAGAAAGTTTGAAACAATTATTTTATTATTAACTCATCTTTGGTATACAATGGTAAACTAATTGTTAAAGTAGAATTTATGATGACTCATGGTAGAAATAAAATCATTAAATAATAAATTTATCTGTTCTGGACATTGATTTAATATTTAAAATATTATTTATTTAAATCATTTATTAATGAGGTAAATACTGCATCATTATTGTGTCATAAATAATTTAATTTATTTGATGCCCAAAAATTATAAATCAAATACAATGATATATTATTTTTTTAGATTTCCATAAAATATTTATTGTCAAAATGATAACTTATATAACCCCATGTAGAAATAGATTTACTAAAAGATATTTGTTTATGTCATTTTTGTCTTTATTTTAAATTAATTAATATAAACTGTGATTATTACTCCCATGTGGCTCCAAGGGTTCCCAAATTCGACCCAATGATTCCAATGGTCGGATATTTATCATAAAATAGGATTAATACACATTTATGGTAATTTAATATTATTATAATATTATATTTTAAAGTTATTTACTATATTTACCCTTCAATCATGGAAAAAAAATATATACTGAAGTAAATATTTAAAATATATAATAATAAGAGTTACCTATTTTCACAATTTATACCTACTGATTCCAAATTTGGAATCCATTTTTCTAAATTCAAAACATAGAAGGGGAAAAAGGAATTTAAAATTAATTTCCTCTTTCAAAACAAAAAGCTTGTTTTTAAGAAATAATAACTATCAAAAGATTGACACTTATTTATGTCCAATTTCAAAGTGAAATTAATTCCAATGTCCAAAATTGGATTAAATGGTATAAATATATTCTAATTACACTTTATAACCAATTAAAACGATAATATAACCATAAAAATAAATTATATTAAAATGCACTTTTGAATTAATGTACCGTATTTTCAATATTCATTAAAAATTTAACTTTATTAGAAAAATACAAAAAATTTACCCAAAGTAAATTTTTATGTGTAGAATCTAAAAAATAATTTTATTTTGTAAAATATAAAATTAGAAAAGAAAAAAATATATTTAATGAGGGTTCTCCATAAAAAGATGGTAAATCGACCTTTTAAATAATATTAGAGTATTTATTCTTAGATTCATTCACATTTTAAGCCACTAACTTTTATTGGATAAATGTAAAAGCATTTAACAAAAATGTATAATAATATTTTTTTAGTTATATTTATTTCCTCCATTATAAAATCTAATAATTAACCACCATTTAAAATAATAATATTATATTATTAGTGTGTAACGTAATATTTCAAAGAAACCCATTGTTGCATATCGGATACGCCATCGAACATAGTGTCCCCTTTAAAGTAAAATTAATATTTAATTAACAAATATTAATAAATATAAACAATTTCTTGTTCTTTATTTACCTGGGATGTTACAATATCGATGAACTGATATAATATCTCCATAAAATATAAACAATTTTCTAGATAAGTGGGGGTTTTCCATGATCATTATACCTAAGTAGATTATTTATTTTCCAAATTATTTTTTTCTTTCATTGTATTTCCATAATTCTCTGATGATAGAAAAACAATCCATTAGTAATTAAACAAAGGATATTTTATAAATCCTATATAAATGAATTATATGTTATATTAGTTCAATATTATCATTAAATAAAATTATTTATTCACCCTACATAGAAAAAATATATTTTCTTATTAAATGATCTATAAATTCTAATTCCCTTCATCCCTAGATTTTAAGCATAAGTGACATATATCTTGTTCATTTATTTTTATAGTGATTAATGATTTTAATTAACATTAATTTGAGACGTACAACTATAAGGACATGGGTGATCTAAGGTTATAGTAGTTACTTCATACCTCCAGTTAAATTAAAAATTCATGGTGTGGGTTATTGAGTGAGATATCACTTTATTAGAGTGAAAACAGGAGAGTATAAATTAGATTACTAATTTAACTGAAATGATAATTAAATAGTATAATGTGAGGCCACCCATTTTAAAATATAGTTTAAAAACTAATGTATCTTAATTCAATTACTATTTTTACTAACTAAACCCACAAAATAAAAGAAAACACACCCATAGCATTTTCCTCTCAAGAGAAAAACCTGAGTACCATTACTAATACATGAACATGGGTTAGTATTGTTTTTTGAGAACACCATGATAAGTTTTTCACAACTCTCTTATTTAATGATTATTCTATAATTCTATACCACTTAAAATCATCCCATAATCCCTAACTAATGGGTCCTTTATTATTATGAGTTCACTCTCCCCCCCATATTTAGTTAAGAAACCATATGATCTATTAAGACTCTGATTTCTATTACAATTTAGGATGTATATGACATCTTGTTAATTATAGATATCTATATTTACCATATGTGATATGTTTAAACATTTTCTATCTCTTGTTTTAGACAGAAATCATGAATCCCTTTGGCTTCACAATTTTCAACTATTAAGCCATTACCATAAAAACACCCAAATAAACTCTAAGGACTCTAATTTATTTTTTCAATTAGGATACATAGGTTAAATTTTCATAAGACATGATCCCAACATAATATATTTTTCCGTATGTTCTCCCATAATATATTATTCCCCATTAAGACCAAAATACACTTATATATTTTGTTATCACGTTTCATTTTCCCATGTGGATAATCATGATTCTTATCTCTTTGATCTATTATCTCCTAGATAAACATAATAAAAAATATCTTAGGTTATCTTAATGTGTAATACCCATACCAAAATATCCATATTCTGGGAATATTCATTAGGATTAATCCACAACTATATCCACATAAACCTGAAAGGGCCATCCTCATAATTAATTTTCTCAGATGAGACTTATAAGAATAAGTCCTACTTAAACATTTGAACTATAATGAATCTGATTCCTACCTTCAAAATATGTGTATAATGATTCTGTTAGGCCCAATCAACCCATATTTCAGGTATAATTTCCTACACCTAAATAATTAACAGTTTACATTAAACATCACATAATTGTTTTACCACACAACTATAATTTATACCCCCTGAGCTATGTGGGATTAAATTCTATTCATGATAGGATTTTTATAACACAAACCTATATTTAAAACCCACCATCATTCCCCATTAGTAATTAATCTCATCAGAACATATACCTCATGGTATTATTAATTATATTCCCTCTACTGACCATACTCTTATTAGTTGGGATATCTCTTCTATTAGGTTTATATTCTCCACAGACCATATTTTATTATTATATATTCCTAAAAAAATCATTCCTCAACATACAAGGATATATTTATTCTAGGTCCCTTTATGGTATCATATTTGGTCTGTATTCCCAATAGAGTTCATCTACACATGTGCACACTTCTTGTGATACCAAATCATCCTCATAGGGATTGATTATATTCACAGTCAACAAGAAAGGGTCTATCATGCGTAATTCCAGCACCAATAATTACTAGGTAGCTTTATCAAAGTTGTCCATTATCAGTGACATTAAATGGAATGGATCAATTTTATCACATTTTTATAAAATTTTAGACATGTCCCAAATTATATGGGTCTTAATATTTTTCTCAAGGGTACATTGGAATCCCCTTTATAGGCATGATCCTGACACAAAAAAATTCATAATTTCCTATAATACATTGATAAAATATAAAGATCACAGTTGTACGGACATTAAACCATGAAATCCCGCAACCAATGGAATTAAGTAATATTAGGTACAAAGATGGAGAACCTATAATACATAAATATGGTTTCATTGATTGGTTGCATCATATATGTAAAGAAACCGACATCAGTAAAAATAAACTGATTAAACATGAAAGTTTATCTAGTATATTATAGGGTTTATGGAAGGATTCATAAATATAGATTAAATTTAAAAGATATTCTCAGATTAGGAAATAATTTCTCATAAAAGGGAGTGATTATCTAGATCGATCATCTTATCTACCAATGTGATTTATGAATCATCATTACCGAGATACTGTAATGACTACTTGACTCTAGAATGTAGTCATGTTGACTGTTAAAAATATTGGAACTGATGGGTGTTTCTTATTACACCTATAATACCCATTGAAAATTGTCTAAAACTAGAATGGTGAATATTATGTGAAATATTATGCAACTATATTAATCCTCCCACAATCGAAAATACCCCAAAAATGTTTGGGGTCTAAACATGGGATATATAGATTTTTGAATGTTTCAATATTGAAATGAGATTTTTGTTGAAATGATTCCTATATGCAAGACTCATTTTAGATTTTTAATAGGAAACCATGAATAGTGACTTCTATAAGAGAATTTTTGTTCACACTATTCAGTGCATGGTATGTTTTTTGTATTGCACACAATTGGGTTCAAAACATGTGAATGCAGGTTAAAATAGTGTAAGACACTTTATATATAAGGTGATGGTGCATGGAATTCACTATAACACCCTATAATTTTAAAATAACACTATAATTGGCAGCTTATTCAACACACACCGCTACATTTAAACAAACCATTAAATAAGATTGCAATATTTTAATCTAAACATGAAATATATAACCAATCAATTAAATCAGTAGGTACAACAAGTATTAAATAATATAATAAATATATATAAAGGTTCTAATGATTATGAATTTATTTTAAAATATTTCATTAATAATCACACATATTAAATAAAATGATTTTATATTATGATAAATTAGTGTTTGTAAAAAAATAATTTTATTTTCAGATGGTAAAAAATAATATAATTAATTTTATTAACTTTTAGAAATTATATTTTTAGAAATTATATTTTTTATCATAAAATTTATATTAACATAGTGGGAAATATTATTATTTTAAAAAAAACGATGATTTTTCAGCGAGTTGTAAAAATAACGAATTTTTGGTAAAACCATCATTTTATTTAAAAAATTAATTAATATAATCGTCCCATTATTATTTAACATTATTTAAATGTAACATAAGTATTATTTTGTTCTATTTCATCTAAATTATTAAATTTAAATCATCTTTTTTACTTAAATTTAATATTAGTTTATATTTAAACATTAAAATATTTTTCATGAAAACAGTTTTAATGTGATTAATTTTTCATCATTCTAAATAAATAAAATTATCCATTTTTAGGAATTATTTAAATGAAATTTATATATTATATATTTACTAATAATAAGTGAAATTAATTTAATTATTAATATTTTTCATATAGTTATTATAAAATCAACTTTTTAACTTTTGTACTTGGAACAGGATGGGAGGAGGGTTTGGGAGCCCTGGGGGCGATGGCGGAAGGATCTAGGGTTCTTTTCTGCTCCTGAAATTCCCAGGTGATTTTGAGTTTGAACTATTGTCTAGAGAAGTACTTCCCACTTCTTTTCAACCCATGGAATGTTCATCTGAATGTGATGGATGAGGTATTTTCATGAAATATCAAGGAATAAAGAGAATAAACTTATCTTTTATGAATGATATCATCCATGAAAGAATTATCTACAGTTATATTGTTTCATAGGTATACTCAAATGAGAATTCTATTGTAGGTAGGTTTAAGCTGTGTAAGTTTTTGATTCTTACAATAATTATTCATTCGGTATGGGTAAATCCTTTTAATGTTTCTTTCATTGTGTTGATTTAAGTATGATTTGGGATTTCTAGAAATATATATGTATTCCAAATTGGAATGTCTTCCTTCAAATTATCTTTATTTCTAAGAAAATAAAACATTGGGTCATTGGGACATGAATTCTTCTCCTTAAACCTAGGCATGGTTACCATATTGGATTGGGTATTCCATTTTATTCTATTATCTATAAAGAAAACTAGAGTCCATGTTTTAATCCAAATTTTGTCATGAACAATACATTATAGCAGCCTCTCATTTTATTCGATATTGATTAATATTTTGTAATTAACATTATTATGGATAAAACCAAAGGGTTTTATAGAGTATGTTATTGTAACACCCCAAGATTCCACGGTACACTTCCATTTGAATAATACAGTAGCATGTGTTGTATGCAACTTCGAGTTCTAACACACACCACAACCAATCAAACTAGCCGTTATGAATAGTAATACCCACTTTTTGAAATTTTATAAATTTTATCTCTCAAAATGAACATCATTTTTGGATTCAAAATATCTAAATTAGCCTAGGGTAAAATTTTGGAACATTTCGGATAAATTTTATATTTTGATGAATAGTGAAAATTACTAAATTTTAATTACAAACAACTTTTTTAATCAAAATAATTAATAGTGATAAATTATGAATTTGAGTGGTTTTAAAATATATTTAGAATATAGTTTTACCATTTAATACAATTTTGGTCATTGGAATAATTTTACATTTAAACTAGACATAAACAAATGTCAATCTTTTGATAGTTATTATCTCTTAAAAACACGCTTTTTGTTTTAAAAACGGGAATTAATTTTAAATTTATTTCTGCCACTTCTGTGTTTTGAATTTATAAATATGGATTACATATTTGGAATCATGATATCCAAATTTTGAAAATAGGTAACTTTTATTTTTAGACATTTGGAATAATTACTTCGGTAAATATTTTATTTACCATGGTTAAAAGGTTAATCCTATAAATAAGGGTAAACAAAATAATATTATAATAATAATAAATTACCCTAAAACGTGTCCTAGACTTATTGGTGGATACATTTCCAACCATGGGCATATTTGGGTTGATTTTGGGACCCCATGGAGCCACTTTTAGGTGATAGGGACACTTTATATTAATTAAGTTAAAGTAAATACAAAAATGACATAAGCATATATCTTTTAGAAAAACAATTTCTACATATGGTTATATATGTTATATTTTCGACTATAAATATTCATTAGAAAGATAAAAATATTTCATATATAATTTTACTTTATTTATTATGTTTAGACATTAAATAATTCTATTTTTTATGACATAACGATGATGCCATAATTACTGTATTAACGAAAGATTAAGATAATTGATATTATAAATACCCAAATAAATTTAATTTGAAACATTTTATAAATTCCAATAATTTTCTTTGTTAATAAGACATATTATGATTGTTTATATCAATTTTTTTCTAAGTAATAATTCTTATATTAATTTATCAAAAACATAATACCCAATAGTGTCAAAATTGACATAAAAGAGTATTTAAATCAAATATTATATTATTAATTGATATTCAATTCCTAAAAATCTAATGTTCATCCAAGGGACTTATATCATGATATTTTTATCATTAATGGAAAACTTGGGGGTCTCTTTGTGACAATCGGGTCCCGGTGACAGCACAACCACCCCGCCTTAACATAGCCGTCGGGTCCTGGCCCACCAGGTACAACCAGTTGCCCCCGCAGACACGTGGGGCCCACCCCAGGGTCTACCCACATGCCCGAACGGGTCATCTGACTAATGATAGTTCCCACAGGCCAACACATGTCCTTTCCAGTGTGCTTTGTCCTCACTCACACACACCCTGAGAAACTTCCCAGGAGGTCACCCATCCTGATCACTACTCCAGGCCAAGCACGCTTAACTGTGGAGTTCTAACCAGGCAGGCTCCCGAAAAGGAAGGTGCACCTTGTTGACATGAGTCATATCAATTAGTCATTTAACCCTTTATCATTTGGGGATGTTACAATCACCCCCCCTTTAGAGCACAACGCCCTCGTTGTGGGCCCTACATCTCAACCCAGGCAGTGCACCGCGCACTTAAGGCTGGGTTCCTCCTCTGATACCAAATGTGACAACCGGGCCCCGGTGACAGCCCAGTCACCCCGCCTTAACATGGCCGTCGGGTCCTGGCCCACCAAGTACCACCAGTTGCCCCCGCAGACACGTGGGGCCCACCCTAGGGTCCACCCACATGCCCGAACGGGTCATCTGACTAATGATAGTCCCCACAGGCCAACACATGTCCTTTCCAGTGTGCTTTGTCCTCACTCACACACACCCTGAGAAACTTCCCAGGAGGTCACCCATCCTGACCACTACTCCAGGCCAAGCACGCTTAACTGTGGAGTTCTAACCAGGCAGGCTCCCGAAAAGGAAGGTGCACCTTGTTGACATGAGTCATATCAATTAGTCATTTAACCCTTTATCATTTGGGGATGTTACACACTTGTTTGTATATAATATGTTTATTAACTATATAATATAAAAATACAAAGTGACATGGTAAATGTCAAACTAATTAACTAAGAGTTAATACTAAAAGTTAAGATTAATAAAGTGATCCAAACTGGTATAGAACCTATTGGTTGAGTGGTTTTCGACCTATCCCCACATTAACCTTTAAATAATCCACTTTGGATCCATTATAAACCGTATATGAATTAATTATAAAATAATACTTTAAGTTTTTTCTAAAGAGCCCCTCTTCCCCCCTTATAAAAGCACACCACTTCTAACCAATTCTTCAAACCTTCAAAGCCTTTTGGTTCGTCCAAAACCTACACAATTATTTTCTAAACTTCCATCACTTCAACCTAGAGGCCTTAGTTTGATCTGAAATCCATCTTAGGGGGCCCTTTTGATCAAATCAAAAGGAATAACCTGAAGAAGAGGTAATGTTTTCACCACCCTCTTTCAAGTTCCTTTCTTCTTCAACTTCTTATTTCTTTGTTATTACCATTCTAAAATAATAACTCCCATTTACTCTATATACTATGATCTTATTATAAATATGGTACAACCTTATTCATAATTATATCCATCCTTTGAATGACATGTCACCATACGTGTGTAAGTACGACTTACAGTCTCCACGTCGTGGTGTAATTGTTATTCAAAATATTATTATTTGTATGCGTATAATAATGATGTGTAGTTCATATAAATAATAAATATTACATGATATTGATTCTGTATATATAATATACTATCCAATTATATATTATTTTAATATCAAAAGAATTATATTGTCGCTCGTGCGTACGTACGGACTACCGTCTCCATGAACGGGATGAGATTCTTTCCCCATCATATCCATTCAAGTCTAATTCTCATTTGATGATTAAAAATAATGTTTAAGGACTTGATATCATTATTTATATGAATAATATACAACCTATCCATATCAAACATGGCTTATGTAACAAAACATATAAAAGAAAATGAGTAAGTTAACTCCCGAAACGACGATAATACTAAGATATTTTTAACAAAGAAATGTTAAAAGATGATATATGATATCATATTAATGTATATGAATCTTGTATAATTTATATAAATTATTTAACCATTATACTGGAGTTTAACCTAGCCCCAACCTAGGAAAATTACAAGGTAAGGGTTTATTTCACAATATCTTCATTATTCGAGGTTTTTTATACGTAATTATCTTCCGGGACCTATTTATCATACACATCCATGTTTCTTAAAAATGTATTTCAAATCATTATTACTATTTTATAGACTATGGGTTAAAGTCATTTATAACCTTGTTGACTTTTTATAAGAATTTTATAATGGAATCATTCTGTTGTTTTTCAAACAAGGTCCTTTTTATCCATTTCGACAGTATTAAGGTAAGAATGTCTTTTTTTAACTTATATGATGGGTGCGTCTATTTTCCGCCATTATAAAATATTTGAAGCTTAACATACAAGATTATAAGAATATTTTAAATGTAAAAGTTTTATTTTATAATTATGTGACTTTTAAATGATTTCAAAAAAAGAGATATTTCTATCATATAGTTTTGATTTCATCTATGTCCATATCCTTTAATGGATTTTAAGCTTATTTGAAGTTGATTTATTATGATACAAAATTTCCATATTGTATTGATGTATTTGTGATATTTTTGATTATGGATTTTTTATTTTTATACCATTTATGGTTTATGGATAAATTATTGACATTTCGTACGCTAGTTTTAATATGATTGTTTATGTTATGTTTAAACCTGGTCATATGAGGAATGCATTGGACTTAGTAAGTGATGGGTGGAGCCCGCTATAGCTCCTCGATGAATTGGTAGGTCTAATGAGACAATCTAGTGTCTTGACACGAGGCCTTGACAAAATCTTATTTGTAGTCTTCGCACGAGGCCTTGGCTACGTGGTTATGATAGTCTGGCATTATTTATTCCATCATTATGAAAGTGGTTATTGATATTGCATGTGATTATTAGACTATTAGAATTTCCATGTGAATAAGTAAATGGAATGATTTCTATTTATTTTTTACATGTTATGCTGAATTTAAAGTTTAAAAGGCTTTTGTTTTAGTTATACATTTCCTTAAGTGTTTACGCATATTTATGAAAGTTTCTGCTATATTGTTATCCTTACTGGGCATTTGAGATCACCCCTTTTAATGTTTTATTTTTTCCAGGATGTGATGAAGTATTTTATGAATGTCCTACAAGAATAGTATAAGGGGATATGAGTGTGGAGACCTGATGTTGTTGTAGTTTTCACTTTATTATTTAATTTAAGAATTATGAATGTATCTAGGGATTCCAAGGCTACTAATCTAATCGGTCTTTCAAGAGTTCATCTTTTATGATCATGCCAATATTATGTAATAATTCACTGACTCTGGGTTACTGGGTTCGGGGCATTACAGTTGGTATCAGAGGAAGTTTAGTATAAATCTTGGAAGCTAGATTTAGATAAACTATGATTAGAGCACATAGCCCTAAGATATAATTTGAGGATGAGTATATAAGAACTTCCTAGAATTTTGGTATTGTATAGATTTTGTGAGTTTTCCAAGAAATACATCCTTTTCTGGTTACGAGTAGGTAGATGCGGCTCTTGTACAGATGTACCTAGGGGTAAAACCCGAAAATACCGCTTTGAGCTAGACTTGAACGGGAACTGGTGCACGACAATGGGCCTTGCTATACTCTTGGTTACGACACTCCCGGTGGATATGCTTAGGATAATTCTCATTTTCATTACAAATCATTATGAAGGGTTTATGAGTATATACATACTCAAATAAAACATTTTTATGATTATGGATTATATCCATAAACTGTTCAATTTATGTTATGTGTTTTACCAGAATGGAATTATGTATTTTGAATCATAAATTGATCTAGTTTATGCCATTGTTTAGAAATGGCACCTAGTAACAGAAATGGAAACTATATCAATGATCACACTCCATGTAAGTATTTCCCTCCTGCTCAATATAATTATAGTGGAGCTTGTGATACAACCGGTTCTGATCAGCTTATCACCATACTGGGAGAACTCACTCAGGTTATGAATAATAACCTTACCCGTATGGAACACCCTGATCCGTAGTGTGGAGGATCAATGTTAGACCGCTTCATGAGGCAACAACCACCAACATTAAATGGGAGTACAAATCCATTGGTAGTGGAGCAATGGATAAGTTCCCAAGAGAAAATATTTCAGGGTTTGGGGAGTAGTGAAAGGGAAAAAGTTATCATGGCTTTTTACCGCCTCAATGGAGATGCTGATCAATGGTGGTCATTGATTCGAAACACTATGGAAGATGATGAAGTCACTACTAGAAATGGGGAATTTCCCAACGGTTCAGAACCGTTGGGAAAGGCCGCAGAACCTTTGGTATAACATATACCCACGGTTCTGCAAACCGTGGGGAAGTAAGCCGTTGGGAAAACCTATCCCAACGGTTTATAAAGAACTGTTGGTATAGGTTAGTAAAAATAACCTATGAAAATGGTTTAAACAAAATTTTGGCATATGTTTCACCAACGGTTTACACTAAACCATTGGTAAAAGTGGTGAAAATTAAAACGTTGGGAATGGTTTTTTCCAACGACCATCTTTGAACCATTGGAAAAAAAATCCATAGAAATCCTTCCCAATGGTTTGTAAACCATTGGTAAAGTCTTATTAAAAGCCTATGACAATGTTTTCAAACCGTTGGCATAGGATTACTTTGCAAATTGCACAGCAGCCTGCAATTTTCACAGCAGACTCCAATTTTTCACACCAACCTCCAATTTTGCACACCAACCTCCATTCTGCTCCTTTGCAATTACTACACCAACAATAAAAATCTAATACATACATATAGAGAACTAATTCATAAATATTTAACATATAATGCATTCTTGAACTATACACATCCATAATTAAATCAAAATTCATAACGTACTTATAAACATACACAATTGATTTAGAATTCAATTTAAAATTTAGATGACAATTATATGTGGAATCCAGAATCAATTATAAATAAAATACATAAAAACTGAATAACTATCAACAGAATCCGAATACTTTTGTTCATATTTTCTTATACCAGTTGTTTTTTACTAAAAATGATGTGAATTTTAAACAAAATACATACACTTGGAGTAATACCGTCCACACTGTGGCTCTAATTGAGGCGGGGTTGACCTATACACGTTATATATGACCCATGGAGTGTTTTCCTAAAGTATCAACATATTCTGAAAGAATTTGGTTGGTTTTCCGTATGCTAGTTATTGTTTTCTTTTAAAATGTTGTTCATTTCAAAAAAAAATGAGACACTTTGAGTGGTGCCACCCACACCAGGCCATGGATTGAGATGGGGTTGACTTTTACACATCATATATGACCCAAGGATCATTTTCCTAAATTTTCAAAGGAATCTGAATGCATTTGGTCAGTTTTCTGTAAGTCATTTATTGTTTTCACTTAAAATGAAGTCTATTTTAAACAAAAGATAGACAATTTGAGTGGTTCTGGCCACACTGTTCCACGGATTGAGGCGGAGTTGACTCATACACATCACAAATGACCCATGGATCATTTAACTAAATGTTTAACAAAATCCGAATGTGTTTTTTCAGTTTTCCATATGTCAGTTGTTGTTTTCACTTAAAATGAAGTCCAATTTAAACTAAAGAGAGAAACTTTGAGTGGTGCCGGCCACACCGCGGCTCAGATTGAGGTGGGGTTGACTCGTGCACATCATATATTACCCATGGATCGTTGTGCTAATGTATCAACACAATCAGAAACCGTTTGGTCGGTTTTCTATATGTACTTAAAATGTTGGCCATTTTAATCAAAAGAGAGACACTTAGTGTGATCTCGGACACACTGCGACTCAGATTGAGGTGTGTTTGACTCGTACACTTCACATATAACCAATGGATCTTTGTCCTAAAGTATGAATAGAATCCGAATGCGTTTGGTCGGTTTAACCTATGTTAGTTTTTGTTTTCAATAAAAATAAAGTCCATTTTAAACTATAGAGAGACACTTCAAGTGGTTCTGGCCACTCTGTGCCTCGGATTGAGGTTTGGTTGGCACGTAAACATCACATATAACCCATGGATCATTTTCCTAAAGTTTCAACTACATCCGAATGCGTTTAGTTGGTTTTCCATATGTCAGTTGTTGTTTTCATTTAAAATGTTGTCTATTTCAAATAAACCTGAGACACTTTCTATATGTATGTGTTAGTTGTTTTTAGTGTCTTATTTCAATTACCACTCATTTTCAATCCAATTATTGTACCTGAAATAAACTAACAAATTCATATACAATTATTGTACCCACAATAACCAACTAACACATACATATAGAGAACAAATTCATACACATTTAACATATAATGCATCTTTGAACTATACACATCCACAATTAAATTAGAATTCATAAACATACATAATTCATTTAGAATTAAATTTAAAATATATATGACAATTATATGTGGAATCCAAAATTCATTTCATAATTTGATCGGATTTTTGAATACCATATATTTTTACCTGAAATGATGTCCATTTTAAACAAAATACATACACCTGAGTGATACCTGCCACACAACGTCTCAGATTGAGGAGAGGTTGACTTGTAAACATCACATATGACCCATGGATCGTTGTTCTAGAGTATCGACACAATCAGAATCCATTTGGTTGGTTTTCCGTATGCTAGTTGTTGTTTTCACTTAAAATGAAGTCAATTTTAAACAAAAGACAGACACTTTGAGTAGTGACGGCCACACCGTGTCTCAGAATGAGGCGGAGTTGATTCGTACACGTCACATATGACCCATGGATCGTTCTCCTAATGTTTCAACGGAAACCGAATGCATTTGGTTGGTTTTCTGTATGTACTTAAAATGTTTCCCATTTTAAACAAAAGGTAGCCACTTAGACTGATCCCGGCCACACCGTGCCTCAGATTAAGGTGGGGATGACTCGTACACGTCACATATGACCCATGGATGGTTTTCCTAATTCATCAACACATTTTTAATGCATTTGGTCAGTTTTTCATATGTCATTTGTTGTTTTCACTTAAAATGATGTCCATTTTAAACAAAAGAGAGACACTATGAATGGTGTCGACGACACCGCGTCTCGGATTGAGATGAGGTTGACTCGTACACAACACATATGACCCATGGATCATTGTGCTAGAGTATCGACACAATCAGAATCTGTTTGGTCGGTTTTCTGTATGCAAGTTGTTGTTTTCACTTAAAATGAAGTCAATTTTAAACAAAAGACATGCAGTTTGAGTGGTTCCGACCACACCGCATCTCAAATTGAGGCGGGGTTGATTTGTACACGTCACATATGAACAATTGATCGTTTGCCTAATGTTTCAATGGAAATCGAATGTGTTTGGTCAGTTTTCCGTATGTACTTAAAATGTTGTCCATTTTGAACAAAAGAGTGCCACTTAGAGTGATCCCTGCCACACTGTGCCTCGGATTAAGGTGGGGTTGACTCGTAAATGTCACATATGACCCACGGATCATTGTTCTAAAGGATTAACACATTTCAAATGCATTTGGTCAGTTTTTCGTATGTCAGTTGTTTTTTCCCTTAAAATGATGTCCATTTTAAACAAAAGAGAGGCACTATGAATGGTGTCGTCCACACCGCATCTCAGATTGAGGCAAGGATGACTAGTACACGTCACATATGACACATATATCAATGTGATAGAGTATCAACACAATCAGAATCCGTTTGGTCGGTTTTCCATCTGCTAGTTGTTGTTTTCACTTAAAATGAAGTCAATTTTAAACAAAAGAGAGACACTTTGAGTGCTGTCGGTGACACTGCACCTCGGATTGAGGAGAGCATGACTCGTACACGTCACATATGACCCATGGATCGTTGTGCTAAATTATTGACACAATCCGAATGCGTTTGGTCTGTTTTCCGTTTCCCAGTTGATGTTTTTCACTTAAAATGATGTTATTTTGAAACAAAAGACAGACACATTGAGTGGTTCCGGCCACACTACATCTCCGATTGAGGTGGGGTTGATTTATACACGTCACATATGACCCATGGATCATTTTTCTAAAGAATCAACACAATCAGAATATATTTGGTCAGTTTTTCATATGCACTTAAAATGTTGTCCTTTTTAAACAAATGAGAGACACTTAGAGTGATCCCAGCCACACCGTGCCACATATTAAGGCATGGTTGACACTTACACATCACATATGACCCATGTATCGTTTTTATAAATTATCATCAGAATTAGAATGCGTTTGGTCGGTTTTTCGTATGTCAGTTGTTCTTTTCACTTATAATCCTGTCCATTTTAAACAAAAGAGCGACACTGCGATTGGTTTTGGCCACACCGTGCCTCAGATTGAGGCGAGTTTGACTCGTACACATCATATATGACCCATGGATAGTTGTGCTAAAGTGTCGACACAATCCGAATGTGTTTGGGTGGTTTTCCGTATGCCAATTGATGTTTTTCACTTAAAATGATGTCCTTTTGAAAAAGAAGATAGGCACTTTGAGTGGTGTCTACCACATCGCATCTCTGATTGAGGAGAGGATGATTTATACATGTCACATATGACTCATGGATCGTTCTCCTAATTTTTCAATTGAAACTGAATGTGTTTGGTCGGTTTTTCTTATGTACATAAAATGTTGTCCATTTTAAACACAGGGGAGACACTTAGACTGATCCCGACCACACCGTGCCTCGGATTGATCCCAGCATGGCTCGCACAGGTCACATATGACCCAAGGATCATTGTGATAAATTATAAATAGAATCTTTATGCGTTTGGTCGGTTTTCTATATGCCAGTTGTTCTTTTCACTTATAATCCTGTCTATTTTAAACAAAACAGACACAGTTAGTGTGGTATGTTAGTTGTTTATTCACATTATTCAAATACACTATTTGACTATGGGTCATTAAATTAATTTATTTATGAAAATTTTTCATTTAAATTGAAAATATCAGAAAAGTAATTGAAGATAAAACTTTTACTAAATATCCTTGTTGAAATATTAAGGTAAACATGATTTATGAGAATCCTCATGTGTCTATTAGTGGAATGGTATTTACATAAAATCTTGTGGACATTCATATAGAATATTTTATATCATTCTTAGTATGGAATATATTTTAGTTTATCATGCTATGAAACATTTCTGAGCTAACAATGTCATGCCCAATGAATACATCCCTTATATAACGTACCATGAATCTATGATATTGATTAGATGTGTAAATGTGATTTACATTTATTATCATTTTGAAAATAAATAAAATATATATTATAGATTTTCTAGTAGTAAATGAAATCAAGGAGGGTGGGGGGCTGTCCGGGGGGGCTATCTGGTGGGTGTCGGGGGGGGGGGGGGCTGTCCGGGGACCAAGGAGGGTGGTGGGGGGGCTGTGCGGTGGGCTGTGCGGGGGGTGTTCGGTGAGTTTTATGGGGTCTATGGAGGAGGGGGGGGGGCTGTCCGGGGGGTGTATGGGGGGTTGTCCGGATGTTGTCCGGGGTCCAGGGAGGGGGGTGGGTGGAATGTACGGGGGGCTGTTCGGGGGGTTGTCCGGGGGCTGTCCGGGGGGCTGTCCGAGGACCAAGGAGGATGGTTGGGGGTTGTCCGGGGGGCTGTACGGAGGGCTGTCCGGGGTCCAAGGAGGATGGTGGGTGATTTTCCAGGGTCCATGAAGGAGGGGGTTCCCAAACACACAACCACTAAAAGACAAAAACATCCATAAAAACAGATAATATATAAAAATAACTCAACTCCAATACTATACTACGAGTCTAGATAAACCAACAACTAGAATAGATTAAATATCAAATCTCAGTAATATTAATCAAAAATTTAATGGATAAATTTGTCCCACATCACCATAACCATCATCATCATCATCATCACCCTCGTCCTCATACCCATCATCGTCCTCGCCCTCCTCAGCACCCTCCTCCTCGCCCTCGGCCTCCTCCTCGTCCTCGTCACCCACCTCACCCTCCTCCTCTCCCTCCTCTTCCGCATCAGACTCCTCTCCATAATCATCTTAAAGCTAGACATCATCCTGACCACCACTAGAACTGCCACCTGGTGCACCATATATAAAACGTATCGATGACATATATTCATCAAAAGCTGGGATAACCTCTGTTGGAAGTGTTGGACGTAGAACTTCAATAAATTTCATAAATGCACTATTTGCCCTAGCAGACTGTTCTGCCATCTTTGTGGCCCTTTTCTCAGCTTGTTGTGCCTGTTCCCTAACTTGCTACAGCTCGATGGAACTACAGATCATACCTGAGGAGGGACAATACATCATCAGGGCTATCCTAGGTCGGCAGTGTACTCTGCCAGGATGCTCCTCTCCCAACACCTAATGTAAGTGATCTGTTGGCCCTAAATTGTCTGGTTCTTGGGAATCGAGCAACTCTAAAGCAGCCTGTTACAAATATAAATATATCATTAAGTTACATAATAGATATTAAAAAATAAATTCAACAGATTATAACTTACAATCTGCTTCTGAGTCATTTCGTTGACAAAACTTCCATCCTTTTTCCGTCTACTCGAGAAAAACAGTTTTTCTTGAGGCACACGACCTTTAATATTTTGTATTTGCCTCTATAATGACATTGAATACTAAAGTTATATAAAAACTTTAGAAAAATATTAAATAATTGAGGAAAAAAATAATTTCTAAGTCATAAAGAAAACTTATAAACAATTGTCATACCTGCTTCCTCTCATGATCAGACATCGTAATGCATCACAGTGTGTGGAGGTATTTTTTTTACATCAATGTTCTTATTATTTTATCCAGATGATTAATAAATAAAATTCGAAAATTCCACAGATAGTATTATTGAAAAACATTAAAGTTATTATTTAAATACCTCAAATGTAATTAATACCTTAAACTCAGAACTCGTCTAATGAGTAATCATCTGACGATACTGCTCTATAGGACAATCATCCACCACTGGTACCACCTCTAACTCAGTTCCAACTCTAGCAACCCATCCAATATACAACTCATGCTTGTAGGCTCTCCAAAGCATTCCCAAATCCTTTAGATATTCCGATCGTGCACCCTCACCATCAGGAAAATTAAATCGAAGATGAAATCAAAATATTAATTCATATAAATACTAAAATAATTCATGGAATTAAATAGAACATATTTTTTTACCCATATCTCTGCCCAAGCTCTATCCTTGACCTCATGTGGAAAATGTCTCCTCAATATAGGGCTGACAAGAATGATTCTGGAGTATTTGGAAAGCGTCTCAAAAAAACTCTGACATTACTACCCTGTTTTCTCAACCATTTGGTTACCTTCATTATAATCCACCATAACCTATGTGCGGCGGTTCCACACTGAATGCATTCATGTACGCCCCCGCCCACATGTCCTATCTATAGATGTATCTATCATGAAATTAAAACTAATATTTTATGAAAACATGTTATAATGAAAATAAATATTGATATAAATTTTTTTAGGGTTCTATAAATATACCTGTGTTGGTATGATCAATGAGAACCGCTGGATCCACATAAACTGATAGGACACCCTGTGGTGGAATAGGACTCAAAGATGATGGAATATAGAAGCTCAGAGAGACAGAAGTAGAAGGAAAAAAAGATGGGACAACTGTCTGACCGGATTCTGACTCGGGAGTGGGAATCATCATGGGATGTGAAAATGATGTGCCAAAAGATGCAGAAGGTAGCGAAAACATGGGAGGCCTAAATATCTCGTGTGTCCCTAATGACACACTAGGATCAGAATGTGGGAAGGATGACATGTCAGTGTGAGGTGCAGGGTCTAGTCGGGTACGTGCAGCTGCTCGTCCACCTCTGGTACGAACCCTCCTCGTACCACCGCCCTGAGTACTAGGACCAGTACTAGGATCCTCATCGAATAACAATCGACGTATAGGTGGATCCTACTATAATTTTTACAAAAAAAACTAATCACATGAGATTATATATTATTTAAATATATCAATTTGAAATAAAGTACTCACTAGAGGCACTAATGATGTAATTCCCAACTCCGTCATTCGATGATTGTTCTCCATCATTTTTTTTCTTTCTTCTCTCTTCAATTGGCTTCATTTCCTGCTTTTGAAAACAAATATGTAATTAATTAGAAAAAGGAAACTAATGTGTAACCCACAAAACTAAATATACGAGGGAATATGGGGATTCAATGGTAATTTAGCTATCAATTGTTTTAGAAGAGCTTGAATGGATTTAATAAATCATTCAATTTGTAATGTTCACCAAGTTAGAAATATTGTTTGACTAGATTTGAATACAGTTCAATTCCAAATTAGAAAATGAAATTCAAATAAAACTGCAACCAATAAACATTGAAAATTCACATAATGGTCAAGTCATCTAAAACATATTTTTGATCAATACTAAATCAATTTGAATATTAACAACCTTAACAACCCAACTCCAGGTAAACAAAATGAATTGAGAACATGGATGAATGATTCTATATATTTTCATCCACAAGTTCAGGTTCATAATCAACTCTCACAATTGAGCTATTGGAGTCATAAAAAAAATGGATTGGTTCTAATGGAACTAGGGACAGTGTCAATTCCATCATCACCATCAGAAAAAATATTTCTTGTAATTACTTCCACTATGACACCAAATTCAAGTCGAAGTTAGTCTTTGACATAAAAATCTTGTTTAGCCATTTATGCCAACACATATGGTTCTTCGGTAGCAAGATTGCGAGTCATATTAATTACTCAAAATCAAAAATTATCAATAAATGTGCCATGTGTTGTCATCGAATCAAACCAATGGAATTTCATCATTTTGACTCGTCCATGAGAGTAATAATCCAATATTATTATTTTCTCAACAAATCCATAATAACCCACATTTTCAAATCGCGGTTTACTATCTGATGCACTGGCATAACACTTTGTTGTGGAAGTGACCATAACACCATCATGTTGTGTCCTCGTGTTCTTTTCTCGTTCAATGACAATAAATTTTTACCCATTGATAACAATTGATTTACATTCATGAACCACGATATTAGGACCAAAAGGAAAAGATCTTATTTCCACAGAGACAAAGTCAAAAGACAAACTCAATACCTTCAATATAAATTACTATTAAACTTAATTAAATATTGATATAATTATTTTAAACAGTAAAATTTGTACCTTCAATTTTAACCAAGCAGAAAACTCTTTGCTATGAAAAGTATCTATCCTTCTCAAAGATAAGGAACGATGCTTCCTATTTATCATTGTTTTATATTTCCTATAGATAAAAAATATGAATAGTTTAAATGATATATATGTATGATATAAATAATCAATTTAGTTACCTGATATAGTCATCGAACAAATCACAGTTGAAAAAAATTGTGCGATGTGCCATCTCCCACTCTTCATGTCTTAATGTCTTCAATGTATATGATCCAGGAATTCTTCTTATTTGAGGAAGTGATGGAAAACTGGGTTCAATTTTGTCATACTGTTCTTCTTCATTTCTCATTGGTCTGTTCAATCTTGTAATTAGATTGGACAAATACATCGAGCAGAAATCCATACATTCTTGAGACAAGTAACCGTTCACGATAGAACCTTTAGGATGATTTCTGTTTCGGACATAAGACTTTAATGTGAACATATTTATTTCAGTTGGATACATCCAACGAAAATAAACAGGTCCTTGAAGAAATATTTCAGTGGGAATATGGATAGTCAGATGCAACATGCATGTGAAAAATTATGGTGGAAATATTTTCTCCAACTCTCACAAAATTAATGGGGGCATTTGTCAACATTTTTTGCAAGAAATACATTGACAACTTCTTAGCACAAAGATCTCTAAACAAAGGGAAGAACCGAATAGCAGCCACCCTTACATTATTGGAAAAAAGATGACGGATTTCTATTGGAAGAAACTCATGCAGTAGAATGTGATAATCATGAGCCTTCAAACATTTTAGCTCCAACTCTCTTATGTTGACCCGTTTAGATATGTTGCTTGAATAGCCATCAGGAACTCTAATAGTCTCTAATACTTCTAGAAATTGTTTTTTTCAGTAGGTTTCACAACATAAGAAGCACATGGAAGTTTCCATTTATTTTCACTGATACGCACAGGATGTAATTTTGGTCTGATGCCCCAATCCACCAAGTCACACCGAGATCGTAAATCATCTTTTGTCTTCCCCTTGTCATTTAGAGGAACCGAAATCAAAATTTCACATATATTCTTTTTAATATGCATTACGTCTAAGAAATGAAGTAGCAGATTGGTTGACCAATAAGGAAAATCAAAAAATATACTCCTCTTCCTCCAATTGTAACAGGTTTCAGTGGAAAAATTCATTCTATTTCCAGATTTCATTTGACCCTTCCTGAACGAAAAACTGAAATATTTCAATTCATTAAGCATGTCGGTTATTGACATACACTGAGGTGGATCATCAGTCTCTATGGTATTATCAAATCTTCGATGATTCATTCTATATGGATGATCCTTTGGCAAGAATCGTCAATGTCCCACAAAACTGAAACTACAACGATGTTGCAGTCTTCTGGATCATGTATACTTCATAAAAATAGGACACGACAGTTTTTTCTTTGTTCTCCATCTAGACATCATTACATAAGCCGGAAAATCATTGATCGTCCACATAAGTGTAGCATGCATCTAAAATATGTTTTTTGAACATGCATCATTTGTGCGCACACCCACATCCCAAAGAAGATTCAACTCTTTTATTAAAGGCTGCATGTATAAATCAATATCAATGCTAGGATCAGAAGGACCAGATATGAGAATACTCATAAAAGAGAAAGGTTTTTTCATACACAACCATGGGGGAAGATTATAAATGTGTATAAAAACTGGCCATGTGCTGTGTGAAGTAAGCATCTGCCCAAACAAATTAAAACTGTCACATGAAAGACCCAACCTCACATTACGCATGTCAGATGAAAAATCAAGATGTTGAGCATCAAATCTCTTCCATGCAAATCCATCTGTAGGATGAACCAACTCATCATTAGTCTTCTTTCTCTCAGTATCATTCCATATCATATTTATTGATATGTCATTATACATAAAAAGATTTTGGAGTCTGCGGATCAATGGAAAGTGCCACATTACTTTCTGTGGAACGCGGGATGGTGTTCCATCGGATTTTGACTTCCAGCGGGATGTGCCACATTTTATAAAATCATTTCATTCAGCGGTTTCCTCCCAGAATAAACTGCAATCTTTCGGGCAAGCCTGAATTTTTTTTCTTGAAAATCCAAGTTCCTCAACTAACTTACATGCCATATAGTGGTTTGAGGGAATATCTGCATCATCTGGATGTAAATCCTTCAAGAGGGTAAAAATTTAATCGATTGCTGTATTAGAAATCCCATACATAGTTTTCCCATGAAACAATCGGATTAAAAATTCCTGCTTTTTCATTTTATCGCATTGATGATATACTGGAGTCGTGGTATCATAATTTAATTTTTTCACCATATCAATATCATCATTTTCACTAGAAGCATCAGCTATCCTCCTATCGAAGACTTCTTGAGTTTAAATCCTTTCTTTTTCATGATGGCGAATAAACAGAAACTGATCATCTAACAAATTCTCCATTACGGTCCTTTAATTTTGATCATCACCAATTTTAGATTTCATTTTCTCCCCATTGTGATACCACACAAAGTAGTTTACTTGAAAAGAAATTTTTGGTTATGTGGTAGCTGACTTCTTCATGGCTCAACCAAGGTCTACCAACACAATTAGAATATGCGCGGTGTATGCGACTACTATCTGAAGCATTGTGAAATCAAAAATCTATAAAGCTCTCAAAATTGTTTTGAAAATCGCTTGATATCTGATCAGTTTCATACATCAAACTTCTGTACATTTTGTAAAAAGAATTAATGTAAGTCATTTTTCCATAAAAAATTAAATAGGATTGAACTGTAATAGAAAATATATTTAAGTAAACGATAAAGGAAGAAGTTTCTAGTCGATGTAGTGAACTATTAAAATAATGTAAATAAAAAGTACTCATAAATTAAATAAAAATTGATTTATATTCATTTTCCTTTAGGTCTATAAGAGGCACATTCCTGAGGTCCCATCATGTGTTATAGGCATCCCAAATCATTCGCTAATGTTCAATAACACATTATTTGTACCTCTATAGACATACCTTTCATTACCCAATTACTTCCCCAAGCCAAGCGCACCCCATGGGTAAATAAATTTTGGGCTCCTACACTAATAGGTTGTTCATGGCTTGTAAAAATATTTAATTTCATTAAGTATAGACAAAAACATTTATTTTTAAATTTGAGATTAATAATAAAGTATGTCAATGATAACAACATTATTGAATTAAACCTGTGACTTATCTAACATTTTTATGGATGTCTACACATGCTAGAATGGGTAGTGAAAAGTACCCCACCCTCATAAAATTGACTATTGGCCAAGAAGGACACATAATATACATCGTACAATGAGAACCATATTTAATTGACCCTAAAGTTATATTAGTACAATCATCTTGGGGGAAATGTAATATATGATCTTGGGTAACTGATGAATTCAAAAGACTATATTTCATTTGTTGGACACTATCTAAGGTAAGAAATCATGTGAGGACGGGTTTACATCATTCAATTTCTTACATGCTAGTGAGAATGAAAGCTTTAATTAACGACTTGAGTTCACTGATTAAATGAGGGTAGAGGTTGCATACTCTGTGTAAACACAATTATTAAATAAGGGTAGAGGTTGCATACACTGTGCATTGTGGGGGAGTCTCAGATGATTTAGAAACTAAAATAAATTCCCATCATAGGTAATAATAAGAAACATCACCATCAAAGGAAACTCCAAATAAAAAAAGACTAAAAACATCAAACATTTCAATAATTCAGTACTATGCAAGGTTTATCCACATGTTTAGCAGTAATTATATGTATTAATCATGAACAACCTCTATAGCTCCCAGTTTTCACCAATAAATATAAGGTAAATATCTCAAAATATCTTTAAAACAACTCATTAATAGGCTCAAAATGTAAATATAATCTTGAACCAACCATGGAATCTCTTTCACAACACATTATCACACACCGGTTATCTCATGTGTTACTAAATACCAAACACAGTCACATAGTGTACTATAACAAATTACATTATACAAGCCTTATTAAAAAAATTAATTTTAATAAAACACTTTCCTCAAGTAATTTTAAGGAAAAATATCATAAAAACTTTTCTAAAAATTATTAAACACATACAAATATATTTCCAAGTAACAATTAATAACAAGATGGAAAAAAGAATAAAAACACATACTTAGAAAATCTAGAATCCAACGATAATGAATTTGAGATGCTTCTTCTTCGATGGAGGGTTAAAGATTTAATTAATTAAATGGATTGGAATGCAAAATGTCTAGATTAAATCAAAACACAAAATAATGATATACACATGAAAATAAATACTTAAAACTAAAATATGAGATGAATAACAATAAAAACAAGGTACCACTTAAATATTTTATGTGTATGATGAATATAATTCTTTATTTGAGATGATTTAAATGTAGTTTGACAGGATCGGATGGGGGAAGTCAGGAGAGCAGTGGAGCCATGGATAGGATGAGGGTTCTATCGCGAATGGGGGAGAGAGCGGATGATTGTGTATTTCGGGAAAATATTTCCCAACAGTTTTTAAAAACCATTGGGAAAGGGGTGTCCAAGATACCCCTTACCAATGGTTGAAACAAACCATTGGTAAAGGGTGACCATTTCCCAATGGTTCAATAGAACCATTGGCAAAGGGTTACCCCTTTCCCAATGGTTCATGTGAACCTTTGGGAAAGGGTGCCTTAGACACCCCTTTCCCAACAGTTTTAGTAAACCGTTGGGAAAGGTGTTCTTTATCAACGGTTTGTTTAAACTATTGGTAAAGAAGAAGGGGGAAACCAAGAGTTTCCAGTAGTGAGTATCAAATATGGAATGGAGGGAGTTAAAAGATCTTTTTTTAGAAAAATAAATTCCTTGTGACCATCGAGCAGATATGGAAAGACAATTTCTGAGTCCGAGACAAAAGGAGGATGAGAATGTCGCAATGTATGAGGCTATCTTTACATGGTTAGCAAGGTATGCAACAGATTATATAATAAATCAATGATTTAAGATTTATTGTTTCTTTAATGGGTTAAAACCATTTCGCCATCGAGCATTAGTCTCACAGTTCTTCTCATCGTACGAAGACACTGTCTCATGTGCTTTCAAGACAGGAAATATATTCCATAAGTCTTTTGTCTTTAAAGAAATGAAAGAGAAGAAGCGATCTGCTGATCAATCTGGGAATGGAAATAAGGGGAAGAATGGAAAAGTTGAATATCCATCCTGCATTAAATGAGGAAAGAAACACCCTGGTACTTTCTTGAAGCGAATGGGAGTCTGTTACAAGTGTGGTGAAAAAGGCCACCAGGCTCGTGATTGCAAGGGGAAGAAGGAAGCTACCGATATCCAATGCTACAATTGCAGGGAGATGGGACATTATTCAAATGAATGTCCTAAGTTTCATGGGATCTCACCTCAGAAAAGGCTAAGGGATCAAGGCCAAGCTTATGCTATCACTACTGCTGAGGTAGAAGCTCTGAAAGACGTGGTAGCAAGTAATTTAACGGTTTCCTCATGTTTAAAAAATGCATTATTTGATTCCGGATCATCGCATTGTTTCATATCTTCCTAGTTTTCTAAGAAAATTAAATATTTCCAATTTGATTTAACAAGGGAGTTGTCAGTTAAAACTCCTAAAGTAAGTATCATTGCAACAAATTTTTCTGAATTAGTCCCCATTAGAGAACATAAATGTTTTTTATCCGTTGATCTCATCATAATACCTATGATTGAGTTTGATGTAATCCTCAGTATGGATTGGATTTCATACCATGATGCGAATATTTATTGTAAGAAGAAGGAGGTTACGATTTTTGATGATGATGATAAGGAACACCTTATCTTTAGAGCTGAATTGTCACCACGAAGAGAATGAAATAGATGTGGGTGAGGATAGGAATGTTCAAATAGAGGATATACCTATTGTAACAGAATATGTAGATGTGTTTCTGGAAGATTTACCTGGACATCCTCCAGAATGAGAAGTTGAGTATTCCATTGATTTAATTCTTAGATCAAGGCCTATATCGAAGACTCCTTATATAATGGCCACTGTGGAATTGGTTGAACTAAAGAAACAACTAGAAGAATTGAGTAATAAAGGATTTATTCGCCCTAGTGTTTCTCCATGGAGAGCCCCTGTTCTTTTTGTTAAAAAGAAAGATTGATCTATGAGCTTATGTATCGACTACAGGGAGATCAATGAAATAACAATAAAGAAAAAGTATCCCCTACCTCGCATTGATGATTTATTTGACCAACTGCATAGAGCTCAATACATTTCAAAGATTGACCTTTGGTCTGGATACCATCAGTTGTGTGTGAAGAAGGAAGAAATTCTGAAGACTTTATTTCGAACCAGGTACGGACATTACAAGTTTATAGTAATGCCTTTTGGGCTAACTAATGCTCCCTATGTACTCATGGATCTAATGAATAGGGTTTTCAAGGAATATCAAGATGAATTTGTTGTGGTATTTATTGATGATATCTCGGTACAATCCAAAAGCTACGAAGATCATGAAAATCACTTGCGCATTATCATGAAGACTCTGAGAATACATGAATTATATGGGATGTTTAGCAAGTGTGAATTTTGCCTTTAGGAGATTTCTTTTCATGTCCATATTGTCTCTAATGATGGAATCTTGGTTGATCCTTCTAAGACCAAGGAAATCCATGAATTTCATGCACCGACGAGTATAAATGAGGTACATATTTTTATTTGTTTCGCAAGTTATTATCGATGTTTCGTCCAGAATTTTGCCCGGTTGGCTAACCCATTAACAAATCTCACACGTAAAGGGGTTAAATTTGTTTGAACAAAAGAGTGTGAAGAATGTTTTGAATAATGGAAGGGAATATTAGTCAATGCTCCTATATTGACTCTACCATCGGAGAATGATGAGTTCATTTTTTGTACTGATGCATCGATGAAAGGACTTGGTTGTGTCCTTATACAAAATGATAGGGTTACTTCCTATACATCACAACAGTTGAAAATTCATGAGCAAAACTATCCTACTCATGATCTCGAGTTAGAAGCTGTGATCCTTTCTTTGAAGATATGAAGACACTACCTATATGGTGAAAAATGTGAGATTTATACTGATCAAAAGAGTTTGAAGTATATTTTCTCACAAAAATAACTCAACATGAGGCAAACGAGATGGCTTGAATTACTCAAGGATTATGATATCATGATCCACTACCACCTAGGGAAGGAAAACAAGGTGGAAGATGCTTTGAGCAGAAAATATCATGGAGTTTTGAACAATATGAGAATTGAAAGGGATCCGATTTTCATGGATCTAGTGAAGATAGACATGGGAATAACCATAAAAGGTGAAACATCAATGCCTTTTCAAATGGTTACCAAACCATATTTACTATAATGTATTATGAGTTCTCAGACCGATGATGAAGAATTTCAAAAGAATATTAAAGCTGTGATTGATGGGAGATTGAGAGAAATTGTGTATGAAGAAGGAATTTTAAGATTTGGGAAGAGACGTTGTGTTCCCGATATACCTCATCTGAAAAATGATTTGTTAGATGATTCTCATAGCTCTAATTTCACTATACACCATAGGATCACCAAAATTTATAGAGATTTGAAGGAAAATTTTAGGTGGGACAACATGAAGAGGGATATTGCTGATTTTTTGTCAAGATGTATGGTTTGTCAACAAGTGAAAGCAGGAAAGAAATATCCTGGAGGAGTCATGCAACCTCTTCCCATACTAGAGTTGAAATGGTATAATATTACGATGGACTTTTCCATGGGACTATCAAAGACTTCTAGATGGAATGATGTAATATGGGTCATTGTTGATCATCTTACCAAGTCAGCACATTTTCTTGCTATAAGAGAATATAGACCACTGGAATGTCTAGAAAGACTATATAGTAATGAAGTTGTGAGACTTCATGGAGTACCCCTATCTATTGTTTCTGATCGTGATCCTAATTTTACTTCAAGATTCTGGAAGAGACTTTAGAAGGAATTTAATACTACACATCGTTTGAGAACTGCCTACCACCCTCAAACAGATGGACAATCATAACGGACTATTCAAACCTTAGAATACCTATTGAGATCTTCCTCACATGACTTTCAGGGTATGTGGGATCAATATTTTCCTCTGGTATAATTTTCCTATAATAATAGCTTCCGTTCGAGTATTCAGAAGGCACCATATGAAGCGTTATATGGAAAGACATGTCACACACCAACCTGTTGGGATGATGTTAGTGAAAGAAAACTTTTATACCCAGAACCGGGTGAGGAAACAATGGAAAAATTGAAGGTAATCCAAAACCAAATCAAAGCAGCTCATTGTAGGCAGAAGAGCTATGTCGATAATTGAAAGAAGGATTTGGAATTTCAGGTAGGAGATCGTGTTTTCTTGAAGGTATCTCAATGGAAGGGAGTTATAAGTTTCAGTAAGAAAGGTAAATTGAGTCCCAGGTACATCAGACCTTTCAAAATTCTAGAATGAATTGGGGCTGTAGCTTACTGTTTGGCAATGCCGCCAAGTCTCTCCAAAGTTCACGATGTGTTCCACGTATCACTGTTGAGGAAATACATGCCTGACCCAACGCATGTACTCACATATGAGGAAATATAACTCGAACCCGATATGTCTTATCGTGAAGATCAAATCGGGATTCATTATACAAGAGAACAAGTGCTGAGATACTGGACGACTAGAATAGTAAAATTTCTATGGAGAAACCATAAGATGGAAGAAGCAATGTGGGAACCTGAGGAACATATGATGAAGAACCAACCGAGCCTTTTCATGCGGTAGTATTCTTGAAATTTCGAGGGTGAAATTATTTGAAGGTGGGGAGAATGTAACACACCAAGCTTCCACAATATTCGTCCCTTTTAATAATATAGTAGCGTGTGTTGTACGCAACTTCGAGTTCTAACACACACCACAACCAATCAAACTAGTTGTTATGAATAGTAATACCCACTTTTTAAAATTTAATAAATTTTATCTTTCAAAATAGACTTCATTTTTGGATTTGGAATATCGAAATTAGACTAGGGTAAAATTTTGGAACATTTCGGATAACTTTTATATTTTGATGAATAGTGAAAATTACTAAATATTAATTAAAAACAACTTTTTTAATAAAAATAATTAATAGTGATAAATTATGAATTTGAGTGGTTTAAAAGTATATTTAGAATATATTTTCACCATTTAATACAATCTTGGTCATTAAAAATAATTTTACATTTAAACCGGACATAAACAACTGTCAATCTTTGGATAGTTATTATCTTTTAAAAACACGCTTTTTGTTTTAACAATGAAAAATAATTTTAAATTAATTTCTTCCACTTATGTATTTTGAATTTAGAAATATGGATTCCATATTTGGGATCAGGATGTACAAATTTTGTAAATAGGTAACTTTTATTTTTAGACATTTGAATAATTACTTCGGTAAATATTTTATTTACCATGGTTAAAGGGTAAATCTGGCAAATAAGTGTAAAAAAATAATATTTTAATAATAATAAATTACCATAAAACGTGTCCTAACCTTTTTGAAGGATATATTTCTGACCATGGTCATCATTGGGTCTATTTTGGGACCTCATGGAGCCACTTGGAGGTGATAGGGACACTTTATATTAATTAAGTTAAAGTAAATACAAAAATGACATACACTTATATCTTTTAGAAATACAATTTTTACATAGGGTTATATATGTTATATTTACAACTATAAATATTCATTAGAAAGATAAAAATATTTCATACATAATTGTATTTTATTTATAATTTTTAGACATTATATAATCTAATTTATTTAAGACACAATGATGATGAAATAATTACCGTATTAATGAAAGATTAAGATAATTAATATTATAAATACCCAAATAAATTAAATTTGAAACTTTTTATAAATTAAAAAACTTTTATAGGTTAATATAAAATATTTTTATTGTTTATATAAATTTTGTTTGAAGTAATAATTCTGTTATGAATTTATCAAAAACAAAATACCCAATAGTGTCAAAATTGACAAAAAAAGTATTTTAAAAAAAATATTATATTATTAATTGGTATTAAATTTATAAAAATATAAGGTTCATCCAAGAGACTTTTATCATGATATTTGTATCATTAAGGGACCACTTTCTGTTCTCTTGGATGTATATAGTAATTTTATTAACTATATAATACAAAAAAACAAAGTGACATGGTAAATTTCAAACTAATTAACTAAGAGTTAAAACTAAAAGATGAGGTTAATAAAGTGACCCAAAACTATGTAAAACCTATTGGTTGAGTGGTTTTAGACCTATTCCCACCTTAATATTTAAATAATACACTTTTTAGCCATTAAAAACTGAATATTAATTTATTATAAAATAATACTTTAAGTTTTTATTAAAGAGCCCCTCTCCCCCCTTATAAAAGGACACCACATCTAACAAATTATTGACACCTTCAAAGCCTTTTGGATCGGCCCAAACCGACCCAATTATTCTCTAAACTTCCCTCACTTAAACCTAGAGGCATTATTTTGATCAGAAAGGAAACCTATGGAGCCCTTTTGATCAAATCAAAAGGAAGAATCTGAAGAAGATGTAATTTTTTCTCCACCCTCTTTCAAGTTCCTTTCTTCTTCAACAACATCTTTCTTTGTTATTACCATTCTAAAATAAAAACACCAGTATCTTCTATACACTATGATGTTATTATAAATATGTTAAAACCATATTTAGTATTAAATCTATCCTTTGAATGACATGTCACCATACGTGCGTACGTACGACTTATCGTCCCCACGTCGTGGTGTAATTGTTATTCAAAATATTATTATTTGGATGAATATAATAATGATATGTAAATCATGTAAATAATAAATATAACATGATATTTATTCTGTATATATGATATACTATCCAATTATTTATTATTTTAATATCAAAAGAATGATATTATCGCTCGTGTGTACGTACGGACTACCGTCTCCATGAACGCGATGAGATTCATTCCCCATCGTATCCATTCAAGTATAATTATCATTTGATGATTGAAAATAATTTTTAAGTACTTGATATCATTCTGTATATAAATAAAATACAACCTATCCATAACAAGCCTGTCTTTTGTAACAAAACATATAAAATAAAATGAGTAAGTTAACACCTCAAACGACGATAATACTAAGATATTATTAACAATGAAATGTTAAAAGATCATATATTATAACAGATTAATGTATATGATTCTTGTATTATTTAATAAAAATTATTTGACCATTATACGGAAGTTTAACCTACCCCCAACCATGGAAAACTAAAAGGTAAAGTTTTATTTCACAATCTCTTCATTATCTGAGGGTGTTTAAACGTAATTATCTACTGGGAATTCTTTATCATCCACATACATGTTTCATAAAAATGTATTTCAAATCATTCTTACTATTTTATAGACTATGGTTTAAAGTCATTTATAACCTTTTTTAATTTTTATAAGAAGTTTATAAAGTAATGTTTCTGTTGTTTTCCAAAGAAGGTCCTTTTATCCTTTTCGACAGAATTTAGGTAAGAATGTATTTTTTTAACTTATACGACGAGTGTAGCTATTTTCCTCCATTATAAAGACTTTAAATCATCCCTTAAAATCATATAAGAATATTTTCAAAGTAAAAGATTTATTTTATTATTATTTTACTTTTAAATGATTTCAAAAAAAGAGGTATTTCTATCAAATAGTTTTGATTTCATCTATGTCAACATACTGTAATGGATTTTAAGCTTATTTGAAGTTGATTTATTATGATACAAAACTTACATATTGTATTGATGGATTTGTGATATGTTTGACTGTGGATGTGTTATATTTATAGAATTTATGGTTTATGGATAAAGTATTGACATTTTGTGTGCTAGTTTTAATACGAATGTTTATGTTATGTTTAAACTTGTTCATATGAGGAATGCATTGGACTTAGTATGTGATGGGTGCATCCTGCTATAGCTCCTCAATGCATTGGTATGTCTCATAAGACAAACTAGTGTCTTGGAACGAGTCCTTGACAAAATATTATTTGTAGTCTTGGCCCGAGGCTTTGGCTGCGTGGTTATGATAGTCTGGAATTATGCATTCCATCATTATGAAAGTGGTTATTGATATTGCATGTGATTATTTGACTAGTAGAATATCCATGTGAATAAGTAAATGGAATTATTTCAATTTATTTTTTCCATGTTATGCTGATGTTCATGTTTAAAAGGCTTTTGTTTTAGTTATAAATTCCCTTAAATGTTTACGCATATTAATGAAAGTTTCCGCTATATTGTTATCCTTACGGGGCATTTTATCTCACCCCTTTCTATGTTTTATTTTACCCAAGATGTGAATGAAGTATTTTATGAATGAACAACAGGAATAGTATAAGGGGATATGAGTGTGGAGACAATATGTTGTTGTAGTTTTCACTTTATTATGTAATGTAAGACTTATGAATGTATCTAGTTATTCCAAGGCTACTAATCTAATTAGTAACTAGAGACTTGATCTTTTATGATCATGCCAATATTATATAATAATGCACCTACTCTGGGTAACTAGGGTTGGGGAGTTACAATTATTATGCTAGGATATTATTTTATGTCGATCTAAACTATAAATTAGTGAATTTATTTATTCTGCCCAATTTATAACTTCAGATAATTCTATAGATCAAATATGATAAGTGGAATCTATTATGTTTAAAATTTCAGTCTATTGGGAATCATAATCAACATTTCTCAAGGATTTATGTTTTTTGATTTTTATCATAGAAGTTAAATTACCAAAAATGTGTGTAAAAAATTTAAGAAAAAAATACCTATAAGGGATCTACGAAGGAATTAACTATGTTGGTCATTTTGATGACCCAAAATGGCCTGGGTAGGAAAATGTTGGAATTGATCATATACAAGAACAAGGGAATTATTATGTCTCCTAAGAAAAAATTATAGGTGTTTTATAGGATGAGGTAATTCCTAAAGTTAGTGAGGAAGGAGATCCATGGATATTTGTGGATATTTTCATGTACATTAGATGCTCTTTATTCAGATGAGTGATGCTTAGTAATGTTAGGATGTTTTTCATCCAAAAATGTTATGGAAATTTCATGTCGGAGATGAGGGTTTCTCTAACCAAACTCTACATGTAGTAATCTTTAAAGGGCATCTTAGAGAAAAAAAATTATTTAAAACCATCCAAGAATATGGATTCTAGTGTTATTTCTATTACAGGTATCCATATTATAGATGATCTCAATAAAAATGTATTTTAAATATAATTGGGGGAAGTTGATCAATCATTAAAGATGTTGAATATCCTGAGAAAATATCATATCATGATGCTGATGAAACATGAAATTTGATTGATAATGAAGGATTTTATTCAATTACAGTGAATAAGTCAAGAATAAGAAACTATTACTCATATTTAAATCCAACCCTAAACACTATAAAACATTCATGAAGTAAATGATCTCAAGGATACTATAGTCCTTTGGGATATAAATCCAATTGACTTTTGATAATAATAATTATACAAATATCTATTATCAAATCCCCAATTGAACATTTTTGTTTTCGAATGTGCAAATATGTTCTTATTTGAAACCATTACAGTAATAATATACTTTATTTCATTTTAATAATGGTTTATAGCCCTAACATTTCTAGAAAAATAATTATAAGCCCATCTCATACATGAAAAATACATTTCTTGTAAAAACATTATTCGGCACCTCTGTAGGATTCATTATAAATTAATTTTTTTCACTTATATGAATTTAATATGATTAAAAGGTTTCCATACCTTTACTCATAATTATTTATTTTATATAATAATTTCAACTTAATATTTTTCATAATTAGTAGTAAAAACTATAAAAAAGTAGTTATCATGGTAAAATAATTAATTTTTTACATGTACATAACCATATAGATATGGAGGATAAGATGATTAAAACATTTTTATATTTAATAGAAGAGGTATTAATATTCTTTTTATCTTATTCAATATTTTATTTTTTAAATTTTTATGTACATTTATTTTGGATGACTTCCCATTGTTTAATAGTTTTGTGTATATACAAGAATTCCACTCTTACTACCATAAAAAAGGGCACCCCATATCATCTCAATTACACAATTGAAGAAGACATTTCATTGTATGAGCCCTTCCAAATTCACTTCCTTAACTCCCTCCCATCGATATAGAATCATTTTTTTACAAATCTAATATAGGAATGATTTAGTTATAATCATAAATACATGTTATGAATAATGGGTAAAATAATAAACCGAGCATCATTGATTTATTTATTATTTCATATAAATAAAATAATACTAAATTATGAACATATAATAAAATAAGTATATCATAATATAATAAGATGTTATTATATTAATTTAATCAACTAAATCATTCCACATTTCCATCAAATGGGAAACGAAACCATTTATTTTGTGAACAATGGACTACAACCTTATAATCATATGTAATTAATTTTCCATCACTGCATCTCATGGATGAAAAAATAACCAATATAATGTTTATATATATTAATAATTAAATATTCCCCACTATATAAATTTCAAATATCATATAATTTCTTACCATACATTCGATTGGGAATTATAATGTCATTCGTGTGTACGATGAACTACTGCATTCTAATGCGATACAATCCATTTTTTTCATTACCACATCACAATTATGGTATATATAAGTGTATTTAATGTAATTGTAAATTATTTATGATATAATTATCATTCTATAAAGATAAGTTTTTAATTATCAATTTTTCAAAAAGATCATTGAAAAATCGAAATGTTACTCATGCATACATATGAACTTCTTTCTCCATGATAGTATGATAGATAATATTTCATAATAATCCATCATTATTTTTTTAAAGAATATATTAATTATAATATTGATAATAATTTAATTTATATTATTCTAGAGATGGATAATTAGTAATATCTTTGACATTAGTCAACTTACCAAAGTGATTATGGACATATGATCTGAACATCATAAAAACGTTTGACATAGACATAAACGATTAAATAATTTAATATGACATGGTACTGAAGAAAATAAAAGGAATTAAAAGATTAATAAAGACACAATTTTATAAAATAATCAAAATACTTTTATTATTTATTAATATAATGAATTCATGTAAGAAATATTTCTCAATGTAAGGGATCCCTCTAGACCACTATTTTCAATGGGTTATTGACACACTTTTTCCCACTCAAATTACTAAAATTCAATGCTACTAAATTTTGTATATATTTATCATACATATATATCTATCTTATTACCCCTTCCATTAATGGGGTAATTCATTCCCTACAACAATTTCTAATATGAATTATTTTAAAATATATTTCAATTATATTATGAGGCATGATTATGAAACCCACTTCTTTCCATATGTAATTTTTTTATGACACATGATTGATTTTCATTTGTGGAACACATAAGAATGTAGATAATATTGTTTTGATGGGTGGGACCAATATATTATTTTCACCCAATGAAATTCATAATGTTTTAGTCTCATGAAACTTCATGTTTTTGATTTGAGAGTGATGATAATCTATTATCGGACTCTTTCCAGTATGTGATGTTGTCTTGGACAGTATGATTCACTTATGTTTATGTCATGTTTTATGATTCTGAATCATTTCACATAATTATAAGATCATTTAATTCCATTTATTTTATATCATTATTTGATTTTAGTACTCATATTCCTTTTCATTTGTGATATCATGTTATACCATTGACACACATGTTATACTGTAACACCCGAGACTTTTATGTTATATAAATCGTCAAAGGAATCTTTTTCTACACAACACTTGCTTGGCTTCCTTTACACGCAATCACGACCTTCCTCGATAGCTTGCGTCGTACGCAATACCGAGTTTCACTAAACAACATTATGCTATTAAAACTAGCCGTTATGAATAGTAATAACCACTTTTTAAAATTTTATAAATTTTATTTTTCAAAATGGACTTCATTTTTGGACTCAGAATATCGAAATTAGCCTAGGGTGAAATTTTGGTATTTTTCTGAAAACTTTCAATTTTTGATGAATAGTGAAACCACTAAGTGGTAGGTTAAAAACTGAATTTTGCATAAAACTTAATTTTACCGCTTCTGTGATTGGAATTTCGAAAATCCGAGAGACACGGTTAATATCAAGGACTAAAATGTGGTTCAATGAGATGAAAATAATTTTTTGGTAAATAGTAACTTTTTACTTTTTTACCGCGGTTAATAGTAAATAGGGTAACTAAGGGTAAATATGATATTAATATTACCCTAACACATGTACTAATTCTATTGGACAAGTGTAATTCGACCAAAAACAAACTTAGGAATAAAATATGACCATTTAGGCCCACTTGGATTAGATTAGGACATTTATTATTAATTTATTTAAAGAAGGGTTAAAATAGTTAAAATCAAAGTTTAATAAGTAAATCATTTTTAATATGGGGTTATACATAAGATAAATTAAATTGTAAATATTAATTAGAAAGCTAAAAAGATTTCCTACATGATGATATTTTATTTGTAATTTTTAGACATCAAATAATGTAATTTATTTATGACACAAAGATGATGCAGTAATTATCTTATTAATGAAATATTGACATAATTGATGTTATAAACACCAAAATAAATGTAATTTAAGACTTTTTATGAATTCCACTAATTTTCTAGGTTACTATGATATATTAGTGTAGATTTAAGCAACTTGGTTTGAACATATAATTCTGTTATGACTTTCAAACAAATCATATATCAAATAGTGTCAAAATTGACACAAAATAGTTTTTAAATCAAATATTATATTATTAATTGTTATTTTATTCCTAAAAATCTAAGGTTCGGCCAAATGACTTAGATAAGGATATATATATTAATAATAAACAATTTGGGGTTCGTTTGGCATGTTATAGTAAGTGTATTAACCATATAGTGAAAGAAAACAAAAAGACACGGTAAAAGTTAAAATAATTAACTTAGAGTTAAATCTAATTGATAAGGTTAAAATAATACCCTAAACTTGTCTAAATCCTATTGGTTGATAGGATTTCGACCCTTCCCCACATTATCTTCGAAATAAGACCCTTTGGAACCATTATAAACCGATTTTGACTTTAATATAAAATAATATTTTGAGATATTCCTAAGGTGCCCCTCTCCTCCCTTATAAAAGGGCACCTCCTCCCCCTCCTCCTCACACCAAATTGAGCACTCAAGCTCGGCCAACCCCTGCCATTTTCTCCTCTACACTTCCCTAGAATAATCCTAGAGGTCCTGGTCTTCTCCAAAGACCAATCTTAGTTCCTTAAGTGGAGGATTCAAAGAAGCGTTCCAAAGAAGAGGTAATATCCATTACCGATCTTTTCAATTTCTTTCTTCTTCAACTTCTTCTTCTTTAGTTGTTTCATGATAAAGTAATAACATCAGTATTACTTACATACTGATATGTTATTATAAATATGAAACAACCCTAATTCACCTTCTATCCATCCTACGGAAAAATGAAATCACCGCGCGTGCGTACGTACGGAATACCGTCTCCACGCCGTGGTGTAATCTATTTTCCACCATCACCTTACGAGGATGGGTATAATGGTGTAATGAGTAACTAAATATGATTATTATGAAGTAATATTGATACTGAAATAATATATATATACTCCAATACAATTCCACGATCATAGGAATGATATCATCACTCGTGCGTACGTACGGAATACCGTCTCCACGATGTGATGCGACTCGTTCTACATGATCTTCATTTAGTAATGATTATATAAATGAATTGAATGAATGAATATGGTATATAATACACTAATACCATTCTGGAAATTAATTATCTATAACCTAAAGATAAGAATAAGAATTTATTCGACAAAACACGCATAAGAACAAAAAGTTATAAAGACCCGAGTAACAAGTAACAATGAAATATTACTAACAAGAAGCTAATAATATGACCATATATGATATCATATAAATATGTATGATTCTGGAATAAGTCAATAACATTATTTAAACCATTATACAGGAGCTTCGGACACGTACAAAGCTAATCGGACCTAAGGTAAGGGAAATATCACAATCTCATTTTTATCCGAGATTGTTTAATTCCTAAGTATTTACTGGGGTGTATTTTATCATCCACATCCATGTTTCATCAAAATTTAATATTATTTCCATCCACCTACAATTGTTTAAATCCATTTTTATCCTTCGGTGAGATTTTAGTAATATGTATGAAAGGAATATTTTTTCGTTTTTCGTACGAGGTACTTTTTGACTTTTCCAACAAAAGTACGAAGAATGTTTTTTTAACTTATACGGCATGAATGGATTTTTAAAACATTATTTCCAAGAAGCTTCCTTTACAAGATTTCAAGTTTATTTTTAATCAACTTCTTTTAGTTTATAATTGTATGACATGTTAAGAAAAGAAAAGTGTTTTTGAAAAAGAAAGGATATTTTCCTCAAGAATGGAGTTCAAGTGTTTTATCAAAATTATTTTCCATCTAAGATAATAAAGGGTTCTGTTTTTATCCCTTTAATTACATTGATTTGATTATGTTGTGAGGGAATTATTTTTATGAAGTCATTTGCCTTATATGATTTTATGATGTCATGATGTTTCAATAATCCCATTTTTGTTACATGTGTTATGCGATGATGTATGTTTTATGATTATGTGGCACACATAAGAAAGGATTCATTATAAGATGGGTGGGACCTATATCTCCCTCCAATGCATTGGGTAAAGATTTTATATCTCATGAGATAGACATGGCTGGAACGGAAGGTTATTTCGGTTCAGTGATACAGGACTGAAACGAGGAGTGAACTCGGTTCAGAAAGGGACTTTGTCCACTAAGATAGTCTTGGCAATGAGTCATGACTAACAAGAAATTATTTTCCATGATTATGTGTGCATGCCACAAAGTTTCAAGTTTTATGTTATGATTATGGGGATCTCATTTTCACTTCTATGATTTATTCCATGTCAAGATATTATGATCTCTTTTGCAGGTTTTGATTTTCAAAAAGATATGATATGATTTTTATTTCCTTTATTTTCCCTTGCTGAGCATTTGAGCTCACCCTTTTATGTTTTCTTTTCCCCAGGTCAGGAAGATGGATATTAAGTAGAATATGCTAAAAGGGACCCTAGATATGATGAAATAAATGGGAGACACTGTAGAAGATTTATGAACCAGTTGTTTATGTTTCCCAGTTTCTAAAGACACTATACCTATACGGTCCTTTGTGGTTTTGTCATATGTTGTAATAAGTGTGCTTCAATTTTTGAAGTATTAAAAATGTATGTAAAGTATGGGTTGTTATAGTTGGTATCAGAGGAAAGGTATAGTCAACCTTTGGAAACTAGGATGTGAAAGCCTTAGTAAGAACCCTAAGGATAAGTCTAAGCATAGAACACAATCTTAGTGTTTTAGAAATGGCCATGAATAACCTAGGATAAGACCATAAGCATGAAAATTTTATTCTTGAATTATGTGGTTTCCTATTATAATTAGTGTTGCTCACACTATTCTTCTTGGTTTTTGTCAATGGCTGGAACCCGAAGGAACCGTGTTAATGCGGAATGCGATGGGCAATGCAATGATTGTCCCCATGAGCAACCAAACGATATGGGAGCTGGAATGCAAAATCTTGTAGCCATGCTCACACAACTTTCTCAAGCTATGAATCATGCAGGATTTCCAAACGAGCAAAGGAGGGAGCAACATTCTGTTGAATCCTTCATGAGGCAGCGTCCACCTTCTTTCAGCGGGTCTACTGATCCATTAGTTGCTGAACAATGGATTAGTACTACTGAAAAGATATTTTCAGTTCTTCAATGTTCTGAACATGATAAAGTCATCCTAGCAGTGTACCGTTTGGAAGGAGATGTTGATCAATGGTGGAATCTTGTTAAGAATACGAGGAAAAGGGATGAAATTGAGTCTATGGAATGGGACGAGTTCAATAACTTATTTTTCAATAAGTACTTCCCTCATATTCTCCGAACAAAGATGGACAAAGAGTTTCTTGAACTGAAGCAAAGGGATGATGAATCTGTTGGTACCTATGAAGCAAATTTTACAAGACTGGAAAGGTACGCTTCTGGTATTATTATCCAACCTGAGAGTAAGATCGATCGATTCTTTAGTGGCTTAAAACCAAGTCTTCGAAGGGCGTTAGCCATAAGAGACTTCAATAGCTACGAGGAAATCGTTCGATGTGCTCTCAAAGTCGATATGGAGATTGGAGTAACCCATCAGTCACATGGGTTTGATAAGAAGAGGAAGATAGAATTCAAAGGAAACTCTAAAGAGCACACTGAAAAGAAGATGAACTTTCCATTATGCTCAAAGTGTGGAAAGAAACATGGAGGGAGTTGTCTTAAAGGGATAAGTAAATGTTTTAAATGTGGAAAGGAAGGTCATCGGGCATTTGAATGCCGTGATAATGGGAAGAAGATGTCTAATGATGCAAACAAAGGAAGGGATACACAGAATGAACCTACTACACTTCAATGTTTCAAGTGCAAGGAGATGGGGCATTATGCCAATAAATGCCCAAATCCAAGGGTTGATGATGATGGTCGACGTCAACAAAATCTTAAGGCTAAAGACAAAGGAAAGTCACATGCAATTTCTATCAGCGATGTGGAGTACGATAACGATGTGGTGAAAGGTACACTTACCATCCACTCTAAAGTAGCAAATGTTTTATTTGATTCTGGATCCACCCACTCTTTTATTTCTGAAGACTTTTCTAAGGGTATCACCGTATTACCTCAACAATTAGATGTTGAGTTAGCCGTGGCAACACCTAATGGCACATCAATCGCATCAAAAGTTTATAATTCTTCTCCAATCGAAGTTTGTGGGAAAGTGCTTCCTGCAAATCTTGTGATCCTTCCTTTAGTGGAATTTGATGTGATTCTTGGCATGGATTGGCTTTCTCTACATGGAGCTCATATCAATTTCCAATGAAGGGAAGTCACATTTCATATTCCAGATCAATCTACGATCGTATACCAATGCAAGGATGAACATAACCTTCCAGTGGAAATTTCTTCCATATTATGGGTATTGATTCCACTAAATGAAGGTTATTTATCTCAAATGGTTGGTGAGAAACTCACGATTAAGAATATGCCCATTGTACGAGAGTTTGATGATGTCTTTCCGGAGGAATTGCCGGGTCTTCCACCAAATCGTGAAGTTGAGTTTTCAATAGAACTCGTACCGGGTGCTTTGCCTATTTCAAAGACACCTTATAGAATGACCCCAATTGAGTTGCAAGAATTGAAGAACCAACTCCAAGAGAATCTTGATAAGGGATTCATATGCCCTAGTGCGTCACCTTGGGGAGCACCTGTTCTATTTGTTAAGAAGAAAGATGGATCAATGAGACTCTGCATTGATTATCGAGAACTTAACAAGATCACTATCAAGAACAAATATCCTCTCCCACGCATTGATGACTTATTTGACCAACTACGCGGAGCTCAATACTTTTCTAAGATTGATCTTCGTTCAGGGTATCATCAATTAAGGGTCAAAAGGGAGGATATACCAAAGACGACTTTCCGTACAAGGTATGGACACTATGAATTTATAGTGATGCCATTTGGTCTTACTAATGCCCCTGCTATCTTCATGGATCTAATGAATAGAGTCTTTAGAGACTATCTTGATCAATTTGTGGTAGTCTTTATAGACGATATTCTTGTCTATTCAAAGAGCAAGGAAGAACATGAAGATCACTTGAGAATTATATTGAAGACCCTGAGAAAGGAGAAGCTTTATGCCAAATTTACCAAGTGTGAATTTTGGATTCAAAAAGTTGCATTTTTGGGTCACATAATCTCAAAAGAGGGGATATCTGTGGATCCAGCAAAAACAGAGGTTATCGAAAGATGGTCGAGACCAACAACAGTAACTGAGATCCGAAGTTTTCTTGGTTTGGCTGGATATTATCGACGTTTTGTAAAAGATTTTTCACGATTATCTAATCCACTCACCAAGTTGACTCGTAAAGGAGTTAAGTTTGTCTGGACAGAGGAATGTGAAGAGAATTTCAAGGAGTTGAAAAGAAGGTTATCCAGTGCACCTGTGCTCACACTGCCTTGTAGTGGAGAAAGGTTTGTGATCTACAGTGATGCATCCAAGAAGGGATTGGGGTGTGTTCTTATGCAAAATGATATGGTGATAGCTTATGCCTCACGACAGTTGAAAATCCATGAACAAAATTACCCAACACATGATTTGGAGTTGGATGCGGTAATCTTTGCATTAAAGATTTGGAGGCATTACCTTTATGGTGAAAGGTGTGATATTTATACTGATCATAAAAGTTTAAAGTATATTTTCACACAAAAGGAGTTGAATATGCGTCAAAGAAGATGGTTGGAGCTGATTAAGGATTATGACTGCTCAATCCATTACCACCCTGGGAAAGCAAACAAGGTGGCAGATGCATTAAGTCGACAAGACCATGCTAGTTTATCCATGATGAGGATCACAAAAGATCCAATATTTATGGATTTACAAAGGATGGATCTTGGAATTATAATGAAAGGGGAAAAATCTTATCTTTCTCAAATGAATGTTCAACCATCTATACATGTGAAGATTAAAGAGGAACAGAAAGAAGATGTCGAGTTACAAAAGAAGGTGAGAAATGTTCCTGAATTCAACCTTGATTGTGATGGGATAATAAAGTTCAGGAATCGGGTTTGTGTTCCTCCCATCCCCGAATTAAAGAAAGAGTTGCTGGATGAGGCTCATAGTTCTTCATTCTCTATTCATCCTGGAAGCACGAAGATGTATAGGGACCTGAAAGAGTACTTCTGGTGGGATGGCATGAAAAGAGATGTTGCTGAATATGTCTCTCGATGCTTGGTTTGTCAACAAGATAAAGCTGAGAGACAGAAGTCTAAGGGGATGTTACAACCATTACCCATACCCAAATGGAAATGGGAAAACATCACTATGGACTTTGTCACAGGACTTCCTAAAACATCCAAAGGCAATAATGCTATCTGGGTCATAGTTGATCGTCTCACAAAGTCTGCACACTTCATTCCTATTAGAGAGGATTTCTCTCTAGATCAGCTTGCCAGGATATATGTAAAGGAAGTGGTAAGATTACATGGAGTACCACTTTCTATTATATCTGATCAGGATCCGAGATTTACCTCGAAGTTCTGGCGAAGTCTTCAGCATACTCTGGATACAGAGTTGAGTTTCAGCACTGCTTATCATCCCCAGACAGACGGTCAGTCTGAGAGAACAATTCAAACCCTAGAAGATATGTTGAGAGCTTGCTCTATGGATTTCAAAGGAGGTTGGGATCAACACCTACCTTTGGTGGAATTTTCTTATAATAATAGCTTTCACTCCAGTATTCAAATGGCTCCTTATGAAGCTCTCTATGGAAAGAAATGCAGGACTCCAACTTGCTGGGATGAAGTTGGGGAAAGAAAGCTATTAGGACCTGATCTCGTTGATGAAATGGCAGAAAAGGTCAGATCTATTCAACAACACATAAGAGCAGCTCAGAGTCGACAGAAAAGCTATGCCGACAACCGAAGAAAAGACCTAGAGTTTGAAGTGGGTGATAAAGTGTTCTTACGAATATCTCCCTGGAAGAGGGTTATGAGATTTGGAAAGAAGGGGAAGTTGAGCCCTAGATATATCGGTCCTTTCGAAATATTGGATCGTGTTGGGAAGGTAGCTTACCGATTGTCGCTTCCACCGAATCTCTCTCAAGTTCACGATGTGTTCCATGTATCTCTCCTGAGAAAGTACATACCAGATCCTTCACATGTACTCAGCTTAGAAGTTGTACCGCTGGAGAAAGATCTTTCTTATGAAGAACAGCCGATAGAGATTCTGGATCGTAGCGAAAAAGTCCTACGAAACAAGACCACTCGCTTGGTGAAAGTTTTATGGAGAAACCACCAACTTGAAGAAGCTACATGGGAGCTTGAGGATATGATGAGGGAGAAGTATCCTCATCTGTTTGTTGCAAAGTGACAAATTTCGAGGGCGAAATTCTTTTTAAGGGGGGTAGAATGTAACACCCGAGACTTTTATGTTATATAAATCGTCAAAGAAATCTTTTTCTACACAACACTTGCTTGGCTTGCTTTACACGCAATCGCGACCTTCCTCGATAGCTTGCGTCGTACGCAATGCCGAGTTTCACTAAACAACATTATGCTATTAAAACTAGCCGTTATGAATAGTAATAACCACTTTTTAAAATTTTATAAATTTTATTTTTCAAAATGGACTTCATTTTTGGACTCAGAATATCGAAATTAGCCTAGGGTGAAATTTTGGTATTTTTCTGAAAACTTTCAATTTTTGATGAATAGTGAAACCACTAAGTGGTAGGTTAAAAACTGAATTTTGCATAAAACTTAATTTTACCGCTTCTGTGATTGGAATTTCGAAAATCCGAGAGACACGGTTAATATCAAGGACTAAAATGTGGTTCAATGAGATGAAAATAATTTTTTGGTGAATAGTAACTTTTTACTTTTTTACCGCGGTTAATAGTAAATAGGGTAACTAAGGGTAAATATGATATTAATATTACCCTAACACATGTCCTAATTCTATTGGACAAGTGTAATTCGACCAAAAACAAACTTAGGAATAAAATATGACCATTTAGGCCCACTTGGATTAGATTAGGACATATATTATTAATTTATTTAAAGAAGGGTTAAAATAGTTAAAATCAAAGTTTAATAAGTAAATCATTATTAATATTGGGTTATACATAAGATAAATTAAATTTTAAATATTCATTAGAAAGCTAAAAAGATTTCCTACATGATGATATTTTATTTGTAATTTTTAGACATCAAATAATGTAATTTATTTATGACACAAAGATGATGCAGTAATTATCTTATTAATGAAATATTGACATAATTTATGTTATAAACACCAAAATAAATGTAATTTAAGACTTTTTATGAATTCCACTAATTTTATAGGTTACTATGATATATTAGTGTTGATTTAAGAAACTTGGTTCGAACATATAATTCTGTTATGACTTTCAAACAAATCATATATCAAATAGTGTCAAAATTGACACAAAATAGTTTTTAAATCAAATATTATATTATTAATTGTTATTTTATTCCTAAAAATCTAAGGTTCGGCCAAATGACTTAGATAAGGATATATATATTAATAATAAACAATTTGGGGTTCGTTTGGCATGTTATAGTAAGTGTATTAACCATATAGTGAAAGAAAACAAAAAGACACGGTAAAAGTTAAAATAATTAACTTAGAGTTAAATCTAATTGATAAGGTTAAAATAATACCCTAAACTTGTCTAAATCCTATTGGTTGATAGGATTTCGACCCTTCCCCACTTTAACTTTGAAATAAGACCCTTTGGAACCATTATAAACCGATTTTGACTTTAATATAAAATAATATTTTGAGATATTCCTAAGGTGCCCCTCTCCTCCCTTATAAAAGGGCACCTCCTCCCCCTCCTCCTCACACCAAATTGGGCACTCAAGCTCGGCCAACCCCTGCCATTTTCTCCTATACACTTCTCTAGAATAATCCTAGAGGTCCTGGTCTTCTTCAAAGACCAATCTTAGTTCCTTAAGTGGAGGATTCAAAGAAGCGTTCCAAAGAAGAGGTAATATCCATTACCGATCTTTTCAATTTCTTTCTTCTTCAACTTCTTCTTCTTTAGTTGTTTCATGATAAAGTAATAACATCAGTATTACTTACATACTGATATGTTATTATAAATATGAAACAACCCTAATTAACCTTCTATCCATCCTACGGAAAAATGAAATCACCGCGCGTGCGTACGTACGGAATACCGTCTCCACGCCGTGGTGTAATCTATTTTCCACCATCACCTTACAAGGATGGGTATAATGGTGTAATGAGTAACTAAATATGATTATTATGAAGTAATATTGATACTTAAATAATATATATATACTCCAATACAATTCCACGATCATAGGAATGATATCATCACTCGTGCGTACGTACGGAATACCGTCTCCACGATGTGATGCGACTCGTTCTACATGATCTTCATTTCGTAATGATTATATAAATGAATTGAATGAATGAATATGGTATATAATACACTAATACCATTCTGGAAATGAATTATCTATAACCTAAAGATAAGAATAAGAATTTATTCGACAAAACACGCATAAGAACAAAAAGTTATAAAGACCCGAGTAACAAGTAACAATGAAATATTACTAACAAGAAGCTAATAATATGACCATATATGATATCATATAAATATGTATGATTCTGGAATAAGTCAATAACATTATTTAAACCATTATACAGGAGCTTCGGACACGTAAAAAGCTAATCGGACCTAAGGTAAGGGAAATATCACAATCTCATTTTTATCTGAGATTGTTTAATTCCTAAGTATTTACTGGGGTGTATTTTATCATCCACATCCATGTTTCATCAAAATGTAATATTATTTCCATCCACCTACAATTGTTTAAATCCATTTTTATCCTTCGGTGAGTTTTTAGTAATATGTATGAAAGGAATATTTTGTCGTTTTTCGTATGAGGTACTTTTTGACTTTTCCAACAAAAGTACGAAGAATGTTTTTTTAACTTATACGGCATGAATGGATTTTTAAAACATTATTTCCAAGAAGCTTCCTTTACAAGTTTTCAAGTTTATTTTTAATCAACTTCTTTTAGTTTATAATTGTATGACATGTTAAGAAAAGAAAAGTGTTTTTGAAAAAGAAAGGATATTTTCCTCAAGAATGGAGTTCAAGTGTTTTATCAAAATTATTTTTCATCTAAGATAATAAAGGGTTCTGTTTTTATCCCTTTAATTACATTGATTTGATTATGTTGTGAGGGAATTATTTTTATGAAGTCATTTGCCTTATATGATTTTATGATGTCATGATGTTTCAAGAATCCCATTTTTGTTACATGTGTTATGCGATGATGTATGTTTTATGATTATGTGGCACACATAAGAAAGGATTCATTATAAGATGGGTGGGACCTATATCTCCCTCCAATGCATTGGGTAAAGATTTTATATCTCATGAGATAGACAAGGCTGGAACGGATGGTTATTTCGGTTCAGTGATACAGGACTGAAACGAGGAGTGAACTCGGTTCAGAAAGGGACTTTGTCCACTAAGATAGTCTTGGAAATGAGTCATGACTAACAAGAAATTATTTTCCATGATTATGTGTGCATGCCACAAAGTTTCAAGTTTTATGTTATGATTATGGGGATCTCATTTTCACTTCTATGATTTATTCCATGTTAAGATATTATGATCTCTTTTGCAGGTTTTGATTTTCAAAAAGATATGATATGATTTTTATTTCCTTTATTTGCCCTTGCTGAGCATTTGAGCTCACCCTTTTATGTTTTCTTTTCCCCAGGTCAGGAAGATGGATATTAAGTAGAATATGCTAAAAGGGACCCTAGATATGATGAAATAAATGGGAGACACTGTAGAAGATTTATGAACCAGTTGTTTATGTTTCCCAGTTTCTAAAGACACTATACCTATACGGTCCTTTGTGGTTTTGTCATATGTTGTAATAAGTGTGCTTCAATTTTTGAAGTATTAAAAATGTATGTAAAGTATGGGTCGTTATATATACCTCCTTATAATTTTTATTCCCTTACTAGTATTTATTGTGCTTTACATTATTGAATGTATTCCCATTGTTATACCATGATATTATAAGATATTTATTGTATTTAGGAACTCACTCTATATAATAAAACATGGATGTAATGTTTTTAGTATTATTTGATGTAATATGAACCTAGTCTTCCAAAGCTACTAGGATTCTTGATCATTAGGGTTGTGAAAGTCAGATATTTATACATACAAGTAATGTTATAATAGGGGTAAAATAATTGTGTCAATATAAATGGTATCAAAGAAATTGAAGGAGTATTATCCTTGGGAACTCTTATGTGTTAGCCTTGGTTGATGCATAGTTCTCCACCCAAGGGATTCATAAGAAAAGGGCTGCCACTAGGGAAGTTGGTAAGAGTAATTCCAAGGAGGTATAACTACCCATGGAGTTCTTTAATAGGCATTAATTATATTCCACTGGTAAAAATTATAGATATCTATAGTTAGTACCAGGGAAAAGGTTTAGTTATCCCTTTTTACTAGGATGAGAAAACATTAGTGTGGAACCTAAGGATAAGATAAGGTATAGGTTTAAGGATAATTATATGTTTTGGAAAATATTTTGGAATTTTGGTGAATTTTATATAAAGGGTGGATATGAAATTACAACTCTATATTGATAATATAGGTGGCCATAGTTTTAGAATATATTAACCTAATGGTAATAACATTGAAAATACACATCAGTCTTAACTAGATCATTACCTGGTACATGAAAATGGGTCTTATTATGAACCATTTTTTTAAAATCATATGGGATATATTTTTAAAATTTAGAATCTATTTATGAACCACTATGATTGACCAGAACAAATTATTAGCTTTGAAAAAAAAATAAAAAACATTACCATGGATATAAATGGTGTAAAGTCGGTGACACATAATTCATCAGATAAATAACATTTATAATTTAAACATTATATTTTTATAATATTTTTATTCTATATATTAATGTATTCTCATTAAGATTTTTTCATCTTTTACTGATGTTTTATTTGAGAAATTTTTCTAAAAACAAATGTGGTGTGAAATTTAAGGATTTACCCAATGCGATGCCTAGCTTACTTGGGAAAAAATTAAACATCTTGTGATAAATCCATATTATCTTTCATTAACTATGATTAATAAATGATACATTGTTGAATTTCCAAACAAAACAAATAAGAGAAGGGAAAATGTTATAAAATATCTAGTTAAAAAAACAAAAGAAGATTCAATTCACTAGATACAAAAACTATTGGAGGAGGGAACATTGAAAATTTCATAATTGAACTACAAGATACATTATGTATATAAAATAAGAGAACAAATTAGAAAATTGACAATGAAAAATGAGGATTTTGGATAATATTATAGAGGGAAATATAATTCAACTTATGAAACCACACAACCTTCAATTCAATAAATTTAGTGAACATGGTCTTTATCAAAATAAATTATGTAAAAAAATAATTAATTTCTAAGGTCTTATGTTATAATAATAATTAATATACAATATTTGATGTGTTTAGTAATTGTATCTTGAGAATCATATTGTTTGTGTATTTTATGAACGGTATTCTAGTTATAAGAATCCTAAACATTCAAAGGGATTCTCCTACTATATTTTCATTAAGTATTTTTAGGAATATTTCCTATGGTACTAATAAAAAAATGTTTTATAATTGTAAAGTGGTTTTATATAGAAAACAATACCCAAGAGAAGATAACCATTTATATTTTCTTGATATTGATATAACTATTGTCAATTTAAATTAAATGATTCTGTGGAAAATAATGAGGTAGGTTGAAATTATTAGATGTAAAAAAAAGTTTTTTGATTACTATTGGTAATTATTAAGATGATAATTATATTATTGACAATGTTATAGGATCATGGCGAATTGTGATATCATTATCACATAATGTTTTTATAGTTTATGAAAAATGATAACCCAAAAGATGTGTAACAACCCGTCAAATCAACCAAAGCCACTAGGTTGTACCCGTAATAGATGGGAGATGGTGATGTAGTTCCTAACAGTAGCCTATGTAATGTACTAGTTAGTGTGACATTCTTTTTACTTTAACTAAATTTTATATTAATATTATGTTTATTTTGAAAACCATATTTTAGGATGCAATCTTTTTGAACTTATTTGATTTTGAGGAGATTAATGTTATTTTAGTAAATTTTTTGTTGGTTTTATGTTTTCATATAACATTTATGTTTAACATAAAAGATTATTTGTGATGAATTATATTTTTTATTTAGAGATGTATCTTGATGGAAATGAGATAAACAATGTAGTTAAAAATGAATTTCATTTTGATTTCATTGATGTTATTTGGAATATTGGGTTACTTTATTAAAGAATGATATTTGTTAATGATTTGGTTATATAGGTGAATTTTCAAGACTAATATGTTCATATCCATTTTGGGTATTATATTACATTTTTTAAATAATTTTTTTAATTAATTTATGGGGAATAACTTGTTTCTCTTATATTGATATTATGATCCATTAAAATTTATATTTAGTGCTTCAGAAATATTAATGTTTAAATTGGAGGGTAATTCCATAAAGTAAGAGGTTATGGAGAAATTTATATAATTTAACTTATTAAAATTTATTATCAAATATTAAACCCATTTTAATAAATATATATTATTCTATAAAAAATATGTTTTCCTCAAAAATGAATTTCATTTCGTTTTGAAAAAATATTTAATTTAATTTTGGAAGGGTTTATTAATATTATTTTATAAAATTATTATAAATTTTGATATCATGATATTGATATTAAAATATTGTGTACTTTTTTTAATTTTTTTTGAAAAATGTTGATTTTTCAATGAATAATAAAAATACTGGCTTTTAGTAAAACATTAATTTATTTTTAGGTAATTATGTAATTTAAAAGTCCCATTAATGTTTAATATGACCTGAATGTAAAATAATAATTTCTTAGTTATATTTTCTCTAATTAATTAAATTTAATTCATCATAATATAGATGTTAATATATGTTTGTTTTTAGGATTTATTAATCATTTTCCTGAAAACTATTTTAAAGTGCATAATGTTTCTCAATTTTAACTAATTAAAATATCATCATTATAGGAATTATTTAAGATTAATTTCTATATTATAAAATTATAAATATGAATTAAAAATAATTTTATTATGATTAAATTCCTTGTAGTTATTATAAGATCTTGTTATTCTTTAAAAATGCATTTCAGCGAAACTTTTTTTTGACATGTTTTCTGGTTAACTTTTAAATTTTATTATTCCACATGTGTGAATTGAATTTGGTAATATTGATTCCATATTTTGAGTCAATATAAATTAAATTATATAATATTTTCTACTACTTTTTTATAATAATTAATAGTAAAAACAATAATAAATAGTTATAGTGGAAAAAATATAAAAGGATTAAAGTAATTAACCTTAGTGATAAAGGAAAAATATTTTTAAAACCTGTTTTTTTGGAATTTTATAGTTTTCAATTATCCTTTTCTCTCCACCATGAATTTATTTTTAAATTTGGGATTCACTTGGCTTGATATTGACTTCTTATTACTGAATAGTCTAGGGAAATTAAACTAATTTAAATCATGCTCTCTTATAAAAGGATACCCCTATCCCTTATTTTTCAAAACTTAAAAACACTGATATTTTGGCCAAGCCCACCAATACGAGTTTTTTTGTTGTTGTAGAAGGTTTTGTTGGATGGTTATATATTATATTTTATTATTACTATTTTTCCAAAAACCCTAAAAAAGGATCTTGAACATCAAATTTCTTTTTAATTTACTAAATATTAAAAGAAATTAATTCTTGATTATAGATATATTTATTTTATTTATATTTTTATCATCTAAAAATACTCTTTGAGAATTAAATCATTTCAGTATAAGAATCAAAGGATAAAATACCTCTTTCAGTTAGCCACATGCTCCTCTGATCTCCATGAAATGCTGATCAATCTATGAGTGTTGGCATGGAAATGATATTTTCTTATATTATTAATTTTGATCATTCTTCCTTCTATCTTGAAGGGATATCCCTTATATTTTTCCTTGTTGAGGGGAAGAGAGAATGGAAGATTCAATGACAATTTTATTGTGTGTAAAGATTCTCATGATTATATTTCTGGATAAATTCTAGAATAGGCATAATTATCAAGTTATATAGTTAGTGTTTTGATTAAAATAAATATTAAATATCATGCCAGAACATAAATAATATAATACTACATAACAAACCTTATGACCTTCACATATAAAAATATTTCTATTTTTTGGTTCCCTCCAACTTTAGTAATAAAAAATGTTTTTTTACTGTCTTGTTAATAAATATTTCCCACTAGACTCAGTATTTATCCATTTTAAATCCTATAGGATTTATTAAAATAATAAATAAATATTTAATTTCAATATTTCATTCATCAATAAAAATTTATGATAAGAATTTGAATTAAAATATCTCTTAGTCTTGAGAATAATAATTATTCAAATAATTAAATTCATATAGAATATAATTGAGATTATCATAAACACATACTGTGTGAATGTGTGGGATTATTTACTATTAGAATTAGTTGGGATTTACTAAATTACAAGATTAATTTCTAGAAATGGGTAACTGAACCAAAGGGAGGGAACTTAATTTTCCAATGATGACCACCACCTTCAAATTTTTATTATGTAACATAATCCCATTATCACATTATATCATCAAGTACGTTTAACATTTGTGTCACCAACCTATATTATGAACACATGTTTCATTGAATATATAAAATAAAAATGTGGTTTCAACATTGAAATTGAGTTTAATGTGATGGTTTTTTTCTAATCAAAGGGATGATATATCAACTTCCACAAACATGAAAATGACAAGTCCTTTATCGACACATCCATTAAAAAAATGTGAATTGTAACACACTATATTTTTCCTACCTAACAATAATCATATAGTGTAGATTTAATGAGTAGTTACATAAATTAACAATATTAATAATGTCTATGGTGCATTTCACACACTTGTAAAGTGAATTATTTAATGACACCAAGATGTACGTAATTCTTGTTGGAGGGTCTGTTCACAAAATCTCCCATCATATAGTTTACCAAGTGTGAACTTCATGAGAATAATCATCATACTAGTAATTTTACTCACACATATGAGTATAAATACTATATTTCACATCAAATTTAATTATCTGACCACATAACTATATTGAAGAATATTTCCACAACACTTCATGGTTTTTATCATAGTATTGAACTAATATAACCTTATCAAAATGACATATTGTATAGGATATTATTACATTATAGTGATGAAAAATAATGAAAAATATGTAATAATAAGTTTTATAAATATTTGATTAATAAAATAAACATTAAATCAAAACACATATAGGTGGAACAATGAGACCAACACAAATACACTCCCAATTTTACTAGATCAAACATCATGAAACATTTTGTTTTTTATCCCTCACATGATAATTAATTTTAGGTGAATAAAGGATTTAGTCAAGGGGTCCACCAAGTGTCTTCTATAGAAATAAGACTCATTGTAACCTCACATTTCTGATAAAAATCCCTTAAGATATTCTTATTTTGAAATACATTTTTTCTTGCTGATGTGACCTTGGATCATCTGCGAGGTCTACCATTGTATTATTATCATTATTGATTATGAGAGTACATATATAAAAAATATTAAATCAAGATCTTCGAATAATTTGTGCTTCTATACTTCTTTTTTAGATTCCTCATAAAACAATATACAATTGGACTCTACTATTGAATCTGAAACCAATTCTTGTATTGATCACTTCAAACCCATGAAACCTCCATTTAAAGTGAATATGTATCATTTATGTTACTTCATGTCATCATCATCTATTTTGAAACTATAATTTTCATATCCTTGGTTGACTTTTTTCTCATCCCCCCTATAATCCATGAACATATCATTAGTTTGCATCAGATACTTAAGGATAGTCTTGAATGCCATATAATTGCAGTCACAATGGTCATATTGATATATTACTACAACATGTAATGTGTAGGTAACATATATACATGTACATATTATATAATAAATGACTGACGCAATTAGTGAAATGTATGAAATCCTTTCTATTATATTATTTCCCTCAATTTTCTAAAGAACCATCTTCATGGAAAGACCAGTTCAATGTGTATGAAGAAGTAACAACCATGAAGATTATTCCATAGTGGATCCCTTTAATATCATGTCAATGTATGCAAATAGACTTATATTGAGTACTGCCTTGGATCTATCACAGTGTATCTTGATCTGAAGTGCATATGATACCACTCCCATGTCATTCATGGAGAATAATTTGTTAAACCATTCATTAACATACTATAGGATATGTATTTTGTTTCCAATAAGTATGATTTCATTGACATATACTGTTAATAAAACTATTTCACTCCCACTAATACATTTATAAACACATGGATCAGATTTATTTTTTATGAAACCAAATTCCATTATGGTGTATTGTTCAAGAAATTCAATTATATTTTTTAAAAAACTATATTGGATTATTTTGAGGCCAAATGTTCAGAAAAAAACTATTTTTATGGCCTTGTGATCACAGAATATATTTTTTTACTTTTTTAGTTCATTTAAATAAACAATTGAGTGGGTTTTTCTAAAATTTAAACTGGTTCTCAGATCTGAAATATAAGGGCACCCTAGGACTCAAAACATTCTGATTCTCCTATAAAGGACATAACATTTACCGGTGGGGTTGAACAAAAATGATTGTTTTCAGTCTTTTCTAGAGAAAAATAAAAATAATATAAAATTAATTTCTTTGTTTAATTCACCATTGAGCGGTGACATGTGTGTACTTTGTGCGGCGACGAGGCAACAAATAGTCTCAATAGATGAATCCCTTTAATGGATAATTAATGTGAAGTGTAACAACTCACTAAATGAAGCATAAAAGATAAGTTATTTCAAAAATGAAACATCATAACAAATACACTATGATGCATTTATCTATTAATAGATTAATGAGGTTGGAGAACAGGGATAAAAAACATGGAACACCTCGGACGAATTGATGGCAGTGTATCCTCTACAACGAACACCAGATAATCACTAGCGTCATCAATATACCTCGTAGAATGATACTTTTGAGAGATGAATGCCGAAGGCTTCAAAATCATGACTCTATGCAGATAGAATACCACCCACAATGTGTTTCCCACTAGTTGTAGGCCAGGATGGATTGAACCGAGTCCCTTCACGACATGGCAGGGTGGACCACCAGCCAAACAAGGCCAAGTCCAGAAAGACCCAAAGGGACCAGCTGACCCCGACACAAACAAGGTCATGTTGGATCAGTTGGCTTGATCAGAGGAATGTGCGTCCCCCAGGCCGAGTTGGTCAGGTTAGTCAGACTGGGTCAGACCGGGCCGAGACATGACCAGTTATAGATAACTAAAAACTTAATATATTTCGACTGATTGTCTGATTGATGATCTGTTTGAAGTGTTGGAACCCTTGCAATGAGGTTTTTCTTTTGGAACACTCTAAATTGTATATCAGGGAAGTTGAATTTTTTTAATGGAATGAGGAGTTGTTTCTCCCGAAATCAGGCACACTATGTGCAAGAATCCTACAGGTGAATAGGACCAAAAGGCTGCTGACAAGTGACCCTGTTGGGATCATCTACAAAAGACTCTACAGGGATCAGCTGTGATGGCCTAGTGGGAAGAGACTCTGTATGACCTGGTAGACCTACGACAAGGAGCAGTTCTTATGTGACCCAACAAACCTATGGTTCACATCGGGGATGTGTACCTCAGCATTATGGCCTAGTTGTGAAGCAGATATATGTGACCTGGTAGAACCAATGAAGGAAGTGGCTTTGTATGACCTACCATACCGACAATACTCATCAGGGTCGAGTACCTTAGTAGTATAAGGTGTTTAGTGTTATGACGGATAGTCTTGTTTTCTGTACATTAGTTTATACTTGTGGGAGTTGTCTTGCTCCATGATCACACTTCATATTTTTCTATTGTGGATTTATTTTTTGTCCTTCAATTATGGTTTTGGGTCCCCACTGTGTATTTTTTACTCACCCCTACACGGGCTTCGCCAACACATGTTATATTTGGTGTAGACGAGTGATGTTTTTGATGGAGGACTTAATGGCATAAGAGCTAGAGGATTCTAGTGAGATCTGGAATGTGGGGAATACATCAATGGATTTATGCATCTACTATATTCTTACCCATCATGTGGGTTGTACTTCAGACAATTTTATTGAGATATTTTGTAATTTCCGTTATTCAGTTTGTCTTTTTTTTGGTTTGTATTCTTCCCCATTTGATCTACAGCTTCTACCTTTACTCAGTGGTTGTTTAGTGGAATGCATTTTTTAGGCATGTGGTTGTGTGTGTGTGTGTACAGGTACTCTGGAAAATTCCTCCCACTTGCAGGTTGATTCCTTTTCCACTAGTTTCCAACCCCTGGCCTTTGTGAATCAGGTTTGGAAGAGATAAGACACAGGCCCTGGGGGATGGGTCGTGACACGTAGCTTCATCTAAATGAATTATCCATGACATGAGTTCATTCTTTAATCTCTAAATATATTTTTAAAATATTTATATCTTGTTGGAATCATTTGGATTCAGAAACCCTTCAGGTTGTTTCATATAAAAATATTCTATATGGTTTCCATTAAGGAAGGTTGATTTGAAATCCACTTTATACCTCTCATAATTATGGTAATCCATCCTGTAAAGTATTATTTAAAGGTATTTTTTCTTTGAATTAGATGAAAATGTTTCATTGTAGAAAACTCATTAACACTATTTAAACACGTTTGCAAAGAGCCGGGCCTTATAGGTACTAAAATTTCACTTCATGTCATGATTTTTCATGAATACCCATTTTCCACCAATGTTATTAATATCCACTAGAGGACCTACAAAAATCATTACTAGGTTTCATCACATAGATCCTATTTCCTAAATCCTGAATTCCTGCTGCATAGAAATATTGGTGTCACTTACAGATTCCTCATAGGTTAATGGATCATTGTTATCAACTAAAAATGAGTCACCATCCATGGAGACTAGAAAAAAATACCTTCATATTTCTCTAACATCTATTTTAATCATATGTTGTAATTTGGTCTATGGAGTTATTTCTTCATCCCTACAACATTATGAAATCTGTTCATGTGCCAACTCATATATTCCTTGATCCTGACCTTCATCAAATTCTATCTCAGTCACACTCTTACTTTGAGATATTTTATATCTGACTTATAATATAGAATTTCATTACACTGTTATGATTTTTTATTATGGTTCATATATATAATATCCATTAATTTCTTCGGGGTATCTTATAATGGCAATCATTTTCCCTTATGGTGATTTTTTTACCAAAAGAGGAAATAAAAAATACGTAGAAACCCCACACATGTTGTTATGAAAACATGTGTTTATTTTAATGACATAAATGGTATATCATATCATCTTATTCTTTAATTGTTACATTGTTTAGTATATTTTACTCTAATTTTAATGTGTATTCAAAAAATATAATGAAGTACTGACTTGAATCAAAATTGGTCTCACCATGTCAAACAATGTTGGTTTCCTCATTTGACTTAAACTATTCCATTAATCCATATAAGGAGGAGTGAGTTGATATAGTATCCCATAGTACTATAATAAGATAATGTAGTATTTATAAATACAATCTCCAATAATAACTAATCATAGTTTCGTAATATTATAACCAAGAAGGTTCTCACCATCATTCACATATTCCTTAAATTTATCAAAAAATGAATTATAATTAATTAAGTAGACTTATCCATATCTACTAAAACCAATATAAAATTTATCAAGTATAAGTACTCACCCCTTTCCCTAACAAGATATAATTTACACATGTTTGTATGATGTAATTATTTAATCCCTTTGGCCCTTTCTCTTTTTCCACTAAATGAATCTTTAGGTATTTTACCTTGTAAAGATGTATGACATATTCTAAGTGTTATTAGTTAAAAAAATTTAAATATCCATCTTGTTATAATTTAATCAAGAACTTTTAATTTACATGAAATAGTTGGTGATTCCATAGTTGGGTTTGGTATGATTAATGTGAAGTAGTTTCATTATTTATTAACATCACATGTTTTGTGTGATAAAATACATAAATACAATTAAAAAAATGATCTTTACCATAATAAATAAATTCATTATAAAACGAGATTTTTTTTTCTAATATTGAAAATAAAACTATCTATATCAAATATGGATATAGAAATACTGTTTTTGTAACTAATGGGATATAATTAAACCCCATTAAACACAAGATAACTCTTGTCAACAACATGAGGTGGTAGTCCCCAATACATAAAAAAATAATTTTATCTCTATTAGATTCTCATAGATCTTCCTCCCCTTATTCAATATTTTGAAAATCTAATGTTTTTATTTATTTGAATAGATATGTTAGAACCAAAACATTTATATAATACCACATTTATATAAAATGACAAATTTGACTTGATAAAAAATACATCATGATCTCCCCATTTCTTTGTTGTCTAAGTTTATTTTTTCATCAAATGGACCATATTTCAACATTTTAAACAAAGAACATCCCATTACTTTTCATTCTTGTTGATCAACCTCTTTTTGGATGGTTGAAAATATGCTTTGGTCTTAAATGTCATTGATTTACCTTTTCATTTATTCAAAAGATGTATTGAATAATTTTTTACATTTCTATTCATATCTACATAGGGATCAAGAGTGAGAAGACATGGAAGATACTTCTCAATTTTTACATATTCAAAGTCATAAAAAATATGGATATGATTTGGGGGAAATATTCCTGAATAAGGTCAGTTCTTAGTTTCTTTGGTAGTTTAAACATTGGATACTCTAAGTACCCAATGAATCCAATGAGATTTAATACGTGAGTCTAATCTAGTGTACCCTCTCCATGATCACTCTGGAAGAAAACCATGGAAAATATCACAATATTATTATTTTTATCTCTCATAGTATTGACAATGGAGGCCCTCAAGCATGCTGTAAACATCCATGTTTTTCTAAGACATCATTAGTTCACAAGATAGTGTCAAAAACATTCAAAATTGAATTTAAAACACATAAATCAATTGTTTTTTTATTTTTGAGGAACTTTTCATCAGTCACCTCTTATGTAGGTCGATCCTGATGTGAGGATTATAACATGTTAGATTTATATTCATGGAGAAAAATAACTAGAAATCATCTGAACTACTCCAGTAAGATACTACTAGTGATAACATTTTCTATCCATAGAATAGATCGAATAGACAGTTTTGATGAAAAACATTTAGTTTTATTCTATAATTAATATAATACATTATTTTCATGTTTGTTGGTTACAATATTTTTTAGAAAATAATAAATTACTTGATATTATTCATTTTCCATCGTTTTTATCATGTACCAACAACCCTCACCATTAAACATGGAATTTTTAGTTTCTAGTACTTTCAAGTTGAAAGAATATATATTTCTTATTTCATAACATAATGATAGTTTCTCAATCTAAATTATTGTATTTATTTAGGTATTTCTTTCCAGCAATGGGTTTATAGATCATTAATTCATTGAGTGGACTCACCAATCCTGGAACCCTAACATGGATTTCAATAATACATTTCTATAGTTAAATTAAGTCAAGAACGGTATTTTTCTCATGATGTATAATTGTCAATTAAACACATAAACTTGATAATATCATTATATTAAAATTTATTATCCCAATGATGGCTGTTCAAACACATAGATATAGAGATTTTATTCATAATCATATGATGGATGTAGAAGCTTGAATTATTATATATTTGAGGTATTTTAATTTATTATGCATAAATTTTATCCTATTTTATTATTTACATATCATGTTAAAATTATGTCAGTATTAATAAATTCATTAACCATGTTTGATAAAACATTAAAAAACAATCAATAAACTTATATTTTGTTTTTTCATTTTAATACATCGCTTAAATATATTGTGGTATCACATCTGTAAAATTAAACAATTTCTAGATAAATATAATATATTAATTAAATGAAATATTAATTTAATGTATCAAATGGTTGATTTAATGATAGGACACTAAATCGACCTGTGAACTAGTGTAAATAAATCTTGTTGTCTGTATTAGAATGAGATACATCATTCAACCTATCCATATATGTAAAACCATGGTTGGCAACATATGTTCCATGGTAAACTTCATTTATTAAAAGTGTTTATAACTCACACACATGTGATGCAAACCAAACGATTGGTTAAAGGGGGATTATATAAAAATCATTAGACATGTAGGTCCAACATAATATTGCAAGGAGGGATGTATCATATTCCACAATATTTAATTTAATAATAAATAATTAAAAACCCCTCAAATAAATTAATTTAAAAAATCTTGCACATACAAACAATTTTTGAGGATCTTGAATTTTTATAGTTGTAATACATATTAAAAATTAAATGGTTAATCATTAATTCTTATTTCATTCTATGTTATTATGATAAAGATGTTTTTATTAATTAATTAATTAATAGAATAATAGATTCTCTTTCAACATAATGTCTATCTGAATCCTCATGGTGATAAACATCATAAAGGAATCAATGTGAAATAAATGGATGAACCGATAGTTATAGATTTATTGGTATAAATTAATTAAGAGTTTCATTATTTAATACTTATTAAATTTTCAAACACTTAATGTTTAAATTAAATAAATAAGGTTTTAATGTTTGAATTTAAAAAATAATTTAATTTAATCATGTAAATAACTTGGAGACTAGATAATGTGTACTATCCAACTACATGTTGTGTATCTCAGTTGACATGTATCCAGATTACACACCTAGGGATTTATTGTGTTTAATCCTCTTGAATACATGGTATTTACATTCTAGATACACATCATGTATCCACATTCCATGTTCTTGGGGTACTCACCTCGCTATTCATCTTGAATCTAGATGGAATCACTTGGTGCATACTATCTAACTACATGTCGTGTATCCCTTATGTCATTTGTCCACATTTCTATCCAAATATATATTTGTGTACTAAGATGATGAATATTGTCAAACACATGGAATTCACACCACATAATTATTTTTTGTATCATAAATAATGTAGGATATCAGTATCACATACTTTGACCATGTATATTGATCACAAATAATGAAATATTTTCAACTCAAACCTTTGTAGACTACACGATGTGTATGCCAACCATACCTTTTATATTTCGACATGTTGTGTGCCAGGATGGGATAGTCTAAACATAGTGAGAAATTAACTTCTCAATCTGTTATGTATCTTTCAAGACAACCATGTGTTATGTACAAGAATACAAGAAGTGTACAATGAATTCCCGCCCTATAACCCAGATTTACCAGAAAAAAGATACTATTTCTCAATGGAATCTCTGGATATTCTTACTATATTCATAGAATTTAGAAAAATGAAACACTAAAAATATATGATCAATATTTTTAGAACTTCTTAATGCCAATAGGATTATTGAACATATTATATGAAATGAGAATTCAACCATTATTTTATATGGATAAAAAAATAATGTAAATAATTTTAAATTTGAAGGTGATGTAAAGACTCGTAAAATTCAAGGGAAATTGTTTCTTAATTTTATTTGGAATTTTACAAGAACACGGTTTCAGAAGGGACTTGATTCTGAGGCCCAGAGTGCCCAAAATTTCTATCCGAAGTTTAGCTCAGGTACGTTCAGTGAACGAACGAGCGGGAATTTCTAACTTTTGAACCGGTGCCCGGAATCGAATTCCAAGGGCACCGATGGAACCGCAGTGCCAATAATTGCTTAGGAACTCCTGTTCCAGAGTTGCGTTATCATGGGTGTGGATGATAAAAATTGTGGAAGTTAATTTATTAATATTCTACAATTTTTATTCTAAGTGTTTAGTTCTTGATGGAAGTTGGGTAACCATCCCAACTCCCGTGGGAGGTTATGAGGGTGGTGGGGCCCACACAAACCCCACCCCTTTATATCCTCCAACCCCTCTCAACTCCCATTAAATTAAGTTAACATGTGAAATTTAATGAGGTGAGTTATGTGTGGTAAATTGAATTTCAAACTCTTGAAATTCAAAAGGTTAAGTTGTGTTAATAAATTAAGACTTAGGCTTATTTTATTAATGTTAGAGTTTATGCCATGTTGAGAGCATTTGGGAAGCGTGAAGATCTTCTTCATCTCCAACGAAGAATATCTTCGACGAAGAATGCGAAGAATGAACGATCTCCGACATGGAGCGTCGAGCCCTCGGAGACCGTCTTCCGCGACACCGACCCGCGACGCGACGTCTTCTTCCACGATGTTCTACTTCCGCATCGTCTCTTCCGCGATAGTTTTCTACGACGAAATCTCTGTCAACGTCTTCGAATCCTCGCTTCGCGATGTCGAAGTTCATTTTCCGCGACGCCCGACTTCCGCGACGCTCGTTTTCCGCAACTCGTTGACGTGCACCGTTCTTGAAACCGATGTAGGGGTTTTATTAATTTATTTTGTTCGTGAATACCAACTTGACGATCTTCGTGGATTAAAACCAATAGTTATCGAATAACGCGAGGGGGCTGGACCGCACAAACACGACCGACCCCCTCTTTATTTCATGTTGGTTCCTTTGTGATTTGGTATGGGAAGGCGTGGTGTCGTCGCACCACGCGGAATCATGAGAAAGGAAATGTGTGGTGCCGTCGCGCCACGCCATGGAAAGAAGATCAAGGACGCGACGCTGTCGCTCTGCGTTGAAGGAAAACCCAAAAATACCACGGCCGGTACCGAGGCCGCGGCGGAGGGGCGCGACGCCGTCACGCCGCGCCAGACGACAAGGGTCGCGGCCGGTTCCGGGCCGCGACGGAGCAAGGTGACCGGCGGCCAGACCGGGCCATCGGCGTCAGAGCTGGAAGGGGACCATCCATCGCCGGTACCGTTGAGCAGGAACCGTCCAGCCAGGTCGGGCCGGCCAGAAGGGGAGGAGCTGGGGGAATTAATTCCCCCTTCTGGACTTCAAACGGCCCCAATAAATGGGGGGCCGCAGATACACAGGGGGGCAGGCGTCCCCACCCCCTTGCCAACGGATCGGCCTTCGGCCAAGATGGCAGCGCGCTGGGCGCGCTGTGCCCAGTCGGGCCGTGCCGACCTGGACCCGGGGCGGGTCGACCCGGTTCTGGCCGACTGGGGGGTCGCGGGCCGGGTCAGTCCGGGCCCGAAACCCCCGTTTTCGGACAGTTTGGGTTCAATTGCCCATAACTCGGGCTAAGGACCTCCAATCGATGCGCCGTCAGCGGAGACATGATCCTTGGAACAAGTCGGTCGTTTTGGTATATTGCACTCAAGGTTTCGAAATACTTTGGGTATGGCCGGGTTGGTTCATACACGAAACCAACCGGGCCCTCGGAGGAGAAACGCTCATATCTTGAGCTTCAGACGTCCGATTGATGTGCCGCCGGCTTTTTTGAGTTCCTCTTAGTGAGACGGATCTTTTGGCATACTCCACCCAAGGTTTGGACGTAGGTGGAGTATGGTAGGGTTGGTTTTTCCTTAAAAACCAACCAGACCCCTGGGACGAAAAAGCCAATAACTCTCAGACCGGGCGTCCGATTGACGCGCCGTCTGCGACGTTGAGCTCCTGTTGACGATACGGAACTTTTGGATACATCAACTCTGGACTATATCACAGTTGATGTATCAGCCTCTCAGATCATTGAGTGGACCCTCCCGAACGAGTTTGCTGTGTGCAGGAACCCTAGTCCAGGCTGCGACTGCTACTCTGACGACGACGACGACTATACAGAGACCCTCAGTGGATTCGACGGCGACGACTATAGCACATAGCGATCCTATGTATATCAGTGCTACCGATCTTGTGTGGGTCCGATCCTGTGTGGGTCAGCGCTCAGCGGTTCTGTGTGAGCCAGCGCCTACATATCCTGTGTGGGTCCGATCTTGTGTGGGTCTTTGCGGGGGTTAGTTTCCTACCGATCTTGTGTGGGTCTTTGCGGGGGTTAGTACCTATCGATCCTTTGTGGGTCTGACGACTTAGATAGACCATTGATCATCTCTATCATCTTAGAAGAAGTATACCTATGTGAGCTGAATCCTGTTTACTTTCCTGTGTGGATTTTGTTGTGCTACCCTGTGTGGATTACGTTTTTCTTTCCTGTGTGGAATACGTGTGTTTTCCTGTGTGGACTGGGATGTACTTGAGCTTGGAGGTTGGATCATATTGGAATTGATGACTTAGGTATATGTATGGGCATATACCTAAGCAGTGTCGGTTGTTACATCGTGATTGTATCTTTCCATTGTGGTTTATCCTTTGTGGATTTTGGGAGACCTTCAGGGGTCTCAGGGTCCCTACTGAGTAGCTTATACTCACCCCTAAACGGGCTATGCCCGCACTACGCTGTGTTGGTTGCAGACGATGGACAGCATTGATCGTGGCTGAGGCTTGCATAGCAGGACGATACCTGGAGGTGGACCACTGGGCGGAACATACTCGGAGAATACGGCGGGACCCGAGGAGTAGTGGAGCTATCTGTACCCACCCTTCAGGTGGGATTTCCAGTGGGCAGCTCGGTGTTGCGGCTTTACTTTTCTGTTTCTGTTTTCCCTTTTGAGTTGTAATTTACTTTCAGTTTGGGTTTGTATACTGGCCCACTTACTTTTCCGCACTTCACTATTGTACCACCTTTTACTTAGTGTTTACTTTTTCCGCTTGCTTACATTGTGGTACTTGTTTACATTACAAAAGAAATGCCTTCCATTTTACCGGGTTTTTAGCCTTGGTGCTAGTCGCCAGCCCCTGGCCTATGGAAGGCGGGATTGGGGTAGTCACGGCACGGGTCCCGAGGACGGGTCATGACAAATTGGTATCAGAGGAGTTTGGTTCTACCGCAGAACTCTAGACTCTAATCTTTTTCTATGCGAACCAATAGTGTTTAGCGTATTGTGTGTGGTTACCAGTCCAGGGAGTCCAGTGTTCGTGCAGCGGCAGACGTATCCGTACACTAGGACCCTGACTTCTAATTTCCGACTTAATGCACGAAAACATTGATTGCATGTGTGTTTCAAGTTTTCTTTGTGATTACTTTATATCAGCTCACCAGGTATACTGTTCTGACCGTGGTGCACCTGTTTCCTTTTCAGGATGGCCCCACGACGGCAGCCAGCTAGGGTTCCGAGAGTCGAGCGTGATGACAACCCACCGAGCGACGAGGCCTCGGTGCAGGGCCCTTTGTCAGCAGTGGCACCGGCGGTAGCTCTACCAGCCGAGCCACCGATGCTTCCAGCACTAGCTACTGACGATGCATGTCGCCTCAGTGCAATGCATGAGTTCCAGCGCTAGCGACCGCCCAGGTTCCACGGGGAGACGGACCCCCAGGCAGCTGAGGACTGGCTGGAGGCAGTGGTATGAGTTTTTCAGTTAGTGAGGACACTAGCAGACCTCATGGTGATCCTCACAACGAGCCTACTGCACGCAGCAGTGGACCGATGGTGGAGCTTGATGCTCCAGGTGCACGATGAGGCATCTCTACTATGGATAAACTCTGAGAGCCTCTTCCGCTCAGAGTTTGTCCCAGCCACCCTCCGTGCGGTGCGCATCCGGGAGCTTCTTCAGCTGCGGCAGGGCAGTATGACGGTCACCCAGTACTCGGTGATATTTACTGATCTATCACGCTAATCGACAAACATGGTACGAGACCCATTCTTATGGGCCCGGACCTTTGAGCAGGGATTGAGACACGATATCAGGGCTTCGCTGATCTCCCTCAACATTCTGACTCAGACAAGAGTACTGGAGCGAGCCCTTTTGATTGAGAGTTTTCTTGGTGAGTCTACACCAGCACCGAGACCCACCGCAGGGTGGCACGTAGCAGATTCTTCTGCAGCAGGCAGTCGACGGATGACTCTTGTGTCCAGGAAGACCAGACCCTCAAGCGGATGACCTCAGGACACTGGCTCAGCGGTGCGGGGCACACAGTGCGAAGCCAGTCTTTCGAGAGGCAGACAGTGCTACTCGTGCAGCGGGCAGGGCAACATGGCTCGTGATTGCCCGGCCCGCCGTGCCGATGATCAGTAGATGGTTGAGGGACCACCAATACAGAGGCAGAGGGTCGACCATGGTAGTCCGCAGGGAGAAGGCGGACGAGGCAGAGGAGCTGGCCTAGCAGCAGGTGGTGGGTGACACTTTGAGGCTTTACCACCACCACCACCAGGGGGTCCACCCCGACCATAGGGAGATGGTGGGCAGAGACAGGCACAGCTCCAGGCAGCGGAGGCCTACGACCACGGCGCGCCCGAGATTATTGGAGGTAATATCTATGTCTATTCCACCATTGTTGTAGTACTTATAGACACAAGAGCGAGTCACTCTTTCATAGCCGCTGCCCTTTTTCGGAGCTCGGAGATTCCGACAGAGTCGTTGGCTCGATCCTTACGGCTAGAGACTCCTACAAGAGTAGACTCAACGATTACGCACTGGTTCCGGCAGTGTGAGCTTACTCTAGGAGGCGAGAGCTTCAGCTGGTATCATCTTGTAGCGGCGTCGAGGCCTTACGACGTCATCTTGGGTATGAATTTGTTGTCTGCATTCCATGCATAGATTGGCTGTATTAGGTGCAAGGTGCGATGTGTACGCACCGACGGGAGAAGGTTCACCTTCACCGGCGAGAAGGGAGCCTTTGCAGCACAGGATGGACTTCCACGGAGGAGATGACAGCCCATCACTCATCAGTTGGCTAGCATCATCCTAGTAGCTGTTGACGTGCGAAGTCTTAGTTTTTCGGTAGTGGTGGATCAGTTGGTGGACGTTTTCCACGACAAAGTTTCAGGGCGACCTCCTCACAGAGAGGTAGACTTTTATATTGACCTGTACCCTGGTACAGCCCTAATATCGGCTCGAGCATATCGGATGACCCCCTCCGAGCTTCGAGAGCTACGGGTACAGTTGGAGGACTTGTAGGACAAGGGGTTCATCCGACCCAGTGTTTCACCCTGGGCTTCCCCGATTTTGTTCGCCAAGAAGGTGGACGGGAGCTTGCGACATTGTGTCGACTATCGTCCCCTGAACTAGGTGACAGTGAGGAACAAGTATCCGCTACTGAGGATTGATGACCTCTTTGATCAGCTCAGGGGAGCATGGTGGTTCTCGAAGATAGACCTCAGGTCAGGCTATCACCAGCTCAGAGTTCGATATGAGGACGTGTAGAAGACAACCTTCAGGTGTCGGTATGGCCACTATGAGTTCTTGGTTATGCCCTTCGGCGTAACCAATGAACTAGCAGTGTTCATGGCCCTCATGAATAGGATCTTTCAGCCATACCTCGATCGATTTGTCGTGGCCTTCATCGACGACATTTTGATTTACTAGACGACTGAGGGGGAGCACGCCTACCACTTACGGGTTGTACTAGACACACTCCGAGAGAACCAGCTTTATGGTAAGCTCTCAAAGTGTCAGTTCTGGATACGTGAGGCCCACTTCTTGGGAGACATCATTTCTGAGGTGGGAGATGCAGTGGATCCTACAAAGATAGAGGCAGTGCTAGCTTGGGAGCCACCCAGGAGTGTGACGGAGGTGCAGAGTATCTTGGGACTAGCTGGATACTACCGGAGATTCGTGCCAGACTTCTCCAAAGATGCAGCACCACTCTCAGCTTTGACAGAGAAGAGGAAACCCTTCGTGTAGAAGACAGATGTCAGCAGAGCTTACAGGAGCTGAGACAGAGATTGACCCGCGCACCTATCTTGAGGTTGCCTGAGGAGGGAGTAGGGTACGTAGTCTACTGCGATGCATCAGGGACCGGACTCGGATGCGTCATGATGCAGGAGCGGGAAGTGATCGCCTATGGATCACGTCAGTTGAGGCCGCATGAGTAGAACTATTCTACCCATGACCTGGAGTTAGCAGTAGTGGTCTTCGCTCTAAAGACATGGCAAAACAATCTGATGGACGAGCGCTTTATAGTCTTTTCTGACCATCAGAGTCTCAGATACATCTTCTCTCAGAAGGATCTGAATATGAGACAGCGGCGATGGCTATAGTTCCTCCAGGACTATGACTTTGAGATAGTCTATACTCCTGGGAAGGGGAACGTGGTAGCTGATGCTCTCAGTATGAGGATGGGCATTCAGCTACTTGAGGAGGCGACAGAGCAGCTAGCCACTTTGTAGATATCCTTCGTGGATAGAGATGGAGCAGCCTTCCTCCAGTTTCTCATAGTCACTCCTCCACTACTACAGCGGGTCAAAGAGGCATAGCGTGGGGATGCTGACTGTGAGACGCGGTGTGCACAGATATCCTCAGGAGAGGCACCTGATGGTTTCTCCTTTGGAGCAGAGCACAACGTCCTTATTAGAGGACGTACCTTGGTACCAGTTGCATTATGAGAGGAGGTGCTGGAAGAGTTTCACACTTCTCCTTTGGAGGTACATCCAGGAGTGGAGAAGATGTACCAGGATCTCAGACGACAACACTAGTGGTCGGGCATGAAGAAGGTTGTGGCAGAGTTCATTTCTCGATGCCTCACCTGCCAGCAGGTGAAGGTAGAGAACCAGGTACCAGCAGGCTTGGTATAGCCCTTGGAGGTCCCGGAGTGGATGTGGGATGGGATATATATGGACTTCGTGACTGGACTTCCACACACTTCCAAAGGTCACGACTCAATTTGGGTGATTGTCGACTGACTCACCAAGTCGGCTCACTTCTTACCCATCAGAGATCAGGGATTAGTGGAGATCTTGGGACGAATTTACGTTCAGGAGATTGTACGACTTCATGGAGTGCCATCATCTATCGTCTTTGATTGAGATGGTCGATTTACTTCCCGGCTATGGAAGGGATTACAGGAGGCGTTCGGGACACAGCTACGTCTGAGCACAGCCTTTCACCCTCAGACGGATGGTCAGAAGGAGAGGACTATTCATGCTCTCGAGGACATGTTCCGTGCATGCGTCCTCGACTTTGGTCGCAGTTGGGAGGACCACCTACCCTTGGTGGAGTTCGCGTACAACAACAGCTACCACTCCACCATCGGGATGGCACCATACGAGGCGTTGTACAACCGACCTTGTAGATCTCCTTTGTGCTGGACAGACCCTGGGGAGTCAGCACTTGTGTGACCAGATTTGGTTCGCGCCACGATAGAGAAGGTCCAGGTCATCCAGGAGCGGATGAGGAGAGCACAGGGCCGACAGAAGTCTAATGCTGGTAGGAGGCGGAGGCCACTAGAGTTCGAGGATGGAAACCACGTCTTTTTCTGTGTCTCACCTCGACGTGGATTACAGAGATTTGGTCGAGGCGGCAAGTTGTCTCCATGCTTCATCGGACCATTCCAGGTCCTCAACAGGATTGGCGAGGTGGGTTATCGCCTAGTTCTACGACCTCAGTTGCACCAGGTGCACGACGTCTTCCACGTATCTCAGCTGAGGAGATACGTGCACGACCCGAAACACATCATTGACCATGGGGAGCTAGACATTGATGATGGGGCGACTTTTGTAGAGGTCCCGTTGGAGATCAAGGATCGACAGGAGTGAGTCCTACATGGACGGTCGATTCCACTAGTGCGCATTAGATGGCAGTACGGGAACCTCCAGGAGAGCACTTGGGAGCGGGAGGCTCAGATGCGTGCTCAGTACCCACTTTTGTTTCCCTAGTTTTCGATGTATCTTTACGGGGATGTAAAGCCCTGAGGTGGGAGTAATGTAAAGACCCATAAAAATCAAGGGAAATTTTTTCTTAATTTTCTTTGGAATTTTACAAGAACGCAGTTTTAGACGGAACATGATTCTGAGGCCCGGAGTGCTCGAAATTTCTATCCAAAGTTTAGCTTGGGTACGTTCAGTGAACGAAGGAGCGAGAATTTATAACTTTTGAACCGTTGCCCAGAATCGAATTCCGTGGGCACCGATGGAACCGCAGCGCCGGTAATTTCTTAGGAACTCCTATTCCGGAGTTGCATTATCACGGGTGTGGATGATAAAAATTGTGGAAGTTAATTTATTATTATTATACATTTTTTATTCTAAGTGTTTAGTTCTTGATGGAAGTTGGGTAACCACCCAACCTCCCTTGGGAGGTTATGAGGGGGGTGGGGCCCACATGAACCCCACCCCTTAATATCCTCTAAACCCTCTCAACTCCCATTAAATTAAGATAACTTTTGAAATTTAATGAGGTGAGTTTTGTCTGGTTAATTGAATTTCAAACTCTTGAAATTCAAAAGGTTAAGTTGTGTTAATAAATTAAGACTTAGGCTTATTTTATTAATGATAGAGTTTATGCCACGTTGATAGGATTTGGGAAGCGTGAAGGTCTTCTTCATCTCCAACGAAGAACATCTTCGACGAAGAACGCGAAGAATGAACGATCTCCGACGTGGAGTGTCGAGCCCTCGGAGACCGTCTTCCGCGACACCGACCTGCGACGCGACGTCTTCTTCCACAACATTCTTCTTCCACGTCGTCTCTTCCACGACGGTTTCCGCGACAAAATCTCCGTCAACGTCTTTGAATCCTCGCTTCGCGACGTCGACGTTCATTTTCTGCGACGCCCGACCTCCGCGACGCTCGTTTTCCGCAGCTCGTTGACGTGCACTATTCTTGAAACCGAGGTAGGGGTTTTATTTATTTATTTTGTTCGTGAATACCAAATTGATGAGCTTTGTGGATTAATACCAATAGTTATCAAATAACGCGAGGGGGCCGGACCGCACAAACATGGCCGACCCCCCTCCTTATTTCATGTTGGTTTTTTGTGATTTGGTACGGGAAGGCATGGTGTCGTCGCACCACGTAGAATCATGCGAAAGGAAATGTGCGGTGTCGTCACACCGCGCCGTGGAAAGAAGATCAAGGACACGACGCTATCGCGCCGCGTCGAAGGAAAACTCGAAAATACCGCGGCCAGTACCGGGGATGCGGCGGAGCAAGGTGACCGGCGGCCGGACCGGGCCGCCGGCATCAGAGCTGGAAGGGGACCTGCCATCGCCGATCCCATTGAGTAGGAACCAGCTGTCCAGGTCGGGCCGACCGGAAGGGGAGGAGCTGGGGGAATTAATTCCCCCTTCCGGACTTCAAACGGCCCCTATAAATGGGGGGTCGCGGATACACCGGGGGGCAGGCACCCCCCTTGCCAACGGCTCGGCCTTTGGCCGAGCTGGCAGCATGCTGGGCCTGCTGTGCCCACCCGGGCTGCGCCGGGCCGGGCCGGGCCAACCTGGACCCGGGACGGGTCGACCCGGTTCGGGCCGACCAGGGGGTCTCGGGCCAGGTCGGTCCGGGCCCAAAACCCCCATTTTCGGATCGTTTAGGTTCAATTGCCCATAAATCGGGCTACGGACCTCCGATCGACGTGCCGTCAGCGGCGACACGATCCTTGGAACGAGACAGCCGTTTCGGTATATCATACTCATGGTTTCGGAATACATTAGGTACGGCCGGGTTGGTTCGTACACGATACCAACCGGGCCCTCGGAACGGAAACACTCATATCATGAGCTTCGGACGTCCGATTGACGTGCCGTCGACTTTGATGAGTTCTTCTTTGTGAGACGGATCTTTTGGTATACTCCGCCCGAGGTTTGGACGTAGGTGGAGTATGGTCGGGTTGGTTTTTCCTTAAAAACCAACCAGGCCCCTAGGACGAAAAAGCCAATAACTCTCAGACCGGGCGTCCGATTGACGCGCCGTCTGCGACTTTGAGTACCTGTTGATGATACAGAACTTTTGGATACATCAACTATGGACTATGTTTCAGTTGACGTATCAGTCTCTCGGCTCATGGAGCAGACCCTCCCAAACGAGCATGCTGTGTGTGGGAACCCTAGTGCTAGCTGCGACTGCTACTGTGACGACGACGACTGTACATATATTCTCAGTGGATTCGACGGTGTTGACTACAGCACTCAACAATCGTATGTGGATCAGTGCTACAGATCCTATGTGGGTCCGATCCTGTGTGGGTTAGCGCTCAGTGGTTCTGTGTGAGCCAACGCCTACAGATCATGTGTGGGTCCGATCCTGTGTGGGTCTTTGCGGGGGTTAGTTTCCTACCGATCCTATGTGGGTCTTTGCGGGGGTTAGTACCTATCGATCCTTTGTGAGTCTGATGACTTATATGGATCAGTGATCATCTCTATCGTCTTCAAAGAAGTATACCTGTGTGAGCTGAATCCTGTTTACTTTCCTGTGTGGATTGTGTTGTGCTATCCTGTGTGGATTATGTTTTGCTTTCCTGTGTGGAATACGTATGTTTTCCTGTATGTACTGGGTTGTACTTGAGCTCGGAGGTTGGAGCATGTTGGAATTGATGACTTAGGTATATATATGGGCATATACCTAAGCAATGTCGGTTGTTATTTCGTGATTGTATCTTTCCTTTTTGGTTTATCCTTTGTGGATTTTGGGAGAACTTCGGGGGTCTTGGGGTCCCTACTGATTAGCTTATACTCACCCCTGCCTGGGCTATGCCCGCACTACGTTGTGTTGGTTGTAGACGACAGACAGCGTTGATCGTGGTTGAGGCTTACAGAGCAGGACGGTACTTGGAGGTGGACCACTGGGCGGAACATACTCGGAGCGGACGGCGGGACCTCAGGAGCAGTGGAGCTATCTGTACCCACCCTTCAGGTGGGATTTCTAGTGGGCAACTCGGCGTTGCGGCTTTACTTTTCTGTTGTTGTTTTCCCTTTTGAGTTGTAATTTACTTTCAGTTTAGGTTTTTATACTGGCCCACTTACTTTTCCGCACTTCACTCTTGTACCAGCTTTTACTTAGTGTTTACTTTTTCCGTTTGCTTATTCTGTGGTACTTGTTTACTTTACAAAGGCAATGCCTTCCCTTTTACCGGGTTTAACGCCTTAGTGCTAGTCGCCAGCCCCTGGCCTATGGAAGGCGGGCTTGGGGTAGTCACGACACGGGTCCCGAGGACGGGTCGTGACAGGTGGCCACTTTGATACCACTTGGTGGATTCAGATTGAGTGGAAGAATGTGGTGTGAGGTGATATATTTTAATTTCCATTATTATTTACTTTCTCACAATCTCTATCACAGATCTTGACGGGAAATTTATAATTTCATTATTTAATATCAACTCAAATGAATAACTTATATATGAATTACAACATTAATATCGATTTTGATCACACAAACAGATCCTTTTGGGATTCCTTTTTTTCTATGAGTATCCAAGGACATAAACATTGTAGCGATGATCCACACATGAATGTTAGATATCTAAGAAACATCAATTAATATTTGTGTGTTGGCGCAATAAGTTAATTTTCATGGGTTATTCATACTGAACATCCATCCATTGATGTTGAAGGGATCTGTTAGTAAATTATTATTATTTAAAGGATTAGAGAAAGGTTTCAAGATAGAGTTTTTTTCTCAAAAACATTTACCAATTTTTTTTATAAAATACAAAATATATATAAAGGTGTATTTATAGAACACATATTTATATTAAATTAAATATAGAATTTCTTTTTTCCCTTAAATAATATAATAATCTCTAATAAAGAATATTATAAATAATAAAAATAATAAAAATAATAATAATGTTACTATTATTATTTATAATTCTCTAACTTTTGGAATAAAAAATATTATTTGACCACTTTGATAATTGATATTTTTCACGAGACTCAGTCTTGATAAATTCTAAATCATATATAATTTATATAAATCCTAAATAAATATTTAGTTTAATTAATTTATTCATCAATAAATATTTTTTTTATCAAATATACATTAATTAAATGACCCGTCCATCTTGCAAAAAAACTAATCAATTAATTAATTTCATATTGAATTTAATTGATCCCATAAAAAATACATAGTGTGTGAGCCTCTAGGATTATTCCTCATTGGGATTATATAATAATGAAAAGTTTAATGGATTATCATCTAGAAATGATTCAAGAAAACCAATAGAAATAACATAATGTTTCAATGATAATAAATATATATGAATTATCACTATGTAATATAATACTATTGTAAAATTATCTAATCATGAAGGTTTCACATTTGTATCATCTACCTATTTGATCGATACGACTTTCTTTGACTATCTGCAATAAACATGTTGCTTTTCCAAGGAAATGAAATTTATTCATACCATTCAATTCTAGTCAAAGGGTCGAGATTACAACTTCCAAAAAATATAGAAGGTACAAATTCTCCGTCATAATATCCATTAATGACATGTTAACTAAGACACACCCAATATTCCCTAGAACACTATGAATAAATGACATCATGGTTCCCCCCAGAAAATCTATGTTCCCAATTATGAGATGAATTAATTATAACTATAAAGCCTAAGGACCATTACACACACTCTCACAGAAGAATATTTTATGAAACTAAAACTTACAGCATTTAAAATCCTAGTTTTTTTATCATTATCTTCCATCACAGAGATTACCAAATGTCGATATAAGGTGAATAATCCTCATAGTATTATGAGTACATTCACATCATATTTTATATATATTGTGTCATATAATTTTATTTTATCTTAACACATAACTATATTTATTATTATCATCCTTGAACTTCAAGGTTCTCATATTTCTGGGGAACTACTATAAACATTATATAAATACTCTCTCCAACAATCTGTGTTGCATTAGACATCGTTCTAATGCAATAATTGATAAAAAACACGATTTATAAAAATTATGTACAAAATATAATCACTATTATATAAAAAGATAATAATCAATTAAAATAACTACAAATTATTATTTTTCTTTCATTAATATTTTAATAGTGATGAATATTAATGAACCATTATTAATATTTAATATATTAATAAATTAAATCGATCACAGTTAATATTTTATCATAAAATTTAATATTTATATGAAGAAACTAATATTTTAGAAATCAATTAATTTTAAAATTTTGTGAAATCACATTCATGACACAAAATTTAAGAATGGTAATTTTTAAATGAAATATGATTTACTTTATATATTTTATTTTCCTTTTAAAGAAAAATATACACATTTTAAATTTTTAATCTTTAATGAAATTTATTAATTATTTTATTCAACACATCAATATTATCTTAATATAAATATTTGAGTATTTTTAAACCAATTTATATTTATGTCAATATGAGAAAAATTGATTTTTATAATACTGTAACTTTTAAAGGATTTTCATAATTGAAGAATTATTTAAATGTTTTTTTAGAATATATATATATATATATATTATAGTTATAAATTAAATAAATCACTTATAAATATCCATGTTAAAGCTTTTAAAATATTAAATAATATTTTACATTAAAAAATAATTTTCTTAACCATAATTAAAAATTAATTTCCATAAATTAATGTGATTAAATATTAAAAAATGATGTCATATTGTTTTTATCAAAATGTCTAAATTATGTAACATGTTTAAAATAATTTTTATTAAAAAATGTCTGATTTCAAAGATTCATTCTATGATAACCATAATGGTTAAAGGGTTATTTTCAAATAATTATTTTATAAATGTTGTCAGATATTTATATTATAAATTAAATTGATCTAATTTATATAATGACTTTAATTTTATATTTACACATATATAAAAATATATTTTCTCACATTAAATTCGTAAAATGTAAAAAGTGAATGTTAAAGGATTTAAAAATGTTTAAAACATGTGTAAAAATTGGTTATAGTATATTTTTAGACCGTATCTTATCTCATTATTCATTATTTCTGAATTTTGGAATCATTTTCCATCAAATTTTTTCCTTCAATTTTTGGTAAATAAATGGTGTCCCCAAAAGTTCCATTATGTTCTCTTATAAAAGGGGATCACTTCCACCCAATAAAAGTAAATCAAAACCTTAAAAAATTTTATAAAACAACCCAATTTTTATATTATGTATTTCTATTTTCTGAATAAATCCCTTTGTTATAATTATTGGGAATAATCCCTTAACTTACATGGAGAAATTCAAGATAAATTTCTGTGTCCCATTTGAGTATTTCTAAATACATATCCTTTTTTTCCTTAATAATTTTCATTCAAAACTAACCTATCCTTATTAATATAATTCCATGAGTATCAAATGTACACTTATGTATTATTATATTGATTTATTATCAATTCATTATTCATTCATACCCAAATTGAAATTGCAAATAATGTTGATTTTGTGTTTTTTGTCGACTACCGCCTCAAAAAACGATGTCTTCTGTTTTTCACGAAAACATATATTTTCTGATTAAAATTATTTAATTAAATATTCAATGTGAAATATATATTATTATTACTATTGTTAAGTAAAAAAATTATAATCTAATTTTATTCCCACACACTTTACCTATAAATAAAAATGATATTTGTATGTTATACAGACACCCACCTCCCTAAATTCACTTTTTTATTTTTTCATACTTATTTTCATTATTTATCTAACAAAATTATAATAGTATTAGATAACATAAAACATATGGATAATAAAATTATTTTTTAATGAAACTACACACTTCCTTAACCATACTAACACAATGATATGCATTATGGTCATCTATAACTTTTTCCAACCACCTACATGAAAAAAACAATAAAATTTTATCATCGATGAATATGGAAAAATAAATACAAATGTTGATATAATTTAGTAGGAAAATATTTATTGTATTTTTTTATAAAAAGTATGTTAATTATTTTACATAATATTTATATATAATATTCCGTTTATCAAAATACCAAAATAATCCAACAATGATTAAATTTTCATGAAATCATATTGACAAAAAAATTAATAAAAAAAATAAAATATCATGATAAATGTTATAAATTAAATTAAATATATATTTAAATGGTTCCTAATAATTTTAAAATAATATTAATCTTATAATTCAATAATATAGGCCCATGAAAAAATGAATTTGGAATAAGGAAAGGGTTTATTTTCTTAATTTTCACCCATTGAGACATATACCTTATTATGCCCCATGTTTTCATTGCAATGGTGTAATTTTATACCCATTAATATATTTTTTCATGATTAAGTTATATTTCTAGATATTCAATTATATATTCCAATATATTTATTTCATGGTGTTTTATAAATAAACTACAAAATTGGTAAGTCATTGTGCTAACTTAATTTTAATCCATTCTGTTACTAACGGTCTAATTAAAATCTATTTATCTATGTTTAGTCTATTCTTCATAATGAATAATTTGGGTTATATTCTATCCATATTTTATTTATTTATAAAATCCATTACTATCTCCTCATTAATAAATTATTCTAGATTTGATGATTTTGTTACATAAATGGTTTTCTTGGTCTCAATTACTATTTCAAGTGACATGATTCTTGTTATGTGATGCATTAATTTAAAATACTGTACATACTATTTAATTATTAAGTTATATTTTGAGTAATAATTTATTGATGTTATTATATATTTATTTAAATCTCTATCCCTCTCTCATTTAACACTTATCAATATTAATGGTACATGAGACGTAACAAATTTTCCAACTATTATTATTTCTCCTTGATTCTTAAACTCTATACTTGGTTATGAAATTCTAAGAACCGTTTTCACTTCCTTTCATTTTTTTCAGTGATAATTTATATTTTATAAGGATAAATTACTTATTTTAAATGGTATCTTCTTATTTATGAAATTCCTTTCCAAAAAATTTGTTTCTATATGTAAGAATAACATTACTTATTTCAAATGGATCATTCCCGTTCTTGTCCAGATTTTCTTTTCTTCCAATGTTCTAATCTATTCTTTAAATTTATAATATGAATTATTTTATATGATCCTAAAATGTTTCTTCACATATTTTTAAATGTAATATCTAATTTAATTTTTTGTGATGTGTTTTTTTCACATGGTTATTTCATAATATTTAAAAAGTCATTTCATCTTTTCATACTAAAATATTTTATCATAGAATCAATATTTTGAATATAAAATTATTATTCTCGGGTTTTCAAGAAAAATATTTATAAAATTTCATCAAATTAAAATTTTAAATATAAATCAATATTATTTCTTTTAATATTTTTTGAAAATATATTTTCAAAGTAAACCAATGATATTCTTTTATAGAATTTATTTATAGAAATATGAAAATTAAAAAATTAAATGTTTTTCACATGAATAGAATCCAAGATTTTTTAATCTTCTTCACATGGATTCATGATTTTACAATGTTATTTATATTTATGTTATTTAATGACTTATTCAAAAAAAAATTTAAGGAAATTTCATATTATTCATCATGATTTTTCAATGTAAATTGACAAATTATGCCAAAGTATTATTTTTCTATCGATTGGCTCATTTATTGTGTCTTACCAACTGAGAAATAAAAAATAGCTATAGGAAATATAATGCATCTCTTCCTTTTAATTAGTAAAAAATAAACAATGTATAAACTGAATTATAATACCAATACATTTCTAATATAAATAACCTATTTTAAAATAATTTGTTTGAAGGGGTTTCACCTAGATTCTAGGCATTAATTTACTAAGTAAATCATTGACTTAACCATTTTCAGTTTATCTAAAGGTTGAAAATATCATATGAACTATTATCTTTTTTGAATTCTAGTCACCGATAATTTTATTGAATATATCTGGATATCCATTTTTTTCCACGGTTATATAATCTTATGTTTATTAACGAAAGTATGATTGTTTTTCTAATGTGATTCTATTTGAAAAAGGTATCAAAATCATTTTATTTCCATAGGGTCTTTATTTTATTATGGTGATATATTTTTTGTGGTATTATTACATATTGTGTTGAATGTTGTGATCTAATATCTCTTTCTAGTGCATTGGTTTTAGTTGATATCTGATGAGATATTCAGGCATGGAAATAATGAATTTCTTCATATACGTTTCGGAAAAATGAGATTTCTCACTTTTTCAGGTGTGAGAATCATTATTTTTTCACATATCCATGGTCATAATTAGTTTTTCCAAAATATTTTCCAATGATATGATTATACCGTGTTTTATATCCTATCTTTATGTTACATTTACAAGTAATTCCATAAATTATGATTTTTTATTAGGTCTATATTATTCTCTGATGTAATATGATTATCTAATATGTTTATAAGCTATTTTTATTATGTTTTTATACTATGTCATGATTTATGAAATGAAACATGAATATTGATCTATAAATAATTGGGCATAGTATTTTTATTTAATTTGATTAAAATTGTTTTCTTAACTTTCCCCACTTATGATCATTTACAATTATCAACTATGCATACCCTTACAGAGAACTTGAGATCACCAATTTTTTATTCATTCATTTCCCATGGAAATGATGTAATTAATTACATATGATGTGTCTAATAGTGTATCTTGGTTGGGGAAATTTAGGTAGATGTTATATTGTTTTTATATATTAATTATTTTATTATATATTGAGATTCATTTTTCATTAGTTGAAAAATATTAATGTTTGTTTATTTAATTTTGTTTAATAGTCAAAATTTATAAAGGATATAAGAATGTAAATAATCAAGTTTTATTTTTATTATGTAATTGTGATAATTTCAACAATTTAGGGAATTGAAATTCATATTAGTGTAGGATTTTGATAAATTTATAGTTTTGGATGTTATTTGAGTATAATTTATTGATTAAAAATTTATTGTAACTCATTATTTAAAAAACATGGGATTCGCCTACAGGATATGTCTATTTATAGAATAATTTCTTAAAAGTTTTTTAAAGTAGAGATTCTGTGGTTATCCAATAAATTGCATCCATGAATACATATTATAAGTTGATACGAGATCTTTCAAAAATTCTCCTAGGGGTAATAACTCTGAAAAGAGAACGTTTTGAATTAACACAATTATCACTGGTGAATGAAAAATAAGATTAATTGTTCACCTAGTTTGACTCTCCCTGATGATATGGTATGAAAAATTTCATTATATTGACAAGACAATACGAAGGATTTATTTCCTAATTAGTATAAGGGATTATGTTAATAATCATTCGAGAACACAACATAATGCAACCAAGGATTGAAAAAGAGATTTATAGGTTGAAATGAAATTATAATATGTTAAAAATGAATCCAACATTGTTGAATAAATCTTTGACATTATTTTTTTAATATTTTTGATATAACATAACAATTTATGTTTTAGAATTTCATATAATAGGATCACAATCATTACTTAGAGAAAAGTATATATATAAAAAATAAAATGTCTTATAATAAGATAAGGGAGGATAAATTTTTGTTTTAGAATAATATTATATTCATATTATGATAGAAAATGTGAGTTTCATAGTCTTAACTATGTTAGTGAAGTTAAAATATTAAAAAAAATATAATTATTGATACACTTATAAAATATAATTATTTTGGGATATATATCAATGATAATATGATATATTCTAAAGTATTACTTGGATTATATGAAATATATAAAGATTATTCTACTTTAGTGTTTATTTAATTTATTTGAAATATATATTAACCTCTATCAATAACCTTGATATGTTTTTTTGGAGCTGTTAATATTTTTAAGGAAAAATATTGGAACAAACAAGAATGAGGTTTGGGAGCCTCTTAGGTTTAATATATAAATTATTATAAAGAAATAAACTATAGAATTATTTATAGCAATGTTATTTAGATATTATTTATTTCCATGAAATTTATTATTTATTTAATAGAAAATTGATCCATGATATTTTGAAAAGTTTATCTTATTTGGGGGGTTATGATATATATTTTTTGGTGTGCGATTTAATGAAATAGTGGTGAATTAAATATATTTTTGCATATAATGTTAATTTTTGGAAGTGTTTAGGTTCGCATAGTGGGTAAATGTTTTTGAGAATAATATGGTTTTCAAAAGTGTATATTTTTTAAAATTTATGATTTGGGTATATGTATATATTATATTATGTATATATGAAAGATTAATATTTTTTTAGGACAGAATGGTAACACAATATATCCAAATAGAGAAAGGTAGAAGTCATATTATGTGTTATATCCTGAATGATAAATATATTATGGATACCATGACCTAATTTCATCAATGATGAGTATTTAAATTTTTTATAACACATTTTATTTAAGGGGGTGGATTGTAATGAAATAATATTTTAGAACCATTAAAATAATCATATCATCAGTAAATTGGGACATAAAAACACTAAAATAACATAACACTTGACTAAAAAACTGAAATACTAAAATTTATTGAGGAATATAATAATTAGTTGAAAAAAATAATGTTATTGATATAAATAATTTGAATTTTTTAATGTTTATTGATTAATATTATAAAATAGATGTCTTTAAAATAACCATAATAAATCAGATTGCATTAAAAATTTAAATTAAACAAAATTAAAATGTTATTTAATAAGTAATATTTATTTTTTAAAACTATTATGTTATTATTTTATTATTTATAAGTTTATATAAAATAATATTAAAGACATTTTTTTATTAAATAATCTCTTTATTTATATATTATACATTCATTTAATGTAAAAAATTATAAATTTTACAATTATAATTTTAAAAAATTAACATTACTTTTGTATTAAACATGATAACATTTGTTTAGGATGAATTTAATTTTTTTTCTAAATTATTATATTTTTATATGAATAGTGAAATACACTGATTTTATTAATACCATCACTTTTATGACACTATCATATTTCAAAAATAAATAAAAAACAATTAAAAAAATTTTTGTGTAAAAAATATATTTATAAAAAAAACATTTAAGCGAAAATAAATATTGAAAAAATAGATTTCATTTTTTAGATCTATATGTCGATTTAATTTAAAATTTTCAATTTCATTTTAGGAATAAATGTTTACTTACTACGAATATAGTTAATGAATGTGATAATGGTGGAAGAGTAATATTCATTGAACTTGTTTGATTACTGTTGTGTAACTATTATCTATTAAACTAGATTGATATAGTTTTTTATAATGACATTGATTTTATTTTTACTACCATATTAAAATATGTTTTCACTCATTCAATTTATATTATATAATAATAAGATTAATAACACTTAAGGATAAAAACAAATTTTTTTACTAAACAGTTTTTATTATATTAAATGGTTCAATTTAAATAATAATTTTCTATAATTTAAAAATATTATTTAACTGTATGGATCCTAATGTTATATTTTTAAAATAAATCAAATATTATACGGGTTAAAATATATTTTTAATAAAATATAGACAACTAGTATAAAATCATGTTTCCATGGTAAAAATAAACCTTAAAAAATACTATTAATGTTCTTGAAACATAATAAAACAATGTGTAACACTGTCTAGTGGAGGATTTAACAAACTTCTATTATAATGAAATAATTTTTTTTACCACATTCAAAACCATTTAACTTTTAATAGTATCATTCTATTATTGAAAAATAATTTGTTTTCCCAAAATTTATCTTTTAGTCACTTATAAATGAGATCACTTTCACCAAATCTAAGATACAAAACACCCTATAAATTTTATAGAAGATATAACAGATTTTACTCTACCATAATCCACTAACAAGACATAAATTAATTGGGAATCATAGATTATAGAAATCCATTCATTTTTAAGGAGGCCATCAAGAGAAATTTTCAATGTACCAAAGTGAGTAGTACTTAATTGTTATCTGTTTCTTCTTAATTTACCTCTTATAAACCCATCATTAACGTAGTAATATAATTACTTAAATATAATTTATAATATGAAGATTTATTATAATAATATAAGACAAATTATTTATTACATTCCATCCAGTTATAAAAAACCAAAGTGCCTCCATTATGTCATTGTGTAGGATGCCATATCTAAGGACCTATATATTTTTTTCCACCATCAACTCTGTTCCTAGGTAATATGTATCGAAATGAATAAAAAATGTGAAATATATAATTAAGTTATGATTTTTAGGTGAAAAATTAAAATCATCATTCTTTCCCACTCATTCATCGGGAAATGAAAACACTAACTATGCATTCTACAGACTATCACCTCCATGATGTAATATTTTTCATCTTGATTTTAATTATTTATCTAAAAAATTAATATGTGATTAAAACAATAATAAAAAAATCATTATTATTATGTTATATTTATATTATACACTTCCATAATCATACTCACCCATTACTTTATAGTGTGATCTTTTTTTGGTTATTTTAATAACTTCCTTGAATAATACTAAAAAACTATATCACAGATGACTATGAGAATATAAATAAAAGTTTATTAAAATTTAATAAGAAAATAATAATTTTTTTTCTTGAAATGATATATTATGTATTTTACTTATTATTAATATATGAACTTTTATCTCTAAAATTAAATAAATTTGGTGAAACTGATTAAATCTCTAAAAAAACATGAAAATATACTATATATTAAATAAATGCAACATTATTATTAATAATATATTTTAAATTAAATACATATGAAACATATTCCAAAGTGTTTATCCAAAATATTTAACTTGATTACTCTATAATTTAGGCACATGTATCGAATAAATTAAGAAAATTGTATGGGTTTCTTATCTCACTTATCATACTTTTAGATATATTTCTTATTATACACCATGTATTATTTGGAATGATGTAAATACTTACTCATTCATATTCTTTATCAAGAATATATTATATTTCATGATATTAAATATTCAATTCTATGTTCTTTTTCTACAACAATTTTTATAAAAAAAATTAAAACATTTAAGGGTTCTTACAAACACAATTTTCTAATTTTGAATTACAAACTTTCTTATTTAACAATATTGTTATATTTTTTATTTACATTACCTAATGAAATTTTTTTACTGTATTTACTCATTCATTCAACTGGTTAAAAAATTATTCCTTATTACCTTAATATCAAATAATTGTTACCTCTTAAATTGCATTACGTGAATAGGTTTCTTGATCTCATCACTATTTCATGAGAAATTATCCTCATTATACACTATATTAATTTTATATACTGTAAATACTTCCTATTTATAATACTATTTCTTGAATTATATTTAATTCATGCTATTTTTTTAATTTCAATCTCTATATGACCATAAGTTAATTGGTTTTAATGATAATTCTACTAAATTCATAATATATTTCATAACTAAAAATCCTTCCCCTTCTTCTATCAATTATATATATGATCACGATCTTATAACACCCTTAAATAGTTCCATATCATCTTTTCAATGGTTATTTCACTTTCCTTTTGGGATGATACATTATATTATTGGTATCATATTCTTGATAAAATAACCTTCTAAAAAATATTAGAAATTAATAAGAATAAATATCATTATTTCAAATGGTTCTTTCCCATACTTTCCTATTGTTTCCTTAAATCCAATTTTATCATCTTCTTTTTGAAACGATAATATTGATTATTTTCAATTATCCTCATATTTCTCTATTACACTTTTTAAAATTAATTTCTATAACACATTCTAAAATAATGGTTTTCAATAAGGTTATTTCAAACAATCTAAAATGTTTTCCCATCATTTCAAAATCAAATGTTTTATCTCCACTATATGTTTCACTATTTATTTTTATTTTTTTAAGTATACATTTTTTAGTATTTTTTCAAGATTAAGTTTTTAATATATCTCAATAATTTTATTTCAAACCATTTTATAAAATGAATCTTTATAATAATTTAGTGAATGAATCGCTAAGGATTAATTTATAGAAATACGAAGACAAAATTATTTTCAAAAAAATCACAGGAAATAATTTCCTATAATTTTGAATCTTCATTCTGATGATTAATAGTGTAAAAAATCATTAATGTTTCCATTATTATATGATGTTTATTTCGATGGAGTTTCATATAAAAGGGATCATTTTATTATGATTTAAAATTAAAAGTCAACTATTCCTAAAAAAATATTCTCCATCTACGTGATGAATATTTACCTATTTTTTCACAAATATAAAATATAGAATCTATTTTAGTGGTATAGTAAAATTCTATCATTATATTTCTTAGTCATCTTTATTTTATAACAATAATTAATCTTTTAATTTCTTTCCTCTAGGAATACCCTATTTTGATCCCTTTTATTTAAAGGTGTACACCTAGACACCATTTATCATTTGTTTGGTGGAATTATTGACATATTCGTATCAACATTATCTTTATAGTGTATATATATTATTATTTATTATCATGACTAAATTGTATTTATCTTAAATGTTATTTAATATCATTTTATATCTATTTATTTTTAATTGGTATATCATCGTATGAAAATTGATCGAATTATGAATGTTTACCATTGGAAATTCTGTTTGAAAAAGATTTCCAAAATATTTTCTTTTCATTATTTTTGAATGATATAACAGTGTCATATTTTTATGGAAAACATATGTATGAATAAAGACTGGTAGGATTCTATATCATCCTCTAATTAATTATTTTAATTATATATCTCATGTGATATTTAAGATTGGAAATAATGAGTTTGTTAAGACAATAATGGGAATAATGAGTTTTCTCTCATTTTTAGGAATTTAAATACTATATTTTTTAACAATAGAATCAGTATAATATGTTTTTCATAAGTTCTTTCTATAAAATTATTGTTCCATATTTCTAATAATAACTTTATGTCACACTTAAATTTTATTCTACACTTTTGTGACTATTATTAAGCATGGGTTTCTTTCTTGTGGATAATGATTATTGATGTAAATTTGTAAATAACTATTTATTCATTTATTGTATTTTGTAAAGTTTAATGGAATTTATCGTGACTTTTTATATATGGTATTTTGGAATGAAAATTCTATTTCTTTCTATTATATGTGTTTTCTAATTTTATACTCACTTTGGATCACTAACAATTATCATTTATGTTTAACTTAACTCAATATTTGATATCACTCATTTATTATGTTTCCATTTCCCCAAGTTATGAAGAAAATAAATATTCATGTTTTCTATAAAATAGTTTTTTATGGGGAGGTTTTTTTTGGATGTGTTGAAAAATATTTTAGGACTGACTAGTTTAATATATTGTAGGAAATTTTTAAATTAGTTGAAAAAAACATAAGTGTTATCATTTTATGATTTTAACTAATTATATAAAACAATAATTCAAAAAGGTCCTAGGAATGAATTTAATGAAATAATTAGTCTATTTCATGTAATTATTATAAAATCAATTCTATGGATCATTACATACATTATAAATTAGGTTTTCATATCAAAATATGTACAACATTTCACTCCAAGACCAATGTATAATAAAAAATGACCATATATATTTCTAAATTTATGTCATGGGCATTCATTCATGGTTTTTTTGTCTTTGGATAAAAATCCATATATTTAGTTAAATATCATTATAAAAATGTCTATTATTGAAATCATGACATTTGAAACTATTAATCAGTTCCCATGTTGTTCTACTCTCAATTATATTGATGTAGGTGAGTCCTCTTTGATTGCACCAATATATATATAATATATAGCGGAGTATGTGAAAAAACACTATAAAATTCTCTTTATCACTCAATGTGACCTTAATTATTAAGTTTAATGAAGAGGTGAATTATAGAATTAAATGATTTAACCATTATTTACTCCATGTTTCACTCAATTAGGGTCACCAATGTATTTTTTAAAAAGGAATTAAATCCCTAGGGTATATTAGAAATTCAAAAAAAAATTGAAATATATCAGTACTTCCATTCATATTTCATTACCTATGATGTTTAGAATCATGAATATCATATTAAATATTTTCAGATTAAATAATTGTGACCCATACCATACACGTGTGATTTAACATAATGATAATAAGATCGAGGCTAACCAAACTTCTATGGATCATATAATCTATATGATTGATCCTAGTAAAAATGTTTTATGAGGCATATTAATTCCACCTAATCAGTAAAATTAAAAATATTAGGAGTTAAAATATAAAACCTATGAATATATATATAAAATGTAGATTAAATAGAACAATTATTCAAATAAGAAGTTTCTTGAAGATCCTTAGAGATAAGAATTCTAATTTTTGGTGGTTGAATAAAAATTTACCCCAATATGGAGGTAATTGTAATACATTTTTGGCTAATATAACACATTTCTAGTGCTTTTTTGGATTTGAGTTGAAATATATGAATTGGAGAATATTGGTGAAGGGAAATAAAATTACCCAAGGTCCAACAGTCAATCAGGTACCTGATGAACCATGAATTTATTCTTGGGGGAGTGACATGGGTGTGATAAGTTTTTAAAGAAAACCAATAATCTAATATCCATATAATAGGTACTAATTTGTTTTATATTAAAAATGCGTTTAATAGTTGTTATTTTGTAGATTTTAATCATAATTTTTATCCAGAAATGAGGCTCCTTGGGCCGACACTCTTAGGCTTGGTGCTAAAAAAACATAATTTAACAGCATGATTAAATAGAAAATGAGATTCCACATGATCTAAATATATATATTTTACTTCATTTAAAATGTATAAGAAATAAATTAACAAATATATTCTATTATAATGTTTTGTATGCTAGTAAACATGTGATAATTATCATTATGATAAGAATATATAAATAGTTAATGTCATTTAATCCTAAAATAATAATTAATTATGGTGAAAAAATAATCATAAGAATATATTACATAGTGGTTCAGGAATCAAAATCCCACAACCCATTATATGGTTTCTCATGAATTACATCATAAAACCCATTAGTGGCATGAGCAACATAACTCTGAGTACATTATTGTCTTCAATATAATAAATCATAGAACATTATTGGAACATATATCATATCTAATGGACCATTCTTATATTATAAGATACAAAACCATAACCAATTCAATTTATTTAGATATAGGACCCCACTGATTAATAATCTATAGAAATTTTTCTACTATTAACAAATCATTCATTAGAACATAAGGACTATAAAAAAAGAAATTTTTTTTTATATATATCTTAAACGGTTTAACAAAAAATATCTTCATGTGTTATATGGGTACATATAAATAATCACAATGTCTAAAAATAGGATTTAAAAATTAATTATAGTTCTATTTATTAAAATTTTGTTTCCAAATAAATAATATCTTTTGATATGAATATGTAAGTGGAAATGAATCTATAAGAGGGTTTCCAAAAAAAATATAACGATACCATAAAATTACATGTCACAGATCATATTAAAAAGTTCTATAAAATGCTGCAGTGAAATTTTTTAAAAACATTTATGTTAAAAGAATTATTTCTTGACGTTCTCTTAAAATAGATGAAATTGATTTTAGTGTAAATGAGGAGTGGAATAAAAAATCAGAAACATGAAAGGAATATCAATTTGAATGTTTTAAAAACACCTTTTTTGACACACACATTAAAAATAGAGTGATAAATCATTCATTGGAAAATTAATAAAGATAAAATTGAATATTAATATTAATAAAACATATTTTGATTTATGATTAATAATTTACATCATTAGAAGAATGTGTAAATATAGATATGGAATATAAATAGATCATTTTGGGATAATTGGAATTGTTCTCAACATCATATAATTTTCAGAATAAATACACCCATAAATTTAATTCTTTATAAATGATATTATATTGTCATCATAGAATGTAATAATATCTTCATGTAAAACCATTTTCAAAGATGAATAATTATTACCTGTAAAAAGAAGATGAGTCATGGAAAACACATTTTTTGCTTCAGAAAAAATTTAATAATATCCCAATGAAATATTTAACAAGATATTTAACTAAAAATATCATAAAAAATATTTCATTCCATTATATATATAGTAGTGAGTATACATACAATTTTTTATAATTAGGTGCATAAAACAAAACATGTGTTAGAGAAAGGAAATTGAGATGAAACACCATTCCATTTAATCTTGACTAGTCTAACATGGATCAACCTCTTATACAATTAACATAACTATAATTATAACATATTTTAAAATATTATTCATGTCTTTAACCATTATTACCCATTGTTTATAATAATTTGTTTTTCATTAGTTATTTTTATCACTAATTTTTATTATCGATGTCAATTTTGATCCTTTTTATTTTAATATATATTTTTCATTAAATTGATTATTCAATATAAAATATTATATTTTGAATTCTGATTTATAATGAATTATGTTTAGTTTATTGTACTTTTAGTTATAACATTTAACTCAAGGATTTATAATAATCTTCTTTCAGTAATTTCTACCAAATTATTGTATATTTATAATATGTTAAATATTAATATAACCACTAATGAAATATAAACTAAATATTAGTTTCTAATTAATATCTAATGATTATAATAGTTAAATTATCCTAGTAATCTATGATTAAAAATGATTCCATTATTCATGTTGGGGATTAAAACAACTCAGATAAGATCATGCTACAATCCAGGGGTGGGTATGGTTATTAATCTAATTCCATTTCCATATTATGAATATTATATAAGTATAATCCAATTTTTTTACATTTTAAGGTTGTCAATAATATATAATGTGATTTTTAAGAAAAATAATGGTATAGATGAAAAATGAAATGCATTGTTTCATTGATATAGTAGTATTAATATACACATGGCGGTCATCTGCAGTTAACATAGAATTTAAGAACTTGTGAATTTTTAATCAATTAAAATATTAATAATATTATATTTATTATATTTATTCATTATATAATCTATTATAACAACCCTTGATTGAATTTTATAAAAAATGAAATATGTTTCTTGGAAGAGGTAATGGTGAAAGGAATACAAATTTGGCTTCCCTTTAAGAGAAGAAATTTATAAATATTACAGGGATCAAAATGGTAGTTGTAAGTTTTTAAAAACTATGAAATTTGTATAAGAATAATTATTGGGTGATATAATAAAAAAATATTATCCAATATTCTCAATTTGAATATATTTTTGTCTTAAATTGAGATATATTGGATTATATATAAGCAAAATTTAAAGATAATTTGAGCTCTATAAAATGTTTTGATGATACTGTATAAGATTCAATGAGCTTAATGATGTAAAATTATATATTTAAAACAACTTTAATGTTAATGGTTTAGGCTATATTGATCATGACCTCAAAAAATTTACACTAAAAGATGTCTAAAGTTTATTAGTTTTATATGGAATGAGAAAATATAAATCATTAAAAATAGTTGTATGGGTGGGAGAAAACATATTCTAAATATTTTATGATTTATAATAATTCTATATAGGCTAAAGAAGATATATAAAATTGAAAACTGGATGAAGATGTTAATGTGATTCTTGAAAAGATATTGTTTGTTATTTCAAGATTTGTTAAAAGGGAAAATTTTAAAATCATATAAAAATATCATTGAATATTTTTATATGTAGAGGTTTTAGAAATGTTTTAAAAAAATTTCAAGATAATGGAATAGATGAGTAAATATTAATATGGGTCATAAAAAAGATATCTATAAATAAAACATCTGAATTTATTAATAAGTATAATACTTTAATAGAAAATGTAGATATATTTTCTATGTTTCAAATGGAATGATATTTTTGAATACCTATGAAAAACAATATGATGATAATGAAAGATAATAATATTCATCAACATGTGATCTTGGTGTAAAATTTTTTGATTTCAAGATGAATGAAGAATAATTACCTACTAAAGGATTTGAATAATAAATTGACATGGAATTCATAATAAACTATGAAAAGATGAAGTGAATCATGAATATCAAAAAACTATATAAGCAAAATTATAATTTTGAAAAGGAACACAAATATAAAATAAATTTTATAAATCTATAAGTGAAATACATTTGTAATTAGTAAAATAAATATGATATTTTAATTAAAACACATGATGAAGATATTAATATTAATAATTTAATAAACATTATAATCATATAAAAATAAAAAACTATTTCATTAATTGAAAACGTTTTTATAGGATAAATATCAATTTAATCATCTCAAGATTGTATTTTAGAAATTTATGAATGATGTTGTTGAAAAATTAATCAATTAGAAGAATAATAGTGTAATAAATAAAAACATTTCTGATAACTATAATCATGAAAAATATAATTCAACTGATTTAAAATTTGATGAAGATAAGGGGAATAAAGCTGAAGGTAAAATAATGATAAATAAAAAGAATAAATTTTCATCAAAAATTTAATTCTAAAAATTTATAAATCTGAAAATGGTGACTAAATAATGATGTTTACTTCAAATTGAAAGTAGTGATATTCATTATATATTTTGGTATTAAGGTTTTCATGTTTTTTTTAGTTAACAAATTTTTTCTATAAAAAGGATATGTGATCGGTGATCAATGGGGGTGAACTCAAGTGTCACATTCAGGAAACCAAATAGTTTATGTTATAAAGTCATTGTTTTAAATTATTAAAGTTTTGGTGGATGTAGGAATATTAGAATGAATTTTCTATCATTTAAATGAATTTATTTTACTCAAAATTATTAAAAATATCATATTATAGTGGGTGGAAACCCAAAAAAAGTAACAAATCATAAAGAGATTGAAAATTTATGAGCTTAAGTAATAAATTAGTTTCATGTTTTAAGTGATATATATGAAATATGTGATCATAAAATTTATTTATATATATAGGGTGAAGTGCATTGTGTTGCATTTGTTGTCAATGAGGCATGAAGTTGTCTTGAAATGAATGGATGTCAAGGAGTCAAGATGTGAATGTCAAAGGATGTGATGGTGTTGGTGGTGAAGGAGAATGGCCATGGAACATATAGGCATGTCACTTAGGAGATTCACTAAGTGACATAGGAGATGATGGTTGAAACATTCTCTAAGAAAATCTGACGATTGTTGAGCTGATCATTAAGTTCATAGAACTTGTATCCTGATGATACAATGTCACAACATTGTTTGAAGACCATGCATTGTAGTGACAATGCATGAGGAGTTGAAGAAGATCCATTCACTACTTCTAAGTGGATGAAGTGGTTTAATGAAGTCCATGTACTAACTCTTAGTGCATGTGAATGTGAAGAAGATCCAATTGATCTCTAATTAGATCAATAAAGCACATTGAAGCATTTAAGTGATTTAGGAGCTCAGTTGAAGATGAAGACCCTTCGTGAATTCCATCACAAAGTGATGAATAAATGTTGAAGAAGAATGGAGGAATTCTAATGAAGAAGAAATAATTGATCATGTGATTCGGCTAATGAAGTACCTTCTACAAATGTCTCATAAGTCTAGAATACATGATTGAAAGGAGTTGAGGATGTTTGTGGAAGAAGGATGATGAAGAAATAGAATGAAGTGGCATGGACTTTGGCATTTTTCATATGGGGATACTTTGTTTTTTTTTACAAAGTGTTTAACACTTTACTTGCCAAAAAATATGGCCAGCCCGTGAGCACCTTGTGGGTTCAACCCCAAGGCTCATGTGGGCCTAAGGCGCCACGCCCAAGGGGGAACCCATGGGGCGAGCTCAGGGCGGCAGGGGCGCACCCGCAGACACCACAGAGGCGCTGGGGCACGCCCGGAGGAGCGCAGGACACGCGGTGGTGAAACCCGCGCGCCGGAGGAGCATAGTGGGCGCTAGGAGCGCGCCCGCAGGAGCAGAGAGTGGGCGCAGAGCGCGCCCGCAGGGTGAACACGGTGCGGGGCGGCACCGTGGAGGGAGGAGTTTCAACTGGCGGGTTGCGGCAGCTCCAGGGTAATAAAGCGCGAGAAAACCGCGCCCCGTTTCGATGTGGGACGCGGAAAATTCACCGGGATTGAATCTGAGCCGCACATCTCATCGCGCGTCTTATTTCCGCCGCACGATTAATCTGCCGCATCCCCGATCTGATCCAAGCCGTCGAAGGCTTTTTGATCACCGCATCCAACGGTGCTGAGTCCATCTTCTACCTCGAGCTCGACCAAAGCCTCCCGCGAAGCCGCCGCTGAACCAGTGCCTCCCGACGACAGAATTTGAGTATCCGGCCACCTCCGATCAAACCGAAGTGTCCATTGTGATCGTCTGTGCCTACTGAACATAACCATGCAATAAAATAAGCATGCATGCGATGAAAGGAGTATTTCGAGCGAGGCCGAAGCAACCGGAGGTGCAAGGCCATTCGGTGTTCGTGCCTTTGCATGGACAGGGTTTAACGAAGGCCGTGCATGCGTTATAAATCGCATGCATGTGGAGGAAACCGAAGAAGGAAGAACCCGCGTCAAACTGAGAATGAAAAACAAGATTTGAAAAGATTTTTTAAAGATCCGAAGATCTCGGGTGTTTGAAGTTATTTCACGCGGATGATCCGAGGCGTTTCTCCTCGCCTATAAAAGGATAGCCCGAGGCTCTCTGATGGTTTGCTGATCCTATGAAGAAGAGAAGTCCCGTGAGTGCACCTTGTTCCTTGCGAAGCCAAAGCCCCGCGCAAACACCCTTGTGCGGCTGTTGTCCCGAAGCCACCCGAGGCTTTGAAGTGTTCCCTGCGCGCCTACTCACTTGCGCGACAGGAGGAACTCGAGGCCGCATCCTTGCGCGCCCGAGGTTGCCACCCTCATTGCCTGCACACTTACGCGGCAGGAGGAAGGAGCCCGCGGTGCCTTGCACTTGTGGCTAGTGCGGCCGGTTACACCTGAGGACTTGCGCGGCTTGGTGCCTTGCGCGGCAGGCAGTGTTGGAGTAGAGAAGGCTGCACCCTCTTGCGCGCCTCCTGGAGTTCGGGCAGTGTGTGCACAAGTGCCAAGTGAAGAACCACACTTTGTGTGTGGTGTGAGGTGAAGGAGGAAGACGGCCGAGGATACTTTGTGTGTGTGCAAAGTGGACAAGATCACCTACGGGCCAAGTGTGTGCCAAGTGGAGAAGAAGGACCTACGGCCGTGTGTGCTTAACAAAACAAGAAAAGGCAGTAGCCTTGTGTGTGTGAAAGAAGGGAAGGAAAGGCCTTTGTGCCTTTGTGTGCAAAAAGAACAACAAGTGGCCGTAGCCCTTGAGTGTGTGCCAAATTGAGGAACACATCTTGTGTGTGCTAAGTACCCTAAGGGCAGTGGGTGTGAGCAAGACAAGGCCATACTTTGTGTGTGCATTTGAAGAAGAAGGCTGTAGCCCTTGTGTGTGAAAAATGAAGAACCAAGTGTGTGCATAAGTGAAGTGCACACTTTGAAGAAGATTAAAAGAACAAGGAAGTGAGTGTGCTAAACAAGTGAAGGCCAAGTCCAAAGTGTGTGCAAAGTGAAACAAGTGTGTGAAAAAAGACAACAAGGCCGAACCTTAGTGTGTGTGCAAAAGAAAGTGTTTACACACTAAGAAGAAGAGAAGACATCCACACTAAAGTAGAACACACTCTAAGTGTGTAAGAAAATTGAATTAAGTGTGTGAAGATTGTGAAGAAGGTGTGTGCTATAGTTGACTACACCCTTTGTGGGTTTATTGCACCAAGAGGAGAAGAAGGGAAGTGCATGCTTGCATGCATGCACATGCACACGTGAACAAGTCTGAATCAGCTTGTGTGCATCTGAGGAGTCCAAGACTTGAAGATCTTGAAGAGATTTGAGAAGCAATGCACTCAGTGCATGATGTTGATGTGAACTGAGACTGGACCAGACCGAAGATAAAGATATTATTTGTCTGAGCATTTAGTAATTGGAGAGAAGCCGGGGCATCCTTAGAAGAAGGTGATAAAGCCCGAGCAAGACGAGAAGACCTGATCACCACAAGTGATCAGAAGAAGAGCAAGGCCAGCAGCATTTATCCCAGGTTGCTGAAGTTACTTGAAGAACATAAAGTGAAGAAGTGCTACTCGTGTGACTCGAGGAGCCAAGAGAAGACCCTGTAGGACTCAGGGAGAAGAAGTCTTCAGTGGGATTCTGGAGCAGGCCAGTGGGACTCTGGTAACACTGTGGGACGCAGTATAAAGACCCTCCTGTGGGACTCAGGAGAGATACAGTGGGACTCTGTATCGACCATTGTAATTTTAACAGGTTATAATGGAGAATCCATGCTTGGAGAGCATGACAAGGATGTAGGCCTTTGGTGCCGAACCTTGTAAATCCTTGTGTCCTGTGCCTTTTCATTACTGCATCATTCGGGAAAGGTTGAGAGATACAAGAAGAGTGGATCGAGGCTTTAACCAGCCATAGAGGTTTAATTGATAAGAATCAATTAGTAAAAAGTTTTAAGGGATCACTAATTCACCCCCTCCCCCTCTCAGTGATTCACACTGATCTGGGCACTTCATAGGGTCTCATATTATTTATATTGTAAATAAATATAAATATTTATCAGTGATTCTATAGTTAAAAACAAATAGAAACATATAATCAAATTGTTGTGAAATTTTCATTGAATGTGTCTCAAAATAAGCACTCATGAATAGTCAACAATATGTTTATATCACATATCATGGGTCATGTTATATTGTTAAAGGTATTTTATTATTTTAGTAAAGGATCAATCACATTTTGAGATGATGTTTCACTAAAAATTAGATTTATCAAGAAAAAAAATTAAGAAAAAAATGAATTATAATTTTACTTCTTTGTTTTTCTTTGTAAGCATAATCTATTAGGTGTTTTATAACATTGTGAAAAAGAAATTGGAGTGATGTTTCTAAAATAAGATTGTTTTGGTAAATTATTGAAATATATGTTTTTCATTAATCAATCTTTGGTGACTAATGTAATATTATTTCCAGTAGGAGAAACTAAAATTTATGTGTACATGAGAATGAAGGATGAAAGGGGGTATTTGAGTGAAGGACATGTCTATATTTTACAAATATTTAATAAGTTGACCTTATGAGAAAACATTTCAGATTTATTTTTTATAAATAGTGAAATAAAATGGATATTCACTAAATGTTAAAAGGGAATGATAATGGAATCTTCAAACAAAATATTGAAGAATCAAATTACACATCTCGCAGCACTTTCTATTCAAATATTTACAAACTGATGAAAAAGAAGACACTAAATTGTGATAAATATATATCATTCATTGATGAATCTACTTGTAATTAAATAACATAGGCTAAACTATTTCTGACACTCAATCAAGTACATCCCAAAGCACATGGAGTATTCTTGATCACCAAAACATAGAAACTAGTTCAAAGGCATCAAGAATGAATATGAAATAATTCAATCACTCATTAATAATTCACTGATACTATAGGATTTTTCCAATATATGAACATAAAAATACATTGTTTTATCATATAAATTCAAGAATAAAATAATAATCTTGAAGTAACTACAATCCAAAACATCATGTTAAATAAATGAGATAATATGACTAAAACTATGACATTAACGTAAAAATAATCCAAAATACCAACTTTTAAAACACACCCCTTAGAAAGACCAAGTCTATAAAACCACTAGAATGATCCAAAATGTAGAGGAAGTTGGGAACGAGATCAAATCAAGATATATACATCAAATAAGAGTATTATAAAACCCTAAATAAACAGAAATTCTTCTTTACCAAACTCCATGTGACATAAGGGAATCTTTTAACATGTCATTTATGCAGTCCAATCCATAAGATCATGAATAAAAACTATATTCAAGAAGATTATTATCTTTACCAATGTTAGTGAAGAAAATTTCTATATACACTCAAATTATGTATGTATGGATTGAGAATAATGATCCTATTAGGACACAACCATATACTCTATCTGAAAAACATATGAAACACATCATATCCCACAAGTTTGAATGAATATGTATAAGAGAAATATTTTTAGTTTAATTAAAATAATTAATTATGAGAGTGTTTCCATGAAATAAATTAATAATCAAAAATGAATACATGTATTTAAATTAATCATAAATTTGTAGAGCACCCAAAAATTATTTTTCTGAAGACCATAGGTTACTATGATTGGGAATCCTAGACTAACCATTATGACTTTTATAAAGGTGATTAATAACTTCTAGGAAGAGTCAAATAAAATCATTCATAGTCTTCTATGGGGTGGACAAGAAAATATATCCATTAATCATGGATTGAAATGATCTAGCATGTTCTCATATTAATAATATCTAATTTAATATACGATGATAGTTATTCCCTATGATGATTTTTTTATGTAATTTCATGTTTATGATGATATGTATATACTAAATTAAAAGTTATATATATTTATTATAATATAAAATTAATGATTAAAATTTTTTCACATATTAATGTTTATTTTTGAAGAAGTGTTGATGATGGAATGTACACATTGGCTAGACTATGATTTTTATTGGGAAATGTGTTTATCAAAGCAGTAAAATAGGCCTCATTATGTTACCTTATATATAATATAAGAAAAATATATATTTATTACATAATAAATAAGCTACTTTTGTGGATATTTTTTTTATAAAATAAAAGTGTAAGTGAAGTTAAATTTATTAGTAGTATTCGATTACAAAAGTTAATTAAATTTTGTTAGATGTTTGGTTCAACCTTGTGAAAAAAATTTGACAACTATGGAATAAAATATAATTGAATTAGTAATTTTGGTAGTTCAATTTTTGATTCTCATATAATTTTGGCATAGTGGAAGCTACATCATTCAACTGTTTGGAAGTAATATATTGGATGATGGAAATTGGAAGCATTAAATCGAATGTTACCCCTAGAAAATATTAAGGAAAAGTGTAGAAGCAGAATGTACTGGGGTAACAGTAATTATGAAGGATATGTAAGAGTCTTTATTTGGATTTTTTTCAGAAAAATGAATATATATTAGTATTCAGAATCACATGTAATAGTAAAATCAAAGAATATGTATGAGTATTAATAATATTAAGTAATATTAAAATAATAGATAATCATGAAGTGTGATGTACTCACAAAAAGGATGAGTTTAGGAGGTGTATTTTTTAACAATGTTGTGGAATTGACTACATAAATGTGTACATGTGGATACTCAGCATGGAAATAAGAAAGGAATAAAGCAGCATGCATCAAATAGACTCTACTTTAAGAAGTTAAGTGGGGTAATACATATTAGTTATTGAGGTCCTGGAATGTTTTAATTATAATAATATTATATTCCTATTATAAATTAATTGATGTGTTTCAGCTATAAAGTAATATTTATTTTCATCCACATAAACTAGTATTTTTTTATTCATTTTTTCCAAATATTTTATTTTAAATGTTTTTTTATTGTTTGTTCCAATGTTTGTGTTTTGGTGTAGTGGCTTAGGTGTGACTTGTGTTATATGTTCAAACACATTGTTACTGTTTGATTAATTTTATTATTTTGTTTCTATTATATATATTTCATAGATTTATAGCTTCTTATTTTTCAAATGACACATTAGACCCAATGGGTTCTTCCAAAAAATCAGTTATAGTGTTTCAGATGACCAAACCCTAGTCAAGGTGTTAAATTTATTATTCATCGTATCATTTATGCATAGTATTAAAGAATAATTCTATAGTGTTATTTTACATCCCTTGTATTTTTTTGAAAATTTAATGGTTGTTTAAAAATTCTATAATTTATGTTGTTAGATAAGGGTAAGGCAAAGGTGAATATGTAGTGTGGGAACAATATCACATTCTAGAATATAGAGATTCAAGATTGTCTACTAATGAATGATCATGGTCTTTAATTAACTAGTAAAAACATATAATAGGGGAATATGAAATAAAAGAAAATGTCTTATAAGTAATAACTAGTAACAATCTACATGTTAATATCCCAGAAAAATGCTTATAACTTTTGAGAGGGAATAAATTTATAGTAGTTTTAAAGACTCTTACCAATATATATATATATATAAGAAGATGAGCACAATGAATAATTTTTTTCTATTATGGTGGATATTCATTATGATAATTTTTGAAATAAATCCATTGAAAAATCATAAAAATATCTAAAACATCATTTAAATATAGTTGGAACCAATTAAAGTGATACATAGAGAACTAGAGTGGGAATTTTTTTACTCTCATAACTCATGTAACCATTGAATGTTATAGTCATCATGGTGTGTAACTATAAATCTCATATGTACTTAGTGTTATCATACATTATGTATGGAATTAAAAAGAATGAAATTAAGTAAGTAAATAACTAATCACCTATACAAATAGTATATAATTAACATGGTAGGGGATGTTTTACAATATAATGAAATTTTAAGATAGGAAATGGAAGGGGGGATTGGAGTTGTGTCTGCTCTGAAAAAGCGGTCCCAAGTATTCAAAATTTGGGAGTAATTTTTATCTAATAAAACATTATATTTAATGAATAGTAAATTATTTAATATATTATTCTAATAATTACTTTTTCAATTCATTTTTAAATGGTGTGTTTGGTATTCAGGTAAGTTCCACTAATTCACATGGGTTATCGATTATAGACTACAGGGCATCATTTCACTCCATATATAAGAGAGAAATAATGAAAAATTATACTTCCATAATTTATTTACAAGTATATTTTATGGATGGTGGACCTATTGATATTTTGGTTAAAGGTGATGTTTCTATCCATACATTGAACAAATGATTTCAAGAGTTCCATAGAGAGTAAAACATTGAATGAACAAATAAGAACATTATTTTTGTATGCTAGCTAAAAAATGTGTGGTCTTGTACAAATGTAATATAATGAATGTGTAGATATAGACGCAGTTCCATGTTGTTGGATGATTAACCACTGAAATAGGATATTATTAATTTATTTTATTTTAACATTCAGGTGTTTAAAAGTCCATAAACAACAATTTTAGTGAATTTTATTATTTTATCCTCATTATACATAAATGTAAAATTCATGTTAAAAGTGTCAATTTGAGACCAATTAATAATATTCATGTGAAATTAATTATTCTGATTATTTGAATTTGTTATTTTTAATTATGATTTATTAATTTGTGTGGATTATTTTTCTTATAGGATCAACAGATTAATCACAATAGATGATTAATATTTTTGGTAATGAAGGCCGCAATTTATGGAAAATTCATAATTGGCCTTAGGCCAATAAAAAATAGTTTATCCCACAATTCAAGCTAAAAAAGAACAAATTTTAACTATAGACATAAAATTATTGGTATTATTACATTCAATAATATCTAGAGTTAATTCTAAATTTTTTAAGGATATATAGGGATCGCAAGTTGGAATTTAAATTTTCTGCTAGATTTGAAGGCCTATAAAATCATCCCACCATTTCAAGCATAACATTTGAATGGATGATACAATTGGAATTAAAATTTATCTTATATTATAGAACTCTTGGAAGATACATTTTATCTTCTATGAACCATTTATATTCATCCATAATCAATGTATAATTATCACATATAATGGGGGATGAATAAACCCTTATTTTTATGGGATAAATTTAAAATTCCAATATCATTTTATTTCTCACCCACCATTTACTATCATAATAAATGGAGAAGAAAATAATTTATGGGGTATAATTCCTAGGATCATAATATTAATATTTATGGTAGGGGTGGCCAAGGGATTTGGGTATCCATGTTTTATTTAATTCAATTTTATTATAACACTATAATTTTTTAATTTAAATTCATTTTTCTAGTGTAAGTTATTTGATTGACAGAAGATATTTAATAAAATATCATCTTCATCTATTTTTGTATTCTCTTAAATATCACATTGATACGTTTTAATCAATTTATAAACTTATTCACACAAATACTTATGAAATACTTTATACAATGGTTGAGTGATTGTAATTTCACTATTTCTCATTGTCAATTCCACCCTCATGTGTCTAATAGCCACTTCTATTGATATAATAGCATTAGTTTATGACAAAAAATCTTTTGGGTTAATCCATAGGACTGTAAAGTTATTTTTGGGATATTATTTTTCATATTAAAAATTATTAATCAATTATTTTTTTGATATTTTCAATCATTGATGTTCTTTCTATATTGATCTAACAAATTTTAAGGATTCACATCCTTACTGCATAAACGAGCCTCTACCATAGAGATAATCATAAATATTATTCTCAAATTTAATATGTGATTATCTTTAGGATAGTGAAAATAGTATATACGTTAATTATTTTTCTATTTTAAATTTTATTGAAAGAAGCACTCTAAAATTTAAGACATTGAAATCATTAAAAAAATCATTCAATACACCCCTTGTAATAACCATGGATCAAATAATTTTGATAAAAAGAATTCACATAATTCATTAAAAATCATTAATTATAAACTCAATAAAACCTTAATTTTTTGACATCATATAAAATTATCCTTCATATAATGTATGTCTTTAGGGTTCTTCCTAGATCATTGAGGATTTTGTAACCCATGTTTTTCAACAATCGACCAATTACACCAAATAAATTCAGTAAATTTGGGCATCAATAATTTTTTGTTTTGATACCGAGGACCCATCTAAGTCATGTTATAAAATCATTATATTATTTAATATTTTTTATTTTCTCATCCAATTTTTATTATATTTTCCCCTTTCGTTTTTCAAACTTTTCTTGGTGCATATCCGCCTATACCTGGAGACATTCAAATCATCTAGTTAGTGTTGATAGTACTTCGTTTGGGGAGTCCTGTACATTTTGGGGTATGTATTTATTGGATACTAATCATCCTAATACTAAAATTTAAACCATTGAGAGAAATAAAATTCAAGGTATTCAATGAAACCAACACATAAACCCATGTGGGAACAAAACTAGAAATCCAAATAAGGCACCCCTAAACATGGGGAATGATTTTGATCAGACCAAGAATGGGTACCTCACATATTCATGGACTAAAGAACCCTCTGTAATTTTTAATTATACCATATGATATTCCTAATATTTTTTTAAACCCCATTTCTTAAACCACTTCCAAACCTTTCAATGGATGGGTTCTGAGCTTCTTTACCATTATGTTATAAAATTCAAGGTCCTTGTTGAAACGATGTTCCCCCAAAATCAAATTAAATCAAATAAAATGAAATATATTCCTATTTATCTGAAGGGTCTATCAATTAATTGGTTAAATATTTTGATAGCATAATCTGTTCACTCTTGGTAGCAACTGAAATTAGAATTCTAAAAAAATACTTCCCCATCAAAAAACAAATTTAAATAAAAATAGAATCCATTTTTCCCAATAAGTGGGTGAAACAATCTATGAAACATGAGAAAGGTTCATAGAAACATTAAACATGGTACCACACCGTGGTTTATCATTTCCAGAATAAGTGATAATTTACTATGATGGTTTTGGTCCTGGTAAAAATAGTTTATTAACATGATCTCTCAGGGAACAATCCAAAAAAATATCCCCAAATGTTGCTTATGAGTATTTTAAAAATATTTCTGAACAAAACCAAAAATTCCAAAAATAAAATTACAATGAGAATAATCCCAAATGTGGTGGAATTAAAAATACTAGAGAAGAGAAAAAAAGTAGAGAAAAACATTTTTCACTCACTATGAAGGTTAAATATATAGTTCATATGAATTTCAATAAAATCCAAACAATTGATCCTTTTTAGAAGTCGTTTAAAAACACGACCACAATACCAATAATTTTATAACCATTCATTATATCTAGGATATTATTATATGATAAATACTTGACGAGGCCAATACATTGAACATTTAAAATAAAAAGTTCCAAAACAATTTAAATACAAGCTATAATGATCATATAGGTATTTTTGAAGGAAAATCAAAAAACAACACAATAACAATGTCTCGACCCTTTCCCTACACAAAAATTTTAAAACACATTATTACTTAAAAATACAAGTGGTCCAATAAAAATTACCCATGCCCAATACCAAAAATCCATTTAACATCCAATCTAACAGCCAAATTATCCTCCTAGGATAAACCAATCAATTTTAGCCACTACCCAATTTGTTTCTCTCCCCATTACTTGAAATGTTGTCTAAACAGATTAAGAAAAAGGGTACATAATTTTAATTACCTAAAACATTACTACAAAAATTAAAAACATTAAAGGAAACCATTGTTAATCAGGTTGTACCATTACCATCCATTAGGGGATAACCTAGTTACACAAGAATAACTCATGAAATACTAAATGCAATAACTATCTTACAAATAGGGAGATCCATTGAAAAACCTAAATCTCCATTATGAAACCATTAAAACATTAAATATCACACTAAAATGGTGAGGAACCATACTAAAATAATATAAATTATAATATAAATGTGAAGGAACCATAACCTTACAAAACAATTAAACAATATTCCCCTTCCCATAAAATTGAGTGGAAAAAATAAACAGGAATATAAATAAATATTAAGGGAAATTTATTTTCTATTTAAAATGAACATTCCGGTTCTCAATTCAATCCAATCCACTCTTACATACATAATGTTCCTTATGTAATTATGTTCTTTTAATGAAATTACATCAAAACCAACTTATTTTGGGTGATAATGTGATTTCCCATATTCTTAGGACCATTCATCATATGATGAATGATACAAGATGTCTATTCATCAACATTTAATTTGAAGAGAAAAAAAATCCAATCCATTTGTGATATAAGAGTTAGTGTTAACCTAATTCCACAATCCTTGTATTATCAAATAGGTCTTGCATATATCAATCCATCATCCTTCACACTATAACTTGTAGATCACAATTTTTGTGTATTCAAGGGGATATTAAAATATGATTTTGTGAATGTTGAACATTTTCATTTACCCTCTTGACATTATTTTCAATGATTATCAACCATTATTATGTTCTAGTATGAAAAACACCATCATTCATGTCATCCCTTATTAGAAAAAAACAAATCACTCATCCATGTTAGGATTGGGAATATAAAAATATGCTTTAGAAACATTAGTATTAATATAAATGTATATAATAAAAACTCTAAAATAGGTCATGATTGTGAGATCCATGTGACCAATTTGATAGGTAATTTTTATTTTGAACCAGAAGAACATTGATTAATGGTTGAATGATATCTATTTAAAAGACAAGACTGATTTCCTTTGTTAATTGGAGGTAAATTTGACTCTATGGCTTCATTGTCATTCAGAAAAATCCTTTGATGATTTTTCAAGATCACCAATCAATGAAAGAATTAGTTTTAATATATATTATTGAGTCTATAACCATTTCTAAAACTGATTTTCCAATTTTGTAGCTAATATTTTTTCAAAAGAAACCAATTTAGTCAAAAAATAAGGAAAAATATTTTTTTTGTAAAGTACCATACTTGTATTACAATTTTAACCAAAATGGTCTCGAATTAAAAGCCCTAAAATCATCTCTATAATTTTATTTCATATTGGATAATTGAACCTTTTAGTATTTCATTTCTTTCTATTATGATGCCAATCATGAAAGGATGATACTAGATGATCCAGGAAATTAATAGAAATCAATTGGATGGGACTTTTATGATTTTATTGGGATTATCTCACCCATTATAACACATTGTATTGATCAAGAATTTGACTACAAAACATGTATTAAACTATAATGGGGACACAATCCCAATTTAATATATTATTTTAGGAATTAATTTTTTATGTACTGAAATGAGGTATCATATTCACCATTGTTGAGAGTGAGTGGGTCAACCCAATTCATGTTTTTCCAATGATTTTGGGAATCACTATGATCACAAATGTGGATTTTTATCTTCTCCTCAAAAGGGCGAGCAATGGATGGTGATTGTTCTTTGACTATAGGATGATAAAATCATGGACTAAGAATGAGCATTTCCCCTTTCTCTTAATTGTTAAATTTCATGAGGGTGTTGAAGTTCATCAGTTCTACTACATTCCCGATGGATTATCAATGTATAGTAAAATTGAATTATCTTTATAAGATCATGGAAAAAAACCATAACCTTACCATTATGAACCTTTTCCTTTATGTGAATTCCCTTTGGGGTTTTCAATCCCCCTATTACCTTCTAGCCAATCATGGTGGGAATATTATCTAATAATTTGTGGAAATTTATAGAGGAAATTATACATAAATCATCCATATTTATGGATACATTTTAGAAATTCCAAAAAATATTAAAGGGTTCTATCTACATGTGATGATTAGAACCTCATCCTAAACTGGTGGAAATACTATTTTATTGAAAAAAATGGAATTTGATAGAAAATTTGGAATTTGGTAGAGGAATTGAAGTTGAAAATTCTAAATTTTATATCATTCAAAACATTCCTAATCTGATAACTTTCAAAGAACTGAGGTCCTTTTAATGAAATATTTTTTCCCTATAAATTGTTCATTAGTTATTTCAACTCAATTTTCTGACCACTTTGTGCTCTTCCGGTGAATTATGGTCAATTTATATAGATTGAAAGTTGTGAGGAATCATTTTCAATGCTCAATTCATATATTATCTGTCCACTTATAAGGAATTCTCCCAATTGAAACATCTAATTAATCTCATGTGTTGTAAGAGTGACATCACTATAGGTGCTATTTTACAAAAAATGATAATAAAACTCCATTTTTCATTTCTTAAGAAATTAAATCATTAAATGATGCACATATAAACTACAACACTATAATGGATGTTTATATTTGTATTTTATTTTCCTTAAAAAAAGTCAGGTCATATTTTTCGGATCCCCCGTCATTGGCTTCATAGATCATTAATATATGAAATATATTTTTTACAAACAAGATAGAATGGATAAATTGATTGGTTGGATCCTTATTCTTCAAGACATAGGTATAAAAATTAAGGATAACAGATCTTTATTTATCAGGTCATTAAGAGATCTGTTCCTGAGTCTGATCATGATTCCATTCATAAATTCTATTATAAAGAGTCGTGTGGAGGAAACAATTTCACAAATAATGAATACAATGGTCCTAAAATGTCGATTATTTTGGTCTTATACCCGTATCTATTCCTAAAAATTCTCCTTATTTTTTATTTGATGTAAAAAATTAGGATCAACGACCAAAAGAGAACAAATTTCCCTTACACCAATTCTGGTTGTTGAAATCATTTACTGTTGGGGAATTAACTTGATGGGAACCCTTCTGAACTATATGGGATGTCTCTATATCCTTTTGTTATTTAATAAATACATAAGTAGTTTTATTCCATTTCAACCAGGTAAAATGACCATCATGTTTTAATTTTATTAATTAATGAACAATTATTCTTCATATTCTTTATTACTAGGGCTATCATTAGGGATCATGGATACCATTCCTGCAACTTCCCATTATCAGTAATCATCTTAAAGTACAATATTTATCAAAAAGTTTCCAAAACCTAGCATCATAATACACATTGGTAAATATGAGTTGGAAATTTGGGAAATTAAAAATCATTTCAAAAAATTTCAATCTCATAAAAAAATATTGTTCTAAGGGACTCTTCGATACTCTTTGGGAATATCATACAGTGTTATAAACCATCATAGGAATGTCACCATTTAGGTGTGTATATATAAAATAATTCCATTTACCTATTCAAATTGTTCATAATCAATTTTGGGAAATAAAATAAATAAACATTTATATTTATTCATCCAAAAAAAGAAGAAATTAGACATCAATTAACATGAGTAACTTTGGATGTATTATTACAAAAATTCAAGGATTAATAAATCTAGAGATCGTTCCTACTAGTTGAGGAATCTAAACATAAAACATTTTTAAGTATGAATTTTTCACCAAATAATGTTAAGATTGATATGGTTTGGGCCTTACACAATTCATTATATGTAACTCCATAGATGTAACACCCCGAGATTTTATGAAAAATATTCTTTTAATTTCATTAATGTCTTGTGTTGTATGCTACACCAAGATTACCATGCGCTATACGCAACACCGTATTAGCTTGCAGTATACGCAACACTATTCTTGGATCGTGTTACACACAATTTTGATAATAGTTATTCTACGCAACATTGAGTATATATATATATATATATTAAATGTATAAATGAAATATGGTTGGATTATGTTATACGAAACAACGAAGGATTCATGTGACAACATGTCACTTTCTTAAATATTATAAGTATAATAATTTTAATATCATGATAAACATCATGAAAAATAGAACATGAATAGTATCCAGAAATCTAATACAATTATCTACATAATAGGAATTTATTTAGAATTTTTAGGGATTATATAATTGTCATTTATTATGACACAAAGATGATGCAGTAATTGTCTTATTAATGAAATATTGACATAATTGATGTTATAAATACCCAAATAAATGTAATTGAAGACTTTTTATGAATTAAACTAATTTTATATGTTAATATGACATGTTATTATTGATTTAATTAACTTTTTTCTAACTGATAAATCTGTTATGAGTTTCACAAAAATCAATTACTAAATAGTGTCAAAATTGACAGAAAATAGTTTTTAAAACAAATATTATATTATTAATTGTTATTTTATTCCTAAAAATCTAAGGTTTGGAAAAATGACTTAGATAAGGTTATATATATTAATAATAAACAACCTGGGGTTCGTTTGTCTTCATATATTAAGTTTATTAACCTTATAGTGTAAGAAAACAAGAAGAAACAGTAAAAGTTAAATTATCTATCTTAAAGTTAAATCTAAATGATAAGGTTAAAATTGATACCTAAACTTGTCTAAATTATATTTTATGATAGGATTTATACCCCTACCCACCTTATATTAGAAATATATCAATTTGGGGCTATTAAAAACCGAATTTGACTTTATAATAAAATAATATTTTCAGTTATTCCAAAGGTGCCCCTCTCCGCCCTTATAAAAGGACACCTCTTCCCCCCTCTTCCTCACACCACATTGAGCCTTAAATCTCGGCCAACCCCTATAAATTTCTCTTCTCCACTTCCCTAGAAACATCCTAGAGGTTCTGTTCTTCTTCAAAGACCTATTTTAGTACCCTAAAAGGAGGTCTCAAAGAAGCACTTCAAAGAAGAGGTAATGTCCGTTACTGATTCATTCATCTTTATTTCTTCTCCCACTTATTCTTATTTAGTTGCTTCATTATGAAGTAATAACATCAGTATCACTCATATACTGATATTTTATTATAAGTATGAAGCAAACCTATTTCACTATCTATCCAGCCTACGGAAAAAGAAATCACCGCGCATGCGTACGTACGGAATACCGTCTCTATGCCGTGGTGTAATCTATTTTCCACCACCACCTTACTTGGATGGGTATAATGGTGTAAATAATGACTATATATGACTATTAAAAAGTTATATTGATTCTGAAATAGTATACATATACTCCAATACAATTCCACGATCATGGGAACGATATCATCGCTCGTGCGTATGTACGGAATACCGTCTCCATGATGTGATGTGATTCGTTCTACATGATATTCATTGCATAATGATTATATAAATGAATTTAATGAATTAATATGATATATATTACGATAATAACATTCTTCAAATGAGGTATCTATAACCTAAAAATAAGAATGAGAATTTATTCGATAAACACACATAAGAACAAAAAAGTAATAAACACCCGAATAAGAAGTAGTAATGAAATATTACTAATAATATGATAAGAATATGACCATATATGATATCATAACAATAATTATGATTCTGTAATAAGTCAATAACATTATTTAAATCATTATACAGGAGTTTTGGACACTTACGAAGCAAATCGGACCTAAGGTAAGGGAAATATCACAATCTCATTTTTATCTGAGATTGTTTATACTTTGGCATTTACTGGGGTGTATTTTATCATCCAAATCCATCTTTCCTCAATATGTAATATTATTTCCATTCACCTAAAATTGTTTAAATCCTATTTTACCCTTCAGGGAGTTTTTAGTAAAATATATGAAAGGAATCTTTTGTCATTTTTTGTACGAGGTACTTTTTTAACTTTTCCGAAAAAAGTACCTGAAGAATGTATTTTTAACTTATACGGCATGAATGTATTTTTAAAAAATTATTTCCAAGAAACTTACTTTACAAGGTTTCATGTTTATTTTTAATCAACATCTTTTAGTTTAAAATTGTATGACATGTTAAGAAATGAAAAAATGTTTTTGAAGTAGAAAGGATATTTTCCTCAAGAATGGAGTTCAAGTGTTTTATCAAAATTACTTTCCATCTAAGATAATATAGGGTTCTGTTTCTATCCCTATTATTACATGGATTTGATTATGTTGTGATGGAAATATTTTTATGAATTCATTTATCTTATATGAATTGATTTATGATGTCATGTTGTTTAAGAATCCAATTTTTTTTACATGGGTTATGCTATGATGTATGTTTTATGATTTTGTGTCACATATAAGAATTGTATAATTTTGAGATGGGTGGTACCTATATCTCCCTCCAATGCATTGGGTAATGATTTTATATCTCATGAGATAGACATGGCTGGAACGGTAGGTTATACCGGTTCAGTGAAACAGGACTGAAACGAGGAGTGAACTCGGTTCGGAAAGGGACTTTGTCCACTAAGATAGTCCTGGCAATGAGTCTTGACTAATAAGAAATGATTCTATATGATTATGTGTGTATGCCACAATGTTTCATGTTTTAAGTTATTATTATTGCGATTATATTTCACTACTATGATTTATCCCATGTTATGAAATTATGATCTCTTTTACAGGTTAAGATTTCCAAAAGATATGTTATTATGAATATGACGTGATTGATATTTCTTTTTTTACCCTTACTAAGCATTTGAGCTCACCCTTTTATGTTTTCTTTTCCCCAGGACATAAAGAAAGGATTTAGGTTTTTTAAAAAAGAATAACTTTATGGGAGATGTTGAAGATCTTTCACCACGATTAGAAGATTATATTCCGTGTTTCCAAAGACACTAAACTATTAAGGTCCTTGTGTATGTGTTCTTGTTATGTACTAATTATTCCTCAAAAGTAATGCAATGTCTATGTACGTCATGATTTGGGTCTCTACAGTTGGTATCAGAGGAAAGGTTTAGTCAACCTTTGGAAACTAGGATGCGAAAACGTTAGTGAGATCCCTAGAGATATTTCTAAGGTATGTCTAGGGATGTCCCTAAGGATATGTATACGTATAAGATACAGTCCTAGAACTACGGTATTTATCATAGAATTTAACCTAAGATATTAGATATTAAGGATACTCCCCCTTTATTATATTGTTTTCCCTAGCATGATTTTTTTCTCTCACACTATTCTTTTTGGGTTTTAGACGATGGCTGGAACCCGAAGGAACCGTGTTGATCAATGTAATGGACAATGCAATGATTGTCCTCCTGAACAAAAAAATGTTATGGGAGATGGAGTGAAAAATATTATTGGTATACTTACACAATCTATGAATAATTCTGGACTTCCAAATGAGCAGAGAAGGGAACAAAATTCTATTGAGTCCTTCATGAGGTAACATCCACCTTCTTTTAGTGGGTCTTCTGATCCACTTTTTGCTGAACAATGGATTTGTACCACTGAAAAGATATTTTCTGTTCTTCAATGTTATAAACAAGATAAATTTATCTTAGCAGTATATCGTTTGGAAGGTGAAGCTGATCAATGGTGGAATCTTATCAAGAATATGAGGCAAAGAGATGAAATTGAGTCCCTAGAATGTGAGGAGTTCATGAACTTATTTTTCAATAAGTACATCCCTCGTATTCTTCGATCAAATATGGAGAAGGAGTTTCTTGAACTAAAGAAAAAGGATGATGAATCTGTTGGTATATACAGGGAGAATTTTACAAGGCTTGCAAGGTATGCATCTGGATTTATCATCCAACCTGAAAGTAAAGTTTATTGATTATTCAGTGTCTTAAAACCAAATCTTCGAAGGGCATTAGATATAAGTGACTTCAGTAGCTATGATGAAATTGTACGTTGTGCTATCAAGGTATAAATGGAATTTGGTATTACTTATCCATCTCATAGTTTTGACAAGAAACGAAAGATGGAGTTCAAGGAGAAATCTCAGAATAATGGTAAAAAGAAGATGAATGTTTCCTTATGCTCAAAGTGTGGAAAGAAGCACGGTGGAGATTGTCTTAAAGGGACAATTAAATGTTTCAAATGTGGAAAGGAAGGTCATTGGGCATTTGAATGCTGCAATGATGGGAAGAAGATGTCTAATGATGCAAACAAAGGAAGGGATACACAGAATGAACCTACTACACTTCAATGCTTCCAGTGAAAGGAAATGGGGCATTATGCTAATAAATGCCCTAATCCAAGGGTTAGTGATGATCGACATGAGCAACCACTTAAGGCAAAGGAAAAAAGGGAAGTCACATGCGATCACCATTGGCGATGTTGAATATGATAATGATGTGGTGGAATGATTAAGTAATGGTATTCCAAAATAATGTTGTATATAGTATCGTGGAATATTGGAATATTTATGTATTGGTCTATTGTGGTTTTCAATAATTTTATGGTACCGGTAACCATGGAAAGTGATTGAGATATTTTTGGAAAAAGATGATATGCGCATAATGAAGGGATAAAGAAAAAATTAAATGTTTGACAATATTCATGAGCTCATGATTGATATAAGGACTAAGTGATATCATGGTTTGAGTATATAGAATTTTGAGGATTTTGGTATGTGTAAAGTGTTAAATTTTAACTGCATTCATGTTTTAACTAAGGTTCAATGGGTATTAATTCTTCAATAGAATACATGATTAAGGTATTTACATGTTTGTAATTTTACCAACAAGATATATCTTATGATATATGGGGGATAAATGATGGAATTCACGTGATTGTTATGTGACATTTCAAGTAATCATTTTCTTTATACTATGAGCTTGGACCGAAGTATTTTAGATAAGCCTAGAGATTGGAATGAATTATGTTAGACATAAGTTAGTATTGTTTAAGGATATAACTTTTTTCTATTTTATTGATGGGATGTTATAGTAATATAGTTTTAGAAAAAGGACAACATGCATGACAGGTGACAGCCCATCGCGTCGGACAAGGCTGTGGGAATCGAACCCACAACTTAAGTGTGACTGGCCTTTATCTCCTACCACTGGCCTACAGGAAGTCCCTGGTTAGTAGAAACTAGTTTTATTTTATTACGCGGTATGATATATGAATTATAAGTTCTTTTTTGGAATCGTATACGATTAACCTCACCATAGATGGACTTATGTATTGATAATTTTTTCTAACATTATGTTTGAAACAGATGGAATGACCCATCATTCTATCACGTGATGTGTTAACACTTCACGAATAACAAATTCAACTTCATTTATTTAAGAGATGAAGCGGAAATTGTTCAAAGCATGAACAATAGTGAGATTGTACCAAAATAAAGTAAGTACTTATTCTAATTAAAATTCTTCAACTTTAGGGAAATGATCTTAAAAACCAAAAATGTTGTCCTATTTCCCTTATATCTGATGAATCAGATGGTACCTTAGATCATCACAAATCTATGGCTTTGTGATTGATGGATTTTTCATAGTCATGTTCTCTACCACTCTCCATCAGAAATTGATGGTTAGATTTTTCTTCCATATCCATATTTTCACATATGTGGAAATCCAGTGATTAGTTTATTTGGGTAACCATTACGGTTCATACTTTTGTTTTTAAATATTGGTTTTGGTATTCCTTTTTACGATGTGGGTTTCGATTAATGAAACTTTCGAATAATAAACCATTTATAACCCTGACGAATTTCGAGGGCGAAATTCATTTGAAGGGGGGTAGAATGTAACACCCCGAGATCTTATGAAAAATATTCTTTTAATTTCATTAATGTCTTGTGTTGTATAGTACACCAAGATTACCTTGCGCTATACACAACACTGTATCAGCTTGCAGTATACGCAACACTATTCTTGGATCGTGTTACACACAATTTTGATAATAGTTATTCTACGCAACATTGAGTATATATATATATATATTCAATGTATAAATGAAATATGGGTGGATTATGTTATACGAAACAATGAAGGATTCTTGAACAGCATGCAACCCTGACTTGGCTTGCATTACGTGCAATCACGACCTTCCTCGATAGCATGTGTTGTACGCAATACTGGGATTAATAAACAACGATATATTATTATAATATTATTATGAACTAGCCGTTATGAATATAATTAACTAAATTTTGAATCTTATAACATTATTATTCATCTTACACATTTTCTAAAACATGGTATAATAACAAAATAAAATTTTCGGGTAAAATAAGTATTTTTCAAAAAATGCAGTTTTGCTGCCTTTTGATGGCGCACCCACATTAAATCTAGTTTTTGACATGTTTATAAGTTCAACTTGACAAAATAAAATTCCTTTTGGAATTATAAAATAAAAATTTACTTTGGATAAATTTTTCATATTATTCTGGTAACTTTCATATTTTGATGAATAGTAAAAACACGCTATATTTTAATTAAAAAAACTTTTTTTCATCGCAATAATTTATATGTTTAAATTATAATATTGAATGGTTTTAAAGTATTAATAGAAAATATTTTTACCATTCAATATAATGGATGTCATTAGCATTGATTCTACCTTGAATTCGTGGGATAAATCAATTCAATCTTTTTCAATGTTTTAAAGAAAACCCCATTTTCTTTCGACAACATGATTAATTTTAATTTAATTTCAGAAACTTTTGTGTATTGAATTTGGAAAAATGGATTCCATATTTGGAATAAGTGGATCCAAATTATGTTAATAAACTAATTTTTTTGGAAATTATGAATAGTAACTACGGTAAATTTTATTTACCATAGTTAAAGGTAAATCAGGTAATTAAGGGTAAATATAATATTATAAAATTACCCTAGAACATGTAAAAATTCTATTGGATGACTAAAAGTCAACCCATATAACCTAAGGGTCGGATTATATTTATTTAATGGACTTTTTTCCATGAAAATAATTTAATTATTATTAAAACCAAAGAATGTGACAACATTTCACTTTCTTAAATATTATAAGTATAATAATTTTAATTTAGTTATAAAATTCATGAAACATCGAATATAAATAGTTTCCAGAAATATAATACAATTATCTAAATCATAGGAATTTATTTAGAATTTTTAGGGATTAAATAATTATCATTTATTATGACACAATGATGATGTAGTAATTGTCTTACTAATGAAATATTGAAATAATTGATGTTATAAATACCCAAATAAATGTAATTTAAGAGTTTTTATGAATTACACTAATTTTATATGTTAATATTACATGTTATTATTTATTTAATTAACTTTGTTCTAACTAATCAACCTGTTATGAGTTTCAAAAAAATAAATTACTAAATAGTGTTAAAATTGACATAAAATAGTTTTTTTAAAAAGTATTATATTATTAATTGTTATTTTATTCCTAAGAATCTAAGGTTTGGAAAAATGACTTAGATAAGGTTATATATATTAATAATAAACAACTTGGGGTTCGTTTGGCTTGATATAGTATGTTTATTGACCTTATAGTGTAAGAAAACAAGAAGACACGGTAAAAGTTAAATTATCTAACTTAAAGTTAAATATAAATGATAAGGTTACAATTGATAACTAAAATTGTCTAAATTCTATTGGATGAGAGGATTTAGACCCCTACCCACCTTAGCTTCTAAATATATCAATTTGGAGCTATTAAAAACCGAATTTTACTTTATAATAAAATAATATTTTTAGTTATTCCAAAGGTGCCCCTCTCCTCCCTTATAAAAGGGAACCTCCTCCTTCCTCTTCCTCACACCACTTTTGTAACGCCCCGACCCTAGTTACCCATAGTCGGTGCATTATTACATAACATTGGCATGATCACAAGAAAGATAAAATCTCAAAAGACCGATTGGTTTAGTAGCCTTGGAAACACTAGATATATTCATAAGTTTTACATTACATCATAAAGTGAAAAACTAATACGACAACATAATGTCTCCATAGTCCACACTATTATCCCCTCATAATATCCCTATAGGTCATTCATAAATTACTTCTTCACATCCTAGGAAAAATAAAACATTGAAAAGGGGTGAGCTCAAATGCCCAGAAAGGATAACAATATAGCGGAACATTCAAAAATAAGCATAAACATTTAAGGAAATGCATTACTAAAACAAAAGCCTTTAAACTTGAACATCAACATAGTATGGAAAAAGTAAAATAAAATAATGCCATTTACCTATTCACATGGATATTCTACTAATCGAATAATCACATGCAATATCAATAACCTCTTTCATAATGTCGGAATGCATAATGCTGAACTTTAATTTCTTTGTCAAGGCCTCGTCCCAAGACCTAGGGGCTAACTGTAACCGGAACCCAACCTGGAGTGCCTTTAATAACCGGACACCGACCCGGAGTACCTCTAATAACCGGCGACCAAAACAGAGTTCCTCTAATAACTGGAGACCAAACCGGAGGGCTTACTTTTACCGGTCCCCAACCCGGAACATACTTGTCAAACACATTCATCTGAATGAAAGGTTGAAATATAACATAAACATTCGGATTATAAATAACATATGAAATGTCAATACTTTAAACAAAAACCATGAGTGACATAAGAATGACTTATCCACAGTCAAAAATATCACAAAACCTTCAATAAAATATGGATGTTTTGTATTATAATAAATCAACTTCAAATAAGATAAAAATCAATCAAAGGATGTTGACATAAATGAAATCAAGACTATTTTAGAAAAATATCTCTTTATATTTTGAAATCATTTAAGAGTCTTATATTTATGAAATAAAACATTTTTTGAAAATATTATTATTATCTTCTAAGGGAAGATTTGACGATTTTATAACAGCGGTAAATAGCCGCACCCGCCGTATAAGTTAAAAAAACATTCTTACCTTAAATTTGTCGAAAAGGTTAAAAGTGCCTTATTTGTAAATCGACGGAAAGATTATTTTCGAAACACATAAGGGTATAAATGACTTTAAACCATATTCTTTTAAATAGTAAAAATGTTTTGAAATACATTATTAAGAAACATGGATGTGGATGATAAAGAGATCCGAGTAGATTATTACGTATAAACAACCTCGGATAACGAAGAGATTGTGAAATAACCCTTACCAATTTGGTAACTGATGAAACATACAACCCATGAAATAGTTATCATACAATGAATATGTAAATACACATAAATTAGAGTTTATTAGACAAAGAATATAATTATGGGCAGTATATACACCACACAAAAGGTGATGGTGGCAATATGGCATGAATCTCACGGAAATAAGGAGTGAGATGAAAACCCCTTACCTTGTACTTTTCCTTGGTTGGGGTAGGTTAACCTCCTGTATAATGGGGAAATAATTGTTATTAAATTATACAAGAATCATATAAATTAATATGATATCATATATGATCTTTTAATATTGATTTGATAATAATATCTTAGTATTATCGTTGTTTCGGGTGTTAACTTACTTGTTTTATTTTCTATGTTTTGTTACAAAAGACATGTTTGTAATGGATATGTTGTATTTTATTCATATCCATAATTATATCAAGTCCTTAAACATCATTTTTAAATCATCAAATGATAATTACACTTTAATGGATACGATGGAGAATGAATCTCATCGCGTTCGTGGAGACAGTAGTCCGTACGTACGCACGAGCGACAATATCATTCTTTTGAAATAATATATAAATGGTTGTTATATCATATATACAGAATCATTAACATGTTATATTTATTATTTACATGATTTACATATCATTATTATACCCATCCAAATAATAATATATTGAATAAGAATTACACCAAGACGTGGAGACGGTAAGCTGTACGTACGCACGTATGGTGACATGTTATTCAAAGGGTGGATATAATACTGAATATGGTTCTACCATATTTATAATAACATCACAGTATATATATGATACTGGAGTTATTATTTTATAATGGTAATAACAAAGGAAGAAGCAGTGGAAGAAGAAAGGAACATGGAAAAGGATGGTGGAATCATTACCTCTTCTTCGGGTTCTTCCTTTTGATTTGATCAAAAGGGCTCCTTAGGTTGGCTTTCTGATCAAACTAAGTCCTCTAGGTTGTAGTAAGGGTAGTTGGGAGAGTATTGTGGCAGAGTTTTGCCGAACAAAAAGATTTTTAAGGTGTGAAGAAATGAGAAGGAGGAGTTCCCTTTTATAAGAGGGGTGAGGGGAACCTTTGGAAAAGATAGAAATATTAGTTTATAATAAATTCATGTTCGGTTTCTAATGGCTAAAAAGTTTATTATTTAAATGTTAAGGTGGGTATGGGTCGAAAAAAAATTAACCAATAGAATTTATACAGGTTTTGGTACTTATATTAACCTTATCTTTAAGTATTAACTATAAGTCAATTAGTTTCACTTTTACAATGTCTCTTTGTATTTTAATATAATATGGTTAATAAACTTACTACATACATCCAAGCGACCCCAAATTGGTCCATTAATGATGAACCTATCATGATATAAGTCTCTTGGCCGAACCTTATATTTTTAGGAATTTAATATCAATTAATAATATAATATTTTTTTTAAGAACTCTATTATGTCAATTTTGACACTATTCAATAGTTGATTTTTTTGAAACTCATAACAGATTTATTACTTCGAACAAAGTCAATTAAATCAATACTAATATATCATATTATCCTAGAAAATTAGTTTAATTCATTAAAAGTTTCATATTATATTTATTTGGGTATTTATAATATCAATTACTTTAATTTTTCACTATTATAGTAATTAATTCATCATCATTATGTCATAAATAAATTTAATTATATAATGTCTAAAAATTATAAATAAAATATAATTATGTATAAAATACTTTTATCTTTCTAATTAATATTTATAATCTAAAATAAAACATATATAACCCTATGTAAAAATTGTTTTTCTAAAATATATATGCTTGTGTCATTTTTGTATTCATTTTATCTTAATTAAAATAAACTTTCCCTATCACCTACTAGTGGCACCATGGGGTACCCAAATCGACCCAAAGATGCCTATGGTCGACCATGTATCAAAAAATAATGCTAGGACACGTTTTAGGGTAATTTAGTATTATTATAATATTATTTCTTTACCCTTATTTACCGGATTTACCCTTAACAATGGTAAAAAAAATATTTACCACAGTAATTATTCAAAATGTCTAAAAATAAAAGTTATATATTTACACAATTTGAACATACTGATTCAAAATATGGAATCCATTTATCTAAATTCAAAACACATAAGTGGCAGAAATTAATTTAAAATTAATTCCCACTGTCAAAACAAAAAGCGTGTTTTTAAGAGATAATAACTATCAAAAGATTGACACTTGTTTATGTTCGGTTTAATTGTAAAATTATGGCCAATGACCAACATTATATTAAATGGTAAAAAAATATTCTAAATATACTTTAAAACTACACAAATTCATAATTTATCACTATTAATTATTTTGATTAAAAAATTTGTTTTTAATTAAAATTTAGTAATTTTCACTATTCATCAAAATATGAAATTTATCCGAAAAGTACCAAAAGTTCACCTTAGGCTAAATTCAATACTCCGAATCCAAAAATGAAGTCCATTTTGAGAGATAAAATTTATAAAATTTTAAAAGGTAGGTATTACTATTCATAACGGCTAGTTTGATTGGTTTTGGTGTGTTAGAACTCGAAGTTGCGTACATCACACGCTACTGTATTATTCAAAGGAAAGCCTACTGTGGAAGATTGGGATGTTTCATTTTAAATTTTTTGATGTCCCCATTTAGTTAAAAAGTTTAAAATATTGTATTTAAAATGGTTTCACTATTAAAAGTTGATAAAAGTGCAATACTGAAAATGAATCTGTTCTTACATTATGTCTAAGAAACTCATAATACGGATTCTAAAATTATAAGGATTATATAAAGATTAAAATTTAGTTAATAATATTCATAACCTCTTTTGTATGGATTTTTTTTTGGTAAGTCATGGTGTGATTGAACTCGGTGTTGTGTGTAGTGCAATTTATTGAATTATTTTGAAGAAATAACACACTATGAAATCTTGGGGTGTTACATTCTCCCCTCCTTCAATAAATTGCGTCCTCGCAATTTGAAATTGTTCTTCGAAAATAGAAGGTTGAAAATAGAAAATATATTTGTGGGAAAACCCACATCCAAAATTGGGCTACTAAAATTTAGTCTTAATATGAGGAAAAGAGAAATGAAAGGGTCACCACCAAATTATGATCTCGATTAGGAGAACATTGGTGGAAATTAGAGACATATAATTGGAGGGAAAACGTAAATATTTATAGGTAGCGATTCAGGTAATCAATCACAAACAAGTATAAAATTGAGGTCCTTAAACTCATCAATCTATGATGATTTGAAATACCATCGGTTCAACAAAACATAAGGTATTGGGATAACACATTTTGACGTTTAAAAATATCTTAGTTGAAATCCCACATCGAAAAATGAATTAATGAGGCCTCTATTTAAAATAAAGAGTGGAAAGTTTGAAGATTACCGAAAATAACACATACTAGGGTTCCATGTAGGAAAATATGGATATGGAATAGAAATTGAACCATCAATTATCTGATGGAGAGTGGTAGAGAACATGGCTATGAAAAGGCCAATAATCCCAAAGCCATAAATTAGTGATGATTTAAGGTACCATCTAGGACAACATTTTTGTTCTAAGTTCCTTTTATTAATGTTGAGGAATTTATTTATGAGATTGGATAAGATCATAAGGAGATATACTTACATTATAATTAGAGTTTTATCCATTAATAAATTTCTACCACAAACTCATCTTTCACTCTAAAAGATAATTGAATGTAAAAAAAAATTTCTATTTATACTATTTGTACAGGGTTCCAAAATAAATGAATTTATAATTCATCTACCAGATCTTTTAAAAAAACTACATTATTTAATCCAGGACATCTCGTGGGACAGTGCTAGGTGATACACCCTTGTCGCCCTTAGGTTGCGGGTTCAAGTCTCGCAGCCTTGCCGGACGCGACGGGTTGTCGCCCAACCTCCGGGTTGTCCTTTTATGGAAATCCAAAATAATCCAAACTAGAACTATCCAAAATACTTCTTTCCAAACACACAGTCCAACATTTATAAGGAAGGTAAACATAATGTAGATCCTTTTTACCCCGTAATAGCATATGAATACCTTCATCATGTATTCTTTTAATACACTGAAACATCCTGAATTACCATATTCCTTATTGATTACATTCATGCTCCCTTATTCCATATAGAATGCTGGATATACTTCATCAATACAAAAATGTTTTAAACCCCAACAATGATGGAATATACAAATCATTAATCAGTTCCAAGGTAGTCAAGAATATCCAATATAATTTATCCAAAACAATCATGTATTATTCCAAAATCACTACCTCGGTATCATAACTATATTATGGATTATCATCCTCTCAACCATATATTTTCCAAATATTTATGCTGCTATTGAGTCACTTTTCTTTGTTCCACACAATCTCAAGTCCTTAATGAAATAGTATTGCAGTACAATCCTTATATATTCCATAATTATTATAACAAGTACATTGTTGATACAACACTCAATTAACATAATCAACATAAGAACTCTAATCATTCCTCTTCATCTGTGGGAGTATCATAACTTGATTATTATCTAATAGCATCATTTGCGTCATAGTCTGATGACTGGTACATAGGTTCACGTAGTGTCCAAACTCCTTGCAAATTAATCATTGTACATTTGAAACCATTTTCTTACCCTTGCAGTCACGTACTTTGTGCCCTTTTCCTCCACACTTATGACAAACTCCCATTCCTTTTAGGCAAGTTCCAGGGTGTTTCTTCCCACAGTTATAACATATGGGAAAATTCTTCTTTTCCCTTCTTCCCTTTATCCATCTTTCTCTTTTCCAACCTTTTCTTCTCTTGCTTCCCTTCAAAGCCATAGGACTCAGTAAACTCTTTACTTATCTTATCAACACATGATATTATTTCTTCATATGATGATAATACATGCGAGACTATTTCTCTTGTAAATTATGGCTTAAGACCATAAAATATATGATCCTTCTTTCTCTTTGTATCATGTGCATTGCTAGAGTTCTCATTCCTTCTACTGGGCACCATTTTTAAACAATGGCATACATTAGATTAGTTTATGAATAACAATACCTAATCCCAAACCTGTAAAACACATAACATAAATTAAATAGTTTATGGATATAATCCATAATCATAAAAATGTATCCTTTGTGGAAGTATATACTTATAAACCCTTCATAATGATTTTTAAAGAAAATGAGAGTTATCCTAAGCATATCCCTTGGGAGTGTCGTAACCAAGAGTGCAACAAGGCCCGTTGTCGTGCACCAGTTCCCGTTCGAGTCTAGCTCAAAGCGATGTTTTCGAGTTTTACCCCTAGGTACATCTATGCCAGAGCCGCCTCTACCTGCTCGTATCCAGACAGGGACGTATTGTTCAGAAAACTCACAAAATCTCTACAATACCAAAATTCTAGGATGTTCTTCTATACTAATCCTCAAAATTCATCTTAAATCTATGTGCACTAATCAGAGTATATCTAAATCTAGCTTCCAAGGTTTGTACTAAACTTTCTCTGATACCAACTGTAACGCCCCGGCCCTAGTTACCCATAGTCAGTGCATTATTACATAACATTGGCATGATCACAAGAAAGATCAAATCTCGAAAGACCGATTGGTTTAATAGGCTGGGAAACACTAGATATATTCATAAGTTTTACATTACATCATAAAATGAAAAACTAATATGACAACATAATGTCTCCATAGTCCACACTATTATCCCCTCATAATATCCATGCAGGTCATTAATAACTTACTTCTTCACATCCTGGGAAAAATAAATCATAGAAAAGGGGTGAGCTCAAATGCCCAGTAAAGATAACAATATAGCGAAACATTCAAAAATAAGCATAATCATTTATGGAAATGCATTACTAAAACAAAAGCCTTTTAAACTTGAACTTAAACATAGTATAGAAAAAGTAAAATGAAATAATTTCATTTACTTATTCACATGGATATTCTAATAATCTAATAATCACATGCAATATCAATAACCACTTTCATAATGTCAGAATGCATAATGCTGAACTTTAATTTCTTTGTCAAGGCCACGTCCCAAGACCTAGGGGCTAATTGTAACCGGAACCCAACCCGAAGTGACTCTAATAACCGGACACCAAACCAGAGTGCCTCTAATAACCAGAGACCAAACTGGAGTTCCTCTAATAACCGGAGACCAAACTGGAGGGCTTACTTTTACCGGTCCCCAACCCGGAACATACTTGTCTAACACATTCATCTGAATGAAAGGTTGAAATATAACATAAACATTCGGATTACAAATAACTTATGAAATGTCAATACTTTAAACAAAAACCATGAGTGACATAAGAATAACTTATCCACAGTCAAAAATATCACAAAACCATCAATAAAATATGGATGTTTTGTATTATAATAAATCAACTTCAAATAAGATAAAAATCCATCAAAGGATGTTGACATAGATGAAATCAAGACTATTTTAGAAAAATATCTCTTTCTATTTTGAAATCATTTAAGAGTCTTATATTTATGAAATAAAACATTTTTTGAAAATATTCTTATTATCTTGTAAGGGAAGCTTTGACGATTTTATAATGGCGGTAAATATCCGCACCTGCCGTATAAGTTAAAAAAACATTCTTACCTTAAATTTGTCGAAAAGGATAAAAGTTCCTTGTTTGGAAAACGACGGAAAGATTCCTTTCGAAACACATAAGGGTATAAATGACTTTAAACCATATTCTTTTAAATAGTAAAAATGTTTTGAAATACATTATTAAGAATCATGGATGTGGATGATAAAGAGATCCCAGTAGAATATTACGTATAAAAAATCTCGGATAACGAAGAGATTTTGAAATAACCCTTACCAATTTTGTAAGTTATGAAACATACAACCCATGAAAGAGGTATCATAAAATTAATATGTAAATACACATAAATTAGAGTGTATTACACAAAGAATATAACTATGGGCAGTACATACAACACACAGAAGGTGATGGTGGCAATATGGCATGAATCTCACGGAAATAAGGAGTGAGATGAAAACCCCTTACCTTGTAATTTTACTTGGTTGGGGTAGGTTAACCTCCTGTATAATGGTGAAATAATTGTTATTAAATTATACAAGAATCATATACATTAGTATGATATCATATATGATATTTTAATATTGATTTGATAATAATATCTTAGTATTATCGTTGTTTCGGGTATTAACTTACTTGTTTTATTTTATATGTTTTGTTACATAAGCCATGTTTGTAATGGATAGGTTGTATTTTATTCATATCCAGAATGATATCAAGTCCTTAAACATCATTTTTAAATCATCAAATGATAATTATACTTGAATGGATACGATGGAGAATGAATCTCATCGCGTTCGTGGAGACAGTAGTCCGTACGTACGCACGAGCGACAATATCATTCTTTTGAAATAACATATAAATTGTTGTTATATCATATATACATAATCATTAACATGTTATATTTATTATTTACATGAGTTACATATCATTATTATACCCATCCAAATAATAATATATTGAATAACAATTACACCACGACGTGGAGACGGTAAGCCGTACGTATGCACGTATGGTGACATGTTATTCAAAGGTGGATAGAATACTGAATATGGTTGTACCATATTTATAATAACATCACAGTATATATATGATACTGGATTGATTATTTTAGAATGGTAATAACAAAGGAAGAAGAAATGGAAGAAGAAAGGAACTTGGATAAGGTTGGTGGAATCATTACCTCTTCTTCGGGTTCTTCCTTTTGATTTGATCAAAATGGCTCCTTAGGTTGGATTTCTGATCAAACTAAGGCCTCTAGGTTGTAGTGAGGAAATTTGGGAGAGTATTTGGGAAGAGTTTTTCCGAACCAAAAGGTTTTGAAGGTGTGACGAAATGGGAAGGAGGAGTGCCCTTTTATAAGAGGGGTGAGGGGCACCTTTGGAAAATCTAGAAATATTAGTTTATAATAAATTCATATTCGGTTTCTAATGGCTCCAAATTTTATTATTTAAATTTTAAGGTGGGGATCGGTCGAAAAAAACTCAACCAATATAATTTAGACAGGTTTGGATACTTATATTAACCTTATCTTTAAGTATTAACTCTAAGTTAATTTGTTTCACTTTTACAATGTCTCTTTGTATTTTTATATAATATGGTTAATAAACTTACTAAATACATCCAAGGGACCCCCAAGTAGTCCATTAATGATGAAAATATCATGATATAAGTCTCTTGGCCTATCCTTATATTTTTAGGAATTTAATATCAATTAATAATATAATATTTGTTTTAAGAACTCTTTTATGTCAATTTTGACACTATTCAATAGTTGATTTTTGTGAAACTAATAACAGATTGATTACTTCCAAAAAAGTCAATTAAATCAATCCTAATATATCATATTATCCTAGAAAATTAGTTTAATTCATTAAAAGTTTCATATTATTTTTATTTGGGTATTTATAATACCAATTATTTTAATTTTTCACTATTATAGTAATTAATTCAACATCATTGTGTCATAAATATATTAAATTATTTAATTCCAAAAAATAATAAATAAAAAATAATTATGTAGGAAATCTTTTTTATCTTTCTAATGAATATTTATAATCTAAAATCCAACATATATAACCGTATGTAAAAATTGTTTTGCTAAAAGATATATGCTTGTGTCATTTTTGTATTCATTTTAACTTAATTAAAATAAAGTGTCCCTATCACCTACAAGTGGAACCATGGGGTCCCAAAATAGACCCAATGATTCCTATGGTCGAACATGTATCAACCAATAAGTCTAGGACACGTTTTAGGGTAATTTAGTATTACTATAATATTATTTTTTAACCCTTATTTACCGGATTTACCCTTAACCATGGTAAATAAAATATTTACCGCAGTAATTATTCAAAATGTCTAAAAATAAAAGTTATCTATTTACACAATTTCAAAACCATGATTACAAATATGGAATCCATTTTTCTAAATTCAAAACACAGAAGTGGTAGAAATTTATTTAAAATTAATTCCCACTGTCAAAACAAAAAGCGTGTTTTTAAGAGATAATAACTACCAAAAGATTGACACTTGTTTATGTTCGGTTTAATTTTAAAATTATGTCCAATGACCAAAATTATATTAAATGGTAAAAATATATTCTAAATATACTTTAAAACCACTCAAATTCATAATTTATCACTATTAATTATTTTGATTAAAAATGTTGTTTTTAATTAAAATTTAGTAATTTTCACTATTCATCAAAATATGAAAGTTATCCGAAAAGTTACAAATTTTCACCTTAGGCTAAATTCGATACTCCGAATCCAAAAATGAATTCCATTTTGAGAGATAAAATTTCTAAAATTTTAAAAGGTAGGTATTACTATTCATAACGGCTAGTTTGATTGGTTGTGGTGTGTTAGAACTCAAAGTTGCGTACAACACACGCTACTGTATTATTCAAAAGAAATCGTACCGTGGAAGCTTGGGATGTTTCATTTTAAATTTTTTGATGTCCCCATTTAGGTAAAAAATTTAAAATATTGTATTTAAAAAGGTTTCACTATTAAAAGTTGATAATAGTGCAATACTGAAAATGAATCTGTTCTTACATTATGTCTAAGAAACTCATAATATGGATTCTAAAATTATAAGGATTATATAAAGTTTAAAATTTAGTTAATACTATTCATAACCTCTTTTGAATGGCTTGTTTTTTGGTAAGTCATGGTGTGATTGAACTCGGTGTTGCGTGTAGTGCAAGTTATTGAATTATTTTGAAGAAATAACACACTATGAAATCTTGGGGTGTTACAACTTTGAGCCTTCAAGATCGGCCAAACCCTGCCAATTTCTCCTATCCACTTCCCTAGAAACATCCTAGAGGTTCTTGTCTTCTTCAATGACCTATTTTAGAACCCTAAAAGGAGGTCTCCAAGAAGCACTTCAAAGAAGAGGTAATGTCCGTTACCGATTCTTTCATCTTTATTTCTTCTTCCACTTATTCTTCTTTAGTTGTTTCATTATTAAGTAATAACATAAGAATATATCATATAATTATATGTTATTATAAGTATGAAACAAACCTATTTCACCATATATCCATCCTACGGAAAAAGAAATCACCGCGCGTGCGTACGTATGGAATACCGTCTCCACGCCGTGGTGTAATCTATTTTCCACCACCACCTTACTTGGATGGGTATAATGGTGTATATAATGAATATATATGACTATTAAAAAGTGATATTGATTCTTAAATAGTATACATACATTCCAATACAATTCCAAGATCATGGGAACGATATCATCGCTCGTGCGTACGTACGGAATACCATCTCCATGATGTGATGCGATTCGTTCTACATGATCTTCATTGCATAATGATTATATAAATGAATTGAATGAATGAATATGATATATATTACAATAATACCATTCTATAAATGAGGTATCTATAACCTAAAGATAAGAATAATAATTTATCCGACAAACACGCATAAGAACAAAAAAGTAATATACACCCGAATAACAAGTAGTAATGAAATATTACTAATAATAAGCTATGAATATGACCATATATGATATCGTAACAATAATTATGATTCTGTAATAAGTCAATAACATTATTTAAATCATTATACAGGAGGTTTGGACACTTACGAAGCAAATTGGACCTAAGGTAAGGGAAATATCACAATCTCATTTTTATCTGAGATTGTTTATACTTTGGCATTTACTGGGGTGTATTTTATCATCCACATCCATGTTTCCTCAATATTTAATATTATTTCCATTCACCTAAAATTTTTTATATACTAATTTACCCTTCGGTGAGTTTTTAATAAAATATATGAAATGAATCTTTTGTCATTTTTTGTACGAGGTACTTTTTTGACTTTTCCGACAAAAGTACGAGAAGAATGTTTTTTTAACTTATACGACATGAATGGATTTTTAAAACATTATTTTCAAGAAGCTTCCTTTACAAGTTTTCATGTTTATTTTTAATCAAATTCTTTTAGTTTAAAATTGTATGACATGTTAATAAAGAAAAAAATGTTTTTCAGTAGAAAGGATATTTTCCTCAAGAATGGAGTTCAAGTGTTTTATCAAAATTATTTTCCATCTAAGATAATATAGGGTTCTGTTTCTATCCCTATTATTACATGGATTTGATTATGTTGTGATGGAAATATTTTTATGAATTCCTTCATCTTATATGAATTGTTTTATGATGTCATGTTGTTTAAGAATCCCATTTTTATTACATGGGTTATGCTATGATGTATGGTTTATGATTTTGTGGCACACATAAGAATGGTATCATTATGAGATGGGTGGGACCTATATCTCTCTCCAATGCATTGGGTAAAGATTTTATATCCCTTGAGATAGACATGGCTGGAATGGTAGGTTATACCGGTTCAGTGAAATAGGACTGAAACGAGGAGTGAACTCGGTTCAGAAAGGGACTTTGTCCACTAAGATAGTCTTGGCAATGAGTATTGACGAATAAGAAATGATTCTATATGATTATGTGTGTATGCCACAAAGTTTCATGTTTTATGTTATGATTATTGGGATTACATTTCACTACTATGATTTATCCCATGTTATGAAATTATGATCTCTTTTGCAGGTTAAGATTTTCAAAAGATATGTTCTTATGAATATGATGTGATTGATATTTCTTTTGTTTACCCTTACTGAGAATTTGAGCTCACCCTTTTATGTTTTCTTTTCCCCATGACATAAAGAAAAGATTTAGGTTTTTAAAAAAAGAAGATCTTTATGGGAGATGTTGAAGATCTTTCACCATGATTAGAAGATTATATTCCGAGTTTCCAAAGACACAAAACTATTACGGTCCTTGTGTGTGTGTTTTTGTTATGTACTAAGTATTCCACAAAAGTAATGTAATGTCTGTGTACGTCATGCTTTGGGTCTCTACAATATAGTAGTAGAATTTCAGGACCCGTGTATTTGTTAGATTATCAAAGTGAATGATCGTTGTTTAAAACCATTCTATGAATCGTTAAATAAAATAATAGGATGAGTTAAATGATCCAACATATAAACTAGAGAAAATAATTTAGATTTATGATCCAGGTATAGTTAATTATTTTCAACTATGTTCTTTTTGAAATGTAACCAAACTTTTAACCGTACATTTACTCTATGTTTGGAATTTCAAAATAAATAGGTACATTTTTTCTCTTCCACTTTTATCATTATGGGATCCCTCTTGGGGTTTTAAATGTGAAATAATGTTTTTAATGTGTGAGATTTAGAATATGTATCATTTTAGTATTTATTAATGAAACACATTAATTCTTGAATTCAATCCTACCTTCAACCATACTTTAAAATTACACTTGTTACATGAATCCAAAGTGATCAATTTCATATTGATGGGTCATAAACATCAAACCATGTGATTTTTTTCAGTGAATTCTTTTCAAATAACATTCTCTAATATTTAGTCCCAATCATGATCTCTTTCTTCTCTTCTCTTTAAACACAAATGGTAGTGTAATTCTATGTTTGGGGGATTAAGAAACTATGATTAATTTTATTGTACTTAAATGTGTAAAAACATTAATAATCATGAAAAAATAATGTAAAATGAATTTTATTGCCATGATTATTATTTTAATTCATGATAATGTTGAAGAGAATAGTTTTTCGAAGGTGTTATTTTTTTCGTTGTGATTTTTAACTAATAACATTTTGCTCGTATTAATCAAAATTCCACAATGTATACCTATTGGATTTTGGGGGTACGTTAGATTTCCTAGGTCCCTATCATTATAATATGGGGTTTCAGGTCACTTTTATTTTAAATAGATTATCCCACAAAAAATAAAAATGATGACACTCTAAAAATATTTTTTCAAAGGCATGGTGTTCAGTAATTGGGGATAATGACTCCCTCGTTGTATTTCCATGATTAAGAATTTACATCACTATAATAGATCATGGAATTGAAAATATGTTTAGTTTTTAACACTTGGGCATCATGACTCTATTGTAGGCTTTCCCAAAGTTAGACTTTTCATATCAGTTTTGGTTAAAAAACAAAAAAATGATAATGATAAATATTAAAAGATAAAATTGGATACTCATCTTAATTTCTAATTTGAGTCTTACTTATCTCTTTATTGTTTCCCCTTGACATGAAAATGATCTCTATGATATTTTTTTATTCACAAAAAATCATAATGCATAATTGAAATTAGTTGAAATGTGATAATGAATTTGAACAAAAGAGTGGGATTGGGAATGGGATATTCTTGTGAACCTGTCTTGTGTTATATTGTTTTTATAGATTTCATGATTTTTTGGCATGATGGTATATAGTGATAATTATATGTTAACATGTTTTGAAGAAAGATAATTAAATTGTCACATTTTTATATGAGTTTTTCATGGGACTAGAAAAATAAAATTTTGTGGTGTGATTAGAAATTGAAAGAGGAAAATATTATTTGATTTTATTTTAATAATCAGGTGTCTCAATGTCCATAGATACTAGTTTTAGTGATTTTTATTAAACCTCATTTTACATCATTATACAATTCATGTATAATATTTTAATTTGGGTCCAACTAATCACCTAATTATGAAATTAATTATTTCGATTATTTGAATTTTATACTTTGGGATATAATTGACAAATTTGTGTGTATAATTTTCTTTTTTTATATCAATAGTTAAATCATAAGGTAATATGATGATTTTTGGAAATGAATGCATAAATTTATAGATAAAGCATAACAGGCTTAAGGTCCATTATAAAAATGTGGAGCACGAAATTCTATAACAACGAACCTAAAATTGTAACATTATAAATATAATATTATGGGGATAATTTAATTTAAATATGGAAATTATTAATTCTGATATTTTTAAGGAGATCCTGGGAGCTCAAGTTGACATTTAATTTGTGAGTCAAATTTGGGGGACAATAAAATCATCACATCATTTTATGAATAATATCCAAATACATGATCCAATTGGAAGGAAATTATGACAAAAATTAAAGGCCACCTCGATGAAGATATTTATATTCAACCACCCTTTCATATTCATCTGTCTTTAATACTTAATATGAATGTCTAAAAGTGGTATGAATCTAGTCTTATTTTTATGGGAATCATTGAGAAGTCAAATATTCATTAATTTCTCACCAACCATTTTCTATCATAATTAATGGGGAAGTAATTCATTGATGGGGGATTGAACCTAGGATCAAAATTTTCCTTTTTTATGATGGTGGTGGTGAAGGGATTTTGGATCCATGTTTTATTTCATTCAATTTTATTTTTATCATTTCATTTCCTAATCGGAAGTCATTTTTACCAAGTATGTTTTTTGGTTTTAGGAAGATATTAAATAAAATTTCATCTTATTATAATTTTATTTTATTATTATGTATATTATATAGATACTTTTGAATCATTTTTTTAACTTATTCACACCAACACTTGTGAATTTTTTCACACAATGGTGGAGTGATCATTATTTCATTGTTTTCCTACTCCAATTCTACCCTCATGAGCTTAATACCCACTTCTACTGATAGAAAAGAATCAATGGAGGGATAAACATATTATAGGTTGACACAAGGGAGTATTAATGTATTTTATTGAATTCAATTTCTCATTTTAATAATTACTAATCAATTATTTGGTTTCAATTTTCAATCAATGATGAGAACTATCCATTGGTCATTCTAATTTTAAGGTTACACATCTAGAGTTCTAGAATGATACTCTAACATATTGTTCACATGAATATAATCATATATGTATATAGGTGATTTTTTTATAGGATAGTGAATATAATAAATCCATGATTGATTTGGGAATTTCAAATTTCATTGAATGAAACACTATAGAATTTAAAATATTGAAACCATTAAAAGAAATTCATTCAATCCTCCCTTTTTAAAACCCTTGGATCAAATAATTATCATAAATATGATTCACTAAAATAATTAAAATAATTAATAACCCACTAAATTAAAACTGAATTTTTCTAGTTTATATCCAAATCGCCCCTAAAGAATGTATGTTTCTTAAAGATTCCTCCTAGTTATCTGAGGATTGGATAACCCAAGTTATTTTAAAAGAGACCGCTTACCCTATATAACATTGTTAAATTTTGGAATCACCGGGGGAAAATTATTTGAGGATATAAAATTATACATAATAGGATTTTTTTGAATGTTCTATGCTTATTTTACAATTAACTTCTAAAAAATAATATCATGAAAGTCTAAATAACATAATAGGTAAAGGGATAAAAATTGTTGATGCCAGATGAACAGAGTACATAACATATAAATATTGTATCTATGAGATCCTGTGGAATGTTTCATTCCAAATGAAAGGTATGACACTATGGAACTAGAATACATATTTTATTCATACAGATGTATAGGGTCCAACTCTGATTCATTCCCAAAGAGAGTCATTCTAAAAAAGATACCGTCATAGATTTTTTGACACAGAATGTGTGTTTATATATTTATATTATCAATAATAGTTCCCTGATATTTAAAACCTTTATTTGACGGAGATCCATGATATAAAAGAATATTTAAATTAAATTAAATTGTTTGAGATCTGATAATTATGGGAAATATGAATTTTGGTATTTAAAGAGGTTCTAAAAGAATAACGACTTACGGTTTGAGAATAAAATACCAGGTAATCTTATATAGAAATGAGTAACATAGAGGATAAGTCAGATGTTACTTTATAGGTACAAATTTAGGAGGATTCATGTTGGTTTTCAGAAGGAATTTTGGGATAAAGTTGTTACTTTTGTATGCTACTTGGTGAACAAGACTCTATCATCTATTTTAGGAAAAAGACATCTATAATAATGTTAATATAGAAAAAATTTATCTTTACTATATTAAATACTATACTTCACTAACCTTGTACTATCTCAACACTCGGATAATATATGTATAGTTTTAATTTTTTTTAAATCCTTTTTAATTCGAAAATCATATGCTTTACAAAAGTATGAGGGGTATCAATAGTTTAATTGGGGATTGGGACAATAAAATGGTTGAAAGGAGTAAAAACTGTGAATAGTTCATATTGGTAGATGTTTAGTGATAACCATGTGGTCTGGTAGAAGGAGGAGAATATTCTGAGAACTATACATAGATTCCTAGGAGACTTTGCAACATTATCCTTTTTTATAAATACATAACCATAGGGATAAAAAATGATATTTCAAACCATGAATGTCACCCTAACAAACAATATAGTTTGTTTTCCACTAAAATAGAAGAAACCTTATGGTTGCATCATGGTTGGGAAAATCGTGCAGCCTAATCATCACCCTCGTTAAAAAATGAATTATTATTATTCTGTACTTATGAGATTATATACAAGTCACCTAATGTTTACACTCATTTATACTCCAGAACAATTGGTTGTGGAATTATATATGTACCTTATTTTCAATATCAATATCAATCAATAATTCTTTGTTTGGAATTTTTTGTGTAGATATATGATCTGGATATGTCTTCGATTCAATTAAATTTTATTTTCTATAATATTTTTTTCTAGTTTTTATTCTTCTTCTGAAGCTCTTAAAATCAATTTAAATAGATTTAATAACCTAATTTATTGGTAAAATTTTATCTTGAATAAATTACCAAGGTAACATGAGTGGTTTTATGAGAACATGAAGTAGTTGGTCTGATATATTTCATTCATCTTCTTGATGTTGTTCGTGTTTATGTGGTTGTGAAAATATGTTTACTTGTAGTGTTTTTTTGTCTTTCTCTAAAATTATTAAAATGATTCTTAATGTGATGTCTGTCTCCCTTCATAGACACCAACAGGTTTAATAATGACATGAGGCTGGGTCATGGTCTACCCATGGGTTTTTTTAGTCCCTTGAATGTGTTTTATAGAAATTGTAAATGTTAAGATAGATATTTTTGGAGAGTAAATGGGTTATAAATATAATTTGTTATATTATCATGGTTAAAGGCATGCTTGGTGTAAATTGGGGATAATTGGTTTTGACTTTTTATGAGGATGATTAGAAATTTTTTATATTCTATTATTTTTTTGAAATTTCTAGGCATCTTTTAGAAATGGATTATATGTAGTATTTTTAATTTTGATATGGTATTAGTTTCCAATGATTTAAAATGATTTTTTAATGTAGTTAATGTTTTGAATGTTTTTTTGACATCAATGTTATTTTAATGGGGTTTTAAATGGCTTTAAAATTATTATTTTAATAGTGTTTGGTTTCTCCTTTGGTGATAATGCCTTAATTGATATTTTGGTAGTTTTAATGAAAATAATGATCATGGGTCTTGGTTGTAATTTAATGATGATAGACCATGTTTTACAGTGAAGATTTGAGTTTTTTCAAATGAGTACATGGTTTTAGTGTTTTATTCTAGGTGAAAATGGATCATGTTCTAATAGGAATTTTATTTGTGATAAAATCTATTGTGACCATGTTAAATAATGACTCAGTTAAAAAGGTAGACCAAAACTATTTTAATGTGTTAATAAGGTTAATTATTTTGAACCCTAAATAATGATTCTTAAAGGACTTGTTTGGGGATGATGGACATGTTGTTCCAATAAATACCCCAACCTATGTAGCATATATTTTGTGGTTTTTTATTACATTGGTGCAAGGTATAATGAATCAAATCCTACAGTAATGCATCATTTTTAGTCTTGGTAAATATGAAACATACATGAATATCACATTAAATTTCAAAAAAACAAAATAAGACATAGTTTTTTAATTGAATACACCATTTTTCCCATTACCATATCTTTATATATTAAACATAAAACATTTCCTTGAACTTCAGAAAAAAAAATTAAATATAATAATGTGGTGAGCTCATATGATCAGTAAGGGTATATGTATAATAAAAGGTATCCTAAATAAATATTTAATGATAAAATGGGAAATGTAAATCACTAAAACACATTCCATTATATATTTTTCACGAACATGAAGAATAATTTGGAAGGAATAAATAGTGATTAAATAATTCATAATACATAGTCCCATGAGATTGAAACTCTTCCATTGATATTCAAACTAATTGAATAATCACATGGATATCAATAACATATTTAATAATGATGGAATTCATAATGAAAGAAATGTTAAACATCTAGTTAAGGCCGAAAGATATGAAATCTATATTATCAAGGCCTCATTCTGACACATATTACATAAATGGGTAGGGCCTCAACCAAAAACACAAGCTAATTTAACTCATGAGGCATATAGTTGCATCAATGGGATATATATTGACCCCCTCGTCATGTATTTAGTACAATTAATTTTTAATATTAATAGGGTGAACCATAACCAACATAGACATTCCTATTGAAAAAGTATCATATGATGTTTTAATACATTACCAAATTAATAAACACACTCATAAACCATCATGAGTAATATGGATAATTATATCAAAAAATAAGATCCCCTGTCAAACTAATCATAATCCATCTAGAAAAATAATATTGAAGGTGTCATAATATTATTTATCAAAGTAGATGATGTAAAATGATGCTTTTTTTAGTAATTAACTGAAATACCATAAAAAACATAATTACAATTATTCTATAGGAAATTATTTTTTTATATGGAAAATCAATTTTAAAAATGAAAAATTTATAAAATATTTAGAATTTTTTATAAATAACCATTTATTATTGTAAAAAAAATTCTCTATGATTATTTTTCCTGATGGTCTGAAATTTTGTACATTTTGAGTGTGTTAAAAAAAATATTTAATACACATTTTCTAGTAAATATTAAAAAACATAACTTTTTAGGAAAAAGGTAGTAATATTTTTTACAAATAAAATTTTAAAAATTAAACAATTGGTAATAAAATACTTCAAAAAGTCACTTGGAGATTTTTTTAAACATTTTTGAATAAATTTTTAGAAAACATAGTCCCGAAATAAGAAATTATTTTTTTGAGCTAAATGAGAAATAATGAAGGATTTTCATAAAATGATTTTATCAATAATTTTAATAACCAATGATATAAAAATGCTAATATTATATAAAAAGATAATTAATAACTAGATTAGAAGAATACTTCAACATTTATTTAAATATATATAATAATATTTCATTGTTGGATACTTAATCATTTACAAACCTCATAAACAATGATATTGTTACATAATCCTTTACTATATTGGTAACATCTAAATCAAAATCACCATGAATGAAATAACATCAATGAAAACAATATGTAGAATTAGTATAAATGTATTCTAGAAATTACAAACCATATTACAATTATATACACACTGAAAAAAACTATGTGGTGAATATAGCATATGTATTATGTATGTAAAATTGAGATGATAAAGCCTTACTCAGGTCTTATTTCTTTAATATTTGTTTTTTACTATAGTATAATAAATATATATTTATTATATATATATATATATTAAATAACCATAATCATATATTACATACCATATATTATTTATTATATTCTTTTATGAAATATTATTAACAATTATTTGATAAAATCACTATTTCAAGTGATAGTTACATTATTTTTAATGAATGTTTGGGTTTATATATTTTAGTAATTTTACATTGGTAAATTTTAAATAATATCAGGAATTTAAAACAAGATATAAATATCATATATAAATATATAATTTAATCCATAAATGATAAAAACTTGAAATTCATTACGTTATTCATGGGGAGGGTGGGCAATACCTACGTATGAATCATGTTTCCATTTTCAAAAAAATGTAATTATAGAAAAATAAATTATAATTATTCTTTATAGATTCAATAGTAAGTTACATATTTTATTTTTCATAATAAATTAATTTACCATCCATGTAATAATAAATGAATAATATTTTTCATCGACGCGTCAAGGAGGTAGTCCACATGTACGCATGAATAGATTTTTTTTTCAAACGATGGGAACGTAATAATTCATATGTGATATTATATTTCTACAAATATAGTTATTTAATAAATAAAAAATATATTAATTAAATTTATCGTTTCATTCTTTTCATATAATTCCCATTCAAAAAAACAAATCACATTGCTACACGAGGCAGTAGTCCCCCACCCACACTAGCTATGTTATCGTATCTCTCAATGAAATGGAATGATTGAAATTTTATGTGATATAATAATTATATAACATTAATTATTTAGTAAATATTATATTCATATTATAATTCCATAATTGTATCTACAATTGAAGGGTGGTGATTAGAAATGAATTATATCGCTTCACAAGTTGGTAGTCTACCATGCACATGATCAATAGTTTTGTTTTCCATTATGTGGAAGTGGATATGAATGAAAATAAGAAATTTAAATAATAACATATCAATTTATAGTATATACATTTATTATTATATTTTTATATTTTTATAATATTTTAATGATATGTAAGAATAAATAAAAAATACGCATGTTTAGAATTTTATCTCACTTTCAAAGAAATCCATTTTGTTTATTTAAAATACTTTTATAGAATGATTTCCTAATAAAAATATTCCATTTAGGTTATGGGTAGGGAAATATGGTATATATTTTAGTTGGTCTTAGATTAACCAAAAGTATCTTTATATATGAATATGAGATGGTATGATGTAGTCTTTTACAAGTTTGGGAGAGGAAATAGTAAGAATTTTTGAAAATAATAAAAGATACCCACTTTTTCTCATGCCACAAGAATCCAAAATGAGTCAATATAGAAGCCTATAAGATATAAAGTCGAAATAAGGCGACTAAATTATACTTTTAAAAAGTTTTTACATCATCCTAACCCATGTATATTTAGTCCCCCCCCCCACCTAGTAAACGTATTCTAACCTCAACCACAATATATAGGTTTTCCCATTTTTTCTATAAAATATGGTCAAAAAGAAAGTTAAATTTATTTGATAACATTAATTACTATTATTAAAAATATATAATCAATATTTCCAAATTCCATATAAATAATTATAAAAAAATAATTTAAAATAAACTCATAGACGTGACAAAAAAATAGGCTTCCAAAGAGAAACTTTTCATAAGTATTGAATGTTTTAATTCCTACATTCATCATTAAATTGATTTTAATTACCTAATATATATATATATATATAAACATTATCTAATTTAAATTTAAATAATGTTAAAATATATTTTTTAATTTTTAATTAATTTAAATGAAAAGGTGGGGTTCAATAAAAATCAATATTTATCAGTATAATTCAATAACATTCTTCCTTTCAAAAAATTATAAAAAATAACTCATAGATATTTTTGACATGTATATTTAAAAAATTGAGCTTATTTTTTGAAATACATTCCCTAAATGTTTTAAAATATATTATTAAATTATTTTTTCAAATCATGAACAACCAAACTATTATAAACATATATCTTTTAAAAAAAATATTTCATTTTATTTAAAATAGTTATTAATTTATTTAAAACAAATATATAACCATTGTATTTATTTTATAAATGAGTAAAAAAAAATTAATTTTCATAATTTTTTCATTCATATATATATATCCACAAACATAACATCTAAGTTATAACTTTCATTTTTAAATATCAATATATTATTAGAGTATCATAATTTTTTTAAAACATGTGTTCTATGTTACACAATATATCGAATAAATTGAGTTTGTTTGAATTTAAATATGTTACAAATTCTTGGGTTGTTATGTAATCATATAATCATGGTGTTTTGGTCTGTCAAATATAATGTTTTTTTTCATAATTCTTGGAATGTCACTATTATATATCAAAAATATGGAAGATGTTGGACATGATGATCCAAATACATGGGTAAAGATATTGGACATGCATCCCTATATCCATTTTTCTTATAGATATACATTGAATTCAATATACAATTTTCTGTATGATGGATGTGGATTTCTTAATTTTTTAGGATGTCTCAATATTGTTTTAAAAATCCTGTATATGATATGATTGGAATGGAGTTCCTTATTTTCGGTAACATTACCATCATGTTGATTTCGACACTATGTGCATTTGATATGGTATTGGTAATTAGTTTAGTGTTTTTTCAAATAATGATTTTATGTTACTAATAAATTACCTTTTTTGTTTATAATTTTTTACCTATGTAAATTTTGATTTAGAAATCCAACATGGCTGATGAATGTTTTGTTAGTTTGGTGACACGATGTAACATAAAAGTCCAAATTAGTAATTAATAATGGATTATTCAAAAACACATTAATTTTGTTTTCTTGTGTATTTTTTGATTAGTTTATTTTTATAAAATGTTTTCTAGAATGGTTATTTTTATAAACACCATTGGTGGTGGCCTATTGTGTTTTTTGTATTCCCTTCTTGGGCACCATGGACCTTAGGGCCCCAAACTTATTTCACTTGTTTGTAGTTACAAGATAAAGATAAAGACCTAGATTTATGTTTATTTTTGGGATGATAGGATGGATCATGAGATGTCAAGACCTGGTTGGGAGTTATGATTGTGTTTGGGGTTTTTTCTATGCTTATATATTTGGTATTTTTTTTACTATTTCCTAAAATATAGAGTATATGTATTATTATTATATCATGTTTCACTTGGGTTATTTTTGGAATTGTCTATATTTTTTCAAATTATTTTGGATAATTTTTGTTATATATTTTATATTAATTATATAGTTTTTATGATCAGATTTGTGGTCATAGTATCTATAGTGTATCTCTATAGAACGTTTCTACTAGTTTTTATACTGTAGCACATGGGGAGGAATGCGAGAGGTCACATAACAAACTAGCTCATGGAAAAGATTTAGTGTCTCTCAGTCTAGGTTGTTATAAAGTGATATTATATCTCATTGTATCTTTTAATACTATTTTAAAAAATTGTATATGAGACTAGGATGTCATTGAATATTTCTATTAACCTCCTCAATAGGAGCCCACAACCCCACACACTGGGGGAAACCATGTTTCTTGGGGTGAGAAATTGATTGTTTTTCTTTTTTCTTTTACTATTAATTGATTTCCACCTTGAGGGATTCACTTAGCTGTGATGTTACATATTTATGGTTTTCTCATCTATTGTATTGTATGGATTGATATCATTTGTGTACATTAATCTTGATTGGAACAATGAATTTATAGGTCATTCGAATGTTGTAATTTTTTATAGTTCACTAGGTTTTATTATGTGGTAAAGTAAATTATTTTTTTAGCTTATGTTTCCTAGCCATCAATATATATCTATAGTTGTAAATGATTTATATGTTTTGGTATTAAATGTTTCAACAACTATTTATATATTTTATATATAAGTGTATAGTGTAACTCTACTCAACCAAATCCTCACCTAAATTATGGGTAATATGCTGTTATAAATGTCTTATATGGTAATAATTATAGTTAATCTATGTATTAGGAAGATATTCATAAGGTTTTTTTCTATTATAACTTATTAATGACACTATATCAAGTGAAAACCATGAATCATAAAATTGAATAATGCTGAGAATTTTGAAATATTGGTTACTAACAAGTGTTAAAATGGGAACCCTTTTGTTTAAAATTGGTAATGACACTTTATAGTAATATGAGGAATGGTGAAGCATTTTGGAAAAATATAAATTTTTATCCCATGTGTTTCTTTTTGACTCTATGTATGGGTGGTTTGGTCCCTAATAATTCCCTAGTTTTGAGACTCTAGGTCACCTGTTTTGAGGTCTTGATGGATTTGGATGAGTTTGATAGTGGGATATTAATTTCTATTCTATTAATTAGGATGTGACACTGGGTTGTTATGTGTCATATGATAACATGGATGTGGCAACTCTCATGGGTTTTCATCAAGCTGGATGAATGTTATACCCTTAAATGGGTGTCTTTGTTTGGGGTGTCATTAGTAATGGTTGTGTTGCAATGGGTGCTGGACAAAGAGTAAGAGACTAGTTTTGGAGTGATATAAAGAATATTTTCATAATGGGGGATGGCGTGAATCAAATTAATATTGAATTTGGTGAGATTGTTTTGGGAATGTATTATTGAGAGAGCTATTTGTTTTGGGAATGAAACTCAAGTTGTCACCATGAGTCAGTGTACTTGGGTAATCATGCATTTCCATGATAATGGTTAGCCTACTATTATGTGATCTAGGGGATATGATCCATAGGTAAATGATATGTTGGTGGAATCAATGTATGGTAGGTGTTGACACCCAAAAAATTAGAATTAGAAAAATCACAATTTAAGAAATACCTGAATAGGGATATTATTTGTCCTGAAAATTAAAAGGAATAAGAAAATTAACAAGACATGGGGATTTCGTGAGCCTAAGGGGAATATAAATTAGTTTACCATTATAAGGCCTTGTGAAGATTCTCCACGCAATGAATAGCATGAAGAAAGTCCCTCAAAGAACCCTTTTAGAACACCTGATTCTCTCTCAGAGGAACTTCAGAAAAAATGGACATACATCAGTGGTCGGCTAAACTCCCCTAGGCTACATGTTTTTTTCAAAAAAAAAGCACTTAAAAATCCAGCCAAACATCCCTTGAAAATTGGAGGAAATATATCCAAAATGTGGATACCTCTTGAATTCATAATGTTCAAGGGGTGCATCACCAATGGGATGGGTAATTATCTATGATAACATTGAAGCAGTATCACATGACCCTTAACTGTTGTATAAATAAATGAAAATTAAAGGGGAGGATGTGGGAGCTACTCGTAGTCATAAATATCAATAAATACACCACATAGTGTTTTTCAATACACTTGGAGTTCCTTAATACATACCCACCACATATAACAAAATCCCTTTAGCTTGTCAGCCTCATCGTATGTAAAGCCTTGGGTATATCAAATCAACGATGTGCTTCCCTTTTGGATACCTCAGAAAATATGGATGGATTTATCCTAGAAATGATAATTTATCCTTTAAAGAAATCTATTGGTCATTTGAAACATCATTAACAAATAAAGTAATTTTATTTTACATTACTCGTGTAATCTTACAAGACTGCATAAACATTGTAAAATAAAACAAATGGAACAAAATTGGGTGGAGGAAGAAGCCTCTCATAATCAAAGAATGCTTATGGAAGTCCATAGTGCGGTCCCACAAGACTCATGGACACACTACACTGTTCTGGTAGAGACCCCTAGACAAGCCACCCCTTCATCACAAAATTTCCTAGGAAAGGAATATATCTTCTTGAAAAGGCCTTTCAAGACACCAATTTTATGTTGTTAAGGCCCTTAGAAATGGGAATAAAAAAATATATGCGACCATCAATGAAACCTCATGATCAATGAAGTTCCCATTAATGTGAAATAATATGATAATTTTGGCCTTAGTGGGAAGGACTCAAGGTAATTTAAAGTTACTTGTCTCCCTTAGAGTAATCAATAATAAGGGTGGGTGAAGATGCATGGAACTGGACCCCTTTGCTGACTACATCATAGATCTGTTCCATATACACCATAAAAACTAGAAAACTACTGGGATGGTGGGGCCTATATATCACACAACCTAGCATAAAATGTAACCTCTACCTATAGTGACAAAGTGGATGAAATCTAGGAATTTTTTACAAGTACCAAAGAGGATTACATAGAGAAGATGATATTATAAAAAAACAAGCATTCCATAATGATGTATACTAGTATAAAACCAATGAAATCATGCACCATGCATAAATTACTTCATGTGATCATTCATAGATCACGCTAAACACTTCAGAAATGAAAATTTAGGAATATAACACAAAACATCTTTATCACGTGAGACTCAAAATGAAATAATAATGAATTAATCTAAGGAATTCACAATACAATGTCTACAATAATGGCTAATGGTGAAATCCATAAACAAAAAAACATGTTCTTTTTCCCTCATGTGCTTCATGTGAGTCATACAAGACATGTGGCAACACCAGTACATATTTTCTTGGTCTAACAACACTCCTTCATCATGTTATTTGGGTCATATGAAATATTATGGACATGTCATAGTAGGTCACGTGATTCCCCCTGGGAACACCACATTAGTCTCTTAAATCCCTCGTAGCCTATATCCCAAGCCACTTGATGTCCATAATATACATTACTTAACTTAAATAACATAACCATCTCATGTAAGATAAATCTCACAAATTAATCTGTTCATGTCATCTAATCCTTCTCAAAACCCACTCAATGAGTTATACGAGACCTGCGACACCCTCTAGACGTGTAGCCTAGGAATTCTAGTTCCCTACAAGGATGTTATCCATGACATGATAGAACTTCTGATACATGTCATAATTACTCTCTTGAAACCATACATATTTTTCCAGACAACTTTTGCGAATGAAACTATGGATGTTCAGTTGGATCTTGAAACAACATTTGGGCAATCTAGCCAAGTCATGTGATGGATTCCCTGATAAAAATACTAGATCTTTTGATGTCCTCTAGACCAATAATCTTTTATTATGAGACAAAAATTAGATATGCTAATCGGGTTATACTGAATCTTGTATATAGGATAACATCTTTATTTAGTTGTCTTTGAATATTTTAGGAACACCCTACACTACATATTAGGAGAAGAGAAAAATTGAAGCTTGTTAGGCAGGCATGTAAGTCACAAGTGAAACCTCAAAGTTTAATCCTCACCGGTGACATAAAATGGTATGTCCCAATTTCTAGTGAAATCTTAGAGTGTAATGATCATCCAAAGAAACTAAGAAAACTTTTATAATTACCGTATTTATGATATGTAGGCCACCTCTTTTAGGATCAAACTCCATAGGGTTGTCCAATTATGTAAGTACCTCACTCTCTTGGAAACTATATTGATCATTCGTCATCTCTTGTTTCTCAAACTGATTATATCCTAAGCTATCATAGAGAGTGTCAAAAACCATATCTTTAACATCAATTCTCCACTAACTAGTGAAACATATGTATGTAAAGACCTAATGAGTGAAGAGAATATTTCACCACAACATAAGGAAATCTACCTTTGGTATACTTCCATCGATGAAATAATCGTATGAGAAATATAATTCTTAAATAACTAGGATACATTAGAGGCCTTCCTAAGGACCAATCTCAAATAAAAAACTCTTTTAGTGTAAGTTGTTTGATGACTCTGACATCCCAACCATCAGGACCTAATAAATCTCATGAGTTGATCACTCTACCTCATCCATTAGTGGAAATATGAATGAAATGAACTATAATGAATATAATTCCATCCATAACTAGGATACATTGGATGTCTACCAAAGTCCCAAGATCCATAATAAATCTTCGTAGGGTTTTCCTAGATTAAATGTCTTTACAATGAGAAATGATAAAATGATCATTTTATATCCCTAGTTACTCACATCGATCATAGATATTTTGGGCTTGGGGAACTGCCAAACATAATTTCATCTGCATCATAATTCTCTAAAGTGACAAAGGAAATCTCATTGTGTAATCCCTAAACAATTGAACCATGAAAACATTGATTCTCCCTATACTCAAGATACATATGACGTCCCACCAGAACATGATATTTTACACATAGTGTCCTAGAGAATTTATGTATGTCATCTCTACATTCCATCAAACTACATAGGTCTGATGAACTTCATGTATTTTTATACCTTCAATAACCTTGATAAATAAGATTACTCATAATGGTTCAATCCTCTAATTGGAATATTAACCCTTACATTCATGGTCACACATTCTGGATACATTTCTTATACGGATTCCTCACATATAGGACTTCCCATTATTGGAAAACAGTGGAAAACCACATATACATAAAGACAGATTCACTAAAGATCACCCCTAGTATTTTTCACTTAAAATGTAATTAACCCATGATTTTTTTGTTAGGGAAACTGTTCATGTATTAGTATTAGGAAAAGATTTGTGAACATATCATAAATCTATAATTCGGTCTCATATTAGTAAATAATCCCCCACAAAATCATGAGAGGAGCAGGATCTCCCATCCTCTTGACCAATGAACGTCCTAAGAGTCAGTATGACTCAATACCAAGATGATCAACAAAAATTTAGAAATCATGTATACACCGTGTTTTGGAAGAGGTATCCATTGGGAGTGTAAGTTAAGAGATAAAATGGTAGACCAATGTTAATTAATGTACACATCACAATCCCCCACAATTATACAATCTGGTGGTGACCATCCATGGATCTTCTCCTAAAAAAATGAAACTGTGAGCCTAAAAAATCACTATAATAACAAATTATTGGTTTATATTCCATTATTCCATTTTTTTATCCAACATGAAAACAAAAATGACATGAATGATGTGAAGCCATCAAATGATCATATGTCATGATGATCATGTTGTAGGGAACTTTTTTTTATATTCCCTATAAAATCAAAACCATACGAATGGAATGAACTTGTAGATGATCCTCTGTAACCTTGGTTCTTATAAATTGAACCTAATTTTGATAAGTCCTCATGAGTATAATGGTCAGATTTTTAAAACATGAAAATTGTGTTATCATGGCCTATATGATTGATCACATCATGCCTATGATATTTCACTAATCCCAAACTTTTATCCTTTTTGTCTGTGTGATTACAGATACTACTCTCATAAATATAATACCAACATGAGATAGTGTCTTCATAATAAAACATTTATTATGGTAAAAAACATGTAGCTACATCCCACACAGGATGACAAAATATTTCACCTATTCGAAAAATCCATTAAATAGTGGAAAACCCGGTGACCCTAGAGTACCAATGACATGGTAAAATCATAAACAAAGAATATTCTCTTGATGTTTTCCAAGAACGAAAGCCAGGATGTTTTCATATCCCATGGAGGGTTGTTACTAATCCATTTTCACACATCACTACAACCAACCTCTTTGAGATATTATCCCTAGAGCATGTAAAATTACACCATTATTTTATTATGAAGGTGAATCGGGAAGCTAAATGGCACTCCCTTTCAGTTTAGGTTCCACTGTTTCCCACACCTGCTAAAAATATTACTGACATGTCTCGGTAATAACAATTAGGTAGTCTCATATCCCTGCTGACTCGAAACATGTCTATGGCAATATTCCCAAAACAAAAATGGGGTATGCGTATATCTATACAACCATGAATGAATACCATTAGCCAAATCTAATGGGGCAAGAGGCAGAAAAGTTGGAATATATCCCTATATAAATCAAAAATATATGAATGTGTACAATGGAGATAGAAAATTTAGAGGCTTATATCACCATGAAAAACATGAAAAAATGAATATATATTTTAACAACTGCTGAAGAACTATGTTGGTTTATTTTAGAAGTACTGTAAATAAAGAGACAAGAACATACTTTTATCCCTACAGTTCAGGAAACACAATACTTTGATCAATTTGAACATGTGGTTGTATCGAACCAAGTGCACATTATTTCTACCATACATGATTATTATCATCATATTTCGATATAGGAAGAGGTGTTGGACTGTGTTCATACTCCCTATAAAACTACGGATCACCATGTGAGAGTGACACATGACTTGGTATAGGGGCATATAACTTTCAAATTTCTCCAGTTTTATATTGAAAAAGTCTACTATCAGCCTCATATCCTCTTTCTAGCCAAGATTTACCCTAGTTAGTGGCACAAGACATGGGATATGCTCATTTCCTATCGAAGAAGTCCAAGTGGAATAATCCAAAAGCCCTAAATAGGGCATATATCCCTATTATGGTAAGGGCTGACCAAGTGGTAATGGAAGAAGCCATGGTACAAGCTCATATTCATGTTAGTGAATCTAGATAGAATATTCAATAAGATCACATAATCTATGCTCATATTCATACTTCTGCTGACAATTTACTATGCCAACAATATTCCAAGACAATACATAGAGAGAATCACATCCCTTACCACATTCTGATGGTCTTTTGGCATATTCTAGTAGGGAAAACATATTTTTATCAGGAACTTATTTTTATTCCAATTTGGTCTCACCATGTTAGAGTGGAACATAACTCGAGGTAGTCTCATTCTTCTAAAAATAAATACCGGCGGCATGTCCCAAAGGCTTTTGATTGGGTTCATATTCCCATCTTGATTGAGGCTCACCAAGTGAGAATGAAACATTCCTTAGGAAAAGATCATCATACATTAAATAATGAGATAGCTCATTGACATATTCTGACTACTTCTTAGAAGCGTTCACATATTTCCACAGCACCAGACATTTATATACATGTTTTAGTAACCGTCATATAGCAGGATAATATACAAAATCTCAAAAGGTAGGTTAGCATAAATCGACCATGATGAAGACCGTGGATCATATTCTGAATCTTCTCAATGATAGTGTGCTTCAGGTACTCCTAGACACATTCTCATCACCATGAGGGTCATTCAAATATATTAACTAAGTTGAAGAAGATGTTTTTCATCACCACAATTTCCCCCATCATGGTAGTGTTGAGGTGGATTGTAATGACTCTATTATTGAAATCCACCATGGTCAACCGTTCCATGATTATACCTATCATAGTAAATAAAATACTCCCTCTCCTAGACACCTTTGTATATATGCTTTCTCAAAACATTGACACATTTTTAATGAGTGTTTCTTAAAACATTGGGGTAATCTCTATATTGTTCCCCATCAACATCTAGCAGAACTCCACTCTCGTCAATAGGTGACCATTAGGGTCATCTTTCATGGTTTGAATGGATGGAGGTGTGTTAGTTTGATTAATATGAGCTCTATATTTACATATAGAAAGAGTTATATAGAAACAACTTCCCCATCAGGTTCATTGTTCCTCAATACTTCTGACTATGACATCTCAGATGAGATATAATGGATTGCATTCCTTATCTATGCCAAAATATATGGGCTAATAATAAACCACTAAAGGATTTATATCTTACTTATATAGGATAAAAATTTCACATTCAGATGATCAAAATACTCTATTGTTATATAGACGTGGCCACTATCATAATGGATCATGATCTGAAAATGAAAAAGAATAGTGCAATAGGAAAACATGGTTGTCTCCACTACATCATGACACTTAGTAAACCAATTTCTAAATCCTAGTCAATTATCTATACTCAGGGATGGGGATAGTATGGAGTGTTTCACTTTTCCATGCCCTTAGAATGACATATCTTCTCAGATTTGGCATCCTATAATGTTATAGCCTCCAGTAAATTCAGGGTACTGAGTAATTTTTAGGTATATTGTTCACTACAACAACATTCCCTAGCATCAACGATTTGAAGACATAATGATCAGAGGGAGAGGATAGCCAAAATTATTTGAAAAGGGGAACCTAAATCACATTGAAATTAATTTCAGACATAGAGACCCAATATTCAATCACCCGAACAATATCCCATAAGGAATAGTTCTCATCATTGGATTCCATATCACCCCGCCACTACATGAGAATATATACACCATTTTAAATTGGTAATAATAACATCTTATATAGCAACCATTTAAGAGTGAATCCAACCCCATGGGAAATGATAATATCTACCTCTGCCTCCACATTTCATATAGTCATCTATTTATAAGATTCAACACATATCCATGATACCTATAAGAAAATACAAGCTCGCTGGGCTGGGGGAATTTTTTTATCAATCATTATCCCTGTGTTCATCATCCCTTGATAGGTTCTTAAATGAATCATTGGTAATTCTAGACCACCGCCATCCAATAGAGCTAGGAGAATTTTTATTATCCGTTGTGTCTTGGAAATCAACAATTCCCTGATTAGAAACATTATACCCGCAATTATAGGACCAATTAGTGCCAATTGAGTCCCCGATGGCCCCTACAACAAGGTTTGAGAGAAATTTTCATCATCATTATCACTATAGAGAGAATCAATCTTCTCTAGGTTGGGAGAAAAATATTTTGTGTCTCACCTATCCCTCCATCCATGAGACAAACCTATACTGGTTGGGGCCCACACAACAACCACAATGGGAAACTCTCTCAAATTCATTGTTCATAGGCTAAGTCAAGAGGAGGGTGCAACAAAGGCAATCAAAACCCACTGAGGTTTCAAGATGAAAGGTCCAAAAAATGGAGTGGTTTAAATAACATCCACAATTAATTAAGTGTAGAATTAAATTGTTAGTTTGAATGTAATGCCACAACCACCATTATAAGATATTGTTAAGTCCACGAGGTCAAATACTTGGAGATGGGAGGTGAATAAAGGTATGACATATCAATAATTTTGCACAGATGGATCTAGTTTCATTGTTAAAAAGATCAATTCTATCTTCACCATGTTGTATTATATAAACAGATATGAAATCATGTACATGAAACAATGAGTTTTACATGTTTCACCCTAACTGGACTACATCCAAGGAGCATACAAATATGATTTGCTGATGTACGAAATTCACTAAGGATCACTGCCAAAACTGAATAGAAAGTTTAGGATAGATTGTCTATGTCCAAACGCACTTCCTTTACAAGTTTTACAATTTTCTCAATGAATTTCCAATGGTCACTCCCTATGAATGTTTCTTTGGCTCACTACCTATGGAAATGGTCATTGTCTTCCCCTTACTTCCCTCACTTCTCTTGGAATGGAATCCACTCATAGTTTATAGACTTGTATGTCAAACACAATTTATGGACATGTTGGGCCCTACACATTCATGAATTAATACATCCTAAAATTCTTGTATATGGTCTTTTGAAGTTCCTTTTTCTTCTGTAAATAATTTCCAATTTATCGGGAATTTTTAGATACCAAAAAATACATTTTCCAACTGATTTGAAGTTTTCACAAGCTTCCTTGAGTGTTCTAAAAACCACATGATCCTCTTGTAAACTATATATAAGGTTTTCTAAATGGAATTCCACTTCCATGTGCTTCTATCACTTCTGGAAACCACCCTCTATTCACTGACTGCCTATGGCTTAACTATTTCATACTACCTCTGCGTATCTATTCCATGAACCTCCTCTATAAATCACTTCCAAAAATAGTCTCTACATACTATACTCTATCCAGATACTATTCTTTGTTCATGGACTACCTATGACTCTAAAACTCACCCTCTATCGATGAATTATTCTATGATTTAATACAACATTTCCTTCCGCATACCAGAGCTCCCACTCCGCGTAACTCAATCTTCTTCCACGGACTTTTCTTCGTTTGTGGACTACAAAATCCCACAAAAACACTTTTTAAGTTCACTTAATTCAAAGAGAAAAGATATTTTCTATAATGATATTAAATCTCAACCCTAATCAGTGGGATTTTATCTATTTATATAGATAATGTTATCTACATAAATTAATTAATTGAGATTTACCAAATCATTGATTCAGCACCACCTTCAATGGGTACTACTTCATCCACCGTGAACCACAAGCCTCCCAGCGAACTGTTTTTCATATGCGGTTCTCATACTACCTTTTCTTATATGAGAATCCATTCAATTCCATCATCCTGTGAGCCATCAAACCTTCCACATACCCCATTTCCGTTTCCATAAACTGTTACCATGAATTGTTTGGTTCGCTCTGCATACCGTTAATAGAGCCTAATACGTAGCCACAAACCATTCATGTACATGGTATGTGAACTATGTTCCAAGGTACACAGTTCCATTATTTTTCCTATTTTATTCATAGTTCATCATACCATTTACTTCTACGATGAAAACCCTCATTTTCCAAACACAATGTCCTGATTTTATGGCCAGAAAATGAAAAAAACTTGAAAATTGTGTCACATTAAAAACATGTCTTCAGTAAACACCAACCATACTCATTCATGGTCATAAAACGTTGTTAGAAAATACAATAACACCCGAAACATACCGAGAGGACAACTTGAGGGATTTTTTCCCAATAATGTACCCCTTTGGGTTTGATGAAAACCCGTCTCATAACAGTTTTTATCATTTTGATATCTGGTTAAAACTCCATCCATCATCAACCACCAATTTATTTAAGCGATTATTATAGGGATCAAGGTTTTACTCAACACATAATCTAAGACAACATGATCCATGATCGGCATGAGAAACATATGTATAATTCAATTTTCATCAATAAATCACTTCATTCATGACACCACCTATCGAATCCAATCTCGTGATTTCATCACGAACCTCAGCTACCAAGATATGTAATCGTTGGTTGATCACATCTAAAATTGTATGATTTCATGCTCCCCTTGACTATATGCTTGACATAACAGCTTATCCCCAGGTATTTATTTCTCATAAACTAGTTACACTCCCTCTATTGTCATCAAACCCAAAGGGCACTTCATGGTAGTCTACAATATGGTAAAGAACACATATCATCCCATTAGGGAAAGACACATCATACTTTAGAGAGATGGGGTCTGACATCCACACTTTTTCAAGTGTGGGGAGTTGAATAGACTCCAAGATCTAGTTGATTCCTTTGAAATTCCTCATTAGGTGAGGCCTTCATAATTATATATACAATTTGTTGTTCTATACGCACATACTATAATTTCACAAGCCTATTCTCCAGCTTCTCTTTGGTGAAATGATTTTTTATTTTAATATGCTTTTTTCTTGAGTGATGAACTAGATTTTTTCTTAGCTCTATAGAACATGAATTATAAAAAAATATTCTAATCAGAGACATCACTTAAAATCCCATATCATCAAGCCACTGCTTCATGCACAATAACTTTTTTCATGCTTGGTTAGCTGAAAAGTACTGAGATTTTGTAGTTCTTATTGAAATTAAATATTTTTTATTTATCTACCAAGAAATACATAATACACCAAGATAGAAATAACCTTTTAATATTGATTTCCAATCATATGATTATCTGGAATAATAAGCATCTTTATTTCCTAATATTGTTTCTTGGTTACCTTGAATGGCTCATCTCCTAAACTACATTCTGTTGAGTAGAACCATATCGGGAAGCACCGAATATTGGAACCAAAGTGGGATGTTCTGAAAACATTATTGATAGTCTTAGGCATGATCAAAATCCCCAATTCACCACATATTTCAATGAAAACTAATGGAGGAACTCATTGAAGCCTTATAAAGACCATATGAATTAGAGAAAGAATTCATTGAATATAAGGTCTATTGAGTGAAGACTGTGTCCTCAAAATGTCATGTCACCATATCATTCACTAATCAAGATCAAGAAGATTCCATCCAATGACATTTTAAGACCATATATGTTTAAGGTAGATTCAATAATTATTGTGTATAAAGGGTTCTGATTGATAATTCCTTTGGGATCAATCTCATATCAATTCAAACCCTACATCATTTGGGATGTGGTGAAGGGGACTTATCTCCCCCAAATATTACCATTAAAGGGTAAGATAAGTGTGAAAAAGACACCATGAGAAGATAAAACTCAAAAAACAGTTTGGGTCACTTATATATATTGTTTTTTTCATGGTTATTCAGCAAGACACTACATATAATTTCTTATTCAAGAGTCCCCAGTTCCATATCCACTTGGCGGTACAATCAACATTCCATTAGTGTCTAAAGTATACAATCTATGTAAATTTTGGAATACAACATGGTGACAACCCCTCCTTAGATACATGAATTTCCACATATGCGAAAGTAGATTTATAAAAGATGGGATACATGAAAACAATAATGGATGATGATATACAGGTTGAGGATCTTCATGGATTGGGGACCACCCCTATGAATCCCTAGAGTATGATTGACAATGATTATGTGCTCCTTATAAAGCTGGTTGAGGTAGAATATCTAATCCCAGAGGTCCAAGACTGTAACACCTCGAGATTTTATGAAAAATATTCTTTTTAATTTCATTAATGTCTTGTGTTGTACACTACTTCAAAAGGAGCTGGCACTACACGCATCCCTGACGTGGCTTGCATTACACACAATCACGACCTTCCACGATAGCGTGTGTAGTATGAAAATTTCACTAAACGAGATGTTATTATAATATTATTATGAAATGGCCATGATGAATAGTAATACCCACTTTTTGAAATTTTATTTTTCAAAATGGAATTCATTTTTGGATTTAGAATATCAAAATTATCCTAGGGTGAATATTTGGTATTTTTCTGAAAACTTTCAATTTTTCATGAATAATGAAAACACTGGGTTACTATTTAAAAATCGACTTTTTATTTAAATAATTATTTATTTTATTTAAATTTATTTTAGGTCAAAATTGATACAAAATACCTATATAAGTTCAATTTAAATCATTGGAGTCATTTTATAATAATTATAGATATATAAAAATTTTATTGAACTTTTCTCCGTCTTTTACCCACCTCCTAGTAGAATTTGAAAATTCACATAAAACCTAATTTTACCGCTTCTCTGAGTGGAATTTCAAAAATCTGAGAGACACGGGTAATATCAAGGACTAAAATGAGGTACAATGAGAAGAAAATAATTTTATTGTGAATAGTAACTTTTTTCTTTATTTTACCACGGTTAAAAGTAAATAGGGTAATTAAGGGTAAAAATGATATTATTATTACCTTAACACATGTCCTAATTCTATTGGATAAGTGTAATTTGACCAAAAAAAACCTTAGGAATAAATAATGACAATTTAGGCCCACGTGGATTAGATTAGGACATTTATTATTAATTTATTTAAAGAAGGGTTAAAATAGTTAAAATCAACATTTAATAAATAAATCATTTTTAATTTAGGGTTATACATAACATAAATTCAACTATAAATATTAATTAGAAATCTAAAAAGATTTCATACATAATGGTATTTTATTTATAATTTTTAGACATTAAATAGTTTAATTTATTTATGACACAATGATGATGCAGTAATTATCTTATTAATGAAATATTGACATAATTGATTTTATAAATACCCAAATAAATGTAATTTGATACTTTTTATGAATTAAAATAATTTTCTAGGTTAATATGACATGTTATTATTGATTTAGTTAACTTTTTTCTGACTAATCATTTTGTTAGTATTTTCACAAAAATCAATTACAAAATAGTGTCAAAATTGACATAAAATAGTTTTTAATACAAATATTATATTATTAATTGTTATTTTATTCCTAAAAATATAATTATCAGAAAAATGGCTTATATAAGGTTATATATATGAATAATAAACAACTTGGGGTTCTTTTTGCTTATTATAGTAAGTTTATTAACCTTATAGTGTAAGAAAACAAGAAGACACGGTAAAAGAAAAATTATTTAAAATAAAGTTAAACCTAAATGATAAAGTTAAAATAGAAAGCTAAACTTGTCTAAATTATATTGGATGAGAGTATGTTGAACCATCCCCACCTTAGATTCTAAATAACTCAATTTGGAGCTATTAAAAACCGAATATGACTTTATTATAAAATAATATTTTTTGTTATTCCAAAGGTGCCCCTCTCCTCCATTATAAAAGGCCACCTCCTCCCTCTCTTCCTCACACCACATTGAGCCTACATGCTCAGCCAACCCCTGACAATTTCTCTTCTACACTTCCCTAGAAACATCTTAGAGGTTATGGTCTTCTTCAAAGACCAATCTTAGGGCCATAAGAGGAGGTTTCAAAAAGGCATGTTGAAAGAAGAGGTAATATCTGTTACCGATTATTTCAACTTTATTTCTTCTTCTACTTCTTCTTTAGTTGTTTCATTATGAAGTAATAACATCAGTATCACTAATATACTTATATGTTATTATAAGTATGAAACAACCGTATTTCACAATCTATCTATCCTACGGAAAACAAAATCACCGCGCGTGAGTACGTACGGAATACCGTCTCCACGCTATGGTGTAATCTGTTTTCAACCACCACCTTACTTGAATGGGTGTAATGGTGTAAATAAATAACTATATATGACTATTGAAAATTTATATTTATTCTTAAATATTATACATACACTTCAATTCAATTCCACGATCATGGGAATGATATCATCGATCGTGCGTACGTACAGACTACTGTCTCCACGACGCGAAGAGATTAATTCTCCATGTTAACCATACATGAATGATTATAAAGTATATATAATAAGTAATCATGAAATATATGAAATAATAATTATACTGGATTTTTGTGTATATATATGTATGTCATCTACATAATTTCATTCAATTCAATAAGGAAATGAAAACAACGTTCATGGGTATGTACGACCTACCGTCTCCATGAACGGTGTATTTCATTTCATTTAATAGATCTATCATATATATATGTATATACTGAATATATATTATATATAAATCATGTTTTACATTATAGAATTAAGTAAATAAGGATATAATTAATAATATCAAGAACAACAAGTCCACACATGTACGATAAATAAAACGATTTAACCCAAAATGCTGCTTTAACATGGAACTTACAAAAGAACAGGTAATATAAAGTAATAAGTGAACCATATATGATATCATAACAATGAATATTATTCAGTAATAATTATATGTCATTATTTAAATCATTATACAGGAGGTTCGGAAACGTACGAAGCATATCAGACCTAAGGTAAGGGATAATTATTCCAATCTCATTCTTATCTGAGGTTGTTTATTTGTAAGTATTTACTGGGGTTATGATTATTATCCATGTACATATGTTCTCAAGATGTTTCCAAAAACATTTTACATTTCATCCATTTATATTCAAAGTCATTTTTACCATTTTCTACTTATACCACATCGTATGGGAGGAATCTTTCTTTTGTTTACCATACGAGGTACTTTTTGATTTTTCTGAAAAAAGTATGTGAAGAATGTTATTTTTAACTTATACGGCGTGAAAGGATTTTTACGGTTTCATAAAGCATTATTTTCATGATTCTTCCTCCAAAATATTTCATGACTATTTTCAACAAAATATCTTTCTTTTAAAATTGCATGACTTTTTGTGAAAAAAAATTGTTTTTGAACAAGAAATGATATTTTCCTCAAGAATTCATTTCAAGTGTTTTATCAAAACCATTTTCCATATAAGATGACATTGTTTCATATGTGTATGTTTCAAGTTTAATGGCTCTATGATTTACATGGTTTCACTTTTCTTATGATGAAATATCCATTTATTTTATATGGATTATGTGATGATGGGATGCTGTTTTTAAAACCCATTTCATTCTTTGGGTTATTATGAATGATGTATGTTTATTTTGTGGAACAAGTAAGAATGATTTAATTATGATATTGATGGGACATATATCTCCCTCCAATGCATTGGGTAATGATTTATATCTCATGAGATAGACATGGCTGGAATGGTATGTTAATCCGGTTCAGTGTTATAAGATTGAAACGAGGAGTGAACTCGATTCAGAAAGGGACTTTGTCCACTAAGATGGTCTTGGAAGCAATTCTATGGCTACTATGGAAATCATAACATGTTCTTAATGGTTTCCACAATTACATGTTTTATTCCCATGATATTTTATCATGATTGATGTTCCCTTGCGATATATGCCTTACGTACTTCCAAGATTCATGTATTTGCTCAAGATTTTGATGTTTAGATTTTATGTTCAAGTTTTTCCATTCAAATGTTTATGGATTGTTTAATGTTCTCTATGTTTACCCTTACTGGGCATTTGAGATCATCCCTTTTATGTTTTATTTTCCCCAGGATATAAAGAATGTTTTTAGGTAAGAAAAAAAAGGGGAAGATCTTAATGGGAGATGTTGAAAATCTGTCACCACGATTAGAAGATTATATTCCTAGTTTCCAAAGACACTAAACTATTATAGTCCTTGTGTGTCTGCTTTTGTTATGTACTAAGTATTCTGAAAAATTAATGTAATGTCCTTGTACTTTAAGCTTTGGGTCTCTATAGTTGGTATAAGTGGAAAGGTTTAGTCAACCTTTGGTAACTAGGATGTGGGAACTTTAGTGAGATCCCTAGAGATATTTCTAAGGTATGTATAGGGATGTCCCTAAGGTTAAGTATAAGTATAGGTTATAGTCCTAGAATTACGGTAATGATCTTAAAATTAAATCTAATATGTTAGATATTGAAGGAAATCATCCTTTATTATGTTGTTTTCCATAGCATGATTTTTGTCTCTCAAACTATTCTTTTTGGGTTTTAGAGGATGGCTGGAACCCGATGGAATCTTGTTGATCAATGTAATGGATAATTCAATGATTATCCTCCGGAAAAAACAAATGTTATGGGAGATGGAGTAAAAAATATTATTTCTATACTTACACAAGCTATGAATCATTCTACACTTCAAAATGAGCAGAGAAGGGAACAATATTCTATTGAGTCCTTCACGAGGCAACGTCCACCTTCTTTTAGTAGGTCTTCTGATCCACTTGTTGCTGAACAATGGATCAGTACCACTAAAAAGATATTTTTAGTTCTTCACTATTCTAAACATGATAAAGTCATCTTAGCAGTATATCGTTTGGAAGGTGAAGATGATCAATGGTGGAATCTTATCAAGAATATGTGGCCAAGAGATGAAATTTATTCCATGGAATGGGACGAGTTCGAGAAATTATTTTTCAATAAGTAATTCCCCCGTATTCTTCGAACAAAGATGGAGAAAGAGTTTCTTGAACTAAAGAGAAAGGATGATGAATCTATTGGTATATACGAAGCGAATTTTTCAAGTCTTTCAAGGTATGCATCTGGCTTTATCATCCAACCTGAAAGTAAAGTTAATCGATTCTTTAGTGTCTTAAAACCAAATCATTGAAGGGAATTAGATATAAGAGACTTCAGTAGATATGAAGCAATTGTGTGTTGTGCTGTCAAGGTAGAAATGGAAGTTGGTGTTACTTATCCATCTCATGGTTTTGACAAGAAACGAAAGATGGAGTTCAAGGAGAAATATCAGAATAATGGTGAAAAGAAGATGAATGTTTCCTTATGCTCAAAGTGTGGAAAGAAGCATGGTGGAGATTGTCTTAAAGGGACTAGAAAATGTTTTATGTTTGGAAAAGAAGGTCATCGAGTAGCTGAGTGTCGAAGTAATGGAAAAAGGGTTTCTAATGATGTGAATAAAGAAAATACTGCAGAGAACGCACCACCCACACTTCAATGCTTCAAGTGCAATAAAATGAGGCATTATGCAAATCAATACCCTAATCCAAGGGTTAATGATGGTTGAAATGAGCAACCACATAGGGAAAAGGACAAAGGGAAGTCACATGTGATCACTATTGGCGATGTTGAATATAACAACGATGTGGTGGAATGATTAAGTGTTTATGTAATGAGATTCCAAAATAATGTTGTATATAGTATCGTGGAATATTGGAATATTTATGTATTGGTCTATTGTGGTTTTCTAAAATTTTATGGTACTGGTAACCATGGAAAGTGATTGAGTTATTTTTGGAAAGAAGATGATATGCGTATAATGAAGGGATAATGAGAAAATGAAATTTTTGACAGTATTCATGAGCTCATGACTGATATTAAAATATAGTTATATCATGGTTTGAGTTTATATAATTTTGGGGTTTTGGTATGTGGAAAGAGTTAACTTTTTACAGCACTCATGTCTTCACTAAGACTCAATAGTTATTCATTTTTTCAAGAGAATACATGATTAAAGCCTTAGAATGTTTGGAATGTGACCAACAAGACAAATCTTATGATATATGGGGATCAACGGTGGTATTAATATGCTTGTTATATCAAATCTCTGGTAATTGTTTTCACTATAATATGATAATGGACTGCAATATTATGGATAAGCCTAAAGATTGAAATGGATTATATTGGACATAAGTTAGTATTGTATTTTTAGAAAAAAAGGACAACATGCAGAACGAGTGACAACATGTCACGTAGGACAAGGATGTGGAAATAAAACCCACAACTGAAGTGCGACTGGCCTTTATCGCCTACCACTAGCCTATAGGAAGTCCCTGTTTAGTAGAAACAAGTTTTATTATAAGCCGTATGATATATGAAGTATAAGTCCATTTTAGGAACCATATATGATTAATCTCACTAAAGTTGGACTTATGTATTTTTGACAAATTTTTCTAACCTTTAGTTTGAGATAGATGGAATGACCCATCATTCTATCACATGATCTTCTAACACTTCACGAATGACAAATTCAACTTCATTTATTTAAGAGGTGAAGTGGAAATTGTCCAAGGAACGACCACCAGTGAGACTGTACCAAAATAAAGAACGTATTTATTCTAATTCCAATTTCATCAACTTTAGGGAAATGATCTTGAAAACCAAAAATGTTGTTCTAGTGCCCTTATATCCGATGAATCTGATGGTACCTTAGATAAACACAAATCTATGGCTTTGCGATTGTTGGATTTTTCATAGCCATGTTCTCTACCACTCTCCATCAGAACATGATGGTTAGATTTCTCTTCCATATCCATATTTTCACCTATGTTCTCCTGTGTGGAAACCCAGTGATTAGTTATTTTGGGTAACCATTACCTTTCATAATTTAGTTTTTAAAGCCATGTTTTGGTGTTCCATTTTACGATGTGGTTTCTATTAAAGAAACTTTCGAGTAGTAAACCATTTATAACCCAGACGAATTTCGAGGGCGAAATTCATTTTAAGGGGGGTAGAATGTAACACCCCGAGATTTTAAGAAAAATATTATTTTTAATTTCATAAATGTCTTCTGTTGTACACTACACCAAAAGGAGCTTTCACTACATGCATCCCTGACTTGGCTTGCATTACACGCAATCACGACCTTCCATGATAGCGTGCGTAGTACGCAAATTTCACTAAACGAGATATTATTATAATATTATTATGGACTAGACATTATGAATAGTAATACCCACGTTTTGAAATTTTATTTTTCAAAATGGACTTCATTTTTGGATTCAGAATATCGAAATTAGCCTAGGGTGAATTTTTGGTATTTTTCTGAAAACTTTCAATTTTTCATGAATATTGAAAACACTGGGTTACTAATTAAAAACCAAATTTTTATTTAAAAAATTATTCATTTTATTTAAATTTATTTTAGGTCAAAATTGATACATAATAGCTATATAAGTTCAATTTAATTCATTGGAGTCATTTTATAATAATTTTAGATATATAAAAATTTTATTGAACATTTCACCGCCTTTTACCCACCTCCTAGGAGAATTTTCAAATTCACATAAAACATAATTTTACTGCTTCTGTGAGTGGAATTTTGAAAATCAGAGAGACACGGTTAATATCACGGACTAAAATGTGGTTCAATGAGATAAAAATAATTTCTGTTGAATAGAAACTTTTTACTTTTTTTTACAACGGTTAAAAGTAAATAAAGTAATTAAGGGTAAAATGATATTATTATTACCCTAACACATGTCCTAATTCTATTTGATAAGTGTAATTTGACCAAAAAAAATTAGGAATAAAATATGACAATTTAGGCCCACTTGGATTATATTAGGACATTTATAATTAATTTATTTAAAGAAGGATTAAAATAGTAAAAATCAAAGTTTAATAAATAAATCATTTTTAATATAGGGTTATACATAACATAAATTCGACTATAAATATTCATTATAAAGATAAAAATATTTCATACATAATGGTGTTTTATTTATAATTTTTAGACATTATATATATTAATTAATTTATGACACAATGATGATGCAGTAATTATCTTTTTAATGAAATATTGACAAAATTGATGTTATAAATACCCAAATAAATGTAATTTGATACTTTTTATGAATTCCACTAATTTATTAGGTTAATATGATATTTTTATATTGATTTAGTTAGCTTTGTTCGAACTAATAATTCTGTTAGGATTTTCACAAAAATCAATTACCAAATAGTGTCAAAATTGACATAAAATCGTTTTAAAAACAAATATTTTATTATTAAATGTTATTTTATTCCTAAAAATCTAAGGTTCGGCCAAATTGCTTATATAAGTTTATATATATTAATAATATACAACATGGGGTTCGTTTGTCTTGTTATAGTATGTTTATTAACCATATAGTCTAAGAAAACAAGAACACACAGTAAAAGAAAAATTATTTAACTTAAAGTTAAATCTAAATGATATGGTTAAAATAGATACCTAAACTTGTCTAAATTCTATTGGATGAGAGTATTTTTAACCATCCCCACCGTAGGTTCTAAATAACTCAATTTGGAGCTATTAAAAACCGAATATGACTTTATAATAAAATAATATTTTTAGTTACTCCAAAGGTGCCCCTCTCCTCCCTTACAAAAGGGCATCTCCTCCCTCTCTTCCTCACACCAACTTGAGCCTACAAGCTCGGCCAACCCCTGAAAATTTATCTTCTCCACTTCCCTAGAAACATCCTTGAGGTTCTGGTCTTCTTCAAAGACCTATCTTAGTTCCCTAAGAGGAGGTTTCAAAAAGGCGTGTCGAAAGAAGAGGTAATATCCATTACCGATTCTTTCAACTTTATTTCTTCTTCTACTTTTTCTTATTTATTTGTTTCATTATGAAGTAAAAAAATTAGTATCACTTATATACTAATATGTTATTATAAGTATGAAACAACCCTATTTCACCATCTATCTATCCCACGGAAAATGAATTCACCGCACGTGCGTATGTACGGAATGTCGTCTCCACGCCATGGTGAAATCTGTTTTCGACCACCACCTTACTTGAATGGGTGTAATAGTGTAAATAAATAACTATATATGATTATTGAAAATTGATATTGATTATGATATATTATACATACACTTAATTGCAATTCCACGATCATGGGAATGATATCATCGCTCGTGTGTACGTACGGACTACCGTCTCCATGACGCGATGAGATTCATTCTCCATGTTAACCATTCATGAGTGATTATAAAGTATATATAATAAGTAATAATGAAATATATGACATAATAATGATACTGGATTTATGTTTATATATATGTATGTCATTTACTTAATTTCATTCAATTCAATAAGGAAACGAAAACAGCATTCATGCGTACGTACGACCTACCATCTCCCTGAACGGTGTATTTCATTTCATTTAACTGATCTATTATATATATATGTATATACTGAATATATATAATATATAAATCATGTTTTAAATTTTGGAATTATGTAAATAAGGATATAAGTAATAATATCAAGAACAACAAGTCCAAACACGTACGATAAATAAAACAATTTAACCAAAAACACCACTTTAACATGGAACTTACAAAAGAACGGGTAATATAATGTCATAAGTGAACCATATATGATATTATAACAATGAATATTATTCTGTAGTAAGTCAATTAAATTATTTAAATCATTATACAGGAGGTTCGGAAACGTACGAAGCATATCGGACCTAAGGTAAGGGATAATTATTCCAATCTCATTCTTATCCGAGATTGCCTATTTGTAAGTATTTACTGGGGTTATGATTATTATCCATGTCCATATGTTCTCAGAATGTTTTCATAAAATGTTGACATTTCTTCCACGTATGTTTGAAGTCATTTTTACCATTTTCTACTTTTACCACATTGTATGGAAGTAATCTTTCTTTTGTTTACCATATGAGGTACTTTTTTACTTTTCTGAGAAAAGTACGAGAAGAATTTTATTTTTAACTTATACGGTGTGAATGGATTTTTACTGTTTCATAAAGCCTTATTTTCATGAAGCTTCCTGTAAAAGATTTCATGAATATTTTAAACAAAATCTCTTTCTTTTAAAATTGCTCGACGTTTTGTGAGAAGAAATTGTTTTTGAAGAAGAAAGGATATTTTCCTCAAGAATTCATTTCAAATGTTTTAACTAACCATTTTCCATCTAAGATGAAATTATTTCTTATGTGTATGTTTCAAGTTTAATGTATCTATGATTTACATGGTTTCACTTTACTTATGATGAAATATCCATTTATTTTATATGGATTATGTGATGATGGGATGAGGTTTTTGAAACCCATTTCATTCGTTGGGTTATTATGAATGATGTAAGTTGATTTTGTGGCACAAGTATGAATGATTTAATTATGAGATGGGTGGGACCTATATCTCCCTCAAATTCATTGGGTAAAGATTTATATATCATGAGATAGACATGGCTGTAATGGTAAGTTAATCTGGTTCAGTGTTACAGGACTGAAACGAGGAGTGAACTCAATTCAGAAAGGGACTTTGTCCACTAAGATGGTCTTGGCAGTAATTCCTTGGCTACTATGGAAATCATAACATGTGCTTAATGGTTTCCATAATTACATGTTTTATTCACATGCGATTTTATCATGATTGATGTTCCCTTATGATATATGCCTTACGTACTTCCAATATTAATGTCTTTGCTCAATATTTTGATGTTTAGATTTTATATTAAAGTTTTTACATTCAAATGTTTATGGATTGTTTTATGTTATCTATGTTTACCCTTACTGGGCATTTGAGATCACCCCTTTTATGTTTTATTTTCCCTAGGATATAAAGAATGTTTTCAGGTAAGAAAAAAAGGGGAAGATCTCTATGGGAGATGTTAAAGATCTTTCACCATGATTAGAAGATTATATTCCAAGTTTCCAAAGACACTAAACTATTATGGTCCTCATGTGTCTATTTTTGTTATGTACTATGTATTACGCAAAAGTAATGTAATTTCCATGTATGTCAAGCTTTGGTTCTCTACAAAGACCATCTTATCCTTAGTGAAAAATTAAAATAAAATTACCCATGACATCACATTGTGGTGACATAGATAGAAATGGATGACAATGCCTCTTACAATTTCCTCCATTACCCTGATAGTGATCGGGAATAAACTAAATTTAAAACTTCATCTAAAAATGCCTCCATAGAATCAGAATTAGAGTAACATGAGGATGATTTAAGGAACAACCATCTTGTATTCAAGGTAGGTGTCTCCACAACTACATATTATCTCAAATAGATAAATCTAGGAATATAAAAATACTAGAGACCAACTTTAATTACTGTATACATTCCCCTCAAAGAGAAGGAAATATAAGAATAAAATATATATGTTATCTTGGATCCATAAGGAAATTCTGATACTAAATACAAATGTAGAAACAAACCATATTGACATACCCTATGAGAATTGAGGCATCAATTAGGTGGTCTAAAGGATACAACCTTTTCATGACACCATTGTAGAAGTGAAAGTGGAGAAGTTGACCAATTCCAACATTATACAAATTGTACAATACACAAGATGGATTTCCAACATCGTCCCCATTAGAAAAATGACTGGGAAAATTAGGGTTTGTATTAAATATAGATATCTTAATTAGAATTTACAAAATTGTTATTTCCAATTATTTAATGATAGATCTCTTGATCGATGAAACTATTGGCTTCCAAACCCTTTCATTCATGGATGATTACTCAGGGTACCATCAGATCAAGATAGACACAAAAGAAGAAGATGTTACTACCGTTAGAGTACATCAGGGAATAATCTTCTACCAGTTCATTTCCATTTGATTAAATAATTTTGGAGTTATATATCAGTGATCCATGTTTCACATATTTAATTCATTCTCGCGATGGATATCTGAGTGTTATTTCAATGACCATGTTTCTATATCAATGTAGTGATGTTATCACTACATGAATATCAGGAATAACTTTGACAATTTTTGGAAACACATTGTGAAGATAAATTCACTGAAATTTTATATCAGAGTAACAACTGGAATTTTTATTGGCTTTGTGGCATGCACTATGACATTGTGGATGATCCAATAAAGGATAGTTCTATTATAGAAATTTCACCCCGATGAAAACCCAAAGAACAAAAGGGACTACCATGGAACCTATCATACATCTCGAGATTCATATCCAAACTAATTGGAAAATTTCTCCCCTTCACCATGATAATGATGAAAGGAATTTCATACCATGGGATGATGATTGTCAAAAATCCAACCAATGCCTCAAAGAGTTCATAATTCACCCATAGGTTTTGATGCCTCTATTGGAAGGGAGTCCACTTATTTTATATGTTGTCATTATGGAGAACACATTGGTAACTATTCTCATATTTAAGAATGACGTGTTATGTGATAGTAGTCTCTACAACTTAGAAAAACGATGCTTGGTACTGGGACACGATATTCTAATGTTGAGAATAAATGCCTTGCACTGATCATTATGTTGAAAAATATGAGGAATTAGTTGCAGCACCATGAATTTTCCTGGGACTATCAGATTGATCCACTCAAGTAAACCCTTGTACTTCCAACGTTAATTGGGCACTTAGATTGATGGGAAGTCATTCTGTTGAAATATGACATTCATTTCTTATCATAGAATTCAGTCAATGATAAAGCCCTAGTTGATTTTCTAATTTCACATCCTTCCCCAGAAAATACACCAGAAGACACCAAGAACCCGTATGAAGCGGTCTTCTATTCCCTTGAAGCTCCCTAGACATAGTAGATGTATTTTGATGGTGCCTCATAGAGATATTGTTGAACATGTATGGGATACCCAAAACTCAATTGTGATTGTATATGGATTGTATTTGTCTCCACACACAAAATATTTTTCCCTACTATTTATCACAATCCTAAAGCTACACAAATAACGAGAATGAATACCACTCCTTCATTGCAGGATTAGAACTAGACCTAATGCTATACTTCGCCTACCTGCATATCTAAGGGGACACAAATTTGGTGATAAATAAGATCAACAGTGAATATTCTATTTAAAATGAGGACCAAGGAACTGAACCCTCTCCCTAGATAAATCGGTGTATTGATCGTATAAATCCATTTTTATCCCACACTACATCATGTTCTCTGATCACAGAATTCTCATGAGGACACACAAGCTAATGAATTCGTTCTCTCAGATGACCCTGATAAGGAGGAATCAACCTTCTATATCAAAAATGAATGAATTTTCACATTGATCATCATGTATGATATGGATGAAATAAATTATTTTATCACTATCCCATATCATGTTGATCTAATGAAAACCCCTAGATGGTTGGGGCCTATAATGTTTGATCTCCAAAATCAGATTCCCCCAAAAGATTGTGCCAGAAGAGAACAATATTTGGCTCTGGGAATCAAATTTCACATTACATGATGGTCTAAATGAGAAAAAATTCTTCTATAAATGATGCTATAACATAATACTCCTCGGATTTATATTAGAAGAAGAAATTTTTTCCATCGTTCAAGAATTGCATACAGATTATTGCGACACCCATCAATCTAGACATGTCTCTCCCACTAATCAATGAGGTTGGGATAATACTTGAAAACCATGATACAAGAATACATTAAATTAACCCGAAAATTTCATGCTTTCCATATCCATGCAAACTTTTTCTATCAGTCCCAGGAATTTCTACATATTGAAAAATATTCTAGACCATTATTGTTGGGGGGGATGGACATTGTGGGGCCATATCCCCCTCCCACAACTATGAATTTCATGTACATCATTACTGATAAGGGATAATTTTCCAGAAAAGTATGATGTAATACATATCAATGATATCATGATGAAAAATATAATGAACATTATGAAGTCCTATATCATCACCATATTTGGGGTCCCTCACACAATATTAATGGACAACAGAACCAACATTTATTCTTTGTATATAAAGAGACTATACCGGGATTATAATATCAAGGCCAATCATGCATCTCTATATCATGCAGTAGAAAATAGATTGATTTTTTCCATTAAGAAGACTGTATAAAATATTCTCTATAATATGTTGAACAAGAATTTGAAGCCTTGGGTGGACAAACTAATCCATTTTTATGGTCCTACCATACCACCATGTGTATGACCACATAGGAAACACTATACTGATTCGTGTACAAGACTGAGGTAGTGTTTCCCATAGAGGTCCATCTACCTTTACTCTAAATACCCATTATTAGACATATCTCATATGATGAAAAATCACCAAAGTGGTTGGGTGAATTAAAATGGATTGAGGAAAAAATATTACACACACTGTACAACCTAAAGGTCTATCAGAATCAGATCTCATGGGCCATTAATGAAAATATTAATCTACAACCATTCCTCCAAGAGGAATTGGTGATGGATCTCAAAATATCATTGATACTAAGAATAAATCCCCTGAACTAGGAACCCAATTGTTAAGAGACTTATGTAACACATAAGGTTTTTCATAATAGATCCTACTCATTGGTCTTGATGGATACAGAGTATGTCACCCCACCAAAAACTGTGAAGCCTCTCAAGAAATAAATTTCATAGATTTCATAAAATTGTCATCCACATTAGAGTAATAACTATCATTCATCCATAGAAAAAGACATTAAATTGTAAAAATAATTCTTGAACACATGATGCAAATATGTATGGAGTTTTTCATAGATGTATGAAATAAAACAATAAAGTTTCTTATAAAATAAATATATATTTATTCATGTTATCATTTGATATTGGGGATGATTGATCCACTATTATTGATCCCAACTATATGATTTAATTCATTTCACATTGGTTGATCCTATGTATTTATTTAATGACATTAATTATCAAGGAACATTTCATTACTACATGAAATTAAACATTCAGGCATCCAAAAAATTCCTTTTTCGTTATAGTAGGAAATCTATGTCCTTACCACATGACCAAAAAATCCATGGATCCATAATAACTAACATGATTCATGTCGATTCACCCACGTCCTTTTAGATTGATGTTATACTACATAGGATTTCTATACCTAAATATGGTATGAATTTCATTTCTAATGAGATATGTTGGGATTCCTCGACACTATATATTGTTCCATCCACCACAAGATACAAAAATCACCTTTTCTACTCTTAAATGCTTCTTCATGGTGAGGGGAATGCTTTCTCCTCCATGTTTATCACACTAATCACATAGATCACATGAGCATAAGAATCTCAGTAAGGGTTTTACCAGAAAAAAAAATTCCTAAATGATTTTGACAGGCCCATCTTGGTCCTGAATGCAAGATAGTAAAATTCATAGCATTATTCCTCACTAAAAGATGTTAAAGTATAGTTAATGTCCCCTAAAGGTCATGAAACTGTACAGTCATATAAAAATTTCATGTTAGGAATAATATAGTCATTGCTGGTCTTATAACACACCTCCATCCACACTATCACTCATCATTTCAAGGATCCCACATCTTTTCTTCATGATGTTAAAAATAATAGTTATTTAAGAACCATGTGTGGCTTTATTATTAATTTCATGAGATACACAGTGATGCCCAGACTTCCTTCCAAGAGACTAGAAAAAACATAACCTCATTTCTACATTATTCCATATTCATTCATGTCGTGTGATGTTAATCTGCATGGTTCCAAATGAACTATGTGTGGTTTGATTACTGTAATCATATGATACGTAGTGACTCACAAGTATTCAATATGGGGCCCATATACAACAATTAACACAAATAATTCACACCTCTACATTTGGGATAGACCTATATATAGCATTTACCACTCAAGAAATACATTTTTATTGAATCTTATCCTCACATGATAACTAAGGATCCCATACTTTCAAAAATAGGGCCTAATCAGAACAAATAAATACAAATATTTCCCTCTTTATATAAGGGTCAAACCTATTCAAGTAACATCATTCAGAACAATGTATGTTTTGATTCACATTCTCATAACTTACATAGTTATTCCAGGACATCCACCCCTATCCCCAACCTTGAAATTTTCATTCATTCACATTGGTTCCCTTAACCTTACTGCAAAATTCTAAACTACATGATAAATACATCCTTAACATAAGATGTTAAGAAACAACTAATAATTTTGTTACTCTATGATGTTAAACTACATATAAATATGTCCTTAATACATGAAGATAAATTATAAGGATATATTTCTTTACATCATTATTTTTTACTGTAAAGAGAACATCATAGTCACATTAAATTAAATCTTCACAAAAAAGTCTTATCGAACGATGTTAAGATGCACATAAAACATCCCCACAACATGATATTAAACTATGTAGATCATCACCCATTTTTATTTATGTATAGGAGGACCAACAAATACAAACATTGGTCAACCAATGTATAGGGTATTTCTTCAATATTTTAACATCTCTTCAATCCATATGTAATGATTTATATGTTGAGTATATCATGTTTATGCAATCCATTCATAGCCCTTAGAATGGAAAAGAGATTTCAAGGTTTGGATATTCTATTGATGTATAAGGGATTATGTCCCTCCAACCGACAATATATTTTCCACATATAAAGATATTTATAATACCTGTGAGCTTCAAGTCACTAAGGTATATCCTAGAACCGTAGTTTGGTATTTAACTCTCCCTATGTTCCTGTCTGATATCATTACTCATGACCAAAGAACCAAGATCCACGATTTGAAACATTTTTGTCTCTCACTCATAAGGATGTTGGAGTTATGTAGACCTTGGGTATCCTAATAAGGATTATGTGTTACATTTATCATATTAGTTCCAAGTTATTAATAGTCTTAAAATGTCCGTATTTTTATCAATTCTATATGTCCATAAGATATAACATATGGTGGTCTAAATCACATGACCTTAAACTGCCATCGAAAGAGACCCAAAAAAAATTTAGGTTAGAAACCCCTATTGGGAGGCAGGAGAAAAAAATATGTCTTCAATGGCTAAAATCTACATCTCTAGATCTTATGAAAAAATTAAGGCATAAATAAATAATAAATAAATATAACAGGGTCTACATTATTGCCCAAATAAAATCCAAGATATTATTGCTGGATCCCCTGGTCTAGACAATAGTTGCAATAATGATTTTTCACATCTCCTCACTGCGAGAATGTGTTCTCTAGTAAGTGACACAAATTTTCAGATTCCCGAACCTTTCATGGATATTACATTATCTATAAATACCCCTTCATGATATGAGTGCCTCATATCATCTTAAACCTTCCATAGCCCTTGGAAGATATATTTAACTTCAAGGGACCGTATGATTGACTAAGAATGTATACCTATGGAACATTAATAATAACTCATGGTCATCAAAAAATGAGACCCTCTATAGAAAAGGAAATTCCAATATTTATGAGCCTTGACATCGTTGAGACACTAGTCAACACCTTAGTTTGGTTGAACTACTCCCAATATGTCTGTATTGTACCTTCCTCATGACTTGATCAATTTGTACCATGATTTACAATCCCCATAACAAACTATATGAGTGGATTCGACATCCTGAATGTTTTTTCACCATGTTTTTTTACCCTTATTAATGTTCATAATGTGATACTACATTCCTTAAAATTTTATGGGTTACACCACATGAATTGAAACCTTTTAACATAGGTGACGATCATGATAATTTTGGTTGAAATTATTTAGGGAACTAGAACCCTTACTGCATAGCCTTCTTTCCATACCAAACATCATCATCTAGACTTTTTAGTCTTCAAAAACATGTCACAACCCCCATATATAAAGTTGAGATAATCTTTTCTTGGTAATGATATTGATTCATAAGGGATTTGACCCACCAACTAAATGAATATCCTCCTTGTAAAAAATGAGCATCAATACTTGCAAGCCTCGACAACATCAAGATGGAAATGAACATCTTAGAGTGTTATGGGACATACCCATTTTGTCTACTCCATCATATATTCATAGAAATAATATTTTTGGTTATGATTTATGTCACCCTCATTCCAACTATCCAGGAAGACCTAGCATCGCTATTATTTTTTTCATCAACCCATATTACTTCAATAAATATTTTATGACATTTGGAAAAGTGTTTAAATCTTAATTTCATGGTCATGCTATCAACACATAGTGGATTCAACCCCCCCCCAACTAAAGTCATGTCTTCCTTTGAAGAAATGAACTCCAATCCTTGTAATCCAAAGCAACACCACAACAGAACCTAGAACCTCATTGTGTTTTAGATCATTCTTGTCATATCTACACCATATTCCAAGGTTGTCAGTATCAGGTCCAAGCTCGCAGACCCTAAACTACAACATACATATTTCCATTCACAATGAACGTAAACTACAGTACATAAAGGTATAAGCTCAAAGACCATAAACTACATCACACATAGGTCCAAGCTCAGAGAACATAAACTATAGAACAGTAATGGTACAAGCACAATGACCCTAAATAAAAACACAAAAAAGGTCAAGGATCAAATAAATTAAACTAAAACATAATAAAGGTCAAATTTCAATGACCGTAAACTACATCACAACAAAGGATCAATCTCAAGGACCATAAACCACAACACACCAAATGTCCATGCTCAAATAGAAAAAAACAACATCACACCAAAGGTCCTTGATAAATTATAGAACATATTGTATATCACATCATGGTTTGAGATAGAAGAACCTAAAATAAAGAACCTAAGGGTCTGAGATAAATGAATCTTAACTACAGCAAATAAAGTTCTGATCTAGAAGAACAAAATATATAGCATGGATGTTATTTATCCAGAAAAAAATTACAAGACCCATTACCTGTACATAGAACAATCAAGATTCAATTTCCCTAATTTTATTCATTGGGAGAATATATATAATTGTCCCTCAAAGAAATGTATCCTACATTAGAATTATTTTGGAAAATTATGAAATCTCAAGAAAATAGGAATAGACAGATAAGTAAATAATATTTTGTAGGTGGGGTATCATGAGAACTTCTCTAAAGGATTATGATATGATTTAAAAATTCATATCCAGATATTTAGCTTTACATGAAGTTAGGAAAAGTATAGTTACCATTTTCAATTCTCATAATATTGGAGCAAAAAAATATCTTTCCCATCTAGAATAAAATAAAAATTTATTTTAGTATAGAAAATTAAGAAAAATAATCCATTCATAGTGTGAAAAATGAGGGAGAATCTCCATATTTTGGAGTCTCTATAATTTCTCTAAATAAGATTTAAATACAGGGGTTCAGCTAAGATAAAACTTGATCATCTTCATCAGAAAGGTATGAAAGAGTACTACAGGAATCATTGATGAAACACTAAAATGACTCTCACCATACTTCTTAATATTATATCCCATGATGAAGATCCTTGACCAATGTCATCAACTCCTTAACCCTCTTTTGGGTGTTTCTAAGGAATATAATGATATTGAAAGATCATAAATTATATGATTTATTATTTCCTCACATCTCCATGTCGTCACTATCCATGTATACTCATGAACATGTAATTTGGATATCAACTGACCACCTTGCTTCAATTCCATTACATATCCATCATTTTCTGATCAAGAGGAGACTCAAATACCAGATCATGAAAATCCACTTCACTTATTGCAAGATTTCATCAGGTTTGGAAAAATTTCTATATAATTTTATATATAGTTTTTCAGTCATAGGCCAACTTATAGAATCCCTTATTTTTATAACATTAACATTCATTTCATTACACGGAACTGAGGAACTTTAAGGTTTAGTGTCTTAGAAACAAGGAACATAATACATGAAAGCAACATAAAAAATTCTTCTTAAACACTTGAAAGGATTCTCCTTAAGATCATCCTAGGTTCATTACTGCATCTCATAACCTGGGGACATACATCAAAAGAAAGGGTGAGCAGAAGGCCCAGTAAGGGAAACAAGAGAAACATTTTACATGTGAACTTGAGATACTTCAATAAGGTCATGAAAAGAACTTTATGGCATGAGAAAGAAAACATGAGATATATCATAATAAAAATAACATTTTTCATAACATGAAGATTTGGCTGCAACATTTAATATTGACAATCATTTCGTTTCACCAAGGTCCATCCCTAAGGTGTTATTAAAAATTACCAAGGTTATTCATGAAGGTATCAGTCTGAAAAGTCATCTCTAGAGATTAAGTCTTTACCCAATGCATTAGAGCGCTATCTGGGCACACCCTTGACATGTATTTATTATCATGTGATACATATATATCATAATCAATCATTTCATAAAAAACCCATATAGTATAAAAAAATGGGTTTCATTTCATAATCATAACATTTTAAAAACTTCTTTAAATACATGATCTTTATGTCACTTTAATCCCACGGAAAGGGAAAGTGGGTTTCATGTATGTAAATCCCAGAATTAAAAATAGAACATTTTGATATATATGTGAATACCATTGTAGAAATAAGAGCTTTGAGTATTCACTTAATACCATAAAATAATTTAGAGAAAAAGAGAGAGAGGTATTTTGAGACGAAAATTCTGCAGCATAACGGCTATGTTACATGGTTTTAGAAAACATTGAAAAGAGAGGGGACATGGGTCACCCACTCATAAATGATCCATAAAAAAGTAGGGGGAAATAATATAAGGGATTTAAGAATATGGTAATGGAATTTTAAAGATATACCATATGAAATGAAAAACATGGAAGTGAGACAAAAATAAGATTTCTTTTATGAAAATTCAGTAGCCTAACGGCGTCACTTAAACTTCAATAAAAATGAATTGACGAGATAAAATAGGGTCTCTCATAATATGATAATAAAAGATCAGTATGATAGGTATATAGATAATACCACAAAATAAAAAAAAGGAACTTTAATGAATTGACATGAAAATAGAACTTGAAAATGAGACGGGTGAAAGAATCCCTTATAAATTCGGCATCCTAACAGCGTCACTTAAACTTTCATAAAACGAAATGATGAGAGTAAGAGGGGATATCTCATCATATAAACATGAAAAGGGAAGTAAGAGGAATTTAAAAGAACATCATCTCAAATAATAACATGGAGCATAAAAGGAATGACATAAAAGAGATGACATGAAAAGAAAGAGAGAGTTCGGATCCCTTACGAGAACTTGGCAGCCAAACGGCGCCACTTAAAACTTCAAAAAAATGTATTGATGAGATCGAATAGGTTCTCTCATAATATTAAAATAAAATGTACAGAAAGAGGAATATAAAAGAACATCCCCCATCATAACAAAGAGGAGCTTAAAAGAAGAGACATAAAGGAGAGTACTTAAAGAGAAAGATAGAAGTTAGATCTCTTACGAAAATTCGGCAGCCTAACGGTGCCACTCAAAACATCCAAAATGGATTGATGAGAGAGAATAGGGTCTCTCATCATATGAACATAAAAATTAATGTTAGAGTAATATAAAAGAACATCCCAATCACAAGAAATATGAGCTTTAAAAGGAATGAGATAAAAGAGTGTACTTAAAAAGAAAGAGAGGAGTAGGATCCCTTACCCAAAACGTAACTCTTAAAACTCAAAGTTCAGGACCTTTAGAGCTTGGGGGAACCTTGGGAGGACACCTTGGGATGTAAGGAGACTAGAAATTCGTTGGGGGAGAGTTGGGAGTGAAAACTAAAGAAGGAAAGGGTGGGTATTTATAGGGAAAGTGAGGGCAACAGACATTAATGGCCAAGGGACACCTCACAAGTGCTTTTCTCAAAACCATGTGCTCTTCCATGGAATTTACCATGGAGTTAGGCCACATGGGGCCCCAAATACAATAATTCATCACCTTTGGCTGGAAAACCCTAAAAATATATCATGACATCATCATGAAACAGTTATGATGTCATTAAACATAACAAAACCCTAAAACTACATTTTTACTATTCACTTTAAAATTCATCTTTCTCAGAAAAATCCCAAAATATCACCTAAACCAAATATCGATGCTCTTATTACAAATATGAACAACATTTTATAAAAATAATTTTCTAAATATTTTTAATTTAATTTTTAAATAAAAGCACTATTCATCGAGAATTCATTTTTTTTGAAAAATCCCCAAAAATTACCGTAACATAATATCGATGCTCTGAGTTCAAAAATAAAGTCCATTTTATAAATATAATTTTCTAATTATTTTTAATTAAATTTTTAATTAAAAAACACTATTCACCTGAAAAAACTAATACTTTATTAATAATTTATGAAACCGTTATTTACCCATTTTATTGAATCTCACTACTTAATCAAGGTGTCTAAATTATATTAAAACTTTCTTTGAGTGAAATTACTAATCCACTTGGTCACATTACTAAAATTTATTGTAAAATAACTATTCATTATTTACTATTCATCAAAAATTAAGTTGATCTTATTAGACTCCAAATTCCTTGCTGAACACTTTTCCGAAGACCATTTTTTGGAAATAATTACACATCATTAATTATTTAGGGTTTACAAAAATATTTTAAAATATCATTTTCTCAAAATTCATCTATAAAATACATCCTAATATTATCCGGACATTTGAAATTTCACAAACATAACTAAAGGAAGAAATCTCAATTCATTCATCCCAAAGGATTACACAAGGAAGCTATGGTCTCGTTATATAGCCCCTTATAACAGCAGCATATAACCTAAGTGTAAGGTGTGCTACGATGAGAGAATCTGAGGGAGGCTCATATAACATTGCCCTAGTAGTAATCTCTACTAACTTGAACTTCTCCCATAGGCGTTTCTGTTCATGCTTGACACGCTGGAGTTCGGCTTGGGCTTGGTCCAAAGCAAAGCCCAAAGATTCCACCTCCTTCCCAAGATCTGATAAGTGGGCTTCATAAGGTTCGAGTCTACTGAATGAATCCATCGACTCCTCTTTCTACATTAACCATTAGCATTTCTATTAAATAATTAAGAGTAAGTTAATATACTACTCAAAAAGATTGGGTCATTACATTCTTCCCCCCATAAGAAATTTCGTCCCCGAAATTTATACTTGAGGCCTATTCAAAAAGGTGAGGGTACTTTTGCTTCATCGTTTCCTCAGGCTCCCAAGTTGCTTCTTCATATATATGATTCCTCCACAACACTTTCACAAGGTGGTTTGTCTTGTTTCGTAGAACCTATTCTCTACGGTCTAAGATCTCCACTGGCCGCTCCTCATAAGAGAGGTCATGTTCCAGTTGTACCACCTCTGGGTTCAGTACATGCGAAGGGGCAGGTATGTACTTCCTCAAGAGAGATACATGGAAGACATTGTGAACTTGAGCTAGGTTCGGTGGAAGTTCTAGACGATAGGCCACTGCTCCTATGCGATCAAGGATTTCATAGGGTCCAATGTATGTAGGGCTGAGCTTCCCTTTCTTCCCAAACCACATGACTCTCTTCCATGGAGAAATTCGAAGGAAGACTTTGTCGCCAACACCAAACTCCAAGTCCCTTCGACGATTGTCAGCATAGCTCTTCTGCCGACTCTGAGCAGCCTTTATGTGTTGTTGGATGGCATGAACCTGTTCTATCATCTCTTGCACGAGATCAGGCCCAAGAAGCTTTCTCTGACTAGTTTCATCCCAACAAGTAGAAGTTCTACATCGCTTTCCATACAGAGCTTCATAGGGAGCCATCTGAATACTTGAATGGAAGCTGTTGTTATAGGAGAACTCAATTAATGGGATGTGTTGATCCCATCCACCTTTAAATTCCATTGAGTATAATCTCAACATGTCTTCGAGTGTCTGAATAGTCCTTTCAGATTGGCCATCAGTTTGAGGATGATAGGACGTACTAAAATTCAATTCAGTATTTAGAGCATGTTGAAGACTTCTCTAGAATTTTGATGTGAATCTTGGATCATGATAAGACACGATGGATAGTGGTACCCCATGCAGCCTTACCAATTCCTTCAAGTATATCTTGGCAAGTTGATCTAGAGAGAAATCTTCCCGAATAGAGATAAAATGGGTGGTCATGGGGAGACGGTCCACAATAACCCATATCGCATTGTTTCCTTTAGATGTTTTTGGGAGACCAGTTACAAAGTCCATAGTGATATTATCCCACTACCATACTGGTATGGGTAGCGGTTGTAATACCCCCTTAGGAAGTTGTCATTCTAATTTTACTTGTTGACACACCAGGCACCTTATAGTGTAATTATCAATCTTCCTCTTCATGTTATCCCACCAATAATGATCACGAAGGTCTCTATACATTTTAGTGCTTCTGGGATGTATAGAGAAAGTAGAGCTATGAGCTTCATCCATCAGTTCTTTCTTTATCTCCGAACTAGATGGAACACATAGTCTTGTATGAAATTTCAATACACCTTCTGGATCAATATTGAAATCAAGGAACTTACCAACTTTTACAGCGCCCAACTTCTCCTACAGCAAAGGATCTTCTTTTTGAGACATCTTGATCTTCTCTAGTAATGAAGGTTGAGAAATCATTTGGAATAGTGTTGATGATGTCCCTTTCCTTATAATTCCCATGTTCAGTTTTACTAGATCTTTAATCAAGGGATCTCCTAGGATCCTCATTGTTTCCAGAACAATAGGGTCTTTCCTGCTTAACGCATCTGCGACTTTATTTTCTCTTCCAGGGTGATAATGAATTGAACAATCATAGTCTTTAATAATTTCCAACCATATCCTCTGTCTCATGTTCAATTCTTTCTGTGTGAAAATATACTTTAGACTTTGGTGGTATCTGTATATATCACATTTCTCCCCATAAAGATAGTGCCTTCAGATCTTTAGAGCAAAAACAGCTGCTGCCAGCTCTAGATCATGCGTAGGATAATTCTGCTCATGAATCTTCAACTGTCGAGATGCATATGAAATTACCTTATGATTTTTCATGAGGACGCACCGAAGCCCTTTCCGAGATGCATCGCTAAAAATAACGAATCCTTCTCTGATAGAGGGCAGTGTTAACACCGGTGTAGTAACCAATCTCTTCTTCAACTCTTGGAAACATTCCTCGGATTCCTTTGTCCAGATGAACTTAACCCCTTTTTGAGTCAACATGGTTAGTGGATTAGAAAGCTGTGAAACGTTTTTCACAAACCTCCTATAATATCCCGCTAAAACAAGGAAACAACGAATCTCAGTTACTATTGTGGGTTAAGCCCACTCCTCCACAACCATTATCTTTGCAGGGTCAACCGAGATTCCTTCATTGGTTACGATGTGCCCCAAGAAAGCCACTTGTTGTAACCAAAACTCACACTTTCTGAATTTTCCAAAGAGCCTCTCCTTCTGTTGAGTTTTCAAAATAACCCTCAGATGATCTTCATTCTACTCACGTCTTTTTGAATATATCAAAATATCATCAATAAAGACTACCACAAAGTTATCAAGGTAGTCCTTAAAGACTTTATTCATAAAATCCATGAAAATAGCAGGAGCATTAGTCAAGCCGAAGGGCATAACAGTGAACTAATAATGCTCATATCTTGATCAGAAGGAAGTATTTAGAATATCATTCTTCTTCACCCTCAGTTGATGATAACCAGATCGAAGGTCAATCTTAGAGAAGAATTGAGCCCCACGAATTTGGTCAAATAAATCATCAATTCTTGGAAGATGATATCTGTTCTTCACTGTGATCCCATTCAGTTCTCTATAATCAATGCATAGCCGCATTGATCCATCCTTCTTCTTCACAAAGAGAAATGGTTCCCCCCAAGGAGACACACTCGGTCGGATAAACCCCTTCTCCAACAAGTCTTGGAGTTGTTTCTTTAAGTCCTCTAGCTCCACATTTTCCATTCTATACGGGGTCTTTGATATCGGTTGTGATCCAGGTACGAGTTAAATGGAGAACTCTACCTCTCTTTCTAGGTTAGGTTTAGGTAACTCCTCAGGAAATACATCCATGTATTCCTGAACAATTGGAACATCTTCTATTTTTATGCTCCCTTTTCCTTCTTCATCATCACCAATTAACTCCATAAAGAAAGCTATATGAGGTTCTTCTAGATAGGGATCAGTTCAGGATATCTCTCCTTAGAAGTTAAATGTAGGTCGTTTATTCAAGACTACTGAGATTTCATTACTTCTGCATTTGATATTAGCATTATACTTTGAGAGCCAGTCCATCCCTAGTATAACTTCGAATTCCAACATGGGAATGACAACTAGATTTGCGATAAGATTGTGCTCACTAAAGTAAACAATAGAGTCTCTAAACATTGTTGATGCATGGATAATCCCACTTGGAGTCTTGACTGACAAATCTACCTCAAGAAATTTAGGGATTGATTCTATATTCTTTGCAAACTTGGAAGAAATAAAGGAATGCGTAGAACCAGAATCAAACAAAGTAGTTGCTAGTTTTGAGAGGACAACAAGAGTACCTACTACCACATCATTCGGAGCTTCAACTTCAGTTGTTGTGATAGAAAAAGCACGACCTTGCTCCCCTGACCTTTGCTGAGGTTGATGGTGATTCCCCTCCACTGCCCTTGGATTTGGACATAGATTAGCATAGTGCCCAAGCGGTCCACACTTGATGAAATGGAATTTGGGTAAGGCTAGATCCATCTTTCCTCTGTCGTTAGTGTTGGGGAGTTGAGGCTTCACCTCACTACAACAATTCCGAGCAATATGGCCTCCTTTTCCACACTTGTAGAACTTTCCACTTCCGAACAAGTAGTTAACTGGATGCTTCTTCCGACATTTATTGCATGTGGTAAGTTTCATTTGAATTCCACCTCTTCCCTGATCAAAATTCTTCCCTAAAATGGGCTCCAATGATCTCTTCTTATCATTTGATTTATGAGACCACTGTGTCTCACCAAACTCTAGCTCGACTTTCATTTCACTCCGCACGATATCCTCGTAGATATCGTAGTCGCGGTTGGCTAAATTCTTCCGCAGATGAGGTCTTAGTCCACCGAAAAATCTATCAACCTTACCACTTGGATCCATGACAAAGCTAGAGGTATATCATGAATGTCGGGTGAAGTTCATCTCATACCTTCCGATAGATTCGTTCTCCTTATGCTTCAGCTTGAGAAACTCTTTCTCCATTCTTGTTCTCATGGAACGGGGGAAATACTTGTTAATGAATATTCCCTAGAATTCATCCCACTCCATAGCTTCCATCTCTCCTCTCTGATTCATGTTGTTGACCAGTGACCACCACTGATCAGCTTCTCCCTCTAGGCGATAAACTACAAGGGTGACTTTTTCTTGTTCCAAACAAAGGAGTACAGAAAAGATCTCTTCAATGGAGCTTATCCTTTGTTCCGTAACCAAAGGGTCAGTAGATCCACTGAATAATGGTGGTCATTGACGCATGAAGGACTCAAAAAAATATTGTTCCCTTCGTGGTGAGATCGGCCTCTCAGCGTGATTCAAGTTATTACTCATAACTTGAGTCAGTTGGTTCATCATTCGCATGAATGTTTCCATTCCGGCTTCCATCGGAGGGCCGTCAGCACATGGTGCATTGCGGTCACCATCTGGACGGTTCATCCTATTTCCCTCCATTTTCTAAAAGAATAATACTTTAGTGAGAAACTTTTTTCATTTATGAATCTTATAACTAAGACTTCATTCTTAGACAAATACATTTCTCTATAATTCCTTCATAATGATTCATAAAAAGCTTGTGATTAACCAAACATATCCCTCGGGAGTATCGTAACCAAGAGTGCAGTAAGACCCGTTATCGTGCACCAGTTCCCATTTGAGTCTAGCTCAAAGCGGTGGTTTCTGGTTTTACACCTATGTACATATGTGCCAGAGCTTCCTCTACCTGCTCGTATCCAGACAAGGATGTATTTGTTTGATAAACCACTTACTCAATACTTACCAAAATACCAGGATGTTTTCCTATATTTAAAGTATTATATAGGGTTCTTCCTAAATTTTTTATATCCAAATTTCCACAAATAACTAAACCATACTTTGATACCAACTATAGCATCCCGTCTTTTTATAACATAAACATTCATTTCATTACACAAAACTGAGGAACTATAAGGTTTAGTGTCTTGGAAACAAGGAAAACAATACATGAAAACAACATAAAACATTCTTCTTAAACACTTGAATGGCTTCTCCATAATTTCATTATAGGATCATTACTGCATCTCATAACCTGGGGACATACATCAAAAGAAAGGGTGAGCAGAAGGCCTAGTAAGGGAAACAAGAGAAACATTTTACATGTGAACTTGAGATACTTCAATAAGGTCATGAAAAGAACTTTAAGGCATGAGAAAGAAAACAAGAGATATATCATAATAAAAATATCATTTTTCATAACATGAATATGTGGCTGCAACATTTAATATTGAAAACCATTTCGTTTCACCAAGGTCCATCCCCAAGGTGTTATTAAAAATTATCAAGGTTATTCACCAAGGTATCAGTCTAAAAAGTCATCTCTAGAGATTAAGTCTTTACCCAATGCATTGGAGCGCTATATGGGTGCACCCCTGACATGTCTTTATTATCATGTGAGCCACATATATCATAATCAATCATTTCATAAAAAACCCATATAGTATAAAATAAATGGGTTACATTTCATAATCATAATGTTTTAAAAACTGCTTTAAAGACATGATCTTTATGTCACATTAAACCCAAGGAAAGGGATAGCGGGTTTCATGTATGTAAATCACAGAATTTAAAATAGAACATTTTGATATATATGTAAATACCCCTGTAGAAATAATAGCTTTTAGTATGCAATAAATAACATAAAATAATTTTGAGAAAAAGTGAGAGAGGCATTTTGAGACCAAAATTCTGCAGCATAAAGGCTATGTTACAAGGTTTTAGAAAACATTGAAAAGAGAGGGGACATGGGTCATCCACTCATAAATGATCCATAGAACAGTAGGGGGACAGAATATAAGGGATTTAAGAACATGGTAATGAAATTTGAAAGATATACCATATGAAATGAAATACATGGAAGTGAGACAAAAATAAGATTTCTCTTATTAAAATTTTGCAGCCTAACAGTGTCACTTAAACTTCAATAAAAATGAATTGACGAGATAAAATAGGGTCTCTCATCATATGGTCATAAAAGATCAGTATGATACGTATAGAGATCATACCACAACATAAAAAAGGAACTTTAATGAATTGACATTAAAATAAAACTTGAAAATGAGAAGGGTGAAAAATCCCTTATAAATTCGGCAGCCTAACGGCGTCACTTAAACTTTCATAAAAAGAAATGATTAGAGTAAGAGGGGATCACTCATCATATAAACATTAAAAGGGAAGTAAGATGAATATAAAATAACATCCTCTCACATAATAACATGGATCATAAAAGGAATGACATAAAATAGATTACATGAAAAGAAAGAGAGAGGTCAGATCCCTTACGAGAACTCAACAGCCTAACGACGCCACTTAAAACATCCAAAAATGGATTGATGAGATCAAATAGGGTCTTTCATCATATTAAAATAAAATTTATAGAAGAGGAATATAAAAGATCATCCCCAATCATAAAAAAGAGGATCTTAAAAGAAGTGACATAAAAGAGAGTACTTAAAGAGAAAGAGAGAGGTTAGATCTCTTACGAAAATTCGGCAGCCTAACGGCGCCACTCAAAACATCCAAAATGGATTGATGAGAGAGAATAGGGTCTCTCATCATATGAACATAAAAAATACATTAAGATTAATAAAAAATAACATCCCAATCACAAGAAAGATGAGCTTTAAAATGAATGACATAAAAGAGTTTACTTAAAAAGAAAGAGAGGAGTATGATCACTTACCTTAAATGTAACTCTTAAAACTCAATGGTTTGGGCCTTGAGGGCTTGGGGGAACCTTGGGAGGACTCCTTGGGAGGTAAGGAGACCATAAATTCGTTGGGGGAGAGTTGGGAGTGAAAACTAAAGGAAGAAAGGGTGGGTATTTATAGGGAAAGTGAGGGGACAAGGCATTAATGGCTAAGGGACATCTCACAAGTGCTTTTCTCAAAACCATGTGCTCTCCCATGGAATTTACCATGGAGTTAGGCTACATGGGGCCCCCAATACAATACTTCATCACCTTTGGCCGTCCAACCCTAAAAATATCTCATGACATCATCATGACACAGTTATGATGTCATTAAACAGACAGAAACCCTAAAAGTGCATGTTTACTATTCATTGAAAAATTCATCTTTCTCAGAAAAATCCCAAAATTTTACCATAGCCAAATATCGATGCTATTATTACAAATATGAACTCCATTTTATAAAAATAATTTTCTAAATCTTTTTAATTTAATTTTTAAATAAAATCACTATTCATCGAGAATTCATTTTTTTCAGAAAAATCCCCAAAAATTACCATAACATAATATCGATGCTTTGAGTTCAAAAATAAATTCCATTTTATAAAAATAATTTTCTTATAATTTTAATTAAATTTTTAATTAAAAAACGCTATTCACCCGAAAAAACTAACACTTGATTAATAATTTATGAAACCGTTATTTACCCATTTTATTGAATCTCACTACTTAATCAAGGTGTCTAAATTATATTAAAACTTTCTTTGAGTGAAATTACTAATCCACTTGGTCACATTACTAATCATAAGCATAAAATCACTATTCATAATTTACTATTCATCAAAAATTATGTTGATCTTATTAGACTCCAAATTCCTTACTGAACACTTTTGCAGAAGACCATTTTTTGAAAATCATTACACATCATTAATTATTTAGGGTTTACATAAATATTTTAAAATATCCATTTTTCAAAAATCAACAATAAAATACATCCTAAAATTTTCTGGACATTTGAAATTTCACAAACATCACTAAAAGAATAAATCTCAATTCATTCATCCCAAAGGATTACACAAGGAAGCTAGGGTCTCGTTATATAACCCCTTATAACACCAGCATATGACCTAAGTGTAAGGTGTGATATGATGAGAGAATCTGCGTGAGGCTCATATAACATTTCCCTAGTAGTAATCACTAATAACTTGAACTTCTCCCATAGTCATTTACGTTCAAGCTTGACACACTGGAGTTCATCTTGGGCTTGGTCCAAAGTGAAGCCCAAAGATGCCACCTCCTTCCCGAGCTCTGATAGGTGGGCTTCATAAGGTTCGAGTCTACTGGATGAAGCCATCGACTCATCTTTCTGCATTAACCATTAACATTTCTATTAAATCATTAAGAGTAAGTTAATATACTACTCAAAAAGATTGGGTCTTTACACAACTATCCCCAGGACATGAAATAACTAATGAAGGTTTTCCAATTTGTCCTATAATATTTAAAAGGGGTGTTAGTTTTCAATGAAGGAATTTGTTTCCAATTAATTCAAAATCGCTTCAAAGAATCATCAATTATTAAAGTAGTCATGATGGAGGATGGATAAAAACCTGAAAAGGTGTGATAACAGAAGGAAAAGGCATATATTCCCTTCTCCCAATAGTCATATCATTCATGGCATTCATTATAGGATTATATTCTTCAAGAGAGTTTTTTCAACTTTTGAAAATTCATATCACAAGTGAAGATTCATTATTGACATCACATCCTGATATTTTATTAATTCAATAATATCCTATAACAATGGGGTTAGAGAAGAAAAACGAAATTCCACACGATGAACCAATTGGTTTAATATTAAACATGTATAATCAGCAACACAAGCCTAGTCATAATCCTGGGTAACTAAAAATAAGAGGCATTAGTGGGAAGATTCATGGTCTTATCCTCATTATCTTCATGCATCAGTTTATTCCAAAATTGAAGGATGACCCCAAGATGTAGTATCCCCCAAAATCCGACCAATGGAAGAGTGCATACCCTTTTAATACATACAAATCGATGAATGAATTGATAATGGGGATAATTTTTTTAGATAAATGGAATTAACACACTGGAAATGAGAACCCCTTCCCAATGAGAGATCATATACGACTCTTAATCAAGGGGATTGATGCTGTTATAAATAATTAGTTCAGTAAGTACTTGTAAATAAGTAAAAGCAAATCTTCCAAATTAGATCTTTGCTCCTTCATCCTCAGAAGGGCTCATGAAAATATCCACAAACCTGGATATATTAAACAGTTTAGGGGTGGGGTGATGCATTGGGTATATAGGGTGTTGTAATACTCATAAAAATGAATATACTCCCCTATCCAGCTGAATAGATACCTGAGAGTACATTATATCCTATAAGGGGTTCTACCTTTTTGGAATATGGCCAGGAGCGGGTAAATGAATTCAAGGGATATTACTTCCAAATTGAGATTTAATCCTTCATTAAGTCCCACCTCCATCAACAATGTACATACTATGATCCATGAGTGTTAATCCCCAGTTAGGAGAATCCATCCTTTAAAAAACATGCCTATAAAGCCTTCCAAGCGATGTTTCGAAGAGACCTCTGAATTCACTCGGTAGCTCGATGAGGTATAATCCCTAGCTTCCATGATATCCCAATTAGATATAGTGTCATTGTAGACTTTTTGAGAAATTAAATCATGATGATTTATAATAGATAGAATGTATTATCAATAGAAAATAAATATATCAATCCATTTTATTATATAAATTAGGAACTCATTGATATATACTTCTTAAATTTCACCATTAAAATAATTATAGTCTCCCTCGCCAAAACTGGGGTCTACAAAGGATAATCCCATACATGTGCAAGAGGGAGGAATTCATCATAAATATTTACAAGATGGGGGGATACCACCCAGTTGGTAGATATCCCATAGGTTGATACCCACTTCACCATGTGTCATATAGAATGTGTTGGTTCAAGGGAACCAACAACTTATCACATCTCGAAGAATTTCAAGCTAGAGTAAAATTATATACTCAGAAATTCACACCGCTTCATTTTAATAAAATATATATAGTTAATCATTAAACTCTACGAAGCTTTCAATAACTCAAAAAATCGATTCCCATTCAATAAAGAAATTACCACTTTGACGGAGATCCGACTTCTAATGTGAGTTGACTGTCCTCAGCAATTGTTTTATAAACAATTGAGAGAAACTAACACCCAGTGAGATGAAAAATTAGATAAAGGAGGAGGTATGAAAGCATTATCCATTAGGTCAAAACCATATAGAATAAGGCATTGAGAAAAAGGATACTCCTAAATCTCAGATGATATAATCCTCTTCAGAATCTCTTTATCTATATACACATGATATCAAGGACCAAACATTCAATTCAATGAAATCCTTCTACCTTGATGGGATGTAGCCGGGGAAGATCGATGGGAACATAAATTCATATTAAAATTATTAACTAGAATATGTCAAAAAAAGAAGATTATAAAATCATGTGATAAATAAACACATAAAACCCCAATATCACCATGCATATCATTTGAATCAGTAAGTCATTTTTGAATCACCCTAAATATTTTTGAATCGACTAAATTCTGAAGCAATCGTGAGTTACATAACCCATGGATGGAATCATGAAATCACAAGACTCCTTTAAATACTTGTGGTCACATGACTTGGACATGGTCCAATGATTATAATTATAGTCAATAAATCATATAAAAATGTAGTAAATCCTCTGAAACCCTCTAGAAAATCACAGTACCTCGTGATGAAAGTTCAAGTAGATACTAAAATATAGATAGTTGTAGGTTCAAATGAGTCCCTGAGAAAAAACATTATTTCATGGTAGATCTCAGAAGGAATCCCCATGAAGGGGTCTCTTGATTGGGTGTTTTGGAATGGGCTATCGATGAAGTCATGAAATTGAGGAAAAATTGTTATCTATAAAATAAATGTGGTGGTATGGGAAATGATTGGTATGTTCTACCATAATATATAGAGAATTACAAGGAATAACCAGTGCATCCGACAGTCCAAACACCACCCAAGGCACTAATTCATGACAATGTTATAGTCACTAGAGGGAATTTACTTTCCTCAGAACTAATCCGAAATCCCCAATGACATTTCACTTTATGGGAAAATTTGATGACACATGAAAATGGGTGTTGAAAAAAATAAAAAATGATGGAATATCTAAACATGCATATAATATTTCTCACAAAGGAAAAGGATGAAGAAGATGGTCGAGACATATAGATCACACAACCCATCATAGGACTCATAATTTCATGACTATCATAAGGTCACATGAAGACTCGACACACTGTTCTTACCATGTAGCATGTCCCATGATGTCACCTTTAAAAATTTTATTTTCTCTCTCGCCAAGGTACTTAAAAAAATAATGGGCGCAAGGCATTAGTCGAGTAAGCTCCCCATGGTCTTGTTGTTTGTCACCATTATTAACCTAATAATCTAACTAAGAATACTCTAAAAATTGGTGGAATGATGTCCAAATGGTGGCGACCTCTCGTGGTCATAATTTCTATTCGATTCATCATCAATGGGATGGGTAATTATCCTTAAAAACATCTCATAAATATCGCTTTACCATTAACTCTTGTAGAAAATATACAATGTCAATAAAATTTGGGGAGGTAAGAGCTACTCAGGACTATAAATATCAAGATTTTCACCCCCCCAGTGGTCTATAAAACACCAATATCCCTAGAGACATTCTCACCACATCTCATGAAATTTCATTTTCTTTTTATCGCCATCACATGGAATTCCTTGGGTATGTCCAAGAAACCATGTTCTTCCATTTTGGAACCCTAAGAAAAAATGGATGGATTTTTCCCTGAAGTACTTTTCTATCCTCATAATAATGTTGTTGTTCAGGTGACACATCATGAGAAAATAGAGTAATTTTCTTGGAAATTACTCATCTAAACTTGATTCACTCCCCAACCATTGTAAAATAAAATAATTGGAATAGATTGTGTATGAGATTAAAGCTTATCACAATCCTAAAATGATTGAGGGTGTCTAGAGTATGGTTCTACAGGAGTCATAAAAAAGCCACCCTGATCTCACGGAGAACCCCTATAAATTTTCCCTTGAATCTTGAAATTTCCTAGGCAATACATCGCGAATCTTGTGAAGGCCTTTGAACACACCAACTTGATCTCGCAAAGGCCCATAGAAATTCCAATATGAAAATATGGATGTAATTAAACATATATTCATGATCAAAGATGAAAATATTAGTTGGAAATAATCTAATAATATATGAATTGAGAGGAGGTACATGAAATCATTAAAAATCTAGTGGCACCCTTGGTGGATTCCATGAAGAATAATGGGGAATATTCGTGGTTCGAGACCCCTTTTCCGACTCCAACCTTGATCTGTTTCAAATATTCATGAAAACCATCAGATAACTGGGGTATAGAAGACTGAATTCCCCCACAAAATCATCAAAAATTATTTTATGCATATCAAAAAACACATGAAAACTCTAGGAATATCACATATGAACTAGATTGGATTTCACAGAGGGGATGATCTCTAGAACAAAACGTCTTCCATCAGGAAATATATCAGTGAAAAGTCATAGTGATCATGTTCCATGCATAATGAACTTAATGTGACAATTAATAGATCACTTGGATGACTTTTGATTTGTCATGAGATAAACATACCAAATATCTTCCAGATCATGCGAGACTTGAAAAAAATTGACTCTGAATAAATTTGAGGCATTAGTGAGAAAAGTGTTTGAAGGAAGACTAATGGTGTACGAATTGAAAATAGGTTCGTTGGACCTAATTCACTTTTCATGAATAATATATGAAACATAAAAATACCATGACATGTCACCTTTGCCTTGTGAGGCTCCTTCTGCATGCAATTTGGGCCTTGTGAAAGCTTTCATACATGTTAGAGCAATTCAGATGCTTCCCCCATGGCATGCCAATTTAGTCTCATGACACCCTCTTGGCCTGCCTCCTGACATCCGTTAGATAAATTACATGAATAATATAACATACCATTATATTTTTATATTATTCTTGTGAATTCAAACTTTCATGTCTACTAATCCTTTGAAACTCCCTTTGGGTATGTCAGCTGAGACTCGCAATGCCCCATAGTTATGTTGTCCAGCTCTTGTGATGCCCTCCATTGATGTTAGCCAAGACAAACGACACTCGTAGAGACATGTCTTATTGTCTCTCTCGAAACCCTACATATCTGTCATGACAAACCTATAGAATAATTCCATGGAATGTCATTTGGATCATTAGACAACCTCTAGTCAAGAAATCCAGGTCAATCAATGGATTCCAGGAAAACCATCTAGATCATGCAATGTCCTCTGGAAAAGATAACTTTGATCATGTGAAAAAGATAAGATATTAAACCCAAGATAAAATATTTCCACTGAATATACCTAATGGCTCATTCATTTTTCTTGAGATATGTCATGTAGTTGCCTTCCAACATATCAGGAAAAGTTGACATTTGATGCATTTCAGGCATGAAAACAGGTCACAAGGGAAACAAAAAATTGTAAACCCCGACCAGTGACATAACATTTTATGTTTCAATATCTAGGGAATTATCATAGTGTAATATCTAATAATAGGAACTATGATAACCATAATTCCTTCCATTTTAGGATATATAGGATACATCTCTGTGGATTGAGATCTATAGGGTTGGATCAATACATAATTCCATCACTCTCAGGGTGATGATATAGATCATTTTTCATTCCATGAATCTCACACCAAGAAAATATTTCATGATCTTACAGTGTTTCAGTAATCATATCATACGATTAAAGTGACTCCATAAACTAGGAAAACATATTTACATAAATACCTAATGATTTTAATGACACATTCACCTAAACACATGGGAATGTACCTTGGGGTGAGTCCCATGGACGAAATTTAACAATAAGAACATTGATTCCTCCAATAACCACGATATGTAGGATGCATTATTATGGCCTGATTTCAAATAAACACCCCTTTTTGTGTCAATAATTTTATGACTTTTTAATTCCATCCATCAACACCAAATCATTCCCATGAGATGATCACTCTTTCCCTTCTATTAGTGGATAGAAGAATAAACTCAACTTTGATGACTCTGATTCCATCCATAAGCAAGATATGATAGAAATCTCCTTCGAACATAATTTTTATGATAAATCATCTAAGGGTGGTCCCATATTATATGTCCCATTCTATTAATGATGAAAAAATGATCATTTTCAATCCGTTGTTTCTCACATCAGGAAGAGTTCATGTGGGATTAGTGAACTACAAAAATCATGTCATCTCCAAGAGAAGTCTCTGTAGTGATAAGGGAAATATCAATGTGTCATCCCCATGAAAATGAACTAAAGAAACTATAATTATTTCAATACTCAGTATACCTAGGATTTCCCTCTTGGACTTGAGATTTAATACATAGTGTCATAGAGAACGTGTGTAACACATATCTACATGACAATAAACTGCACGAGCCTGATGTACTACATGGGGTTTGATTTTGAAAATAACCATTATATGTAGGATGCATCATAATGACTTGATCTGAATCATGGAATATTATCTAACTCCCTGAATGGAAGAAAATTATAAATCTCCTGGTTATATGTATTAAAATCGTTTGTGTTCACCCATTACTGGAAAATGATGGTGAACCTCATACAAATACCGATGGATTCAGTAAGGAGGACCAATAATTGTTCACATAAAAAGGAATTTATTCAAGATGATTTTTAGTGTAATTGGTCCTGTATCATTATTAGGAATAGATTTTTAATATATCTTAAAATTATAAGAGATTCAGTAAGTGGGAAATAATTCACCCCCAAAGGATGTGTTATTCCTAACATCCCATCCTCTCAACCCATTCAAAACCCCAAGAGTGAGTGTGCTAGAAAACCTAGATGATAGTCTACCTTGGGAAAGAAAGTATGTACCTTGTTAATGTTGAGGGAACCAAAAGAAGATTCTAGTATGACCGAAAATGGTATCCTGTGGTACATGATTATGCACAACTCAAACCCCCATAATTGAAACGTCAATGGGATCTCATATATACCTCTTCTCCCAATGAAATAGTAGGTGTCATAGGGTTTCTATAAAAGGTATTTTTATTCCTATGTTTATTTATAATGGAATTTACATGTCTTCTAGTTGTTGAATATATGGATATTTACAAAGGTAATAATTTTTTAGATGTCTAACATTTCTGTTCATGATTTGTTAAATGTGGAAATTAATTTTTACCAAGTATGGATGATAAAAGGATAGGTAGAGTGTGAAAGGGTGTTCTGATCAAGTATTTGCACTAAAAAAGATAGGTAATCATGCTGTTGGACCTGAAAGGTGAGAATGTTTGGGTAATTATATGAGAACATAATGGACCCCGTCATCTCGATGTGTCTAATAGGATATGAGGAAAAGTTAGTTTCACACAGGGAAATATAAAAGTAGTTTTGATGACGTATGACTCATGTTATTTTGACTAGATTATCATAAATAGTCTTGTGAATGTGAATGACATAACGATATTATAAGGATAGGATAGTCTGGACATGGTGGAGATGTGGGATGTCATTAGGGATACATGAATAGGTTTATATGAATAAATAAACTATTATTTTTGGGGGAATCTAAGTTTCACACATCAAAATATGAAAATAGTTTTTATGATGAATGACTCATGTTATTTTGACTAGATTATCATAAATGGTCCTGTGAAAGTGTATGACACAAAGATATTCTAAGGATAGGATATTTGGGACATGGTGGAGATGTTTGATGTCATTTGGGATACAGGAATAGGTTTCTATGAAAAAATAAACTCTTATTTTTGGGTTAATCTTGGTGATGTGTGATGGTTATGTGCGAGAATGTTTTTTTAGATTGGTTTAGTAGACCATTTGTATTTTTTTGGGAAACATTTTGTTAATGGCGGAAGAACTGATGAAGTTTGATGGAAATAGGTCTACAAATAACATTAGTGTTTTGATAATTTGAATAGAGCTATGTGTTAGTATTCAATTTTGGATTAAAAAATCCTTTTGTATTATGGTGACTATGTGTTAATGAGTCGATTATATGTATAGAGTCAGAAGGCCTTTATTTTGAGTTTGACATGTACCTGTAGCTGGAGTTGAAATAATATGTGGATTATTTTGTGGTGTTATTATAGGATTTAATCATAGTGTACTCCTAGAATATAGATGATCATTAAAAATACCTTGACATTTCAAATGTATGGCGAGAGATCATCTAATGTAAGGTAAGATAACTTTGTGTAAATACTAGTTTGATGAATTCCATATTTAATGATTGTAGTCATTGAGTATTGTATGTGAGGAAACATGGTAGGAAGTTCAAAATTGGTCATTTATGATTTATTTCATTTGAATGGATGGTATTTTAAATAATTTCAAGGGTATTTTTCTTAGAAGATGAGAAAATGCGATAGTGTACTTTTCATTTTTTAGGTGATTTTCAGATAGCCTCATCCACTTCTATTCTCAGTTTTGATTTCGATTGTGGGATATGGTCGTTGGAGTTTACTTTGTCAAATCAACATAAAAAACTATAATTGTTGAGATTTATGTGTTGGTCTTGAGATAATGAACCTAATTCTGGATGGGTAAAAGAAATGTGCAACTAGTTATGGATAGATCGAGGTGCTGATGAGATAGGATTGTGAAACTAAAAAAGTGGATGGATAAAAAATATGATGAATTAGAAAATTGAAATGGTTTTGGTGATAATCAATATGAGCATTATCATTAGTCTCAATTTGGTTCTTAAAGTAGTTTAGGTGGATTATGTAAGAGGTACACTTATTGGTGATGGTTTAGATAGGGGGATGGTTTACTATGGAATCTCACTCAGAGTCATATATGGACTCTAGTGTGTATGTTTGGGTGGATGTGAAATTCCTCATAAAATTAAGAATGATTTCTTATAGTGGTGATGATGTGTATTCTATTGAATAAAATCAATTTTTAGGATAATTAATATGGGGTTAGAAAAATTTTATATAATGTATGAAATTAATGTGGTGCGTTACAACCAAAATATAATATGTCATATTTAATTTATAAGATAACATCATGAAATGATATCATGAAATTTGAGGAAAACAAATATTGTTCTTATTCCATTCATGGATATTGGGTATGAGTCCTATCCGATTGGTTTTTCTATGATAAACATGGGTACTGATGTTAATTTCTATTCTAATGGGTGTTTCAACATGGTAAGTCAAAACTGCACTAGATTCATAGTGGGATTAGAATTTTGAGCATCTATTTGGTTTTAAGATGGAGGATGTGCAAAATAATACAAATTGGTGGAGGTAAGATATATTTTATGTTGGGTTGAAACATAGCTCAGGTGGGTAATCAAACGGTGAAATAATCAGTTCATTGATTGTACCAGATTGCGTAAGCACCATAAGGGTGTTTTAGGTATAATTATAGGTTTCACCATAGTATTTTTCTACATGAGTTCCTTGAGTTAGAGTTTCCTCATTGGTTATTTTTTTGGATTCGAAAATCTAAATAAGGCCATTGGTTATAAATGGTGACAGAAATAGGTTTGTTGATGAAGATGGATGACCACAAAGAATTCATGGGAATTATAAGTATTATGTTAAGGAGGGTTTATGATCTACACACATTAAAAACAATATTTCATTTTTATTTTTCTTAAATATATTTTTAATTTGGTAAGTGGAATACCTCTTGGGAGTTTGATGGGTCTCAAGAGTATCCAAACTGTTTGGGACATGAAAATTTTCAAAAAATGCATTTTAATTGCATGGATAACAGTTATAACCTAGTTTATTATAATGACATTTCATGAACATGAATTAATTTTGAGGGTTTAGTATTGTTAGAAAACTCTTTATGGTTCCCTAGGAGACCATGTGACCGGATCCCTCAATCAAACTGAGGACCCCACATGGTTTTTCAAATTGCTTGTCTGACCCTGTAAAATTTTTTTCTCAATATCTTCACAGATAGAGGGAACCACATTGTTAGAACACTTTTAGGAAAACTTTTTTTCCTAACTATGAACATCGAAAAAAGTGTGATTTTACCATTTTCCTTTCCCAATATCATCTAAAATTCATCTGATTTTCACAAACACTCTTACTTCAACATTCTAGGGTGTGAACCAGATGTTATCCCCTCTTCCATGAATATTACTCATTCAATTATTTTGGATTTTGAGTTATATTTAGTTTATATTGAAAATTCAATTACGTCCCAAAACCTGTACCTTTCTACTTTTTTGAAGTATAATTGTTTTGATGTTATTATTCTCTAAATCTCGTGAACCCTATTTCCAGGGATTTATTTGCCTTAGTGATTTAGATCATCATTGGTAGAATCAAAGTTCATTGTTATATTATTGGTTTTATATGAATATGATTTAGGTAGTATACAATTTTTCCACATAGTCTTGATTTTTCTTTTGTTTGTGGCTGTTACAATGTGTTTTACTTCAGTGTTTTTTTTATTTTTCTATAAAAATAAAATATTGAATTATAATGATGTGTGTGTATCATTATACACATAGTTGGGTATATAAATTACTTTATACCAGATCTTGGGATACCCATTGGGTATATAAAACCAGTTAAATAAGTGTAATGAAATTACAAGGATTGATGTAAAGAATTTACAAGAGTAAATGAGATGTATTTTTCATATGGTATGTTATCATTATTAAAGGGATTCTTGGAATTATTTTTTTATATGTGTTCATGACATGTTAAGATGATGATTTATTTTTTTTAAATTTTATTCTTTTTTAAGATTCATGGGATCAATTTGAGATGTATTAAATGTTGTGTTTTGGATTTTGATCAAGTTTCGGTTTTTCAATGATTGAAAATGATATTTGTTGTGGATAAGTTCGTAACTTGAAATATTAAACACACGTTGATTTTAAAGGGGTAAAAAATGGATTTCAAATGATTATTTAATGATTGTGTTGTTCCCCTTTGGTGAAAATTCAATAATGAGTCTTTTATTGTTTTAATGGAAATAATGGTCTTCGTCCTTGTTTAGATTTTAAAAATGTGTAAGCCTTTAATAAAGGGTGTATTCAAGATGTTATAAATGGTTTATTTTTTTTGTTTTTATACCATGTGAAAAGGGGTCGAGTTTTATTAGGAAATTTTTTGGTTCTAAATTTCATTATTTCATTGTTAACTAATATTATATTAAATTGGAGAACACTTTTTGTTCTAAAGTGTGAAAAATGATAAGTATACTGATCCTTGAATAGGTGTTCATGATGTCATTGTTTGTCTACTATGGATATAATTTTACATATCTTGGAAATGTAAAATTTATTACATGAAATTCTAAAATCATAGGTAAAGATATTTGATACAGTGGTCCTTATCCTTGTTTAGGATGGAAAGACATAGAATTTGGCATCATGTATTTTATATTATCCTTATAAAATCGATTATATTTTTAGTATGACTTGACATGGTGATTGGTACCCTATATTTGATATGATTAACAAGGATTTATTTATATATTGTTTGGGTTTTAACGTGGTGATCCAAGAATAATGACCATTTCATATGGTCTTTAAAATTGGTTCAATGTTCTTTGTAACTAAAAATTTAAATTACTAATATATTCCCTCATTTTGTTTTGAATTTCAAACCACTATAATCATCGATTTAGACATCCTATATATATTTAGTAGGTTAGGTCAGTTTGGTGTCATAATAGAAGAAAATATTCTAAAGGGTTAATTAATAAATTATTATTTTGAAACATTATTTTTTATTATCTAGTTTATTTTCTCATTTGGATCTCTATATACACTATTTTTTAGTCTTTTTATTGTTGTAGCCATCATTTCTAGTCGGCTGTTGAGTTTTATCATATCTACTCAAGTCTCCATGGAAATTTGGTACCCAGAACTATGATAATTTTCTAGGTATTGGTTCAATACAGGGACACAACTTTTTTTCTATGTTTGAGTTGATAGGAATGAGAATGGTATTTCATGACATTATTGGGTGTCAATACCATGTTCATGGATTCTGTATTTTTCATCATTTTTATTTTTTTTGTATGGTTGTATGAATTGTAGAGTATATATATCTAACTCTTATATCATGTTTTAATTAGGTTATTGTTGGAACCTTTCGTATGTTGTTTCATTTTTATCAATATATTTTATTTATATATTTGGATATTATTTTTCTTATTTGTATACTATGATAAGAGGGTATAGTATCCCCATTGTATCTCTGTAGACCTATGCTTCTAGTCAGAAGCCTTTGTAAAATAGGGAATCCATTTTGATGTCATCTAATGAACTGTCTTGCATATGTAGTTTATTGGATCTTGGGATAATATGTTATACACCTATGTCCAAATTGATTATATGGAAAAGGGTTATCGAGTGACTTAGTTTTAAACTTGTTATTAAACATGCTGACAAAGACATTGGTTTTACAATATGGGATAAAATCGATTGGAATGATTTCTGAATCCTTAATGTGATCTTCTCTGAAGAGATATTATAGAAAATTTAGAACAAAGTCATATTTTCTAATGATTTAGAAGTGTCATTGTGAGAAAATGATAAACTATGTTTATGTACCAATATTACATATACTTGACATTTTAGTGAGTATATTAGTTTTAAAAACACTAATCTATCCAGATGGAGTAATAGAATATATGAAACATATGATGCTTCTTCGAATGCAAACATTATATAAAAGATAAAAGGTTGCAAAATATATAGGGATTTCACTAGAAGATAATTTTATAAAAGTAATATTTTTTAAATAATTTATCAAAAAAATATAGTTATCGAGATTATCCATGATTCAGTACCATGTGTATAGATACATAGGTGACATTTCTTTTTTTCTTCTGAATGAAGATAAAGAGATGTAGTGATTGGAGGAGACCTAATTCTTTAATGATAAAAATAAGTTTCCATTAATAATGGAGAGTAAAATATATACAATACATGCAATTTGATAATTTAGATATAACATAAAGTCGTAATAGGAAGAAATAACATTAGAATAAGTTTTTCTATCAACTGATAGAGGATGTATATTTAGATAGAGGTAAATGTAATTGCTTATTATGAAGAGGTTTCAAGAAAAAACGTATATATTTTTCCTGAACGTTTCTTAGTTTGTTAATAGAATTACTATTTATATTCTCTTCAGAATGATATTTATAGAAGGTTTAAATTTAGAAAAATTATATGTGATAAGCTCTTTTGTTTATAAATACTTATAGTAAGTTATATACAAAGATCATATTTATGGTTTCATGAACACTGCTAAACAAATGGTCTATAACCATGAGATAAAACCATATTTGTATCCTTAATTCATGTGACCATAAATTATAGTCAAGGGAATTTTATTTTCTATTGATAAAGTTGTAGAAATATCTCACATTGTTTATTGGAAAGGGAATCACATGGAAAGGTCCCTAGTGTGGTTGTATCCCCAAAATATTTTTATATAAATGGATCATAGATAATCAATATGGTCATTAGTATGGCCCTCGGTAGTACCACTAAGGATCTGAGAGATTTATAGGGTTAAATTTTATGTCTACATACATTGTCGTGGCCATTAAGAGATCTTTCTCACTATGATATAGTTGTTTCCTTGATGGGTAAATCGCTATCTTTCATTCATGTGGTGATATATAAAGAAAAACTAAAATACAAGTGGAGCGATTTCAACATGTACCCCCACAAAAATCAACCAACTCCCTTTTCCATTTAAATATAAAATATTATAATTATATTATTACATAAATAAATATATATTTATATATAATTTATTAAATAATTATTTTATATTTATAAAAATTATAAATTAAAAATAAAAACGTGAAAGGTTGTGTGGCCACTATGAAGAAACTATGGACACAATCTGTCATACCAATGGTGTTATGAGAAATGGGAAGAAATAATACCATAATGTATTTTCCTTCCACTAGTGGTAGGTCACCAGGATGAGGGTATTATTGAATGGGAAAAATAACATGTGGAAATTAAGTTGGTTGGTGATGAGGTAAAATTATGGGAATGAGATTCTATTATAGGGGGTGTCCACTAGAAAAGAATACCAACATTGGCACCATTTATTTTGACAATTAAGAAAATTTGTGATGTATTATGACCATATGAATGTGTGTTTTTTGTGGTTGTATATGTTTTTAGGGTACTTCATCCATGGTGAAAAGTGAGTGCAATAGTACTCCTTGGTCTTGTGGGGCTATCTCAGTAGTTTATTGGGCCTATAGTGCTTATATATGTGGTTTGGGTACTACAACCATGGTGGATAGAGAATGTGGTAGTAATACCTGTTCGGGTGGGGTTACCTCAGTGATCTATGGTTCCTATAGTTCTTGGGTATACCAGTGAGGATATAATTCTATGGTTCATCATACTTGTTGTGGTTGGGAACCTAGAAATGGTTCTGTCACTTTTGGCATAATAGCATGTGGCATTAATTATAGTTTTCACTCTTCTCATATTATTCCGATTTATTTCCCCCATTACATCATTGAAATACCACCACATGCATCATATCATGTCGCAATAAACTATTTTTACTAATGGTTAACACCATGGACCTATTTTACCATGTAATTATTCCGACTTATGGCCATGGGAGGTATGGGAATTTGTTCTTTGTTTCCCTAAAGACATGGTATGCCTGACTATATGAATATAGCCATGATCCTAGGTTAATTTGGTATTAGTCGGAGGAGTGGAACATTAATATTATGTTCTAGTTAAAGAAGATAATTAAAATATGTAATTAATAATTTAGATAGTGAAATCATAATTTACTTCTTTTGGGAGGAAGGAGAGTTCATCTATAATAATTCAGATAATTCTGATATTGGAAGGAATATTATTATGGTTTATTCATAATATTTATTCTTTGGGAAGATGATTTAAAAATTTCATGTCTGGTGAATGAAAGCATTGAAAATTTGGATTTTAATTTTCTATATGTTTCAATATGAAATATATTTTTATCAATAAACATATTTTCGAGATGTTGATTTTATGATACATAATTTATTGAAGTTTTCTATTGAAACAATTTTATTACTTCTAAAAATTTGTGTATTATTATGGAATGAATGAGGAAAAAGTAGTTACCACTCCCCTGGCTTAGAATTTCATGTTGAGAAAAAAAATTAACTGTGAATAATATTTGAGGTTGAGTATAAGAAAATTATTTCAAATACATCATCAGTTGGTATCATGAGGTATTCTATAGTTTTTATATGACTAAACATTGGGCATGGAGTGAGAGTAGTATGTAAATTATTAGAAAATCCACATTGTAATCCCAAATAAATGATAGATTGAATTATATGTTATCTTTAGGTATCTATGATTTTATTAAATTTTTTTAAAATATATAAATTATTATATAGATTTACTAATTCCGAAATTATGGGAGATATAGATACATAGAAGATAACCTTTATCTAAATTTTCACTTATATATCTGTGGTTATGATTTGTATTTAAAATAATTAAGCAGTATTTACACACCCAAAATTGGAAACACAGTATGTTTCATTAATGTAATCTAGAAAGGACATGATTGTACTAAAGGTTTTGTTGGATGATATTGTTGTGACTCAAAGAGTGAAATACAATGGCTAATAAAATAAAAGTTTTTGTTCCAAGATGAAGCCTTTTTAGTTTTAATATAATTCCATTCATATATATATAATTGAATATGAATGAATATAAAGTAGATGAAGATATTTTATAATCAATTAGTTGTGTTATCCAAGGACATTGTCTAGGATTCCTTATGTTAATGTTTTCATCAATTCTTCTATAATAATTGGAAGCATGGTAGTGGATAATTGTAGATGAAAAATAATATTGAGATTATAATAATGTTTATAGATGATTATTGGAATGCATGAAAATAGATTAATTTTGGACTCTCCTAAAACAATGGTTGAGAACAAGCTTCAACATCCATAAGAAGGAAAGTAACAAACTAGAAAATGGTAGTCCGAAGAAAGAAATAAAATGTTACCATTTAAATATTTATGTTTTCATGTGAAGGAAAAAATTACATGAATAATTGTAATACAAAAAAATAAACATATCATTAATCAACAACATTATTATAAGATATTCATTATATCTCCCAATACTCTCAGGTATCACAAAGAATATTTTAGTTCCGTTTATTTAATGAAACATTACAAAGAAAACATATTTTACAAAATTTTGGATAATTCTCCATAATAAAACTGCACTAGTTCACCTTTTAGAATACACAGAACTTATAATTTTCATCCTAACCTAGCTATGGGGAAAAAAATAAGAAATTGGTGAGATCAAAAACATATTAAGGAAAACATATCAACATTTCATCAATGGTTAGATCTCAAGCATATAATCTTGGAAAATTTCTTATTAAAATTCATGAGATCACAATATTTTTTTAATAAATCAATGTATAGGGACATATAATATCAAAGGAACAAACATGTATCCTGAAAATAGTGTTTTGGAGAAGAATGAAAACATGAAATATGAAATTGACATTCTAAGGTCATGGAATCATTAATATGCGGAAACAACATAAAAATGATAACATAATGAAAATTCAATTATCATTAAAAAGGGAATCATAGTGGATAGAGTAACATGGTGGACTGTTTTTACTCCCCATGATCATAAATATTGTGTTCAGAGTACTATAATGGATTGGGTTCACTCCTCATTCCTATTCATATTTTCTCATGGGATGTCTATATTTACCCAATAAGTTGGATGGATAAATAATTTTGTGCCACCAATCACATAATTAAAATAATAACATGTATGTCCATACATGTGGAACATTATGAAAAGAAACCATATATAAATAAATACGATGAAAAAACCACTGACAAAGGTCTGGGTTCATAATCTTATCTCAAAGAATAACTAAATGTTGTAATATAAGGATTCCTAGGAAAAGAAGGCATTAAATCAATTTGTATTTTCTTATTTTAATAAATAAATATTTTTATTATACATTTAATTCAAATTTAGGATAATTTTTTGGAAGGATATAAGTGATATATCAAAAAAAACAAATAGGTGATGTTTTTTATAATGAGGAAAGCATCATTTTTAAAAGAAAATTCATATATTATATTTCTTTAAACCAAAATTGAACCATAAGGGTTACCAATAAAATTATTTTTGTTTGTTAGAATTTATTCATGGTTACAAAAATTACGTAGCTGACACTTTTCAGGAAATTTTATACCAAATGTTTCCTTTTGTCGAGTTTAAGAAAAATTGTAAATTTAAAAGAGAACATAAAACACGGATTATACCCAAGATAATTGTAAATTAAATAGGATTTAAATGAATTCCAAATTTATATAGAATATTGATGAAGTATATGAGAAGTAAATTGCGGAAAATAGAGAGATAAATTAAGATAACATGTAATATAAATGTAATGTGTGTGGTTTGGAAGATACATTTTTATATTTTCAAAAAACCTTTATAGAAATCCATCACTATAAAAATGGTTAAAATAATTCCTCTAACAAGTGGAGAAGGGAAATATATTGGTAATACTAGATAATATATAATTTGGTTCCCAAATATTAATATGAACATTATCATTAATAAAGAATTTGGACCATGAGGGGAAACTATCATTAATTAAAATAGGAAATATCCTCAATAATTTTATATATTTTTAAGAAAAAATCTATCTTGGTGAGATATTTTAATGGAAAATTTTATTTTCCTAATACTGGAAAAAATATTAAATGAAATAAAATTGTTAGGGTGAAAGAAAACAATCATAGAAATAATATTTTAAAGATAATTTATATTTACTCAAATAATGGGGTATTAGTTAGACAAAACCATTCATAACATCCTTTAATGGGATCAACTAAAATGGTTCCTAAAGCATATTAGCCATAAGTCCTCTAACACACCTCTTTTATGGATATAGAATTTGACTAGTAGTGAAGGATTAAGATGTTTTTGGGGAGGGACTATGCCTTTATATTAGAGTAAGCAACAATGTAAAAACATGATAATAGCCACTAAAGAAAATAAACAGAGTGTGGAAGCATTAAATATAAAAAATACTAAGAATAAATGGAATACAATAATGTTTAAAAGGGAATGTCATAAATATAATACCAACTCCCCAATGATCTAGTCACATATACTAGAGTAAAAAATAATCAAAATTCAAATTACATGAATCCACTTCAACCTATGAGCTAAACCATATACATTATCTTCATGTACCTATCTGATCCATATGGATCAATCATTCTAACGCCTCATCCAAAAATGTTAGTTTAATCAAGTGAACGTACACTCTGTTGCACTAGTGAAATAGAGGCCCGAGCAGTGTGTGACTAGAAAACTGAGAAGGGAACCCTCAATATGATCCCACAGAGAGACAGTGAATATAGTGTATGTATATGTGAGATGATCATTAGGATAAAAATAAGAATAAAAATATTAATGGAAAAAATACATTCAATAGTTTCCTAATAAAAAGGGATACTAGTTCATTATTCTTATCCAAGATGTTGCATAACTAGAAAGGATAAATGAGACAAACCACTATTGATCCTTATATCTGTGGATATGTTCAATGATTCTAGATTCATCCAAGGCTAGAATGTATATAATCAAGTAACATAATATATATATATATATATATAATGATAAAAATTATATAAACAACTCATCCCATGGTCTATTCTTTAGTATATGATCCCGATCGACTATACATACTTCTTATAAAATGAAAAAAGTCTATGAGTATGCTACATCACCATAGGAGGATAAATTTCATGGACCTAGGTTCGCCCATACTGGAATTGAATTACTAAAAATGAAGGATTTCAAAAAATCATTGGAATATGGAAAAAAAATCATATACTAGCTATAACCAACATTGGCACGTCAAATATCCAGAAACTATGACATACTTTATATGACAATGAATTAGACCTATGAGGTGTAGGACTGAAGTCCATTGACCGAGGAATCCTATTTTTTACAGAGTTCATACAATGAAAATTTATTTTAATGTATACCTATGATGTCTATGACCCGTTGGTCATTTCCAATGGCTTCCTTTTTGACACCACCGATCTCATCCAGTGAAAACTCAATGTAATGTATGTGCTTCATGCCAACGAGCATTTAAGATGAAATATATTAATGGAATATGAAAGTTAAAAATCTAATGCACCCAATATAAATATTTTTTTTGAGTCCTCAGTTCTACAGAAATATACTTAAAATTGTTATCTAATTGTGTCTTCCATTATAAATATAAAATGTACAGATTTAGGGGACCATGTTAGTGTATATTCCCTTCATCCATTCCACTCATAAAAAAATTCATGAATGGGTGTTAAAATAAGCATCATATCTTACATACCAAAATGATGATAATAAATTTTATATACAATACCCAATCATGTAAGGGTCCATGAAAGATCCTAAAAAGTACATATGACTATCCTAGACATAACAATAACTCAATGTTTGGATCCCAATAATCACATTTTGGAACCCCAACAATAAAGTAGGGTTAAAATCCATATCCCAATAAATATGTCTGGGATATCTAATAAGATAACAATCAAGAATAAGGGATCAAATGAAAATCCCTCGAAAGTAGCTATGAGAATATATATCACATACTGCATAATGTCAATTTCATCACCTAAAAACATGGAGTCAACTATCTAAATAATGTATGCATCAACAATAACCATGAAATTGAATGAAATTAATATTGATGGTTTCAAAGAACTTAAAACCTATAACCATAAATATAAAAAAATTGTATAACACATTCAGTGCAAGCTGTAGGTGACACTTGAGAACAAATCTACTGAACCCCATGAAAATATAAATCGCGGTCTTCCAAACATCATGGCACCCACTAGGTCCCTAAATCATAAAACTAAAGACTCATTATACTTTAGATCATAATATTCCACAATAAAGAAAAGTAATCCGAATTTGAATCTTATAACCTATTATGTTTTAAAAGGAACCACTCATGGGATCCCTAAAAACCATAAGTTGGAGGATTCATCCTACATGTGATTCTCCGAAAGAAGTAAGTACGAGAATGAATTCGACTTGGGATGATCTACGACTAAATATTACAAGATGGATCCAACAGTGGATCCTTGGTGTCAGTCATAGTTTTAGTATAAGACATTCACATAGAGAACATGGGTTTCTAGTGACCCCTAGAGATCATTCATCATAAACAACTAAAAAAATAGTAGAAATGTTCACTGAAATAATTATAACAGGGGGTGTTTCCCTCATAGTTTTTTCCAATCATGCATATACTTCCTTAAAAATATATAAGTACCGTAGGTAATGTTCGATAGATCACCTACATGTAGGATGATTTATCTCATTTATATATATTGTTTAATAGCTCCATACATGTTTAATGATGTATTTTCTATTCCACATCTGCATGCAAACTCCAATATAATTCTATAAAGGTCAATTATAGACAAGAAACATCAGTTACAACATTAAAAAAATAATATTAAAATAAATACAAAATGTAATAGTGAGTGATTTCTGCTCATATGCCTATCGCTCAATGAATGTCTGGGAAAACACTTATAGAATGTATATTGGGTTCCCACAAAACCATTCCTAGGAAAATCCCTAACCGACAGTGTCACACATTTATTTCATTAAATTGAGTAATGGATAAACAATAATGAAAACATTAAATAAGGAATACCTCATTGAATCGATGAATTCATTAATTTTATCATTATATTTCTATACCCACTTCCAAGGCTGAGTGAAAATCCCATCCAAAATAGGCGTTTTCACCATGTGTTGGTGAAGTGGATTAGGAACCATAAAATGGAATCTACCAAAATAAAGGACCATGGGGGAAGAATAATGCAGTAGAAATGAAGAATATGATCTTAACCATTGACATTGTCAAATGGAAACCAAGATGGTATTAATCTATCAATAATGGAGAGGTATGAGCATTGCCTGAGTGCTTCTTATGCTCAACCCTGTTTCTAAAATAAATATCGTTTCAAGCCCCTTTAAACACTTTTTTAAATAGACCAATATTAGTCTAAACATGAACTAGATTCATTATTGAACTAGATATTTTATTTTATCCAAATTAATATCATGAATTAATTAGAGTAATCCATAGAGATTTGACATTATATATCATCCATGTCAACTCCGCACAAAATCCATTCACATAGTGAATGGTTTTCATGATGTTTGTGGATCACTGTAGTAGTTTTCAATATCCCAACACACTGGTTTCATCATATAGTGTTCACATGAACCCTAAAAAATTCATCTAAACCATAAAACAATTTCAAAAACAGCACATATGTACGTTAAAGTCCTTATAACCTTGTTATCATTCCCATTCCTCAAAATGAACAATCGAGTACACTGAATATAAATATTTCATAATTTTTCCAACATAGAAAACCACATGAAATTACAAGCTACACACCATACAACTTATCATCCCCAATAATACTTCATGAAAATATAAACGAAATAGAATTCCTAAAAGAGTCTTGAATTCCTACCCAGATAGTGGTGTAGTTCCTTTGAACACTCAATTTTCTTCAAATTGCCCACTTTTTAAACATACAGTCCCTAACATCAAAAACCTAATAAAAATATTGTACCTACAAACACAACATCAAACACATCCTTACTGAAACCTATCTAACATGATTGTTGACCTAAATATTATCCCTTCCGTCAACAAGCCTATGATTCATCCTACCGTAGTTTCCTTCCAAATACAGACATTTCCAAGATATGTTAACTGCACTATAAGAAATGTAAAATGAAACACACCCCAATAAATATAATGGATATCATGAAATGTCTTTAAACTATCTACATCCAATCAATCACCACAAAAACATGATTTCAATACATTTATTCCAAATAACACATTGATTAGTTAGTTAATGCTCACTGAAGTTCATTGATTTCATCTAGTGAAATTTCTTGGCATAAGGACCCCCTTTTATTTCTCTGGTTTCTCCATGTTATGGAAATCATTATATATCAGATTTAATACCGATTTATTTCTAGAATCTATCTCATGCCCAACACCCTCTTTAGAAACATGAACTATCAATCACTAAGGTATCCAAACAACTAATCAACAACTAGTCTCATGGTCCCATGACCCTTCCTACACGAGGGTCATAAACTAGGGACCAACCGATCACTACAAATAGTACGAGAATACATATAATTATATTAATAATATAATACACTGATTACCACAACTCATGCCTCATTCATTCCAGGACAAAACAACAAACCAAGTTGGAAGCCATCTCATCAGTGAATGTGAGTATAAATGAAACTAGGAATCTGTCCCTAAATCCACATAAATGGAACCCATGGTATTGTGTAAATATTGACACATAAAGTGGTCTGGAGTCACCACCCTCAAACATGTAATGGATTAATTACCACTATATGAATTATATTATATCATTCCTTAAGAAAAACTACAAAAGAGTCCCTCAATAAAACAATAAAATATATTTAGATATATCTTAGTATAAATTTGACACCCTCCAAGAATACACAAGATTATTTCACGTTATAGGTAATCATAACTTAAAAATAAGAGTACACTATGATTATATAGATAGTCATGTATATATCTCTCTAAGTGAGGATCACATAAAAATAAGATATACATTTATTTAACTAATTTTGGAGACAAAATCTCCTGACAATTTGAGGCCATGAACAACCGATGGTAAATTTCACCCAATTTGTTTTCTAATTTATTATCAACTACAAAGGTATTTTCATCATTTATGTTAAAAGATATTGTAAAAAATTCATACAGTATTTATTTAAAACAATTGTTCATTTCCTCATGTATGGAAACTCACATATTTATGATGTAAACTGTATGAGGCATTATCGAAGTGTACCATTATCACTAGACTCATTATTTCAGGAGTCATCCATCATAATGCTAAGATAATAATTGTACATGGATCATCAATATCATTAGCCAAAAATCTCCCTTATAAATCTTCTTCAAAATTGATCACCTCACATGTTCCGTAATTTAACTCGAAACATACCGCCGAACTGTGTCATGATTTTCTAAATTTTTGAGTAATACATCAAAATAGTGGTCAAAAAATTCATAAACACGAATATTCCTTCTCATTGAACATAGTATCAAAATAAATGAACATTAGAAGATTTCTTTTCAAATCAAGGTATCACCATTCCCATATCAAAAAACCTAAGTAACAACCTTGAATTTGGCTAAAAGGAAGAATATAACCATCCACACCACCTTAATAGAATCTATAACCCAAGGACAACCACTCCCTATTGTTTTCCCAATTCAATGAAATGTCCACCTACAAGATTATCATTCACAACTATGGGCTTCTATGTATCCACCATATCCTGATGAATTAATCCTCATATATGGATTACTATATTCTACAAACTATCCCACAATTCATCATATATATAGTCAATTAAATGATGGTGTCAACCACACAACTATCTGAATGTGAGGCATCAAATGTGCTATCCAAATTGAATATAAGGGAGTTAATGAAATCATCAACATACTTGGGTCAAAATAATAACTCATTGACCTATAAGGGCACTGATCCTCTATAAGAATCATCATAAGGGACTACCCCCAAAAGTATCATGATATCAAATTTGAATATATAATTAAGTGACTCTCCCTAAGAATATACATTTGGATGTACCTCATCATGGTAAATATTCATTATAACCATTTAGGTGCCTATCATCGTCACCCTAGATGATCCCTCTTTTTTAGAATAACAAACGTACTGACAACTAATTTTATCCTATGAGGGTCAACAATACTCACACAACTTTTCTGTAATGATCTATATCACATCATACTCATGTGGTTTAGTTAAGTAGAATGACATTCCATTTTATGTTGTAAAATACCATATAGGTTGTCAAAGACACTATAGTTAACTGAACATAAGAAATAAAACATGATGAGGGGTCCATCACTAAGAACCGTGTACACATTTTATATATTTGGGAAGATTAGCCTACAATTCATGAGGGATGATTAATTAGCCACACTATCAAATGTCTCACCATAGTTCCATATAACTCTCAATCATATAAATATATATATATACGAGTCAGGATATTAAAGTATAATTACACCAAGAACCTATAAATGATAACACCATTTTGGGTTTTTAGTCACTTTTTCCAATATGACTCTATCATCAGTAATAATCACATAGTAGCTGGCTGATAATTTATGGAACCTACAAAATAAATATTGTGTAGGATATTCCTTATGAAATTTTAATTCATTAGTCAAAATCAATAAATGGCCTCCCACCAATAGAAATATTTTAAAAAATAAATAATAATTCATTACTCTAAATCATATGTGTATCACTCAAATGAAAATCATAGGAATCCATAACATATCATATATGAAAAAAATCCAATATCCACAGAATCCATTATTTTATTCCAAAATAGTTTTTCATGAAAATGATTCATGATAGACATCATAGGTTCTCACAAATTATAATTCTTTTATATTTCGTAACAGAAATATAAATACAATATAAAAAGGAAAATATTTACGACCCCTATGTATTTTACAAGGTTGGGAGCCACTAAAAATGTTCCCCAAGCTAGTTATCCACATGTCCTCAAGAAAGCCTCCACATATGCCAAAGGCTACTGACTAGCAATGAGGGAATAAGGTGTGTCCCTAGAGAGAATATTCCCATTTATCATAATATGCATCAATGTAAACAAAAATACTACATCTTTAGGTGTTAATAAATATATTATGGATTTAGTACATATAAATAATACATTAATAATAAATGGAATGAAATAAAGTCCGAAACAACCATGTCATACATACAAAACTAATCTTCCACTTGTAAAATCATCCATATAGTTGTAAAGAAAAGAAATAAATAAAAAAGTACATTCCCCCGTAAATAATGAAGATTAAAAACACATAACTGATATATATATATATATATATTCCATTGTGTTCAATCAGTCTTGGACCTCATCCCAACCTATGCATGGAATCTTGGAAATTTCCTCTTCTGTACCCTGGTGTAACATATTCCTGAGTAGATTGTTGGTATAAAACATTGTAGATCACCAATAATATGGAATTATACATAGAATGTAAATTATGTGTATGTAAATGTGAGCTACTTATTTAGATAAAAAAGAATTAAATATTATTAAAAATATTATAAAATAAAAACATAACACCAAAACAATGTTTATATAAGGGAATCCAAAAAAAATATGAATATCATATCCCAGAAAAGATAGAAAACTATAATGTAAATAATCATTTGTTGATCCTTGGGTTAATAATCTCAATAAATGATACTATCTTTCGTTAAATTTGTAATTTAATTGAACATGTTCCACAATATATATATATAATAATAAATATGCCCCCACACACACAGATATATATATATATATATCTGTGTGTGTGTGTTTGTGTGTGTGTGGTGAATAATAATCAAAAGAAATCAGACCACAGTTCATCCTTGGGTTTTTGATCCTGATCAACTTTATGTGCATCATCCAACACTATCAATGTATCTAAGAATGATATCTCACCATAGTGAAATACATGTCCTAGACCGGGGATCACCTGCACCCACCTTGAATGACTGAAATGAAAGATTCAAGATGCTACAACATACATTGGACAATAATATATCAGCTAAAACTTACAATAACTCATCAAATATCAATAAAAAATAGCATCTTAATGATGATCATGTATCATACCTATGAGGGATAGACATAATACCCTTGAAAAATGAATCCTTATGGATTATATATGGCTTATCAATTGAATAATATGTGAAATGTAGTTATTTATGTTCTAGGACAAATTTAACATGGTCAAAAGAATCATCTTCAATTCCATGGAGCTCATCCATCGAAAAATCGGTGATATTAATTTTCTAGAGCACATAGATCATGTTTGTGGTGGTCTATGAAATCCAGACCCACGATGAAAATTTGAGGCATCCAATATATATATATATATAAAGGCCATTTATTATATATCAGGAAACCTAATATTGAATCCATATTTTTTATTATCAATTACCAACATAATATATAAGGGATAAAGAGACCATTTTAATGTCCACTCCCATCATATATTCAAGACATAGATCAATTCCCTAATAAATGATTAATAGAGGTCTATGTCAACCATCCCAAAATAATAATGAAGAGTCCCATGTTCATCATCTGATCTTTAATGGATCATTTCCATAAAATAGAAATTTCTTATAATAATCCTATTAATAATAAAGGGTCAAATTATAGATCCAAGGAAGTACCTTCGGGGATCCCAATAATCGAGATAGTTTAATATTCGGATCCCATGATGTATAGTTCATCATCTTAATAAGATAATATTCAAGAAAAAAATCATAGATTCTGGAATCCAGGATGTACATATAAGATTCCATTTCACATACCTTGTCACATCAATATCATCAACTAAAAACCGAGAACAACCTCAACAAATATTGGACCCATGTACAGTAACTATATAATTTAATAAAAGTAAGTAGGGGGAAAAAATTAGTAAACCTAATCACCTATATAATATCATTATGGGATTATATGTTCAGTTTGGGTTCTTAGTGCCACTCACTTACAACTCTACCAGAACCCATGATGTATTAGTTATGGTTCATCCAAATTTTAGGTCACCCACTAGGTCACATAGGTCAAAAAATTGGAGAGGAAACCTATATTGGATCCTCATATCCCACACATAAGTGAAGTAATCCCAAATTAGATCATCTAAGATATATGTAAGAAAAAGTCTCAATCTTGGTATCCTCATAAAGAGTAATTTGGAGGAGGCATCTTACCTAGGATCTAATGAAAGAATTACATTAGAGAAGGAATACCGCATGGGATCTATCTGTTCAAATGTAAGTTGTCCTTCCATATAGGGGATCCTAGGTATTAGTCGCAGTATTATGTTAAGATATGATTTTAGATTATAGGGTTTGTTTCTGAACACTAGAATTCATCCATATTAACCAACTAAAGACATTTAATTCAAGATTTCATTAGAATAATTCAAATAGGGTTGCCTCCCAAAAGGGAAATAAAACGAATAAACACAATACCATAATCATGAATAGATTTAATAGGGAAATCATGAAAACCCCCATATGTTTAGGAAGAACAATCAAATTTGTAAAAAAAATCTTGAAAGATCTATCCAAATCATTGATGTCCAATCCATGGAAAACTAGCTTCTAAGCCCATATATTACACTGGAAAGTTAAGTATAGAAAAAAATCTTCAATTACACTGTTAAACGGTTTCACATAAAAAGAAAAAGAAAAATTTATTAGATTTTATATCTTACCAAATTCTTGTCATTAGATGTATATTTAGGAAACCAAAGACAAAAGGAATATAAATTTATCTTAGCATCATTTTCGAGAAAATCCCAAACCAATAGCGTCAAACATTTGATTAATTAAATTGAGTTATAAAGAAACCCCTTAAAAATAATAATCGTCTCATACCTCATTGAAATTATATGTGAAAATTAGTAAACATCATCCTAAGATCCAATATTCTTAAAATTATAAAACAACAAATCCCAAATAAGTGTATCTCACACACACCACTGAAGTTAGTGAGAAACCTGAAAATAGAAAATCCCAAAATCTGAAAAAATAGAAGAAGAATAATACAAAAGAACTATGTCAGAAGACATTAAATATTAACGGTATAAAATATTATCCAAATCAAATATGATAAGTGAATAATATAATTGGAGGAGTGTTGGATAATAGACTCTCATTCACCTTACTATTTTCTTAAAGAAAAAATGGGTTAATCCCTTTTAATTTTAGATAAAAAAGTATTTCATTATTAATGAGGTGAACCAGTATCACAACATGAACCATATTAAAAAAATGATTTCCTAAGGGTAATTACCAAATATTTCACATCAGGTATTTTCAATATATACACCCCATGAAAATCATTCAAATCAGTGATGGGATTCAACACATGAGTTCATCAGTGCACCTATTTTCAGTAACCATGTACACTTGCTTCATCCTCTATTGTTCACTCAATTCTATATAAAATCCATCAAACCATAAAATAAATCAAAAATAGTAATTATGGACATTAAAACCCATTTAACCATATTCATTTTTTGGTTCCTCAAAATTAACCACATTGAATTCTAAAAAGAAATATCCTTTATAATTTTCCAACTCATAAAAACATTGGACGTTTTTGGATTTCAAAATCTTGATATTTTGAATTAAAAATATATTGAATCTTGAACATGAGATATATTTTTAAATATAAAATATTTAATAAAATATATGTAAAAAATAAATCATATTCCAATGCATACACCAAAAATAGACATAATTTGTTTGTACAATACATATCTTAATGAAACTAAATTGCGATCCAAAACACATACTTCCGGTACTGATTTATTCTTGGAGTTCACATAACATCTTGGATAATAAAATTATTATTATTAATAGAATTATTATATATTGTTATCATCCATATTTTTCATATGCTCTATTTATTATTATTATTTATTAATTTATTGGATATCTTTTTCTTATGTCGATTTTTTTGGGAGATTTGGTCAATTTCATAGAAATATTTTCGATATATTGACCATGGTATATTGTGTTATAAAATAGTTTCATATTCACCAAAATGGTATAATTTTATTTCTTTTATTATTACATTATCTGAAAATATATACATTTCTAGTAGTTTCCAAAATGGATTCAAATTAATAATGGTGAATTGGTATATTCATTTTGGGATGTTAAATTATCTATAGAAGATTCTTTACAAGATAAAATATTTAATGGAAAATATAAAAATTATATAACATTAATAGTACCATATAAAAATTGTGTAGAGATTAAATTCATTTTTTAATTCATCCATTTTAGGCGGTAATATAAAAACTAAATATTTTTTTCCATGGAGGTGGTCTTCTATAGGCACACGGAAGATACTTTCATTTTCCATGGAAAGAGTGGGGTATAAAAATAATATTTTATAATTTAATAATATATTTCATGTTATAAAATATTTTATTTTTTAGATAATTCATTTCAATAACCAATGTAAAGAGTTTCTAAAAAATTAACCCCTTGTTTATGGAGGTTGAAGTTTGCATAAACATATGACGACATCTTAATTATTTGAATAGTTTAATATTGAGAAAAAGGAGAGATATTCTTTTAGTATAACCACATTAATACTAATAATATTAATTAATTATCCCAAATTAGTTTATAGAAAATATTTTATGGTGTAATGGAAGACAATGATGAAAAAAAGGGAGTCAGGATAATACAAATTGAGATATTTAACTTCCTCTTGAATGTAATTTAATAAATGATGGAATATGATAACTTATTGGGGAAATGTTATTAAGTGCATAAAATATAAATTTGGTAGATTTTAGGAATATATTCAACTATATAGTGTTCCAGAAGGGGTAGTGATATACCCCTTTTATAAGTGTGGAAAATAGAATTTTTATAAATAATCATTACATATTAATGATGGTACAAAACTATTAAATGGTAAATTCCCCAAAAAATTGTCCACAATTTACTGGATATTGGTGTTTTTAAAAATATCATTAACCATGTTTTTTTACACTTTTTATAAACATGTTTTCAATCTATTACTATTTTTTTAAACAATATAATTTTATTTTAGACCGAGGTAACTAGTTTTTACTCTGTAATGTTGGCTTTTTTTGAAATAAAAGACAACCCCTCATAAAAAATTTGACTGTGTGAAGATTAATTTTTCATATTTTTTATTCTAATTCAAATACTATTCTTAAATGAATTAACTTCTTAAATAAAGAATTTAATATTTAGAGAAAACTATTTTCAACAGAAAAGTTTTCACCACCATTAAGTGTTGTTAATATGGTATAGTACTAATTACCAATTGAATGTGTATGACTATATATATATATTTAATTTAAAATTATAATGGATTAATTTTTATATGATATTAATTGATTTAATTAGTAATAAATTTAATGATATTATTAAAAAAATTCTTTAAAAATAATAGTTTTACTATTACAACGATAATTAAATTTTATCATATTAATCCCATTTTTTGCATAAAAGTTAAATTGACTAGATAATATAATCTTGTTATAGTTATCTAAAATATTATATGAATTTTTATATAATCGTATTCTCTTGGTGATGAAAATATTTTTTTTAATCTATGCAGACAAAAACCGTTTTAGAGTAAAATATTAAATATGTTTTCAAAATAATAAACCTGGTTTTTATAAATTCTACAAATTATTTTTAAATTATATAATATATTATAAAAATATATTTTTTTATATTAAAATGATTTCAAAAATATTTGAGTCATTATTTTCTAAATATAAAGTCATAAAATTGATGACTTTGGAAAAATCAAAAAAATTCACTATTCAAATTAAATAAATATTTTCAAAAAAACAAAAAAAATGTCATCTTAATATAATATTGAAATTTTAAATACAAAAACTATGATTTTTTTTTTCAAATTTAGATAATTGGATATATCAAATTAACTTTTAAATAGAAATTTAAATTATAATGAATGGTCTTTATTATTTGGTTTTTTACTTTTTTGTTATTAATTATTATTTTTATTATTTTGTATAAATTAATAATTAATTTTTTTCTGACAAATTTTACATATATACAATATTTTTAAAACATAATATATATATATTTATATATTATTAATAAAATTTCATAAAAACAAGTTTTAGTAGAAAAAAATCTTGGATGATATGAATATATTAGTTATGTTGACACATTAATTTTATCAGTGAATTAGTTTTATAAATGAACAACATTTTATTTATACTTGTATTTCATAATTATATTACAATTATTTTTACCCTCAAATTCAAAATCTATATTTCCATATTTATATAAAGTTTCATGATTTGTTTTCTTTTACAGTTGCATGTGAAGGAAACTATTGAGATTTTTTTTATTTAAAGGATGAATATATAGAAAATTATTTGTGTGTTACATTCTATAACCATAAATAATGTGTTTCCAAAAATAATAATTATTAATTACTAATGAAAATATCTTATTGTGTGTAAAAGATACAATTTTAAGAGAGATATCAACCATATAAACTCGAAAACATATAATCCTCCATACTACGTCATTAAACATAACATTGATATTGTCTCTAACCATTTGTGCCAAGATTAACCACATTATATAATTTTGTTAAAAACAGTGTTCGAAATCATCCCAAATTCAATATTTTATCATAGGTTGTTATAAAATTCGATCTTCGTATTATAGGAAAATAATTTTACTTTTTGTAGAGACCAATCATACATTCCCAAAATTACATTATATTTATCAAAGGAAGGATCATAAGACTTTTATTAATCATAATCCAAATTAATTAAAGAAAATTCATAAACCATGAATTCAATAATGACATTATCGTGTTTTTTTCAATAACTAATAGTTGGTTAAAACATACACAATATATGTCTTTCGAAAATCTAGGCAAAAGAACTCCTAGAACCACATAATTATGACTACCCACTATAATAGTTGTATTTTACTTTTATTTTCATTATTACGATGGACAATAAAAATTTTGGTGTATATAATCATCTTAATTCATTAGAATATTGTGAATGATTAAAAAGTTCCAAAATATAACCCATAACAATCATCAAATTGATAGTATATCCTTAGAGATGACATTAGTTTCCCCCGATCGTACCAAAAAGTATTTTCATTTTTCCATGAAATTATTTTATCAATTATATCCTTTACTACGTTATAAAAATCTTCTAGTTACTTTGAGATGTTGACCTAAATTTATCTATATTGATATTTAAGAGGATGTAAATGGAATATTTATCATTTCATCATCTCATTCACCTAAAAATCGATGACACTATATCCTTATCTTCAAAACTATTTTTTGGAAACTCAAATAACCCAATAATTTAAAATATAATTCATAATATGTATTTTGGAATAATATTAATATTTCTCACTCTATATCTTATCCATTTAGGTTTCCCTTGGGGATAATATTGTTATTTTTTGTGGAATCCATTGTAGTATTGGTTTTTTCAAGATTCACCCATTACTAAAAAAATAGATAATCATGGATGATTAATAATTGAAACTAAATGAAAATTATCATTAATTTTATTACGAAGAACTCCATCATGAATGGTGATACCCTTTGAAACCATCACATCACCATTAATTTTTACATAAATCACTATTTATTCGATGTAGTTTTTTATGTGTTGGGTTCTACTATACTCCTTAACATAACTCTTTAACATAATAAATAATTAATTACATATTCTTAAATTAATTGTATCAAACAATGAATATCCCAAGGCAGCGTCTAGCTAGGTGTTCAATTTATGACCACTCATCATACAATGACTAAATATCAAGTTAATACTCATCCAACCTTATTTAGTATAATAAAACATAAGTGAATCTGTTTCACAACCACAACTTATTTCTAGTATCATTAATAGGATTTAATTTTAAGGAAAACCATATACTCAAAACATCACAAAAAATTCATGATTTTATCCTACACATAGACTTATCCCTTGTTATTCTCATTAGGGTTTTAACTAAAGTTATCTACTACTAAACACAAAAATTATTTAAACACTTACTAAAAATACCTAAAATTATCATCGATGTCAACTAAAATAACCCAATAGAATCATTTATTTAATTATCATTGTTACTAAATTTTAAACATTACATCCCAAAATATTCTAACATAACTCATATAGCCATATATTTTAGTGAACTTGAGGACCAGTTAAAAAGTAAAATTATTTTATGAACATGTAAAAATTATTCAATTAATTACATATTCTAGACCACCTTAGGGATTACTAATAAGTCATAATTATCATTGTAACATGGGGATGGGACACAGAAGGAAGGGTGGAGCATAATCACTCAGTAAAGTAAAAATATCAGAATACTATCTAGGGTTAGACCATAATCATTTAAAAACATTATAAGGGGGAAACTTCACATTAAAAATAAAATGAGATATTATGAGTTTTCCATAAATCTTGAAGTAAGGACATGAAATAACTGAAAAAATATGTTCCATGTCATAATTGTGTGAGATAATACTAGAAACATAACATAATGATGTTATATCATAATATTAAAGAATCATAAATATGATGAGAATAATAAAACATAAAATCATAATAATAATAAAATTATCAAATGAAATACTATCTTTGTGAGTAGATTTATATTGTGGATATAGTATACTCTATATTCCCATAAACACAATAGACATTGTTACCTATTTTAATAAATAAACTCCCCATTCTTTTTCATATTGTCTAATTAGATTTAAATCATTTCTAAATATATTAGAGGGATATATAGTTCTAATAACACACATCACATAATGAAATTACTAATACCCACTAACATGTGTGTTCTATATGAGGAAAAAAACCATACATAAAGCATAATCACTCTAAAATAGATGAGAAAGAAGTGGTTTCATAATATTCTCTAAAATAATTACTGAAGGATATCCCTTGTTTATTACCACAATAATATATAATTAAATCATTTTGGATGTATATGTTTTTAAAATTAAACATAGCACATTTTTAATGATTTATGATTTTTTAAAATTCATGATAAGGATCAACGAAAAGTAACAATAAAAATGAATTGCAAAGGTGAAGCTTCTAAAAAAAATGGTATTTTAACGAAAAAAATTGATTATTAGATTACAATAAACTTTAATATATGAAAGAGGTTAGTACAAAAAATAATATTTTTTTTATAATCATTTCATAGTTGAAACAAATTATGGAGGTGACAGTAGTCATAAAATAAGAAACATGATGGTTCTATTATGTTGAGTTTACATAAATGTGGGATTTTCGAAGGGTGAATGATACATATATTATCAATAAATAGAATAAAAAATAAAAATTATATATTTTTAAGGCATATATATATAATGAAATAATATTGAATAATATTAATAAACAGGAAAAAATTAATAGAATGTGTAACTCTAAAATAATGATCATGGTTAAGAAGATCCTTTTCCAAATATATTAGAGTATATTGTCAATAATAGTATTTATGTACAAATAGGGGAAACCCTCATTAATGAAGATGAGAAATATTCTTATTAATTTAATATATTTTGGAGATGAAATTAATTATGTTATTATCATTTCATTTAAAAATTAGTTTCCAAAAAATTTGAAGATTTTATAACATTAATTAAAAATTTTTGTTATAAGAAAAAAATCAAAGAATTAAAAATCTCAAGATAAAACATAATAACTCAAAGAAATGGGTTTGAGTTAAACAAAACCCTTAAAATAGTGTAATAATTTGAATTGAAAATAAATGGAATATAAAACGTGATATGGGTATTTATATACCCCAAATTTCATGATATTTCAGGAAAACATTAATCTATTTTCAATATATAAACTACAAAAATTTATGAGTGGTTAATACAATTCAAATTCCAATGAAGCAAAATTGAGATAAAAAACTCATACCTTCTATCTTGATTCATTCTATATGTGATAATTATAACATAAATATTCATTTTACATTTTATATTGAAGTAATGAATAAATTATTCCATCTATTTTTACTTTTATATGGTCCATTTATGATAATTTTTATTCATTTATTAAATATTAATTTCATATTTTAGTTACTTGGGGTAATTTGGAAAATGTCTCTGATTGACTCTAAATATACTGATCATGGTAAAATGTTTTGTAATATTTAATTATAATTTCCATAATAGTATATTTTTGTGTCCTTTATTAATACATTAATGGAAAAATATATAGTTAAGTTTGTTTTGATAATATATTCAAATTTTGAATGGTTTCTTATTATGTTCATTTAATGTCATTGAATTTACTATACCTTTTTTTTAATATAACATATATATTTTCTGAACCAATTATATATTAATATTAATATTTTAGACAATAAAATTTTGTTAAATTAAGTACTTTATCAAATTTATCCTTGATAAGAGGTTATTGTAAAATTAATTACATCATTTTGTTTAGGTGATATTCTTCACATACAAAGATGACACTTAGATTTTACATAAAAAATTGGGATGTATAAAAATAAAAAAATATCATTTCAAAATTTTATAAATGTTATATTTTTTTTCAATTTTTTTGTTAAATTATTCTTTTAAAAACCCCATGTAATAAATTTTTAAAAAATAGAAACCACTGTTCATGGAGGCGGCAGTCTATATAGAAACATGACAATGTCATCATTTTTTAAATAATTTTTTAGAGATATAGGTGAGTGATATTTCATTACTATAATAATAATAATATATTATTTATCATACATTATTAGATAGAGAGTATTTTACAGTGAATATGATTATTAATAATAAATAACTCGAGAGTAAGAACTACTCATGTGGAGTGCTTGAACTTTATAAATATAGACTTCTTAGAAATAAAGGGTGTAGTATAATGACTAGAGACCAGGGGATTATGTATGCATAATAAAATTATATGAGAGTTAAATAGGTCGTATTTTAAAAAATAACTGGGAACTTATTGTGGGTTTGAAGGGGTATTGACATGCCCCTTTTATAAGAGAAAGAAAATGTTTTTTTTAATTTCTAATATATATCAAAGATGTCATGATACTATTAAATTTTAAATAGCTACGAAAGTGATCAATAATTATGTTTAAATGGGTGTGGTTTGTGAAATAAATTAAATTTTGATATCATTTATTAAAGATCATTTTACTATTTTAATGCTATATTTTTACACATTACCATTTTGGTTTGTACCATGGTATAAAGTTTTTCCTTAGTAATTAATTAATTAATAACAATATAAGATAAAACATGACAAAAATATTATCTAAAATAAAAAAAATTATCCACTATTTAATTGAAAAAATTTTATAAAAATGAGATAACTAATATTTAAATTAATTTATTCATATATTTAAAAATTGTGTTGTTGGTGAAAATATTTACCATAAATTTTTCTTAATCTTATTTTGTACTAATGAAATATTTAATAATTGTTAATATATTATTATATTTGTGTAAAAATTATATTTAGTTTTATATTTTTGAATAAATTAATTCACTTATTTAGATATATATTTTATAGTGATAGTAAAATAATTATTTATAAAAAATAATTTTCACTTTATCATAGAAATTAAAAATAATTTTATTTATCTTATTATTACGTAAAATATTGAAATTTATCTTTAAAAATAATATGAACATAGAGATATAAAATAAAAATTAAAATTTTTGGATTAAAATTTTTCAATTGACGAAGGATAATTTTCAATCGAAGCGAATACATATAGTTTTTACGTAAAAATATTACTTATGTCTCCAAAACATTAATAATTTGTTTCAAAAATAAAAATAACATTTTCAAATTATTTATTTTACATTAGAAGAATATATTTTTATATATAAAAAGATTCAAAAAATAATCCCCTTCTTATTATGATAATTTCATGAAATTGATTTTTTTAGAAAAATATATTTATTTTCCATATTATATTAACAAATATGATTTTAGTAAAATCCAAAAAATAATCTCAAGAAATCATATATAGTTTAATTGAAAATTTGATGATCATTTTTTAAAATTAAAATCCCATAAATTAAGAATTCTACTTTTAAATAAAAAATTAATATATATTGAAATCCCAATTTTTTCTAAGAAAATGGATTCCCAAATATTAATTATTATAATACATGTTTCATATAAATTTAATGTTAAATTGGTTTTAATATATAATTCGTATTTATAATATATTTTATATATAATATATTTATTTTCTCAACATGAATATCATTGAAATACAATTTTAGAAGAATATATATTTTGTGAATAAAGTGATCATATTTATTATTTAGCTAAATTAATTTTATCAATTAATTAGTATGATAAATTAATATAATATTATTTCTATTTGTACATCATAATATAGTTTTTTCTTTTTTTACCCACTAATTTAGAGTCTATATTTTAATGGTTATATAATGTTATATGATTTAGTTTGGTTTGGTGTTGCATGTGAATAAATCTATTGACAATATGTATATCTAAAATAAATTTATATAGTAAAATATTGGGGCATTAATGTAAGACATTATAAATAATAGTTAATATAATTTAGATGGCGATTTTATAATAAATGGAATATGAAGGATTAAACTCATTTAGATTTAGAAAGCATGCATTACTCACATGAGAGATGAATTTAGGTGGTATATGTTTTTGAATATATTTCAGGATTCCCATGATTATATGATTCAAGTGGTAATACTATCTACATATATCATAAGTTTATAGAACTAGTTATACTAGTTGGACTCTACCTTATTGTAGGATGAGGACATAAGTTATCAATGTTGTGGGTTTGAATGTTTCATTATAAAAATCACGCAATCCTTGAATGTTTGTTTCATAGTATACACCAATTGGAGTAAGACTATGTTTGAAACACTTAAAGATCTTGTATTCTTTACATTAATTTCTTATAATCATTATAAGTTCAAGGTACAAGTCTATGTTATTCTGAAGGGTATGTTGTGTTGTGTTGAATTAAGGGCTGATTTAATTATAAAATGCAATGAGTTATTATAGTGAGTTCTTTTTTGTTATTTTATTTCCACTATATATTTTATAGGTTCCTAAAATCAAGGATTTTAGATGATACATCATAATCAACATCAAAAATATAATTTAACAGTTTTACTCAATGAAAGTTTATTTTAAATATCATTTCATCAGTGAAAATTTATTCAATTATTTAAATTTTTTCTATATTTCTAATAATAATCAATTGGTGGATGTTTTTCATAAATATAATTCATGATTTTATTTATTTTTGTTTAATTATTGAGTTTTAAATATTTATGCGGTCTCATATTTGAATTCCTCTAATTTTTATTAATTTTTGATAATTGTGTTGTTTTCACATGATTTGGGAAATGATGTGGACAAAAAATGTTGTTATTGTCAGGTAACTCATTGCCTTCCACACGGTTAGAAAATGGTTGGGAACAATGGGTTACTCCTAAGAGAAACCTTGCAAGTTAAATTGGAGAATATTTTTTTATTCATAGTTTGTTTGTGTTTAAGGGAAACTTTGTGTTCAGAAGTTATACTATATCCTAGGTGTATACAGTTCCATCTGTATAATTGGAGCACGATTTAGAGAAACATATGACTTACCTAAGTATTAAATATGTTACATAATTATGCAACTTCTATCATCATTAATCCCATTGAGCCCTTATTTTCTTCCATTCATATAAGTATCCATTAAGGAAACCTATCCACATCCCCACTCCTTTTTTCTTGTATGATTGGCATAATTAAATATTTTTTTGATGTTTTCACAAAATTTATGTCACTTTTATCCTATATTTTTTATTACATTTATATTATTCATCTTATTCATTAATATTGAAATTTTATTTAAGAAATTTTGGATTATCCCTATGTATAGGGTTTGTCTAAATCATTATAAGATTTATGGGTTGGGGGAGAAAATAACTCCCTGGGTTTCATAGTTACTTATTTAGTGTATCAGTATTATTTGTACTTGATTTTGGTTATCCTTTATATGAATTTTTCCATTTTTCATAGAAACCATGCGACCATAAAAATATTTAAAAAATAATTAATATATATATATTAAATAAATATAGTGATTTTTTAATGTGATTGTTAATGTTATATGATCTCATTTACAAATTTATTGTTAATTAATATATACTTTGTGTTTCAAAAAAATGAAAGAGTGGGTTTTTCCTTAGAATTTGGATATTTAAATGATTTTTTTTACATTAAATTTTTTTACATGGGTTAGGTTATGGGTTAGAGGAATTTTTTTATTATGATTTTTGTATTTGACGATTTTGATGACTTTAATTTAAAAATGATTATATTATTCAAATGAGAACAATGTTTTTGATTTTTATAATTTATTCCCAGATATTTAACCTTTGTTTATATATTTTTTGAGGATATTTCAAATAAATATTTGGGTTCTCATTCCTTGGTGGTGGATTTAAATTGATATTTTTTCTTAACACGAGTTTTCAAAGTGATTTTATGTTTTTGTCTCTAAATAAATAATTAAAAGCATGTTTGGTACCTTGGAAGAGTTAATTAAAAATTAAATCTGTTATTGATTGGTTTTAAAAACTATGTTTAGATATATTGATACTAGAATGAACACAGTTCGTAGTTTGAACCACATATATGTTTTTATTTATATAATGTGTTACACTCTCATTCTATGCTCCATGTTTTCATGTTGTATATGAATTTTTAAACTGTTGATATAGATTGATGTTTTATGGTATGTAAAGTGAGTATTACCGATTAGAGGGGTTATGTTCATGTGATAATATGGTATTATAATGTGTTTATTATAGATTGATATGTGCAAACCATTACATTGACTTTTGTCACCAAAATAATCAGTATCTAAGGGATCTATGTGAATGATTCATTGATGGTTCTTACACTAGTAATATTATACACTAACTAGTGTCTCCTTGTTGTATGTAATTCCCAGAATATAGGGAGTTCCACCGTTGAGGCTAGTTTAGAGAATGATAAGTTTTTATTGAATAGGAACTTCATTGATAGGGTTATATATTGTTCCTTCCATGTTTTTCTCAGATAATCGTTCAAGATGTTTAAAAGTTTCCCATGAATATCAATATTTTACTATAATTCATTCTTACAACTTTTTAGTGCTAGTTCTCTTTCAAATATACTATTAATTGTTTCTTATTTTATAATCTACATATTTTACATTGGTCTTATGATTTTATTATACGTCAATACTTCAGATAATAATATTTATCTCCATATTTTATCATAGTTATAATAAGTTACTTGTTCTTAAGTTTATTTTATACTATTTATATAGTATATCTCTAATCTATTTGATACCCACATTAGTTATTTATTATTTTTCTCCTTCATAGTTTCCAAGATGGTTTTCAATAAAAGAAAATTTAATAATATGTTTTAATTAAATTTGTAATGATTTTTTTAACATTTCTAAAGAGTATGGTTGGTGTTTTTTGATATTTGAGAATGATTATGTGTTTAGATTTCATTATATTATTAAAAAACAAATTATAAAATATGTAAAATTGAATTAAAATATCTCATTTATCATGTTTAAGGAAATTCATGGAAACCGTGGTAAAATCCTATTGATAAATTTGTACTCACACCGTACTTAAACCACATAGTGTCTATAGATTGAGAGGGTTTTATTGGATTATGTTATGTTATTAAACTCCCTTCCCTATATACACCGTTTTTGATATTTTATATGGTATTTGACTGTATTAACATTATATATTGACATTGAGTTCATATATATATTTTTATTTTGTAATTAACGATTCAAAATTTATGTCGATTTACTTATATATAATTTATGCAATAAATAATTATTTTCCTTTTATCTTATAACCTTACATTATTTATACATCAAAAAATTATGTATTAATGTACCTTATTGGGTTTTATTTTAACATTTAAATTTCTTATTCTTTTGTGTAATTCCAATTTATATATGAATTGTACCTTATTTCATTTATAACTGAGTTTCATGTTCAATTTTTTTTACTTGGGAGAAATAAACCACTTCAGTATGTTTTGATTCCTTCAATCTAATTCCACCATGTGGGATTAGATAATCCCTTCTATCCATTCTAGTGGTTATCTTTGGTTCCTATATGAGTGGGGAATCATGTTGGTTTTTAAAATAATAATATATAATGTCTCTTTATTATATGTATTTTCATGTTATATTATTGGTAGGAATTCCAAAAATTAATAGGAAGGATTTGGGAAGAGCATGTCAAGATATTTTCTTCATAAAGTCTCATGTCACCATTCGATTTCAGGTTCTGAATCTTCAATTTTAATCAGTATTTATAAATTATTGTGTGTTTTGATCTTTGTTGATGGTGTTTTGAATTATATTATAATAATGAGGGTTGTTCCTATATTTTAGAGTTAATATAGGGGTTGTACGTGTAGTGAATGGTTATCTCACATGGCTTTATGAACTATGAATAACATGTAAGAATGTTTATTAGAACTTACTAGAGGTTATTTATTAGTGGGTACATGGTCAATCATAACATGTGGATAAACCTTTCCAAATGACTTACCTGCTACTAAATTATTTTATTGGATTTCTTTTTATTCATATTTATTTATGAAGGAAAAAATCTATTTAAGATGACTTAAATGGTATTTTCATGGGTATTTGTATTATTTTGTTTGATTTTGGTAACATTTTTTGATATAAAAACATGATTTTCTAAAGGTTAATGTTAGTGTTTTAATTTTTGAAGGCATTTTAAAAAATGAAATTAAAATAAATAAATGTTTTAGGACATCTAATTATTTTAATAAAGAAAATCTATAGTTTTAATAAGATTTTCATGTAGAATATTATAGTTTTAAAGATAATTTGAATGATTTAAAATGGATAATAATGAATTTATTAGGTTTTTTTGAATTATGATTTTTTTTCAATTAATATTTAAATTTCCTCCCTTATAATTTTTTTTTAAATTGAGATATTATTTTTTCTATAAGTAACATGAGCTCTATAGATGATCAGTGGAGCCCTAAATTTCCTCCTTTATTTACCATATACCTCCTAGGAAACTCTTCTGGGATCATGATATATTCATATCTTGTTTTATTCCTCATATTTTTTCCTCTAAGATATATAATGTAATATTTTTATTTATTGATCATTCCCAAAACAAATGTAGAGTAGTAAAACATCTACATTATGAGTACATTTTCATATTTCATGGTGATCAATGAACATAACAAGAAATATATTGTATATTTAATATTTATGAAGCCTTTAATTCACTGAAAACTTTTAAATCGTCATGAGTAAATACAACCACATGCTTCATTGAAGAACCAATTCAGAAATAAAGGAAAACCATTATTCCTATACAATTATGGATTTTTATTTATTGGTATTTCATTAAAAACACATTCATTTGGAAGAATTTTCTAGAGAATTTTATGGTGAAGAATACAAAAAATCTTTTGGGTATCAAGTATGGTGAAATATTGGTTAATGAGTATTTCTCCCATTATAATGAGTTAGTTATTTTAACTATAGAGTTAGTATTTGAGGACACTTTCAAAGTTCGTATAGTTTAAAATTTCCTTCATATTGATATTCGGTCTAGAATATGTTTTCCTTATTTTTCTGTATATGTGGTCTATAATGAAATGATGGAGGAGTTGATCTATTGGGAACAACCCATATTGTGTGGTTTCCCTTTCACAATTAGTATCAATCTGAGTTCCTTACATTATATGAAGAGAATTTAAAATGAACCCAAGTTAAAAAAATATGATGGTTTTAGAGATTAATATAATTATTCAAGAATTCATCTAAAGAATAAGAAACCACTTCTATTTATTATTGAAGACTAATATTCACTCAAAAAATAAAATAATACCCATATTTGAAGAATATGTATTTTTAAAGACTTAGATGACTTTAATAAAACAATTAGGTACTAATTTTCAAATAATTGAAAAAAATGTATATTTACTATATAAATTTTATATATTTAATAATTTTCATAATACTATTTATACACAAATATTCATTGGATGTGTTATAATAATGATACTAAAAAAATAATATTTTGTCGTTCATTTTAGATAGGTGTTTTGTATCATGTACATTATCCATCATATTGTTATTTAAAAATATCAAGATGTTCTGTTAGACATTTTTATCCTCTTTTTTCTTTCGATATATCTTATTCTTTTTTCTTCATCATTCTTACTCTTTTTTTGGGGCCATATTAGTTAATCCCTAGGTAGAGGTATTATCTAAATCCTTTTCATTTTGATGGATTGATAGTGTAGATATTTCTTTTGTATTCTTTCCCTTATTATACGAAATATACATGTAATTTTAAATTAAATAAGTTAGTTGTTTCCATAAATTTCATTTTTTTTAAAGAATGCTTGATTGATCATTCTGAAATAGGATTTCTTTAATAATTATTCTTCTTTTAGAAATATGATGATTTTAAAAAGTCATTATTAAACATTTATAATATCATTAACATAACTTAGAAAAGGTGTTGTATACTAACTGGTAGATAAAATTCATAAAGGGATTTAATTGGAATTCAATATTTAAAATATTTTGTATAATTTAAAACAATTTTTTGTATGTGTGGTTTTGATATTTTTGTATTGTTTAATTAGAACAATAGAATTTGAATATTTTATGATTTTATATTATAAGTTATTATTTTATTTATATGTAAACTATGTTTATGTTATTATATAGTTTATTCAATGATTTTTCATATATTATTAGATTATATAAAAGAAATTTCATATTATGATTTAGTTTATCATGATTCAGAAAGAGTTTTAGAGTGATATTTGTATTCTTTAAAAATGGTTATCAGAGTAATTTTTAGTATGGGTTCATAATTTATAATTTAAAGGTCAGTTTGGTACCCTGAGAGAGAAAATATCAAATGAAATATGTTTTTAAATATTATCCAAAAGGTGATTTCGAAATATTAATATATGTTTGAACTGAAGGACTGGTGGGAACCTTTCACACTTGGTTTTACAAAAAATGAGTGGAACCCACTCTATATGAATCATTTTTAATTGTTTCATATGAATTTTTTAATCTATAATATTTATCCATGTTTTTCATTATGATAAATATGTGTTTTAGATTAGTGGGTGTATGGATGAGGGGTGTAGAAATTTTATTATAATGTTTTTTATTAATATATGATAATTTTTACATCACATTCAGTCAATAATACCATAGGTATCCTAGGATATTATGTGAGAGAAGAGGCTATCGTTTCTATATTAGTTATATTACACACTGAGAAGGGTCTTCCAGTCATATGAAATCCTATGAAAATACGTTCGAATAGTGTTTCTAGGTGAAGGAAATATATGAGATTATTATCTAAGAACCTTTTTAAAAGGTCGGTGGATCGATCTACATGACTATATATTTGATCATATCATATGATAATTAAAATTTCCCATGATTATCTCTATTATACAATTATTTATTCCTAATTTATTTCATTTCCAATTGTATTTCAACCTGACTATTATTATTTCTTCATATTATTTTTTAATTGTTTCACTTCAGTTTTATAATTCTACAGTACTTTTTATCTTGGTTTATTATTATTTATTTCATTATATTATCATTGTTATAGTATATAACTTGTGCAATAATGTGTATTCATTTAATTATCGTGTTATACTATTCATTTATATGATTATCACTTTAGTAATTTGTTGGATTGGTCCTATAAGTTTCAATAATTATTTAAAAAACTATAAAATTATGTTTTCCAAGGTATTATTTAATGAATGTTTTTAGTGTGACTAAAAGTATGATGATGTTATTGGAAATATTTAATAATGTTTAGATTTTGAATTTTAATTAAATATTAAAAAAATATTTCAATTTGATTATATCAAATGAGAATCGTTTTTATCTTTATTTGAAGTAATTGTATGCACTCTATAGAGGATTTTTACAAGGTTTTGTATATTCAAAAATTACAAGCACCACTTAGTGTTTGAAGACCGTGATGATTTTTTATGATTAGGTTCTCTTTTTTAAAGTTATTCTCCATAGATTCTATCATTTGATATCACTCCAATTCAGACTTTTTTGTTTATTGGATGGTGACCTTGAGCTTACATGAACATTATTATTGAGTTTTTTTAGACACTTTCTATATTCTGTACCATTTATGTATCGACCATATCATCCATCATTTCATTTTTTTCAGGTTTAAATTTTCAGTTCATTTGATAACTACTTATGGTTATTCCTTATTAGGATTGGTCTATATTTTGAAAATAATTATTATAATGTCACGTATGATAAATAAATAGATTCACCATGCTATAAATCTAGTATATTTTGTATCACATTCAATTTTATTTAATTTTTAAAAATCATTATCATTGTTTTTTTGATTCTATAGAAATAATTTGTAACACATGGGGATTAAAAATGAATTTACAACCTTTATATGGGAAGACTTTTGTTCCTTATTGAATGGTAACTTAGCATAGATCCAAATAATGTGTTCACCAAACAATTACCCAAGGATTCATGTCAAAAATTAATATAGATGGCGGGTGTTGAACCTCATCATTTTCAATGCGAAGGTATTTACATGTCATCCAATCAATCATTTGTTCTTTAGATATCATTATATGGGGAGAAATTTTGAAATATAAAACTGAAGTTATATATTTTTTCAATGATATTCAAATCACCTATTAATGGGGAGTATAAATATATGGGGTGTTTTTCTAAATAAAAATGTTCTGAGTTCATAATACACATGTGGTGTGTGTATGAAGCTATGATTTTATAAATTGTGGGTTTATGTCAGTCAATGTCTATTTATTTTATTTGTTAAATATTATAATGTAATTTTAAAATATAAATGTTTGAAAAATATATTTGAATCAAATGAATAAATACCTTTTCACGAGAAGATATACGAATTGAGGTGTAAAATTAAGATTAAATGTTAAAGTGAAGTTCAATTATATATATCTTTAAAGATATTATTTATTAATCATAATGTTTACATTGAGTGAAGTCACATTAGATTAAATATATTGGCTGATACTTTATTGAAAATATTGAATCTGATTACATTTAAAAAAAATAAATGGTTTCATTTTTATGGCATTGAAGATATTTCAGGGTGTTTTATTCCTCTATAGATGTTGAATTTTATAGTTTTTATGTATAAATATATTTAAATATTCATGTTGGATTTTTTCATCAAATAAAACCATGAAACTTGTTATTATAATTAATGTAGGGGTTTTTATTAATTTAATAACAAGTTGAAAATTTTCATAAAGAAGATTGTGACTTTTTGGAGGTGTTTTAGAAGGTATAAGAAATGAATTTAGTGTAGAGAAATGAATATCATCACCAAACTTGCAGTTATTTTATAATTATTGTCATACATTCCAATAAAAATGAATATAAAAAATATCACACTACAAAAAAAAATTTGTTATGTGGTTCCACACTAGGTATAATGAAGCTTTCATTAGTTTTGAATACATATGTGTTATGTTCGATGAAAATTTTGTAAACCCCATGGTAATTGTTCCTCAAAAATAAACATCACCAAAACAAAGTATTTGAAAGAACCTGAGTACTCAATGATTTCATATTTAAAAAAATACCACCCCAAATTCACCACACAAAATTTATAACCATCAAACTAATATAAAAATAACTTCTTGAAGAAAATTATTGAATGAAATATTTAAAAAATCACTGTATAAAAATATATATGGTTTGGAAATGAATCTTAATCTATTTGGGAATGCTGAATTTTATTTTACTAAAGAGTTGAAAGATCGTTACAATGATCACCCAGTTGTATCAAACTATAGAGGATTTCACCCTAATAAAATCTTATATTTGAGAAGATGAATAGGGTTACATCATATTTTGTTTCATATAATGATAATTGTATAAATATTTGACCACCATATTCATATATATTGATTATTAAACACTCCCCCTCCAACAATTTTATCTTTTGGTACATAGTGAATTCATCTAGAACTATTTTTTTTGTACACAAATGTATCACTCTGATTCTTAGTGCACAATCCCTTCATCAATATACTCTATAGTAAAAACCCAACAGAATTGGTCTCAGGTATCAACATTGTATCTCTTATATAAATCCATTTTTATCTCTACAGAACCTCTAAAAATGAATCAATAGATTTTTTATGGTCACCTATCACCATATCTTCTTACTTTTGGTAATCTTGAATCTAGATATCTGAACATTTTCATTCCACTCCATTTTTTCCATCTAACATTGAAGTTATATTATTGATTCACTACTTTTGGTAGAATGAAAACTTATCTTGAAAATGAGTCTCACACATATCAAGAATAAAAATATCCCACATGAGAAAATTTATAGGCATCACTAATAATTTCATTGACATTATCTATTAAAATTCTTCTACTCTCAAACATGTTTTTAGGTCAAGTGGTTCACACACTTGGCGTATAGTTATACAAATCCGACTTTGCCATAACAATCCCCCAGCACAAGATAGACTATGTCCTTTGTTATCATATCTACTAGATCCCGAGATCCATTTTATTTCTATAAATAAAATACAATGTCCTCCAACAACTTTTAATTGAGGTTATATTCTTGAAAGAATTTTCTTTTTACTAGAATAATACAATGAATTATTGGCTATGTGGATTGGGATTTTTCAATAACATGTCGATGTTAATACTTAATGTGTTATCCTATGAACTTTCAACATCCCCTTTATCCAAAACAACTCCTTATCACTTTTTGTTTATGGAATAAAATCTTCTACTACTATGGAAATTTCAACTAATAGTTAAATCATCTAAATTTAATACTATTAATCCCTCTTAAAAAGAACACATAGAATGTGATGTTCTTCAATGTCAAGAAATATCCTTAATATTATCTTCCTTAAATACCTTTTAATGTTGTATTATTTATGATAGAAAAATCATGTAAAGAAATTGATATTCAAAAAAATCCACTCTACTATTTCACAATTACCTCTACTAGGATACAATATCAACTAATTGACTACTCCCACTTCTTGTTCCTCATCTAGCTGAAAAAATAGTGAAATAAATCAAGCATCTGACTATTGATTTATAAGGAACATTTTTTACATACTCTACTTTATATTCAAGTTATCGTTACTTATATTTTCATTATATAAAATTTATATCCAACGATGTTCTAATTGGATTTACATTAATTATTATGAATCATTCTACCACAATAAAGATGTATTTAGACGAACATGGATTTTTTTTCATAAGTTATGTCCCCTATAATATGTATCCCTTAGATCCATTTCTTTGGTCTAAGATCATTCATCTAAAAATATCATGAAAAATTATTATTTTATATCATCAATCATTTCCTTTATTGAAATAAAAATATTTATGTCATCAATAATGTGGAGTAACATGACATATATGAAATAATAAAAAACTTCCTAGTAATATTAATGAACTGCATCGCTAAATATGAACATTCATTCAACCATATAAGAGTTGAACCTTTTCATCCTCTACCTTACTTATTTTTTAATCCAAATCATATTTTTTAATCCTAAACACATGATTTACTCTTTGTATATATATCAAATCTTCCAAATAAAAAGGGTAAATTTCATCATCTACATATCAGTGAATAAATGTATTCATCACATCCTACTACTCTATATAAATTCATTACACTTCTAACATGTTTTGAACATTATAAATAGTCTTAAGTGAAAATACTAAAAGAATTATATTAGTATTCTCCACACCTTATGTTTATTTAAATACTTTCATTACAACCATTTCCAAGTACCTTTTTCTATCATATACTTCGTCATTTATATGATTAACCCAAAAATTTAGGTTCTTTAGACATGAAACCAATTCTGAGCTCTCAAAATCTCCATCATCTATGTGAATAAATTAGTACAAGAGACATTAATATAATTTTAGTGGATTTGTAATAATGGTAGATCATTATAAATCTGTTTGTGGCATAGATTTAACAGAAACTATTACTTTTGGATCTATACAAGTGAAATATGTTCTATGAGCTTTCATATTACCTGATATCATTAATACTTCTGTAATTGAAAATACCATTTGAATATGAATATTATCTAGAATTACCTCTAGATAATATGGTTTTTGTACCTAATATTATTCTTAAATTATAAAGATCATTCATTACAGACTAAAATCCATCTAACCAAACATATACCAATGTTAATATATTCATCACATCATTTGTACCCTCTACGTTTTGATATATCCACAAGATCTATTTATTGAATATTACAATTCAAATTATAATAGTCTTTTTATATATGTGTTCACAACAACAAAATACTATGTTTTCATCATCATTCCCTATAAAGTATCATGCTTAATACTTATTCTAAATTATATCCATCTCTTTAGCTTCAATGTGGATATAGGTGACGAATATAATAACACTAAAAATGGGTATGTTCAATTTTTATTATATAACAATAGGATATATATGCAACTAAACCCAATTTTTTTTGTAGAACCATATCAATTATATGGGTTTTAAAATTTGTTGCATTCACCAAAATCTCCTTTGGAAAACTAGGGTAACTTCTCAGGATTCTTACTTTTTCAACTAATGATTGATTTATCAGATTTTTTAACTTACCTATGATTTGGAATACCTGGTATATTCTTCTAGAAAAGTATGCATTTACATCATTAGATTAAATAAAACATATACCTCCATTATCCCCAACAATTTTCATAGATTTAACTCTTTAGTTATCATCTAGCCTCTGTTTCCACCATAGAACTCCATCAAATGAAGGTTACAAAAAATATAAACTTGTTAATGAAAAATAAAACACATTTAAAACCAGTTTAATAATATTAAAAAGAAACAAAATAAAGTGAAACACAATGATAATACACCAAATTGTTTTCTATGACATATGAATGGATAATATTTTTCATTTGGTTCATTATGTAATACCTTTTTTTTGTAATAAAATCTTATTATCCTTCCCAAGGAAAATATTTTCGTACATTTTATACTCCATATATTATAACTTTTTTATTACCTCAATATCTAGAAAGTTTCTTCATTCCACGTAATTTGACCAATATGATCATTAAATAAATTTTAAAAGTTATCAAACACACATTACATACACATTCAAATACTCTAGTTTGGTACTCTATTTCATACATCACTCTTATGGATACCACCAAGGAACCGGGTGTAGTAAACCATGATATATCCATAAATATTTTCTATAAGTGCACATAATTTTGTTGTACATGGTAAATTATGTTCTACATTAACATTGGTATAAGTTTCTCTCATTTTAACTACAAAAAACATCCATTCCTTTTTATGAATTAAACATAAATTGTACCTATAATCTCATGAGGTCAAAAATCCTTATGTTGTTCCTTAACATATCATTTAGTATTATAATAACTTATATATACTTCTTAATATAAAGACTAAAATGTATAACATGATTTTGTAATCCATTCCATAATTTAACTAAAAAAACACAATAAATGGACACTTGTATATTCAACTGTGGGATTTACGAATGCACTTACTGAAGTATATCTTATAGAGTTGAATCTTTGTTCAATGTAAAATTTAATTAGGTTTACTTTATTTCCATAAGTCTACCACAAGTTACCACATTATTTTGAGATACTTTTAATCTTAATTAAACTTAATCTATATTTCTACTATCTTTTTCATGCAACAAAAGATCCCCTTTCAAGCAGCTCCCACTCCAAATCTCAAGAGTTCACCTTCCATGATTCCAAAAAACATTGAATTTTTATTATGTCTTTGATGCGAAAATATGAATGTTTACATTCAATAATTATCACTCTAAATAACACTGAAAATTGGAAGACATTGTTCATTATTTTCATATTCACATATATATTAGTGAGAGTCTTCATAATTTTTGAATTTTTTTCTCCTCTCGGATTTTACAAGCCATTTTTGGATAGTGAAATTTGAATAATAGATAGATAGTTTTTATCCAACCATTTAAATTATTATTTATTCATCACATTCAGGTTTTTATCAATTAATAAAAGATAATGATTTATTTGTTGTATAGAGTTATCTATTTTGAGCGTCTGGAATCTGATTTATTTTTCTTAAAACATATCCACCAAGGCCATAACCACATCCAACACCATATATTCTATAAATAGTAGACTCTTACTATATTCCATAACATTTAAGAGGGATCCAGAACTATCTTCAAAATTTTTTTATATGGAATAGTATTAAATGACTCTATTAAACTAGGCACTGAATAACATTCACCAGGGTTTCATGGTATAAATATTTGAAATTTATTCTATGATCCCATTTTGAGGTCATTTGATTAATCCATAAAACCCATAAATTTTTTTATTATAGAATTTAAAATCTGTAAACAAAGTAACCGGAATAATTTTCATAATTATTTCATAGGAACATAGAACACAACCACCAAAAATAAAACTCACTAAAATGTTAACCTCTGAACAACTCAAACAATAACATCCAAAATGAAAAAAATTAATGTAATAATGTCAAAGGAATATTACAATAATATATATGGGTTTAAAATGAGTTTAAATTTATTAGTGGAATACTAAAAACTATTTTACTAATGAATAATAAAATAATTACATCGATTAATAAGTCATATCTATCAAAAAATTATCTAATAATACTTAAATATTAGATTATGGATGGTGCAGAAAACTATAAACACATCTCAATAAATAGAGATATATGTCAACATAGATATAAACTTCATGGTAACATATCTTCTTCATCTAATGGCCCGAAGGCCTTCATTTTTTTATTTATTTTTAATAATCCACCTTTCAAGGGGTGAGGTGGAACCCTTACAAGACACGTAGGCGTAAGTATTACATGGCATGTATTCCTTAGAGGAATTAATTTACCATAGGCTTCAAACATACTTGGAACCTAGACTAACAATAAGGACACATATGTGATCCGATTTTCAAAATACACCAATGCGATGAAAATTCATAATGAATCTCACATATCAAAATAGTTACTCTTGCAAAAAATCTTGTGTGTGATCAAAAAAAATAATATAAATATATTAAGGGATATCTTATGGTCTCCCATAAACCAATAAACTATCTTTTGGTCTTTCTATATCTAGATGTAAAAAAATATATCATCACACTTCACTGTCTCTAAAAAATCATCTGAAGATAAAATATTGTATTCAATAATTTTGGAATATATACAACATAACTATAAAATGGTATTCATATATCCTAATCCTTAAAATGTGTCTCACATAATATTAGATAGGATGTGATTTATATGTGGTCATGATATTTGTTTCATGATTTTGGTACTCTTATGTGAAAAGTTGTTTTAGAATAAAAAAATTATAATGTAGTAATATAAATATGTAACAAAAGAGGTGATCATTTATTTATTTTGTGTTATGGTTTATATCATGATTTAATGGAACATAAAATAGGTTAAATATATATCTTTCAAAGATTATTTTATTACACCATAAAACTTCAGTCAAGAGTGTTAGTTCAATGATAATTTTAGAGAAACTTCATTGTAACTACATTGATTAAATAATAATATATTTGGTTATTCCATGATTTTTTAAAGGTTCCAATTTTTATTTGTTTCAATGATTGTTTTTTTCGGTTCCATGTGAATCCATTTATAGTTTTCCCGCATCATGCCTTTAACATTTTGATGGTGATTTTGAATTCAAGACTGATCGAATGGGAGATAATAAATTATGTGGGGTATAAGTTTTGGTGAATAATAGATTTAGAATTTGAAATTTAAAATTTAAAAAAATTTATTTATGTGGATATAATATCTATATATATTTATAGAGAGAGGGGTAGATGGAAAAAAGGAGGGATTATATAATGAGAATAATACACCCATGACCGGGAAGATTGAGAATTTTATTTCATTTGAAAAAATTATTTGTGGGGGAATCCATAAAATCAAGGATTAATGGTATACTTGAATTAAGTATGAATTTATTTGGTTCTAAATTATATTGATGATATTATTATTTTTGGTTGATGAACATTGATTTATCATCACATCAGGATCTATTAGTTGTTGAAAATATAAGATGTTGGGTTGTATTGGAGAAGTTTTTAGTTACTAAATTTCAGAGTTTTGTTTATTAGAGTGAAGAGAATAATTCATGATATATTGATATCATATTTTACATTTTTAGTAAATATTGAAGATCATAAGTTATGTATCATTGAATACTTTTTTTATACATGTGGGATATCATTTTACATATCTGAAAACATTTATATTATAAGAAATTTTATATTCACATGACCTCACAGATATTCAATTATCATTTTATACAATGAGGAAATAGTAGTGTAATATTTGGAAATGGGTGTTACTATTCCATGACAAGGATGTATCCATTAATTTTGAATGGTAATACTTTTAAATATATTTGTAACCATTTCTTATTCCTTCAAGATTAGTGAAACCACACTGAGTGGGAGTGAATCATTTTAGATATATTTAATAAATTAAAACCCACATTACATTTTACCTTTACATTTATCTAATAAAATAGATCACATGAAATTATCAAAAACTCCTCATGTATGTATGAATTAAATACAAGAATAAACCAAACCTAGCACAAATTTTTTTATGACATTGTCTTATATTATGTAAGATGGTACGTTGTGTATGATGGTTTCTATCCCACACATACATGTATTGTATCCTATTATCAATGTTTATTAGAGGAGTATGGATTAACATGAACCTGTTAAATCTAAAACCATATACATTAAATACATAACTCCATCTAGCTTAGCTAGCACAAAATCACTACACATTAGAATGGGAAACAACTAAAGATTCTTCCAAAACTATACTTGGATGATTCTTTCTCAAGAAAAATCATAAATAAGAAAAAAAACTCCCCTATACTAAATATATTATATCCTCCTTCCATTGTAGTGTATAGATGTTTAAGCATCTCCATATTCTCACCTTCATGGATGAATCTTAAAGGCTGTCTCACATTACACATGAACGTCAACACATGATATATTTATAAGTTATAGTCTCATAATATCAACAATTCCCTCCCACTCGTTTTTCATCAACACCCAGAATATATTCGACACAATTATATTCTCCTTGTAATCTTATGATATTTCTTGTTATTGGATGATAATGGATGGTTTATAGTTTTTCATCATAGAAATATCTTTAGTTTCACATTGAATAATAATATAATTCCATAAATTTTATATTGTTATCTACCTAAAATCTTATTTTACTCAAAAAAGTCATATCATAGTTTTTTAGGATTATTTAGAAAATTATAGAGTCAATTTATCCAATTTTAAATGGGTAGATAACTTGTCAATATGATTCCATGATATCTTCATTAGTAATATTTCCATTAATTAAACTAATTTCATTTGAGAGGTTATCAAATATTCAATACCATTAATATTAAAAATCAATATTTTATTACCGTTAAATATTATCTTCTTTTAATCATCTTCTGTGTTAAATAATTCACAATACCAAAATATTTATTACCACATTTTCAGGATCACATATATTAATAATGTTGTGTTGAGAATAATTATCCCCATGAACTAACTACTTCTTCAAATAAGAGGAAAAATCATGGCTCGGATCCTGACATAATTATAACGTATCATGATACTTAATCACAAAAAAAATATCATAAAATCCTCACAATTAATATTTTGTTTCATCGATTTAGTCTAATGTGAAATTATAAAAGACCATAAGTATATCATAAAATCGACATTCTTTTAATATGAACCACTAGATTTAATTTTATTTGATCCCAATTTCATATTTTTTATTGTTTAAAAACACATAATTACTCTTATGTATATACCAATTTAGTAACACGTATTCCTTGAAAATCATTAGTTACTCTTACAAATTAGAATTTTAATCATCTATATGCTCCAAGTTAATATTACATACCTCAATGTAAACTAACAGTTACAGTTACATATTTAATGGAATATATTACATATCATCAATTAGATATTAGGTATTATAATTTAAATATTCTTGTACTTTTTCAAATTTTCATTTTTGATATCATATACTTGTATTTTACATTTTATTTATTCTCAAATATATTATATATGATCATAGTAATTAAATATTTATTTTTTTATTTTTTTAAAATATTAATTATATTATACATAAACATCACCAAAATCAAATCTAACTTATAATGTCTCCAATATAATTTACGTCACTTCAGAATATCTTAAAAAAGTCAATAGCTATATCAGAATTGTAACAAACTAGAATTTAATCAAAAATAATCTCTTCTTATAATTATTTTATATGGTATAAACCACATAAAATGACTTTTCGGACATAATAAAAACATTATAAATGATTAATGAATTAAATAAGAGGTATTTATAGAAACTAAGAAGCCTTTAACATTGTAATAGTAATACAAACATTGGAATAGTAGTGAAACCATTAAGAATAGTAAGTCGGCCAATAGAATATTAACCTCATCTATGAAATTATAAGTACATTTTGGATTCTTAAAAATTACAATATGACATGTTTATTCTATATTATATGTAAATAAATATTTCAAAAAATATTGATTAATTGTTGGTATTGTTCTATAATATAAATTTTTATTTAAAATTTTATAATTTATATAATGACTTTAAATAAAATTTAGTTTCAAAAAATGAATTCATGAAATAAATTTATTTCATATGATTAAAATAAAATTTTATGAGAGCTCAATTAATTTTTCAACTTATTATAAACTCAGTAATAATTTTAAAATCGGTATTTCGCTATGTAAATGATTATTTTAATTAAAAAATAATATTTTTAGATATAGAAAATTATTTTCATAAATTGGAGTTCATTTTTAAAATCTACAGATCAAAAAATTGTTGGGGTGAATTTTTGGTATTTTTCTGAAACATTTTATCTTTTTCTGAATAGTAAAATATGAAAATTGATGATAAAAGATAAATAAATTATTTATTGTTTCATAGATGGTGTAATGGTGATTTAATCCCAAAATCAAGAAATATACATAATTATATTAATATATTTAATTATTAGACTCAAATTACTCATTTTATTGAGCCAAAATAACAAACTAATGATGAAAATAATGATAGAACACCCCTCTCATCCCCTATAAATGCGACCCATTTTCACACACAATTTAAGATTTGAGCATTGTTCATGTTCTAAACAATATTATTTCAAAAACCCAACCCATTTATTGGATATATTTGTCTCATTAAAAACAAAATCCCTTTCTCTAAGGATGTTCTATAGAGGGAGAAATTCAATAGGTAAAAACATTTTTCTTTTTCATTATATTTATTTTCCATTCAATTTATTTTATTATATTCTCCAGACATCCGCCTATAAAATAGGCATGATAAATCAAATATATTTATATATTAAATTTTTAATATATTAATGTAATATTTCATCTATTATTCTCTTCCCTTTTCATTTTATTATAAAATTGAAAATTTCATATGTGGTGTGTTGATCTACTACCACCATAGACAATGCATTTTCCTTTGTCACTACAACCTTAATGGATGGTTATAAAATATTTATTAAAGTTAAATAAGATTTTATCATACATATAATAAGATATATAATGTTCTAGAACTTATATATTAATGTGAAGTTAAAAACAATTTTACAAGCTCAAAATGGTGCTAAAATATACCAATTAAATTAAATCATTTTTACTAAATATTAATATAATGTTTCGTACTAATTCCATATTATTAAATGAAATATAATAAAAAACAGATTTATTTATTTTTATTAATAACATATAATTTTTTTTTCATAGAATTATTAACTTTTTTACATGAACATCCATACTCATATATAAGTGAACCGATCATGAGAACCAAGAAAACAAGCACTCCAGAACAATGAAATTGAACTCTATAACTCATCTAAAATCTCATAAACAAAGGTAACAAATATATAATGAATAATATTACAATATATAACGTTTGCGAATTTTATATTAAGGAATTTAATTTAATTATCTAGGATACTATTGGGAAGAATCTATTCGGACAAAAGGTAAGGGGATTCTTGAACCCAAATCTCTTTCATTGGGTTTTTTCTATTTCACTCTATTTTTAGTATAGATGTTACATTAATGTTAATTAATTATCATTTAATTTTACATGAATTATTTTTGGGATATACATGTTTCAAATATGTTTTATAATATAAATGAAAATATTTCTCCAAAATAAATCTTCTTTCAAAAAATACAACTTTTATGTCTTGTGAGATAGTTTCTTATTCACTAAGTATTTATGATTCTTATACTAAGTGTGTTATTCCTTATTTGATTTGTGAGCCCAAACTTTTTATTTTTGAATGGATTTATTGTAAAATGAATTCAATTTCTTTCAATGGGTTATTTTATTTCAAATAGTGATATAAGGTCTACATTCCTAGAATGATAATTTAAATGTTATGATGGGATGGGTGTGCCTGAAATTATATAGTGCTTGTAAATGTTTTCACGTGAAAGGTGAGACCTGAATTATATAGTTCAAAAATTAATTGGTTAATGTGATGAATCTCATGAGATAATGTGAGGTATGTATGGACATGATTCTATCTTTGTTCACAATTTTGTGTGGTATTTGACCACTAAGACATGATGTTTCATTTTCCTAAATTTACACATCACATTCCCTTACATAATGTTCCCTATCGTGATTATGACTATGATCATTTTCTTATATTATGATAATGATTATTTTCATCACCCATGTTTCATGTCTCTAACTCATTTTCTTATGTGTATTTTAGCTCACCCCTTATTTTGATGTATATCTTAAGATGAATACTTGTACTCATGAGATCATGAGGTCCAATAAAAAGCCAAAGAAGAATGAATTAAATAAATGTTTTTACGTAAAAGATTTTTATAGTTTTCATTTTACCAAGACACTAATCCTTTAGATCCCAATTATGTACTGTTTTTTGGTTATTTATATTTTAATGATGTAATAGCTATGAAATAATAATAGTTCTATGTTAAGAATAGTAAAAAATTATGAAGTATTTGGTAATGTATTTTTTAGTATTTATTTTAAATAGAAAATTTATTTGACTCTCCTAATTTCTTTTTCCATTATTAAATATCATTATAATATCCATAGTGATCCACTAAATCTTCAATAAAGATCTCACATTTCACTTCTTATTTGAAACACATTTCCTTGATGCATTTTTATCCAGTTATAGCTTCAATATATAACTGTAACATTAAATATTGACAGTAAAAGGGTAAATCTATATTAAAAATATATCCATATTAATTATTCTGTTAACACATCCTACTCCCCAACATCTCCACAGGTATATATTATCTACAAATATCTATATCCCATAGAACACATCAATATAACATCATCTCACTTCATTAGTTTTCCAAATTAGACAAAAAATTTTTGTTCTTTTTTTGATATAATCATATTATTTCTTATTGATATTTATAAGTATACTACATATATTTTATAATTAAAACATCATGTGACTTAAATGATATTCAACAGATGATTAATCTCTTTAGAATATAATAATTAAGGGAAACACAATGCCTCACTATGAACATATCATTCATCTTCCTCATCAACAATATTTATTTATCAATATATCAATAGATCTCTAGTAGGTTGATAATTGGTAGATAGTAATATAGAGAATATATATGAAGTCTACAATGTACCGTAATTTATCACACATATAAAAAACATTCCTTTATCATGTATCAAAATTGATAATACTACAATATCATGACTATAATGTTTAATTTATTTATTATTACCATATAAAATATTAATATCTATTCTTGGTTAATTAAATATTATCCCAACACTCTCCTCTCAACACATTTTGACCTTATATTTAATTTATAAAAATTAAAAAACCTCATCATCCATGGGACAAAAAATATACACCTTTAGAATCTTTTTTCAATAATTCTAATGAAATTTCATTTCAATATGTCTCAAAATATTTTATTATTTATCCCCATAATTAATAATGATTACAACAGTAGAAAAAATGTTTCAGTTATTAATTAATCTACTCAATGTATATTTAATAAATGGTTAGTATAGAAAATAAGAGTTATTAATCAACTAAATAATATTTTTTAAAGTCATTTATTCCTCAAAACATTCAGAAAATATCTTGTCACAGAGAAAAATAATTTCCCCTCCTCAATATAATTATTAATTAAATAAAAATTATTATATGATAATGTGATAAAAATACATCAACAATGAAAAAATCAATAACTATTACATAATTTCTCGATTAATATAGAAAATTTATTTTCGAAAATATTTCTCAAATCATAGGTACCTCAAATTGGGTAATCTAACTACTAATTGATTAAATATAATTTCAAAAAAATAACTCCATGCATTATATTTTTTATTATCCTTCAATTCCTAATTAAAATTATGATATATCCTTCCAACATGGTTTTGATAACCTATTATACAGATTTCACAACACTAGTAAAACTAAAACACCCATTACATGAATCATAGTTAATGTTAAATAAAAAAACAAATAGATTAGATTATGTAACTTTTCGGTTCCCCAAATAATAATTAATGGGATAAATAATGTTTAATGAAATTGTTCCACAAAGAAAAACTATTCATTTAGCCCTAACATTAAAAGAACTCATCATGTTATTCCCTTAATTTTTAAAACTATGTTCTCCATATGAATTATATATTTAACCTCTTTTGTGTAATCTCTATGTGTTTGTTTTTTTACTTCATCTATTAAATAAAAAGAATTTTTTTGGTACTAGATTTATTTTATTCATCATATCCCCTTACCCATGTAGTATAATCAAATATTCCGCTGAATTGTGTTTGGAACACTTTCACCTTTTACAAAGTCTCTCATGAATCATTGATTTTAATTTTGTTAGCAAAATATCTGGAAATTGTAATTCTTATTTATTATTAGATATGTCACCAAATAAATAGAACATTTTATTTCTTTTATTTATTGGTTCTTTTATTTGTTTCTAGAGCTTACCTCAATCAATACTAACACACAAGGAATGCATTAAATAGTGAATGAGGAGTCATTTTCTCTTGTAATAGATTCATATCCATATCATTGGAGTACCATCATAGATATAATCCTTTGGTATATTATTCACAAAACTTTTCTATTTTATTAAACTCATGTTATACTCACATTCATTATTATCATGATTCTTGGTCAAATTTTATTTCACATATATATTGAAGAATAAATATCATGATTTTTATATATACACTAGTATTTATTATCACAATGACCAAATTTATTTCAATTTCAATATAAAATTCTAGGACCTTCGAATCTATTTGAAATAGATAGATTCATTATATTAACATTCCAATAACTATTGTTAAAATCACCACTACTCCCCATTGATATAGTCCATGCGTTTCTTATATATATTAACATGTTATTAAAAAGTCAATATCCTTGTGGCAGAATCATTCAAATCACTACTTATAGAAAAAAAATATATATTTTATCCTTTGGAAAACATTTTGTAGATTTTCTTTATGTTTTTTTCATGTGAAAACACTTTTATCTTGACCATGATTGGGAAACTATTTTTCTCGTTGATACTTACATGAAAATTTTATATAAGGGTGGTTTTCTCATCATTTATATGAACCCATAATTATCTATAATTTTCATTGTATCTTATATTCTCCATGTTAATAGAATTAGTATAAAAAATATATTATAGAAAAAATATATTTCTATTTGATATAATCTTATATATATCATTAGTTAATCCCAAGACCTACTTTCCAAAAGATAAATTCCTTTTATAAAACATATTATCTATATAATAATTATTTGAAGTAATACTTTTCTTATAGTTTTTTGAAGACTTGTCTTATATCACTTCCATGTTTTCTGATGTAACAGCATATTAAATACACATAAAATTTACTATATTCATTTAATAATTAACTGAAATAATCCTTAAATTATAATCTTTTATAATCATCTTTTCATTATTTTCTTGATCTCCATGCATCTGAATCTTCTCATTAAGAAAATTTTCAATATATATTACCATTAAAATAATGATCTATATTTAGTCATTCTTGGCATCAGTGATAACTATTTTTTTCTTCCAATTCATGAAATTTCTATTAAATAAAATTCATGTTATATTATTTCTCGAAGACTAAATTAAGAATATATTCTATATTCATGGAGAAATTTTCATAAATAACCATTTCTCTAATACTTTTGGCATTATTTTTTGTAATAGTTACACACATTAACACCTTTTTTGTTCACGAATCCTTAATTATCTCAGTTATTTCTTCAAGCTGGGTTGTCTCCACCTATGTCTCTATATGAGATGCATATAAAGGTGATAATTTATTTCAGGAGATTATGTAAGGTTTTTCTAAAAAATATGAATTCATCATCATAAATTCTATTATATCTTCACCACCTATACTTTTTTTTTAATCCATTGGAAAATAAAGTAATGAAAACATAGTTATATATTATTCATGTAATTACTATGAAACTATAATGTGAAATAATTTTATACCATTCGAATATAGTACTACATTGTATTTCTTCTCCAGTATTACTAGATATTATTTATTTATGATTACAGTATATAGAAGTTGGAATTTATTCTTCATTTCATAAGAGGGGTTATTTATCATCAATATCTGAACTTGAATATTCAATATAAAATTAATCACTTGATGAAAGATATATTTTTACCCTTCTATTGGGTTTGATTAGTGGTGATTCCTCTACTAAATTTATCTTTAATAAGGTTTTTCTAAATTTCTTCAGGTCTATTTTATTTATATTTTTAAATGTATTAATATATATAATGTTCATATTTAATTTATAGGAAAATTAAATCATTTAAAAATATACAGTTCATATTTAATTTGGTAGAGGAACTCAAATATTAATATATCCAAATTATTAATTACACATTATGAGATAGGAGCTAATGATCTGATACCAATATTTATTCTAGCTGTATCTTTGGAACCATTATAAGAGTGGGGGGAATAGGGGTGGATGGATTTTACCAATTAAACACCATTTTTATTTTTACCTATTTAATGGGTAAGTGTGAAAATATTTCATATACATATAAAACACCATGATTATACGAATGATGAGAAGATATGAATGACACAAAATAAGCCATGGCGATTATTATGTGGTTTACTCACATTGTGCTTTCTATTCCTTATTTTATAGTGTCTATTATCGCATAAACAAATGGTCGGTCAGTAATTATTAACAAACACCATGGTTAATGGTATAGTTTTAATTACACTATATCTAAAATCAAGTATATTACATTCATGGAACCAACCAATTCTTGAAGAAATAAGTTACAAAATATCAAACCACAGAACCATTTGTTTTATTTCAAAAATAGATTCATTTAAATTATTCTCAATTAAGATAAATAATAAAAAAAATTACCCTATAGATTAAATAGATTATAATATCCAATCTTTGTTGTACATAAATATTAAAATGGTAGCCTATTATCACTTAGACAATATTATCTTCCTGATAGTTTCACATCTTTATCTTCTTGAACATCAATAATTTTGATATTTAGCCGTACTAGTATTGAATTATCAATACTTCTCTCCCACTCATTTTTTAATACATCCATAATATATTTGAAAATATGATATGCATTCCATTATCTAACAATAAATAATTTTGATTAATGATAATAAATTGTATATAGTGGTAAGTCATCAGAATAAATTTATTTTTCACAGAGAATAATCAGAAACTTATTTATATATATTAATTATTACACTACCTACACTTTAATTTTACCTCAAAAATTATATCATTGATTACCATGTTTCTCCAAAAAATTGTAATGTCCACTTCCATAATATTAAATGTGTATGTAACTAGACAACATTTCTCCATTATATCCTTCATGATATTAAACCTATTAAAAATGAATATAAAATTTTAGATTTATAATATTAACTAAATTTAATATTTAGTATTTAATGATGAATTTATTTAAATATCAGATCATTCAATGTATCTTCCCCATTCAGATATTAATTATTCTCATATATTTAATCCTAAAATTTCATGTTCCCATGAAATAATAAAATTATAGTTGGAAGAATCATCTCATTGTGTAACCTACATTAAATATAAACATAAACTGCTTCTCAAATAAAGACATAGTTTATATAGAAACATGATAATAAATCAAGCATAAGAACATAGAATCCTTACAAATAGTATTATGTTTACCCTATTTATTATAATAATATCATAAAAAAGACATTATGTATCAGTTGAATTACTCATGTTACTATTATACATCATCAGTGTTAATCATACTTGATTTAAATATCATATTATGATTTCAAAATAAACTAAGACTTAATCTAACATACAATCTAATTGACTCTTATTAATTATTTTAATATCTAGATTTAATGTTATGTATTTAATGTTTAGTATTTTATATGATCAAAATTCCTATATCATACAACAATTTCATCTCTATGTTACTCTTACATATTTCATAGAAGATATTATGTATCATTAAGGTGGTTATATATATCATAATGTTAATATTATTATACTTTTTCAATTATGAATATTTTAGATCATATGATTTCATTTTCTATTTTTTTTATATTCCAATATATTACGTATGATCTCATATATTTTTCAATTTGTTTCATGATTAATTATTATTTATTTCCACTATATGTTTTATGAATACTGAATGATATTTTGAATAATATTTAGTAAACTCGAATAAAACTAAACAAAAAAAAATATGTTCAATTTAGGATATCATTATTATATATAAAACCATATCATAATTCACCCTAGTATTTTTATTAATCAATCACTTATTTATTTAATATTTAATTCAACATAAAAACATTAATTTCAATAAGTGCTCGATTTTTCCATTTCTTTCTACTCTATACTTATAATTGAATATTTATAGTATTGAATTATAAAAAAATATAGAACATGTATCAGATATATTGGAAATCAATTCCATCACACATTATCATGAAATGGATTCTTATATAAATATTATAATCTTTAATCTAGATTACATAAGGATATATCTCCACACAAAAAACCAGCCATCAATATGCTTCATCAAACAGATCCTTCTATATAACATCTAGAAAGAAACATGTTATTTACCAATATTCACACTCCATGTAACTCGTAAATAAGGAATCACCACACTTTTTTAGTCTATAATTATGACTACATACATTTGTTTCTTCCTTGATATTTTTATTTTTTATTCATATTTCTTAGACTACTACACAATTCTGTAAATTATCCTTCATGGAGATTCGATAATAATATTAAAGTAACCATATTAGAAGTATAATTATTGATAAAAATCATTTTTCAATGGATAAAACTCATAAATATTATTCATTTAAATTATTCATTTTCTAATTCATAGAATATTTTTGTAGTGCCATGATCACTGTGAGATAGAAATATAGAGAATATGAATACATACCATATTTCTCTTATACTCTTCTCCAGTATAAAAAATAATTATTTATCATGTATAAATCATGGGAGATTTACAATATCGATGCTCCAATGTGTTATTTACTCTTCAGAGACACAAAACATATTGAAATCTAACTTTATGTACTGCAATCTTCTTCCATAAAATTTAGTTGAACATATAAAAAATTACATATTATTAGAAATAATTATAATAACTCATCATCTAATGGAACTAGAATATCTCAAATTCAATTTTATAGAAGTTAACATAATAAAAATTAATTACAATACATATGAAAATAATTTCTTCATTATCCCCCTTAATGATAATAAATAATAATAGTTTAATTCACATATTATTTAAAAATTAATTGACTGTAAATGATAATTATTTTTGTAAAAAATAACATTGAATAAAAAAATTATAACAAATTTTTCATATTTATGAATTCCAAAATATTTTGTAACATATCTTATCATTCTGAAAAATAATTTGTATCACTTAATTTTCAAAAAAATCAGTAAAAATGGATTAGGGAATATGAAAAACATATATCAATAATGATAACTTCAATTACATTTCCATAATTTTAATCTTCATATTAAATAATTATTTTAAGGATGATTCTTCAAATATTTATCTCCTGAAAGAATCTAATACAAAAAATCTAGGGAAAATTTAACTAACCAATGTTTTGGATTTTTGTATAACTGTGATTAAAAATAAGGCTTATTCCTTTCTAGATATTTCATAAAAAACATGAAATGATGTGTGGGTAATATAACTACATTCCAAAATTCATATATATTACATGTGTTAATATACTTTAATACACTACCTACACATAATTTACCCAGGATTTTTTTAAATAGTATTAAATAAGTCTTTAATTACCTACATTTCAATAAAAATGATAATTTATTTTCTACACTTTTTTTGATATTTTTTAAAAACAATTGCTAATCAGTCCCACCCCAACTCCCCTTTACATGCATCACCTTTAATTACCAATATATAAAAAAACCATACAACAAATATGAGAATAATTTTGGTCCCGCAATAATTATTAGTCGGATCCATTAGGTTGAGAGTTGTTTTGAGACAAAGAAACTAATTTATCTTCAGCTATAAATTTGAGTGAAATCATGATGGGTTCCACCATAATTTAAAAAATAGAATTCTCCAATTGAATCATGACCTTTTTACAATTTTGATTTATATATTTACATATAATTTAATATTTCACTTCAACTAATAAATCACTTAAATGAATTTTTAATATATTTATTTTTAACCATATCACATTATGTGATTGAAGTATTATAAGATATTATTTTGAAATTTTATCAACTTTATCATTCCATCCAAACATCGTCTTTAAAATCATCAAGTAAAATTTTATTATAATCCACTAATAAAATTATTTTATTTTTTATTCAATTATATGACTTCTAAAAAATAATTTTTTTTATTTAATGTTTTTATCCATTAATTTATTACTCTAACTAATACCATATTCTTTCCTTTTCTCACACAATTTAGGTAGCACTTTCTATTAGATATAGAATAATACTTATACTTCTTAAGGATATTATTATAAATTATTTTATTTTTCTTAAATACTAAGGTAAACACACCTTATTGTTTCCTTGGTTATTTCTAATATTTTATTTTCTTCTCTCATTAGTATAATTATAATCATGATTGGTCTATATGAAACAAATTACAGCCCCAAAATGACCACAATTATTGTAATTTCAATAAAAAATTTCTCAGAGATCCAATTTTTTTTAAAATAGACTGATTATTCCTATTCCATTACATTGTACTTTTATTTTACAAAAACTAACCTCCCTTGAAATATTAATTTTTTTTCCTTACTATATTTACATGTTATTTAAAAAATCAATAGCTTTGTGTCCAATTCATTCACAACACGAATAATATACAACAAATATTTATTTTCTCCCTTTAAAGATATTGTGAGAAGCTCTTGATTCATTATGGTTTTTTGTAAAAACAAAATTATCTTGAAAAATTATGGGGAATAATTTTTGTTGTTGAAAATAACATCCACATTTGATGTAATGATGGGCTTATCATAATTTTTTAACCCACTGTTATTATGATTTTGTACTATAACCCGCACTGTTCAGGTAAATATCATTAGTTCAAACTATATATTCAAGAAAAAGGGTAAAAGTTTTCATTAATATAATAGTATATATGTAATTAAATGACCTCAATTACATCTTCCCTATTGGTAGGGGTCTTTTAGAAAACATATCTTCATTATAATTCTTGATGGAAGTAATTTGTATCCTTAATTGATTAATTCACATCTTATCTCACAACGATGTATTTTAATTTATATTCTATCTAAAGACACATTAGATTTAGGTATTTGGTCTTATCATTTATAAACTTCATAATTTCTTAATAATATTTTTTATCATCTGTTAATTATTCTCATTATCTGTGTGCGTCTTTATCATCTTATAAAAATAATTATTAATTTCCTTTATCCTTTTATTTTTGAACTCTAACAGAGAAATCATGAAATAAATGGACATATTTTATTTTTCATTTAATGAATGAAATTTAACATGAATAACATTCATCTATTATTTATTCTATTGGATATAATAAATAATACACTCACTAATTTTATAAAACATTCCTTTTAGAACTATATTGCATGAACATTTATCCTCAAATTGTTTGGTGAAATTTACATATATTGAATGATTTTGAGAAAATTATTGATTGATTCTCTTAGTCTCTTCATCATGATGTGTTATCTCCTCCTATTAGTCCCTAAGAGATCCACTTTTATAGGATGAAACTTCTTTGGGTGGTTTTGAAGTATACTTTTCAAAAAAACACATGATTGATTATGTAAATCATAGAAATGTGATCATAAGCACTTTAACATAGTTCATTAAGAGTAAAATATAATGATGAATGTTTAGTTACCTATTCTAGATATAAATTTTTTGAAACTAAAATTGAATAATTATTTTTACTATTATCAATAGTATATTTTCTCAAATAATCTTACCAAACCATGTCCAATATATTTTCATTATGATTACCGCATGTGGTAGTCGAGTGTTATTAATCATTACATTAATGGGATTTAATCTTATCATTTTAAGAAAATAAATCTTCTTGATAAGAAATATTATATGGTAAAACAAAAAAATCTACTTAAACAACCACTATTTTGTAGTGATTCATCTTCAAATTTTTTACTTTGAAAATTTGTTCATCATTTTTTTCATCTCTATTATTCATGAATTTCTATTATTTTCATATATATTTATTTCAAATATAATTTTTTTAGAACATAAAATCATATAAAAAAATTTCTTCATAATTCTATATGGAGAGAAACTAAAAAATTTAAATATTTCGATTTTCGATAATCTAATATAAGTTATATCTAGGTACATAGATAAAAATACATATTTCCATGTTATTTGGTCTACCATACTTAGAGGTTGGATAATAGATCTTATTGTATCTAACTAATTAAAACACATATTACCTTTATATTTATACATATATTTAATTTAATAACTCATCTTACACTCCGGCTACACAAATGATGTAAAAAATAATATAATTAAACTATGAACACATATTTACCTATAGTTCATTTACAATATATGAGATAGTACTCAATCTATGATGATCCTTACACCATAAAAACACTAATGATCTCTTATTATCATGAAAACTAAGGGAAGTTGGATGAAAACCAAATTGTTATATATGAAAAGAAATCAATTCCACACATGAACCATCAAACATAGAAAGAAAAAACTTTTTTCACTTTATAAACAAACACAAATGAGGCCTTTCATCCAATTCCACATTTCACTCGGTCTATCATATGTAAGATAAATAATAAGAAACAAATCATTATAATAATGAATATATTAGATCTTCTTTCCTTTTTTATGATTATATTTTGATATGTCTTCCTCTTCTCAGTTATAAATTAAACTCTTCATGATTTTTTCAGTTATTATTATTTGTCAAGAACGTTAGCAATTGATATATTCCTAATATGTAGTGTTGTATTCTCTATACATCTCCCCCACTCATTTTTCTTCATAATTTGATATATATATATATATATATTGGAATAATTGATATACTAGTAACTATCTTGTAATATTCACTTTTCTTCATTGACAGTGAATGTTTAACTATGGTACATCACTGGAATATCTTTCTTTCTCACTCATAATAATCATCAATTTCTCTATATCATATATCATTAGCTTCCATATATTTTAATTTATTTAAAAAAATAAAATCTAGGTTGAATATTTTTTTTAATAAAATCTTATATTCAATTTATATGATATTAAATACATAGGTAACATATCATGATTTCTATAAAAAATCATCCTTAATAAATGAACTTTAACATAACCCAAAAAAACTCTATAGATTTTTAATTTTGACGGCCTTTATGTTCAAATATAGTGGTATGAATTCCCTTCAATCTCTACATATTCATAGAATCATCTTAATTGAAACATTCAAATTTATTGTATCAATATTACAATGTTTTAGTGATCAACATAAAATAATATTATTATAGTGAACAGATTTATATGATAGAGAAAATTAAATCAAATCTAATCACTAATATTTATTTTAATTATGAATTTATTCCAAAAATTTTATTATATTTAATCACTAATGAAATTTACAACATAATAAACATTAATAAAATATTTCACTTATTGAATCATACATTTTCTTCGAAAAGATCTTATGTATCACTTGAAATCCATAGTTTATTCTTATAAATCATCAGATCTAAACTTATGTGAGTGATATGCATTATTTCATTTTTTCTATAAACTAAGAAATACTCTTATGTATGGTAAAATTTAAAAAAAAATCTACTTTAAAACTCTGTAGCTACTCTTACATATTATTAGTTTATTCATATATATCCTTGAAGTTCATATTATGTGCCTTTTGTTAACATATTATTACTATTACATATTCTCCAGATGTTATTCGATATCATCAAGAAGATTTTATATATCACAGTGTAAACATTACATTAAATTTTCAATACTACAGTTGTTATATCTTACATATTTCTTCTCCACTTTTCTTTATTCTATAAAATTTTATGGGTGGTATCAATACTTTTGCAAATTTACTTTGGTTATTCTAATATGTTAATCATGTATGATTTCTAAAAACTCAAGGATATTACAGATTAACATTGAATTATCAAATCCAACTAAAAACATATATAAAACAACTCACACAACTCCTTGATTTCTTTAAAACATATGAATTCATATCCATATTATTCAAAATCATTTTCTGCATTAAAAAACATATTTTTGGAATTAAATATTACAAAAAAACGTATTTAATTAAGTATATTAATTCAAATAGTTCTTCTTATCTTCTTAAATTCAAATAATATATTCTTATTTGTCTATTTATTCATCATTTAATCCATATCATTTGTAATGTTATCTTAAACTCAATTTCTTAACACATCATAATTGATGTATAGTGTTTATATACTATAGAAATGTATAATAATAATAACACAAGTATGTACCACCATAAATAATCTAGCCATCATTATTATTTTCATTACACTATTATCTACACAAAATATATGAATAGATCTATTATTAAAAAATCTATATACTCTTTGGAACTCATCAATATAAACTCATCTCATTTCATGGGACTTACAAATTAGACTAGAAAAATAAAGAACTTCATCGATATACTCAACTAAATTTTTCATTAACATTCTTAATCTTCTTAAAAGATTCCATACATGAAAATTTATGTATATTTTTTTATCCTCAATAGATCATAAAATTCTTTGTTGAAAATAATTTATATCATAAAAAATACATTAGTATTAGTGAATCAAAAATCTTCCACATTAATATGAATCATTTTCCAATATATAAATTCATGTCTAGTTGAGTCATCATTGGTAGAAAAAAGTATATAGAAATTATATGGAGTCAAATTGTACCACAATTTAACCCCTTAATTAATATTATTTATTTACTACGTGGAAAACCTGTGAGAGATTGAATCTCTCAGTTTTAACGTGTTTTTAAATCTTCAAAAACTCATCACATATAAAAAATTTATTTTTAGTCCATTCTTCTATAAATTATCTCATCTCAAAACATATTGAAAAAAAATATAATTAATAAGACATAAAAAACCTCATCATCCATAAAATCAAAAACATTATGTTATGTGAATTTGGTAGTGTTTTCACTCAATTAAATTGATTAATTTCAGTAGATTTAGTTTTAAATGACATTGTCAGAAATTGAAGCAATCCTGTTTCGCAATTTGAATGCATTTAAAAAATTTAAATAATATTTTTAATGTTTTTTGAAATGCTCATCAGTTTATTTTTTTCTTATATGTACTTGAAAAAATACATAATATATTTACTATTTTATTTTTAGTCAACCATTTTATCAAATTTAATAATTCCTATGTGAAACTATATATAGAATTTCTAACAATGTGTTTGTTTGGAATTGATCTTATTTATAAGGAGAGATATAATTTTCATTGAAACACATTTAACCATGATAATAATTAATTACATGATTAAATTAAATTAAACATAAATAATTATTTTTAATGTGTTATGTGTGTTGATGTGGTGAGGCCATGTCATTGGTGACATGGAAGTACATTCCCTATAGTAATGTCATGAGTTTTATTTTGATTTATAGGTAGATTTTTTTGATATTTTACTATCCATGAATAAATTATTTAATTTGAGATATTATGGATTTAATAAATGGGTGGATTTTATTGGATTGATTTATAGAAAGGTAATTATCACATTTTTCTAATTCTCCCTCACTCACCACTGTAGAAATAATACACTATATAATTATCTTTATGTTTTTATAAACTACATGATAGAAAATATTTCTCCCTCGATCATTATACAATGAGATATCTATATTGTGTTTGTATGATACTGACCTTTTCTAGAGTAATCTTGGGTGTGTTTTTAGGTATCTTTTTATGCTTTTATGTACCTTTGATTTGTAATTGTGTCTTGGTGTGCATTTCAGTTTTACTTTATAAAAAACTAAAGGATAGTCAGGTGTGCACAACTTGTGCATGGTTTGAAAACCCATGCAACAAAACTATACCATCCATAAAAAACTAGACATATAGGTCCACACAATTGGTTTACGGTTTGAAAAATCATGAGATCTTGTTGTTCTAACCATGAAAACCTAGACAGAGGGGTTTGCACAGTTGGTGCATAATTTTCCCTTACCGTGCACCTCTTCCCAGGAAATCATGCGTGGAGGATTTTAATTCTAAAAATCCATTTTAAAACCACCCAAACCCACGGGACATCCATATTTTCAACCATGGATCGATATTGATGAATTCATGTTGTTTAAAAATGTGATTGGAATGATTCCAATGTGATCCAAACACCGTTCATCATGGTTGAAATCCTGGATTAAGGATCAGCTCTCTTCCAGGTATGTGGATTTTTTCATGATGCTTTTTCTATTCTGTCTCTTATATTTTCTAGATTTTTTCATTGAAGATCTCCATAATTTTCTTAGATATAATCCCATGAGATAAGATATAGTTCTAGGATTGTAGATATAGATCAATGTTTTCAAGATCTTGATGGTTTTTTTTTCTTAATTTTGGTTTTAGGGATTTTGATTCGTAGGTTGATTCATGTAGTTTTGTCGATTAGAATTTAGGGATATCCATTAGCATAAATTATTTCATGATATAGAGGTAGTTGGTTTAATTCTAACTCCCATAGTCATTATTTATGATATGTGAATGTGATTTTATGATTTTTTTTTATTTCCCTTGATAATTGATTTCCAAAATTGGAGTAATTAGCAATGTGGAATTGAATTGAGTTTTCCTTAGTGAGTAATTGGTAATTCTATCATGGAACATTCAAACTGGGGGCTTTCAAAAATGATAATTTTTGAGATTTAATATGGGGTGAGATATAGTATTTTGAGGTTTTGTATTTGATATATTGATTTTATTATGATATGATAATTAATATGGGTGAATTAATTATGGAACTATGTTTAGCTATGTAATATAATTATTTGTGAGAGTAAATTATGTGACATGAAGTTTTCTAAAGTAATAATATTTGAGAATTAATTATGACTTTTTGGGTTTTTATTTGGTTATTTAATTGTGAACAATTGATTATGGAAAGTGAATTGTGTTGATTGATTAATAAATTGTTGAATTAATTAATGTGTTATATGATTATTTAATTGTTCAATTATCTACTTCCTTTGAAATTATTAACCAAACATTCGATTAGTAAATGAATAATGTGGAAAATTCCTGTGACATAATTGATGATTAAATGGAGTAGATTATTTTGGTGTTAGGAATGTCATCCTTGACCGATCAGTAGTTGGGACATGCACATGGATTTCATCCCCAATAGTTATCGAAGCATGAGATTATGGGGTATTAGGCATGAAGACCTACACCGATTGGGAAATTAAGTTCTAGTAATAATTACCTTGACTAAATGTGATTTGGGGTGCTATGAATGGAGACCTATGACCATTGAATGATAATAATAAATGAAGTTTTACCTGAGATTTAGGGTGTTAGGGGTGAAGAACTACACCAAAAGAATGATAATAATGAATGGTGATGAAAATGGGAAAAATTAATCATAATGTCATAATGTGACGATTAGTGATTAAATGATAATAAAATAACTATTTAAATTATGCATTGTATTTATTTCTCCATAATTTTTCATGCACTATTTATTAATTACTCTTATTTTAGACACCGTTGGTGGTGGTCTATTGAGTTTTACTTACACCCTATTTGGGCCACCTGATTGGAACCTGAGAATACATTTTTGTTTCAGGATTGTATTAGGGAAAGGCCTTATGATAGGTTTTGATTGGGATTGGGACATGAGGGAGGGAACCAGACATAGTTCAGGACCATTTATAGACATTTTATTTCTTTACTTTGAGTTTAATTGTAGACACTTGAGACTTTCATTTTCATACCATGTTTTTCAATTCAGTGGAGTATTGTATTTAATGGTTTTGACAATCACTTTTCAGGGTACTGTTCTAGTTATTAATAAGCTTGTGAAATTAGTTATTTTTGTTTTCTTCTACTGGTGTTTTATTCTAATAACAGATGTTATAGTCTCCCCAAGACTAACATACAAGACCCTTGCTACTAGTAGGAACCCTTAGGTATACTGGGAGGCACGCTTGAAGGCTTGTGGCGAACTAGCTCGGGGCACCATTTAGTGTCACCCAGGTCGGGATGTCACAAAGTGGTATCAGAGAAGGTTTTATTTTCTCTATTCTTATTTTTCGTTTATATTTTGGTAAAGGTAAAAATTATACTATGAAATTATTATACTTGGTAATTAGATCATCCATGGGAGTTACAAACCCCTTGTACAGGGGAAAATCTATGTACTCACAGTGGGATTGTAGTGATTGTTTTTTGTTATTATAGTTGAATATTTTTTAACCTTGGTGTTTCACTTGTGGTGTGATGTGGTATTCATTTTTATAATTGTTGAATTTTTATTCGTGTCATAACGATCCATAATACTTGAGTTTGCATGCATCATTCTAGGAAACCAAGTTTTTGGTGACATCTATATTTTTTAGAACTCACAGGAAAATAGTTTAGTCAAATGTTTTCAAAGGTACACTATTTTCATTGTTGTGATATTAGAATAATGATGTAGAATAAGAATAAATGTCTGTCTAATGAGAAACAAGATTTTTGAATTGTGTACGAGAAATTAATGGATGAATTAATTAATGAGAATGAATATTCACTTTTTAACAAAGACCTAGGAGTTGAATGGCTTAGGGTAGTGATAAGGCCTCTATGTTGACCGTGATGTGAGAAAAAGGGGGAAAAGACATTTTGAAACATGTTGTGATAGTTTATCCTCTTACATAAATGTGAAAAGAATGCATTATGATACATTAGATGTGTGTTTTATTAGTACAGGTATGCCTCCATGACGCTTGTTAAAGGACAGACCAAGGGGTATTCCCTAGAACGATCTTCCAGATAGGGGGCTTGAGGCAACATTGTTTCAAGATGAGGAAGAAGGAAAAAAGTTACGAGAGAAAATTTCTTGTTTTATGCAATTCATGGAGAGAAATCCAGGGTAGGTTCAGAAAAGCAAGTCTGAGATGACAAGGGAGTTTCAGCTATGACACCCTTCTACACTTACTCTAGAGGATGCACCTGAGGGAGCTGAAATATGGATTGAATCCATAGAGATGATACTAGATCATTTAGAGACTCTGGCTAATAGGAGGGTTAAGTTGGATGCTTATATGTTGTGGGATTCTGCGATGTGCTGGTGGGACATTCATGTATGATCTGGACAGACTGACGAGATGTTATAGAATTTTTTTTGGAGATGTTGTTGGAACACTTCGATCCAGACACACTGAGGCAAGCTAAGGCTTTAGAGATTATTCATATGACATAAGGAAGCATTGAAATAATGGAATATGTTGAACATTTAATAGATTTACATAATTTTTCTTCAACTTTGGCAGTAGATGAGGCTTATTTGGTAAAACAATTTTAGGATGGACAGAAGTGTGAAATTAAGTCCCATGTGAATATCTTTAGGCTGAAGAAATTTTCAGAAGTAGTTAACTATACTCTCATGTCATAGGGGACCCTAAATGAGGCTTACAGTACTAGACATGTAGCTGTACAATTAGTGAGTGTGTCTTCTAAGAGTAGGAATCATAATCACGAGAATCTTAATCAACCCAGTGGAATGAAAGGTGGATAGTTAGATGGAATTTATACACAAGCTATTTCTCAGGTGCTTTTCCACTAGTGCTGTAGGCATGGACAATACATTACACATTGTCCTTGACCAATAGTGAAGTGCCTATTTTTTGAAATATGGGACATCTATAGAGGTTATGCAGTAATGATTAGGCAGTTGGTGTTTAGGGAGAATCTACATAGGGTCAGAGCATGGGAATGGGGTCTTTAACACCATATAGGTCTACGAGCTGAAGTTTTACTAGTAGAGGCAGTAGATGAAGTGGACGTGGTGCTACCGGGTACGAGCGCACATACCAGCAGAGTGGTGCAACTCAGGGGAGTCAGCAGACACCACATGGAAGAGGGGAAAGAAAGTGACATGCATTGTAGGATATACTTGTGGAGAGAAAGGCTGGTCCATCAACTGTAAGAGGTACTATTCTAGTTTCGTCTACTTTATCTACTTCCTTGTTTGATTCTTATTCCTCTCAATCCTTTATATATGAAAACCTTGATAATGGTTTGATACTGGAGGTGGAGTCCATAAGAGGGGTGATGGATATCAATGCATAGTAGGGATCAGGGACTAGGGATATCTATTTATGCTAGGGATGTTCTCTAGAAATTGGAGAGTATTGTTTCCTTTGGGATATTTATGTCAATGATATGATGGGATTCGTTTTGATTATTGGTATGGACTGACTAGTCTTATATCGATCCCACATATATTATTACCACAAGAGAGTGAACTTTGTATCTCCTGAGGGTGACCAATATTTCATTCATGGAGAATGGGATATCCATGCAAGAAGAGATGGGCCAATTTCCAAGAAAATGGGAGAGCTCACCACCTAGGTTGAATGTATTTCAGTGGATGATGGGAGTGGTGGGAAATATTTCCTTATATTAGTAGTATAATTGTTTCAGTATGTCTTTCTTAATGACTTTTCATGGATTCCACATGAGAGAGATGTGGAATTCACTATTGAGCTCATGTTGGGGGCTGATCCAATATCTATTTCACCTTATAGAATGACACAGACTAAGATTCAAGAGATCAAAATGCATTTAGAAGAGGTGGAGGGTATAGGGTTTATCTATCTAACTACATCTCCATGGGGATGACCTATTTTGTTTGCAAAGAAGGGTGATGGGATTTTATGCTTGTGTTTAAATTATTGGACGTCGAATAAAATTATTGTGAAGAAACAATATCCTCTTTCGCGTATCAATGATCTATTGGACAAGAAGAAGGGGGCTAGTGTGGTCTCAAAGATCGATCATAGATCAGGGTATGTTCAGGTGAGGTTTCAGACCTATGAAATATGAAGAGATTCTTTCCGGAGAAGGTATGGCTTTATGAGTTTGCCATAATTCCGTTAGGGTTGAATTATTCTCTAGGAGTCATTATGGACATGATGAAAAATATATTTCATCAGCACGTAGATAAGTTTGTGGTGGTTTTGGTGGATGAAATCTTAGTGTACAATAGGACTCATGACAATCATTCTCAATATCTTTAAAACAACCTTGGTACACTAAAAGAGCATCGACTATACACCAAGCTATCTAAATTTCAGTTTTGTATTGAAAAGGTAAACCTTTTAGGGAACATCATCTCAAAAGAAGGTGTGGTACTAGACCTAGAAAAAGTACAGGAGGATGTTTTTTGGGAGCATCCTAATAATGATTTTTGTATTTGAAGATTTTTGGGATTACCTGGCTATTACATGAGGTTTATCCCGGAATTTTTTTGATGGAAGGACTGCTAATTTTTTTGAAAAATAATGGGATAAAGTTTATTTGAACATAAGAAAGTGAAAATAATTTTAATGATTTTAAGAAGTGATTGATTTCCACACCAATTTTGATTTTACCAGAGTCAAGTTAGGAGTAGACGGTGTATTGTGACACTTCTGGGGTCATACATGGAGTTGGGTTAATGAAAGGGATTAGATTCGTTGATTATTGGTCTAGCCAGCTAAGGCCAGATGAAATGAATTACCATACTCATGACCTAAATTTAGTAGTAGTGGTTTGTTCTCTTAGTTTTTGGTGACACTATCTTTTAGGAGAAGAGTTTATAGTTTTTATAGATCATAAAATCATGATGTATATCTTTTCATAGCATGACATGAATCTTTAGTAGTGATTATGGGTATATTATATGCAGTCATTCAATTTTGAACTAGATTTTACACCCAAAAGATGGAATAGTGTGGTGGATGCCTTGAACGTGAAAAATCAGACTCAGTTGGTAAATGAGTCGATAACAGAGTGGAAGATGATGATTCTTCTGGAAGAAATTCATGTGGTAGTTCAAGAGAGTTAGGAGATGATGACTCTAGTTTCTATAGAAGTGGACTCTACACTCTTAATACTAATCAAGGATAGGCAGTACGAGGATGTAGAGTGTTTATCCTTGAGTTAAAGACATGAAGTTGTGGATACTCCTTCAGACATGAAAATATATGAAGATGAGATCAACTATGAGAAAAATATGGTTGTTGTGCCTATGAATATGTGAGAGGAAATCATGCGAGAATTTCATGCTTCAAGGTGGGTGGTACATCCTGGGTTGAAAAAAATGTACCCTGACCTTTGATGACAGTTTTGATGGATAGGAATGAAAAATTAGATAGAAGGGTTTGTAATAAAAGGTTTTACTTGTCAGCAAGTGAAAGGAGAGTATCAACGACCTTGAGGCCTATTGCAGTCGTTTCCTATTCCAAAATGGAAGTGGGATGACGTAACTATGGATTTCGTGGTAAGACATCTAAAAACTCTTAGGAATAATGATATTATTTGGGTCATTTTGGACTGACTAATGAAATTATCACAATTCTTTCCAATCAAATAAACCATTAAAGTAGTGCTGCTAGAATTATTTTACTTGACAGAGATATTTCGTTTTCATGGGGTTCCACGAACTACAGTTTCAGATCATAATTCACGCTTTACATCATGCTTCTGGAAAGGTTTACTAGAGGCTCGTGGTATCGGGGTTCTGTCAAGTATGCCCTTTCATCCACAGACAGAAGGGTAGTTGCAGCGTACCATATAGGTGTTATAGGATATGTTGCGAGCATGTGTGATTGACATTTGTGTTCTTGGAAAAAACACTTGGTTTTAGTGGAGTTCTCCAATAAAAAAAGTTATCAAGAATCTACACAGATGACATAATACTAGGAACGTTACGATAGACCTTGTAGATCACCAGTATGTTGGTAAGAGGTGGGAGAGTCAAAGCTATTTGGACTGATTATCATTCAGGAAACATCAGAGTAGGTTCAGTAGATTCAAAAGCATATGTATACATCTCAGATTAGGCATAAGTCGTATGCTGATAGATGGAGATAGCCCTTATTATTTATATATGGTGACCGTGTATTCCTTTGGTTGTCTCCTAGATTGGTTCACAACTGGATACAGAGGCGGGTCAAGTTATCGCCCATGTTTGTTGGACCGTTTGAGGTGCTGGAGAGAATCGGTCCAGTGGCGTACCAATTAGTACTTCAATAGAAATACAACACTTTGAATGATCAATTACATGTGTTGTTGAGTTAATAAGGTTTTCCTTATGACTTTTCCATTCCTTCTTGTTTTGAAAATCACAAACACCTTATACATAAGAAAATCTATATTTTACATCTATGAGGAAAATTTCCTTCCCAAAGGAATTTACCCCTAACATGTTTTCATTGATCAAATCAATATTTTTATTAATTAATAAAATTGGATTCATATCTAAAACCTGGGAATCATATAATACATAGATATGAAGCATTCTGTTTTAGGATCCAAATTCAGGATACGAACTCTAATGAAGTTCTATTCCGAATTCTGGATACGAAATCTAATGAGGTTCCCCTCCAAATTCTGGATATGAACTCTAATGAGGTTTCACTCCAAATTCGGGATAAAAAATCTAATGAAGTTCCACTCCTAATTCTAGATATGAACTCTCATGAAGTTCCAATCTGAATTTTTGATACGAACTCTCATGTAGTTTGACATCGAATTATGGATACGAAATCTCATGTAGTTCGACTCCAAATTATGATTATGAACTTATCTATGTTATGACTCTGAGTTCTCTGAATTCAGACTACGAACTCTTATGAGTTCTGACTCTAAATTCATATAAACTCTGACTTCATGCTTTTTAAGTTCTGGTTCCGAATATTGGTGAAACAAAACTCCAAATTTCCTTGAAATTCAGATTCCGGATTTCTATAGAATTCAGGTTCTGAATTCGTACAAAATAGAATCTGAATATCTCTTTATTATAGACTCCGAATTCTATTTTTGGTTAGACTCTGATTTTTTTATTTTTTTTACATTCTATACTTTAGTTTTACTTGTTCTTAGACTAGTTTTATTACAAAACTATGTCATGATTTCAGTTATTGACTAACCGTTGGTTGACTGACACATGTATAGGTCCCTCCAAAATTCAAGGAAAAATATGATCGTTAGAGGAGGGAGCCGACCGTTGGAGCTTTTCCTATAAATAGGAGCTCATTTGAAAATAAGTGAAAATCACTTAGATAACAACTTTGATAGAACATTGACGTCTGTGATTACATTCTTTTGAAGTGATTTTTAGAGAGAGAGGATCTTATCAACTATCAGGCTTCGTGCATAAAGTTTGAACGGATTGTTCGAACTTTACCTTGTGTAGACATTCTTCATGCGACTCCGATTGTTGCTGATTACTATCGATGGCTTATGGGGATAGGAAGACAGAGGTTCCAACACCTTGAAGTTGAGGGCTTCCTTGTTTAGGAAGATAGAGGTGCCGACTACTTAATAGTTGAGGGCTTGCAGGGATAGAAAGACATAATCCAATCTTCATATTGAGGGCTTACCCTTGTGTGGGTAAGACAGACTTTCTTGAAAGCATAAATCAAGGGACCTTTATCCAAGGTTGTTAGATACCCTTATCATTGGGTTAAAAGAGTTATTGTTTGTTACTTGTAGTTTTACTACATTTTTTACACTACATTGTTGTATTGTTAAGGAAAGTATAACTTTCTTATACTTCCTTACTTGTACCCTGATTTAGTTAGATTCTATATTATTTAAGGTATAATCTTAATATTTGTAAATTTTGTTAAGTTTCATTTCTGGAATAATTTTTCTGGAATCTATCATGTTTTTAGTACTCATAGAGGTCTTGTGAATTATCCTGTTTATCCTTGTTAAACATAACCATCCTAAAATTTTCCATAGGGAATTTTTAAAAGGTACAATTCACCCCCCCCCTCTTGTATCTGGGAATCTCATTCTTATTTCAATCTTACATTTGGTATCACAGACTATATCATACTCAAGTGACATGCCATCCTAAAAATTGGTATCAAAGCGTTTGGTTCCATCTGAATTAATATCACGATTAGTTTCAGAAGATAATTCTCAGAATTGATTATTTGGATTCATAATTTCCAAAATCTACTTTTTAGAATCATAGTTTGGATTGATTTTTTTCTTAGTGGTACAATTTTACTTTCTTAGAATATTTTATTTGTTTACAATATTTTTCTAATAACAAGTTTTGTAGAAATACATTTATTAAGGATGGAAGGTTTAAATATTGGTTCTATCGACAACCTAAATCCTAACAGACCACCGATTATTGATGGTAATGATTATGAATATTGTAGAGATCATATGAAAACTTTCATTATCAATACTGGGGTACATAACTTTTTTATGCTTACTGGTGGATACAAAATTCCTGATAAGGATGTCAGTGCATTTACTAATCAAGAAAAGCATGAATACCAACTCAACTATAAGGTATGCAATACTTCAATCTGTTCAATGACTAGGAACATATATATCCAAATTTCATCGAGTGAAACAGCTAACTGTATATCGAAGAAACATGAAGTTACACATTTTGGAACATCCAAAGTCATAGAAATAAAAAGAGCCATGTTGAGAGCAAAATATCATGGCTTAAATTTTCCTTATGGGGAACCTATAAGCAAAGTAAAACAAAGGTTTATGACTATCATCAACAGATTACAATCAATGGGAGAATAAGGTTTTTATGATGATGATATTTTGGAAAAGATTATAGATATCATTCCCAATGAGTGGGAATCAAAGGTAACTACAATTGAAGAGAATATAAAGGTTACTCAAATTTCTCTTGTTGAACTATTTGGAACTCTTCTTCAACAAGAAATAAGAATGAAGAATGATGCTGAAAACATAAAGAAGAATAATGGAAATGGTTGTGTTGCTTTTACTACTACTTCAAATCACATGAAATATATGACTCTAGAAGGAGTTACTAGATCCAAATCCAAGAAGGTTATTATCCAATCCGAATCTAGTGAGAGTGAAGTCTCAGAAAATGAGTTAGCAAATCTTGCTCGAAGGATGAACAAGATATCTGGATAGAGAAATTTACGATCCAAGTATAAGAATAAGTAAAGGAAAGTTAAGAAAGATTCAGAGGTGACATGCTATGAATTCAAGAGAAGTGGACACATAAGACCGGATTGTCCTTTGCTTAAAAAGAAAGAAAGAAAAGAGATGCATTCTGAAAGAAACAGGAATGATTTTTACAAAGCTAAAGCTAAAAAAGTACTGAAAGATAATACTACATGGAGTGACAGCTGTGGAGACTCTTCAGAAAGAGAATCTTCATAATATGATTCATCAGCTCAGAATAATATGGGATTTATTTCTACTACTTCTCTCCCACATACATGTCTTATGTCCAAGGTACGCTCTGTCGAGTCTTTAACAAATTTATCTCTTGATAAGAATTACTATTCCTAAAATAGTACTTCTAATGATGATAATTCATCCTCAAAAAATGAAGAAACATCATAAAAAGAAGTATCTAGATGTTCCAGGGTACTTGAAGCAAGAAATTGTAAAATTTCTACGAAATTAGACAAGGAAAATACTAGGGAAGAAATTCTTACAAAAGAGATTTCAGATCATTCTAGAAATCTTAGAGAAAAAGAAGAACTTTTTGAAAAACATTATAAAGACATTGAGAAAGAAAATTCCGATAAATAAGATCTTTATAAAGATCTTAAGAATTCTATTTTTAAGGTAAAATTTTTTGAGGAAAAATATAACTCTAATGAAATGATTCGTGAGGATAGGAATTTAGTCAGCATACTTAAATCCGAAATATTTTCTCTTAAGAAGCTCCTTGAAAAATTTAACTTTGGGAAGGAAAATTTTGACAAGATATATTCTCAAATTAAACCTCAATGAAACACTAATGGAGTAGGTTATACTCACCAAAAACCTGTTTTCAAAAACAACTATTTTATTCCTTCAAAATCCCGTTTTTGTACTAAATGTCAAAGTGGTGGGAATTAGAAGAAAAATGGTTCCTCGAATAGAGTTCAATATCGTGGGTTTCATAAAGCTTTTTTTCTAAACAAGTGTGGATACCCACAATCTTGTTGTCTAACGATTCCAGATCCAAGAAAGTCTGGATTCCGAAATCCTAACTTTTTTTTTATTTTCAGGAAAATAGAGAACGTACCGATGGCAATACTTTGTACATGTATAGTGGATGTTCCTGGCGTATGAATGTTAAAAAAACTTGAAAATATTATCAAGATGAAAGGAGGAAAAGTCACTTTCAGAGAAAATGCTCAAGGAGAAATTATTGGAATACGTAACATTGTTCTTCTTGGAAAAACATTGATTTCAAATGTTTTATATGACTTAAAGGAGATATCATTTTCCTGTTTCTCAGAACACAATATCAACTTACTGACATTTTGACAAAATCTATACCCTACGATAGATTTGAATACATTAATTAGAACTTAGGATTGATAAACGTGAGGTAATCTTCCTTTATTAACTTCTTGTTTAACAATTATATTTACTATAATAAACTGTTTTTTCATAGGGGGAGTACATTTGTCTGTCAGGCTTTCAAAATTTTTCCTAATGAAATTTTTGTACTGGAACTTTTCGTAATGAAATTTTTTTGCTGAAAATTTTCCTAATGAAGATTTCATACAGGAAATTTTCCTAATGAAATTTTCGTACTATAGATTTTTGTAATGGATTTTTCTTAATGGAAACTTTCATAATGAGAATTTTCGTAATGGAAATTTTTCGTAATCATGTTTTTTTTGTACTCATACTTGTTTTTCGTAGTGAGATTTTCGTAAGTGGGTTTTTTGTAGTAAGTTTTTCATTGTAAAATTTTATTCAAGAAAAATATCACCTATTATAAATAAACTTCCTAGCCAATCTGAAAGGTATGATTTCCATACATAAGTTTTCGCAGTCACTTTTAATTTTTGGTAGTTGCCTTTGTTTTTAAATTTTTCAGATTCATTTCTTCTCAAATCCGAATGTTTTTGTTAAAACCTCAAAAGATCAGAATAAAAATTTTCTTTGTGGGTATGACTTCAAAATTCAGATCAGATCAAGGATATTTTCAACCATTAGATTGGATTTTTATGCTCAAAGGTCATCTCCATCACCTATATTAAGGTAACCCCCTTTTGTGTCCCACATCGATCTCCAAGATCTCGTGTCTTGAAGCTTTTCCTCAGTTAATTATGCTCGTTCTGGATCTCTCAAGACAACTCTATTTTGAATGTCTATAGAAGCCACTTCTCAAGAAATGTCTACCATGAAGCCAATCTCAAAATGGTTAGTCTACATGGGAAGGTTTGTCCGTCCGAACTTTTTCAGTGAGTATGATTCTTTAATTTCAAAGAATATAAAACTCAATGGATGGGAAGATTTTTTCATATCAAAACCAGGGGATCAGGATGTTTTTTATACAGATTTTCATATAGAATTTTATGCTTATGTTTCCGTTTTTGAAGAAGATGGCAGAGAAAAGTTCTCTTTTAAGAGCTATGGTAAGACTTACAAGCTTTCATACACCAAGGTTGCAATCTTGGTGTGGATCTCATATGATGGTGAAACAGAATTTTGTTCACATAAGTTACCAGATGGGCAAGGAAGCTTCAGCAATGTGAAGTAAATGGAATTCCATGGACAAAAAGATGAAAAACAACAATGATTCCCCATCTCTCAACCAAGAACCAGATTCTACAATTGTGGGTTCAAGGGTTTTTCGTTCTGAGAAGAGAAGATAAGGATAAACTAATGAAAAGTGATATTTACATCTTGTATTTCTTGGAAAATATATGAAAGATCAATCTGATGAGGAAAATTCTTATTACAGTTAATAACATCAAGAATGGGTCTTTGAAAGCTCAAATTATTATGTATCATGCTCTTATCTCCATGCTTATTATTTGGTGACTTGATTATTTCAAGGTTGCTTACACCTCCATGCTAAGAAATTGTAAGATGATGCTGATAAGTGATGAAACCTTAAAGAGGATAAAAGAAGGTTTTTCAAAGAGAAAAATGAGTTTTATGATCTTCCAGAGGAGGAGGCAGAAGCCATTCTGGAAAATGTGAAGAAATCTGAGCCAGTGAAGAAGGATGGTAAGAAGAAGAAATTGAAAGAAGTTGTTACTGAAGACAATAATTCTAAAGCTAAGGAAACCCAATCCTCACCTCCCAAGCTGAAGAAAGAGAAAGAATACCCAGATGAGGTGGTTGCTAAGTGAATGGAAGATACTGAGAAAAGGAAATAAGGGGATCTTCATTTCGAATTGGACCCTACTATAACTTAATCTTTAAGAGGGAAGACTGCTGAATACCTTGAGAAGGTAGACAAAGAAAAGAAGATGAAGAAAAAGATATCTGAAGCTGAAGTTGTACAGTCTATTTTGAGAGCCACAGAAGTAGATTCTGAGAATTTTCTAGTACTGGAAACCATTCTTGTTGAGCCATTACCGGAGACCCCTGGAAAAAATATCTCCACTCTGGAAAAATATAAGGAGAAAGAAGTGGTTGAAGAAGTAGAGGAATAAGTCGTTGAAGAAATAGAAGAAGAATAGGAAGTATAAGAATAAGAATAAGTATAAGAAGGAAGTGGTGATCTAGATGACTTGATTAAACAAGTGGATGATTTTCAAGAAAAACTACCACTCCGAACATCTGAGGCCAAAACCTAAAAGCTTGTCACTCCGGGAATGGGAGATGAGAAAGATGGTAAGGAAGATGATAACATGGAACAGGAGGAAGAAAATGAATTTTCCGAGGAAGAAAGCCATGAGAGGCACTTTCTTGAAGAAGTAGAAGAGAAAGAGAGACCTAATGAAGAAAAGATAGTTCAACTATCTGAAAGTGAGGAAGAATCTCCTGGTGAATAACCCATTCTGAAAGATGATAAAGGTAAGTAAGTGCTTATGGACACCCCAACAAAAGATGTTATAATGTAGAAGGATGTTGGTGTCTCTTCAATAATAAAGTTGGTGGAATTTGAAGAAGAACAATCCCAGAGCAATGTATTTGATTCGTAATCATTAGTACTGGGTCAGGATTTTTTTGTTGAGTCTTTGAAGAAACTGGTGGATACAATTTCGATCTTTCCCACCATAGACTCCATATGCTAGATGTTTCAACATAGACTAAATCAGAAATCAGAATCCTTATCCCTGGTGATGGATAAGTGTGTGAAGATTGAGGCTGAGCATAGAAATTTTCTCATCAATTATGACGTTCACTGAAAGTAATGCACTAAAATGAATTTATGGTCAAATAAAATTGATGATGACATGGCAGGTCTTGATCATTTTCAGAATTATGTTAAAGAAGCTTTTGACACCGAGGATTCCAAGATGAAGAATCTGCCGGATAAGCTATCCCTTGAGTAAAATTCTAGGAATCAACAGGTAAGGGATCTAAATGGGAAGCTTAACTCAGATGCTCAAAAATGGAAAGGGGAATGAATATCTAGATTGACATCAAAGAGAAGATGGAAAATCAAGATGAATTATTGAAGATACAGGAAGAGGACATGAAGGATCAGGTAGAGGTCCTGAAAGCTCAAGATGAAAGGATTAAGTCCTTGGAGAAACAAGCTGAGGAGGACTAGAAAGACTTGAAAAATCTGAATACCATGTTGATGAAGTTAATCCCCAAGGAAAATGAAGATAAATATACCAATCCTATTTTTTGTTATATTATCTTTCCTTTTCAAAATTATATCAATTCTAATGAAATCCCTAGTTGTTTGTATCTTGTGTTATTATGTACTAATGTTTCATGAACTTTATTTCTTTTCCATTCCCTTAAATTCTTTTTTAAAATCACAAAGGGGGAGAAGGAAAAAGAACTACTCAAAGGGGGAGATGGAAAAATCAAAGAAGGAGAAGAAAAATTTCTAAGTTAAGAATTATCCTTATGTAAGGGGGAGTTTCTCATTACGATGTTTTTCATTACCATGATAATGAAAACTCCATTCCAGAAATCTAGAATACAATCCTTAGAGTTTCAAAGCCTAAGGAGAAGTTATTTGTATTAATCATCATCTTTGAACAAAGGGAGATAAGTTTTAATTTGAAATTCCAAAGAAATTTTTTCTAAGCCCTTATATTCTTTTTCTAAAGGTTGTTTGTTCTTTCCAAAAAGGGGGGGATTTTTGAGTCAATAAGGTTTTCCTTATGACATTTCCATTCCTTCTTGTTTTGAAAATCACAAACACCGTATACGTAAGAAAATCTATATTTTACTTATATTAGGAAAATTTACTTCCCAAATGAATTTACCCCTACCATGTTTTCATTGTTCATATCAATATTTTTCTTGAGTATAAAAATTAGATTCATTTTTAAAACCTCAGAATCATATAATACTTATATATGAAGCATTATCTTTTACTATCCGAATTCTGGATACAAACTCTAATGAAGTTCCATTCCGAATTAGGGATACGAACTCTAATGAGGTTCAACTCTGAATTCTGGATATGAACTCTAATGAGGTTTCACTCTGAATTTTGGATACGAACACTAATGAATTTACACTCAGAATTATGGATACAAAATCTCATGAAGTTCCACTCCGAATTCTAGATACGAAATCTAATGTAGTTTGACTCCGACTTATGGATACGAACTCTCATATAGTTTGACTCTAAATTCTGATTACGAACTTATCTATGTTCTGACTCCGAGTTCTCTGAATTCAGACTAAAACTCTTTTGAGTTATGACTCTGATTCTTATGAACTCTGACTCTGAGCTTTGTAAGTTCTGATTCCCAATACTGGTGAAACCAGACTCTGAATTTCCTTGAAATTCAGACTCTGGATTTCTACATAATTTACGTTCCGAATTCCTACAAAACAGAATCCGAATGTCTCTTTATTATAGACTCCAAATACAATTTCTGGTTAGACTCCAAATTTTTTATTTTCTTACATTCCGAACTTCAGTTTTACTTATTCTTAAACTTGTTTCATTAAAAAATGGTGTTGTGCTTTCAGTTATTGACTAACCGTTAGTTGAGTGACACGTGTACTGGTCCCTCGGAAATTCAAGAAAAAATATGACCGTTGGAGGAGGGAGCCGACCATTGGAGCTTCGCCTATAAATAAGAGCTCATTTGAAATGAAGCGACAATCACTTGGATAAAAACTTTGACAGAACTATGACATCTGTGCTTACATACTGTTGAAGTGATTTCTAGAGAGAGGGGTTCCTATCAACTCCCAAGCTTCGTACAGAATGTTTGAGAGGCTTGTTCAAACTTTGCCTTGTGCAGACTTACTTCGTGCGACTCCGATTTTTGCTGATTACAATCGAGGGCTTCCGGGGATAAGAAGAAAGAGGTTCCAACACCTTGAAGTTGAAGGCTACCTTGCTGAGGAAGACAGAGGTGTCGACTACGTGATAGTTGAGGTCTTGCGGGGATAGAAAGACACACTTTGATCTTCGTATCGAGGGCTTACCCTGATGTGGGTAAGACAAACATTCTTGAAATTATAAATCAAGGGACCTTTATCCAAGGTTATTGGATACTATTGTCTTTGGGTTAAAAGAGTTATTGTTTGTTACTTATAGTGTTACTACTTGTTTTTACACTACAATGTTGTATTGTTAAGGAAATTATAACTTTCTTATACTCCCTTACTTGTAATTAGATTTAGTTAGATTCTATACACTTTTAGGCAGAATCTTAATCTATGTAACTTTTGTTAAGTTTCATTTTGGAATCACTTTTCTAGAATCTAGCAATTTTTTAGTACTCATAGAGGTCTTGTGAATTATACTATTTAACATTTTTAAACATAACCATCCTAAAAAATTTTAAGGGGATTTTTTAAAGGTACAATTCACCCCCCCCCCACTTGTATCTGAGAATCTCATTCTTATTTCGATCATATGTATGGTATAACAAACTATATCATACTCAGAGACATATCATCCTAACATGTGTAACTACTAAGGTGGTATCACCCCAACCCACCTTATGTGATTGATGTGAAATAGGTTAACCTTGAGACTAATGTGTCCTTAGAGGAGCATCTGATACGTATGTTGGGTCATAATGAGAAATTGTTATGGGGATAAACTGTGCTATTAGTTCATCTATTATGTAATGATAGAAATGTTCAAGAGAAAACATGGGAATGAGAATTGGACATGATGGATCAATGACCTAATATTTTTTTCTTGGAAACCTAGATAATTATGGGAGGGAATATCAACGAAGAGCTATTATAAGGCAGGGATATTGTATGATACAGACCTTTTCTTAGGTCATCTTGAGTGTGTTTTTAGTTACTTTTTTGATTATTTTATGTACCAATGAGTTGGATTTGTGGATTGGGATCTGTTTGGTTCTCTAAAGAAAAACAAAAGGATTGTGGGTTGTCCATGGTTTGCACACTCTTTGACAAACCATGTGACAAAACCATTCCAAGCATGAAAACATAAGCAGATAGGTCTATACAATAGTTGTAGGGTTTGAATAATCGTGAAACCAAACTATGCCGACCATGAAAACCTATACAGATGGGTCCGTGTGGTTGGCTCAACATTTTCTCTTCCCAGGAAACCGTGTGCATGATAATATAATTACGAAATCCCTTTTTAAACCAACCCAAACCCTCAATATTTCCATATTTATGACCATGGATCGGTCTTGTTGATTTTTAGGTGTTTTCTTATCATTTTTAAGAGATTACAAGGTGATCCTAACACCATTATTCGAGATTGACAACTCGGATTAATGATCCACTTTCCTCCCCGTAAGTGGATTTCATCCCATTACTTATTTCATTATTTATCTTATCTTTTATAGATATTTTCATTGAAAATCCCCACCGTTTTCTTGGATCTAAACCCACAACATAAGAACTATATCTATGATTGTAGATATAGATCTAGAATTTCAATATCATGATTTCTTTGATCTTAATATTGGTTTTAGGGATTTTCATTCGGGGCTTGATTAACGACGTTGTGCTGCTTAGATTTTGGGGATTTTCCATTGGGCTAATTTCTTTCATGAAACTGGGGTTTGTGGTCTATATCAAACTCCCATAGTCATGATTTTAGATAAGTGAATATGATTTTTCAATTTTCCTGGTTTCCATTGATTATTTATTAAATAAATTAGGGAAATCGGTAATGTGAAATTTAATTGATTTTTCCTTGGTGATTAAGTTGTAATTGAATGACGAAAAAAACAAGGGTAGGGGGGTCCCAAATGAATATTTTGGATATTTAATATGGTTCTATATATTACATTTGAGATATTGTAATTTATATTCATATTTTATTGTAATAAGGTAATTAGTTGGGGGAAATTAATTATGGAACTACGTTTTTCTATGTAAGATAATTAATTGTGAGAATTAATTATGACTTGTTGGGTTTTGATTTGTATAATTATTTATAAATAATTAATTATGGAAATAGAATTATGTTGATTGACAAATTAATTGATGATTTTGTTTATAGATTATATTCTTAGTTATTTTTTGAACTTACTAATGGAATTTGAAATGTTTAACATATCTTTGGATTAGTAAATGAATAATGTGGACTATTCTTATGACTTAAAATTTGATTAAATGGATGAGATTTTATAGTTCGTGGAATGGAATCCTACACCGATTAGAATTTGGGACGTGGATGTGGCATTCATCCCTAATAATTATCCAATATTGAGATTCTGAGGTGTTAGGAATGAAGACCCACACCGATTGAGAAAATAATTTCCAGGAATGATGACTTACACTCAATGAGATTTAGAGTTATTGTCATGAGGACCTACACCAAATGAATTATAATAACGAATGATGTTTCAACTAAGTTTTGGGGTGCAAGGCGTGATGACCTACACCAAATGGATGATAATAATTAATGATGATACAAATGGAAAACATGAATTTAATTATCCTAATGTGGTGATTAAAGATTAAGTTACAATGTGATAACTATTTTAATTATGAATTATATTTATTGATTCATAAATTTTAATGCATTATATTTTGATATAATTATAAGAAAATTTATGTTCACATCAAAATGATAAGGAATTAAATAAGATAATTTATGTTCACATCAAAATGATAAGGAACTAAATAATTCATGACAGAATAATTTAATTGGAATATTCCCTCTTTGCAATAAGAAATATTTTTAAATTTATAATATTTTACTTCTATAATTTTTCTAACTTCAATATTTGATTATTAAATTACTATAATGAAATAAAAATAGAGATAAATCCTCCATTATTTATTTATATTATATTGTGATAGATCATTGGTTTTTTTCACTAATATAGTCTTTTCATAGTGTTGTATACTAAAATTATTATTTCTATTTGATAAATAATTTCAATGATAAATCAAATGTTATGAAAATTTTGATAAAACATTATGCTATTTTTTTATCATTTTTTAAGAATTTTTTTATTGTATTATCATTCTTAAAATGAATCTATTATTGGGTGGTTGAGTATTCCAGCTATCACTACACTTCCGATTATCACTCTTTTACTCTTCACATTATAATTTGATCATGATTCTTTGATACTAAAGTGGAGGATGGACATAGAAACCTGGGATCAAGAATATGTTGGTGGACGTATGATGGGTTTGGTCATAGTTTTATAAAAGGGTAATTGGAAATGAACAAAAAATAAAGGATGCTTAGAAACCACTTAAGTGAGGTGTTATGGTAATCTATAGGGTGAATGAAGAAATATGTAGTGGATGTTCTATCTAACAAAATGGTGGAAGCATTGTTCAAGGTGGGAAGATTAATTTTTTTATGTTCTAATAATTTTTATACTATATGATGTGTAATATCATTTGAGATGTCCTATATGTGACCACCTCAATTAATTATGTCTTCATAAAAGATAGAGGACATGTATCCCCAAAAAATTTCATTTTGGGGCTATGACTCATAACTTTAAATTTATATTATTTTAAAAATATCACACATAAAGTGACTACATGTCACACACTATATATCATGATAAAAGTGGATCATCATGTACAAGAGGTACACACCATGTAACCCCATAAGACTCGAATTCCATATACCTCATTGTACATATCATGTAATTTTTCTTCACATGAGTTGGGTTACATTAATACTTGAATTATGTAATACCCTAACCTAATCTATCAAATTCAAGCTAAAAATCCACAAGATATCAGGCATGTAACCTTTTTATAAAAAATATACTGACTATAATTAATTGGTTAAACATTTTTAGTGGAGAAAATATACTCTCAGTATCATAGTTATAATGAATATATTTATATAATATAAATGATTTTTTAGTATAAATGTTAAAGATAAGGAATAATAATAAAACATCAGGTAGAAAAAATTCCCTAGAAGTAAATAAACCAACCAACTAGTGTGGTAATCCAAACCAAATTTTAATGTGCATGAATATAAATAAATAAAATCTATAGAAATCCTCTAATTCCCATCCTATTCTCGCTTCTATTAACATGTTCTGCAATCCATCTATCTACCATAGTCCTATTTACCCATCCTAGATCTATACACATGAGGTTTTCATAATCATTGACATACATTCATAGGGTGTGTGTAATAAAACACAATAAGACACTGCCAATTCATCATTGTCATATGTTTATAGGTAAAATAGTTATATTACACAATTATACAAAAATCTCAAGAAATCATAAACAATCGTAAACTGATCATTCAGGTGATTATGAACACGCTATGATCCTCAGTCACAACTAAATCATCTCAATTATTGAAAAATAATCACAATGAGGTGGAAACTGATGAATAATTTTCCATTAGGTTTTTTTTCATATCTTATGGTGGGCTCAATTCATTAATTTAGATAATGACACCAAATCATCATATCTTATCTCCATGAATTGTAGTGTTTCCAGACTATTGTACCTTATATATGCCGCAGGTCAAGCCTCAATGATGATATTCCCAAAATTTCAGAACCTCTGGCCAGACATCTAGGCCATCATTCCTATACCATGAGGTCAATTCCATAGTTCAGAGTCATGTTAAATACTACTATAATGGATAATATTATCCCAATGTTCCACTCATTTCATGTACTAATAAAAAACCCTCCAATGATTTTGTAACACACATAATATGATAGAACATTAATTTTAAAACATTTCATATCATAATAATAATATAGTAACAATATATAATACAAGTAATGGACATCATATTTGATCAAATAGGCTATTCCCACAATCATTTTATTAAGCATCAGAAACTAGCCTCATGGGGTATGCTCACCGAATTGTGATATCTATCAATCATGGTCTACAAACTACGACAACACAATAAACATAAAATAGAAATAAATATATTGAGTATCACAATGTTATATTTGACCTCCAACATTATGGTTATTTATGAATTACTCCAATGTTCATTAATGGATCAAAGCTCAAACCACATATCACACCCACATATAACTAGGTCAGATATCAATGATTACTATCTTCAAATCTGGTTCATCAAAGAATAGGGGTAATAATGTTAATTGAGGATATTATATACCAATAAAATTATACTATTTTTAAATACCTAATGGATTACTTTAATAAAACTTCATCTATCATATTTTTAGGAACAAGAAATCAATTCACTAGATCAATTTCCGATTCTATAATGGATTGTTAACATAACAACAATTTAAAAAAACCCCCATTTATAGATTAATAACATTGATCCAGGAAAAATATATCATTGTAAAATAGATCCAAGAGGATATTTTAGATGAATGGATTCTAAATATGATCGATTTATGGAAACATTCCTGAAAACATTCAGAATTAATGAGGGCTTAGGTTTCGTTATTGTAAATTCATTAACACGTCGACTCTGCCACCAATCTACCCAAGGATCATTAATTAATTATAGTACTATTATCAATATTCAATCCATAAGTTGTTTGGTAAGATGATTAACAGACATGTACTAATATGATTCCCATAACTGTGGGTATATCCCAATCCAATTAAGATACATCATTATAACTCTATATTTGTTACCAAAAACGGATTTGGGGAATAATTGTTCTTTGTATCCTCATAAAAACCATATACCCATCCTTTATCCCTGCACAAATCCCTAAGAAGAATTGAAATTTCACATAGTTATTGAAAAAACTCATTATTCTACAATCACAAGACTAAACCATCTTCGAACCACCATGGGAAAATGAATGGGAGAGTCCAAGATTCAAGAGGGGAGGGATAAAATTAAAGATATAGTATTAGGTTCATAATTTTATATTAATTTTAGTAAATCATGAGTGGAATTAAAAAAGACATGGAGTTAAATTAATGCACACACAATACACTACACTGGACAACTGGTGACTAGACTCTATCCTATTAGTGTTCTGGGTAGAGAAACATTGGTTATTCCAAAAATAATAATGACATAGAAGGTTCATTAACCTAGTCTATGGAAGTATTTAAGACCCCACACAACCCAACCACTACATAAAATCAATTATTCGAATCCCAGAACAACATAATCTAACAATACATGGGAGCTAGTAGGATTCACTGGCTAGTCGATGGTTTCTTTCTATCCACCACACAAACCAACCTCTATGAACTTCCATTAATTTATTTCCAAAAAATTGATTTAACACCCATAATATATAAGATCTAAAACATTATAGAAAATAATATAAACTTATAATCTCTTACATATAATTCAACTAATGATATTAAAATTATACCCCTCTAACAATATCACATCCTCGAGATGTACATTCAATGGTTCTACTCAAATAACTCATGCCAGTGTGCCCAAACATCATCATTCATATCCTAATTGTCCTACTAGATACTTATTTGATTATATATAATTTATAAAAGTGGTTATTTACTCTCTTTAAGTACACTATCACTATGATCTATAATCTACACTACACAGTCAATGTTTTCTGTGTTACACTATAGACCGGTATCCTTATAGTCTATGACTAATATTGAATTAGGAATGTTCCGTTGTTTTTGAGACACATGAAACAAATTATGAATACCTTCATAGAAAGAAGGGGGTAAACATGGTATGAAAATGGTCCAACCTAGTTGATGATCTAAAAGTGTCAAGAATATCCCAACCTTGACATCCCTTTATTCCCATAACATTAGTCATTAACTGATGAATAACACTGAAAACACTTGTTTGCCTATAAAAGCACCCAAATTCTCCACATACTGATTGAACAAGACTCAATACTACTCTGAGTTTTGACCAAACTATTTCAAAATATATACACTTTATTAGAGGTTTCATTTACTATATTGGACACTTTAATTACTACCTCACCTACCTCATGCCAACAAACAGGTGTAAAACATGTATTTTAAGAAATATCCCCACAAGGTTCCATCTAAATAAAATCCTAGTAACAATTTTTTTATTCAAACCAAACTAAGGATAAGTGATCATTTCATGAAATTATAAAGTCTAAAAAGAAATATCTGAGAATATCCTATAATATATAAATCATCCAATCTAACTGATGATTTTTGTCGGATGTTCCACTGTGATCAATCTCAGTTGTGTTCCTAAGACCTCCGACAAGACATTATGAAAATGCAATGTAAAACATATATCTATGACTGATAAAATTCTGAATTGAACTTTGTGCATGTATACTATCTTATAGACATACAAATTTTCTTGCTCATCTACTGAGTGATTTTCACATATTGTAATGATATGATATACTTTCATTAGATGATCAACACCGACCACTATAGGGTCATGAATACTCCTGAACATGGATAACCTTGTAAAAAATTCAATATTTATTTACTATGACTTCTACATAGGTACTAGAAATGGATTAAGAAAACCTCAAGGATATGGTACTAAATATTTATCCTTTTGTTTGTAAGGAAATAGGAAGCAAATCCAGCAATGCGACTCTCTATCCAAGGCAACTAAAACTTCCTATTAATTTCAGGGTACATCTTTTTCTTTCCAAGGTTCACCACCCACTTGCAGGTATGGAAGCCTCTCATTAACTCTTCCCTGAAAGATGTTTGAACTATAACAATCTAAGGTACTATGATCACATCATCACCATCCAAAGACAACTTAGGTATTAGGTCACCAACTAAAAGTTGTTCCCACATCATAACACACTATAGGAAAATCTCATAATCATCTTTCTCATAGTCTAAAAAAATATTTTACCACCAATGAGATACATTTAATCAATCCCTAGACCACAGAAGCATCCATCTTCAATTATACAATCATGAATATTAGGAAACACTATTCATATTAAGTTCATTCATAAATCTTTTGATCTACCTGGGTCTTATAGATAATATCATCCAAAATCAATTTCCCTTTCCCTAGTGAATAATCAATCTCCTTGTCAAATATATTCATATCCAAAACCAACCACATCGACCTCAACTTCAATTATTATTCTTTCAAGATATAGTAGAGGTATTTATGGCCTATTTAGATATCAAAACTCTTTCTAAAGAGAAGGTGTCTCTAATACTTAATACATATAAAAAAAGATGATATATCTTATTCATAGGAAGAAAAGTTTCAACAATGGGGTCACATAAAATGTGACTCATAAGATACATCTAACTCTTACATTTATAAATCACCCAAATAGATTCATGATGCATCACAATGAATAACATGTTAAATAACTATCTAAAGATGAATAAACACAAGATTTGTATTCACACTCTTATTTAGATCAAAATATTTCCCCTCACACTAGTCCAACCAATCATATTTCACCCCCTTCTTAGAAATCACATTCATATGCACTAGTAAATTGGGGAATACCTAGATTAAATTCCAATATTATCTCAATAAACACAAAATTTTCAGGATATCAAACATGTTCCATGGATATTCTATGGACTTAATTTCCCCAACATTTTATTAGTGAAATGAAAAATCTATCATAGACACCACAACGACATGAACCATTCCTCTTGAATTAAAAATTTAAACTTTCACAACTAAACACAAATCCTATATTCATATATTATATTGATAAATATTTTGTGATTCCTATCATGTTGTTCTGGGGATAATGAGTAGGTGGGGATATCATCAATGTACACCATAATGAATGACTCAAGGTACATGTGGAATATCTTTCTCCTCAGATTCATGAATACTTCAGGCATAATATTTAATCCAAACAACATCACTAATAACTCATAGTGCCTCTACCTTCTCCAAAATACCATATTTGGGATTTCCCCCACTCTAGACCACAATTGGTGATAGCCCAGTTGTAGATCATTCTTATATAATTATTCAGTTCCCCATAGATTGTCAAAGAGATCATAAATCATGGGAAGAAGATACCAATTATTCATTGTTAACTTCATCTAGTAATATATATATAATCAAACAATACTATCTTCCTTCTTTATGGGAAAAATATGTAAACTCCATTGTGAAGTACTCATCCTTGTAGGTCCCTTATCTTCAATGTTCTCAGGTTGTTCCTCGAGAACGTTCAAATCAGTTTTCATCATATGATAAGGTGTGTCTAAATGGGTTTCACACCTAGGATGATATATATATCAATTTTGATTCCAATATCAAGGGGAAGTGTTATGAACACACTAGGCTATATATCCTGATAAAGATCTACCACTAGAGGAAAAGATGATGGGTGTTACAATGTTCCTACAGAATGATCCAAGCCAATAATTTCTAATATAATTACCACATGTTAGAGAATGTATAAATAAAATCTACCTACTCCCAATTCCCATTCACCAATAATCTTAAACATCTATCCCTTGATCAATGTAAATGATAATCATCTTTTGTAGAAATAAATATGGGCGTAAAATCTGGTTAATAATTCTATTATAAAAATCACATTAATGTTTTTTATCTCTAGAATCATGAAGTCCCACATATTCCAATAACTATACATTACAATTGGAAACTCTTAAAATCACCAAATTTGGTTCACTTTCATGCCCAGTAGTATATCAAGGGAATGATACATAAAATATAACTAGACATGCAAGTAATTTATAGTAATATCTTCTAAAAATATAGTGAAAGGGGATGTTCTTGTATCAAACATTGAAGTGGATAATGTTAAATTAATCATTTTCATACATCAAATAGTATATGTTCCCTCACCAACAACATCTTGTCTATGATCTACTGTATTTATGTCCTACCTTATCTTTATGATTGTACCCCTATGTTATGGGGAATGCATAAAACATCATTGTATGATCTTGCTAATAAGGTCCTAATACAGATCCTCAATTTCATAAACATGTCTTCCATGATCCCTTATTGAAACCTAACCTAAATACTTTTTGAAAATATTAATAAATATTCTGTATATTTTCACAATTAAAAAAAATTCTCTAATGTGTGTTACAATCCCTAGGGTAATTTATAATATTTTTGTAGTTGAAGCACTATGTCTCCTCCTAGGGGAACTAATGTAGTAAAATTATTTTTCCTATTCTTACCAGTACTCTATTGTGAACCATTTGACTTACTCTTCCTACTACAATAAGATACACTCATCACAACAATAGGAGGCCCAACCACCTATGTACTGAAAGGTTTAATAATACCAACTAATTGATCCTCTTCCAGGACCATCTCAATATTCAAGGCCATTCACCAAACCACAAGGTATTTTGTTTGTTTGAAACTCCTAAATTTTTATTTTACATTGTAAAAATAGAAATCTCTAACATCATATCATTTTGTTCCTTATTTCTAGTTAATAGAGAAGAAAATAGAATTATATCAGTGAAATGTGTTGAGAATATGGATTCATTAATGGACCCTTATTGTAAATCCATGAAAAGATCTTCTCAGTTTAGATATAATGTATCAAAAAAGATATCCCTAAAGATTTCCTTGATGGCCTCCATAGTGAGACTCTCCCATCTGTCAGACATTCCCATCAATCCAAACCTCCTCCTAGATGGATAATGTATAAGAAAATTTCCCCACTTAAATATTCTATATATGGGTTTCTGAAAAATGTCAAAAATACCCTCAATTACATTTATACAGAATTTTATATCATGTAGTCCACTAATTACTAGAAATGCTGGTGGATGCTATAGTTGGATGTCACTCTCATTGTCTTCAATGGACCTATATGCCACTCTTCTCTAGATTTGAATAAGTGGAATTGGTCCCAGCAGATGTGGTCCCACTATCATCATCACAAGAGAAAATAATGAATCTTGATCTACAGTTTCTCCAACATAGTTGGAGGTGGAGTTGTGACATCCTCACTAACAAGAGAATAACTACATATGTTATCAAGTAGTCTCACCAGCCACTTTTGGGGAGTAATTAAATAATAAAATATATCAACATTTATAAAAAAATAATACATATCCTAATTACACTATGGATCACACAAGGTTCTCCGTAGAGTCTACCAATAACCAAATATATATCCCTTTTTTTAAATAAGGTTCACCATCCTTTCATATTAGGTAAAATTATATAAATATATATATATATATAATAAAAAATTTATTAGGTTCAACTAATTAATTTCAGATGATATATCACTCATTCAATGAATACAACTCTATCCCAACCATGTATCACATGTGGAGGGTTGAAATTTATGACCTATTATACAACATAAAATAGGTATATATGGGTTGTGTTATCTTATGTTCCTAATCATAATTCTTTAATGACACCAAATATCTTAGAATATTGTTTCCAATCAAATTAATCATAAGTCATAGGTTCATTACACATGTTATAAACAGGCATATTGAAACACTATTTTTCATGTCCCACACATACTATATATTTTCATCCACATCTAATGTTAGTAAAAGAAGAAATAAAAATATTCAATCATACCATTTTATAATGAACCAACTAAAACCATCATGTTTGAGTTGGCGAGTTTTTAAACCCTACACGCACCTCACTATATGCAATAAGATTTGGACTTGAAGTGATGTATGGACACCGTTGGATGGGAGAATATAACCTCAGTATCGTAGATAAAATATAAAAATGACTCCTAGTAATAAATGAAAAAAATATGGAATTATATTGTAATATCATATATCACACATTTCATACAAGTAAATAAATTAGGCTCCTAATGTGGAAAGAAAAACCAGAGTATAAATTTTCAGAAAATAAATAAATAAAATCTAAAAAAATACTCTAATTTCTGTCATGGTACCACTAACTACTCTATTCTATAGAACTCATTTATCTTCCATTTTCTCTTTACTCTTTAATTTATCTCCCTACATGAAACCTTCATGTGCATAGATATTCCCATATAGGTTGTGAGTAATAAAACTCAGTTGTCCACAACCAATATTTAATTTAAATTTATGAATATTTATGAAAATTGAATTCAATGATAGAAAGAAATAAACAATAAATGATAAAAAATTATAAACCAAGTGATTGTGCACTAACCAGGAACCTTTATTTCAAGAAATACTTTATTCATATATATAATACAAGTATAATCAAAATGATGTTAAAATTGTTAAAGAACCTTCTAAGGGTTGTTATTATGTCTCCCTATATATAATCATGTCAAATCAGGCCTCTATGATGTCATATCCTTGATCTATTAGAGGTCAGGCCACCAATATAGCATACCAAATTTTATTCCTTGATTCATACATTTATACCCACACACCCCAAATTTTACTACCTAAGGTCTTGCCTCCAGGACATCATGTCCCAACCTTGTTCATAGTTCCATCATCTCATGTTGTTCAAACACCCTCTCTTTGGGATAATATGTACTGATGGTCCATATATTTTGAGTTCTATGAAGAAAACATTGATCACATTGTAACACACATAATGGGGTATAGAATACAAGATAAAACATAGAATATCACCATGAGAATATAATAGAAATTTAAAATAAAAGTGATAAATATAAAACATTGAAATAAAGAAATAAGCATACACATTTAATAACTAATTGTAAATAGGTATCGCATGCTGCACACACACCCAAATGTGATCCCTTAAACCAGGTAAAACAGTATTATTAGATATGAAACATCCTAAAGAAATAATCCTATAAAATATACACCAATAATAAAAAAACATCACAACTCATGTTTTTTATTGAAGTAATCCAATTTTTTCCAAACGATCGAAGCCCAAAATATATCTCACACCAAAAAATGGACATGACCACACATGAAGAAAACAAATCTCACATTATTCTTCAATTAAAATTTTTAAGAAAATAGACTCAAGTATATTCTATTTCCAAAGGGTTTTTCAAGAGCTAACTTTCTTATGGATTTTTGAGTGAATGTAATTCTAGGATATTTTAAATACAATGACATATATTCTCCATATCCATTAGAGATTCAATAATGGTTCATGAATTCCTTATAATTTTTTGAATAAAAAATCATATTTTACTCGTGAAAAATGATCCAATAGAAACCATTCAAGGTAAAATATATACCAGATGATATTACATAATAATAGTGTCTCAAAAATATTAATAAATGGAATATTAAATTGAAATTCCCACCATTTACATGGGGACTTTTTCTTATCAATGAAAATTTATAAAGGCCTTGAATATACAAACAATAAACCCATTATTCATTAATATGTTACATTTCTTTCCATCTATCCACCATAAAAATGTTTTTTGGGAAGATTATTTCTAACGAAATACATATAAGAAATATATAATCAATGTTAGTCTCAATATTATGATGATATTTCATCAAAATGAAAGATTCATCATCGATATAAAAATAAATGATGAGTAATTCAATTGATCCTTATAAAAACAATAGATCAATATTATATCCTTTTACAAAAATCATATAGGAAGATGAAATTGGTGTAAATATAAAGAAATTTCTCTAGATATTATCACTATATTTATCTATATAATAAGAAACAATAGGATAAGAATGGTAGAATCAAAGACTCAAGAGTTGGGGGGCCTCAAATTCAAAATAGAGATTTATAGACCCACATTTATAATAATGACGGTAGAAACCATATGTAATTGAATGTTTTTTGGGTAAATTTAATGCACCCCAGGTGGACTTCTTTAGCTTTCCGATGGGCCTCACTGGAAATCTTATAAGTAGCCTACAATAAGACAATGCAATTTATAGAAAATTTAAAACTAGATGTATCCCCACCAGCTAATTAGTGGGTTTCAATGACTAGTCGATGGATGATTTCAATCCACTAAACAATACATACTCAACACAATATTCATATTTAGAATCTTGATAACATTTTAACAAAAATCCATCATCCGTAACATCCATTAAATAGATTAATCAAAATTGAATGAAAATGTTTCTAAACCAAACTAATCATACATTTAATTAAATAGATTATTTTATTTCCAGTCACCCCAAGTAATCCTAAATGTCATGTGTCTTATAAGGACAATTTGAGCACTTATTTAGATATATATTTTTTCTATTACTTTTATGGTGGTAGCATCAGATATAAAATTAGACTATTCAGAGTGATTTATATATATAACAATATAGTGCACATGCCATCATCATCTAGGATTTATATTCAAGACCATCACATATTTTTAGATTCATAGATTCATAGAAATGAGGTCTAGTATCGGTAGATGGTTATAGAGACCAAAACTTAGCTAAAACTATTATAGTTATGTGTTTTGGGGTCTTCTATGTATTTATTATAGTAACCCTCACAAAAATGGTGTATTTTAGCAATTTGTGGGTCCTCCATCCATGGAGTAGGTAACCATCTATTTTAATTAATAATATACACATTAGGGTGTGGGATCTTCATATGGATTAATAAAACTATTAACAAAGTTGTATTCTATTATAGTGTAGTTCCCATTTAACTATTTCTATGAATTTATAATGTGGATTTTGAGTTTTTGAGATAGTTCATGTCTTTGTTATTCTACAATTCTTTATTTATGACATGTTCAATTCAAGTGTTAGATTATATTGGAGCTGAGTTTTGAAGAATGATGACCTTATTCAACCTGGTTATTTGATACATTAAGTGTTCATCTAGATCCATTCTATTAATCTATGATTCAATCATAGATATTTTTCATTAATTTAGCAGGTGAAACTAATTTTTTATATTCACCAATAAATATGTTTCACAACCAGAATTTTTTTGTCTTGGATGATGACAACTAGATTTGTGGTGGCATTGGAGAGTGTATTGTTAGTGTCAAAAGTATACTAGGTTCTTATATAAGCATGGATTTATTTGGTGAATATGATTCTCTTGTTGATGATGACATGGTATGGTATTTTTTTATTCAATTATTCATTGTTAAAATTATTTTCATGATGTTTGGATGTTTTTTTTAATTTTTCTTAGTTATGTAATAGGTTTATATTTACTTATAATGACATTTATTATTTTCAAATCCTTTTTTACTGTATATTTTTCTTTTATATATTTTCATTTATTCATTATTACGTATTCAATTATAATTATGTATGGATATTTCTAGGGATATAATCTATGTATTATCAAATGTGTCATATTCCTTCTTTGTTCTTATTACTAGAACTTGGACTATTAAGGGTGGGATTGGGTGGTAAAACAAGATTATGGTCAAAAAAGTGGATCCTTAGTATGTTAGGTCAAACAATAGTGGTAACATAGTCGTATGAGTCTCGAGGATAGATTTTGGAGTTAAATCTGTTGTGATTATCAGTTTAGGACACTTCGAGAAATGATGTTAACAGATATTGAGATAAATTAATAGACAAAGGAACTCATTGATTTGTGGTGGTGGTTTATATAAAGGTTCATTTATAATATGGTAAACTATTGTATAGATCATGGCACTAATGAACATCTTACGATATTTTATCGGACAATACATGCATCATATAGAATTTCAATAGTGTATTAATTTATTATTTCTATGATTTATCTCTTCTAGAAATATTTTATTAATAGCGGGTCCTACTTTTATGATGTAGTTTTTTATCCTTTAGATATCTGAATTATCAATATAGGCAGGGTCATATAGGACCCATACTAGTGATTTAGCCGCTAGTCACATACCACTTGAGCAATGAGACTTGACTTCAACAACCTGATAAAGAGGTGATTTCCCCACTAGTTAATAAAAGTGTAGACTCACACTTAGTGTATCTGGTATCTACCATAGAGTAGTAAAATACCAATAATAGGATGAGTTCATATTACAAGTTCCTTATTCAATATCGTATAAGGTGTTGTTAAAACCTGACCCTCCCGTTATTAAATATTTGATTTTTTATGAGGGAAACATTCCACATGGCTTGGAAACCTACCTATATAATGGTTATATTTTAATTGAGTCTTTTTATTAATAATAATCTATTTTTTATTTCTATTCATAGAAATATGATGACAATTATAATATTTGACTATAATTATATTTTGTTTTTATTAAAGTGTTTTAGTTGGTAGGGATGAGGGTAGAGATATTGTGGGAATTCCCTAATATTCAGCAGGACCATATGACAGGCTATTAGTAGCATATTAGTTTCATTGAACCACTAATATACTTAATATAAATGGTTTCTGATGACATTATACAATATTTTCGGTTTTATTTTGGCCATAAATCATCAAAACATTATTGGGTTAAACAAATTCGAATATCCACCTATGATAGGTTTTAAAGAAGGATTTGAAAATTTAAGGTTTCTTTATAATATCATTGATCCATGTCAGATATTTATTAGGAAACCCTATAAGGGAATCAATTGTTATATATCCTAAAAATTTATTATTTCCCATATTTATAAGGAGGTGAATTCATGTTCATGATTTAGGAAACCAGTGGGCAAAAAATTCAAAATAGGTATAGATTTGCATTGGTAAATGTTTTTCAATAGATGTGGAGGTTGGGGAAATTTAGGTCACGATTTTACCACTAATCATAAATTAGTGTGTAGACCTCCCAGAATGATGCCTCATGTAGACCAAGGACACCCTCAAGGTAAACAATGAGTCCCCCCCATAAAAGATGTAATGTAGAGAACCTACTAGGCATGAGTGATGTTTTAACCAACTCCCACCAACACCTCTTGGTGGTCTACATTAGGCATTGGTTGTTGATATTTATTCTATAGTCTATATTTAGGTGATGTATGTATTTTAAAAGGTATTATTCGTAATGTATCATGATAAGATATGATTCTTCTCAAGCTTGGATCTCATACTCATCGATCCCTATAAGTATCACTCATTTTATTCAGTATCTTTTGTTTTTTGATATAGATATATAGGATGTGAAAACCTAGGTAATAGTAAAATAAATTTCATGCCTTATTAATATAAATTATTTATATTTTATACAGTTATATTCATTATAATAATATAACATATGTTATTAGTAAAAAGTTATATAATTAAATTATTACTAAACTCATTTTCAAATATTATATTGTCTTTTTAGAATATTAATTCATAATTTTTTGAGTCATAACTTTTAAAAATGAAATTTATTTTTGAAATTATTATATAAATATTATCCTAATATGATTTTCTGGAAAAATTATAAAAAGAACAGTTTCCAAATTGAACAATAAAATATGTTGTTTTAGTAACAACCATTTATTTTAAATAAAGCATGTTATTTTAAAGTATCATTTTTTTCAAATTTAATCATAACGTAATAGAAGAATTTTTTAATAATAAATAGTCTAATAAATTATATATTAATCACCATTATAATGGATTCTAGTATAAGATCATATTTAGGATCAAAAACACATTTTTCTAATAGGTGTTTTTAGTTCAATTTTATGCATTTATATTATAATTTAATTCTTATATTTATAGAAAATGAATCAGGATAAATTTATTATATATTTAGAATCAATAATTACAGATTTGGTAAATAGTTTAATTTTATTTTTGAACCTTATGAATGTTTATCATAGTAAATATTTTTCACCTTGATATGGGTAAAATAGAAAATATATGGTAAAACAACTGTGAGATAGGGTATAAATATTTATGAACTTTTATTTATTTTAGTAAATAAATTTTCAACAATAAAATCCAATGGTTCAAAAAATTTGAAATTTATTTCTAATTTTTGTGGATAATGTCTTTAATATGATTTTAAGTAAATAATTAAAACAAAATATTACTATATTTATTTTAATATATCTATATTATTTTCATAGAGGTACAAAATAAGTTATGTTAGTTTATATATATTTATTTTAATTATTAATTAATTATATTATCATTCTAATTTATTTTTAATTTTTTGGAATGAAATAATTAAATAAGTACTTATGAAATGTTGACAGAGTGATAGTTCATGTAAGAGAAATATTAAGTAAATTATTTTTAAAAACCTGAAAAGTAACAAAATGTGGATAAATTAGTATGTTGATTTTTTTTTCATAAATTTAACATATTAAAGTTGATTTAAATCTTAATAGTCATATTCTATTCCCATATTTATTGTATTAAATTGAAACTATGTGAATAGTTATGAAATTACATTAATAGTGTATTTTGTAATAAAATTATTTAATTATTTAAATTGTATAAATTTTAATCTATAGATAGGTGAATGTTATATGGTATAATATATAAACTATTCCTGCTTAGGAGGAACTTTTACTTTTATATGAACATTCATTACTCCAATAGAGTAAAAAAAATTAATATCACAATGATTATCAAAGGGGATAATATGGGATATAACACAAGGAAATGGGTTAAAAATCATCTAAATTGTACATTATGTGATGTTTGAGGGGATATATATACAACCCATAATATAAAAAAAATTCTTTTTTTACCACTTTAATCTGAATAAATAAAGTATATTAATTTATTACTCTAAGTAATTTCAATGGTGCCCCAACCCTAACTTGGTAAAGAGCATCATTTATCATCCCTACCTCACACATTTTATGCAGTCGAGTTCATAAAATCCTTAAAACAATATCTCCCCCTATTCCATAAATAGTTATTAGTTGACCTTGTGTTACCAAAAGAGAAATCCTATATTTATTAACATGTAATCCATTGGGAGATATTTGTATACATGGTATAAGTCCTAACTAAATTAGTTCATAATTTTTTCTTCATATACCTTCTGGAAAACATATATAACCATTCTGAAATTATAAAATTAGTATATTCCACAAAATGAATTGTTAATATCATTATGTTACAACCATTTTTCGTTTTTCTTCCTATCATATGAGAATTTAAATCATTGGTTGTGAAAAAATGTGCATTACCACTTCCACGGAGCAATGTGTTCCATTTTTCATGTCCACTACACAATAATGGTAATAATGGTATATTAAATTAATATATATCATATTCCTAGAATAGCTATCATTTTTAATGATAATATGTAATCTATTTATTTAACTTTACATCCACTGAAAAATGATAATTTGGTTAATATATGTGTTTAGGCTTCGACCTCCACAAAGTGATGTGATTCATTTTTCATAATTCATATTTATGGATGGTTATAAAATCATATATAATGAATAAAAATAATAATAATTCAATGATTATGATTCTAGAGTCTGTTGAATAATTCACCATTTGACCACATTAATCTTATCGATTCTATTTTTGGATCATGAATTTAATGTTCAAAAAAACAAACATGAACATAATTGGTTTAGTTAAAAATAAAAAATTGTAATGAATAAAATAAATTGAATAATAATAATTAAATTATATTAATAAATTGTAAAAATAATACAATTTTAAAACTGATTTTTAGAGAATTTGTAAATCTATATGGGGCTTAAGGTAATATATTTTTTTAAAACTATATTTTAAGGTATTTATTTAAACTCTTTCTCTTTCATATCCATGTTCTTAAAAATGTTACAACACTTTTTTTATACATAAAATATTTTTATTGTTAATTTTTAACTACTTTTGACTGTCTTTTTAAGGGGTTAAAATTGAATCCTAAAAATATATACCATATATGATATTTTATTGTTTTTTTATCGAGGTGAAAAAAAATGTGTTTTAAAGAATATAGATTGACCTATTTTTTCTTCCATTAATGAAGTTATTTTTTATCAAGATTCCATTAAAATATTCCAAGTATTGTCTAAAATAAAAAATTTCTCTCTATATTCTAGCAGTAATTCATTTAAAAACCCAAAAAAATAAAACCTTTAATGATCATTCATATGTAACTGAAAATTTTATTTCTTATAATATTAAATTAAAATTAAAATGGGTTTTATAATTAAATTTTAAATATGTGGGTTTTATTCATGATATGGTTATTTTACATTTTATATGAATGAAATTTGATCATGATATAGATATGATGATGGGTGAGTCAGGTGTAGCTCTACAATGCATTGAGTAAAGTGATAGAGTTTACTGATTATAAGATAATACAAAGAGATATGAGAATTATCTAATTATATGATTAAATTATAAGGGTGAATTTATGTAGGAATTTAAGGATATTATGCCAAGGTATTAATATTATATTTCTTCAGTGGTTTATTAATGAATTATTTTTATTTCAAAAGATATGAAAATTAATTTTTGTATTTAAAGAGAATTTATAACCATGTATAAATAAAGGTGGAAGGAATTTTTAATTATGAGGTATTCATTTGTTTTGAATTTTTACAAGAAACCATTATAATTATGATTTTCCCTTTACGATTACATATAAATTTTTTTATGAAATATATTAATAAATTAATCTAGTTTTATAATATTGTAAATTAATGTTTGTGGTTGAATCATCATTGCGAAAAAGGAAATCTTTCTTATGGATTTGATATATTTACAAATGAACTAGAAAGTTAATTTATTTCCATTCCCTTAAAACAATTTCTTTTTCTCGTGATGAATTTTCAAATATATTTTCACATGGTTGAATGATATTTGGAAATATTAATAAATTATGAGTTATATGTTAGGGATTTTACTTCAATGAAGAACGTTTGTCATTTTAACAATATTTCTTGTGGGAAAATTAAAAACAGTATTGAAATATCAACATTTTATTTAATTTCATTCTTAACTCTATAAAATTATAAAAAATATTCTAAAAATAAAATAATGTGAAACCATTTTTATCAATAATCAAATTATATGTTTTTTAAGGTATGGAGAATTATACTAAGAGATCTTATATTGACTACATTGGGTATAAACTACTTTTAAAAGTGATCATACTCACCCTCATATCAGCCATTATTTTCATCATACTATCAAATGAGTGATATACGAGTGGGACATCATCATAATAAATATTATACCTTATGATGTCATTCAACGCATGGAGTGTTTATCAACAATCTAGTGTTGGTAATATAGTTTCCAACCTTGAGTAATAATTCATCATGAAGATAGGTTAGGATTCACCTTTACCAGTGAATATGAAATCATGATGAGATAAGAAAGGACAACTCTAATGATATTATGTCTAATTACTCACTAAAAAACATTATCGCCCCTATATAACACTACAGTTATTGTGGATCAATTTTTAGAGTGGTTTTTGTGTATATAGATGTTGGAAAATATCATTATTGATAGTGATTGGGTTGATATTGTTTGTTTACAAGGTTTTATATTGTTGAAAAAGGATGGTCATAAATGTAAGGTTGAATAGATGATGGAAATTTAAACAATGATCACATAGAGTTAGGATGTTAAAAAAAAATTCATAAAGTACAAATTTGAGAACATATCATGCTAAGCACAAATGTCTGAACTAATCACATGAACTATGAATGTAAGAACTAATCAGTTTGATAAAAAATTTCTATAATAATAATGAGGAATTTGATTTCCAGATAAAATCACATGGAGTGAGACTCTTTAAACTACCATTTTGGAACATAAATATCATAACTAATCATGTGGTGCCCCTAATGAAATAGAATAATTGTCAGTGGATCTCATGGTGAGATCATGTGAATCACCACATAATTTTCAAGGGATATTGTGATGATATAACATGAAGAATTTCATGATAGTTTAGGGATCACATAAAGAAATTACATGAAGGTCTTCATGATTATCATGGGATATCATGGTGGGCACATGCAAATCACATGATGGATAATATGATAAAAATGAGAGAGGGATATTTCAAAGTCTTTCAAAATCATATAATTGATTGATAGTCAGATGATCAACTGAAGAGATCAAGTGATTTGCTGGAGGAAAATTTCATTAAGAACATCATTTCAAATTGATCACTTGATGTTATCATGATAAGTTCTGTTACATAGTGTATGTGACTACATGATTGTTAATTGACCACATGATGAGGACACATAATGAACACGTGACTATAAATTGATCATGCCATGTGATCATGTCACACACCCAAAGAAAATGTTTCATGTCATGATAAGGACTTGTGACATGTGGCAGTTGATAACACAAAGTTATCACATGTGTAATGTAGGGATGAAAACTAAGGCAGTGGAATTGAAGTCCAACTGTGATTTACGAACATAAGGTGGTGGATTGTGTCTATAAATACCCTTATCCCATCTTTAAGAGTATTGGGATGTTTTCTTATGTGCTTTGATAAGTTGAAAATTATTTTTAATGAGAATAAAATGGTATTTAACTGGAATTATAAAATCTATATAAATAGAATAATGTCTTGGTAAAGGGTCTCACGAAGGTATATCAGGGAGAGATATCATGAACTAATCATTTGATGTGATATATATGTAGGTTTTCTTCATGCATAAGAAGAACCTTTGATATTACATGAGTCATGTAATGTTAAATGGGTATTGTTCCCGAGTCATGAAATCTATGTGAATATAATAAAGGATTAGGAAGTGATCTTCTGGAGTGATATCATTATGGGATATCATGAGGGATCTTACCGAGGGTTATAATAAAGGGGTCTCATGAAGTAGTCTCATAATGATGTATCAAAGAAAAGTATCATGGAGAGGTCACATAGATATCTCTCAGAGATATGTATCGAGGACAGGTTTCTCAAAAATTCCTCGTGAAGAAGTATTTTGGATGAGTATTTTTTAGGAGTCTCATAGGGTAGTTATGTTCCCAGATATCAGACATGGGTCATGAGATTGGACCCCGCACAAGGGTTAATCATAGAGAACTTTTGTCAGGGTTACCCATGAAGGTCTCTTCAATGGTAACACACTATGACTGATCGATGAGAAATATTATTAACACATCCAAATTAAAAAGAAGAAGGAAAAAAAGTGTAACACCCCGAGCTTCCACGATACGCTTCTCATTCAATAATACAATAGCTTGCATTGTACGCAACTTCGAGTTCTAAAACATCGCGACAAATCAAACTAGCCGTTATGAATAGTAATAACCACTTTTTAAAATTATAGAAATTTTATATTTCAAAATGGACTTCATTTTTGTATTCGTAATATCGAAATTAGCCTATGTTGAATTTTTGGTATTTTTCTGAGAACTTCTAATTTTTTTATGAATAGTGAAAAATACTTAAAACAACTTTTTTAATCAAAATAATTTATAGTGATAAGTTATACTATTGAGTGGATTTAATGTATAATTAGAATATATTTTTACCATTTTATCCAATGGTGGTCATTAGAATTAATTTAACATTGAATTTGGACATAAACAATTGCCAATCTTTTGATATAAATTGTTTCTTGAAAACACGCTATTTGTCGTAACAGCGGGAATTAATTATAAAATTAATTAATGCAACTTATATGTTTGGAATTTTGTAAAATAGACATCATTTTTGAATTCGGAATATCAATTATAGCTTAGGATGAAATTTTGGCATTGTTCTGAGAAACTTCAATTTTTGATGAATAGTGAAACCACTAAGTGGTAGTTAAATAACTGATTTTTCGTTTAAATGAAATATTACCACTTCTGTGTTTTGATTTTCAAAAATCCGACATACATGGTTGTCATTAAGAAGTAAAATGTGGTTCAATGAGATTATAATAATTTTTTGGTGAATAGTAACTTATTAAGTTCTTAATCGCGATTAGTGGTAATTAGTGTAGTTTAAGGTATAGATAATACTTTAATAATATTAAATGACCTAGACACATGTCCCAACCTCATTGGTTGAGTCATGGCCGACCAAGACAAGCCATGGCCTAACTTGGGGACCCCATGGATCCACTTTTGTTGGGAAATAACATAAATTACTTTTTATTTAATGTTAAAGTGAAAATGACACTAACATAAATTGTTCTACTAAAACAATTTTTAATTGGGGTTATACAAGTCCAAATTTTGATTATAAATAGTCATTGGAAAGCTAAAAAGATTTCCTACATCATAGTATTTGTTTTATAATTTTTAGACATTAAATAAATTAAAGTATTTATGACCTAATAATGATGCAGCAATGACATCATTATTTGACGATTTAAATAAAATGAGAAGATAATACAAAATCCGAGGCTTACACTTGTCCAAAGCCTATTGGATGAAGATATTTCTAAACCTTATCACCTTAGCCTCGAATTATATAGATGTGGGACCTTTAGAATCCGAAAAGCATTTTGAAATAATGTAACATTTCATTACTTTCCAAAAGTGCCCCTCCTCTCCACTTATAAAAGGCCCCCACCTCTCCCACCTTATTCACACCATCAAGCCATTTGGCTCGGCCAACCTCTGCCCAAATACTCTCCCAACATTCCTTCCTTACTCCTAGAAACCTCACTTTGGGCAGAACTCTTCCCAAGGAAGCCTTTAGCTCAAATCAAAAAGAGTTACCCGATTTTGAGGTAATATCTTTTCTAATGTTGTTTTGTTTTATTTTTCTTCTCCAACCCCCTAAACTCTTTTTATTCATTTCTTTTGTAACAACACCAGTATCCTCAATATACTAGGATGTTGTTATAAGAAGGATTCGAGCTACACTTACACACACCTACATCTAATGGTTAAAGAACATACGGTTTCTGTGGATGGCGAATTTCTGCCTCACGAAACGATGATTGTTCAACACTCATATAACACCTCCAAAGGTGGCCATTAAGATGTCACTATTTTTATATATGATATATAATATGTTTTTGTTTTACTTATGCTTCTGTATTTCTCTTTTATGGCATACTTTATGATTTCCATTATGGGTAAAACGCGATAATTTCATTTTAGGAAGTGCGGACTACCGCCCCCTCAAAGTGATTTGAATCGTTAATGCCATGTGTGGGATGTATAAAGGATGGAGTAAATGGTATTATACACTATATTATACTGGAATTATATTATACATTTATATCATTATGATTTCATTCCATTAAATATGAAATTGAAATGAAAGTAGCGTTCATGCGTACGTACGGCTTACCGTCTCCATGAACGGTGCATTTCATTTCTTACCTCTAAATGTTACGGAATATTATAAATGAATGTATATACTGTATATATATGATATATATGATATCTACATCATTAATATAATTCTGGATATAATGGATATTTCACCACATGAACAACTTATAATTATAAGAAGTTTATTGTTGACTCATGTACCAAAGATCGACAAAACGACCGTTATTAACTTAAATAATTACATAATGTTCATAACATTGTAATAAGTGATATAAAAAGGATAATGAAATTGAAAATGGTTCTTAATAAGGTAGATATTAACTCTAGTTTATTATTCAGGAGGTTAAAGAACGGTTGAGTCAAGTCGGACACAAGGTAAGGGAATTTCTTAACCCAACTTCCATTCTTTGGGTTAATCTCCTACTTTCAAATTATGTCATGATGTTATTATATCCTATTTTGTATTTTTACTTTCTTTATGTGTACCTAAAGTGAATACACATAATATATCTATTTTATTTTAAAAATTATCTTTTTAAGGACTTCGTCTCAATCTCCTTTCATTGAGGCATATTTTGTTTTATACACAAATTTCTTTTATACGGTGTATAAACCCCTTTGACTTTTACGTTTATTCAAAAGGAATCTTTTTTATACGAAGTGTTTTACTAAACGACAAAAAGGGAATGTTGTTCTTTCCATACATATGCGGCGACAATGACTTCTCCGCCGCCGTGACCATTATTTGAGTTTCGGCTTCCTTTACAAGCCATACCTTTTTTTAAAAAGAAAAATAAATACAATGTTTTATCTTTCTTTTATTTTGGTATTGAAAATGGTATTAAAAGCATTTTTTTTATATCAATGTGTTGTATTGAAATCTTTTGATTGAAATGTGGAAATGTTATGTTTCCTTTATGCATGTTTTATGTGATACGATTATGTTATGGTTTATGATATGTTTAAACCTATTCATATGAGGAATGCATTGGACTTAATAAGTGACGGGTGGAGCCCGCTATAGCTCCTCGATGCATCGGCAGGTCTCATGAGACAAACTAGTGTCTTGGCACAAGGCCTTGACAAAATCTTATTTGTAGTCTTGGCACGAGGCCTTGGCTATGTGGTTATGATAGTCTGGCATTATGCATTCCATCATTATGAAAGTGGTTATTGATATTGCATGTGATTATTCGACCAGTAGAATATCCATGTGAAGAAGTAAATGGCATTATCTCATTTTACTTTTGCCATATTATGTTGAAGTTCATGTTTAAAAGGCTTTTGTTTTAGTTATACATTGCCTTAAATGTTAATGTTTATTTATGAAAGCTTCCGCATTATTGTTATCCTTACTGAGCATCTGAGCTCACCCCTTTCAATGTTTTAATATTTTCCAGGATGTGAAGAAGTATTTTATGAATGACCTGCAGGGATAGTCGGAAGAGGATATGAGTGCGGACTATGGAGACTTTGTTATTGTAGTTTTTCACTTTTTGATGTAATGAAAGACTTATGAATGTATCTAGTGTTTCCAAGGCTACTAAACTAATCGGTCTTTCGAGACTTGATCCTTTGTGATCATGCCAATGTTACGAAGTAATGCACCGACTCTGGGTAGCTGGGGTCGGGGCGTTTACAGTTGGTATCAGAGGCAGTTTAGTACTAACCTTGGAAGCTAGATTTAGATAAACTCTGATTAGAGCACATAGCCCAAAGATAGACTTTGAGGATTAGTATAGAAGAACTTCCTAGAATTTTGTTATTGTAGAGATTTTGTGAGTTTTCCGAGCAATACATCCCTGTCTGGATACGAGCAGGTAGAGGCGGCTCTGGCACAGATGTACCTAGGGGTAAAACCCGAAAACACCGCTTTGAGCTAGACTCGAACGGGAACTGGTGCACGACAACGGGCCTTGCTGCACTCTTGGTTACGACACTCTCGGGGGATATGCTTTGGATAATTCTCATTTTATTTACAAACCACTATGAAGGGTTATGAGTATATACTTTCTCAAAGAAAACATTTCTTTTTATGATTATGGATTATATCCATAAATAGTTCAATTTATGTTAAGTGTTTTATAAGTATGGAATTATGTATTTTGATTCATAAACTAATCTAGTTTATGCCATTGTTTAGAAATGGCGCCTAGTGGAAGGAATGGAAACTGTATCAATGCACGAACTCCGTGTAGGGATTGCCCTCCTAATCAAGATAATTATTGTGGATCTGGAGATACAACTGGTGCTGATCAACTTATTACCATACTGGGACAACTCACTCAGGTTATGAATAATAACCTTACTCGTATGGAGCACCCTGATCCGCAACGTGGAGGATCAATGCTAGACCGTTTCATGAGGCAACAACCACCAACCTTTAATGGGAGTACAAATCCTATAGTAGCTGAGCAATGGATAAATTCCTTAGAGAAAATATTCCATGCCTTGGGGAGTAGTGAAAGGGAGAAGGTTGTCATGGCAGTTTACCGCCTCACTGGAGATGCCGATCAGTGGTGGTCGCTGATTCAAAACACAAAGGAAGATGATGACGTATCGAATATGGAATGGAGGGAGTTCAAAGAGCTTTTCTTAGAAAAATACTTTCCTCGTGACCATCGAGCAGATATGGAAAGGCAATTTCTGAGTCTGAGGCAGAAGGAGGATGAGAATGTCGCAAAGTATGAGGCTAACTTTACAAGGTTAGCGAGGCATGCTGCCGATTATATACGTAACCCAAGGAGTAAGATTGATCGTTTCTTTGATGGGTTAAAACCATTTCTCCGTCGAGCTTTGGTATCACAATCCTTCTCATCATACGAAGATATTGTCTCATGTGCTATCAAGACAGAAAAGGAATTCTCTAAGTCTTATGACAACAAAGTAAAGCAAGAGAAGAAGAGAACGGTGGAACAAGAGACAGATAAAGGGAAAAAGGGAAAGAAGGATTTTCCATTATGTGATAATTGTGGGAAGAATCACCCTGGTACTTGCCTAAAAGGAATGGGAGTCTGTTATAAATGTGGAGAAAAAGGTCACCAGGCACGTGATTGCAAGGGAAAGAAAGAGGCTGTCAAAGTTGAATGCTACAATTGTAGAGAAATGGGTCATTACGCAAATGAATGTCCTAAGCGTCAAGGAAACTTACCTCAGAAAAGGCCAAGGGATCAAGGACAATCTTATGCTATTACTACAGTTGAAGCAGAATAACTAATGTATTGGTGCTTTTGGACTCATGGATTATATTCTGGTTATTAGAATAATGTGATCTATATAAGGATTGTACTGCAGTACTTTTTGATTTCAGTAAGGTTTTAATATGATTAAGGTAATCATATTTTTAGTATGTGACAATAAGAGAAACTTTTCTTTTTATGGGGAATCTGATGCTACAATTGATTTTGGAATTAAGAGACATTTTAGAGAAAGTCTGGACAGAGTTATTTTGGAGTGGATTAAGTTGATCTTTGGATAGTATGGTTTAAGGTTAAAAAATTAATGAAGATTGTTTTTGGAGTATTATAATACTATAGTTTTAGGAAAAGGACAACCTGCAGGGTGGGGCATAAACCGTCGCGTCGGACAAAGCTGCAGGAATCGAACCCACAATCAAAGTGCGACAAGCCTTTATTTCCTACCACTAGCCTACAGGAAGTCCCTGGTTATTACAAAATAATTTTACTAATCTAAATGGTATGTTTTAACATTTTGAACCTTATAAAATTAGGATAAGTATGATATTTTTGAGTTCTATTATCTTTTTGAGTGAAAGATGAGTTGAAGGTTGAAACTCTAATTGTCAAGCATAAATATATATATACCTATCTCTTATTCAATGAATAAATTAATTCTTAAACTTTAGTAAAGGGATATTAAAACAAAAAAATGTGTTATCCTAATACCTTATGTCTTGTTGAACTGATGATATTTTAAATCAATATAGATTGAAGGCTTTGAGGCCCTCAATTTGACAGGTGATTGTTATTGATGACCTCAATCACTCCCTACAAATATTTACGTTTTTCCTCCAATTATATGTCTCTAATTGCCACCAATGTTCTCCTTATCGAGATTATAATTTGGTGGTGACTTTCTTATTTCCATTTACCTCTTATTAAGGCTAAATTTTATTAATCTTATTTCCGATGTGGGTTTTCCACAAAGGTATTTTCCCTTTTCAACCTTTTATTTTCCAAGAAAAATTTCAAATTGCGAGGACGCAATTTATTGAAGGAGGGGAGAATGTAACACCCCGAGCTTCCACGATACGCTTCTCATTCAATAATACAATAGCTTGCATTGTACGCAACTTCGAGTTCTAAAACATCGCGACAAATCAAACTAGCCGTTATGAATAGTAATAACCACTTTTTAAAATTATAGAAATTTTATATTTCAAAATGGACTTCATTTTTGTATTCGTAATATCGAAATTAGCCTATGTTGAATTTTTGGTATTTTTCTGAGAACTTCTAATTTTTTTATGAATAGTGAAAAATACTTAAAACAACTTTTTTAATCAAAATAATTTATAGTGATAAGTTATACTATTGAGTGGATTTAATGTATAATTAGAATATATTTTTACCATTTTATCCAATGGTGGTCATTAGAATTAATTTAACATTGAATTTGGACATAAACAATTGCCAATCTTTTGATATAAATTGTTTCTTGAAAACACGCTATTTGTCGTAACAGCGGGAATTAATTATAAAATTAATTAATGCAACTTATATGTTTGGAATTTTGTAAAATAGACATCATTTTTGAATTCGGAATATCAATTATAGCTTAGGATGAAATTTTGGCATTGTTCTGAGAAACTTCAATTTTTGATGAATAGTGAAACCACTAAGTGGTAGTTAAATAACTGATTTTTCGTTTAAATGAAATATTACCACTTCTGTGTTTTGATTTTCAAAAATCCGACATACATGGTTGTCATTAAGAAGTAAAATGTGGTTCAATGAGATTATAATAATTTTTTGGTGAATAGTAACTTATTAAGTTCTTAATCGCGATTAGTGGTAATTAGTGTAGTTTAAGGTATAGATAATACTTTAATAATATTAAATGACCTAGACACATGTCCCAACCTCATTGGTTGAGTCATGGCCGACCAAGACAAGCCATGGCCTAACTTGGGGACCCCATGGATCCACTTTTGTTGGGAAATAACATAAATTACTTTTTATTTAATGTTAAAGTGAAAATGACACTAACATAAATTGTTCTACTAAAACAATTTTTAATTGGGGTTATACAAGTCCAAATTTTGATTATAAATAGTCATTGGAAAGCTAAAAAGATTTCCTACATCATAGTATTTGTTTTATAATTTTTAGACATTAAATAAATTAAAGTATTTATGACATAATAATGATGCAGCAATGACATCATTATTTGACGATTTAAATAAAATGAGAAGATAATACAAAATCCGAGGCTTACACTTGTCCAAAGCCTATTGGATGAAGATATTTCGAAACCTTATCACCTTAGCCTCGAATTATATAGATGTGGGACCTTTAGAATCCGAAAAGCATTTTGAAATAATGTAACATTTCATTACTTTCCAAAAGTGCCCCTCCTCTCCACTTATAAAAGGCCCCCACCTCTCCCACCTTATTCACACCATAAAGCCATTTGGCTCGGCCAACCTCTGCCCAAATACTCTCCCAACATTCCTTCCTTACTCCTAGAAACCTCACTTTGGGCAGAACTCTTCCCAAGGAAGCCTTTAGCTCAAATCAAAAAGAGTTACCCGATTTTGAGGTAATGTCTTTTCTAATGTTGTTTTGTTTTATTTTTCTTCTCCAACCCCCTAAACTCTTTTTATTCATTTCTTTTGTAACAACACCAGTATCCTCAATATACTAGGATGTTGTTATAAGAAGGATTCGAGCTACACTTACACACACCTACATCTAATGGTTAAAGAACATACGGTTTCTGTGGATGGCGAATTTCTGCCTCACGAAACGATGATTGTTCAACACTCATATAACACCTCCAAAGGTGGCCATTAAGATGTCACTATTTTTATATATGATATATAATATGTTTTTGTTTTACTTATGCTTCTGTATTTCTCATTTATGGCATACTTTATGATTTCCATTATGGGTAAAACGCGATAATTTCATTTTAGGAAGTGCGGACTACCGCCCCCTCAAAGTGATTTGAATCGTTAATGCCATGTGTGGGATGTATAAAGGATGGAGTAAATGGTATTATACACTATATTATACTGGAATTATATTATACATTTATATCATTATGATTTCATTCCATTAAATATGAAATTGAAATGAAAGTAGCGTTCATGCGTACGTACGGCTTACCGTCTCCATGAACGGTGCATTTCATTTCTTACCTCTAAATGTTACGGAATATTATAAATGAATGTATATACTGTATATATATGATATATATGATATCTACATCATTAATATAATTCTGGATATAATGGATATTTCACCACATGAACAACTTATAATTATAAGAAGTTTATTGTTGACTCATGTACCAAAGATCGACAAAACGACCGTTATTAACTTAAATAATTACATAATGTTCATAACATTGTAATAAGTGATATAAAAAGGATAATGAAATTGAAAATGGTTCTTAATAAGGTAGATATTAACTCTAGTTTATTATTCAGGAGGTTAAAGAACGGTTGAGTCAAGTCGGACACAAGGTAAGGGAATTTCTTAACCCAACTTCCATTCTTTGGGTTAATCTCCTACTTTCAAATTATGTCATGATGTTATTATATCCTATTTTGTATTTTTACTTTCTTTATGTGTACCTAAAGTGAATACACATAATATATCTATTTTATTTTAAAAATTATCTTTTTAAGGACTTCGTCTCAATCTCCTTTCATTGAGGCATATTTTGTTTTATACACAAATTTCTTTTATACGGTGTATAAACCCCTTTGACTTTTACGTTTATTCAAAAGGAATCTTTTTTATACGAAGTGTTTTACTAAACGACAAAAAGGGAATGTTGTTCTTTCCATACATATGCGGCGACAATGACTTCTCCGCCGCCGTGACCATTATTTGAGTTTCGGCTTCCTTTACAAGCCATACCTTTTTTTAAAAAGAAAAATAAATACAATGTTTTATCTTTCTTTTATTTTGGTATTGAAAATGGTATTAAAAGCATTTTTTTTATATCAATGTGTTGTATTGAAATCTTTTGATTGAAATGTGGAAATGTTATGTTTCCTTTATGCATGTTTTATGTGATACGATTATGTTATGGTTTATGATATGTTTAAACCTATTCATATGAGGAATGCATTGGACTTAATAAGTGACGGGTGGAGCCCGCTATAGCTCCTCGATGCATCGGCAGGTCTCATGAGACAAACTAGTGTCTTGGCACAAGGCCTTGACAAAATCTTATTTGTAGTCTTGGCACGAGGCCTTGGCTATGTGGTTATGATAGTCTGGCATTATGCATTCCATCATTATGAAAGTGGTTATTGATATTGCATGTGATTATTCAACCAGTAGAATATCCATGTGAAGAAGTAAATGGCATTATCTCATTTTACTTTTGCCATATTATGTTGAAGTTCATGTTTAAAAGGCTTTTGTTTTAGTTATACATTGCCTTAAATGTTAATGTTTATTTATGAAAGCTTCCGCATTATTGTTATCCTTACTGAGCATCTGAGCTCACCCCTTTCAATGTTTTAATATTTTCCAGGATGTGAAGAAGTATTTTATGAATGACCTGCAGGGATAGTCGGAAGAGGATATGAGTGCGGACTATGGAGACTTTGTTATTGTAGTTTTTCACTTTTTGATGTAATGAAAGACTTATGAATGTATCTAGTGTTTCCAAGGCTACTAAACTAATCGGTCTTTCGAGACTTGATCCTTTGTGATCATGCCAATGTTACGAAGTAATGCACCGACTCTGGGTAGCTGGGGTCGGGGCGTTTACAAAAAGGATGGTTAAAAAAATATAAGATACACACCATTCAACCTTAAAAATAGTAGGGGATTAGAAACTATCAAATATAAGGTAGTGAAAGGAAGAAGGTGGTGCGACATACCACCAGGTTATGGGATTTTTAGAATCATTCTAAAAATAGGAAGTCCAGGAATACCTTAAAAAACATGCTATTGTGAGTTGGATTTTCCAAACCGCTGATTGAAAATGTGATACTCACGAGGATGTTCGTATCAAGACTATGAAAGAGAAAATGATGTTCAATGGAATATTTATAAATTTTGTGAAACTCTCAATAATATAAGATATTGATCTTTTTACTTATTCCATTTTTTTCCATTTAATGTAGTGATCATAGGTGGTGTGTGTTAGGTAAGTGATCCTATGGATATAGTGAATTTACCTATAATATTGTATTGTAAATGATCCCATGTAGTGGTGAACAAGCCTAAACCAATAGTATAATTATTTAGTAGATTAGATACATTGTAAGATTTCCATTATATTCTACTTGGACAGAGCCCAACGAGGGAGAATAGAAAGAAAAATTGCATCCATGTTATTTATTTATTTCTTTAAATTCAATATACCATCATAATATAATGTTTGAAAGGAATAATATCAATACAGATAAAATGAGAAAAACATGTTAGCCTTATAAAAATAAGGTCCTGATGTAATGGGACATGAATATGTTTTAAAATAATGTTAGTCACCTGATTCACACCCTCTTAGGGTACCAAATCCTTTTTTAGTTATAATGAAAGAGATAATATTTACACTATTTATCATGTGTATTTAAATGATTTAAACCTCACAAAATTTTCAATTTGAGATGAATATGAAATAATTTTGTTTTTAGGGATTTTATAATCTTAAAAGTTAAAAATTTATAATTCTTTAAATTTAATTTTTTTCAATCAATTTTGTAATTCAAGTATAATTTTTTCCTTATTGATCCATATCGAGTAATTATATTTTTCTACGATTCCTAAATTTTTTGACTATAACTATGTCAACTAGTGAAAAGTGTTTATTTGACACTATTGAGGCCCAAATAAATTATTTATTATGGAAATTTATTTTTGCCCATATAATCAAACCCACATAATAAAATGATGCATTAAATCAGCTACATGCCTCAAAATTAGATGATTCTAGATATAGAGGAATGAGGAATCAATGCCTTGGGTTCTTATTAAATATAAAGGAAAAAAGAATCATATTTATTTATTCATTTCATGATTCAAAATGGAAGAATATGAATAGTATCTTTGGGAAGAAAATTTGACATTAATAAATTTATCATCAATCTTAATAAACTTTCCCCAAATTCTTGAAATTTTAAGGGACTCTAGATATTTCATTTTAGAAGATATTTATAGAAATAAACTGAGAAGAAATTTTCTAGGAAGGGGGCCCAAATAGATTCAATGTTTGGGGTATAAGAAACTGGAAAAGATTTCCACCCATCATCTTCTTTATATTACCAAATCAAAATATTTAACATGATTGTTGGATTTAAGTAGGGGTTATGAAGGGGAATATATATTGAATAAGATAATAATTCCATGATGCAGTCAATCTATTCAGGGACAATGTACATGTGGTGGTGGTTAGTTATGATCTAATAGAATTTCCCCAATCGAGTGTGCAGTTTTAAATATACACATTACTCTATGGAATTATCCAAGAAATTATTTTCTTAATTGAAGGAGGTATCATTATTTATTTTATTGATTTTTATCTTATATAGTAATAATTTTATTATTATCTTATAACATTGAAAACATTTTATTATTATTGAATCTATTTTGGGTGAGGTATCCCCATTTATTACAACAAGTTCAATTAGTTTTGGTTTCTCAGAGGATATTATAAAATCAAATCAAATTCTCAAGTAGATAAACACCAATATTTGAGGTCTTGTTATGATTTTTTTACAATTTATGTGTATTAATTGAGGTCTTGATGTATAAATTGGGTAATCAAATTAGAATACATTAGTAGAAAAAGGTATAGGGAATGTTAGAAGATCAATGTTGGTCTACTAAAACCTTCTACTATTTTTTTCTTTATTTATTCATTATTCTTATTTTTGCTCTATTAATGTATAATTAGTTTTAATCTGATTTTCTATCTCTTAACATAGTTTAAATCATTTCAAATACCAAATTTTATTCTTCAATATAAAAAAAATTTAATAATGTTCAATTTCAAAACATAGCCTACAACTTTCTCATGAAAAAACACATGGTCATTACTGTGCTACATTTTTAAGTGAAAATTATTGATTGGGGTAACACAACTAAAAACACCATAATCTATTTGGCATGATTTTTTGAGAGGTTTCCTTACATTATTTTTAATTTATTATTAATTTTTTAAAAAAAAACTAATTTATAATCATTACAAAAAAAATAAAATATTTTCATAGGGGATAATCCTATTCTTGGCCGGAATATCAACAATATTATGAGTTTAGTAATGAAAAATATTTAAATATAAATTCCAATAAAAAATTATCATTGACAATGAAAAGAAATTGTAATCCAACAAATGAATTTGGTGATTCTACAAAATACTATTATGATTCAATAAGTAAGAAGAAAATTAAAAATCAATTAACTGATTTAATATAATTAAAAAAATAGAAAGATCAAATGGATACTGAAGAAATATAAAATATTATATCAACCCACCATTGATTTTGAGAATCCTTTTAGGTGATTTGAAAAATGATTTGGAATCACTATTTGAAAATTTATTTGATGAAACTGTCAATGATTCACAAATTACTGTGTCTCTATTCAATCAAATATTTTTGAAAAAAATATTATTATTAATTTGTTTAAAATTAAATTTCATGTGAAGTCCCGATTTTTTAAATTAAAAACTCATAACCCAGGTTTCAATCATTTTCCAAGGAGAAAGAAACACATGATCCAGTCATTTCATGATGAAAATTTTGAGTAACAAGAGCTTTTACTTTCTTATAATACAACTATTATCCAATCCTCAGTATAGTTTTATCCTCTAAAAAATTGGTGAGAAGTTATAAATTTTTATCAACATTTTCAATATTATTTTGATAATAACAAGATAAATATTTCCCATTATTTTCATTTTATTCACATTACTTATTTTGAGTTTTATTATTTAAATGGGGAAGAGGTCAATGATTAAGTATTAGAAATAAGTGTGTTTTTGGTTGAAGATTTCATTGGTATAGAAGAGGATGGTGGCGCTATGCTTATTGTCAAATAAGAAATCATTTTGGAGTATGAATTTCTTGATGAACTATTTTCTATAATTAAATTTCATCAACCAGTAAAGCGTGTGTTTGAGGATAAAATAATGTGGTTATACTCTTATATTTTTTCCCTCTTCAACTACATCAGATGAACATCAATCTAATAGAACAAGACCTGAATTTTTTTTTGGAGCGTCTAAAAAATGTGCGATCTGAAAAAGGCTGTAGAAAAATTAGTTTTGTTCTTTAAAAATATTTTCATCATAAAGATAAATAATTATGAGAATTAATCAGAGTGATATCCTTAGGAAAATTACCCTATTAATTAATATTTAACATCAATGTGTGTTTTATTTCATGGAAAATAATTTTTAAATATCGAATGGATAATTTATTGAGGAAAATATCATTTCCTATTTGAAAAAACTTTTTAAAACATAAAAAAATTTAAATAATTTTCTATTAAAGTAAGCATGTAAAATTATAAATAAATAATTAAAACTCATTTAAAACATTAATTAATATAAATAACCATTATTATTTATTTTTATTTAAAACTAAAAAATTAGAATAATTTTCTTTGAAAATATTTTATAAATATTATGAAGGTTGATTTTAAAATAAAAAAAAATCGTGGGGAATTTTTTTTATATTTGTTAAAATAATTATAAAATAGATTAGAAATTATTTTCATTGAAAATAAAATTAAAATATTATATAGTAACTATTAAAACATAGAGTGGCCATGATGCAAGGAAATGTTAAAGAAATTTTAAAAAATAATCTTATCACATTTTCAATAAAATCCAAACAAGACATGTTTTGAAAATCACATGAATATAAATATTAAATATTTTTAAACAGAATAAAATGATAAAAATTACATTATAAAATCCCTTAATATCATTATAATATTTTTATAAAACACAGATATAGAAGTAATATGATTTTTGACTAAAGGGAGAAATAAAATCAGATTGAAAACAATATTCTGAAATTATGAGTATATAATGAGTATAAAATTATAGGAAAATCTGTATTATCTATAAATAACCATATAATATGAATAATAATTGGTATTTTTAATGATATATCATAATATTTTTTTATTTAAATCATAATCATAAACAATCCCAATAAACAATGATATAGTAACATCAAACCTCTTTCACTATGGTATCTATTGAATCATAGGAATCATTAAATGATAAAATATAATGAAAAAATAAATCTAGTTAATTTAATTTTATAAATGAGAAATAATTCTATAGGGACAATATATACACCTCATAGAAGAAGATAAGCTTATAAAATAACTTATGTCCCAAAGAAGGGAACATGAGAAAAAACTTCCTTTTCAATTTGGTATCTTTTAAACTGTATAACAAATAAAGATTAATCCTAAAATGTATATATAAATCCAAATAAGATTAGTTATAATAATAATAAAATAAATTCTTGGGAATTATATACACCACATAAAACAAATATGTGTTGAATATAGCTTGTGTCTCACAAAATATAAAAATTGAGATGCAAATCCATTGGCATAATTTTTTCCATGATTTTTACATGTATGAAACTCTTATATAATACATAAAATGTTATTATAAATATATTATATAACTATAAATATATATATATATATATATATCATACCATAAACAATTTACTTTTATCCTTTTATTACCCTCTAATTAACTATTCCTTGTTAAAATCATGTTTTCGTAATAACTGCATTTTTTTTTATTTTGATGTTTAATTTTTGATCCTATAATGTTGATAATTTTTTCATAATATATTTATTTTTAAAAATTAAATAAATATCATAAATATTATTTATATAATTATTTATACCAATACATATAATTTATTGATAGGAAATTAAATTTATCATTCTCGGAGATGCTAGGTCGTACACATTCATAAAAATTGTTTCTATTTTCTAGAAAGATGAAAATAATTAAAGGTATTTAATATATTAAAATTATAAAAAAATATTTAGCAAATATATATCACATATATTCAATAAATTCACACTTAATACATTCTATAAAATGTGTTACTGGAAAACCAGTTGGATCAATTTCCAGGATGTTGTCTATAATACACAAGATTGATGTTATCGTATCACCCAAAAAATATAATGTAACAAGGTAAATGTGATATATTTTTTAAAAAATATATATATATGTTTAAAATATCACATATATTAATTTAATATACCAATATTAAAATCAAATTAAAACCGAAATTAAAAACACATAACATCTGTTCATGAGGGGGTAGTTCACCATACACACGAGCAATGATATTGTTTTTCCATGGGATGGTAGGTAATAAGGAATATTATGTAATATTATAAAATAGGTATTATAATATCATATATATAAATTAAATCCATCACTCATTCCATCCCTAAGAGGTTGTTAAAAAAATAATATAACGTTAGTTCATGAGGTGGTAGACATTTGTATTCATGATGAACAGTTTCATTTCACAATTTATAGAAGTGGAGGTGAATATAGGTTATTCTCAAATAATTATAGTATCTATGTATATGGTATATTTTTTTCATTCTATTATCATAGTAAAATAATATTTTAAAGAGTTAAAATAAGAAGTAAAACAAAAAACCCATAGTTAAAAACATCACCTCTTCTTTAGATAACATCAATAGGTTTAACTTAAATACATATACTATTTTGATATAAAATAACAACACAGCCTCTAAAATGTGGGGGGTGAAGTAAATAATACATTTGGGTAGGTATTGGTAGATGATATAGTTTTTTAAGTGTTATCCGGGGAAGGGAGGTGGTGGCCTTTTATTAGTGGGGAAGAGGACACACATGGTGTCTTTAAAAAAAATAATGTGTACACACATATTCAATAAAAAATGAAAAAAATTCTATTATAGAACCATATATGTAGTAATTCTTAAATATTTCCATAAAATGGTTGTGGAATAAGTTTATAGAATATTTTACCCCTTATAATTTTGGATTAACTTTTTGCTTGTAAATCAGTTTTTACCTTAATCATTCTAATTAAACTATCTGTGTTGTCATAAAATTAGGTTGAACTTATTAAATAATAAAAATTATAAAATTAAAAATATTTAATCCGTTTTTTTAAATTCCATTTAAAAATTTGGAAAAAAATAATATAAATTTTAACTTATAAATGTGATTAAAAATAGTTTTACAAAAGAGAAAATAAAAATATGTTTTAAAAAAATTATATCAAATTTCAATATTAAATTCATTTAAATTAAAAAATTGAAATAATGTTAATTTATTTGAACTTATTTTACATTCAATACCATATTAAAATTAAATTTTTCTTGAATATTCTTTGAAATATAATGCATTTTTTATTAAAAACGACTCTATTTCCTTATATATTGAAATTTTTATCTCTTAAGAAAATTCAAATAATTTAATCCAAGATAATTAAAATTATAATATTTCACAATTTATGTGATTTTTTTAATTATGTATTCTAAATTATTAAAAAAGTTATTTTAAAATGTGCCAAAAAAATCGACAAGACCATTTTTTTAGAAATAGTATAATTTTAAGAATACAATTGGATTTAGTATTTTCTCATTGATAGAAAACACAAAATATTAAAGTTAAAATTTTAAATGAATATATAATTTATAAATTTCACTAAAATCATTTATCAAGAGTAATTTATTTAATTTTTGGTGATAGAACATGTTCCTCTCCATAAAAAAATTGATTCATAAAAATATTTCATTTTTTCCAATTGTTTTTATTTTCATATCCAATTAATTGTTCATAAAATAAGAATTTTAAATACATCTATAAAGCAAATATTTACATAATTTAGATAATAAAATATATACCTTCCATTCAAATGGATAGGTTATAATTATCTATTTTAATTATATTATTTAAATAGTATTTAATTTTTGGTTAAAACCCGGTGTAGTGTATAAAAAACCCTATGAATTAAAATATATTTTATTGGAAAAAAAATATTCCATAAAATAAAATGTAGTAAAAAACATCTCTCTTTCATCAAATCCAAATAAAAAAATTTACCTCTTTTTCAGTGTGTTAACATCAAGTCTTTGAAAATACATGGTGACTCGATATTTCGACAACTGGGAGGAAACCATTTGATGTTTTATCACTTCTAAAATGGATGTAATTAATTCCCAAGGGTCACATTGCTCTAGAGAAAGGAAGTGGATGATGGATTTTCATTATAGTGTTATAATAGAGAAATATCAGTAGGGAAATAAATTCTAACAGTCCACTTGTCAAAATTTCGTGTAGAAACATCCCAATTTTTTTAAATAAGATAAGAAAATAATATAGGAGTTAGAGAGAAGGGTGAAAAGATAAAAAATAAAGATTGGAGAATCAAGTAATATATTAGATGAAAAAATATTATATTCAAAACTCAACCTATTATCCAATATTTCAACTAAATGGAATAAATACACTATAAAAATCAATGCACTAAGCCAATGGTTATTGAAAACATCCAACAAAACCATCCTCCATGTACAAGAGAGTAATAGTGGTCTTATTCCAGCATAACCACTGGGGTGGATCTTGGTAATTATACAGTAATATGTATGATAGTTATTAATTCATATGGATTTAATGTAGTATTTTATTCTTCCTCAATAAATTATTTCATATCACACACATTTTAAAGAAATATTCAAAACCACCTTAAAACATAGAAGACGAGTTATCATTAAATATGATAAATGAATATATAGTTACATCCTAATAACAATACGCATCATCTATAAAATTTTGTGGGTTTAATTTTACATCAAACCTTGTAATAATCCCTTTACAATAATTTGATACTATTCTGGGAATGGATTGTGTTTCTGTGTATATATCAAATAGAAATTACAAGAGAAGGAAATCACCATCCAAAAAAATATCAATGATTATATATAAGATCAAGGAAGTGAAGTAATATATTTTTATATAATAATTTCATTCATTGTTATTACTTATTTATGAGAATGTATATCATGTTGAAATGATTGAGACTAAGGAAAATATGATCCTTGAGGACATTCCCAATATAATATAATTATATGATGCGCTTCCTATATAATTTCGTAGTCTTTATCCAAGATGAGAGCATGAGTGATATATAAAATGTATACCAAAATAACTTCAAATATCCATGATTCCATATAAAATTTCCACTATTAAACATCACTATATGACGAATAAAGTATAAGAGAATATATATAATGATTATATACACCCGAGTGCTTCATAGTAGAGTGTACTGGTCATTTTGTTAAGAAAGTACAAGTATGTGTGCCTATGTATTGATTATATTGACCTCAAAAAATGATCATGGTAAAGAAAAAACATCTTAGACAATATATTTATCCCATTTATTATTACTTACTTGAGCCTAATACTTCTCCATGGTGGATCATCATTTGCGATGTTATGAAGTAAAGGTAAATAATGATGTTATCCACATTATAAATTTCCATACAAGGGAACTACACTATGAGTTCATTTTGATTATATTTGGTTACAATAATTATCCATATATAATCAAGGACCTAATGAATATAGTATTTAATGAATAAATAGACAAATGTTTTTTAGTCTTTATAGAATACATCTTTATCCACACTATAAGAAATGGTAAAGATAGAGATCATTTTAATTGATTACTACATAACTGGAAGGAAGAAAAGTTTTATGTAATGTCTAGTGCATGGAAACCATAGATGGAGGAACAAAAATTCTTGGGAAATGTTATCACCTACAATGGGATATTCATTTATCCATCAAAGTAGAGGAAATTTTAGGATGACACAAAGAAGCACTTATGACAAAAATCTATAGTTTCCTTCGAATAGTAGGGTACTATCATTTATTTTTAGAAAATTCATCATGATTTTCAATCCCATGAAAAATGATAACTTATAAGGGATCCATTTTCTTCTATACTAATGTGTTTGGTGAGAGATGTAACGATTCAAGGGATAATATAATCACTACACATATACTCATATCATTCACCAGTGGGGATGGATTAGGGATCTACATTGATGTTTCTGAAAATTAATTGGTTGTGTACTAAGGAAATATTAAAATGTTATATTTTTCCACCTACCAATTATATATTAGGGAATATAACTACCCAAAAAACGATCTATAATTTTTTACAATTATCTTATCATTTTATATTTGAAAAAATTATCTCTATGTCGTAAAGTTTGACATATATCTAGATGATAAAAGAATTAAGTATATATTTACACAAAGGGGTAAATATGTGATAATTAGTGTGGTTATATCTGATCAAGTGTTATGATTATCTAATACATTAACATCATGGGAAGTAAAAATATGTTATATACTTTAAGAATAATGTATCATGTAACTCGATCCATAATGAAGTATGTATGGGATCCAAAATTCTTCGACATACAATGGATGGGTGTGAGAATAATAAAAGTAACTTCATAATACTTTTCAAAAATAATTTCTCAACCACTAATTCTTGAGAGGATCATGGATTCCCACAAAGATGATGAGGTGCTTACAAAAGTAGGAATATTTTAGAGTTCAAAAGTTCTAAATAGATAGTTATAATGATTGGGACCATTATATGTGTCACATTAATACCATAATAGAAGTGGGATCTTTTATATTATGCACATAACTCAACCTTATATATTCATCAACAATTCATGGTGGTTTATATAGATTTTATGAAACATAATTAGATGTATGACTAAAAGTGGGATATTTTACCATTTCTATCTTGATGCTTGGTATTCCAACAAATTGAACTCAAATGATAAATATCTATTTGTGTGATGCAACCATGTCCCTCAACAATATGGAAATGGGAAAATTGATAATGGAACATTTCATAGGACTGCTCGTGGTATCAAATAGAAGCAATGTAATTTGGTTGGATGTTTATCACATTAAAAAAATAAAGGAAAACTATCTTTTTCGACAAATATTCCAAGATATAGATAATGATTTTAGAGAGACTATATGGTGTTAGACTCTCTATTGACTATAATCAAAATCTAATTTTTGACATGAGGATATAGATAATAATTTATGAAAATCTATGTTTCAATATTCTGTATCACCTAGAGATGAATGTTTAGTATTAGGGGACCATTAGAACTATAGAGGATATGCTGACATCTTGTTCAGCAGATATACTATTTTTTGGATCATTACCTTCCCTTGGTATATTTCTTATTCAACAATAGTTTACATTATCACATTCAAATGGAACCTTATAAGGCTCTTTATGGGTAGTAGTGAGAGACTTTGAGATGTTGGGATGAATTTGGATAATGTAATATTATTTCACATGACTATATCCAAGATATGATATAAAATAATTAAACCATCCCACATCATATCAATTCTACACAAATTTTAAAGAAAATATATGCAAAAAATTGTCGAAGATTACTTGAGTTTGAGATCAAAGATAATGGCTACTGTATGTTACACCATTGAATAAAGTCATTAGTTTTTGGAATAGTTTGATATATGTACTAGATACATCATTCATTTTGAAAATCATTGGTCACATCATGTATATGTCATATTGACTATAAATCCCAGCTAACCAATATCATGTATAGAATGTGTTTTATGTATTCATATTTACAAATTAAATATCATACTCCTTACATGTACTGAATCCTTATATGGTATCATAAGGGAATTATATATCATAAAAGGATAAAATAGTGATTTTTATATGACATCGATAAAAATCGCTATAAAATAAAGAAACATACCAAATAAAAGTACTATATCCAAACCACATGTTTGAGGAGTATACATAGCAATTGGAAGATGTGATGAAACAAAAATATTGTTATCTATTTTTGTTTATGAAATGAAATTATAAAGAAAAAAATTTCTATTAGGGGGATGAATGAAAATAGTTGATGTTTTATAAAAGAATTTCCCTTTTCAAATGAATAAATTTTTTAAGTGATGATATTAAAGAAAACACATGAACTAATATGGTTATTTTTTAAGATTATAAGTTATAAATAGATAGATTTAAAATACCATAATTAATAAAAAAAATTATAATATTACCTTTTTATAATGTGTGTTTATATCAATATACATTAATGGTTTTGATAAAGTCCAATTAGCACAGACAGAAGAAGTGATTACCTCAACATGTATGATCATACCCTATGAAGCCAATATGTAAAATTTTATCCTGGAAATGGAATCACTATTATTTCCCTTTGAATAAAATCAATCTAATATTAATCAAATAAATCATCTTTGAAACTATTTATGAGAGAATATAATTCTTATTGAGATCATATACCATTCCATTTTCACTGAACAACCACAAGAATGTACCACCAAAACACATGTTACCTATAGTTATTTTTTGGGGTAATAAGGTGTTATTTATATATACGATAACAATATTATTGTTTCTACAATTTGTTTTAAAAAAATAATTATATTTAGACATTCTTTGTTACATTATAAATGATTAAATAATTACTATGTTAAAAAAATATATTTTGATATTATAAAACTAAAATTGTATTTTTTGAAATATTTAGTTTCAAAAAATACACTATATTTAATGAAATAATGAATCTTTGAAATATATATTATTTTAATAAAATACACTTAATAAATAATATTTATTTAAATATAAACTATAACATATTTTTATGAAGATAACAATAATTTATATAATGGTTGAAAACTAATATCTTCCTAAAAATACATGTTTATAATAAATGAGTATTTAAAATTTAAAATTTTAAAATTTCATATTTATAGATTTATTTCTATAAAATAAATATTATATTTTAAATCAAAAATTTGATATTATCCAATGGTAAATGTTTCATAATTTTATATATTTTGGACTTTTTAAGAAAATTATAAATATTGTATAAATAAATAATATGTATCATGACATCATAAAATCAAAAAACCAATTTAATAAATACTATAAAGTGCATCCATGTATAAATACATATTTCCCCTAAAAAGTTATTTCTTTTTAATGTTATTTTATTAATTATATTCTCACTTAATGAACCATCCACAACCTATATAATATTTTATGGTTTTAAAATTAATCCTTAATGGACATGACTAACTTCCACCTCATCAAGGATATTATTTCAATGTGTTTGGTTATTATACATATAAATATTTAAAATAAACCATATGTGGTGGAAACTATGTAAAAATCAGTGGAAATCTTTTTAGTTTTGATTATTTTATTATATAGAGTCCAAAACCTATGATTATATATTAATAAAGAGACCCCCCTACCATTTTCAATAAAAATACACCAAAAATCCCATTATTATTTGCTAAAAACCCTTTTGTTAAGAATTTAATCTATCTTTACCTCTTTATATCTTTGATAAGGATTATCTAATCTCATAAGAAGTGCATTCAAATCTATTAGGGGAACCCTCTCAAAATAAGGGATCAACTCATTTTCCCCATTATTTGAGAGCCTTATTTATATTATGCCTTTTGATTTAAAATTATTCTTGTTGGTTTATATTTTTAAACTTACATAATAATAACATCATAATTTAAAAGTTATTATATATCCCTTTTACACTCATTAAACCCTTACAGAAATTTTTATGTACACCAATTATACATCCAAAATTATCCTGTGATTTTCCCTCCTATATAATTATATAGTGAATACACATTTACATTTTTGCTCAATGTTATTCACATAGATGTAACTATCCTTAAATAATTTTATAATTCCATATAAATAACCCACAATACTTAATAATGGTATAAAAAATGATGGAATACATTATTTTCTGTATGATATATGTGGTTCAATTATACATGTACATGATATGAATGTGAGGGGTGGGCCTAGAATCATATACCCCTCCAATTCATTGGGAATGTTATTCTACCATGATATTCCAGTTATGGAAAAGAAAAGGTGACATAATCACACTATGTTATGATTTATTCACGGCTATCCTGGACTTCTTCTTATGATGTCATGTTTTAGGTTGTTTCTGCATTCCTATGTTACCATGATGCTATCATCTTATATCATGCTTTGATTATAATTTTTATGATTTTCTCACATTTTATGTTACCTTTATATTATAATTTTACAAAATGTATTGCATTCATCATATTATTCTTTTATTTTCCCATTATTGTTATTTATACCTTAACCTATTCTTATGTATGTCCCTGGGTTATTTTGATGATTTTTAAAAGAGTGATGGAATTTTAAGATCATATTATTTATTTTTAAATAAATTATTGTATCCATGGTTCATGATAATTTGTTATGTACCTAATTTATTAAATAAATTAGGCATCATAATCTTTAGAAATTTTATTTTTCATGTCATTATGTAATAAATCATAAATTATAGTGAATTAAAATATGTGTTTCTTTAAAATGGTTGTTGATTTGGGCATCAAGTGGTGGTATTTGGATAGGATCAGTATGGTATTTAAATAATTGAGGATAAAATATTTTTGTAAGTTTAATCATAAATTTTTGATGAATTTTTTAGACATGATTCAATGGATTGAAATAAATAAATTATGTATGTAATGAATATATTTGGATAATTTATTTAAAATTTGAGGTGGTGTATCAAATCCTTATGAAGACGTTGGGAATTCCAAGGCCGATAAAACTAATTATATATAAATGAATGTACATAATAAATGTAAGTTGAAGTATGATGGTTGAATAATATATGTCCCTGAAATGAAATCCATATCATGTAAATACTACTAAAATGATAATACCACTTTGTGAATAGGATATTAATCAATATAATAGGTTAAGATATCATAGATTAACTCTTTTATTCCCCTAGGGTATGATTCTAAATTGTATATGATCATTATATATTATAATCATATGAATTATGAGTTTTGGTGTTTTGGTGTTTTTTTCATCTTTTATAATTTTTATTCTTGAGAGTCCATGTTTTCTAATCATACCACATCATATCATTTTCTTAAATTTTGGTCTTTAGTTCCCTAATATTAATGAGAAGGTCTCTAAAACCCAGATTCTATTAGAATATATATATATATATATTTAATATTTATAGAAGGTTAAAATATATATATAATTTAATCGAACCAATAAATTTATTTATTTTTAAATGTATTAAAAAAATTCAATTAATATTAATTAAATACTTAATCTATATTAATTAATTATGAATAAAATCATTTAATCATAAAAATAAACTGTATTAAATAAAAGTTTTATGTATTTAATGTATTTATATTTTAATAGATTAAATTCATCAATACTAAATAATTATTTTAAATAAATTTATTGATAATATAATCAATAAAATAAAAAAAATGATCAATGGTTTACTAAATATCAAGGTATATGAATAAGACTAATTTTTACTTAAAAATGTTTTTCTAAGTATTTTTATTTATGCATTATGTCTTCTTGATATTGAATTAATTTTCATGATTTTGGAAAATTAAATCCAATAAAATGGATTTTAAATTTGGAATCATCATGTCCAAATTAGATAAAAAGGTCAATTTTATTTTTAGCGAAAAAATAATACATCAAATTAAATATTGAGCTATCATGGTAAATGTAAAATGATGTAAAAGTTTTTACTATAGGGTAATGACCTAAAATATCATTTAAAAATTATTATAAATGATTTTATTTGTGAATTATCGACCTCCCCTTGTTTTATCCCATTTATCATTCCACTACGGATCCAATTTCCGTGAGATATTACATTCCATGATCAATAATGATTCGTTACATATGAAAATTTTACTTATAATCACCTATAAATGGACCCATCCAAAACCAAACTAAAATAAAAAAAATTAATCAGTCTGTTCTCGAATACCTACCAATAATTCAATTGATTTGAAGTTTCTCTCAAATTTTTTAAATTTTTACCACTTAATGGCATCCAAAATCCATTATTTCAAAGAGACTCTCTATGAGAAGATTCAAGCCTTCGACATAGTCATTATCCTAAACCTGATAAATTTACCATATCTTTTTTACTCTTATCATCTTAAATCATAACCTTCACATTAAAAACAATTATTTGAAACAATTATTCATTTTTAAAATATATATTTTTACTATAAATTACATATTATTACACATTTTATCATTATAATGCATTCTTATTGGGTTCCTTTTACGACATTAATAAAGGAGGTTATATCATTTCTCTAATAAATGAATAAAATAACATAAATCCTTATAAATTTATGTGATAACTATTTATTTTAGAGGTATTTATAATTATTAAATGAAAATATATCTACGAATAATTATTAATAATATCGTTTCTTATCATATCAAAATTCACAAGAAGGGAGATTTTAAGAACTCTTGAGGAACCATCCCCAAATTTTCCAAAAGCTGTTAATTGGTCATTATGAGCATATCAAAAACACCCATATAACATTCATTTTATTTCATGGTGTGACTAGTACAAGAGAAATGGTGGAGGATGATAGTGACTATACCAAAGCTAGGATAACGAAATGTGACACCTAAAAATTGAATATTAATTTTAACAATGAATGATTAATAAATAGGTAATAAAATATTATATATTAATAATATCATTAAAATAAATATAATAAAACATTACATATAAATTAATAATATACCAATGTTGATTATATATGTTTTATAGTGCACTTGAAAAAACCAGAATCCAAGGTATGGGGTTTTGTTGACTCAATATATGTTCATCGAATCATACTCTATATTTTTTTAATATGTTCTTATAATTTTTTATATTCTTATATTTATCAGTTTTATATGGCATTTAGAAATTATATATTCTAAAATTAAATTTTCCTTCCACAATTTTTCTATTTTACGAATTCCATTATTCATAAAAATATAATGTTGTTAAAAATAATTCTCATATTCATTATTATCTCTTTCTCCACCATTATTAAAGTATTTCACAAAACGAATATTCTATTTAGGATTTTTAAATCCAAATATTTATTATCACACATATTCTTCATAATTATCTTTATCTCTTTACAAAATAAAATATTATAGAATCTTAACTGATGGAGGTTTCCTTAAAACTACATAAAATGAAAAAAAATGTTTCTTTCAACTCTTATATATTTTATATCCAATAATACAAATTTCATTATGTAAACTTTATTATTTTTAGTTTTCCATTAATAGAGTTTACTTTTAAAATTATTTTTATAAAATTCACCTTATCATCTTCTCAAATAAAATATTTTAATGTGACATGTGATTTCATCATTTTTTTAACACGATGTACAAAATGTTTTATAGAAACACTTTTTTACATTTTCACTTCTATTTACTTAACTATATAAAATAGATATATATCATATACATTTATTTTTCATTAATTTTCCCTTAAATTATATTGTGATATACTTCAATTAGAATATTACTTTTTGGGGAAGATCTAATCCAATTTATAATTTCAATTTATGTTATAGCATATGAAAATCGCATGCTACCGATTTAATTTCCATGATTTTTAGGATAATATACATGTTTGAATTTATATCTAACACATATGTTTTATTTATCCTTATGTGATGGATGTGAATCCAATCAATGAATTTGGAAAATATTTTTTCCTCATAAAAAATGATGTTATGCATAGACGTAGCTGGGTCAAACAATGTTAAAAAAATATTTTCATGATCCTAATTACATTTAACTAAGTTCAAAATTCTATGAATGGGAAAAATTATGTTTATGTTTATTTATAACACTATAATTAGACCAAATTTCACTTATCTTTGTTCCCAACTATATATATATATACCTGAATTCATTTAGATGGGTTCACAAAGTTATAGTATTACTATTCTTTTGTTTATTACATATGCCTCTATTATGCTTCATGGATCAAGATTATTATCTCATGTTTCAACATTATTATTCCATGGTATATCTTATTTATCCACTATAATCATTTTGAGTTTATATATCATTTCACCATGTATTATTGAGAACTCTTATGATTCCATATCATTTTTATATGATATTTCTTGCATGTTTTTATTTTATCAAATTCGTATGATCTCGCCCTTTAAGGATCACGGATTTCTTCTTCACTCACTAAGAATTTCATATCTCCCCTTCATATGTATCTCATTTATTTATGGAATTTTATGTAGCAATATTTTTATCAGTAATGATTTTTTGGGATATATTTAGGAAATAACGTCAAATAAGTCACATTTTTTTGTAATATACAAAGAGACTATAATATTTCTTTTTGGTACTTTTTCAAATCTATGTTATGAAAATTTTAAATTACCAAAATAATGAAAAATGGATACATGTTATACTCAGGATTTATTAGAATCGCTGTTGTAAAAATATGGATATTCACATTCACTATAAGTGTCAACATTATCCACAAATACATTCATCCCCTTCATATTATAGAATATATATTCTTCATATTTTTTATTTTCTTTAATCATGGAAAATATTTTTCTATTTTTCATAGTTCTTACAATTGTAGAATATTCCATTCAATTTATCATTCCTTCGATCATTCTATTCAAATTTGTTTTTCCTATCATCCCAATAATCATTATAGAAGTTATTGTTTATATAATCCATTTCATTCATCTTATATGTTTTTCAAATTATACTTTAAAAACAGTACAACAACTACTATGAAAATTTCATTTATATTGTCTTTTTACTATAGAATAATTCATTGTGTGGGATCTAGAAGTTATAAATCCAGGAGGTTTAAAGAGATAACATTCATTCATCAACTTCTCATTCTCAGCATCTCTACTAAATTTATTAATATTTTTCATTAAATCCCAAATAAAATCATCTATACACAACTTAATAATATTTTTTGTGTCATCCATAATTTTTTTTATTAGATTTCTATTCTATTGAAAGTATATATATGATATTCACAATGATTAATTAATCTATAATCTCTCTCTCTCTAGGATACTTCAATCCATTTAGAAATGTAATAAAACATTCTTTAATTTGGGACTTTAACATCCTCAGAATAATATTGAAATTTTGATAACAAACATTTAGAAAATATCTTATAATCTAAAAAAATATAGAAGTAACAAAATTAATAATCTATAATTTTCAATAAATATCATTAGTTATTTCTAAATAAGAAATCTGTTTTTAAATTTTATTGGTCGTTGAACATATTAGAGTATTCCAGAACTTTTATTTTATCTAATATTTTGGATTTTCATAATATGTAGAACTTGAAATTACCTTCATTGGAATCATATAACATTAATTCAGCACCACATAATGATCAAAACTAGTGTTAATCACAAATTTCATAATAAAATATCTCAAATATTAAAAAAAATATCTATAAAAAATTATTGTATAGAATATATTATAATTCTTTAATTTTCAAACTAGTAATTGTACCATAAAACGAATATCTTTATTTTACCAACATGTTAATGTTATTAAAAAACATTTCAAGAGTCTTATACCAAGTGTATCTCCACCAATTTCTGTTATGTAACCCTTACTTAATGATTTTAGTGGTTAAAATGTTAACGGTGATGAATGAGACAGTCGGGAGAACATGATAATAAGGTTTGAGGCCAAAGGGAAGTCACATGGGCGACACACGGTTTGTCTAACCGTTCGGCCAAACTGTGCGTTGTTGACACTTTTGAGGTAGTGGATCCCATACGGTTGGAGCACTATTTGGGACACTGTGCGAGGAGTTCGTGCGAGGGTATGCTGAGCCAACGTATAATGAAAAGTTAGCACACAGTCTGTCAAACCGTGCGAACTAATCGTGCGGGCACTTAAAGAAGATCCTAAAGAAGTGGATATCACACGGTTTTTCCTCTAAATGGATCTTTTTACCTCTTATGTGTCCATAACTTGGGATCACTCCCTATTAAAGGTTATATAACCTCTCCCATGCATTTTGGAGGTGATCCAAAGGCTTTCTTGGGTGAATCATATCTAGATTCTTGAGGTATGTGATCGTTCATCATTGTTCTTGATCGGTTTCTTAGATCTACTTATCCTATTCTCTTGGTTTCTTAGATATATTTCTATTATGGGGATATCTATGTGTGTGTATTCCAAATATGATGATATATGTTCTTGGTATTACTAGTAAATTAGATCTAAGTATGGTTCTTGATGAATCAACCCAGTTTTCTTGTGAGGACTTCATTCGTTGTGGTTTCGTCAAAATCTTCGAGGTAGGAGGCTTCTTTCTTGACTGAACATAGTAGAAATTATTGGAAAGATTTCAAATTGAATTTTTGGTTTTGAATTTATTGTTATTTTATTGTTGAAATCTTGATGGAAACATTCTTGAGTGATGGTTGTGAAATTTGGAAAATTGGGGATTTTGAATCAGTGCTTGGGTTCTTAATTTTAAAATAGAGATTTTAAATTGGGGGTTTTTAGGAATTGTGACACATGGATTCGATTATATGTTTTCAATAAAATTAATGTTTAATTGAAGTGATGTGGTTGTTTTAAAATTGGTTTATTCTTTGGTTTTCAGAAAAAGTAAAGTTTTATTGAAATGGTTTGAATTGGAAGAACACACTTGGTTAATGACAAGATGGTTGTGTCTCTTCATGTGCATGTGGGACGAATAAGGGTTAGGGGTCTCTCCTATCACTAACAGGGTGGTTTAGGGGTAGTGATCTCCCCCGTCAAAGGGTTCATGTGGGAAGAATAATGGTTAGGCGTCTCCCCCGTTATTAACAGGATGGATAATGTTAAGGGCTTTCCCTTGTCGATTAGTTCACTAAGGACGACTTAGTGAAAGGATGACTCACCACTCATGAGTATAGGGAGATCTAGGTTACATGCAGGGTTGGTTGTGTAGATGTATTTAATAAATTGGGTATGTTAAAAGAATATTGAGAAATCGTTTTAATGATTGTTTAGTTATTTTTCTGAAAAAAATAACTTATTGAAAAAATTGGTTTCAATTACACTTGTATGCTTTTGGTTATAAATGGTGTTGAAAAATTGTTTATATTATGTTATAAACTATTTTTGTAAATTTGTATATATAAACCATCTTATATAAATGTGACTAAATTTTCTGTCATATTGGCGTGAGTAGGGAAGTCATTGGGGAAAACCTACTAAGTTTTTTACTGTTACGACCCAAAATTTTGAATAATTTTTCTTTCTTACTTTGTGTGTTATTTTATTTTATACTCAACAAATCTATTTCATTTAATAAAACGAGTATAATTAAAATACAACCATTGGAAACTAAATATTGTGATTATTTTCTATTAATACAAGCGATCGTGATTATTTAATATGGAAAGAAAATTCGATGGCCCCATCAAGTACTCTTGGGCCGATCGAAGCCCATTTGACGAAACTCGGGAAGGTGCTAGCACCATTGGGATTTTCTCTATACTAGAACTTCTTCATGTGAAGCTAGGACAGAATCACCATCGTGAGAAGTTCAAGCTGATAGAAATCACTACTCGGGCAATGTTAGCCGAGCCGCCCCATGATTCTATCACCCAATCACACCTTACTCTTAGGTCCTATGCTGGTGTTATACGAGGTTATGTAACGACACCGTAACTTCCTTTTGTAATCCTTTGATTTAGATAAAAGTTTTGATTTCTTCTTATGATGAAGTTTGTGAATTGTCAAATGTCTGGAAAAATATAGTATGCATATTATTCATGAATTTTAGAAAAAGGATAATTTAAAAATATTTATGTAAACCTTAAATAATTAATAGTGTTTAATGATTTTCAAAAAATGGTCTTCTATAGTTGTGTTCAGTATGATATTTAGAGTCTAATATGATCAACATAATTTTTAATGAATCATAAATTATGAATAGTGATCTTACGCTTGAGATTAGTAATGTGACCAAATGGATTAGTAATCTCATTTAAATAATGTATTAATATAATTTAGGCACCAAGATTAAGTTATGTGATTCAATAAAATAGGTAAATAACTATTTTAGAAATTATTGGTTAAGTATTAGTTTTTTTGGGGTGAATAGTGTTTTTTATTTAAAAATAAAATTAAAAATATTTAGAAAATTATTTTCAAAAAATGGAGTTCATTTTTGAAATTAGAGCATCGATATTTGGTTAAGGTGAATTTTTGGAATTTTTCTGAAACAGTTGAATTTTCAGTGATTAGTTTTTTAAAAAAAAATTAAATAAAAAATATTTAGAAAATTATTTTGCTAAAATTTAGTTCATTTTTGAATTCAGAGCATTGATATTTTGTTAAGGTGAAATTTTGGTATTGTTCTGAGAAAGTTGACTTTTCGGTGAATATTGAAAATACAGTTTTTGAGTTTCTGGTGTTTAATGACATCATTAAGGATGTATTAATTATTCAATAATTCTGGTCGACTTATGAATAGTAAAATAAGGTATTAGGTGTCCCATGTTTTCAATACCATGGGAAAATACCATGGGCAAGCCCATGGTTTTTCCAATACCACCAATGAGGTGTCCCTTGGCCATTAATGCCTTGACCCCTCACTTTCCATATAAATACCAAGCCATTCTCTAATCCTTTCCATTCCAAAATCCTTCTCAATGATTTTCTAGCCTTCTTACCTCTCAAGGAGTCCTCCCAATGTTCCCCCAAGCCCTAAAGGTCCCTACATTCAAGTTTTAAGAGTTACATTTTAAGGTAAAGGATCCTACCTCTCTCTTTATTTTCATGTATACTCCTTTATGTAATTTATTTTATGTTCCATGTTATTATGTTAGGTATGTTATTTTATTTTCATCCTACTTTACTTTTAATCTTCATATGATGAGAGAGCCCCTCTTTCACTCACCAATTCATTTTGTGAATGTTTAATTGGCACCGTTAGGCTGCCAAATTTTTGTAAGGGTTCCTACCTCTCTCTTTCTTTTCATGTATTCTCTTGTATGTAATTTATTTTAAGTTCCATGTTCTTATGTTGTAAATATTCTTTTATATTCATCATACTTTCCTTTTCATGTTCATATGATTATAGATACCCTCTTGCTCTCATCGATTCATTTTATGAATGTTTAAGTGGCACCGTTAGGCTGCCGAAGTTTTATAAGGGATCCTACCGCTCTCTTTCTTTTCATTTATTCTACTTTATGTAATTTATTTTAAGTTCCATGTTATTATTTTAGTTATCTTCTTTTATATTAATTTTAATATCCTTTTCATGTTCATATAATGATAGATCCCCTCTTTCTCTCATTAATTCCTTTTATGAATTTTTATGTGGCGCTGTTAGGCTGCCGAATTTTTGTATGGGATTCTTTCACCCTTCTCATTTTCAAGTTCTATTTTTATGTCATGTCTTTCAGGTTACTTTTTATTATGTTTGGGTATGATATCTATATCCATCATAATTTTATTTTATGTTCATATGATGAGAGACCCTATTTTATCTCATCAATTCATTTTTTGATGTTTTAAGTGGCGCCGTTAGGATGCCGAATTTTTCATAATAGAAATCTTATTTTTGTCTTCCATTCAAGTATTTCATTACGTATGGTATGTACTTAAAATTTTATTACCATGTTCTTATATACTTTATATTCTGTCCCTATACTTTTTTATGGATAATTATGAATGGGTGGCCCATTTCCACTCTCCTTTCAATATTTTCTAAAACCTTGTAACATAGTCGTAATGCTGTAGAATTTTCGTCTCAATGTTTCTCTATCATTTTCTAAAATTCTTTTATTTTATTAAGTGTATAATAAAAAATCATTCTTCTATAGGGGTATTCACATATATATCAAAATTTTCAATTTTAAATTATGGGATTTGCATACATGAAACCCGCTTTCCTTTTTCCGTGGGTTTAAATTGACATAAAGATCATGTCTTTAAAGCAGCTTTTAAAACGTTATGATTATGAAATGAAACCCATTTAGTTTATGATATATGGGTTATTTATGAAATGTTTGATGATAATATATGTGGATCACATGATAATAAAGAAAAAGTAAGGGTACACCCTGATAGCACTCCAATGCATTGGGTAATGACTTAATCTCTAGAGACGACCATTTTAACGATACCTTGGTGAATAACCTTGGTAATTTCTTAATGACACCATGGGGATGGACCTTGGTGATACAGAAATGATTTTCAATGTTAATTGTTTTAGAAACATCTTCATGTTATGAAACATGTTATTTTTATATGCCTCATGATGTCTTTCTCATGCCTTAAAGTTATTTATCATGACTATATTTATGTATATCATGCTCACATGTAAAATGTGTCTCTTGTTTTCCTTATTGGTCATTTTTCTCACCCTTTCCTTTGATGTATGCTCCCAGGTTGTGAGATGCTTTAATGAACATTGGAAGAACAATGAAGAATCCTTTCAAGTGTTTAAGAAGAATGTTTTAGGTCGTCATGTATTAACTTCTTAATTTCCAAGACACTAGATTTTAAAGATCCTCTATATGTAAAATATAATGAAAAGTTATGTATTAAAAAGGCGGGATGATATAATTGGTATCAAATTATAGATTAGTTATTTATGGAAATTAGGATATGAAAACTTTAGGAATAACCCTATATGAAATTTTAAATATAGGAAATCTTCATCATATTTTGTTGAGTATTGAGTAAGTGGTTTATCAAGAAAATACATCCTTTTCTGGATAAGAGCAAGTAGAGGTAGATCTGGCACAGATGTAAATATGAGTAGAACCCAAAAACATTGCTTTGAGCTAGAATCAAACAGGAAATGGTACACGACAAAGGGACTTGATGCACTTTTGGTTACGATACTCCCAGGGGATATATTTGGTTAATCACATGCTTTTTATTAATCATTATAAAGGAATTATAGAAAAATGTAATTGTCAAAGCATGATGTTTTTAGACATAAAATCATTTTTAGTTAAAATATTCGTAAATGAAATAAGTTTCTCATGAAGGATTTATTCATTTGGAAAATGTCCCCATAGTCTAGGAATACGTTGACGTATTTCCTAAAGATTTACCCGGACCTACCCCAGAAAGAGAGGTAGAGTTATCCATTGAACTTGTAACTGGACCTCATCCGATGTCAAAGACTCCCTAAAGGATGGAAAATGTAGAGCTAGAATAATTAAAGAAATAACTCCAAGATCTTTTGGAGAATGGGTTTATCTGGCCAAGTGTTTCTCCTTGGGGAGAATCGGTTCTCTTTGTGAATAAGAAGGATGGATTAATGCAGCTATGCATTGATTATAGAGATGTGAATGAGATCGTAGTGAAGAAAAAATACTCTCTTCTAAGAACTGATGAAATATTTGACAAAATTCATGGGGCTCAATTATTCTCAATGATTGATCATCATTTTTTTATCATCAATTGAGGGTGAAGAATTATGATATTCCAAAAACTGCCTCCAATCAAGATATGGACATTATGAGTTTGTTGTTATACCCTTCGGACTGACTAATGCACCTGCTATTTTATGGATCAAGAATAAGTTGATTTTGAAAACATATGTTTTATCAAATGGATATCTTTTTTATAGAAAAATGATTTGGTGGTAAAATGTTAAAGGTTATTTTGGATGATTTTTCTCTTTTGGAGTAATATATGTCTAAGGGAAATAAAACACTACAGGATTTCAATTGAGGAGGAATGATTGATTTTTTTTGTAATAATTTATCTTTTTATTGTGGACATATGATGATTTGGGTTATTTCTGGAAAATGATGAACCTATCAAAGAGAATATGTGAATAGGATAATTACAATTTAGTAAGAGACATTAATAGTAGTCGATGTTATTTGGAGACAAATGTTAGCAATTTTTTTGGGAAGACTATGTGATTAAGTCCTTCTGAGTTTTGGGTTCCAATCTTAGTTTGGATTATTCTGAAGAATTTTAAGGATGATTGTGCATTTAATGGTCTTTTTGGAACTTTGGGTACTTTTGTTGAATTTTTGAGATTAAAAGTCATACTTATTTTTATAAAAGATTGTCTTTTTTTGGGGACTATATGATCTCATACTAACTTTTTTGGTTTTAGTTGATGACTAAGACAATGGAAAATATAGTTATTCTTTTGTGGATTATGTGAATCTCTAGAAGATGATTCTTCTGCTTTTGATGCGACTATGTCTTTTTGAATGCTCATTTTTTGGAGAAAAGATTAGTCTTGGTGGAAACTTTTTAATGTATGAAACTCTAGTTGAAGGTAAATATATTTCCTTCTGTTTTTATTCTATATAGTAAATTAATTCCTTAATATTATGAAAAGGAACATAAAAAAAACTTTTTCAGTTTACGTTTCCCATTGGGTAACCAAATATCGTTTAACACATCTTATGTTTTTGACCTTCTTGTATTTAAATTTTCTCCGAATCATGTTTTCTATCACATTTCATCAGAACTTCACCCTTTGTTTTCTCTTCCATATCCATGTTTTCCTACATGGAATCCTAGTTTCGGTTTACTCGGGTGACCATTGTACTACACTTTCTTTCTTTTAAAGTAATATTTTTACTAACTCTATTCCAATGTGGAACATTCAAAGAAATTTCCAAGCCCAATATTAAAATTGATAGGACGGAATTTCTTAAGGGTGGAAGATTGTAACGACCCGAAATTTTGAAAAAAATTTGTTTCCTAAGTTTGTGTGTTATTTTGTTTTATACTCAACAAAACTATTTCATTTAATAAAATGAGTATAATTAAAATAAGATCATTGGAAACTAAATTTTGTGATTATTTTCTATAAATACAAGAGATCATGATTAATTAATATAAAAAGAAAATTATAAGACCCCATCCAGTAGTCTTGGGCCGATCGAAGCCAATCTGACGGAACTCGGGAATGAGGTAGCACATTTGGGCTTTGCTCTGGACCAAACCCAAGCCGAACTTCATCGTGTGAAGCTAGAACAGAATCACCTTTGCGAGAAGTTCAAGCTAATAGAAATCAGTACTTGGGCAATGTTAGCCGAGCCACCCCAAGATTCTATCACCATAGCACACCTTACTGTTAGGTTCTATGCTGGTGTTATAAGGGGTTTTGTAACGTGACCGTAACTACCTTGTGTAATCCTCTGATTTAAATAAAAATTCTGATTTCTTCTTATGATGAAGTTTGTGAATTTCCAAATGTCCGGATAAATATAGTATGTATATTATTGATAATTTTTAGAAAAAGGATATTTTAAAAATATTTATTTAAACCTTAAATAATTTAAAATGTTAATTTATTTTTGAAAAATGGTCTTCTACAGTGGTGTTCTGTATGAAAATTAGAGTCTAATAAGATCAACATAATTTATAATGAATAGTAAATTATGAATAGTGATTTTACACTTAGGATTAGTAATGTGGACAAATTTATTAGTAATATCACTTAAATAAATTATTAATATAATTTAGGCACCTTGATTAAGTAATGTGATTCAATAAAATAGGTATATAACTATTTTAGAAATTATTGGTTTATTATAAGTTTTTTCAGGTGAATAGTGTGTTTTAATTAAAAATTTAATTAAAAATATTTATAAAATTATTTTCATAAAATGGAGTTCATTTTTGTAATCAGAGCATCGATATTTGGTCAAGGTGAATTTTTGGGATTATTCTAAAACAGTTGAATTTTTAGTGAATAGTGTTTTTATTTAAATTTTAAATTCAAAATATATAGAATTTTTTTTGTAAAATGGAGTTCATTTTTGATATCATAGCATCAATATTTGGTTACGTTGAAATTTTGGGATTTTTTTTATGAAAGTTGAATTTTCGGTGAATAGTGAAAATACAGTTTTTGAGTTTCGGGTGGTTAATGACATCATTAAGGATGTATTATTAATTAAATAATTCTTGTAGACTTTACAATAGTAAAATAATGTATAATTTTTCCCAAGTGGCCAATACCTTGGGAAAATACCATGGGAAAGCCCATGGTTTTTCCAATACCAGCAATGAGGTGTCCCTTGGCCATTAATGCCTTGTCCCCTCACTTTCCCTATAAATACCAAGCCATTCTCTCATCCTTTATATTCCAAAATCCTTCTCAACTATTTTCTAGCCTCATTACCTCCCTTGGAGTCCTCCCAAGGCTCATCTAATCCCTCAAGGTCCTGACCGTTGAGTTTTAAGTGTTACGTTTTAAGGTAAGAGATCCTACCTATCTCTTTCTTTTCATTATTCTCCTTTATGTAATTTATTTTATGTTCCATGTTCTTAGGTTAGGGATGTTATTTTATATTCATTCTATTATCCTTTTCATGTTCATATGATTATGGAGCCCTTCCTTCTCTCATCAATTCAATTTATGAATGTTTAAGTGGTGTCGTTAGGCTGCCGAATTTTTGTAAGGGATCCTACCTCTCTCTTTGTTTTCATGTATTCTACTTTATGTAATTTATTTTTAGATCAATGTTCTTGTTTTGGGTATGTTGTTTTATATTCATCCTACTTTCCTTTTCATGTTCATATGACGAGAGAGCCCCTCTTTCTCTCATCAATTCATTTTATGAATATTTATGTGGCGCTGTTAGGCTGGCGAATTTTTGTAAGGGATCCTACCTCCATCTTTCTTTTCATGTATTCTCCTTTATGTAATTTATTTTATGTTCCATGTTCTTATGTTTGTGATGTTCTTTTATATTCATCCTACTTTCCTTATCATGTTCATATGATGAGAGATACCCTCTTTCTCTCATCAATTCATTTTATGAATGTTTATGTGGTGTCGTTAGGCTGCCGAATTTTTGTAAGGGATTCTTTCACCCTTCTCATTTTCAAGTTCTATTTTTGTGTCAAGTATTTCAAGTTCCTTTTTATTATGTTGTGGAATTATCTATATATCCATCATAATTTTATTTTATGTTCATATGATGAGATTCCCTATTTTATCTCATCAATTCATTTTTTGAAGTTTTAAGTGATGTCGTTAGGTTGCAAAATTTTTCATAAGAGAAATCTTATTTTTATCTTCCTTTCAATATTTTAATTTCATATGGTATTTCTTTTAAATTTCATTACCATTTTCTTATATCGTTTATATTATTTCCCTCTATTGTTTTATGTATCATTATGAGTCGGTGAACTATTTCCCCGCTCTTTTGAATATTTTCTCTAACCCTGTAACATAATCGTTATGCTGCAAAATTTTCCTCTCAAAATGTCTCTCCCTTTTTCTAAAATTGTTTTATTTTATTAATTGAAAACCCAAATATATTTGTTCTATATGGGTTATTCACATATATATTAAAATTTTCTATTTTAAATTCTTTGATTTACATACATGAAACCCGCTTTCCGTTTTCCGTGGGTTTAAAGTGACATAAAGATCATGTCTTTAAAACAGTTTTTAAAACGTTATGATTATAAAATGAAACCGATTTTTTTATGCTATATGGGTTATTTATGAAATGTTTTATGATGATATATGTGTCTCACATGATAATAATGATAAATTAAGGGTGATCCCTGATAGGGCTCCAATGCATTGGGTAAAGACTTAATCTCTAGAGATTACTATTTTAACTATACCTTGGTGAATAACCATGGTAAATTTTTAATGAAATATTAGGGATAGAACTTAGTGATACGTAAATTATTGTCTAAGTTAAATTTTGTAGAAACATCTTCATTTTATGAAACACATTATTTTCATTTGCCTCATGATCTCTTTCTCATGCCTTAAAGTTATTTATCATGACTTTATTGATGTATCTGATGTTCACATTTGAAATGTTTATCTGGATTCCCTTACTGGGCCTTTTTCTCACCCTTTCCATTGATGTATACTCCCAGGTTATGAGAATCTTTAATTAACTTTGGATAAACAATTAAAAAGTCTTTCAAGTCATTAAGAAGAATGTTTTATGTCGTCATGTATTAAGTTTCTAATTTCCAAGACACTAGATTTTAAAGATCCTCTGTATGTAAAATGTAATGAAAAGTTATGTATTTATGAGGCAAGATGCTATATATACTCACCCCTACTTTGGAACTTTGGTTCATTTGCAGATGCTATCTTCCGGGATAGGGAAAAAGTTAATGTGCCACATGTATTTTGCACTACCCTGTAACGTTTGGGTTGTTCGGTGATTGTGGATCAAGGAGCTTGTGGAGAATGAAGTCTTGTGGTCTTTTGAGAGTCTTATATCATTCATTAAGTGTGTAATTTGATACTTGGTTATTCTTTCGTTGTTGTATACAATGATATGGTTTTGAGATACATGAAGATGTTGGGATTTCTTTCACTCATTCATGCACTATATAGTGAATATTTGGTTATGGTTGGTTGGTTTATTTGTTTATTTATTAAAGGGTAAATCATCCCCCAATTGTATTTGAAACCCTTCGGCATTTATTTCCAGCCTTTGGCGTATTGGGGATGTCGCTTAAGGCCTAGTAATGACTCATTTTACTCTCAAGGGAATGAAAATTAGTGGGTCATTACCAATGGTATCATCTTGTTTAGTCACTGCCTAACAAGTAGTCATCGGTGTTCCTCATTTTGGAGATGAAATACCATCTTGTTTATTCCTTTGGTGGGAATCATATAAAGGATTAGTATTGTCAGAACATGAAATATATATCATAAAAGGATGTAGCTAACCCTTTTGTGATGAACATCATGTAACCCTAAAGTTGGCTAAATAAGTGTTTTGAGACACTTCTGGGATTTTGAAATCTCATTATAATGGTATTAGCCAATGAGACAAGAATGAAATGCATTATAGAGTAATGAATTCCCAGTTGGAGTGCATACATCATTTCTAGAAATGATCATTTTTTAAAAGTATGGAATTGGTTTTCAAATGAATGACTTTGAAAAAGAGAATGATTTTTGTATTTTGAAAATGGTTTAATTATTAAAAGCACATGAAGTGGTTTCAAAATTAGTTGAACATGGGGAAAAAGATTTTTTTAAAAACAATGTTGTGATAGTTGATGTGATTTAATTTGAAATGATAATCCATTAGTTACTAGAGAGTGTGATTGACAGAGTTTGTTGTTTGTTTTGAAAATGCCACCTGGTAGGCGTCGTCAAAACCAACCCAATGAAGCTGCGAAGAATGTGGTTACACCTGAACCACATGTGAACCAAGAGCTGATTCAGACTATTTTCTAGGCTTTTAATGACATGGATATAAGAAACCATAGGAATGAACCAAGGCTTGTGGATAATAAAATCTAGTTCAAGAAGAAGAATCCACCAAATTTATTGGGTTAATTCTGAACCCGAGAAGACGAAGGTGTGGTTATGTAGGATGAATCGTATATTCAACTTCATCGGCACACCAGTAGAGATATAGGTCAAACTACAGACATATATGCTTGTGGATATTGCATGTCGGTGGTGGGATTTAGTGGTGTAGGCTAAATTGGATGAAGGCCTTACATTAGAGGACTTTTAGGAATTATTCAACAAAAAATTCTATCCTCACACGTTCAAGATCCAAATAATAATGGACATATTCAGCCTAAAACAATATAGTCTCTCTGTCACCAAGTATACGGCTATGTTCATGAAGGTAGTATGCTTTTCACTAGAAGTTGTGGCAAGTGCCTCTTTGAAGGAACACATCTTCGAATCATTTCTAAGATAGGAAATTCGATCGAAGATTACAGTACTTTGTATTAAATATTATACATAGATGGTGAACAGAGAGACTGTTGATGAACATGATATCTTGGGATCGATAAGAAGATGAATGATGATACCTACAGGAAACAGTGGGATCTCAACCACTGGGAACAAGAGGAAAAGGGACACCTACTTCCACCATGCAAGTGGAAATCAGAACCAGACAGCAAGATCACTAAACCTTCCTCCACAACCCTAGATAAAATCAAGTTGTTTTCAAGGTGGTTCACTTGACCACATAAAGTGATACCGTATGACATAACCCAGAGCATGTCATAATTGTAACAAGATGTGACAACATCAACACTATTGTCACAGTGCTCAAAGTTCAGGTGCTCAAGACACTTCTCAGCTATCGCAAGCATCGTACACTTCGACTGGATGAGGCAAGAATAATTAGTCTCATCAGTAGAGAAGATCTAGCTATGATGATTCTAGAAATACCATGACTCCTCAACCAGGGAAACTCAGGAAGGAAGCAAAGAGAACAGTATATTGAAGAAGCATTTGTATGGAGTTGAGCTAATGATTGTAGATGATCATGATGAACCATATATAGTATGTGGTATGATTCTTTTGAATTCTATCTTTGTGCTAGTGTATTTTGATACTGGTGAATAACATTCCTTCATTGTTTCTCATGTTGTTGACTTGATATATTTAAAACTGGAAAAGATTCCTTCTGTTTCGAAACTGTAAACTCCTCTTGGTGTAAAAGCATTTCAAGCCTTTGTGTGTAGAGAATGAGCTATATATGTTGATGGAGTTGAGTTAAAATGGGACTTCATGATGTTGTATATGGATTTCTATGACTTAATCTCCAGTATGGATTGGCTAACAATGTTCAAGGATCAAATCGACTGTTATAGGAGAACAATTAGTTTCATGACTGAGGATGGTATCAAGAATATCTTTAGAGGAGAGAGTACTATAATGAAAGGTGAAAAGTGATTGTTGGAACAAATGGTGGGAAATATGTCTTACCAATTGGAAGCATTGGCTTTGGAATCAATAGAAGGGATCAAGAAAAATAGTTTTCCAGCTGTTGTGGATCAATTTCCAGATGTCTTTCATAAGAACGTCTCATGGTTACCACCTCTAAGGGAAGTGGAGTTTAATATTGATCTAATTCCATTGACCAGTCCTATTTCCCTTCCATATTATAGGTTGGAACCAAATGAGATACATGAATTGAAAACAAAGTTAGAAGAGTTTGAAACAAAGGGTTTCATTCGACCAAGTACGTCTCCAAGGGCAGCACCAGTTTTTTTCGTGAAGAAGGCAGATGGAACTCTTTAGTTGTGGGTTGATTATTATAATATTAACAATGATACAATAATGAATAGATATCCACTTCCATGCATTGATGATATATTTTATCAATTAATGGGAGCTTAGTGGTTCTCTAAGATTGACTTGTGATTAGGATATCCCCGATTGATAGTTAGAAAAGAGGATATTCCAAAGACAGTTTTCAGAAGTAGATATAGAAATTATGAATAAGTATTCATGCCTTTAAGTCTAAAAAATTCACTAGCAGTCTTCATGGAATTGAGGAATCAGATATTTCATCAATATCTGGTTTTTTATTGTGGTGTTTTTGGATGAAATTTCGGTATATTCAAAGACAAGGGCTGATCATATGGTCCACTTTGAAACAGTGCTACAAATCTTGAGATATCATCTTTTGTATTCCATATTAACAATGTGTGATATTTGGATACAAAAAGTACGTTTCCATTGACATGTCATTGCTGAGAAAGGTGTTTTTATTGATCCAAAAAAGATAAAAGTCATTATCTCTTGGAAACCACCGAAGAATGTGTTCGAGATATGAAGTTATATTGGTCTATATGGTTACAACTGATGCTTTTTTTGTGATTTACCATGAGTAGATTCACAAATGATAGTTGTAACAAAGAATAATGCTCCATTCCAATAGACAGAAGAATGTCAGAAGTCTTTCCAGGAACTGAATGTTTGGATTACATAGGCACCTATCATGACCTTGAAAAAATCAGGATCAGGGTATGTGGTGTATTGTGATGCTTCAAGATCTGGGTTGGGTTGTGTTCTCATGCAATGAGATCACGTGGTTTCTTATGGATCAAGGTAGATAAGGGTGCATGAGAAAAATTACCCAACACATGATTTGGAGTTTTCTGTAGTCTTCCATGCTTTGAAAACATATATACATTATCACATTGGTGATAAATTTACTATAATTACGGATCACAAAATCTTGATACACATTTTCTCACAGCATGATATTAATCTGATACAAAGGATGTGGATGGATTATCTCCAAATGTTTGACTTTGACTTGATGTACACACTAGGGAAAAGAAATTCACTGGCGGATACATTGAGTAGAAATTCATATGCTTAGTTAGAAAAAGAAGCTTCAGAAGAATGGTAGTAGATGTCGGTCTTAGCTGAAATGCATGTGGAATGTGAAGACCAAGGTGATGTTGTGGTTTCTTTTCATCAATGCTTGTTATTGATTTAGTAAAAATGATCAAATAAGCACAAACATCTGATGCATAATCTCTATTTGTAAGTTAAAAACACAATGGCGAGAGACAATAAATGGATGGAAACTTGATGGGGGTTCAGTTTTGTGTTCCATAGATCAGATGGTTGTACCTATGGTATTTCATGAACATCTCCTTCATTCATAACACTATTCAAGATGGTTTGTACATATAGGGACACAGAAGAAATATAAGGCATTGAAGGAAATGTTTTGGTAGAGCGGCATGAAAATGAAGGTGGCCGAGTTCGTCTCGTGGTGCTTAACTTGTCACCAGGTTAAAGCAGAGCATTAGAGACCAGCAGGTATGTTACAATATTTGCCCATACCATTTTAGAAATGGGATAAAAATGAAATATATTTTGTTACCGGTCTTCCAAGAACGTCTAGAAACACGATGCCATTTGGGTGATAGTGGATCATCTAACCAAGTCGACCCATTTCATCCCTATTCATGAATCTCATTCGGTGGAGGATATTTCAGAAATCTATATCTGAGAAGTGGTGAAGTGGCATGGTGTACCAGTGTATGTAGTCTCAGGTAGAGATCTGATGTTCACATATCGTTCTAGAAATCATTACAGAAAGCCCTTGGAACTCAGTTGACTATGATCACCACATATCATACTCAAATGGATGGGAAATCCAAGCAGACGATACAAAAATTAGAAGACATGTTTCAGTCTTGTGTAATGGATTTTGGTGTATTGTTGGAGGATCATATACCCTTAGTGTAGTTTTCATATAGTAATAATTATCATTCCTCGATACACATGGCTCTGTTTGAAACATTGTTTTGGCGTCCATGTCATTCTCCACTATACTGGGTGGAAATGGGTGAAAGTTCACTGGTCGGGCCAAAACATGTCTCAGAAACAAAAGTGTTGATCCAATTGAATATAAAGTGGATGGAGAAAGCTCATAGTCGTCAAAAATATTATGAAGATCACTGTCTATGACCATTGTCGTTCGTTGTGGGTGATCATGTCTTCTTGATAACCCTTCCAACAATTGGACATCGTCATTTTTAGAATAAGGGCAAGTTATATCCTAGATACATTGGCCCTTTAGAGATACTATAATAGGTTGGAGAGTTGTTATATCGTTTGACATTACCACCATAGTTTAGTTCTATGAATAATGTGTTCCATATATCATAGTTGAAAAAGTATCGCCCTAATCCTGACCATGTGATCAGATGTGATCACGTTGAGCTAGAACCAGATGCATCACTGGTACATATTCTAGGGATGATCATGGGTAGACAAGATATATTCTTTCATGGGAAAATCATCATCCTAGTGTGGGTTTTATGGTAACATGGTATGATTCAAGAAGAGACTTGGGAACGTGGGAAGGAAATGAAAGAGCAGTGGCGGAAACTATTTTTGGCTAGCATGGGTTGTCTACTTTTCAAGGATGGAAAGACTAATGGTGGGGAGAATGTAGTACCCCCAGTTTCTATTATGTAACCCTTAATTAATGATTTTAATGGTTATAAAGTTATGGGTGATGAATGAGAGTGTGAGGAGATCTTGGAATTATGTTTTGAGGCAAAGGGGAAGTCGCATGGGTGGTGCACGGTTTGATTAAAATGCGGCCATACCATGTGTAGTCGGCACTTTTGTGGCATTGGCTCATGCACGGTTTGAGCATGGTTCGGGAGACTATGTGAGGAGTCGATGCGAGGCTCTTCCCAGGCAGTGGCTAACACATGGTTATTGAACAGTTTGTCAAACCGTGCGAACTGACCATGCTGGCACATAAATGAGATCCTAAAAAAGTATATCTCACACATTTTTTCCTTTAAATGGATTTTTCCTCATAAGTGACCATAAATCTATATCACTCTCTCTTGAAGGTATTATAACCTCTCTCATGAATTTTGGAGGTTATCTAAAGGCTTTATTTGGAAAATCAAAGCCAGTTTCTTGAGGAATGTGATCGTTCGTCGTTGTTCTTGATTAGTGTCTTAGATCTACTTCTCCTATTCTCTTGGTTTCATAGATCTACACTAGTTATGGGTAGATCTATGTGTATGGATTCCAAATATGAGGATATTTTATCTTGATCATGCTAGGAAAAGATATCTAAGGCGGGTTCCTGGAGAATCAACCCAGTTTTCTTGTGCGTTCTTCGTTCATTTTCGGTTTCATTAAAACCTTCAAGGTATGAGGATTTTTTCTTGACTCCACTTAGTAAAACTGATTTTCATGATTTCAAATTGAATTTGTGGTGTTTAATTTATTGTTATTTGTTGTTTGAACACTTTTTGGAAAACTTCTTGAGTGTTTGTTGTGAAATTTGGAAAATTGGGGATTTTGAATCAGTGCTTTGGTTCTTAATTTTAAAATAGAGATCTTAAAATGGGGGTTTTATAGAATTGTGAAAAATGGGTTGGATTAGATGTTTTCAATAAAAGAGAATGCTTTATTGAAGTGAAGTGGCGGTTTTGAAATTAGTTTTTCATTTGGTTTTCAATAAACGTACTATTTTATTAAAATGGTTTGAATTGGTTGAAAACACTTGGTTTTTGACATGATGGTAGTGTGTGTTCATGGGCATGTGGGGTGGATAAGGGTTAGGGGTATCCCCATCCTTAATGGGATTTATAAGTGTTAGAGATATCCACCATCAAAGGGTTCATGTGGGAAGTATAAGGGTTATGGGTCTCCCCCATCATTAATGGGAAGGATAAGGGTTAGGGATCTCCACCGTCAATTGGTTCACTATGTACGACTTAGTAAAAGGATGACTCACCACTCGCATGTATAGGGAGATCCATGTTACATGAAGGGTTGGTTGTGTGGATGTATGAAATGAAATTATTATGTCAAAGGAATATTTGGAAATGATTTTAAAGCTTGTTTAGTTATTTTTTTGGAAAAATAACTTATTGGTAAAATTGGTTTCAATTACACTTGTGTGATTTTGGTTATAAATAGTTTTGGAAATTTTTTTATATTTGGTTATAAACTATTTTGAAAAACTATTTTATATAAAGTGTATTATATAAATTTGACTAAGATTTTTATCCTAGTGGTGTGATTAGGGAATCCATTGGGGAAAACCTACTGAGTTTTATAGTCACCCCTTCCTTGGAACTTTGGTGCTTTTGTAGATGCTATCTTCCAGGAAGGGGAAAAGGTATGGTCTCACACATATTTAACACTACCTTGTGATGTTTGGGATGTTCGGTGATTGAGGAGCTTGGTGCTTGTGGATCATAGAGTCTTCTTGTCTTTTGAGAGTCTTGTATCATTTATCCACTGTGTACTTTGATAATTGGTTATTCTTCGGTTATTGCATAATTTGATATGGTTTTGAGATACATGAAGATGTTGGGTTCTCATTCATTCGTTCATGAATCATATAGTTAATGTTTGGTTATTGTTGGTTAGTTTATTGGTTTATTTCATGGAGTTTAAATCCTCCCCCACTAAACCCTTTGCATTATTTTCCAGCCTTTGGCATCTTAGGGATATCGCTTAAGGCCTAGTAACGACTCATTTTACTCTCAAACCAATGAGAATTGGCACGTCATTACACCAAGTGCATCCCAGAATAGTATATACTATTACTCTGATACCATGTGTTGTACAAGTATAACATCTTTAAGATAGGGATATTTAACAAAAAATTGAAAATTACATTTTTTACAAATCAGAAATGGTAATATATCCAAATTTTGAAAACTCTAAACAGATTAAAGTATGGTGTAGAATTGAATTCATTGTAAATCACGTGAAATATAAGAAATCACACTGTATATATAATTAAATTCGAAAAATAAAAAATTTTATGAATAAATAAGAGGTTCAATTATGAATAAAAATATGTATAACCTTTAAAGAATATTATAAAAAGATATTATCAATAGATATAATAACATTTACTATTCAATTTTCATCCAAATTGGTCGATGGATCTGTACCCATATCCAAGTAATATAAATTCTAAACCTTTAACATAATCATTCTAAATTATTGGAAAATAAATGTTTTAAACCCTGTAATTTCATTGAAAACCATTGGTGTTAGAATGTTCTATCCCAAAGCTCCTCTTCGATCATCTTTACTAGCAATATTTCCTTTATTAAAATTCTAAAAAACAAAATTTTAAATATACAGAACCTAATACCTATATTATCATATATGATTAAAAATTATAAGAAACTATTATAATAAGAGAACTAAGAAATTTTATAATAGAAGCATCACACACTGAATGACTAAGAAGACATTAAAAAAATAAAAAAATGGTTATCAAATAATTTATGTACGAAAAATATTAAATATAGAAGTAATAATTCAGTTCATATTTATATAATATTAATTTTTAAATGGATAATTTTTAATTTTTATACTTCAATGTTACAAAATTCTATGATTTCATTGAGTGAAACAATAAAAAAATTGGAATCAACTCTCTCTTCATGTTAATGAATTTTAGTGTGAATTTCAAATGATTTGGAATATATATGCATTAGATTCATCTCATTATAACAATGTAAATTTTATTTTATGATTGTTAGAATATATAACCAAAAAAACATCAACTATATATAATTATAAATGATTTTTGTTTGTATTCAACAAAATAATGGATTCTAAAGATTTAATTTTAGGAAAATGTGTCTACAATATTGAATTAGGTTCAAGAGTGACATAATAGAACTGTGTGTTACCATAACCGAAAGGTCCTGTAAGAGGTTTAATATTTATTTGTTTTAATCAAGTTGGAAATATATATATATATATAAGTAAGAACACATTAATATAGGAATTCTACGAAGGTGTAATGTTATTTGATTTATTTATGTCATATTAAATTTCATCATGGAATACTTTTATAATTAACTAGTGTTTATAGATAATTAAATTAATTAAAAAATTTCATTTTATTTTTAATGGTTTTTTAACCTCTATAAATATAACTACCACATCTGTATAGATGTATATATAATGAGATACATTTGTTATATTACATATTCAATGTCTTTAAATGTGTTTTTTATGTAAGATCATGCAATGAACATTGATAAGATTCATGCATTTGAGGTTTTGAGATAATAATGGTGGGTTGTAATTTTTATGAATGAAATGTTTTTATGGTTTATTTATTATTAAAAATACAAATACTTATTTTCATTATTAGGATTTCTAGTGTATATTTGATAAATTAACATATAGTGGAAAAGATGGTAATTTAACCAAGAAAAAGAGCCTCAACAAAGTTATAATTGTTATTTTGATAACATAATGAGTATTGTGCCTTGGTATTGATGTTTTATAAAAACTAGTAGTGTTTTTAGTTTTGATTCATTTAATAATTAAATTATCATTAATTTAAAGGTTCATGCTCATGTTATTATATTTCTTAAAAAATGCTTTATAATTGTTATGCTGTAATTTTTTTAACAACAACATTGATCATATTGCAATGTTTTATTCCAGTATGATTGTTTAGTTTGATTACTATACACATATGTTTTTACAAAATAGTTATTTAAAATATTAATTATATCTCCACATATGTATATTTAATTCCTTAAAACTATGTATAACTAATATTTAAATTTCATTAGCTCTGTAATGCATAGTGAAAAGCATTTCATTTAATAGAATTTTATGTAATTAGTATAGAATATTATTGATCCTTCTATTATCATTATAGGGATTGAAGTGGATTAGGATAAATTTCATAAATTTTGGTTTCTATTTAAAAAAAGCCTTAAATTTAAAAATTAATTTTTAAAAATTTTCAATTTGGTGAATAGTTTTTAAATATTTTAAATGTTTATTTGTAATTTTATGTAGATGTTTTTAAAAATATGATATGGTTTTTTGAAGTGTTTTAGATCATTTAAAGTGGTAATAAACCCTATTATTGTTAATAATTAGTAATTTTAATTAAAAAACGATATTACAAAGAATATAATTACCCTTACACATAATTTTTGTGTTGTGTATGGGTAATGGTTATTCTTAAAAAGCTGAATAATGATAAGTGTGATTTCCAAAATCTACATATGGGTAACCCTGAATTTTTAAGTGTTAATAACTATAGTCTGGTATTGTTTAAGGGTAACTGTCTTTATGTAAGGGTAGCTCACTATTTGTATAAGGGTATCTTGGAAATTCTGGATATTTTGAAAAGGTAAAGCCTTTATCCTGTCTCATATAAGAGTAATAGGTTAGTTGTGTAATAGTAAGCATATGTTTCTGTTAGTTTCACAAATGTAACATGGGAATTTATTGTGTTGCCTATGATTTACCCTATATGTATAAGGGAAATGTATTTATTTTATATGGGTACTTCCCCATTACTTAATGGAATTTTAAAACCCTGAATAAGTGTATTTTGATCCTCTTTAAGGGTATAACACTACTCACGTAACTATAATAACTTGATCCTATAGGATTAATAAGGTTAATCATGGGACCGTAGAGTTTCATAATGATATTTTTATTTGGCTCAGCCTCTTTTTTTACGTTTTTGTAGTGGTAAATTAAGCTACCATTAAATGGGCCCACTATTATCTTTGGTTAAGTGGAAATGAATTTATGCATATATAGAACCCAACACATACATATGGATAATAAAAATAATCTAAAAAACTCATGTTTTCATCATTGAACCCCTTAAATGTGTTTTGAATTATTTAATATCCAAAATAATGGTTTATTATTATTATATATTCATTGAAAAAATATCTAATGATTTAAAAGGTCCTAAGTGGATTGAAACTAAGATTTGATATTAATGAGGATTAATTGAGGAATAGAATATGGGTATTTGGAGTAGTATCTATGGGGGATATCCATAAATGTTAAAAATAATTTTCATTCCCTATTATTGGTTTATTCTTCTTTCTATTGAGTTATGGTGACCCAAAACCTTGACATTCAATTTTTTATGTCTTAAATTAATTTTTAGATGTTTTTTAATAAAATAATAAGTGTAAAAAAATATTTATCTCTTTTGTATCCCCCTAGGTAGAACTATTAATAGTTGAATGGAAATTATAGGTATAGAATACTTTATCATTAAGTCAGTTATTAAACTTTTATGGGATAATGGTTTTGTTTGACCATTGGTAATATGGGTAGTATCATCCAAATAAAGATACATAATTTGGCTTAATGAAACTTTTGGGAATTGGGAGCTTTACCTACATTTTATTTCACTTTCTCACGTTGTATGTATTTTTTAACCTAGAAATTATTATAACATGAAAATGTATTACCATACTCATTTTTAAAAATATCATTTTATTTAGATAATAAAAATAATACCCTATAAAGATAATGTTATATTAACTTGAAGATAATTCTTCTTTTTTCCAATAAAAGTCATTTTTCACATATTTCCACTTATGGTGTGATATTTATCAAGGGAATAACAATTTTTATTTGGTGAATATAATATTTTTTAAGAACCATGTTTTCACATGATTTTTTTTTGGATTATGACACCCTTTATGTGATTGTTTGATTAAACTCACTATTAATTAAAATGATAATCACTCACATATGGTTAATGAATCAGTTTCGCATGGATGTAAGATCTTATGTATTTCCTATGTGGTATGGATATTTATAATTTTGTTTTAAATTATTTCTTATTACATATTGTAAATTCCTAATGATTTTAGGGATGTTTTTCAGTGTCCATGGATTATTTAGAAACCAAAGGATGTGTTTTATGGAAATCAAATATGAGAATCTTAGTAAGTAGATATCATGCAACCCAAGCCAGAATGTTTGATGAACCTGTGCTATGTGGTCTAGGTCTCTTCCAAGGGCTACATGGTTTGAGGTGAACATTTGTCTTGGTGACCAAGGATATGCTGGAGATCTAATGTTTTTCATAGAGGAATAATGCATAGTCAGTTATTTGTTTTTAAAATCATGTGCCATGACCATGTGAGGTCCACCTTGTGGTATTGAAGGGGACATGGTTTGTCCAACCATGTATCCAAACCATGAAACCATAGAATCTGAGGCGAAATTACCTTTTCACCCATAAAGTTTATTATAAACATATTTATTCTCTTAGAGTCATTCTATCAGGCATATTTTGTAATTGGGAGTTCCATTGATTCTCAAATTATAGCCTTAGATTACATTTCTCCATATATACTAAGAGATAAACAATGATTGTCTCGTTGGATCTACATTGGTAAGTTAAACATTCATATTGTGTGATTATTATTTTTTATTCATGTCAATAGTGTGATCTTAGTGTAAGATAATATTCCATATTTCTGGGATTTCCATTTTGTTCTTTTCTTTTCCCACAATATAGTTAAAATCTATGGTTGATACTACCTGAGCGTTCTAATATATGTATATGGTAGGCTGTATATTAATTTCCTTATATATTTTTTATTTTATATACCTTGTTTCAATTTTTCCACAAGTCTAATATTCTGGTGGTTGAGCAAAAAAATTAATTTAATTCTTTAATTGAATAAATTATGAATTTTTTAGATTTACCACTAATATCATTTTTGATCATTGGAGGTTTCTATGCCCATATTAGGCCACCCGTGGGGTGTGTCTTTTCCTATGACCTATTTTATACCAACCCACTAGTTAACTTTGAGATTTCAAAGTGTTTTTTGAGCCATAATAAGTTGAATGAAACTAGAATGATTGATCAGGTGAATGTTATGTGTCCATTCCATGTCATTATATACTGTTTAATTGGTTTATTTTTTTATAATATTTTTTTGAAATTGTGGAATGAAGTTAGATGAACCTATGGAATTTGAATGGGTAAAATGGTTAATGAAATAAGATAATGAATTGATTATGGTAGTTGATTCCTATGAATAGATCATTGGATCTGGATTTTATAATATTTTATAGATATTTCTACTCCATTTTTCTTGAATACAGTAGTGGATGACTTGGATATGATCCTTGGATATTGATTCCAAATGATTCCAAGTATGTTTCGTACCCTTGGATCTGAATTTCGTGGACATTCATTGGAAATGACTTATGAAATCCACTATAGTATTTACTACGAATCCATTGATATTATTATGGAGATCAATGATTTGGTCTTCTATGCCTTGGATCCAGCCCTTCGTGGCCTAAAACAGAATTATATAGTTGGGAAATTTTTGATGTTTTATAAATGTTTGATTACCTAGAATGTCAATTTTGCGTGTTATGTTATACATTATTGATATTTTTAGTATGGGTATCAGACTTTTTTGGTTTTTTTGGATAGTTAATTAACCTATATAACTTTTATTTTATATATTCCATTATCTATCAAGATTTACTATTGTTTGCTAGGTGTTTTTTGGATGGATATGATCTATCATTACTTTTATTACTACTACACATGTTATATACGACACCATTATCTATTTATATTAACCATACTGAACATGATGTAGACATCATTGGTAGTGGCCCACTATGTTTTATCTCACACACTATTTGAGCCTTTGTTCAGTACCTAGACATGCTTTATGGATACAGGCAGGGATTGGGGAAAGTACGAATTGTATGATTCTTTATTTTTTCAGTAATTCCAAGTAGTGGAGTACCAAACTGAGAAAGGATCGTGATGTTATCTAGAGAAGGTTCTATTAGTTGTTTTTTTATTTTGATACATTAATTTTATTGGTTTCTAATTTCCATGTATTTTGTCTATTTTTGTATAAAGATAGGACATCCTACTTATATTAGATTTGACAATGATTTTGGTCATTTATTACTTATTCCATATGGATGCTTACCTTATTTCATCAATTTATATTATTATTCTAATGTAGATTGATATATTTCAACCACCACATTATACTATGGCATAAGAAAATAGTCTCCCCACAGACACACTGTAGGCCCTTAGTGCTAATCAGATGTCTCTGGAGTATAGGGAGTCACTATTGTGGCCATGTGACCCAATAGATCAGGGTACAATTTTGTGGCACCCATGATGGGTCATTATTATATTGTTTGGGGCTGAAGCCTCATTTATTATTAAATAAAAGAAAATACCTCTTTAACTGGGTAGAGGGATACCCATTACATAGCCCGAAGGCCTAATGGGTATTTAGCCATATTACATAGCCCGTAGGCCCAATTTTTTGGGCTAAGGCCGATTCTGTGAATAGTACTGCTACAGTAGCCACCCCTTATACAGTACCACACAGTTTCTGATGCCACTACAATGCTCTTCCACTACTACAATGACATGCCACCACTACAGTGTCAGCCATTGCTACATTTCCACCATTGTTATAGTCCCTACGCCAAATGGGTTTTAAATCCCCAATTTTCATGTAGGATTATGGGGTGCTTACCACTAAGCCAAAGTGGTATTAGTGAATTCTCATATATATATTTAATATATTTAGAATATATATATGCATTAGAGAATTGTAATAATATGGAAGGAGTTGTGCCTTGGGGTAGATAACCCACATGTTGGAAAAATCCAAATTTCATTGAAGAGACAATGTTTTTTTTTCGATATTTCCAATTATAGGTAATTTGATTCCACCATTTTGTGATGCGCATACTATTTAATGTTTCCTTGGATTATTATGGTAATATTTCTCAATGATATGAAAGCCCTCTATCTTATGAATCATTTTAACAAACTTACAAGATTCACACACCATGCATATTACATGAAATATTGTATGAATTTCATGATTATGACATTATTATGTGTACATTGAGTGAAATACTTTATGTTTGATTAATTATTTGTGTAGGTGATTGAGAAACATCGTTTTTTACATTATTTTTTTTATGTGACCATAAAAATTTATTCATACATAGCCTATAGTAGACACCCTAACCCGTCAACTATGGCATGTTGATTCATGGACCACTGGTCTCATGGCTCAAATGTTTTATGGTTTGGATTAAGTGGATTCCACATTCTGATTTATGAGGTTTATTAGACCTTATGAACCATAAGTGGTGACCAATTTGGTTCAATAATTTAAGGAAAATTGTAAATAAGTATAAATTTTCATAAAATTGAAATTGGGAAATAGAGAACAAGACCTTGAACAATCTCTAGAGAGGGAATTAGGAAGTATTTATGGGTCTTTTTTATGATCGTTTCTAGTACCTACCCTTGGATTTAGGAGTAGTTAGAGTCATCTCGCTTATTTATATAATAGATTTAAACTATCTTATGCTAATATATATATATATATATATGATATTTTCATTTTATATATTTTCTGATACATGTTATTTGAACTGTGGAGGTATTCCACCACTAAATCCTCCAGTCATATTCTAAGATGGTGTATATGACCATTATCAGAAGGTTTAAGGTCATAAAAAACCATTATATCCTCTTGTTGTGTCATATGAGGCACCAGTGGTTGTACTAGGTATGGTTGATGAGGTACAATTTCACAATATATTTATGTAATTTGTGTGGATTGTTCAGGGAGCTCCGTTCACTACCTCAGCTATGGAAGAGCCGACATGCGTGTTCCAAAAGCCTCATTCACCCATGTTTTTGGTGCATTTAGGTCCAAAGGCTTTTGAGTTGTGTCTTTTAAATAAATTTTAAATCATCAATCATCTAGAGATACCACATTATAGGGGATTCAAGATCATAACATATATACATTAGGGAGATTCTAAGCACTAGTGTGATGTTTTGAATCAGGATAATACACTATGAGATATGGTTTGGATGGATTTATAATCACGTTTCTTGGACTATTTTTTACACATCTCATGAAAAGTAAAAGTGATAGATATTTTAAGAATCTAGAGCATGGGTAATTGACTTATTTTGAGTATTTGATATACTTTAATAATATTCATCTCTATGTGTCGATTTATGTTGTTGATCCTACATAGAGGTTAAGACACTTAAATGAATATCTCAATCATGAAGTTCAATCGTAGGTCAACTTATATATTCTTAATAATATTACTAATATTGTAAATAATTCTCCTTTTAATAAATTGAACCTAGTGAGATATGGGGGTTCATAGTAGAGTAGTTAAGACTCTCAACTCATTGGTTTAGTATTAAGTGGTGGGAAACATCATTTTAAGGCTTATTTTATGGGGAGTACCAAAAAAGATTTTAATGATGGAATTATTGTGTTTTTCATAATTGTGGGAGATTAGTACATATAAGGGATCAGGGTGATATAGGCCCATTATATTGTCAGTTATACAGAACGACAGTACACATACAATGATTTTATAGAACCTTCCCTCCATCTGTTAGTGGAAGGGGATCATCTCTGCCTCATGGATTATGATAGGGATTCCAAACTACACATTATGATGGGAGATAGAGTAGTACCGGTCGATCATGCTGACGAAGTGTCCATGGACGAGGAAGATATGAACCAGTTGTAACTAGACATTAGGGTCTGGATAATTTGAGTAGTGATGTTTTTTCAAAGGGTTTGGCATAGGATAGATGTATTTTGTACAGCATAAACCTGAGGTGAATAGAATTCAAGATTCTGTGGTGAGAGTTATGATCCTATTATCCTCAACCTTAGAATATAATTTTTTGGATAAATGTGGATCACAAGGTTCCATATTTTTTACATTTTTGGATAGACTGGGTTTCTTAGTTTTCTGATTAGTTTATGACACTTGATACTCCATTGGCAATCTTTACAGTAACTCCTTGAGATATTGTGAATTATTATATATCAAATTAATTTAATGTTTTAAAAAATTTTAATTTCACATAACAGTTAAAATATTTTATATTATATTAAATCACTATGTTTTTCTTTCATTATATAAAAAATTTACTTTCCTCGATGGCTTACGAAACACGCATGATCAATTTTTTCCAATTAATAATATATTATTAGAATATTATTATTTAATATGATAAGATATATCATTTTAGTGAAATCATATTTTATGGAAAAAAATTAACAAATCTATGAAAATATATTATTTACAAAATTATACAATGAATTCAATGGTTATCAATTAATTAGAAATGGATATAAAAACTAATGGAATATAAAATGAAATATTAATACTTTTATGGTCACAACGTTGTTTTTCTATAATAGATTAAATTAATTAATATTATTGAGTAATATTAATGTAATATATATTATATATCCAATCAAAAAAATTATTCATCCAATATATTGGATAGACCTAATATTGGAAGAAACCTAATTTTATGCATAAAAACCTATATTTTTAATTAAGATTTTTTTGATGCATTTTAGTGCAGAACCCATTTTAAATCCTATTTTTGGAAGATTTATATATTTAATATTTAATAATAATCTTTATCGGTAGAATATAAATAATAAAATTGGTTTTTATAATTTTCTAGAATTTTTTCGTACGGTTTGATTTTTAATGAATTGTAAAAAATATTGGATTTTAATTCTAAACTGATTTTTCATATAATTTATTTATAAGGATATATTAAATTTTAATATGGTATAAAAGTTTAATTATATTATTTTTTTATCAACTAATTCAATTTGGCTAATAGTAACAAATTTCACCTTGAAATTAGATATAAAAACTTGATATATTTTTTTTATCATTTTTATATTAAAACCCTGCATTGTCAACCCGATTATGGAATTAATTTAAAATTAATATTTTCCACTTCTAGGATTGTAATTCAGAAAAAATATTTAATATTTTTAATCAGAATTATCTATAATTTTAAATATTTTGAACTTTGTCTTTGACCAAAAATATTAGTGAAACTAATTAAAATTAATTACATCAATTAAGGTAAAAGTATTCTGAACTATTGACTAAACCATAAATTTAATACCCAAAAGGACATAGAAACTTAATCAAAAGACATTTTTTGGATATATTTCGACACTATATATGGTTTTTATACGTTTGATAATTATGTGATACACTTTAACCATGAAAATCTTGGGTGGAGTTCTCTTTTCAAATATTTACAAGAGTGTCACTCCTCATTCCATATAAAAGGCCACCACCTCTACCTCTTCTAAACACCTCTTCATAAAAATATTTTTAGAAAGAATCTTACCAATACACTTACAAAAATACCTCCCCAATCTTTGAATCTTCACTTTTGGAATAACGTGTTTAAAGTAATCATTTTTTCACTAACCAAAAAGAGTTACCCAATTAAGAGGTAACACCTTCTCTCAAACTCCTTTATTTTATTTTATTCATCCACCCCCTCCACTAACATTATTCCATGATTTCATAAAAAACAATAATATAAATATACTAAGATTTTTTTATGATAATTTTTCAACCTACACATGCAGACACATCCATATAATGGGTAATGAATATATTTTTATGTGTATGGAAAACATCTGCCTCACAAAATGGTGAGTGCTCAATTCTCTTTACCACTTCTCATGGTGGAAATTGTGATGTAATATTTATATATATAATATATATTATATATTATTCATTTTAGGATTATTTATTAATTTTTTAATTTAAACCTTTCTAAATTTCATTAGGTGCAAATACAATAATTTAATTTCAGGAAATGTGGACTACCGCCCCCTCAATGCGAAGTGATGCGTTCACAGACTATATAGAATGTATTAAGGGTGGGTTTCATGAAATTATATAATATATATCTTTATAATTATACATTAATGGTATTATATACATTTATATATATATTTCAATTTTTTTCAATATGATAATATAATGAGAAACTACATTCATATGTACGTACAACTTACCATCTCCATGAACGATGTATTCCACTTCATAATTCTATATTATATACATTATTATAATTAAAAGATAATTGATATATATATATAATTGATATTTATATCATTTATTAAATTCTAGAATAATTATATATTTATAATGACTAACAATACAAAAATTTAAGAAACATGAAAGGAACACAAAAAATATTATCTGAAGTGAAACCCTGACCAAAGATTGTCAACCAAAGGGTAATATAAGGTCATAATAGCAACATATATTATATTACATATAATAATATGGTTATTGAAACATTTTATATTAAATTTATATTTATTATATAGGGTTTTTGAATGAGTACAATTAGATGCAAGGCACAAGGTAAGGGGATTTTAACTCAGTTTTTATTTTTGTGAGATATATGCTATGTTCGCCACTCTTTAAATTTGTGTTGTGTATATACTACCCATTATTGAATTAAATGTATCATATTATTAAAATTATGTGTATTCACATATCAATTTTATGATCTTTCTTTAATGGGGTTTGTGTTTTAAAAGTTACCAAATCGGTGAAATAGTTTTATCTTAATTTCATATTTTGAGACACATGTAATGTTATGCACCTAAATTCTCTTTTGAGGTTTATATAATTCAATTTTACATGTTATATCATGTTTTTAATTTTTTGGAATGATATTTTATGTTTAATTTATTTCCATTTTCTTACATGGATAGTATGATCCTTTGATAATATGTAATAATAATTTATTGAAACAATCTCATCACTTTTTGAGATTATTTATGTTGAGGCATTCGTTGAACAAATTTTATGATACATATATCAAAATATTTCATGAATTTTATTCTCATTTGTTTATTAATTATTTATTCATATATTTGTACCATTTATTCCACTCTTTGGTACATAATATAGTTAATAAAATATTTTTTAAGATATCACAACTTTACCCTCTCTTCTGTCTGAAATTTTTTTTCCTCTAAGACCATGTTTTATAAAAAGGGTTTCCATGACTATTCTAAAAATATTTTATGATAAATAAAATAAATTTTTAACCTTTTCTCTTTTACCATTTTTTAATGTAGTATTTTTGTTTCTTTTCAAACAAGGCATTTCTATAACACGCATACCATGCAAAAAAAATTCTTTTTATCTCTTAAGACATGTACTAATTTATCAACCATCAATACAATGAATATTTATTATCATGTTTAAAGGTTATTTTTTAGAAGAATTATTCAAAATATATTATCAAGTTATTTGGTTTTAAAAACGTTTTCAATATCATTTTATTTGTTTTCAAGGAAAAAGATCATTAATTTTTTTTCAATCTTATTTTACATGTTTTCATGTAAAATGATTTTAAAAATGTCTTCAAGAATATTTAATGTGATTTCCTAGAAAAATGGATTGAAATATTTTCTCAATCCTAATTTATAATATTTTAATTTATTTTACATAAAAATATTTGAAAAAAATTTCAAGACATTATTATAGGTTTATACAATGTTTTTGAAGAAATGGATTTTAAAACTGTTTAAAAGATTATTTTTTAAAAATATTTCAATGAAATTAGTTTCAAAATTTATTTAAAGTCTTATTTATATTTTTTCAAGTTATTTTATAAAAAAATATTTTCAAATAGTTTTATGTTTTAAAAATTAATTTATAAAAAGAAATGAAATTTTCCTTAAGAAACATTTTACAAATCTATATCAGCGTTATTTTACACCTATGATGAAATATGTTTATGCCACTCATTATCTTCTTGGAAATGATCTAAAGGTTCAATTAATATTCTTTATATAAATGGTTTATGACAAATACTAGGGAATTTATGAAGATTTTTTCTCTTTCACATGCCATATGTTTCACTTTCAAGGATTTTATGTTTATGAAATTGGTTTCACTTTCACGAGTAATTATTTTGATTAAATGAGGATGAAAACTATTTTTTATAGTTTTTGATATGATTAAATTTTTATGATACCCATTTCATTTCATGTGTTATTATATGATTATTGTTGATCTTGTGGAACATGTATGTCTGATTTAATTATGATATGGTTGGGACCTATATCTCCATCCAATGCATTGTGTAAAGACTAATATCTATTGAGATAGACTAATATGTCTAGAGATTAAACCTTAACTAATAATATGGCCCTAAGATTTAACCATGAATACCAATATGGTATGAAGAGTAAGATCATGCTAATAATATTTCCATGGGAGTGAACCCTGACTACTAATATGGTATAGGGAGTAAACCAAAACTACTAAGATGTAATTGGTTTTGATGCCTTGGATACAATGGAAATAATAGTATATTATTATGTGTCTTCCACAATTCATTGTTTTATTCCTATGTTATTCTTTCTTGTATCATGTTCTTTATTTCATTGGGATTCAAATTTTATACACTAACAGTTATTATTATGATCTCAAATATACAATGTATGATCAAAACATGGTATTCTCATGTTTTATACCATTTTTTCCATGTTATGCTTATATACTTCCATTATTTAACTTACTAAGAATCTGAGGTAACCCCTTTCTTATGTTTTATTTACAGGTGATAGCATAAAAGGTTATAAAAATAAATACTAAAGGTGAAGATATTTATAGGATTTATTGATGATCGTGCACAAGGATAGAAGAATATGTTTCCATGTTTCTAGAGTCACAAAACTATTATGGTCCTCGAGAGTGTATTTTTGTAATGTATTGGGAGTTTATCTAAAATGATGTATTATCCATGTACGAGAATCCAGGGTCTCTATAGTTGGTATCAAAGTAATGGTTTAGTGAAAATTTTAAAACTATGATGAGAAATATATAGTGATATACCTAGGTATATTTCTATGGAAATGTCTAGGGATGTCACTAAGGATAAGTATAAAGATGAGTTAAACTTTAGGAAAATTTCCTGTAATTTTGGTAAACAATATAGTGACTGTTTTCCTAGAAATACATCCATGTATGGATACTATAAGTGTATATGACTCTATAAAATATGAACCTAGGGGTAAAAACTCCTACAAGATGTTTTGGGAGTAACTTGGGGTAATTCAATACATGAAAATGGGCTCGCTTCACACCCAGTTCGACCCTCCCAGGAGATATGCATTGGTAATTCAAAAACACTTCATGAACTAACATGATGGATTGAAATATCATTTATCTATGACTATTTTATTATAAACCTAGGTTTTCATATAAGAAATAAGGTGTTGTTGTTTATACATTGTTTTAGGTAATCATTTCATTACTATGTGGTTTTCTTTTATAATTTTTAATAATAACACTATGATTTTTGTTTTATTTTTTGAGGTAACAAGATGAAACTATAATAATGTTTAATGTAATGGAATCTTTTATGATGAAAAGTGAAGTTGGATGATCACTGTAGTGAAAGATGATGTGATCATGCCTAATCAGTTTTCACGAAACCTGATTTACTACATGTCCTTAACTAACTCTTAGATTCTCCAAGGAAGATAAATAAGGATATTTCTATGATTTTGAGTGAAGGAGACGATTTATTAATGAATATTTGGTTTCTTATTAGTCAATAATGTGGATATAATCACCTTAGTGATTTTTTTTGGAAGAACAAGAATATGGTTTGATTATGGTAAATATGGACACAGTGCAAGTGATTGTAATGGATAAATGAGTATTCTATTAAACAAAATGGATGAGAATTTTGGACTTCCTAATAAAACATCAACGGTAGATTGTTTTAAGTCTATAATCAATGGTTATTATGTTACTCAATGCCCAAATAGAAAATATACTGAAGTGGATAAACACTATAGTTTGAGTAATGGTTATATTTCTAATTATGAATATACTATATATGAAATTTGATTAGAAATATGTATTACGATGAGGTATCATTGTAAAAGTATTTAGGAAGAATTAATTTATATTTTTATGTATTTGGATTCAATAATTATGACCTGTAAAATATATAAGGATTGTTTAGTTTATGTTTTCCTCTATGGATTTACAATAACATGATAAATGGTTCCGAAAGAATACAAAAGTCATATAATGGAAAGGTTATGTCCATGGAAAACAAATTATTATGGTAAATATACCCTTAATATGTTCTTTATTATATGATAATGTTTTTTTTGTAAAGATATAATGGATATTAATAAGTAAATTGGACTGTACTTATTACCTTCAATCTAATTAAAGACTTATTGAAAAATGGTTTCTGCTATCATTGACAAATTTTACAAAATTTTTGGATTTATAGAATTAATATGATGTACAATGAATACGGAGGAATGCATGTTTTCAACAAAAATATATGGTAATTTGGGTTATTACCAAGTTTCAATAGAATATATGATGGGGGGTATTCACATGTTTGGAATGTGACAACCAAGCGATACTTTTTTATATACAGGGGAAAATAATAAGATAATTTAAGGACACTCTATCTAAATTGTTTTATTTTAATCTCTCAAAAGGTTTATAAGGTTAAAAACTCATGAGAAGTTTAAATTAAACTTTGGAGGATGTATTTATCTACATGTTTTGTATTGAAAACCTAGGTTGAAAAGCTATTTAGTAACTAATCTTATTTTAAACATTCCCATCTTATGTATTTTATAAATTATATTATAATTGTTTTATAAATGGACATAAATTATAAGAGACAAAGAATCAATTAAGGCAAGGTTGTGGTTCATGAACCCATGATCAAAGAATGATAAGGGTTTCACGCCTACCACTGGCCTATGCAATGTCTTGGTTAATGTGTATTTTTTTGAATAATTATTAATAATGAATTAGTGGAGTTATATTATATGTTTTTGGATTAGTGTATTAACCATATTAATTTTGAAGAATAGTTGTAGGATAATATCAATACTTTTCAATATTTTATAGGCCTTAAATCATGCTAAAAATGTATGTTATATCATTGGGCATTAATAGAAATTTTTGGGCATCCATTTCAGGAAGTAATAGATTAATTATAATTTGATAAAATCACAACTAAATAATTACTTTTTGATATAAATATATTTTGAATGTATATTTCCTTATATTATTGCTAAATAAAATAATTACTCAACGTTAGGATAATGATAAATATAAAATGTGTTTTATAAATATGTTAATTTTCTTTAACTGGTGGCCTTTTATATCCTCACATATTTTTAAATTTGATGCCCCCAAATTTTCATTAATCATTCCCTTTTTTGACTTATGTACTCAATCACTTCCTATAAATATTTAGACATTTCCTCCATATCCAATAATCACTACCAACCTTTGTTCTCCTTTGTGGAAACACAGTCATACATAACATTCATTAATAATTATTGTTCCATCTTTCCCTTCTTATGGGATGGTTTAGTATCCATTTTTTCTATTTTGACATCAATGAATTAAAAATTCTAGTATTAAACCTCTCATAACCAGATGTATCGCAAGAGAGAAATAATTTTCAATGGAGTAGAATGTAAGACACTAAAATTTTGTGAGTTATTAATTTTTAAAATAATTACATTTTTTGGATATTTTTGGCCTCATATAATAATGAAAACAAATTATTTTATATTAAATAACAATGTTTTTATTATTTTATATGAAACTATGAATTTCCTCAATGGACTGTGTGACACGCATGGAAGAGTATTACCAGAAAATAATATATTATTAAAATATTATTATTTAAAATAATAAGATATAAATTTGTAGTCAAATTATAATTTATATACATTATTAAATAATTTAATGAAATATACGGGTTATAAAAAAAATAATGTGAATTCACAGTTTATCCATTAATTATAAATGAATAATAAAACCAATTGAATATAAAGGAAAATAATAATATTTTTTGTGGTCACAAATATGTTTTAGCCAAATAAATTAAATTAATTAAAATTATTGAGTGATATCAATGTAGTATATATTTTCTATATTCAATAAAAATTTATTATTAATACAATATCATTGATAGAAATAATATAAGAAGAAACAGAATTTTATGCATAAAAACCAATATGTTTTGTAAAATGTATTTTTAAAAACATTTAATAGAGCACCGATTTTAAATATATTTTTGGAACATTTATTGATTTAATGTGTCAATATAAACATCATTTTTCTATGTGATTCATAAAAATTATTTTAGGATAATTTTTTGGTAGTTTCCTTTAATGTTTAATTTTTTAAGGAATATTTAAAAATATTAGATTTTAATTAAAAAAATTAGTCTAATTTATTTATAAGCTTATATTATATGTTAATTTTTTTAGTAGTGTAATTATAGTAAATTTTTGACAATTAATTTAATTTGAGTGATTTTAACCAATTTCACATTAAAATTGGCATAAAAACTTAACACTCTTTTGATCATTATTCTAATAAAAAGATGCATTGTCAACCCAACTGTAGAATTAATTTTAAAATAACTTATACCACTACCATGATTTTAATTATGAAATTTGGGTTAAATATTTGGAATAAAAAGTAGTTATAATGTATAATAATTTCGACTTCATTATTGACCAAAAATGTTATCAAAAGTAATTAAAATCAATTACATTGATTAAGGTAAAATTAAACTTATCTAAAGACTAAATAGAATGGTTAATAACCAAAATGACATAATGTATTGTAAAAAAGCCATTAATTATCCATATTTATACCCTCTTTTCTGATTTTCATCTTTGAATCACTATTGAATCCACATTCAATATGAAAAACGTGGGTGAAATTCACTCATAAAATATTTACAAGTCTGTCACTGCAACTTCCCTTTAAAATTACACCACCTATCCCTCTTCTTCATGCCTCTCAAACAATATAGGTTTGGATACTTCCTTGCCAATACACTTCATAAAATACATCGCCTAATTTTTTAATCCTCTCATTGGGAATAATGTCTTCAAAGGAATCATTTTTTCACAATCGAAATAAAGTAATGAGAATAAGAGGTAAGTCCCTCTCAAAAGTTCCTTCCTTTAATTTTCCTTCTCTACCCCCACGATAGTATTTATTAAATTATTTTATAACAAAAAAAATATAATAATCAAACTAGTATATTATTGTCCTAGTGGTTCAACCTACAAATACACACACATCCATCTAATGGGTAATGAACATACCATGTTTATGTAAAATGAACATCCTCCTTACAAAATGATCATTGATCAATTTTTGTTACCACCTCTCATATTAAAAGTTATTATTGAAACTGTGTTTATATATATATATTTATTATATTTTTTAATATTAATTATTCTTTGGTTAGGAGATATCTTTTTTAATTTCCATTTGGTGTAAATATGATAATTTCGTTTGAGGAAGTGTGGAGTACCTCCCCCTCAAAGAAATCTGATTTATTCACATGCTAAATGGAATGTATTAAGGATGTTTTTAGTGGAATAATATGACATATATATAACATTAAAATTATTATTTTTTTATATTATATTCATATAGAATTGTATTTAATTTTCAATCACTCTTTCAATTTGATAATAAAACAGAAAAAACGTTCCTGAATATGTACGACTTACCATCATCAAGAACTATTTAATCCATTTTATACATATATATTATAAAGATTATATCAATAATAAAATAATTTATATAAATAATTTTTATATCATGTTTTATATTTTATAATCCTGAAATAATTATTAGGACCAATGATATATCAAATTAAGATGCATGTGAAGAACAAAGTGAATATTATCCAATGTGAAACTATAAAATAATATTGATAACAAGATGATTATATAAGGTCATAACCAAACCATGTATTATATTAGATATAATAATACCATTCTGTAATAGATATATAATATTTTTATAATTATTATACATGTTGTTTTAATTATTACGATGAGAGTTATGATATAAGGTAAGGGGATTTCATATCACTTTTAAATTCAATGAGATACATGCTATGTTCACCACTCTTTTCTTCTGGATTGTGTATGTACTACCCATAATTTTATAAAACATATTTTATACATACATTTCTTTGTATTCACATGTAAATTTGATGATCTTTCTTTCAAGGTAATTTTGTTTCAAAAGTTACAAAATCTATGAAGTAGTTTTGTCTCAATTTTTTCCTTTGAAACTCATGTTTTTTTATGAGTAGAAATTCTATTTAGAGGTTTATATACTTTCATTTTACATGATATATCATGATTTTATTTATTTTCATGATATTTTAAGTTTCATATAATTTTCTTTTTCTTACATGGAGAGTATGATCCCATGTTACTGATTTATAAGAGTTTATTGAAACAATGAATTATCTTTTTGATATTATTTATGTTTATTATTATATTGATTAAATTTTATAAAACATATCTCAATTAAAATAATTAATTTTATTATCCATTGGTTATTAATAATGTATTCATATATTTGTACAATTTCTTCCACTATTTGGTACATGATATAGTTATAATGTTTTTTTTAAGAAATCCAGTCTTTACCCTCTGTTTGGTTAGAGATATATGTTCCTTTAAAAAATGATTTCTAAAAATGGTATCCAATTATATTTTTCTAATATCGAATAATAATTTAAATAATTTTTTAGTATTTTTTATATACTATTTTTTTAATGAATCTTATTTTCTCTTTTAGAATGAGTAATTTTTCTAACCTTTCTACCATGAAAAAGGAATGTTCATTTTACCTTGTACTATATTTAAAACTTTATACACCGTCAATAATTTGATGATTTATTTTTATGTTTAATGGTTATTATTTAAAAAATATTTTTAAAAAACATTTCATGGAAAATTGTTTTCAAATATTTTTCAATATCCTTTTATAATATTTCAAGAAACTGGGTTTAAAATTTTTTTTATTAATTAGTTATATATTTTAAAATTATTATCAAAGAAATGGTTTTCAAATACATATCTTGCATTCTTTATATTTTTTCATAATGTTTTCAATGAAAATGGTTTTTAAAATTTTTTGAATATTATTGTATTATGTTTTTTTAAAAATGAATTAAAAATTATTTCTCGTCTTCTTTATATGTTTTCATGGTATTTTATAAGAAAATTATTTTGAAATGGTAAAATATATTAAAATATTTTTTCAAAGATTAATTGATATTTTACACCAAAAATATTTTAAATGGTATTTCAAAATTATTTTCCATTTAAGATGAAATCTTTTGATATTAATCATTCCTTTCTAGGAAGTTATATAATAGTTCCATTAATATTATTTATATTAATGGGTTATGTTTAATTTCATTATCTTCGTGATACTCTATTCTCATTCATGGGTTATATTTTTATGAATTATATTTCTTTTTCATAGTTTATATGCTTATGATATCTTTTTCTATTTCATGGATTATGATTTTAAGGAAATGATTATAAAACTTATCTTTTTCCCCATGTTTTTTGATTACATGTTTATGATACACATTTCATTTTAAGGGTTATGATATAATTATTTATGATATTTTGAAACATTTATGTATGATTTATTTATGAGATGGGTGGGACTTATATCTCCCTTTAATGCATTGGGTAAAGATTTATATATCATGAGATAGACTAAGATGGTCTTGGGGGTAGACATTGACTACTAAGATGGCCATGGAAGGGAACCATGACTAAAAATATGCTATTATTAGTGAACTAATGCTACTAATATGTCAATGGTATTGAACCATGACTACAAAGATGGTATAGAGAGTGAAACCATCCTATTAAGATGGTCTTAGTAGTGATACATTGTATACTATGGAAATCATATTATATGCTTAGTGTCTTCCACAATTCCAAATTTTTTCCTATGATATGATTTCATGGATTATGTTCTCTATTTCCTTTTAATTCATGTCTTATGATCTACCAATAATTATTATTATCTATAATATGGAGGGTATGATATTCAAAAATTATGCTCAAATTCCATTATTTTTTTATTCATGTTATGCTAATGCAATTATTTTAATTACAATTCTGAGCATCTAATCTCACCCATTTCTTAAATTTTCTAACCCTACAGTATGGAAAAAGGATTTAGGTATAATTTATAATGACGGAAATATTTATGAGTGATCTTTATGATCTTACACCAGGATAGAAGTTTTTGTTTCCACGTTTCTAAATACACAAAACAATTACAGTAATTAGTGATGTAATTTTTTAATGTATAGTGTATTAATCTAAAATGTTGTAATATCCTTTTATTTTAAGCACGGTTCACTATATTAATGGAGGTTGTACATTAGTGAATATTTCCCCTCATGATCTAATGGTGTCAAGTAATAATGGATATTTTATTCAACACCATGATAGGGTTTGACATCACAATCATGATGGAATACCTAATTTATTATAAAAACCATGTTGATTTCTATCCCTAGAGGGTGACCATCACATAACCATAGGGAAGAATTTTTATTTATAGTGTTGAATGGGATGTCTAAGAATATTTACCTATAATTGAGTATCTTTGGCTCTGTGGGATGATCGACAAGATAGAAAGTTTATACCTGGATGATTAGCAATCATTGTAGGATTAATTCCCACATGTGATTTATAGTTACATGGAGATTTTCTAGATTAAATTTTCTTGTTTACCTCTTAGGAGAAAATTTTATTTCTCTACCAAGCTAGTTCGAGGAGGTTCACCAATATCCATTCCATCTTATAGGATAAATGATAATGGGTTTCAAGGGATAATGAGGACTCTAGAATACTTTTATGGTTAAGGGATTATAATTCCATGTGGTTAGGTGGTCAATTAGTGAAAGTGCTGCAAAATATACTTAGGATATGTATGTATTATCTTAAATTTAACTAGTTGATGATTATGATCTAGTTTCAATTGCCGAAAATATATGATCCCTTTAAACATCCCTAGGAATATATATTTTTATATAATATTGATTTGTGTTTAGGTTATGACCATGTATGTGTTCTACTTACATACATACCTTATACATATTTTTGAATTTGAATGACCAATATGAGTATTTGGTTAAGTAATTTTTTCTCATGAAGGAAACACAATTTTTCATGTAGCTGAGGAATTGTCTTTTCCATTCATATCTGGATTATTTATGGTGGTATTTTTGGACGATATATTGAGGTATTCTCACAATAAATATCACCCTTCCATTCATCAAGAGATCATTTTTGATACACTGAGATATAATCTATTATATTCTAATAATATGAATTTCCACTTTTTTATTGATAAGATTCACATCCTTTATCATAATATCTTAAAGAATGGAGTATCAGTTGACCTAGAGATGGCGAGAGATCTTATTTTTGAAGAAAAACCCAAGAATGTGTTTTTTATATGTTGTTTATTAGGGATATCCCATTATTATATATGATTAATATAGGACATCAAATGATTTGAAATACCTCATATGGGATTAATTAAGAAGGGTGTAGAGTACTTATAGACATATTCCTACGAGACAACCTTTCAATAGCTAAAAGGGAGGAAAACATCAGCACTAAACATGATTATGTTGAAGTTGTTCAGAATCTATATTTTTGTATTGTGATCCATCATGTATCAGGATATAAGTATTTATAATTCTTTATGGTTGAGTCATTATGTACAGGTCTCACTAGTTGATATCACATGAGAGGAATTACGTAACGCACAATCTCGAGACAGTAGAAGTGGTACATGCCTTTTTTTTAGGTACTATTTTCTAGGTCATAATTTGGTGGTTTACATGTAACTCAAAATCCTCAAATATTTATTTACACAGCATGAAATAAATTTGAGGCAATGAATATTGGTTTAATACATATAGTCTTTTGATATTGATCTTCCCTGTACACCTAGAAATGGTAATCCATTAGTTGATGCTTTGAACATGAGTACTCATATACTAGAAGTTCTGGAGTCCAGTTTCAAGTGGATTCATATATTCATAATCTTTTTTATTTACATAGATGTGAAAAATAGTCGTGGTTATACTTTACTCTCATTCATGGTAGTGGCTTCCACTCTTCTTGATCGATTGAGCATGAGACAGTCATCTGATGTTGGGGGCCTAGTCCTATGGGAGTGCATGTAATGTGAGGACTCACCTCCTAGTTTGACCAATGGTGATGATGAAATTATACACATACATGTTGTATTTATGTTCCAGAAGATATTCTCAAAGAGAAGAAGTGATATTGTCATTCCTCATACTGTAAATTAAATCCTCGATTGACCAAGAATTATCATTATTTATATCGCTAGTATTGGTGTATGTGTATGAAATGTGAGGTATCTGGTAATACAACATTGTGTTCCACCAATCAACATGTGAAGATAAAACATAAGCATCTAGCTTGAATTATAAAGATGTTATCCCTTCGCGAGTGGAAATCAGATAGTGTTGCAGTGGATTTCATGATTGGGATATTGTGGTTACCTCGAGGTAGTGATTATTTGTGGGTTATTTTGGATAGTATCACGAAGTTCTTTTATTTCCTACCAACCTGTTAGATCATCTCTGTATATGAGCTTGGGATTTTGTACATTCATGAGATTGTGAGAAATCATTGGGTTCCCCATACTGTTGTATCTGATAAGGACACTTTGATTAATTCTCTTTTCTATTAGATTTTGCTAATGTATTTTGGTACATAGGTGCTTCTGAACGTGGTATACCACCCACAGAATGATATAAAGTCAGAGAATATAATACAGGTTCTATAAGACAAGCTTTTAGAATCATTCCCTGATTTTTAGGGCTCTTGGGAGAGGCATATACCCAAGTTGAGTTCTACTACAAAAATATCAATTAAGAGGCTACACAGATGTCACATTTTGTTACTTCTCATGATAGTATATTAATATATCCTATCTTCTAGTTAGAGGAAAGATAGGTAGCTTTACAGAAACCTCTTCTCATTCAGGATATTTAGATTAAGTCTAGTTGATCATAAAGCAGATAGATAATGTTTAGTCCAGATAGGAATATTATATTTATCACCATCGAAGACCTATAGAGATATTGGTTGGGGATTGGTTCATATTATGTATATCACTAATATAATAATATAGAAATATTAGGAGATTGGGTAATATTTCAACACAATATTTCAGTATATCAATGATTTTAGATAGATTTAGACTAGTAGCCTATCAGTTGTAGTTACGTCGAACATAGTGTCCCATGAATGATATTTTTTATGTGTCCTGATTATACCATTATCATTTGGCCCCATTAAAAACTCTATATTAATATGTGTTTGAGCTACAAGATGATGAATCCTTTTACTAGAATCATATTTGTATCCATGATTGGAGCATAAAGTATCTATGAGAACAGTTTGTTCCTATATTATGGGTTCTACTAAAGCATAGAGATTTACATGATGGGACTAGGGAGTGGGAGGATGAAGTTCAGGGTTAGTGTCCATAGTTATTCTCAAGAAAAAAATTTACCACCCTTGGAAGGGAAATTATAGTATAAATAGCTTTAATCTGGGAGGATTTTAATATCCTAGGTTTTTTCAATGATTCATGGATATTTTTTATTTCAATTTATATGATTTTTTAACCTAATTTGAATTAATTATGAGCTCAAGAGTGTTTTAATGATTTCAAGGGCTTGTTTAGATCCCAATGTCCTAATATTTTTAAATGGTAGGCTGGCCGCATAGTTTTTAATGACCATGAAAGGTCATCAAAGACATTTTCTAGGGCAGTATAGTTATTGGAAACCATGACATTGGGTTAATATGTTCATGCGATAGATTTATAGTTTTTAGTAGAGGCTTAATTCATGTTCACCACATTTTTTTCAACCAATTCTCCATGACCATGTCAATTTTCCATTGATACATATAAGGTAACCAGGTTGGTGCATGATTTGTCTAATTTTGTGGATAATTAGTTAGACCAAGTAATTTGATGGTAAACAACCTTCTCACCCTTAAAATTCATAAAAAAAATCCATTGACTACCTTTCATTATATTTTAGAGTCTTGGGGTCTTGAAGAACCTTTGATGCTCTAATTGTAGTCTGATATCATGATTCACCAACCAGAGTTATATATAAAAACTGTTTTTTCACTGGATACATGCTAGAAAATTTTATGTTCATCTTATTAAATTCATCATTTGTATTTATATGGACAATGATATTTCGATGAAATACAGTGTTTATTACATCCATTATTTTGATCTATTCTTCATTTTTCTCTTGATATAGACCAAATTATAGTTAGATATTAGATGAGGGATCAACCACATGTATATGGTAGGTGGTCTATACCTTTCATTCATGGTTTGGTGTTTTATATACATTTTCATAGTTATAATTCATTCTGTACATTCCGGTGATGCCCCTAATATTAAATAAATACTATTGTTGAATGAATCATAACCAATTAAGGTTTCCTGATAGAAATTTTTTTATTGATAGAGTTTCTTATCCCTAACCTATGATATTCCTGGAGTGTTTCTTTGTATCTATACAATTTTATACAACCCCTTTTGGTGAATGTTATATTACCACATAATTGCGAGCCTTTTTAATTTAATGAGTCTTCAATGATCAATTAAGAGATGTTTTTTCCTCATATACAAGTGATTACGTGATGTTTAATTATTTTAATGATTAAATTTATTCTAAAAAAATTGTAGAAATAAGTTGGATGAACTCATTGAATGTGAATGGTTATGGAATAATAAATTAAATGGGATGATGAATCGACTATAGTAGTGGATGTCGCATATGAGATCCTTGGATCTTCATTCCATAAGATTTATGGACAAATATAAACCATTGGTCTTGATTATAGTATTTTATTCCATGGGCGTGATCCTTGGATCCTTATTCTATAGTTTTTCAAGGACCTTTATACACCTTGAATCATAATTTCATGGAATCATATTGTATATGATCTATTGAAATTCTCTTTAGAATCCACCCATGACATTAATATGCTTCCATCAAGATCATCTAAGGACTCCATGAGGATGACTTGGTCTTATACACCTTTAATCAGACCCTTCATGTTATGACACTAGATTAAATTGAGTTTCCATGATGGATGTATTATGAATGTTTGATTACATGAAATGGTTGTTTTAGATACTTTTCTATGCTGTAATAATTTCCCTATGATGGGTATCAGATTTTAGTGGATAGAATGGATAGTTATAAAACCTTTTTTACTTCTATTTTATAGGTTTCTTTGTCTAAAAGATCTTGAATATTGTTTATATTGTGCCATGTTTGGTTGGATAGGATCACTCATTACATTTAATACTATAACACCTAATATATATTTAAAAAAGATCGATTCATATAACACATATTAGGCTTTCTATGGACATCCTTTATGTTGGTCAGTTGAGTATTATCTTGCACCATGTTCTCCCATAAATGGGTACCCTTTCATACTTTATAGATATAGGTAGGTAAAGGGGAAAACAACCATTGTATAATAATTGAATTGTTCATTAATTAAGAGAAGGGGACCATAGGACTCTGTTTGTCTCAGTTATTTATTTGGAGATATTTCTCTTTTTTTATTTTGATATGTTAATTTCAATGGTTTCATATATCCATTAATTTTATGCCATTTTTTATATAGACGTGATATGATCATCATATTTTACGTCAAACTTATTTTGGTTATTTTTATCTATTATCTTATAGATTTTTACCTTCTGTTAGTGATTATTATTATTAGTTTTCGATTGATATATTATTTTATACCACTCTTATACACTATTATATTAGGGATTAGTCTCTCCCTAGAGACACCCTAGGCCATCACTACTAGTCGTTATCCTTAAGAGTATGGGGAGGTGCACTTGAGGCCATTTGACACACTAGCTCTGGGTACTGTTTAGTGGAACCCATTTTGGGACATTACATTAGAAATCGAGAATTCATTGATGATACCCCATGATAAATATGATTTAATGTTATGAAATTCCTAAAAATCAATTTTCGTGGATGTGGAATCTAGAGTATGTGTCTATGAGTCGAGATAGGATGATGTGTAATGGATGTGATATATGGTTATTATAATAACAAGTATGAATTTTGGAGATAGCTTAACTTATGTTGTGTTTTGATAATTATTGGTTGGGTATGGAAATGATAAATGTAATATGAGTTAATGATGTTTAATTTGAATATGGAAAAAAGATAATATATGTTAAAATTGTTAGAAACTGAAATTGTTAAATGGGAAATATAAAATTGATGTATTATTTTGGTATTAAAAGAATTTAAAGATAAATAAATGGGTATTTTTTATATGAAATTTAATTTGTTACTAAATTGGAGTCAATCGAAACTCAAAAATACATGAAATGTTAGAGACTAGTAATTATAATGGGAAGTGATGATAAAATTTATTTTATTTGATATAAAATTAATGGGCTTGGAAAACAATGGTGGTTTACAATGGGGATATCGTAAAATCAAACTAACTAAGAATTTTAAGGTGGAATGGGAATTTTGGTTTGTGTGTATGTGTGTGTGACTATTATATATTATATTTTTATAATTTTTCCCAAGCACTCCCAACCAACATTAAGTATTATGTTCCAGCACCGAAATGTTTTTGGGAGTGTGTTTTCGAACATTCATGATAAAGAGGATGGTTGGCTTGCTAACCCCTACTCAATGATCTCCCTTATAGAAGAGGTTATAATATATCGTACATGACTGATTGCATATATAGTTCATTTAGGGTTGGTTTTATGAGATTTATGAGAATTATTTTAGTGAGGGATTGAATGGTAGGAGAAGGATAAAATGATTATTTCCTTCATGTTTACAATACCCTAATATTTTGGTTATGGATATTTTTGTGATGTGTTGTGATGGATTGTGTGTCTTTGGCTGAGATGTTATGTGATGGACGAAGTGTATTTGGGAAAGATGTGATGGCTAATTTCATGTAGGGTTTTTAACATGATGTAGTTGTCAATGTTTCATATGGAATGATTTTTATACAAAATATATGGATGTTCTAGGACATATGATGTTGGGGTTTGAGTGTGAAAAAATATTAGGATACAGTTATGGGTACCCATTTACCAATATAATTTTGATTATCTTAATATATTGGTATTTGTTATTTGGTGGGAATTTAATGGGGGTGGATGGGGTTGCTTATTTGAAATGTTTAGATGTATTTGGTTATATTATTTTCTCTCTAGTGAAATATTATGCTCCCTTTTCATGTGCATGAGAGACTTTGGGTATGATCTAACTATGTGTGCATGTATTCTCACCTTGTATATATAGACAACCTATCAAGTTTTTAGGGAGAAATTAGGGAAAAAGCTATACATTACAGGCTTGGACATCAGAGTTATTGTTATTTTTGTGTTGTAGGATAATCATTAATGTTTTTAGGGATACATTGGTTATATTTTTATGAAATTACATTCCTTGTGGATATTTTTGATTCACCATTTTATGTTATGAATTTTTTTAGTGGTTGGCGTAACAACCCGATATTTCCAAAAATATTCTGTAATATAAAGATAATATTTGTGATATTTTCAATTAATCACACAAATTTTCATAGTTTTATTTACAAAAAACACTAAGTTTACCTTTCATTTCACTTAACATTGAGTTGATCTTCAATTACACACAATGCCATGTTAAATAGTAACATGACATAATACTAAAATTTTATTATTTAATAAGATAGTTATCACACTTCAATTAGAATGGAGAGTATGAATAAGATTAAAAAAATTATTAAAAATTATTGTGTAAAAATTTATATATAATTAATTTTTGGTAACCAATTAAATATAAATTATAATAAGAAAATTTTAAATTTATTGGAAATCATAATATGAAAAAAATTGTTTTGGAAAAAACATGTTAAATATCAATAAATACAATAAACCACTTTTGGTGAATGATTTTGAAGAAAATTTATATAAAATATATAAATAAAATGTAATAAAATTAATTTTATTTGTTTTTGAGGCCTAAAATATTTATAAATCATTTAGTAGGATTTAAAAGTCTATTTTTCTAGAAAACAATTTTATCACAATTTTCACAATTATTTTTAAAATTAAATTTTTAAACTTAAAGAAAATTTATTTAAAAAACTAAAATTAATTTTCTAAATAATATTTTCAAAATTATATTAGGGTAATATTTTGAGAATTTTAAAAGAAGGCTTAATTTTTTATGAATAATGACAAATTAAAGTTTTTATTAAAATTTGACTTTTCATTTATGAAATTTATAAAAATTTAAATTATTTTAAGATTATATAAAATAAAGAACTAATTAAATTATATATTTATTAATTTAATTTATTTCATGGGACAAAATTCAATATTTAATATGTATATTAAAGCATTATATGCTTATAAGAATTTTTAATTTTGAACACCACTTTTTCATCCAGTTTTCGTTTTTAATTATAAATAAAATTCCTCCACATCTATGAGTTGAATTTGAAAATTTTTATTTTATATTTCAATTAATAAATTTTTATATTATTTAATATGGTAATCTTAAATTTTTAATAAAAGTAATTAAAAAAACTGTAAAAATTATTTATTGCGGTTAATGTAAAATTTGGTTTACCATAGAGTTAAAATGAAAAGATAATGGATACAAATGACCCAAAATATGTCCAAAACACTTTTTATGTACATATTGAGACCATATAACCTCTATGTTATGAAATGTATAATTTTCAAAATTTACTTCCTATCGAAAACATAATTACACCATTTCCTTTTAAAACATTATCAGTGATTTATTCACCCCATTTAGAAAAAGGCCACCACATATCCTCTTCTCTTCACACTCCAAAAAAGAATTGGTTAGGGAAATAACTACCCAAACTTCATACATAATTCCCTTTACACATCCAAGATTTAATTATTATATCATAAATTCAATCTAGGAATAAATTTGGTTAAACCTAATGTGGTTGTTCGAAGAAGATGTGATGTTTTAAACCATGCGTTTTTTGTTTTACTTCTTATATAAAATTAATATTTTTTAATATAATTATGAAATTATAAAACAATAATCTAATATATATACACATATGTTATTATGTTAAAATTATAAGCTATGTTCATATCTGGTTCCATCAAATGGTATATGATATCATCATTTGTGTGTACATATGACAACCACCTTATAAAGCGAAGTTATTTGTTGTCCATCATCACCTATCACATCTTGATATAATTAGGGTTTAATTTCTATGTATTATATTAATGATATTATTATAAATATATAATTATAATACAACACATACCTTCTTACACCCCAACCCATTGGAATACTATAACATTGGCCATGTGTATGGCAGAGTAGTACCTCACAAGACGATATAATGTGTATTTCATTTATGATTTATATGGATTGTAATAAATATTGATTAAATTAATTTATTATATATTTTTAAAATAATTATACTTATTTAATTATAATATTATATATACATTTTTACTTTACATAATGAATATAATACTATATCATATTTCATGTGCATGTTGGACTAAAGCCTCACAAACTGATTTTATTTTTATCACAAACCCAGTTAATGTAAGGTAATATGGTTAGATTTAATCAGTATATGAGAAATATATATTTAATTAAAATTATTATGTAAAGGAAATATTTTATATCAATTTTTTCTAATTAAATCCATCGAGAAAATAGAAACAACATTTAGGCATTGTTATTGCCTACCGTCTCCATGAATTGTGTATTTCATTTTCTATCGCTAACAGTTATAGATTACTCCAATTAAATATATAACAAATATAAATTATACTTATATAATTTAAAAAATTATTAATATGGTTGAACCGTGGTAAATTTTATAGAACTGAAAATAAAAAATCAAAACATACTCAAAAAACAAAGTAATTATTACCTAAAACATCTGTATGATAGGGAATTGCTAATAAGATGGTAATAAAAGGTCATTATAAAAACATATAAAAAGGTAAATATTTATTTACAATTTTCTATTATATGTATAAATATATTATATTTATTATATAGTATGTTAAAACATGTACAAATGAAGTTAAGAATTCGTATAATCGATTTTTCATCACACATTTATATATGTCTGAGATGAACAATACTGACAACATGTTTCTTATATATGGTTTATAAAATTACCATTAATGTATTTTATATTTTTTTTATAATTTTATATTTTTTTATTTAAATATACATTTTAGGATATCACATTCATGTGGTTTACGGTTCAAACGTTTTCAATGTGGGGAATGTTTTTTGTCCTAATTTTCCTTTATTGGGACATAAGTTATGTTATACACATATTTTATTCAATTAGGTGTATATATTTTAAAATTTTTAAGTTATGTCATTAATAGAGATATTTTAATGAGATTAAAATATTCATTTTATGTTATTGTTTTAATAGTTCATGTGATTAAAAATATACCAATGTGGTGAAGGTTTTATGTTAATATATTATTGTTTATTGGGATAATTTATGTTTATTCTTCTTGTGATAAAATATTATGATAAAATATTCAATAAAATATATAATTTTTTCATCCCCAGTATATGTCAGGGTAACACATGTTTTCCAATCATTTTACTCACTTTATATACTCAAAATTTAAAAATAATATTTTTAACGAAAGATGACTTTATTTCTCTCTAGGGTCAGAAATAAATTTTCTTCTAAACCCATGTTTTAGAAAAAAATCAAAATGTTTTATTGAAATTATCAAAAAAATTTATTAAACAAATTCCCTTTTTAAATTTATAACTTTTTTTGAAAGGAATATTTACATGTTTTGTAAATAATGCATGGTCATATTTTTTCAAAAACATGAAATGAAAATTTGTTTTAACATGTATGGAATGAACGGTATTTCGCAAAATAATGAAAAAAATATTTTTTAAATATTAAATTATAATTTTCAATGTTAATTATAAAATAAATAGATTTTAAAATTATATTATGAATTTTTTGTGTTTTTTAAAATGGGTAGTATAATTTCCTCAGAAAATGTTTTGAATAATTTTTAATTCTTACATTATAAGTTTTCAGGGTTATTTATAAAATAAATGGTATTTTAAATTGATTTTGGATTTCAAAATTTTATTTCCCAAAATAGAAAGGTTATTATCCCTAATAAATGGTTTATGTGATCTTTCAAAATCATCTTTCATATAATATAAAATTATTTGATGTTTATTGTCAATAAATAAGGATAATATTTAATAACACTTTTATTATTATTTATTCGGATGCTTAATATTTATGTTGATGAAATGTTTATCAAACCCAACTACTTTTCATGGGTTATTCAATTATAAAATTTCATATGTTTATGAAATACCTTTTCATTAGATGGGTTATTATTTGATGATATAATGAATTATTTATGATATTGAGGAATAAATAAGTTTGGTTTTCATTATGTGATTGGTGGGACCTATATATCCCTCTAATGCATTAGTTAAAGCTTTATATCTTCAGAGATAAGAATTGGAAATAATTATATTGTATTGATTCACTCTAGAAAAATGTTTATTCTTGTTCTACTATATTGATGGTATTGTTTTTTAATAATGACATATAAATTTTTTGTATATATTTATGATGGTTCCACACTTTTTAGACATGATATTATGGTTCATGATAGATTTTTAAAAATTTATCACTCTTATATTCTATATTTTTTTTAAATGATATATTTTTATGTCCTGACTCAATTTTATGATCATGGAATAGTTTTGTATAAATATTTATGTTGTAATCTTGATCACTAACCCATAATCTCTTCTTATGAACTGATAAGATTATATATATATATGTTCTATGTTTACTATTAATGAGGATCTGATCTCACACTTTATTATGTAATATTCAATGGTTTTTGATGAAAGGTTTCAGTAGGGTGTTCTTAATAGTAATACTATGTGGGAAGACCATTGTGGGTGGTGTTAAAAATATTTCAATAAATAAAAATAATTTCCTCCTAGTCTCCAAAAAATACTACGGTAGTCGTCGGGAAAGTGTTTATAAAATGTATTTTATAATTATATAAAAAAAATTTATGCTTCTGTATGAACATCAGGGGTCTCTATAGATCATATCAGATGAAAGGTTCTGTCATTATTTTTAGATTTGGATTAGAAAACAGTATGCATATGGATATATCGAAGAATATTTATATGTATATCCAAAAGGATATGTTTTCGGATAATTCAAAATATTTGAAAATATACCTGAATTTTTTTGAAGGAAAGACAAATCGGTTTCCATGAAATTATATCCCTATCAAGATTCTAAAAGTAGACATGGCTCTTTAATAGTGGTAAATATGGGTTAATACTCTATAAAGGGTATATTGATCTGGACTCGATCATTAACTACTAAATGAAAATGATTCTTGTTTCACACATGGTTTGAAAATCTTAATAGATATTATTTAGAAATTAAAAAAATATTTATGGAACATCATGAAGGATTTTATAACTGACCACGATTGACCGAGGTTATTCATCATATGCCACAGATTGATTGGAAGGTTTCATGATTTATACATCCTATTATTTATTTTTATAATTACATGGTTCCTTATATGATTATTATTTATCAAAATGTTATTATGTTTTTGTCAATAAAGGAAACAAGAAGAAACGAGATTGATGTTTAATTTGGAAGACAACGTGTTAATGAGAAAAAAATTGGGTTAATGACTAGAGTAGAGTATAATGTGATAATAACAAATAAGTTATCAAGATATATGATTAACAACATGCACCATAACTGACTATATTATCAAAAGAATAAAAGGAAATAGTTCGTTGAGAGTTCACATAATGGAGACCATGTAAGAAAGAATATTTAGCTTTATATATGATATTAATTTCAGATGAACCACTCCAAGTAATGTATCAAAATAACGAGAAGATTTTTTATGTATAGAAAAAAAGGTACTGATTAAATGATTGTGATGGAAAATTGAACATTTATGTTAACATAATTGATGAGAATGATGGTTTCTCTAAGGCTTCATCAAATTGATGAGATCTATGAATTCGTAATGTATTTAAATTATTCAAATTAATTTCCAAGAGAGAAGTATAATGAAGTGGATCAGGAAGGTGGTTAAAGTAATGGTCATGTTGGTGATAATGAAAGGATTACAAGCGAAATATGAATGAAATGAGGTAGTAAAGAATAATATGATGAAGACTAGTTAATACATTATTAATTAATTAGAATTATTGAAGTTTTTATGAATTTAAATTAATTAATTATGTAATACATATGGATTTATCAATTTACCTTTTTCATTAAGAATTTTAAATAATATGTTGAATGATTCTAATAACCTGGAGAATATTTTTAATGGTATGGAGATATTTTAATGAAAACAATTGATTAAGGGAATTCAACCCTTCATATGATATTGATGTTGAGATAAATATTTTTTGAAATTTATATGACATGCGTAAATAAATTAAATTGATTGGTGTTGATTAACATGGAATAGATTAATGGTTTGTGGAAAATCTGGTTTGCGTTATAATTTATGAAGTTTATAAAATTATTGGACTTGTATAATCTTTTAAGTAATATGTGGTTTTATTCAAGGATTTAGAAATTATGTATTCTTTAATTAAGAATTCATGGTATCTCTAGTCATTGTAATTATTCAAGGAAATATATGACTGTGGTATTCATATGTTTTATATGGGATAATTAATATGTGATTTATGAAATTATAAGGATTAATGATAAGTTTCTTTTATAAAATTTATTAATGTTTCTTATAAATCATGAATTTTGAAATGGATATAAGGTTCCCAATTATTGGAATGATTTAAGTGTAATTTATTATGAGTAATTATATATTAATTTATTACCTCACTATATGATGATTTATGAATATTGAATAACGTGTATGAACCGTTTTATTGTGATGATAACTAGAGAGATAAGGAATGAATTACCATTATATTATATATTATGTGATATTTTAGTTCTTTAGGAAAAAACAATTGATCTTATTTTATTGTTTTGGGAGTTGAAGTATAAATTTATCAAAACAAAACCAAAGGGTGAAATTGGGTTTATAATACAGAGGAAAACTAAGCCCTAGGTATATTGGTCCCATTGAAATTATTTATGATATATGTACTATAACATATCACTAATCACTTATATATAACCTATATTAGGATTATAATGTTTTCCTTATGTCTATCATAAGGAACTATATACCTGATCTGTCAAATTTAATTAACTCAAAGGTCACACCACTTGAGCGTGACCATTCTTATGAGGAAAAACTGGTGGAGATTATAGATTATGTAGGGAATGTTATAAATACCCATATCACACACCTAGACAATGATCTATGGTGTTACCCCCTTTTGAGGAAGTTACATGGTATCTTGAGGATGTTATGAGTCATATGATTCCATAGTTTTTGATAAAAAATGATTAATTTTGAGTGAAAAATTAATTTTAATGGGGAATAATGTAACACCCTATTATTTTTTAAGGTTCCTACCCAAAACGTAGTTTTTTTCAAGTGTATTTAAACAATAATTCACATTAGAGGATCATTTCAGTTTAGAGTTATAGATAATAATTACAATCTCTTAAAAAACATACATTATAATTAAACATGTATACTAAGTATCCATTTTTTCACAATATAAAATTATTTATAATAAAACATGGTTTCTTAATGTGAAAACTTTTAACATTTATCCCCTTTTTCTCATCCTAGTGGCTAATATCCTTTAATCCCAGAGAAATGTTTTCTAAAACATGGAATGACCATATAAGCTCAGTATGGGATAAAGAAAGAAAATAACTCTTAATTCTATAAAAACATGAAAAAATCATAAATTGTTTACACTTATCATTAGTTTCTTTTGAGAATATGAAATAAAAAATTTATCATGAAAAAAACATATATTTGTCTCAATAAAAATCATTAAAACCCATATAAATTATTTAGAACTCATTTATGTGACATAGAGAATCATATACATAAAATCATTTTAAAACTCTTTCAATTGGAATAACCATAAATATAAATTAAATTTTCTATATTAAATTCTTATTTTTTGACATCCAGGACACCCCATATTAATCTATAAGGGACTTTATTAGTGAAATTTGGTCCACCCCATGTTAAGCTATAATGGTATTTCCCAGTGCTATCTCGATCCCTAAGGTTCTTGATCTCTTAAATGGCTCTCCTCAGTTGGCGCTTTGTCAAATGAATTCCTCGAGGCCTTAGATCTTCATAGTTTGATGCTGGTGGTTGGATTCTGTAATAAACATCTTTCAGTCGATGCATTTGACGGATTCATCTTTGGTTCTTGGGGTCTTCTCGAACGAGTGGTGGTTTGTCTTCTCAATCGACGACATTTAATAGTTCGTTTATCTTTGGAGGTCGACCTAATTAATGCATGGTCTAGTGCTCCATACATCTTCAATGGGTACCATTTCTACCTTTTTCATTGGCCTTTCGAGTTCAACATGAAATGGGATTCTCCTACCTCGGTGGTGTGGGTAAGTTTCCCATAATTACCTTTTCCTTTCCAAAATCAGTCTATACTTTGTATACTGGGGAACATGGTAGGTAGTTTTTTATGATCTGATAGTCGAACAACTGCTGTTTGTCACCCAATTTCACCTCGAATTTGCATTGAGGTGGACATCTCAAATCCCAAAGCTGAATGGATCTGGATTGTGGTCGGAGAAGTGTTCAGATGGAAACAAGCTGTTGTTTTTTGATTCTTGGCCTGCTTTTTCCTCGTACTGCAAATTGTAGGGGCATTCGGCTTCAGAGTGTCGATGCGTTCAAAGGGACCAGAATGTTTCAGACTACATTTCAGGTCCAAAGGTGGGATTTAGGAGGTGAGTGGAGGTGGATTAGGGGATGATGGATCCCTCATGCCTCTCTTACACATTTAATAGGCCCTGTCCGGGAAAGACAACTCTCGGGGAATACCTTCATCTGGTTTATCCACCCCCACCCCTACTGCGGATATGGGGTTGGAGAATCTTGAAGTCTCTCAGAGGGAAGAAAATCATATGGAGGAAGGGGCACATCTCTCGGATGTTAGGCCCTTGTCGTGGCAGGATCTAGGCTTGCATGAGTCAGGTGAGAAGGTGTGTTTGAAGCCCACCACATCCATGATTCATGATCCACGGGTGGTGGATATTTTTTCCATGATGAAGAATGACTTGGTCAGGATTAAGAAAGATGAGCAGAACCCTTTGGATAGACCTTATTATGCAGATAAGGTTATGTCTGTAGGGAAGGTTAGGGGTCAGGAGGTCATTTTCTCCGCTGTAGCTAGTGATGATGCCCATGATGATGCAAGAGTGCTATGTCCGAGACAACAAGAGCCTTTAGGGTCTATTCATCATCACATTCGTTTCACAACCTTTCTTTCTCCGAGGAAGGAGAATGCTGACCCGAAATGATAGAAAACTCACATTCCGAGATGGAAACGAAAGCAGGCCTTTTTCGTGGTCCTCTACAGGCACTGATCTAAGTGATAAATAAGCTGACTCTCTGGAAATGACGGAATATGAGGATGATTCAAAAGGGGATAGGGCGGTCGGGTCTAGCTTGAGAGAGGGCAAGTAAGGGAACATTGTCACTGGGAATTTCCCAGTTATGGGGGGGAAAAGGGATCGTCCCCGCAAATATTACTCTAATATCTCAAAGACAATTGTTACTAGATCTTCAAGGAGACAATATAAAAATGAGATAGAGAAACATCCAGGGAACCCACCAAGTGTTCAAGGAGATAAACAGTTTCCTAGAGAGTTGTCCGAGAAAGCTCTTGGCAAGGGACTCAAAGCATCTGATGGTGATGTAAAGGAGTTGAAACTGGGTCCAATACCAAACAAAACCTTAAACGGAGTGATGGGAAGGTGGAAGTGGAGACTCAATTACAATTTGTTCTATGCTCTGAGGATGATGTTCAGGAAGAAGTCATCCAGATTAGTTCTTCACAGGAGGTTACCAACAAAATATGTAAGAGGTCGAGTATAGTTGGAACTATTGTTAAGCAATTGGAGTGGATCAACAAACCGGACAACATCTTAATGCAGGGTTTTAACAAAGGAATGATCAATATGGATGAATATATCCATGCATGGGACCAGATGGTGGATCACTTCAAAGATCTTCTAAAGAATGACCTGAATACTCAGGTAACCACTCTTTATTGGAAGATTTATAGGGTAGCTGGTTCTAAAATTATTAGTCTTGTCTATAACATCATTTTGTGCTCTTTTTGTGTTTAACACCTAGGCCTTAGACATGTTCGGGTTTTCCAATTTTCCCTCAAATGTTCTTTTGAAATAAAAAAGAAAACAGAGTGGTGATGTGAACAGTGCTATCTAGGACACCCCTTGTTATGTTATGAGGGGATTACCTAGTGTAATCTTGGACACCCCATGTATAAGCTATGTCAGGATCACCCATTTCCAATAATTATAAATTACCATATCTTTAATAAAAGACTTTCATCATAAATCCCTTTTAAAAACACTTTTATTCTCATATGAAAAAACTTTTAGATAAAAATACAATTTCATTTCTGGAACCCTTTTTCAATAAAAATAGTCACTTTTCATCAAAAATATTCATTACCAAAATACCTAATAATATAAATAAGGTCTTAAATGTTAGGATACTATAAATCTACAAAAGGAAAAATATAATACTATAATGTATATGGTGGTGGAAAATTATTTTTCACCATATACATTAGAAATACAAAATTCGTTTATTGTTGGTCAAAATGTTGAGTCTAAAACCACATAAAGATATAATTTTTTTTAAAAATTTGAATTAAATTAAAAATGGGAATAAAATTTATTTTATATTACATTTATTATCATATCGATAAATATGTAAAGTAATATGAATAATATTGACATAGTAAAAAAATATTTGATATTTAAATCTTTAAACATTCAAGGTGTCCCATACCACATTGAATAATTAAATCATAATCAACATGGAAGAATGAATTTAACAAAACATTAAATTAACTGAGTATTGGAAAAATATGGATTATAATTTCATAGTATATTTATATACAAATTATAATCTAATAAATGTGCATAACAACAATAAATTCTTCAATAAAATAATATTGAGACGAAATCCCTTAACATATGCCCGACATGTCATATACATTCTTTATCATAATGAATAATAAAATTAGTATAATTATTTATATTATTGAGAACCATTTTGTATTTTATTATTCCTTTTATATCACTTAATATTACTTTAAAATAATTACATAATTATATATGTTCATATATGACATTTCGAAGATATTCAGTACATGAGTCCAAAAAAGGCATTGGTTTGATGTCTATAGTAAAAATGGTCATAAGTCCATCATCTATATAATAATATCAATTAAAAAAATATTCAATTTAATAAATAAAACATACTTTTTATGTAAACCATTTATGTATGGTTATGAAAAATAAACAACGTTATAATCATGGAGATAATAGTTTGGACATATGCATGAGTAATGTTTCCATTTTTCTATGATTATTATGAAAAAAGGTAATTATTATTATTTATTTGAATAATAATTATAATTTATTAAATATAATATTAAAAATTGAAATATAATTATATATACCATACATGTAATGTGAAGATGGAAAATGAATCACATCGCTTCGTAGAGGTGATGGTTCACATGTACGCATGAATGATGTTTTTTTATGTGCAGGGAAATGTAAGAACATATATGATATTTTGTTCATAAATAATGAAAAATATTTTATGATTATTATATATAAACATTAATTCAATCATTATGACCATTATTTATATACAGTAATGGAAAACAAATTATATCAGTTCTTGGAGGTGATAGTTCACACGTACGAACAAACAATAAACTATTTTACCATTTGATGGATGTGTAGATTTATTTTTCTGATGATATTATCATAATGAAATGTATGTATATTGAGGATATATTATTTATAATTTCATCATGGTTGAGTAATATTTCAGGGTAGTGGAAGAAGAAATAAAATAGAAACACTTAATTAAAAAATCATACCTCTTCTTTAAGCGATATGCATTTATTATCCCCCAAAAACATCTAAGGTTAGTTTTATGCATAATATAAAGAACATATAATATGGGGATGGATAATTAGAAAATATTTGGGTATATCATGTTTGATCAAAAAATGTTTTTTATGTGTAAAGAAAAAAAATTGGGGCCCTTTTATTGGAGAGATGAGGGGCACTGTTTGAAATATTCAGAATATAAAGATAATATAAACTAATTTTATATTAAATTTTTCATAAAAATAATATATGTTTCATATGTTATAATTTAATTTTTAATCCCATTCCTATAATAAATATTTTATATGTTTTTACTTTTTTAATTCATGTATATTTGTTTAAACCCCTTTAAACTCTTTCTATGAAATCAAGTAATTTACACTTTAATGTTTATTATAATTACAATAAAATTCCAAACTACCAAAAATAATTCATTAATAGAATTTTTTGGACTTATACCATTAATTTTATTCATTTTTCTATTTTTATTAACTTTATATTATTTAATAAAATATTATTTATTTTAAAATATCATCGATGTTAATTTGAATACTATTAATTATTCTACTTTTTAAAAATATCATAACAACTTTATAACTTCTAAAAACCTATATATAATAGTTCACAACATGTATAATTAATAAATAAAATTGATGAAAGGTATTAATTATATCAAATTATATATATATTATTATTTTTAATATCATTTATTTGATATTTTTTTAGTTAAAAAAATTATATCATAATTACTGTGCAATAATTTAATTTAGATATTTCTTTCATTAAATATAAAAATAAAAACCATGATGTAGATAAATATTTTATATTTATAAATAATATTTATATTCACACATGTCAATTATATTATCCCATATTTATAATTTTTCATTTGTTAAATATAAAAGAGTGAAAAAATTATCTTTCATTTGAATATAATACATTAAAAGTGTTAAAGTCCTCCATGTGGATCCAAGTAGACATAAAATCATCCTAAGAAATATTTTATTTGATACATAGGTAAAAAAATTAAATTATTAAAAGTTTTAGGATAATTATAAATTTTTTATAATTTTATTTTACCTTTAATTATCCGATTTACCCGAAACCATAGTAATAAAAAATATTACTACCGTTAATATTCATATTTTAAATAATTAAAGGGACCTATTTACATATATGGGCCCTCATGATTCCAAATATTTAATTCATTCTTCCACATTAAGACTATTTAATTTTTATAAATTAATTTAATATTAATCTCGTTGGCATAACGAGAAAACGTGTTTTTAAAGTAAAAATGTACAAAAGTTCACATTATTTTTATATACAATATCAAAGTAAAATTGATTTCAAAGATCTAAATTTTGTAAAATTATTATAAAATTATATAATTATACTTTAAAACCAATAAAATAAATAATTATAATCTATAAATAAAATTTATGAAAATGTAGTTTTCAATTAAAATGTAGTGTTTTTACTAATCATAAAAAAATAAGCCTTTTTAGAAAAATGCCAAATATTTTAAAAAAAGGAAATTTTGATACTCCTATTTCAAAGAGGAAGCTTATTTGGTCAAATATTATTTATCAATTTTTCAAAATGATATTTAAAACAGTTGATCCATCAAAAGGTAGAAAAACAATATTTTTTTAAAGATATTTTTCTTATATATAAAATTATATTTGTTCCAATATCATTTCTATAAAATGTGTATAAGGAATTTAAATAATTCAATTTAAAATTATATATATATATATATATATTAGTAATACCATCAAACATGACTAATTTGTTTTTTTATTGGTGTAAAATATACTTTTTATTATCTAAATAGATTTATTTAAAAAAATATTTTCTTTTATGTAATAATGGGTTTTATATTAATGTATATTTAATTAATAAAAATATTAATTATATATACATATCTAATAAATATTTTAATAATTTAATTAATACTATTCATTACACCCATTCGAAGGACTATATTATAATAGTAATATTTAAAAAAACTTTACATGTTAAAAAAACTCTATATGTTAAAGATTTTTTAAAATATTTCATTCATATAATTTGAATATTATAGATATTTTTCATTATAAAAAACACCAATTTTTTCATCTATAACATGACAATATGAGTTTATGTTTCATTGCATGTAACACTGAGTTTATCTGGCATTATTGGCAACCAATACTTTAATTGAAATGTGACATACTATTAAAATATTATTTTTTAATATGATAGTAATCAAATATTCATTAAAATAGAGGTATATGAATTATTAACTAAATAATGAAATACTTTTTATATAATTTTATATGAATAATCTTTTAGATACACTATAATTAGAAAAGAAAATAATAAATATTGGAAAATAAAGGAACACATTCTCTCGAAAAAACTATTTTTATGTTCTTAAAATTGTAACTATAAATAAATTCAATAAATCACTTTTGGTGAATTATTTTAGTGATATATATATATTCTATATCCAATCAAATTTTTTAACATTCATATTTTTTTTCAAGGAATAATATTAGAATAAATCAAAATTTATGCAAATAAAATTATATTTTTATAAAATGTCATTTCGTGTCATTTTTTGAACATAGTTTTAAAATTAATTTTAGAAAATTTGAAAATTTTATTTGAAAAAAAAATTGTTCATTATTGAAATCATAGTGTCAAAATTATATGATCATGACGTTTTTATTATTTTCTAATAAGATAAATTTTTTAATGAATTGTGAAAAATATTAGTTTTTATTATGAAATTTCATTTGTTTTACAACATTTATAAATTAATTTTTTTTAAAGAATAATAAGTGGAAAATTATTTCATTTTTATATTTATCAGCCCACTTTATTTCATTGTAATCAATTATATATGGAACTAGGAATATTAAACAATTGATACTTATGAAAATTTTCTCTTTGGAAAATAACTTATTCATCATGCCTACGGGTTTAATTTTAAAATAAATTATTCAAATTATATGTGTTGAATTTGGAAAAATTATTTACATATTTTTAATTATAATTATTTATATTATCTAATATGTTCAGATTAATTTTGGAATGTAATTAATATTAAAATAAGTAAAAATTATTAACAACGATTAAGGTAACAATGGGTTTACCAAGGGTCTAAAATGAAATAATAATGGTTAAAAATGTTTTAGAGAAACTAAAAGACCATTTAATGGAAATATTTTGACCTTATGTGAACATTGGTCTTATAATTTACAATTATGATTCCTTTTTTATTTGAAATACGTGGGTACACCTATTTCTTTTAAATAATTACAAGTGTGCCACTCACATCACTTATAAAAGTTCATCCACTATCCTCCCACTTTTTAATCAAAAAAAACATTGATTGAAGCCATTAAATTACAATTATTGTTTAATAAATCCCTTCTATGAATATAGATGGATTTATGAGATCCAAAATCTAATCTAGGAAAGCTTTAGGTTAAACCAATAAGTACTTTTCTGAAGAATAGGTGAAATTTTTAACAATGAATTTTTGTTTTACTTATCCTTAAAAATAATTCAAATAAACTCCAAATATGATAACTAATAACCCAATTATATACTATATATGTTATTATTTTAATTCAATAACTTAACCCATCCCCCTTCTATCACATGGAATATGAAATCATCATTAGTATGTAGGTCAAACTACTACCTCTTGACCCAATGTTATTTGTTTTCCGTCAACATCTCTCATGGGTGGATATAATTATGGATTTTGTGCTTATATATGATAATAAAAATATAATTATACATATTTAATTATAATACCCCATAAAAACACTTTCCTCCCAACCCATTGGAAAATAATAACATTGCTCTAGTGTCATTGACTACCACCTTGTGAACTATTTTTATGTGTTTTTCATATCAATTATACATAGATGGTAATAAATATAGATAAAATGAATATATATGATATTTTTAACATAATTTTATTTTTTAATTATAATATCCCAAATACATTCTTAAATACTAATCAGTTTTCGATACTATAATGTCATTCTTGTACACATCAGACTACTACCTTATGAATTATTGTGATTCATTTTTCAAAAATGTAGGTGATACAGATAAATTTAATGAATATATTTGACATATATATAATCATATAGAATACATAAATAGCAATTATTATTTAAATTTATTTCATCTCATATTTAAAAAACATGGGATCATCGTTCATGCATACGTACGACATAATATCTACATAGACACTTTATTTTTTTCATATCTGTAACTTTTATGGATTCCTCCACATATATATGTAATTAATATATATTATAATTATATATTGTACAAAATTATGAATATTTTGGATCTATGATCAAATTAATGGGATTTAAAATAATAAATCAAAACATATATAAAAAATAGTTATTACACAAAAATTTATTTTAACAAGGAATAGTTAATAAATGGGTAATAAAATCTCATAAAAATAATGGTAAGATATATTTTTATATATCGGTAATATTTTTATACTAATGATATAATTATTATATAATATGTTCGAACATGTACGAATGAAGTCAAATATTTTTTAAGGTATTTTTCATCCCACTTTTATATTTATGAGACACATACCATATTCAACCCTTGCTTCTTAATATGGTGTATATACTATGCATAAATGTATTTTATTCTTCATAATTTTTGAATTATTTGTCTCAATTTTCCTCCATTGAGAAATAAGTAATGTTATGACCATATATTATTCAATGAGTTATATATACTTCCCCATTGAAATTTTGTATCATGAATCTCCTAAAATTTAATATATTCAAATAATAATTTTATTTTCTTCCTTAATGGTCCTTATAATTCAATAGATATCAAATTAGTAAAGCTTTGATGTTACCATCTCATTATTTATAATTATTCTCTACGTTTATGCTTATTATGATGAAATATTAGGATCCATATATCAAGAAACACATGAATATTATCTTATTCAATTTATGTTCTGATAATACATGTTTTCATTAATTATTACTTTTTTAAGTACTTAATATTTCAAAAAACTGTTTTTAATAAAAATACAAACTATTTATCTCTTTGGTTGAAAATTATATTTTCAAAAATGATGATTTTTTAAAAATATTTAATTTTTTATATTAAATAAATGATCAATTAAAAAAATTAACAATATTTAATTTTTATTAATTTTTTGAATGTAATTTTTATGTTTTTTCCCAAAAAATTATCATTTTACTTTTCTGGAATCTATGAGAAAATCGTTATATTAACATGTACAACATGAGACGTAATTTATATCATTGTGAACACCTCATTATTATAAATATTAATAAAATTTTTAAAATTTTAATATAAAATGAAATTATTTTTTTTATATTGACATATTTTCCAAATATAAAAGATATTTTCATCAAAGAAATGTATTAATTCATTTTTAAATATTAATTTATAATTTTCTGTGTTAATTTTCTATGAAAACGTTTTAGAGAAATTTTTATGTGTTAATAAATGGGTTTTTAATGTTGTGAAGTCTGTTTTCTTCAAGAAATATTCAAATCAATCTTTAAAAATAATGTACCATCTAAGATGACATCCTGTGACATTACATGTGATTTATAGGCGATAATATTTAAGGATACTATAGTGATTCTTTTTATTGACCGCTGATGTTTATGATAATGAAATTATTTGTAAATCAATTTATTTTTCATAGGATATGCTATTATGAATTAATAAAATTTTGATGAAACTATTATTATTTACCTTGGTTATGATGTGTTGATATGATTAATGTTTTATGTTATTAAGGAACACATAAGTATAGTTTTCATTAAAAGATGAATGTGACTTATATCTTTCTCTAATCGATTGGTTAAATCATTAATTCTAATGGGATGATAATAGGAAATAATTTGATGAGATTGATCCACTGTGGGCAACAGGTGAGTGCTGATCCACTGTGGGAATCATGTGTTTCTAGATCAACAATAAGAAAAATGAGATAATTCGTGATCCACTATGTTTGTGGACCTTGCAGTTAACCTTGAGATATAAAAAATCTATATATACGATGGTAACAAACTTTTAAAACACGAGGTTATAGATTATGATTGATTTATTCCGATTCTCACACTTATGTGACATGGTTTCTAAAATGTTATTGTTTTATTCCATGACTTTTGTTTATGATATATGAGAGGATGGGTATAAAAATTATAAGTTATTTTTATGATCAAATACCATTATTCTTTATCATATGATTTCATATGATTATAGATTGATATTTTCTATTTTTTCTTTTACTAACCATATAAGATAACCTTTTCATTTATTTCCTTCCCAATGTTATGAAGAAACATTTAGGAATGTTTTATCTAGGAGGAGTACACTTTGAGAAGATATTTTTATGATATGTTGAGGATATTTCTAAAATAAGAATATTATGTATCAATACTCTAAAAAAACAAAAAATTATACTCTTATGGAGTGTGTTTATGAAATGTTTTGAATATTCATCTAAAAATATGTGATATTTATTAAGTACAATCATATGTCCTTACAGTAGGTATCAAAGAGAAGGTTTATTCAGTCTTTTGAAATTAGTATTACAAAAAATTAGTTACATCTCTATGGATATGCCTATTCAAAAGTCTTTGTATTTGTCTAGTAACATCTATAAGGATAATTCTAATTATAGGAAAATATCTTACAATATTGGTGAAGGTTATATCAGTTGGTTTTCATGTAATAACATCATTATATGAATATTACAAGTGTTTGTGGCTATAGAAAATAGGAACCAAAGGGTAATATCTTAGAAAATTGAATATTTATCTAGACATGATCATCGCCTATGGAATAGTAATATGCCTTTTAGGATACTGATTTTGACACTCTTGAGGAATATTCTTTTGAAACTCACCGAATATGTATAAACCCTCATGAAGGAATTTAATATTGACCACAAATAACCTAGGTTAAGCCTATGGTGTCATAGATTGAAGGGAATGTGTCATGATTTATTCATCATATGAGTTATTTTCATGTTTATGTGGTTTCCATATAGGATTATTATTATTCAAATAAGATTTTTGGTTTAAGACAATGTTGGTAATGAGAACGAACTTGATTAGAATTGAATTTTATATAAACTATGATATTGAGAAACCAAATGCGATGAATAATATAGTGAGTGCCATTTTAATTATTCTATATCTCTTATCACAATATATTATTAAAAACTTTCACCTAAATAAACTCTTACACACACAAAATATAATAATGATAATGGTCATTGGGTGTTTGAGAGTTGGAGACCATGGATAAAGAATATTCAGTTTATTATATGTTAATAATATTGGAATAATCCCTCTAGAGAATCTCTCAAATGAATGACAATATGATTTATATGTAGAGGAAAGGAAAATATACTAATCTAATGTTAAAAAATTAAAATTTTAGTCAATATGATTGATAAGAATTATGGTCTCCCTAAGGCATCATTAATGGTTGAATTGTAATAATTGTAAAAGTAAATGTACTGTTCAAATTTATGTACTATATGGTACCCAAGAAGTGGTTACCATGGCTGTAAAAATAATACTTATTTTATGATGAAGAGACTATATATGAAATATGAAAGTAATGTGGTATTATGGAATAAGATAATAAAGCCTAGTTAATTTTTAAAGAATTAATTAGAATTGGTGAAAGTGATTATGTATTGGAATTCATGAATTATTAAATATATAAGGGGTTTTCATATATGTTTTTTGTTATGGATTTTCATGATTATTTTTAATAGTACTAATGAAAATGAAATCTAATTTAATAGAAAGGTGATATTTTATTTAAAACACCTAACTAAAAGAAGATAATCCTTAATATATTCTAGTAGTAGATATAATGTTATTGGGATAAATAGATGAATGATATTGATACAGTAAATTTTATTGTATTTTATGACATTGTTACTTATTAATGATTTGTGGATAAAGATGTCTATTTTATCATTGAAGTAGTTTACAACATTATTCCATATGTGGAAAATATTCAATAATATTTTCATTTATTTAAGTAGTGAAGACGTATGTATGTTTTTAGTAATGTTTTAAATTAATTCAGTTTATTATCATGTTTCGTGAAAATATATAACTATGATATTCAAATATTTGGTATGCAACAATTAACATCTACTTTATGATATTTGGTGGACTAATTTTATACTAATTTCCATAAATTTATTGATCTTATTTATAAATTTTTAATTTTTAAAGGGTAATATATTGAACCATTTATAGAACGGTTAATGTTAAATTATGGTTGAGTTTTAATAAATTAATTTATTTCATAATAATATTATGATTTATTCATATTTAATAATTAGTACTAATTTTTTTATGATGATTACTTGGGATATAATGAAGGAATTTTCATTCTATTATGAACCTCGTGATCTGTTAGTGATACAAGAAAAAAAACGATCTTCATTTCTTGGGGTTAGCTATGAAGTTGAAATTGATCAAATAAAAACAAAAGAATGAAATTGTGTTTATGAAATAAAGGATTGATAATCCCTGGTTATATTAGTCTATTAGAAAATATGGATCATATTAGGATAATGGATTATCACTTAGAGCTTACGAAAAACCTCTCTTGGGTTTAAAATTCATTCCAAATATATATCCTGAGTATGTACATACCTGATCAATCACATGTATTAAATTCAGAGTTTGTACCAATGGATAATTATTTTTCTTATAAAGAATTTCTTATGGACTTTCTGGATCATAATGAAAAAAATCTACAAAATAATACCAATCACATAGTCAATGATTACTAGTGAGACTATCAACTTGAGGTTGTTATGTATGAACATTAGGATGTAGTTTGGTAAAAATATCCATTATTTTTTGTACTAAACTAATAAATTTTTAGGGTAAAATTCATTTAAATAAGATGGAATATAACATCATGATATATTTTCAAATATTTTTGTCAAATAAATATTACCTTTTCAAAATTTTAACATTCAAAACACACAAGACATAGATTTCATTATACACAACATTCTTTTTATCTTTCATTACACACAACAACAAGTTCAAATGAAAGGTTTTTCATTACACACAAAACTAAGCTATTGGAATGGTGGTTATTTATAAGATTAATTATGTTATGAAAATATATATTGTAAAAATGTATATATAATGAATTATTTAGAAACCCACTAATTTTATATTAAAATAAGAATTACCTAAAAATAAAGGAAATGAATTTCTTAAAAAACTATTTATATGGTCAGAAATGGGTTTTATCTTAATTAATTGAAATAATAGCTTATAGTTAATGATATTTATTATATATATATATATTATATATTCAATAAAAAGTTTTAGCATTCATATTATGTGTTTTATGGGATTAAGATACGAATAAATATAATTTTATTTGTAAAACAATATTTTTCAAAAAATTATTTTTTTCGTGTGTTGGATACATTTTTTAAATTATTTCTGAAATTTTAAGATAATTTATTTGAAAAAATGAAATTAATTTTTAAATAATAGTTTCATAATTATATTTGAGTAAATATTTATGTTGTTTCTGAGAAGAAAAATTTTTTATGAATAATGAAAATATTAATTTTTATTAAAAATTGTCTTCTCATTAACAGAAATTAAAAAAAAATTAAAATGGATTAAATACTTTTTTAAAGTAAAAATTAGTTGAATTATATGTTTAAAAATTAAATTTACTTTATTTTAATAATTTCTATATTTAAAATTTTAAACTAAAATTTTTTATACATATGAGAATTATTAATTTTGAAAACAACTTTTTAATCACGTCAATGGGTGTAACTATAAGGCCTCAGCCTTAAACTTTACATAATCGTGATTTTTGATCAATCATTTACTCTATTTCACATTGAAGATATATTTAGGTTTAAATATTATTATAGAATTATGCCATATTTATTACATTACATCTTAAATATTACTAACTAGACACTTCTACTCTATCCATATTTTTTACAACAATAAAATTATTTAAAAAAGAATTCTTTTCTTGATTAAAATATTCTAGAATTATTCTGTTCTCTTACCCTTACTTATAAATTGAGAGAAATATATCAAAAATAGGGAATGAGCATAAAAATCTATGTAAGGGTTATAAAATAAGTAAATAAGTCTTTATTCCTTGATTACATACAAATCAATGAAATCATATTTTTCACTCATAAAACATAAGCTCCTTAGGATACGTCATTAAATAATAAGATTTAAGAATAACTCATATAAATCCTACATGATTAAATTAACTTGTGGAATCCACAACATACTTACATATTATCTTTAACAACAACATAGGGAATAACATTCATGGTAACGTTTGCAATACCAACCACTGTTTATTCCATAAATCTATTAGGAGAAACCTTAATTTTTACCTCTGCCTTATTACCTAATGCTTTAGAGAGCTAATATGGTCTCACCTGCCATCAGTTTATCATAGGACCACCCCAATACATAATTAATTCCCAAAAACCATATCATAATCATAACACATGAACATGCATAAAGGAAAAACAACATTTTAACATTGCAATCATAGGACATCATTTCAAGATATTGATATAATCAATACATTCTAAAAATAATTAAATACCAAAATACATAAAAATAAATATGGTATTGAATTTTATTTTTATAAAACATTATGACTTTTATAAGAATCAAAATATCACATAATGCTCATGGTAGCAGAAAGGTCATTATCATCATGTATGTCAAAAAGAAACATTTCTTTTAATATTTATTAAAACACATCATAAATAAATATTCCATTTCAAAATCCATTAAATGAAATTAAAAGTTAAATATTATTATTATACACCATATAAAAGAAGATTATGTATAAAACAAAATATTCCTCAATGAAAGAATATTGGGATGATGTCCCTTACCTTAAATCCTACTTGTATCGTTCGTTCTTTAATTTTTATAATAATAAACATAGGTTAATATCTACTCTCCTAAAACCCTTTTTCAAATTTTTTATTCATTTTATGTTACTTATCATCATGGTATTAAAACTATTTAATTATTTAATTTCATATCTGTAGGTTTGCGATAATCGGTTTTAGAATCGAAATTGAGCTTGTTTGATGCAAATTTTCCATGTGGTCAAATGTCCATCATATTAAGAATATTATGCATGATTTAAATATCATATATATCTATTATATATTTATTTTATAATAGTATATAACATTTTGAGATAAGAGATGAAATTCATAGTTCAGGGATACAGTAGGTTGTACGTATGCATTAATGAGAAATTCATTTCTTTATCAAATTATTGAAATGATAATTAAATGATACATAGGTATATAATAATTAAATTATAATATCTATTTTATATATGTTACATAATTTTATTATTTCCATCCTTTATACGTTCTATTTATGGTATGAACGAGTCATATAACTTTGTGGGGGAAGTAGTCTCCACTTCCTCAATTAAAATTATCGTATTTACATATTATAGAGAGAATAAAGGTATGGTGTAAATAAAAATTAAAGAAGAATAAGGACAATATAAATATAATATATATCAATTATAATTAAATTTCCATCATAATTTCCACCATTATAGTTGGTAGGAGAAAAATGAACAATCATCATTTCATGAGATAGTAGTTCGTCGTACACAGCAACAGTATGTCCGAATCTATTATATGGAGATGCATCTAAGTGTAGTTACACTTCTTCTAAAAAAACATACTATAATATTGATTATTTAATAGTTTCTATGTAACCAAATAATGAAACAACCTAGGTATTGAAGAAGGAAAATAAATGAAATGAACTTTAGAGGAGACGCTACCTCCAAAACGGTTAACTTCTTTTCATTTGAGAAAAAATGCTTCCTTCAATTTCTTTATACCCAATTTGAGGCTTCTAGAAGAAAGGGATTGAGTTTATGAAAATATTATAGCAGAATATGGATGATCCAAGAGGTTTTGGTGGTATAAGTAAGTGGGTTGAGGTGGTTTTCTTTTATAAGAGGGACGAGGGTCACTTTAGGAAAGTCTTTAAATATTATATTATTATAAAATTATTTTCAAATAATAATTTTTAAAATGAGATATATTACTAGGATAATATGATAATGAGTATAAATACTCTTAAAAAATATTTTTAGACAACTTTATGGTATAAAATTATCCTTATCTTCTAGCATTAACAATTATTTAAAAACATTAACTCTTATAAGGTCTTTTTGTATTTTCACAATATATGCTTACTATATTCACAATAAAATTACAATAGTCCCAAAAGTGTATCATTAATGACATTTTTCACATTATATAACTTAGTTTTCTTGTTCTTATATTTTTATTACTATTATATCATTTAATAAAAACGTATTTGTTTTACAATCTCATTTATGTCAATTTGGACTATATTGAGTAATTGATTTTTATTAAAGTCATAAGAACATGATTACATATAACCAAAGAAATTAACTAAAATATAACATTCAACTATCATCCAAAAAAATCATGTATAAAATAAAAATAATCAAATTACATTTATTTTATTATTTATAATATCATTTATTTGAATCTTTCATTAATAAGGTTATCATTGCATGTGCCATAAATAAATTTAGTTATATAATCATAAAAAATTATAAAAAAAACAAACAGATTACGGAAATATTTTTGTCATTTTTATAACTATTTATAGTCGAATAGAACACTTACATAACCACATATTACAATTTTTTTAGTAAAAGATAATTATTCATGTTATATATCTCTTTACTTTAAATTAATTTTTATAACATGACATTATCAGACCCATGTGGCGACATGGGATACCAAAATCAACCTAAGGATGCATATTATTGGAAATATATCATACGGTAAGATTATGACACGTTTAATGTTGTTTAATATTATTGTAATATTTTTTTTCTACCATTATTTACCAAATTTTCCAATTAACCATGGTTAATAAATTTGTTTCTGATGTTATTATTTTTAATGTTCAAAAATAAGACATACCTATTTATAAAATTAAGACCTTTTAATTACAAATATGGAATCCATTTTTTCAAATTCAAAAAAAAAATTGGTATTAATTAATTTAAAATTAATTACTTCTGTCATAACCAGACAAACAAGTTTTTATGAATTAATATTTATCAAAAGATTGAAATTTATTTATATACAATTTCAATGGGAAATTACTTCCAATGACCAAAATTGGATTAAATGATAAAAACATAGTAGAATTGAAAAATAACAACAATTAAAAGGATAATATAAATATAATAATAAATTAGATGAAAAATATATTTTATTTAAAATACAGTATTTTCATTATTCATTAAAATATGAATTTCAAAAGAATTATACCAAAATTTCAACAAAAGTAAATTGTGATGTTCCTCTTATAAATAAGTTATTTATTTTTTCAAAAATAACATAAGAAAGTGAAAAAAATATATTTAAAAAGGGTTCACTATCAATGGTGCTAAAATGGAATTTTAAAAATAATAGAGTATTTTATGCTTAAAATTCAATTCGTTCTCATTCTAAGCTTCAATTTTTTTGGATATATGTAAAATCATTTAAAAAATATGTAAAATCATAATTTAGTAAATTCTATTAATTCCTGCTAATAAAATCTCTAGACTTTATCTACCATTTAAAATAATAATAATATTATTGTATAATTTTCTTGTACAACTCAACGTTGTGTGCATCGTAAGATTTATGAGAAACCTATTATGATCTCTTGATTAAGATATCAGACAAAGAATAATCCTTCAGGTAAAATTAATATCTTATTCATAAATATTAATAGATATGAAACAGTATTATACTATAAATACCTAGGTTGTTACATCATTTCCCCCTTTTTGGAATTTTGTCCATGCAATTTTATTCAATTATTAAATAAGTGGGGGTATTTATCAATCATATAATTTTAAAATTCCCACATTTACACTTCAACAAAATGATTTTTCAACAAAAAATTTACCTAATTAATTAACTTATTCTGTAACCCATTCTCTATATGTTCATGAATCTGTACTGCTTGTTCCTAAAAAGAAATATTCCCTTTCAACTAAACTACATCTTGACTCAAAACATGAGATAGATCAGGTTTATACTTTCATAACATTGAAACATTTAATACATTATGCACCTAGGATAAAATTTTAGGTAAAGCCACTATGAAGGAAACTGATTCAACTTTCTCCAGGATTTCATAGGGTCCAATAAACCACAGACTCAGCTTTCCCTTATTACCAAAACACATCAAAATTTTCCATGGGGAAATATTGAGAAATTCATGATCACCTAAATTGAAATAAGGATCCTTCCACAAGTTATCCACAAAACCTTTTTCCCTACTCTGAGATATTTATATGTGCTTCTGAATCAACTAAACTTTTTATGCCATGTTTGTAACCAATTATAGTCCCATAAGCTTCCTTTCACCTACTTTATCCCAAAATTCTAGAGTTCAAAACTTATTTCTCTTTAATGATTAAAACAGTTCCATCTGTATAATTGAATGTAAAATATTATAATAAGAAAACATATAAAATTAATGATCTTGGTACTAACATCCCTAGCAATCCATTAACCAAGAATGTAGTATATCTTCTAATGTTTGAACTGTTAATTTTGATTTAATATCTGATTATGTATTAAAAGATGTAATGATATTCAATTCAGTAACCAAAGACTTCTGAAGTCACTTCCAAAAGCTAGAAGTGAACCTAAGATCACAATCAGATAAAATAGATAGGGGAACTCCATGTAACATGAATATTTCTTTAATATATAGTCAAGATTGTTTATCTAGAGACAAAGTATCTGGAATTGAATGAAAATGATCATATTTAGTCAATCAATCAACAATAACCCAGATTGCATTATAACCATGTGAAGTCTTCAGTAATCCCACTAAGAAATCCAGGGACATATTTTCCCATTTCCACTCTATCACTAAAAAAGGATGAACCATACCTTTCAGTTACTCCTTTTCTTCTTTAATCTGTTTTAAAATCAAACACTTCACAATAATGTCAGCAATATCACTTTTTATTCCACCCCACCAGCAATACACCTGAAGATCTCTGGACAACATAGTACTTTCAGGATGAACTGAAAATGGAAAACTATTAGCTTCACATAATAACAATTTCTTTAACTATGAATCACAAGGAACACATAATAACATTCCAAATCTCAAAACACAGTCTTTATCAATGTTAAATTTAAGTAACTTACGCTTCGGACCCAATTATAACCTTTTCTGTAACTCACTGTCATCTTTCTGTGCTTTATTTATTCTTTATGATAAAGATGATTATACTGAATCCTAAAAAATTGTTAAATTCTTTACACCAACAACTTCCATTCCAAAATTCATCAAATCTAACACTAAAGTATCTCATTCCAAACTTATCATTGGTAATATAGCATTACTATTTTGACTCAAAGCCTCATCTACTTTATTTTTTCTTCCTATATGGTAATGAATCGTGTAATAATAATCCTTGATTAATTTCTTCAATCTCCTCAGTCTCGTGTTTAATTCATTATGACTGAATATATAATTCAGAATTTTATGGTCAGTAAATATTTCACATTTTACTCTATATAGATTATGCTTCAAAATTATTAATGAAAAAAACAGTAGAAAATTCTAAATCATGCATAGTGTAATCTAACTCATTAGTTTTCAACTAACGTGAATCATAAGAAATTACCTGATTATCATGAATTAGGACACAACCAAGTTCTTTCAATGAAGCATCTGTAATGATAACAAATTCACTATTACTAGAAGAAAATTCCCTAACTGGAGCATTCACCAATATTCTTTCTAATTCCTAAAAACATTCATTACATTCTTTTGTCCAGATTAAATTTACAATTTTTCGAGTTAACATAGCCAGTGGGATAGATAACCATGCAAAATTATCAACAAACCTGTGGTAAATACCTTCTAATCCAAGAAAACTGCAAATCATAGTTATATTTTTGGTTCTTGGATGTTCTTAAACATCATTGGTTTTATATGGATCATCATATATGACATATTTAGAAACAATGTGACCAAGGAATAAAATTTCATATAACCAAAACTAACACTTTATGAATTTTTAAGAGATTTTCTTTTATTTAAAGGTCTGCAAGACAACAGTTAAATGAAAATAATGACCCTCTTTACTTTTAGAATATACAGAAATATCATCAATAAACAAACTTGTAAACTTATCCAAGAACTCATGGAAAATTCTATTAATAAGATATGTTAATATAGAAGGTGTATTGGTTAACCCAAATGGAATAACTACAAACTCATAATGGCCATATATAGTATGAAAGACAATCATCATAATGTCTTCATCCTTTACTTTGAAATGATGGTACCCCGAAATAAAGTCAATCTCTAAAAAATAATATGCTTTATGTATTGGATCAAACAAATCATTGATATTAGAAAAAGGATACTTGTTAAGAATAGTGATGTTATTCAAGGCTCTATAATCACAAAAAAGTCTCATTGAACCATCTTTATATTTTACAAAAAAATATAGGATCACCCCATGGGGATGTTCTAGGTAGAATGAAACCTTTATTTAATAACCCTTATAGTTGCTTCTTTAGCTCAAAAAGTTCAATTTTAGCCATTCGTTAAGGGGGTTTTGAAATTGTCTTATAATTAAGAACGAAGTCAATAGTAATTTCAACTTCCCGATAAGGTGATATATAAGGAAAATCATCAGTAAAATCATCAGGATATTTATTTACCACTAGATCATCTTTAAACTAAACATTTCCTTTGTTTTCAACTATATGTGGAAGGTGGCATTAATTTCCATCTTTTACCAGTTTCTCATATTCCTGATTTGTCATCAAACGTATGATTTCATTCTTTCACACAATGTAAAGTTATTTCTAAAAATACTCCATTTTATCTATTTAATAAATCATATCATGATAAATGGAAATTCAATCCATAAACATCATAACATAAATCTCTAATACAGGAAAAATAATAAGGTTTGTTGGTATATTCATTCTGCACAAAAGGATAAGTTGGATTTTTTATAATATCTTTTTATCTCACCATTTCCTCCAGCTGTTTTTACCACAAGATCACGATTCATATCATGAAGTAGAATTCCCAATTTACTGGAATGTTTTTTATAAATTAATGAATGTGCAGTACTATAATCAAAAAACACATTTCTATAATATGAATAAACAAAAAATATACCTTATACAAATTTATTTGATGGCCCAACATCTTCTGAAGAAGTTGAAAAGGATTTCACAACCTCTTTCTACTTGTACTAAGATTGATTTCCATCATTTTTGTTCTTCATCTGACACTCATATTCAAAATGACCAAATTAATTTCACTTATAACATTTTATTAACTGTAAGTATTATTTTTTCATAACATTGCCTGATCTTTTCTAGTACAATTTTGATGCTTATTTCCCATTTTACCATATCAAAAACACTTACCATAATCCCAAATGCATTCACTAGAATATTTTCACCCTAATTTTCACTAACTATAAAATTATGTTATTTAGCATTACCCTTTTCTGAAGAGTTCTTCCCTTTTGGCTGCCACCACAACCTCTTACTTTTTTTAAAGAACACCTGATCATTAGAAACTCCATTTCCACCTTCTCCATATATCAAAAAAGTTTCTCAAAACTCTTGAACTCGCAAGAAGATAATTACTATCAATAAATTTGATTTAATCTTGAGTAAAAATGATTGATTTTACTATCAAGATCTCATATGATGTTTGGAGCATACCTTGCCATCCATGTGAATTTCAATTCATAAGTATCCATTACATCATCTGTCGGCCTCAATTCCATGAATTGTTTTTCTATACTATGTCGATCCTCTTAAGAAAAACATTTCTCATGGAATATTCCATTGAATTCATCCCAACCAAGAGAATAAATCTTCTCACTATCCCTTATATTTCTAACCATCAACCACCACTGATCATCTTCACCCTCGAAATTATAAATATAATGACTAACCTATTGATGTTCGAAACCCCCCATGATATTGAATATCTTTTCCAGTTCATTAATCCACCCTTAACCTAGAACAATGTTAGATGGTCCAATGAATGATTTGGATGGTTCCTCATTAACCACTCCACTACCAACATTTTCCCTTGAGGTTGATCTGGATGATCTCGTGCATGAATTCCACCACCATTTATAGCCTAAGCCAACCATTCCATCACTCCAAAAAATTGTTTAGTTCTGATCCTATCCATTTCTGGTGGCTTATTTAGTATGTTTTTTCCTCTTGAAGTCGTCATATAATAGTTTTCATGTTTCCTCTGTAGAAAACCATTATGAACACATGTATATATATTAGACGAAGCATCATGGTAATCTTCAAATTCTATATCAATTCAATTGTACCATAAAGTAAACATATTTTATTGATATTAATTTATCAATATATTGACTCCTAAAGTTATCTAAACAAACCACTAATACCAACTATAAGGCCCCAGATTTAAACCTTACATAATCTGGATTTTTGTTCAAGAATTTACGTTCTTTCACATTAAGGACCCTTTAACGTTTATTTTTATAGCGAATTAGGCCACATCTATTACATTACATCTTAAATATTACAATGCAGGCACTTATACTCTATCCAATATTTTTACAACAACAAAATTCCTTAAAAAGAATGAATTATTTTCATGATAGAAATCTTCTCGAAATCATCTATTCAATTACCCTTTCTTATACAAAATGAAAAACATTTAAAAAACATACGATGAGCATAAAAATTTTAGTAAGGGTTACAGAATAAGAAATCAATACATTATACCATGAATAAAAACAAGTCAATGAAACAATATTTTACACTCATAAAACACAACATCCTTAGGATCCTTATAAAATCAGTATATTTATGAATAAGTTATAAAATTCATAAATCATAAAGGTATCTTGTGGTGTCCATAACATATTTACATTGAAGATTTCATAGCTACATAGGGAGTTACTATCATGGTTATGTTTGTAATAACCATAACAGTATATTCCCTAAATATCTTAGGATAAACCTTAAAGATTAAATCTATCATGTTACCCAATTCATTGGATGGCTATCACGATCTTACCCAAGCATAGTTTATCATTGAACCACCTGTATATATAAGCGATTCCCATGAACCCTAACATAATCAAAACAAATGTACAAGCATAATGGTAAAATAATATTTCCACAAAAAAGATGTCATATTAAAATATTGATATAATCATAAAAACAATTGCAATACCAAAATACCTAAAAAATAATATGTTATTTACTTTTCTTTTTAAAAAACTATATGGCTTGTAGAGAAAGTAAAATATAAAATAATTATTGTTCCAGCGGAGAGGTCTCTCTAACCACGCACATTAAAAAGAAGCATTCTTTTTTTCATTTAGTAAAACAATTTGTAAAAAACAATTCCCTTCTGAAAACCATTAAATGAAATTAAAATTCAAAGGGGTAGATTATACACTGTATAAAATAATTTCATGTATTAACCAAAATATGCTTCAATGAAAAGAGATTGAGACAATGTCCTTTACCTCGAATCCAAATTTTCTCATTCATTCTTTAATTTCATGAATAATAAATGTTTGATAATTTATACTTTCTTTTGAATATTCTTCAGGTTTATTAATCATTTTATGTTACTTTTCATCATGTTAATAAAATTACATAATTATTCAAGTTCATAGAGGTCGGTTTGTCAATATTCGTTACTTGAGTCGAAAATAAAATTATTTAATGTAAGTTTTCCATGTGGTAAAATAACCATCATCTCCAAAATATTATCTATTATTTAAATATCAATTATATCCAATATATATGTATTATTTAATAGTTCATAACATTTTTAGATAAGAAATGAAATGCACTGTTCATAGAGATGGTAGGTCGTACGTAAGTTTGAACGCTACTTTCATTTAGTTGTCATAATAAAGGAATGAAAACTTATAGATAAATATGTATGTAATTATTAAATTATAATACACAGATTATATATGATAGAAAATTTCATTAATTTCATCCTTTATACATTCCATGTATGGATTGAATGAGTCAAATCACTTTGACGGGGTTGTAGTCCGTACTTCCTCATATGAAATTATCATATTTAAAAATTATAAAAAACATAAAGTAATGTTGTAAATAATGATTAAAGTAGAATAGGGAAAATATAAATATAATATATACCATTTCTAATTAGAGTTCCATCGTAATGGCCACCATGAAAGGTGGTATGAGGAAAATGAACAATAACCATTTCCTGAGGCTGTAGTTCACTGTACATAGGAACAATATGTTTGTATCCATTATATGGAGGTGTAAATAAGTGTAGTTTGAATCCTTCACATAAAAACATCATATATAATGAGGATACTAAAATTTTTATGAATTAATAAAATAAAAGGATAATAGGTAGTGATGAAGTAAAATAAAGGAAAGGAACTTTAGAGAAGATGATGCATCTAAAACGGGTAATTGTTTTTCATTTGATCCAAAATGATATCATGAATTGAGTTTTTACAAAGTTAAGGATTATTTAAGGAATTGGGGGATGTTGGGAAATTATTTTGAATGATTTTTGATGATTTAATAGGTTATCGGTGTGTAAGTATGTCGGTATAATTGGTGTCCTTTTATTAGAGGGATGAGGGGCACTTTTAGAATTTCTTGAAATACTATATTATTATAAAATTATTTATGAATTGTAATAGTTAAAAAGTGATATATTAATAGGATAAGATGCTAATGTGTCTAAATCCTCTAATGTAATAGGTTTTAGAGAATATTTGGTTATAAAATTAACTTTATCTTTTAGCATTAACCCTTAGTTAAAAATATTAACTCTTACCATCTCTTCTTCTAATTTCACAATCGATTGTAACTATAGTTACTATAAAAAGACAGGAGACCCAAAAGTGGATAATTATTTAAATTTGTAACATTATATAAGTTATTTTACTGAATATTATATTTTTTGTACTATTACATCATTTAAGAAAAACGCATTTGTTTCAAAAACTCATTTATGACAATTTGGACGCTATTTAGTAATTTATTTTTATTAAATTCATAAAAACATTATTACTTAGAAAGAAATTCATTAAATCAAATATAATATGTCAATATCATCTTTAAAATTCTTGTATGGCATGAAAATAATCAAATTATTTTTATTTTAATCTTTTTTATTATCATTTGTTTGAATCATTAATTAATAATGTAATCACTCAATGGGTTCCCTAAATCAGACCAAGGATGATAATGGTAAAACATATCTCATCCAATTGGACTATAAAATGTGGAATGGTAGTTAAATATTATTATAATATTACTTTTTTACCCTTATTTACTAGATTTACCCTTTAGCCATGGTAAATAAAATAATTACTAAAGTTACTATTCATAAAGTCCAAAAATAAAAGTTACCAATTCCAAAAATATGGAACTTATGATTTCAAATGTTAAACCCATTTTTACAAATTCAATACACAAAATTGGAAAAAATTAATTTAAAATAAATTCATGTGGTCAATACCAAAAAACTTCTTTTTAAGAAATAATAACAATCAAAAGATTAACATCTGTTTTTGTCCAATATCAATGGAAAATTTCTTCAAATGAACAACATTGGATTAAATAATAAAAACATAATCCAATTAGACTTTAAACATAATTAAATGTATATTCTATAAATATAAATAAATTAGATGAAAAAACAGTTTTTAATTCAAATGTATTATTTTCACTATTCATTAAAAAATGAATTTTATTATAAAAATACGAATATTTTAACCAATGTAAATTTTTATGTCACGATTATAAATAAAAATTTTATTTTTTCTAAATTAACATATAATAGTGACATATACTTTATTTAAAATTGGTTCTCCATCAAAGGTGGTAAAACGACCTTTTAAAAATATTACATCATCATATTCTTAAAATATGATTCATTCTCAGTTTAAGATTCTAAAATTTATTGGATAAATGTAAAAACATTTTAAAAATATTTAAAATCAGAACATATTAAAATATTTTCATCCTCGTCAAAACAAAATTAAGGCATTAACAACCATTTAATGTAATATTATTATTATTTTGTTATATTCCGGTATAAGTCAATGTTGTGTGCAATGTAAGATTTCGGAGAAACCTATTGTTGTGTGTCAAGTATGCTATTAGAAAAAAAGTCCTCTGTAATATAAAATTAATAACATAATCATAAAACTTAATATATATAAAAAAAATTTATTCTATAAATACATAAGTTGTTACATTAATTTTAAATTAAATTCACCCATTCGTATTTGTTTAAACTGTAAAATGGATTAAATATTTTTATCAATAATAATTTAAAATGTATAATAATTTTAATAAATATTTTTACCATAATAAATTGTAAAAAATTTAAAAATTATTTATCAATGTTTAGTTAAAAATTAGTTTAACATGTGGTTTAAAATAAAAATATAGTGTTAAAGTTGATCCAATACCTATCTAAAACCCATTCTATGGACATATTTTGACCTTATACCCCCTAATTTTTGATAATGTTCCATTTAGGAGCATATTGGGATGTTATAATCGTGGGTACACCTTTTCCTTTTTAAAAATGACAATTAGGCCACTCACCTCACTTAAATTACATAATAATTTTTATGAGTACACTTCTAACTATTTATCAGGATCGCTTATTTTTATGCATATGATGATGAAATATTATGATCCATATATAAATAAACTCATGATCATTATTATTATAGGTTAATGAAATTATAATACATGTTTTCTTTCCATTTTTCGCTCTTTTTGTACAAATGATTTCAAAAATATTTTTTTAAAGGAAACAGAATTTAGTTCTCACTTTAGATGAAAATAAATTTTTCTTTAAAATTTGATATGTTATAAATAAAATTTCAATTTTTTTAAAAAATTATATAAATTAGTAATTGAAGAATATTTTCCTTATTTTAATTTTAAAAAAATATTTTAAATGGAATCTTCAGTTTTTTTTGAAATAATCATCATATACATTATATCGAAAATTTAAATGGCATGTTCATATTAATGTGTAAAATAATAATGGTTTTTTCTAACATCTTCATCAACTCATTATTTTAAATAACAAGTTATATGTATCAATGTTTATTTTCAAATAAATTTATTTCCTACACATTTTATGTTTTGTTAGTGTTATTTAAAATGGATAGGATATTTTCCTCATGAAATGTTTTCTTTGATTCTTAACATTGCCTCTACAGTATTCCAATGTTATTCTAAAAGAAAACGAATTTAAAAATATTTTACGTTTTTTAAAGAAAATTAAAATGTAGAAAGTGTATCTTCTTCAAAATGGTCCATGTGATCTTTCAAAATCATTTTCTATCTAACATGGCATATTTTGGCATTCTATATTCTTTATTATGTATAATAACTATTTATTACATCCTTGTTACTTATATATATATATAATTTTAATATTGATGAAATTTTAATGAAACACATTTATTTTTCATGATTTATGCCATAGTTAAATGATAAAATGTCTATAAAATCCATTTTTTACATAGGTTATGATGTGATGATATAATGAATGTTTTGTGATATTATTGAACACATAATTATCTTTCTCATTATGAAATATTTTATGTCTATAACTCCCACTAATGAATTTGGTAATGATTTATATCTCATGATAAAAATATTGGAAACAATTTGATGTGATTGATCCACTATGGGAATAATGTGTGTCATCATACACTACGGGACAAAGGTGTTTCTTAATCCACTATAATAAAGATGTCACGACCCGCCCTCGGGGTCCGTGCCGTGACTACCCCAAGCCCGCCTTCCATAGGCCAGGGGCTGGCGACTAGCACGAAGGCGTAAATCCCGGTAAAAAGGGAAGGCATTGCCTTTGTAAAGTAAACAAACACCACAGAGTAAGCAAGCGGAATGTAAACACTAAACAAAAGCAGAGTACAACTGAAAGTGCGGAAAAGTAAATGGGCCAGAATACAAACCCAAACTGAAAGTAAAGTACAACTCGAAAGGGGAAAACAACAACTGAAAGGTAAATGCCGCTACACCGAGCCGTCCACTGGAAATCCCACCTGAAGGGTGGGTACAGATAGCTCTTCTGCTCCACAGGTCCCGTCGTCTGCTCCGTGCACGTCCCGCCCAGTGGTCCACCTCCGGGTACCGTCCCGCTCTGCAAGCCTCAGCTAAGGTCAACGTTGTCCGTCGTCTGCAACCAACACAACGTAGTGCGGGCAAAGCCCATGCAGGGGTGAGTATAAGCAACTCAGTAGGGACCCCGAGACCCCTGAAGGTCTCGCAAATCCACAAAAGATAAACCACGAAGAAAGGTATAATCACGAAGTAACAACCGACACTGCTTAGATATATGCCTATACATATACCTAAGTCATCAATTCAAATACGCTCCAACCTCCGAGCCCAAGTACAACTCAGTCCACACAGGAAAGTAAATGTATTCCAAACAGGAAAGCAAAACGTAATCCACACAGGATTGCACAACACAATCCACACAGGAAAGCAAAAGGATTCAGCTCACACAGGTATACTTCTTCAAAGGACGATAAAGATGATCTCTGATCCATCTAAGTCGTCGGACCCACGAAGGATCGATAGGTAACTAACCAAAGGACGATAAAGATGATCTCTGATCCATCTAAGTCGTCGGACCCACGAAGGATCGATAGGTAACTAACCCCCGCAAAGACCCACACAGGATCGGGCCCACACAGGACCTGTAGGCGCTGGCTCACACAGAACCGCTGAGCGCGGACCCACACAGGATCGGACCCACACAGGATCGGGCCCACACAGGACCTGTAGCACTGATCCACGTAGGATCGCTGAGTGCTGTAGTCGTCGTAGTCGAATCCACACAGGATCTCTGTACTGTCATCGTCGCAGTCACAGTAGCAGTAGTAGCAGTAGTAGTCGCAGTAACAGTCGCAGCCAGCACTAGGGTTCCCGCACACAGCAAGCTCGTACGGAGGGTCCGCTCCACGAGCCGAGAGGCTGATACATCAACTGTAACAAAGTCCAGAGTTGATGTATCCAAAAGTTCCGTATCGTCAACAGGAACTCAACGCAACAGACGGCGCGTCGATCGGACGCCCGGTCTGAGAGTTATTGGCATTTTCGTCCCCGGGGCCCGGTTGGTTTTTAAGGAAAAACCAACCCGACCGTACTCCACCTGCGTCCAAACCTCGGGCCGAGTATGCCAAAAGATTCGTCTCACTTAGAGGATCACAACACAGCTGACGGCACGTCAAACGGACGTCCGTAGCTCAAGATATGAGCGTTTCCGCTCCGAAGGCCCGGTTGGTTTCGTGAACGAACCAACCCGGCCGAACTCAAAGTAATCTGAAACCTTGAGTGCGATAAACCGAAACGACCGTCTCGATCCAAGGATCGCATCGCCGCTGACGGTTCGTCAATCAGACGTCCGGTCTGAAAGATATCAGCCTTTCCGTCTCACACCCACCCTGGGAAACTTCCCAGGAGGTCACCCATCCTGATCACTACTCTAAGCCAAGCACGCTTAACTATGGAGTTTTAACCACGTAGGCTCCCGAAAAAGAAGGTGCGCCTTGAGTATAGTAAACCGAAACGACCGTCTCGATCCAAGGATCGCGTTGCCGCAGACAGTTCATCGATTGGAGGTCCGTGGCTCAAGTTATGGCCAAAAGACCGAAGTCTTCTCGAAAACGGGGGGTCCGGGTCCGGGCCGACCCGGCCCGACCCCCCCTGGTCTGACCCGAACTGGGTCGACCGGACCCGGATCCGACCCGAACCGGGTCGGACCGACCCGGTCCGCTGGACCCGGCCCGGCTGGTGGCGGCGCGGTCCGGCCAGCTGCGGCGCGGCCAGGGGGGCCGCGCATGTGCCTCACGCGGGGGGGGGGGGGGGGGGGGGGGGGGGTAAACCCCCCCTTTTTTCGGATCTCTGCCGGCCTAAGGCCGGCCGTTTCTTTCTCACGCGGGACCCGTGGGTCCCGCCTCCTAACCAAACCGGAGGCCGGCGCGGGCGGCCGCCTTCTTCTTCTCCGCCGCCGCCGTAGCCGCGGCTCTTCCCCGATCTCCAGAGGCCGGCGAGGCCGGCCGCCTTCTGGCTGCTCCGCCGCGGCCGTAGGGCCGCGGCCTTCCTGTTCTCCGGCGCCGGCGAGGCCGGCGCCCCTGGCTGCTCCGCCGCGGCCATAGGGCCACGGCCCTTCATGATCTCCGGCGCCGGCGGCCCGGCTGGCCGCCGGTCGCCTCCTTGTTCCGCCGCGGCCCGTCTCCGGCCGCGGTCTCTTTCGTAAACAACGACGTGGTGCGTCGGCACCGCGTTCTTCGTCGCAGCTCGCTCCGGCCATTAATTCTTTTGTTCCTGTGCGGTTGTGACGACACCGCGCTGTCTCCGCTAAATTAACATGAAAGAATAGAAGGGGGAGGAGAATCGGCCGTGTTCGTGCGGTCCGGTCTCCTCCCGTTATAACGATATCAGTTGGCCAATCGTATAAACACAACAATGAAAGTTTCACAATTTTTAATAAAATTTGGAATTACGCCCAACGGATTATTCTTTCATGTTCGAGGGAATGAAAACACGTAATTTAAAAAGGACAAACCCCCTACCTTGAAAATTGACGTCACACGTCGGTTATCGCGGAGGAAGGCGTCGCGACGTCGGACGTAGATTCCCGTGGACGTCGGGGTACATCCGAGGAGGGAACGACGTCTCTTCGCTTGTCGCTTAAGATGAAGAAGAGAGGTACGTTGTCGTTGGCGATGATTACCACGGTCGGCGACTTCTCCCTTGTCGAGGAGGAAGATGAAGACGAAGAATCCGGGACGCCGAGTCTCGATGGTCGTGGGATCGATGTTCTTTGTCGGAGAAGAACCGTTCTTCACGTTCTTCGTCGAAGACGAAGAAGATCTTCAAGTCTCTCAACGATTCTCCCAATCCTCTCAAGTAACAAAGGAACTAACCCAAAAATAAATCAAGCTTACACTTAATTTATTAACACAACCCAACCTTTGGAATTCAAGAGTTTGAATTTCAAAAACTCAAAATTAAACTCACTTATTAATTATACATGAGTTGTATAATTAATTAAAAGTTAAGTTGTCAAGCCTTTAAGAGGGAGAGAGGGGAGTAAGGGAATTTGAGGGGTTTTGGCACATTAAGTGCAAGGGAGTTTAAGGGGGTAGAAGAGAGTTAAGGGGAAGGTGAAGGGTTGGGGCTCGTGTGGGCCCCACCTCACCTTAATCCTCACTTGGTTAGTTAGGAACTTGTGATTCAACCCCAACTTCCACACTTAGGATATAACCACTTAAGAAGATAAATAAAATAAATATTGTATAACAAATTTATTTTACTCTTCATTTCATCCAGAAAATTAAACATCTCCTCATAGGCAAACGCAACTTCGGGAAAGGTCTCCTTAAGCAAATATCGGCGCTACGAGTTCATCGGTGTCCTCGGATTTCAATTCCGAGCACTGGATCAAAAGTTAGAAATTGCCGCTCGTTCGTTCACTGAACGTACCCGAGCCAAATTTCGGAAATTGATTCCGGGCACACCGGGCCTCGGAATCAGGTTCCGTCAGAAACTGCGCTCTTGTAAAATTCTAAAGAAAATTAAGAAAAAAACTCCCTTGAATTTTACGGGTCTTTACATTACTCCCACCTCAGGGCTTTACGTCCCCGTAAAGATAAATCAAAAACTAGGGAAACAAATGAGGGTACTGAGCACGCATATGAGCCTCCCGCTCCCATGTGCTCTCCTGGAGATTCCCGTGCTGCCATCTAATGCGCACAAGAGGAATCGATCGCCCACGCAGGACCCGCTCCTGTCGATCCTCTATCTCCACCGGAACCTCCGTAAAAGTCGCCCCATCGTCAACGTCAAGCTCCCCATGGTCAATGATGTGCGTCGGGTCGTGCACGTATCTCCTCAGCTGAGACACGTGGAAGACATCGTGCACCCAGTGCAACTGAGGTGGTAGAGCCAGAGGATAAGCCACCTCACCAATCCTGCTGAGGACCTGGAAGGGTCCGATGAAGCGTGGAGATAACTTGCCGCCTCGGCCAAATCTCTGAATACCACGTCGAGGTGAGACCCGCAATAAGACGTGGTCGCCACCCTCGAACTCCAGTGGCCTCCGCTTCCTGTTAGCATAAGACTTCTGTCGGCTCTGAGCTGTACTCATCCGCCCCAGGATGACCTGGCCCATCTTAGGTCCCACAGGAACTGCAAGATTTCTTCTCTGCCGATAAGAGAAATCTGGTCTCATCCCCTGGATGAACCACATTCTTCGCCTAAAACAGTCAATCCTAACATGGATGATACTAATCCATACCAAGGATGACGTCGTAAGGCCTCGACGCTACTACTAAGAGATTCAACCGTTACTCTCGCCTCCAAGGGTTGAGTCACACTGTCGGCATCAGTGTGTGGTAACTGGGTCTCCTCCAGTAGATGTCTCACAAGTGAGGGTCAAGTCAACAGCCAAAACTGGAACCTCTTAGTAACATCACGAAAGAGGACAGGAACGAAAATATCACAAAGGTATGCGTCTTTTATTACTGCAGCTCATAATACAAGACGCTACACAAATGAAACAAGGAACCAGAAGTACAAAGGATGTATCCACTAGTTCTGCTCATGTCCATCGGCTCCCAGAGCTCCATGATCGAAGGCCTCGGCTGCCCGAAGCTGAGCTCTCCCCTGCGGTCGGGGTAGACCTCCTGGTGGTGGTGGTGGTAGAGCCTCAAAGCGTCGTCCACCACCTGCTACTCGGCCAGCTCCTCTGCCTCGTCCGCCTCCTCCCTGCAGACCGCCACGGTCGAACCTCTACCTCTGCCTAGGTGGTTCCTCAACCGTCTGCTGCTCCTCCGCATGGCGGGTCGGGCAGTCACGAGCCATGTGGCCTTGCCCGCCGCATGCAAAGCACTGTCTTCCACTCAAAAGACTGGCTCCGCGCTGTGTGCCCTGCACTGCTGAGCCAGTGCCCTGAGGTCGTCTGCCTGAAGGTCTGGTCTGTCTGGACCCCTGAGTCATCTGTCGGCTACCTGCTACCGAAGACTCCGCTACGTGCCGCCCTGCGGTGGGTCTCTGTGCTGGTGTAGACTCAGCAAGGAAGCTCTCGATCAGAAGGGCCCGCTCCAGTACTCCTGTCTGAGTCCGTATGCTGAGGGAGATCAGCGATGCCCTGATCTCGTGTCTCAAACCCTGCTCGAAGGTCCGGGCCCGGAAGAATGGGTCTCGTACCATGTCGGTCGAGTAGCGCGAGAGATCGGTAAATCTCACCGAGTACTGAGCGACCGTCATGCTGCCCTGCCACAGCTGTAGAAGCTCCTGGATACGCACCGCACGAAGGGTGGCTAGGACGAACTCCGAGCGGAAGAGGCTCTCAAAGTCCGTCCAAAGAAGAGATGCCTCATCGTGCACATGGAGCATCAAGATCCACCATCGTCCTGCTGCTGCGTGTAGTAGGCTCGCAGCGAGGATCACCATGAGGTCTGCTGGTGTCCTCGCTAGCTTAAACACTCGTACCACTGCCTCCAGCCAGTCCTCTGCTGCCTGGGGATCCGTCTCCCCGCGAAACCTGGGTGGTCGCTGGCGCTGAAACTCATGCAGTGCGCTGAGGCGACGTGCATCGTTAGCGGCTGGCGCTGGAAGCATCGGGGTCTCGGCGGGTAGAGCTACCACCGGTGCCACTGCTGACAAAGGGCCCTGCACCGAAACCTCGTCGCTCGGTGGGCTGTCATTACACTCGACTCTCGGAACCCTAGCTGGCTGCCGTCGTGGGGCCATCCTGAATAGGAAACAGGTGCGCCACGGTCAAACAGTATACCTGGTGAGCTGACACAAACAAATCACAAAGAAAACTTTGAAACACACACGCAATCAATGTTTTCGTGCATTAAGTCGGAAATCAGAAGTCAGGGTCCTGGTGTACGGATACGTCGGCCGCCGCACCAACACTGGACTCCCTGGACTGATAACCACACTCAATACGCTAAACATTATTGCTTCACATAGAAAAGATCAGAGTTCACGGTAGAACCAAACTCCTCTGATACCAATTTGTCACGACCCGCCCTCGGGGTCCGTGCCGTGACTACCCCAAGCCCGCCTTCCATAGGCCAGGGGCTGGCGACTAGCACGAAGGCGTAAATCCCGGTAAAAAGGGAAGGCATTGACTTTGTAAAGTAAACAAACACCACAGAGTAAGCAAGCGGAAAGTAAACACTAAACAAAAGCAGAGTACAACTGAAAGTGCGGAAAAGTAAATGGGCCAGAATACAAACCCAAACTGAAAGTAAAGTACAACTCGAAAGGGGAAAACAGCAACTGAAAGGTAAATGCCGCTACACCGAGCCGTCCACTGGAAATCCCACCTGAAGGGTGGGTACAGATAGCTCTTCTTCTCCACAGGTCCCGTCGTCTGCTCCGTGCACGTCCCGCCCAGTGGTCCACCTCCGGGTACCGTCCCGCTCTGCAAGCCTCAGCTAAGGTCAACGTTGTCCGTCGTCTGCAACCAACACAACGTAGTGCGGGCAAAGCCCATGCAGGGGTGAGTATAAGCAACTCAGTAGGGACCCCGAGACCCCTGAAGGACTCGCAAATCCACAAAAGATAAACCACGAAGAAAGGTATAATCACGAAGTAACAACCGACACTGCTTAGGTATATGCCTATACATATACCTAAGTCATCAATTCAAATACGCTCCAACCTCCGTGCCCAAGTACAACTCAGTCCACACAGGAAAGTAAATGTATTCCACACAGGAAAGCAAAACGTAATCCACACAGGATTGCACAACACAATCCACACAGGAAAGCAAAAGGATTCAGCTCACACATGTATACTTCTTCAAAGGACGATAAAGATGATCTCTGATCCATCTAAGTCGTCGGACCCACGAAGGATCGATAGGTAACTAACCAAAGGAAGATAAAGATGATCTCTGATCCATCTAAGTCGTCGGACCCACGAAGGATCGATAGGTAACTAACCCCCGCAAAGACCCACACAGGATCGGGCCCACACAGGACCTGTAGGCGCTGGCTCACACAGAACCGCTGAGCGCGGACCCACACAGGATCGGACCCACACAGGATCGGGCCCACACAGGACCTGTAGCACTGATCCACGTAGGATCGCTGAGTGCTGTAGTCGTCGTAGTCGAATCCACACAGGATCTCTGTACTGTCGTCGTCGCAGTCACAGTAGCAGTAGTAGCAGTAGTAGTCGCAGTAACAGTCGCAGCCAGCACTAGGGTTCCCGCACACAGCAAGCTCGTACGGAGGGTCCGCTCCACGAGCCGAGAGGCTGATACATCAACTGTCACAAAGTCCAGAGTTGATGTATCCAAAAGTTCCGTATCGTCAACAGGAACTCAACGCAACAGACGGCGCGTCGATCGGACGCCCGGTCTGAGAGTTATTGGCATTTTCGTCCCTGGGGCCCGGTTGGTTTTTAAGGAAAAACCAACCCGACCGTACTCCACCTGCGTCCAAACCTCGGGCCGAGTATGCCAAAAGATTCGTCTCACTTAGAGGATCACAACACAGCTGACGGCACGTCAAACGGACGTCCGTAGCTCAAGATATGAGCGTTTCCGCTCCGAAGGCCCGGTTGGTTTCGTGAACGAACCAACCCGGCCGAACTCAAAGTAATCTGAAACCTTGAGTGCGATAAACCGAAACGACCGTCTCGATCCAAGGATCGCATCGCCGCTGACGGTTCGTCAAGCAGACGTCCAGTCTGAAAGATATCAGCCTTTCCGTCTCACACCCACCCTGGGAAACTTCCCAGGAGGTCACCCATCCTGATCACTACTCTAAGCCAAGCACGCTTAACTATGGAATTTTAACCACGTAGGCTCCCGAAAAAGAAGGTGCGCCTTGAGTATAGTAAACCGAAACGACCGTCTCGATCCAAGGATCGCGTTGCCGCAGACAGTTCATCGATTGGAGGTCCGTGGCTCAAGTTATGGCCAAAAGACCGAAGTCTTCTCGAAAACGGGGGGTCCGGGTCCGGGCCGACCCGGCCCGACCCCCCCTGGTCTGACCCGAACTGGGTCGACCGGACCCGGATCCGACCCGAACCGGGTCGGACCGACCCGGTCCGCTGGACCCGGCCCGGCCGGTGGCGGCGCGGTCCGGCCAGCTGCGGCGCGGCCAGGGGGCCGCGCATGTGCCGCACGCAGGGGGGGGGGGGTGTAAACCCCCCCTTTTTTTCGGATCTCGGCCGGCCTAAGGCCGGCCGTTTCTTTCTCACGCGGGACCCGCAGGTCCTGCCTCCTAACCAAACCGGAGGCCGGCGCGGGCGGCCGCCTTCTTCTTCTCCGCCGCCGCCGTAGCCGCGGCTCTTCCCCGATCTCCGGCGGCCGGCGAGGCCGGCCGCCTTCTGGCTGCTCCGCCGCGGCCGTAGGGCCGCGGCCTTCCTGTTCTCCGGCGCCGGCGAGGCCGGCGCCCCTGGCTGCTCCGCCGCGGCCATAGGGCCGCGGCCCTTCATGATCTCCGGCGCCGGCGGCCCGGCTGGCCGCCGGTCGCCTCCTTGTTCCGCCGCGGCCCGTCTCCGGCCGCGGTCTCTTTCGTAAACAACGACGCGGTGCGTCGGCACCGCGTTTCTTCGTCGCAGCTCGCTCCGGCCATTAATTCTTTTGTTCCTGCGCGGTTGTGACGACACCGCGCTGTCTCCGCTAAATTAACATGAAAGAATAGAAGGGGGAGGAGAATCGGCCGTGTTCGTGCGGTCCGGTCTCCTCCCGTTATAACGATATCAGTTGGCCAATCGTATAAACACAACAATGAAAGTTTCACAATTTTTAATAAAATTTGGAATTACGCCCAACGGATTATTCTTTCATGTTCGAGGGAATGAAAACACGTAATTTAAAAAGGACAAACCCCCTACCTTGAAAATTGACGTCACACGTCGGTTATCACGGAGGAAGGCGTCGCGGCGTCGGACGTAGATTCCGTGGACGTCGGGGTGCGTCCGAGGAGGGAACGACGTCTCTTCACTTGTCGCTTAAGATGAAGAAGAGAGGTACGTTGTCGTTGGCGATGATTACCACGGTCGGCGACTTCTCCCTTGTCGAGGAGGAAGATGAAGACGGAAGAATCCGGGACGCCGAGTCTCGATGGTCGTGGGATCGATGTTCTTTGTCGGAGAAGAACCGTTCTTCACGTTCTTCGTCGAAGACGAAGAAGATCTTCAAGTCTCTCAACGATTCTCCCAATCCTCTCAAGTAACAAAGGAACTAACCCAAAAATAAATCAAGCTTACACTTAATTTATTAACACAACCCAACCTTTGGAATTCAAGAGTTTGAATTTCAAAAACTCAAAATTAAACTCACTTATTAATTATACATGAGTTGTATAATTAATTAAAAGTTAAGTTGTCAAGCCTTTAAGAGGGAGAGAGGGGAGTTAGGGAATTTGAGGGGTTTTGGCACATTAAGTGCAAGGGAGTTTAAGGGGGTAGAAGAGAGTTAAGGGGAAGGTGAAGGGTTGGGGCTCGTGTGGGCCCCACCTCACCTTAATCCTCACTTGGTTAGTTAGGAACTTGTGATTCAACCCCAACTTCCACACTTAGGATATAACCACTTAAGAAGATAAATAAAATAAATATTGTATAACAAATTTATTTTACTCTTCATTTCATCCAGAAAATTAAACATCTCCTCCTAGGCAAACGCAACTTCGGGAAAGGTCTCCTTAAGCGAATATCGGCGCTACGAGTTCATCAGTGTCCTCGGATTTCAATTCCGAGCACTGGATCAAAAGTTAGAAATTCCCGCTCATTCGTTCACTGAACGTACCCGAGCCAAACTTCGGAAATTGATTTCGGGCACACCGGGCCTCGGAATCAGGTGCCGTCAGAAACTGCGCTCTTGTAAAATTCTAAAGAAAATTAAGAAAAAAATTCCCTTGAATTTTACGGGTCTTTACAAAAGAGGCCAGAAGTCCTGATTTTTTATGTTGATCATCATTCCATTTATCATTGGTATAAGAAACAAATTTTAATATTTATGATAGTGACACAATTTTAAGAAATTAAATTATATTTCATGATTTGTCTATGAGGATTTATTACTCTTATTAGCCATGATTTCATAAATGAATAAATTGTTTTCAATGAATTATGATTTTAATATATGACTGGTTGGGTATGAACTCTATATGTTTTTTTCATAATAAAATATCCTTATTATTATATTTTTATTCTATATGATTATAGATTGACATCTACTATGTTTTCATTTTTGAGATTTTGAACTCACCCATTCTAATGTTCCTTTCTCTAGGTTAAAGAGAAAGGTTCGGGTAAAGTATTCTTCAGAGGAAAATTATGTGAGAAGTTATTTTTGGAATAGGTTGTGGTTCCTTCACTAAATAGTAATATTGTATTTCTAATCTCTATATAAAATAAAAATAACTTTCCTTGGTTGTATTTTTATGAAAAGGATTGAATATTTATATAAAAATATTTTATATTTATTTATTAAAATATGGGGTCCTTATTATTGACTTCCATTCACCTAATAATAAATTTATTTTTGTTAATGGAAATTTATATTATTTGTGTTAGTTTTTGTACACAAAATGCTATTCACTAACCATGGTAATAATGGAGGTAGGACTCATGGTTGAGTATATATCATTCTCAATTTTCATCCTGTGAGGGGTTCCATGGGAGGGTGGAGGTGTATAAATTATTGTTCTAATGTTTTTAAATGTTAGATAGGATAGAGTTTGAAATTAGTTATATTGAGTATTTCTTGGATTTGAAGTTAAATGAAATCAGTTGATCTTTGAGGCTGGCATTGGTGAGGGAAGACTGGATAATAACTGAGATAGGTATATGTACTATTATTTCTTATGGTATTGATTAAACAATTTTATTATTGTATGTATTGTAATTTATATTAAACAAATCGTGAAATTTTATGTATGTTCCTCTAATTGTTCACATGTTGTTTTTTTGAAAGATTTTTTATTTTTTCATAAATATTCTTATAACATGAAATGAATGATTAAAATGGAGATTAAATAGACTAAGAAGTTATTTGAAACCATATTGAGACTTTAATGTGTTATTTCCTTTTCCTTTCATAGCATCCTTCATATTGATTAAAAATTTTCCCTATCATAAAATTAAAATAAAGATAACCTATTTTCATAATTTTTAAAATTTTTACGAAATAATACATACAATAATTTTTTTAAATAGCTGTTGAATTTTAGAGAATCCATATGAATCATGTTACCTTTATTATATATAATTTTTCTATGCTAAATTTATATTATTATTGTTTATATGAATTCCAATTTTATAGGAATTTTATTCTATTCAATATTATTCTTTAGCATGTGTTATGGACTTATAGTAAAACATGGGTTTGGAAATTAATAATTAGAAATTATTTAAAAAAATAACCTTCATGATTATTGAAAATTTAGATAATTATTTCTAATTATTGTATAATGACGAATGATTCTCAAACATGGATAATAAATATTTTTTGAAAAATATTCACAATAATAAGCAAACACATGTCTGAGGACAATAATCATATAGTGGCATTGGATAAATATAACACAATGTTCTTAATTATTGAAATATATTCATTATGTCCCAAAATTACTCCATTAGAAATGAAACATAAAAACTTTTCTTCGTAAGCTAGGTAAAGGAAACATAATAAAGAGTGATCTCAGATTCTTAATAATGTTAAAGAAGGTAGATATAAATACATATCATGAGAATAAGGGTATCAAAACATGATAATAAAATTAGAAACCACACACAGCATATCAAAGATCATAAACATGATTCATGGAATTAATATTGGATGTTCATAGGAAATGAATGATAATAGAGTCAAAGACCATGCTATATGAGGGAATATACTTGGGATTATAAATATATATATGGAATTCACATATGCAAAGAAAATAATTTTCAAATTATTCATGGATTATATCTATGACTATCATATTTGAATGGATTGACTCCCCAACCCATAAAAGTATTCAAGGATGACACCTAGGATTATTATAGAATAAAATTTCATTGACTAAATTAGGTTCCCTCCTCATTCCATCCATGTATTACTAAACATAGTTCACTCCTTGTTCTAGTCCTCTCCTAATAAATCAGGTTCTCTCCCTATTCATGTCATGTCTTACTGAACCTTGTTCACTCCACAATCGAGTCCCAAATATATCATGAGATATAAATCATTACCAAATTCATTGAAGGGTGATATCGGATTCACACATCTTTGGTTATAACGTAATAATTATAGTTGGTTATAATGTAACCATCATCCATGGTTCTAAATTAACCACCAACATCTTATAATACAAACTACACATATGTGTTCTATAAGATCATAAAACAATCACCATTTAAAACCCCATGATATGAAATTGGTTTCATTAATATTTCATCATAACATATACTCCGATAAATAATCATGTTTCATAAGAATATCATCTTTTCATTAAAGCATAACCCAGGTAAGAAGAAGTTTTTTCAATTTTATTTTTCCATGGTTTAACACATGGAAGTGAATTGGGTTTCATAAACAATTTTTCATCATAAAAATTATACATTCCATGAAATAATAAATATCAAATAATTGGATCATATTCAAACTAAATCATATGTACCTCAAAAAAATTCATCTTAGATGGAACATAATTTTGAAAAACTATATGGGACATTTCATGAGGAAAATATATTTTTATTAAAAATAAAATATAAAAATATATTATACTAATATTATTCAAAATAAATTAGTAACTTATAAATGATGAATTTTGAAATCATTGAAAACATTTCATAAGGCATATATATATATTCTATTTTCAAAAAAATCTATAATTGTTTTTTGAAAATCATATTCCTTGAAAACAAACATGGAAACAAATAATGTAATCTTTGTAGAAGATGATGTTCCTAACAATGGGATGTTTGTTTCATTCCATACATGTAAAAATAAATATTTCTTTCATAATTGAGGTAAAATAAAAATTAGAATTCGTTTTTGAAATGAAATGATTATTATTATAAAAAATTTGTAGAAATTCTAGAAAGGATAAAAAATTAATAATTAAATCCTTTTAAATAAATGAAAAAAAATTAAAATATTTTCATAAAACATGATTTTGGAAGAAAAATGGGTTTCTATTGAAATTTTTATTTTTCCTCAATATATTTTTTTGTTACCTATTGAGTATATAAAAGAGGTAAAATAATGAAAAAGTTGTATTCTCATGGGATATCAATGGGATAATAAAACTCATGAGAGTTCCTCATATTTAGATCATGAGTTTTTGGCATTAGTGACTATATCATAAACAATCCTGAAAAATAATTAGATTGAAACATATAGCCATTAATAGTTTGGTAACCTTGAATCGTAATCCAATATAAGTAAATAGAAAAAAATAGTACATAAAATATATTAATGATAAAATAATTTCTGAAATTAAATGTCAAAGGGTCAGTATATACACTTCAGGAAAACCTATATGAGTATAACCTATTGTGTTTCTCCAAGAAAGAAAATTGTGAAAGAAATCCATTTCATGTTTGATAATTTATTTACAGTAAACCCCGTAAAAGAATAGTCTTAATAAGGATACGTAAAATCCAATAATATTTAGTAGTATAATAATATTATACATTCTTGGTTATTATATACACCACATAAAAGAAATAGGTGGTTAACATGAAATGTGTCTCATTGATGTAATAAGTGAGATCAAAATCCCTTACCTGATGTATTAACTTGCTTAACACTCACTAAAACCTCATGCATACTAAATAAATTTCTATTATAATTTTATTATAAATCCAAAATTATAAATATTATACCATATATTATTTAATTAAGTCTATTTATTATGTGTTTATTAATGAGTCTATATTAAATACTTGTTTCATAAAATAACCTCTTTTTTATCATGTATGTTTTGATTTTTCATAATTTGTCGTCTTGATTTGATCATAGTCTCATCACTACAAGACTAAAAATCAGGAAATATTTATCATAGTGTTATTATATTCAAATGATCATAGTTTTATTATCAAATATGGATACTATCTGGTTAAATCAATGTAAATTCATCGGTTTCACATCCTCAATGATAAAATATATTGATCATAAATATAAGTATAAAAACTAAATTTTTAATTCCATTGAAAAGAGGAAAATTTACATTTCACAAATATGAAGTTAAAATATTACAATATTAAGAATAACCTACATGTTTAGAAAATAATTTACTCTTTAAACATAATTTTTAAGGTAGTTAGAAACCATGAATAAAAGTATCCATAGATTTTTACATATCGTAAGGTATGATTATATTTAAAAAGGGATCCCCTAATATGATGATCGGTATGAATCTTTCATCCAATCCCCTTGAAGAACACAATATGATGATTGTTCCATATATTCTTATCCACATAATCACACGATCTGATGGTTCAAATTCACCATCATCCTATCCTCAAAATCCCTTGATCCGTACATATTTTATCTCAAATATTCAAAAGATAATCTTCATCACATAATTGTCTTATACATAATGGGTTTTACTAATGACCTCTAAAAAATAGCTATATTTAAATTTAATATTTTCCATGAATATAAATTTTATTTATACTAATGATTTCTTATGGAGAATTTTCCCAAAAAGATACTTTTCCACAATTCATATTTATAATATTCAGAAAGAAATATTTTTCTCTTTTAATATGTCTATATAAACAACTGTCTATGTACAATAAAAAAGTGGATGTTATCATCTTTATTTTCCTTAAAAAAATGAAATTAGTCTTTTAGAACCCAAGCTTTTTTGGTCATCTACTATAAAAAATTAATATGTTAAGTAAACACATTTTTAAAATATTAATAAAAAGAGAAAATGACATTTTTTTAGAAAATTAATCATTATGAAAACATAAAGGCAGAAATTTATTAATAGAACGTTTTATTTTCCAAATTCCACTCCTTTGATACTATGTGAATAATGGAAAATAAATTTGGAAAAATATTTATGACTAAAAACAAGTTTATTATTTTTAAAACCCATTACTATATAAATTTTATATGTCATAATTTGTTTTTAAATATTATTTTAGTTTTCCTTATCAGTTGTATACACGAATAATATTATCCTCAAACTAGAAATATCATATTTTAGGTTTAAAACTACATCTTTTCCTCACAAAAAATATCAGTAGTATAATGTATTAGAAAATAATTTTGTAAACTATTCTTCTAGAAAATATATTTTTTAACATCATTTGAAATAATATATATTTTGATATTTTTTATATCAATATATTTCAAAATATTTGATATCTATTTTATTAAATTATAAATTCAATAATCTTCCTTAAACTGTTTAGTTTTGGAAATTTCATGTTTTTTAATAACCTGAAAATATTATTTTTCAAGAAGTTTAGAAAACATAAATACTTATTGAAAACAAGGTAATGTATTATCCTCATTAGGATAAGATAAAACATTATAAGAAGATGTAAATGTTTTTCATTTTCACTATCAAGGTAATTAGAATTAAGAGTATGATTGGTAAGGGAGTTAGCAGTTTGTATCTTTTCCATGAGACAATTATTTAGCATAGGTATTTTTAAAATAAACTAATTTTCCTATATATAAAACTATTGTTGTATATAAAACTATCTAATAAACTATCTCCTCCACATTGAATCCAAGTGTTATAATATTCTGAAATCTTATTTCTTTTGGACTTATAATACTTCTTATAATTTCTATCTACATTTATCTCTTTATTATATTTCATTTTCACATAGTATTGTTTTTTAAATATTATTTTCATTTCATCCATTCATAATATATAACTTCAGTATAATATTTCTTGTTATTATTGATATTATGAATTTTCTTTGGTCTATAAAAATATAATTATTTCCCATGATTTTATTTGTCCTTATATAAACATTTTCTAACTAATTTACAAATGGTATTGATGAACTATAATCCAATTCAATAATTACTATATTATTTTTTATGATTTCACAACTTTCTCAATGGACTGTGGTTTAGTATGAATATTTTAGGCTATTTTAAACAATACACCATAATTATTACATTTATCTACTCTGAGTCATTGTTAATTCTTTTTTGTTAGGTCATGAGAGTTCCAAAAAAATCATAAACATTTTTATTAGTAATATTTCTTGTATCATACAATAATGTTGTTTTGGAATCCCTTAAATTAGGCATTATCTCGATTGTATTTTTAACTATGATTCCATCTTTAAAATACTTATCTCAATGAAAATGAAAATTAATCTAAATAGTCATAAATATATGATGATTTTTTTATGATTATCCATGCAAGAAATTAAATTCTCAATGGTCTTCTATTATCATTTCTCTTCTAGTCTAAAAAAACATTATATTTTTTAAAGTGTGTGACTTATAAAATTTTTCATATTAAATTCTATGATAATCTTGAGATATTTCACTATTTATATTCATAGTCAGAAAACATAGTATAGTATTCCATACTCTATAATTAATTTGATATTCTTATTTTGCATGATGAGTGAATGTAGTAACTTCTTTATCAATTATCTCATAATAACTTGTAAAAATAATAATGTTATCAACTTCATTATTGATAAAAAAAATTAATTTTATCTCTAGTACTCATAACCCATAACATCAAAGATATACGGCTGATTGAGATTAAAATTTTCTAAAGTTTCAACACTAATACCTACAATATTAAAAGCAATAGTAACACTTTTTTACAAACACATTAGTAAAAAAATTGATAAATAGATACTTTATAATAATATATAATACACATACAGTTGATATAGGGAGTAATGAATCAGAATGTTTAAGTAGTATAACATGATAGTACACCAATTATTTTGTAAAAAGACGTTCAATTGGATATAATAGTGGTAAATTGTATTTTAAAAAAAACTAAAAAACACAATTCCAGTAAAATAAAATTATCAGATAAACTGTTCATCTGATAATCAGTGTATTAGAATCAGAATCATAAAGTCTCTAATTACATCGGAGTATGTTTTTTAGTATCATATGTATAATGATAACAAAGCCTTTTTATAAATTTTAGTATAAAATTTAAAATTGTAATGAAATAATGGTGGAAAATTCATCTTTGAAAACAATAAATATAAATATTTCAATAGTAAAAACGATAAAAAAACATGAAAAAAAGTTACTCATTAACCATAAGAGTTATGGTTTTCAGAAACCCTATCCAAAATGATAAAAAAAATTATACATATTTTATGTTTTCTCTTTCATTTCCATGAATTTCCTCGATATGAAAGTCAATATGGATCTGTCTTCCAATCCCCAAGAATCCAACGATATGAGGATCGATCTTTGGTTTCCAATCCATAGAAGACCATCATCAAATGGATCCGATTAACTATCATCCTACCCTCATAAGCCATCGATCTGAACCAAGATCATACATTAAATTATAAAATAACATATTTATTAATGAATTTAAATCCTTATAAGTATTATTTATAACTTTATCTCTAAAAAAATACAAGGACATTGTAACTATATATTTACATAGATAAAACCTTCGACGACTAAATGTATTAATGTATTAGATAAAAATTAATCAAATAGACTTCTATTTATAGGAAAATCTCTAATTTCCATATTTCATAATTAATTTTAATGATCTCATACATCTTTTAGATTAAAACTCATAGTGATCTAGATTTTGAACAAGAAAGGTAAGAATTAACTAATTGTTTGATGTCATTTAGTATAACAACATTACAAATATATAACATATTCCATATTATGTAAATAAATATATATAATTTGATAATAAACATTGTAATTTATGATGGAATTTATTAATAATTTTCAATATAAAAATAAAATAAATTTGTGTTTTATGTAACAATAACATTGTCAGTTAAATGGTAATGACAGTTGTCAATCTAATGGAAAAGACATAAGCCTAACTGATAGATAGAAAAAAATTATGTCCCATATATCAAAATCATCCTTAGTCATATGTTTCATACTGAATAATGAAATTTTATAATCTTTATATACCAGAAAAATTTCATTATTTGTAATAAAATAATGTTTTCTATAAAAACATACTAAAAATTGGATAAAATAAATTCATGAAATAGTTTTTTAAAAATGTGTTTATGATTTTCAAAAATAAATAAATATAATAGTAGAATTTAATACTTTAAAATAAACATAAACTATTTACTTAAGTAATTTTATTAAATAAATGTTAACAATTTTATGTTAATGTCACAATTTGGGTATTAACCTCTTTGATTTTCATATATGATTTGATTTGTTATTTTTGGTCCTCTTTCTCTAATCAAAGTTTCTTAGAATAAAATGTAATAATTATGAAATAATTATAATAATAATAAATAAAATATATTATTAATACCAATCGTGAAGGATTGTTTTTAGGAATGAAGTCGGTTATGATCACTGAGATTTTATGTCATATGTACGAATGAGTAATGTTTCCAATTTTCAATAAGCATTGTGGAAAAAAGATAAGTAATATCTCAACACATTATAATCATTATAATATCATCAGGAACATTTTATTTCTTTAAATTTTTTTATATATATTATAAACGGGTTGTGGTGATGAAAACATTGTCAAATCTCTTCGTAAAGGCTTTAGGCCACGCATACACAAGTGACATTGTCATATTTTATTGAGTGAAAATGTGATAAGTAAGATGATACTTATTATATTTTATAAATCATAAATTTGAAATTCATAATACAAATCTGTGATTTATATCAAGTAAAATCATTTATATTACCCTTAACACCTTCAAAGTAAATCGTTAATGAATTACATCACATCGTGAATTAGTTGTCTTCCATACACACGACCAAAGATATTAACTTACCATAATGTGGAAGGAATTGATATATTTTCCTTATAAAAACCTATATTAATATTAATATAATCAATATAATATATAAACAATAAATCCATTATTTATTCCAACACTTATAGTCGGTAATGGAAAAAATTAACGACATCGGTTCGCGAGGTGGTAGTCCATCGTACACACGAACGATGATTTCATAACCCATTTGATGGAAGTGTATAATATTATAGGTCATTAAAATGTTATAAAATCCTCCCAATATATTTATGATATTGAGTTTGTTATATCAAAATGGATTAAAATATTATATGGGGGATTGATAAATAATATATATACACTCATTGAAAACCATTAAATTTTCATCACGTATCCTTCTTATGTCTTCACTAAATAAATCTAGGTTTGTTTTATGTCAAATATATGCCTTATAGGATGATTTGAGGGAATTTTTGAATTGTATTGGGGGTATATTTGTAGATACAATTATTTTTTAATGATTTAAGAAGAGAGGATAATGTCTATCCTTTATAAGTGGTGGAGAGGACACATTTGGTATTTTTAAACCTAAATCAATGCTCCCACATTTTTCATATATCAGAAGCTTCCAAATTTATCCATTGTAGAATATTATAGGTTCATGTTCTAAATATTCATACAATGTTTTTTAGATAGTTTTATAGGTCATTTTAACCCCAGTCATTTTAGTTTAACCCTCAGTAAACCCATTTTTACTTTAACCACATCAGCTAATATTTACTACATAAACAAATCATTTTAGTTGAAAATTATATAATCAATGTTAGATATTTTTTAATATGATGATTTATAATATTAAATATATTTTTCTGAATTTATTTCAGAGAAATGGCACAATTTAATTTTAAATTAATCCTGTAGACTCAAAGTGGGATTGGGTTATTAAAAAGATGACGCTAAAAAATTGAAAAGCTTTTATATAAAAATTCATTATGAAAATCATCCCAATGACCTAATTTGGATTAATAGATATAAAATTGAACAAATTTTACTATAAAATATATTTAAACTATAATATAACATTATAAATATCAGAAACGGAATTCGATTTTTCAATTTAAATTTTGTATTTTTTACTATTCATCAAAAAATGAAAATATTCAGAAAAATTCCAAAAATCAAAAAAAAAATTAATATTCATATTAAGCCCTATAAATTCATGTTTAATTAATCAAATAAATTATTTATTTGTAGTAAAATTGATTTTAAAATAAGTATTCCAAAGCTAATAAATCCTCTTTTTAGGAAAAATTTTTTTAAGTATAAAATTGGAATTTTTATTATATCATGGCTAGAAAAGACATAAGATAAGTGATAAATATTTTATTGAATATATAATAAATAAATGTCATTAAAATAATTATCCAAATCTAATTCATTTAATTTTTTAATTTAAAATTAAGTTATATGTTCGCAAAATGATATAATCAAAATTATTTTCTGTATTTTAAAAAGGATTATTGTTTCATTTCTAATTATTTGGTCACCAAAGAATTAAATATGTATAAATTTTTAAACTATATTTTATTAAAATTTATTTAATACTATTTATCCCATCTATTTCAATAGTACAGTGATAAATATAATATTAAATAATATTATTTTAATAGTATATCATGTCTTTTTTATAATCGGGGTAACTTGTAACAAAAGATAATTTTGGTTTTTTGTGAAACCCAAGAAAAGTAATTTATGTGGGATATAAGGTAAACATGATTTTTTTATTCAGAAGCCATTCATAGTTTTTCATTCCACATATTCCAAACTCATTATTTTTATATAATATAATCCATGAATATTTTTATTTGTAAGGAAAGATAAACCTAGTGTATCATGTTACCTAAAATATCAAAAATATTAAATTAATTTTAGAAAAAAATTAAAAAAATCTCAAGATACCACTTTTTACCCCCTCTTGAAATTAATTTCTCCATTGAAATTTGTCTCATACAACAAAATTTTATTATTTGAAAATTTATTCTTATAAACTCGCATCATTAAAATGAATAATTAAACTTAATTTAAAAATGGAATGTTGAAAAAATAATTATTACACTAACTAACTCATACATGGGAGAACATTAGTGGGAAATGAATAGTCGAGCATGGAATTAAAGTGTTAATAATTAAAAAGTGTGATAAAGATCTCTGATATTAAGAGAGTGGGTAATCTATTTACATATAACAACCACAAGACTATAAACATAATAGCTGTGAGAAATGGCATTGATATTATAAAAAAGTATTTTAACAGTACCACATTTTATTTCAATATCCTTTTCTGAATGATGAACAATTTTAATGACAATATATACTTTATTTCATTAAATTTCATAACCATAATCTCACCATTTGGTTATGACTTGATAAATTTCCACTTTATGCCTTACTTTATAAAATGAAGGTGAATTATGTATCCATGAAAAACTAATGGATCCTTAGATCCATAAATAGAATGATAATTAATATTTCATATCTTTAGTTATCATCATAATAAAATGGTTAGAATAGGATTCTTGTTTTGGAAAAATATACATACGATGATTCAACACATTAATATTTAAAAACTCATCGTAAATTAAACATAAAACATTCTATAAATGGTTAAACTTGTGAACCATATGATATATTAAAATACAAATATTTATTAACAAGGTCACAAAATTTTAAAAATAAAATTATCATTAATCCCTCGTACACTATAATATTTATCATTATTATCACATACAAGAAATATGAATACCTTTATCATCAATCTATAGAAAAATGGTGGAAACCTGAATTACTAAAAAATATAACGTAAAGAATAAATATTTCCTTATTCCTTGAATAAATTCACAAATAAATGAATTCATTCCATAGATCTGATAATTTTAGAAATTTCATCAATGATAACATAACCAACTTTTCAACAAATCCTTTATCTGTTTTGACAACATAAATACTATCAAATTTACATTATCCATATCCATAGTCTCTGTATCTAAAATAGACACTATTTTTTCAATATACAAATTATATGAAGGAGTACCTAAAAATTAAAAAAATATCATCGTACCATTAAATCACTTTCCCTTTCCAAAATCATCATTCAACATATTATTAAATATCTATAACAAAAAACTTATACTGAACAGTTACTATATATTTCATGATTAATATAACATAACCATTGAATTCAAAAACATAAATACTTAATTATCCCCACTTCCTTCTAAAATCATTAATGATTATTTACTATACTATTTATTAATGCCCATTTCCTTTCGTATGTCATTTTTGGTCGCTCTATAATCAGAAATATAATAATTAATCATACAATCTTACTAATTTTCATCATGATATTTTCCTATAGGATATTAATTTTTAATATTCCCATACATTTCACATCTAAAACATTGAACAATAAATGATATATTAGGGAAGCCCTTATTATGATCCATTTTTTAAACTAAACATTTTATTTCTTTTATGTTATATGATATGTGTCCTTTTACATAGTCAGAACATCTTACCATTCCTCTGATAGATTTATATGGGTGGTTCTTTCCACATTATTATAGGAAACTAAATCATATTTTTTCAATATTTATCATCACTGAAAATCTTAGTAAACACTTTGATTTTGATAGTTGGTTACTTTGAGTGTTGGTTAATGCACATTTTATTAATCATGCTTCATGTAAATTTATTAGGAATAATCACAACATTTTTTACTTCATTATCATCATGTTTGGCATCGCATCATAAAATTATCTTTCACATTCTATCTTAACCCAGTTTCTTCTGGTTCCCTCTATTGACTAAAATTAAAAAACATAGTGTGAGAAAAATAATCATTGAATGAAACCATAAACACCTGAAAAAATTATCTTATAAGAAATTAAAATCATGACACCTTCTTAAAACTATGAATCCTTTGGTATTTCATTATAATTTAACAGTAATCATTAATTTAAATCATTCTTGATGTTTCATAAAGAGTATGATAATTTCAGAATCATATCCTTTGTGATTTCCAATCTACGTGTGAAGCATGGCATGTTGTTATGAACATGTTCACGATCGTGTCTAGATCAATTTGGTGTTTTTGGGTTATTACCCCTATGTAAATCTCTGCTAGGGACACATCCACTAGTATCCATACATGGATATGATTTCTTTTCAACCACTCACTCTATCATTTACCATAATTTCTTGAAATTTTTATAATAATTTAGATCATCATTAGAGTTATACTTATAGACATCCCTGGGCATATACATAAAAATATACCTTGGGATATTAATATTATATTATTATCCTACTTTCCAATGGTCAACCAAAAATTTGTAATGATTCTAAATATAATGACCCAGGCTTCTCATACATGAATACTATGTTTTTTTAGATCAATATTCATTACATTACACAAACATTGGCTTAAGGGCCATAGTATTTTATTTCTCTTATATATAGGGAACACGTACTTATTAATTATCGAATGATCTCCAATGTAACCCATAAATATCTTACCCTATAGTAATCTAACTTAAAAATATTTCTATATAACCATGGGAAAGGAAACAGAAGAAATGGTGAGATCAAATACACATTACGGGAAAAAAGGGAGATATATAATCATAACTTGTGTTTTAGGAAATGCGTATAACATTTGAAAACAATACACTCAATATCAAAGGTCATAAACATGTTTCATAACATAAATATTTTCAATTCCATAAGATATGAAACAAAATGTAATCAAAGAATCTGATCCATGAGAGGGTAAGATTATCAATAGACTTGGATTTTTGTTCGACACCAAGGAATAGAAAATCATTTCTATATTAGTCAAGGTATATTTACAAGGCTATAATATTGGAATTATACACTCCTCAACCCATCATAGTAGTCATGTTTCACTCCCAATACCATCATATTTGAAAAATTTTATTACTGAATCGGGTTCACTCCACATTTCATCATTTTCTTACTAAAGCTTGATCAATCCCAATTTAAGTCTCGTCTTAATAAACTGGGTTCACTCAAACATCCCATGTTTAAAAAAATGTATATTTATTTTACATTTAAAATTTTAATTAAAAAATATTTAAATGTAAGTAATAATAATACAAAATGATTGATGAATATTAATATGTTAATTAAATTAAAAAATTATAATGAAATTTATTAAATAATATTTGATAATAAAATAAATTATATGTACTACATTTCTAAATGTGTTTTTTTAATAATATTTAATTATAAATAGATTTAATTTTTAAAATTTTTATTAAAAAAATATAAAATTATTTTATGTTATTATTTCATGATATTCTAAATAATATTTAAGAATAATAATAACATAATTAAAATAAATGAATTAAAGGAAATTCTGAGAATATTAATAAATAATTTATTATTTATTTGAATTTTAAATTTTTAATTATAAGATAATTATAATTATATTGTTAATTAAAAAATTTATGTACTATATATATAGTAAAAATATTGAAATAATAAATAAATTAGGATAATTATATTATTATTTTAGAAGTTAAAATATTATAAATATCATCATTAGTTTTTAAAATGATAAATTTTTTTATAAATGAAATAATTAAGTTTATTTAATTTCAATTGTGATTATGTTTTATAATATGTTAATAATATGTTAAAATAATAAATATATTAATTAGATTATGAAATTATATAACTATAGATTATGTTATTTATTATTTTATCAAAATAGGAATTTATTTTTATTAAAGAATTTAAAAATGAAATTATTGATTTAACAAATGATATTTAGTTTATTTAAAAAAGATAAATCGATACAGGGGGAAGGGAAATCAGATTGAGGGTTTCGTGAGAATAAAGGTTCAGTAGCAGTCTTCAGACCGAGCGCATGCTATGGGTGATGCCAACACATTGACAAAGGATATCGAAGAACAGGTTATGGTCAATGATGGTTTGTCTTAAGGTGAGGTTTTAGGACTATGGAATTGAGTTACATAGAGTTCTTTGACCGGGTGAAGAGTGGTCACAGCTGGGTGAGGAGTCATGTTCTAGATCTAAGGGTTCTGAGTGCAGTTTGGGTACGTTTCATTCGATAGTGTTCATCGAATCCATAACTAAATCTTGAAGGCGATGATAACTTATCTTCAACATCGACGTCATCTTATCTCTGATTTTTTAGATTTGAAAATAGGTCACATTTAATTTTTTTTATATCCTAATCTAATTTTAAATTCATTTTTAGTTTCTGATTTTTCATATATCTATATTTTTCTTCCTACATTTGACATCCTTTTCTATGTTCTTTATTTTGTTATTAATTGAAATTTGTAGTGTTAAGACCCAAAAATGATATCTAAATAATTTGTAAATGTTTTTTTCTTGTTAGAAAAGTATAAAAAACGAAAATACCTCATTTAATATTTAACCATCTTGCATCATAATCTAAATCCATGTTTTATTTTTTTGATGGACTAGTTAAGGTTAGAAAAATCAATTTGTAGTATATAGTTTAAGGAATATATTCCCATAAAAGGAATCTATTTCTTTTTAGTTTCATAAGAAAAAAACATTCTTCGACCATCCAGAATCACGTCTTTAGTATTTTATAAAAATAAGTTACTTATTTCATTTAGTATTCCATAATTATAATATAAATTTTGTAAAAATATTTCTTTTTAAGTATTTATTTTAATTTAAATTGGGGAATTTTATTTATTTATTTCAAAATTGTAATTTCTATTTTGGGGTTTTTGGCAAGGGGATTACTTTTTATGCTTCAAAAACACATTATAAAAAATTATATATATATATATATATATATATTCAAATCAATGTTACATGGGTAATAATTTTTTTCCCATTACATTCATCATTTTTGAAAGAAAAATATTTTTTATATTTTTCAAAAGAAGAATTTTTTATGAGTTTTATATTTTTAAATGACTTTAAAAATGAGTTATATAATAAATAATTAAACAAAATCTAATTGATTTTATGAACCTAAGAACATAATAATGTTATTATTTTATGTAGTTTTTAACTATAAAAAGTTATCAATTTTATGTGCATGACGTCTTTATACATTCATGAATATCAACATAAGACATGGAAATTTCCTATAATTTGTGACAATTAATACATTTTCTGGTCTAAATTTTTACTATATCTTAGATGTATATACATATCATCGTATTAGATTCTATGAGTTTAAAAGAATACATGAATGTGAATTATATTTTATTCCACGAATTTTATGTAATGTCTGAAAGTAAAAAAATTTAGTTTTTCTGCATTTCAAAAGACATATTATGAAGTTATGTATATAAATTAAAATATAAAAATGTAAATTATGGTTTTGTGTTATGAAATTTTAAAAAATAACTCTAATGATATTATATAAAAGTAAATAAATCTTCAACTAGTTTTATAAAATTTAGAAAATGAACTTTTTAATAGGATATGGATGTATGGAGTGAACAGATTCCTAGAAGATTGTCGGCCCAAGATGCCCTTCAATGTTTATTGTTTCCTCTGATTTTTTATTTCAAAATCCTGCCTAATTGTTTTAGAAAAATCAATGGATTATTTTTAAGGAACTCTTTAAGGAATGTGTTTTCAAAATGTTGACAAATTTTTAATACATTAATAATTTCAGTATTATTTTCAAAATATATTTCTAAATGTATTTTAATGGTATTTTCAAAAAAAAATCAAAATATTTTCTCAAATGTTAATTTCATAATACATTTTCATAAAATGGATTTTATTTTTTTTTTGAAAACTTTTATTGAGAAATTTCATTTGCATCGTATGTTTGAAAATTATTTACATAGGTATCTTAAAAGTTATAATCCATGTGTGATATCTTTTGGAGTTAGTGAGCATGGAATCACAATAGGAATAATGTTTTATTTTATTTTAGCTCTGATAAATGGGAAGATGATGGTAAATTTTTTCAGAATATATACTATAAAAGCTTATATATTATATTAAGAGTTTATTATTTTTAAAATCATATATATACATCGTATTTTAAGCATCAAATCGGGAACAATGGTTTTGGGTTGTTATAATTGGTATCAATGTAAGGGTCTAGAAAACATTGGAGATTTTATGTTTCCTTTTGATATGAAAAAAATCTACGCGATAGAATTTTATTTAGAAATTCAAAATGTTCTTAATTCAAATGATTGATATTTAGGATTTTCCAATGTCTAAAAAATAAATTGTGAATGCGCAAAACATTTAAGTGTGGAGAATGTAACCTATAGTGTTTTAATGAAAATAAATATGTATTTTTTTCATTTTTATTAAATAATAATTCAATGTTAGAAATAATAACAATATAAAATAGTATATGATTATTAAATTATTAATTAAATTATAAAATAATATTGAAATTCATTAAATAATATATGATCTTGAATTAATTTGTAGGTAACTCTTTTCTAAATGTTTGTTAATTTTGTTGAAAATAATATTTAATTGTAAATAAATCTAATTTATTATATTTGAATTGGAAATTTTTATAAACTTATTAATACTAATTATTTCATTACATATTAAACACAATTAATGAATAATATTAACGTAATTTAAATATTTGAAACAATTGAAATGATGAAAATATTAATAAATAATTTTAATTTATTTAAATTTAAAATAATATATTATAAGATAATTATAGTTATATTTTTAATTATAAAATTTATGTACTATATTTTAGTATAAATTATTGAAATTATAAATAAATTATGATAATTATATTATTAGTTTAGAATTAAAAATATTATAACTATTGTAATTTGTTTTTAGAGTGTTAAATTATTTTTATAAATAAAAGAATTATGTTTATTAAAAATATATTATGATTATTTTTTATAAAATTTTAGTAACATGTGAAAAAAATAAACATATTTAAGAGATTATGAAATTATGTAACTATAGATTATGTAATTTATTTTTTATCAAAATATTAAAAAAGTTTTAAGGAAATTGAAATGATAAAGAATGTTTTCAGAAAAGGATATATGACATTATTAAAATAGATAAATCAATATGAAGAAAAATTTATCATATTGATGGTTTTGTGAAATTTGAAGATGAGCAGTTGGCTTCAAAACGAGAACATGTTATAGGTGATTTCACCACTTCAACGAAGGCAATCAAAACATAAGTAAAAGTGGTGGATGGTTTGTCTTCAGGTTAAGCCGAATGACTATAGCCCTGAGATTGAACATGGACATTGACTATGTGAGGAGAGTTTTAGGGAATGATGGGAGTCTAGATCTAGATCTGAGGGTTATGAGTGCAGTTTATGTTAGCTGCAGTTGATTGTGTACAATGACACCAAAACTGGGTCATGAAAGAAATTTTAGCTTATCAATGTCGATATCCTTCTATATATGGGTTTTCAAATCTGGTAATAGTTTGAATGTGAAATTTTTGTATATCTGAATCTCATTCTATATTTTTTTGGATACTTACTTTTTTTATTTCTAGATTCTACCTCCTTTGTTTGTTATCTGTTCTCTTATTCATATATATTTTAGTAATTTAAATTTGAATTATTAATATTTAAAAATAATATTTTCATTAATTAACAATGTTATCTACTAGTAAAAAGATAGTATCAAATTTAATATGGACACACACTTGATTTTTTTCTTCATTTAATTTCTTCAGATAAACCAATTGCATATATTTGTTTCTATCATTTTCAAAACTAAAATATATTATCTCATATTCAATCAGCTATCACTGCAAGATATATTCCAGCATTAATAATTCCATGGAAGGGTTGACATAATGTAAAAACATAAAATGTATATAGTATGAGTAATATGTGCATATTAATGGATTTAATTTATTTATGGTTTCATAATAAAAAAATATCATTGATTACACAGAAACATGTCCTTATTATTTCTTAAATACGAGTCACTGGATGCCCTCTTTATTTTCTGCATATACTATATGGTAAGGGAAAATATTTGTTCTGAAATACTTCTTTTAATTCTGCATTTGATTATTTTTTTGTTATATAAAATTTATGATCTTTTTTGGGTGGGTTTGGGTAAGGGACTACTTTTTATTCTTCAGAAACTCATTATAAAGGACTTTTCATTTTTATTTCTACCTTTTAACATTGAAATTTCAATAGGAATAATTATTTTCCCTTTATGTTTTATGGTTTTGAAATATATATATGATTTCGTAATTTTCAATATATACATTTTAGGGTGAGTTTTCATTTTTGAAATGATGTAAGGAATGGATTATATAATAAATATTTAAATAAAAACTCATTGATTTTATGCTCCTATAAACATAATAAAATTATTATTTTATTTGGTTTTTAAATAAAAAAACTTTTCAATTTTTCTATATGAAGACATTATAAATCCATGTGTGTCATTATAATATATGTCCATTTCATTTAAATTGTGATAATTCATCAGTGTAATGGTTTACATTATTACTGAATCTTTAATGTATACACATATCATCATAGTGGATTATAGAAGTTTCATAGAATACAGAAATTTTAATGATATTTTTATTTCATGTATTTTAGAATATGTATGAATGTAAATAAATTCAATTTCTCTATTTTTAAAGATATTTATTATGAAATGAGGTTAATAAATTAAAATACAAACATGTAAATTTTTGTTTTTATGTTATTAAATTTCAATGAAAAACTCCAATGAAAATATATATATATGTAACAAAATCTTAAATTATTTTTATAAAATCTAGCTTGTGATCATTATAAATATGATATGGAAGTGGGGAGTGAGCACATCTCTCTTGGGAGTAGGTTCAAGATAGATCTAAATTATTAATTGGCCTCAACGCTTTTTTTTCAAAATATTTCATACTGTTTTCAAAAAAATCAATTTATTTTTTACGAAAATTCAAGAAAAAGTATTTTTAAAATGATGATGATTTTTATATACAAAAATAATTTCAATATTATTTTAAGAAGGTATTTCTAAAAGTATTTTAATGGTATTTCCAATAGAATTTCAAAAGATTTTATAAAATTTTAGTTTAAATAGAAGTTTTCATAAAAGGTAATTAAATGGTTTTAAAAACTATTACTAGGAAATTTCAAGCACATCCCATGTTTTTTAATGATTTTCAAAAGAATCTTAAAAGTTCTAATCCAGGTGTCTATGATTTTAATGGTTGTACGTGATAAATATTAGTAGGAATATTTTTTTATATTATTTCATCTCTAATCAATGGTATGTTATAGTATAATTTATTCAGCTCCTAAACTAAAAAAGATCCTCGATTTTATTAAAAGTACTGTATTTTATCAAAAATATATAAACACAGTTTATTTTAAGAACCAAATTTGGAGGTGTGGGTTCGAGGTGTTATATTCATTCCTAATCTATTCATGTATTGATGATCCAAGTTCAATTTATATTCATGTTCTATCTATCTCATGAGATATAAATCATTACACAATGCATTGTAGAGATATATAGGTCCTAACCATCTTATCATATAATAGAACCATCATAATTGGTTATAACGTAACAACCATAACATATTGAATTTCATACATATTTGTGCCACAAGTTCCTAAAAAATTCATCATATCAGAAACCATGAAATGAAATCTCCTTCATAAACATTACATAATAAAATAACATACACAAAATAAACAGGTTTCATAAGAATCTCATCATTTCATCAAATATTAATCTGAAAAATTTGTTTTCATAATAATGTTTTCATAGTGTAATCCATGAAATAGAAATTTGTTTCATAAACATATATTTATCATAAAAACATTTCTAGAAATAATATTAATTGTATCCTTACATTATACACCCAATAAATCTTATGTGACCTCAAATAATTTCATCTTAGATAAAAAATAATTTTGACATATTATATTTAATTTTTTTTGGATGAGAATATATTTTCAATGAAAAATAATTATTAGACACTAAAATACTATCTAAATCCTTTTAATTAAAGATATCATTGAGAACATATAAATGAATATTTTAAAATTCATTAAAATTATTTATTCAAGGAAATATAGCTACCTATTTTAAAATCACATTTTAAAAAATATAGAATACACTTAATTATAAATAAAATGTAAAATATATAATGAAATATTAAATAAAAATAATGGTCATTATGATGAGAAATTTCATTACTATCGTACACGGTATAATTGTGATTCCTTCCACATTTTTGTTTAAATTTGATCGACTATTATTTTTTAATTCCACATAAAGATTACTATTAAACTATTTACTAAAAATTCAAAAAAGGGTAATATTTTCATTAATAAATCCATTCAATGAAATGTTGAAAACGTTTTGAAAATATTTTTATCGAGAAATGTTTTCGAAGAAAAAGTGTTTCGATCAAATAGCTAATATTTAATAAAAATTTTATCTTTTCAATAGTTTTGTAAATAAAGAGAAAGAAACGATGAGAAAACAAGTATTGTCATGTAATAACTAAGGGATAATATATATAATGATAGTTCCTAAAATCTCGATCATGTGATATCAGCATCGGTGGGTTAATCATAACTATTCCTAATAAATGATGAGATTGTTACATAATACCCTTACAAATTTAGTAACCATGAATAAAAATCCCCATGAATGAAAATTAAACATATAGAAATTATAATAAATAAATTCATGATACTAAATGTCAAATGGGTTTTATTCATACATTTTGAAATAATATATATTCAAAACATAACATATGTCACAAAGAATGAAAATTGAGAAAAAATCCCCAACCATTTTGTTAAATTGTGTACTGTAAACCCATTAAATGTGTGATCATCAAATAGATACACAATCCCCAATCTTTTTATATATATCAATAATAATATAGATTAATTTTCATTATATACACCACATAAATTAAATAGGTGGTGAATATGACTTTTGTCTCACAGAAGTTAGAAAATTAGATAGAAATCACTTCCCTATTTTCTTGACATCCTTCACACTCATTAGAACATACTATATAATAAATAAAAGTTTATTATAATTTTAATAAGAAATAATTAAAATATTTTTAATACGATATATTATTTTAATAATTTTTTTATTACCCATTTATTTATAATTATATGTTAGGGTCACATCTCGAGCTATAACTATGTTTGGATTTTTTATTTTCTATCACCTTACTATGATAAAAGTTCCACAATGTACAGAATAATAATCATGATATAATTATCATATTTATAGATAAAATATAATTTTAATACCAATAATTAATAATGGTTTGGATAAATGAAGTAAGTTATCATCATGGAGACGGTAGGTCGTAGGTACAGATGTGTAATATTTACATTATTCAATAGTCATTATGGGATAGAGGTAAGTATTATATTATCTTTCTTCAATGATCATAATATCATAGAAAATATTATTTCTCTAAATATTGTTATACACATCATAAATTTCATGGGGTGATGAATAATGTTTTACATTGCTTCATGAATGCGGAATTTAACACAAACATTAGACATTATCATCTTTCACTGATTGAAAATGTAATAAACAAAAGGATTTATAATTTATTTTAAAATTGATAAATATGTAAATAATATAATAATTATTTCATTTAGATAATATATAATTATTAACATTTGTTGGTCATAGTGGATACTCAAGAGGGGGTGAATTGGGTTCTAATTAAAATTTTTGTTAAAAACATTATGATTAAAATCCCCCAATTCAAAACAGCCCAGTCAATTAAGGCAGTAGCGATATAAATGTTCAATGGCTCAGAAAGTTTCTCTAAGGTTGATTAGCCCTCAGCTGAATCATTGTAATCACTAATTCAACTTTTATAATCAGTTTAGTTAATAAAACACATTTACACACTAATGAAAACTAACTATCAGAGTGAATGTAAAAATAATTATGTCTTTAAAAAATATAAGCAGTAGATAAAATAAAACATATTATTTTAATATTAACACATAAATGTAAACAAGAGGTACAATCTGAATCCTATACCTAATCCTCTACACATGGTGATCACCTTCCACCAAGCAGATTATATAAATAAACTCGATACATAGCCTGTATCAAGCATTACAACAGTTTTTACAAACTGTACAGGTTCTACAACCTCTACCATAGATCTACGTGGGAAAACAAGCAACCAAGACACACAAGGCTTATTCCATAGTTATTCATGGGAAACAAGAGTAGAAAGATATTTGATTGGGTATTTTCAGTATCCCCCAGTTAATTGACAGGAGACAGTGTGTGTAAACCAAACACACACTGCTCAGAAATCTAAAATAAGTAACATAGTAGAGAAAACGAGATTATGTTCGAGTTTAGAGTGCTCTATGTGTATTATGATTGGCTCTAGACTACTTGGAGTTGAGTAGATGCAGGTTTTGTTCTTCTCCACATATTTCCTCCAGAAATATAGTGTTGAAACATTCAGGTACTGGCTTCCTGGTACTGAGATGTTCAACATCATGGTACAAGGGTCCTTGAACCAGGGAAGTACTGCTATGAATTTTTTCTTCAAAAAGATCTCTGTGATGCTCTTGTATTTTCAGTATAATAATTATAGTTATCTTCTTCATGTTCTTCAGTTATGTCAGATATGGTCTAGGTTTTTCATCTCTCAGTTACTTTTATTTTTCTTACACTTTTTTTTAGCTCGGTCTCCTTTTTTAATTCCATTGAGAAAACAAAGGGAATGAATGAACCATGTGAAATCTCCCTTATACCTCTTACGGTTTCCCGACATGTCTGCAAAAAATATTAATTAATGTGAGATTCATTAAATCAATAAAATATGAACGTTTTAATAATATTAAGAAAAAATGATAAAGTATAGAATATGTTATCAATAGACTGGTAACAATATCCTGTCAATCAGTAGCATCTTCAACATAAAACGTAACCAGCTATATACTTCCAATAGTAGAATTATCTAGTTGTAGACGTAAAAAACAGTAGACTTGTCCAGTAGTAAACTTCACCAATGGTGGACTTGTCCAGCAGTAGACATTTCCAATTCTAGACTTGTCCAGCGGTTGACTTTACCAATTCTAGACTTATCTAACGGTATACTTTACTAGTGAGATCATTCATGGTAGACTACTTAATAGTAGAATTCTGGTAATAATTTTGATAGTGGAATTCTTACAAAAACTCTTTGTAACATCAACCTTGTCACAATAGTTACCTATCACATTTACTCAATATATGTATTCTTCGGTAAATATTCCAACGGTTGGATTTACAACAGTGACCTTGTACTGGTGACTTCCAACGAAAACTTTATAATTATAGCTCTTATAATGTTAACCTCTATCAGTATGGTATTCAATGGTGACCTTTTCACCAATGACTTCAAGCAGTAATGTTCATTTGTAGGTTTGTCAATGGTGACTGTGACAGGGCCCTAAAACAGTGAGCTCTTACCTGTAACCTTGAACAGTGACCTTTGACTTAGAGACTTTTTATATTGTAAACTAATTTTAGAAAAGTCATGAGATTAAAATAGATTGAAATATATTGTCAAATAACTAATCTATTATAGAATTAAATATGATTTGGGATTATGAAAATTGGTGATTCCAAAAATATCCCCCTTTTGGATAATCACAAATTATTCCATTAAACTTTAGAATAATTATAATATTATCAAAGATAATAAAAATCAGAGGTAAGTTAATAAAATAAATAGGTGTTACAGATAATCCTATCAAACATGTAGTAGTAGAGATTAATGTGATATGGATATTGAATTACTTTTGATTTATTTTCTCCCCCTTTTTATTTAGAAAAAATAAATTCATTAAGAAAAAAATAGAATATTTGTATTAATGAATGATCATGAAATTATTAAAATAGCATATAAAAGCCTTATCAAAAGATAAAACCACACTCAATCAAAATCAGAAATAGGTAATGACTCCTTCCCTTTGGAAGAGGATAAGGGAGGGTCTATAGGTGGTCGAAGAGACATAAGGATAGCTGCAAGGATAGTAGGAGGAACAACAATAGAGGCTTCTAGGTTCTTGTAATGAGTGGTTTTCTAAGGGATCATGGGGGTTAGTATTTAGATGAATTGAGAAGGAGGCATCAAAAAAGGTGCACTAGTGGAGCCCGAAACAGTAGAGGAAGATAGTAAGGAAGGATGAAAAATAATTGGAGTGCATCCCACATGAACAAAGGTTAGGAGAAGGTTTCTGAAATCCATGATAATACACCCACCTCTCTCCATGGCTGAGACAAAGTCATGATTATTATCCATAAATTTTTCCAAAGCAGGGGTAAACTGACCCAGCATTCTAACCTAGTCCTTATAGGATATGGTAACAGGAGGTATTCTGAACTTCACTAACAATAGTTTAAAGTGACCATCCATTTGATGATTGGTGTAGACCCTCTTGTAGTAGTAATCAAAATGGTCCATAGTGCACTTCTGGTTTTGTGAAGATTCTTTGATAAAGTCACTCATGATCATCTTAATGTCTCTAATAGTGCTGACAATCTGAGTCAAGTATTGAGGGTTAGGTGGAATGGCACCAGACACCTTGGCCACTTCTTTACTGACCACTGACCAAAAGGATGATAGATCCATTGGTGGTGAGTCTGAGGATGAATCAGAAGAACTAAGAGGTGCCACAGTGAATTCTATTGTCTCCTTGAAGGACTTTGTCAGACCACTGATCAACTTATTCACATCATCATCTTGGTTCTTCACATGAGCTTTCATGGACTCTTTAAAGTCCTTAAAGACAGCAACCATCTGCTGCACTACACATTTGACATATTGAATATCCTTTTCCACCTAATCCCTAGAGGTAATAAGATAATTCAAGCTCACCACTCATTATTTCAGAAGCTCCACAGACACTAACATTTCACTCATTTGACTCTGACAACTCTTTACTTCCTAAAGTAGATTAGATTGAATACTAGGGTGTATTTTCACAAACATAGGTATTGAATGCTCCCGAACTAGAGCAATAGCCTTGTCCATATCAGAAGACTTATCCATAGACATTTAATGAAAGTAAAATTTCAAATATTCTATATCAGCATTACTGACATAGTCTTGAGGGAATAAGATTACTGGAGTTACGAAAATGATGTCTGAAACAGAAGGCACTGATGGTTTTCTGGTGGTCATTTCATCTTCTGAGTCATCATAATCTAGTCCCCACACCAGAAACCCAGGGTCCTCAGACCACCCCTCAATGTCACGAATGATAGATACTGATCCCTTTATAGAAAGATACCACCCTCACATGGAGCTACATCCTGAATGTTCACCTCTTCTTCTTATATTCTTGAAACCTCTTATGTTTCATCAAGATCTGTTGACTCACCGATAGAGTGATCCACTACATCTACTGAATCATCCAAAATCTCTATTTCATCACTAGAAGAAATAACCTCTTCCTTTTGATCACTTAATTCCCTTTATATAATTCCTATCAGAGGGCTTAGACTGAGATCTTCTCCTTCACTATCATCTTCAATGGCTATCCAATATTCCTCATGGTCAGAATGATGAGATTCAGCAGGTTCATCCTCTTCTGAGGAATCTCTAACAGTAATATGAGCCTCATCAAAAGCTTCTTCACTAGTTTCTTCATCCTCATTGTCCCTTAGGACATATTATCTCCTCGGTAACTCACTTGGAGGATTGGGATCTCCAAAAGCTACCATTCCAAGTAGAGGACTGGATGGTATATCAGAATCACTCCTATCATCTATAAGAGTTCCCTATTTCACAAGTTCCATATCCTCCTCTACTTATTCATCATAATATACATGTTCTGCCTCATCAGGCTTCTGACCTGGATACTTCTTATCCTTTGTCCTAGAAGGATTATTTACAGGATCAAACATCTTATAAATATTTCCTTTATCATTTACCCATTATCATCTCCAAGTATTCCAACTGATCTTTATGGACATCTAGATTATCTAGGAGATACAAAAATTGTTCTTTTCCTCAATTATTTTATCTTTATCTCCAACAATGCCCTTAACTATCAGCATCACAAAAATCATTTTGGCATGAAATAGAGCATTTGATTTAGAAAATGTCTTAGTCATGTCTTCCAACCGAGCCATCAAAAACATACATAGGTTGATCTTATATCCATATGTCAGCAAATACTATATGAATATGTCATGATACTTTAACACAACAATGTCCCCTCTCCTCAGACTTATCACATGTTATACAAACATGAAATGAAGTCTATCCTCTCCCTTCATTTCAGCAGCAATAATCTTCCTTGAGGTCCCATTTCTCATTAGCTATTCCAATTCTTTCTCATACCCAAAAATCTCACTGTCTGGAGGAATCACTCTATAATAATAGTCACATATACCCTCGTGAGGTACGGTTAGACATTTATCCCACTCATCAGATGAAAAGATTACCTCAGATCCATTTACTCTTTACACCAGTCGGTTCTCATCATCTGACTTCTCTAATTTCATAAACTCATAATATTATTTGACCATATTCAGATAATAATTACCATTGTTGTTTGCGAATCACTCCACCCATCCCTGAGTTTCTAGCGCTTCTAGGACCAAATATTTTCTCAAAAGCAACCAATCTTCGCTTAAATCCTTTTTAGACACAATCATTATCTGTGACAGATGCAGGTCAACAGGCTCTGTTGATATATTAGTTCCACCACTGAAATCAACTCAGGGTCTCTTAGGCCTTGGCACATCTCCATCAACTTCTGAAAGAATCTTGACTCTTTCAATTGAGGTTCGAAGCGGTTTTAGGGTTTAGCAGAAAGTTAGGGTTTAAGGATTTTGAGAGCAGGGGTTCAAGAGTGATGGAGAGAGTGGATCGAAATGAGTTTGTGATATAATTTCATCATATAGGGATCGAAAAAAAATAAATAAAAATAATAATAATAAAATGGTTTAGATTCCCAAATAAAGTACGAAGTAATGGAAAATTCCAATAGTGAGGTTATAATGGTGAGGTCTAATTCATGAGGTTCTAACGGTGAGGTTCTAATAGTGTGGTACAATGGTGAAGTTATAACAGTGAGTTATAGCAGTGAGGTTCTAACAGTGGTGTGCAAAGGTGAGGTTCAATGGTGAGGTGCAACAGTGAGGATCAATGGTGAGGTGCGATGGTGAGGTTCGACAGAGAGGTCCAACGATGAGGTCCAACGGTGAGGATCAACAGTGAGGTTCAACGGTGAGGTTCAATAGTGAGGTTCCCTATGCTGAAATTAATCATGCCTATCTCATGTTTGACATAGCATAACCTCTATGAATTCAAGGGCTTTGTGAATATATCAGCTAATTATTTTTCAGTAACAACGAATTCAATACTGATATCACCTTTTTGATAATGATATCTCAAAGAGTGATGTCTCATATCAATATTCTTTGTCCTAGCATGAGATACTATTTTTTTAACGATGTTAATAGAACTTTTATTATCACAATTTATCGAGACATGTTTGAATTGATACCCATAGTCTAGTAAAGTGTGTTTCGTCTACAGAAATTGAGCACAACAACTACCAGCAGCTATATATTTAGCTTCAGCAGTAGATAATTCAACGAAATTCGATTTCTTACTACACCATGATACTAGTGACATGCCTAAAAGGTGACATGCTCCAGAGGTTCTATTTCTATCCAACTTGAAACCTGTAATATCAGCATCAGAATAACTTATCAGATCAAATGATTGTCTTATAGGATAAAATAGTCCAAAGATGGAAGTATATTTTAGAAATTTTAAAGACCTTTTAATAGTAGATAAATGAGATACTTTTCGATAAGCTTGAATGTGATCACACATACATTCACTGAACATAATGTCAAGTCTACTAGTTGTATGGTAGAGTAGACTCCCTATCATACCTCTATAGTTGGGTTTATCCACTGGTTCTCCCCCTTCATCGGCATCTAACTTACAACTGGTACTCATAGGTGTATCACTACCTTTACTACCATAAAAAACGATTTAAAAGATCCTTAATGTATTTAATTTAATTTAAAATAATAGCATATTTATTTTAATAAATCTGAAATCCAATGAAAAATTTACATTCTCTCATTAAACTCATTTCAAATTCATTTTGCATTATTTTTGAAAAATCAGTACATAAAGAATTTTCAGAGGATCCAAAAATTTTATCATCTATATAAATTTGTACTATTAAAACATCTTTGGAGATTTTTTTAATGAAGAGAGTAAGATTGTCTATTCTTTTAATAAAAACTTTTGAAATAAGAAATGAGATGATCCTATCATACCATGCTCTGGGATCTTTCCTTAAACCATATAAATCTTTAAAAAGTTTAAAAACATGATTTAAAAAATGGGGATTTATAAAACCATGGGGTTGTTCAACAAACACATCCTCAATTGTATTCCCTTTTAGAAAGTCACTTTTAACATCCATTTGATAAATTTTAAAATTCAGATGAGCTGTATAAGCATGTAGTATCATATTAGTCTCTTACCTAGCTACAGGTGAAATGGTCTCCTCATAGTCTATTCATTTCTCTGGTTTATACCCTTGTGCAACTAACCTTGCTTTGTTACTAACTATATTTCCAAACTCATCAACTTTGTTCCTAAATACCCATTTGGTGCCTATTGTCAAAGTGTCCTTAGGTCTTTTAACTAGTTCCCAGAATTTGTTACTTTCAAATTGATTTAATTCTTCTTTCATAGCTATCACCTAAAATTAATTATTTATAGCATCATTAATATTTTTGGGTTCATGTTGTGAATGAAAAGATTGATGTTCAACCAAGTTTCTCAGAGCAGATCTAGTTTGTGTTCTTACATTCAGATCACATACAACAGCTTCTAAAGGATGATTCATAAGAGTCACAGTGCCTCTAGAAAGGGTCAAACTAGATTCCTCAATGTTGTGTGTTCGTTCAGACTCAACAGGTTCAGATTCCAGAAGATTCCCAGAATTGGTTACTTTTACAGGGGGTTCACTATATTTATCATTATGGTATAGAACGAATATATCTTCCTCATTATATTCAAGAGAGTTTTTAGGTTCAAGTGGATCAGTCTCACCAAATTTAACATGTACTAATTCATCCACACATTTGGATTTCTTATTGAATAATCAATAGGATTTAATTGAGATTGAGTATCGTAGGAAAATTCTCCTCATCACTTTTGGGTGAAAATTTGTCAAGATTATCTTTAGTATTAATGATAAAGGCTTTGCAACCAAAAACTCTAAAGTAATTAACCTTAGGCTTCCAATTATTCCAATGCTCATAAGGGTTCTTCTTAAGAATATGTCTAATCAAGACACTATTGACGGTATAACATGCTGTATTTACACCTTCAGCCAAAAAATAAATTGGTAAATCATACCCATTGAGCATTGTCCTAGAAATTTCTTGAAGGGTCCTATTTTTTCATTCCATGACTCCATTCTATTGTGGTGTTCTTGGAGAAGTGAAATTGTGGCTATATCCATTGTGTGACTAATAAGATGCAAACTCTTGATTTTTAAACTCAGGGCCATGATCACTTTTCAAGGTCTTAATATTATGTCCACTAAAATTTTCTACAGACCTGAAATGCTTAATAAAGTAACAAAAACTTCTCTTTTATGACATAGAAATTATACCCAAGTATATTTAGAAAAATCAACTACAAGAACATAAACATAGTGTTTCCCATTTAAACTAGAAACTCTGGATGGTCCACACAAATCCATGAGAACCAACTCAAGTGGCTGAGACGTACTGACCTCTTTCATTGGTTTGAAAGAAACTTTTTGTTGTTTTTCCTTTTGACAGGGATTACACACATTGTCAAGTGGGAATTCAAATTTAGTTAAGTATCTAATTAGACCTTTCCTAGATGGTTTTCTATGCGAGTGCACATTATAATATCCTAATCTTCTATTCCATAACCCTGATTCCTTATGAAAATTATTTAACCAGGTTACATTTTTCTTGGATAAATAAATTAAACAAACAGAATAGACATTTTTATTTCAATAGGTAGTTAATACTAAATGATTTTTGGAATTAAAAACCTTGCATGTATCATTTTCAAACATAAAATTAAAACCATCATCACACAAATGAGAGATTCTAGGTAAATTTTACTTTAATCCTTCAATAAAAAGTAATTTGGAAATTAATATTGTATTAGGGTTACCAATCTGGCATAAGACGACAATTTTTTCCTTTTTATTATCACCAAATGTTACATGTCCACCCTAAACATTGATTAGTCTCTTAAAGAAAGAATAATATCCTGTCATATGTTTTGAAAATCCACTATCCATGTACCACAAGGTCTTACATAACTCTTTAGGATACTTCCCTCCAAAATAGATTAGGCATGGTGTAACTTTGGATCCCAGATTTTCTTGGGTCCACAGAGGATAGAAAGTAAAACTTTGGGAACCAATATTTTCTTTATAGGTTTTATGAAATATAAATATATATTCAGAGGCATAAAGACTTTGTTAGGTCCTTTAGAAAATTGTTTCTCAAAATATGGTCCAGGGATTGAACTAGTTATGAACTGTTCATGTTCTGGAACAAATTTTGTTTTGACAATCCTTCTGTGTCCTGGTTCATATCCTATACCAATTGTGTATTTTGGAAAAAAATTACCTTGAAATTGAGTCAACGTATCTCTACATGTAGTAAACATTTCCAAATCATTTTTAATTTCTCATTTGATAATTTTAATTCTATATTTTATTTTAACTGGTGGGAGAATTTCTCTTTTTCAATATCAAGATTTGACTTATAATTTGAATTTAAATAATTTTGTGTCTTTAATGATTTATATATGTAAATGATCTCATTAATGGTATCTTCAACCATTTCACAGTATTAAAATTATTCATCATTAGTCATATATTCATCATTATGTCACTCACTCTTATTACTAGAATAATATCTATTATGTATAGGATAATTAAGTGTTACCTCATATTTTTTTTTCATGGAACATAAGTCAGCATGATTTTTCTATTCACATTGAGAAGCATCATATCCACTATAGCTATCTTCTAATGCACTTCATGTAGCATTCATATCCTTTTTATAACACTTTCCCTTATCTTCATATTTCTTCTTAAATTTCAACTTGGGTTAGTCTGCCATCACATGAACTTTTCATTTGGACTCATAGTAGATTTTTTAATTTGACTTGTCATTACATTTTCTGTCTTTATTCCATTGTTCTTTAATATCATACTTTCCCTTGTAGTTTGACTTCCTAAATAATTTCTTCCTTCAGTAGAACGTTTTGAACCTTCTAGGAAGATTAGCCATCTCCTAAACAGTGTATGACTCTGACTCTTCACAAGTGGAACTTTCTACAGGAACTTAAACTTTTTCTTTTCCTTTTCTCTTTGAGGATGAAGTCTTGAATGAAACTAACTTCTCCCTTGGTTATTCTTCTACTTCATGATTCACCTTAATCTATTTTTTAAACATCATCAGTTTTCCAATTAGCTCTTTTACAGATAGATTTCTTATGTCACATGATTATCAGATAGAAACAGATGTTCCCCTCCATCGGTCCGGTAGGCATAAATGTAGTCTCATGATTTGGTCCTTGTTGTCCACTGGTTTCCCAAGCAGACACATGGTGTTCACTATTTCATTGAACCATAGATACATTACAGAGATAGGTTCATCAAGATTAATTTTAAAATTATCATACTTAATAGTGTATGTATTTAATATCATTTCAATAACATTGTTTGTTCCCTCATATGAAATAACAAGAGTATCCCAAATATCATATGTAGTTTTACAAGCAGATATTCTATTGAAATCCTGATCACCTAGAGAACATTAAAAAGCATACAATGCTTTATAGTTATTATTATATGTAGCTTTAGTCAACTGAGACCTTGTGTCTCTAGTAGCATCTGGAAATATAGGGTGTTCTTCAATTCGGTCCCATATTTTAGTTATCATGCCCTCTAGATACATTTTCATTTGTAATTTCCATTGAGCATAGTTATTATCATTATAGAAAGGTGTCATTTTAGTAGAATCACCCTCAACTCTAGTTTCCATTGTAACTTATAATTTAAAGAACTGAAAATTTTTACATGACAGATATTTTAATATCATTAAGATACTGGTAAAATCACAGTTGAAAATAATTTGAACACTTGAAAATAAAATTCTCTCATACAAAATGTTGTTCAGAGTGGATACTCAAGAGGTGGGTGAATTAAGTTCCAATTAAAATTTCAGTTAAAAACATTATGACTAAAATTCCCCAATTCAAAATAGCCCAGTCAATTAAGGAAGTAGAGATATAAATGTTTAATTTCTCAATAAGATTTTATAATGTTGATTAGTCTTCAGTTGAATCAATGTAATCAATAATTCAACTTTTGATACAGGTTACAGAATTAATAATATATACACACTAACCAAAACTAACTATCAGAGTCAATGTAAATACACTTTTCTATCTTTATAAAATATAAGAAGAGGATAAAACAAAATATAGTACTTGAAGATTATCACAACAATTTAAAAAAGTGGTTTAGTCTCAATCTGATACCTAATCCTATCCACATGGTGATCACCTTCCACCAATAAGTTTATATAAATAAACTTGATACACAACCTGTTTCGTGCTTTACAATAGTTTTTACAAACTGTATAGGTTCTTAAAACCTCTACCACATTTCTACATGGGAAAACAAGAAAACAAGCCACACAAGGTTTCTTCCAAAGTTATGCCTGGGAAACAAGAGTTGAGAGTGTTTTGTGTGGGTATTTTCAGTATTCCCTAGTTAAAGCACATGAGGCAGTGTATATAACAAACACACTATTCTCAGAAATGTAAAATAAGGAACACAGTAGAGCTGAAGAAATTAGGGTTGAGTTTTGAATTCTCTATGTGTTTGAAGATCATCTCTTGACTTCTTGGAGTTGAGGAGATGAAGGTTTTTTTCTTCTCTGCAAGTTGACTTCAAGAACAGAGCATCGCAACTTTCAGGTACTAGCTTCCAGGTTCTGAGTGGTACAACTTCTTGGTACAAGGGTTCCTTGATCCATAGTAGTACAACCTTGAATATGTTATTCAAAATGATCTTAGTTAAGCTATTTTATATTCAGTATAAGCACTAGAGTGTTCTTTTTCTTTTTCTTCAATGCTGTCAGATATGGTCTGGGTTTTTCATCTCCCACATACTTTTCATTCTTTTTTTCACTTTATTTTAGATCAGTCACCATTAGTAATTTTACATAGTCGAAAAAGGGAATGATTGAACCATGTTCGTTGTTCCTTGTACCTCATATGGTTTCCCGACATGTCGGAAAACGATATTAATTAATTTCAGATGCATTAAATTAATAAAATATGATCGATATGATAATATTAAGAAAAATTGATAAATTAAAGAATATGTTATCTGTATACTAGTAACAGTATCATGTCAATCGGAAACATCTTCAATAACAAGCTTAATCAGCAGTATAGTTCTGACAGTAGGCTTATCCAGTGGTAGACTTCACCAATGGTAGCCTTGTCCAGTGGTAGACTTCACCAATGGTAGACTGGTACACTGGTAGACATTACCATGGTTGGACATGTCCAATGGTAGACTTTACCAATGGTAGACTTGTACAGTGGTATACATTACCAGTGATCTCTTCCATGGCAGACTACATAACATTAGACTTCTAGTAATAAGTCTGATAGTGGACTTCTCACTGAAAATATTTGTAACGGAAACCTTGTTACAATAGTGACCTATCACATTGACTCAACATCTGTATGCTTCGGTAAGTATTCCAACAGTAGGCTTTACAACAGTGAATTTGTATTGGTGACTACCAACATTAACTTTATAACTGTAGCTATTATAACGGTAACCTTCATCAGTAAGGTATTCAAAGGTGACCTTTTCACGAATGACTTTAAGTATTAAGTTTCAGCTCTAGGTTTGTCAATGGTGAAGATGACATTGGCCTAAAATAGTGGCATCTTACCTGTATCCTTTAATAGTGACCTTGGACTTAGATACTTTTTATACTGTAAATTGATTTTAGCAAAGTCATGAGATTTGGATAGATTAAATAGATTTTCAAATAACTAACACATTATAGAATTAATCATGATTTTGGATTATCCAAATAGTTGATTCCAACAACATTAATATTATTACCACCCATGTATAATGTGAGGGAATCATATCGCTCTGTGAGGTGGCAGCCCACCATAAACAAGAGTGACGTTATCTTATTCCCACCAAATGGAAACCATAAAGGTATATTTAGTATAATAATTTATTAAGAATAATAATATCATAAATATTATATATGAACAATAAATCCATCATTTTGTCCAATCTTTATAGTGGTAATGTAAAAATTAATGGATTCAGTTCATCATGTGGTTGTTTTTTATACACAAGAAAGATGATTTCGTATCCCATTTGGGAAATATGGAGAACTTTTTAGGTCATTAAATTATTAAAAAAATACCATTACATGGAATATAATGAGTCTATTATAACATTATGTTTAAAAACTAATTGAATTAGGTGGAGGAGGAAATAATATACTGATGCTTGTTGATAAACATTTCCACTTCTTCATTTATCGTCCTTCGGTTTTCACTAAAACAATACTATGATAGAATTTTTTAAAAAATAATGATTATATGAAGATATTAGGGATGTTTGAAATTGATTTTGGTAGATATTTTATAAGGAAATGATGTATCAATGTATGAATATTAGATTAGTGTGGGTGGGCTTTTATAAGTGGGGAGACAACAGACAATGTATTTTTGAAATGAAATATATGCTCTCATGTTTTTAAAATATAAAAGGGCCATAATTATGACAATAATGAACTGGAGAGGTTTTGTTTTATAAATATATCCATAAATGTGTGTAGGCTTGTTTATATATTTTTTTATCGTTATCTTTTTAGTTTATCACCAGTAACCCATTTTTATGTTAAATGTTATAATTAATCTTCCATACATTAACTGTTCATTTAAAAAAATAATATTTTTAACATTAAAAACATTATAAATTACTGTTATTCCGAATAATGAATCCATTTTATCAAATTGAATTAATAAAAAAGTGAAAATTTACGGATAAATTTATCTCACATACACATTTAGAATGCTGGTTTTTAATGTGAAAAAATTAACATTTTTAAATACTTTTATATCAAAATTCAATATTATATTCAATAAAATTAAATAAATTGGATTAATTGATATAAATATGAACAAATTTAATATTAAAACAATTTTAAAATATAATTTAACATTCTGAATAATTTAACTGAAAAGGTAATTCTCAATTATAATTTTTCGCTTTTCACTATTAAAAAACAAATCATTTAACAAAAATACCAAAAAATCATCATAATATATTTTTTATATTAATATTTAAAAAACTAATTTTATGTTTCAAAATAAATTATTTTTAATCAGTTAAATTTAATTTTTAAATCAGTATATCCATGGAGACAGATCTGATTTTTTTAAAAAACAGGGATTTAAGCATTAAATTGGATTTTTTATTATCTATTTTATAGGTTAAACCAAAGATCAATGATAAATTTTTTTATTGAAATCATAATATATAAATTTTGAAGAAATAATTATCTAAAATTGGATCATTTATTTTATTGAGGTATAATAGATTTATGTGTTTAAACAGGTATTTCCGAAAATAATTTTATTTTTTAAAATTGTTTGATTTTCATTTCTAATAAATTGGTCATAAAATTATTCATTATATATGTAAGTGTTAAAAATATATTTTAAAATTTTATTTAATCTTATTCGTTACCACAATTTCAATAGCTTGGTGAAAACTATGATAATATAAAATAATATTTTAATAGTATGTCATGTTTCATTTAAAGTCATTGTTGCATGTAATGAAAGATAAATTCTGTATTGTGTGTAAAATAATCCAAAATCAGTATTCCATTTGATGAATGCTAAAAATATTATTTCGGTTTGTTAAAATATCAATATTTTTTTGTGATGAAATATAAACACAGTATTTGTGTGTAACATAAGATAAACATAGTGTTGTGTTTAAGGAATGCTAAACTCAGTGTTGTGTATTATGAAAAGTATTTAAAAGATTAAAATAATTAAACAAAAACAAAAAAATTCATGGTGTTACAATTTGAAAATGATAAATTTATCTTTCATTTGGAATGATTTAAGTTCACTAGTATTAAACTATTCATATGTTATATCATGTTTTGTGAGTAAACTACAAATATTTATTTTCATTTTTATCTTGAAAATCTATAAATAATATAATAAATCATCATGGTAACCCATTGAGACTCAAAAATATTAAAAATATTGAACGTATTATTTTAATAATAAAATAAATTTACTTTTAAGATAATTTTTCCTCATATATTGAGTCAACAATATTTTTGTATGGACAGAATCAATAATTTTGATAATATCATTTTTAATACTATAAAATTATAATATATGAATATTCACTATGTGTCATGGAGAATATGTTATACTAAGAATATGAATGTATCTTATGTAGTGATCGTGTGGGTTTTAAATACAAAATTAACTTTTTTTACACTTATTTCAATGTATATTAATGTTTCTATTATACAATAAAAAATTTAATGTATTTTTAGTTTAACCATGATAAACATGACACATAATAATAAAATCATGTTTTAAAAAATGTTTTGGAAGTGTATTGAAAGATTTTATTTTGATAAATACCTTGTTATGATAAAAGAGAATTTTTTTTCTAAAAAATTGTTCTTCAAACCTAGAATATTTTCAAAAATACAAATAAATTGGTTAAAATATTCTTCTCAAACATCATTCTTTTTAACATATCTGTTTGTGATATATATATTGAAAGTAGTTAATCATTTAGAATGTCTGATTTTGTTTTTTGAGTTCCTATTTATCCAGAATTGATTAATTATTAATGGAATATCCATTTTAATAAATTTTTATGTAATCATAGTATTTATTTTTTTATCGACATATTAAAAATGATAAGTATTGAGTGTTTGAATTTTACTTTTTTAACATGATAAATTTAGGTAAAACATGTATATATTTACATTCAATATATTCACTAAATAGTTTTGATAAATTATTGATGTAATAATGCATTATAGAACAACATTCCCTATGACATTTATAAAAAACAATACAATTTGTTTATTTCTAAAAGTGTTACATCTTCAGTTTTGTTTTAATGTAATGATTTTGTGATTGAAATTTTTTTTATTAGGGTTTTTATGGAAATCAATGTGGAATTGTCATTGTTTTAATGGTTACTCACCTAATATATTTTATTTAGAATTATTTTTTGTTCCAAATATATTTTTAATGATGATATGTATCGTGTAATGTAGTTGATTTATCCATCTATCCTTTTCTCTCTCCCTCTCTTTCTCTCTACATGTTTTGTTTAAATTAATGATCATTAGAATGATTTGACATGCATCAGATAAAATTGTCCCTAATATCCCAATTACTTCTATTCAAGTAAATGGTTTATGGTTTTTTGGAGTAGTGTAATAAATTATTTAATTGTTTTTAAAATGATTCAATAATTTAAAAATTATTTTGAAAAATGTTTTGAAAATTAGGAATAAAATATAAATGCCCTAAATTTTCATTTTTAATTTGATTTAGAAGTTCCTAAAATGATTCTAATGTTCTGAGAATTGTTTGAGAACATTCCATGTTATAAGAAACACATTAGTTAATTAATTCTAATTTATCTTAATTAAAAATGTAATATTTTCAAGAAAGTACATACTGTAATGAATGATATTATAGTTGTGTATGGGTAATGGTTATTTTTAAAAGGATTCAAAAAGGTGACTGTAATTTTATATAACCATTTAAGGGTGACTTGGAATTTATATAGTAAATGTAATTGTAGTTCACCACTACAAAAGGTTGTATATAAATTTCTAAAGATCACATAAGGGAAAATCCATCATCCATTCTTTCATAAGGGTAAATTCCTTGATGTGTAAGGGTAATATTTGGTTTCTATTAATTACATAAATGTATCTTGAGAATATCATGTACTATGTAAAGGTACACATATTTTCATATGGTTATTGTATGTCTCATGTTTGGTGACATACCTATTATCAAAGGGAAATCCAATCCACTCATATTGGTAGTTTGAGCCTATTTAAGAGTAGTCTTTAGCTTGTGTAAGGGTAAACCTTAGATCTTAAATGATATGTATGAGTAATCCTATGATTCTAGGGTGGAATAAGTGTATTCATGTGTGGGAAAGTTTGGATTTCAAATTTTTTTAAGGGTAAAATTAAGAGATGATTAACTGAGACCTCACTTAGCACTGTATAAGTGAAAAGTGAGTCACCCTTACATAGAACCCCTCACTTGTAAATGGGTAACAATATTTTTTAAAAAAAATACCATTATCTTCCTTGAAACTCTAAAACACATTTCTAATGATTTAAACGAAAAAACTAATGATTTTAATTTTTTTCACATGTATAAAATAAATATATGAATTCCAAAGGATTTAAATGTATTGTAATTTTTATTTTATTTGATTTTGGATTAAATGGGAATAAAATTTAGAATTCAGTTGGAGTATAAAATGGGGGATATCCATGTATGATAATATATTGTTTATTTCTCTTTTTTTGGGTACCTTGTTGTTTCTCTTGAGTTTCAATGACCCTAAACCTTAACATTTATGTTTTTTGAAATATTTTTCTAATTTTTTTATGGTTTAACATTTTTTTGCATGAATGGAAAAAAAATTACACTTTTTTTCCTTTATGTGGTAGTGAATTATGATGGAAAAAAATTATACATAGGGTATCCGTCATCTTTATTCTAGTTATAACATGTGGAGGGCATCAACATGTTTTTTAACCCTTTAAAATATGGTAAGTTTCATCCAAAAGAATATATTTAATCAAGATTAATGAAATTGATGAGAATTGGGAGCTTCAAAAGTATTTTATATAATTTATTCTTGTTTTATTAATTTGATTAACTAAAAAGTATAATTACAATATTAAGAACTATTATTCTCATAATCACATATTCTGTTAATTTATATAATAAAAATATTATACAATAAATATGAAGTGATAATCACATAAAGATTATTTTTAATTTTCAACATGAAAAGGGATATCTCACTTGTTTTAACTTGTGGAATGATATTTTTTGAAGGGTTATTTATTTTTGTTACCATTCTAAAATTAATGGTTGTTTAGAACCATGTTTGTGTATGGATTGTTATGAATACAATGACCTTGATGTTATTATTTGATTAATCTCAATATGAATTAAAATTGTAATGACTTATATAAGGTTAATGAACTAGTTATTGATGGAAATATTGAATTGTATGACAATATAACCTATTAAATATTATGTAATGTTATGAAGTCTTATAAACTAGATTGTTGTGCATGTGCATTGCAGAGTAGTTTATTTGTTGATGTTGAATAGTGGGTGATTGTTTTGATGTGTTGTTATTTTAGAAAGATGTTTTGATTTTGTCAATTTATTTTATAAATTTTTATTGTGATAATTTTTTGTTGGGGTTGAAAATTATAAATGTAAAATGAGATAATGATTTTTAATTTTATTATAGAATGATAAAAATAGATGTAAAAATGGTTATGAATTGAAATTTTTAAATGGGAGATATAAAATTAATTAGTCATTCAGAACATAAAATAATTAAGAATGATAAATGATTTGGTATTGTTAATATGAAATGGAATTTCATGCTAATTGCGAGTTATTGAAAACAAAACAATTCTTAAAATTATGGATATAAGTAATTGAAATGGGATGTGTGGTTAAAATGGGTTTTCATTAATATAAACCGAATATTATTAATAGAAAAATTGTTTGATAATGATCAGAACTGAATATTTCAATAACATGAAAATAAAGGTGGAATGTGGTTTGTAGTGTGTGGTTTGTGTATTGTGGTATACTTGTGCATTGTGATGTATATAAAAGTGAAATAAAAATTTTTGGTGGTTGTGAAGTCTTTTTGTTACTATTTATTGGTGATAACCCATAGGTTGGGGTTCTGTGTTTGTCACTATCACATATAGTATTTTCATTGTTATTTTTATATCCATCGCACCCACATAAAAAACTATGTTCTGGAACCGAAATATTTTGGGGTTGTTTTTTTCAATATCCATGATGGTATTGGTGTATGGATAGCTACCCTATTTTCCCTGTTGTCTCTTCCAGTAGATGTTCTGATGCATGAGATATGATGAAATATTTATATAAAAAAATATGTTTAAGTTGATTATATTGATAAAAAGTCTTCTTGTGGGGTTCATTCATGGTAGGAAGAGGATATGTGGTTAAATCCTTCTATGCTTATGATACCTTACTATTTTAGTTATGTCTATGGTTTAGTTGTGATGGGATAGACCACGTTTCTTCGATAGGGATGTGATGTGATATATTATGTATCATTGAGAATGATGTGACAAAAAATTTCTTGAAATACACTCAGAATGTTTCACATGCATGGATTTATTCAGGATGGATTATCTTAAAAAAGATATTTGAGGTCAAGAATGTACAATTTTGGCCTGTAAGAGTATAAAAGTTGGTCGAAAGTTGTGTGGGTTCCCTTTTACCAATATGCACTTATTATTTTCATATAATTGGAGTAATTTTTTGGTTATCATGATTTAATATGGAATGGAATCATTAGTTGACCTATTTATGTGTTTTCGGTTTTTATATTTTATCACTTTTTCATTTGTATATTCTTTTTTACTGTGGATGAGATACTATGGGTATAATCCCACTATGTATAAGTTTTATATTAAACTATGTATAGAAACTATTTTTCTAGGAATCCAAGAAGAAATTATATAAAATTCTAGACATAACCTGATTCAAAAATGAGGATGTATTTGAGTTTTTGTCCTAGATATGTATTTTAGGTTTCTATTGACTATTTTTTATATTATTATAACATTAAATGCACTTTGGATATTGTAAATTCACCAATATTATGTTATGGGTTTTATTGGTCGGTGATATTGTATCTCCCAATAATATTATTATTTTTATTGAGGGTAATGCCTCCCATATGTGTGCCTTTTTCAGTCATCAGTTATAATATCCATACTTGGGACTATATAAGGCAGAATTCAAGGGTCATTATATATAATGAACCGTACTTTACATACATTGTTATTAATTTAGAATTGAAGCACACATATTACAACATATAACAAAACCAGGAAAGGACCGTATAGGTATAGTGTCATTAGAAACTGGGAAACATAAACAACTGGTTCATAAAGAGTCTACATTGTCTCCCATTTATTTAATTATATCTATAGTCCCTTTTGGAATATCTTACTTAAAAACCATCTTCCTGACCTGGGAAAAAAACATACAAAAGGGTGAGCTCAAATGCTATGTAAGGGTAAACAAAAGATATATCAATCACTTCATATTCATAAGAACATATCTTTTGGAAATATTAACCAGCAAAAGAGATCATAATTTCATAACATGGGATAAATCATAGTAGTGAAATGTAATCCCAATAATCATAACCTAAAACATGAAACTTTATGGAATACACACATAATCATAGATAATCATTTCTTATTAGTCGAGACTCATTTCAAAGACTATCTTAGTGGACAAAGTCCATTTCTAAACTGAGTTCATTCCTCATTTCAGTCTTGTTTCACTAAACCAGTTTAACCTGCCGTTTTAGCCATGTATATCTCATGAGATATAAAATCTTTACCCAATGAATTGGAGGGAGATATAGGTCCCAAACATCTCATAATGATACCATTCATATTTGTGCCACAAAATCATAAATCATACATCATTTCATAACCCATGTAATAAAAATGGGATCGTGACATCATAAAAAAATTCATATAAGATAAAGGAATTCATAAAAATAATTCCATCACAACATAATAAAATCAATTTAATAATAGGGAGAACCCTATATTATCTTATATGGAAAATAATTTTGATAAAACACTTGAACTCCATTCTTGAGGAAAATATCCTTTCTACATGAAAAAACATTTTCCTTTATTAACATGTCATAAAATTTTAAACTAAAATAAGTTGATTAAAAATAAACTTGAAAACTTGTAATGTAATCTTCTTGGAAATAATTTTTTAAAAATCCATTCATGCTATATAAGTTAAAAAAATATTCTTCTCGTACTTTTGTCGGAAAAGTCAAAAAGAACCTCGTACGAAAAACGACAAAAGATTCCTTTCAAATATTTTACTAAAAACAAATCGAAGGGTGAAATTGGATTTAAAAAATTGTAGGTGGATGGAAACAATATTACATATTGAGTAAACATGGATGTGGATGATGAAATACACCCCAGTAAATACCAAAGTATAAACAATCTCAGATAAAATGAGATTGTGATATTTTCCCTTACCTTAGGTCTGATATGCTTTGTACGTGTCTGAACCTCTTGTATAATTATTTAAATAATGTCATTGACTTATTATATAATCATATTAATTGTTACGATATCATATATGGTCATATTCTTAGGTTCTTTTTAGTAATATTTCATTACTACTTGTTATTCGTGCGTTTATTACTTTTTGTGCTTATGCATGTTTTTTCAAATAAATTCTTATTTTTCATTTTAGGTTATAGATACCTCATTTCCAGAATGGTATTAGTATAATATATATCATATTAATTCACTAAATTCATTTATATAATCATTATGTAATGAAGATCATGTATAACGAGTCGCATCACATCGTGGAGACAGTATTCCGTATGTACGCACGAGCGATGATATCGTTCCCATGATCATGGAATTGTATTGGAGTGTATGTATACTATTTCAGAATCAATATCAATTTGAAATAATCATATATAGTTATTATTTACACCATTATACCCATCCGAGTAAGGTGGTGGTGGAAAATAGATTACACAACGGCGTGGAGACGATATTCCATACGTACTCACGCGCGGTGATTTTGTTTTCTGTAGGATGGATAGATGGTGAAATAGGGTTGTTTAATAATTATAATAACATATTAGTATATGAGTGATACTTATGTTATTACTTCATAATGAAACAATCTAAGAATAATAAGTGGAAGAAGAAATAAAGATGAAAGAATCGGTAACGGGCATTACCTCTTCTTTGAGGCGCCTCTTTGAGACCTCCTCTTAGGGAAATAAAATTGGTCTTTTAATAAGACCAGGACCTCTTGGATGTTTATAGAGAATTGGAGAGGATATATTTTCAGGGTTTGGCTGAGCTTGAAGGCTCAAAATGGTGTGAGGAAGAGAGGGAGGAGGTTCCCTTTAATAAGGGAGCAAAGGGGCACCTTTGGAATAACTAAAAATATTATTTTATTATAAAGTCAAATTCGGTTTTTAATAGCTCAGAATTGATATATTTAGAGGATAAGGTGGGTATAGGTCGAAATACTCTCATCCAATAGAATTTAGGCAAGTTTAGGTATCAATTTTACCCTTATCATTTAGATTTAACTATAAGTTAGATAATTTAACTTTTACCGTGTCTTCTTGTTTTCTTACACTATAAGGTTAATAAACTTACTATATCAAGACAAACGAACCAAAAGTTGTTTATTATTAATATATATAACCTTATCTAAGTCATTTGTCCGAAACATAGATTTTTAAGAATAAAATAACAATTAATAATATAATATTTGTTTTAAAAACTATTTCATGTCAATTTTGAAACTATTTAGTAATTGATTTTTGTGAAAATCATAAAAGAATGATTAGTTCGAAAAAATCTAATTAAATAAATAATAAAATGTCATATTAACCTAGAAAATTAGTGGAATTCAATGAAGGTCTCAAATTACATTTATTTTCGTATTTATAACATCAATTATGTCAATATTTCATTAATAAGATCATTACTGCATCATCGTTGTGTCATAAATAAATTTAATTATTTAATGTCTAAAAATTACAAATAAAATTACATTATGTAGGAAATATTTTAATCATAATAATGAATATTTATAGTCTAATTTATCTTATGTATAACCCCATATTAGAAATGATTTACTTATTAAACATTGATTTTAACTATTTTAACCCATCTTTAAAAAAATTAATAATAAATGTCCTAATCTAATCCAAGTGGGCCCAAATGGTCATATATTATTCCTACGGTTGTTTTTGGTCTAATTAAACTTATAACATAGAATTAGGACATGTTAAGGGTAATAATAATATCATTTTTACCCTTAACTACCCTATTTACTTTTAACCGTGCTAAAAAAAAGTAAAATGTTACTATTCACCAAAAATTATTTTCATCTCATTGAACCACATTATAGTCCTTGATATTAACCATGTCTCTCAGATTTTCTAAATTCTACTCACAGAAGCGGTAAAATTATGTTTTATGAAAAATTCAGTTTTTTTAACTACCACTTAGTGGTTTCACTATTCATCAATAAATTAAAGTTTCCAGAAAAATACCAAAAATTAGGCCTAAGCTATATTTGATATTATGAATTCAAAAATTATGTTTATTTTAATAAATTCAAAACATATCAGTTACATTAACTAATTTAAAAATTAATTCCCGTCGTCAAAACTAATAGCGTGTTTTTAAAAGATAATAACTATCAAAACATTGACACTTGTTTATGTCTGGTTTAAATGTGAAATTAAATCCAATGAACAACATTGTATTAAACTGTAAAAAATGTATTCTAAATATAATTTAAAACCACTCAAATTAATAATTTATCACTATTAATTATTTCGTTTAAAAACGTTGTTTTTAATTAAAATTTAATAATTTTCACTATTCATCAGAATATGGAAGTTATCCGAAAATTACCAAAATTTCACCCTAAGCTATTTTTGATATTCCTAATCCAAAAATGAAGTCCATTTTGAAAAATAAAATTTACAAAATTTCAAAAAAAATTTATCACTATTCATAACGGCTAGTTTTAATAATATTTTAATAACATATCATTGTTTAGTGAAACTCGGTATTGCCTACGAAACAAGATATCGAGGAAGGACGTGATTGCGTGTAAATAAAGCCAATCTAGTGTTGTGTGTAGTGAAATATTACTTTGATGATTTAAAAACAAAATTTTTCTCATAAAAGTCTCGGGTGTTACATTCTACCCCCCTTAAGAGGAATTTCGCCCTCGAAATTCGTCGCTTTGTCACAAACAGATGAGGATACCTCTCCCTCATCATATCCTCAAGCTCCCATGTAGCTTCTTATAATTGGTGGTTCCTCCATAAAACTTTCACCAAGCAAGTGGTCTTGTTCCGTAGAACTTTTTCACTATGATCTAGAATCTCTATCGGCTGTTCTTCATAAGACAGATCTTGATCCAGCGGTACAACATCTGAGATGAGTACATGTGAAGGATCAGGTATGTACTTTCTCAGGAGAGATACATGTAAAACATTGTGAACTTGAGATAGATTCGGTGGAAGCGCCAATCGTTAAGCTACCTTTCCAACACGATCTAGTATTTCGAAAACACCGATATATCTAGGGCTCAACATCCCCTTCTTTCCATATCTCATGACCCTCTTCCAGGGAGATATTTGTAAGAACACTTTATCACCCACTTCAAACTCTATGTCTTTTCTTCAGTTGTAGGCATATATTTTCTATCGAATCTGAGCTTCTCTTATGTGTTGTTGAATAGATTAGACCTTTTCTTCCATCTCATCAACAAGATCAAGTCCTAATAGCTTTATTCCCCCAACTTCATCCCAGCAAGATGGAGTCCTGCATTTCCTTCCATAGAGAGCTTCATAAGGAGCCATCTGAATACTGGAATGAAATCTATTATTATAAGAAAATTCCACCAAAGGTAGGTTTTGATCCCAACCACCTTTGAAATCCATAGAGCAAGCTCTCAGCATATATTTTAGAGTTTGAATTGTTCTCTCAGACTGACCGTCTGTTTGAGGATGATAAGTAGTGCTGAAACGCAACTCTGTATCCAGAGTATGCTGAAGACTTCGCCAGAACATCGAGGTAAATCTCGGATCCCGATCAGATATAATATAAAGTGGTACTCCATGAAATCTTACCACTACCTTTACATATATCCTGGCTAGCTGATCTAGAGTGAAATCCTCTCTAATAGCAATGAAGTGGGAAGACTTTGTAAGATGATCAACTATGACCCAGATAGAATTATTTCCTTTGGGTGTTTTAGGAAGTCCTGTGACAAAGTCTATAGTGAGGTTTTCCAACTTCCATCCGGGTATGGGTAATGGTTGTAACATCCCATTAGACGTCTTTCTCTCAACTTTAACTTGCTGACAAACCAAGCATCGAGAGACATATTCAGCAACATCTCATTTCATGGCATCCCACCAGAAGAACTATTTCAGGTCCCTATACATCTTCATGCTTCCAGGATGAATAGAGAATGAAGAACTATGAGCCTCATCCAGTAGCTCCTTCTTTAATTCGGGGATGGGAGGAACACAAACCCGATTCCTGAACTTTATTATCCCATCACAATCAAGGTTGAATTCAGGAATATTTATCACCTTCTTTTGTAACTCTACAACTTCTTTTTGTGCCTCTTTAATCTTCACATATATAGATGGTTGAACATGCATTTGATAAAGATACAATTTTACCCCTTCCATTATAATTCCAAGATCCATCCATTGTAAATCCATAAATATTGGATCTTTTGTGATCCTCATCATGGATAAACTGGCATGGTCTTGTCGACTTAATGCATCTGCCACCTTGTTTGCTTTCCCAGGGTGGTAATGAATTGAGCAGTCGTAATCCTTAATCAGTTCCAACCATCTTCTTTGGCGCATATTCAGCTCCTTTTGTGTGATAATATACTTTAAACTTTTAGGATCAGTATAAATGTCACACCTTTCTCCATAAAGGTAATGCCTCCGAATCTTTAATGCAAAGATTACTGCAGCTAACTCCAAATCATGAGTTGGGTAATTTTGCTCATGTATTTTCAACTGTTGTGAGGCATAAGCTATGACCATATCATTTTTCATAAGAACAAACCCCAATCCCTTCTTGGATGCATCACTGTAGATCACAAACCTTTCTCCACTACAAGGCAGTGTGAGCACAGGTGCACTGGATAACCTTCTTTTCAACTCCTTGAAATTCTCTTCACATTCTTATGTCCAAAAAAACATAACTCCTTTCCGAGTCAACTTGGTGAGTAGATTAGATAATCTTGAAAAATATTTCAAAAAATGTCGATAATATTCAGCCAAACCAAGAACACTTTGGATCTCAGTTACTGTTGTTGGTCTCAACCATCTTTCGATAACCTCTGTTTTTGCTGGATCCACAGATATCCCCTCTTTTGAGATTATGTGACCCAAAAATGAAACTCTTTGAAGCCAAAATTCATACTTGGTAAATTTGGAATAAAGCTTCTCCTTTCTCAGGGTCTTCAATATAATTCTCAAGTGATCTTCATGTTCTTCCTTTCTCTTTGAATAAACAAGAATATTGTCTATAAATACAACCACAAATTGATCAAGATAGTCTCTAAAGAGTCTATTCATCTGATCCATGAAGATAGAAGGGGAATTAGTAAGACCAAATGGAATCACTATAAATTCATAGTGTCCATACGTTGTACGGAAATCCGTCTTTGGTATATCCTCCCTTTTTACCCTTAATTTATGATACCCTGAACGAAGATCAATCTTGGAAAAGTATTGAGCTCCGCATAGTTAGTCAAATAAGTCATCAATGCGCGGGAGAGGATATTTGTTCTTTATAGTGATCTTGTTAAGTTCTCGATAATTAATACAGAGTCGCATTAATCCATCTTTCTTCTTAACAAACAGAACAGGTTCTCCCCATGGTGACACACTAGGGAATATGAATCCCTTATCAAGATTCTCTTGGAGTTGCTTCTTCAATTCCTGCAACTCAATTGGGGAAATTCTATAAGGTGTCTTTGAAATAGGCAAAGAACCCGGTACGCGTTCTATTTAAAACTCAACTTCACGATTTGGTGGAAGACCCGAAAATTCCACGGGAAAGACATCATCAAACTCCCATACAACGGGCATATTCTTAATCGTGATGATCTCTCCATCCATTTGAGTAAATAACCCTCATTTAGTGGAATCAAGACCCATAAGATGGAAGAAATTTCCACTGGAAGGTTATGTTCATCCTTGCATCGATAGATGGTCATAGATTGATCTGGAATATGAAATGTGACTTTCCTTCTTTGGCAATTGATATGAGATCCATATAAAGAAAGTCAATCCATGCCAAGAATCACATCAAATTCCACTATAGGAAGGATCACAAGATTTGCAGGAAGCACTTTCCCAAAAACATCAATTGGGGAATAATTATAAACTTTTGATGCGATTACTGTGCCATTAGGTGTTGTCACAGCTAACTCAACATCTAATTGTTGAGGTAATACGGTGATATCCTTAGAAAATTATTCATAAATAAAAGAATGGGTGGATCCAGAATCAAATAAAACATTTTCTACTTTAGAGTGGATGGTAAGTGTACCTTTCACCACATCGTTATCGTACTTCACATCGCTGATAGAAATTGCATGTGACTTTCCTTTGTCTTTAGCCTTAAGAGTTTATTGACGTCGACCATCATCATCAACCCTTGGATTTGGGCATTGATTGGCATAATGCCCCATATCCTTGCACTTGAAACAATGAAGTGTAGTAGGTTCATTCTGTGTATCCCTTCCTTTGTTTGCATCATTAGACATCTTCTTCCCATCATTGCGGCATTCAAATGCCTGATGACCTTCCTTTCCACATTTGAAACATTTACATGTCCCTTTATGACAACTCCCTCCATGTTTCTTTCCACAGTTTGAGCATAAGGGAAAACTCATCTTATTTTCAGTGTGCTCTTTAGATTTTCCTTTGAATTCCATTTTCCTCTTCTTATCAAACCCATAAGACTGATGGGTTACTCCAATCTCTATCTCGACTTTGAGATCACATAGAAAGATTTCCTCGTAGCTATTGAAGTCCATTATGGATAATGCCCTTCGAAGACTTGGTTTTAAGCCACTAAAGAATCGATTGATCTTACTCTTAGGTTGGATAATAATACCAGAAGCGTACCTTGAAAGTCTTGTAAAATTTGATTCATAGGTACAAACAGATTCATCATCCTTTTGCTTCAGTTCAAGAAACACTTTATCTGTCTTTGTTCGGAGAATACGAGGGAAGTACTTATTGAAATATAAGTTCTTGAAATCATCCCATTCCATGGACACAATTTCATCTCTTTGCCTCATATTCTTGAGAAGATTCCACCATTGATCAGCATCACCTTCCAAACGATACACTGCTAAGATGACTTTATCATGTTCAAAACATTGAAGAACTGAAAATATCTTTTCAGTAGTACTAATCCATTGTTCAGCAACTAATGGATCAGTAGACCCGCTGAAAGAAGGTGGATGCTGCCTCATGAAGGATTCAACATAATGTTTCTCATTCCTTTACTTGTTCGGAAGTCCTGCATGATTCATATCTTGAGAAAGTTGTGTGAGCATGGCTACAGGATTTTTCATTCCATCTCCCATAACGTTTGGTTTCTTAGGGGTATAATCATTGCATTGCCCGTCGCATTCCACATTAACACGGTTTCTTCGAGTTCCATCCATTGACTAAAACCAAGAATAATAGTGTGAGAAACACTAATTATAATAGGAAAACTACATAATCAAGAATAAAATTTCACACATAAGGTCTTATCCTAGGTTATTCATGGCCATTTCTAAAACTCTAAGATTGTGTTCTATGCTTAGACTTATCCTTATGGTTCTTACTAAGTCTTTCACATCCTAGTTTCCAAAGGTTGACTATACATTTCCTCTGATACCAACTATAACAACCCAAAATTTACATACACTGGTATTACTTAAGAATTGAAGCACACTTATTACAACATATAAAAAAACCAGGAATAGACCATATAGGTATAGTGTCTTTAGAAACTGGGAAACATAAACAACAGGTTCATAAAGAGTCTACATTGTCTCCCATTTATTTAATCATATCTATAGTCCCTTTTGGAATATCTTACTTAATAACCTTCTTCCTGACCTGGAAAAAAACATACAAAAGGGTGATCTCAAATGCTCAGTAAGGGTAAACAAAAGAAATATCAATTACATCTTATTCATAAGAACATATCTTTTGGAAATCTTAACCTGCAAAAGAGATCATAATTTCATAACTTGGGATAAATCATAGTAGTGAAATGTAATCCCAATAATCATAACATAAAACATGAAACTTTGTGGCATACAAACATAATCATATATAATCATTTCTTATTAGTCAAGACTCATTGCAAAGACTATCTTAGTGGACAAAGTCCATTTCTGAACCGAGATCATTCCTCGTTTCAATCCTGTCTCACTGAACCGGTTTAACCTGCCGTTCCAGCCATGTCTATCTCATGAGATATAAAATCTTTACCCAATGCATTGGAGGGAGATATAGGTCCCACCCATCTCATAATGATACCATTGATATGTGTGCCACAAAATCATCAATCATACATCATTGCATAACCCATATAATAAAAATGGGATCATGACATCATAAAACAATGTATATAAGATAAAGGAATTCATAAAAATAATTCCATCACAACATAATCAAATAAATGTAATAATAGGGATATAAACATAACCCTATATTATCTTAGATGGAAAATAATTTTGATAAAACACTTGAACTCCATTCTTGAGGAAAATATCCTTTCTACTTCAAAAACATTTTCATTTCGTAACATGTCATACAATTTTAAACTAAAAGAAGTTGATTAAAAATAAACAAGAAAACATGTAAATGAATCTTCTTGGAAATAATGTTCTCAAAATCCATTCATGCCTTATAAGCTAAAAAACATTATTCTCGTACTTTTGTTGGAAAAGTCAAAAAGTACCTCGTACGAAAAACGACAAAAGATTCATTTCATATCATTTACTAAAAACTCATCGAAGGGTAAAATTGGATTTAAAAAATTGTAGGTGGATGGAAAAAATATTACATATTGAGTAAACATGGATTTGAATGATGAAATACACCGCAGTAAATACCAAAGTATAAACAATCTCGGATAAAATGAGATTGTGATATTTTCCCTTACCTTAGGTATGATATGCTTTGTATGTGTCCGAACCTCCTATTTAATGATTTATATAATGTCATTGATTATTACATAATCATATTAATTGTTATGATATCATATATGGTCATATTCTTAGCTTCTTATTAGTAATATTTCATTACTACTTGTTATTCGTGTGTTTATTACTTTTTGTTCTTATGCGTGTTTTGTCGAATAAATTCTTATTTTTCTTCATAGGTTATAGATACCTCATTTCCAGAATGGTATTATTGTAATATATATCATATTAATTCACTCAATTCATTTATAAAATCATTATGCAATGAAGATCATGTATAACGAGTCGCATCACATCGTGGAGACGGTATTCCGTACATACACACGATCAATGATATCATTCCCATGATCGTGGAATTGTATTGGAGTTTATGTATACTATTTCAGAATAATTATCACTTTAAAATAATCATAAATAGTTATTATTTACACCATTATACCGATCCGAGTAAGGTGGTGGTGTAAAATAGATTACACCACGGCGTGGAGACAGTATTCCGTACGTATGCATGCGCGGTGATTTTGTTTTCCGTAGGATGGATAGATGGTGAAATAGGGTTGTTTAATACATATAATAAAATATAAGTATGTTACTGATACTGATGTTATTACGTCATAATGAAACAACCTAAGAAGAAGAAGTGGAAGAAGAAATAAAATGAAAGAATCGGTAACGGGCATTTCCTCTTCTTTAAAGCGCCTCTTTGAGACCTCCTCTTAGGGAACAAAAATTGGTCTTTGAAGAAGACCAGGACCTCTAGGATGTTTCTAGGGAAGTGGAGAGGTTATATTGGCAGGGGTTGTCTGAGCTTGAAGGATCAAAGTGGTGTGAGGAAGAGAGGGAGGAGGTGCCCTTTTATAAGGGAGTAGAGGGGCACCTTTGGAATAACTAAAAATATTATTTTATTATAACGTCAAATTCGGTTTTTAATAGCTCCAAATTGATATATTTCGAAGATAAGGTGGGTATAGGTCTAAATAATCTCATCCAATATAATTTAGACAAGTTTAGTTATCAATATTAACCTTATCATTTAGATATAACATTAAGTTAGATAATTTAACTTTTACCGTGTCTTCTTGTTTTCTTACACTATAAGGTTAATAAACTTACTATATCAAGACAAACGAACCCCAAGTTGTTTATTATTCATATATCTAACATTTACTATGTCATTTGTCCGAGCCATAGATTTTTTGGAATAAAATAAAAATTAATAATATAATATTTGTTTTTAAAACTATTTTATGTCAATTTTGACACTATTTAGTAGTTGATTTTTTTGAAAATCATAACAGAATTATTAGTTCTAAAAAGCTAATAAAATCAATACTGACATGGAATATTAACCTATAAAGTTAGTTTCATTCATAAAAATTCTCAAATTACATTTATTTGTGTATTTATAACATCAATTATGTCAATATTTCATTAATAAGATCATTACTTCATCATCGTTGTGTCATAAATAAATTAAATTATTTAATGTCTTAAAAAAAATACCATTATGTAGGAAATATTTTTATCTTTCTAATTAATATTTATAGTCGAATTTATCTTATGTATAACCCCATATTAGAAATGCTTTACTTATTAAACTTTGATTTTAACTATTTTAACCCTTCTTTAAATAAATTAATAATAAATGTCCTAATCTAATCCAAGTGGGCCTAAATGGTAATATTTTTTTTCATAAGGTTGTTTTTGGTCGAATTAAACTTATCCAATAGAATTAGGACATGTGTTAGGGTAATAATAATATCATTTTTACCCTTAACTACCCTGTTTACTTTTAACCGTGGTAAAAAAAGTAAAAAGTTATTATTCAGAAAAAATTATTTTAATCTCATTGAACCACATTTTAGTCCTTCGTATTAACCTTGTCACTTGGATTTTTTAAATTCTACTCACAGAAGCGGTAAAATTACGTTTTATGAAAAATTCAGTTTTTTAAGTACCACTTATTGGTTTCACTATTCATCAAAAAATGAAAGTTTCCAGAAAAATACCAAAAAGTAGGGCTAAGATATATTTGATATTATGAATTCAAAAAAGATGTTTATTTTACCAAATTCAAAACATATCAGTTACATTAAATAATTTAAAAATTAATTCCCATCATCAAAACAAAATAGCGTGTTTTTAAAAGATAATAACTATCAAAATATTGACACTTGTTTATGTCTTGTTTAAATGTGAAATTACATCAAGTTGATGTAAAAAATATATTCAAATTTTTTAATTAAAATTTAATAATTTTCACTATTCATCAGAATATGAAAGTTATCTGAAAAGTAAAAAAATTTCACCCTAAGCTAATTTTGATATTACAAATCCAAAAATGAAGTCCATTTTGAAAAATAAAATTTACAAAACTTCAAAAAGTGGTTATCACTATTCATAACGGCTAGTTTTAATAATATTTTAATAGCATATAATTGTTTAGTGAAACTCGGTATTGTGTACGACGCAAGCTATCAAGGAAGGTCATGATTGCATATAAAGCAAGACAATCTAGTGTTGTGTGTAGTGAAAGATTCCTTTGATGATTTAAAAACAAAATATTTCTCATAAAAAGTCTCGGGTGTTACATAATATCCCTTTCCCCATTTTCATCATAGGAGGGGGACCATTCCAGGGAGGGGCTCATGAAGTTCCCTGTTTTTGTTGAGGTTCATTCCCAATTGAAAAGCATTTTATAGTAATCATCAAAACATAAATAAAAATCCCCTCAAATATCTCATTTTTGAGCTTGTAATTATGAGAAATATTATATAAACGATGAGTGGATGGAGTTTGGTTGGATGAACATCCTCTCTATTTGATGGAAAATCTAATTGATTTTTTATGTCAGGTTCCAATAGATTTTATTTTGTTGCAATGGATCATTGTTTGAACGTTCCTTTAGAACTTGAACATGGGCCTAAAAAATACTGATGTATCCATAAAAAGGAGAGTACAATTATATGAGTTTTTTTGCCCTTGAAGTATGATTACAGACACCCAATAAATTAAATTATGTATTATAATTCACTAAAGATTAATTTTTTAATATAGTTAATTTATAATATGGAATTATATTCATTGAATAAAAAACTAAAAAATATTATTTAATTAATGTTTATTTTAATAAGATGACTAGACTTTTGGATGGTCAATGTATACCTCATTAACCACCACATTGTGGGAGACATGGTATTGTCCAATGAAATATTGGGTATAGTTTCCATGAACATGGAATTAAATTTTCCGCTTAATAAAATGGTGAATAAAAATATGCGTGTACTCATGGAAATGGGTGAATAGTTTAATAAAATGATGGATTAGTTCCTCAATTAATCTATTGGGGTGTGGATCAATAATGGGATGGTGTTACATTTATAATTGATATATGGAAACACATGTAAAAAATATATAATACTCTAATGTTAAAGAAAAACGAATTTAATAAGATTATGATTTGTACTTATTAATTATAACATATAATAATAAATGATTTTTGTTAATTATTAATTAAAATTATTTTTTTATAATTATTAATAAATAATTAATATATTCTTAAATATATAATATAATATATTAATATATATTAATTAATATATTATTAATAATTCATACTATAATTGATTGTAATATTTTTAATAGATAATATAATTTTTAATAAGTAATTATATTTTTTATTATTTGTTAATAATAAGTAATAAATTAATAATAATTATCAGTAATGTATGAATTAGTAATTATTAATATACCTAATACTAATCTGTTATTAAATAATGTAATTATTTAATATTAAAGATATAATTAATTATTAATTATATAATTACTAATGACATTAAAAATAAATACTATTATATTAATAATTAGTAAATATTTTATATTTACAATTAGAGAAAATTTGCTCTTAATTTTAAGAATAATAAACAAATTAATAATAAATAGTATTATATTAAATTCAACTATTTGTGTAATTAATATAATTATATGATATATATTTAACAATATAATGACTACAATGTAATGAATTCTTTAATATAATTAATATAAATTTTTATTAATAATATAATTAATATCAATTTAAATTATTGGTTTCTTAATTAATGTTCATGTAGAGGATTAAAAATTATTGAGATTATTAATATTTCAACTTTAACACCTCAAAATTTGAAAAAAGGAAACTATGTTTAGTAGTGTATTTGACAAGAAACATTAAGCCTAAATAACCCGTGAAATATGTAACCAATATAACTGACCCATTTAATTGGTGGGTATGAATAATATTAACTACTTTATGATATATAAAAATATATATCCTACTCAATATAAATTATTTATAAATTTTGAGTAGATAATCAATCAAGTTTCTGTAATTTAATTTGTTTCATAAAAAAATGAGTTCTTCAAAAATATTTTTATTGCTTTTTGTGACATATATTTCAATTATTTTTAAATTTATTTAATAAAAATTTATTCATAAAATATTCATCATATATTAAATTGCAATATATGAATTTACATTGTGTGATTATTTTGTTTTTCATAAAATAGTTTTTACATTAAAAATTTTATGATTTTGGTTTTTGTAAAAAATTCATTTCTTTTCAATAAATTAACTAAATTAAAAAGTCTAGTAATTTTTTTGTATATTATTTCAAATTAAACAAGTATTATTTTCTTATTTTTAATCCAATTAAATAAAAATACCATAATTAATAGTAATTCAAATGAAAATTCTAAATTATTTATAAATAAATATTAATTTATATATATAAATTAATAATTATTATTCAAAAAGATAATAAAAAAAAGTTTTTTATATAAAAACACCTCTTAAAAACCATCTTTTTCATCCTCTCTACTATTTACTTTTAAATTATATTTTTCCTATTATGTGAACTTAATTTGTCAAAATGAATTACTTGTTTTTAAAAATTATAATATATATTATATAATATATTCAGCTTAATTTTTGACTATAATTATTTATGACATTATTAAAAATTAATTACCACAGTTAATGTGATTTTTTTAACGGGGGTAAAAATAAGAAGATAACGGTACAAATGACCACCATACCATCCTAAAAAATATTATATATAAATTTTTAAACCTTATATTGTCTAATTATTTCCAATTGTACATTTTTTAGTCTTTTTTTAATGTGAATAACATGGTTACATCATTTTATTTTAAAAAAATGCTATTGTGCAAGTCACCTCACTAATAAAAGGACACCCACTCTCAACTATTCCTCACACATTTAAATCCATTTTTATTAGCCAGTACCTTCCGTAATGTATTCTTTAATTGATTCCCCACACTATAGATACATTATTATGATAAAAAATCTTTCGTCATATTTCTTTGGTCCTCACATAAGGAGTATTTCAAAGAAAGAGGAATAATGCTTAATATGGATTCTTTTTTTGTTTATTTTTCACATATATTATGTATTGTTAAATTATTATTATATAAAAACACCATTATATAAAATATATTTATATTTAATTATTTAAATGTAATAATAAAAATAAATTTCATCTTCCATCACATGTGATATGAATTCATCATTCGTGTATGAGGAAAATTACCACCTTATGAAGTGATGTCATTTGTTTACCATCATCCCCTCTCACTACTTGTTATAATTATGTATTAAAATTATATATATATATATATATATTATTCTCAAAATATATATTCTTTTTAAAATATGATATCATATATAACCTTTTATTTTCTATTCCGTGGGGGATATGGAAACATCGCACTTTTATACAGCGGACTACCACCCCACTATGTGGTGTGATTTGTTTCTAATAAAACGTTTCATGGAAGGAAATAATGATAAATTTTATTTATATGTGATATAAAAATTAATTTTTAATGATATTAATGAAATATAAACCATTTTTAAATAATAATATATCAATTTTCTTCTAACACTAGAAAATGAAAATGTCGTTCGTGTGCACATGTGGACTACTGCCTCCCCAAATCGATGTAATTTGTTATTCATCACTATAAAATGGATAATATATATAATTATATATAATGAATTCATATTTTATTAATTATATCATAATAATCATGTAATGTTAAAATATTACTTACAAAATTTTTATAAATAGTGTTGAAAAATTTAAAATTTACTAATGCATACGTACGACCTACCATCTCCATGATTATAATGTAGTTAATTTTTCAAAACCATGTATAATTACTGGTTATAAAATTATTAATTATTAATAAACATTATTAATTTTTAATGAATTTTATTCAGTATAGGTTTTAATAATGAACTCTTTGACCATGGTTAACATAAAGAACCAATTCTAAAGAAATGAAATAAATGTACACAAAATACCCGACGTCCACTAAACTGATTAGGAATTTTAATTTATCATTACATATAAATAAAGCAAATATTTATGTATAAGTTATTAAACATTAAATTTTTTCTCATTAAATAAATTATTTTATATATGTGTATTATACAAGAGTTAAACTGCAAACATGCAATGATTGGACTCGAGGTAAGGGTCTTCTCGTCTCACTTTTTATTTCTATGAGACATGTTCCATACTCAATTTTTGTTTTATATTGTGTTTTAAATACATTCAATTTTAAATTTATTAATATGAATCCTTAATAAATAATGACATTTTATTTTTTATTCAAAATTATTTTATTCAATGGGAATTGACATGTAATTTACCAAGAGGTAAAGAATTTAATAACAATATTTATTTTCAATGGATTATAATATCACATTAGTGAAATTATTATGTCATGATTATGGGTTTAATTAAATATTATTGTCTTCAATTGTATTTTCAATTTTATTATCATATTTTAAAATGATAGAAATAATCAATTCATCGATGAATTCTCAAGTTCAATTTTATATTTTTTGTAATGGTTTTTTGTGTCAGATTTTCTTTCTCTGAGACTATTATCATATGAACATTTATTCATTTATGGGGTTTATATAATTAAATTTGACATATTATATCAAGAAACGCGTTATTTAAATTACATATAAAGTATAATTGGAGTTTTTTATGGAACTTACGACTGAAGAGTTCCAAATGTGGAAAAGGAATTATGTTGAAATTTATTTCTATTAAAGATAAATTCTGTTCAATCTAAATATGGAGGAAATTAGATGATGTAATTATATTGAACAACATCCCATTCCTATATAATTCTTTGTAAAATGGTAACATGTTTGATTTCCATTTCTTCCTGTATTTATTGAATTAATATCCCAATAATCATTTAAACATGAAAATAATATATTTTTTTAGATTAGGTATCTGTATCTTCCACATCAGTACTTTCTAAAATGTATAAAAAAATATCTTTTTTAAAAATTAATGTTTTGAAAAATAAATTTTACAAGATCTTTTACCATATTTAAAAAAATTATAAATGAAAATTTCATAACATTTTCCAAGTTGTTCACTTCATACTCCTTTATTCAAAATATATTAAAATGGTTTTTTATTTATTTAACTTTTGAAAAGAATGAATTTTCATGATTTTATTCCTATTTTGTTACGTGATGATACAACTTTATTTTTAAAACGTTTTTTCAATGAAATTTATATTCATAATATTTTGTGAGCTTTTAGTTTTATAAATTTATTTTCAAAATTAAAATTTTATTTTCATAAAAAAAATTAATGTTATTTCTATTCATCAATGTCATGATTCATTGTTGTTAATTATGCTTCAAGGGGTATATTTTCTAATGATACCATAATCAAACTATTTGTTGATGGTGTGTAATTTTATTAAATAGGTTTTTATCGAAACCATTTTATTAAAAGTGTTAATCTGTTATAAATGGATTTCTACAAAAAAACATTTATTATATATGATTTAATCATATTTAAAAGATATTATTTTGAAACATATTTCTATTTACATGGGTTAATCATGTTTCAATTATATTGTTATATTACTCATTTATGTTCCATTGTTTTATCCTGGTACGGGAGGAATAATTTTTTTATATGTTATTTGATAAAACTCAAGATCTATGAATTTTGTTTTTGATTCATAGAAATTTTAAAATGATGGTTGTGCATAGATACCATTGGTCATGAACATTGTATCCAGTAAAATGGTTGTACTAAGACAGTTCCAAGTGATCATGATATAACTTATATGATGGGTGATCCGATAAAGTTATCCAATACATTATGAAATGATAATTTTCTCTAAATAATACCATCGGAGGTCAGGCATATGTTTGTTCCAATTGTAAGTGTTTTTAAGGGTTATATGAAGATAATGTACCAAAATAAAAAAAAAATTACTATGATATTTATTATAAATATTTTCGTTGATCAAAATTTATATCATGTTGATCCTGATTATTCATTCTAATTATGCATTACTTTATTAAATCCCTATGAAATGTTTTCATGTTTTACGATCTATGTATTTATGGTTATGAGTTCTTCTATTTTATGCTCATGCACATTGATTTTTTCATCACATCTTCATTCTCATCTGAATCTCACCATGGAAATTCAATTATTAATGCTTATGTTTACCCCTTATTGAGAATTTTAGCTCAACAATTTTAGATTATTTTTTCACCATGTATTAAACAATGATATTTTTTGAATAATTTATATAATAGTTTAATATTGATTATTATGGTGTCCTAATATGTAATATTAAAAGATTTTTATAAGGAAAAATAATGTTCATATATAGGATTAATTTGTTTATGAATCCATGAGGATAAGAGTTTTCCTAATTAAAAATAATAATAAACCTAAATGTTCCTTGAGAATGTAATTTTTAAAATATTTCATTTTTAGGTTGTGAATTTTATATATAAAATATTGGGTCTCCTTCATCGCTATCGAAGCAAGAAATGTAATATTTGTTATTTTAGCACCAGATATAGGAGTGTAGGTTTGTGGTTTTTTACTTGGTATCAAATGAGGGTTTAGCTAAATATAGAGATTAATATTTTTAAGGTGAGGGTATCTAAAGATTTATGGATACCATCATAAGTCTATAAGATTCTGTTTCATCACATATTTAGTGTTTTGGACACCACATTCTAGTTTAAAGTGTTAATAAATTGTATTTATTAATATTATTTTCAACGAAATTTTAGTATGTTGAAGTATATGTAATGTTTTTGTTTAATTGGAAATATGAATTTAAATTTTATGAATGAAAAATTAAATTTATTAATATCATTTAGGGTTTATATGAACTTGGATCATAAGAACACATGTTTTATTGTATACATAACCACAATATTGAAAATTGATTCAGTGATTAAGTGATTAATCTAACCATAAAAAAAATTAACTTATTTTTAGGCTTTAAAGTTGAAAGATATGATATACCATTAATTGGTGAAACAATATTTAATTACAATGTTATATATTATTGATTTATTTTTAACACTGGTTATTATTAAGTAATTTTGGAGATTAATTTTTTATTTCATCATGTGAATGTTTAAAATTTTGGAAATTACCTTAACATGTTCTACATTTTTTGGTTTTGGTTAATGTATAAATATATGAGGATTATATTTTTAGTCCTTCTCTAGTTATTTGTACCATTTAATGTTTATTTTTATTTATTGAGGTGTGAAAAAGTAATCATGAACACTAATCGCTTGGAGAAAAAGTGGAGATTGTGGGGAAAATTTAAAAAATGAATAAATAAAACAAATCATGTTATAATAATTACATATGATAAAAGTGTAGAAGGAAAATGAATTAATTAAATCTAGTAAAAGTTTCTTTAAACAAAATTATGTCTTATTACTATATATTTTAATGATATCAATGACATTTTTTCAACCTCTTTGGTTTATAATTTCGTGGATGTTAACTACTTCATTGTCATTCAACTTGTTATGGTCAATGATCTTTGTTGCTAATTATCATTATTTTGGAATTATTTGTTTCTTCTATATCGAAATCATCACCGACCACCTGTGTTATCCAATTTAGAAACATTGTATGTATTATTTCATTTGGTCATTGTACATCCCTTTCCCTCCTATCAATAATTTTTATTATTAATCCTTTTGAGAATGTATGTTTCCAAAAAATCTATTTTCAAATGTCTAACCCACCATTTATAAGCTAATGATAAAATTGAAATGATTTAATTTAATATTATGGGGTTTATGAAACACTGTAATGTTTTAAAAAATAAAACTATGTTCAATATCGTATTAGGCATGTAACACAATGCTTAAATGCCCTGTGAAATATATTTCTGTTATAACCTAGATGTTAAATTGGATGGTATGAATAGTATTAAAAATATTACTATATATATATATCCTAGTAAATATAGGATATTGATAAATTCTTATAAAATAATGAACAAATCTTTATTAATGTAATGTTTTCTTCAAAAATATGGTTTCATAAAAAAAATTTATTTATTTTCATGTAAAATTATTATAAATAATATTTGGAACGTTTATAAAAATTATTTGAAAAAATAATATTAATATTTGAAATAATAATTTTAAAATTTACATAAGGTGAATTTTTTTATATTTTTGAAATGTATTGACTTTTCAATGAATAGTGAAAAATATTGATTTTTTAAAAAATGACATTTATTTTTAAAAAATTAAGTAAATTTAAAATTTTCATTATGTTTTTAATACGATTTAAAATTTTATAAATATTATTTACTTATATTTAACCAAATAAATTACATTTTATTAATCGTTATATTGTATTTTAGTATAATTATATTTTTTCTCTTTGAAAACAAGTTTTTATGTTGTTTTAATGTGAATAATGTCTATCATTTTCAATTAATTTAAAAACAAATAATTAAGAATTATTTAAATTAAATTTATATATTATATATTAATTTATATTAATTTATTTTATTAAAATTAATATTATTAGTTATATAGTAATTATAATATTATCTTTTTTGGAAAAATAATATTCCTTTAAACCCCCATTCTCATCACGTCTACATGTTGAATATTAAATTTAATTTTTCTATATATGTGAATTAAATTTGGTAAATTATATTAAATTTTTTGAATAAGATTAATTTATATTATATAAATAAAAAAAATATGTTTACTAAGAAATTTAATTTTGAAAATAATAAAAAGTATTTTTCGTGGTTAAGATGAATATAATTTTAATGGGGGTTAAACTAAAAATATAAGGGTCAAAATGTGTTTAAAAATCAAAAAACTTTTTTATTTCCATATTTAGACTTTATAATTTCAATGTTTCTATAATGGCGCATTTGGGTTCCTTTTGACTTGTAAAAAATGTGGGTACAACATTCCCTTTTGCAATTTTCAAGGGTGCCATTCACTATAGTTATAAAAGGCCATCACACTACTATCTTCATCACATCATATAATAAATTTATATTGATCAATACCTAACCAATGTACTTCATTATATTAATCCCCAGACCCTAACGTCTTAATTTTAGATCATAAATCGATTATAATAATTATTTTTGTTTTTACATAAGTGGTTTTCCAAAGAAGATATATTATACTTAACTGAGCGCCTTTATTTTAATTCATCTTAAAACTCCATAAAATAATATTAAAATATTCATACATAATAAAAGAAATTTAAATAATATAATAATAAACTGTTATGTTAATTTAATAACAAAAATCCATACTCACATCAATCAAATGGGATATGAAATCATCATTCATGTGTATTATGGACTACCGCCTCACAAACCGATGTCATTCTTAGTCCAAAAACACCTCTCCTAGAGGGATAAAAATATGAATTAAAATTATATAGTTGATATTAATATAATATTTATACTTAATTAATTATTATTTCATGTGTATCTTTTATAGTCTACTCTGTGGGGAATATGATTGTGTTACTCATGTTTCGAGTGGAATACCTCATCATGATGTGATACGATTGATTCTCCATTAATGCTTTACATGAACGAAAATACAGATGAAGTTAATAAATATAAAATAAATACATGTCCAAAATATTATATTTAAGGGATATTTGTCATTCATAAAATATAACAAATAAATATATTTCTTACACTAAAAAGTAAAACATTTTTCATTCGCATGTTTAGACTATTTCTTACACGAAGAGATGTGATTTTTTTACAACCATAGTTCATGGATGACATATATAAGTATATTTAAGGAAATTATCTATTATTTTTTAATGATTTTTTTAAATGTATAATTTATGCATAAATATGATAATAATATAATGATTATTATTATGGATATTTTTAAATAATTTCCACTTTTACCATTTTCAATAAATCGAATCCATCATCAAACAATGAACCAAATGTCTCCAAAATACAAGATAAACACATTAATGATTAAATTGTTTAATTATAATTAAAAATAAATCAAATAAATGATTTAAGTAAAAATTATTAAACTTGAAAATGGTTTTTAATAAATGAAATAACTCATATAATCTTTTTTTCTATGATTAGAAGGAAACACTTGGAATTTTGAGACATGAGGTAAGTGTTTTCTCATCTTACTTTTTTTTTCTCTGAGACATATGCCACACTGACCATGTTTTTTTATTATATTGTTTATTATCCTACCATTTTACATTTAATAAAAATAAAACATCACACATCATTGTAGATTTAGTTTTTACTTTATTTATTTAATTCTAGAGAAATTGTCTTGAAATATACATAGTAGAAAAAAATTTCATAAGTCAATTTCTTTTCATTTGATTAAATACATCTTCTTTGACATTCATATGTCATGATTATGTGTTTAAAAACATTTTATAATATATTTTTTCTCTAAACATACATTATGTGGTTTTTAATTTAATGAAAATATATTATTCATTTATTTATTATAAAATTCAATGGTATTATATTTTTAATGGTTATTCCCCTCAAATTCAATTTCTTTAAGAAATAAATTAATGATATGCACCTATATATATTTGAAGGTTTATATAATTCCCCTTAATATTTTATAGCATGAAAATTTTTATTTTTATGATATATAATGTATAATTTTATGTTGTTGTTTCTTGGGGTTATGGTTAAACTGTTACCAAAGTGTAAAAGGTTTTTTCTTATAGTCTCATTCTTTTAGAGATTGTTTAATTTAAATTTTCCTTTTGTGAAAATCCTAAGAAATAATTTTTTTATACCAAATATATTTCTTTACCAATTTCTTTAAATGTCTTAAAATGTTTTATTTCTATTACCACCCTTATTTATTGTTTAAATATCAATAATACCATTTTTAATTGATTTTTATCTTGCATTTTTTAGGTAGGTATCATTCACTTATATACACATGTTTTAAAAAATATTTTAAAAAATCTTATTTTGTAAAAATAAATTATTTTGTATAAATATTTAACATGATCAATTACTTTATTTTATGATGTACTAAAATTATATTTCTTAAAATTTTCTGAATGAGTCACTTTTGACTCAATTTTTTCAAAATATTTTTTGAAATAATGTTTATTTATAACACTTATAACATGTAAAACAATGCATTCCATAATGTCCATTATTTTCCTAGATAGTTCCCTTATACATATCCAAGTTTGTTTTCAATGATTTTTATTTTCATAATATTTTATGATATTATAGTTTTTATAAGTTATTTTCAAAAAGAAAATGTTATTTTCCACTAAAATGTTTTGAAGGATATTTTAATGGAATGTATATTCATTGTCATCAACAACCGTTGATGTTACTTAAGATCTATTGGGGATATTTTATAGTTATAACATCCTCCTTATTTCTATGGATGTATTATGATTATTTCAAAGATATTATTATAAAACAAATTTATTTTCAATGTTTAATCATTTTTAAGATATTTTTATAGAATTACTTTCCTTTAAATGAGTTAATAAAATTTCAAAGATATTATTATGGAACCCATTTATCTTCGACAGGTTAATCAAGATTCAGAAATATTTTTATAGAACCTATATAATATCTACAGTTTAATCATGTTATGAATTCGATAATCTTTTATGATCATTATAATGAAATGCATTATTTAGGTATGTATTTTATGGTTTATGGATACTATTATATGATGGGTGCACCAAGATATCACCGGGTGTGCCCGCTAGAGCTTTTATGATTGGTGAACCCAGATAGAACATTGGGAGACCATGAAATATTTTATAATGGGTATTCTCATATAGTGCTCCAACACATTAGTTAATGATTATGTTCTCCGAATAATTATATTAGAAGATATTTGTATGGTTCTTCCAATTTTAAGGTTTCTAAAAGTGTTCTATGAAGATAATTTCTTAGGATACAAAGTCATTTTTGTTATAACTCTATTTCTTATAAATGATTCCTATAATCAATATTGATATCATGTCTCTCATGATTATTTATTCTTATAACTTATATCTTTGTTAAAGATGGATACCATGTTTTCAGGTTTGATGATCAATATATTTATTGGTACTAGTACTCTTATGTTATGCTTATTCACTCCTCCTCCAATGGACCGATGGCCTTTATTATTTATTGATTTTTGATAATCCAACTTTCAAGGGGTGAGGTGGAAGCCTTACAATGCCCTTAGGTGTAAGTATTACATGGCCCATAGGCCTTAGAGGAATTCAATCCCTGTAGGCTTCAAAAATTACATACACACATCTTATGATTTATTTTCCCCAAGTAATCAATAATCATGTCAAATGAATTTTTTCTCTATGGGTTTCATATGGATGATTATGACCTAATATGGAATACGAAGACCAATGTATAGTAGGATTTTATGTTCATATTTATAAACTAGTTATTTATAAATCCATGATGTTAAGATATTTTCTTTATTCTTAAAACTCTAAACCCCAAAGGTTATAGAAAATGTTAGAAATATAATATTTCCATATGATGTTGTAATTTTTGGATTGATAAAATCAGGTTCCCTCTATCGGTATCATGTCCGAAAATATAATGATTATGTTTCCAACATCTGATATAGTAGTGTGGGTTTGGGGATTTTATAGCTACCTATTAATTAATCTAACTAAATAGCATATTCATACAAATGGTAATTTAAAATATTATAACCTCCAACTCAGTTAAACATTTATAGTCAATAAATGTTTTACTATATTCTATGTTGGTGTATATATAATGTTTCCATGTCATGAATGTTTATGTGCATGTTTTAGAACACATACCTCAAGTGTAGATGTTATTTCAGATACATCCACATCATCTTGATTGACATGTGTTTGATATAATATATCCTCATTCATTCCTTATTATGATAGGAGGGAAAGGGGAAGCTGGATAGAAATTTCGAAAATATATGAAGAAGAATTACATTGTTTATTGGGTATATCCTTACTGGATAAAAGAATTCACTGGGATAAACTATATTATTTAGTAATAACTACATCATATTTAAAAAATTTAAGATACAATACATTATGATCAATTGTGAATATGAGTTGTAACTTTGTAGGGATGGCCCATAGTTTTGGATAAACTATAATTGGATCAATGGGTTCATATGTATTGTCATGACCCGTCCTCAGGGCCCGTATCATGACTACACCAAACCCGCCTTCCATAGGCCAAGGGCAGGCGACTAGCACCAAAGGCATAAATCCCGATGAAAAGGGAAGGCATTGCCTTTATAAAAGTAAACAAACACAACAGATTATGCAACAGAAGAAATCACTAAGTAATACTGAATACAAAAGTAAGTTCAGAAAGAGAAGGGGCCAGAAATACGAGCCCAACAGTAAGTACAGTACAACTAAAAAGCTAGTACAACTGTAGTAAATTAATATTGAAACCACTAAGTCATCTTCCAGGAATCCCACCTGAAGGGTGGGTACATATGGCCTCCTCAACACGTCCGGTCTGGTCGTCCACTTCATGTACGTCTTGCCAAGTGGTCCACCACTGGGTACCGTCCAGCTCCACAAGACTCTACCTCGATCAGTGTTGTTCGCCGTCTGCATCTAACACAACATAGTGCGGGTGTAGCCCGTGCAGGGCTGAGTATACGATACTTATTAAGGACCCCGAGACCCCCAAAGGTCTCCCAGAATCCACTAAGGATAAACCACAGAAGAAAGATACAATCAAGAAGTATCAACCAACCCTACCTAGGTATATGACCATACATATACCTAAGTCATCAATCCCAGTTCATCTCTAACTCTAGAGCCTAAGCACAACCCATTCCAAACATGAAAGCAGTCAATCACATTGATGATAATGATTGAAATTCAAGACTCTTCTCACACCAGGTATACACAACATAAATAGTGTAAGAGATGATTAGTTGTAGCCACTCAATCATCTTTCACTGTCGAATGGAAGATAACCACAAAAACCTAAATTTTCTATATGTCGTTGATGTCAAACCAATGGAGGATTTAGTCTAGTATCGTTGCTATCAAAACCACGGAGGATTCAGTCGAGTCTCGTTTCTGTCGAACCCACTGAGGATTCAGTCCAATATTGTTATTGTCTAACCCACAGAGGATTCAGTCCAGTCTCATTGGTGTCGAACCCACGGAGGATTCAGTCCAGTCTCGTTGCTGTCGAACCCACAGATGATTCAGTCCAGTCTCGTTTCTTTTGAACCCATAGAGGATTTAGCCCAGTATCCTTGCTGTCGAACCCAATGAGGATTCAGTTCAGTCTCGTTGTTGTCGAACACACTGTGGATTCAGTCCAGTCTTGTTACTGTCGAACCCACGGAGGATTTCGTCTAGTCTCGTAGCTGTCGAACCCATGTAGGACTCAGTCCAGTCTCATTTCTGCCAAACCCATGGAGGAATTAGTCTACTCTCGTTGCTGTCGAACCCAAAGAGGATTCAGTCCAGTCTCGTTTCTGTCGAACCCACGGAGGAGTCAGTACTGTAGATGTTGTAGCCAGCTCTAGAGTTCCCGCATTCAGCATGCCCAATTCCGGAAGGGTCTGCTCCTCGAGTCAAAGGTAGATACATCAACTATCCTGAAGTCATCGGTTGATGTATCTAGAAGTTCTGTGTCATCAAAATAAACCCAATGCAACAAACGGCCCGTTAATCGGACGCTCGGTCTGAGAGTTATTGGCTTTTTTGTTCCAGGGGGCCGGTTGGTTTTCAAGGTAAAACCAACCCGACCATACTCCAACTGCATCCAAACCTCAAGTAGAGTATGCCAAAATTACTGTCTCATCAAGTGGATTCTAACATAGTTGACAGCATGTCAATCAGACGTCCATTCCTTAAGTTATAAGTGTTTCCGCTCGGAGGTCCCGGTTGGAATTACGCTCGTTCCAAACCCGAACATTTTCCAAAGTTGTCCAAAACTCGCTTACAATATTGAAAAACGAACTTCTAATCATGAGGATACTTGTTCCGTAGACGGCATGTTGATCGGAGGTGCGGTCTTATAGTAATTCACGTTTAAGTGAAACGGGCCCGGCCCGTCAAGCCCAGTGGACTGGAGGGTTGACCCGACGAGGTTCGGCGGGTCTAACCTGGCCGGGGTGGTTGGTCGGGGCAGGCGTGGCATGGCCCGGCCCAGCCCGTTGTCACGTGGCCTGGCCTGGCAGGGCGCGGCCTGGCCTGTCGTGGCGCGGGGCGGTCTGCAGCTGGCTGCGGCTTGGCCCGGCTGGCTAAGCAGTGAGGGGGGAGGGGGAGCAGCCCCTCGGTTTCCCAAACTGGTGGCCCCGAGCGGTGCCGCCCATCCAGTCTGGCGGGCCGAAGCCGGCCGGTCTTCCCGGCGCGAGCGGGCCACGGTTCTCCTATGCGGCACCTGCGGGTATCGTGGTCTTCAACCCGGTCGACAGGTGGCTAGCCAATTCGCTGCCGAATTGGCCTGCTAAGCACGGATCGCGATCCTCCGTAGCACGACGGCCCTTGTGGTGATGCGGTCTCCTTGTATGCCAACTATGGCTGACTGGTTCTCCTTTGGTTGAGTGGCCAGCGGATTGCGGGACGTGGTTCTTCCACCACGTCGTGCCCATGTGGCATCACGGTTCCTTCGGCCCGACCAGATTTAGTCAGCTGGTTCTTCTTTGGCCTAGCGGTCCGCGGATGCGGGCCGTAGTTCTTCTCTATGCGGTCGGCACAGGGCCACTACTTCCTCCGGTCACCATCGCCTCCGATTGCTACCACCAAAATAGTCAAGAACCATCAGAGGGTCGCCGGGCCGTGTTTGTTCGTCCCACACCCTCCGCGTTAGGCGCTAAAAAAAGGATGAATACAATAAAGAAATTCAATGAAGAACGGGGTACAAAATATTCACTTAAAACTGTGCAAACCTCAACCTTGTAATTGAGGTTAGTTCGTCGATGAGCCACGGAAGAGGAATGTCGCGGTAGTCGGGCATCGCGGAAGACGATGGCGCGGAGAATGATGTCATCCCATCAACGTTGGAAGTCATTGTTGTAGATGGGGTTTCTCGCGAGCGGTGTCTTCTCCCTTGACACGGAGGAAGAAAAAAGGATGAAGGCATTCTTCACAATCTTGTTTCGGTTGAAAAGAAAAGTGGAGTAAAAATGCTTCCTGTTCTTCGAGTTGTGGAGTGTTCTTCACGGAGAGGAACACTTCCTTCTAATTCTCCAGAGGTTTCCCCCCCGAAATATTTACCAAGGAAAATCTTATAAAAGCTACCAAATTTTAATAGAGTACACATGTAATTCAAATTGATTCAAATAAGAGGTTCCAATTAATTAATGAAGTTATTAATTATATGGGTTGGCATAATCAATGGGTGGGAGGCGGACAGGCTCCACCATAATAAATGAGAGGTGTTGTCAAATTTAAAGAAGGAGATTTAATGGGGAGTTTATGGGAGTTCAGGGCAGGTGAAGAGTTTTGGTTTGTGTGGGCCCCGACACACTAAATCTTCTCATGGGAGGTTATGTGGGGTGTGGTCCCCACCCCTAACTTCCCCTTGGAGGAAATAACCACCTCTTAAAATAAAATGTTGTATCACCACAAATTTATTTAATTTATGTTAACTCGCAAAATTATAACCTTCAACCTGCATAAAACGCCACTGTGGTTAAAGTCCCCTTAAGTGAATACTGGCATTGCACGTCCATCGGTGTCCTCAAATTTCAATTCTAAGCACCTGTTCAAAAGATATAAAAACACACACATATGTTTACTAAACATACCTGAATAAATATTCAGAAATTGATTCCAGGCACACCGGGCCTCGGAATTAGGTGCCGTTAGAAACTGCGGGCTCGTAATATTCCACAGAATTTAGGAAAAAAATTTCCTTGTAATTCTTTTTGTCTTCACATGTATAATCATGATAGAAATAATCCTCTTGTTTGACATCAGCATGTGGAAACATCTATTATAGAAACATAACCTTCTGATAAAACTATATTCAGATCATTGTCCTTATTTTTATATGGAAAAAATAATAAAATTTCATGATAAATATCATCCAATGGAAGAATAATCTCCATAAATTCTATTTTAGATTATTTCTACTTAATTTTATTTCCCACTACAACGATATAGTTATGAACTAGTTTTATGATATGGTATCTTTAAAAAAATATGATAGAGTTGAAATTAATAAAAAAACATTATATAAATGAAAAAATATTGTTAACTGATGATAGCCTCAATTGTATCATGTATGATATAAAAATGGGGTCCTGAGGTATCAATTCTCATAAACCAACTAATAATGTATATGAATGTATACTGTTTATTTTCCGTATAGTCTTGACTCATGACATATGTACCACATCTCAATATCGCTTTCATGATATCATATTTATTAAAAGTCTCACTTACCTAAAAAATAGAAAGAATAATGTGGAGGAAGAAATCATGGAGGTGTGTGGATGGGATTATGGAAGTCAATCTTCATCATAAATCAGTAAAATTTGTGACACTCAGTAATATGAAAACTAAAAAATGGTACGGAAGATGTTTTGATAATAATCATCATCATAAAGTATGGTTGGATACTTTAGTAGAGAGGCCCAACATATGGTGTCCATTAAACCTATAATATCAATAAAATTAATATAAAAATAACAAATGAAATAATTTATAACACTAAATTATAATTTTAATATATAATTAATATTCTCATACATCTTCTCATCAAAGATAGTATAGAATAAGATTATAAAAATGTACATTAAATATGGTAGTAAATGAATTTCGATGGGCCTACCTCAACATGAAAATAATTTTTTTTAGTTATAATTATTAACCAAAAATATATATATTATATTTTCATATAAGATAACTATACAATAATCCATGGAAGGATTCATATTAAATTTTGGCCGAAAATTGTGAAAAAACATGTTGAATGGAGAAAGGGATAAACTATCATAACAATATTGGATAACAATAACATATCCTATAATATATATCTTATCAATGAAATGTGTGATATGTAGTTATCTTTATATATAATAAGTACATACAAACCCTCAAGATTATTTCCCTATCTAGTGTAGGTACTCATGTAATGGTAAATACAATAGATTGTAAAATAATATAGAATTATATATTAATATCATGATTCCAACAATTATTTGAATATATAATTGTGTAAATATTAGTATTGTGATCTCATTAACATCATCAGCTAAATGGGTGAGGTGCTCATATATCGATGGCATGCACATCGAGATTGATAAAGACATTGTCTAGGTTGATCCGGATCTATCCATCTAAAAGATGAAAAGTATTTTTCCCCATCCTACATATATCTACAAGGGATCTAATTAATTGGTGATCAGTGAAGTATTAATCACACTTTTCTACATAGTATAACCATTCTTGTCGAATATGAGGTGTGATGAAAATATTGGGTGTTACATGATAAAAATTCTGAGACATCTTTATGATTAAAGACGAAATAAGAAAATGGGCACAGATAAGATGAGAAATATGTCTATCCTAGAAGTTTAGTGGATTAGTTTTTACCATTTATATATTTTATAAAGTTAATAGTATTTAAATATAGAAAAATTAAAATATTAATAAAAATTTTCAGTAAAAATATGTAAGATATTGATGTAAATAGTTGACATTCATAATGAAACATCATAACAAAGTATCTAATAAATAAGTATGGTAAATTGATCTATTTTTTAATGAATCTATTCAATAATGTGATGATAACATATTCATTTTTTAATGGTCCCAGTTACCTCAAACACAAAATGTGAATGGGAGTAAATTTTTGAAAAAGTAGTCTTTTATTAACATAATCAATTGTTTAGATTTTCATGAAATGTTATATTATAATAAGTTTCATTATTTTATAAGATGATTTTCAAAAATACATGAATTCAATGTTAAATAATAAATTGTTAATATAATCATAAATAAAAAATTTAATGTTTTATATAACATTTTAAATATTATCTTTTGTTTTATTCTCTTAGTTAACCAATTTTAATGTTAACCGTAGTAATGACCTTTTCGATATTAAAGGGTTATAATTTTAATTATAAAATGAAAATTGGACCACAAATGGAAAAAATTTGTGATCATACATATTTTATTTTCCTGTTATCCTCTTATATATTTTTTATTTTTAAATATTTTACTAAATATATAATACATAAAATACTAATTATGATATTTTAAGAACTGTTCTCATAGTTCGAATTCAAAAAAATGAATAAAATGAAATTCATACATAATCCTTTAAAAAAACTATAATATGTTGTATGTATCATTAAAATTCATTGTACAATTTAATTGACCAAAATAATATTACTTTTCGTGTTTTCATGTTTATTTATGTGATTTTTCTACAACATGAACAAGCACAGCATAACTGTTTCATAATATTTTGAGGTAATTACTTCATAAATATAAATTGAAAATTAAAAAAATGATGAAAAATTGATTTATAAATTAAATAATAATTTTTATCCTAATTTAGGTATTTTTTTTTCTATCATTAAATATTATAGATATTAAAATAAGGATAGTGACATTTTTTACCTCATATTTATCTAATATTATATATATGTCATTTTCAAAGATAAATAATATATAATTACCATAAATAAGAAAATAGGATTATTGTAGTCTAAATACACACAATAAATATATTAATTTCACGTTTTGGGGTTATTTTTAGTCTTTATCATATTAATTTTAACATTAATTTTCCAATTTATCGTCATTGATGTGACAAATATTTTGTAGAATTAATATTCATAATGAACTAAAAACTACATTTTTTTTAAAAAAAATATACTTCTTGATTCAAAGTATTGAATTTTCTTTTTAATCTTCAATTTCAAGAAGTGAAAAATGTTAATTTAATATCTAATTTCAAAATGAAAACAAAAATTATATTTTAGAAAAATGATTTTTAATCCCAAAATTAAACTTATAATGAAATCAAGAGAAAAATGATTTGAATTTAATTTAATTAGATAATATATAATTAAATGTGAATTATGTCACTTTGAGCACAAATTAATATCATAATGGGCCTTTTTAACGAGATGAATTGAAAATTTTAAAGATAAACATATTTTCACTATTCATTGAAAAATCAATCTTTTTAGAAAAATCCAAAATTTCACTGTTAGATAATTTTGAAATTATTATTTTAAAAATGAAAACATTTAATCAAATATATTTTATAAAATATCAAAAATTAGTTATAAAATCTTCTCATAAAAATAAATTAAACAAATTTTTTGAAGAAAATAAATTCTTGAAGTATAAAATGACTTTTCTAACAAATAGAGTTCTTATTTTCCAATCATTAATAAATTAATTTTTTTAATTAGGAGACATATATATATATATATTATAATTAGATTTCTAATGTTTATACATAACAATTCTATGGATAAGTTATAAAGGTCATAAAATATTAATATTCTGTTGTTTATTTGTACTCGATGTTGCACATTTTATATTCCATATAAGATGGTGTTATTTTAAAATAAAAGGATATTACATTATAACCAATTTAAAAAATTAAATTTTCATATCTTTAATTTGGGATTGATAATCATTTTTGATATTTTTGAATACATTTATTGAAATCCCACATATTAATAAGAGTTAAGGAATCAAATTTTTCAAAATAGGGAAAATGAAATACTATGTTTATCTGTAATAACAAATTATTTGTTCTCGAAATAGGAAAAAATTAGTTGGAACGAAAAACATGGGCATGTATGATAACAAAAAATCCAAATAATGATGAATAGATATAAAGACAATGACAATAATAAAGTAAATGATTATGAAATGTTTAGTAACCAAAATAATATAAGAAAAAGTTGTGTAAAAAATTAAAATGATTTCTTATAAATTTAGTTAATAAGTTATCATTTCATTCAAGATAACTTTCCTAGAGTTGAGAAATTTTCATACCATATATAATATAAACATGAGGAAATATACTTAAATGAAAATTATAATTTCATCCAGTAATAAATTTCAACCACAAGATATTCTTCTTCACAAAATGATGAGTATTCGAGATTAATTTTTCATGTTTAATGAAATAAAATAACATTCATTCAACTAAAATAATCTATAAGAGGGTAAAAATATATTATTTATGTATTTATTTATTAACAAAAACCAAGATGTTTATCTTAAGGTAAGAAAGTATCAAAAATTTATAATCTTTTATATAAATAAATAATAAATTAATATCTAAAATACAATAATAATAAAAAAGGTTGACCATAGATCATTCCATAAATAAATTACCATATAACCTTATTAATCTCAATAAAATTGGCATTGAATAATTTTTTAACATAAAATGTTTTCTCAAACACTTTAGATTTTATCCCAAAAAATTAATTATTATTCTCTTGAAACAATCATTCACATTAATCCTGAGGATTTTATATACATAAAACAAATAAATTTTCACTATTAATATAATTATTCACAATAAAATATCATCACTTATAACCTCAAAATGGGTATCTGGGCATTTAAACATAAAATATAACATAAAATCTTATTCTCATGAAGGTATCTACAAGATTGAAGATATCCTCACATGAGAACATCCTAATCTTTATAGTTTTTTAATCCCTACACTAATATTAAGTATAATATACTTAAACCCACACAACAAGATTTGGTGAAAAAAATATTAAATTTACATTTTGGGGCTGATACATATAAATGTATCACAATTTAAACTATCCAAAAATATAAAATAAAAATGATTTATTATATCTCATACAATCTCGAATACAATTTTTTCATATTTTTATAGAATAAGGAAAGTCTGTTTCAAATTTTTATTTTTACAAAGTAAGTATTTTACCAAAAAAAATTTCTTTGTAAAGGCTTGTTTTCTTCATTCAATGTAAATTTTATTTAAATGACCCAATTATTAATAAATTTTATACTCATTATAAATCTCAATGAAAACAATTAAAAAAAAGGTTTGATCATAAAAAATTGACTAAGGGACAAATATTCAAGATATATATTAGCCCAATGAAAATAATTAATACTATAAAATTAAATACTTTATAAAAAAATTCATTGAGCATGTGAATTAAATAATATCCATAAAAACATATTTCTTTTTTCTCAAAGAAACCCATCAAAACCCGCAATAAAATAGATACACTTTTTTTCTAAAATATAGAATTATACTTATAACCCATGATATAATCATGTCAGAAATGAAAAAATCCATGTAAAATTAATTGTAGAAAACTCCCTAGATAATGGACTTCATTTTCCTTTAAATATATGGCGCATTACCCGGTGCATTAGAGTGTTTTATCAACCTCACATGCCTTATTTATTGTATCATGATCTCCCTTTGTAGAAGATGTATCGGTCTCACCAAAACTCATTTATAATTTTCATGTACAATATAATCAATAAATAAATTTATTCTAACCACATTTCATCAGAAAAACCCTTGTAAACTCTTTTGAACCCATATGAAAAACATTTTTCGATATCAAAATATCTTTTCCTTTAAAAACTCAATTTCAAAAATAAACATTCATAAACATAGTTAGAATGTGATTCCATAAAGAAAACAAAGGAATCCATTATGGTATAAAAAAATAGTTGATGTGTCAGTGGAAAAATCAATTAATGTCGTATACATTTAATAAATAAAATTTCTTTTGTCTTTTGTAAAAAATTCAAAACATTTGTAATAAAATACATAAATAAGAAAATTTTAATAATACTATAAAAAATCAAAAATCATAAAATTTAGTTTACCATTTATTTATATTATTAAATATAAATCCATAAAATAATTTTTATAGTATATTAATTGATGAAATAGATTTAGAAAATAAATCATTAACAATATTTAAAATGTGGTTTTATGTTAAACTATATCATACCTTGAGGTTCAATCGTCAGGTAAATTATTTATATTACAAGATAATAAATATATATTAATTATACAAATTCTTAAGAAACATGTTAATTATTATTATTTATTTTGTTTTTTTAACTTCTTATATTTATTTACAAATTATTTTTTTGTTCTTGTCGGATGTTTTTACGATGTTCGACTCATAAATCAAAAATGACATTGTTATGTTGACTATGGTCAATAAGGCCATTATTACATCATATTAAAAATAATAAGCATGATATAATTATCATTATTATATATAAATTATAGTTTTAAAACAAACCATGAAAGGTGGTTGTGAAGAATTAACTTTATTACAATCATGTAGATAGTATGTTGTAAATACACATGAGTAACGTTTCCATTTTTCAATTAACATGATGGAAACAAGGTAAATATAATTTTTCTCCTTCCAGAATATATTATTTCATAAATGTCATATTACCTATTTAAATAATTTATATATATCATACATGTGATTAGATTATAAAAAATGAACTGCATCGCTTCGCGAAGGTGGTAATCCACACATACAAAAAAAATGTTATCATTTTTAAATTGATGGAACGATAAGAAATAAAATGATATATTATATTTTAAAAATTAGAATAATTTCATGAATATCATATATATTTAGAAATTAAATACATCATTATAATAAAAAATGGTATGCGGTGAGGTAAAATTAACATTTGTTTCGCAAAGAGGTAGTCCTCAGTACGAATGAACGATGGATTTATTTTCCATTTCATTGATAAAAGATAAGGATATAGGTTATACCAATAACATAAAAAAATTTATTATATGGAATAAACTTGTTTTAAAATTTCATAATGTTTTAATATGATTTTATATGGGTAAAAGAAGAAAAAAACTAAAATACTCGGTTAAAAGATATAAATTTTCTTTTGAAAACCGCCATTCCATTACACATTAATCCTTATAAGGTTGATATTATATAAAAAATAAGATCTCTTAAATTTATGGAGGTATTTAGGAAAGGTATTTTATAAAACTGCAAAATTTTATAAAATATTTTTTCCAAATAAATATAATCATTTAAATTTTTTCCATTACGTGAAACATAAAGTATAGCTTGTGTTATAAACAAAAACGAGTTTTAAATAAACATGACATGCAATTATTATAATATTGTTATAATATATATATATTAAAGGTGGGTATTAATTTGATTAAATAAATTCTTAGTATATTTCATTTAAATATTTATATATAATTAATTCATTTCTAACCCCTTAATTAGAAATGAAAATAAAAACTATTTGAGAATAAAGTAAATCTATTTATAAAGAACAATTCTTATACCCAAAAATGAATTTTTCAAAAATCAATTAAAAAAAATCACTTTTTGTGATTGATAATATTTAAATTTATATATTTTATATTCTATTAATCATTAAGCTTATGTTTTTTCTAGAGAGGATATAAGAATAAATCTAATTCTACTAGTAAAATAGTATTTTTCTAAATTGCAGTTTTTTCTCCTTTTTCCCACATATTTTAAAAATTAATTTTATCACTTTTATAACATTAAATTAAGTCTTTTTTCAATCATCATGTCATGACTTTATTTTTTTAAGAAATTATAATATTCAAGAAATATAAATGATTGACTGAATTCTTAAAAATACAGTTTTATTAGGAATTTTCTTTTAATTTAATGCATTTGAAAACATAAAAATGGTTTAAATATTATTTCAAATGGAACATAAGTAAAATTATATATCTATTAATTAAATTTATTTAATTGGCACTAATATTATGTTGAATTTTTATATAAAACATTTTAATATTTTAAACATTTTTTTAGTTGGACAATCTCTTTTTCCTATCCTCTATATGATTAATATTAAAATTAATTTTTACACTATTATTAATGGAATTTAGATAATTGGATTCCATAATTTTAATGATAATATTAATAATTTTATTTTATAATATCATAAAATTATTTTTAAAAAAATTATAAATATTAAAACAAATACATATTTTTTACCATTGTTAAGTTGAAAATGGGTTTACCAAGGAGTTAAACTAAAATGATAAGAAGTAAAAGTACCTATAAACATGTATAAAATCAATTATATGGAATTATATATACCCCATATCCTATAATATTTAATTATTTTCAATATATGATTCATATGGAATTTGAAAACGTGGGTACACCTTTTCTTTTTCAATATTCACAAGTGTGTGCTCACCTAACTTATAAAATGACACCCACTATACAATCATATTAACACATCCAAAACACATAAGATAATCAGATACTATAACAAATAAATATCATAATACTTCCTTCTCATCTTGCAATCCATATTTGTTTCTTAATACAGCCTAGGAAATATTTCGGTGCAACCCAATATAACATTTTCATAGAGGATATAACGTCCCTAACCGAGCGTTTTATTTTCATTCATCCTATACCATCATTAATTAATATAAAAAGTTATTATATAATTTAAAAATTATATTATATATACTTATAAGTTATTATGTTAATTTAATAACCTAAACCATTCAACTCATCCATCAAATGTGTTACGAAATCAATATTCATGTGTATCGTGGACTACCTCCTCAAAAATTGATGTCATTCGTTTTTCCATTACCACCCATAATAGAAAGATATAAATATAAATTAGATATCAATATATAATCTTTATGGTATTATTATACTTTATGAAATTTATATTTCAAATATTCCTTCTAACTTCCCATTCTTGGGGAGTATGAAAATGTCACTTGTGTGTATGTAGGATGATGACCATGCGAAGTGATGTGATTCTCTCATGCTTTACATAGATTGTAATAATGATGGGTTTAATTAAAATATATGATACTAATTTGATAATAATTATTCTAAATGTTAATATATTATTTTTCATCATTCATTTCAATTATTTGTGAAAATGGAAATATTGTGTATGAGTACGTACGACTTACCACCAAAATGAATGGTGTATTTCCTTTTTTATCTCTAAATTTTATAGATTAACCTAAATAAATATATAATTAATAAATATTATATTTATAAAATTCAAAAAATTATGCATTTTATGGTACTATGATCAAATTAATAAGACAAAAAAACAAATTAGAAAGATAGTCTCATTATTACCCTAAACATTACTTTGACATGAAATAGTTAATAAAATTGTTGTAAAAGGTCATAGAAAACTCATTTATCATATGATACATATTTATTTTTATTTAATATATTTATAAAAAACCATTATATAATATATATTCGTTTTTAATCTGTATGAAGTGCATTGATACTGGTCACATATAGATTTTTAATTCCATGCTTTGTTTTGAATCCTTTTTTGTTATTAGTTTTCTCTTGGTTTTCGGGTGTCCCAGGATTAAATTTGGTGTCTTAAGTGTTATTGATCTATTTCATTAGTCTTGGGTGTCTTGGATTTTATTTTTCCTTCTATTTTTTAAAAGGGATGGTATGAGGATGAGGTGGCTTGGAATTTAATTTGTGATAGTCATAGTGGCTCTATTTTTGGGTATGTTTTTGGGATGGATTGTAACATTGAGAAAGGTGAGTTTTTTGTTGAAAATTCTTGTTTTATATTTTAAAATATTTTCCCCTATCCTAGGACTATTTCCCCCGGAGTCCCCCTAGTTCACCATTGAAATTGGAGCATAATAAAGAGTTTTGTGGTGGACCAAACATGCGTCACAGTTTGGATGCACGATTTTCTAAACTATGTGCCCAAACCGTGCACAATGTCTATCATAATAAAAAATTGAAATTAAAATTTTTCCCTTATAGAAATAAATCTAATACATCTCCTCATTCTCCAATTCTACCATAGCAGCCATAGGTGGTCTCCAATCACCCTAAATATCCCTTCGAATAAATTTTTTATGGATGATTTGTTAGAGGAACTTAAAAATCATATAAGTTATTCTCTTTTAGTTTTCTTCCTTCTCATTCGGGATTACTCCATACATATTTAAGTTATAAAATTTCTAGTATCTAGGATTTATAACTAGGGTTTTATTTTTTGACTTTTTACTAAAATAATGTGGATTGGGTTTCGTTTTCATTATCTTGTTGTTCGAAAGTGGTGTGGTTCATGTTTCACACAATGATTTGGAGCTTTAATGAAAAAGTTTGGTTATTCCATCTGTAAAAATATTTTAATGAGTTATATTTGCTTTATTAATATTTTTATCATTATTATTTCATAGTATCTCTGGTTCATAAATCATTTTTATAGATTTAGTTTAGAATTTGGTTTTAAGATATTATGTTTACTTGAAATTTTGTGACTTTCATACATAACTCTTGTGAGATCTTATGGGTTCATTCTGTAATGAATGAAAGTTGTTTATAAACTGATTCTAGTGCTTTAAATTCAATTTTGGATGGGTATTGCTGTTATGTTTTTTCATTAAAATAGGGTTTTTGAATCATATTATTGTGAATAACATTTTTATACTTCATAAAAGTTATTTATGAAAATTGTAAATGGATTATTGATTTTAAAAAAGTGTGAAAAAGATGTTAATGTACTATTTTAGTGGGTGTATGCTGTTAAAATGTGTTTTTGAAATATAAAATGTTGATTTTTGATGTCATACATTATGATAACGTTTCATGAATTTTTGAAATGATTTATTATGTTTTAATAGGGGTGTGAAACATGTTTGTGGGTTGTTTTGTGTGAGTATGATGTTAAAATGAATTTGAATGTAAAAAAGGTATTAAGTGAAATTCTTGTGTGATTTTTGGTGTATGGGTGGTTTGGAAATTTACTTTTTATGTTTAATTAGAACATTATAATATGTGGAACCTGTTTGAGCACAAGAGTGAAAATCCAGGAATCTAGGTGGGCGGACATGTATTATTATGCTAGTGATCTAGAGTGGTTTCACCCCTATTTTAGGTTGAATGGTTGATGATGAAAACAATATAATAATATGATGATATTGGGGACCACTAGGTTATGGGTATGTTTTTTAATAGTGGCTCAAGAATAAGAATAGATATTCTTTATGGTAACTTTTCACCAAGATACGAGCTACATGGGGTCCACAGCTGGCTAGTGCCGAGGGGTGTTTCTTATGACAATTTTTCATTTTATATATGATAAAACCATCTGAATATGGTGGGTTGTCCTGGAAATATTTAGTATCATGTGAATTTAATATAAAAATGAGTATTCATTAATATTACATCTTGAAAAAAAAATTAAAGGTGCATCCCTTTGGAAATGTTACTATTATTTCTTTTGTTTATAAAGCATACAAGAGTTTTGTCTTAAAATGTTTATTACATGGAATGTGATTGGGATTCATCATAATGGGATTAGTCTAGCACCGAACTTACACCTTTAGTTGTATGTAGACTTGGTAATTTTGTTGCAGGTTCTGGTGATGCTTTTATTGCCATTGATTTGGGTTATAAGCGGTCCTTCTTGATGCAGTGTGGTGGATATGGCTTGAGGGTGTTTATCCCTAGCCTTAAGGTGGTTATTGGGTTGTTATTTTTTAAAATCCTCTATCTATAGTAGTATTTTGGGATATTTATAAACCTATTATATTCAATTTTGAATTTTGTAAATGATTGTTTGGTTTTAAAAATTCATATTCATTTTATTAGCCATGATTATTGTTTTATATTTCTAAAATAAGCTAAATCATTCTCTAACATTTATTTATCATAATTGGGTACCTTTTCTGGCCCATGGGGATAATTAACTCACTTCTCGCATTTCCATGGACTGGTTCGTGCTTCAGTTTTGATCGAGACATGATCTGGTTTGTGAAAAAATGGAATCAGTGGAAGGTTCTCACTTTTTTGGTCATATAAATTGGGAAAAAGTTTAGCTAGACCAGATCTAGGACTATCGAGACATTCAATCCTGATTTCAAGTAGGGTTCCTAGCTAGAACACCTCGTGATGGGATTTAAGTCGCCAGGGGACGTTGGGTTTCATTTTGGTTCTTCTGTTCCCATGGTTCCCCGAGGACTGGGAAATGAAAAGAGAGTTGTGTCAACGGTCTCATGTGCTCGTAGGGCATGAAATTCCAAGTGGAGTCTAGTATAATTTCCATTAACACTCTCTATGATATTGAATTTATTGGTTTATGGATTCCAACCATATGTCGAAGCCACCCACCAATACTAAATTTCCCCTCACATTGTGTTGTGTCTCCATATTTTGGAATCTTGGAAACCATGTTTGAAGTAAAAATTATATAGTTTAAAAAAATGTGATTTTTTGAATTAATTTTCTCATAAAGAAGAAATGTTATTCTTTTTAAAGTTTGTAAATTAATTTCAACAATAATTTTGAAATGGTAAATTGTGTGTTTTCACATATTTTAAAAGGGTGAATTATGTTAATGTGAGTTTTGAAAATCTATTGCAAACAGAATTTTCTGATCTGTTGAAATGTTTTTGAATGGAATGAAGTGTTTTGGAATTTATGTGTGGAGTTTAAAGATGGTTTTTTATTTTTTAATTAATGGTATTTGGAAAATTTTAAAGAAATATTGGAACCTTGTATCAAATTTAGATATATGAGATTTTAAATGAATGGGTGTTGAGGAAATAATGTTTTTTGTAAAACCTAATGTGTTTTTAAATTGGATATGATGTTTTGATATTAATGTGTATGAATTGAAAATTATATTTCATTTGAATGGTTGGTTCTTCTCTTTAATGGTTTGTAAGATGTAAATTGGGTTTCAATTTTTCAGTTAGCGGTTTTGAGAAAGAGAATGTGTACGTAGAATTTTTTTATTTTGAAAGGAGGAGAGGTTTAGTTTAAGTCATTGGGGTTTTCATGGGTGAACACATGAATAATTTTACATGGAAATAACAATATTCAATGTGATTGATGGTTGAGTGCTAGTTTGGATATGAGGAGGTTTCCTAGTGTGGTATAAGAAACATTCATGTGTGCGGCACATTGGGTACAAATGTTGAATTCTCAAAATGATAACATTGTTTACTTTTAAAAAATAATTTTTATTGAAAATTTTATTTTATGAAAACAAATGTTTTGTTGGTATGTTTTATGATATTTTGGTATTTTTTTGTGATATGTTTTTATTCTAATAACCCCTCTTGTTAAACGATGATTTGGGTTTGTTTTTTCGGTATGTTGGATTGAAGGGTTGGTTAGTGGTCTTTTATGAGAAATATTTATGAAATCCTTTATGGTGGATACCCTCTTCTATTATATTCTGGTTTTTGGTATGTTTTTACGAATGGAACAACTTTTTTTGGTCCTTAGGTTTTATTGTTTCTAGGTTATACCCCCAAAAAATATAGTGAATGGTGGAATTTAAGCCATGGTTGATTCACTAATGGCATATCATCCAGTTGATCAACAGAAGGAAATTATTCTTTATATTTTTAGATTGAGTCTACCCCTTCTTATTTTTAAGTTAAGTGGATCCTATTATATCAAGAGAGTTGTTGTGGAAGGTTCAAATATACCTTAGACTCTTAATAATGCTGGATTCATCCAAGGTAGAGTTTGAGACCATTGTGTCTGAATGTTCTATCTGGAAACAGGGTAGGGGAATTCCACTGATGAAAGGTAAATAACTCTAGAGTTGAATTTCATGCTTATATTATATAAGTTAATTTGGTTCATTCATTGTTTTCTCATAATAAAAGGATTCATGATAGGCCACTGGTGTGGAAAATCTATTCATTTGTAGATGTTAGGGTTCGTGGGGTAATCTTATGCAGTATTGGAATTTTTTCAAGGTCCAATTCCTATTAATGTCCCTGTAGACTGCAAGGGTAATATTCAGTGGTGTCTTTAGGTGTTTTGTATCCCTCTATGGTAAAAGTTCATGTTGCATAACGTTTTGGGGACTTCCGCTCAAATAAATATGTGTCTATGTTCTAAGAATCTATAAATTAATTATTCTGAGTAAAAGTTTCTTCGTTGTGTTATTTCATCATTTGATTCTTATTTGAGGTGTGTGGGAAATGCATATACATCATCTATGAACCTTTCTTGGTGATTGTTCTAGGAAAGGGTCTGTGGTTTCTAGGATGTGTTATGTTTTGATGGTGTTTTTAGATAGTGGTGCAGTTGCTTGTGGCACCGTAGGAAGAAGTTATATTCATGGGGGTTTAGCACATGACATCGAGGAAGAAGATGATTCAATCATCTGAGCTCCAACCATAGGTCCTAGAGTGTATCTGGTGCATAGTCCTAAAAATCAAGGGTGTAAGGGATCTTTAATCAACCTTTGTCTCATGTGTTGTATGTAGAGGCAGTTTTAGTATTGATGTGGTGGTTTTATTCCAAGTGTTCTGGTGTGGTGAAAATGGATGATCGGGGTGGTTTTTTGTCAAAACCAATTCCTAGACCCTTATGGGTGCATATATAAATATAGTTTTTTATGTATGAATATCCTTGTAGGATCATTTTGATATTGGGTTTTGTTTGAATCAATCTGAGGTTGGTAATTCTCTTGGGAGTAATGTACCACTTACTGTCTCTATTGGTCTACATCTTCGTTGATGGACCCCCTCCCCCTTGTGGTGGGGATTTGGTCTTATGGGGTCTTTTTATTGAAAACCCATGTTAGTCAGTTAAGATGTTTAGTTCTTATGGTGGGGAGACCCACCATGGGTCTCATGTATGTTATTTTAGAATAAGTCAAATGTTATTCTATCCCTTGTGGCGAGGATTTTGTTGGGGATTCCCCATGTTGGTGTCTTAGTTTTGTCTCAGGAAATAAAGATGTATATTATAGTGGGGAGTCCATTAGGACCTCCCTGTGTTTGTGTTCTCAATCAATGTCATGTAATAGTTCATTTCTATGGTGGGAGCCTGCTCAGGTCTCCCTATAATAGTACCTCAGTTTTGTACATGGTGTTTAATTAGTGGTAGGTAGTCTCATTCAGAGCTATCTGATCTCTAATTTCATGGGTAAACAAGGGATTAGATCACACCGAATGGTTTTGGTGAAGTAAGGCTTTGGTAATGTTGTTCGATTTCATTGTTCATTTCATGTGGATTTCTGGAGAAATATCTGGTAGTGTTAGAGGTTTTTTTTGGTATGTGACTTGAATATTTCTGATTGATTTAGGTAATTGGGGTAAATTTTGGTTGGCAAGAGTACCTCTTCCTTTGTTTGATCAACTGGAATTGTTTTCACCTTTTGGGGGTAGGAAAAACATAGAATAGGAGTCCATCTTGGCCTATCAGTTTGTTTTTTTTTTGCATCTGAAATTTTTTCAGGATATCTAGGGGAGGAAATCATTATTGTGGGGATAATTTTCAAACCCGGATTTTCAATTCCTTGCAATGTTTAGAATTTTCTTTTGGTTCTTCATTTTATTTTGGATTTCAGGTGTTTTAGGTTTAAATTTGATGTCTCAGGTGTTGTCGATATATGTCATCAGTGTTAGAAATTGTGGATGGTATTTGACTATGTCTTTTGTTAAAGGTACGGTATGAAGATGAGGTGTCTTGGAATTAAATTGTTTACACTCCTAGTGGAAAATGTTCTCGGGTATGTTTTTAGGGAGTTTTAAACCCTTGAGTTAGATGATTTTTGGTCAAAAGATTATTTTATTTTGGTAATTATTTCCCCTATCCTTGGCCTATCTTCCCAAAATGAATCCTCCTAGTCCCCTTTGAATTTGGAGAATAATGGTGAGTTTTTGGGTGTACTGAAAAGGCCACACAGTTTGGTATTACGGTTTACTAAACCGTGTATCCAAACCTTGCGCATTGTCTAGAACATTAAATTTTTTTTATAAATTCCAATTTTTCTCTTCTAGAAATAAACTTAATCTAACCCTTCTTCCTATATTCGACCCTAGTATCCATGGGTGGTCTCCAGACACCCACATGATCCCTTGAAACCCATTGTTTAAGGGTTTTTGGTTCAGGAACTTAAAAATCATGCAAGTTTATGATTCTCCCTTTTTTTCTTCTCTTTTGGGTTACCTTCCTCTTGCGTGAAGATCTAAATTTTTCAGTAGAAAGGGTTCATCCTTAAGATTTTATTTTGTGTCTTTTCTATAAAATCTTGTGGATTAGGGTTCATTTTTCTTCCCTTGTGGTGAGGAGTTGGTGTGGAGTTAGTGCGGTTGATGTTTCGCATAACGATTTGGGGATTTGATGAAAAAGGTAGGTGATTACATGTGTAAACATCTTTTGATGAGTTACATTTTTTTATTAACATTATTATAACAATTCTTACTTATTATGTAGGGTGTAGAAATCATTTTTCGTAGAGTAATTAAAGAATTCAATTTTAAAATTTCATTTTTACTAGAAATTGTTTGTTTTCAATTTGTCACTCTTATAAGATCTTTTGGGGTGATTTTTTAAATAATTAAAGTAGTTTATCAAGTGTTTATGGGCATAAAAATTATATTTTTTTTTGTTATACTGTGATTTTAGATTTAAAATAGGTTTTTTGAATCGGTTTTACATTCAAAACCTTGCTATACTTCTTGAAAGTTATTTATAAAAATTGAAAATGGTTTAAAAAGTTATTCGAAATTTAAAAATTTTGATTATGTACGGTTTTGGTGAGAGTATTATATTAAAATCGGTTTTTGAAAAAAAAATGATTCTTTGTAATTTTAAACATTTTGAGAACATTTTATGAATTGTTGTTGTGTGTTATTAAATTGTAGAAGGATGTGAAACATGTTTGTGGGCCATTTTGTGTGATAATGATGTTAAAATGAATTTGAATGTGAAAGTAGTATTATGTGACATTCTTGTGGGATGTTCGTTGTGAGTGTGTGATTTAGAAATGGATTTTTCATTTGAAATTGGTACTGTATAAGATGTGGAATGTGTTTTAGCACACGAGGTAAAACCTATGAATCTAGGTGAGAAGACGTGTACTAGTATGCTAGTGAACTGGAGTGGGGTTTTCCTTATTTCATGTATAATTTTCGAATATGACCATACAAAATAAACTATTATGATGATTTTGGAGAATGCTAGGTTATGGATATTTTCCCTACTATTGGGTCGTGCAAAAGAATAAATATTTATTTGGGTTATTATTAACTGAGAAATGGGGTACCTATGGACCATATCTAGTTAGTGCCTAAGGGTATTTCTCATAACTAGTGTCCATTTATTGTTTGATTAAAAATATCATCATATAGTGGTATTGGATGGAGAAATTCATTTGCATGGGCATTGTATTTAGAATTGTATTATCTTTAATGTTGGCTCTTGAAAATTGTTTTCATTGAATGTTTCATCCCTTTGAAATTGTTACTATCATTTAATTTATTTATAAGACTTGCATGATTTTGTATTAAAATATTTTTTACATGAAATCTATTTGGGTGGAATCCTTTCGGGATTAATCTCATAAATTTATTTTTCATTTGGGTGTAATTAGACTTGGTAATTTTTTAGCAGGATCAGGTAATGATTATAGTGCCCTTGGTTCGAGTTACTAGAATTCCTTCTTAGTGCAGTGTTAAGGAAATGTCTTGAGAGTGATTCCCCTTTCTATTAGGTTGTTATTGGGATTTTCATTTTGGATTTATTCTTTTTTCGTAGGCTTTGGGGTTTGTATGAACCAACTTTTTTAATTCTTAATTTTTTAAAGAATTATTTTCTTTAAAAAATTCAGATTCCTTTTTTTAGCCATCTTGGTTGATTTATGTTTCCAAAATCAGTTAAATTATTTGAAAACCATTATTCATCAAACTCAGGAAATTATACCAGACTGTGAGGATAGGTAAATTTCATTGTCTCTTACCATGAACCAGGTTAGGCTTCGGTTTTGATGGTGATCAGATCTGGTCCGTGACAAGACTTATGGTTAGTGATTTCTATCTCACATTTCTTTCGGTGAGACACATTTAAAATTAACCATGTGTTTCATCTATGTGGTGTATATACTACCCATGAATGTGTTTTATGATTCATTCATTAAATTTGTAGTTATTTTAATATTCAGTTTAGGATATCTATATCATGGTGTCTATAGTTCAAAAGTTACCAAGACAGTTAGATATTTTTGTCTCAATTTTCCTTCTCTAAAAAATATGTTATGCTATTCACTTGTATTTTTTTTATGATGTGTACATACATCCCCTATGATAATTGTTTTATATAATTTTCTTAGTATCATGATATTATAAATTTAATTTAATGTTATTATTTCCTTGCTCTTATGATTAAATGATTCCAAAGTGGAAAAGATTTTCAGTTACAATCACTTCATTAATCCAGATTGTTCATGATTATGTTTCCTTTGATGAAATAATATTTTCTATATCTCGAAAAAATAATTTATTTTAATCTAATATGGATTTCTAATCAAAATAAATTTTTCCCTTCATTTTACTCTCTTTATGTATCATATATTTCAAACGAATGTTATTAATGAAACCCAAAAAAAAAATCTCTCTTCAGTTGAAAGTCCATTTTATTCTGAAATCGTGTTTCTAAATTTATATAAGATGTATTAAAAATTCAAAAAGTTATTATTTAATGATATTTTTTCTAATGTGGGTATTTTTAAAATATGTTTTGAATGGAATTTTATAAGTGTATTAGAAATAATTCCCATTTTTCAATTACCAAAAATATGAAAGAAATATTTTATTTTATGTGTACTATGTGAAAGGAATTTCCCATGGTCATGACCAATCAATGTTTTAATGCTTCCTTTATAAGTATACAATGTTATTTTAAAATAAAAAATATTTTTGAAATTGATTATGTCTCTTTAAGAGAAGATAATATTTTTCTACATGAAATGATTTAAATTATTTTTAATGATTCCTTTACATGTATACAATGTTCTATTAAAATAAAAGTATTTGGAAAATGATCTATGATTTAAATAGATTTTTTTCAATGTGAAAATTCTATTTTACTCAAAAAAACATTCCAGGTGATTTTTTCATTAAAATTATTTTCCATCAAAGATTGCATCCTTTGATTTTACTTATGATTTACAAGGGAATTTATCCAAATATTACATTCTTCTTATTTATTATAATGGTTTATTATTATGATTAAATGATTCTCATAAAACCTACTTCTTTTCCATGGGTCATGATTTTATGAAATGATGAAATGAATATGAATCTTGTTCTTTTCCATATATAATTTAATGATGAAATGGTTAAGAATCCCATTTATATTCTTAGGTTATGACATGATGAATGTTTTAGGATCCTATGGTATAAAAATATATTATTTTCATTATGAAATTTGTGGGACCTATATCTCCCTACAATTAATTGATTGAAGATGCATAAATCATGAGTAAATATGATTTTGGGGGACTTTATTTCATGTTAAAAATGTTATTCATGAATTTTAATACATTTTCATACTGTATTGCATGGACCTAGATTTAATGTCCATAAGGTTATGTGTTGATTTGGTTTCATGTTTATAAGGCTATGAGGGGTCCTACTTTTATTTACTTCAATTAATGAGTGACCATATTCCTAACCATACTTGTTCACAATGTTAAAATATTATGTGTTTTAAATGAATCTATGTCTTATGAAAATGTTATGTTCTCATGGATTCTGTTACTTGATTCCATTGTGATTATTGTCTTATAAAATATCATGATTTATTCCATGACTCATGTTTATGATCTATGATACGAAGAGTATAGCTTTAAAATAGTATTCTCTTGTTATCATTCCCTTATGCTCATTATATGTTGATATCTCTATTTTTACCCTTACTGAGCATATGTTATCACCCATTCTTCTATTTTATTTACCAAGGTTGTGATGAATGTTATTATGTATTATATTTCTAGGAATGATCTTAGTTACAATGAACCAAGTGGAAGATGATTTAGCTCACCCATGGAACTATTGTTTACATGTCAGTGATTCCAATTTCACTCTAACCCAATGATTCTATCATGGTTCATTATGTTATGTTATGAGTATTATTCTATTAATATGTAATATTTTTAACAGATGTTTTTGTCAAAATAGTTGGAACCAAATAAATTCTTAGTTAACCATTTCATACTTAGATGAGAAAGCATTAGTGAAATACCTAAGGTTATTTATTAGGAATTTATAGGGATATATCAAAGGATAATTATTGGAATGAGTCCATGTGTAGGAAAAGTTTTTATAATTTTTATAGAGGATAGAGTTATTGGTTTACAATAAATTACATCCATATATTGATACAACAAGTGGATGTGGGTCTGGAATATAAGTACCTTGTGGTAATAACTATGAAAATGGTATACTGATCTAGACATAATCATCCCCTGGTGTTTGAAAATGGTCTTTGTTACACACCTGGTTTATCACTTTTAGTGACATGTTTTATAAATTCACACACTCTTTATGAACCATCGTGATGATTTCAATAATGACCATGAATGACCTAGAATAATCTTATGGTTTTATAGATTGAAAATAAGGTTTCTAGATTTAAAAATACTATAATTGTTTTTTTATGAATATGTGGTTTTACAATATAATTAACTTTTCACAATGTATAATTTATGGTTTTAGTTAATTATGAAACTTAATGGAACTTTTTTAAATATGAATTTAATAGGAAATTCAATGATTATCCTCTTGAGTAGCTGAATGTTAGGGGAGTTGGAATGAAAAAAATATTTACAAGATCACATAATATTCTAGTGATTTGAATCATGCTGAACATACAAACATGAAAATGATGGAAAATTATTCTATTGAATCCTTATAGAAGAAATATCCATATTTTTTTAAAGGGTCCACTGATCCACTTTTCAATGATAATTGGATTAATACCACTAAAATAATATTCTCCATTCTATATTGTCAGGAGCCTGAAAACATCAATTTAGCGGTCTATTTTTGAAATTTGAAAATTATTAATCATAGAACCTTATTTGGTGAATAAATATCTCAAACTCATACAGAAGGATAGTGAATCAATTGGTATATACAAATTAAATTTTATAATACTATCATGAACCACTTCTAGTATAATAATTATTCGAGAGAGAAAAAATCTTTTATTTTTTTGTATCTTAAAACCAATTAAAATAATTAAGTTGTCTATAAGATAATTTAGTAGATATGAATAATTTATTCAATGTGATCTAAAGATATTACTGAATGTTATCTATTTTGATCATTCCCATGGTTTGATAATAAAAGTAATATTGAGACTCATGAGATCTTGATTAAATCACATGGTGGAATGAATTTTTAGTAACCCACATGAATTAAATGTGTGAAGAAACAATCAAATGAATTTTTGAAAGGAACAACAACATTATATTTTTATGGTATGTCATTCGATTTTGAAAATTAATTTACAAGTGATGTGAGGAGGTAAAATAATTAAATTAATGGATATGGATCTCAATAGATTGCACTAACCACACTATAGTGTTTCAAGTGCAAGGAGTTTGGGAACTAAGTGAATCAATGACCCAGTCAAAGGAATAATGTGGATGATAATACACAACCACCTTTGATGAAAAATTTTAAAGGGAGGGATTATACAATCATAATGTAATAAGTGAATTATGATAATTAGCGAAGACTTATAACCCTCTGTGGTTGGGAATTTCTTGTTTTATTTTGAATAAAGGATCTCTATGAAAATATTTTTTCTTATATTTCAGTAGAATTTCATGAATTATCAATCTATATTATGATTCTAAAATATTTATGTCTAATTTCATATTCTATTGATACAAGGATAAACCTAAGCATCCAGTGACTTTTTTCATAAGATAAGAGTTTATATAGTGGATAACAGGTAAATATAATATTGGATGTTTTTATGTATCCATGTATGATTAACATAATAGATATGGATACCATGATGGGTTTTTCATTTTATGTATAATAATATGTTTAGACTCATTTAAATCCTTTTTTATATTTTATGTCATATGATTTTATCAATATGACATATATTTTATGATATATTTATGGGAATAAAATACATTGTCTTTTTATATGTTATAGTGAAACATTTATTTGAGGAGGAATGCATCTAAACTATTTACAAGAATGTTAAAAGATATTGTAACCTTTAGGGTTTATCATATATATGATGTTAAGGTAATTTTAGGTTGCAGTTAATCGCATTATGATGTCTACACACTTCGTTGATATATTATTAGAAGTATGTCTAGATCCTCTTTCCATATTCGACATTAAGAAAGTGGTAAGGTTACATGGATTAATAAATTTAATTATATATTATCAGGATTTGAGGTTTACCACATATTTATGATGTATTCAGTATGATCACGATACAAAGATGCATTTAGAATTTCCTATCAGCCTAAAAAAGATGGTATTCTGAACAAAATATTCAGCCACAATTGGATATTCCAATATCATTTTCTATGTGTTTAAAACGTGGTTGATATAAAAACCTTCCACTATTTGTGTTTTATTACAATAATATATATTATTCAAGTATTCAGATTACTCATTATAAGGTCCATTATAGAATGAAATGTAAAAATCCAACATAATGGAATGAATTTGTAGAAAAAAATCTATTAGGACCCAAGCTATAAGAGGAAATTTTATACTCAGGTTAGATCCCCTTATAAACACAAAAGGGAAGCACATAATGTATATAAATTTTATAATGATAATAGTCTATGTGATAAAGAATTATGAGTTGGTGATAAAGTGTTTTGTTGAATTTCTCGACATATGAATTAAGAGAGAAATATTCTAATGATATATTTGTCCCTCTAAATTCCTTGATCATATAGGGACTATATCATAGCGCTTGTTTCTTACGCTGAACCTCACTTAGGTTCATAATGTGTTTTATGAATCTCTCTTAATGAAGTATATATGTGATTCATCACATGTACTAAACTTATAGGTCATAATATTGTAGAATGATATTTCTTATGAGTAAAAATTGGTATATATTATTAATCTTATATAGAATAATATATGAAATAATATCACTCACCATGTCAGTGATTTGTACCAAAACCACTAACTTTAGGATGTTATGTGAGAACATGATAATGTGATGAGGAATAAGATTCCTCACTGATTGATACCATAGAGATGAATTATGAGGTATTTTTTCATTGTATGTGGGGTTTAATGTAACACCCATATATCTTTTGAAATATTTTTTCAACTAAAATTATTCTTTCTGATATTTTTCATAAAATGCAACACTGAATTTTTCTTGTGTTATATAGAACTCATTGTTTTAACAAAACACAATGCACTATTATTTTTTAATGGTTGTAACCTGGACATTATAATTGTTGGTATTAATAGGATTAAGTAAACTATGATAATATATAGTTTAGACATGTTATATATAATTAATTATTTTCGGACCTATTGGAAATAAATGATATTAAAAACTATAATAAAGAAATAATCTTTCAGAAAAACTATTTTTATGTACACAAATTCATTATACCTCATGAAATGAAACAAATAATTTTTTATTTATTTTAATTATTTTTATATAAATATAATTATTTTAACATTCATATTTTTTGTATTTTGAATAAGAGATATTAATAATTTCAATTTTACACTTAAAATTGCATTTTTCTAAAAGTAGTCTTATCTCCTTTTGTGTACTTATTTTTCAAAATAATTTTTTCCATAATTAGAACATGTATTTAAAAAATTAAACTAATTTTGGAATAATCTTGTTAAAATTATATTATGCTGACTTTTTTAAAATTTTCGAATAAGATACATATTTCAATGAATAGTGAAAAATACAAGTTTTTAATAAAAGAATTCATTTATTTTAGAGAATTTTTAAACCAAATAAATTTGTTAATATGGTTTTTAAAGTAAAAAATAAATAAAATATAAATATATTTTAATTCAATTTAGTTAATTGCAATCAATTTCATAAGGAATTTTCATATAGAAATGTTTTAATCTTTTGTACATTATCTCTTTTGAGAAGAAATTTCTCATTGGGTATGTGGGATTAATTTAAAATTAAATATAGGAAATTATGTTACTGAAATTTGGAAATATGTATTAAATATTTGTATTGATAATAATTAATATTTTCCCATATGTTCAACTTATATTTTGACTATTTTTAATAGTAATCTATAAAAATTAATTTATAAGGTTAAGGTAAAAAACTGGTTTATGAGGGGTCAAACTAAAATGATGTTGGATAAAATGACCTATAAAATTGACCAATAAAATTTATATAGACATATATCAAAATTATCACCTATAAGGTATTATTATATAACATTTTCGAACCTGTTGTCATGTTAAAAACCTGGTTACACCTTTTTATTTTTAAAAATAACAAGTTTGCCTCTCACCTCACTTATAAAAGGCAATCCACTTTCATCTCTTTTTAACACATCTAAAACCGATTTTTTAGAAACTATATACCCAAATAACATTCTTAATCACCAAAATATTATCCTAGAATAGTTATTGTTTCATAAATCCAACCTAATTAGTTTTTGGTGTACATTAAAAGGTGTTATTCGAAGAAGATGTAGGACCCCTAACCCAACGTTTAATTTTATTTATTTCTCCACATAATTAATTTATTATTAAAAAATTATGATATAATAACTAATTTTATTACACATACTATTATGCTATTAATTTTATGTAACAGCCTAAATTGTTTTCCTCTTCAATCAAATGTATTATGAAATTATCATTCATGTGTACGATAGACTACCACCTCATGAACCGATGTCAATCATTTGTACACTACCACCACTCAGACAATGGATATAATTATGTATTTAATATTCATATATTATATTTATTATAGTTAAATAATTATGTAATTATTATATTACATATAATTTCATACTTTACATTCATTGGGAACATAAATACGCTGCTCATGATTATGGCAGACTATCATCTCATGAAGTGATGTGACTCATTCTTGTCTTCGATGGATGGTAATAAAGATGGATATAATTAAAATATATGATATATATGAAATAAAAATTATTCTATAATGGTAATATACTATTTACATTTTTTTAATACATCATGAAAATTTAAACGACATTCATGTGTACGTGTGGTCTACCGTCTCAATGAACAATGGACTTCATTTTATACATCTAACACATATGGATTACCATAAATAAATATATATAAATTTAAATGATATTTATTATCATGATTAAAATTCATAATATTATGGGAACATGATCAATTTAATACAACCAAAGGTAAAAACTCAAACGATACAAGAAAAACAAAGCCCTTATTTCTAAAAACATACCTTTAACAAGGAACTATTATTAATCGTGTAATAAAATTTCCATAATAAATAATATATTGAATAATATATATATATATATGGATAATTAGTATTTTTAAAATAGAAATATATTTAACATATAAATGGTTTCAATATGTAAAAAGTAACTGTGATGTATGGTAATGGATTTTCATCTCACTTTTATTTTCTATGTGACGAATTCCTTATCCAACACATATTAAATTTATGTGTTTTATATACTTCCCATGTTAATATTTAATGATTATAATCTATAATTTTATTGGTATATAGATATGCATTTTAATATCTCTCTATCATGGGGTTTAAGGTTCCGAAGATACCAAAGCAGTAATGGATTGTTTTTTCAATTTTCTATCTAGGAGACATATGTTATGTTATGAATCTATCTCATTTTATGAGATTTATATAGTTAAAATTTTACATGTAATTTATAGAATTTATTTATTATGATGGAATTAATCTTTTTATTTAATGTTATTCTTTGAAACATCCCCAACCTGAAAATCACTCAGCAATGCCTCGTGCTGAGTCGTCAACTGACACGAAGCATGCCTCCTCGTATTCCAAATGTTGCTGACTAGTATCGAGGGTCTTGAAATTTCAGTGGGGATATTATATTATCTTATTTATAGTAATATATAATATATAATATATAAAATAATGAAACAATAACAAATAAAATATGAACATACATTGATAATGAAATCCCCAACAAGGTACACACCCAACACAAATAAGTGAACAAGTCATGTCATGATGATTGTTCCAAATGTAAAAGGAAAACCATAAACAATATGAAAATATGACTCCCAATAATGGGCCTTGACTCAGTGTCTATATCCTCATCAATTCACATCTCATTATCAACTAAACTTCCTATGACAGTTCTTTTACGCTTGTCGAGACCTACAACCTTGAAATCTCTTCATGTACCCAACAACGGCACAAGTAGGGTGTGAGTACAACTCAGTATTCCACCAAAAATAGTGTCTATAAAATATTTACTCTAACAAGATAGTTTATGAGAGTATTGAATAAATTATAAGGAAAAATAAATACAATTATAGAGTAATTAGTTAACTATAGTTACCTTAGCATATTTCATTATTCGTTTCATGGGTTAGGAATTTACATTATTTTAACAATCGCTCAGACCAATTAATAATAAATAATATGAAATATGGAAATTTACCAATATAACTAGGTAAAAAACCCTTAAATTTCATAATCATTCTATGTAGATTCATATAATTTAACCATGATGTAATAGAGTGTTAGTCATACATCCTAACCCATGCATTTAAGGGGTGGGTTTAGAGCATTAGTCCAACATGAACCATTAGAGTAAATTCACCCATTTATCCCACACCACCAAACCATGTGAATGTTTTTATATATCCTTTCACAACATATACCATATCAAAATCCAATATTAACAATCATATAACATTTACAATTTACAATTAATTCAACATATAAATCATCTTCAATCTTTAACCATTGAATACAATTACTATTCACTTGGCATAGCCCAATTAACATTTCTACCCTTTTCTTACATTGTATCATTTATAATAATAAGAAATTAAATTACATTAAACCACTTATCATAATTCATCATTCTATATTCATTATCACATTTACATATTCCAATTACATATCCCAAGACATTTAACACAAATGTTTGTCCATTTAACCCTTTTCACATTTTCCAGATACATTCACATGCCAAAGACAACATCTAGGAACCAATTCCATTAGGTCCCCTTAGAAAAAAATTATTCATGATAAATTTTATTCATGTGAATTATTTCTAAATAAGGAAACATTCATCCATACTTATCCATTTTCAATGCTTGGGATTATTGGTGGAACCGATGAGTGGCCTCAAATCATTCCAACTAACCACAGTACATTCCACAGGGAAGATGAGCTATTTAAAACATCACTTAATTAATTATTTTATCAGTTATTACACATGAAAACAAATTCAAATCAAGTGGTATTCAATATCACAACCACACATTCCAAAATATAAAACAAAAATATCAGATATAGCTTTTAGACCTCCTACATTGATTTTAGTTATGAATAAACTATTAGCATTATCCTTAGATCTAGATTCAAGAACCCCATGAGGCCTTAACATATAATCCAATAGAAAAGAGGGTTTTATGGATTTATAAGGGGATGGAAAATAGTACAATCCCTAATATAGAAAATAGAATCAGGAGGGATATTATACCTACCTAAGGCTATGATTTACAACCAACGACAACATAAATGATCTAGAAATGAGGAAGATTAATTTTTGGTAGATCTTGGGGATTTAGGTTCATCATTAGGGATAGAGATAGAAGAGAGATAAGGACAAATTGTGAGAACTAAAAAATCCTAAGTGGGATATTTCCTAATTTTCCACTTTTTAATGGGGTGCACAGTTTAGCCACATGGTGTACCAAATCTTGCACCAACTGTGAGCCACCTTCTACACAAGAAGGGTTAAGCCACAAAATTACCTGGGAATTCCCAAATGGTATGAAAACCCATGTGCCAACTATGCATTAATCCTTTATCCATGGTGACATGGTTGGCCTCCACCCTCACAAGGTTTTCACTAATCTTGTGGAAACCATGAAGCATTCATAGAATAGTCGTATTTCACCTTTCTATCATGTCATGATCCATCAGAACTCCCCCAAACCTCCTTACACACCTAGTAAATATTTAATTGGACAACATTAAGAGATTTAAAACAAAATTTTTACAATGAAAAAACTCTATGAAATTTTAAATCATATAACCTCCACACATTTTAATGGCTCATACTTTATCAAATCCCTAGAGAATCATATAGCCTCTAAAAATGATATTGGTCCACTAGGACCACATATCTGAATCCCATTCCAAAGATTATTCCTAAACATTTATATGCTACCACAGAACATGAACTAAAGGTATGGATTTACCTCTCAATATTTTCTCTCTAATATGTACAAAATGAACCAGATGCTCCTTGGATAATTCAATAGCCACAAGTTAAATGTCCTCAACATCAACCACATCAGATTGGTCGGGTTAATACTATCGAAGTTTTGAAACATGAAAATCATCATGAATAAAACTATACCACTATGGAATATCCAATTGAAATATCGTCAGTCTAATCCCCTCTATAATCTCAAATGATACCATATACCTAGGAACCAACATTCTTAGTTTCTAAATCCTATGGTTACCCAACCATGGTGAAATATGAAGTAACACTAGATCACCCACCCCTAAATCATGATGTCTACACCGGCATTCCATATAAAAATTCTACCTAAACTAAGGCATTTACCTATAATTCAAACAAAACTAAACCTATTCTACCATCTCATACATGAGACTCCTTACCAACAACTTCGATTTCCTAGCCTCTAACCAGTATAACGGAGATCTACACAGTCTACCATATAACGCCTATAATAGTTCCATGTGAATTATAGCAAAGTAAAAATATTTATGGAAAACTCAATAAGTGTTAAGTGTTCTACCCATGATTGACACAAATCATAGAAACATGCTCTTAACATAACCGCCAATAACTGAATTTTACCCTCTAACTACCAATCTATCTACATGTTGAATGTTATACAACAAAAAATAGAGGTTTTGAGTGCCTTATTCAATCCCTTATATAAACGGGATGTGAAATGCAGATCACGATCTAAAACTATAGTACGTGGAACCACGTGTATCCATACAATCTCTTCAAAATAAATCCCACATAACTGATCTGTAGTGATTCTCTCTCTAATTGGAAAATTGTGATATACCATTAAAACTTATCTACAACTACCCCTATAACATCATTCTTCTAAGGCATCCTCTGAAGTACCAAGATGAATTCTATTTTCATGTCATCACATTTCAACTCTCAAATATGTAATGGGTGCAAAAAACCACCTAGTCGCTGATGTTAGGCCTTCACCGGTTGATAGGTAAGGAATCATTTTCTTAGACCAGCAACATCCTTCTTCATCCCCGACCACCAATACTACCTAAGAAAACCAGGATTCTTTTTTTCCAAACATGGAGGTGCCTCCCACCTCCATGCATGGAACTCTCCCATCAAATCTCTCTCACATAGATATTTTCACAAAAACATGACCATGATCATAAATAATCACATAACTACTAGTAGTCCAAAAAGTAGGGGAATCTAAACCATTCATACATTTTATTAACAATAAATATTTTGAATCTTATTGTTTCTTATCTTCGATATATTGATAAAAATTGACTTAGATGCCACAGATTCATGGTAAATTTGTCTGTTCCAATCCTAAAACTCCAAATTAATATCATCAGACAAATCCAAAATCCACCACTTGATATAGGAATCCTATGCATCCTGATGTTGATTTTTTAACTTAAGGCATCTTCAACACTATTAACCTTTCTCAATGAATAAACAAAATTAAAGTCAAAATATTTAAGTTAACCCACCCATATTTATTTTCAATGATTCAAATCACGTTGACATAAAATATACTTTAGGATTTAATGTTTCGTATATATCATGACCCATTTCCCCAACTAGTACTGCCACCAACACTTCAGTGCATAAAATTCCATGGTCAACACTTGATCTTGAGTGGTGCAGTTCATTTGATGAGGCCACAACTACCATGACCCACAAGTCACTAACAAATCATCATGTTTCAAGACCGCACATAGTCCAATAGTAGGTTCATCACAAAACAACTTATATTGTTTACTTGGACAAGGTTATATTAGAATCAGCATGGTTTCTACCTACTCCTCCAAATCATGGAAATAATTCTTACATGCCTCGGACAACGCAATATTAATTTCTTTCGTAGTAAATCCTGAAAATGGCATCATCAAGTAGGTTAAATCCTTGAAAATCCTTCATTTATAAATAGAAAACCCCAAAAATCTATGAACATTAGAAACATAGCTTGAATTCCCCTATGATACAACCACCTACACTATTTCTGGGTCCACCGACACACCTTCCCCAGAGATTATGTGACAAAAAATATTAATTTTATCAATCCATAAATGATACTAAGATAGTTTTGTGTATATCCTATGCTATCTTTGTGTACTACAAATAATTCCAATTTGTTTGGAATGATCGTAATAACTTTAGAGTACACCATGATATCTTTAACAATGAAACTACAAATTGACCCATATAAGGGTAAAAGAGATAATTTATTTGATATATAAACTCTCTCGGTGTATTGGTCATCTCAAATGGAATAAAAAAAATAATACAACCCATACCTACTCTTGAAGGCATTATGTGGTATGTCATAAGGTCTCCCCCTTGTCTGAGGATACCCTAACCACAAATCAATCATGAAAATACCAACACACTTCTTAGATGGTCAAAAGGTTCATCGATTCAAGAAATTGGGAATCTTTTCTTGACCGTAATCTAATTAGTATTCAAATAATCAACCTACAATAAAAAATATATGTCATCATTGTTAAGAAACAACACTGGAGATCCCTCGTGATGGCATATTAGGATGAATAAATCCTTTCTTATTCAACTACATCAATTGAGTTTTATGCTTCTAGAGTTCTAGTTTCATTTTATATGGAGGAATTGAAACTGGTTCTACGACTGATAGCATTTCTATTATGAACTCATCAAATCTCTAAGTAAGAAACCCCAAAAATTAATCCAAAAACACTTCCGAAAATTGATCCACCTCTAGAGTAAACACAATCTTCTCTTCACCCCCATCATTTATCAAAATAAAAGCTAATTGGGCTATGATTTCACCTAATTGTTGACAAACTATCCTTGCACAGCCTACCCAAACATAACATTCCCATAAATAGACCTAGTTTTTTCCCTCAAGTAACCTAATTGATACCCTATGATGGTAAATATTATTTTCATTCTATAACATTATTCAATCAATCACCAAAATCCAATCAAAACCTTACATATCAAGCATGAAAAAATCCCACAGAAAATGGTATCTGCGAATCTCCAATGAACACCCCTTACATTGTGAGAATTTTTCAAATCGCACCGCTAATAGTGTGTTAGTTGACATAGCTCAACACATACAGTCTACTTATAGAAAAAAACATAACCAAAATCTAATTATAAATAAAATAATATGACTCAAAAATATTGAATAAACCAAAAGAAAGAGTAAAATTCACTAGAATCATACCTCAAATAGTAGATGGTCCAACCTCACTACCTAGTGAGGTAGTATTAACTACATGAAGTAGGACTGCCCCTCTACCCTGGGCTCTGATCAGAGCTCTTGAGTTTGCACTAGCATTCTGATATTGATGTTGTCTCCCTAGAGAGTCACATCAGATACCTCGATGGTTAAGACTTGTCAAGTTCAAACTTCCATTCTGATATTAGGTAACTGACCCCCTACCTGCACTCGCCATATACCTCGATCCATCCTTATTTCTTTGTTGTTGAGGATTCTTATAGAACATCTAAACATGGACCAAACTACCACACACCCAACACATGACTGGTGGTCAGGAAAAATTACTCTACATGTGTCTCGGTTTACCAAATTGAAAAAATAAGACTTGGTCTCTTCCGTGAGACACTGATTCCCTATTCTGAAAACCATGTCCACCATTCCCTCGGTGGATAATCTCAAGGAGGTTTTTTATACCATTATAATTCACTCCACTAGATCCCCCTATCAAAACTGGATTTCCACTACCTATTTTATCCTTTAGATTCACTTATGAGACAAGGTCCTCATCTATTACATTGAAAATGAAATTATACAAAATATATTTACCTAGGGATTGGTCTCTTGTCAATGTCCTTTTTGGAAATGTTGTTCCATAGATTACTCATATCCCACTAAAGCATGAAAAAAATGTTTCAAGTCCATGAAATGACCATCATATTCCATCACTGACATGGTTCCCTATGTTAATGTCGTGAATTCTTTATCCTTGTATTGTCATAGGGTCTCTAGTTAGTAATGATGGATAATAATTTCCTAGAAATCCTTCCATAAAATCCCCTCTAACTACTTCATATTGACCAATATATAAAACCAACACCTTTCCGAACATCACACCAAGTATGAATACTTCTTGAATCTCTTCTTAGGAGGATTCTCTAAATGAAGATGAATTGTCTAGATGGACTCTTTCGAGAACCATGCTTCCCCTATCCCAACCTATCAAGTAAGTGTTAGAGGTTACAACAACTAAAATCCTTGAGTCATCAAAAACATAAATAGAGTAAACCACCATTGGTCTCATTCTATTATCTATATTAAACTAGAAAATTTATCCCATAAATGAACATTTTCACTATTTCCAATATTCACTAGGTCCACATGATCCACTTATAGGAGATAATTATCAGTGATATCCTCTTGTCACCCCATTAGAACACATAATTATGGTGTCATTTCTCTAAAATGATAAACACGAGTCTTAAAATAGATGAAATAAAGGTTCCCCAATTCATAAAAATGGATTTTCAATATCCACAATCATTTCATTTCACATACATTGACTCATCTAACAATGTCACATCAAGAACACTATCATCACCCATCCCTACCATCTGCCACAGATAGATTCTGTTAAACCCACATACACGATTATAATTATTCTATTAGATAATTTTTTTCAATTTATTCCCACTTTTTAAAACAAGGATATTTTCCTCTAAGGATCATCCCCATTTCAAACTTGTTAAAATTAACATTTAACCTATTTACACCATTTCATTGTGAACAACTATTTAACCTTATTTTTATTTAATCATTTGCATAAAATTTATTAAACCCCATTTTCATCATATTTCCAAGGATGTTAAATGAATTATACACCATATTACCCACACACCAGTCCATTATGTACATATCAAGATGCATGTCACGTATACCCTAGGTACCAAGAATGAGTCATTAATGTATAACCTAATGTCGTTCTATCCATGTCAAAAATATAATGAAACATTCACATAACACAACAAGTTCATCACCAAATGGTGAAATATCATTCAATCGCAATGAAAAATATCCAACATAAATTCCCACCCTGAACACCTAGGATTTCCATCATAAATGGGTTAGCTAATCCCAAGAACACGCTTATTTCCAAGACCCGACACATCCTAGTCTTATCTCTACAATCCAAAATAATTATACCATAGAAAAAAACTTTCCTATGATACCATATTGTGACATATATAACCCGTAAATCACTAAACAATGACCTGATTTGAGTCTCCACATGACCTCAACTGTGTGTCCCCATACACCATAGGTCTCCGACTAGCATGAAGGGTTTGGTAAAATCTTAGGGGGGGGTATACCATATTTTTGAGAGTAATATACAATAGATAATATATAAAAATAACTAATAATCGATGAAAATACAAGGATAATCCAATAAAAAACAGGTTACAATCCACCACCAAATAATTGAACATGTCCAATCATGTTAATAGTTAAAACGGTGAAAGGAAACCCCATGTGAATAAAAACAAATAACTCCCCAAAATAGTTTACCACTCCAAATCTGGATCCCCATCCATGCAAAACTCATTCCAAACTCAACTCCCTGGCATGGGGCCTTTACCATTATCCTGACATTCAATCATTAAATACTCTCAGGTACCCCACATTAGCGTATGTAGGGTTTGAGTACATCTCGGTAGGCTCAAACTAATGGTGTCTACAACATATCCAGTCTAAAGACATAGTTCATTGAAGTATAAAATAAATGATAAGTTAAATTAAAAAATAATTTCAGAGTTTTTAATTAACAATAGTTACCTTAGTCGTTTTGATTAGATGTTTCACAGGTTAGGAATTTTTATTATTTACATAATAGCTCAATCCAATCAATAACCATGAATAATAAATATGTTATGTTCAAAATATCACGAGGGAAATCCATTTAAAAATCATTTACATCATAAATACCTTATAGAATTAGACTCAGTTGCTCTATCCAATGCAACCAATATGGCCTAGATTGTTATTCCAATATCATAACCCATGCATTTTATGGGTGGGAAGAGAGAATCAATCCAACTAGAACTGTGGGAGGAGGCTTAGTATTTTATTACACACCCCATACCATGTTCACATGTTTATTTATCTATTCACAAAATATTCCATATCCCAAAACAATTATAACTAGAATATAACATTTACATCTCACAATTCGTTCAACATATAGGTTAACTTCAGACATTAACTATTTAAGGAAATTATCATTTAAATGGAATAACACATTTAACACATATCCATTTTTGTTAGTTTTTCTCATTTATCATAATCAAAAATGCATTTACATTTACCCATTTGATATAATTCCTCTTTCTACATGCATTATCCTATTTACATATTCAAATAAAAAATTTCAATCCATTTAATACATTTCCAATTAACCCTTTTTTCATTTTTCCAAAAAATATCGTATGTCGCACCCAGAATCTAGACACCAATACCATTATGTGCCCTTGGGAAACAATTATTCATTTTTACAAAATTATCTTGTGATCTATTTTTACACAAATCAACCTTATGCTTAAATTTATCATTTTCCATGCTCGGTAATATTGGTGGACCCCTTCGGTGGCCCTAAATCAGCCCAACTGGCCTCAATGCATCCCACGAGGATCATGAGGATTTTAAATAATTACTTGACACAACAGTTTATCAGTTATTACTCTATAAAACAAACAATAATTAATAGGGAATAAATATCACTAACTATCTTTCATAAATATATAAATAAACTATGTGGTATAACTCGTAGTCTACCTTCCACAATTTCGATGACGAATTCCCTCTTCACATTAGACTTAGATCTAAATTCATGTGCCCCTTGAATCCTTAACCTAGAATCCCCCCAGAATAGGGGTTTTAGAATTTTGAAGTATTTCAGAGAACTTACAAGCCCAAATCCATAAAATATAAGCACTAGGAAGAAAATAAATTCTTATAGAATCATTCTACAATAAAAAAACTCCATAGGTCCATGAAATGATGGATAATGATTCATTTGAGCTCTTGAGGGATTAGGTTCATCAAAATGGGTAGATGTAGAATAAAAGGAAAAAAATATTTCACGAACAAAAAACGCGAGTGATTTTTTTTTAATTTTCCTCTTCTTAATGTGTTGCATGTTTTAGCCACACATTTTTTCAAATCGTTCAACAACCTTGTGCAAGCTTCTTCCCAAGAAGGGTTAGGTCACATAGTAACCTAGGTTGGCTTGCATAGTTTAATAAATTTCACACCAACTGTGTGAGAAGCCTCTATATAGTGATCCATGGTTTGGCTTTCCCCCATGAATGGTATGCACCAACAATGTGTAAACCAAGTAACATACATAATATAGTCTGGTTTCCACTTTCTTTCATGTTTTAAGCCTAAAAAACACACTCAAACTTCATCAAACACCCTAAGAACATTTAATTCACCTATATTATGATATTTAAACAAAAATTTAAACAAAATTATAAATCCATGAAATATAGAATATTACATTATTTTAGGGGATAATGATTCAATTGTACCAAATTGGTAAGGCTTTTTGTTACAATCTCATCGATTATCAATATTTTTCATGATTATGCTACCACTAAGAAAATTTTATGTTCTATCTCTCATGAACCTCATGTATTATAATATTCTATACTTTTTAATGTTAATAAATGTTTTTATTTGATTTTACTCTGTTTATGTAATCAAGAGTTCAGAAGACTTTTTTAGAAACACGACGTTATTTTTCTAATCAGTTTAATATCCGTTTTCTCTAAATTAATGTTTTATAAAAAAATATTATCCAAAAAAATGTATTTAAAAATTCTATAAAATAATAATTAATATCACAGTTACGAAATTTTAACTTTATATTGATTTTTTTGAATATAATCTTCTTGTATATTTCTGGAAAATTTAATATTTTCATTTAGAAAAATATTAATAATATCTTTGTTTTAATATATATAAAATGTACTCAATTTTCCACCGTTTTGACCATTCAATTTTTTAAATATTTCCTCATAATGTAAAAAGGTTATTTTTTAATGAAAATGTTGTTGAAAATGGGTTCTATTTTTAAATGTGGAATTTTATATTCCCCAAGAAATTTTATAATCAATTTTCGTAGAATCCTTTATAAATATTAATAGATATTTTAAAATAAATCAATTTTTAAAATGTTTTAGCTTGTAAAGTGTTTTTTTACTCTGAAATGGATATTTTCCTTAAGATATGTTCCATGTTATTTTTATTCCCAAATAAATATTGATCTAATAGAACAATCTGTGATGTTCGTCATGGTTTTATAGGGATATGATCTCAATATACAATTATGGTTATCTGTCCAAATATTTTTTGATTATGATGAAATGAGGCTTATGAAAAAAAAATTATTTTTAGGTTTTATTATTTAATGAAATTAGTAATTGACTATGAAAAATGTTTCATTTCCAATGTTTATGTAATGATAAAATTTTTATGAAACATATTTTCTTTAATGTGTTTTGATATTATGAATTGTTTATGATCTAGTAGGCCATATATATATTATTTTTGTAATTTTATTGGAAATACCTACATGTACCTCTTATGAATTGTGTAAATTTTTATAAATAATGAGTATATATGATATCTGTGAACCTGATTACATGTTCACAGTGTTATGTGTGAAAATCATTAAATGTTCACAGATTTATGAGTAGACTTGGATTTAATATCTATATCATTATGTATGGACCTGGTTTCATGTCCAAAAGTTTCTATGAGGACCTTATTTCATGTCCTTAATATAATTAGTGGACATTATTATAATTATACATGATAAAAATTTTATAAACATTTTTGTATGAGACACATTTCTAGCTTATACAAATGTCTTATTTTCAGGGCTCATGGTTTTTGATTCCATTATAATCAATGTCTTATAAACGAAAATAGTTTAATTCCTGAATCAGCTATATGATCTATTATATCTAGGGTGTTGTTTTCAAAAGTTATTATCATGTTCAAATACCCTTATTCTCATGATATGTTCATATCTCTATTTTTCCATTACTGAAATTATAAGATCACCATTTCTTAAGTTTCCTTTCCCGATGTAATGATAAAAGGTATTATGTATGATATGTCTAAAATGGATTATTGTTATAAAGAACTTAGTGGGATATGATGTAGCTCACTTATTAACTAGTTTTTTACATGTCAGTGTTTCCAAAGATTGTAGTGCCTGGGGATTTTGGCATGAATCGCTATGTTATGTAATAAATAACCATATATTTAGACGTTATATTTTATAATGATTGTTTTGGATTAGAATATATTTTCTAAAAATGATTTCTCCTAAAACATGGAGAGGATACTAGAGGGGCTCACATTTTATAAGTGAGGGTATGCAAATTTTTATAATTTAACAAATTATTAAATTAATATATATTAATTTTTCATGTTAAAATGGATATAAATCAATTTAATTTCAATTTAAGACAATTAGTTTTCTAAATACCCTTATATAATTATATTTGGACAATTTTTTGGTGATTTTTTCAATCTTATATTCTTTTCTAAACTCCCCATTAACACTTTTGAAATTTAATATGATATTAATAATTAAAACTATTTTGGGGTCATTAAATTTACAATATATGAAAAATTCACCTTTAAATGATACATTTTTTATATTTCAAACTGTATCTAAATCTATTGGATGATTTTTTTAATTATAAATTATTTAATAAATTATTTTTTATTATAAAACGTCATTAATTAAAAATTATTAAATCCATGACTTATTATAATAAAATATGTGTCAAAAAAAATGTAAATTGATTCCAAAATGCCATGGATTAAAATATAAGGAGGGTATTATAATAATATTATCATCCAATCAATTTTTGACTTCCCTAGGAAAAAATTTAAACCTATTTCTTGGTTTAACCCCTTGGTAATCCATTTTTAACCTTAACTGTGGTAATAAAATATCCAATATTAAATCGTTGTAATTTTACTAATAAGGTAAAAATTATCCCATAAATGGCCAAGGTATGATCATATTGAAAATTTTTCTTCCTTATTTCACTATTGAAATATTTTTATGATTTTTTTATTATTTAATAAAATATATTTATCATAAAAAACTATTAATGTCATCTTAAGATCTATTAACATAATTCAATTTTCAAATCAAAAAATACATTAATATAATCCATATATAAGACATAAAAATATATGTAATATTTTATATATTCTTTCAAAATTCATGTGTAATTTTAACTCTCCAAAAAAATTTATTTCTAGGAGTTTTTAAATTCATTTACATGATTGTTCTCCTCTTTGCTTATGAATTGTGTCGACATTGTATAAGCATATAAGGTAACTATTTCATAACCAAAAAATAAAATTAAAATAAAATGTAGAAAACCAATTTATCTTTATAATAAAAAATTATAACTTAATATATGTTCTTTTTATCTCTATCAAAACATATTTTAGGTATTAAAAACATATGGTGGCATATTTTACATTATATTTAGATAAAATAATATATAAATCATTTTCAAATAAAAAAGAAAAATGTTTTCCAAAAAATATAAATTTTTTTGAGGATGGTATAAATAAAATCATTAAATTGATTAAAGATAATATTGTGTTATTTTTAGTCAATTTTATATTATTTTCACATTATAATTAATTTATTTAAACATAAAAATGTGAAATATATTTAATATTATTGATATTTCCAATGAAGAAAAAATTAAAGGGGCATATTTACAAAATTTAGACATATTAGATCAAAATATTGAATATTTTTTTAAAATTAAATTTCTTGATGTTCTAGAAAATCATTTAACATTATGACATAAAATATAATGAAAAATAGTTTTTTGAAAAATGAATTTTTAATCCCAAAAATGAACTTATTCTAAAATAAGTTATGATGATGATTCATATGTAATTAATTATATTATGTATAATTAATTTAATATTATGTAAATTTGAGATCAAATTAAAATCTTAATAACACTTTTTAATGAAAAGAAATAATAGTTTTACAAATATAAAAAACCAATATTCAATGAAAAATCAACATTTTATGAAAAATGTGAAAATCCCACCGTATGATTATTTTGATATTATAATTTGCTAAATTATTTAAATTTAATTAGATAAGTTTTATAAAATCAAAAAATATTAATCATAACATGTTACCATAAGATGTAATAAAAATGATTTTTAGATAACATATTTTTGAAGAATAAAATCAATTTACTAAAGCATTCATTGTTTATTTCCTAATAATTAATTAACAAATTTTTATTAATTATGCCCTTTATTTATATTTTATAATTTTTTTACTACTATTTGTACCCACTAATTAAATGCCTCGATAACAATGTTCATAAAATAATAATATTTTCTTATTCTTTTAAGCTATGTGTTGTGTGTTGTAAATGTATTAATGATAGTTTTCCTTTTAAATCTAAAGATTGTAAAAATGAATTTAAAAAACTAAAAAAAATAAATATAAATTAGTATAATAAAGCATAACCAAAAGTTTAGTCAACTACTATATTTCCTTATATTTAAATTTATTTAATAATTATTGATAATATGTCTGATGCAATATCAATGATAACAATTATGTTCGTGACATGAAATCCCTCTATCTATTAACATCATCTATAATCTATCGATGATGGATATTTTTTATGATTTTTTTTTTATTTTTATAACATGAATTCATGAACATTAAAACAACTAACTCAATAAATCAAAGTACTCATTCTCAATAGTAGAGATATCTAGTGGGAAAATAATGATTAATCTCTTATTATGTTTTATTGAGTAAAAAACCTATATACTTTCTAAAAAATGTAGTTCTATCAATATCAATGAATAGTTTTCAATGACAAAATGTGGCAATATATATCCTAAATTTCTCAAATATCCTACAAAACATTTCCATTGTTTGATAAACATGATAATCATGGAAGACATATTGAATAGTGTATGGATGATAAATTATATGTTTTTTATGATAAATAATCTCATTTACGGTGAAGAAAATGATATATTAATCAACCTAATCATCATAAACCATTACGATATTTTTCCATTTTTTAATTCATACTTTGGCATATGAAATAATATATTTGAAATACTGCTACACTCATTCAAGAATGAGTGGAACATTAACATCATAACTCATTCATATCATATAATTAATAAATCATGATAGAAACACTAAATATAGTGTGTAATCACCTACTCAGTACATTGGGTACAGTCATGTATGTGGTCCTTCCAATATAGTTATTGTACAACATGTAAAAAATTATCATATATTTCACACACCCAAAATTTACATTCAAAACTAGTATTTTTTCACACTAAATGATTTTTTCCTTATTAGAGAAATCATCCTCAAATGAAAATTTTCATTCCATGGTTGTAGTACTTAATAGAATTTTTCAATGAACTTTATGTTTCAAACACTTGTCCAACATAATATTTTTTATCAATTATATCAGATGTGTTACCTAGAATTATGGGTAATTCAGTACTTCATGAAATGACACCTTAATCGAACTCATGTGCCCGTGATATTCCCTCTACTAAAGAATTAGATATGAAAGTATGGTTACCACTCATAAGTTCTTTCTTGTATATAAAAGTAACCTTATAATGTTCATTTTACAGATATTAATCTCCCACAATATCTAAATCATACAATGATATTATGAAATATGTTTTTTAAATTAATTTAATTTCTTTAATTGAATTTATTACACAAAACATCAGGTTTTAACGAATCATGAGATACTATTAAAATTATTGTAGAGACCCAAATCTTGACATATACGGACATTACATTACTTTTTAGGAATACTTAATACATAACAAAAACAGACACCAAAGGACCATAATAGTTTAGTAGCTTTGGAAACTGGGAACATAATCTTCTAATCTTGGTGAAAGATCCTCAACATCTCCCATAAAGAACTTCCCTTTTATTACCAAAAACCATTCCTTATATCCTAGGGAAAAGAAAACATAAAAAGGGTGAGCTCAAATGCTCAGTAAGGGAAAACATAGTTAACATAAAACAATCCATAAACATTTGAAATAAAAAACATGAACATGAAATTTAAACATCAAAATATTGAGCAAAGACATAAATCGCGGAAGTACACAAGGCATAGATCATAAAGGAACATTAGTCATGATAAAATAGAATGGTAATAAAACATGTAATTGTGTCATCCATTAAGAACATGTTATGATATCCATAGTAGCCAAGGAATTACTACCAAGACCATCTTAGTGGACAAAGTCCCATTCTGAACCGAGTTCACTCCTCGTTCCCGTCCTATAACTCTAAACCGGATTAAATTACCATTCCAGCCATCTCTATCTCATGAGATATAAATATTTACCCAATTTATTGGAGGGAGATATAGGTCCCACCAAACTCATAATGAAATCTATCTTACTTGTGGCACAAAATAAACATACATCATTCATAATAACCCAATAAATAAAATGGGTTTCATAAACATCATCCCAAAATCACATAATCCATATAAAAGAAATGGATATCATTTCATAATAAGAAAAGTGAAACCATGTAAATCATAGATACATTAAACTTGAAACATACACATATGAAATAATGTCATCTTAGATGGAAAATGGTTTTGATAAAACATTTGAAATGAATTCTTGAGGAAAATATTTTTTCTTCTTCAAAATAATTTTCTTTTCAAAAAATGCCATGAAATTTTAAAATAAAATTATTTTGTTGAAAATATTCAAAAAATCTTCTATATTAAGCTTCATGAAAATGAGGCGTTATGACATCGTAAAAATATGTTCACCCCGTATAAGTTAAAAATACCATTCTTCTCGTACTTTTGTCGGAAAAGTCAAAAAGTACCTCATATGGTAAAAAAAAGATTCCTTACATACCATGTAGTAAAAGTCAAAAATGGTTTAAAAATGAATTTAAACATACATGAGAACATTTTTAGAAAACATGCTCTTGGATGACAAAGATAACCCCAGTAAATACTTACGAATAAATAATCTCAGATAAAAATGAGATTGATAAATTATCCCTTACCTTAGGTCTGATATGCTTCGTACGTATCCAAAACTCCTTTATAATGATTTAAATAATGTCATTTACTTATTTCAGAATAATATTCATTGTTATGATGTCATATATGGTTCATTTATGACTTTATATTACCCGTTCTTTTGTAAGTTCCATGTTAAAGTAGCTTTTTGGGTTAAATCATTTTATTTATCGTACGTGTCTGGACTTGTTGTTCTTGATATTATTACTTATATCCTGATATAATTAATTCCAGAATGTAAAACATGATTTATATATAATATATATTCAGTATATACATATATATATGATAGATCGATTAAATAGAATGAAATACACTGTTCATGGAGACGGTAGGTCGTACATACGCATGAACACTGTTTTTGTTTCCTTATTGAATTAAATGAAATTAAGTAGATGACACACATATATATACAAATAAATCCAGTATCATTATTATGTCATATATTTCATGATTACTTATTATATATACTTTATAATCATTCATGAATGGTTAACATGGAGAATGAATCTTATCGCATCATGGAGACGGTAGTCCGTACGTACGCACGAGCAATGATATCATTCCCATGATCATGGAGTTGTATTTAAGTGTATGTATAATATTTAAGAATCAATATCACTTTGAAATAATCATATATAGTTTTTTATTTACACCATTATACCCATCTACGTAAGGTGGTGGTCTAAAACAAATTACACCATAGCGTGGAGAGGGTATTCCTTACATACGCACGTGCGGTGATTTCGTTTTCCGTAGGATGTATAGATGGTGAAATAGGGTTGTTTCATACTTATAATAACATATCAGTATATGAGTGATACTGATTATATTACTTCATTATGAAACAACTAAAGAAGAAGAAGTATAAGAAGAAATAAAGTTGAATGAATCGGTAACGGATATTACCTCTTCTTTCGACACGCCTTTTTGAAACCTCCTCTTAGGGGACTAATCTGGGTCTTTGAAGAATACAAGAACCTATAGGATGTTTCTAGGGAAGTGTAGAAGAGAAATTGTCAGGGTTTGGCCGAGATTGAAGGCTCAAAGTGGTGTGAGGAAGAGAGGGAGGAGGTTCCCTTTTATAAGGTAGGAGAGGGGGACCTTTGAAATAACTAAAACTATTATTTTATTATAAAGATATATTCGGTTTTTAATAGCTCCAAATTTATTTATTTAGAAGTTAAGGTTGGGATGGGTCGAAATCCTCTAATCCAATAGAATTTAGAAATGTTTTGGTTTCTATTTTAACCTTATCATTTAGATTTATCTTTAAGTTAAATAATATTTCTTTTACCTTGTCTTCTTGTTTTCTTACACTATAAGGTTAATAAACATACAATAACAAGATAAAAGAACCCAATTTGTTTATTATCAATATATATGACTTTATCTAAGTTATTTGGCCGATCCATAGATTTTTAGGAATAAAATAACAATTAATAATACAATATTTGTTTTAAAAACTATTTTATGTCAATTTTAACACTATTTGGTAATTGAATTTTTTGAAAATCATAACATAATGGTTTTTTCGAAAACATTTAACTAAATCAATACTAATATGTCATATTAACCTATAAAATTAGTGGAATTCATAAAAAGTCTCAAATTACATTTATTTGGGTATTTATAACATCAATTATGTCAATATTTCATTAATAAGATAATTACTACATCATCATTATGTCATAAATAAATTACATTCTTTAATGTCTAAAAATTATAAATAAAATACCATTATGTATGAAACTTTCTTATATTTATCATTAATATTTATAGTCGAATTTAACTTATGTATAACCCTATATTAAAAATTATTTAGTTATTAAACTTTGATTTTAACTATTTTAACCATTCTTTAAATATATTAATAATAAATGTCCTAATCTAATCCAAGTGGGCCTAAATGGTCATATTTTATTCCTAAGGTTGTTTTTGGTATAATTAAACTTATACAATAGAATTAGGACATGTTTTAGGGTAATAATAATATCATTTTTACCCCTAATTACCCTATTTACTTTTAACTGTGGTAAAAAAAAGAAAAAACTTACTATTCACAAAAAATTATTTTAATCTCATTGAACCACATTTTAGTCCTTCATATTAACCGTGTCTCTCGGATTTTCGAAATTCCACTTACAGAAGCGGTAAAATTATGTTTTATGTGAATTTGAAAATTCTCCTAGGAGGTGGGTAAAAGAAAGTGAAAAGTTCAATAAAATTTTTATATATCTAAAATTATTATAAAATTACTCCAATGAAATAAATTGAAATTATATAGGTATTATGTATCAATTTTGGCATTAAATAAATTTAAATAAAATAAATAATTATTTAAATAAAAGTTTGTTTTTGAATAGTAACCCGGTGTTTTCACTATTCATCAAAAATTGAAAGTTTTCCGAAAAATACCAAAAATTCACCCTAGGATAATTTCGATATTATGAATCCAAAAATGAAGTCCATTTTGAATGATAAAATTTATAAAACATAAAAAATGGGTATTACTATTCATAACAGCTAGTTTATATAACATATCGTTGTTTAGCGAAACTCGGTATTGCGTACAACACACGCTATCGTGGAAGGTCATGATTGCATGTAATGCAAGCCAAGTCCGAGATGTGTGTTGTGCAATCTCCTTTTGGTGTAGCGTACAACACAAGACATTAATGAAATTAAAAAGAATGGTTTTCATAAAATCTCGGGGTGCTACATTCTACCCCCCTTAAAATGAATTTCTCCCTCGAAATTCTTCGGGGTTATAAATGGTTTACTAATCCAAAGTTTATTTAATATAAACCCACATAATAAAAAGAAATACCAAAACATGGCTTTAAAAACTAAATTATGAAACGTAACGGTTACCCAATTTAACTAATCACCGGGATTCCACATAGGTGAAAATATGAATATGGAAGAGAAATCTAACCATCATGTTCTGAGGGAGAGTGGTAGAGAACATGGCTATAGAAAAGCCAGCAATCACAATGCCATAGCCTTGTGATGATCTAAGGTACCATCTGATTCATCGGATATAAGGGCGCTAGGAAAACATTTTTGGTTTTCAAGATCATTTCCCTAAAGTTGATGAAATTGGAATTAGAAGAAATAATTTCTTGATTTTGGTACAGTCTCAACATTGGTCATTCCATGGAAAATTTACACTTCATATCTTAATGAAATGAAGTTGAATTTGTCATTCATGAAGTGTTATCAGATAATGTGATAGAATGATGGGTCATTCCATCTGTCTCAAAAAAGGTTAGAAAAAGATACCAAAAATACATAAGTCCATCTATAGTGAGATTAATCATATATGGTTCCTAAAATGGACATATACTTCTTATATAATACTGGTTAATATAATAAAATTGGTTTCTACTAAAGAGGGACTTCTTGTAGGCCAGTGGTAGGCGATAAAGGCCTGTCGTACTTCAGTTGTGGGTTCGATTCCCACAGCCTTGTCTGACGTGACTGGTTGTCGCCTGTTCTGCAAGTTGTACTTTTTTTCTAAAAATACAATACACATTTATGTCCAACATAATCCACTCCAATATTTAGTCTTATCAATAATATTGCAGTCCACTCTCATATTATAGTGAAAACAATTACCAGAGATTTCATATAACAAGCATGTTAATACCATCGTTGATCCCCATATATCATAAGATATGTCTTGTTGGTCACATTCCAAACATTCGAAGGCCTTAATCATGTATTCTCTTGAAAAATGAATACCCATTGAATCTTAGTGAAAACATGAGTGCTGTCAAAAGTTAAATATTTCCACATACCAAAACCCCAAAATTCTATATACTCAAACCATGATATAACTATTTCCTTATATCAGTCATGAGCTCATGAATACTGTCAAACATTTCATTTTCTCTTTATCCCTTCATTATGATCATATCAGCTTATTTCCAAAAATATCTCAATCACTTTCCATGGTTACTGGTAACATAAAATTATTGAAAACCACAATAGACCAATACATAAATATTCCAATATTCCACGATACTATATACAACATTATTTTGGAATCCCATTACATAAACACTTTATCATTCCACCACATCGTTTTCATATTCAACATCACCAATAGTGATCCCATTTGACTTCCCTTTGTTATTTTCCATAAGTGGTTGATCATGTAGATCATCATTAACACTTGGATTAGGGCACTGATTAGTATAATGCCCCATTTCATTTCACTTGAGGCATTGAAGTGTTGGTGGTGCGTTCTCTGCAGTCTTTTCTTTATTCACATCATTAGCAACCTTTTTTCCATTACATCGACACTCAGCTGCTCGATGACCATATTTTCCACACATAAAACATTTTCTAGTCCCTTTAATACAATCTCCACCATGCTTCCTTCCACACATTGAGCATAAGGAAACATTCAACTTCTTTTCACCATTATTCTGAGATTTCTCCTTGAACTCCATCTTTCGTTTCTTGTCAAAACCATGAGATGGATATGGAACACCAACTTCCATTTATACCTTGATAGCACAACGCATAATTTCTTCATAGCTAATAATGTCTCTTATAGCTAATTCCCTTCGACGATTTGGTTTTATGCCACTGAAGAATCGATCAAATTTACTTTCAGGTTGGATGATAAAGCCAGATTCATACATTGCAAGCCTTGTAAAATTCACTTCGTATATACCAATGGATTCATCATTCTTTTTCTTTAGTTCAAGATATTACTTATCCATCTTTTTTCAAAGAATACGAGGGATGTACTTATTGAAAAATAAGTTCTTGAACTCATCACATTCAATAGACTCAATTTTATCTCTTGTCCTCGTATTCTTGATAAGATTCCACTATTGATCAGCTTCACCTTCCAAACGATATACTACTAAGATGACTTTATCATGTTCAGAACATTGATGAACTGAAAATATCTTTTCAGTGGTACTGATCCATTGTTCAGCATCAAGTGGATCAGAAGACCCACTGAAAGAAGGTTGGTGTTGCCTCATGAAGGACTCAACAGAATATTGTTCCCTTCTTTGCTCATTTGAAATTCCAGAATGATTCATAGATTTTTAAGTATAGAAATATGATTTTTCACTCCATCTCCCATAACATTTGTTTGTTCAAGAGGATAATCATTGCATTGTCCATTACATTGATCAACACGGTTCCTTCGGGTTCCAGCCATCATCTAAATCTCAAAAAAAAATACTGTGAGAGGAAAAAATCATGCTAGGGAAAACAACATAATAAAGGGGGAGTACCTTCAATATCTAACATATTAGTTTTAATTCTAAGATCTCTATCGTAATTCTATGACTATAACCAATAATTATACTTAGCTATAGGTACATCCCTAGAAATACCTTAGAAATATCTCTAGGGATCTCACTAAAGTTCTCGCATCCTAGTTTCCCAAGGTTGACTAATCCTCTATCTGATACCAACTGTAGAGACCCAAAGATTGATGTACATGGACATTACATTACTTTTGCGAAATACTTAATACATATCAAAAACAGACACCAAATGATCATAATTTTAATGACCCAATGTTCCATTAATGGAAAATCCCACTTGATCTAGTTAAATTTCACTTTATGAAAAATGTTTTTATAAGATGTCAACTTATTTGGGTTTTTGTCAAAAAAATTGACCGTTGTTAATATATCCATTTAACAGTGATCACATGATTAGTATAAATATATGATTTTAACAAATCCAATTTACTCAGACAAAAGAAGCGATTACCTCATCCAGTAGAATTGCTCCATACGAAGCCCATTTGTCGGAGCTCGAAAAAGAGGTGGCGTCTTTGGGCTTCACCCTTGACCAATCCCAAGCTGAGCATCACCATGTCAAGCTCGAACAGGGCCGTCTATGGGAAAAGTGGATGTTGATAGAGATTACCAATCGAGCGATGTTAACTGAGCCACCCTAAGAGTCTTCACCATCACACACCTTACCCTTAGGTCTTATGCGGCCGTTTTAAGGGGTTTTCTAACAAATAAGTAGTACTATGTTCATCTATGTTTTTTTTGTATATAATAATGAATATAATTTCTAGTCATTTTTGATACATTGTAAATAGTTTTTAAAGTACAAATGGTGTTTTTAGTTATTATTTAATTAGGAAATCTATATTATTAAATTAAGTAATTTTTTAATTAAATAATATTTTAATAAAATATTATTATTATTATTAAATTAATTTTTATTAAATATAAATGATCTTATAATTTTATGAATGCAAATAAAATTTTTTATTAAGGTTTGAAAGCCATTTTTGTCAAAACCCGTGAATTTTTGATAAATTTCTGTTTTTATTTTAAAAAGTGAAAATTGACATATTTAAAATTTTTTTTAGATAAAATAAATGTCATTTCTAGAATCAGGATGTCGAAATTATCCAACAGTGAATTTTTCATAATTTTCTGACACAGTCAAATTTGTGGGTAAAAATTAAATAACGTTTAAATATATAATGTGTTTTATTAAATCATAATGACCCAATGGTGATGTAATAAAATACCATAATCTTTAGGTTCGTCCAATATATGTTTTAACATTAAAATAATGTGATTTTGGGTTTGTTTGAATTACTTTTCAAAGCATTAATGGACCCCTCAAGACTTATTCAACACCTTGCCTTTTTTAATTAATTTCTATAGGAGTGTGACTCACCTCCACATAAGCAACCCTAATATTTTAATAATTTCGGACTTTGGACTTATAAAATATTGTTTTACTCTTCCATTTTCCAAAAACCATTGGCAAAAACCATGGGATGGTTTATGGTTTGGATTAATATAATGTAAGGGGCCCCAAACCTAAATAATAAAGAATTCCCTCAACTTTCCTATATAAACCCACCCAATCTCCCACTACCTCCTCACTAAAATCCCTTGGAGTTCGTCCAACCTCTGCCCTACTCTCTCTATAATCCTCCCAAGGTGCCCCATTCTCCCAAGAAGCCTCTCACAAGCCTCTCTCTAGCTTTTTGAAGCACACCTCCATGTAAGGGTTTTTTTCTTCCTTTTTCATTTTTGTCCAATTTTCTTTCAGTCGTTTTTCCCTTTTAATTTCAATTATAAATGTTGGAGTATGGTTTCTCTCCTCCCTAATAATTCCCTCTTTATGTTTTAATGATGGGTGACCCTTTCTCTCTCATTAAATTCCTCCCATGTACACCCGTTACTATGCCGTAATTCAGAAAGGAACTTCTCTCTCCTCTTTTACATTCAAGCAATACTTTTGAATCATGAATCTAAATTCCATTACAATTGTTAGTACATGTATCTATATGACCTCCTTACTGTCCATTACATGTAAATATGATGAGGAACTCCTTTCTCTCTCATCAACCATTTTTATGAATTCTTATGTCACGCTGTTACGCTGTCGAACTCGCACCGATTTTCTAAGCCGATGCCATTTTGTAGTGGATACCATGCCCATTTCTCCATCAAGGGTATCCACATTTGTGCACCCTTACTTATTGATTAAAAAGTTTCATGTATGAATTCCACATTCCTTTATCGTGGAATAAATGATTATGTTTTATGAATCCATGTTTTATGATCCATGTGGCACACTTATGCATGAAATGAAGTGTTTAAGAAGGGTGCGCCCTTTTAGAGCTCCAATGCATTGGGTAAAGTATAGTATCATGATACATCATGTGAAATGAGTGTTGACTCATGCTAATTCAAGTGCAATGAGGGTTTACTGGTGCTTCATGTGCAATGAGGATTTACTCATTCTTTATGTGCAATGAGCCTTGGCTCATGCTAATTCCATGTTAAGTGTTGTTGCCACATTTCCATGTTATGATTATCATGCTTTATCCTGACATTATGTTCATGTTTCTTTTATTAACTATTGATATACCTATTATATAACATGTATTTTACTCCACATTTTATTCCATGTGTACTCCCTTGCTGGGCTTTATAGCTCACCCTTTTCTTATACATGTCCTCAGGTTATCCCATGAAATGCTAAGTACGAGGAAATGTAGCGGTCATGTAAAGGATGTTTTCAATAAAGATGTTGTATTTCATGTTTTATGTTTTTATGTAATGATCCTAAGACCCAAAGACACTAAACCACTCGATCTTATTTGTTGTATCAAGTGACGTTTTATGTAATAAATCATGTTTAAGTTGGTAATAAAAGCAAGATTGTCATAGTTGGTATCAGAGGATAGGTTTAGTTATTTTTCGGATTAGGAAAACCCTAGTAAAGCCTTAAATACAAGACTAAGTATAATAAAAACATCCCTAAGTTTTGGTAAATACTAAGTAAGTGGTTTATCAAACAAATACATCCCTGTCGGGATACGAGCAGGTAGAGGCGGCTCTGGCACAGATGTATCCTAGGGGTAAAACCGGAAAACACCGCTTTGAGCTAGACTCGAACGGGAACAGGTGCACGACAACAGGCCTTGATGCACTATTGGTTACGACACTCCCGGTGGATATGTTTTGATTAATTCAAAATCTTATTATGAACCCTTATTAAGGGAAACAAATTCCCCTAAGAATATAGGTTAGAAAGTAGATCATGAAAAGCCTATATTGAAACCTATAGACTCATGAGTAATGAAATAAAAGTTTATTTATAAGTCATCGAATTTTGTCCTTGGATTACCCTTTATGTGTTACCCCTAACTTTCCTTTTATTCTAGACAATGGCCAGTAATTAGAGGACTCGGGCTAACAACCATTGTGAAGATTAGTGTGATGACTGTACTACTGAGATGCCAAATCCAATGGCAGTGGGAATCATGAACTTTTTCACACTTCTCTCTAAGCTAACTCATGTTTTGAATAGAAAAACGGTTCAAGACGAACGTCCAACCACCCCCCCCCCTAAGAAAGAAAAATTCGCTATCGAGATCTTCATGAGACAAAGTCCTCCTAATTTTAGTGGATCATCTGATCCCACGATTGCTGAACAATGGATCAACTCCCTTGATAAGATCTTCTCCATCCTCCAATGTTCATAACAAGAGAAGGTTCTCCTGGATTCTTATCGTATGGAGGGTGAAACTGATCAATGGTGGACGTTGGTCAAAAATATGAAGCCTGAGGAGGAGATTGAGGCTTTGGAATGGAAGGAATTCCGAAAGATGTTTTTCGATAAATATTTTCCACACACCCTCCGGCTTAAGATGGAAAAGGACTTCCTTTCCCTCAAGAAAAAAATATGAAGAATCTATTGGAGAGTATGAGGAAAACATCACAAGGCTTTCACGATACACTTCTGGCATTGTCGTTACCCCCGAATGCAAGGTTGACCGCTTTTTTGGTGGGCTGAATCCTAGCTTGTGTAAAGACTTAGTGATTCGTGACTTCGACAGCTATGAGAAAATTGCCCGATGTGCCCTCAAGGTCAAAATGGAGATCAGGGAATCACAGGGGTATCATGGGGACATGAAGTGTAAGGTGGACTTCAATACTGGTGGTCTGATGGATAAATCCAACGGTGCTAAGAAGATCCAGCACCCCACTTGCCAAAAGTGCGGAACGAAGTACCCTGGAAATTGCCTTAAGGGGACAAGAAAATGCCTTAGATGTGGAAGAGAAGGGAAACTAGCTATTAACTGTCGGCAAGAAGGACCCGCGGCTGCGACGGAGGAGAGGAATGCTCCGTTAGAACCTCAACGCGTTGTTAAATGCTAAAAATGCAAAGAACCGGGTCATTTTTCAAAACAATGCTCTAATCCAAGGGTTATCAGAGGCAACCAACAACCTCCAAGACAACAAGGAAGATATTTTTCCGTCACTTCTTCCAAAGTGAACCCCGAAAAAGAAGTGGTGATAGGTACGCTAGTTATTTATTCAATAATAGCGCACGTACTTTTTGATTCAGGTTCTACGAATTCTTTTATATCTCGAAAGCTTAGTAGAACAATCCCAACACCACCACAAATCATGAAAGTAAAGATGTCGGTGAGTACAGAAAATGGGGCAGTCATTGCATCCCATGAGTATAAATCCTCCCCTATTATAATATGTGGACTGAATTTCCCGAAGAACCTCGTCATACTTCCTCTGGTGAAATTTGATGCAATTCTTGGCATGGATTGGCTTTCCTTATATAGAGCAAACATAAATTGTCGGGAGAGGGAAATCACACTCCAAATGGAGAATCGACCCCCGATTCTTTACAACTGTCAGGAGGAAGATGAATCTCTTTTAGATCCATCATCCCAAGAATGGATATTACTGACTTATGAACATGCGTATCTGGCTCAGATGATTGATTCCAAGGAAGAAACCATCCTTTAATAAATGCCTATTGTGAGGGAATTCGGTGAAGTGTTTCCCGAGGAACTTCCTGGCCTTCCTTCTATAAGAGATGTTGAGTTCTCATTTGAACTTATACCTGGGGCGCTACCAATAACCAAGACTCCATATAGAACGGCTATTGTTGAGCTTGAAGAGCTGAAGAAACAACTATAGGATAATCTGGATAAAGGGTTTATACACCCAAGTGCTTCACCATGGGGTGCACTAGTCCTCTTTGTCATGATGAAGGATGGGTCAATGTAGCTCTGCATCGATTATCATGAACTTAACAAAATAATGATAAAGAACAAGTATCCTCTCCCAAGAATCGATGTCTTGTTTGATCAGCTGCGTGGTGCACAATACTTCTCCAAGGTGGAATTGCGGTCGAGATATTATCAAGTAAGGGTGAAGAAGGAAGATGTCCCCAATACTACTTTTCGTACAAGATACGGGCACTATGAATTCATAGTAATGCCTTTCGGACTCACCAATGCTCCAAAAATATTCATGGACTTGAGGAATAGATACTTTAGAGATTACCTTGAAAAATTTGTGGTAGTCTTTATAGATGATATTCTAATATACTCCAAAACCAAGGTGGATCATCAAGAGAATTTAAAAACTGTACTAGAGACTTTGCACAAGGAGAAGCTCTATGTAAAGTACAGCATGTGTGAGTTCTGGTTGAAGGAGGTCTCATTCTTGGGCCATATCATCACAAGCAATGGGATATCTGTGGACCCCTCCGAAACAGATGCAATTGAGGGATGGCCGAGGCCAACATCGGTAACTGATATCTGTAGCTTCTTGGGGTTAGCTGGATATTATCGATGATTTTTGAGGAATTTCTCACGATTTTATAACCCTCTTACCAAGCTAACTCAAAAGGGAGTAAATTTTTCTTGGAGTGATGAATGCGATGACTTCTTCAAGGAGTTGAAAAAGAGGCTTATCACTGCGCCCGTTCTCACATTACCCACAAGTGGGGAACTTTTTGTGGTATTCAGTGATGCCTAAAAGAAGGTATTAGGATGTGTGAAGATGTAGAATGATAAAGTGATATCCTATGTCTCAAGGCAGTTGAAATTCCATGAGTGAAACTATCCAACGCATGATATGGAGTTGGCGGCGGTGATCTTTTCCTTGAAAATCTGGCGGCATTATCTCTATAGAGAGAAATGTGAGATATATACTGACCACAAGAGTCTTAAATATAAATTCACATAGAAAGAGCTTAATATAAAACATAGAAGATGGATAGATCTCATCAAGGATTATGATTGTTCAATACATTACCACCCTGGGAAAGCGAACAAGGTGGCAGAATCCCTAAGTAGAAAAGATCCAGCGATTCTATCTATGATGAGAATTGAGAAGGATCCAATCTTTTTAGACCTGATGAAGATGGACGTGGGAATCATAAATAAGGGAACATCATCAATCCTTTCACAAATAATTGCTCAATCATCTCTTTTGTAATGGTTAAAGGATGCTCAAAAGGATGATGTGAGAATTCAAGAAAAAGTGGAAGCTATCAAAAAGGGGAAATCCTCGGAGTTTAATGTTAATGAAGAAGGAATTGTGCGGTTTGGGAAAAGAATATGTGTTCCATCAAGTCCGGAGTTGAAGAAGGATCTTTTGGATGATGCAAATAGTTCAAATTTCTCTATTCACCCAGGGAGCACAAAGATTTATCGAGATCTCCGAGAAAACTTTTAGTGGGATAATATAATGAAGGAGATCGCTGAATATACATCAATGTGCCTGGTGTGTCAGCAAGTGAAGGAAGAGAGGAAAAAGTCTAAGGGGATGATGCAGCCATTTCCCATACTAGAATGGAAATGGGAGAACATCACCATGGACTTTTTCACCGGACTTCCAAGGACATCCAAAGGAAACAATGCAATCTGGGTTGTTGTGGATCATCTAAAAAGACTATACACTTCATTGCTATTCGAGAAGATTTCTCTATGGATCAACTGGCACGGATATATATCAGGGAAGTGGTAAGGGTTCATGGAGTACCACTATCTATTGTGTCTGATCGAGATCCAATATTCACCTCTAAGTTTTGGAAGAGTCTTCAACATGCTCTGAATACTGAACTAAACTTCCTTAAATCCTAACATCCTCAAACTGATGGCCAATCTGAGCGGACTATACAAACACTTGAGGACATGTTGATAGCATGCTCAATAGACATTAAGTGAGGATGGGATCAACATCTTCCCCTGGTTGAGTTCTCTTATAATAACAGTTTCCACTCGAGCATCCAAATGGCACCATATGAAGCCCTATATGGGAAAAGGTGAAGAACACCGGCATGTTGGGATGAGGTCGGTGAACGTAAGCTACTTGGACCAGAAATGGTCGAGGAAATGGTGGATAAGGTGAAAACCATTCAGCATAATATCAAGGCAGCCCAAAGTCGACAGAAGAGTTATGCAGATAATCGTCGATGAGACCTTGAGTTTAAAGTTGGAGACATGGTGTTTCTATGCATATCTCTGTGGAAAAAGGTCATGAGGTTTGGAAAGAATGGGAAGTTAACTCCAAGGTACATCGGCCCCTTCTAAGTTCTTGATCATGTTGGGGCTGTGGCCTATCGACTAGCACTTCCACCTACTATGGCCAATGTACATGATTTCTTTCATGTATCCCTCTTAAGAAAGTACATACCGGACCCTTAACATGTACTCTCTTCCGAGGTGGTACAATTGGAAGATGATATTTCTTATGAGGAGCAACCAGTGAAGATCTTAGATCGTAGAGAAAAAGTTCTATGAAATAAGACAATTCCCCTCGTCAAGGTGTTATGGAGAAATCAAAAGTTTGAAGAAGCAACTTGGGAATTGGAGGATATGATGAAGGTGAGTTACCCACATCTGTTTTAGTGTGGGAAAAGAAAAATTTTGAGTGCGAATTTTCTTAAGAGGTGAATATTGTAACGACCCAAAGTTTCATTAATGGAAAATCCCTCTTGATCCAGTTAAATGTCTATTTATGAAAAATGTATTTATAAGATGTCAACTTCTTTGGTTTTATGTAATTATTTTTGACCATTGTTAATATAGCCATTGAACAGTGATCACATGACTAGTATAGATATAGGACATTAACAAATCCAATTTACTCATAAAAAAGAAGCGATGGCCTCGTCCAGTAGAATTTCTTCATACGAAGCCCATTTGTCGGAGCTCGGAAAAGAGGTGGCATCTTTGGGATTCTCCCTTTACCAAGCCCAATCTGAGCTTCACCATGTCAAGCTCGAACGGAACCATCTATGTGAAAAGTGGAAGTTGATAGAGATTACCAATCGAGTGATGTTATCCGAGCCACCCCAAGAGTCTGTCACCATCGCACACCTTACCCTTAGGTCTTATGCGGCTGTTTTAAGGGGTTATGTAACAAATAAGTAGTACTTTGTTTATCTACATTGTTATTTTGTATATAATAATGAATATAATTTCTAGTCATTTTTGATACATTGTAAATAGTTTTTAAAGTACAAATGGTGTTTTTAGTTATTATTTAATTAAGAAATCTATTTTATTAAATTAAGTGATTTTTGAATAAAATAATATTTTAATAAAATAATAATATTATTATTATTTTAAATTTTATTAAATATAAATGATCTTATAATTTTATGAATGGAATTAAAATTTTTTATTAAGTTTTGAAATACATTTTTGTCAAAACCCTTGAATTTTCAATAAATGTCAGTTTTTGTTTTAAAGAGTGAAAATTAACATATTTAGAAATTTTTTTAGATAAAATTAATGTCATTTCTAAAATCAGGACGTCTAAATTATCCAACAGTGAATTTTTCATAATTTTCTAAGACAGTCAAATTTTTGAGTAAAAATTAAATACCGTTTAAAAATATAATGTGTTTTATGACATCATAATGACCAAATGGTGATGTAATAAAATACCATAACCTTTATATTCGGCAAATATATGTTTTAACATTAAAATAATGTGATTTTGGGTTTTTTTTACTTACTTTTCAAAGAATTAATGGACCCCTCAAGACTTATTCAACACCTTTCCTTTTTAAATTAATTTCCATGGGAGTGTGACTCACCTCCACATAAGAAACCCTAATATTTTAAGAAGTTCAGACTTTGGCCTTATAAAATATTTTTTTCCTCTTCCATTTTCCAAAAACCATTGTCAAAAACCATGGGATGGTTTGTGGTTTGGATTAATTTAATGTAAGGGGACCCAAACCTAAATAATAAACAATTGCCTCACCTTTCCTATATAAACCAACCCAAGATCCCACTTCCTCCTCACTAAAATCCCTTGGATTTCGTCCAACCTCTGCCATACTCTCTCTAGAATCCTTCCAAGGTGCCCCAAGCTCCCAAGAAGCCTATCACAAGCCTCTCTCTAGCTTTTGGAAGCACACCTCCAAGTAAGGGTTTTTTTCTTCCTATTTCATTTTGTCCAATTTTATTTAAGTTTTTTTCCCATTCAATTTCAATTATAAATGTTGAGGTATGGTTTCGCACCTCCCTCATACTGCCCTCTCTATTTTTGAATTATGGGAGTCCCTTTCTCTCTCATTAAATTCCTCACATGTACACCCGTTACTATGTCGAATTTCCGAAAGGAACTTCTCTCTCCTCTTTTACATTCAAGCAATACATTTGAATCATGAATCTAAATTCCATTACAATTGTTGGGACATGTATGAATATGAGCTCCTTACTATCCATTACATTTAAATATGATGAGGAACCTCTTTTTCTCTAATCAACCATTTTTATGAATTCTTATGTCCCGTCGTTACGCTGTCGAACTCGCACCGATTTTCTAATACAATGCCATTGTGTAGTGGATACCATGCTCATTTCTCCATCAAGGGTATCCACATTTATGCACCTTTGAATATTTATTATAAAGTTTCATGTATTAATTCCACATTCCTTTATCGTGGAATAAATGATTATGTTTTACGAATCCATGTTTTATGATCCATGTGGCACACTTATGCATGAAATGAAATGTTTAAGAAGGGTGCGCCCTTATAGCACTCCAATGCATTTGGTAATGTATAGTATCATGACACTTCATGTTCAATGAGTTTTGACTCATTCTAATTCAAGGGAAACGAGGTTTTACTCGTGCTTCATGTGCAATGAGGATTTACTCATTCTTTATGTACAATGAGCCATGGATCATGCTAATTCCATGTTAAGTGTTGCTGCCACATTTCCATGTTATGATCATCATTCTTTATCATGCATTTATGTTCATGTTTATTTTATTCTCTATTGATATGCCTATTTTCTGACATGTATTTTACTCCTCATGTTATTCCATGTGTACTCCCTTAATGGGCTTTATATCTCACCCTTTTCTTATGCATGTCCTCAGGTTATCCCATGCAATGCTATGTATGAGGGAATGTAGTGGTCATTTAAAGGAAGTTTTCAATAAAGATGTTGTATTTCATGTTTTAAGTATTTATGTAATGATCCTAAGCCCCAAAGACACTAAACCTCTCTATCTTCTTTGTTGTATCAAGTGATGTTTTATGTAATAAATCATGTTTATGTTTGTAATAAAATCCGGGATGAAATAGTAATAGTTTAGTGCCTCGGAAAACATTGAACATAATCTTCTAATCTTGGTGAATGATCCTCAACATCTCCCATAAAGACCTTCCCTTTTTTACCTAAAAACATTCCTTATATCCTTCGGAAAAGAAAACATAAAATGGGTGATCTCAAATGCTCAGTAAGGGAAAACATAGTGAACATAAAACAATCCTTAAACATTTGAAAGCAAAAACATGAACATGAAATTTAAACATAAAAATCTTGAGAAAAGACATAAATCATGGAAGCACACAAAGCATAGATCATAAAGGATCATTAGTCCTGATAAAATAGCATGGTAATAAAATATATAATTGTGGCATCCATTAATCACATGTTATGATTTCCATATTGGCCAAGGCATTGCTGTCAAGACCATCTTACTGGACAATGTCCCATTCTGAATCGAGTTCACTTCTTGTTCCAGTCCTATAACACAGAACCGGATTAAATTTCCATTCAAGCCATGTCTATCTCAAGAGATATAAATCTTTACCCAATGCATTTTAGGGAGATATAGGTCCCACACATCTCATAATGAAATCATTATTACTTGTTCCACAAAATAAACATACATCATTCATAATAACCCAATAAATAAAATGGGTTTCATAAACATAATACCATCATCACATAATCCATATAAAATAAATGGATATCATTTCATAATAAGAAAAGTGAAACCATGTAAATCATATATAGATTAAACTTGAAACATATACATATGAAATAATGTCATCTTAGATGGAAAATGGTTTTGATATAACATTTGAAATGAATTCTTGAGGAGAATATACTTTCTTCTTCAAAATCAATTTCTTTTCACAAAATGCCATGCACTTTGAAAATAAAAGTATTTTGTTGAAAATATTCATAAAATCTTCTAGAGTAAGCTTCATGAAAATGAGGCGTTATGAAACCATAAAAATCCGTTCACACCCTATAAGTCAAAAATAACATTCTTCTCGTACTTTTGTCGGAAAAGTCAAAAAGTACCTTGTATGATAAACAAAAAAATATTCCTTACATACCATGTAGTAAAAGTAAAAAATGGGTATAAAAAGAACTTTCAAAATACATGAAAACATTTTTAGAAAACATGGGCTGGGATGATAAAGATAACCCCAGTAAATACTTACGAATAAACAATCTCAGATAAAAATGAGATTGATAAATTATCCCTTACCTTAGGTCCGATATGCTTCGTACGTATCTGAACCTCCTGTATAATGATTTAAACAATGTAATTGACTTATTACAGAATAAAATTCATTATTATTATATCATATATGGTTCACTTATGACTTTATATTACCCGTTCTTTTGTAACATCCATGTTAGAGGAGCATTTTGGGTTAAATCGTTTTATTTATCGTACGTGTTTGGACTTGTTGTTCGTGATATTATTACTTATATCCTGATTTACATAATTCCAGAATGTAAATAATGATTTATATATATTATATATTCAGTATATACATATATATATATATATATATTATCGATTAAATGGAATGAAATACACCGTTCATGGAGACGGTAGGCCGTACGTACGCATGAACGATATTTTTTTTCCTTATTGAATTGAATGAAATTAAGTAGATGAAATACATATATATACTCATAAATCCAGTATAATTATTAGGTAATATATTTCATGATTACTTATTATATATACTTTATAATCATTCATTAATGGTTAACATGGAGAATGAATCTCATCGCGTCGTGGAGACGGTAGTCTGTACGTACGCACGAGCGGTGATATCATTCCCATGATCGTGGAATTGAATTTAAGTGTATGTATAATATTTCAGAATCAATATCACTTTTAAATAATCATATATAGTTATTTATTTAAACCATTTAACCCATCCAAGTAATGTGGAGGTCGAAAACAGATTACACCACGGCGTGGAGACAGTATTTCGTATGTACGCACGCGCGGTGATTTCGTTTTCCGTAGGATGCATAGATGGTGAAATAGGGTCGTTTCATACTTATAATAACATATCATTATATGTGTGATTCTGATTTTATTACATCATAATTAAACAACTAAATAAGAAGAATTATAAGAAGAAATAAAGTTGAAAGAATCGGTAACAGGTATTACCTCTTCTTTCAACACGCCTTTTTGAATCCTTTTCTTAGGGAACTAATATTGGTCTTTGAGGAAGACCATAACCTCTAGGATGTTTCCAGGGAAGTGGAGAAGAGAAATTGGCAGGGTTTGGCCGAGAATGGAGGCTCAATGTGGTGTGAGGAAGAGAGTGAGGAGGTTCCCTTTTATAAGGGAGGAGAGGGGATCCTTTGGAATAACTAAAACTATTATTTTATTATAAAGTCATATTCAGATTTTAATAACTCAAAATTGAGTAATTTTAATATTAAGGTGGGTATGGGTCGAAATCCACTAATCCAATAGAATTTATACAAGTTTAGGTTTCTATTTTAACCATATCATTTATATTTAACTTTATGTTAAATAATTTTTTTTACTGTGCCTTCTTGTTTTCTTACACTATAAGGTTAATAAACATACTATAACAAGCCAAAAGAACCCCAGGTTGTTTATTATTAATATATATAACCGCATCTAAGTCATTTGGCTGATCCTAAGATTTTTAGGAATAAAATAACAATTAATAATATAATATTTGTTTTAAAAACTATTTTATGTCAATTTTGACACTATTTGGTAATTGATTTTTGTGAAAATCATAACAGAATGATTAGTTCTTATAAAGTTAACTAAATCCATATTAACATGTCATATTAACCTAGAAAATTAGTGTAATTCATCAAAAGCCTCAAATTACATTTATTTGGGTATTTAAAACATCAATTATGACAATATTTCATTAATAATATAATTACTGCATCATCATTGTGTCATAAATAAATTAAATTATTTAATGTCTAAAAATTATAAATAAAATAAAATTATGTATGAATTATTTTTATATTTATAATTAATATTTATAGTCTAATTTATCTTATGTAATACCCTATATTAAAAATTATTTAGTTATTAAACTTTGATTTTAACTATTTTAACCCTTCTTTAAATTAATTAATAATAAATGTCCTAATCTAATACAAGTGGGCCTAAATGGTCAAATTTTATTCCTAAGTTTTTTTTGGTCGAATTAAACTTATACAATAGAATTCTGGCATGTTTTAAAGTAATAATAATATCATTTTTACCCTTAATTACCCTATTTACTTTTAACCGTGGTAAAAAAAGTAAAAAGTTACTATTCAAAAAAAAATTATTTTAATCGCATTGAACCACATTTTAGTCCTTGATATTAACTATGTCTCTCAGATTTTCGAAATTCCACTCACAAAAACAGTAAAATTAAGTTTTATGTGAATTTTCAAATTCTCCTAGGAGGTGGGTAAAAGACGGTGAAAAGTTCAATAAAATTTTTATATATCTAAAATTATTATAAAATGAATCCAATGAATTAAATTGAAATTATATAGGTTTTATTTATCAATTTTGACCTAAAATAAATTTAAATAAAATAAATAATTATTTAAATAAAATCTAGTTTTTGAATAGTCACCTAGAGTTTTCTCTATTCATCAAAAATTGAAAGTTTTCCAAAAAATACCAATAATTCACCATAGGTTAATGTCGATATTATGAATCCAAAAATGAAGTCAATTTTGAAAGATAAAATTTATAAAAATTTCAAAAAGTGGGTATTATTATTCATAACAGCTATTTTAAATAACATATCGTTGTTTAGCGAAACTCGGTATTGCGTACAACACACTCTATCGTGGAAGGTCGCGATTGCGTGTAATGCAAGCCAAGTCAGGGATGGGTGTTGTGCAAGCTCCTTTTGGTGTAGCATACAACACAAGACATTAATGAAATTAAAAAAAAAATATTTTCCATAAAATCTCGTGGTTTTACGATAAATATTTAAACATTACCATTACAACCAAGATTTTAAACATGAAAATAGTAATATGAAAAAAATATTAAGAATTTTGTTTAGAATTTTTATATATAATGAAAAAATATTTATGAAAAATGTACTTAGTTTTTAGTAAAGATGTAATATGTTTTAAAAAAAACTATTCTATTATGAAATGAAATTACTAACAAAAAATATAAGTAATTTTCCACTTTTAGAAAAATAGAATAAAAAATGAACCTAATTTTCTAAATCTATATATTAAATTAATAATTGAGATAAAATTTTGCAATTTTTTGAAATTATTATTTTTTGATGAATAGTTAACCAAATACTGGTTTATTTTAAAAATGTGTTATCATTTATTGTATTTACCATATAAATTTTATTTTTATATGTTTTTATAAGTGAAAATAGATCAATTCTATATTTATTAATCACATTAATGTCATTAATGAAAATTTTATTTTGAATATTTATATGAAAATTATTTATACATATCAATATTTTCACATTGGAGGACAAATTTTCTATCTTACTATTAGTGTTTTTTAAATAAATTTCTTCTTCTTCTATAAATTTAATTTGAAAAAAAGGATTCTTGATTTTGAATTAGAATTAATTATATTATATAATATGGTAAAATTATGTTTTTTTCATAAATATTAGAATAAAAATTAAAATAATAATTATTATATCAGTTATGGTTAAAGCAATGTTTTTCACATTACATAAAATTGTGTTAAAATGAATTTTAAACATACATAAATTTCTACTTAATAAATTTGATATAATATTTAGTACATGATGATCCTGATTATCTAATAAGGATCGTAAATTTTTTCTTCCTTTAGGATAAATTTCATTGTTAAATAAAATGATTTTAGTTACCTTGTTGAAAAATAAAATGGAAAATTTTATTAAAAATTGATTTTAAAAACCAACATGATTAAGAAATATTTTTTTATATAGTGGAGGTGTGAGAAAAATATCTTTATTTATCAAAAATTTTCACAAGTGGAATTATATTTACCTCCCATTATAGAACATTTTTTGGTATTTATAAAAATTTGACACCATAATTATAATAGGTGACCCCTACCCTCACTTATTCATGCCACATAAGAAATTCAGCTTGACAAATCCCTGAAAAAATTATCTACCAAAAATCCTTATACACATTCATGATGTTTTGGTATTCCTAAAAAACAAATCATTTAAACCTTAATAATATATCTAATGAGATTTTTATAATATAATAATGATTGAATGAGTATGAAAGAATGTCAAGACTTTTTATAAGGGAGTTTTGTATCACTTTTATTTACATTGGACACCTTCCTTATACACTAAATTTTTTTATTATGTGTGTTATATACTTCCCATTAATTATTTTTATAATTATTGTCATGAAATTATGTGATATACATATTAATCTATATTTATTTCTTTTATTATTATTACGATTCAAAAGACGCCAATGTTGTAAAAGGTTTTACGTCACAATCTCCTTGTTTATTGGGATTACTTATGATTATGTTTCCAATTATTAAATTTAATGTTATATATCACCTGAAAATCATGAATTTTTGTCCTCTAGTTATTTCATGAAAACATTTGTTTCCATTAATTTTAATATCTTTTTGAAATCAATTTCTGAAAAAAAAAATTAATAAAAAACCAAAATTTATTTCCCATTTTGATAATAAATTTAATGAATGAATATATTTTCTAAAAATATTTTAAAAAAGGATTTACTTATTTATAAAATTTTTTTATTTAAATTAATTTCAATGATATACATTAGAAAAAAACTTTTTAAAAATAATATTCTTTATTATTTCTTAATTTGTTAATTTTAAATATTAAAAAAAATTATGGTATCTTTTTTATAATTTGTATCCCATGAATGGATTTTTCTACTGTCATAAGAAGTAAATTATCATAGGCTTCCTTTAAAACATATCAAGGTTCATTTCAAAAAAAATATCCTTGACATTTGAAAAATTTTATATTTTAAATAAATGATTTACAATGAAAAGGATACATTCATCAAGAATGTTTTAATAGTATTCCTTAGTCTTTATGTTAATAAATCGAAATAAATATATGGTTTTATAATTTTATACTAGGTGTATGATCCAATGGTTCGATGATTATTTATTGTGTTTATGGAATATATTTTTGATTATTCTGAAAATATATTTAATTTGTTTCTTTTATACAGGCTCTGTAATGATGAAATGTTTCTATAACCCATTTGCGTTTTCATGGCTTATACATGATGAATGTATTATATTCTAATGGAACACAAACGTATAAGTTAAGTGATTTTTCAGACCTATATCTCCCTCCAATTCATTTGGTAAGGTTTTATACCTTATGATATAATGAAGGGAAACATGTTGATTTGCTTGAACTGCTACAAGAAACCTTCTAGGGGGCCTTATCCACTATGGGAGTCAGTTGATGGTTTCATATTCATTATTAAATGGAAATAATGTGTTTATTATTGATCTTTTATTATTTTATGGTCTATTTTATTAACTGTAACATTTTAAATAGTTCTATACTTTTTATGGTGCCCCCTGGTATGCCATGAAATTTTTCTTCATAGTTTATTTATAATTTTTTTACTTTTATGGTTTATGACTATATAAATGATAATTAATTATACCATAGATCATGTTTATGATCCATGATAGATTTGGTATTATATTTTTAATTTGTATTTATAGTCTCATTCCCATATTCCTAACTTATTATATTCTATGATCATCAATTGGCATCTTTTATGTTTACCCATACTGAGCATTTAAGCTCACCCTTTATTATGTGTCATTTCCCAACATTATAAATAATGGTATAAGTAGGTTATTTCTATAAATAATGATAAATGGTATGATATAGATGGTATATGTTAAATATATTTCATGATATAATATTAATTTTTTACTCGTATTCAAAGACAGTAAAACATTAAGGTCCTTATGTGTGTATTTGTGAAATTTATTTAATAAAATTTTATTAAGATGTAATATCTATATATGAAAACCCTAGGTCATTAGATTTTTTATCAGACAAAAGGTTTTTATTTCCTTCATAATTTAGGATAAGAATACTTTAGTGATATACATAAGGATATATCTAACAATATGAATATATATAAGTCAAAGGATAAGTCCAATCATAGGAAAATATCATTTGAATTTGGCTATGGAATAGTGGTTTCGATGGATAACAACTCAAAAAATAGTGAATTGTTATTTGACTTGATCATAACCTGCTGCACGACAATAGACCTTATTGCACACCTAGTTTGACACTAAGGGGTGATATTTTTATGTAAATAGAAAAACTCTTTACAAAACCTCATTAAGGATATGATTTGATTGAATTCATGGATTACCTTGGTTAAAAATATGGTGTCATGGATTGAAAATAAAATGTCATGAATTTGAAATCATATGAATAATTTTTCATGACCGTTCACTTGGATTAATGAGATTCGTTTTCATGGTTTCCATTTTATTTATAATATACGATTAATGATATATAGATAAATTTGAGGTGGTAATAGGTATTCTAAAATATTAATGTTATGTATCTTATTTTTTGTTATATAAGTTAATGTATATCATTAAAAATATACAGGGATGTCCATTTTTATCCCAAATTTCTCAATGCTAACTTTTCAGTTGGAAAACAATAGTTATTATGATCGCATATCAATTCAATTATTATTCTCTTATTGATTTTTTTATGATCGTTCTTCCTAAATATTATTTTATTATCTCGATATTTGAAAATGATATGATATTATTCATTCATTTTCTTTCTCTACGTAAATCCCACATCTGTTTTCAGTAATGGGGTGTTACATTGGATTCTCTAAACCATACCATGATCATCTATCAGTGATACAATATATATTAACTTATTATGGGGATCACCTCCATTATATGGTATATGATTTCAATTTTAAAGGGGTATTTATATACCTATTTCTAGGGATTTTATTGATTTATTTCTATAGTAACCAAAAAAGTAATTATGAAAAGTATTCCCTTAATTAGATTATATCACCATGGGGATCACCTACTCTTTTATATAATAATAATGTTGCATAGAAGTGAAACTACATTTATTATCAAGATATAAACAATATCACAATAAATAACTAGTATCCTCTACCCTGTATTGACGTATTTTTCGATTAACTATGTTGAACTCAATACTTTTACAATATTTACATTCATTATTGATATTATCAATTGAGGTTTAATATGGATGTTATACAAAATAAAGGAATTCACACAAGTTATATTCACTATGAGTATATAGTGATTCTATTGGTTCTTACTAATTTATCCAGTAACATCAAGAATTTAATGAATATAGTTTTTATAGATTTCGTTGACCAATTTGTGGTAGTATTTTAGAGGATATTAATATCTATTTGAAATGAAAGGGAAATCGTGAATATTATATGATAAATGTGATAAAGACCCAAAGTAGTGAAAAGTGTATGAAAATTTTAAATAGTGTGAATTTTTCATACAAAAAGTTTTTTTGGGGGGGGGGGGGGTCATATAATTTCAATAGAGTATATATTGATGGATAGATCAATGATAGAAGTAATTTAATGTTTTCCTTGACTAACAATGGTAACTAAAAATTGACTATTTTTGGTTTTATAAATATATTATTGACAGTTTATGTATAATTTCTCAGGACTAGCTTACCCACTCACCATGGTAACTCAAAATAGACCTATGTTCCTTGAGATGGATTAATCCAAGTAAAATTTCAAGTAATTATAGTCATTTTTAGTCATTGAAAATTTCAATACATTATATTTAAATGGATAATATATTTTAATCAATATTATTTACTGTAAATATGAATTGGGATGCATTTTTTTGCAATGTGGCATGGTTACGACATATGCCTCATAGATATTAATAGTTCATGGAAAAAATTACCCAACTCATCATTTGTAGTTAGCTGTGATAATATTTTATTTTATAATATAGAGGAATTATCATTATGGAGAAAATGTCGATATATATACTAATAATAAATTAATTAACCTATTCAAAAAAAATATGTGAAGATGTTCTAGAGAATATGGGTGGATATGATTAAATATAAGACTCCTCAATACACTACAGTCGTAGGAAAAAAAACAAGGCGGTATATGAATTCAGTTAAAAAGTTCTTTCTAACTTATCCATGATGAGTATCAAAATAGATGAAATATTTTTTGATTTTAAAAGGATATAATATGAAATATTTTATGAAGAGGATAAATATTATAATTCATAATTGAGTGTCCTACCATCTATGTAAGTGAATATTAATGAGGCGTGGAAAAACGGTTTAGATATAAAAAATGATTTGATCATTTATCTAGAGATTAAAATTTTTGTGATGGAATTATAATGTCAAGGATCTACCTATGGTCTCTTTTGATAATATATCTAAATATTTAATAATAATAGTCATATAGTTTTTTATTCCTCATTCATTATGAATGTGCAGAAATGTATAGGTATTTACATGATTATTTATATTGGGATGATATAAATGGAGACATCACAGAGTTTTTATATATATTCTTGGTTTTTTAGAATTTTTATGAGGAGTAAAAATGTATAATATAATGTTACAAACATTACCCATTATAGATTATAAATTGGAAAACATGAATATATATTTTGTTATTGTACTCCATAAAACCTAAAAATAGAATAATATAGAATGGGTTCAAGTTGATTTCTTTATAAAGTCACCATACTTCATCACTATTAGAGAATATTTATCTATGGATTATATTTTTATAATATAAATTAAGTAAGTGGAATTATTTTATGGAGGACTATATTCTTTTGTATCTAATTGAGAAATGAGGTTTACCTCATTGTTTTGGAGAAGTATTTAGTTTTCTTAAGATACAGATCTGAGTTTTAACATTATTTATATTCCTCAAATATATTTTCATCATTACACTAATAATTTAAACCCTACATGATATATTTAGATCTCGTTCTGTGGAGATTAAAGGTGTTTGGGACCAGTACCTTTCTTTCGTTGACGTTTTATACCAAAATAGCTTTCACTCAATCATTTAGAAGTATCATGTGAATCCCTCTATAGAAATAAGTATAGAATCCCAAAATACATGGGTTAATGTTTGAGAAATAATGTAATTGGGAGATAATATATCTATTAATATAGAACATATTTGTAGATAAATTCAATAACACATTATAGAAACTAAATGTTGATATAAATATTATTCTGATAATCATCATTGTCATCTGGAGTTAATTGTTTGTGAGAAGGTTTTCATATAAATTTATCCATAGAATGAGGTTATAATATTTGGGAATAAAGAAAATTTTAGTCCTAGGTATATATGTCCTTTTGATGTTGTTGATCATATTGGGATGAATTCATATCAATTTTAACTTCTAATAAACCTCTCTCAGGTCTATGATGTCCTCTATATATCTCTAATTGGAAAGAATATACTTGATCCTTCAAACGTACTAAACTCAGAGGTTATACAAATCTATCCATATCATTATTATGAGAATAAACTGATATATATATTTTCAATCATAGAGATAATGTTCAATTAAACAATATCAATCTCTTAATAAATGTTTTTTGTAAGAACAACCAATTTGTAAAAGTTGTGTGGGAACTCGAGGATAGGATTAAGTAGAAGTATCCTAGTGTTGTTTATTTAGACTAATGAATTTAATTGTTGGACTTCATTTTTAAGACTGTATAATTTAATGACCTGATATTTTATTTTGTATTATTTTAATAAAAATTAATTTTTTCTAGGGCCTTCATTACATAAAAAACCAAATTTAAACAAATCTATGTATAAAATTAATTTTATTAATTAATCTTAATCATTATAACCTATCAACTAAACAGGGATATGTAAAAACTAGTAAAATTTTTAAATATTAATAATTGTTATTTTATATAAATAAAACATAGTGATCAAAAAAGTAATAACTTCTTAGAAAAGCCATTATTTGTTTCTAAAATAATACTTTGTCAAAATAATATTGAAAAATAATAAAAGTAATTATTATATATTTAGAAAAAAATATTAAAAGTAAAATTAATTTTATAAATATTCTTATCAAAATAAAATTTGGGTTCATTTTTTATAATTTTCTAAAATTATTTATTATTTGATGAACATTTAAAAAATGATGATTTATATTTAAACAAATTATTATCGTTTAAAGAATTATCAAGCTCTATTTTATTTAAAAAATAATTTAAATGTAATATAAGTTTAATTTTTAATTTATTAATCCAATTTATTTCATCAATATAATATTTATATTGAATTTTTAAATTATTGAATTTTATAATTATAAAACATTTCTCTTTATAAAACTGATTTTTCATCACCTCTAAAGTTTTTATTTCAAATAAATTTTTGCAAATTTGGGAATTGAATTTGATAAAATGGATTCCATTTTTTGGAATAAAAATAATTTATATTATATAATTTGGTCTAATTTTTTATTTTTTAGTAACATTAATAAAAATATTAAAATTTATTTATTATGGTTAAGGGTAAAGAAGGGTTTTTCACTCTAAATATTCAGGTGTTAAAATTAATTTTCCACACACATTTGATCTTAATTTAATAAATTGGATTTCATTATCAAAATCATTGTGTCCAAAATATCTAATAAGGATTATTTTAATTATATTCTTAAAGGATAAATTACATATGTAAATAAATAGATACAAGTTACCAAGGTGAAAAATAAAATTATATAAGTGAGTTAACATGTAGGTTTCAGAAAAACTTTTTTTAAACATGTTTTTTTATAATTGATATGTATCTTGAAAATGGAATTACCCACTAATATATTTATAGATTTTTTTGGAACATTTAATTATAGTTACTTCCCATTATTTAATATATTTTTGTATTTACAAAAATATGCCTCCTTCTCAATTATAAAACAGAACATCCTCTTGTGACATATTCAAACCGCATAAGCTATTTGGCATTACCGAACCCTTCCATAATCTCTCCCCAAAATACGCTTCCATTTTATAGTGATTTTTAATTCCCAAAACACCTATCCTAGGGTCATTAATATGACATTTAGAGGAAGGTTTTCTAATTGAATTAGGTTCGAATGAGTACAATGGATGTCAAGACTTAAGGTAACAGATTTTTGTCTAACTTTTATATCTATATTAAACATTAAAAATAAACCACTTTTTCTATTTTTCTACTATATATACATCCAATTAATTATCATTATGATTATTATCAAGAAATTTAGGTTTATACATATCATTCTAATGTTCTTTCTTCTAGGTGATTACAATTCAAATATATACCAATGTAGTCAGTGATATTATGTTACAATATCATTGTTTGTTATGACTATTTATGATTAAGAGTATAATTATTAAATATTCTAATATATCTCTCAAGAAACTCCAAATATTTATTATTCAATTTTTATTTAATTAAAATAATTTTTTTCCTTTCATTTTCCTCCCATATTGAAATAAACATTCTAATATAATGTTTTTAAGTAAAACCAAATTTCATTCTCACTTTGATCAAAAACCCAATTTCATATATGATTATATTTTATAAAAAAAATCAAATAATTTTTTACCTTTTTCCAATGAATAATTAAATAAGTTGATACCCATTTTTTGTTTTTGCCAAATGTTTTAAAATTATTTTTCTTATCATTTTTTGAACATAGTTGTTTTGAATTTTTACTAAAAATATGATAGGAATATTCGTTCAACATGTACCACATCAAATGAATGTTATATAATCCTGAAAAATAAATTATTTTAATTACCCATTAAAACTATTCAATTTTCTATTTAATTATAAATTTTCCTCAACATTTTATAATTTTTTTTGACTTTAACGAAGTTATATAAAATTAAAAGGATATTTTACTCAACAATGTTTTAATGATATATTTTGGAATTTTTATTCCTTATTGAAACAAGTATTTGTAATTTCTTATTTTATACCTGCGATATTATCTAATAGTATAATTATTATTTTTAATTTGAATTTTTTAGGTTTATTATTATGATGAAAATATCTTTATATTTCCCATTTCATTTTCATAGGTTATTCTATGATGATGTGTTTTTAAAACCCACATTATTTATCATTGGTTAGCAATGATGAATGTCTTATATACTAATGGAACACAAATATATATATTATATGAGGTGTGAGACATAAATCTACCTCTCATTCATTAGGTATTGTTTTTTATCTCATAATATAAATATGGGAAAAAAGCCAATCTTTTCAATGTATTATGGGATACATGATGATATTCACGATCTACCATGATAAACAGGTGATAATACATGATCTATTATTAAATGGGACGTAGGTATTGATTCGTAGTCCATTATGATTTAATAGGCTTGGATTTTAACCAAAAATATGTAATGGTTTTCATAATTGTGATGGTACCATAATTCTATAATATGATATCCTGGATCATGATTAATTTATGATGATTTTTAACATTTATAGTTCAGGAGTTTTGAAATGATATCATTTTCTTCCCAATATTATTATTATGATCCATGATAGATTCGTTATGAAAACTATATGTTAAATTTATAATCTCATAACCTTATGATTATCTTAAGTTTTAATATGATCATCGATTGATATCTTCTATTTTTACACATACTAAGCATCTAAGCTCACCCATTCTTTTTTTTACTTTCCCTAGGTTATGAAGAAATTTTTTTGGGGTACGTCTATAAAGTGTATTAATGATAATATATTAAAGGGATGTTTTGAAAATATTTCATGAAATAATAATAATGTGTAACTATTAACCAAAGACACTAAACATTTATGGACCTCAAGGGTTTATTTGTGAAATGTATCGAATATTCATCCATTAATATATAAAATCTACATATAAAAATTTTGGGTTTTTACAACATCTCCAGTTATATCATCAAAAATTTACTCATAAATGAATTTATTATTCATTAAATAAATAGTATCAATATGTATTTCTCCTTAAATTATATCCTATTATAAAAAAATTATTAATAATTAGTTTCTATCACTAGAGCCATATGAGAAGATAATGAATGCTAGTTTTGTGAAGGATCGATTCTGAAATAGGTCACATAATATGGTTTCATAATAGTAGTTCAAAACTCATCAATAATATATATTTCAACATATAACACTGTTATATTATTACTACACTACTTCTTAAAAAATGATGATGCTCTAACCCAATTCTCATTATTGAGAAGAGGATACTCAATGTTCTATAGATGATTAATATATTGCATAAGTTGATATGTGATTGAAATAATTATATGGTTATCCCTAGTTTTTGGTGATTATTAATCTTCCAATTAACATATTCATATCCCACACATTATTGAAAGTGAATCATTCTTGTAGGTAGATAGAAATAGTTAAATCCCTTATCGTATTCAATTACTACACCGTTATAGTCATTGGTCAGATGCACGATTTTCAGGAAAACAATTTTGTAAGCTATTATATATAGAAATAAAAATGAAATTCATGATATTTTCTAATAATATAACATTTAAATAAATATTCCTTGATCTTAAAATTTTTATATTTATTGGTTTATCATTACTAGATAAACCAACCAAAACCTAGAGGGGAACTCATGGACCCTCCATCATCTCAAATTTTAGTATTTTTCAATCCCTGTATAATCATGGTGTGTAATTATAATATCCAACACCAATGCCTCCAATAGAGGATACTTTTTTTTAAATAATACTACAAAAATATGTGGGTGATATGGGTTTTTGATACCTAATATTCTATTGATGCCACACAGATCATTCATTCATTGATATTGGGATCACACAAAAGTCATCAGTGGAGAATGAAAATTTAATTATTAAAAATTATATATCCATATATAAAATAATAACACATTTAATTACAATTATACATTGGTCTACCAACTCAAAATCATTCACCATTGAATAACATTTACACTTTATTTTTTGCATAGTTCTTATATTTTCTATATAGTATATATTAACTATAAATATTTTTAAATAAAATTATATATTTTACAATAAAGTAATGTTTTTGATGATATACGTTGAATGTAAATATTAAAATTTATAATAATAATAATTTATAAATATATAAATATATACGATAATGATTTAAATGAATAAAAATAAACTTTTAAATTTTAATTAAGGATTGTCATAATATATTAAAACATTACATAAAATATATATTACAATTAATAAATATATATATATATATATATTAATTTTATTAAATAACAATAACATGATCTACAATACCTTTTCTAAGGATTGGTCAACCATTAATCGATAAGTCATCCAAAACAAATGGGGAACTGTTATATCCTCTACAACATTTGATTTACCACACCACCAATCCCCTTTATGTCATGGGGTATAAATCTAGCATCAAATATCAACACCTTTTAGGAAGCCACCTATTGTTACTATATTTTTCAAATTCAAGTGATATTTTATAGTGTATTTGAATACAAATCATTTTATTATGGATATACAGACCCTTGTAATTTTTCTGAGAGGGTTGACATGAACTTCATCAATGAAGAAATAAAATTATATTATTAGAAATTATACAAAAAATACATAATAAAAATTACAAAAAATTTATGCCATATATTTCTCAGCCATCTTCATAAGATTCATCACTTAATACCCTTACCATGTATTTTCAATATTGTTATAATGTTATGAATATAGTAAATATATAATAATATTTTTTTAAGAAAATATGAATTGATATTACTAAATAGGTATGAAATTTATTATATATATATATTAAAAAATAACACCCCATTTTAACTTTAAATATAATAAATTTCATAATATTTTTTTTATTCATATTCAAAATTATTTATTATATAAATATATTAAAAATAAGACTTAAGATCAATTTTATTTATCTATGTGGAAAATAAAATATTATAAATATATTTTTTATTTTTAATATAATATATATTATTGCGCTTAGATATATATATTCATGGGTATTTAATAATATTTAAAATTATAAATATTGAAAATGTATTTTTTTAAGAAATTATATATTCCTATTAATATATATTATATATTGTCTGTATAATTACAAAGAAAACACACACACCTCAAACCCACATGCGAGAAGGGATGGTCACCCCCCCAATGTATAACTGTCCAATCAATACATAATTATTTATATATTAAATTTTCATAGGCCAAATTATTTATATAAAGGCCCAAAGGCCATCATTCATTAATCCTGATGGTCATAATATTGAGCCCAAATGCCTAGAAGTTCATTCTTCCCCTTATTCGACAGTGGAGACCTTCACCCCCATAATTTTTTGTAATCAATTATAAAAAATATAAATATTATTATTTTATACTAATTACTCATTATTCAATATAATTTAAATTATCCTAACAACATATTTAAATGTCCAAAAACATTTAACATATTATCGATCATAAAAAAACATATAAATTAAATCGTACTTTAATAATATCATACTATTTAAATAAAAAATATGAAACAGAAAAATAAATAAAATAATTTGAAACTAATATTAAAAACCTAATTTTAAATACCCAAAGTCTAGAAAAATATTTTCTGTAATAGAGAAACTAATTATCCAGAGAATCTCTACATAGTCATAGGAGTGTCCTTGGAGAAATTAGTGGGGTGGACTTTTATAGTTTTTTGGGATGTAGGAACCCCATTCATGGCTCATGTTTTCTAGTTGCATATGAAAAATGAACGAGGTTCAGAATTTCAAACCAGTGGAAGAAGAATAGTGAACCTTGTTCACGATTCCTCATCAAAGGAAGATGCATAAATTAAGTTCACACATCACCCTTCCAATTTAAAAAATACATATAAAACCATATATTGATTTTTAAATGTCATAATTTTTATAACCTAATTAAAAAATACTATTCATTACCACATATTTTTCATTCATTTTAATTTTTTAGAATCTTTTATTTCTTTTTATTTTTTTGTATGTATATTTTTTGAACATAATTTTTTATATATAATCTATTATCATACTTATAATAATATTATTATAACAAAATTATTCAAACCAATTATAATATAGCGATTAAACATGTTTTTTAACAACATATAATATATTTATAAATATGTTTCACTATAATTTATCAACAAAAAATGATAATATATTATTATTTTTGTTATTTTAATATTATATGTATATTAAATAGTTAGAAATAATAATATTTTCAAACTAATTTTTGAATATGATACATAAATAATAAATATTGCATTATTTTCTATATAGATCATGTTCGAAATAATTTCAAGAACAATGGAGTTCATTTCAGTGCTGATATCATAATTTTAATATAATACACACCAAGGTTAATTATTATATTGACCACAATAAATATTATAAAAACCCCTTTAGTCATGTTTACAATTAGACCCTATTGGGGGTGATTTGAAGATGCTATGTCAATTAATTTGATAAATGAATTTTTATATCTGTATGTGCATTTGTAAAGTTCAATGATTGTCATAGCAGTTATGATGCATGAAGGATAATCTAGTTGTATCCATAATCTTGAATATAAGTATGATAAAAATTATTAATAAATGAAATTAATAAATTATACATTCAAGAAATATTTTATCATTCATATTTTTTGTTTTCTATATAATAGATACTAATATATCCAATATTTCTCTTAAAAACTATATTTTCCTAAAAAGGGTTTTCCGCCTTCTTGGAACTTATTTTGAATATAATTTTTAACAATTCCTGAAAATTAATTTTTAAAAATAAAATAAATTTCTGAAACCATCATTTCAAAATTATCTTAGATTTAATTTAATTGAATTTTTATAAATGAAAAATTTGTTTATGAATAATGACAAATATTGGTTTTTGTTAGGATTGATCATTATAAGAATTTGCGATTATTTTTAATATTTTAAAAAAATAAAAATTATTTAAAGATGGTTTCAAAAACAAAATTAGTTCATATATATATATATATATTAATATTATAAAGTTCATTAGAGTCATCTTTATATTACGTTATTATATAAAAACAATTTAATATTTTGAACATTTTATCTTTGAAAATTATCATTATAAATGGATCTACTGGATTAATTTTAAATCATATTTTCTGACATATTTGAATGTACCTTATAAAAAATAGATTTCATAATTGGAATCTCTTAGATTTCGTGCCCAAGAACCAATATCAGTATAATTTATGATAAATTTTATTCATAGGTTTCAATATTAACAAAAACCACATTACGTCAGGATTTTTCTTATACATAAAATATTATTTGATCAGGTTTTAAGAGTAGTTTTCAAATTAAAAGGACATTGCAGTTCCCTGGTATGATGAGAACTCTTAAGTTCTATGAAACTATAATTTTTTTTTAAAAAAATTTGGATGTAGCCGCAATTTATTATTTAATGAGAATACCACATTAAGACTGGGTAGAGGGAAACCCATTACATATCCTGAAGGCCCAAGGCCAAGTGGCCTGAATACAAGGCTTAAAAGCCCGTTTTTTGGCCCCAATACCACTCAGTTAATAGTACTGCAACATTACCCACAGTGCTATAGTCCTGCCGCTGCTACAGTATGCGAACATTGGTCCCTTCTTGAATTTTATCATGGGTCTTTTGATTGCCAAGTAGGATCCTATACTAATTGGTTACTCATAGGACATTTATGAGATACAATGTGGTGTACATCCTTGTTAATATCTAGTATAGGATATTCTGATGACGATACCCACCAGTTGAAAATTAACATTTATATGTTTCAGAATATTTTCATATCTACATACATCTGTATTGATCATTATAATTTAGTATTATTATTTAGGGGTATTATGATTTTCTTACATTGATGCATTGATGATAACTAAGATGAGAGATACTTGAGATGAGGTTGGGTGCATCATGGGTAATATTAAATTAATTAATAATACAATAAATTATTTATCTGTTATGTTTTAAATAGAAGATTTTATCTGAATCCCATTATTGCAAATGATATAGCCTAAATAAATACATGTTCAAGGTGTTCTATACGCTTGTTCAATTTCTAAGAAGTCAATGAAAGAAAAATTGAGCACATAGGTTGATGGAACATGAATGCATCATTCTTGATAATAGATATCATGATAAAGGTATTATATTACATAGTAATCATTTTTATGATGTATTATATTGTTTCATAATTAAATTCATTATCTTGGGGTGCCTTTTCATGTTACTAGGTGATAACCTTGGAATTTAGGATTCTCTTCTAATTCAACTAAGAAATATGAAAAGATGGTTAGGCACTAAGTGTACTCAGAATCTAAGTGAAACAATAATATTATTATTTATTATTTAAGAAGTTGAATAAATATTATTCCTTTATGTAGTTTAATAATTATTAATGTTTTCTTGGTTACATATATTATGTCACCAATTATCCCTGAGAATATTAGGTGAGAATAATATTTTATAAATATTCATTTTCAATTTAGTAAATATTACATATATATTTTTATTGGTTAATAATGTTGTTGTATTAATTTAATGATTACATATTTATTATTCAAGGTCTAGAAAATATTGTGTAGGGATGACATAATGAGTATAATAGTTTAGTGAGAAATACTAAATATTTAATATTATTTTATTAAATAATATTTAATTTAAATCACACATTATGTGAATGTCGATAAATATTATTATTTTTATTATTATTATTATTTGAAATGGGTTTATGTAGGGATAAAATAAATAATAATGGGAACATGAGAATTTAATTTATTTTAAATATAAAACTATATAACCCTAATTATATTATTTTATAATAAATCTGATTCATTTTTTTGTTTGTTCACAATGGATTTAGATAATCCTCTCAATCTCGATAGAGATCCCTTCTTTAAGAATGCTCCCACGAATAGAGAAAGATTTTCCTCTGACTCCCACTCTAAACTCAAGAGATATTGAGGAGAATGCATTGGAAGATGTTCTTGGGGAAATAAAAGGCATGTGATGCAAGTGAAGGGATCTCTATTTCTAGCGCATGTATATTCTTACGGAAACATTAGGAGATATTTGGAACACATGTGGATCACTGCTAGAGGGAATAAACACTTAATTCAAATAATAAAATGATGGTACAAGGTAGATTTATTTTCAGATCATTCAAAGATGAAATAATTCCAACAATGAAATTCCTCAAATAATTATATTGATTATAAATAATATGTGATGACCATCTCTCTTGTATTGGTGGTTTTCCCTATTTCTATATTCTCTAATTCAATTCTGTAGATCATGACATTTATTGTAGTGTAAATCTAGGGTTGATCATATGTTATGAAAAAAATCAATGATGGGCATGACCCATAGGACATTTCTGCTGCACCTAGAACCTACAAGCGGGTTTAGAGTGGCCACATAATTATATATAATTATTTAATGATATTTGATTCATTTATGAATATTTTTTATTTAGTTTTCATTTCAGGTTTTGTAGTTATTTTAATCAAAAAATTTATATCTTTTTCTTCCTGATTCATTTTTAATCAATCTAATCAGTACGATAATTTCTATGAATGAAATAAAATTGAACATATAATTAATAGGTGCCATCAATTAGGTCATAATAAAACTAGGTTACACGCACTGTAACCTAAGTTACATGTCGTGTACTTGTGTTCGATTCATTAAGAATTAATTCAGAAATTATTTAAAACTTTGTTCAACGATAACACATGGTGTATTTATTTCACACACCACATGTTTACTGGGCTATGGGTACACGATCAACTACAGTACACACTAGTTATCCCACTCACATGGTGTAAAGTCCCTTTGACTCATATAATGTGTGTGTATTACCATACACATATTATATAACTGGATACCATGTAACAAGAAAAACACACACCCTATAACCGATTATATAGGTTGTCTGCCCCAATTTTATGAGGCACAATTTTTACACTGATTCCCTAGGAATTTTCCTCAAATACACAGGGATATCTTTACACACCATGTAGCTCTTCTATACATTCCATGTAATTATACAAAATTATGCAGGTTTAAAATTTCTTAATTATATTGTGTAACCCTTATAAACATGTTCTTGTGTGATTCCATTAAGAAGATAGGGCACCCCATATGATATGTTATAATATATATATGTGTGTGTGTGTGTGTTCAATTAATATCTATGTAATTTTTATATATACATATCATGTATTAATAATAATAATAGTTGTCACTCTACGTGCATTGAAGAATAACAAATGACTAAAAAAATCATGCAATTCGTGTAATAATTATGTTAGTAGTATATGCCATGAATGTACATGACAAGTCATGTATTCCATATTTCACAAAGAGTAAATTTTATTATAGTATAATATATGTTGGGTAGATTAAAATGAGTATTCATTTTGTTTCCTCTGAGGTAAATTTAAGTTCATAGATAATTTTATATTAATTTATTGAAATGGATATAAATTATAATAGATAATGATCATAATGAAATTTGGAATATAATTAAGATAAAAGAATTGATTATTTAAATAATATAATTAATTAAACCATGGGTGATTTTTCTTAAAGAACAATTATTAATTATTTAATGCTAGTTTTATTAAATTCTTAACTTGATTCATGCATGTGGATGATCATGATCATAGACTAGACCTTTGTATGTGATTGGTCTCAATTAATTTATTATTAAATTAAATTATTGGCATGTGTTCCATCTCTGCTATTATTACATAAGTGTCCTCATGACTATGGTTAAATTTATTTAATCCATTTCCCCTTCACCTTTATGTGAGTAAGATATTATATAATGAATAAATCTTCCAAGCTAGTTGTGAAAGTTGATGTATGAAGCTGAGGGGAAACCAATTCAATAGAGAAACATAGGTGGATAGGTGGAAGGCTGTAACAAAAAACATAATTGGTTCAAGTTATTCATTCCCTAGGCCAAAAAATATTTTATCCCCTTCAAGATAAACTAACCATTGGTAAAATATCATGATCATTCCACATTATTATTTGTTTTTGACATGATTCGTGGTTATTTCATAATGGGTGTTCTTTCACAATCACACAAATTAATAAAATTAATTATTATACAATATATAACTTAAATAAATTGTGTTATGAGTAAATATTTTACATTACATGGTTAATCACTTATATAGATCCACTTAATATTAAAAAAAATTAATACAGATAATAACATGCAATTTATTCATAAAAACTAACGTCCCAAAATTAAATATTTTAATTTAGTATTACCTTCACCTACATGAGTTAAAATTAAACCATGGTTCAATGTGTGTGACCTACCAATGTTGATGGCCTTTCAATTTTCTGGGAATTCAACATGATTTTTTTGGATGACATAACTTAGTTCACAACAAGGGTTGAATGCCAATGTAGGACATGGTGTACCTAAAATAGAAGTTTTGAGGAAATCCAATTTCAGTATTTTAGGATATTTCTGACCACTAAATAAATCAAGAAATTCTTAGTTAATGATATTTTCTTTTAGAATATTCTCTTAAAACAATTCCCATTTCTTGACCAACCAATGTTGGGGTAATAAAAAGGGTGACATAGATCATTTCCGCTAGAATGTTCAAGAAACAGTATGTTCTATAGCCAGTTGTGAGGGATATTAGTTTGTTGTAAAATAATGTGAGACGAATAAATTTATTTTTTACTTATTTGTTTAAATTTTATCAGTTAAAGTACTAAAATGCTGTTAATCTTATTTGTAGAAATGATATTATGATGACTTCAAACATATCATTGTGATTCATACTTGAGAAGCATAACCTTTTCACCTGAACAAATTTTCATGAATTGAAAAGGAAATTATGCCTTATCATTTTCCATGAAATAAAATTGTATGTGTTAGAAGAACATATTCCAAATTCACTTTGTAATGAGGCTAGTGATGTATATTTTTCACTCTATGCAAAAAATAAAACTATTCCACTTATATTCAATGTTTCATGAAATCATTTATGTCCAATTAGATTTTTAAGAAACATGATGACATTGTAGAATATAGAATGTTGTCTCACCTTCTATATCACATTCAAGAGTAGGAAATAAAAGATAGGTACATGATTTTCATAGCTTTGTTTACAACTATACATGGAGATTCTATTCCATCTACATCCCCATGTCGTCATCCTTATTAGCTATATTGAATTCTTACACATCTTAGGAGTTAGATTCCCAAATGTGTTTTGTAAATATATCATACGATCATGACCTCCTAATAACATATCCTATTTTATTATTAATTACAACATGATAAATAATGAGAAGATTCTTTCAGAACATGTTCCTTTGATTATCCAATAGTATAAATACATGGGGCATGATAAAAAAAATTAATTATAGTGAATAACAAAATGAAGAATACGTAAAATTGTCCCAAGACTCAAAAAAGGTCTAAAACTCCTGAGAAACATCCTTCCAATAAGAGTAAGATAAATATAAAGGTAAAGGAAAAGGAGTTAGTATATTATTAATGTGGCAAGCTAGGACAGTGGAAGATGGTCTACAACAATAAGAAATGGGACATTAAATGTTTTTTTATTATCAAGATTAATATCGAAATATCTAAAAATTAAATATTAAATGTATCTTGTGGTCCTGACATTGGTATCAAAATACAGGATCCAGGTATATTTGAAAATATTTCTAGAGGATATGAGGATATGAGAGATGCTAATGGTGTGTGGTTGGCTTCTCTAGCTATTTGTGGAAACCACCTATCATTGAAAAATGGAATGATTTCAGTTTCAATATATTGTAATTTTTTACCAACATTTACCAAGAACATAATATCTATATAATTTCTAGATTCATATGGGTCTATTTCAAATTTTTGAAATATTTATTTCTCTTTTAAGGAAAACATATGTTACGGTATGGAATATTTAAATAACAGTCATTATGAATTATGTTATGAAAATAATGTATTCAAAATTTATAAAGAATATTGTTCACATTACACTTATACAACCTAGGTATGGAATCTCTTTCTTGGTCATTTAAATTACAATCACCTGAAAATGCTCTACCTAGATGGTTATTTAGTCTCAAGTGAGATTAATGCCCTCAAAATTTTTCATTTTGTTTACAACAAAAACAATGAATAAACCACCATTTGGTGGGTAGGGTTAAAGGTCCCCAGATCATCGATGATTGGCACACACTGATGTGTGTGGACAATTTCTAGTACAATCTAGAGGTGGTTATTCTTTCTTCATAACATTTAATAATGACTTGAGTATATATGATTATGTTTACTTGATGATTTATATGTTTGAGCCCTTTTCTAAATTCAAGTAATTAAATAATGATCTAGAGAATCAACATGGAAAAATGAAAAAACCCATAGATTCAATCAAGGTGGTTAATATCTTAACCATGATGTTACATAAATTCATTGAGAGTTTGGGATTCTATATTAGCTCACTCTTCCTTACACACCATACCCTGATAGAACTAGTGAAAGGAAGAATTGTACCTTGATAGAAATTGTAAGGTTGATAATGTGTGATGAAGATATTCCTTTATCATTTTAGGGATATTGATTTAAAAATAAAAATTATTCATTAAACCTAGTATCAACTAAAGTGGATAATAGAATTCCCTTCGAGTAATGGATTTCAAATAATCCCCTTTTTCATAAACATGTGTATGGGGTTTGAGGAGTTTTCTAAAAACTTATCAAGAAATAAAATTTATCCCTGGAGAAAAATGTCTATCATTATAATGTAACCTATGGAAACAAAGAGATAAAATCGACAAAAATCCTTATAAAAACAAGTTATTTTCACAAGATAATCCATATTTCTTGAGAGAGAGAAATTCCATAAAAAATATAGTGCGAGAAATATTTAATTTTATTAATATGATGCTCAAGATACACAAATGTATGTATCAGAATAGATTCCACATGTCCTTGTGGAATAATTTTTTCATGAAGTATAAGTACTTTTGAAGAGCGTAAGAGAGGTAAGAGAACTAGAGAGATATTATTTTCTAATCAATGAAAAGTTTAACTCATTATTGGTTGAGAATAATGAATATATCTCCCATAAAGAGGCAGTAGAGATAACATAATCTGTAGGATGGAAAAATGTTGTGAATTATAAACTGGATTCCATGAATTATGACCATGATTGGGATCTAGTCAGTGCACCATTTGATGTAAAACCGTATTGGATACAAGTTTTTATTCAAGAGGAAACAAGATGTATAAGGTAAACTAAATAATAATAAAAAATGGATAGTGGATAAATGGTTTATAAAATATCTATGAATTCACTACGATTAAACCATTTCAATAGTTTACATGTTTAAATACAACAAATTTATACTTCCTATAGCAGCTGACTGTAACTATCAAATATAGAATATGGATTTCAAAACTATATTCCTTAATGGTAACCTTAAAGAATATTTCGACATGACACAACCAAAAGGTATTGTGACTCCAGGTCTTTTCAAAATGAATTACATGTTTTAGAGATCAATTTATATAATGAAGGAATCATCCAAATCATGTAAAAATAGATTTGGTGAAGCTGTAACAGAATTTAGTTTCCTTATGAACGAATATGGGCCATGGGTTTACAAGAGGTTTAGTGTAAATTCATTCAATATCGTAGTAGTATATTTTGATGACATATTACTAATTGGAAATGACATTGTTATCTTACAGTCTATTAAGGACTCGTTAAACAAATGTTTCTCCATCAATTACTTAGTTGAAGTAGCATATATTATTGGGATTGAGATCATTCTTGATATATCTAAGAGGATTAATGGAATAAGTCAATGTAAATATGTTGACTAGATGGTGAAGAGTTTTATAATGGAAAAATATAAGGGGGATTGGATCTAGCTTCACACAATTTTAATCTTTATAATAAAATGTGTCCCCATACACAACTTGGGAAAGAGATAATGAGTAAGATACCATTATCTTTAGAAATGGGAATGATCATGTATTCCATGATATATACTATACATTATGTTGACTATGCATTGTTTATGGTGTGATGATAACAAGTTGATCATGGAGAACACCATTGGTCAGTTGTTAAGGCTATCCTCACGTATCTGAGAAGAACTAATGATATATTCCTAGTTTATGGAGAATATGAGGATATGGTCATCAGAGAATATATTAATACTAGTCTTTAAATAGATCAGACTGATCTAAAGTTGAACTCAGGAACTGTTCTCTATCTCAACAGAGGAGCTCTAATCTAGATGTTTTAAAAAATCCAGTTTTTGATGATTCTACAGCAGAGTATGAGTATATAGCAGTGTTTTATACATACAAGGGATAAATTTGGATATTAAACATTATCAACAATCTTGATGTGGTACGCAGTAGTAAAAACCCATTCATATTTTATTTTTACAATAATATAGTGTTAGATCATGAAAAAGGACCAACATCACACTAATGGAAATAAGAATATACTATTGAAGTATCACCTCTTCAGTACTTTTTATCAAAGGGATGATATTTTATTATGAAGAGTACCCCTGGAATAGAATGTGGTGGAATCGTTGACTAAATTCCAATCTCAACAGAAGCAGGAGTACTATGTTACTTCTAGAATACTAATGGTTGTCAATAGTTGGATCTAGTTCAAGAGGGAGTCTATTGTAGTTGGTGACCTAGAACCAACTTATATGTACGTTATGATAACTTGGTTTCATATTTTTGAATATTAATAAACAACTTATTAAGTCATGATTTTTATTATGTATAATATCGTATTTGATAATATCCTAAGAGTACTTGTTTCACTAAAAGGTAATAGCAGATCACTATAATTATGAGAACCCGGTAGTGCTATGACACTATTCTTAAATATATGTTATATAGCCTGATGATATAATTTTTGGGACACAAATGATAAAGAATCTCGTTGTTGGAATCTCATAGGTATTTGAAGCATGTTCTCATAGTGTATTCACTTATTAATATGTAGTGTAAAATATTACTAGAATGAGACACTCCAGTAGGAAGTCCACATTTATATATGTCATTGGATATTCCTATTTTACTTGTTTCTATTGACCAGTATAATTTAAGCTTATTGTTATCGAGTATTACGAGTCACATACATTTGTGTATTGATAAAAACCTAAACAAAACATTTTCACTGTGAGTTATGATATGATGGGATCATCACGAGTAATAATGAATTAATGAATAATGTGATAAAGGATTTATCCCTTCTATTCGTTAAAAGAAGATTATATCTTAGGCCCTTTTATGGAAATGATATATCTTAAATAAATCCATGACCATTTTTTCTAGAGGAAATTTCTATTTCTAGGAAGTCAAAGAAAGAGACATTAAGTAAAAAAGTTCATGGCACTAGAATACATGCTACTACATTAGTGATATCATGTTAAGGGGGTCATATTACACTATAAGACTCTGTATGAGGTATTATGTTATGCGAATTAAATTATTTTTATATGGGTTTCTTGGAACTATTCAAGATGCTAGCCTTGGGTTTAGGCTGCCTTGCATAATACCACTAATAAATATGGCTAGTGAGTCACACACTATGTGTATCTAGAAATCCATTTAATGTTACATTATTTTTATATATTATATAACAATTTGAATAAATATTATTCCTACACATGCTTTAATAATTTTTCATGTTTTCTTGATTGAATGTATTAAATCACCATTTATTCGAGTAAATATATTATGAGATTAAAATTTAATAAATATTTATATTTTATTGAGTAAATATAATATTATTTATTTATTAGTGAATGATGTAGTGATATTTTAATAATAAATAAATAGTCATTATTCAAGGCCAGATAAATATTGTGGAGGAATGGTGAAATTAGTTTAATGGTTCATTGAGAAATAATAATAACTGAATATTATTTTATTAAATAATGTTTTATTTATATCAAAATTTAATCTCATGTCATGAAATATTATTATTATTATTGTTTGACATGGGGTTCTGTAAAGATTAAATTAATAATAAAAGTCACTTTTTCAATTATTTTATTTAACACTACCAGTATAGAAACCCAAATCTATTATTTTATAATAGAGACAATTTATTATAGATTGTTGTTCACAATGTAATTGTCTAATCCTTGCAAGTCCTATAGACCTCCCTTCTCTAAGAATGCTCCCATGAATGGAGAGTGATCATCGTCCACATACCACTCTCAATTCAATAGAAAAAATAGAGAATGATTTGGAAGTAGGTCTCAATGAGATCAAAGTCAGTCGAAATAAGTGATTGGGTCTTCTGTGCGAATTAATGAAGATTCCTAAGCTGAAATTTGTAGATTTTTGGATCACATGTGGATCACCGTTAGTGGGGACCTTCTCAGGATTCCTACCACATAATGACAGCACAACACATATCTATTGGTGGATCCAAAAACATAGAAATAATTAAAAAAAGTAATTTTTTTAATTAATTAAATTGATTATAAATAATATTTCAGGACCCTCTCTCTGGTTCTGAAATTATCTCCATTTTCTATATTCATTGATTCAATTCCATATATCATGATGTTTATCATTGTGTAAATATCAGATTGATCATTGGTCATGAAAAAAAGAAAAATTTGGAATAATCCATCAAATACTACATTTATTGATAGAACCTACAAAATCAAAAAAATCTGTAATATCTAATAAAATCAATATAATTTTTGACCCTGATGAATAGTAAAAATAGTTAAAAAAAATTAATTACAATAGTTAGATTAAAATGGGATTAATATGTGGTTAAACTAGAAAATAAGGGTTTAAAATGGCCCCAAACATGCCCAAACCCATTATATATCTATATGTAGACCATATATCATATAGTATCAATAATGGTCGATTTTTGAGAATTTTTCATGTGAAAAATGTGGGCACACATTTTTCTTTTCAAAAAATTACAAGTGTGCCACTTACATCACTTATAAAATGTCGCCCCTCTCTTATCCTATTCACACATCCAAAATGTAAGAACCTGGTTACTTTGATGCACAAACCTTCCCTTTTCAATTTGTAGTAAATAAAAAGGTGGATAAAAAGGGTCAAGGTCTATCTTCAGGCCTATTACATGACATAACTAGATGTTACACTCCATTTCCTATAAATAACATGTTGTGTAATATGGTCCCACAACATGTACATCCTAGTACATTCTCTATAATGGTTTGTCCCATATCTGTATGGACACAACATATAGTTTCCAGTAAACACCATGTACTTATCTTTTATTTTGTTAAATCAGGCAGCAACATCATTTTAATAAAAATATAAATAAATAACCCCTCAGTGATGTATAATGTGCCCAGGAAAGATGAGAATAGGGTGTCCTTCTGTTTCATTGTCCGATATCGGATACAAACATAATCAGATGTGTTAGATTCCCCTCAGTATGATCTGAATTCCACTTGAGTCATTATTCAAGATTTCGTCACCAGACCAAGTTATTGGGGCTTGATAGTTTATACTCATTTTGTATATCTTCACCATTCAAGGTCAAATTAGAGGTCGATACTGAATGTGGAGAGTAATACTAGAAAAAAGGTAGGTGGTATCATGCATTTCACTATTTTCCATGTTATTATATTTTTGAATGTGTTGCGCACCCATTTTAAGGGTATTACCTTGGATGAGTTTTTTATATTCTATTTCTTGTTTTCAATTGGTAATTGGTTGTGGATTATGTAACTTGTTTTAGTCGCTTTACCATGATTAAGGTATACCGAATGGATCTGTTTCCCATAAAAGACCATTTATGGATATCTATACTAGGATGCATATGTGGCATTCCTTAAACTCCCTTCATGGGTTGGTTATAATCAAGTTGAGTAAATTCTAAGCCACATTATAGTTTAATTTATATGAGTTTCATGTTAGTAGAATTTACCATGTGACTAATTGATGTTAAAGCCATGTAATAGTTTAATTTACATTTTTTGTTCTTATATAAAATGATAAAGGGTTAAATAGAAATGGGTGAGCCATAGACTCGGGTTAAAAGTCAAGGTCTAGATCATATGACTGTTTCACCTTATACCATGGGTGAACCACGACCTTAGATAAAAGACCATGGATTGAATCAAATAGGATATTATCATGTTAATATTTTAGTGATCAATGAATATAGTGGGAAGGTTCATGGATACTTTACTAAAATTTCTAGCAATCATTTAATCCAATGAGGGATTCCAATGGCGAGATCTATTGGAAGATATTTACATGTTATGAGTTGATATTTACGTATAATTATTTATTGAAAGGGAATGACATATGATGTGTATGCCAAGCCAAAGCACAAGGTTGGATTCATTCTTAACCTACACATGTTTATATGGTCTCTTCAGACTCGTTTGTTCTTACTTTTATACATGGATCATTGGGCTACGGCTCGATATTGATGCTTATATAATTCAATGTAATTTAATGAAAAATGAAAATAAAATGAATGTAAATGAGATCCAGTGCTTGTAGAACTTTTTAATTTTGAGTATTTCCAAGATTACAACTTTTCCAATTGCACACGACTTTATATATATACTCCTAGATAGATTGGAACAGACCATGGGTGGTTTCCTACTGGGATTTAGTCTCATACCCCATTTGGGTCTTGCTTTTGGGCCCAAACCGATAATATTGTTACAGGTTTCAAAACGGGGATATTCCCTTCTATAGTTACTTGACTCATGTTTATGTGGAGGGGAGAGTGGGAACAAGTCAAGGCTTGTGATGCTTCTAAGATTATATTGTTTTTTTTGTATTGTTGGTACTTATATTTTTTATTACTTCAATGTAACCTATTATTATTGTATTCGTAGAACATGTAACTAACAACATCATATTTGTATGCTATGATATCTAGTTATTTATATTATTTTTCTTCCACAAGTTACATATGTTGTATGGTATTACTAATTCCTGTATCTAATTATTATTTCTGTCTTGTTATAATCAACAAATGAGGTCACTGTATCCCTATGACCATCACAAAGCCCTTCGCTTTTATTCAGAATCCTCTAGCATTTGGGGAGATGTGCTTGAGACCATGTGGCCAACTGGGCTCGAAGAACTATTAGGTGGCATTTGGAAATGGGATTTTATTATGTTTTATCAGATTATCCTTTTCTGGTTTGTCTTTATATTTGATGACATTAGGTAGGCATAGGATACAAATAGATTTTGGGAACAAATTGTGCCCATGAGTAGCTACACGATGTATGGGTAAAATCCAAATTTCCTTGAATTTTATTGTGATTTTTGAATTTTGATTTTATATAGTTTATTATATTTCACTATTAGGTGACACAGTTGTATTTTGTTTTTATTATTTATATCATTGTGGCTCTATTTTTTCAACCCAATGAGATAAGGGTATTCCATCTCATGAATCATACAGGAACTTGTTATAAATCACATTCCATGCATTCTTACCATTTTATTTAGAGTGCATTACAGACTGCAGGATTTTAAGATTGATGACGTGTTAGATAGGCATGTTGTTTGGATATATACCATGATAGATATAAATGATGTTGTGATAAAAGTATTTATATGTTTTATAGTTCAAATTGGATAGATTCAAAGATTTGACCCCAAACGTGTGTGGGATTTCTTGGATCAGAATTTGGTGGATCATGTTTTTGCATGAAATTGTTTATGATGTGCTATATGTGGAAGTAAGACTTTGATTCATGGGGATTAAAGTCCCTCACATATCCTAATTTGGAAAACCATGGGATTACATTGAAAAAATGAGGTTTCTAGGGGAGTTTCACATGATTACTATCTGGAAACCCAGATAACACGGCATGTGATGATATCAACATGTTCAATTTGTTCCTCTATTCAAGAAAAAACACTTTTCTTAAGTACAGTCCTTGTACTAATTGTACACACCATGTGGTATGTTCTTGGGTTTCCATCCATGTGAATTAAAACAAAAAATTATTGTTTTCATCCAATTCACAATGAGTAATATAGGTACACACCATGTAGTTTTACACAGGTAGAGATCATATGGTTTTGGACATGTAAATCTACATGGTCAGGATGGAAGACTTGAGGGCATTCCACATACCCTACTAACACGTTTTGTACTTGGTTTGTTTACACACACTGGATAATGGGATAACACGACTATGTAGGAGGTTGACTGTATAAGTCATGAATGGGTTTTATATGATGTGAACTCCATTTTTTGTATCCATTATTTGTTTTCTTCTCTTTTTTAGTTCTTATTCTCTTGAACTGAGGTGTTTTTTTTTGACCTTGTAGAGTCATGCCTCCATTAAATTCCCTAGTTGTATTCTAGGTGAGTGGAAATGATCATATTCTAGAGCTGGTAGGCTATGGGATACCAGTGAATCCTTTAGTCATGCCAATTGAGGAAACAACAGTTATACCAGATGCATGCGATGATTCACAGTTTCATGATGCCATTATGAGAATCATGAAAACCATTCAAGGAAAACCATACCCATTCACGTCTATGTAATAGTTGATGCGAGTGTTTTAATAGTAGAATCCACCAATGTTTTTTGGGGTAAGATGGGACACAGGATGCATAGTCATGGCTATAGGACATGTTATCAATCATTATGCATCTGGAGATGCCTCCTGAGTGGAGGGTCAATATCACTACATATATGCCGCATGATTCTCCCAAAATATAGTAGGATGTTATTACTCTGGTGGAATGTTGTGGCGATATGTCTTGGGATTATTTTCATAGATTCTTCTATGATTACTTCTATCCTCAGATGCTGAGGGACAACAAATAATAGGAGTTTATGAATCTGGAGTAGGGAGCTTTACTAGTTATGGATTACGCACCCTCATTTACTGATCTTCAGCACTTTGAACCTATTTTTATGGGTGATGATCTGTCAACGGCTTGGCTCTTTGAGGATGGTATCAAGTAAGACATCTGATTGCATGTAAATATGTTCTGGATGACTACTGTATCATTATAGTGAATAAGGCACTGATTACCAAGCATAGTCTAAGGGAATTTGGATGTGTGAGCCAAGGCAGTTTGGTACATAGATCTGGTATTGTTTCGACTAGTGTTAAGAAACCTCATCTGGAGCATTCTCAAGGTGATGATAGTAGTCAAGACGTGTCTTTATGTGTCCATGTTGGGTGATTCCAATGTGGTTGAATTGGGTATACAACACATCATTGTCTGATGGAACCATTTGAGTACTTATCTTGTGACAAGATGGGCCATATATAGCTATTATATAGAATTTTTTCACTAGCATCTAGTGAGAGAGGATTTTCACTACCTCTAGGTTCCAGACTAGGGTTAGTAGCTTCTCGCCTCTTAGGAAACTCGAATGAATTTGGTCAATCAGGAGGTGGTGGTGGTCATTGCTACTGTAGCTAGACCCCAGGTTCATAGTGATAGCATTTTGGATCAGTTTGGGGTAGATAGGACAAGTCATGGGGCGTTGGTATAGCTTAGACTTATGCAGTGAAAAAGACCCAATAAGAGTAGGATCCCATACCTTCTACTTTCAGATGTCCGATTATAATTGCATCTGTTCTAGTTTATGCACTTTTTGATAATGGGGATTCACATCGATTCATATATGTGCCTGATGAGGGGATCCTTGAGATCAATATTTTTACTTTTGATGATATTATGAAGCTATACACTCCATTAGAGAATAGAATAGTAGGTTCACATCTATTCAAGGAGTTCCCCCTTGAGGTAGGCGAGCATCACTTCCTGTGGGATCTCTTTTTCATAGAGATGGCATGTTTTTTTGTAATTCTTATAATGAACTAGTTGTTCTATTTTCAATCCTTTATCGATTCCAATCACCATAGGGTGACTTTTATGTCACCATAACAAATATATTTTCTATGTAATGGTTAATAGAAAGACCAGGTGAGACAATCTAGATCTAAGCATCGTGGGTTTGGCGGGATGACATCCCAGATTGTGGGTTCATATCTAGATGACTTGGTAACATGTTTGATTATTTTTTCTCTAGTGGTTGATCCTTTAAAAGATGTATTTCGGGATAGTTTTTCATGTTCACCACCAGTGAGAGTGGTGGAGTTATCTATTGATCTAGTCCTTAGAGTTGTACAGGTATACATTCCACCTTATAGGATGGCTATGACAGAGTTATAAGAGCTCAAGGGGGTGATTGAGGATGTGGAAACAAAGGGTTTCATCTATCCCAATACTCATCCTTTGGGTACTCTGGTGCTTTATGGAAAAAATATATGTGTTACCCTCAAGATATTTATGGATGATTGGAAATTGAACCAGTTGAAAGTTAAGAACCAATATCCTCAGTCACGAATAGATGACCTATTCAATCAGCTATAAAGATATTGGGTATTCTATAAGATCAATTTTAGATCCAGTTATCATTATCTGATTGTTAGATCATCAAATACACCTCTCATATACTTTCAGTCATGTTATTGCCTATATGAGTACTTTTTCATGTCATTAGGTCTCACGAACACACTAAAAGTCCTTATGGAACTGATGAACTGAGTGTTCTATCATTATCCTTAATTTTTCATTATGGTTTTGTGGATTTTATCTTGGAGTATTCTCACAATCCACATGACCATACCACACATCTTAAAGTCATTTTTTGTAAATTGTGAGCACAACTGTTATATGTTATTCTAATAAAGTGCCACATCTGGAAGGATAATATTCACATCCTGGGTCACATTATCTAAGATACAAAAGTATGAGTGGACCTAGAGAAGGTGAGACTAGTAGTTTCTTTAAAACATCCCAATAATTTAATGTGAATATGTTGTTTTTTGGGGATAAATGGTTACTACAGGTTCTTCATACCATACCTCTCATGATTAGTAGCGCTGCTGAAAATCCTAACATAAAAGGTTGAGAAGTATGTATGGACAGAATCCAAGAATATGGACTTTTAGGAGTTAAAAGGGAGTTTTACTTCGGCACTAATAATAATTTTTTTAGATCTTAGAAGGAATTACACTATGTCCTTCCACGCATCAGGTATCAGGATATTAGAAGTACTTATGGAGGGGGAACGAGTCATTGTGTATGGGTCTCATGAGTTGAATCCATATGAGAGGAATTACTTGCTACGTGACCTCGAGTTAGCTGTGCTAGTTCATGGTTTCTGATGTTAGAGTAATTACTTGTTTAGAGATAATTGTTTGTTGTACACATCCCAAAAAATCCTCAAGTACAGATTCACTCAATGTGATCTGAATCTTTGGTAGTGAAGGTGGGTGGAAGACCATCATTCATTAGAATTAAAGATTCCAAACATGTGTGGGAAAGGCAATACAGTAGTTGATGCATTGGGAAGGAGGACTCATATACAGACAGTGTTGCAGGCCGGTAGTGAGTGGCAGCTTATGGCGTTATTCCCAATGATGCACTTGGACGGGCATGACAGGACGGGACATATGTTTCTTTTATCCTTAGAAATTACCTCTACCCTACTAGACAGAGTGAAGATGATGCATATATCAGACTCCAATGGCTATGTTCTATGGGAGAGTATGTTATGTAAGGACCCTCATTTTGGTTGGATGGTACGTGATGATGAGATCATGCCTATACATGGATGTGTTTGGGGTCCCATAGATATACGTGATGAGTTACTATGGGTGTTTCATGCTTCATCTTGGGTAGTATAACCTAGGGTAACTAAGATGTACTGAGATTATGTCATCAATATTGGTGACTGAGTATGAAGATAAAGATAGTAGGTTTTGTTACATGTTATTCCAATGATCCGCACGTGAAGTCATTAAATTATTGACCGAATGGGCTTTTACAGTAGTTACCTATTCTGACGTGGAAATGTGATGATGCCATAATGGATTTCATGACCAGTTTACTGAGTTCATCCAAAGGTAATGATGTTGTGTGTGTTATTGTTGATTGGCTTATGAAGTTTGTTCATTTTGTATTGATCAAGGAAACAATTAGAGTGGATGATCTAGAAAGGTTTTATATCTAAGAGGTTGTATGACTAAGTGGGGTCCCACACTCTAACATTTCAGATTATGACACCTCTCGTTTCAGGATGATTTTTTAGAGGGAACTGCGTACATATGTGCTTCTAAGAATAGCATACGACCCTCAAACTAACGGTTAGTTAGAGCATACAATACAGTTGATAGAGGAAAAGCTACAGGAATGCATCCTATATTGTGGGGGTTCTTGAGAGAAGAACACTTCCCCGATTGAATTATCTTAAAATAATAGTTATCAGGTGATGATACTGGTAGAACCTTGCGATGCATTATATAGTAGTCCATGTTGATCTAATATATGCTAGTTGGAGGTAAGTGAGGTAGCTTTACTAGGAAAACGTCTTGTTCAGATGACTTCTGAGAAGGTATAGTTCATTCAGAAGTGAATGGCCACTACACAGTATCATTAGAAATATTACACTGATCACCATAGACAACCTATAGAGAATGAGGATTGGTGTCAAGTTTTCTTATGTGTCTCATCAATGTTGGGACACAAGGGGATAAAGAGACAGGGTAGGATTTCATTGAGATATATTAGGCCCTTCAAGATTTTGGAGAATGTCGGACCATTTCCTTATTATTTATAGTTACCTAGAAGGCACTAATCCATACACAATGTCTTCCATGTATCTCAGATTTACTCTTATCAATCAGACATGTATCATGCCTTTTAACCAGAAGAGGTTGAGTTACCAGTAGATGTGTCTTTTGAGGAGCATCCTATTCTAATTCTATATTATATCATGAATGCTACCCATGGATGGTTTTTTCTTTTAGTGCAGTTTCTATGGAAGCACGGTCGAGTGTAGGATGAGACCTAAGAGATGGAGGTCGATGTATGATCATGATGGCTAGAGTTTTTCTCATATATTTCTTCACCACCCTTGGAAGGGAAATTGGGGGTGGTTCCTTAAGGGGGGATTTTTTTAAGAACCTAGTTCTTGTTTTGAGGTACGAATCATCACTTTTTAGGTATTACATAATGAAATGGAGGGAAAGATGGTCAAGGGCTAGCTGCAGGCCTATTACAAAACGTAACTAGACGTTACACACCATTTACTTTAATTAAAATTCTATGTAATATGGGAACACTACATGTACATCCCAATATACGCTATGTAATGGAATGGCTATAATCAGTATGGACATGGCATGTAGTTTCTAATACATGATGTGTAGTTTTCTTTTTTTCATTAATTCGGGTTATAGCATCATTTTTGTAAAATATACAGAACTCACCACTCTTTAATGAACATTGCACCTAGGAAATATGATAATAGGCTGGCCTCCCCTTTCATCGTCAGATATCTGATTCAAACACCATTGGATGCATTGGATTCCTGTTGGTAATTTCACGATTCCATCTGAGCTGTTCTTCATGACTTCTTCTCTTGACCTAGTTATCAAGGCTTGATATTTTATTCTTTTTGATATATATGCTCTATTTTAGGTCAAATTAGAGGTCGTCATTGGTTGAAGAAATTCATACTTGCATGACTTAGGAGGCACATGCCTTTCTCAAATTTTCAAGTTAAATATATGTGCTGGAGTGACGCACAACCATTTTAGTGTGTCATCTTGTATTAATTTTTTATATTTATATTTGACATTGTTCATTGGTAATTTATTAACATTTCTAAATCCTTTTTAGGGGATTTTACCTTGATTTAGGGCCCCCATGGGTTTTTTCATGTGATTTACCATTTATGGTTGTTTTTCATTGGATGCGTGGGAGGCATGCCATAATTTCCCTTCATGGATTGTTTAAAATTGTGTTGATTAAATTCTATTCCATGTAATATTTTAATATGCATGTGTTTCATGTGAGATTTATTTCCTATGTCAGTTTTTCTTGGTAAATCCATGTAATAGTTTAATTTAATTGTGTTTCTACTTATATAATATTTTAAAGGGGTAAAAATAAATGGGAGAGCAATATCCTAAGGTTAAAAGGAGAAGAGAGGATCATGTGCCTATTGCATATTATACCATGGGTGGATCATAGCCTTAGTCAAAAGTCCATGGACAAAATCAATGATGTTATTATCAAGTTAATTCGTGGGTGAGCCATGGATGTAGTGGTTGACCTCATGGAGAATTTATTTAAATGTTAAGAAAACCATGAACGTAACGAGGGATTCCAAGGATGGGATCTATTGCAGGATGTTTACATTTTATGAGTTTAAATTTAATTGTAATTTAATATATAAAGAGAATGAATTATGATTATTCTTCCAAGACAAATTAGATGCATGGATTCAGTATTCAGCTAAACTATTTCAGATGGTCTCGTGAGATATAATTTGGTATTTCATTTATAAGAGGATAAACATGCATAGAATGGATCTTAGGAAATATATATTATTCAACGAAAATGAATGGAAAATTATTAGAAAATGAATTTAAATAGAAACCAATACTTGTAAAACCGTTTTCTTTTGAGAATTTCCTAGTTTACTGGATTCCCCATCGCACATTGCATATTATATATATTCACTGATATATTGGAATAGACCATGGGTTTTTGCCTAATGGGATGTAGTATCAGACACTTTTTAGGTCATGATTTTGGTCCCAAACAGATTATATTTTTGTAGGTGTTGATAAGTGAATATTCCCTTCTATAAGTACCTGGTTGTTGTTTAGGAGTAGGAGAGCATGGGACAAAGCTGAGGTTTGTGATGATTCTGAGATTCTTTGGTTCCTTTTTTTACTGTTGGTACTTATATTTTATATTACTACATTTTAACCTATTTTTGTTGTTTTCTTAGATCTTGTAATTTGAAACATCATATTTGTATGTAATGACTTTTTGTTATTTATATTATCAGTGATCAACAAGTTTCTTCTGTTGTATGGTATTACTGATTATACTATATATTTATTATTTGGTATGGGTTTTAGTCTACCAATGATTTCATAGTCTCTTAATGATCATCACTTTATAAAATCACTACTATTTTGTAGCCTTTGATGTTTGGGGAGATGCGCTTGAGCCCATGTGGCCAGCCAGGATGAAAGCACTGTTATGTGACATCCAGACCCAGGACATTACAAAAAACATTTTTGTTTCAAAAATCCATAAAAATTTCACTTATTTACTTCAATTATACCACCCAATAATTCCATTTTAGTTTAAAAATCCAACATATGAAGCCTTTTGGTTAAAACCAAGTGATGCTATTTAAAGAAGAAGAAACGACCCCAACCGAGTGTTTTTATTTCTTCCATTACCTCATTAAAATATTATTAAATAATTATTATATAATATCATAATTTTATTAAATATATTGATATATTTTCATGTCAATGGAATAACATGAATTATTCTCCACATCCATCAAAATGGTCATTAAATCATCATTCATGTGTCTGGAGGACTTCCTCCATGCCAATAGAAGTTATTCGTTCTCCATCACCACATCACACAGAAGGATTTATTGATTTATTTATTATTTATATATGATATTAATTTACTTCTGTGATCATTATATTATATGTTACATATTAGATTCCATTTTTTGGTAATATGATAATGTCATTCATGTATACAATGTTCGACTGCTTTAGGAATCGATGTGATTTATTCACGATTTACATGGATGGTAAAAAGATGGTTTAAATGAAAATATGGTGTAGATATATATATGACATAATAATAATTCTATAATTATAATATAATATTTCCATTTATTTATTTCTATCATTCTGTAAAACGGAAACATAGTGCATGCATACCAATGGCCTACCATCTCTATTAATGGTGTATTTAATTATCCATATCTAGATTTAAAGGATCAATACAATTATATATATAATGAATATATATATATATGATATTTATATTGTATTTAAAATTATGGAGATCATGGAAGCATTTTTAAATTAAGAGTATGAAAAATAAAAAATGAAAACATACATAAAAAACAATGATCATATTGGCTAAAACCTGACATTAAAATATGAATTGTTAACAAAAGGGTAATAAAATGGAATAAGAAAATTGTATATTGTATGTTATATATAATTATGGTTCGTTAAAATTATATTTATAATATATGAGGTTTTAATGTTTATTCCATATGTCAATAATTAGATTAAGAGATTTCTAGTCTCTCTTTTAATTATGGTAGACTTATGTAATCTTCACCAATAATTTATTTTTTATGATGTATATAATACCCTTTTTACATTTTATACCATAATTATACAAATATTAAATATATTTAATGTTTAATTTTATTTTATTCTTTAAGGGGGTCTATATGACAAGAGATTACAAATGTGGTAAGCAAGTTTTTTCTCAATTTGTCTTCTTTGGGACATACATTATGTTATGAAACTATATCCTCCTATGGGGTGTATATATATCCCCATTTATATTTAATATAATGAATTTATTTATTATAATGATATTATATGTTTTCTTTATTTTTATTCTTTCATGGGACTTAATATTCATTGTTATCAAAGTGGTAATGGTTTTATGATCCAATCTCCTTGTTTTTTGGGACTATTTATGGTTGCACTTGAAATGCTGAAATATTATTATTTAACACTAATTAAAATCATGAACATTATTCTCCTAAAATTATTTCTTAAGAATACATATTTTCTATTAGTTTTCCTTATTTTTGTACTTAGGATTCATAATGAATGTTTTTAATGTAAACTGACTTTATTTCTTTATTCAGACAAAAAATGATTTTTTCTTCAATATACTTACTTTATAAAAATGTTTTAAAAAATGTTTTATCATTCCATAATAATTAAATATATAATTATTACTAATTTTTAAATTTTTAAAAATTTCCTTTACAAAGAATAATCATATTATTTTCAAATTTTGTCTTGTTTTTTATTGAAAATATGAATGGAATATTAGCGTTTTAACATGTAAGGAATTTACCACTATCATGAACACTAAATCTTTTAAATATTCCTATATAAAATTTGAAGGTTATTTTCAAAAAAAATATTTTTTATATATTTTATGTTTTTAAATGTTAATTCAAAATTTGGAAGGATATTTTTTTCATGAAATGTTTTAAATAAATTTTAATGGTTCTTTTATAAAATTCAACGAATATTTTAAAACTAAAATGATTTTAAAAATGTTTATGTTTTAAAAAAATCGAAGAGGAAAGGATTTTTTCTGATGATGTGTTTTTAAAAAATTTAAATATCCATTTATATTTTTCCATGGTTATTTTAAAATAAAATTATTTTTTAAATGTTATAGGTTTTTTTAATTGGAAAGTATATTTTAAAATATATCTTTTTTAAATTATTTATAAATATTAAATTATATTTTTTCATGTTTATTTTCAAATAAAATATTATCAAAATATTTTTAGAATTTATATTTTTATCATGTGATTTTCATAGAATGTAATTTTCCAAATGAAATGTTCATAAATGATGCGTTAAAATAATTTTCTATCAATGATGAAATAATTTGATTATAATTATGATATAATAGGGATATTATCTTGGGATACATTTTTTAAACTATATCTAGATGGTTTTTTATAGGATTAAAATAATTTTATGAAACCTATTCCATTTCTTCGAGTTGTAGCATGATAAAATGGTTATAAAACTTGCTTGTTTTTATAAGTTATTATGTGATAAAATTTAGAAATGATTATAAATCCATTCTCTTTTCTAGAGGATATGAAATGATGAATTTTTTTTAAACCCCTTTCATTTCATGGGTAATCATATGATGAATATTTTATGATCTGGTAGCGTGCATGCCTTTTATTTTCATTATGTGAATGGTGGGACCTATATCTACCTACAATGAAATGGGAAATTATTCATATATTCTGAGATAGACATAAATGGAATCGGTAGTGATCTTGGTTTTTAGGGGACTTTTTCCACTATGATGGTCTTTTGAGTGACCCTTGAATACTTTTATGGTTTGTACAGTGAAACCATTCCACTATGATAGGCTTAGCAATGAGGCTTACCAACTATGAAAATGATTTTATATGATTATGTGTATTCCACAATTCTATGACCTATAATGATGATACAATATCATGGAAAATGTTCCCTAATTTCTTTATGATTCATCTCCTATGAACTACAAATCATAATTCCCAGACTCAATCTTATGAACCCTAATATGTAGAGTATGGATTTGAAATTATATTCTGATGTTTTCAATCACTTATTCTCAGGTATTTATTATGTATCTCACCTCTATAACTTTAATGGTGTTATGATAAAACCCTTTCCTATGATTTCATCCCATGTATATTAAGAATATTTTAGTTAGGTTATACCTAAGAGGAGTACTAGTTTAGAATATCTTTGTGAGTGACTTTGAATAACATCCACAAAATTAGTTGAATGTGTACCTTGTGTCTAAATTTAATAAACTATTATATTCCTCATGAATTTTTCTATGAAATGTATATAATATTTATAAATAATATGTAATATCAATTTATGTAATCCTAAGTCAATATATTGTTCCTTGATTCAACTTAATTTAGATAATAGGGTTGAATAATGTTGTGAAAACATTGAATATTAATTTCAAAAACCTGGATTTTTATATGATTATAGAAAAGCATATAATATATATATAATATTGTATATAGGTTGAAAAATAATCTTTTAGTTGAGATGCCATTAAATATGTTTTTATAACATATTAATTATTATTTATTTTAGAGGAAAATTATTTGGATATACTGTCAAATAAAAACCATTGATTATCTTTTCAAACACTGATATGTCTCCATATGAGATTTATTTTAATAATAACTCATCATTAATGTATGTAATGGTTTTTTATATCTCTTGTATCATGAATTTGAATGTTATTAATTTCATTATGTTCTTGCATAAAGGCATTGAGAGAAGTTTGACTTGTATATCGACTAAATAGAATAAATTTTTATTTCTAAAAAAAAATTTCAAAGGTATTCAATTTTACTATTTTGATGGTGTTATAATAATAATTTAATGCTTATGAGTTGATTTCTTTTTTAAATTATAGAATAAATTAAATATATGATTGGAATTGTGCCATAATTTCATGCAATTTGGATAATTTAAGTGATTATAATGAAGAAGTTGTTTATTTAACCTTGCATAGGAATAAGGAATGAAAAAAATCACTTCATACTAAGCCAAAAAATAATTTATAGGTTTATAAAATTTCAGATAAACCTGGAAATTGTTTTCAAATAAAGAGTCCCTTGATGAAAAAATATCACAAATTAATGATTCCAAAAGTCAAACAAAGGGGAATGAATAAAATATTATGGGATTGAAATATCTAAAATTGATTATATCATTTAAATAAAGATATTAGATCATTTTTTAAAATATTAACTCATGGTTTCATTGTCCTAATTTAATAAAATGAAGTGTGTGTAGAAGCCTCTTCTATACCCCTCCCCCCATTGGAAACCCTCTTGAGCCAACAGTGAACAGAAGAAGATATACCTTGAATACCATCTTCATTAGGAAAAGAGTTAGTAACTATAACCAAGAGTAGAAATCCATAAAATTTGTATTAATTACCCTAAATATATAATTTTAAGGATAAGATATTAGATGAGAAACACTATAACACCTGAATATTTTGGAATATTTTTTTCTCTAAATCAATATTATGCTTGAAAACATTATTCACACAAAACACTGAACGTAAAATGGTCCATAAAATATTTCATGAAGAATGTTAATAAACATTGAGAATAAAAATACTATAGTATATATATATTATAATAAATTATAAATTTTTAATAAATAGGATTATGAACACCCGTAGTTTTAAAATGTAATTTTTCAATAATTGAGGTTTTATTTATATATTTCATTTTCATAAATCAAATAATTTTTAAAATTTTAAAATTTGATATTTTTAAACTGAATTTAATTTTTAAATTCATCATATAAAAATTATTATAAAAATAATTTATATGTATTTTTAAAATAATTAAATTTTTTTAGAATAATGAAAATAAATTTTCAAAAAAGTATACATTTTATGAATTTATAAGTATTTGAGAAGACATAAAATTTTATAAAACTTTTTAGTTTATTAAATATTTATTTATGTATTGGAACCCAGTGTATTCCAGTCAAATTTTTTATTTTCGAATAATTCCACTTTTTGGTTTAGTGTAAACCATAAATCTATTAATGAAATATATAAATCCATAAATACATTTACCAAATAAGAGATGGAAAAATACCCAAGAACAAAAAATCCATCCAAACCAGAAAACAAAACCAAAAACAAATTGAAATTTCAATCAAATAAAATCAAACCTCTTTCGTATGCTCACTTAAAATTTATATTTAAAAAATATAATAACCTGAAACCTCCTCAACCCATAAGCCACCTTAAGACGCACACATAATTCCATCTGCACACAAAATTTGTGAGTTATTTTCTTTATCAACAGTATGGTCGGTGATACCAATAACTAGAATCCAAAACACATCGTCACAGAATCAGTCAAAACAGGTCCACTGGAACACCAGAAAACACTTTTTTTGCACCTTTTAGAACAACCACCATTGACAAGATCCAGCAATGAAGAGCACTATATCATCACAAATAAGGGATCCACTAACATATAATATCACAAAACTCGACACCACTGACAAGATTATCATAACCATCAGAAAACATCACTCTATAAGACTATAATTAAAATTATTTATATTAAAATATAATTTTTAGTTTAAATGTATATATTTTCAATATTTTATAACATAAGTAACATTTTATGTAATTTAAAATAGTGTTTTAAATATTTTCTAATGATTAAATATTTTAATGGTAATTACGTTTTGGATTCATTTGAAATCCACATAACTATAATTATTTTCTTATAATAAACCAATTTATATAATTATTTTAAATTTAATTTATAAATTTATACACCATAATAATTTTATGCATTAAAACACAATTTATCTAAAAATGGTTGTCATTTTTTCTATGTGAAAAATTTAAAATTAACCATTATAAAATTGTAGTTTTTATTAGATAAAATAGTTTGTATATATTATAACGGTATGATCAAACTATCTCATAAGAAATATTTCATTTTGAGGCATTAAATAACAATGGTCAATATTAGTTACCATAATAAAAAGTTATTTTTCAATGAATGATAAATTTCAAAATACTTTTATTTTATATTAAATGGATTTGATTTAAATTGATAATATAATATTATATATATTTAAAAGTAATTAAAAATTAATTAACACCCATTTAATTTTTAATCAATATTAGATAACAATAGAAACATCAAATGATTAAAATGACTTCAAAAGAGAAAATATTAACAAATTATATGCCTTAATTTGAAATTTAAATTCCACATATATAGAAATTGAGTTAAATTAAATTGTTTAAAATTTAATAATCATGAGGTAAAAATTTGGTATACTGGTTTTATAATATTTTTAGTGAAAAAATATTGACAATGGGAAAATTTTAATCAAATGTAATAAGTTTTAAAACGACTAATCTAATGGGGATCGGGTTTTTGTACATCAATTTTACACTAAAATTATGTAGAATACCTTTTAAGGTTTTGAATTCATAACTAAAATTCTCAAATACATTCCCCCCAATAGATTACCTAACCCTCCTGAAATTCCATTTTTATCACTTACCTAACACTCTTTTTTAAATATTTGGAAATCTTATTTTCTTATAAAAGTAAATCATTTCCACCATTCTTAAAGACCAAGCCGTAGTTTTATATTTTTATGATACTCTACACTATTTAGTTATTTTAGGTCCCCCGTACATTTATGGCCTCCACTATCTTCAAAAAGGTACTTCAATTACTACATTTACAAAAGATATTTCAAGATATAGTCTAAATTATCAATGTAAGCATTACTTATCCTTTAACTTAACTTCATTATTATTATAATACACCCTCCACCAAACCTAATCTTGAAAAATGTATATGATAAAATTATTATAAATAATTGACTAATGTTTTATTTTATTTATAGTGTAACCAATATCTATTCCCTAACAATTTAATTGAAAAAATGATATTACTTTTTATGTGTGTGTCTAGACATCCACCTTGATGAATGACACATTTGATTTTTCATTACGAAATATCAACAATAGTCATAAAAACGTGTTCAGTGAATAAATATTTTATTTTTTTATTAATATTTAGGAAATATTTTTTATTCATTATATAAGTGATATTATAAATAATTGATCATTGTAAAACTGACCATCTAAAAATAGTCCTACCAAGATGAAAAGTCATTTATTTATAAGTGGAAACCTGTTTTTAATTTACATTATTGTTATAAATCTTAAAAATTAGGATTCACCACCCAATATCATCTAAATAATTTCATTGTTATTTTCTAATGATAATATTGCAACTAATTTATCTCTTCCCTATCCCTACTCATAAATAGATGGCAGAATGCTATGGTTGAATAGGTTTAATAAAATTCCTAAAAAATATGAAAACTTTATATCACATCTAGAATCATAAATATAATATTGGATATTAATAATAAAATATTTACTTTTTTTATGATATTTTAACATAAGAATTTGACATGATATTAAGTTACCACCATTATTTTGTTAAAATACCAAGAAACATGCTCTTTTCTAATATCAACTACAATAAATAAAATAGAAACTATAAAAGAGTGAAATCATATGTCTATAAACAATAATAATAAATTAAATTATATAACCATATATTATATTAGAATATTATCTTTGTGAGAAGATAAAATAACAACCCTACTATTAAAAACTAGTTCAAAATGATCAAGAATACTCAGACCCAAAATTGAAAATAGATATGAACTAACTATTATAAATTTAGAGATTATTTATAAATTAATTTTACAAAATGATATATATATATATATGAATAAGGTTATTAAATATGTGATTATGACTTTTTTTTGTTATATAGATAGTTAAATAGATTATGTGGAAATCAAGAGTAATGTTATGGGAATTTAGTAACTCAAACCTCTTTCTATGGGTTACAGAGTTTCTTTTGAACTTCAAACATCAATCGTTCTCTCTATTCATTTATATAATATTTAAAAATGATTGAAAATTTTATCTCTCAAGGAATATTAGTTATTAATCTAAAACCACATTAATGAATTATTTCCGTTTCCATAAAATCATATTATGTTTTCCTCTTATGTTTATACTTCTCTTAAATAGTAATTTCATTCAACTTCACGTTTATAAATACCAATGTTTTCCTTTATTATATTGAAATAAAAATAATAAAAAATTTATTTAATTTTCAAAATATTATTTTTAAAGATAATTTTAGTTATTATCTTTTATATTTTGCCTTCAATTTTCATCAATATCTCAAAACAGATCAATTTACATGATGTTTATTTATATAAATCACCTTATAAATGATTTTTGTATTTTATTATTCTCAGTGATTTAATTTGGTGTAATTTTTCTCATTTATGTCATTATTCATTTTATATGTTTTAAAAATTATTTATAAATGCATTCTTATATTTTTTTTAATGATGTAATGATTTGATGATTCCTTGTGGTACACATGTGTATGGTAAATATTTAAGTGAGGGGTGAGCCCTAAATAGACCTCAAAGTAATTATGTAATGATTTAAATATCATCATATAATGGTGAAACAAGTATTGATTCTTGATCCAAAATGATAAATAGGATTTAATACATGATTATCTAATGGAAACACTGTTAATTTAAGATCCACTATTGGAAGAAAGATATAAGGATTGATCCTCTATAAGAAATAGGTGGTGATGCCTAATTAATAGTGAAGTTATTTATATTCTTATATTAGTTCCATGTTTATTTGAAATGTGACTATGTTATTCTCTCTTTTTCAATATTTAAGTCTAGTGTTTTCTCTTTTATTAATATATTTTATAAGGTTTATCCTATGGTGTTACGTATTCTTTTATATTTAGCTATAAAATATTTTTGTAATTCCATTTTCTACAAATCCTAAATGTCACTCCTATTTACATTTGATCATATTATTATGATCATACCCTAGGTTACATGATTTTATGTTTAAGTTTATATTATATATATTTTTATATTACCCATTTCATATGTTTCTATTTACAAGGCATGTATATGAGTTTAACTTTGTATATTATATGAAGAAAACCAAATATGATTAAATAATGGGTAAATTTTTACTATAATTATAAAATAAGTTTCGTATGTATATATTCTCAAAAGAAATATATCCTTTCTATTCTTGTTTTGTTGACATTTTTATGTAATATAATGTTTTAATTATGGATATTTTGTATAATAAAGGTATGTTTAGCTTGGGTATCCCCTGTTTTTAACAGAGAAATGATTAGTTATTTATAAGGATTTTTATAGTTACCTTTAGTATTTGGGTTAAAGTACATTAGTGAAAAATAAAGAGTTGATTCAATGTATAAGATAATATAATTAAATATTTTTAATTTCTTGAGTATTTATTTTTCCTAATAATAAATCCTTATCTAGATACAATAACTCGATGTAGGGTCTTTCATATATGTACATATGGGTAGTAACCCTAAAAATATTTTGCTGGTTATTAAATAAATCATCACATTGTGACTAAAAATAAGTCCTAACTACATCTCTTGTTAGAGACAACTGTGGGATATGGTTATGATGATCATACACTCTTTACAAAAAACTATTGAAGATTTATATCCTTGTTTATTTAAGGGATATGGTTTATAAGAATGTGTGAATGAATGTTAAGATATCCTAGGTTAAACTAAGAAATGATATATGTTAAACTAATATAATTATAGGATAACAAGATAATGAAAAATAAAAAAAACAATTTATGGTTCAATTACATTAATGAATATGATAATTCTCTAATATTGTAATTTTGTTGGGTTACTTCCCAAAACAATGGTTCTAGCATGGTCGATTGTATGTTTAGTGTAAAAAAACATGTCACATTACCACATGATAGGTGATATAAACAAGTGACTGGTCTAAAATACTAAAATGGGATTCCTTTTAATATGTTCTTGTGTTTATTCTCATACAAAAAACGAAGAAACAATATAGATATATAAAACATATTGAACATTGGGAGTATAAACCATTCATGGAACATCCTCATAAAAAAATGTAAAATTAAAATAGTGATGTAAAAAAGTATAATGAAAAAAATATATAACTAACCATAAATTTATACCCAACCTAATAATAAATGAAAAATGGGTGACTGAAGACAACCCATATCACAAACTATAAGGTCAACTTCTAAATGAGGTCAGCTTTGCTAGTTATAGAAATGCTAATCTGAAACCTAGTACACCAGGATCATTGATCATATTCGTATCATATTACTAACACAAAATGTGTTATGTAAAATAACATCCATGGGTGAGAATATATATACCTTGTATGATTCCACTAAAACCACAGAGGGATTAATATAAAGATATAATATGTGTGATCAACCCATAAAGAAGGTGTAGACAAACCCAAATATATATGCTCATAAAGAAAACCAAAAAATAAATAAAGAGGATATAAATGTCTATAAACAAACTACAAATGATTTGTCATACTATATCTCAAAATTCACATCTCTAATTCCTATAACCAAACATAACTACCAAAGAATCTGTGTGGAGGTCTCGCACCATGCCATTTCACTCCATAGTCGAGGGAGGAAAATCTCTTGTGGATGACCTGCTCTCAGTCCGAGCTCAAATAATGGGGGGTTACACTCTGTTTATAGGGGACTTTTTTCCTTTTATTGAGTGGGGTTTCAAACTATAACTACATAAAGAGTATTGGGTATCCACGCCATTGTGCACTGGGGGGGTACTGAGCTCAATGACTCTTTAATGATGTAGCCTAATCCCTATCATCGTTAAAGAATCTCTAAATGAATCATCAATATCATTAAACATCATGTAATATATTTTATACTAGAATTACTTCCACCATCACGTTCTACATGAGAAATTTATTAGGATAGACCACTCATGGGCCCATATCTAAGTCTCGAAGAATGTGATTCACTAGGTGTAAATTATGAAGAAAGGTATACGATGTGTATATATGGCCAAACTGTAACAACCAGATATTATTAAAAAACATACATCCAACAAAATTAAAGAAATGAAACACTATATTCATATTATGATACACAAAACACTTAGTTTATCCTGTATTTCACACAACCCAATGATTTTTTTGTTTGATAGCATATTCAGCCCACAATATTAAACATTAAAACCCCATGATTTATATTACAATTATAAAATATTAATTGGAATGGGGTAAAATAAAATGAATGAACTAAATTATGAAAATATTTATTACACTTTTATATTTAACTAAATATTTTTTGACCAATTAATTATAAATAATAATAATACACATTTGAATATAAAAGTCAATATTTTTTTGAAAAATTATTTTAATGAACACTGGTGTGTTTCATAATAATAAAATAATAAAATCCCCCTTTTTAATTTTATTCATTAAATTTATATATAATATTTTCAAAATAATTTTTATCATTTATCCGTTTTTCTTTTCTTGATATAAAAAAATCCAGTTTGACGTTTAAAAATGAATATTTTAAAAAAAATACAATTCTATCCCCTTTTTAAGGAGAACATATTTTAAAAAACTATTTTAAAACATATATATAATTTATAAATGAAAATATGATTATTTAATTTAAGTGTAATATCAAAATTTGATTTTGGTTTAATTTTTTGATTTTTTGAAAAATATAGATATTTCAGTGAATAGTGAAATATACCAATTTTTGTCAAAAAGTATTTTAATTCAAATATATTAAATAATTTAAAAGTCATAATATCTTTTTAACTTTTTTTCTAGTATCATAGGTTATATTTAACCGACTTAATTATTTTTAATCAACTTTATATTGGTTTTTAGTATATTTTCTCCTTTTGGGTTTAAAACTGGGTTTTCTAAAAAAAATATTTTAAGATAAATAATGTATCTTCATATATTTGAATTTTAATAATACTTAATGGGAATTTTATTTATATAAAATTTATAAAATATATATCATTAAAAATTATTTATTGTTTATAAAATGATTTTTACTCATTATAGAGTAAATATCGAATCATCTTCTCCAAAAAAATACTCTTCTCACAAACTTGTTATCTCGCCCTGTCCGTGGAATTAATATTAAATTAAAATTTTCATCTTCTAGGTATTGAATTTAGAATAAAGTATTACATATTCTTAGTCATCATAAATTATAATTTAAAATTAAAGAAAATTAACTTCTACAAATAGTTATTAATGTAAAAAATTATAATTAATGATAATGATTAAGGTAAAAATGAGTTTACTTGGTGGTTAAATTTTAAACATAAAGAAACAAATGAACTAGAAAATTTTTAAAACCAAATTTTTTGTACATATATAGAAATTACCACATCTATTATTGAGTGTTTTTTATTATTCGGTCCTAATGATATGATTCAAATGTGGTTGGAATTCACACTTTCATAAAATTTCAAGTGCACCACTGTCCTCACTTTTAAAAGGACACAATCACTAATTCTCTATTAGAACCCCCTCATTCCATTTTTCTTATACCATTACTACCCAAAAAACATCTCAACTCCCCTCCCTTCATCTTATAATCCTTAATTTGTGCATGAAGCTAAAAAATAATGGACACTAGAGTAAATCATAAATAGTTACCTTAACAAGAGTTAACATTCATTAACATGCATTTCATTATATCATTTTTCATCCAATTAAATTATTAGTATAATATTTGTATATAATTGAATATGTATAAAAAATAAACTTATATGTTTTTATGTTAATTTTAATACCTAAAACCACACTCACATCCATCAAATGGGTTGTGAAATCATCGTTCATGTGTACGGTGGGGACCACCTCGTGTGCCAATGTCGTTCGCTTTTTCATTACATCCTTTCAAGATTGGGAATAATGATGTATATAATTTTTATATATGATATATAAAACATAATTATATATGATATATAAAACATAATTATATATTTGGATTAATTTTGTTATATATAACCATTTATGTTATATTCATTAAGAGATAAGATAATGTCGCTCATGTGTGTTGTGGACTACCACCTCACTATGTGATGTGATTTGTTTTTCTATAACACATTGAATGGAAGGTAATATGGAAAAAAACAAATATCTATGATATAAATGAAATTTTTTTGTAATAATGAAATATTTTTCAATTTATAAATATAAATGTTTTATCTTTTGATCATAATACTCTCTGAGAAAAATTATAACAACATTCATGGAACTGTGGACTACCGACTCCTAGAAGCGATGTGATTCTTTTTGTCACCACCACATTAGAAACATTATAAATATATAAGTGTAAATAATTAAATAATATGTTATTTATGATAATATTATAATTATATTGAGAAAAAATAATACTTACCTTTTTTCCATAATGATCATTAGAAAAATTGAAATGTTACTCAGGCCTACGTACGACCTACCATCTCAATGATCATAATGTTAACACATTTTTAATAAAAATAATTCTTAATTGGTCTAAAAATTTTAATTAATATATATATATATATATATTAATTAATTCTTTATTGTTATTCTTTATTTTTTAAAATAATGATCTCTTTGACCATATTCAACCTACCATTGTCATTTTTGACACATAAGACCAATATGGTCAAAACATCTGATGTAAACATAATAATTAGGTAATTTTATATAAAATACCAATATGAGAAATAAAAATAACAAAAAAATGAAAAATATTACAAATAAAGTAAATAATTAACATACATATATTAGTTAGAAAGATATATACACATGTGAAAAGTCAGAATCTGGGTATATATTTTTCTCCTTTGGCTTTTATTTCTGTGAGATATATGCCATATTCACCACTTATTTTTTATGGTGTATATAATACACCAAAATTTAGTTTATTATTATTATAATAATATATATATATATATATACACTGGAAAATATATTATTCATGGTATTTATGGTTTCAATGCTACCAAAGCGGTAAGGTATTTTTATCTCAATTTTCCTTCTTTGAGAAGTATGTTCTGGTTTCCACATATCTTTTTCTATGTGGCTTATATAAAAAACCTATGACATGTAATATAATGAATTTATTTATTCTAATAATATTCTATGTTTTATTTAATTTGGTACTATCATGAGGCTTACGATTTAAACAAGCCAAAGTGGTAAGAGTTTTATATTACAATATCATCGATTAATTGGATTATTTATAATTAAGTATAAAATAATGAAATCCTATGATATTACTCTAAAAATACAAATGAATTTTATTATCCAATGGTTATTGATGTTAATTTCATGTAATTTTTTAATTTCTACACTCCTGGGTACATTAAGGTTTTCATAATATATATTTTTTTAATATGACTTCATTTCTCGCATTGTTAAAAATCTATTTTCATCCAAGCCAGTGATTTCTGAAAATGTTTTCAATTTTTTTAAATGTTTTTTTTAAATTATCCTTTTAAAAAAGATTTATTTTATAAATTTTTAGATATTTTTACTTTTTAAATGTTTTTATCGTAATATTATTTTCATTTTCTAATCGGGGAACTTTCATATCCTTTTCAGATGAAAAAATAAATGTTTTTTTTCAAAATGTATGGAATTACTCCCATACATGAACATAATTTCATTTAATATTAATTTAGATTTTTTACAATGTTATTTTTAATGAAAATATTTTCTTAATATTCTCAAAAAATATTTATCTTTAAAATTTATTTTCAATGAAAAGGAATTTAGTAATGTTTTATGTTTTAAAAAGAGATATTAAAAATTAAATGGAAATTTTCCTCAAGAAGTATTTTGATGGTATTTTAATGGAATTTCATTAATAAAATTTAAAAAACAGATGTCTATAATTATTCTAAAACAGGGATCATTTTTTATGATAATGTACTCATTCATTATCTGGATTAATTAATAATGATTCAAATAGATTTCCATGATATCAATTTTTTATCGATGGGTTATTAATCTGTCAAAGACATTGGCAAGAAAACCATTACTTATACTTGAATTAAACAAGTTAAAAAATAATAATGACTCTAAATTTGAGTTTTATGATGAATTATCTATGTAATTTATTCATGATGTGATTCTTGGACATCATATATGATGGGGCGTCCCAGGTCGTTCCATGTCAGCCCATTATAGATTTTATAATGTGGTGACCCATATATCATCGGTTTATCCCATTATAGCTAATAAAATTGGGTTGACAAGAGAGTATTGGATGAGCTTGTTATAGGTTATATGATTGTTTTTATCAAATAGACCTCAAATGCATTGGGTAATGAATATATTGGAAGTCATTTGTAAGGATATCCAATTAGAATTTTTTGAAATGTATTTTTCAATATGGTGATCCATGTTATGGATAAGGGTTTTAATTGGTTTTTATGGGTTTATAATGTTTCTTATAGTCAAGATTGATATCACATGCCTCATGATTATTGATTCTGATGAATCTTTACTCTTCAATTTTTTCATATTTTATGATCAATCTACTGATGGGTATGAGTTATTTTTTGATTCACTCATGCCCAATGATTTTTCAAATATACACTTATGAATATATTTTACTCATTGATGATATTTACATTTTATTTCTATTATTTAATGCTACTCAAAATTTCATATCACCATTATTATGTTTTTCTCTTACTAGGGTTTTAAATAATGAGGTTTATTAGATTATGCCTATAAGGGATTTCATTTGGATTTTTTTGATAAACTTATTTAAAATAAGAAAACATGTGTATATTTTGGATTTTATGTTAATTATTATGAAATAGTAGTTTATGAATCCGTGTTTTTATGAGTTGGTCCTATTTCTATAACACTCTAAACCTAAATGGTCTACGATATTGTAAGTGATCCAACATTTTTTGTTGATGTCTTAAGTGTTTCATAGAGAAAATTGGATCACCTTATTTGGTATCGAAGAAAAAGATTTAATGTTTATGAGATTAAAAGTAGATATTGGAATGTGGTTTTTGAGATATTATAGTGAGTACCATAGTAGTGTTTAGATAAATTTGGAGATTTTAATATTTTCATTTTTAGTGTAAATTTAATGTAATGTATATATTTATAATTCTATTAGAATAAGGATAATAATAAGTTTAGAGTCTTAGACACTCAATTGTAGTTTTCAAAGATGATATCATAAAGGGAATGATGAAATTTTAGGAGAAATTTTGTTGGTATTAGGTATTTATAACCCATATAGTCAAATTCAATTATTATTTTGTGATGAATTTTTTTTAAAGAAAAAAAAGAAAAACTGGTATGCTGGGAGAAAAATCATCACATCTGACGAGGCGATGGGGATTGGACCCATAACAGAAGAATGATAAGGGTTTCATTACTATAATTTTCCTACATTATTTCTTATTTAGTATTCTATTTTTATAGGTAAATATTATGTTTATTTTTGAAACATATAGGATGTTATTTAAATAATAATGGTATATTTATCTTCTATGATTATATAATCAAATAATTCAAATCATTGGGTTTCTAACATTATTAAAGAATCATTAAAGAAAATTTATGCTCTTAATTTATGGAATAATTTGTTTTAAACATTGGGTATTACTTCGAAAATTTGAATATTCATTTATGAAGTTTTTATCATCTTGCTAATTATAATACCATGTTCTCACTATTTTGGTTTTGGTTAGTTTTTGAAGATAGGTGTAATAGATGGCCATGCCTTTCATAGTTATGCGTTATTTAATATTTTTTTCATCAACAATGAAAATTTATTCAATATACACATCATTGGAGAAAAATATGATATTTTTGTATAAATTTATTAAATTATGAAATTCTAATCATTAAGTAAGTACATTTCAAAATTATCTTATATTAGATGTATAAAAATTCATTAAATATGAAAATAGTATAATTAAAAAATGTATAATCCAATTACATTCCATTATGAAGAACTGGTGCCCTCTTTATCATCACATATTTATGGTTTTTAGTCCCTTAACTTTACATTCATTATTCACTAGCTTGTGATAAATGATGATAATCATTCCCTATAATTATTTATGAATTTCCGTCATTCCCACCAATGTTCTCCTAATTTGAAACATATTTATGTGTTATTTTATATGACTTCATTTTGTAATTTTATTATTATTAAAACGATGTTTAATTAATCTTTTTTATGACGTGTGTTTACAATAAAATTAATTTAAATTTCTAACCATTGATTACTGAGATAAAATTCCAATTATGAGGCCATAATTTATTAAAAGGGGGAGGAGATAACACTCTGACATATGAAATGAATGGAAATTATATTCTATATAATAAAGTAAATGAAACACTATATTCATGTTATGTTACAAAAAACACCAAGTTTATCTTGTGATACATGCAACCGTGAGGTTTTTAAGTTTTATAGTGCATTCAACATGCAACAAAAAACTAAATGGCCCATGATATATATAACCATTAAATTTGATATAGTATAATTTTGGGTATGAACAAAATCAAGTGAATTATGAAAATATGGATTACACATTTATATATAATGAATTTGTTTTTGAAAATTTTATTGGAAATGAAAAAAATGTCTAAAATAAAAGAAAATATTTATATAAAATACTATTTCAATGTAAATATGTGTGTTTTATAACAATAAATTAAAAGATATATATTATTTTAATTAAATTTATATATAATATATTCAACATAATTTTTAATATTCACCCTATTTGTTTTTTAAGATTGACATAAAAATAAATAAAATTTAATACTAAGAAATGTATGTTTTAAAAAAATTGTTTTGATGCCTTTTATAATGAACTTTTTTTAAAAATAATTTTAAACAATATTATATAATTTACATGGAAAATTAAACTTTTTTATTCACAATTTCATAATTTAATTTGGGTGTTATTATGGTACTTTTTGGAATATATTGATTTTTCTATGAATAGTGAAAAATGATGATTTTTGTTAAACAAAAGGCTATTATTTTCAATAAATTAAGAAATTTAAAATCCATAATATTTTAAGAAAATGCTTTAAATTAAAATATTTTATATTTAATCAACTAAATTACTTTGAATCTACTTTATATTTTTTTCAGTATAAGTTATTTTTTTATTTCAAAACAGGTTTTCCTAAAAACTGTTTTAAATTTCATACTACTTATCCTTTATAATTAATTAATATAATACATTATGTTGAATGTTTTAAAATTAAATTTATAGAATATATGTCGTAAAATATTAATTTATTTTAATTAAATTTGTGTTATAATTTATAGAGTTAATATAGAATCACCTTCTTTAAAAAAATTACTCTTTTTAAAAAACTTCAATCTCACCGCATCCGCAGGATCAATATTAAATTATATTTTTTCAATTATATGAATTAAATTTTGATAAGAGTTTACATATTTGGAATAATAATAATTTATGTAAGATTCCATATTTCTCTATAAGGTTTTATTTACCTATGTTTCTGTTTAGAACCATTGTTTTAGTTAATTAAGTGCTTTCTAATGTCCTTAAGGTGGCTTGGGTATGTTATGAGGGTTAGGGACCCAAAAAAGGGGGAAATACGTTTTCTTGGATAGAGGCATGGTCTTAGAATAGTTAGTTCTAAGCCATGTAGGCAACCCAGGTAAACTGTGTTGGGGGTGATTTTTGGACAGTGTTGTGTGCACGGTCTGTGAAAGATTTGGAAAATTGTACGGGTAAACCGTTCGGCCTGGAAACCTATAATTATTACAAAATTACCACTCAGAAAATTTATATCTCACTCAATATATTCCAACGCCTCCTCCTTTTCAACCCTAAGAACGAACCAAAAAGACCATGATCTCCCAAGGATCAATATCCTTCGATTCTTGGCCGTTTGGAGTGTTGTTGGATTCGAATCAAAGATCTGGGTGAGTCTAATCTTATTTTTATCAATGTTTTCAAGTCTAGGACTTCTATTTTGTTAGATATCCATTTGAATCTCTCAAACAATTATTTTTAAATGAGATATATTTTGAGGCTTCGAAGGTGTGTAGATTTTGATCGTAGGCCTTGTTAGAGAGGGCCTTCATCAACAGATTCAAATCAGGTGGTCTACAATTTATATCCCTTGGGTTTCGTATAGATTTTTGTATGCATGGTTTTTATTTATTCTTTCATTTGAAGATTTATTGGTTACTTTAACATGATGTTATGTAGTGGTGTCTAAATGGTTAATTTAATCCCTTTTTATCCCCATGGGATTCAAGGAGGATGACTCAACCAAATTAAGTCCACCTGATGGGTGTGCTGACATTCCCCATACATAGATGAAGCTAACTGTATTATATTGTATGAGAACATAAATCCTTTGATGAAAATGATAATATGGTTAACTGATTTGTACTTCGGGTTTAGAAAAACATATAAGTTGGGTAATTACCCAATAATTTGTCTGTTTGGCATGAAAAGGGTTTAAAATGATATATTATAAAATGCTAGGAATTAGATTTATACAGTAATATTCTTTGGGAGATAAGCATGTTAAATGGTAATAGTGCTAAATGGGTTATATAAAATGAATAATTAATGTGTTAATGGATTGAGTAAAATTGTAATTTTTCATTTTTTTGAGATTTTTGTGATGTAGTAAATGATGTTGGCTAGGTTATTATGATATGGTGATTTTTGGTGAATAATAAATAATCATGTGCACATGGAATTTTAGAGTGGGGTATTGACTTGATTTTCCTTGCCCATGGGTTGAGTTGGACCGAGGTTCTAGCTCCTCCCCTAAATGCATGTGTTGGGGAAGGGGATGGAGTTCTATTCCCCTAACAGTTTCATTCTACCGAGACTGAGGCTTTGAGGTGAGGATATTGATAATTTTTGTGAAATGATTCCTAGTGAGATAGGACATATTTAATTATCACATGTCGAAAAAGATGATCATGTTTACAAGCTTTTTTAAAACTACATGTAAAACCCCACTTAATGACAACTTATTAATTCACCTAATGAGAATATTGATTCATTGAGGGGATATATATATATATATATAACATTGAACCATATGTATATTTATTTCTATAGCCTTCCTCATATATCAAATTGATTATATAATTCATAAACTATATATCGTAACATTAAATATCTTCATTGAAGAAAGAATATAGATTATCAATATTTACCGAGTTAATCAAATTACATTCAATGTAAAACACCATATGTTTAAATGAGATACGTTTCAAACAAAAATAATAAACAAGGTAAATAATAAATATATTTTGGGAAATTTAAGGTCAAGTGATCAAAGGAAATGAATAATTAGAGGGAATTTTAATGACTAAAAAATAAATGAAAGAATTGAATTTCAATACTATACGTGGTAAAAGTCATCATAAAATATCTATAGTAATCATAATGACTATAACAGTCCAACATATCACTAGTGGAGTATATTTAAATTAATGGGTTTTTATAATTGATGTGTAAAAATACCTTAAAAGGTTCTTTAAAAATATTCCTAACTAAAATATAATTTTCACTTTAAAAAATATTTTTTACTAAATATATAAAACAATTGAGGATGAATTTATTAAAAAATAAATATTATAAAATAAAAAAATATTTAAAACAATGGCTATTCATCAAGGGTGGAAATTATGTTCATGACATACATGCAAACACAAAAACTCCATTCACATTTTCTAGAAAATCCAAATGATCCTCGATCTAAAAAATGAATATTCCTTTCATAAAGTATTTTGTAAATTAAATACGGGTAAAAATATATTTAATAAATAATTTTAAAAGGTTTTAAAATATTTTTATAAAAAATGTTTGAGAGTTAAGTGGTTTCCCATTGAAATGATAAATAAAGTCATCTTTTAATAAACAATTTCATCAATCCATTTCCAAATAATAGAAAAATAGTAAAATTACCTAAAAAACTTATTAAAAACTATAGGAGAATAAAATAAAATGGATTATTATAAAAAAAATATTATATTTTCCTTAAATGTAAATTCATGTATAAAAATTCTCTATTAAATTAATTTTATGAAATAAACCGTTAAAAATATTATAACATTGATGTTATTATTAACCAGTGAATCGATTATGCGTATAAAATGTAAATCAAAATAAAACAATTACATAAAAAATTATTTATTTAAAATTAAATTATCACAAAACCATATAATATCAAACTCCATGAAGAATAAAATAACATAATTAAAACAATGAGTTTTAAACATAATTAACAATTTTTAATTTTTAAGATAAATCCCATTAGATGAAATAATTAAAATATAAACATAAAATACCATGAATAATTAATTATTCATCAGATTATATTTTCAAGTGGTTGTATATACATTATATAAAATAAATTATGTGGATAGCATTTTAATATGTCTCAATGAAGGGTACTTGAGATAAAGTCCCTTAAAACGTTGTAACATTCAAGTAAAATTTCCATGGATAAAATTAAAATTGAAACTTAAAAAAAAATACCCATTAAGGATTCCTGATATTACATGTAAAATTTATATTATTTTTACCATATAAGATAAATTAGGTGCACAACAATAAAAAATGCCTCAATAAAGGGAAATTGAGATGATGTCCCTTACCATTAGTTTGACTCATCAGATACATTTTTATCTTCCTGAATAATAAACATATGTTATTTATTTACCTTATTAATAAAATTTTCTATGTTTATTATTCCATTAATTTAACATATTACCATGATATATGTGATTACATAACAAATTAATTTTACATATCATGTTTCAATTATATATGGATTATGTTTCAAAAATGACATTGGTATGTTGACTACGGTCAAATAGGCCATTATTTAAACATATATAGAAATGTTAGAATTAAATAACTACTATATATATACATCAATTATAATTTTGAATCCAATTATTATTGATGAATATGAAAAAATCACTATGATACAATCATGGGGAGAGTAAGTTGTACATATGCATGAGTTAGGTTTCCATTTTTCATATATAATTATGGAAATTTGGTAAGTAATATATTAGAATTAAGAAATTATTATTATTTAATATATACCATATAAATTATTAAAATATACTTATATATCATCCATGTGGTATGGTGATGGAAACAGAATTAGATCGCTTTGAGTAGTTGATGGTCCAAAAGTATATGAAAGATGCTATCATTTTTCTATGTAATAAATAAAATGTAACATTATATTTTAAAAATTATTATTATGTAATAAATATAACATTAATTTAATTTATATCACATATGTTCATTAACATTATCCTTATTACACTCCAAGTAAATTATTATTGAAAAAAATATCATCACAACGCTTTCTAAGGAGGTAGTCCATTATACACAAGAGTGACGTTATCGTATAACTTATATAATAGAATGTGAAACAAAATATATGATATAATGAATAAATATGTATGATATTATAATAAATATAATAAATATATTTCAGATCTATTATTATACCAATCCATGAGACATTTTTTAGTAAAAGATGTCACATTGGTTGTTGAAGTGGTAGTTCTCGATACGCACGAGCGACGTTTTCATTTGGCATTTTAGGGAAGATAAGATGGATATATTTATTACCCAAAAAAATAAATACTTTTTATATGGTATATAATATTTTAAATATAGAATCATAAATTAATAATACTTTGAGGATGCTAAAGAATAAATGAAACAAAAACACATAGTTATAAATTTTAACTCTTCTTGAACCACATCTTTATAACTATAAATAAAGTGTTAATAGAGTGACTTTATTAAAATAATTATTACAGGATTAGAAGATGGATAAAATAATTTATTTGGATAGGTATTTTCCAAAACAAAATGGATTCATGTTTTGAATAATAGAGGAGAGTTAGTGTCCTTATATAAGTGAGGTGAGTGGCACACTTATAATTTTTTTAAAGAAAAAGTGGTTCCCAGAATTTTTAAATTATAAATGTTCATAAATGGAGTTTTATCAAGAATTATAAATTATAAGGTCTATATATAGACATGAAATATCATTTATACACTTTTAAAGGTCATTATAACCCTTATCTTTTTATTTTAACTATCGCATAAATCAATGGTCACCTCAACCATGATAATTGTTTTTATATATATTACAATATATATGGGTAAAAAAATAAGATAAACATATTAAATAATCTAAATTTTGAAGTTAAAAAATATTGATTATAATTTTTTATATTAATTTTATATAATTATAAGAATCCAATTGAAATTATACCTACTAATGTGAAAAACAAGCGTGTTTCCAAAGACAAGATAAACATAAGTATTGAAGGTTTTGGTATCAAAATTAATTATTAAATTCATTTAATGGCCTAAATTAGTTAGATTTTAATATTATTGAAGTAATTTTACTTTTAAAACAATTTATATTATATTATTACATTCTCAATTAAATAAATGAAAATGCGGTTTTAAAAAAAAGTATTTTATACTATTCATTGAAAAATAAAGCATTTCTTACAAATTGAAAAAAATTACCCAAATATAGTTTTAATAGGATTATTTAAAAATTTATTTTATTTTTTCAAATAAAATTTCCAAAATTGATAAAAAAACAAATTTAACTTATGTGTACAAAGATTGATTAACCTGTGTTTTTAAAAAAACAATGTTTCTCAGAAAACATTTTATTTTCAATTAAAGGATTCTTATTTATTTATAATAAATAAAAATATAAATAAAAATTCATGTTTAAATGATATAGATTTTTTAATTTAGTTATAACTATTTTTAACTTCCAATTTCACTTATAGTAAAAACATTTTACTATATTAACATTCATTTTGACTCGGGGATGCATTTTCTACAACCTATCAAATATAATAAATTTAAAGGAATGAAATTTATGGGATATTTTTGCTTAGTGTTCCATGTTGATGATGATATTGAATAAAATGTTCTTTTTTTAGAATTTTTGGGTGTTATAGTCCTTGTGTACATTGTTCATGTATGGGTTCCCTGTCCATGTCTGAGTACATGGTCACGCCCATGTACTAAAGTTGTCTCTATGTAGTCAGGAACAACTATGCCCATGAAACCTTGGGCTACATGTAGATCCTCCTTTTATGAGACACAAGATATTTATAGGTAATACATAGTATGTGATGTTTATCTCCACCAAAAACCCTGACAACCAGAACTGAGCGACAACAAGGATTTTTTTCCTAGATTACATGATGTGAATATTGGGATTTTGGATAAATTTAATAATCCTTAATTCATCTCCATAATAATAGTTCTTTAACAGTTTCCACCTCTAATCTCACGTGGAAGTGTATACCTAGGGTCCACTAAAACCAATCTACCACTAGTCACAAGATATCGTCACACAAACCTTTTGTGGTACATCCTGAATCTCCATGCCTCTTTAGTTGATTAAGAACCATGAATTAGCCTCCAGTTCATATCTTTGACACCCGTAACCCACATCAATTCACAATACATCCACAAATCATTGATTCCGTAATATTGTTTGAAATAACCACAAATATGGGGGCTCTATAGACCTTGAATCGAGCTCAATAATGATAACTATGAGTCCATTGTCCGATGGTGAAAAATGAAATGATCGATGGGGGAAAAATGAACAAGGTGAAATGATCATTTTTTAATGTGTTCCCAACCAATGATTATATAATTTCAATAATATTGTTGAAATCTGGGGCACAATACCAAAGGTTAATACCCTAGCACATGAGAAGAATAATGATCACCTTAAAAGAAAATAATATTTAAATTTCTGCATATATATTTGATCAATAATGGGAAATACAAAAAATAATGAGTCATACCCCATGTTTGGATTGATCATTGGTGGAAAACACAACTTCTACCAGTTAATATGATGATACCACTACATTAATCATCCATATAATGGTCTACCTTGATCAATTCATCATCAATCCTCAATCATGATCCGCCAATGATAAGAAATCATTATTTCTCCTCTCTCTGAACTCCATTACTTATGTGTCTAACCCAAGGTATTTTTCATAATTTTTTTTGAAAGAGATGGTTAATTTTTTAAGTTACTATATTAATAAAATAAATAAATCATTTAATTTATTTTATTCATCCCCTAATAGTCTCCCTCAATATAAAATCAAATACTGGAAGTATTTACTCTATTCCTAGAGTAAACCACATATTCTTGAATCAACTATGGTGTCATATTTTTCATACATGGTCTCAAAAAAGTTAAATAAATTTATTCTAATAAAATGTGGATGAGTGATTTAATATATATTAATATTTTTAATATTTTAATTCATAAGTCCTACGAAAACCAAACATAGTGTTTCCTTAATGGAAAAATCCAATGACATATACATATATATTTAAAGTACTAAAACCAATAAAATAGGGTCATAATCCTTTCCCCTCCTTCATGGTTTTTATCCCCTACCATCACAATATACAAAACATTATGGGGTTCTTAAGACTATATCTCACTCTCACGCACCCTGGAGCTCTCTTAAATGATCCCATTGAACAGAAAAACTCCATTCAATGGAATTGTCTGTACATGTAGGATCTTATCATATCAGTCTTGGATCACCGTCACTTACTCTAAAAGGGTGGATCTATCCTTGATGTCTAGTTCTCCTCAATCAAAAACCTGCATAAGCACATGCATATATATCCTCAGTTACACCAAATAGAAGATTTTATGTACTCAGTCCAATTAATATGGTATGTCTAAGAAGTAAGAAAACATTCTAAACCTCCATAAATATAAAATGGACTAATTAACCAATAAGATAGCCTTCCACCCCATACAAACTTCAACAATTGTTTTTGGGGATAGACTATTAGGATATCATGGTCTACCTGATCAATCCAAAAATCTCTATGATATCGATCTGTTTCATTTTTGAATTTGGATTGGGTTTTCCTCATATTATCAAAGATCACATGAACCTTCTAATTACTCATATTCACCAACATTGGAATGATGAGAGATGCATCACTAATATCAATCCAACAAAAGGAGAACCTCTTGGGTATCCTATATATAGACTCAAAAGGATCATTCTTAGAATGAATTCCAAAACAAATGCACTATAAATATCATCTGACAATTGGAGAGAATACTCAGTCTGGCAATTCTTCTTTGTGTGAAACATTGTGCTCTTTCGAAAATGGGTCTAAAAATACTCATGTATTACCCTAAATAATTTTGATGTATGTTAAACATAATGGTTGAATATTATCATTGTTAGTACCACATGAATCTATATAACCTCTCATATGTAAAAATCCCCAAAATCTCAACCAGGGTCTACACTATGATGGATTGAAATTGTCTCGACATAGGGAGTTGGCCAATAGTAACCCAAATATCATTTTGGCCTCACCATATATATGGAATACCCATCACAATATTCATTGATAATCCATCATACTTCAATACCATGATTTCAAGGGGTTGATTCGAACTACTGAAAAATAATATTTGGCCATTACATGCTAAAACATAAAAAACTAAGATATGAACTTGGAAACACTCCACCTTATTCTACGCCAACAAAAAAAAATTGAAGGTCCATATAAATTATTGAAACATTGGTATTTATATCTAAGGGAGAATTATGAAACTCCATATACACCTCCTCACATAACATGAATCAAACCACTATCTTTCTATTGAAGATGAAGACATGGGTGAATCTGGGTATTGACATTCTTCTCAAAAATTTTCCTACTCCTCTAGATCTTGGCCTCTTTATTTTTTGTTTAACATTATTTTCTATTTAAAATTTATAATTATTTTACCATTTCTATAATTAACTGACGATGATTCATTTAAAGTAAATTAGAAAAGAAATCACAAGAATTCCTATATTTTTACCTAGTTCACCCTCACTAGGATAAGTCCAAGGAGAATACAAATGAAAGGTAACCTTCCACAAAATCCAATAAATCTCACTAACAAATAATTTATTGGGCCTGATCACATATATGAAAAATCTAACTACCTTACAATATTTAGGGACAACTTACTTCATCTCAACAGTCACACCCTCCATCATTCCTTTGCTGGATCACTACTAGAGGAAAGGATCACATTCTTCATCTTCCATTGTTCAATTCCATGGAAAGGATTCCCACTTATTTTACATACACGTAGGTCCTATATCTATAATTATTTAATGAATCCTCAATTTTAGTTAGATGCACTATTGAATTTCTTATTGGGATGATCCATCACGTAAGTAAAGTAACCTGAATGCAGCACCTCCAATTTCCAGATAACTGGAATGGAATTCTCTTCATTGTACACACATCAATTAACTCGTATTTTTCTCTATAAAGTCCTTAAATATATTACAAGTCTTCCATTAACATCCTTTAATGTAGAAGTGAATAAAGTCCTTCTTAAATTATAGTCTAATCCTGATTATTTTCAATCATTCACTTCATAATTCAAATATGAAAATTACATTTTATATGGTTTTCTCTTGGTATTTATTTATTTTTTCAATAATCTCATAATAGTTTCACACATAAGTTTCCTATATAGTAAATTTTTACCTCATAGGTTAAATACAAATTCACACATGTTGTGATTATGCGTAAATTGGTTTCACAAATTGTTTTTTGTTCCCACATGAACTTCCTTTCACCATCTAAGAATTTTCAGCCATCCTCTATGACCTTCCTTGCAAAATAATAAACAAGTGATTCATGGACCACATTTTCTTCATTGACCGCCTCAACTTGATGGGTGTATGAGGCCATAGAAACCACAAATTCTTCGTATTCTTCATCTACCTCAAAACCCGTTTTCCATTGCAAGATATTGATCCATAAAAACCCATTTTTTGAACTATCTTCTTGAATTTCCCTTGAAAACCATCTCCTTCACATAATTTCTCCCTCATAAACCTCATTTTCATTCACAAAATCCTCCCTTGTAAACTAATTCAAACATAACCTAATTCCTCTTTTGATGATATTTTCTAATTAAATTGTAATTATATGAATTATAATATTAGGAGTATTCATATATGAAAATACATCTGAAAAAAAATCTAATCAAATTTTCATAAAACATCTTTGTGGTACATCTATCGCTGAAAACATTCTATATGTTCTGTAATGTGTATTTTTTGGTTATTGGACCACCTTAAATCACCACCTTACAAAAATGACATGCCTCCCAAAAATTGATACCATAAGATGAATCAAAAAGAGTAGAACCCTATGCAACATCTTCAAATAACTACCCTCATCTATAAAATATCAATCCCATTTTCGATTCTGATAGTGGTCCATGTGACCAGAATAGAAAAAATATGAGGAAATATTACCTTTTGGATTTTTCATTTATGTTCATTGTACATAATTTGTGGTCTATATAACACATATTTTACTTTATGTTGTGTGTTTGAATTTCAAGCATCGTCATTCACAATCTACAGTTAGTGAAATCATATAGATGCTCTATGGTTTACCCAAAAATATATGAATATATTATTCATTTTCAATAAAACAAACCCCAATTTTGATGCCCAAAAATTTGGAAAATACTAGGAAACATTGTAACATTAAACTCATATTATTTATGAATTCCAACCATAATAAAATGTGGTTAAATAGATTTTTCAAAAAACATAATCCCCCTAAAAACATCGAGATGGAACCTTGATGCATTTTTCCCCAATGAAAACCACCACTGGATGAAGAAAATAAACACCCCTCAACTTCACTAATGTAAGGTTAAAAATAATAAACTAATTAAATTCCTCCTCCATTAAAAGAGAATGGGACTTCCTAAAAAGTTAACATTCTACCATGTTTCCCTTTCTAATATTATATACTATCTCAAATTAATGGTCTTGCAGAAGCTCTAACTAATTCCTCTGTTTGATGTTATGATCATTATGAGTGAAAATATAGTTAAGACTCTAGTGGTTTGAGTAAAAAATGTAACACTCACTCAAAAGTTAATTCCTCCACATCACAAGTAAAAATACTTCATATTCCAACTCAATTTCATGAGTCAAGTAATTAAACTCATAGAGACTCAACTTCCTCAACCCATAAGTAATCACTTAAAAACATATACCTAAACATGAACCCATGATAATCTCCAAAAAAATCGTAAAACACCACAAACTCAAAAACCTAATCATGTAGTTTTAACATAGGAGAACTATTCACCCTTAGCCTCATCTCCTTTAAGGATCTTAGAAGCTACATAGTTATGGTAAACGAACAAAATTTTCATGTCAATAAAGAGAAAAGGGGTGTTATCTAAGAAAACTATTCCACAACCAAACCTGGGAAATGATTTACCTTTAACATGATCTTGGGTGGCTTCCAAGAGAGTATTATATTAATACCCTTTGGATCCAAGGATAACATATTATTAGATATTAAATTCCCTAGAAACAGAACCTCATATATCCCAAATGAACATAGGGATGACTTTCCATATAACTAGTACTCTCAGAGTAAGTCCAATACCATCCTCAAATATTGTACGTGATCCACCTCTAATGTAGAGTAAATTCATTCATCATTGATGAAGAAAACTAAAAATTATTACATTTATTGTGGTAATATCTGATTCGTATGATCCATGAAGATAGTATGGGAACTAAAGTCACTAAAATGCATCACCAATAACTTATAATGACGGTAAAAACATCAAATTTTCTCATTTGAAAATTCATTCTCACAAATCCTCAACAGATGGTTGACAAACACGAGATCAGTCATTGAGAACCAACTCATACCTATTAAATAGTTGAAATGACATTAATCTTTAGAAAAGTGTAACTTTTATTTACCTTTATTAAGTTGATGATAAGAAACTCAAATCATGAAAATCATGTATTCCATTTTCAACAAAAAAACTAGAGTTTTCTAGGTAAACAAACAAAGTATGATAAAATCATTCTCCCACAGTTTCTCTAACTCCACCATCATCTCCGAGGGATCAATGGGGGTTATATAAAATTCCAAATAATATATCCATGTGGTAATTGGGTGAAATTCAATGCAAAATTAACATCTTACCATGGAAGTACTCTTGGGACTTCTTCAAGAAACATGTCCATAAAATCTTCCACTATTTCTCGATGATGGATGAAAAATGATCCCACTACACCTAGAGATAAGCACTCCAATTCATGGGTGATAGTTTTCAGCTTCCTAATCACATGTCCTACTCATTCAACCAAATGATCAATCATGCCCATGTTGAGGAATCTCATCCCATCTATCCAAAGGAGTCCCATTCTCCTATGATAATAGTGTATATGTGCATAAACTATGGAAAACCATTTTATGTCCAATATAACATCATATGGTTCCACTATAATGACCCAGATTCCCCATGAGAATCACTCTCTATTGATAAAAACATAAACAATTGAAGAAAAAAAAAATAAAGAATACTCACTCATTTTCAGAATATATAGCCATAGTTGTTCGACTAAAGTATAAATTGAATGTTATAACTCTCACCTAATAGATATAGAGATAAGGATTGACTCACACCAATGTCCTTATGTAATTATTTAAGAGTATAAAATATACAAATCATATCTCAAATCATCTCTTGAGTAGCCTAGTAAAATTTATTAATGGACTAAAAAATTCTATTTCCTTGACCATATTCAATTTGAGCCTAAAAAAGGCCACAAGGTGGTGCTAGTGGGAGTAGCTCAAAATGTATCCCACCACCAATTTTTCCACCATAATGAGATCCACCCACTACTCTAACATCACCAACTCTATGGGGGATGTCCAAGACATGAATGGGATATCTATAATCACAACACTTCCTCTATCATGGTAGCTCATCCACTTCATGTCTCCATTCCTAATCATTTTGAGTTGGGTAATCTCAATCCCCGTGACCTTGGCCATCACAATTATAAAATCTCCCAACACTTGGAGGACCATATCTTCAATAATAAACTTATGTTTTGGACACACATGTTTGGTACCAACCATGGGCAGTATCATATATTGAGATCCTACAGACGAATGATTTCTAGATGTTTCAAATGATTTAAACCCTTGATGACATGTGCTAGCTCCATCCAGCTAGTTTACCTCTTATATAAATTTCTCAGAAACCATATCCCACTCCAACACTCCAGCATAAGTTTTAATGCATAGGTAGACCACAATAGATTGGCTGTCTCAGTGAAGGCCCTAAAAAAACATCTACACCTAGAATAATCCTTCTCACACCATATCACGAGAGTAACATATGAGGTTAGAGAACATCATAGTGTAATCAACACATGGAAAATATCCCTTCTAATACTCAAGAATATCTTAAATCCACACAGAGTGTAAGAATGAAGTTTAATACTAACAATGAAAAATATACTAGAATTATAACAATGTTAGTGTCACCCCATCATGATTTTGGGTAATTTGACTCCACCAGTAACCTGCTACTCAATGATGTCCTATAGATACAAGAAATATCATCTGATCAGATAGAGTATAAACAACTATAAACTATCGAATCACTGAACCGTGTAAATACTCTAATTTCCAAGGGTCTTGTTCACCATGAAACCTCATAATTCTCAATTTAATAAACTCACTTAATTATTTAATCCAATATGAATCATCATCCTGTCCTTTTGAGTATTTACTACAACCATACACATTCAATACACTACCTGGACCACTGGGGGAAGAACCTCATACAAAAATACCTTAACTATGACTCATCACTAAACTAATATTCTTCATGATATTGTATCGACATCCTACCTAGTGTAATAGAGGACATATCTTGAAGGATATCAAGAAGTTATTCGGTTAGAAGAGCATGTATAAAGATTTGAATCAATAATCACATGACAGTCAAAATACCTAACCATATATGATTTATGTAATAATTTTTTCTCAAAATTGATATATCTATATGTTGATTCATCAAGGAAGTAATATATTTCATAGTGAATGGATATATCATTCTTCGAACTAACACTGGGTTTCATTGCTTAAAATATATTCTCGAGAAAGTTCAACACCATTTACATAAATTCCTTACCCAAACTGCACCTCATGATATAAAAATTGAATGGGGAAAAGGACACATCTGATTCCACTCTTTCATGACCTATGGCACCAAATCCCACCCATAAAGTGGTATGATGAGTATAACATTACTAAGATCACTTATAATTTGTAATAGGATGTCAACAATTACTAAGAATAAAATAATGAAATGGGATCCCTTATCCTAAGTACATTACGCATGAAAACAAGAAATTCTATGAAATAGTGGAGAACTATAAGAATATATTTAAAATATAGACATTGAACCATACATTTATCATATTCTATGAAGGCCTCAATGTGATGAAGTAAGGTACAAAACATGATGGCAAAATACACACCCAACTAAAAACATATTCCAAACCTTTAAAAACATGGAAAAGAAGATAGAAGAGATCCCGAATCAAAGTCTCCAAGGTTAGAAACTAAATGAGGTCACATCTACTAGGGTACATCAATGATCCTCCAAAAAAATGTCCCATTGTACCACTATTGATCTCTCTATTATCATCCTAATAAACAAAACATATGGGTGAAGCCTGTGTAAGGGTATGTATATACATATCTATTATTGTTTATTAAGAACTACAAATGGATAAATATATTGACACAATAGGTTATCTCAAACCCTTTTTAAAATGGAATAGAAACCCAAAATATATGCTCAAAAATAAAACCATGTGAGAGATAAAGAGAATCTATACCTCTACTTCCCATATAAGAATAAAGAGTCAACATGAAGCTCCAACAGTTCATATCTGATTCCCATAACCATGTGTAATTACCCAAGAATCTATGTGGATACCTAGAACCATGATACAATTCTCTATAGCAGAGGGATAATCATATTTAGTGGAGGACCCCGTACACACTAAGGCATGAATATGGGTGTTCCACTTTGTAGATAGGGGTCCTAAACACTGTATATAATGGGGGTTTCCACCTCTAACTATGTAAAGTCTATTGGAGCCTATTCTCTAGAATGTAATGGGATTCTAACCTCAAAGCCTCTAAAATGAACCAACATAGTCATATCCATATACCGATCATCATTTAAGAAATTTTCAATCTCATAACACCTCATTTAATACCACTTATTCTTGATAAATGACACAGCTGTGTCACACATAGAATAAAAATTAGGATACTCTACTCATAGATCCATGTCTAGGTCTCAAAGAAGGAGACACCTATGATGAAAATTTCTAAACAACTTACACAAATAATATTTAGGGCCACAAAATGTGTTACCATTCCTGGTCACCTGGCCGTTTCCTCACCTACAAATGGCTTGTATATCCATGAGAAACTACATAGTGTGTACATGTAGTCACAATGTGTATTAGATGAACTAGGAATACTGATTTCACCATATCACATGCATGTGTACCTCATCCCATGATCATGTACTCTTGTCATTCCCTTGTACACTAGTTAGGAAAAGGTACCCTTTTGTGATTGAGTATATGGTTCTTCTCATGTACTCAATTCATGATAGTGTACATATCCATGATTTTGCTTATGTATCAATGTAGTACATGTCGAGCATCTAGTATTGGTTCACATGGAATGTATAGGTCATACATGGAGTATGGTATTCATCTCATCCAAAAACCATAGCAATTGTATATAGGTAACTACATGGCATGTGATATTAATACCCTATAGATACCCTAGAAACTACATTCAGGGGAATACATGTTGTGTTTTTACAGACAATAGAATATTTATATTGACATTTCGTATAATTTAATCAATCCTTTACATGTCTCTCCCAGCCACCACCACCACTTATTCCACCCCAAATCACATTGGTGTGTGTTGAGCTAAATTCAATCATGCATGATATATCATTTGTGTTCAGATTCAGACAACCTAAACTTCTCATGGTACATATAGATGTTATGTTTCCCACCCATGGATGAATAAATGATAACCAGTCTCTAATCCATGATTCCAAATAAATAAATCCCAATGTAATCATGATATATCTAGAAAAAAATATAATTTTTACTTTGATCACATATCATCCATGAATCCTTGGGTTCAATAACACTATAATATTATAATGACCTAGTATTTTTATATATAAATATATAATATTTTTAGATAAATATTCAATACATTTCACTAATACATTCTCATTGAGCAAAATTTTTAAACTTATTTGGAGACTTGGTACAAAATCACCTTATTTAATTAAATTTCTTAAATATCTCACATAATTTTATACCCTTTCTATACACATCATATAAATACCAAACTTAAAAAAATTCATAATGACCTGGGGAAATTAAACATAAGAAATCGTGATCTTAGATTCTAAATAATTACTAACATGATGGTATCATTCTATGATCATTTGAAATTATAATATAAGAATAACGATATGACATTATGAACATATCTTATAATGTTTATACCCAAACTATCATATATCATAAACCAGAGCCATGGTGTAAATGTATTTTATTCTAGGAAACATGATTCATAAGAGTTTCAAAAAAAATAATTCATGAGAAAAAATCTCATGGAATAAATGTATGAAACCAACACATGTATAGAAACCATTTATTTTTTAAATGTTAAATACTAAGACCATCAAACATAGTGATCAAACCTTATCTCTATTTTCCCATTGTGGATCAAACCCATTAGAGAGTTTTCTATTTTCAATCAAGACCATTAGCTTATTTCCCATTATAATTTACACTAATTGAATTATTTCCCATTATTTCCCATAAAATATAAATATTTACCCAATTCATCGGGGGAGATATATGTCCCACCCAGGAAATAATAAAAATCCTACACATTTGTTCAATAAGATCATAAAACATTCATCATATTAGAAACCATAACAAAATGGTATCATAAAACACATTATCATCATAAATGTAGACCATCTACATAAATGATAAATATGGTATCATTTGATAATATCCCCTGTAAATATTATGCTTCATAAAATTATTTAATCTTATATGGAAAATAATTTTTAAAGAAATATAATCTGTAACATTTCATTAAGAAAATAAAATTTCATAACAAATCACCTTTTTATGATAAAAATTTAAAAATAAATGTTTAAATACTTTTAAATTCAATAAAAATTTGAAACATAAGATGGAATATTTAACTAAAATAATGGTCATGACTTTGAGAATTCTATTAATATCGTATACATTAAAAGAAATATTTTATTCACATCTTCAATAAAATACAAGTTAGATTATTTGGAGAACAACATAAATATTAATTTTAAAACAAATTTTAAAATTAAAAGAGTGGGTAATTATGTATTTAAAAATATCCATTCAATAATTTACAAAATATAAAATATTAGAAATCACAGATATGGTAGAGATAGGGATTACAGTTGAAGAGAGAAATAACGAGTATTTTTATTAAAAATATCTTTTTTAGTTTCTCTAATCGATTAAGTGGGAAAAATTAGTGGAAACATATATTCAATATAAATAAATAAATGAATAAAAAATATGAGTTTTTTGAGAGGTAGAGCATAATATTAATTTATTAGATACTTAATTAAAAACAATCTTGAGTCGATGACTCTTCAATCCCCTAGATGGGTGAATCTCATTCCTAGGGTTTCTTCAGTTATGACATGATTTTTATCTCATTCACTCCCTTTGACAGAGGATTCTAGTAGAGTAATCATCTCTCATGGTCCTCGTTTGATTGGGGTGCTGATGATTCTTATAATATTAACATAGTACTTTCCCCACTTCCATTATTGGTCGATATCTCTGGTTGTCATCTTAGGCTTCTTTCCCTTATGATGTGACCTCCTATGCTACCCTCCTCCCCATATCTGACTTCAAATATGGGATCATCTAGCTGGGATTGATGATGGTTAATTCATTGACTTTAGTTTTGTGGTTTTTTGCTGGTTTTTGATTAAATTCATCAGTTGAAGCCTCTCCATGATTGAGGTGTGGGACTTCCAGACTATGGATAATATATCTTGGTATTGGTTAGGAGGAATTATTGATCTTTGGATTAAGCCCAAGGTTGTGTGATGTAGGATGTAGAGAGCTCGATGTAAATGGTAGTACGCTCATGTGGATGATGTTGGGTAGGTCTTGGACATCATCAATCTCTTTTCTATGGTCCGGATGTTCCAGCGTTTTTGGGGGTAGTGGTGGTCTTCTAATATAAGGTAGAATCTTGGTTTTGGATGATTTTATTATCAGTATCTACTGATTATCTTTGTCTACCTTGGACTAGTTCATCATTAGTGTTCACATTAGCTATTTTAAGATCATATATTGTTTTCTGGAAGACCTTTTTTATTTTTTCATCTTGGGACAGGCTATTTGATTTCATTTATATTTCATTTTGAGGATTGTTTTTACTTCACGATGAATTTTGATGTTGGTTATTCTCTTGAGAGGTATCACTAGTTAAGAAGACTTGTAAGAGAGATGGGTGTGTCAAAACCCATCATTCAACCATTTTTCATCATTTTTGGTTGGATGGAAGAGAACCTAATAATTGACAGGTACTTATCATGATGTGTGTAGCCTATTGGGCATTTAGAACTACGTAAGGGCCTTTAGGTCATATTTCTTCTAAATTTTTTAATTTGGGCCATGTAATGGGTTTTACCATTTAAAAGTTTCAAAATAGGTTTTCCATATTTTAATATTCATTAAAGGGGGATTCTCCCCCAGCCATTGGAAAAAATAATAAACAACTTAGATAAACAATGAGATTATAACATATACCCTTTTAAACATTTATATTTTCACAATCATTCACCCCATTAAATAATAACATCAAAAAATAATTTTAACTGTATTAAAATAAGTATATTCCTAGTATAGAATGTCAATGGTGTAGTATATAAACCTTATAAAACTATATTAATGCATAACATAACATTTGTCTAAATGAAGTAATTTGAGACAAAAATCCATTACCTTAAATATTGACTTCATCCATACATATTAAACCTCATGTATAATAAATATATGTTCATTTTAAATCTATTACATATCCATAATCATATTTTTAATACCATATATAATCTATATATGACATTTCATTTCTAGTTTATTAATAATTACATGATAAAATATTGTTTCTTGTAATAATTGCTTCATTTTTTTCATGTATGTTTTGGTTTTGTATCTTAATTACTTTAATTTTGATCATGTTTCTAAAATATCTATAATTTAAATCATCATATAATTATTATATATATTTAGTATATATGTATTTATTGGAATCTATTAATGTTTGAGAAAGAAAATTAATTACGTCATTCATTGAGGTTGTAAGTCATACATACTCAACAATGATTTCTCCATTTTCTTGATGGATGAAAAGAAAAAAATATAATTAATATATTACTTTTTCATGACCATTATGTCATATATATCACATATATTCATTAAATTTTTCCTCATTACCTTTCCTGCAAAGTGTTAATGAATAAAGAATCACATGGCTTCATGAGGTGGTAATACACCATACACACGATTGCAATTTTCATATCCCATACACAATATAAATTAAGAAGACATATGAGATATAATATTTTTTTTTATTTTCATTTAATATACCCTTCTTATTATCCATGCAAAACATAAATTTTAAACACATAAAATTGGATCGTCAGATAGTAGTCCTTCGTAAACATGAGTGACATTATTATTTACCTAGAGTGTGGGGGGGTAAGAATTTAGATGATTTATGATAATTATATATGTACAATAATATAAAAAATATCTTATATTGTAATTAGATTGATCATTATATCAATCTGTGAGATGTGGTGGTGGAAATGTATAACATTGATTCCAAAGGTGATAGTCTACCACACACAATGATCGACGGTTTCATTTTCCATTTGATGGAAAATGAAGTGAATATAGGTTATTAAATCAACATAATAACATCGCATTATATTGAGTTATAATTTTTTTTATTATATCACCATAATTGAAGAATATTTTAAATGGGTGGAGTAAAAAATAAAACTAAATGCATTATTAAATAATTTTACCTCTTCTTTATTGAGGCTCATTATGTATATACCTAAAACCATCATAGGAGGTGTTTCTAATAAAACAAAGTCCCTCAAGTTGATAGATGTAAATTAAGAAATATATATTTTTAGTTTTGTTCTCCAACCAAATGTTTTTGTAAGTGTGAATATGGGAGGTGATGGGTGGTCTTTTATAAGTGGTGGAGATGACACACATGGAATTTTTGAAAATAGTACAGTGTACCCATGTTTTTCCCTTGTGAAAAGGATAGAAAATTCATAATTATAGATACTTATAGGGTATAATGTCTATAATTCTCCATAAATTATTTTATGTGTTTATATTTCATTTAACCCCTTATATTTTTAGTTTAACCTACTGTAAACACATTTAATCTTTAACTACAGTAATTAATTTTTACTGTATTTACTATTTAATTGGATTAAAAAATATGTTGAAATTGTTATATAATATAAAATTTTATGACTAAAAATGGGGAATTAATTTTTATGAATTCATTTCATATATGAGGATATTTATTATATAAAATTAAACATGTAGTCATGACAAAAAAGCAGTTTTCCAAATAGAAAATTTTTATTAGTTTAAAAATTTTTAGTATAAAAACTCAATAAAAAATTGATTATAATGAAACAAATTGGATTAATATACATATTTGATCTAATTTTAAATTTAAAAACATCTTAAAATAAAATCTATTATTTTAAATGTTTTTAAAAAATGAGAGTTCTAAATAAAACCCAATATTGTTAACTATTCATCGAAAAGCAGTTTTCTCAAAAATTCCTAAAAAATTAATCACAATATTTCTTTTAAAATCTGATTTAAAAATTATATTTAATTTTCAAGAATAAATTTTCTATTAGTGGAAATAATTAATTTTAATAAAATTTTGTGAAAATTGCGATAAAACTGCTTTTTAGAAAAATAAAATTTTAAGCATGAAAGTCCATTAATAATTAAATCACAGCTCAAAAAACAATTAGATGAATTTTAAAAAATAAATATATATATATATAATATATTTAATTAAATTTATTCATAAAAATTATGTATCTTCATTATTGTGATAAAAAATGATGGTTCTCTTAATTTGTTTTCAAAAAATGATTTCCTTTAATTATAATGTTTTTCATTTATAATTACGTGTTAATAAAAGAAATAATTTTATTTAAATATTTAAAACATATTTTTTAATAATTTAATTAATCTTATTCATACCCTCTCTTATAATGGTTATGATAAAACTATCATATTAAATATCAATATTTTAATAATATGTTATGTTATGGTTAAACACAGTGTTGTGTGTAACACAAGACAAACTAGATGTTGTTTATAATGCAATCCAATAAAAAATAAATTTATTAAATATATATATATATATATCATGGTGTTATGTTATTCCCCACATAAAATGAATGTCTCCATTTAAATTTTTTTTCTTTTAAAAAAACAACAAAGGATTCTCTTTCTTCATAATGTCCTCATGTTCCCATGTAGCATCTATGGGATGTGGATTCAAAAAAATGTTTTGACCAGTTGAGTGGTCTTGTTTTCCAATACATTATATCTATGATCTATAATCTTAGTTATTTATTAATAATAAGAAATATCATTCTTCATTCATATGACCTATAAGTTCAATATATGTAAATGATTATTTATATACTTCCATGGGAGAGATGTATTGAACACATCTTGAAAATGAGAGAGATTCAGTGCAAGTGAAAAATGGTAAGCTACTATCTCGATATGATGAATAATTTCAATGGGACAGTAATATTTAGGGATAAAATTCTATTTATATCATAAGGAAAATTTCATCATTTATTTTTTACATTAAATAATTTCCACTTCATCCATAAATATAATATACATGATGAATTTAATTTTATTCGTAAATCACTGAAATCATTATAAGATCCATAATTCATTCCTTCAGCCATTGAGTATTTATCAAAAAAAATAGTTATTAAAAAATATCCAATAAAATAAAAATTTCAAAATAATTCATTCCATTAATAGTTAACCTTAAGGATCTTATAAGTATAACCAAAATTGAAATCCAAAAAAATAGAAAATAGGTTCATAAATTTACAATGTCTACTTATAATTAATACCAAAAATATCTTAAATTATCTCTTAATTGTCAAAAAAAACATTATGTGAATAATTTGGTAATGTACCTTCTAGAAATATAAAAATAAAAATATTTACCATAGAATATCTATGAAAACATACATTCTTCCTCATTAATTTAATAAAAACTTATATTATTTAATATATTCTATAATTCCATAAACGTTATAATCCCCATTAATGATAAAATAAATAACTCTTTTTTTAAATCAATATCTTATCCAAAGTTCCTCAATACCATCAATTTTACATTTTCCTTATCAATATTATCTTTATCCAAACTAAATTCCATACTTTCACCATTAGGAATACATTAAGTGTTATATTTCACTAGATCTTTTCTTTTCCATATGATATAACATTTCCATTAAATCCCATTTCAAGGCCATCAATTCCAATCAACATATTCTTGAAAATAATTAAATAAAACTGCTATATAAAAATACCAATATATTTAAAAATTCATTTTTTCCAATACATAAACACATAAATAATTCCACTCCATTCATAAACTATTTAATAGACTTCACAATATTATTCTTTAACACCTAATTTCATCTATGTGCCATTTGTAGTCACTTCATACACACTCGAAACACCTTTTCAAGTACCACCTTACTAATACTCTTCTTCATATTTCCCACTAGGGAATAACTTCATATAATGACTATCCAAATTTTTTTCATTAAATAATTTATGATTCCTTATGATGAAAATTATGCTCATTCATTGGGTGAAGTGAAATTTTCATTTTCCCACATAAATTACTTTCTCTATTCTATTTTTCCCCACACATAAAATAATTTCTCATTATATTGAGGCATTAACTTTAAGTCTTATTACTACATTCTAAACATATTGAATAATACATATTATTTACTCCATGGTATCCACCACCTGATATCCTATAAAAATCAATACATATCTTTGTTTGTGAGTCTCATAGTTGGTTAAGGTGAAAAATGTTAATCAAAAATCACTAAACTGATTAGTGAAAAACAAAATTTCTGATACTCATGTCATCTCCCCAATTATTTTATCATGAACACATTTTTTATCAAATTAAACATCGACTAATTTTATTTGGGTACCTATAATTAACTAACAAAAAATATTGTCAGCAATAACTTTTCTAGTGGGAAACAACGTGATCGTAAAAAATACCTTATAAGATGTATAAATCCTGACACTTTGTTTTTAATATGTGAATCATTATGATTAAAATAGGCCATTTATGTTTTATATTTAAATATTTTTTGATGTTTCATAAATAATTTATGAATTTTCATATAATAACCCATGAGGGTTTCAAATCATTTGTGCAGTAAGGCCCATTAGTGTGCACCAGGTAACACCCAAATCATGTATAACACACCATTTTTAGAGTTATTACCCCTATGTAAATAATTTATTGAACCACACCCACTAATCTGATCTAGTATATATATATTCATTAAATCAAATCCCTTTATCCTTAACTAATATTTGATAATATTTTTTTATAATTAGAGTCATCCTTAGATATTGTCCTAGGTATCTCCCTTAATTTTTATCATCCTAGTTTACAAATGTTAACTAAACCTTTCCACAGATAAAAAATTTAAGGATTCATTAATTTCATTGAATATAACATGTATTTTTTTATTAATAATCAACACATTCCACAAATACATGCATATGGATTGTAATGGTTTGGTGTCTCGGAGACTCAAAACACAATCATCTAATTTAATGAAAGATATTCAATATCTCCCACAACTGTATTATTTTTTGTACTATTCATTAATATACCATACATAAAATCATTATTTGTTACCTTGTAAAGTGAAATATAAAAAGGGTGACCTCATCTTCTATGTTTGGGTAAACATGTGGGATATCATTATATGATCATATGAAAAAATAAGATAAGAATAAGTGTATGATATAATGAACATAACTTAAAAATTTCGTACCCAAGATATAAGGGATCATAAGCATGATCCTTGTAAAAAAGAATTTTCAATACTAATGAAATAATTTATAAGAGTGTGAAATCATGATAATTCATGAACTATAATATAATTTAGTAAAAATAATTCACCAACATTGGTTTTGAAACCATTTTATTTGTCGTTGTTAACTACTATAACCATAAAATATAATGGATCATTCTACATAAATGATTTTTCATTGTGAATCAAACCCATCAGCATGATTCTCATTATGGATGAATCCCATAAGAATGTTTACCATTTTGGATAAATATTGTCTAGTTTTTCTCATTTTTATATAATGAGATATAAATACATAGCAAATTCATTTTATGGAGATGTATGTCTTAGCCATCATATAATGAAAATCATAGATATGAGTTCCATAAGATCATAAAATTTTCATCATATCAGAATTGATAAGAAGAAATGGGATTCATAAAACATTAGTTCATCCTAAAAATATGTCTTCTAAAGAAATAATAAAGATGGTATCATTGAAACCAATCCCAATTAAATATTAAGTAATATAAAATAATGACAACACAGATGGAAACATATTTTAAATGAATAATGACCTAGAACATTTCATGAAGAAAATAAAATTTCTCTAAAAATAATCTTTATAATGTGTAAAATATGTAAAATATTTTGGTAATACTTTTCATTGAAAATAACCTCGAAAATTTATACTGACATTTTTAACGAAAAAAAAGGTATTGGAAATATTAATTTTTTTTTCATTATATACACATTAAAATAATATTCCTTTCACATTTTCAGAAAAATCCAAATGATAATTATTTGGAAAAACATCATTAATATTATATAAAATTAAAAAATTCATAAGAATTATTTTAATAAATCATTTGAATATTGTTTAAATATTTTTGAATGCATTTTTATTAAACTAGGATATGGAACATAAAAAGGTTTGATGAAAGAGAAAAATAATGTTGATTTTTCATAAAAATAATATTTTTCATCCTCTACGAGAGGAAAATAAAGTGAATTTTTATCCTATAGAAATAATAATATAATAATAAAATATATTGTTTTATTGATATGTATATCATTACATTCTATTATCAGAAACAGAATAATAATCATTGTTGATAGACAGTGAGATTGTAACATAAATTCCATACCACTTTAGTATCTTTTGGATCAAAATCCCCATTAAATAATAACATCTAATGAAAATTTTATTATTAACAAAATAATAATATTCATGATATTACATGTTAATTAGTAATTATATACAACTTATAAATTAAGATATGTGAATAACACAACATATGTATCAAGGAAAGAAATTCTATACAAAAAACCATTAACTTAATTCTCATAATATTTTATACGTGTTTCAACCTCTTCTATAATAAATACGAGTTTATTAAACATATATTATAGAACCATACTCAAATTTATGATACCATATATGTCATACTTATGACCTATTATTAACAGCTTATTAACAATAATTTGTTAAAATCACATTTCGAGTATTAACTACTTCATTTTTTTGGTTCGATATATTCATTAAATTGATTTTGATCATAGATACATAATATATAAAATTTTTATGATGATATAAAATTCATATATATTCATTATATAAGTATTTGGATTAATCCAATGAATTTAGAGTTATAAAGTAATTAAACTGATCCTGTAGATGGTAGGTCATACATACACATGTATGCTCTTTCCATTTTCTCAATGTATGAAATGAAAATTTTTAAACATTACTTTAACATTGTAAAATAATTTTTATTCCATATATGTCACATATATTCGTTAACAATACCCTTGTTAACATCCATTAAATATTTTTTTTTAAAGTATCACATCACTTCATGAGGAGATAGTCTATTGTACACATGATCAATGTCATATGATCCTATACATAATGAAAATTAAAGAGGTATATGTGATATAATAATTATATTATATACTAATTAAATAAATAATTATTACCATAAAATTAAATCAAAAAATACAAATAGATCACATTGGTTTGCGAGGTAGAGGTCATTTATACACACGTGCGACATTATAGTTTTCCAAAGGGTTGGAAAATAAAATTTAGAAGTTATATTATAATTTAAGAGTTAAAATAATATAAAAAATATCATATATAAACAATTAATAAATCATTTTATCAAGAATTGAGATGTGTTGGTGAAGATAAAAAATATCGGTTTGTGATGCGGTAGTCCACCATATACACAATCGATTGTTTTGTTTCCCATTTGATGTAAGAGGATATGGACATAGGTTATACAATAAGAATAATATATTATAATTATATGGGAGATACTGGTTTAATTATATCAATAAAATTGAATAATATTTTTATTAATTAGAAGAAGAAATAAAAAATTCAAGGTTAAGAATTTTACCTCTCCTTCGAAGAGCCCTTTTATGTTTGTACCTAAAGAATTAATAGGACTGATTGAAATTTAAATTAAGTGCTATAATATGTGGGTAGGTAATTACGTAAGTTATTTTGGTAGCTATTTTTGAAATAACGGGTTTTTTAAGTGTGAATATGGGGGTGATGGGGTGACCTTTAACAATTGGCGGATAGCACACACATGGATTTTTGAAAAGAATAATGTGTACCCATGCTGTTTACATGAATGAAGCATAAAAAATGGGATATTAACGAACATTATTGGTGGAAAAGGATAAATAGATCCATGAAATTGGTTTTGGACAAGATTATAGGTCATTTCACCCCATATATATGTTTTTACCCCCCCCCCCGATAAACCAGTTTTAACCTTAACCACTTTAATTAATTTCTACTTTTTTTATATTCATTTTGACAAAAATATTAAATTGAAATTATTCTATGATATTAATTATTCTAATTTTAAATATGAATCAACTTTTTTAAAATTCTATTTATATAAGTTGAAATTAATAATTTAAAATTTAACTTATAGATTTGAAAAAAGAGGTCTTTCAAATAGAAAATATTCATAAGATTAAAATGATTTAACAATAAAATTCATAATAAAATTTATTAAAATGAAATATATTAGATTAATAAATAAATAATGAAACATATTTGTCTTTTATAACCTTATTATAATAATTTTCATGTTTTTAAATTCATTAAAAGTAATTACAATTCTTAATAAAGACACTAATACTTTTCACAATTCATTGAAAATTTTACTATCTCAAAAAATTATAACAAATTCACAGATATATAATTTTTAAATTATGAATTGAAAGTATATTTATCTTTATAAAATAAATTTTCTCAATTTTTAGAGGCTTATTTAAAAAATATATGTGCTGAAAATGCGAAAAAAATCTTTTTTAAAAATATAATTTTTATGCCTAAAATTGGATTTGTTCTTATCTCATGCCTAGAAAAAATAGATTACAAATGTTAATAAATTTTATTCAATATTTAACATATAAATTTCATTAAATTCATTAACTAAAATTGATTTATTTTATTTATTTATATAAAACTTATTTGTGCCCAAAATTTTTTTTTCGAGAAATTGATTTCTTTTATTTTATAATGGTTTTTATTTTTTAGTACAATTAATTGATAAACATAGAATTTATTTTATATAGAACTTTAAAACATATAGTTTCATAAATCAATTATTTATATTCATATCCATTATTATAATTGTTATGAGATAACTATCATATTAAATAATAGTATTTCAATAGTATTTCATGGTTCATTTAAAACTAGTGTTGCATGTAATATAAGATAAAATTTGTGTTGTGTATAACAAATGGAATAAAATAATAATTTTTTAAACATTTTTCCTAATATACTGAGGGTGTATAAATCTATCTATAAAATTCTAAATTTCATCCTTGTCAACCAATTGAGATGAGTACAATGAATTATGTGATAAAAGAAAATAAAAAAGGTGAAACCATCATTACTCAATGCTTTATCAACCAATAATTATATAATCGTGGAAACAAGGGTGAAATGAGAGGAATAATGTATAAAATAAATACACATGATTATGTAAAGATTTAGGATTTTGGAATAGAAAATCATATTTAAATCCATTATTCTCTATTTAAAAAGGGTGTAAATCAAAGAAATAACTTATCCTGTATTAATTTTTGATCAATTGTTGGTGAATAATTATTCATCTAATGATAAAGACAATTATTTAGCAGTATTATCCATTTTCCCATGCCTTACCTTGATATTCTCATCAAGAATCCTAGATCCCAATCGGCCAACAGAAACAAAGAAAGCTTCCTCCTCCTCTCTAATCTCCCATGGTTATGCATCTAACCAAATATATTTTTCAATAATTTAATATTTATATGAAATATTAGGGTTTTCTAGTTATCATATAAATGATTTAAATTGATAATTTTATTTTATTTTTCACACCTAATAATGGTCAAACATAACAAAAAACCATATTCTCACCAAATTTAGGTAATTCCTGTGGAATCCCAAATTTTAGGAATAACCAATTTCTCAAAGTTCCCCATAGAGGCCCCGAATAATGGGAAACCAAATTATTATGAAAATATATTCACACATTCTTTAATAAATATTTATATTTTTAATATGTTTTTTATGGGGTCCAGTGACACCCAAACATAGATCCAACTATGATGAAAAATATAAATATACGTAGAAATATTCAATTTCATAAAACCAAAAAAGATAGAGTCATTACATTTCTTAACTCATGTTATCCTTATTGGGATTAATAATTGATGAAAGCCAATGTAACCAAGTTAATAATAGATTCCATGGATAATACATATATTATATCAACAAAAAAAATAATTTGATATGAATAGGATTTTGAATCCTTTTGAATATTCCAAACTAGATATCATTAAATTTGATAAATGATGTTAACATAGTTGAGTTTCTCGGCACCTCAGAGAATATAATAACTTACCCTCATATAATATCAGGTAGTGAAGATGATAAAAAAATAATATTTAATTTAATTCAAATTAAAAATATGGGAATAGAAAATAGAGTGATTTTCATAAAATAACAATAAATTATTTCATGTATAGAATGATTCGTAATCGTCATCAATGTTATTATAAAGGTATAAGTATGTCATCCAATATAATGGATGGTATAAAACATAAAACTAATACACCATCTACAATTCAATGATTCAAATGTAATGTGTTTGGTTATTATTCAAATTGATTTCCTAAGACCACCCTATCAAGGATTATAAGAATCAATAACCTCCATAACCAAGGGAATACAGTACTACTAAATGTATGTCATTAAATCATAGGAAGAAAGTTAAAATCACCACCACATCAAATTTTTGGGTATTCAGTTCTATTCTAGAAACCCTAGTATGCATATGATGTTCTATAAGAATATTAAATTTTCACCCAGGAAAATTTATAACTGTATGAAACTACTAGTTATATATATATTTTCTCCAATATTATTTTTTCAAACAAATTTTTTCTTGAAAATCGTATTATTACTCATTTAGATAAATTTATGGTGGTTTTTAAGAATGGATTGGTTATCTCTATATTTGGGAAAAATTATTTGGGAAAACAATATCATATTTCATATCAATGTATAGTAGTATATACAGTTCTGATTATGAACAATCTTTATAAGAAAATTATATAATGTCAATCATGATACAAAATAATAATTGACTATTGAATCAAATGGTTGGATAAAAATTAAAAATTAATATTAATATCATTCCGATGAGAAAGATATGTTTCTATGTTTATATGGTCGATAAGTCTATAGAAATAAGAGCCTAATTAAAACTTATATTTTATATTCAATTATATATTTAAATTGTAAAGTGATAATTAATATTGTGAGGATGTAATTTATTTAAGTCGGATAATGTAACACAGAAATACTTTTGGAATATTATTTTTTAAATCAATACAATTTTTTGGAATCTTTTTTTTAACACAACACCATTATCAATGTAATTGAATATGTATTATAAGAATATCACCAATAAAATATTTGAATGATAACCACTATTAATTAAAAATATTGTAATGATTTTTAAATTCAAAAAAATATAAAAATAATAAAATATTTAAAACTAAATTTCTCAATAAAATAAATTATACAATAAATATTGTATTTTCTTCTAAATGATAAATTTATAAATTATAATTTTTTATTTTTTTTAAATTAATTTAATTTCTTAATTCAACGTATAAAAATTATCTTAATTAGTATTATTCAGATATTTTTTAAATAATTTATTTTCCAGTAACTAGTGAAAAATATAGTATTTAACAAAATTGAAAAATTTATGAAGTTTTCAATATATTATAAAGACCTATATTTTTAGAAAACCCTTTAGCTGATTAAATTTTTATTTAAAGAGTAAAATATGATATTTTAAACTATCATTATGAACTAATATAATCTATGTTCAACATTTTAGAACACAAGTAAAATTTTATTCCTATTTAAAAAATATTCTCTATAATTTATTTTATATAAATGTTTTAATGATAATTTTAGGTTTCAGATTGATTTATAAGAAAAATATATTTCATTTATCCTATAATAAACCACTTTATATTATGAAATCCAATAACATTGAAAAATTTATACTATACATATATTTTATGTCTAAAAGAACATTTTTTCTAAAAATGGGGTTCGTATGTTATATGTGATAATTATATAATTATACTTATAACCATTAGAAATTTTATTTAATATTAATATTTTAATATTTTATATCCACATGAATATAATATATAATAAATAAATTTTTATTTTTATGAATAAAATATCTTTGTCAAATATTAGATTCCATGGAAAAGTAATTATTCTCCATTGAATGGTAAATTTCAAATAAATTTAAAATAAATGGGTCTTTTTAGATTAAAAAATTATTGTTATTTTTATAAATATATAATAATTAATTTTAAAAAATTTATTTTTATTCAGTTTTAGAAAATATAAATGACACTTAATGGTCATGATGAACTTTGGTAAAATAATTTCTCATCGTATTTTGATTGTTAATTTAAAATTTAGTTCTCTAATATTTTGAAATTTATTTACATTAAACATTATACAGTTAAGATCCCAATCTTATAATTAGGATTGTTTCTATATATATTTTTCTTAAATCCATTTTTTTAAAGAATTAGTTTGTGGGAGTATAAGGATTATGAATAGTGTTCTTGGTGTTTGGGAACTGGGAAATGAGGAAACGAGGTGATACTCTATAGGCCACACATAAGGGGAACCATTAGTAGTAACTATGTGTCTTAACCATGAAACATGGAGGGGAGGGTGGAATATTAAAAAACCATTTAAGGGGGATCCTACAGGTCATGTGAACTTATAAAGGACAATTTCGTTGAGCCACAACATTGTTTGTCAAATAATGTGTGCTCCAAAGAAACCATGAGATCTAAACACCTCTCAGACAAAGTTTGTTACATGGTATGGAAAACAATGCCCCAAAACCATGAACCTCATTAAAGAGGGTGAATTTATAAATTTTCACCATGGGATTACAAACTCTCACTCTATTTTCCTCCCATTTCACCTTATAATAGTAGGGGTTATGAACATCTCCCTCCCATGATTTTAATGAATGTTTCACCTTTGATTCAGGGTAATATGAGGTGTTGTTTAGTTATAATAGACAATAAATGTTATTATAACACTCTTGATTGCTTGATTTTATTTAAAAGTCCTTGCGTATTTTTTATCATCATTCTAAAGACCTAAAACCTTGTTTTTCTTGAAAAGTATATGTTATGTATTTTCCATTTATTTTAGTTCAAATAAAACATTATGGTTAAGTGATATTCCACTTATGAACATGAAGTATGATATCTACATGTCTTATCCCATAGTCTTATTATTGGTTTGGTGTATGTGGGTGTGATCTTGGTGTCGTTATAATGTGTTTTTTTCCTATGGTAGGAAATTATTAAACTGAAATCTAAATGATGTGTTATACCCTACATGATTCATGTGGGATCTGATGAGAATGAATATACTGGTAATATGGAAACCCATGGGGTTATCCACTCCCTTGCGCGTGAATGACTCATATGATAAATTAAAAATTGAATGGTTTCTAATATTAAACAAATTAAAAATGTGATTAGACTAGTATCATAGAAAGATGAGATGTTTGTCTTAACATTATGGTTTATGAAATTGATGATTTATTAATTGTTGAATGTGATAATTTCTTATTAGGGCTTGGACACACAATTAAATGGATATATATTGATGGAAAATAGTTACAATGGGTTGATATTGTAAAATGGATTAGTTTTGGATTTGAGAACAAAATGAATGCCAAGAACGATGGAAACTTTTTAAATAGAAATGGTTTACCTTTGCTGATTATTTATAATGAAATGGTTAATGATTATTAGCCTATGTGATTTTGATAAATTGTATTTGGATGTTGTAATGATGATCCACTCCCGTGGTCGAGTCATACTAGTTCTCTAGGAACCCCCGTGCATAGTAGTTTTTAATTGAATGTGGTGATTCCCTTAAAAACAAGAATACAGACATGGAATTCTATATCTTGGATGGGAGAGATATAAATGGTGTTCTAAATCTTATTTATATTCATATACTGAGGCTCCATGTTTTCCAACCTATGTTCTTTAACACATGGATCTGAGGACAAGAAAGGTCCAAAGAAGGTTCGATGAAAAATGTTTAAAACATGGAACAAAGAATTGAGGTAATTGATCTAATAAATATTGAATAATATAACCTATTTTTTTATGATTTCATTTTTATATTTACTTTTATGTACATTGTTTTTGACTTTATATTTTGTATACATCATTGTTGGTAGCCTACTATGTTGTAATCACACCCTACGCCTGCCACCATTGGGTACCCAAGAAGACTTCATTGTTGTATTTTAGGAAAAGAGAAAAGTATATATTTTTTATTATTAACATGGGGAATAGAGATGTGCAAGGATGAGGGAACCAGACCTAATATTGGTACCGATTTTTGGATTCTTCATATTGTCCTCATGTTGGTTTTTTTCTTTTACACCCGGTACTATAGGACATAGTATGGCATGGTCTCTATTTGGTTGTGCGTTTTGATACCCACCAAATGAGAATCATAAAATAAAAAAAGGAATAAATAATTGAATATGGGTATTACATTCCTCACAAATAATAGATAAAAGAAGGAAACCATGATCTAAGAGATTGCATGAAACCCCAAGAGACACACAATCGTTTGATGAGTAGAGGATCATGTGGACTAGCATGGGTAGAACATAATGTATGGAAGATCTTTCAAAGACCCTTTTGAGAATCCCTAATACACTCGTAAAGGAACACCTGATAATCAATGATCACCTGGTGGCTTCTTGGGATTCACTCCCAATACACGTGGATCATCAATTAGATGGAACATGACAACCCATAAACAAATCCACTGAAAATAAGAGAAACATGTCAAAAAGGAGATGGTGTCTTACAGTTGAAAAACAAATATGATGAATCCCTGATGGATAGAAGGTTTAATATTGAGAAAATACAATAAAACACATGAGATACTTGTCATCCATAAGATAAAAAGGAAATAAAATGTTGAGGATTTGGAGCCTCATACTATCATAAAAAATCATGAGATACACCCTAAGTGTTCCACAATACACTACAATCCCCCAGTGATGTTTCCACCTCATTTATGAAAGATCAATGGAATGTCATCCTCATAACACAAAAATAATTAGGTATGTCAGAGTGACCACATGATCCCCCTTTGTCTTATTCAAGAGAAATATATAGAATCATCCTTGAAATGCTCTTCCATCTCTATAAGACATATATTTGGTCATAGGATACATCACCAATAGATATTGTGACTGTCATCAACAAAACTCAAACAGTCTTACGTGATCCACATGTTTTTTAAAATAAAACTATGGAAAAAAAGAGGGGAAATGTGGGAGCCTCTTGCAGTATTAAAACTCTTACGACATGCTAAGGTTGACTACATTAAGGAATTTTTAGACTCCTTGACATATTTTCTTGATTCCACAATGATCGTATAACAATCTATCATTGTCAAATGAAAATTCCTAGATATGTCTCCTGAGACCATATGAAGGACTTTAGATAGTTTCTCTGATCTCACCCGAAGGCCCATGGTAATTTTCATTGGACAATATAAAATTTTCTTTTTATTCCTTCTTGATTCCGTAGGTCCCTAATAATTGGAAAAAAATATAATAAATTAGTTGTTGATAGGATGGGCTCATGATTACTGAAAATCTAGTGACACCCTAGGGGTGATCCGTGGAAGAGACTCTTCAGGACACATGAAATGAAATCCCTTCATGATATCCATCTTCGATTTACACGATTTTCATTGTGAAAAGAGGATAACCACTAGTGTGGATAGGCATAAAAATCCCCCACCCCAACCTCAAATTAGAGGCTATCCTGTTGCATCTAGATGCACTCATGAAAACATGCTCCATGGAGGATTTCTTGGAAACATTTATATAAATATGGGCGTGTTTTTTATTATTTAAGATACCTATAAACATTAAGAGTGATCATGATACATAAAGAAGTGTGTATTGTAGTCACTCAAAGAACATGTGAAGGATATCTGGTAGGACATGTGAAGAATTTCGTACATATCTTCTCAGCCATATGATAATTAAAAAAAGATAATGCAAAATAAATCTAAGGCATTCACAATATACATGCTAGAAAAAAGGTTAAAGATGAAAGTATTATGAAAAGAACATACAAGTGATCCTCATGAGGTTCACATGAACTGTCAAGGATACAAGACAACACAGGACATGTTTCTTAGACCACACGACAAAATTTTGTTATACTATTTGTATCATGTGAAGTCCTATTGGCATGTCAAATCAAACCACATGGATCCCCATGGGCATGCCACCCACATCTTGAAAAACCCCTATGTCTCACAATACTAGCCCCATGATTTCCATCATAAGTGTCACCTAGATCATATAGTGGAAACAATTCATGATATATGATTCTTGAGATAGCACTGAAGCATGTCAATTGGATCTCACAAGGCCCAATGGGTATGTTAGCTAAGTCTTACAATTCTCTTCATATATGTCACCCATGACATGCGACTCCCTCCAAGAAATTCCAATTGACTCTTGTGATTACATATAACCATGGAAGTCATCTCTCGTGATGGAATGAGGGAAAGACTGTTGGATCATGTGAAACCCTCTAGACAAACCATTTGAGATCATGTGCTGTCTTCAAGGATCAACCATCTAGATCGTTCAATGTCTTCTGGGAAAGTCATCCTTGATCATGAGATATCTCTGAAACATGTTGTACACGATACATGATGTAACTTATATAAGAAAAACAGATCATGTGGTTGTATTTGTACATGTCTACAATATAACCATACATGTTCAAATATCATCTGACAAGTCAAAACATACAATCAAGGCATGTCAAGTGGGTAGTTGATCATGTTTGGCATAGAAACATGTCAAGTCAAAGAGAATCCGGGGTCTTAATAACCTTATCTATCCTTGGTGTATAAGCCCTAGTCAATAAGTAAATGTCAATGTGTAACCCCCAGTCATGTGAACAGTGATAACATTAATTTCTACCATAACTATGATATATGGATCGCCTCCTTGAGATTCGAGCACTATATTAGGCAGATAAAGGGAGGTCCCTATATATAATCCCAACATCCACATGAAATCACATTGATAATTTTCTATCCCTTGTTTCTCACAATGATAATGGATCGCATGGAATTAGTGAGTATTAGTAACTATATCATTCATAATGGAAATGTTAGTGTGGAAGCATCAATCCCAGTGAACTATGAGGAATCTGATTCCTACAATACACAAGATATATTGGATTCCTTACTAAGGCTCGAGACAAAATTAAAATGGGTTTCCACCTCAGTGTATTTCCCCCAATTTCATTGAAATTTCAACCATCAAGACCCAATCATTCCCATGGGTTTATCATTCTGCCTCATCCATCGACTAAAATGAGAGATCAATTAATCTATGATGACTCTAATTTCAAAAATAACCAAGATATGTAGTATCCCTTACAAATTTATGGGATTAAAATTAAATATACTAATATATGTCTCATTCTTTATGTCTCACATCCATATGAAATCAAGTTAATCACATGCTACACCTTGTTTCTCACACCAATCATAGCTCATGTGGACTTAGGGAGTCACAATGAACATATCATCAACATATTGAATCTCCCCCATCCTAGAAAATCTCATCATTTATTCCTTGATGAGTGTAATGATATAATCCCCCATCCCCATATGAGTACATATACCTTTCAGTTTGTCCAAAGGGCATGAATAGTGTAACACCCCGAGATTTTATGAAAAATATTCTTTTTAATTTTATTAATGTCTTGTGTTGTACGCTACACCAAAAGGAGCTTGCACAACACGCATCCTTGACTTGCCTTGCATTACACGCAATCACGACCTTCCTCGATAGCGTGTGTACTACGCAATACCGAGTTTCACTAAACAACGATATGCTATTAAAATATTATTATAACAAGCCATTATGAATAGTAATAACCACCTTTTAAAATTTTAGAAATTTTAGCTCTCAAAATGGACTTCATTTTTGGATTCGGAGTATCGAATTTAGCCTAAGGTGAAATTTTTGTACTTTTCGGATAACTTTCATATTCTGATGAATAGTGAAAATTACTAAATTATAATTAAAAACAACTTTTTTAATCGAAATAATTAATAGTGATAAATTATTAATTTGAGTGGTTTTCAAGTATATTTAAAATATATTTTTACAATTTAATACAATGTTGTTCATTGGTTGTAATTTCACATTTAAACCAGACATAATCAAGTGTCAATCTTTTGATAGATATTGTTTCTTAAAAACACGCTATTTGTTTTAACAGCGGGATTTAATTATAAAATTAATTAATGAAACTTCTATGTTATGAATTTGGTAAAATAGACTTCATTTTTGAATTCCGATTATGAAATATAGCTTAGGATGAAATTTTGGTATTTTTCTGAAAACTTTCAATTTTTGATGAATAGTGAAACCACTAAGTGGTAGGTTAAAAGCTGAATTTTGCATAAAACTTAATTTTACCGCTTATGTGAATGGAATTTCAAAAATCCGAGAGACACGGTTGATGTCAGTAAGTAAAATGTGGTTCAATGAGATGAAAATAATTGTTGGTGAATAGTAACTTTTTACTTTTATTTACCACGGTTAAAAGTAAATAGGGTAATTCAGGGTAAGAATGATATTAATATTACCCTAACACAAGTCCTAATTCTATTGGACAAGTATATATCGACCAAAAACACCCTTAAGTGTAAAATATTATCATTTAGGACCACTTGGATTAGATTAGGACATTTATTATTATTTAATTCAAAGAAGAGTTAAAAGAGTTAAAATCAATGTTTATTTACTAAAACATTTTTAATATAGGGTTGTACATAAGATATATTTGATTGTAAATATTCATTAGAAAGCTAACAAGATTTACTACATAATGGAATTTTATTTGTAATTTTTAGACAATAAATAATTTAATTTATTTATGACACAATGATGACGCAGTAATTATCTTATTAATGAAATATTGACATAATTGATGTTATAAACACCAAAATAAATTTAATTTGAGACTTTTTATGAATTCCACTAATTTTCTAGGTTACTATGATATATTAGTGTTGATGTAATAAACTTTTTTCGAACATATAATTCTGTTATGACTTTCACAAAAATCATATATCAAATAGTTTCAAAATTGACACAAAATAGTTTTTAAATCAAATATTATATTATTAATTGTTATTTTATTCCTAAAAATCTACGGTTCGGCCAAATGACTTAGATAAGGATATATATATTAATAATAAACAATTTGGGGTTCTTTTGGCATGTTACAGTAAGTGTATTAACCATATAGTGAAAGAAAACAAAAAGACACGGTAAAAGTTAAATTATTTAACTCAGAGTTAAATCTAATTGATAAGGTTAAAATAATACCCTAAACCTGTCTAAATCCTATTGGTTGATAGGATTTCTACCCATCCCCACTTTACCTTCGAAATAAGACTCTTTAGAACCATTATAAACCGATTTTTACTTTAATATAAAATAATATTTTGAGATATTCCTAAGGTGCCCCTCTCCTCCCTTATAAAAGGGCACCTCCTCCCCCTCATCCTCACACCAATTTGAGCACTCAAGCTCGGCCAACCCCTGCCAAAATCTCTTCTCCACTTCTTTAGAAACATCCTAGAGGTTTTGTTCTTCCTCAAAGACCAATTTTAGTTCCCTAAGAGGATGTATCAAAGAGGCGCTTCAAAGAAGAGGTAATTACCGTTACCAATTCTTTCATCTTTATTTCTTCTTCCACTTCTTCTTCTTAGGTTGTTTCATTAAGAAGTAATAACATCAGTATCACTCATATACTGATATGTTATTATAAGTATGAAACAACCCTATTTCACCATCTATCCATCCTACGGAAAAAGAAATCACCGCGCGTGCGTACGTACGGAATACCGTCTCCACGACGCGATGAGATTCATTCTCCATGTTAACCATTTAAGAATGATTATAAAGTATATATAAGAAATAATAATGAAATATATGACATTATAAATCTACTGGATTTATGTATATATATATGTATGTATGTCATCTACTTACTTCCATTCAAGACAATAAGGAACGGAAAACAGCGTTCATGCGTACGTACGGACTACCGTCTCCATGAACGGTGTTTTTCATTTCATTTATCTATCTATTATATATATATATATATATACTGAATATATATGATATATAAATCATATTTTATATTATGGAAGTAAGTAAATCATGATATAAGTAATAATAATGTCAAGAACAACAAGTCAAAACACCTACGATAAATGAAACGATTTTACCCAAAACGCTTCTTTAACATGGAATTTACAAAAGAACGGGTAATATAATGTCATAAGTGAACTATATATGATATAATAACAATGAATATGATTCTGTAATAAGTCAATGACATTATTTAAATCATTATACAGGAGGTTCGGACACATACGAAGCAAATCGGACCTAAGGTAAGGGAAATATCACAATCTCACTTTTATCCGAGATTGTTTTTACTTTGGTAATTACTAGGGTGTATTTTATCATCCACATCCATGTTCCCTCAATATGTAATGTTATTTACGTCCACCTACAATTGTTTAAATCCCATTTCACTCTTCGATGAGTTTTTAGTAAAAGATATGAAAGGAATCTTTTGTCATTTTTCATACGAGGTACTTTTTGACTTTTTCCACAAAAGTACGAAGAATGTTTTTTTTAACTTATACGGCATGAATGGATTTTTAAAACATTATTTCCAAGAAGCTTCCTTTACATGTTTTCATATTTATTTTTAATCAACTTGTTTTATTTTAGAATTGTATGACATTTTAAGAAAGGAAAAGTATTTTTGAAGTAGAAAGGATATTTTCCTCAAGAATGGAGTTCAAGTTTTTTATCAAAATTATTTTCCATCTAAGATAATAAAGGGTTATATTTTTATCCCTATTATTACATTGATTTGATCATGTTGTGATGGAATTATTTTTATTAATTCCTTTATCTTATATGAATTGTTTTATGATGTCATGTTGTTTAAGAATCCCATTTTTATTACATGGGTTACGCTATGATGTATGGTTTATGATTATGTGGCACACATAAGAAAGGTTTCATTATAAGATGGGTGGGACCTATATCTCCCTCCAATTCATTGGGTAAAGATTTTATATCTCATGAGATAGACAGGGCTGGAACGGTAGGTTATACCGGTTCAGTGAAACAGGACTGAAACGAGGGTTACTCGATTCAGAAAGGGACTTTGTCCACTAAGATAGTCTTGGCAATGAGTCTTGACTAAGAAGAAATGATTCTATATGATTATGTGTGAATTACACAAAGTTTCATGTTTTAAGTTATGATTATTGTGATTACATTTCACTACCATGATTTACCCCATGTTGTGAAATTATGATCTCTTTTGCAGGTTAAGATTTTCCAAAAGTTATGTGCTTATGTATATGATGTGATTGATATTTCTTTTGTTTACCCTTACTGAGCATTTGAGCTCACCCTTTTATGTTTTCTTTTCCCCAGGATATAAAGAAAGGTTTTAGGTAAAAAAAAGGAAGATCTTTATGGGATATTTTGAAGATCTTTCACCACTATTACAAGATTATATTCCGAGTTTCCAAAGACACTAAACTATTACGATCCTTGTGTGTGTGTTTTTTGTTATGTACTATGTATTCTACAAATGTAATGTAATGTCAATGTATGCCAGGCTTCGGGTCTCTACAGTTGGTATCAGAGGAAAGGTTTACTCAACCTTTGGAAACTAGGATGCGAAAACATTAGTGATATCCCTAGAGATATTTCTACGGTATGTCTAGGGATGTCCCTAAGGTTAAGTATACGTATAAGTTATAGTACTAGAACTACGCTAACGATCATAGAATTAAACCTAAGATGTTAGATATTGAAGGTACTCCCCCTTTATTATGTTGTTTTTCCTAGCATGATTTTTCCCTCTCACACTATTCTATTTGGGTTTTAGACGATGGCTGGAACCCGAAGGAACCGTGTTGATCAATGCAATGGACAATGCAATGATTGTCCTCCTGAACAAACAAATGTTATGGGAGATGTAGTGAAAAATCTTATTTCTATACTTACACAAGCTATGAATCATTCTGGACTTCCAAATGAGCAGAGAAGGGAACAATATTCTATTGAGTCCTTCATGAGGCAACGTCTACCTTCTTTCAGTGGGTCTTCGGATCCACTTGTTGCTGAACAATGGATCAGTACCACTGAAAAGATATTTTCAGTTCTTCAATGTTCTGAACATGATAAAGTCATCTTAGCAGTATATAGTTTGGAAGGTGAAGCTGATAAATGGTGGAATCTTATCAAGAATACAAGGAAAAAAGATGAAATTGTGTCCATGGAATGGGACGAGTTCAAGAACTTATTTTTCAATAAGTACTTCCCTCATATTCTTCGAAGAAAGATGGATAAGGAGTTTCTTGAACTAAAGAAAAAGGATGATGAATCTCTTGGTATATACGAAGCGAATTTTACAAGACTTGCAAGGTATGCATCTGGCATTTTCATCCAACCTGAAAGTAAAGTTGATCGATTTTTCAGTGGCTTAAAACCAAGTCTTCGAAGGGCATTAGCTATAAGAGACTTCAGTAGCTATGAAGAAATTGTGTGTTGTGCTATCAAGGTAGAAATAGAAGTTGGTGTTACATATCCATCTCATGGTTTTGACAAGAAACGAAAGATGGAGTTCAAGGAGAAATCTCAGACTAATGGTGAAAAGAAGATGAATGTTTCCTTATGCACAAAGTGTGGAAAGAAGCATGGTGGAGATTGTATTAAAGGGACTAGAAAATGTTTTAAGTGTGGAAAAGAAGGTCATCGAGCAGATGAGTGTCGAAGTAATGGAAAAAGGGTTTCTAATGATGTGAATAAAGCAAACACTGCAGAGAACGCACCACCAACACTTCAATACTTCAAGTGAAAGGAAATGGGGCACTATGCTAATAAATGCCCTAATCCAAGGGTTTGTGATGATCAACATGAGCAACCACTGAAGGCAAAGGACAAAGGGAAGTCACATGCGATCACTATTGGCAATGTTGAATATGACAACGATGTGGTGGAATGATTAAGTGTTTATGTAATGGGATTCCAAAATAATGTTGTATCATTGAGTATTGCAATATTTATTGATGTGGTATTCAAAGTGATTGAGATATTTTTTGGAAATAAGATGATATGCACATAATGAAGGGAAAACGAGAAAATGAAATGTTTAATAGTATTCATGAGCTCATGATTGATATAAGGACTAAGTGATATCATGGTTTGAGTATATAGAATTTTGAGGATTTTGGTATGTGGAAAGTGTTAACTTTAAACTGCATTCATGTTTTCACTAAGGTATTCAAGAGAATACATGATTAAGGACTTTGAATGTTTGGAATGTGACCAACAAAACATATCTTATGATATATGGGGATCAACGATGGTATTAAATCTCTGGTAATCGTTTTCACTATGTTATGAGAGTGGACTACAGTATTATGGATAATCCTAAAGATTGAAATGGATTATGTTGGACATAAGTGAGTATTGTTTAAGTATAGAAGTTTTTTTTCGATATTATTGATGGGATGTTATAATAATGTAGTTTTAGAAAAAGGATAACCTGTAGGACGGGCGACAGCCCATCGCTTCGGACAAGGCTGTAGGAATCGAACCCACAACCGAAGTGCGACTGGCCTTTATCGCCTACCAATGGCCTACAGGAAGTCCCTGTTTAGTAGAAACTAGTTTTATTATATTATGCAGTATGATATATGAAGTATAAGTCCATTTTAGGAACCATATATGATTAATCTCACTATAGATCGACTTATGTATATAACTTTTGCTAACCTTTTTGTTTGAGACGGATGGAATGACCCGTCATTCTATCACATGATCTGCTAACACTACACGGATAACAAATTCAACTTCATTTATTTAAGAGATGAAGTAGAAATTGTTCAAGGCATGAACAACAGTGAGATTGTACCAAAATAAAGTAAGTATTTATTCTAATTCAAACTCTTCAACTTTAGGGAAACGATCTTGAAAACCAAAAATGTTGTCCTAGTGACCTTATATCCGATGAATCAGATGGTACCCTAGATCATCACAAATTTATGGCTTTGTGATTTCTGGCTTTTCCACAGCCATGTTCTCTACCACTCTCCATCAGAACATTATGGTTAGATTTCTCTTCCATATCCATATTTTTACCTATGTGGAAACCCAGCGATTAGTTTATTTGGGTAACCGTTACGTTTCATACTTTCGTTTTTAAATATTGGTTTTGGTATTCCTTTTTACGATGTGGGTTTCTATTAAAGAATCTTTCGAATAGTAAAACATTTATAACCCCGACGAATTTCGAGGGCGAAATTCATTTTAAGGGGGGTAGAATGTAACACCCCGAGATTTTATGAAAAATATTCTTTTTAATTTTATTAATGGCTTGTGTTGTACGCTACACCAAAAGGAGCTTGCACAAAACGCATCCTTGACTTGCCTTGCATTACACGCAATCACGACCTTCCTTGATAGCGTGTGTAGTACGCAATACCGAGTTTCACTAAACAACGATATGCTTTTAAAATATTATTATAACTAGCCGTTATGAATAGTAATAACCACCTTTTAAAATTTTAGAAATTTTAGCTCTCAAAATGGACTTCATTTTTGGATTTGTAGTATCGAATTTAGCCTAAGGTAAAATTTTGGTACTTTTCGGATAACTTTCATATTCTGATGAATAGTGAAAATTACTAAATTATAATTAAAAACAACTTTTATAATCGAAATAATTAATAGTGATAAATTATTAATTTTAGTGGTTTTAAATTATATTTAGAATATATTTTTACAATTTAATACAATGTTGTTCATTGGTTGTAATTTCACATTTAAACCAGACATAATCAAGTGTCCATCTTTTGATAGATATTGTTTCTTAAAAACACGCTATTTGTTTTAACAGCGGGATTTAATTATAAAATTAATTAATGCAACTTCTATGTTATGAATTTGGTAAAATAGACTTCATTTTTGAATTCGGAATATGAAATATAGCTTAGGATGAAATTTTGGTATTTTTCTAAAAACTTTCAATTTTTGATGAATAGTGAAACCACTAAGTGGTAGGTTAAAAACTGAATTTTGCATAAAACTTAATTTTACCGCTTTTGTGAATGGAATTTCAAAAATCAGAGAGACACGGTTGATGTCAGTAAGTAAAATGTGGTTCAATGAGATGAAAATAATTTTTGGTGAATAGTAACTTTTTACTTTTATTTACCACAGTTTAAAGTAAATAGGGTAATTCAGGGTAAGAATGATATTAATATTACCCTAACACATGTCCTATTTCTATTGGACAAGTATATCTCGACCAAAAAAACCTTAAGTGTAAAATATTATCATTTAGGCCCACTTGGATTAGATTAGGACATTTATTATTATTTAATTCAAAGAAGAGTTAAAAGAGTTAAAATCAATGATTATTTACAAAAACATTTTTAATATAGGGTTGTAAATAAGATAAATTTAATTGTAAATATTCATTAGAAATCTAAAAAGATTTCCTACATAATGGAATTTTATTTGTAATTTTTAGACAATAAATAATTTATTTTATTTATGACACAATGATGATGCAGTAATTATCTTATTAATGAAATATTGACATAATTGATGTTATAAACACCAAAATAAATGTAATTTGAGACTTTTTATGAATTCCACTAATTTTATAGGTTACTATGATATATTATTGTTGATTTAATAAACTTTTTTCGAACATATAATTCTGTTATGACTTTCACAAAAATCATATATCAAATAGTGTCAAAATTGACACAAAATAGTTTTTAAATCAAATATTATATTATTAATTGTTATTTTATTCCTAAAAATCTAAGGTTCTGCCAAATGACTTAGATAAGGATATATATATTAATAATAAACAATTTGGGGTTCGTTTGGCATGTTATAGTAAGTGTATTAACCATATAGTGAAAGACAACAAAAAGACACGGTAAAAGTTAAATTATTTAACTCAGAGTTAAATCTAATTGATAAGGATAAAATAATACCCTAAACCTGTCTAAATCCTATTGGTTGATAGGATTTCGACCCATACCCACATTAGCTTAGAAATAAGACCCTTTGGAACCATTATAAACCGATTTTGACTTTAATATAAAATAATATTTTGAGATATTCCTAAGGTGCCCCTCTCCTCCCTTATAAAAGGGCACCTCCTCCCCCTCCTCCTCACACCAATTTGAGCACTCAAGCTCGGCCAAACCCTGCCAAAATCTCTTCTCCACTTCCCTAGAAACATACTAGAGGTTCTGGTATTCCTCAAAGACCAATTTTAGTGCCCTAAGAGGAGGTCTCAAAGAGGCGCTTCAAAGAAGAGGTAATTACCGTTACCAATTATTTCATCTTTATTTCTTCTTCCACTTCTTCTTCTTAGGTTGTTTCATTAAGAAGTAATAACATCAGTATCACTCATATATTGATATGTTATTATAAGTATGAAACAACCCTATTTCACCATCTATCCATCCTATGGAAAAATAAATCACCGCGCGTGCGTACGTACAGAATACCTTCTCCACGACGCGATGAGATTCATTCTCCATGTTAACCATTTAAGAATGATTATAAAGTATATATAAGAAATAATAATTAAATATATGAAATTATAAAGATACTGGATTTATGTATATATATATGTATGTATGTCATCTACTTACTTCCATTCAAGACAATAAGGAAAGGAAAACAGCGTTCATGCATACGTACGGACTACCGTCTCCATGAATGGTGTTTTCCATTTCATTTATCTATCTATTATATATATATATACTGAATATATATGATATATAAATCATATTTTATATTATGGAAGTAATTAAATCATGATATAAGTAATAATAATGTCAAGAACAACAAGTCAAAACACCTACGATAAATGAAACGATTTTAACCAAAACGCTTCTTTAACATGGAATTTACAAAAGAACGGGTAATATAATGTCATAAGTGAACCATATATGATATCATAACAATGAATATGATTCTGTAATAAGTCAATGACATTATTAAAATCATTATACAGGAGGTTCGGACACATACGAAGCAAATCGGACCTAAGGTAAGGGAAATATCACAATCTCACTTTTATCCGAGATTGTTTTTACTTTGGTAATTACTAGGGTGTATTTTATCATCCACATCCATGTTCCCTAAATATGCAATGTTATTTACATCCACCTACAATTGTTCAAATCCCATTTTACTCTTCGATGAGTTTTTAGTAAAAGATATGAAAGGAATCTTTTGTCATTTTTCATACGAGGTACTTTTTGACATTTTCGACAAAAGTACGAAGAATGTTTTTTTAACTTATACGGCATGAATGGATTTTTAAAACATTATTTCCAAGAAGCTTCCTTTACAAGTTTTCAAGTTTATTTTTAATCAACTTGTTTTATTTTAGAATTGTATGACATGTTAAGAAAGGAAAAGTATTTTTGAAGTAGAAAGGATATTTTCCTCAAGAATGGAGTTCAAGTTTTTTATCAAAATTATTTTCCGTCTAAGATAATAAAGGGTTCTGTTTTTATCGCTATTATTACATTGATTTGATCATGTTGTGATGGAATTATTTTTATGAATTCCTTTATCTTATATGAATTGTTTTATGATGTCATGTTGTTTAAGAATCCCATTTTTATTACATGGGTTACGCTATGATGTATGGTTTATGATTATGTGGGACACATAAGAAATGATTCATTATAAGATGGGTGGGACCTATATCTCCCTCCAATGAATTGGGCAAAGATTTTATATCTCATGAGATAGACAGGGCTGGAATAGTAGGTTATACCGGTTCAGTGAAACAGGACTGAAACGAGGGTTACTCGATTCAGAAACAGACTTTGTCCACTAAGATAGTCTTGGCAATGAGTCTTGACTAACAAGAAATGATTCTCTATGATTATGTGTGAATTCCACAAAGTTTCATGTTTTAAGTTATGATTATTGTGATTACATTTCACTAACATGATTTACCCCATGTTGTAAAATTATGATCTCTTTTGCAGGTTATGATTTTCCAAAAGTTATGTGCTTATGTATATGATGTGATTGATATTTCTTTTGTTTACCCTTACTGAGCATTTGAGCTCACCCTTTTATGTTTTCTTTTCCCCAGGATATAAAGAAAGGTTTTAGGTAAAAAAAAGGAAGATCTTTATGGGAGATTTTGAAGATCTTTCACCACGATTAGAAGATTATATTCCGAGTTTCCAAAGACACTATACTATTACGATCCTTGTGTGTGTGTTTTTTTTTATGTACTAAGTATTCTGCAAATGTAATGTAATGTCAATGTACGTCAGGCTTAGGGTCTCTACAAATAGACTATAAGAACACTTATTTCTATAATAGAAAAGATATATAGGATGCCTTTCATAGTCTCTAACTCAAATAAGGACTCATTTTGGTGTGATTCCCCTCATGTCACTAAAATCATAACCATTAGGACCTAATAATAACTATTGGTAAAATATTTTTTCTCATCCATCAGTAGGCTGAGAAGCTAAATGAACAATAACAACTCATATTATCTATATAATTGGGATACAAAAGACGTATCCCCAGAACTCGAGCTTGGATACCCAGAGACTCAGGGACCACATATATGTCCTTTTAATCTGACCTTAAACTAAATGGGTTTTACAAACTTTGTGAGTTTTTATTTTATAAATATAAAGGACATGTAGGATGCCTCATAATGTCTCAATACCCTCCTATAAATATTAATCAAATCCCTATATGGCAAAAAAATTTAAGTGTTTAGTTAGGAAATTTCCGCACATAAGTAGTTTCCCAATGATGGGAAATGGATGAAGAAGCTTGAATACATATAGATGGATTCACTATTAATGTACATTTCTTCTTCAGAGAAAATCATACTTAACTAATAATAATTTTTAGGGAAATTGGTCCAATTTAAGGGTTGGGAATAGATTCCCAAACATATCTTAAATCAATAACAGATTCCTCGAGTATGGAAAAACTTCCCCAAAAAGGGTGTGATGATTCCAACCTATCATCCTCTAAACTAATGTGATCCACTATGTTTCATACAGCCTAAAAATCCAAGTGACCACCTTTCATTGGAATGTATGTTTGTACCCAGTTGCAGATAGTGTAACCATTAGGAGTTTCCTTTAATAACAGAAATGATAACCTAGTGTTAATGATTGTGCACGAAATAAACCACCCCATAATCAACAAATGGTCAAAACCAAACCAACCTCAATGATGTTTTAAATTCACATCATCTATGAGAAAAAAAAAATAGTAAACCAGATATTAATCTCTCAAATAACAAAATTATTAGGTTATTATCCATCAGTCTAATTTTTTGCACACTATATGAAAAAAATGGAAAAACCAATGTGAAAATCCCAAATAACAGAATGTTATGTTAATTATATGTTATTCCACATAGTTTTTCATAACATACATAAAAAACTATATTTTCCTAACATGAATCTTTCAAATTACCCTCTGTATCCAGGGGTCTAAAAAAATAACTTCATCCTCGCTATGACATGTCAAAGAGAGTATAATGGACAAATCTGGAATAAAATAAAAATTGAGTCAACCATGAACATCATATTGAACACAACATACCTACAATGTTTTAGTAGTATGTGAACTTTTTTTCATCATGACTATAGATATGTCTCTCATCAAAATCATCCCAATCCATGATAATTTCATCATCATCTTGAAATAGATATGATAAATCACATATGACTGCAACCCCATGGGTTGCGAAAATGATCTCACCTACCCGATAGATTCGACATCAGGTGAAGAAAACAATGGTCTAGGAGTTCCACCAACATGGTAGAATTATGACCCTCACAAATGCATGTGAGGGTCTCTATGTATGGAAACAGGAAGGTCCACATTGCATTGGTAATGTTGTGGCTAATCGTATGGCCCCAATCACCACTTCCAATTACATTGGAAGCTTATACCTACAATGTGAAAACCATAAATTTCAGTCTCTGATGAAGGTGGACTTGGGATTCAAATAAAAATACCTTCCAGATCATGGGATGCGGCAAAGGGGTCACGTTTACCATTGTTTCTATCACCGTCCAACCAGTACCCATCAGTCACCTGCTGAGGGTGACACCCAACACGCTACTACCTCTGACACCCATACATGGGAATAAAGAAAGACACATCATGTGAGGAAGATGGTGGATGTCTTGCAGAGGGATCATATTACACTCCAACTAATGAATATTGTTGGTATATTCCAAAATTGACTAGTGAGAGGGATTATATCATGGCTCACTTAGAAAAAGTTTATGGGGTTATAATCATAGTAGGAATGGGATATGTGTATATCTATTCCCCATGAATGAATAACATGAACATATTATTGATGCATAAGGAGGACAATTGTGGGCTCATATCCCCGCTTCAATTGAATATAACTACTATTATATAATATAGAAATAAAATGTGAAGGCTTATATCCATTCACACACTTTTCTAAAATGAAAATGTATCTTAGCAACATATTAAGATCTATGGTGTAATATTATGGAAATGGTTCAGATTTAGGGAAATATGTGTATTCCAATCCTTATATCCAAGATAACTCAACACATTGGTCATCACAAACAAGTTTCTACACCAGAGTAAGTACACATTATTTCTCCTATCCTTAGGGATTACCAGAATGCTTTTGTAAAGTAAGAGGCATCGGATAGGAATCATATTCTTGTTCCAACCAGGGACTCCCAGTGAGAAAGGTTCATGTCTCAAGACATAGGCCCATTCCTATAAAAAATATCATGTAGAATATTTTATGGGCACATGATTAAGCTAATATCATCACCATGTTCGAGGATCAATAAGTTTTATGGATACATACCTTAATAGAGGTTCATATTCATGTCGAGGAATTATAGAAACCAACTCCATAACACCATGATTAGGATTATATCCTCATTATATCTAGGGATGACCATGTGATATTGGATCATTCATTGAAATAGGCTTATATTACTATTATTGGATCTACTTATCATATTCTAGTATATCACAGAATCCTGATGCATATTACTACTTCTCCCAAGGAAATAGTTCACCAACATCATTTTGGGGAAATATTGGAGGAGGATAATTTACTTTCTCCCATTTTAGAGGTTTGTTAACATATTCTAGTGGGGAATTCATATTTTTACCAAGCTCATATTCATGTTCTAACTGTGCCTAACTAGGTGAGAGTGGCACATTCCTTTGAGTAGACTCATACTCCTACTAAGAAATCCTAGTGGAATATTATAATGTCTTATGAATGGTTTCATATTCCCATCCTCATCAAGGTACATGATGTGAGAATAGAACATAACTCAAGATATGCTCACATTCCTATCAATAATGAGGTAAATCATTGGAGTATTACACCGGCTTCTTAGAAGTAGACTCATACTCCCATAACACCCGATGGTTATGAATAAGTTCAGACAACCATCATACAATAGGCTCATATCCCTTTACAATTTCATAAGGCATATTGGTATATTCTGACCATGAAAAATATTGTGACCCATATTTCCAATTGTCTCAATGCTAATTTACTTTGGGTCATTCAAGAAAAATTCTCAACACACCATGTGTCTTTAAAATATTTTACCAAAATAAAAGATGATCAATAACAGAATAGACTTCATAATTTTTGTGTGGATATGGGTCATAGGGACTCCACTCTAGAATTCCACCATGGTCAACCTCCCCCTCATAATTTCTCCCATGTATATAGAAATCCTCCAATTTCACAGAAAGTGATGTATAAATATGTGTTCAAAACATGGATTCCTTAGTATAAATAGATTTTTGAAACATCAGGGTCAAACACATATAGTTTCCCATAATATTCTAGAAACACTTCACTCAATTTTTCAGGTGACCCTATGATTCATATTCTATGGTTTTTTTTTTGATTAAGGAATGTACGTTTGATGAAGATGTGGTAGAAATTGACCTATGGACCGAGTTGTCCAAAAAATACCTCCCCATAAAGTTGTATCGCCTTACTACTTTTTACTATGATGTCCCAGATGATATAGAGAAGGAGTTCATAGCTTTTCAAGTACAAAATATGTGGAAAAATCATCAGTTCTTAATGTATATACATCCCCCCATATAGGATATGAGTATCAAATTCATTTCATCAATAAAGATTGTTTTCAACTAGATATGTCTTTCTTTTCTAGGGATCAGAACCCCCAAGTGGAATACCATGAACAAAATATACATAGTTTTTTTCATTTCATGGTGACAACCATCTAATGAACAATTTCATCAGAATATATAGATGTGTGTATATGAGTATAGAAGAAAAAAGAGCATTAAACTTCACTATGTCAGCATAAAAGTAGAACCCATCAACTGTGGTGTCTTGCAATGTCATAAACTCTAGGGAAATTATATGATTGGGTAATGATTAAGAAAATGGTCACTACAACATAATGAATATAATTCAATATTCCTATGACATCGCAACATTTCGGATAGGATATCCAAAAGGACTTCAAACTAGTCCACTCGACATAATCAGAATGAATTTTGGACACAAAAATTGATGTCATGAACACCCAATCAACTTCCCATAAATAATGGCTCTTATCATGACCTTCCATCTCACCTAGATCATATGTGAGCATAGCTATTCTACAACATACATGCTACAATAATATCCATCCAAGAGCTAACCCAACATGCTGGGCAATGGGAATATCTACCACCGCCTTCACCTCTCAGATCATTAGTTCCTGAGAGGATTCAGAACATATTAGTAGTAGTTAAAGAGAAACCCCAAACTATAGGTATGGGTGCATTTAAAACTCAGTCTCCATCACCAATATCCCCATCCCTGAGAGGAAACTAATGAAATCTATTGTGATCCTTGGTTAACCACATCCCACTAGGAAGGGGGAATTTATATCTCAATGACCGTCTTTAGAATCATCAAATCAACATTTAGAATCATTGGTTCCTCAACAAAAAGACTTATCAATTCCAATTGTGGCCCTAAATGACACCAATTACATAGTTTTGGGGTATTTTCATCATCATTGTCATCATCACATAGAAAATAAATCTTGTCTATGTTGGGAGATAAATATCGATAGTCGGAATCTGATATGTTCATCTCACTACAGGACAATCATCTAATATGTGAGGTTAATTTAGAAATCATGACAAGAAAAAAACTTAAGGTATGTACTCATAAGCCAAGATAAGGGGGACATATGAAGAATGTGATTATACCCTATCTGGGTCACAAGACAGAATGTCCCATTGTGGACAAGGGTTTGAATAATGAACCTAACAAAGGAAGTATATAGTCATCCTATTGTATCGAAACAAATGGAACAAACAAAATTTCCCTAAATTTCTCTTTGAATGTCGTCATTGTCAATCTGGAAGAAATATTGGATCATGATGAAAATGAAGAGGGTCACAACATGGAAATCATACTAGAGAGTTAGGTGATCTAAATGCACTAGTTGAGGTTGTACCAAACGTAGAACCATAGAAGGATTCAACATTATTCACTTAAAAATATATAGTTTCCACATCTCTAAAGGAACACTTCCAAATAAAAAAAATAAAATTGATGTTACGTCCCAATCAACACCCAAAATAGTTGAAATTCCTTCCATGGAAGAAAAATATTCACAATATGAGAGTTATATACAAACTATTGGAAGGCATTACTAGGAGCTTCTCAGGGGATGTATTCCCATTGGGTATTATATTCAGGAAGAGATAAACATTCCCCTTTAAATAAAAAATCTTCTTATAACAGCAACATCAGTGTTTCATACTAGATTTGGATCTTGGAATCTAGTCTACATAGAAAAGGAAGTAAAAAATGATTGTGACATCAATCTTTTGTTATGATATATTCTCCCTCACTATAGAGATCATTCAATATTAAGAAATATCAAGAATATGTTGTAACGACCCGAAATTTTAAATAAATCTTGTTTCCTAATTTTATGTGTTATTTTATTTTATTTTTATACTCAACAAAAATGTTTCATTTGATAACATGAGTATAATTAAAATGATACTGTTGGGTTTTGACTGTTATTTGACCATTGGTCAATATGACCGCTGAAAACTTAACGTTTTGACTATGTCTCTAAATACAAGCAATATTGGTTAATTAATATAGAAAGAAGATTCGATCGCCTCACCCAGTAGTATTGGACCGATCGAAGCCCATCTAACAGAACTTGGGAAGGAGGTAGCACCACTGGGCTTTTCTCTGGACCAAACCCAAGCTGCACTTCATCGTGTGAAGCTAGAACGGGATCTCCTTCGCGAGAAGTTCAAACTGATAGAAATTACTACTCACGCGATGTTGGCCGAGCCTCCCTCGGATTCTCTCACCTTAGCACACCTTACACTTAGGTCCTATGCTAGTGTGATAAGGGGCTATGTAAGGAGACCGTAACTGCCTTGTGTAATCCTTTGTTTTAAATAAAAATTGGGATTTCTTCTTATGATGATGTTTATGAATTTCGAATGTCCGGATAAATATAGTATGCATATTTTTGATGAATTTTAGAGAAAGGATATTTTAAAAATCTTTCTGTAAACCTTAAATAAATAAAAATGTGTAATGATTTTCAAAAAATGGTCTTCTACAATTATGTTCAGTACGAAATTTTGAGCCTAATAAGATCAACTTTATTTTTGATGAATAGTAAATTATGAATAGTGATTTTACGCTTAGGATTAGTAATGTGACAAAATGGATAAGTAAATTCACTCAAAGAAAGTTTTAATATAATTTAGACACCTAGATTGAGTAATGAGATTCAATAAAATGGGTAAATAACAATTTCATAAATTATTATTCAAGTATTAGTTTTTTTGGGTGAATAGTGTTTTTTAATTAAAAATTAAATTAAAAATATTTAGAAAGTTATTTTTATAAAATGGATTTCATTTTTGAACTCAGAGCATTGATATTATGTTAAGCTAAATTTTGGGGATTTTTCTGAAGAAAATGAATTTTCGGTGAATAGTGTGTTTATTATAAAATGAATTAAAAATATTTACAAAATTATTTTCATAAAAATAGAGTTTATTTTTGAAATCAGAGCATTGATATTTGGTTAATGGAAAATTTTGGGATTTTTCTGAGAAAGTTGAATTTTTAGTGAATAGTAAAAATTCAGTTTTAGGGTTTCGGTATGTTTAATGGCATCGTAACCAAGTCATGATGATGTCATGAGATATTTTAAGGGATGGTCGACTAAAGAGGATGAATTATTGTGTGGGGGTCCCTATGTGGCCTAACTCTATTGGAAGTACCATGGGAGGGCCCATGCTTTTGAGAAAACCACTTTTGAGGTTTCCCTTGGCCATTAATGCCTTGTCCCCTCGCTTTCCCTATTAATACCAAGCACTCCTCTCATCTTTTCGACACCAAAACCATCCTCAACGAAGTTCTGGTATCTTTACCTATGAATGAGTGCTCCCAAGGTTCCCCCAAGCCCTCAAGTTCCTAACCTTTGAGTTTTAAGAGTTACATTTTAAGGTAAGGGATCTGATTTCTCTCTTTCTTTTCAAGAAATCTCTTTTATGTAATTTCTTTTATGATCCATGTTATTATGTTAAAGGGTGTTCTTTTATACTCCTCTTACTTCCCTTTTCATGTTCACATAATGAGAGATCCCCTCTTACTCTCATTATTTCGTTTTATGAAGTTTTAAGTGGCGCCGTTAGGCTGCCGAAATTTTTGTAACGGATTCTTTCTCCCTTCTCATTTTTCAAGATCTATTTTCATGTAAAGTATTTCAAGTTCCTTTTTATTATGTTGGGGTTTGATCTATAAATTTATCATACTGATATTTTATGATCATATGATGAGAGACACCATTTGGTCTCTTCAATTCAGTACTTTGATGTTTTAAGTGGCGCCGTTAGGCTGCCGAATTTTTAAGTGGTTCTTCACCCTTCTCGTTTTGAAGTTCTACTTTCATGTCAATTCATTCAAGTTCCTTTTTTTTATGTTGGGGTATGATATCTATATCTATCATACTGATATTTTATGATCATATTATGAGAGACCCCATTTGATCTATTCAATTCAGTACTTTGATGTTTTAAGTGGCGCTGTTAGGCTGCCGAATGTTTAAGTGGTTCTTCACCCTTCTCGTTTTGAAGTTCTACTTTCATGTCAATTCTTTAAAGATCATTTTTTGTTATGATGGGGTATTATCTATATATCTATCATACTGATCTTTTATGACCATAGGATGAGATAAACCATTTGATCTCTTCAATTCAGTATTTTAATGTTTTAAGTGGCGTCGTTAGGCTGCCGGATTTTTTAGTGGTTCTTCACCCTTCTCGTTTTGAAGTTCTACTTTCATGTCAATTCTTTAAAGTTCCTTTTTTTATGTTAGGTTATGATCACTATATCTATCATACTGATATTTTATGTTCATATGACAAGAGACCCTTTTTGATCTCTTCAATCCATTTTTGGAAGTTTTAAGTGACATCGTTAGGCTGCCGAATTCTCATAAGAGAAATCATACTTTTTTTGTCTTCCTTTCAAGTTCTTCATTTCAAATGGTATATCATTCAAATTTCATTACCATGTTCTTAAATACTTTATATTTTGTTCCCCTACTGTTTTATGTATCATTTTCGAGTGGGTGACCCATGTCCCCTTTCTTTCCAACTTTTTCTAAAAATCATGTATCATAGACGTTATGTTGCATAGTTTTCGTCTCAAAGTGCCTCCCTCTTTATCTCAAGTTTTTTTTATGTTATTAAGTGAATACTCAAAGCCCTTATTTCTACATGGGTATTCACATATATATAAAAATGTTATATTTTAAATTCTCGTATTTACATACATGAAACCCTCTTTCCCTTTTCCATGGGTTTAAAGTGACATAAAGATCATGTCTAAAAAGAAGTTTTTAAAACATTATGATTATGAAATGAAACCCATTTATTTTATGCTATATGGGTTGTTTATGAAATTATTGATGATGATATATGTGGCTCACATGATAATAAAGACATGTCAAGGGTGCGCCCAGATAGCGCTTCAATGCATTGGGTAAAGACTTAATCTCTAGAGATGACTTTTTAGACTGATACCTTGGTGAAAAACCTTGGTAATTTTTAATGAAACCTTGGGGATGGACCTTGGTGAAACGAAATGATTGTCAATATTAAATGTTTCAGCCACATCTTCAAGTTATGAAAAATGTTATTTTTATTATAATGTATCTCATGATTTCTTTCTCATGCCTTAAAGTTCTTTTCATGTCCTTATTTAAGTATCTCAAGTTCACATGTAAAATGTTTCTCTTGTTTCCCTTACTGGGCCTTCTACTCATCCTTTCTTTTGATGTATGTCCCCAGGTTATGATATGCAGTAATGAACCTAGGAAGAACTTAAGGAGAAGTCTTTCAAGTGTTCCAGAATAATGCTTTATGTTTTTTTCATGTATTATGTTCCTTGTTTCCAAGACACTAAACCTTAAAGATCCTCAGTTTTGTGTAATGTAATGAATGTTTATGTTATAAAAAGATGGGATGCTATATATGTGGTAGATGAAGGTAGGTCCACCTCATCAACCCACAAATGCTCCATATATATGGGAGGTGGCTTAGTTAGTAGTACCCCTAATGATACATAACATTATCGAGTCCCTGGATACTCTAATAGAATCCTCCTAAGGGAAAGGCACACCTATGAAGACTGAGAGGAAGCCATATCCTGAGTTGGTGAATGAAACATTTCCTCCCCCCTATTTAAAAAATCCAACATTATCTACCATTAAAGGTGAAGGGGACCCCAAACAGTATCTCGCACACTTTTTATCCTAATGAGGGATGATGTTGGGCCCTCAAGATCAATATGAGGAAACCAATCAGAGGTGTTTTTTGAATACTTCAATAGGGATTTACTTTTTGTACAAAAAATACCAGCAAGACCCGTTACAGTATGGGAATCGTTTTGTCTTTAGATCCATAATTATTTTAGCTCCACCATAAATAAAATGAAAACCATCGACCTAAAAAATGAAAGAAACAAAAAATGATTGGGTTTATAAGTAAATAGATTGATGTAAAGGTTTAACCTCTTCACTCAACATCCCACTCTCATAAGAGAAAATTTTATAAATCTATTTTAAAAATATCTAGGATTAATTAAAGACACATCTAATCCCAATTAAGTATCTAGGTTGATTTTTTAGTTCACAGATATAGATCAAAATTTTGAGGATCATATTTAGAAAACCTAATACAAGTTTGGACTCATTCCATTAGCACATGGGAAAAGGATTGTAAAAGAAGAAGTTGTAGTTGTCACGCTTGATCCATCATCAATTACTACCATGACCCACCTTCACTGAAAGGAGGGAAGGGATAGTAAATTGTTAATCCCTTCCTTATTTATGTTGAAGGAGAGATAATGACCCCCGAGTCCTGCCTCCAGTAGGCCATATAGTGGTGACTAGCACCAAGGGTATAAAATTTTCACAATTTATGAGGAATTACATATTTAAGGTAACCAAGATTGGGAGAAAGGATGATTCAACACGAAACACCACCAATTATAGAAAACTCAAGGTAAAAACCAAACTACATGCATTTTTTAATAATAAAACTGAAAAAAGTACAAGGACTCCAAAGTACAATAACCAAAAAGAAAAGAAAAAAGGCTAAGCAGAATCCAACAACGACCAACAGAAACTCCAACGTCCAGACTAGTATGGTCCTGTACGGCTTCTGAAGCCCTCCTGGAAACCTGAATGTAAATGTAGGGTAATCATACAAAGTATACTCAGTAGGAAAACCTAAAGATCTAGTGAAAAAGTGGGGAGACGTCCTAAAGTCCCATGAGAATCAGAACAAACATCATCTATTAACTAATCTATCCATCCCACCTCACCGGCCACGCTCACCAAATTACACAAGCAGTAAGATAATAGTAAAGAACAAATCTTTTGGGTACCCCACACCACTATTTCCCCCAATAGATAAATGCTCATCTCTAATGGAAAAAATCCTGACGCTACCACGCTCTTCCAGCCCGCACAGACATGGGCCTCACAACCATCCAAACCCACACCCGCACACACGTGGGCCTCATAAACACACATCCCTGCCTGCATACACCTAGGCCTCATCACGAAGTCAGCTGGGTAAACAAACCTTCCCAAAGATTCTTGGTATAATAACACACCAAATAAAACTTACCCAAAGTGTCTTGGGTGTAAGGTCGCCTCCATCCATCACAGTCTAGGGAAGAGGGGGCAGGAAGGAGAGTAACTAGGGGAAAACACCCTTCCCCATGAGATGGGGTGTCCGAAACTAAGTGCCCAATGTGGGTGGGGTGCGAATAAACACAAAACATACAGTTACACATATATAACAACATAAACATCCCAACCTATGGCTTCACAACAGATACAAGAAGGTTCCCAAGCACTGCTGCCTTAGAAAACAGGCACACAACAAATAGTTCCTCATTTCCCTGTTCAAGTTGTCATTTCAGAACAGTTCAGTATGAGTTATTCCCTTCACTACTGGGCAACTAATAGGCACACACACATATGAAACAACAATAAAGAAGGAAGCAAAACCATTAGGTAATTTAAGAATTCACACCCTGTTCTCTTCTAAAGTCACAACAACTAGCGATCAAGTGAGATCCATTGAAGTACTGGAAACAAAACTAACCATGACACAGCCCCAGGTCCCCAAGATCCATGAGCCAGTAGTTTCACAACAACAGAGGATCCCACCCGAATTCGTGTCACAGCAGAGCAACCACACAGCCTCAGAATCACAACCAGTGAAATTATAACAACAGGGGATCCCATCCCCACTTATATCACTCCAGCAATCTAATCCCCCCATCCAAGAAAACCATAAAGTCCCCCGCAAACGGCCTGTGAAAGAAATAACCAACCACTACCACCAACACAAGGCAAGACCTTATAGGCATTTTCATATTTAAAAGATTTAACACACTCCATGGTTTCAATTCCACTGGCTTTAATTAGAGTTAACACAGAAAAGGGGTTGATCCTAGTGATTTCAATTTATTTATCCAAGTATAAGTAATTAACCAATTCCATGTTACGATTATTTAAACATCCATGAGCACCGAGGCTCATTAGTGCACAGAGAAAGAACACCAATGCCCATGATTTTCAGTTAGAATAGACCCGTATAATTCACAACACATATCAACATAGGAGAGTACAGCAGAACATTGATCACCCCCCCTTCCTTCTTTAGAGGTCCGTTCATTATCTTCATTAAGTTTGGTTTCATCAATTTCCACACAAAAAATAGCATACCCACCCCCAATGATGCATATAAAGGAGAGACGATGGATAAAAATCCTTACTTTATTGATCAAGGATTGACATTAAGTCCTCGAGTGGAAACTGGGAATCAGGAGTAGCCGAAACTCCATGGAACCCGATCAAGGAGAAATTCGCGGAGGTACAACTCATCCGAAGGAAGGGTATTCCAAGCGCAGGGTGATATAGAAAAAGAAACCTAGGGAGAAGAGAAGCCTAAAGGTTATAAGGGCTGAGATACAACATCCTTGGGACGGTTAAGATATGGATAAAAACTCGAAACCGTGGAAGAAGCGGGATTGTGGGTTGACCATGTTGCTAGGCCACCGCACACGTCCAACATAAAAGGTCCCCGCCCTTCGGGGCAGTTAAAACCGATGCACACCTCCTTAACCAAGGAAGGACTCCTCACATGATGCGGTAGAGGAGTTTCGGAAAATGAGTTTAAAGACATGAACCAAAAACGCATGGTTTTCCATTTAAGGAGGGTACGTCACCAATCATTTAATTAAACACCATTAATGGGATTTAAAACAGGTTAAAGGCATGCCAAAACACATGGTTTTCCATTTAAGAAGTGTGCCTCACCAATCATTTAATTAAACACCATTAATGGGATTTAAAACAGGTTAAAGAGGTCAAAACATGGTTTACAAACCAATTTGCGCAAAAAGAAGGCGCTACTGGAAAACCTATGGAGAATTCACCAGTAGGTCGGGGATACCGGTAGGCTGAGGCTACCGGTAGGACGGGGTTACCGATAGGCAGAGCTACTATTAGGCCAAGCTAATGGTAGGAAGAGCTACCGGTAGTCCGAGATACGATAGGCTTAGGCTACCGGTAGGCCCAGGACAGTGGTAGGCTGAGCGACTGGTAGGTCGAGGCAACCGGTAGGCCAATGCCACCGGTAGTCTGAGCTACAAGTCGGCCGAGAAACCGGTAGGCTGAGCGACCGGTAGGCCGAGCCACCGGTAGGCCAAGGCCACCAGTAGGATGAGGCCAAAGGTAGGCCGAGCTACCGATAGGACGAGGCTACCGGTAGGCTGAGGCCACCAGTAGGTCGAGCTAGCGGTAGGCCGATCTACCGGTAGGTCGAGGCTACCGGTAGGCCGAGGCCAGCGATAGGTCGAGGCCATCTTCACTAAGAAGCTGGGATGGCCTTCCAGACCACCCAGAACACCCCAAAAATTATATTTTCACCCTGTAATGGACCCAAAAACCTCGTGCCATTACATCAGATACTTCTCAAACTATTCTCATCCCCGAGAATATAAGAACAAACCAGAAAGGAGAAAAGTGGGGTTGAAAAAACCACCCTCTAAAGATATTTCTCGGGGGAAAAACTCTTGAGTTGTTAAAAAGTTGGAACAGAACCCCCTACATCCAGGAATACTCCCCTAGGAGTTATCAACCAAAAACATTTACAACATGCACAAGTATTACACTATCCAATACCTGAGTCAGGGAGTCCCTTCCTACATGTCAGGGTATTATCCGCAATGGGTGGCACTCACATGCCTGCACAAGTTTATTCGCATCCACATTAATGCGCCTTGATTAGAAGTTAGGATTCCCATCATCACAAATTAGGACACAAAACGAGTAGAATAATCATTTCATATATTAATGCACAAGGTGAAACAACTCAACAGAACTCAGAACAACACCAACAACAAGGAAGTCAAAACAACTCTGGGTACTGAACATGTAACTGGGCCTCCTGCTCCTAAGTTCTCTCCTCCAAGACACCATGCCTCCACAACACATGAACCAAGGGGATGGTTCATCCACGAAGCACTTTCTCTTTACAATCCTCGATCTTGATCGGTCGTTCTATGAAGGTCGCATCATTTTCGACATCGAACTCTCCCCAATCAATGACGTCGGAGTCATCGTGTAGATATTGACAAAGCTGGGAGACGTGGAATATGTTGTGAACTTTCTCCAACTGAGGTGGAAACTCCAGCTGATACACCACATCACCAAATCGTCCCGACTCCTCAAAAGGTCTGATGACCCTAGGGGAGAGCTTACTCCAATTCCCAAACCTTCGCTGCCCACGTTGAGGGGAAACCTTCAAGAACACATGATTTCCAACCTTGAACACCAAGGGCCTCCTCCTACGATCGGAATAAGGCATCTTATAGTCCTCGGTGGCCTTTATCCTCACACTCATGAGCTGAACCTTCTCAGTGGTGGCCTGCACCGCTTCTCGCCCAAGAACAGCTGCATCCCCAAACTCTGTCTAGTAAACGGGTGAACGACACGACCTTCCATACAAGGCCTCAAACGGTGTCATTCCAATTGTGGAGTGGATGATATTGTTATAAGAAAACTCCACCATAGGCAAGTTGCGTACCAATGATCCCCCAAAATCTTAAACACATGCCTGCAGCATGTCTTCCAACATCTGGATCATTCGTTCCATTTGCCCATCTGTCTGAGGGTGGAAATAAGTGCTAAGGCATATCTGGGTGCCCAAGGCATGTTGTAATCCCCTCCAGACTCGTGAGGTAAACCACATGTCTCGATCGGAGACAATATATCTCGGAATCCCGGGCAACCGCACCACCTCATCGACGTACCTCTGGGCTAAGTTGATCACCAGTCTCGACTCCTTAATCTCCAAGAAGTGAGCAGATTTTGTCAACCGATCCACAACTACACAGATGGAATCATAGCCTCCCTGAGCACTGGGTATCCTTGTGATGAAGTGCATCGAGATGTCTTCCCACTTCCACTCAGGAACATCTAAAGGCAATAAAAATCCTCCAGGAAAACAGTGTTCAGCCTTCACTTGCTGACTCACTGGGCACTTAGCCGCAAACTCTGCCACCGCCCGCTTCACCGTTGGTCACCAAAACTATCCCCTTAGGCCTTGGTACATCTTTGAGACCCTAGGATGTACCACTAAAGTTGATCCATGGAACTCACAGAGAACACCTTTACGCATCATCTTCGGAACAAAAAGCCTAACATGGAAAAATATCTGATGCTGACCATCCTCCAACTATCACTTAGGATCATTTCCCTAATAAACATGATCTCGCATCACTTACACCTCCGAGTCCCCCCACTGAGACTCTTCCACCTGCACCACTAATGAGGAAACCAGAGTCATCTAAAACAGACATCCTCTTCCACCTTCCACTCTTGTATCCAAATGCATGGGCTCTAACACTTCCATTGCTCTCCAAGCATCTGCAGATTCCTGAACTACTTCCTTCTGTGATTTCCTACTCAGGGCATCAGCCACAACATTACCCTTTCCCTCAGTATAAGAGATCTTGAAGTCATAGTCTTGGAGGAACTCAACCCATATCCACTACTGCATGTTCTGATCCCGCTGGGAAAAGACAAAATGAATGCTCTTGTGATCTAAGAAGACCACAAAGCACTCTCCGCTGATAAAATGCCTCCAAAACATCAATGTGAAAACCACAGCCGCAAGCTCCAGATCATGGGTGGAATAGTTACGTTCATGAGGACGTGACTGCCTAGACCTATAAGAGATCACTCCTCGCTGCTACATCAGTACACATACCAACCCAAGGCCATAAGCATCACCGAACACTTCAAAAATCACCCCTTCCCCGGGTAATCTGAGCTTTGGAGCACTAACCAGATTATCCTTTAGGTAGCCAAAAGCTTTATGGCACTGGTCGCTCCACACTAAGGCATGTTCCTTCATAGTGAAAGATGTCAACGGAGATGCAACTAGAGATAATTCGAGCACAAACCTCCGGTAATAGCCTGCCAAACCCACGAAACTACGAACGTCCTTCACATTCATGGGCGCTGCCCATGAAACAATTGCCTCAGCCTTCGACGGGTCTAGTGCTATTCCCTTCTGAGACACTATGTTTCCAAGGAAATGTACTTCTCGTGTTAAGAACTTTCACTTAAATAGTTTCCCATAAAGATGGTGGTGTCGAAGGACTCCCAAAACTTAACTAAGATGCCCAACATCCTCTTCCTATGATCTTGAGTAGATAAGGATGTCGTCAATGAACACCACAACGAACTGGTCCAGAAACTCTCAGAAGATAGAGTTCATGAGGTTCATGAACATAGCTGGTGTGTTTGAAACTCCAAATGGCATGACCATGAACTCAAAGTGGCCATATCTTTACCTGAAAGCCATCTTCGAGATATCACCTTCCTTCACTCTCAACTGGTGGCATCCTGACCATAGATCGATCTTAGAGAACCAACCTGCTCCCCTCAGCTGGTCGAAAAGATCGTCTATCCTCGAGAGGGGGTAATGATTCTTGACCATCACCTGATTCAACCTCTAGTAGTCCATGCACAGTCATATACTACCATCTACCTTCTTTACGAACAAAACTAGAGCACCCCATGGTGACACGCTGGGTCGAACAAAGCCCTTCTCCATTAGATCGTCAATCTGAATCCGCAACTACCGAAACTCAAAAGGTGCCATCCGATAAGGAGCCATCGAGAATGGTCGGGCACCAGGATGTAAGTATATCACAAAATCAACGTCACGTTGAGGGGGTAGAGTCACAACCTCATCGGGAAAGACACCAGGGAATTATCTTATGACCTCTGGGACATTCATCATTCATGCGTCCGCCGACTCCACTGACACCCTGTCCAGCATAGAAAAGAGTGGCTCCATGTGTTGACTCCCCACCTGATAACTCTGCTCCCCAACAAAATCCATAAGTCATCCATCCTCATTAGAGAATTCGATCCTTCTCTGATAGCAGTCGATGATGGCATGCACAGTGAATAACCAGTCGAAGCCTAGAATGGCATCGTATTGCTGCATCTGCAATAAAAGAAGGTCTCCACTGGACTGATGTGCTCCCAACATCAGTCTACATACCCTGAAAAAGTAAGATACGTTGGTCTGACCCCCAACTATTGTTCTCAACACTAGGGGAACAAAAATTCTCTCAGCATCCAGACCCAGAGCATGGGCTAATTCAGGTGTAACAAAGGAGTACGAATCTACCAAATCAAACAAGGAAGAAACAAGAGTGCTGAATAAACTGATCGTACCTCGAATGACCTATGGTCCCACCGAAGTTACTAACTCTGCGTCGTGCAACTGTAAATGCCCAGCTCCTATGCCTCACTGCTGTCAACCACCTCCCCGACCACGCCCTTGTCGAGGTCCCTAAGGAGCACCCTGGTCTCGGTATCCTCTCACAAGGCCATCCCTCGGAGGGCCAGAGGCCTGATGCAGCTGTTGGAAAGGCCTTGCCGACAACAGATGCTGCTGAGGTGGGTGCTGAAACTTCCCACCTCCACCATGTGTAGCTCGAGTCGAACGCCTGCTATAGATGTGCCTGAAAACATCGCAAGAGAAACACTTAGGTCCTGGTCCTATGGAAAAGTGGAGAGGGCCAGAATCTCGGGACTGGAAATGATGAGGACTAATCCCTGCTTGTCGAAACCTAGAAGGCCCTATCACTAAAGATCTATTGTTGACCGCCTTCCCCTATGATGAACTCAGTTGTTTCCCTTATCATGGTGTGACTCCTTTCGAGTGCATCCTATCTACAATCTCGGCCTTCTTCTGTACTTCTAGGTATGTCAGAAGAGTAAAGGGAGTGACAGCGTACTGAAGAGAAGGACGGAGTCCCTCATCTAACCGTCTTGCCCGAGACTACTAATCCGAAAAGAGATCCAGGGGAAAGTGAAAGATATCTTTGAACATGATCCCCATCTCCCTCACTGACATGCTTCCCTGCAGAAGGGAGAGAAACTCTTGTCTCTTCTTAGCCTTCGCCATAGAGGAAAGGAACTCCTCATGATATTCCTTCTCGGAACTGGCCCCTGAAACCTATGCCTCTGTCTTCTCTCCCAGGAAAAGCGTCCACCACTGACGCGCTGCTCCTCTTAGCTGACCGATGACCAATGGAACCCAGTACTCCCTCGGAGCACGGATCAAAGATAAGGTGATGGCTAACTCCTCGACCCATCCCTCCGTTACTGAGTCAGAAACGCTTCCCCTTGTACTTATCGAGGGGTTGTTACTGGAATTAGTGCAGAGTCCTCTACCACACATTGTCCTCCTCATCTCAGTCAACCCTCTATTGGTCAACTGCCTCAATCCACTAGGCCTCAACCGCTTGAGTCGCTCTTGGATAACATCTGGGTGCTATAGCTACAAGGTAAACAAAGAATGCCTAAGCACGAGTAGCAAGGGAATTATTATTATTATTAAAATTTTCTCCCAAAGGTTCTCCAAATAAATTAAAAATGCAATCAGTATGATACATATACCTTCCCTAGGGTCTCTACCCTGCAATAAATGTAGTCTCACATGGTCGTTTGATAGGCTTAGAGTCCTTGTATCGGATCACTGGGGGCCCTAAAATCCCGTGTCCTAGCCGGTCATCCCTGTTCTATTTCATGAACCAAGATCACCTTACATTGTTTCCCTACCATCCCATGCAATCCTCACTATTACTAACTACAAAATCCATCCTATCCCTCAATCGCCCTCTAATACCATTCTGCCACGACCCGACTTCACCGAAAGGAGGGAAGAGACAACAGATTTCCAAGCCCTTCCTTCTTTAAGTTGAAGGAGAGATAATGACCCCCGAGTCCCGCCTCGAGTAGGCCCCTGAGTGCCGACTAGCACCAAGGGTATAAAAATTTCACAATATGGGAGGCATTACCATTTTTAGTTAACCACGATTAGGAGAAAGAATGAGTCAACACCAAACACCACCAAGTATAGAAAACTCAAGGTAAAACCCAAACTACATGCATATTTTAACAATAAAACTAGAGAAATACAAGGACTCAAAAGTATAATACCCAACAAGAAAGGGAAAAAGGCTAGGCAGAATTCAGCAGTGACCAACAGCAACTCCAAAGTCCAGACTAGTAAGGTCTCGCACGGCCTCCGAATCCCTCGTGGAAACCTGAAAGTAAACGTAGTGTGAGCATACAAAGTATACTCATAAGGAAAATGTAAATCTCTCTTGCACAATTGGGGAGACGTCCTAACGTCCCGTGAGAATTAGAAGAAACATCATCTATTAAAGAATCTATCCATCCCACCTTACTGGCCACACTCACCAAATAACACAAGCAGTAAGATAATAGAAAAGAACAACGAATTTGGGTACCCCGCACCACTATTTCCCCCACTAGCTAGCTGCTCATCCCTAATGGAAAACGTCCTGACGCTACCATTCTATTCATGTCTGCACACACCTGGGCCTCACAACCATCCAAATTCGTGCCCTCACACACCTGGGCCCCATAACCAAACATCCCTGCCCACATACACATGGGCCTCATCCTGAAGACACCGGGGAAAACAAATCTTCCCGAAGAGTCTTGGGATAACAACACACCAAACTAAACCTACCCGAAGAGTCTTGGGTGTAAGGTCACCTCCAGCCATCACAGCCTTGGGAAGAGGGAGCAGGAAGGAGAGTAACTAGGAGGAAACACCCTTCCCCGTGAGATGGGGTGTCTGACACTAAGTGCCCAATACTAGTGGGGTGAGACTAAACACAAAACATACAGTTACACAAATATAATAACACACACAGCCCAAACTATGGCTCCTCAACAGATACAAGAAGGTGCCCAAGCACTAATGCCTCAGAAAACATGCCCACAACAAATAGTTCCCCGTTTCCTTATTCAAGTTATCATTTCATAACAGTTCAGTATGAGTTATTCCCTTCACTACTGGGAAACTAACAGGCACAAACACAGATGAAACAATAATAAAGCAGGAAGGAAAACCATATGGTAATTTAAGCATTCACACTTGATTCTCTTGTAAAGTCACAACAACTAGGGATCAAGTGAGATCCCTTGAAGTAATGGAAACAAAACAAACCCCGAGACACAGCCCCATGTCCCCAAAATCTAAGAGCCAATGGTTCCTCAACAGCAGAGGATCCCACCCGAATTCATGTCACAGCAGATTAACCATACATCCTCAGATTCACAACTAGTGAAAGTATAAAAACAGGGGATCCCATACCCACTTATATCACTCCAGCAATCTATGCCCCCCTTCCAAAAAAATCACAAAGTCACCCGCATATATCCCGTGAAAGAAAACAAAAAACCTCTACCAGAAACCCAAGGCATGCCCTTGCAAGTATTTTTATATTTAAAAGATTTAACACACTCTATGGTTTCAATTCCACTGGATTTAACCGGAGTTATCATAGAAAAGGGATTGATCGTGGTGATTTTAATTTATTTAGCCGAGTATACATAATTAACCAATTCCATTTTATGTTTTTTTAATCATTCAAGAGCATTGAGGTTCATTAGTTCACAGAGAAAGACCACCAACGACCATGATTTGCAGTGAGCATAGGCCCGTATAATTCACAATACATATCAACATAAGAGTATACCGCAGAACATCGATCACCCCCCTCCCCCCTTTGCTTCTTTATAGGTCTGTTCATTATTTTTATTATGTTTGGTTTCATCAATTTCCACAGATACAAAAGCATACCCACCCCCCATGATGCACAGAAAGGAGAGATGAAGGAGAAAAATCTCTACTTGATTGATCAAGGATCGACATTATGTCCTTGCGTGGAAATTGGGAATCGGGAGTAGCAGGAACTCCACAGAACACGATCAAGGAAAACTTCACGAGGATACAACTCGTCCAGAGGAAGCGTATTCCGAGTGCAGGTTGATAGAGAAAAAGAATCCTAGGGAGAAGAGAAGCCTATAGGTTATAAGGGCTGAGATACAGCATCCCCAGGATAGTTATGATATGGAGAAAAACTCAAAACCACGAAATTAGTGGGATCGTGGGTTGAACACGCGGCTGGGCCACCCCACATTTCCATCTTAAAAGGTCCTCGACCTTCGGGGTGGTTAAAACCGACGCACACCTCCTTAACCAAGGAAGGACTCTTCACAAGATGCGGTAGAGACATTTCTGAAAATGCGGTTAAAGGCATAACCAAAACGCGTGGTTTTCCATTCAAGGAGGGTACCTCACCAATCATTTAATTAAAGAGCATTAATGGGCATTAAAATAGGTTAAAGGCATGACCAAAACGCATGGTTTTCCATTTAAGGAGGGTACCTCACCAATCAATTAATTAAACACCTTTAATGGGATTTAAAACAGGTTAAAAGGGTCAAAACATGGTTTACAAACCATTTTGTGCAAAAACGAGGCACTACTGGAAAACCCATGGAGAGGTCACCGATAGGCTAGGTCTACCGGTAGACCAAGATACCGGTTGGTCGAGGCTACCGGTAGGCCGCTGCTACCGGTAGGCTGAGGGTACGGGTAGGCCGATCTACCGGTAGGCCGAGCTACCGGTAGGCCATGCTACCGGTAGGCCGAGGCTACCGGTAGGCCGAGGCCAATGATAGGCCAAGCTACCGGTAGGCCGAGGATACCGGTAGGCTGAGGCCACTTGTAGGACAAGATACCGATAGGCGGAGCTACCGGTAGGCCGACATACCAGTAGGCCGAGGCTACAGATAGGCTGAGGCCAAAGGTAGGCCGAGCTACCGGTAGGCCGAGCTACCGGTAGGCCGAGGCTACCGGTAGGCTGAGGCCAGTGGTAGGTTGAGCTACCGGTAGGCCTAGGTTACCGGTAGGCCGAGCTACCGATAGGCCGAGGTTACCGGTAGGCCGAGGCCATCTTCACCGAGAAGCTGGGATGACCTTCAAGACCGCCCAGAACACCCCAAACATCATATTTTCACCATGTAATGGACCCCAAAACCTCGAGCCATTAAAATTACTATCCATGTACCTAGGAAATCTCTAACTTCCTAGGACATCATATCAAGTGAAAAAAATCTATAGAATCGACCTCTCCCAGAATCATTGAGAAATACAGGTCGCCCAATATTTATGAAATGGATGAAAAAACACAATCCTTATTAAGTGAACAAGTCCCCAATTAATTCTTCTCTGCCATGGATAATAACCTACTCAAGCTTCCGCAACTGAGGAACGTCAATAAGGTTAACCTCACTGACCATCTCGACTACTACCATTTCCATAGAAGTCTAAGCCATAATATCCAAGACTATTCCATCTTTAAATACATACTTTAATGCATGCATGTTTATAAAAATGTGGTTCTAGATAAATCCTTAGGTCATGTGGTTTAAAAACCCATTTTCCAGTTAAAAAAGATAGTTGTGGGAAGAATGTAACATTACAGGTAAATAAAGAATACGAAATTTTCATATTTATTAATATTTGAAATTTTATTATTAATTTTTCTTTTAATGGGATGCTATGTTCAATGTCATAACTGATACTCAACAATGGGTTTCTTTTAAATCTTACGTTTCACACAACGTTGGGTCATACTGAAAAATAATAATATAATATTATTTTAAATGGTAGTTAACGGCTAGCTTTTGTAATGGTAGGAACGAATATAACTAACTAAAAAATGATTATACATTTTTGTTAAATGTTAATACATTTATTCGATAAAATATAGAATCTTAAAATAAGAAAATAAATTTATTTTAAGCATAAGTACTCTAATATTCACTAAAAGGTCGATTTACCGCCTTTTGATGGAGAACTCTCTTTAAATCTAGTTTTGGTCACTTTTGTATGTTATATTTGAAAAAATAATATTTTTCTTGAGAATCGAGAGATCAAAATTTACATTGGGTAAGTTTTTGGTATTTTTCTGATAAAATTCATTTTTTAATGAATAGTGAAAAATACTGTATTTTAATGCAAAACTGCCTTTTAGTCTATTTTATTTATATGGTCATATTATCTTGATAAATGGTTTTAAAGTTTAATTAGATTATATTTTTACCATTTGATCAAATTTTGGTCATTGGAAGTAATTTCACTTTGAAATTTCACATTAACAAGTGTTTATCTTTTGATAGTTATTGTTTCTTAAAAAACGCTTTTTGTTTTGACAGCGGGAATTAATTTTAAATTAATTAACGCAACATATATGTTTTTAATTTGGTAAAATAGACATAATTATTGAATTCAGAATATCAAATATACCTTAGGCATAATATTTGGTATTTTTTTGAAAAACATCTATTTATTATGAATAGTGAAAGCACTAAGTAGTAGTTAAAAAGGTGAATTTTTCATTTAAATGAAATTTTACCGCTTCGGTGAATTGATTTTCAAAAATCCGACATATATGGTTGTTCATATTATGTTAAATTTGTTCAATAAGAAGGAAATAATTTTTTGGTGAATAGCAACTTTTGACTTTTATTTACTACAGTTGAAGATAAATATGGTAATTATTGGTAAAAAAATATTATAATAATAAATAATTACCTTAACACATGTCCTAATCATATTTTATGGGTCATGTACGACAATGGGCATCCTTGGGTCGATTTTGGGACCTCATAGAGCAACATTGGAGTGATAATCACATTTTAGATTAATTAATTTAAAGTAAAGACAAAAATGACAGAAAAAAATATCTTTTAGTAAATTAATTTTAACATGGGGTTATATAAGTTATCATTTCTACTAAAAATATTAATTGGAAAGATAAAACTATTTACTACATCATGGTATTTTTTTAATAATTTTTAGACATCAAATAAATAAAATTATCTATGACACAAAAATGATGCAGTATTCACCACATTAATAAATGATTTAAATAAATAAGATTATAAATATTAAAATAACAACTCAAACCCATCCAATTCTTATTGGATAAATTTATTTCAACCATGAGTCATCTTATATTTGACTTTAATTAATGTTGGACCTTGAGAAACCAAAAATCATTATATAATAAAATAATATTTTCACACCTTCCTAAAGAACTCATCCTCCCCCTTATAAAAATCCCTCACTTATAACCAATTAATCACACCTCTGAAGCCCCATGGCTCATCCAAACCTTGAAAAAATAAGATATAAGTATCCCTATATTTCTCCTAGAATCCTTAACTTAGGCAGAAGGAACATCAAGAAGTCATTTTGGTTCAAACCAAGGGGAGTTACCCGAATTAAAGGTAACAATTTCTATTGAATTCTTTTCTATTATTTTACTTCTCCAACCCCTAAACTCATATTATTACTTTATTTTATAACAACACTAGTATCCTAAATATACTAGGATGTTTTTATGAGTATTATTCGAACTAAACTTACACACACCTCCATCTAATTGTAAAGAACATACTGTTTCCGTGGACGGTGAACTACTACCTCACGAAACGATGATTGTTCAAATATCTCTTACTGCCTCTCATGGTGGCCATTATGATAGAACTGTATTTATATTATATATATATATTATTCTTATGATTTATTTATTTTTCTGTATTTTTTTCATTTATTTCATACCTTTATGGTTTACACTCTTAGTAATCATGATAATTTCATCAGAGGAAGCGCGGACTACCGCCCCCTCAAAGTTATATGACTCGTTCATACCATATATGGGACATATAAAGTATGTGGTTATTGAAATTATATATGATATTATACTGTAATTCTAATATAACTATGTATCATTATTTTTTCATTCAATTAAAATACGAAAAAGAAATGAAAGTAGTGTTCATGCGTACGTACGACTTACCGTCTCTATGAACGGTACATTTCATTTATTATCTCCAAATGTTATGTATTGTTATAAATACATATATATATATATATAATGGATATATATTATATATATGATATCTAAATCCTGAATATAATTTTGGAGATAATGGACTCTTAACCAAATGGACAACTTGTAATTATAAGGTGGTCATTTTTGACTCAACAACCAAATATCGACAATACGACCATTATTAACATAAATGACTAAATAATGTTTATAACATTGTAATAAGTGATATAAAAGTAATAATAAACTTGAAAATGGGTTTTTAATAATGTATAAATTAACTTTAGATTATTATTCAGGAAGAACAAGGGACAAACAAGTCTATTCAGACACGATGTAAGAGATTTTTTATCTCACTTTCAATTTTGTGAGATTTCAATTGTTCACCACTTATTTATTTCATGTGGTGTATTGGGAACTTCAATTTAATATATATTATCCTGATTCAATTTATATTCATGTTATTCTGTGATTCATTTGGTTTTTGTTAACTTTTGGTCATACGACTCAATTCATTACAACGTGGTAAAGGGTTTTTATCTCACTTTTTCTTCCAGTGAGATTCGTCCTATATTGCCACTATTTCCTTTTTTGTGGTTTATGTGCTGACCACGATTGTATTCATTGAGTAATATACTTAAATTTATGTCTATTTACATATTCATTTTAGGATCCATCTTTCATGGGGTGCATGTTTCGTAAGATACGAAATTGGTAAGGGAACCTTTCGCCCTACTCATTTTAAAAGACTTATTTTGGTTATGTCTATTAGTTTACATATTCTTATGTGGGGATATGTTCATCTATGTCTTTATTCCTGTAAATTTTATTTCCAAGTTATGAGATACCATTTTCCCTCTCATCAACTCATTTTCTGAATTTTAAAGTGATGCAGTTAGGCTTTTGAATTTCTGTAAGGGAACTTCTTCATCCAATTTCAATTATTTGAGTTAAACATTTACTTCTTGATTAGGTCATGCTATAAATATGTGTGAATTTTCTCTGATAGTTTTAAACTTAATATCTACTTATATTTTGTGTATTATTATTATTTTTCACACATAATTATGTCATTTATTTGTCCTTAATCAAAGTATACTATCTTTATAAGGGATTTCATCTCAATTTACATTCCATTGAGACATCATTGTTGTTATGAACCAATTAACTCCTATATAGTGTATATACTGTCCTTTGGCATATTATATCATGAATCCCTTTATTCCCATAATATAATAAAGTTCTGATTAAATTTTATTCCCCAATTATTTGTATTCATGCATCTCTCATTTTGTTAAAAATCATTAACTAAAATATGGTTTTAAATGTTAAAAAGATTAATTCATATAAATATTTCTCATTAATTTCCATGTCTCCAAAATGTTTTTTTGTATTTATTTTATGGACATTAATTTTTTAAAATATTAATTCTTTTAAAATCTTCAATGTGTTATGGGACACTTTGAGTCAAAAATCAATTTATTAAATGTCTTAAATGGTTTTGAAAATGGTTTTTTTAAGCATTGATTTTGTCAATATCCTGAAATTATATATTGTAATTTCAATGTGGAAATATTATTAGTGAAATTTTTTATATTTACAGTATTTTATGTGTTAGGATTTTATAATGGTACTTGGACATTTGACGGGTGGTTACGTGTAAACCAAATGTGTGTGGTGTTGAGATAAACCAGGATGAGTGGTTACGTTATAAACTCAAATGCATTAGGTATGGAAGTAGGACATATGGATATTCCATTTAGTTATATGTGTGGAAGTTGAAAATATGTTAATTCTATTAATGTACATTTATGTCCCAAGGTACCTATATATGTTATGCGTTCTTTCTATGGGTTTTATTGTAATCTTTTGGTTAAAAAATGGTAAGAAATGATCTTTTTTAGTGAATAATCTTTACTACTTCATAAAGGTGGAAAGTATTAATTATGATAGGATATTCATGATTTACTTGTTGTTTTGAAGAATTAACAGTTTTTTTCTTATTGTATCCCTTACTGAGCTTTTTATGCTCATCCAATATTTTTTTGAATTGTTTTTCACAAGAAATAAAGTGGAATGTGGTCAAGGATGGGATCAAATAAAATTCATGCTATCTAAAACATGAAACTATACATGACACTTTTTTTCGAAGAGTTTTTATTTTATGAAAAAATATGGAAACTGAGTATAAGTGTATACTTTGTATTTTTTTTGAGATGAATTGTAATCGTTGTGGCATAAACCTCTAAAACTTTAAACCTGAAAAAATCCTCAATGTGAATTATTTATTTAATTCATGATTTTTTAATGTTTTAGGGTTGGTCCCTTATAGTTGGTATCTGTGGTTGTTTTAGAGAACATTAGAGGTTAGGGTGTTCTTTAAGCATAAGTGAAATTACCATAATGGAGAGGATTTTAGAAAGATTCATAGTTATTTTATATAAAGTTAATGAGATTAAGATAAAATGAATAAGTATATCTTAGTATTTACCACCCTCATAAGATATTATATGATTATTTTACTGATATACTCTGACTGACCTTTGGGGTTTTAGTAAATGGATGGATCTAGTATATACCAATGTAATAGTGGATGTGAAGAAAAATGTGACGGTTTTCGGAATGATAATCTGAATGAAATAGGCGTTGTAATGAGAACTATAGTGCTTATTCTCAACCAACTACCTGGATTCATGAATGACCACATGAACCATGGTGATTTTAAAAGGGCATTATATATGCGAAAAAAAACAAATCCCTATAGAAGTTTGTCTAATAATCATAAAGGTACGTATATTCAAAAACATATGTGTTAAGAATGCAGAAAGAATAACATTGGAAAAAGTGTCAATGGGAGGGTAAGAAGATATAGATGTGGAAGTGAATGTCATAAAGTAGGAACTCGACATGAAAAAATGAAGCATCCAGTTGACTCTATGAAAGGGAAAGAAGTTCTTTTGATGGGATCAATTGAATGTTTTAAATGTGGTGTGTGTGGTCATTATACGAACAAATATCCTACAAAGAAGTCTCGGTAATGCGATAACCAAGATTATAAAAATATGTGTTCACCGATACCTAAATCCATTCCAATTGTGGATGAGGAAATTTATAATGACCAATGAAAGGTATGGATTATTTTATAACTTATGTTTTGATATTATTGAATCATAGAATATGATTCATGATTTTGTTTGTATGAAAGAAGTATTTCAGAATAAGTCAAAAAGGAATCTTTAATGGATCATAAAGAACATTGAATGAGTAAGAATACAACATATAAGGGATTCAAGAGTTATGGTTGATTTTATGATGGTAAAATGCTTAAATGTACTAAGGCTCTTTTGATGATGGGATTACATTAGAAGACTTTTTATATTATCAGAAACCCAAAAGTTTGATATATATAAATTTTATTCAAAGAATAATTGTCTTTTCTTTTGTGGATATAGTAATATAGAATCATTTGGGTTTCTATGATCCTTGAATTTGAGCAAATTACAGGTTAATACATTTTGGGATACAAAATGAAAGTTATTAGATAACCTCTGTGGTTAAAATATGTTATGGATATTTTTGATGAATTTATCACTTTTGGGAATGTTATAAAATTATATAGTTTTTAAAAAAGGACAACATGTAAACTGCATGACCACCCGTCATGTCAGGAAAAGTGACGGGAATTGAACCCACAACCAATGTGCGATTGGGATTTATCACCTACAACTAGACTACGTGAAGTCCATGGTTAGTGTGACTAATTCTTTTTATTTAAATGATTTTATGAATCAATAATAAGTTTATTTTAGGTAATCTATGTAAATGATAACCTATAATAGATAACATGTGATTAGGTTAATTACACATCAGTAAGAGACTTTAAGAGTAGTCGATGTTATTTGGAGATAAATGTTAAGATTTATCATGGAAGACTATGTGATTCATTCCTTATGAGATTTGGTTTTCAATATTAGATTTTCTATTTTAAAGAATTTTAAAGAAAAATTTTAATATTGAATAGTCTTTCATGAACATTAGGTACTTTTTGTTGAATTTTAAAGATTAATTGTAGTTTTTCTTTTTATAAAGGAATGTCCTTTTTGGGTGTTATCTGATCTCACACTAACATTTTTGGTTTTGATTAAGGTCCAAAGAAATGGGAAATATATAGTTCATCTTTTGGGGATTAATTGATTCTCTTGAAGTTGATTATAGCACTTTTAATGTGAAAAAGTCATCCTAAAAACTCATTGTTTGGAGAAAATATGAGTTTTTGTTAGAAATCTAGCGAAGGATGAAAGTATACATGACAAGTAAGTATGTTTCCTTATGTTTTTAGTTAAGCTCATAAATATATTACTCGATGAAAAGTAACTTGAAACAAAATTTTTGTCTGTTAAATTTTCCTACTGTGGAATCAAAGTCTGTTTAACCCATCACAAGTTTGTGATTTTCTGGTGGTTAACTTTCTCCTAATCATGTTTTCTATCACTCTCCATCAGAACATGATAGTTTTTTTCTCCTCTATATCCATGTTTTCATGGAATCCTAGAATCTGTTGTCTCAGGTATCCTTTGTAATTATCTTCCTTTATTTTAATGTGATAGTTTTATTGACTATTTTTCCGATGTGTAATTTCAATTAAGTTTCCAAGACCAATTTTAAAATTATGAAGACACAATTCACAAAAGGGGGAAGGTTGTAACATCCAAGGTAAATAAAGAATATGAAATTTTCATATTTATTAATATTTGAAAATAAATTATTAATTTTACTTTAAATGGGATTCTATGTTTGATGGAATACCCAATACACAACTACACGTTTTTTTGAAATCATACATTGCACACAACGTTGGGTCATACTGAAAAATAATAATATAATATTATTTTAAATGGTACTTAACGCCTAGATGTTGTAGTGGAAGGAATGAACAGAACTAACAAAAAAACTATTATACATGTTTGATAAATGTTTTTACATTTATCCAATAAAAGATAGAGGCTTAAAATTAGAAATGAATTCGATTTTATGCATAAATACTCAAATATTCATTAAAAGGTTGATTTACCACATTTTGATGGTGAAACCTGTTTAAATCTAGTTTTGGACACTTTTATATGTTCTATTAGATGAAATAAAATTCTTTAATAGAATCGTGGAATCCGAATTTACTTTGGGTATATTTTTGGTATTTTTCTGATAAAATTCATTTTTTAATGAATAGTAAAAAATACTATATTTTAATTCAGAACATACTTTCAATCAAATTTATTTAAATAGTTAAATTATCATTTTAATTGGTTTTAATGTCTAATTAGATTATATTTTTAACATTTAATCCAATGTTGGTCATTAGAAGTTATCTCACTTTGAAATTACACATAAACAAGTTTCAATCTTTTGATAGTTATTATTTCTTAATAAACAAGTTTTTTACTTTGACAGTGGGAATTAATTTTAAATTAATTATTTCTACTTATATGTTTTGAATATGGTAATATAGAAATTATTTTTTCAATCAGAATATTAAATATAGTTTAGGCTTAATTTTTGGTATTTTTCTGGAAAACTTCCATTTTTGATGAATAGTAAAAGCACTGAGTAGTAGTTAAGAAGCTTAATTTTTCATTTAAAAGAAATTTTACCGCTTCGGTTAATTGAATTTAAAAAATCATACAAAAATTATTGTTATTAGTAATTAAAATTTGGTTCAATAAGATGAAAATATTTTGTTGGTGAATAGTAACTTTTGACTATTATTACAGTGGTTAAATGTAAATAGGGTAATTCAACGTAAAAAGAATATTATAATAATAAAAAATTACCTTAACATTTGTCCTAACCTTATTTGAGGATACATGGCAGAACATGGGAATCCTTGTGTCTATTTTGGGACCTCATAGAGCCACATGAAATTGATAATAACACTTTAGAGTAATTTATTTAAAGTAAAGACAAAAATGACACAACCAAAAATCTTTTAGTAAATTAATTTTTACCTGGGGATATATAAGTTATCTTTTCAAATAAAAATAATAATTAGAAATCTAAAAAAATTTCCTACATCATTGTATTTTTAATAATTTTTAGATATCATATAAATAAAATTATTTCTAACACAAAAATGATGCATTATTTACCGCAGTAATAAATGATTTAAATAAATAAGATTATAAATATTAAAATTACATCCAAAACCAATCCAATTCTTATTGGATGAATTTATTTCGACCATGATTCAATTTATCTTCGACATTAATTGGTTTTGGACTTTCAGAAACCGAAAATCATTATATAATAAAATAATATTTTCACACCTTCTAAAAGAACTCCTTTTCCCCATTATAAAAAACCCTCACTTATAACTCATTATTCACACATCTAATTCCCCTTTTATCATCCAAACCCTGCCCAAAAAAATCTCTAATGATCCCTATATTCCTCCTAGAAGCATTACTTTAGGCAGAAGGCACTTCAAGAAGACATTTTTGTTCAAACCAAAGGGAGTTACCCGAATTAAAGATAACCGTTTCTATTAAAAAAATTTCTTTTCTTTTACTTATCCAACCCCTATACTCTTTTTATTCTCTTATATTATAACATTGTTAGTATCATAAATATACTGGGATGTTTTTCTGTGAAGGATTCTAACTACATTTATATACACCACCATCTAATTGGTAAAGAACATATTGTTTTTGTTGACAGCAAACTATTACCTCACGAAACGATGTCTGTTAAAATATCTCCTACCACCTACCATGGTGGACATTATGATAGCACTAAATTTATATATGATATATATATATATATATATACATATTATTTTTATGTTTCCTTTATTATTCTTTATTCTTTTCATTTATAAAATACCTTTATGGTTTCCATTAGGAGTAAACGTGATAATTTCATTTGAGGAAGTGCAGACTACAGCCCCCTCAAATTGATATGGCTCATTCATACCATTTGTCGGATGTATAAAGGATAGAGTTATTGAAATTATATATGATATTATACTCTAATTATAATAATTTACTATTTATATTTAAGTTTTCATGTAACTAAAATACGAAATATAAATGAAAGTAGAGTTCATGCATACGTACGGTTTACCGTCTCCATGAATGGTGTGTTTCATTTCTTGTCCCCAAATGTTATGTATTGTTATAAATATATATATATATATATATATATATATATATATTCTGGATATATATGATATATATGATATCTAAAATATTAATATCATTCTGGAGATAATGGATTCCTGACTACATGGACTACTTGTAATTATAAGGTGCTCATTTTTTACCTAAGTAACAAATATCAAAAAAAGACCATTACTAATAGAAATGATTACGTAATGTTTATAACATATTAATAATTGATATAAAAGGAATAATAAAATTGAAAACATGTTCTTAATCAAGTAAAAATTAACGTTAGTTTATTATTCAGGAAGAATAATGAAAAAACAAGTCAAGTCAGACACGAGGTAAGGGATTTTTTATCTCACATTCAATTCTGTGAGATTTCCATTGATCTCCACTTATTTATTGAATGTGGTTTATTGGGTACTAAAATTTTGATATATATTATAATGATTATTTTTATATTCATTTTATTCATTGATTCATTTGGTGGTTATTTATTTATGGTCATATGACTCAATTGATTACAATGTGGTAAGGGGATTTCAACTCACTTTTTAGTCCGGTGAGATTCATGCTATATTGACACTATTTCATTTTGTGGGTTTCATGTAATTCCCATGATTTTATTAATTTTTTAATATAGTTAAATTTATGTGTATTTACATTATCATTGTATGATCCATATTTCATGGGGTGTATGTTTCGTAAGTTACCAAATCGCTAAAGGAACCTTTCACCCTCATCTTTTTAAAAGACTAATTTTTTTATTTCTTTTAATTTACATATTCTTATGTTGGGATATCTTCATCTATATCCTTATTTTTGTAAATTTTATGTCCAAGTGATGAGATACCCTTTTCTCTCTCATCAACTCATTGTCTGAATTTTAAAGTGATGTCGTTAGGCCATCAAATTTCTATAAGAGAACTTCTTCACCCAATTTCTATTCTTTGGGTTAAACTTATACTTATGATTATGTCATGCTATGAATATGTGTGAATGACCACTGATTTTTATACACTTAATATCCACTTATATTTAGCGTATTTCTATTTTTCACACATAATCATGTCATTGATTTGTTTTTAATCTAAGGATACTCTCTTTATAAGGGATTTTTTCTCAATTTACATTCCATTGAGACTTCATTGTTGTTATGGGAAAATTAACTATTATACAATGTATATACTATCATTTGGAATATTATATCATGAATCCATTTATTCTCATGATATAATAATGTTCTGATTAAATGTTATTCCTCAATTATTTGTATTCAAGTGTCTCTCATTTTGTAAAAAACTCTTTAACTAAAATCTCATTTTAAATGTTTTAAAGATTTATTTTTCTAAATATTTCTCATTAATTTCCATGTTTTCAAAATGTTTTTAAGATTTATTTATATGGACATTAATGTTTTAAAATGTTAATTTCCTTAAAAACATCAAAGTGGTATGGGACACTTTGATTCAAAAATCAATTTATTAAATATTTTAAATGGTTTTGAAAATGGTTTGATTAAGAATTGATTTTGTCATTATCTTGAAATGATATATTGTAATTAAAATGTGGAAATCGTATTATTGAAATGCTTATATTTACAATTGTTATGATTTAATAATGGTACTTGGACATTTGATGGGTGGTTACGTGATAAACCAAATGACGGGTGGTGTAGTGATAAACCATGACGGGTTGTTAGATTATAACATCCAATGAATTGGGTATGGAAGTCAGTTGTTTGACAATTCCATTTAGTTATATGTGTAGAAGTTGGCTGTATAGTAATTCCATTTATGTACAATTATGTCCCAAGTTACCTACATATGTTATGCGTTCTTTCTATGGAGTTTATTGTAAACTTTTGGTTACAAAATGGTATGAAATTATCTTTTTTAGTGAAGCATATTTACTACTTCATAATGGTTAAATGTATTACTTTTGATATGGTATTCATGGTTTACTTGTTGTTTTGAAAATCTAACAGTTTTTCTTCTTTTGTGTATCCCTTCCTGAGCTTTTTATTCTCATCCCATGTTTTTGGAAATGTTTTTCATAGGACATAAGGTGGAATAGGGTCAAGGATGGGATCAAGGAAAAGTAATGCTATATATGTCATGGAAATATACATGAATCTTTTTTTTCAAAGAGTTTTTATTTTATTAAAAGATATGGAAACTAAGTAGAAGTGTATACATTGTAATTTTTTAGATGAAATGTAATAGTTATAGACTATCCCTCTAAAACAAAAAACCTAAGAAGATCCTCAATGTGAATTATTCATTTCATTCATTATTTTGTAAGGTTTTATGGTCAGGTCCTTATAAATAATGTTTCAACCATGTGTGAGAGGATGTTAAAAAAATGAATAACCTGAAAGAAAATTTATCTGTATCATTCCAATCTATGTAAATAGTTTAATAGAGCCATAATGCCTCACCCACCAAGGTAGGTAACATCAGATATGCCTTCTAAAGGTGGGTGTGACTACCATAAGTATGAACAAATGGAAGAGAAGTAGTATTCTACTAAAATACAATATTAAAATCTTGTAGATATCGTCCCTATAATATTCAAAGAATGGGAACCACCCCCAAAAAATGGAAATCTCATTATATGAATAGATCATATTTGGTTCTTTCAGCAAGAAAGATTTAGAAGGACCCTTTGCTGCTGATTTATATGCCTCAGGATACGAGTTTCCCATATATAATTGATGAACGGGTGGTCTCATTCTTAGGAAATTAGGGTATAGGGGATTACAACAGCATGGTCGAACCCAATATTTTCGTTGTTTCAACACAGAGGACACATATAAATCTATGACCTATGTTCATGCACTCTAGTATTCCAAAAAGTGGTATAGAGGTGTCTCAAAACCCTCAAACAGTCACCCCTTCCCATTTATCTAACATGAATGCCTTTCATGGGTTCGAAAATATAACCATCCTAGGAAATCAGGAAGCCAGACATGACCCATTACACTGGAAAGAGATTCTCCCACAACCTCTGCAAAATCACCCAAACTGCCCACCTCATATTCCTAGTCTCATGAGCCACATATATAGAAGAAACCCCGCATATAGAATCAATGACCTTTGGTACAAAATTAAAACCATCTAAAATAGTTATCATTTTATCCAGCCGACATCTTATTCCTAGATTCACGCCAACTTTCAAAAAAACTCCATGAGACACACATTTAATTCCTTGAGATCCCATCATTTATTTATATAGATGTTCTTGTATCCAAGGATTTTCTTGTGGAAAACATGTCCGCAGAATTTTGCGTCTCCATTTTATTCATAGAGAATGAACAGGAAGAGGTCATACAAGGGAACATCATGCCACTATATTTTTCGATCATAATTAATAATTTTTACGTTCAAAGGACTCTGATTGATGATTGTTCAGATACAAACCTCATCCCAGTTAGAAGCCTTTGAAATTAGGGATATAGTGAAGTGGCCTTATCCCACAAAAATCCTACCATTGAATGGTATAATAACCATGGGTAAAAACTTATCTTGAAGATGAAACTCAAATATTAGATTAGGTATCTCACATCTAATGCTAAGTTTATGGTTATCTAGTAAGACACCACATACAATGTCCAACTCATAAGGCACTATTTTCATATCCACATTATGATACATTCAACATTCTTTCAATGTATGAATTACCCCATCAATAGAAAGGCCAGAATACTACATAGTGACAATTCCCCATTTGAGACTAGCGAAGCCTCAAATGCTAAATATTATATCTACAAATGGAGAAGAAAATAACTCATTCATGATGATGATATAGAATTTCTATCCCTAGTACCTTAGGGACCACCCCATAAATACCATAGAGTATGCCCTATAGTGACTATGTGCTCTCCATAAATTTAGTTGGGGTGATGGACCTATTCCCATATACACAAACTCTGTCTATCCCCACCGACAATGTAAGAAACCAACATCTCTAATATCTCTCTACAAAGAATCTAGAAGTAAGGGATGATAACATCCCTTCTCATTCCATATCTCACAAAGATATAGATAGAGAAATACTAGAATTTATAGTTTCATCAGAAAGTGAATCCACACACTCACAACTGAAGGAATGTATAGATGAACATAAGAATGCCTCTCCAATATTCGATGAAGGCTGCCCCTCCACTGTTTATGATCTCATGTTAAGAAATATGGGAACAAATTAAGACATGTGTCCTATACTGATTAGTTCCTCTATTCACTTCAATGAGAAATAGATAAAACATTTATTTATCAAGAAACATGTATATATGTTTTTTTGGAACAATAAAAAATCTATGATTAAATAAAGATGTGTCTATAAAACATCTCGACATACTTAATGAGCATCAAGGCCTCATGCAGGAATATAGGTGGATGCATCCCTCTCATAGAACCAATGTTGTGGAGGAAGGTAAAAAATAAATCAAATAAAACTTTGTTTGAGAAGTGAAATACCCATGATGAATCACCAACATCATCCCTTCCAAATAAAAAATGGGGAGATTATTATGTGCATTGATTTCAGATACCTTAATAGGCATTAACCAAATGATAAATTCCCATTAATAACCAATGAACTGTTGATTGATGAAATTTCTAGATTTCAAGACCCTTCCTTTAAGGACAAGTATTCGGGTTCAAATAAAAATTATATGTCCCTTAAATATGAGAAATATAATACATTTAGAGTTCCATAGGTGATTTTTTTTATCAGATCAATCCCTTTGGGATAAAGAACACAATAGCTACATATAAACACCCCATGAATTATATATTTAATCCATTTTTGGGAAAGGATATTCAAATTTTATGTTGAATGCATTGTTTTTAAATTCAGATTGTAATGTGATGACTTCACATATCTTTAACCAATCATTGTTAATCTGCAATATAATAGTATAAAGATGAATCTTCTAAAATTATCTTTCAGGGTAACATCAGTAATGTTCTTTGAATTTATTGTATTCCACCACATTATTGAGGGTAATCTAGATAAAACTAGTTTGATTTAAAAAATGTCACCCCAGGAAATATCGTGGAGCTGTGGGGGTTCTCTGGGAACATCACCAACATTCCTTGATTCATTACTAACCAATTCAAAAAATCTCTCCACTTCATCAGGCTAATGTAGAAGGGGAAAATTATCAATGTCATGATAAATGAAAGGGATCATTTAAAATTATAAATAAATACCTAAGACATCCACCATTTCTGATGAATTTGGAGAAATGTAGGCCACTCATCATGTATGTTTCCTTTTTGTGACTCTCACTTACTACCCTCCTCACACACAAAAACTATGGGGTGAGTGAGAATTCTATCTACCACCTCATTCAAATGATGTGAGGTTCTAAGACATGATACAATGATTTCAAAAAGAACGACCATGAACTCATATCCATGGTGGTAAATATGAGGCATTACCTGTAGTGCCATGAATCCCATCTAGTATATTATATTGATGTTCTCATGTAAATCCGTCGTCGGCCTATGCAAAATGGGAACTTGGCTCAAAGGGTGGTCACTTTATAAAAATAAGATGTCCAGTTTTTGTCATAAAATTTTATACAAGGGAATACTCTGCCTGATTTACACATAAAACATACTTCCCCAGAAGATACACTAATGGACACTGAGCTTTCGTATGGTGAGGTATTCTACAACCATCACACACCCTGATCATTAGATATGTATTTTTATGGTTCCACATAGAGTCCCTTTGAAATTTTTTTGGAAAACCTGAAGCTCAATCCTGTTTGATTGGGGAACGTATTTTTCTATCTAGAAAAATAAGTTTTTCACAAATATTTTTCACTATCTAAAGGCTTTATGAATAATTTGGTCAAATATAAATCTCTCATTGTTGTACTGGAACTATCTCTATAGCTACATATATCTTACCAGAATACCAATGGAAATTTAGAACCAGGGATGAATCTGATCGATGGAAAATATTCCATAAAAATGAATATCTGGACCCTCTGACTGGCTACAATAAGGGATGGATGGAATAATTCCCTTTTAAACCCATGTTTCATCATGTTCCCCGATCACAGAATGCCCATGCCAACATATTGTTTAATACAGCCACCATCCTGGCTGACCATGATCTGGAGGAAGCAATATTTCATATCACAAATTGAAGAATATTATTTTCAATCATCATGTGTGATATGGATGAAATCAATCAAGTAAACACCACACCAATGTGTGATGAATGGGTATCCAACCCTACATGGATGGATCCCATGATAAATTATCTCCAAAATGGGGCACTCCTAATAGACCAAACTAGAAGGGAACATATTTAGCACTGTGATAAAAAAGTCACCCTATTGTATGGTCCCAATGATAAAAAATACCTCTAAAAGAGAGTATTTGATATAGTCCCCATCATATTAATATAAGAAGAAGATATTTCCAACATCGTTATATAATTCCACATAAGATATTGTGCCTCCTAGCAATCTAAAATGAGTCTCTCCCATTAAATCAAGAGAATGGGATATTACATGAAAACCATGACACTTGGCAATATAAAGTTACCTGGTAAATTTCACACATTCCTGATCAATGAAAACATCATCCATCAAACCTTGGAATTGCAACATAAAGCTAAATATTCTTGGTTATATTCCATTTAGGGAATGGATTTTATGGGTACATATCCCACAACCACATCTTATAAATTAAAGTACACCCTTACTACAGCCAACTACCTTTAAAAATGGGATAATGAAATAACCCTCAAGGAATTAAGGATAAATAATATCATTAAATTCATAAAGTCTCATATCATCACCCAGTCTGGGGTCCATCAAACAATAATTATAGGAAACATCACCAAATATTGTTTTATAGATTTAAAGAAACTACACCAGTACTAAAATATCAAGCCAAATCACTCTTATCACTGTCATGTAGTAAAAAATTGAAAAAATATTAATTTATTTAGAGTCCTATAAATATACTTCAGAAGATAATTAATAACAACATGAAGTCCTGGATTGACAAGATCCTCCGTGATTTTTGGGCCTCACGTACCACAATGTGTACTATCTCATAAGAAACACCGTACACATTAGTGTACGAGACCAAGGCAGCATTACCCATAGAATTTGAACTACCTTCACTTTGAATACCCATTTGTGGAAAACTCTCATGTGAGGATAAATTGTAAATATTACTAGATAAATTTTCATGCCTTGATGAGAAAAAGATTTGTACATAGAAAAACCTTGAAATCCACCATTATCAGGTCACAGAAATCTCTAATAAAAATGTTGTCCAATATTCATTGCTCCAAAATAATTGGTTTTTTCCCTTACTACCTCAATGATACTAAGGAAGAAACCTCCATATAAATAACCCAAATGAGAAGGGAATTACATAATATATAATTTATATCATTATTGTGCCTAATAATTGCCTATAATGGATGGTAAACATGTCACACCCCCACCAGTGTAAGATTTCCAATGAAATAATTTCCATAGATATCATCAAGAACATATCATCCTGGTTACATTTAGTTAAAATATAAATGGACATTATGAACACTTGAGGTTAAACTATATGGAGACATACTCAAATAATGACATTAAACTAAATATCTAATCATCCTGATCACATCATGGTAAATTGTATGGAGTCGTCATAGAAGAAAGATATTAACGTTAAAACCAACTCATGTTCTGACCACATGAAATTAAATTGTATAGAGATTTTCATACCATATGATGTTAAACTACATTGTTGAATTCCACATCTGATGACATTAAACTGCAGAAAAAAACATCATCTCACAAATAAATCACATCACATTATCCAGATCTATGGGATGTAAGGATGAAATTCCACCATCCCCATTTTCTTATTAGATCCAAAAAATCGAATATATTTGTCCAATAACTACATGTTTCTTTATTATAACCATTTTAGGATATATAGTGACATCGAACCTCCAACGTTGGGTTTATAATGAACCTTCCTTTTAACTTCTAATGATTGATCAATGTCCTTACTGCAAGATTTTTAACTACATGGATAATGTTCATTATGCTTGATGTTAAACTGTGCAGGTTTTAAAGAACTACATATTCCTTTATTTTCATTTTTATGAGATATTTAGGGATTCCTAGATCCTATATCTTGGTATATCCACCACATGGTACCAAATTCTCCACTCCTACCCTTAATTCCCACTTCATAGTGAGAGGAACCCTTTCCATTCATTCTTTCTCACATTGAGAATAGCTCACATGAGATAAAGAATTTTAGTAATAGGTTCCCCACACAAACAGGCATAGATTATCGTGATAGGATCATCATGGTACAGAATGAAAGACCATAAAAGTAATACCATGGTTCCTCAATTCATGATGTAAGACTCCATGGTTGATGTCATGTTCATGTCAAATAACTATATATTCTAATGTACCTGACCCATGAGGGCCATCATTGTAGGTATTATCCTCATACCAGACCTCCATTCAAAAACTAAATGGGACTTGATTATATAAATAATAAGATATGTAGTGATTTTTGGATCTTCAATCCTGGGTTTAGTCGAAACCCATATAAAAATTCCCCCTCTATGCTTATCGAATAGTCTTATATAGGAAATTAATTCCTCAAGAAAAATATTTGGAACGATTCTTATTATAATAGGATATATACTAAAGCCCAAATTTCCATTCAATGGACCATCAAAAATTCACCTTTTCCCTCTAGGAATCCCATTTCATTATCGCACAATGTGAAAATGAATGCTTCTCAAATCATTGGCCCAGATACCATAATCGATTCAAACAATCCCCAGCTCTGTGTATGGGTAAAATGTGCATAAGGATTTTTCCATTCAAGAACTACATGTGGCGTGATATTTATTACCTCATTATATGTAGTGAGACCCACATCTCTAATCTTGGTCATATCTTCAACAACATAGAAAAAATTCACCCCAACTAATAGGTTATGAATCCCACAAGTCCATTTTTCCTATGCATGATCCAAGTATATGTAAAAAAATCTTGTCAATGCAATATTCCATGCACAAATGTTTCACATCAGTTCCCAAATCTATACCAAATGACATTAAAATACAAAGAAAATTTTATAGTAGCATGACATTAGAATAGAAAAACAAAAATTCTCTTATCGTGTGATGATAAAATGCATGGAAAATTTTTGTATCATATAATCTTAATCTACATGAAGAAGTTCTCCACTACATGATAATAAAATGATAAATCCATAACCCATTTTTTATAACCTATCTAAGGACCATAGAAGCCTTACCTCAGTCAGACAGAGTATGCGGTGCGTCAACCATCCTTTAAAGAACCTCCATCCATAAATTATACTTCATGTCTCGAGTGCCTCAGGTTTAAAAAACCATCCATGGTCCTTTGAAAAGATACACAGATTCATGGGACCCTTTGTTTAACTATTAATGTATGCATATGGATCCAAAATATGCACATATGGTCATCAAAAATATGTGTCACTCTGTAAAATGGGATTTCTAACCCTTGTTAACACTAAAAGCATTTTGGTAGAACTCAAAACCTCAGTAAGATCTAAACTACTCCTGGTATGAATTTCCCATATCATTACTCATGCACTGAGAATCTAAAACCATAACTTTCAACATTATGATGTCTGACTCAGAAATATGTTTGGGGGTACATAACCTTGGGTATCCTAAGTAGGATCTTTTGTATCCCCCCTATTAGGTTTATATGTTCCATGAACATAAATTTCCTTCACCGTGGTCCAACATGTATGACCATAAACTCTATCATTTAATTGTCCAAATTTAAATTCCTTATACTTCTAGGAGAAGAGATAAAAAAACTTTTCATGTTGAAACCCCTTAAAGGAAGGCCCAAGGAAACTTCTATCCTTACTTCACTAAAATCTTCATCTCTTAAGTTAAGGATAAAATTAGGTCACAACTAAATATAGCATTAAGCTAATAGGGTCTACACTATAGCCTGTGTAAAATTCAGTCCATGACCACCGGACCCCCTAGTTTAGAAGAAACATAGAGTAATGATTTTTCACATATCCTCACCATGAGAATATGTTCTATAAGATCTGACACAAGTTTTAGGGTTCTTAAGCCCTTCATATCTATTATAATTTCCATAAATCACATTACATTATTGGAGTACCTTTGATCATCATAACCTTCCATTTCCCTTGGAAAAGATACCAGGCTTCAGGGAACCCTTTTTTGTGAGTATTCTTATATTCCTGTGACTCCAGCATATGCACCTATTATCGTAAACCTATCTTTCCACTCTTTAAAAGGGGTTTTCCGGTCCTTTTGAGCCCTCACATCATTGTAGTAGAACCCATCGCTTCAACGTGTTTTTGTTCATTCAAGAATTCATATTTCAATATCATCCTCATCAACCGAGCACTTTAGAAGATGATTTACAATTTCCAAACCAAACTATCCAAGGGGAGTCGACATCCTTGACAGTACAACACCATGTTTTTTACTATTTCTCTAGGATCTAATGTGACACTGCATTCTTGAACCTTGGATGTCCCACGTGTTATTATTCTAAACCGCAAGGCATAGGGCTCAATATTAACAATTGAATGATAAACTTTCCTAGGGTTCCTTAACCCTTCATGGATAGATGTACTCCCATACCAAACATCATAATATAGATATTTGAGTCTTCACATAGATTTTATGTACCATGGAAAATATAACTAGCTTCAAGGGACCCTTTGTTTGACTATGCATGTATGCATATGGATATTTTATATGCTCCTATTTTCATCGACCAAAAACATCACTCTATAAATTGGGATTTTCAACCCTGGGGATCCCTACAAACACCATGGAAAAACTTTTACTAATGACTGTTATCTATCAGCCCTATTATATCTACCCCATTTCATATTCATAGAATCAAACTTCTGGGTTATGAGTTATATAACATGTATTCCAAGTATCTAGGAAGACCTTGAATCCCTAGTATTTCTCCATAAGCCAATATTACCCCATTAATGATTCAATGACCCATAGAAAGGAGTAGAGTTTCCTCTAATTATAAATGTTACTGATGTATAAATTCATTGACCTACTAACCAGATGCATCTCCTCCTTTTAGGAAAAGAGATATGATCCTTATGAGCCTCGAAAACAGCATGGTAGAACCCATAATTGTAGTACGTTTTGGGTAATTTATATAATATTTTCACCATAATCCTTGATTATTTATCACTTTCATACTAAAAGATACAAAAATATAATGATATAATTTTTAGGCTAAAAGACCCTAAAATAGAGTGATCAAATGCCTGAGATAAAATTTCAAAAACTATAGTGATAAAGGTATGAGAAAAATGACCCTAATATACATCGATAGAAGGGTTTTGGTAAAAGACCCTAAACTACATCAATATATGGTCTCATCTAAAAGATCCTAAACTATAGTGATATATGGTCCTTGCTAAATGAACCTAAACTACTATGATAAATAGACTAGGTTAAATGACTATAAACTAAAATGATATAAGGTCCAAACTAAAATAACATGAACTACTGAGATTGAATGTATGAGCTTGATGACCCAGAAATACATTGAAAAATTTTCTGAGCAAAAATTCCATAAACTACAGTGATGGAACGTCTGGGCTAAAATACCCTAAAACACAATGATAAAAGGTGTCAGCTAAAAGTACCTAAAAACATTGATAGATGGTCTAAGGAAAAGGACCCTACACTAAAGTGATACAAGGTTTGAGCTAATGGGACATTAACTACATCACAATAGAAAATCATTCAGAAAAAATGGAAAATCATGTAAGGCCCATTATACAGACTCAGCCTTAATCAATCAATGATTGTCAAGCCTATCTAAATTTTAATGTGATAGGGAACTCTCCCTTTAAGGCATGTATTCAACCCATTAATCCATCAATGAATTCGGTAATTTTATGATATCCAGAGTATACATATCATTTAGGAATCTCATGTTAATGGGAATTCATAAGCTTTTCTCAATAATATTATGTTACAATTTAAACATTTGAATCTTGGAATTATGGCATACATGATATTATAAAATATATGGGTATAATTTTTGATTCATATAAAATTGGATCAGATATATTTCATACACATCATGAATAAAAGAAAACATGAAAATGACATATAGAGTTCATTATATCTATTCATGATATCATATAGAAGCAGAAGGAATCTCTTTATAGAGGACTGCTTCATATGAACATACGGAATTTTTTTTAACAATTATTGATATTGAGATTGTTTTTGGTTCAAATGGGTTACTGGTAAAAATCAGTCTTATATAGATATTCCAATGAAATGGACTCATGGTAAGGTCTCATGATTTGGTCTTTCAGAATAGTCTTATGATAATGGAACACAATATATGCTACATGGAGATCTTGAGGAATGAATATTCAGTGATTAAATCTCAATCCCCTTTCCTATTTATATGGAATCCTAAGTGATTCCAAACATCACTTAATAGACCAATAATCACCCAAAATTCTAATTCGTGATAGAAATAATGACATAGGAGGACATTTACATTCCTTAGAATCGAGTCCGTGTACCAATGAACACTGCTTCTCAGGGAGACATTTTTTGAATCCCACGAAAAGAATATAAAAAATCATAAAGGAAAAAGTACATGAATATGTATTTTTTCCCCTGAAAATAAAATGGAGATGAAGGAGTCCATGATCTTGAAGATCGTGTGGACCCCTAAGAGAAATGTTATTTCATGAACAATTAAGGGTCATTCGGATGGGCATGTGTAGTGAAAAAACAGAATAAGATACCAAAATACCTTTTTTACAATCCCTTCTTCTCTCACAAAGGAATCCTAGAAAATATTCAATCATGAAAAAACTACTCTGTAGAAACCCCCAAGATATAGGGATCATCGACCAAGTAGTTCCTGAAAACTGATCAAAAAATCATTCAAAAATAAGAGGAAAATGTCTAAAATATGTATTATTCATGTGTCCTCCTAACTTATGTGATGAATCACCTATGGGGAGAATATTTTTCCTTGAAAATATTTGAGACAACTAAAGAGATCCCCAGCCTTTGTAAGGTAAACAAGGGAAATAAAATATAAAGGAGGAGGGAGAATCTTGTTGTTGTAAAACATCACATGACATGACCATGGAGGTCTATAAGACACTGTAACCCACCAACAATGTGTCCTCCTCATCTCATGAAATCATACAGGCATTTCATCCTCTTCATGAGAAGGGTCTCAAGAATTTTTTGGTGACCTATAACCCCCCTATAACTCATTCATTACAAGGAGATGTAATCATCTATGAGATAATCACTCAGGATCAAATCCAGGCAGGTGCGAATTTCCATCTACTATAGCAGTACTGTAGTAGGGTACTATAGTAGCAGCGGACTATAGAAGAGGCGACACTATAGCGGCAGAGGGACTGTAGAATGTACTGTAGCGGTGATGGTAATGTATAAGGTACTGTATCAGTGTGGGTACTGTAGAAGTATTGTTCACTGAGGGGTCCTTTGGGCCAAAAAATAGGCTTTAAAGCCTTGTATTCAGGCCACTTGGCCTTGGGCCTTGAGGCTATGTAATGGGTCACCCTCTACCTAGTCTAAAGAGGTCTTTTCATTAAATAATAAATTGAGGATTTGGCCCCAAACTTTTAAAAAACTCATCTCCGTAGGACCTATTGTTGGTCACATGAAATATTAATAGAAGGTAGAGTGATGGTCTTCAAAAACACTCATATATTATCATGGGAACTAAAATCTATGTGAAATAAATTATAGGAAATACAGAGGGGAATGGAGAGATCCTATTGCAGTTATAAAACTCTGGAGATATGCTATGGTTTTCCACAAAACCATATTGAAAGGCCCCTTGACAAGTCTTCTGAATCCCATAAAGGCCCTCTAATTGGCCATTATTTTCTTCAAAAATTCTGAGGCAAGTTTCCCGATATAACATGAAGGCTTTTCAAGCCCTGATCTCATGATGTCTTTTGGATGTGTCAATTTTACAATATGTAAGTACTTTTAAATTCATGCATGATTCAACAAGTCCAAGTTTATTGGAAATAATCCAATAAATGAGGCACTGATGGGATAGGCTCATGGTCCTTGAAAATCAAGTGACGTCCCCATAGTGATCTAGGACAAGGACTAGAGAATATGTGTGTCATTTATTCCCTCTTCCAGCTCCATCCTAAATTCCACAACATTCAGAATGAAAAAAAATAATTAGGGTGGTGAGACCTATAAATTCCCCACCCCAACCACAAATATGGGGGCTGTACTTTTTCATCCATATGTACTAGAAAATACATGAACCAGAACAAATTTCATATAGTAGATGATCTCAAGACCGACAAGATTTTTGTCCTATATTATACCTTTTAAAATCTAGTGTGATCATGAAACATGCATTGGCACTTCACATGATCAATCATAGATCATGCGATGGACGTCTGGAAATAAATGGATAGAAAATACCACATACCTACTCAATCACATGAGACATAAAATAAGTTATTTACAAATAATTATAAGGAATTAACAATATAAATACTAGAATAAATTCTAAATATTGTATAATTGACCAAAGTACATACATGTTAATCTTCATGTTCTATGCATGAACCATCCAGGACATGTGGAAACACTATATCTTGTCACCCATATATCAAAATACTCCTTTGAAATGCTATTTGGACCATGAAAATTCCTCTAGTAATTTAAATGAAAGTCACATGGAACCCCTCGGGCATCCCACACATGCCTCTTGAAACCATCTGGGTTCACCATACTTGCATCATAATTTCCTTCAGACGTGCCGCCAGACAGGTATGGTAGAACAAATTCATGTCAGGTGAGTCTCACAATAGCACCAGATCATATCCAGTGGCTCTCACAATGCCCTCTGGATAAGTTATATAAGTATCTTGATGCCCTCATGATATGTCATCCAGGACATGAGACACCCTAAATAACATTTTTCATTGAATATCATGACTTACTCAAGAATTTCAACCAACTCTCATGATGACCCTAGGGTATGTCAACCAGATCATGTTACACCTTTTATAAAAAACAATCGAGAACAAGTAATGACTTCCAGTATCAACCAGATAGTTCTTACTATGTACTCCATAAAAGTTAGTCATGATTGTGTGATGACCCTTAGACATTCAATCTAGAATTCATGTTGTCCCTTAGACAAGTCAAATGGATCTTGTGATTTCCATTGGACATGTCTATAATATTACTAAAAATGTTCATAGATCATTTGAAAAGTAAAAAAAGATTGTCAAGGCATGTCAAGTAGGTATTTGAGCATGTTAGGTAGGCAAGATAGAAAAGTCCATTGGAATATGAGGTCTTGATAACAATATTTTCCATTAGTGTTTAATCCTTAGTCAATAAGTAAATGTTGTATTGTAATCCACAGTAAATGGAACTATATTGACTCTAATTCCTACCATAACTAAGATTCCTTCAAAATGTTCTAGATCAATATTAAGCACCCAAAGGGTAGTCCCAACACATAATCCCTGCATCCATAAGTAATGAAATTGATTATTTGAAACCCCATATTCTTAAAAATGATTATGTATCATGTGATCATGTGATCATATGGAGTAGTAATAACCAAAACATTTATAAGGGAAATTTCAGTTTTTGAGACTTGATACAAGTGAAATACGTGGAATCTGATTCCCACCATAACCATTGTATGTAAGATTATATCCTAAGATCGAAGCCCAAAGATAAAATCGAATCAACCATAGTGTAAATCCCATCATGTGTCTAAAATTTAAACAATCTGAACCCAACCATTCCCAAGGGTTTATCATTCTACATAATCCACAAGCCAGCTGAGAAATCAATTAGACTATAAAGACTCTAATTCTTGTAATACCTAGGATACAGAAGATTCCTTCGAAAGGAATAGGATCTATATTAAATCTTTTATGGAATGTATTTTGGAACAATTCCTATATCCATTTGCAAAGTGATGAATTTCTTTCTACCCCTTGTTTCTCATTCAGATCGTAGCTCATGTGGGCTTAGGGAGTCACAATAAACACATCATTGACATCATGAATATCCCCATACTAGGGAAATATAAACATGTAGGACCTGATGAGTTGTATGATATAAGACTTCCTCATTTGAGGACATATACCATGTAGTCAGTGAAAAATGATTGATTGAACTACAAGAACTATGATTCTTATAATAATTATGTTATGTAGGATGCCTTTATAAGAACTGGGATCAAATAGGAACCCATTTCGGTGTTAGTCCCCACCGTTTTTTTGACATCTCTACCATTGGAAACCAATCATTCTCATGGTCTGATTATTTTGCATTAGCCTTTAGTGGAATGTGAAAAAATGAACTATGGAAACCCTAATTCTCCTTGTAATTTGGATACGTAGGATGTCTCCCTAATAATTGATCTTGGATACTCGATGCCCAAGTTACCACATATATTTAAATTTTTTTTTGAAATTAAAATGGATGGGTTTAATAAACTATGTGGGTTTTAATTTATGTAATAACCAGGATGTGTAGTATTCCTAATTATGGATCAGTCACCTTCTAATAATATTAAAGTCCTCCCTGTGTGGGGGAAAATTCCTAAGTTTAAGATTATGCAGCTTCAACACACATAATGTTGTTCATTACTGGGAAACAGATAAATAACCTTGGAAACATACATATAGATTCACTAATATGATCCACTTGTTCTTTACACATGAAAATAATTAACTAATAATCATTTGGTTGGGGTAATTTCTCCCATATCGGGATTTGGAAAAGATTCATAAAAATATCTAAAATCTATATGAGAGTCCTAGAGTAGGAAACATTTCCACACAAAAGGGTTTGATGATCCTAACCTTCCATCCTTTTGAACAATTTAAGTCCCTAATTGTCATCATGATTAAAACCCCAAGTGAACACATGCGATTAGAAAGTGGTTCTCTACACAGTTATGGATGGGGGAGCCATTGGGGTTTTCCATTAAGAACAACATAGCTAACCTAGTTTTATTGATTGTGAATTAAATGAACCTCCCACAATCATTCCTCAGGCCAAAACAAACCCACCATGATGAGTTTTTTTGGGAACCTCTTCTCTGACAAAATTGTGGGCATATACCTAGTTTTGGGAATCATTTTGGTAACGCATGACTATATTTTATTTTATTTCTCTTAGTTATTATTTAATATATTTTTTATTATGCTGATAAAGAGGGTAAAATCTCCCAATGATTTTTATCAAACTTTTTATTCAAGTCAACAGTCTATGGAATGTTTGGAGGTGCGCCTAAGATAACATGTTAAACCGTCTAGAGGAACCAGTTAGTTTCACCTGAGTTAGGATGTTGTAATGTGGTATCATATTGGTTCTTTTCAATTATTTACTTTATTTGGTAAAGCTATATAAAATTATTGGAAGTTCCAATCCATGGAAATATGCATGTGCATCAGATTAACGAAACCATCTATATGGGAAAACAAGTACTCATGGTGGTATTGTTTTTCTTGATGTTTGTCGTTATAGTTGGATATTATTTATCCTTGAGTTATGCACTTGTAGTGTGATGTTATTAATTTTTATGAGTTTATTTTCATCTAGGCATGGAAAGGGGTTGTATATGTATGCATTATTATAGAAAAATATGATCACTTATGACATAAATCAAGCTAGGAATACATGGGAAAATGGTTATGGTCAGGTATGAGAATTTAAAATGAATCATGATTTCATTGAAATTATAAATAAAATCATTCAAATTATGATGTTATAATGTGGAAAATAAATAAAGGCTGTTTATAATATGGTTAAAGTATCATGTCATATAAATTAAAAAGTTGGAAAAGGTTTACCCCTATTTTAAAATGGCCCATGTTAGGGGTGGTTGAGAATAGTGATGAGTTAGTGGTCATTCTTATTGAAATAATGTATGTGAGTAACATGTTTTCAAAAGATGCAAGGTCATTTTTGTAAAATTGTGAAAAATATTTTATTGTGTGTTTTGAGACGTGTTTCAGGAATTATTGAGGGAAACTACTATAACCAAATCGATCAGTTGGGTGATAGAAATACAACCTTGATAATTCTTCTTAATAGAGGGACAAGAACCCCCATTGAATCTAGTTAATAATGGGAAGAGAAATTCCATGAAATCTTCACTAGTTTTATGCAGTTTATGTTATGATTACTAGGATGGGCTATGATGAGTATGTTTGATTTAAAAATAGAGTTCCAGCTATAGTACCCTTCAATATTTGCAGGATAGGGTTGGACTGCAATTGTATAGTTTTGGATTGAGTCCATCCAGAGGATTTAGGTTCACTTTGAGGGCCCACTAGAAAATATATTTAGGATAGAGACATATATATTGCGAAGAAGGGGAAGAATTGGTTGGATATACAACCTTGAGATTATCATATTGAGGGAACGACATGGATGGACTTCCTTGAAAAGTGCTTTGACCAATTTTATCCTGAGACCCTTAGGTGGTGGAAGGGAAAAGTGTCTATGTGTTTGACTCAAGGAATCATGAGGGTGATGGATTATGTTCGTAAATTAACATATTTGTAGTGATTCAATCATGCAATGAAGGTGCATGAAGATTCTATGTCTGGGAAGTTTTTTTATGGTCTTATATGTGACATAAAGTCCTAGGTGAATATCTAATGCTGGAAAAGTATTATTGAGGAGGTCGACGATGTTCTCCTTTATGATGGGATCCCGAATGAAGCTACAATTGGTAGAAGTATCATTATTGTTGGGTGATTTTGATGTGGATATTCAAATATTAGGAAGCACCATTGTTAGATTTTCTACTATAGTAGGGGTAGAAATTGTAGTTAGGGAAGAGGAACTATCTCCCCAGGAGGTAGCTTGATCATTTGCTATCAGCGTGGATGGTCAGGATACATGTGAGGTTAGTGTCCACAACCACCAATATAATGTTAAAGATATAAAAGGATCAGTCATATTTATAGGTTCTATAGGAACCCATATAAGTAAATTAATGGTGTATGATATATTCTAGTTCAAATCGTCAACAAGTGGTCATCTACTCTATATCAATTCATAGGTTGGAGTTCCAAGGGTTTTACTAGTTCTTATAGGGTATTTGGTACATTAGAACAAGAGTTTATATATCATAAGGGTATTGAAACATTAGAAAATCATATTGGAACGAATGGTAGAGGGGTGTATTTTCTTCTTGTAGTCCATCCTTCACATCATAGTCGAGAATTTGGACATCGACTGTTGGAGGTTCTACTCTTATAGCTTCCACAATTCATATTTCTTTATTTGATTCAAGGGATTAAAGATATTTTATATATTCTAGAATTGTAAATTTTTTGGATCTATAAGGGGAAAAATTATGGGGGATCATGTTGATTAATACATCCTTTTGATTACAATCATAAAATGTCCAACAATGTAAGGATTGATCTCTTGAGTTTTTTTAGTACCATTTCTTTTAGGATAGGTTTATGATTGATATATCTAGTTTTAAAAAGATAATGGGGATGTATTGGTTGTTTTTTATCTATTTAAGATATACTATTTCTGTCAAATTGTGATGTATAGGTCCCTTGATGGTGAAACTTATTTTCACCAACGAGAATGTCATATCCAAGAGGCCCTTACAGAACCCGTTTATCATAGGTTAGGTTATTTCAATCCTTAAGTGGCATTAAATTTTCTAGATGAAGGGGAAGGAAAAAATTATGACTTTCCTAATTTTTTGTATTAGTTTACGATTTTTATTCGTTAGGATTTCAAAGGATTTTCAACCAAGAGAGATGTTGAGTTCTTGATTGAGTTACTTGCTGGAGAAAAAATATTATCCCTTAAACATTGAAAAAAGGAACCTAAAGAGCATCAAGAGATCATGCAAACTAATAGATGAGTATGATGTAAAGGGATTTATTATCCCAATTATGTCATCTTGGGTTTAACACATCATTTTCCATGAAATACAATTTATCATTACACTTGTGTGTTCATAACAGTTGTTGAATAAGAAGATAGTTAATAACGGGTATCCTCTTCCATGTATGAGTGTGATTATTGACCAAAATAGTAATTCAGAATTGTTCTCAATGATGTATTTGAGGTCATTATGTAATTAATAGAGTGTGATACATTCTGATATATCATGGACTACATTCAAAAGAAGGTGTGGGTTTTATGTTTTTTTGTGATTATTTTTCGGTTGAGAAACACCCTAGTAGGATATTGTGGTGTGGATGTACCAAATATTCCACATGTATCTAGATTATTTTTTAGATTTTCCATAAATAAAATCTTGGTGTGCTCTCAGACTCACGATTATCATCCCAAACTCCTTGAAATCATTTTATGTAAATTGGGAGTGAATTGTCTAAACAATGAGATATTTAAATGTAGATTCTAGAATGAAAAAAATTCCTTTAATAAGTCATATAATCTATAAATAATGATTGTATGTGGACCTTGTAAAAGTACAAGTAGTTGAATCTTGGTATTTTCTTAATAATATATTCATAATCAGATGATTTCTAGGTTTGGAGGGAAATTACTGAATGTTCATCAAATACTTGTCTCATTCTAAAACACTACGTATAGCCTTCGCCATGAAGGGTTTTAGAGTTAAAATGGTCTGTATATTTGGAGATACCTCTCAAGGAACTAAAGGGGCACTTGAATATAGCAATAATTTTGATCCTAATTGGGCTTGGTTAGGAGTATATCTTATTTTTTGAAGCATCCAGTATTGGAATTAGGGCACTATTGATGCTATAATATCGAGTCGCGGCATATGGGTCATGAAATTTGACACTAAAATAATAAAATTACCCTAAACAAGACCATTATTTGGTCATTGTGGTATATTACATAATGTGTTGGTGGAACTACCAATTACATGAATGGTTTATTGTGTAAAGAAACCATAAAATCATGACTTATATCTTATCTCAATGTGATTTTAATCACTTGTTGCAACAATGGTTCCAGTATATCAAATTGTTTAATTTTGAGTTTGAATATGTTATAGTAATAGGGAATAGAGTTGCATATTCTTTGACCCAAAGACACAAACTCATGCATTTTATTAGGATACTTTCGAGTGAAAGATGATGTTTATGTTCATTGATATGTCTAGAGAGGTTTAAGTGGGCCAGTGATAGATGACCCTCACATCATTGGTAGTTTATTCCACACTTCTGAGCCAGGTCAAAGTGATTGAGTGTGAATATCCAGAGTTTTTTCCATTAAGGAAATATTTTAATGTGGGTAGTCCCTATTTGATTAGACTTTCAATTATGGTTAGATCATTTATGTTCATTGTCATGTGGTTTTGCCTACGTGTATGTGTGAGGATATGCACAGATTCCATGACTTTAAAATGTTTGTTCTAGATAGTTTGACCAAAACGTGTCATAATATTCATAGAATTTATTGGTGTCCAAGGGTGAAGAATGTGGTGGTGGATTTTTTGACTTTGTGCTACACATGTTAGTTTGTGAAGCCTAAGCACTAGTAATCAATTGTTATGATACAACCATTTCTCGTTCCAAAATGGAAGTGGTCTGATGTCACCATGGACATAGAAATAGGTATTTTTCTCTCACAACGAAATAATGATGAGATTTGAGTAATTCTCCCTTAGTTGGAAATTGTGGAACACTTCTTACCGATTCAAGAGACTTTTATTGTGGGATAATTGGGTGACATGTATATTCAGGAGGTATTACGATTGAAAGTGGTTCCGTGGAGTATATTTTTAGATCATGATCCATGTTTCACTTAACTTATATGGTGAGGTTTGAAGAATGTGAATTTTACCCATGTTCTTTTGATTACAGCTTTCCACCCACATATATATTGGAAGTCCTAGTATATTATCCATGAAATATAGGACATGGTGAGAGCATGGGGACTTGATTTTTTGTAAGCATAGGAAAAGAACATGGTTCTTGTTGAATTTTTCATCAACAATAGATACCAAGAGTCTATTTATATGGAACAATAAGAGGAACTTTATTATAAGCTATTTATATCAACATTGTTATTGATGGATGCATTTGAGTGAGAGTTATTTGGCCAAAGTCTCTTGAAGGAGACATCGGAGATGGAGCAGTTGATTCAAAAACATATGGATATGCCTCATAGTATGGAAAATTAATTTTTTTACATTCTTTCACAAGGGAACTCTTCTATTTACTAACTTATAGTGATGTTTTTGTTACCCAACATTACTAATTTCCAAATGAGGGTGAAAATCAAAAAAAAAAATTATGGTGATGTATTCTCCCTAATCGAAACAAGATGATAAGATGTAAGTTCATCTATCTAGGGATTCCTCCTTATAACTTATTTCCTAGTCCAGGTCTCTATAATAATGATAATTCATTATTTTCAAACCCATTCCTAGTGTCATCTCTTTATGGATTCTGGATAATTACACTGCTTATTTCAAGAACTCATATGGTTCTTGACATGGTAGAAACCATCCGACATGAGAGTGGCCATCATTGGCATATTTTGATGCTAGGAACACCGGTCTCCCTTATTGTTCCTCTTAGGATATAATCTAATGGTAGAATATTAGGCATGGTACTCTTGGCATCCCATGTCGATTAAGAGGTTCCTAATGCTGAAGGCATATATATTCCAAGGATTTCACCTCAGGAATCCCATGTTTTTTATGGGATAGCTCAGGAAACAAGGATATATTCTACAAGGATTTAACTTAGGCCCATGTTTTATCAAATGTTTCTGTAGTTGGGCTTTGGCTTAGTGGTAAGCACCCCGTTATCCAACATGAAAAATTGCAGTTCAAAACTCATTCAGCCCCATCATTTAAAAAAACCCATGTTTTGATCTGTTATTCCATTATATAGGCACATATCTACTAACTCTTTCACCTATAGAATCCCATGTTTTTCATTGGGTATGTATTTGGGGTTGCATGTTTAATATATTATAAATACGGATCAGAATGCCTATCTGATACAGATCAAGGCATGAGTTTAACATCTTTTATATATGGATTTGATTGATCTATATTCCCCACGATAGTAGATCAATGAGGTTCATTCCTAAGAGGTAATATTTTACACCTGGAATTTTGTCCACGGAGGGATCAGGAAACCCCATATAAGTAAATCTGGGAGGTATGTCCAATAAAGGGAATATGTCACTCCATGGAGGATGATTAGAATAGCGTTTGAGGTGGACCCAAGAGGCATATCTATAGGAGAAAACAATATCATTTACCCTTGCTTGGTATTAAACCTCATATAATCTTCTTATGTAACCTATTTTGAAGGTTGGGATCAAAACCATTGATGTTCGGTTCCACTATTTAAGGACTTCTGATAGGAACATTATGTGTAGTTTAACATCATTCTGTAGGGATGATCACATCGTGAAGGGATCACATATGAGGGATAGTGTGGGGATTAAACATGAAATTTTCTCATCATATGATGATTTATCCTGGTTTCAGGGTTTGGGGCATATATGTTGGGGCTTCCTGAGGGACCTAGATGAGATGTAGTATCTAAGTGAGGGGAATCATTTTAATGGGTATGTGACTCAAGAAAAAATTGGATGGATACATATGTGGGGGTTGGACCCTAGAGAGGATTCCGACATATCACAGTTAGTTGGGAATAAAAGATCATGTAGTTTTTAATGGGTTGGGGATTACACCAAAGTAGGAATCCCATGTGGTACTAAGAGTAGGGATAATGTCATTGGAGATAAAGAATGGGAGAGACCCAATAGACCTGGATGATATGTAGTCTCTCAAGTGAGGGGCAGTATCTTATGAAAGATGTGACCCGAGGTAAATCAAGATGGATGTGGATATTGGGATTGGACCTCAGGGAGGCCTCTTATGTATCCAAACTAGTTGGTAATCAAATCCCATGCCCTTTTTAATAGTTTGGGGATTATTCTAAAGTAGGGGCCCGTGTGCTACTTTGAGTTGCAATGATGAGGTTGGGGAATAAGAATGGGAGAGGGAAATTTTAATGGAGGATGGGGATTTTATCTATTAATAAGCGACAAGGTGGTTATTGGGATGATTTCATGATCATCAATAACCTCTAAACCCATGTGATTCATGCTTGGTGGGAAAACAATAGTAATTAGTAGACCTAATGCTCGTGTTGTGAAAGAAGAGGGAACGAGTGGTGGTGTGGGGCTTATGTATTGAAGATGCCCAAAGAGGATTTCATTACATCTGAGTAGGATCTCATTCCATGTGAGGAGGATCTCATTCCCTATAATGGTATTAGGTGTGTAGACTATCCCATGCCACTCACACATGGATCATCCTATGCTTCTTCTATAATGTAAGGAAAAAATTTAACATCTTGTGTTCGGGATATTAGGAAATATTAAATTTTACTTCATGCATCAGAAACATGTGGGACTCACCCCTCACCCCATGTGCTAACATGACCATCTCTCATGAACCCCTAATAGGGGAAGGTATTTCTAGATTATAGGTCGTAATGATATGAAGGTGTGTTTAGTCATGAGTTCTACATTAGCATGTTTATGCTGATAGGAAATAAGCATTATCATATGTATGCTGAGAAGTAATAGGTAAGGTAAAAAATTCAATATAACCATGGGGGAAATCATTTGTGGGACCATGAAATTATTTCACACAAGTGTGTAGGGATGAACAAATGTGGTTGATTCAAGGTATGGGGGTTGTGCGCATAGGGGGATGGAACATGGTTCTCTAACACAAAGGAAGGCCATGGAGTCTCAAATAGGTTGTGTGCAGAAGATTGGGGGGGTTTTGTGTAAGGTCGGGATTTCATATAAGAGGATTCTTGTCAAGAACCTGAATAGGTATAAAAGATTTTGGGTTAGAATTACTCAACTATGGACATTTTTAGTTGCGGACCCAGAGGGAAACTATCACGCTTGATTTTCTACCATGACTATCCCATTATTTCATGATGTCTTGGAAGATTAGTCTTATATGTAGAAGAGATATGATTCATCCTATAGATATTAATTTTGAATAAAGGGATGGGATTATTGTTATTGATGGAATATTCATCGATTGGTGCAGGAGAATTCTATAGTGGAAAAGCTTTGTGCATAATCGAATCATTACCTATTGAAAATATGGCATGCTATTTTAGGCCCTTAACATACCCATTGGAACGTAAGATTGGATTTTGGTAAAAACCATTATTTCTTACATGTAGTTAATTTTACATTAATGTTATTTACTTTACCATATTTTTTATATTGGTTGGTGAAATGAAAAATCGTATTACCATTATCACATAAGTGTCATGTGCACTAGTTAGGTGCATTGTGAAAACATATTGAATATTTCACACACCTCTGTTACCATTCATGGGATGGAATTTATGTTGGGATGCTTGATTGGTTTATTCAAAACTAACCCTTTGTGGCATGAAATGTCATCTCGGTGCCAAAAAATTCCCCCACATGTAATTGGAGATGACAGGGGACTAGAAGGACGGGTTTTGAATGGAATTCCAAAGAGAGATATTTATTCTTGTAGGTGCATGTAAGATTGTTGGTGGTCCATAAAAGTGTATTTTGTATACATTCAAGCCGCAGGTACATGCCTATAAATTGGTATAGGGTCCCTCTTTATGGTACATGAACATTCCACATGATATTCCTTTACTCACATTCACATAAGACTGTCTTTGGTACAAAACATCCAATATTTTTTCAACATATTTCACAAAGATTTTTTTTTCTCAATTTTCCCACATCAAGAACTCATTTTTTGAACACTTTATTAAACATGATCACCTCATTTAATTTTTTAACACATAATTTTTCTTTCACTCAAATTCCATTTTGTTATTCTAAAGTCATCCAAAATGTCCTAGAAACATAACCCAGTTGATATCAAAGCTATTTCCACCACTTAGAGAGCATAAATGGTGGGAAACCCTCAAATTCCCCAAGCTAGGAGACTAATATTAGAATATCAGTTTCTAATGATCATGATGATGGATCCATATAAATATTTTCCTCTGAGTGATTACCTCCCATTGTAGAACTTTGGGCTTGTGGAATATGTGAGTGTCCTATGATTCGAAGATAATATTTAGTGATCATGGTTCATTTGTTATGATGATATGTACCATTAGAGTATATCCTTTTACAACCATCCTTCCATGAAGATTGGTCACATGAATATCTATGTACTTAATGGGTGGACTAGGATGAAAATAGGGTTGTATCCATAATTAGATGAGTACCCTACCCATTATTCCAACATTTTCCAAAGGAGTAAGCTGGAAACAACAATGGATGGATCAAGGATTGGAATTTAGGATCTGGTTGTAACTTCACAGTGAATATGAATGGTTGTAAAAAGTAAGATATACCAATCTAGAGTACGGAGTGGATCTATTCCAGGTTTGACTATATGAAGTAGTGTGGACATCATAGTTCTATTTTTACTTCCAACATGAGCCAGTTCCCGAGTTCCTCATCTGTTGCTCCCCGGTTAGGAAAAATTTTATCTCCACTATAAATAAGTGTGAATTAGTTTGGGGTATATACACTATATCAATGTAATGTCATTGTAAGGATTCCATTATGATGAGATTCATCCATTTTAAAACAGTTTAGAGTTATAAAAAAGGAATTCCTCTCCCAGCACAACATTTACTGGTGGTGTTGATGGAATAAATGGAGTGTGCCCATGTTTTAAACAATTAAATCATGTTCAAGGTGTGGTTAGAGATTTTTTTAAGTAAGAAACCAACCATAATGTTTTTGGGGTGACGAATTTTGTGGTAAAAAACATCACAATGATGGAGGCAAGGATCATATTGGTTGATCGAGGAAAACAGTAAGTCAAATCAATGGGCATAAAACGTGGTGGAGATATAGGACCCTATCATAGTCTATTACACATTCTGTCTTATGTTCATGATTGTATGGATGATCTTGATTAATGACATGTGGATGGGTATGTAACTGGGAACATTGGTCATGGTGGAAATCCTAGTGGCTTACAGCAGGGTAAACATGGGGGGTACTCATGCTGGATTTTCTCTATAGCCTGATGGTCCACATTACAAGGGGAGAACACTAAGTAGGATCTATGGTCTGTTCTAGTTTTTTCATGCTAGATTTTAGTGATCTATGGTGGAAATTATTTCCCAAACTCCATCACTCTACCAAATTCCTTTATATTTTCGTCTCTACTAAATATCATCGGTGATTGGTCAGTAGTGATTAACGACATCAGAGCCGTGATTAGAATATGAAACCATTAGAACATAAACATTCATCTACTCTCATCCCTATTATATATAATGTTAGATAACATACAGGAGAAATGGGAGCATATGAAAAACCTACAAAGAATCAGGGGTGGAGTGTTAGTGGTTAAGATATATGGACATGTTTAAAGTTAACAATAGATGTCATCCCACATTTCTAGTTTTTGTGGGTGGATACAGAAAGAAATAAAGAGAGTCTAAATGGGGATTCCTAAGGATATTCATCCATGCATCCTTTTTTATCTATGGTAAAAGAAGATGAATGATGTATTAGTGAGAAAATTGTACTTCCACCAACCACTTTTGATGATATAATGTTGATGGATTGTGCTAGAAATTAGGTAAAACAATATCTGGAGGTAATCTCACAGAGGAACCTTAATGTGGTTGATGTACCGAAGTCATAGAGTTATCAATGAACTTCCCTTTAGAGAAGAATCTTGACATCTGGGTCTTGTCTTGTTGGATTTGCATTGGGGACAAAAAAGGCCACTTTTCCCCCCACCCCTACTAGAGAAGTCTCATAGAAGCGGCCTTGGAGGAATGAAGATGAATTCCATGATATGACATGAAGATATAGGGAGGCTCCTAGGAATAAGCTGAGGTAACTACTACAACCAGTAACCAATGTTGTATTTTTTCTCTCAGAAATTCCTAGAGGATAATGCAGACATCGATGTTAAAGGAGGACCTATGGAGGAAGTTGATCTAAAATTGGGTTGAGAACCAAGAGTTTGGGCTATCATAGATCACAAAAATGGGGTATTTTCATGCGATTTAAGTGTGCTTGACCTCCATGGATGACATTTTATGCCAGTAAGGGGAAGCTAACATGTCTTCCTCTCCAGTGTGGGGGATTTATTGTGCTGATTCCGGGCCAAAAGAGACACCAAAATTATATTATTCAAGAGAGGAGGCATCAAATTACGAGGAAGAACCAAAGTCTATTAATGAAGAATCTCAAGGATTATTCACTCATCAAAGGAGTCCCCAATAGAGTTGTGAAATCACAACCTTTGATGATGAGTCAGTTGAGTTCATCGAGGTAGGTATTAACATTCATACCTTCTAGAAACCGTCAAATTTTTTTATATGTATTCTATAAATAAAATGTGTCTTATGTAGGATAATATTAAAGACAAAAATCAAGGGTCCCTACTGTATGGGATGATGTATCACCAATGAGTTCCTGAGAGCATGCTTCATGTCATGTTTTAGAGGAAAAATCATCTAGTAGGCCAGTTTTAGAGGTCATGGTGATGGCCTTGGATACCTATGTCCTCCCAATTATATATACGGGACAATGACCAAGAATTAAAATGAAGGATCCCAGTGATGAGGAAGTGGAACATCTGTTGCGGCTTATCATCAAGATTCCTCTCCCTCAAGGTTATAAGATATCCTAGGTTGCTCAAACCTATTTCAATATTCACAAACAAAATTCTTGAACATGTTTTTCCATTCCATGAAACTCCCCCTAGATCAACACAAATGGATTCAGTGTTGGTAGTTGAAGTACCAATAGGTGTTGAGGTGTCTAATGTGGTCGATCTTCCTACCAAAACATAGGGACTCAATTGTTCTATGCTCATACATTGAAAGTCTTACACCATCACATGAACTCAACAGATCATCTGTGGATCCAATTGGATAACACGACCCTTTCTTGAGTAGTTCTTGAGAATTTGTGTTCCTATAAATAATATGGCTGAAGAACATTTGGGGGTAATTCTCAAATAGATTCACTAGTCCAAGAGGATTCAGTTATCCAAAATGTCCCAAATTTAGTCCCAAGATGAAAATACATTGTTGTTGTGGGTGATGCCAATTGTGGGTATGTGATTGAAGGTAGTGTAAATTGTGTTCATGATTTATCAAGAAAGGGTGAACAACCTCATGGTATTTATTCTATCTTATATGAGAGGATACCCTAATAAAAACCTTTGGCATCCATTCTCATGGGTTTTATCGAATATGATCATGCACCTCCTAAAGAGAAAGAGCATTCTGGGTTGGATCATATAGGAAAAAGAATAATGGTCTATCACAATGAATGGACTCATATATAGGATTTCATCATCATGAATAGGGAGCCTGGCCTGGAGAGATGGATGAGGTCCCTCTGCCACTGGCTACATAACCTGAGCACTAGAGGGGTGGAAAATTGTGGTCTCTATGAACAGGTCTATGAAATTATTTTTGATTGGGTATGAAAAGGAATCCAACACCAAGAGGATTCAAAGAAGCAATAATGGTCTGATAGTATTCAGAAAATCCATGATGTAAACCATTAAATTCCATAGCTATAGGAGAAAATGAATGAACGTGTTACATTACTCAGCAAAAAAAATTAGACCATTAGCAAATTAAGGGTTCAGTTGGAGGATTCTTAGAGGAAAATGTGGAATGTGACACTTCATAAAGCTTGTTTCCATGATGAGTGGGACTAATCACTCAACAAGGATGACCATCTTTATCTATTTCTAATGATAAGGAAACAATAATCAGAAGGTTTTAGAATCTTCTCTTTTCCAAATTCCATTGGTTGTCAGAGCTAAAATAATCTATCATTGTATTAGAGCCATATGGGAAATTCTTCCAAGACACACGACATGATCTATCATGTGGATGTCCCATACTAGGTTTAACCTTTTTATGGTTAACTTCTCTATATTCATGGACATATTTTCTTTTGTGATAGTTAAGTATTTCACCTTGATCATATTTGTGAAACAACTGATGAAAAATCACTAAGATCATGTAGGTCATTCTTTGTGTGAGAAATAAGGGATGAAAAAATGATTTATATATTTTGATTTTCAGATAACCATAAAACAATAAAGGTATTCTATTATTGACTGACCACTGAATGTGTTTCTACTGGGAGAGGTTGTATCTAGAGAAAGAGGATCTCAGAACATCCAAATTTGTTTTCAAACATTCTCCAGTGCATGAATGGAATAAATACAAAGGTTGTTGATTTCATAATAGAAAAATGGGAATGAGCAATAAGAATAATTTTTCCAAAAGTCTAGAACACAAGGAGATTATAATCAATATGAGGACACTTATATATCATGTAAAAAACAAATTTTTTAAAATTAGATGGGAATTAGGGGAATTAAATAAAGGTAGACCACTAAAAATGTTCAAAACCTGAAACGTATCTAGATATGTCTTCCAAATTATTTTGGGGCTTTGGCACATGAGGGTAGGTGGGATAGTATGGCATGAGACCATTCCATTCAGGGGTCCATTCAGATGTGAATAAGGATGATGATCTAGATAGAGGGCACATGATGTGTAGAAATGATGTTAGTGAATGGGTGAATGGAATCCAACACTCATAGAATTACACCACCACGGATTAAAAAACACTTTTGTGGGTGTGTCTATATTAAATATATCCAAAATAATATTCTAGAGAAATAATCATCTTTTATGTTGAGAGATAGTGGAAAATACGGATGGTAGATGACCTGTATTAGAGGAAACAACCTCTCAAGATAGGCCTTAGAATTTTTTTCCATTTTACATTGTGAAAAATTTTATTATAGGAAAAAAATTTAATATCATGTAGTAAAGACTATAGGAATGACATTTAACATTTTAAAGTGAGGTTCATACATCGTACAATTTATGGTCTTGTGATCATCGTATATCCCATAGTTTAATTTCATATGACTAGAATGTTACACATTATTTATTTATTTATGTAATGGACCATGGAAAACATTTTAAAGAAATGTTGTGCATACTAAAAAAGTATTTGGTCCAAGGGAACTTTTGTAGAATGAAGGAATAAACTTGATGTGAAAGAGACAAAATAGTATTATGTTCCACACATGTATCAAAAAGAAAACGGTATATATTATATGTTCACATAGGTTGGACCATGGTAATCCATTTAAAGTCTTGGGGAATGGACTTTAGGGTCCGCAAATAGTTTGTGGTCAAAATTATTATACCTAGGCTCCCGTTTTAAGGTCATTGAGTTCGGTCCAAGAGCTTAGTATAACTCCATGTTACCGAAATGTAGGCTCCTTATTTAAAGTCATAGATCTATGACTATGAAATGATACAAAATGGATATTTATAGCATAGATAATTGAAAAACCCTAACATGAATGAGGAGAAAGGGTGTCAAATTCCACACCACACATTCTTAGGAGGATTCCTATGTATTTTAAATTCATAAATATGAGATTGGGCTTCTATTTTATGGTCATAGATTTTATAAAATGTGTTATTTTGTGTAGATTGACCATGTTTGTAATCACTCTATAATAAATCCTATGCTCATGTGAGACATTGTTGATTTTTTTAATAAAAAATGGTAAGGTGGTTTTTCTAAAATGTTTAAGTCAACATTAGGGTCATGATAATATTATAATGTGAATTTCTTATTGGAATTGGCCCACCTACTCAACGTGTGAAAACGCACAGAGGGGTGACACATAAGGTGTAGGAATATTTCTAAGACACAAGGAAGTGGAAAAGGAGTAAGTTGAAACATACGATGTATGGATAAGAGGCAACTGATGGGTAGGGATCAACAATTAAATAGGTTTTAAACACATGGAGCTTAACCAAACCTGTCATGAATGGGGAATGTAAATGTAATTTAGGTTGTTGAAAATGTTCAAAACATAGGTTCTCCAATCTTCTACTAGATATCCACCAGGTTGTTGGAAACATATAAGAGGTGAGATTAAGAACAAGACTATACAAATTAGGGGTCCATATTTATTTTAAAGAATATTGAAATCCAAACCTAGAAAGACTCAATTTTTGGAGGTTGATTGAGGGAGTTTCTATGTTGGATTGAACATTCTAGGACTCAGACCACAGTAAATTTGAGTATTCCAAAGGGGTGGATCAAGAAGTATGATTTGAAATTGGATATTGAAAATATTTTAATGTCTTATTTTATTTATTATAATGGGGCCAAAGTGTTTATATATTTGATGGATTTTCAATTGGGATGACGAAAATAGATTAGGTTTTTGTTACATGTCCCATAAGGATGTAAATCAATTCACTTGTAGTTATTGAACACATGACATGGTAAGAGACCAACACTGGTGGTGTTGGTCCTCCCTTTTGAGGGAATTTGATTCATCCCATAGCTATTGTGGGGAATCACATATTTAGTTCATAACCATTCATATCATAGGAGGTATCCCAATTTGAGATAAGGTAAAATTCAACTCTTACTTAATAGGAATCCTTAACTTGTTTGGGGAAAGATAGTAGTGTAACATCATGTGTAGAGGACCAAGTGGGAAATGTAGTTTGAATGGTATGTTCATGGTGTAAAATCTAAAACATGTCATTAATGGAGATTAATGGTGTCTATGTCACCTATTATGCTCCAAAGGAAGACATCCAAACATTTTAAATTCGCGATTCTTGGGCTTTGACTTCTTGTTTATCACCATATTAATTGGCTCATAATGGGGCCAAGGTTATGAACAATTTGACGGATTTTTTGTTTGTCAAAAAGAGAATAAATATAGGAATTGTAACATATCCCATAATTATGGGAATAAAACAACAAGTAGTTCTAGAACATGTCATTGTAGAAGACCAATACTGGTGTATATGATCCTCTCTGATGAGGGAACCTTACGAATCTATGTTTAAAATAGGGTAGAATAGTTGTTTATAATTATTTTTTGAGGATGTCGGGATTTTTATTATAAACGTGTATAACTCAAACTATATGGGTTGAAAATAATTTAATATCTTAATGATCAGACCCAGTGCAAAAAGTTTCATGTCGTGTTTCTTGGATAATAGGCTCTTAGTTTAAGGTCAAGGATCTCGAACCATAGTGAGGGGGGAGTATCTCAAGTTGATACATGTACCGTGATGTTATGACACACCCGAGGGCCTATATGGCCCAACACCACACAAAACATTCAATAGAGAGTACATAATATAGTTTAATGTCATGATACTTGGACATTTTTTAAATAGTTTAATTTTTTGTCATCCAGACCATGTGCTCCGAGTTTTAGGTCATGGAGATTATAATAAATAGAGGAGAATCTCAACCCAAATGGATATTTAGGGAATTATAGGAGTAACCAAATAAAAAAGATAACCAAAGAGGCATGTGATTCTTGGAATATTATAAGGGGGACTGACACATAGTTTGCATTCATGATGATGTTACATGAATACTCAGTTTAATGTCAGGGAATTTGGAACCAATACTAGTAATTTCTTCAAAGGAATAAGCATATGGTGGAAGAGTGGTAGATCTATTGTGAATGAGGCCCATAGTGGACTACCTCCACACAACCCATCCTGAATAAAATCTTCATAAAGTTTTAAGTCATGATGCATATATTGGGATCCCTAGTTTAAGTTCATGGAGCTCAAACCTCTAGAAAATAGTTTATGGTAATGTTTTGTGGACCATAGGCTCTTAGTTTAAGGTTATAGATTTTGGATTGATGATGGGGTATCCTCGGATTGGTATGTGTATTTTTAAGGATTGAAAAACCCGATGAGAATGAGGAATCTTAGTTTATGATCATGGAGTTCAATCCTAGGGAATAGTTTAAAGTCATGTGCTTGGGGATGAAGATATGTAGTTTAACATCATACAGGGAGGATGATAGTTGTTACAAAGTATAAAGTCGTGAAACTTGGATAATAATTTTTTTTAAATGTAATGTCATGAAACTAGGATATTATTGGTATGTATTTTATCATCAATGGTCGGGACACTAGTATCAAGTAAAGTGAACTTATGAAAACCCTACTTTTATTAAAAAATTAAACATGATTTATTATATAAACTATTCACTTGATACAACATGGAAGATCGAGAGGTCTAGTGTCTTTGGGGCTTAGGATTATTACATAACAACATAAACCATGAAATAAAACATCTTTATTGAAAACATCCTTTACATGACCACTCCATTCCCTCGTACTTAGAATTGCATGGGATAACCTGAGGACATGCATAAGAAAAGGGGTGAGCTATAAAGCCCAGTAAGGGAAAAAACATGGAAAACATTAGGAGTAAAATACATGTTATACAATAGGAATATCAATAGAGAACAATAGAAACATGAACATAAATTCATGATAAAGCATGATAATCATAACATGGAAATGTGGCTACAACACTTAACATGGAATTAGCATGAGCCAAGGCTCATTGCACATAGAGCATGAGTAAATCCTAATTGCACATAAAGCATGAGTAAACCGTAGTTGCACTTGAATTAGCATGAGTCAACACTCATTGCACATGGCGTATCATGATACTATACTTTACCCAATTCATTGGAGCACTATAAGGGCGCACCCGTCTTAAACATTTCATTTCATGCATAAGTGTGCCACATGGATCATAAAACATGGATTCATGAAAAATAATCATTTATTCCATGATAAAAGAATGTGGAATTAATACATGAAAATTTATAATCAATATTTAAATGTTCATAAAGGTGAATACCCTTGATGGTGAAATGGTCATGGTATTCACTAAACAATGACATTGGCTTAGAAAATCGGTGCGATTTCAGCAGCGTAACAGTGTGACATAAGAATTCATAAAAATGGTTGATGAGAGAGAAAGGGGTTCCTCATCATATTTACATGTAATGGAGAGTAAAGAGGCCATATAGATACATGTACCAGCAATTATAATGGAATTTAGATTCATGATACAAAAGTATTGCTTGAATGTAAAAGAGGAGAGAGAAGTTCCTTTCGGAATTTAGGTATAGTAACAGGTGTTCATGGGAGGAATTTAATGAGAGAGAAAGGGGTATCCAATAATTCAACCATAGATAGGGAGGTATTTTGGAGGTTCAAAACCATACCCCAACATTCAGAAATGAAATTAAAAGGGAAAAACAACTTAAAGAAAATTGGACAAAATGGGACAGGAAGAAAAAAACCCTTACTTGGAAGTGTGCTTCCAAAGGCTTGAGAGAGACTTGAGAGAAGATTATTGGGTGATTGAGGCACCTTGGGATGATTCTAGAGAGTGTATTTCAGAGGTTGGACGAACTCCAAATGCTTTTAGTGATGAGAAAGTGGGAGCATGGGTGGGTTATATAGGAAAGGTGAGGGAATTCATTATTATTTAGGTTTGGAACCCCTTATATTAAATTAATCCAAACCACAAACCATCCCATGGTTTTTGCCCATGGTTTTTGAAAAAGGGAATAGGAAAAAAATATTTTATAAGGCCAAAGTCCTAAATTTTTAAAATAATAGGGTTGCTTATTTGGAGGTGAGTCACACTCCCATGGAAAACTATTTAAAAAGACATGGTATTTTATAAGTCTTGATGGGTCCATTAATTCTTTTAAAAGTAAGTCAAAAAACCCAAAATCAAATTATTTTAATGTTAAAACATATATTGGCCGAACAGAAAGCTTATAGTATTTTATTAAATCACTATTGGGTCATTATGATGTCATAAAATACATTATATATTTAAACAGTATTTAATTTTTTCCCAAAAAATTGACTGTCTCAGAAAATTATGAAAAATTAACCATTGGATAATTTTGATGTTTTGATTCCAGAAACAACATTTATTTTATATAAATAATTATCTAAATATGTTAATTTTCACTTTTAAAATAAAAACCGACATTTATCGATAAATCACGTGTTTTGAAAAAAATGGCTTTCAAACCGTAATAAAAATTACAATTGCATTCATAAAATTATATGATCATTTATATATAATAAAAATAATTTAATAATAATAATAACAATATTTTATTAAAATATTATTTAATTCAAAAATCCCTTAATTTAATAAAATATCATTTTTAATTAAATAATAACTAAAAACACTATTTGCACTTTATAAACTATTTACAATGTATCAATAATGAAAAGAAAGTATATTCATTATTATATACAAAAAAATAATGTACATGAACATGGTACTAGTGATTTGTTACATAACCCATTAAAATAGCCTCATAAGACCTAAGGGTAAAGTTTGCGATGGTGACAGACTCTTTGGGTGGCTCTAATAACATCGCTCAAGTGGTAATTTCTATCAACATACACTTTTCCCGTAGACGGTCACATTCGAGCATGACATGATGAAGCTCATCTTGGTCTTGGCTAAGAGCGAAGCCCAAAGACACCACCTCTTTTCTGAGCTCCGACAAATGGGATTCGTATGGGGCAATTCTACTAGATGAGGCCATCGCTTCCTTTGTCTGAGTAAATTGGGTTTTTTAAAGCCCAATATTTATACTAATCATGTGATCACTGTTCAACATCTATAAATGTAATGGTAAAAATTCTTAACATAAAACCAAATAATTTGACATTTTATATAAACATTTTATATAAACATTTTATATAAACAGTCATTTAATTAGATCAAGAGAGATTTACATTAATGAAACTTTGGGTCGTTACAATATTCCCCCCTTATGAAATTTCGCCCTCCAAATCTCCTTTTTCCCATAATAAAACAGATGTGGGTACCTCAGTTTCATCATTTCATCCGATTCCCAAGTCGCTTCTTCAAACATGTGGTTTAGCCACAAAACCTTGTTGAGGGGCATTGTCTTATTTCGTAGAACTTTTTCTCTATGATCTACGATCTTCACTGGTTGATCCTCATAGGAAAGATCATCCTACAACTCTACCACCTCAAAAGAGAGTACATGTGAAGGGTCTGATATGTACTTCCTTAAGAGGGATACATGAAAGACATCATGTAGTTTGGCCATGGTAGGTCGAAGTGCTAGTCGATAGGCCACAGCCCCGACACGATCAAGAATCTCGAAGGGGCCGATGTACTTTGGACATAACTTTCCTTTCCTTCCGAACCTCATGACCTTCTTCCACTGAGATATGAATAGAAAAAACCTGTCTCCAACTTTAAACTCAAGGTCTCATCGATGATTATCTGCATAACTCTTCTGTCGACTACAGGCTGCCTTGATATGCTGCTGAATGGTTTTCACCTTCTCCACCATTTCCTCAACCATATCTGGTCCAAGCAGCTTACGCTCACTGACCTCATCCCAACATGATGGTGTTCTGCACATTTTCCCATACAGGGCTTCATATGGTGCCATTTGGATGCTCGAGTGGAAACTGTTATTATAAGAGAACTCAACCAAAGGAAGATGTTGATCCCATCCTCATTTAAAGTCCATTGAGCACGCTCTCAACATGTCCTCATGTGTTTGGATGGTCCGCTCGGATTGGACATTAGTTTGAGGATGATAGGTCGTACTAAATTTTAGTTCAGTATTTAGATCATGATGAAGACTCTTCCAAAACATAGAGGTGAATCTTGGATCTTGGTCAGACACAATATATAGTGGCACTCCATGTAGCCATACCACTTCCCTGATATATATCTATTCCAATTGATCCAATGAGAAATCCTCCCAAATAGCACTGAAGTGTGCATTATTTGTAAGACGATCCACAACAACCCAGATTGCATTGTTTCCTTTGGATGTCCTCAGAAGTCCAGTGAAAAAGTCCATGGTGATGTTCTCCCATTTCCATTCTGGTATAGGAAATGGTTGCATCATCTCCTTAGACTTCTGCCTCTCTACCTTCACTTGCTAGCACACCAGGAAATTTGATGTATATTCATCTATCTCCTTTTTCATATTATCCAACGAAAAGTTTTCTTGGAGATCTCGATACATATATGTGCTACCAAGGTGAATAAGAAAATTTGAACTATGTGCATCATCCACAAGTTCCTTCTTCAGCTCCAGACTTGATGGACCACATAGTCTTTTCCCAAATCGCACAATTCCTTCTTCATTAACATTAAACTCATAGGATTTCCCCTTTTTGATAGCTTCCACTTTTTCCTGAATTCCCAAATCATCTTTTTGAACATCCTTTAACCTTTCCAAAAGAGAGGGTTGAGCAATAATTAGTGAATGGATTGATGATGTTCCCTTGTTTATGATTCCCATGTCCATCTTCATCAAGTTTAAGAAGATTGGATCCTTCCCAATTCTCATCATTGATAGAATCGCTGGGTCCTTTCAACATAGGGCACCTGACACCTTGTTCGCTTTCCTAGGGTGGTAATGTATTGAACATTCATAATCCTTGATGAGCTCTATCCATCTTCTCTAGTGCATATTAATCTCATTCTACGTGAATATATATTTATGACTCTTGTGGTCAGTATATATCTCACATTTCTCCACATAGAGATAATGCCGCTAGATTTTCAAGGCAATGATCATCACCACCAACTCCAAATCATGCATTGGATAGTTTCACTCATGGATTGTCAACTGCTTTAAAGCCTAGGATATCACTTTATCATTCAGCATCAGCATACAACCTAAGCCCTTCTTTGAAGCATCAATGAATACCACAAACATTTCCCAACTTGTGGGTAATGTGAGCACGGGATCAGTGATAAGACTCCTTTTCAACTCCTTTCATATTTCTTCACATTTATCACTCCAAGAAAACCTTACTCCATTTCAAGTTATCTTGTTAAGAGGGTTGGACAATCGTGAGAAATTTCTCACAAATCGTCGATAATATCTAGCTAACCCCAAGAAGCTACGGATATCCATTACCGATATTGGCCTCGACCATCCCCTAATTGCATCTGTTTTGGAGGGATCCATAGATATCCAATTCCTTGTGATGATATGGACAACGAATGAGACTTCATTCAACCAGAACTCACACTTGTTGTACTTTTCATAGAGATTCTCCTTGCACAAAGTCTCTAGTATAGTTTTTAAAAATTCCTCATGATCCTCCTTGGTTTTGGAATATATTAGAATGTCATCTATAAAGACTACCACAAATTTGTCTAGGTAGTCTCTAAAGACTCTATTCATCAAATCCATGATGATTTCTGGATCATTGGTGAGTCCAAAAGGCATTACTATGAATTCATAGTTCCCGTATCTTGTACGAAAAGCAGTCTTGGGGACATCTTCCTTCTTCACCCTTACTTGATAATTTCCCGACTGCAAATCTACATTGGAGGATTATTGTTCTCCACACAGCTGATCGAACAAGTCATCGATCTGTTGGAGAGGATACTTTTTCTTTATCTTTATTTTGTTAAGTTCACGATAATCGATGCAAAGCCGCATTGACCCATCCTTCTTCTTGAAGAAGAGGACTGGTGCACCCCATGGTGAAGCACTTGGGCGTATAAACCCTTTATCCAGATTCTCTTGTAGTTTTTTCTTTAGCTCTTCATGTTCCACAATAGCCATTCAATATGGAGTCTTGGATATTGGTAGTCCCCTGGTGTAAGTTCAATTGCGAATTCAACATCTCTTCTAGGAGGAAGACCAGGATGTTCTTCAGGAAACACATCATCGAATTCCCTCACAGTAGGCATTTCTTCATAGATGGTTTCTTCCTTGGGTTCAATAATCTGATCCAGATACACATGCTCATAGGGCATTAAAATCATTGCATTAGATGATGGAGCTAAAATAGATTCATCTTCCTCCTTACCCTTGTAAAGAATCGGGGGTCGATTCTCCATATGGAGTGTGATTTCCATCTCCCGACAATTTATGTTGGCTCTATATAAGGAAAGCCAATCCATGCCAAGAATTTCATTAAATTCCACCATAGGGAGTATGACGAGGTTCACCGGGAAATTTAATCGACAGATTATAACATATAAGGACTTATATTCATGGGATGCAATGATTTCCCCATTTACCATACTCACCAAAATCTTCACTCCATGATTTGTGGTGGTGCTGGGATTGCTCTACTAAACTTTTAAGATATAAAAGAATTCGTAGAACCTGAATAAAAAAGTACGTTCACTATTCTTGAATGAATAACTAGCATACCTTTCACCACTTCGTTGTCGGGGTTCACTTCGGTAGAAGTGATGGAAAAATCTCCTCCTTGCTGCCCTGGAGGTTGTTTGTTGCCTCTGAAAACCCATGGATTAGGGCACTGATTTGCAAGATGCATCGTTTCTTTGCATTTTTTGCAATGAACAATGCGTTGAGGTTCGAATGGAGCCTTCCTCTCCTCTGTCGCAGCCTGGGGTCTTTCTTGCCGATAATTAACAGCTAGGTGCCCTTTTGGAAAGTGGGGTGCTGGATCTTCTTAGCACAATTGGATTTACCCATCGGACCACCAGCGTTGAAGTCCACATTATTCTTCTTGTCCCCATGATACCCTTGTGATTCCCCGATCTCCATTTCGACCTCGAGGGCACATCAGACAATTCCCTCATAGTTGTCGAAGTCAGGGATCGCTAATTATTTCTGAAGGTTAGGCTTCAGCCCACCAAAGAAGCGGTCAACCTTCCATTCGAGGGTAACAACAAAGCCAGAAGCATATCATGCTAGCCTTGTGATGTTTTCCATGTACTCTCCAATAGATTCTTCATCTTTTTCCTTGAGGGAAAGGAAGTATCTTTCCATCTTAAGCAGGAGGGTGCGCGGAAAATATTTATCAAAAAACATCTTCCGGAAATCCTTCCATTCCAATGCCTCGATCTCCTCATCAGGATTCGTATTTTTGATCAACGTCCACCATTGATCAGCTTTACCATCCATACGATAAGCCACCAGGTGAACCTTCTCTTGTACATAACCTTGAATGATGGAGAAGATCTTTTCGATGGAGTTTATCCATTTTTCAATGATCGTGGGATCGGATGATCAACTAAAAATAGAAGGCCTTTGTCTCATGAAGCTCTCGATGGTGACTTGTTCCTTCTTAGGGGGTTTTGGACGTTCCTCTTGACCAGTTTTTCTATTCAAAGATTCAGTTAGCTGAGAGATAAGCAAGAAAATGTTCATGATTCCCACTCCCATTGGATTGGGCATCTCATTAGTACAGTCATCACACTGATCTTCACACCATTTTTTAGCCCGATTCCTCCTATTACCGGCCATTGGCTTGAATAAAAGGAATTTTGGGGGGTAACACATAAAGGTTAATCCAAATACAAATGTTTCTTACTTTTAAATAAACTTTTATTTCTTTAACTCATGAGTTTATAGGCTTCAATCTAGGATTTTCATGATCTACTTTCTAACATATATTCTTAGGAGAATTTTTTTTAATACCCTTAATAAGGGTTCATACTAAGCTTGTGAATTTATCAAAACATATCCCCAGGGAGTTTCATAACCAATAGTGAAGAAAGGCCCATTTTCGTGCACCCATTACCGTTCGAGTCTGGCTCAAAGCGGTGGTCTCGGGTTTTACCCCTGGGATACATCTGTGCCAGAGTCTCCTCTGCCTGCTTGTATCTAGAGAGGGATGTATTTGTCTGATAAACCACTTACTGAGTACTTAACAAAACATAGGGATGTTTTTATTATACTTAGTCTTGTCTCTAAGGCTTTAATGGGGTTTTCTAATCATAATCCCAAAAATAACTAAACCTATCCTCTGATACTAACTATGGCAAACCAGTTTTTATTACAATCTTAAAAATTATTTATTACATAAATTATTCACTTGATGCAACATGGAAGATCAAGAGGTCTAGTGTCTTTGGGGCTTAGGATCATTACAAAACAACTTAAAACATGAAATACAACATCTTTATTGAAACTATCCTTTACATGACCACTACATTCCCACGTACTTAGTGTTGCATGGGATAACCTGAGGAAATGCATAAGAAAAGGGGTGAGATATAAAGCCCAGTAAGGGAATAAACATGGAATAAATGAGGAGTAAAATACATGTTAAAAAATAGGCATATCAATAGATCACAAGAGAAACATGAACATAAAGTCGTGATAAAGTATGATAATCATAACATGGAAATGTGGCTACAACACTTAACATGGAATTAGCATGAGCCAAGGCTAATTGCACATAGAGCATGAGTAAATCCTCATTGTACATGAAGCAAGAGTAAATCCTCATTGCACATGGATTAGCATGAGTCAACACTCATTGAACATGATGTATCATGATACTATACTTTACACAATTCATTGGATCGCTATAAGGGCGCACCCTTCTTAAACATTTCATTTCATGCATAAGTGTGCCACATGGATCATAAAACAAAATAATTTATTCCTAGATAAAGGAATGTCGAATTAATACATGAAACTTTATAATCAATAAGTAAATTTTCATAAAAGTGAATACCCTTGATGTAGAAATGGGCATGATATTCACTACACAATGACATTGGCTTAGAAAATCTGTGCGATTTCAGCAGCGTAACGACGTGACATAAGAATTCATAAAAATGGTTGATGAGAGGGGAAAGGGTTAAATATAATATTTACATGTAATTGAAAGTAAGGAGGTCATATAGATACATTTCCCAACAATTGTAATGGAATTTATATTCATGATACAAAAGTATTGATTGAATTTAAAAGAGGAGAGAGAAGTTCCTTTCGGAATTTTGGCACAGTAACGGGTGTACATGGGAGGAATTTAAGGAGAGAAAATGGGTCTAACATAATTCAAAAATAAATAGGGTGGTATTAGGGAGGTTATAAACCATACCCCATCATTCATAATTTATATTGAAATGGAAAAACAACTTAAAGAATATTGGACAAAAATGAGAAAGGAAAAAAAACCTTTACTTGGAAGTGTTCTTCCAAATGCTTGAGAGAGAATTGAGAGAGGATTATTGGGGGATTTTGGAATCTTGGGAGGATTATAGATAGTGTAGGGTAGAGTTTGGACGAACTCCAAAGGCTTTTAGTGATGAGGAAGTGGGATCTTGGGTGGGTTTCTATAGGAAAGGTGAGGGATTTCGTTATTATTTAGGTTTGGGACCACTTATATTAAATTAATCCAAACCAAAAACCATCGAATTGTTTTTTCCCATGGTTTTTAGAAATGGGAATAGGGAAAAAATATTTTATAAGGACAAAGTCCGAAAATTTTAAAATAGTAGGGTTTCTTATGTGGAGATGAGTCACACTCCCATGGAAAACAATTTAATAAGACAAGGTGTTTAATAAGTCTTGAAGGGTCCATTAATGCTTTGAAAAGTAAGTCAAAAAAACCCAAAATCACATTATTTTAGTTTTAAAACATATATTGGCCGAACATAAAGCTTATAGTATTTTATTACATCACTATTGGGTCATTATGATGTCAAAAAACACATTATATATTTAAACAGTATTTAATTTTTACCCAAAAAATTGACTGTCTCAGAAAATTATGAAAAATTCACCATTGGATAATTTTGACTTCCTGATTCCAGAAATGACATTTATATTATCTAAATAATTTTCTAAATATGTTAATTTTCACTTTTAAAATAAAAACTGACATTTATTGAAAATTCACGTGTTTTGACAAAAATGGCTTTCAAACCTTAATAAAAATTACAATTGCATTCATAAAATTAAATGATCATTTATATATAATAAAATTAATTTAATAATAATAATAATAATATTTTATTAAAATATTATTTAATTAAAAAATCCCTTAATTTAATAAAATAGAATTCTTAATTAAATAATAACTAAATAAACTATTTTCACTTTAAAAACTATTTACAATGTATCAATAATGAAAAGAATGTATATTCATTATTATATACAAAAAAATAATGTACATGAACATTGTACTAGTGATTTGTTACATAACCCCTTAAAACTGCCGCATAAGACCTAAGGGTAAGGTGTGCGATGGCGACAGACTCTTAGGGTGGCTTGAATAACATCGCTCGAGTGGTAATTTCTATCAAATTACACTTTTCCCATAGATGGTCACGTTCGAGCTTGACATGATGAAGCTCGGCTTGGGATTGGTCAAGAGCGAAGCCCAAAGATGCCACCTCTTTTCCGAGCTCTGACAAATGGGATTCTTATGGAGCAATTCTAATGGATGAGGCCATCACTTCCTTTGTTTGAGTAAATTGGGTTTGTTAAAGCCCTATATTTATTCTAATCATGTGATCAGTATTAAACGACTATAATAGCAACAGTCACAATTCATAACATAAAACCAAAGAAGTTGACATTTTATATAAACATATTACATAAAGAGATATTTAATTAGATCAATATGGATTTCCTTTAATGAAACTTTGGGTCGTTATAGAACTACTATTTGAGAAACCCAATATTTGTAGTGGGGGTTATGATCTCTCTTCCATAATGATCAAACAGTAATTACCATTGGAATAGAACTTATAAAGGATGTAATGTACTTCCCATATAGGATCTCAATTTTGGGGATTCATTCTAGGTATCATCAGAATTATGAGAGATAGTACCATATTACGTTGGAGAAAAAACAAGAGGTGAAATTTTCTATTGAACAATCCTATTATCTTTTTCAGGTACCTCTATAGATCATGCATTCTTGGACCCTATTCTCATCAAGGGATTCCTAGTCATCAATATAGAGTTTTTACATTCTTTCTGTCATCTAATTGTAATAAAAATATATTTATAGTGATGGAAACTAAATCAAAATGGTCAAGACTTCCTCTGTTCCATACATCGTGGAATTTGGAGTCACCTGTGTGGAATTATGATTCATCATCTTATATGACTAGAGGTCATTGGGGATATTATTCATCCAACTCTTCTTTCTCTTCCCACCAAATTCTTTAATATATTACAGATGTTATTATTTTTCCCCTCAAACTATCCTTTTTCTAGTCCATGTTAGTAGAAAGTATGGGTTGACTGAATATTTTACTTTTCATAGAACCTTTTATATTGACAACCTGAATTTTAGTTCCATTATTAGTAAGAATATCATGAAGGACTCTAAATTGAAGGATGATATGATAGTTAACGAATTCATTCATGGATTAGGGCTTAAATTTTCTAATGGGGATCGACTCTACACACAGGGAGAATAAATCTATCACAGTCAGAATTATCCTACAATGGATTACTATTGAGGGTGAGTAGGGTCCCACAACATCGAGTCCCCATAATTCAAAGGGTAAGGAATACATGGTAGTGTGTAATGAATCCTACAGTCCATACAAATTTATGGAATGAATCTAATTCACATGACACCTATTTTCAAACTTGATGTCATAGTAGACCATGGTGGGGAAAGGAAACCCAACCATAAAATTTTAATGGATTGATTTAACCCTACCTAATAAGGATTTCATGACACATCATTAACATCCCACATAACATGTGAAATTTAATATCCTTGGATACAATAGAGAATAATTACAACAAATACACATTAGTAGAGAGACTTCTCGAGGTAAGACCCACTCTAGAGGGTTAATTACATTGCACAACGATAGATTCATTCATTCTCATCACAATATAGTGAGATATCTAGAGATACTAGATAAAATGGGTTATTTAATATAAGGTTTCCTCAGTTGTAGTGTGGGTATGGAGGACATGATTTGGAAGGATCAGTGGTAATATGGTTTGCCTTCAGTCTCTCATCACTATCTGGAATGATGGTAGAAATTCATATCTAGTGGGTCACATGAATGATAATATCTTCATGTTCAGGCTCTACCAGATAAGCATCTAGACTCAACAAGGTATTGAATTGACTATTATTTGACTGGGGAACCTGATTCACCTGTGGATAATAAATGAACTTGTCCATTATCTAGAGAGACTTCTCTAGTATGGGAATGAGATCATACTTTTTGATGATATAATCACATGGATCTATTTGATGACTATCTAGAAGAATCCCTTTATTTGAAACTCGTGAACATGAATCTTTAGGTCCATCTAAAGACCAGTAATGAGAGCCTAATTTACTAACTCATTGTTGGTTAAGCCTTCTTACACTACAAAATAGTAGTGTATAACAACCTATGCCGGAATGATGAAAATGATCCCCATACCTACTCTATTGAGCATTGGATCATTAATCCTTATATCGGTTGGGCTCTAAGAGTAACCATCAAAGTGAATATTCCAAAAATGTGTAGCCTGATCCATTTAGTGTGTAGCCTCATCCATGAAATTGACATCTGGAGGAAATTATTCTAGAGCCATATGGGTGTATAGAATCTCAAGAAAGGCTTGGCTGTTGATGAATTTATATGAGATGAATGCGGTGTTGAACATCTGAAGGTTCACTTCCTAACATTCTAGTTTTCTAATCAACAAGGTTCAATTCATTATATATCTTAGTGGGTCTAATCAGGACACAAGTTGTATCCCATGATACATCAACTAATTCTATAACTTTTTCTCCATGAAAACTAGTTCAAGGTATCTCTTCTCGATTGGAGATTATATTACCTTCATGTTTAGGATCATTTGATGGAGATAGTATAAATACTTCTCTCTTACATCCTTGTTCTTATGAGCAAGAAGGGTTTTGAGGGAACATTCTACAGAGGACACATAGAACACCATAGGAATATCTGAGATGGGTGGAATCATAATTGGAGAATGTAGTATATATTTCTTTATTCCTTGAATGTGGACTGACACTCTTTATCTCACTGGTAGTGGTAGCTTTATTCAAAATTTTGTAAAAGGTATTTCACTTTCAAGGAACATTTGGGATGAATTGATGTATATAGGATAATAGGTCCTGAAGGGATCTGAGTTCCCAGAGGTAGCTCATAGGAGGCATATGGATGATGTACTTGTTCTATATAAGACAATTTTAATGCCACTGTATCTAAAGAAGAAGGTGAGAAAATTTATAAAGGTAAACCCAAATGCACCCTTCAATGGTTTAATCATCTAATTTTAGGATTGTAGGATTCCAAAATACATTCCCAATATCATTGAAATGGTCATGAAACTATAAGGATTTGACCACCTAATCACCCATGTATCATTCCAATACTATCCTAATAATTGGTTTGGTAATGTGTTATAGGGATCACTGGTAAGTTGATTTTTTATTATTCACACTGAAAGGAATTACCTAATAGAAAAAGGTTCAATATGGTTCTCTAAAAAGGTGGAATCCTCATCATTGGGGGTCATCTAGTTCTTATTGTACACGGAATATCTATCCATGAATGATTGATCCTAGAACCCATAAATTGAATTGATCTTCCACTGTATCACTATAAGGGGAAATCACCATTCATATAATGACCGTTACGACCCTAAAATTGGATATAGACTCTGATGTTACCATTTTTTTCTAACTAGAACGATATTTGAAATACAAATTGGGTACTGATCTTACATGTTGATTTTGGATTTGATAATCTTGTCAACTTCATCCTCAAAGATGGAAACATGAGAAGGACTCATTTTCTTAGGAGGCATACTCACCTGGAGGCCAGGATGATGGAAATAAACCTATGGTTCTAGTTCTACAATATTTTTATAACTCCAGGAAAATACATCATGATGTTTCTTTAGGAAATACAAATACTTTTTTTCCTATGGAGGCATGGATGCATGTATCAGCACTGGACATTGATTTTTTACAGTGCCAAGGTTCACCTGAATCAACTAAAAAAAGTTGGTGGAGACACACTCTTTAAAAGTGGTAGGAGAATACACTATATCTTTTTCATCATCTAAGGTAGGGGATTTAGTAGTATGAGGCTCATCCAGGACAACTAAATTTGGAGAGACATTGGTTCAAATTTTTTTGGATATATAATACATATTGGGTGACTCCGGATATATTGATATCATGGCGACAGAGGCTGTCAAGAAAATCCCACTAGGATATTGACTATGGGGTCAATTATTGATATAAAAAAATAGTGGTAGTTTGGCTTCTCTATGTTCAAATTGTCTCAGTGAAACTGGAATATATGACATATAGTGGTGGACATTGGGTGAACCTCTCCATACTTAAAAGTTGTAGGGGATTTTCAAATCACATGTTCTTGGCCTTTGTAGGAGTACATGGTAATCAACTGATGTTCAATTTACTTTGGAATTCGGTGCCATTTCCTCTTGGAAACCAGAACTAGTCTTAAAAAAATTTCATTCTTACTTCCAACTAGTTAATTGGGAGAATTGAATCATCATCCCAATCTATATACGGGTTGGATAAAATGGTTTTGTTCCCAACCACATTGGTCTGAGATTTGTTCCCATATCTTATATAATAATCATAATCCAGTTAGAGGGAATATTAGCAATAAAAGGGATATAAATCACCATCAATCTTACCTACTTGAACATTTAGGGAGTTCATTAGACCTTGGTGATATGAAGAGGGGATGAATGCATGTGGATGTAACCCATGCCTGCCCGTCAACATGTTTCAGGCAGTATCCTGTGAGACAACCATGAATTCAGTACTTGATGACAATCCACTAAATTTTTTCCCCAATTGAATTATACAACACATCCTCTTCATAATCTTATCATAACCCTGAATCAATAGGATAGAGGGATTAAAATATGCTTTAGTCATCCCTATCTTACATCATTCCTAATTGGGATGAGGTTGATTCTAGAACTTATGTCCACTAGGAATCCATGAATTTCTCTTCCAATGAACAAGACTATTAGGAAATGTGGGTAGATGTACCCTGTATAATGTATCCTTCATCTTCCTGAGGGAAGGAAATTATGTCTTTGAATTCTCCTTGCCCGACCTTCCAATCGTATTAGGATTCTAAGCCAGCAACATCTACTTCAAATTGGAGGGGTCTTTTTTAGGATTTTGTGAGGGACTCACGCATTTCCATAGAAAATAGGAGGGCATCAAGATTGAGATCATTCAAGGTATACTAGAAAGATGATTTATCATGTGAAATATTCAGTCTAGATGAAAATTTATTCCCAGAAGGTGTCACTCTTTATCTAGAAACAATATGGGTGATGCCTAGTGTACCATTGAATTCTAACTAGTTCTGGAAATATCTTACTAATAATCATCTAACTCTTGTAGAACCACTATAGATTCATTTTAATCCAGGTGAGACTAATCATTATATGTATTTATCTAATCATGATTCAATTAGAGTTATTCTTATTCTTCTATTATCATGGTCAACTATGGTGTCATGTTTAATTAAGAATGATGGAAATATTATTCTATGTGACCTCTACAAAAGACATATTTTCCAAGTCTCATTATAATGAATGGAATTTCTTGAGGTGCTGGCCTAAGAATCCAGTTTGATTTACTTCCTTCAACCATTCTATCAAAAACATCATCCAAATGCACTATGAGGGGTTACATGGTGCCGCTAATAATCAGGGACCATAAATGGATCCACTAACTCAATGGTGTTCACAGAGGCTTACACTTAGTCATCATATGAGGGGCCGTCTAATGTGGGATGGGCCATGCATAAATTCACATCTATATGGGTATGAAATTTTAAAATGTAAGAGATTGATTTTGTTCTATTGGGGGGATTTAATTTCCCATGTGTCATTTTTTCATACTCTTCTGAGATTTGGTGGCCGGGATGTAGATGTGAAAACATCACCCAAATATGGTGGGGTGTATTTATGATGCTTAGTTTATCCTAATAGGGAAAAAAATGAGATATTTAACATTGTTAACCACTCTATAATCCAACCAATTATCATTCTTATAAGACTAGCGGTTGGAAACCTACTGTTATTAACCTTCGTTTTCATCGTTAGTCTTGACGGAGATGTGTGTCCCGTGTTCTTGTATAATTATCAACATGAAGAGATTGTTATCCATTTACTCTTGTAGACCATATATGAATAAATAGAAATATTTTATTTAATTTACAAGGATCTATTAGTTAATAAAATAGTCTGGAAAATGAGTATTCTATGTTTCATGGGGCTTTTGTACACTTGTAGCTTCTGAATCCGATGCTCCAAGTCTCTAAAACAATAGCCAAAAAATTGAGAGTATTTGAAACATTAGTTTCGGTTTCTTCTACCTGGGAAGGGTTCTTGGGATTATATCATTTACCAAGGGATGGATTCTGATGAGGGACCAGAGACATATTCTACCATCTAGAACGCTACGCTTAGTGATGAGGTTCTTTATAGTTTTGAACTCAGTGAGGGAGATCATGATAATGCTACAACACTTGGTGAGTATTTTCTTGTAATGAGAAAAAAAATACAATATCTTTGGACTCTACCTATATGGTGGTTATAGTCTCATCTTTGGGATACGTTCTTAATAGAACTAGAGGAGGTAGCAACTATTCTTTCTTAACATGATGTAAGGATTCCTCTATATGTCAGTATTTGTTAGAGAAATCTTGAATCCCACCTTGGAAGTTATGAGCGTTAAGGGTATATAGTATATCAATATTAATGTTCCCCACATGAATCCTCACCATATTCCTTATAGTCAATGGCATATTGATTGAAAATGTGTGGCTCTTCCATAGGGAAAAAAATTAATGACACGCTCATCATGAACTTTATTTACCTTGAAGAGGTATGCACTGCTTTCCTTGTTCATGGTGGAGCTGTACTGGTAGAGGAACTATCATTGATTACCTTCCCAACCAGTGATAGGCACAATGGAATATAGGTTTGTCTAGACAATGGAAGGACCTCTTAATGATTTTATGAAACATTAGATCTTGGAAGCCTCCTTTTTCTCTAGGTTTCCCAATATGGGGAACACATCGAGATGAATTGGGTAAAATTTTGTACCATGTCACCCTTCTCGTTGAATGGGGAAAATATAGCGTTCCCAAAATTTGGTGGATCAAACATTTAATCCACCCTTGCCAGGTAAAACTTACCATCAGTTGGGATCACCACTAGCCACCTCTATAAGGATTCTGGGAGAGAAGTGAGAGTGGATATAAAATCATATTGGTGAGGGTCCTGGTCATGATGAGTGTTTCAAACCAGCAATTCTTTGATACACTTGTAAACATGAAAAGTACGATCAATGGTTTATAAAGAATCATAATTTCGTTCTTGAGGAGGATTATCACACTTCTTAGGTGGATTTAGAGACATATATCTTAGTTGATTTTGATAGGTTCCTTTCCCTACTATGTCAAGATATATGAGATCACTAAGATTATATTGTGAGAACAGGACATGGATAAATAGCTACTACCTCAGATGAGGAGGAATAGGATCCTCTCGACAAGTGCCATGATATAGGTTTAGCTTAGTAAATAGCTCATCGAATATCCATTTATGATCTAAAACCGCTTGGGTAATGGTAGAAACCCAGGAATCAGCCTATAAATTCTTCACAAAATTAGAAGAATTGAAGGGTTTGAGATTCCCCATTCCTTTTTTAATATTCTGACTAGAGGGAAATAATGAAAATTGATCCATGAGGCCATTCTCTTTCCTTAACTAGAAGGTTTGAACATCTGTATGAGGGACTTCCCAATACTGAAGCCCCATAGGTGGGGTTCTCTATCAAACCCTTTAGCGATTTCCCGTTCCTTGGAAAAATCATAAAAAACTATGTCTACCATAACGTTACATAGAGAAAAATAATCAATATAGACTAGTAGATCTTGGTGTTACAGGATAGAGATGAAGTGGAGACTTGTGTATTTCCCCATCCCCATATCATCAAATCTGGATATGCTTCTTCCATGATACTATAGTACACTATGATTCTCTTGAAAAATATATTTTTTAGGGTATGGTGGTATCTAACCGACGCAGGGTGTTGATCCACTGGGAGTGCTACCAAGTCAACCATTCTGCACTACTGATAAAAGTCTTCAATGTTCTTATGGAATCATAGATAGACCAACTGATAGTAATAGAGGTGATTAAATATTTCCCAATTTTTCTAGTAAAAACACATGTCATGGACCTATATGAGTGACTCAAGAATTTCATTGATGGATGTTTCATTTGTATAAAACACGAAGAGAAGCTGGTCTCTGGCCAGAGTCTCCTGTAATATTTATTTCATAGAATTGGGACCCTACACTTGATTATCTCAAACATTGATTTGTTATTTATAAGTTATTAGTGGTGGAATAAATTTGGATCAGTGCGGTGGTTGACTGGCTGGTGGAAGATTCACTATGTGACCCATGTTTTTGCTACACATTAGGTCATCACTGAGGGGTGGTACCAACCACATAATCACATCCTTATTGGATAGGGTGTTCACTACTACCTCATGTTCAATGGTGGTTAAAATCAATTGTGGGTATTTCAATAGCTCAATGTTTGAAAGACATAATGAAGACCCCATTTTTATGGACTTTATTTGTTGTAAACTGATTGTCATTGGTTGTCATTGGTGATCAATGAGATAAAGAAGATCTCATTTCTGTGAATATGATTAAATAGTTCCAAATTTATTGAAGCTTGGATAATTTCATAATGTCTTTATAATGCAAGAAACATATTTTGAATACTTTGTGTTTCAAGATGATGCATGGATAATTGTTATGGATTCATTTGATGACATTGGATGTCATATTAGGATTGAACAACTCTCCTAGTTATATATGATGATGATTTTTTGTTCTGTATTTCCCATAAATAATATGTATGTTGTAAAACTTATGATCCTTTATTTATAAAATAAAGGGGAGAAGAAGTTCTAAAAATCATTTTAAGAATCCGGTTGAATTAAAAGAGGTGTTTCCATTCATATTCTGGTTTTATTAGAAAGAACGATGTTTATGGAAGATAATAAAATTAAAATACTTCCTGAAAAAAAAATTATGATTCTTAAGGAGATCATTTAAATGATAAATGTCAAAACATATGGGGTTCATCAAGAATGAAACTCAATGGTTTTGGAATGATGTGATTCATTTATGAACAATTCATTCTAATCTTTTATCTGACAATGAGCATGGATCATGTGTGTTTAGAGTATGTGTTGAGTAAATATTCGATCACTATAATAATTGTTAGAAGTGACTTTGTAATATTATGTTTGAATACATAATGATTTTTCCATTTTTTTTTTAAAAAAAATGAAGATAACTATGAAACAATATGGTTGGTGTTGTCGAGGCAGATTTTTATGGTGGTGTAGTTACCTAGTGTAGACCACATTTTTAGGCCTCAATATCGGAAATTTGTTTTATGGAATAGGAAGGGTTTTCTAAACATTATTTTTAGGAATATTGTTAGTGGATTGTGATCCACGGTTCTAATACTTCCTAAAAGGTATGCAATAATGAGGATGGAAATAGGAAAAAGATGAATTCTACATAGTAGGGTTATGTGGACCGCAAAGCGCGCAACATGAATCATATAGGGAAAATAGATTGTTGGAGGATTTAAATTTGAGGGAGTTTTATAGTTCATGTGAGTAATGTCATTTGTGGAATGATTTGGTGATTTGGGATAATAGAATGGTTTAGTTTTTTTGTATGATGTGATCTGATGAAAATAAGAAAGGTGGTATGTGGACCACATAACAGTACGTCATGAAAGATGTACCACATTGATGTTTTATGAAATTCAGATTATAAATTATTTTGGATCTATTTTACTATATAAATACCTCCAATCATATCATTATTAATATAAAAATTTATTTTATGGGAACATCATTATTTTAATAATTAAGGTAGGCATGAATTCGTTCACGAGGGCAAATTTCATGAAAGATAACAGTTCGCGAGGGATAATTTCATGAAGGGAATTAGTTCATAGAGAAAAGATTATTTGATGGTGTAATTTGTTTATGGAATATTTTTCGAGGTCTTGGTATCTCCCAATGTAAAATAGACTACATATGTAAGGCATTCAGTAAAGTATCAGTTGTCTGGGTAGGCATCATCCATCTGTGAAAAGGAGGAGGTCCATTGAAGGGATGGTTGCCAATGGAAGGAATGTTTTTTCATGGAAGGAAATTTCTTCTATGTAAGGGAAGGTTATCCATAAATCACCACTCCATGTGGTTTGAGGTAGTTTTCGAATGATATAATAGAGTTCATGAAGGAGAAATAATTCATATAGGCAATATGTGAATACACCCTTCACGTTCTTTATGAAGAGAATGATCTATGGACACTGAGAATGGGTTAAAATCACATGCTCATAGTGATTCTCAAAGAACATTTCTATGAATGAGATCTTGGGTATAATACCCCAAATTTTTTAAATATATTAAAATTGTGTTTTTTCATATTTGATAGACAATAGATAGAGAAGAGAAAACACACATTGATTTTTTATCTAAAGAATACTCAAACTTGAACCAATGTGTATATTTGAAAGGGTATAAATAAAGTAAATTGGTACACTCGTGTGTTGGTATTTATTTTACATGAAATTTAAAAAGAAACTACAACAAAATTTCACATTATTTTCTGTCCATGAATAATATAATGTGCCCACTTGAAGTTTGATTATTATTCTAAGAAGATTAACTCTGATGATACAATTTTTAGATGGTCATTGTTGTTTTAATAACAAAAAATGAGTTTTTTAATTATATAATTATTGGAATAAGGTGATTCAATTCATTTTTTACGCTAAATAAGAAAAAGGGATCAAGACACAACTATACACGGTTGCATATATTTGTGTGTCTCAAATCAAATGGAGAAGAGAAAATGACTGGCCAGATTAATATAATTTGATCATTATCTAGTCAAGGTAAATTCAATTAAACTATATACAAACATCATATTATTGTGAATGAAAAAATAAGGAGATTGTGTAGATATCATGTTTTCTACTTGGAAGAGATGATATTTTCGTCTTTCATGCCAAAATGCATGTAACCACGTGAAAAATAAGGTTGTGGAAGAACAAAGAAGAACTGGGACATCCGACATGACTCAATAGGTGGGGGAATTTTATTTTGTTACATACCCTTATCAACAATGATAATAATAACATGAGATATAGTATAAAGATCCAACCAATTGATTTAATACATGCACTTTAATTGACTATAGTGTACTAAATGTGAACGAGTATTTCCTACTTGTTGTAACCATATTCAAAGGATTTTTTCTAGTGGTTTTGTGGTCAGGATTTTTTCTAGAGCATTTGAAGGACTAACAAATCTTATTGAGTAGTGAACCATGAAAAATATCATGTCTTATATTTACTGATTCCATATACTTTCATGTGATAGGGAATATAGAATAAAATAATAAATATCCTAAAAATTATTAGAGGTATATGTACAAAAAGAAGGTATTGGATTAAAAAGTTCCCAACATAGATTCAACCCCCTCTCAATGTTAGGAATATCCAAAACTGGTACTTTTAGTTAAACTAGAACAAAATAGCTATACATGATCTTGTTTCATGGTGGATATGGAGACTGACGATGATGGGGATGGTTTCACCATGAGACCCTAGATGTGAGCCAGGACATCCTACACATGCATGTACCGAGAGAGATATTTTTAGATCCAGGGAATATATCTTTCGAGGATGAATAATATAACTTAAAATCATCCTTACCCATACTCGGGTGCAATAGAAAGGGGTTATGGTTCCATCACTAAATCATATTCCCCGGCAGAATCTGAGAGTTTATTGTTCCTTCAATGGTGGCACTTCATCCTTCTACCTCAGGACAGTTCTTCAGTGTGGGATAATTCTTCTATATGTGGAGGACCTCTATGACGGTGGGTGATTGAGTGGGGAAGAATGTTCTTTGATTTTTTAGGATATGAGAAGGGCCACTATATTGAACGTTTTTGGATCTGGGGGGACAACTTCTTTGACTGTTGTTGGAGTGCGGAGGATCTCCACTCTGGTTGTTGAAAAGGTAGGGAGAACCTCTTCTTTGGTTGAAGTGCACATCGTGTGGACTTCCATGCTAACCTATAACAATATAAGGGGGAGGACCTCTGTAATGGTGACCTGAATCATGAGAAGGAATTTATAAATGATCTAAATGAACATAGGGAGGACCTCATGTTGTGGAGCTGGAATTTGGAGAAGGCCTTTGTACTTTTATTCAATAGATTGGGGAGGACATATACTTTGATAGGTGGGGAAATGGGTAGCGACTCCATGGTGACTATAAAATGAGTGGGGAGGTCCTCCACTCTAAATGGCTAAGGTATAGGGAGGAACTCTGTATTGGATGATGTTGATATAATGGTGAGGAACTTCATACTGATGTCTGATGAAGTGGGGAAGAAATCGCATTAATCAATGCAAGAGTGGGGTGGAAATCCATTTGAGATAGGAATAGTGTGAGGAGGACATTCATTCTCAATATCTATGACACGGTTAGGGCCTCCATGTTGACTAGTGAGGGGGAATGGGGATGACCTCCATACTAGTTATCAAATAAGGGATGACCTCTAATTGAACTAGTAATGATATGATGAGAGACTTCACCATGATTGTGTGAATCGGGAGGACCTCTACATTGGTTTGTGATGGCACTAGGAGGACCTACATACTAAAAATAATCATCACCGGGTGTCCTGTTATGGTTTCATGTGGTGGTGGTGGTGATCGAAATAGTCAACCCAGCCTGAATTCAGCGTGTGACTTCCTAGGATCAGATTCCACTTAATCTGTTCCCTGATCCTATTAGGCCACATGTACTCAAGTGAATCTACCCAAATTCCAAAGGCTACTAACTAGTAGCGAGGGCCTAGTGTCTGTCAGTGGGGAGACTATTTCCTCATTATCAAATTATAGCGTAGCGAATAAATATAAACAAAGGTAAGTAGTTGAAGAAATCTAGTAAACAGAAGTCATAGGGGAAAGTAGAGTCAATAGGAACAACAACTCAAATAACTAGAATAACGTACATGAATTTAATTGAAGATGATATGTTATGTATATAGTAAACTAAAAAACATGGATACATGATAGAAGGCATAACATGTTCCAAAAAAGTATAATTAAAATAAAAATAATATCCCAAGAATCCCCAACTTTGGCTCGGTCATCTACAATCAAGATCCATTCTAAATAGAAAGAAATCAACTGTTCTAAGTCCTATGCTTCCATTTATCAACACCTTCATTCATGTCATCTACTCTGTGTGTTAAATAGTTCCTAGAGAGGGTGTGACATAAATATCAATGGGCCACCACCAACGGTTTCAATAACATTTGTCCCATGTAATGGAAATGTAACCATGTGAAAGCATTAATATATAAAGTAAAGCAGAGTAACATAAATAAATACCAAAGTACATACTTCATCCCTTGGATAGAGTCTTAACATAACCAGTCCATTAATTGATTATTACAAGTATATAAATAAGTCACATGTTAATAATAGTGAAGGTTCCATGTTATGACAAGGTTGTCTTTAATGAAATTTTTTAATGATGTTTCAAGGTAATAACCAAGGCAGTGTAGACCTCAATGGTCTCCATCTCAGTAATAATTGTAGCCTCGCTAAGGGTAAGAGTGTAATTAATGTAACATATTCCATGGAATTCTAGAATAATAATCCTACCAAATCCATGGTGATCATCTACTGTAAAACATTTTTCAACAGAGATAGGGCCTTATGGGCTGTAACCGTGGAACCTTTCGTTCAGTTTTGGATCCAATGAGTGTATCCAAGGAATAATTTAATGAAATGTGGGTGATAATATAGTGTCATACTGAGTATCCAATAATAAAAAATTATATGGATATATTTGGATCTCAAAATGTGCAAATCATATCCTTGAATCGGAATGGGGTTCTAGTGTGCTCAAGGGATTCCCTCATAAGAATCAAAGGTGGGATCAAGTTTGGACAAACCTATTTAATTATGAGGTCATGTAATATTTTATTTTGTTCATGCCTTTCCTTTAATAAGTGTGATATGGTTAGGTATCATGAAACCTTTTAATCAAGTCTTAATTAATCAATAATTCCATTTGGTTCAAGTCTTACATTTCATTACTCTAACAAGGTGAAGTAGCATGAATCCTTTATTAATTAAATTTAAGGAATATTCAATACATAAGGTTCATTTAACTACCCTCAATTAATTTTTAAGGGTTTCTACATACATGAATCTTATTAATCATTCACATTTAATTTGGTCAAGTCATATACTTAATATACTTGCCAATTTACCTTTCACATTTAATTATCATATTAGAACACATACTTTAGTCGGGTCAAGTGCATGTGACATGGTACACTACTTTCACCATAACATGATACAACAAGAATTTATTATAAGTATGCCTACCATTAGTGTGGTCTTTCTCAAGCACATCCGAAAAGTGGCTCAAAAGTGTCAAAACACTAAAAACTCAAATATAGAATATCATCCAACATGGGATGGTTAGAGTTGTGAGAATAACAACCAAAACTTAATCACATATATAGAAATATAATAACCATATGGTTATAATGATTATAATCATAGAATATGAAATCAATTAAAAGCACACGATAAAATCGGTGGGGCCCACACGACAGTTCCAAAATCGACAAACATGATGGATGAGTTATACACCACCAAACTTTGGATTCTATGAATCTCCAACATTGGAATTGACCCTTGATTTGGAATGGATCATATTATATCTATGAAAAGTGGAAAAATAATAACAGCGTTATAACTAGTTCTAGAGAAAAAGAGAAGGAGAAAGGATTAATCAGACTCGAGTACTTTGGTTGCACACCCAACGCAGTGAATGGAAGATTGATCAAATCCTGGATGAAGGATGTCATTCAATCCCAAGACTTGGAATTAAAAAATATCCAAAATGAGAACCATGGAGGTAAATCATACTAGAAATCATAATAGGTAAGAAGAGGTGGCTTAATTAGATCCTTAAGGGAAAAGTAAACATTTTACCAAGAAAAATATCCCATGCATAGTTTTTCTGCCCAATTTGGAAAACCCTGCAAAAACTGTACATGAGTACCTACGAAGAAATGGCACATGCACAGTTATGTCATACGGACATGTGCCAACTGTGAGATATGGTTGCTTCTAAAAATTAACCACCCGCACTATCAAGAAAACCATGCACCAATTGTGGGATATGTCTTGATTCCCACAAAATATGTGTTTTGAGCTCTGAGAAAATCTCAGAAACCCTTAATACATTTTTTAACCTAATAGGAATCCATAATAGAACCACAATAAAAAGATATAGTTCAATTTAAAGGATCCATACTGAATTGGAAAATCTGGTTCTTACAGCCCTCCCCCCATAAAAGAACTCATCCCCAATTTCACCTTCCCAGGGTGGTTAAACACTTTTTGAGAATAATTTTAGCCACTGAGCATGTATGAAAACCTCATGCTCAAAATACTCCTCAAGCAAGTGGTCGTGTTTCCATATCACTCTTACTAGAGGGAGATACCATCTTCAATGAACTTTCATGCTCTAATTAATGATGTATGATTGATACTCTTCAAAGATAGAATCAACATCTAACTCAACTTTATGACAACCCAGCTTTTATTACAAACATAAACATGATTTATTACAAAAAACATCAATTGATAAAACAAAGAAGAGCAAGAGGTTTAGTGTCGTTGTGGATTAGGATCATTACATAAAAACATAAAACATGAAATACAACATCTTTATTGAAAACTTCCTTTACATGACCACTACATTCCCTCGTACTTATAATTGTGTGGGATAACCTGAGGACATGCATAAGAAAAGGGTGAGGTATAAATCCCGGTAAGGGAGTACACATGGAATAACATGAGGAGTACAATACATGTTAGACAATAGGCATATTAATAGATCATAAAAGAAACATGAACATAAAGGCATGGTAAATCATGATAATCATAACATGGAAATGTGGCAACAACACTTAACATGGAATTAGCATGAGCCACGACTCATTGCACATAGAGCATGAGTAAATACTAATAGCACATGAATCACAAGTAAACCCTTGATGAACTTGAATTAGAATGAGTCAACACTCATTTTACATGACGTATCATGATATTATACATTACCCAATGCATTGGAGCTCTATAAGGGCGCACCCTTCTTAAACATTTCATTTCATGCATAAGTGTGCCACATGGATCATAAAACATGGATTCATAAAACATAATCATTTATTCCACGATAAAGTAATGTCGAATTCATACATGAAACTTTGTAATCAATAAGTAAATGTGCATAAAGGTGAATACCCTTGATGGATAAATGGGCATGGAATCCACTACACAATGGCATTGGCTTAGAAAATCGGTGCGACTTCGTCAGCGTAACGGCGTGACATAAGAATTCATAAAAATGGTTGATGAGATGGAAATGGGTTCCTCATCATAATTACATGTAATGGACAGTAATCAGGTCATATAGATACATTTCCCAACAATTTTAATGGAATTTAGATTCATGATACAAAATTATTTCTTGAATGTAAAACAAGAGAGAGAAGTTCATTTCGGAATTTTGGCATAGTAACAGGTGTACATGGGATGCATTTAATGAGAGATAAAGGGGTATCCCATAATTAAAACATAAAGAGGTCAGTATGAGGGAGGTGATAAACCATACCCCAACATTCATAATTGAAATTAAAATGCAAAACAACTTAAATAAAATCGGACAAAAATGGGAAAGGAAGAAAAAACCCTTACTTGGAAGTGTACTTCCAAAGGATAGAGAGGGGCTTGTGAGAGGATTCATGGGAGCTTGGGGCACCTTGGAAGTATTCTAGAGAGAGTTGGGTTGAGGTTGGACGAACTCCAAAGGCTTTTAGTGGGTAGGAAGTGGGAGCCTGTGTGGGTTTATATAGGAAAGGTGATAGAATTCTGTATTATTTAGGTTTGGGTCCCCTTACATTAAATTAATCCAAACCACAAAACAACCCATGGTTTTTGGAAAAGTGAAGAGGAAGAAAATATTTTATATGGAAGAATTCCGAAATTCTTAAAATAATAATGTTGCTTATGTGTAGGTGAGTCACACTCCCATGGAAAATAATTTAAAAAGGCAAGGTGTTGAATAAGTCTTGAGGGGTCCATTAATGCTTTGAAAAGTAAGTCAAACAAACCTAAAATCACATTATTTTAATATTAAAACATATATTGGCTGAATATAACGATTATAGTATTTTATTACATCACTATTGGGTCATTATGATGTCATAAAACACATTATATATTTAAACGGTATTTAATTTTTACCCAAAAATTTGACTGTCTCAGAAAATTATGAAAAATTCACCGTTGGATAATTTCAATTCCATGATTCCAGAAATAACATTTATTTTATCTAAATAATTTTTTAAATATTTTAATTTTCACCTTTAAAATAAAAACTGACATTTATCAAAAATTCACGGGTTTTGACAGAAATGGCTTTCAAACCGTAATAAAATTTTTAATTGTATTCATAAAATTATAAGATCATTTATATTTAATAAAAATTAATTTAATAATAATAAAAATATTTTATTAAAATATTTTTTAATTAATGAATCCCTTAATTTAATAAAATATATTTCTTAATTAAATAATAACTAAAAACACCATTTGTACTTTAAAAAACTATTTACAATGCATCAAAAATGATTAGAAATTATATTCATTATTATATAAAAAAATAATGTATATGAACATAGTACTACTTATTTGTTACATAACCCCTTAAAATAGACGCATAAGACCTAAGGGTAATGTGTGCTATGGTGACAGACTATTGGGGTGGCTCGAATAATATCGCTCGAGTGGTAATTTCAATCAACTTCCACTTTTCCCTTAGACGGTCATGTTGGAGCTTGACATAGTGAAGCTCGGCTTGGGCTTGGTCAAGAGCGAAGCCCAAAGATGCCATCTCTTTTCCGAGCTCTGACAAATGGGCTTCGTATGGGGAAATTCTATTGGATGAGGCCATCACTTCCTTTGTCTGAGTAAATTGGATTTGTTAAAGTCCTATATTTATACTAATAATGTGATCAATATTCAACGATATTAGCAACGGTCAAAATTCTTAACATAAAACCAAGGAAGTTGACATTTATCTTAACCTAAAGAGAAATATAATTATATCAAGAGGGATTTCCATTTATGAAACTTTGGTTCGTTACAATATTCCCCCCTTAAGAAATTTAGCCCTCAAAATTTTTCTTTTCCCACACTAAAACAGATGTGGGTAACTCAGCTTCATCATTTCCTTCAATTCCAAAGTCTCTTCTTCAAACTTATGGTTTCTCTACAACACCTTGTTGAGGGGCATTGTCTTATCTCATTGAACTTTTTCTCTACGATCTAGGATCTTCACTGGTTTCTCCTCATAAGAAAGATCATCTTCCAATTGTACCACCTCAGAAGAGAGTACATGTGATGGGTCCGGTATGTACTTCCTTAAGTGGGATACATGAATGAAATCATGTACTTTCTCTATGGAAGGTGGAAGTGCTAGTCGATAGGCCACATCCCCGACACGATCAAGAATCTAGAAGGGGCCGATGTACCTTGGACTTAACATCCCTTTCCTTCCAAACCTCATGACCTTCTTCCACGGAGATATGCGTAGGAACACCATGTCTCCAACTTTAAACTCAAGGTCTCATCGATGATTATCTGCATAACTCTTCTATTGACTATGAGCTACATTAATATTCTGTTGAATGGTTTTTACCTTCTCCACCATTTCCTTGACCATTTCTGGTCCAAGCAGCTTACGTTCACCGACCACATCCCAACATGTCGGTGTTCTGAACCTTTTCCCATACAGGGCTTCATATGGTGCCATTTGGATGCTTGAGTGGAAACTATTGTCATAAGAGAACTAAACCAGAGGAATATGTTGATACCATCCTCCTTTAAAGTCCATTGAGCATGATCTCAAAATATCCTCAAGTGTTTGGATAGTCCGCTTGGATTGGCCATCAGTTTGAGGATTATAGGTCGTACTGAAGTTCAGTTCAGTATTCAGAGCATGTTGAAGACTCTTCCAAAACTTAGAGGTGAATCTTGGATCTTGGTATGACATAATAGATAGTGGTACTCCATGAAACCTTAACACTTCCCTGATATATATCTGTGCTAGTTGATCCAAATATAAATCCTCTCGAATAGCAATGAAGTGTGCAGTCTTTTTAAGATGATCCACAACAACCTAGATTTCATTTTTTCCTTTGGATGACCTCGGAAGTCCGGTGACAAAGTCCATGGTGATGTTCTCTAATTTCTATTCTGGTATGGGCAATGGTTGCATCATCCACTTAGACTTCTGCCTCTCTGCCTTCACTTTCTAACACACCAGGCACTTTGATGTATATTCAGCAATCTCCGTCTTCATATTATCCCACCAAATGTTTTCTCGGAGATCTCGATACATCTTTGTGCTCCATGGGTGAATAGAGAAATTTGAACTATGTGCATCATCCAAAAGTTCCTTCTTCAGCTTTGGACATTATGTAACACATAGTCTTTTCCCATACTGCACAATTCCTTCTTCATTAAAATTAAACTCTGAGGATTTCCCCTTTTTGATAGCTTCCACTTTTTCTTGAATTCTTGCATCATCCTTTTGAGTATCCTTTAACCTTTCCAAAAGATATGGTTGAGCAATAATTTGTGAAATGATTTATGATTTTCCCTTCTCAATGATTCCAATGTCCATCTTCATCAAGTCTAAGAAGATTTGATCCTTCTCAATTCTCATCATTGATAGAATCGTTGGGTCCTTTCTACATAGGGCATTTGCCACCTTGTTCGCATTCCCAGGGTGGTAATGTATTGAACAGTCATAATCCTTGATGAGCTTTATCCATCTTCTATGGCGCATATTAAGCTCTTTCTGTGTGAATATATATTTAAGACTCTTGTGGTCAGTATATATCTCACATTTCTCTCCATAGAGATAATGCCACCAGATTTTCAAGGAAAAGATCACAGTCGCCAACTCCAGATCATGCGTTGGATAGTTTCGCTCTTGGATTTTCAACTTCCATGAGGCATAGGATATCAATTTATCATTCTGCATCAGCACACAGCCTAAGCCCTTCTTCGAAGCATCACTAAATACCACAAAAAGTTCCCCACTTGTGGGTAATGTGAGCATAGGTACAATGATATGCCTCCTTTCCAACTCCTTGAAGCTTTCTTCGCATTCATCACTCCAAGAAAACATTACACCCTTCCGAGTTAGCTTGGTAAGAGGTTTGGAAAATTGTGAGAAATTCCTCAAAAATCGTCGATAATATCTAGCTAACCCCAAGAAGCTAAGGATATCTGTTATCGATGATGGTATTGGCCATCTTTCAATTGCATCTGTTTTGGAGGGGTCCACAGATATCTCATTGCTTGTGATGCTATGGCCCGAGAATGAGACCTCCTTCAACCAGAACTCACACTTTCTGTACTTTGAATAGATATTATCCTTGCGCAAAGTCTCTAGTACAGTTTTTAAATGCTCCTCATGATCCTCCTTGGTTTTGGTGTATATTAGAATATCATCTATAAAGACTACCACAAATTTTTCAAGGAAAACTCTAAAGACTCTATTCATCAAGTCCCGGAATATTGCTGGAGAATTGGTGAGTCCGAAAGGCATTACTATGAATTCATAGAGCCTGTATCTTGTAGGAAAAGTAGTCTTGGGGAAATCTTCCTTCTTCACCGTTACTTGATAATATCCCGACCACAAGTCCACCTTGGAGAAGTATTGTGCTCCACGCAGCTGATCGAACAAGTCATCAATTCATGGGAGAGGATACTTTTTCTTTATCATGATTTTGTTAAGTTCACGATAATTGATGCAAACCCGCATTGACCCATCCTTCTTCTTGATGAAGAGGACTGGTGCACCCCATGGTGAAGCACTTGGCCGTATAAACCCTTTATCCAGATTGTCCTGTAGTTGTTTCTTCAGCTCTTCAAGATCAACAATAGCCATTCTATATATAGTATTGGATATTGGTAATGCTCCAGGTATAAGTTCAATTGAGAACACAATATCTCTTCTAGGAGGAAGACCAGGAAGTTCCTTGGGAAACACTTCAGCAAATTCCCTCACAATAGGAATTTCTTAAAAGATGGTTCCTTCCTTGGACTCAACCATCGGAGCCAGATACACGTGCTCATAAGGCAGTAATATCCATGCCTAAGATGATGGAGCTAAAGGAGATTCATCTTCCTCCTGACACTTGTAATGAATCGGGGGTCGATTCTCCATATGGAGTGTGATTTCCCTCTCCCAACAATTTATGTTGGCCCTATATAAGGAAATCCAATCCATGCCAAGAATTGCATCAAATTCCACTAGAGGGAGTATAAATAGGTTCGCCAGGCAATTCAATCCATAGATTAAAATAGGGGAGGACTTATATTCATGGGATGCAATGATTGCCCCATTTTCCGTACTCACCGACATCTTCACTTCCATGATTTGTGTTAGTGTTGGGATTGTTCTACTAAACATTCGAGATATAAAATAATTCATAGAACCTGAATCAAAAAGTACGTTCGCTATTCTTGAATGAATAACTAGCGTACCTGTCACCACTTCGTTGCCGGGGTTCACTTCGGCAGAAGTGATGGCAAAATCTCTTCCTTGCTGCCTTGGAGGTTGTTGGTCGCCTCCGAAAACCCTTGGATTAGGGCACTGATTTGAAAAATGACCCGGTTCATTGCATTTGTAGCATTGAACAACTCGTTGAGGTTTGAACGGAGAATTACTCTCCTCTGTCGCAGCCGCGGGTCATTCTTGCTGACAATTAACAGCTAGTTGCACTTCTCTTCCACACATGAAGCATTTCCTCATCCCCTTAAGGCAATTTCCAGGGTGCTTCTTTCCGCACTTTTGGCAAGTGGGGTGCTGGATATTCTTAGCACCATTGGATTTATCCATCGGACTGCCAGCATTGAAGTCCACCTTACTCTTCTTGTCCCCATGATACCCCTGTGATTCCCCGATATCAATTTCGACCTTAAGGGCACATCAGACAATTTCCTCATAGCTATCCAAGTCACAGATTGCTAATTCTCTCCCCAAGCTAGGCATCAGCCGACCAAAGAAGCAGTCAACTTTGAATTTGGGGGTAACAACAAAGCCGGAAGCATATTGTGGAAGCCTTGTGAATTTTTCCTCATACGCTCCAATAGATTCTTCATCATTTTTCTTGAGGGAAAAGAATCCCCTTTCCATCTTATGCCGGTGGGTGCGCGGAAAATATTTATCGAAAAACATATTCCAGAAATCCTTCCATTCCAATTCCTCGATCTCCTCCTCAGGCTATGTATTTTTGATCAACGTCCACCATCGATCAACTTCAACCTCCATATGATAAGCATCCAGGAGAAACTTCTCTTGTTCAGAACATTGAAGGATGGAGAAGATCTTTTCAATGGAGTTGATCCATTATACAGCGATCGTGGGATCAGATGATCCACTAAAAGTTGGAGGCCTTTGCCTCATGAAGCTCTCGATACTGAATTGTTACTTCTTAGGGGGGTTTGGACGTTCCTCTTGACCCGTGTTTCTATTCAAAACTTGATTTAGCTGAGAGAGAAGCGTGACAAAGTTCGCGATTCCTGCTCCCATTGGATTGGGCATCTCATTAGTATAGTCATCACACTGATCTTCACAACAGTTGTTAGCCTGAGTCCTCCTATTACCAGCCATTGGCTGGAATAAAGGGAAAGTTTGGGGTAACACATAAAGGGTAATCCAAAGACAATAGTTGATCACTTATAAATAAAATCTTATTTCCTTACTCAAGAGTCTATAGGCTTCAATCTAGGCTTTTAATTATCTACTTTCTAACATATATTCGTAGGGGAATTTTTTTAATTCCGTTAATATGGGTTCATTCTAAGCTTTTGAATTAATTAAAACATATCCCCCAGGAGTATCGTAACCAAGAGTTCAGTAAGGCCCGTTTTCATGCACCAGTTCCTGTTCGAGTGTAGCTCAAAGCGGTGTTTTTGGGTTTTACCCCTAGGATACATCTGTGCCAGAGCCACCTCTACCTGATCGTATCCAGACAGGGATTTATTTGTTTGATAAACCACTTAATCAGTACTAACCAAAAATTAGGAATGTTTTTATTATAATTAGTCTTGTATATAAGGCTTTACTAGGGTTTTCTAATCCCAAAAATAACTAAACCTATCCACGGATACCGACTATGACAACCCTTCTTTTATTACAAACATAAACATGAATTATTACATAAAACATCACTTGATACAACAAAGAATTTCAAGAGTTTTACTGCCTTTGGGGCTTAGGATCATTACATAAAAACATAAAACATTAAATAAAACATATTTATTGAAAACATCCTTTACATGACCACTACATTCCCTCGTACATATCATTGCGTGGGATAACCTGGGGACATGCATAAGAAAAGGGTGAGCTATAAAGACCAGTAAGGGAGTACACATGGAATATCATGAGGAGTAAAATACATGTTAGACAATATGAATATCAATATATCATAAAAGAAACATGAACATAAAGGCATGATAAAGCATCATAATCATAACATGGAAATGTGGCAACAACACTTAACATGGAATTAGCATGAGCAACGACTCATTGCACATAGAGAATGAGTAAATCCTCATTGAACATGAAGCATGAGTAAACCCTCATTGCACTTGAATAAGAATGGGTCGGCACTCATTGCACATGACGTATCATGATACTATACTTTACCCAATGCATTAGAGCGCTATAAGGGTGCACCCTTCTTAAACATTTCATTTCATGCATAAGTGTGCCACATGGATCATAAAACATGGATTCATAAAACATAATCATTTATTCCACGATAAAGGAATGTGGAATTCATACATGAAACTTTTTAATCAATATGTAAATTTTAATAAAGGTGAATACCCTTGATGGAGAAATGGGCATGGTATCCACTACACAATGGCATTGGCTTACAAAATCGGTGCGATTTCGGCAGCGTAACAGCGTGACGTAAGAATTCAAAAAAATGGTCGATGAGAGAGAAATGGGTTCCTCATCATATTTACATGTAATGTAAAGTAAGGAGGTCATATAGATACAGGTCCCAACAATTTTAATGGAATTTAGATTCATGATACAAAATCATTGTTTGAATGTAATAGAAGAGAGATAAGTTCATTTTGGAATTTCGGCATAGTAACGGGTGTACATGGGAGGAATTTAATGAGAGATAAAGGGGTATCCCATAATTAAAAAATTAAGAGGGAAGTATGAGGGTGGTGTGATTCCATACCCCAACATTCATAATTGAAATTAAAAGGCAAAACAACTTAAAGAAAATTGGACAAAAAATGAGAAAGGAAGAAAAAACCCTTACTTGGAAGTGTGCTTCCAAAGGCTAGAGAGAGTCTTGGGAGAGGCTTCTTGGGAGCTTGGGGCACCTTGGGAGGATTCTATAGAGAGTTGGTCAGAGTTTGGACGAACTCCAAAGGCTTTGAGTGGGGAGGAATTGGGAGCTTGGGTGGGTTTATATAGGAAAGGTGAGAGAATTCTTTATTATTTAGGTTTGGGTCCCCTTACATTAAATTAATCCAAACCACAAACCATCCCCTGGTTATTGCCCATGATTTTTGGAAAAGGGAAGATGAAAAAAATATTTAATAAGTCCAAAGTACGAACTTCTTAAAATAATAAGGTTGCTTATGTGGAGGTGAGTCACACTCCCATGGAAAATAATTTAAAAAGGCAAGGTGTTGAATAAGTCTTGAGGGGTCCATTAATGCTTTGAAAAGTAAGTAAAACAAACCCAAAATCACATTATTTTAATGTTAAAACATATATTGTCCGAACATAAAGATTATAGTATTTTATTACATCACTATTGGGTCATTATGATGTCATAAAACACATTATATATTTAAACGGTATTTATTTTTTACCAAAAAATTTGACTGTCTCAGAAAATTATGAAAAATTCACCGTTGGATAATTTCGACGTCCTGATTCCATAAATAAAATTTATTTTATCTAAATATTTTTCTAAATATGTTAATTTTCACTTTTAAAATAAAAACTGACATTTATCGAAAATTGACTGGTTTTGACAGAAATGGCGTTCAAACCTTAATAAATATTTTAATTGCATTCATAAAATTATAAGATAATTTATATTTAATAAAAACTAATTTAATAATAATATTATTAATTTATTAAAATATTATTTAATTCAAAAATCCCTTAATTTAATAAAAGAGATTTCTTAATTAAATAATAACTAAAAAAACCATTTGTACTTTAAAAAACTATTTACAATGCATTAAAAATAACTAGAAATTATATTCATTATTATATAAAAAAATAATGTAAAAGAACATAGTACTACTTATTTGTTACATAACCCCTTAAAATAGTCGCATAAGACCTAAGGGTAAGGTGTGCGATGGTGACAGACTCTTTGGGTGGCTCGGATAACATCACTCGAGTGATAATTTCAATCAACTTCCACTTTTCTCGTAGACGGTCACGTATGAGCTTGACATGGTGAACCTCATCTTGGGCTTGGTCAAGAGCGAAGCCCAAAGATGCCACCTCTTTTCTGAGCTCCGACAAATGGGCTTCGTATGGGGCAATTCTACTGGATGAGGCCATCACTTCCTTTGTCTGAGTAAATTGGATTTGTTAAAGTCCTATATTTATACTAATCATTTGATCACTGTTCAACTACTATATTAGAAATGGTAAAAATTATTAACATAAAACCAAGGAATTTGACATTTTATATAAACATAAGGGACATTTAATTAGATCAAGAGGGATTTCTAATAATGAAACTTTGGGTCGATACAAACTTCCTCAAGATCAAAGGTATGACATGAATCAAATGATATTGGGGAATATGAGAAAAATGAAAGACGTTATGAATGTAAAAATACCTTTGGGGTAATATCAATTGATAGACAACCATACCGACTCTCTCTAGAGTCTTAAATGGTCCTACGTAATTAGGAAACAAGTTTACCATCTGTCTTAACCACCTATGCCCCATCCTGGGTGTTACCCAATGAAAAAACATGATCCTAGACTTCAAACTCAAGAGGTTAGTGACAACGAACCACATAAGATTTTTGTCTGTCCTGAGCAGTAGGCATACTATTTCTGATTAGATGAACCTTCTTTGAAGTCTGCTGAATGAGATGAGGACCTAGTAGGGCTACCTCACATGCCTCTATCCATCATAGGGGTGAACAGAGTGACCAACCATACAACACTGCAAAACAAGGCATATGAATTGTTTCCTAAAATATGTCATTATAGTTGAGCTTGATGAGTGGTGTTTAGTTCCCATAAGAACCACCAAAAATAAGGACACATGTTCATAGCATGTCGTCTTGAAATTTTATTATCCGTTCTGATTGTATATTAGTCTGAGGGTTAAAGGGTTTTCTTAAAATCACCTATATACACATAGTTTTCTGTAATCCCTAACAGAATCGTGACATGAAATGATTATACCTATCTAAAATGATAGTATGAAGGTCCCCGTGTAGTCGTATGATCTCACATACATACAGTCTTGCTAGCTCATTAACTAAGAATAACTATCATATTAGAATAAAGTGGGCTGGTTTCTTAATCCTAACAATGAAAACCCATAAAACGTCGCTACCTCTAGTAGACCTAAGAAAAATGAATACCAAGTCAAGAGAAACATCTCCCCATTTTCATTTTGGGATTGGAAGTGGCTGCAAAAAGCCTATAGGTCTCTGGTGGTTCGCCTTCACCTACTGACAGGTAGAACACCATGTGATAAAGCCTTCTATATGAAATTTCATTCCAGGCTTCCAATATAGGTTTCATAGATCTTGATACATCATGTAGATTCCAAGATTAACTATATACTTAGAAGCATGGAACTCACACATCAACTCATCACTCATATATGTAAGAACCCAGACATGTCCATGGATACACAGGATGTTGTCTCTCTCCACAGAAGAACCCAGAGCCGTGTTATCTCTTGATATAATCTCATGGAGTACCAATCATTTAGATTATGAAAATTTTCATCCCTTCACCTTTTCAAGGAATAGATAGGTAAATAGAAAAGTTGAGAGATAAAAATTATCATAACAATCATGAATCTCTATGTTCATCTCAATGAGGAGGTCCATTAACTTTTATTCATTGTTGGATTCACCCTATTACTTGTGCCTGAGTTTTCTAAATCAGTGCATTTGCAACCCCATTTTTATTCATAGGAGTATATACAAGCACAAAATAAAATTATTGTACATATTCACCCCATATCCATAGTATGAGGTTGAATTCATGAGCAGTAAAGATATATTTTAGCCTCTTGTGGTCCATGTACACCCAACGAACTCTCCCAAAAGATAGTGTCTCCCGAAACATATGGTGTGGACAACTACTGTTTTCTTATGGTCATATGGCGTGTAATTTATATCATAATTCCTCAACTACTAAGATCCATATGCAGCAAATATATCTTCATGAATCAACACTTCTCCTAGGTCACTTCCTGACACATTATAGAATACGTTATAACAAACACCTGGATCATGAAAAATTAGAATAGATTCTGATACAAGCATCAATTTTATCTCCTGAAAAGATTTCATTCACACTTATGACCAAAGAAACTTTACACCCTTCCTTGTAAGGTAAGTTAGAGGTGATGCAAGATTTGATAAGTCTGGTATAAAATACCTCTAATATCTATCCAACCCCAAGAAACTCTATATATCAAACACATTCTTGGGATTCTCCCAGGAAACTACAATACAAACCTTTTTAGGGTCAACAAATACTCCTGATTCTAATAGTATATGACACAAGAATCCAACATTGTTGATCAATAAGCGGAAATTAGAAATATTGGCATAAAGATGATGCTCTCTCAGTGTTCTTAGAATGATCTTAAGATTTTTAGCATGGTCATTAGGAGAATGATAATGCACCAAGATTTCTCCACCAAAGAGTATGATAAAAGAATCCAAATATGGGTGAAACAACCAATTCAACAGAGCCATGAAAATGAAAGGTGTATTCATTAGACTGAACACCATAACAAGATACTCATACATACAATACCTACTATATAAATTTATTTATTGTATGTCTGATGGATTAACATGCATGTGATGATAACACGATCTCAGTTTGATCGTAGAGAATACCCTATCTCCTTAGAGCTATTCAAAGAGATCATCTATTTATGTAAGTTGATATCAGTTCATGACTGTAAGCTGGTTCAAGCTTATATAATCCATGAATCGACATAATTTTTTATCTTATTTCTTCAAAAAATCATGTTCGACCACCAAGAGGATGTACTAGGATATATAAAACCTTTTACCTGTAAATCATATATCTACCTATTGAGCTCCATGAGTTTAGTAGGTTCCATCCTGTATGGAAGAATGGACACTAGAGAAACTCTGATATGAAGCTCTATTGAAAACTCTACCTCTCTTTCAGGAGGCATGCCAGAAAAGTTGTTGGGGAAGACATCCCTTAAACGATCCACTACTGGAGGGAAATCAACTTGACATGAACCCTTATCCTCCATAAAAAGATTTTCAATTTTGGTGGTTAATGCACCTTGCCCATGAAGCTCTGGTCCAACTATACCTGTTTGGACATCCCACTTACCCATGTGTAGATATACCATTCCCAATGGTGATGTAAAAGATACACTATAGTGATATAATTCTACAAAATCATTACAATAAACTAACCAATCCATCCCAAGAATGATTTCTAATATATTCATATCAAGAACAAATAGGATCCCTAAGAAAGGGTAACTGCCTACCTCAAAGGGATTGTCCCTACACTAGCATATAACCTATTTTCTTACCACTAATAGCGTATCTAGGTTCATTAAACCATCATAATAATTTATCTCTTTTCTAAGAATATTCATGATAGATACGGAGCAAAAATATTTATAGGAACCTCTATCAAGTAAAGAAGATACAATTATAGATTCCACAAGAATCATATTGCATACTATAGATGGTCTTATATCCTGATCCTCAGATATTGGTTTTAGTGCATGCTACTGACATTATCCATGAGCATGCGTAACATATGGACAACCTTTATCATAACAACTCTCTTGGTGGTACTAGTGATAAAGGTTCTGAATTCCATGAACTTTCCCTCCACCTCTTCCATTATTTCTATTTATATTTCAACTCCCCACCTAACATGACTTAAAGGACATGCTCTTGAATGTGGAGCTGGTACAGATCCATTTACACTTGAAGATCTTGAAAAGGACCTACAGAAAAGATGAATATTCCCAATACGTATGCAATCTCATCACTCCATTGGTAATCTAACACAATAAGGATTTAGGTTCCCACATCATCCACACTGATGGCACACTTTCGAGCTATTGAAACAAGCTTTCTTGTTGTGACTCCCCTGATGAGAAACTTCAAGAGAAAATTTCCTGCCATAGGAATTATTTCATTCATGATGTGACACTGATATTTTAAACCCAGTACTATTGTCATCCCTAAAGTTATTCTCAGTGATAAAAGTCTGATTTACAATTGAAGAAATGGTATGTAGGACAAAAATAATCACTTTTGTATGGATGGAATTGTAGATCCCATCATTGAAATGTCTAGTACGGGAATGCTCCTCACCAGCTAGAAGTGGTGCAAAGTGATTCAACTCCCTAAAACATGATGAATACTCTATAACTGACATAGAACCCTACTCAAAAGGCATGAAATCTATAGCTATGTCATATCTCAGTGTCTGAGGAATGACATAATCATAGAAGGACGTATGGAAATAAACCAATAACATGCCCAGATGATGACAATCTTGGGTAATCACATCTCACCAGTGCAGGGATGAATCCCGAAGCATGTATGGGACAAGAATAACCCTCCACTATGGAAGAATCATCAGATGCTCAAATATAGATGCGGTGAAATCTAGGCAGAACTCAGTATCTTAAGTACCTCTATCAACTGAAAAGGAATGAAGATGATGATGTTGGAACTCACGGGTCAGATCAACCATTGTAGGTTCAAGTCGTGGTGCACCATGCATAGACTACATAAGATGTAGGAAAAAATACTGAAAATTGAAATCATTGACCATGTTAGGTACATCATGTGATGCCTCGAGTGGAACTCCTGAAGGCAAGAGTGGCGGCTCAGGGCCCACTATGTCTAGAGAATCGTTTTTTCCACCCTCCTAGAATACGATATAAGGATGTTGTGGTGGTATTAGTCATTAAATTCCATGAATATTCCTTAAATAGAATGATAACATCACTAGAAGAAGCTGAATATATGAAAACTCACTACACAAGGCATACATCCCTGACAACCCTCTTAGATGTTCATGGATCATTAAGTGCTCAAGTATAAGTTTCATTTTATTTTACATTTAATATTCCAAGTTCACTTTTTTACCTTACACAAGTTTTACAAGGTGGGATAGGTATGCACATCCAATTTATTTTAGATGACATAATTCACTTTATAATGGACAACTACTTTTAATGAATCTGTTCCCATACACCTTTACACTAGAAAATACACCCATTTATTTATAGAATAATGGATCAGATCAGTAAATTACTCATTCAAACTGATGGGGGCCCAAACACCGAATGAATTTAGATAGTTAATCACTCAATAAAAAACCAACAATAAAACAAGCATAAGCTAACTATCACATCATCACTCAAAAATCACAAGAATATCATGAAATACGAAATAGTGAAATGCACCAATATGGCATGTCAATACGCAAGACATGCGAATACTTGGTGCCTATAATGATGCATGTAACAGTGCTCATTGACCTTATATCATCAGGCTAATGATTAGAGAAAATTATAAAATAGAGTAATAATAAAAAACACCACAAAAAATTTGTGTCACACAACGGTGAAATAATTTCAACTGTAATAGGAAAAAATAGAACAACAATTCTAATTAAGGAAACATGCATTTTACCCTGAACATGGATTCGCGATGCCTAATCATTTCCTGTGACCAAGTTACCAGCATTATTAATCTCCAATATATTGTCTCCAAATTCTAAATAAAAAGAGGAAAAACCTCCATGGATACCACATTGTGATATGCTAGACTTGGATGCCAATTAATAGATTCCCCAAGCTTGGTAGGGCCATGTGGCATCAAACACATCTCCCCAAATTATAGAGGCTACTAACTAACACCAAAGGAATATGGTGTGTATGTTGGGAGACTATACCCTCATTAGCAATGTGTAGTGAAATGAATAAAAATATACAAAGGTAACTATTGGAAAAACAAGTAAATAGAAGGCATATATGAATATTGAGACAACAGTAAGAATAACTGAAATAATTGGAATAAGATAAGTGTAGACATCCAAATATGATATGTCATGTATCTTGAAAACTATAAAACATGGATAAAAGACCACATGCATAACATGTTCCATAAAAGAATAAATGAAATCAAAAGAATATACTAAGAATCTTGATCTCATTCTCGGTCATTTACTATCAATATCTATCCTAAATAGGAATTAATCATGTTTTTGAAGTTGTGTGCTTCCCTTTATCGACACCTGCATTCATGTAATCTATTGTGGGTACCAAACGCTGTATGGAGATGGTGTGAGATGAATCTCAGTGGGCCACCACCAATGGTGTCTAAAACATCTGGATCATATAATGGAAATTTAATAGTTTTCAACCATGAATATATAAAGTAATGTAGTGAAATGTAACTAAATACCCAAGTACCTGCTTCATCCCTCAGGTGGCATTTAATCATAAGAAATACATTAATTGATTATTAACAATTTATAAATAAGTCACATTTTATCAATATTGAAGGTTCAATGATATGACAAGGTAACATTCAATGAAATTTTATAATGATGTTCCAGGGTAATAATCAAGGAATCATATACCTCAAGGGTCGACAACTCAGTAATAAATATATCCTAACTAAGAGTAATATTGTAATCGAAGTAGCTTATTCCAATGAATTCCGCAATAATATTCCTACTGAATCCAAGGATATCATCCAATGTAAAATGGGGATAAATAAAGATATCACCATTTGTGTTATAACAGTGGAACCTACTTGTCAATGCTAGATCTAGTGAGTGTATCCAACGAATCCTTCATTACTATGTGGGGGATCCAATGGTGTCACATCGGGCATCCAAGAATAGATAAGGAATGGGATCTAAGAGGGTCTCGAACTATGCACGCAGAATCCTTGAATCGGAATGGGGTTCCCTAGTTCTCAAGGATTTACCCAATAATAATCCTAGGTTAGATTGAGTCATGACACTCATGTTTAAATTTCAAGTCATGTAATATTTCATTTGGTTCAAGCCTTGACTTTTAGAAGTGTGATAAGGTCATGTAGCATGAAACCTTTTAATCATGTCCTAATTAATCAATAGGTCTATTTAGTTCAAGTCATACATTTTATTAGTGTGATAAGGCCGTGTAGCATGAAACCTTTATTAATTACATTTATTGCATATTAAATAATTAAGGTTCATTCCAATGCCTTCAATTAATATGGTAAGGGGTTTGATGGACGTGAAACATATTTATCATACACATTTAATCCACTCAATTCATATAATTTGTATATTTTCCAATTTCCCTTTATTATTAAATTATCATATTGAAGCACTTACCTTAGGCAGTTCAAGTGGAAGTTACATTTTACATTACACTATCTATTAAATTTAACTACAAGAATTTATGATAGGGAGGCCTACCATTAGGGTGGTCGAGCACAAGCACATCCGAACAACGTCTCAAAATTGTCAAAACACTAAATAATCAATAATAGAATATCATCCAATATAGGATGGATGTTTTGTGGGAATAAAAACAAACAATTGATAACATATATGCAAAGATCATAATTATACACTTCTAATTCATATAAGAATATTAAATAAATTCAATAAATGACAGCTAATTAATTCAGTGTTCCCCACACAACAATTCCAAAATCAACGAACATGAGGGATGAAGTATAGAGAAACCACCCTAGAATTTTGCTAATATCCTCGTCTAATATCAACCATTGATTTGGTTCATATCAGAGTAGATCTATGAATAGAAGAAAAACACTCAAACCACAATAACTAGGTCAAGAGAAAAACAGAAGGAGAAATTATTAAATGCACTTGAGTACTTATTGTTGTGCTTCCAATGTGATGAACGAAATCTCAATCAGATCCCAGATGAAGTATATGTTATAATCTATATATTTGGACTACAAAAAGTACCAAAATAAGATCCATAGATGTAAATACTGTTCAAAGTCATATTAGAGAAGAAGAGGTGGACTAATTATGACATTAAGGGAAAATAGTCATTTTACCCGGAAAATAGCACGTGCATGGTTTGTATGTTGGGTTCGAAAAACCATGTAAAAGCATGAATGGTTACTTGGGAAGAAAGGGAACCTATATAGTTAAAATTCATGGTTGTGTTCTAACCGTGTGATATGGTTATACCCAAAAATTGACCATCTTCATTGTTAGGTAAACTATGTGCCTATCATGGGCTAACTATGTGACATATCTACTTTCTCCAAAAAGATGTATTTTGGGCTCTGAACAAGCCTCATACACCCCTATCAACATTTCTACACCATTAGGAATCCATATTAGGGCCATGATAATGAATTGGACTAAAATTAAAAGGATCCATACCTGGTTGAAAACTAGGTTCTTACATGTGGTGACTGAGGTCCAGACCCAAACCGAGCATTGATGGATTCGTGTTCATATGTTATAAGAATATATAATAATTCTATAAAGTTGGAAGGTACCACAGGATTTGTGGAAGTTGGTTCCCATTATTTTTAATTCTCATATTCCTACACTCAATGTTTATATAGGGTGGTCCTAATTGATGATGGAGGGGTAGGTGTATAGTCCACTTGTTCATTGGCCTAAAGTATTTTTCATAGATGGTACTGATGAGGCCTAGTGGGAGACCTTATTGATGTCTCATAGGTAGTATTAATATCTAATAATACACAGTAACCCCCCACCTCCATAGTGTAGTGTAGAGATTCATGTGACTGATTTGGGGAGAGGATCCTGAAGCGGTTCATTGTTGGAATGGGGAGATTTTTCTCCCTATGTGTCCTTTTGGGGTGGTGGTAGTGAGGAATTAATACCTACATGTCTGGGTGGTCTATAGCCCTTTTGGGAATGAATGAAATCCTCCTCATACTTGTGATGTATGTTCACCATCAACCTCTTCTAGATAATCTCATGGGTGAGATTGGGAGTGTGTGCCTCGTAGCTTTCGTCGCAGTTGAAGGCCTGAAAAAGGTGGTGTCATGTAGGATTTCCACGTTAACATTTCTCCTAATTATCCATCTACATGGATTGGGTGGTTGATTTCCTATAATTATCATCCTACAAATAAGGTGTATCAAACAATCAGTATATGTATAAGTAAATCTTTTCCTAATGCCCCATCATCAACAAATCTTCTTAAGGTGGACAGAGATTTATGATAAGAATGTTGTAGGTGGGGGAATGACCAATGATTAATACCATTTTTATGGGGATTTCCATGCGAGGGAAACATTTTTCTTTTGGATTACTAGAATCATATATCTTAATATGGTGACATGGTAATCTATTGTTGTCTCTAACACTATTAGTGTCTATGTTGAGGAGAATATATTCACACTAGTTTTAGCATTTCTATTTCTCATGCTTTCTCCTTGGTTCCCTCCAGTGTGTTAATGTCTGTTGACAAGAAATTTACCTTACATTTCCGAATTTAAAAGTTAGGTTTAATTAATTGCATTCAATTAATATTTCTTCTTATTGATCGAAATGTGATTATGTGATGTCAGTTACTCCTTCCATGGAATCCTACTTGGAACATTTTTCCTAGTTCCTATCTCCCTCACTTAGTCGAGTCATGTTTGTGGAACTCAGTACCATTACCATATATTTTTGTACACAAGTTAATTACAATGCTTACATTTGGGCATTTTAGTGGTTCTTGATAGGACAACAAACTTCAGTCAAGAGAGTAGTCGCATTGGGCATTTATGGAATGTCTGGACGATAGGAATATTGGTCACCTACATTCATCCTCTTAAGAAGCCATCCCATGGAGGGATATTAGGTACCAAAAAAAATGTATCCCATGTCTATCATGAGGCATGTAACTCCAAATTTGTATATATTCCATGGTTTTCACCTCAGGCATCCCATGATTCAAAAGAGGTAGCTTATTCCACAACTACATATCTTCCAAGTATTTAACCCCAAGAATCCCATGTTTATATCAGGTATCACACTACTTGTTTGCATATAATCCATGGTTTTCACCTCTTATATCCCATTATTTTAATGGGGAATGTATTTGGGTCATATGTCTACTATCTTTTGCAAAATAATCAGAATTCATTATTGAGATAGACCGGGCATGAGATTAATGTGATGGGGAGATGGGGTTAATTGACCAAATTGGCACATGGAAATATATCAAGGAGGTACATCCATAAGATGGAAGATGTCCCACAAATAATTTTACTAAATGAGGGATAAGTATTCCTCATAATGTTGGATCTGAGAGGTGTCTCCCATAAAGGGAAGATGTTACACAATGAAGGTTGATCATAACACACTTTGAGGGTGATCAGGGTGGAATTTCACTAAGAGGGAGCACATTGGATTACTGTTGGTTGATAATGAACCTCAGATAGTCTTCATATGTATATAGAACTAGGCCTAACATACATGAATATTACATAATTTTAAATGAATATTCCGAAAATTAAAAAAAATACATGCCCGATGACCATAATAATTTAGTGTCTTAGGATACATAGAAAAAAATAATCTATCTTGGTGAAGGATATCCACTATTCCAACAGATTTATTCTCCTTGTTACTTCTACAAAAAAAAATTTTTCATAACCTAGGGAAAAGAAACATAAGAAATGGATGAGCAATGATCTTTAGATAGTGTAAGCAAGGGAGATATGTAGCCATAAACATGAGCACAAGGGAATGATAATTTTCTGATGAAACTAAAAGATCATACCATGTATATCTAAGATCACATAAATGAATCATGATATAAATTTTGGAAGTTCATAAAATTTGAATCATTAGTGGGATAAATTACCATAAATCAATCATGAACTATACTACCATGTCATATAAGTGTGGAACCATTATAAATATAAAATAACATTTCATTGGTCAATGATAACTACCAAGACCATCAACATAGTGGATCAAGAAACACATTTTTCCCATAGGGGATTAGGACAACCGATTTCACATAGTGTATTCAGACACTGTTGTTTCACATTTTGGTTTAGAACACATATGTTTCCCATTTTGGATCAAGCCCTTGGACTTGTTTCCAATCTTTATATCCTGAGATATTAAACATTACTAATTATATATTGGTCACACCCATCTCATACAGAAATCATATATACGTGTTCCATAAAACATTCATTTTATCAGGACCCATAAAAAGATACAGGCTTCATAAAAATAAAATAATAACCAATTAAATTAAGTGAGTATCATATACATTTAGTCATATGATAACCAATGGAAAATATATAGGTTTGATAATAATTTCCTCCTATAATAACTCATGAAAGGAATCAGGATTCATAATCATTTATCATGGTACAACCCATTGAAGAGAAATAGGTTTCATAAATATCAAACCATCAAAACATAGACCATTTATAGAAATAATAAGAATGTATTACTTAATTCATATCCTTATTAATGCTTAAACAATAACATAGGATTTCATCTTATATGGATAATTATTATGGAAAACCACTTGGAACATAAATTTTCTTAGAATATACTTTTTAAAACATATAAAATTTTCCAAATATTTTTTCCATGAAATCAATTTGAAAACATATAAAGGAATGATGAAATATATTTTAGAAAATCTTTTGTGGAAAAAAATACTTTATGATTTTAAAAATTATTTTTAAAAAATAAAATATTTCGAAGACCCTTTTCCTTAAAAATTACCTTGAAAACATATAAATAATCTAAATAACCTTTTTAAAACCTTATTATTTGAAAATAATTTGAAAATTTATAAAAATATCTTTTAGATCATTTAAATCGTTTTCTTTGAATTTTTTTTTTGAAAAACATAAAGGAACATCAGAAGATCGTTTAAAACAACCTTTAAACATAAAACATTTTTGAAAACCATTTTATTTAAAAAACATAAAAATAAAAAAAATAGAATATTAGTGGGAAAAATTCAAGAAATATTAAATTTTAAACATAAAATTTATGCTTCAATGAAATGACGTTCTTGATGGAAGATAATTCCATACATGTCAAACATTCTATTTTCAACATAAAAAATCTAAAATAGTGACTATCGAAAAATGACCAGAAGATTCCATTTAAAACAATTTTATTAAGTTAATTTATTGGTAAAAATATTATTTAAAAATCATAGTATAATATTAAATCATTTTTTAGAGCATTTTAAGAAAACACTATTTTTTAAAGGACACGGATTTTTAAACGAAATGATAAATAAAGACATATTTTCATAAATAACTTAATTATCATAAATAAAAAAGAGTATTGAAATGGTATCATTACTTTTATATAACATGAAACCTCATAGGTTAATAAAATTAACAAGATTTCCTAATATATGGATCAAAATATCTCATCAATGATAGCGTAATCTTAAACAATATCGATTAATGATGAGATTGTAGCAATAAATAATCACAACTTTGGTAAAATTGAATTATAATAAAATGGAAATAATAACATTAAACGAATCATAAAATTTCAGTAAAATAAATATATTGATGATGTATCTTTTTATATCCATTATATACACATCGTATAAAAAAATAGGTGCATAATGTGGCATGTGTCTCAAAGAATGGAAATTTAGACAAAATTTCTTCACCAATTTTCAAGCTTTTGAAACATAAACCATGTAAAAAGAATATCATAAAATGGATATTTAAATATATATATATATATATATAAATTTAATTTTAATAATAGTATGATATATACAACGGTATTTAAAACGCAATATAAAAGAAATTGGAAATGAACTTTCCATGTATCACATTGAAAATGACACTGAGATGAAAAAAACCATACCTTAAGTCTAGAAATTAATTGTACACATTCCAAAATATTTTATAATAAATATAATTTTATTATAAATATAACAATGAACCATATTATTATATATAATACCATATATGGTTTTTATGACTTTATATGACCCTTTTATTAACAGCTCTTTGCTAATGTTACGTTTTGTGTAATATCTTGATTTGTTTTTCATTTATGTTATGGATTTTTATTCGTGATCCTATTAATTAGATCAAGATTTTCTTTTTTAATTAATGTAAAAAATGATATAAATATAATATATATTCTGTACGTATTTATTTATATTAATATATAAAGTATAGAAATATAAAATGTAATACACCATTTATAGAGACGGTAGGTTGTATGTTTTCCTGAATGTTATTTCTGTTTTATTATTGTGTTGAATGATATAATGTAAATGAAATGTATATAAAAATCATTATATTATAATTATCATGTCATATTTAACATATAAATTTTCTAAAACAATCTTTAATATATTCCATGGTATATCTGAATGAATCACAACGGTTGGAGGAGGTCGTAGTCCACACATCCACAAATGAAGTTATCATATTTAAAAAAAATAAGAATTGTGAAGTTATTTTTATATAATATTTCCTGAAGAATAAAAAAATTATATATATTATATATTATAGAAATATATATTTTATTTTTCATATTTCCCAACCATGAGAGGTGGTAAATAAAAAAAATAACGACATCATTTCATGAAGTTGTAGTTCGTCTTACACAATAATTTTAAGTTTGTTACCCATTAGATAGTAGTGCGTGTAATTGTAGGTAGAAAATAGAGAATAAAAACATATCCTTATATATATAATACTGAGGATATTATATAATAATGGAGTAAGAAGAGTTTTTTTGGAGTAGAATTAAAAGTATACAAAGGAGCTTGAGGAAGGATGTTTCCACTTCTTTGGGGAACTCCTCTTGGATTGCACAAAAGCGCATCCTTTGTGAGATTGGTTCACAAGTTGACAATTCTAGGGTGAGGATAGGGAATTTAGGATCTCATTTAGACAGATTTTGTGAGATCCAAAGGGTTTTAGTGGTGTTAATAAGAGGGGGGTTACTTTTTATAGTGGAGGAGGAGTGGTATTCTTGTAAATTTTTGAAACGGGAATTCTACCCATATTTTTCCCATGTCTAGTCGCTGCAATAATGATAAAAATTATATAAAATGGAGTAAAATATCTAAATATGTTCATGAAATATAATTTGGAAAAAAATTTGGTCATTTTGGCCCTTAAGATTACGGTTTAGTCCATTGTTAATTTATTTTTTCTCTTAATCGTTGTAATTAATTTTAACCACATTCCATAATATTTTTGGTCAAAAACTAAGTTAACCTTATTAGAAATTAGAAATTATTCTTATTTAAAATATGTTACCCTTTTATCTATATTCTAATCATACAAGTTATATAAATTAATTTAAATTTAATCCCATAACTAAGACTACATGCATGTCTTTAAAGTAATAATTTTCAAAAGATTGAAATGTTTTTATATCCAATTTCAATGTAAAATTTATTTCGATGACATATATTAGATTATTTTATGAAAAATATATCTACATAATATCTAAAAAAATTAAAATATAATTTAAATGTGTGAATAAATTAGATAAATAAGTATTTTTGAAATAAGATTTTGTATTTTCACTATTTATCAAAAAAATGAAACTTATCAGAAATATAACAAAAATTAACACAAATTAAGTTTTGATATAATGATTCCAAAAATGAGTTTTATAATTTCAATTTTAAAATTTAAAATTTTCAAAATATTTATTTAAAATAGGTTCTCTATTAAAATTTTAAAAAAATACCTTTTAGAAAAATACATGTTTTTATTCATAAAATTGGATTTATTTTTATCTTTCACATATAAAATATATTGGTGGACTATGAAAAATATTTATTTAATATATATTATATAAATTTATTGATAACATTGATCTAAATTGGTTTTTATTAATTTATTAAGATAAAATTGTGTGTGTACGTAGAAAAGTCTTTTTCGTAGAAAATCAATTTCTTTATTTTAAAATATTTCCTAAAATAAATTCTATGTTTTGATAACTTGAAGATAAAGTTTATATTCATGTGTAATTACTTTTTTAATTATTTAATTAATCTTATTCATAAGTTCCATTCCAATGGCTAGGTGGTTCCTATAAAAATATTTTAGTAATAATATTAATAGTATCTTTTAGTTCTGTAAAACTTGACTCTACATGTGGCATAAGAAATAAAAGGGACTCATTATTGTTTGAAATACATTCCAAACATTGTTTTTTACCATATACTAATTTATGTGTTTTGTTTAGCGCATTGTCGAATTGATGTTTTGTATAATGGAAGACAAATTTAGTTATTTTGTATAATAAAAGTGATATTTAGTGTTCTATAAAAAAATATCAAAAGTATTAAATTAATTATAATAATAATAATTTACAAAGTCTCAGGGTGTTTCATTATACCATTCATAAAATAAATTCCACCCACGAAATACATCTGGGTCATCAATTTTTTAATACTTGAATGTTCCATTCATGAAAACCCAAATTATAAAAATGAATGAAAATTTTTACTTTAAAAAGGAAAGATGGGAACATAATGTTTACACAAAGTAACATATAATTAGGTTTCCATGTACGAGAGCATTAGTGAGAAGTGAAAACACTAACATGGAATAGAAATTTAACTATGAAGTTCTGATGAATATTTCTAGATAACATGATTCCGAGAAACCTAAAAATCACAAAGGAATATATATACGATGATCTAAGGGGCCATTTGATTCATTAGATATGAAGGTTAGAGGATAAATTCTTTGTTTCAAGATCCTTTTTCCTAATGTTAAATAATTTTTGTGAAAATATATACTTACATGATTTTAGGACACCCTTACCCTTTTTTATTCCTTGATCAACTTCCATATCTTCTCTTATTCCAATAAATGAATGGTATTTTTTCATTCTTGAAGCATTAATAGATCATGAGATCATTAAATTGAATTTTAGATCATTCAATATCATTTTAGCAATGAAAATATAATCACAATATGTCTAATATTCCAAAATCAATATATAGTGAGATAATACTTTAACATAAACCATTACATAAATGGTTTACCTTAAAACCCTTATGAAAATTGGAAGTACGAAACATTAGAAATAATGTCATTAAATATCATAAAAAATTAGCATTGATACCCCATATATATAAAAGTATATCTTGGGTGTCTTATACCAAATATTTGAATACCTTCATCATATATTCTCTTAAAACAAGGTAATAAACTGATTTACCACAAATTCATATTAAAAACATACATGTTTCATTATTCCAAAGATTATTAGATATATTCCTTAAAACCAAAAATGTTTTAAACATAAACAATAATTTCTTAATCCACTTGTAAAAAATCATATATTTTTCCATGTTAATCAAGACCATTTAATTTACTTATTTATATCCCATCATATCATTATCGAAACATCATTATCTCTACAACAAAAACATACAAATGTATATTTCCCCTAGTCAAAATGTTAACTTACCATGAACTCGTTTTTCAAGTCCATAAAAACAATTCAACATATTCATGTAAATCCATATAGAAAAGCATAAACTGAAAAATCCTTATATGCATCAAAATTCATAATTATTTAATCCAAATACATAAACAATTCATTTATTTTTCTTCATCCTTAAGTAATTTCCAAGGATACCAAATCCTGTTACTTAATACCTATTTCCTTTCAAATTTCATCTATAATATCATCATCATCATCAATATAACCATTACTCATACCACCTTATTGATTCCTTTCCTGAAAATTCTTCTTGGGTCATCGAATTGTATAATTACCATTCATTCCAAAATTAAATCATTTAACCCTTAATGATGTATTAGGGAGGACAATATTTAAATCTATTGTGTTATCATAACTCTTCATCTTCTCATTACAGCTACCTGCTTTGTGTCATTATTTTACATAATCATAACAACTTCGTGTTCCATTAAGACATTCACATGGGTGTTTATTCCCATAATCTTGATATGTAGAATACTGAATTTACATTACTATAGGGTATACATTACCATTATTCTTAGTAAAATCATTACTTCTCTTCATTGGAGAGTCTTAGAGTTGATTAATATATACATTGTAAATAATGTTTCAAGAAACTTGATTAGGGATGATCACAAGATCCTCCACTCTAGTGGTCATCTAATTTTTCAAGTCATCAAAAAATAGTCCCCCGCATTGAATTTTAATACATTTCCTTCTAATTCTCTCTATTGACTAAAACTATAAATAATAGCGTGAGCATCACATATCATTGAAAAAAACCATATAATCAGGAAAAATCACTTATAGGATTTGAAAATCATGATACATTATTCTTTAATTTATGACACCTTAAGTTTATCCATAGTTATTCATAGTAATCAATTATTGAAATCCTTCTTGATGGTTTTTAAAGGGTGTTTTAATTCCTAATGAATATCCCTTGAGAGTTTCAAACTAGGTGTGTAGAAATGCACATTGTTGATCACTAGTTCCCAATCAAGTCTATCTCAATACGATGTTTTTAGTGTTGTTATCCCTTTATACATATGTGCCAGTTCCACATTCACTTGTAGTATCCAGAAAGAAATGTATTTCTAAGAAAATACACACTCAATCCTTTACCCAAATTCTAGGATATTTTCCTAAAGATAAACTCATCCTTAGAATCATCCTTAGATACATCCCTATACATATCATTATAAATATCCCTTGGGATGTCACTAATGTTTATCATCCTTGTTTCCAAATGTTGACTAAATCATTACCCTAATAGAATCTATATTGACCTAGACTTAACATACATGGATATAATATCATTTATATTTATATTTAGAATATTAAAAAAATACATGCCTGATGACCATAATAGTTTAGTTTCCTTGGAAACTTGGAATAAAATATTATAACTTGGTGAAAGATACTCAATGTTTCTATCAAATATTTTCCCCTTTAGAACTTAAATATAAATCCTTTCTTTATAACATGGGGAAAGTAAACATAATAAGTGGGCATGCTCAGATGATTAGGAAGGGTAAAAAGGAAATTTATTTATGCGTAAACTTTAGATTGAGGGTATGAGAATGTGATCATGACATTAGAAGGTCATACATAGCATATCAAAGATCATAAACATGAATCATGGCATAAATAATGGAATTTCATAATACATGAATCATAAGGATAATAAATTATCATAAAAAATCATCAACCATAAACTCATGTCATATAAGTGTGGAACAATCATACATGTACAAGACCATTTCCTATGGTAAGGTTAAATACCATGACAATAAACAAAGTGGATCACAACACACCTATTTCCTATAGTGAATCATGACACATCGGTTTCTTAAAGTGGATAAGGACACACATTTTCCCATTTTGGATCAAGACACACATGTTTCCCATTGTCAATCAAGATCGTTGAATTTTCCCATTAATTATCTCATGAGATATAAATCATTACCCAATTCATTATAGGGAGATAAATTTCCCACACTTCTCATAATGAAATCATATATACGTGTTCCATAAAACATTAATCTAATCATGACTTATAAGAAGAGACGGACTTCATAAACTAGAAATAATAACCCTAAAATGAAATGAGTATCATATGAATTTAATCATATCTTAACCTATGAAAAATATATAGGTTTCATAATCATTTCATCATATAATACCACAAGAATGGAAGTAGGTTTCATAGAAATTTATCATGGTATAACCCACTTAAGGGAAACAAGTTCCATAAATATCATGCCCTCAAAACATATAACATCCATAGAAATAATATCAATGGTATCCTTATATCATATACTAATTAAATCAGAAACTATAACCAATTATTTCATCTTAGATGGATAAATATTTATAAAGACCACATCGAATATAATTTTTATTAAATAACTTTTGAAACAAATAACATTTTCAAAATAATGTTTCCAAAAAACCAAATTGAAAATGTATCATTGAATCAAAAAAAAAATTAAAACATTTACAATGGAAAATATCATTAATAATTTTAATCATTATTTTTAAAACATAAATCATTTTTAAGACCATTTTCCTTGAAAACAACCGTGAAAACGTATAAAGAAACATGAAAACATTTTGAAAACCTTTTATTCATGAAAACATATTAAAGAAGATTGAACAAATTTTTAAAAAAGGTTTCTTAGAAACTAATTTTAAAAATTATAAAATAATATTTTAAATCATTAAGATAATTTTATGTAAAAAACCCATATTTGAAACCATTAAAAGGTTGCTTTTAAAATCATCTAAAAGAGTTTTTAGGCATAAAACATTTTTTTAAAAAAATTTCTTTAAAACCAATTTTAAAACTAAATAACAAGAAATATTAGGGAAAAGTTTCTTTAAAAATAACATTATAATAATACAACATAATATTCAAGTAAATGACAGTCATGATTGTTGGTAAGCCCGTACATGCCGAATAATCATTTTTCACCAAAAAAAGATAAGAAAATGTCCTTGATAGAAAAATAAAAAGAAGATTATGTTTAAAAATATTTTCTAAAAATTTAAAACATGGGTAAATATTTCTTTTAAACATCATAGGATAAGATTAATATATTTTTGAAATTTTTTTCAGAAAACATAGTTTTGAAAAAATACATATTTCTCACTGAATGGAGAAATAATGTAATATTTTCATAGAAAGGGAATTCCACCCACATTTTACCAATATCATGTGGCTTTGATAAAGGTCCAAATTCTATAATAGGGGGTATATAGTCAAAATATTGTAATAAAATGGGTTTTAAAAAATTTTATTGGTTATTTTGGCACATAATTTTAGTGTTTATTCTTCGTTAAATTATTGTTTCTCTTAATCACTATAATTAATTTTAATCACTTTCACATATATTTTTGGTCAAATAACAGGATAAACTTTTTAGAAATATTAAATTATGATAATTCCAAATATTTAATCATTTTTTATAAATTCTAATCACGTATATTTTAGAAATTAATTTTGATACTATCATATACATGGGATGAAAACAATGTTTTTAATGTAAAAATATTCAAAAGGTTGAAATGTTTCTATATTAAATTTCATTGTGAAATTGATTAAACTTAAGGAATTGTATTAATTTATTTATGATTTATATAATTATACTCTAAAACAAAAGTAAAATATAATTTGACAATATTAATATATTAGATGAAAAAAATAGTTTTGAATTAAAATTCAATGTTTTCACTCTTCATCAAATATTGAAACTTATTAGAAAAATACTAAAAATTCATCCAAAATAAATTTTAAAAGTATTATACTAAAAATACATTTTAATATTTAAAACAAATTTTTTTAAAGTGTCATAAAGCGGATTTAAAATTTGTTCACCATTAAAAGGTGGAAAATTTACTTCTAGAAAAATACATCTTTTTATTCATAAAATTTGATTCATTATTATCTTATGACTATCAAAAAAAATTTATAAGTATCAGAAATATTTATTGAATATATAATATATTAATTTTTTTGATAACATTAACAAAAAGTTTTTTGTTTAATTTATTGAGAAAAAATTATGTTTGTACAAAGAATAATAGTTTTCTTAGAAAATTAATTTCGTTATTTTCATTTAGTTCTTATATAAAACTACAATAATTGACAATGGAATTATTCATTTTATATAAAATTTTAAATAATACATTTACAATTTAGTTAATCTTATTTGTAACTTCCATTCCAATGTCTAGGTGGTATCTAAAATAATATTTTAATAATAATATTAATAGTATCTTGTTGTTTGATAAAACAAAACCTTGGGTGTAACACAAGCTATCAATGGAACTCAATATAGTGTGTAATAAAATCCAAACATATTGTTGTGTCTTCTAAGATATAATATATTTGTTTTGTGTAGTGAAATATTTACATGGTGTTTCATATAACACATGACAAACATAGTTCTTTCATATAAAAAAGCTATATTTTGTGTTGCGTAAAATGAAAAATATCAAAGAGGTTAAATTAATTTTGATTAAATAATTTCAAAAAACTTAGGGTGTTACACTATGAACCCTATTCATAAAACAAGGATTAAAACCCATATAGTTTGGTGTGCAGTTTAAGGTTGTGTGACAAGACTTGTCTATGTAATTTTACATTAAGCGGTAAGGATGCTCATATCGTGATGGGAGAATCGATGAGGGATGGTGTGCGAATTGTGCATTGAAGATTCCCATTTAAATTGGATATATCATGGTTATAGGGTGTGTAGATTATTTCATGGAGCTTACTAAGGGAATTGGATGAGATGTAGTCTCCTAGGTTAGGGGAAAGATCTTTTTAGGGATCTGACTCAAGGAAAAATAAGATGGACATGGATGTGGGGTTTTGACCTATTGATGTATTCTTATGTATCTCAGCATGATAGGAGTCAAATCCCACATAATGAAGAATGGGGTGAGGATTATACAAAATTAGGAGGCCCATAAATTTCTAGGATAAGTGGTGATGTGGTCGGGGCTTAAGCATGGGAGTGTCCCAAGGGACCTGGAGGAGATATAGTCCCCCATGTGTGGGTCATGATATTTTTAGGGATTTGACCTGGGGAAAACTAGGATGGACAATGATGTTGGCTTTAGACCATAGGGAGGATTCCTATGTATCCAAGTTAAATGAGAATCTAATACCAAATTTTTAGGAATGGGCTAGGTATTATACCTAAGAAAGAGAGATATGTGTTGATTAGAGCAGCAATGATGTGGTTGGGGCTTAAGTATAAGAGTGACCCATTTTAATAGAGTCTGGGAATAATATATATAGATATATCCCATGATGGTGATTGGGAGGATATCATTATCACCTCTAACCTCTATTCCCACATGAGTCATTCTCTGTGTGAGAACCCAGAGGAATTATTAGAACTAATGCTTGTGTTGAAAAATATGTATTGAAGATAGATGGTTTGGGGATTACACGTTGAATATTCCCATGGAGGTTGTCATTTCATGTGAGTAGGATATAATTTTATTTTTCTATGGTATCATTACCTATGAAGATAGGAACTGTGGGGATTATCCCATGCCACTATCACATAGAAAATCATATACTTATTTCATATGATAATTCCATATTTTTACATCATGTGTTGATGATTTTGGGATTAGATAGTTTTATATCATACAGCTCTAACATTGTGACCTCACTCCACACCCCATAGCAATACATTACCATAGCTCATTCTCCCATATGGGGGCCATGTCTTTATACATGAAAGACCGTAATAATGGGGATGAGTGGTCAGCCATGATGTCCACGTTTGCATGCCTATACTGAGAAGAAACATGTTTTAGTTTACATAATCTGCGAATCAATAGGTAAGGTAAATAATACACTATATGCATAAGGGATAAAAGAAGGATCATGAAATTGTAGTGTGAAATTCTGGAGGGATATATACAATAAGTTCACACAAGGTATGGGTTTGGTGCACAAATGTCGCTTGAACATTGTTCTCTAACAAATAGGTAGGCCATGGAGCCTCAAATATGTGGTGTTAGCAAGATTGGTGGGTTGCGTGCAAGGTCATGGTAGCTTGAAGAAGGACTTCATACATGCACCTGACTTGGGCTGAAAAATGTTTGGTGGGGATTACTCAATTATGTCCCCAATTAGTTATGGAGCCACACAGAACCATTCATGAAATATTTTCAACAATTAACCATGCTTTTATTATGTCACAAAATATTGGTCTTACTTGTATCAGAGGGACGCTTCAACTTCCATAGAGCAACCCTAAAAAAAGTGATGTGACCTTTCACTTATAGTCGAAATCCTCAATTATGGGCACATAATATTTCATTCTCAAAAAATATTTGTGTGCATCCAACACATTCACCTCTAGAAATTGGGACTTCTAGTTGAGGCCCTTGATGTTTCCTTTGGCATGTAAGATGTGATTTTTTGCAAACCCTTTATTGCGTGTGAGCAGTGAAAATGAAAATTCTTTACTTTACCTTCCTTTCAGTTTCGACTAGTTATGTAAAAAATTCTCATCTTCTTTGTATAATATGTTTCTTGAATAGTGGTAATGTGTCATTCATACCCACATTGAATCTTGAACACGTCCCCATTTTAATTCCCAGTACGGTCCTTCAGGATGGGATGTATGCTCCATTTTTCAAAAACAAACCCCTTATGGACTCAAATGAGATTTTAGCTCCAAAATTAATACTAGGATTGAAAATATCTACCTCTTGATTTTTTTTTGGGTGATCATATTTTCCTTTGGGTGTCGCCATGGTTGGGTAATTTTAGGAATTAGAAACAAGGCCAGATGGCACCCATGTCTGTGGGGTCGTTTGAGATTATAGAGAGGATCCGACCGGTGACATAATAATTAACTCTTACATAGTGTTATAGTGGTATGGATTGTGTTTTTCATGTATATAAACATCATTAGTATCACTGATAACCTTATCATGTAATCCTAGTTGATGATGTTGATATTGAGGCTAATGAATCTTTTGAGGAGCATCCAATTCATATTGTGGATCATAGTGAGAAAATATTGTGAGGTAGGAACATTCCTTTGATTTGAGTGTTCTGGCATAATGGTAATGTTCAAGAGGATATGTAGAAGATGGATTCAGACATGTGGTCCTAGAGGACCAATCCATTCACCTCAAAGTCTTAATAATTTCTGGGATTTCTATTTATGTGTGAGACATTATAAGGTGGGAGTTTGTAAGATCCCAAATGTCTAATGAGCTATGTGCATATTTATGTTTTGATAACTCTATTGTTTGGTAATGATTTTTTCTTGACAGTATTATTATTTTAATGGTTGTTATATGGGTTCAAAACATAAAAACAAAGGAAAAGTGGTTATACTGGGCAGGGTGCATGGTTGGTGCATGTTTAATAGTAACCTTTCACCTTAACAGTGCAACCTATATGGGGAGAGTACATGGGTAACAACCATGAAAGGGAAGTTTGAAAACCATGTGTACATGGATATGGCCATATCACATAGCCAGTACATGTTTCTTTAATCCATGTGGGCTCATATGAATCTGTGTGACCCAGGCGCCTATCAGATAGAGGGTGAAACATGGTTGGCATAGAGTTTTTCCAACCCTACTACGAAACTGTACACCTCATTATAGAGGGTGAATTTACCATTTTACCCTCTGTATTTACGAAATTTCACCAAATTTTCCAATCATTTCACCATATAGAATCATGTTTTACGAAATTCACTCTCCCAAGATTCCAAAAGATGTTTCTCCTTAGATTTTTGACCATTGGGAGTGTGCATAGGTGCGAAAGAATGATCAATGTGAGTCTAACACCCCTCTTTTCAAAGTATTCTAGAAAAGGCCTTTGGTAGTTCCTATCATACATCTAAAAGACTGATAACATTTTTTAAAACAAAATATAAGTTGTTAATTTAAAGGTTGTTTGAGTTTTAATCAAAGTATTTTATTAATAAATAATCCATATTAGAACATAAAATAGGTAGTCTAGAATTTATATCCCATGGTCTTTTTGTTGTTTATGTGTATGTGGTTCTGATATTGGTGGTGTTTTTTTGGGTTTTATTTTTCCATGGTATGAAATAAGAAATTGGGTATCTAAATGATGTTTTATACCCCTCGTGATACTCATGGGATCCAGTGAGGATGAATAGATTAGGTCTAAAGACACCCATGGGATGGGAAACTCCCCTTAAACATGAAATAATGGGATTTTAAATGATAAATTGAAGGTTTTCTAATTTTAAACCAATTGTAAATGTGATAAACCCAGAAACACAGCATGAAGAGATATTTTAATAAACATGCTGAGTTAAAAAAATTTGGATTGTAAATACAGAAAGTGATAATTTGTTAATGGAGTGTGCTATCACAATTAAATGGATAGAAATAAGTGAAAAAAGGTTATTTTGGGTTGATAATGTATAATGGACTTATTTTGTAATTGAGAACATAATGAATGGGATGATCCATAGAAATGTAATTAAACGAAAATGGTTTTCCTATGATGATTATTTTTAATGAAATGTTTAATGATTATGAGCCTATCTGAACATGATAAATGGTAGTGAGATATTGGACTAATATTCCACTCCCATGTGTAGGCTAGAATAATGCTTCCAGAACCCCTGTTCGTTGTTGTTTTTTTAGGAATGGACTCATGCTCCAAAACCAAAGGGTATGGACACGACATTCCATATCTTTTTTGGGTATAGATAGACATTTCATTTCAAATCACAATTGGATTCATGGACCTAGGCTCTATGTTTACCAATTGGTGATATTTGAAACATGCCTCAATTTGTGAGGATGATATAAATCTAATTTAAAGAAAAATGGGTAAAACATTAAACTAAGAATGAAATTAATTGATCTAATAAACTTTTAATGATGTAACCTATTTTTGTTTTTGTTTTCCTTATTATCTATTATTATGAATAAATTTTATTAGAATGGTTATTTTTTAGACACCATTGGTGGTGGCCTACTGATATGTACTAATAAATATCTTGATATTCTTTTGGGTACCCAAATATACTTGATGGTTTCTAGTTAGGAAGATGAAAATTCCATATTTTTGATGGTTGATTTTGGGATTAGTGATTTCAAAGGATTAGGGGACCAGGCCTAATATAGGGACACATTTTTGGTATTCTTATTCTTATCATTATTTTTTGTTTTCCATGACACCATGAACAATATATCATTAGATGGTATGGTTTCTACCTGGTAGTGGGAATGTACACAACATTTCGAGGAATGTTGGTAATGCATGATTATCATTTTTGTTGTTTCTCTTATTTCCTATTTCATCTTGTGTGGATTACATTGATTATGATTTTATAGTCTCGTAGCATGTTTTATCAGACCCCCACTACTATTAAGAATCATTTGGCATATGGGTAGGACCACCTAAGGTAACATAACATATAGGCTTTGGGAACTGGTTAGTGACACTTTGGTTGGAAATTTATAGTCCATATTGGATTTAGAGTTTCAAAATTTGTTAAGAATGATAATATTATATTTTAAGTTATAAAATAAAACAAGGATTAATATTTTGTCAAGAATAATAATTATTAAAAATGGATATTTGATTTGTATCAAATTTTACAAAATCAATTTGACATGTAGATCTTCTAGAATAACTCTACAAGGTAAGAAAGACATATAGAAATTTCTCACCAATATGTCCCCACCAAACATTGATGAACAAACATTGTGTTTGTGTTTTATATTTTTTTTAATAATTCATTAATAGATGATAAACTTGATATCAATATTTACTTGAAAAGATGAATAATGTGGAACTGTACTAAAGATCCCAATCATGTTATTGAATATGATTTCCATGCATGAGGAGATCAATGATGTCATATTATCTGTTGGATGAAATACACTATATTTATGATAACTAATGATTTGGTATCCTTGTTTAAATATAATTTTATGATATGTTTCACATTGTTTAATACAACATAAGAAGTTAAAAGTCCATGAAAGTATTTATTTTTATGAAAGAGTTCTTGTTTATAAGGCCATTATGAAGAGTCCATGGAAATGATGATTTGAATGAAAGACTTCAATTAAAGACTAAATTTTATGGTGATAATTATTTATTTTTTTCAAACATACTTTTTTATTTGTATATGAATTATCATTTTATTAAAAAATTGTCAGAATATGGAACCCACGATGGAAAGGTCACTCTAACACTTATAAGAGTTGGGCTCAACCAAATGGAGAGCCTACCTACATCCATAGGAATGGTTGTGGTAGGAATATACATATGAAGGAATTATAAATTTAATGAACCTATAGTTAATGAGCATAGGGAATACATGGTGTGTGAATTGGGAGCACTTTTGACCCTGGGTGAACCATATATGTAAGTTACGGGTGCAGCGGAAATGCAAGGTAGTCATGTACCTAACAATGAAAATTTCAATGATCGATGATTAGTCCAGGATCAATACATAAATAAATTCCAATATCCGTGAAATTTAATCAATAATAAATTAAAAGGGGAGAGAACCTAGAACCAAGAAAAGAGGATCGACATATTTTGTTGATAATTAATTTAATGAAATTAAATAATTACCTCCAAGGTGATTCTTTCTTTGTTGATGAGTGAAACCATGAGTATAAGGTGTGGCTTCATTGTGACTTGAATCCCGCGATAATTTGTTTCTAGTAGTGATCAACACTTTCTCCATGTATCTTCGGGCATCGCTGAAGGAGTCTCCAGGTGCTAGCGCGAAATATACATTCTCTTGATATGTCCACCATTGATCGCCTTTAGAATCGCTTCCAAGGAGTTGTGATACATTTGGTGGAGGAGTATATCTCTCATTATTGAGAGTGTTCTTTGAGAGGGAAGAGTTCTCTAGGCTCGAGAGATTTTCTATAAGAATTTTATGAACACCACCATTTCTTTTCTGGGGGAATTTCCCCTTGGATAATTAAAATAATAATAACGTAATGAGGAATATAATTCACATGGAAATAATAAATAATTTGAATATGGTCCATTACATAATTTATTATTCCATTTTAAACCCCATGTCAAATAAAAATAGAAATTCTATTATTTCCATGACAAGTTATTTACTAGAATTTTATATTTAAATATTATATAACCGAATAATATTTAAGGTTATTTCTCCCCAAACTTTTTACTTGTTCTGTCAATCCTCATCAATATTTATTGGGCCTTGAATAAAAACTATTTATTTATTAAATAAATATAACTGCTTTATTCAATGATATGTAAATATTCCATCCGTAATATATTCTCTCAAAAACTAATGACAAAATAAATGGGATAATGCATACATGAATAATTTTTAAATCACAACCGAGAATAATACATAATAAACTGGTCAAATAAAGAAATTATTTAACTGAGATACTGGAAACATGTAGTGTGTGACCCTCTAGGCCTCTTTCTCATTTTCATTAGGCTGGCTTGCCTAAAGTCCAAGATTACTATTTAGAACATGGTCAAGGAACCCTAGTGAAAAATGTTGACATGGTAATGAAATGTCAGCACATATGAACACTCCTTTTATAATATAATTGCCTTGCCGTGATATCTCCAATCAAGTGGGTTTCATGCAAGTGCCATCAACCCATGTGCTCTATTTATTATTCATTGACATCATGGAATTGAACATTTCTAGAGAACACCATGTCCATTGATTTAGTTAGGCTATATCCTTTCCATAAAAGGGCCTAAGAAATCTACTTCTATAGAAGTGACAAATCATTTCTCGCATTATTCATTAATGCAGTAATACTCCTGACCCACCCAACATATCCAACCTCACTGAAATCATCTGTCATAATGGTGTTTATCAATACATGAATGTCTATGAGTCATAATAACCATTAATAATAATCTTATATTATACATTCCAATACAAAAGTCCACAGATAGGAACATCCAATGGATCTTATGAATGTGAATTTCATATTTGTGGGTATTATTCTCATAATATCCTCCTGAATATTATTACGGGCGCACTCCATGAAAAGGTGCATAAAATATTCATGGGTCCTTTACCCTAATATCCTATATCATCAGTCCATTAAAAAGATATCATTCTTCTATAGAACATATATTCAATAATAGTGTCAGGGAACTTCTGGGTTCTCATCATATCAAGGATCCACTATGACCTTTTAGTGAGACAAATATTCATAAGACATTATCACATACTATGTCATTAAGAATAACAATAATGATGCGATAAAGAGTTTATTAATATTCATATAATGAATTCATTTTTATAATAAAGTAAAAATAATTTGGTTTCTAGGTAACTAACTCTAATATACTACTACATGGACTAGAGACAACTACTACCAACCATCATCCTTCTAGATCTCAGATGATATTAATGATTTTTCTGAGATAAACCATTGTTCAAGGGGTCCTCCATGTTCTCTTTCATGGACACACTACTCAATGCATCTTCACCCCTTTGACATAAACTTGTCAGGAGGTGATACTTTCAAAGCATTTTCTTTTTCTATGGATGTGAACATTTCTCTTTTACAAGATCCACAACAATAGTATTATCACAATACAATGTAATTGGATATTTACTGTTAGTCACAACATCAAGATCATGGAAAATGTTCTGAAACTAGATGTATTGTTTGGATGTATCATAAGCCTCTACATATTCGGACTACAATGTAGAATCAATGACAACTGGCTGTTGTGAACTCTACAAGCTCATAGATCCTCCGTGGACATAGAAAACATATCCAGATTGTGACATCAGATCATTCTGATATGTTTGAACACCAGCATCCACATTCCCTCTGATTAAAAGATCTTCATCTCATCCACACACTAGTAACATATCCTTAGTTATTCTCAGATACTTAAGGATAGTCTTGTTATCAGTTTAATTTTTTTCTCCTGGATCTTCCTGCTATCTTCCTACCATGTTTAGTGCATAGGTAACATCAAGTATAGTACAAAACATGGTATAGATGATATATCATATCACAAAAGTGTGTGGAATCTTACTCATTATATCTTTCTCATGTTGTTTCTGAGGACACATTTTCTTAGAAAGATGTATACCATTTGACACTGGAACCAATCCAACCATGGATTATTATATACTAAATAACATTAGTATCTGGTCAATTTATATACTTTTATTTTGTCCAAGAAACCACTTGGATATATCAAGATTTTTCTTTATCCTTAGAATGAAGAATTCTTCGCCTAATTCTTTCATGGAGAATCATTTTTTCAACCATTCCTTGACTGACTATAAGACTGGTATGTTATTTACAGTATGCACTATATCATCAACCTACACTACTAGGATAACAATTTCATTCCCATTAAACCACTTGTAAAAACATGGATCACATTCAATCATAATGAAACCAAATTCTATTATGGATTCATCGAATTAAATTTTCCATGACATCGATTTTTTCTATAACCCTAAATTGATGTCTGCATCTTGCATACCATTTGATCATTAACTGTTTTAACAAACCCTTCTGGTTGTGTCATATAGACATCTTATTAAATGTTCCCATTTAGGAATGTAGTGTTTACATCCATTTTCCAACTCTCATAGTCATGGAAAGCTAATATGGAAAGTTTGATTCTTGTAGATTTAAACATGGAAACGGGTGAAAAGGTTTCATCATAGTCAATTCCTTAATGTTTTTTAAAACCTTCAGCTACTATCCTTTCTTTATAGGTACGAACATGACCTACCATGTCTAGTTTCTTCTGGAATACCCATTTACATTCAGTAGTAATTACATATATAGGTGCATCAACTAGAACACAGACTTGGTTATGATTCAAGGAATCCATCTCAGAATTCATAACTTCTATCCATCATGCTTCATTTGTACTCTCTACTACTTATTTTTGGGATATAGGTTCATCATTTTCCAAAAATAATTAGTCACCATCCTCTATGAAAAGTAAACCATATATCTCTAGTTACCTTATTACACTTGTACTCTTACATGGTACTTTTGTTTCAGGAATTACCTCTTCCATGGGGACCTCTGGAACTTGTTCCTATACCAACTCGTGTATCTGGAGAATAAACTTCATTGAAGTTAATCTTTCTCCCGCTATCCTTTCTGAGGATGTACTCCCTCTGAAGAAAGAAAACATTTCTATAAATAATAACATTCTTATATATGAGGTTGTATAATTAGTATCCCTTTATTTCCATTGGATACCCTATGAAGATACACTTCATGCTCTGTGGTTATAGTTTGTTTCCTGAGAATGCCTTATCAAATTCCTCATATCCACATACATGTTTACGCAACAAAGTGGGTTTCAATCCTCTCTAATTCTCAAAGGTAATCCCATTTTCTTCCTTAATTGATACTTGGTTTAACTTGTATTCCGCAGTTGGCAACCCATATCCCCCAAAGGATAATAAAAGATTTGCATGACTCATCATTGAAATTACGATGTCCAACAAGGAACGGTTCCTCCATTAACTAGCACCATTCCACTATGGATTATAAGGTGTAGTGAGTTGAGATAGTTTCCCAGACTCCTGTAAAATTTCAATGAACGCTTAGCTATGATATTCTCTAGCTCGATCTAATCGAAACTTCTTTAAGTTCTTACCAAGATGATTATCTACTTCATTCTTGAACTCCATGAATTTTTCAAAGGACTCGGACTTATACCTCATTAAGTAGATCTAGCCATATCTACCCAAGTCATCAGTAAATGTAATGTTATAAGAATATCCACCTATAGCTTCTACTAGAAATGGTTTGCACACATCAGTGTGTACCAATCCTAGAATATCTATGTCCTGTTCACCCAATCCGCCAAATAGTGGCTGTGTCATTTTTCCTTGTAAACAAGTGAGACATCAATTAGGTGTTTTTATTTGGGAAGAGTTTAAATAACCATCTTGACAATGAACTGTCAGTTACTACTCATTCGCATTACCAAGGAAGTGATGCCAGAACTTGGTGTTTTATAAGTCATGTGAACATGGTTCATTATCAATTTCCAACACTTGGTTCTCATAATTTAATACATACAGACCATTATTTAAATGTGCCATACCATTACATATTTATTATTTATTAATGTAAAAAAATTTATTAAAAAATGTAAAATTAAATCCATCTATATCAAAACGTGATACAAAAATTATGTTCTTGATAACACTACATACATAACAACATCCATTTCAAACTAAAATCATTGTTTCTGGAAATGTGAGGTGGTATTCACCAATCGAAATATCATCCAGTCTCACACCATTAGAAGCACACAAATCCACCTATCCTGTAAAATTTTTCCAAAATCTACTTGGTTCCGACATTTAAATACATATGTGAGCACCACAAGATGTATCTATTACCCAATGTGTATAAATAGATAGATAGAACTTGATAATGAATTCACATTTGGATTATTCTAGCCTCTGGGTACAGTTCCACTTCTAGTGTCCTGACTTTCCACAAGCAAAGCATACTGCCTCCTTTTAATTACAATGACTCTAGATATTCTTCTTCTTGTTCGGATGGTGCTTCGGATCTTTACACAATTTATCAATATTATTCCCTTTTTCCTTGACATTACTCTTCCTATTTACTTTAAGAAATATGGGTTTGTCAGGCCTCATGTCTTTATCAACTTGGTGAATATTGTTTAGAATCTCTGGTAGAATATTCTCATTATTTCCCATATTATAAATCATGATAAAACTAGAGAAGGACTTAGGCATCAATGATATTACATGATACGTAAGAAAACAATCAAGTAATTTAATCCCTAAGATGTCTAGATGCTCAATGTATCCAATGAGCTTGACTACATGTGGTCCATCTAGCAAAGAATCTCCAATTTTAGTAGTGAACAATGTGTAGGAGATCATAGACAAGTCCTATCTTTCATTGTCTTGATAGAGATCCCGAATGTGAGACATCATACTATAAGAATCTATTTCATCAAGCTTCTTTAAGAGCTCATTTTTCATGGAATATAGCCTAAGGAAATAATAATTTTTAGCATCATTCAGTTGTTTCTCATACATAGAGAGGTCCTCATCAGTCACCTCATTTATAGGTGTGACTATAAAAGGCTCTTTCAGCACATAAGGTTTCCTCTCGTGTTAAAGCTTAACCCAAAAGTGCCTTTTTCCACTCATGGAAATTAGTATCGGTAATATGTTTTTTCTTTCTCAATAATGGATTAAAATGATATTTTTATGTCATTTTAATTATTGTTTAAAAAAATTAACATGAATAGGGTTTTAGAACATTATCTTGATAAATATAAATATATAGATAAATTTATATTTATTAGTCTCCCACTGTTTCGTTGAAACCCAATACCCCTCACCATTGGCTTCAGAATTTCTTATTGTGTGGACATTATAGTGGAAAGGATCCATATTTCCCATTTAATTACCCTAACTAGGGTTGGTTAAGAAACATGAATGGTTTTATGTTGGAATTCCAAATTCCAATTGCATTAAATCACATCTCCTTGATTTATTGAGTGGACCCCCCATTCTTGAAATCCTTAATTGTGAATTTGAACAACATTTTCTTCTTAGTTACACCAAGTCCTACATGGGTGTTAAATCCTTTATATAAACTATGTTAATAATACCGAAAACCAAAAATTATAATTCCCAAATAATTGAAAACACCCCAACTAGGTTTGGACAAGAACTTTGAACTATGGATCGATTCAAACTGAAGTAATGGAAGGCTATACCGATGTAATATTTAATTGATGGATTTTATCCTTTATTTTTAAATTTCCACTTATTAAATTTTCACTTGATTATTAATATTAAGTGGGATATACTTAGGTGATTAACCATGTATAGATAATATTTATGCATAATCCATTTTATATTAGTTCCATAGTGTATGATTATTAGTTAATTAATTATGTGATTGCGTTAAACATCCATAATTAATAACAATACAACTGATATAAATAAATAAATATTATCATCATGATATTTAATATTGGTTTTTTTAGATACTAGTTTATAAACTAACCCAGAACTAGGGGGAAACACCTTGAACCGTTTAAGATTTGTGTTTACTGCTTTCCACCGGACCACCATTGCATCTCCTTGGATTGGTTTCACCATCACACCAAACCTAAACCACCTCCACTAGCTTTTTAGCTCCATCCATTACATATTATTTTAACAAATTCATAATTTAGTGGTAAAAGGGGGTTTACAAAATGAAACCATGGGCACGTAGTCCCTACATATTAATGAGTATAAGGCACACATTCCAAAAAATTTAATTTAATATATTAATTAAAAGGTAACCAATCACATACTAAGGTCTGTTCTAGCTCATGATCATCAAGATACATGCAATGAATTAACCATTTAGTAAAATTATCATTCAATTCATTAATTTTTATTATTATGATAAATTATTCTCAAATAAATTAATCATTATCTTTAATTAATTAATCTTTTTTTATCTTAATCCTTTTCTAAATTTCCTTGAGATTCTCATACATAACCTTTAACATAATTTGTACCTTGGAAGGAACCCATTGAATACCGATCCAAAACTACCCATCATGTATTTATACATGTATACACATTATTTATTGTGACATGTAGGATGAAGGTATAATTCTAATTGTAGTACAATTCATACATGATTTTCATCCCTTTGAACATTATGCAGATGTTAAATATATATATATATATATATATATATATCAAACACCTATCACATGTTGTGTCTCTGCTTTACACCCACACAAAGGTACATGTCTAAAGGTTTTACATAATATAATAATATATTTTTAAATCTATGTATTCTAGAAATATACACAATGTGTAGATCAGACTACATGTTTTGTTCCCTCCTCACCATCCATCTAAAATACACAGCCTGGGGGAATGATGAGTGAGGTGTACATTGGAGATCTTTGGAGAATAAGATATTTCTATTGGGTAAAAAACTTTTTAGACTCTACAGTACATATTCACTATCTTGGAATGTCATATATGGGATACACAACTTGACACTTTCTCAAAGGGACTACACACCATGTCCTGTGGGAAACACGGTGTCTAGTCTGGCTGAATGTGTGCCAGTATGTCCTGGTCAACACATGGTGTAATATTTTACTACACCACTTATGATTAATTTTTATGTCTTGAGTAATTTATGAATTAATCTGGTCATGTTTGAACACAATTACATGATTTGTAATTCAGATTACATGGTGTGTGGGCAAGTGGCATAATTCTGAATACATAATGTGTACTACTGTGTTACCTGGAAAGAATCATTGGTTCTTCCTGATGAAATCCTCGATATAATTTTAAATATAAAATTATTAATTTCTATTAAAACATTGATAAATGATAAGGAAGAAACAAATCATGAATTTCAGATTAATATAACAATTAAATATGAATAAAAACACTAAATTATTAATATGTAAAATATAAAAAAATAGTTTAAATAATAAAAAAATATGGCTCCTTGGATACCACTTGTAGGTTTTGGGTGTTGTAGAAGCATAGGATGGGCGTGTAAAAAACATTGAAAATTTCTCTGATCAATTATTAATGCAAGATCAATACGATGATAAATTCCTATATCCATAAAATTGAATGAATTAATAAAGAAAATGGATAGAACTCGAGACCGAGAATATATGATCGATATAATTTTTTTATAATTAATGATATTAAATTAATGAATTACCTCCAAGAATATTATTTCTCCATTGATGTGTTCTACCATGGGTCTGAGGTGCAGCTTCATTGCGATATATAATCCAAGCATATGATTCCTCTAGTGGTGATCTAAAGGTGTTCCATGTTTCTCCAAAAATTATCGAATGAGTCTTCGGGTTATAGCACATTTGATACTTTTTCATGCGAGCCCCCCCTTTGTTTTCCTTGATAATTGATTCCAAATAGTTCTCCTAGATCCAGTAGAAGAGGATATCTCTCATTCGTGAGATAATTCATGGATTGGTAAGAGTTTTCTAGGCTCGAGAGCTTTTCTCCAAGGATATTGTGCACAAAACGATTAGTTAGCCGATGGAATGACCCCTTGGAAAATTTAGTGAATAATAACATGATGAGGAATTTAATTCACAAGGTAATAATAAATAATTTTCACAAGATCCATTATTAAATGTACTATTCCATGTGAAACCTCAAGTCAAATAATAATATCAATGTCATTATTTTGATTAAATGTGCTTAACATGCATGTTATTTTTAAATATTATTTAACAGAGTAATATTTAATATTATTTCTAACTGGACTTACAAATTTATCCACCAATCCTTTTCAATATTTAACAGACATTGAATGATGAGTATTTTTTATTAAATAAATTTAACTACATTATTTATCGATAATTTAATATTTCGTATGAAATATACTACCTCAAATTACTTGAGATGAAATAAATGTGATCAAGTATATTTGAATAATTATTAAACCACAACTAAGATTAATATTTATTAAACCTATTAAATATATAAATTATTTAACTGAGATACTATCAATATATAGTGTGTGACCCTCTAGGCCTATTTCTCATTGGCATTAGGCAAGCATTCCTAAATTCCAAGATTACTCTCTAGAAATAGTTCAAGGCACCCAAGAGAAGTAATTTTATGTCACAACAACATGTCACCTCATACGAATGCTTATTTCGTAATATAATCCATTTTCCTCAATATCTCTAATCAAAAGGGTTGTATGAAAGTGTCATCAACCAATGTGCTCAATTTCTAATTCACTAACTTCCCCAAATTGAACATTCCTAGGGAACACCATGGCCATGAATTTTATTAGGCTATATCATTTCTCTCAATGGGCCTAAGATATCTACTTCTATAGAAGTGAAAAATCTTTTCTCGCATTACTAATTAATGCAGTATTACCTGTGATGAACCCAACATATCCTACCTCACAAAAAACATCTATCATCACCATTTTAATTAATACATTTAAGTGTGCGAGTCATTATATCTATAAATAATAATGTTAATATCATGGAACCAATACACACATCCATAAATAGAAACATATAATGATAATTTTGAATGTGGATTTTTTACAGCCGGGTCTTGTTATCATAATATCCTATTATATATTACCAAGGGTTCACACCATGAGAATGTGACTTAATGTTTCATGAGTCCCCACACCTGATATCCTGTATCATTTGTATCCATTCAAATGATTTCATTCATCCATAAAACATATAATTATAAATAGTGTCATGGAACTTCTCTGTTCTCGTTATAGAAAGTATTTGATATGATATTTTAGTGAGATAGCTATTCTTAGAGCATTATAACATATTATGTTATGAAGAACAACAATCATGATGTGAAATAATGTTTATTAATATTTATCCAATGAATACATGTTTATCATAAAGAATAAATAATTTGGTTTCTAGGGCATAGACTCCAATACTATAGTGGTGTGGCATGGCCGAGTGATGGGTGACTGTGTGAAGTTGTTCTGTGTTTTGAACCCAGTGCTAGATCTAGAGGTAAGTGGAATGATAATTCTTATTAAGTAGTGATCAAATGAAGTAGTGGTTTATGTGAAATTTAAGAATCATGTTACTATTACCTTGTTTAATAATGTTAGATAGAATCTAAACCATATAGGTTATTTTATCAAGGTTATTTTATCGAATCCTTTAACATCATCAACATTCACCAATCATGGGATTTTCATGAAAAAAAATGTTATAATTGATTTTCTCCATTTTTTAGAAAACATTAATCAATACTAGAGTGAATAGATCTTGGGATGACATGATAAAAAACCGACATTAATTCAATCTTTTATTATAATTATAATGATCATATGATTATGTCACACTTTTATGGAGTAAGAATGTAATTATGTTGTACTCGATGAGTAACATGGTTTTGGATGATGCACAATAACATCATTCATATGAATATATGTTATCATTTCATAAAACAGAATTCATTGATTTTGATGTCATTAAGGTTTATGTTAGAAACCCACATTCAGTAAATAGTGATACCTTTGAGAATTCAATGTCATTGATTTATAGCTAACTATTATTAGAGACGATGTGGTGAATCACATATTTAAATACTAAGGTATATGATCCATGATTTATAGCATATTAACTGGGAGAACTCATTTTCCATCTTGGAAACTTATTATCAATACTTCCATTTACAAAAATAATCCCTTTCATTTTTAAATATGTGAATAATATTCCAAACTTAGCTATTACATGAAGAAAAGGATAGGATTTATTATCTATGTGGATACTATGAAGAGTGATAAATGTGTACATCCTAATCTCATGAAGGAAAAATCCAAAAAAACATTATTTATTTTAAAAATATATTTTCACAAACATCCTATTACATGATATATTCTGGGGTATCATGTACTCGGTTATGTAAATAAGAATAGGGTTTCATGAATCATACATTCTATCATGAAAATGAAGATATGCTAACTCAATCACAATGTAATGTGATAATAATCATTCTATTGCACACACTATCATGAAGAAAACAATGATAGCCTCTATTAGTCAATGCATGCTTCAATATAGAAGAAAAAATATTGAAACACATTTACCATAGTGGAATTGTATTATCATGTACTACACATAGACATATATATTTTTAGATAACAGAGATGATTGCATAATATTTTTTTATATTAAAACATACCAGAATCCTTGGAGAAAAACATGAATAAAATTTATGAGTATATAGTTATAATGATATTTTTATTTTATTTTTTAAGTTATAAAAATATGATAAGTTTATATAATACATCTATAAATTTCACCTTAGATGGTTGAACTAATAATTTGGAAATAGGTATCATTGATATTGTACAGGGATAGTCTTTCATTAAATAATTTTAATAGTGCAATGTGATTCAATTGGAAATTTTTTTGTTCACCACGAATAAAAGGGGATGATGATACAATTAAAAATTATGAAATCTTGTGTAGAGTAATTTGGATATATTTTGTGTACAATATATTAATATTATTCTAAATAATGAAAAAATTGGCGTATCCCATATAGTTTTGAATTTGAGACTTCCCTTTTGATTGGGGCATTTAGAGTATGTTGATCATTTTCATTGAGATCTGGTGAAAAAGACTTGTGCTACACTATGTATGACATCCGGAGGATCATGTCAACATCCAACATTTGTTCTACAATGAATAATTTGAACTATACATGTTCTATTAACGGAGAATTGGTTTTGAGTAATACCCATTCTTGTTATTTTATTGATAATAAAATAAAACATCTTTGTTATTGGGATAATAACCACCATACACTAGAAATTTATTCATCCACAAAGGAGGCTTACCTGGTTAACAAATCCACGTGTTCTCTATTCTTTATTTTTTAATGTGCATGCTTTCTAACGGAAGATAATTTAGAAAAGATAACCATTCATTGAATAAGTTATAGTGGTATAATAATGGATAAAATTTTTGAAGTGATAAAATTTTACCCCACATAGATTCACCCCCACCCAATTTGGACATCCAAAAGTGATCATAATAATAAGTATTAGAGTGATATGTCACACATCTAATTGGATTCTATGATTTTATGTATTTTGATGATTTGATTTCTGTTACTAATTCAGAATGGAGTTAATAGATGGAGAAAATATATCTACTACATATTCTATATCTATCTAAACAAAGGCATTGAAGAAATCAAATAATAAATAATTGAAAGTGATCTATAATACATCCCTTTTCAAGAAATAAAAACAATAATTTGTTTCCCAATGTTTTAAATATGATAATGAAATATCAAACATATAAATAAAATAAATGGTAATACAATACACTACTAAAGAGATGGAAAATAGTTTTACCTAAGATACTGAATAAGAGGTATAAAAATAATGTATGCATTTATTTTATAATATAAAACAAAAGAACTAGTGGTTATGGTAATTTTTTAGACAATGATAGTTATATAGTTCATAGGAATACCTTAAAAGAATAAATCAACCATTTAGAACAAGAATAGAATAAAATAGAGGGTTATTTCAAAAAAAGGGATATGATATATGATTATCTCACTAAACAGTGTAATGAAAAAATTTCTCAAGTTTAGGATCATGAATAATACTTGGAGAACTGGGAGAATTATTTAAATTAATAATTTAATCCAATATCAATCCCTCCCTGGAAATTAGAGCTAAGAAAGTAGATATTATTTATGATGAAAAAAGTGATCTTGTATTAATGTTTGGTGGATAAATATAAATCAAGATAAATAAAATTATACTAAGGAATTTAAAAATAATTACCTCAAATTAAGATAAAAACAAAAATCTATCAGGGATCTAAATAATTCTCAGCTTGAGATCAATAATAAAAAGATATCGAATCATGAAAATTTGATACAGGAGAATAAAATATTTCGTGATATGGAATTTTTAAAGATCAAAATATATTGTGATGATATATTGAAATTAGTGTAGGGTGAGAAATTCATCAAAATTATAAAGTGTATTAATTATAGAGTCAAAATGTAAAATAATAAAAAATATTGTTCTGAGACGTCATAAGGGACTGAAAGAAGGGATGTTACTAATAGAGATACTTCCAAAAGAAAACTTATATAGATTATTATTATCCTAAAATACCATCATCTAATATATATAACTATTTAAAATAATAAAATTATCATTCTTAATAATTCTCTAAGTAAAAGGTATCATCCATCAATATTGATAATGTTTTTTTTCTAATTATGGATATATGCATAGTGTAGGTTCAAAATACAAACCTATGAAAAAATTGATAATGAAATGGGTTGAAGTGATTACCACAAAATATAAAGTGAAGAATGAAAAGTGTAAAATAATTTTTACCTATAAATAATCCCTACTGAATAATAAAACATCACAAAGATGATAAGAATATCAATCTAGCCAGACTATAATCTAAAACAAAAGATCATGATTTTTTAGATACGATTAGTTATGTGAATGATTAAGGCACACAAAATATGATTATTTTTATAATATAATAGTAAAAAAATATAAATGTGTTCCTACATCAAATAGGATAGAAAATAAAGAATCAAAGATCACAAATGAAAGGAAATAATTTCCCAATTAATATATTTTAATGTTTAAAGAACCCATGTGTTATTTTTATTGGAATTGGTCACAATGATGGGGCATGAATGAATAAATCATTCAATAATGAAATAAAATCATAATAAAATACTATATATGTATATGAATAAATATAATTCCACCTTTGGAAGAAACTAGATTAAAAATATTTTTATGATGTCCTTAAATAAGATAGATAATTAATCCTTTGGAGAAAATTAGAATAAGACTAATACTAAAATAAAAAAGAAAATCCAGAATGTTTATGCAAAAAATAGAATATGTTTCATATTCTATGGAATAATAGGTCACTATATAGATCACCATAAATAAGAAATAGATTTCAAGATGAATGGAATCAAGCTTAACTGATAAAGTGGAATCATGTATAAGAAAAAATTCAATGTACTGAAGTGGAAAATGAAACACCTAAAAATCCATATGGAACCGACAATAATGATAGGAATATTCAATAATATATAATGGTAATTTGGAAATATGGGATTTAATGAAAAGAAAAATTATAATGAGAACAGTTTAGTGAAAATTCCAAATGTGTGCATAAAACTCCACATTAAAAATCATATTTTATGAGAGGTTTTCAACAAAGGAAGATGAAAAAATTATGTTCTATGTGGAAGGTGTAAAAGGAATGTACATATATATGATGAGTATTTTTTCAAAACATTATCTCAAAAAGAAATTCTAAAGACAAATCTGAAATCACCATGTGATTATTATACCATGATGGACAATGTGAAAATTAAAATTCCACAAAACGTTTTCATTAAATAATGAGAATAATATTTCTAACAACATATTCCTAGATATTCATTAAATTCAGTATGAAAATTTCACACTATCATTAAGGATAACAAAATTATCATGGTTGAAAAAAAATTCTCAACCATTTTGGTCTTACTAAAAAACAAAGGAGATCAAACCTATTCCCATCAAATTGATGTTTGTTCATTATTTCCAAGTAATTTTAGGGTATTAACGTATTCATGGGAGGAGATAATAAATATATTATATTTTTATATAAAAAATATGGAATATTCACTCAATGATTATTGAAAAACACTATACTAGTTTGATCTAAATTCAATTATCTAGAAGATTATTCGATGTAAAATATTAGAGATGAATCTTGATGATGATGATAAAGTTGTCATTGTTGATCAATAAATTTTAATTCACCATCATGGATGAGATTACAATAATTAGTGTTCACATTAATTAACATTCATTAGAATTACTAATAAGAATATTGATCTAGATGAAGTGAAAGTGGAGATCAGCCCTAGAGGGTGGGTATCCAAATAAGTTCATAGTTAATTTTATTTTTACAATATATATCCTTTGAAGTTAATTGTTTAAGAACTCATTGATGAGGTTTAATGGGGAAATATATTATCCTTTTTCAAAAAAATGATATAAATACTAATTTTATTGGGGAATCACAAATAAATAAATGACGTGAAAAATAATCTTGAAGAACAACCATGTCCAATTTTTTTATTTACTTGTCTATTATAAATTAATGTCTTTAATACCTATGTAAAGATGAGTATAGAAATTTTAAGATAAATGTATCTTGTGAATTTTTTTAAAAGTGCTGTCTAAATATTTCCACTTTCATTTTATAATTTTTTATAAAATAATTAATATCAACTAAATTTAGTTGAATAATCTCTAAATAAATAAAAAACTTATTATATATCATCTCGTATCATATACTGAATTAATAATGGATAACATTCAGGTCCAAAATAGACCCTATTGTTTTATACACTGAGCATTAATCAGGTGGACATATAAGTGAATAATTAATGGATCATTTATTAATAATTAAATAACAATATCCACTCCATTTTATTTTCAAATTATTATCTATAATGGGGAGATATAAAAATATACAAAAATATATATGAAATACAGAGAACATATTGACATCTCGTATTGAAAAAAACCCAAAGCGAGAGATTGATTATCTATATTTTCATTTGTGTTTTATTGTTAATAAGTAATTGATAGAAGAAAATTTTGATTTTAATATGTATTAGAAAAAGAATATTAGCTTGGAAGTGTACAGGCTATCCCAAGAATGTAGTTAAATAATATATCCATCCATGGGGAGATCAAATGTCACATATTATATTCTGGATGAATTTAATTTTAATTATAATGATTAATAAATTGGACTCCATGCGTAAATAACGTTTTCTAATTAGTTTCACATGGTTTTCCACAACACAGTAAGGCATACGACCATAAAAATATTTATTATCTTGAAAAAATGTTTTTTATAAGTCTATGATGAGAATACCATGAAAAATTTGTTTACATGAAGGAATTATGTTAAAGAAGAAATTTTATGGTGAAAATTATTCATATTGGTGTTCAAAATTTGTTTTTATGATGTGTATGAAATTGATTTACATTAAAAGAACCCAACCAAGGATCCCTAGAAGGTCTCCTCAATCTCACACTTGTGGGATATGGTCTCAACAAAATGGGAGTTGCATCTAATATGTAAAATAATGGAAGTGTTTGGTTTTCACATACAAAGATTGAGAGTATGAATAACGGCCACATAACCCACAGATGGGGAACACATGGTGTAAAAGAGGAACATATGTAAGCCTGTGTGGACCATGAAATGGTGTGCCATGACCCGATAATGTGTGATAGCGTGAAGGTGTTACTGGTGTTGACCCTAGTGTTAGTTTAGGAGGATAATGGAATAGGTATTGTAATTCTGTGGTACTCAACTAATTTAAAGATTGATTTTGGATTTTGAGACTATTTCATTCATCACAAACATAACAATGCCTGATAGAATTTGAGTGGTTTGATCGATTTTATCACATCCTGACAATTGAATCCTTTATCATCTTCAACCTTCACCATTTGTGGGATATTCATAGGAAATCATGACCACTGACATCCTCCTTCTCCACTGATCATTATTTCTATATTGAATAAATATATCTCAAGATAACTATACAATGAACGTACATGCATGAAATCGTCACTTTATAAAAAAATGATCATCCTAAGATATTCTGATGCAATGAAAAAAATGAAATGGTTTTATAGAAAACAAGTATTCATACATGATTATGATGCATGAAATTATTTTTTTTATGCACGTGAGGCTACATAGTGTAAGAATTAAAACCATGACTTTTAGTGTTATAATGGCTATAAGTTGGAAGCTTATGTAAAAAACATTGATTTTAGGGTATTTAAACTATTTGGTAGACACTAAATTTTCATCATAGAATTTATGGTGATCCTCATAAATGAATACCATGGTACCCAAGTTGAGAGTCTCTATAAACTCTTTATGTCCTCTCTTTTTCCATCATGAAAATAGGGAATATATTTTATTATTCATGTGTATAATAAATCAATTTATTTCTTGTATGAGTTTTATTTTTATCTCATCTGTTGAATGAATGTAATATATATTCCATGAGCCACTAATATATGTGAAGATGAGGAATCGTGATTTTTGTTGTCTTGGTAAGGAATGATCTATGAATCTATATTGAATTTTTAATGAAATTTACATATATATATTTTTATTAAAATTATTTAGGTGTATTGTTTACTCAATTACCTGAACATGAATATACTTTTGTGAAGCACACATAATTACATGATGAATATGTTCCACACACTCACTAGCAATGTAAAGGGAGAAAAAACATTTGTTTGCCCAAAATTCTGTGAGGAAAATAAAGAAAGCTGGCACCAGGAAGTGAGTATTGGAATGTATAATAAAAAATATTAAAATGCGTTAACTAGAGTGGAATAGTTTATTCCTTTTATATAAATTCACAAATGTATATGTGATACCTGATATGTTTACACAAAACCATTTATTTTAAAACAAACCAGGAACCTCAAATAAAAACATTGAATAAAATAAATCATCACATAAAATAATAAATATTGTGTTTCTTTATGTTATAATGTATAAAAATCAGATAATCTCTTGAAATAAATTCATAATGTTCAATTGAGTTTGTTGTATTGAGAATTCATAAATATGATTCACTGATATTATACAAGAACATTCATGCCTAAAATAAAATTAAAATCACTGTGTGATTTTATAGAAAAACAATTTTATTCTTCAATAATAATTGAGGATTAAAAAAATTAAAATTGAGATATTGTGTATTGAGGAATTCAAAGATAGTTAGTTTACAACATATTCAGATTATTCTGAAAAAATGAATCTAAGATAGCCCACTTATTATTTTAGTCCAGGAATCCCTTTTTATTGTTGAATTTTGAGGAATTTAATAATATTAAATGTAATACAAATAAGAATACTTGTAAAACTTTATATATCACCTTATGAGGAGTATGAAAACATCCTATATTTTTTTCTATAATTAATATCTTACAATATGCATGGTCGCTACCAGGAAAACATGTCCAAGGTCATACCATTTCCTATTCATGAAAAGATTATTATAGGAAATTGGTGTGTGAGTGGGATAATAAAAATTGTAAACCACGATTTAAATCATCCACATTGGAGGAGAATCTGTTCAATAAATCTTGGTTATCATTGATATATTTGAATTATTTCGAACTATAGGTGAAAAACAAAAGAAAACCATTAACCGAATAAGTGAGAGATATATGAAAGGGTTTGAATTTTTCAAAGTGATAAGAAGTAATCCCCCACTTATTCACCCCCCCCCTCAATGTGTTAATTTAAAATTGATCCTAAAAACAAACCTAACTCTCATAAAGTTTTGTTCTTACTCTATACCAAACATTCATTTCCATGTATTTATACTTATTTTTACCTACAAAAGGATCTCAAATCCACACTTTTCAAATCCACAAACCTAGATACAAATTATTATGAAACACTAAATAATTTTATTATTTTTGTTCTCCTCCACACATTGGGTATCCCCTAAACTGAAAAAAGTTCCTCGATTCCATTTACAATGGGTATCTCGAAAGTTGATTCAAATTCTCATTGACTACATTACCTAACCACTAACTTCATTTATGAATCCTTCTCAAACACCCTCCTACAGAAAATATAACCATATTTATATTATATAGTCAGTATAAATAATATACTAAAACATTATTATAATTATGGTATATCCACTTTGTCTTCCTCTCACATTCAATAAAAAAACATTATTCATGTGTGTATAATCTACTAACTCTAAGAACGACATGTTTTTTTTCTTTACCACATTCAAGGATTGTTATAAAAATTATTTTAGTGAATATATATGTTATTTATTAAAATATTTATATTATGGAAATATCAATTAGTTGTTATATATGTTATATTTGTAATAAGCGATCATTATAATATTAACCGCCTAAAACGAAGTTTCAAAGAGGAAAATAAATTTATTTTTTAGGGATAACATGTTATTAATATAAAACCTTTTTATAAATCCTCCCAATTATGATAATTCATATTAATAAATTATAAATTAAATCATTAAAATTTTATGATAATCATGTTATAAAAAAATATATCTTCTATAACCATACTCACATGCAGATTATGGCATTCTCTTGTTGAGTTGGTTTAACCACATACATTAAAAATGATATAAATTTAGATCTAGTATTCCATTGTTAATGTTATAATAGATATTAATAAATAAATAAGGAAATTATAAATTTTATTTTTGTAATAAAAACATTTAACACATTAATTATGTTACATCCATGAATTTGATAAAAACCCTTATAACATGGACATCACCGATTTAGCCTATGAGAACCATACCTAAATCTCTCATATAATTAAATTATAATTTTTTAAACTATTCTAATATCACCAATTATAGTACCATTTATTATTTAAGAATATTAAATTTTGGCTAAAAATTAATAACAACAACACTATTATGGAACCAGTTCAAAACAACCAGGATTACTCAAATGAGAAATTGATAATGGATAATAAATAACTAATATACATGCAGAGAATAATTATAAATTTTGTTTATAAAAGGGTATATATATATGAATAATGTTAATAAATAGGTGATTAAGATATATTTTTTATACATAATTTTAAAACTCTTTTGGGGAAATTATGTCAGAATGTAAGAGACATTAGTAAATCAAAATTTTTGAGTTATTCAATTTATTTTTAATTTTGACATTAAATATTTCCATAAATTCAATGGTATAATTTTTTCATATTATTTCCTATTTTATATCTGTATTAAAATGATTTATAAATATAAATATAAATCCATGAATGAAATTATTTTCTCTAAAACTATAATATGTTTCCTCTTAAGTTTTTATTTCTCTTAAATGGATATTTTATTAAAGCCCTTATTTTATCATAAAAATTATAGTTTCTTATTAATGAATGAAATGTTTATAAATTCATCTGATTTTCATAATTTAATTTTTAATGATACAATTTTTTACTCCCTTTTATATTTTACTTCCATTTTTCTATTTGTCTAAAATTGAATTTATTTTCAATGATATTTTTTTATAAATCACCCTCAACATGATTTTAAGAAGTTACACTTTTGGGTGACTGAATTTAGTATCAATTGATCTAGTTTATGTTTTTATTCATGTAAGTAATTTTGAAAAGTAATATGAAACCCATTTTTATTTATTGATATCAATGTTATAATGATTTGATCTCTCCTTGTCTCACACATGTGTATTGTTAATTTAAATGAAAATTTGTCCCTTTGTAGACCTTCAAGGCATTTGGTTATGATTTACATATCATGATATTATAGTGAAATGAGAATTATTTATAAATCCAAAATGGGTAACAAGTTGTGAAACTTGATCCTCATTAGGAATCATGTTGGGACTCTTGGTCATGTATCGAAAATAGGTTTTCATAATAGATCTACTATAGAAAATTTATGGTGATTCTTAGTCCATTATGTTGTGTTTTTAATTCTTATATTGGTAAAAAAACTCATTTAATATGTGACTATGATATGATCCTTGTCTCATAATTTAAGTATCATATATCCCATATATTTATGTGATGTTATATGTTTTATGTTGTCCTATCATTCCATATATATTGTTTTCATTATTCCATGATCATTAAAATGGATATTCCACTCTTGATTATGTTTTCTCGTAATATTATGATCTCACTATGGGTAATTTAATAATATGTTAAATTTTCCCTTACTGGGTATTTGATATGATCCTTTTTTTATGTTTCCATTTATCTAGTCATGAGGATGAGTTTTACTTTGGAGATATTTAAAAGAAGGCATTTTAAGAGGAAATTTTGGTGAAATTTTCAGAAGAGATGAAAAATAAATTGATTCTATATCTGTCCTTTAAAGCCACTAAACCTATAAATTTCTAGTACATTGATATTATTACATAATATAAAGTTCTAAATATGAAAATCTTGTATAATAAAAGAATATTTATCTTGGGTCACCTTATCCATCTACTACAACTATCATATAAATGAATTAGAAATCCCAATAAATAGATGAAAGGTTATAAAATATATAAAAAAACTGAAAAGGATCAAAACAAATACAAGGATATGACCATAAACTAAAATTGTTATAGAAAAAATATGACGATCTTGTAATTTCTAGATCAGCCACAAACCAGCTCTCAAATACCTAAAAAATAGTTTAAATATGTCTATTATGAGCATAAATGTAAACTTTATAGGATCATCCATGAAACCTCTCATGAAAATGTGAATGAATAATAATAAATTCCACTTAATGAAAAATAAAACCTACTCATTGCCTAGAAATGTAGTAATATTTCCTATCCTCAACATGATTTTCTTATTATGTAAATTATTTAAGTAAATGTATTAATATTACAACATATATGTAAGAAAGGTTCCTCACTTGAACATCCCAACTAATTTTTCACTCTATCACCCCATTTACAAAGATCACATACTCAGACCCCTTAGATAAGTCATTCTATACCTCATCCATACTTATCACATATAATCCTAACACCAAAACATATTTTCAACACTTCATCTTCAACATCTCCTAAAAACCATTTTTCAAGTCTAAAATACACCACATCCCATGTGACAAGAAGTATAGCTCAATATATTATATCCTATAAAGTTTCACATATGGGAAACCGTTGTCACCATGACTAGATACAAGTAATCTATATAACCATAAGAAAATATATCCCACACATACATTTATTGTAGAACCATGATCCATAAAATAAAATTTATACACATACCCTAAACTTTAATCCATTATATCTCGGACATTTCTACATGTCATAAAACATCAATGAGATAGTGGAAATAGGAAGAGGTCAACCATCTATTCCACCCACTAACCTGAATATTGAAGAAAAAAACCATGAATGAAAAATTTGGCTGTCAACTATTTTACTAAATTGTGTGGTGGATAATTTGAAAGAATAATATATAAAAAATATCTCACCAAACCACAATAAATTAAACTTACTATACTTTGAATCAACTATATAAATTTCCCTACATGACACCCATCTCCAACAACTATGACCTTGGAAACTAGATTTAATACACGCACACATACTCACATGCATCAAGATTAAATGTTTTTAACCATTTCAATCTAGTGATTATAAATTACTATTAAACAATTAAATATACTAATATTATTGGTTTAATAGTCTCATTTTAGGAAAAACCTACATGCATTAATAAATCATATTATCATTTCCCAATTTCCTTCCCATATTCCTCATAGAATTTGTTTCAACCATCATATGGTTTCCATTATTCATCTTTACCAACATCAGTACCTATCCCATGAGTTTATCATTAATTCATTTAAAATACAAAAAACATGGAACACTAGGAAATATCCTAATTTATCATAATATGATACACTCTCGGTGCAAAATAAAATCATAATAGCAATTTGGAGCTTACAAGAACAACCATCCAAAAATTATCCATAAAAATAAAATATCAAAATGAACCACTGGTGAATCTATGATACAAAACCATTATAATATAATCAGTGTCATTACAAAAATAATTACTGAAAAAAAATTCCATCCAACTAACATTGGAATCAATCCTCCATTAGAACCTGAAAAAAACTAGACTATTTTTCATCAAATTCACCCATGATACCATGTTACCAATAAAACATGACAAGGAATACCCCATCCTCAAGTACATGTAAAGAATAAAATTAATATTAAACAAAATATCAATGGGAATCCATCTCAATAAGTCCAAGTAATAATATAATTTTATAAAAAATAATGGGATCGTTAATCCCTACACAATTATCTTCATCAAATAACCATTTTTTATTACCATATATGATTAACCAGTTCATAATTCATAGGTTCAAGAACAAGAAACATATAATTACTGTCTATCAAAAGCTATGTTCTAACCATAAAGTCACCTCAAGAAACTATTTCATATTATCCAGTTTTAAAGGAAATACTTTAAGAAATGTTTTATTCCATTTCCATTAATAAGTTCATCATTATTATCATTATTTTTTTATAATTTCAAGAATATAATCCTTGATAAACACACACAAAAATAGTGAAAAATAGATATCACACTATCTAGAAAATCACTAGAGGCGTCATTAATGATTCAACACATGTGATCACAATATCTCTTCCAATTCATTATTTAATTGTATTATTATTTTTATTTGGGTAGATTCTGCTATTTATCTGAATAAGCTAGAGCATGATACTTTCACATTGACAAAGGAAGAAAAATTATAATTATCAAATCCCATACCTTCTTTATATGATAAACAATTTTTGATCCATAATGGATAAACAAGTATTAACCAGCACAAAACTAAAAAAAACCACTCTAGAACATATCCAAAAAAACCATCATTAAAACACACCTGAAAGTTATCCCTAACCAGAGAAAATTCATCAACATAAAATTCCAGAATGAAATATACATGGAATATGAATATTAAAGGAAAGTACCATAATCTATTATAATTTGATATAATTATTTTTGGTAATTATATTCTAAAAATAATCATATAGAGAGTTTTCAGAGGTATAGGGTTGGATAGTTATTGAGAAGAGTGATTAAAAATAAAATTTAGGAAGTTGTATCCCTCTATTTATAGAGGATCCTCAGAAGACCCCCACCATGACGTAGTGAATCCACCTATACCAATGATTCCTCTAGTCAAAGGGTGATCCAAAATCAATGAATTTTAACCCACCATTTATATGATTTTTTAATCCCAGATAGATATTCTTTTTTTGAAACCTCACCTTTCAACACAGCATATAAAATAAAATTTCTACGGCCTCAAAGGCCACCTCAAATTCTAATAATGGAGTACAGAGAATTCCCACACAATTATGACACATGAAACCGATTCTTTTAGTGTGTAGATAATTTACCATTAATTTTCTCCTCCCTCATGAAACTAAACATCTCTTTAACCCCCCCCCCAATCATAATTCGTACACCCAAATCCTATTAGAAGTATCTATTTTCAATAGAGAAATACTCAAGAACACTATTAACACCATGTATTCTACTAATGTATTAATCTAAATACCATAGGAAAAATTCCATCCAAAATAACATTGCAGGATATTTTGGACCCATTGGTGAATCCTAGAACTAAAACTATTTACCTACACGGTGAAATCCCTCATTACTCCCACACACCAAACCATATAGCATCAAAATGGTCACCAAAATACGTACCACTCTAGTGTGGGGTGAACCATGAGGTCCAAAATCCAACTTTTACCTCTAAAATTCCTTTGAAATCCCTCATGAAACATTTGATACCCATGAAAACAAAAAGTCATGGATTCATAAAATTAGGACCTTGCATCAAAACCTCCAAAACTATTAACATCATATAGAATTAAAAAACAACTCTCAAAGGAAAGAGGGATGGGAAACAACCACAATCCCATAAGATACTACCTAGGGATCTCAGTGAAACAGAACACCACTAACACAGCATTATACTAGAATATAATTACATGACACATAACTAACCATATCATAAAACATTCAAAAGTCAAACATTATATTCAAAAATAAAAGGAATAAAAAATAAAAAAACTGGATATTGATTGTGAATATACAAATACCACTCCATACTTCTATCCTTTAATCCATTGTACCACCATAGAATATGGCCCAATAAAATAACATGCCCACACAACACATTATATTTATACTCTAGGATCATAGAAGACCTCTCATATAAGTTCAAATTATAAAGTCATATAATTTAAAGATACATTATGTTTTTTAATTATGAAACTTCTTATTGTTTTTGTTTCCCTCTCCTTTGCGGTATGTTTTATGAATATGTGGTATCAGAGTTAATGTTATAAAGGATGGAAGCTTGTGTGAGATGTATGGTGGATCCAAAAAACCACCAGAAAACTGACAGGGTATGTCATCTAGTTGGTGGTGTTGGAGGATGGATATTTAATTCCGTAAATCCCATTATCTCACTAGTAGACAAGAAAAAATCCAATGATTCTACCTAGGTACATCGGCCCACTGAGCACCAGTTTTCTACCTTCCAATGGTGTCCAGATGAAAATAGCATTAATGAAATTTTGGTATATTATTTAATATTATAATTAACCAATCCCTCACCCAAATATGAAAATATAATAACAAGATCCTACTGAAATTATCCCTCATAGAGTTCTAGGTTACCTCTTCCTCTTTTCTTGGGTGCTTGATGTCTTGATCAATCTATTTTCGCATACTGAGGTAAAATAATTTCAATGTAATCATATTTCTCCATCTATATTTTCAAATATTCATTGTTCTGATCTATGTTTTATAGATGTTTCAATATCCACTTATTAATAATAGAGGATTCATGATTAATTTATAGATTGTTGTTGGATTATTAGAGTTGGTGACATCACTCTCATTGATCCTAGATATTCCATAGGCAAAAAAATCTACTTCTGTAAGTTGATGTGTATTTAATCTCATGGAATGACCTATCCATATAATAAAATTCTAAATACTCTTTTATGATGTAATGGGTATTATTTTATTTAGTGTTACTACATATTTGTGATATTGGTATCATCTCTCGGTGGATCTGGGAAATTGATATCAACACCCTAAAGGTAGAGTTCCATTACCATCATTTGACCTTTTGTGGAGTTGTTTTGCTTCGTTGGATATTTATTATTTTACTTGTTTAGACACCCTTAAATGAAAAATTAGCTATGCCATATGTGGGTGGACATTGAGACATTTTCTGGGTATGTCTTATGTTTTCCTTTCTTTGATACAAATTATATGTGGTTATTTAATAGCATGTGGAATATTTTATATTACCTATTTATTCCTTTCTATATTTGGTATTACATATTTATTATTTCATAAACTATGAAATTTTTTAATATTATATACTACTCATATTAATATGATAAATTACTTGTGGGTTTTATATATATACTACAACATCTATTTGTTGATCTCAATGACAGGTGGACCTAGAGGACTTAGTTGGTTGGTTAGGAAGGGAGATCGGATAGAATGAATCATGGATTGTATCTATAGATATAGTATGGGAACCTACAAATCCTTTAATATGTTTATATTATGGGGTAAAACACTATAAAATATTGGAAGAGGTTTTGTATTCCACTATGATGTGCTGATGCAGAACACCCTTCTGTATGTGTAGAGTTTCACAGATTTGGCCATGCGAAGTGTAAGTACATTCAGAGAAGAGTAGATAGAAATGGGTTAGGAGTGTGAAATCCAATTATTATTTGAAATTGAGTTGTCTTTTAAGGTTTTATGAACTCACATAGCATGATATAAATCATACAGTGACTACTTAAGACATTCTTCCAGAATGTCACTAATGTAAGTATTACTATGGTTCATGGAAGCTTGGTTAGTGACGAATACATGACACATAATTAGTTAATTACTTATATTATCATTAACTATTACATTATAACATAGTCCCCGATATACATGTGAACTTTTGTTAAGTACACATTGTTTATTTCATACAATTGTTATACTCACTCCCTGCATGAGCATCTTAGATCACACGAAATCATTGTGATTTGGGATCCAGGAATGGGAAATGTCTTAAAATAATGTTCCTAAAGATCTTGTATTTATGAGATGGATGTGGTACTTGTAAAAACATTGATTATCTAACAAAAAAAATTATTTTTTTATTTCCAGTTTTACTACTAATACATTTTGATGTGCAACCTTGGTGGTTTATTTTGTTTGATATAGCATGACATCACATAAAATATATTATTGAATATTGATTATGTAACCATTATTTAATTAGTACATATATTATGTGTAAGATGTTATATTATATTTTATTGTTATTATTTCTAAAGTTATATTCTCTCAATGACACCTTTAGACTCTCACCACTATTCTGTAGCACTTACGTAGGAGGATGTGTGTAGGAGGTCATGTAGAACTCTAGTTTACAACTAGTTATCTGGGTAATGATGTCACAAAATTTTATCAGAGCCTTATTTTACTTTTTATTATTATTTTTTGGATATTTATAACATTCTATAAAGAGAGTAATATTTTTGTAACTCATGTTAGGGATTTTCCCTATACTAGGAAAGTTCATCTGTTATGGGCCTCTATGTTATTGCGATGTGATTTTTGTTATAGTTTTGGCATTATAGTTTTATCGTGATCCTATGTATTTTTTATTCTAATAGTTTATTTTAATTGGGTCTATTTTTAAATAATGAATAGGCACATATCATAACATTTCAATAATCTATCAATTTTTGTATAGAGTTATTTAATTAAATACGATGGTTTTTGCAATCCATTTAGTGATATAACTATATTATATGATTTTGTGATATATATATGTAATAGAATAATTTAGATTAACTTATTTTTAGTTTTATGATATATATATATATATATGATTGTGGCTAACAATCATGTATGTAGGAATTGAATTTATTATTAGGTAGAACTAGGAGGATTATACCTTATGTATGGATTTCTCGTAGGATATATCATCCTATAGAAATTGAATATGTGTGATTTATAGTCACCTAATTTGTTATCATAAATTTTTTTGTTATTTAATAACTAATTATTAATTTGTAATTCAGGAAAATTCCTCCTCATAGATTCATTATGGGGGAACCTCGTGAAGTAAACTATAATTTTCTTGCTATGAAAGACATGATAGATCCTCCTCAGGAAATATATAAGGATACACATGGGAATGATCCCACACTCTATATGGTGGTTTAGTTGGAACCACCCATATCATATAGTCTTTCAGAAACTACTTACTCCGGGAATGGGGGTGTAGACAATGATGGATGAATATGCCTGAATTTTGTTGATCAATTATCTACCAACCTTCCATGGCACAAGTGATCCTCAAGTTATAGTGAACTAGATTGAAATTATTGAGGGAATATTTTATTTAGTAGAGACTATTGTGGATATAATGGTGAAGGTGTATTCCTTTATGCTTTATTGAAATATTAAAAAATGGTGGGAAATTATTGGACATGTATCAAAACATGATGGTCTTAATTTAAATGTCTTCAAGGGGTTTTTATATGATAAGCTATTTTATAACAAGATAATGTTTGACTGACCACATGAGTTTATGGGTATCCATCAAGGAATGATGTCAATTTCTTGTTACTCTACACACTATTTGGAATCTCTATACATTTATACATTTTTGTTTTAAAATGTGGCCCAAAAGTGTATGAATATTGAGATTGGAATCTAAATAGTGATTAGATATTAGTATAGGGGATTTGATAAGATAACTTGTGAATAGGTTCTTTATAAGGATATTAATTTTGAATAGGTTCTATAAGAGTAAGTTATTAATGGTTTTCTCCCTTCTAATAGTGGTTTGACATCCAAAATTTCTATTATTGTAGAGACTTCCTCTATCCATGGTAGGAAGAGGGAGACGAATAAGGTAAACATTGTGTCATAAAGAATATAAGTGTATATATTATCAGACATCCTTGGTGGGAGGATCTTCTTCCAGGTTCTCTAATATTTAATGGAAGAACAATTTTATTACATCATGTGTGAATACACCTAGGTATATATCACCAATGTGTAAAGGTGGTTCATATATATTTTTTTGTGTTATGGCTTTATATAGAGATTCAATAAGGTCATGTCTTGTTATAAGTTAGGGACCTCGATTGTAGACCCAGACACACCAAACCTCAGGTACTCAAGAGAGTCATGAATTGTGGAGGTATGGTCAGGCTCTGAGGTAGGCTGTATGTATGTGATGGATGAGGTTCCATCCATCAATGAAGAGGGACCTTATATAGCTAGTGGTAATGTCTTGATTACCTCTTTGTTATCTTAAACTTTTTTGAAATAGGATCTTCCCAATATTTTATAATTTTTCATTTCCTTACTGTCCTAGATTTACTGGTTAAGTTGTCATATAGGTTTCCCTCTATTTATATTCCCCTGATACTGAAAATAGATCATCTCTAATAGTGTCTTGTGTATCCTATAATTGTTGTTGGTTATTGATTTTTTTTTTGGGTTTCATGGTCATAGAGAGGATGAGTTTCAATGTGATATTCTGTATTTGATTCTTTAATAATTATCGAGCACATATAGACTATTATCATAGATGTGTAAATTTTACCATGCCTAGATAAGAGAGGTTTTTATTCACTCGTAAGTGATATCATATAGTCAGAATGATGAGACTACTTATGGACTTGATTTGAGCCTTCATTGTGTATATATACGGATTAGACCTAATAGAGAAATTAATTAATATCACCCAATATCTTCCCTCCAATGGTGGATCATTATTAGGATTCTTTCTAAATGACTTTTCTAATCCTATTCCATATTAAAAAATTGATATTGTGTTTGGTCATATGATTTCGGTGCAACCGATATTGATTCCCCTTTATCATATAAAACCATATTAACTGGTAGTTTTGAAGGTGTTGTTAGAATATTTGTAGTTAAATGAATTTATCAAATTACGAATGTCTCCTTGGATTTCTCTAGTGTTGTTTTTCCAAAAGTGTGGATGATGGTATATAATTTTTGGTGGAGTAAAGGAAAAATAATTTGGAAAAGGTGAAGAATATGCACACTTTACCAAGATTTAATTATTTTTTTGATCATTTACTTGGATCTTGGTGGTTTTTAAATATTGATCATAACTCTTTAAACTATCATTTGATTGTCAAAGAAGATGATACTTCTAATTAAAATTTTAGGGGTTGATAGGGACTCAATGAGAATCTTGTCATGAATTTTCGGTTAACAAATTATCTATTAGTGTTCATGGATCTCTTTAACATGGTTATCCAACCATATCTTGACTCTTCAATTGTTGTATTTTTATTAGATATCCTAATATATTATATTTCCATAGAAATACATGCAAGGAATCATTATATTGTATTGAGTACGCCTTGAGCATGTAATATTTATGAAAAACTATCAATGTCTGAATTTTAAATTTAGGAGGTGCGGTTCCTCAAAAATTAAAATTTTTATGTTGGGATTTGTTTTGGTCCAACGAGGGTAGAATTATGATATTTTAGGCATTCCATAAGAAAAAATTTTACATCAAGCATTTCATTGGGTAAGTGGGTTACTATTGATGTTTTGTACCATAATTCTCCCATATAATAATGATAATAATGAAGTGTTCCCAAATGGAGGTAGAGTTTGAGTGGTATAATCAGTGTGAAGAGGCTTTCGTATAGAATGAAAGTAGATTGATGAAAATAGTGCTTTAATTCACCTATATCCCATGATTAGAAACATAGAACAATGTCATTCCTCAGGTGTTGCATTGGTAGTTATGTTCATGTAGAAGGAATAAGTAATCACTTATGGGTCATTCCAACTTTGAAATAACGGTAGGAACTACACAACCCATTACTTTGAGTATGATATTGTGTTCCACACTCTAAAAAGTAAGAGATATTATCTCTTCAATGAATGTTTCAACATCTTGATAAACCATAAAATATTGTGATACATATTCTACTAGTAGAATCTAAATCTGCAGTAGAGGAATTTTATAGAGTATTTTTAGACAATAGACTTAAATATAACCTATGATCTAATAAATAGTAATGTTGTTACAAGTTATCTCTATATGAAATTGATGGAGGTGCGAGAGATTGGATATTTCCCCTCATAGGAGGAATGGTGTCTATTAATTTTGATGGTTGGGTGGCTAGTGTATGTATATTAGGATCATAGAGTAATGAAATTTCAACCTTTAGTTATCAAATCTTAATTAATGTATGAGGGGAAAATTTTACAACGGTTATATTTTTAGTGTGTGTTGATACATGAATAATTGCAGGGAGTGGCCTAGTTCTAGGATTTCCATTAGATAATGTTTACAAAGTCTACATTCATGAGAGATTTTTAGTGAACATTTTCATGAGGGAGAAGCTATTAAAAGAATAAGATGCTTTAAAAATTTTAGTACGTCCATTTTAGATGAATATCTAGCATGACATATAACATTAGATTGGATTCCATGTATAGAAATACATCACTAGTGTTTCTTCTCGATGTCCTACCTACCAAAGGATAAAATCCATCCATCACCATTTTACTGATTTTCTTAATCTAATTATGGTGCATATATATAAGTGAGCTAATTTGATGATGTAATTTTTTATGGGGTTATCCAAACCCAAAAGGACTTCTTATAATGTCTTCAGGATAGTTGATCGATTGAATAAAGTGTCCCATTTCTTACTAATTCAACATAAAAATTACATGGATGAGTTAAGAAAGTAATATATATTGGAGATTGTATTCATGTATGGATTTAATTTAATAATTTTTTCAAATACAGATTTTTTACATCCTAGTCTGTGTATGGATTACATAAGTCGTTTAGAACATATCTTAAATTTGTGCCTGAGGTCTCCTCGGGTCCTGTAGTTGTTTTGAATTTTGAATTTTCATTTTTCTACCTTTGATTTCGTATCCCACATTTGGCATTAGGTGTTGGTTTTGTGGGGTGTTGTTTTGTTGGGGTTACCGCTTCTCCATAAAGCTGGTTTTTATAAAATCAGAAAATAGAATTTTCAGTCAATACATATCTTAAATTGAGTAAAATGTATCATATGTATACTTATGGATAGTTAGGGAGCATGATTTGAATATTGGAATATATGATGTGAACATGAATTTTTTTGTTCAGTGGAACTTTGGATAATCACAATTCCATGGTTAAGATTTCTTATAAAAAGAATTCTTGGATTCAATAAAGATGGCACTTTCTTAGGATATTTATTTTTGGTTCGTCCACTTACCCTTAAATTGGAATAAGAATGGTGAGACAACAAATTTTTGGCCATGTATGGTACAAAATACTTCTAAGAGATTACATCTAATAATGAATATGTTAATAATATCTCATAGTTAATAATGTTTTTATGTCAAGAGGAGGCATTGGCATTTGGAATTCACTCTGGGTGACTGAGTTTTAATTTTAGTTACTCGTTGATTAGGTAATCGATGATTACATAAGAACAAGATGCTAATAATGATATTTTTTGGACTGTACAATATTATTATCTTTGTTATTATAGTGGACTATAATTTAGAACATCTACCATGGTATAGAGAGAAATATGATGTGTTCCATGTGTCTCAACCATATAGGTACTTTCTTGATCTAATGCATATGATTGACTATAAATTCTTTGAGCGAGAGACTAACATAAAATTTTTGGAGAGCTTGGTGTGGATCATAAACTAGATTTAGAAATTATTGATCGGTAATATGGTTAAACTTTTTAGTGTCATATAGAAATATGGTCTCATTTAAGAGGATCCCTGGGAGCCTGAATTTATCCTTCAAATGCACTGGATTGATCTTTTTTATCAAAAACACAGGAATCACTTCTCAGGGCTCCAAAGACATTAGAGTATGAAAATTGTAACCTTATTGAATTCCAATGTACGATTTTTTATGATAAATTGTATATTACATGTTTCTTATTATCCTTGAAGGAATGTCTCAATGGTAATTTCTCTCAGAGTTATTAATTTAGAGGATGAAATCATGTGTGGGAGGAATGGTGGTTGAAACAAGGCTACCTTATAGATAGGGGTTTATTCAATGTATCCATTGGTTCTAGTAGAGGTACCTAAATTTTTATAGATCCCACTATAAATTTAGGGGAAAAAGAAGAATTTATTAATTTTTCCTAGGTACACAAGTTAGTTGGGGGCCAATCACTAGCCTTCTAGTGGTTCACATTCCAAAATATCATTGATGAAATTTTGGACTTTTTATCTTGATTTATTATTAAACCAAAACTCACCTTAATATATCAGCATTATGACATGAAACTCTTGAAAAGAAATCACTTGGGGTTCTATAATACCTATATGTCTCCTCTTGGGTTCTTGAATCTAGATCGATCCATTAGAGACTATCTAGAAAATATCTATAAATTCTTAGCATGGTTCACCTTCTTTCTGTGAAATTTTGTATAGATATAAGACATATTGGATATATATATATATATATTAATATACACTATGATCTATTGTAGGATTCATTCATGATTGATAGATCAGTGTTTGATTAAGAGAATTAGTGTCCTCTCTGTGATCAATCATAGATCTTACTTTGGAAACTAATCTATTTTTCTATGTTAATGTAAATTTTATCTGCTGGAATTATCTATTCCTAGAATAAAAATTCTAAAGACTATGTTATGGTTTATTTGGTATTATTCAAGTGTAATATTGGGGAAAAACATGATTTGGGTATCACCCCTTATTTATTCTTTTTAATTGTCCTCCGTGCAGTAATTGTAGGTGATCTTTACTATCTTAGGCCCTATTATCGTACAGTTTTTCATTCTTGTCATGTGATTATGATCTTTGTGAAGATATTTTCTCATGATAATATATTTTTGCTCTGAATGGGTATAAATGTTTGACCTTTGGTACTATGTCTTGTGTGTTTAATTCATTTTCAGATTTTATATTTTGTTATATGATACCTAGTGGAATATTTGATATGAAATTTTTATTCATTGATATATTTTACATTACATGATTATTGTTTACAAGAAAAAAGGAATAATTATTTTGATTTATTTATCCTTATACTTTCATTCCATATATGTTTTTCTTTTCATAGAAAGTTGAAACTCTTTTAGAGATCAAAGAACAAGTTTCCCTGACAGACTTAGATGGCCCCTTATAAGGGGTCCATGGATGGCATGATTTTGTAATCTTTGGTCTAGATATCGGTTGGATAGTTATATATCATGTATTTTATTCATAACATGAGGTAAAATACAATTAACACTTGGAAGAGGGTCTATATGCAAGTATGATGTGCTAACTGGGAAGTTTCATTCACAGGTTTAGAGTTTCAGTGGTTAGGGCATTCCTAGTTTGCATACCATAAAAGGAGAGAAGGTGGACATGGGTCAGTGTTGTGACTTTAACTTAGAGGTGGAATTTGTATTATTAGTTAATCTGGGATCAGGTCACATATGATGATCTAAGTAAAGTGGTGACTAATTGTTATATTATTATGGGATTTAATTGATTCATGTATGGTCAGGGTTCATGGAAGCATAGTCAGCACATGAATTTAAGGAACATGATTGGTTGTATTATTAGATGTTTACATACAATTTCATCATGACATAAACACTTATACACATGTTTTATTATGTTAAGGGCACATTGGTGATGTCCTACTGGGTTTATACTCACACCCTATAAAATAATCTCAATTTAAATGAAGAATTCATGTTCATCAATCCAATGATGGGAAAGGGTCACATGGAAGGTTGATTAGGAGATTCGAGTTAAGAGATGGAGTTTTCATTGGGATTCACTCCAAATAGTAGCCATAAAATATTTCATTTATAAATTTTTTCTAGTTCTACTTCTTATAATATTTGATATCTAAAGTGAGGGGCCATTTAGTTTAATATTGTATTCCCTAATATAAAAAATGATTATATCATCTTGTTTATGTTATGCTACAATATAGTTTTTAGTAGGCTTATGTCCTTGGTGTTACACTCAAGAAAATTATTTTGATTATTGATGATACAGTCCCCCCATAACAACTTTAGAACCTCACTATTAGTCAACATCCTCTTGTATATAGTGATGTGCGAATGTGGTCATGTGGAACTTTGGATTAGACCTAGTGATTATGTAGAAGGAGTTATAAAAGTGATTTTCAATATCCAAATCCCTCCCTTAAAAAAAATGGAATTATAAGCACTAAATCGGTGCAACGATGAAATATGAAATACATTGTGAATATAACTCACTTGATGGTGGGGTTATAATATATACACAATGACTCCAATACATAGAGCCACCTAAAAAGTTCTAAAATATTATAGAGAGAGCTTACAAAAATGACCAATCCTTTTCCTCCCATAATGAGTTGATTCTTTCAAGAAGACATGATATCCAATTTTTAACTCTAGAATCAACCTATTTTGAAAAAAATAAGTCTTATGGATATCTAACACCACATTATTTCACTTAGTGGTCATTTTATCCTTCTATGTGGAACTCAAAAGAAATTAAACACTAGGAATCATTGATTCCTTGACCTCGGTCTAGTATAATAGAGATTTTAAATGACATACATATAATGATTCAAACAGATCCATGCGAATAGTAGAGTGATAATATTTATTTCAAGAAAACTCTATTAAGGGTCAGAGACTCACCAATGAACCCCTGAATTTTTTCATCCATATACAAAAAATGTCTTCTAGAGTTTTGATTTTTCACTCTATCTGACTATCCTTATGGGGATGAAAAGTGGTGAAAAGGAATAACTGATTACCAAAAGCATACTGAAGACCATAAAAACCTATTAAGGAATGGGTATCATGATCAAATACAATCATTTTATAAACCATAGAAAGCCTCACCACCTCTTCAAGAAACATCGTTTACAAAATATCCATAGAGATTGACTCCTAAATTTATTAATAAGTTATCTGACATTGTAAAGTGATCCATGATCACCCATATAACATCATTTCCTCACTTAGCCTAAGAAAACATTAAGAATAATTCCATTATCTTTTCCTCCAAATTCCATTTGGGAACACTAAGTGGGTGATGAATATCACCAGGAACATGGTTCTTGACATAAACTATCTATAAAACCAAACACCAGGAGACAAACTTTGAAACATATATATACATGTCAAGACACCATAAGGAAACTCATAATTATAATTTCATCTTAACCATGTCATGATGTGGTGATATGGTAGAAATATGTAACTCAACCAGAACCATTCAAAAAATCACTAAATTAACAAATATCCTCCCCTAAAACAGCAATTGATATTGTGTATCCTTAGACAATCAATCCGGATAATTTCTATAAGAAACTCAATTTGGTCAGAAGTCTACCTTAGAATCCCTCAGTTGGGACAGGTCCACCTATTTTACAAAAGGTAAATAAATCATAATATTATAGAAAACCTCTTCAACTATCATATCCCATATCAAGTTTCATTTTCTATTGTTACTCCATCACAATCCAATCATCATCATACTCACGCACAACATCTCCACATGACATCCTTCTCAAATTATCTAATGTAAAATTCCATTTTCTTTGTGTATATGAAATATTGTAGTCCAAAACCTAAAATAAGACAGTCTTCCACCACTAAAAACAAATAAAATCATATTAATATAACATAGCTCTAGATATTTTAATTTGTGAGGACTAAAAAGTTATCACAAATTATATAATACTACCACAACTTCTAGGAAAACACAATTGAATCTCACTAATTATTATTAGGGGCAGAGTTTCATTTTTGAGCCCATAACTTCTAATACCCATTCGATATAACCAACATATTCTATATTATAACACACCCTAATATAATATGTGAAGAATCAAAATAATCCATAAATATAGAACCCTAATTTTAAAAAAAATAACATGAACACTTCCACAAAATCCTTAAAATACATAAAAATAATCCTCGAATTTTATAATCTACAAAAATGTCTAACCCTTTATAATCTAATATGTCATAAGATATTCTATATGAGATAATTAAGTAATAAACCTCCATTAATAACTAGAAGGACTAGGAAAAAATGCACACCATCACAACCTACAAAGAGAAAACCTAGGAAATAACCACCATAATATTAGAAGGATCCAGGACTACTCCACACCAAGACATGGCCTTTCCAAAAAACAAATATCATATGTCTATAACTTGTAGTTCAATATATTCCCAAATAGTTGATGATGCTGAATAACTACCCAAATAGCACACAAATGATTTTTGTGGTTCTCATCAATAACTAGAAACCTCAGGATTGTTTTCTAATAATAACCAAAAAAAATTTAATCCATACAATCACATAATAATACATTTTTCAGTCCCATGAACACAACAGGAAAACATGTGACATTTAAAGACATTATAGTAAAATCATAACACCTATAATGACAAATAAAAGTAGTCTTCGGGATTTCATAACCATTTTTTCACATTTGATGATACCATTTCCACTAGTTGAACTTAGATTACAATCTATTACCCTTCATAAAATTTACTAAACTATCAATTCATGGGTGTGGATAGAGGTTATACACTACCTCCTTGATTAATCTCAATTGATACACTTTTATTACAATGACACAAAATTGAAACTCTGTCCCAAACATGACCTCGCGTTGAGGGGGGAAGCAACACAATCTTTTTTGGAAAGACATTAGTGTAATATTCTACAACCCTAGGAAATTCCATCAACTGATCTACTTTAAAAATAAACATCAACTCAACCATTACGTAAGATAAGGACTCGTCATGCCTCCAACCCATCCAAAAATCTAACTAAATAATAAATGTGGTCTTGTATCCATCATCTTGGTATAATAGGATCTGTTTCTTTATGTAATTAACAATAGTCCCCACCAAAATTGAAAATCCAGGAAATACATGATGTCCTAGGGATAAATTCTCAATCATAGGAAATATCCCAAAGAGATATGATACCCTTGAATCTTCTCCCAAACAATTCAAAAATCACACAAGACATCTAGACCCCCAATTGGCATAGTCAACTCCAAGGGAACCAGATGTCTCCCAAATTTATTTTCCAAATCATGGAATATGTAAGGTGAAAAAAAGTAGTGTGTATTTTTTAAATAAAATAATAAAATCAATAAGAATAAAAAAAATTATAGTACATTTCATGATGTATGTATCTTCTATAATTGTCTAATATAATTCTTGAATTTAACCTTGACTTTCTCCATAACCACTCTAACTATAATGGAAACCAACTCAATGGTATCACTCTACTCTTTATCCCAATGTCTGAGGAAAATATTCAGATCCTAGCGTTGTATTTGATTAATTTTTTTATTTTTGGATAATTTTATTTTTTGGTATTTTTTCCATTCTTGGATTTTTTTTCAGATGGATATGGAAGTAAATGGAATTAGTAGAATTATTTTAAAGTAGGAAACATTGTATCTATATGAGGCCACACTATAATCTACCAACCATCCTTTATTATTTTTATGGTACGTTTTATAGATGTATCAGAGAGTGGGAACTACACCATAGTAAGCATTGCATAAGGGTGGTTTGGAGTTGCAGAATGGTGTTGGATAAGGGTTGAAGTGGATAGAGACACTATAAGAGATAGGATACACCAATGTGTTAAACATGTAAGGTAATTTTTTAGAGTTGAGTAATGGTGGTTCTTAACGATATACAATGGTTTCAAAATGGTGAAATTATGCAGCAATGATGTAGAGAGTAAAAATTCAACATGGGTGGCATTTTGAGAGTTTCTTCCCAATGTAGTGTGCATGTCCAAGTTGTAGTGGGCTAGGGTGAGAGTAAAGTCTCATCACCCTTTTTTTGGGATAGCTATATCATGTTCGATGGAACACACAACAACATAAACTTGATGATAAATTTTTCTTAGAAGTGGATAAAACCATAATTCATTGCGTATCAGCAAAGTTTATTTTAAATGGTTAAAATAACCCTTTTACCCCCTTTAAAACATTTTTACCTCTTTCCTCCCCTCATATATAAAAAATAAAAGGTTTGCATAAGGACAGTTATCTCCTACCTTCAACTTATTCTTCTTCTTTTTATGTCCCTCGTCTATCAATTTCAAGTGATTTATCCAGGTAAATACCACCAACTTCTTGATTTTTCTCTGTATCTTCTAATATATAATTTCTCTCACAGTTTCTCTTTCCTCATGAAGCCTGATCATCCATAGGGGTTGTCATTTAAGGGTTGGGATCATTATGTTATGAGGGTTTTTATGTATAGTAATTGTAAAGAGTTCTTCCTTCCTTGGTTTTATGTTTTCAAGATATTCTAACTTCTTTCATATCATTGTGAGAGATTTAAAATTTATTTGAGGTAGTTTTTTTAACATTGATTATTAAAAAATTGATTTTTTATTGATTATTTAATGTTTTTATATATATTATAACTATATATAATAGATTAAATTGGGAATATAGATGTTATAAAGTGATTCCTCACTTGGTATAAAGAGTATTCAATGTTTCTTATAGATTTCCACTGAGTTTTTTGACTAACAAGTGACATTGAAATGTTTTAATGGAATTTTTAAAAAAATACTCTATTATTATTGTATTTTTACCTTATTTATATCCTAAAATAAAATGAAAATATAATATTTATTACATTTTAGGTTTTAAATAAAAACAAGAGTTGATTATTTAATTATTTTTCAAATGGTTCGTTTTGAATTTTTTTAATGATATTTCAGAAATGGATGATATATGTATACAAGGGACAAGGAATATCTTTTAAATTTTTAATAATGCCCATTTATAACCATTAAATAATTTTCATGATGTATGAGAACGTTAAAAATTATTAATCTCCTTGTTTTCTTTTACATGGTATTGATTTTGATACTAATGGGATGTGATATATATTGATTATTATACTGATGATGTTAAGGGGGATATTTATTGGGAGGTATTTTAGGGCTTTGATGGGATTTATATTTCTTTATGAATGATTGGGATCATCTGATTTAATTATTTTCTTACCTTCTATTTATTTCTTCATGGGAAATCATAGGTGGTTAGGTTGGAGATCATTGATAAAATGATGCCTTTTCAAAAAGTATTTCTTTTTTTCACTAACTACTAATGTAATATATGTTTTAACACTACTTGATAGTGATAAAATTATATATATATATATATATATCCATTCAAAATATTTTCTATTGATGTTATTAGTAGGTTTTCCTTGCCTAAGTGACATTGGGAGAAGACCTAGGATTCATATTTTTTTTCATAATACAATATGGTACTCTATAAGGTACATTCACTTTTGCATTACCTACTTATATTGGCCTCTCTGACACAATTACCCGTTGATGATACTTGGTCATTATTTTCTCATTAGTTCATGGTGACCTACATTTTTTATTTATTATTCATACATATTTGTTTTTTTCTAAAATGGACTCATATGTGGTATAAATAATGTATTCCAATTGCATTTACAAAGTTGATTTACAAAGGGTGTTCTCATAGAAGCGGCTTCAACTGAAGAAATGGTTTTGAAATTGATTTTTTCAATCAAAAAAATAAGTATTATATTTATAAAATGATCTATATATAAAATTTATTTTTTATGTCATTAAATTTAATAAAGTATTTTCTAAGTGTATTTAAAACTATCATGGATAAAATTTCCATTGAATATAACCTCACAAACTAATTTGGTGAAATATTACTATCCTTGGTTCCACTCACACCCTATATACACCATTCAATGTATGCAACTCATATAGTTTATTTTAATCTTCTATGGTTCTGGTTTTCCAATTTTGGGGGTGGGGGTGGAATTGTTTGGTGATGGCTTTTTATGTGAATAGGGGTCTAGAATCAAATTGATATGTTTGGTAGTGGTTAAATGTTGGGTTTTTTATTTTTTTCTGTTTGGGATACTCTAGTACCTCCCATGATGTATTGTCTTATGTTTTCATTGTATTGTTTATATGATTTTGATTATTATTCTTTATACAATTTAATATATGTATTTACTTATTTTTAGTACGTACTCTATTTAAATTTATTATTTATTTATATATGTTGTATGTATCAGAATGCCATATTTTATAGAACTTTAATTCATATAATATCATGAACACGTTGGTGAAATAATTCCCAATTATTATGTATTGATATCATGGAACTATTTCATACCCTAGGTGATTTATAAGTCAAATAATATATTTCCAAAAACTAACTTGTGTGACCAGTTCATGGGTGACCATAAGTAGTTTGTGATAGAAATCATGAGTTTATATTATTCTCATCTTATCCCTTGTGTTCTGGTAGAATGTCAAAATAAACGACTATTATTAATACCTTAGTAGATACTAATTCAATGGTTAAGCATTAAAATGGATTTAAACTCCAAACTAACTTCATTATAAGGTAGAGAAATCAATATTCTAGTGACCATAACCTTCACAAGTGTGAAAACCCACTCATAATCAAATTGGAGGGATCTGAGAACATTGATTACTAATTATACTAGAAAAAAAAGACAAGAACCTACTCACCTCTGTCTGAATCTTCTGATGACATAGAAAATGAGATCATTTGGTCACAAATATTCCCCATGGAGAGTCTGGTAGACTCCCCACCCATGATGAACCAATTTTAGCTAACACCCTATTGATAAACTATTTCATTTACATCAACAATATATATATTGAAAAAATAAATAGTGTAAACTCTAAGTTGATATCTAAATGTAAAGCCTTCTTGAAATGTCTCTCCCTATCCTTCTATGTAATGGCCCGGACCCCTCCAGTCCATTCCTTTGTTGAAATCAATGTGGTAAACACAACGTGTGTTATAATGATAATTTTTAATACTGATGATAACATAAAAATCTGTTAAATAATAATGATGATGACATAAATTGTGTGATTAATTAAACAAAAACGAGAATAATCTTGATAAAATGATTTAATGGGTGTTATTATTATTAATGATGTGAAGTGGGAAGGTGTGTGATCCATTAGATGTTGATAAATGAATCATGTGGTTTATTATTAATGGAGTAATTGTTGAAATTAAATTTGTATATTAATAATGGGTGTTGTGTTATTAATATTATTCATAACATTAATAATAATGAGAAATTAATGAAATGAGTCATGGTATTTATTGAAAACAAATAAATGAAGATGCACAGTGGAAGCATGGTGGTGCGTTAATAAAAATTAATGGTGAGTTATTTATTATTATTATGCTAAATAATAATAATAATATTAGCCTAAAAATATTTTGTGTTTATTAAATTGAATGGTTTTAATTTAATAAAAGTGGTTTCAAATTAATCAGTGTGAAATAAAAATAAATAGAATTAAATAATTAAATTGACGGATGTTATGTGACATTGATGTGGCATTTTCAGATTTAGATATCCAACGCGGTGGTTTAATGTGGTCAATACGATGAGCATAAATATTATCATTATTAAAATTAATAATGATGACTTAAATATATATATATATATATATATATGTATGTATATATATTGGGATAATTAAATTAAATGGTTTTAAATTAATAAAGGAAACCGTTTTTAAATTAATTCGAATTAAATGGGGGTACACAAATCTTACAGCGTGATTGTGTTACCGTAAAAAACCCTTTCCACCCCTATATTGTGGTGATATTAATTATATGTTTTATATAATGTGTAATAAAACATCTATAATAAATCATATGTTATGGGCATAAGGATGAGGTCCATGGCCCCATGTATCTTTACATAATTTATATAATAATTAATATATTATAATAATGATAAATGAAAAGAAATAAATTGAATGCTAATGAAATGCATAGGGAGGGGAGGCGTGAATTTCCCTTTCCCCTTTTATAATTACAAATTTTATATATTATTCTTTTAATAGATTAATAACTAATAATAAATGAAAAATAATAAGGAGGTGCCACTTTTTTTGGGTGTGTGATGAAATATGGAGAAGAAAGGGGATTGGAGAGAGAATGAAAAAAAGGAATAAGAGAAATAAGATTAAAAGATAAATAAATGAAAAAGGGGGAATGTGTGTTTAATTATAGAGCTCAACGAGACTCAAACCGTGATTGATTTTGGAATTATGAAAAATAAATAAATAATTGATTAATAATGATAATAAAATATTGTTATTATTAATTTTGGTGATAAAACACATATTTGTCCGTAACTTCTTCGTACGACCTCGGTTTTACGAACCGTCAGTGGCAGTGCGACGCTGACTTCGAGACGGAATTTATGAGTCCAATATTGGATGTCTTTATTGGGTTTTCAGATTGGGTACCTGAAACGCTTTTGAATTAATAGATTTAATATTATTATTAAACCATCGACCAGTCATAACTCCCGCGTGCGACATCCGATTGACTTGTTATCATTGGTGATGTGATCCTGTCATTAATAATATAAATTCAAGTCTAATGTTTCATATTAAATTATGACTCATGTTTCGGGTCAATTAAATACCTATTATTAATTGAAATTATTGTTATCATTAAACGCATGGAAACCGCGTGACATGTCGTGTGTTGACCAGTCAAACAGCGTAACAGTTGTACAGTCACATCGTGTATTCATTAATACATGTTGTGTACCATATTACCTTTTCATTGCCTTTATAAGAGTTGTTCACATGTTATTTACGGACCTCTCTTCTTTTCCGCACGGCGACGCTCCCAGATGACCTCGAAGCTTTCCTCCTAACTTCTTCATCCGGACTCTGATCATCGATCCGTCAGTGACTGTAGGATTGTGTCAGTGAGGAGAAAATCATACAGCCTATTCTGTTCCCTCTTCTTTGAACTCACCTCTGGAGTTTCCAACTAAGGATACTGCTGATAATTGAAGGGAATGATGGTCTTTGATGAACGACTCTAAAAAGTCATTCTGGGAGAAGTCGTGTGATCGTGGTGGCCATGTTTGTAGAAGGACATCGCAACCTGTTGAGGGAGGGATCATACCTTCGTCTCTCTAAATTGTGAATCATGCGGGGTGGGTGTCCACTTGTGTACGTAAAACACTTTTGAACCGGTTTAATAAAGATAATAACTATCTGGTATAACGGGGATGGGAAGTTTGTGAATGCAGTTACATTATTTTTATCCTGTGATATTATGTTGTGAATAGAATGAGCTTCTTCCTACATAAAATCATGGTCGTTGGGTTCCTTTTCTTACGCAATTAAATGTTTCCCTATCCTTATTTATTTTCTTATGGATGAAATTTTTATTGAATGTGGAAATTGGTTAATCACGTAAAGTTGGCTGATTAAATACATGGAACCCTTGTGTCATCACCCTGGTTGAACAAACTGAAATAATAAACATGTGGGTGCTAGTTAGGGTTTATTTATGTGAAGGGGGTGTTTTTTAGTCTGTTGTGTATTGGGTGAGCAGTGGGGCTGTGGTTGGCTTGGTTGTGGGTTGGTGTGAATGTTATGTTGGTGACGAGAAGTGGGGCTACAATAAATAGTATCAAAGGGATGATGATGTATGGGTTTCGGTGTGATTGTGGTTATGGTGGTTGGTGGAGGGGCTTCAGGGATGGGTTTGAATGTGAACGAACTATGGGTTGTGAATAATAAATAAAATTTGGAAGAGTTAATGAATGGTGGGGCTTGGTAATGGAACAGGAATAATAATCAATGAGGTTGGTTGGTTAATAATAAGGGACTTGTTTGTGTTGCTTGTGTTTTCCTAACTTGATTTGTTGATAGAGGGGATATGTTTTATGAACACTTGTCCAATTTGGTTGTTGATAGTTTCTTGGTAGTTAAGAAACTGATAACTAAAGTTGTTGAAACATGAAAACATTAAATGGGGTTTTGGTATTGTTTGTTGTGTGCATACTGTCGAAGTAATAGTGCCAAGGCACGTGCTCAGATCTTTGTGTAGAAGCATTAGGATGGGATGAGTGGTTGTTATACTTATATAAATATGTACATTTTATGTTCCTTTATGTACCCCACGCATGTTGAGCACTTAGTGCCGAACTCCCCCATTTCACGGGGGAGGGTGTTTTTTCCAACACTTCTATTAGTGGCTGGTTATTAGCTCCTTTCTGCTCCCTTTCCCGGGTAGCCCAAGTATCTTCGGGCAGGCTGTGATGGCCTGAGGTACATTATTATCCCAAGAATCTTCGGGCAGGGTGGTGTGGTGGTTGGGCCAGGTGTGTGCGGGCAGGTGGTTTCCCAAGTGTTTTCGGGATGAGGCCCAGGTGTCTTCGGGCATGGCAGTAGATCTTCTAGCCCAGGTTTCTTTGGGCGTGGAAGTGGTTGTTCTATCCTAGGTGTTTGCAGGCATGGTTACATGTGACATTTGTGGCCCAGGTGTTTGCGGGTGGGGTTTGGCAGTGGGACTATGTGAGGATGTAGCCCAGGTGTATGCGGGCGGGATGAGGCAGTGGGACTACGGTGAGAATGGCGGGATTGCTCCGAAGCGTATGATATCTTCAATAACCAGTGGGAAGGTGGTGCGGGGTATCCATACTTTGATAACATTTCTACTATACTCTATTGACTTCTGTTACTTGGTGAGGGTGACTGGTGAGGCTGGTTGGATAGATTCATTTCTAGGTTTTGGTTCTTATGTTTTCTCACGGGTCATTAGGATGTCCCCCACTTGTGCACGACAGCTTTAAATTTCCCTACTGAGTATACTTGTATTCTCACCCTACGTTTCTTTCAGGTTTTCAAGAGGACTACAGGGACTATGCGTGACCTTACTAGTCAGGCAGGGGGAGTTGCGGCTATTTTCTGTTGTTGTTTTTCTTTACTTTTTGGTATAGTACTTGGAGCTTTTCTGTACTTGTAGTTTTGTTTCACTATTGTATAAAGAATGCATATGAGATTTGTTTTGGGATATTTCTATACTTGTTCCTTTTCATCTTCTTAGTGTTTGACTCATCATATTTTCTAATCATAAATTAATAAAAAGCGTAATGCCTCCCATATTTGTGAAAAACTCATACGATTGGTGCTAGTCGACACTCCGAGGCCTACTGGAGGTGGGACTCGTGGGTCATTATCTCCCTTCCACCATTGCCAGCTCAGGAGGGGCATATTTGGTGGGAGGGGGTCATGACAGAATGTCATCAGAGGGATGGTTGAGAGATAGGATGGAGTCTGGAGTTAGGCACAGTGAGGATTGCATGTGATGGTAGGGTGACAGTGTTGGCTGATCTTGGTGCATGACATAGCCTAGAGAAGACCGGCTATGACATGGGATTTTAGGGCCCCTCGTGATCCAATGCAAGGACTCTGAGCCTACCGAACGACCACCTGAGACTAGATTGATTGCAGGGTAGAGACCCTATGGAAGGTACATGCATCATCATGATTGTGTTTTACTTGATTTGGGTGTTTTGGGAAAGAAATTCAAATAAAATGATAAAGTAAAACCTTGAGGGAATTTCCTTGCTACTTGGGCTTAGGCGATCTTTGTTTACCGTACAGCTATGGCACCTAGACACCAACATAACAGAAGAGGATTGGGACGCGGATAGTTGCACGCAACATAAGCGGCAACCCTGGCAAGGCCAGAGATCGAGGGACATGTTTTTGGTTTTACTTAAATTCTATCATTTATGTTTTAGAGTGTCACACTCTTTTTTTGAAACCCATTCTCGCCCATGCTTTGGGCCTGGACCTTGTTTTTCATGAGTCTATAATGCCGTGTTGTTTTCCTCTTTCCTTTAAATGTGTGTGAAGAGTCTTAACATGTGGGGAGAGAAGGACCTGATCCCAAATCGAGATGCATTAATGTGGATGTGATTAAATCCGTGCAGGAGAGTCAGTGCCGCCTAAAGCAGATAATATCTCGACATGGGAGAAGGAATTCATCAAGCCATGTGTTCGGGCAATTTATTGTTGTTTTTATGGTGTTAGGGGTAGTGTAATTTTGAAAAATTCTAATATATGGAAGTTGGATGACCTAATTTCTAATTGAGATGCATTAATGTGGATGCGATTAAACCCGTGCAGGCGAGTCAGCGCCACCTAAAGCAGATAATATCTCGGTATGGGAGAAGGAATTCCTAACTCATATAATTAGGGTTGTCGGTTGTTTCCTGTTATAACAATAGCCCTGAGAGGTATCTTGTGGGTTGGTTGTTAGGATCCATTCTTTTTTCTGGGTTGGTTTTTAATTCTCGAGGACGATAATGTTTTGATGGGTATCTGATGTAATGCCCCGGACCCCTCCAGTCTATTACTTTGTTGAAATCGATGTGGTCAACACAACGTGCGTTATAATGATAATTTTTAATACTTATGATAATGTAAAAATATGTTAAATAATAATGACGATGAAATAAATTGTGGGATTAATTAAACTAAAAAGAGAATAATCATGATAAAATGATTTAATGGGTGTTATTATTATTAATGATGTGAAGTGGGAAGGTGTGTGATACATTAGATGTTGATAAATGAAACATGTGGTTTATTATTAATTGAGTAATTGTTGAAATTAAATTTGAATAATAATAATGGGTGTTGTGTTATTAATATTATTCATAATATTAATAATAATGGGAAATGAATGAAATGGGTCATGATATTTGTTTCAAAAAAATAAATGAATATGAACAAATGGAAGCATGGTGGTGCATTAATACAAATTAAAGGTGAGTTTGTTATTATTATTATGTTAAATAATAATAATAATTGTGGCGTAAAAATATGTTCGGTTTATTAAATTGAATGGTTTTAATTTAATAAAAGTGGTTTCAATTTAATCAGTGTGAAATTAAAATAAATAGAATTAAATAATTAAATTGACGGATGTTATGCGACATTGATGTGGCATGGTTAGATTCAGATATCCAACTGGGTGGTTTAACGTGGTCAATGCGATGAGCGTAAATATTATCATTATTAAAAATAATAAAGATAGCGTAAATATGTATATATATATATGTGTGTGTGTATATATTTGGATAATTAAATTAAATGGTTTTTATTTAATAAAGGAAACCTTTTTTAAATTAATTGGAATTAAATGGGGGCACACAAATCTTGCACTGTGATTGTGTTACCGTAAAAATATCTTTCCACCCCTATATTGTGGTGATATTAATTAAATGTTTTATATAATGTTTACTAAAATTTTTATAATAAATGACATGTTATGGTCATAAAGATGAGGTGCATGGCCCCATGTATCTTTACATAATTTATATAATAATTAATAAATTATAATAATGATAAATGAAAATAAATAAATTGAATGCTAATGAAATGCATGGGAAGGGGAGGCGTGAATTTAACTTTCCCCTTTTATAATTATACATTTTATGTATTATTATTTTAATAGTTTAATAACTAATAATAAATGAAAAAGAATAAGGAGGCACATCTTTTGTTTGGGTGCGTGATGAAATTTTGAGAAGAAAGGGGATTGGAGAGAGAAAAAAAAGGAATAAGAGAAATAATATTAAAAGAGAAATAAATGAAAAAGGGGTAATGGGTGTATAATTCTAGTTCTCAACAAGACTAAAATAGTGATTGATTTTGGAATTATAAAAAATAAATAAATAATTTATTAATAATAATAATAAAATATTGTTATTATTAATTTTGGTGATAAAACACCTATTTGTCGGTAACGTCTTCGTACGACCTTAGTTTTACGAAATGTCAGTGGCAGTGTGACCCCGACTTCGAGACATAAATTATGAGTCCAATATTGGATGTCTTTATTGGGTTTTTAGATCGGGTACCTGAAACGCTTGTGAATTAATAGATTTAATATTATTATTAAACCTTCGACCAGTCATAACTCCCGCGTGTGACATCCGATTAAGTTGTCGTCAGTGGCGATGTGATACTGTTATTAATACAATCAATTCAACTCTAATGTTTCATATTAAATTATGACTCATGTCTCAGGTCAATTAAACTACTATTATTAATTGAAGTTATTATTATCATTAAATGCATGGAAACTGCGTGACGAGTTGTGTGTTGACCAGTCAAACAACGTAACAGTTGTACGATCGCGTCGTGTAATCATTAATACACATTGTGTAGTGTTTTAACTTTTCGTTGCCTATATAAGAGAGGTACACGTGTTATTTACGGACCACTCTTCTTCTCTGCACGGCGACGCTCCCTGATGACCTAGAAGCCTTCCACCTAACTTCTTCATCCGGACTCCGATCGTCGATCCGTCAGTGACCGCGGGATCATGTCAGCGAGGAGAACATCCTACAACCTATTTTGTTCCCTCTTCTTCGAACTCCCCTCCGCAGTTTCCAACTCAGGAGACTGCTGATAATTGACGGGAATGACAGTCTTTGACCAACGACTCTAAAAAGTCATTCTGTGAGAAGCCTTCTGATCATGGTGGTCGTGTTCGTAGAAGGACATCGAAACTTTTGAGGTATGGATCATACCTTCGTCTCTCCAAATTGGGCATCATGTGGGGTGGTTGTCCTCATGTTTACGAAAAACAGTTTTGAACAGGTTTAATAATGATAATAACTTTCTGGTATAATAGGGATGGGATGTTTTTGAATGCAGTTACATTATTTATATCATGTGATATTATGCTGTGAATTTAATGAGCTTCTATCTACTGAAAATCATGGTCTTTGGGGGCATTTTTTTACGCAATTAAAATTTTCCCCCTCCTTCTAGATTTTCTTGTGGATGAAAATTTTATTGAATGTGGAAATTGGTTAATCACGTAATGTTGGATGATTAAACACCTGGAACCCTTGTGTGATCACCCCGGTTGGACAAACTGAAATAATAAACATGTGCATGTTGTTTACAGATTATTTATGTAAAGGGGGTGTTTTGTGGGTTTTTTTGGATCGGGTGAGAAGCGGGGTAGCAGCTGTCTTGGTTGTGGCTAGGTGTGAATTCTATGTTGGTGACAGGTAGTGGGGCTACGATAAATGGTATCAAATGGATGATGATGTACGGGTTTCTGTGTGATTATGGTTATGGTGGTTGGAAGTGGGGCTGCAGGGATGGGTTTTAATGTGAACGAACTATGGTTTGTGAATAATAAATAAAATGTGGAGGAGTTAATGAATAGTGGGGCTTGGTAATGGAACAAGAATAATAATCAATGTGGTTTGTTGGTTAATATGAAGGGACTTGTTTGTGTTTCTTGTGTTTTCCTAATGTGATTTTTGGATGGTAGGGATATGTTTTATAAACGCTTGGTCCAATTTGGTTGTTGATAGTTTCCCGATAGTTAAGAAACTGATAACTAAAGCTATTGAAACATGAAAACATTAAATGGGGTTTTGGGATTGTTTGTTGTGTGCATACTCTCAAAGTAGCAGTGCCAAGGCACGTGCTCAGATATTTGTGTAGAAGACTTAGGATGGCCTGAGTGGTTGTTATACTTATATAAATATGTACATTTTATGTTTCTTTACGCACCCCACCCATGTTGAGAACTTAGTACCGAACTCCCCCACTTAGTTGGGGAGGGTGTTTTTTCCAAAACTTCTATTAGTGGTTGGTTATTAGCTCCTCTATTCTCCCTTTCCCGGGTAGCCCAAGTATCATCAGGCAGGCTGTGATGGCCTAAGGTCCATTATTATCCAAAGAATCTTCAGACAGGTTAGTGTGGTGGTTGGCCCAGGTGTGTGCGGGCAGGTGGTTTCCCAAGTGTCTTCGAGATGAGGGCCAGGTGTCTTCGGGTGTGGCAGTAGATCTTCTAGCCCAGGTGTCTTCAGGCGTGGCGGTGGTTGTTATTTCCTAGGTGTTTGCATGCGTGGTTACGTGTGACAGTTGTGGCCTAGGTGTTTGTGGGCGGGGTTTGGCAGTTGGACTGCATGAGGATGTGGCCCAGGTGTGTGTGGGTGGGATGGGGCAGTGGGACTGCGGTGAGAATGGCGGGATTGGTCCGATGCGTAGGATGTCTTCAATAACCAGTGGGAAGGTGGTACTAGGTACCCATACTTTGATAACATTACTACTATACTCTATTGACTTGTGTTACTTGGTGAGTGTGACTGGTGAGGCTGGGTGGATTGATTCCTTGCTAGGTTTTGGTTCTTCTATTTTCTCACGGGGCCTTAGGATGTCTCCCCACTTGTGCACGAGAGCTTTAGGATTCCCTACTGAATATACATGTATGCTCACCCTATGTTTTCTTTCAGGTTTTCAGGAGGACTACAGGGACTGTGCGGGACCTTACTAGTCAGGCAGGGGGAGTTGCTGTTGTTTGTTGTTGTTCTTTTTCTTTACTTTTTGGTACAGTACTTGGAGCTTTTATGTACTTGTAGTTTTGTTTCTCTATTGTATAAAGCATGCATATGGGATTGGTTTTGGGATATTTCTATACTTGTTCCTTTTTTATTCTTGGTGTTTGACTCATCCTATTTCCCAATATTAAATTAATAAAAAGGGTAATTGCTCCCATATTTGTGAAAAACTCATACCCTTGGTGCTAGTCACCACTCCGGGGCCTACTGGAGGTGGGACTCGGGGGTCATTATCTCCCTTCCACCATTGCCAGCTTAGGAGGGGAATCTTTGGTGGGAGGGGGTCATGAAATTATAATATGTAGGAATGAATAAAGATTATATTAATAGCATCTTATATTCGATACTAAAACCACACACACTAACATTCATCTAGTGGATAGTAATAATCTCTATATAATAAGAAAAATTCATATTCAGAGAAATAAATTCAAATATAGAAATGTTCATTATAATTCTCCCATGTATCAACTAACTCCCCATGATAAAAGATAAAAAATAACCACCATTGTGGAGATACCTCCTTAGCATCATTATAGCCAATGAAACCTAGAGCTCCCTCCATGTATGAATCAAACTAATGAAAATATCTTACTCATCCAACCAAGCCCTAGTATCTGGATCTGAAATTCATATTTAATACTTTTTTGGACTATAGCATTTAAATTGTTTAAGATTAATCTTCCAAGAATCATCATCATTGAAATCAACAATATGTTGATATACCGGTACATCCAACTAAACCCCATCATATTTAAAATGATAGGGACTTCAACCTGGATCCATTCTTATAAAAGAAAACAATAGTGACTATAAACATGAAATATGGATTGTTTTATGTTTATAAATTAATTCATTTTTAACATGGTTCTCTATTTCTACCCTAGTCAATCACAGGTGTAGAAAATCATGATTCATGATCCTAACCAAGGTCTCTACCCTAGAAGTTGAGTCACATAATGTATTATGACTAATAGTGTTTAAGTTCATTAAATCATATCATTGGGGGCCCAAAATACCTATTTCATAACTGGTACTCCTTATTTACATAAAATTCTAGAGTTTATCTGATTTTATTTTTCTACCAACTCCTATAATATTAATCAATTCCTATCTCCAATCATAATATTTTCCCTCAATGAACATATTTGTTTCCACTCAATCAGGACCCCCACCCCCACTGGTTCCCCTATTGGGTTGGTAGTGAGGAGAAAAAGATGATCCCTAATGATTCCCTCTAATTGTCGATGGTTGGGTGAAAAGCCCTTAGGGTATAAATTCATAAAATGATAGGTATTACCATAAATATATAAAGATAATTTTAAAATATAATATTAGATTAAACAATATATACCATTACATAAATTAATAATCATTAAAAATACATGAAATTAATGATATAAAAAACACAAAATAATGTAGTATAAAAATATGATTTGATAACCACAACTGGAAATAATTTATGAACAAAAACTCTGGTCTAGTAATTCCAAGATCAACTACCAACAAGATCCTACAAACCTGAAAAAGCTTATGTATACATAGGGTGAGAATACTAGTGTAATCAGTATTGTTTTCCACAAAACCACTCAAATTTTTTTGAAATAAGTGTACTAGATTCTAGTGAGTTAAAAACTGAAGCCAAGTTTTTACCTTAATAGGTAATACTACATCCCATCCTCACAATGTATCACTCAAAATGTAACACATATAAGTAAACATATCAGTATCAAAACATATATAAATATGAATGATATACAGATTCTACTTTCTCACTAGTGCTTCACTCTCACAACATGACGTCTAAGAATCTATGCTCTCATCCCTTCTTTAATTCATTGTAGACCTCATAAAAACTTATCAAATCACATCTTTTTCCCTATGTATCTCACTACAACCTCATAATAAACATCTTACTCACAACCAAGTTATAAGACTGAAATCCACCACCACCCATGTGACATGCCATATATTTCAATCCACTATAAACCATACATGATGAACCTTGGGAATCTATAAAAACCCTTACTAGATACATGTTTGTGCTATAACCATAAATTTCTATATCCCACACATATAAGTATAATTAAAAAAATATTCTTCATTACCCGAGTAGACATATACCCCATAAATTAATCAATTATAGCTTGGATACGCATACACAATATTTAATTACAATGGGAGTGTATATAAGATGGATAATTCATCCATATATTCCCTTACAAACCAAGATTATTATGTATGTAATATTTTCCAATACATTAGCTCATCGGTTGTCTTCCCAAATAGGGTGGTAGAGTTTATGAAATTAGAAAATCTAATAACCATATCACTCAAAACCAGACTATGGGAAACTATATAGCCTTAAAATAAAATAAAGATATCACCCCACAAGACACATGACAACCCCTTCAAAGAACTAGTAAACTAGATTTCATATATATATACACATTCATCAAGATTCAATGTCATTAACCATTTCCACTAGTAATTAGAAATTTATATTCATTCATTAACTCCTCACAATATCTTTTTTAACCATCTAATTTCATAGTAATAAAAACTGATCTCATTATTCTTATTACCATTTATCACTTTCCATCCAATGCTTCTCATATCATTCAATTCAACCATCCCATGGATTCATTATTTATCATTACCAACACCAACAAAAATCCCATGATTTAGTCATTAATTCATTCTCTATTCTGTAAATTAGGTGCTCTAGGGGTTATCTAAAGCATCCAAAAAAGTTAAACACTCTATAATTCATCCAACTATATAATACATGTAGAACACACAAGAATAACCATTTGATAATGAGCCACTAAAATTAAATATCATTTAAGAACCAATGGGAAAGTCTAACTCTCAACATATTCCAACAATCATAGTGTCATCCTCGACACCATTCCTCACAACACATACAATTCAACCATCTTTAACATCATTTTATAATTATAAATCCTGAAAACCCTCTCATTGTTCATCAAATACACAAACTATACCAGGTTAAAAAAATATATCAAGACAAGGGCACTGCCATTCTAGAGAACATAGAAATCTACAAGGTATTTTCATCACGAAAACTCAATGGGAAACCAATGTTATAATTCCAAGTAATAAAATAATTTAACAAATAAAAATTATCTCACTCATCCCCAAACAATTATCTTCATAAATTAAAGCAATTAGTTACCATTTTTTATTTACTGATTTATTATGAATAGGTTTAGAAAAAAAGAAACCTCTAACCAGCAAATACTAAAATCTATGTTCCAACATTAAATATTGTCCAAGAATCAATTTCATTTTAAAAAATTTTAATATAATTATTGTAATAAATTATAATTAATGTAAAATTAATAAACTAATCATAACTAACATTATTTATTTTATCCAAACCAATAATATCAACCATGTTAAACACACACAAAATCACAAAATGTAGATATTAAACTATTGGACAATTCACAAGAGGCATAATTAATAATTTTTCAAAACATGTTATCACAACACACATTTAATTATTTATTTAATTTAGTTATTATCTAAATTTAGTTTATTTCAACCATTTACCCAAAGATACTAATGTATGATTCTTTCACATTGACACAAGAAACAAAAGGAGAGTTAACAAATCCTCTATGTTAATTTTATATTCAGGATTTTCTAAGAATAAATGGATGAACAAGGATCAACCACTAATTATCTTGAAGGAAACCACCAAGAAACTTATCTACATCAAACCACCATTAGTTCATGCTCTAAAATCAGCCCAAACTCAGATAATTTCATCATAAACAACATCCATGGTGAAATATTGCATTGAAAATGAATATATTTTGATAATAGATAGTTCCTTGATCAAAATTAATTTGATTTGATGATCGAAGGTGTGGGGTATCACAAATAAAGTAAATGGAGAGTTGTGAAAGGACTTGGGGTCAGCTAGTGTCTAAGATTATAGAATAAAAATTTATCCAAGGAAGTATGGAACCTATATTTATAGTGGAACCATGGAATACCCCCACCACAACATAGTGACTATTATAATTCCAAAGGTGGATCTAGTCAAATAGTGATCTAAAATTTAACAGTTAGGACCCATAATTTTAATGTGTTCTGAAATCTATATAAATATTACAGGAATTAAACCACACCTTGAACCAATATTTATACTATTGAGTTTTATATTCCTAGATATTCACCAAATTCCCACACTATGGCATGGGGAAAATCCCCTCCACATGTTGATCCACCACACTGAGACATTCATTTTGTAGATCTCTATCCAACTCTCTCATACAACACATCATCTCCTTGACCTACCATCAAAATTCTTATACCCTTGAATTAAAATTCTTTATATATTCTAAAATAATAGATAAAAATTATGCCATGTTTTATTCTTATGATTGTGTTTCTCTATTTTAGAGGGGGTCAATAATGTTTATGGATCGTTTCAGAAAGGTATAGGTTGGGAATAGACTATAGGGAACATTAATGACATAAATGGTAAATTGACGATGTAAATGGGTATTGGGGAACAATATGTGAAAAAATATTGTGAAATAATTCAATTTATTCCGTAAACAATATTTTTACATCAAATATATGTCATCAATGATATTTAACGATATGCGACATGTTTTTCAGTATATATACTTCATGGGATCATTTTAGGTGGGCCTAGTATGGGTACTTCCCGAAAAGAACATTTACATTATAAATGGTAAATTTATGGTATTAATAGTTCACGAGGAACACACTATAAAAATGGTTTGAGGTATAAGTCACATTATTCATTAAACATTATTTTTACATCAAAAATATATCAGTTGGTAAGTTCTACTTGAAGTGACTTGTTTTTTTGGAAAACATGATTCATGTGGATTTTACATAATAAATTTATGGTTTGAAACATTAATCGATTCATACTAGTAGGTTTTATCTATACCCAATCTAACTCCCTCTTCTATCTCAATTTTCAACCATATTATTCATACCCTAGTCACTTCTAGGAAATTTTCTGTATCTCCTCTCCTTCTATATTTTGTTGTTCAGTGCTCGATCTCCATTGTGGTTGAACCATGTCTCTCTCTATAAAAAAATTATTTTTTGATTACCATTTAATGTGGTTTTGGATTTGGACTTAATTAATTAATTGAATGATCATATAAATATTATTATTTTTTATTCTTCAAGATCCATTGTTTGATTTTATTCATGAGTCTTGTCCTTGATTTGGATGTGGTACAAAAAGTGTCATTCTAATGGTATGTGTGACCTAACCTCTTAATCAACCCTTGTTGTTATGAATTATGAATCAATGATGCGGTAATAGTTGATAGGACCTCCATTTTTTGTTTTTTTCTTCCTTAGAGTGGTTGTGGATCCATCCAATTTTGGTATGAAACCTGAGTTTGAGTTGAGTGGTTCCATCTCCAGCCAATGTTATGTGAAATTTTTACTTCTCTAGTATTATTAAAAAAATTAAATGAATTGGAATGATATAATGGATTTTTATATGTGGAAAAATAGTTTTTAGAAAAAATTGTTTTCCCTTTTTGGATTAAAAAAAAGGTATTTTCAAATAATTTTGAAATGGATTTATGAAATGGTTTTCAAATATGGTTTTTGATGAAATTATTTTGGGAATAAAGCACATGGGAATACTTTAATAATTAGGTGGAATAATTACAATTGGTAATTTTCCATTTTTTGGGGGGGTACAGTCATGGATTGTTCCTCTCTTCTATATGCCTTTTGATCAAGGGAATGTATATTGAAATTATGATAGGGTTCGCTCAAGGGATGTTTGTATGATCCTTAATCAAGTGTCTTATTTTCCAGAGTTTGAATTAGTCCTTATTATTTATTACGGTGTGACTAGTATTATATTCTTTCCTATAGTGGTCATTTGAATGATTTACCTATAATTTGTAATTTTTTTTATGATGTTATTACCATCTTTGATAAATGAGATGTTCCTTGAACTGGTTAAACTAACTAGTTTTAGACCTGTGGAAAATGGTTATTTATTTACCATGATTTTAAGATAAAAACTATTTAATTAATTAACATTCCATTTTTTCGTTAAATTTTTCATATTTAAATTATTTTTAAATATACTTGATATGGACACCTATGTGGGATCCTATTGATCCTTATTAGCTCACACCTTATGCAGCCATTTTGTGGTGGGTAAACATTGTTATGTCATTTGATATAGGAATGGGTAAGGTGTTGTAGTGAGGTGACGAGGTTCATGATATCTAGGTATGGGTTTATTGTGGTTATATGATTGGTATTTAACCCCTTATAACATGTTTAACCTGTTATTGGTTTATATTGACCTTTTTGTTTTTTCTATAAATGTGTCTTTAGGTTTTATCTTCTATTTTTGAGTTTTATCAATATTATTGTACTTTTAATATTGAATATATTATTTATAGTTTTACATACTCACATATATATATATATATATATTTAATTTATCATGTTCCATGTTTGGAAAATAATTCCTTATGGTTTTTGTTCTATTCTAGGGTGCTAGTCTCCAGACCATCAAGATTTGGAATTTATCGCACCATGATTTGCTTTTCATTTTTACCCTTACTCCACTGTGTGAAACTGATTTAGTATTGTGAATTTAAATTATTCGAAAAAAATCACATGATGTTTGATTAAATAAATTTATATTTATCACATTCAAAATTTTATATTTCTCTTGATTTGAAATTTTGATTATTTGTGGAGGTGATTTAGAAGATCCACAATGAAGTTCAAGAAATTCGGCCCCAAATTCCCATGAATCCAAGAACACTAGTGGACTCAACGACACGCATTTAAAAATAAGTGAATCCTTTTGGGCTGAAATTTTGTTAAAGGACCCAAAGTTTAGGTTTATCCAACATTAATGAGGTAACCCTATTCAAATTCATCTATTAAAATACAGAACCATAACGATCTATCCAAAAAAATGAATCTTCTCAGAGTCAAAAGTTTTCCTCTACGTTTTATAAAAATATCTTTTTATATACATTTTTAGACTCCAAATAGGAGTTAAATGTATATAGGAGTTATTCCAAAAAATATTGTTTTTATAAAATAGATATATGATTTTATAGTAGCTACAAACTATGGTCCCTATGATTTCTCAAAATGAGCATGCTCAAAACCACCTCCCATTTTGGATATAAAAGAAAACATAGGGATCCAAATTTATTGTTCAACCAGGAAGAAAGGTTCTTCAATTTTGGAGTTCCAATGGAGTCATATAATCAATAATATACGTTGTTCAGTCCATGGTATGTTCTAATTCATCAGCATTGTCTTTATCTCTTCTGATGGTGTTCTAAACTTCTTGTGATCACTCGAGGTGGAACTTGATTAAATCTCGAGCTTCATGTTGGAAATATTTGAATGATATTTGTAATTATAAAATTTAATGTTGATTTTATTCATATTTTATTATTATTTTAAAGGGTTATGTTCTACTATTTCATACTTGACTCACAAGACCATGGATTTTTGTACCCTTTCATCGTATGTTTCACACGCCATTCACTATTTCATCTTTATTATTTTAATTATGGTGTTCGTGTGGCTCATATTGAAAATTTAAACACTAATAAAAACTATCATGAAAATTTAAATTTATTTTCTACTATCCCAAATAAATAACATGAAAACCTAGACAGCAACACAAGTTATTCATGTGTTTTTATTCTATGATTTGGTTATAAAGTCGAACACAAATCACTAAATCAATAGTGGAAACCAGTAAATAATTATGTTTTTTTGACTCAACTCTAGGAGGAATGCAATTGTAAATTTAGTAATATACTAGTTATAAGAGTTAAAACCTGGTATTAGAAGATCATAATACTATCTCTTGAAGTTATGAATGATGAGCATCATGAGATTTCAATGTGTTGATCTCACTTAATCAATTATATTAATTTCTTCTCTATTTTGTCACTTTCATTTTTTTACTAGTTAAATAATAAACCCCCAAGATTTAAAAAATCACATTCACATTTAAGTTTAATTTGAAAACCATTATTTTTGAATTATTGAAAAAAGGCTCTATCAGGAGGCGACCGAGGGTTCCTACTTTACTGCAGAAATTCTAATAAAACTAAAAATTTAATTTCATGTTATCGACAACATGATCAAATTTTGGATCCGTTTCCACGGATCTAAAATCAATTTTTTATTATTTTTTTCTTTTTATTTATTTATTTTTTTTATTTATTACTGTTTTCAATATCCCCATTCCCTTTTGGATTTTTTTCCTTTTGTTTATTATTTGTTTGTCTCTGTTTATTCCTCTCAATTATTCTATATCTCTAATTATATAATATAAAATTATATTTTCTCTTCTCCATTTATTATTATAAAGTTATTTCATTTTATCCACTTGAATTTTACATTTAAAAAAATTCACATTATATTTTCATTACCTGATCATAAAAAAGACAAATTGATTGAATTTGACCCAGAAATTGAAAAGGCAATTCACTCAAAAATCATGTTATATAGAGGAGGAAAATAAAGTAAAATTGAGGAAACCATTTTGGAACCTAATTTAGACCCAAAATAGTAAAAAATTTAACCAAATAAAACCCCAAAATTCATGAATTCAATTAATCAAGCTTTAAAAGAACTGACCACCCAGATATGGAGTACCAACTTGCGTACATACAATATCCTGATGAAGCATCCAACATTGAGATGAGATCATGCCTCATCCACCTTCTTCCAAAATTTCATGGCCTTTCTGGTGAGAACCCTCATTAAAATATAAAGTATTTTCATATAGTCTGGTCCACCATGATACCCCAAAATGTGTCTCAGGACCACATAAAGTTTAGGGCCTTCCCTTTATACCATGATGGTGTATCGAAAGGCTAGATACACTATTTTCCTAACACAATTGGGCACTATAATATCCTTAAACGAATATATATAGTAAATATTTTCCCTTCTTCCCTAAATACATTAATTATCTATGAAATTTGTGTAATGAAGTAATAATAGGGAGAGACCCTTCATGAATATTGGAGGATATTCAGATGAATTTTTTCTAGTTTTCCCCACCACCAAATTTGTTAAAAAAAATGATAATTCAATTATTCTATGAGGGACTTATCCCCATTGGTCCTGGAATGAAAAATGTTATATCTGGTGCTGCCCCAATTAATAAAAATCCTTATTCCAATAATTATTTAATAGCCCACAAGGCTAAAAATTTAAAAAAATGTTACATGAGAAATTTCACAAACATGAGGACTTCATGAGGCAATTCTTTGATCCCTAGAACAAAATGTCAATAACAAACTTGATGAAATGAATAACCTTACAAGTAAATTTTCTCAATAACAAGGTAATTCAAACTCTCCTCACATTCTATTACATTTTGGAATTCAATATGATAACACGCATTTTTCTGACCAGTTCCCAGAACTTCTAGATTCATCAAGTACATTTTTAGAAGAATTCCATGGCCATCCATTCCAACAAGAACCTCCCTTAAAAAAATAACCATTCAAGACATATAATTTCCTTGGGTGGTAAGTACAACCACATTACAAACAAATAGTACATTCAAGATACCACTAGAAGAACATGTATCATCAAGGAAAAGGTATGCATTCTTCTTATCTTTCATCTTCTAGGAAAAATCCACTTTATCCTCCTCCCAAATATAAACCCAGACTCTAGAAAATTGTGATGAAAATGGAAATCTATAATATCCATATCCAAGAGATTATGCACTCAACAATTCATGACCTATGAAATCAAGTGGGACAATAGGAAAACATCATAAGTGAGATAAAGATTCAAGGTTTTGTACAACTACCTTCCATGCCTATTGTTAATCAAAAAGATAAAGGTAATGACTATGAAATCACACTTCTTATTGGTAAAGATGTTTCTTCTTCGACCAATTTTGTAAAATAGGTAATTCTCCAACTTGAAAACATTATTTCCCTACTCGTAAAATATTTTAACGAAGAAAATTAATACAAAAGGTGCAAACACATTATTATTGGGGATTCTACGAAACAATCCATTCCTCTTAATTTCGCCCAAAAAATCACTAAATATAATAAAATTTTTGATATTTAGATTGATAATTAAATAAGGAATACATTTAAAAAGGTACAAGTAAATTTTCTTTTATTGGATGTAGTTAAAAATATCCATCCCTACACTAAATTTGATCAATAAATTTTCACCCATAGAAGGGGGATGATGAGGAATGAGAGATTCAACCTGTAAAGTAACATATCAGACTTAATACAAAAAGTAATGCCAACCAAATTCAATGATCTAGGTACATTCAATATTTCTTTCACCATAGGGGAGACCTCTTTTTTTCATTCGATGCTATATTTGGGTTCTTCGATTAATGTGGTTCCATAATCTATGTATTATTCTCTACAGTTCGGAAATCTTCAACCCATATAAATCATCATTAAAAATTACAAATGAATCACAACACACCCATAGAGAGTGATCGAGGACATATTCATAAGAGTGAAGAATATAATCTTCCCTATAGACTTTTCCATTCTAGATATGAAAGATACCTAATCCCAAGGACATTCCCCTCTCATACTAAGAATGAAGTTCCTCAAAATATCAAAGATGATCATCAATGTTCACAATGATATTTTGTCCATGGAGTTCAGTGTTGAAAATGTATGTCATAATATCCTTGTTTCTATGGAAGACCATGTTTAAGGGAACTCCGCTCTTCCTATCTATTGAATATAATTTCACTCTAAAAACAAAAATAAAAAAAACATTCTCTCCTTGACCAATACATTCATTTTTTTATTATTCTTAACCAATTGATGATTTGAGTTTTGATTCGTATTTTGAGTGTTCGGTGGGTTCATAAACGTTTAAATTTTGTTCTTTAATTGAAGAGTGTTTTCATGATGAGGTACTGATAATATTCGACAATTCAAAAAATCAAATTTATATTGATTCTCTTTCCTTAGAAAATAAACATGACCAAATAGATAGTTTCATATACCTCACACCTCTAAATCCCCTCCCTCAATCCAAAACAATAAGTATTGAAATTAAAACCACATCCATATAATTTAAAATATTCATATCTTAAGGGTATTGACAAATTCCATATCATTATTACCAAAAAACTCTCCTAACAAAAAAAATACAAAAAAATTATACCTTTTGAGAGAGTATAAAAAAGAAAATAGGATGGACATTGGTCGATATTTTTAGGATTTTCCCATCAATGTTTATGCATAATATACATTTACATGATGAGTCTATGATAAAAAGGCATGATCAATGTCGGTTAAATCAAACTCTCCTTGAAGTGGTAAAATTAGATGTCAATAAATTAATTTCTTTTGGGATCATTTATACTATATCTAATAGTAAATAGGTCAGCCTAGTGAAAATTGGGCCAAATAAATTAGGATAAGAGTTTTTCCAAATGAACAGAATGAATTGTCTCCAACATGTGTGAAAAATAGGTTTAAATTATATATTGACTATTTTCAAATGAATCAGTTCACTTGAAATTACCAATTTCATATCAACTTCATTGACCATGTTTTGGAAATAAAATTTGGTAAGTCCCATTATTTTGTCCTTCATGCATATTTTTTTTTATTTTGAAATCCATATAGCCCCTGAGGATCATGAAAACAAAACATTTACCTTTCCATTTGGCACATTTTCATAGATAAATATTATTTTTGGCCTCTATAATTATCTTGTTACTTTTTATTGTTATATATTGAGTATAGTTTTAATGTAACTTGAAAATTTCATGGAAGGTTTTATGGATGATTTTGTAATTTAGGGTAGTTTGATGAATATTTTAAACACCTAGATTCTATCCTCTTCCTTTTCACAGAAAAATATATTGTATTAAATTATGAGAAATCTAATTTCATGTTTGATCGGTGGATAGTTCTTGGGGAATTTCGTTTTAATGAGGTAATTTTTGTTGATAAATAAGAATTTTAATAAATTCCACCCCTTCCATATCGAAAATATGATCATGATTTGTGATCTTTCTTCAGTCATATAGGATTTTACCACCAACTCATTAAATACTCTAGTTATATCTCACTTCATGGACATGATTATTTTAAAGCGATTATGAATTTTTTTGGGTAAAAATTTTCTGGAATCTTTCAAATAACAAAAAAAGAGTCTCATGTTTCCTCCCATCACCCTACCAAAAAGATGGGATCACACATTAGAACATATGTGTGATGACTCTATCATTGAAATTATGGATGTTTTATCACAAAGGGTTAATATTCCTCCAGATGTCATTCTATATCCCTCATATACCCTTGACCGTACCCAGGAAGACATCACTGACACTAAAAAAGAACTTCTTTCGATTGTGTTGGAGTTTGAAATTTTATGTTCATATATTATTGGGCCAAAAATCATTGTCATTTCTGATCATGATTCACTTTTTTTATCACAAAGAAACCTAAATCCAAACCCTACCACATTCTGTATATGCACCACCTCCAAGAGTTTGACCTTGATATTAGACATATGAGTGTAGTGGAAAATGTAGTAGTAGACCAATTTGAAGGATTTCCCCACCATTTAACTAACATGTTAACTCATCCATCGTCATTGGAGAATTATTTTCCACTCAGAACCATTCTGATGTTGTGGACCTTACCATTTGGTATGTGGATATTGTGAATAATCGAGAAAAATCTAGGGTCCCCCATGATTTTAGAACCCCATAATCCTGGAGCCTTCTACATGAATCACGATGGTACATTTGGGATGAACTATACTTATGGATAATGTTTTGTCACCAAGTTGTTTGATTGTGTTTCCTGGTCCCTGAGTTCAACTCCGTTTTGAGTTTCACTCACACAATAGCATGTGGCGTCCACTTAGGCTCTCAACAAATAGCTCAAAATGTCCTTGACCCAGGACTCTATTTTCCAAAATTATATAGATATTCCCATAATTTTTTTTAATTCATGAACATGATGTCAATTCATCGGGAATATCATCAAGAGGAATGAAATTCCCCTACAACCCTTGTTATTCTGTGAAGTTGTGGATGCATGTGGCATTGAATTTATGGGCCCTTCCCAAATGCATTTGGATTTGTGTACATATTATATTCTATTGAGTACATCTCTAAATGGTTGGAAAAAGGATATGAGGACTAATTACTCTCAAGTGGTGGTTTATTAAATGAGTTTCCATATTTTCCATATTTTTGTTTTGCGGAGATTCTTCTTTTGTGATTATGGTTCACATTTTTTCAATCGTAAGATGAATATTTTGATATATATGTATGGGGTTTTTAATAAATTCTCAACTACATATCTCCTCTAAACTAACGAGAATGAAGAAATATAAAATTAGTAATTTATTTGAATCATACAAAAAATTGTACAACCTATAAGGAAATATTGGTGTTTGTGCTTGTATGATGTACTCGGGGCATATTGAAAAGTTTTGAAAACCCTGATCGGAATGTCACCATACATGGTTGTGTTTGTAAAGTCTTGTAACCTCTTGGTAGAGGTTTAACATTGTGTATAATTAGTTTTCAAACTATGTTATATGAATCTTTTAGATACGGGAAAGCATAGGAAATTGTAGATTCGGGATCTAGAATAAATTCAGTGTGATGCACATGAGAATTATCGAATCTATTAAGAGAGTACAAATTCTATCCATTATGGGATGATTAATCAGTGGATGTTTCACATAGGGCAGACATTCCTCATGTATTATTCTAGGATAATGATATAAATAGGTAATCTTAAATCTCGATGGCTCTTCCCTTACACAGTTACTAATTTTTACCCTTTTGGTTCTATATAGGTTTTTTATGAGAATAGTGGCAAGTGTTTTACCATCAATAAGAATAGGATCAAACACTTCTATGAGTATTTTCGAAAGAATCTCATGTAAGAAATCCAATTGATGGATGCCATATATGAAACCACTTAATAGGTTTTCCTTTCTCCCTACCTTTAATTACTTGCCTATTTATTTAAAGTACTTTTATTGAAGATAATGTAATTTTTAGCTATGGGTGAGGGTGACCCAACATAGTAATAATTATAAAAAAACTAACAACAAAAAATGTGCTGTCATTTTTTATTTCTTCTTTCTAATATTTTGTTTCTGGATAAATAATGATCTTAAAAATAATATCCAAATAATTTTTCATGATTGGATATATTATATGGGAAATTAAATTATTTTTTGTGAAAAAATTCAAATTAATTTTGATATAGAATCTTTTTCTAGATTTTTTATTTTAAAATTATTCTTAGGTTCTTAATGTATTTTTTATACTCATGCTTCATTAGCACATACTAATATTTTATTCTCTTAACAAAGAGGAAATCTAGGACCTTTACAGTATATTCTTCATTTTAATCACTTTATGGAGATTCTTGGGTCATGTAGAGAATCAAGAACATCCCTTGATTCTATTTGAAGTGATAAGATTCAACTATTCTACATTAATTATAGAGGACCTAATTCATTGAAAATTCCTTTCTCAATTAACCAATGTTTTTGTCTATGTTAAAATTTTACCATTCTTAATCCTTAGAGACCATTAAATTATTATTAGGATTCCAAATGTAATTAAACATTATCAATAACTACCCATATTGTGTGTTCATTATTGTTTTACATTCAGAAAGTGTGGGGGAGAGGTTTTTTCTATAGGAATTATTCAGAAAAAAATTATTGTTATTGGTTGATAGAAAGGGTGCCTACATTTTTCGTAGGATAGAAATTCAAAAGTCATATTATATCCCTATTTTACACCTTTTTCACTTTTTATCTTCAATGGAATTTGGGAAAATATAGTTCTTGTACATTTTAAAAACTAAATAAAGTAAAAAAGATGGAGAAAAAATATGTTTACTCGTTATTATTCACTGATCGGTTGTAACCCACACAAATGGATAATATGGATAGTGATTTGTAAGTTATACACATTGTGATGGGTTGAGTTGGTATATTAATTATGAATAATTGATAAATATTGACATGTATTTTACATGAGAGATTAAACACCCCCTCTTCTACCTCTGATTTCTATACATTAAATCCTAACTACCATGAACCTCATAACAAACTTTTGGAAGTCCTCTTGAGTAGAACACTAGTTTCTACTGGTAGAGAAAATAGATTCTTGAATTTAATATTTAAATATCATGTAAAAATTGGGAGAAGATAATGACATTAATTTCAAATGTTCCTTGATTGAAGATACAAAATTTATAAGTGATGTAGTTTGTGACATGTTCCATGGGTAATCAAATGAAGTTAAACAAATTTGAATTTAGGAGAAGATAAGTGATAAAAAATTTTATTTCATAATTTAGACATGATAAATTTCTCATAAAATGCAGTTTTTAAGTTTTCTCAACTATTATTTAGGAATGGGACTAGTTTACGATATAATACATTTCCTTAGAGTGGAAATGTTTAGGTTCGGGGGTGTGATTGCACCACGATTTTGTATTAATTTTTACCATTAGACCACTCTGTTAAACTAATTTAGTATTTTAAATTTCAATTATAATGAAAAAATTCACATCATTATTGATTCAATAATTTAATATTTATTAACTCTAAAAATATATATCACATCATTTGATATTTTCATTATTGGTGGAGGAGATTTGGTGGATCTATAATGAATATCGTGAAATACGGCCCAAACTACGCAAGAATCCAAGCACACTAGTGCAATAATAAGCATAGTACTACTAATTCCTACATAAATTTGGTCTAAACATTTGTTATATGATCTAAAATTTAGTTCGATATAACTTTCATGAAGGTACCCAATCCCAATTAGTCTATTAAAAGGCCCAACCAAACCAATCTCTCTAATACAATAAATCTATATGGAGTCAAAAGTTTTTATTTTTGTTTTTGGAAACAACTCTTTTTATATACATTTTATGGACTCCAAATTTTAAATGGAGAAATATAATATTTCATTAAACAAGTGCATAGTTTTTGTAAAAGAGATATAAGATTTTACAGTTTCTGAAACATATTATCGATGTGGTTTCTCAGAATCAAGGCTCCCAAAAACACCTCCCATTTTTTCAATAAAAGAAAACCTTGGGCACCACATTTAGAGTTCGTCCAGGAGAAATTGTTCATCCATTTCAGAGTCCTAATTGAGTCTTATACAAAATCCTAGAAGTTTTTAGGCCATTTTAATCTCTAATTCATCATCATTTTCTTTCTCTCCTCCTATTAAATTTTAGACACCTTGTGATCTCTCAGGGAGGAACGTGATGTAATCTTCATATTCATGTTTGATATATTTGAATTATTTTTGAATTATATTTTTTTATGTTGTTTAAATTAATATTATATTGTTCTTTTATTGAGTTAGGTACTTTCATTTCATACGTGACTCATATGATCGTGTTTGGGGGTACCGTTTCATGGGATGTTTCACACAAAGTTAACCATTTCCTCTCCCCTCTATTTATAGCAGTGTTTGTGTGGTTCATATTGGTCAATTGAAATCTTATAAATAGTTTCATAGACATGTACATTTATTCCATGGTATCACAAATAAATAACATTCAAACCTGGATAGCTCATTGGGTTTTTTGTGTATTACCTTCACGAGTTTTGGTTATTAATTCAAACATAAATCACCAACTCATTAGTGGTAACTGGTGAATCATTATGTTTTTTATTGAACCCTTGGTGGTATCTTATTTAAAAATCAGTAATAACATAGTTATATCTTTTAAAAACTAGGAATTAAAATATCATAATCCTATAGCTTGAAGCGATGAAGGATTGGCATCATGAGATTTCTCCAGGTTGATCACACTTAATCAATTCGGTTAAATCCTACATTGTTTTATCACATTAATTTTTCTGTTGACATATAAAATTATCAACCAAAAATATTACAAAAATCACATTCCAATTTAATTTTAAAAATAAAAACAAGAATTTTTAATTAATTTTCTAATGACCCATTTATAGTCTACCTTGGGTTCCTGATATACTACATAAATTATAGTAAAACTAAACATCTAATTTGATGCACATGATAATGCTATCATATTTTAGCAATTATTTTAGGGATCAATATTTTTTTTCTATATTTATTATTTTAAATTTTATTTATTACTCTTTTCAATATCTCCCCTTATATTTTCATTTCTTTTGTTTTTTTTTTGTTATTTTTTGTTCTACTTATATCTTCTTCTCTGTATCTAATTTTCCAATGTAACATTCTCTTCAATTTTATGCTCTAATTGTTATTAAGATATTTTATTCTTTCCATATTCAATCATAAATGTTATAAATATAAAAAACTCAACTTATTTTCAGGAACCTATCAAAAAAAGAAAAATAGTCTAAATTTGACCCAGAAATTTAAAAGACACATCACTCATATATAAGGTCATCTAGAGTAGGATTACTAAAAATTAGGAACCAATTTTGAACCTTATGTTGTCCTATAAAAATAAAAAATTAAACCAAAACCCCCTCGAAATCATGTCTATAAATAATAAAACATTAAACTAACTAACCACCTCAGATGTTAAGTACCAACCTAAAAACATCCAATATCCTGACAAAAAAAATAGTTTTGAGCTGAGATCTGGCCTCACACACCTAATTCATACATTCCATGGTCATCATCATGAGGACCCTCACAAAATTTCAAGGTGTTTCACATATTTTGATCCACCATGAAACCCCAAAATGTGTCTAGAGACCTCATAATTTTTATGGCCTCACTTTCTCCCTTGATGGTATAGCTAAAGACTCGTCGTACTATCCTCCTACAACAATTTGGGGATGTAATTTCCATAAATTACACTTTCTAGATACATTTTACCTTCCTCCCAAACTTCATAAATTAGAAAATAAATTTTTGGAATTAAGAAATCATAAGGAGAGACCCTTCAAGAATATTAGGTTAGATTCAAACGACTTAGCTCAAGTTTCCCCAAACAAGAAAATTAGTGAAAATTTCTAATTCAATACTTCTATGAGGAACATAACCCTATGGATCATGGAATGAAAGATGTTGGTGGTGGTTCCCTAGATGATAAAAATCCATCCACCCTTAATTACTTAAAAGAAAACATGGATCAAAATTCAAAACAATTTGATACATGAGAAATTTCACTAATCCAAGGAGTTCATGAGGTAAGTCATTTATCCCTATAAAAAGGGTAGATAATGAATTTGATGATATGCATACCATTATAAGTAAATTAATTGAAGCATAATGTAATTCAAACTCTCCTCCCCTTCCATTAATTTACAGTATTTATTATGATAACACTCATTTTTGTGACCATTTCCCACAACATGATGATTCATCTAATTATTGTGAATAAATATTCCTTGAGATACCCTTCCAACAAGAAACACCCATATAGAAAGAACTATTTAGGACAAATACAAACCCTTAGTGGAAACCACAACCACAATACCAACAATGTGGAAACTTAGGCTACCCTGAGGAGAAATGGTTAAACATGTTATTATTGGGGATTATCTTTAATAATATATTCCTCTTCCTTTCCTCCAAATAATCTCTAAATCATAAAAAATTATAATGATATTGATAATGAAATAATGGATATGTTCAAAAACATACAAGTTAAAATTTCATTATAGGATGCATTTAAATTGATCCCTCACTATGCCAAATTTCAGAAAGGGATCTTCTCCCACAGATGGTGACTGAAGGGGAATAAGAGATTCAACCAGGGAACAAACACCACAGCCTTGATACAGCCACAAATTCCAACCAAATACAACGATATAGGAACCTTCCCAGTTCCTTACACCAAATATGAGACCTTATTTTCTGATGTAATGAAGGATCTGGGTGCTTCGATTAATGTGATTTCATACTCTATGTACAATTATTTATTGTTTTTATATCTTCATCAAATGGAAATAATCAGGAAAAATTCCAAATGAAGCACAATGCACCCATTCGGAGTGTTCGAGGATGTCACCTTAAGAGTGTAGAATCTAATCTTCCTCGCATACTTCTACATTCTAGAGATGGAAGATAACTAAACCCAAGGATGTTCCCATCACACACTATTAAGGCTATATATTAAAATAGAAGAGATGATCATCAGTGTCAACAATGGTATTCCTTCCATGGAGTTTGGTGGAGAAAGTTATATTTTAATATATGTGATTCCATGAAACACCACATTGAAGAGAACTCCACTTTTCCTATCTATTTCATAGAAGTTCTCTCTAATTACACACCCACTATAATTCTCTCCTTGACCCATACTTTGATTTATATTATTCTTCTTCATCAATGGATGATTTTAGTTTTGATTCATTTTTTGAGTATTGTGTGGGTTCAGAAAACTTTAAATTTTGTACTTATATTAATGAGTGTATTCATTTTGATGCACCCAAAACATTCAATGATTCATAAAATCTCATTTCTATTGATTCTATTTTTGTAGAGAATAAACATGAGTATATAGATAGTTAGATATACCTAACTACCCCTAAATCACATCCCTCAATCCCAAACCATTAGTGTTTCAATTAAAACCACTTCCATCTAATTTAAAATATTCATATCTCAAGGGAATTGACCAATTTCTCGTCATTCTTGGGATATGATGGACATTGGGTAGCATTCATGGGATTTTCCCATATATTATTATGTATCATAAACTTTTAGATGATTATGTTAAACTTGTAAGGTAAGATCATCGTTAGTTAAATCCTACTCAACATGAAGTAGTAAAATTGTACGTCCATAAATTACTTATTTTTGGGAACATTTATCCTCTATTTGATAGTTAATGGGTTATCCTAGTGAAAAATTGGGCCTAATAACTGGAATTATAGTTGTTAAAAATTAATGGAATGAACTTGTTCCAACATGTGTGCTAAATAGTTTCCAAATCTATATTGACTACCATAGACTGAATCAATCCCATTGAAAGGACCACTTTCCTCTACATTTCATTGAACAAATGTTAGAAAGATTAACTATTAAGTCTCATTATTGTTTCCATGATGGCTATTTGGGTTATTTTAAAATCCATATAGCCCCTGAGGATTAATAAAAGACAATATTTATTTGTCCATTCGGCACATTTTCATACAAAAGAGTTTTTTTGGTGTCTATAATTCTCTTGGTACTTTTCATTATTGTATATTGAGTATATTTTTAGATTACCATGAGAATTTCATTAAATTTTTTATTTATGATTTCACAGTTGGTGTAACTTTCTTTCATTACTATTTGGGCCACCTAGGTTATATCCTCCATTTTTTATAGAAAAAGATCATGTATTAAATAAAGAAAAATTTCATATCATTGTTGAGTAGGGGATAGTTTATGGGAATTTTATTAATAATAAGGGAATTCAAGTAGATAGATCAAAAGTAAAATTAATTTCATCTCTTATATATCCAAAATTTGTTCATAAGGTGAAATATTTCCTAGGTCACACATGGATTCACCATCGATTCTTTAAATGATTTAGTAAGATTTCTCTTATATTATCTTGATAGTCGAAAAATGATTCATAATTTGTTTGATAAAGATTTTGAGGATGAATTCAATTCACTAAAAAGAAGTCTCGCATCACCTACTGTCATCTAACCACAAAGGTGGTATCACCCCTTTGAACTTATGTGTGATGCCTCTAATATTGGAGTTGGTGTAGTTTTATCAGAAATGGTTGAGAAGTCTCCTTATGTCATTGTGTATTTCTCGTGTACCCTTGACCCTGCCCAAGAAAATAATGTGACCAATGAAAAAGAACTTATTTCAATTGTGTTATCCATAAAAAAAAATTATATCTTATTGGGTAAAAAGTCATTTTATTTTCTTATCATATTACCCATTGTTTTCTTTAAAATAATCCTGAAGCTAAACCCCAACCATTCAGCGGATGATTCTCCTCCGGGAGTTTGACCATGAGATTGGATATCAGATAGGAGTGGAAAATATGGTAGTTGAAAAAATTAGGATGATTTCTCCCCAAATGGTTCTCCTTGTTAACTCACTTATCCCCATTGTAGAATTATTTTCTCATGAAATCCTTTATGATGTTGTGGACAATATCCCCTCGTATGTGGACATTATGAGTTTTCTAGTAACATATTGGGTCATCCCAAATTTAAGCACCTCACAATCCCAGATACATAAGCATGATTCACGATGGTATATTTGGGATCTCTAGTACATGTAGAGAATTTTTAGTGACCTTATCGTTTATAGGTGGTTCCATGTCCATGAGTTCACTGGAGTTTTGAATTTCGGCCACACATTGGATTGTGGAGTCCACCTTGGCTCTCAACAAATAGCTTGAAAGGTCCATGACTCTAGAATTTAGTAGACTACATTTTATTGTTATTATCGTCATTTTTCTATGCCATTCCACAATGTCAATTCATTGGAAATATCTTAACGAGGATTGAAATTCCCCAACAACACATGTTATTCTGTGAAATCTTTGATGCATGGGGAATTTAATTCAATGTACCATTTCAAAATTTATTTGGATTTGTGTACATATTAATTTATATTGAATATTTATCAAATGGGAGTAAGAAAAGTCTAGTAAGACAGATTACACTCAAGTGGTTATTGATTTTGAGAGGTCCCATATTTTTATTAGGTTTTGTTTGATAAGATTCATCATGGATGATTAAGGTTCACAATTTTTTAAACATAATATAAAATATGTTATCTAGATGTGTGTGGTTTTTCATAATGTCTCCAATACATATCACCCCTAGATTAATGGACAAAAAAATATCAAATTGATATGTTAAGGAAATATTATAAATTTGGTACAACCCAATTGGAATGATTATATTTTGTTCTTGGATAACGCTCTTTGGGCATATCAAATAGATTTTCAGACACCTATCAAAATTTCACCATACAATATTGTTCTTCTAAAGTCAGGTAACTTCATAATAGAGGTATAAAAAAATGAAAGTTGGTCTATTAAATAATGTAATCTAAATATTTTAGATGCAGGTGAGCGTCATAAATTGCTGATTCGGGAGTTGGAATAAATTCGGTGTGATGTTTATGTGAATACTCAAATCTATCAAGAGAAGAAAAAGGTTTTCCATGATGGGTGTATTCATCAGAATAAGTATTATATTTGTGAGAAGTTACTAATGTTAAATTCCATCATATTGACCCACCTAGGTAAGATTCATTCCCAATGGTATAGTCCTTGTATAGTTACTGATGTTTACCCTTTTGAAGCTATAATGGTTTTTCATGAGAGGAGTAAATGGAGGTTTCTCTCAATGGGAAGAGGCTCAAACACTTCTATAAGGATTTTTTTTTAATTCATCCCGTGGATGAAAATAATTAATGGATGAATAATATGACACCACTTTGTAGGTTTCCCTTCTCAATAATTTTATTTACATTTCTATTTATCTTAAATACTTTCATGGAGGACAATGTAATTTTTAGGTATGGTGGAGGGTGACATGTTATAGGTAGGATTATGAAAAAACAACAACAAAAAATGTTCTAATTTTCTATATATTTTTCATTATTTTTTTTTAGATAAATATCGTACTTAAAAAATATGCAAATCATTTTTCATGGTTGAGCCAATTGTGTGAAAAATTACATTTTTTTTCAAAAAAAGTTTTTAAAATAAATGTTGATATGGATTTTTTTTTTAATAAATTGTGCTTTCAAATAATTCTTAGGTGTTTATTATATTTTTTAAATGCATGACTCATTATACCAACCTAATATTTTATTCCCCTGCCTGAGAGACATTCTAGGATCTTTACTACATATTATTCCTTTTAATCACTTTCATGATAGTATCAAGACATGTATAGAAACTATAACTTTCCTCTATTATGTTTTAATCCATAAGATTTTATTATTATATATTCATGATAAATTCCATCATTCTTCAAAAATCCATATGTACAATTAACCACTATTTTTATCCACCTTGAAATTTTACACTTATTAAGAATTATAGATCTTGAAGTTTCTATTTGGTATCCACATTTCATGATTATTTTCTCTTAACATCCCATATATTGTGTAAATTATTTTTTTACTTTTCAAAATATTGGTTGAGAAAGTGTTTCCAAGGGAATTATCAGGAAATAATCATTTTATAGTTGATAGAAAGGGTGCCTATATTTTATTTGGATTGTCAGTTCAAAAATCCATATTATATCATTGTTTTACATAAGTTTATATAATTATATCCAATTAAAATTAAAAATAGTGTAGTTTTGTACATTGATGAAAAAAGAAGAAGGAGAAAATTTGATAAAAGAGGATGTTTACTAATTATTATTCACTTATCTACTATGACCCACAAAAAAGGATAATAGGGTTAGTGATTTTTATGTGATACACTTTGTGAGGGGTTTAGTGTGAACATTAATTTTGAACAATTTTTAAATTTCGACATTTGATAAATTTCTAGATTAAACACTCCTCTTCTAACTCATATTTTTATACATTAAATCCTACCAACCCTTGAACCTCAGAACATCAAGTTGGAAGTCCTCTTGAGTAGCACAATACTTTTTGCTGGTAGAGATCATAGAATCTAAAAATCATATTTCAAAATCACATGAACTCTAGAAAAAGATAAAAATATCAATTTTATATGTTCTTTGAGTGAATAAAAAAATTTATAAGTGAGGTAGGTAGTGAAATGGTCCATGGGTGAACAAATGAAGATGATCAAATTTGAATGTTAAAGAAGAAAAATGATGGAAATTTTGATTTCACAATCAAGACATGATTATTTTCATTTCAAAAAAATCATAAATGTTTTATCACCATTGATTTAAAAATAGTACATGTCTAGGGTATAAGTCATTTCCCAAGAGTGAAAATTTTTATGTTTGGGGTGTGATCGCACTGTGATTTTTTATTCATTTTTACCCCTACACAATTCTGTTAAACTGATTTAGTATTATAAATTTCAATTATTTTAAAAATATTCACTTCATGATTAATTCAACAACATACTATTTATCACGCATAAAAATTATGATTTCACATGATTGGATATTTTCACTATAGGTGGATTTGATTTAGAGGATATGCAATGATGTTCCAGAAATGTGGCCCAAACTGTGGACAAATCCAAGAACACCAATTGACTCAACCGAACACTGTTACTAATCCATGCATCCAATTGGGGTTATATTTTTTTATGATCCAAAATTTAGTGAGATAAAACATTCATGAAGGACACCAATCCCAATTCATTCATTAAGAGTCCCAACCAAAATGTTCTGTCCAATAAACTGAATCTTCAAATACTCAAAAGTTTTCCACTATATTTTAGAAATAACTCTTATTATATACATTATATGGAATCAAAATTTGGCATATAGATAAAATTAGTTACTCCAATAGGTTTTTAGTTTTTTTGAAAACTGATATATTATTTTATATAGGCTAAAAAACATGGTCTTAGTGGTTTCTCGAAATCAGGATTTCCAAAACTAACTCCCATTTTGGCTATAAAATAACACATTGGGCACCAAATTTTGAGTTCAACAAGGTTGTAAGGTTATACCATTTTGTATTCCCAAAAGGACTCATCTACCCAATACTAGACGTTCTGGATACCACGGGAAGTGCAACTTCATTATCACGGTTTTTTTCTCCTCCCATTGAGTTTTAAATGCCTTGTAATCACCGGGGAAGGAACATGATGTTATCTTGATCTTCATGTTAGTAACAGTTGAATGATATTTTTAATTACATGTTTTTATATTTTTTCTTCTTAGTCTATTCTTATTTTATTATCTTATGTATTGGTATGTAATAATTGTCTCATATGACCATCTTGGGAGGTACACTTTCATGTTATGTTTCACACACCATCCACTATTTCTTCTACCATAATTTAATTACAATGTTTGGGTGGTTAATATTTGTCAATTTATCTCTCATAAACAAAAACATGGTCATGTAAATTTATGTCATGGTATCAAAAAAATTACATAAAAACAAGGATATGACATCATGTTCTTCATGTGTTGCCTTGGTGAGTTTCACTTATGATGTTGAATACAAATTACCAAATCATTGGTAGTATTGAATGAATCATTTTATGTTTTCAACTAAACCCCATGAGGAATCCTAGTGTAAAATAATTAATAACCTAGTTATAGGTGTTTCAAAAGAGGGATTAAATGATCATAATCCTACATCTTTATGTGATGAAGGACGAGCATCCTGAGATTACCATGGGTTGATCACACTTAATCAATTCTATTAATTTCTTGTTTGTTTTATTACTTTTAAGATGATTTTAAAAACCCATAATCTTCTTTTTAATAATACTTTAAAAAATGTTATTTTAAGATATATCTTTCCAATATCAAACATGTTCCTTAAAATTATAAAAAAATTAAATCTCTTCCAAACCCTGACATAGTAATAAGAGAGAGTGTATTATTCATATATTCTAAAAATATATTTAAATATTCTATAGATCAATGGTCTATTCATAAGGATTCTCTAAAATTATCACTATTTAACTTTCAAAATAGTAAAATAATGGTTGAGTATTCTTAGAAATCCATATTAATTTTATATGTTTAATTTAGATATAAATGTCACGTATAATATCAAATTGATTCCTTATTCAAAAATTGGAATTTAAAATAATTATTTTTATCAATATAAATGGAATAATGTTTTTAAAAATCCATTTTTAAGATATCAAGTTTTTTTATAATTATTTCATAAAAAAATCTGAATAATTTTGAATTGATCAACCAAAAAATATAATTATTTTTCCTTTCATATTCCAATTTCATAGATAAATTTTTTGTAATGTCCTCGACCCGGAAGCCACTAAACTAGTGCTCTGAGCCGGGTGGTTACATGACCTTAAGCGTGCCTCCCCATACGCCAAAGGCTGCCGACTGGAAGCGGGGGTCGATGTAATCAAGTGGGGAGACTATACCCCCTTTTATCAGAGTAAGCCACAACAGAGATAACCCAAATAGCAGAAACAATAACCATTGATGAGGAACATGTAATACAACCAACTCCAATAACGATAAATATGTCATGTCATACTACAAGTGAAAAGTGAATGAAATCCCAAATTAATGGAAACAACCAAAATCCCCAAAATTGTCCTGACTCCAAGTCCAGATCATCCACCAAGTGCTACCCATGTCCACTCAACTATCTAGCAAGGACACTTGCCCTTGTCCTAACCTGTAAACATGAAGTCTTCTTGGGTACCCAACGGTGGCCCGAGTAGGGTGTCAGTACAACTTAGTAGGCCACCACCAACGGTGTCTAAAAAATATCCAGTATAAACAAGAAGTGCATGAAAAATGAAAATAAATGATAAATTCCAAGTAATTATTTGAGGTTCCATTAACTAGTTCAAAGCCATGCCATTTCCACCCTCATTACCATCCATTTCACACCAATCAACATCACTTAACAATTCATCACACTTCCATGGGTTAATCACATTCATCATGTTATATGGGTCTAAGGCCAACAATCATATGCCAGAGGGTAAACACATTGTTATCCTATCTCACTAGGATTAACTCCCTCATAGAAACCATACCTCACCTCGAATCCTTAGTCCGAGTGGAAAAACATACCCTCACCTTGAAGCATCAGTCCGAGTGGATGCAACCGTTAGGAGAATAGAGCATCATTCCTCATTCCTAACCTATACATTTAGGGTGGAGTTCGGAGCCTCAGTCTTCACTCGACCTGTGAGCGTAGATCCTCAAGTCATACCCTACACTACCAATCCATGTGCACATGCTTATATATAAGTAACCATCAACTACTCATACCATTTCCCTTCGGCAGACACCATTCACAACATCCCACAAGGGAATCACATCATGCCTTAACCCATTAACAAATTACCATCTCACATCGTTTAACCATTCACTCAATTCCCATGTGTTATGCTTATCTCACTAAGTATTCAACACTAGACCCATAATCCATCCCATTATGGTCATTAATCAATTTCACGTTAACCCATTTAACCCATTCATCATTCCCATGAACCAACCATTTAACCCATTCCAATTAACCCTCCGGTTGTTACCAAGTCTTGGTGCATCACATGACTTCTATTCCAAGTTCAACCAATCGTTCCAACATATTCATTAAGGTCTCTACCCTTAATCACAACAAGGTCACTTGTTCAATAACAATCCCTAAACCCGGGAAAAGCCGCCAAATCACATGGATGGCCCTCAAATTAGGTCAAGTCCATCCCAACACATCCCACGGGGATCGTGAGGGTTCCCATATGCCATTATAACCACCATTAATTCCAAGAAATACAAGGTTATACAAGACATTACCAAAGGAAAACAATAACACAAGTAAACATGCACAAAAACCCTAAATAACCGTGGGATATAACTTGTAGACCACCTACCTCGAATCTGCGGTTGAACACACCCTCAATCGAGTCATTAGTCCTCGATTCGACCAACCCTTGGAGCTTCAACCTAGAACTCACACAAACAATAGGGTTTTATGGTTTTATAACAAGAGGGATAGAAGACACAAACCCTAAACCAAGAAAAGAACCAAAGAGGAGATTAGCCTTACCTGGAGCTTCAATCCGCAACCAACGGCACCAAAAACGCCTTAGGGTCAAAGGAGATTGATCTTTTGAAGCCCTTGGGAGGTCTGGTTCTCACCTAGGGTGAAGAATAGAAGATTGGAGGAAAATCCCGAGTTGGGGTTATAAAGCCCAGAGTGGCAAAATTGTAATTTTTCCAACATTAAGTGGCCGCACGGTTTAGCTGCCTGATTTAGAAAATGGTACGCAAACCGTGCACAAGCTACTGTCCGGAGGAGGAGGTGTCGCACGGTTTTTCCTAGGCAAGTTGCATGGTTTTCCAAATCATGCGCAAGTCATGTACCTAGCCCTGTATTGGCCAGACTTCCCTTCTTTCGTGCCCCGATCCCCCTGAACACCCCCAAGACCTCTCATAACTTCGGGAAAAATTTTAAAAACCCAAAAAACAAGGGATTTAACCAAAACAGAACAAAAACATACCTTTCCAAAAACCGGGGTCTTACATATTTCATAATCCTCATTGTTGTAACATCCTAGTTCCGGGTGGCACCCAAAGGTACCGCAAACCTGGTTGGTGACATGACTTAAAGCGCATTTCCCCAAACACAAGAGGCTGCTGACTAGCAGCGGGGACCACAGTGTGATAATGGGTAATCTATGCTCTCAATGGAAGAGTAGATGCAACAAAAATTAAATAGTAAACAATAGTAAAAGCATTAATACCATATAATAAAGGTAAACATCGAAAGGCTGATAGTAAGATGAGAAATTCAATAAATAGAAATGATGCATGTCACATGTGTTCGGGAAAGAAGCCAAACAATTCACAATGTTGGAAATACAATACTGAAACCAATGTATAAAAAACAAGTAAACTCTAACAGCGTCGCAGGCCTTAGCATGATCTCATGCTCTTCAGCTCCAGAAACAATCATGTACCTAATAAATAATGATTCATTCCCTTATCTATACCTAAAATAATATAATCTATTTGGGTACAAAAGCATGACCCAAATAGTGTTGAGACTAATCCTAGTTGGCAACCACTAAAATATTTTTTCCTAGCTATCATTGAATATACATAGTAGTTAATATGAGGAAATCAAGCAATAATCTATAAAGTAACCAAAATTAAAAAAAATCTACAATTTTCAATAACATTCATTTACATTTACTATTCATTAGTTGAATCACGTAAACCATAGTATCTAGCCTAATTTCTGTATCCCTTGCGTAATAGTAAAAAACAAACGTCTCAGAACACTATCTAAACAATAAAGTAAAATAAAGTCCAAACTTGTGCTTTGGATTGAGAGACATTTCACCATTATTCAATTATTCAGTAACGAAACTATGGTAATGTTCTCAGAGTCTAATACCCATAGTCATAAATAACAACAATTAATTTAATCAAGACCCTCGGGGTAACTCTCACGGTCCAACCCCATTGGTGTACATTAGCATTAAAAATTTACAAACAACCACCTGGGATGCTCACACGGTCAATACCCCTTTGTCAACGTAGAATAAATTCATTAAAATAACGATACACTGGGAAGCTCTCATGGTATAACCCCTTTGGCATATGATCGTAAAGCATCTCTCACACTTAATACCTTTGGTTTAACATAAAAACAATTCATACATATATGACCCTACATCAGGATACTCCCACAATCAAATTCCCCTTAGTCAATGTTCAAAATGAGAATCACATGAATCTCAAATAATAAGTAACTCCATCCTAACATCATGAGGCAATGAAAACAAGGAAATTCAAACATGAATTCTAGACCAACCAGCCATAATCAATCAAACAATGTAAACACACCCATAATCAAGGTATAGAACCTTACGCATTAGCATTAACCCTTTCTCAAATAAACAACACATAGACTGTATAAAATATGGTTAAAATAAAAAACACACCATGCCCCAAACATGGGTATTCATCAAATTAAGAATATATAATTCCAATAAAATCAAAAAAAAGGCACAAATCACCTACCTTGATGTGTCATGATCAACACTCTTGAACGTCTTCCCTTGAATCATCCTAAAACGGTGTAGATATACAAAAAGTGTAAAAATTATCATCCTTGAAATATTCAAGAGAGAGGTGAAATCATGTATAAAGGCTCTAGGGAAAGAGAGAACTCATCGGTGGATATCGGACACACTCGGCGACGTCTCAATTGGTGCTCAGATGGAGAATCGGTAGGGGTTCAATGTTCGTAGTTTTCTCATCACTCTTCTGTATAAAATAGAGATTGAAGAAGATAATTCTAGAAATGAGATGTGACCTCGTACCGATATATCGAATAAAAATAAAAGTACATGGTGTGTTCATTTTATGTATATCCCATGTATTTGCCTAAACTGGCCCCCTCTTTAGGCGATCTGCCATGTCACTTACACGGCTATGTACTCGGTCATTACATGGCTAGTACGCGGTTGTATGTGGTACCCGGGTACACAGCGTGTACTCATATGTAAACGGCATGTACTTAGAAAATGCCCAAATCTTCATTTTTCCTCCAAACTACTAAAATAAAGATCCCTAACTAAATTTAATATTTAGGGTCATATAATAGCTTAAACATATCACCCTATTTGAAATTCTATCTATATTAACCCATTTCAATTAACCAGGATTCATTATTTAATTTGATTTGAATTCAACTCAATCATAAATAACTATCATTATCCATGGTGTGGAAGTAACTACCAAGACATGGTTTATTTTTCTTTATTTAACTTCTTCCAATGCTTCCTTAAAGAAACCTTATTTTTTTTATTGACTTTAAACAAAAAATACCCATCATCAATAGATTTTATTAATAAAAATAATTAAAACTAAACCCATCATTGAATATAAATTTTCATATATTAATTAAAAAATTTATATAACCCATGACTGTATTTTTCTATCAGTATGTATGTATGTTTTTTCATTAATTGATTTTGAAATAAAAAATTGTTGGATATTTAAATATATAGTGATAAATTTGATATTTTATGTGAAATCCATTATAGAATCAAAATATATTATTATAGTGATCTAAATATTGTAAAAAATATTCTTATTGGTAAAAATATTTATGATTTAAATCATGTGAAAAGCACCGTAAAACAAATTAGGGATTCAATTTTTTTAACTATTCAATTAAATGTGCGAAAAAATATTTTCAGTAACATAAATCCATGAAAATAATATAATATAGTTTTTACCCATTATGGAGTATTAATTTTAACAAAATATATAATTGGAAAAATTTATATTTATAAATTTAAATTTCTGATAAATTAAATGAGAATATACCCCAATTAAAAATAATGTTGGATTTCATGAATGATGGAATCGATACTAGATATTTCTCATTATTTCATATCAAACATTATTATAGACTATTCTATCAATTATTTTTCAAGAACATTATTTTATTATTCAAATAATGATAAAAGGTAATTAAATTTTGTCCATAAATTAATTTTAAAATAACATTTTATCATCAAAAAGGAAGGAAAATGAAACTCAATTATCATTGATTTTAGTTTTATAATTAATAAATAAAAATATATTTTCGGAAATAAAACATGATTCCAATCCCACATCCACAGTACAAATTTTTCTTTGAGACACAAAATGGAGAGAATATATTATCAATGTGCATGTGGAGGGAGAGAGATACACTGATTACATTTTTTCCCTTTTATATTTGAAGTTAAAAAATTAAATTAGATACTCACATATGAAATCTTCCTACCCCATTTATTCAAATTAGACATGTATACGTATGTGTACAATTATTATAAAATTTTCTCACATATATGAAATAAATATAAAATTGGTTTTGAATATAATATAATACATAAAATGACCAAATTTAAATATTATTAACAATAGAAGATGTAGGATTAATTTTATTTTTCATTTATCATAAGTTGAAAAAAAATCCATAAATTAAACTTTATTTAGATAGGATAGATTTATTTTATAATGATCATTCATTAGAAAAATATAATTATTAATTTTTTTACTTATTTTGAATTAATCACTTATATTTAGAGTAAAAAAAATTATATATAATAATATATTCTTTAAAATTTTACAAATTTTATAAATTTTTCATATAAAATTTATCTCACTTATGTATATAAATATTGAAAAAACCATGATATTACATTTTTTTTATTTTAATTAATATTATTTTGACAAAATTTTTTACATGAAATAACTACTTAAAATGGACTATGATATGTTAAAATAAACATACAAGTATTAAATGTGATTGTCATATATTTATTGTTGAACTAATCATTATAAATAGAAGTAAATAAATTATGAAATATATGTATTAATAAAATAAAGTCAATTTTTTAATATAAATTCATTGATAAAATTAATTTTATTAAAGAACTAGTAAGATTTTTTTATCATTTAAATTTATTTTCTTATAAATTTGAGATTTCAAACGTTTTGTATTTTTTACTTTGAGAAAAAATATATATTATTTTTAAATGAAAATAAATACGTTTTTTATGAATAATATATTAATATTAATTTAATGTTGGTTTGATAAGAGATAATAATAATGTTTAAAAGTTATTTTTCAATAAAGCTACTTTTTCATTACATTTTATCATTCCAATTAAATGATAAATTTCTAAATTTTAAAATTTTAATTTCTCAAAATGAACATTCAATTTAGATTTATCTTGAAAAAATAAATGAGGATAAAATTTTATTATTTTTATCATAATATTACTTTTTAGTTAAATAAAAAATAATATTATTTTTTTTCAAATGCCATGAAATTTATGATATCATTTGAATAGAGGGACATAAAATTTTTTGAAACCTTTATCTAGAATTTTCATTAACTTAATTTTAAATTAATATATTTCAAATATTATTTTTGAATAAGAAACCTATGTTTGACATTTTAAAGAAAATTTAATTTTTATTAAAACTATTTTTATTCATAATACATTTTATAAATTCAAATTAATGCTTAACAGTTTTATAAATCTACTATTATGAAATGGTTTTCATTTTTGGAATCATAATATATAAATTATCTCTTAAAACTAATTTTATATCCATTAATATTGGTAATTTCTTGATTATTGAAAATTTGTTATTTCTAAAACTATATTACGGTAAAACGATAAATTAGAGGGAAAATTCATAAAATATCTCAAACCTAATCCCAAATTTTTTGTAAGATATGTTTCTCAACTATGAATTAACCTACACAAAATATTCCCCTTTTTAAATCATTTACATTGAATAGTGTATCTCTAATTACAAAAAAATTCACTCTTCCCAAACATAAAAAATCCCTTCCCCACCCCACATCACATCACACCTCAAGACTTTTGGATCACCCAAAATAAACCCAAATAAATCCCAAACACTCCTAGATTCATATTATATGTTCTTATCTCATTAAAGGGCCACCCTTAAAAGTTTTAACCTTGAAAATTATTTTTTATAGGGAGTTTGGAGGTAAAAAAAGTTCAAGAAACTATCGTAAAGGTAAGGGTTTCATTGCTCAACATTCTTCTTCTGAGTCATGTTTCATATTCACTACTTGTTTATTTTTGTGTGGTTTATAGACTACTCTATAGATTCCTTTAACCATAAAATTAATGGAATTTATGTGTTTTAAAAGTTTATATCAATTTTTCTTTTACAAGTTTGTTTAATTTAATGGTTACCAAATATATAGGGGTTTCATTCAAACTTAACTTTCAAATCGAGATTATTATGAATTATTTTTCATCTAGGAAAATGTTTCGTAATCCCATCAAAAAATTCCATCCATTTTATTCTCCTCTGGTTATTCTTGGGTTTTTACATGTCCTTTATAAATTTAATTTCCCTTTTGAAATAATTTACAAATTGTGTCACTTGTAAGTGAAACCAATCTCATCAAATCTTTTCAGACTGGAATCTCCCCCCAATATGTCTATATTCATTTGATGATTTGATGAATTTATTTTTCTATAGTTATATAATTTAATAAGGTCATTTTATACTACAATTACTCTATTTAAAAAAGATTAAAATGAATCTTTCAACATCTTCCAAATGATTTTTTTAAATATTGAAAAATATATCTTTTTAAAATTTTCCATGTAAACACATTATTTTACACCATTATTCTCTATGAACCATTATATTTAGGTTTTAAAATGACTTTCAAATTAATATTAATTTTTACTAATTATAAATAGAAAATTATTATTTTCTCTTATCGTTAAAAACAATGAATTAAATCATCTTAAAAATGTATTTTTTATCTATGTCAGTCTCTTTTGTAACACCTTATATTAGAAATGGGATATTTTATTCTTCTACTATCCTGCATATTTCTCAATAAATCTTATGAAATGTTTTTTGGTTGTTTTGATGAAACAAATCTATTTTCCACATGATAATTAAAGGAATATTATATATAATTTTGTTCATGTTCTCATGGAATGCATTTGAATTGTTTTCATTATATGATAGGTGAAACCAAAATAATACATCCCCACCGAGAATTGGTTAAATTAGTATATAATATTAGATAAGTATGGGATAGAGAGATATGACTCCTTATGAACTATGTGGTGGGAGACAAGAACATGATACCTGATCCACTATGTTATGGGAGGAAGAAATGTCATTTTTTCTCCACTATGTTCTGATTTCTATAGTTTTTTTTTCATATTCATATTTTTTTCATCAAACTGCTTTTTTTATTATTTTTTACTTATTTTATTCTTTGATTATATATTTATGTATTATTTTCCATTTTTATTTGGTTATGATCTTCTAATTTTATCTTCTCACACATACATACTTATATTGTTCTTAATTATGATCTCAATTGTTCACCCTTACTGAGCATATTAGATTACACTTCCTTATGTTTCTATTCCCGAAGTAATGAAGGAGAGTATTATATTTTATTTTTTGAGTAGGGTATCTTGTAACAAGACATATTTTTGTGACATGTTGAAAATGTTATAGAATAAATTTTTATGTATCTAGTCTCCAACGATACTAAACCATTAGGTTATGGGGTGTGATGAAGAGTGAGAATTAATTAATAATCATATAAAAATAATTATTTTTATATGGATTTCTATCTTGGTTCACCTCAAATATTTACCATTTATAGTCTCCCATATCATGGGTTTTCTTTACTGATCGATTTAGGTTTGGTTATCCCAAACAGTTTTGATTGTCGGACCATTTCTAATGTAATAGTATATATTTATACCATGGAATTTTTTTTTTCATATTATGATTCGAAATCCAGTTTAAATGGATTTACTATCACAAATTTTAATTTAAATGAGGTTATTAAGATGTTTGATTAATCACCACAAGTGATTTTTAGAAAAAAATATTAATTTTTTGATTAAAAATTGAATTTTAAATTCACCAAGATTGGGGTACCGTTTGGAGAAAAAATACATCATTGAGTCTATAATGGGGTGTTTAATAATAGGTATGTGGAGGGGAGGAATTTTAAAATAATTATTTAAATGAATAATAAATCATCATTTGTTCTTCATATAACACACCCAATTATAATTTCATCAGCTATATGTGAGCTAAAGTTTATGGGAAGATGATACATAGAGACACCCCCTAGAGGGAATCAATAGAGGTTAGAGTATATTGATTGGTGGGTAAACAAGGGTTATAAATCCAGTATGGTTTATTTATCTAATCCCCATTTTTATGAATGAAACTTCTATAATTTTTTCTATGGCTAAATATTTTATTTTTTATGATATTTTAGTTTTTTTAATGTTTCATATAGAATCCAATTAATATTTATTTTAAAAATAATCACATTAATGGATTTCATATTATTTTAAAGATAAGTTCTATGGTGTTTTTTATAACAAAAACATTACTAAAATTTTCATTTTATTACCTCAATGAACCTACAGTACCTAATTATAAATGTCTAATAAATTCAAATATAAAACCATTAGAATTTTTCTAATTGGGGTTGTTGTTTAGGAGAGATAACATTTCTATATATTCACTATCTATTCTCATTTTTAGTATATGAAGAATCTAATTTATATAAACTATAGATATATCATTAATAAAGAAAACATGGACATTTTATGATATCAAATTATTTTATCATTTTTCATAGTCAATAAAATTCAAATCAACATGAGTGAAGGCCTAGGATGGTTGTCAAATGAGCTTGAGGTTCCCGGGGAACTGTACTATCTAATACAATGATCGATGACTATGGTGCATGCCACATAGACCTAACTTTGGGACTTGAAATTATATAACACATAATGTGATTAACGTCTGATCTAAATGATCAAACAATGCGTGATCTTTCATGTTATTCATAGTCTAGGGTTAGGCACTATGAAATGTTGATGGTGTGTGGAAATTAGATCCATCTGACCATAGATCCTTCCATAATAACAGATAAGTTTGATTATGGAGATGATATGATTCCACCATCATTATCATCAAATAACTGTATTATCAATGTCACGACCCGCCCTCGGGGTCCGTGCCGTGACTACCCCAAGCCCGCCTTCCATAGGCCAGGGGCTGGCGACTAGCACCAAGGCGTAAATCCCAGTAAAAAGGGAAGGCATTGCCTTTGAAAAGTAAACAAACACCACAGAGTAAGCAAGCAGAAAGTAAACACAAGCAGAGTACTAATGAAAGTGCGGAAAAGTAAATGGGCCAGTATACAAACCCAATCTGAAAGTAAAGTACAACTCGAAAGGGAAAATAGCAACTGAAAAGTAAAAGTCGCTAGTCCGAGCTGTCCACTGGAAATCCCACCTGAAGGGTGGGTACAGATAGCTCCTCTGCTCCACGGGTCCCGCCGTCTGCTCCGTGCTCGTCCCGCCCAGTGGTCCACCTCTGGGTACCGTCCCTCTGTGCAAGCCTCAGCTAAGGTCAACGCTGTCCATCGTCTGCAACCAACACAACGTAGTGCGGGAAAAGCCCGTGCAGGGGTGAGTATAAGCTACTCAGTAGGGACCCCGAGACCCCTGAAGGTCTCTCAAATCCACAAAGGATAAACCACGAAGAAAAGTACAATCACGAAGTAACAACCGACACTGCTTAGATATATGCCCATACATATACCTAAGTCATCATTTAAAATACGCTCCAACCTCCGAGCCCAAGTACAACTCAGTCCACGCAGGAAAGTATAAGTATTCCACATAGGAAAGCAAAACATAATCCACACAGGATTGCACAACACAATCCACACAGGAAAGCAACAGGATTCAGCTCACACAGGTATACTTCTTCAAGGACGATAAAGATGATCACTGATCCATCTAAGTCGTCGGATCCACGAAGGATCGATAGGTAACTAACCCCCGCAGAAGACCCACACAGGATCGGGCTCACACAGAACCTGTAGGCGCTGGCTCACACAGAACCGCTGAGCGCAAGGACCCACACAGGATCGGGCCCACACAGGACCTGTAGCACTGATCCACGTAGGATCGCTGAGTGCTGAAGTCGTCGTCATCGAATCCACACAGGATCTCTGTACTTTCGTCGTTGAATCCACACAGGATCTCTGTACTGTCGTCGTCGCAGTCACAGTAGCAGTCGTAGCAGTAGAACAGTCGCAGCCAGCACTAGGGTTCCCGCACACAGCTAGCTCGTTCGGAGGGTCCGCTCCACGAGCCGAGAGGCTGATACATCAACTGTCACAAAGACCAGAGTTGATGTATCCAAAAGTTCCGTATCGCCAACAGGAACTCAACGCAACAGACGGCGCGTCGATCGGACGCCTGGTCTGAGAGTTATTGGCATTTTCGTCTCCGGGGCCCGGTTGGTTTTTAAGGTAAAACCAACCCGACCGTACTCCACCTGCGTCCAAACCTCGGGCGGAGTATGCCAAAATATCGGTCTCACTAAGAGGAACACAACGCGACTGACGGCGCGTCAATCGGACGTTCGTAGATCAAGATATGAGCGTTTCCGCTCCGAAAGCCCGGTTGGTTTCGTGAACGAACCAACCCGGCCGAACTCAAAGTAATCTGAAACCTTGAGTGCGATATATCGAAACGACCGTCTCGATCCAAGGATCGCGTTTCCGCTGACGGTTCGTCGATCGGAGGTCCGAGGCTCAAGTTATGGGCCAAAAACCAATTCTGGTTCGAAACGGGGGGGGTCCGGGTCCGGGCCGACCCGGCCCGACCCCCCCCCCCCCCCTGGAGCGGCGCGGCAGCCGGCGGTGGCGTCCGGCGGCGGCGGCGGTGCGGCGGCGCGGCGACGCGGCGGGCCGCGGCGGCCTGGCGCCGCGAGGCGGCTGCACGCGGGGGATCAAGCCCCCGCGGTTTTGAGGGGCGGCGCGGCCTTTGTGCCGCGCCCATTTTTTTAAGAAGCCCCCCCCCCCCACGTGGGGGGCCTGCTGGTGCGGAACAGGGGGGCCGGCTGCCCCCCTCCTTCAAAGAACCGCCCCCCTCATAAAGAGGGGGGGTTTTATGAGGTGGCCGGGGAATTAAATTCCCCGGTTTTAATGGTATCTGGCCGGTTAGCTGGCCGGCCAGTTTTCTCTAACGGGACCGGAAATTACGGTCCCCCCTTCGGCTTCCGACGCCGGCGGCCCGGCCGCCGGTCTTCTCTTCCGCCGCGGCCCGGAACCGGCCGCGGTCTCCTCGTCCTGCCGCGGCCCGGAACCGGCCGCGGTGTTCGTCGTCCGGCGCGGTGCGACGGCACCGCGCCCCTTCGCCGTGTCTTGATTTCTTTCAACGCGGCGCGACGGCGTCGCGTTCTTGAAGATTCTTCCTCAGCGCGGCGCGACGGCGTCATATAAGATTAACGTACAATTATCCGCGTGGTGCGACGGCACCACGCCACCTTTCTTCCGCCCGTAGATAAACAACATGAACGATGGAGGGGGTTCGGCCGTGTTCATGCGGTCCCCCCCCCCTCACGTTAAATATAACACAACTTTAAATAAACAACATCCTCACGTTAGTCATACGAACCACGAGCAAGAATGAAATAATTAAATATTAAATCAACAACCCCTACCTTGGGTATAAGGTTCGAGGATTTGTCAACGTTCTGCGGAACACGACGTCGCGGAGGTCGGGCGTCGCGGAAGTCGTTCGTCAAATCCGATGACGAAGGGATGCGTTCGAAGAGACACGTCGTTGGCGAAACTTGTACGCCGACGAAGATTGTCTGAGGAAGAAGTGGCGTCCCCTTTCGTTGACACGGTAAACGAAGAAGAGCAGAGCGGCGTTCTTCGTCGGAAATTGAGCGTTCCTCGTCAAGTCTTGAGGAAACTCAAAAATAAAGAAAACAACGAACTCAAGAACCTCTACCTCGATAGTCGCACGTTGACGTAGTCGTGGAATATCGGTGTCGATTCCTTTGACGTCGGAGGAAGAGTCGTTGTCGATGGCGTTCGTCGCGGAAAACCATCGCGGAAGAGATGACGCGGAAGAAGTACGTCGCGTCGCGGATATGGCGTCGCGGATGGACCGTGTTCTTCGGTGGAGAAGTTCTTCGTTGAAGAACGACGTTCTTCGCGTTCTTCGTTGAGTTTGAAGAAGAAGAAGAAGAGCTCTCCACCTCTCAAGAATACAAACAAACAACCCAAAATAAAATAAGCTACACCTTATTTTTTTTTCACTTTGCCAACCTTTCAAAATTCAAAAGTTGAATTCAAAACATTAATTAAATCTAGAGTTGACAAAATTAAGTGAAGAGATAGGTTGGCAAGAATTAAAGTAGGGGAGAGTTACATAATTAAGAGGGGGTTTAGAGGGGTTAGGGAATTTGAAAAGAATTAGGGGTTCGTGTGGGCCCCACCACACTTAATCCTCCCAAGGGAGGTTAAGTGGGTGTGGGTCCCACTTCCAACCTCCTTTGATAGGTTTTAAGAAGTTATAATAAAATTTTTTCTACACAAATTTTATTTAACTCAACTAAAAACCCCAAAATTAACTTTCAACCCGCAACAAACGCAACTCCCGAAAAGGTCTCTTTAAGCGAATATCGGCGCTGCGAGTTCATCGGTGCCCTCAGATTTCAATTCCGAGCACTGGATCAAAAGTTAGGAATTCCAGCTCGTTCGTTCACTGAACGTACCCGAGCCAAACTTCGGAAATTAATTCCGGGCACTCCGGGCCTCAGAATCTGGTGCCGTCTGAAACCGCGCTCTTGTAAAATTCTAAAGAAAATTAAGAAAAAATTTCCCTTGAATTTTACAGGTCTTTACATTACTCCCACCTCAGGGCTTTACGTCCCCGTAAAGATACATCAAAACTAGGGAAAAAATGAGGGTACTGAGCACGCATCAGAGCCTCCCGCTCCCATGTGCTCTCCTGGAGATTCCCGTGCTGCCATCTGATGCGCACAAGAGGAATCGATCGCCCACGTAGGACCCACTCCTGTCAATCCTCTATCTCCACCGGGACCTCCGTAAAAGTCGCCCCATCGTCAACGTCAAGCTCCCCATGGTCAATGATGTGTGTCGGGTCGTGCACGTATCTCCTCAACTGGGATACGTGGAAGACGTCGTGCACCCGGTGCAACTGAGGTGGTAGAGCCAGGCGATAAGCCACCTCACCAATCCTGCGGAGAATCTGGAAGGGTCCGATGAAGCACGGAGATAACTTGCCGCCTTGGCCAAATCTCCGAATACCACGTCGAGGTGAGACCCGCAAGAAGACGTGGTCGCCATCCTCGAACTCCAGTGGCCTCCGCCTCCTGTCAGCATATGACTTCTGCCGGCTCTGAGCTGTCCTCATCCGCTCCTGGATGACCTGGACCTTCTCTGTCGTGGCCTGGACCATCTCCGGTCCCACCAGTGCTGACTCCCCAGGGTCTGTCCAGCACAAAGGAGATCTACATGGTCGGCCGTACAACGCCTCGTACGGTGCCATCCCGATGGTGGAGTGGTAGCTGTTGTTGTACGCGAACTCCACCAAGGGTAGGTGGTCCTCCCAGCTACGACCAAAGTCGAGGACACAGGCACGGAGCATGTCCTCGAGTGTCTGAATGGTCCTCTCCGTCTGACCATCCGTCTGAGGGTGAAAGGCTGTGCTAAGACGTAGCTGCGTCCCGAACGCCTCCTGTAACCCCTTCCAAAGCCGGGAAGTAAAGTGGGCATCTCGATCGGAAACGATAGATGATGGCACGCCGTGGAGCCGCACAATCTCCTGAACGTAGAGACGTCCCAAGCTCTCTACTGAGCCCTGCTCTCTGATGGGTAAGAAGTGTGCTGACTTGGTGAGTCGGTCAACAATCACCCATATGGAGTCGTGACCTCTGGAAGTGCGTGGAAGTCCAGTCACGAAGTCCATAGATATGCCGTCCCACTTCCACTCCGGAACCTCCAAGGGTTGTACCAAGCCTGCTGGTACCTGATGCTCTGCCTTTACCTGCTGACAGGTGAGGCATCGAGAAACGAACTCTGCTACTGCCTTCTTCATGCCCAGCCACCAGTGCTGTCGTCTGAGGTCCTGGTACATCTTCGCCACTCCAGGATGTACCGCTAAAGGAGAAGTGTGAAACTCTCTCAGTACTTCCTCTCGCAGAGCGACAGACACCATGGTACGTCCTCTGAAAAGGATGTCGTGCTCTGCTCCAAAGGAGAAACCATCAGGTGCCTGTCCCGAGGATATCTGTGCACGCCGTGTCTCACAGTCAGCGTCCCCGCGCTGTGCCTCTCTGACTCGCTGCAGTAGTGGAGGAGTGACTGTGAGAGACTGAAGAAAGACTGCTCCATCTCTATCCACGAAGGATATCTGCAAAGAGGCTAGCTGCTCCGTCGCCTCCTCAAGTAGCTGAATGCCCGTCCTCCTGCTGAGGGCATCGGCTACTACGTTCCCCTTCCCAGGAGTATAGACTATCTCAAAGTCATAGTCCTGGAGGAACTCGAGCCATCGTCGCTGTCTCAGGTTCATGTCCTTCTGCGAGAAGATATACCTGAGACTCTGATGATCGGAAAAGACTGTAAAGCGCTCGCCCATCAGATAGTGTCACCATGTCTTCAGAGCGAAGACCACTGCTGCTAACTCCAGGTCATGGGTAGCATAGTTCTGCTCATGCGGCCTCAACTGACGTGATCCATAGGCGATCACGGCCCGCTCCTGCATCAGAACACATCCTAGTCCGGTCCCTGATGCATCGCGGTAGACTACGTACCCTACCCCCTCCTCAGGCAACCTCAAGATAGGTGCGCTAGTCAATCTCTGTCTCATCTCCTGAAAGCTCTGTTGACATCTGTCTGACCACACGAAGGGTTTCCCCTTCTTCGTCAAAGTTGTGAGTGATGCCGCAACTCTGGAAAAGTTCGGCACAAATCTCCGATAGTATCCAGCTAGTCCCAAGAAACTCCGAACCTCAGTCACGCTCCTGGGTGGCTCCCATGCTAACACAGCCTCAATCTTCGCAGGATCCACTGCAACTCCCGCCTCAGAGATAACGTGTCCCAAAAAGTGGACCTCACGTATCCAGAACTGGCACTTCGAGAGCTTACCATAAAGCTGGTGCTCTCGGAGTGTGTCAAGAACAACTCGCAAGTGATAGGCGTGCTCCTCCTCTGTCGTAGAGTAAATCAGAATGTCGTCGATGAAGACCACGACAAACCGATCGAGGTATGGCTGAATGATCCTGTTCATGAGAGCCATGAACACTGCGGGAGCATTGGTTACACCGAAGGGCATAACCAAGAACTCATAGTGGCCATACCGACATCTGAAGGCCGTCTTCTGCACATCCTCGTCTCTGACTCTGAGCTGATGATAGCCTGACCTGAGGTCTATCTTCGAGAACCACCGTGCTCCCTTGAGCTGATCAAAGAGGTCATCAATCCTCGGTAGCGGATACTTGTTCTTCACTGTCACCTGGTTCAGGCGACGATAGTCAACACAAAGTCGCAAGCTCCCGTCCGCCTTCTTGGCGAACAATATCGGGGAAGCCCAGGGTGAAACACTGGGTCGGATGAACCCCTTGCCCTGCAAGTCCTCCAACTGTACCCGTAGCTCTCGAAGCTCGGCGGGGGCCATCCGATATGCTGGAGTGGATATCGGGGCTGTCCCGGGGTACAAGTCAATATAAAAGTCTACCTCTCTGCGAGGAGGTAGCCCTGGAACGTCGTCAGGAAAAACGTCCGCAAACTGATCCACCACTGCAGGAAAACCAGGACTCCGCACGTCAACTGCTCCAAGGATAAGGCTAGCCAACTGATGAGTGATGGGCTGTCCTCTCCTCCGCGGAAGTCCATCCTGTGCTGCTATGGCTCCCTTCTTGCCGGTGAAGGTGAACCTGCTCCCGTCGGTGCGTACACATCGCACCTTGTGCCTAAAACAGTCAATCTGTGCATGGACCGTAGATAGCCAATCCATGCCCAAGATGACATCGTAAGGCCTCGACGCTGCTACAAGAAGATCCCAGCCGAAGCTCTCGCCTCCTAGAGTAAGCTCACACTGCCGGCACCAGTGCGTAATCGTCGAGTCTGCTCCCGTAGGAGTCTCTAGCCGTAAGGATCGAGCCAACGGCTCTGTCGGAATCTCCGAGCTCCGAACAAGGGCAGCGGCTATGAAAGAATGACTCGCTCCTGTGTCTATAAGAACTGCAGCAAGGGTGGAATAGACACAGATAGTACCTCGAATCATCTCGGGTGCGCCGTGGTCGTAGGCCTCTGCTGCCTGGAGCTGTGCCTGTCGCTTCCCGCCAGCTCCCTGTGGTCGGGGTGGACCTCATGGTGGTGGTGGTGGCAGAGCCTCAAAGCGTCGCCCACCACCGGCTGCTCTTCCAGCTCCTCTGCCTCGTCCGCCTCCTCCCTACGGACCGCCACGGTCGACCCTCTGCCTCTGCCTCGGTGGTCCATCAACTGACTGCTGCTCCTTGGCACGGCGGGTCGGGCAGTCGCGAGCCATGTGGCCCTTCCCGCCGCACGAGTAGCACTGTCTGCCTCTCGGAAGACTGGCCCCGCGCTGTGTGCCCCGCACTGCTGAGCCAGTGCCCTGAGATCGTCTGCCCAAAGGTCTGGTCTGCCTGGACCCCTGAGTCATCCGTCGACTGCCTGCTACAGATGACTCTGCCACGTGCCGCCCTGCGGTGGGTCGCTGTGCTGGTGTAGACTCAGCAAGGAAGCTCTCGATCAGAAGGGACCGCTCCAGTACTCTTGTCTGAGTCGGTATGCTGAGGGAGATCAGCGATGCCCTGATCTCGTGTCTAAAACCCTGCTCGAAGGTCCGGGCCCGGAAGAATGGGTCCCGTACCATGTCGGTCGAGTAGCGTGAGAGATCGGTAAATCTCACCGAGTACTGAGCGACCGTCATGCTGCCCTACCGCAGCTGTAGAAGCTCCTGGATACGCACCGCACGAAGGGTGGCTAGGAAGAACTCTGAGCGGAAGAGGCTGTCAAAATCCGTCCAAAGTAGGGATGCCTCATCGTGCACCTGGAGCATCAAGCTCCACCATCGTCCTGCTGCTGCGTGTAGTAGGCTCGCAGTGAGGATCACCATGAGGTCTGCTGGTGTCCTCACTAGCCTAAACACTCGAACCACTGCCTCCAGCCAGTCCTCTGCTGCCTGGGGATCCGTCTCCCCGCGAAACCTGGGCGGTCGCTGGCGCTGAAACTCATGCAGTGCACTGAGGCGACGTGCATCGTCAGCGGCTGCTGCTGGAAGCATCGGGGGCTCGGCGGGTAAAGCTACCGCCGGTGCCACTACTGAAAAAGGGCCCTGCACCGAGGCCTCGTCGCTCGGTGGGCTGTCGTCTCGCTCGACTCTCGGAACCCTAGCTGGCTGCCGTCGTGGGGCCATCCTGAAAAGGAAACAGGTGCGCCACGGTCAGAACAGTATACCTGGTGAGCTGATATAAGTAATCACAAAGAAAACTTTGAAACACACACGCAATCAATGTTTTCGTGCATTAAGTCGGAAATCAGAAGTCAGGGTCCTGGTGTACGGATACGTCGGCCACCGCACCAACACTGGACTCCCTGGACTGATAACCACACTCAATACACTAAACATTATTGCTTCACATAGAAAAGATCAGAGTTCGTGGTAGAACCGAACTCCTCTGATACCAATTTGTCACGACCCGCCCTCGGGGTCCGTGTCGTGACTACCCCAAGCCCGCCTTCCATAGGCCAGGGGCTGGCGACTAGCACCAAGGCGTAAATCCCAGTAAAAAGGGAAGGCATTGCCTTTGAAAAGTAAACAAACACCACAGAGTAAGAAAGCAGAAAGTAAACACAAGTAGAGTACTAATGAAAGTGCGGAAAAGTAAATGGGCCAGTATACAAACCCAATCTGAAAGTAAATTACAACTCGAAAGGGAAAATAACAACTGAAAAGTAAAAGCCGCTACTCCGAGCTGTCCACTGGAAATCCCACCTGAAGGGTGGGTACAGATAGCTCCTCTGCTCCACGGGTCCCGCCGTCTGCTCCGTGCTCGTCCCGCCCAGTGGTCCACCTCCGGGTACCGTCCCGCTGTGCAAGCCTCAGCTAAGGTCAACGATGTCCGTCATCTGCAACCAACACAACATAGTGCGGGCAAAGCCCGTGCAGGGGTGAGTATAAGCTACTCAGTAGGGACCCCGAGACCCCTGAAGGTCTCTCAAATCCACAAAGGGTAAACCACGAAGAAAAGTACAATCACGAAGTAACAACCGACACTGCTTAGATATATGCCCATACATATACCTAAGTCGTCATTTAAAATACGCTCCAATCTCCGAGCCCAAGTACAACTCATTCCGCGCAGGAAAGTATACGTATTCCACATAGGAAAGCAAAACATAATCCACACAGGATTGCACAACACAATCCACACAGGAAAGCAACAGGATTCAGCTCACACAGGTATACTTCTTCAAGGACGATAAAGATGATCACTGATCCATCTAAGTCGTCGGACCCACGAAGGATCGATAGGTAACTAACCCCCGCAGAAGACCCACACAGGATCGGGCTCACACAGAACCTGTAAGCGCTGGCTCACACAGAACCACTGAGCGCAAGGACCCACACAGGATCGGGCCCACACAGGACCTGTAGCACTGATCCACGTAGGATCGCTGAGTGCTGAAGTCGTCGTCGTTGAATCCACACAGGATCTCTGTACTGTCGTCGTCGTAGTCACAGTAGCAGTCGTAGCAGTAGAACAGTCGCAGCCAGCACTAGGGTTCCCGCACACAGCTAGCTCGTTCGGAGGGTCCGCTCCACGAGCCGAGAGGCTGATACATCAACTGTCACAAAGACCAGAGTTGATGTATCCAAAAGTTCCGTATCGCCAACAGGAACTCAACGCAATAGACGGCGCGTCGATCGGACGCCTGGTCTGAGAGTTATTGGCATTTTCGTCTCCGGGGCCCGGTTGGTTTTTAAGGTAAAACCAACCCAACCGTACTCCACCTGCGTCCAAACCTCGGGCGGAGTATGCCAAAAGATCCGTCTCACTAAGAGGAACACAACGCGACTGATGGCGCGTCAATCGGACGTTCGTAGCTCAAGATATGAGCGTTTCCGCTCCGAAAGCCCGGTTGGTTTCGTGAACGAACCAACCCGGCCGAACTCAATGTAATCCGAAACCTTGAGTGCGATATATCGAAACGACCGTCTCGATCCAAGGATCGCGTTTCCGCTGACGGTTCGTCGATCGGAGGTCCGAGGCTCAAGTTATGGGCCAAAAACCAATTCTGGTTCGAAACGGGGGGGTCCGGGTCCGGGCCGACCCGGCCCGACCCCCCCCCCCCCCCCCTGGGGCGGCGCGGCGGCGCGGCGGGCCGCGGCGGCCTGGCGCCGCGAGGTGGCTGCACGCGGGGGATCAAGCCCCCGCGGTTTTGAGGGGCGGTGCGGCCTTTGTGCCGCACCCATTTTTTTAAGAACCCCCCCCCCCCCCCCCCCCCCCCCCCCCCCACGTGGGGGGCCTGCTGGTGCGGAACAGGGGGGCCGGCTGCCCCCCTCCTTCAAAGAACCGCCCCCCTCATAAAGACGGGGGTTTTTATGAGGTGGCCGGGGAATTAAATTCCCCGGTTTTAATGGTATCCGGCCGGTCAGCTGGCCGGCCGGTTTTCTCTAACGGGACCGGAAATTCCGGTCCCCCCTTCGGCTTCCGACGCCGGCGGCCCGGCCGCAGGTCTTCTCTTCCGCCGCGGCCCGGAACCGGCCGTGGTCTCCTCGTCCCGCCGTGGCCCAGAACCGGCCGCGGTGTTCGTCGTCCGGCGCGGTGCGATGGCACCGCGCCCCTTCGCCGTGTCTTGATTTCTTTCAACGCGGCGCGACGACGTCGCGTTCTTGAAGATTCTTCCTCGGCGCGGCGCGACGGCGTCATATAAGATTAACGTACAATTATCCGCGTGGTGCGACGGCACCACACCACCTTGCTTCCGCCCGTAGATAAACAACATGAACGATGGAGGGGGTTCGGCCGTGTTCATGCGGTCCCCCCCCCCCTCACGTTAAATATAACACAACTTTAAATAAACAACATCCTCACGTTAGTCATACGAACCACGAGCAAGAATGAAATAATTAAATATTAAATCAACAACCACTACCTCGGGTATAAGGTTCGAGGATTTGTCAACGTTCCGTGGAAGACGACGTCGCGGAGGTCGGGCGTCGCGGAAGCCGTTCGTCAAATCCGATGACGAAGGGATGCGTTCGAAGAGACACGTCGTTGGCGAAACTTGTACGCCGACGAAGATTGTCCGAGGAAGAAGTGGCGTCCCCTTTCGTTGACACGGTAAACGAAGAAGAGCGGAGCAGCGTTCTTCGTCGGAAATTGAGCGTTCCTCGTCAAGTCTTGAGGAAAGTCAAAAATAAAGGAAACAACGAACTCAAGAACCTCTACCTCGATAGTCGCACATTGACGTAGTCGTGGAATATCGGTGTCGATTCCTTTGACGTCGGAGGAAGAGTCATTGTCGATGGCGTTCGTCGCGGAAAACCGTCGCGGAAGAGATGACGCGGAAGAAGTACGTCGCGTCGCGGATACGGCGTCGCGGATGGACCGTGTTCTTCGGTGGAGAAGTTCTTCGTTGAAGAACGACGTTCTTCGCGTTCTTCGTTGAGTTTGAAGAAGAAGAGGAAGAGCTCTCCACCTCTCAAGAAGAAAAACAAACAACCCAAAATAAAATAAGCTACACCTTATTTTATTTTCACTTTGCCAACCTTTCAAAATTCAAAAGTTGAATTCAAAACATTAATTAAATCTAGAGTTGACAAAATTAAGTGAAGAGATAGGTTGGCAAGAATTAAAGTAGGGGAGAGTTACATAATTAAGAGGGGGTTTAGAGGGGTTAGGGAATTTGAAAAGAATTAGGGGTTCGTGTGGGCCCCACCACACTTAATCCTCCCAAGGGAGGTTAAGTGGGTGTGGGTCCCACTTCCAACCTCCTTTGATAGGTTTTAAGAAGTTATAATAAAATTTGTTCTACACAAATTTTATTTAACTCAACTAAAAACCCCAAAATTAACTTTCAACCCGCAACAAACGCAACTCCCGAAAAGGTCTCTTTAAGCGAATATCGACGCTGCGAGTTCATCGGTGCCCTCAGATTTCAATTCCGAGCACCGGATCAAAAGTTAGGAATTCCCGCTCGTTCGTTCACTGAACGTACCCGAGCCAAACTTCGGAAATTAATTCCGGGCACTCCGGGCCTCGGAATCAGGTGCCGTCTGAAACCGCGCTCTTGTAAAATTCTAAAGAAAATTAAGAAAAAATTTCCCTTGAATTTTACGGGTCTTTACAATCAAAACTCAATGCAGGGATTTCACGGTAATTGTAGTGCATGCTTGTGCATGGGTAGGCCACATAGAACACCCTCAGTTGCTAAAAAAATCTAAATTTTCATTCTTGAATTTGAGAAATTTATAATTTATAAAAAAGTTTCATTAGACACATATCAACATAAAAAGGATAATTAAACCGTGTTTGGTTCAATTTGGAATTTTATTTGGATTAATGAAGTTTAATTTGATTATTAAATTTTGGAAAATAATTACTATTAATTAAGATTGATTTTTCATTTCTTAATAAAATAACTAACTAAAATATGGCCTCTATATTATTGATAACTAAGTTAATTAATTAATTTACTCACTGAGATTTAAATTTCAGTTATGATATTTCTAGGCATCTTGAGTTGTCAAAGAGATAATATATCAACTAATTGGTAAGAATAATAATATTATTTATGTGTTTTTTTAATAAAAATAAGAACTTCAATACATATTATATATTTTATATAACCATGGGAGGTTCTAAATGGTATATTATAAGTAAGTAATAGGATATCTTATATATCATAGTCAAGGGAAGAGAATGCAAAAATTTGAAAAATATTATTCATGAAACAGTTTGATGAAACTTATTGAGAGTATGAATTGACTATAAAATAATAAATTTAATAAATTTACCATGTGTGATAATAATTCATGTGAATATAAATTCAGGATGAAAATAATTTTTAAAATGAAATTGGTTTTTCAAATAATGAATGAATAGTGTGATCTAACAACTTAGATGAAGGATATATAGATAATAACAAGTTTTAAATTATAAAATATGTTTTAATGAATAAATATATATGTACTTTATTGGATTATAGAAATAAATTAATTTATATATATATAAGAAAAAAATATTTGGATGATAAATGTTGGGAAAGAAACTAAAATTAATATATGTTATAAAAGAAGTTATTGTTATTAGTCCCCAATGAATGTTAATGAATGATATAACATTGAAGATGGGGATTCCCTCAAAAATTGTAATGTATTAAAAAGGATATGGGTTATTCTTAATAAATTACTCATAATAAATAAAATATTATAATGAATGAGGACTTGAGCCTTAGTGACTAAAGTATTGGGTTCTTACAAATAAATATTTTTGTGGTCGATGATAATAGATGTACAATAATGTGGAGTAACAAGGGTTTCTTGTGTTCAAATAGAATCAAATTTAATTTAAGAAATTGGTATCTACCTAGTTATGATGTTCCCATCTAACTAACATAATAACAATATATATAATTATTTAATTATTATTATTATCATTTGATGACCAATGTTAAATGAAGATTACATTTTATATATGGAATATTCTTTCTAAGTATAAATGTATGATATATTAGTAATATAGAATAATATAAAATAAAATCACCATGTAGTTTAAACCTACAATATTTTATTTCATCAGCCTAGGAAAATTTCATATCACAGACAAATATATTCCATAAGATTAAAAATAGCACAAAAGTGTAATAAAAGAATATATAAAAACTACAATCTTGAAATCTATAGGGTAAGGCATACAATTAATTAAATATATAAAAAACATCAGTGAAATTATGGTTATGTAATTTTTAAAATTATGTAAAATATCTAGGAAATTCAAATAGTTGAATTTGAAATATTACTATTATGAATAGTAACCTGACCACTCAAAATAATAAACTAGTAATTATAATAATAAAATGACTAAAACTAATAAAATGGATTTTAAATAATATTTATTATTAATAAAATAAAAAAATATAAATATAATTGTTGTATAGAATAAATATTTAGATTAGAAAAATTAAAATAAATTATAATTTAATATTTAATAGACTGTATTTTAATAAATTTTACAAAAACCATAATATTTACATTAAATATTAAAATTACCTAAGTTATAAAATTATTTAGACAAGTGAATATAATTTTTTGAGTTGGAATTTTGATATTTTCTAGGGGTGAATTTTGGGTATTTTTATGAGAAACATATATTTTTATATGAATAAAGAAAATACAGTTCTATAAATAGTTATCTTTTGTGATGAAATATTTTCATAATAATGATCTAATTAATACTAAAATGGTCATTTGAAATAAAAATATAATTTATAAGATAATATAATCATTTAAAAATAATAAAATAATCTTTCAAACAAAAAAATCATTTTCCAAAGTATAAAGAGATAATGTATATCACTAAAAAACATATTTTCATGAATTCATTATTTATTTTGAATAAACTAAAAAACATAGTGGATTAATGGTTTAAAATTCATTAAACTTGTACATGCAATCAAATTAAAATCATAATTTCAATAATGTTTCCTTTTGCAAATTTTACTTTTCAAATATTATTTTATTCATTATTTTCCCCCAAAATACCCCTCCCCCCAAGTATAAATACCCCCTCTCCCTACCATTATAAAATATGTTCCTAAACACTTAATATTGCCTAAGATATTCTCTATTCCCTCAAATTAATTCTTATTAAATCCCTAGGGATTTTCTACAGACATAGAACTCTTATCCACCAAGGCATTAAGGCCTGGGAAAAATAGAAAACATAGGAATAGGTAATAATTTCTCTTAAATCCTTTTATTTTTTATGATCTGTTATTATATTATCTTATCCAAATCAAAATAAATCATACTAAAATAAATAAATTATAGAATAAAATTAATTTTTTTATTGTACTATAAAATCATTATAATAAATTTATAATATATGTTTATATTCCATATCACTCTCCTCATCTTTTTAACGGTCTATTTTATCCACCTACAAGGATATTTTCAATAAATTACTTATTAAAATATGAATATATGTTTAAATTTAAAATATTTATAATTTATATATATTTACATTTGTATATTTATATTCTATTTTATATAATTTTGATCATGGATAAATAATAAATAATGGAAACTATAAAATTAAACCAAAATGGGACAATTCATGGAAAAAAATCATCAAACCATTTCATATTTAAAAAAATAATAGGTAATAAATTTTAATTATTATAAATGGTCATGAATAATATAAATGAATATAAATGAATTTTTATCCATCATTTATTTAATATATGTTATTTATATAGGAGTTGTAAACATGACATTAAAAAATATGACCTAATGTAAGAGGAATCTCTACCCCAACTCTTTCTGGTGGGTTAATATACTTTTCCAATATCCTTTCACACTATTTCTTTTGAAAATATTATTAAATTTATTCTATTTAAATTTACATTTTTATTTACTAGGGTTAAAAAATTATTCAGTATATAAGGATTCATTCATAGCCTACTTCATTATATTCATCAATAAATTTTCTTATTATCTTTTATTAATTCTTTTTATGTTTATTCTTCTCCACTACATGAAATATATGTTTATTCATCTTTAATTTTTCCCAAAATATCATAAAACCTTTCTGTACATCTACTTTTTGTAGTATTTAATATTACTAACCATAATTGGATTCATGTTACTTATATTAAATCATTTATTTTCTCATTGATTTACTTCATTTCTATGATTAATATATGTTACATTTCTATATAGAATGAAATATTACGTTTATTTTTTAATGTTATGGGTAAGTAATTATATATATCCAATACATTGATTAAGGTGATATATAATATAATATTACTATGTATGAACATAATTATTTCTTTTTTCACATTCTATGATATATGATTTGTACAAAAAAGTTATACATAAACATGACACTAGATTTTCTCACATTCAATGTTTAGAAATTTTCTATAATTTTATTATTTTTCATTACTATACATGTTCGACATTAAATTTCATTTTCAAATGATTCAAGTATTCTTATGATGTTTATCTTATGCCTAAGACTTTATTTTGATGCTTATTCTCACCCATGTACCCACATTGATTCATATATCATGTTATTCACAATTATTTATACCCTTACTTGGATTTTGTCTCACCTTTCCTTGATTTATTTCCTTATGTGATGACATTTACTAAAGGTAATATGAAATAGTTTAGTATTACTTTGAATAATTATTTAAAAAATAGTTATTATTTAATAGTTGTTTATTTTTAATGAAGTCAATATTCCCATGAAACATGAATTTTATATTTTATGATTTGAATTATTATATATGTTCGTTAAAAATGATACCAATGTCATCTTTGTAAGATATAAACCATTATAAATTGTATTTAATAAATTTTTAGATAATGTTATAATTTGGTTTATAAAATATTTCTTAAATTAAACATAAAATCCTCATAAGTTAATAGTTTAGACAATATTTATGCATGTGAATATTTAACATACTATTTCATTATATACTATAGTTTTCCTAGAAATTCATATTTATGAAAATGATGGGAACCTAGGAAAACAAGACAAAAAACATATGTGATGGAAAATGAAAAAAAAATTCTTAACTACTCCACTAGTGTAATATTAAATCATGTTTGAAACCTTATTTAAGTGATTAACTACTTTTTAGTGGTTATGAATAATTTTTTGTACAATGTGGGATTTCCTCCTTCCCAAAAGTGAGAGAAAATGACAATTAAATATTTCATATAAAAAAACCACCATTATTAAATGAATAATTCAATAAAATTATTATGGAATAATAGATTATCTCCATGGAAATGATATCTTTCATTATTAATTATTCAAATAAATAGAATGAGACTATGTGAGTCTATTATTTGGATGTATATATTTATCAGTGATGTAAATTTTTAAATAATTCCACGATAATGTATAGATTTAATGTTATAGGGTGGGATAATTTCATGAAAATTTCCCTTAACAATTATTTTCCTTAATCAATTCACTCAAATATTTAAAGATATTTTTTTCGATCTTCAACAAAAGGGGAATGAATCCATTTCATTTTCAAGGAATATTTCACATGAGTTACATAATACACCTCTTGTTTTGTTATCAATATTGATAACAAAATGGATAGATTATTTATTGTATTAAAAGAACATATTTTCAACTATATATAAATTTTATACCTAAAGAGTTATAAATAAGTGGTTTGGTGTGACCTTAAATTTAAGATGTAGATTATAAAATGGTTCTATGGATAAAAAGATATGAAATGATGGATGGATTTAATGTTTTTTTATAAAATGATAAAGGGTGCAATAATATAAAAACAATGACATGTAAATTATTCAGAAAGAAAACCAATGGGAATTTGGTGAATGGTATGTTGAAATTATTAATGTTTACAATTAAGGGTATCAAGAATAATAATATTTAAGGGACTTGAAGAAGCTAACAAATATTATGGATGAAATAAAATCACCACCCAACATGACATCCATTATAAAATACATTATTACTTCAATTAACTTGTGCATTATGCAATCCAATTCCCCAAAACAAGGGTATTTAAGTATAATACATATCCCTAACCACTTAATATAAGGGATCAAGGGAATTATTACACTTTCACCACCACTAAGGTGGGGTAACAAAATCATGTAGTAATTATTATACACTTTATTAACTCAAGAAGGGAAAGGATTACTTGATTTAGGTTCTATGGTTATGTTTATATAAAAAATGTAATATATTATTATTGTAACACCTATATGATATCCTATAGTAGAGATATCTATAAAAACACATAGTGGTTCAATCATTGAATGCCAAATGTGGGACCCCTCCACAGTTTGTGCCTATGGAATGATTCATCCAGTGAATATCATAATTCTTAATTTCTTTTAACGTGATGTTATATTAGTAATATATCATAACTCATTATATTGGTCTCACATCAAGTTTAAATAAAATGAAATTTATTTCTATATTTGGAATCATACTGTTTTCTTATACCACTAGGAGAAGTATAAAAATTCCCTTTTGAGAGAATCTTTTAATGGTGTTGTTATTGATACCAAATGAAAAAATATATATTTATCAAATAGATAAGATAAATTAAAACATAAATATGGATTTATTTCATATTTTAAGGGGTTATAATATTTTATTCCTTATTGAATTTTTTGGACATTCCCTAAATTGTGAGGTAGTTTTTTCAATAAAACACATGCCCTAGGAGAAACCTATGTATAATATACCCAATAATATTTTCCAATTATCTTGGAATAGTTAAAGAATCCATGGATAGAGAATTTGAATAAAATTTTCATATGACCTAGTGCATTACACTGGTGTACTCCAATTCTCTTTGTCAAGAAGAAGGAATTATTAGTGATTTTTTTTATTTACAGAGATCACAAAAAGATCACCATAAAAAACTAGTATCCACTACCATGAATTTTAAATGTAATTATCTAACTCCAAGGTCCTAAATACTCCTAAAAAGTATATATCCATTTTATATATCAAATTATTAATGTTAAGAGAGTATATATTAAAAATATAACATTTTTTACAACATATGAACACCATGATTTCATAATAATTCTATTAATACATAAAAAATCCCAAACATTCGTCATGTACCAAATGAGTAGAGTATTTGGAGACTACCTTGATAAATGTATTTTGGTATTTATTGATGATATTCCCATGCAATCCAATGAAATTTTAGAACACAAGAAGCATCTAAACAATGTAAATATGAATTTAAAGAAGGAAATGTTTTACGAAAAGGTTGTCAAGTGTGATCTTTTGGACACATAATTCAAATTAGTAGGGAATTTGGTCTTAAGAAAAAGACTTTTTATCGATCCTCTAAATATAAATATGATTAATTAATATTCTAGAACAAAAAATGTCATGTTGATTTAAATTTTTTTGAATTAATAGAGTATAAGTGATGCTTTATGATAAATGTATAATGAATTTCTACCCCACTAACAAAGTTAATAATTGAAGGGGTATAGAATTTCAATATAGAATAATGTGAATATATAATTATAGATATTAATTAAAAAAAATTCACATATACATATAATACCCTCAAGTAGATAAGTGTTTTTAAATATAATTTTTATTTAAATAAATTCTTAGGATTGGTACTCCTGTAAAAATGATAATTTGATAGACTATTTCCCACAAAAAATCAATATCATTAAACAAAACTACCACACACATGATCTATATTTAAAAACTATGATATTTTAATTGGATATTTGATGTAATAATATTTAAAAAGAAATGTGTGACATATATATTTATCAAAATATTTTAATGTATAAGTTCATACAGAAGGATTGGAACAAGGATTAATGAATACAGTTGGAGTTAACAAAAATAATAAAAGAACATACAACCCTATCCATGATAAGGATTAAGAAAGACCAATTATTAATGGATGTGAAAATTATGGATCATGAAATTATAAATTTAAGGAAGATATCCTATATAAAAAATTATTACAAAACCACCTATCAGAGAAAAAACAACAGAGGCACAAATGGATGATCAATAGATTCATGATAAGGTGAGATAAACAAAGTAAGAAAAGATTTGTAATTTCAAAATAAAAAAATATGTAGTTATTCAATTTGGAGTTTCTCTTTGGGTTCCTTAATTTACATATATAAAGAAAGAAGTATTAGATGAATCAAATAACTAATATTTATCCATACACCATAGAAATACCAATATATACTGGGATATTTGAGAGAGATTACTATGGTAGAATATGAAGAGTTCTTTTTTTGAGTACAACTCAAAGTGAATGATATGTCATCAAGTTAAGGTAAAGCATCAAAAGTATAAAGGCATCATAAACCTATTACACAAACCAATATAGAAATGTGAGAATACTACCATGGAATTTATAATAGGTCTGCTAAATACATATAAGAAAATTCTATATAAGGTTTCATGGATCAACTCACCACAAATGATCACTTCATCACCACTCATGAAAATTTTTCACTAGACCAAATTTCAAAGGTATTTTTCAAAGAATTATTGAGGCTATGTAGAGACCCAAATTAGATTATATATTACTAATATCTAAGGTTCAACTATATGTACTAGAGTGGTCTTAAACATGATCATAATATTGAGTCAAACATTAGTACATACCATCACGCTTAGACCGATGGCCAATCTAAAAGAACAATTTAAATACAAAAAGACATGTTGAGAGATTTATATATGGAATTAAAAGGGGTCACAGATGAGAATATTAATCTGGTTTTTTTAAATAATAACTTCCTATACAAAAGTATTAATAAATACACATATATTTTTCATTTCAATAAGATATATAGAACTCTAAAATATTGGTATGAAGTTGTTGGAACAAAATATTTTTCACACAAACATGTGAAAGAAATGAAAAAGTAGTATTAAGCAATTTAATAACATAATAATGTATTATAGAGTAGAAATAAGAGTTGTGAAAAAATATTTAATGATTCTTGTAATTTTTAGTTATAGATAAAGAGATCCTTCAAATATCCCCATGGAAGAGAGGAATGTGGTTTGGAAAAAAGGGAAAGTTTATCCCTAGGTATATTATCCTATTTTAGATTTAGGGTCATATATCTTATATGTCCTATTGCTAGGAATCCTAAAGGATTGAGTTAAATGTGGTTCCATATATGAGATCATATATCATTGGTTGTTGTGTTGGATACATAATACATACAAAATAAGGATGTATGATCTGTGAAAATATGAATGTGTTAAGGTATAATACAATGATCCACTACGGTCAAGAGAAGAGATTATATTATCTTAGGGAAGGAAGAGGATGACAATTCTGTATCACAAGTCCTGGTGTTTTAATGTTTACCAATACTAGAAAGACCATTTCTTAGTCAAATTTTGTAGTGAAGGTGAAGGATAGACTACATGTATCCATGTCCATAATAAAATAAATCTAGAGAAGAAATTTATGTACATGGAAAACTGGAAAATAACAATTCCATGTTGGTCCCTTATGAGGAATTTCAAAGAACTAGTGTAAAATGGTAAAAGAAAAATATAGACATCGGGAATGTTGTAATCGAGAAAAATATGAAAAAGTGAAAGTGGTAGTCATCATAATTGAGTTCAATAAATGCATTAAGACTTACAGTTAAAAAGAACCATATTAAAAAGACCACACCAAAGTGAATGTTGTAGTGTTCTATGAGTAATAATTTTAAACCCAAGTAACCATGATATGGGTGTGGTGGTGTTCTATGGTGTTAATAGTCATTAGTTGGATCCTTAATCCAAATTATCTAACAGTAGGTGGCCACACATAGTTATGAACATTTTTCACTAAAAATGGGAAATGGTTTTTCACCACAACATGGTAAAGGGAGTGTATATGGTTGAAAAGAGGATTTCATATGAAAACATTTTAGATATGATTTGATAGATTATCAATGCTTTCATAATCACATGTCTCGATTTTAAACCATTATTAGATTATAATCCAAAGGATATTAAAAAATTTATAAGGAGGATTAATTTTTAACATATTTATGTTCTAGAGGTTAGATATTTTTTCTTATCATAGCGATTCTGGATGAATATTATTGATTGTGATCGTAAGTGAAGGTTATGAGGAAGTTAATGGGGGAATTTGAGGCCCCACTAAGGAATAAAAAACTACCCAATCATTAGCTTAATATATATATCACTAATATATAACATCATATATTGTAGGAAGAAACCAAAAAAAGATAGAGGTTCCATGTATATGTTGCATATTTGAGTGAAAAACTTTGAAGGGGAGTCTATACGCAAATAGAACATATTAAAAAGATGAAAAAGATAAAACTATTTCAATTTTCATTATTGAAATAAGAAGGTTTTTTGAAATTAGGAATTCATTGATTATGATGTTTCATCAAGAGGACGTCAACACCACCTGTCTGAATTCAGTGTATCCATGAAATATATTCTTGTAAAGGGACTTATATTTCTATACACAATGTGGAGAATCTACCATAGAGAAGTAATTATTTAGGGAGGGAGTTGGAATTGATAATGTAATGAAAGTGACCTCATATGAGGCTAGTGAGACTTGGGTGATATTGACTCAACCCAAAAAACCGTAACATTATAAGCTAAGGTAATTAGTGGAATAGACTAAACGCAAACATTTTTAGTTTGAAAAGTAGAATTTTATGAATAAAACATTTTCAATGAATGTTACATGGACGAATCCCATTTGTGATAAACCACATAAATTATATATACACTACTTACATTTTGAATTCACAACAAAAGTGGTTTAAGAAACCTTAATTAATATATAAAAAAAGGTTTGGTCGATTGGATATGTAATTGGATAAATTTAATCAAAATAAAAAAAATAACCCTTAAGGTTAGGAGGTAAAGATATAAATTGTGTAGTAAATTGAGTACAAAGTATTATATGCATACTTATTTATAGTTAGAGAGCATGATCTAGATATTTGAATATATTATGTGAACATTAATTGTTTTCGTTCCGTAAATCATTGGATAATCACAATGCCTTGGTTAATATTTCATATAAATAATGACTTCTGAGATTCAATAAAGCTGGAACATTTTCAGGATCTTTATTTTTGGTCATCCCACTCACCATTATATTGGCATAAGGCTGGTGAGACAGTAGCTTTTGGTCCATGTATGGAACTGGATACCTCTGATAGAGTACGTCTAATAAGGAATAAGTTGATCATTTCTCATAGTTAATGATGATTATATGTCATAAAGAGGCTTTGGAATTTGTAATTCATTTTGGGTGAAGGAGTTTTAATTTCGGTTACTCATTTATTAGTTAATAGATGATTACATAATAACAGGAATATAATAATGATATTTTTTGACCATACAATATTTCTGAGTGTGTTTGGATAGTGCACTACCATTTGGATCTTCTAACATTGTATCAAGGTAAGGATGATGTGTTCCATGTGTCTTAACTCCATAGGTACATGGTTAATCTAGTGCATATGATTTACTATAAGGACATTGAGCTAGAGACTAACATAACATTTTTTGAGATCTTGGTGTAGATCATACACTAGAGTGAGAGATTATTATAGGGGAATACGGTTACACTTTTTAGTGTCATATGGAAATATGTTCGAATCCAAGAGGATCTCTGGGTGCCTGAATTTATCCTTCAAATGCACCTGTCTTGATCTTTTTTATCAAGAACACTACAGTTACTTACCAGAGTTGAGAAGTCATTATAGTAGGAAAATTTTAACCTCAATTATTTTTAATGTAATCTTTTTTAATTTACAATGTATATTACCTGTTTTTCTTCCCCTTGGAGGAATGTGTTATTGGTACTGGGTCTCAAAGATATTGATTTAGGGATGAAATCATGTGTGGGTGGAATGGTGGTTGAAACAAGGCTACCTTATAGATAGTGGGGTATAAAAAGTATCCATTGGTTCTAGTAGAGGTACCTCAATATTGTAGATCCCACTATAAATTCAGTGGACATAGAATAATTTCTTTATTCTTCCTTGGTACACTAGATAATTGGGTGAAAATCACTATCCACCAAGTGTTTCCCATTCCCAAATATCATTAATGAATTTTTGGACATTTTATCTACATTTATTATTAAACTAACACTCACCTTAATCTATCTGCATTATGACATGAACCTCATGACAAGAAATCACTTGGGTTATAGACTACCTCTTTATCTCCTCTTGGGTGCTTGAATTTAGAGCGATCCATTAGAAAATATCAAGGAACGATCTATCTATTCTTATCCTGGTTCACCTTATTTCTTTGAAATTTATTATAGATCTAAAAAATATTGGATATATATATATAACTATACACTGGGATCTATTGGATGATTCATTCATGATTTATAGATAAGTGTTTGATTAAGAGAATTAGTGTTTTCTCCTTGATCAATCATTGATCTTCCTTTGGAAACAGATCCCTTTTACTTAGTTAATGTGAATTTTAAATTTTGGAATGATCTATTACTGGAATAATAATTCTAGAGACTTTATTTAGTGTATTAGGCATTAGTCAAGTAGAAAATTGGAAAAAACATAATTTGGGTATCATCGCTTAGTTAATCATTGAAATTGGCCTCAGTGCACTAATTTTATGTGATCCTTACTATCTTAGGCCCTAGAATCAAGTTTTTTTCATTCTTTTCCTTATATTATGTTCCCTGTGTAGCTATTTTTGAATGATAATGTATTTTTGGGGTGAATGGGTAGCATTTTCGACCTTTTCTATGTATGTCTTGTGTGATTATTTCATTATCACATTTTAAATATTGTTAGATGATACCAATTGGAATATTTAACATGAAATATTTATTAATAGATATATTTACCTTACTTGAGTATTATTTAGTAAAACAAGGAATACTTATTTTGATTTATTTATCTTTACCATGAAATTCCATATATGTATATTTATTAATAGAAAGTGGAAACTCTATTTAGTGATCAAAGAACAAGTTTCATGGATAGACTTAGTCAGCCCCTTATAGGGGGACCATGGATGGCATGATTCACGAGTCATTGGTCTAGATAATGGTGGGATAGTTCCAAAGCATTGATTTTATTCCGAACATTAGGTAAAATACCATTAACCCATGGAAGAGGGTCTATATGATGGTATGATGTGCTGACAGGGAAGGTCCTTGTATAGGTTTAGAGTTTCCTTGGTTAGGACATTCCAAGTGTGTATACCATTAGAGCAGATAAGGTGGAAATGGGTTAGTGTTGTGACATAATGTTTGAGATGGAATGTATATAGTTAGTAAATGTCGGATCAGGTCGCATAGGATGGTCTAAGTCATGTGGGGACTAATTGTTACATTATTATGGGATTTAATTGATTTATGTATGGTTTCTGTTCATGGAAACATGGTTAGTACATGAATTTAAGGAACATTATTGGCTGTATTATTAGATTTTTTCTTACAATTTCATCATAACATAAACCCTTAAACACATGTTTTCTTATGTTGAAGGCACATTAGTGATTTCCTACTATGTTTATACTCACACCCTATAAAAGAATCTCATTGTGAATGTAGAATTCATATTCCTGGATCCAATAAAGGGAAAGGGTCCCATGGAAGGTTGATGAAGATATTCGAGTTAAGAGTTGAATTTTTTATTGGAATGGACTCCACAAAGTAGCCAGAGAATATTTATTTATTAATTTATTTCTAGTACTAATTCTTATACTAGTTGAGCTCCAAATTGAGGGTCCATTTGTATTGATATTGTATTCACTAACATAAAAATGATTATATCATCTGGTTTATGTTTTGTTACACTATGATGTTTAGTATAATTATGAAAAAGTTGTTACACTCTAGAAAATGGTTATGATTATTGAAGATACAGTCTACCCATAACACCTTAAGACCCTCACTATAAGTCGACATCCTCCTGTTTATAGTGATTTGTGAATTTGGTCATGTGGAACTTTGGACCAGACCTAGTGATTTAGCATAAGGAGTTACAAAAATAATTTTCAGCATCTAAATCCCTCCATTCCAAAAAATTGGTAATCTAAGAATGAAATTTGTGGAAAAATGTAATATGAAAGACATCATGAATATAACTCACTTGAAGGGGAGATTATAACTTATACACAATTACTCTTACACATAGAACAACCTAAAAAAATCCAAAATATTACAAATAGAGCTTACACCCATGACCAAGCCTTTGTATCCCATAATGGTGAGATTACTTCAAGAAGACATGATATCCAATTTTTTTCTCCAGAATCAACCTATTTTGACAAAAATAACTCTTATGGATATCTTACACAACATTATTTCACTAGGTGGTCACCTTATCCTTTTATGTGGCACTATACACCAATTCTAGTTTTTGAATCTTTGATTCATTGACCTCAGTTTAATATAATGGAGATTATAAATTCCATACATATAGTTTTTTAAACTTATCCAAGCCAATAGTAGAGTGATAACAGTTATTCCACGAAAACTCTATTAAGGGTCGGTGACTCGCCCATGAACCCCTGAATTTTGTCATCGATTTACACAAAATGTCTTCTAGAGTTTTGATTGTTCACTCTATCTGACTATCCTTGTGTGGATGAAAAGTTGTGATAAGGAGTAACTGATAACCAAAAAAACTGAAGACTGTAATGAAAACTAATGGAGAATGGGGATCATGATCAAATATAATCGTTTTATAAACCCCATGAATCATTACCACCTCTTCTAGAAACTTTTATAACAAAAAATACATAGAGATTGACTCCAAAATTTAATAATAATTGATCTAACATTGTAAAGTGATACATGATCACCCACATAACATCATTTCCTCCCTGAGACTAAGAAAAACATGAGATGAAGTCTATCATGTTTTCTTCCAAATTCTATTTGGGAACACTATGTGGATTATGAATCTCACCAAGAACATGGTTCTTGACATAAACTGTCTATAAAACCAAACACCAAGAGAAAAGCATTGAAACATATATATACATGCCAGGACACCATAAGGAAACTCATAAGTATAATTACATCTTATCCACACCATGATGTGGTGATATGGGAGAAATATGTAACTCTTTTGGAACCATTCGAAACATCACCAAATGAAAAAATATCCTCCCCTAAAACATCACATGATATTGACTATCCATGGCAATCTATCAGGATAATATCCATAAGAAACTCACTTGGGGTTGAACTCAAACTTATAATCCCTCAGTTAGTACAACTCCTCCTATTCAGCCAAAGGTAAATTAAATATAATATAATAGAAACCCTTTTCCACAATCTTATCCAATATCAAGTTGCATTTTCTTTTTTTACTTCGTCACTATCTAAACATCATCACACTCATGCAAAGCATCTCCAAATGACCTCCTTCTCAAATTATCAAATGTAAAATTACTTTTTCTTAATGAATATGAAATATTTTAGTCCAAATACTAATATAATACCATCTTCTATAAGTAAAAAAATAAAATCATATTAATATTATGTAGCTCTAGCTCTTGTAATTTGTGAGGACTACAATGTTCTCACCAATTATATAATACTACCACAAATTCATAGAAAGAACTATTAAATATAACTAATGATTATTAGTGGAATAATTTCATTTATGAGGCCATAACATCAAATACACATTAGATATAAACAACCACTTCTATATTAGAACACACCCCAGTATAATATGTGAACAATCAAAATAAACCTAAAACGAAGAACCCCCATTTAAAAAAATAACATGAACACTTTCCATAATATCCTTCAAATTCGTAAAAAGAATCCTCGCATTAGTCAATATGCCCAAATATCTCACCCTTTATAACATAATATGTCCTAAGAGATTAAATATGATAGAATTAAGGAATTAACCGCCTTTAATAACATGAAAGACCAAGAATAATACACACCATTACAACCTTTATGGGGGATACCTAAGAAATAACCACCACAATATTAGAAGGATCCAAGACTACTACACCCCATGACAAGACCTTTTACAACAAAAAAATCTCATATGTTCATAACTCATAGTTCAATAGATTCCCAAAAAGATTATGATGTGGAATAACACCCCAAAATAGATCACAAAATAATTTAATGGTTCTCATTAAAGACTAGAAACCTTAGGATTATTTCAAATAAGAACCAAAAAAAATAAATCTAGAAATTCACATAATAATACAATTTTCGGTCCCATAAACACAACTGGAAAATTTGTGACATTGAAAGACATTAAAATAAAATCATAATACTCATAATGACATATAAAAGTAGTCTTTAGGATATCATCACCATTTTTTTGCACATGATGATACCATTTACACTAGTTGATCATTGATAACAATCTATCACCCTTCATCTAATTGAATAAACTATGAATTCGTGGGAGTGGATAGGGGTTCTTCTTTACCACCTAGATGACACCCAATTGATACATCTATATTACAATGACACCAAATTGAAACTCTATTTCAAACATGATCTCACATGATGGGGGAGCGCCCTAAACATTTTTGGAAAGACATCGGTGTATTCTTATACAACCCTATAAAATTTCATCGACTGATCTACATTAATAATCAACATCAATGCGACCATTAAGTAATATAAGGCTTTAGCATGCCTCCAGCTCATCCAAGAGTCTCATTAAATAAAAAAATGGTATTCTATCGATCATCATGGTATATTATGAAATGTTTCCTTATTTAATTCACAGCAGTATCCCACAAATATAGAAAATCCATGAAACAGATCATGTCCTAGGGATACATTCTCAATAATAGGAAAAATCCCTAATTGAAATGATATCCTTGAGTCTTCTCACAAACAAATCAAAAATCACACAAGACTTCTCGACCTAATGCTGGCATAGTCAACTCCAAGGGAAATAGATGTCTCCCATATTTATGTCCCAAATCAAAGACTATGTAATTTGAAAAAAATTAGTGTGTGTTTAAAAAATAAAATAATGAAATCAACAAGAATAAAATAATTTGATAGTACCATCCATGATGTATGTATCTCATATAATTTTACAACCTAATTCTTGAATTTAACCATGACTTTCTCCATAACGACTCAGACCCTGATGGAAACCAATTCAATGGTATCATACTACTCCTTATCCCAATGTCTAAGGAGAATATTCAGATCCAAACATTGTATTTGATTAAATTTTTTAATTTTGGGGAATTATTTTTGGTATTATAGTCGTTATTGGGGTTTTCAAGGTGGATCAAGAAGTCCATGGGATTTTTAAGCTGATTTTACATTAGGAAACGTCATATATATATGATGCCACACTGTAATCTACTTACATTCCCTTATTTTGTTTTGGGTACATTTTTTAGTTGTTTCATGGAGTGGGAACTACACCATGGTAAGCATTGAATAAGGGTGGTTTGGAGTATCATAATGGTGTTGGATAAGGATCAAGGAGGGTGGACACACAATAAGAGATAGGATACACCAAGGTGATTTCCATGTAAAGAAATATTTTAAAGTTGAGTAATGGTGGTTCTTAATGACATACGGTCGTTTTATAATGGTAAATATTTTTAGCGATGATGTAGAGTGTAAAAATGAATCATGGATGGCCTTTAGCGAGTTTATTCCCAATGTAGTGTGCATTTCCATGTTGTAGTGGGCTAGGGTGAGAGTCGAGTCTCCTCAAACTTTTTCATGATAGCTATATCATGTTCCATGGACCACACCATAACATACACTCAAGGAGAATTTTTTCTCACTAGTGTAAAGGACCATAATTCATCTTGTATCGGAAATATTTATTTTAAAAGGTTAAAATGACCCTTTTAACCCCTTAAAAACATTTTTTACCTCTTTCCTCCCCTCATATATGAAAAATCCAAGGTGTACATAAGGATAGTTATTCCCTACATTAAACTAATTCTTATTCTTTATATGCCTCTCCTCTATCAATTTCAAGTGATTAATCAAGTTAAATCCCTCCACCTTCTTGATTTTTCTTTTTATCTTCTAATATATACTTTTTCTCTTAGTTTCCCTTTCCTCATTAAACCTGGTCATTCATAGGGGTTGTGATTTATGGTTTGGAATCATTTTAATTTGTGGTTTTTTATGTATAGTAATCATTATGAGTTCTTCCTTCCCCAGTTTTACATTTTTATGAAATGATGCCTTATTCCGTATCATTGTGAGAGATTTGAAATTGATTTGAGGTAGTTTTTTTTAACACTCATTGTTGGAAATTTGATTTTGTTCTTGATGATTTAATGTTTATTTTTAGATAATATAACTGTATATGTTAGATTCAATGGGGAAATAAATGTTCTAAAGTGATTCCTCACTTGGTATAAGGAGTATTCAATGGTTCTTATAGCTTTCAAAAGTATTTTTTGATTAAAAAGTTACATTAAAAGGATTTAATGGAATGTGTTAAGGAATCCTCCATTATTATTGTATTATTACCCTGTTTAGATCATGAAATAAATTAAAAATATATATTTTTTAACTTTTTATGTTTTAAATGGTATCAATAGTTGATTATTTAATTATTTTTCAAATGGTTTGCTTTGAAATTTTTAGAAGATATTTCAGAAATGGATGTTTGATGAGTACAAGGGACATGGAATCTCTTTTCCATTTTCAAGAAGGCCCATTCCGAACCATTAAATTATTTTCATGATGTATTAGTATGTTAAAAATTCTTTACCTTTTTGTTTTCATTCACATATTATTTATTTTGATACTAAGGAGATGTGATATATATGGATTATTGTACTAACGATGACAAGGGCGATATTTATTGGGAGGGATTTTAGGTCGTAGATGATATTTATATTTATTTATTATTGATTGGGATTGTATGATTTAATTATTTTCTTACCTCCTATTTATTTCTTCTTGGGAAATATTGGGTGCTTGGGTAGGACATCATAGCTCAAATGAGGCCTTTTCAACAAGTAATGTTTGTTTTCACTAACTACTAATGTAATATAAGTAGTACCACAACATGATAGTGATGAAATTATATATATATATTTATATATATATATCCATTCCACATATTATCTAGTGAAGTTATTAGTAGGTTTCCCTAGCCTTAGTGACTTTGGGAGAACTCCTATGATTCATTGTGTTTTTCCTTATTACAAGACAGTACTCCATAATTTACATTACATTTTGTATTCCCTAGTTCTATTGGCCTATCTAAAACAATAGGATATTGATGATACATGTTCATTATTTTCTAATTAGTGCATAGTGACCTACATTTTTTATTTACTATTCTTATATATTTGTTTTTTTAGAAAATAAATTCATAATTTCCATAAAAAAATGTATTCCAATTGTGTTTAAAAAGATGATTAACAATTGGTGTTTCGATAAAAGAGGCTTCAACTGAAGAAATGGTTTTGAAAGTGATTTTTTCATTCGAAAAAATATGGATAATATTTATAAAATGATTCATATATAATATTTATTTTTTATTTCATTACTTGTAATAATGTATTTTCTATGTGAATTTCAAACTATCATGGATAGAATTTCACTTGAATATTACTTCAAGAACTCCTTTGTGAAATCTTACTATCCTTGGTTCCACTCACACCCTGTATACACCATTCAATGTATACAACTCATATAGTTTATTTTAAGGTTCAATGGTTTTGGTTTTCCAATTTTTGGTGTTGGAATTGTTTGGTGTTGGTTTTTTGGGATGTGAAGAGTATACTAGGGTCAAATGGACATGTTTGGTAGTAGTTTAATTTTTGGTTTCTTATTTTGTTTCTCTCTGGGGTACTCTATTATCTCTCTTGATGGCTTGTATTATGTTTTCATTGTATTTTTTATATGATTGTGATTGTTATTAATAATTAAATTTAATATATATATTTACTTATTTTTAGTACGTACTCGATTTATATTTATCTTTTATTTATATATGAAGTATGTATAAGAATACAATATTTTATTGAACTAAAATTTATATAATATAAAGAATACGTTGGTGAACCGATCTGAAATTGTTATGTATTGATATCTTGGAATTATCTTAGGCCCTAGTTGATTGATAAGTCAATTCATATATTTCCAAAAACTAACTTGTGCGGCCAATTTAGGGGTGACCATAATTAGCCTATGATAGAAATCATGAGGCTATATTATGCTCATCTTATCCCTTGTGTTCTAGTATAAATTCAATCAAATGATTATTATTACTACCTTAGTTGATATTGCTTCAGTGGTTGAGCATTAAAATGGATTTCAAATCCACACTAACATCATTGAATGGTAGATAATTCAATCTTCTAGTGACCATGACCATCATAAGTGTCAACAACACACACTCCTGGTCTAATGGAAGGGATATGAGAACATCCATGACCAATTATACTATATAAAATACTGGAACCTACTCACCTCTGTCTGAATCTTCTGATGACATAGAAATTGATAACTTTTGGCCACAAATATTCTCCATAGAGATTCTGGTAGACTCCCCTCCCATGATGAACCAATCATACCTAAAAACCTATTGATAACCTATTTTATTTACATCAACTATTGATATATCGGAAAAATAAATATTGTAACCTCTAACTTGATATCTATATGTAATGTCTTCTTGAAATCTCTCTCCATATCCTTTCAATATTAAATAATGACTAACGAATATTTTTATTGCTTCTTATATTGGATACTAAAACCAGACAAACAAAAATTCATCTAGTGTATAGTAGTAATCTCTATCTAATAAAAAAATTCATGTTCAAAGAAATAAATTCAATAAAAAAACAACCATTATAATTCTCCCAAGTATCAACTAACTCCCCACAATCAAAGATAAACAATCACCACCATTGTAGAGATCCCCCCCCATAGCATCATTATAGCCAATGAAACCTAGAGCACCCTCCATGTATGAATCAAACTAAATGAAATATTTTACTATTCCAACAAATCCATAATATCCTGATTTAAAAGGCATATTTCATTTTTTTTACCCTTGTTTTTAAATTATCTAATATTCATCTTCCAAGAACCATCAGCATCGACCTCAACTATATATTGATATACCGACACATCTTACTGAACCTCGTCATATTTAACATGACGGGAACATCAACCTGGATCCATTCTTATAAATGAAAAAAACAGTGACTATAATCATGAAATATGAATTATTTATGTTGATAAATTAATTCACTTTTAACCAGGTTCTCAATTTCAACCACAATCAAACACAGGTGTAGAAAATCATGATTCCTATTCCTAACCTAGGTATCAACCCTATAAGTTTAATCACCTCATGTACTATGACTAGTAATATTTATGTTCATTAAATCATATCATTGGTGGCCCTAAATACATAATTCATAACTGGTTCTTCTAATTTTCAACAAAAGATAAGTTTAACTGATATGGTTTCCCTACCAATTTCTGTAATCATAATAAATGCCTATCTCCCATCATAATATTTTCTCTCAACCACCATATTTGATTCAACTTAATCTTGACTCCCCCCACCAGTACCTCTATTGGGTTGGTAGTGACGAGTGGAAGATGATACCTAAAGAGTCCCTCCAAAAGGCCATGTTTTGGGGAAAAGGACTAAGGGTATAAATACATAAAATGATTGGTATTACCATCAATATATAAATTTAATTATTAAATATAATCTGAGATTAAACAATCATTACCAACACATAAATGATTAATAATTCAAAATAAATGAAATTAAGGTCATAAAAACAAAAAATCATTTAATGTAGAAAAAAATAAGATTCAATGACAACGATCTCATATAATTCAGGAACAACAACTCTGATCTAGTAATTCCAAGATCGACTACCAACAATATCCTACAAACCTAAAAAAAATTATATATCACAGGGTGAGAATACCAGTTTAATTAGTAATATTCTCTACAAAAACTCTTAATAAATTGTGAAATAAGTAAACTAGATAGTTGTTAGTTAACAACTGAAGAAAACTTTATCCTAAATAGTTAATACTACATCTTATCCTCACTTTGTATTACTCAAAATTAAACACATACAAGTAAACATATTAGTATCAATATATATATATATATATATAAGACATCTTGATTCCACATTCTCACTAGTATTTCACCATCACAACATGGTTTCTAAAATTTTGTCCTCACACATTTTCATTAGTTTATCATAGAGCTCATCAAAACTTATAACATCACATATTTTTTCCAGTATATCTCACTAAAACCTCATAATCAACATCTTATCCACAACCATGTAGCATTTTTGAAATCCACCACAACCCGTGTGACATGCCTTATATTTCAAACCATTACAACCCATGCATGAAGAACCGTGGGAATCTATATTCACCGTGACTAGATATAATTTTTTTTGTAACCTTATGTTTCTGTATCCCACACATATAAGTATAATAAACAAATGATTTATCATTGACCATGTAGACATATAACCCATAACTTAATCCATTATAGCATGGATACGCTTACAAAATATTCAATTCCAATGGGAGTGTATGGAAGAGGGATAATTGATCTATCTATTCCCTGAACAACCTAGAAGTTTATGAATTCACATATTCCCAATACATTAGCTCTTCAGTTGTCTTCCCAAATAGGGTGGTGGAGTGTATGAAATTAGAAAATATAAAAACAATATCGCTCAAAACCACACTATAGGAAACTATATAACCTTAGAATCAAATAAAGCTATCATCCCCCATGACACATGACCACCCTTTCTAAGGACTATGAAACTGGATTTCATATATATACCCAAGCATCGTGATTCAATGTCAGTAACCATTTCCACTAGTAATTAAAAATTTATATTCATTCATTAAATCCATCACAATATCTTTCTTAATCATATAATTTCATAATAATAAAACATGTTCTCTTTATTATTATTACTATTTCTCATTTTCTATCCAATGCATCTCATATCATTAAATTTAACCATTCCATGGATTCAATTAATTAGCATTACCAACACCGACACCAATACTCTGGGTTAATCAATAATTCATTTTCCATTCCATAAATTAGGTACTCTAGGGGTCATCCAAAGCATCCACAAAAAGGTAAACCCTCTATGCATCAACCATCTATAGAAAACATGTAAAACCCACAAGAGTAACCATTTTATAACAAGCCATTAAAATCAAATATCATGTTAGAACCAATGGGAATGACCCACTCTCAACCTATTCCAATAATCACAGTGTCATCCTTGACTCTATTCCTCAAAACACATACCATCCTACCATTATCAACGTAATTATACTATTATAACTCATGAAAACCATGCCATTGTTTATCAAATACACCCACTAATCCAGGTTCACAAAAAATATCAAAACAAGGGAACTAATATACTAGAGGACGTATAAATATTCAAGGTATCTTCATCACACAAACTCAAGGGGAAACCAGTGTTATAACTCCAAGTAATAAAATCCTTTAAAAAATAAGAATTATCTCACTCACTCTAAAAAAATATCTTTTTAAAATAAATATATTAGTTACAATTTTTTATTTTCTGATTCATAAATTAGGTACTCTAGGGGTCATCCAAAGCATCCACAAAAAGGCAAACCCTCTATGCATCATCCATCTATAGAAAACATGTAAAACCCACAAGAGTAACCATTTTATAACAAGCCATTAAAATCAAATATCATGTTAGAACCAATGGGAAAGACCCACTCTCAACCTATTCCAATAATCGCAGTGTCATCCTTGACTCCATTCCTCAAAACACATACCATCCTACCATCATCAACGTAATTAAACTATTATAACTCATGAAAACCATCCCATTGTTTATCAAATACACCAACTAATCCAAGTTCACAAAAAATATCAAAACAAGGGAACTACTATACTAGAGGACGTATAAATATTCAAGGTATCGTCATCACACAAACTCAAGGGGAAACCAGTGTTATAACTCCAAGTAATAAAATCCTTTAAAAAATAATAATTATCTCACTCACTATAAAAAAAATATCTTTTTAAAATAAATATATTAGTTACAATTTTTTATTTTCTGATTCATTATGAATAGGTTTAGAATCAAAACCCTAACTTGACACTTCCAAAAGCTAAGTTCCAACATTTAATATACTCCAAGAAGAAATTTCATTTTAAAAAATTTTAATATAATTATTGTAATAATTTCTAATTAAAGTACAATTAATCAATTAATCATTACCAACTATTTGTATTTTATAACAACCATGTTAAACACACACAAAAATTGCAAAAAGAAGATATTCAACTATTAGAAAATCCACAAGAGGCATATTTAATAATTTTACAAAACATTTGATCACAATACACATTTAATTATTTATTTAAATCAGTTATTATCTAAATTTAGGTTAATTCATCCATTTACCAAAGGATATTAAAGTACGATTCGTACACATTAACACATGATACAGAAGGAAAGGTAACAAATACTCAATGTTAATATTATATTCATAATTTTCTAAGAATAAATGGATGAACACAGATCAAACAGTAATTATCTTGACAGAAACCACTAAAAACCCTATCCACATCAAACCACTAGTATTCCATGCTATAAAATCAACCCAAACTTGGGAAATTTCATCAAAAATAACTTCTATGAGGAAAGTGTACTTTGAAAATGTAGATATTTTGATAAGAGATAGTTCCTTGATCCAAAAGACTTTGTTTGATGATCCAACATGTTTGGATTCACAAATAAAGTAAATGGATAGTAGTGACATGACTAGGGGTCCTCTAGTGTTTAATATAATACATTAAAAATCTAACCAAGGAAGTATTGAACCTCTATTTATAGAGGAACCATCGAATACCCCCACCATAGCATATTGACTTTTACAATTTCCAAGGTGCCTCATGTCAATTGGTGATATAAAATCTATATGTTCATACCCATAATTTCCTTGTGTTTTGAAATCCATATAAATATTAATTGAATAAAGCCACGCCTTGAACCAATATTTTTACAATTGAGTTTTACATGACTAGAGATTCACCAGTGTCCCACACCATGGAATGGGAAAATCCCCTCCACAAATTGAATCACCACACTGAGACATTTGTTTTCGAGATCTATATCTCACTCTCTCATTCAACGCAACATCTCATTGTCCTTCCATCAAAATTATTTCAACCTTGAATTTAAATGATCCATATTTTCTAACAACCTAGATAAAAAGATTTCCATTTTTTTTCTTATTATTTTGTTTCTTAGGTTTAGAGGGGATCGATAATGTTTAGGGATTGTTTCAGAAAGGCATGGGTTGGGAATAGTCTATATGGCACATTTATGACACTAATGGTAAATTTACGATGTAAATGGGTTTTGGGGAACAAGATTTGAAAAATAATTATGTAATAAATCAATTTATTCCATAAACTAAAATTTTACATAATAAATTTTTCATTCATTATTTTTGACCATAGGTGACAAGTTTTTATGCATATATGCTACATGAGATAATTTTAGGTGGGAAAGTACGGGTACTTCTCGCAAGGAACATTTAAATCATAAACGGTAAATTAATGGAATTAATGGTTCAAGGTGAACGCACTATAAAAAGGGTTTGTCGTATAAGTCAATTTATTCATTAAACGTTATTTTTTACATCAAAAATATATCAGTTGGTATTTCTTACCTTATGTGACTAGTTTTTTAGAATAAAAAATTCATAGGGATTTTACATAATAAATTTATGGTTTAAAACATTAATCCATTCATACTATTAGGTTTTATCTATCCCCCATTTAACTCACTCTCTTATCTCATTTTTCAACTATGTTTTTCATACCCTAGTCTCTTCTTGAAAATTTTGGGTGTCTCCTATCCTTCCAGATTTCTTTGTTTGGTGTTCGATCTCCATAGTGGTTGAACTATATATCTATATATAATTTTTTTATATTTCTTGATTACCATTATTCATGGTTTTGGATTTGGACTTCATTAATTGATCTAATGATCTTGTAAATACGATTATTTTTTATCCTTCAAGATTCATTGTGTGATCATCTTCACAGGCCTTGTCCTTCATTTCTATGTGCTATATCAATTGTCGTATGTAAGGTATGTGTGACCTTACCTCTTAATCAACCTTTTTTGTTTTGAATTATGAATCTAAGATGTGGTAATCGTCTATTGGACCTCCATTATTCATTTTTTTTATTATTTTGAGTAGTTTGGTATCCTTCCAATTTTGGTAAGAAACCAGAGATTGAGTTGCGTAGTTAGACCTCTAGAAAATGTTATGTGAACTTCTTATTTCTCTAGTTTTATTTTAAAAAAATTATAAATTAATTGTAATGATATATTGGATTTTTATGTCTGAAAAATGGGTTTTTAGAAAAAAACGTTTTCCCCCTTTTTTGGTTAATAAAATGTAATTTTTAAATAATTGTGAAATGTATTTATGAAATAGTTTTCCAATATTGTAATTTATGAAATTATTTTAGGAATGAAGCACATAAGAATACTTTAGTACTTAGGTGGAAGTTTTAATATAGGTACTTTTCCATTTTTTGTTGGGGTTACACTCATGGAGTGTTCCTATCTTCCATATGCTTCTTGATCTAGATAAATTATATTGAAATTATGATGGGGTTCTCTCTTGGTGTGATATTATGATCCTTAATCATGTGTTCTATTTTCAAGAGTGTGCATTAGTCCTTTTTATTCATTGTGGTGTGAGTAGTCTTATATTATATCCTACATTGATCATTGGAATTATATATCTATAATTTTGAATTTTTTATTTATGATGTTATTACCATCTTTGATAAATGATATATTCCTTGAACTGGTTTACCTACCTAGTTTTAGACCTGTGGAAAATGGTTATTTATTTACCATGATTTTATGATAAAAACAATAAAATTAATTAACATTACATTTTTTCATTAAAATGTGCATATTTATATTAATTGTACATATACTTGATATGGACACCTCGGTGGGATCCAAGTGAGCCTGATTAGCACACACCTTATACACCCATTTTGTGGTGTGTAAACATTATTATGTATTTTGATAAAGTAATGGTTAAGTTGTTGTAGTGAGTCAACGAGGTTCATGTTATCTAGGTATGGGTTTCTAATAGTGAGATAATTGGGAATTACACCCTTGTAACACGTTTTCCTAATTATTAGTTTATATTGACCTTTTTTTTCAATACATGTGTATTTAGGTTTTATGTTCTATTTTTGAGTTTTATCAAGATTGTTGTACTTTTAATATTGAATATATTATTTATAGTTTTTCAAACTCACATAAATATTTATAATTTATCTTGTTCCTAGTTTGGAAAAACAATTCCCTCTGGTTTTTGTTCTATGCTAGGGTTCTAGTCTCCGGCCCATCATGATAGTGAATTTATTGTACCAAGATTTCCTTTTCATTTGTACCCTTACTCCACTATGTCAAACTGATTGGGTATTGTAAATTTATGTTTTTATAAATATTTTCACTTCATGGTTAATTCAATAACTTTATATTTATCACTTTTAAAATTGGATATTTCACTTGATTTGAAATTTTCATTATAGGTGGAGGTGATTTAGAAGATCCACAATGAATTTCAAGAAATGCGTGCCAAACTTCACATGAATCCAAGCACAATGGTGGACTAAACCACGCACATCTAAAAATAAGTGAATCCCATTGGGATGAAATTTTGTTAAAGGGTCCAAAATTTAGATTTATCGAAAAATTATTAGGGAATCCAATTCTAAATCATCTTTTAAAATTCATAACCACACTGATCTATAAAATAAATGAATCTTCCTAGAGTCTAACATTTTCCTATATATTTTATAAATATCTCTTATTATATAAATTTATTGGCCTCCAAATTAGTTAGGATGATATATAAGATGTATTCCAAATAAATTTATTTTTTATAAAATAGATATATGATTTTATAGTAGTTGAAAACTATGGAAGCATTGATTTCTCGAAATCAGGGTGCTAAAAACTACCTCCCATTTTGGCTATAAAAGAAAACCTAGGGAACCACATTTAATGTTAAACCAAGAGGAAAGTTTGTTCTATTTTGGATTCCCAATGGATCTATATACTCAATACTATATGTTATTGAGTCCAGGTTATGTTTTAATTCATCATCATTGTCTTTTTCTCTTCCAATGGAGTTATAAACGTCTTGTGATCACCCGGAGAGGAACCTTCTATAATCTTGAGCTTCATGTTGGTAATATTTGAATGGTATTTTGAATTCTTGTATTGTATGTTGTTATTATTAATATTATATTATTATTTAAGAGGGTTATGTTCTAGTATGTTTTACATGACTCATATGACCATAGTTGGGTGTACCCTTTCAAAAGATGTTTAACACACCTTTCACCATTTCATCTTCCCTCTTTTAATTATAGTGTTTGTGCGATTCATATTGGTCATTTTAACTCTCATAAAAACTATCATGGAAATTTAGGTTTCTTTCCTAGTATCACAAATAAATAACATACCAACATAGATAACACCACAAGTTATACATGTATTGCCTTTTTATGATTTGGTTATGAAATCAGACACAAATCTCTCAATCATCAATGGTAACCAGTAAATCAGTTTGTGTTTTTCAATGAAAACTAGGAGGAATAAAAATGTAAATTAATTTATAACCTATTTTTAAGAGTTAAAACATTGTATTAAAAGATCATAATACTATCTAATAAAGTGATGAATGATGAGCATCGGGATATTTTCATGGTTTGATCACACTTAATCAATTTTATTAATTTCTTCTTTGTATTGTCACTTTTATTTTTTTGTTGACTAATTAAATTATAAACCCCAACGTTTTCCAAAATCACATTCCCCTTTATCATTAATAATAAAACCCATATTTTTTCATTAATGACCTAAGGCTCCATTGTGAAATCTCAATTGGCCCCAAAACAATCAAAAAATTTACCAAATAAAACCCCAAAATTCATGGATTCAATTAATCAAGCATGTAAAGAACTGGCCACACCAGATATGGAGTACCAACCTACGAACATCCAATATCCCGATGAAGCATCCAACATTGAGTAAATATAATGCCTCATCCACCTTCTTCCAAAATTTCATGGTCTTTTTGGTGAGAACCCTCATTAAAATCTCAAGTATTTTCATATATTGTGCTCCACCATGAAACCCCAACATTAGTCTCAGGACCGTGTATTTTTTAGGTACTTCCCTTTATACTTTGATGGTGTATCCAAAGAATAGATAAACTATTTATCTACCACAATTCGGGGTTGTAATATCCTTAAGAGAATATTTATAAAAAATATTTTCCCTTATTCCCAAACTACATCAATAATAAATGAAATTTGTGTAATGAGGCAATCATAGGGAGAGAACCTTTTTGAAAATTGAGACAGATTCAAATTAATTTGTTAAAGTTTCCCCCACCACCAAATTAGTGAAAAAATTGATAGTTAAATTATTCTATGAGGGACTTGTCTCCATGGATCAGGGAATGATATATGTTATAGTTTGTGGTGCCCTAGTTAATAAAAATAATTCTTCCACTCATTTCATAATAGCCAACATGACTCAAAATGAAAACAAATTGTTAAACTAGAAATTGCACCAACATGAGGAGTTCATGAGGTATTCCATTGATCCCTAGAACAAATGGTCGATAAAGAAATTGATGACATATAAGGACCCGACCTTATTACATACATAATCTTGAATATAGTCTAGAGAAAACTTACTTTTACATTTAAGATATTTTCAAGTTTATATCTTTAAAGAATTAATATGAAACATTCATAACATTACACATTATTACAGAGTGGATACCATAAAAACAGTTTCCATTTTTTTCAAAATATAAAACATTAAAATTTAAAACAAGACTCCTCAAAAATTATTCAACATTTATCATATCTTACTTAATTTTATTACACCCCCATTAACCTGTGAAAAATCATTTAAAAACATGGGATGATCACAAAATCTCAGTAAGGGATGGAAAAGAAGGAATGATCACATTAGTTCATGAATACTCATAACGTATGAAATCATTTTCAAAAGACATTATTGTCAACCATATATACTTACTTTATGCACAATATCCACACAAAACATGTGAATATAAAAATAATCATAAAGGTATCTTGGGGCATTACTTACATAATCTTGTAGCCATTCATGGCTACCTTATAATCGGTAACCCTCACGGCTACCTTACTTTGTGTAACCATCACAGTTACACTTGGAGTAACCATACGGCCGACCTCCAACATAAAAATACCCAATGCATTAAATGGAAATATATTTCCCAACCTTCATCGTAAATAATTCCCAAGAACCAAAATATAATCATACAATATGAATAATTCCATAAAAACATTACTTTTGAATTTCGTAAAACCGAATTTAAAAAGAGTATTTTTAAAGAAAAGCCCCTTATAAATATCATAAAATTGAATAGAGACTTAATAAAGTTGATATAGTATGTATATATACCTTAAATAAACATAATAAAACATAATATAAACAAAACCCATTAAAAAAACAATTTAAATTGCACATAAGTAATGAAGTAGAAGGTTAACCCAAAGAATGAAAATCCGGTTAAGAATTCCCTTATCTCGGGATTGTCTTACATAAAAATTGTTTAAACCTCCTGTATAATGGTTAAAAGAGTGTTATTAATATTTTACAGAAAAATTTTCATGTTTATAACATCTTATATGATCATTTAATAACATCTTTTCACCCTTAATTGTTAGTATTTTTCCCTTTGCCCTGTTTTTTGGTGAGTTCTTAACATGATTCCACGATTGGTTCATGATGGACATTCTAATCGATTGGAAGTGAAAATACAGAATTGTAATGGAGTGGTATTTACATATATCCAGTAACATAAATTATTCCATTCATCATTTTTAATTCTTACATGAGGATGATTCATAAGTTATAACATTAATGATGTTCGTTTAGATCGTTTTAGTGGTTATTTGATAATAACAACCTCATTTTGTCTTATTAATTAGAACCATGAGTACAAAATAATTCCAGAACCATGGGTGATTCATAAATCATATATTAAAACCTGGTTCAACTATATAAATGGCTTTATAACCCGAATTTAATGAACTAATGGAAATTGAAATCACATCATCCACGATTTCGGTAATTTGACACAAATAGACAATGTTTTTTATTCTTTAAATAAGTGGGATAGGAGAAGAATAATGGTGGGTAATTTTCCATAAACATGATAACATAAAGAATATACATGATTTATGGAGATTTCATGTCTATTGTGTAAGGAGAAATTAATAAATAATAAGGAAAGAACTCAAAATAAAATAATAATTGTGAAATCGCTTACAAAAATCCGGCAGCCTAACGGCTATGCAACATGGTTTTAGAAAATATTAAAAAGGGAGGGGACAAGGGTCACCCATCCAAGAATTAATCATATTATATATTATATCATGAATAAGAAAAAAATAAGAACATGTTATGGAAACTTGAAAGTTATACCACATAAAAGATAACTTGAAATGAAAAAGAAAGAAATTGGGAATTTCCATAAGTTGTAGAGTAACCCTTAGAACTTGATGGTTGGGACCTTGGGTTCTTGATGAAACATTTGGAAGACTAATATTAAGGTAAGGAGGAAAGATCTTTTTTGAGGGAGAACTCTGAATGAGTTCAATGAAGGTAAGATTTGGTATTTATAAGAAAATTGAGGGATAATTTAAATAATTTTCAAGGGACACCTCACGAGTGGTATTTGCAAAACCATGGGCTTTCCCATGGTATTTGCCCATGGTATAAGACAATTGAAACACCTCACATATTATTTAACTATAAAAAAGTCGACCAGATTTATTAAATCGTTATTAAATCATTAGTGATGTAATTAACACACCGAAACTAAAAACTATAGTTTTACTATTCACTGAAAAATCAACTGTTGCAGAAAAATTCCCATAATTCACCCAAACCATCTATGGATGTGTAGATTTCAAAAATGAAGTCCATTTTTTGAAAATAATTTTCCAAATATTATTAATTAAATTTTTAAATAAAATCATACTTAATTCAAAAATTAAAAATTCTAATTCTATAACTACTTCTATATCACAATGAAAAAATAACCTAGATGCTCTTATTTTAAAACCATAATAAAATAATATAATAATATAATTTTCTATTCATTAGGGTCATATCACTATCCATTTTTCTATTTATAAGGGTTTGTTACTATTCACCAAAAAAACAAGTTGGTTTCAATAGACTCCAAATAACATACTGAACACAAATGTAGATGGAAGTTTCTTGAAATTTAGAACATAGAAGTAATAAAATTTATGTTTTAAAGGGTAATTAAAAATATCTATTTAAAATAAAGTTCCATGCATTAATATTTATTTTCATAAAAACAAGGGGTGTTACATTATCCCCACCTTCTAGAAATTGTGTCCTCACAATTTTATTTAATTATTAAACAACTGAGGGTACTTTTCCCTCATAGCATTTTCAGACTCCCATGTTTCTTCTTCAACCATGTGGTTTCTCCACAAAACCTTTACCTGGTGGATTAACTTATTCCGCAATACCTATTCTCTTCGATTAACAATCTGAACTGGGTTTTCTTCATATGAATGTTTTTCTTCTAGAGGAACCTCTTATGGGCTCAAGATATGGGATGAATATGGCACATACTTTCTCAACATAAAAACATGAAAAACATTGTGTACCTGAAACAAACTCGGAGGCAAAGCTACGCGGTATGCAACTCTTCCAACTTTCTCCAAGATTTTAAAAGGACCTATGAATCGTGGACTTATCTTTCCTTTTTACCGAAACGCATCACACTTTTCCAAGGAGTGAATTTAAGGAAAATATGGTCACCTACCTCGAAAGAGAAGTCATTCCTTATGTTATCTGCATAACTTTTCTTCCTACTATGTGTTTTCCTCATGTGTTGCTGGATCATCCTCACTTTCTCATACACTTATTCAAATAATTCTGGCCCCATCGACTTTCTTTCACTGACTTCATCCCAAAACTCTGGAGTCTGACACCGCTTTCCATACAAGGCCTCAAAAGGTTCCATCAGAATACTAGAATGAAAACTATTATTATAAGAAAACTAAACTAATGAAATAATATAATCCTAACTTCCCTGGTAGTCCATTGAACAAGCTCAAAGCATATCCTCCAATGTTTGAATCATTCATTCTGACTACCCATTTCATTGAGGATGAAAAGTTGTACTGAAATTTAACTATGTGCCCAAAGACTTTTGAAGTCCCTTCCAAAAGGTAGAAGTGAACCTGGGATTTCGGTCAGATACAATGGAAAGAGGAACTCCATGTAACCTTTTAATATCCTTCAAGTAAAATCGAGAAATATTCTACAATGTCATTATATCTCAAATATAACGAAAATGTGCAGACTTTGTTAGCCGATCAACAGCAACCCAAATAGCATTGTTACATCAAGAAGTCCTTGGTTGTCCCACCACGAAGTCCATGGATACATTCTCCCATTTCCACTCTGGCACTGGAAATGGCTGAAGCATCTCCTTTGGTAACTAACACTTTTCTTTAACCTTTTGACAAGTTAAACATTTCATGGTAAAATCAGCAATATCTCTTTTAAATCCATCCCACCAATAACACTCCCAAAGGTCTCTATACATCATAGTACCGCCAGGATGAACAGAAAATAGAGAACTATGAGCTTCACACAACAAGTCATTCTTCAACTGAGAATCACTAGGCACACACAAACTTTTTCCAAACCGTAAAAACACAATCTTTTTCAAGGTTAAAATCTAGAAACATACCCATTTTAACCAATTCAACCTTTCATGTAGCTCATGATCTTCCTTTTGCGCTTTCTTAATTCTGTCTGACAACGAAGACTGCACTGAAACCTGAAACAAAATAGATGTATTCCCTGCACCAACAACTTCCAAGCCAAAATTCATCAAATCATTAATCAAGGGATCATATTGAAAAGTTAGAATGGTTAATGATGCATGATGTTTCTGACTTAAGACATCCACTACTTTGTTTGCTTTTCTATGATGTTAATTGATCATGCAGTCATAACCCTTTATCAGTTCTAGCCATCTTCTCTGCCTCATGTTTAATTCCTTCTGTGTGAATATATACATTAGACATTTATGGTCAGTATATATTTGGAATTTGGTTCCATATAGATGTTGCCTCTATATTTTCAAAGAAAAAACCACAGCTGCCAATTCCAAATCATGTGGGGGATAATTTAGCCCATGAGGATTAAGTTGTCTCGAAGAATAGGCAATTACCTGATCATTCTGCATCAAAACACTACTAAGTCCCTTCAAAGAATCATTAATGTAGATGAAAAACTCACCATTCCGAGAAGGTAAGGACAAAACTGGAGCATTCACCAATATCTTCTTCAGTTCCTAAAAACAAACTTCACATTCCACTGTCCAAACAAATTTAACCAATTTTCGTGTTAACTTAGTTATCGGGCTAGATAACCATGCAAAGTTATTAACAAACCGTTTGTAATAACTTGTTAAGCCCAGAAAACTACGACTCTCTGTAACATTTGAGGGTCTTGGACATTCATCAACTACTTTTGTTTTGACAGGATCAACTATTATTCCATCTGTATTTACAATGTGACCAAGAAAAGAAATTTGTTTCAACCAAAAATCACACTTGCTGAACTTTCCATATAGTTTCTTTTCTTTTAATGTTATAAAAACAACCCTTAGATGTTTTTCATGCTCCTCTTTATTTTTATAAAATACCATAATGTCATCAATAAATACAACCACAATCTTATCCAATAACTCATGAAATACTCTATTCATATGATTCATGAATACAATAGGTGCATTAGTTAATCCAAATGGCCTAACAACAAATTCATAATGCCCAAATCTAGTACGAAAGGCTGTTTTTAGAATGTCATCTGCCTTCACCTTCAGCTGATGGTATCTGGATCTAAAGTCAATCATGGAAACGTACTGAGCTCCTTGGAGATGATCAAACAAGTCATCAATATGAGGAAAAGGATAGTTTTTTTAACAATGATGTTATTCAAATCTCTGCAATAAATGAAAAATCTCATGGAACCATATTTCTTTTTAACAAACAAAATAAGATCTCCCCATGGTGAAGTGCTAGGATGAATGAATCCTTTGTCAAGAAATTCCTGCAAATTGGTTTTTCAATTTAGGAAGGTCTATTGGGGCCATACAATAATGGGGTTTTGAAATTGCCTTAGCATCAGGAACTAAGTCAATTGTGAATTCAACTTCTCGATCTGGTATAACACCGATTAACTCATCATGAAAAACATCAAGGCATTCATTTACCATTGGCACATCATTTATTTGAATAGTTCCATTGTTTTCAACAATATGAGCAAGATAAATTTCATCTCCCTCTTTAAATAGTTTCTATGCTTCCTGAAATGTTATCAATTGTATGGGTTCATTATTTTATACAAACTGAATTTCTTTCTGAAAAACAACTTCTTTAGATCTACAGTCAATCTTAGCATGATAATCAAAAAGCCAGTCCATCCCCAAAATAACATTAAACTCGACTAAGGGTTAAACAACGAGGTTTTCATGTAAAGTATTTCCACAGAACACAACAAAAAGATTCTTATAATTCCTCTTTGGTATAACATTTCTCCCTGGTGTTTTAACAACATGTTCGAGTCTCATTTGTTGAGTTGATATTTCTAATTTACAAAAAAATTTCTCAAAGATGAAAGAATGTGTAGACCCTATAGCCAAATCTGGGTGAATAAACAAAGTACATGATACAACTTCATTGCATGGCCCAACATCTACTGATGTAGTTAAAATGATCTCACTAAACCTTTCTGCTTGTAGTCTGGCTTCTTTGCATCATTCGGATCTCTCTTTGGGTATACGTTTGCATAGTGACCCATCTGATCATATTTAAAACACTTTACAGTTTTCTTATCAGGATTAGTCTTTCGATCATTTTTTTTACACTCTTAGGCCATATGTCCAAACTTATCACATTTAAAACACTTCCCAGTTTTGCTAAGACATTCCCCAGGGTGCTTCTTGCCACACTTTTCACAAACTGTAAATTGGATTTTCTTACCATCAGATTTCGTTGGTTGATTCTTACCCATTTCTTGTTAACTATACTTATTCTTCTCTTTTTTTCCAAAACTCACATGATCATCATAAAAATCCATCTCTACCCTCTCAGCACATCGGACTAGTTTCTCATAACTTTGGAATTCACAAGAGGCCAACGCCCTTCGATACCTTGGCTTCAATGAAGATTAAAATCTCTTGATTTTTCTATCAATATCCAGAATATGATTTGGAGCATACCTCGCCAGTCGGATGAAGTTCACTTCATATATAGCCACTGAATCTTCCTCCTTCTGTTTCAATTCAAGGAATTTCTTCTCCATCCTAAGTCGCACCACGTTAGGAAAATATTTTTCAAGGAAAAGAATTATAAATTCATCCAACTCTAAGGCATCAAAATCTTCTCTACCCCTGATATTCCTTACCATTGACCACCATTGATGAGATTCCCCTTCAAAATGAGAAATGGCAGGACTTATATTTTGATTGTCTGAACATCCCATAACATCAAATATCCTTTCAAGGGATTTGATCCATCCTTCATCTACCACTGGGTCAAGAGATCCATTGAATGCTTGGGGATGTTGTCTCATAAATTGTTCCACCACTGTCATGTTCCATTATGGTTCCTCTATTGGTTCCCTTGCATGGATGCCACCGCCATTTATTGCATGTGTTATCAGATCCAATACTGTCACAAACTTCTTGGTTCCAATCCCTACAATTCTGGGTTGTAGTTCCAGAGGGATGTCATTCTGTCGGTGCCTATCCTCTTCAGCATCCCAGTTCCTTCTTCATACAACCATTCTGAACAAACATATCTTAGATGAAGAAGGAAGGTAATATTTAAATTCTATAACAAATTAAACATTGGGTGAAAATCATTTGTGGTATTCTATTAACATCACCCTAACCCCTAAGTTATCTAAACCATCATCTGATGCCAACTATTAAGACCCGGCCTTATTACAAACATAATCTTGAATTTAGTCAAGAAAAAACATCCTTTTACATTAAAGATCATTTAATGTTTACATATTTAGAGAATTAATATAAAACATTCATAACATTACACATTATTACAGAGTGCATACCATAAAAATAGATTCCATTTTTTTCAAAATATAAAACATTAAAAATTAAAAAAAGACTCTTTGAAAATTATTAAACATTTATCATGTCTTCCTTCCTTGAATTACACATCCATTAACCTGTGAAAAATCATTTATGAACTTGGGATGATCACAAAATCTTAGTAAGGGATGGAAAAAAAGGAAATATCACATTATTTCATGAATAATCATAAAGTATGAATGAATTTTCAAAAGAACTTATTGTCAACTATATATACTTACTTTGTGAAAAAGATCCACACAAAACATGAGAACATAAATATAATCATAAAGGTATATTGGGTCATTACTTACATAATCTTCTAACCATTCTTGTCTACCTTATAATCTGTAACCCTCACGACTACCTTACTTTGTATAACCATCGCAGTTACACTTGGAGTAACCATACGACCGACCTCCAACATACACATACAAAATGAATTGGAGGGAAATATAGGTCCCAACCTTCATCATAAATAATTCCCAATAACCAAAATATAATCATACAACATCAATAATTCCATAAAAACTTTACTTTGGAATTTCGTAAAACCGAATTTAAAACGGGGATTTTTAGAGAAAAATCCCCTTATAAATATCATAAAATTTAAGAGAGACTTAATAGAGTGGATAGAGTATTTATATATACCATAAATAAACATAATAAAATAGAATATAAATATAACCCATCACACAAACAATTTAAATTTCACATAAGTAATGAAGTAGAAGGTTAACCCAAAGAATGAAAATCGGGTTAAGAATTCTCTTACCTCAGGTTTATCTTACTTAAAACATGTTTAAACCTCCGGTATAATGGTTAAAAGAGTGTATTTAATATTTTATAGAAACATTTTCATGTTTATAACATCTTATATGACAATTTAATAACATCTTTTCACCATTAATTGTTAGTATTTTTTCCTTTGCACTATTTTTGGGTGAGTTCTTAACATGGTTCCATGATTGGTTCATGATGGGAATTCTTATCGATTGGAAGTGAAACTATAGAATTTTAATGGAGTATTATTTACATATATCCATTAACCTAAATTATTCCATTCATCATTTTTAATTCTTACAAGAGGATGATTCATAAGTTAGAACATTAATGATGTTTGTTTAGATCATTTTAGAGATTATTGGATAATAACAATCTCGTTTTGTCTTATAAATTAGAACCATGAGTAAAAAATAATTCCAGAACCATGGGTGAGTAATAACCCATATATTATAACCTTTTTCAACCATATAAATGGTTTAATGACCAGACTTTAATTAATTAATGGAAATTGAAATCACATCATCCACGATGTTGATAATTCGACACAAATAGACAATGTTTTTTATTCTTTAAATAAGTGTGAGAGGAGAAGAATAATGATGAGTAATTTTCCATAAACATGATAACATATAGAATATACATGATTTATGGAGATTTTATGCTTCTTGGGTAAGGATATATGAATAATGAATAAGGAAAAACTCAAAATAAAAGAATAATTGTGAAATCGCTTTCAAATATTTGGCAGCCTAATGGCTACACAACATGGTTTTAGAAAATATTGAAAAGAGAGGGGACAAGGGTCTCCCATCGAGAAATTAATCATAATACAGAGTAGATCACGAATAATAAGAAAATAATAACATGGTATGGAAGCTTGAACGTTATACCACATAAAAGAGAACATGAAAAGAAAAAAGAAAGAAATTGGGAATTTCCTTACCTTGTAGAGTAACCATTAGAACCTGAAGGCTGGGAACATAGGGGACTGAGGAAACCTTTTAGGACTAATATAAAGGTAAGTAGGCAATATATTCGTTGAGGGAGAATTGGGAATGAATCCAATGAAGGTAAGAGTTGGTATTTATAGGAAAAGTGATGGATTATTTTAAGAATTTTCAAGGGACACCTCACGAGTGGTATTTGCAAAACCATAGGCTTTCCCATGGTATTTTCCCATGGTATAAGCCGATTGGGACACCTCACATATTATTTAACTATAAAAAAGTCAACCTTATTTATGACATCATTATTATATCATTAACGGTGTCATTAACACACTGAAACTAAAAACTGTATTTTTTACTATTCACCGAAAAATCAACTATTGCAGAAAAATTCCCAAAATTCACCCTAACCATTTATCGTTGTGTAGATTTCAAAAATGAAGTCCATTTTTTGAAAATAATTTTCTAAATATTATTAATTTAATTTTTAAATAAAATCATACTTAATTCAAAAATTAACAATTCTAATTCTGTAACTATTTCTATATCACAGTGAAAAACTAACCTAGATGTTATTATCTTAAAGTCATAATAAAATAAAATAATAATAAAATTTACTATTCATTAGGGTCATATCAGTATTCATATTACTATTCATAAGGGTATGTTATTATTCACCAAAAAAACAAGCTGGTTTCAATAGACTCCAAATAACATACTGAACACAAATGTAGATGACTGTTTCTTGAAATTCGGAACATAGAAGTAAAAAAAAAGTTACGTTTTAAAGGCTAATTAAAAATATCTATTTAAAAAAAAGGTCCATGAATTTATATTTATTTTTATAAAAACATGGGGTGTTACATAACGTGAACACCCTTTCAATGAAATTTTCTCAATAACAAGGTAATTAAAACTCTCATCATAATCTATTACATTGTGGTATTTAATATGATAACAATCATTTTTATGACCAGTGCCCAAAACATATAGATTCATTCCTTATCATCCATTCAAAAATGAACTTCACTTAAAGAAATAACCATTAAAGACAAATCCTTGCCTCAGGTGGTAAGCACAACCACATTATCAACAACGAGTAAATTCAAGCTACCACTAGAAGAACTTTTATCAATAAGGAATATGTATGCATACTTCATATCATCCAACTTCTAGGAACAATACTCATTCTCCTTATCCCAAATCTAATCTACTCCTCGATAAAATTGTGATGATAATGGAAAACTATTATCTCGATATCCAAGATACTATAAAATCAACTATTCATGGCCAACGAACTCAAGTGAGGAAATAGGAAAACACCATCAGTGAAATAAAGATTCATGGTTCTATACAACTACCATCCTTGCCTATTGTTAATCCAAAGGTTAAAGATAATGTTTATGCAATTGAAATTCTTAGTGGTTAATATGTTTGTTCTTACACTAATTCTTCACAATAGTTAAGTCCCCTAATTGACAACTGTCTTTCTCTACTCGTAAATGATTCTAATGAAGAAAACTAAAACATAAGGTGAAAAAAAATTATTATTGGGGATTCCACTAAACAATCCATTCCTCTTCATTTCCCATAATAAATATATATATTTAATAAAAAATTTGATAATGAGATTGATAATGAAATAATGAATACATTTAAAAATGTACAAGTAAATATTCCTTTGTTTGATGTAGTTAAAAAGATCTGTCACTACAATAAATTTCATAATTAAATTTTCCCCCATAGAAGGGGGTTGAAAGGGAATGAGAGAGTCTACCTGGAAAGGAACTTATCACAAATAATACAACCATTAATGCCAACTAAATGCAATTATCCAAGTACTTTCAAGATTTTTTTCACCATATGGGAGACATTTTTTTATTCAATACTATATTTGGGTGCTTGGATTAATGTGGGGCCTTACTCTGTGTAAACGTTTCTACAGTTTGGTGAGATTCAACCAATAAAAATCATCATTAAACATTTAAACTCAAGCTCAACACGCCCATATGGAGTGATCGAGGACATACTCAAAAGAGTTATGAATCTAATCTTTTCTATTGACTTCTGTATTCTATATATGGAAGATACCTAATCCCAAGGACATTCTCCTTTCATAATGGAAAATAAGTTCCTTAAAATAGAAAAGATGCTCATCAATGTTTACAATGGTATTTTATCAATGGAGTTTGCTAGAGAAAATGTATGATTTAATATCCTTGTTTCCATAGAACACCATGTTTAGGAGAACTCCACTCATCCTATCTATTTAATGGAATTTCACTCTAAAAACACAAATAAGCACAAAATTCTCTCCTCGAACAATACTTTGATGTATTTTCATCTTCGTCACCATTGTATGGTTTTAGTTTTGATTATTTTTTTGAGTGTTGGGTGGGTCCAGAAAAGTTGATGTTATTTTATTTAATTGAATAATGTTTTCCTGATTAGGTACCGATGATATTTGACGATTCATCAAATATAATTTCCATTGATTATCTCTCCTTTGAGAATAAACATGAGCAAGTAGAAAGTTTCATATTCCTCACTCCCCCTAAATCCCCTCCCTCAATCCAAAACCACAGGCGTTGAAATTAAAACCACATCCATCTAATTTAGAATATTCATATTCTTGAGGGTATTGAAAAATTCCATATCATTATTACCGACAACATCTCCCCACAACAAGAATAAAAACAAAAATACATTAAGAGAGAGTATAAATAGGAAATATGAAGAACATTTGTCAATATTTTTGGGATTATCCAATCAATTTTTATGCACCATATACATTTAGATATCGAGGATAAGCTTCAAAGGCATAATCAATATCAATTAAATCACACTCATCTTGAAGTTGTAAAATTGGAAGTCACTAAATTACTTGATTTTGGGATAATTTATCCTATTTATGATAATAAATGGGCCAACCTAGATAATATTGTGCCAACAACCAAGAATAAGAGTTCTACCAAATGAATTGAATGAATTGTCTCTAACACGTGTGAAAAAATAGGAGGAAAGTATGTATTGACTACTTTCGAATGAATCAAGTCACGTGAAAGGACCAGTTTCATCTATATTTCAATGACCAGTTTTTAGAAATATTGGTTGGTAAGTCCCATTATTTCTTCAATGATGTATATTTGTTTTATTTTCAAATCTGCATACCCCTGACGATCACGAAAGAACATTTACCTTTCTAATCGTCACATTTTCATTGAGAATGATTCTTTTTGGTCTCTATAATTCTCTTGGTACTTTTTATCGATTTATGTTTAATATATTTAAAGTGTTCCTTGAGAATTTCATGGAAGGTTTTATGGATGATTTTTTGTTTATGGAACTTTGAGGACTTTTCAATACACTTATCTTATATCCTATGACTTTTCATAGTAAAATATATTGTATTAAATTATGATAAATGTCATTTCATGGTAGAGTAGTGGATACATCTTGGTAATGTTCTTTCTAAATAGGTATTTGAAGTTGATAAATAAAAAATTTAATTAATTTTAAACCTTCTATATCCTAATTTTTTCATGAGGTGTAATCTTTCATCGGTGATATAGGTTTTTACCACAAATTCATTAAATACTTTAGTATGATCTCACTTCCAATACTTGATTATTTTAAATAGAATCTGGTTTTTTTGGTAAAAATTTTGTGGATTCTTTCAATTAACTGAAAGAGAGTCTAAAATTACCTCCCATCACCCGACCACTAAGGTGGGATCCCCCATTCAAACTTATGTGTGATGCCTCTAACATTGGATTTAGGGATCTTTTATAAAAAACGGTTGATATTACTCCACATTTCATTTTGTATCCCTTGTATACCCTTGACCATACCTAGGAAAACTACATGGCCACTAAAAAATAACTTCATTCTATTGGGTTTGAGTTGGAAAATTTTTGTTCATGTATTATTGGGCCAAAAAATTATCTTTTTTAATCATGAGTATCTTTTTTTATCCTAAAGAAACCTAAAGACAAACCCTTCCACATTCGGTGGATGCACTATGTCAAATTGTTTGAACTTGATATTATACATAAGATAGTAGTGGAAAATGTGGTTTCTGACCACATTAGTTGGATTTCCCCACCATTTGTCGAACATGTTGACTCATCCCTCCTCAATGGATAATTATTTTCAATGAGAACCATTTTGATGTTGTGGACCTTACCCCTTAGTATTCATACATTTTGAATTATCTAGAAACTTCTAGAACCCCCCCCCCCCCCATTATTTTACCACATCATAATCTTAGAGCCTTATGAATGAATAACGATGGTACATATGGGATGACCTATACTTATAGATAATTTTTAGACACCAAGTTGGTTAATTTTATTTCTTAGACCATGAGTTAAACTCATTTTTGAGTTTCTCTCACACATTAGCATGTGAGGTCCACTTTGGCTCTCATTGAATAGCTTGAAAGGTACATGACTTGAGACTTTATTTTCCAAAGTTTTATAGAGATTCCCATCAGTTTTTAAAGTCATGAACAAAATGTCAATTCATAGGGAATATCTTCAAGAGGAATGAAATTCCCTTACAACCCCTGTTATTCTGTTAAATCATTTATGCATGTGGCATTGAATTCATGGGCCCTTTCCAAATTATTTTTGATTTGTGTACATTTTATATTCCATTGACTACATCTCCAAATGATTGTAAGAAGAGTCTGCAAGGACTAATGACTATCAAGTGGTTTTTGATTAAATGAGGTCCTAGATTTTAAGTATTTTTGGATTCCCTAGATTCTTCATTAGTGATTAAGGTTCACAATTTTTACAATCATAACATGAAAAAATTGATCTATAAGTATGGGGTTTTTTAATCAATTCTCCACTACATATCAACCCCAAACTAATGAGAAAGAAGAAATTTAAAATTGAGAATTTAATCGAATCCTAGAAAAAATAGTAAAACCAAGCAAGTTGTATTAGAGTTTGTGCTTGTATGATGCACTTGGGGCGTATTGAATAGATTTGAAAACCCTGATCGGAATTTCACCATACATGATTGTATTTGAAAATTCTTGTAACCACTAGGTAGATGTAGAAAATTGTGTATAATTAGTATTCAAACAATGTTATATGAATCTTTTAGATGTAGGTGAATATAGAAAATTATAGATTCTAGAGCTAGAAGAAATTTAGTGTGATGCACATGATAATTATTGAATCTATCAAGAGAGTACAAATGCTATCCATTGTGGGATGATTAATCAGTGGAAGTTTTACATTTGGGAGATAGTCCTCATGTACAATCCCATGATAATTCTCTTACTAGGTAAGCTTCAATCCTAATGGCTCGGCCCTTAGAAATTTACTAATGTTTACCCTTTTGTGCTATATAGGTTTTTCATCAGAATAATGGAAAGAGGTTTAACATTAATGGGTAGAGGATCAAACACATATATGAGTATTTTCTAAAGCATCTCTTAGAAAAAATCCAATTGATGGATGCCACATATCAAAACACTTAATAGGTTTTCCTTTCTCCCTACCATTATTTCCATGTCTATTTATTTTAAATACTTTCACTAAGGATAATGTATATTTTAGGTTTGGGGGTGGGTGACCCAACATATTTATGATTATAAAAAACTAACAACAAAAAATGTGTTTTTATTTTTTATTCCGTTTTCTCTATATTATTTTTCTAGATAAATTTTGATCTTAAAAATAATATCCAAATCATTTTTCATGAATGATTATATTATGCGGAAAATTACATTATTTTTTGGAAAAAAATCCAATGAATTTTGATATGGAATCTTTTTCTAGAGTTTTTATTCTCAAATTATTCTTATGTTATTAATGGATTTTTTAAACACATGATTCATTAGCACATCCCAAATTTTATTACATTAGCTAAGAATAAATCTAATACCTCTATTGTATATTCATTCTTTTAACTAATTTATGGAGATTCTGGGTTCATGTAGAGAAATAATAACTTCCCTTGATTTTGTTTTAAGTGATAAGATTCAACTATGCTACATTCATTATAGAGGCTATCTTTCAGTGAAAATTCATTTCTCAATTAACTAATATTTTTGGATACCTTGACATTTTATCATTATTAATTATTATAGACCATGAAATTATTATTAGGCATCCAAATTTAAATAGAATTTACCCATACCTACCCATATCATGTGTACATTATTGTTTCACTTTCAGAAATTGTGGGGTAGAGGTTTTTTCTATGGAAATTATTGGGAAATAATTATTGTTATTGGTTGATTGAAAGGGTGCCTAATTTTTACTTAGGCAGTGTATTCACAAGTCATATTATAACAATTATTTAAGAATTTTACCCTTTTTAATTCAATGGAAATTGTGAAAAATATTGTTATGTACATTGAAAAATTATATCAAAAGAAAAAACATGGCGAAAAAAGAAGATTACTCGTTATTATTCACTGATCGGTTGTGACCCAAAAAAATTGTTAATTGCAATAGTGATTTTTAAGTTATACACTTTGAGAGGGGTTGAGTTGTTACACTAATTATTAATACTTGAAGAATATTAACAAGTTTTGTACCTGAGATATTAAACACCCCTCTTCTACCTCTGATTTCTATACATTAAATCCTTACTACCATGAGCCTCAAAACAACCTGTTGGAAGTCCTGATGAGTAGAATAATAGTTTCTAGTGGTTGAGAACATATAATAATTAAAGGAATATAGAAATATCATGTGAACATGGGGTAAAGAGTATAACATTAATTTCATATGTTCCTTGATTAATGAGGGAAATGTTTTGTGTGATGTAGGTTGTGACATGTTGCATGGGTGAAGAAATGAAGTTTAACATATTTGAATGTGAGAGAATAAAAATGATAAAAAATTTGATTTCATAATTGAGAGTTGATTAATTTCATTTAAAATGAATCATGGATATTTTCTTACCTTTTATTTAGGAATGGGACCTGTTTACAATATAATATTTTTCCCTAGAATGGAAATTTTTATATGTGGGGGTGTGGTCGCACCACGATATCTTATTAATTTTTACCATTAGAACAACGTGTTAAACTGATTTTGTATATTAAATTTCAATTATAATGAAGAAATTCACATAATTTTTTATTCAATAATTTAATATTTATTACTTTTAAAAAAATATATTTTACATGATGTGATATTTTCATTTTAGGTGGAGGTGATTTAGAGGACCCACAATGAAGTTCCAGAAATGCGATCCAAATTACGCAAGAATCCTATAACACCTGTGGAATCAAAAGCACAATACTACTAATTTTTACATAAATTTGGGCTAAAAATTGGTTATATTATCCAAAATTTAGTGTCATACGACTTTAATAAGGGAACCTAATTCCAATTAATCCATTAAAAGGCCCAATCAAACCAATCTCTCCAATACAATGAATCTATATAGAGTCAACCAATTTCATTTTTTTTAAATATATCTTATTATATACATTATATGGCCTCACAATTTGACATGGATATAGATATTATGTCATTAAAAAAGATTGTATTTTTGATAAAATTGTGATAAGATTTTTCAGTGGCTGAAAACTATGATCCATGAGGTTTCTCAAAATCAAGGTGCCCAAAAACACCTCCCATTTTTTCAATAAAAGAACACCATGGTAACCACATTCAGAGTTAATCCATGAGAAAATATTCTTCCATTTAATATTTTTTATGGGTTTATATACACAATCCAAGACTATTTTAGTCCATTTGAGGTTCTAATTCCTCATCGTTGCCTTTCTCTCCTCTAATTATGTTTTAGACACCTTGTTATCACCCAGGGAAGAACTTGATGTAATCTTCATATTCATGTTTGAAACATTTGAATTATCTTTTTAATTGTTGATTTTTATGTTGTCTTTATTCATATTATATTGTTATTTTATAGTTTTAGGTTCTTTTATTTCATACATGACTCATATGATTATGTTAGGGTGTACCCTTTCGTGTGATGTTCCACACAACATTAACCATTTATTAATTCCTATTTTAATTGCAGTGTTTGTGTGGTTAATATTGGTCTATTGAAATCTCATAATTTGTTTCATGGACATTTATATTTATTCCATGGTATCACAAATAAATAAAATAAAAACTTGGATATCTCATTTGGTTCTTTGTTTGTTTCCCTCATGAGTTTTGGTTTTGAATTAAAACACAAATCACGCACTCATCAGTTGTAGCCGGTGAATCATTATGTTTTTATTGAACCCTAGGTGGTGTATTATTTTAAAATTAGTAATTAAATAGGTATATGTTTTAGAAATTAGGGATTAAAACATCATAATCTTAAAGATTGAAGCGATGAAGGATAAGCAGCATGAGATTTTCTTAGGTTGATCAAACATAATCAATTCTGTTAAATTCTTCTTTGTTTTGTAACATTCATTTTCCTATTGACATAGAAAATTATCAACCCAAAATATATCAAAAATCACATTCCAATTTAATTTTAATAATCAAAACCTTTTTTTGAATTAATTATCTAATTCCCCATTTAGTGTCTACCATAGGTTCCTTCTATACTACAAAAATTATAGTAAAACAAAGAAATCTAATTTTATGTGCACCACAACACAATCATTTTTTGGAACTAATTTCAAGGATCCAAAATAATTTTTCCTTTATTTATTTCCTTTTATTTATTATTTTTCTTTTTTATTTGTTACTCCTTTCAATATCTCCACTTCCATTTTGGTTATTTTTATTTTTTCTATTTTTACTTCTATCTTCCTCTCTCTCCAATTTTCCAATATAAAATTATCTTATATTTTATGCTTTAATAGTTATTAAGATATTTTATTCTTTCCATATTCAATCAAAAATATGACAAATATAAAAAAATAACAACTTATTTTTCGGGCCCGATCAAAAAATGGAAAATTTTCTGAATTAGATCGAGAAATTGAAAAGACATATCACTAATAGATAAGTTCATCTAAATTAGGATTAGTAACATTTAAGAACCAATTTTGGAACCCTAAGTTGACCTAAAAAAATAAGAAAAATCCAAACCCCATAGAAATCAGGGCTATAAATAATCAAAATTTAAAATAACTAACCATCTCGGATATGGAGTACCAACTTACGTGCATCCAATATCTTGATGAAGAATACAATTTTGAGCTAATATCTATCCTCATACACCTACTTCCTAAATTCCATTTTTATCCTTATGAATACCCTCACAAAATCTCATGGTGTTTCATGTAGTTAGATCCACAATGAAACCCCAAAATGTGTCTAGAGACCTCATTATTTTTACGGCCTAACTTTCTCCCTTCATGGTATAGCTAAAGACTTGTAATTATATCTTTGTACCACAATTTGGGGATATAATTTCCATAAATGAATCTTTCTAGAATTTTTTTTATTTTCCTTCCAAACTGCATCAATTAGAAAATAAACTAATCCTCATGTAATTGGTGATGAAAATTGCAACCTATAACCTTCATATCCAATAGACCATGAAATCGGTTATTAAATACCTAAAAAAACAAGTGAGACAATTTTAAAACACAATCAATGATATAAATATACAAGGTTCAGGAAAAATACTGTCCAATCATATTTATAATCCAAATGATAAAGGTAATGTTTGTGAAATCACACTTGTTAGTGGTAATGAATTCTCTTCTTCTACTACTTCTATACAATACGCATGTCCCCCACGTCAAAATTCACTTTCCCTACATGTAAAATATTCAATAAAATAAAAACAGAATAAAATGGGTAAAAAAAATTTTATTGGGGATTCTCTTGAATGATCCATTCTTCTTACTTTACTCCAAATTATCTCTAAATCTTAAAAAATCATATTTATCATGAAATAATGGATATGTTCAAAAATTTACAAGTTAATATTCTTTTATTGGATGCATTTAAACTGATCCCTCACAATGATGAATTTATTAAAGATATTTTCTCCAATAGATGGTGACTAAAGTAAAATAAGATATTCAACCAGGGAATGAACATCTCAGCCTTGATACAACCATAAATTCCAACAAAATACAAGGATATAGGTACTTTCAAAATTACATACACAATAGTTGAGACCATGTTTTCTGATGCAATGAAAGATTTGGGTGCTTTGATTAATGTGATTCCTTACTCTATATACAATTCTTTATAGTTTTTAGATCATAAACAAATGAGAATAATCATAAAAAAATTCCAACCACTACACAATACACCCATTTGGATTGGTAGACGATGTCCCTATAAGAGTGCAGAATCTAATCATCCCTGCATAATTCTACATTCTAGAGATGGAAGATACCTCAACCCAAGTACATTCCCCTCTCACTCTATAAAGGGTATTTCTTAAAAGAAGAGAGATGATCATCAACGTTAACAATAGTATTCCATCAATAAAGTTTGGTTGGGAAATTTTATATTTTAATATATGTGATTCCATAAAACACCCCATTGAAGATAACTCCAATTTTCCTATCTATTTGATGGAAATTATCTCCAATGACACACACACATTCATTCTCTCATAGACCCATACGTTGATTCATATTATTATTCATCACCATTGGATTATTTGATTTTTTATTCCTGTTTTGAGTGTTGTGGGGGTTCATAAAAATGTAAATTTTGTACTTAAATTAAAGAGTGTGTACATTTTGAGGTACCCACAACATTTGATGATTCAGAAAATCTAATTTCTATTGATTCTATTTTTTTAGAAAATAAACATGATCATATAGATAGTTTCATAGACCTCACTCTTCTTAAATGCCTTTCCACAATCTAAAACCATTGGTGTTAAAATTAAAACCACTTTCTTATAATTTACAATATTCATATCTTGAAGGTATTGACCAATAACTCGTCATTCTTGGGATAAGATGGACATTAGATAACATTCATGGTATTGTCCCATCTATTTTCATGTATCATAAAAATTTATATGGTGAAGATAATCCCATAAGGTAAGATCAATATCAGTTAAATCCCACTCTCCTTGAAGTAGTAAAATTCATTGTCCATAAATTACATATTTTGGGATCATTTATCATATATTTAATAGTTAAAGGGTTAGCCCAGAAACAAATTATTCCTAAAAACTAGAATAACAGTCGTGTCAAATGATCATAATGAACTTGTTCCGACATGTGTGATAAATAGTTTCTAAATCTATATTAACTACCATCGACTGAATCAATCATGGTGAAAGGACCACTTTCTTCTACATTTCATTGAACAAATATTAGAATGATTGACTGTTAAGCCCCATTATTGTTTCCTTGATGACTATTTTGGTTATTTTCAAATCCATATATCTATTGATGATGAATAAAAGGAAAATGTTACCTATCTATTCAGCACATTTTCATACATAATGAGTCCTTTTGGTCTTTATAATGCTCCTGGTACTTTTTTTGTATTGTATATTTAGTATATTTTTAATGTTCCTTGAGAATTGCATGGATTTTTTTTGGTTGATTTCACAATTTTTGTAACATTATTTTATGACTATTTGGGACACCTAGGTTATATCTTCCATTTTTTCATAGAAAAATATCACGTATTAAATTATGAGAAATGACATATCATTGTTGAGAATGAGATAATTCCTAGACTTTTTATTTTTAATGAGGGAATTCAAGAAAATATATGAAAATTCAAATTATTTTCATCCCTTATATATCAAAAATTTGTTCATCAAGTGAAATATTTCAAAGTTCATGCATGTTTTAACCACTGATTTATTAAAGTATTGAGTAAGATTTAACTTCCATTATCTCTATTGTTGAAAAATGATTCATAATTTTTTTGATAAAAAAATTAATGATGCATTCAATTCACGAAAAAGAATTCTCACATAACCTACTATAATCTAACCACCAAGGTGGTATCCCCACATCAATATTATGTGTGATGCCTCTAGTTCTGTAGTTGGGGTAGTTTTATCAAAAATGGGGGAGAAGTCTCCTTAGGTCATTGTGTATTCCTCACATACCCTTGACCCTCCAATGAAAACTACATGACCACTGAAAAAGAACTTATTTCAATTGGGTTTTCCTTGGAAAAATTTTATTCATATCATACTAGGTCAAAAATAATTGTATTATCTTATCATATTACCCATTATTTTTTCCAAAAGAAACCTAAAGCTTAATCCTGACCATTCGGTGGATTATACTTCTCTGAGAGTTTGACCTTGAGATTAGAGATAAGAGAGGAGTGGAAAATGTGGAAGCTGACCACATTAGGATGATTTCTCCACTAATGGATCTCCATGTTTTCGCACCCATCCCCATTGTAGAATTATTTTCTCATGATAACCTTTTTGATGTTTTGGAAATTAGCCCCATGTGTGTGGACATTCTGAAATGTCATGTAACATATATGGTCCTCCAAGATTTTAGCACCACAAAATCCCAAAGACATAATAATGATTCATGATGGTATATTTTGGAATGATCGGTACATGTGAAGAATTTTTAGTGACCTTGTCATTCATAGGTGTGCCCCTTGTCCATGAGTTCACTTGAGTTTTGAGTTTCTGCCTCAGATTGGCTTGTGGGGTCCACTTTGGCTCCCAATGACTAGCTCGAAAGGTCCTTATTCTAGAATTTATTAGAAAACATTTTATAGTGTTTCCCATCAATTTCTAAGTAATTCAAAAAATTTCAATTCATGTAAGACATGATTCCTTAGAACCAACTGGTTTTACTTGGATTACATGGATATTTAATTTATTATTACAAATTGTTCAATATTCTGCATGATTATTATGTAATAATGTTCTAGAGTATTTGTTGCATTGAAAAGGTCATGGAAGTTCCCTGCTATGGTGAGAACCTTGAAATGATATAACAATGTTCTAAAATATAGTTCTTGTGGTTGGATGACATGCTAATAATGGACACAATGCATAGGGACCATCAAGTGCAAGTACTCGTAAGCATATGCGACTTCCTCTCATGAAGTTCGCACTTAGTAATCTCTAAGATATGAGGTTATGATAACAGACCCACTAGTAGAAATTCGGCATGTTTTGGTGTCATCAAATAATTCTATCTACGAGCATGTGTAATGATCATTAGAGTTTAAGATTATCACTAATACGTGTCACGACTTATGCACTTTGATTTACTGACTAAAACCATCACACAGATAGTGGGCGGGAAGTAGGGTACATTGAGTGCGTCACAAGTGGCATGTTATTAATTGATAAGTCGAGGAAGGATATGTCCCTTCCATTATGGAATTTGATATCTCAGCCCTTTGATTGAAATAGAACCATCACTCCAAATTTCATGGCCATGGTGTAAGGACGAATTTATTTCAGGTAGTCAAAAAATAACGTATCAAGCATAAAAGTTTATGACATAGTCATGAAACCGGTTTGATGAGATATTGCGACAAATGTATTATATTAAACCGTGAGTGTTTTTATGTGGATGTAGTTGTTGCGGATTTACGTTCTTTATGTTGTGTTATCTGACCCATTGCGAGATAGTTCTCTTGGACTTTAGGCAAGCCCTCCTAATGCCAACATGAAATATTCCTAGAGGGTTACACACTAAGTGTTTTTTGTGGTCCTAGAAAAATTCTGTTTGAATTTAATTATCGAAATAAATATTATTCTCAAGACCGTAGAAAAATTTTATTCAAGAAAAAAATGATCACATAAATTAAATTAAATATATTTATTTATTTTATTGAACATTTAATAAAAATTTATTTACTAGTTTGTAAATAAAATATTTATTTAATAGAACAAAATATTTATTTATTTATTCGAGTGTTCAATAAATGGACATGGAGTTCAAGTGGACCCAGGTAGGTTCGGAAGTAAAATTATTATTTTCAAGATGGTAAATAATTATTTAACTATTTTTCACAAATCAAAATAATGCTTTTATTATTTTGTGATGCATAATTTTATTTATAATTCGGTTTTGCGTAAGTTGGTGAACCATAAATAATGATGTGGTATTATTATTAAATGAATGGGTTTTCTCTAAGTTCATGTATGTATATAATTATTTCTATGAAATTAAATATTATGACTGAAATTCCATGTATATAAATAGGGAAGTACGCCTATTATGCCATACACCACACTACACGCCTGGTGAATTGAGAATTGTTGATCCAAACAATTTCCTTCTCGAATCCTCTTCTCTCCCCTCTGAAGAAAGAGAGATGTTTTTCAAGGATGAAGAATAGGCGATCAAGAACGACCAACACAAGACACTCAATTCTCCGCACTAGCACCCAGAGAATGAGCGGTGTCTATCGAAGGACATTGTGTCACATGTGGATCACTGCTAGAGGGATTCTAGTTTGGATCTATACAAGCACAACAAGATAACCTGGAAGGGTCATTTTAGAAGATCCACATCATCATTAAAGAAAAATACCCAAGATCCAAGTATTATTTTTCATTAAGAAATTAATTAAATTAAATATATACATGATGTGAAAGATCTTCTCTAAAAGTTTCAAGCCTCTTTCTTCATTATCTAAATCTTTGGTAATATTTTGTGGAGACTGGAATTCATCGTCGTATTGATCCCAGAATAATCATTGATCTTGGTAAAAATTAAATTGGGTACTATCCCAACCACGCTTCCACTATTCCTGGAAACATCAAGTGGTATTAGAGGGGTTACATCATAGTTTATAACTATTTAAATATTTCGTTAATGAATTACACATTAAATAATTTAGTTGTTTTGATTCAAGTTAATTGTTCTACAAATCGGAATCTCAAGATCTATTCCTCCTCTTTTCTTTATCTTTCACCTTACATAAATGATCTTTTCTTTTAATTTTGATTAAAATAAAATATATCATCTCGTCTAGATGTTCTAAAGCTTCCTAGATGTACAACACTAGAACACATGGCATGTATTCAGAAGTACACGCCTTGTAGTAAATATTCAATGCATCAGACCGGTCCGCCAAACCAAGCCATTTGTTTGAGTATTTCTATGTCTTAAATGTCTCTTTGTGTTTACTAGGAATAGGTGGAATGTGTTTTCTAGATTACACATTGTGTGTCCCCATGGACACAACGTGTAGTCAATTCAGGTAAGGGTTGGGCCAAGTACCCCGGACATGGATTGTCCGGTTAGAGACCATGTAACGAGGAACTACACATCGTGTGGCCCACTGGTCACATCGTGTACTCCGAATATTTCTGAAGTATACTCACACACTGTTTCCCTAGGCGTGTACTTCAGATAGACGGTGAAAAATAATACACACCATTTAGTTGGAACTACATGTCATGTGATTAACCAAATTACATAGATTTATTAAAAAATTATTATATTATAAAAACCCTTGAGACGTGTACCATCGTGCAGGCATAAAGCTTAGTCACAACAAGTGATTGGTGTTTTATATATATGTGTTTAAATTAACATCTTCATAATGTTCAGTTCTACTCATTGGGTAGTTATGTCTAAGAATTCACCAGGTTGCCTCCATGGTACTTGTTACGTACAAAAATAATTTTAAATTAATTTGTTTCCTTAAAATTATAATGGATGAGAATTTCAAGGAAATTAAAAAAGGGTATAAGATAAAAGGATTGATTAATTAAAGATGATAAAGAATTGATTCCCACACAATTTCTCTTAAACAATAATGATTAATGAATTGATTTCTAGTTTTATTTATGCATAAATATCGTTGCATGTATGTATGATCATTATCTAGACCAAGATCTTAGTATGTGGATGGTTTCTTTTAATTTATTTATTTAAATTAAATTTTTTGGCCTACGAGCCTTATCCTCATTAATATGTAGGGCTAGCGTGCCCAAGGTTTCTTTTATGTAAACTAACTTTTTACCCCTAACCTAAATTTGAGTTAAAAAAGACATATGTAATGGATGGAACTCCAATGATAGTGGATGGGGTTAAAGCTAGAGACGATACGAAACCAATCCTAGGAGATATAGAGGTGGACAAGTGGAAGCTATAAATAGGAACCCAGAAGGTTCAGGGTGTTTCTCCCCTAGGTCAGGGTTAGTTTATCAAACTATAGATAAAATAACCATTTGAAAAGCTCATGATCATGCCATTTACTTTATTTTATTTCTGTCAGTTGCATGGTTTATCATTATGGATGTGTTGTCACAATCATATAATTAATGAATTAAACAATCATGCAAGATGGAACTAAAATAAACTAGATTATGCGAAAATATTATCAAGACATGATTAATTACTTATGTAAGTTCCAATTAATTTTATCAAGCATGTGATAATGATAATAATCAATTCATGCATAAGAGATATAAAATCCCTTAAATAAAATATTATGTCAGAAAAATCCTTTCGTTACTTGATTTAGGGAAAAACTCAATAAAACTATGTGTTTGACCAACCCAGGTTGGGACACTTACTTTTAAACATGAATCCATTATGAAAGGTTTTTGGTTGACTTAACCATATTAAATCAAGATTAATATCCATTGTTAGACTTGTTTTAATATTTCAATGCAAAATTTGAGGAAATCTGGAGTCATGATTTCCGGATTGGGGAGTCCACTCAACATATCATGGAGCTGCAAGCTTGTAGTGGGAAAAGACTTTCCTACCTAAATACCTTCTAATAGCTTGACCAAGCCCTGTTAGGGTTATGCGAAGGGGAATATGGATCATTTACAATATAATTCCATGGCAACTAGACATTCCATTTTTAATATTAAGGGATATTGGGACTTGATAAAATTGTGTGAGACTTAATAAAATTTATTATTTCTTATAAAATGTAATCAAGAAAGTACTAATGATCTTCTATTTTAATTATAGAATAAAAATGACAAACTCCTCAACCACACTATCCCTATGATCAATTCTGGATAAATACTACATCCTCACGGGCAGTAACATCCATGAATGGTTTATATGCCTTAGGGTTATCCTATGCCATGAATGGAAGCCTTACCTGCGAGAGTCAGCATCACCTGATCCTCCTAAAAAAGAGGCAAGTGATGAGGATTTCCTTGTCTATGAGAAACATATGAATGAAGTAGTCGACGTTAAATGTTTGATGCTATCAGAAATGTCTAGTGAGCTCATGAAGTCTCATGAAAACATGGATTCTTATAGAATGCTCGAGAAAATATGTGGTCTTTACCAAGAGAGGGAAAGACATGAAAGGTTTGATATCTCTAAAAAACTCTTTCAGAGTAAGCTTGGAGGTGGTTCCCCATCTGGGCCTCATGAAGTCAAGCTCATTGGATACATTGAGAGCCTAGAGGTTCTAGGGTTTAAACTCACTAAAGAACTGGGATCTGATCTCATTCTCACATCACTCCCTCAAATCTTATGTAACATTGTTTTCAATTTAAATATGATCAACATTTAGAAGTATCCATCTGGTCTTTGTATCCTCATTCAACAAGTGGAAAAAGATATGAAGTGCGAAAATCCTTTTTCCCTTATGGTGAATAAGAGGAAAGGGAAGGCAGAGAGCTTTAAGCCCAAATACTCTTCACGGCCTTCCATGAAAAGGAAGGTCAAAGGGTAGGCAAGGGATCAGGAAGCTTTTTGTTTTACATGTGGAAAGAAGGGCCACTAGATGAAGAACTGCATCAAGCCTAAGAAGCAAGGGGAATCTTTGGGTGGGTTTTTTATCAAATTCAATCAATATATTTCAATATAATGGGCATTATATACTTCTTGTGGTTCTCACATAAGTATCCAAATACTGGAACCATGTTGATTCCGGAAGATTTATTGAGGGGAGGTAGATCTAGGAGCAACCAATGGAGCTAGACATGTTGTTTTAGCTGTCAGGGAATACCCCCTCACTTTGCCAACTGAGATGATCTAGGTTTGAAAGGGTTGTTATTATGTGTCTTCTATTACTAAAAACGTTATTTCTATTTCCAGATTAGAAAAATATGGATTTTTTTTAAATTATGTAAATGAATGTTGCTTCTTTTACAAAGATAGCATTTGTTATGGTAGGTTATATTTATACAATGGACTTTACATGTTGGATTACACAAACCAAATAATAGAAATCGATAAAAAAGATACATCAAATGACTCATACCACACCAAACATTAGTATTAATGGCTAGGTTATGTAAACGATAAATGATTGACAAAGTTAAATCAACATGGATATTTAGATTTGTTTGAACTAAACCCACATGGTGTGTGTCATGTATATTTACAAGGAAAATTAACCAAATCCCCATTTATTGGGAAAGGTGAAAGAGATAAAGAACTTCTTGAATTGGATCATACCGATGTTTTTGGACTATTTCCAGTTAAAGAAAAGGTAGGGTACTGATGCTTCAAAACATTTACTGATAATTTTAGTAGATATAGATATATCTACATAATGATATATCAGTCAGATTCTTTGGATAAGTTCAAATAATATAAGAATGAATTTGAGAACCATCTTAGTAAGAAGATTAAGAAACTCTTTTCAGATTGTGGTGGATAATATCTTAATTAATACTTCATTGGTTACTTATGGGAGTTTGAGATCATATCCCAAATCACTCCTCCAAACACACCTCGGTGGAATGGTGTGAGCGAAAGGAGAAACCAGACACTGTTAGACATGGTGAGATCAATGATGGCTCATGCGAGTCTTATATTATCCTTTTGGGGATATGCGACACAAATAGTGGCAGAAATACTAAACAAAGTACCAACTAAATCGATAAATGGTATTCCATACGAGTTCTAGAGTGTAAGAAAAGCCATGTTATTGAATTTACATGTGTGGGGTAGTGAAGCGTTTGTTAAGGCCTATTTAGGTAACAAACTCTCACCTCGAGGAACAATGTGTACCTTTATTGATACCCCAAGTAAACAAGGTGATATTACCCATACAACCCCTTGGAAAAAAAGGTTATAGTGGAAAGACATTCCATATTCCTTGAGAGGCATGAAATCTCTGAAATAGATAGTGGGAGTGAGATAGACTTCGATGATGTCGAGGCTCAAGGTACATAAGAGTTGGAACAAAAACAGATTCCACAAAGTCATGTGGAAGTAGATATATTCTAGTGACACAGGTACTGCATAAAAGTAAAAGAGAGGTTATAGAACTGAAAGGATACGGTTTTCTAGTTACCAAGGATGGTGAGTCCTTATTAGTTGATAATAATGATCCTATAACCTACAAGGAAGCAGTAAGGGGCACAGACGTTTCCATGTGGTAAGAATCCAAGAATTCTGAAATGGATTCCATGTACTGAAACCATGTCTGAATTTTGGTAGATCCTCCAGATTATGTAAATCCTATTGGTTGAAAATGGGAATTCAAGAAGAAACTAGACATGGAAGGACAAGTTAGTACATATAAGGCATGACTCATTCCAAAAGGTTTTAAAGAGCGTCATGGAATTGACATTGATGAAACCTTATCACCATTTTCAATGTTGAAATCTATTATAATTATACATTCCCATGTGACATACCATGACTATTAGATTTTGAAAATGGATTTAAAAATAGAATTATTTAATGGGATCCTTTATTTTAATGTCTAGATGACACAAGTTGAAGGGTTTGTGACTCCAAAGGATGATAATAAGGTATGCAAGTTGCAAAAATCCTTTTATGGATTGAAGAAAGCATCCAGGTCATGGAAAATTTATTTTGATGAATCCATAAAAGAATTTGGTTTTATCAAGAATGAATATGTTCCTTGTGTCTACTAATGGTTTAGTGGGAGTGCAGTCATTTTTCAAATAGTATATTTGGATGACATATTACTTATTAGAAATGAGATACCAGTCTTAAAGTATCTTAAGGCATGGTTGAATCAATACTTCTACATGAAATACTTGGGTGAGGCAGAGTATATTCTTGGGATCAAGATACATCGTCATAGATCCAAGAGATTGTTGGGCCTAATTTAAAGTACATACATTGATAGGATACATAAGATATTCAGTATGGAACAATCCAAGAGTGGATTATTTCCAACATCACATGGCATTCATATTTCCAAGAAAATGTGTCCTTTGACAAATAAGGAAAGAAAAATAATGGCAAGGACTCTATATGAATCAATAATTGCATCAGTCATGTATTTCATGCTATGTACAAGGCTATATGTATCCAAGGCATTGAGTGCGGTAGGAAGATATCAAAATGACCCAAGTGACGGCCATTAGATGGAAGTCGAGACTATCTAAATTATATGAGGCATACTAAGAATATGTTCTTGGTTTATGAAATATATGGGGAACTAGTCATTAGAGGATATGCAGATGCTAGTTTACAAACTGATCGAGATGACATGAAATTGCAAACAGGATACATCTTCACTTTGAATGGAGGTGCAGTGATCTTGAAGATCTCAAAGCAATGTGTGTTCATAGATTATACAGTAGGGTACATGTATATCGTAGCTTGTGAGGTAGCTAAAGATGAAGTTTGGATACAAATCTTTTTCCAGGAGTTAGATGTGATACATAGCAGTAAGGATTCAATCACATTATACTGTGATAATATTGCAGTGGTAGATCTCACAAAAGAGACAAGGTCACATCAGTGAACGATGAACATACTTCAAAAGTAGCATCAATTGAGAGATTTATCTTAGAGAGGTAAAGATATAGTACGCATCATTTCCACAGAAGACAGCATGGAGGACCCCTTGATTAAAGCCTTGACTCAATAGAAACATGATCATATTGTGAGGTCTAGTGGACTGAAATTCGTAGACAGTTGGCTCTAGTCCAAGTGGGAGTTTGTAAGATTTGGTGACCTAGAACCAACTATATTTACTTTTATTACATGGATATTTAATTTATTATTACATATTGTTCATTGTTCTTCATGATTATGATGTAATAATGTTTTAGAGTATTTGTTACATTGATAAGGTCATGGAAGTTACCCACTATGATCAGAACCTTGGAATTCTATAACAATATTCTTAAATATAGTTCTATGGTTGGATGACATGCTATCATGGGATATATAGAATGCAGACCGTTAGATGCGAGTACTCCTAAGCAGATGCGACTTCCTCTCAATAAGTTTTTACTTGGTAATCTCTACGAAAGGAGATTATGAGAACAGACCCGCTATTAGGAATTCCGCAAGTTTTGGTTTCATTGGATATTTCTATCTGAAAGCATGTGTAATGATCCTTAGACATTAATATTATCATTAATATGTGTCATGACATAGGCACATTGATTTATTGATGAAAACTCTCACGCAAACAGTTGGCGGGAAGTACAGTATGTTGTGTGCGTCAAGAGTGGCATGTTATTAATGAATAAGTTGAGGAAGGATTTGCCCCTTCAATTTATGGATGTTAATATGTTAACCCTTTGATTGAAATATAACTGTCATACGAAATTACATGGCCATGGTGTAACAATGAGTTTTTTTCAGGTAGTCAATGAACGATGTATCAAGCATAAAATTTGATGACCCATTCATGAAACCTACTTGAAGAGATATTTTGACGAATGGATTATATTACACAGTGAGCCTTCATATATTGATGTCATTGTAATGAATTTAAATTCTTTATCTTGGGTTCCTTGACCCATTTTTAGACAGTACTCTTGGAATTTAGTCATGCCCTCCTAATACCAATGATAAAATGTCCTAGAGGGTCACACACTAAGTGTTTTTTGTGGTCTTAGTTAGATTATATTTTAATTTAATTAATCAAATAAATATTATTCTCAAGATCATGGAAAAATTTTATTCAAGTTAAAATGATCGGATAAATTAAATTTAATATCTTCATTTATTTTATTAAACATTTAATACATATTTATTTACTAGTTTGGAAGTAGAATATTTATTTAAGGGAATAAATTATTTATTTATTTATTCAGTTGTTCATCAAATGGAAGTGGAGTTCGAGCAGACCAAGGTCATTCCGGTAGTAAAATATATACATCCAAGATGGTGTATAATTATTTAACCAGTTGGCACAAATTTACATAACGCTAATATTATTTTGTGATGCAGAATTTAATTTATAGTTATATTTTGTTCAAGTTGGCGCACCATAAATAATGACCTGGTATTACTATTAAGTGCATGAGTTTTCTCTATGTTCATGAATATATTTAATTTTTGCTAAGAAATTGAATATTGTAACTGAAATTACATGTATATAAATAGGAAAGTACGCCTATTGTTCTATACACCACACCACACACCTGGATAATTGAGAATTTTTTACCCAAATAATTTTTCTCTTGAATCCTCATCTCTCCCCTCTCAAGAATGAGAGACTTTCTTCAAGGCCAAAGAACAAGAGATCAATAACGACCGACACAAGACACTTGATTTTCCGTGCTAGCACCCAGAAAATGAGGTGTGTCGATCAGAGGCCATCATAACCCATGTGGATCAATTCTAGATGGATTATAGTTTGGATCCTTAAAAGAACAACAAGATAATCCAGAAGGGTCATTCCGGACGATCAACATCATCAATGATGAAAAATACCTTAGATCCAGGTATTATTTTTCTTTATAAAATTAAATAAGTTAATTATAAACATGATGTGAATGATCCTCTATAAAGGCTTCATACCACTATCTTCTTTATCTAAATCTTTGATTATATTCTGTGGAGACTGGCGTTCATTGTCGTATTGATCCCAGAATAATCATAAATCATGGTAAAAAATCAAACTGGTTACCGTCACAGATTTTTGCACCAAACAATCCTAGAGTCAAAAGCATGATTCATGATGGTATATTTGGGATGTCCAGTACATGCGAAGAATATTTAGTGACCTTGTAAATCATAGGTGTTCCCATGTCCACGAGTTCACCTGATTTTTGAGTTTCTACCTCACATTGGCTTTTGGGGTCCACTTTGGCTCCCAATAAACAGCTCGAAAGGTCCTAGACTCTAGAATTTATTAGAAAAAGTGTATAGTTATTCTAATTAGTTTTTTAAGTCATGCAAACAATTTAAATTCATTGGGAATATCTCATGGAGGAATGAAATTCCCCAACAATACATGTTATTCGGTGAAATATTTGATGCATGGGGAACTTACTTCTAGGGATCGTTTCTAAATTTATTTGGCATTGTGTACATATTAATTTTTATGGAATGTATATATAAATGGGTGGAAGAAAAGGTCAGTAGAATGGATTACACTCAATTAGTTGTTGATTTTTTGTGGTCTCATATTTTCTATAGGTTTGGTCTGATAAGATTAATCATTAGTCATTAGTGTTTACATTTTTGAAATAATAATATAAAAAATGTTCTCTAGAAGTGTGGGTTGTTCATAATTTATCCACTACATAACATCCCCAGAATAATGGAAAAGAAAAAATATCAAATTGATAGGTTAAGAAAACATTAAAAAAATGGTACAACACAATTGGAATGATTAGATTTTGGGATTGGATGACGCACATTGGGCATATCGAATAGATTTTCAAACCTCGATCATAATGTCACCATACATGATTATTCTTCTAAAGGAATGAAACTTCATGGTAGAGGTAGAAAAACATGTATGTTGGTCTATTAAACAATGTAATCTAAATATTTCAAATGCAGTTTAGCATAGTAAATTGGATATTTAAGAGTTCGAATAAATTCAGTGCAAAAAAATATGATAATTCTCGAATCTATAAAGAGAAGAAAAAGCATTTCCATGATAGGTGTATTCATCAGAAGAAGTATAATATTCGTGAGAAGGTATTAACGTAAGATTCCAATTAATGATTCAACTAGGTAAAATTTGTTCCCAATGGCACAGTCCTTATATAGTTACTAATGTTTACCCTTTTGATGCAATAATAGTTTTTCATGAGAGGAGTATTTGGAGGTTTCTATAAATGGCGAGAGGCTCAGACACTTATACAAGGATTTTCCAAATCATCTCATGGAAGAAATCTATTTAATGGATGAAACATATGACACCACCTAGCAGTTTTTCCCTTCTCCATACATTTTTTACATATATATTTATTTTAAATACTTTCATTGAGGACAATGTAATTTTTTGGAATGGGGGAGTGTGGCAGGTCAAAGATAAGATTATAAAAAAACAACAAAAAATGTTCTCATTTTCTATATCTTTTTCATTATTTTGTGTTTTTAGATAAATATTGTTCTTAAAAAATATCCAAATAATTTTTCATTATTGTGTCAATTGTGTGAAAAATTACATTGTTTTTCGGAAAAAAAAATTTGAAATGAATTTTGATTTGGAATATTTTTTTTACAATTTTTATTTCCAAATAATTATTAGGTGTTTAGTGTATTTTTGAAATTCATGCCTCATTAGAACAACCTAATATTTTATTCCCTTACCTAAGAGATATTATAGGACCTTTACTATATATTATTCCTTTTAATCACCTTTTAGATTGTCTCAGGACATGTATAAGAACTAGAACTTGCATTATTCAATTTGATTCCTTAAGATTATAGTGTTATACAATCATGATAAATGAGATCATTAATAAAAAATCCATGTGTACCATTATCAACATTTTTAGACACCATGAAATTTTACCCTTCATAAGCCTTAGAGATCATGAATTTCTTAGTAAGTAGAAAAATTTTCTGATTATTTTTCCCTAACCACCCATCTATTTTTTTCCATTCTTGTTTTACTTTCAAAATGTTTGGTAATAATTTTTATGGTTGATAGAAAGGGTGCCTATATTTTCTTTGAATAGTGGGTTACCAAGACATATTATATCATTGTTTTACACTTGTTTACCTAATTATCTAAAATTAAAATTGAAATCAATGTAGTTCTGCACATTGATTAATAAAAGAAGAAGAAAATCAAAAAAAGAGGAAGTTTACTCATTATTATTCACTGATCATATATGACCCAAAAAATGTATAATGGAGATAGTGGTTTGCAAGTAATACACATTGCGAGGGGTTAAATGTGCACATTCATTATGAAGACTTTATAAATTATGACATGTTTTTTAATGTACAGATTAAACACTCTTCTTCTACCTCATATTTTTATACATTAAATCCTACCAAGACTTGAACCTCAGAACAACAAGTTGGAAGTCCTCTTTAGTAGCACACTACTTTCTGCTGGTAGAAATCATAGAATCTTGGAAATAATATTTAAATATCACATGAACTCTTTGAAAAATTAAAAATATGAATTTCATATGATCTGTGAGTGAATATTGAAAATTCTATATGTGAGGTAGGTTGTGACATGTTCAATTGGAGAACAAAAGAAGTTGAACAAATTGGAATGTTAAAGATGAAAAATGATAAAAAAAATTATTTCACAAACATGACATGATTAATTACATTTAAAAATAATCTTTTTTGTTTTATCACATTTTATTTAAGAATAAAACATATCTAGGATATAAGTCATTTCCCAAGAGTGAAAATGTTTATTTGTGGGTGTGTGATCGCACTGCATTTTTTTATTCATTTTTATACTTACACAATTGTGTTAAACTGTTTTAGTATTTTAATTTTAAATTATTATAAAAAATTTCACTTCATGATTAATTCACTAACATGCTATTTATCAATATTAAAAATTCTGATTTCACGTGATTGGATATTTTGACTGTAGGTGGAGGTGATTTAGAGGATCTGCAATGAAGTTCAAGAAATGTGGCCAAAACTATGAAAGAATCCAAGAACACCAGTTTAATAAACTAAAAAATGCTACTAATCCCTACATCCATTTGGGGTTATATTTTTTTATCCAAAATTTATTGGGATACAACATTCATGAATGACCCCAATCCCAATTTGTTCATTAGGAGTCCCAACCAAACTGTTTTGTCCAATAATGTAAATCTTCAAATACTCAAAATTATTCCACTATAATTTAGAATCATATCTTATTATATACAATATATGGAATCAAAATTTGAAATATAGATATAAAGTAGTTACTCTAATAGGTTTTTAGTTTTTTAAAAATGGATATATGATTTTATAATGGCTAAAAACCATAGTCCTAGTTGTTTCCCAGAATGAGGATTCCCAAAACTACCTCCCATTTTGGATATAAAATAATACCTTGGGAACCATATTTAGAGTTCAAAAAGAATGTACAGTTCTACCATTTTTTATTCCCAAAGGATTCATCCATCCAATACTATATGTTCTGGAGGCAACGAGAAGTTGAACTTCATCATTATTGTATTTCTCTCCTCCCATAGAGTTTTAAATGTATTGTGATCACCGGGGGAGGAACATGATGTAATATTGAGCTTAATGTTTGTAATATTTTAATTATATTTTTAATTACATTTTTTTATGTTTTTTATTCTTATAATATTTTTATTTTCTTATTTTCTATATTGGTATGTAATAATTTTCTCATATGATCATATTTTGAGGTACCATTTCATGTGATGTTTCTCACACCATTCAATATTTAATATTCCCTCATTTAATTACAGTGTTTGTGTGGTTAATGTTTGTCAATTGATCTATCATAAAATAACTTAGACATATAAATTTATTTAATTGTATCAAATATAAATTACATACAAACTAGGACATAACATCATGTTCTTCATGAGTTTCCATTGTGAGTTTCAGTTATGAAATCGAACAAAAATTACCCAATCATCAGTAGTAATGAATGAATCATTTTTTGTTTTCAACTGAACCCCATGAGGTATCCTCGTGTAAAATCAAAAATAACCAAGTTATAGGTTTTTTGAAATAGTGATTAAAAGATCATAATACAATATATTTATGTGATGAAGGAAGAGAAACATGAGATTACCCGAGGTTGATCAAACATAATCAATTCTGTTAATTTCCACTTTGTATTATTACATTAAAGAAGATTTTAAAAACCCATAATTTTATTTTTACTAATACATTAAAAACACTTATTCTAATATATATATTTCTAATATCAACCATGTTCTTTAAACATATAAAAAACTAAATCTTTTCCTAACCATGACATGGTAATAAGACAGAGTCTATATTTAATTTATTCAAAAAATATATTCAAATATTCTATAGATCAATGGTCTATTCATAAGGTTTCTCTAAAATTATCACTATTTTACTTAAAAAATAGTAAAATAATGGTTTGGTATTCTTATAAATATATATTACATTTATAGGTTCAAGTTAGATATTAATGTCTCATATAAGATGAAATTGATTCCTTCTTTAAAAATTGGTATTTAAAATAATTATTTTTATCAATATAAATAGAATTATATCATTAAAAATAAAATTTATTTATATATCTATTGGCTGTATAATTATTTCATAAAAATTTTCGAATAATTATGAATTGAAAAAAAAACATCATTATTTTTCCTTCAATTTTCCAATTTCATAGATAAACATTTCATTTTCCTCATAGCTGCAACGTCCCTATTCCGGGTGCCGCCCAAAGGTACCCCAAACCCAGTTAGTGACATAAACTCAAGCTCATTTCCCCAAAAACCAATGTTTGTTGACTAGCCATGAGGACCATGGTGTGATAATGGGTAAACTATTACTTCATTGGTAGAGTAGAAACATAGAAAAGAAAATAGTAAACAATAGTGGAAGCAGTAACACCATACAATAAAGGTAAACTTTGATAGACAGATAGTAATAGGATAACTATAACATATATAAATGATGCAAGTCACATGTTTCTAGGAAAGAATCCAATCATGTCATAATGTTTAAAATACAATACTGAAACCAAATATAGAAAACAAGTAAACTCTAATAGCAATGCAAGCCTCAGCATGGTCCCATGCTCTCCAGCTTCAATAGAAATCAAGTACCTGATGAAAAATGGTTCTTTCATTATCTATAAATACAATAATATAATCTATTTGGGTACCAAATCATGACCCAAATAGGGTTGAGAATAATCCTAGTAGTAAACCACAAAAAGATATGTGCTTAAATATCAGTGAATATAAATAGAAGGTAATATAATGAAATGAAGCAATAAACTATGATGTACAAAAAAGTAAACAATCCTACAGTTTTTAGTTACATTGATTTACAATTACTGTTCATCTGATGAATCACGTAAACCTTGGGATCTAGACTACTCCTTGTATCCCCTGTGTAATAGTGACAAACAGACATGTCAAAATACTATCTAAATAATCATGTAAATCTGAGTCCAATATTGTGCTTTCTCTTGATAGACTCTTCTCCATTATTCAATTATTCAATAACGAACCTATGGGAAAGTTCTCAGAGTATAATCCCCCTGGCCCAAGATAACAAGAAATTGTTTAATAAAGACCCTCTAAGAACCTCTCATGGTCCAACCCCATTGGTCTACATTAGCATTAAACGTTTATAAACAACACCTGGGTAGCACACATGGTAGAACTGTACCTCTGGGTAGCTATCATGGTATGACCCCTCTAGACTATGATCACCACACATCTCTCACACTTAATATATTTTGTTCAACATAACAACAATTCATACATATATGACCCTACCTCGAGATACTCTCACATTCAAATTCAACTTTATTAATGTTCACAATGCGAATCACATGCATCTCAAATAATGAGTAACTCCATCCTAACAACATGAGGAAATAAAAACAAGGTAAGCCTGACATACATTCTAGACCAAACAGCCATAATCAATAAAAAAGGGCAACACACACATAATCAAGGTATAGAAATATACGCATAACCATTAACCCTTTCTCAAAAAAAACAACCCCCAGACCCACTAATGATAGTTAAAATCAAAAACATGCAATAACTGAAACATGGGTATTCATCACTTTAAGCATATATAATCAAAATAGAATCGACAAAAGGCACAAACCACCTTCCATGATGTTTCACAATCAACACTCTTGAATTTCGTGCCTTGAATAATCCTAAAACGATGTAGATCAACAAAAATGGTAAAAATGATCATCCTTGAAATACTCACGAGAGATGTGAAATCACTAAGAAAGTCTCTAGTGAAAGAGATAACTCATCGGTGGATATCCAATGCACCGGGAGACCTCTCAATTAAAGCTCAGATGGAGAATCAGTAGGGGTTCAAATTCAAAGTTGTCTCATAGCTCTCCTGTATAATACACGGATAGAAGAATACGATTCTGGACATGATATGTGACCTCGTACCGAAATATCAAATAAAAAAGAAAAGTACTGGGTGTGTTCATTTAATGTACACTCCGTGTATTTTCCTCATCTGGCCCCCACATTAGGCGATATACCAAGTTACGTACATGGCCAGTATGCAGCTATATGCGGTACCTAGGTACACATTGTGTACACATATGTACATGGTGTGTACATAAGAAATTCCTAAATTTTTATTTTTCTTGAAAACCACTTAAATAAAGATGCGTAACTAAAATGAAGATTTAGGATCATATATTAGCTTAAACATATCACCCTATTTTAAATAAAATATATATTAACCCATTTGAAGTAACCATAATGGTTTATTTAATTTGATTTGAATTCAACTCAATCATAAATAGCTATCATTCTCAATGCTGTGGAACTAACTACCAAGACATAGTTTATTTTTCTTTTTTTAACTTCATCCAATTCATCTTTAAAGAAACCTAATTCTTTTTATTGACTTTACATAAAAAATAACCATTATCAATAGATTTTATAAATAAAAAAAATTAAAACTAAACCAATCATTGAATCTGAATTTTAAAAAATTAATTAAAAATTTATATAACCTGTGAGTGTATTTTTTTATAAGTATGTATGTATGTTTTTTTGTTAATTAATTTTGAAATAAATCATTGTTAGATATTTAAATATATAAATGATAAATATGATATTTTATGTGGAATCCTTTATAGAATCAAAATAGATTATTATAGTGATCTTAATACCTTAAAAAATATTCTGATTGGTAAAAATATTTATGACTGAAAGCATGTGAAAATCACTGTAAAATAAATTTTGGATTCAATTGTTTTATTAACTATTCAATTAAATGTGTGATAAAATATTTTTAATAGCATAAATCCATGAAAATAATATAACATAATTTTTACCCATTAAGGGGTATTGTTTTCAATTAATATATATAATTGGAAAATTTTATAATTATAAATTTAGATTTTTGAGAATGTAAATGATAATATACACTGATTCAAAATATTGTTGGATTTCATGAATGATGGAATCGATACTCCATATTTCTCATTACTTCAGATCAGAAATGGTTATACACTATTCTATCAGTAATTTTTCAAGATCGTTAATTTTTTATTCAAAGAATGATAAAAATTAATTAAATTTTGTCCTTCAATTAATTTTAAACTAAAATTTTATCATCAAAAGGGAAGGAAAATGAAACTCAATTATCTTTGATTTTAGTTTTATACTTAATAAATGAAAATATAATGTTCAAAATAAAAAATCATTCTAATCCCACACCCACACTACAATTTTTTCTTCAAGACACAAAATTGATAGCATATATATTCCATGTGAATGTGGAGGGAGAGAGGTACACTGATTAAATTTTTTCCTTTTCTGATTTGAAGTTAACAAATGAAATGAGATATTCACATATGACATATTCCAACCCAATTTATTTAATTCATATATGTATATGTATGGGTAAAATTATTGTAATATTTTCTCACACATGTAAAATAAATATAAAATTGTCTGTGAAAATAATATATTACATAAAAAGATTAAATTTAAATTTTATTAACAATAGAAGACGTAACATTAATTTTATTTTCCATTTTTTCACTAGTACAAAAATATTTCCATAAATTAAACATTTCATGATAAGATATAATTATTTTTTAACGATCATTCATTAGAATAATAAATATTATAATTTTTTTTATTCATAATTTATCACATATATTTGGTGTGAAAGCAATTATATATTATAATATATTCTTTGAAATTTTAAAAAATTTATAAATTTAAAATTTAAAATTTATCTCACTTAGGTATATAAATGTTGAAACAACCTATATATTACATTTTCTTTTCTTTTAATTTATATTATTTGGAAAAGCAATTTGACAAGAAATGTAACACCACAAGATTTCATATTACTTTTTTTCTTAAAAGTAATTAAATAAATTACACTACACGCAACGTCGAGTTCAAGCGCACCACGACTTACCAAACTAGTCGTTCAAAAGCAGTTATGAATAGTATTAACTAAATTTTGAACTATGTATAATCCTTATAGTTTTATAATCCATATTATTAGTTTCTTAGACATAATGTAAGAACTAATTCATTTTTTCAGATAAAAGAAGTATGTTTCAAAAAAATACTTTTACCGCCTTTTAATTGTAAACGCTTTTTAAATCCAATATTTGAAACTTTTATATATAAAATTTGACAAAATATACATCTTCTTTAGAATAAGGATATAAGAATTTAGTTTCAATAAATTTTTTCTATTTTTCTGATAACTTTCATATTTGGGTGAATAGTGAAAGATACAATATTTTAGCTGAAAACAACTTTCTTAATCAAAATATTTTATAGTTTTAAATTATAAATTTTAACGGTTTGGAAGTATTAATAGATTATGTTTTTACCATTTAATCCAATGCTGGTAATTGTAAGTAATTTCAATTAGAAATTTGACATAAACAAGTGTCAAACTTTTGATAGTTTTTATTTCTTAAAAATACGCCTTTTCGTTTTGATAGCGGGAATTAATTTTAAATTAATAAATGAAGATTCTATGTTTTGAATTTGGTAAAATGGTCTTCATTATTGAATTTGGAATATCATAATTATCTTAGGGTGAATTTTTGGTATTTTTCAGAAAAAGTTTAATTTTCGATGAATAGGGAATAACACTAAAGTTATATTTTAATACCGATTTTTTATTTAAAAAAATTATTTTTTTTATTTAAATTTATTTTAGGTCAAAATAGATACATAATACCTATAAAAGTTCAATTTAATTCATTGGAGTCTGTTTATTATAATTTTAGATATATACAAATTTTATTGAACTTGTCAACATCTTTTACCCACCTCCTAGGAAAATTTTTAAATTCACATAAAACTTAATTTTACCTCTTTTTTGAGTTTAATTTAGAAAATCTGAGAGACGCGATTAATATCCAGCAGTAAAATGTGGTTTAATAAGATAAAAATAATTTTTGTTGAATAGTAACTTTTTACTTTTATTTACAACGGTTAAAAGTAAATGGGGTAAAAATGATATTATTATTACCCTAACACATGTCCTAATTCTATTTAATAAGTGTAATTCGACCACAAACAACCTTATGAATAAAATACGACCCTTTAGGTCCACTTTGATTAGATTAAAACATTTCTTATTATTTAATTTAAAGAATAGTTAAAAGAGTTAAAATCAAAGTTTAATAACTAATCCATTTTTAATATTGGGTTATACAAAAGATAAATTCAACTATAAATATTAATTAAAAATATAAAAAGATTTCTTACATAATGGTATTTTATTTCTAATTTTTAGATATTAAATAATTAAATTTATTACTGCCACAATGATGATGCAGTAATTACTTTATTAATGAAAGAATCAAATAAATGGTATTATAAATATTAAAATAAATATAATTTCAAAGTTTTTATGACATCCAAGAATTTTCAAGGTAAATATGACATGTTAGGGATGATTAAATGTTTCTTCTTTGAAGTAATAAAGTTGTGATGACTTTAAAAAAAATACCAAATAGTGTCAAAACTGACACAAATTAATATTTAAAACAAATACTATATTATTGGTTGATATAATATTCCTAAAAATGTAAGGTTCAGAAAAAGGGCTTAAATAATATTATATATGTCCTTAATTAGCCACTTGAGGTTCTCTTGGAAGTTTAGATAATGTTTATTAACCGTATAGAGTAAGAATTCAAGAAGACGCGGTAAAAGTTAAACTATTTAACTAAGAGTTAAATCTAAATGATAAGGTTAAAATGGTAATCTAAACTTTTATTAAACCTATTGGTTGAGAGTCTTTCGACCCATAACCACATAAGGCTCAAAATAAATTAATTTTTAACCATTATAAACCGAACATGATAGTATAATAAATTAATACTTTAATCATTTCCTAAAGTGACCCTCACCCCTCTTATGAAATGGAACTTCCCCTTCTCTCAAAATCACACTAACAAAGTCTTTTGTCTCGGCCAACCCCTGCCCAAATATCCTCCCAAATATCCTACCTTCATAATAGAGGCCTTCCATTGGTCATAAAGCCAACTTAAGGATCCCTTTTTATCAAATCAAAAGGAAGAACCCGAAGAAGAGGTAATGATTTCACCACCCTCTTTAAAGTTCTCTTTTTATTCCTCTTACTCTTTCTTTGTTGTTTCCATTCTAAAATAATAACTTCAGTATCTTCTATATACTGTTATGTTATTATAAATATGGAACAACTATATTCATTATTCTACTCATCTTATGAATGATTATATCACCATGTGTGTGTACGTACGGCTTACCATCTCCACGCCGTTGTGTAATTTGTTTTTCAACACTATGTTATTTGGATGGATATAATGATAAGTAATATGTATATAAATAATTAAAACAACATTCTAATGTCTCTTTAAAATTAATATTCCATCCAATTCAACACCTTTAAAGAAATGATATTGTAACTCGTGCATACGTACGGATTACCGTCTCCACGACGTGATGAGATTCATTTCCCTGTTCACCATTCATCTATGATTATAAAAATATATATTACTAATAATTATGTAATATATGACATAATAATGCAACTGGATATATATATATGTACTTACATATATCTTATTCACTTAGTTTTGTTCAATACGATATGAAAACAGATACATCGTTTATGCGTACGTACGAACTACGGTCTCCATAAATGTTGTTTTTCATTTCATATATATGTCTATTATACATATTTTTATTCTAAATATATATGATATATAAATCATATTTTATATTTTGTAATTATTTAAATATTGATCTAAGTGATACAATCTAGAGTAACAAGTTAAAACACGTACGATAAAGAAAATGATTATTACCCAAAATCGTAGTTTAACATGGAGATTACTATTAAAAGGGTAGTACAAAGTCATAAATGAATCATTTATGATATCATAAATATTAATATTGTTATGTTATAATTTAATAATATAATACGGTCTTCATACATGAGGTTAAATGTACCCTCGACTAAAGGAAAGTGCAAGGTAAGGGTTAATTCCTCAATCTCATTATTATCTAAGATTGTTTATGTGTAAGTATTTTCTGGAAAAATTTTATCATCCATGTCCATTCTTCATAAAAATGATTTCAAAATGTATATTTTAATGATTTTTGAAAGGAACTCTTTATCTCGATCATAATTTTAAAATTTTTAAGGATGTATCATTCTAAATCCTTTTAAATAATGTCCATGTTTTTAAAATGATTTTAAGGATTTATTTATATGGACATGAATGTTTTGAAATGATAATTATTTTCAAAAGTTTCAAAGTGTTATGGGATAATTTGATTCAAAAATATATTTAAAATTACTTCCTTTATAAATGTGTGACTTTTAAATTATTTTACAAAGTGATATTTCTCCCAAAAAATTTTACTCATCATTTTCAACTATGTCAGCATCCTTTACTAGATATTATTTTTTATTGAGGTTGATTTATTATAATACAACCATACATATTTTATTGAATGAGTTATGATATGTTTGATTGTGGTTGATCTATTATTATACAATTCATGGTTCATGGTTAATGTAATGAAATTTCGAATTCTAGTTTTAATACAAATGTTTATGTTATGTTTCAACTTTTTCATATGAAGAATGTAGTGGACTTATTAAGTGATGGGTGGAGCCCGCTATAGGTCCGCAATGCCTCGGTAGGTCTCATGAGACAAACTAGTGTCTTGGAACAAGGCCTTGACAAAACTTTTATTTTTAGTCTTGGCATAAGGCATTGACTATGTGGTAATGATGTCCGGTGTTAGGCATTCTCTCATTATGAAATTAGTTATTACATGTCATTATTTGAATAATAGAATATCCATGTGCATGTATATATGGTAATGTTTGATTTATTTTTTTCATATTATGTTCAATTTTCTGATTAAAAAAGATATTGTTTTTATCACACATCTTTCATTAAAAATTTATAGCTTCTGCTAGATTATTTACCCTTTCTGGGCATCTGAGATCACCCCATTATTATGTTTTATTTTCCCAGGATTCCAAGAAGTGTATTATGATTGATATGCAGGGTTAAGCTAAAGGGAATAATGGAATTCTCAAAGAACTATTTTTTTTTTATTTGTATGATATAAAGTGTAATGTAATGTTCATGTATGCAATCTATTTTCCTATACTTCTAAACTGATCAGTCTTTCGGGACTTGATTCCTTGTAATCATGCCAATTTATTAAAATAATGCACTAACTATGGGAATATAGGGTTTGGGCATTATAGTTGTTATCAAAGAATGTTTATCAATAACCCTGGAAACTAAATTTAGATAAACTCTGATTAGATCCCATTACCCTAAAATAGACATTGGGGATTATTATAGAGGAACATCCTAGAATTTCGGTAATGTATATATTTTGTGTGTTTTCCAAAAAATACATCCCTATCTGGATACGAGCAGGTAGAGATGGCTCTACTATAGATTTACCTACAGGTAAAACATGAAAACACTACTTTGATATAGACTCGAACGGGAACTGGTGCACAACAAAGGGCCTTGTTTCACTCTTGGTTACGACACTCCCGGGGGATATGCTTTGGATAATTCTCATTTTCATTAAAAATAATTATGAAGTAATTTACAAGTATATATCTCCTGAAAGAAAATATTTTTATAGATTATATCCATAAAGTGTTCAATTTATTCTAGGTATTTTACAAGTTTGGAATTATTCATTGCAATTCATAAACTCACCTAGTGTATGTCATCGTATAGAAATGGCGCCCAATAGAAGGAATGTGAACTCCAGCAAAACGTATGATCCAAAGAGTAAGAAAGATCATATCTTTCATAGTATTAAGCCAACATTTATAATAGAAATAGTCTACCATCTATTATCAACAGATGAAGAAATAGTATCATGTGTTAATAAGATAAGTAAAGAATTCTCTGAGTCCTATGGATTTGAAGGGAAGCAAGAGAAGAAAAGTATGGAAGAGAGAAATATGGATAAAGGGAAGTGGGAAAAGAAGGATTTTCCAATATGTGATAAATGTGGAATGAATGACCTTGGTAAATTCTTGAAGGGAATGTGAGTTTGTTATAAGTGTGTAGAAAAAGGACAACAGTTATGTGATTGCAAGTGTAAGAAAAAAATTTCAAATGTACAATGCTTCATATGTATGGCGTTGGGACACTACAAGAATCAATGTCTCAGTCATCAGAGTATACCTTAAATGATTCTATTGGATAATAATCAAGTTATGATACAACCTCACGTGAATAGGAATGACTGGTGTTCTTATGTTGTTAATATAGAATTATTTCATTTGAGTTTTGTATCAAAAATATACTGGTTATATGAATTATGGGGATAAATAAGGATTGTAATACAGTAGTATTTTATTGGGGATTTAAGAATATTTGGTTCTAAGAAAAGTGACTTAATAATGAGATTCACTTTTTGGAAAATATATGGTTGAAGGAAAGGGAATCCTTAATATGGTCTTGATAATGAGGTAGTGATTTTGGAATATGAGATGGTTGATTTGGATAAATTATATTGGATATTCTTGACTTCCTTGAAACTGATTAATGATATGTATATTCCATAATTGTTGGATTTTACAACATTTTTTGGATAGAAGGAGTATATCCAGTATTCTATAAGGAATAAGGGAGCATGAATATAATCAATAAGGTTTTATGGTAATTCCGGATGTTTCATTGTTTTAAAAGAATAAATGATGAAGGCAGTCACATGTTATTACTTGGAAAAAAGAATCTTCATTGTGTTTAAATTCCTTATAAAATTTGGACAGAGTGTTTGGATATAAGTACTTTGGATAAGTCTAAAGTTTGGAATGGATTAAGTTTGAAATTGGATGCTATTGTTAAGGTTATTTTTGGATTCTTATAAAAAGGACAACCTAGAGGTCGGGCAACTACTAGTCGCGTCTGACTAGGCCGCAAGACTTGAACCCGCAACCAAAGAGCGACAAGGGTGCATCACCAACGACTGGACTATGTGATGTACTGGTTTATATAATTTAGCTTCTTTTAAATAGTCTGATAAATGAATTATAAATTCATTATTTTGGGAGACCTATACGATTAGGATAAATAATTTATTTTGAAATCTTTTGGAGTGAAAGATGAGTTTGTGGTAGGAATTAGTTGAAGGATGAAACTCTAATTTTCATATATATATATATATATATATAATTTTTTCCCTCTTATTAAGACTAAATTTTATTAACCCAATTTCTGATGTGGGTTTTCCCACAAAGGTATATTCTATTTTCATCCTTTTATTTTCAATAAAAATTTCAAGTTGTGAGGTCGAAATTTATAGAAGGAGGGAAGAATGTAACACCCCAAGATTTCATATTATGTTATTTTCCAATGTAATTCAATAACTAAAACTACACACAACATCGAGTTCAAGCGCACCCCAACTTACCAAACTAGCCGTTCAAAAGCGGTTACGAATAGTATTAACTTAATTTTGAACTATATATAATCCTTATAATTTTAGAATCCATATTATGAGTTTCTTAAACATTATGTATGAACTAATTCATTTTTTTAGATAAACGAGGTATTTTTTTTTAAATATACTTTTACCCCCTTTTAATGGTGAACCCTTTTTAAATCCAATATTTGAAACTTTTATATATTAAATTTGACAAAATAAAAATCTTCTTTAGAATCGGGATATATGAATTTAATTTCGATAAATTTTTTGGTGATTTTCTAAAAACATACATAATTGGGTGAATAGTGAAAAATACTATATTTTAACTGAAAACAACTTTTTTAATCAAAATAATTTATAGTGTTCAATTAAATATTTTTATGGTTCAGAAATATAAATAGATTATATTTTTACCATTTAATCCAATACTGGTCATTGTAAATAGTTTCACTTTGAAATTGGACAAAAACAAGTGTCAAACTTTTGATAGTTATTATTTCTTAAAAATATGCCTTTTGGTTTTGACTGTAGGAATTAATTTTATATTAATAAATGAAACTTCTATATTTTTAATTTGGTAAAATAGATTTCATTATTGAAATTGGAATATCAAAATTAGCTTAGGGTTAATTTTTGGTATTTTTCTAAAAACATTTAATTTTTTATGAATACTAAAAAACACTGAGTTATAATTTAAATCTGAATTTTTATTTAAAAACTTATTTATTTTATTGAAATTTATTTTAGGTAAAAATAGATACATAATACCTATAAAAGTTCAATGTAATTCATGGGAGTTTGATTATAATAATTTTAGATATATAAAAATTTCATTGAAGTGGGCTGGCATGTTGCCCGAGATTGGTGTTGTTTTGGTTTGAAATTTGGAATTTGAAATCTGAAAAAATTGGGTGCGGTTCTCTGGTTTTTATAATTGCGGGTTATGACTTTGTATCATCTTGGATTTGTGTTGGGTTTACACTTACCTTTAAAAGTGTCATTTGAAAATAAAAAAATATGAATTGTGGATTGATTGTCACGGTCTTTCACCCACCTCCTAGGAGAATTTGAAAATTCACATAAAACATATTTTTACTGCTTTTGTGAGTTTAATTTCGAAAATCCAAGAGACACGATTAATATCCAAGAGTAAAATGTGGTTCAATAAGATAAAAATAATTTTTGGTGAGTAGTAACTTTTTACTTTTATTTACCACGGTTAAAAGTAAATTGGGTAAAAATGATATTATTATTACCCTAAAACATGTCCTAATTCTATTAGATAAGTGTAATTCGACCAAAAACAACCTTAGGAATAAAATATGACCCTTTAGGTCCACTTTTATTAGATTAAAACATTTCTGATTATTTAATTTAAAGAAGAGTTAAAAGAGTTAAAATCAATGTTTAATAACTAAACTATTTTTAAGATAGGGTTATACATAAGATAAATTCAACTATAAATATTAATTAAAATTTAAAAAGATTTCCTACAAATTAGTATTTTATTTATAATTTTTAAAGATTAAATATTTAAATTTATTAATGACACAATGATTATGCATTAATAACCTTATTAATGAAAGATTCAAATAAATGGTATTATAAATTTTAAAATAAATAAAATTTCAATGTTTTTATGACATACACGAGTTATATAGGTTAATATGACATGTTATAGATGATTAAATGTATCTTGTTTGAAGTAAACAAGTTGTGATTACTTTTTCAAAAACAAAATACCAAATATTGTCAAAATTGACATAAATTAATATTTAAAACAAATACTATATTATTGGTTGATATAACATTCCTAAAAATGTAAGGTTCATCCAAAGGGCTTAAATAATATTATATATGTCCTCAATGAGCCACTTTATGTTCTCTTTGAAGTTTAGATCGATTTTATTAACCTTATAGAGTAAGAATACAAGAAGACACGGTAAAAGTTAAACTATTTAACTAAGAGTTAAATATAGATGATAAGGTTAAAATGGTAACATAAACTTGTTTAAAACCTATTGGTTAAGAGTATTTCGACCCATAACCACCTAAGGCTCGAAATAAATTCATTTGTAACCATTATAAACCGAATATGATTGTGTAATAAATTAATATTTTAATCTTTTCCTAAAGTGACCCTCACCCCTCTAATAAAAGGGAACTTCCCCTTATCTCTAAATCACACCTCCAAATCCATTTGGATCAGACAAAACCTGCCCAAATATCCTCCCAACTATCCTAACTTCATTATAGAGTCCTTCCTTTGGTAAGAAATCCAATATAAGGATCCCTTTTTATCAAATCAAAAGGAAGAACCTGGAGAAGAGGTAATGATTTCACCACCCTCTTTCAAGTTCTCTTATTCTTCCTCTTACTCTTTCTTTGTTGTTTCCATTCTAAAATAATAAATCTAGTATCATCTATATAATTTGATTTTATTATAAATATGGAACAACTATATTCATTATTCTACCCATCTTATGAATGATAATATCATCATGCGTGTGTACGTATGACTTACTGTCTCCACAACGTGGTGTAATTTTTTATTCAACACTATGTTATTTGGATGGATATAATGATGAGTAATATGTATATAAATAATCAAACCAACATGATAATGTCTCTATAACATTAATACACCATCCAATTCTACACATTTAAGGAAATGATATTGTCACTCATGCGTACGTACGGATTACCTTCTCTGAGACGCGATGAGATTCATTTCCACATTCACCATTCATCGATGATTATAAATATATATTTTACAAATAAGTATGTAATATATGACATAATAATGCTACTTGATATATATATATATATAAATATATTTACTTACATATATCTTATTCACTTAGTTCTGTTCAATACGATATGAAAATGGAAACAACGTTTATGTGTACGTACGGACTACCGTCTCCATAAATATTATTTTCCATTTCATATGTATGTCTATTATAGATATTTATATTATAAATATATATGATATATAAATCGTGTTTTATATTCTGGACGTATTTAAATCTTGATATAAGTGATACAATCAAGAGTAACAAGTTAAAACACGTACGATAAAGAAAACGTTTATTACCCAAATTGTTAATTTAACATGGAGATTATTATTAAATGTGTAGTAAAAAGTCATAAATGAATCATGTATGATATCATAAATATTAATATGGTTCTGTTTTAATATAATAACATACTATGGTGTTCATACAAAAGGTTAAATGTACCCTCAACTAAAGGAATGTGCAAGGTAAGGGTTAATTCCTCAATCTCATTATTATCTAAGAATTCTTATGTGTAAGTATTTACTGGGACCTTTTTATCATCTGTGTCCATTTTTTACAAAAATGATTTCAAAATGAATATTTTATGGATTTTTGAAAGGTACACTTCATCAAGATCATAATTTTAAATGTTTTAAGGATATATCTTTCTAAATCCTTTTAATTAATTTCCATGTTTTTAAAATGATTTTAAGGATTTATTTATACGGACATAAATGTTTTGAAATGATAATTCATTTCAAAAGTTTCAAAGAGGTATGGGACACTTTGATTCAAAAATCTATTTTAAATTACTTCCTTTATAAATGTGTGAATTTTATATGATTTTACAAAAGAATATTTTTGTCAAAAAGTTTTACTCATCATTTTTAACTATATCAGCATCCTTTACTAGATATTATTTTTTACTGAGGTTGATTTATTATAATACAACCTTCCATATTGTATATAATGAGTTATGATATGTCTGACTTTGGATGTTCTATTGTTTTACCATTCATGGTTTATGGTTAATGTAATGACATTTCATATGATAGATTTAATACAAATTTTTATGTTATGTTTCAACTTTTTCATATGAAGAATGCAGTGGACTTACTAAGTGACGAGTGGAGCCCGCTATAGCTCCTCGATGCATAGGTAGGTCTCATTAGACAAACTACTGTCTTGCAACAGAGCCCTGACAAAAATTTTATTTGTAGTCTTTGCACATTGCCTTGACTATGTGGTAATGATGTCCGGCGTTAGCCATTCCTTCATTATGAAATTAGTTATTACATGTGATTATTCGACTAGCCTAAGCCCACCTTCCATAGTCCAGGGGATGGAGACTAGCACCAAAGGTGTAAATCCTGATAAAAGGGAAGGCATAGACTATAATAGTAATGAAAGACAACCGACTACGCATACTGAAGTAAACACTATGTAAACTGAGTACAAAAATAAGTGCTGGAAAGTAAATGGGGCAGAATACAAACCCAAATGAAAGTACAGTACATCTGAGAAAGAAAGTACAACAGCTGAAATGTAAAGAAGCAACCATTGAGTCGTCCTCCGAGAATACACCAGAAGGGTGGGTACAGATAGTCTCATCGGTACCTCGGGTCCGTCCATCCGCTTCATGTACATCCCGCCAGGTGGTCCACCTCTGGATACCGTCCAACTCTACAAGCCTCGACCATGATCAGTGTTTTCTTTCGTCTACAACCAACACAACATAGTGCTGGAAATGCCCGTGTAGGGGTGAGTATAAAGATACTCAGTAGGGACCCCGAGACCCCTGAAAGTCTCCCAGAATATAGAAAGGATAATCAACAAAGGAAATATAAAAACACGAAGTATCAACCAACTCTACTTAGGTATATGCCCATACATATACCTAAGTCATCACTCTCAGTACGTCTCCAACTCACGAGCCCAAGTACAACCTAGTCCACACAGGAAAGAACAAACCAGTCCACATAGGAAAGCATGTCAATCACACTAATGATTATGATTTAAAGTCAAGACTCAGATCAGATAGGTATAATACTCACAAAGAGGGGTGTAGATGGTTATATGTAGCCTCTTAATCATCTCCTCTGCCGAACCCACATAGGATCCAAGTACCTATGTCATCGATGTCGAACCCACGTAGTATCCAAGTACAGTAACCATCGCTGCCGAACCCACATAGGATCCAAGTACAGTCATCATCACTGTCGAACCCATAGAGGATCCAAGTACAGTCATCCTCGCTGCCGAACCCATATAGGATCCAAGTACATTCATCATCGCTGTCGAACCCACATAGGATCCAAGTACAGTAACCATCACTGCCGAACACACGTAGGATCCAAGTATAGTTTTCATCACTGCCGAACCCACAGAGGATCCAAGTACAGTCGTCCTTGCTGCCGAACCCGCCTAGGATGCAAGTACAGTCATCCTCGCTGCCGAACCCACATAGGATCCAAGTACAGTATTCTTCACTTCCGAACCCACATAGGATCCAAGTAAAGTCGTCCTCACTACCGAACACACATAGGATCCAAGTACAGTCGTCCTCACTACTGAACCCACATAGGATCCAAGTACAATTGTCCTCGTTGCCGAACCCACGTAGGATCCAAGTACAGTCATCCTCGCTGCCGAACCCACGTAGGATCCAAGTACAGTCCTCCTCGCTGCCCAACCCACGTAGGATCCAAGTACAGTCGTCCTCGCTGCCGAACCCACGTAGGATCCAAGTACATTCTTCCTTGCTACCGAACCCATGTAGGATCCAAGTACATTCGTTCTCGCTACCGAAACCACGTAGGATCCAAGTATAGTCTTCCTCGCTGCCGAACCCACGGAGGTTCCAAGTATAGTCGTCCTCACTGCCAAAACCACATATGATCCAAGTACAGTTTTCCTCACTACCGAACCCATGTAGGATCTAAGTACAGTGGTCATCGTCGTCGCAGTCATAGCCAGCTCTAGGGTACACAGCACGCTCGATTCCGGGAGGTTCTGCTCCTCGAGCCAAGGGGTCGATTCTTCAACTATCACGAAGTCTAGAGTTGATGTATCCCAAATTTCCCCCCCGTCATAGGGGGATAAACCAAACAAAACATGTCCAATACACCGAGTTCAAGATGACCAACCCATTTTCAAAAAATTTACATGGCGTGTTGGTATGGTTACACACCGTGTCTTTAGACCTTGGGTACTTCCCATGTACTATGGCCCGTGTCGAAGGGTTGTTCATGTAAAAAGTATGTACACGACATGTCGTATGGTTACACGCCATGTCTTCAGACCCTGCATACTATCCGTGTACCAGAGCCCATGTCGTAGGGCTGTTCATGTAAAAATTATGTACACGACGTGTGGTATGGTTACACGCCATGTCCAAAAATCTGGGTTCGACTCCGTGTACGCTGTCCATGTGCCAGTACACAGCCTCAACCCATGTTCTCCAACCCCTGTATTTGGTACACGGGTTAGACCATACCACTGGCCATGTCTGACCGTGTGTTAGAGTACATGCTCGTGTACTCTACACCATGTTCGTTTATCCCCAGGTTACACGCTGAGTCTCACGAAGCTGTTTCTTCCATTCTGTGTAATGAGTACACGTCATGCCTCTTGGATGTGTACTTCTGTCTATGTCCGTGTATTTCACAAAAATAACACCGAGTCTCGCGTAGCCTCCACCTACTTGATATGTGGAAAGTACATGTCGTGTGGAAGAGGTCACACGCCGTGTGTTAGTCGTCTGACGTCTAAAACCCTAGCAACAATATGCCCGCACTACACGACATGTTCCCCAGGAGTACATTCTGTGTAGTCTATAATTTTCCAGAAACGACGCCTCTATACAGCGTGCCACCCTTGGTGTCGGTTCTTCATTTCTATGGTTCGTTTGTCACGAAACTTCACACTCTAGGTCTCCCTATTATCCTGAAGTCGATTCCGGTGTTTTCGGGCTTCCGATCGGCTCCGAAAACATGTTCTGAATTCCCGCTCGAAGAACGGTCGAGGAACAGTCTATCCCATTCTGGTCCGAACTGTCGCACTCTATCATCATTGCACCTCCTCTAGGTTTCCATGATGTTGAGTCTTCAATTTTGGGATCGTTGCATCTCATAAAAAACTCGTAACGATCCGTTGTTTGTCACACATGAAGAACATGAAGAACCACCAACAATCAAAATATTGGCGGAGGATTCGGACAATGTTGTTTGGTCCGGTCTCTCCGCATTAGTTGGGTAGCAAGCGGTTAAAGATAACAAAACAATAAGGTAAGATGATTCAACATTGATCCAATCAAAACACACCCCTACCTCAACAATTGATGAAGAATGTTAGTGTCGCAGTTGACGGTGTCGCGAGGTGAGGATTCATAGATATCGATGGAGAGCGTCCGAGGACAAAGCGATGTCTCCTGACTTGTCATGGCGGAAGAAGAGGAAGGTGAATTAGGGGTCGCCAAGTCGAAGTTCATCATCTGAGAGTTGGCGTTCTTCAATAAAGGAGATGAAGATTTCTTCAGAACTCAAGAGCACTCTCCCTAAAATTTCAACACAACAATCCAACCAATCCAATAAAATAAGGCTTCTCCTTATTTTATTAAATCATGCCATGCATTCATATTTACTAAATTCAAATCCCAATTCACTTAATTTATTAAACCATGAGTTGTCTAATTAATTAAGTGATAGGTTGGAATGTTTTAATGAGGGAGAGAGGGGAGAGGAAGAGTTACTCAAATAAATTTAAGGGAGCTGTCAACATTAAACAAAGGGGTTTAATGGGAAGTTTAAGGGGTTTAGGGAATGTGAATGGTTGGGGATCATGTGGGCCCCATCTCACAATTATCCTCACATGGGTAGTTAGGAGATTGTGGGTCCCATACTAACTTCTCCATGTAGGATATAACCACTTAAGATACAAAAAATAAAATTTTCCCACAATTTTATTCACTTCTCATTTAATCCACAATTTTTAACTTCTCCTCCTGTGCAAACGCATCTACGGTAAAATTCCAATTAATTTATTACCGGAGATGCGAGTTCATCGATGACCTCAGATTTTAATTCCGAGCACCGGTTCAAAAGATAGAAAAACCCGCATGTTCGTTCACTTAACATACCTGAGATAAACTTCGAAAATTGATTCCGAGCACACCAGGCCTTGGAATCAAGTACATTCAAGAGCCACAGACTCCTAAAATTCCAATGTATTTTAGAAGAAAATTTCCTTGAAATTTCCGGGACTTTACATTACTCCCACCTCAGGGCTTTACATCCCCATAAAGCTACATCATAAACTAGGGAATCAAATGAGGGTACTGTGCCTGAATTTGAGCCTCTCGCTCCCATGTTCTCTCTCGGAGGTTTCCGTGCTGCCAACAAATGCGCGGTAGAGGAATCGACCGTCCAAGTAGGAACCGCTCCTATCAATCCTTGATCTCCACCAGGACATCCATGAAGGTAGCCCCATCATCGATTTCGAGCTTCCCATGATCAATGATGTGGGTCGGGTCATTCACGTATTTTCTCAGCTGTGATACGTGGAAGACATCGTGCACCCGGTGTAACTAAGGTGGAAGGGCCAGGCGGTAAGCCATCTCGCCTACCCTGTTGAGGACCTCAAAAGGTTCGATGAAGTGCAGAGATAACTTGACACCCCAGCCAAATCTCCGAAATCCACATCGAGGTGATACCCATAAGAAAACGTGGTCCCCATCCTCAAACTCCAGTGCTCTCCGCCTCCTATCAGCATAGGACTTTTGTCTGCTCTGTGCAGTCTTCATCTGCTCCTGGATGATCTGCACCTTCTCCGTCATAGCCTGAACCATCTCTGGTCCTACGAGTGCTGACTCACCAGGGTCAATCTAGCACATAGGTGATCTTCATGTTCGGCCATACAGTGCCTCATATGGTGTCATCTTGATAGTGGTGTGGTAGCTATTGTTGTATGAAAACTCCACCAAGGGTAGATGATCCTCCCAACTGCGACCAAATTCGAGGACACATGCACGAAGCATGTCCTCGAGTGTCTTAATGGTCCTCTCCATCTGGACATCCGTCTGAGGATTAAAGGCGGTGCTCAGGTGTAGCTGCGTCCCAAATGCTTCCTGCAACCCCTTCCAAAGATGGGAAGTAAAGCGAGCATCTTGATCGAAGATGATAGACAATGGCACAACATGAAGCCGTACGATCTCCTGAATTTAGAGGCATCCCATTCTCTCCAATGAGCCCTGCTCTCTGATAGGATAGAAGTGGGATGACTTGGTGAGTCAGTCTACAATCATCCAGGATGTACCACTAAAGGGGAAGTGTGAAACTCCCTCAGCACTTATTTCTACAGTTCAACTGGTACCATGGTACATCCCCTGAAGAGGATGACGTGATCTGATCCTTTATAAAATCCATCAGGCGCATGTCTTGTGGATATCTGTGTGCAATGCATCTCACACTCAACATCCCCACGCTGTGCCTATCTGACTTGCTAAAGTAGTGGAGGAGTGACTGTGAGCGACTGTAGAAAGGATGCTCCATCTCTATCCACGAAGGATATCTACAAAGCGGCTAACTGCTTCGTCGCCTCTCCAAGTAGCTGAATGCATGATCTCCTGATGAGAGAATCAGCCACAACGTTAACCTTCATAGGATTATATAATATCTCAAAGTCATAGTCCTAGACGAACTCGAGCCATAACCACTGTCTCAGGTTCAGTTTCTTTTATAAGAAGATGTACCTGAGACTCTGGTGGTCTGAGTAGACTATAAAGCACTCTCCCATCAGATAGTGCCGACACATCTTTAAGGAGAAGACCACTACTGCTAATTCCAGGTCAAGGTTAGAATAGTTTTTCTCATGCTGCTTCAACTATCTTGAACCATAGGTGATCTTTGCCCGTTCCTGCATCAAGAGACACCCAATTCTAGTCCCTAATGCATCGCGAGAAACTACGTACCCTAGTCCCTCCTCTAGTAGGCTCATGATGGGCGCACTGGTCAATATCTGTCTCATCTCTTGAAAGCTCTATTGACATCTATCTGAACACACAAATGGTTTCCCTTTCTTTGTCAATGCTAAAGGTGGTGATGAAACTCTAGAAAATTCTGTCACAAATCTCTGATAGTACCCAGCCAGACCTAGTAAACTCTGCACTTCCGTCACGCTCCTGGGTGGCTCCCAAGCAAGTACTACCACAATCTTCGCAGTATCCATAGAAACTCCTGCCTCCGAGATGACGTGCCCCAAGAAGTGAACCTCTCAAATCCAGAACTGGCACTTCAAGAGCTTACCATAAATAAGGTGCTCTTGGAGTGTGTCCAGTACAACCCTCAAGTGGTAGGCGTGCTCCTCCTCAATAGTCAGGTAAATATGTATTTCTTCGATGAAGACTATGATAAATCGATCAAGGTAGGGCTGTAATATCCTGTTCATGAAACTCATGAACACTAATGGTGTGTTGGTTGCGCTGAAGGGCATAACCAAGAACTCATAGTGGCCATACCGACACCTAAAGGTCGTCTTCTTCACATCCTCATCTCGAACTCTGAGCTGATGATATCCTGACCTGAGGTCTATCTTCAAGAATCTTCATGATCCCTTGAGCTGATCAAAGAGGTCATCAATCCTCGATAGTGGATACTTTTTCATTCCAGTCACCTGATTCAGGCGACGGTAGTCGACACATAGTCATAAACTCATTTCTTCCTTCTTGGCAAACAAAATCAGAGAAGCCCAGGGTGAAACACTGGGTCGAATGAATCCCTTGCCCTGCAAGTCCTCGAGCTATACCCGCAGCTCACGATGCTCAGCGGGAGTCATCGATATACTGGTGTAGATATCGGTGTTGTCCTAGGGTACAGGTCAATATGGAAGTCTACCTCTCTAGGAGGAGGTAGTCCTAGAATGTAATAAGGGAAAACATCTCCATACTAATCCACAAAAATAGGAATATTCGGAATACGCACGTCAACCTCTCTGAGAATGAGATTAGCCAACTGATGTGTGTCCGGATTCCCTCTCCTCTACGTAAGTCCATCCTGCACTGCAAAGGCTCCCTTCTCACTGGAGAAGGTGAACCTACTCCCATCTGTGCGGACACACCGCAATTTTCACCTAATGTAGTAAATCTGGGCATGGAATTTAGATAACCAATCCATATCCTAGATGATGTTGTAAGGCCACGACGCCACTACAAGAAGCTCCCAGCCGAAGCTCTCTCCTCCTAGAGAAAGCTCACACTGCCAGCACCAGTGTGTAATAATCGAGTCTGCTCCCACAAGAGTCTCTAGCCGTAAGGATCGAGCCAACGAATCTGTTGGAATCTTCGAGCTCTGAACAAGGGCAGCGACAATAAAATAATGGCTCGATCAATAGCCTCCAGCCAATCCTTGGATGCTTGAGGGTCCGTCTCTTCACAGAACCTGGGCGACCTCTGTCACTGAAACTCGTGCAGCACACTCAGGCGGCGTGCGCTCTCCGCTGCTGGGGCTGGTGGTATCGGTGGCCCGGCGGGTAGAGGTAATGCTGGTGCCTCCACTATAATGGGGCCCCGCACTGAGGCCTCGTCGCTCGGTGGGCTGCCATCTCGCACATAACTAGGAACCCTAGTTGGCTGTTATCATGCAGCCATCCTCAAAAGAAACAGGTGTTCCATGGTTAAACAGTATACCTGGTGAGATGAAATAACATAATCACAAAGAAAACATTTGAATCACACATGCAATCAATGTTTTCGTGCACTAAGTCAAAAATCAGAAGTCAGGGTCCTAGTGTATGGATATGTCGGCTACCACACCAACATTGTACTCCAAGGACTGAAAGCCACACTCTATACTCTTAACACTATTGCTTCACAGGAAGAAATTATCAGAGTCCTATGTTCTGCGGTAGAACCAACCTCTCTGATACCAATTTGTCACGAACCATCCACGGGGCCCGTGTCGTGACTACCCCAAGCCCGCCTTCCATAGGCCAGGGGCTGGCGACTAGAACCAAAGTCATAAATCCCGATAAAAGGGAAGGCATTTCCTTTATAATAGTAATGAAACACAAAAAAGTAGGCATACTGAAGTAAACACTAAGTAAAATACATACAAAAGTAAGTGCTGGAATGTAAATGGGCCAGAAAACAAACCCAACTTAAAGTACAGTACAACTGAGAAAGAAAGTACAACAGCTGAAAATTAAAGAAGCAACCACCGAGTCATCCTTTGAGATTCCCACCTGAAGGGTGGGTACAAATAGTCTCATCAGTACCTTAGGTCTGTCCGTCCGCTCTGTGTACGTCCCGCCAGGTGGTCCACCTCCGGATACCATCCATCTCCACAATCCTCAACCACGATCATTGTTGTCCATCTTCTGCAACCATCACAATGTAGTGATGGCAATGCCCATGCAGGGGTGACTATAACGATACTTAGTAGGGACCCTGAGACCCCCAAAGGTCTCCCATAATCCAAAGAGGATACTCCAAAATAGAAAGATACAAACACGAAGTATCAACCAAATCTACTTAGATATATTCCCATACATGTACCTAAGTCATTAATCTCAGCACGGCTCAAACTCATGAGCCCAAGTACAACCCAGTCCACATAGGAAAGCACAACCCAGTCTACATAGGAAAGCAAGTCAATCACACTAATGATAATGATTGAAAGTCAAGACTCAGCTCACAGAGGTATACTACTCAAGAAGAGGGGTGGGAATGATTTGATATAGCCTCTGAATCATCTCCTCTTCCGAACCCATGTAGGATCCAAGTACTGAAGTCGTCGCTGCCGAACCCACGTAGGATCCAAGTACAGTAACCATCGCTTCCGAACCCATGTAGGATCGAAGTACAGTCGTCATCGTTGCCGAACCCACGTAGGATCCAAGTACAGTCGTCCTCGCTACCGAACCCACGTAGGATCCAAGTACAGTCGTCTCGCTGTCGAACCCATATAGGATCCAAGTACAGTAACCATCACTACCGAACCCACGTAGGATCCATGTACATTTATCATCGCTGCCGAACCCACGGAGGATCCATGTACAGTCATCCTCACTGCCGAACCCGCGTAGGATCCAAGTACAGTCGTCCTCACTACCGAACCCACATAGGATCCAAGTACAGTCATCCTTGCTGCCGAACCCACGTAGGATCCAAACACAGTCGTCCTCGCTGCTGAACCCACATAGAATCCATGTACATTCTTTCTCGCTACCAAACCCACGTAGGATCTAATTAAAATCGTCCTTGCTGCCGAACCCACGTAGGATCTAAGTACATTCGTCCTCATTGCTGAACCCACGCAGGATCCAAGTACAGTCATCCTCACTGCCAAACCCACATAGGATCCATGTACAGTCGTCCTCGCTGTCGATCCCACTTAGGATCCAAGTACAGTTGTCCTCACTGCCAAACCCACGTAGGATCCATGTACAGTCATCCTCACTACCGAACCCACATAGGATCCAAGTACAGTCGTCATCGTCGTCGCAGTCGTAGCTAGCTCTAGGGCTCCCACACACAGCACGCTCGATTCCCGGAGGGTCTGCTCCTCGAGCTAAGGGGTTGATACATCAACTATCACGAAGTCCATAGTTGATGTATCCCGAAGGTCCACCACGTCATAGGGGGATAAACCAAACAAAAAGTGTCCAAGACACTAAGTTCATGTTGACCAATCCATTTTCAAGAAAATTACACTGTGTGTTGGTATGGTTACACGCCTTGTCTTTAGACCTCAAGTATTTCCCTTGTACTATGACCCATGTCGAAGGGATGTTCATGTAAAAAGAATGTACACGGCGTGTGGTATGGTTACACGCCGTGTCTTTAGACCCCTCATACTGTCTGTGTACCAGAGCCTATGTCATATGGTTGTTCGTGTAAAAAGTATATACACAGCGTGTGGTATGGTTGCACGCCGTGTCCAAACATCTGGGGCTGGCTGTGTGTACGCTGGCCATGTGCCCCTACACGGCCTCAACTTGTGATCTCCAACTCGTGTATTTGGTACACGGTTTAGCCCGTACCACTGGCCATGTCTGGAAGTGTGTTAGAGTACATGCCCATATACTCCACACTGTTTCCGTTTATCCCTGGGTTACATGTCGAGTCTCACGACGCTATTTCTTCCATTCTGCGTAGAGAGTAAACGTCATGCCTCTTGGCCGTGTACATCTGTCGGTGTCCATGTATTTCCCAAAATACACGCTGAGTCTTGCGTAACTGCCACCTCATTTTTGTGTGGCAAGTACACGCTATGTGGCAGAGGTCGCACGTCGTGTGTTAGCCATCTGACTTCTAAAACCCTAGCCATAGTATGCACGCACTACAGGGGGTGTTCTCCAGGAGTACACACCGTGTAGTCTGGAATTTTCTAGAAACGACGCCTCTGGCCAGCGCACCTCTCTTGGTGTCGGTTCTTCATTCCGACAGTTTATTCGTCACAAAACATCAGATTCTAGGTCTTCCCATTATCCCAAAGTCGATTTCGGTGTTTTCAGGCATCTGATCGGCTCTGAAAACATGTTTTTAATTCCCGCTCGAAGAACGGTCGGGGAATGGTCCATCCCATTCCAGTCCGAACCCTTTCCCACTATCATCGTCGCACCTCCACTAGGTTGTCGTGATGTTGATTCATCAATTTTGGATCGTTTCATCACATAACGAACACGTAACAATCCGTTTCTTATCACCCATGAAGAACACAAAGAACCACCGACAATTACAATATCGTCAGAGGATTCAGATCGTGTTAGTTTGGCCAGGTCTCTCTGCATTAGTTCGGTAGCAAGCAGTTAAAGATAACAAAACAAGAAGGTAAGAAGATTCAACATTGATCCAATAAAAACACACCCCTACCTCAAAAATCGAGGACGAACGTCAGTGTCGTGGTTGACGGCGTCGTGAGGTTTGGATTCGTAGACGTCGACAGAGAGAATTCAAGGAGAAAGCGGTGTCTCCTCACTTGTCGTGGAGGAAGAAGAGGAATGTGAATTCAGAGTCATCGAGTCGAAGTTCTTCATCTGAGAGTTGGCGTTCTTCAACAAAGGAGATGAAGTGTTCTACAAAACTCAAGAGATCTCTACCCAAAATCTCAACACAACAAGCCAACCAACCCAATAAAATAAGGCTTCTCCTTATTTTATTAAATCATGCGATGCATTCAAATTTACTAAATTCAAATCCCAATTCACTTAATTAATTAAACCATGATTTGTCTAATTAATTAAGTGATAGGTAGGAAGGTTTTAATGAGGGAGAGAGGGGAGACGAAGAGTTACTCAAATAAATTCAAGGGAGGTGTCAACATTAAACAAAGTGGTTTAATGGGAAGTTTATGGGGTTTAGGGAATGTAAGTGGTTGGGGCTCGTGTGGGCCCCACCTCACAATTATCCTCACATGGATATTTAGGAGCTTGTGGGTGCCATCCCAACTTCCCCATGTATGATATAACCAGTTAAGATACGAAAAATAAAATCGTCCCACAATTTTATTCACTTCTCTTTTAATCCACATTTTGTAACTTCTCCTCCCGCGCAAACGCATCTACAGTAAAAGTCCTCTTAAGCAATTACTGGCGCTGCGAGTCCATCGGTGCCCTCAGATTTCAATTTCGAGCATCGGTTCAAAAGATTGAAAAACCTGCTCGTTCGTTCACTGAATATACTCGAGCTAAACTTTGGAAATTGATTCCGAGCACACAAGGCCTCAGAATAAAGTTCCCTTAGAAGCCACAGACTTGTAAAATTCCAAATTATTTAAGAAAAAATTTCCATTGAAATTTTTGGGTCTTTACAGTAATTTTTGTTTTATTTTGTTCATATTATGTTCATGTTTATGTTTAAAAGGATACTGTTTTTATCACACATCTTGCCTTAAAAATTTATAGCTTCCGCTAAATTATTTACCCTTACTAGGCATCTGAGCTCACCCCTTTCTTATGTTTAATTTTCCTAGGATTCGAAGAAGTGTATTATTATTGATATGAAGGGTTAAGATAAAGGGAATAATGGAGATCTCAACGAACTATTTTTTTGTTATTTGTATGATAGAAAGTGTAATGTAATGTTCATGTATGCAATCAGTTTTCCAATACTGCTAAACTAGTCGGTCTTTCGTGACTTGATTCCTTGTAATCATTCTAATGTATTAAAATAATGCACCGACTCTGGAAATCTAGGGTTAGGACATTATAAGAAATACCAAACTAAAATGAACTATGACACTTTAAGATTATCATAAAAGTATTAAATGTGATTGTCATATATTGATTGCGTAATTAGTCAGTATAAATAGAAGTAAATAAATTACAAAATATATGTATTAATAAAATTAAGGTAATTTCTTAATACAATTTCATTGATAAAATTCACTTAGTGAAACTAAGTAACTAGTAAGATCATTTTATGATTAAAATTTATTTTCTAATAAATTAGAGTTTTTAAATGCTATATATTTTTTATTTTAAGAAAAATAATATATTATGTTAAAATCATAAAAAATAATATATATTTTTTGAATATTATATAAATTCTAATTTGAAGCGGGATTGATAAGAGATTGAAATTATATTTAAAACATAATTTTCAATAAATCTATTTTTTCATTATATTTTATCTCCTAATTAAATGATATATTTCTAAATTGTTGAATTTTAAATTTAGAAAATGTACTTTTAATTTAGATTTATCTTGAAGAAATAAATTAGGATAAAAATTTATTTTTTTATCAAATTATTTATTTTTATTTAAATAATAAATTATATTATTTTTTTCAAATTCCATGAAATTTATGATATCATTAGGATAAAGGAAGATAAATATTTATGAAACCATTATCTAGAATTTTTCTTAATTTAATAAAAAATTAATATATTTATAATGTTATTCATAACATATAAACCTATGTTTGGATTTTTTAAAACCATTTTAATTTTCTTTAAATCTGTTTTTATTCATAATACATTTTATAAATTAAAATTAGTTTTTATCAATTTTAGCAATTTACTATTATGAAATGGTTTTCCTTTTTTGAATCTTAATATATAAATTATCCCATAAAATTAATTTTATATACATTCATAATGTTAATTTATTTTGGATTGAAAATTAGGTATTCCTAAAACTAAATTATGGTAAAAGGATAAATTACAGTGAAAAGTCATAAAATATCTCAAACCTAATCACTTATTGTTTTTGTAAGATATGTTTCTCAACTAGGACTTTACCTATGCATAATTTTTCACTATTGAAACCATTTACCTTGAATAGTGCATCTCTATTTATAAAAAAAAAAGTCACTCCTCTCAAATATAAAATAATAACTTTACCACCCAACTTCACATCACACCATAAGCCTCTTGGATCACCCCAAATACACCAAAATAAATACCCAACACTTCTAGCCGCATATTATATGTTCTTAACTCTTTAAAGTGACACCCTTAAAAGTCTTAGCCTAAATTGAAAAGGATTTTTTATAGGGAGTGAGGAGGATAAAATAGTTTCATGATAACTATGATAATTGTAAGGGTTTCATAGCTCAAAATTCTTCATTTGAGTCGTATTTCATATTCACTAGTTATTTATTTTTATGTGGTTTATATACTATTCTATGGATTCATTTTACCATATCATTCATGGAATTTAAGTGTTTTAAAACCTTATCTCAATTTTTCTATTTCAAGTTCTTTAATTTAATGGTTTCCAAATATATAAGGGTTTAATTCTAACTTAGCTTTCAAATCGAGATTATTATGAACTCTTTTTAATCTGGTAAAATGTTTTGTAAACCTATCCCAGTAATCCAATCCATTTTATTCTCTTATGGATATTCTTTTATTTTTACATGTCCTCTATAAATTTCATTTTCCTTTTTAAATAATTACACAATGTGACACTTGTTTGTGAAACCAATATCATCATCTCTTTTCAGACGGGAATCTCCCCCAATAGGTCTATATTCAATGGATGATTTTTTGAAAGTATTTTTCTATGGTTAAATAATTTATTAAGGTAAATTTATATTACTATTACTCTCTTTAAGAAAAATTAAAATGAATCTTTCAACATCTTCCAAATAATTTTTTAAAAAAAATTTCAAAATGATATCTTTTTAACATTTTTTGTGTAAACAGTTAATTTTACACCATTTTTCTCTATAAATAATTTTTTTCATGTTTTAAAATGAATTTAAAATTTATATTAATTTTCAGTAGTTCTAAAAATAAAATTATTATTTCTTCATATTATTAAGAATGTTGATTTAAATAATCATAAAAATGTATTTTTTATCTATGTCTGCCTCTTTTTATACTCCATATTTTAGAATTAGGATATTTTCTTTTCTACTATCCTAAATATTTCTCTATAAAACTTATGAAATTTTTTGTGGTTGTTTTGATTAAACAAACCTATTTTAAACATGTTAATTAAATTATTTTTATAAATGATTTTGTCCTGTTCTCATGTAATGTATTTAAATTGTTTTCGTTGTATGATAGGTGGGACCCAAATAATACTTCCCACCCATGAATTCGTAAAATTTAAATATCATACTACATAATTATGGGAGAGAGAGATAAGACTCGTGATGAACTATGCGATGGGTGGCAAGAACATGATACCTGATCCACTAAGTTATGGGAGGAAGAATGTCATTTTTGTTCTAAAATGTTCTGATTTCTATAGTTTTGTTTGTTCCATATTAATGTTTTATTCATCAAAATCATGTTATTATTTTTTATGCCACATGTTAATCTTAGATTATAGATTTATGTCTTATGTCCCATTTTTATTTGATTATGGTCTTCTAATGTGATGTTCTCACACATACATAATTCTCTTGTTCTTAATTATGATCTACATTTTTCACCCTTACTGAGCATCTAGGATCACACTTCATTATGTTTCTATTTCCCAGGTTATGAAGGATAGTATTATATTTTTTTGAGTAGGGTATCTTATGACAATACATATATTTGTGGCATGTTGAAAATGTGGTAGAATAAATTTTTTATGTATCTAGTCTCCAATGATATGAAAAGTTTAGGTTTTGGGTGTGATGAATTGTGAGAATTAATGAATAATCATAAAAGAACTATTTTTATATGGATTTTTAGCATTATTCAACTCAAATATTACCCATTTGTAGTTCCCCATATCATGGGTTTTGGTTTAAAGATTTAGTTAGGATTGGTTATCCCAAATTTTTTTAAAGGTTAGTGCATTTATGATGTAATAGTATATATTAATAAAAATTAATTCTATTTATTTTTATCATATTATGATTCAAATTTTTTTGTCAATATATTTAATGTCACACACTTTAATTTAAATTCAGCAGTTAAGTTCTTTGATTAATCACCACAAGTCATTTTTAGACAAAATATTATTTTTTGATTAAAAATTGATTTGTAAATTCACTAAAATTGCGGTACAGTTTGGAGAAAAAACTACACCATTGAGTTTAGAATGGGTTGTTTAATCTTCAGCTTTTGGACACAAAATTTTTGGGCATAATCATGTTGTTTTGAAGTGGTGGTAAAGAATTTTTAAATAATTATTTAAATAAATAATAACTCATTTTTTATTCTTCCCATAACACACCCAATTAGAAATTCCTCAATTATATTGGAGATATAGTTTATGGGAATATTATCTATAGAGACGTCCCATAAAGGGAATGAACAAAGGTTAGATGATATTTTTTGGGGGATAAACAAGGCATAGAAATATAATATGGTTCTTTGATCTAATCCCCATTTTTATGAATGAAATGTATATAATTATTCTATTTCTAATTATTTTATTTTTTGTGATATTTTATATTTTTAATGTTTCATATAGAATCTACTGAATATTTATTTATGAAAAACCAATATTAATTAATTTTTTATTATTTTAATGATAAGTTCTATGGGTATTTTATAACTAAAAAATTATTAAATTCTTGTTTTTATAAACTAAATGAACCTAGTGTACATTATTATAAAGGTATTATAAATTAAAATATAATACATTTAGAATTTTTCCAATTGGGTTTGTTATTTATGAATGACAACATTTCTATATTTTCATAATATCTTCTCATTTTCAGGCTCTTTAGGATCAAATTTGTCTAATGTATAGATATATATTTAATAAAGAAAACATAAAAGTTTTCTCTTATCAAATTATTTTTTCGTTTTTCATAGTCAACAAAATTCAAAACAACTTGAGTGAAGGCCCAGGATGGTTGTGAGATGAGCATGAGATTTCAGGGGAACAGGACTATCTATTCCAAAGATCAATGAAAATGTAGAATTCCATATAGACCTAACTTTGGGAGATGAAATTATGTACCACATAATGTGATTACCATCTGATCTAAATGATCTAACAATGCATGATCTTCCATGTCATCCCTAGTCTAGGGTGTTTCACTTGGAAATGTTGATGGTGTGTGGCCATTCGATCCATCTTATTATAGAACCATACATAATAAAGGATAAGTTTGATGATGGAGATGATATGAATCACCATCCTTCTCATCAAATAATTGTATGACCAATATTAAATGTGGGTATTTCTTGTAAATGGTAGTGCATTCATGTGCATGGGTAGGCCACACTGAACACCCTCATTTGTTCAAAAGATCTAAATTTGTGTGCTAGAATTTGAGAAATTAATAATTTATGAATAAAGTTTCATTACAATCATATCAACATCATAAGACTTATGAAACAGTTTTTGGGTCAATTAAGTATTTCTTTAGATGAATGAAGGTTAATGTGATTTTTAAATTGCATAAAATTATTACTATTAAATAAGAATAATTTTTCATTTATTAATAAAATAAATAACTAAAATATGGCCTCCAAATTATTGATAACTAAGTTAATTAAGTAAGGAACTCATTGAGATTTAAATTTATGTACTGATATTTCTGGGCTTCTTGAGTAGTCCATGAGAAACTATTTCTACTAATTAGTAAGAATAATAATATTATTGACATGTTTTTAAATAAAAATATGATCTTAAATACATAATATATATATTTTATATAACCATGGGAAGTTCTGAATGGTATATTATAAGTAAGTAGTGGCATTTCTTGGATCTCATAATCAAGGGAAAAGAATACTAAAATTTGGTAATGATTATTCATGAAATAGTTTGATGAAACTTATTGAGATTATGAACTCACTATATAATAATAAATTCCATAAATTTACCATATGTGATTATAATTCTGGTGAATATAAATTCGGGATGAAAATAATTAATGAAATGATATTGGTTTTTCAAATAATGAATGAATAATGTGATCTAACAACTTAGATGAAGGATATATTGAAGGTAACAAGTTTTCGATTATAAAATATGTTTTAATGAATAGAAATATATGCAGTTTATGGGATTATATAAATTAATTAATTTATATATAGATAGGAAAAAAATATTAGGATGATAAATATTGGAAAAGAAACTGAAATTAAAATATTTTATAAAAGAATGTAATGTTATAAGTCCCAAATGAATGTTAATGAAAGATATAACATTGAAGATGGGGATTCCATCAAAAAGTGGAATGTATTAAAAAGGATATGGGTTATTATTAATAAATCAATCATAATAAATTATGTAACTTCCCCAAATGATAAAGGGTTAAATGTATAAGTGATATGACTCATGTTAACAAGGTCCACCTTCCTTTTTGGAAGTCTGTCTGATTAGAACTCCACAGTTAAGCATGTTTGGCCTAGAGAAGTGATCAGGATGGGTGACCTTCTGGGAAGTTTCCCACAGTGTGTATGAGTGAGGACAAAAGAACACTAGAAATGACATGTGTTGGCCTTTCGGGACAACCATTAGTCATATGACATGTTCGGAAACGTGGGTGGGCCCTAGGGTGGGGACCACATGTCTGAGGGGAAACCTGTGGTACCTGGTGGGCCAGGACTCGACCTCCATGTTAAGGCGGGGTGGATGTGCTGCCACCAGGACCCAGTTGTCACATTTGGTATCAGAGGTGGTACCCAGCCTTGAGGGTGATGCACTTCCTAGGTTGATATTTATGGCCCATAATGAGGGCGTTGTGCTCTAAAGGAGAGTGATTGTAACTTTCCAAAATGAAAAAGGGTTAAATGACTAAATGATATTACTCATATCAATAAGGTGAATCTTATTTTTTTAAGAGCCTGTCTGATTAGAACTCCACATTTAATCATGCTTGGCTTGGAGTAGTGATAAGGATGGGTGACCTTTTGGGATGTTTCCCAGGGTTTGTACGAGTGAGGAAAAAAGCACACTGGAAAGGACATGTGTTGGCTTGGGGAGACAATCATTAGTTATATGACCCATTCGGGCATGTGGGTGGGCCCCAGGCACCTGTCTTCATGGAAACTGGTGGTACCTGGTGAACCAGGACTCAATAGCCATGTTAAGGCGGGGTGGTCGTGCTTTCACTGGGACACATTTGTCACATTTGGTATCAGAGGTGGTACCCAGCCTTAGGTGGGTTACAATACCTGGGTTGATATGTAGGGCCCACAATGAGGGTGTTGTGCTTTAAAGGGGGTTATTCTAACATCCCCAAATGCTAGTTTTAAATGACTAAATGATATTACTCATATGGGTGACTTTCTGGAAAGTTTCCCATGGTGTGTACGAGTGAGGAAAAAAGCACACTGGAAAGGACATGTGTTGGCCTGTGGGGACAAACATTAGTCAGATGACCAGTTTGAGCACATGGGTGGTCCCCAGGCACCTCTCTGCGGGGAAACTGGTGGTACCTGTTGAGCCAGGACTCAATTGCCATGTTAAGGCAGGGTGGTTGTGCTGTCACTGGGACCCATTTGTCACATTTGGTATCAAAGGTGGTACCCAGCCTTAAGTGTGTTGCACTGCCTGGGTTGATATGTAGGACCCACAATGAGGGTGTTGTGCTTTAAAGGGGGGTGATTTTAACTTCCCCAAATGATAAAGAGTTAAATGACTAAATGATATTACTCATATCAACAAGGTGCACCTTCTTTTTTGGGGGCATGTCTGATTAGAACTCCACTGTGAAGCGTGCTTGGTCTGAAGTAGTGATCAGGATGGGTGAACTACTGGAAAGTTTCCCAGGGTGTGTGTGAGTGAGGAAAAATCACACTAGAAAGAACATGTGTTGTTCTGTGGAGACAATAATTAGTCATATGGACCATTTGGGAACATGGGTGGGACCTACGGTGGGGACCACATGTCTACGGGGAACTGGTTGTACCTGGTGGGCCAGGACTTGACGACCATGTTAAGGCGGGGTGGTTGGGCTGTCATCGGGATCCAGTTGTCACAAATGAAATATAGTAGTGAATAAAGACTTGACCCTTAGTGACTAAAGAGTTAGGTTCTTTAAAATAAATAATTTTGTGGTCGATGAAATAAAATGGATAATATTGTTGACTAACATGGGTTTATTGTTTTCAAATAGAAAAAAATTTAATTAATGAAAGTGGTATCTACATAGTTATTATGTTCCCATATAACTAACATAATAATAATATATATAATTACTAAATTATTATTATTAACATTTGATGACCCATGTTAAATGGGGAAAAACATTTATATATGAAATTTTATTTCTAAGTATACATGTATGATATATTTAGTAATATTGTATAATATAAAATAGATAACCATGTAGTTTAATCCTACAATATATTATTTCATTGGCATATGAAAATTACATATCACAGACAAATATATTCCATAAGATTAAAAATATCAAAAAAGGGTAATAAAAGAATATATAAAAATTAATATCTTTAAATCTACATATTCAGGAACTCCACCCCCCCCCCCCCCCCACTTACATTGACATAATCATAATAAGAAAGAAAATTATTTGAAATAGAGTGATGTAGAGACCCAAAGCATGACGTACATGGACATTACATTACATTTACGGAATACTTAATACGTAACAAAAACAGACACACAAGGACCGTAATAGTTTAGTGTCTTTGGAAACATGGAACGTAATCTTCTAATCGTGGTGAAATATCTTCAACATCTCCCAGAAAGATCTTCCAATTTTTGTTTCCTTACCTAAAATCTTTATTTTAATCCCGGGGGAAAAGAAAACAAAAAAAGGGTGAGCTCAAATTCTTAGTAAGGGTAGGCATGGATAGAATAAAACATACCATATATATTTGAACATAAAAAAACATGAACATTAAAAATCTTGAGCAACGACATAAAACATGGAAGTACATAAGGCATAGATCATAATGGAACATAATTCATGATAAAATATCATGGGAATAAAACATGTAATTGTGGCATCCATTAAGCACATGTAATGTTTTCCATAGTAGCCAAGGCATTGCTGTCAAGACCATCTTAGTGGACAAAGTCTCTTTCTGAATCGAGTTCACTCCTCGTTCCAGTCCTGTAATACTGAACCGGATTAACTTACCGTTCCAGCCATGTCTATATCATGAGATATAAATCATTACCCAATGCATTGTAGGGAGATATAGGTATCACCCATCTCATAATGAAATCATTCTTACTTGTGCCACAAAAATAAACATAAATCATTCATAATAACCAAACGAATAAAATGGGTTTCATAAACATCATCCCATAATCACATAATTTATATAAAAGAAATAGATATAATAAAGGTAAAACCATTTAATCATAGAGACATTAATTGAAACATACACATATGAAATAAATTCATATGAGATGGAAAATGGTTTGGATAAAACACTTGAAATAAATCCTTGAGGAAAATATCCTTTCTTATTCAAAATCATTTTCTTTTCACAAAATTCCATGAAATTTTAAAAGAAATGGATTTTGTTGAAAATAATCATGGAATCTTATAGAGTAAGCTTCTTTAAAATAAGGTGTTATGAAACCGTAAAAATCTGATCGTGCCGTATAAGTTAAAAAAACATTCTCCTCGTACTTTTTCCAGAAATGTCAAAAAGTACATCGTAAAAGAAAGATACCTTTCGTACCTTGTGGTAAAAGTCAAAAAGGGTAAAAATGAATTTAAACATACAAAGATGAATATTAAACATTTTATGAAAACATTTTGTGAAAACATGGACATGAATGATAAACATAACCCCAGTAAATACTTACGAATAAACAATCTCGGATGATAAACGAGATTGAAATAATTATCCCTTACCTTAGGTCCGATATGCTTTGTATGGATACAAAACAACTATATAATGATTTAAATAATGTCATTGACTTATTACATAATCATATTCATTGTTATGATATCATATATGTTTCACTTATGACTTTGTATTACCCGTTCTTTTGTAAATTCCATGTTAAAGCAGCGTTTTGGGTAAAATCATTTCATTTATCGTATATGTTTCGACTTGTCGTTCTTGATATTGTTACTCATATCCTGATTTACATAATTCCAGAATGAAAAACATGATTTATATATAATATATATTCATCATATACATATATATTATAGATCGATAAAAGGAATGAAATACACCGTTCATGGAGACGGTAGGCCGTACGTATGCATGAACGATGTTTTCGATTCCTTAATGAATTGAATGAAACTGAATAGATGACATACATATATACATACATAAATACAGTAGCATTATTATATCATATATTTCATTATTATTCATTATATAAAATTTATGATCATTCATGTAGGGTTAACATGGAGAATGAATCTCATCGCGTCGTGGAGACGGTGGTCTGTATGTACGCACGAGCGATCATATCATTCCCATAATTATTGAATAGAATTGGAGTGGATGGTATAATATATCAGAATCATTGTGATGTTATAATAATCATATATAGTTATTCTTGACACCATTATACCCATCCATGTAAGGTGTTTGTGTAAAAACAGATTACACGACGGCGTGGAGACGATATTTCGTACGTACGCACGCGTGGTGATTTTGTTTTCCATAGGATGGATAGTTGGTGAAATAGGGTTTTTTCATACATATAATAACATATAAATATATGAGTGATAATTATGTTATTACTTCATAATGAAACAACCTAAGAAGAAGAAGTTTAAGAAGAAATAAAGTTGAATGTATCGGTAACGGATATTACCTCTTCTTTGCAGCCCCTCTTTGAGACCTCCTCTTAGGGAACTAAAATTGGCCATTGAAGAAGACCAGGACCTCTAGGATATTTCTAGGGAATTGGATAAGAGAATTTGGAAGTGATTTTCTGAGATTTAAGGCTCAAAGTATTGTGAGGAAGAGAGGGAGGAGGTCCCCTTTTATAAGGGAGGAGAGGGGCACCTTATGAAATATAAGAAATATTAGTTAATATTAAGTCCCAACCCCACATAAAAACTTCCAAAATGACTCATATCCAAATATTAGATGATATAAGGTTGTAATATCATCAACCAATAAAATTTATACATGTTAGAAATTTATTTTAAACATTATCAACTTGATTTATCCTAATTTAATCAATTTAATTATATTTGTGGTAATAAACTTCTAAATTATAAAACATAATTACTTATTTGTTGTGAATTGTCTATAATTGGATACTTTATAAAATTTTAGACCATATAAAATTAAATTTACAATTTTTAAATATTTTTGTGATATTTAAACAATTTTATAATATGTTATTTTTATAAAATAACAATAGTGTCAATTTTGACACTATTAATTTATTTGAATCTAAATAAATTATATACAGAAGATATGTTCGAACTAAAAGCTTTAATAGATTCATAAAAGTTCATATGTATCTAGAAAATTAGTTGAGCACATTAAATAGTTCATATAATATTTAAAACCATTTATTTGGATTATCTATTAATAATATAATTACTAGAACATTTTTGTATAATTATTTAATATACTTCTTTGTTGCATAAAAATTAAAAATAACATCCTATGATGACGATAAGTCTATTAAATTTCACAATAATACTTTTACTCGAATTTTTCATCTTAAAATCACAATATTTAAATTGTTATATTTATTAAATTATGAAGGTGACAACTTTGGCATCATTTAAAATAAAATAATATAAGTGTCATAATCACCTTAATAAGGATCCAAATGGTCAAATATTCGGCCAGTGGATGATTAAGGTTTATATATACACTAATAATAAGTTTTGTGCAGATTTTTGGGCCTTTTTATATGTATTAATATATCAATAAAAACTATATTATTGTTTTTTCACTAAATAAATAATTTCTGCATCATTAATGCATAAGATAATAAGGTAATTAAATAACTCTTAAAAAATACAAATAAATTACCAAGACAAAGAAAAACATTTTATATTTCAAATGAGTATTTATAATCGAATTTATATTCTGTATAAACTTATATTAAAAAGACATTAATTATTAAAGTTGAGTGAGACATATTTCACTTTCCTTTAAATAAAATAAACTAAAGGTCTTAATCACCTCCAAGTGGGTTCTAATGGATTCCATTTCGATCCAAATATGACTTAGGACAAATTATAATCATCCAATTGTATTAATACAAGTATTAGGGTAATTTTATAATATTATATTTACCCTTAATTACCCAATTTACCTTTTACTATGATAAATAAAATTTACCATTGTTACTATTCATAAAGCCCAAAAATAAATAGTAGTCTAATATAATTTGGACCCACTGATTCCACATATAGAATCCATTTTTCCATATTCAATACATAGAAGTTTCAGAAATTAAATTAAAATTAATGTTTTTGTCGAAAGAAAACGGGTTTTTGTTTAAAACATTGCAAAAGATTGAATTTATTTAACCCACGAATTCAGTGTAAAATCAAGGCTAATGACATACATTATATTAAATGGTAAAAATATATTCTATTTATACTTTAAAACCATTCAATATTATAATTTAACCACATAAGTTATTACGATGAAAAAAGTTGTTTTTAATTAAAATATAGCGTGTTTTTACTATTAATTAAAATATGAAAGTTATCAGATTAATATGAAAAATTTATCCAAGGTAAAATTTTATATCCTGATTCCAAATAATAATTTTATTTTGTAAAATTGAACTTGTAAACATGTCAAAAACTATATTTAAAGTGGTTGCACCATCAAAAGGTGGAAAAACTGCATTTTTTGAAAAATACTTATTTTACCTGAAAAATTTATTTTGTTCTTATACCATGTTCTAGAAAATGTGTAAGATGACTAATAATGTTATAAAATTCAAAATTTAGTTAACAATATTCATAACATCTAGTTCTTAATAATATTATAATAATATATCGTTGTTTAGTAAAACCCGGTATTGCGTACAACACACGCTATCGAGGAAGGTCTTGATTGCGTGTAATGCAAGCCAAGTCAGGGTTGTGTGTTGTGCAAGAATCCTTCATTGTTTCATATAACTGTATCCAACCATATTTCATTTATACATTGAATATTTATATATATACACACACTAAATGTTGCATAGAATGACTATTATAAAACGAACTTGAAATTGTGTGTAACACGATCCAAGATTAGTGTTGCGTATACTGCAAGATAATACGGTGTTGCATATAGCGCACGATAATCTTGGTGTAGCATACAACAGAAGATCGGAATGAAATGAAAATGAATATATCTTATAACATATTTGGTTGTTACATTCTACCCCTCTTAAAATTAATTTTTCCCTTGAAATTCATCGAGGTTATTCATGGTTTTCTACTTGAATGTTTCTTTAATTACAACACACATTGTACAATGAAATACCAAAACATAAATTTAAAAAACAAAGTTATGAAATGTAACGGTTACCGAAATAAAATAATCACTGGGTTTCCACATAGGAGAACATATTTGAAAATATGGATATGGAATAGAAATCTAACGATCATGTTATGATAGAGAGTGGTATAGAACATGGCTATGAAAAAACCAACAATCGCAAAGCCATAGATTTTTGATGATCTAAGGTACTGTCTGATTCATCGGATATAAGGGAACTAGGACAACATTTTTTGGTTTTCAGGATCATTTCCCTAAAGTTGATGATTTAAAATAAATACTTACATGATTTTGGTACAATCTCACTGTTGTTCTTGAATTGAACAATTTCCACTTCATCCCTTAAAGAAATGAAGTTGAATTTGTTATTCGTGAAGTGTTAACAGATCATGTGATAGAATGATAGGTCATTCCATCTATCTCAAACAAAAGGTTAGAAAAAGTTATTAAATATACATTAGTCGATTAATCATATATGGTTCCTAAAATGGACTTATACTTCATATCTCATACAACATAAAAAAATTAAAACTAATTTATACTAACCAGGGACATCCTGTAGGCCAGTGGTAGGCAATAAAGGCATGTCGCACATCGGTTGTGGGTTCGATTTCCATAGCCTTGTCCGACGTGATGGGCTATCACCCGTCTTGATGGTTGTCCTTTTTTTCCAAAAATACATTTTTATAACTTTCCATCAATAATATCGAAAAAGTTATATCCTTAAAAAATACTAACTTATGTCCAACAAAATCCATTCCAATCTTTAGGCATATCCAAAATACTGTTGTCCAATCTCATATTATAGTGAAAAAGATTACCAAAGAGTTCATATAACAAGCATGTTAATACCATCTTTGATCCCAATATATCATAAGATATGTCTTGTTGGTCAAATTCCAAACATTCGAAGGCCTTAATCATGTATTCTCTTGAAAAAAATGAATACCCATTGAACCTTAGTGAAAACATGAATGCAGTTAAAAGTTAACACTTTCCACAAACCAAAATCCTCAAAATTCTATATACTCAAACCATGATATCACTTAGTCCTTATATCAATCATGAACTCATGAATACTGTCAAACATTTCATTTTCTCTTTATCCCTTCATTATGCACATATCATCTGCTTTCCAAAATATTTGAATCACTTTTCATGGTTACTGGTACAATAAAATTATTGAAAACCACAATAAACTAATACAAAAATATTCTAATACACCATAAAAGTACCTCACCGACATTATTCTTGAATACCAATACATAAATACTTCAATCCATCCTCTTCAATGATTTTCCTTGAATAAGTCCTTCCTGGATTTAGAAGTAACTTTTTAGGTCAGAGCATTGAGTTGGGTAATGCCCATGTTCTCCACAAATAAGACATTGAACTCCATAATAGTCTGTCACTCTATGACCCTTTTCTCCACACAGATAACATCCTTCCCTCCATTTGAGGTATTCCCCATGGTTCTTCTTCCCTTCTTTAGAAATATCAATCTTCATTTCTTTATGCTCCTCAACATGCGAACATGCATAAAAGTCTATCTTCCTCTTATTTGATGAATTAGGAATACCACTAAATTTTACCTTGTTAATCATATATCGCGATGAATGATTCGGAATAATCACAATATCTTTATCTCTAGGCATTACACTATTTTGTTGCTCATAGTCACCAATTTGTCCATTGGATTCAATGTTAACCGAATTCCTTCCGGTTCCCTCCATTGATTAAAACACAAAAATAATTCTGTGGGAGGGAAAATCATACAAGGAAAATAACATAATCAAGGGGGAGTACCTTCGACAGATAACATCTTATGTTTAATTCTAATATCATTACCGTAATTCTAGTACTGTAACCTATACTTATACTTAACCTTAGGTACATCCCTAGACATACCTTAGAAATATCTCTAGGGATCTCACTAACGTTTACAAGTCCTATTTTCCAAAGGTTTACTAAACCTTTCCTCTGATACCAACTATAGAGACCCAAATATTGATGTACATGGACATTACATTACTTTTTCAGAATACTTAATACATAATAAAAACAGACACACATGGACAGTAATAGTTCAGTGTCTTTGGAAACTTGGAACGTAATCTTGTAATTGTGGTTAATGATCATAAACATCTCCCATAAAGATCTTCCCATTTTTGTTTCCTTACCTAAAATATTACTCTTATTCTTGGGGGAAAAGAAAACATAAAAAGGGTGAGCTCAAATGATCAGTAAGGGTAAGCATGGATAGAATAAAACATACCATATACATTTGAACTTAAAAAAACATGAACATTAAAAATCATGAGCAACGACATAAAACATGGAAGTACATAAGGCGTAGATCATAATGGAACATAAATCATGATAAAATAGCATGGGAATGAAACATGTAATTGTGGCATCCATTAAGCACATGTAATGATCTCCATAGTATCCAAGGAATTACTTCCAAGACCATCTTAGTGGACAAAGTCCCTTTCTGAATCGAGTTCACTCCTCGTTCCATTCTTGTATTACTGAACCGGATTAACTTACCATTCCAGATATGTCTATCTCATGAGATAAAAATCTTTACCCAATGCATTGGAGGGAGATATAGGTCCCACCCATCTCATAATGAAATCATTTTTACTTGTTCCACAAAAATAAACATAAATCATTCATAATAACCCAACGAATAAAATGGGTTTCATAAACATCATCCCATCATCACATAATTTATATAAAAGAAATGGATATCATAAAAGTGAAACCATGTAAATCATAGAGACATTATACTTGAAACATACACATATGAAATAATTTCATATGAGATGGAAAATGCTTTGGATAAAACACTTGAAATAAATTCTTGAGGAAAATAACCTTTCTTATTCAAAATCATTTTCTTTTCACAAAATGCCATGAAATTTTAAAAGAAAAGTATTTTTTTGAAAATAATCATGGAATATTGTAGATTAATCTTTTTGAAAATACGACGTTATGAAACTGTAAAAATCCATCTGTGCCGTATAAGTTAAAAAAACACTCTCCTCATTCTTTTTCCAGAAATGTCAAAAAGTACATCGTAAAAGAATGATTCCTTCCGTACCTTGTGGTAAATGTCAAAAGGGGTAAAAATGACTTTAAAAATACAAGTATGAATATTAAACATTTTATGAAAACATTTTGAGAAAACATGGACATGGATGATAAACATAACCCCAGTAAATACTTACGAATAAACAATCTCGGATGAGAAATGAGATTGAAATAATTATCCCTTACCTTAGATCTGATATGATTTATATGGATCCTAACCTCCTGTATAATGATTTAAATAATGTCATTGACTTATTAAATAATCATATTAATTGTTATGATATCATATATGTTTCACTTGTGACTTTATATTACCCGTTCTTTTGTAAATTCAATGTTAAAAGTAGCGTTTTGGGTAAAATCATTTCATTATTCGTATGTGTTTCGACTTGTTGTTCTTGATATTGTTGCTCATATCCTGATTTAAATAATTCCAGAATGTAAAATTATTTATATATAATATATATTCATCATATACATATATATTATAGATCGATAAAAGGAATGAAATACACCGTTCATGGAGACGGTAGGCCGTACGTACGCATGAACGCTGTTTTCGTTTCCTTATTGAATTGAATGAAACTAAATAGATGAAATACATATATAAATACATAAATAAAGTAACATTATTATTTCATATATTTCATTATTATTCATTATATAAACTTTATGATCATTCATGTACGGTTAACATGGAAAATGAATCTCATCGCGTCGTGGAGACGGTAGTCCGTACGTACGCACGAGCGATGATATCGTTCCCATAATTATTGAATAGAATAGGAGTGGATGGTATAATATATCAGAATCAGTATGATGTTATGATAACCATATATAGTTATTCTTTACACCATTTTACCCATCCATGTAAGGAGTTGGTTGAAAAATATATAACACCACGACGTGGAGACGGTATTCCGTACGTACGCACGCGTGGTGATTTTGTTTTCTGTAGGATGGATAGACGGTGAAATAGGGTTGTTTCATACATATAATAACATATAATTATATTAGTGATACTGGTTTTATTACTTCATAATGAAACAACCTAAGAAGAATAAGTGGAAGAAGAAATAAAGTTGAAAGAATCGGTAACGGACATTACCTCTTCTTTGAAGCACCTCTTTGAGACCTCTTATTAGGGCACTAAAATTGGTCTTTGAGGAAGACCAGGACCTCTAGGATGTTTCTAGAGAAGTGGAGAAGTGAATTTGGTAGGGTTTGGCCGAGCTTGAAGGCTCAAAGTGGTGTGAGATAGAGAGGGAGAAGGTGCCGTTTTATAAGGGAGGAGAGGGGCACCTTTGGAAATATAAAAAATATTAGTTTATATTAAATCCCAAACCCACATAAAAACTTCCAAAATGAATCATATCTAAATATTATATGAGATAAGTTTGTAATCTCATAAATCAATAAAATTTAGACATGTTAGAAATTTATGTTAATCATTATCAACTTGATTTATCCTTATTTAATCAATTTTATTTTATTTGTGGTAATAACATTCTAAATTATAACAAATAATTACTTATTTGTTGTGAATTTTCCATTGTTGGATACTTTATAACATTTTAGACCATATAAATTTAAATTTATAATTTTTAATTATTTTTGTGATTTTTAAACAATTTTATAATATGTTATTTTTATAAAAAAACAATAGTGTCAATTTTGACACTATTCATTTATTTGAATTTAAATAAATTATATATAGAAGATATGTTCAAAATAAAAGCATTAATAGATTCATAAAAGGTCATATTTACCTAGAATATTAGTGGAGAACATTAAATAGTTCTTATAATATTTATTTTATTATTTTTAAAACCATTTATTTGGTTTATCTCTTAATAAAATAATTACTACAACATTTTTGTATAATTATTTAATATACTTATTTGTTGCATAAAAATTACAAATAAAATCCTATAATGACGATAAATCTATTAACTTTCACAATAATACTTTTACTCGAATTTATCATCTTAAAATCACAATATTTAAATTGTTATATCTATTAAATTATGAAGGTGACAACTTTGGAATCATTTAAAATAAAATAATATAAGTGTCATAATCACCTTAATAAGGATCCAAATGTTCAACCATTCGGCCAGTGGATGATTATGGTTTATATGTACACTAATAATAAGTTTTTTTCAGATTTTTGGGCCTTTTTATATGTATTAATATTTCAATAAAAACTATATTATTGATTTTTCACTAAATAAATAATTTCTGTATCATTAATGTATAAGATAATAAGGTCATTAAATAACTCATAAAAATTAAAAATAAATTACCATGACAAAAAAATATTATCTTTCAGAAGATAATTTATAATGGAATTTATATTCTGTATAAACTTATATTAAAAATACTTTAATTATTAAAGTTGAGTGAGACATATTTCACTTTCATTTAAATAAAATAAACTAAAGGTCTTAATCACCTCCAAGTGGGTTTTAATGGATTTAATTTAGACTCAAATATGACTTAAGACAAATTATAATCATCCAATTGTATTAATACAAGTATTAGGGTAATTTTATAATATTATATTTACCCTTAATTACCCAATTTACCTTTTACTACGGTAAATAAAATTTACCGTTGTTACTATTCATAAAGCCCAAAAATAAAAAGTTTTCTATTAATATAATTTTGACCCACTGATTCCAAATATGGAATATATTTTTCCAAATTCAATACACAGATTTTGCAGAAATTAAATTAAAATTAATCCCGTTGTCGAAAGAAAACGGGTTTTTGTTTAAAACATTGCAAAAGACTGAATTTATTTAACCTATGAATTCAATGTAAAATCAATGCTAATGACATACAATATATTAAATGGTAAAAATATATTCTAATTATACTTTAAAACCATTCAATATTATAATTTAACCACATAATTTATGACAATGAAAAAATTTGTTTTTAATTAAAATATAGAATGTTTTTACTGTTCATTAAAATATGAAAGTTATCAGAATAATATGAAAAATTTATCCAGGGTAAAATTTTATATCCTGATTCCAAATAATAATTTTATTTTGTAGAATTGAACTTATAAACATGTCAAAAACTAGATTTCAAGTGGGTGTGCCAATAAAAGGCGGCAAAACATCATTTTTTGAAAAATACTTATTTTACCCGAAAAATTTATTTTTTTCTTATACAATGTTATAGAAAATGTGTAAGATGAATAATAATGTTATAAAATTCAAAATTTAGTTAATACTATTTATAATGTCTAGTTCATAATAATATTATAATAATATATTGTTGTTTAGTAAAACCCAGTATTGCGTAAAACACACGCTATCGAGGAAGGTCGCGATTGCGTGTAATGCAAGCCAAGTTAGGGTTGCGTGTTGTGCAAGAATCCTTCATTGTTTCATATAACAAAATCCAACCATATTTCATTTATACATTGAATATTATATATATATATACACACTCAATGTTGCGTAGAATGACTATTATAAAATGAACTTGAAATTGTGTGTAACATGATCCTAGATTAGTGTTGCGTATACAGAAAGATAATACGGTGTTGTGTATAGCGCAAGATAATCTTATTTTGGTGTACAACAGAAGATATGAAAGAAATTAAAATGAATATATCTTATAAAATCATGGGTTTCTATGAGTGAGGAATAGAATGAATGAAATATATAAAAAACATCACTGAAATTAGGTTTATGTAATTTATCAAATTAAGAAGAATATATTAGAAATTCAATTATGAGAATTGGAAGTATTACTATTATGAATAGTAACATGACCACTGGGAATAATAACATATTAATTATAACACTAACTTGACTTTAAAAATAATAAAATAGCTTGTAAATAATATTTATTATTAATAAGATAAGTAAATATAAATAACATTGTTATATAGAATAAATATTCATATTAGAAAACTCAAAATAAATTATATGTTGATTTTTAATAGACTGTATTTTAACATATTTTACAAAAAATATAATTTTTGTATTAAATATTAAAATTATTATAATGTTAAAAAAATATTTAGACAAGTGAATATAATTTTTTGAGATGGAATCTTGATATTTTCTATGGGTGATGTCTGGGTAATTTTATCGGAAAAATATTTTTTTACATGAATAAAAAAGTACAGTTCTAGAAATATTGATGATTTATGATGAAATATTTTTGTAATAATGATCTACTAAATAGTAAAATGTTCATTTGAAAAAAAAACAAAATTTTTAAGAAAATTTATTCATTTAAAAATATTAAAATAAACTTTCAAACCAAAAAATCATTTTCCAATGTATAGATAGATAATGTATATCACTAAAAACATATTTTCATGAATTCATCATCTATTTTGTATAAACTAAAAAATTTAGTGTCTTAATGGTTTAAAATTAATTATACTTTTATTTGTAATAAAATGAAAATCATAATGTCAATTAAGTTAACTATTACAAGTTTTACTTTACAAATATTATTTTATTCATTATTTTCCCCCAAAATACCCCTCCCCCCATGTATAAATACCCCCTCTCCCTACCATTACAAAATAAGTTCATAAACAATTTGTGTTGTCTAATATATTCTCTATTCCATCCTACTAATTATTATTAAATCCCTAGGGAATTTTAAAGATATAAAACTCCAATACACCAAGGCATTAAGGCCTCAGAGAAAAATAAAACAGAGGAAGAGGTAATAATTTTTCTTAAATCTTTTGATTTTTCATCATATGTTATTGTATTATCTTATCCATATCAAAATTAATTTTCCTAAAATAAACCAATCACTATAATTGATTAAAATTAATTTTATTATTTCACTATAAAATCATTATAATCAATTTATAATAAATTTTTATATTTCCTCTAACTTTCCACTTCTTTTTAATGGTCATTTTTATCCACATACGAGGATGTTTTCAATCAATTACTTATTTACATATGAGTATATGGATAGATTAAAAATATATATAATTTATATATATGTATATTCATAATTGTTTAATATTTTTTAGGTAATTTTGATCATGGATAAATAATAAATAAGGAATACTATATAATTAAACAAAAATATAAAAATTCAAAGAAACATGTTATCAAACCATTTTATATTTAAAAAAATAATAGTTAATAAATTTTAATGATTATAAATGGTCATGAATATTATAAATGAATATAAATTAATTTTTATCCATCATTTATTTAACAAATGTTTCTTATATAAGAGTTGTAAACATGGCAACAAGAACAGGACTTAAAGTAAGAGGAATCTCGAACCTAACTCTTTTTTTTGGGTTAATCTACTTTTCCAATATCCATTCACAATATTTCATTTAAAAATATTAGTAAATGTATTTTTTTTTAAATTTTAATTTAATTTTACTATGGTTATGAAATTATTCATTATATAATGATTCACTCATATCCAACTTCATTATTTTCATCAAGACTTTTTCTTATAATATTTTATTAATTCTTCTTATGTTTATTCTTCTCCAATCCATGAAATATAAGTTTATTCATATTTAATTCTCACCCAAATATCTTAAAACATTACTTTCCATATTATTTTTGTAATATGTAATATTACTAACCATAAGAGGATTCATGATTCTACTATCAAGTCCTTTATTTTCTCATTGATTTATTTCATTTCAATGATTGATATATGTTACATTTCGATATAGAATGCAAGATTATGTGTATTTTATGATGTGATTGTTAGGTAAATATATATATATATATATCCAATACATTGAGTAAGGTGATATATAGTATAATATTACTAGGCATTAACATAATTATGGCTTTATTCACATTCTATGATAAATGATTTGTATAAAAATGTTATAAATAAACATGACCCCAACTTTACTCACATTAAAAGTGTGGAAATTGTCTATAATGTTATGATTTTTCATTACTATCCATATTCCACATTAAATTCCTTTTTCAAATGATTCATGTATTCTTATGGTGGTGATCTTATTCCTAAGAAATTATTTTGATGCTTATGCTCACCCATGTACCAATATTAATTCATATATAATGTTATTTCCAATTATTTCTACCCTTATCAGGATTTTATCTCACCATGTCCTTGATATATTTATTTAGGTGATTACATTTACTAAGGATAATATGAAATATTATAGTATTAATATGAATAAATATTTTAAAAATATTTAAATTTAATAGTTATTTATTTTTATGAACCCTATTTTCCAATGAAACATCACTTATTTATTTTATGATTTGAATTATTATGTATGTTTGTTAAAATTGATATAAATGACATCATTTTAAGACACAGGTCATTATAAATTGTATTCAATAAATTTTTAGATAATTTTATTATTATGTTGGTAAAATATAGCTTCATTAAAACATAGAAACCACATAAGTTAATAATTTAGACTAGATTTATGAATGTGAATATTTTATTTGCTATTTTTTATATACTAACGTTTTTCTAAAAAAAATTTATTTATGAAAATGATAGGAACATAGTAAAACCAGACCAAAAACTAATGTGATGGAAAATGAAACAATTTTCATAACTACTCCACTAGTGTAATTGGAAATCATGTTTGAAACCTCACTGAAGTGTTAAACTACTTTTTAGATGTTATGAATAATTTTTTGAACCATGTGGGATGTACTTCATTACACAAGGGAGATAAATTGACAATTAAATATTTCATATAAAACAACCACTATCATTAAATGGATCATTCAATAAACTTTTTATGGAATAATAGATTAACCCCATGGAAATGATATTTTTCATTATTAAGTATTCTAATAAAGAGAAATATGTAATGTGATTCTATCACTTAGAAGGATATGTTTATCAGTGGTGTAATTTTATCAATAATTCCTAGATAATGGATTGATTTAATGTTATAAGGTGGGATAATTTCATGAAAATATTTCTTAATAATTATTTTCCTTGAACACATCACTCAAATATTTAGAGATAGTTTTTTAATCTTAAAAAAGGGGAATGAATCCATTTCATTCTCGATGAATATTTCATAGGCATTACATTGTACACCTTTTGTTTTTTACAAATATAGATAAGAAAATGGATATATTATTTCTTGTATTAAAAGAAATTATTTTCAACTATATATAAATTTTATACTTTGAGAGTAATAAATAAGTGGTTTGGAGTGACCTTAAATTTATGTTGGAGATGATAGAATTGTTCCATGGATAAATATAAATGAAATAAATGATGGATTTAATGTTAGTTGATCAAAATATAAAGGGTGTAATAATATAAAAACTCCCACATGTAAATGATTTAGAGAGAAACACCATGGGACTTTGGTTAATTGGATGGGGAAATTATTCATGTTTAGAATTAATGGAATAAAAAATATTAATATTTAAAGGACTTGAATAAGATAACAAATATTATGGATGAAAGAAAATCACCACCCAATACACCATCCATCATTCAATACATTAACTTTAAGTAACTTATGATTTATGCAATACAATTCCCAAAAACAAGGGTATTTAAGTGTAATCAATATTCATAACCACTTAAGCTAATGGATCAATGGAAATAATACACCATCACCACCACTGAGGTGGGGTATCAAAATCATGTAGTAAAGATTATACATTTTATTCAATCTAGAAGGGAAATGTATTATTTGATTTAGGTCTATGACTGTATTTATATAAAAAATATAATATATAATTATTGAAACACCTATATGATATCCTAAAGTAGAGATATCTATAAAAAACATGGTGGATCAATCATTGAATCCCAAATGTGGGACCCTTCCCCAGATAGTGTCTAAGGAATGATTCATCCAGTGAATGTAATAATTCTTACATTGGTTTAATTTGATGTTATATTAGTAATAGATAAGAAATCATTATATAGATCTCACTTCATGTTCCTTGAAAATGAAATTTCATTCTACATTATGAATCATACCATTTTCTTATAGAAGTTAGAGAAATATAATAATTCCCATTGAGATAAACCTTAAAAAATGTTGGTATTGATACATAATGAAAAATAATATATTTATAAAATATCGAAGATAAATTAAAACATAAATATTAAAGTAATTTATGTTGTAACGGATTATAATATTTTATTCTATATTGAATTTTTTGGAAATTCCATAAATTGTGAGTTATTGTTCTAAAAAAAACTCAGGCCCTATGAGAAACCTATATAAAATAAACCCTTTAATATTTTCCAAATATCTTGGAAGAGTTAAAGAAGCTATGGATTGAGAATTTGGATAAAATTTTCATATGACCAAGTGTATTACACGAGGGTTCACCAATCCTATTTGTCAAGAAGAAGGTTTTATCAGTGATTTTTATTAATTATGGTAGAAAAAAAAGATCACCATAACGAATAATTATCCACTACCATAAATTTTAAATGTAATTAACCAACTCCAAGGTCCTGAATACTCCAAAAAAGTATATATCCATTTTAGATATCAAATTAATAAATTGAAGATATGATATATTAAAAATATAACATTTTTTACAACATATAGACCCCATGATTTCATTACAATTCCATTAATATATAAAACAACCCAAATATCATCATAGACAAAATGAATAGAGTATTTGGAGACTACCATGATAAATTTATGGTGGCATTTATTGATTATATTACCATGAAATACAAGCCAATTGAAGAACACAATAAGCATCTAAACATTGGTAAGATGATGTTAAGGAAGGAAAAGATAAACGAAAAGGTTATCAAGTGTGATTTTTGGAAACGTAATTCCAATTATAAGGGAATTTTTTCCTATGAAAAAGTCTTTTTATCGAGCCTTTAAATATAAATGTGATTAATTAATGTCCAAGAACCAAAAATTTCATGTTTATTTTTATTTTTTTGGAATTAACTGAGTATAGGTGTTGCTTTGTGATAAATTTATCCTGACTGTTTGTCCCATTAACTATGATAACAATGGAAGGGGTATAGAATTTATATATAGAATTATGTGAATATATATTTAAAGAGATCAAGTAGAGGAAAATAAATTCACTTATACTTATAATACCCTCAAGTAGATAAGTTTTTATAAATATAGAGTTTCTTTAAATAATGTCTTAGGATGGGAACTCTTGTAAAAAAGAGAAGGTGATAGAATATTTCCCACAAAAAATGGATATCATTAAACATAAATACCACACACTTGATCTATATTTAGAAACTGTGATATTTTAATTGGATATTTGAAATAATTATATTTATAAAGAGATGTGTGGCATATATACTAATCAAAATATTTTAATGTATACATTCATACTAAAGGATTTGAACAAAATTTAGTAATATAGTTGGAGTTAACCAAAATAATAAAGAAACATACTACCCTATCCATGATAAGGATTAAGAAAGACGATTTTTCATGGACATGAAAAGGATGGATCATGAAATTATAATGTTAAGTAAGATATCCTACTTAATAAATGATTCCCAAACCATCTATCAGAGATAAAATAATTGAGGCACAAATGGATGATATAGAGATTCATAACAAGGTGAGATAAAAAATTAAAGAGAATATTCATAATTGAAAAATAAAAAAATTGAGTTATTCAATTTGGATGTTAACTTTGTGTCCATTCATTTCCATATAAATAAATAAATATTAGATGAATCACATAACTATTATTTATCCATACACCCTATAAATACCATGATATACTTGGATATTTGAGAGATATTATTATGGTAGAACATAAAGAGTTATATTTTGAGTACATCTCAAAATGAAGGATATGTTATAAAGTTAAGGTAAACCATCATACGTCTAAAGAAATGATAATATTTTTAAAAATACAAATATGGAAATGTGATAACAATACCATAGAATTTATAATAGGTCATCTAAATACTTATAAAAAAATTCCACATAAGGTGTCATGAATCAACTCAGCACAAATGATCACTTCATCTCCACTCATGAAACTTTTTCACCTGATCAATTTGATAAATTATTTTTCAAGGAAGTATTGATGTTATATAAAGAACCAAATTCGATTAGATATTATTAATATATATGGTTCACATCTATTTTCTATAGTGGTCTCAAACATGATCATAATACTGAGTCAAAATTTAGTACATACCATCATGCTTAGACCGATGGCTAATGTAAAAGAACAATTCATATATACAGATACATGTTAAGAGCTTTCTATATGGAATTAAAAGGGATCTAGGTTGAAAATATTTAAAAAAATTATATAATAATATTTTATACAAAAGTATTAAGATATCCCCAACTAAATTTCATTTCAATAAGATATATAGACCTCCAAAATATTCTTATGATGTTGTTGGACCAAATTTTGTTTCACACAAACATGTGTAATAAATGAAAAGGTATTATTAAGCTATTCAATAACATAATAATGTATCATAGAGTCGAAATAAGAGTTATGAAAAAAATAATTACAGATTCATGGATATTTTAGTTAGAGCTAAAGTGATCCTTTAAATATCCCCATGGACGAGGGGAATGTGGTTTGGAAATAAAGGAAATCTCATCCCTTGGGACATTATCCCATTTGTGATTTAGGGTCATATAGCTTATATATCCTATTTTTAGTAATCATAATGTATTTTTTTATATTTGGTGACAATATATGAGATCATATATGATTGGTTGTTGAGTTGGATTTGAAATCCTTAAAAAGGAAGGATGGATGTTCTGTGGAAATATGAATGGGTTAAGGTATTATACAAAGATCCACTATGGTCAAGAGAATATGTTATATTATACTGGGGAAGGAAGAGGATGGCCATTATGTATTACAGGGCTCGGTGTTTTAATGTTTACCAACACTAGAAAGACTATTCCTTAGTAAATTTCTGTGGTAAAGGAGAAGGAGGAACTATGTGTGCTCATGTCCATAATAAAATAAATCTAGACAAGAAATGTATGTACGTGGGAAACTAGAAATGAACAATTCCATGTTGGTCACTTTTGGGGAATCTCAAAGAAGTGGTGTAAAATCATAATGGAAAATATATACATGGGGAATGTTGTAATCAAGAAAAATGGGGAAAAAGTGAAAGTGGTAGTCATTATAGTTGAGTTCAATCAATGAATTGAAGACCTAATGTCATGAAGCACCAAATGAGATAGACCACACCATAGAGAATGGTTTAGTTGTCTAGAAGTATTGATGTGAAACAAAAGTAAGCATATTATGGGTGTGGTAGAGTTCAATGGTGTTCATGGTGGTTTGGTGGATCCTTAATCCAAATTAGCCTATAGTAAGTGGAAAAACTGTAGTTCTGATCATTTTTCACTGAAAATTGGAAATAGTTTTTCACCACACCATGGTTGAGGGAGTGTATATGTGTGAATAGTGGATTTCCAAAGAAAACATTATTTATATGATTGGATAGATTATAAATTCTTCCATAGTCACATTTCTTGGTTTTAGACCATTATTAGAGTATAATCCAAATTATTTTTAAATATAATTTATAAGGTGGATTAATTTATAACTAATTCAGGTTGTATAGGTCAAATATTTTTTTTCAACATAGCGGTTATGGATGACTATAATTGAAGGATATTGTATGTGATGGTTATGTGGAATTTAATGGGGGGGTTTAAGGTCCCACTAAGAAATTATAAACTATCCAATCATTAGCTTATTATATGTATCATTAATATATAGGATCAGATATTGTAGGAAGAAACAAAAAAGAAAGGAGTTTTCATGTATATGATGCATATTTAAGTGAAAAACATCAAAGGGGAGTCTGTACTCAAAGAGAACATTTTAAAAAGTCCAACAAAGATAAAAAGGATTTAAAATTTCATTACAGAAAGAAAAAGGTTTTGTGAAATGATGAATTCATTTATTATGATGTTTCATCAAGAGGAAATCAACACCACCCATCTGTATTTATTTTATCCAGGAAATATATGCTTGTGAAGGGATGTATATTTCTATAAACTATGTGAATAAACTACCATAGAGAATTGATTAATTAAGGGGGGATTTGGTAGTGATAATGTAATGAAAGTGACCCAATATGAGGGTAGTGAGCCTTGGGTGATATTGACTCAACCCAAAAAACTATAAAATTGTGTGATAAGGTAATGATAGTAATATAATAAACCCAAACATTTTTTAGTTTTAATAGTGGATTTTTATAAATGAAAATGTTTTTATGTATACTACTTGGACGTATCCCAATTGGAATGAACCAAGTAAATTCTATATATACTACATTCATATTGAATTCATAGAAAAAGTGGGTTAAGAAACCATAATTAATATCTGGTAAGAAGTTTTGGTCATGTGATGATGTAATTTGATAATTTTTATCAAAATAGAAACAAAAGTAGACCTCAAGGTTAAGAGGTAAAGATTTATATCGTGTAGTAAGATATTTAAGTTAATGTGTTTGAATTTGATTTGACATGAATACCCTGAATGAACCCCATGTTATATCTCACATATACCCCTATTAATGGACCAATACATATCCATTATCAATTAAAATAGATAAGGATTAAGGTAATGATTTGATATATGTATATCTATAGAGTAAGTATATAATTCATCCCTTTCTTCTACTAAATATGAAGGTGCTGTAACTAGAGCATGAGATCTCTTTTTTGGAGAAACATATGAAGATCTTATAACATGGGGCAAAATATTTATACACAAATACATTTCACATTATAAAAATATTATGGTGAAACAACAAGTAAAAATTAGAAACATGGTAACCTAAAGATATAATAAAATATAATAACCCTCATCTATTTTCAACTGAGGATATGAAATTAAATTTCAAAACAAAAAATTATCTAACAATCCTTGTTTCAGGACACATATTCATTACTTAATCAAAATTCTATAAATTATAAATATATTCTATTAAATTGTTTCAACGTGGGAAAAAAATATATCATAAGAGATATAAATGAAATTAAGATATTATAAATCCATCTAGTATAATTTTATTGATTAAGAATTTTCAATATAAAATTATTTTAAATAATTATTATTTATATGTAAAATATATATATATTAATAATAAAAATTTTATTAGAAACAAAGGGAATGAATTTAGAATATATAATAAGAAACTAATTTATTTGTGAAAATCCCTTTAATTCTGATGTAATTGTTTTAATAAGATATACATGTTTTCTAAATTTATTAATTTTAAAGAATGATATCAATAAAAAATAATAATGAAATTAATTTAATGACTGGTAAATTATTTAGAATATAAATAAAAAAATTAAAAAAATGCAAGTAATGTTAATTTCATTGTTTATCGCTAAACAAATATATTTTATTTTGAAACATTATTTTTCTTTTAATATTATAAAGTATTTAATTTAAAATATAAATTTATAAGTCATAGAATTTTAATGTCATAAAAGTAATTTAATTTATGATATCGAAATGTCAAAAATATCTCATGTTTAATTTCATATATTTTTCTATATATGTTTATTTTTTTGTGAATTCTTAAAAAATGCATTTTTATTAATATGTTAACTTTTATGGAATCATCAAAAAATAAATACAACATAAAGGTTAATGAAAGTTTTTTCTTAGAGTTTTGACATAAATATTATTATATTATACAAAAAATATTATCTAATTACATGAAATTAAATTTTATGTCAATATAAATATGACCTCATTTATTAGTGTGCACATAGTACTTACACAACATTGGAAAAGTAAAAATGGTTATTGTAAGGATAATATTTTAATGGGTTTAGGAATATTATTGATTTAAAAGATAAATATTATTAATAATAAATTATTTTGATATATATATAAATAGACAAAAAATATTGAGTAATATTATAATTTAATTGTCCAAACACTTAAGCAATGTCGATGCAGTTTTTTGTACAAGATGGATAAAAATCATATAAATGGTCTATAAAAATATTAAGTGACAATGTTTGGGTGAATTATTGAACTATTTGAATGTTATAGATGTCTATTAAATATAATTAATTATTTAAATACTAAATGATGAATTATATTTTCATATTAACATTTTTAATTTCAAATTACTAAAATAACACAAAAAATGACATTATAGTATTTAATGTTATAACTGAATTATATGGTCACAAAATATCACAATAACTCATCTATAAATTATTTTATGATATAAATATTTTCAACCATTATAAATTTTCAATTTTTATCCATCTTCTATCCATTTTATTGAATATGATATTCTTTTTATGTTAATAAATAAGTAATTATAAAAATATTAACCCCTCCCACTTATAAAAGGACCCCAACACCACCCTATCTAAGTCACCCAAAAAATTGGAATTATTCCCAATAATTTTTAATATTTTATTTAGTAATAATCATCTCCTATACTTTTTATCTTCTTGCCTCGATAAAATTATCAAACCCTTTAACACCTAGAAGGCTTCCATGATACGAATCGATTTCTCCTTTTTAACAAATTTTTTATTATCCTAGAAATTCATTTATATTATTCCTTTTCATCTTATAAGTAATATGTTATCAAAATAATGACATATATATATATATATATTATTTATACATTTTTAATAATTATATTTTAACAAAATAATTTCATAATCACACTCGTCCATTTATTAATACATGTTCTTATTTGGGATAGTTTTACCACCTACATGAATGATGCTATAAATTTTTATCATATATGAATAGTAATGTATACATATTGGGAACATAGGAAATTAATAATTTGAATAAATATTAACATTATGTAATATTAATGTTAAGATGTAAGTCATTATTTTATAACACATTTTATTCGTTAAAATTGTCAAAAAAATCATGTTATGGAGCTTCCCATGAAAAACTATACATAACAATACTCAAAAAGGGAAATATCCCAAAGGATCTATACCCATTATTTAGAAGAATTGTGGGAATATAGGTTCTTATTCATTCCTATACAAATGGTTTTTAGAAAACCATTTATATATGTTTGTATATTTCAATGGTTTTTTGAAAACATTGTTATAGACTTATAAATATTGGAAGCATGCCCAAAATCCTTTTCCCGACGCCCTCATTCAAACCCTATCTCCTCAATATCCCCTCCCCTACCTCATATCTTGTTTCTGTGCATCCCCGCTTCCCTTATAAACTTCCATCAGGCCTCCTCCCTCCCCTCTAGTGATTTCTACCACCCCACTACCATTTTCATGCCACCTTGGCCACCCCACTGTTCTTCTAAGGCGGTTTTGGCCGCCCCACTTCCATCTTCATATGATTTGGGAATACCAACCCATCTAAAGTGTTCTTTCTCTGGTAATTTTTTTCGATCATTGAGAGGAAAAATTTGCTTCTCTCTTATTTCATCTCTATTTTTAAAAAATATTTTCATGTGTTTTATGGAAGGCTACATGGTTTTGATGTTTGATGATGCTGTTTATATTTTATTTGGTTTTATTAAAGAGTTATATTGTTAAAAGTGTTTTCTAAATTCATATTTAGCCAAAATATTCGTTTCATGGTCTATATATAAGGTCAATTTTCTATTGTATTCATTTATTTTGATTGTTTTTCATGTTGGAAATGGGTGACACTTTCTGATTGAAATGGTATCTTGATGGGAAACTGTTTTTTATAAACTCCCTATGTTTGATAAAATTTAATGGTTTGTTTTAATAATGACACAAACCTTTTTTTAAAATTATAAGTAAAATGAGGCATTCATAGTGGGGTAATTTTTTTTGTTAAAAGAGGTATATCATGTTTTGATGGTATTTTTGGATTGAAAATTAGAATGGTGGTATATGATGAATTGTGTGGTTATAATTTTTGATGAATATATTTAATTTTATAATTTTATTGGCATGGAATGTTGTTTTTTACAAAAAAATCCAAATCCTTATGTTTTATGCATAATAGTGAAGGCCTAGTTTGCACATTATTTTTTAGTTGATCGTAGATGGGTCTATTTTCTCATCCCCATTGATTTTGAAAATGTTTTTCTTATCCATGTGATGTATGCTTGGTTGTGTGATGCATGTTGGGATTGTGTATTTTCGGGTCACATTGATAGTAGTGCTGGAAATGGGAATGACATGATAATGTTATTGACCCTAGTGTCTTATTATTGTGTTGTGATAATGTTTTTAAACATGATATCCCTAAATTATTATTTCATGATGATACTGAGGTTTCGAAGTGGGTAGTAGTGAGACATTTATAGGTTATTGAAGATTTGTCATTGTCCAGACATCTTTAGTAGTATATCAAACCTAGATTTTCAGTTTTTTAGTGAGGAAAATACATAGAGTGATTCAGTGGATAGATGTATGATTGTACCATATCGACTACTAGGTCATATTTTTTATGTATTGTGTGGTCATTTGATTCATCATGATTTATCCTAATGATAGGTATTTATGTTATAGGTAATTTATTTATACATGTTATTTGTATTGATTATTTTTTGATGGTCTTTCTTGGTGAGTTGACCTATTTTTTTATTAACCTTGTTTTTAAGTGTTATTCCATCATTGTATTTATCATGTTTTTCATTATTATTTTCACTTACTTCCTTTTATACCTTTACGTGGGTGTGTGTGTATAATTTTAAAGAAAAAAGTAAATGTTTGTTTTCATAGAGACATCAGTATTAGAAATATTTTGTAATTTTTTGGACCATGTTTGGTTTTAATTTCTAAACAGTAATATTTAAAGAATTTTTTCCCTTGGAAATTATTTTTATATAACATATTTCAAGAAATAGTTTTAAAAAACGTGGATAATTGATGTAGTGAATATCTTAAACATTTTATCCCATTCATTTAGAGTGAAAATAAAATATTATTTTTCCACACCCTATCTTAAATTTTTTCTATAATAAAATAAATGAAAAAGAATCATGGAGGGATTTTATTAGCTTGGTATCACACCCAAAAATAACCTTTTTAGTATTAATATAGTCATCATGTATTGTGAATTTATTTTCATATATTTGATTTTTAGTTTTATATAGTTTCTTCCTTCTTTTGAAGTGGATAGTTATTGGGATCGTGTTGGTGACTTGATATTCATTAGGGGATGGTGATAGGAACTTCAATTTATACAACATGTTGGATTGAGTTAGTTTTTTTCGTTATTGGTCTTTCTTTTTGTCTCATTTAAATTCCACTGTATTAATGAAAAATTTACTAATGCGTATTTTATTTCTACTTTTATTCCTAGTTCCTGTGCCTTTTTATATATGGCATTTTTTATTTATAGTATTCCTTCTTTAGTCAGTTTCAAAATTTTATTTCTCTTATTCTTTTTTTCTAGATAAAAGTTTTCTTTGATGAATTTAATTTTAAAATTGGTTATAATTAAATTCTTAATTATGTTTTACATTATTGTTTGGAAAATAAATTTTTTTTCTTATAATATAATGGATAAAATCTAGATGTATCATACCGATCGGATTTCAACTCAGTTTCAAAAAAATTAAAAAAATTAGTATTTTTAAAATGATTCATATAGAGGGTGTATACAGTGTCCATGAAATAATTTTATTTTAATTACATGGTTAAGAGAATAATAAAGTAGCTACCATATAAGGAAATATGGATTTTAGACAAACTATTCTAGTTGGTTTCACTATAGAGAGACGAGAAAATAATCTAACGTTCGTGATCAAAAATTAAGAAGTGGTATAGAGAATTTGTTATCTTATCTGCTTCCATTTGAGTATTAGTAGGAGAGAGATAGTATTCTATTGATGTAATAAAATGATTTCAATAAATATGAGTAAAATATTGAAGATGGAGATGTTGAGAGAGTGAATATTTTAATGGATGAATCCAAAAGAATGGTATATTATAAATGTACTAGAATGACCAATTTGGAATTTTTAATGTGGTTACGTCATGGAAAAACATTTATGGAATTTACAATAATTCCATTGATTAAATTACTACCTTTTTAAATTACTTGCTTCCTGATGGTGTAGATATTTCCTCAAATCATTACATGAAATATAAGTTAATTAAGAAGCATGGATTTTCCACAAATGAAGTTAATGCTTGTCTGAAAGACTATAGTTTATTTTAGAAGGAAAAAGATGATCGTAATGACTATAAAGAATGTGGTACATCTCAATGGAAGTAATATGAATATGTAACACTATATCGTGTTCCAATTAAATTCATTTTAAACTTTCCATTGATTCCCAGACATCAAAATATATTCATTTATAAAAAAATTTCCACCATTATGAGATGACATTACGATAAGATAATTAAAGTAAATGATGAGATATTTCAACCTATTGATGGATTATCATGGTTTCTATTTGATTCACATTATCCTAATTTTTTAGATGATTTGAATAATGTTAGGTTGGGTGTAACTTGTTATGGTTTTAATCAATTTCATCACATGCTTACTACCCACAACACATAGAAAGTATTTAGTCTTGTGTAAAATCATCCTTAATGTATATGCATGAAAAAACCTTTCACATTCTTGAGTATAAATATAAATATACCTCCGGGTCCTAGTAATGATATAGACATATACATTCATCCTTTAATAATATAATTTAAGCAGCTTTGGGATATGGGTGTGTGGACATTTTATGATTCTTGAAAAAAATTGTTTCAGATGTGTAATTCCCTTCTATGGACTTTAAATGATTTCCTTTCTTATGAAATGGTGACTATTCAAATCAATAATAGATAAATATATTGTGCTATAATAATGAATAATACCTAATATATAAGGATTAAGTATCATCATTGTTTCAGTTTCATGGGGCTTTGGCGATTATTTCCCATGGATCATCAATACAGGAAGAATCGTTAGAGGATTGATTAAATAGTTGACAATAAACAACCACCTCGACGTATCTCAGGTAGTGATGTGCTTAATGAAATGAAATATTTTAGTTTTTCATTAGGGGAGGGTTAGATAATATATAAAAGAGGAAAAATGTTGACACTGAAGCCACATACAACCGGAAAAGAGAAGTAAATATTTTGAGTTTACATATTAGTCTACCAATATGTTATGTCATTGTTTAGATGTAGTGCACATTGAGAAAAATATATTTTAGATTTTTCTTCAAAATATTCTAAATATCAAGGTGAATATAAAAGATGTAATGCCCCGACCCTAGTTTCCCAGAGTCGGTGCATTATTACATAACATTGGCATGATCACAAGAAAGATCAAATCTCGAAAGACCGATTGGTTTTGTAGCCTTGGAAACACTAGATATATTCATATGTCTTACATTACATCATAAAATGAAAAACTACTACAACAACATATTGTCTCCATAATCCACACTCATATCCACACATAATATCCCTGCAGGTCATTCATAATTTACTTCTTCACTTCCTGGGAAAAATAAATCATAGAAAAGGGGTGAGCTTAAATGCCCAGTAAGGATAACAATATAGCGGAAACTTTCATAAACAAGAATAAACATTTAAGGCAATGTATAACTAAAACAAAAGCCTTTCAAACTTGAACTTTCAACATAGTATGGCATGAATAAAATGAAATAATTCCATTTACTTATTCACATGGATATTCTACTAATCGAATAATCACATGAAAAATCAATAACCACTTTCATAATTATGGAATGCATAATGCCAGACTATCATAACCACATAGCCAAGGCCTCGTGCCAAGACTATAAATAAGATTTTTCCAAGGCCTTGTGCCAAGACACTAGTTTGTCACATGAGACCTACCGATGCATCTAGGAGCTATAGCGGGCTCCACCCGTCACATATTAAGTCCAATGCATTCCCATATGAAAAGGTTTAAACATAACATAAACATTCGTATTAAAACTAGCATACGAAATGTCAATACTTTCATCATAAACTATGAATGGTATAAAAATAGCACATCCACATCCAAACATATCACAAAACCTTCAATACAATATAGAAGTTTTGTATCTTAATAAATCAACTACAAGTAAGCATAAAATCCATCAAAGGATGTTGACATAGATGAAATCAAATCTATATTTAGAAAAATATCTCTTTCTATTTTTGAAATCATTTAAGAGTCATATATTTATAAAATAAAACATTTTCGTTGAAAATATTCTTACAAGATTTTAAGGGAAGCTTCGATGATTTTATAATGGCGGAAAATAGCCGCACCCGCCGTATAAGTTAAAAAAACATTCTTACCTTAATTTTGTCGAAAAGGTTAAAAATCACCTTGTTTGGAAAACGACGGAAAGATTCCTTTATAAACCTCTTATAAAAAGTCAAACAAGGGTATAAATGACTTTAACCCATATTCTTGTAAATAGTAAAAATGTTTTGAAATACATTTTTAAGAAACATGGATGTGGATGATAAAGAGATCCCAGTAGATTATTACATATAAACAACCTCGGATAAGGAAGAGATTGTGAAATAACCCTTACCTTGTACTTTTCCTTGGTTGGGGTAGGTTAACCTCCTGTATAATGGTGAAATAATTGTTATTAAATTATATAAGAATCATATATATTAATATGATATCATATATGATCTTTTAACATTGATTTGTTAATAATATCTTAGTATTATCGTTGTTTCGGGTGTTAACTTAATCGTTTTATTTTATATGTTTTGTTACATAAGCCATGTTTGTAATGGATAGGTTGTATATTATTCATATACAGAATGATATCAAGTCCTTAAACATCATTTTTAAATCATCAAATGATAATTATACTTGAATGGATACGATGGAGAATGAATCTCATCGCGTTCGTGGAGACGGTAGTCCGTACGTACGCACGAGCGACAATATCATTCCTTTGATATTAAAATAATATATATATGGATGTTATATCATATATATAGAATCATTAACATGTCATATTTATTATTTAAATGAGTTACACATCATTATTATACCCATCCAAATAATAATATATTGAATAACAATTACACCACGACGTGGAGACGGTAAGCTGTACGTACGCACGTATGGTGACATGTTATTAAAAGGGTGGATAGAATACTGAATATGGTTGTAACATATTTATAATAACATCACATTATATATAAGATACTGGAGTTATTATTTTAGAATGGTAATAACAAAGAAAGAAGAAGTGGAAGAAGAAAGGAACTTGAAAAGGGGTGGTGAAAACATTACCTCTTCTTCAGGTTCTTCCTTTTGATTTGATCAAAAGGGATCCTTAGGTTGGCTTTCTGATCAAACTAAGGCCTCTAAGTTGTATTGAGGGAAGTTGGGAGAGTATTTGGGAAGGGTTTGGCTGAACCAAAAGTCTTTGAAGGTGTGAAGAAATGAGAATGAGGAGTGCCCTTTTATAAGAGGGGTGAGGGGCACATTTGGAAAAGCTAGAAATATTAATTTATAATAAATTCATATTCGGTTTCAAAAGGCTCCAAAGTTTATTATTTAAATTTTAAGGTGGTTATAGGTCGAAAAAAACTCAACCAATATAATTTAGAAAGGTTTGGGTACTTATATTAACCTTATCTTTAAGTATTAACTCTAAGTTAATTAGTTTCACTTTTACAATGTCTCTTTGTATTTTTATATAATATGGTTAATAAACATACTATATACATCCAAGAGACCCCCAAGTGGTCCATTAATGAAGAACCTATCATGATATAAGCCTCTTGACCGAACCTTATATTTTTAGGAATTTAATATCAATTAATAATATAATATTGGTTTTAAGAACTCTTTTATGTCAATTTTGACACTATTCAATAGTTTATTTTTCTGAAACTCATAACAGATTTATTACTTAGAACAAAGTCAATTAAATCAATCCTAATTTATCATATTATCCTATAAAATTAGTTTAAATCATTAAAAGTTTCATATTATATTTCTTTCGGTATTTATAATATCAATTATTTTAATTTTTCACTATTATAGTAATTAATTCATCATCATTGTGTCATAAATAAATTAAATTATTTAATGTCTAAAAATTATAAATAAAATAGAATTATGTAGGAAAGCGTTTTATCTTTATAACTAATATTTATAGTCGAAAATACAACATATATAACCCTATGTAAAAATTGTTTTTCTAAAAGATATATGCTTGTGTCATTTTTGTATTCAGTTTAACTTAATTAAAATAAAGTGTCCCTATCACCTACAAGTGGCACCATGGGGTCCAAAAATCGACCCAAAGATGCCTATGGTCGAACATGTATCAACCAATAAGTCTAGGACATGTTTTAGGGTAATTTAGTATTATTATAATATTATTTTTTAACCCTTATTTACCGGATTTACCCTTAACCATGGTAAATAAAATATTTACCGCAGTAATTATTCAAAATGTCTGAAAATAAAAGTTAACTATTTACACAATTTGGACATCCTGATTCCAAATATGGAATCCATTTTTCTAAATTCAAAACACAGAAGTGGAAGAAATTAATTTAAAATTAATTCCCGCTGTTAAAACAAAAATCGTGTTTTTAAGAGATAAAAACTATCAAAAGATTGACACTTGTTTATGTTTGGTTTAATTGTAAAATTATGTCCAATGACCAACATTATATTAAATCGTAAAAATATATTCTAAATATACTTTAAAACCACTCAAATTCATAATTTATCACTATTAATTATTTTGATTTAAAAAGTTGTTTTTAATTAAAATTTAGTAATGTTCACTATTCATCAAAATATTAAAGTTATCCGAAAAGTACCAAAATTTCACCTCAGGCTAAATTCGATATTCAGAATCCAAAAATGAAGTCCATTTTAAAATATATATAATTTCAAACAGTAGGTATTACTATTCATAATGGCTAGTTTGATTGGTTATGGTGTGTTAGAAATCGGTGTTGCGTACAACACACGCTATCACATTATTCAAAGAGAAGCGTACTGTAGAAGCTTGGGGTGTTACATTCTTCCCACCTTCAAATAATTTCTTCCTCAAAATTTCTAGAATACTTATCATATGAAAAGACTCTGATGATTCTTCATCATAAGTTCCTCGGGTTCCCACGTTGCCTCTTCCATCTTATGGTTTCTCCACAAAACGTTTACCAGACGCGTCGTCCGGTTTCTCAGCACTTGTTCTATCGTATCAAGAATCTTGACGGGCTCTTCGCAATAAGACAGATCGGGTTCCAGTTCTAACTCCTCGTAGGTGAGTACATGCATTGGGTCAGGCATGTATTTACTCAACAGAGATACGTGGAACACATCGTGAACTTTGGAGAGACTTGGCGGCATTGCCAATCGGTAAGCTACAACCCCAATTCGTTCTAGAATTTCGAAAGGTCCGATGTACCTGGGACTCAATTTACCTTTCTTACCAAAATGTATTACTCCCTTCCATGGATATACCTTCAGGAAAACATGATCACCGACTTCAAATTCCAAATCCTTCCTTCGATTATCGTCATAGCTCTTCTGCCTACATTGAGCTACTTTGATGTGATTTTGGATTACCTTCACCATTTCCATCGTTTCCTCCACCAGTTCTGGACCTACAATTTTCTTTCACCGATGTCATCCCAACAGGTTGGTGTACGACATCTCTTTCCATATAATTCTTCATATGGTTCCATCTGAATACTCGAATGGAAGCTATTGTTATAGGAAAATTCTACCGGAGGTAAATATTGATCCCACATACCCTGAAAGTCAAGTAAGAAAGATCTCAACATGTCTTCTAAGGTTTGAATAGTCCGTTCTGATTGTCTGTCTGTCTGAGGGTGGTAAGCAGTGCTCAAATGAAGTTCAGTATCTAGGGATTTCTGAAGACTTTTCCAGAATCTTGAAGTAAAACGGGGATCACGATCAGAAACAATCGATAGGGGTACTCCATGAAGTCTCACAACTTCATTGATATATAGTCTTGCTAGACGTTCCAGGGGTAGATCTTCTCTTATAGAAAGAAAATGTGTTGACTTGGTAAGACGATAAAAAATAACCCATATTGCATCGTTCCTTCTAGGAGTATTTGGTAGCCCAATGACAAAGTCCATCGTAATATTGTCCCATTTCCACTCTGGTATGGGAAGAGGTTGCATGACACCTCCAGGTTGTTGCCTTCCAGCTTTCACTTGTTGACAAACCATACATCTTGACACAAAATCAGCAATCTCCCTCTTCATGTTGTCCCACTAAAAATGTTCCTTCAAATCTCTATTCATTTTGGTGCTCCCAGGGTGTATAGAGAAATGGGAACTATGAGAATCATCCAGCAATTCCTTTTTTAGATCAGGTATATCGGGAACACAAAGTCTCTTCCCAAATTTCAAAATTCCATCTTCATACACAAAGTCTCTCAATCTCCCATCATTCACAGCTTTAATCTTCTTTTGAAATTCCTCATCATCGGTCTGAGAACTCTTAATCTTTTCTAGTAAAGATGGTTTGGCAACCATTTGAAAAATCATTGATTTTTCACCTTCCCTGGTTATTCCCATGTCCATCTTCACTAGATCCATGAAAATTGGATCCCTTTCAATTCTCATATTGTTCAAAACTCCATGGTCTTTTCTACTCAAAGCATCTTCCACATTTTTTGATTTCCACGGGTGGTAGTGTATCGTGCAATCATAATCCTTGAGTAATTCAAGCCATCTCCTTTGCCTCATGTTGAGTTCTTTTTGTGAGAAAATATACTTCAAACTCTTGTGATCAGTATAAATCTCACATTTTTCACCATAGAGGTAGTGCCTCCATATCTTCAAAGTAAATATTACAGCTGCTAACTCGAGATCATGAGTAGGATAGTTTTGTTCATGAATTTTCAACTGTCATGATGCATATGCAATAACTCTATCATTCTGCATAAGGACACAACCAAGTCCTTTCTTTGATGCATCACTATAAATAACGAACCCATCATTCCTAGATGGTAGAGTCAATATAGGGGCATTGACTAGTCTTCTCTTTAGTTCATCGAAACATTCTTCACACTCTTTTGTCCAAGCAAATTTAACCCCTTTACGTGTGAGCTTCGTTAATGGGTTAGCCAATCGGGAAAAATTCTGGACGAAACGTCGATAATAACCTGCCAAACCAATAAAACTACGTACCTCAGTTATACTCGTTGGTGCTGTCCATTCTTGGATTACCTTGGTCTTAGAAGGATCAACATAGATTCCATCTTTAGAGACAATATGGCCAAGAAAAGAAATCTCCTGAAGCCAAAATTCACACTTGCTAAACTTCCCATATAATTGATGCCTCCTCCGAGTCTTCAAGATAATGCGCAAGTGATTTTCATGATCTTCATAGGTTTTGGAGTATACCAAGATATCATCAATAAATACCACCACAAAATCATCTAGATACTCCTTGAAAACTCTATTCATCAGATCCATGAATATAGAGGATGCATTAGTCAATCCAAAAGGCATTACAGTAAACTCATAATGCCCGTACCTGGTTCGAAATGCTGTCTTCGGAAGGTCTTCCTTTTTTACACACAACTGATGGTATCCAAATCGAAGGTCAATCTTTGAAAAGTATTGAGCTCCATGCAGTTGGTCAAATAAATCATCAAAGCGAGGTAGGGGATACTTGTTCTTTATCGTTATAGCATTGATCTCCGTGTAGTCGATACATAACCTCATAGATCCATCTTTCTTTTTAACAAAAAGAATAGGGGCTCCCCATGGGGAAACACTAGGGAGAATAAATCTTTTATTACTCAATTCTTCTAGTTGTTTCTTTAGTTCGACTAACTCTACAGTGGCCATTCTTTAAGGGGTCTTCGATATAGGCCTTGATCCAGGAATTAAATCAATGGAAAACTCAACTTCTCGTTCTGGAGGATGTCCAGGTAAATCTTCTGGAAATACATCAACAAATTCTTTCACAATAGGTACATCCTCTATTTGAACATTCCTTTCCTCACCGACAGTTATTTCATTCTCTTCCTCCCCAATAATTGAATTTAGTTGAGCTACTGGGGGTGGATCTAAATAAGAATTAGGTGGTGACGATTCTGCTCTAAAGATAAGGTGTTCCTTATCATTATCATCAAGAATCGTAACCTCTTTCTTCTTAAAATAAATCATCGCATCATAGTCCGAAAGCCAGTCTATACCGAGGATTATATCCAACTCAATCATAGGTATGACGATGAGATTAGCATATAAAGAACATTTATGTGCTCTAATGGGGACTGTTTCGCAAAACATTGTTGCAATGATACTTCCCTTAGGAGTTTTAACTGACAACTCCCTTGTTAAATAAAATTGGAAATATCTAATTTTCTTAGAAAACTGGGAACATACGAAACAACGTGATGATCCAGAATCAAATAATGCATTTGCTAAACTTGAGGAAACCATTAAATTACCTGCCACCATGTCTTTCGGAGCTTCTACCTCAGCAGTAGTGATATCATAAGCCTGGCCTTGATCCCTTGGCCTTTTCTGAGGTAATTTCTCTTGACGCTTAGGAAATTCATTTGCATAATGTCCCATCTCCCTAGAATTGTAGCACTGAACTTTGGTAGCTTCCTTCTTCCCTTTGCAATCACGAGCTTGGTTGCCTTTTTCACCACACTTGTAACAGACTCCCATTCCCTTCAAGCAAGTACCGGGGTGTTTCTTCCCACATTTACCATAGGATGGATATTCAACCTTTCCTTTCTTCCCCTTATTTCCATTCCCAGATTGATAAGCAGGCCTCTTCTTCTCTTGCTTTTCTTTAAAGTCATAAGACTTAGAGAATTCCTTTTCGGTCTTGATAGCACATGAGACAATGTCTTCGTACGATGAAAAGGATTGTGAGACGAACGCTCGACGGAGAAATGGTTTTAACCCATCAAAGAAACGATCAATCTTACTTATTGGGTTACGTATATAATCTCCAGCATACCTTGCTAACCTTGTAAAATTAGCCTCATACTTTGCGACATTCTCATCCTCCTTCTGTCTCAGACTCAGAAATTGTCATTCCATATCTGCTCGATGGTTGCGAGGAAAGTATTTTTCTAAAAACAGATCTTTGAACTCCCTCCATTCCATATTTTATACTTCATCATCTTCCTTCATGTTTTGAATCAATGCCCACCATTGATCAGCATCTCCAGTGAGGTGGTAAACTGCCATAATAACTTTTTCCCTTTCACTGCTCCCCAAAGCCTGAAATATTTTTCTAGTGAAAATATCCATTGCTCAGCTACTAAGGGATTTGTACTCCCATTGAACGTTGGTGTTTGTTGCCTCAGGAATCGATCTAACATTGATCCTCCACGCTGTGGATCAGGGTGCTACATACGGGTAAGGTTATTATTCATAAACTGAGTAAGTTGTCCCAGTATGGTGATTAGCTGATCGGCACCAGTTGCATCACCAGCTCCACTATAATTATCTTGAGTAGGAGGGAAATCCCTACATGGAGTGCATGCATTGATACGGTTTCCATTTCTTCTAATAGGCACCATTTCTAAACAATGGCATAAACTAGATCAGTTTATGAATCAAAATACATAATCCCATACTTATAAAACACTTAACATAAATTGACCTATTTTTGGATATAATAAATAATAATAAAAATGTTTTCTTTAAGGAAGTATATACTCATAAACCCTTCATAATGATTTGTAAAGAAAATGAGATTTATCCTAAGCATATCCCCCGGGAGTGTCGTAACTAAGAGTGCAGCAAGGCCCGTTGTCGTGCACCAATTCCCGTTCGAGTCTAGCTCAAAGCGGTGTTTTCGGGTTTTACCCCTAGGTACATCTCTGCCAGAGCCGCCTCTACCTTCTCATATCCAGACAGGGATGTATTGCTTGGAAAACTCACAAAATCTCTACAATACCAAAATTCTAGGAAGTTCTTATATACTAGTCCTCAAAGTTCATCTTAGGTCTACGTTCTCTAATCAGAGTTTATCTAAATCTAGCTTCCAAGGTTTGTACTAAACATCCTCTGATACCAACTATAACGCCCTGACCCTAGTTACCCAGAGTCAGTGCATTATTACATAACATTGGCATGATCACAAGAAAGATCAAATCTCGAAAGACCGATTGGTTTAGTAGCCTTGGAAACACTAGATATATTGATATGTCTTACATTACATCATAAAATGAAAAACTACTACAACAACATATTGTCTCCATAATCCACACTCATATCCCCACATAATATCCCTGCAGGTCATTGATAATTTACTTCTTCACTTCCTGGAAAAAATAAAACATAGAAAAGGGGTGAGCTCAAATGCCCAGTAAGGATAACAATATAGCGGAAACTTTCATAAATAAGAATAAACATTTAAGGCAATGTATAACTAGAACAAAAACCTTTCAAACTTGAACTTTAAACATAGTATGGCATGAATAAAATGAAATAATTCCATTTACTTATTCACATGGATATTCTACTAATCGAATAATCACATGGAAAATCAATAACCACTTTCATAATGATAGAATGCATAATGCCAGACTATCATAACCACATAGGCAAGGCCTCGTGCCAAGACTATAAATAAGATTTTTCCAAGGCCTTGTGCCAAGACACTAGTTTGTCTCATGAGACCTACCGATTCATCAAGGAGCTATAGCGGGCTCCACCCTTCACATATTAAGTCCAATGCATTCCCATGTGAAAAGGTTTAAACATAACATAAACATTCATATTAAAACTAGCATACGAAATGTCAGTACTTTAATCATAAACTATGAATGGTATAAAAATATCACATCCACAGTAAAACATATCACAAAACATTCAATACAATATAGAAGTTTTGTATCTTAATAAATCAACTACAAATAAGCATAAAATCCATCAATGGATGTTGACATAGATGAAATCAAAGCTCTTTTTAGAGAAAAATCTCTTTCTATTTTTGAAATAATTTAAGAGTCATATATTTATAAAATAAAACATTATCTTTGAAAATATTCTTATAAGATTTTAAGGGAAGATTCGACGATTTTATAACGGCGTAAAATAGCCGCACCCGCCGTATAAGTTAAAAAAAACATTCTTACCTTAATTTTGTCGAAAAGGTTAAAAAGCACCTTGTTTGGAAAATGACAGAAAGATTCCTTTATAAACCTCCTATAAAAAGTCAAACAAGTGTATAAATGACTTTAACCCATATTCTTGTAAATAGTAAAAATGTTTTGAAATACATTTTTAAGAAACATGGATGTGGATGATAAAGAGATCCCAGTAGATTTTTACATATAAACAACCTTGGATAATGAAGAGATTGTGAAATAACCCTTACCTTGTACTTTTCCTTGGTTGGGGTAGGTTAAACTCCTGTATAATGGTGAAATAATTTTTATTAAATTATATAAGAATCATATATATTAATATGATATCATATATGATCTTTTAACATTGACTTGTTAATAATATCTTGATATTATCGTTGTTTCGGGTGTTAACTTACTCGTTTTATTTTATATGTTTTGTTATGTAAGCCATGTTTGTAATGGATAGGTTGTATATTATTCATATAAATAATGATATCAAGTCCTTAAACATCATTTTTTAATCATCAAATGATAATTATACTTGAATGGATATGATGGAGAATGAATCTCATCGCGTTCGTGGAGACGGTAGTCCGTACGTACGCACGAGCGACAATATCATTCATTTGATATTAAAATAATATATATATGGATGTTATATCATATATAAAGAATCATTAACATGTTATATTTATTATTTACATGAGTTAAACATCATTATTATACCCATCCAAATAATAATATATTGAATAACAATTACACCACGACGTGGAGACGGTAAGCCGTACGTACGCACGTATGGTGACATGTTATTCAAAGGGTGGATAGAATACTGAATATGGTTGTACCATATTTATAATAACATCACAGTATATATAATATACTGGAGTTATTATTTTAGAATGGTAATAACAAATAAAGAAGAAGTGGAAGAAGAAAGGAACTTGAAAAGGGGTGTTGAAAACATTACCTCTTCTTCAGGTTCTTCCTTTTGATTTGATCAAAAGGGCCCCTTAGGTTGGATTTCTGATCAAACTAATGCCTCTAAGTTGTAGTGAGTGAAGTTGGGAGAGTATTTGGGCAGGGTTTGGCCGATCCAAAAGGCATTTAATGTGTGAAGAAATGAGAAGGAAGAGTTCCCTTTTATAAGAGGGGTGAGGGGAACCTTTGGAAAAGATAGAAATATTAATTTATAATAAATTCATATTCGGTTTCTAAAGGCTCAAAAGTTTATTATTTAAATTTTAAGGTGGTAATAGGTCGAAAAAAACTCAACCAATAGAATTTATACAGGTTTGGGTACTTATATTAACCTTATCTTTAAGTATTAACTCTATGTTAATTAGTTTCACTTTTACAATGTCTCTTTGTATTTTTATATAATATGGTTAGTAAACTTACTATATACATACAAGATACCCCAAAGTGGTTCATTAATGAATAACCTATCATGATATAAGTATCTTTGCCGATCCTTAGATTTTTAGGAATTTAATATCAATTAATAATATAATATTGGTTTTAAGAACTCTTTTATGTCAATTTTGACACTATTCAATAGTTGATTTTTGTGAAACTCATAACAGATTGATTACTTCGAACAAAGTCAATTAAATAAATCCTAATATATCATATTATCCTATAAAATTAGTTTAATTCATTAAAGGTTTTATATTATATTTATTTGGGTATTTATAATATCAATTATTTTAATTTTTCACTACTATAGTAATTAATTCATCGTCATTGTGTCATAACTAAACTAAATTATTTAATGTCTAAAAATTATAAATAAAATATCATTATGTAGGAAATCTTTTTATCTTTCTAATGAATATTTATAGTTGAAAATACAACATATATAACCCTATTTAAAAATTGTTTTTCTAAAAGATATATGCTTGTGTCATTTTTGTATTCATTTTAACTTAATTAAAATAAAGTGTCCCTATCACCTACAAGGGGCACCATGGGGTCCCAAAATCGACCCAAAGATGACTATGGTAGAACATGTATCAACCAATAAGGCTAGGACATGTTTTAGGGTAATTTCGTATTATTATAATATTATTTTTTAACCCTTATTTACCGGATTTACCCTTAACCGTGGTAAATAAAATATTTACCGCAGTAATTATTCAAAATGTCTAAAAATAAAAGTTACATATTTACACAATTTGGACATTCAGATTCCAAATATGGAATCCATTTTTCTAAATTCAAAACAGAGAAGTGGCAGAAATTAATTTAAAATTAATTCTCGTTGTTAAAACAAAAAGTGTGTTTTTAAGAGATAATAAATATCAAAAGATTGACACTTGTTTATGTTTGGTTTAATTGTAAGATTATGTCCAATGAAAAACATTATATTAAATGGTAAAAATATATTCTAAATATAATTTAAAACCACTCAAATTCATAATTTATCACTATAAATTATTTTTATTAAAAAAGTTGTTTTTAATTAAAATTTATTAATTTTCACTATTCATCAAAATATTAAAGTTATCCGAAAAGTACCAAAATTTCACCTTAGGCTAAATTCGATATTCCGAGTCCAAAAATGAAGTCCATTTTAAAATATATATAATTTCAAAAAGTAGGTATTACTATTCATAACGGCTAGTTTGATTGGTTATGGTGTGTTAGAAATCGGTGTTGCGTACAACACACGCTATCACATTATTCAAAGAGAATCTTGGGGTGTTACAAAAGATGACTCTTGATCTATTTGGGACTTGTTTGATTGGGGTATTCGACTATAACTATATTATTTGTGTATCGGTGAGAATAAGTGTAAAGTTATTTGTGCTTATTATGTGATGAAACCATCAGTAAAAATTTCAATTTATGGTAGTATTTTGTAATATCAAGATTCCTTATGGATATTACAAAGACATATCTAAAAGAGTAATGAGAAGGGATTTGAAATTAAAATTCCTCAAAAATCATGTTTATCACATCTTTATTCTTGACTTGATTCCAATAGAAATTTATCATTTCTTATCTAATATTCTAAGGGTGACAGTGATTCTCTTATGATTTTTATGTAGACCACTATGATAAAAGGTTATTCAAGGAATTGTTGAAAACAAATTTCCATAATATGCTCTATTAATTTTGTGTGAGATGGAAAAAAATTCCTCCATCCATTTTCACCTTCTTGTAGTATTTAGAATTCCATCATCCGACTAATACACATATTCAGGGACCATTTTCTTTTTGGTGGATGTATCCTACTGAATTAATATGTGCACAATGAAATAATATTTCTAAAGAATGAATTATTATGAAGGTTTGATAGTGATATTTTATCTATCTCAAGAATGTATGGATTTTTGTTCGATGTATTTGTTTAATATGAGCACTAGAAAAAACTTTCTAATGATAAATTAAGATGAACATTATAGGGATATTGATCCCTCTTTTCCACCTCATCTCCAAGTCGAAGGAATTTTTGGGTCTTATACATTGGCTATATTGAGCTTTAAAGAGTGTGATATGGCACATCACATGGTCTGGTTTAATTGTGGTATGTTTGATGACTATATCAAGAAAGTAATTTGGATATTTTTATGGTATCTAATAATATTAAATTTCTTATATACCTTAAATTTTTATTATCATTTTATATTGGGAACATAAAAAAATTATAAGTAGATTTCATCAGTCTTTTACATTGAAAAAATGAGAGGATTTACATAGCATGGAATTTTCTACCTGTTTGAAATCAAACGTATGACCATTAATTAATTAGTTTAAAATATAGATATACATTTAATTTTATTTTATATAAATATTTCAGGTTAGAAGTTCGACTTTTGACTCTTTTTTACATGAATAAATAGCATTGTATTTCAGTCTTAATTTTTTGTTCGTGTATGCAAATCTATAATAATAAATGTGTATAAATTTGTCAAAACAGATCGAGTGGTGAAAATGTGAACATATCATGATGGTGTTTTGTTCAATACTATGACAAATTGTTTATTCAAGATATCAGATAGTAAACCTTTATATGAATATTTGTATAATTGTAGACTTGGTGATAAAATATAGTTAATGGATTACTTATCTCAGGGTCGATTCACTATGATGAATTTTAAATGGTTTGATTAAATGACATGATAGGGTGAATTTATAGATTAATATGGATTAATTGAAATTTACATGAGTTGATTCTTGTATATAGATGAATAATACATTTTAGAATCAATGGGAAAATAAGTTTTTTATGTGAAAGTTTATCTAACACCTAATTATTGTGTAATTAATGATGTAATATCAGGACATATTTTTATCATATTTGTGATGAAATTGCTACCATTAACAACCCCATTGGTGTTAACAAAAAAATTACATTTGAAGAATCAAGATTTCCTATTGTTAGAGTAAATGTGGAACATGAATTGGGGGTGGGTAATATATAGAAGCAACCATATATGTTTAGTTTTCATTTAGTTTACCTTGACATGAGTTTCTCATGTTATAATTAATGTAATTAATTTAATTTAGTTTTCATTTTGAATGATATGTTTTTTAGTATTTTCTAGTGTCATTTCATTTAATTATGTTTATTTCAATTTATAAAATTGGTTTTCAAACTAGATTTAAAAAAATGTATAACATGGTATTAAGTTATTATTACTAAAATATGTTATGACAATTCTTATGCATTCTTTGAAATCTAATGTATAACATGGTATTCAATTCAACCAGATTTTACTCTTCAGTCTGCTAACATTTGTCTGACTAGAGATGCTGTTAGAAATATATGGAGCACCTATTATACTCATTCCCACACTGACTCACTAGTGGATACCGCATCTAACACACATTTCTATCCCATGTTTTAGTCTCTAGGGTTGTTCTTATTCATGCCTCCATCTTCATGTAAAATGGCTTCTTATTCACATTCCATTTATATATCACCTTCAAGGATGATCCCACTGATGGCTCTATCATCTCATTTATCCTATTCTTCCCATTACATGTCTACACAGCCTCTATTGATATTCCCACCATTACCATATCCATACCCTATGATTTATCCCCAATCAAATACCCATATTCTTCAATGTATAAACCGCATATAATTTCTACCATCCATAATGTATCTAAGGAGTCTATTCCAACAAATTCTACTCCAGTACATGAAGTCCACCTAAAGCATTCATTAAAACATTCACTTCTTTCAGATGCTGAAGATCCATAACATCCCATCTATCCATCACAGTTTATTCTGCAACCTATTGTAGATTTATTTATTATAATTGTGTCAAATTATATCACGTCATTTTTTATAAATTTATAATAACTTAATTAATTTTTCCCCCTCTTTTATTATTCAGTGGGATCTTCTATTAGCCAATGTGGACACACTCGTATGCAGGTAGCCTCAAATCCCGATACATAGATAATGGTTTACTACAATTAAGAAAATCATATGGTATGTCAAAATGAATGGAAGTGTAAAAGCTTCATGGCCACTTTATCCAAGTTCCAAGATATCATTCCGGGGGAACTAGTATCACGGATACATCATAGTAAAGACATAATGGAAACAAAATGAGAGCATATATGGGTAAGAAAAATTTATAAATTTATATCTATATTTTTTATATATTCATATGAAATAACATGTTCATTTTAGAGTCAGAATAACCTTCTCGATAGAAGAGATGGCGAGACAACAAGGTTAATGTCTATTTGGGGAGTTATGTAGATAATACAAGCATGAGTGGTATGTTTTTTGGAAGATCACAGCTGGTTATGTCATAGAGGGTGTACCTACATTTCCCAAGTATCCAAAAACTCAATATCAACAAATGATTTCACGTTGGAAGACTAATGAGTTAATGGTATTCCAAATATTTAATGGTTTTCATATAAAATTTAATTCTTATTATTTATATTGTTAATTTTTAGTAATAGTTGGGGGAAAAGTATAACAAAGATTCAATGACATATGTATGCACATTGGAGCGCAATACAATGTCCTGGCATGAGAAGCACCAGGTACATTAATCTGAATTAAAATAATTTTCTTATTTATATTTTCACTTAGTGAGATTTTCATGATTAATTTTTTGTTTTACTATTATTAATCCCTTTAATAAAAGGTATATTTTCTATTAGGACTATTGGAAAATTGTCCCTTATGCCCAATTAGCCAATTGACCATTCTGCTTATAGGACTAATGGCCAATTATCCTATAGGCCTAATGGACAATTTGGCTTAATGTCTAATTGGCCTATAGGCCTAACTTCCTAATTTATAATGTTACTTATTTAGATTTTCCTACTAAATTTTAAATTTTATTGTCATTAATCCCATTGATAATTAATGATTATAAATGATAAGCTTAGTGTCTTGTGTTTATGACCCTCTAAATAATTAATGTTTATAAATGACAAATTAATGATTAAAATTAATTATTTTCTCATATTATATTTGATATGTAGTACAGCTTACACCCTTGGTGAGTTAGTGGTACCTCTTACACATAGAGGTTGTATGTTCGTGGTGTGTTGTCCCCGTTTTGACATGCTGTTACTATTACATCATCCACTTGAATGGTTTCTGTTGGTCTCAAGTAACCTAAATACTCTAATTAGGAGTTGAAATAAGTTATGTTTATATTTCACAAAGGCCCCACACAAATTATCCCATTCAACTGTTATTAGAAACATTCCTATCCCACATGATTTATGAGAATATCTAATGTAAATGATATAGGGACATAAGATATGTTACTTTTTTTACTAATAATAGTCTGATCAATAGCATGAAAATTGATAAATGAATCATGTAAAACAGTAATAAATTTATTTTTTTCATAGTTTATATTGGATTAACTAACCCTGTAGGTTTACAAACCACATAATAAAAATAACTCTGTGGTATCAATAACTCAAATAATTTACTACTTCAATACTTGTATTTGTCTTGGAATTCATATAATAAGTTTGAGTTTAAACAAGTAGTGGTGTATAAATCAAATTTACCATCATCCGTATGATAAATTTTATGAATCTATAGTGAATTACACTCTTTGAATTTTATTTTCTTCATAACAAAAATTCCAAAACAACTATAAAACTTGTGCCATTTTTGTATCTCTCTCAGGATACATGATAATTATTCCTTCATATTGAAGAAAAAGTTCTCTATATACTATCATCAATGAATTTCCACAATTACATCCTAAATTATATTCAATTAACCATAATAAAATTATTAAAATTCATCCAAATAGCCTCTTAAAAACAAATCCAAGTTCTTTAATTTAATTCCTTGATCTTCCACATGAAATATATGAAATTTGAATATTGAATTCTGTAGGGTTAATTATTTTTTGGTAAGACCATAAACATCATTGAATAACTTATTTTATAGTATGAAACCGTTAGATTGAATTCATGAACCTCTATGGAATGAAACTCTTTACTATAAAATAAAATTATTAATCTTTGAATTTAAAATATCACACTTAAAAACCACATCATGGATACTATTCTAGAATTATCCATTGACCTGTACACCATGGTGTGACAATTTTCATCAGGGAGTGGTCCCTTGGACTCCAATATTTTAAAATCTAATAAACTAATACTCTATTGTCATGATCCTCCCAACCACAGTGTGAAAACTGCTCACATACAAATTTATCTTATGGGGTAAGGGAACCTTTATGAATCCCTCAAAGCTATATTAATGGATATACTTTTACATTATTCATAAAAAAATATTTGAACTATAAAACCTGTCAAAATATTCCACAATGTGAGTTCCATACCTAATCCAAATCATACTAGATCCTTACTCACATGGGCTCTTATCACAGTGTGGAATCTTCCTCATGATACCATTCATCAGAACATGACACTCTTCAATATTCTGGTCATGACATGATCAAGAGTTCCATGGAATTCAATTTATTCTTCTCTTAGTGATAAATATACACCCTTAAATGTGATTTTAAATACTCTTGTGTATACAAGTAACTCCCTTCATTTTTAATTTACTAGTAGCTCCAATTATGGTGTGACTAATGTTTCAATAGTGTAACTCATTTCTTTTATAAAAATATTGATCAATATTCTTTCAAAAATCTTCCATCCTTTCTCAAGACCATTTATTTTCTTATGAAAATCATACAATATCATTTTTAATAGACATAACCAAAGAATACACAAAAATTATTTTCCTATCAATATTATATTTTGGATTTTTAATAACCCTTATAATTAAAATTTGACACATTCTCATTTGATAAATTCCTAAGAAATTTAAAACATAAAATGATATATCTATCCTTCATATTATGAATTAGTGATTTAATATTCATTGAATTTATTTCCAAACAATTTCTTTTTCTAGTGAGAAACAAGAGTTTAAAAAGTGTCTCATGAAAACACTTCTTTAATTCTCAATCTCTCCAACACCTCTAGACCATGCTACTTTTAATAAATAAACAATCAAGTACTCTACCACTTTCAAAAACATCAGCATGTTATAGCTCCCCCTTTTCAATAGTAATGAGAACTACCTACCATTTTTATTACCAATCATGGTAAACTTCTTACAAAAATTTCATATAAAACTTCTACCCCCATTTAAATGAACCTAAATAATTTTTATCTAAAATTCCACAAGAGACTATGATAAATTAATATTTTCAAATTCAAAATATTCACTATACATTACTAAAAATAGAAAATATCATTAGGAAATTGTGTATCTTTTACAAACCATGTTTTTATATAGAGAAAATTGGAATCTATGAGCCAATAGTTACCTTTAAAACTCATAATTAAGTTGTTTCATTATCGTGATGTTCACAATATATTTATTTATTGGCATATATTTCAGTTTAAATTTCCCCTGTTAAAATTTCTATTTGATGAAATGTAATTTTATCTCAATGTTATTTAACATTAAATGATGAAAAATATATTTTAAATTTTAATACTATTCAAATTATCACATTGGACTGAAATTAAATTCATTACATCAACATAATCATTTTTAAATTGTTTCTACATATATAGTAATTGACTAGATTATGCCCAATATACCAATTTTATAATTAGGAATATAGGTCAATTGGAGATTAGGCCTATAAGATAATTGTCCATCAGTCCCAATTTTCCAAATGAAAATTAGGCTTACAGGAGAATTTGACATTATGCCTAATTGGAAATTGGCGATTATGCTTATAGGACTAATTGCAAATACACCTATAGGCCAAGTGTCCAATTGGGATTATTGGACCAATGGTTAATTGCCTATATAATGAATAATATAGAGTTAATATTATAAAATTAATATATATCATTCATATCCAAGATTATTTAATGTTCATAATATGTAGCTTAAATTATAAAGTGTTTATGATTATCTTTTATATAATAATTTTTCAAGAATGTTTATCACATTAATTATGAATATTTCATTTATTTAAATAAAATTTAATTTTATTATTAGTGAATATTATGAAATTTTTACATTTTTAATATGTTTATACAAGTTAGTTTCATTTGTAAAAAGATATATTGAGAACTACATGTTATCTACCTTGAGATAAATTATTTTTCTCAAGTGGGAAGAAAAAAGATGGAAGTGAAACAAATGCACAAATTCAAGACAAGATTGTATGTTTGTTTATATATCAAATATTAATATGAAATTAGTAATTAAATATCAGGTTTATATATTCAATATAATTTCATAGTGGCCATTGATGATTAATAATAATAAAACTTTGGTTCGAAAGATCATTTGATTCAGGTTTTATGTGATAAGCACCAGGGAAGAGTTTGTTATTGAATATGGAAAAACATCATCCTCTCTAGGTTTTATTCCTCATTGATATCCTCTCATGGCTCTCAAAACCCCAAGCTACAAAGATATCATGCATAAGTGGATGAAGAAGAAAAAATAGCTTTGTAGGAGCACAAAAGAACTAAACCAGATCATGAATGAAGTAAGATGGTCACTGAACAATTATTGAAAGCAATGTCAGTTATCAGTCAATAACATCCATCAGAGGATACTAATACAATTGATTCAAATATAAAATCGATGCATTATTTAAATGATGACATGATATATTCCAATGATAGTCATAGTGTTGAATTGATCTAAAGGTAGTGTAAAAGATGTTTTTGGTGATGTTACTGCTCCCAAAAATGTTTTTGGTGAGGATGTTACTACTACTACTAATGATAATGATTTAGATACTTTTGAGGATTAATATGTTGGAAAAGGGGGGAGATATTGATCCCCTTCATTTTTGACTTATCGGGAAGGATATGTTTTTGGTTTTGTAATGACATAAATTTATTTTTTAGGGATGTAGATTTATATTTTCTTATTTAACATGGTTTGAAAATTATTACAACCCATTGATTAGATTTGGAATATTGAAAATATGTACTTAATTGAATGTATATTTTTTGGATTGTTTAATTTAACTGTTTAGGTGTTTATGAAAGGAATAAGGTTGTGATGCTTCCAAGTTTTGGAAGCAACCTATACCCATGTTTTGTAGAACCCTGGATATAGGTTCTCTGGTGGGAATAAACATAGAAGCAATTTTGAAACTGTGGCTATAGCTATATACCCATGGTTTATTAGAAGTGTGGGTATAAGAGAATCCATGTGGTCTATACCCATGGATCTATAAAAAATGTGGTTATAGGTCTTTATTGATTTCCCACTAACTGGATACAATTCTCAAAACTATGGCTATAGCCTCTACCCACGGTTTTGGGGTATGTACCCATGGTTTTGAACTGTGGGTATATGTTCCATTTCGAGTAGCGTAAAACTAAAATGGAATGAAATTTGACCTTTAAAACATATAACAAAACCTATATTCAAATACCTTAAATATTTTTTAGATTTTTAATTCATTAACAATGAATGGTGATTGAAATGGATATATTGAAACATATGTGGAATGGAGGAAACTATTAACAACTGATGAAAAATATTTACTGTAAAAAATTAATAGTTGGATAATAAATGAATATAAAATATTAATATATAAGTTAATACACATAAATAAGGTTACAAAATAAATTATTAATGAGTTTTATTTTATTATACTAGGGGATAGAATGCTATTTACCAAATGAATGTCTAAGGTAAGGGTTTTTAAATTCAATTTCCTTCCATTAAGATATAGTATTTTCTATTGAACTTCATTATTATTATTTGGGTGAATTCAACCATATATTTTTACTATTTTAATTTTATATTATTTTTTTAATTTAGAGATCTTTCACATTTTAATTATTTTTAAATGTTACTTCCATTATAATTTATAATATCTATAATGGTCTTCATATCTCAATTTTATTTCATTGAAATATGTTTTATATTTAACTACTTCATTATTTTGTGTGGTTAATATAATTCCCATGTATTTATATTTATTATAATATCCTTGATATTAAATCCAAAAAATTTCTAAAATGACCCATCTTTCTCATACATGGACATTAAATCTTTTTAGATTAATATTCATTATAGGACATAAACACATATTGGGGGATCGTAACGTTTAGTCCATTGTAAACATTTAGGATAATAAAATTAATTATCCAGTTACAGTAAATTAGTACCATAAATGTATTCCCCTTTAGTAATCTTATTGAAAACCCATTCTTCATAACCTTAAGTCTTTACTTCCTTCCCACTCATTCGAACTACCTCTTCTTCAGTCATCCTCCTTAGGTTTACAATAAATCTTTCTAGGACAAATTTCTATCCAAAAAAAGGTTTATAGGATGATAAGATGCTATTTTATAAGTTATTAGGTAGGGATTTTCAAATGAAAATATTTTTTAAGGTGTAAAGAATAGGAATACAGGGTGGCCTTTTATAAATTGGGGAGAGAAAACACTTGGTATTTTTGAAAAGAAATACGTTCTTCTAGATTTTTCATAAGTCACAAGGGTTTGAATTAGGAAATTATAAAACATTACATGTTTTATGAAAAAAATATTGACAATAAATAATTTTTATGCAAGTTTATTGGTCATTTTACCCTTAAATTTTCATTTTAACCCCTTGATGAAACCATTTTTACTTTTACCATGGTAATTAATTTTTATTACATTCACTATTCATTTCAGTCAAAAATAAAGTTTTATTTATTATAAATTATAATTTTTTATATTATTTATGTAATTCATTTATCTAAATTTCAATCATATAGTTCTAAAATATTAATTTAAAATTAATCCTACAGATGTGACCATAAAGCATGTTTTTTAAGAGGAAAAATTCAAAAGGTTGAAATTTTTTCTATAAACATTCAATATAAAATTGGTTAAAGAAGCCTAAATTAAATTAATTGATATATGAATAGAACTAATTTTACTTTAAATCCAAATCAAAATATAATTTTACATTATAAATATTTTAATGCAAAATATAGTTTTCAATTAAAATTCACTATTTTCACTATTCATCAAAAATGAATCTTTTCAGAAAAACCCTCAAAATTCACCCAAAGATAATTTTGAGATTATGATCTCCGTATTGAAATTTTTTTTATAGAAAATAAATATATTTCAACTTTATAAAAATTAATTTTATAATAAGTGTGCTAAAGGAAACAAAACATCATTTTAGAAAACGCATCTTTAACTATAAAATTGGGTTATTTATTATCTCATAACTAGGAAAGAAATAAGATGAATGTTAAATATTTTATTGAATATATAATATAAATATAGATATAATTAAAATCAAAAACTAAAGTGATTCGTTTAATTTATTGGGGTAAAACGAAATTATGTGTATAAAAATAGGTTTTTAGAAAATGATATTCTTTAATTTTTATATTTTGTTTATTTTTGTTTCTTATTAATTGGTCACTATAACATTCATTATATATAAATGTGTAATCCATATATTTTCAAACTTTATCTAATCCTATTCATACCAACCATTTTAATGGATAGGTGATGAATATAATATTAAATAATAATATTTAAATCATATCTCACATTTCATTAAAAATCAATGTTGCGTGTAAAGTAAGATAAATTTTTTATTGTGAGTAAAATAGGAAAAGAAATCAATGTTTCATTTGATACAAGTTAAAATCATAATTTATGTTTTCATAATAGAAGCGTTTTGTTGATTTCAATTCAATATAAACATAGAATTTGTGTGCAACACAAGGAAAACATTTTGTTGCTTGTAAGGAAAGGTAAGCCTACTGTTTTGTGTTACACAAAATTTTAGAAAGATGAAATTTATTTAAATAAATATTTCAAAACTTTTTAGGGTGTTATATTCTACCCCACTTAAAATGAATTTCACCCTCAAAATTTATCTTAGTCATCAAAGGTTTGTATTTGAATTTTCCTTCATAGATTCCCACATTGTACAAATGAATAAAAAAATGTCCCTTAAAAAGGGAAAGTTGAAAAAATAACGATTATCCAAAGTAACTCACACATGGGATAATATATGAGGGAATTAAACATTAGGATATGGAAAAAATCATAAATAATTATCGATACTGATAATTATTAATGATCACAAGAAAATGGGCAATCAAGAGAATGTTAACAACCACATTACCATAATCCAATGAAGTTTGAAGAAGTCATATATATAATAAAAGATAATGATAACATGACGAAACTTTATTTCAATATAATTTTACTAAATTTGGATAATTTTCATAATATTATATACTTACTTGAGTTCATTCCATTTCATAACCATAATCTAACACTTTGGTTGTGTTTTGATCAATTCCTAATTCATATCTTACTCCATGAAATGAAGGTGAATTATTTATTATTGAATCACTAAGAGTTATTAAGATCCATTAATATAATGTTAATTTATTCATTATATCTATAGTTTTCATCATAACGAAATTGTTAACTTTGGTTATCCTATATGGATAAATCTTCAAATGGTGAAGTAATATGTTGTTCTTTAAAACCTTATACAAAATTCATCTTAAAGCATTAAATAAATTGTTAAAACTATGTCCAATTCAAAATATAAAATCCATATATTTATATCTAATGACACTAAATTTTCAAAATCAAGTTATCATTAATCCCTCATACACCATAAAGTGTCTCTTGATTGTCTCATACCAAACATGTGAATACCATCATCATTTATTCTCTTGAAACGTGGTAAAAATATAAATTACCATAAAACCATTTGGAAGAAATATGTTCATCCTTATTAATTAAATAAAACCAATAATTACTAAATTTATTCCATATATCTAATAATATTTTAAACTACATAAATTATAACATAAACCACTTTTTCATCAAAAAGCATTTATTGTTTTTGAGTTCATCAATAATATTCAATTTACATTATCCATATTCATCATCTATTTATCTAAACTAAACACCACATTCTCCAAATATGGAACATATTAAGTGGTACCTTCCCTTAATCAAAATATCATCTTTCCATTAAATCAATTTTCTAATTCATCTGGATTATTCAATATATTATTTAAAATCTTTAATGAAAAACTTATACTGAACAATAATTATATATTACATGATTCGTATAATATAATCATTGAATTCCAATATATAAATACATCATTCCCCCAAAATCCTTCATAAACTATTATCTATGTTTCATCATCTTATTCCTAATAACTTTCACCTTTCATATTTCATTTATAGTATCTTTATCTTTATAAATATAACCATTACTCAAACAAACTTGTTGATTTTATTTATGATCATTCCCCTTCGGACATTGATTATCATAATACCATATTTTCTATATCTAAATAATTCAATGGTCAATTATTTCTTAGTGATACCATTATTATTATCTATTATAATAATCTAAATTTTCATTTTCACATTGTAGTTACTTTATTTATGACCATATTATCCATATTCATAACATCTTACCATTCCATTGAGACATTAAATTTGGTGATACTTTCCATATTCCCAACAGAGAGAATATTGAATCTTCATTCATATATGGTTACCATCAATAAATCTCTCAGTGAACTATTTTATTCACTTTTTTGAGGGACTAAGTGTTTCTATAGTACATTTTGTTAATAATGTTCCATTAATACTGATTATAAATAGTCACAAAATTCTTTTCTCTAGTCATCATCTTAGTTATCTTATCATTGGAATATTTTTTTCACATTCATTATTAACATCATTCCTTTGGGTTCTTTCCTTTGACTAAAACCAAAAAGCATAGTGTGAGTAATAATAATCAATGAAAAAAATGACATAATTGTGAAAAAAATCACTTATTGGGATGTAAAAATTATGAAATATTAGGTTTACCTTAGGTGATTCATAGTCATATTCAACTTAACTTCATCATGATGGTTTTTAGAGAGTGTTTCTGACTCTTTTGTTAGGGAGCGTGCATCCTTCTGTTCGAGGATGCATAGTTGTTGTCGCGTATTCCCACTTTCCAAAGGCGGGCGACATCCATTCCTTATTCAGGGATGTTTTCTCCTTGATCAAAATGGTATGATGGGATGTTGCTTGCTCCTTCCGTGGATTCCTTATTGGAACTTGTTACCTTGTCCAGGTCTCCCTTAAATATTACGTCGTGGTTTTTGAATCCTATTACTGATGCCATATCTTTGTGGATGTCGATTAATTACACTACTTCTGTCAAGACATTCCATGGGATCTTGACATGGAAGAAACCATCGGTCGGAGTAGATGATTACATTAGGAATATTGGGGCATCTCTGGATGCGTGGACATTGGGGAACCTTTATTCTTCCTCATAAGAGGGCATCTCAAGGGCGAAAAACCTGAGGCATCACACGTCAGTCGTGTAGTATCTTATGATAGAGGAATGTCTCTGAGGTTTTCCTCGTCTTCCCATGTTTAACATGGGGAATGTCGTGAGCTTAACGTCTAGCTGAGATAGTTACGCCAAAGGCGTGTCTTCTGAGGTTTTCCTCACGCATCTCATGTTTGACATGAGGTAGGCCATGAGATTAACATCTTATGGAGACATAATGAGGGTGATCAAAACTTCCAATATAGATGGGCCAGATTTTTACATCCTTAGGAGAGAACACCAATAAGTTTTACTGGGTGGATGAATCAGAACACTCGATAAGAGGAAACCCAAGATGGTGTGTCCCAAAAAGGGCATATGTCTCGTCGTGAAGGCTGATCTGGACACCACTGAGGGAGGATCAGGGAGTGTGCACCCCCAAAATGGGGGAACACCAAGGTTTACCATTGACTGGGATTGAACCTCATCTATGTTTCCAACGTACCCTGTGTAGATGATAGGGATAAACCCCACATAGTACGAAGGGGTGTACACAAAGGAAAACAACCCGGAGACATGTTGGGCGTACGCTTGAATTACAGCCCAAGTACTACTAGGATTAGTGAAGAGGTGGATGATATGATCCCACAGGGATGTGGCGGCCCGAGTGAGAATCAAGATGTCTGATGGAGAGTTGAATTGACTGGAGGGGGAATGGTATGGGACCATCGTGAAGGTGATGGTAGTATTGGTATTGAGCCTCGAAGAGACTTCTTGCGTATCCACGTGGCAGGGAATCAATGTTTGCGTCGTTCGGAGGGACGATGGGAAACTTGAGGAGTTGGCTCGTAAGAATGGACACATGGATGGGACCCAGAGGAAGTAAAACCTCCGGGTTGGGGCATGATCTTCCCGGAACACATGGGATCAAGGGATAGATCTAGATGAGACATGGGTGTTGTGCTTGAACCACATGGAGGATTCCTACGTATCCCCATGGTAGGGAATCAGAGTCTTCATAGTTCATCTGATGACAGCTTAACGTTGATTGGGGACTTCAATAGCTTACCATCAAATGAGGTTGACAACGGCTTATGGCTGAATGGTGGAACAACGGCTTACCACTGATTGTGGCCCCCTATTTAATGTCATACAGGATGGAGGTGAACCGACATGAAAGTGTACCTGGGGCCTAGATACATAGTTGGCTTGAATCTCAAGGAGGCTTTTTACATACCTTGCGTTGGAAAGGATCATATTCCATGTAGTTCAGAAAGGGATTAGGTGAACTGATGTGAAGGTGGTAATAACCAACGGTTGGTGGGCTGGAACCTCAGAGAGGCTTCCTTTGTACCCTTCTTTGGCAAGGGTCAAAGACCACGTAGTTTAGGTGGGGTTTTCGAACTAACGTGAAGAGGGTTGGAACCAATGGATGGTGGGATTGAACCTCAGACAAGCTTCTTACATACCCTACATTGGAAAGGATCAAAGACCACGTAGTTCAGATGATATGTTTGGTGAACCGACGTGAAGATGGTCGGGACCAATGGATGGTGGTCTTGATCCTAAGGGAGGCTTCCTACGTACACTTCCTTTGCAAGGATCAAAGACCACATAGTTCAGGTGGGGTGTTTGGTGAACCGACGTAAAGATGGTCGGGACCAATGGATGGTGGTCTTGAACCTCAGGGAGTCTTTCTACGTACCCTGCCTTGGAAAATATCAAAATCCACATAGTTCAAGAGGTTCTAGTGAACTGACGTGAAGATGGTAGGGACCAATTGATGGAAAGCTTGAACCTCAGGGAGGCTTCCTACGTACGTTGCCTTGGCAAGGATCAAATACCACGTAGTTCAGGTGGGGGTGAGAACCGACGTGAAGGGGTTCAGAACCAATGGATGGTGGTATTGAATCTCAAGGAGGCTTCCTTTGTACTTTGCCTTAGTAAGGATCAAAGACCACATAGTTCAGGATGGTCTGGGGCTTACACTCGAGGCTTCCCAGGTGCCACTATGGAGTGGCAAGGGTGCCTGGGGCTTACGCAAGGAAGCTTCCTAGGTGCCGCTATGGAGTGGCAATGGTGGATGGGGCTTACACAAGGAAGTAGAATGTGTGCTACTATGGAGCGGTAATGGTTAATGGGGATTGCACAAGGAAGTTGCATGTTTGCCGCTATGGAGTGGAAATTGTGCATGGGGAATGCACAAGGAAGTTGCCCGGGTGCCGCTATAGAGTGTCATTTGTGCATGGGGATTACACAAGGAATATGCCCATGTGCCGCTATAGAGCGGAAATAGTGAATAGAGATTACACAAGGAAGCTTCCCGTGTGCCACTATAGAGCGGCAATTGTGCATAGGGATTACACAAGGAGGCTGTCGGGGTGCCTCCATAGAGCATTGATTATGAATGGGGCTTAATCAAGGAAGTTTCTCAGGTGATGCTATGGAGTAGCAATGGTGGATAGGGATTACGCATATAAGCCGCCCGGGTTCCATAATGGAGCGGCAATAGTGGATGGGGCTTACACAATGATGTTGCCCGGGTGCCGCTATGGGCGGCAGTAGTGGATGGGGACTACACAAAGAAGATGTTTTTGTGCCTCTATGGGGTGGAAATTTTGAATGTGGATTATGAAAGGAAGCTTCCCATGTGCCGTTATGGAGTGGAAATGGTGGATGGGGCTTAGGCAGGGAAGCTTCCCGGATGCCGCTATAGAGCAGCAATGGTGGATAGGTCTTACTCAAGGAAGTTGTCCGGGGGCCGCTATGGAGCAGTAGTGGTGAATGGGGCTTATGCAAGGAAGATACCCGTAATTTCTTCCTCATGTTTGGCCATGAGGTCATCCCAACATACTGGTGGGTTGAGGCCTTTGCATTTTCACTAGTGCACAAGAGGGATAATTCCAAGGACATCAGAATCAGTCCGAACAAAGGGCGATGAAAAGTGTGAATCACATGCCCAACATTCAGAATACAATGAGGGTGGCATGGATATGGAGAATAACTTTTGATCGTATTCAAAACATATCATCCATATCATGCTAGCCTGAAATGTGGACAAGAAAATGAGGGTCGACTGCTGGTCGTGTTCGAAACACTAGACCTGGCTTGAAGCGTTGTAAAAATTCTTACAAGGTGTTAGCCTAGGACGGTAGGTGAGTCGATGCGGCATGGGACCAGGCTGTTGGAGGGTCCCATTAGACATGGAATTGGATGAAGATCTGACTAAAGGGCATGAAAAACATGAAGTGGATTGATGTAATGCTTCAACGGATTCCAACGCTCTTGAAATTACGCCACTGTAATCATTGCATTAGGACTCTTATGATTAGAGCATACGGCATCTCTTTTTTGGGGAAACATGTATCCTGTATTTTCCACATAGGGTGTACTACAGTTTATAGTCACCTAGATAGGAATATTGGCATAGTATGCTTGGAGAATAAGGCATATCTTGTTTAGAGCAAGAGGTGTCCTATTATTTTTCAGATAGGGAGTATTACAGTTGATAGTCAGGTAGATAGTTGTATTTCAATATTACGATTAACACATAATGAATATCTTATTTGGAACAAGAGGCATCCTATTATTGAATAATAAGGTGTACTACAGTTTATTGTCCTATAGAGAGGACTGTTGGCATCTTATGCTTGGAGCATAAGGAATCTCTTGTTTAGAGAGAGAGGCGTCCTATGATTGGAACATAAGGTGTACTATAGTTTATAGTCATGTAGATAAGACTATTTCCATCTTATGCTTGGAGAAAAAAGGAATATCTTTTTGGAGAAAGAAGCATCCTATTATTTGTCAGATATGGAGTACTAGAGTTTGTAGTCATGTAGATACAACTATTGGGATCTTATGATTGGAACATAAGGCATATCTCTTATAGAGAAAAAGGCATTCTATGTTTGAAACATGGGGTGAACTACAGTTTATAGTTATGTAGAGAGGACTATTGGTATCTCATTCTTGGAGCATTATACATATCTTTTTTGGAGGAAGAGGCATCCTATGTTTGGAACATATGGTGCACTACATTTTTTAGTAATATAGATAAGACTGTTGGGCATAAAGTGCCTAGAAAGGGTCGATGTTGGGACTTCCGCAAGGGAGACCCTTTCTGGTTTAACCTGGAATAAGAGTCAGGTGAGGGGGATTCAGATGATTTTCTTGAGGAATGGTTGAACTCAAGGTACTCAGGGGAATTGATGATGAGAATCTCAACTCACAACATTGGAAACATACCAAGAGGAATATATTGACTCAAGGTGTTTCATGCTGTGCGGAGGAGTATCTCACATCATGGTATCCCATGAGTGGAAGTTGGTTGCGCATATGGGTGCAATGGAAATTGCCAACATCCCGGCCTGAAATTTTTGTGGTCCAACTCTCCATTTTTCATGGGGGTCTGTGATGGTATCGAAGGGACCGGCCCGAAGGGCCGGGACTGCAGCCCGGAAGTGACCCCGAGTGGGGGTACGGGGGCGCACCCCCTGCGGTATGGACCGAGGGGTGAAATGGTAGGAGCTTCGCAAAGTATAGGTCTTCGCGAAGTATCTTCGTAGAGGAAAGGGGCTCATGGAGCATGGGGTCTCGCAGAGCATCTTCTCAAAGGAAAGGTGCTCACGAAGCTTGGACTCGTGGATCTTGGACTCGCGGAGTAGCTTCTCGAAGGAAAGCTATTCGCGGAGCATGAAATCATGGAGAAGATTCGTGAAGAAAGATGCTCACTGAGTATGGACTCGCAGAGAAGCTACGTGAAGGATGCTGCTCGTGGATCATGGACTCGCGGAGCAGCTATGCAAAGGAAGATGCTCACAGAGTATGGACTCGTGACCTACTTCATGAAGAAAGCAGAGCTTTGTGAACTAGGAGATCGGGAACCCAAGGGGTGGAGTCACCATCCATAGAAGCGGGGTGAGCTGGGTATTTATAGGCAAGAAGCATCGCAAATCAAAGCCCGCTCGGTGCGAAGCAAAAGCTCACTCCACGGTGGATCGTGAACGTCAAAGGTGTTCGCAGAGCATCCAGCCTCCTCGCTCCACGGAGGGTTCGCAAACTTCAATGGATTTTGAGGTGAATCCTGCCTCCTTCCTCTATGGAAGGTTCAAGAATGTCAAAGGGGCTCATGGAGCATCCCCCCTCATTGCACTATGGTGAAGGGAGCTTCACGAATGGGCTACGAGAACCAGTTTTTCAACCCAACTTCAAATGCACATAACTCATAATCCTTAGCTCCGTTCGAGATCTACGACCTATCAAATAGAATCTTATGAAATGGGTTATAATCTTGAATCATTAATGAGATAATTTAGCAAAAAAATTTGGAAGCGTTTTCTGGTGTCAACAAAGTGTTTTTGAATTTATAATGGATATCCCACAGGTGTTTCAAACCGTGTGTTTAGAAAGGCTCATTCTTGCACACAAGTTACATATCAGTTCAAGATAAATATAGTGTTTTGGGGTTTGTTACCCCTAAGTACATGTGTTATAGAGCCGAATCTACTTATACTATCTAGATAGGGATGTAATTTCTTAAAACAACTCACTATATCCTTTAACAAAATTCTGTGATATTTTCCTATACTTCAACACCCCTTTAGACTTATCCTTAGAGACATCCATGGGAATATCCATATAATTATCTGTAGGTATCTCACTAAAGTTTTATCATACTAGTTTTTAATAGTTAACTAAAAATTTCCTCTAAAACAAACTATAATGACACAGGTTTCTCATAAATGGACAATAGATCTTTTCAAACGAATATTCATTACGTTACAGAAACACGCACTTGAGGATCGTAATAGTTTAGTGAATTTGGAAACCAGGAACAATGTATTATTCATTATTGAAAGATATTAAATTTAGGTGACATATATCTTCCTATTTATTACACCTAATTAGAAACCTTTATTCATTACCTTAACTATGTACTTCCTTCACATCCGTTCAAACCTCCTATTCTTCTGGTTTCCTCACTAGGTTTAAACAAAAAATTTCCTAGATTGGATTTTTGTAAAAAAATGGATTTAGGAAATGTAGAGGTAAGTTGGAAAATTATTTGAGTAGGATTATTCTAATAAAAAAATTTATGATGGTGAGAGGAAGTGAGGAGAGTGGGTGTCCTTTTATAAGTTTGGGAGATGACACACTAGGTATTTTTGAAAAGAAATAAGTACTCTCTATTTTTCATATGTCACGTTGGTCCAAATTCAGCCATTCTATAACCTTATATGTGTAATGGATGAAATATATCCATAAAATAGATTTTATAAAATTTTATATGTCATTTTGATGCTTATATTTTTAGTTTAATCCCTAATTAACCCCATTTTTACCTTAACCATGGTAAATAATTTATACTCCATTCACTTTTCATCTTGGTCAAAAATTAAGTTAAAATTATTAGACATTGAAATATATTTTTTCTCAATATGGAATCTATTTTTCTGAATTTCATTCACATAATTATAAAAATTTTAGTTTAATATTAATCCCACAGACGTGACGATAATGATGGGTTTTAAAGAGAAAAAGTTCAACTATTTGAAATATTTTTTATATCAAAATTAAACATTAAATTGATTAAAATGAATTAAATTGAATTAATTGATATAAAATTGATATTAATTATACACTAACACCAATTTGAAATGTAATTCAACATTATAGAAAAATTATTCAAAAAGAAAATTTTCAATTAAAACACCCTATTTTTCATTATTCATCAAAAAATAAAACGTTTTTTAAATAATCCAAAAAAATTACCCTAATATAATATTTTTATTATGATTTCAAAATAATGTTTTTTTCCAATATATTACTTAAATTTTAAAGAAATTAATTTTAAAATAAGTGCACTAAAGGCGAGAAAAATTGATTTCTATAAAAAATAGTTTTTACTATAGCATGGTATGTATTCTTATCTCTTACAAAGAAAGTACTCTACGTGAATGTTAAATATATGATATAATATATAATATATAAATTTCATTAAAATAAATAACCAAATGGGATTAATTTAATTTATTTATGTAAAACAAGTTTATGTGTATAAAAAGAGTTCTCTAGAAAAGGATTTTCTTTAATTTAAAAAGGTTTTAATTTTAATTTCAAATTAATTGGTCACCATATAATTCATTATATATACACATGTAACACATATATTTTCATAATTTCGTTAATAATATTTCTAACCACCATTTCAATTGTTGGTTGATAACTATCTTATTAAATAATAATATTTATTGTATTTCACAGTTCAATTAAACTCAGTGTTGAGTGTAACGAGAGATAAATTTGGTAATGTGTTTACTAAAATTAGAACTCATTGTTTAATGTTATTCAAGATGTACCCATAGTTTTTATCACAATAAAAATATATTTTTGTGTGTTACACAAGCTAATCTTAGTATTTTCTGTATAACACATGACAAAAAGTTTTTTCATGTATGGAAATCTAATCACAAAGCTGTGTGTTACAAAAAATGTCAAAATGATTCAATTAATTGGTAAAATATATATTTCAAAAATGCATGGGGTGTTATATTTTCTCTCATTCAAGGTATTTTTATTCAAGTGTTTATAAACTTGTAATGGTTTCTTTTCCTATCTCACATTGAATTAAATAATATTTATATCACAATTACAATATAATGGAATTTTATATTATTACTATTTATAACCCCATATATTATATTATCCTATGGTTATTTTTGGGGTTTAAAATTATTCTTTCCATTTTTTGTCCCTTTGGTTCACAATTCGTTCAAAAGTATGAATGTGAGTGGATCCTCCCTTATCTCTTTTTTATAGTCTAGAATGGTTCTACTCTATGTTCGCAATCTTTATAATGATTCAGTATTTTTCATCTCTATACATTAATGATTTCCAAATTTTCATTTAAAATATAGTTGAATTTATAATAAAATATTTAGAAGGATTATTTTTAATATTCTACACACATGATATTATTGGTTTTAAACATAATTTTTTTAAAAGAATATCATTTTTAATATTTTCCACACTTGAGTATTTGTTTCAATTTTATAACCATTTTTTTAATGAAACATTTTATTAAGGTTTTAATTTATTCTTAATGTAACTTATATTTCCAATTTTTTTAGTTTTTTTTTCGTAAAATAAATGGTTAATGTTTTAGAAGAGTATGTAAATGCATTTCCTTCCCATTATGAATATTTATATATTCCAATAAAATTTTCTTATCATAAACATCATTTATGTTTAGGGTTTCAGTACTGATTATTCTTTTGAAATAATTATTTTTAATTTTACCTTTTCATCCCTTTGAAATGTATTTTTTATGTGAATTGTATGTTTTTTTACAATCTTGTTATATAATCTCTCTGATTTTATTAATATAATTTCACTTCCCATTTCCTCTAAAAAATTAAAATATGTGTCATTTGAATATATATTTGTTGTATTGTCTTATAAATTTCTTTATGATGGTTTTACTTTTGTTTATTTAACTTTTGGTATTAAATTATATTATTCATAATCAATTTATATGTAATAACTTTTGAAAGTGTTTAGTAATTAATCATCCTATAATTTTTTTCACATATTCTAGTATCACTTAATATTTCTCATGATTCCCTAGGGATATGATCTAATGATATCATCCATATTTGTATCAAGGTGTCATATGATCACATATTTTTAAATCCTTAAGAAACATGTTTATTCCTCTAGTCAATTAATATTTAATGAAATTATGAATGATTTCTTGTGTGGACCATATATACATCTCAATAATATGATGTAATAGTTAGGACTGGAACTTTATGTCAGGACAATGAACTAGGTAATGTTTTATGTATCATTATATGATATATAATTGAATACATAGTGAATTAAAATCATTTGTGGGCCTCTGATGACTTTGTTATTTTGCCTTGGTAATGAACATTGATATATGGTAATATGTCCAGTTTTGTATTGTTTCCACATTATCATGTTGTCAAGATACCCTGATATCTACTTATTTATAAAAAAACATATAAATTGATTAATAATGTATGATTCATAATTTATTGGGTAGTATTTTCTTATGATATGTTCATGTGCCTTGATTATGTTCTCAGGACTACATGTTTATATTATACAACTTATAAAGTTCAATTATTATATTTTAAGTTTACCATTACTGATAATTTGACAAAACCCATCTTAAGATTCTATTTACACATATTAGGAATAAGAGTATAGTTTATGATATGAAAAAATCATATTCATTTGTGGATAATTTTATGCAGTATGTTTAATACTGACAGTAAAAATGTAAAACTTGGTTTATTTAGAAAGTTTTTCAATTGATGGTAAAGATTCATGTTTCATTAAGAATTTTATAAATTTATAAAACTATAAACCTAAAGTTTCTTAGGAATACAAGTAACAAAAAAAATATGATTGATATTTTAATTTGTGTATAGTAATGTCTGGGTTTCTTCAATTTTTATTGAACACAGTTTTATGGAATATTTTTTTAGCACTATATCTAAAAGTAAGGTTCTGAGGTCTCATATTTGGTATCAAAATATGGTTTAGATAGCTTTTTAGGTTTGGATATTATTATATTAACATAATTTTGTATTTTTTGATACCATCATGGGTTCATATGTGTATGTTTGATAATAATATCAAATTCATGGGCCCCATTTATTTCTTATGTTATTAGTTTTCAAGGTGATTAATGATATTGTGGAGATTATTAATGGGGTTTTATGTAGAATAAATAATTTATTACCCTACTACAACATGGCCTATTATCAGCGCTAAAAACTTACATTAACAGTGCTAGAAAAGCATTTTTAATGTCGGCGTAGAAAAGGGTGGGTCCCCTTTATCAGTGCTCTAAAAAGCGCTAATAAAGGACCCCCATTATCAGTGATTTTTTTAGTGATGATAAAGGTATCCTATATCAGCGCTTTTAGGAATTCTAATAAAGGTGGTCCTTTATTGGCGCTCTTTTAGCACTGTTAAAACTGTCCTTTATCAGTGCTCAAAAAAGAACTGATAAAGACACCTTCCCCTGCACCTACAAAATAGAACCTGCACACCTGCACACCTTCACAAACCAAAATACCTATACAAAGTAGCACATGAACACCTACAAAAAAATAGCACTCGCACAACATATTTTGACAGAAAATGGTATAAACATTTACTTAACATCATGAATACAAAAAAACACACTTCTATATACATTTCAAATATTGTTTTACATAGTTACAATTACAATTATTCAACAACAGTTATAAACATTCATGTTTCATCCCTTGATTTCCATGATCTGCTCTCAAAAGTTCTGGTCCACGGTATTTGTTGCCGAACAAAGAATCCAAACTCAAGGAAAAAAATTCACCTATATAAGAAAAAAATATTATGTTAGTAATACAATAATGAAATAAATTAAAACATTAATATGAAAGAATAAATTAATATGTAAATGTGAAACTATAATATGAAATTTTAAAGTCAAATGTTTTCATTATGATAACAATGAAAGGGAATAATGTAAAATCAATATGTTTTTGGATGATTTATCTCATTTAATAAATACTGATTATTTATCCAATGAAAATCTTTACCGGTCACACCATGCGTCAGATTGAGGTGTAGTCAATTCTTACACATCATAAATGACTCATGGATAATTTTCCAAAAGTATTAAAAAAATCCAAACACATTTTCTCGGTTTGTCGTATGTCACTTGTGTTGTTTTCTAAAGTTTATGTCAATTTGAAACTGATATCAGACACTTTTAGCCATACCGAACACACTGTGCGTCGGATTGAGGTACGGTCGATTTGTACATGTCACAAATGACTCATGGATCATTTTCCTAAAGTATCAAAACAATCCTAATGACTTTTCTTGGTATTTCATATGTCATTTGTGTTTTTTTCTAAAGTTAATCTCAATTTCAAACTGATATCAGACACTTTTAGTCATTCCGGTCACACCATGCATCGGATTTAGGTGCGGTTGATTCGTACACGTCACAAATGACTCATAGATCATTTTTGTAAAGTATAAAACAATACGAACATGTTTTCATGGTTTTCCATATGTCACTTGTGTTGTTTTCTAATGTTTATGTCAATTTGAAACTGATATTAGACACTTTAAGCCATACCAGTCACACCATGCATCGGATTGAGGTGCGGTCGATTTTTACACATAAAAAATGACTAATGGATTATTGTACTAAAGTATCAAAACAATCTGAACGCATTTTCTCAGTATTCTGTATGTTATTAGTGTTCTTTTCTAATGTTTATGTCAATTTCAAACTGATATCAGACACTTTTAGCCATACCTGTCACACCGTGCGTCAGATCGAGGTGATCTCAATTCATAAATGTCACATATGACTCATGGATCGTTTTCCTAAAGTAACTAAACAATCCTAACGCGTTTTATCGGTGTTCCATATGTCACTTATGTTGTTTTCTAATGTTTTTATCAATTTGAAACTGATATCAGACACTTTTAGCCATACCGATCACACCGTGCATCGGATTGAGGTGCGGTCAATTTTTAGACATCAAAAATGACTCATGGATTGTTTTCCTAAAGTATAAAAAACCTGAATGCATTTTATTGGTATTCTGTATGTCATTTGTATTGTTTTCTAAAGTTTATGTCAAATTCAAACTGATATCAGCCACTTTTAGCCATACTGGTCACACTGTGCGTCAGACTGACATGTGGTATATTTTTACACGTCACAAATGAGTCATGTATCCTTTTCCCAAATTATCAAAATAATCCGAACATGGTTTCTCAGTATTCCGTATGTCACATTTTTTGTTTTCTAAAGTTAATGTCAATTTCAAACTGATGTCATAAACTTTTATCCATTCTGGTCACACCGTGTGTCGTATTGAGGTGATTTCAATTCATACACGTCAAATATGACTCATGGATAGTTGTAATAAATTAGAAAAACAATACGAACCCATTTTATCGGTTTTCCGTATGTCACTTGTGCTGTTTTCTAAAGTTTATATCAATTTGAATCTGATATCAGACACTTTTAGCGATATTGTTTTCACCGTGCATCGGATTGAGGTGCGGTCGATTCGTACGTATCACAAATGACTCATGGATCGTTTTCCTAAAGTATTAAAACAACCTGAATGCGTTTTCTCAGTATTCTATATGTCAGTATTGTTGTTTTCTAAAGTTTGTGTCAATTTCAAACTGATATCAGACACTTTTTACAATACTGGTCACACCGTGCATTGGATTGAGGTGCGGTCATTTCTAACACGTCAAAAATGACTCATAGATTGTTGTACAAAAGTATCAAAACAATCTGAATTCGTTTTCTTTGTATTCTGTATGTCACTTGTGTTGTTTTCTAATGTTAATGTCAGTTTCAAACAGATATCAGACACTGTTAGCCAGGACAGTCACACCGTGCATCGGATAGAGGTTTGGTTGATTCGAACACTTCACAAATGCCTCATGGACCATTTTCCTAATGTATCAAAACAATCCGAACGCATTTTCTCAGTATTCCGTATGTCACCTGTGTTATTTTCTAAAGTTAATCTCAATTTCAAACTGATACCAGACACTTTTAGCCATGCCAGTCATACCGTGTGTCGGATTGAGGTGTGGTCAATTCGTACACTTCAAAAATGACTCATGGATCATTGTCCTAAATTATGAAAATAATACAAACGTGTTTTCTCCGTATTCCGTATGTCACTTGTGTTGTTTTCTAAAGTTTATGTCAATTTGAAACTGATATCAGACACTTTTAGCCATACCGGTCACACCATGCATTAGATTGAGGTGTGTTCAATTCGTACACATCACAATTGACTCATTGATCGTTGTCCTAAAGTATCAAAACAATATGAATGATTTTTCTCATTATTTGTATGTCATTTGTGTAGTTTTCCAATGTTTATGTCAATTTGAAACTAATATCAGACACTTTTAGCCATACCAGTCACACCGTGTGTCGGATTAAGGTACGGTCTATTTTTATATGTCAAAAATGACTCATGGATCGTTGTCCTAAAGTATCAAAACAATCTGAACACGTTTTCTTAGTATTTTGTATGTCCGTAGTGTTGTTTTCTAAAGTTTGGGTCAATTTCAAACTGATATCAGACACTTTTAGCCATACCGGTCACACCGTGCGTCGTATTGAGGTGCGGTCTATTCGTACACGTCACAAATGACTCATGGATCTTTTTCCTAAAGTATCAAAATAATATGAACACTTTTTCTTGGTATTCTGTATGTCACTTGTGTTGTTTTCTAAATTTAATGTCAATTTCAAACTGATATCAGACACTTTTAGCCATACTGGTCACACCATGCATCGGATTGATGTGTGGTCAATTCTTACACGTCACAAATGACTTATGGATCGTTTTACTGAAGTATAAGAACAATCTATATGTGTTTCTCGGTATTCCATATGTAACTTGTGTTTTTTTCTAAAGTTAATGTCAATTTCAAACTGATATCAGACACTTTTAGCCATGACGGTCACATCGTGCATCGGATTAAGGTGTGGTCAATCTGCACCCATCAAAAATAACACATGGGCCGTTATCCTAAAGTATCAAAACAATCCGAATGCGTTTTCTCGGTATTTTGTATGCCAGTTGTGTTGTTTTCTAAAGTTTATGTCAATTTTAAACAGATATCAGATACTTTTAGCCATACCGGTCACACCGTGCATCGTATTGAGGTGAGGTCAATTCGTACATGTTAAAAATGACTAATGGATCTTTGTTCTAAAGTATCAAAACAATCCGAACACGTTTTCTCAATTTTCCATATGTCATATGTGTTGTTTTCTATAGTTAATGTCAATTTCAAACTAAGTAGTAGTAACTCACTAATATTGGGACATGAAACATAAGAAAGGGTGATCATAGATGCTCAATAAGTGTAAAAAATGGAGATATCAATTACCATATAAAGATAACATAAGTATTAGGAATTTACCTTCATTATCCTATTTGTTTACATTCTTCTATCAGGTACACTGCCCATTCGTTTCTAAATACATTTATATCATCTTCTGAATGAGAGTTTTTGCGAAATTCATAGTAGTACTGAAAAAATATAAATACATAAAGGATTAATAGTTATTTTAAATGAATTAGTAATTATTTTCAAAAATACCTCTTCAGGGATGCTATTTTTTTCATGAAATATGATCTCTTTCATAAATTTACAAACATAATAATCATAGTTCTTGTCGTTTTTTTGTTTCGGACAATGTAGAAACATCATGAAAAATAAGTAATTTGTTTTGATATGTATTTGTATAGTGAAATAAATTATATATACCCAGATACTTCTCCATTTGTAGATCGTGTGCGCATTTTTGTCCTTAGGCCCTGGATTCATTCCAGCCTTTAGATGATATTCATACATCACCCTATCATAACAGAATCCTCATTAAAAGATAATATAAATTATATAACTATATATTTATGTCTAAAATGTTAGATCTAGTGTATTACGAATTGACAATCTCCATCATGTGTGGTCGGTTTGTTGGATATCCATGAAGTGAATCCAGAAAATAAATCTTTAGAGTATCCAAATTGACTGCAATGAGCATCCAATGTTCCCTAAAAACACAAAAAAGAATATGTACTGATATAAATGAAAATATAATTTATATGATTAAAATGTAGAGTTTTACCCCTACAATGTTGGTATTAAAAAGAGTCTATCAGTTGTAATTCTTCTTTGAAACGTTCTGAGCATATTTGTCATTAATTTAGCTTGAAAATAAGAATCTATTTCTTCTCATTGTGTAGAAATGGTGTGAGGACTAATGAGTACAAATTTGTATTCATGGGAAAATCCCTTCAATTGTTTTTCATATATAAGCCTATGAAAAATATGAAATGTATTTATCCATAATTATCATAGTATATCAGCTTCTGTAAAATCAAATCATGGAAACATACCTCATGTATACATTTATAACTGAGGTGGCTAGCCAGTCAGATGTGATGATTTCAGCAACAACGTCAGCACTAAAGAAATCTAATGTTTCCTCTCTGTACATGTCTTTTTCACAAACAATTTTGTGTCTCCTGCTGCCTATCATTTTCATATCCACATGAGCTTACAATGATATTAAATGTGTATATAGAACGGGTGGCATGAACACACTCTCAGTAGATCATTTTTCTCGGTTGGTTTATCCTTTTGAGACCATCTTTTATTTAAGCTCCTCCATTTTTTCCTTATGTAATAACATTCATCGGTTCAGCCATTTTCTAATTTAATGTTAAAGGTTCTGCTTGAAAAATGATTTGGAAATGAATACCTCCTAGTCGACATGTTTTTTTACTGGATTTGATGGCTATGAAACGAATGTTCCAACAACCTTTTCCACCGTATGAATGTCATCATCGTCATTTGACACGAGTAGCTCGGTGCTCGCCTCATAAGCTATGTTAATCGACACTTTGACATGACTGGTTGGAAGTGGTCTGGAGTGTAGCATTTCATTATGCATATTGAACACTGTAGCCCTCGCTACAAGGTGATGGGTGGGAGTTAACACATATAAATCAAAGTCATTTTCACCCTATATAATATCATTACAAGAAATGTATCAGTGTCTATGTCATTCAAATTTCATAGAAACTAATATTAGAACATTTATTACCTCGTTTAAGTCAGGTCTTTGAGGGGAATGGCTCACCTCAATGATGGTCGGGGTGGGGTGGGGTCTTCTCGCGCGGGTTTTTCTTGAGTTGTTTGTTCTCTTCACCTCTCCTCCATAAAATTTTCTAGCATCTCTCCCTGGCATTGGAATTTTTCATCAAGGGTAGATACTCTATCTCTCATTACTTTCAATTCTTTAGTTTGTCCATCCTGTTGTTTTTTTTTCTGAAAATATGCCTGGGGTGTCACCCCAAAACCCACACCTCTGACGTGGCCATATTGTTCTGGTTGTTTCAAGGCTGCTGAAAGTATGTATGCATCCAGTGTGGGTGTTGTTGATTCCTATGACTATGTCAAATAAAAAATATGGAATAATGAGTAATCATCGTTATGTGATAGTGATTTAAATCAAAACATGTTTATATTATGTCATCCTTACACATGTTTCCCACACTATTTGTGTGTTTTCATCTACCAGTTTCCCCTTTTTAATAACACAAGACTCCTTCCAAAGCACATCGTGTAGAATAGTAGTGTCTTGGGATTTTGATTCATCAATCTGCATATACATAAAGAAACATGGTTATAGTGTTGTCTTATGTCACATAAAAGTATTACAGTACTTTTAAAATACGTACCAATTGTTTTTCATTTGAAGCATAACACATCCTTTCTTTACGATAGGGGTACGCTGGTTTTGCTGCCCGTTATTTATTTTCATCACTTAGTAGTTGTTTCATAAAAAAACTGTCAATCAATGTGATAAATACAAGCAACGTTAAACAACGTGAAACCAAACACAATGTACCTGAAATGTCTCTTCTGCACAATGGTTGAAAAACATATTCCATGCTCCTTGGGATATCAAGTGTGCATGAAGAGGAGGTGGGTGCCGCTTGATTTTCCCTTCAGTATCTTTCAGATGATGTTTCGTTAAAATGGTTTGAAAGCCTCTATAAACCCTTCCTGCGAGTCTTAATATATATTCTTTGTGCGAAACATCTACTATAAATGCACTCTATAAGAGATGATGAAGAGTTAGTCAATATTTCAGTATTTTCTTTTATTTTTTTTTTATAAATTAAATAAATGATATCGTAATTTTATCGTAATCTCTTCCCACATTAATGTTTTTAGCCCGCTAAAAACATGGTTCCACGACTCTACATCAATTGGCACAAGTTGTCGAGTGATGATTACAATGTAGCTACTAAACATGGCTTTGTTGGGGTTTACATTCTGGCCTCATTCATTCCATCCCACCTCAAATTTGATGCCTTTTGGTTTTGCCTTAAGGATTTTGGCTAAAACTATCAAACTACGGCGCACCTGTTTTTTTTGTGTCGTCAGGGTTTCATCGCGTACCATTTCCTCAGTTTCTACATCATAATTATGTTTCTCTAATGTGCTAGCATCAGCACTAGGACCAGTAGAAACAAGTTTAGAAACATGTAGTACCTCAGGAGTGGGACCAGCTACAACAGGTTGATAGACCTATTGTACCTCAGCAGTGGGACCAGCTGCAACAGGTTGAGAGGCCTATTGTGTCTCGGGATTGGGTGCATCAGCAGGTGCAGAAGTCATTATCTGCAGAACTGGTATAACATTTAATTTAGACCACATAAAATCAGAAGCAAACATATAATAACATAATGTAACACAATCTATATTACAATAAAAAAATAACCTGATTATTGAACTCTCTTTTTTTTAAAGGATGAGGGGAGTTGACCCCTCTATCAACTATCCATATCCCTTCATTGTGGTCTCCTATGATATAAAAAACGTTTTCTACATTGGGACTACTATAAAATGATTGTGAAGCCCCAATGAAAGGGTCATCTTCTGTTGAATTTTTATCTGACCCTTCAGCTGTTTTGGTCGATAACAGAACGATTGACCAGTTTCGGTTTGCAGGATCTGAAACATAAAATACCTGCACTACCTGTGATGCCATTATAAATAATTCGTCTTTCTCTCCTTCCTAACTGAATTCAACTTTCTTGAATCCCAAATCATCTATTTTAACAGCAAACCTGTTATCAACCCACTTGCATTGAAATATCAGAACACGAAATTCCATATAATCCAACTCCCATATTTGTTTGACGATGCCAAAGTATGACATATTCGCATAAATTGGATTTCTGTTTTTAGCACAAGAAACATGCATCGCTTTAGCCACAAGTGTAACCCCAATATTCTGCATGGTACTGTCTTCATCATGTTCATTAGTATAAAATGTATAACCATTAACTACATAAGCATTGTAAGATAATGCATACACACTTGGTCCTCTGGCTATCCATCGAAGTTGTTCTGAAATTGACTCTGGATTTTTATCTGAATTCTTAAAAATATGATCTCGAAACCATCCTATAAACTGTCGATTATGTGTATCTGATATCCTTTTTTCTGCCATAGATGGATTTAAATGCCTAAGAATTTCTTTTTGGATTTCAACATATGGGTCAACGTCGAAACTGTTATGAAAAAAATAAAGGTGGGCCTGCTCCCGATCTGTAATATTGATTGTGACAACCTGTCTTCCAGAAATTCTTTCACCCTCAATCCGCCCAGTCTGACGAGATTTCGGTAGGCCAATTCTTTCCACACCAGAAAAGTATTCGGTACAGAATTCAATGGATTCCTCAACAATATATTTCTCTGCAATACAACCCACTGGCCGACTTCAATTTTTGATATACCCTTTAAAAAACTTCATATACCCTTTAACAGGGTATATCCATCTGTAATGTAGAGGACCACATAGTCGAATCCCTCTCACCAAGTGGACCATCAAATAAACCATCATATCAAAAAATTAAGGTTGGGAGAACATTTCTAATTCACATAATATGACTGTAATTTCTCTTTCCATAGTTGGCAATTCTGTCGGGTCTATAACTTTGCTGCATATAGAATTGAAGAAGAAACACAGTTTCATTAATTTATGGTGGAAATTCTTGGGAAAAATTCAACGTAAAGCAATTAGAATGAGATCTGGCATCAAAACATTACCGTCATGTGATTTTAGACCTTTTAACTTCAAGTTTATCATTGATACGAGGTTACTGATATTTGATGAATACCCCTCTGAAACCATTACATCATTCAAGAAGTTGAAAAACTGATATCTCTCCTGCCTGGAAAGAGTGTAAGCAGCAGAAGGAAGAAATTTTTGGTTTTCACCCTTCATTGGCTCCAACTCTTCTTATATTCCCATCTCAACCAAGTCCAACCAAGCCTTAATTCCATATTTTGTTTTTCCAGATGTATTTAGCAATGTGATTATGAAACTATCAAATACATTTGTTTCTACATGCATAACATGAAGAAAATGTCTGACATACAGACAATTCCAGTATTGTAATTCAAAAAAAACTGATCTCTTTTTCCAACCAATTTTCGTATGGTTTTTCAAAGCTGGTTTACCAAAAGTAGTGTCCACATTTTTAACTTTCTCAAACTATTGATCGCCTATTAGTGGAGACGGTGCTGTACATTCTTCTGAACTTCCATTGAATGATGTCATCCTGGAACGGTAATTATGTCGTCGTGGTAGAAATCTGTGATGTCCTAGAAACCGGGTTTTCGATGAATGTTTCAAACTAATTGAATGTGTACCTTATTCGCAAATGGGACACCCTTGAGTTCCTTTAATGCTATATCCTGAAAAATTTCTATAAGTAGGGATGTCATTTATTGTCCCATACAACATGGATCTGAAAGTGAAATCTTCCTTTCTGTAAGCATCATACAATCTATCACCCGAATCCCACAATAATTCTAAATATTCAATAAATGGGGCTAAATAAACATCAATATCATTACCCAGTGGATTTGGCCCTGATATAGGCATAGATAAAATGATTTATTTTCATTTCATGCATAATCACATTGGTAAGTTATAATTTATCAACTTAACGGGCCATGTACTGTGACTGTTTCTTTGAAAACCAAAATGATTCACTCCATCAGTAGATAACACAAGACGAAGGTTTCTCGACTCGTTTCCAAATTCAGGATACTCATGATCAATTATATTCCATTGAGTAGAGTCTTCCGGGTGACGTAGTATCCCATCTTTAATTCTTGTATTTGTATGCCCTGTTAATTTTTCTGCAGTCTCCTCACTTGCATATAGGTGCCTAAACCTTGGAATTATTGGAAAGTATCATACACCTTTAGTAAGACTATGTTCATCCTTCTTGTATCGTGAAGCACCACACTTTGGGCATTATTTAAGTAATTTTTGTTCCTTGAGAAACAGTATACAGTCATTCATGCAGGCGTGTATTTTTTCAGAGATCATACCCATCGAGTGTAGCATTCATTTGGCATCGTATGTTAGGATTGGGAGCTCATTGTCTTCTAGGAGCATGTCATTCATGAGAGAAATTAGTTTTGTAAAACTTCTGTCACTCCACCCGTTGTATGCTTTAAAATTATACAGCTTCAGTATGGCTGACAATGCTGTATATTTAGTGTGACCAGCATAAAATGGCATCTTTGCATAACTTTTTAACTTCTCAAAAAATTTTGGGAAATCACAAAGTTCATCTTTGATGGTCCTTTTCATTTCCTCAACACGATCTTCATCATCATTCACGTCTGTAATCACATCCTTCATACGGTCATCTTCATTATTCATGTTTGTAATCATATCAGATGATCCATAAAATGTTGTGTCATCCCGGTCACTACCTATATTCATTGTTTCCCTGTGTTTATTCCAACATATATAACTCTGATCTATTCTGTGACAGATCAAGTGTTCTTCCAACTCCTCTGGAATAATTTTTTTTGATTAAAAACAGCGTAAACATGGAAAAAGGATTTGAGAAGGGTCGCATGCATGATCTTTTGCAAACTTGATAAAATCTTTCACGCCTTGTTCATACTCTTTTGTCAACCGATTGACATTCATCCATTCTTTATTTATATTCATCCTATTTGAAATCCATAGGATGGGTATATAAGTTAGGGGAGATGGAATATGAGTATAATTTAGATAAAAAACTAGATACTTCAAAAATGGTGGGGGAGTTCTCATTAATAGAAAATCTTGGGTAGTTCTTGAGATTCATCCAATCTCTTCCTTTCTTCGATCCCCCCTGATGAGGGGTGGTTCTTGGGAGTTTTTTATAGTGAGTTAGTGAGTTCTTCCCTCATACTTCCTCCATTACTATTAACCATTATTTTCTTATGATTTGGAATAATTTTAACTAGGATTTTTGTGATGGTTTCACTATATCATCTTCAAATCAATTCAGATGATGTAGATTTTGATTGTATTTGCTAGAGGTTATCCTCGTATGATGAACGTACCATGTTGTGTGCGGTTTAGGTGGTGTTGTGTTTCCCAGTGAGGTTTTAAAAGATTATTCGTAATTATATTAAGGTGAATAATTAATTATAAGTTTCTATAATTAATTATTTGGGAATTGTTCCTTGAGATTGGGTCTCAATCATTTGTACAAGATTATATAAGGCATGTATAGTCTTGGTTGAGGATGAGTTGATCTTGGTTAGGGGTTACTCCATTTTTTGAGGTAGGTGGACCCGATAATACAAAACGATGTTCCAATATATACATGATTGTGCATTAATGCATGAGTATATGTGATCCAGAGAAAGGGATAGAAATCAAGAGCAACCAAGGTAAATAAATAGGGTGTTTTTGATCCACCAAGAGATAGAGTGAGGGTTATATTGAATGTTTGTGCTTTTGTGATCATCTAGAGATTATGTATCCATGGAGTAGTTATGTTTATGAGAGGATCGGGTTTGGTATGAGATTTGTATATCCTAGTTAGGTTTTCTAAGGCTATTTGAGTAGGTATTAGAGTATTAGGCCTAAACAAGAGATATTGTATAGTTTTATATCTCACGTATGATGAGGAACATCCTATTAATGATATATAAGAGCCATGGTGTGATAATATGATGTGAGATATAGAAATGAGGATATATATAAACCAAATAGAGCACACAACAAAACCATGATGATCCATAAGCATATAACATAAAGAATACATAAACATGATCCATATACAATGTCAACTGAACAAAATAGAAACTAAAAACAGAGATAGAATAAATCAGAACCCGACCAGATATCTTTGTGACATTTTGGTTACCACTAACTATAAGACCAACATGCTTTAAAGGAAACCTAAAAAAGAAAACCAAACCTAAAAATAACTTGGGTCTACTGATGTTGAGTGTCACAAGTAGGGTGTGAGCATCAAACAACTTAGTAGGTAAGCACCACATATTCCATACATTACCTTTCCTGAAATAATACAAAAAAACTAGTTTGAAATACATTTATAAAATAGGTTTTTATCATTTAAATAACCAAAAAATATTTTTTAGAAAATCCATTTTCAAAACAAATCACAACTTCAATTTTTAAAATAGATATCTAGTTTAAAAAATGAATTCAAAATTCAATATAAGAATCCAAACAAGGTGATCATAGATCCATGATGAAATTAATTGAAACAATAAAAGTAGAAAAATACTAGAAAAGTAGATAACCAAAGTGAAAAAAATAAAGATGAACATATAGATATGTAATCATTAGAATTACCCAAACATACCTAAAACAATCCCTAGACTTACTAGGTTCAAACTCACCTACCGACATATGGTGTACCTCCATAGTAAACAACCAACATTTATGCTCCATTATAGTAGTATACCAGAGAATAAATAGTCCATCACATGCACGGTATAAACCAATTACACACAAATGACTCTATGCATGTCTTTCTCAAGATCAAACACCTACTATGTGGAAAACCTCTCCAAAATGGGATAACCATAGAGGTTCCCATCACATATCAAGTCACACACAAGTGAAAATAGTGCCTATACATCACAGGAGTTTCAAAACCAATTTCCAAAACACTAAAAAATACCAATAGATCTGTAAAATTTACAAATCAAATTCCATTTTCAAAACCAAGGGGAAAACACCATGTAAGCTCTAAAGATTCCAAATGGGCCTTTATGACATTTAGAAACCAAACCACCCCTCAAGAATCCAAACATACCTAGATTTAGGGAACACATTTGAAACTAATTTTGAAATTTGGGAACAAAGGATCCATTTTTGAAACATTGGGGTTTTATAAGTACCATTTGAAAGGAAGAGGGATAAGGAAAATAATGAATAATGGAGGGAAATTGTTTTGAAATCCTGAGTTTAAAGTGGGCATCATTTTATAAAGCCATTATCATTTTTTTACCAATCCACATTTGTACTCTGTGCACATATGAATATGCCTACATACAATAGTTCACTTATAGAGGCCAAAATAATACAAAAAATTCTAATTAAATAAACACAAGGGGAATTATAATTAACCACACGGGTTAACACAATTAACCAAAGAATAAAAGGCACCAAAACCCACTCAAAAAGATCAATTAAAAAGTAAACCAACCGTAAGTGGGGAGATTTAATCAAGATAAAATAAGTAACCAACCACATATACATGTGTCACACACACAAGCATCACACACAAGAATCACGCCAAATCATAATTAATCTAAATATTAAAAATAAATGAAAACATAATTAATTCATGAAAATTAAATTTTACTCACCTTAAGGATGAGGAAATGGTGGAGGAGGAGAAGGAGGCATCGACAGTGGAGGCAGCGGAGGCTGCAATGGTAGCACGGAGGTAGCGCAGAGGCAGCACGGAGGCAGCGCGAAGGTAGCGGAGGTAGTGGAGGCAGCTCGGAAGCAGAGGAGGCAGCGGAGGAGGAGGAGGAGAATAAGAAGAAGGGGGAGGAGGAGGAGGAGGCCGCTGTGGAGGAGGAGCCGGAGGAGTCACGGTGGGGAGGAGGCAGTTGAGTAGGCAAAGGAGGAGGAGGTGCCAGTGGAGGAGGAGGAGGAGGAGGCTGTGATGGAGGAGGAGGAGGAGCGGCGGAGAGGAGGCTGCGGCGTGGGAGGAGGAGGAAGAGGAGGAGTCGCGGTGGAGGAGGAGGAGGAGGAGAAGTAGCCGCCGGAGGAGGAGGAGGAGGCGGTGGCCGCAGCCGCGACAGAGGAGGAGGAGAAGGAGGCGGCGGCAGCGGCGGAGAGGAGGCAGTGGCGGAGAGGAGGTATTGGTGTAGAGGAGGTCTTCCGTGAAATCTTGATAGGGTGCGGGGAGGAGGAGGAGGACCATGTGGATTTTATAAATCTCACGTGGATCTTTATCAGTGCTAGTAAAAAGCGCTCATAAAGGGGGTATTTATCAGTGCTAAAATGAAAAGCGCTGATAAATACCACCTCTATCAATTCTTTTTTAGCGCTGATAAAGGTTGGGCTTTATCAGTGATTTGTAGGGCTGATAAAGAGTGACTTTATCATCACTTTTCATTTTAGCACTGATAAAGACACTCTTTATCAGTGATTTTGTAGCGCTGATAAATACGTAGTTTATCAATGCTAATAAAAGGGCTGATAAATGTATAAATTTTAGAATTTTTTTATATTATTATATATTTATTTAACTCTAAATATATATATCTCTATTTATACTTATAAAATTATTTGAAAGGTATATTTATATATATATCATTGAAAATATAATAAAATATATATTTATTTTTTAAAAATAATTTAATTTTTGTTATAAGTGTACATTTTTTATAACATATATATTATATGGGTAACATAATGAATTATAATCTATAAATGAACATTACTCAATATGCACATATATATATGCATGTATGATATATTCATTGACCCCAATTCATTGTAAAACACATATATATACGCATGTATGATATATTCATTGACCCCATGGAAAACACATATATATTCAATAATTTTAATTATACATATATATTAAAACGTATTATATATTTATAAATAAAACAAATACATTAAATATAATTAAATATAATATATATTAATATATATGAATTAATAAATCTAATAAATATAATGAATTACTAAATCTAATAAATATATAATGAATTAATACATCAAATAAATCTAATAAATATATTTATTATTAATCTTATAATTATTTAATTATTTATAAATATTTACTTATAACATGTGTTTTTTATATAATGTATACAATGAATATTATCAGTGCTAAGCAAAGAACTGATAAATGTAACATTTATCAGCCCTAAGAAAAGCGCTGATAAAGGCAGGCGCCAGCCTTGCCCAGTTTTGTGGTAGTGTGAATAGGTAACACATTTGTTTTATATTCTATTTAATGTTGAGGAAATTTTAGTAAATTGGGATAATGGGTAAATTAACTTTTGGATTATATTTTAAGTATTATAGATAACATTTGGGTTTGAAAAGTAATTTGATGATAAGGTGATTTGGGATATTTTTGAAAATATTAAAATATTTTTGGGAGTATAAATGAATAAGAAAATATTGTCTGATATGTGATTTTTATTATTTGTGGATAAAAGGGTAATTTGATTTCTAGTATCATAGGTTTCTAGGAATTTTTTTTATAAAATAGTAATAAATGTCATGTCAAATTTAGGTTTAATAACTTATAGGTATTTTTCTATTAATATTAAGATGATTAAACTTAATGATTTCTGACTTAGACTTAAAGAGTTATATTTTGAACCAATAATATCTTAGTTGAACTAAGTATATCATGTTATATAATGAATGTTTCATAGGATGATACATTTTTATGATTGATTTTTCATATGTTTATTTACTCTATTTTATTAGATATTATCATAAATATTTTTTTATTCGGTTGATTACAGGATCATGGATATGAATCTCGGAAGGGCATGTCTCTAAAAACTCTTATAACCAACAAAGAGTCATATTTTGAATAATGTTTTATGAAAAATACTAAAATTGACATGTGTCTATTATGGGGAAAAATATAAGTTTTTTATTCCTAATTAAGATAGTGAGTTTGGTATCTCTTAGAAACTATATCTTAAATCTAATATATCTTATAAATACACTCATGTATTTTCCATGTAACAAAATTTTTTGGGTGAAATTATTTTAAGGTATTAGAATATGAAACCAAAGGTTTTAGGACACAATTTTATTCCTCAACCCATATTTTTATAAATTATAAATATCTTATATTAAAATATTTTCTATTGAGATGGAAATATGTCAAATAATATACGAATTGAATTAAAAGGGTAAAAATCTATTGAGTATAATATTACAAGTTTGGAATTTCAGATATAAAATTACTATAAATAAAGTTAATTTAGATGAAAATAGTATATATTTCAATTGTAAAGAATTTATCTGAAAAAAAATAAATGATTTTAGAATAGGTAAAAAGGTACAAATTCATTTGTGAAAATACCATTTATTTAAAGGGATTTTTTTCTAAAATATTCATTTTTTCAAAATTTAGTACTTTTTAAGAATCGATTAAATAAAATTTATTTATTAAATTTACGTAAATACTATTAAAATATTTTAATAACATCTGAAAATTAATTAAAAAACTATACATAAAGTTAATTTAATTATTCAGGCCTAGAAAAATGTTATTTTGTTTAGAAACATTGTTTTAATTATAAATTATATTAATTTTTATTAAGGACATAACATCTTAGATTTTATAATTTTAATTTGATAAAATTAAGATTTTTTTTGTATCATTATTTTGAGATTATATTGAGGTGAATTTTTTTTGTTTTTTCTAAGCAATTTTATATTTCAATGAATAGTTAAAAATATAGTATTTATAAACTCTATAACTTTTATAAAATCACAAAGATGTTAATATGATTTTAATGTTTATTAAAAAATAAAAAATAATAGATATATATTATTATATGATACAAAAAATATCAACTAATCAATATAAATTATATTTTATGCAAACATAAATTTTAAAACATTTATTACTACTCATACAGTGCATGCACAACATTGGAAAGAAGGGTGTATATGATAAAACATTTAGAATAGGATAAGTATACTATTGAATTAAAAGATAAATATCATGGATATTAAATTATTTTTCTTTTTATTTAAAATTTTTTTACTAATATTACTAGTTAATTATCCTAATGCTTTCACTATTTTGATACAACACTTATACAAACTAGAGAAAAGTAAATTAAATAGATTTAAAAACATTAAAGTGATAATTGTTTTGTGAATTATGTTGTTTGAAAAAAAAATTAATAAATTATAATTAATTATATAAAAAATAAATCATTATTTTTTTCATTTTAATATTATTAATGTTAAATTACGAGAACAATGTGAAATTATTTTATTATATTTAATGATAAAAATGACTTATAATGTCATAAAATATCAAAAACCCGTATATATATATATATCTCTCTCTTTGTGTGTATATGTATATATGATTAAGTATTTTAATATTTACCTTCCATTCCCATTTTAATTTTTTATCTATTTTGAATTCATTATTCAGGAATATAATGTTGCATTAGTATTAAAAAAAGAATAAAAAATTTTACTTCTTCTTTCACTTATGAACTGACCCCTCCACCACTATTTCAAATGCATGCCTAAAATAATAATTCCCCCTATAAAATAAAAAATTTCCTTCCCTAATAATACTCTCAAACTTTTGGTAGCTTCTGGCTTCAATATGTATATTTAGTAATTATAAATAAATAATAACAATATTTTATAAATAACTTTTTTATTATACTCATACATTTATTTTAAAGTGTTCTTTTTTAGTTTGGGATTATCACATACATGAACAATGTTATAAATTCATATCTTAGATAACTAATAAAACATAAATAATTGAGATATATGGTATTAATAAGTAAATACTTTTCTTTTGTTCTGTAATTATAATATTTATATTGAAATAAATATATATTTTATTATATTTTTAAGAATTGTTGAAAAAAAAATGATATCTATTTTATCATGAATAACTATTCTAAAAAATCCCACGAATAAAAACTATAAATTCATAACCCTTTATGGAAATTCAATTATAGTACATGTAATATTCCTGATATTATGAACTAGTGAACATTGAATGATGACAGAAACTGTTATATAGAAATATACAGGGAACTATTGAAATCACTAATAACCAATGATTGATATTTACTAAAAATAAATGAAAATTAAGTAACAAATTAATATAAAATATTAAAATAGTCAATAAGGTTCTGAAATAAATAATCAATGAGTTATAGTTTATTATAAAGGGGTTCAAAACATTACCAGTCAAGAGGAAGTCTAAGGATATGGTTTTTCTTATCTAAATTTCATTTTATTTAGTAATAATGGTTCTCCTAGAGCACCAATATTCTTATTTGTTTGAATATTTCATTATTATTTTATTGTGTTTTTTCCCAATTTCGATTCTAGTGATTTACATTATCAACATAAACAGATTTTCAAAATGTTTTTTTTCATATTTTTTCCATAATGTTTCTCTTATCTTAATTTTCTTTTGTTAATATCTAATTTATAGTCACAACCTTATTTCTATTATGTGGTGTATATATTGATAGTGGATATCTTTTTCCCAAATTTCCACTCAATTCATGGTTTTTAAAATAAAAAAAGTGCAGCTCTTTCAGTTTATTTTTATTCAAATATTACCAACGCTATAAGAGTCTTATTGCCGTTTCACTACATTTTTTTCAAAATTAGACCGAAAGGGAGTTCTTAAATGGATTTGATCATATATCATCTTTATGGTCAGATATATTTCACTCCCATGTCTATATTATTTGTAATGATTTAATAATGCTATTATATATACATTGATGATTACTTATGTCTATTCTCAACTATCATTTAATTTCTTTAAATAGTTTATAATTAATCATTTTAATTTTTTCAACACATGTCATTTTTAACTTTCTATAAAAATGATGAAAAAATACATTTTTAACATTTTCCACATAAACACTAGATGGATATGATTTACAGATAATTCTATGAGATATGTCTAAGAATTATTGTAAAATAATAAATCCCTGATTTAATTGGAAAACATTCTAATTAGTGGGACATATATAGTTTTTTTTGTTTAATGTTTTTCATAATTATCTAAAACTATAAAACTAAAAGGTTTTGGGCACGTATGAGGCTCAATATTTTTTGTTGATATTTTAATATTAGATAGTTTTATTTGGGTCAATTTAGTTGGTATCAAAGTGAGTTTTTAAATATTATTTTTGGAGCACTATATCTAGTAGTGTAGGTCTGGGGTGACATAATCTATAAAGGAGAATGAATTCAATGACCTATGTTTTTATATGTGGAATTTTCCAACAGAAAATACATGTATTTTATATTTATTAATATAATAAAGCATAAAACTCATACATCATGTGAAATAGACTAACACTATTTTATTTCATCAAGATAAGAATGTTATATACAAATTACAAACACATTCAAAATGATTAAAAATAGAATAAAAAATAAATAAAAATATCATAAATAGAATATAGAAATATATAAGGTCATGAACTCCAAAAAAACTACATAGTTGCGAACACTTTCATAAATAGAAAGAAAATGAATATAAGTAATGTATATTTACAAAATATTATGTATAGATAAGCATGATAGAAACAATATATGTGTAATGTATATAATTATGGGGTATATAGGGATGTAAAATAAAACTTCAAGAAATATAACCATTAGGATTAATAATCATGTCATTAAGAATATTAACATAGTCTTTAGAATAATTACATGACTAATAGAATATTAAAATGACTGGAAACATTATTTAATATGAATAAAAAAATAATTATAAATATTATTGTGCTATAAAATAAATATTCAAAATAGTTAACTCAAAATAAATTATAAGTTCCTCTTTAGTAATGTGGGATTTAACATATTTTTCAAAACCTTAATTTTATGTTAAATATTAATTTGAAGTAATTTAGAAAAGAAAGTTTATAAAATTAATTTTTGATGGAATCAAAATGTAAATATTATTTAACAATGAATTTTTTAATTTTTCTAAAAAACCATAATTTTTATGTGAAGGGTAAAAGTATAATTTTTGAAATGCTAATGTTTTGTGATGTGATGATAATATAATAATGAAATAATTAATAAAAATTGGTTAACTTAGAAAAATGATTTAATAAATTAAATAATTTATTAAGAATAATAAAATCATTTAAAAAATATAAAAATTAATTTCCAATATATAAAAAGATAAATTATATCAAAAAACGTTTCTTTCTTTTTTATATTTTTTTTTAAAATAAACTTACTAGTTTTATTGATTAAATTTTCTAAAATCATGTAAATTTGTCCATATGTAAATCATATTGTAAAGAAGATCACTATTTTATTTTTTACATTAAAAATAATATTTATTTTAGTATTTTTACTTAAAATAACCCTCCCTTCAAAATAAATTCCCCTTTTCCCTCCCATTAGAAAATTAGGTCCAAAACACTTCACATTGACCCATATATTACTTATGGTATATTCAGAATTCTTATTCTAACTCTAGAAGTATTCTTTTGTTATTAAAATCCAAGAATCCAAGATATTAATTCCATAAAAAAGTATCTAACATCAAGGAAGAGATAACATTTTATCTTGTATATTTTCTTTTTTTATCATCCATTATTTTATTATTATATATTTCTATAAACTAATTTCACAAAAAAAATACTATAATAATGTAAAATTAATGTCTTTAATTCACTGTAAATTATTATAATTTGTTTATAATATATATATATATATATATTCTCTTCTAATCTCTTTAACATGTCCCATGCATTACCCCCCAATGAGGATGTTGTAAAATCATTGATTAGAAGTTGTTTTATTGATGATTAGTGTAAATAAATTATAATTTAAAAATATTTACATTAATTTTTTTAGATTCTATAGGTTATTTTACTGATGGGAAAATAATAATGATTTAAAAAAATTAAATATAACTAAATAATATAATTTAAAGAAACACGTCATCAAAAAATTTCAAATTTACTAAATATAATTTCAAATTAAATTTATTTATTATAAATGGTGATGAATAAAAGAATTAAATAAAAATTACTTCCCAATTTAGGTTTTAACAAAAATAATCTTCTCCAAAAGTAGTTGTAAACATTACATTATAATACATGACCAATGGTGTTGGGACTATCAAAATCGAATCTTTCTTTTAGGTTCATCTTTTTTCCATTGTATTTTCATGATGTTTCTTTAAAAAATCCTTATAAATATATTCTATTTATCATTCCTAGTCTCATTCAAGGGGAAACACAATAATTCATAATGTTTAAATGAATTTTACCCACCTTTATAGTTTAGATCAAATATTTTTCTCAAAATCTCAAATTAATTATTCTAATGTTTATTCTTCCCCTCTCTATGAAATGTTATTTTTTCATTAATATCGTTTCCCTATAATATCTAAATCAATTAAATACCTTATTTATTTATCTAAGTTTATATACTATTATATTATTCATGAAACTATTGCAAAACTAATTTTTTCTCCTGGATTTATTTTTTTATGGTTGATATATGTTACCTTTATATATGGAATGAAGTATTATAATCATATTATATTGTGAAGGGTGGTCTCAAAATAATATTTCCCTCTAATTAAATAGGAATATTGATGTATCTCATGATATTATTACATATGATCAATATTTTATCTTTATTTACATTCTATTCTATGAGCTATGTACACATATGTTATATGTGAACATGATGATATATTTGTTCACATTCTATGTACGAGAATTATCTAAAATGTTATGATGTTTAATTATTATGTATTTAACACAATCTAATATCTATTAAATTTTTTATGATTATAAATATAATCCTATATTTATGATAGGATTGTTGTTATTATTCTAATTCACGTACTCACATTAACTCACCTATCAAGTTATTTTATGTTATTCCCCAATTTTAAGGTTTTTATCTCACACATTCTTGGATGTATATGCTTTGGATAATATATATAATAAAGTGAATATGAATTATTTTAGGATAACAATAAATATGGATTTAAATAATATTTAATGTCATATATTTATTCATATTGTATGAACATGATTTTCTTAAGAAACTAAACCTTCCAATTTTATGGATTTTTGTTATTATATATGTTTATCATTAAAATATTTTAAATGTAATGTATTTAAGGTAAAGGTCACTATAATAGTAATTTTTAAATATATTTTGGTTTTTGGGTATCTAGAGATGCATCGTTCTAAATCATTATCAACTAAGGTGTAATGTGTATGGTAAGATAATTCAATAACTATCATTCATATAATATTGAATTATATTTTTATTTCTATGAGCTTTTTTTTTGGTAATTATTTGAGGATGATTTATTATATCTATAATGAAATATAAAAATTTTAAATGAATGAGAAAAAGATTCATGATTGTGATTGATTTAATTATTATGTGTATTCATTACCTTGAGATCTGATGCAGCTTGTGATTGGTGGATATTGATGAATAAGATATATGATAGTGGATATTCATTACACTCAACAATTATCATTTGTTGGAGTGTGGTGATAATATGAATACCTTTTCTAACACATAGATTTGGGTAGATACCGATAATGATATGTGAAGTTATCTACCGCCAATTACTCTTTGTTATGATATGAGATAAGTTAGATGATTTTATGATATGGTGAGAGATTGGTAATTATACCAACATCTCTATTATATGATGTGTAGATATGATTAATCCTTCTCGTATCCTTGATTTGTAAAAATAATGAATTAAATAGGTGAATATGGGTAATTCCTCCAGTATTTATGACATGAGAATGTGAAAGTGGTAATTTATTAGAGTGGCGACACCCTTTATCACCCATAAAATGGGTTAAGGTGGATGATGATGCACTATATACCATAACTCATTCTCCAAAAACACTTGGATTTTTGGTCATATGATATATAGTTGTATCCATGGAAATTTTTAATTTATCAACAATTCCAATATATAAATTTTTTTGGGGTTATCCGCCTCGCATATGACTTTCACTTGTGAAGCATCTAATGGTTTGACAAGAAGATGATTTTTGACAACCATTGGTTGAATCTGAGCCTCTGAGGAGTATTTCTTCTACACATATTTTCTTTATTTCTGATTTTTTATTTGATTGTGGAACTCTCTATGGATTATTTTTCTGACTTTTTGTTGGTTTTCATTCTTTCTATTATATTTTCTGGTTAGTGATGATCTATATGGGGTGTTCTTTGTGTATTTTTAATTGAAAAGTGGGGATTGTATTTTTTTCAGTATCATTACATTAAGGTAATATAGTTTCAGTTATTAAATAAATAATTTTTGGTTTTGATGTGATAGTATACATTCTTTTCTGGAGGTTAGTGAATCGGTATGATATTTTTTTGTTGTTAGAGTTAATGGGTTCACAGTTTATTTTATGGATTTTTTGTCTTTTTTCATAGTTTTCTTATCTAGCCATGTTTTAAATCTTTTCTATACCCTATATTTCTCTTTAAACTGTCATAACCGTTGAATATATCAGGTCAGAGAGGATTTTTTAAGGCTTTGGGTAGTATGATTGTTTTTTATGTTTCATTTCATAGTTCTAATACTTTGATTGTTTTGCATAATAATGCTCACGTTTTTTCCAAAAACATTTACCCTGGATATGTGTATTTCCTCTAATAACTATACATATATGTACTTCTAAATATTGAGATGTGTATTTCCAATTTTTATTATGTGATAGTTAGATACGTCTGTTTTCTATATTTATTTCATGAAAGGTGGATACAAGTATTCCCTCTAACATATCATGATTAGTACATCTAAGGTGAATTACTAGAAGGGATGGAAATTATGGATTCTGAAATATGATTTGTCTTTCTTTGTTGATAAAAGTTTTGTTTGGTCCCTATGATAAAATATAAACATGGTTTTATTGATCATTATAGACCATGGTTGTGTCATTTTATGACATAGAGTGGAGTCATATTTTGTACACTTTACTTTATATTTATTCATGTTGACAATAAATTTTTATAGGGTCATATCAAGTCATATAAAAGAGTTATTATTTATTTTTAACTCACCCCATCTTACACACTAGTGAGTTTATCACCTTGTTTCTATGAAAATCATCACATGTGGATGAGAAATTTTCATCGAGTCCAGAGTCAAGAAATTGTTGTGGATAGTGATGTGTCCACGGGATCATTAAATGAACATTTTTAGTGGAATAAAAATAATTAATGGCTTGATCTATATTTAAGAAATAAAACATTTAAATAATAAAATAAAATATCATAATATAGTATGCATTAAATTCCCATGTAGTGGCCTTTATATTCATATTAGATTGAGAATGTTTGATGCGAAACATTAAAGTATCAAGAAAAATATTCTTTTCTATGAGGGGGTTAAACTGGCCTTTGCTTTACAAAATGTTTATTGAGAATACTATTACTCATAACAGGTTCTACCAACATCATGGTGAATTTAAATAGAATTATTGGTATAAAAGTTTTTTCTATAAGGCGTGAAACTCTTCACAATCTACCTTTTCAAAAAAGTGTGATCAAATATTTTATATAGCATTCTATGATATGTTTTATAAAATGATAACTACTTTCTATATGACATGTATTGACATATATTACTTCTGTAAGAATTTTTCATTGAATTAATTCAATGAAAAATACAGTCCACGTTTAATCCATTCATAATTTATTTTACAAATGAAAATCGAGTAAGGAGGGACATAGAAAATGGATTCATCGTATTCATGAAAATAGTGACATTGAATTTCAACCACAACATCAAAAAGCATCTTCTTGGTGTTGTGGTTCCTTTTTAGTGCACATCCAGAAATCTCCCACATTCACTAAAATCCCATGATTAATTTATGCAAAAATTAATAACTCTTTATAAATGTATTAAAACCTCATTTTAGATCCTATTTCATCAAACTCTCTTTAATTTTAATCAAACAAACTGTATAAAACATAATCCTTATCAAGATACCAAAAAGTGTAACCCTATAGGCCTTAATAGTGTTTAAAAAAATATAAAATTCATATTTGAAATATTTATAAAAAGAGAGGCCTTTAACAAAGAATTATTATTAATAAAGCTACTAAGGGGTACAATGTGATCTTCATCAAACATATGCATATCTCTCTAAAAACACATCCACCCTAATATATACTATACACATCATATGAAAATTTATATAATTACTTTTTCCAAGTCATCAAGTGACCATAATAATTAGAACATGTCAACCAAGTATAGTCCAACTAATATTTTATTGATTCTCTAAAATAGTATGACTAGGTAAATGAGTACATCACATATCATTCATTTAATTGATCTGTCAATCACATAACCTTAATCCAATTAGTAGAACACATCATATTTTACACAACTAAGAATAGAAATTAATTTCATTTGACAAATTTAGTCAAAGGTTAAACATATTAACTCATCATATTTTTAGTAAAAACTTATGTTGGATGTTCTTTAACCAACATAATGATCAAAAACAAACACAACCACACCCTTATTAGCTATGTTATTTTGGAATTTTTTATGGAAGTTATCAATATTTTAAGTCCATCATGCTAGATATCTCAGCAAACTCAGGTAATGTGAATTTATAATAAATTTCCACCCCTATGTTTATCAATGATTGTATGACATTCCATGTTATATATTTTTTGTAATTTAATCCATGTAATAAGCCTCTACTTATTACCTCTTGAATCTATTCTTAATATATCATATAAAACCATTTTAAATAAGTATAACATTATATTCACGATAACCTAAATATATAACCATAATCCATAATACCCTATGATTATACTTAATTAGGGATAACACAAAGTAAAGCTTTGATAGGATATTATCATTTGACTATTTTGGGAAAATAAATTTTAGCACATATGAATGAATGATACATGGTGGTTTCCTATATTATAAAATCACAATACATTACAAAAATATTACAATCAATCTCTTAACTATAGAATAAAAATATATCTAACTTATCCCTCATGGTGTTTCAAGGGTAAGAGCTTTATCAACATATCTATTAAACTACCTTTTTTAGCAACCCATAAAATATTTATATTTTTTCAATCAATGATATCTCATACGAGATAGAATTTATAAAGGGTATTTTTAGTCATTCAGTGAGTTTGTGGTATTCATCCTCAGTAGTGCCTCTATTTTTTTCACAATAAATCTCAACTTCTTCCTCGATACTAAAAAACACTCCAAGTTCATTAATGTAATCCATGATCTATGAAGCTTTTATTGAACTATCAGATACAATGATATACTCTCCCTCTATTTCCTAGTAGGTCGTAGTGGATTTTTTAAAACACTTTCAATTGTTAACTCTTCCATTCAAAAAAAAAACAAAAAACCACACTAATATTTAATATAAAATTTTTGGTACTGGAAACTAGAATCTGTGTAACCCTTTACAAAAATATCTTTCTCTCATATATAGATCAATAATATATCTTGATAACGACTATACTGGACACATAAATATTTATATCTATCCTTTCTGACTCTTAAAAATGTTTAACGACCATAATAAGATTCATTCTATGTTCCACTAGTAAATTCACAATCTTGGAGTTCCCTATGCTAAAAAATGTTATATTTTTTATAATATATGTGTCATGATGGAGTCTAAGAATCCTCTTAGATCTATATCTATAAATATTCATATCCAATACATTGATATATTTATCCATTTCATTCATCGAGATGAATATACTAAACCATGTATTCCTATATTAATGAGTTGATATATTATTTTTGATATGTAGTGTGTCATCTACATGAAATATTAGAAACACCACTATAATCCCACTAATCCACTTCAATACAAAATATTGATTTGTGTTCTTGAAAAAAAACAAAACTCTTTGATAGTATCATAAAACCAGATATCTGACTCCAATAATGTTTCTTCAACCCATAAATTGAATGTTTTATCTTAAAACCATAGAAATAGTATTTAGAACATCAAAACCATTACATTGATCTATATACAAATCCTAAACTAAATTATTTTTAAAGAAATTGGTTTTGAAATCCCTTATATGTATCTAATAATAATAACAAAATACTATATAGAATACTATTTGAATGGACATTATAATCAGTATAGGTGAAAACATTTATTCATGGTCTATTCCATGAATTTATTTGAAACCTTTTCAACCAGGATGTCTTTATAGTTTGATGTTATTGTTAGGTCCAATGTGAGATTACAAAAATGGTCATAAGGAATTGAATTTTCCCTCTTAAGAAATTAATGAATTATTATTAATGTTAAAATATAATTCAATGAAATTTAAAGGAAATGAACATAGTTATTTTTATTATATTTTGGATCTATATGATCCAACACTAATATTCATCCCCTTTGAACATAGATATAAAAAACACACAAAAATTATGGAATCTTTTAATTTTTAATGGATTCACAAACCATTACAATTGAATATTTTAACCTAAGAGGAAATCCCATTTATAAATTTTTATCAATAAGAGATACAACTAACCACTATGTTTTTCTCATATAGAGTCACAACATAAATGCCCTTCCTTTTGCGCACCAAGAGGCCCAACCCATAACATACCTTTCATAAGGGGTAGTTTAACCTGAATCCCACATTTTATGGATAATAAAACCAGAAAATATTAATTTCATTAAAAATAGGAAGAACTAAGATCCATAAAAACTATATAAAAAAATAATTTCAGTTTCAATGTGGAATATTATCTTCCGGAGTAATTGATCAAAATGTTAACGTTAAACCCAGGGTAATAATTGATCACCAAGGTGTATCACATAGTATAATTCAACAATATATTTAACTTATTTACTTAAATAGTTTTTCTAAACTCAATATATATATACTATTCATAAAAAACATATTCAAAAGGACAAATCATTATGACTTAATCCTTCTTAAAGAAACATATATAAGAATATTTATTGAATGTGCATAGGAAATATTCATAAAATTTATTAGTATTTAAATAATAAATAATTTTGTCATAAAAAATTTGATCAACGAAACCCCTTAAAAAAGACTAGTTTTAAGTAAAAATATCTGAAATAAATATATATTAAAAACATATCATCATAGAAAATAATCTCTTAAGGAACAGTAGGTTGATATCATGGAATGTTTTGAATTATGGTTGGTCCAAAATATTGTTTTCTCATTCTTTATATTAATTCATTATTTTCATTAGCCGGTTGATTAACATTGACATATAGTTGACTACATTTTCAACATGTGATAAATTGTATTTACAATGTGTTGTTGAAAAAATTTACAATATATGTTCGATAAGTTTTACAATACGAAGTTGATTGAATTTACAACAAACAATTAATAAAATTTACAACATCTGATCAATAAGATTTATAATGTGCAGTCGACTGGATTTAAAACATTCTATCAATACAAAACATTTGGTTGATCAAGTATCATTATGTAATAAGATCATCAGTTGAAAAAAAAATTGATTCATATCTTACCATTTGACATGTTTCTTCATGCAGTTAGTTCATCAGTTAAAAACCATTGGATACCTATGTCATCAACAGTTATGTTTCTTCTTCTGGTCAGCTCACCATGTGGTGAGTCAAGGATTACATTAATTTTTCTATTATTCATGCATCCAAAAAATACTTATCCATATTTTTAAAAAAATTCTAATATGTATAATCACATTGTATATGATGTTAACCTATATAGTGGTGGAGTATTATATAAACCCAGTATAAAAATACATAAAAACCAAAACCTCATATTTATAATCAATTATGAATAATAGTATTTCTTGTAATCTAAAAAATCATAAAATAAATTTCTTAACTCATGTTAGAGGTAACAAATGAGTCAAATAATAGATATGAGAAATCATAATTATACAATAAATAAGTTTTTTAAATATTAAAACATAAATAAAGAAAATGGTTAGGATAAACATAAAGAACACTCTATCCATGTATTTTTCTTTTAGAAAATCAACTCGCATCCTATGAATGTTACCCCATCATGTGTAAAAACCAATATCCAAACTTAGTTATTGTTCATAGAGTCCATCTAAGATTCCATTTCTTTTAAAAACAACGTTAAATTAGTACTCTCAATGACCTCACACTAGGATGTTGGTCCATCTACTATGAATGTTACTTCTCCATCACTAGCCATGATAAATCCATATATCTCATCTTCTTGATAAATCCTACAATAAAATAAAGGTTATTTTATAATTTGAGTTAGTCTATATTCTATTACTCTATGGGGAACTGGCTCAACCTCTATATCAAGAACATTTCCCATTGGTTGGTTTAGAAACTCTCTAAGTTTTAATTTATTATCACTAACTAGTTGATCCATTTTTTACTCTTAAAGAAAAACCCATATACTTCCAAAAAAATTGTATTCATTAGGATTATAGATATAATATATATTTTTTCCTTTGGATATAAAAAACCAGACTTTTTCAAACATATGGTCTGGTTTTTTAAAAATTCAATCTCTATATGAGTTCATTACAACCCCAAATACTCTTAAAAGATATACTTAGACATTTCCAAAACCGTATATCATTTGGGGTATTTATAACTTCATAAAATTGAATTCATTTTGATAATAATTTTGTAGTTTCTAGAGATTATCCCCAAAATAAAATAAGAAGGGGACAATATTTCATCATAGATAAAACCATTTCTAATAAGTTTTGATTCTTCCTCTTGGATACACCAGCCTATTCTAGTGTTTCAAGAGGCTTGTTCTATAACAAAAATCAACAATCTATCGGACAAATATAATATATCCTTTTTAAACTTTTCACCACCACAATATGGTCATAGTATCTTAACACTCCTTCACAATGGATTCTATACATCATTATAAAACACTTTACCTTTCGAAAGATTAATTATTGTATTCGATTATTGTCACGTTACTATTGTAGATAATTTACATAGAAAAGGTAATGAAATACCTAAAACCATCACCTTCTTGTGCACTCATTTATCAACATATATCACTATGTATATGATCCAATGGTCCACGATCCCTTCCAAATTTTCTCCCAAAATATATCATGGTCATCTTTACTAATAAACAATATTCACATGTGTCAATATATTTATAAAAAAATACTTCCAAATATCTATATTTATATGTCATTTTTATTCATTTATTATTTAAATATACATGATTAAAATTCTAGATATATTTGGTCTTATACTCAATAATGACTTTCTTATTATGAAAAATATTAAAAATATTATCCTCATATAGAGTGTATAAAAAATTTATTATATTACCAACACCACAAATCATTAATTTTTTCTAAAAAAACTTTTATTATGAATGGATAAATAAAATTTATTCTTTTCGAAACAATTCACAGAAAATCAAATTTCTGGTTGGAACATAATAACATTTTTCAAATTATAGTATTTATCCACTTAGTAAAAGAAGATAATAAGTTAGATATCTAGTGAAACTGATACTTCTATAATAAAAACAATAATATCTACTTCAACCTTCATATATTCCCTATTGTATATGAATCTATGTTTATTAGCATAAATGTGTGATGTGCATCTAGTATCTAATAACCATGAATCGGAATTGGTGGAATTTATCTCTATAAAAATCACATTTATATACATTCAATGATTATATTTCCATAACCATCTCATCACTAGATACCATTATCTACCTATTTTATATTTTATACTTAAAAGTGATCTACAAATTATTGTCATAATGCTTGAAAAAATATGTAATAAATACCTATTAGTAATTGAGTGTCATGTTTTATCTAATTATATCAATGAATTTTAATGCATATAAAATATCTTAAAATGATGACCTCAAATATGATATCTATTTTCTGACCCAATATTCTTATTTAAGTAATCAATGACCATGTTATGTAATTAAACTCACCACTTTAGTTATTTAGGATGGTTATCAATCCAATCACAATAGTTTTGATTCTTGTAAAGTAGAGTGGAACACTCTTTGTTTGTATTCATCATATGGATAATATTCAACACTATTTCTATAAATCCTAACCCTTGTGGATTTCTACATAAGTATATCCCCATAAAAAATTCAAGAAAATATAATATAAGACAATATTGGGGAACCCTTATATAGCATGAAATTTCTCGATTGGATAATCAGGAGTCCCTCATTACTTGATTTACATACACAATATAATGAAGGTTCACTCCCAGAAGAAATTGTTTACATAAATATTCTTACATAATATTCATATTTCATAAATAATTAACAAAAAATTAATATTAAATGATTTTAATAAATAAAAAATAATTTTATATATTTTATAATACATGAAATATAATATGGCCTTTTTGTATTTAATTTTATTTTAGACTTGAAAAATATCATTTTAAAAAAGACCAATACATATTATTTAAAAAATCTTCATAAATCATAATAAAAACTATAAAAAAAATTTAATTATATTATGTCCAGTAATGGATTTTATCCATACCGTGTTATGTATATTTTAACCTCTTTATTTAGGACCACTTCATCATGTACATAACCCGGATGCATGGGTAAATACCCGGAAAAAAGATTCATTGTCCAGCAAATGTGAATGTTTTGTGGGTTATGGTGTCTTACTATAAAGGTTTTCCATGATCATAATTATAAGGTGGACATATCATTGTGTATTCTAAGGTTTCTTTAAATTATCTAGTTAAGACCAATTAATCTTAATACTGTGGCATGGTGATAATGATATTACTGTTTATATGGTTACTGTGACAACACTATGTTAACAGACATACCTTGGTGAATTATATATTTTTGAAAAATATTAATAACACATTTTCTTATTTTTAGAACATATCTTCGATAGAACTAATGGGTTTTTAGTATCTTTATATGATTCCTTGAGTTGGAAGATAACTCAAACACAACTTCATCTATCTTTAAGAAATCAAACATGTAATGAAATTAATAATAAATCATAATACATCATGCATTAAATTCACAAGAAGTGGCCTTATTTTTATTCTTTAATTGAATATGCTTGATTAAGATCACTATAGAAGCAAAAAAATATTCCTATCTGATAGAAGGTTACTCCAGCATTTCGATCCCAGAGCATTTCATCCAACTCCAAATACATTGGAGGGGGATTAGTGCCTTCACAGTGAGTGATAAAAAGTGTACCAAAGTAGAATATATTTTTGTAAGGGAATACAACTCATCACAATCTACCTTTCCCAACATGAGGGATCATATAACTTATATATCCTTCCATGACATGTTTCATCAAATAAAATATATTTTCCATTTAAAACATATCAATATACATTACACTTATTGTAAGTTAATTATTAAACCAATTAAATGAAAAAATTAGGCCATGTTAAATCCATTCATAATTGTTTTTGACCAATGAAAAATCATCGATGAAGGATTTCAAATATTCATGCATCATATGAATGAATATTCTGATATTAGTTATTAACTATGACATCGACAAGAACAACCATGGAATGTTTCTTTATTTTTTATTTCACATCTAACAAATAATCAGTGGTTTGAAGATCTCATTATGATTTCAACCAAAATATCTTGAATAACTATGTTTTAATCTATTCTAGATGTGTGAGTTGTATCTGGAGGTTTTCATTTGTATCTTCTAACTTTATTCCATATAGTTTCATTAAATACATAAATATTTTTAATTATTCTATTTATATATTATGTATATTATGGTGTATTTTGATATATGATAATTTCTAATGGTTTTAATTAAAACTAAGGCTTCCCAGGATTGTGTGGATTCATCATATTTCATCATTATTCCTAGGCCTAGTGCAGTTAGACTTTGTTATTTCACCTACTTGTAATCCAAGATGTGACACTCAGCCTTTGGCTGATTTAACTCTCCAACCCAGGTCATGTTGTCTAGGTCAGAAAATGGACATGGTCCAATTGGTCATTGTTTTTTATTAAATAAATATATAAAATTATATATTATTTTTTAAATTATTTATCTATATAACATTTTTAATAAAAAAGTGATCAAAACTATATATCTATTTCAATAAAAATTACATTTAATATCCTATAAATAAATAACATTATAAATATATATATTACACTCTTCATCAAGTAAAGAATTATTATAATAAAATATAATATATGCTTTATAAAAAACTATATTATACAACTATGAAAAAAATAAAATATATTATTCATAATGTCCAAAATATTTATTAAAGAAAAAATAATTAAAAAATATATAATACAACCATTAAAAAATTTATTAATTTTTAGGTGAAAAAATACATGAATTAAAAAATATATATTGTAAAAATTAATTATTTATTCATCAAAAAGTTATATTTCATTATAGAGTAAAAACCAATAATCTAATGTCAATTTGTCCTCGGTGGGATTTAACAACATGTTGAGGTCATTATAAGTGTTAAATTTGATGAGAGTTTTTTTCAGTGAACTTGTATGTATAAATTATCACACCATTAAAAAATTTATTCAACTGTATATGAGGTTATTCAAATATGATAATCACTAATAAGTTATCAACAAGTATAAATTGTCTATTTTAATGAAAATAAAGAAATATGAATATTATTTACATCAAGATCAATTCATATTAGTATATAAATATATGTTTCATTACCTTTAGTCAATTTAAAAACCCAAAACAAAAACCATTATCAATCAGAGTAGATTTTAAATATCATTGTAATTGAGATATACTTATATATGAATAATATGATTTTTTTATATTTTTTATAGTTTCACATGTAATTCAACATCTATAATAATAATGTAAAGATTGTGTGGGTTATATACTATAATTAACTCAAATAATTGATTTGTATTCATTATATAATAGTTAAAGAAAATAATATATTTTCTTATTGACATTCACCATCAAAAATGATTTCTAAATATATTTTTAGATTGCAGAATTTACACCATGCATCTAATACTGTTTCAATTCACAAAAATTTAAAGTAATGGATAAAACATTTTGTCAATATTTTCTTTAATATTAGTAATAATATAGATATAATTATAATAGGACATATAATTTATAAAAACTCATAATATTCACTAATTATATAAAACTAATGAAGATGTATGAATGTTCATGTATAAAAATAATCAAGTTAATATTTGAAATACAAGTAAAAATAATAATATATAATTTTAATTGATCTCAAACATCGTCATGATAAATAATAACTTTATTTTATACTTTTTTATAAGAAATAGTTATTAATATATTTTCTAGGTTTTAATGATAATTTCATCATATAATAAATTTTATTCTATCCATTTTCTAAATATATTTATATTTTTCAAAATTTCATACTTTCTTGAAGACAAATTATTTTATATGTTTACACATGATTATTATAATTTTTAAAAATATTGACATATTTTATAATAATATCACTAAAATATTTATAAAAATAAACCATCAATATCAATTAAATGAAAAACATTTGTACAATAACAAACAAGAAATATTCGTTTCCCGAATATAGTAATTTCAATTAAAATATAATATATATCATAGTATAATTATATTATTATGATTTATTAATTATGGGAATTAAAAATATTATTTTTTTAAACCCCTGTCATAAATATGATCTATTAATGAAACTCCCAATCAATTACTTCAATATGTATGTTCTACTAATTAAAATGGAAAAAAATTAATTTCCAAACATTATCTATAAAATGGGTTTTAATGTATTAATAATTAATATATTAATCATATAAATATAAATCTAAAATTAAATAAACGTTAATATTTAATTCAATAAAAATATTTATAATATCAACTTTTGTATTATTTAATTTTTTTTCAAATCATATTTTATATCGCATTTCATTAAAAATGTTTATTTTGAGCGGTAAATGTTTCGTGAATTAAGTTCATAAAATCATAGAATTTACTTATATTAATATAATATGCATTTTTAATTATATAATCAACCAACATATATTATTCATTTATAATATCACAAAAAAAATAATTTATAACTTCTTATATTCATTTGTGTCCAAATATCAGGTTGAAAAAAAATCATGTGTATTGAAATTTATTTTGACATGAATCATATTATTTTTAAAAGATCCAAAAAATAGGAAAATATTTTGATTCAATATTTAATGTTCTAATTCTATCATATTCTATAATATAAATGTTGTGAGAATGATCATATCTATTAGATATAGTTCTCAACCAAGATTGTGATGTAACATAAAGAAAATGGGGCCAAATAATTGGAAAAACATGATATCACTATTAGGAGAACAAACATATTCAATATTAAGAAATTAAATAAGATCCATTTCAAGAAAAATTAAAAAACAAATGAACAAACTGAAAAAATTAAAACAACATAAAAAAATAATTATTACATATTTTATTACAAAATATAATAAATATATTTAAATTACCTAAAATTAAATAAATAATAACACTGTGAGTACCAAATTGAAAAAAACATGTGTGAGATAGAATGATTTAGAAAACCAAGGAATAATAATTACATTGACCACAAAAAAATTTATTTTGAGTAAAATACATATAGGAATTATGAATAAAAATTTATTGGAATTATTTTTAATAGTCCCTTATTCTATTTCATGGCATCCCATCAAACTAGATGGTCTAATAAATATTTATAACTATATAGCATAATGACTATTTAGGTTATTTAATATAAAATAATAAAAGGATAGATTGTGGTCGGTAGGGATATAGGTTCGATTTTACCACTTCTAGAATGGGCATATGATTCTTCCCTTTTTTTAAAAATTTCCCCATATGCATATGTGGTATTAATACCACTTTAAATAAAATGAGAGTGGGTATTCTGTCATACATTATCAAACATTAACATTAAAATTTTATGTGTTGTGGGTATAATGTAAAGGTTTGATAAAGGAAAGATTTAGTTCTGATATTTTTGTAGGAAGAAATACGCTTCAGTGAGGCTTCCTGTATCACACCATGAGGTTTGCCTATATAAGATGATTTTCTAAATTCTGATGTGTCTCTCCATGAATCACTGGGTTGTATTTTTATTACTCTATCACAAAGTAGGGTTTGAGATGTGGTGTTTTAGTGTCATACATTTTCATGGTGGAATTCTAGTTATGGTGTAAAGAGGAATGATTGTGTCCTAAATTCTACATGGTTATTAATACATAGGTAGGTTTTTTTCTTAAATTGTTATAATCCCTTTTGAGTTTACCATACATTTTTTTAGTTGTTCTATAAGGTGTAATTTTATAATGTGATAGAATATGGGGGATATAATTTTATATTATGTGAGTTTTTTATCACAAGGACTCTTAGAGGATTATCTCACATGATCTCCTACTTAATATCATATGAGTAAAATTGTGGAATGCTTATAAATTTTTCTTCATGGAGTCCTTTGAGTTTGATTCCATGGTTCTTTATATTTTATAATAGTTATATAATAATGATTATTTTTTTCAATAAACTCCTTTAAATTCATTAATATATAGTGTATTTGACCTTTAGACACAAGGGATATAATGGGATATTGTGGTATGATTTTTAGATGCGTGCTTAATTAATCCTCATTGTGGATAGATCAAAACCAATCATGTAAAAATTCATTAATTTTTCAGAGTGATTAATATTTTAGGCCTTTAATTAAATAATATATTACTAATCTAACATCTTATGAACCCTAGGTGATTAGATGTGGTCATTTAGATACATTTATTAATTTTTTAATTGTTTTTTTCTCTTAACTTCAAGTGATCACCCACTTTTTATCCAGGGTTAATTCAACTTCTCTTATACTTTATTCTCTTCGTGAATTTTCATCAAGGGGAAGATGTGAAAATAGTGTTGACTTATTTTTGATTTTTTTGTTATTTTTTTAATGAGTAATTTTCTTTCATTGTCCCTCTAGTGGATCCACATTTGTTGGGTTTCATTTTTTAGATTCTTTTTATTATTCTAGTTCATCAGTTATTAAATATTCATTTGAGATAAAGGATTTAAGAAAACTTCTTCTTTATTTATGTGAAAATTAGATATTTATTTTTCTTTTGTTTACTTTGGGTGAATTTAATCAATTAACATCAAAATATAATGAATTTGATTAAGGGAAATTGGATAGAACATGTGATTTATATATAAATTATGAAATTTTAGGATATTGGTCATATGTTGGTTGTTTAATTGATGTTTCCCCTAAAAATATTTACAATTGAAGTTTTAATGTACTTTTATTACTAATATTTATTTTTTATAATCACCATAAATAAATTTTTAATTACTAATATTATGTAATGAATTTGTTATTGGGAAATTTTGAATTCAATTATTAATTAAAGGTGATATTATTTAATGTTTTTTTCTCTATTTTACCTTGTTTAATACTATATATGAGGCCATCTTGGAAAAAATTAGAGAGTATTTTCTTTTTTGTGGTTACTTGGAAGTATGTGGTGTTTTTGTTGATGTGAAAATTATGTATATGATGTTGTGTAGTTATGATATTAGTGGAATGGATGGTTGTTTTGAAAGTAAGTTGTTTTGAGGAATTTGTGGATATTTTTGACTTGAGTTATGGGGAAGTTTATATGGTGATTTGTTTAGTTTTCTGAGGTTTGTGATATAATATTCTAGTGTAATGGTATATGGATGGAATTAAAAAAAGGGCTGATGATCTATAATTGGTAAGTGGAGGGCTATTACATGGTAATCCATTATAGCTGTAATAATTTAAATTGATGGAATAATTGGCTAGAATAAATGTAGTTAGTGATTAATGACATAAATATAGAAGTTATTTAATTAATATTTTGATAATAAATATAGAAAATAATTGGAATAATTTAGGTATGTATGTATATAAAGAGTAAATATATAATTTAAAGAACGATGTGATGAGTCAAAACAATTAGAACATTGTTGTGTTTATTTTGTCTAGATAGATGGATTTGGTTATATTTTATTTATAGAATTAATAAATAGTGTTTTATAGTGATGGTGGAATGGGTATATTGGCTAATTGTAATGATGGTTTGGTGTAAACCCTTGTAATGGTTTTTTCTATGACTATATACAATTGTTTTTTTGTTATGTTATATCACAATAACCTTGGTTTGGTAACCTAACTGATAATCATATTAAGACATGAGTTATGGGTGTCTTCCCTAATATCTATGTTGTATAAGTAATGAATGGATGACTAACCCCCTCTTCCCCACTCTCCATTTGAATATAGTAAGATTTGTGATGGCATATGTTTGGTATGTTTATTGGACTATTATTATAATGAAGGGATTTTTTTCCATTGAAAGTTGTATTTTTAGAATATTAAAGATTATTGTCTATAACAAATTGATAAAATTTTCGATGTTATTAAATATTTTTAGTTTTCTATAAGTTATCTTGAAATGTGAATAATTGGAATCTTGGATGTTCTAAACCTATAAATTTGGAATGTAGATATTCAGAAATTAGAATCCTAGATTTTGGTGTTCTGAATGATAAAATTGGTCTAAAATTTTTAAAAGTAATTAATATATCTATGTATATGTGATATTTGTATCATTAATATGTAATAATAATAATTTAATGCTCATAAAAAATTATTTTGTCCTAAAGAAGAATCCATGTATGTACAAAATTCACCAGTCTTAACTTGGTAAATAATTTGGGAAATTCTTCTTATATTTAAGTATGAGTCCATATATAGATAAAATTATAATCTTCAAACAAATATTTAAATGCGATAATGTCTTCAAAAGATCATTGTGTGCATGTTATTAAATCTGGGAAGTGTTATAGGAAAATGGAAAAGTCATAGACCTTTCCCTACAAATACAATATTTTTGGGGTGTTGATTTAGTATTTATGTGGTGGACTATAATTATAAATGGAATGAATAATACTTGTTGTATATGTAATATATACTTGTATGTGAGTAAGGTTTTTGATTGAATTTTACATATTTATACTTTATTGGTTTTGAAGAGAACTATCAACCACATAATTGATTATAAGATATTACATGAATCTATGGAACATAAAATTATATCGATTATAAAATATGACTGATAATATATATTGTAAATCATGAAGACCCATAGTGTTAAACCAAAAATTTTATGAAGTAAAAATTTATAGAAAAACTTGTGGTGTCAATGAAACAGAGACAAGATTCATGACACATCATAAAGGATGGTGTATTTCATGAATCAATCCTTTTATGAAATGGGTAATCTAATCATGGGAGTTATAAAATCCATGTTAAATCATTAACAATCCATTGATTTTGATAGGAATTATTAATCATAAAACTCAATTCAAAATTATGACATCAAAGGATTAAAATTTTTAATATGAATTAGAAATTATAGTTGATAATATGGTCATAAAATAATTTTTTAACTTGAGTCTTTTATGTAAATAAGAAGAAAATGAGATTTTTTGTAGGTCAAAAATTTGAGGGATTTATCTTAGAATCGATAATTTTTGATTTTTTAAGCACATATTGTGGATATTTTTAACATCTATTATGTCGATACACTACTAGTTTGTGTTCCTTGGATTATTCTATTGTGTTGAACCCAAAAAAATTCTCAAATACTCAAATTTAATTTTTACCACATGAATTGTTTTGTGTGTTTTTGTGCCTGTTTGATTGGATACAGATAGTATCGTATTGTTCCTCCACACAAAGGAATAATATCTAATGAAATAAAAGAATATTTGGACTCTCTAATTCACCCATCCCCTTTGAATGCTTCACGCATGTGGCATAAAAAAGAAGTATTATAGAAACAAGTTATAGGCATTGACGACGGCGGGATGACCCCAACCCTAGGATGCTCTTCCCCTCCCAGTGACGATGGTGGACCCCACTCCAGCCCCTCCACCCTCGGTGTGGAAGGGAGCTTCGTTTCCCTTTGGGAGAGCAGGGACAGTATTTTGCCCCTTCTCCAACCCTGATTTTCTCCCCCATCCCATTCCAGAAATTTGCTTTAAGCCCTAATGTTCCGGAACTCCTTGATGGCCTCCCTAATCTTCTGCTTTCAACCTCCAAATTCTTTGAAACCTCTACCCACCTAAACCTCACATTGGTTTCTCTCTTCATGTTGAGAAGACCTTCAGTGTATTTGTTTGATAGGTTTGTCTTCAGCTCATGGGACCTCCAGGAAAGGGTGATTGTTGGCGTGGTTGACAGTCTCCACATCATGATTCGAGTTGAATCTGAAGTAGACCTCATCAAGGCATGGTCGAGCTCTCCGCTTAACGTCAATGGGTCCTGGTTCTTCCTCTTCCGATGGTCATTTGAATTACATATTAATCGAGATTCCCCATCTAATGCGGTTTAGGTATGTTTTCCCAATCTTACATTGTCGTTCCAGAATCCTTCTTTTATTCACATGATAGGTAATCTCTTAGGTAGATTTTTGTGCTCGGATAGCCGCACCGAAGTTGTTCGTCACCCGGTCAGTCCAAGGGTATGTGCGGAATTAGATTCATCTCAAAATCCTTTTTATTATGTCTGGATTACTATTGGCGAGGATTATAGGTTAAAATAATGGGTCATCTACAAGAGTTGTATAGACTTTTTCTCTTCATGTGGTCATTTGGGTCATGCTTTGGAGGTCTGTCATAAGGGTCTTCCACTTCAGGAAGTCTGTCGTCAGAGAGTCCAGTCTACAACTAGAAAAGAGTCTAGTGTGAAAGGTAATGCTCATGAAGTTAGTGTGGAAACTAGCTCGTCGTAGATGAAAATCAGTGGAGGCAGTGGTAGGGAATTTCTGTCTAAACATGTGATGGAGATGGATCAACCGAAAGACGATTGTAACAGGTCAGTCTAGGTTATGCATGGGTTGGAATTGGGGAGGAGTGATGTGGAGATTTCGGCTGAATTGGGAGAACCATCCAATCCCGTGGGAGGCTCACTGCTGTAGGCTGAAGTATAGCATGAGGCAGGCGGGGTAGTGGGCATTCTTGCTGAGACTTATAGTGCAGATAGTGGTGGATCTTGGAGGGGAATGGGAGGTGAAATGGAGTTTCTGAAGCCAAGTGAGGAGGAATTCACCCAGTATAAGACTGGTCAGAGTGATGGTAGGCAAGCAGTGGGTGAGACCCAAGTGGCTGGGGTTGAAGAGGACTTTAGCAGAGCATTTTGTGGGGAGATGGTCAGAGGCAGTGGGGACCTACAAAAGGAGAAGAAGGGGTCTTCACTGGATGTGGAGGTCCGTAATCCAGCTGGTAAGGAAGGGAGCTACTTATCAGGGAACCAATATACTATCCCGGTGAAGAATAGCTTTGATGGACATGGTACAATTGGGGAGTGTATGGAGGGGACATTTGAAGGTAGTATGAGTACTTCTGCCAGGGAAATCAGTCTGAGGATTAATAGATGTAACATGGGGATGAAGGGTAAGAGGGACTACTCCTCACTTCCGCCTCCATTTAAGAATCAGTTAGAAAAAAAAAATGGACGAGAAGGTGGAAATCGAGGCCATGTGCCAGAATTCATCTGCCCAACCAGAACATTCCGTGGATCTTCTTCTGTGTTTAGAGGATGAGGTGACAGAGTAGGTGCTATCTCTCAATTCCACGAAAGAGGAAGCATCCAAGATTATGGGTCAAGACATTGTAATGAATCTAAGTGAGGATCAATATTCTTGGGTTGAAAAATAGGACATGATACAAGTTTGGGGTTTCAATAAGGGATTGATCGGACGTGAAGAGTATATAGAGGTCTGGGATAAACTAACACCTGTATTGGAGGTTTTGTTAAGTGATGAGACACTCACTCAGGTAATAGTTATTTCCTAAAATTTTTTGGGATATGGATTCTGGAAGAATTATATTTTTCTTCATAGATGTTGCTTTAACATTATCTATGTAATTCCTGGTTTTCAACTATAACCTTCTTTGTTTATGTATGAAGGATTACTCTCAGCTTGTGCAACTAGAGATGTGTTGGTGTTTTTTTATATTGTTACATGGATCTGCTTCATATGGGGTTTAGAGCATAAGGCTAGCACTTATACATGGCACTTGGAGTGGAAGACTGAGAGGGTATGGTCTGGCCATCGGTTCTCTACCCGTGCATCATTGCACGGGACTGGTTGTCGAGTACTCTTTCTTGGTGGGGTCTTAATCTTGAGGTATCTTCTAGGTTGAGGCATTGATTGTGTTTTTTGGTTTCTTTTATGTTTTTTTGGTTGTGTTGTTGGACTTGGTGGTTCTCACTTCTCCGTTAAATGTGATTCAATAATCAAATAAAAAAATAATTTTCAGTCAGTTTTTTATTTAGTGTACATTATTATAAATAACATAATGAATTCAAAAGGAGTATCTGTAATGAGTTTATTTTTCAATTTTATAATTTGGAATATTTAAAGTAATATTTTCAAATCTAGAAATTTAGTTATCATGGAATTAATATTCTTGGAGAGAATTGGTGGGGTGGTCTTAAAATATTAAATATATTATATCATGTAAGATCATTTTTTCAGAAATAATATTATATCTCATAAAATGTGTCTCAGATGGGAAGAATGATTCCACTATTGGATTTCGGATTTAGAATTTATTATAGATGTGATATAAACATTGTCGATATCAAGTGGTTTTTTTAGTTTCTGTGGGACGATTAATAAATTAATATATTTATTTATTTATATATTTATTTCCCCAGACCAATCCTCTCCATATATTAAACTATATAGGGTACAATATGATGGATAGATACAAAACTATAAGGATTTTAGAGGAGAAGTGGAGGAGTGTGTTATGGAATTGATAGATCATGGTATAATGGGTCAGTACTATTAGGATCATCTACAATAACAGAGTTCCTAGATCCATACTACTATAATTATGAGGAATCATTAATTATTTAAGATCAATCCAAAATCAAGGTACGAAAAAAAATTTAGTATTTCTCCATATTTTTAATCCAATGTCAAAATAGATTCAGCCCTCCTAAAAATATTGATTCATGTATTGATGGTAGATTTTTTGTTTCTATTTATCTTCCATGAATTGGAAATTGATGTTTCTTGATTATAAATTATTGAAATAACTCTTTATTAATCAATTATACGTCAATATATTGGGACCAGTACAAAAAATGGCCAAGGATATTTCTATATTTTTATGTTGTGTTTTTTTATCTCCCTATTCTTTTTGTGTTAATCATCAGTGTTCCATTGATCGAAAATTCGCCAAATTATTAGTTAACAATCATTGTGAAATTTTTATTTGTAAAAATGGATCATTATCATGTGTCTGATATTAATATTGATAAAATTATAACAGTTCATGACAATGATGGATAGTCGAGTTCATAATTTGAGATCCCTAGATCATGGTTCTTAGTATACAATTGATGTGGTATTATAGAGGTGACTCTTGATCAAATTTGGTGGCCGGAAACTATCCACCAATGATGGTGGTAATCCATTCAAACGATTGGAAAAGTTGTTTCATGATTACAGTCAATATTATTTCTTTGGGATGGTAAAAATGATGAATTTTGTTTTAACAACGTTCAAAATATGACTTTAGGTCGGTTGTTGATGTTAGTGAACTTAGATCTGGGTGTTACAGCGATTTCTCTAATGACCTCGAAGGAATAAGTAAGTGCATATTATAAGAAGTGTTTGAATTATTTAATTTCAAATAAATTCTGAACTACACACCACGTAGTCTAGAGATAGACACACACATAGTGTCTCTACCCCCCCCCCACACACACACAGACCATGTGGTAATAATATATTCAATATGCATAAAAACACCACACACCCTATGGTGGGATATCATACCATGAAACCATTAGTCAATCATGTTAGTATATACAAGTAGTACATGCCCAAAAATCCATGTAATGATACATTCCATGTGTTTTATGTAATATTCCTTGTAAACCTTGGATAAAAATCAATGTGTATAAGGATTAATAACCTAGTAGTCCATGTGGTTTCACACAATGTGTGTGGTGGGGAACATTTCAAGTACTCTGGAGAGTACAAAATCTTGGGTAGATAAAACATTATGAGTGTTAGAATATCATATTCATTTTATATGATTATGAGACACATGACATATACTTTGAAAAATATTCAAACGTAGTTAGTGTACATGGGCACACTCTGAGTATACAGGAATAGGCCTAGTATACAAGATTAAGCCGGTGTCATACCGAATACCATCATGACCATTTACATGTTTTTTACCTCTAGAAACATTCCACTTATTTGGAGAAATAAATTCCATATGAGTGTGAGAAAATGGTAATTCCAGGCCTAGTGATACACACTACATACCACTTGGGACAAACCATGTACTTCTTAAAGGGATTGTTGGAATCCTTGATCTTCTTAGTTCAACTCTGGTTTGATCTTGGGTTAGTTTCCATGGGCCATTTCAATATGGACCTATTTTTATGTGGGTATGTTTTATTGGTTCATCCTAGTAAGGCTACAGTGAGTAGTTTTGTCCTAAGAATATTATGTGATGCCTTTGATGGGATTAGTTTTAGATAGAATTTGGGAATCCCTCTATGTGACCTAGGGTGTCATCATATATCATTTATTCTCTTATCATTTATATGGGTTTTGAGTAATATTCATCAGAAACATACATGGCAGTATGATCTCATACTTAGTGGGTTATTCCACGTAGGGTATATTTTACCCCATAGGCCCTAGGTGATATCCCTTATGTATGTACCATGATATTTTTTTCTTCTAATGAGTACTTCTTGGAAAAACTCGATGAGAATGTACTCTTAGATGAGTGTCATCAGTATATAAAGTCTCTATGAGTGGGACCTCTCTAATCTTTGACTTCAAGGATGGAAAAGATCATGTAGTGAGTTCTCTCATAAGTGCATTGCCTCTAAACCTATTATAAAATACTAGGATAATATTATGGTTGTGACCATGAGACTTAGTGTATTCCATCAAGTATACCAGGGTTATTATTATTAATTTTATTAATTTATCTCATATATTTATTGACATACCCTTGTGGTGATGAGATCACTACCCTTTTGATGCATTATGTTTTGTTATTTTGGGGTATGCTTTTGGGTACTGTTATTCTCACCTAAGAATGTTCTTTTCCTACACATGTCATCTCTTGTATAGCTGATTGGAATTATTGATAGACTCTAAGGATCACAAAGGGTATGATAATAAATGTTGATCTAGAAAGATGATGGTTCTTACTAGGTGTTTATTTTGGGTAGCTTCCCCAATGTTTTCAGCACGTTGGGTTATTTGTAGTTTTGGAAGACTTGTATTTGGACCTTTTTGATTTTTCATAATCTTATGTGTGATAGATGTTACACATGAATTTATAGTAATAATTATTTATCTTTTCGTACTATAATTGTGTGAGGATATGTGTGTGTTCATGTACATTGGGATAAGGCCTCTCATGCATGTGATATGCCTACTCAATACTAGTTTCCAACCATTGGAAATTGGATGCAGGATTAGAGAGTCACACTCAATTTACCATTGTCTAGGATGGAATGAGTGGTTCAGCTCTTGACTGAGTGGTATCGGATGGGTGATCATCTTAAGACCAATTTTGGGAGATCATATGGCTTAAAGTTTTGGTTTGGGATCAACCTAAAAATACATTAAGTGTCTTAAATTTGTATTCTATGATATGGAATCCCAAATTTGAGTAGCAGTAGAGGTATCCATGCACCAGAACTCTAATAATAATCAAGTTGACATAGTACATATAGAAAATGGATATAGAGAAATCATTGGTACATGCATCATATACGAATGGGTTGTGGTTTCCATGTCCTTCTTGTGTCACCTCTCTATATATTCTCATTTGATTGTGGTATGTATAGGTTATCATTGGGTTCTTACCCAACAATATCCATATAGTTATTTGCAGTAGTATTATATTTATGAACCACTTTGCAATGAGTAATAATTTTTTTTATCAGGGCATGAGGAGGTACCTTCAGGTGGATTGTAACACCCCAAGATTTTATGAATTTATTTTTTAGAAATTAATTTAATATTCTAGATATTTTCACATTACTCAACACTAAAAATAGATTTTTATTATTATATGAAAACACTATGTCTGTATTAAGTTATAAACAACACCAAGTTAATATTTCTCTACACACAACACTGACTTGGCATGTGTTACATGCAACACTTAGTTACTACAAAACAACAATCCAATATTATTATTATTTAAATAGGTTAGTTATAACCTAACAATAAAAAATAGTAATATTAATTGTAATAAATAATTTTTAAATGTTTTCTCATAAATAGAAATTATTTATAATTAAATTTATAATCTCTTTTAATGTCTTTATATGTTTAGAAATATGATTTTCATAAAGAAACTACATTTTGTATCCTCTTGTAAACAATAATTCTAACACCCTGAGATTTTATGAGAATTATTATTTTTAATTTCATTGATGTCATGTGTTGTTCGCTACACCAAAATTAGCTTGTGCTATACACAACACCATATTAGCTTACAGTATAAGAAACACTATTCATGGCTCATGTTACACAAAATTTCAAGTTTGTTTGATAGAAGTTATTCTACGCAACATTGAGTATATATATATATATATATATTCAATGTAAAAATGAAATATGGTTGGATTCTATTATACACAACAACAAAAGAATCTTGCACTACATGCAACCCTGACGTGGCTTTCTTAACATGCAGTCACGACCTTCCACGATAGCGTGTGTTGTGTGCAATATCGAGTTTCACTAAACAAAGATATGTTATTAAAATATTATATAAACTAGCCGTTATAAATAGTAATAACCACATTTTGAAATTTTATCAATTTTATCTTTGAAAAAGGACTTCATTTTTGGATTTGGAATACTGAAATTCGCCTATGGTGAATTTTTGGTATTTTTCTGAAAACATTCAATTTTTTATGAATACTGAAAACACTAGGTTACTATTTAAAAACCGACTTTTTATTTAAATAATTAATTATTTTATTCAAATATATTTTAGGTCAAAATTGATACATAATACCTATATAAGTTAAATATAATTTATTAGAGTCATTTTATAATAATTTTAGATATATAAAAATTTTATTGAACTTTTCACCGTCTTTTACCCACCTCCTAGGAAAATTTGAAAATTTACAAAAAAACATAATTTTACTGCTTCTATAAGTGGAATTTAGAAATTCCGAGATGCACGGATAATATCAAGGAGTAAAATGTGGTTCAATAAGATAAAAATATTTTTTGGTTAATAGTACCTTTTTACTTTTATTTAGCATGGTTAAAAGTAAATAGGGTAATTAAGGGTAAAAATGATATTATTATTACCCTAACACATGTACTAATTCTATTGGATAAGTGTAATTAGACCAAAAACAACCTTAGGGAAAAAATATTACCCTTTAGGTCAACTTGGATTAGATTAGGATATTTATTATTATTTTTTTAAAAGAAGAGTTAAAAGAGTTAAAATCAAAGTTTAATAACTAAAACATTTTTTATATAAGGTTATACATAAGATAAATTCGACTATAAATATTCATTAGAAATCAAAATATATTTCCTACATAATGGTATTTTATTTATAATTTTTAGACATTAAATATGTTAATTTACTTATGACACAATGATGATGAAGTAATTACCTTATTAATGAAATATTAACATAATTGATGTTATAAATATCCAAATAAATGTAATTTCAGACTTTTAGTAAATTAAATTAATTTTTGAGGTTAATATTTCATGTTATTATTGATTCAATTAACTTTTTTGGAACTAATTATGTTGTTCTGATTTTCACAAAAATCAATTACCAAATAGTGTCAAAATTGACATAAAATAGTTTTTTAAAACAAATATTATATTATTAATTGTTATTTTATTCTTAGAAATATAAGGTTCGACCAAATGACTTATATAAGATTATATATATTAAAAATGAACCACTTGGGGTTCTTTTGGCTTGTTATATTAAGTTTATTAACCATATAGTTTAAGAAAATAAGAAGACACTGTAAAAGTTAAATTATTTAACTTAGAGTTAAATCTAAAGGATAAGGTTGAAATAGTAACCTAAATGTGTCTAAAGCCTATTGGCTGAGATTCTTTAGACCCATAACCACATTATATTTGAAATAAGTCAATTTTGAGCTATTAAAAAACGAATATGACTTTATTATAAAATAATATTTTAATTTTTTCCAAAGGTGCCCATTTTCCTCCCTTATAAAAAGGGCACTCCTTCCCACTTCTCTTCACACCCTTTTGAGCCTTGAACCTCAGACAACCCCTGACAATTCCTCTTATAAAACACTATAGTTATATCATAGAGGTTCTGGTCTTCTAAAAAGGACAACACTAGTGCCCTAAGAAGGAGTTTAAAGGAGGTGCGTCGAGGAAGAGGTAATCTCTTCTACCTACTCTGTCAAGTTTCTTTCTTCTTCTACTTCCTCTTATTTAGTTGTTTCATTATAAAGTAATAACATAAGTATTACTTATATACCTATATGTTATTATAAATATGAAACAACCATATTTCACCTTCTATCCATCCTATGGAAAATGAAATCACCGCACGTGCGTACGTATAGAATACCGTCTCCACGGCGTGGTGTAATCTGTTTTTCCATTACCACCTTACTTGGATCGGTATAATGGTGTAAATAATAATTATATATGGTTATTATAATATCATAAAGATTATGAGACATTATATCATCAACTCCAATTCAATTAAATAATTATGGGAATGATATCATCGCTCATGCGTACGTACGGATTACCGTCTCCACGACGCGATGAGATTCATTATCCATGTTAACCACTCAAGAATGATTATAAATTATGTATAATGAATAATAATTAAATATATGACATGATAAATCTACTGGAATTATTTATATATATATATATATATATATATCATCTACTTACTTCCATTCAAGCCAATAAAGAAAGGAAAACAACATTCATGCGTACGTACGGCCTACCGTCTCCATGAACGGTGTATTTCCTTTAATTTATCTAGATATTATATATATATATATAATGAATATATATGATATATAAATCATTATTTACATTCGGTAAGTAAGTAAAACATGATATAATTAATAATAATATCAAGAACAACAAGTCCAAACACGTACGACAAATGAAATGATTTTACCCAAAATGCTACTTTAACATGAATTTACAAAATAACGGGTAATATAAAGTCATATGTGAACCATATATGATATCATAACAATGAATATGATTCTTTAATAATTCAATGACATTGTTTAAATCATTATAAAGTAGGTTCGGATACATGCGAAGCATATCGGACATAAGGTAAGGGATACCTTTTCCAATCTCATTTTTATCTGAGATTGTTTATTCGTAAGTATTTAATTGGGATATATTTATCATCCATGTACCTATTTTATAAAAACGGTTTCATGTATTTTTAATTTCTTTTTAAACATTTTTGGATTCTACTACATGGTATGAAAGGAATCTTTCTTTTGATTACCACACAAGTAACTTTTTGACTTTTCTGACAAAAGTATGAGGAGAATGTTTTTTAACTTATACGACATGAACGGATTTTTACGGTTTCATAAATCCTTATTTTCATGAATATTTATCCAAAATATTTCATGATTATTTTCAAAAAAATAATCTTCTTTTTTTTAAAATTTCATGGAATTTTGTGAAAAGAAAATGATTTTGAAGAAGAAAGGATATTTTCCTCAAGAATTCATTTCAATTGTTTTATCAAAACCATTTTCCATCTAAGATGACATTATTTCATATGTGTATGTTTAAATTATAATATCTCTATGATTTAAATGGTTTCACTTTTCTTATGATGAAATGATATCCATTTGTTTTATATGGATTACGTTATGATGGGATGATGTATATGAAACTCATTTTATTCATTGGGTTATGATGAATGATGTATGATTGTTTTGTAGCACAAGTAAAAATGATTTCAATATGAGATGGGTGGGACAAATATCTCCCTCCAATGCATTGGGTAAAGATTTATATCTGCTGAGATAGAAATGGATGGAATGGTAAGTTAATCTGGTTCAGTGTTACAGGACTCGAATGAGGACTGAAATCGATTCAGAAAGGGACTTTGTCCACTAAGATGGTCTTGGCAACAATGCCTTGGCTACTATGGAAATCATAACATGTTCTTATTGGTTTCCACAATTACATGTTTTATTCCCATGATATTTTATCATGATTTATGTTCCATTATGATCTATTCCTTACGTACTACCATGTTTTATGTCATTGCTCAAGATTTTGATGTTTAGATTTTATGTTTATGTTTTTGCATTCAAATTTGTATGGATTGTTTTATGTTCTCTATGTTTACCCTTACTGAGAATTTGAGTTCACCATTTATATATTTTCTTTCCCCCAGGATATAAAGAAAGGTTTTAGGTAAGAAAAAAAAAGGGGAAGATCTTTAAGGGAGATGTTGAAGATCTTTCACCACGATTAGAAGATTATGATCCATGTTTCCAAAGACACTAAGCTATTATGGTCCTTGTGTGTTTGTTTTTTTATTTATTATGTATTCCAAAATAGTAATTTAATGTCTATATACATCAAGATTTGGGTCTCTAGAGTTGGTATCAGAGGAAAGGTTTAGTCAACCTTTGGAAACTACAATGCGAAAACTTTAGTGAGATCCCTAGAGATATTTATAAGGTATGTATAGGGATGTCCCTATGGTTTAGTATAACTATAGGTACAGTCCTAGAATTGTTTTGATGATCATAAGTAACCTAGGGTGAACCTAAGCTGTAGAGGCCCAAAGCTTTACGTACATGGACATTATATTACTTTTACGGAATACTTAATACATAACAAAAACAGACACCAAAGGACTGTAATAGTTTAGTGCCTTTAGAAACCTGGAACATAATCTTCTAATCTTGGTGAAATATCCTCAACATCTCCCATAAATATATTCACTTTTTTTTACCTAAAACCATTCCTTATATCCTGGGGAAATGAAAACATAAAAAGGGTGAGCTCAAATTCTCAGTAAGGGAAAACATAGTGAACATAAAACAATACATAAATATTTGAAAGCAAAAACTTGAACATGAAATTTAAACATGAAAATCTTGAGGGAAGACATAAATCATGGAAGTACACAAGGCATAGATCATAAAGGAACATTAGTCATGATAATCTAACATGGTAATAAAATATGCAATTGTGTCATCCATTAATAACATGTTATTATTTCCATAGTAGCCAAGGCATTGCTTCCAAGACCATCTTAGTGGACAAAGTCCCATTCTGAATCGAGTTCACTCCTCGTTCTAGTCCTCTAACACTGAACCCGATTAAATTACCATTCCAGCCATGTCTATATCAAGAGATATAAATATTTACCCAATGCATTGGAGGGATATATTGGTCCCACCCATCTCATAATGAAATCATTCTTACTTTTTCCACAATATAAACATAAATCATTCATCATAACCCAAAGAAATAAATGGGTTTCATAAACAACATTCCATTATAACATAATCCATATAAAACAAATGGATATCATTTCATAATAAGAAAAGTAAAACCATGTAAATAATAGAGACATTATACATGAAACATACACATATAAAATAATGTCATCTTATATGGAAAATGGTTTTAATAAAACAGTTGAAATGAATTCTTGAGGAAAATATCCTTTCTTCTTCAAAATCATTTTCTTTTCAGAAAATGTCTTGCAATTTCATAAGAAAAGGATTTTGTTGAAAATAGTCATGAAATATTTTGGAGGTAGATTCATGAAAATATGGCTTTATAAAACCGTAAAAATACATTCACGCCGTATAAGTTAAAAATAACATTTTTCTCGTACTTTTGTCGGAAAAGTCAAAAAGTACCTCATATGGTAAACAAAAGAAAGATTCCTTCCATACGATGTGGTAAAAGTAGAAAATGGTAAAAATGACTTTAAAAATACATGGAAGAAAAGTAAACATTTTGAGAATATATGGAGATGGATAATAATCATAACCCTAGTAAATACTTACAAAGAAACAATCTCGGATAAGAATGAGATTGGAATAAGTATCCCTTACCTTAGGTCTGATATGCTTCGTACGTATCCGAACCTCCTGTATAATGATTTAAATAATGTCATTGACTTATTAAAGAATAATATTCATTGTTATGATATCATATATGGTTCACTTATGACTTTATATTACCCTTTCTTTTGTAAGTTCCATGTTAAAGCAGTGTTTTGGGTTAAATCATTTTATTTATCGTACGTGTTTGGACTTGTTGTTCTTGATATTATTACTTATATCCGGATTTAATTAATTCCAGAATGTAAAAAATGATTTATATATAATATATATTCCGTATATACATATATATATGATAGATCGATTAAATGGAATAAAATACACCGTTCAAGGAGACGGTAGGTCGTACGTATGCATGAATGTTGTTTTCGTTTCCTTATTGAATTGAATGAAATTAAGTATATTACATACATATATATACACATAAATCCAGTATCATTATTATGTCATATATTTCATGATTACTTATTATATATACTTTATAATCATTCATGGACGTTTAACATGGAGAATGAATCTCATCGCATCGTGGAGACGGCAGTCTGTACGTACGCACGAGCGATGATATCATTCCCATGATCATGGAATTTCATTGAATTGTATGTATAATATTTCATAATAAATATAACTTTGAAATAATCATATATAGTTATTTATTTACACCATTATACCCATCCAAGTAATGTGGTGGTCGAAAACAGATTACACCACGGCGTGGAGATAGTATTCAGTACGTACGCACGCGCGGTGATTTCATTTTCCGTAGGATGGATAGATGGTGAAATAGGGTTGTTTCTTACTTATAATAACATATTATTATATGAGTGATGCTGATTTTATTACTTCATAATGAAACAACTAAAGAAGAATAAGTAGAAGAAGAAATAAAGTTGAAAGAATCGGTAATGGATATTACCTCTTCTTTCGACAAACCTTTTTGAAACCTCCTCTTAGGGCACTAAGATTGGTCTTTGAAGAAGCCCAGAACCTCTAGTATGATTCTAGGGAAGTGGAGAAGAGAAATTGGCAGGTTTTGGCCGAGTTTGAAGGCTCAAAGTGGTGTGAGTAAGAGAGGGAGGAGGTTCCCTTTTATAAGGGAGGAGAGGGGAACCTTTAGAATAAATAAAACTATTATTTTATTATAAAGTCATATTCGGTTTTTAATATCTAAAAGTTTAGTTATTTCTAAGTTAAGGTGGGTATGGGTCGAAATAATCTGATAATATAGAATTTAGACAAGTTTAGGTTTCTATTTTAACCTTATCATTTAGATTTAACTTTAAGTTAAATAATGTTTCTTTTACCGTGTCTTCTTGTTTTCTTACACTATATGGTTAATAAACATACTATAACAAGCCAAATGAACCAAAAGTTGTTTATTTTTAATATATATATCCTTATCTAAGTCATTTATCTGAAACATAGAATTTTAGGAATAAAATCACAATTAATAATATAATATTTATTTTAAAAACTATTTTATGTCAATTTTTTCACTCTTTGGTAATTGATTTTTGTGAAAATCATAACAGAGTGATTAGTTCGAAAAACGTTAACTAAATCAATACTAACATGTCATATTAACCTATAAAATTATTTTAACTCATAAAAAGTCTCAGATTACATTTATTTGGGTATTTATAACATCAATTATGTCAATATTTCATTAATAATATAATTACTGCATCATCATTGTGTAATAAATAAATTAAATTATTTAATGTCTAAAAATTATAAATTAAATACCGTTATGTAGGAAATCTTTTTATCTTTCCAATGAATATTTATATTTGAATTTAGATTATGTATAACCCAATATAAAAAATTATTTAGTTATTAAACTTCGATTTTAACTATTTTAACCCTTCTTTAAATTAATTAATAATAAATGTCCTAATCTAATCCAAGTGGGCCTAAATGGTCATATTCTATTCCTAATATTGTTTTTGGTCGAATTAAAATTATCCAATAGAATTAGGACATGTTTTAGTGAATTAATAATATCATTTTTACCCTTAATTACCATATTTACTTTTAACCGTTGTAAAAAAAAGTAAATAGTTACTATTCGCAAAAAAATTATTTTAATCACATTGAACCACATTTTAGTCCTTGATATTAACCGTGTCTCTTGGATTTTCGAAATTCCACTCACAGAAGTGGTAAAATTAAGTTGTATGTGAATTTGAAAATTCTCCTAGGAGGTGGGTAAAAGACGGTGAAAAGTTCAATAAAATTTTTATATATCTAAAGTTATTATAAAATGACTCCAATGACTTAAATTGAAATTATAGGTTTTATGTATCAATTTTGACCTAAAATAAATTTAGATAAAATAAATAATTATTTAAATAAAAAGTCGGTTTGTGAATAGTAACCCAATGTTTTCACTATTCATCAAAAAATGAAAGTTTTCAGAAAAATACCAAAAATTTCCCCTAGTCTAATTTCAATATTCTGAATCCAAAAATGAAGTCCATTTTCAAAGATAAAATTTCAAAAAGTGGGTATTACTATTCATAACGGCTAGTTTATATAACTTATCGTTGTTTAGTGAAACTCGGTATTGCGTACAACACACGCTATCGTGGAAGGTCGCGATTGCGTGTAATGCAAGCCAAGTTAGGGATGTGTGTTGTGCGAGCTCCTTTTGGTGTAGCATATAACACAAGACATTAATGAAATAAAAAAGAATATTTTTCATAAAATCTCGGGGTGTTACATTCTACCCCCCTTAAAATGAATTTCTCCCTCGAAATTCATTGAAGTTATAAATGGTTTACTACACAAAAGTTTCTTTAATAGAAACCCAAATTGTAAAAAGGAATACCAAAACTTGGCTTTAAAAACTAAATTACGAAACGTAATGGTTACCCAAATTAACTAATCACTAAGTTTCCACATAGGTGAAAATATAGATATGGAATAGAAATCTAACCATCATGTTCTGAGGGAGAGTGGTAGCGAACATGGCTATGGAAAATCCAGAAATCACAAAGCCATAGATTTGTGATGATCTAACGTACCATCCGATTCATCAGATATAAGGGCACTAGGATAACATTTTTGGTTTTCAAGATCATTTCCCTAAAGTTGAAGAAATTGGAATTAGAAGAAATACTTTCTTGATTTTGGTACAGTCTCACCGGTGGTCGTTCCTTGGACAATTTCCACTTCATCACTTAAAGAAATGAAGTTGAATTTGTCATTCGTGAAGTGTTAGCAAATAATGTGATAGAATGATGGGTCATTCCATCTATCTCAAAAAAAAGGTTAGAAAAAGTAACCAAAAATACATAAGCCCATCTATAGTGAGATTAATCATATATGGTTCCTAAAATGGACTTTTACATCTTATATAATACTGAATAATATAATAAAACTTGTTTCTACTAAATAGGGACATTCTGTAGGCTAGTGGTAGGCGATAAAGGCCTGTCGAACTTCAGTTGTGGGTTCGATTCCCACAGCCTTGTCCGACACGACGGGTTGTCGCGTGTTCAGCAGGTTGTCCTTTTTGTTCTAAAAATACAATACTAACTTATGTCCAACATAATCCATTCCAATATTTAGGCTTATCCATAATATTGCAGTCCATTCTGATATTATAGTGAAAACGATTACCAGAAATTTCGTATAACAAGCATGTTAATACCATCATTGATCCCCATATATCATAAGATATGACTTGTTGGTCACATTCCAAACTTCTTTAAGGCCTTAATCATGTATTCTCTTGAAAAATGAATACCCATTGAATCTTATTGAAAACATGAGTTCTGTCAAAAGTTAACTCTTTCCACATACCAAAATCCCAAAATTTGTATATACTCAAACCATAATATCACTTTTTCCTTATTTTAGTCATGAGATCATGATTACTATCATATTATTTTCTCCTTATCCCTTCAATATGCACATTTCATCTGCTTTTCAAAAATATTTCAATCACTTTTTCATTGTTACCAGTACCATATAATAATTGAAAACCAATACATAGATATTCAAAAATTCCACAATACCATAAATGAGATTCCATGATACTATTTTGAAATCCCATTACATAAACACTTAATCATTACACAGCATCATTTTCATACTCAACATCACAAATACTAATATCATAATACTTTCCATTATCCTTTGCTTTAAGAGGTCTCTCACGTTGATCATCATTAACCCATGGATTAGGGAATTTATTAGTATAATGCCCCATTACAATGCACTTGAAGCATTGAAGTGTTGGTGGAGAGTTCTCTATAGTCTTTTCTCTATTCACATCATTCGCAACCTTTTTCCCATTACTTTGAAAATAAACTGCTCGATGACATTATTTTCCACAATTAAAACATTTTCTAGTACCATTTAGGCAATCTCCACCATGCTTCCTTCCACACTTTTATCATAAAGAAACATTCATCTTCTTTTCACCATTCTTCTAAGATTTCTCCTTGAACTCCATCTTTCATTTCTTATCAAAAATATGAGATTGATGTGTAACACCAACTTCCATTTCTACCTTGATAGCACAACGCACAATTTCTTCATAGCTACTTAAGTATCTAATAGCTAATGCCCTTCGAAGACTTGGTTTTAAGTCACTGAAGAATCGATCAACTTTACTTTCAGGTTGGATGATAAAAACAGATGCATACCTTGAAAGTCTTGTAAAATTCTCTTCGTATATACAAACAGATTCATCATCCTTCTTCTTAAGCTCAAGTAACTACTTTTCCATCTTTGTTTGAAGAATACAAGGGAAGTACTTACTGAAAAATATGTTCTTGAACTCGTCCCATTCCATGGATTCAATTTCATCTTGGGGCCTTGTATTCTTAATTAGAGTCCACCACTGGTCTGCTTCACCTTCTAAATAGTAAACAGCTAGAATGACTTTATCATGTTCCGAACAGCGAAGTATAGAAAATATCTTTTCAATGGTACTGATCCATTGTTCCGCAACAATTGGATCAAAAGACCCATTGATTGAAGGTGGGCATTGCCTCATGAAGGACTCAATAGAATATTGTTCTCTCCTCTACTCATTTGGAAGTCCATAATGATTCATAGCTTGTGTAAGTATAGCAATAATATTTTTCACTCCATCTCCCATAACATTTGTTTGTTCAGGAGGACAATCATTGCATTGTCCATTACATTGATCAACACGGTTCTTTCGGGTTCCAGCCATCATCTAAAACCCAAAAAGAATAGTGTGAGAGGCAAAAATAATGCTAGGGAAAACAACATAATAATGGGGGAGTACCTTCAATATCTATCATATTAGGTTTAATTATAAGATCGTTACCATAATTCTAGGACTATAACCTATAATTATACTTAATCTTAGGGACATCCCTAGACATACCGTAGAAATATCTCAAGGGATCTCACTAAAGTTCCCGCATCCTAGTTTCCAAAGGTTGAATAAACCTTTCCTCTGATACCAATAGTAGAGACCCAAAGATTGATGTACAAGGACATTACATTACTTTTGCGGAATACTTAATACATAACAAAAACAGACACCAGAGGACCATAATAGTTTAGTGCCTTTAGAAACTTGGAACATAATCTTCTAATCTTGTTGAAAGATCCTCAACATCTCCCATAAAGATCTTCCCTTTTTTTACCTAAAACCTTTCCTTATATCCTGGGGAAAAGAAAACATAAAAAGGGTGATCACAAATGCTTAGTAAGGGGAAACATAGTGAACATAAAACAATCCATAAACATTTGAAAGCAAAAACATGAACATGAAATTTAAACATCAAAATCTTGAGCGAAGACATAAATCGTGGAAGTACACAGGGCATAGATCATAAAGGAACATTATTCATGATAAACTATCATGGTAATAAAACATGTAAATGTGGAATCCATTAAGCACATGTTTTGATTTCCATAGTAGCCAAGGCATTTCTGCCAAGACCATCTTAGTGGACAAAGTCCCATTCTGAATCGAGTTCACTCCTCGTTCCCGTCCTGTAACACTGAACCGGATTAAATTACCATTCCATCCATGTCTATCTCATGAGATATAAGTCTTTACCCAATGTATTGGAGGGAGATATAGTTCCCACCAATCTCATAATGAAATCATTCTTTCTTTTTCCACAACATAAACATAAATCATTCATCATAACCCAAATACTAAAATGGGTTTCATAAACATCATTCTATCATAACATAATCCATATAAAACAAATGGATATAATTTCATCATAAGAAAAGTGAAACCATGTAAATAATAGATACATTATACTTAAAACATACACATATGAAATAATGTCATCTTAGATGGAAAATGGTTTTAATAAAATAGTTGAAATGAATTCTTGAGTAATTTATCCTTTCTTCTTCAAAATCATTTTCTTTTCACAAAATGTCTTGAAATTTCAAAAGAAAATGATTTTGTTGAAAATAGTCATGAAATATTTTGGAGGTAGATTCATAAAAATATGGCTTTATAAAACTGTAAAAATCCATTCACGTCGTATAAGTTAAAAATAACATTTTTCTCGTACTTTTGTCGGAAAAGTCAAAATGTAACTCTTATGGTAAACAAAAGAAAGATTTCTTCCATATGATGTGGTAAAAGTAGAAAATGGTAAAAATGAATTTAAACATACATGTAAGAAATGTAAATAATTTATGAAAACATTATGAAAATATATAGACATGGATAATAATCATAACCCCAGTAAATAATTACAAATAAACAATCTCGGATAAGAATGAGGTTGGAATAATTATCCCTTACCTTAGGTCTGATATGCTTCGTACGTATCTGAACCTCCTATATAATGATTTAAATAATGTCATTGACTTATTACAGAATAATATGCATTGTTTTGATATCATATATGGTTCACTTATGACTTTAAATTACCAGTTCTTTTGCAAGTTCCATGTTAAAGCAGCGTTTTGGGTTAAATCGTTTAATTTATCGTACATGTTTGGACTTGTTGTTCTTGATATTATTACTTATATCCTGATTTACTTAATTCCATAATGTAAAACATGATTTATATATAATATATATTCAGTATATACATATATATATGATAGATGGATTAAATGGAATGAAATACACCGTTCATGGAGACAGTAGGTCGTACGTAGGCATGAACGCTATTTTCATTTCCTTATTGAATTTAATGAAATTAAGTAGATTACATACATATATATACAAATAAATTCAGTATCATTATTATGTCATATATTTCATGATTGCTTATTATATATACTTTATAATCATTCATGAATGGTAAACATGGAGAATGAATCTCATCGCATCGTGGAGACGGTAGTCCGTACGTACGCACGAGCGATGATATCATTCCCATGATCGTGGAATTTCATTGAAGTGTATGTACAATATTTAAGAATAAATTTCACTTTTAAATGATCATATATAGTTATTTATTTACACCATTATACACATCCAAGTATGGTGGTGGTCGAAAACAGATTACACCACGGCGTGGAGACGGTATTCCGTACGTACGCACGCACGGTGATTTCGTTTTCAGTAGGATGGATAGATGGTGAAATAGGGTTATTTTATACTTATAATAACATATCTGTATATGATTGATACTAATGTTATTACATAATAATGAAACAACTAAAGAAGAATATGTATAATAAGAAATACAGTTGAAATAATCGGTAATGGATATTACCTCTTCTTTCGACACGCCTTTTTGAAACCTCCTATTAGGGCACTAATATTGGTATTTGAAGAAGACCAGAACCTCTAAGATGTTCCTAGGGAAGTGTATAAGAGAAATTGGCAGGGTTTGGCTGAGCTTTATGGCTCAAAGTGGTGTGAGGAAGAGAGGTAGGAGGTGCCATTTTATAAGGGAGGATGTAACACCCGAGATTTTTTTATGAGTAATATTTTGTTCAAAGGAATATTTCACTACACACTTGCTTGGCTTACTTTACACGCAATCGCGACCTTCCTCGATAGCTTGAGTCGTACGCAATACCGAGTTTCACTAAACAACGATATGCTATTAAAATATTATTAAAACTAGCCGTTATGAATAGTAATAACCACTTTTTGAAATTTTATAAATTTTATCTTTCAAAATGGACTTCATTTTTGGATTCGGAATACCAAAATTAGCCTAGGGTGAAATTTTGGTATTTTTCTGAAAACTTTCAATTTTTGATGAATAGTGAAACCACTAAGTGGTAGGTTAAAAACTGAATTTTGCATAAAACTTAATTTTACCGCTTCTGTGAATGGAATTTCGAAAATCCGACAGACACGGTTGATATCAGTAAGTAAAATGTGGTTCAATGAGATAAAAATAATTTTTTGGTGAATAGTAACTTTTTACTTTTTTTACCGCGGTTAATAGTAAATAGGGTAACTAAGGGTAAATATGATATTACTATTACCCTAACACATGTCCTAATTCTATTGGATAAGTTTAATTTGACCAAAAACAAACTTAGGAATAAAATATGACCATTTAGGCCCACTTGGGTTAGATTAGGACATTTATTATTAATTTATTTAAAGAAGGGTTAAAATAGTTAAAATCAAAGTTTAATAAGTAAATCATTTTTAATATGGGGTTATGAATAAGATAATTTCGACTATAAATATTCATTAGAAAGATAAAAATATTTCCTACATAATGGTATTTTATTTATAATTTTTAGACATTAAATAATTTAATTTATTTATGACACAACGATGATGCAGTAATTATATTATTTATGAAATATTGACATAATTGATGTTATAAACACCAAAATAAATGTAATTTGAGACTTTTTATTAATTACACTAATTTTCTAGGTTACTATGATATATTAGTGTTTATTTAATCAACTTGGTTCGAACATATAATCCTTTTATGACTTTCACAAAAATCATATATCAAATAGTGTCAAAATTGACACAAAATAGTTTTTAAATAAAATATTATATTATTAATTGTTATTTTATTCCTAAAAATCTAAGGATCAGCCAAATGACTTAGATAAGGATATATATATTAATAATAAACAATTTGGGGTTCTTTTGTCATGTTATAGTAAGTGTATTAACCATATAGTGTAAGAAAACAAAAAGACACGGTAAAAGTTAAATTATTTAACTTAGAGTTAAATCTAATTTATAAGGTTAAAATAATACCCTAAACTTGTCTAAATCCTATTTGTTGATAGGATTTTGACCCATCCCCACTTTAGCTTCGAAATAAAACCCTTTGGAACCATTATAAACCGATTTTGACTTTAATATAAAATAATATTTTGAGATATTCCTAAGGTGCCCCTCTCCTCCTTTATAAAAGGGCACCTCATCCCCCTCCTCCTCACACCAATTTGAGTACTCAAGCTCGGAAAACCCCTGCCATTTTCTCCTCTACACTTCCCTTGAATAATCCTAGAGGTCCTGGTCTTCTTCAAAGAACAATCATATTTCCCTAAGTGGAGGATTCAAAGAAGCGTTCCAAAGAAGAGGTAATATCCATTACCGATCTTTTCAAATTATTTCTTCTTCAACTTCTTCTTCTTTAGTTGTTTTATGATAAAGTAATAACATCAGTATTACTTACATACTGATATGTTATTGTAAATATGAAACAACCCTAATCCACCTTCTATCCATCCTACGGAAAAATGAAATCACCGCGCTTGCGTACGTACGGAATACCGTCTCCACGCCATGGTGTAATCTATTTTCCACCACCACCTTACAAGGATGGGTATAATGGTGTAATGAGTAACTATTTATGATTATTATAAAGTAATATTGATACTGAAATAATATATATACTCCAATACAATTCCACGATCATAGGAACGATATCATCACTCGTGCGTACGTACGGAATACCGTCTCCACGATGTGATGCGACTCGTTCTACATGATCATCATTACATAGTAATTATATAAATGAATTGAATGAATAAATATGATATATGTTACACTAATACCATTCTGGATATAAGGTATCTATAACCTTAAAAGAATAATAAGAATCTATTCGGCAAAACACACATAAGAACAAAAGGCAATAAGGACCCGAGTAACAAGTAACAATGAAATATTACTAACATGAAGCTAAGAATATGACCATATATGATATCATATCAATATGTATGATTCTGGAATAAGTCAATAACATTATTTAAACCATTATACAGGAGCCTTGGACACGTACAAAGAAAATCGGACCTAAGGTAAGGGAAATATCACAATCTCATTTTTATCCGAGATTGTTTATTCGTAAGTATTTATTGGGGTGTATTTTATCATCCAAATCCATATTACCTCAATATGTAATATTATTTCCATCCACTTACACTATTTTAAATCTAATTTTACCCTTCGGTGAGTATTTATTAAAGAATATGAAAAGAATCTTTTGTCGTTTTTTCGTACGAGGTACTTTTTGACTTTTCTGACAAAAGTACGAAGAATGTTTTTTTAACTTATACGACATGAATGGATTCTTAAAACATTATTTCCAAGAAGCATCATTTACAAGTATCCAAGTTTATTTTTAATCAACTTCTTTTAGTTTAAAATTGTATGACATGTTAAGAAAGGAAAAGTGTTTTTGAAGTAGAAAGGATATTTTCATCAAGAATGGAGCTCAAGTATTTTATCAAAATTATTTTCCATATAAGATAATAAAAGGGTTCTATTTTTATCCCTATTATTACATGGATTTGATTATGTTGTGATGGAAATATTTTTATGAATTCCTTTATCTTATATGAATTGTTTTATGATGTCATGTTGTTTAAGAATCCCATTTTTATTACATGGGTTACGCTATGATGTTTGGTTTATGATTATGTGGCACACATAAGAAAGGATTCATTATAAGATGGGTGGGACCTATATCTCCCTCCAATGCATTGGGTAAAGATTTTATATATCATGAGATAGACATGGCTGGAACGGTAGGTTATACCGGTTCAGTGAAACAGGACTGGAACGAGGGTGACTCGGTTCAGAGAGGGACTTTGTCCACTAAGATAGTCTTGGAAATGAGTCATGACTAACAAGAAATGATTTTCTATGATCATGTGTGCATGCCACAAAGTTTCAAGTTTCATGTTATGATTATGGGGATCTCATTTTCACTTCTATGATTTATTCCATGTTAAGATATTATGATCTCTTTTGCAGGATATGATTTTCAAAATGATATGATATGATTTTTATTTCCTTTATTTTCCCTTGCTGAGCATTTGAGCTCACCCTTTTATGTTTTCTTTTCCCCAGGTCAGGAAGATAGATATTAAGTAGAATATGCTAAAAGGGACCCTAGATATGATGAAATAAATGGGAGACTCTATAGAAGATTTATGAACCAGTTGTTTATGTTTCCCAGTTTCTAAAGACACTATACCAATACGGTCCTTTGTGGTTTTGTCATATGTTGTAATTAGTGTGCTTCAATTTTAAAGTATTAACAATGTATGTAAAGTATGGGTCGTTATAGTTGGTATCATAGGAAAGGTATAGTCAACCTTTGGAAACTAGGATGTGAAAGCCTTAGTAAGAACCCTAAGGATAAGTCTAAGCGTAGAACACAATCTTAGTGTTTTAGAAATGGCCATGAATACCCTAGGATAAGACCTTAAGTGTGAAATTTTATCCTTGATTATGTGGTTTTCCTATTATAATTAGTGTTGCTCACACTATTCTTCTTGGTTTTAGTCAATGGCTGGAACCCGAAGGAACCGTGTTAATGCGGAATGCGATGGGCAATGCAATGATTGTCCCCCTGAGCAACCAAACGATATGGGAGCTGGAATGAAAAATCTTGTATCCATGCTCACACAACTTTCTCAAGCTATGAATCATGCAGGACTTCCAAACGAGCAATGGAAGGAGCAACATTCTGTTGAATCCTTCATGAGGCAGCGTCCACCTTCTTTCAGCAGGTCTACTGATCTATTAGTTGCTGAACAATGGATTAGTACTACTGAAAAGATATTTTCAGTTCTTCAATGTTCTGAACATGTTAAAGTCATCCTAGCAGTGTATCGTTTGGAAGGAGATGCTGATCAATAGTGGAATCTTATTAAGAATACGAGGCAAAGGGATGAAATTGAGTCTATGGAATGGGACGAGTTCAAGAACTTATTTTTCAATAAGTACTTCCCTCGTATTCTCCGAACAAAGATGGAGAAAGAGTTTCTTGAACTGACGCAAAGGGATGATGAATCTGTTGGTACCTATAAAGCAAATTTTACAAGACTTGCAAGGTACGCTTCTGGTATTATTATCCAACCTGAGAGTAAGATCAATCGATTCTTTAGTGACTTAAAACCAAGTCTTCGAAGGGTGTTATCCATAAGGGACTTCAATAGCTACGAGGAAATCGTTCGATGTGCTCTCAAAGTTGAGATGGAGATTCAAGTAACCCATCAGTCACATGGGTTTGATAAGAAGAGGAAGATGGAATTCAAAGTAAAATCTAAAGAGCACACTGAAAAGAAGATGAGATTTTCCTTATGCTCAAAGTGTGGAAAGAAACATGGAGGGAGTTGTCTTAAAGTGACAAGTAAATGTTTTAAATGTGGAAAGGAAGGTCATCGGGCATTTGAATGCCGCGATAATGGGAAGAAGATGTCTAATGATGCAAACAAAGGAAGGCATACACAGAATGAACCTACTACACTTCAATGTTTCAAGTGAAAGGAGATGGGGCATTATGCCAATCAATGCCCAAATCCAAGGGTTGATGATGATGGTCGACGTCAAAAAAATATTAAGGCTTAAGACAAAGGAAAGTCACATGAAATTTATATCAGCGATGTGGAGTACGATAATGAAGTGGTGAAAGGTACACTTACCATCCACTATATAGTAGCAAATGTTTTATTTGATTCTGGATCCACCCACTCTTTTATTTCTGAAAAATTTTATAAGGGTATCACCGTATTACCGCAACAATTAGATGTTGAGTTAGTTGTGACAACACCTAATGGCACAACAGTCGCATCAAAAGTTTATAATTCTTCTCTGACCGAAGTTTGTGGGAAAGTGCTTCCTGAAAATCTTGTGATACTTCCTTTAGTGGAATTTTATGTGATTCTTGGCATGGATTGTATTTCTCTACATGGAGCTCATATCAATTTCCAAAGAAGGGAAGTCACATTTCATATTCCAGATCAATCTACAATCGTCTATCGGTGCAAGGAATAATATAACCATCCAGTGGAAATTTCTTCCATCTTATGGGTCTTGATTCCACTAAATGAAGGTTATTTATCTCAAATGGTTGGTGAGAAACTCAGGATTAAGAATATGCCCATCGTACGGGAGTTTGATGATGTCTTTCCAGAGGAATTACCGGGTCTTCCACCAAATCGTGAAGTTGAGTTTCCAATAGAACTCGTACCGGGTGCTTTGCCTATTTCAAAGACACCTTATAGAATGGCCCCAATTGAGTTGCAGGAATTGAAGAAGCAACTCCAGGAGAATCTTGATAAGGGATTCATACGCCCTAGTGCGTCACCTTGGGGAGCACCTGTTTTATTTGTTAAGAAGAAAGATAGATCAATGAGACTCTGCATTGATTATCGAGAACTTAACAAGATCACTATCAAGAACAAATATCCTCTCCCACGCATTGATGACTTATTTGACCAACTACGCGGAGCTCAATACTTTTCCAAGATTGATCTCCGTTCAGGGTATCATCAATTAAGGGTCAAAAGGGAGGATATACCAAAGACGGCTTTCCGTACAAGGTATGGACACCATGAATTTATAGTGATGCCATTTGGTCTTACTAATGCCCCTGCTATCTTCATGGATCTAATGAATAGAGTCTTTAGAGACTATCTTGATCAATTTGTGGTAGTCTTTATAGACGATATTCTTGTCTATTCAAAGAGCAAGGAAGAGCATGAAGATCACTTGAGAATTATATTGAAGACCCTGATAAAGGAGAAGCTTTAGCCAAATTTACCAAGTGTGAATTTTGGCTTCAAAAAGATGCATTTTGGGTCACATAATCTCAAAAGAGGGGATATCTGTGGATCCAGCAAAACAGAGGTTATCGAAAGATGGTCAAGACCAACAACAGTAACTGAGATCCGAAGTTTTCTTGGTTTGGATGGATATTATAGACGTTTTGTAAAAGATTTTTCACGATTATCTAATCCACTCATCAAGTTGACCCGGAAAGGAGTTAAGTTTGTATGGACGGAAGAATGTGAAGAGAATTTCAAGGAGTTGAAAAGAAGGTTATCCAGTGCACCTGTGCTCACACTACCTTGTAGTGGAGAAAGGTTTGTGATCTACAGTGATGCATCCAAGAAGGGATTGGGGTGTGTTCTTATGCAAAATGATATGGTGATAGCTTATGCCTCACGATAGTTGAAAATCCATGACCAAAATACCCAACACATGATTTGGAGTTGGCTGCTGTAATCTTTGAAATATAGATTTGGAGGCATTACCTTTATGGTGAAAGGTGTGATATTTATACTGATCATAAAAGTTTAAAGTATATTTTCACACAAAAGGAGCTGAATATGCGTCAAAGAAGATGGTTGGAGCTGATTAAGGATTATGACTGCTCAATCCATTACCACCCTGGGAAAGCAAACAAGGTGGAAGATGCATTAAGTCGACAAGACCATGCTAGTTTATCCATGATGAGGATCACAAAAGATCCAATATTTATGGATTTACAAAGGATGGATCTTGGAATTATAATGGAAGGGGGAAAATCTTATCTTTATCAAATGAATGTTCATCCATCTATACATGTAAAGATTAAAGAGGCACAGAAGGAAGATGTAGAGTTACAAAAGAAGGTGAGAAATGTTCCTGAATTCAACCTTGATTGTGATGGGATAATAAAGTTCAAGAATTGGGTTTGTGTTCCTCCCATCCCCGAATTAAAGAAGGAGCTACTGGATGAGGCTCATAGTTCTTCATTCTCTATTCATCCTGGGAGCACGAAGATGTATAGGGACCTGAAAGAGTACTTCTGGTGGGATGGCATGTAAAGAGATGTTGCTGAATATGTCTCTCGATGCTTGGTTTGTCAACAAGTTAAAGCTGAGAGACAGAATTCTAAGGGGATGTTACAACGATTACCCATACCCGAGTGGAAATGGGAAAACATCACTATGGACTTTGTCATAGGAATTCCTAAAACATCCAAAGGCAATAATGCTATTTGGGTCATAGTTGATTGTCTTATAAAGTCTGCACACTTCGTTGCTATTAGAGAGATTTCTCTCTAGATCAGCTTGCCGGGATTTATGTAAAGGAAGTGGTAAGATTACATGGAGGACCACTTTCTATTATATCTGATCGGGATCCGAGATTTACCTCGAAGTTCTGGATAAGTCTTCAGAATACTCTATATACAGAGTTGAGTTTCAGCACTGCTTATCATCCCTAGACAGACGGTCAGTCTGAAAGAACAATTCAAACCCTAGAAGATATGTTGAGAGCTTGCTCTATGGATTTCAAAGGAGGTTGGGATTAACACCTACCTTTGGTGGAATTTTCTTATAATAATAGCTTTCACTCCAGTATTCAGATGGCTCCTTATGAAGCTCTCTATGGAAAGAAATGCAGGACTCCAACTTGCTGGGATGAAGTTGGGGAAAGAAAGCTATTAGGACCTGATCTCGTTGATGAAATGGCAGAAAAGGTCAGATCTATTCAACAACACATAAGAGCAGCTCAGAGTCGACAGAAAAGTTATGCCGACAACCGAAGAAAAGACCTAGAGTTTGAAGTGGGTGATAAAGTGTTCTTACAAATATCTCCCTGGAAGAGGGTTATGAGATTTGGAAATAAGGGGAAGTTGAGCCCTAGATATATCGGTCCTTTCGAAATACTGGATCGTGTTGGAAAGGTAGCTTACCGACTGGCGCTTCCACCGAATCTCTCTCAAGTTCAAGATGTGTTCCATGTATCTCTCCTGAGAAAGTACATACCTGATCCTTCACATGTACTCAGCTCAGAAGTTGTACCGCTGGAGCAAGATCTTTCTTATGAAGAACAGCCGATAGAGATTCTGGATCGTAGCGAAAAAGTCCTACGAAACAAGACCACTCGCTTGGTGAAAGTTTTATGGAAGAACCACCAATTAGAAGAAGCTACTTGGGAGATTGAGGATATTATGAGGGAGAAGTATCCTCATCTGTTTGTTACAAAGTGACGAATTTCGAGGGCGAAATTCTTTTTAAGGGGGGTAGAATGTAACACCCGAGATTTTTTTATGAGTAATATTTTGTTCAAAGGAATCTTTCACTACACACTTGCTTGGCTTACTTTATACGCAATCGCAACCTTCCTCGATAGCTTGCGTCGTACGCAATACCGAGTTTCACTAAACAACGATATGCTATTAAAATATTATTAAAACTAGCCGTTATGAATAGTAATAACCACTTTCTGAAATTTTATAAATTTTATCTTTCAAAATGGACTTCATTTTTGGATTCGGAATACCGAAATTAGCCTAGGGTGAAATTTTGGTATTTTTCTGAAAACTTTCAATTTTTGATGAATAGTGAAACCACTAAGTGGTAGGTTAAAAACTGAATTTTGCATAAAACTTAATTTTACCTCTTCTGTGAATGGAATTTCGAAAATCCAACAGACACGTTTGATATCAGTAAGTAAAATGTGGTTCAATGAGATAAAAATAATTTTTTGGTGAATAGTAACTTTTTACTTTTTTTTACCGCGGTTAATAGTAAATAGGGTAACTAAGGGTAAATATGATATTACTATTACCCTAACACATGTCCTAATTCTATTGGATATGTTTAATTCGACGAAAAACAAACTTAGGACTAAAATATGACCATTTTGGCCCACTTGGGATATATTAGGACATTTATTATTAATTTATTTAAAGAAGGGTTAAAATAGTTAAAATCAAAGTTTAATAAGTAAATCTTTTTTAATATGGGGTTATACATAAGATAATTTCGACTATGAATATTCATTAGAAATATAAAAAGAGTTCCTACATTATGGTATTTTATTTATAATTTTTAGACATTAAATAATTTAATTTATTTATGACACAACGATGATGCAGTAATTATCTTATTTATGAAATATTGACATAATTGATGTTATAAACACCAAAATAAATGTAATTTGAGACTTTTTATGAATTACACTAATTTTCTAGTTTACTATCATATATTAGTGTTGATTTAATCAACTTTGTTAGAACATATAATTCTGTTATGACTTTCACAAAAATCATATATCAAATAGTGTCAAAATTGACACAAAATAGTTTTTAAATCAAATATTATATTATTAATTTTTATTTTATTCCTAAAAATCTAAGGTTCGGCCAAATGACTTAGCTAAGGATATATATATTAATAATAAAGAATTTGGGGTTCGTTTGGCATGTTATAGTAAGTGTATTAACCATATAGTGTAAGAAAACAAAAAGACACGGTAAAAGTTAAATTATTTAACATAGAGTTAAATCTAATTGATAAGGTTAAAATAACACCCTAATCTAGTCTAAATCCTATTGGTTGATAGGATTTCGACCCATACCCACTTTATCTTCTAAATAAAACCCTTTGGAACCATTATAAACCGATTTTGACTTTAATATAAAATAATATTTTGAGATATTCCTAAGGTGCCCCTCTCCTCCCTTATAAAAGGGCACCTCCTCCCCCTCCTCCTCACACCAATTTGAGCACCCAAGCTCGGCCAACCCCTGCCATTTTCTCCTCTCCACTTCCCTAGAATAATCCTAGAGGTTCTGGTCTTCTTCAAAGACCAATCTTAGTTCCCTAAGTGGAGGATTCAAAGAAGCATTCCAAAGAAGAGGTAATATCCATTACCGATCTTTTCAATTTCTTTCTTCTTCAACTTCTTCTTCTTTAGTTGTTTCATGATAAAGTAATAACATCAGTATTACTTACATACTGATATGTTATTATAAATATGAAACAACCCTAATTCACCTTCTATCCATCCTACAGAAAAATGAAATCACCGCGCATGCGTACATACGGAATACCGTCTCCACGCCGTGGTGTAATCTATTTTCCACCACCACCTTACAAGGATGGGTATAATGGTGTAATGAGTAACTATTTATGATTATTATAAAGTAATATTGATACTGAAATAATATATATACTCCAATACAATTCCACGATCATAGGAACGATATCATCACTCGTGAGTACGTACGGAATACCGTCTCCACGATGTGATGCGACTCGTCCTATATGATCATCATTACATAGTAATTATATAAATGAATTGAATGAATAAATATGATATATGTTACACTAATACCATTCTGGATATAAGGTATCTATAACCATAAAAGAAGAATAAGAATCTATTCGGCAAAACACGCATAAGAACAAAAGGCAATAAGGACCCGAGTAACAAGTAACAATGAAATATTACTAACAAGAAGCTAAGAATATGACCATATATGATATCATATCAATATGTATGATTCTGGAATAAGTCAATAACATTATTTAAACCATTATACAGGAGATTCGGACACGTACAAATCAAATCGGACCTAAGGTAAGGGAAATATCACAATCTCATTTTTATCCGAGATTGTTTATTCGTAAGTATTTATTAGGGTGTATATTATCATCCAAATCCATGTTCCCTCAATATGTAATATTGTTTCTATCCACTTAAACTAGTTTAAATCCAATTTTACCCTTCGGTGAGTATTTAGTAAAGAATATGAAAGGAATCTTTTGTCGTTTTTTCGTACGAGGTACTTTTTGACTTTTCCGACAAAAGTACGAAGAATGTTTTTTTAACTTATACGACATGAATGGATTCTTAAAACATTATTTCCAAGAAGCTTCCTTTACAAGTATTCAAGTTTATTTTTAATGAACTTCTTTTAGTTTAAAATTGTATGACATGTTAAGAAAGGAAAAGTGTTTTTGAATTAGAAAGGATATTTTCCTCAAGAATGGAGCTCAAGTATTTTATCAAAATTATTTTCCATCTAAGATAATAAAAGGGTTCTGTTTTTATCCCTATTATTACATGGATTTGATTATGTTGTGATGGAAATATTTTTATGAATTCCTTTATCTTATATGAATTGTTTTATGATGTCATGTTGTTTAAGAATCCCATTTTTATTACATGGGTTATGCTATGATGTATGGTTTATGATTATGTGGAACACATAAGAAAGGATTCATTATAAGATGGGTGGGACCTATATCTCCCTCCAATGCATTGGGTAAAGATTTTATATCTCATGAGATAGACATGGCTGGAACGGTAGGTTATACCGGTTCAGTGAAACAGGACTGGAACGAGGGTGACTCGGTTCAGAAAGGGACTTTGTCCACTAAGATAGTCTTGGTAATGAGTCATGACTAACAAGAAATGATTTTCCATGATTATGTCTGCATGCCACAAAGTTTCAAGTTTCATGTTATGATTATGGGGATCTCATTTTCACTTCTATGATTTATTCCATGTTAATATATTATGATTTCTTTTACAGGATATGATTTTCAAAAAGATATGATATGATTTTTATTTCCTTTATTTGCCCTTGCTGAGCATTTGAGCTCACGCTTTTATGTTTTCTTTTCCCCAGGTCAGGAAGATGGATATTAAGTAGAATATGCTAAAAGGGACCCTAGATATGATGAAATAAATGGGAGACAATGTAGAAGATTTATGAACCAGTTATTTATGTTTCCCAGTTTCTAAAGACACTATACCTATACGGTCCTTTGGGGTTTTGTCATATGTTGTAATAAGTGTGCTTCAATTTTGAAGTATTAACAATGTATGTAATGTATGGGTCGTTATAGAGGAGAGGGGAACCTTTGGAATAACTAAAACTATTATTTTATTATAAACTCATATTCGGTTTTTAATAGCTCCAAATTGAGTTATTTCAAATTTAAGGTGGGGATGGGTCGAAATACTCTCATACAATATAATTTATACATGTTTAGGTTTCTATTTTAACCTTATCATTTAGATTTAACTTTAAGTTAAATAATTTTTCTTTTACCGCATCTTCTTGTTTTCTTACACTATAAGGATAATAAACTTACTATAACAATCCAAACGAACCCCAAGTTGTTTATTATTAATATATATAACCTTATAAAATTCATTTTGCTGAGCCTTACATTTTTAGTAATTAAATAACAATTAATAATATAATATTTGTTTTAAAAATTATTTTATGTCAATTTTGACACTATTTGGTAATTGATTTTTTGTGAAAATCATAACAGAATTATTAGTTCGAAAAAAGTTAACTAAATCAATACTAACATGTCATATTAACCTAGAAAATTAGTCTAATTCATAAAAAGTCTCAAATTACATTTATTTGGGTATTTATAACATCAATTATGTCAATATTTCATTAATAAGATAATTACTCCATCATCATTATGTCATAAATGAATTAAATTATTTAATGTCTAAAAATTATAAATAAAATACTATTATGTATGAAATAATTTTAGATTTCTATTGAATGTTTATAGTCTAATTTATCTTATGTATTACCCTGTTTGAAAAATGATTTAGTTATTAAACTTTGATTTTAACTATTCTTACCCTTCTTTAAATAAATTAATAATAAATGTCATATTCTAATCCATGTGGGCCTAAATGGTCATATTTTATTCATAAGATTGTTTTTGGTCGAATTAAACTAATCCAATAGAATTTGGACATGTGTTAGGGTAATAATAATATCATTTTTACCCTTAATTACCCTATTTACTTTTAACCGTGGTAAAAAAAAGTAAAAAGTTACTGTTCACAAAAAAATTATTTTAATCTCATTGAACCACGTTTTAGTCCTTGATATTAACCCTTTCTCTCGGATTTTCAAAATTTCACTCACAGAAGCGGTAAAATTATGTTTTATGTGAATTTGCAAATTCTCTTAGGAGGTGGGTAAAAGGCAGTGAAAAGTTCAATAAAATTTTTATATATCTAAAATTATTATAAAATGACTCCAATGACTTAAATTGAACTTATATAGGTATTATGTATCATTTTTGACCTAAAATAAATTTAAATATCTTAAATAATTATTTAAATAAAAAGTCGGTTTTTGAATAGTAACCCAGTGTTTTCACTATTCATCAAAAATTGCAAGTTTTCAGAAAAATACCAAAAATTCACCATAGGCTAATTTCGATATTCTGAATCCAAAAATGAAGTCCATTTTGAAAGATAAAATTTCAAAAAGTGGGCATTACTATTCATAACGGCTACTTTATATAACTTATCATTGTTTAGCGAAACTCGGTATTGCGTACAACACACACTATCGTGGAAGGTCGTGATTGCATGTAATGCAAGACAAGTCAGGGATGTGTGTTGTGCAAGCTCCTTTTGGTGTAGCGTACAACACAAGACATTAATGAAATTAAAAATAATATTTTTCAAAAAATATCGGGGTGTTACATAAGTTGTCATGGGTTAAAGGAGGTGTCATAGTTATACATCCAATAAGTGACTTTTTATGATTATGTGGTTCCTCATTATTTTAACTGTTTCTTACACAATGGTTTCTGGTTTTAGTTAATGGAAGGAACCAGAAAAAATTGGGTTAACCTTGAATCTGATGGACAAATTGGTGACAATGAGGAGAAATTGTGTAATGCCTAGATAGAAAGATATTATGATTATGCCGAATTAGACATAGCAATATATGATTAAGAAGGTGAACTTTAGTGGTAATCCTAATTCATCAAATAAGAGTAAGATGGACTTTTATACATGTTCACATGGTGAGGATCATAAATAAGGAAATATTGAGATTTCTAAAGAAGGGAAAAACCTAGAGGAATACCTCAAATGGAGGGGAAGATGTTATCTGTGTGGAGAAAAGGGTCATAGAGTGACAGACTGTTATGGAGTTCAATGTCTTATCTGTGGAGAACATGGGAATTACCCAACTCAATGCCCAACCTAAGAGGTTACTTCAAAATCAAAGAAGTACTTATTCTATGACAATCATTAAAGATGATGGATTGAAGTGTTTATGTACTGGTATTCAAGAATATTGTTGCTGAGGTACTTTTATGATATATTAGAATATATATGTATTTGTCCATTGTCGTTTTCCATAAAAATATGGTACCGGTAACTATGAAAAGTGATTGAAATATTTTTGGAAAGAAGATTATATGAGCATAATGAAGGGATAAGAAGAAAATAATATGTTTGATAGTATTCATGAGCTCATGATTGATATAAGGACAAAGTGATATCATGGTTTGAGTATATAATATTTTCCGGATTTTGGTATGTGGAAATTGTTAACTTTTGACAGCATTCATGTTTTCACTAAGGTTCAATGTGTATTCATTTTTCAATAGAATACATTATTATGGTATTAACATGTTTGTAATGTGACCAACAAGATATATCGTATGATATATGGGGGATAAATGATGGTATTCACATGCTTGGTAGATGACCTTTCTAGTAGTCATTTTCTTTATGCTATGAGATTGGACATAAGTATTTTCGATTAGCCTAAAGGTTGTAATGCATTATGTTGGACATCAGATAGTATTTTTTATGGCTATAAATTTTTGATATTATTTCTAGAATGTTGTTATAGTATAGTTTTAGAAAAATGGACAACTTATGGACAGACGACAACCCATCGCGTTAGACAAGGTTGCGGGAATCGAACCCACAACTGAAGTGTGACAGGACGTTATCGCCTCCCTCTAGCCTATAGGAAGTCTCTCGTTAGTATAAATTAGTTTAAATTTATTATGTGGTATGATATACTAAGTATACGTCCATTTAAGAACCATATAAGATTAATCACACCATAGATGGACTTATGTATATTTAATAACTTTTTATATCCTTTTATTTGAGATAGATAGAATGACCCACCATTCTATCACATGATCTGCTGACAAATTCAACTTCATTTCCTTATTAGATGAAGTGGAAATTGTTCAAGGAACGAAAAATGGTGAGATTGTACCAAAATAAAGTAAGTATTTCTTTTAATTCAAAACTTCCTCAAAATTTGGGAAATAATCTTGATAACCAAATATGTTTTCCTAGTGCTCTCATATTTGATAAATCAGATGGTACCTTAAATCATCACAAATTTATGGCTTTGTGACTGTTGGTCTTTTTTCATATCCATGTCCTCTACCACTCTCCATCATGGTAAGATTTCTCTTCCATGTCCATATTTTCACCTATGTTCTCATGTGTGGAAACCCAGTGATTAGTTAATTTTGGTAACCATTACGTTTCATACTTTAGTTTTTAAATTTATGCTTTAGTATTCCTTTTTACTATGTGGGTTTTTATGAAAGAAACTTTCAAGTAGTAAACCATTTATAACCCCGATGAATTTGGAGGGCGAAATTCATTTTAAGGGGGTGGAATGTAACACCCCAAGATTTTATGAGAATTATTCTTTTTAATTTCATTGATGTCTTGTGTTGTACACTACACCAAAATTAGCTTGTTCTACATGAAACACCGTATTAGCTTGCAGTATAATCAACATTATTCTTGGCTCGTGTTACACAATATTTCAAGTTCGTTTGATAGAATTTATTCTACCCAACATTGAGTGTATATATATATATTCAATGTATAAATAAAATATGGTTGGATTCTGTTATAAACAACAATAAAATAATCTTTCACTACACGCAACCCTGACGTGGCTTTCTTTACATGCAATCACAACCTTCCACGATAGCGTGTGTTGTACGCAATACCGAGTTTCACTAAACAAAGATATGTTATTAAAATATTATATAAACTACCAATTATGAATAATAATACCCGCTTTTTGAAATTTTATAAATTTTATCTTTCAAAATGAACTTCATTTTTGGATTCGGAATATCGAAATTATCCTAGGGTGAAATTTTGGTATTTTTCTGAAAACTTTCAATTTTTGATGAATAATGAAAACACTGGGTTGCTATTTAAAAACTGACTTTTTATTTAAATAATTAATTATTTTATTTAAATTTATTTTAAGTCAAAATTAATACATAATACCTATACAAGTTCAATATAATTCATTAGAGTCATTTTATAATAATTTTAGATATATAAAAATTTTATTGAACTTTTCACCGTCTTTTACCCACCTCCTAGGAGAATTTGAAAATTTACATAAAACATAATTTTACCGCTTCTGTGAGTGGAATTTCAAAAATACTAGAGACACGGTTAATATCAATGAGTAAAATGTGGTTCAATAAGATAAAAATAATTTTTGGTGAATAGTAACTTTTTACTTTTATTTACCATGGTTAAAAGTAAATAGGGAAATTAAGGGTAAAATGATATTATTATTACCCTAACACATGTCTTATTTCTATTGGATAAGTGTAATTAGACCAAAAACAATCTTATGAAAAAAATATTACCCTTTAGGTCCACATGGATTAGATTAGGACATTTATTATTATTTTATTTAAAGAAGAGTTAAAAGAGTTAAAATCAATGTTTAATAACTAAAACATTTTTGATATAGAGTTATACATAAGATAAATTAGACTATAAATATTCATTAGAAATATAAAAGGATTTCCTACATAATTATATTTGTTTTATAATTTTTAGACAATAAATAAGTTAATTTATTTATGACACAATGATTATGCAGTAATTACTTTATTAATGAAATATTAACATAATTGATGTTATAAATACCCAAATAAATGTAATTTGAGACTTTTAATAAATTAAACTAATTTTTGAGGTTAATATTACATGTTAGTATTTATTAAATTAACTTCTTTTGAACTAATCATGTTTTTGTGATTTTCAAAAAAATAAATTACCAAATAGTGTCAAAATTGACATAAATAGTTTTAAAAAAAATTATTATATTATTAATTGTTATTTTATTTTTAAAAATCTAAGGCTCCATAAAATGACTTAGATAAGGTTATATATATTAATTATTAACCACTTAGGGTTCTTTTGGCTTGTTATAGTAAGTTTATTAACCATATAGTGTAAGAAAACAAGAAGACACGGTAAAAGTTAAATTATTTAACTTAGAGTTAAATCTAAATGATAAGGTTTAAATAGTAACCTAAACTTGTCTAAAGCCTAATGGATGAGAGTATTTCTACCCATACCCACATTAGCTTAGAAATAAAACAATTTGGAGCTATTAAAATCCAAATATTACATTATTATAAAATAATATTTTATGTTTTTCCAAAGGTGACCCTCTCCTCCCTTATAAAAAGGGCACCCCTTCCCTCTTCTCTTCACACCCTTTTCATACATGATGGTCGGCGAACCCCTTACAATTAATCTTCTCAACCTCTCTAGTTATATAATAGAGGTTCTGTTATTCTCAAAAGACCAACTCTAGTGCCCTAATAAGGAGTTTAAAGGAAGGTGCGTCGAGGAAGAGGTAATCTCTTCTACCGACTATTTCAAGTTTCATTCTTCTTCTACTTCCTCTAATTTAGTTGTTTCATTATAAAGTAATAACATAAGTATTAATTATATACTGATATGTTTTTATAAATATGAAACAACCCTAGTTCACCTTCTATCCATCCTACAAAAAACGAAATCACCGCGCGTGTGTACGTACAGAATACCGTCTCCACACCATGGTGTAATTTTTTTGTCCACCACCACCTTACTTGGATGGGTATAATGGTGTAAATTATAACTATATATGTTTATTATAACATCATACTAATTCTTATACATTTTATCATCCAGTACAATTCAATTCAATAATTATGGGAACGATATCATCGCATGTGCGTACTTACGGATTACCGTCTCCACGACACAATGAGATTCATTCTCCTTGTTCACCAATCGAGAATGATTATAAAGTATGTATAATGAATAATAATGAAATATATGACATGATAAAGCTACTGTATATATTTATATATATATATATATGTCATCTACTTACTTCCATTCAAGTCAATAAGGAAAGGAAAACAGCGTTCACGCGTACATACGGCCTACCGTCTCCATGAACGGTGTATTTCATTTCATTTATCCATATATTATTTACATATATATATATATATACTGAATATTTATGATATATAAATCATTATTTAAATTCTGTAAGTAAGTAAAACATGATATAATTAATAATAATATCATGAACAACAAGTCCAAACATGTACGATAAATGAAATGATTTTACACAAAATTCTACTTTAACATGAATTTACAAAATAACGGATAATATAAAGTCATAGGTGAACCATATATGATATCATAACAGTGAATATGATTCTTTAATAATTAAATTACATTGTTTCAATCATTATACAAGAGTTTCGGATACATACGAAGCATATCAAACATAAGGTAAGGGATAACTTTTCCAATCTCGTTCTTATCTGAGATAGTTTATTCATAAGTATTTACTAGGGTTATATTTATCATCCATGTACCTGTTTTATAAAAATGGTTTCATGTATGTTTAATTCCCTTTTTAACCATTTTGGAATTTTACTTCATGGTATGCAAGGAATCTTTCTTTTGATTACCATATGAGGTACTTTTTTACTTTTCTTACAAAAGTATGAGGAGAATGTTTTTTTAACTTATACGACATGAACAGATTTTTAAGGGTTCATAAATCCTTATTTTCATGAAGATTACTCCACAATATTTCTTGACTATTTTCAAAAAAAATCCTTTTCTTTTAAAATTGCATGGCATTTTGTGAAAAGAAAATGACTTTGAAGAAGAAATGATATTTTCCTCAAGAAATCATTTCAAGTGTTTTATCAAAACCATTTTCTATATAAGATGACATTATTTCATATGTGTATGTTTCAAGTATAAGTTCTCTATGATTTAAATGGTTTCACTTTTCTTATGATGAAATTATATCCATTTGTTTTATATAGATTACGTTATGATGGGATGATGTTTATGAACCCCATTTTATTCATTGGGTTATGATGAATGATGTATGATTTTTTTGTGGCACAAGAAAGAATGATGTCAATATGAGATGGGTGGGACCTATATCTCCCACCAATTCATTGGGTAAATATTTATATCTCATGGGATAGATATGGCAAGAATGGTAAGTTAATCCAGTTCATTGTTACAGGACTAGAACAAGGAGTGAACTCGATTCAGAAAGGGACTTTTCCCACTAAGATGGTCTTGGAAACATTGCCTTGGCTACTATGGAAATCATAACATGTGATTAATAGTTGCCACAATTACATGTTTTATTCCCATGATATTTTATCATGATTGATGTTCCATTATGATCTATTCATTACGTACTACCATGTTTTATGTCATTGCTCAAGATTTTTATGTTTAGATTTTATGTTCATGTTTTTGAATTCAGATATTTATGGATTGTTTTATGTTCTCTATGTTTACCCTTACTGAGCATTTGAACTCACCCTTTATATGTTTTCTTTTCCCCAGGATATAAATAAAGGTTTTAGGTAAGAAAACAAAAAGGGGAAGATCTATATGGGATATGTTGAAGATCTTTCACCACGATTAGAAGATTATGATCCGAGTTTCCAAGGACACTAAACTATTATGGTCTTTGTGTGTTTGTTTTTGTTAGGTATTAAGTATTCCGTAAAATTAATGTAATGTTCATGTACGTAAATATTTGGGTCTCTATAGTTGGTATCATAGGAAAGGTTTAGTCAACCTTTGGAAACTACGATGTGAAAACTTTAGTGAGATCCCTAAAGATATTTCTAAGGTATGTCTAGGGATGTCCCTACGGTTTAGTATAACTATAGGTACAGTCCTAGAATTATGTTGATGACCATGAATAACATTTGGTGAACCTAATATGTCATGGGTTAAAGGAGTTTTCATAAGTTATACATCCTATAAGTGACTTTTTATGATTATGTGGTTCTTCATTATTTTAACTATTTCTTACACAATGTTTTCTGGTTTTAGTTATTGGAGGGAACCAGAAGGAATTGGGTTAACCTTGAATCTGATGGACAAATCGGTGACTATGAGAAGCGAGATTGCGTAATGCCTAGAGAGAAAGATATTATGATTATGCCGAATTAGACATCGTGATATATTATTAACAAGTTGAACATTAGTGGTATTCTTAATTCATCAAATAATAGGAATATGGAATTTTATACATGTTCACAAGGTGACGATAATAAAGAAGGAAAGATTGAGATTTCTAAAGAAGGGAAGAAGAACCTAGAATAATACCAAATATTGAGTGAGAGATGTTATTTGTGTGGAGAAAAGGTTCATAGAGTGACAGACTATTATGGAGTTCAATGTCTTATCTGTGGAGAAAATGGCCATTACCCAACTCAATGCACAACCTAAGAGGTTAATTCTAAATCAAGGAAGGAATTATTCTATGGAAATCATTGAAGAGGATGGATTGAAGTGTTTATGTATTTTTATTCAAGAATAATGTTCTTCAGGTACTTTTCTGGTATATTGGAATATATATGTATTGGTCCATTATGGTTTTCCATAAAAGTATGATACTGGTAACTATGAAAAGTGATTGAAATATTTTTGGAAAGAAGATGATATGCGCATAATGAAGGGATAAATAGAAAATAATATGTTTGATAGTATTAATGAGCTCATGGTTGATATAAGGACAAAGTGATATCATGATTTGAGTATATACAATTTTCGTGATTTTGGGATGTAGAAAGAGTTAACTTTTGATAGTATTAATGTCTTCAATAAGGTTCAATGGGTATTCATTTTTCATGAGAATACATGATTAAGGTATTCACATGTTTGTAATGTGACCAACAAGATATATCGTATGACATACGGGGGCTAAATGATGGTATTCACAAGATTGGTACATGACCTTTCTAGTAGTCATTTTCCTTATGCTATGAGATTGGATTAAAGTATTTTCAATAAGCCTAAAGGTTGGAATGCATTATGTTGGAAATAATATAGTATTGTTTAATTCTAGAATTTATTGATATTATTTCTGTAATGTTGTAATAGTATAGTTTTAGAAAAATGGACAACTTGCAGCATGGACGACAACCTGTCGCATCAGACAAGTTTGCTGGAATCGAACCCACAACCGAAGTGTGACAGGCCTTTATTGCCTAACTCTGTCCGACAGGAAGTCTCTGGATAGTATAAATTTGTTTCAATTTATTATGGGGTATGATATACAACGTATACGTCCATTTTAGGAACCATGTATGATTAATATCACCATAGATGGACTTATGTATATTTAATAACTTTTTTTATCCTTTTATTTGAGATAGATAGAATGAACAACCATTCTATCACATGATCTGTTAACAAATTCAACTTCATTTCCTTAATAGATGAAGTGGAAATTGTTCAAGGCACGAACAACGGTGAGATTGTACCAATATCAAGTAATTATTTCTTTTAATTCAAAAATTATTCAACATTTGGAAATGATCTTGATAACCAAAAATTTTGTCCTAGTGCTCTTATATCTGATGAATCAGATGGTACTTTAGATCATCACAAATTTATGGCTTTGTGACTGTTGGTTTTTTTCATAGCCATGTCCTCTACCACTTCCATCAGAACTTGATGGTTAGATTTCTCTTCAATGTCAATATTTTATTCTATGTTCTCCTATGTGGAAACCCAGTGATTAGTTAATTTGGGTAACCATTACGTTTTATACATTAGTTTTTAAAGTTAAGCTTTAGTATTCCTTTTTACGATGTAGGTTTCTATGAAAGAAACATTAAAGTAGTAAACCATTTATATCCCCGATGAATTTAGAGGGTGAAATTCATTTTAAGGGGGGTAGAATGTAACACCCAGAGATTTTATGAGAATTATTCTTTTTAATTTCATTTATGTCTTGTGTTGTACGCTACACCAACATTATCTTGTGCTATACGCAACACCGTAATAGCTTGCAGTATAATCAACACTATTTTTAGCTCATGTTACACAAAATTTCAAGTTCATTTGATAGAATTTATTCTATGAAACATTGACTGTATATATATATATATATATATTTAATGTATAAATGAAATATGGTTAGATTTAATTATAAACAACAACAAAAGAATATTGCACTACATGAAACCCTGAATTAGTGTAACGACCCGAATCTGGAGCCACATAACTGGTTCCCCGTACCCGGTTCGCCAAATGACCTAAAGCACATTTCCCCAAATGCCGGAGGCTGTCGACTAGAAGCGAGGGCCTTGGTGAGTATGTGGGGAAACTATGCCCTCATTTGGTAAATTATACAGCAGAAGAATAAACATAAACAATAGTGGAAGCAGTAAACATCATACAACAACTGAACTAAATGTCAAAGAAATGACTGATATAATAATGATGCAGAATGGTACATGTATCTATGGAAATCAGTAAACAAAACAACGTGCTGAAATACAACTGAAACCAAGTACAAAACATAAACAACAACTCCAGCTGCATCACGAGCCAAAGCCCAGTCCCATGCTCTCCAGCTCCCACCAGCAATCAAGTTCTTGAGGTAGAAGGGACACAATCCCTATCTACACATGCAAACATATAATCTCTTTGGGCCGAAAATCAGGACCCAAACAGGGTGTGAGAATAATCCCAGTAGGCAACCACCACAAGATATGTTCCCTACTGCCCATGAGTAATATAGAAAAATTAAAGGGAAATAAGTACAGTGATGGACTAAGATTATATCAGTAAATAATCCTTCCAATTACCATTCACATTCATTTTATTAAACAACCAGGGAATAACTAGCAAAGCATTCTATTGCAAGGTAAGAAAGTAACACAGCAGGTATCTCAAAAGACTACCGAAACACAAGAAGTACAAAACCCAAGCTTGTTCTTTACCTTGGTGGGTTCGTCACATCAAACCAACAAAATTCACACTGACCCTCTGGGTGGCACAAACTAGCATACCCCTATAGTCCAGTAATCAAACAAGGCACAGACACTCTGGGAAGCTCTCACATCTATTCCCCTATGGTCTTGCAATGATAGCTACAGACTCTCTGAGAAAGCACTTACATCTAATTCCTATTGTGGTCTCGATGAATGGGTAAACTAAGAACACTCTTGGGAAGTACAAATTCATATTCCCATAGGTCATGCGTACGAAACTAAAACCAACAGACCCTCTAGGGAAGCACTTAATCGTATATTCCCTCTTTGATCTCCCACGCTAGGTTCTCACAGCCCTGAGCAGTCCATTCATGCGTAATCGACTATCAGTAGCCCTAAGTACGTTTAACAACTACTTGGATAATAGCTACCATGCATCAAAAACATATAAACAGCAGGCAACACATGCAACAGTTATAACAAGTAAACTAGCAATTGTAATAGGGTTTGCCTAATAGGAAAATGGTGCCAAATGACGATAAACAGTCAAACAGGGAGAAACACCCGTGGGATGATCCTCAAACATGCAACCAAGAATATATTAGCAACAATTAATCATAAGATAATAGTTAATCTAGGGAAAATAAACAATATGATCAAAATCCTAAACCCTGGATACCCGATACAAGGGTATCCGGCACTTTTGCATCCAAAACTCAAAGAACTTCAACATAGGGAAACAAACCACCTACCTCGATCCTCGAAGATCGATATACTTGAACTATGACCCATGAATCGGCCTAGAACTGAGTAGATCTACAAAAATGTCTAAAACGTTAAACCTCAGATAACTCACACTAGAGGAAGAATCCAGAAACGAGGCCAAAGAAGAACCAAGAACTCACTGCTATGATTCTTCTACAATTGAAGGAGTTTGATTCGGACAACCAATGACGGATCGGTGGCTCAGAGAAGAATCGGCCTCCTCAGATGCAATGGACAGAATTAGGCGGAGAAGAAGATATTTATGAGCATTAGGTGTGACCACAGTCCAATTAATGAAATAAAAAATAAAGTACACATCGTGTACTTTTAAAGTACACGGCGTGTAGTGGGTTTTCCCGTAGTCTGCCAAAATCGGCCTCCACGTCACCCCTACAGACCGTGTGTGTGGCCCAGGCATGGACAGCACACAGCTTCAAGTGGGAAAAGAGTATACAGTGTGTACTCAGAAAGTACACGGAGTGTCCTTCAAAAATTTCCAGAAACTTTATTTTTCCCAAAACTCTAGAAAAAGGAAAAACATACCTCAAACGAAGATCTGGGTTCTTAAAAACTTTCCCCCTTAAAGAAATTCATCCCCGAATTTCCCTAACGAGGCGTAGAATAAGGAACCTCGAACAACTCTGGCCACTATGATCGCATATGAGCCTTTCTCTCCCATGTCTCGTCTTGTATACCGTCGTGCTGCCATAGCACCCATACCAGAGGAACAGACCGTCCATGGAGTACCTTTTCACTATGATCAACAAACCTGATAGGATGCTCCTCGAAAGATGCATCCTGCTCCAGCTCAACTTCCTCGGGATAAAAGACATGTGAAGTGTCTGGGAAATACCGTCGAAGCTGAGAAACATGAGAGACGTCGTGCATGGCCTGGTACCTCTGAGGTAACTGCAACCTGTAAGCAACCAGCCTGATTTTCTCCATAACCTCAAACGGCCCGACATGTAACACCCCAGGTAAATAAAGAATATGAAATTTTCATATTTATCCATATTTGTGAATAAATTATTAATATGACTTTAAAGGGGACGCTATGCTCGATGGCGTACCCAACACGCAACAATGAGTTTCTTGGGAATCTTACGTTGCACTCTAAAAATAAAATAATATTATTTTAAATGGTAGTTAACATGTAGCCGTTGTATTGGCGGGAATGGATAGAAATAACTAAAATATTATTATACATATTTTTAAATGTTTTTACATTTTTCCAATAAAAGATAAAGGCTTAAAATACAGAAAGAATTCAATTTTAGGCGTATATGCCCTAGTTTTCAATAAAGGTTCACTTATCGCCTTTTGATGGCGAACCGTCATTAAATATAGTTTTGTTCACTCTTATACATTCTATTGGACCAAATAAAACTCTTCTTAAGAATCAGTACATCATAATATACTTTGTGTAAATTTTTGGTATCTTTCCGATAAAGTTCATTTTTTCAATGAATAGTGTAAAATGTTGTATTTTAATTCAAAACCTATTTTTAATATAATTTATTTATATGATTATATTATCTTTTGAATTGGTTTTAAAGTTAAATTAGAATATATTTTTATCATTAAATCCAATAGTGGTCGTTTGAATTAATTTCACTTTGAAATCAGACTTAAACTAGTGTCAATCTTTTGGTACTTATTGTTTCATAAAAACCCGCTATTTGCTCTAACAGCAGGAATTAATTATTAAATTAATTAATGTGACTTATAAGTTTTGAATTTTGTAAAATAGACTTTATTTTTGAATTCAGAATATCAAATATAGCTTAGTGTGAATTTTTGGGATTTTTCTGAAAAACTTCAATTTTTGATGAATAGTGAAACCACTAAGTGGTACTTATAAAAACTGATTTTTCCGTTTAAATGAAATTTTTCCACCTTTGTGTTTTGAATTTCAAAAATCCGACATGCATGGTTGTAATTAAGAAGTAAAATGTGGTTCAATGGGATAAAAATAATATTTTGGTGAATAGTACCTTATTAGGTTTTTAATCGCGATTAGTGGTAAATAGTGTAGTTTAAGGTAAAAATAATGCTTTAATAAACTAAGATGAGCTTGAAACATGTCCTACCCTCATTGGTTGTGTCATTGCCGACCAAGACAAGCCATGGGTCAACTTGGGGACCCCATGGAGCCACTTTGGTTGGGAAATGACATAAATAACTTTTTATTTAATGTAAAAGTAAAAATGACACAAACATCATATGTTTTACGAAAACAATTTTTACATGGGGTTATAAAGCTCAGATTTTTTATTATAAATATTAATTGGAAAGATAAAAATATTTCATACATCATATTAGTTTTTTTATAATTTTTAGACTTTAAATAAAATAAATTATTTATGACATCATGATGATGCAGGGATGACATCATTATTTTATGATTTAGATAAAATGGAAAGATAATGTAATATATAAAACCTACACATGTCCAAAACCTATTGGATGAGTGTATTTAGAACCCTTATCACCTTATCCTAGAATTATATCAATGTGGGACCATTTAAATCCGAAACTCATTTTCAAATAATGTAGTATTTCTTTACTTTCTAAGAGTTCCCCTCCTCTCCTCTTATAAAAGGCCCCCACCTCTACCTCATTACCCACACTCCCAAAGCCTTTGGCTCGGCCAACCCTTGACCATTTACTCTCTCCACATCCCTCTCCTCATCCAAGAGGATTCCATTTGGGCATAATCCTTTCAAAGGAAGCCTTTAGGCTAAAATCAAAAGGAGTTACACTTTTAAAGGTAATTCATTCTCTCATGTTCATTTGTTTTATTTTGCTTCTCCAACCCCCTAAACTCTTTTTATTTACTTATTTTGTAGCAAAACCAGTATCTTCAATATACTAGGATGTTGTTATAAGATTTATTCGAGCTACACTCTCACACAACTACATCAAATGGTTAAATAACATACGGTTTCCGTGGATGGCGAAATTCTGCCTCCCGAAACGATGATTGTTCAATACTCATTTAACACTTTAAAAGGTGGCCATTATGATGTCACTATTTTTATATATGATATAAAATATGTTTATTCTTTCCATAAGATTCTGTATTTTTCATTTATGGCATACCACTATTGTTTCTATTATGGGTAAACACGATATCTTCATTTTAGGAAGTGCGGACTACCGCCCCCTCAAAGTGATTTGATTCGTTAAAGAACATATGTGGGACGTATAAAGGATGGAAATATGATATTATATATGATATTATACTGGAATTATAATATAACTTTATATAATTATGATTCCATTCTATAAAATATGAAATAGAAATGAAAGTAGCGTTCATGCGTACGTACGGCTTACCGTCTCCATGAACGGTGCATTTCATTTCTTACCTCTAAATGATTATGTAATATTATAAATGCATGAATGTACTAGATATATATGACATATATGATATCTACATCATGAATACCATTATTTATATAATGGATACACGAACAACTTGTAATTATAAAGGGTTTATTTTTGACTCAAGTACCAATGATCGTTAAAATGACCGTTATTAACTTAAATAATTACATAGTGTTCATGAAATGGTAATAAGTGATATAAAAGGAATAATTAACTTTAAAAAGGTTCTTAAGCAATTATAAATTAACTCAAGTTTTTTATTCAGGAAATTAAAGAACGATCGAGTCAAGTCGGACCCGAGGTAAGGGATCCTAGTCCTCTCTTTCTTTTTAAGTACTCTCCTTTATGTCACTTCTTTTAAGCTCCTCTTTTTTTTATGATGGGGGATGTTATTTTATATTCCTCTTTATGTAAATTTTATTGTAATGTGATGAGATACCCTATCTGATCTCATCAATCCATTTTTGGAGGTTTCAAGTGGCGCCGTTAGGCTGCCGAGTTTTCGTAAGTGATTTTTCATCTCACTTTTATTCCCGTGAGATTTATACTACATTTGCCACAATTTCCTTTGAGTAGTGTATGTACTGACCATTATTTTACTCATTGTGTAATATACTTTCTTTATGAGTATTTACATCAATGTTGTATTGTCCATCCTTCACGAGGTGTATGTTTCGAAAGATACCCATGTGGGTAAGGGAACCTTTCACCCTCCTCTTTTTAAAAGACTTTGTTTGTTATGTCTTTTAATTCACATACTATTATGTTGGGATATGTTCTTCTATATCCTGATTGATGTAAATTTTATGTCCAAGTGATGAGATTCCCTTTTTATCTCTCATCAAATCATTTTCTGAATTTTTGAAGTGACGCCGTTAGGCTGTCGAATTTTACCAAGGGAACTTTTTAACCCAATTTCGATTTCATTGGGTTCAACATGTTGTTATTGAATATGTCATCCTTTGAATATGTGTGAATGAACTTTTATTGTTTTACACTTAATATCCAATTATATTGGGTGTATTTATATTTGTCACACATAATTTTGAGATTGATTTATCCTTAATTTAAGGATGCCTTCTTTATAAGGGATTTCATCACATTTTACATCTCTATTGAGACTTCATTGTTGTTATGAACCAATTGATTCTTATATGGTGTATATACGGTCCTTTGGAATATTATATCATGAATCCATTTATTCTCATGATATTATAAAGTTCTGATTAAATGTTATTCCTCAATTCAAGTGTCTCTAATTTTGGTAAAAACCCTTTAACCAAAATATCGCTTTAAATGTTTTAATGATTTGTTCTTATTAATATCCATGTTTTCAAAATGGTTTTTAAGGCTTTATTTATATGGATATTAATGGTTTAAAATGTTAAAATCTTCAAGGTGGTATGGGACACTTTGATTCAAAAATCACTTTATTAAATGTTTTAAATGGTTTTGAAAATGGTTTTTCTAATGGATTCATTATTTCAATATCCTAAAATGTTATATTGTGATTTAAATGTGGAAATGTTATATTTCCTTTATGAATGTTTTATGTGATACATTTATGTTATGGTTCTTGGGAATTGTTATGAAAACGGGTGGTTCCGTGATAAACTAAGGGCAGGTGAGCCCGATATAGCTCTCCAATGCATTGGGTAACGCGAAGGAGTGAAACGTTAAGGTTTCTCCGAAGAGATTTAGGGAATATACTATGATGGGTATTCCAAACGTAACCAAGAGGGTTACTCCCTACGTAAGAATGTTATGAATGCCTCAATTTACCTTTATGTCTTATGTTTTCTATGATTTATTCATGGTTTGATGAGGTATGTTAAAGTGCCTATGTTTTATGGGTAAAGTGTGATTTCATTCTTATGTATATATGAACTCATGTTTCCTTTCCATATTTTTATAACCCTTACTGAGCTTTTTATGATCATCCCAAGTTTTTGAAATGTTTTTCACAAGTCAAAGGAAAGGTACATGATGTGATGATAGTGTCAAGGATGTGTCAAGAAAGAATCCATGTTTTATTTTCAATATGTTTCCGTTGATGGGAAGAATGAATACTATCTTTTATGTAACCACTTTGTTTAAATGTGGAATGTAATGCAAGTTTCATGATCTAATTCTCTAAAACTCTAAACCTGAAAAGATCCTCAATGCGTAATCTTGTAATAACTCAAGATTAAGTAAGGTTTAAGGCTGGAGCCTTATAGTTGGTATCAAAGGTCGGTTTAGATAACTTTATAGGTTAGGGTATTCTTTAAGCATAAGTGGCATTACCATAATGGTTAGGATTTCAGAAAGAGTCCTAGTTTTAGATAAAGTGAATGAGTAAGTATATCTTAGTGTTTACCTTCCTCATTAGTACATGATGGTTTTGTTGATATACTCACACTGATATTTCTGTTTTTAGTGAATGGATGGATCTAGCTGGCACCAAAGAGACAACAGGTTTGAAGGAAACTGTGGTGGTTCTATGATTAAGATACTAGATAAAATGGGGGATTCAATGAGGAAACTCATGGTTGTTCTAAACCAACTATCAAGAAGTCATGATCAACCACTTGAACCTTGGTATGATCTGTAATGCATCATGTACAAGATGAACAATCGAAGTGGAAGTTCAGGTAATAATTATAAAAGTAACCATTAGAGTTTATATGATCCTTACTTTTGAGGTAATTATAGGTTACTATATGTTATGATGGAAGTGAAAGGCATGAGATAAACTTGAGTTTAAAATATGTTATGATTATTTTTGAAGATTTTATCTCGTTTTGGGGAATGTTTTAAGAATTATATAGTTTTGGAAAAAGGACAACACGCAGACCGTGTGACAACCCGTCGCGTCGGACAAAGCCGCGGGAATCGAACCCACAACCAAAGTGCGACTGGTATTTATCGCCTACCACTGGACTACGTGAAGTCCCTGGTTAGTTTGACTAATTCTTTTTAGTTATATGATTTTATGAATTAAGATTAAGTTGATTTTGGGTTATTTATGAAAATGATTAACCTATCTTGGAGGATATGTGATTAGGTTAATTACTTTTCAATACGAGACTTTAGGAGCAACAGATGTTGTTTGGAGATAAATGTTACGGTTTAACTTGGAAGACTATGTGACTAAATCCTTCAAATATTTGGGTTTCAATCTTAGTTTGGTTTACATTGATGAATTTTATGGACAAATGGTCCTCATTGAACTTTGGGTTTTGTTGGAAAAATTTTGGAGATTAAGAATAGATTTTATTTTTATAAAGGGTTATCCTTTTCTGGATTATCTGATCTTGTACTAACCTTTTGGTTTTGGTTTTGGTTAAAGCCTAAAGAAATGGTATGTATATAGTTCTCTTTGGTGGATTAGGTGATTCTCTAGAAGTTGATTATAGTACTCTTAATGTGAACAAGTCTTCCTAAATACTCGTCTTTTGGAGAAAATATGAGTTTGTGTAAGGAATCTAATAAAAGTTGAAAGTCAACATGATAAGTGATTATGTTTCCTTATGAATAAATTCCTCAATAAAAAGTAACTTAAAACAAAAAATTTGTCTATTAGCTTTTCCTACTGGGGAATCGAATACCGTTTAACCCATCACAAGTTTGTGATTTTCTCGTGGTTAACTTTCTCCTAAACATGTTTTCTATCACTCTCCATCCGAACATGACCCTTTGTTTTTTCCTCCATGTCCATATTTTCATACATGGAATCCTATTATGGGTTAACTCGGGTGACCTTTGTACTTATCCTTCTTTATTTTAAAGTGATTGTTTTACCGACTCTTGTTCCGATGTGGGACTTTCAAGGATGTTTCCAAGCTTAATTTTAAAATTGCGAGGACGCAATTCCCAAAAGGGGGGAAGGATGTAACACCCCAGGTAAATAAAGAATATGACATTTTCATATTTATCCATATTTGTGAATAAAGTATTAATATGACTTTAAAGGGGACGATATGCTCGATGGCGTACACAACACGCAACAACGAGTTTCTTGGGAATCTTACGTTGCACTCTAAAAATAAAATAATATTATTTTAAATGGTAGTTAGCATGTAGCCGTTGTATTGGCGGGAATGGATAGAAATAAATAAAATATTATTATACATATTTTTAAATGTTTTTACATTTATCCAATAAAATATAAAGGCTTAAAATACGGAAAGAATTCAATTTTAGGCGTATATGCCCTAGTTTTCACTAAAGGTTCACTTATCACCTTTTGATTGCGAACCGTCATTAAATATAGTTTTGTTCACTCTTATACATTCTATTGGACCAAATAAAACTCTTCTTAAGAATCGGGACATCAAAATTTACTTTGTGTAAATTTTTGGTATCTTTCCGATAAAGTTCATTTTTTCAATGAATAGTGTAAAATGTTGTATTTTAATTCAAAACCTCTTTTTAATCTAATTTATTTATATGATTAGATTATCTTTTGAATTGTTTTTAAAGTGAAATTAGAATATATTTTTATCATTAAATCCAATAGTGGTCGTTGGAATTAATTTCACTTTGAAATCAGACTTAAACTAGTGTCAATCTTTTGGTACATATTGTTTCATAAAAACACGCTATTTGCTCTGACAGCGGGAATTAATTATTAAATTAATTAATGTGACTTATATGTTTTGAATTTTGTAAAATAGACTTCATTTTTTGAATTCGGAATATCAAATATATCTTAGGGTGAATTTTTGGGATTTTTCTGAAAAACTTCAATTTTTGATGAATAGTGAAACCACTAAGTGGTACTTATAAAAACTGATTTTTCTGTTTAAATGAAATTTTGCCACCTTTGTGTTTTGAATTTCCAAAATCCGACATACATGGCTATCATTAAGATGTAAAATTTGGTTCAATGGGATAAAAATAATTTTTTGGTGAATAGTAACTTATTAAGTTTTTAATCGCGATTAGTGGTAATTAGTGTAGTTTAAGGTAAAAATAATGCTTTAATAAAATAAGATGAGCTTGAAACATGTTTTACCCTCATTGTTTGTGTCATGGCCGACCAAGAAAAGCCATGGGTCAACTTGGGGACCCCATGGAGCCACTTTGGTTGGGAAATGACATAAATAACTTTTTATTTAATGTAAAAGTTAAAATGACACAAACATCATATGTTTTACGAAAACATTTTTTACATGTGGTTATAAAGATCAGATTTTTGATTATAATTAGTCATTGGAAAGATAAAACGATTTACTAAATCATAGTAATTTTTTTATAATTTTTATACTTTAAATAAAATAAATAATTTATGACATCATGATGATGCAGCGATGACATCATTATTTAACGATTTAGATAAAATGGAAAGATAATGTAATATATAAAACCTACACATGTCCAAAACATATTGGATGAGTGGATTTAGAACCCTTATCACCTTATCCTAGAATTATATCAATGTGGGACCATTTAAATCCGAAACTCATTTTCAAATAAAGTAATATTTCTTTACTTTCCAAGAGTGCCCCTCCTCTCCTCTTATAAAAGGCCCCCACCTCTACCTCATTACCCACACTCCCAAAGCCTTTGGCTCGGCCAAACCCTTCCCATTTACTCTCTCCACATCCCTATCCTCATCCTAGAGGATTCCCCTTGGGAATTACCCTTTCAAAGGAAGCCTTTATGCTCAAATCAAAAGGAGTTACACTTTTAAAGGTAATTCATTCTCTCATGTTCATTTGTTTTATTTTGCTTCTCCAACCCCCTAAACCCTTTTTATTTACTTCTTTTGTAACAACAACAGTATATTCAATATACTAGGATGTTGTTATAAGATTTATTCGGCCTACACGCTCACACAACTACATCAAATGGTTAAATAACATACGGTTTCCGTGGATGGCGAAATTCTGCCTCCCGAAACGATGATTGTTCAATACTCATTTAACACCTTAAAAGGTGGCCATTATGATGTCACTATTTTTATATATGATATATAATATGTTTATTCTTTCCTTAAGCTTCTTTATTTTTCATCTATGGCATACCACTATTGTTTCCATTATGGGTAAACACGATATTTTCATTTTAGGAAATGCGAACTACCGCCCCCTCAAAGTGATTTGATTCGTTAAATACCATATGTGGGACGTATAAAGGATGGAACTATGATATTATATATGATATTATACTGGAATTATAATATACCTTTATATCATTATGATTCCATTCTATAAAATATGAAATAGAAATGAAAGTAGCATTCATGCGTACGTACGGCTTACCGTCTCCATGAACGGTGCATTTCATTTCTTACCTCTAAATGATTATGTAATATTATAAATTCATGAATGTAATGGATATATATGACATATATGATATCTATATCATGAATAAAATTCTAGATATAATGGATACACGAACAACTTGTAATTATAAAGGGTTTATTTTTGACTTAAGTACCAATGATCGTTAAAATGACCGTTATTAACTTAAATAATTATATAGTGTTGATGACATGGTAATAAGTGATATAAAAGGAATAATGAACTTGAAAATTGTTCTTAATAAAGTTGAAATTAACTCAAGTTTATTATTCAGGACATTAAAGAATGATCGAGTCAAGTCGGACCCGAGGTAAGGGATCCTAGTCCTCTCTTTCTTTTTAAGTACTCTCTTTTATGTCACTTCTTTTAAGATCCTCTTTTTTTATGATGGGGGATGTTATTTTATATTCCTCTTGATGTAAATTTTATTGTAATGTGATGAGATACCCTATTTGATCTCATCAATCCATTTTCGGAGGTTTCAAGTGGCGCCGTTAGGCTGCCGAGTTTTCGTAAGTGATTTTTCATCTCACTTTTATTCCCGTGAGATTTATACTACAGTTGCCACAATTTCCTTTGAGTAGTGTATGTACTGCCCATTATTTTACTCATTGTGTAATATAATTTGTTTATGAGTATTTACATCAATGTTGTATTGTCCTTCTTTCACGAGGTTTATGTTTCGAAAGATACCCATGTCGGTAAGGGAACCTTTCACCTTCCTCTTTTTAAAAGACATAGTTTGTTATGTCTTTTAATTCACATAATATTATGTTGGGATATGTTATTCTATTTCCTGATTGATTTAAATTTTATGTCCAAGTGATGAGATTCCCTTTTTATCTCTCATCAACTCATTTTCTGAATTTTTGAAGTGACGTCGTTAGGCTGTCGAATTTTACCAAGGGAACTTTTTAACCCAATTTCGATTTCTTTGGGTTCAACATGTTGTTATTTATTATGTCATCCTTTGAATATGTGTGAATGAACTTTTATTGTTTTACACTTAATATCCAATTATATTTGGTAAAAACCCTTTAACCAAAATATCGCTTTAAATGTTTTAATGATTTGTTCTTATTAATATCCATGTTTTCAAAATGGTTTTTAAGGATTTATTTATATGGATATTAATGGTTTAAAATGTTAAAATATTTAAGGTGGTATGGGACACTTTGATTCAAAAATCTCTTTATTAAATGTTTTAAATGGTTTTGAAAATGGTTTTTTTAATGGATTCATTATTTCAATATCCTAAAATGTTATATTGTGATTGAAATGTGGAAATTTTATATTTCCTTTATGCATGTTTTATGTGATACATTTATGTTATGGTTCTTGGGAATTGTTATGAAAACGGGTGGTTCCGTGATAAACTAAGTGCGGGTGAGCCCGATATAGCTCTCCAATGCATTGGGTAACGCGAAGGAGTGAAACATTAAGGTTTTTCCGAAGAGATTTAGGGAATATACTGTGATGGGTATTCCAAACGTAACCAAGAGGGTTACTCCCTACGTAAGAATGTTATTAATGCCTCCAGTTACCTTTATGTCTTATGTTTTCTATGTTATATTCATGGTTTGATGAGGTATGTCAAAGTGCCTATGTTTTATGGGTAAAGTGTGATTTCATTCTTATGTATATATGAACTCATGTTTTCTTTCCATATTTTTATAACCCTTGCTGACCTTTTTATGCTCATCCCAAGTTTTTGAAATGTTTTTCACAGGTCAAGGGAAAGGTACATGATGTGATGATAGTGTCAAGGATGTTTCAAGAAATAATCCATGTTTTATTTTCAATATGTTTCTGTTGATGGGAAGAATGAATACTATCTTTTATGTAACCACTTTGTTTAAATATGGAATGTAATGAAAGTTTCATGATATAATTCTCTAAAACCCTAAACCTGAAAAGATCCTCAATGTGTAATCTTGTAATAACTCAAGATTAAGTAAGGTTTAAGGCTGGGGCCTTATACGACATATCTTGGTGAAAGCTTCCCCTACCTCCTAATCCTCTTATGTATCAACCTCGGGGTAACGCGCAGGAAAACCAGATCTCCGACCTTGAACTCTAGAGGTCATCTCCACTGATCAGCATAAGACTTCTGTTGAGACTGAGTAGTAGCCATTCTCTTCTGAATCAACTCCACCTGCTCCATGGTCTCTTAAATGAGAAGAGGTCCCAGGAAGGCTGCCTCTCCTACCTCTAGCCAGTATAAAGTTGATCGGAATTCCCTACCATAAAAATCCTCGTAAGGTTCCATCTGAATAGTCATCTGAAAACTATTTTTGTAGGTGAACTCCACCAGAGGGATATGCTTCTCCAAAGTACCACCAAAGTCTAGAATGCATGCTCAGAGCATATCCTCAAGCACCTGGATTGTAGGCTCAGACTTTCCATCAGTTTGGGGATGGTATGTTGTACTCAAAAGTACCTGTGTACCCAAAGCCCTCTATAGCCCCTACCGGAAGTGCGTAGAAAAACGCGTATCCCTATATGAAACAATATAGTGTGGAACTCCATGCAGATGTACAATCTCTCGGATGTACAACCGTCCCATCTCATCAACACTGAAGGTATCCTTGATCGGAAAGAAGTGTGAAACATTCGTGAGCCTGTACACTATAACCCAAACTGCATCATTTCCTCGAGGCGATCTCGGAAAACCTTCCACGAAGTCCATCGCGACATCATTCCTTTTCCACTCAATAATGGGTAACTGTTGCAAAAGACCTACTAGTCGCTGATGCTCTTCCTTCACCTGCTAACAGGTGGAACACCGCATAACAAAACCTGCCACATCCTTCTTTCATACCTGGCCACCAATACTGACGGTGTATGTCTTTGTACATCTTAGTGACACCAGGATGAACTGCCCAAGCTGAAGCATGAAACTCCACATCAGCTCCTCACGTATGTCCGCTGAAACCCATACGCGGCCAAGGAAATGTAGAACCTCATCATCACCCACTTTCCCCCCCGGAGTAGGGTCTCCATCTGACACAGCCTCCCATAGGACTAGGCCTTCTGGGTCTGATAGCTACCTCATTCAAACTCGATCTAAAAGGGTAGAGGTAATCACTACAGAAGAAAAAACTATCTGCCCCTGTCTGTCGTGAACCTCCAAATACATCTCAGAGAACAGAGAAATAAGCTGCCACTCACTACTAGCCTCATGAACTGCCTGCAACTGAGTCTTACCACTCAGTGCGTCAGCCATAGCATTGTCTTTATCAGTTGTATAAGAAAGCTCGATGTCGAAAGACTATAGGTACTCGACCCACCTCCACTATCTTAGATTCAAGTCACGCTGCGTGAATATATAATTGATGCCCTTGTGGTCAGTATATAACACAAAATTCTCCCCCATGTGATAGTTCCTCCAACAACGCAAAGCATGAACAACCGCAGCCAATTCCAGGTCGTGCGTAGGATAATTATTCTCATGGGGCCTCAACTTCCGAGAACTATACGCAACCACACGATCTTCCTGCATAAGCACTACACCAAGACCAATGCCAGATGCATCACAGAAAAATGTATAACTCCTTCCCGGCTCTGGCAGAACTAGAATCGGTGTTGAATTCAATCTCCCCTTCAACTCCTGGAAGGCAGAATCGCAAGCTTCTGCCCAAACGTACTTCACAACATTCTTAGTCAAGCCCATCAATGGCACTACTAAGCGTGAGAAGTCCTGTATAAAATTCCTATAATAACCATCCTATCCCAATAAACTACGTACCTCAAAGACATTCTTCAGCTGCTCTTAGGTAACTACTGCTCTCACCTTATCTAAGTCTACTGATACTCCTATCTCTGAGATGACATGACCCAGAAAGTGAATCTCGTCCATCCAGAACTGGCACTTTGAGAGCTTAGCATATAAAAGACGCTCTCTCAGTGTACTCAATATGATCTCAAGATGGGTAGCATGGTCGTGTCGAGTGTGAGAGTACACTAAGATATTTCCCACAAAGACAGCGATGAAAGAGTCTAAGTAAGGATTGAAAAATATGTTCATCAGCACCATGTAAACTGCCAGCACATTCGTGAGACCGAACGACATTACCAGAGACTCGTACATACCATACCTTCTACGGAAAGATGTGAGAGGTATATTAGATGGTCTGACCCGCAACTTATGATAGATGGATCTGAAGTCGGTCTTCGAGAATACCCTATCTCCTCAAAGCTGTTCAAAAAGATCATCAATCCTCAGCAATGGATATCGGTTCTTGACCGTCAACTGGTTCATCTTCCAATAGTCCACACAAAGCTGTAAGGTACCATCCACCTTATTCACAAACAACACAAGAGAACCCCAAGGGGAAGTACTGGGTCAGATAAAACTCTTCGCCTGCAACTCATCCAACTGCTTCTTGAGTTATTGCAACTTAGGAATACCCATTCTATAAGGAGGTATAGATATTGGTGTTTCTCCTGGAACAAGATCAATAGAGAAGTATACCTCATGCTTTGGACACAAACCTGATAAGTCTTCTGGAAAGACATCTGGAAAACGGTTAACTATCGAAGGGAAGTACATCTGAGAAGTTCCCTGATCATCTAGATATAAACTAGAAATCTGGGCTGTAACACTGCCCAACCCATGATTCTCTGGCCCAAATATACTTTCCTGGATATCCCATTATCCCTTGTGAAGAAAGGACCCACCCTCTGGTGACGTGAAACTCACCCTACGACGATAACAATCGAAAAAGGCCTAAAAAGAAACTAGCCAGTCCATTACAAGAATGACATCATAATCCATCATCTGAAGGAAATAAAGATCCCACAAAAAGTGACACCCACCAACCTCAAGGGGTCACTCCTTGCACTGACGCACACTAGTAGTTCTATGTCAAAAAAGAGTGTCTACTGCCAACGTATACTCAGAAGTAAGGACAGTAAGTCTAAGGCTCACCACAGTGTGCATATAAATAAAGCTATGAGAAGCTCCGGTATCGAAAAGTGCAGAAGATAAAACTAAGAATACTAAGACTGTACCTAGAACTATAGAAGGTCCAGGATCCTGCTCCTGATGGATCTGATCTACCACAAACGTCTGGCCAGTATCGCGGCCCTGTGTAGCAGCCTGATATCCATGAGCTGATCCTCCCTAAGCCCGACCACCGCATTTGCGACCTCTACCCTAGCCTGAACGACCTAAAGAACTCCATCCCCTAGTCTACTGTGGAAATGGTAATCCTGCTCCTGTACATGTAGTAGAAACCGATCCTACTTCACTAGCTACTGGAAGAAGAACCTTGCAAAAACACAGCAGATGACCCATCTTGCCGCAAGCTCGGCACTCCATTGGATCTCTCAGGAACTGAGGCTTCTTATTCCCAATCATTCCACACTGATAACACACCACCTGTTTCCATAAGGTAGATCCCGTCTTTCGGAAGAATTACCTCGCTTCATTGAGTAACCTCGAGTAGACTCTCGGTGGCATTTCCTGCTGTCAGTATGCAATGAATCAGTCTTGGATGCTGAACCACCCTGGTCAACAGCTCTAGTATCCCTTAGATTATGTTTGGTGATAAGCGCCTAGTTGAATATTAGGGTAATAGAAGTCAACTGGAAGATGTTCACCTGCAATATGATCTCTGGTTTGAGGCCTTCCTCAAACTTCCTTGCCAAAAACAGCTCGTCATTTCTCAAAACGGGAGTGAAATGTTGTAACTCGGTGAAACTGGAGGAATGGTACATAAACGAAAGAATACCCTGCTACAGGTTCATGAAATATCTGGCTCTTTCATCCCTCAGTGTTTCCGGATATAAGTAATCGTAGAAAGTACGCTAAATTTGTCCCAAGAAATAGTCTGATGGCGCCCTGCCTGCGAGACTACATCCCACTATCTCTTTGCAGAATCTCGCAGCATGTAAGTCGCAAGCTTCACCCTTCTGTATGGGGGTGTCTCCAGATGCTCGAAGATGGAAAGCATGGTTTCTAGCCATGACTCTGCATCCTAAGGTCCTCCATCCCCTGTGAAAGTGGGAGGATGTTGCGGCTGGAAGACTCATGTAAGCTCTTCCATAGACGGGGTTGGATGCTGAGTTCCCAAGAAGGACTGCATGAACCTCATTAAACCCTCTTTGAAATAAGCATCGGAACCAGTGTCTGGAATCACTATGGGTTCCGTGTCTGGCATGATCGACGGAACTACTGGTAGTCCCTGGTCTGCTGTATCAGGCATACGGTCACTGCCTGGTTCCTCACGTGCAATAGGAGGGCGTCTTGGTTCCATATCCATGAAAGGTCAAAAGCACGCCTCAGATTTAGGATTAACAAGGACAGAAACACAAGAGTACAAAATGGGATGAGGAGGGAGAAACCACTTAAGTTTTCAAAACACCACTACACAGCCTAGATTTAAACTACATGGCGTATTTGTTAAATCCATTTATGTGGGTGTGTACTTCCACCACCACTAGTCGTGTAACATCACATACTACACGGCGTGTTGTCCCAAAACACGGCATGTACTTGAACTCCACTCCCTTTCCCAAGTCTCTTTACACGGATAACCTACACGGTCCTCCTAATTCTAAACTACATGGCATGTTCACTAAGGACACGGCATGTACTAGACAGGCTTCGGCAACCCGGGTAGCGGTTACACGGCCGGATACACGGCTGACCCCTACATGGTGTGTTCCGAAAAAACACGACGTGTATAATAATAGATAACACCAACCCGTGTCATTCGTGACATGGTCGGGTACCCAAAAGAAAACTACAAGTTGTGTTCTTATAACAAACGGTGTGTACTACATGAGTTTTCCCGACCCATGTTGTTAGTGACACGGCTGGGAACACGGTTGACTACTACACGACATGTACTTATGGTACACGGCATGTCCCCGAAGATTCTCCACCACCCTGTGTTTCTGTTCACACAGTTAGTAACACTGTTTAAAAACTACAGGGCGTGTATTAATAAAGTACACGCCGTGTATTCTGGTTTTTTCCAGGCAGTAGCTCAAAAACTTTATTGAATGCCAAAAACACTGAAAAACAAACATCTATGTTCCAAATTCAAATCTTTGGGGGGCCATACTCCCCGCGAATCAATGCTTGGCATCATAACAATGCATATATAAAGTAAAACAGCATAACAAGTATGTCCATCACAGCAAATATCACAACAATATGCATAATTTATCATGACATCTATCACAACAGCATGAAATTATAATTCACCCTAGATGGCATGGTAAAATGCATGACATGTGATTTTCTACCCAGTGCATATATGATGCATGAGATGGCACACCCTCATCTCATCAGGTTGCAAGAAAATAGAACTAAAATCATATAAACTGTAACAGCCCAAAACATGTGCATCACCCAATGGTGAAATATAATAAACTATAACACTTGCAAAACCCAAAAATTGCAATTACAAGGTAATATAGATTTTCCCTGTACACAGGTTAATTACTCTCAGGCACAGTTAAGTACTAACTACCCATTTCTTCCTATCCCTATCTATTGTCGTAAAATAGTAAAGCAGTAGAAAGGAAGAAAATTCCTCTGATACCACTTTGTAACGACCCGAATTTGGAGCCACATAACTGGTGCCCCGTGCCCAGTTTGCCACATGACCTCAAGCGCATTTCCACAAACACCATATGATGCCGACTAGCAGCGAGGGCTTTGGTGAGTCTGTGGAAAAACTATGCCCTCATTGGTAAAGTATACAGCGGAAGAATAAATATAAACAATAGCGGAAGTAGTAAACAACATACAAAAACTGAACTAAAAGTCAAAGAAATGACTGATATAATAATTATGTAGAATGGTACATGTATCTATGGAAAGCAGTAAACAAAACAACATGCTGAAATACAACTGAAACAAAGTACTAAAGGTAAACAGAAACTCCAACAGCATCACGAGCCAATGCCCGGTCCCATGCTCTCCAACTGCCACCAGCATTCAAGTACCTGAGGTAGAAGGGCCACAATCCCTATCTACATATACAACCATATAATCTGTTTGGGCCAAAAAGCAGGTCCCAAACAGGGTGTGAGAACAATCCCAGTAGGAAACCACCACAAGATTTGTGCCCTTCTGTCAGTGATTAATATAGCACAAGTAAAGGGAAATAAGTACAATGATGGACTAAGAGTATACCAGTAAATAATCCTACCAATTACCATTCACATTAATTTTATTAAACAAACAGGGAAGAACTATCAAAGAATTCTATTCCAAGGTAAGCAAGTAACACAGAATTTATCTCAAAAGACTACCGAAACACAAGCAATACAAAACCCAAGATTATTCTTTGTCTTGGTGGGTTAGTCACAACCAACCAACAAAATTCACACTGACCCTCTGGGTGGCTCAAACTAGTAGACCCCTATAGTCTAGTTATCAAACAAGGCACATCCACTCTGGGAAGCTCTCACGTCAATTCCCCTATGGTCTTGAAACGATAGCTACAGACTCTCCGAGGAAGCACTTACGTCTAATTCCTCTTGTGGTCTTGATGCATGTGTAAACTAAGAACACTATTGGCAATCACAAAGTTCTATTCCCGTAGGTCCTACATACAAAACTAAAACCAATATACCCTCTAGGGATGCACTTAATCATATATTCCCTCTTTGATCTCTCACACTAGGCTCTCACAACCTTGAGCAGTCCAGTCATGCATAATCGACTGTCAGTAGCCCTAAGAAAGTTTAACAACTACTTGGCTAATATCTACCATGCATCAAAAGCATATAAAAAAGTAGGAAACACATGCAACGGTTATAACAAGTAAACTATAAATTGCAATAGGGTTTTCCTCACAGGAAAATGGTGTCAAACGGCGATAAACAACCAAACAGGGAGAAACACTCGTGGGATGATCCTCAAACATGCATCCAAGAATATATTAGCAATAATTAATCATAAGATAATAGGAAATCTAGGGAAAATAAACAATAGGATCAAAATCCTAATCCCGAGATACCCGATACATGGGTATCCGACACTTTTGAAACCAAAACTCAAAGAACATCAAATTAGGGCTACAAACCACGAACCTCGAGCCTCGAAGATCGATATACTAGAACCTAGGCCCATGAATCGGCCTAGAATGGAGTTTCCCTACAAAAACGTCTAAAACATTCAACCTCAGATAACACACACGAGAGAAAGAATCTAAAAACGAGGCCAAAGAAGAACCAAGAACTCACCGTTGTGATTCTTCAGCAATCGACAGAGTTTGATTCGGAAAACCGGTGACGGATAGGTGGCTCGGAGAATAATCGGCTTCCATGGACGGCCTCGATGGAATTAGGCGGAGAAGAAGACCTTTATGAGCATTAGGCGCGACCCCGGTCCGATTAATGAAATAAAAAATAAAATACACTGAGTGTACTTTTAAAGTACATGGTGTGTAGTGGGTTTTTCCGTACTATGCCAAAATCGGCCTCCATGTCACCCCTACACACCGTGTGTGTGGCCTGGGCACGACCAGCATATAACGACCCATACTTTACATACATTGTTAATACTTCAAAATTGAAGCACACTTATTACAACATATAACAAAACTAGGAAAGGACCATATAGGTATAGTGTCTTTAGAAACTGGGAAACATAAACAATCGGTTCATAAAGCATCTACATTGTCTCCCATTTATTTCATCGTATCTAGAGTCCCTTTTGGCATATCCTACTTAATAACCTTCTTCCTAACCTGGGGAAAGAAAACATACAAAAGGGTGAGCTCAAATTCTCAGTAAGGGTATAAAAAATAAATATCAATCACATCATATTCATAAGAACATAGCATTTTGTAAATATTAACCTGCAAAAAAGATCATAATTTCATAAAATGGGATAAATCATAGTAGTGAAATGTAATCCCAATAATCATAACTTAAAACATGAAACTTTGTGGTATAAACACATAATCATAGAGAATCATTTCATAGAAGTCAAGACTCATAGCCAAAACTATCTTAGCGGACAAAGTCCATTTCCAAACCGAGTTCACTCCTCGTTTCAGTCAAGTTTCACTGATCCGGTTTAACCTGCAATGTCATCCATGTCTATCTCATGAGATATAAATCTTTACCCAATGAATTGGAGGGATATATTGGTCCCACCCATCTCATAATGAAACCATTCTTATTTGTGCAACAAAAAAATCATAAATCATACATCATTCCATAACCCATGTAATAAAAATGGGATTCTTAAACATCATGACATCATAAAACAATTCATATAAGATAAAGGAATTCATAAAAATAATTCCATAACAACATAATCAAATCAATTTAATAATAGGGATAGAAACAGAACTATAACGACCCATACTTTACATACATTATTAATACTTCAAAATTGAAGCACACTTATTACAACATATGACAAAACCAAAAAGGATCGTATAGGTATAGTGTCTTTAGAAACTGGGAAACATAAAGAACTGGTTCATAAATCTTCTATAGTGTCTCCCATTTATTTCATCATATCCAGGGTCCCTTTTAGCATATTCTACTTAATATCCATCTTCCTGACCTGGGGAAAAGAAAACATAAAAGGGTGAGCTCAAATGCTCAGCAAGGGCAAATAAAGGAAATAAAAATCATATCATATATTTTTGAAAATCATATCCTGCAAAAGAGATCATAATATCTTAACATGGAATAAATCATAGAAGTGAAAATGAGATCACCATAATCATAACATGAAACTTGAAACTTTGTGTCATGCACACATAATCATGGAAAATCATTTCTTGTTAGTCATGACTCGTTGCCAAGACTATCTTAGTGGACAAAGTCCCTTTCTGAACCGAGTCACCCTCGTTCCAGTCCTGTTTCACTGAACCGGTATAACCTACCGTTCCAGCCATGTCTATCTCATGGGATATAAAATCTTTACCCAATGCATTGGAGGGAGATATAGGTCCCACCCATCTTATAATGAATCATTTCTTATGTGTGCCACATAATCATAAACCATACATCATAGCGTAACCCATGTAATAAAAATGGGATTCTTAAACAACATGACATCATAAAACAATTCATATAAGATAAAGGAATTAATAAAAATATTTCCATCACAACATAATCAAATCCATGTAATAATAGGGATAAAAACAGAACCCTTTTATTATCTTAGATGTAAAATAATTTTGATAAAATACTTGAGCTCCATTCTTGAGGAAAATATCCTTTCTACATCAAAAACACTTTTCCTTTCTTAACATGTCATACAATTTTAAACTAAAAAAAGTTGATTAAAAATAAACTTGAATACTTGTAAAGGAATATTCTTGGAAATAATGTTTTAATAATCCATTCATGTCGTATAAGTTAAAAAAACATTCTTCGTACTTTTGTCGGAAAAGTCAAAAAGTACCTCGTACGAAAAAACGACAAAAGATTCCTTTCATATTCTTTACTAAATACCACCGAAGGGTAAAATTGGATTTAAACTAGTGTAAGTGGATGGAAACAATATTTCATATTGATGGAACATGGATGTGGATGATAAAATACACCCCAATAAATACTTACGAATAAACAATCTCGGATAAAAATGAGATTGAGATATTTCCCTTACCTTAGGTCCGATTTGCTTTGTACGTGTCCGAAGCTCCTGTATAATGGTTCAAATAATTTTATTGACTTATTCCAGAATCATACATATTGATATGATATCATATATGGTCATATTATTAGCTTCTTGTTAGTAATATTTCATTGTTACTTGTTACTCGGGTCCTCATTGCCTTTTGTTCTTATGCGTGTTTTGCCGAATAGATTCTTATTCTTATTTTAAGGTTATAGGTACCTTATATCCAGAATGGTATTAGTGTAACATATATCATATTTATTAATTCAATTCATTTATATAATTACTATGTAATTATGATCATGTAGAACGAGTCGCATCACATCGTGGAGACGGTATTCCGTACGTACGCACAAGTGATGATATCGTTCCTATGATCGTGGAATTGTATTGGAGTATATATATTATTTCAGTATCAATATTACTTTATAATAATCATAAATAGTTACTCATTACACCATTATAACCATCCTTGTAAGGTGGTGGTGGAAAATAGATTACACCACGGCGTGGAGACGGTATTCCGTACGTACGCACGCGCGGTGATTTCATTTTTCCGTAGGATGGATAGAAGGTGAATTAGGGTTGTTTCATATTTATAATAACATATCAGTATGTAAGTAATACTGATGTTATTACTTTATCATGAAACAACTAAAGAAGAAGATGTTGAAGAAGAGAGAAATTGAAAAGATCGGTAATGGATATTACCTCTTCTTTGGAACGCTTCTTTGAATCCTCCACTTAGGGAACTAAGATTGGTCTTTGAAGAAGACCAGGACCTCTAGGATTATTCTAGGGAAGTGGAGAGGAGAAAATGGCAGGGTTTGGCCGAGCTTGAGTGCTCAAATTGGTGTGAGGAGGAGGGGGAGGATGTGCCCTTTTATAAGGGAGGAGAGGGGCACCTTAGGAATATCTCAAAATATTATTTTATATTAAAGACAAAATCAGTTTATAATGGTTCCAAAGGGTCTTATTTCGAAGCTAAAGTGGGGATGGGTCAAAATCCTATCAACCAATAGGATTTAGACAAGTTTAAGGTATTATTGTAACCTTATCAATTAGATTTAACTCTAAGTTAAATAATTTAACTTTTACCTTGTCTTTTTGTTTTCTTTCACTATATGGTTAATACACTTACTATAATATGCCAAACGAACCCCAAATTGTTTATTATTAATATATATATCCTTATCTAAGTCATTTGGCCGAACCATAGATTTTTAGGAATAAAATAACAATTAATAATATAATATTTTATTTAAAAACTATTTTGTGTCAATTTTGACACTATTTGATATATGATTTTTGTGAAAGTCATAACAGAATTATATGTTCGAACCAAGTTGATTAAATCAACACTAATATATCATAGTAAACTATAAAATTAGTGGAATTCATAAAAAGTTTCAAATAACATTTATTTTGGTGTTTATAACATCAATTATGTCAATATTTAATAAATAAGATAATTATTGCATCATCGTTGTGTCATAATTAAATTAAATTATTTAATGTCTAAAAATTATAAATAAAATACCATTATGTAGGAAATATTTTTAGCTTTCTAATGAATATTTATTGTCGAATTTATCTTATGTATAACCACATATTAAAAATGATATACTTATTAAACTTTGATTTTAACTATTTTAACCCTTCTTTAAATAAATTAATAATAAATGTCCTAATCTAACTCAAGTGGGCCTAAATGGTCATATTTTATTCATAAGGTTGTTTCTGGTCGAATTACACTTATCCAATATAATTAGGACATGTGTTAGGGTAATAGTAATATCATATTTACCCTTAGTTACCCTATTTACTATTAACCGCGGTAAAAAAAAGTAAAAAGTTACTATTCACCAAAAAAATTATTTTTATCTCATTGAACCACATTTTACTTACTGATATCAACCGTGTCTGTCGGATTTTCGAAATTCCATTCACAGAAGCGGTAAAATTAAGTTTTATGCAAAATTCAGTTTTTAACCTACCACTTAGTGGTTTCACTATTCATCAAAAATTGAAAGTTTTCAGAAAAATACCAAAATTTCACCCTAGGATAATTTCGGTATTCCGAATCCAAAAATGAAGTCCATTTTGAAAGATAAAATTTATAAAATTTCAAAAAGTGGTTATTACTATTCATAACGGCTAGTTTTAATAATATTTTAATAGCATATCGTTGTTTAGTGAAACTCAGTATTGCGTACGACGCAAGCTATCGAGGAAGGTCGCGATTGCGTTTAAAGTAAGCCAAGAAAGTGTGTAGTGAAAGATTCCTTTGAACAAAATATTACTCATAAAAAAATCTCGGGTGTTACATTCTACCCCCCTTAAAAAGAATTTCGCCCTCGAAATTCGTCACTTTGTAACAAACAGATGAGGATACTTCTCCCTCATAATATCCTCAAGCTCCCAAGTAGCTTCTTCTAATTGGTGGTTCCTCCATAAAACTTTCACCAAGCGAGTGTTCTTGTTTCGTAGGACTTTTTCGCTACGATCCAGAATCTCTATCGGCTGTTCTTCATAAGAATGATCTTGCTCCAGCGGTACAACTTCTGAGCTGAGTACATGTGAAGGATCAGGTATGTACATTATCAGGAGAGATACATGGAACACATCGTGAACTTGAGAGAGATTCGGTGGAAGCTCCAATCGGTAATCTACCTTTCCAGCACGATCCAGTATTTCGAAAGGACCAATATATCTAGGGCTCAACTTCCCCTTCTTTCCAAATCTCATAACCCTCTTCCAGGGAGATATTCATAAGAACACTTTATCACCCACTTCAAACTCTAGGTCTTTTCTTCGGTTGTCGGCATAACATTTCTGTCGACTCTGAGCTGCTCTTATGTGTTGTTGAATAGATCTGACCTTTTCTGCCATTTCATCAACGAGATCAGGTCCAAATAGCTTTCTTTCCCCAACATCATCCCAGCAAGTTGGAGTCCTGCATTTCTTTCTATAGAGAGCTTCATAAGGATCCATCCGAATACTGGAGTGAAAGCTATTATTATAAGAAAATTCCACCAAAGGTAGGTGTTTATCCCAACCTCCTTTGAAATCCATAGAGCAAGCTCTCAACATATCTTTTAGGGTTTGAATTGTTCTTTCAGACTGACCGTCTGTCTGGGGATGATAAGCAGTGCTGAAACTCAACTCTGTATCCAGAGTATTCTGAAGACTTCGCCAGAACTTCGAGGTAAATCTCGGATCCCGATCAGATATAATAGAAAGTGGTACTCCATGCAATCTTACCACTTCCTTTACATATATCCTGGCAAGCTGATCTAGAGATAAATCCTCTCTAATAGCAATGAAGTGTGCAGACTTTGTAAGATGATCAACTATGACCCAAATAGAATGATTGCCTTTGGATGTTTTAGGAAGTCCTGTGACAAAGTCCATAGTGATGTTTTCCCATTTCCATTCGGGTATGGGTAATGGTTGTAACATCCCCTTAGACTTCTGTCTCTCATCTTTAACTTGTTGAAAAACCAAGCATCGAGAGACATATTCAGCAACATCTTTTTTCATTCCATCCCACCAGAAGTACTCTTTCAGGTCCCTATACATCTTCGTGCTCCCAGGATGAATAGAGAATGAAGAACTATGAGCCTCATCCAATATCTCCTTCTTTAATTCGGGGATGGGAGGAACACAAACCCGATTCCTGAACATTATTATCCCATCACAATCAAGGATGAATTCAGGAACATTTCTCACCTTCTTTTGTAACTCTACATCTTCTTTCTGTGCCTCTTTAATCTTCACATGTATAGATGGTTGAACATTCATTTGAGAAAGATTAGATTTTCCCCCTTCCATTATAATTCCAAGATCCATCCTTTGTAAATCCATAAATATTGGATCTTTTGTGATCCTCATCATGGATAAACTAGCATGGTCTTATCGACTTAATGCATCTGCCTCCTTGTTTGCTTTCCCAGGGTGGTAATGGATTGAGCAGTCATAATCCTTAATCAGCTCCAACCATCTTCTTTGACGCATATTCAGCTCCTTTTGTGTGAAAATATACTTTAAACTTTTATGATTAGTATAAATATCACACCTTTCACCATAAAGGTAATGCCTCCAAATCTTTATTGCAAATATTACCGCAGCCAACTCCAAATCATGTGTTGGGTAATTTTGCTCATGGATTTTCAACTGTCGTGAGGCATAAGCTATCACCATATCATTTTTCATAAGAACACACCCCAATCCTTTCTTGGATGCATCACTGTAGATCACAAAACTTTCTCCAATACAAGGTAGTGTGAGCATAGGTGCACTGGATAACCTTCTTTTCAACTCCTTAAAATTCTCTTCACATTCTTCCGTCCAGACAAACTTAACTCCTTTCCGGGTCAACTTGGTGAGTGGATTAGATAATCGTGAAAAATATTTTACAAAACGTCTATAATATCCAGCAAAACCAAGAAAACTTTGGATCTCAGTTACTGTTGTTGGTCTTGACCATCTTTCGATAACCTCTGTTTTTGATGGATCCACAGATATCCCCTCTTTTGAGATTATGTGACCCAAAAATGCAACTTTTTGAATCCAAAATTCACACTTGGTAAATTTTTCATAATTCTTCTCCTTTCTCAGGGTCTTCAATATAATTCTCAAGTGATATTCATGCTCTTCCTTTCTCTTTGAATAGACAAGAATATCGTCTATAAGGACTTCCACAAATTGATCAAGATAGTCTCTAAAGACTCTATTCATTAGATCCATGAAGATAGCAGGGGAATTAGTAAGACCAAATGGCATCACTATAAATTCATAGTGTCCATACCTTATACGGAATGATGTCTTTCGTATATCCTCCCTTTTGACCCTTAATTGATGATACCCTGAACGAAGATCAATCTTGGAAAAGTATTGAGCTCCGCGTAGTTGGTCAAATAAGTCATCAATGTGTGGGAGAGGATATTTGTTCTTGATAGTGATCTAGTTAAGTTCTCAATAATCAATGCAGAGTCTCATTGATCCATCTTTCTTCTTAACAAATAAAACAGGTGCTCCCCAAGGTGATGCACTAGGGAATATGAATCCCTTATAAAGATTCTCCTGGAGTTGCTTCTTCAATTCCTGCAACTCAATTGGGTCCATTCTATAAGGTGTCTTTGAAATAGGCAAAGCACTCGGTACGAGTTCTATTGAAAACACAACTTCACGATTTGGTGGAAGACCCGGTAATTCCTCCGGAAAGACATCATCAAACTCCAGTACGATGGGAATATTCTTAATCTTGAGTTTCTCACCAACCATTTGAGATAAATTACCTTCATTTAGTGGAATCAAGACCCATAAGATGGAAGAAATTTCCACTGGAAGGTTATATTCATCCTGGCATCGATAGACGATCGTAGATTGATCTGGAATATGAAATGTGACTTCCCTTATTTGGAAATTGATATGATCTCCATGTAGAGAAAGCCAATTCATGCCATGAATAACATAAAATTCCACTAAAGGAAGTATCACAATATTTGCAGGAAGCACTTTCCCACAAACTTCGATCGGAGAAGAATTATAAACTTTTGATGCGACTGTTGTGCCATTAGGTGTTGTCACAGCTAACTCAACATCTAATTGTTGAGGTAATACAGTGATACCCTTAGAAACTTTTTCAGAAATAAAAGAGTGTGTGGATCCAGAATCAAATAAAACATTTGCTACATTAGAGTGGATGGTAAGTGTACCTTTCACCACTTCGTTATCGTACTCCACATCGCTGATAGAAATTGCATGTGACTTTCCTTTGTCTTTAGCCTTAAGATTTTTTTGACGTCGACCATCATCATCAACCCTTGGATTTGGGCATTGATTGGCATAATGCCCCATCTCCTTGCACTTGAAACATTGAAGTGTAGTGGGTTCATTCTGTGTATCCCTTCCTTTGTTTTCATCATTAGACATCTTCTTCCCATTATCGTGGCATTCAAATGCCCGGTGACCTTCATTTCCACATTTGAAACATTTACTTGTCCCTTCGAAGACTTGGTTTTAAGCCACTAAAGAATTGATCGATCTTACTCTCAGGTTGGATAATAATACCAGAAGCGTACCTTGCAAGTCTTGTAGAATTTGCTTCATAGGTACCAACAGATTCATCATCCCTTTGCTTCAGTTCAAGAAACTCTTTCTCCATATTTGTTCGGAGAATACGAGGGAAGTACTTATTAAAAAATAAGTTCTTGAACTCGTCCCATTCCATAGACTCAATTTCATCCCTTTGCCTCATATTCTTAATAAGATTCCACCATTGATCAGCATCTCCTTCCAAACGATACACTGCTAGGATGACTTTATCATGTTCATAACATTGAAGAACTGAAAATATCTTTTCAGTAGTACTAATCCATTGTTCAACAACTAATGGATTAGTAGACCCACTGAAAGAAGGTGGACGCTGCCTCATGAAGGATTCAACAGAATGTTGCTCCTTCCTTTGCTCATTTGGAATTCCTGCATGATTCATAGCTTGAGAATGTTGTGTGAGCATGGCTACAAGATTTTCCATTCCAGCTCCCATATCGTTTGGTTGCTCAGGGGGACAATCATTGCATTGCCCATCGCATTCCGCATTAACATGGTTCCTTCGGGTTCCAACCATTGACTAAAACCAAGAAGAATAGTGTGAGCAACACTAATTATAATAGGAAAACCACATAATCAAGGATAAAATTTCACACTAAGGTCTTATCCTAGGGTATTCATGGCCATTTCTAAAACACTAAGATTGTGTTCTATGTTTAGACTTATCCTTAGGGTTCTTACTAAGGATTTCACATCCTAGTTTCCAAAGGTTGACTATACCTTTCCTCTGATACCAACTATAACGACGCATACTTTACATACATTGTTAATACTTCAAAATTGAAGCACACTTATTACAACATATGAAAAAACCACAAAGGACCGTATAGGTATAGTGTCTTTAGAAACTGGGAAACATAAATAACTGGTTCATAAATCTTCTACAGTGTCTCCCATTTATTTCATCATATCTAGGGTACCTTTTAGCATATTCTACTTAATATCCATCTTCCTGACCTGGGGAAAAGAAAACATAAAAGGGTGAGCTCAAATGCTCAGCAAGGGCAAATAAAGGAAATAAAAATCATATCATATCTTTTTGAAAATCATATCCTGCAAAAGAGATCATAATATCTTAACATGGAATAAATCATAGAAGTGAAAATGAGATCCCAATAATCATAACATGAAACTTGAAACTTTGTGCCATGCACACATAATCATGGAAAATAATTTCTTGTTAGTCATGACTCATTGCCAAGACTATCTTAGTGGACAAAGTCCCTTTCTGAACCGAGTCACCCTCGTTCCAGTTCTGTTTCACTGAACCGGTATAACCTACCGTTCAGCCATGTCTATCTCATGAGATATAAAATCTTTACCCAATGCATTGGAGGGAGATATAGGTCCCACCCATCGTATAATGAATCCTTTCTTATGTGTTCCACATAATCATAAACCATACATCATAGCGTAACCCATGTAATAAAAATGGGATTCTTAAACAACATGACATCATAAAAAAATTCATATAAGATAAAGGAATTCATAAAAATATTTCCATCACAACATAATCAAATCCATGTAATAATAGGGATAAAAATAGAACCCTTTTATTATCTTATATGGAAAATAATTTTGATAAAATACTTGAGCTCCATTCTTGAGGAAAATATCCTTTCTACTTCAAAAACACTTTTCCTTTATTAACATGTCATACAATTTTAAACTAAAAGAAGTTGATTAAAAATAAACTTTAATACTTGTAAAGGAAGCTTCTTGGAAATAATGTTTTAAGAATTCATACATGTCGTATAAGTTAAAAAAACATTCTTCGTACTTTTGTCGGAAAAGTCAAAAAGTACCTCGTACGAAAAAACGACAAAAGATTCCTTTCATATTCTTTACTAAATACTCACAGAAGGGTAAAATTAGATTTAAACTAGTTTAAGTGGATGGAAACAATATTACATATTGAGGTAACATGGATGTGGATGATAAAATACACCCCAATAAATACTTACGAATAAACAATCTCGGATAAAAATGAGATTGTGATATTTCCCTTACCTTAGGTCCGATTTGCTTTGTACGTGTCCGAAAATCCTGTATAATGGTTTAAATAATGTTATTGACTTATTCCAGAATCATACATATTGATATGATATCATATATGGTCATATTCTTAGCTTCTTGTTAGTAATATTTCATTGTTACTTGTTACTCGGGTCCTTATTGCCTTTTGTTCTTATGCGTGTTTTACCGAATAGATTCTTATTCTTCTTTTAAGGTTATAGATACCTTATATCCAGAATGGTATTAGTGTAACATATATCATATTTATTCATTCAATTCATTTATATAATTACTATGTAATGATGATCATGTAGAACGAGTCGCATCACATCGTGGAGACGGTATTCCGTACGTACGCACGAGTGATGATATCGTTCCTATGACCGTGGAATTGTATTGGAGTATATATATTATTTCATTATCAATATTACTTTATAATAATCATAAATAGTTACTCATTACACCATTATACCCATCCTTGTAAGGTGGTGGTGGAAAATAGATTACACCACGGCGTGAAGACGGTATTCCGTACGTACGCACGCGCGGTGATTTCATTTTTCCGTAGGATGGATAGAAGGTGAATTAGGGTTGTTTCATATTTATAATAACATATCAGTATGTAAGTAATACTGATGTTATTACTTTATCATGAAACAACTAAAGAAGAAGAAGTTGAAGAAGAAAGAAATTGAAAAGATCAGTAATGGATATTACCTCTTCTTTGGAACGCTACTTTTAATCCTCCACTTTGGGAACTAAGATTGGTATTTGAAGAAGACCAGGACCTCTAGGATTATTCTAGGGAAGTGGAGAGGAGAAAATGGCATGGGTTGGCCGAGCTTGAGTGCTCAAATTGGTGTGAGGAGGAGGGGGAGGAGGTGCCCTTTTATAAGGGAGGAGAGGGGCACCTTAGGAATATCTCAAAATATTATTTTATATTAAAGTAAAAATCGGTTTATAACGGTTCCAAAGGGTCATATATCAAAGATAAAGTGGGGATGGGTCGAAATCATATCAACCAATAGGATTTAGACAAGTTTAGGGTATTATTTTAACCTTATCAATTAGATTTAACTCTAAGTTAAATAATTTAACTTTTACCATGTCTTTTTGTTTTCTTTAACTATATGGTTAATACACTTACTATAATATTCCAAAAGAACCGCAAATTGTTTATTATTAATATATATATACTTATTAAAGTCATTTGGCCGAACCTTAGATTTTTAGGAATAAAATAACAATTAATAATATAATATTTGATTTAAAAACTATTTTGTGACAATTTTGACACTATTTGATATATGATTTTTTTGAAAGTCATAACAGAATTATATGTTCAAAAAAAGTTGATTAAATCAACACTAATATATCATAGTAACCTATAAAAGTAGTGGAATTCATAAAAAGTCTCAAATTACATTTATTTTGGTGTTTAAAACATCAATTATGTCAATATTTCATAAATAAGATAATTACTGCATCATCGTTGTGTCATAATTAAATTAAATTATATAATGTCTAAAAATTATAAATAAAATACCATTATGTAGGAAATCGTTTTAGCTTTTTAATTAATATTTATTGTCTAATTTATCTTATGTATAACCCCATATTAAAAATAATTTACTTATTAAACTTTGATTTTAACTATTTTAACCCTTCTTTAAATAAATTAATAATAAATGTCCTAATCTAACTCAAGTGGGCGTAAATGGTCATATATTATTCATAAGGTTGTTTTTGGTCGAATTACACTTATCCAATAGAATTAGGACATGTGTTAGGGTAATAGTAATATCATATTTACCCTTAGTTACCCTATTTACTATTAACCGCGGTAAAAAAAAGTAAAAAGTTAATATTCACCAAAAAATTATTTTTATCTCATTGAACCACATTTTACTTACTGATATCAACTGTGTCTGTCGGATTTTCGAAATTCCATTCACAGAAGCGGTAAAATTAAGTTTTATGCAAAATTCAGTTTTTAACCTACCACTTAGTGATTTCACTATTTATCAAAAATTGAAAGTTTTCAGAAAAATACCAAAATTTCACCCTAGGCTAATTTCGGTATTCCGAATCCAAAAATGAAGTCCATTTTGAAAGATAAAATTTATAAAATTTCAAAAAGTGGTTATTACTATTCATAACGGCTAGTTTTAATAATATTTTAATAGCATATCGTTGTTTAGTGAAACTCGGTATTGCGTACGACACAAGCTATCGAGGAAGGTCGTGATTGCGTGTAAAGTAAGCCAAGAAAGTGTGTAGTGAAAGATTCCTTTGAACAAAATATTACTCATAAAAAAATCTCGGGTGTTACAAGAACCCTATATTATCATAGATGGAAAATAATTTTCATAAAACACTTGAATTCCATTCTTGAGGAAAATATCCTTTCTACTTCAAAAAAATTTTCCTTTATTAATATGTTATATAATTTTAAACTAAAAGAAGTTGATTAAAAATAAACTTGAAAACTTGTAAAAGAAGCTTCATGGAAATAATTTTCTAAAAATCCATTCATGCTGTATAAGTTAAAAAAACATTCTTCTCGTACTTTTTTCGGAAAAGTCAAAAAGTACATCGTATGAAAAACGACAAAAGATTCCTTTCATATATTTTCACTAAAAACTCACTGAAGGGTAAAATTGGATGTAAACAATTTTAGAAGGATATAAATATTACATATTGAATAAACATGGATGTGGATGATAAATATTTCCCAGTAAATTCTGAAGTATAAACAATCTCGGATAAAAATGAGATTGCGATATTTTCCCTTACCTTAGGTCTGATTTGCTTCGTAAGTGTCCGAACCTCATGTATAATGATTTAAATAATGTCATTGACTTATTCCAGTATCATACTAATTGTTATGATATCATATATGTCTATATTATTATCTTATTATTAGTAATATTTCATTGCTACTCTTTATTCGGGTGTTTATTACTTTTTGTTCTTATGCGTATTTTGTCGAATAAATTCTTATTCTTCTCTTTAGGTTATAGATACCTCATTTCCAGAATGGTATTGGTGTAATATATATCATATTCATTCATTCAATTCATTTATATAACCATTATGCAATGAAGATCATGTAGAACGAGTCGCATCACATCGTGGAGACGGTATTCCGCACGTACGCACGAGTGATGATATCATTCCCATGATCGTGGAATTGTATTGGAGTGTATGTATACTATTTCAGAATCAAAATCAGTTTACAATAATCATATATAGTTATTATTTACACTATTATACCCATCCATGTAAGGTGGTGGTGGAAAACAGATTACACCACGGCGTGGAGACGGTATTTCGTACGTACGCACACTCGGTGATTTCGTTTTCCGTAGGATGGATATATGGTGAAATAGGGTTGTTTCATACATATAAAAACATACTAGTATATTAGTGATACTTATGTTATTACTTCATAATGAAACAACTAAAGAATAAGAAGTGGAAGAAGATATAAAGTTGAAAGAATCAGTAACGGACATTACCTCTTCTTTGAAGTGCCTCTTTGAGACCTCCTCTTAGGGCACTGAAATTGGTCTTTGAAGAAAACCAGTACCTCTAGTATGTTTCTAGGGAAGTGGATAAGAGTATTTTTCAGGGTTTGGTCTAGCTTGAAGGCTCAAATTGGTGTGAGGAAGAGAGGGAGGAGGTGCCCTTTTATAAGGGAGGGGAGGGGCACCTTTGGAAAAACTAAAAATATTATTTTATTATAAAGTCATATTCGGTTTTTAATAGCTCCAAATTGATTTATTTAGAATCTAAGGTGGGATGGGTCGAAATCCTCTCATACAATAGAATTTATACAAGTTTAGGATTCTATTTTAACCTTATCATTTAGATTTAACTTTATGTTAAAAAATTTTACTTTTACCGTGTCTTTTTGTTTTCATACACTATAAGGTTAATAAACTTACTATAATAAGCCAAACGAACCCCAAGTTGTTTATTATTAATATATATAACCTTATCTAAGTCATTTTGCCAAACCTTAGATTTTTAGGAATAAAATAACAATTAATAATATAATATTTTTTTAAAAAACTATTTTATGTCAATTTTGACACTATTTGGTAATTGATTTTTGTGAAACTCATAACAGAAATATAAGTTTTAACAAAGTTAATTAAATAAATACTAACATGTCATATTAACCTAAAAATTATTTTAATTCAAAAAAAGTCTCAAATTACATTTATTTGGGTATTTATAACATCATTTATGTCAATATTTCATTAATAATATAATTACTCCATCATCATTGTGTCATAAATAAATTAACTTATTTATTGTCTAAAAATTACAAATAAAATACCATTATGTAGGAAATAGTTTTACCTTTCTAATGAATATTTATAGTCGAATTTATATTATGTATAACCCTGTGTTAAAAATTATTTAGTTATTAAACATTGATTTTAACTATTTTAACCCTTCTTTAAATAAATTAATAATAAATGTCCTAATCTAATCCAAGTGGGCCTAAGTGGTCATATTTTATTACTAAGGTTGTTTTTTGTCAAATTAAACTTATCCAATAGAATTAGGACATGTGTTAGGGTAATAATAATAACATTTTTACCCTTAATTTCCCTATTTACTTTTAACCGTGGTAAAAAAAAGAAAAAATTACTATTCACCAAAAAAATACTTTCATCTCATTGAACCACATTTTAGTCCTTGATATTAACCATCTCTCAGATTTTAGAAATTCCACTCATAGAAGATGTAAAATTATGTTTTATGAAAATTTGCAAATTCTCCTAGGAGGTGGGTAAAAGACGGTGAAAAGTTCAATAAAATTTTTATATATCTAAAATTATTATAAATTGACTCCAATGAATTGAATTGAACTTATATAGGTATTATGTATCAATTTTGACCGAAAATAAATTTAAATAAAATAAATATTTATTTAAATAAAAAGTCGGTTTTTAAATAGTAACCTAGTGTTTTCACTATTCATCAAAAATTGAAAGTTTTCAGAAAAATACCAAAATTTCACCCTAGGCTAATTTCGATATTCTAAATCCAAAAATTAAGTCCATTTGGAAAAATAAAATTTACAAATTTCAAAAAGTGGGTATTACTATTCATAACGTCTAGTTATAGTAATATTTTAATAGCATAACGTTGTTTAGTGAAACTCGGTATTGCGTACGACGCAAGCTATCGAGGAAGGTTGCGTTTGCAAGTAAATCAAGCCAAGATAGTGTTGTATGTAGTGAAATATTCCTTTTATGATTTATATAACATAAAAAAAATATTTCTCATAAAATTCTCAAGTGTTACATTCTACCCCCTTAAAATGAATTTCGCCCTTGAAATTCATCACTTTGTAACAAACAGATGAGGATACCTCTCCCTCATCATATCCTCAAGCTCCCATGTAGCTTATTCAAATTGGTGGTTCCTCCATAAAACATTCACCAAGTGATTGGTCTTGTTCTGTAGGACTTTTTCGCTACTATCCAGAATCTCTATTGGCTGTTCTTTATAAGAAAGACCTTGCTCCAGCGGTACAACTTCTGAGATGAGTACATGTGAAGGATCAGGTATGTACTTTATTAGGAGATATATGTCTAACACATCATGAACTTGGGAGAGATTAGGTGGAAGCGCCAATATGTAAGCTACCTTCCCTACACGATCCAGAATTTCAAAAGGATCGATATATCTAGGGGTCAACTTTCCCTTCTTTACAAATCTCATGACCCTCTTCCACGTAGATATTCGTAAGAACACTTTATCACCCACTTCGAACTCTAGGTCTTTTCTTCAGTTGTTGGCATAACTCTTTTGTCGACTCTGATCTTCTCTTATGTGTTGTTGAATAGATCTGACCTTTTCTATCATCTCATCAACAAGATCAGGTCCAAATAGCTTTCTTTCCCTAACTTCATCCCAGCAAGTTGGAGTCATGCATTTCTTCCCATGGAGAGCTTCATAAGGAGCCATCTGAATACTGGAGTGAAATATATTATTATAAGAAAATTCTACCAAAGGTTGGTGTTGATCCAAACCACCTTTGAAATCCATAGAGAAAGCTCTCAACATATCTTCTAGAGTTTGAATTGTCCTCTCAGACTGACCATCTGTCTGAGTATGATAAGCAGTGCTGAAACTCAACTCTGTATCTAGAGTATGCTGAAGACTTTGCCAAAACATTGAGGTAAACCTCAGATCCCGATCAGATATAATGGAAATTGGTACTCCATGAAATCTTACCACTTCTTTTACATATATCCTAGCAAGCTGATCCAGAGAGAAATCCTCTCTAATAGCAATGAAGTGTGCAGACTTTGTAAGACGATCAACTATAACCCAGATAGCATTATTGCCTTTGGATGTTTTAGGAAGTCCAGTGACAAAATCCAAAGTGATGTTTTTTCCATTTCCATTCTGGTATGGGTAATGGTTGTAACATCCCCTAAGACTTCTGTCTCTCAGCTTTATCTTGCTGACAAACCAAGCATCGAGAGACATATTCAGCAACATCTCTTTTCATTCCATCCCACCAGAAGTACTCTTTCAGGTCCCTATACATATTCGTGCTTCCAGGATGAATAAAAATTTAAGAACTATGAGCCTCATCCTGCAGCTCCTTCTTTAATTCTGGTATGGGAGGAACACAAACCTGATTCCTGAACTTTATTATACCATCACAATCAAGGTTGAATTCAGGAACATTTCTCACCTTCTTTTGTAACTCTACATCTTCTTTCTGTGCCTCTTTAATCTTCACATGTATCGATGGTTGAACATTCATTTTTTAAAGATACGATTTTTCCACTTTCATTATAATTCCAAGATCCATCCTTTGTAAATCCATAAATATTGGATGTTTTGTGATCCTCATCATGGATAAGCTAGCATGGTCTTGTCGACTTAATGCATCTGCCACCTTGTTTACTTTCCCAGGGTGGTAATGAATTGAGCAGTCGTAATCCTTAATCAGCTCCAACCATCTTCTTTGGATCATATTCAGCTCTTTTTGAGTGAAAATATACTTTAAACATTTATGATCAGTACAAATATCACACCTTTCTCCATAAAGATAATGCCTTGAAATATTTAATGCAAAGATTACCGCAGCCGACTCCAAATCATGAGTTGGGTAATTTTGCTCATGGATTTTCAACTGTTGTGAGGCATAAGCTAACACCATATCATTTTTCATAAGAACACACCCCATCCTTTTCTTGGATGCATCACTACAGATCACAAACCTTTATCCACTACAAGGAAGTGTGAGTACAGGTGCACTGGATAACCTTCTTTTCAACTACTTGAAATTATATTCACATTCCTCTTTCCAAACAAACTTAACTCCTTTCCAAGTCCACCTAGTGAGTGGATTAGATAATTGTAAAAAATATTTCATAAAACGTCAATAATATCCATCCAAACTAAGAAAACATCGGATCTCGGTTACTGTTGTTGGTATCAACCATCTTTCGATAACCTCTATTTTTGCTAGATCCACAGATATCCCCTATTTTGAGATTATGTGACCCAAAAATGAAACTTTTTGAAGCCAAAATTCACACTTGGTAAATTTATCATAAAGCTTCTCCTTTCTCAGGGTATTCAATATAATTCTCAAATGATCTTCATGTTCTTCCTTTCTCTTTGAATAGACAAGAATATCGTCTATAAAGACTACCACAAACTGATCAAGATAGTCCTTAAAGACTCTATTCATCAGATCCATGAAGATATAAGTGGAATTAGTAATACCAAATGTCATCACTATAAATTTATAGTGTTCATACCTTGTACGGAAAGTCGTATTTGGTATATCCTCCCTTTTGAACCTTAATTGATGACACCCTGAACAAAGATCAATCTTGTAAAAGTATTGAGCTCTGTGTAGTTGGTCAAATAAGTCATCAATGTGCGGGAGAGGATATTGTTTCTTGATAGTGATCTTGTTAAGTTCTCGATAATCAATGCAGAGTCTCATTGATCCATCTTTCTTCTTAACAAACAGAACAGATTCTCCCCAAGGTGACACACTAGGGAGTATGAATCCCTTATCAATATTCTCTTGGAGTTGCTTCTTCAATTCCTGCAACTCAATTGGGGTCATTCTATAAGGTGTCTTTGAAATAGGAAAAGAACCTTGAACGAGTTATATTGAAAACTCAACTTCATGATTTGGTGGAAGACCCGTAAATTCTTCCAGAAAGAAATCGTCAAACTCCAGTACAATGTGAATATTCTTAATCGTGAGTTTCTCACAAACCATTTGAGATAAATAACCTTAAATTAGTGGAAACAAAACCCATAAGATGGAAGAAATTTCCACTGGAAGGTTATGTTCATCCTTGCATTGATAGATGATCGTAGTTTGATCTGGAATATAAAATGTGACTTCCCTTCTTTGGAAATTGATATGAGATCCATATAGAGAAAGCCAATCCATACCAAGAATCACATCAAATTCTACTATAGGAAGGATCACAAGATTTAGCAGAAGAACTTTCCCAAAAACTTTAATCAGAGAAGAATTATAAACTTTTGACGCGTCTATTGTGCCATTAAGGGTTGTCACAGCCAACTGAACATCTAATTGTTGAGGTAATATGGTGATACCCTTAGAAAATTCTTCAGAAATAAAATAGTTGGTGGATCCAGAATCAAATAAAACATTTTCTACATCAGAGTGTATGGTAAGTGTACCTTTCAAAACTTCGTTATCGTACTCCACATCACTGATAGAAATTGCATGTGACTTTCCTTTGTCTTTAGCCATAAGAGTTTGTTGATGTCGATCATCATCAACAACCCTTGGATTAGGGAATTGATTGGAATAATGCCCCATTTCCTTGCACCTGAAACATTTAAGTGAAGTAGGTTCATTCTGTGTATCCCTTACTTTGTTTGCATCATTAGACATATTCTTCCCATTATTTCGACATTCAATTTCCCGATGACCTTCTTTTCCACACTTATAAAATTTTCTTGTCCCCTTAAGACAACTTACTCCATGTTTCATTCCACATTTTGAGCATAAGGGAAAACTCATCTTCTTTTCAGTGTTCTCTTTAGATTTTCCTTTAAATTCCATTTTCCTCTTCTTATCAAACCCATATGACTTGTGGGTTACTTCAATATCCATCACAACCTTGAGAGCACATCGAACAATTTCCTTGTAACTATTGAATTCCCTTGGGTCTAACTCCCTTCGAAGACTTGGTTCTAAGCCACTAAAGAATCGATCGATCTTACTCTCAGGTTTGATAATAATCCCTGAAGCGTACCTTGCAAGTCTTGTAAAATTATCTTCCTAGGTACCAACAGATTCATAAACCTTTTGCTTTAGTTCAAGAAACTCCTTCTCCATCATTGTTCGGAGAATACGTGGGAAGTACTTATTGAAAAATAAGTTCTTGAACTCGTCCCATTCCATGGACTCAATTTCATCCCTTTGCCTCGTATTCTTAATAAGAATCCACCATTGATCAGTATCACCTTCCAAATGATATACTGCTAAGATGAAATTATCATGTTCAGAACATTGAAGAACTGAAAATATCTTTTCAGTGGTACTGATCCATTGTTCAGCCACTACTTGATCAAAAGACCTGCTGAATGAAGGTGGACGCTACCTCATGAAGGATTCAACAGAATGTTGCTCCTTCCTTTTCTCATTTGGAAGTCCCGCATGATTCTTTACTTGAGAAATTTGTGTGAGCGTAGCTACAAGATTTTTCATTCCAACTCCCATAACGTTTGGTTTCTTAGGGGGACAATCATTGCATTGCCCGTTGCATTTCTCATTAACACGGTTCCTTCGGGTTCCAGCCATTGACTAAAATTATGAATAATAGTGTGAGAAACACTAATTATAATAGGAAAAACACATAATAAAGAATAAAATTTCACACTTAAGGTCTTATCATAGGTTGTTCATGTCCATTTCTAAAACACTAAGATTGTGTTCTATGCTTAGACATATCCTTAGGTTTCTTACTAAGGCTTTCACATCCTAGTTTCCAAAGGTTGAATATACCTTTCCTCTGATACCAACTCTAACGAACCATAATTTACATACATTGTTAATACTTTAAAATTGAAGCACACTTATTACAACATATAACAAAACCAGGAAAGGACCATATAGGTATAGTGTCTTTAGAAACTGGGAAACATAAAGAAATGGTTCATAAAGAATCTACAGTGTCTCCCATTTATTTCATCATATCTAGAGTCCCTTTGGGCATATCCTACTTAATAACCTTCTTCCTGGCCTGGGGAAAGAAAACATACAAAAGGGTGATCTCAAATGCTTAGTAAGGGTATATAAAAGAAATATCAATAACATCATATTCATAAGAACATAACATTTTGGAAATCATAACCTGCAAAAGAGATCGTAATTTCATAACATGGGATAAATCATAGTAGTGAAATGTACTCCCAATAATAATGACTTAAAACATGAAACTTTGTGGCATACACACATAATCCTAGAGAATCATTTCTTAGTAGTCAAGACTCATATCCAAGACTATCTTAGCAGACAAATTGCATTTCTGAACCGAGTTCACTCCTCGTTTCAGCCCTGTTTCACTGAACCGGTTTAACCTACCATTCCAACCATGTCTGTCTCTTGAGATATAAATCTTTACCCAATGCATTGGAGGGAGATATAGGTCCCACCCATCTCATAATGAAACCATTATTATGTGTGGCACAAAAAAATCATAAATCATACATCATTGCATAACCCATGTAATAAAAATGGGATTCTTAAACATCATGACATCATAAAACAATTCATATAAGATAATGGAATTCAATAAAATAATTCCATCACAACATAATAAAATAAATGTAATAGTATGTATTGAAACAGAACCCTATATTATCTTAGATGGAAAATAATTTTGATAAACACTTGAATTCCATTTTTGAGGAAAATATCCTTCCTACTTCAAAAACATTCTCCTTTATTAATATGTATTATAATTTTGATCTAAAAGAAGTTGATTAAAAATAAACTTGAAAACCTGTAAAGGAAGCTGCATGGAAATAATGTTCTAAAAATCAATTCATGCCGTATAAGTTAAAAAAACATTCTTCTCGTACTTTTGTCGGAAAAGTCAAAAAGTACCTCGTACGAAAAACAACAAAAGATTCCTTTCATATCTTTTACTAAAAACTCACCGAAGGGTAAAATTGGATATAAAATATTGTAGAATGATATAAATATTACATATTGAGGAAACATGAATGTGGATGATAAATATTCCCCAATAAATTCTAAAGTATAAACAATCTCGGATAAAAATGAGATTGCGAGATTTTCCCTTACCTTAGGTCCGATTTTCTTTGTAAGTGTTTGAACCTCTTGTATAATGATTTAAATAATGTCATTGAATTATTCTAAAATCATACTCATTGTTATGATATCATATATGGCCATATTCTTAGCTTCTTATTATTAATATTTCATTGCTACTTGTTATTCGGGTGTTTATTACTTTTTATTCTTATGTATATTTTGTCGAATAAATTATTATTCTTCTCTTTGGGTTATAGATACCACATTTCCAGAATGGTATTAGTGTAATATATTTCATATTCATTCATTAAATTCATTTATATAATCAATATGCAATGAATATCATGTAGAACGAGTCGCATCACATCGTGGAGACGGTATTCCGTACGTACGCACGAGCGATGATATCGTTCCCATGCTCGTGGAATTGTATTGGAGTGTATTTATACTATTTCAGAATCAAAATCACTTTAAAATATTCATATATATTTATTATCTACACCATTATACCCATCCAAGTAAGGTGGTGGTGGAAAATAGATTACACCATGGCGTGGAGACGGTATTCCGTACTTACGCACGCGCGGTGATTTCTTTTTCCGTAGGATGGATAGATGGTGAAATATGGTTGTTTCATACTTATAATAACATAAAATAATATGAGTGATACTGTTGTTATTACTTCATAATGAAACAACTAAAGAAGAAAAAGTGGAAGAAGAAATAAAGTTGAAAGAATCGGTAACGGACATTACCTCTTCTTTGAAGCGCCTCTTTGAGACCTCCTCTTAGGGCACTAAAATTGGTATTTGAAGAAGAAAAGGACCTCAAAGATGTTTCTAGTTAAGTTGAGAAGAGAATTTGGTAGGGTTTTGCCGAGCTTGAAGGATCAAAGTGGTGTGAGGAAGAGAGGGAGGAGGTGCCCTTTTATAAGGGAGGAGAGGGGCACCTTTGGAAAAACTAAAAATATTATTTTATTATAAAGTCATATTCAGTTTTTAATAGCTCCAAATTAATTTATTTATAATCTAAGTTGTGGATGGGTCGAAATCCTCTCATACAATATAATTTAGACAAGTTGAGGTTTCTATTTTAACCTTATCATTTAGATTTAACATTAAGTTAAATAATTTTACTTTTACTGTGTCTTTTTTTTTCTTACACTATAAGGTTAATAAACTTACTATAACAAGTCAAAAGAACCCCAAGTTGTTTATTATTAATATGTATACCTTTATATAAGTCATTTGGCCGAGCCTTATATTTTTAGTAATAAAATAACAATTAATAATATAATATTTGTTTTAAAAACTATTTTATGTCAATTTTGACACTATTTGGTAATTGATTTTTGTGAAAATCATAACAGAATGATTACTTCGAAAAAAGTTAATTAAATCAATAATAACATTTCATATTAACCTATAAAATTATTTTAATTCATAACAATTCTCAAATTACATTTATTTTGGTATTTATAACATCAATTATGTCAATATTTCATTAATAAGATAATTTCTGCATCATTATTGTGTCATAAATAAATTAAATTTTTTATTGTCTAAAAATTAAAGATAAAATACCATTATGTAGGAAATCTTTTTTATATTTCTAATGAATATTTATAGTTGAATTTATCTTATGTATAACTCTATATTAAAAATGATTTAGTTATTAAACATTGATTTTAACTATTTTAACCCTTCATTAAATAAATTAATAATAAATGTCCTAATCTAAACCAAGTGGGCCTAAATGGTCATATATTATTCTTAAGGTTTTTTTGGTCTAATTAAACTTATCCAATAGAATTAGGACATGTTTTAGGGTAATAATAATAACATTTTTACCCTCAATTTCCCTATTTACTTTTAACCGTGGTAAGAAAAAGTAAAAAGTTACTATTCACCAAAAATTATTTTCATCTCGTTGAACCACATTTTAGTCCTTGATATTAATCGTGTCTCTCGGATTTTCGAAATTCCACTCACAGAAGCGGTAAAGTTATGTTTTATGAAAATTTTCAAATTCTCCTTTGTGGTGGGTAAAAGACGGTGAAAAGTTCACTAAAATTTTTATATATCTAAAATTATTATAAAATGACTCCAATGAATTGAATTGAACTTATATAGGTATTATGTATCAATTTTGACCTAAAATAAATTTAAATAAAATAAATAATTATTTAAATAAAAAGTCTGTTTTTAAATAGTAACCCAGTGTTTTCTCTATTCATCAAAAATTGAATGTTTTCAGAAAAATACCAATATTTCACCCTAGGATAATTTTTTTATTCGGAATCCAAAAATGAAGTCCATTTTTAAAAATAAAATTTACAAAATTTTAAAAAGTGGGTATTAATATTCATAACGGCTAGTTTTTAGTAAAATTTTAATAGCATATCGTTGTTTAGTGAAACTCGGTATTGCGTACGACACAAGCTATCGAGGAAGGTCGCGATTGCGTGTAAAGCAAGCCAAGCTAGTGTTGTCTATAGTGAAATATTCCTTTGATTATTTATATAACATAAAAACAAATTATTTCTCATAAAAGTCTCGGGTGTTACACAACACAAGGCTTCGAGCGGAAAAAGGGTACACGACGTTTACTCAGAATGTACACGGCGTGTACTTCAAAAATTTCCTGAAACTTTATTTTTCCCAAAAACTCTAGAAAAAGGAAAAACATACATCAAACGAAGATTTGGGTTCTTACACTTGGCTTTCTTTACATGCAAACGTGACCTTCGACAATAGCATGGGTTGTACGCAATATCGAGTTTCACAAAACAAAGTTATGTTATTAAAATATTATATAAACCAGCTGTTATGAATAGTAATACCCACTTTTTGAAATTTTATGAATTTTATCTTTCAAAATGGACTTCATTTTTGGACTCAGAATATCGAAATTATCTTAGGGTGAATTTTTGGTATTTTTCTGAAAACATTCAATTTTTGATGAATAGTGAATACACTGGGTTATTATTTAACAACTGACTTTTTATTTAATTAATTAATTATTTTATTTAAAGTTATTTTAGGTCAAAATTGATAAACAATACCTATATATGTTCAATATAATTCATTAGAGTCATTTTATAATAATTTTAGATATATAAAAAGGTTATTGAACTTTTCACCGTATTTTACCCACCTCCTTGGAGAGTTTGTAAATTTACATAAAACTTCATTTTACCGCTTATGTGAGTGGAATTTCAAAACTCCAAGATACGCGGTTAATATCAAGGAGTAAAATGTGGTTCAATAAGATAAAAATAATTTTTGGTGAATAGTAACTTTTTACTTTTATTTACCATGGTTAAAAGTAAATAGGGTAATTAAAGGTAGAATTGATATTATTATAACCCTAACACATGTCATAATTCTATTGTATAAGTTTAATTCGACCAAAAATAACCTTAGGAATAAAATATTACCCTTTAGGTCCACTTTGATTAGATTAGGACATTTATTATTATTTTATTTAAAGAAGAGTTAAAAGAGTAAAAATCAAATTTTAATAACTAAAACTTTTTTAATATAGGGTTATACATAAGATAAATTATACTATAAATATTAATTAGAAATATAAAATTTTTTCCTACATAAAGGTATTTTATTTGTAATTTTTAGACATTAAATAAGTTAATTTATTTATGACACAATGATGTTGCAGTAATTACCTTATTAATGAAATATTAACATAATTGATGTTATAAATACCCAAATAAATGTAATTTGATACTTTTAATAAATTCCATTAATTTTTTAGGTTAATATGACATGTTAGTATTGATTCAATTAACATTTCTTGAAGTAATCATGTTGTTATGATTTTCAAAAAAATCAATTACCAAATAGTTGTAAAATTGACATAAAATAGTTTATTAAAACAAATATTATATTATTAATTGTTATTTTATTCCTAAAAATCTAAGGATAGGAAAAATGACTTATATAAAGTTATATATATTAATAATGAACCACTTGGGTTTCTTTTGGCTTGTTATATTATGTTTATTAACCATATAGCGTAAGAAAAAACAAGAAGACACGATAAAAGTAAAATTACATAACTTAGAGTTAAATCTAAATGATAAGGTTAATATAGTAACCTAAACTTGTATAAATCCTATTGGTTGAGCGTATTTAGACCCATACCCACATTATCTTCAAAATAAATCTATATGGAGCTATTAAAAACTGAATATGACTTTATTATAAAATAATATTTTAAGTTCTTCCAAAGGTTCTCGTCTCCTCCCTTATAAAAAGGGCACCCCTTCCCTCTTCTCTTAACACCCTTTTGAGCCTTGAATCTCGGACCACCCCTTCCAATTACTCTTCTCAACCTCTCTAGTTATATCATAGAGGTTCTGGTCTTCTCAGAAGACCAACTCTAGTTCCCTATGAAGGATTTTAAAGGAGGTGCTCGAGGAAGAGGTAATCTCTTCTACCGACTCTTTCACGTTTCTTTCTTCCTCTACTTCCTATTATTTAATTTTTTCATTATAAATTAATAACCTAAGTATTACTTATATACTGATATGTTATTATAAATATGAAACAACCCTATTTCACCTTCTATCCATCCTACGAAAATGAAATCACCGCGCGTGCGTACGTACAGAATACCGTCTCCACGCCGTGTTGTAATATGTTTTTCCACCACCACCTTAATTGGATGGGTATAATGGTTTAAATAATAACTATATATGGTTTTTATAACATCACACTGATTCTAATACATTATATCATCCACTAAAATTAAATTCAATAATTATGGGAATGATATCATCGCTCATGCGTGCGTACAGATTACCGTCTCCACAACGCGATGTGATTCATTCTCCATGTTAACCACTCAAGAATTATTATAAACTATGTATAATGAATAATAATGAGATATATGACATGATAAATGTACTTCATGTATGTATATATATATATGTGTGTGTCATCTACTTACTTCCATTCAAGTCAATAAGGAATGGAAAATAGTGTTCATGCAAACGTACGGCCTACCGTCTCCATGAACGGTGTACTTCATTTCATTTATCTATCTTTTATATATATATATATATATACTGAATATATATAATATATAAATCATGATTTAAATTCTATAAGTTATTAAAACATGATATAAGTAATAATAATATCAATAACAACAAGTCCAAACACGTACGATAAATGAAACGATTTTAGCCAAAATGCTACTTTAAAATGAATTTACAAAAGAACGGGTAATATAAATTCATAAGTGAACCATATATGATATAATAACAATTAATATGATTCTGTAAAAATTCATTGACATTCTTTAAATCATTATACAGGAGGTTCTGATACATACGAATCATATCAGACATAAGGTAAGGGAAAACTTGTCCAATCTCGTTTTTATCCGAGATTGTTTATTCGTAAGTATTTACTGGGGTTATATTTGTCATTCATGTCCTTGTTTTATAAAAATGGTTTCTTGTATTTTTAATGTCCTTTTTAATCATTTTTTACTTCTACTACATGGTATCCAAGGAATCTTTCTTTTGATTACCATATGTGGTACTTTTTGACTTTTCCGACTAAAGTACGAGGAAAATGTTTTTTTAACTTATACGACATGAACAAATTTTTACGGTTTCATAATGCCTTATTTTCATGAAGATTACTCCATAAGAGTTCATGATTATTTTCAAAAAAAATATTTTTCCTTTAAAATTTCATGGCATTTTGTGAAAAGAAAATGATTTTGAAAAAGAAAGGATATTTTCCTCAAGAATTCATTTCAACTGTTTTATCAAAACCATTTTCCATATAAGATTACATTATTTCATATATGTATGTTTCAAGTATAAGTTCTCTATGATTTAAATGGTTTCACTTTTCTTATGATGAAATGATATCCATTTGTTTTATATGGATTATGTTATGATGGGATGATGTTTATGAAACCCATTTTAGTCTTTGGGTTATGATGAATGATGTATGATTGTTGTGTGGAACATTTAAGAATGATTTAAATATGAGATGGGTGAGACCTATATCTCCCTCCAATGCATTGGGTAAAGATTTATATCTCATGAGATTGACATGGCTGGAATGGTATATTAATCCGGTTCAGTGTTACAGGACTGGAACCAGGAGTGAACTCAATTTAGAAAGGGTCTTTGTCCACTAAGATGGTCTTGGAAACAATACCTTGGATACTATGGAAATCATAACATGTGCTTAATGGTTTTCACAATTACATGTTTTATTCCCATGATATTTTATCATGATTAATGTTCCATTATGATCTATGCATTACGTACTACCATGTTTTATGTCATTGCTCAAGATTTTGATATTTAGATTTTATGTTCAAGTTTTTGCATTAAAATGTTTATGGATTGTTTTATGTTCTCTATGTTTACCCTTAGTGAGCATTTGAGCTCACCCTTTATATGTTTTATTTTCCCCAGGATATAAAGAAAGGTTTTAGGTAACAAAACAAAAAGGGGAATATCGTTATGGGAGATGTTGAAGATCTTTCACCACGATTAGAAGATTATGATCCGAGTTTCCGAAGACACTAAACTATCACGGTCCTTGTGTGTTTGTTTTTGTTATGTATTAAGTATTCCGCAAAAGTAATGTAATGTACATGTACGTCAAGCTTTGGGTATCTACAATAATAAAATTATTTTTAGCCACTATAATAAATTTAGTTTGATAATGTAAAAAATATTAATTAATTTTTAATGTCAAAATTAACTTATCATGAATTTTTAGTATCTTTTTTATAAGTTTCATTTTTCAATGAATAGTGAAAAATACTACAATATAATTTAAAAATGTATTTTTCATTTAAAAAGTTATTATAACTTAAATATATTTTTAAATTAACAATATATTAATTATACATATATCATTCAAATTTAGTTCATTTCAATCATATTTATATAGAAATTAGATATAAAAAACATATTGAACTTTTGAATGTTCTTTTTACCTGTCATCTCTCCACGTCTGCGATATTAGCCTTAAACTTAATTTTTCTGCTTGTATGAATTATATTTTGAAATAAAAAAGATAAATAGTTGTAATAGGTATGATATTTACAGTCTAATAGGATCAAATTTAGATTTTGGATATTATGAATAGTAATTTAGTAAATTTTTATTTACCAAGGTTAAGGGTAGATTGGACAACTAAAGGTAAAAATAATAATATTATAATATTATAAAATCACTCTAAAACTTCTCCTAATATAATTGGATAAGTGTGATTCAACTAAAATCAACCTTAATCTAAAAGTATATCATTTTTAATCCACATGGGTAAGAATATGAGATTTGTTGTATTTTATTTAAAGATAATTTAATGTTTTCATACGCGTATTTTTAATAGAAATATCATTTTTAATATAGGGTTATACATAATTTAAATTACACTATAAATATTAATTTTAAATCTAAAATATTATCTACACCATGATAATTTATTTATAATTTTTACTTATAATACAGTTAACTTAAATGGTGACCGAATGAGGATGTAGTAATTGTTTAATTAATAATATAATGTAATAAATGATATTAAAAATATTAAAATAAATATAATTTTAATTCATTAAGGAGATCCAAGAATTTAATGACAAACAATAACGTTTTAGGAGTGTCTTAATTTTTTTGTTTTAAAAATTATCTTTTATTTTATTTTATTTTAATATAATGTTTTGAATAGTTTCACAATTGACACTAATAATATTTTATAAAAATATATTTTATTAAATAATAAAAAAATTAAAAAAATACAAACAGTTTAGTATAAGGACTAAAATTTTATAAATTTTCAATTTATTGAAAATTTTCCTCATATATGTAATAATTTATAACCACTTAATATTTAAAAGTTTTTTACTACAATTAAAATTAAAATAGATTAATTAAGGGTAAATAAAAATGATATGGTTTAAAATAAAACCAAAACATTTCTAAGAATTATTATAAAAACAATATTATACTTGTTTCACTCTAATTTATAATTTTATATTTTTTAATTTATAGTATTACATGTAAATAACTTATATATTATTTAAATCCAATTATAAATACATAACAGTACTATATTTTATTTAATGTATTTTATGTGTCCACAAAGGGACAAAATAAATATATAAATGAACCTAAATATCTATATTGATCATAATGAAATAAATTTAATTACATTATTTTATTTTTATTTTTTATATATTTTATAAATTTTATAATTACCTAATATGATTCTTCAAAGTTAAAACACTATTTGTTTTATTAATAGAAAAATAAAATAATTTATTTTAATTATATAAATTTAGATATATTTTTGATGAATTAAAATTTATAACAAATTATGTGGATATATAATATATATTATAGATGTTTGAAAAAATTATATTAAATTTATAAATTTGTCTTGATGTATTTAATTCCAAAATAAATTAAAAGTATTAAATTTAAAAATAATTTTTTTATCAAATCAATATATTATTAAATTATTTAAAAATCAAAAATATGATAAAAAATAAAAAAAATAGAATTTTGTATAGTAAAAAATTATTCACTTCATTCATTTATATCTCATTTTTATGTTTTTGGATCTCAAATAGCCTTATTATATTTTAATATTTTGACGATTTCCAAAAGTACCCCTAACCTCAATTATAAAAGGGAACCTCCTCCCTCACTTCCTTAGGTCACTTTGAGCCTTCAACATTGAAAAAAAATGATCCTTTATGTTATATAATTTTCTAATAAAATTATACAGGTTGTTTTCTTCTAAAAATAACAATTTTAGTGTCCTTGAGAGGAGATCGAGAGGAAGATCGTGGAAGAACAGGTAACTGCCTTACAGAATCATTCAAAATTATTTCTTCTCCTACTCATATGCAAGCGTTTAATTAATTATAAAGTAACAGATACATTTTAAAATATATAATGATATGTTACTATTATTATGGAACAACCAAAATCCACCTTTTATTTATTCTATGCAAACCAAAGTACCTTGCGTGCGTACGTACGACTTACCGTTTCCACATGGTGGTGTAATATATTTTTCATCACTAATTTATTTGAATGGGTGTAATAATGAATATAGTGGATATAAATATTAAATATTAAATTATAATGATTATAAAAAATTAATATACTATCTAATACCTCATTCCATTAACATTAATATAATGATATTGTTACTTGTTCATACATACGGCCTACCATATCCACAACGTGATGAGATTAATCATCCATGTTAATCATTTCATGAATGATTAAAATAATTATTTAAGGACTAAATATTAAATATATAACATAATAATGCTAATTTAATAGTACATATATACATATATGTCATTTACCTTCTTCCATTCAGTGCGATAATAAAACAGAAAGAGCGTTCATGTCTATGTACGGCTTACCGTCTCCATGAACGATGTATTTCATTTCATATATATATATATATAATCTATTTATTTTTAAATACTAAATACATATGATATATATATATATATATATATCTTTTTTTACATTTTATATTCATGATAATCATGATTTATCCAATATGATCAAGAATAACAACTCAAACACGTATGATAAACCAAGTGGTTATTACTTGAAACGTTGGTTTAACATGTAATTCTTAATAAACGAGTAATATAAATTCATAAATGATTCATATATGGTATAATAAAACTTATTTTGATTCTTCTATAAGATAATAATATTTTTAAACCCATTATACATGTGTGTTTAACACGTACGTACTGCTTTGGACCTAAGGTAAGGGTTATTTCATAATCTCATTGTTATTCAAGATTTTTTCTATGTATGTGTCTACTAAGAATATTTAGAGTCCATGTTTATTAAAAAAAATAAAATATATTTTCACTATATTCATACAAAATTTTATTGTGTTTTTACTGATTTTTGACTTTTTATAAAATGGTTTCTAAAGAATCTTTTTATCATTTTCCAAATGAGGATCCTTTTGAATTTTCTGGACAAAGTGAAGAATGTTCTATTGAAATTATATAGAATGAATGGATTTTTCAAATTTAACGATTCCTTGTTAACTTGAATATTACCTTAAAATATTACAATGATAATTTCAACAAAAAAATTCTGTTAAAATTTAGTGGCTTTTCAAGTAAAGAAAATATTTTCCATGAAGGATAATTTCCCTAGTATTTTTTTTCAAGAGATCTCTCAAAATTATTTCCCATCTATGATAAAAAAAATTTATTTTACTTATGGTTTACAGGGGATATTATTCAATTTTTTTATTATTCTTTTTTATGTGAATGGTTGATGTATATGATTGAATGAAATTTATGAAACCCATTTCTTTTTTGTGGGTTATGTTATGATTTCATGATGTTTACTAAAACCATTTCATTCCATGGGTTATAATATGATAAATGACATGTATTCTTGGGGAGCACATATGTATGATTTCATCATGAGATGGGTGGGACATATATCTCCCTCCAATGTATTTGTGGAATAATTATATCTCATGAGATAGACATAAAGGACATTTTCATCTAAGATGGTCTTGGGAGTGAACCTTGACTACAAAGATGGTTATGGGAGTGAACCATGACTAACAATATGGTTAGGGAGGGAATTATGACTACCAAGATGCTATGAGGAATAAACCCAAAATACTAATATGTCCATGGTAGTGATTCCATGAAAACTATGGAAATCATTTTATATTCTTATGTGTATACCCCAAATTCCATGTCTTATTTTTATGTTATCATTTCATGGATTATGTTCTTTAATTATTTCTGATTCATGTTCTATGAACTTCCAATATTTATTTTTTGATTAATATTAATAATAATTAATATTCAGGGTGTGATCATCTATTTTCATATTCATGTTCTCATACCCTTATTCTCATTATTATGTTTACATGACTCCCTTGTTTTCCCTTAGAGAGGATGCAAGCTCACCCTTTTTCTTATGTTTTCTTTTCCCTGGGTTATAAAGAATGGATTTTATTAGGGGTACTAAAGTATAAGATCATTATGGGAGATTTATAGTATCAGAGACTAAATTATAGAAATATGTTCCAAGTTTTGAAAGCACCAAACTAATATTGTCTTTGGGTGTGTTTATGTGTAATGTATTGGGTATTCTTTAGTGGTGATGTAATTCATATTTATGAAAAGATTGTATCATTATAATTGGTTTCATATAAAATTTCAAGTGAACTAATAGAAACATTGCTGAAAAAAACATAGTGAGAAACCTAATTAAATGTCTAAGGATAAGTCTAAAGATGATGAGAATGTCCTGAAATTTTTTAAATGATATAGTGAGTGGTTTCCTAGCATTACATCACGGTCTGGATATTAAAAGTGGATGTGGCCTTAGTATATATGTACATAGGGGTAATAACTCCAATAATTTGTATCAGGATTAAATTTATTGTAACCTAGTATATGACAATTATCCTTGTTGCACACCTAGTTTGACACTCCTGGAGGATATGCTTTGGAAATTCACAAACCCTTTATGAACCATCTTGAAGGATTTAAATCGATGTTGTCTATGAATAACCTAGGGTGAATCTAAGGTTTCATATATTAATAAATTTTTCATTACCCCTCCCACCATATATATCCTTCTCGATCTATACATTAATAATGGGAGATAATGTCCCCCTGAGTCCCACCTTCAGTAGGCCCCGTGTTGGCGACTAGAACTGAGGGCATACAAATATCACAACCTGGGAGGCATTATCCTCTATAAAAAACAAGATATATAGATAGGATGTATCAAAAAAAATAAAATTCGTGAAAGATTATTAAATAAATCCCAACCATCCCACAATGCTTGTATAAATCAAAATTGATACAAATAAAAATCTCAAAATCAAATCCCAAATAAATTAAAACTAAGGCAATGACAGAAAAATGACTCCAATGGCCCGAAAAATAATTTTCCAAATCGGACCACAAAGTCCATGAATCCTGAAAATAGTTATGATATATATAGTGTGATAATAAATGTATACTCATTAGGAAACCCAGAATCTCTTGTGTACATGTGAAAAAATTATACTAATGCATAAGTTTTAAAGTAGCAGGACCAACAGTACCTAAATAAGTATACTAACCAAAACTCCAACTCACTAAGGCTCACTCAACAAATAACACATCCATGTAATATATTTTATTATAAATCACATCAATAATAGGGTACCCATAACCACATTCCCACTGATTACCCACTCTCTCACCAACTGAAAACGTCCTATAGATCCCACCTCTTCCGAATATACCACATCACATCCCACATGAACACACCTAGGCCTCACAAAACATCCAAAACACACACACTTGGGCCACACAACATATCTCACCAACACACACATATTCCTCACAACACTTCCCACCTATAAACACATGGGCCTCACAAAACAGCACACCTCAACCCAATGACACCTGGGACCTCACATCAAAAATCATCTCGAAAACTCATGGGAAATCACATCACAAATCATCCCAAAAACACCTGGTACATCAAAACACAACTTATCATGAATAAATTGGGGATACCACATCACATATACCAAATAATTTACTTATAGACCTCCGTCCATTACAGTCTATAAAATACCTACTTCACCTAGAAAAATGAATAGGGAAGAGCGGATGGCCAGCCATCCATCCTCACACTGGGATATTAGGGAAAGACACCCTCCCCCATGATGATGGGGGTGTTCAGCACATATTTCTCAACAAGAGTGGGGTGTGTAGAGAAATAAAAATAACTTACATGATACATACATATAGTATTGAATAACACAATCCCATACCATGGGCAAACCAACATGGAACAACCCATTTCACAAGTTTTAATACCTTCACTTCCAAATATACATGAAAGAAACAATACAAGAACAACACAAACCAAAAGTCATATTATTATTTTAATCCACATCTAGATGCTTAACATATTTCAAAATTATATAATAATCCTATATTAACAACACATTGGTTCATTAAATTCCATCATGTTATTATGAATTCATTGGTTTTTCACATTCGACATTCCATCTCAAATAAACCATTTTTCCAAATTTATCCCCATAAAGGATATTCCATTTTAGTTCTATACATCCGAAGAAACTAGATTTAATTCACACAATACAATAACCAAAACACCAAAAGTACCACCACACAACAACCCATTACTCTCTTTCAAATAATCCCACATCATCACTAATTTAAAGCCACATCCCCTTTCGTAGCATTGTTGCACATCCACACCATACCTATCATACTGCCCCTTTGTATACCATACCCATCACATACCCACTATAAAACCATATGTAATCCACTTCCCATACATATATAAATATATTTTGATTGAATATTACATTAGTCTTTCACACACAAACCACAAAAAATCCACACATCACATCATATATTACAACAACACATATTCAGAGAAAATAAAGGTGGATATTCTACAATTTAAATTTTTTATTTATGGGTGTTATCATAGAAGGCATAAGATCCCGGGGAATCTATTTAATTTACCAAATATATGTGGTTAATCATTTAGTTATTTATGATGAAACCATTTAATCAAAAAAACAAAGTATTTCAAATGAAGTTACTGCAACATAATCAAGTCACCCATAGATTTTATTTTCACCAAGGAAGTACTTCTATAAGAACATAGCATCCAAACAGATGAAATAAAATTAATAAAATATATAAAAATAATGTTTTTCATCCCTCTATCCTCTTAAAATTCAATATAAACTAATTCATTATCATTTTTAATCCGATTTTGACTATATTCACAAATTTTAACAATAATAAACCCATCCTACATGACACACATCAGAAGAAATGAATGAAAAACCCACTTAGAAGAACGATAATCAACGCAACCATGTTTCATCAAAATTAGGGGTGCACATACAATTGGAAACTCTCGAAGGAAACATGATCCAACCATAGTGGACTGGTTACATGTCTCCAAGGAACAATTATTTGGGGAGTCTGCTGTCAAGATAAAGCAATACCAAATTTGATAAGTAAGGATATTTGATTTTAAAATTTTAGATCCTAAACTGTTGAAATTAGATATAGTTTTGAATCACCATAATAAAGGTATATCTCAAAAAAACCAGAAATTTTTTCCATTAAAAATCCTCTTAATATTTGAGAAATTTATGATATAATTTATCCATTTTGAAAATGTCTTTAATACCTTTAAGTATGATATTAAATCTAACTTCTATCTATAAAATATGATAAACTATAAACACCTCGGAAAACTTGAAACATTGTTCATGAGACACCGCCAGGATGACACACCACCAGAATTAAACACTACGATAATTCATTTTAGATATTCCATAAGAATTAATTGTAGATCTACCGCTAAAATTCACTATAGATCTACCTCCAGAAATGAGCCCCCACCAGAATTCACTATAGATCTTCCACCAGAATTCACTATAGATCTACCACTTTAAATGAGGCACCACCAGAATTCACTACAGATCTACTTCTAGATATCACTGTACATATACAGCTAGAAATGATACAATGTAATAATTCACTATAGATCATCTGGTAGAATTAATTATAGAGCTACCTCCTTAAATGAGACATTTCCACAATTCACTATAGGTATACCAGCATAATTCACTATAGATCTACTCAAATTATTCACTATAGAAAACTAGAAATTTGTAAAAGTGTCTAAATGAGTAATCATTGAAATTGAGGAACCATTTTAAGTGAGGAATCATCCAGATAAACAACATGCCACAATCAGTAAGTCACTTCCAGGTGAGACACCACCATACGAGCAACCGCAATGGTGAGGCCCAACCTGGGTGGCACTGCTAGGGTGACATTACCAAGGTGAGACACCACCAGGGTGACACTGCCCAGGTGACACTACCAGGGTGAGACACCGCTATAGTGAAACTACCAGGGTAACACACTGCTACGGTGAGACACCATTTGAATGAGGCACTATTGTAAGACTTGGAATACAATTAATTTTGAAAAGTTTTGAAAAGATTCACATTGACCTCTGAGGACACATCAACCACCAGATTTCCCTCAATGTAATGGACTGGAAAGGACTGATCCACTACAAAAGATACCTCTCAAACTATTCTCACCATCAAGAATTCAAAACAAACCGAGAAGGAAAGAGAGGGATGGTCTGAACAACCATCCCTTGAGATAACTCTCAAAGGTCCTGACATGTTTGGAATAAACACAACCACTCTAAAACCATATCATAGGGAAGATATGTATCAAACAAGGAAATAGTCAAATGGATTGGTATAAAAAGTCCAATAGAAAATTAAAAACAAGCACATGGGCATAATAACACCAAGGAAGGGATCTGATTCAAAAATAATTTATTCACATTATTTAAAATGGAAGTAATTGTTTCTGATCCGGGAAAACAATATTATACCATTTATTTCAAAAAATTCACCTAGAAATTCCACTGAACAAATATCTATACATGAATTTTTCACATTTTTTAATCTATAAAATTTAAATTCAAAACATTTAAAAGATATCATGCTAAACATATCATGATGAAATAGATTACCATGCTCGAGTAATAATTAATTAAAAAAATATATAATCTATTTACTAAACTTTGTTGATCCATATAGATGAAAGAGTTTAAAATATAAGCATGATTATTCAAATTATCGATTAATTTTTGTACATGTATCTCAAAAAAAATTTAGAACTTTCTACATTTGGAAATCCTGATTATTAAAACATTACCATGAAAGAACTTATTTTAAAACAACTTCAATAAGCTTAGAAAAATATTTCCAGTTAAATAATAAATTTGAATCTATCTAATAGCATGGTGTTTCTCAAAATAATCCTTGTGAAAACACTTTCAACAAAATTTTCCATACCACTTTTCTTCAACATTTTTTCAAAGACAACTTACATAAGTTTTAAGGTTCATAAATTCAAAAATTATTCTATTCTAAAAATATAACTCTATCGTACTCTTTAAAAAGTTAATATTAATAGAATTTAAAGTCATATATATAAAAAATTAATTAAAAAATGGATGAATCACAATTATGACATGAGTTATAAACAAACCATATTATCCAAGTTTTAAAAAATCCATGTTTCAAATCAAAACATTAATTACTAGAAATATATTTATGAAAAAAAAGAAAGGGGTTCAAAATTTCAAAAATCAATTTTATAAAGGTCCATGTCATTATTTTATAGAGTTTTTAATAACATTCCACAACCAAAACTAACATCTATATTAATATATACAGAGCTATCAAAATCATACAAATCAAAGGAACCCGTTCACTACACCATGCTATAATCTTGTTAGGGTGGCACTAACTCACCCAAACTATTTTAAAACATGTCACAATATAATGCATCTTGATGCAAAGAAATATTTTCCCAATATTTATTTGTATAAATTCAAAACACATTTCATAAATATAAAATTAATCAGAACAAAACTAACCAACAATATAGTATTCTAACATTTTCATTACTTCATTTATAAAATTAATTATGCGTGGGAGGTGAGCACATTTTTTATTGATTTCATTATTTTCGTAAATGAACAGTTTATTTTATCAGCAACATTGAGTGATTAAAATTTTATGGGTGTTGAGTATTCCATTACCATAATCACATCACATAAAAACAAAATCCATCTCACCATAACATCCACATAACTCTTCCACATCACATCACCACTACTACACAGCACAACCATTGGCCAAACTTTCAAACTAACAAAAAATCCACCATACATTTCATAAAATCACATTACACCACCACTTTAAGATCCAAGGGAGAATCCCCTTTTTGAATTACCACTTTCATGAAATCATCCTTCACACTACCCTAGACAATAATCACCACTAAAATCACACATCAAGTCCTAAGCACCAAAATCAAGTAATACCCTTTCCCATGTTGAGGTATTATCCAATTTTCGTGGAAATGACATGCCTGTAGTGTTTCAATAACATCAATGTATAATGAATAATAATAAAGGATAAGGTTTCCCCCTTTTAATATTCTGGAATTTTTAAATCACCATACACAGAAGGAATAAAAATAAGAACAACCACAAAAATCAAAATCACATTTTATCACCTAGAACATTTTCAGGGCTTATATTATTTCTTCTTGTTACTTAGAATGAGTAATTTAACAAAAATTTAAATTTTTACCAGGAATCAGTTCATTATCCATATATAAGTGATTATCATTTTAATATATGATTATTTTAATCCAACAGTCAGGTATAGGGCCTCATAATCCACAACAATCGCATCACAAACAAGGTTTTAAACAAATGCTATTTTCAGCAGGTCATATCATCACATCAATGCAATGATAACAATGCAACCACAAAAAAACTAAAAATATCCATGTTATTTCCAGTAATACACTATGTATTTCAGTTAAATAGCTCTAACATGCATTCAATATAAAGATGAAACTACACACCCAACATGCTTTTATAATAATAAAAATAAAACATGCTTTCTGATCATGAAATTAAAAGGTAAAAATATTTTATTACTATATTTCCCGATTTATCACGATCAAGATAAAAATTATTTACTCATTTTATTTCATAATTAAATATTCTTTATATCAATAAAATTAAAAAAGAACATGATGTATTACTATGGTCTGTGATTTATCATGCTTGGAATAAACATTCCTTACTCATTTTATTTCATTAAAGAACATGCTTATATACTATAATAAGGATTAAATGATTGTACTTATACATTTAAATTAAATATATTAAACATGATACATGCTTAGATATCTCTTACTACAACTTCCCTAGTTACCACACAAAATATTTTACATTTTAGCTTGATTCCTAAAACAAAATACTCATGAAATAACATGGGAAGTAATGTTATTCCAGTACTTAAAAATTAATAACATTCATATAATAATAATATTAATTATCTATACAATTTAAAGTATAAAAAATTTACCACAATTCATTCTTATAATTTTATAATGTTTAGAAAAATATCTCACAAGAATTAATACCCTAACGCCTAATTACAACATATAGTTATATCAATGTTGTAGAACTGTAATCATGAAAAATAAATAGAAATTTATTCTTGTAAATTTTTCCAAATTTAATGGAATTATCAACAATTAAGATGGTAATTTTTAAGAATTTTAGAATTAAAAGGTCCAAATCCTTGTTTTACGACAAGTCAACAACACAAGATTATGAGAAATTTCAAATGTAATGAAATTCATTGAATATTAACTCACATAGAAGCTAGAATAATTCTAAGCATGGTTTAAAAAATAATTTATCTTATAATGAATGTGTAGAATCTAATTGAAGGTAACATTATTCATAAGGGTTTCCAAAATTTAAAATGTTGATCATAAGAAAATAAAAAAATCATGCTTCTATGGAAATTTCAAATACTGGGAAAACTAGATAGAATGTTATAAAATTGTAAAAAAGGAAGAAAAATATAATTTATCAAGAATAATTATATAATAGGAAAAGAATAAACACGTTCAACCCTCAATAATGTTTCAAACTAACAATTAGATGAAGTTTTCCATCATATTAATCTTTCCATTTGGTTATAATAATAAAAAAGTAAACATAAACATGAAATTATTGGAAATAATAGCATGAGAGAATGTTAGAGGAACATAGACAAAAGTTCACGATTGATTTCATTCATTTTAACTTCAAAATAACAACCAATTCAAATAAGAGCACATGTCATCATGATGTATATACATCTTCTGGGTCTCTACCTTATAAGCAATGGATCCTCAATTGGTTCTTCAATAGTCCCAGAGTCCTTTAATCAGGTCATAAGGGCCCCTAAAATCTCATTTCCTAACTGGTATTCATTAGCCTATGTCATGAACCAACATTTTCTAACATTGTTTCCCTACCAAATAATGAATTTATCATTGTTTCTATCTCTGAACTCTACCCTATCTCTCAATCATCAGCTCTAATAACATATTTTCATGATCCCTCCCTCTCTAGATACCCTTATTTAGTTAAAAATTAATAATGTGAGATAATGGCCCTCAAGTCCCACCTCTAGTATCCCCTGGATGGATACTAACACAAAGGGTATAAAAATATCACCACATGGGAGGCATTTCCCTTTATGAGAAAACAATATTAGAATATAGGATGTATCAACCAAAATCAACTCAATGAAATATTATAAAATAAACCCAAAATATACAACAATGCATGTATAAATCAAACTGAAACATATAAAAATATTCAAATGAATTCCCAATGAAATAAAAGATATGGTAGTGACACGAGAACATCTCCAAAGGTCTGAAATTGAATTCTACATCACGCACCACCAAGTACTTCTACAATACTAAAAATAGTTTTTATATTTTTAGGGTGAGCATGCAATTATACTTAATTGGAAAATCAATGTATCTTGTGGACATATAATAAGGGAACAATAATTCACCAGTGTGAAAGTAGTTCAACCAATAGCACCTAAGTAGGTATACTAACCAACACCCCAATGTCCCTAAGGCTATCATGGAAAATACTGCATCCAAGTAATATAATTTATTATAAATCATATTGATGATAGGGTACCCCACACCACTTTACCACTAATTATACTCTCTATCCCCAAAGGAATATGTACTATAGATCCAACCTCTTCTGAATATACCACATGACATCTCGCATGCACATACATAGTCCTCACAACACATCCCACTCACACACACTTGGTCCTCACAACACATCTCGCCCATAAACACATGGTCCCCAGAACACATCATTCCCTCACACACTAGGGTCTCACAATACATTCTTTCCACAAACAGTTGGGCTTCACAACACAACACACCTCATCCAAAATACATATAGGACATTACAACATAACTCATCCCAAACACACCTAAGACATCACATCACAATTCGTCCTAAAAATACCTCGTAAATCCCATAACAACTCATCCCTAATACACCTAGGATACCACATCATATCTACCATCTAATGAACTAATATACCTTTATCCATCATACCTAGTTAAGTACCTACTTCGCTTAGAAAAGGGAACAAGGAAGAGCAGGTGTCTTTCCATCCGTCCACCCACCCAGATGTTTGGGAAACACCCTCCCCTATGATAATGGAAGTGTTCGAGACATAGTTCTCAACATGGGTGGGTGAGTATAGAAATACCAAGAACATAAAAGACATATACATATAGTATTGATTCACAAATCACATCATATGGGTTTACAAACAATGAACAACCCAACTCACAAGGTCCAATACCTCCACTGCCAAAGATATATGAAAGACACCATACAAGAAGAACACAAGCCACAAGTAACATTATTATTTTAATCCACATATATTTTATTAATATATTTTTTAATTTTTAAATAATACCTTATTAACAACACATTTGTTCATTAAATTCCGGCATGTTATTATTCATTCATTTGTTGTTCACATTCTGTATTCCATTTGAAATAAACTATTTTTCCAAATTCTTCCCAAGAAAATATATTCCATTTTAGTTACATATATACTAAGAAACTAGAATTAATTCACACAATATAATAATTCCACTCAAATGGCCTAAAGGCCTTGATTTTTTATTTTTTTTGAAAATTTGCCTTTCAATGGGTGAGATGGAACCCCTACAAGGCCCTTAGATGTATGTATGACATGGCTCGTAGGACGTAGAAGAATTCATAGCCCATAAGATTCCAACATTACATAAAACCTAGAATAACTACTTGGATATGCTCCTCCCTAGCATCTTCATTGTGAAATAATCTCTCCACCTTCGCATGGTTGTTTGGCTAAGCTTTCCAGTGCATGCATAGGCTTTTCCCGATGGCAGGTTCTATACCATCTCATTCATGTAATCCATTTAGCTTCTACTATGGGGAATTCTCCTTGCTCATCCTCCTTCTAGATCTTGCCCCTTGTTGGTTGTCTGATTTGCATCCGCACATAATGTGGCCTGAAGGCATTGAGGTGTCCCAAAGGCCTTACTGACCCGAAGGCCTGGGTGGCCCAAAGGCCTTAAGGGACTCAAGGGCCAAATTGGTGGCTCAAAGGCCCAAACGGGGGAATATTCAAGGCTGCTACAGTTCCAAACAGTACTTACTAAATTACTGTACAATACCTGCTACGGTGCTACTACAGTGTTTTTACAGTTCCACATGAAAATAGCCTCCACCTGGATTTGGTCCCGGGTCGCCTGGATGCACATAAAGAGTCCTCAAAAACCGGTCTCAGGGTCAATTTCCCCAATACAACAACTAACACATAGAAATTAGCACCACAAAACCCCATTAATCTTTTTCTAATAATCCCACGTCATCACCAATTTATAGAAACATCATCTTTTCCATCCTTACAACACATCCACACCATAACTATCACACAATCGTACAGTATAACCATACCCATCACAACCCCACTATACAAAAATATGTAAACCACTTTTCCCACACAAATAATAATATAGCTACTGTGCATTGTAATAGTCCCACACACACAATCCGACAAAAATCCGCACATCACCTCATATATCACAAAACAACACATTCAGCGTTAACAAAAGGGGATCATATCCAATTTCACAACATTATTTAATGGTGTTATCATAGAAGGAATAAGATCCTAGTATTCCATTTAATTAACTGAATATATGTGGTTAATCATTTTTTTATGATGATACCATTCAATAAAAAAAATATAACATTTTAATGGTAGTGGTTGAAACATAATCATGTCACCCAAAGAGATTATTTTCATCAAGGAAGTATGTCCCTAATAAAATAGTATCAAAACAAATTAAATAAAATCAATAAAATATTTAGTAATCATACTTCACATCCCCCTGCCCCTTTAAAATTCTATATATATCGATTCAATATTTTTCTTAATCTAGTTGTGACCATTTTCAATATATTTAAAAATAATAATCCCATCCCACCTAATACACATAAGTGGAAACAAATGAAAATAATACTTTGAAGAAATATGATCAACACAACATTGTTGCACCAAAAATAGGGACACACATATCACAGGAAACTCTCTAGGAAAACATGAACCAACTAAAGTGGCCAGCTTACTTGAATCCAAGGAATAAGGATTTGGGACATTTGATCTCAATAGAAATCCAAATTAAAAGGTATAATTAAGGATATTCGATTTCTAATATTTATATCCTGAATGATCAAGATTAGATATAGTTTTGAATCGCTGTTAAAGGAGGATCTCAACAAAACCACATGGTTTGACAATTAAAAAGCCTCCAGATATTGGATAAATTTATGATATAATTTACCTCTTTGGGAATTGGATTTAATACCTCTACTTAGAATATTAAAACCCATTTCACTACATAAAAACATTAAACTAGAGAAACCTTGGAAAACTAGAAACATTATTCATGAGACACCGCCAGGATGACACAACACCAGAATGGCACACCAGCATAATTCACTATAAATCTTCTTAGAAATTCATCGTTGATCTGCCACCATAAATGAGACACCACAAGAATTCACATGATATCTAATGATAGAATTAACTATAGATATACAAATAGAAATGAGACAAAACCAGAATTTACTATTGATCTACCACAATAATTCATTGTAGATCTACCACCAGAAATGAGACACCACCTAATTCAATGTAGATCTACCCTCGGAATTCACGATAGTTCTATAACCAGAAATGATACACCACAAGAATTAGCTATTGATAATCCACCATAATTTATTGTAGATCTATTTTAAAAACTGAGACCCCGCAAGAATTTACTATAGATCTAATACTAAAATTAATTGTAGATATACCACCAGAATTCACTATAGAAAACTGGAAATTTAGAAATCATTCAAAATGAGACACTATTAGATGTGAGGAGCCATTGGAAGTGAGGAACTATCAAGATGAACAGCATGCCACCCTCAATGATTCACTGCAAGAAGAGTGACTTCTAGGGTAAGATACCACCATAGTGACACCGCCAGGGTGAGACACCGCTAGAGTGACACTACTAGGGTGAACCACTAGGGTGAGACATTTCCAGGGAGACACTAATAGGGTGAAAATGTGAGTGTGACACCACCAAGGTGGCACTGCCTGGGTGAGTCACCACTATGGTGAGACACTACTTGGGTGAGACACCACGAGGGTGAGACACCATTATAATGAGGCTACATTGGGTGACTTGGAAAACTGGGAATATTTAAAAGTGTTAAAAAGAGTCACCTTGACTTACTAGGACACCTCAACCACTAGAATTTCCACAATTTAATGGATTGAGAAGTTCTAGTCCATTACAGATGGTTTCATAATTTTGACCTTTTATAAGTGGTATTCCAGGATTATGTGGTTCCTCATTATTATTATTTTTTATTTGTCTATTATTTTAGTTTTATTAAATGGATAGAACCCAACTGAACTATATTAATGATGAATGCAATGTAAAATGAAATAATTTTCCTCTCAAACAACCAAATTTCATGGGAGATGGAAGAAAAACCCATGTTTCTATAACCACACAAACTTATCAATCCATGAATTATGTTGTACTTCTAAATAAAAAAAATAGGGAACAGTGTTTTTTCAAATCCATCTTAAGGAAACATCAAACTTTTTTTAGTGGAATGACTGATCCACTAGTTTTTTAGGAAATGGGTAGGTACCATTGAAAGGATAAGTTTTATTCATTGTGGTTCAGAATGAGAAAAAGTTATGTTGTGAACTTATCACTTGGAAGGTGATGTGAATCAGTGGTGGAACATTATCGGGAATATGAGGCAACAAGATACAATTTAATCCATGGATTGGAATGAGTTCAAGAACTTATTTTTCAGTAAGTTCCTTCCTCATATTTTTTATAAAAAGGGATATTTTAGTTTCCCATCTATATTAGGGTTATGATAGTAAAGTATGTATACAATTCAAAGGAAACATTAATAACTATGAATAATATAATATTATATATACTTTTTTCTCAAACTGTAGAAAGGGAAGTGGGAGGAAGTTTTCATAAGGGGATTGGTAAATTGATTACTTGTGGAAAAGATATTAATTGAGAATTTTAATTATGAACTAATGGGAATAAAAATATCTCCAATGAGTGCACCTACATCAAATAAGTGTTTCAAGTGCATATAAAATTGTCATTATGCTAACTAGTTCCATAATCCACAGTTTATCGACGATGATCAAAATCACAAACCTCTTAAGGATTAAGTAAAATAAAAATAACATGCAATCATATTGTATATGTGGATAATGACAATAAATTTGTTGAATGGTTGAGTATTTATATATTGTAATTCAAGAATAATATTGTAGAAGTAATTTTATGGTATTATCAAATAATGAAATATTTATGGATTGCTCCACTGTTGTTTTTTCATAAGTATTTAAGAGAATGAGTTTAATGGTACTCGTAACCATGAAAGGTGATTAAGTAAATAAGGATATATTTTCAGGAAAAAACATTATTAAGGGAATTATAACACTTCATATATTCATGATGTTGAAAAAATAATATTTGGATAAATATACTTTGGTTATGAATAATTAAATTAGACGGTAATGAATTCCTTAGAACTGATTATAGATTTTTTGGAAAATTATTTTATGCAATCATGGATGAAGTTTCCTAATTTTCTTACTTAAGAAATATATACAATAAACTTTGGAATAAGGAAACACACATGTTCTAAGTAAGGATATATGATAAATCGGTTTATTACCATGTTTCAAGAGAATACATGATGAAGTCATTCACATATTTATAATCTGACAACCAAGAGCAACATTACGATATGTTTGAGAAAAATTTTAAGCCTATTTAGTCCACTTCTCTCTAATATTTTTTATTTTAATATTTTGAAAGGATTTTTGTATTGTGAATTTATGGAAAGATTATTTTAATCTTTAGATAAGTGTGTGAGGTTAATGTTTCATCTGAGCAAAGTTGGATTTAGGCATATTCAATAACTTTTCCTTACCTTTTGTTATAATAAAGACATATGGAATGACCAATCAATCTATTTATGATCCACTAATGTTTTAGGAATGAAAATATCAACATCATTTTGTTGAATAAGAGATGATGTGGGAATTAATCAAGGCATAAAAAAGTGTGATATTATGTTGAAATCATGTAAGTATATCTTCTCTTGAAAGAATTTCAACATTAAGAAATTAATTGTGATTTAAAAGTTTGTCCTATTATCATTATTTTTATGATATTAATGAAAATTTTCAAGCCTCTTTCAGTTATGGCTTTATGATTGTTAACATTATCTTGACGATGTTCTCTATCTTTCTAGATTAGAAATTTAATGTCAGATTTCTCTTTAATATCAATGTTTTCACTGGAAACTTATATTCTCCTATATAGAAACCTTGTTATGAGTTACTTTGGGTCACCATTATGTCTATAACCTAATATTTTTATGGATGTTTTAACATTTTTTTAACAATTTTTTTTCTATAAATTAAAAAATCATTTATTAAACTTTCAATAACCTAGATGAATTTTGAGGGTGAAATTCATTTTAAGGGGGTAAAATGTAACACCCTGAGATTTTTTGAATTTATTTTTTTCATATTTTTTTATTTTTTAAACATTACACGACATTGAAAAAATATTTTTATTATTATAAAAAAAATTTATGACATTATACACAACAAAAAGTCAATCTCTCACTGCACGCAACAATGACTTAGCTTGCATTACACATAACACTAAGTATTTCCAAAACAGAAATTAAATTTTATAATTATTTAAGTTAGATATTTATGAACTAAAAATTAATAATAGTAATGTAAATATTTATAACTAATATTTCAATTTTTTCAAAAAAATAAAACATGTTTGTTTTGAAATGTTTAATCTTTGTTAATGTCTTTATATGTTTAGAAATGCTTTTTTCTTAAAGTAACTGCTTTTGTGTAATTATTTGACAAATAATAAATTTAAATTTAGTTACTCATAGAAATTTAATTTGAAAAAATAAACAACATATTTAAATTTTTTATTTCAAAATTAACATAGGGTGAATTTTTAGTATTTTTATGTGTAATTAAAAGATTTCATTTTCATTTAAATAATTATTATAATTTAAACATATTCTTAAAATCACAATAGAAAAATTATGCATATATAAATCTAATATATTTTTTTGGAATCATTTTTATATGGAAATTAGATATATAAAAACATATTGAACTTTTGAATGTTCTTTTTACCCGTCTTCTTGCCCCGTTTGTGGGATTAGCGTTAAACTTAATTTTGTCACTTCTCTGAATTGAATTTGGTAAAGAAAACATACATGGTTATAATAAGTATGATATTTAGAGTCTAATATTATCAAATTAATATTTTTATATTATTAATAGTAATTTTAGTAAATTTTTATTCACCACGGTTAAGGGTAAATTGAATAATTAAAGGTAAAAATGATAATATAATATTACAAAATTACCCTAATAATTTTCCTAGTTTCATTGGGTAATTTTTGTTCTAATAAAATAAACCTTATTTCAAAATTATTAACAATTAAATCCACTGAGGAAATTATATGACATTTATTATATATTTTTAAAGTGAAGTTAAAAATTTCATGCTTATATTTTTTATAACTATAAAATTTTTAATATAGGGTTGTACATAAGATATATTCCACCAAAAATAGTAATTTGAAATATAAAATTATTATATAAATCATTATAATTTATGTATAACATTTAGTGATAAAATTATTATCTTAAATGGTTACACAATTATGATGTTGTAATAGTTTAATTAACAAAACCACGAAATAAATGATATTAAAAGTATTAAAATAAATATAATTTTAAGAAATTAAGGAGATAAAATAATTTTATATGTTAGTATGACATGTTAAAATTATATTAAATGGTTTTTTATAAATTATTTTTTCAGTTGTATTTAGTTTTAAGATAAAGTTGTGATAGTGTCAAAATTGAAACTAATAATATTTTATAAAAAAATATTTAAATCATAAAAACATTTAAAAAATAGAAATAGATTATTATAAGGTATATAATTTCCTAAAATTTCCATTTATGTACAATTGACCCTATATAAATAATAATTTATTACCTCTTAATATTTGAATTGTTGCTTCTACAATTAAAATTATAATAGATTAAATAAGGGTAAATCAAAATGATAAGGTTTAAAATAAAAAACAATTGACCAAAAATTATTGGATGAACGGTATTATAACCTTATCACCCTAATATCTAATTGGAGTTTTTTAATGCACACTAGTAAAGATGAAATAACTTACATATTTTTTAAATTCAAGGATAGTTACAAAATATCACTCTCTTGTATTTAATATCTTTTATGTGAACACATTAGAAACAAAATCAATCTATGAGAGATTATAAATTTATATTTTTATTATAGTTAAATTATTTTAATTTTATAATTTCATTTTTAATTTTTATAATTTATATAATTACCTTATATTCCCTTTCAATGCTAAAAAATATTTATTTAATAAAAATAAAAATAAAATAATTGATTTTAATAATAGTAATTTTCATATATTTCGGATAAATTTAAATGAATAACAATTTATATAGATATATAATATATATTATAGATTTTTTAAACCATTATATTCTAATTCCAACTTTTTATTGATGTATTTATTTCCATATTAAACGAATAGTTTCAGACTTGAAAATAATGATATTTAATTGAATTAATATATTATTAAATTATTTAAAAATAAAGAAAAATTTATAAATAATCCCAAATATGATATTATATAAAAGAAACATTCAAAACCCACTAATTTATATCTCATTTTTTATTTTACCTCTCTAGAATAACCATATTATATTTTAATATTTTGTGGATTTCCAGAAGTGCCCCTCACATAAATTGTAAACTGAAAGATCCTTCCTCACATCCTCACACAACTTTAATCCTTCGAGGTTAACCAAACCAAGAACATTTACATTCTAAAAATACCTAGTAAAGTTATAAATATATTATTTACTATATTCTAATATGTTATTATGATTTTAGAACAATCATATTAAACCTTTAATTGATCCTATGATGAATGAATGTATTACGTGTCTATATGTATAGAATGTTGTCTCCATGCTATGGTGTAATTTTTTTTACCACTACATTATTTGGATGGGTATGAAGTCGGAAATATAGGATATAAATAATAAATAAGACATTATATTGATTATTTATTATTAATTCACCATCTAATACCTCACCCCTTGACCATTAAGAGAATGATATCGTCGTTCAAGACTATGTACAGTATACCATCTCTTCGACGCGATAAGATTCATCTTCCACATTAACAATTTAAAGAGTGATTATAAAAATATATATAATGAATAAATATTTAATGAATGAAATACTAATTCTCATCAAATAATATATATATATATTTATATACATATATTTTATTTAACTTCTTCTTCTCAGTATGATAAGAAAAAGGAAACAACGTTCACGCGTACATATGGCTTACCATATCCATGAAAGATGTATTCCATTTCATATATCTATCTTATTTATATATTTATATACCATATATATTATATATAAATTATTTTTAACTTATTTATTTAATAAAATACATATATGAGTACTATGATCATGAATAACAAGTCAAAACACCTATGATAAATAAAGTGGTTATTACTAAAAATGTTTCTTTAACATGGTATTGTTAATAAATAGTAATATAAAGTCATAAATGAATCATATATGATATCATAAATACTATTATGACTTTTTATAGGTTAATAATATGTTTAAAACCACTATACATGAATTTCAGACTCTTACAGATGGAATCAGGCCCAAGGTAAGGGTTATTTCATAATCTCATTATTATTTGGGATTATTTAAACATAAGTATCTACTGGGGAATATTTATAATCCATATGAATGTTTATTAAAAAATAACTTCCAAAATATTTTTAATATATTCCAAAAAATATTTATGTTCTTTTTACCCATGCTCTTATTTTTATAAAATGGTTTGAAAAGAATATTTTTTTGTCATTTTTCGAATGAAGTACTTCTTGGCTTTTTTTGGAAAAAGTACTAGAAAAATGTTTTTTAAAAATATATAGCAAGAACATGTTTTTATAGTTTCAAATATACTTGTTTACTAGAATCTTTCCTTAAAAACATTCAAGTTCATTTTAAAAGATATTTTTTCTTTTAAAATTGTTTTTCATTTCAAATAAAGAAAATGTTTTCAATGTAGAAAGGATATTTTCTTCATGATTTGATTTCAAGAGATCTCTCAAAATTATTTTCCATATAATGTTACATTATTTACTGTTACTTGTGTTTTACTGGGGATATGATTCAATGTTTCAAATATTATTCATTATATGAATGTTTTATTTTTATTATGGACTGATATTTATGAAACATGTTTATTTTTTGTTGGTTATGTTATGATTGCATGATGTTTATAAAACCCATTTCATTCCATGGGATCAAATATGATAAATGATATATATATTATTTTGGAACATAAATGTATGATATCATTATTATATAGGTGAAACTTATATCTTCCTCTAATTCATTTGGTAAGTAATTATATCTCATGAGGTATACATAATGGAATTTGTCTGCTAAGATGGTATTGGGATGACTAAGAAGATAGTTATGGGAGTGAACCATGACTACCAAGATGGTTATGGGAGTTAACCATGACTACCTATAGTGTATTATGAGTGATCCAATACTACTAATATGTCCTTGGTAGTGATGTCTTGACTACTATGGAATTCATTTTATATGCTTATGTGTCTACCATAAATTCCATATCTTATTCTTATTTTATGATTTCAGGGATAATGTTCTTTATTTATTTATGATTCATTTATTATGAGCTTCCAATATATATGACATTATTATTATTTATGATCATTGAGACATATGTGATGATATTATATTTCTTTGATCATGTTCTCATACCCTTATACTCATTATTATGTTTATGTGTCTCCCTTAATTACCCTTACTGGTCATTTGAGCTCGCCCTTTTTCTTATGTTTTATTTTCCCTAGGTTATAAATAAATGTTTTAGTTATGGGTACTAAAGGGGAATATATTTATATTAGATGTTGAAGATATTTCACCAAATTATAAGAATGTGTTCCATGTTTCCAAATTCACTAAATTGATACTGTATTTGGGAATGTGTTTTTGTAATGTATTAAGTATTCTTCAAAGTTGATGTAATATACTTGTATGAAAATCTTGGACCGTTATATCGATAGTCATGGATATCTCTAATAATTTAGCAGTATTATAACCCACCATTAGTGGTTCAAGTGGATGATCCATATTAGTTTGAGTAGTGATCATTTATATAGTATCATTAACTTACATACCTATACTAATTATTCATAGTGAGTTTTAGAGATAAATATCGCCTAGGTATCATGGTGAGAAAGACCCCCCTTATCTTTCAGTAAAGTACTAGCATGATCCTGTGGGGTTAATTTCCCCCAAATATATGACCCCTCTTAATGATGGTCATGTTGGTGATACTTCCAGAGGGTGACATATGGTGTTACAAGAGACATGTGTTGTTGGTGTTAAATATGACATCAATAATGAAAGGAATTTGGACACTTCCCCCACTGATATTTTTTCTCATGAAGAGTTCCAAAAATGTGTGGGTGAGTAGTGTTTCCCAAGGAGAATAATTTAAAGCTGTGTATAATAATCCACTTCAACATGTGTGATAAAGGTTATTTTACATTTTAATGTATTAGAGTGAGCCATGGTTATGGTAAAAATGTGGGAAAGGGAAAGGATACATTCATGAGGTAGGATCTTGTAAAAAACATCATTAAGTGCGGTTCAAGGTAAAACATATTTATTCACTTCTCAAGAAACGGTTCTGGCACAATTTATTAAGCCATGCTTACCAAAATATAACCCATATTCTAGACCTATCATTACCAGTGGATATATTTATGCTCGAACCTTTTCTTTGAAGCCTCTTTAAGTGAGCTTCAATGATCACATATTTCTTCTGATAGTCTAACCTAACTCTTGTAGGCGAGCGACCCTCATACAGAACATTTCTATAATTTCAATGATGGACTACGATATTTTCCTCATTATTTACAGGTTTTCTACAATCCATGATTTGTAAATTTTTATCTGTTAGGGTTTTTTTATATCATAGTTTTGGCCATGGGTTTTACTTATTTGTTTAGGAGAGACCCCGCATAGAGGAGGATGAGATCGTGTGTGGGTGGATATAGATGATTTCTTATAATTTGACTAATATGAACCATGGAGTAGTCAATGCTATGAACTTTCTGTTTTATATGGTGTTGGATGAGTGTGATGAAATATTCCCTCATGGTATACCAATCTTAACTACCCATGGAGTGTTTTTTTAAAACATACATTCACATAGGGATGCCTCAATATATTTTATTGTATATTGGATGACCCTGTGTAGCTATGAGAGATGAATTCGAATTTAGATAAATCTACAAAGAAAGTGATTTGTTATACCTAGATTGATCGCATGGGAATCCTTTTACAATTCATGCAGGATATAGAAGATATATTGGGTCTGGGTGTGGAATGAAATCACATGGACTAGTTGACTATTAGAGGGTGTATCCACCCCTAATAATCAATGACTTATTTGACTAGAGGTTAGTGGAAAAGTGGTTCTCTGAGATTGAGCACAAGAAAGGTTATCTCCAACTCCATGTTTAATAGGAGGAAGTACAAATGGTGTATTTCAAATGCCACTACGGTTTCATAGAGTTCATTTCAATACCATTTAGTGTGATGGATTCCCAAGTAGTGTTTCTGAGACTTATGAACCGGGTACATAAAAATATTCTTGGATGATTTCATGGTATTATTATTAAATTTAACCCTTCATGAACTTGGTTTTAATTGTAGAGTGGGTGAGACGCTTGAGGATTATACTATACATGCTCTGGGAGGAGAAGATTTAAATGAATCTCTCAAAGTGCTGGATATTAAATCAAGAGGATCACTTCTTGGGATATAACTTCTTTGATATGGGAGTGATAGTGGACCTAGTAAAGGTTGAGTCAGTGCTATATTGAGAGCCACCCAAGGTTGTTCTCGTGGTATCAGACCCTACCAAAAACGTTTTATGTATGTTATTGTTCATCAAGGTGGTGGAGAAGATGACATATTTGCGGTAGGTCCTTTAGAGTGAAGAAAATATAGTATATCTCTAGCGGTTGTTTGATTACCCCTCCACATATTTAGTGATATAAGAAGTCACATCTTGTGGATATCAATTTTCAGATCTTGTGTGACTAGAAATTCACTGGACATATTCCTTTTTTTTTCTGACAACGGGGAGCACATCAGCATTCCAAGAATGTATGATGACATTACTAATGCTGTAAGAGGTGGTACTGAGGAGTTTTCTTCCCCTTATTAATATATAAAGCATATTTATGTGTGGACTAAGATCTTTTAGTGTCATGATTGGTGTCCAAGTATACTATATCATGCGGATGAGTTTAACTAGTGGTGTCTCACCTAAAAATAGGTGGAATCCATGGATCTCGTATAGAAGTGTAAGTGGGATGGTATCTTTGTGTATCTCATGATGGTGCTTCAATGATCAGTGATATGTTATGATGATATATGAGTTATTTTAGATGATATGTCAATGTTATCCCACTTACTAACCATCTAATAGTATATCATAGTGGAGATTTTGTGATACATGTGCATGCAGAAGTAAATATGGCTTCATGGAATGTAGAGACCCGAAGCCTGACGTACATGGACATTACATTACATTTGCGGAATACTTAGTACATAACAAAAACACACACACAAGGATCGTAATAGTTTAGTGTCTTTGGAGACTCGGAACGTAATCTTCTAATCGTGGTGAAAGATCTTCAATATCTCCCATAATGATCTTCCCTTTTTTTACCTAAAACCTTTCTTTATATCCTGGGGAAAAGAAAACATAAAAAGGGTTAGCTCAAATGCTCAGTAAGGGTATACAAAAGAAAAATCAATCACATCATATTCATAAGAACATAACTTTTGGAAATCTTAACCTGCAAAAGAGCTCATAATATCATAACATGGGATAAATCATAGAAGTGAAAATGAGATCCCCATAATCATAACATGAAACTTGAAACTTTGTGGCATGCACACATAATCATATAAAATCATTTCTTGTTAGTCATGACTCATTGCCAAGACTATCTTAGTAGACAAAGTCCCTTTCTGAAGCAAGTAACCCTCGTTTCAGTCCTGTTTCACTGAACCGGTATAACCTACCATTTCAGCCATGTCTATCTCATGAGATATAAAATCTTTACCCAATGCATTGGAGGGAGATATAGGTCCCACCCATCTTATAATGAATCCTTTCTTATGTGTGCCACATAATCATAAAACATACATCATCGCATAACACATGTAACAAAAATGGGATTCTTGAAACATCATGACATCATAAATCAATTCATATAAGATAAAGTAATTCATAAACATAATTCCATCACAACATAGTCAAATCAATGTAAAAATATGGATAGAAACAGAACCCTTTATTATCTTAGATGGAAAATAATTTTGATAAAACACTTGAATTGAATTCTTGAGGAAAATATCCTTTCTTCTTCAAAATCAATTTCTTTTCACAAAACATCATGCAATTTTAAAAGAAAGAGATTTTATTGAAAATAGTCATGAAATCTTTTAGAGGAAGCTTCATGAAAATAAGGCTTTATAAAACAGTATAAATCCATTCGTGCCGTATAAGTTAAAAAAACATTCTTCGTACTTTTGTCGGAAAAGTCAAAAAGTACCTCGTACGAAAAACGAAAAAAGATTCCTTTCATATCCTTTACTAAAAACTCATAGAAGGGTAAAATTGGATTTAAACAATTGTAGGTGGATGGAAATAATATTACATATTGAGGGAACATGGATGTGGATGATAAAATACACCCCAGTAAATACATATGAATAAACAATCTCGGATAAAAATGAGATTGTGATATTTCCCTTACCTTAGGTCCGACTTGCTTTGTAAGTGTCCGAACCTCCTGTATAATGATTTAAATCATGTTATTGACTTATTACAGAATCATATTCATTGTTATGATATCATATATGGTTCACTTATGAAATTATATTACCCGTTCTTTTGTAAATTCCATGTTAAAGAAGCGTTTTAGGTAAAATCGTTTCATTTATCGTAGATGTTTTGACTTGTTGTTCTTGACATCATTATTACTTATATCATGATTTACTTACTTCCAGAATATAAAATATGATTTATATATCATATATATTCATTATATATATATATATAATAGGTAGATAAATAAAATGAAAAACACCGTTCATGGAGACGGTAGTCCGTACGTACGCATGAACGCTGTTTTCCTTTCCTTATTGTCTTGAAATGGAAGTAAGTAGATGACATAAATATGTATATATATATACATAAATCCAGTAGCTTTATAATTTCATATATTTCATTATTATTTCTTATATATACATTATAATCATTCTTAAATGGTTAACATGGAGAATGAATCTCATCGCGTCGTGGAGACGGTATTCCGTACGTACGCACGAGCGATGATATCATTTCTATAAATATTGAATTGAATATCAGAATCAATATGATGTTGTAATAACTATGTATAGTTATTCTTTACACCATTATACCCATCCATGTAAGGTGGTGGTGGAAAATAGATTACACCACGGCGTGGAGACGGTATTCCGTACGTACGCACGCGCGGTGATTTCTTTTTCCGTAGGATGGATAGATGGTGAAATAGGGTTGTTTCATACTTATAATAACATATCAGTATATGAGTGATACTGATGTTATTACTTCATAATGAAACAACCTAAGAAGAAGAAGTGGAAGAAGAAATAAAGATGAAAGAATTGGTAACAGTAATTACCTCTTCTTTGAAGCGCCTCTTTGAGACCTCCTCTTAGGGCACTAAAATTGGTCTTTGAGGAAGACCAGAACCTCTAGGATGTTGCTAGGGAAGTGGAGAAGATATTTTGGCAGGGGTTGGCCGAGCTTGAGTGCTCAAATTGGTGTGAGGAGGAGGGGGAGGAGGTGTCCTTTTATAGGGGAGGAGAGGGGCACCTTAGGAATACCTCAAAATATTATTTTATATTAAAGTCAAAATCGGTTTATAATGGTTCCAAAGGGTATTATTTCGAATCTAAAGTGGGGAAGGGTCTAAATCCTATCAACCAATAGGATTTAGACAAGTTTAGGGTATTATTTTAACCTTATCAATTAGATTTAACTCTAAGTTAAATAATTTAACTTTTACCGTGTCTTTTTGTTTTCTTTCACTATATGGTTAATAAACTTACTATAACATGCCAAAAGAACCCAAAATTGTATATTATTAATACATATATCCTTATCTAAGTCATTTGGCGGAGCCTTATATTTTTAGGAATAAAATAACAATTAATAATATAATATTTGATTTAAAAACTATTTTGTGTCAATTTTGACACTATTTGATATATGATTTTTGTGAAAGTCATAACAGAATTATATGTTCGAACCAAGTTGATTAAATCAACAATAATATAACATAGTAACCTAGAAAATTAGTGGAATTCATAAAAAGTCTTAAATTACATTTATTTTGGTATTTATATTATCAATTATGTCAATATTTCATTAATAAGATAATTACTGCATCATCTTTGTGTCATAAATAAATTATATTATTTGATGTCTAAAAATTACAAATAAAATACCATCATGTAGGAAATCTTTTTAGCTTTCTAATGAATATTTATAGTCGAATTTATCGTATGCATAACCCCATATTAAAAATGATTTACTTATTAAACTTTGATTTTAACTATTTTAACCCTTCTTTAAATAAATTAATAATAAATGTCCTAATCTAATCCAAGTGGGCCTAAATGGTCATATTTTATTCCTAAGTTTGTTTTTGGTCGAATTAAACTTGTCCAATAGAATTAGGACATGTGTTAGGGTAATATTAATATCATATTTACCCTTAGTTACCTTATTTACTATTAACCGTGGTAAAAAAAGTAAAAAGTTACTATTCACCAAAAAATTATTTTCATCTCATTGAACCACATTTTAGTCCTTGATATTAACCGTGTCTCTCGGATTTTCGAAATTCCATTCACAGAAGCGGTAAAATTAAGTTTTATGCAAAATTCAGTTTTTAACCTACCACTTAGTAGTTTCATTATTCATCAAAAATTGATGTTTTTCAGAACAATGCCAAAATTTCATCCCAAGCTATATTTCATATTCCGAATTCAAAAATGAAGTCTATTTTACCAAATTCATAACATAAAAGTTGCATTAATTAATTTTATAATTAAATCCCTCTGTTAAAACAAATAGCGTGTTTTTAAGAAACAATATCTATCAAAAGATTGACACTTGTTTATGTCTAGTTTAAATGTGAAACTACATCCATTGACCAACATTGTATTAAATTGTAAAAATATATTCTAAATATACTTTAAAACCACTCAAATTAATGATTTATCACTATTAATTATTTTGATTAAAAAGGATGTTTTTAATTATAATTTAGTAATTTTCACTATTTATCAGAATATGAAAGTTATCCGAAAAGTACCAAAATTTCACCTTAGGCTAAATTCGATACTCCGAATCCAAAAATGAAGTCCATTTTGAGAGTTAAAATTTCTAAAATTTAAAAAGTGGTTATTACTATTCATAACGGCTAGTTTTAATAATATTTTAATAGCATATCATTGTTTCGTGAAACTCAGGATTACGTACCACACACGCTATCGAGGAAGGTTGCGATTGCGTGTAATGCAAGGCAAGTCAAGGATGCATGTTGTGAAAGCTCCTTTTGGTGTAGAGTATAACACAAGAAATTAGTGAAATAAAAAAGAATATTTTTCATAAAATCTCGGGCTGTTACATTCTACCCCCCTTAAAATGAATTTCGCCCTCGAAATTCGTCGGGGTTATAAATGGTTTACTATTCGAAAGATTCTTTAATAGAAACCCACATCGTAAAAAGGAATATCAAAACCAATCTTTAAAAAAAAGTATGAAACGTAACGGTTACCCAAATAAACTAATCATTGGGTTTCCATATAGGTGAAAATATGGATATGGAAGAGAAATCTAACCATCATGTTCTGATGGAGAGTGGTAGAGAACATGGCTATGGAAAAGCCAGTAATCACAAATCCATAGATTTGTGATGATATAAGGTACCATATGATTCATCAGGTATAAGATCACTAGGAAAACATTTTTGGTTTTCAAGATCATTTCCCCTAAAGTTGAAAATTTGAATTTTAATAAATACTTATTTTATTTTGGTACAATCTCACTGTTGTTCGTGCCTTGAACAATTTCCACTTCATCTCTTAAATAAATGAAGTTGAATTTGTTATTCGTGAAGTGTTAGCAGATCATGTGATAGAATGACGGGTCATTCCATCTGTCTCAAACAAAAGGTTAGCAAAAGTTATTAAATATACATAAGTCATTCTATAGTGAGATTAATCATATATAGTTCCTAAAATGGACTTATACTTCATATATCATACTGCTTAATATAATAAAACTAGTTTCTACTAAACAGGGACTTCCTGTAGGTCAGTGGTAGGCGATAAAGGCCAGTCGCACTTCGGTTGTGGGTTCGATTCCTACAGCCTTGTCCGAAGCGATGGGCTGTCGCCCGTCCTGTAGGTTGTCCCTTTTTCTAAAACTACGTTACTATAACATCCCATCAATAATATCGAAAATCTTCTATCCTTAAACAATACTAACTTATGTCCAACATAATCCAGTCTAATCTTTAGGCTTATACATAATACTGCAGTCCACTCTCATAATATAGTGACATCGATTACCAGAGATTTAATACTGTCGTTGATCCCCACATATCATAAGATATGTCTTGTTGGTCACATTCCAAACATTCAAAGTCCTTAATCGTGTATTCTCTTGAATACCTTAGTGAAAACATGAGTGCAGTTAAAAGTTACCAAAATCCTCAAAATTCTATATACTCAAACCATGATATCACTTAGTCCTTATATCAATCATGAGCTCATGAATACTATCAAACATTTAATTTTCTCCTTATCCCTTCATTATGCGCATATCATCTACATTCCAAAAATATCTGAATAACCTTTCATGGATACTGGTAACATTAATCATACACTTTCAAAACACAAGGAAAGACAACAGTGTAACAATCCATAGATGTCTCTTTATTCCAAAATTACACATGATAAACATGTAATCATTCCACTACATTCTCAAACCATTGACCGAGCTTCAAAAATTCTTTCATATCACATATCATTTGTAGTCTCTTCATCATAATCCACATAAATACTACCCATATGACCATACTTATTCTCTTCATGAGTCTTTCCCTTAGGGCATTTGTTTGCATAATGCCCATACATTCCACATTTAAAACACTTAACCATTTTTGATGTCGTAGCAATACCATTATCCTCATCCATGGTGTTAACCGACCCTTTTCCTTTGCACTTACTTGCTTTGTGTCCTTCTTTTCCACACCCAAAGCATCTTCCAGTTCCCTTGAAACATTCTCCTTGATGCCTCTTCCCACATGATTTACATAGGGGAAATTGAACTTTCTTTCCTCTATGATCATCATGGAACTCCATCTTTCTCTTATTAGTCGAGTCAGGAAACTTACCAAATTTTACTTTATTGATCATATTGTGAGATTGCTGATTCGGCATAATAATGATGTTTGGACATCCAAATCCCATTTCATTTGGTTGCTCATGAAGAATATCATTCCATTGTCCATCATATCCTCCATTATTGTGAATCATCTTGTTTCCAGCCATTTTCTAAAACCCAAACAGAATAGTGTTAGATGTAAAAATCATAATAAAGGGGGAGTAACTTAAATATCTAACATCTTTGGTTTAATCTAATATCATTACCATAGTTCTAGGACTGTATCCTATACGTATACTTATCCTTAGGGGCATCCCTAGACATAACTTAGAAATATCTCTAGGGATCTCACTAACGTTTTCGCATCCTAGTTTCCAAAGGTTGACTAAACCTTTCCTCTGATACCAACTGTAGAGACCCGAAGCCTGACGTACATGGACATTACATTACATTTGCGGAATACTTAGTACATAACAAAAACACACACACAAGGATCGTAATAGTTTAGTGTCTTTGGAGACTCGGAACGTAATCTTCTAATCGTGGTGAAAGATCTTCAATATCTCCCATAAAGATCTTCCCTTTTTTTACCTAAAACCTTTCTTTATATCCTGGGGAAAAGAAAACATAAAAAGGGTGAGCTCAAATGCTCAGTAAGGGTATACAAAAGAAAAATCAATCACATCATATTCATAAGAACATAACTTTTGGAAATCTTAACCTGCAAAAGAGCTCATAATATCATAACATGGGATAAATCATAGAAGTGAAAATGAGATCCCCATAATCATAACATGAAACTTGAAACTTTGTGGCATGCACACATAATCATAGAAAATCATTTCTTGTTAGTCATGACTCATTGCCAAGACTATCTTAGTGGACAAAGTCCCTTTCTGAAGCAAGTAACCCTCGTTTCAGTCCTGTTTCACTGAACCGGTATAACCTACCATTTCATCCATGTCTATCTCATGAGATATAAAATCTTTACCCAATGAATTGGAGGGAGATATAGGTCCCACCCATCTTATAATGAATCCTTTCTTATGTGTGCCACATAATCATAAAACATACATCATCGCATAACACATGTAACAAAAATGGGATTCTTGAAACATCATGACATCATAAATCAATTCATATAAGATAAAGGAATTCATAAACATAATTCCATCACAACATAGTCAAATCAATGTAAAAATATGGATAGAAACAGAAACCTTTATTATCTTAGATGGAAAATAATTTTGATAAAACACTTGAATTGAATTCTTGAGGAAAATATCCTTTCTTCTTCAAAATCAATTTCTTTTAACAAAACATCATGCAATTTTAAAAGAAAGAGATTTTATTGAAAATAGTCATGAAATCTTTTAGAGGAAGCTTCTTGAAAATAAGGCTTTATAAAACAGTATAAATCTGTTCGTGCCGTATAAGTTAAAAAAACATTCTTCGTACTTTTTTCGGAAAAGTCAAAAAGTACCTCGTACGAAAAACGAAAAAAGATTCCTTTCATATTCGTTACTAAAAACTCATAGAAGGGTAAAATTGGATTTAAACAATTTTAGGTGGATTGAAATAATATTACATATTGAGGGAACATGGATGTGGATGATAAAATACACCCCCGTAAATACATACGAATAAACAATCTCGGATAAAAATGAGATTGTGATATTTCCCTTACCTTAGGTCCGACTTGCTTTGTAAGTGTCCGAACCTCCTGTATAATGATTTAAATCATGTTATTGACTTATTACAGAATCATATTCATTGTTATGATATCATATATGGTTCACTTATGACATTATATTACCCGTTCTTTTGTAAATTCCATGTTAAAGAAGCGTTTTGGGTAAAATCGTTTCATTTATCGTAGATGTTTTGACTTGTTGTTCTTGAAATCATTATTACTTATATCATGATTTACTTACTTCCAGAATATAAAATATGATTTATATATCATATATATTCAGTATATATATATATATATATAATAGGTAGATAAATAAAATGAAAAACACCGTTCATGGAGACGGTAGTCCGTACGTACGCATGAACGCTGTTTTCCTTTCCTTATTGTCTTGAAATGGAAGTAAGTAGATGACATACATATGTATATATATATACATAAATCCAGTAGCTTTATAATGTCATATATTTCATTATTATTTCTTATATATACATTATAATCATTCTTAAATGGTTAACATGGAGAATGAATCTCATCGCGTCGTGGAGACGGTATTCCGTACGTACGCACGAGCGATGATATCATTTCTATAAATATTGAATTGAATATCAGAATCAATATGATGTTGTAATAACTATGTATAGTTATTCTTTACACCATTATACCTATCCATGTAAGGTGGTGGTGGAAAATAGATTACACCACGGCGTGGAGACGGTATTCCGTACGTACGCACGCGCGGTGATTTCTTTTTCCGTAGGATGGATAGACGGTGAAATAGGGTTGTTTCATACTTATAATAACATATCAGTATATGAGTGATACTGATGTTATTACTTCATAATGAAACAACCTAAGAAGAAGAAGTGGAAGAAGAAATAAAGATGAAAGAATTGGTAACGGTAATTACCTCTTCTTTGAAGCGCCTCTTTGAGACCTCCTATTAGGGCACTAAAATTGGTCTTTGAGGAAGACCAGAACCTCTAGGATGTTTCTAGGGAAGTGGAGAAGAGAGTTTGGCAGGGGTTGGCCGAGCTTGAGTGCTCCAATTGGTGTGAGGAGGAGGGGGAGGAGGTGTCCTTTTATAGGGGAGGAGAGGGGCACCTTAGGAATACCTCAAAATATTATTTTATATTAAAGTCAAAATCGGTTTATAATGGTTCCAAAGGGTCTTATTTCGAAGCTAAAGTGGGGAAGGGTCTAAATCCTATCAACCAATAGGATTTAGAGAAGTTTAGGGTATTATTTTAACCTTATCAATTAGATTTAACTCTAAGTTAAATAATTTAACTTTTACCGTGTCTTTTTGTTTTCTTTCACTATATGGTTAATAAACTTACAATAACATGCCAAAAGAACCCCAAATTGTATATTATTAATACATATATCCTTATCTAAGTCATTTGGCCGAACCTTATATTTTTAGGAATAAAATAACAATTAATAATATAATATTTGATTTAAAAACTATTTTGTGTCAATTTTGACACTATTTGATATATGATTTTTGTGAAAGTCATAACAGAATTATATGTTCGAACCAAGTTGATTAAATCAACAATAATATATCATAGTAACCTAGAAAATTAGTGGAATTCATAAAAAGTCTTAAATTACATTTATTTTGGTATTTATATTATCAATTATGTCAATATTTCATTAATAAGATAATTACTGCATCATCATTGTGTCATAAATAAATTATATTATTTGATGTCTAAAAATTACAAATAAACTACCATCATGTAGGAAATCTTTTTAGCTTTCTAATGAATATTTATAGTCTAATTTATCTTATGTATAACCCCATATTAAAAATGATTTACTTATTAAACTTTGATTTTAACTATTTTAACCCTTCTTTAAATAAATTAATAATAAATGTCCTAATCTAATCCAAGTGGGCCTAAATGGTCATATTTTATTCCTAAGTTTGTTTTTGGTCGAATTAAACTTGTCCAATAGAATTAGGACATATGTTAGGGTAATATTAATATCATATTTACCCTTAGTTACCTTATTTACTATTAACCGTGGTAAAAAAAGTAAAAAGTTACTATTCACCAAAAAATTATTTTCATCTCATTGAACCACATTTTATTCCTTGATATTAACCGTGTCTCTCGGATTTTCGAAATTCCATTCACAGAAGCGGTAAAATTAAGTTTTATGCAAAATTCAGTTTTTAACCTACCACTTAGTAGTTTCACTATTCATCAAAAATTGATGTTTTTCAGAACAATGCCAAAATTTCATCCCAAGCTATATTTCATATTCCGAATTCAAAAATGAAGTCTATTTTACCAAATTCATAACATAAAAGTTGCATTAATTAATTTTATAATTAAATCCCGCTGTTAAAACAAATAGCGTGTTTTTAAGAAACAATATCTATCAAAAGATTGACACTTGTTTATGTCTAGTTTAAATGTGAAACTACATCCAATGACCAACATTGTATTAAATTGTAAAAATATATTCTAAATATACTTTAAAACCACTCAAATTAATGATTTATCACTATTAATTATTTCGATAAAAAAGGTTGTTTTTAATTATAATTTAGTAATTTTCACTATTTATCAGAATATGAAAGTTATCCGAAAAGTACCAAAATTTCACCTTAGGCTAAATTCGATACTCCGAATCCAAAAATGAAGTCCATTTTGAGAGTTAAAATTTCTAAAATTTAAAAAGTGGTTATTACTATTCATAACGGCTAGTTTTAATAATATTTTAATAGCATATCATTGTTTCGTGAAACTCAGGATTACGTACCACACACGCTATCGAGGAAGGTTGCGATTGCGTGTAATGCAAGGCAAGTCAAGGATGGGTGTTGTGCAAGCTCCTTTTGGTGTAGAGTATAACACAAGACATTAGTGAAATAAAAAAGAATATTTTTCATAAAATCTCGGGCTGTTACATGGAATTCTCTCGATGGTCATTTAAGAAAATGATGTTAAATTTATTTCCCAATAATAGAGAGTATTTAAGAGGCCTCTATGACCAATTTTCATTGCATCATAGTGTTTTACCCAAAACAAATGTCTAGGTAAAGAGGATTTTCTGGGTTCTTGTGAACATGCTTGAGGTTTTCATGTATGTTATGGTCCATTTTTGGGAAAATAATCTACCATCGGTGTAGTTTTCATATCAATAAAATTACCACTACACCATTGGTGTATCACAATTTGAGTCCATGTATTAGAGACCCTAAATTTTTCAACTGTAGTAGTCAAATCGAGTGGGACATTGCACTTTTTTACTTAGACTTAGTGCTAGGGATGGATTTGAAAGGTGTAGTTCATCCTGGGAAAGATTAGGACTACCCAGAGTCATTGGGATCCCTTTTTGGACTGACGATGGAGGAATTTTGATTTCAATAAGAATATATTTTGATATGATAAATATCACATCATTTAGGATTACAAATATTTGGCTGGGATGACAAGTAATCTTTAGGGTTATAAGGATTTTTTCCAGTTACTATGTTGGGTTAGCGAGGTGGTGTACCTTTTTTTACCATGACCATTGTAAGACTACGTGAATGATGCATTCCACCTTTAACAGATGAATAGATATGTGTATGACTCATTTAATTATGTATGTTGGGATGAGATTGAAATTTATTGTGATTTTTTCCATTTTAATGTTTTTTGTTGTGTTTGAGAATCGACCAAATAAAACCCTTCATGAGAAAGTTCTTCCCTTGGGTGTGTGTGTGTTGACAGCATGATACCCTTCAAGAGACCTCATTAGAGTGTTAATTCCATTTTAAAGATTAATATCCTCACTTGTGAGTGGGTTTACATTTTTAAGGATGAAGAGAATTGAATGTGGGGAGAATGCAATGGCTCTGTTTTTTCTGGGTAAGACTTTGGAATATTTTAAGGAATATACTCAAAGAAAAGAACTAATTCATCAAGGATTTCCATGGCACAAAGATCTTTAGTATGGTGATAATTAAAATATTAAATATATTATACCACATGAGATATGTTTGGAATAAATAATAGAGTAACCATTGAATATACTCATAGATTGGAAAAATGGGACCATCATTGAATCTAGAACATTATTTTTACCCATTTCATGACATAAATTTAATCTGAATCAGGTGTTTTTTTAAAAATGATTGGGGTTTTAAATATATTTATTTATTTCCCCATACCTATATTCCTCCTATTTTAACAAAATTATTGTAAAATCCTAGGGTTATTCACATAATCCTAGGTATTTGCAAGGAGTAGTGCATATGTGTGTTGTGGTATTGATGTATCCTGGTCTAATGAATTGTTACCTCATGGGTCATCTATTCCAAATAGTTGGTGAATCATGGAAACCAAATTTATGTGGAATCATTCTTTGTCAGTGTTCGATTCAAATTAGAGGTAAGATATTATTCTATGGATTTTATCCCTATTTTATTATTCTATTTCAAATTTCATTTAATCCTTCTTACAACATTGATTCATGTATCTATGGTTGATTTGTGTGTTTTTATTTATATTCGTAGAATTATAAGTTGATTTTTTCAATGATTCATTATTTAAATTCCTCTTTATACATTTATTATATTCCAACTAATTGAGTCTAGTGCAAAAAATGGTTGAGGTTTTTTCCTCATGTTGATTTTTTGTGGTTTTATCTCCCCATTCTTTCTAGGTTTATAATTATTGTTTCTCTAACAAAGAGTTCAAAAAATTAAATTTGAATGATAGTTTTGAAATGGTTATTTGGTTCAATCAATCATTTCCACTTGTTTAGGATTCATATAAAAGGTATAATTTTGGTGTATGATGATAGTAGATGGTTAGAATCATATTTTGAGATCCACATTCCACTTTTTATAGCAATCAAAAAATTTGGTATGATAAAGATGAATCCCAATTAGATTTGGGGGATGGAATCCAGTCACAGTTGATGGTGGTAATCTGATCAGGTGGAAGCAATAGAAATTTTATGATTTGCTTCATGTGGTTTTATTCGGGATGGTGAAAGTGATGGATTTATAGTGAATAATTGTTGGACTATGACTCTAGTTCTGTCGTTGATGTATGTGGACTCAAATTTAGGTGTTGCGGTGGGTTATTTGGTGATCATGAAGGTAGTGGAGGCATGCAAAAAAGCCTCATGATCATAACAGTATTTCATATAAATTTTGAGCTATACATCATTTAGCCCAGATGGATATATGATGTGTAGCCACCCCCCCCCCCCCATGTGGTGGCTAGGGTATATGAATATAGATAAATTTTAGACTCCCTCTGGATAGTTTACATGTTATGTGAAACTTAGATGGCCAGCTTGAAATGTATAGGGTGTACGTGCCCAGTAATACATTTTGAAATACAAACCATGTGTGTGATGTCACATGCCTTGTGATCCATGTAGAAAATCTTGGAATTTACATGGATTACACACCTAAGAGACCATATGGATCCATATTGTAACAGCCCGAGATTTTATGAAAAACATTTTTTTTAATTTTATTAATGTCTTGTGTTGTACGATACACCAAAAGGAGCTTGCACAACACACATCCTTGACTTTCCTTTCATTACACGCAATCGTGACCTTCCTCGATAGCGTGTGTAGTATGCAATACCGAGTTTCACTAAACAACGATATGCTATTAAAATATTATTATAACTAGCCGTTATGAATAGTAATAACCACCTTTTAAAATTTTAGAAATTTTAGCTCTCAAAATGGACTTCATTTTTGGATTCGGAATATCGAATTTAGCCTAAGGTGAAATTTTGGTACTTTTTGGATAACTTTGATATTCTGATGAATAGTGAAAATTACTAAATTATAATTAAAAACAACTTTTTTAATCAAAATAATTAATAGTGATAAATTATTAATTTGAGTAGTTTTAAAGTATATTTAGAATATATTTTTACAATTTAATACAATGTTGGTCATTGGATGTAATTTCACATTTATACCAGACATAAACAAGTGTCAATCTTTTGATAGATATTGTTTCTTAAAAACACGCTATTTGTTTTAACAGCGGGATTTAATTATAAAATTAATTAATGCAACTTCTATGTTTTGAATTTTTTAAAATAGACTCCATTTTTGAATTCGGAATATGAAATATAGCTTAGGATGAAATTTTGGCATTGTTCTGAAAAACATCAATTTTTGATGAATAGTGAAACTACTAAGTGGTAGTTAAAAAACTGAATTTTTCATAAAACTTAATTTTACCTCTTCTGTGAATGGAATTTCAAAACTCCTAGAGACACGGTTGATGTCAGTAAGTAAAATGTGGTTCAATGAGATGAAAATAATTTTTGGTGAATAGTAACTTTTTACTTTTATTTACCACGGTTAAAAGTAAATAGGGTAATTAATGGTAAAAATGATATTAATATTACCCTAACACATGTATAATCCTATTGGACAAGTGTATCTCGACCAAAAACAACCTTAAGTCTAAAATATTATCATTTAGGCCCACTTGGATTAGATTAGGACATTTATTATTATTTAATTCAAAGAAGAGTTAAAAGAGTTAAAATCAAAGTTTATTTACTAAAACATTTTTAATATAGGGTTATACATAAGATAAATTCGATTGTAAATATTAATTAGAAATCTAAAAAGATTTAATACATGATGGTATTTTATTTGTAATTTTGAGACATCAAATAAGTAAATTTATTTATGACACAATGATGATGCAGTAATTATCTTATTAATGGAATATTGACATAATTGATATTATAAATACCAAAATAAATGTAATTTAAGACTTTTTATGAATTCCAATAATTTTATAGGTTACTATGTTATATTAGTGTTGATTTAATAAACTTGGTTCGAACATATAATTCTGTTATGACGATCAAAAAAATCATATATCAAATAGTGTCAAAATTGACACAAAATAGTTTTTAAATAAAATATTATATTATTAATTGTTATTTTATTCCTAAAAATCTAAGGTTCGGCCAAATTACTTAGATAAGGATATATATATTAATAATAAACAATTTGGGGTTCGTTTGGAATGTTATAGCAAGTGTATTAACCATATAGTGTAAGAAAACAAAAAGACATGGTAAAAGTTAAATTATTTAACTTAAAGTTAAATCTAATTGATAAGGTTAAAATAATAACCTAAACTTGTCTAAATCCTATTGGTTGATAGTATTGCGACCCTTCCCCACTTTAGCTTCTAAATAAGACCCTTTGGAACCATTATAAACCAATTTTGACTTTAATATAAAATAATATTTTGAGATATTCCTATGGTGCCCCTCTCCTCCCTTATAAAAGGGCACCTCCTCCCTCTCCTCCTCACACCAATTTTAGCATTCAAGCTCGGCCAACCCCTGACAAAATCTCTTCTCCACTCCCCTAGTATCATCCTCGAGGTCCTGGTCCTCTTCAAAGACCATCCTTAGTTCTTTAAGTGGAGGCTAAGAAAAGGCGCGTCAAAAAGTGGTAATATCCATTACCAATCTTTTTCAATTTCTTTCTTCTTCAACTTCTTCTTCTTTAGTTTTTTCATGATAAAGTAATAACATCAGTATTTCTTATATACTTATATGTTATTATAAATATTAAACAACTCTAATTAACCTTCTATCCATCCTACGGAAAAAGGAAATCATCGCGCGTGCGTACGTACGGAATACCGTCTCCATGCCGTGGTGTAATCTATTTTGCACCACCACCTTAATTGGATGGGTATAAAGGTGTAATGAGTAACTATATATGATTATTATAAATTTATATTGATACTGAAATAGTATACATACACTTCAACACAATTCCACGACCATGGGAATGATATCATCGCTTGTGCGTACGTACGGACTACCGTCTCCACGATGTGATGAGATTAATTCTCAATGATTAACCATTCATGAATGATTATAAAGTATATATAATAAGTACTAATGAAATATATGACCTAATAATGATACTGGAATTATTTATATTTATATGTATGTCATCTACTTAATTCCATTCAATTCAATAAGGAAACGAAAACAACGTTCATGCGTACGTACGGACTACTGTCTCCATGAATGGTGTATTTCTTTCCATTTAATGATTTATTATATATGTATATTCTGAATATATATATATAAATCATGTTTTATATTCTGGAATTAATTAAACATGATCTAAGTAATCATATGAATAATTACAAGTTTAAAACACGAACGACAAATGAGACGATTTTACCCAAAACGCTACATTAACATGAATTTACAAAAGAACAGGTAATATAAAGTCATAGGTGGACCATATATGATATAATAACAATGAATATGATTCTGGAATAAGTCAATAACATGATTTAAATCATTATACAGGAGGTTCGGACACTTACAAAGCAAGTCGGAACTAAGGTAAGGGAAAATATCACAATCTCACTTTTATCCAAGATTGTTTTTACTTTGGTAATTACTGGGGTGTATTTTATCATCCACATCCATGTTTACTCAATATGTAATATTATTTCCATCCACCTACAATTGTTTAATTCCAATTTTACCCTTCAGTGAGTTTTTAGTAAAGGATATGAAAGGAATCTTTTGTCGTTTTTCGTACGAGGTACTTTTTGACTTTTCCGACAAAAGTACGAAGAATGTTTTTTTAACTTATACGGCATGAATGGATTTTTAAAATATTTTTTCCAAGAAGCTTCCTTTAAAAGTTTTCAAGTTTATTTTTAATCAACTTCTTTTTAGTTTATAATTTTATGACATTTTAAGAAAGGAAAAGTGTTTTTGAAGTAGAAAGGATATTTTCCTCAAGAATGGAGTTCAAATGTTTTATCAAAATTATTATCCATCTAAGATAATATAGAGTTCTGTTTTTATCCCTATTATTACATTGATTTGATTATGTTGTGAGGGAATTATTTTTATGAAGTCATTTACCTTATATGATTTGTTTTATGATGTCATGATGTTTCAAGAATCCCATTTTTTTACATGTGTTATGCGATGATGTATGATTTATGATTATGTGGCACACATAAGAAAGGATTCATTATAAGATGGGTGGGACCTATATCTCCGTCCAATGCATTGGGTAAAGATTTTATATCTCATGAGATAGACATGGCTGGAATGGTAGGTTATACCGGTTCAGTGAAACAGGACTGAAACGAGGGTGACTCGATTCAGAAAGGGACTTTGTCCACTAAGATAGTCTAGGCAATGAGTCATGACTAAAAAGAAATGATTCTCTATGATTATGTGTGTATGCCACAAAGTTTCATGTTTTAAGTTATGCTTATTGGGATTTCATTTCACTGCTATGATTTATCCCATGTTATGAAATTATGCTCTCTTTTGCAGGTTAAGATTTCCAAAAGTTATGTTCTTATGAATATGATGTGATTGATTTTTCTTTTGATTACCCTTACTGAGAATTTGAGCTCACCCTTTTATGTTTTCTTTTCCCCAGGATATAAAGAAATGTTTTAGGTAAAAAAAGGGAAGATCTTTATGGGAGATATTGAAGATCTTTCACCACTATTAGAAGATTACGTTCCGAGTTTCCAAGGACACTAAACTATTACGATCCTTGTGTGTGTGTTTTTGTTATGTACTAAGTATTCCGCAAAAGTAATGTAATGTCCATGTACGTATAGCTTCGGGTCTCTACAGTTGGTATCATAGGAAAGGTTTAGTCAACCTTTGGAAACTAGGACGTGAAAATGTTAGTGAGATCCCTAGAGATATTTCTAAGGTATGTCTAGGGATATCCCTAAGGATAGGTATACATATAGGATATAGTCCTAGAACTACGGTAAGGATCTTAGAATTTAACCTAACATGTTAGATATTGAAGTTACTCCCCCTTTATTATGATTTTTGCATCTCACACTATTATTTTTGGGTTTTAGAAAATGGATAGAAACAAGATGATTCACGATAATGGAGGATATGATAGACAATGGAATGATATTACTCATAAGAAATCAAATGAAATGGGATTTGGAAGTCCAAACATCATTATTATGCCGAATAAGAAATCTCATAATATGATCAATAAATTAAAATTTGGCAAGTTTCCTGACTCGGCTAATAAGAGAAAGATTGAGTTTCATGATGATCATAGAAGAAAGAAAGTTCAATTTCCCTTATGTAAATCATGTGGGAAGAGGCATCAAGGAGAATGTTTCAAAGGAACTGGAAGATGCTTTGGTTGTGGAAAAGAAGGACACAAAGCCAGTAAGTGTAATGGAAAAGTTTCAGTTAACACCATGGATGAGGTTAATGGTATTTCTACGACATAAACAACGGTTAAATGTTTTAAATGTGGAATGTACGGGCATTATGCAAACCAATGCCCTAAGGGAATGTCTCATGAAGAGAATCGGTATGGTCGTATGGGTAGTATTTTTGTTGATGACGATGTAGTGACTACAAATGATATGTGAGATGAAAGAATTGTTGAAGCTCGGTCAATGGTTTAAGAAGGTAGTGGAATGATTACATGTTTATCAAGTGTAATGTTGTACTATAGAATAAAAAGACATCTAAGGATTGTTACACTATTGTCTTTCCTTAAGTTTTGGAAGTTTATGATGAATGGTATGAGTAAAAATGAAAGGTTATTCAGATATTTTTTGGAAAGTGGATGATAAGCGCATAATGAAGGGATAAAGAGAAAATGAAATGTTTGACAGTATTCATGAGCTCATGATTGATATAAGGACTAAGTGATATCATGGTTTGAGTATATAGAATTTTGAGGATTTTCGTATGTGGAAGGTGTTTACTTTTAACTACATTCATGTTTTCACTAAGGTTCAATGGGTATTCAAGAGAATACATGATTATGGACTTTGAATGTTTGGAATGTGACCAACAAAACATATCTTATGATATATGGGGATCAACGATGGTATTAAATCTCTGGTAATCGTTTTCACTATGTTATGAGAGTGGACTGCAGTATTATGGATAAGCCTAAAGATTGGAATGGATTATGTTTGACATAAGTTAGTATTGTTTAAAGATAGAACTTTTTTTCGATATTATTGAAGGGATATTATAGTAATATAGTTTTAGAAAAAGGACAACCTGCAGGACGGGCGACAGCCCATCGCGTCGGACAAGGCTGTGGGAATCGAACCCACAACCGAAGTGAGACTGGCCTTTATCGCCTACCACTGGCCTACAGGAAGTCCTTGTTTAGTAGAAACTAGTTTTATTTTATTAAGCGGTATGATATATGAAGTATAAGTCCATTTTAGGAACCATATATGATTAATCTCAGTAAAGAATGACTTATGTATATTTAATAACTTTTCATAACCTTTTGTTTGAGATAGATGGAATGACCTGTCATACTAACACTTCACGAATAACAAATTTAACTTCATTTCTTTAAGATATGAAGTGGAAATTGTTCAAGGAACGAACAACAGTGAGATTGTACCAAAATAAAGTAAGTATTTATGCTAATTCAAATTCTTCAACTTTAAGGAAATGATCTTGAAAACCAAAAATGTTGTCCTAGTGCTCTTATATCTGATTAATCAGATGGTACCTTAGATCGTCAAAAATTTATGGATTTGTGATTACTGGCTTTTCCATAGCCATGTTCTCTACCACTCTCCATCAGAACATGATCGTTAGATTTCTCTTCCATATCCATATTTTCACCTATATGGAATCCCAGTGATTAGTTTATTTGGGTAATCGTTACATTTCATACTTTAGTTTTTAAAGCCAAGTTTTGGTATTCTTTTTTTACGATGTGGGTTTCTATTAAAGAAACTTTCGAATAGTAAACCATTTATAACCCCGACGAATTTCGAGGGCGAAATTCATTTTAAGGGGGGTAGAATGTAACAGCCCGAGATTTTATGAAAAATATTATTTTTTAATTTTATTAATGTCTTGTGTTGTACGCTACACCAAAAGGAGCTTGCACAACACACATCCTTGACTTGCCTTGCATTACACGCAATCGTGACCTTCCTCGATAGCGTGTGTAGTACACAATACAGAGTTTCACTAAACAACGATATGCTATTAAAATATTATTATAACTAGCCGTTATGAATAGTAATAACCACCTTTTAAAATTTTAGAAATTTTAGCTCTCAAAATGGACTTCATTTTTGGATTCGGAGTATCGAATTTAGCCTAAGGTGAAATTTTGGTACTTTTCGGATAACTTTCATATTCTGATGAATAGTGAAAATTACTAAATTATAATTAAAAACATCTTTTTTAATACAAATAATTAATAGTGATAAATTATTAATTTGAGTAGTTTTAAAGTATATTTTGAATATATTTTTACAATTTAATACAATGTTGGTCCTTGGATGTAATTTCACATTTAAACCAGACATAAACAAGTGTCAATCTTTTGATAGATATTGTTCTTAAAAACATGCTATTTGTTTTAACAGCGGGATTTAATTATAAAATTAATTAATGAAACTTCTATGTTATGAATTTGGTAAAAGAGAATTCATTTTTGAATTCGGAATATGAAATATAGCTTAGGATGAAATTTTGCCATTGTTCTGAAAAACATAAATTTTTGATGAATAGTGAAACTACTAAGTGGTAGTTAAAAAACTGAATTTTTCATAAAACTTAATTTTACCGCTTCTGTGAATGGAATTTCAAAACTTCGAGAGACACGGTTGATGTCAGTAAGTAAAATGTGGTTCAATGAGATGAAAATAATTTTTGGTGAATAGTAACTTTTTACTTTTATTTACCACGGTTAAAAGTAAATAGGGTAATTGAGGGTAAAAATGATATTAATATTACCCTAACACATGTCCTAATCCTATTGGACAAGTGTATCTCGACCAAAAACAACCTTAAGTGTAAAATATTATCATTTAGGCCCACTTGGATTAGATTAGGACATTTATTATTATTTAATTCAAAGAAGAGTTAAAAGAGTTAAAATCAAAGTTTATTTACTGAAACATTTTTAATATAGGGTTATACATAAGATAAATTCGATTGTAAATATTCATTAGAAAGCTAAAAGTATTTCCTACATAATGGTCTTTTATTTGTAATTTTGAGACATCAAATAAGTTAATTTATTTATGACACAAAGATGATGCAGTAATTATCTTATTAATGAAATATTGACATAATTGATATTATAAATACCAAAATAAATGTAATTTAAGACTTTTCATGAATTACAATAATTTTATAGGTTACTATGATATATTAGTGTTGATTTAATAAACTTGGTTCGAACATATAATTCCGTTATGACTTTCACAAAAATCATATATCAAATAGTGTCAAAATTGACACAAAATAGTTTTTAAATCAAATATTATATTATTAATTGTTATTTTATTCCTAAAAATATAAGGTTCGGCCAAATTACATAGATAAGGATATATATATTAATAATAAACAATTTGGGGTTAGTTTTCCATGTTATAGTAAGTGTATTAACCATATAGTGTAAGAAAACAAAAAGACACGGTAAAAGTTAAATTATTTATCTTAAAGTTAAATATAATTGATAAGGTTAAAATAATAACCTAAACTTGTCTAAATCCTATTGGTTGATAGGCTTTCGACCCATCCCCACTTTATATTCGAAATAAGACCCTTTGGAACTATTATAAACCGATTTTGACTTTAATATAAAATAATATTTTGAGATATTCCTAAGGTGCCCCTCTCCTCCCTTATAAAAGGGCACCTCCTCCCTCTCCTCCTCACACCAATTTGAGCATTAAAGCTCGGCCAACCCCTGAAAAAATCTCTTCTCCACTTCCCTAGTATCATCCTAGAGGTCCTGGTCTTCTTCAAAGACCATCCTTAGTTCTTTAAGTGGAGGCTAAGAAAAGGCGCGTCAAAAAGAGGTAATATCCATTACCGATCTTTTTCAATTTCTTTCTTCTTCAACTTCTTCTTCTTTATTTTTTTCATGATAAAGTAATAACATCAGTATTTCTTATATACTGATATGTTATTATAAATATGAAAAAACTCTAATTAACCTTCTATCCATCCTACGGAAAAAGGAAATCATCGTGTGTGCGTACGTACGGAATATCGTCTCCACGCCGTGGTGTAATCTATTTTCCGCCACCACCTTAATTGGATGGGTATAAAGGTGTAATGAGTAACTATATATGATTATTATAAATTGATATTGATACTGAAATAGTATACATACACTTCAACACAATTCCACGACCATGGGAACGATATCATCGTTTGTGCGTACGTACGGACTACCGTCTCCACGACGCGATGAGATTCATTCTCAATGATTAACCATTCATGAATGATTATAAAGTATATATAATAAGTACTAATGAAATATATGACCTAATAATGATACTGGAATAATTTATATTTATATGTATGTCATCTACTTAATTCCATTCAATTCAATAAGGAAACGAAAACAGCGTTCATGCGTACGTACGGACTATCGTCTCCATGAATGGTGTATTTTCTTCCATTTAATGATTTATTATATATTTATATTCTGAATATATATATAAAAATCATGTTTTATATTCTGGAATTAAGTAATCATGATCTAAGTAATCATATGAATAATTACAAGTTAAAAACACGAACGACAAATGAGACGATTTTACCCAAAACGCTACATTAACATGAATTTACAAAAGAACAGGTAATATAAAGTCATAAGTGGACCATATATGATATAATAACAATGAATATGATTCTTTAATAAGTCAATAACATGATTTAAATCATTATACAGGAGGTTCAGACACTTACAAAGCAAGTCGGACCTAAGGTAAGGGAAAATATCACAATCTCACTTTTATCTGAGATTGTTTTTACTTTGGTAATTACTGGGGTGTATTTTATCATCCACATCCATGTTTAATCAATATGTAATATTATTTCCATCCAGCTACAATTGTTTAATTCCAATTTTACCCTTCGGTAAGTTTTTAGTAAAGGATATGAAAGGAATCTTTTGCCGTTTTTCGTACGAGGTACTTTTTGACTTTTCTGACAAAAGTACGAAGAATGTTTTTCTTAACTTATACGGCATGAATGGATTTTTAAAACATTATTTCCAAGAATCATCCTTTACAAGTTTTCAAGTTTATTTTCAATCAACTTCTTTTAGTTTAGAATTTTATGACATTTTAGGAAAAGAAAAGTGTTTTTTAAGTAGAAAGGATATTTTCCTCAAGAATGGAGTTCAAATGTTTTATCAAAATAATTTTCCATCTAAGATAATATAGAGTTCTGTTTTTGTCCCTATTATTAAATTGATTTGATTATGTTGTGAGGGAATTATTTTTATGAATTCATTTACCTTATATGATTTGTTTTATGATGTCATTATGTTTCAAGGATCCCATTTTTGTTACATGTGTTATGCGATGATGTATGATTTATGATTATGTGGCACACATAAGAAAGGATTCATTATAAGATGGGTGAGACCTATATCTCCCTCCAATGCATTGGGTAAAGATTTTATATCTCATGAGATAGACATGGCTGGAATGGTATGTTATACGGGTTCAGTGAAACAGGACTGAAACGAGGGTGACTCGATTCAGAAAGGGACTTTGTCCACTAAGACAGTCTTGGCAATGAGTCATGACTAACAAGAAATTATTCTCTATGATTATGTGTGTATGCCACAAAGTTTCATGTTTTAAGTTATGCTTATTGGGATTTCATTTCACTACTATGATTTATCCCATGTTATGAAATTATGCTCTCTTTTGCAGGTTAAGATTTCCAAAAGTTATTTTCTTATGAATATGATGTGATTGATTTTTCTTTTGATTACCCTTAATGAGCATTTGTGCTCACCCTTTTATGTTTTATTTTCCCCAGGATATAAAGAAAGGTTTTAGGTAAAAAAAATGGAAGATCTTTATGGGAGATATTGAAGATCTTTCACCACGATTAGAAGATTACGTTCCGAGTTTCCAAAGACACTAAACTATTACGATCCTTGTGTATGTGTTTTTGTTATGTACTAAGTATTCCGCAAAAGTAATGTAATGTCCATGTACGTCTAGCTTCGGGTCTCTACAGTTGGTATCAGAGGAAAGGTTTAGTCAACCTTGGGAAACTAGGACGTGAAAACGTTAGTGAGATCCCTAGAGAAATTTCTAAGGTATGTCTAGGGATATCCCTAAGGATAGGTATACATATAGGATATAGTCCTAGCACTATGGTAATGATCTTAGAATTTAACCTAACATGTTAGATATTAAAGTCACTCCCCCTTTATTATGATTTTTTCATCTCACACTATTCTTTTTGGGTTTTAGAAAATGGCTGGAAACAAGATGATTCATGACAATAGAGGATATGATGGACAATGGAATGATATTCCTCATAAGAAATCAAATGAAATGGGATTTGGAAGTCCAAACATCATTATTATGCCGAATCAGCAATCTCATAATATGATCAATAAAGTAAAATTTGGTAAGTTTCCTGACTCGGCTAATAAAAGAAAGATGGAGTTTCATGATGATCATAGAGGAAAGAAAGTTCAATTTCCCCTATGTAAATCATGTGGGAAGAGGCATCAAGGAGAATGTTTCAAAGGAACTGGAAGATTCTTTGGGTGTGGAAAAGAAGGACACAAAGCCAATAAGTGTAATGGAAAAGGTTCAGTTAACACCATGGATGAGGTTAATGGTATTTCTACGACATCAACAATGGTTAATTGTTTTAAATGTGGAATGTACGGGCATTATGCAAACCAATTCCCTAAGGGAATGTCTCATGAAGAGAATCAGTATCGTCGTATGGGTAGTATTTTTGTTGATGATGATGAAGTGACTACAAATGATATGTGAGATGAAATAATTGTTGAAGCTCAGTCAATGGTTTAAGAAGGTAGTGGAATGATTACATGTTTATCAAGTGTAATGTTGTAATATAGAATAAAAAGACATCTAAGGATTGTTACACTGTTGTCTTTCCTTAAGTTTTGAATGTTTATGATGAATGGTATGAGTAAAAATGAAAGGTTATTCAGATATTTTTTGGAAAGTGGATGATATGCGCATAATGAAGGGATAAGGAGAAAATGAATTGTTTGACAGTATTCATGAGCTCATGATTGATATAAGTACTATGTGATATCATGGTTTGAGTATATAGAATTTTGAGGATTTTGGTATGTGGAAGGTGATAACTTTTAACTACATTCATTTTTTCACTAAGGTTCAATGGGTATTCAAGAGAATACATGATTAAGGACTTTGAATGTTTGGAATGTGACCAACAAAACATATCTTATGATATATGGGGATCAACGATGGTATTAAATCTCTGGTAATCGTTTTCACTATGTTATGAGAGTGGACTGCAGTATTATGGATAAGCCTAAAGATTGGAATGGATTATGTTGGACATAAGTTATTATTGTTTAACGATAGAACTTTTTTTTGATATTATTGATGAGATATTATAGTAATATGGTTTTAGAAAAAGGACAACCTGCAGGACGGGCGACAACCCATCGCGTCGGACAAGGCCGTGGGAATCGAACCCATAACCGAAGTGCGACTGGCCTTTATCGCCTACCACTGGCCTACAGGAAGTCCCTGTTTAGTAGAAACTAGTTTTATTTTATTAAGCGGTATGATATATGAAGTATAAGTCCATTTTAGGAACCATATATGATTAATCTCACTAAAGAATGACTTATGTATATTTAATAACTTTTCCTAACCTTTTGTTTAAGATAGATGGAATGACTTGTCATACTAACACTTCACGAATAACAAATTTAACTTCATTTATTTAAGAGATGAAGTGGAAATTGTTCAAGGACCGAACAACAGTGATATTGTACCAAAATAAAGTAAGTATTTATTCTAATTCAAATTCTTCAACTTTAAGGAAATGATCTTGAAAACCAAAAATGTTGTCCTAGTGCTCTTATATCTGATTAATCAGATGGTACCTTAGATCGTCACAAATTTATGGATTTTTGATTACTGGATTTTCCATATCCATGTTCTCTACCACTCTCCATCAGAACATGATGGTTAGATTTCTCTTCCATATCCATATTTTCACCTATATGGAAACCCAGTGATTAGTTTATTTGGGTAATCGTTACATTTCATAATTTAGTTTTTAAAGCCATGTTTTGGTATTCTTTTTTTACGATGTGGGTTTCTATTAAAGAAACTTTCGAATAGTAAACCATTTATAACCCCGACGAATTTCGAGGGCGAAATTCATTTTAAGGGGGGTAGAATGTAACAGCCCGAGATTTTATGAAAAATATTCTTTTTTAATTTTATTAATGTCTTGTGTTGTACGCTACACCAAAAGGATCTTTCACAACACACATCCTTGACTTGCCTTGCATTACACGCAATCGTGACCTTCCTCGATAGCGTGTGTAGTACGCAATACCGAGTTTCACTAAACAACGATATGCTATTAAAATATTATTATAACTAGCCGTTATGAATAGTAATAACCACCTTTTAAAATTTTAGAAATTTTAGCTCTCAAAATGGACTTCATTTTTGGATTCGGAGTATCGAATTTAGCCTAAGGTGAAATTTTGGTACTTTTCGGGTAACTTTCATATTCTGATGAATAGTGAAAATTACTAAATTATAATTAAAAACAACTTTTTTAATCAAAATAATTAACAGCGATAAATTATTAATTTGAGTAGTTTTAAAGTATATTTAGAATATATTTTTACAATTTAATACAATTTTTTTCATTGGATGTAATTTCACATTTAAACCAGACATAAACAAGTGTCAATCTTTTGATAGATATTGTTTCTTAAAAACACGCTATTTGTTTTAAAAGCGGGATTTAATTATAAAATTAATTAATGACACTTATATGTTATGAATTTGGTAAAATAGACTTCATTTTTGAATTTGGAATATGAAATATAGCTTAGGATGAAATTTTGGCATTGTTCTGAAAAACATCAATTTTTGATGAATAGTGAAACTACTAAGTGGTAGTTAAAAAACTGAATTTTTCATAAAACTTAATTTTACCGCTTCTGTGAATGGAATTTCAAAAATCTGAGAGACACGGTTGATGTCAGTAAGTAAAATGTGGTTCAATGAGATGAAAATAATTTTTGGTGAATAGTAACTTTTTACTTTTATTTACCACGATTAAAAGTAAATAGGGTAATTAAGGGTAAAAATGATATTAATATTACCCTAACACATGTCCTAATCCTATTGGACAAGTGTATCTCGACCAAAAACAACCTTAAGTGTAAAATATTATCATTTAGGCCCACATGGATTAGATTAGGACATTTATTATTATTTAATTCAAAGAAGAGTTAAAAGAGTTAAAATCAAAGTTTATTTACTAAAACATTTTTAATATAGGGTTATACATAAGATAAATTCGATTGTAAATATTCATTAGAAATCTAAAAAGATTTCCTACATAATAGTAGTTTATTTGTAATTTTGAGACATCAAATAATTTAATTTATTTATGACACAAAGATGATGCAGTAATTATCTTATTAATGAAATATTGACATAATTGATATTATAAATACCAAAATAAATGTAATTTAAGGCTTTTTATGAATTCCACTAATTTTATATGTTACTATAATATATTATTGTTGATTTAATAAACTTGGTTTGAACATATAATTCTGTTATGACTTTCACAAAAATCATATATCAAATAGTGTCAAAATTTACATAAAATAGTTTTTAAAACAAATATTATATTATTAATAGTTATTTTATTCCAAAAAATCTAAGGTTCGGCCAAATTACTTAGATAAGGATATATATATTAATAATAAACAATTTGGGGTTCTTTTGGTACGTTATAGTAAGTGTATTGACCATATAGTGTAAGAAAACAAAAAGACACGGTAAAAGTTAAATTATTTAACTTAAAGTTAAATCTAATTGATAAGGTTAAAATAATAACCTAACCTTGTCTAAATCCTATTGGTTGATAGTATTTAGACCCATCCCCACTTTAGCTTCGAAATAATACCCTTTGGAACCATTATAAACCGATTTTGACTTTAATATAAAATAATATTTTGAAATATTACTAAGGTGCCCCTCTCCTCCCTTATAAAAGGGAACCTCCTCCCTCTCCTCCTCACACCAATTTGAGCATTCAATCTCGGACAACCCCGGAAAAAATCTCTTCTCCACTTCCCTAGTATCATCCTATAGGTCCTGGTCTTCTTCAAAGACCATCCTTAGTTCTTTATGTGGAGGCTAAGAAAAGGCGCGTCAAAAAGAGGTAATATCCATTACCGATCTTTTTCAATTTCTTTCTTCTTCAACTTCTTCTTCTTTAGTTTTTTCATGATAAAGTAATAACATCAGAATTTCTTATATACTGATATGTTATTATAAATATGAAACAACTCTAATTAACCTTCTATCCATCCTACGGAAAAAGGAAATCATCGTGCGTGCGTACGTACGGAATACCGTCTCCACGCCGTGGTGTAATCTATTTTTCTCCACCACCTTAATTGGATGGGTATAAAGGTGTAATTAGTAACTATATATGATTATTATAAAGTGATATTGATACTGAAATAGTATACATACACTTCAGCACAATTCCACGACCATGGGAACGATATCATCGCTCGTGCGTACGTACGGACTACCGTCTCCACGACGCGATGAGATTCATTCTCAATGATTAACCATTAATGAATGATTATATAGTATATATAATAAGTACTAATGAAATATATGGCCTAATAATGATACTTTAATTATTTATATTTATATGTATGTCATCTACTTAATTCCATTCAATTCAATAAGGAAAATAAAACAGCGTTCATGCGTACGTACGGACTACCGTCTCCATGAATGGTGTATTTGTTTCCATTTAATTATTTATTATATATGTATATTCTGAATATATATATATAAATCATGTTTTATATTCTGGAATTAAGTAGTCATGATCTGAGTAATCATATGAATAATTACAAGTTAAAAACACGAATGACAAATGAGACGATTTTACCCAAAACGCTACATTAACATGGATTTACAAAAGAACATGTAATATAAAGTCATTAGTGGACCATATATGATATAATAACAATGAATATGATTCTGGAATAAGTCAATAACATGATTTAAATCATTATACAAGAGGTTCGGACACTTACAAAGCAAGTCAGACCTAAGGTAAGGGAAAATATCACAATCTCACTTTTATCTGAGATTGTTTTTACTTTGGGAATTACTGGGGTGTATTTTATCATCCACATACATGTTTACTCAATATGTAATATTATTTCCATACACCTACAATTTTTTAATTCCAATTTTACCCTTCGGTGAGTTTTTAGTAAAGGATATGAAAGGAATCTTTTGTCGTTTTTCGTACGAGGTACTTTTTGACTTTTCCGACAAAAGTACGAAGAATGTTTTTTTAACTTATACGGCATGAATGGATTTTTAAAAAATTATTTCCAAGAAGCGTCCTTTACAAGTTTTCAAGTTTATTTTTAATCAACTTCTTTTAGTTTAGAATTTTATGACATTTTAAGAAAGGAAAAGTGTTTTTGAAGTAGAAAGGATGTTTTCCTCAAGAATGGAGTTCAAATGTTTTATCAAAATTATTTTCCATCTAAGATAATATAGAGTTTGGTTTTTATCCCTATTATTACATTGATTTGATTATGTTGTGAGAGAATTATTTTTATGAAGTCATTTACCTTATATGATTTGTTTTATGATGTCATGATGTTTCAAGAATCCCATTTTTGTTACATGTGTTATGCGATGATGTATGATTTATGATTATGTGGCACACATAAGAAAGGATTCATTATAAGATGGGTGGGACCTATATCTCTCTCCAATGCATTGGGTAAAGATTTTATATCTCATGAGATAGACATGGCTGGAATTGTAGGTTATACTGGTTCAGTGAAACATGACTGAAACGAGGGTGACTCGATTCAGAAAGGGACTTAGTCCACTAAGATAATCTTGGCAATGAGTCATGACTAACAAGAAATGATTCTCTATGATTATGTGTGTATGCCACAATGTTTCATGTTTTAAGTTATGCTTATTGGGATTTCATTTCACTACTATGATTTATCCCACGTTATGAAATTATGCTCTCTTTTGCAGGTTAAGATTTCCAAAAGTTATGTTCTTATGAATATGATGTGATTGATTTTTCTTTTGATTACCCTTACTGAGCATTTGAGCTCATCCTTTTATGTTTTCTTTTCCCCAGAATATAAAGAAAGGTTTTAGGTAAAAAAAGGGAAGATCTTTATGGGAGATATTGAAGATCTTTCACCATGATTAGAAGATTACTTTCCATGTTTCCAAAGACACTAAACTATTACGATCCTTGTGTGTGTGTTTTTGTTATGTACTAAGTATTCTGAAAAAGTAATGTAATGTCCATGTACGTCTAGCTTCGGGTGTTTACACATATGATGTGTCTCTTGGGGAACACACTAGGTAATTCGTACAGTACATGGGATTGGGATGATGGAACTCACTGAGTGCCAAACAGGCCCTTACAAGTTGTGTGATGAGGGGAATCATGTTTTGTACATTGAAAATTACTCAGACATGGCTAGTGTACACGATAATTCTTTAAGTACATGGGAGTGGTACAAAACATATGGTCTTGAGTAGAAGGCACACCAAGTCCCAGGCTAACCATTTACACTCCATGTATGCCTAGGGACAAGCTCTGTATTTTGGATAAATGCAAGCCATGTGAGAATGAGACACTGGCTATTGCACGATTAATGAGACACATAGTGTACACCTTATGATACTCAATGTAATCCTTAAAGGGAAAGTTGGAAACCTTGTTCTTCTCAATTAAACTATGTTGTGATCTTAGGTGAGATCCCAAGAACCATTTCAATGTAGACCTATTTTCAGTTGGGTGCATTTCCTTGGACCATCCCCCTGAGGATACAGTGAGGAATTTAATCCTAATCATAGGATGTTATCCCCTATATGAGAATAGTCATGGATAGAGTTCATAAATTCCTCTATGTGACCCCCGGTGTGATCTTATATAAATTATTCACATCTTCCCTACAGTGGGGTTTGAGGAATAATCATGACCATATTACACATGCACACAATCCACTACATAGTGGGTAATTCTATGTGGATTCTGGTATATTCCGATGACCCAAAGAGATATCTCCTATCAAGTCACTAACTTCTTTTGGGTTACATTAAGAACTTCTTCATGAAGAGACCTGACAATCATTCACACTCATATGAATGACATCAGTGTAGTAAGAACCAATCATTGAGACCTCTCAGATAAGTTTCATCATGGATAGAAGGTATCATGGAGTGATTTCTCCAAGAATGGAATTACCTTTGACCCTCTAGTAGAAGCCAAAGCTGACAGTAAGGTTGTGCCCATGAAAACTAGTATCTACTTTCAAGAGTAATAGGTTAATTATTATAGATGTTATTATTTTCTATCATATATTGATTGATATATCCTTATAATGAATAGATGAATACTATATTTATGATTTACTATTGGTGATTTCGGGGTGTCCTATTGGATATTGTTATACTCACCCATTCATGGGTTCTGCCTGCACATATTGTGTCTTATGTAGATGACATGACTTATCAATGGATTACATGGTGGACCAAAAGTATACATAGAATATTGGAGCTAGAAAGATGACGGTTTATACCAAGTGTTTCTTTTTTCTATGTTCCCACCATGATTTCAGTAGGTTGGTTTCTTTTTATATTAAATGGTATTTTATTTATAACTATTCTATTTTTTGTACTCTCATGTGGGATATGTGTTACACATTAATTTATAGTATGAATTATTTTTATTTATTCATTATAATGGTGTGAGGATATGTGTGTGTTCATAAATGTAATTTGGGATAAGGCCTACCATGTTCATGATTTTCCTACTTGATTCTAGTCTCCATACCCTATCCTATTAGAGGTGGGATTTAGGATTCACACTTGGTTTACCATTAGATAGGCGGGACCTAGTGGGTCAGTTCATGAAAAAAAATTTAAAGGTGTTTTCATCTTTGGAATGATGTTTGGAGATGGTATATCATTAAGGGTTGGATTAGGATCTAGGAAAACATAGTTAACGCTTCTCAAACAAGTATTTTGAGATAGGGAATCTAATTCTAGTATTGTAGATAGTATATCCAATCACTAAAACTCTGATTACCTAGTTATTAACTCAGTACATTTATATACTAGTTGAAGGGAAACAACTGGTTCATGAATAATGATGGAATTTTTTGTTATTTCCATGTCCTTTTTGAGTCATCCACCAAGATATAATCATTTGATTATAGTGTGTATCGACTATAAATGGATTCTTCAACAATAACAATCAATAGGGATTTTTTAGCGGGATCATATTTATTTCATTCTTAATAATGTGGCATCAGTTTATAGATTGGTTCAAGAGGTGAATTATTCAGTTGGATAGTGACAGATTTATCTACCCATTAAGTAGCATACTTACCCACATTTATCAGTTTAAGTGGATGCTCCCTATTAAGTTGAGTTGAAATTGGATCCATAGTTTCGTTAGATAGAATACATATATAATGTATTCATAGTGATTTCTAGATATAAGGATCACAAAAGTTTCATAGTGATCCCTACCCCCACCCCTTCTTGGGTGGTAGAGGACTGGCATGATCCTATAGTATGCATTTCCCACTTATATAGGACCACACATGATTGTTTTCTTGGAAATGAGACATCTCTAGGGAGAAAAAGGGTGTCGGTGGGAACCTATATTGGTCATGCTCGATATGAATTTAGTAATGTAAGGAATATAGACACTAGACCCACTAAGATGTGTTCTTATTACATGATCCAAAATTATTTCAGAGAGTTAGTGCCACCCAAAGTATATAATATCAGGGCGTGGTGGCTGAGTTCCATCAACATGCGTGTTTGAGGTATTTTGATATGATAATTTGTTGGAGTGATCCATGGTTGTAGTGAATGGGTGAGAAAGGGAAAGGATTCCCTCTAGTGGTAGTATTCTGTAAACTGAAACTTCAAGTGTTGTTTGAGGTATAACATATTTCTTCACTTATCTAGATATAGTTTTAGAACAAATATGTAAACCACGATACCCAGAACATAACTCATGTTTGACACCTAGTGATACCAGTAGAGATTATTTATCTCAACCCTTTTTCTCAGAGGCTCTAGAAGAATGCTTAAATAATGACATGTTTCTTCTGATAGTGTGACATGACTATAGGGGGTGATAGAGCCTATTATGGAACCTTTCCATATTATAAATAATACCCTATGTTGTTTTCCTCAATATGGACTAGTTTTCTACCTTCCATTCTCAGTAGACTATTACCAGTTATGGTTTTAAATGTTTCTGATTCATTGTATGGAGTTTTTATTCTTTGGTAAAGAGTGATCTGATGAAGATAAAGATGAGCTCATGTATAAGAGGAAACATTTGATTTATTATCATTTTCCTAGTATGTCCCATGTAGAAAATGCATATATGACTATCCAGGATTACCTCCCCAAATAAATTTTGTTTTCAAATTGGACCTATACTAGGAGACTCCTTGATATATGTTCTATCATTTCAGATTATTCTATGTAGCTCTTAGAGTTGAAGGTGTGGTTGGAGAAGTATATATATTTAGGAATTTATTAGACCAATGGTGTTTACATAAGAATCGTGGTATTGTTCACATAAGTGGTGGAATAGATCTTGAGTTTGATTGTGGAATTAAATCACCTAAAGAAGGTGGATATTTGGGATATGTATCCACCCCTGAGATTTGATTTCTTCTATTACTAGTGTTTAGGGTCCAACTGGTTATCAGAGTTTGAATTCAGAAAATCTTATCACCAACTCCATTTTTGATAGAAATAAGTACCAAATGTGAATTCGTAAATCTCGTATAGTTTCATTGTGTTCATTATGATACCTTTCACCATGTAAGACACCCATTTTGTGTTTATGAGACCTATAATTCATGTAATTAAAACCCTTATTGGATAATTTCATGGAATTATTCTTTTATGGTACCCTCATACACTTGGTGTTTGTGTTAGTGCACATAATACACTAAATGATGGTTGTACACATGTTCTGTGAGTACTATATTTAATGAAGAACTGAAAGTATAGGTTACGGATTCAATAGTTCCACATAATGTGATATGTATTCTTGAAAATGAGAGTGATAGTGGACCAAACAAAGCTTGAGGCAGTGCTATCATGACATCCACTTAAGTGTGTGACCATTGCAGCAGACATTGACAATGATGTTTTCCATACACTATTGATGAGAAGGGTGGTAGAGAAGATAACCTACTTGTAGAAGGAACATGAGGGTGAGGAGGGTGAAGTATGTCTCCAGTAAATGGTTGATTTATCCTCCAATTATTCAGTGATCCAAGGATTCACATCTAGGGAATATCGATTTTGAGGTAATTTGCGACCTGATATAAACTGGATATGTTCGTGATTGGATTTATGAAGGTGGGGAGAAAATAATCATTCCAGTGATGGATAATGGAACTAATAAAACTATAATAAAAGGTTCTAAAGAGGTTTCTTACTCTTATTAATAAACCTAGGATTGGTGTGGGTGCACCGAGATCCTTATATTACTTTTTTGATGGCCAAGGATGTTGTAGTATGTTGTTGAGTTTAACATTGGTGTCTAACCTACCTATAGGTGGAGGGAAAGGTTCCTGGATAGAATTGGAAATGGGGTGTTATATTTGTGGATCTCATTATAGTCTTTAATGGTCAATGATATGTTATGAAGCTATATGGTTGATCATAGAGTACATTTCTATGTTAACCCATTTCCAAACCATCTGATAGTATATCATAGTAGAGATTCGGGGATTTCCATATATCTGGAAGGTAGTCTAGATTCATGGAATTACATCAGTAGTCATTTCATACCATTATGCTCACTTAATTTCAATGTTATTGAGAGGATGAAAGAGGACAATGGGACTTTATGTCTATTCAGCAAAGGTTTTTTACCCTAGATTGATATCCAATTAAAGCATATCATTGGTTTTCTAGTGAACATTCATTGGGTTTTCATGTTAGTTATGGTATATAGCTAGGAGAATCATCTTCCATAGTTGGATTTTTATATCAAAATAGTTACCACTCTTCCATTGGTGAATCCCTATTTGAGGCCATGTATGGGAGACCATGCATGTTAATATTTTACTATTAGATTCTAGTGGGATACAATGCACATTTTCCTAGAGTTAGTGCAAGTGATTATGGTTGTGAAAGCTGAAGTTCATATAGGGGTGGGTGATCACTACCCAAGGTCATAAATAGTTCATTTTATACTAACTATAAAGGCCTTTATAATTCAATGAGTAGATATTGTGGTATGAGAGATCTCACCTCAAAGTTTGTTACATATATTTAGCTAAGGTGATAATAAATCATTGAGGTTTGTAGGATTTTTTTCCCATAAATTGTGTTGTGTTATCAAGGTGGTGTACAACTTAGACCCTTGGACATAGTAATAATGGGTGAATGATGTATTCCATATATCATAGATGAAGACATATGGGCACTAATAATTTCATAATGTCAACCAGGATGAGATGGACATTGAGGTTGGAGTTCCCTTTTCAAGGTTCCCAGTGGAAATTGATAACTGACCAGACAATACCCTTTAAGGTTAAGTGTTCACAATTGGTGAATTTTTGTTGATAGAATGGGAACCCATAAGAGATATCATGGTAGCGGGAGGCCTAGTTTAGATCTTGGTATCCTCACTGGTGAATATGTTTTTTCTTTTTATAATTAAAAGAATTAAAGGTGTGGTGAATGTAAATACACTCTTATTTATTTTATTACTTTTTAATATTTAAAATAATATTCTCTAAGTTATCCATTGATTCATTATATTATTCTTGGGCCCATAGATCATTGGTCCCATGATATTAAAACTATTAAATATATTGAACCATGTGTAGTCATTTTTTTTGAAATAATCGAATAAATACTGAACGTACTTTTACATGAGAAAATAGAGGCTATTGTTGAATCAAGAATGTGGGTTTTACCGAAGGTGTGAAATAACCATTGTCAGTATCAGATGTTTGGTTAAAAATTGGTTGAGGGATTCTTAGTAAAATTATTTATTTTTTTAATTTTTTATTTCTCCATACCTAGACTCCTTTTATTTAAACCTGGTTATTATAAAATCCAATTGTTATACACACATCTCTATGGATTTTATGGGGTTAGTGAAGGATTTTGTTTTTAAATTGAGGGATTATGGTACAACAGATTGGTACTACTAGGGTCTTCTAAACCAAATTAGTTCATAGATCTTTCAAACCAGAATGTTGTGGAATATATCTTCATCAGTTATCAATAAAAACCCAAGTTATGATTTTTTTGAGCATTTTATCCTTATTTTATTATCCAATTTTAAGGTTCAGTTAATATTTCTAAAAAATTGATTCATGCATCGATGGTTGACTTTCAGGGTCTTCTATATCTTTCATGAATTATAAATGGATAATTTTTTATGATTCCTAGTTTAAATTCATCCATTGATTATACGTCAACTAAAATTTACTATTCCAAATATTTTTTGAGGTTCATTCCTCATTTTTATTTTTTGTGGGTTTCTCTATTTATTCTTCTTGCACTAAGTTTCCTTTTTTCCTTTAACCATTCAATTAGTAACTGTACTATGAATAATCATTGGGAAATTTTAATTTGTTGAATTAAATCATTACCATGGGTTCAAGATTGAAATAAATGGAATGATCATTCTTTATGATGATGGCAGATGATTGCGTTCAGATTTGGAGAGCCCTAGTTCAATCATTTTAGCATTCAGATGATGTGATATGTTGGAGGTGACTCCAAATAAGCTTTGGTTATCGAAATATAGTCACTGGTGATGGTTATAATATGATCATTATATGGGAGACCATGATTTTGTGAGATAGGTTATGTGGGTTTCTTTGGGGCTATGATAGAAATCGAATTCCAGAGAAAAATGAATTGGATCTTACTTCAGGTCAGTTGTTGATGTTGGTCAGAATATATTCGGGTATTATGGCCAGTATCTCAGGGATCATGAAGGTGGTGGTGGTACATGAATGACATCTCATGAGCATCGAATAATTTCTAAGAAATTAGGAACTATATTCTATGTAGAATAGAGGGACATATACCATGTATCCCCCCCCCCCCCCCCTCGTGTAGAGGCTAAGGTTTATGTGTGGATATAGATATCACGCGTTGTTTTATGGTTCCACATATTATGTGACACATAGCTATCCAGCTCTACATGTATTGGGATTACATTCCTTATAATCCTTATAGTGATACACAACATGTGTTTCATGTTACACACCATGTGAACCTTAGATAATGGTTCATCGTTTACATAGATTTCAAACCCATGAAACCATGTGCATTCACATGCTATGTGTGTCAAGAAACACTCCATGTACTTTAGAGAGTACATGGGATGGGAAAGATATAACATGTTGAGATATAGCTAAACACATAAATTTTGTGTTTGAGGTATGAGGGGAAACATGTTGTGAACTTTGAAATTTACTCATACATGGATAATGTACATAGGAACTCCCTAGGTACACGGGCATGGGCCATAGTACATCGGCTTGAGAAGAAGGCACACTGAGTACCCCTAGGGACACACAGTTTATTTTGGAGATACATTCCATATGATCATAAGACACAATATATTCTAGGATTACTGATACATTCCATATACCCCTTATGATATTCCATGTACTCCTTAAAGTGTAGGTTGGATCCCCTTTTCTTCTAGTTTCATCTCTTCTGTGATCTTGGGTGACTTCCTATGAACCTTTTTCATATTGAACTATTTTCAATTAGGTGTGTTCCCTTGGTACATCTTCATGAGGGCACAATGAGGCATTACATCATAAGAATAGTATTTGATCCCATCTATGGTGTTAGCATTAGATAGAGTTTAGGAATCCCTCTGTGTGACCTAGGGTTTTAACCCATATCATTTCTTCTCTTCTTACCTAGGGTGATCTTTAATGAATTTTATTAACCAACTTTCATGAGTGTATGATCCTTGGCTTAGTGTGTTATTCTAGGTAAGGTCTAATATACCCTAGAGTCACTTCATGATATCCCATATCCATGCATCGAGATCCTCTAAGTTATTTTGAATACTTCTTCATGGTGAGACTGGATAAGCATGCACTCTCGAATGAGTGACATTTATGTAGTAAGACACAAGGAGAGAGACCTCTTAGATTAGTTCCATTTAGGACCTAAATCCTTGTGGAGTTGGTGATATAATAATATTGTTACTTTTAAGACTTTAGTAGACTTATAGTCAGGTAGTATAGTTATGACATTATGAATTGATTACAACCTTTGAAAAAATATGGGATATTATTAATTATGTTATTTTTATGTCTCATGTCCTAATTTACATTACCTTATGGCGATGAGATGAATACTCTATTAATTATTTATGTTTAGTGATTTTATGGTTACCTAATGGGTATTATTATACACACCCCAACATGAAATATTCTCACACATGTCATGTATTACTCAGATGATAAACCTTATCGACATAGTTCAAGGTGGACTATGAGAAAATAGAGAAAATTTGATTTAGAAGAACCGTAGTTCGTTCCAGGTGTTGATCTTGGGTAGATTCCCATGTGTTGTTTTTTACTTTGTGTTCGTTATAGTTATAGTGGTATGTTTTTTTATTTTCTTCATTTTTTGTACTACCTATTATACTATGATGTCGAATAGATGTTATGCATGCATTTACAGTATCAATTGTTTATCTTTTTTAATGATAACAGTGTATCGAGATGTGTGCATGTGTATAGGTACATTTGTATATGGAATCCCATTTTTATGACATGTATACTATGTAATACTTTCCATCCCCTGGCATGTGGGAGGTGGTCTTGGGGAGTCAAAATTGGATTACTTCCAACTAGGAGACTCCCAATGGGTTGGTCCATGGTATTATTCCTATTTGATTGTTGAGATTACCAGATCTAGATAAAAATAATGAGACCACGTCATTATACAATTTTTTAAATTTTTCTCAACCATTGTGCATAGGATACATGTAAGTAATTTTTTAGGATTTTTTATGACTAAAGTAGAAAAAAAATAAAGATAAAAATGATTCCAAATTTTAAATTTTATTATTTGGAATTTTTCAAACAAAATGTACATGCCAGTAATGATTTACATGAGATCCAAGTCCTTAGAGGATATATTTAATAAAATATAAAAGGGTTATAAAAAATTGATGGAGTCCAAAAATCAAATTATAAACAATATTATTGATGATAAAAAAAATTCATTGATGGAAATTATGATGGATTCTTCAACCGAATCATTATTGTTGTCATATGTATTTGAGGACTCTATCACAAAACCCCTATAAAATTATTCTTGAGAAAATATAATTTCATTACCCATGCCATCAAACAGAATCTTTATTTTTAAGAACCCACCTAACTAGAACCTTATAGTTACATATACTTGGCATTGAGTAGTGTCAATATGGGTAACCCCAAGGGAATATTACAAGGTTAAGTGAGAATGAGGTCAAAGTGAATTGAAAGAAAGATAAGTTTTCATATGGTGGATTTATTAGTCATAAAAGATATTATTTGGTCATGCTGACAGGCTAGTAGATGGGACTGAACATCTCTTTAAGGAATCCAGCATGCCTATCCGGCCAAGTCCCAAGGTCTATATTGGATTGTCGGGTAGAATTTGATGGTATGTTGGGGATGGTTGTTACAAGTTTTACTAGATCCAATGCTCAATCAAAAGGGTTGGCGCACTACATGGGATTGAGTAGTGGGTACAAAATAGGGTAATTTTTCATTAATGTGTGGGTGTGACATCTGTAAAAAGGTTATAATTAAAATAATAAATGTTACTACCCATTTCAACAAGGTGAACTTTATTTTCTTGATACCACGTGATTAAATATTCATATTTAACTTTTATTCTCTTGGAGTAGTGTCAAGATGGGTGACCACCTAGGATGTTTCCCAAGGTGTGTGTGAGTGAGGATAAAACACACCAAAAGAATATGATTTGGAATGTGTGGATGGTCATTATTCTGATAAGTAAACATTTAGTTTTATGTGTTTTTTTGAAGATGAGAAGAAATATTCTTATAGAAAATCAAGATGTTCCTATGAAACTAGGATCCAGGGGTTATATGGGATATTAGGGAATCATGTGGTGTTTATTGTGTCCTATTTAATACATTGGTAAAGTGATAAAGGGTTATTAAATAGTAAATAATATCCAACAAATAATTACACTTATTTATTATCCAAAAATGTGATCTATTAAAGAAATTAGTTTTGAAGAACTATATATGCATGATCTAAAATTTTTCTCAGCTTTATATGAGATGAATATAAACCCATAATTAACATCAAACCACTCAATTTATCGTATATTTCTTAGTTATGGAGAATATTGATGAAGTTATGGTGTTCGGGGTTACACACAGAGAAAAATAATACTTAAGATAATTTATTATAGCACTCAAGACTATAAGGTGTACTATTACTTTTAGGATCCCACATGATTATTACTCAACATTTAAGTGTGTCAATATTATATTAGTTTTGGGATGGGTTACATATTGGTAATATTCATATGGTAAGTTTGAGGCAGGAAAAATAACACTACATGTACAAGAGTTGGCCTATGAGAAAATTCATTAGTATGATAAGTGCCATTTTGAGTATGTGGGCTGGTTGGAAGATAGGATGACATGTGTATACAGGAATAGTAATGGTTTATAAAAGTCCAATATCAATGGGCTATAAGGGATGGTTTGGATTTCTTTTCTTATCAGTGGGGTTAATTAATTACATTTTTGAAAAAAATAATGAATATTAAAATTAAAATTAAAATTTCCAACAATTTCTTTTCCAAAAGAATCTTCTCCTTAATAAATAAATTTGGAATAAATATCTTTAGATAATATTTAAAGAAGATTGGTTTCATATGAGCTAGAATTAAATTATAAAATAACATCAAACCATACAAGTAATGATATGTTATTAAAATCTATGGATAAGCTTGAAAAAATTGAAGGTCGAGACATACAATAGTATATAAGTGAAGAGTTTATATTTCTTATCACCAGAAAATTCAATATATAAAATGGTAGGTTTGAAGGAAATATACCCTAATCATGTTTTTGGGGCTATAAAGTTGGGAACATTGCTACAAGGTGTAAAATGATATTTTATGATGGTGTTATACAATCAAAAACAATAAAAAATCCAAAAAGTAAATTTCTTCATAAAAGACAGTAACTCGTTTAATTCATCTGGGAAAATATTAACAATGAATATGTTAGTATGCATAGAAGAAGAATATGATATATGGTAAATATGTTGAAACAAAATTTTAGTTGGATGTAGAAGATGTAATGATAACTACTATAGGAAAGGAACCAATTTTAAAGTGAATATTATATTCAAATAGAATTTATTGTTAAAATCAATGTAGAATTTTTGGTGGATTTAGAAGAGCATGATGTCTGGTGATCCAAAGAGGAAGACATAAAATTTATTGGTGATTTATGAACATAATTCTGATTTAGATGAATAGTAAATATCAGTTCAATTTCTTGAACAAAGTGTAGTTACATTGAAAATTAATCAAGAATCTAAAATGATATCTGGTGATCCAAAGAGGAAGACATGGCCTGGAATATTCTTAATTGAAGAATTATTATGAGGTTCAAAATGAAGGTTGACATGGTGTTGATAAATTTTTAAATCATAGAAGATTTAGGCACATGGGTAAAATTACAGATCAATATGATACTGATACATAAAAAGTTGGAACATTTTCTATCTAGAACAAGGGAAAACCCCTAGTATTTAAGGGTAAATCATCAACTAGGTATATATTAAAAAGTTAGAGACATGTGTATTGGAAAATATGAGAAGATATTTCAAATAAATAAGTATAAATTTTGTGTTATGGAAAAACAATATCCTACTATAGAGATGAAAAGTTCAATTTAAATGTATAATCACCCTAAATTTATCAAAGGATAATAAGACTATATGTGGAGTCTCAAAAAAGAAATAATTTCCATGGATATTTATTTCATTATTCAAATTTTTTACATAAATATATTGATTTGAGGGGGAAAAATAAAAATAATCACTATAGAAGTCAAATCCATGGGAATTCAATGCAAGAAAACCTGATTACATTGGGAAATCAGTACTCTCTGTTTAAAGTGGAAGAGGAATATATTTTCATTACCTATTATGAAGTGAAATAATTTTTGGAATATTATTGAATGAATTGATTGGGTGTCTCTTGGAAGAATAATAAAAATATTGAGAAGTCTAACCTGGAAAAAATATCTCTCAAAGAAATAAAAAATAATTTCACTTGGATCCTTGATTGTGTGTGTTCATCCAAAATTACCAGATATATGAGCCTATTGAAATATATGAATATAGTATTTCATGGAATATTTTAGTTTTATAATCATGATACTTTGAAGATCAAAGGAAGTGAAATGACCTGATTAGTAGGTGGAAACTTTAAGAATATATAAGTAATCTCTGTGGATGGATTATAGAATAATATTTTTTTGCGAGTCAACTTTTTAAATTGTTATTAATTTTAAATTTAAAAAAAAAATCTTCAAAAAAGGAACAACTAAAACCCCTATCATGAATGGTTATAGGAAAATTGCTAATCTATACAATGTGAATAGTAATAAAACACTTACATTTATATAGTGAAAAATCAAAATATATTTTTTCCTTATATTTCATTCCACTTTCAAATAAACAATCATTGAAAACCAATCTAGGCTAAGAGTCACGATGGAAATTATGACCTAAGTAGAATATGGGAATATGTGTGGGTTGAATTAATGAGAAGAAATATCATCTCAAACCCTTATAAAAATAAACATCCAAACAACTTTACCTGTTTTACACTATTTTATATGTCATAAAAAATCAAACAAGAACATGTGGAGGATGGTTATTCATACTTCTTGTATATGGTCATAGTATAATGTCATCCATTATATTCATACAATTATAAAAAAGTTAGTAAGTGCATGAAGATGTGTTAGAAGAAAGTCAACTTTAATACTAGATGCTCAATCATATTTATTTGATCCGATAATGGAACCAATTTTATATACATTGAGGTTCAAAAATACCTTGAGAAGCATGTCATTAAGCATCAAGTGTCTTTGGTGATGACACTATAATAGAATGGGGATATATAATGATGAAATTGAATGGTGTAAGTAATTTCCAAGAAAGTGTATAAAGGTGTAGATAATGTGTTAAATCTATGAACAAATTTAATGTTTTTATATAGAATGAACATTATATTGGGTGGCATGAATTGATTCTATCAAAATATTCATTGGAGTATCAATTCAAATAAGCATTATGATATTACAAATGGATGTATAAAATTTCATTCTTATATTTTGTAATCAAAGATAAGGGTTACATTAAACCACTCTTGTGATTCATAATTTTTAATAATGAAACCAATGTTTGATAATAAATAAGTTCATTTCATAACCTAAAATGTTTATAACATTTATGGTGTTATTGGATATTCCTATATTTAATTAATATATAATTCAAGAGGGAAACTGTTGATCAAAACCACTATGTGAATATGACCAAGTAAGAATAATTCATGGTGCTTATTTATATGGATGATGTTTAATTCTCAGGGAGAGAGAAGATATCTATTAATGGATTTTCTAATATTATTATTTCATTATTTTATATGTCCATGATCAGTGAACTCACGTATTTTCTTGATTATTTTTCATTCAGAAATAGAAAATCACTTTCCTATTTCATTATAATAATATAAAACCAATGTTGAAAAATATTTGTATGCATGAATTAAATAAAATATCAACTCTGATTATGGTCGGAACATAGATAGGGAAGAATTAGGATGTAAAATGTAATGATATTATATTTTATAAAAGAATAATATTTATCCTGCTATATTTATAAACAAGTCGGTCAGATATTTCCCATGAAACGTGTTTGGGAGAATATTTCAAAGCTAATCCAAAATATGAGAATCTCATATCAATAAATATGAATATGAGGAACTATAAAATTGGGTTTTCTTTAAAGATGGTAAGGATCATTAATTATTATCATTTTTAATCTAAAGTGGGTTGGATATGTGGGGGATCTAAATTCTATAAGTATTGGTGTATTCTCTATTTGATGTAAATGTGTGGTCTTGATGAGTAAGAAACTAGAAAGAACATCCCTTAATATTATAGAATATATTCTAATATCCATGTATTGAACATAACTCATATGGATTAATAAATTGGTGGAGGACATTAGTGAATAACTGAACCAACCTAGATTGATATTTTATGAAAACATGAGGGAAATTGAAATTATGAAAAATCAAGTTCATTACTCATGTACCAAATATATAGAGACCATATATTACATTTTTAAGAAGAAGTTAATTTAAGGAGTGATCAAAATGTAAATGTTGGAACTAGTCCAAAACTGGTAGAAATCATGACTAATTATTTATTCACTCTATGATTTTAGAAGTATAGGTTGAACTTTTATGTTCAACCACCTCCCCCAATATAAGGGGATTCAAAAAATCCACTTTCCCCACTGTAAATATTTCTTTAAATTTTATTTTTGTTTTTTGGTTTTTTTCAATAAATTTTTCAATATATTAATATTATGGGATCCACTATCTATGGGGAAGTGAAACCCATTAGAATAAATTGATTGAGAGAATAGACGACATTGTATTCACTCTCATATTTCATTAGTTCAAAAAATGTTCATTGACTCGTTATGGATTAGAAACACTGTTAATCTATCTATTTATAGTTCATTCAATGTTTAATGTTTCATGAAATAATTGCATGGGTATATATCTATAAATTGATAAAATAATGGAATTCTATTTCCAAAGGAATAGATTGATGGAAGGGGAATAGTTCAACGCTATTTCCATGGAAGGAGATTCCATGAAGTATGATTGTGGGTGGTATTGAATGGTTAATCATAGAAGATCTTGTGATGGATTTATAAAAATAAAAATGGAAATAATTTTAGATCCACATGTTGTAATTGTTGGATTTATTTTTGAATAAAAAGTTATATTTATCAAATCCTAGAAGTTAGACCCAAAAAATATGGAATCCTTGATATATTTCTGATGGGTTTTAATAATTGGAGTGTTCTAGTCATTATTTTCAAAGGTGAACAATTGGAATCTTGAAATAATGGATGATTTATGATTAGAAGGTATAGTATTAGAAATTGGTAGCATGTATAATAGTGTTAATGAAGATAAAATTTTACTGATATTTAAAAAATGCGTGAAATACGCCGTCTATGTGTGAAATTTATCTCCTAAATACATAAAAGTAACAATATAGAGATTATATAAATAGTATAAAATAATTGAAGAAGCATACTTTTATATATAAAAGTACCCAATTCTAATTTTGGTCTGTAATTTTGATAATTCCCCTAATATAAAAGAGTATGTACCATAATATGTAAAAATATAATTTTAAACTATGTTTAAAATGAAAAAAAAAGTTCAAAGAAATTACTTGTATATGAGAGATTAAATTTTTTATTTATAAAAAAAATTACAAATTCCTATACCATTACTCATATATATAATATTGTTTTTGTTATTTACATATTTATTTTAGGAGAACTATATTTTTAAATGGAATAAATAATCCTCCTTGTATACATAAGATATATTGGAAGGTTCATATGGTATTTTTTTGAATTTTAAGTCTTTATATTTTATATTGTTTTAAGATAAGTTTCGAAAATTCCATATAATTTTATAAATTTCATGAATCTCAAAAATATAAATTCATATCAATCATAAAATATCATGTATACTATCATCAAAAAATCATATAGAACTAGAGATGTCTAAATAGTAGTTTGATGAAGTTCATTTCATACTGGAAGCCATGGTGGGTGTAAAATATATAGAATATTAATTTTATTATATGGACCATGTTCTTTTACATTTTAATAATCCTTATTCAAAATGGGTTGGCCTATTGTGGGTGTTTTATAAGACCTATTGTCTAATCAACAAGTTGTTGTTAAGAATTTTCAATCCTACAATAAAATTGATAATCTATCCAATAGAGTATTATAATATATTCTATAAATCATAAATTATATTTTATAATATGGTCAGATTATAATTGTGAAACTTGTGATTTCTATGGAACTATGAAGACTGCAAGATTTTAGGGGGATCTCATCGATTATAAAGAATTAAAAAATAGGATTTCACACTATTTATTTCATGTATTTTCTATATTCAAAAAATAACAAATATCACTCAAAAAAATTTATGGGAATATAAAGAAAAGAAATAAGAATATTAGGATTCAGTGACCATAACATGCATGATATGATAATTCTATTAAAAATTAAATTAAAAATATGGAATTAAGTGCACAGTATAGATTATAATGATAAGAAATAATTAAGGAAAAAATTTAAATTGAAAGAAAATCACAAATACAACACCCTTACATGCCTGTTACTTTTCTATTGTGCATGAACATTATAAAATATCTTTCTACCACTATTATTTTTTTATTCTTTACCTCAAAATATTTTTTAGATAGACAAGATGAGATAGTGATAATATGATCAAAAGTGTTTCTTTATTGATTTTTTTAACACAAACAGTGGATAGTGTGAACTCATGTTACATTAACACACTATCATCATATACCCCATGCATTAGACTTATGTGGTGAAATAAGAAAAATACAAATATCAATGCATTTTCATTTTATAATTTGAATGTGTGTTTGTGTGCTTAACGTTTTATGGGCTTTTATTTTTCTTATTCACACAAGGATAAGATCTATTTAAAGAAAATATGGATAGGAAACCCTAATTCATGCTTAACTATTAGGGTCTTTTGGGTGTCTGTTTGAAACCTATATACACATGGGATGTAATGTCCAATTATTAGAGTATGTATATGCTTGCGGATGTGGTTTTTGATTATGATTGGCATGAATGGTGGGGCTGTGAAAGGTAGGAGGATTACATGAGGTTTATATCTGTCATGTTCTTGATACCATTCTATAATTATACTATGATATACAATTATAATGTGGAGATGGATAATGTGGTTGTTAATGTTTGGTTATGACAGTGATATGACAAGTGGTTTTTAGATGTATAAATACAAAAGTGATTATATCATAGGATGTATGACATTATTGTGTGAGATTGAATATATCAATGAGTAAGTAGATTAAAATTATCTTATTTTCATATATTATTCTAATACTATGTTACTACACATGGATGCGATATTATTTGAGTGAGATTTATTATGGTTGAATGATGGTTTACCTGATGTAGGTACAAGTTAGTTCTACTTATTATTCACTAAGGCATTAACATTACCTTTCCACATTTTCACAAGATGTTTTGGGAAGGATTATACTAAGTATAATTTTATACTCAAACCTATATATATATATTCCTTTTTCAGGTTTCTAAGAGGAAGTTTGTGATTGAGTTGGAAATTACTATATTGAGACTTGGATGTGATATTGGAGTCTCTACCGTAGGTTTTTTAAATTGGTAATTTATTTTAGATTCATTGTTTATGAATTACATTAAAATTAATTTCTGATACATTTTAATTTATATTATGTGGAGTTGATTTTTGGTTTATCTTTTTAATGTGTTTTTTATTGTAATGCCTCCCTTTTTGTGTTTTATACCATAGATTCTAATCTCCAAATTGTACCCTATTATAGGTGAGATTCAGGGGTTTCACTCAAGTTAATTAATAGACCATGTGGGGTTCTTAATGGGGGTGGGTCATACAAGAGTGGTATCAAATTTATGGATGAGAGATAGGTTAGAGATAAAAGTTCAAAAGTAGTGATTTATATATATATATATATAATAATGAAAATTTTATAATCAATATAAGAAATTGACATTGTAAGAGAGACAAGTTAGGAAATAGGTGATTAGGGAAACCGATGATTAATGACAGGACTGTGAGAATGTTGAACATATGTTTTATGATGATATTTATTAGAATGTGTGACCTATGAAAGGTAAATGCCTCATGTTTTTAAAACCTATTATTGTTTTCGGTGATTCTATGGAAATTAAGATAAATTTAATTAAGTAATCATAAATTAATTACACATTTCTATGATTAGGATATTTATTTCATGGCTTATATATATGGATAACCTTCATTATCCACATACAATTCTAGTTAGTGAGTTATACTGGGATTATATGGTTAATCATAGTAGGGTCGAACAAGATGAGGAAGATGATTCATAGAAGAATATATTGTGTGATTTTTAGAGATAGTACTTAGAAGTTTATAAGCGGAGTGTCTATGATTTAGATACAAATTATTAGTTGTAATATTTATATATAACCTTTAATTTTATTTTCAATATAAAGGAGAACTAGACCATGTTCTTTTTATTCATTTGATGGAAGATTCGTATTAGTGTTGATTTCTATTTCATTGGGAGAGTGTGGTGTTTATAATTTCAAGGGATAATTTACAGAATATTTTCCAAGTAGAGTTTATTTCATTAAATATGAAGTTAATTATGTGTCAAATATTCTTTCTCTTCATTTGGGGGGCATGATAATGAGATAGATCCGGATTATGTTTAAGGAAAATTAGAATTTTCCCCTGATCAACTCTCGTATGAGGAGAAAAGAGTGTGTAATAATAGAGAGTTCTATGTCTTTCTATTCAACATTAGTCTACCCCATATTTGTTACCTATGTATATAAAGGGGAATTTTAAGAAAGAGGTGATTGAGAGGATGATTTTGAGGTATCTTCCATGTCAAGAGGGGATCCATAACAAAATATTAAATATAATGACTATATATGGATGATTTTAAACATCTAGGTAGTTGATATTTTGACTTGTGGGGGTCAATATAAATGTAATTCATTACATTAATCAATTTCATGTAGTCCTCATGTACCTACCAAGATATCTATTTTAGTGTTCATTTCCAAATGATGCTATGGACATCATGAATTCTAGTGTCTAACCACTATAGATGATAATCATGGAATTGGAATAAATTTTTTTAGTTTTTTTCTAGAAATAATTACTTTTGAGGCCATATCAAAACCATATAAATGAAAACATTGACTATATTAAAGAAGATTAATTTAGAACTAGTAAGCTCTATGATTTCCCTCATCATTAGGGAAATGGTTTTGATCATAGTTGTAATGGTAGAAAACAGTCGATCAAATGAAGTATAATATTTGGGTGTGGCTATTTTCATTCCATTAATAAGCTAATTCTTGGTGGGCTAGAGATCATTAATGGAAACATCTATTTATCTCATACCATGAACTTTTCTTTATTTGATTATTAATATTCGCATTCCTCTATTTTACCCATATAGTTACACTCCTTGGGAATTAAGGTGGATAGTCATATGGTGACCTTGGTGTTTATTATACTAGTTTGACATAAGTCTAGTTAGTTTGATGTGTTTTGTGGTTATTAGATGACGATGAGGAAACATCATTCAATGGTGGATCTCATCTAATTAAAAATAAACCCATATAACATCATCTTAATAATGGGATATTTTTATATTTTATTTTCTCATTGGTTGACTCAATATGATAATTTATTTTCTGAATAGGGAAGTCTGGTTTACAGGGTTTATTAGTGAGAGGGATTATCAAATGGGTCGCGAACATTTAGATCCCTGATTTTTCCAGCAAGAAAATTTGATGTTTTAATTAGTATAGGACCAAACTAAAGTGTTTATTTGGGTTATTGTGGAGTTTCTATATGTTTTTAATAAATATAGCATAACCCCCCCCCCATTTGACTTAATATAAAGTTAAAAATATAATTAAAACATGGTGTTTCCATGATTCCAATTTTTATTTATTATATAGAGAATTATAAGTTATAACAGTTGGGGATTCAAACCTATTGTTTGATGTAGATGGGTTTCATCTAACCAATTATCTCTATTTTGTGTGAAATGATGTTATTCGCCGACAAGGGGAATGATTTTTTGAGTTATTGAATATACTAATGGTAGTTAAATTCGTCAATAGTTAAGAACCATTTTTTACCCCCAATGATATTTGATTTCTTTATTTAATTGAAGGGAACTTACTGTTTTTAAAAACTGCACCTATGATCTATCTTCCATAAAATGAGGGCGAAATATGATTTTATACAAAATACTACTTTCAAGTTTCTTTATGGGCACCTTATTTTATTTCAATAAGTGAGGGAGAAATAGGATTTTATACCAAATATTACTTTTATACAAAATATGATTTCTTTCATATTTCAGTTGTTCAGTGTCATGAACACCCATTTTTTCGTGAGCCTCATAAGCCCCACATTTCATACGTTCTGAGATCACCTCATGGTAGTTTTTATCAATTGCATTCTTGTTTAATTTAAGTGAGAGTAAGATCCTATTGAGAATATGGGGACCATTTTAGAAGAATTTTGTAACTATTTAATCTATGGGAATATCTCTATATATAGGTTATAAAATCATGTGGTACATTTCATTTCCCATGTTATGTTTCAAAAAATATTGGATGTTATCCTTTGAAGATCGTGGTAGTTGTTTCCTGGGAAATAAGAATGAATATTTCAAATAATAATGGTTTCCTTTGTCTCATAGGATATTATAATCGAATTTTTTTAATAAAAATGGATAATGACCCCTTTATCAACCATAACTAGAAATTACTAGGTATTTATATCGACTATTAAGTGTCATACATATTTTTATTTCTTAAAGGACAAATTGATCAATTATGTTTATTTTTAGTTACAATGGGAAGGGGTTATGTTTAAGGATTTATGTTACAATTATTATATTTTCTGGGGGATTATTTTTATGTAGAAGAGAGTGACAAACTTCTAAGGGTCTAAGTAGTAAGAAATTCATAATAACAATTATGCCACATATGATAGTGAGTTATCAATAATGGTGTTTTATCAAAAACTTATGATGGCATTACCACATAGGTGAATTATTTTTAGTAATAATAGATCTGAAAAGATTGCCTTGTGTCTTCTCTCAATAGAATTTGAATATGCATCTATATTGATAGATACAGTTCTTGTATGACTATGAATTCAATATCTCTTACTCCATATGTAAAAGAAATGTAGTTTTTTATGTGAATATTAGGATGTTGTGGGATATTCCATTCGAGAGTATGTAGATGGGTAGAGAGTGATAGGTGCTCTTATATAAATGGATATTGATATAGAAGAATCTAGTTGTAGAGATTTGTTATATCATATGACTATATAGTCATCCTTTTTATAGAAGGTCAAGGAGTCTTATTTTGGAGATCTAAATGTGGAGGTTCGGAGTGATTTTGTCATCAATAGTGATGTTTCTAATACATGGTCAAAGGATAATGATCATTAGGCATTATTTCAACTGGAGTTATTCATTTTTTAGTAATGATAGAAGTTGTTCTTCATTAATTTAATAAGTATCAAATGGTCATGAATTAAAATAAATACAATATGTATCATGTCTCAATGAATCTATTCTAATGGTTATTTATGAGGTGATAAATAGTGAATTATGTGTTACAATTCTTGGTTGGTTGGTAGGTGAACACAAGGAATCGTGATCCTATAATTTTTTTATATACGTTAGTTTTCCAAGGGTGTAAGTTGGAGGAAACTTCAATAGAATTTATAATTGGTCTATATTGACTTCAACTAATATATATTACTACATTTTAAATAATGGTTTGTTTGGTGATTTCATCTCATTCCATATTGATTTAAGAGTTAATTTTTATGGATGTTCTTTCAAGGTAGTGTATAGATTAGGTATTGAATTTTATTTCAATGTCAAGGGACAACATCTCTGATCAATATCATCATTTTATCCCATGATTCTAGGAAGGATTTCAGCATTCTTTTTCCTCTCATCAATTCCATAGAACTATTTCCTAACCATAGATGAATCGATGGATAAATCATAATGACAAAAAACATGAGGGAATTTTCAATTAATAAATATTTTATTTTGGTGGATCATGGGTAAAAACATAACTTCTATTGAGTTTCCATATAATTATATTTATCACTAACCCATTATAATTTATTTATTTAAGACATTATTTGGGTTCTCATATAGATATACATTGAGCTAAATCAATATTGGAGAGTAAGTGGTATTTAGTTAAGATATGTTATAGAGAACGAATGAGAATGTGAAAGGGGTTTGAGAGTTGACAAAGGATGTACATGACTATGAATTTTCATTTGAGTATCAGAAGAGGAGAACATTAGAGTTTCAGATTATTGATCATTTATTCTTTAAAATTTCACCTCATCTTGGGAAATAGTTGTTCATCCAAGGTTGCAATATCTATCCATATTTTATTGGTCCCATTGAGTTATTGGATTGAATTTTCAAGATGGTTTATTATTTATCTCATCCCTTATAGTTTTATTTTTTCATTGATATCATCCATATGTCAAATATTTGATGGTATATTAATTAATATATCCAATTCATCAATTTGGGTGACTTGGATGTAGAAGATGATGCATTTTTTATGGAATTATTTATTTAGATTTAGGAACTTTTTAGGTGTTATTTCATGAGCACATTGTTCTCATAGTTCATGTTTTATGGGAGTATTGTGTCTCATAAGAGTGTACAAGTGAGATTTAGTTGTGTATTCACACTAACCTTCCCAAAATATTTCAAACCATGAATTTTTTGATATTGAGATACTTGACCATGTATTAATTTTATTTATAGTTTTTATATTAATTATATGTTGAATTTTTGTAATGGAATTTTTTCTATTAAAGAGATATATCTTAGAGGTGTTTCAGTTTCTTTGAAGGTATTTTTTTTAATTTTTTTGGTTTTTGTTATAGTATATTTTAATAAGTTAATGGGTATCTAATTTAATGGACTAGTCTTTCTCAGACCATTATAATGTTTCTTTCACGTGTTGGGGGTTTCGGGTGAAGGTTGTATGAAAGAAGGAGGGGTATGAGCTAAAGTTTTAATGGTATGTATTCCATTGCATTCTATACCACAGTTTTTCACCATGAATATTTTGACAGAGAAGAATGTTTCTATATAGTCTTATTTTTTATCATATGATTCCTTAGGTTGCAGTGTGGTTTTAGTGTTGAAATATAGGGTATGAATTTTGAGGTTTTTATGTCACATTATTTCATGTTGTAATTTAGTTTGTGGAATGAAGAAGTATATTTATGGGATAAATGTTTCTATGTTGTCCATGAATATGAAAATCCTTAGGTTAATCTAGCATAAAGCCTTTTGAGATTATCATATGTGATATTGGTTTCACTGTAAGGTGTAGAGTTGTGGTGTGATGGTCTCAAGGTGATTCAAGTTTATCTAACATAATATTTTTTTCACATGGGTATGTGGTGGTTAAACTAATGTTATCATCTGGTTAATATCGTGTGAGTGAAATTGTTTTTAGTTATACCAATTTTGGTTTGAATTCCAATGAGGTCAATTTCATAATCTAAGAAATTTTGGAATAATCTCATTATGGTGATGGTGTTTTATCAAGACTTTATTTAATTGTATGTAGTTAAACCAATTTTGATATCAATATTCAAGGGATATTGCAACATGTTTTTCAAAGCTATGCTTGACTAATCCTCATTTTGGTGTGATCATAACACATCAAGTTGTGATTTTTTAATTTTTTGAGTTATTATAAATTTGGGAATTCCATTATGCTATTTTTTATTTATCTAACTATCTTAAACCCCGAGGTAACCAAATGTGATTATCTGGATACCTTTATCCATACATTTATCCATTTTATTCACAATCTTCAAGATATCAACCCCTTGTGATCCAAGGTGAATTACTCTTCTCTTATCCTTGATTCCATTTTTTCCCTTTCTTCTAAGTAATTATGTTACATTGGTTTTGATTCTGTTTTTTGTTGGTGTGTTTTGATTTAAATAGAAAAGGGTTTTAAATAGAACTATTGGTTGATTATTATGTGTTGTGTAACATTTTATTAGAGACTTATTCATTTTCTTATGAAATGGTTCTTATAGATTTGGTTGAGGTAGGGTATAAGATACTTATCCTTCCTCACTTATGATAAAATATTAGAATCATGAACTTTTTTGGATGGATGATATGGATAGAACTAAAAATATAATGAACTAGTTCAAAGGTAATAGGAAGGAAGGGTTGATTTATATGTGATTTTTAAAATTTCATGTTAATGAATATATATTGGATGTTTTATTCATGTGGCCACCAAAATATTTTTTATTTATTTTTTAATATATATTTGTTACGACCATTTTTTTTCTCAGAATCACCATTTATAATGTTTAATCACATATAGTTTTTAATCGAACATTTGTGTCAAAATAAAGAATAAGAATTGATGTTAAAATGTCAAAATGTTCCTTTATTATTATATTATTATTAATGTATAATTTATTAAAAGATTTTTTTTAATTTTTTCCCTTATTTTATATTGTATAAGAAGTATTCCTTGCTATAATTAGATGTTATTTTGTGGATTTCTTCAATGTTTAAATGGATGTGTTAATGTTGTGGTCGTAGTACTGACAGATGAACTTTTGTGTTGTAATAGAAGTGGTGTTATGTATAGTAGTGGGTGAAGCATGAGATTTTTTTATTGGTGTGGTTCTTATAGGAATGTCTCATGGGTGGTTTAAGTGGTTATGGGTGTGGTTGTTTGGGGTTGTGTTATGGTTATCTAAGGGTATGAAATGTGGATTGAAATCATGGTGATGGGTGATGAAATTGAATTAGTAAATAGTGCAGTATTAAATGTTATTTTATTTGGGGTGGAATAAATGTATCTGATCAAATTTTACCGATGCAATAATCATTATTAATGATTAATGACCAAATGTATTATATGGTTTAATTAATGGTTTTCCATTACATATGAAAAATTAATGGAATATAGAATAAAATAGTTTTGGTAAATGTTAAAAATGTAATTTAATGAAATAATTAATGAATTGAAAATTAAAAACATTTTTATGGATATTTTTTGTGGATAGATGATATTTCTAATATTAAATATATGAAAATAGTTTATAGTACATAGTTATGATTGCGAGATTGATGTAGTGGATGATTTTAATTATGGTTGGGTGTGAACCCTTATATTAGTATTGTGAATGACTATATACCTTTGTATTTTCACTTATTTCATATGAACCACCACCTTAGTTGGGTAACATGGTCAATGATTATATTAGGACATGAGTTTATATGTATTTTATAATATCTAAGTTGTTATGGAAACAAATTATTGACTGATACCTCTTCCCTACACTTTCTAAAAATATATTATGGGTTGTGATGTGTCAAAGTGTGTCTATATATGCAAGTTGTGATGGCCTGTTATTAGAGTTTTTATATCATGGTTGACATGGTTTGTGAGTATGATGGAGATTCATGGCGGGGTCCATGCATTGCAGTATAAAGATCAAGGGTCAATTTAACTCAAGTTCATGATTCCCTATTGTGAAGAGAATGTGAAGTGAAATTATGATGGGGTAATGTGTTATGTGGTAGGGGTGTGTGGTTATGTCAGTCATAGGATATATGGTTTTTCATATGTGTGGATATGATATCTATTATAACATAGTTTGGGTGATATTGGGTGAGTGATTATTAGAGAGGTTCGATGATAGTTAACAAGATATATGTGTCTATAGTTATTCTATTTATTCACTAAAAATTTAGTATTCTTTTTCCATATTTTCAATAGTGTTTTTTGAGAAGATCCTAATTATTATACTTGTAACACCCCAAAATTTTGTGAAATAAATTTTTCAAATAAATTTAATCTTTTCAATTTTTTTCACTACATAAAACACTGATGATATCTTGTGTCATAGACAACATCGTTTTTAGCATGCATTATACGAAACAAATATAGCATCCATGACACACGACATCGAGCTTCAGCGAACCATGAAATAATATTATATTAAATATGATTATTATATTATCAACATTTAATATATACTTATGAATAGTATTAACTACTTTATGAAATATAAATATGAATTTCCTAATTGATATAAATTTATTTGTAAACTCATTGTAAATAATGAGTCAATTTTTCGTATTGTAATTATAATTCATCAATAATACAATTTTCTAAAAATTAATTATTATTTCTTTTTATGATAAAACATTATAATTAATTTTTAGGGATTTTAGAAAATATATTTTATAAAATTAACTAAATTTTTGAAATCAACATATTTAAATTAACTATTGGAAAAATTATGGTATTTTCAAAAAACAATATTGATCTTTTAGTGAATTTTGAAAAATAATAATGTTTGAAATATATAATTTACTTTCTATAAATTAACTGATTTAAATGAATCATTGTTTTTTAATGTAACATAGGTATTGTTTTGTTATAATTAATCCCCTTAATTAAAATTGAATCTTTTATATATTTGAGTTTAGTATAATTTTATTTTAGGTTTCAAAACAGTGGTTTTTTGAAAACTATTTTAAAGTGCATAATGATTTTACATTATAATTAATTATAATAACCCCTAATGAGGAATTATTTAAAATAGATATAGTGATTATGTATAAATAAAATTTAATATGTATTCATTTAATTATTATTATTATTAAAAATAGAGTTTGTATAATATCTTTAAGTGCTTGAAAATACAATTTTTGAAAACCCTCTTTTTCATCGCCTCGGAAAGGCTTTCTATAAATTCAATTTTTTCTAATAATATATAATTTATTTGAAAAAATAATTTTCATTTTTGAAATTGTAATATCAAAATTATCTTTGGGTGAATTTCTGGTTTTTTTAAAATAAGTTTCATTTTTGATGAATAGTGAAAATAAGGAATTTTAATTGAAAACAATATTTTTATTTTTTTAATGCTTAATTGTATTTTAAATTAGTTTTAAAGATATATTATTTCAATTATACATCCATGAATATAATTTACTTCATTGTAATCAATTTCATATTGATTTTTGATATAAAAACTTTGTCAACATTTGAGCATTTTCTATTTAAAATCATGTTTTCTCATCATGTACGCTGAATTAATTTTAAATTAAAAATTTCCAATTAGGTGAATAATTTTTTTAAAAAAAATATATATATATATTTTAATTAGAATAATTTATTTAATCTAACATGTTTGACAATGTTATTGACCAAATTGAATAGTGAATGTAGTAAAAATTAATTAATGCAGTTATGGTAAAAAGGGATTTACCATGGGGTTAAACTTAGAAGATAAGAGTGAAAATGAAATACCAACTTTTCCAAAACCAGTTTTGTGGGAATATTGCCACATTATCTCTTTCATTTTCTTGAATGGTCCAATTTTTAATCTTTTTACATAATAAAAACATCGGTATGAATGAATCTTTTAAAAACATTTTACGTTTCCCACTCACCTCACTTATAAAAGGACATGACCTATCCTCTATTATTCACAAATTTACATCATTTTCACCCAATAAGTTCACTAATAATTTTTTAACTTCCCAAACCTAATCCTATAATCCTTATTTTGGAAATAAATTCATCCTCAGAATTATTTTAGTGTAGACCTAAAGAGGATACCCGAAGAAGAGGTATCATCATCAAGGAGCATATTTATTATATTTATTCCGACACACTATTAAATTATTATTATATAATTATTGTAAATAAACACACTATATTCTAAATACTTATGTATTTATGTTATGTTTATGACTTAAATCCATCTCCAATTCAATATAATGATTTAAAAAATCACCATTCCTGTGTACGACGGACTAACATCTCATGAATCGATATCCTTCATTTTTCTCATTACCACCTTTCAGGATTAGGCATAATGGTGGATTTATTATTTATATATTAAATTTATTATTTCATTATTATTATTATTTAATTATTATATCATACATACCTTCATACTATCTTTTTTAATATGATAACATTGCTCATGTGTATGGCGGAGTACCTGCTCGTGAAGAGATGTGATCCATTCACGCTTTACATGAAAGTAATTAAGGAAGAGATTAATAAAAATATGTGATATATATTAAATAGCCATGATTTTTTAATGATTATATAGACATAATATAATTTTATTTATTTCAATATGATAACAAAATGAAAACAGACATTATGCGTATGTACATACTACTATCTCCATGAATGGGGTATTTCATTCTCTATCACTAAATTCAATTGATTTTTAGAATATATATATATATATATATATATTTAATATATTTAACACCCTAATATTTTATGGTATTCATATTCTAAAATAAATTCTATTTATTTGATAGCTTACATTCAACATCAAGCAGAAACAAACTACGATATAATATTAAATATTAGTGTGGCCATTGGAATATTAAAGTGGCATTATGAATAGTTATCTAGGAATTAGAATGATCAAATCACTCATGAAAGTATAAATAAAATTTATCTATCTAATAAATTAAAATATGATATATTTATACAATAGAAAAAGTAAATAAATGTTTTAAAATTGATAAATTAAGTGTTTGTATTTTTGTAACACATAAATTTTCATTTTCATTTTTATAATTAATATAATTATTTAAAGTAAAATTTATTTTTATAAAATTGATTCATAAATTTATAATTCATCATAATTAAAATAAAAATTTATTAAACCATATTTAATTTTTCTAAATGTCATAAAATCAGTTATAGGATTAAAATTATAATTTTTTTTATAAATGGTGACTTTATTAAAAAATTAAATTTATCATATGTAAGAAATTGTTATCACAAAATAGAGTCCATTTTTAAAATCTAATCATTAAAAAATGGTTAGGTTTTATTTTTGGTATTTTTCTAAAATAGTTGAATTTTTACTGAATAGTGAAATATTGTAATTTATATTATTTAACATTATTAGTAAATAAATGAATTTTTGAGTTAGGGATGATTTATTATCCCATTATCCCAAATAAAAATTTTATAATAACTTTATTTTGTCATAGTAATCAACGATATTGATAGTCTTTAGAAAATATAATAAACAAATGAATAAAATAATCAAAACACCCCTCTCCACTCACTATAAATACTACCCATCACCACCCCTTTTCCTTAGAACTTATAAGACTTTAATATTTTATAAATTATTCCCAATTACCTTCCCAATCATATTTTTTCATGTCCAATACCAACTGGTCATACCTAAATACCATATCTAAGTGACTTTAGGAGGTTTCTAAGGAGATGGTATTTAAGATGTAAAATCATCCTTATTTCTCTTTTAATTTCTTTTTCATTTCATAGCCTCTCCTCACCTCCCATATCCAAAGTAGGATGGTAACACCAGTATCACAAAAAAAACACACACACACACACATATATATGTATATACTATAATTTTAATTTTTTTAATACATCACCAAATCCCTTCTCTTCTCTTTTTATTTTTAAAAATGAAAACACCATTCATGATGTCTCAATTCACCACCTTCGTGGATTATGAGGTTTAATTTTCAATTAATACCTTCAAAGAGGGTCATACAACTATTATTATGGTTAAATAGGATTTTAATATACATATTATAAGTTATATAATGTTCTATTACTAATATTAATAAACATAATATAAAATAAAATGAAATAAGTTAATGTTGATCTCAAAAACTGTTAAAATAAATTAAGATATTTTCATCAACATTTTATCTAATGAATTATCCTCATATAAAATAAAAAATAAAATATGATACCATTTAAAAATATTAAATTTCATTAATGCTAAATAATTTCACATCTATAGAATTTTTTCCCACTTGAAACGAACTCCCATATTTTTACTCAAGGGAACCGACCATAAAACCACAAAACGAACACTCGAGGAACAATGAAATTAAACATTTTAACTCATAAAAATTTCCATAAACGAAATTAATAAAATTATAATAAATATAATGTAGTTTTAATAGGTTATGAATTATTCAATTACTGAATTTATTTTCATTATTTGGGTTATTAAGTACAATTACAGAATTCTTTCAGACATAAGTATGGGTTTCTCATCTCACTTTTATTTCTGTAAAATACTCTTTATTAACTACTTATTTATTGTGTGTGGTTAAAGCGTACTTCTCTTTCATATATAATATCATGAATAACTTTTTCTTCATTGAATTCAATGTTTCATTTTATGATCCTTAATTTTATGGGGCATATGGTTCGACGATTTACAATGTGGAAAGGGAATCCTTAACCCAATTTACATTTTTGGGATAAAAATATACCCTCTTGATTATGTAGTGATATGATTGTGTGTGAAATTATTTTTTATTATCTTATATTGTATTTACACTTATTTTATGTGAATTTATAGCTGATATAAATAATATATTCATTTGGTTAACTCTCAAACATTATTTTAACAATACTTTTTTAATTTATTCGTTTTCAAAATCTAAAAGGAATATTTTTAAACATAGATGGAATGATTTGATTTCTTCTCTTTCATGATACCTTAATGTCTTGAAGAATCCTTTACAATTTTAAAAGGTTATTTTCAATTAAATTATTTTTTTATACTTTTACATATTCTTAAATAAATTATTTCAAAGTAAATTGGTATTTCTCTCATGAATATCTCAAAGATTTTATTAGTGTATTTTCATATATGTCAACACTATTTGTTGATTATTATAATTAATTGATTTTGATATCCTATAATACCACAAATAAGTTTTTATTGAATTCTTTATAATCAGATTTACTATGGATGTCCTTCTTTTATACAATTCATCAAATTACACTAGATATTTTATGACTATGGTAAAGTTATTATAATTTACTCCTCCTCCAATGGCCTGAAGGCCTTCATTTTTTATTTATCTTGATAATATACCTTTCAAAGGGTGATGTGGAACCCTTACAAGTCCCTTAGGCGTAATTATTACATAGACCATAGGCTTTAGAAGAATTCATTTCCACTAGGATTCAAACATTACATACAACCAAGACTAACTTCATGGAACTACTCCTCCCTAGCATCTTCATCATGAAATCATATCTCCCCCTTCGCATGGCTGTTCGGATAGGCTTTCCCGTGCATAAACTGGCTTGTCCCAATGGTAGGTGTTGTACCCTCTCATTCATGCAATCTGTTTAGCTTCTGTTATAGTGGAAGCTCATTTCTCATCCTCGTTATGGAGCTTGTTCCTTGTAGGTTGTCTAGTTTTCATCGTCACTTAATGTGGCCTGAAGGTCTTTATGTGGCTTGAATTTGTTATTGGCCCAAAATCCTAGGTGGTCCGAAGGCCTTAAAGGATTTGGGGACCAAATCGGTGTCCCGAAGTCCCAAACAGGGGAATAGTATTTGTTGCTACAGTTCCAAACAGTTCCTTCTACAGCCCCTATACAGTGTCTACTACTATACTGCAACAGTTCTCACTACAGTACTGCTACAGAACCCGAAATATGCCTCCACCTAAATTTGATCTGTGGTCTCTTGGATGCACTTAAGGAGTCCTCAACAACCGGGCTAAGGCTCATGTTCATTATCATTTAATATTATAGTTTCAATATGAATGTACATGTTGATTATGTTTTACCCCTTTAATATGAGGAATTAATTGGACATAGTATGTTATGGGAAAGTCCCACTATAGCCCTCATTATGCATCAGTAGGTCTCACTCTACAAACTAGTTTGGGTATTTTCTAATTTCATACCCAATTATGTATGGTGTCTCTTCTAAAGCCTAGACGGTATGATTATCATTTCCCACATTATGAATCACCTATGAGATAAGTTATTGATAATCCATGTGATTATTTCACAAGTAAAAAATATATTATTAAATTTAATTCTCATGTTGTTGTTTACATGGAATTTTTTGATCATATTTTATTCCTTCCATATTATGGTTGATATTTTTTTAATGGAATTAACCTTGCCTTATTGTTTATATTTATTTATGATACCTTCAATTTTATGATTATCCTTACTGAGAATCGGAGCTCACCCCTTTCTTATGTTTTTTTCGGATTCCAAGATGTATATTATGATTGATAAGCAATTATATTCTAGGAAAATAGGGGTGTTTTCAATGTAGTTATTGTGTTGTATTTCATTTCGTGTTGTAATGTAATGAAAGTGTTTGAATCTAGATTTTAGAAGATACTAAAATACATGGCCATTTTTTATGTGATTTCTTGTACATAGTATCAATTTAATAAAGTAAGGAACCGAATCCATTCTACTGGGGTTGGGGTATTTATAATTGGTATCATAGAAAGTTTAGTAGAAACTTAGGAATCTTGATTTAATAAAACATAAACTATGTAGATATAACTCTATAACCGACTTTGAGAATATTCCCATGGTAACCAAGATTATTTTTTGATACTAGTTATGCAAATAATTTAGTTTTTTCAATGTTTTACATTTTCATAATCAAATATAGTGTATTTTATTATATATAAATGGAGCCTAATGGTCGGAATGGACACCAAATAACTACACATATTCCTTTTAGTTATTTTCCTCTTTTACAAGATAATGATATTGAATATGGATCTATAACTATAGATGAAAAATTATACTATACTGGGACAACTGGCTTAGGTTATAATTAATAACATTACTCTCATGGAGTAGTCTGATATATAATGTGGTATGAAAATGTTAAACCTCTTCATGTGACAAAAACCCCCATCATTCAATGAGACTAAAAACCAATTTCTAGATGACCAAAGGATAAGTTCATTAGAGAAGATATTTCTCCCTGTGTGATGTAATGAAATGTATATGGTTTTAATTGATGTTTGTCATCAGTCAGGAGGTGCGGATTAATGGAGATCATTAATTAAAAAAATAGGAGGAAGAAATTAAAAATAAGTAATGGTATAATTTTAAGAAACTTTTTGGGGAAAATATTTCCCTCACAAACATTGAGAAGATATAGAGAGATATTTATTGAATCTAAGATAAAAATAACATAAAAATATTTCCCTCATGCTTCAGGAGATGCGAAATCAAGAGTCATGGATTACTTTGGATCCTCGCCGGATGCGGGTTTCTTCCTCCCCAAAATTGAAGTTGCTCCGAAGGTACCTGGTTACGTTTCAGGTGAACCTATTGCCCCGGTTTCAGTGAAGTAATTCTATTAAGCTTCAGCGTTACACTCCTCACCACTCATCATGAGGTTTACAAGGCGGCGAACTCTTGTGGAGCACTTCGACAAAGCGGTCAATACAGATTGGGGTTTGAAGAACCGTGCGCTTGTAAGTATACTAGGTCCGCGTCAATTCCTCATTTTGTTTGCCGATAAAGAATATTTGGGTAGGGCTTGGTCGAGAAAGAGAAAACCCTTATGTGGCCTTCCTTTTCACTTACTTCGCTGGTCTTTTGAGGCGCACATGAACCGTGGCTCTCCCTTCATGGAAATTTGGATTCAATTTCCTGGACTTCCTCTGCCATTTAAGAATATTGGGTTGCTAAGGTCAATCGGAAACTCGATAGGGCGCTTTATATGAAGTGATCAAAGAACATCTTCTCTATCTCATCCATTCTCGGCGAGAATTTGTGTGGAAATGGATCTCTCAAGATTGCTGTCGGATCTTGTCTGGATTTTAGTTGAAGATGAGTATAGGTATTCTCAATCAATAGTCTATGATTTGTGGACTCCATTCTGTTCATTGTGTCACAGGTTGGTTCATGATGAACATGGTTGCCGAAGGAGGTCTAGGGGTGGCCAAAGCTATGATATTCCAGCTGTGCCAGCAGATGTTCCCTCGAGAGGAAGTGTGGTCACCATTAGTGCTGAACAAGACATCGATTCTCCTGCAGGCATGCCTCAAGATTGTCATGCTCCCTCAAAATCAGTTGGGGATAATGATCTTCTGTTTCAGGGGTTTCCTTCAGGAGAGGTAGATGATCATTTTTCAACTACTGATCTGGAAGATAAGAGACAGAATTATGTCAAGCTGCGTACAGACATAGGAGTATAGGTGGAAGTGAATGAGGTTAGGAGGAAGGAGAACATGTCTGGAACTGTGGTGGCTACCCCTTCAGAGGATTCTGAAACGACCAACTGGGAGAATGGTAAATCGACTGGCCTGAGCCTTGATTCTGCAATAAATAGCAATTACCGGGACAAGGATGGGGCCTGTAATCTCCAGTATATGGGCAGGGGACTTGAGCACCAGCAAGACTATGGTGAGCCTGTGATTGTAGTCCAAAATACTTCAACTAGTATGACTGAGGTTAGGGTGGATGATGCTATACCATTTTACCCAAACCTATTTGTTGTACTGGAAAGTTATGATGGAAGAGTGGCCCAAGTGGGGGTTGATGAACAAACCCCATTCCATCAACATAATGAAGGTGATATACCAAACCGTGGTATTCCCATGGAATGATTGTTGGACAGCTGGGTGGTGGTGAGGCGGACCCGGAGGGGGTCAACATGGTAGCATTGGATCAGGTGACTGAGGAGGTTCCAACTCAGAAGAACAGTGTGAGTTGTAAAAAGAGGAAGGGGAAAAAGGACTACTCCTTTCTTCCCCCTCCTTTGGAGACCCGCTCTGGGAAGAAACTACCGGTGTCACTGCCCAACGCGGTGCAAGAGGATCACCAGGCATTAACCAAGGGAAACGTCAATGAAATGGGAAGTTCTACTTGGATGTTAAGGAATAAAAAGGAACCTATCCTTTATTCTGAGGAGGATATGGTTGAGGAATTTCTGTATGTTGACATTCCACAGGAAGTGGCAGATATGATGGGAAGAGCTGTAAGAGTGGAGGTCAACCACGAACAAGAAAACTGGATTGACAAGCAAGATCCGATCTTAATGAGAGGCTTCAACGACAAGAAAATCAGCAATGAAGAATATATCTGCACTTGGGATAAAATGGTGAACCGTTTGGAAGACGTTATTGGAGAAGATCATGAGGCTAAGGTATGGCTAATTCATTGGAATCTCTACAGTGAAGAAAGAAATAATAGGTTAAGGCTGTGTTTTGGTAACATTTTCTTTTCTTATGAGGCTTTGCCCCCGGTCTGATTTGGGAAGTGTAGTCTGGACTTCCTCATTGGGCTAGATCACTCTACAATTTCCATTGCAGGTCATTTGAGATATGTCTGATTATGAGGGATGGAAAAATCGGGAGGGACCATGCTTGCATGCGATCGCCGAGTGTCCCGCATAGGGATAGTGGTTGTTGTTGTTGCATGTATGTGGTAGTTCCTGCTCTTTCCAGTTTTTGTTTGGGTTTGTTAGGATGTCTTGTTGGACCTTTTGGTTTCTCACTTTCTCCACAAAAGTTTTTCCTTAATAAAAAAAATAATTTTCAGTAAGTAAGTACTCTATTAAAAAAATCAGGAAAAAAGGGAAGATGGAAAGAATATAATTTCCATCTTTTAATAAATGTGGAAATAAACATGATGGAATGTTCCTATTCGGAATTAGAGTTTGTTACATGAGTGGAGAAAAAGCACACATGGCCTATTATTTCAAGGGAAAGAAATAATTAAGTTATTTTTAATGCTTTATCTATAAGGAAATGGGACACTATTCACATAATTTTTCTAGAATCCAAGGAAACATTACCCGGAAAAGGTCAAGGGGAAAATTCCATGCTTATAAAATCACAATAGTTGACGTTGAAGTTACTAATGATGTGGTGTAAGTTACTTTAATCATCTCCTCATATTTAGCTAAAGTTCTATTTGATTCTGGATCATCACATTCTTTATACCTTTTTAGTTCTCTATAAAAATTATAAATTTCCATTTAAACTTAATAATTTATTTTTTGATCAAAAATCTATGTGGAAACCATATTTCAATAAACATGTGTCATGAATTTTCTATTATGACACATAAACATGCTCTAATTACTAATTTTATTACCATACTATGGTTAATTTTGATATAATTCCTAGTATGTTATGGTTTCAAAAAAAATAATCTAAAAAATATATTACGAAGAGAAGAAAATAATGATTTATGAAGAATATATGGAATTTATTATCTTTAGAGGGGATAGATCATCATTTGATTCGTATCTGTATCTGCCTCTAATAGCTCTTCTTAATGACATTCTTGGGAAAAATAAAAGATGAAACATATTGATGAAAATTGTGATCTTCTAACTGAGTATGTACCTACTGTACAGGAATAAATTGGTTTATTTTTTAGAGAAACTTATTGGACATAATCTATAGTAGGATATTGGGTTTTCAATTAATTTAATCCCTGATCCAAGACCTATATCAGATAATCTATATAGAATGGCCATAGTGGAGTTAATAGAATTAAAGAAACAACTAGAGGAATTGAATAGTAAGGGATTTATACACCCTAGTTTTTCACCTTGGGGAGATCCTATTATTTTTCTTAAGAAGAAAGATGGATCTATAAGGGTCCACTTTGAATAAAGGGAGATCAATGATATTATGATATAGAACAAGTATCATATTCCTTGCAGTGATGAATTTATTGACCATATTCATAGAGATCAATATTTTTTTAAAATTTATAATTAGTTTAGATATCATCAATTATTTGTAAATAATAAGATATTACTAAGGAATAATTTCCAACCAGGTATGGAAATTATTATTTTACAACAATTCAACTTTTACTAACTATTGAACCCTCCATTTTTATGGATATAATGAATAGAGTATTCCAATAATATCTTAAAAATTGTTTGTTATATTTATTTATGATGTCTTGGTGTTATCCAAAATCTATGAGGATCATGAAAACTACTTGAATATTGTTTTAGAGACACTTAAAATAAAATATTTATTTGGGATGTTTAGAAAGTGTGAATTCTAGTTTCAAAAAGTTTCTTTTCTTAGCCATATTGTCTCAAATGATAGAATATCAATTGATCCTTTGAATAAAAAGGCATCTCAAGAATGGACTACACTAGAGAGAATAATATAGGTATGTAGTTTCTTTGGTTTAGTAGGTTACTATCAGTATTTCATTAGGAAGTTTTCCCGATTATCTAGCATTTTAACCAATATTTCTCATTATGGGGTTAAGTATATTTGAAAAAATGAATGTAAATAATTCTTAGAGGAATTGAAAATGAGATTAGTGGATGTTACGATCCTAACTTTACCATAGAGAAATGGTAGATTCGTGATTTATAGTGATTCATCAAATAAAGGACTTGGTTTTTTCCTTATCCAGAATGGTTGAGTTATTTCTTATGCATCAAGGTAGTTAAAATCTCCTGACCAGAACTATAAAACTCATTATATTGAGTTAGAAACTATAATATTTACTCTAAATAAATAGATACACTATCTATATGATGGATCATATGAGATATATACATATCACATTAATTTTAACAATATATTCTCACAAAAATAACTCAATATGAGGAAAATATTATGGCATGAGCTACTCAATGATTATTATTTTTCAATACACTACCACCCATGGAAGGAAAATATAGTAGGAGATGCAATGAGTAGGAAGGAACATGGTGTTCTAAAAAATGAGGATTGATACAGACCTTGTGTACATGGATCTAGTAAATATGGATATTTGAATTATCAAAGAAGGATAAACATCACCACTTTTTCCAAATGGTTTCCAAACTATATTTATTATAAATGATAAAAAGTTCTCAGCATGAAAATGATAATTTTCAAAAACAAATTAATGTCGTGAATGATGGGAAATTTATTGAATTAATATATGAAGATGAAATATTAAAATTTGGGAAGTGGATTTCTGTTCCCTCTATACCGAAGTTTAAAAGGGATTTTTTGAATGATACACATTTTTTGAATTTGAATATACACCCAGGTAGCACTAATAAGTCTAGAGATTTGAATTATCATTTTTTGTGGGATAATATGAATTGGGAAATTGAAAATTATGCGATAATATATTTAGTTTTTAAATAGGTTAAGGCTGAAAGGAAACATCCTCGAGAAGTCATGAAGCTTTTACCTATTCTTACAGTGAAATGGGATTACATTAAACAACCCTACTCTTTATTACACACTTAAACATATTTTATTACATAAACTCTTCACTTGATATAACATGTAAGATAGATAGGTTTAGTTTCTTTGGGTATTATCAACATTACCTAATAGATTAGAACATAAAACACACAACAGATTTATTGAAAACTTCCTTTACATGACCACTACATTCCCTCGTACTTAGAATTGCATGCGATAACCTGAGGACATGCATAACAAAAGAGTGAGCTATAAAGCCCACTAAGGGAATAAACATGGAATAACATGAGTAATAAAATACATGTTATACAATAGGAATATAAATGGATCATAAGAGAAATATAAACATAAAGGCGGGACAAAGCATGATAATCCTAACATTGAAATGTGGCAACAAAATATAACATGGAATTAGCATGAGCCAAGGCTCATTGCACATGAAGAATGATTAAACCCTAATTGCATGTGAATCACGAGTAAAACATATTTTCACTGTAATTAGAAATATTCAACACCAATTTCACATAATGTATCATGATACTATACTTTACCCAATGCATTGGAGCGCTATAAGGGCACACCCTTCTTAAACATTTTATTTCATGCATAAGTGTGCCACATTGATCATATAACATGGAATCAATCAACATCATATGTTATTACAAAATTTGGTAATGTGGAATATATAAATTAATGTAACAGTAAATATTTATATGTTCAAAAATGTTAATACCCTTGATAGATACATGGGTATGGTATTCACTACATAATGATCTTGTCTTGGAAAAATGCGGTGCAATTTCGGTAGCATAACAACGTGACCTAAGGATTCATGAAAACAGTTGATGAGAGGCAAAAGGTTGTCTCATCATGTTTACATTAAATGGACAGTAAGGGGGTCATATAGATACATGCACCAAAAAATTTAATGGAATTTAGATGCATAATTCAAAAGAATTACTTGGATGTAAAAGAGGAGAGAGAAATCCATCACAGAATTTCAGCATTGTAAGGGGTGTACATCGGAGGCATTGATGAGAGAAAAAGGGGTATCCCATTATCCAAACATAAATAGGGAAGTAGGGGGATGTTTTAAATCATACCCCAACATTTGTAATTGAAAAAAAATGGAATAACAACTTATAGAAAATTCGACAAAATGAGAAAAGAAGAAATTCCTAACTTGGAAGTGTGATCCCAAAGGCTTGGGAGAGGCTTGAGAGAGGATTCTTGGGAGCATGGAGAACCTTGGAAAGATTATAGAGAGAGGATGTAAGGGGTTTGTCAAACTCCAAAGGCTTTGATTGAATAGGAAGTGGGTGCTTGGGTGGGTTTATATAGGAAAGGAGAGGGAATTCGTTATTATTTAGGTTTGGGACACCTCACATTAAACTAATCAATTCCAAAAACCATACCATGGTTTTTTCCCATGGTTTTTTCTAAAAGTGAGTGTAAATAAATATTTTATAAGTCCAATGTCCTAAATTTTTAAAATAATAGGTTTGGTTATGTGGCAGTGATTCACACTCTCAAGGAAAACAATTTAAAAAGGAAAAATGTTTTATAACTCTTGGAGGGTCCACTAATGCTTTTTAAATTAAATCAAACAAACCCAAAATCAAATTATTTTAATGATAAAAAATTTATTGTCTGAACATAATGTTTATATTATTTTATTACATTACTATTGGGTCATTATGTTGTCATAAAACGCATTATATATTTAAACGGTTTTTAATTTTTACCCAAAAATTCGACGGTCTCAGAAAATTATGAAAAATTCACTGTTGGATAATTTTGACATCATGATTCAAAAAATAATATTAATTTTATCTAAATAATTTTATAAATATTTGAATTTTTACTTTTAAAATAAAAACCGACATTTATCGATAATTCATGGGATTTGACAAAAAAAACTTTCGAACCTTAATAAAAATTACAATTTCATTCATAGAATTATATGATCAATTATATTTAATAAAAATTAATTTAATTATAAAAATATTTTATTAATATATAATTTAATTCAAAAATTCATTATTTCATGAAAATATATTTCTTAGTTTAATATTATCTAAAAATACTATTTGTGATTTAAAAACTATTTACAAAGTAACAATATTAAAATGAATGCACATTATTTATACAAAAAATAATTTACATAGTCATAGTGCTAGTGTCTAGTTACATAACCACTTATAACACCTTCATATGACTGAAGGGTAAGGTGTGTGATGGTGAAAAACACTTGGGGTGGCTCGGATAACATCGATCGAGTGATAATCTCTATTAACTTCCGTTTCTCCCACAGTCAGTTCCGCTCAAGCTTAACGTGTTCAAGATCGGATTGGGCTTGGTCAATAGAGAATACCAATGATGCCACCTTCTTTCCGATCTTCAACAAATGGGTTTCATATGGGGAAAGTCTACTAGATGAGGCCATCACTTCCTTTGTCTCAGTAAATTGTATTTGTTAGAACCCTATATTTATACTAATCATGTGATCAATGTTCAACGAATATATTAGCAGTGGTCACAATTAATAATGTTATTTTAAAATCTATAAACATAAAACCAATGAAGTTCACATTTAATATAACCATAATAAGATTGTTAATTATATCAAGAGGAATTTTTTTAATTAATGTTTGGGTCGTCACAATCTTCCCCCCTTAAGAAAAATTGTGTCCCCGCAATTGGATTACATACAAAAAGAACATAGAAATCTAAACACAAATTCAGGTTTTCCTACCCACCACCATTAAGAATTCCCCAACCCTCATTATCACATTGATCATGGAGATCTAGGGTCAACTTAGTGAAATAATACTTCAATGCATATTCAAAGACTTCCATTTCCTTAGTCTAAACGCAGTCCGTGAAACATGAATCGTAACAATGGAAAATATGATGCACTTTTTTAAAAAAAAGTCTAACGTATAGTTTCAAAACATCACCATGTACCAGGTTTTTCTAAAATAATCTGACATAGCTAGATTTGAAATTTTTTAAATGTGGTTCTTCTAATATATTGTCTTAGTTTCCAAAAAAACTTGAAGGCAACACTATATATATATATATGCTTCTCAGAGTTCTCCCTCTTCGGTAGCTATTCTAAAATCAAATAGTGCATCATAATCTCTTCATAGGGTGAGATTTTTGAAAATACCCTGATGGTACCTACCTCATCTTGAAAGGTGTTAGATTTGGGATCTTAAAATTTGATCATAGGTGTGCCATGATCCTTGATGATTCTATGGTATGGTGGAGGTGTTTGATATGTCGTAGAGAGTCTTACAAAGAAGTTGTACATTTGAAAATGTTTCGATGATATGCCCGCTTTACTTCGCAATAATTATAGCTAATAAGTCCTTAAGAAGGGGAAAGAGTGTTGTATGAGGTTCTTCCCCTTCCATCTCGAAACTATCCTTTATCCTAGTGACAAAACATATCAAATTTTGAGTTACCCTATAGACATGATAAAATTGTGATATAAAATACTTGAAATCTAATTATTTATTATTCCTTAATGAAAGGAAATTATGGGTAACACATAAAGGGTAATAAATGGAAAAAATTGATGACTTATAAATAACTTTTATTCCCTTCACATATGAATACATAGGCTTCAATATATGTAATCCATGATCTAATTTCTAACATATATTTTTAGGAGAATTTTTTTTATTCCCTTAATAAGGGTTCATACTAAGATTGTGAATTTACCAAAGCATATCCCCTGGGATTTTCGTAACCAAGAGTGAATCAAGACCCATTGTCGTGCACCAGTTATCATTCGATTCTAGCTCAAAGTAGTGTTTTCGGGTTTTACCCCTAGTATACATTTGTTCCAGAGCCGCCCCTACCTATTCGTATACAGACAGGGGTGTATTTTCTTGATAAACCACTAACTAAATACTCACCAATACTTATGGATGTTTTTATTATACTTATTATTGTCTCTATGTATTCACTAGGGTTTTCTAATCCTAATCCCAAAACTAACTAAACCTATCCTCTAATACCAACTATAAAAACCCTTCTCTTTATTACACACTTAATCATGATTTATTACATAAAATCTAAATTTGACACAACATGGAAGAATGACAGGTTTAGTTTATTTGGGTCTTAGGAACAGTACATAACAACTAAGAACATAAAACACACAATAACTTTATTTAAAACATCATTTACATGACCACTAGATTCTCTCGTACTTAGCATTTCATGGGATAACCTGAGGACATGCATAAGAAAAGGGTGAGCTATAAATCCTAGTAAGGTAATAAACATGGAATAACATGAGGAATACAGTACATGTTAAACAATATTCATATCAATGGATCAAAAGAGTAAAATGAACATAAAGGAATGATAAATCATGATAATCATAACATGGAAATGCGGCGACAACACTTAACATGGAATTAGCATGAGCCAAGTATCATTGCACATGAAGCATGAGTAAACCATCATTGCACATGAGGAATGAGAAAAAATCATTGCACATGAATTATCATGATTCAAAACCCATTTCACATGATGTATCATGATACTATACTTTACCCAATGGAATCAATCAATATCATAAGTTATTCCATGACTAAGTAATGTGGAATATATAAATGAATTTACCATTAAATATGTATATGTGCATAAAGATGAATACTCTTAATAGAGACACGGGTATGGTATTCACTACACAATGATCTTGGCTTGGAAAAACGCGGTGCAATTTCAACAGCATAACGACGTGACATAAGGATTCATGAAAATGATTGATGAGAGGTAAAAAAGTTTCTCATAATATGTAAATGAAATGGAAATTAAGGGGGTAATATAAATATATGTCCCAACAAACGTATGGAATTTTGATGCATAATACAAAAGAATTACTTTGATGTAAATGAGGAGAGAGAAATCTCTCACTGAATTTCAGCATCGTAATGGGTGTACATGGGAGGAATTAATGAGAGATCAAGGGGTCTCCCATTATCCAGAAATAAATAGGGAAATGTGGGGATGGTGAGAAATCATACCTCAACATTTCTAAATGAAAACAAAAGGGCGTAACAACTTAAAGAAAATTAGACAAAATGAGAAAGGAAGAAATTCTTTACTTGGATGTGTGATCCAAAAGGATTGGGAGAGCTTGAGAGAGGCTTATATGGAGCATGGGGCACCTTGGAATGATTATAGAGAGTGGATGATAGAGTATGGTCTAACTCAAAAGGCCTTGAGTGAAGAGGATGTGGGAGCTTGGGTGGGTTTATATAGGAAAGGAGAGGGAATTCTTTATTATTTAGGTTTGGGACACCTCACATTAAACTAATCAATACCACAATCCAACCCATTGTTTTTGCCCATGGTTTATTCCAAAGGGGAGTGGAAAAAAATATTTTATAATGCCAATTCAAGAACTTATTAAAATAATAGGGTTGTTTATGCGGAGGTGAGTCACACTCTCAAGGAAAATAATTTAGAAAGGCTAAATGTTTTATAAGTCTTAGAGGGTCTACTGAAGCGTTGTAAAATAAATATAAACAAAAATTACAAAATTACAATATTTTAATGATAAAACATATATTGGCCGAAAATTATGTTTATAATATATTATAACATCACTATTGGGTCATTATTGTGTCGTAAAACACATTATATATTTTAACGGTATTTAATTTTTAACGAAAAATTCGACTGCCTCAAAAAATTATGAAAAATTTTCCATTGGATAATTTCGAAATCCTGATTCCAAAAATAATATTCATTTTATCTAAATAATTTTATAAATTTGTGAATTTTTACTTTTAAAATAAAAGAGACATTTATCGAAAATCCATGGGTTTTGACAAAAACAGCTTTCAAACCTTAATAAAAATTACAATTTCATTCATAAAATTATATAATAATTTATATTTAATAAAAATTAATTTAATTATAATAATATTTTAATAAAATATTAATTAATTCAAAATTCCATTAATTCATCAAAATATTTTTATTAGTCGAATGTTAACTAAAAATACTATTTGTGCTTTAAAAAATATTTACAAAGTAACAATAATAAAATGAATGCATATTCATTATTCAAAAATAATGTACATAGTCATAGTGCTAGGGACTTGTTACATAACTTCTTATAATACCCACATAAGACCGAAGGGTAAGGTGTGTGATGGTGACAGACTCTTGGGTTGCCTCGGATAACATCGCTAGCGTGGTAATCTCTATTACTTCCACTTATCTTGTAGTCGGTTCCACTTAAGAATAATGTGTTCAGGATCAGACTTTTTTGGTCAAGAGTGATGCCCAATGATTCCACCTCCTTTCCAAGCTCCGAAAAATGGTCTTCATATGGGGCAAGTCTACTGGATGAGGCCATCACTTCTTTTTTCTGAGTAAATTGGACTTGGTAAAGACCTATATTTATGCTAATCATTTGATCAGTGTTCAACGTCTATATTATCAATGTTCACATTTCATAACGGTATTTTAAAATCCATAACCATAAAACCATTGAATTTATCATTTTATATGACCATAAAAATATATTTAATTACATAAAAAGGTATTTTCATTAATAAAATTTTGGGTCATTACATACATTACTATGGATTTTGTCACTAAATTATAGTATACTCCAAGAAAGAATGATGCAATATGAGTAATTATTGATCAAATTTCCAATTCTGCACATTTCCTTATAATAAGAACAGATTTTACACTAGATCAAATTTCATGAAACTATATTAATGAATTTTTAAGACTTCATGGTTCACCTCTATTGATCCTATCTAATTGAGTTCCTCATTTTACATCAAAATTATAGAAGAGTCTTCAGAAGTCTTTGGATACTGATATTCATTCGAGTACTCCATATCACCCTCAAAATGATTGATACTCTGAAATAAATATTCAAGTATTAGAAGAAATATTGAGATCATTCTCACTTTAATTTAATGGTATGGGCAATCAGTATTTTTTTGTAAGAATTTTTCTACAAAAATTGTTTTCATTATAGTATTAAAAAATCCCCATATGAAACAATAAATGGAAAGAGATTTCGTACTCCAACTTGTTGGGATGATGTTTTTGAAAGGAATCTTGTTGTCCAACATCTCGTGTAACAGATAATGATAAAGTTATAGAGTGTTCCGGATCATATTAAAGAAACTAAATATAGAAAAAATATTTATGTTGATAACTAGAGAAATGATATGGAGTTTCATGTGGGTGATCATGTTTTCATAAAGGTGTCTCTAAGGAAGGGTCTCATAAGGTTCGGTATGAAAGTGAAACTGAGACCGAGGTACATCAAAATATTTGAAATTCCAGAAATAATTGGTGTTATGACTTATCATTTGGTGATGCCACCTAACCATTCTAATGTACAAGATGTGTTCTACATATATTTGTTAAATAAGTACATGGTAGACCCAAATAATGTACCCTAATATGAATAAATAGAACTCTAAACTGATTTTTATTACTGTGAATAGCCTACTATGATTCATGACACTTGATAGAACATACTGAAAACATTGATGATCGAATGGAAAAATATTCTTGGAGAAACTAGAAAATGGAAGAAGCAACATGGAAACCTACAGATTCTAGGATAAAGAACCACCCTCGCCTATTTAAAATATGTTACTCATAAATGTTTTGGGGAAATAATTTTTTGTTGGAAGGAAGAATGTAAAACACCAATATTTTATACCATGTATATTCTTAAATAAATTCAATTTATTCAATATATTATTAGAAAAATTGAGCTTAAATGAACTGTGATAGACTATTAAATATTTACATGAGTGTTAGAATAGTAATGTGACCATTAAGAAATTTAATCTATCTAATAAAATGATAACATCACCTATGAAAGTATAAATAAAATTTTTGTATCTCATAATGGTAAATATGATATATTTATATCATGGAATTAGTAAAAAATGTTTTAACAATGATAAATTAGGTGTTAGTATTTTTTTGAAATGTAAATGTTTATTTACAATATTATAATTAATATAATTATTTAAAAAAATCTCATAAAAATGATTCCAAATTTAATATTTTTAGGCGTTATGATTTTAATATAATCTTATGGGACCATAATTGATTTTTCACAGTTTTATAAAATCAATTATAATATTAAAATCCGTATTTTTTGAATAAATGATTATTTAATTTAAAAATTAAATTTATAATGTCTAGAAAATATTTTTCATAAAATGGGGTCCATTTTTGAAATCTACATATTGAAAAATGGCTGTGGTGTATTTTTGGGATTTTTCTAAAATAGTTCAATTTTAGTGAAATGTAAAATACAATAATTTGCGGTATTTAGCATTATAAGTAAATAAATGACTTGTGGAGTCATTGTTGATTCATGGATGAGGAAAGTTCCCATTATCTGGAACTCAAAATATCTATTTATTGTAATTATTATCATGACTCGCTCCCCAAAAATTGTACCCCTCTTGAGCCAACAATGGAAGAAGAGAGACAGTGACACTCGAGTCCCACCTCCTATAGGTCGTGGGTTGGTGACTAGCACCGAGGGAATAATAATCACACAAATGGAAGGAATTACCCTCTAAGAGAACACATTACAAATAGAGAGATGATATTTAAATCATCCAACTCATACTCTGAATATAATATAAATGAAACCCCATGCACACCAAGGTAATGTCATCCAAGAACAGCTACATCTTAAAGGAAAAACTGTAAGTACCACAAGCAAACTAAAGACGGCTGTGACCATGAATCACAAACAACTCCTAAAAAATCCCAAGTTAGTAGTAACTGGTCTTGTCTCCTACCATCTCCAACTGACCAGAAAAATAGCTTACATATACATAGGGTGTGTATTATAGTGTACTTAGTAATATCCTCTTTAGAGAATCTCGTGAAAAATAAAGGAAATAATGCTAAATCTTAGTGAAAAAAAGTGAAACTTAATCATCACCTAAATATGTATAATATGTTCTAAAATTCACCATGGATACTATCACAAAGTATCACATACAAGAGAATATAATATATGAATGAACATCAAAGGTACCCTGCTACCACTTCCCCACTAGTTTCCTTCCCTCCCTCAACATCGCACGTCCTGAGAATCTCTCTCCAAAAAGGATTTCCCACAGACACTAGGGCGAAGCACCATAATATGAACCTCCTGAAACACACCAAAATTTCCACATAACCAAAAGTAACCAGAAATTTTTCAGGATCTAACATAGCTCGCATAACGTGTATTAAACATTTGGTATTATACCTCACTCCATCATAGCCCCTTACATCAAGTATCGATTTTCAAGCCATCGCATCCTATACAATTTATACCGATAGTATTCTTTAAAAAATATCTATAATACATGTCGGTGAAAGAAAAATAATCCTTTATATACCTTTTATCACATATATGCTAAAAGCTAACTATCATGTTTACTAGCACAATTATCTATCAAGAGAAGGGAGTATAGAAAAATGGGGTAATATGTCATCCATCCTACCACCGAGATATCAGGGAAATCACCCCCACCCCTAGGGCTCAGAATCCCCATGGTTTCATCATCACTATCCAATAGGGTGGAGTAGTGTATTGAAACATAATAAGTACGTGGCATAATATATCTCATAAAAACAATATGGGCATAACCTAGTCTCAGAGTCAAATGGTGCTAATGTTTATTGGAATCCTCACTGCCACATCCAAGATCATATATCCTATAATCCCAAAACAACTTAAATAGATACATTAAATTAATTTATTCCTTTTTATCAGATAAACTTTAAGTTAATTAATTATTAACTATTAACTAACCATTAACATTTTCCATATTACATTTCACTATAAACACAACAAAGTTCAATTCCCTATAATCATAAGCAACTCAGTCCACATATTCTCAAAATTACAACCTCATCATTGCAACCCAACAAGATCCTACCCCATGGGTTAAACATATATTCATTTATTAACATTATCACATTCCATATTTCCATGTATTCTAGGAAAACATTTTATTCTACCAAACATAACGGGCTCAACACTGTTAGTATATCAACTAAATTTCGAGTATTTTCCACATATAGATGTAGTGTAGAATCATCCAATAAAATGAAGATAAACATAAAAAGCCTGTTTCATACACTTTAAATATTCTACTATTTTGGTAGGATGGTAACAAAAACCATCTACTTCAAGCAGCGGGGAGATGAAAGGAGACAAACAACAACATGGTTATTGGAATAACAACTAATTAAAACAAGAATCCAAATTTCAAAATAATGGGCATGCCCAACATCAATTTTATCTATCATCTTTGGTTTTCTTTCCAACATCCACATTTATATACTGATGCATCTCGCCACTCAAGGCATCAACTACTACCACAAAAATTGGGCCTCCCCTCCACTCATACCACTACAGCCTTTTTAGGCCCATCCATCATAGGCTCACTTCATGTCCAAGACTCTCCACCCAACATACCACAATACCCCTCCATGCTCAAACATCCCATTCTCACATCACATAACAAGAAATAGGAAATAAATATAGGAATTGGGATCTTGGCCTCAAAACAAGGCATTTTAGGCTTTACAAAAAATGAGATCTCATGTCTCCAAAGCATAAGGCGCTTGATCTTTACAAGAAACAAGAAACTCAAGATATATAAAGTCATTATATTTTATAACACAAACAATCCTTATTCCATCATGAATATTCCAATTCATTATTCACAGGTTCAAAATAGGAAAAACTGAAGAAGGATGGTATCACAAGCTATCACAAATTAATTAAACAATTAATATAACATGACTTTAATTATATTATCATCAAGAATTAAATTATTTCAGGTTTAATAACCAATTAAATTAAATATGGATACTTTCATAAATTTGGTTATCATAAAATTTCAACAACAATAACTGGATTCATTAAACATGCCTCTTTAATTACATTAGCCAATTAATTATCAATTAATTATATATTTATGTTCTTTAAAAAATTTCATGAAGAAAAAAATGGTGAATCTAGAAATGCATCCATATCACACTATCTAGAAACTCAAGAGGAAAATGGTAACCATTGTACAATGTAGCAACATCACTATGAAATCGAAAACCATTCATTAGTCTTGTTTATATAATTATTAGTTTAATTTCATTGAAATCCAAGGGGATAAATCATACTAACTATAAAATTTCATGTAAATAAATAGATAATCAATGAATAACATACCTCAATAAGGTTTCAATGTTCTTCACACAAGGATGGACTAACACTATGGATCCCGATCACCTCTCTCAAAAGAACTGCATCCAGCCAAGGGCTCCACAGCACAACCACACCACCCAATTACCAATTAAACTCCATTAGAACAAAGTGAACAAGTACCATCATATGTATAAGAGGAATGGGAGGAAATAGATTGAAGAGACTACAAGAACAGACATTCACATACCTAGGATTAAAGATGAATTGAAGGAGGAAATCTAAGGATCTACCATTGATGAAGGAATCCCCAAAACATTGAAGAGGGGTCACTGGGTCATCTAGAACTAATAGAGAGTTATTGCATCCATATAGTATGACAACCTGAGTGGCTAGAAAATTTTTAAAAACATACATCATTCGGGTAATACAGGACTTTTAATCCTATTTCACATAGTTTAATCCTTAGAATTTAGTTTCCATAAAAAAATCGCCTATTCATTTTATTTATTTTTATAACCAAGATTCATTACATTTCCTGAAACCCAGTTTTACATCATGTAACATTACATGAAATGAAAAATCCCCACTTCCGTATTTTAGCATTTGAGTCCCTCAAAACTTACTGTGATCCTTTTTTAAGTACCTTAGTCTTCAAAAATGTACAATGGGTAAATCCATGTGGATCTAGACCCATGTATTAGATACCTTTCAAAACATTCTCTTCCCCAAGAATCCAAAACCAACTCAAAGAGGAAACTAAAAATTGTTCATCTAAATAGCCACCCCATGAGATTCATATCAATACTCTCACCACTATAAGAGCTCAACCCCCCCCCCCCCTCTAAGGATAAGGGTCTCTATATGGTGAGTATTTGAACTAATCATCGAGTCTTCGCCACTTATAGCAGGATAATATACTCATATAAGCTCAGTAAGCTAAACATAGAAAGAACATGGCATACCATTCACTTCATATCCTCCCATTGAAAGAGAGTAACCCTAAAAAGTTGCAAGAGATAGATCCATCTCATAAACTTGATGATGGTATATGACCACAAAATGAAAAGTGTTACAAGAGAATAGCTAAATATCAAAAATCTTGAGGTACTATGTGTGTATCTGTGACTCATGTTCCTAGGTACTCTCCTCAATGAAATCATTCCACCATAAGACACGAACCAAGAGGAGAGAATACTTGTGCAAAACCTTATCTCATACCAAACATCGAGAAACAAACTCATCAACTACACATTTCATCCTAGGCCACCAAAACTAACCCATCAAATCTTGGTACATCTTTTTGATGCTAGTATTTACTGTCACGAACCAGCCCGGGGCGACCCTAAACCGGTCACCCGAGCCGGTCCACGACATGTCCCGAGGAGCGTTCCTGATCCCCCCGGGATGGCAACAAGTGTCGGGCATTAAATATTTCAATCGTTGGGAATGATTTCAGCCCAAACTAAAAACATGATCAAAGAACAAATATAAACCAAACAAACAGACGAACACTAAAGACATAAACAAAACTACACCACGACATACCTCCACGTGACCTCGTGAGTCACCACCCAACTACAACCAACGTCGCTCCCTCACTGAGCGACTCAAGCCATGAAAACCTGAACACAAGAAACATGCAACTGAAAAGGTAAAAGATAGGCGTGAGCACAAAAAGTACTCAGTAGGTGAGCCCCACAACGAAACCCAAAACACTGCCAGTAAATAAAGAATCTACATATTCCAGGTTTGAACTACAATGTATAAAAGTAAGCTTTCATAATGTTTTACTTGAAAATCAAACATGAGATGTTTCCCTTATTCTTTTTCTAAATTTGGTTCCCTTTCATTAGTTTTAAACTCATTCTAAAAAGCAAAGTGTTACATTTTCAAAACTTACACAAAGAAAATAAATTATTTTCATTTGAAAACCATTTTCCCAAAGTCTAACAGTATAGGCTGTGAAGGATGACTGAAAGTAATCAAGCGGGAAAAACAAGTGCAAGTAAAGGTAAACAAGCAAGGAAAACCAAGTGCAGGTAAAAATAAACCAAAAGTTATCAGCAATAACCATGGGCGATCCTAAACATCCCTAGAAAACCCCTGGATGTACTCAGGTTCAGACTACCTGTCGGCATGGTATTCCATAGTCAATAACCAACTGGCCGCCCTAATAGCCAACCAGTGGCACATCCCTCCTGGCCTGTCGAAAAATCCAGGGGGTACTAACCCGTCTAATCAGGGTTAGCAAGCAACTGTCACTCGATAATCTACAAGACGCCCAGGAACCCATGGTGGTTTTAGTAACAGTGTGTAAGTGGGAGACCCTCACACGTGTGACTCATCTCACCGCACTTGCCAACCCATTACACTGACATCTCTACACGACAACCCTCGAAGGGAAGTCCCCCTGTAGAGATGCCCTCATAAGTACGTATATATATATATATATAATCACTTCACTTTTAATAAAGTTCCAACCGGGCCGTCATATCATTTACATTTTGAACATTTAATAATAAAACATTTCCAAAGGTATATGACACACGCCATTCCATTGAAAACCAAAAACACACTTAGAACATTATTTAAGAAACTCAAATCAACATATTAGACCTGAAGCACACTGGTTCCACAAGTAGAATCATTTTCCAATATCCAAACGCACCCCACTTTTATCAAGAGCCAAACGGGCCTTTAATCATTTTTTGAAGGAACACCATTTCTCAAATGAAATCCAAACTATTGTTCACGCGACAAAGGAAAACATTTCTCGTCAACCAAGAACCACACTTTAGGTTTCCAAAATCAAGTTTAAGGGTCATACGGTCATTTTCTCTACTCTAGGTTCTAAGAAACACCTTTTTCCATTAACAACACATCTACTAATTTACACACGCCAAGAAAATTTCAAAACCCAATTCAAAATGTCTTTCATTATTCAGGAAGAACCATCTAGCAACACTACCATGGAAGCACACAATTAAATCCAAGAAAACGCTTTCAATGAAATGCTAGAATTAAAATAGCTTTAATCATCAACAGATCACCACATTATAAATTACTACTTAATAATACTTTTAAATTTACTGAAACCAAATAAAAGAAAAGAAATAAATAAATTCTAAATTTAAAGGCGAGTGCAATGGGAGACCTACCTCAAGACGCAGCTCGGATATGACGACACAACACACCTCGCACTGGAGCACAAGCATTCGCAAGATGATGTTCGCGGTGTCGTAGGGTTACCTCGCCAACACGCTGAAACGAACACATGATCACTAAGAACACACAGCCACTAACTCAGAACAAAAAAAACAAACAACCAATGCAAAGGAACCAGCTCAACACTTTTTCAAAACACAACCCGCATTATCTGTACTGTTTAAAAAGACCATTTTAAATTTTATAAAACAATTTACAAATAGTAACCCCCGTCTTATACAACTAGTAGCATGATAAAACGGTGTTCAAAGCCCTTGCGGACTAACCGCGCACACTGAACAGTCAATAAAGGAGACTTCATCCAACCCGCGATAGAATAAGGATTTATCTAATATTAAATAAAAACACTGAGATGGGATAAAGAGAAAAATAAAAAAAAAATAAGCAATAAATACAATAATAAATAAATAATCAAAAGAGTAAAATAATAAACAAATGAATAAACAAATAGATAAATAACTAAAATAATACGTAATTGAATAAATAAATAAGTAAACAAGTAATTAAATAGATAAATTAATAAATGAATGAAAGAATGAATAAGTAAATAATAAAAAAAATTAATTAATTAACAAATACTTAAATGAATAAATAAATAAATAGATAATTAATTAATCAATCAATTAATAAAAAAAATAAGTAAATAACTAAATAATTGATTAATTAACAAACACTTAAAATATAATATATATATATATATATATATATATCGGAGGCTGGGTCGGCGGGAGTTGGGATGTTTGCCTGGGGAGGCCGCGACTGCGGAGGGACGTCGATGACAGGTGGGGTCGCCGGAGATGCGGCCGACGGGCTGCGGGGTAGCCGGAGCTGGGGGTTCGCATGAGGGAGATGCGGAGGGCGTCAGGGTTGTTCGCCGGAACGGAGGGGTTTCGCCGCCGGAGGGGGAGCGTGCCAGATCGGGGCGAGTCGGGAGGTCGGGACGGCGGCGGGAGCCCGGGAGGCGGCTGGGGGAGCGGGGAGTCGCGCCGGAGCGGAGCGGAGGCCGGCGGTCGGCTGGAGGAGGCGGCAGGGGCACAGCGACAGGAGGAGGAGGGTGCACCGGACAGGGGGGAGAGGAGGCCGGCTGGATGGAGGGGTCGTGCAAGGGACAACGACGGGGAAGCGGCGAAGGCCGAGGAAGCCGGGGACAGCGCGACAGGTGCGACGGCGGTAGCCGCTGGGCGCGGGGAAGGCGGGGGTGCAGGGGGTGCGGTGCCGCACAGGAGAGAAGGGGGGGAAATAGGGTTTCATAATATATATATATATAAGATAAAAACATAATAATAATAACAGAATAATTATAATAAAAATAAAATAATATCAAAAATGAAAACAATAAAAATTCCAATGACAATATAATAATAATGATAATAAAAATGAAAATAGTAATAATAGTAAAAATAATAACACTAAAGATACACTAATAATAATAATAATAGTAATATAATAGTAATAATAACTTTATAATAATAATAACAATAAAATAATGATAATAAATTAAAATGAGTTAATTATAATAATAATTATTATGATCAAATATTTTAAATTATAAAATCATTTAAAAATAACACACAAATATATATTTATACATATATATATATATATACCTATAAACATATAAACGTCAATACAATAAACACATATATATAAATATATATATAGACATAAACATATATAAACATATATATATATACATATATAGACATATATATATATACATTAATATACACATATATAAAAACATATATAAAAATACTAAAATAATGATAATACAATTTAAATGGTAATAATAATAGAATATCAACATGAAAATTTTAATATTAAAACGTCGGGTGAACACACAGTCACCCGGGCTAAACGCACGGTCACTGCTAATGATGCGGTGACCGCGCACCGGCGCGAAACCACCAACACAATTAAACTTCGAAAAGAAAATAAAAATTTAAATCGGGACCAAGAAAGAGGTAAAATAATGGCATCTGCGGTCGGGGTGTGACAATTCTCCCGACCACAGACACTTTCTGCCCCCAGAAAGTCACCAAGCCAAAAGTCAGCCAAAATTCAGGCATATTCCCAAACGGAACTAAAAGAACCGAAGAGAACTGAGAATCCCAGTATGACCGTACTCTACACAGGTCACACCTGACCGATTCAAGAGAAAACTGAAGTCTGAAGTTGAGGGGAGAACACAAAAGGGTTCTCCCCACCACAAGAACTTGACTAGTTTGAAAATTTTACCACTCCAAACATACTACCACCAGGAGGTGGTTCCAGAGCGGGAACTCCTAACCGATCCAAACCAACTCCTATAACACGATCAAATTAACACCTCCGTCGAAACATTGAACTCATGACTAGAGTCAAAAAACATCAACACCAGGGAGAACCCACGGAAAAGACTTAACCGGACATAGAATCGGAACATAACCCATTGAGATCCACGAAACATCACCACATCCGACAAACATAACTAAAACAAGGTCCAACCCACTCAAGGGTCAAACACACTTTACGAAAGACACCCGAGTTACAAGATCACATCACACAGACAAAATTGCTTGGACTATAATTGAAGAAGTTCATCATTACTTCATAGGAAAACAACGCATTTACAACGCTCTTGAAACCTTAATAACAGTAAAACAGATATGAAAAGGTTTTTAATTGTTCCACCATCAATATGGAAAACCGAACCTGGACCAAGGCTTCACAACCCTGGGAAATCCTGACTATGCGCGAGCTTCAGTCCGAGACCTGTGGCTGGGGATCTGATGGCTGAAGCATCTTCTTCCTCACAGTCAGGTACTGACATTCTCCCATCACAGTGTCTTCTTCAAGCGACGCTTCCTGCAAAACATCTCCAGATGACCCAGATAGCCGCAGCGATGACACGTCTTTGTAGGGTTGTGACAAGACGACTTTAAATGCCCGAAACGACCACACTGATAGCACACCACTAAATAGTCTGATGAACTGGAAGTTGGGACCAAAGGGGATAACTCCTTAGGAACAGGTATCTCTGGCGCCTTTTCCACACCAGAGGGGGAACTTTTACGAACAACAGGGGACGCTGAAGTATTAACCACCCACACACCAAAAACCAACTCAGCCAAGAAATCTTTCTCCACTAGCTTCTCAAAACAAAGGCCTTTAGAAGGGAGGACTCGCTCCTTGATCTCTGGATGAAGACCCCCGGTGAAAAGAAATCCCTTCATGAGCTCATGCGACGCTACCTCTGGAGAAAAGGAAATCATTTCCTTGAAATGGACAACATATTCCTTCACAGTCCCTTGGCCTTATTGAATTTGTACAAGCTCCCTCTTTTTCTCCAACTTCACTTCCTCAGGTACAAACCATTGGATGAAAACTGTTTTAAAGACATCCCACGTCATTTCACCTTGCGTTGACGGTGGGGTAACCCTCTTCCACTAGTCCAGAGCTGGACCCTCAAACAACTCCATAATTGCACGAACCTTAACATTATCGGGAGTTCCCAACATTCTAAAGACACGCTCAACTTCCTCGATCCATTTCACTGCCTCAAACGGACCCTGATCACCATGGAAAATAGGCAAAGTCTGAGAAGGACCAAAAACTGGGCCTGACCTATCCGAATCCTTAGAGACCTTTCTGGGAGGCATTTCTTGAGTGACATATAAAACACAAAGCCAAAACCAATATCAAACCGAAGCAACATCAATAAAAGTGCATTCATCAAAAACAGTCAGCACAAGGACCAAACAAACACGAACACAACCCAAAATAAAAATCTCTTTTTTTTATTCCCTTTTTATTTTATATTATAAAACCACCATTTTTCAATACTACTTTCCAAAACCAATCCACTTTCAAACCAAAAACATTCCAAAACCGTTTCCCCTTTAAAACCAATTTAGAAAACAAGGTCAAGCCTTTAATTTCAAATACACACCCAGGTAATCTCACGAACCGTTGCACATGTCTTCATCCACTATCCAACATTACTCGCACCAACACGCATTTTTTTCCCTTTCATTCTCACACATGTGAAAACTTTCATAAAGAGGACCTGGGGTTTCATCCCAAATCATTCTTAACCAATTCCAAGCAAAAAAAAGATTTCCAAATCTAGAGATTTCAGTTTTAAAACCCATTCCATACATTTAAGGTCTTTTAAAAGAAACCAATCAAATTTTTTTTCAAAAACCATTTTCATTTCCAACAACGTACTTACGCAGACCAAAACAAAAGCAGCATCCAAATTTGCATCAACCAATGGAGTGAGGGACTAGCAGTCACGCTCAACCTAGCGACATGGTAGTGGGCCATGTCCTAAGTCAACGTCAACCACTAGGAGTAATTCAAACCGTCTACTCAGACCCCACATGGGTCACTACTCCATGTGAAATCACGACGTAACGTCGGCTTGCCTCCGTTGTCATCTCTCAATCCAAAACAAACCAGAAAGAGATAAAGACACAATTCTCGGACTACCCCTGGCGACTCGAGGTGCGGGAAGGGTGAGGGTTCATGACGTCCTTCCCGTACCTACCTCTCGAGTCCCGATAGTCCTAATCTCCACCTACAAGAAAACCCAAATAACAAGAACCAGCCTTTGATACCATTTTGTCACGAACCAGCCTGGGGCGACCCTGAACCGGTCACCCGATCTGGTCCGCGGCAAGTCCCGAGGAGCGTTCCCGATCCCCCCGGGATGGCAACAAGTGTCGGGCATGAAAAATTTCAATCGTTGGGAACGATTTCAGCCCAAACTAAAAATAGGGTCAAAGAACAAATATAAACCAAACAAACAGACGAACACTAAAGACATAAACAAAACTACACCACGACATACCTCCACGTGACCTCGCGGGCCACCACCCAACTACAACCAACGTTGCTCCCTTACTAAGCGACTCATGCCAGGAAAACCTGAACACAAGAAACCTGCAAATGAAAAGGTAAAAGATAGGCGTGAGCACAAAAAGTACTCAGTAGGTGAGCCCCACAACAAAACCCAAAACACTGCCAGTAAATAAAGAATCTACATATTCCAGGTTTGAACTAAAATGTATAAAAGTAAGCTTTCATAATTTTTTACTTGAAAATCAAACACGAGACATTTCCCTTATTCTTTTTCGAAATTTGGTTCCCTTTCATTAGTTTTAAACTCATTCTAAAAAGAAAAGTGTTACATTTTCAAAACTTACACAAAGAAAATAAAGTATTTTCATTTGAAAACCATTTTCCCAAAGTCTAACAGTATAGGCTGTAAAGGATGACTGAAAGTAAACAAGCGGGGAAAACAAGTGCAAATAAAGGTAAACAATCAAGGAAAACCAGTGCAAGTAAAAATAAACCAAAAGTTATCAGCAATAACCATGGGCGATCCTAAACATCCCTAGAAAACCCCTGGACGTACTCGGGTTCAGACTACCTACCGGCATGGTATTCCATAGTCAATAACCAACTGGCTGCCCTAATAGCCAACCAGTGGCACATCCCTCCTGGCCTGTCCACAACTCCAGGGGGTAATAACTCGTCTAATCAGGGTTAGCAAGCAACCGTCACTCGATAATCTACAAGACGCCCAAGAACCCATGGTGGTTTTAATAACACTGTGTAAGTGGGAGACCCTCGCACGCGTGACTCATCTCACCGCACTTGCCAACCCCTTACACGGACATCGCTGCATGACAACCCTCGAAGGGAAGTCCCCCTGTAGAGATTCCCTCATAAGTACGTGTATATATATATATATAATCACTTCACATTTAATAAAGTGCCAACCGGGCCGTCGTATCATTTACATTTTGAACATTTAATACTAAAACATTTCCAAAGGGATATGACACACGCCATTCCAGTGAAAACCAGAAACACACATAGAACATTATTTAAGAAACTCAAATCATCATATTAGACCTGAAACACACTGGTTCCACATGTAGAATCATTTTCCAATATCCAAATGCACCCCACTTTTATCAAGAGCCAAACGGGCCTTTAATCATTTTTTGAAGGAACACCACTTCTCAAATGAAATCCAAACTTTTGTTCACACGACAAAGGAGAACATTTCTCGTCAACCAAGAACCACACTTTAGGTTTCCAAAATCAAGTTTAAGGGTCATACGGTCATTTTCTCAAATCTAGGTTCTAAGAAACACCTTTTTTCATTAACAACACATCATCTAATTTACACATGCCAAAACATTTCAAAACCCAATTCAACATGTATTTCATTATTCAGGAAGAACCATCTAGCAACACTACCATGGAAGCACACAATTAAATCCAATAAAACGCTTTCAATGAAACGCTAGAATTAAAACAGCTTTAATCATCAGCTGATCACCACATTATAAATTACTACTTAATAATACTTTTAAATTTACTGAAACCCAATAAAAGACAAGAAATAAATAAATTCTAAATTTAAAGGCGATTGCAATGGGAGACCTACCTCAAGATGCATCTCGGATATGACGACACAATACACCTCGCACTGGCGCACAAGAATTCGCAAGCCGATGTTCGCGGTGTCATAGGGTTACCTTGCCAACACGCTGAAATGAAGACATGATCACTAAGCACACACAACCACTGACTCAGAACAAAACAAACGAACAACCAATGCAAAGGAACCAGCTCGACAATTTTTCAAAACACAACCCGCATTATCTGTACTATTTAAAAAGACCATTTTAAATTTTATAAAACAATTTACAAATAGTAACCCCCGTCTTATACAACTAGTAGCATGATAAAACGATGTTCAAAGCCCTTGCGGACTAACCGCGCACGCTGAACAGTGAATAAAGGAGACTTCATCCAACCCGCGATAGAATAAGGATTTATCTATTATTAAATAAAAACACCGAGATGGGTTAAAGATAAAAATAAATAAACAAATAAGCAATAAATACAATAATAATTAAATAATCAAAAGAGTAAAATAATAAACAAATGAATAAACAAATAGATAAATAACTAAAATAATACATAATTGAATAAATAAATAAGTAAACAAGTAATTAAATAGATAAATTAATAAATGAAAGAAAGAATGAATAAGTAAATAAATAAATAAAAATCATGAATTAACAAATACTTAAATGAATAAATAAATAAATAGATAATTAATTAATCAATTAATAAAAAAAATAAGTAAATAAGTAAATAATTGATTAATTAACTAACACTTAAAATAAATATATATATATATATATATATATATATATATATATATATATATATATATATCGGAGGCTGGGTCGGCGGGAGTTGGGTTGTTCGCCTGGGGAGGCCGGGACAACGGAGGGACGCCGGTGGCAGGTGGGGTTGCCGGAGATGTGGCCGACGGGCTGCGGGGTAGCCGAAGCTGGGGGTTCGCACGGGGGAGATGCGGAGGGCGCCAGGGTTGTCCGCCGGAATGGAGGGGTGTTGCTGTCGGAGGGGGAGCGCGTTGGATTGGGGCGAGTCGGGAGGTCGGGACGGCAGTGGGAGCCCAGGAGGCGGCTGGGGGAGCGGGGAGTCACGCCGGAGTGGAGCGGAGGCCGGCGGTCGGCTGGCGGAGGCGGCAGGGGCACAACGACAGGAGGAGGAGGGTGCACTGGACAGGGGGGAGAGGAGGCCGGCTGGATGGAGGAGTCGTGCAAGGGACGGCGACGAGGAAGCGGCGAAGGCCGGGGAAGCCGGGGAAAGCGCGACAAGTGCGGCGGCGGCAGCCGCTGGGTGCGGGGAAGGCGGGGGTGCAGGGGGTGCGGCGCCGCACAGGAGAGAAGGGGGGGGGGAAATAGGGTTTCATAATATATATATAAGATAAAAACATAATAATAATAACAGAATAATTATAATAAAAATAAAATAATATCAAAAATGAAAATAATAATAATTCCAATGACAATATAATAATAATGATAATAAAAATGAAAATAGTAATAATAGTAAAAATAATAACACTAATGATACACTAATAATAATAATAATAATAGTAATATAATAGTATTAATAAATTTATAATAATAATAACAATAAAATAATGATAATAAATAAAAATGAGTTAATTATAATAATAATTATTATGATCAAATATTTAAAATAATAAAATCATTTAAAAATAACACACAAATATATATTTATACATATATAGATATATATATATACCTAAAAACATATAAACGTCAATACAATAAACACATATATATAAATATATATATAGACATAAACATATATAAACATATATATTTATATATATATACATATATAGACATATATATATATATATATACATTAATATACACATATATAAAAACATATATAAAAATACTACAATAATGATAATACAATTTAAATGGTAATAATAATAGAATATCAACATGAAAATTTTAATATTAAAACGTCGGGTGAACACACGGTCACCCGGGCTAAACGCACGGTCACTGCTAACGATGCGGTGACCGCACACCGGCACGAAACGACCAACACAATTAAACTTCGAAAAGAAAAAAAATAAAATCGGGACCAGGAAAGAGGTAAAATAAAGGCATCTGTGTTTGGCGTGTGACATTTACCACTAAGGATAAACTATGTAACTCTATGAGAACCATTTCATGCATCACCAAATGAATGAAAAACCTATCCCTAAACAAAATTTTTTGTTTTTCATCCTCAGACCAACCATCTGGGGCCTCACTATAAACAAATCCATCTCTCAAAACCTCCACCTCAAGATCCCCCAATTGGGACTCCTCCACCAATTACACTAGGTATTACTACACTTTTATCTAAAAAAGATAACATTTTCCCCTAACTTCTCCCCAATCTTGGTGAAATGCTAAAATTTCTTCCATCAATCTCCAAGAATCAATAGATTGGCACATTGCATAATTGTGTGACTTCATTCTGAGCCCATAGGCTAAAATATTCCCCTTCTCAAGTCTATAAGATATCTCAAATTCATAATCCTTTAACAACTCAATCTACCAACCCTAACGCAACTTCAAGTAATATTTGGTTAAAACAAACCTCTGGCTATTTTGATCATTTAAGACCACAAAACATTCACTAATGAGGTAATGTCTCCATAAATTCTAGGAAAACACCAATGCTTCCAACTCGATATCATGTGTGTAAAATTTATTCTCATGGGGATTCAACTACCAAGACCCATAAAAAATGAATAATCTATACTACATCAGAAAATAGCCCACCCAAGATTCGAAGTATCACAAAAAAGCAACAAATAAAACTCATTCTGATAGCAGACAAAGAACAAGATCACATAGCAACATCTATTTCAGATACTAAAAATCTGCCTAACACAAATCAATCCACAAGAATGAATAATAATTTTTGGTCAACATTTTAAGAGTAGTCTCATCCCAAGAAAAATTTCCTATGAATTTCTTGTAATAGCCTACAAGACCATGGAAACTTCACACCTCTACCTCTGTATTAGGAGCTTCTGAAGACACACTAACTTATATCTTCAATGGATCCAAATCTACTCCCTTCTAAGATTCCACGTGCCCCAATAAATGGACTTATCAATACCAAAACTCACACTTTTTCAACTTCACAAACAACATCTCATGATGAAGAACTCCCAAAATAGAATGTATATGATATTCATTCTCCCCCTTAGGCACAGATTATACAAGTATTATTTCAATGAAAACCAATATGAAATTTTCTAGGAACTCATGGAACATAGAATTCGTTAACCCCATGAACATAGCTCAATCATTCATTGCACTGAACGGCATCACAAAAACCTCATAATTTCAATGATGACAATGGAAAGTAGCCATAGGGATATCATGATAATTTACACATATCTAATGAAACCCTGGCCACACATAGATATTTTAGAAGCAACATTAACCCTTCAGTTTGTCAAATAAATCATTAATCTATATAAGAGGATCATGGTTCTTCACTTTCATATTGTTCAAGTGACGATAATTGATATACAACTACAAATTGTCATCCACATTTTTTATGAAAAAAACTAGTGCACCCCATGGTGACACACTTATCTAGACAAAATATCATTAAAATATAACATTGAGTATTATACATACCTCTCGCACGATATATTGAACTAACCAATATGGATACATTGGGATAGGATACATGACTGGATTTAGTTTGATCACGAACTCGATATCGTTTCGTGGGGGTAACACTACAAACTTTTATATAAAGACATCAGTGTACACTTCTATAACCCCAGGGAACACTAAATTTTGATTATCTAAACAACTCTGCATTATCTCAACCATCAAGGGTGATAAGGAAGGAACATGCCTCTCACCTATATGAGGGTATTTCTCTCCAATGAACATTGTTTTCTCTCTATCAACATCAATGAACAAAAAATTAATCCATAATAAACAAACTATAGTCTTCACCAGATACAACCAGTCCATGATGAGGATGATTTCATATGGTTTTTTTTAACATAGGAAATCTACACATGATCGGTATTTCTCCAACACTAGATCACAATTTCTACAGACATCAAACAAGTCAGCTCGACCTCCAACTGGCATAGTCAATGCCAGAGGAACTGGAAGACTCTCTACCTCAAGTCCAAAAGCATGGACAGGGGTAGGTTATATAAAGGAGTGTGTCACTCCTATATTAAAAAAAGAATCCCCATGTAGAAAACAAGAAAAGAGTATCATGAATGATGTCTATATAACCTGGCATTGGAAACGCTAATGCATGTAGTTGACCACAACCTTCTCCAAGGATTCTCTATCCCTAATGACAACCACCTCCACAATTTTTCTCTACATTATGATGATGGGGATCATCTTGAAGAAATCCTTGTCTAGCCCCATCTAATCTCTGATGATCCCACACTAGAGCATCTTTTTCTGGCTGCTTGGGTTAGAACTATCGTAAAGGAGGAACATGAAGTGGAACAATTGGTGCACAATGACTGCTCATAAATTTCACGAACTATTTTCATTGATGACCTAGGATTCTATAATGAAAAAATATCGGATCCCATGGAATAGTCATGATATCCATCTTCCCCAAGGAAATGAGACATTGAGGGATGGGACCTACCCAAAAATGATCAAATTCTCTTCTTTCCTAACAATTGGGAAACCCTGACCATAGCTCTTCTTTGTGAGGAATACTATTGAATTCACTCTAATGATGATCTAGTTCTATATAACATCATTTCAATGACTCCTACTCTCACCATCACCTCGATATAGATCTTCAACAAAAATGAGGTGACTTGTAATTTGATCTTTGGATGAAAACCCTCCCCAAAATTCCTTTCCCTTGCATACTCATCTGAAAAAAGGTCTAAAGCATATAGTAGAAGGTTTCTGAAATAGATCCCAAACTCTCTCACACTGGATCTCCCCTGCTAAAGGATAAGCATCTCCTACTGGTATCTCACCTCCATGTTCTAATAAATAAACTCACCTATAAACAACTCTTAGAACTACTCCCATGAAACTATGGAATCCTCGTGATCTCTGAGGAACAAGAACCACCACTACTTCACTACCCCATGCAGCATTACCACAACCAATGGTACCTAGTGATATTTCTGAGCATGGATTGAACTAAAGGCTATCTCAACCTCCTCCAACAAGTATTCTATGCATGCATCTAAAATAGATCCATTTTACCTCTGCATACGCTAGCACTGAAACTCTTGTTGTGTCCTCCTCCAAGTGTTGTTGTTTTCAACCTATGCTTTGTGGTGACCAGCTAGTACAACCTGCTTAAAATATTCAGTGTGAACCTGATGGGGAAGTAAACCTAGAACCATTCCTATAAAATAATAAATAGTTATAGATAAAAAATTTATAATATGGAATACTTAAGAATTAATTAATATTTTTATTTTATTTATTTTATGTTAACCTATCCCAAGGTCTAACCATTCAAAAATAGGTGAAATAAATAATGATACATAATCATTTACTAGTTCTCTACCATATAACTATTATCACCTCATTTATTAGTCATTATAAGATTAAGGGTAAATTCATCACATCACATAGGCCCCTAAAATGTCATGTCTCATTTGGTCTCCCATGTTTACAACACTTTATGAACTTAGTGGACATCATTTACCTACAAACCCATAAAACCTCACCTGTACCTACCTCAAAACTCTATCATATCCCTCAACTATACCTTTAATACCACTATTTAATGACTCCCTCCTCAAAAATTGTACCCCTCTTAGGCCAGATGTAGTAGAATATAGATAGTGACACCCACATTCCACCTCTAGTAGGCCCATGGTTGGCAACTAGCATTGAGGGTATCATAATCACACAGATGGGAGGCATTAACCTATAAGAGAATACATGAGAAAGAGAGAGAAAAAAGAGACACCAACCAAATCCTACTGAGACTAGAATAAAAAAAGAAAACTCAAGTACACAAATTTAATTTCATGCAATAAATACTACAACTGAGAGGGAACACTTTAACTACCAAAAGGAACGTAAAGACGACAGTGACCACAAATCCCAAATAGATCCCAAAAAACCCCAAGCTAGTGGTTACCATCCTAATATCCAAAATGATCCAACTTACATGAATAATAGATTATAAATACCTAAGGTGAGTATAAAAGTATACTTAGTAGGATCAACCTCGGAGCTTCTCAACAAAAATTAAATTATCATGCTAAAGCACTATGAACAACAAGTGAAACAGACACATCACTTAAACAGTTATACTATGTTCCCAGCCTCAACATGTTTACTCTCACCAAGTATCGCATACAAGAGCATATATTATAATAAAGAACATCAAGGTTACCCCATCACCACTTCCCCAATAGTTTTATTCTCTACACCAATGTCGTACATCCTAAGTATCTCTCTCAAAAAATGCTAGCATGTAGACACCTAGAAGAAACACCACAATATGAACCATGTGGAACACACCACCCTGTCCACTAAATCAAAATCATCCATGTATTTTATGGGAGCCACCACATCCCTCATAATGTGTATCATACATCGGGTATTATATCTCAAGCCATCATAGCCCATACACTGAGTAATGATTTTTAATCCATCACAGCCTAAACCAATTATACATATAGTAGTCCTTAGGAATCAACATCCATAATAAATGTGTTTGAAATATCCATAGTTCATTACATCCCTCTACACACAAAAATTGAGAAAACTAACCACAATGTGTACTATCACGTGTAACTAGCAAGAGAAGAGATTGGGGACAAAGGGGGTAGCCATACTTCTATCCTCCCATAGGGATGTTGGGGAACCCCCCCCCCCCCCCCCCCACCAATGTCTTATAATCCACAGAGAGTCAGTTGACCTAGCCAAAGGTTTGAGTATCTTATTGAAACTAAAAAGTTAAATGGTATAATGTAGCTCACAACCACACTATGGGAATAACTAAGTCTCACACTAAATAGAAGATAACATCTCTCGAAATCCAAGATGCCACTGGCAAGACTAGATATCCTATAAACACACAACCATTTAAAGAGCTTCATTAAATTAATTTATTCTATTTTATATATTGAAATTTATGTTAATTAATTCTTTAACCTTTAATAATCCATTAAAAATTTCCATATTATTTTTCATTAGTATCACAACAAAGTTTCATTGCCTCAAGGAATAAGAAATTGATTCAAAGGATTCTCATAATTACAACCTCAAAATTGCATAAAAGAAAGCTCTAAACCCATGGGTTATACATCTATTAATTTATTAAATTTATCACTTTCCATATTTAGAGGTATTCTAGGAAAACATTTTAAGATAACAAACACAAGAGACTAAATAAGTTGAGTATATGAACTGTCTATTGAGTCTTCTCCACATATAGTAGGAGCATAGACTCATCCAACCATGAGAAGAAAAACATAAAAAGAAAATGAAATAACCCACATGTATTTAACTATCAAATAATAACTACAACCAAAACCATGTTCCTTGTGTAGTGAGGAAAGGAATGAAGACAAACAACCACATGGATATCAGATAAACAACTAATTCAAACAAGCATCCAACTTTCATAACAATGGGTAAGACAAGCTTTAACCCATTATTTTATCTATGGTTTCATCCCAAAACCCACATGCATATACTGATTCATATTTCCACTCTAGGTTTCAACTGATGCCACAACAATTGGGCCTCCCCATCCATCATACCACAAAATTCCTCCAGGATCAGCCATCTCAGTCTCACTTCACATTCAAAAATGCCCACCCCACATTCAAAAACATCCCTCTAGGATCATCCATCCCAGGCTAACATCACATTACAAGAATCAATAAACAATTCAATCATCCTTCACACACAATGAGCTCTCCTCGCTTGAAATAATAAGAAACTCATCCATTACAAGAAATGGAAAACATAATCCCTATAAAGGCATTATCTTTTATCACACAAATGATTGTTATTCCATCTTGAATTAGCTATTTCATTATTCATATGTTCTAAATATAGGAAACCTAAGTAAAAAAGCTATCAGAAGCTCTCAAAAATTAATTGAAATACTAATTTACTATACCTTTAATTGTTTTATGAATAATAATTCACATGATTTAGGTTTAATAACCAATTAAACTAAACATGCATACTTGCATCAATTTTATTATCACGAAGTTGCAACAATAATAACATGATTCATTAAACATGCCTCTTTAATTCCATTATCCAATTAATTTTCAATTAATTTTTTCTTCATGTTTTTTACCAATTTCCATCAACAACAATATGTTAAACCAAGAACGTCATTGATATCACAATATCTAGGAAATCAAGAGGCAAACCATTATCATGGTATAAATCATCAACATCATTATGAGATCAACACCAATTCATTAATCTAGTTCAAATAATAATTAGTTCAATTTCATTGTGCTCCAAGGAGATAAATCGTGCTATCTCTATGATTTGATGTAAATAAATAGAGAATAAATGAAACCCATAACTCAAAATGGAGTCAATGTTCTTCTCATGGGAATGAACCAACACTGTGAATCCCAATCAGATCTCCCACAAGAAATGTATCCACTCAAGGATTTCATGGAACAAATGCACCAACTAATAACAAATAAAACTTCATTATAACATAAAGATCATGGGCCATCATGTGGCAAAGAGGAACGGTAGGAAACAAATTAAAAAAATCAAAATAATGGAGGAACAAATACCTTGGATCGAATTTGGATCGACGGAGGGAAGCTAGGGATCGATCCTTGATAAAGGAATCCCCAAAACATAATAGAGGGGGTCACCGTGTATCCTATAACTAATCCAAATCAGCTTCAACCATAGGGTTTGATATCCCAAGAAGTGAGAATTTTTTTAAAAAGTATAGTATCGGGGAATTTCCTGATGTGTAATCCCCTTTCACATCCTGTAATCCTCATAATTAAGTTTTTTCCAAAAAATGTTTATTCTCTTCATTTTATTTTTCTATCCTAGATTCATTAAATGTCATGAAACCCACTTTTACTTTTTATAACATTACACTATGTGAAATATCCCTACTTTCAGCTTTTAACAGTTGAGTCCTGCTGTACTTCCTCTAAGCCTCCTAGAAGCACCTTGATCATTAGAAAAATATAAAGGGTCAATCTAAATAGATCCAATTCCTTAAAATTTTTCACATTAATAACCATTATTGATAATCTTGATCCAAAATAATAATAAAAATTAATAAATCAATCAAAAACACCCCTTTCCTCCCTCTATAAATACAACCTCTCACCACCACTTCTTCCCACACCTTCTATTCCTTGAATATGATCTAAATTCATCACAATTACCTTATCAAGACTATTCCACATGTAAAAGTCCTTCTTTTCTTACCAAAAGACCAATTAAAAGTGTCTTAAAGTGGTTTCCATGGATATGATATTGACGAGGTAAAATCCTCTTTATTTCTCATTTAATTTATTTTCTTTTATTATCCTTTCTTACCCTACACTGTCTAAAGTGGAATGGTAAATCTAGTTTCATATATATTTCTATATTGTATAATGTTTTTATTAAAATTTATTATCCAACATTGAAACCCTTCTCTACTCCCTTTATTTTTAAAATTGAAAACATCATTCGTGAAGTGTCAATTCGCCACCTTCATGAATGACATGTTTTCACTTTCCATTATCGTCATCTAGGATGGTGAGAAAAACATTGTTACAGTTAAATAATATTTTAATATACATATTATAGGTTATATCATGTTCTGTAACCAATATATATAAATATAATATCAAATAAAATTAAAAAAACCTGTGATGGTCGTAAAAACCACTAAATTAAATTAAGACATTTCATCATCATTTTATCTAATGAATCATAATCATAACATATAACCAAATGATATATGAGACCATTTATAATTTTCTAGTATTTTATTATTACAAAATAATTTCACTTCTGGAGAAGTTATTTCTATTTGAAAACAACTCCCATATGTATACTTAACGAAATCACCCATAAAAACATGGAACGAATGCTCTTAGAACAACGAAATTAAACATCATAACTCATAAAAATGGACATAAATGAACATAATAAAATTATAATGAAAAAATATATGATTAAGACATTATGAATTAAGTAATTGAATAATATAATTTGATTATTGAAGACATTAAGTACAAGGGAAGATGATTTCATACATAACGTAAGGGTTTCTCATCTAACTTTTATTTCTCTGAGATATTCTTTATTCACCAATTATTTATTATGTGTGGTGAATGTATAATACCCATTTATATATCATATCATGAATATATTTATCATAGAGGTATTTTATGTTTAATTTTTTGATCATTACTGTTATGGGTCATACAATTTGACTATTTACAAATTGGTAAAGGAATTCATAACCCAATTTCAATCATTTGGGTTAAACTTATACAATATTGATTATTTCATTATATTATTATGTTTGAAATGATTTATAATCATATTATGTTGTATTTTAACTTGTTTTATGTCTATTTATAGCTAATACACATAATTGAATCATTTGGTTAATGCTCAAAATTTATTTTAAAAATACTCTTTTAAATGTTTCTTTTTCAAAATTATAAAAGGATTGTTTTTTAAAAACTTATATACGAAGAGAAGCATTTATTTATTTTATGAAAAATTAATGTATTGAGGAATACTTTATAAGATTTAAATTTTATTTTCAAAGAAACTTTTTTCTTTTTTAATTGAAAGGATTTTAAAATAAATGATTTCAATGTAAAGTGGTATTTCTCTTAAGAATTACTCACTGATTTTATTAGATTATTTCCACCTATGTAAACACCCTTTGTCAGATCTTATTTTTAATCTAGGTTGGTCTATTATTATACCATATACCATATTTTATTGTACTTTTTATTATTATTTTGACTATGTATGTTCTATTTTGATACCATTCATTGTATTACCCTAGATTGTTTATGATTAAGGAAAAGTAATTGACATTTAATATGCTAGTTTCAACATGAATGTATATGTTAATTATGTTTTACCCCTTTCTTATTAGGAATGAATTAGAGTTAGTAAGTGATGGGTGGGGCCTACTATAGCCCCTCGATGAAACGGTAGGTCTCATGAGACAAACTATTTTGGATATTCACTAATGTCGTCCCGGTTATGTATGATGTCTTGCACAAATCCTAGAACGTATCTTTATGATGTCATGAAATATTAATTCCGTCATTATAAATTTATTTATTGATAATACATGTGATTATTCGACTATTGAAATATCAATGCTTAAGTTTCATTCTCATGTGATTATATATATGATGATATTTGATCATCTTTTATTCCAACCATATTATGCATGAGATTATGTTTTAGAGGAATTAAACATGCCTAATTTTTTTGGTTTATTTATGATAGCTTCAATTTTATTTTAAACCTTACTAAGCATCCGAGTTTACCCCTAATGTTTTTTTTCAGGATTCCAAGATGTGTATTATGATTTACATCCTGGGATATTATAGACGAATTGGGGTGTTCCCAATGGATTTAAAATGTTAAATTTCATTTAAAGTCATAATTTATTAATTATGTTTATATCTATTTTTTCAAATCTACTAAAATATTAATTCTTTCAGGATGTGATTGATTGTACTTAGTAAAATGTAATAAATTCAAGATCCGACCCTAGGCTAAAGTGATATAGGTTTTTAAAATATATATTATATATATAATGGTTTAATTATATATATAATATAACCATAATAAAACTAGTAGGACAAAAAAATATAACAAATCCAAACATATAAAAAAACAAAGCTGTTATTCCACGAAATGTGACTTTGATGTGGAATTTTTAATAAATGGGTAATAAAAGTTCATAAAAATCATAAATTGTTTGATATATATAAATAGGGTTCTTTAATAGATTTATAATACAATAATATTTATTATATATGAGGTTTTAATGAGTTCAACAGAATTCAAGACTTAAGGTAAGGGATTTATATCTCACACTTTACGTCTGTGAGACACTTTTCATATTCACCACCTATTTCTTTTATGTGTTGTGCATATATCCCATTAATGTATTTTATGATTCTTATAGAATCATGGGTATTTACATATCCATTTTATGATCTTTATATCATGGGGATTTCATTTTAAAATTTTCTAAATTGGTAAGATATTTTTTGTCTCAATTTTCTTTCTTTGAGACATATGTTATATTGTGCACCTATATTCCTTCATGAGGTGTATACATAGCTCCTTGTACATTTCAGATCAAAATGTATATATAGAAGGATAAATAAAATAAGGGGTGAAATATAAGTTTTAAAAAATTTGTTTTGAACCTTAAATGAAACTTGGTTTAACAGAGTTAATCTAATTGTATTCAAAATACATATTATGTATTTAAAAAGTGATAAAATTTGGCCCAAGAGTTCGATAATGAGAATATCATAATCTGTTGTATTCTAATATATATTTCATAGTTCTTAATGATAAACTGATTCAAGTGAATTTAATAATATTCATTAAGTGCTGTAATTATTTTATTATTATATTCTTAGTAGAGAATAATAATCGTAATCACAATGGTAATGATATATAAGAGTAATGCAAAAATTGTAACGATTTTATCTTAAAGAGTATATATTCTTATTCAAATTAAAATTTATGTCCTGTAAATAAATATTTTATGATAAAAAAACTACTAATATAATTATCAATATAAAATGATACACTTTCTATTAAAATTTCTAAAGAAATAAAGAACTTGTAATAAAAAAAGTAAATGAATAAAATTATTTTAACCTAAAGAGAAGGGTATCAAATAAACAAGGATAAATATACCTTGTTTTATTCTTACAAGAAAATATGTATTTCCCTTACCAAATAAATCTCCCGATATGAAGATCAATATGTCTTCATATACCCGTGATCCCTCAATATGATGATCACCTTTACTATATTTTCCTATCCCTATCATCCCTTGATATGATGATCATATTATGTATTTCTATCCCCTCAAACCCTCAACCAATAATCTGATTTGATCCTCCTTCTTCTAAGCCTTGGAATCTATGACAACCCTTCTTTTTATTACACAATTATACATAATTTGTTACATAAACTTCACTTTATAAAACATATAATATCGACAGGTCTAGTGTCTTTGGGGCTTAAGATCATTACATAACAACTTAAAACATGAAATACAACATATTTATTGAAAACATCCTTTACATGACCGCTACATTCCCTCATACTTATCATTTCATGGGATAACCTGGGGACATGCATATGAAAATGGTGAGCTATAAATCCCAGTAAGGGAATAATAATGGAATAACATGAGGAATAAAATATATTTTAGACAATAGGCATATAAATAGAGAACAAGAGAAGAATAAACATAAAGGAATGATAAATCATGATAATCATAACATGGAAATGTGGCAACAACACTTAACATGGAATTAGTATGAGCGAAGCCTCATTGCACATAGAGAATGGGTAAACCCTCATTAAACATGAATCAAAAGTAAACCCTAGTTGAACATGAATTAACATGAGTAAAAACCCATTTCATATGACATATCATGATACTTTACCTTACCCAATGCATTGGAGCACTATTAGGGAGCACCATTCTTAAACATTTCATTTCATGCATAAGCCACATGGATCATAAAACATTGAATCATTAAATATAATATTTTATTCCAAGACAAACAAATGTGGAATACATACATTAAAATCTTTAAACAATAATTAAATTTGAATAAAGGTGAATACCCTTGATTGAGAAATGGTCATGGTATTCACTACATAATGACTTTGGCGTTGAAAAGCACGGTGCAATTTCGGCAGCATAACGGCGTGACATAAGAACTCATAAAAATGGTTGCTGAGAGAGAAAGGGGTGTATCATCATATTTAAATGACATGGATAGTAAGAGTTATATAAATACATGTCCCAAAAAATGTAATGTAATTTAGATTCATGATACAAAATAATTTCTTTAATGTAAATGATGAGAGAGAAATTCCTTTCGGAATTTTGGCATTGTAACGGGTGTACATGGGAGGAATTTAATGAGATATAAAGGGGTATACCATAATTAAAACATAAAGGAGTCTGTATAGGAGAGGTTATAAACCATACCACAACATTTTTAATTGAAATTAAAAGGGCATAACAATTTAAATAATATTGGACAAAAATGAGAAAGGAAGAAAAACCCTTACTTGGAAGTGTGGTTCCAAAGGCTTGAGAGAGGCTTTAGAGAGGATTAATGGGAGATTGGGGCACCTTGGGAGGATTATATAGATATGAGGAAATAGGTTGGACTAACTCCAAAGGCTTTGAGTGAGGAGGAATTGGGAGCTTGGGTGGGTTTATATAGGAAAGGTGAGGCAATTCTTTATTATTTAGGTTTGGGACACCTCACATTAAACTAATCCCATCCACAAACCAGACCAATGTTTTTGCCAATGTTATTTGGGTAAGAGAAGTGGAAAACATTATTTTATAAGTCCAAAGTCCTAACTTCTTAAAATAATGGGGTTTCTTATGTGGAGGTGAGTCACACACCCAAGGAAAACAATTTAAAAAGACAAAATGTTTAATAAGTATTAAAGGGTCCACTAAAGATTTTTAAAATAAATCAAACAAACCCAAAATCACATTATTTTAATGTTAAACATATATAGGCAGAAAATAAAGTTTATATTATTTTATTACATTACTATTTGGTCATTATGATGTCATAAAACACATTATATATTTAAACGGTGTTTAATTTTTACCGAAAAATTTGACTATCTCAGAAAATTATGAAAAATTCACTGTTGGATAATTTCGACATCCTGATTCTAGGAATAATATTCATTTTTTCTAAATAATTTTTTAAATATGTGAATTTTCACTTTTAAAATAAAAACCGACATTTATCAAAAATTCATGGGTTTTGACAAGAATGGATTTCAAACCTTAATATAAATTACAATTGCATTCATAAAATTATACAATCATTTATATTTAATAAAACTTAGTTTAATATTATTATTATTAATTTATTAAAGTATTATTTAATTCAGAAATCCATTAATTCATCAAAATATATTTCTTAGTCGAACATTAACTAAAAATATTATTTGTGCTTTAAAAACTATTTATAAGGTAATAATAATAAAATGAAAGTATATTCATTATTATATAAAAAAAATGTAGATAACCATAGTAATAGGTTCTTGTTTCATAACCCATTATAACACCCACATGAGACTAAAGAGTAAGGTGTGTGATGGTGACAGACTCTTGGGGTGGCTCGGATAACATTGCTCGGATGATAATCTCTATCGAATTCCACTTATCTCATAGTCGGTCCTGCTCGAGCTTAAAAAATTCAAGCTCAGATTAGGCTTGGTCAAGATCAATGTCCAAAGAAACAACCTCCTTTTCGAGCTCTGAAAAATGGGTTTTGTATGGGACACGTCTACTGGATGAGGCCATCACTTCCTTTGTCTGAGTAAATTGGATTTGTTAAAGCCCTACATTTATACTAATCATGTGATCACTGATCAATAGCTATATTAGAAATGGTCACAATTTATAAACATATTTTAAAATCCAAAATCAAAAAACCAAATAATTTTACATATTATATAAACATTTTACATAAAGTGACATTTAATTATATCAAGAGGGATTTCCATTAATGAATGTTTGGGTCGTTACAATATTCCCCCTTAAGAAATTCCACCCTCCAAATTTCCTTTTCCCACACTAAAATAGATGTGGGTAACTCTGATTCATCATTTCATCTAATTCCCACGTCTCTTCTTCAAACTTTTGGTTTCACTACAACACCTTGACGAGGGGCATTGTCTTATTTTGTAGAACTTTTTCTCTACTATCAAAGATATTCACTGGTTTCTCCTCATAAGAAAGATCATCCTCTAACTGTACCACCTCTGAATAGTGTATATGTGAAGGGTCTAGTATGTACTTCTTTAAGAGGGATACATGAAAGACATCAAGTACATTGAGCATGGTAGGTGGAGGTTCTAGTCGATAGGCCACAACCCTGACACGATAAAGAATCTCAAAGGGGTCGATGTACCTTGGAATTAACTTTCCTTTCCTTCCAAACCTCATGACCTTCTTCCACAGAGATATGTGTAGAAATACCATGTCTCCAACTTTAAACTCAAGGTCTCATCAAAGGTTATCTGTATAACTCTTTTGTCGACTCTAGGCTGCCTTGATATGTTGCTGATTGGTTTTCTCCTTCTCCACCATTTCTTCAACCATTTGTGGTCCAATAATCTTACGCTCACCGACCTTATCCCAACATGTCCGTGTTTTGCACATTTTCCCATGAAGGGCTTCATATGATTCCATTTGGACGCTCGAGTGAAAACTGTTATTATAAGATAACTCAACCAGAGGAATATGTTGATCCCATCCTCCTTTAAAGTACATTGAGAACGCTCTCAACATGTCCTCAAGTGTTTGGATAGTCTGCTCGGATTGGCTATCAGTTTGAGGATGATAGGTTGTACTGAAGTTCAGTTTAGTAATCAGAGCATGTTGAAGACTCTTCCAAAACATAGAGGTGAATCTTGGATTTTGATTGGACACAAAATATAGTGGTGTTCTATGAAGCCTTACCACTTCCCTGAAATATATTTGTTCCAGTTGATCATATGAGAAATCATCCCGAATATAAACGAAGTGTGCAGCCTTTGTATGATGATTCACAACATCCCAGATTTCATTGTTTCGTTTGGATGACTTCGGAAGTTCGGTGACAAATTCCATGGTGATGTCCTCCCATTTTCATTCTGGTATGGGCATGTTTTTCATCATCCCCTTAGACTTCTGCCTCTCTGACATCACTTGCTGACACATCAGGCACTTTGATGTATATTCAATGAGCTCCTTCTTCATATTATCCCACCAATAATGATGTTGGATATCTCGATACATCTTTGTGTTTCCTAGGTGAATAGAGAAATTTGAACTATAGGCATCATCAAAAATTTCCTTCATTAACTCCGAACTTCATGGAACACATAGTATTTTCCCAAATCTCAAAATTCCTTCTTTATTAACATTAATCTCTGAGGAATTCCCTTTTCCGATAGCTTCCACTTTTTCCTGAATTCTCACATCATCCTTTTGAACATCCTTTATCCTTTCCAAAAGTGATGGTTGAGCAATAATTTATGAATGGATTGATGATGTTCCCTTCTTTATGATTCCCATGTCCATCTTCATCAAATATAATAGGATTGGATTCTTTTCATTTCTCATAAATGAAATAATAGCTAGATCCTTCCTACATAAGGAATCTTACACCTTGTTCTCTTTCCCAGGGTGGTAATGGATTGAGCAGTCATAGTCTTTAATCACCTCTAACCATCTTCATTGGTGCTTATTCAACTATTTCTGGGTGAATATATACATGAGGCTTTTGTGGTTTGTTTATATCTCACACTTCTTTCGAAAGAGAAAATGTAGCCAAATTTTCAAAGAAAAGATCACTATAGCCAACTCGAGGTCATGTGTTGGATAGTTATATTAATGAACTTTTAATTGCCTTGAAGCATATGAAATGACATTGTCATTTTACATCAACACACATCCCAGGCCCTTCTTTGAAGAAACACTGAATACCTCAAAAAGTTCTCCACTTGTGGTTAAAATGAGTACGGGCATAGTGATAGGCCTCCTTTTCAACTCCTTGAAGCTTTCTTTGCATTCATCACTCTAAGAAAACTTTACTCCCTTCCAAGTGAGATTGGTAAGAGGATTGGACAATGGTGAGAAATTTCTTACAAGTCGTCAATAATATCCAACTAATGCCAAGAAGCTACGAATATCTGTTACCAAAGTTGGCCTCAGTCATCCCTCAATTGCATCTGTTTTGGAGGGATCCATAGATATCACATTTCTTGTGATGATATATCCCCAAAATAAGACCTCCTTTAACTAGAAATCACACTCGTTGTAATTTACATATGTCTTCTCCATTCATAAGGTCTCTAGTATAGTTCTTAGATGCTCCTCATGATCCTCCTTGGTTTTGGAGTATATCAAAATATCATCTATAAAGACTACCATAAATTTGTTGCGGTAATCTCTAATGACTCTATTCATCAAGTACATGAATATTGATGCAGCATTAGTGAGTCTGAAAGGAATTAATATGAATTCATAGTGCCAGTATCTTGTACAAATAGCAGTCTTGGGGATATCTTCCTTCTTCACCCTTACTTTATAATATCCTGACCGCAATTACACTTTGGAGAAGTATTGTGCTCCACACAACTAATTTAACAAGTCATCAATTCATTGGAGAGGATACTTGTTCTTTATTGTGATTTTCTTAATCTCACTATAATTGATGCAATGGCGCATTGACCCATCCTTCTTCTTGATGAATAATATAGGTTCACCCCATGGTTAAGCACTTGGGCGTATAAACCCTTTATCCGGATTCTCTGGTAGTTGTTTATTCATCTCTTCAAGCTCTACAGTAGCTATTTTATATGGAATCTTTGATATTGGAAACTCCCCAGGTATATGATCAATTGATAATTCAATATCTCTTTTAGGAGGAAGACTAGGAAATTCCTCGGGAAACACTTCAACGAATTCCCTCACAATAGGCATGTATTCTAGGATGGTTTCCTCCTTAAACTCAATCATCCGAGCCAGATACGTGAGCTCATAGGGTAGTAATATCCACGCTCAAGATGATGGAGATAAATAAGGTTCATCTTCCTCCTTTTACTTGTAAAGAATCGAGTGCCGATTCTCCACCTGGAGAGTGATTTCCCTCTCATGGAGATTTATGTGGTCTCTATATAAGGAAAGACAATGCATGCCAAGAATTGCATAAAATTCCACCAGAGGGAGTATGAAGAGGTTTTTCGAGATGTTTAATCCGCAAATTATGAAAGGGGAAGAGTTATATTCATGGGATGCAATGATTGCCCAATTTTCTATACTCACTGACACCTTCAATTCCAAGATTTTTGGTGGTGCTGGGATAGTTCTAATAAACTTTTGAGATATAAAATAATGCATAGAACATGAATCAAAAAGTAAATTCACTATTCTTGAATGAATAACTAGCGTACCTTTCACCACTTTATTATTGGGGTCCACTTCAGCAGTAGTGATGGAAAAATCTCGCCCTTCCTGCCTTGGAGGTTGTTGGTTTCCTCCGAAAACCCTTGGATTAGGGCACTAATTTTCAAGATTCCCTGGTTCATTGTAGTTGTAGAAATGAACCACACTGTGAGGTTCGAACGGAGCTTTCCTCTCCTCTGTCAGAGTCGTGGGTCTTTCTTTCCGATAGTTAATAGCAAGTTGCCCTTCTCTTCTACACCTAAAGCACTTCCTCATCCCCTTTAGGCAGTCTCTGGGGTGCTTCTTTCCACACCTTTGGCAAGTGGGGTGCTAGATCTTCTTAACACTATTGGATTTATCCATCAGACCTCCAGCATTGAAGTCCACCTTACGCTTCTTATCCCCATGATACCCCTGAGATTCTCCAATCTCCATTTCGACCTTGAGGGCACATCAGACAATTTCCTCATAGCTGTCGAAGTCACGGATCGCTAGCACTTTCAGAAGGCTAGGTTTCATCCCACCAAAGAAGTAGTCAACCTTGCATTCGGGGGTAACGACAAAGCCATAGGCATATTGTGTAAGCCTTGTGATGTTTTCCTTGTACGCTTTAACAGATTCATCGTCTTTTCTTCTTTAGAGAAAAGAAGTCCCTTTCCATCTTAAGACGGAGGGTTCATGGAAAATATTTATCGAAAAACATCTTCTAGAAATCCTTCCATTCCAATTCCTCGATCTCCTCCTCGGGCTTCATATTTTGGATAAATTTCCATCATTGAGCATATTTACCCTCCATATGATAAATAGGTAGGAGAAACTTCTCTGGTTCAAAAAATTAATGGATGGATAAGTTCTTTTCAGTGGATTTGGTCCATTTTTTGGTGATTGAGGCATCAGATGATCCATTAAAAGTAGGAAGCATTTGTCTCATGATTCTTCTGATAATGACTTGCTTTTTATTAGGGGGATTGAATGTTACTCTTGGCCCATTTTTCTATTCAAATCTTGAGTTAGCTGAGAAAGAAGCATGACAATGTTTACAATTCCCGCTCCCATTGGATTGAGCATCTCATTAGTACAATCATCACATTGATCTTCACATCGGTTGTTTTCTTGAGTCCCACTTTTATCGGCCAATGGCTGGAATAAAAGGAATGTTAGGAATAACACATAAAGGGTAATCCGAGGACAAAATTGATGACTTATAAATAACTTTTATTTCTTTAACATATGAATCTATTGGCTTCAGTCTATGTTATCCATTATCTACTTTCAAACATATATTCTTAGGGAATTTTTTGTCCCTTACTAATGGTTCATACTAAGCTTGTGAATTTACTAAAGCATATCCCCCCGGAGTGTCATAACCAAGAGTGAAGTAAGTCCCGTTGTCATGCACCAGTTCCCGTTAGAGTCTATCTCAAAGCGGTGTTTTCGTGTTTTACCCCTAGGATACATCTATTCTAGAGCTGCCTCTACCTGCTCATATCCAGACAGGGATGTATTTTCTTGATAAACCATTTACTCAATACTCACCAACACTTAGGGATGTTTTTATTATACTTATTCTTGTCTCTAAGGCTTTACTAGGTTTTTCTAATCCTAATCCCAAAAATAACTGAACATATCCTCTGATACCAACTATGACAACCCAGGTTTTTATTACACAATTAAACATAATTTATTACATAAAATTCACTTGATACAACGTAGAATATCGAGACGTCTATTGTATTTGGGTCTTATGATCATTACATAACAACTTGAAACATGAAATAACACATTTTTATTGAAAACTTTCTTTACATGACCACTGCATTCCCTTGTACTTAGCATTGCATGGGATAACCTAAGGACATTCATAAGAAAAGGGTGAGCTATAAAGCCCAGTAAGGGAATAATCATGGAATAACATGAGTAATAAAATAAATGTTAGGATATAGGAATATAAATAGAGAACAAGAGAAGCATATACATAAAGGCATGATAAATCATGATAATCATTAAATGGAAATGTGGAAACAACACTTAACATTGAATTAGCATTAGCCAAGGCTCATTGCACATAGAGAATGAGTAAACCCTCATTACACATGAAGAATGAGTAAACCCTCATTAAACTTGAATTATCATGAGTGAACACCCATTTCACATGACGAATCATGATACTATACTTTACCCAATTCATTAGAGCGATATCAGGGCGCACCCTTCTTAAACATTTCATTTCATGCATAATTGTGCCACATGGATCATAAAACATTGAATCATTCAACATAATATTTTATTCCATGATAAACTAATGTGGAAAAAATACATGAAACTCTTTAAAAAATAAGTAAAATTGCATAAAGATGAATACCCTTGATAGAGAAATGGTCATGATATTCACTACACAATGACTTTGGCATGGAAAAGTGCGATGCAATTTCGGCAGCATAACGACGTGACATAAGAACACATAAAAATGGTTGATGAGAGAGAAATGGGTGTCTTATCATATTTACATGACATGGACAGTAAGGGGGTGATATATATACATGCCCCACCATATTTAATGGAATTTAGATTCTTGATACAAAATAATTGCTTGAATGTAAATGAAGAGAGATAAATTCCTCTCAGAATTTCGACATAGTAACGGGTGTACATGGAAGGCATTTAATGAGAGAAAAATTGGTCTCTCACCATTAAAACATAAATGTGGAAGAATGGGTGTGGTGATAAACCATACCCCAAAATTTATAATTGAAATTAAAATGGCATAACAATTTAAAGAATATTGGACAAAAATGAGAAAGGAAGAAAAACCCTTACATGGAAGTGTGCTTCCAAAGGCTTGAGAGAGGCTTGAGAGAGGCTTATTGGGAGTTTGGGGCACCTTTGGAGGATTATAGAGAGAGGAGGGAATAGTTTATAATAACTAAAAATGATTTGAGTCAGGAGGAAGTGGGAGCTTGGGTGGGTTTATATAGGAAAGGTGAGGGAATTATTAATTATTTAGGTTTGGACACCTCACATTAAACTAATCCAAAACACAAACCAACCCATAGTTTTTCCCATGGTTTTTCAAAAAGGGAAGTGGAAAAAAAATATTTTATAAGTCCAAATTCCAGAATTCTTAAAATAATGGGGTTTCTTATGTGGGGGTGAGTCACACTCTCATGGAAAACAATTTAAAAAGGAAAAATGTTTAATAAGCCTTGAAGGGTCCACTAAATCTTTGTAAAATAAATAAAACAAACCCAAAATCACATTATTTTAATGTTAAAACATATATTGGCCTAACATAAAGTTTTTAGTATTTTATTACCTCACTATTGGGTCATTATGATGTTATAAAACACATTATATATTTAAACGATATTTAAATTTTACCCAAAAATTTGACTGTCTCAGAAAATTATGAAAAATTCACCGTTGGATAATTTTGACATCCTGATTACATTAATACTATTCATTTTATGTAAATTATATTTTATATATGTTAATTTTTACTTTTAAAATAAAAACCGACAGTTATCGAACATTCATGGGTTTTGAAAAAAATGGCTTTCAAACCTTAAAAAAATTACAATCTCATTCATAAAATTATAAAATCATTTATATTTAATAAAAATTAATTTAATAAAAATTAATTTAATAATATTATTATTATTTTAATAAAATATTATTTATTCCAAAAATCCATTAATTCATCAAAATAGATTTCATAGTTGAACATTAACTAAAAATGCTATTTGTTCTTTAAAAACTATTTACAAGGTAACATTAAAAAAATGAAAGTATATTCATTATTATATACAAAAATAATGTACATAACCATAGTACTAGGGTCTTGTTACATAACCCCTTGTAATACCCGCATAAGACAAAAGGGTAAGGTGTGCAATGGTGATAGACTCTTGGGGTGGCTCAGATAACACTGCTCGGGTGGTAATCTTTATCAACTTCCACTTCTCTCGTAGGCGGTCCCGCTCGAGCTTAACATTTTCAAGCTCATAATGGGTTTTGTCAAGAGCAATTCCCACAGATGCAATCTCCTTTCCAAGCTCCGAAAAATGGGTTTCAAATGGGGCATGTCAACTGGATGAGGACATCGCTTCCTTTGACTGAGTAAATTGGATTTGTTAAAACCCTATATTTATACTAATCATGTGATCATTGTTCAACGGATATATGAGAAATGGTCACCATTCGTAATGGTTTTTTAAATAAAAAAATATAAAACCAGATAATTTGAAACTTTATATATACATTTTACATAAAGATACATTTAATTAGATCAAGAGGGAATTCCATTAATGAAATTTTGGGTCGTTATAGAATCCCTTGATCGTAATCACACAATCGGATGCACAAAGAAATTGCAAAAACACACTCAAAAAAATTACAATTACAAGGGTCAATAAGTTCACTCTTGTATGATTTAGATCACTCACATATCAAAATCAGTAGAGTGTTTCTATGTGAGTCTGCATTTACATGAAAACTCATTAAATGACCATGTATTTATAGGCAAGATTCCAATGGACATATTGATCCACCAACAGTCATAATTTATCTGATATTTACTCATGGACATATACTACTGGATCTTTAATAGTCATATTATAACAAAATGCATGACATCATTTTTTTAAAAAAATTCTTTGTAAAAGGAATTCTAATAACTTAGAATATTGTTTTCCATATTCATAATTTAACCATTTTTAAATATGATTGATTTTGTTATAGGATTTCATTATGATTTTTTGTGTGAGTATGATTCTAATTATATCAGATCTAATGTCAAGTCCAGTTATAAAACCTTTTATCATTACGATTGTATAATAGAAAGTCTCTAAATATGGTTTCATAAAGGTGAATCAGATCATTATCGAATCTTCACTCATTATGATAATTATAATCAATAAAGTAATTTTAGACTCAAAAATAATTTAAAACTAATTATAAGTATATTAAAATACATATTCTTTCTATAAAATCATACTTAAAATACATTTTACATAATAGAGTTAGTATTTAAGAAAGAGTTTTTGATTTTCCAAACAAAAGGAAATAAAATGTTATAATGAAAAATTTTACTCAATAGTATATGTAATATCATGAATTTATTTATCCTAATGACATTTTAAGTCCCATTTTATATTATTAAATAATGAATATTATGATTAAAAGTTTCCAAAGTAGTAATTATTTTATGTTACAATCTCATTGTTTATTGATTTTGTATTTTATTATGTTTCTCATTATAAAATATTAGGATCCATCTCCAAAAAAAATTATGACTTTTCTCCCAATCTTAGTATGTCAAGGAAATAATTTTTCCCTTTATTTTACTCTTAAAATGCACTCAATAGTTCAAAAAGAATTTTAAAAGTTCTTTTTCTATCAAAACACTATATTTTCCCAAAGCATGTTTCCTAAAAATGTTTTCAAAAATGTTTATAAATTTTATCGAATAATTTATTAAAGGCGGTTTTAACCATTTTTTGACTATTTAAAAAATATTTTGAAATAAATATTCACTTCCTATTCCAAAAAATTCTTATAGGCCTTTTACAAATAATGTGAAAGGAATGCTAGTTTTAACATGTATAGAAAAAAAAACTTCCCACCATCATGGCCATTATTTTCATTGAAGCTTCCATTATAGTTTTTCAAGGTTATTTTCAAAATGTTTTCAAACATGGTTTTTTAAATCCCAAAGATTATTTTTCACAATGAATGTATTGAATGATTTTTAATGATTAATTTATTAGCTTTCATGGTTATTTTTAATTAAAACTACATTCAAAATGTTTTTTGTTTTAAAAATTGATTTTCAAAGAAAATTTATTTTCCACAATAAATAACCCTTGTAAAATTTAAAAAGTGTTTTTATCTAAGAGGAAATATTTTGATGTTATATATTATTTTATAAGGATATGAACCAAGGATACCATTCTTATTTATTATCTAAATGGTTTATTATGAATTTTTTTATAAACCCCACTTTTCATCCATTGGTTATACCATGATAGAATTATTATAAAACCTCTTTATTTTCATGATTTTTAATATGATGAAATAATGAAATGATTATAAAACTTGTCTCTTTTCCACAGGTTATGATATGATCAAATGTTTATGAATCCCATTTCATTTCAAGGTTTATAATATGATTAACATTTTATGATCTTGTGGGACACATATATATGATTTTCATTATGTGATTGGGGTTATGTTATAACTAATGATGGTTATTGTGTTATCACAAAGGACGGTGGTTACATTATAAAAAATTCTTGAGACTTATATCACTCTCAAATGTATTGGGTAATCATTATATCTAATGAGAGAGACATGACTGGAATGGGAAGTAAACCCTATTTAGTAAGTGGATTTATCTTCTATGATGGTTTTGGGAGTGAAACTTGAATATTATGATGGATTACTGAGTGAAAAAATTTTACATAATGAAAAGGGTTTACATTGGGAATGGTGGTGTGTCCCACCCAAGAAGTGTATATTACCATAGAGTTCCCTTATAATTTTCTCCAATGACCCTTTTCTACTATAGATATGATTTTCTAGGATTATATGTTTTTCACAGATCTATGTCTTTGGATAATGTTATCCTATCATGGATCATATTCTTTGATTAACTTATGAATCATGTCTTATAGAGAGAAAATATGTATTCCCTGATTCGAGATTATTATATTTGATATGAATGATATGGTTTTTTAAATTCATTCTCATTACTTCATTATATTATTGTCAAGTTATTCTTACATATCTCCCATGTTTACCCTTATTTAGAATCTAAGCTCACCCATTCCAATATTTCATTTCCCTATATTATGAGGAAATGATTAAGTAGGGTATTTTTTTGAAGAGTACCAAAGGAAAATATCTTTTTTGGTATATATTTAAAATCTTTCACCAAATTAAGAATATTTTGTTCCATGTTTCCAAAGGCACTGAATTATTGTGGTCCTTTGGTATTTGTTTTTGTAATGTATAAAATATTAATAAAAAATATGAAATATACATGTACGAAAATACTGGATCACTATATTTGGTATCAAATTAAAGTACTAGTTAACCTTTGGAAAATAGTATAAGAAAATATAGTGAGATCCCTAGGTATATTTATAATGATATGTCTTGGGATGACTCTTAGGATAAGTATAAAGGTGAGTTAATTTATAGTAAAATGTTCTATATTTTTGTTAAAGGATAAATTGATTGGTTTCTAAAAAATTATATCTATTTTGGGTATTATAAGTGGATGTTTCTATATAATATATATACCTAAGGGGTTGAACCCCAAAAACAATGTGTTGATCTAGACTCAGTAGGGAATTGGTGTATGATAACAGTTCTTACTGTAAACATGGTTTGACACTCTGAAGGGATATTCTTTGAAAATTCAAAAACTCTTTATGAAACATCATGTGGATTGAAATAGATAATGATTATTAATGACCTAGTATAAACCAAAGCTATCAATGATTAAAAATATGGTGTCTTAATTTAGACGTCCAACATGATTTTTTCAGACTATGTGATTTTCCATTATCATTAGTGTTTCTGACACTAGTATTTCTAGTCTTAGTCTCTTGAGGGAACCAGAATGAACTGGCTTAACATTGAATGTGATAGAATATTTTATAATGGGCATCCTAATGGTATGATGACCATAGTAAAGGATTTTGGGACTATTCCTAATCAGCTTTCATTGAACATAATTAACAACATGACCCTTACCCAACTACCAGACTCATCAAAGAAAAGAATGAATAAGTTCTACTAGATTTTTGGTGATGGTAAACATAAAATAAATATGATTAAAATTCTTATATATTGATAATGTGGAAATAATTACCCTAGTGAATGTCACATAAGAAAGGGAATAACCTTTGACTATGAAAAATAAGGACACAAATCAAGAAACTGCAAAGGGAAAATTAAAGGGTCAATTAAAACAATATATGGAAATAATGGTATCCCTAAGAGATCATTGACTGTTAATTTATTTGTATGAGTAAAGTAAGTATATTATGAAAATTTATGTCCATAGGGAAAATTTCATGAAGAAAATTAGCAAGGATGTATGAGTAATCATTATATTATTGATGATGAAAAGACTACATATTACATATGAAAGGAAAGAGGTATTTAGGAATAATATAATCATGTATGGTTAATGGATTGAGAATGAATCAAGATTAATGAATTATTTTTTTATTGGGATTTAATGATTATGTTATATGAATCATGAAATATATAAGTATTAATTTTTACTTGTTTTCCATTAAGGATTTGAAAGAATATGTTGAATGATTCTAATAAAAACGAAAATAGATTTAATGGAAAGGTGATATTTTAAATAGAACCCTCATTATGTTCTAAATAGAGAGATAGGGATATTTGGATAAGTAGATGTCCGATATGAATAATTAAATTGGATAGTACTGAATACCTTGGAACTGATTAATGATTTTTTGAAAAAGTGTTTAATGCTATAATTTTGGTCCTTTACATAATTATTGGATTTTAAGAATATATTCACTAATCTAGGATTAATCTAATTAATGTGTAAGAATATTTATTTTTAATAAGGTTTTATAGTAATTCACGTTTTTACCATATTTCAAGAAAATACATGATTAAGGTACTCAAATGTTTGGTATGTGATAATCAGGATAAAATTATTTATATATGTCGTATTAATGTTAAGTTTATTTTAATAATTTTGTTACCCTGTTTATAAATTTTGAGTTTTGTAATAGTTATAATTTTATCCATTTAGGGAATTGTTTAAGTTTAATTTTGGATTAGATTTCAGAGATTAATGTATTACTTCACCATATGAATATTTATGCATATTTAATAACATGTGAAACCCATTTATTTGTGATTATAACTAATGATAGCAAGAATGAATTATCAATTTAGTTATTGATGTTATGATATGTTAATAATTAAGTCATACGAAATCCACCATCATTTCGTAGAGTTATATGTGAAGGGGGAATTGATCAAGGCATAACCCAAGGGTGATATTTTTCTTATGAAATGTAATAAAATCAAGTAATTATATCTTCTCATGAAAAATATTCAACTTTAGAAAAAGGATCTAAGAATAAAATGTTGTTTTATTTTCATCAGTATGATAATACTAATGGCCTTTTTTATTCCCCATTATATTGTGGGTTTTTTGTCATTAACTTTCCCTGAATCACCCATTTTATTTTGATTAGTAAACTTTATTACTCTCTACAATTATTTATTCTTTTCGTTTTTGTTAAAATATTCACTTCCCACCGATGATCTCCACTTTGGAGACCTAGTACGTGTTACTCTAGAAGAATTTATCACATTCCTTCGACTTTTACAATAGGATGTTTTATTAACTATTTTCATAACTTTGATCTCTATGAGGGAATTTTAAAATGTTAAACCTTTGATGATCGAGATTAATTTTGCGGGACAAATTCATTTTAAGGGGGTAGAATGCAAAACCTAGATGTTTGGTAAAATCCTTTTTTCAATGAAATTTATTATTTTTGATGTTTTTTTCATTTCACGCAACACTGATTATAGATTTTTTAAAATTCAACACCAATTTTATATTATGTTACACTTAATAATGATAGTGTTCATGACAAGCGACATCGAGCTTTAGCAAACAATGAAATAATATTATTTTAAATATGACTATAATAACCTGACAATTAAATATGTCAGTATAAATAGTATTAACTACTTTATGAAATATATATATATATATATATATATAATTCTTAATCAATATAAATTTATTTATAAACTATTATTAAATAACCAATCAATTTTTTAATGTAATTATAATTCATTAATAGTATGTTTTCTACAAGAATGATTATTTTTTTATTAGAAAATATAATAATTAATTTATATTTATTTTAGAAAATATATCTAGAAATAAAATTCATTTTTCAAATATTCATATCAAAATTAACCAGTGGTGAAATTTTGGAATTTTTTTAGAAAATATAGATTTTTCAGAAAATATTGGGAGATAGTGGTTTTTATAAAAATGTCAATTATTTTAAATAAATTAAGTAATTTAAATAATCAGTTATGTCTTAATGTAACATAAGTATTACATAGTAATATTTAATCCTGTTAATTAATTTTAAATCAACTTTATATTGTATTTTAGTATAAGTTAATATTAGGGTTTAAAAGGGGGTTTTCTGAAAAATTATTTTAATGTTAATAAGGTTTCTCCATATTAATTGGTTAAAATAATCCCTAATGAGGAATTTCATAAATATAATTTTTTTATTATATATCAATAAAATTTAAATTATATTAATATAAATATTATTATTATACATGGAATAAATATGAAATCTGTTTATGCTTGAAAAATACAATTCTTGAAAATCCGCATTTTCATCACATCTATGATTTTTGTTTTAAATTTATTTCATACCAAATATCAACAATTTATTTCAAAAAGTAATTTTTATTTTTGAAATTTTAATATCAGATTTAAAATAGGTTTATTATTAAAAATTTTCTAAAAAATTTACTTTTTTGATGAATAGTAAAAAATAGTGAATTTTAATTAAATGCTGCATTTTGTTTAATTTATTTACAAAGTTAAATTATATTTTAATTTTTTTTAATGTTATATTATTTCTATTTTACATACATTAATCCAATTTAGGTAATTTTAATTATTTTTATATTAAATTTTAATATAAAAATACTATAACATTTGAATATTATCTATTTAAAACCCTCTTTCTTGTCACGTATACGATGTTAATTTTAAATTAAATTTTCCCACTTATGTGAATAGAATTTAGAAAAATTAATTCAATATTTGTAATTAGAATATTTTATATTATATTATAAGGCCAACATTATTTTCCACCAAAATTACTAGTGAATGGAGTAAAACTTAATTATTGTGGTTAAGGTAAAAATGACGTTACTATAGGGTTAAACTAAGAATTTAAGGGTAAAAATGACCTACCAACTTATCAAAATACCATTTTCAGGTCATATTAATATATTATATATTTTGATTTTTATATTGGATCATTTTTTAGTATTTTTTCATGATAAAAGCATTGGCATGGAAGAATATTTCAAAAAAATTAAAAGTTTTCCAGTCACCTCACTCATAAAAGTCCACCCCATCTCGTATCTTCTTTGCACCTACTCACCCTTTTGGATCAAACAGTACTTACCTGAATTACTTCCAAAATTATTTCCTATCATATTAAAAGGTTTAAATTTTTCATAACTTCTTCCTATGAATGTATTTAGTTTTAACCTAAGGAGGATACCCAATGAAGCGGTAACGTTCATCAACAAGGTTTTTTATTTTATTTTTGTATTCACCCTATTAAATTATTTTTATTTCATTATTATATAATAACATCAATTTCATAGGATACAGATATTTTATATGTTAAGGTAATGACCTGTAACCATCTCTACTTCCCTCAGATGATTAAGAAATCATCATTCGTGTGTAAGGTAGACTACAGCCTCATGAATAGATATTGTTTTTCTTTTAAATAACAAATCTCATGGTACGTCATAATGACAGAATTATTATTTATATATGATATTTATTATTCAATTAGTATTATTGAGATATTTTTTCACAGATACCTTTATACTCTACATTTTGTGGGAATATGATAATGTCACTCATGTGTACGGTGGACTACCACCTCACGAAGCGATGCCATTTATTCCCGCTTTACATGGAATGTATTATGGATTGTTTTAAAAAATATATGTGAAAAATATTACATAAAAATTATTTTTTAATGATAATATGTATCATTGGATTATAATTCTTTCAATCTAATAAGAAAATGGATATAAGGTTCACATGTATATACGGCCTACTTTCTCCATGAACAGTGTATTTCATTTTCTGTTATGAAATTTTCTAAATTACTATAAATACATATATAATGAATATATATGATATTTATATCATGTTTATATTTCTAGAGATGATGGAACGATGATAAAATTAATAGGATAAAAAATATAATAAATTAAAACATATATAAAAAAACAATGCGGTTATTTCTCGAATTGTGACATTAACATAGAGTTGTTAATAAATGTGAAATAAAACAACATAAGAAAATAATAAATGGTACAATATATATGAATAAGGTCATTTAATATATTTATAATAAAATTATATTTATTATATTGTATGTTTTAATGATTTTGATGGAAGTCAATACTTAAGGTAAGGTATTTCCATCTCTCTGTCATGGGGGTTACGATTAAAAATTTGATAAAGTGGTAAGGTATTTTTTCCTCAATTTTCATTCTTTGAGACCCATAGTATGTTAAAAAGCAATATTCATTCATGAGGTGGATATAAAAATCCATGTACATCTAATATAATTTATTTATTTGTCCATATGATATTTTAAGTTATTTTTATGTTACCCCATTGTGGTTTTTATGATTTAATGCTACCAAAAGGGTAATGAGTTCATGTTAAAATATCTCTATTTATCGGCATTTTTTATGATTATGTTTTTTATGCTAAAATATTTTTATCCATATCCCAATAAACTCATGAATATTATTTTCCTATTTTTTATGTCATGAAAATAATATTTTTCAGTTTATTTTTCCCTCTTCGTGTAATCATGATTTCAAAATGAATTTTAATAAAAATAATCATTTCAGTCAAAAACCATTTTATTTCAAAACCATTTTTTCTAAAAATTTATAAAAAATGTTTTTAATAATTTTAAAATGATTAATTAAATAAATTTTTACCCATGTTGTAATATTTAAAAAAAATTTAAGGATACTTCATTTCATTTTCCAAATAATTACAATATGGATTTTAATTAAAATTTAAAAGTAATAATTGTTTTAACATATACAATGTGAATTAAACTTCATATCACCCTAACGATTATTTTATTAAAAGTTTATTTTATATTTTAGTAATGTTATTTTCAAAGAAAATGATTTAAAAATTATTTAAAAAGTGTTTCCTATAAATTAATATTTTCCTCAAACAATATTTTAAATTTTATTAAAAATTACTTCATAAGATTTCATTATTATTTTTAAAGAATTTTACATTCAAAATGTTTTATGTTTTAAAATTTTATTTTCAAATAAAATATATTTTACTCATGAAGTGTCCAAAGTAATATTTCAAAATTATATTCCATATAAGATTAAATATGTTTATGTTAACTATAATACTTGGTATATAAACCATTAATGACATTATTATTCCTTCTATAAATGGTTTATTATGAAAATATGTTTTTCAAACCCAAACATCTTCCATAGTTTATATAGTGAAAGAGTACTTATGAAAACTACTTCTTTTCAGAGTTTTTTTTATGATAAAATGATGAAATGATTATCAAAGAATTCTATTTTCCATAATTTATGAAATGATTAAATTTTTATGAAACCCATATCATTTCATGGGTATTTCTATGACGAGCTCTTTTTGATATTTTGGCACAAATATGTATGATTTTTATTATGAGATGGTGGTTACTTTATAACTAATAACAGTGGTAACATTATAACCAAGGATGGTGGTTATGTTAAAACCGAAGATGGGTGGGACCTATATCTCACTTTAATGCATTGGGTAAAGATTTATATCTCATGAAATATGCATGAATATATTAGGAAGTGAACTATTTTTAGTAACGTACTTTTCGCTATGATGGTCTTGGTAGTGAACCCTTACTATAATGATATTTTTTGGAGTGAACTCATTCCACAGTGAGTAAAGGGCTACCACTGGGGATAGTGGTGTGTCCCAACTAAGAGTTATAGAAACTCATATAAATCCCTTATAAATTTCTTAAATAATCCCTGGGTACTAAGGAAATGATTTTCTACACTTATGTGTATGTCACAAATCTATGTCTTGTAATAATTTTATGCTCTCATGGCTTATGTTCTTAGATTATCTTATGATTCATTTATTAAAAAATGGTCTTATTTATTCTATGATTAAATATTATGATATTTTATATGCAAGGTATATTTTATAATATTATTCTCATTCCCTTATACCCTTATGCTCATGTAATTCTTACATATATCCCTTTTTACCCTTACTATGAAACTGATCTCATTGTTTCTTATTTATCCATTCCCTTGGTTATGAATAAAGGTTTATGTAGGGTTTGTCTTTGAAGAGTAACAAAGGAGAATTTTTTTTGGAATACATTGGTTATTTTCATGAAATTAATAATATTGCGTACCATGTTTTCGAAGGCACTAAACTATTACAGTCCTTGTGAATGTGTTTTTGCAATGTATTGAATATTTGTCTAAAAAGATGCAATATCCTTGTAAGAAAATCATGGTTTACTATAATACTTGTTTTCCCATCCCTATATATATATATAATAATTTTTAGGTTTCCAATAGGTATTTAGGGATCTATATGGGAATTACTAGAAAAACCTAGAGATGATTTTGGAAATTTTATCACGGGAGTTTTATTTCTGTATTTTATTTTCAAGAATTTTTTTTGTATGAAATTTACTTACATTATGGATTTGTTTTAAAAAAATAACACATATTTTATTGATTTTTAACATTAACCTATGATTTTTTAGATAAATACCTCCCATTTTTTCTTTTATACCCTCACTTATAGTCTTTAACCCATAGCCTGTTGGAGGTAGGCCTTATGGGATTCAGTTATCTTCACTATTGTCCTTGGTGGGTTTCCCAATAGGGGTGGGTCATGAAAGACTATATAACTTATTCCTAAGTCATTATAATAATTTTTAGATACCATATCATGTATATAATATGATATATTCACTATTTGTACTTATCATTAAAGTAAAAACACTTTCTTGTATATTATATATGGAAATTTACTAAGATTAAATTTCATATAAAAAAGTTATTACATTTTTCATCTACAATAGGAATCTCACTATAATATATTTATTATCTTAAGAATGCATCATATGGATATATATATCAATCTAAAGGAACCTTGGAGATATTTTAATATCATGGTTTTGGGTCGCCAAATTACTGAGTCTTATTCTCATGAAGTTCACACTTTTTGGTCTTAAGTTTAAGAGATCATACAGACTCACCCACCAATAAGAACAAAGTTTTTATTGGTGTCATTGTATAATCCATTAAATTAGTATTAGTTAGTATCTCATCTTAAGATCATTAGTAATATATGTTATTTAAAATTTACTTCGATAAATGATAGAGATCATAGAAGTTTATGTTCATGGGATGACATCTTGTTCTAGGTGAATTGTTAGTATTTTGATATTTTTTGAATTATTAAGATAGGGTTTATCACTTCCAGGTATAAGAAAGATATATTTTTGAAACTTTTCCCACGATTGTGGTTCCTTTATTAATTCCATTTCATTGCTAGAATAATGAAATTTCTTCCAATAAAATTAGGTAATGAATATATAAATCATGGAAAAATAGTGACATGATGTATGAATCCTTAGTTATATGATATCACTTAATAAAGAAATTTAATTTCTTTGTTAATGATTATAGGAGTTTTTCATGGATTTGAATTATACCTATATCATTATGGATTGTGATGTGTTGTTGTATACCACTCTTGGTCTGTGAGTTAGACTCATATCTATTTAGGAAGTGTATATGATAGACATACACAAAGTGTGTCAAGAAAAAATAGTTTTCAAAATTATTATTAATTATTTGGGGCACCTTAAACATATTTAGGATGATTGACTAATAATACAATTATTGTCTAAAATTATTGTTTCTTAAGCCATGATTTTGACTCTTGTTTCAAATTCATTGAATTTATTTTAACACATTTTATTTAAATGGGGTCATTTAAGTGTTATAGTTGAACATCATGTTAATTTTTCTAAGTAAATGATAATTTTTAATAAAATTGTGTAAAACTATAATTTACTCATAAATGATTTATACGATTGAGAAATGGGGTTCCTAATTGATTATGGAATGGATACTTCCTTTTTGGAGAAATTTTATTCATGATCATATACTATTGATGTTTTATGTGACATGATGTAATTTAATGAAATGTTTTGTTTCATTAAGGAACTCACTTTAACCAAAATTTAATGATATAAAATCCACATCTTATAAGTGATTGAGGAAACATATCAGTATTTTAATTTTGAATCAAAGGGGATCCATTTGATGAATAAGATAGCATAGAAGGATAAGTAAATCATTAGAGATGATCAAAATTCATCAAACAATTATATTTCTTCATACTAACCTCATATATCCTAATAATTGATCTCATTTTCATCTAGAATATTATTCCATCTAATTTGGTAAATTTACTAAATGCTTTATATATGAAAATGATCATCCTAAATGTATGACCTTATTGATATCAATAATATGATGATCTAATAAAAGGATTATAGTTTTTGTTAAATTAATTTTTGAGTAATAAATTTTCATTATAAATTATGAATTAATTAAAATAAAATAATCCTTGAAATAAATAAATATTTTCAATACTAATGTTAAAACAGGAAATTTTCATATGTTTCTCAACAAAAAAAATTATTATGTATATTAATCTTAATTTTTATCCAAAAATATTTATTATTCAAGTGTTATTATTTATTTTGTTTCAGTTTAAAATTTATTTTATTTGGGTAAAATTTACCAATGACATATAAATCTCAAAATGATAACCAAAATGAGATGAATCGAAAAACATTAATTTTTTCCTATTAATTTGGAAATTCATCAAATACGTTCAGATAAAGTTTATAATGAATTTGTTTGACCTTAATTTATCATTCAATCTATTTAAATTTTATTTTTTCTTAGAAGAGAATGTTATAGATCTAGTCAATAATAATCTTGACTAAGGGTTTGGAAATGGTTGGTCAAAATATAAACCATGAATTTAATTGTTAAAAAATGTAATAATATACCCACACACACATGCGTTTCTATATTAAATGTAAGAAATTTCTTAAATAGATTCATTATATTTATAGAATATTTTTATATTAGAAAATAAATAATAATAGTGATAGTGATAAAATATATAATAGTAATAATATTATTATTAATGATATTATTATCACTAATAAGTATATATACATATGTCTAAATATATAAATGGGGATATTGTTTTTTCTAAAATCCATTTTTTACAAATAAATAGTTATTTTTTTTATTTTTTTTATTTTATAATGATGATATTTTATAAACCATTTAGGTTCATTAAAATAGAGTTTCCATTATTTTGAATAATTTTCCATTGAGATTGATGATACACTGACTCTTATTGAGAATGTAGTCTTATTATGAGGATGGTGTTATTTTTTTATGCAAATAATGTGATTTAATAAATATTTATTTATAATAATATTTAAATTATTAATACTATTAAATTAATAATAATATTACCCATAGGTCTATTTATCTATTTGAGATAAATGATTTTATCCAATTGATTTTAAAAATATTTATAAATTTATTGAGATTAGTATATTAAATTTTAATTTGATTTATTAGTGATATATATCATGAAAATAAATCAATATAATATTAAAGGTATTCTTAGTGAATAATTTGAAATCATGGAAAGTAATTATTAAATTTTTATATTGATGTGATTGATAAGTAATGATATTAAAAAATCAATGAGTGGATTTATTTTGGTAGTAAAGTATAAAAATAATTGGGATGTGTTAAAAATTGGTGAAATATATAAAATATTTAATATTTCATGATGGTATTCAATGACGAAATCATGTTTACTTGAATATACATGAAACATAATAAAACATAATTATGTTTAATTATGTTTATATAATGATGTGTATCTTAAAATTGAAAATAAATTAATTATTTGAATGATATATATTGATAAATAAGTCTTCGTGAACTAAAATAGAATTCAATGGATATTACTTAATGATTCCATTATTTCAACAATTATATATTTGATGTTGGTAATTAAATATGGTTCAAGATAAAGGCAGATATTTATTAAATCATTAATGATTTTATTTATGATACTCTAAGTAATTTTGATGTAAATTTTGATTCATCATGATGGAGTGGGTACGGCGTCCACATTTGATGAAAAGGTTGTTCTTATAACCATTGAAGAAAAACATCACTCTAGAAATTATGTATGTTTAGAGACCCAAATTCTATAATGATTTCAAATTTTATTTTTCATAATTCATATGAATTAATCATATCTAAGGTTTTTAATATTTTAAAACTAAAGGGGAAAGATGATGTAACATGACATAAGATCCTTTCTAAGAGGATGGAGTGAATTCATAACCCCTCCACCCCTAATATAGCACCTAGGGTATTTTTTTCATAATGATACAAAGATTATTATGATGGATCTTATAAAACCTACGAATATATAAAAAGCATTGGATATGACTATTTGGATCATTCCACCAATGAGGAAAGGTATAAAATAGATAAATTTCCTCTTTACCATTTTGTGGGCTTAAAACCACATGAATATTATTTATTTTCTATTTTATAGGTCATTATTTAGGGGTTAGGGAGAAAAATTGGGAGCACAAAATTGAATCCAAATTGTTTTTAAGCACGCAACCAAACAAATTGAATAAATGATGACATAACTAAAATAGTTTCTAAATATTTAGTATTAGTTGAGAATGAAAATGAAAAAGACAAATGGCGTACCCAATAAGGTAACGTAATTTCTAAACCATTGTTCACTATTATGAGATCATGTCCTGGGGGCTTGGAAGGGTCACCCTATCATGATAAGGATGAAAAAACTTTCATACATGTGTATTTAGATAAACACGATAGAACAAATCCCATTGAAGGAATACCATTGTGAGCAGGTACCTATACTAATAAATTTAGTTCCCTTAGTGGAATGTTTTGGGCTGTTGATATTGATGAATACCATCTTCTTGGGACTGATAGCCTTGTGAAGGTGGTGTAATACCATGTCCTTGAGAAAAAATATATTTTAGTTGAGAATTAAAACTTATAGAAGAAAAGGGAATAATGGTAAAGGGAGAGTAAGCTAGAACATTAATGAAGAGTATGTTCTAGAACATTAATGTTCTTAGAAATGGTCCTAATATCATAGCCCTTAAAAACATCCATTGTTTAAATAGGCCTCTATTTATAAGAATTACAGAAACAATGATGAATTTTTATAATTACAAGGTTTTGAAATTGGTCTCCCTTGGATACTCCTTTCTTCCAGATAATCTATTTGATAGTGTAGTGGGAACCATGTGGGTTATTAAACATTAAAATGTACAATCCCTTTTATGCTTAGAGAATCTGAAACACTTATCTCCCTCTATTATTTTTATCGACACTACTATTACTATTTCATTTATTCCCATATTTACTTAATATACTAAAAATGGGTTTTTCTGCGAGAATTTCATATGATGGATACTATAATAAATCGTAACTATATAACTATTGGGAAATTCAACACTATCACAAGGCCTTAAGAAACTATTGCATCAAACATAAACAAGATATCATCTGATGAATTATGTTCTTATATTGATCATTGTAAACACATTAAAGTTACAAATTTTGGGGATGATTTCACATTAAGAAGATACATAGTGAAAGGAAATTGGGTGAGATAATTGGATATATTTTTTTATCATATTTATGAAAATATTATATATATTGAGATAAATAGATTCACTCTACCATGATTCAATTATGATCACCGTCCTATCATTGTGGACTTCTGGATAAATTCTTTGAAATCATCACATTTTTTATTTAATTTAATAATGCAATAATTACCAAACATAGATATAGGTAAATTTTCTACAATTATTGTTCGGTTGAATGTAATGGTATCCTGCTCTAAATATTGGATAGAAAGTTCAAAAATATCAAACTATTATTAAGGTAATAGAGAAAGGTAACCTTCTCCAAACTAGAAAATAAAATTAAATATGTTGTAGAACACTTTATAGGTTAATAAATATCCAGTCAAAAACATGATTTCAATTCTCAATATGATATATAGATGCATTCTCAGTGTGTTTTACTTCTTTCGCTCAAGTAAAAACTTGATCTAAATCAATAAAATGTTAAGTATTTCCTAGATGGGGATAACAACTCTATTTTTTTCATTTTTAGTATTGGGGGAAATTATAGGAAAGGATTTTTTCCACTAGAATTATGAATTTTATTATTATTAATTAAACTGATATGTAAAATTCTATAAATAAATATTTAAAAGGTCAATTTGGTGATTATGGGTATGATAAAAGTTTTCGTTAATTAAAATAGTTCCATATTTTATTAAATATCATTACAATTGAGCGCTATCTAAGGGTTATCTTGAGGATGAGAAAAAAGTTGCATTATTTTAATTAATCCATTATATTTTTATAGGTATTAAAAGTTTTAGTAAGAAATTTTTCATGTTCTACTATGAAATTGTGTATTTTGATCTTATAAATGTAGTGAGAGAATTTTTCTCTAATTATTCAATATATTATGGTGTAAACTCCCACTTTATATCACTACATCCTAAGAAATAGAATGATGTTAACATAAGGGTTTTCCAACTAGTTTCAATTGGGAATACTATCCCAAATATCAATTCTAAAACCATGGCTTTGATACTGGGGAAAATCATTTGTGACTTCATAACCCAATATAATTTTGGATTTTTCCCTAACATGAACATCAAAATTGTCTCTTCACCACCTCAAAATATATCAATGTCTCAAAGAAAAGCATCCAATGCGGGAACTTTGAATTAAATTTTAATATTTATAAGGCCTTTGTTATAATTAAAAGGATCGTAATCGTTACTTCACTAAAGAATTATTAATTCTCTAACACCATTATCAAATTGATTAATATGATCTAAAATATTGTTATGCTCTTAGTTCTCATTAATGGATCTTCATGTGGGGTTTTTAGGTGTTCTGAAGTTATGAAATGGGGACACCAACCCTTAGGAATCCTTTTTTAAAATTCTAAGGATATCTTGAGTAAATTATTAATAGGACTTATTCATTCTAGTTATTATAAACAAATAAAGGTGTAGAGGAAATTTCTAAAACATTAAAAACTTTTATATGATGATGAAATTATTCTTTACTGAGAAGAAACGGAAGAAATTCGAGATGATTTAGAATAAATTTTCATATTCATATCCAAAATATAAACTGAAATAGATATTTTATTATGTTTGGAAATGTAACCCTAACTTCCAAAGAAAAGAGGTTTTTTAATATACATGGTGAGAAGAGTGTATCTATTCCTTTTTATTACTTATGTGTCATCTTTCATTTAAACAAAGGAAAGAGCTATTATTTGGAGAAAAAATTCAATAATAGATTCTTAAATTGATAATTTGAAAGAAATATAAATTTTCCAAGTATAGAGGATATCTTTGGTCAATTTGGAATAAAATCCTTGTTCATATATGAAATATATATATATATATATATATATCCTAGTATCATTATCAAAAAACTCTATGTAATAATCAAAAACTTTTTATAGAAAATATGTTTTTGTGAAATAAATTTAATTTTCATTGTATGGAAAGTGTTCACTAAACCTAAAGATATGGGTGGAATTTTCATCAAGGACCTCAGGAAATTCAATTTGGATTTTCTTACTAAATTCACACAGAATATTTTCAAATCTAGTGATGAGGCCCTAGAATTTTTCAAAAATATGTTCATTCTAATGCTCAATACTAGATACCACATCAATATTTCATTAATTATTTCGATGTCACTAAAATACTCCTATTATGTTATGATGAACTATTAAAAAATGTATTTTCCCAAGAAATCTAAATTGATTTTCTGGATTATGGAATGTTTGAAAATGCACTAAATAAGATTATGGTATTTCCACATATCAATAAGAATCTATCGATTATTCCAGAAAATTGAAACATTGGAATGTTATTTTTAATTATACATTTAGATATTTTCATAATAATCCAAAAAAATTAATATCTTTATGTAGATTTAATGGTTTGGAAACCAAATATCACTGGATGTATAACACTAGAGAATGCTACAAGCTCAAATGTATCCATGAAACTGATTTTCCCATAAGGCTTGGTAAATTCAAAAATAACTTCATTAATTCATCCAAGCATTCTATTATATGGAATATATGGTGAAATAAATTTCTTCTTGTGGAGTCAACTTAAAAATATAGACATCTACTCATATCAGCCTACTCATTTTGTTTGAAATGACATGAAATCTTGTAAAACCACCTTGTTAAATACCCATTTATGATTTAGTCATTTGATTATATGAAAAAGTTATTAAATTTCATGATACAACTAATAAATGGGTTCAATGATCACATATCTTTTATCAATTAATCATCCCCTAGTGAATGGATTTATAATCTCCTTATTTTATCTTCAAAGGAGATCATTTAATTTAAATGGAATGAATGTAATAAACTTTTTTTTCAACTAACCTACCTTCTTACATGTTGGTGTCATTGAAATTCATATATATGTGCATGTGGAATTTGGAATTTATAAAGGTTTTATAATGAAGGATATTTATAATTTAAATATTTTTCATAGTCTTATAATTCAAGGAAGGTCCAAAAAACCTTTTGATGAAGTAAATCTAATGGATTATAACAATTTCAACCTATATCATGGTGAATTTTGATGGTATGGCGTCTGGTCTACTAGGTCCCCTGATTTGTGGGAGTGTTTTTAGGAATCATCATAATTTTTTATAGTTTCTTCTATAATTACATTTGAAATAGATTTTAATTTAAGAATTATACTTGGGAAATTATTTGGGAAATTAATTATTATTTTTTGTAGATAAAGAAATTTTTATTAATTAATTATGACTCAACTCTCTCTATGGAATTACTATGGAATATAGTTAGAAATTTCTCTTGGATACTTCTTCTATATTGGTAGGAATGACTCAAATATATTGATGATCTACACTTGAAAGTGACACATTTTTATGGAGTGATAAATCAAGTTTTGGTTTTATTATCGAGGACAGAAATTGGGGAGGTTTAATTTTTAAGTTTATTAATGATCCTAAACTCACACTACCAAATAATTATTTTTTTTAATAGGGGTGTGTCTGTTGGTAAAAGTTAATTTTCTCTTGTTAAAACATTTTACCAAAAATAAATTTTATCATTAAAATGTTGGTAAAAACTCTATTGCAAATTGTTATTTTGATAGATAAAATGGTTCTGTTGTAATTATAATAATACCAACAAGAAATATATCTTTTTGTTAAAAAATTATCAAAAGATTTTTGCGAAAGATTTATTTTTTAATAATATAATTACTAACATTTAAATTTTTGTTGGTATTATTATTGACAAAATTAACTTTTCTGTCACTATAAACAATGTGAGTAAATAATTTCTATTTTTAATTAATTTTTAAATAAAGCATTCAAATTATACTATATATTGGTAAAATATTATAATATATTTTAAAATATAAATAAAATAAAAAATAATATATAAAAATAGACAAAAAATATTGGAAAAAAATAAGTTTCAACCTATTTTAAATAAATTCCAATCATCAAAATTGTGTCTTAAATTCTATACATGAATATAATCATAGGAATGAATAGTTAAGACCAATGAAAACAACAAGCCATTATTGGTGTCAATAAGTTCTACCATATTACACGTCCCTCACCACAACATACCCACACCCAAATAGTGTTTATAAATTAAGTGACTATTTTTAGTTAGCCAGTCATGTGGACACACCATGAGCTTATGACTATATTCTACACAAACAATGTCCAGAAACTCCGCCCATAAGATCTAACCATAATGGGTCGTGGTATGATCCAGTTTCTTTTATTGGAATCCACCCATTATCTCATGGACTGATGTTATTTTAGAATCTTCCCTTCTAACATTGTGTCATTTTAGAAGCTTCCCTACTAAGGTTATGGAATTTCAAAATCTCCCACCTAAGATTCCATATTGAACTTCCCTACTATGGTTGTGGAATTTCAGTAGCTTCCCTCAAAATATTCCATGCTAAGATTCCCTACTAAGGTTGTGTCATTTCCGAATCTTTTCTCTTAAGCTTCCCTACTAATCTTGTGGCTATGTTTCCATTTTAAGGTTGTGGAAAAACAGATTAAACATATTAAAATATTCCCTGCAGTTTGATATCATTCTTTAGAGGAAGTGGAAATATAAAAACTTGTCAAAATACATCAAAAAATTAAATCATCTAAAAACAATGAGTGTTTACTCCCCAACACCATAGTTTGGTAACTAGGAACCAAAAAACATTAATTATAAAGTCTAAGGTCTTATCATGAAATATTTAATGTAATATTTATTCATCACCACTCCTAATAATTTTTCCTAACCCACATCTTAAAAAAAACCTTTTTTTCATCATTCCTTGTAAAAAAACTTTTATCTAAAAATCCACCTAAAACTCAACCTTATCATTGTTTTCTTTTTCTAACACAATTTAACCGCAAACATACTGATTGTTGATAGTAGGATTTTTTTACCTCCTTGATGAAAAAATAAGGGAAATAAAATCTATTTGATCTGTTCCTAATGCTATAAGAGATAATATAGAGAAGATTTTACAGTATGGTTTTTCACCCTCTATCCCATGAGAGAGATTCCATACAAGAAACCCTTTTTTATGATAAAAAAACTTCTAAATAAATAAATTCCTAAAATGTCTTTATATACAAAAAATAAATTTCATATAAACAAAAATAAATAACCTCAAGAAATTCCACTTTAAATAAAATGAAATTAATGTTGTTTAAATTATTTTACAATGTTACATAAAATATTGTTAGTCCTTGTTGTTAAAATTCCAAAACATTTAAAAAGATATCATTCATGATGTTAAAAAAAGTAACATCCATTTCATGTTAATATAATTTCACTTCATTGTTTTCACTTTGTTGCAAGGTTGTTAATTTCACATAAATTGAAATGCACATGAAAATTTTTGAAATAGATAAAATTTTAAAAAAACATTTTCTTATTAAAAAAATAATCAGATAAAATATGGAAATAAAAACATATTCTAGATTGAATATTTATAAATGATAGTGTTATATGTAAAGGTATTTTTCAATTAATGAGAAAGTACAGTTTTTGGAAACACATGCACATAATTGTATGAATACTGATGTTTGACAAAAAATGTGAATTTATGTGTACATGTGTAGGTAAATTCAATGAATGTATGCATTTATGTGTATAAATTTTAAACAATTTATGCATACCACATGAAATTTATTAATTTGGAAGAGGAAATGGATTCAAGGGAGCTTAAAATTGGGTTTTATAGATAGTTTATGTGTATAGGTGTATGTACCTTAAAACAATGTATTCATACATTATGCATGCATATGTAGCTAATTTATAAAAAATAAATATTGTGTGTGTGTTGCATAAACCTTTACACATACAATATATGATTCATAGTAGAACATATGTGAGCATTAAGTGTAATAAATTTGGTATAAACATGTACACATACAATAGATGAGTCAGAAAACAGTACACATAGAATATATGCTGCATAAACCTATACACATACCGTATAACATATATAAGAATAAAAAATATATATAATGGTAGATAGTAGTAGAATATTCTCTAAATTTTCAAGGAGTATATACTAGGTTGATTACATAATCCACTATGTAAGATGACACAAGGAATAAAATTTAAGTAAATCATAGGCCCAATGACTTGATCTCGTGACCTGTCCTTATAAGGGATGGTTAAAATTCATATTTTAGTTGTATAAATAGGCGTAACATATCATTAATACCTTGAGTTTCTCAATGCTATGTCATAGGGGACAATCTAAAAAATAGTAAATAAAGGTAAAACACAAAACCACCAAATTTATCAAGTTAATTGGAATGTAACTTAGAAAAACATCTTCTATTTTTGGGGATAGTGATGTTAATATGGTGGATTTAATTTGTAAAAGATCAAAATTTAATGATTTTTTATTATTATTATTATGAAACATATAAAATATTGATTCATATGATGAATATAGATAATAAAAAAATATTTAAAATAGACACTAATATGTAAATGTCACTGAATGTGGAGATTGTTCATAAATTCTTTACATTTCCTACAATATCAAGTTCATTAAATTCTCCAATTGCATATTTTTGATCCATGAACTATGAATAAATTATAGAGATAAGGAGGAATCAGTTCAGATGAATTGTGTTGTGTTATCCTCTTAGTATACAAAACACCCAATTGATGTTGAATTGACAAGGATTATTTTTTAAGAAACATCATATGTTAAAGAAGTCTTATGAAAACTTCTTCATATTTTCATTTTTTCTAGAAAAAATATTTTTATGTTGCTCCATCTTCTCAAGAATATTTCACAGCTCATTGTGCTGATATATTAGGTTTTTTAGTTCTTATCAATTTTTTCAACATACACATAATATAATACCTTAAATAAGATAAAGATAATCTAATGAAATGAAAAAAAAGAAGCATGAAACCCAAGAGTTTCATTAATTATTATGATATCCAAACAAGGAGAAATGGAAAAAAACAAACTGGGGAACTCCAAAACAATATTAATTTTTATATTATGAGGTAATAGTAGTGGATACATCAGAAAGTTTAGAGTTGATCATCTTGAGCACAAAATTATGTCCACTATCGTTTGAAATTATTGTACCTTTAATATCTTGTGATGCATCCCTGAAATAAAATTCCTCTAGTGAAAGATCAATGTATGGAAACTTTTACTTGAAGTCCCATAAAGCCTTTATAGATTTCAAATAATTATTCTTCTCATACATTTAATTGTGAAGTTGGAAGTCTGTGAAGTCCAAAGGTGCCTTTGCATGATCAGTTTCCACTTTCTCTCGATCAACTTCAAGAAATATAGAACTGTTTATCTATATTGTAGAATTCAAACACATTTTAGCTACCAAATTCCTAATGAATGATTCAATATTGTCTCAAATACATAAATACATATCCATTAATCATATATGAAAGTATTATTAGTGTATATTCGTGAATCAGTTCTCTAATAACATTAAAACATTAATGTAATACAACACAAAACCTCCACTATAAAATATGTTGAACCATTTAAATACTAATTAATAAACAACATAAAATCCAAAACATCATAGGTGGAGGGAGAGAACCTAATAGAGGGTGGAAAATTGAAGGAACATCTTGGTGATGATCACCCTAAGATTAGTATTTTGTTTTCCTTCTTTCATTACTAAAATAATGATGGTTACAATATTCTCCATGGAATTTTTTCTTTCGTATAGTTGAACATATGGTGATTTCTCCATCATGGGAATGGGTATTGAGTTTGCATAGACTACCAAAAAAAATAAAAAAACCGAAATATATAGTTTAGAAATCGAATCCATAGAAACAAAAATCAATTAATTTTTAGGGAAGAGAAGTGTTAAAGGGTCCATAGGTAGTAAACACACATGTTGAGGATGAATCGATCAGGGATAATGGGTGATTGTAACAAAATAAAGGGGCGATCGGCAAGATAAAACCTAGGATGTCACATCATCAAATTGGTGGGTACTAATTAGTGAATATGAATGGCGAGTTGAATATAACAAACATGTTCAGTAATGAATGGAATGAAATAAAACTCATTGGTTCAATATGGTGGTGAAAAATGGAGAAAAACCAAGAATAAGATTTATTTTAGTTGGTTGTTTTAGATTTTTCAATGTATTATATTAGGGGAGGGTTTTTCACGGTAATCAGAATCAAATAGAGATATATTTGCACTGGAATGAAATTGATATAATAGAAAAAAAATTAGAATTGATAAATTCAATAAATAATTATATATAATAAAAAATATATTATTTTCTAAAAAATTACATATAATTTATACACTTTAATTTTTTTTGAATTTTAAAATTTAAAATTTATTTGGATTTTGAATCCTTTATAAATAATTTTATATTTTATTTGTTTATTTTATAAAATATTACTAAATTATTAATATTATAATTCAATTTTATAAACATGTTTTTTATGGAAAAAATACAAGTTTCCCCTATAAAATTAATAGATATATATTTAATAATTGGAAATAAATTCATTATTATATAATTTATTACAACATATTTTTTAGTGTTGAAGGATTTTTTGGTAATAGAAAGTGATAATGATAGTTTTATGTTTCAGTAAAATAAATTGTTGGTATTGGAAAAATAAAACAGTGGATTTAACTATTTGTAAACGATTTTTTGTATTGAATTATTAATATCAATAGATATATATGATGGTAAAAAAATGTTACTACCTACAAATAATACTGAAAAAACTTAATATCTATTAGAATTACTTGTTTTAACCCACAAATATATAATCTATCACTAACATTTTTTTGGTACAAGTCAATTATTTTGTAGTGTCATACTCAGCAATGTAAGACTCAGGAACTAAGGGTAAAATTCAGACATAACTTTTTAATCCCCCTTTTTAATGTATGCACTTTACTTTTGTTTAATAATTTTTTTAGGATGGGGTGCGCTAAGAACTTAAAATATTTTGATTATTATTAACAGTAATTGAGATGGGAATATGAGAACTCATTGAGGATGATATAATAACGTTGGTTAATTATGTTTTATGTTTTAATTCATTGATAGATGAGATCATTGATTGAGTCAAGTAATTACTTTTTCTATTCATCTTCTTGGTATTTTTTGTCGTTTGTTGACTAATAGTTACTGATCATGCTAAAAAACTATTACTACATCCCTAACATTCACACATTGAATCAGATTATAGTGGGATGAATATATTTACCCTTATCACCTACATTTTAGAATAATTAATTCTGATTATCTTTTTGTGTATTTATTTATCATCCACCAATGGTTTGGTTTATAAGTTATTAATGATAATTATGATCGTGATTGATGATGATTCACATAAGATTTTAAATACTTTATCTTCCATGTAATCAGGATTGAGGTGGAGGATAATATAGAGAATTAATATATCATTTCACTCACACATCAAGGTTTAATGTGGAATAAATGTTCAAATATGCTTTATAACTCATAGATCTAGGATACAATGGAGTGTATATTCTATTATAGATCTGGTATGAGATGGGTATGAAGGTTCTCCTCCGGTAACTCATGTTACTTTTAGGGTAAATCATCGGGTTGGAAATTGTATGAATGGATGTGATAATATATTATTTTAAGATATGTTATTTCACTTAAGGACTACTATTTAGTTATTGGGTGGATGATTTCCAATATCTATATAGGTAGTTTGAACAATTTTTTGAGTATCTAGACTGTAGCATAGTGGGTGTTATATCTTGGGTATTTTTAATCCTCTCCAGGATCTGATGATAAAAAAAATGGACAATTTCAATGGGAGTCTTGGTATATGGTGGATTCTAGAATGACTTCAAGTGGTTCTATTATTATTATTTTGAAAATTATAGTTGCATAAATACTCACACAAATGTGAACATTGTTTTTTGGTGGGAGTGATGAAAGTAAGATACATGAAACATGTTTATAATTGATTATAATTATAATTATGATTAATGATGGTGTGTTATGGTGTTGGATTTTTATATAAATTTTTTATTTATGATTTATGTAGACACTAATTAATTAGGGGGTTGGTTCACTACTTAGGACAAACATATTGAGTATTACTACTCGCTATTATATGGGAAATCGTGAATTTTATTATCTTATGTTCATAAAGATCAATATATGTAAATGTTGAATAATATCAGATGTTGGATATGTATGGTATATATCGTGGTGGTTTCTATCGATTTCTGGTTTTGATGAACATGCTCATGTCATCAAAATTTGGGCTTACATTTGTTTCAAGATATTTTTTATTATCATGAGATTTATTTGGTTATATTACTTTATATTATGGAGATGTTATTATATATAAATATTTTATATTTAATTGTTGATAATATATTTAAATTATTGAAGAATATTATTTATGATATTGGGAGACATGTTATATTAAGAGGTAATTCTTGTTAATAATTAATTGGATCCCTCGGAACTATTCACTAGCCACTGGCCTAATTGAGGCAATTAGGAAGGATACACTCAACATTATAATAGGGAATGATTAATTTATAAAAAAAATTAATCTAGGTTTTAAATATAGTTACATGTATGGATTGGTTGGATTATTTAGAAATAATTTTAGAAAGTAACTAATTTTACAAAAGTTTTAGGGGGACATTGTATTTCGGAGTATGACTCATTTTACCAATTCTTCAATGGGACCTTAGTGCATGGATTGGGAATGATGTAATGAAATATGAATCATGTAAGTTCTTTTCATGACTCTATAATATTATGTTTTTTTGATTCGATTTAATATTTTCATATTTTATGTAAACTAAACTAATGAAATCTCTATTGATATTTATATAATATGTTGTGAGTCCAGTATTGGGTTGTTTTCATGGAGATAATGGGATGTTTTTTTAAGAAAATTTAATGTTTTTTTCATTGGTTTTAGTGAAGAGTTGAGATAGATTAATGACCTAGAAATTTATATATGAAAGTTCCCTCATAGATATATTTTTTAGTCACTTGTATATAGAAACTACATTATAAAACTCACGAACTCAGTAACAGAAAAAAAAATTATCCCATCAATTTATAACATTACATATTAAGAATAAATACACTATTTAAAATTAAAAATAGTAAAATGGGATAATAAAAACAAGTAGATAAAAAAACTATAATTTTAATTGCTATTTTGTCGTGATATCATAGGCTTATCACACACATGAACAAAAAAAATTAAAAAAATCATTAAAAATAAAATCAAAATTTTATAAATGAATAATTTTAAACCTTTATATAAATTATTTATAATTACTAATGAGGTAAATTATATGTATTTATAGGTATTATAAGTATTGTTTAATTTTTTTAATTGTAATTGGACAATTGGAATACTAATTGATAATTATAATGGTAACTAACCATTGGGAATATAAAATTACTCTTATAGGTAATATTAAAAATGAAAAAAATAAGTAAGTTAATATATAATAATATCATGAAATTATTTCTAAAATTATATAACTAAACTCAAGTGTAAGAGTAAATATTTAATAATGTATTTTCCAACATATTTTGTAAAAAAATATTAATTTTATATTAAAATTTAAATATTTTTATTACACACTATAAAAATATAATTTGAAAAAATGGTCATTATTTTGAGAATAAACATTTTAAAATTATTCTACTTTAATTGTTTTATAATTTTATAAATAGTAAAATATAGATGTCAATAGTGAAATATGGTAAAATATTTTATTTTGAATTATAGATTAAAAACATGATTAATTGCATCACTAATGATGTATGTGACAAATATATTTCCCTCACATGCATAAATTAATGTACCTAGCCACAAAAAATAAATAAAATTCATAGCCTTGAGAATAAATGTGAAATTAATCAATAATTTAATCAAAATATAGTTCACCATTTACTAATAAATACACCACTCCTTCACCCATTTCTCTTTACTTCAAAAAACCAACCCATACTAAATCTATGCCAAAATTAGTCCCCAGACCCTCCAATAAATATTTTATAGGGCCTTATATAATAAAATACCACTCTAATAATCCTTACAGAGTAATCCAAATGTGTTTTCTTAGGGAATAATTTGGTTAGAGTATCATTCAAGCGAGTGAAGACTCGAGGTAGGGGAACTTTAAAACTATATTTCTTCTTTTGGGTTATTCTCTCTCTAACTATTTATCTCGATTTATCTCTATATTATTCACATATTCTTCTATAATTTTCTTTATATATGATTCCTCTATATATAACTAGTGTATTTTTTTGTTTATTATCTAAGGGTACGTAATTTTTTTTCATCCCAATATCTTCTTTATGGAAAACCCAATGAATGTTAATTTCATATTTCTTACTAATTTTTATTTATTATTTTTTTAAAGTTTTATATATTATATTATTTATAAATATCCACATTATTTAATATAAATATATACTGGTTTATTTTTTTATTTTGAGGAAAACCATAACCTTGTATCTTTTTTAATGGTGTTTTTACTTATTTCATAAAATATTGTTTTAATTGATCATTTATATACCTAATTTGACACCATTTGTTATGATTTTACAATAACATAAGCACTATGTTATTTAATAATGATTAATTATTTAATTATAAATCTATGATATGTATTTAACAAATATTGTTCTGGGAAGAATCATGATACATTACTTGATTGTGCTTATCAACATAATTACGAAACCTATTTTACTCTCATGAGTTTTTCTCATGGTTATTTTTTATTTACGATTCCTATTATATATGGCACACATATTAATGATATATTATGATGTTATTGATGTGACTAGAATTATACATCCACCTAATAGATTGGTTAATGATTTATATCTCCTGATTTCATTATGAATGGGCATTATGTAGTTATATTTTTCCACAATATTGTTCTAGAAAAAGATGCAACTAAATTTTTCCATAATGATTTGATGAATTAATGGTGATAATTGATTTATAATTGGGATGGAATACATTATGATTATTAGACATTTATTTTTTTATTATTATCATGTTTATATTAAATCATCTCACTTATTTTGTGTTTCTATAATATGAATTATAATCTTATTATTTTGTTATTTAATATTATTATTATTGACCCATGTATTACCTCACCCTCATATTTATATTTATTATTACTTTAGTTATATTTTAAGATCACTCTATTTTTTATATGTCCCAAAAATATCCCATGTTGTAATATAGTTATGATGAAATCTATGATCACAAAATGAATATACAAATAAAAGAGTATGTATTTTATTTTTCTGTTGACATATTAAATATATAATCACATTAAGACACTATAAATAAAGATTTATTGTTGTACTTTATAGATATTTATATATAGAATAATGTTATGTTATGTTTATTATATATAAGTGGTTATAATTTTTGTTTTAACAAGGTCAAGTTATTCTTATGGATTAGGTTACAATAATTAATAGAAAATACACCCTAAATGAGTTATATTTATTAACTTAGGGATATAAGTTATTTATGAGATTTTATTATTTTTTTATAGTTATTATTTTTAAAATTTAGTAATTTTATTATTATTATATATATATTTATTATTTATTAGTAAATTGATTGAAATAAGATAAATCATGTATATAACAAATACAATAGGAAATGTAATGACTCCCAAAAGAATATGCCTTATAAGATGGGATCGTGTATTAAGAACATCATGGTGGTTCTTTAACAAATGAATCAAGTTGTGAATAATAACTTAATCCTTATATATAATCTGTCTTTTCTAGAGAGATAACAAGATTTTGTTTGATTCTTTAGGATCCAATTCCTTTACAACTTCAAGGGATCCTCTGGTACCCTAATTATAGAAAAATTGATTAATTACATAGTGATGATTTTTTCCCTCAAGAAAATTGATTTTGGTCATATATAACCAAGAGAGAAAATTTTATCAATCGTAGAAACTGATCAATAATATCAATCCCAAGGAATAAATTGACTTGATGGTATGGGAATATTTTAAAAAAAATATTCGATAAATATTTTACTCACACTATCAATATTAAAACGGGGATTTAATTTCTTGGAATCAAGATATGGGAGGATAAATCAACTGGATAATATTAGGAAAACATTACTAACACTGAAATTCAAGCCTATGATTTCATCATTGACCCCAAAATAATGGTTATCTACTTCTTTATTAGCTAAAAACATATTATTCAAGAAGATTTAGAAATTAGAGGATTTTATGTCTATGATGAAATAGTTTGATATGCTCATAAGGTGAAGATAGATATTGGTGAATACTAATGTTATTAAGAGGATAAAGATAAGTAATAGTGTTTGAAGATCATTTTTAGATGTGAAACTGATAAATCCCACAGAGGGAAGCATATTTGAGTACCCATATGTCAGTTTTGTGGGAAGAAGTTCCCTCGTAACTACTTCAAAATAACAAGGACATGTTTCAATTATAAAAAATCAAAGCATAAATATTACTATTGTTCTTATGATATTAAGAATATGGTTAATATAAGGAAAAAGGAATGTTTTCCTAAATCACCCCCCCATGTTTCAATGTTATAACAAAAAGAAACAGGATTATTATACATATCATTTCACTAAAAAAAGGCCTGTAGAGGATAACCAACCACCAAAAATTATAAATATTGGGGAATAATGAATATCATATTCCATTACTACTATAATGGTGGATCATGAAAATTTATTAGTTGTAGGTACACATGTTATTCATCAAAAAATATAGAATATTTTATTTTATTCTAAATCTACACAATCATTTATATCATGAAATTTCAATAGAAATATTCAAATGTCACATAACTACATGGAGAATGAGTCATTGGTGAAAACACATAATTCAGTAATCATTTTATCTTAAGTATATAACTCTTCCCTAATTAAAATTTGTGGATAGAATCTCTTAGAAAATATTATTATACACAATCTTCTAGAATTCAATTTTATATTGGTATTAGATTGTTTAAATTTATATATATCTAATATCAATGATCGGTAGATGGAGATGACTTTAAATATCCTAAACTATCCAATTATTTTATAAAATTTCATGGAGAATGATGAATCTCCAGTGGAAACTCCTTCTCATTTATCAATATTATTACATAATGAGAAACTATATTTTCCTTAAATGATTAATAAAAATTTTTATCCCTAAAAATATCCCCATTGTTAAGTAATATGCTAATGTATTTCTTAATTGTTATCTAGTCTCTCTCTTGCTTGAGAAGCTATGTTATTTATAAAAATTTTATATACAAATCTATGAATATCTGATAGTACCTATATAATAAACCTTATTAAACTAAAAAATTGATGAATTAACTACAAGAAAACTTGGACATGTGCTTTTTACACCATATTAATTCACCATGGGGTGCATCGGTCATCGTTTTCTTGAGTAAGAATGGGATAATTTATCTCTATATTAATTTACCTGATCTTAAAAAGATCATGATAAAGGAAAAGTATCCACTTACGTAGATTTAGGATTTTTTTTACCATCTATATGGGGCTCAGTAATTTTATAAGTGGGATCTTAAATCAAGATATCATTATTTAATGGTGATAGAGGGTGTACCCAATACTATCTTTTATACATGATATATATTTTAATATTTTATCTTTTGGACCCTCTAATGCTTTATAAATATTAATATACTTAAAAAATAAATTCTTTTTAAATTACCTAGACAAATAATTGGTAGGCTTCATAGATGATATTCCCATAAACTCTAAAACAAATGAAGAATAAGAAGAACATTTGTACATCGTGATAAAGACATTGTAGAAATAGAATATATATGCAAAGTACAATAAATATTACATCAAAATAAAGAAAAATATTCTCTTAGATAATTCTAACATAAGTAAAGAGACATATATTGACTATTAAAACACAAATAAGATAGATTAATGACTCATAAAAATATATTTAATTGATATCACTAGTTGAAAACTGGGTTTTAACGTCAGCAGTTTAACGTCGGTTCTTAGAGACCGATGTTAAAAGTTGGTTTTTGGATATGGTTATTCAAATAAAAAACATTAAAAATGAAATATAAGTTGTAGATAATTTATGAATATTCAATTATACAGGTCGTAGAGTAAAAACAGACTTACAGATCAAATGTTATGAATGTCGGAACTTGAACATTATAAGACCTGATTTTTAAAGTTGGGTTTTTCCAATAACCGACGTTAAAAGTGAATTTTTTGCATTATTTATTCAAATAAATGATGTTAAAATAAAATAAAAATTTTATACAATTTATCAATCTTCGATTTTATAGTTCTTGGAGAAAAAATGGACTTATGGATCAAAAGTTATAGACTTCGGAAGATGAACATTATAAGACTTTATTTTTAACATTGGTTTTTCCAATATCTGAAGTTAAAAGACCTATTCTGGCGTCGGTTATTTAAATAATATATGTTAAAAATAAAATAAAAGGTTTAGATAATTTATTGATCTTTTATTTGACAGTTTGTGGAGAAAAAATGGAATTACGGATCAAAAGTTATGAACATCGGGAGTTCAACATTATGATTTTTAGCGTTGGTATTTACCAATTACCAACGATAAAAGTACATTTTTGGCATCAGTTTTCCAAGTAACCGATGTAACAAATAAAACAAAAATTTTAGATAATTTTTAATTATTTTATTTGATAGGTCGTGCAGAAATAACAGACATACATATCAAAATTTATGGATGTCAGAAGTTGAACATTATAAGACTTAATTTTTAACGTGAGTTTCTCCAATAACCGGCGTTAAAAGTCCTTTTGGGAATCGGTTATTGATATAACCGATGTTAAAAATTAACTAAAATTTGTAGAAAATTTATCAAGACTCTACTTTATAGGTCATGGAGAAAAACTGACTTATGGATCAATATTTATGGACGTCTGAAGCTGAATATTAGAAGACTTGGTTTTTAACGTCGGTTTTTTCAATAACTGACGTTAAAAGTACCTTTTGGCATCAAGTTTCCTAATAAACAGTGTTTAAAGTCACTTTTTAGATTCAGTTTTTCAGTAACTAACGTTGTAATCCCAAAATGAGAATATTTTTTACATCGTTTATAAATTTAACTGATGTTAAAAGTAATGTTCCAAATACACGAGTTTGGAATTTCAACTTTTTCACAACACCCAATTCTATTTTCAAAATCCCACCTAAATTTTAATGCTTTACCACCAATAATACTTTCATTTATAATATATAGAACCTCATCCTCTTTCTTTCAACATTTTCGACATCTTTAATTCAATCAATATTTCAACAATTCATCGATCGACGATTTGTACAAGGTATTTCCTTTTATCAATTAATTTAATTATTATAGTTTTCTTTATCGCTAAATATGTTAATATTTTTCATATAATGATGACATATTATTATGATCGAGACACAAAGATGGAACTTCCATGTGAGATTCATTAGTTGAGGTTCCCAATTATTTATCACTCGCCATTTTCATTACCTCGTGAGTTCTTCCTTGAAATGAAGTGAAATAACAAAAAACATGATATCGATTCGAATGAAATGAATAAAAGAATTAAAATTAGTTTGAATATTTTTTTTTTAATTTTTTTAGTCATTTTTTATATAGTTTTCGATTTTTTTTTTCTCATGTTTTCTTTGAATCAATTTTTATCTATCAAAACATAAAGAGCTACAACTTACAACGAATATAAATTTTCATCCATAAGTTTGTTTTAGCTCCATAAGTAGTCAAATCGAAACCTGAGAAATAATCAATATTATAATATTAAGATTTTAAATGTTTAACATAGGTTTTTACAATAACTGATTTGAAAAATATTTTTTTTAACAAACATTTCACGTCAATTTTTATCCATAACCGATGATAAAACCCATTTAAAAGACGAATTTGGACGTCGGTTTTCTAAAAAACTAACGTGGAAGTTTGTCGGAATGACTGTCTCCATTAGCTCATATGAAAATCGATGCCAAATATTGTTTGAGTCTAACTTTTGGCATCAGTTTATATGAAAACTAATTCTGAATACTGACAGGGGACGATTTTTAATGTCGGTTTATAAAAACTGATGTTGAAGCTTATATTTTTTTAAGTTGCCTTTATCGACGTCGATTAAAAAAAAACGTCCAATTTAAATAAACCGACGTGGAAATAAATTTTTCCACTAGTGTATCCATAGTTTCTTAAGATTAAATTCTTATTATTTATGGTTTTTGACAACATTATCTTGATTTAAAACCCAATAACTAAGTTAACTCAAAAAGTAATCAAGTATGTTCGTAAGGGTAGAAGTGAAGAGGTACTTAAAGAGTTAAAAAAAATTAAAATAATTTCACATTTACTAACACTACCTTCAAGTTGATAAAGATTTTTGATACATGAGGATACATAAATTAAGTGATCGGGTAGTTTACATATGTAAACTGATAAATCGATATCCAATTCCTTGAGATAATTGAAGGTATATGATAATATTTTTATTGTATATTTGGAGTAATTATATCTATAACGATAAATTTTACATATATACTAATCTCAACATAAACCAATGATAATGAATATAGATTTTCAAAGACTATAACTTCTTAATCTACTAAAATTCTAAAAAGGTCAATAATTTAGTAGATTATTTAAGTAGAAAATATCGTGAAACCTTATACATGATGAGGATGTAAATGGATCCAATCTTCTTAGATATGTAATAAATAGATAAGGGAATCATAAATGGAGGGAAAACATCATAACTTGACAAATGATTAATAAATAATCTATCTTATATAAAATTAATTATTCTCAAAGGAATACTGTTGAGATATAAAAGAAGGTGGAAATAGTAAGGGAGAATTTTAGAGTTTAACACTGATAGAGGAGGGGTTAAAAGATTTAGAACACAATTATATATATTTTCATAACTTTATATAAAAGGAAAAATTAGATTCTTCATGTATCTCGACATTATCTATCCACTTAGTGAGAAAAAAGATGTATAGATTTCTCATAGAGAACTTGTAGTAGGGAAATATATAGAGAGTTATTTATGAATATTCAACAAATTGATTTGTATAGAAGTAATTTAAGGATGAATTGATTATTGTAAAGAGATTTTTCAACCATTATCCAAAAAAACATGAAAATGTTAGGAAATTCACCATCCAATTGAGACCACACTGGTAGTGATAAGCCGAGTATGAAACCCCAAGACCACCTCCAATATATCAAGGTATGAAGACTAGAATTGATAAGGAATATCACACCTAATGGGAGTTCATAGTCTATTTCACCTATATACAAAACACTTCTATATAATAGACATAATAATAAATTATAAACAAAATAAACTAACTATTATATATAATGAATAAGACATATACTAAGATCTATACTGGTACAATCATTACATAAATCATAATAAAAAATGGAAATATACTTTCCCAATAAACTATAGGGTAAAAACATAAAATATGAGGTGAAAATATCTCGAAAATGAACTATGTCATGAAAATAATGATATTTACTATTTATTCCACTAAAACCCAATATTCTTATTTAAGAATAGAAATCAGAATATAGGACAGATTCCTAGTCTACAACAACCCAGATATAAAAGAACTAAAAAGAAAAAATAAGAATTTAATATACCCAATCCAGAAATTCCACATTACCTCTATGGAACTACATAGGATGAATCTAACCTTGTGAAAGGATAATAATAATTCAATGGATAACCAACTCCAATTGAAGATCGTTTACTCGTATAAGATCTTAGATAGAGGATTCCATATTCATATATAAAAGACCATTTTCCTACTTATATGGGGTTAACTAACCCCATCTATGATGTGGGTGACCTTTTACCTAATATAATCTCATGATTAGGAAGTACATTACAGAAGATCACTCTGGTCACCATTCATAAACCTTGTCATCAGCTCTATAGTTCTAAAGAGACTAATTGTTTGTGTCACCTTTAAAATAACCTATGATTCTATAAATAACTAAACAATTATTTAATATATGTAAAAACACTTAGGATTGACTAATCACAATTCCAAATCATATTTCCTAAAAAAGAGATATAAAAATTCACCAAGGGTGGAAAAGTACACAACATATACCATAGGGGTACATGAATTGTAGCCCCTTAGACATAGTATATATATTTACTCACCACTTAGAATGATGTTATCAACCAATATGAAATTTATAAAAGGGTACACCATGTTTGGTATCAATGTGGTATTTCACATGTTCCACCATATCCCTTTCCATGTATGTTCCAAAATACACTTTTTATCCTAGAGGGTAAATGACATGTAAACGTAGCCAACTCAGATGGTGTTTATTTCTTTGGAGGATAATCAATATAAGGATAATATTAAATTTTGTTTTTTCTTGATCTAAACAACATGTATTTTAAAATTAACACCTATGTGTGTACTCCATGTGCATGCCATAAAATTCATATTAAGGGAACGCAACATGTATACCGAGGTTATATGTTGGAGATCATTAATAAATTTGAACACATAGAAATTGTAGTAAATTTGGAACATGTTATGTGTCCTTATGAACTAAAAACTGTGTAGCTGTGTCTTCAAACCCAAATTCTATTTTTCATCCACAATCTCATAATTTTCTTTTTTAATATGTAAGATTGAGCCTATGAATCTTCTAAATGCCTCATTTGATGATGATTGAAGTCTATAAATTAACATACAATCACCCATAAATGAATATGTGGTTTACAATTAACTCACACACATCCCTGATGCTCAATCCATCACCTCCCAAATAGGTATCTACACTAATACACCTCTCACAATCATCCATTTTCTTATGACCCATTTATGCGCCAAGATATTTTCATTCAAACCCAAATAAATCAATTATGGTCATAAATTTTGATTGATGATGATGGAGAACAATATTTTTCATACTATTATACATATAAATATATGAGAATGAATTTTTAAATAATGATAAATACAAATAAAAGTAAAATAATATAACTAAATTAATGGTGGTCGTTATAAATCCCGAACACTGATTATTGGGTGAAAATTTAATAGAACTGTAACATCCCATGTAAATAAAGAATTCGATATTTTCATATTTATTAATACTTTTGAATTATATATTAAATTTACATTAAAGTTGATTCAATGTTCGATGGTGTACCCAACATTAAACAATGGAATTCTATGAAGTCTTATGTTGCACAGACTAATGAGTCATGCTGAAAATTAAAAATATAATATTATTTTAAATGGTAGTTAACGTCCAGTCGTTGTATTTGTAGGAATTAATAGAACTAACTACAATATGAATATTCATGTTTTTTAAATGTCTTTTTCTTTTATCCAATAAAAGTTAGAGGCTTAAAATTTGAATGAATCCAATTTTATGCATAAATACTCTAATAGTCTTTAAAAACGTCGATTTACCGCCTTTTGATGGGGAACCCTTTTAAAATACATTTTTTGTCACTTATACATGTTCTATTTGAAAAAATATAATTGTTTTTTAGAATTAGGACATTAAAATTTACTTTGGGTAAAATTTTGGTATTTTTTTGATAAAGTTCATTTTTTTAATGAATAGTGAAAATACTGCATTTTAATTCAAAAGTTCCTTTTAATCTAATTTATTTATATGATTACATTAACCTTTTAATTGGTTTTAAATTTTAATTTGATTATATTTTTACCATTATATCCAATTCTAGTTATTGTAAATAATTTAACTGTGATATTGGACATAAACAAGTGTCAATCTTTTGATAGTTATTATTTCTTAAAAACATGATTTTTGATTTAACCACAAGAGTTAATGTTAAATTAATTTTTGAAAATTATTTGTTTTGAATTTAGAAAATTGGATTCGATATTAGGAATCAGGTTGTCCGAATTGTATAAATAGGTATCTTTTATTTTTATACATTATGAATATGAATTTCAGAAAATATTTTAATTCCCATGGTTAAAAAGAAAATCTGGTAAATAAGGGTAAAATATAATATAACAATAATAATAATAAATTACTCTAATATGTTTTATAATACTATTTTTTGATACATTTACAGCTATGGGAATCCTTGGGTCGATTTTGGGACCTTAGGGAGCCACTAATCACTGAAAATGACACTTTATAATAATTAATTTAATGATAAGGAAAATAAAACCTAAACATATATCTTTTACTAAAACAATTTTTATATGGTTTTTTATAAGTGATAAAATCAACTATAAATATTAATTGTAAAGTTAAAAATATTTCCTACATATTGGTATTCTATTTATAATTTTTATACATCATGTAAATAAATTTATTGATGACACAATGATAATGTAATGATTACCTCATTAATGAATGTTTTAAGTAATTAAGATTATAAATATTAAAATAAATTTATTTTGGATCTTTTTATACCATAAAATAATTTTATAGATTATTATAACTTGTAATATTTGAATTAATTTAGTTTTTTCTAAATAATCATGTTTTTATAGATTTTTTATATGTCTTGATATGAATGGTTTATAAATTGACATAAATGAGTTTTTAAATCAATAAATATTTTGTTAAATGATAAAATAGTCATAAATATATAATATCCTGCCAAATGACATATATTATGTTAATAATGTTATAATTCTCCATTTTGTGGTCTCTTTTCATTTTATAGTAAATATATTAACCATATAGTGTGAATATACAAGAGGACATGGTAAAAGTTAAATTAGTTAAAAAAAAGGTTAAAGCTAAAAGATAATGTTGATTTTATACCCTAAACATTCATAAAACTCATTGGATGAGAGTTTTTAGAACAATAATCACCTTACCATAGAATTAGATTATTTGGGGACCTTTTGAAATCGAATTTTAGTTTATAATAAAATAATATTTTCAAACCTTCCTAAAGAGCACCTCCTCCCCCTTTATAAAAATCCATCACCTCTAACCCATTACACATACCTTTCAAGCCCCTTGATTCATCCAAACACTGATCCAATGGTCTCCCAAGAACCCAATATTCTTATTAGAAGTATTCCCATAGGTAGAGGAAAATTCAATAAAGCCTTTTGGTTCATACTATAGTGAGTTACCCAATTGAATGGTAACGTCTTCTCTCAAGTTATTTTATTTTGTTTTCCTACTCCAATCCCCTAAAATCACATTATTCCATTATTTTATAACAACCCCAGTATCTTCAAAATATCATTATGTTTTTATAATGATGATTCTAACTACACATCCATACACTTTCATCTAATGGATACGAACATATTGTTTTTGTGGACAGTGAACTGCTGCCTCACGAAACGATGATTTTTCACTTATCTCCTACAACCTCTCATGGTGGACATTATTATGGAACTATATTTATATGTTATATATATTTTATTTATATTGTCTCTATGCTTCTGTATTTTTCATTATAGAGTACCTTTATGGTTTCCAAAATAGGTAAATACGATAATTTAAATTGAGGAAGTGTGAACTACCTCCCCCTCAAAATGATATGACTTGTTCATGCCATACGTGGAATGTATAAATGATTGAGTAACTAAAATTATATATGATATTTTACTATAATTATAATATACCTATGTATCTTAAAGTTTTAATTCCATTTTATACGAAATAGAAATGAATGTAGTGTTCATACGTACGTATGGATTACTGTCTCCATGAACGGTGCATTTAATTTCTTATCTCTAAATGTTATATACTATTATGAATGAATATATATAATGGATATATATGATATATATGATACATAAATAATCAATATATTTCTATAGATAATGTACTTTTTACAACATGAACAACTTATAATTATAAGAACTTTTTTTTGACTCAATTAAAAAATATCGGCAAAACGGCCATTATTAACCTAAATGATCATGTAATGTTTATAACATGGTAATTAATTATATAAAGTGATTAATAAACATGAAAAATGTTCATAATAAAGTAGAAATTAACATTAGTTTATGATTCAAGAAATTAAAAAATGAATGAGTCAAGTTGGACACGAGGTAAGGGACTTTGTCTCAATCTCCTTTCATTGAGGCATATTTTGATTTATACATGACATTATTTTATAAGGTGTATAAAACCCTTTTAATTTTCATTTCGTTCAAATGGAATATTTTTCTACATAGAATTTTACTAAATGACAAAGGGATTGTTTCTTTTTTGACGTACATGGTGACAATGACCTTCCCACCGCCGTGAGTATTATTTGATCTTTGGCTTCCTTAACAAGTTGTAATATTTTTAAAATAAAAATAAATACTATATGAATTTTTTTCAGATTTTGGTATTGAAAATGGTTTTGATAATGTATTTACTATTTTAATATATTTAAATTATATATTGTGATTTCAATGTGAAAATGTTATCTTTACATTATACTTTTTCATGTGTTATGATTATGTTATGGTTCTGGGGAATTGTTTACTAGTGGTTCCATGAGAAACCTAGTGCGGTTGAGCATGAGATATCTCTCAAATGCATTGGGTAATGTGATGGAGGTAAACATTTGTGTTTCTACAAAGATATTTAAGTAATATATCATGATGGGTATTCCAACCTAACTCTCTACGTAGCTGTGAAAGCTACAATGTAAGTATGTTAATGATGCCACAAGTTAACATTATGATTTGTTATTTCCATTTGTTATTCATAAATCTTATGATGTTGTGTGTTATGTTTAATATGGAAAAACATGATTTCATTGACTTGTATGTATTAAAAGAATAAGATTTTCTTTCCTTGTTTTACAGCTCTTAGTAATATTTTTATGGTCATCCCAAGTTTTTGAAATGTTTTTCATATGATATAAGGCAAGGTAAGAGAAATGAATAATTCAAGAAGATTTACATAAAGAAAAAAATATTTTTTTATTTTAAGAGTTTTTATTTTATGAAAAAAATGGATAGTGGGTAGAATTTCTACTTTGAAATATTTGAGATGTAATGTAATATTTATGGCCTAATCATCTAAAAATATAAACATAAAAATATCCTCAATGTGAATTATTAACTAAATTCAATATTATGTAATTTTAAAGGTTGTGTCCAAATAGTTGGTATCATAGGTCTGTTTAAAAAACTTTAAAAGTTAGGATATTATTAAATTAATATCCATAAATTAATTTTTGTTAATATTGAATTGATATAGCACTTACATATTACCATGTTGCTTCACCTAAGATACTTATGTGTTTAGAATGGTTTTTTAAAAATAAAACATGGAAGGAATACAGTGGGAAAGGACCTTCCAAATTAGCAACCTGAGATAGTTTGGATTAGAATTGAATAGTTTGTTACAGTGATGGCTCATTTGACTCCAGTGATAAATGGTGGTTGTTTTTATAGATCTTATCTTTGTATATTCTAAAATCTGAGTGGAATATGAAATTAATTTATTTGTTTTTTTGGAAACATTAAAAAGAAAGAAAATATATGGGAAATTCAGCAAGTGTGAGTTTGGGTTACAACAAATTTAATTACTTGGTCACATTTTTAAAAAATGGAATAACCGTTGATCATGCTAAACAAAGTTGTTAAAGAATGGCCAAGACCCACAAATTTAACATAGATCTATAGTTTATTGGATTTATCAGATTGTTACCAGATGATTTTTGAAATTTTTGAATGGTTATCTAGCCCATTGACTAAGTTAACTCTAAAAGGAGTTAAGTTAATTTGGACAAAAGAATGTGATGATTGTTTTACAGAATTGAAAAGAAGAATGGTGAATGCTCTAGTTTTAGAATTGCCTTTCAGAAATGAGGATTTTTTTATCTATAGTGATTATTTATTGAAAGGAATTGGTTGTGTTATTATACAGAATGATCAGGTAATTGATTATTCTTCGTTTTAGTTAAAACCTCATGAGTTATATTACCCAACATATGATTTGTAATTAGCTACATTTTTTTTTGATTTAAAAATTTCGAGGCATCATCTGTATCGAGTAAAATGTGGAATATATACCGACCAAAAAAGTTTGAAGTATATATTAACTCAGAAATAATTAAACATGAGAGAGAGAATATGGATGGAATTAATCAAGTTTTATGATTGCACAACTCATTACAATCCAGTAAAGGAAAATAAACTGGCTGATTCTTTGAGTCAAAAAAAAGTAAGGCTACATTAACCATGTTACATTTGGAACAAGATCATTTGATTAAATGTTCATTGAAATTTGGAATTGAAGTAGCTGGTGCAAGAGATTCCTCTATTTTGTTTCGGGTGTCAATAAAATCATCACTATCAGATAGAATTAAGAAAGCGCAGAAGGAAGAAAGTGAGTTGCAGAAAAAGGTATAGTTGGTTCAGAAGGGTAAGTTTTCTAATTTTAACATTGTTAATGATTGTATATAGATATTTTGGAAGATATTATGTGTTCCTTGTGATTAATAGTTGATTAATGAGTTGTTATGTGAAGCTCATAGTTCTCTATTTTCAGTTCATCCTGATAGTACTAAGATGTATAGATATCTTCAGGAGTATTACTAGTGGGATTGAATGAAAAAATATATTGTTGACTTTACTATGAAGTGTCTTACTTGTCAATAGTTTAAAGCAGAGCATCAGATACTGAAAGGGATGCTTTAGCCTTTACCAATGCTAGAGTGTAAAAGGGAAAATATATCCATGGAATTCATTGTGTAATTACCAAAGAAATATCGAGGTAATAATGGAATCTGGGTTATTGTTGATCGATTGACTAAATCTTCCCATTTCCTTCCTATTTGAGATACTTTTTCTCTCGATAAAATTTATTGGTTGTATGTTAAAGAGATAGTAAGGTTTTATATAATTCCCCTCTATATTGTATCTTATCATGATCCCAAGTATACTTTTAACTTTTGGAAAGTCCTTTAGATGTCTTTGGGTGCAAAATTAAATTTTAGTACAACTTTTCATCCTCAATCATATGGGAAGTTAGAATTAACAATTCAGACATTGGAATATATTCTACGTGCTTTCTCAATGGACTGTCATGGAATTTGGAACCAAAATCTTTTTTTGGTTGAATTTTATTATAATAACGGTTTTCATTCTAGTATACAGATGGCTCCATTTGAGGCATTATATTGGAAGTAGTGTCGAACTCCATCTTTTTAGGATGAAGTAGGTGAAATAAAACTGATGGGACTAGAGTCGGTAGAAGAGATGGCAGAAAAATATTCAATTGAATTAGAATAACATGAGAACAACACAGAGCAGATAGAGAATTTGTGTGGATAATTGAAGAAAGGATCCTTATTTTGAGGTAGGTGATCATGTCTTTCTCAATGTTTCTCCATGGAAAAATGTAATCTGTTTTGGTAATAAGGTAAAGCTGAGTCTGAGGATCATTGGACCTTATAAAATTCTAGATAAAGTTGGATAAGTTTCCTACAGAGTGGATTTACCCCCAATTTTATCCCAGGTACAAATTTGTTTTCATGTTTCAATGTTGAGGATCTATATGCCGGATGCATATCATGTTTTGAGTCTAAAGGTAGTTCAGTTAGAAGAGAATATTTCTTATGAGGAACAACCAGTCTATATTATTGACCGTAGAGAGCAAGTGTTGTGGAATAAGGTAATTCATCGGGTAAATGTTTTGTGAAAAACCCATATGGTTGAAGAGGCAACACAAGAATCTGAAAATGAATCTAGGGATAAATACCCCCACCTATTTTATAAGTGAATAGAATTGATGAGACACAATTCCCAAAAGTGCGTAAAGATGTAACATCTCAGGTAAATAAAGAATATGATATTTTTATATTTATTAATATTTTTGAATTAAATATTAATTTTATATTAATGGGGATTCTATGTTTGATGGCGTACCCGACACGCTACAATGCGTTTCTCTAATGTCTTATGATGCACATAATGCTGAGTCATACTGAAAAATAATAATATAATATTATTTTAAATGGTAGTTAACGCATAGCCTTTGTATTTGCAGGAATGAATAGAACTAACTAAAATATGTTTATACATGTTTTTTAAATGTCTTTACCTTTATCTGATAAAAGTTAGAGGCTTAAAATGTGAATGAATCCATTTTTAAGCATAAATACTCTAATTTTTTTAAAAGGTTGATTTAACGCCTTTTGATGGTGAACCCATTTTAAATATAGTTTTTGTAACTTTTACATGTTATATTGTACAAAATAAATTTTCTCTTTAAAATTGGGAAATCACAATTTACATTGGGTAAAATTTTGGTATTTTTCCTGATAAAGTACATTTTTCAATAAATAGTGAAAAATACTGCATTTTAATTCAAAACTGTCTTTTAATATAATTTATTTATATGGTTACATTAACCTTTTAATTGGTTTTCAATTTTAATTAGATTAAACATTTACCATTTAATACACTTATTTTCATTGGAAATAGTTTTACTTTGAAATTGTACATAAACAAGTGTCAATATTTTGATAGTTATTATTTCTTAAAAACGCGCTTTTTGTTTTGACCATAAGAATTAATTTTAAATTAATTTCTGAAACTTTTTTATTTTTAATTTGGAATAATGGATTATATATTTGGAATCAGTAGGTTCAAAATTTTTAAATAGGTAACTTTTATTTTTAGACATTATGAATAGTAACTGTAGTAAATATTTTATTTACCATGATTAAAGGGAAAATCGGGTAAATAAGTGTAAGAAATATTATTATAATAATATTAAATTACTCTAACATGTGTTATAATCTTATTTTCTAATACATGTCCATCCATGGAAATCCTTGGGTCATTTTTGGGACCCTAGGGAGCCACATGTCTGTAAAAATGACACTTTATAAAATTTAATTTAATGATAAAGAAAATATAAACTAAAGATATATCTTTTACTAAATCAATTTTTATATGGGGTTGTATAAGTGGTAAATTAGACTATAAATATAAATTAAAAATATAAAAATATTTCATAAATATTTTTATTTTATTTATAATTTTTAGACATCATAAAAATAAATTTATTTTTGACACAACGATGATGTGTTGATTTCATCATTAATGAATGTTTTAAATAAATAAGATTATAAATATTATAATAAATTTATTTTGAAATTTTTTATGATGTCCAAGAATATTATCGATTCGTATAACTTGGTTTATTTAAATTAATGTAGTTTTTGTGAAATAATAAAGTTTTTATATATTTTTAATTGTCTTGATATGAATAGTTTATAAATTGAAATAAATGGGTTTTTAAATCAATCAATATTTTGTTAAATGATAAAATATTCTTAAAAATATAATATTCTGTAAAATGACATATATGATGATAATAATGTCATTAATGATCCATTTTTTAGTCTCTTGGTATTTTATATTAAATATATTAACCATATAGTATGAATATACAAGAGGACATGGTAAAAGTTAAATTAGTTACCTAAAGGTTAAAGCTAAGAGATAAGGTTAATTTTATGCCCTAACCTTGTATAAAACCAATTTTATGAGATGATTAAGATAATTACTCACCTTATCTTCTAATTAAATGTGTTTGGTACCTTTTGAAATTGAAATTCAGTTTAAAATTAAATAATAATTTCAAACTTTACTAAAACGTCCACATCCCCCCTTATAAAAAGTCATCACCTCTAACCCATTACACACACCTCTCAATCTTCTTGCCTCATCCAAACTCTACTCCAATAGTCTCCCAAAAACCCATTATTTCTCTTAGAAGCATTCCCATATGAAGAAGGAAATATGATAAAGCCTTTTGGTTCAAACCAAAGGGCGTTACCCGATTTAAAGGTAATGTCTACTCTTGAGTACTTTTGTATTATTTTTCTTATCCAGCCACCTAAACTCATGTTATTCCATTCCTTTATAACAAAACCAGTATATAAGATATACTAGGATGTTTTTATGAGGATTATTCTAAATACATATCCACACACCTCTATCTAATGGATACAAACCTAATGTTTTTGTGGACAGTGAACTACAGCCTCATGAAACGATGATTCTTCAATTATCTCCTACCGCCTCTCATGGTAGCCATTATGATGGAACTGTAATTATATGTGATATATATTATATTTATAATGTCTCAATAATTATTTTTTTCATTATATCATACTTTATGGTTTTCATAATAGGTAAATACGATAATTTCATATGTAGAAGTGTGGACTACCACCCCCTCAAAGTGATATGACTTGTTCATGCCATGCGTGGATGGTATAAAGGATAGAGTTACTGAAATTATATATAATATTATACTGAATTTATAATATACCTATGTATTATAATGTTTTAATTCCATTAAATACAAAATATAAATGAAATTATAGTGTTCATACGTAAATACGACTTACCGTCTCCATGAACGGTGGATTTCATTTCTTATCTCTAAAAGTTATGTTCTATTATAAATACATATATATTGGAAATATATGATATATATGATATCTAAATAATGAAAATAATTATGGATATAATTTAATATTGACCACATGATCAATCTGTAATAATAATAAGTTTATTTTTGACTCAAGTACCAAATATAGATAAAACGATCGTTATTAACATAAATGATTATATAATGATTATAATGTGGTAATAAGTAATATAAAGGGATTAATAAAATTAAAAAAATTTATTAAGAAAGTAGAAATAAAATTTATTTTATTATTCTGGAGATTAAATAACGAACAAGTCAATTCGGACACGAGGTAGGGGACTTCGTCTCAATCTCCTTTCATTTAGGCATATTTTGATTTATACAAGAATTTATTTTATATGATGTATAAACACCTTTGAAATTTCATTTCATTCAAATGGAATATTTTTCTATGTCTCGTTTTACTAAATGAAAAAGGGAATGTTTCTTTTTTAATGTACTCGGTGACAATGACCTTTCTACCACTGTGAGAATTATTTGATCTTTGGCTTCCTTAACAAGCTGTAATGTTTTTAAAAGGAAAATAAATAACATATAATATTTTTAAAGATTTTGGTATTCAAAATGTTTTTGATAATGTATTGATTATTTCAATATATTTAAATGTTATATTGTGATTAAAATGTAGAAATGTTACCTTTCCTTTATACTTGTCCATGTGTTATGACAATGTTATAGTTCATGGGATTTGTTTACAGGTGCTTCCATGACCAACCTATGGTGGGTGATCCTGAGATAGATCTCTAATGAATTTGGTAATGTGAAGGAGGTAAATGTTAATGTTTCTCCTAGGAGATTTAGGGAATATATAGTGATGGGTATTCCAACGTAACTCCCTACATAGCTGTGAAAGATAAAATGTATGTATGTTATGGATTCCACAAGTTACATTTATGATTTATGATTTATATTTGTTATTCATAAATATTATTCTCTTTTGTGGTATGTTAAAGATGGAAAAGTATGATTTCATTGAATTGTATGTATTTATGAACTATGTTTTTCTTTCTTTATTTTAAAACCCTTACTGATATTTTTATGTTGATCCCATGTTTTTAAAATGTTTTTCATTGGATATAAGGTAGGGTAATAGAAATGAATAATTCATTAAGATTTATATCAAGAAAATAATTCTTGTTTTTTAATAGTTTTTATTTTATGAAAAAATGGATACATATTAAAAGTGTCTACTTTGTAATATTTGAGACGTAATGTAATAGTTATGGCCTAATTCTCTAAAACTCTATACTTGAGAAGATTATCAATGTTAATTATTAACTTAATTCAAGATTATATAATGTTTAAGGATGATTCCTTATAATAATTGGATAGAGGAGGCATGAAATAATAAATTCGGGACAAGGATAACAGTATATAATATATAGGTTCATGCCATTATGTAATTAATTCAAGAATAATTAGTCCATTCCCAAAATCAAAAAAAAAATAATCAATATAAAAATAATAAATCCATACCTTACCAATAAATAGATTAATGATAAAGAGAATGTATTTTTGAGTGTTGTCGAAAATATATAACAAGTAGTTTCATTCTCTAGTTCATCATATCCTTTAGATCTCTTCTTATGACTCCCTATCTCAATATATGAATTTTTGTGACTAGCCATACCAATAGAGGTTTGTGATGAATTTAAGGTAATGGGATTAGGTCGAAAATATAATTAATCGATCAATTATTTATTTAATAAAACCATGATGGTTTGACCTTAGGGGACCTAACATAGACGAAGACTAAATAAACACTTGGGTAAACCCCCATTATTTATATAACCACATTAGGTTTTCCCATGAGCACGTACTTGAGTGGTAAGGGATATTGTTTGGCATGAAAGAGACCTAGGTTCAAAACCAGGTGGAGGAAAATTTCCAGGTACTATAGCAGTACTATAGCAGGTATTATAGAAAGTACTATTCGTTACTGTAGCAGCCGGAACTATTCACCTGATTTGGGCCTTTGGGCCACAGGTTTGGGCATACGGGTCTCAAGGACCTTCGGGTCATCAAAGGACTTCAGGCCAAAGGGCCTTTGGGCCACGGTGACTATGGAGTAGCCCAGTTCACACAGAACAGGCCCCAGGAGAGGATCAGAGCAATAGAAGTAGTAGCCACCAAGATTAGAGATAACCAGATTGGAAGAATGAGAGGGTATTGAAACCGCCATTGGGACCAGGCACTATGCAGTTTTGTATGGGGAAATGCTAGCCGGTCAACAATGTAAGGTGGGGAGCTAGGTGATCAATGACGCAGAAGCTGGGGAGGGGCAGTTCAAGTGGGCTGGACCTACGAGTCATGTATTGAGCAAGATATGCCTTTGGGCCTTCGGGTCATGTATTTAGAATCAATCGGACCTTGTGCATTGGTCCTACGAGTCATGTCGGGGTTCCCCTTAAACCCTTAAAAGAGGGATTATCCATAATAAAATAAAAACGAAGGCTTTCAGTCCATTCGGGCATGACACTTTGATTATTTCCTTATCTAATACACCATTTACTGAGAAAAAACTATTTCTTGAAAAACAAAATTGTGTGGATTAAAATTAATATAATATTATAAATATATATTATTTCTGAATCCCAAAACATTAAAAATTATAAAGAAATTCAGAATCCAAACTAAAAAATATTATTTAAAATATCATAACTATTTAGATAGAAAAAACCAAGTCCAATTTATCCTCCCCACCTTCAAAACTTTCTACCCTAAAAAACACAACCTACTCAATAAGGTTATCGGATTAAGTGTGTATCTAGTTCTCATGCTCCCATGAGATCTTCTGGAGGATCCCATGATACTAATGGATACACACCAGTAGTATATCATGTCGATGAAGAGTCATGTCCTTCTGGTACATGACAACTATTGGACAGTCTAAAAAAGTGGCACCATCCTCTATGTAAAGCTCACACCATTCAATGATTTGTGACTTTTCATGCATGTATCTTCTCATTTGTGAAACCTCGAAGATGTTTTGTAACACCTTAAGATTTTAAATTCAATATTTTTCATTTCAACCCTAATATTATTAACAATATACTTCATATGAAAAATTGGACAAAAACAAGCCACTAAACAATATATAACAATTAAAATATAGTTGTATAATTTAATGTTTAAAATAGAGGTAAAAATTTATAAAATATATGTATAAATGAAAATAAAGTCCATTATTAATACTAAGGAATTAGTAAAATTCCATTAGTGTATCCAAATATCAGATAAGGCCTATTTATGCATTAAAATATATCCTTTCTAAAAAAATTATATCCTTAATTTTAAGAAACTAAAATTATTATTGATAAAAATTACATATTAACACCAATTAGATTAGTAATTATTGAAAAATATGAATAAATGTAGTTAACATTTTCAAAATTTATTTTCTAATTAAAATCGGTTTCATGAAATTTTAATTTTTTTATTTAAAATTTTAATTCTAAAATTTTTTAATTTGAATTTGAAAATATGAACTTAATTTTTAAATCAATCATTTCAAAAATATATTAGGATTAATTTTTGATGTTTTCTGAAATAATTTATTTTTAGGGGAATAGTGAATAAATAACAATTTTATTAATACTGTAATGTTTATAACTTTATCAAGAAGTGAGTATTACTTAATAGAATATAAAAAAAATATTATAAAAAACATTTAATTATTTATGTGATTCATTTAAGATAATATGTATAATTTATAATACCTGTTATTAATGTTTTGGAAACTTCAGTAATATTTTAGTCCAAAACTAATTTTATTCGGTAATATTAATAATTATATTTAATCAATTGTATAAAGAATGTTATTTATATTTTATATCCACATGTTCATATTATTTAATAAACTAAAATTCATTTTTATTCATAAAATTAATATTAGAAAGATTAAAGTTAATGACCATGATAATAGTGAAAGGGTTATTTTCAAGGAATTATTTTTATTAATTCTTTGTGATTAATACCTAATAAATTAAATTTCTCAGTTTTATATAATTAATTTGATATTATTTTTACACTTTGGTATAACTATATTATCACTCATTTAATTTTTAATTAATATTATATAATAATAACACTTAATGGAAAAAACAAAATTTTCCTTCAAAAAAGATTATCAATATATTAAATGTATTAATTTAAAAGGAAATTTTAACTTATCTATAGATTGAATTAGATTATATAGAGGTAAATTTTAATTTTATAAAATAGTTATTTGGTCATAATTGTTTAATTTTATTTTTATTAAAATATAAATTACCTGGTTAAATTAGTTAACAACGTTATAGCCAAAATTGTAAAATATAAAAATATTTAGGGTAAAAGACTTGAAAATCATAAAACATTTTCAAAAAATAGTTTAATAGTCCTTATAGACCATATATCACACCAAAATTCATTATTTATAAATTTTTATCCATTTAACCTTGAATAATTTTCTCATATCATGGAAAAAGTAATGAGCATTTACAAAATTGCCAGTTTATTCACTTATAAAAGGAGATCACTTCCACTGTATTTCTTTTCCTATTTCAAAACCTTATCTCTTCCTAAACTCGACCTTATTTTCCAATAAACCCACCGCACTTTCCGAGAAGCCTTTATATTTAAAAAAATACCAAGGTAAGAATCCTTAACGTGTTACCCAAGGGAGAACATCCAAAGGGAGAGGAAGTGTTATCAACCTAGCTATATTTATTCTCTTTCTATTATATTCCCTCAAAACTATTATATCCTTGAATTTATTTTGACACCCAAATATTTTATGTAATGTGTCTTATTAAATAAATTCAATTTATTTAATATCTTACATTGCACCCTGAGCTTAAATGAACCATGATAACTATTAAATATTAACATGACAGTTGGAATAGTATTGTGACCATTCAGAATAGTAATATATCCAATAGAATAATAACCTCACCTGTGAAATTATAAATAAAACTTATGTATATAATAAATTAAAATATTATATACTTATATCTCGGAATAAGTTAATAAATTTTTAAAAAATAATGAATTATGTGTTGTTATTTTTGTTAAATGTCATTGATTATCTATACTTTTATTATGATTTAAAATTAAATTTATTTCCATAAAATAGATTCATCAATTAATATTTTGTTTCATTAAAATTATTAGACAATTTTGTGAGACCATAATATAATTTTCAAAGCATTGTATAACCGGTTATAATATTTACATAGATATTTTTTGAAAAAATTATGATTTGGTTAATAATTAAATTTATCATATTTAGAATATTATTTTCATAAAATGGATTCAATTTTATAAATACAAATTTTTGAAAAAGTTTAAGGGAATTTTTTTGGATTTATTTAAAATATATCAATTTTTGGTAAATAGTGAAATAGGGTAATTTACGGTATTTGACATTCTAAGTAAATAAATGAATTTTTGAGACATGGTTGTATAATGCATGATGTAATTTCACATTCTATTGAAATCATGTTCCATATTTACTATACTTGGTCACAATAATCAATAATATTGATAGTATTTATTAAAAATAATAAACAACTGAATAAAGTAATCAAAACACCCTTCTCCTCTCACTTTAAATACCACCCCTCACCACTCTGTATCTACACACCAAATAATCTTTGTATCTAGATAACATTCTTACCAATTACTCCTACAACCCTATTCCACATGTTATATATTTTATGTTCTTATCAAAATATCAAATCCAAGTGCCTTAAGGAGGTTCTCAAAGTGATGATATTCAAGAGGTAAAATCCCCAACATTATCTTTAAATTTACTTTCTTTTCTTATACTCTACTCACCTCCCATATACACGGTGAAATGGTATCCTCAGTATCAAATATATACTGTAATTTTATTTCTCTAGTTTAGTATCCATAATCAAATCCATTCTCCTCTCCATATATTTTAAAAATTAGAATATCATCTCTGATGGGTCGATTCACCGCCTTCATGTTGTTCAGTTTTTATTTTCTATTAACGCATTCAAGTCTGGTCATAAAACAATTATTATGGTTATATTAGATTCACATATACATTTAATAAGTTATATCATGTTCTGTAACCAATATATAAACATAATAGAAAATAAAATGACATGAGTTTGTGATGACCATAAAAAACAGCAAAAATAAATTATGACATTTTCACCAACATTTTATCTAATGAATCATCATCATGCCATATAACAAAATGATATACGAGACCAATTAATCTTTTGTAAGTTCATTAATAATAAATAATTTCACTCTTGGAGAATTTATTCTCATTTTAAAAGAACTCCCATATTTATACTCAAGAGAACCTACTATAAAACCATGAAACTAACACTCCCGAAAAAAAAGATATTAAACATTAAAACACATATAAATGGCCATAAATTAACTTAATAAAATTATAAAAAGTCAAATGTATGTTTAATAGGTTCTAATTAAAGTAACTAATGAATATAATTTGATTATGCTATAAATTAAATACAAGTGAATAACACTTTCGAACGTAAGATATGGATTTATCGTATCACAATTACTTGTGTGAGACATATTCCTTATTCAAACATCATTTCTTATGTGTGGTTTACATACTAACCATTAATATATTATATCATGAGTCTCTTTATCATTATATAATTCAATGTTTCATTTAATTATCACTAATTTTATGGGGAATATTGTTTGACTGTTTATAAGGTGGTAAAGTAATTCATATCCCAATTTAAATTCCATACGTTAAACTTATATTCCATTGATTATGTCCTGATACAATTATGTGTGAAAATACATTTGATTATATTATATTTTTTCCAATGATTTTATGTTGATTTATAGCTGGTATACATAATCGATTCATTTGGTTAAGGCTCACAATTTCTTTTAAAATAATATTTTAAATGAATAATTTTTAAAAATAAAAAGGAATGTTTTTTAACTTTTAAGTCATTAGTGATTTTTCCTAATTTCATGGTGGATTAATTTCCTATGGAATCATTTACAATTTTACAAGTTTATTTTCAAGGAAATTTTTTTCTTATATGATTTCATGTATTTTTAGATAAATGATTTCAAAGATAAGTGGTATTTTTCTTAGTAATATCTTAATGTAGTGTTTCCATCAATGTCAACATCTTTTGTTGGATCTTATACTTAATTGTGGTTGATCTATTATGACACCATATACCATATTTTAATTTAATTTTTTATGCTTAGTTTGACTATGGATGTGCTATTTTGATACCATTTATCATATTACATTAGATGGTTTATGAATATGTATGTTTTTTGGGGAAAGTTATTTTATATGCCGATTTCAAGATAATTATATATGTTGATTTTGATTCACCGATTTCATATGAATAATTAATTGGACTTAGTATGTGATGGTTTGGTCCCACTATATCCACTCTACATATTAGTATGTCTCATGAGACAAAATAGTTTTGGTATTGGTTGATGTCTTACTCAATTGTGTATGGAATCTTGGAAGAATCCTTAACAGAATATTTATGACGTACCATATTATGCATTCCCTCGTTATGAGATTAGTCATTTGTATTCCATATTATTATTATAATTGTAGAATATTCATGGTTATGTTTTATTCTCATGTGATTTTTTATATGGAATTATTTGATCATCTTTTATTCATTCCATAATATGATCATGATTATGTTTTAATACCATTAACCTTATGTTTTTGTTTATATTTATTTATAATATCTTCTACTATTTTTTACCATAACTGAGAATATGAGATCAAACATTTGTTATGTATTATCTTCCCTCATGATTCAAGGATGTATGTTATGATTGACATGAAAGGATGATCTTTGATAATAGGTGTGTTTTCATTGTTTTTACTAAGTTTTGTTCCATTTTAGGTTGTAATGTAACACTTATGTCTGTATATAGTTTTCTAAAGGTACTAAAATATTTAATCCTTTGGGATGCAATCATATGTACTTTGTACCAATGTAACAAATTGATGAATCCAATCCAGGCTACTAGAGACAGAGTCTTTACAGTTGGTATTAGATAAATTTTAGTATAAACATTGGAAACTAGATTTAGGAAATCGTAGATAAGGGAAATATAACCATATAAATGACTTTGAGAATATTAAAAAGGTAACAAGGATTATGAATTATATATTAGTTATAAATAATTTTTTAAATGTTTCACTAATTTTAAATTTTTATAAGCAAATCTAGTATATCCCATTACTTAGGAATAGATCCTAGAGGAAGAAATATAAATTGTATCACTACATGTATTTCATATAGGTATTTTCCTCCAAGTAAATATAATGATGTTGGAGTTAGAGCTACAACTAGAGATAAAAAAATTGTAACTATTCTAGGAAAACTAACTTAGGTTATGAGAAATAACCTTACTCGCATAGAGCATCTCGATCCACAACATGATTTAACAATGATAGAAAAATTCATGTGATAACAACCTCTATTATTAAATGGGACTGCAAAATGATTTGTGTATGAGAAATGGATAAGTTATTTAGAGAATATATATCCCACTATAAGATGTTACTACATTAAGAATGTTATTATGACATTTTATCATATCTTAGAACATGTAGATCAATTATGGATGTTAAATGAAAACACAAAGGATGAGGAAGAAATTGAAAAATATCGAATGGTGAAATTTTAGGGAAATTTTCATGGAAAAAAATTTCCCTCGCCAAAAATTAGTGGATATGGAGAGGAAATTCTAAATATGGAGAAAGAAAGATGATTAAAACATTGATAATTATAAATCCAACTCTACAAGGACGTAAAGTCATACTGTAGACTACATACATAATCTAGATAGAAAGATTGATCATTTCTTTGACGGTGTTAATAAAATTATATTAAGGGAACAAGTTTCCCAATCATTTTCATTATTAAAGGATATATTATCATGTCCCATAAATATGGAGAAATAATTTTTCATGACATATGACTTTTGAGTAAATTAATATAAGAATAGGTCTACTGAGTACTTTGGAAAATGGAATAAGGAAAAATAGAAGAAGGGAATAATGTAATTTCTAACTTGAAATAATTGTTGAAATAAATATATTGGAATATTCTTATTATGAATGGGAGTGTGTTAAAAGTAAGGAGATAAAGTTTACCAGGACAGTGATTAAAATGTAAATAATTAAGTAAAAAATGTGAAATGATTCAACGGTTAAGAGATAGGACACAATGCACCTAATTGTCCTAAACATCAAAGAAACATTCCCTAGAAAAGGCCAAGAGAACAAGTCCATGCTTATATAGTTATAAAAGATGAGTTTGAAGTTACTAATGATGCGGTGGAAGGTACATTAATCATCTCCTCAAATTAAGTTAAATATCTATTCGATTTTATATCATCACATTATTTTATATCATCCCAGTTTTCATTAAAAATTAAATATTTCCAATTCACCTAAACAGGGGAGTTTTCTATCAAAAATCCGAGTAAAAACCTTAGTGAAATATATATACGTCAAGAATTTACTATTATAAGACATAAACATTCTCTAATTTCTATTTTTAATTTCATTCTTATTGTTTATTTTAATATAATCCTTGGTATGGATTGGATTTCAAAATTTAATGCAAAAATTTAATTTAATGAGAAGTAGATTATGATTCTTGATAAAGATATAGAATTTATTTTCTTTACCGGGTAAAATTCATCACCAGAGTCATATCTGATCAACCTCTAGTATCTCTTAAAAATGGGAATCTTGGAGAAGAAGAGCAGATAAAACCTACTGATAGAAATAGTAATATTCAAATTGATGATGTACATTTTATACAATAATACATTGATTTATTTCCAATAAAATTAAATAGAAATCCTCCATAGTGTGATTTTTAATTCTCTATTGGTTTAATCTCGGATAGAAGACCTATATAAAATACTCCCTATATAATGGTCATGGAGGAGTTAATAGATTTAAAGAAACAACTTGAGGAATTAAGTTGTAAGGTATTTATATGCCCTAGTGTTTCACCATGGGGAACTCCTATTCTTTTTGTTATTAATAATAATGGATCTATGAGTTTTTTATTGACTATAAAGAGATCAATGTTATCAAGATAATAAAAAATTATCCTCTACATCACATTTATGACCTATTTGAACAACTTCCTAGAGCTCAATATTTTTCAATGATTGATCTTTGTTATGGATATCATAAATTATATATAAATAATGATAATATTTTAAATAGATAGTTTTTTTTAAGGTATAAAAATTATGAGTTTCTTGTAATCCCATTTGAACTGACTAATTTACCCACTATTTTTATGGATCTAAAGAAAATAGTATTCAAGTAATATCTTTATAATTTTTTTGTTATTTATTAATGATATATTAATGTACTGAAAAACATACAAGGACCATGATAACCACTTGTGGATTTTTCTAGAGACTTTTAGATGAAAATATTTATATGGGAGTTTTAATAAGTTTATATTCTGGCTTCAAAAAGTATCTTTTCTTAGCCATATTTTCTCCAAAGATGAAATCTTAGTTGATCTTGTGATTAAAAAGATATTCAAGTAATGTCCTACACAAAATAACATAACCAAGATTACTCATAAAAGGGTTGAGTGTATTTGAAAAAATTAATGTGAATAATGATTTAAAGAATTGAAGAGTATATTAGTGAATACTCTAATATTGACTCTACCATAGGGAAATGGTGAATATTTTATTTATATTGATACATTTAAGAAAGGAATTTTTTTGGTCATTATGGACAATGAAATAGTTATTGACTATCCATCAAGGTAGTTAAAAACTCCTAAACAGGACTATCCAACTCATGATATTGAGTTAGGAGTTGTAATAATTTATCTGAATATATGGAGATACTATATCTATGGTTAATTATATGAGATACATAAATATCTCAAGACATTTAAATATATCTTCTCATGGAAAGAACTCATTATGAGGAAACGTTGATGGCTCAAGATACTCAAGGATTATGATTTTTCAATACACTACCATCCATGGAAAGAAAATAAGGTAGAAGATGCATTCTATAGGAAGGATCATGGGGTTCAAAAAATTAGGATTGATAAAGATCCTATTTGCATGGATCTAACAAATATGGATATGTTAATTATCATGGATACCAAAACATCACTACATTTTCAAATGGTTTACAAACCATATTTATTATAAAAGATAAAAAGTTCTCATCCTCAATATAACAGTTTTCAAAATAAAATTAATGATTTGAATGGTTGGAAATTGGTATAATTCATATAGGAGGATGGAATTTTGAAATTTGGGTAGAGGTTTTTCCTTCCCCATTTACCCAAGTTAAAAAGAGGAATATTGGATTATGCTCATAGCTTGAATTTATCTATACACCCTGGTAGCACTAAAATGTATAGATATTTGAAGGAATATTTTTTGTGGGATAATATGAAGTGGGGAATTATTAATTTTGTATCAATATGTTAGTTTGTCAATAAGTGAAGGATTAAAGACAAAATTCTAGAAGATTTATGCAACCTATACCTGTTCTTACATAGAAATGAAAAGCAATTTCTATGATTTTTTACACTGCATTACCAAATACTCAAATAAAAATGATACAATATGAGTAATTGTTGATCTAATTACTATATCTTCACTTTCCCCACCATAAGGGATGATTTTTCACTAGAAGGGCTCACACAAATCTATATTAATTAATTTTTAAGAGTTCATGGTGCACCTTTATCAATTGTCATGGGTCAAGATCCTCATTTTACATAAAAATTATAGAATATTATTTATATGAATCTTGATATCGGGCTTTATTGGAGTACTCCTTGTCACCCTCCAAATAATAGGTAGTCATAAAGGATAGTTATAACTTTAGAAGATATGTTAGTGTCTTGATCACTTCACATTCAAGGTATGTGGGATCTGTATTTACCTTTGGTATAATTTTCCTATAACAATGGTTTCTATGAAAGTATTAAAATGGTAGAATATGAAGTGTTATATAGAAAACTATTTCGTACACCAACTTTTTGTGATGAATTTTTTGAAAGGAAACTTGTCAGACCAGTACTTGTTGAGGAAACAAATAGAGGTAATACTATTCAAAACCATATTAAATCATCTCAAATTAATAAAAAGAGTTGTGATGATAACTGAAGTAATGGTTTAGAGTTTCAAGTTTGAGATCACATTTTGTTGAAGGTATCTCCCTAGAAGGGTGTTATAATATTTGGAAATAAAAGGAAACATAGCCTTAGGTACATTGACCCTTTTAAAATTCATGAAATAATTGGATTTTTGGCTTATTTTTTTGTGATTCCACCTAGATATTCTAGAAAACATGATGTGTTCCCCAGATCATTGTTAATGAAGTACATTATAGTCCTAGTAAATGTACTCTCTAATGAAGAAGTATAATAGAAACATAATTTTTTATAATTTGAAGAGAATATCTAGATTTTTGACACATAGAATAGGTGTTGAGGAATCAGACAACTCATATGGTAAAGTTACATAGGTAAAATCATAAAATATGAGAGGCTATGTGGGAACTAGAGAGAATTATGATTATGAGATGACCAAATCTTTTTATAGTGTGAAATTATAGAGATTTTGAGGATGAAATTTCTTAAGGAGGGGAGAATGTAACTCCCCAAAAAAATTACGATATATATCTTCCCAAATAAAATAAATTTATTCAATATCTTACATTACACACCAAGATTAAACGAACCATGATATTCTATTAAATATTGACATGATTGTGGGAATAAAAATGTGACCATTAGGAATAGAAGTTTAGGCATAAAAAATATATCCTAACCTATTAAAGGGCTAATTCTACAACCTCTTCATTATTCAAGGTTGTTTATATGTAATTATACACTAGGACCTCTTTATCATCCACTTTCGTGTTTTCCTAAAAATGTATTCCGAAACATTTTTACTACTTACTAGACTATAGGTTAAAGTCATTTATACCCTTATTTGACCTTATGCGTTTTGAAATGAACCTTTTCATCGGTTTCCAAACAAGTTACTTTATAACCATTTCAACAAAATTAATGTAATAATGTTTTTTTAACTTATACGGTGGGTGAGGCTATATTCCGCCATTATAACATTGTCGAAGCTTCCCTTACAAGATTATAAGAATATTTTCAAAATAAATGTTTTCTTTTATAATTATGTAACTTTAAATGATTTTAAAAAAATAATGAGATATTCCTCTCAAAAAGTTTTTATTTAATCTTTTTCAAAATCCTTTAATGGATTTTAATCTTGTTTGAAGTTGATTTATTATGATAAATATCTTCCATTTTGTATTGAAGGTTTTGTGATATGTTTGACTGCAGATGTGTTATTTTTCTACCATTCATGGTTTATGGATAATGTATTGATATTTCATATGATAGTTTTAATATGAATGTTTATGTTATGTTTAAAACATTTCAAATGAGGAATGCATTGGACATAGTATGTGAAGGGTGGAGCCCACTATAGCTCCTCGATGCATCGAAATCTCTCATGAGACAAACTAGTGTCTTGGCACAAGGCCTTGACAAAATCTTATTTGTAGTCTTGGCGCAAGGCCTTGATTATGTGGTTAGGAAGTTTGGCATTATGCATTCCATCATTATGAAAGTGGCTATTGATATTGCATGTGATTATTTGAATAGTAAAATATCCATGTGAGAAATTAAATGGAATTATTTTGATTTATATTATCCATATTATGATGAGGTTTATGTTGAAATGGATTTTTTTAGTTGTATACGTTGCCTAAAATGTTTATGCTTATTTATGAAAGCTTTTTCTATATTGTTATCCTTACTGAGCATCTGAGCTCACCCATTTCTATGTTTTATTTTTCCCAGGATGCGAAGAATTATATTATGACTGACCTATAGAGATAGTCTATGGGATCTCAGTGTTGTCTATGGAAACAATGTTGTTGTATTTTTCTATTTTATAATGTAATGTAAACCATATGAATGTATCTATTACTTCCAAAGCTACTAAACTAATCTATCATTCGAGACATGATCTTTTGTGATCATTCCAATGATACATAATAATTCCCCGACTCTAGGTAACTGGGTTCCAGGTGTTACAGTTGGTATCAGAGGAAGTTTAGTACAAACCTTGGAAACTATATTTAGATCAACACTGATTAGAGCAAATAGCCCTATGATAAACATTGAGGATTAGTAAAGAATAACTTCTTAGAATTTTGGTATTGTAGATATTTTGTGATTTTTCCAAGAAATAAATCCTTGTCTGGATACGAGAAGGTAGAGGCAGCTCTGGCACAGATGTACCTAGGGGTAAAACTCGAAAACACCGCTTTAAGCTAGACTCAAACGGGAACTAGTGCACGACAATGGGCCTTGCTGTACTCTTGGTTACGACACTCCCAGTGGATATTCTTAGGATAATTTTCATTTTTTATACAAACCATTATGAAGGGTTTATGATTATATACTTACTCAAACAAAACATTTTTATGATTATCGATTATATCCATAAACTGTTCAATTTATGTTAAGTGTTTTACAAGTTTGGATTTATGAATTGTGATTCATAAACTAATCTAGGGTATGCCATTCTTTAGAAATGGTACCTAGTGTATTGAATGGAAACTGTATCAATGCATGTACTCAATATAGGGATTCCCCTCCTACTCAAGATAATTCTAGTAGAGTTTTTGATTCAGCTGGTGCTGATCATCTTATCACCATACGGGGAAAACTCACTCAGGTTATGAATAATAACATTACCCGTATGAAGCACCTTGATACGCAGTGTGGAGGATCAATGTAATAACACTTTATAAGGAAAAAACCACCAATATTCAATGGTGGTAAATATCCATTAGTAGCCGAGAAATAGATAAATTCCTTTTAGAAAATATTATACGCCTTGGGGAGTAGCGAAAGGGAAAAAGTTTTCATGGCAGTTTACCACCTCATTGGAGATGCTGATCAATGGGGGTCATTGATTTAAAATACAATGGAAGATGATGAAGTATCAAATAAGGAATGGAGACAGTTTAAAGAAATTTTCTTATAAAAATACTTTCCTCATGACCATCGAGCAGATATGGAAAGGAAATTTCTGAGTCTGAGGCAAAATGCGGATAAGAATGTTGCAAAGTATGAAGCTAACATTACAAGGTTAGTGAGGCATGTCGTAGATTATATACGTAACCCAAGAAGTAAGATTGATCATTTCTTTGATTGGTTAAAACCATTTTTCCATCAAGCATTAGTCTCAAAATCCTTCTTGTCATACGAATATATTGTCTCATGTGCTATCAAGACAAAAAACAAATTCTCTGAGTATTACGAATTTAAAGCAAAGGAATAGAAGACAATATCTACTAAACACTATAGAAATGGAAATAAGGGGAAGAAGAGAAAATTTGAATTTCCATCCTATAGTAAATGTGGGAAGAAATACCCTGGTACTTATCTGAAGGTAATGGTAGTCTATTACAAGTGTGGTGAAAAGGCCACCAAGCTTGTGATTGCAAGGGGAAGAAAGTGGTTATTAATGTTGAATGATACAATTGTAGATAAAGGGAAGATTATGAAAATGAATTTCCTAAGCATCAGGGGAACTTACCTCAGAAAAGGCCAATGGATTGAGTCCAAGATTATGATATCACTAATGCTGAGGTTGAAGCTCCAAAAGATGTAGTGGCTAGTAATTTAATGGTTTCCTCAAGTTTAGACAATGCTTTATTTGATTCTGGATCATCACAATGTTTTATATCTTCCCAGTTTTCTAAGAAAATTATATATTTCCACTTTGATTTAACAAGGGTTTTGTCATTCAAAACATATAAAAGAAGTATTCTTGCAACAAAGTTTTGTGAATCAGTTCCCATTTAGGTATATAAACATTATTTATCTGTCGATCTCATCAACATACCCATGATTTAATTTGATATAATCCTCAGTATGGATTGGATTTCGGACCATGATATGAAAATTTATTGTAATAAGAAGCAGGTTACAATTTTTGATGATGAGAAGGAGTACCTTATCTTTAGAGAAAAAATGTATCCACCTAATTATTATCTAGATCCACCCCCAGTACCTCAACTAAATTCAATTATTGGGGAGGAAGAGAATTAAATAATTGTGGGTTAGGAAAGGAATGTTCAAATAGATTATGTGCCTATTGTGCAAGAATATGTTGATGCGTTTTCAGAGGATTTACCTAGACATCCTCCAGAATGAGAAATTGAGTTTTCCATTAAATTATTTTCTGGTTCAAGGCCCATATCGAATACCCCTTATAGAATGTCCACTATAAAATTAGTGGAACAAAAGAGACAACTAGAGGAATTGAGTAATATGGGATTTATTCGCCCTAGTGTTTCTCCATGGGGAGCCCCTGTTCTTTTTGTTAGGAATAAAGATGGATCTATGAGGTTGTGCTTTGACTATAGGGAGATCAGTGCTGTAATAATAAAGAAAAAGTATCCCTTACCTCGCATTGATGATTTATTTGACCAACATCATGGAGATCAATACTTTTCAATGATTGACCTTCGACCTATATATCATCAGTTGTGTGTGAAGAAGAAATACATTCCGAAAATAGAATTTCGAACCAGGTACGGGAATTATGAGTTTACAGTAATGCCTTTTGGATTGACTAATGCACTCTCTGTCTTTATGGATATAATTAATATAGTTTTCAAATAACATCTTTATGACTTTGTAGTAAAATTTATTGATGACATTTTAGAATAATCTAAAATCTACGAAGATCCTGAAAATAACTTGCGCATTATTCTAAAGACTCTTAGAAGACGTGAATTATATGGGATGTTTAGCAAGTGTGAATTCTGACTTCAAGATATTTATTTTCTTATACATATTGTCTATGAGGATGGAATCTCTATTGATCCTTCTAAGACCAAGGAAATCCAATAATGGCCAGCAACAATGAGTATAACTGAGATACGCAGTTTTAGTGGTTTAACAGGGTATTATCGGTGTTTCTTCCTGAATTTTTCCTAATTGGCAAACCCATTAAAGAAGCTCACACGTAAATGGGTTAAATTTGTTTGGAAAAAAGATTGTGAATAATGTTTTGAATAATTGAGGAGAAGATTAGTCAATGCTCTTATCTTGGCTCTACCATCGGGAAATTATGGGTTTTTTATTTATAGTGATGCATCAAATAAAGGACTTGGTTGTGCCCTTATGCAGAATGATAGGGTTATTTCCTATGAATCACGACAGCTAAATATTCATGAGAAAAACTATCTTACTCATGATCATGAGTTAGCAGCTGTAATATTTGCTTTGAGGATATGGAGACATTATCTCTATGGTAAAAAATGTGAAATATATACCGATCAAAAGAGTTTTAAGTATATTTTCTCATAGAAATAACTCAACATGAGGAAAAGGCGATGGCCTTAACTACTCAAGGATTATGATTTCACAATACACTACCACCCAAGGAAGGAAAATAAGGTGGCAGATTCTTTGAGCAGAAAGAATCATGGAGTTTTGAACAAGATGAGATTTGAAAGGGGTCCTATTTTCATGGATCTTGTAAAGATGGATATTGGAATAACCATGGAAGGTGAAACATCAATACTTTTTTAAATGGTTTCCAAAAAAACTTTACTAGAAAGTATAAAAATTTCTCAGGATGATGATGAGGACTTTCAAAAGAAGATTAAATCTGTGAACGATGGGATATTGATCGACTTCATATATGAAGATATGATTTTGAAATCTCAGAAGAGACTTTGTGTTACCGATATACCTGATCTAAAAAGGGAATTGTTGGATAAAGCTCATAGCTCCAATTTCTCTACACACCCTAGTAGCACTAAGAAGTATAGATATTTGAAGGAATGTTTTTCGTGGGATAGCATGAATTGGGATATTTCTGATTTTGTGTCAAGATGTCTAGTTTTCAACAAGTGAAAGCACGAAGGCAATAGCGTGGAGGAGTAATGAAACCTCTTCCCATACCTAAGTGAAAATGGGATTATATTATGATGTAATTTGTCATAGGACTACAAAAGACTTCTAGAAGTAACGATGCAATATGGGTCATTGTTGATTGTCTTACCAAGTCAACACATTTTCATACTATAAGAGAATATTCACCACTTGAACATCTAGAAATACTATATATTAATGAAATTGTGAGAATTCATAGAGTACCCCAATCAATTTTTTCTGATTGTGATCCACGTTTTATATCAAGATTCTGGAAAAGTCTATAGAAATCCCTGGATACTGAACTTCGTTTGAGCACTTCCTACCACCCTCAAACTGATGGACAATCAAAACGGACTATTCAACCCTTAAAAGACATGTTGAGATCATGAAAATTTGACTTTAAAGGTATGTGGGATCAATATTTACCTCTGGTAGAATTTTCATATAACAATAGCTTCCATTAAAGTATTCAAATGGCACCATATGAAGCGTTATATGGAAACAGATGTCGCCCACCAACCTGTTGGGATGATGTTGGTGAAAGAAAACTCGTAGGCCCAGAACTTGTGGAGGAAATGATGGAAAAGGAGAAGGTAATCCAAACCCACATCAACGCAGCTCAAAGTGGGCAGAAGAGCTATGCCGATAACCGAAGGAAGGATTTGGAATTTTATATAGGAGATTATTTTTTCTTGAAGGTATCTCCATGGAAGGGTGTTATAAGTTTCGGTAAGAAATAAAAATTATGTCCTAGGTACATTAGACCATTCGAAATTCTAGAACGAATTGGGGATATAGCTTACCATTTTTTCAAAGTCGCCATGTATCTCCAAAGTTCACGATGTGTTCCTAGTATCATTGTTGAGAAAATACATGCCTCACCCAACGCATGTACTCAACTATGAGGAATTAGAACTGGAACCTGATCTGTCTTATTGAAAAGAGCCTATCAAGGTTCTTGATACTATAGAACAAGTGCTGAGAAACTAGACGACTCGTCTGGTAAAATCTCTATGGAGAAACCATAAGATGGAAGAGGCAACATGGGAACCCGAGGAACTTATGATAAACAACCACCCAAGTCTTCTTATGCAGTAATATTCTACAAATTTCGATTACAAAATTATTTGAAGGAGGGGATAATGTAACAGCCCAGGCTTCCACGGTGTGCTTCTCTTTTAATAATACAATAGCGTGTGTAGTACGCAACTTCGAGTTCTAACACACCACGACCAATCAAACTAGCCGTGAAGAATAGTAATACCCGCTTTTTGGAATTTTATAAATTTTATCTTTCAAAATGGACTTCATTTTTGGATTTGGAATATCAAAATTAGCTTAGGGTAAATTTTTGGTATTTTTCAGAAAACTTTCAATTTTTTATGAATAGTGAAAATACTAAATTTTAATTAAAAACTACATTTTTAATCAAAATAATTTATTGTGTTAAATTATAAATTTTAATGGTTTTTAAGTATCATTAGATTATATTTTTATCATTTAATATAATTTAAGTCATTGGATGTAATCTCACGATTAAACTGGACATCAACAAGTGTCAATCTTTTGATAGTGATTATTTCATAAAAACACGTTTTTTGTTTTGACAATGGGAATTAATTTTAAATTAGTTTCTTCCACTTCTGTGTATTAAATTTGGAAAAATGGATTCCATATTTGGAATCAGGAGGTTTAAATTATATAAATAGGTAACTTTTATTTTTAGGCCTTAAGAATATTTACTTTAGTAAATATTTTATTTACCATGGTTAAAGGGGTAAATCCAGTAAATAATGTTAAAAAATAATATTCTTATAATATTAAATTACCCTAACATGTTTCCTAACCCTATTTTTTGATATATGTAGGGTGTGGCTATATTTCACCATTAAAACATCCTTGAATCTTCCCTTAAAATATTATAAGAATATTTTCAAAATAAATGTTTTTCTTTTATAATTATGTAACTTTAAATGATTTCAAAAATAGAATGATATATTTCTCTCAAAGAGTTTGGATTTTATCTATGTAAAAATCCTTTAATGGATTTTAATCTTTTTTGAAGTTGATTTATTATGATACAAATATTCCATTTTATATTGAAGGTTTTTTGATATGTTTGACTATGGATGTGTTATTTTTCTACCATTAACTGTTTATGGATAAAGTAATGAAATTTTGTATGCTAGTTTTAATACGAATGTTTATGTTATTTTTAAAACTTTTCATATGAGGAATTCATTGGACTTAGTAAGTGACAATTGGATCCTGCTATACCTCCTTGATGCATCGGTAGGTCTCATGAGACAAACTAGTGTCTTGGCACAAGGCCTTGACAAAATCTTATTTGTAGTCTTGGCACAAGTCCTTGACTATGTGGTTATGAAGTCTGACATTATGAATTCCATCATTATGAAAGTGGCTATTGATATTTCATGTGATTATTCTACCAGTAGAATATCAATGTGAGTAAGTAAACTGTATTTTTTTATTTATATTTTCCATATTAGGATGAAGTTTGTGTTGAAAAGGCTTTTGTTTTACAATTATACATTGTCCTAAATTTTTATGCTTATTTATGAAAGTTTCTGCTATATTGTTATCAATACTGGGCATCTGAGCTCACCTCTTTCTATGTTTTATTTTTCCCAATATGTGAATAAGTATATTATGGTTGACCTGAAGGTATAGTCTATAGAATCTCAATGTTGTCTATGGAAACAATGTTTTTGTAGTCTTCCATTTTATGATGTAATGTAAACCTTATGAATATATCTAGTACTTCCAAGGCTACTAAACTAATCGGTCTTTCGAGACTTTAACTTTTTTTATCAATACAATGATACGTAATAATGCACCGACTCTAAGATTCTAGGGTCGGGGAATTACATTCGTCTTCAAATATCTTCTCACCTCTATTTCTTTTAAAAATGAATACATTTTTCGTGATGTGTCAATTTAGTGTTAACATAGATGAAGAGTTTTAATATTCCATTAACACCTTCCAGGCAAGTCATTAAACTATTATACTGGTTAAATAATATTATAATATACATTTTATATGTTATATTATTTTCTTGAACCAATATATAAACATAATATTAAATAAAATGATACAAGTTCATGACGGTTGTACAAAAAAACATCCAAAGTAATACTAATGGAAATTAAGCCTTTACCAATCGTTTTAAACCATTGGTATACTATATACCAACAGTTTGGAAAACCATTAGCAAGTAAAGCGTGGCAGCAGCCCATTACCAACAGTTTTTGTATAACTGTTGGTAAAGGCAGTGTAATTGTAGTATTTCCAACGGTTTTACAAACCGTTTGCAATACTGAGTGTAAATGTTTTTACCAAAGGTTTGAAAACCATTGGTATATATTAAACACTATACCAACGGTTTAGAACCCTTGGTATTGTTTTTAAATTTCTATTTCGACAACTATTATACCAATGGTTTAAAACCGTTGGTAATTTGATTTTCAAGAACCTTTATACCAATGGTTTAAAACCGTTGGGAATGTGTTTTTCCAACTATTATATCAACGGTTTAAAACCGTTGGTAATGTGTTTTTTAAACTATATCACATCAGCCCTCCAGTAGCCCCTCTAGTACACCTGCATAAAAAAATCACAAAAACCACATACAAACATAAAACAACATAAAAACACCTAAAATAGTACAAAAAACACATTGAACCAACTCTTCCAACCATATCATGTACTATAATTTCCTATTTCAATCTTCATATGACAACAATCATCCAGTATAGTTAATAATAGTTTCAATAACTCAAACATTATTTACACCTATTTATATCTTCAAATGACACCTATTTTTCGGCCACCACGGTCACACGAACCATTTTATTGATGTGTAGTATAGCTGACCATTTCACAATTCACCCACCCTTTGTTTTCATCCGATTTCATGTCATTCCGAGGCCGTTCAGCCGGTTTCCACCACCCCACGCGCACTTTTCGAGCGCGCTGAACACCTAACTACCACATATTCAGTCGTGCCACACACTCTATGTGTCTGAATGATGTTCCACCTCCTTGTATACCTCATGAATAATAATTAGGGTGTTTTTGTGTGATTTCAAGCCATTCTGATGTCATTCGGCATGCATTTGACCGTTAAACGCATGTTTTGGCAATTTACGACACGCGGAGTGCGTTTTCGACCACCGTGGTCACACGAACCCTCCGATTGATGTGTCGTCTAGCCGACCATTTCAAAATTCACCCACCATTTGTTTTCGTTCGATTTCATGGCATTCCAAGGTCATTCAGCTGGTTTCGACCACCCCACGCGCGCTTTTTCAGCGCGCCGAACACCTAACAACCACATATTTAGTCGTGCCGTGCAATCCATGCATCCAAATGACGTGTTGTATCCAATTACACATCAAAAATAATAATTAGGGTGTTTTTGTGTGATTTCAAATCATTCCGATGTCGTTCGGCATGCATTTGACAGTTAAACGCATGTTTTGGCAATTTACGACAGGCGTAGTGCGTTTTCGGCTAGCGCGGTCACACGACACCTCGGATTGACATGCCATCTAGCCGACCATTTCACAATTCTCCCACCCTTTGTTTACGTCCGATTTCATGGCATTCTGAGGTCATTCGGCTGGTTTCGACCACCCCACACGTGCTTTTCGGGCACGCCGAACACCTAAAAACCACATATTCAGTTGTGTCGTGCAATCCACGTGTCTGAATGACGTTCCTTATCCTCGTACACCTCAAGAATAATAATTACGGTGTTTTTGTTTGATTTAAAGTCATTCCAATGTCGTTCGGCATGCATTTGACCGTTAAATGCATGTTTTTGCCATTTACGACACGCGGAGTGCATTTTCGGCCACCGCGGTCACACAACACCTCCGATTGACGTGTCGTCTTGATGAACATTTCACAATTCACCCACCCTTTGTTGTCGTCTGATTTCATGGCATTCTGAGGTCGTTCTACCGGTTTCGACCACCCTACGCGTGCTTTTCGAGCGCACCGAACACCTAAAAAACACATATTTAGCCGTGTTGCGCAATCCACACATCTGAATGACGTTCTGTCTCCTCAAACACCTCACAAATAATAATTAAGGTGTTTTCATGTGATTTCAAGTCATTGCGATGTCGTTCGGCAGTTATTTGACCATTAAACGCTTGTTTTGGCCATTTATGACACGTGGAGTGCGTTCTCGGCCTGCGCGGTCACACGACACCTCCGATTGACGTGCCATCTAGCCGACCATTTTACAATTCACCCACCCTTTGTTTTTCATCTGATTTCATGGAATTCTGAGGTCGTTCGGCCAGTTTTGACCACCCCACGCGCACTTTTCAAGTGCACCGAACACCTAAAAACCACATATTTTGTCGTGCCGTGCAATCCGCGCATCCAAATGACGCGAAGTTACCTTTTACACCTCAAAAATAATAATTAGGGTGTTTTCGTGTGATTTCAAGTCATTCTGATTTCGTTCAGCATGCATTTGGTAGTTAAACGCATGTTTTGGCCATTTAGGACACACGGAGTGCATTTTCTGCCACCGCGGTCACACAACCCCTCCGATTGACGTGCTGTCTGGACGACCATTTCACAATTCACCCACCCTTTGTTGTCGTCTGATTTAATGTAATTCTGAGTTCATTTGGCTAGTTTCGACCACCCCACGCGCACTTTTCGATCGCACTGAACACCTAAAAACCACATATTCAGCCGCTCCGTGCAATCCGCACGTTCGAATGACATGTTTTCTCCTCATACACCTCAATAATAATAATAATTAGGGTGTGTTCGGGTGATTTCAAGTTATTCCAATGTCGTTCGGCATGCATTTGACCATTAAACGCATGTTTTGGCCATTTACGACACGCGAAGTGCGTTTTCGGCCACTGCGGTCACACGACACCTCCGATTGACATATCGTCTGACCAAACATTTCACAATTCACCCACCCTTTGTTGTCGTCCTATTTCATTGAAATCAAAGGTTGTTCGGCCGGTTTCGACCACCCCACGCGCGCTTTTCCAGCGTGTCAAACACCTAAAAAACACATATTCAACCGTGTCGTGCAATCCATGCATCTGAATGACATTTTGTCTCCTCGTACACCTCACGAATAATAATTAGGGAGTTTTCGTGTGATTTCAAGTCATTACGATGTCGTTCGTCATGCATTTGACCATTAAACGCTTGTTTTGCCCATTTAAGACACACGGAGATCATTTTCGGCCTGCGCGGTCACACGACCCCACTGATTGATGTTCCGTCTGGATGACCATTTCACAATTCACCCACCCTTTGTTTTCGTCCGATTTCATGGCATTCTGAGGTCGTTCGGCTGGTTTCGACCACCCCACGCGCGCTTTTCGAGCGCACCGAACACCAAAAAACCACATATTCAGCCGTGTCGCACAATCCGCGCAACCAAATGATGTTTCGTCTCCTCGTACACCTCAAGAGTAATAATTAGGGTGTTTTGTGTGATTTAAAGTCATTCCAATGTCGTTTGGCGTGCATTTGACTGTTAAACCCATGTTTTGGCCATTACGACATGCGGAGTGTGTTTTCGGCCACCGTGGTTACACGACACCTCCGATTGATGTGTTGTCTGGCCGACCATTTCACAATTCACACACCCTGTGTTGTCGTCCGATTTCATGGCATTCTGAGGTCGTTCGGCCGGTTTCGACCACCCTACGCGTGCTTTTCGAGCGCGTCAAACAGCTAGAAAACACATATTCAGTCGTTCCACGCAATCCGCTTGTCCGAATGACGTGATGTCTCCTCTTAAACCTCAAGAATAATAATTATGGTGTTTTCATGTGATTTCAAGTCATTGCGATGTTGTTTGGCATGCATTTGACCCTTAAACGCATGTTTTGGCCATTTACAACACACGGAATGCGTTTTCGGCCACCGCGGTCACACGACACCTCCAATTAATGTTCCATCTGGCTGACCATTTTACAATTCACCCACCCTTTGTAGACGTCTGATTTCATGGAATTCCGAGGTCGTTCGGCCGGTTTTGACCACCCCACGTGCACTTTTCGAGCCCACCGAACACCTAAAAACATATATTCAGTCATTTCGCGCAATCTGTGCATCCTAATGACGTGTCTTCTCCACGTACACCTCATGAATAATAATTTGGGTGTTTTTGTGTTATTTTAAGTCATTGCGATGTTGTTTGGCATGCATTTGACCGTTAAACGCATGTTTTGGCCATTTACGACACGCGGAGTGCGTTTTCGGGCAGCACGGTCACACGATACTTTTGATTGAAGTGCCATCTGGCCAACCATTTCACAATTCACCCACCCTTTGTTGTCATCCGATTTCATGGCATTCCGAGGACGTTCGGCCGGTTTCGACCACCCCACGAGCACTTTTCGAGCACGCCGAACACCTAAAATCAACATATTCAGTCGTGCCGTACAATCTGCACGTCTGAATGTCGTGATGTCTCCTTGTACACCTCACGAATAAAAATTAGGGTGTTTTCGTGTGATTTCAAGTCATTTCGATGTCGTTCGGCATGCATTTGACTGTTAAATGCATGTTTTGGTCATTTACGACACGGAAAGTGTGTTTTCGGCCACTACGGTCACACGACACCTCCGATTGATGTTCCCTCTGACCGACCATTTCACAATTCACCCACCCTTTGTTGGCGTCCGATTTCATGGTATTCCGAGGTAGTTCGGTCGGTTTCGACCACCCCACGCGTGCTTTTCGAGCGCACCGAACACCTAAAAACCACATATTCAGCTGTTCCGCGCAATCTGCACGTCCTAATAACATTTTGTCTCCTTGTACACCTCACGAATAATAATTAGGGGTTTTTGTGTGATTTCAAGTCATTCTGATGTCATTCGGCATGCATTTGACCTTTAAACGCATGTTTTGGCCATTTACGACATGCGGAGTGCCTTTTCAGCCACTGCGGTCACACAACACCTCCGATTGATGTTCTTCCTAGCCGACCATTTCACAATTCACCCAACCTTTGTTGTCGTCCAATTTCATAACATTCCGAGGTCATTCAGCCAGTTTCGACCACCCCACGCGCCCTTTTCCAGCACACCGAACACCTAAAAAACAAAAATTCAGTCGTGTCACACAATCCATGCGTCCGAATGACATTTTTTCTCCTCGTACACCTCAATAATAATAATTAGGGTGTTTTCTTGTGATATCAAGTCATTCTGATGTCGTTGAAATGCATTTGACCGTTAAACACATGTTTTGGCCATTTAACACACGCGGAGAGCATTTTCGGCCACCGCGGTCACACGACCCCTCCGATTGACGTACCTTCTGGATGACCATTTCACAATTCACCCACCCTTTGTTGTCGTCTGATTACATGGAATTCCAGGGTCGTTTGGCCGGCTTCGATCACCCCACGCGCGGTTTTCGAGCACGCCGAACACCTAAAAACCACATATTCAGCTGTGTCGTGCAATCCGCGCATCTGAATGACGTTTCGTCTCCTTGTACACCAAACTAATAATAATTTTTGTGTTTTAGTGTGATTTAAAGTCTTCTTGATGTCGTTCGGCATGCATTTGACCGTTAAACGCATGTTTTTGGCCATTTACGACATGCGGAATGCATTTTCGGCCACTGCGGTCACACGACCCCTCCGATTGATATGACTTCTGGACAGCCATTTCATGATTTACCCACCCTTTATTGTCGTCCAATTTCATGGCATTCTGAGGTCGTTCGGCCAGTTTTGACCACCCGACGTGCGCTTTTCGAGCGCACCGAACACCTAAAAAACACATATTCCGTCATGCCACACAATCCGCGCATCTGAATGATGTGTCATATCCTCTTACACCTCACGAATAATAATTAGGGTGTTTTTGTGTGATTCGAAGTCATTGCGAGGTCGTTCGGCATGCATTTGACCGTTAAACGCATGTTTGGGCCATTTACGACACACGGAGAGCATTTTCGGCCAGTGTTGTCACACGACACCTCAGATTGACATGCTATCTGGCCGAGCATTTCACAATTCACCCACCTTTGTTGTCGTCCGATTTCATGGAATTCGGAGATCGTTCGGATGGTTTCGACCACCCCACGCGCACTTTTCGAGCGCGCCGAACACCTAAAAACCACATATTCAGTCGTTCCACACAATCCGCACGTCCGAATGACTTTTTGTCTCCTCGTACACCTCACGAGTAACAATTAGGGTTTTTCGTGTGATTTCAAGTCATTCTGATGTCGTTCGACATGCATTTGACTGTTAAACGCATGTTTTGGCCATTTACGACACACGAACAGTTTTTTCAGCCACCACAGTCACACGAACCCTCCGATTGATGTGCCGTCTAGCCGACCATTTTACAATTCACCCACCCTTTTTTGTCATCCGATTTCATGTCATTTCAGGGCTGTTCAACTGGTTTTGGCCACCCCACGCGGGCTTTTTGAGCGCGCCGAACACCTAAAAACCACATATTCGGCCGTTCCGAACACTCCACAAGTCCGAATGATGTCCCTTATCCTTGTATACCTCACAGATAAAAATTAGGGTGTGTTCATGTAATTTCAAGTCATTCTGATGTCGTTCGGCATGCATTTGACCGTTAAACGCATGTTTTGGCCATTTACGACACGCAGAGTGCGTTCTCGGCCACCGCGGTCACATGACAACACTGATTGACGTGTCATCTGGCCGACCATTTTACAATTCACCCACCCTTTGTTTTCGTCCGATTTTATGCCATTCTGAGGTCGTTTGGCTGGTTTAGACCACCCAACGCGTGCTTTTCGAGCGCACTGAACACATAAAAACCACATATTCAGCCATTCTGCGCAATTCGTGCATCCAAATGATGTGTTGTCTCTTTTTACACCTCAAAAATAATAATTAGGGTGTTTTTGGGTGATTTCAAATCATTATAATGTCGTTCGACATGCATTTGACTGTTAAACGCATGTTTTGACCATTTACGACAGGCGTAGTGCGTTTTCGGCCAGCGCGGTCACACGACACCTCCGATTGATATGCCTCCTGGCTGACCATTTCACAATTCACCCACCCTTTGCTGTCATCTGATTTCATTGCATTCCAAGGTCGTTCAGCCAGTTTCGAAAACCCCACACGTGGTTTTTCAAGCGAGCCAAACACCTAAAAACCACATATTCAGTCGTGCCATGCAATCCGTGCATCTGAATGACGTGTTGTCTCCTCATACACCTCAGAAATAATAATTAGGGTGTTTTCGTGTGGTTTCAAGTCATTCCGATGTCGTTCGGCATGCATTTGACCGTTAAACGCATGTTTTGGCCATTTACGACACGCGGAGTGTGTTTTCATCCCCCGTGGTCACACGACACCTCCGATTGACGTGCCATATAGCCGACCATTTCAAAATTCACCCACCCTTTGTTGTCGTCCGATTTCATGGCATTCCGAGGTCATTCGGCCGGTTTCGACCACCCTACGCGTGCTTTTCGAGTGCACCGAACACCTAAAAAACACATATTTAGTCTTGCAATGCAATCTGTGCATCCAAATGACATTCTATCTCCTCGTACACCTCACGAATAATAATTAGGGTGTTTTCGTGTGATTTCAAGTCATTTAGATGTCGTTCGTCATGCATTTGACCATTAAACGCTTGTTTTGGCCATTTACGACACGCAGAGTGCGTTTTCAGCTAGCGCGGTCACATGACACCTCCGATTGACGTTTCATCTAGCCGACCATTTTGCAATTTACCCACCCTTTGTTGTTGTCCAATTTCAGGGCATTCCAAGGTCGTTCGGCCAGTTTCGACCACCCCAGGCGCACTTTTCGAGCGCGCTGAACACCTAAAAACCACATATTCATCCATGTCGTGCAATCCGTGCGTCTGAATGATAACGTCTCTTCGTACACCTCACGAATAATAATTAGGGTGTTTTCATGTGATTTCATGTCATTCCAATGTCATTAGACATGCATTTGACTGTTAAACGCATGTTTTGACCATTTACGACACGCGGAGTGCGTTTTCTGCCACCGCGGTCACACGACCCCTCCGATTGATGTGATGTCTGGCCGACCATTTCACAATTCACCCACCATTTGTTGTCGTTCTACTTCATGGCATTCTGATGTTGTTTGTCCAGTTTCGACCACCCCACATGCGCTTTTCGAGCGCGTCGAACACCTAAAAACCACATATTCAGCCGTGCTGCCCAATCCGCGCATCTGAATGACGTTTCGTCTTCTCATACACCTCAAAAATGATAATTAGGGTGTTTTCCAGTGATTACAAGTCATTTCGATGTCGTTCGGCATGCATTTGACCGTAAAATGCATGTTTTGGCCATTTACAACATGCGGAGTGCGTTTTCGGCCACCACGGTCACACAATACCTCCGATTGACGTGTCTTCTGGCCGACCATTTCAAAATTTACCCACCCTTTTTTTCGTCCGATTTCATGGCATTCCAAGGTTGTTCGGCCAATTTCGACCACCCCACGCGTGCTTTTCCAGCACGTCGAACACCTAAAAAATACATATTCAGCCGTGTCATGCAATCTGCGCATCCGAATGATATGATGTCTCCTCTTACACCTCACGAATAATAATTAGGGTTTTTTCGTGTGATTTCAAGTCATTATGATGTCGTTTGTCATGCATTTGACCGTTAAATGCATGTTTTGGCCATTTACGACACGCAGAGAGCATTTTCGGCCTGCACGGTCACACGACCCCTCCGATTGATGTGTCGTCTGGCCGACCATTTCACAATTCACCCAGCCTTTTCTTTCGTTCGATTTCATGGAATTCTGAGGTCGTTCGGCCAGTTTCGACCACCCCACGTGCGCTTTTCGAGCACACCGAACACCTAAAAACCACATATTCAGCCATACCGCGCAATCTGCGCATCCGAATAATGTGTCGTCTCCTCGTACAGTTTAAGAGTAATAATTAGGGTTTTTTGCGTGATTTCAAGTCATTCTGATGTAGTTTGGCATGCATTTGACCGTTAAACACATGTTTTGTTCATTTACAACACGCGAAGTGCGTTTTCGGCCACTGCGGTCACACGACACCTCAGATTGATGTGTCGTCTTGCCGACCATTTCACAATTCACCCACCATTTATTGTCGTCCGATTTCTTGGTATTCTGAGGTCGTTCGGCCGTTATCGATCACCCTACGCACCCTCTTCGAGCGTGCTGAACAGCTAAAAAACACATATTCAGCCGTGTCGTGCAATCCGTGCATCCTAATGACGTGATGTATCCTCGTACACCTCACAAATAATAATTAGGGTTTTTTCGTTTGATTTCAAGTCATTGCGTTGTCGTTCGGCATGCATTTGATCGTTAAACGCATGTTTTGGTCATTTACGACGTGCGGAGTGCGTTTTCGGCCACCTTGGTCACACGACACCTCCAATTGATGTGCCGTCTGGCCGACCATTTCACAATTCACCCACCAGTTGTAGTCGTCCAATTTCATGGCATTCCGAGCTCGTTCGGCCAGTTTCAGCCACCCCACGTGCACTTTTCGAGCGCGCTGAACACCTAAAAAACACATATTCAGCCGTGGCATGCAATCCACGCATCCTAATGATGTGTCATCTCCTTGTACACCTCACGGATAATAATTAGGGTGTTTCAGTGTGATTTCAAGTCATTGCGATGTCATTCGGCATGCATTTGACTGTTAAACACATGTTTTGGCCATTTACAACATGCGGAGTGTGTTTTCAGCCAGCGCGGTCACATGACACTTCCGATTGACATTCCATCTGACCGACCATTTCACAATTCACCCACCCTTTTTTGTCGTCCGATTTCATGGAATTCGGATGTCGTTCGGCAGGTTTCGACCACCCCACACGAACTTTTTGAGCGCGCCGAACACCTAAAAACCACATATTCAACTGTACCACGCAATCCGTCTATCCGAATGATGTGTTGTCTCCTCATACACATCACGAATAATAATTAGGGAGTTTTCGTGTGATTTAAATTCATTCTGATGTCGTTCGGCATTCATTTGACCCTTAAACGCATATTTTGGCCATTTACGACACACAGAGTGCATTTTAGGCCACCACGGTCACAGGACCCCTCCGATTGATGTGCCGTATATCCGACCATTTTACAATTCACCCACCCTTTGTTGTCTTCTGATTTCATGTCATTTCGAGGTCGTTCGGCCAGTTTCGACCACCCCACATGTGCTTTTCGAGGGCGTCGAACACCTAAAAACCATATATTCTGCCGCGTCGCACAATCCGCATGTCATAATGATTTGACTTCTCCTCGTACACCTTATGAATAATAATTAGTGTGTTTTTGTGTGATTTCAAGTCATTCTGATGTCGTTCGGCATGCATTTGACCGTTAAACGCATGGTTTGGCCATTTACGACACGCGGAGTGTGTTTTTGGCCACCGCGGTCACACAAAACCTCCAATTGACGTGCCGTCTGGCCAACTATTTCACAATTCACCCACCCTTTGTAGTTTTCCGATTTAATGGAATTATGAGGTCGTTCAGCAGGTTTGGATTACCCCACGTGCGCTTTTCCAGCGCACCGAACACCTAAAAACACATATTCTGTTATGCCGCGCAATCCACGCGTCCGAATGACGATTCGTCTCCTCATACACCTCACGAATAATAATTAGGGTGTTTTCGTGTGATTTCAAGTCATTTCGATGTCGTTCGGAATGCATTTGACCGTTAAACGCATGTTTTGGCCATTTACGACACGCGGAGAGCATTTTCGGCCACTGCGGTCAGACAACCCCTCTGATTGATGTGCTGTTTGGCCGACCATTTAAAAATTTACCCACCCTTTGTTTTTTTCCAATTTCATGGTATTCTGAGGTTGTTCGGCCGGTTTCGATCACCCCACGCGCGCTTTTCAAGCGCGCCGAACACCAAAAAATTACATATTCAGTCGTGTCGTGCAATCCGCGCGTCCGAATGGCGTGTCATCTCTATGTAAACCTCACGAATAATAATTAGTGTGTTTTCATGTTATTTCAAGACTTCTCGATGTCGTTAGTCATGCATTTGACCGTTAAACGCATGTTTTTGGCCATTTACGACACTCGGAGTGCATTTTCGGCCACCGCGGTCACACAACCCCTCCGATTGATGTTTTGTCTGGCCAACCATTTTACGATTCACCCACCCTTCATTTTCGTCCTATTTCATGGCATTCCGAGGTCGTTCGGCTGGTTTTGACCACTAGACGTACTGTTTTCGAGCGCGCCAAACACCTAAAAAATACATATTCATTTTTGTCGCGTAATCCGCGAATCCGAATGACATTTTGTCTCCTCTTACACCTAACAAATAATAATTAGGGTGTTTTTGTGTGATTTCAAGTCATTGTGATGTCGTTCGGCATGCATTTGACCTTTAAACACATGTTTTGTCCATTTACGACACGCAGAGAGAATTTTCGGCCAGCGCGGTCACACGACACCTCCGATTGATGTGCCATCTGGCCGACCATTTCACAATTCACCCACCTTTTTTCATCTGATTTCATGGCATTCCGAGGTCGTTCGGCCATTTTTGACCACCCCACTTGCACTTTTCGAGCGCGTCGAACACCTAAAAACCACATATTCAGTCGTGTCACGCAATCCGCGCGTCCTAATGACGTGTCGTCTCCTCGTACACCTCAAAAATAATAATTAGGGTTTTTTCGTGTGATTTCAAGTAATTCTGATGTCATTCAGCATGCATTTGACCGTTAAACGCGTGTTTTGGCCATTTACGACACGCGGAGCGCGTTTTCAGCCACCGCGGTCACACGAACCCTCCGATTGACGTGCCCTATATCTGACCATTTCAAAATTCACCCACCCTTTTTTTTGTCTGATTTCATGGAATTCCGAGGTTGTTCGGCCGGTTTCAACCACCCCACACGCGCTTTTCTAGCGCGCTGAACACCTAAAACCCACATATTTAGTCGTGCCGCGCAATCCACGCTTCTGAATGATGTGAAGTCTCCTCGTACACCTCAAGAATAATAATTTAGGGTGTTTTCGTGTGATTTCAAGTCATTACAATGTCATTCAGCATGCATTTGACTGTTAAACCCATGTTTTTGCCATTTAGGACACGGGGAGTGCTTTTTCGTCCACCGCAGTCACACGACACCTCTGATTGACGTGTTGTCTAGCCGACCATTTCACAATTCACCCAGACTTTTTTGTCTTCCGATTTCATGGCATTCCAAGGTCGTTCAGCCGGTTTCGACCACCCCACGCGCGCGTTTCGAGCGCGCCGAACACCTAAAAAACACATATTCAGTCGTGCTGCGCAATCCGCGCGTCCTAATGATGTTTCATCTCCTCTTACACCTCATGAATAATAATTAGGTTGTTTTATTATGATTTCAATTCATTGCGATGTTGTTCGGCATGCATTTGACCGTTAAATGCATGTTTTGGCCATTAACGACATGCAGAGAGCATTTTCGGCCATCGCAGTCACACGACCCCTCCGATTGATGTGCCGTCCGGCTGACCATTTCAAAATTCACCCAACCTTTGTTGTCGTCTGATTTCATGGCATTTTGAGGTCGTTCGGCCGATTTCAACCACCCCACACGCGCTTTCCGAGCACGCCGAACACCTAAAAACCACATATTCAGCCGTGCCACGCAATCCGCGCATCCGAATGACGTGACATCTCCTCATACAACTCACATTCGTAGGGAATCATCTTCCGGCCATGATTCCGAATAAATCCTATGTAGTTGTCCTTCACATTATAGAAACTGATCTTATGTTATAAAAAAACTCTTGATTGAATATTGTGGTACGATAAGGATATGTATATTTTATATTTGTTGTTTTTAAAAGTGGTACTAGGTAGTTGAAACTACTAATTGAGAGTCAAATTATCACACCCTAAACTATCACTGTGAGTTTTCGCAGACAGCGCACATCCGTTGGAGGGTTTTTATTATAAAAACATGACTTTATTTATCAAATGAAAAAAAATATTAAAGAAAAATTATTCAATATATGAAATTAAATATAATTAAGTAGAATTAAGAAAGAAGATAAATTCAATTTAAATCATTCTTAAATTAAAAATGCTTCCATATTTGGTCAAAAATAAAGAGTTATACTGAATTCAAAATTATTCATACCAGAGTGAAAAACCAGGTTCCAAAATAAAGAGTTATAAATAATTCAAAAATCTAATGGATTAATCTGCCCCTGATCACCATCACCATCACCACTGTCATCATCGACCTCATCCTCACCGCCATCTTTATCCTCGTCATCATCCTCGTCATCGTCCCCATGCTCATCGTCGGCCTCATCCTCACCCTCAGCCCCATCCTCGCCCTTGGCCCCATCCTCACCCTCGGCCCCATCCTCACCCTCTCCCTCTTCAGCATCCTCATCATCACCAAGAACGTCATAATCTCGACCACCTCTAGAACCGCTGCCTGGTGCATTGGATAATGCACCCATCGATGACATAAATTTCTGACAAGCTGCGCTGGCCTCTGGTGGAAGTGATGAAGATAAAGCTTTCATCAGTTTCATAAATTTTGTGTCCCTCATTTGAACTTGTACTTCCAACTCTATGACCCTTTTATCAGACTGTCTTGCATGCTCCTATACCTGTTCCAACTCGGTGGTACTAGAATGGATACTTGGAGAGGACCAATACCTCGTCGGGACTATATTCTTACTAGGTCGGCAGTGTACTCAACCAGAGTGCTCCTCTCCCAAAACCTGATATAAATGATCATGTGGCCCTAAATTTTCTGGCTCCTGGGAATAAAGGGCCTCTAAAGAAGACTGTTAAAAATATTAAGATATTATTAAATTTCGAAATTGATATTATACTTTATAATAAAAAAATTAAATCTTACAATCTTTTCTTGTGTTAGTTCATTTACTACAGTTCCATATTTTTTTCTTCTACTCGAGAAAAACAATTTTGCTCAAGGGATACATCCTTCCATATTAAATTTGTGTTTCTATAATGAAATTGAAACAATATAACTTGCAATTATAATCATATATTCAATATTCAATAAATCACATAATTTAAGTTGCAAACAATAAAAAGGGCAAGTCCTAAAGAAAAAATATAAACAACTATATTGTACCAGATGCCTCTCATGATCTGACATAGTTGTGATCCCCAAAGTGTGGCGGTATTGTTTTGAATCAATGTTTTTTTGTTTTTTTCAAAAGATTCCTAAATAATGTTTAATAATAAATTATATAATATAAATGAAAATATGAAAGTTTTCATTTAAATACCTCAAATGGGGTTTTTACCTTAAATTTGGCAGTCTCCTAATGGGTAATCATTTGGCGATATTGCTCTATCGGGAAGTCATCCATGATAGGTAATGTCTCCAACTCCGTTCCCACTCTATCACACCAGCAAACATACAACTCATGCTTATAAGCTCTCCAAATATCTCCTAGCTCCTTTAAACACACTAGTCGTGCACCTTCGCCATCAGGGAAGTTATACCGAAGATGACACCCAATAGATTAATTCATATACATAAAAAAAATACTACATTAAATCCAATAGATTTTTTACCCATATTTGTGCCCAGGCATTATCCTTGACTTGGTGTGGTAAATGTCTCCAAGAGAGGGGGTTGACCGGAATGATGTCGGAGTATTTGGATAGAATCGCCACAAAACTCCGACATTCCTGCCCTGATTTATCAATCATCTGTCCATCGTCATTGTATTCAACCATCAACTGTGTCTGTAGGTTCCATACTGCATGCAAGCAAGTACGCCCCCTCCCCTTCCTCCTATCAGTAGATTAATCTGTTATTAAAGAAAAAAAATCAGTATAAGTTATAATAAAAATAATTTTTGGTATAAAAAATTGTTAGAATTATATAAATATACATGTGGTAGTCAGATCAATGGGTGTCACTGGATGTGCAGAAGCCAAAGGAATATCCTGTATAGGTGGAGTGTCCTTTAGTGTATGCTATTCAGCCACATACGGTGTCAGGGTAGGAGTTGATGAAGGTGGAATATAATAGCCCGGAGATAATGAACCAAAAGCCAAAGAAGATGGAACAGACTTCTGGCCAACTAGTAGTGTAAACATCAGAGGCCTAAATATCCCATGTGTCCCTAAAGACACACCAGGATCAAAATGGGACATAGAAGATACATTTTTGGTATGGTAATTATCCAATCTGGTATGACCAGTGGATCGTCTAACTCTCTCACCATGAACCCTCGTACCACCTGCCTCAGTACCGGGACCACCATATAGTCGTCTAACTCTGACACCCCCCCCCCTCCTACCACCAGCCTCTGTACTGGGAGCAATATCAGACTCCTCATCGGATATCTCTCCTCTAGGGGGTGTATCCTAAAAAAAAGTTTAACAAAAAAGTAAACACATGATATTATAAGTTATTGAAATATATATATTTGAAATAAAATACTCACAATAGGGATGATTGGAGAAATGCCCATCTGTGTCATGCAACGATTATTTTCTGTCATCTTTATCTGCTTCCTCTCTTCAATGGGTGTCATTTCCTTCAATGAAAACAAATATGGAAGTAATTATTCTAGGAATACATTACATTATTTAAGCAAGGAAAAACATTCAAGTGACTATTAGATTTATAAGACATCCTTGGAAGACATTAATGAAGGAAGAAGTGAACTCATTAAAAAATCTAATGACATGTACACAATCTAAAAATGGTATTAAGATATGGGATATTATTGGTAATGATAAAACATGGATCCAAACTTATAAAGGATTGAATAAGAATAAATATGTTTAATGAGATATTAGAATACAATAAAAATGGGATCTATCTTTGTATGGTTCCAAATAAACCACTTAGAAATTTTTTTACCTATTTTATAAACATATATTTAAAAACCACTCATTTATATCATTAAAATATAAATTGGTTTCATTATTAAAAAAATAGAATGTTGGAATCATAAAAACATAACCAACACCTACAAAAAAATTAGGCACACTTTATGAATACAATCATCTCTAAGAAGAACTTAAGAATAACTCACCCAAAATTCATGACCAAAGGAACCCAATACATAATCACTATAAATCCATAACAAAATAAAAAACAATAAAAACCAACACTAAAAATGAGTGGTTTAAAGAGTCTTACCTGGATGGGGGAGTTGCAGCCGATCGGATGGAAGAACTCAGGTTAGGGTTCACTGCCGCCTTCTGGAAATTGGGGGGAAACGATTTCTCTACTATTCTGCGGGGGTTTCTAGAAATCGGGTAGTGCTTCTTGAGTTGGGCAGGGTTTCTCAAGTTGCAGCTTCTCAAGGGATTCTTGGAGTCGGGAAGTGCTTCTGGAAGGGCTTCTGGAATTGGGGTCTACTTCTGTCGGGGTCTGCCTATGGAATCAGGGTGGGGGTCATCTGCTTTTTCGAATTTGGGGGAAAATTTTCCCAATGGTTGTTAAAAACTGTTGGGAAAACTCCATCTTTCACAATAGTTCCATAAAAATGTTGGGAAAATCAATTTCTAGCCAGTTTTCCCAACAGTTTCATCAAACCGTTGGGAAAACATAATTACTACACATCTTTACCAACAGTTTATTCAAACCATTGGTAAAGAACACCTATACCAATGTTTCCTTTGAACTGTTGGAATACAAGTGTTGGGAAAAGCCAAGATTCTAGTAGTGTAAATGAGCACATTTTCATTAACATTTTATCTAATGAATCATCTTCATACCACATAAAAAAATTATATATGAGGAAAAATAAACTTCAATAATTTCATTAATAATAAATAATTTTACCTTTTTATAATTTATTCCCATCTTACAAGACCTCTCATATTAATACTCTAAGGAACCGTACATAAAACCATCAAAAAAACGCTACCTGAATAATAAAATTAAATATTATAACTCATTTAAATAGCCATAAAAATTTTAATAAAATTATAATATGTAAAATATATTTTTAATAGATTATGAATTAAGTAATTAATGAATCTAATTTGATTATCCAGGATATTAATTAAAAGTATAGAAGGCTTTCAGGTATAAGGTTATGGTTTCTTATCTCAATTCTACTTCTGTGAGATATATTTATTATTAAACCCTTATTTATTATATGTAGTTTACATACTACCTTTAAATATATCAGATAATGAATCTCTCTATATTCATGCCATTCAATGTTTAATTGTACGATCATTAATTTTATGTGGCATATGGTTCGACTGTTTATAGAGTGGTAAGGGAATTCTTAACCTAATTTCCATTATTTGGGTTAAACATATACATCATTGATTATGTCATCCTACAATTATGTGTGACATAACATTTTATTATCTTATATTCAATTTACACTTGTTTTATTTGGATTAATAGTTGATAAACATAATAGATTAATTTTTTGAACACTCACGCTTTATATTTAAAATATTATTTCAAATGTTTCTTTTTAAAACTCAAAAAGAAATATTTTTCAAATTATATGAAATGAGTAGATTTTCCTACATTCATTATTACTAAATTTCTTGAGGAATCCTTTGAAATTTTACAAGGTTATTTTAAAATAAAATATTTTCATTTATAATTGTGCATCTTTTTTAATAAATGATTTCAAAGTAAAGTGGTATTTGTATCAACAACTTCTAAATGATTTTAGTATAGTATTTTCATTTTTGTCAACAACATTTGTTAGATATTATTATTAATTGAGGTTTATCTATAATCATACAATAGAACATATTTTATTTAACATTTTATGATCGGTTTGACTATGTGTGTTCTATTTTAATATCGTTCATCATCTTACACTGAATGGTTTTGGACTGTGTATATTTTTTGCGGAAATTTATTTCATATTATAGTTTCATTATTAATGTATATGTTGATTATGTTTCACCCCTTTTATATTAGGAATTTATTAGAATTTCTAAGTGATGGGAGGGGCCTTCTATAGCCCCTCGATTCATCAGTAAGACTCATGAGACAATCTAGTTTGGTTATTAGATGATATCTTACCTGATTATGAATATTGTCTTGTTTGAATCCATGACAGTACATTTATGATGTCCCTCATAATGAATTCCCTCATTATGAGATATCTATCGATAATACATTAGATTATTCGACTATTAAAATATCCATTGTTGAGTTTCATTATCATGCGATTATTTTTATGGAATTTTTTTATCAGCTTTTATCCATTCCATATTATGCACAAGGTAATGTTTTAATGGAATTCATTTTGATGGGTTGTTTATGTTTATTTATGATAGATTTTTTTAATGCTTGCCTTTAATAAGAATATGAGATCACCCCATTCTTATGTATTAATTTTCCCTGTGATACCAAGATGTATGTTATGATTGACTTGTAGGGATAATCTTGGAGAATAGGTGTGTTTCCAATAGAGTTATTATAATGTATTCCAATATAAGTTTTAATTTAAAACATATTTTTAAATCTAGTTTTCAAAATCTACAAAAATATTTGGTCTATAGTGATGTGGTTGCTTGTACTTAGTACAAATGTAATAATGTATGGAACCGCCTCCAGGCTACTGGGGTCAAGATATTTACAAATATGATAAAATATATATTAATAATATTATTAAATGTTACTATACCAACATAATATAAATTTTTTACTGACTATAAAACCATTTTAAAATTCAAGACACGACTATGAGTACGTGCAGAATATCACCACTATAAATGGTGTTCTTGATTTTTCCTCACCACTTTACATGGATGGTTCAACAGATTTATTTAATAAAAAATATATTATATATTAAATTATTATTAATCTAAAATAAAAATTAATTTATTTTGTTTCCGCACTCCCATTAAATTAAAAATGGCAGTCTCATCTATGTGTACGTGAATGCTACCGCCTCTATGAAATGACGTATTTTTTCATTACAACACAACATAGATAACATTAAAAATTTATATAATATATAAAACATATATTTATGACACTATTAATATTATTTAAATATAATATTTTATATTTTAAAATTGATATATACAATAAACCATTATTGTAAACTTATTTCCCAAAATGAAAAAGTGGAAGAATTTTTCTTAATCGGGGCCCATTTTTTGGAAATCTAGAAAACTATATATATTTTATGATAATGGATTAATAAAAAACATAATAACAAAAAATTATTGATATTTTGAATATATTTTACATAACATTTTACCGTGTTCAATATACCGATGAAGTTGAAGAGAAATTGACTTAACCACCTCATGTAACTAATATGAGAAAAAACTATTTAATAAATGAATAAAACAAGTTAATAATTATTCCCAAGAAAATGAAATATATACAAACAAAACTGTAATTTTTTTAATAAACATAATTTAATTATTAATATTGGTTCATGTATATATAAAATCATAACAAAAGTTAAGGGCTTCTTGCACTCAATTTTGACTCTTTCGAGACATGTTATATTTTGTGCACCATTTTACTTTGTCATTAGTTTCTTCTTGATTTAATTCCTTGAATGACATATAGTATATTTTTCATCTAATAAAAATGATATAAAAAGAAAAACCAAGTTGTTTCATTTATTTTGCTTTCATTTCAAGAGATACCCAAGCCGTAAGGCTTTTTTAATCCCAATTTTGTTTTATAAAACTATAGTTAATATTAACCAATTGTTTCATTTTTTTTTTATATGGTTGACATAAATTTATTTTAATCATAATTTTAATTAAATTTTAGGGATTTAAAAATATATATAACATTATTTCAGGGGATTTTGATTCAAAGTACACAAAATGTCACTATTCAACCAGGGTTGACCCTGAACCAATCACCCGAGTTGGTCCGCGACATGGCCCGAAGGGCGTTCTAGATCCCCTCAGGCGGGCAACTAGTGTCGGAAAACAAAATAAACTAGTTGGGAATTATAAACCCATATCAAAGGCAAATAAATAACCTTAAAATAAAAAACAAATAAATAAAGGAAAATAAACCGAACAACTTGGTTGCGAAAATAGGAATAAATGAAGCAATGTGACATACCTCAAGTGACCCCGTGGGTCACCACGATACACAAACTACACTTGCTCCCAAAAGAAATCCAAGACTGAAATCTGCAACTGAAAATTAATGTAGGTGTGAGCACCAAGATGCTCAGTAGGAATGCCAAAATATAACCACATTCATTTCCCTTTCCTTTAGTAGGAAATCCAATCATGATAGTTTGAAAATAATATATAATAAAATAAATTCTCTACATATTTTCAAGTTCATGTCACAAGTTTTCATTTTCAAATAAATTATTTCTCTCCCACTACATTTTCAAAATAGTTTCCAAGAATGGATTAACATTTCACAATGAAAGGAAACCAATTTAGATTAGCATATGGTTTCTGCAAGTAATACAACAAGTATGGAACAACTGAAATGAAAAATTACATCACTATAATAATGTCGCAAATGAGAACCTTGGGTAATCCATATAGGTAGCTATAACAAGTGGGACCCTAGAGACCTCGTACCTTAGTCAAATGTGGATTAGAAACCATGACCATCAGTAACCGTGACTTAGAAACCACGACCCTCAGTAATTGATATGTTTTGTTAGTGTTGTTGCGTCAATCTTGCTAGATGAACTGGGACAAACCCCTGTCGTGTCATCTAGCGTACTCGTCCGGGTCACCCACTAAGATACCCAAGTTTCCCTTTGTGCTAAATTTCAAGTGAAGGTGAGTTTTCATTATCATGAAAACATATATGTACATAACACTTTTTTTATCTAAAACCCATTTAACTTCTCACCACCATTCTCCCTCCTTAGGTGCATCCCCCCTCTTTCATGTCACACAATGCATAAGTTTCAACATTAGGCACATAATAACACCTTTAACATACAAATCATTTTCTAAAACCAAGGGTTCATGGCTCAAGAGTGGTTTTTCTTTTTCATAAATCATTTTTAAGGTTTCAAATGGGATTTATTATATAAAGGGGACACTTTTTATAACTAAATAGTTGAAAGGCCAAAGTCCTTTGGAAATACTCATTACTAATTCAAAACCACGTAGGAAATCAATTTTCAAGAAAAGTCACTTAAGAAAAATGGAATAAAAAATACATTTCAATTTCCAAAACAAAGGCATAATATTTTCTAGAAACCACAATCAGATTTCATAGCATGTGTATATAGCATAATGTAAAACATATTTTTAAAACAAGAAAGCAATTATGACATTCAAATTAAAGGCATAAGCATAGGGGACCTACCTCAAACATGTTGTTATTTGTTGACGAACACTCAAACTGACATTTGAAGAATACACGCACATGCATTTAAACATATATATATATATATATTCACCCCTCGCTGCATTTCACATTTTCCCCATTCCATGAAGAAATATGTCGAAAAAGGGAATATATATATATATATACCTTACCCTATGCATGTACATGTAGGATACCTCGATACTCGCAGCTAAAAACCATCCTAGTGTGGTCAAATGCACTATAAAAATAATTTAATAAAACAATGAAACACTTAAACAATCTATAAAACATTTCAAAATTACACATCAAGGGTTTTCACAAAGGACACACCTCTTACAAAACTCATAAAACCCATTAAAAATATTAGAAAAAAAAGCACATGATCAATTTAAACATTTCCAAAGTCCATTTCAAATTGTAACATAAATGGTAATAAATTTAAAAACATGAGTTCCATTGTTTAAAACATTTAAATTTTACATTTAGAAATACAGGACTACTCAAACAATCCAAATTATGCATTTCTCTTTAAAAAACCTACACCCAAAACCATTTTTAACCGTAAGTGCCATTGAAAACGTGATTCACACCACATTAAAAACTAAATAAACCATTTGAACAATTTATAAAACACATAAAAGAGGAAAAAGATGGTTTTACACAAAAATTATACACAAATTCACATTAAAAAACCAATTCTGTCCCAAATGCATATCAAATTCTTTCAAAAACTAGTTTCTCATCACTTACACAATGAAATAAGTCATTTTCATAATTTATAAAACATTAATAAGGTTCACACCAAGTCTTAACACATGGGACATAGCCAAATTCCCAAAAAAAGTAACTTCAAAATTAAAAACATGTTTTACTTTTATCAAATACCAACTCACACAATGTGCAATTGTAAAAGAACATGTAAAATTAATTAAACAAAAATAAACTCACTAAGAACAATTATTTGCATGTGAAACCACCCAATTTCATGTTAGAAAATTTGTTTTTAAAACCAAAATAATAATAAACCTTTTTTAAAACCAATTAATGACCATGAAATTCCCCCAATTGAACCCCAAATCGAACAATGGAACCAAAATTATCAAGAATCAACCCTAAGTTTAACATCTTACCCGCTCAAAACTAAAAACTCCAAATAAAAATGAACCAAACCCTAGAGAAGGAGGGATAGGGGATTACTAGGTAAGAAGAAGGTCCAACCAGGGGAAGGTCTCTTGTCGGAGGGAGTGTCGCTCACCAGATGGAGAGGGACACGCGACAACGAGAGCACCTACCAGAAGGGGGGTGGTTGTGCCAGACTCCCGTGAGCAGGGCAGGGGTGCCATCGGAGGGATGAAACAAGACTGATGGGAGTTCTCATCAGAGAAGGGTATGTTGGGGAGGAAGAGTGGTGGTGTCTTGAGGCAAGTGGGGAGGAGTGTGGCATCGTGAGGTGCAGGATAGAGAGGGGGGCGACGCATGATTGGGATAGGGGGAATGGGAAAAAAAGGAAAATAAAAAAATAAAATAGAAAACCAAAAAAATAAAAAAAATAAAACATTAACAAATAATAGTAATAAACTTAATAATAATATTATCATTAACCATAATAATAATATTAATAATAATAATAATAATAATTCCATTTATTTTTTTTATTTCATTTTGATTTTAATTTAATAAAAAAATTAACATTAAGAAACCAAAAGACAAATAAAGATAAATAAATAAATAAAAATAACTATGATCATAAGATATTGGGTTGGGGTGTGACAATTCTCTCCACCAAAAAAACATTCTTCCCCCAAAAATTCACCCAGCCAAACGTAGAATCAAACTCATGTTCGAAATTGAACGGGGCCAACAAATTCATAAACTCGGTGTGACTTTTCACTCCATCTGTAACACCTGATCAACTATAAGGTAAACTGTAAAGAGAAGATCCATTAGGAAATGAGGAGGGTTCTCTCCACCATAAGAACCTGATGAGCACAACCAAAATTGAGACTCTCACCATGGGATAACTTTGGAACTGCTAACTTGAACCAAAGCAGAAATCTCCAATAAGGACCAAAACTCCTACACAGATCAACTCTAGAATAAGGCACAATAAGATTCATGGTGGGTCTCCCCACCATCTAAGAACCGACTATCTTAAGATAATTATCATATAATGATATGGTCCCAACACAAACTGACCCACTAAATCTTCAGACAAACCAGATGTAACACCCCGAGCATCCACAATACGCTTCTCATTCAATAATGCAATAGCTTGCATTGTACGCAACTTCGAGTTCTAAAACACCGCGACTAATCAAAGTAGCCGTTATGAATAGTAATAACCACTTTTTAAAATTATAGAAATTTTATATTTCAAAATGGACTTCATTTTTGGATTCGGAATATCGAAATTAGCCTATGTTGAATTTTTGGTATTTTTCTGAGAACTTCTAATTTTTTATGAATAGTGAAAATACTTAAAAACAACTTTTTTAATCAAAATAATTTATAGTGATAAATTATACTATTTAGTGGTTTTAAGTTATAATTAGAATATATTTTTACCATTTTATCCGATGGTGGTCATTAGAATTAATTTAACATTGAAATTGGACATAAACAATTGCCAATCTTTTGATATAAATTGTTTCTTAAAAACACGCTATTTGTTGTAACAGTGGGAATTAATTATAAAATTAATTAATGCAACTTATATGTTTGGAATTTTTTAAAATAGACATCATTTTTTAATTCGGAATATCAATTATAGCTTAGGGTGAAATTTTGGCCTTATTCTGAAAAACTTCAATTTTTGATGAATAGTGAAACCACTAAGTGGTTGTTAAAAACTGATTTTTCGTTAAAATGAAATATTACCACTTCTGTGATTTGATTTTCAACAATCCGACATACATGGTTGTAATTAAGAAGTAAAATGTGGTTCAATGAGATTAAAATAATTTTTTGGTGAATAGTAACTTTTAAGTTCTTAATCGCGATTAGAGGTAATTAGTGTAGTTTAAGGTACAAATAATGTTTTAATAATATGAGATGAGCATGACACATGTCCTACTCCTATTGTATGAGTCCTGGGCGACCAAGACAACCCATGGGTCAACTTGGGGACCCCATGGAGCCACTATAGTTGGAAAATGACATTAATATATATTTATTTAATGTTAAAATTAAATTGACACAAACATGAGTTATTTTACTAAAACAGTTTTTAAGTGGGGTTACACAAGTCCCAATTTTGACTATAAATATTCATTAGAAATCTAAAAATATTTCCTACATCATAGTATTTTTTTTATAATTTTTAGACATTAAATAAATTAAATTATTTATGACATCATTATGATGCAGCGATGACCTCATTATTTAACGATTTAAATAAAATGAGAAGATAATGGCAAATACAAGGATTAAACTTGTCCAAAGCCTATTGGATGAGGAGATTTAGAAACCTTATCACCTTATCCTCGAATTATATAAGTGTGGGACCTTTAGAATCCGAAAATCATTGTGAAATAATGTAACATTTCAATCTTTCCAAAAGTGCCCCTCCTCTCCACTTATAAAAGGCCCCCACCTCTCCCACCTCATTTACACTTTCAAGCCATTTGGCTCGGCCAAACTCTTCCCAAATACTCTCCCAACTTCCCCCTCTTACTCCTAGAAGCCTCACTTTGGGAAGAACTTTTACCAAGGAAGCCTTTGGCTCAAATCAAAAAGAGTTACCCGATTTTGGGGTAATGTCTTCTCTAATGTTGTTTTGTTTTATTTTTCTTCTCCAACCCCCTAAACTCTTTTTATTCATTTCTTTTGTAACAACACCAGTATCCTCAATATACTAGGATGTTGTTATAAGAAGTATTTGAGCTACACTTACACACACCTACATCTAATGGTTAAAGAACATACGGTTTCTGTGGATGGTGAATTTCTGCCTCACGAAACGATGATTGTTCAACACTCATATAACACCTTCAAAGGTGGCCATTAAGATTTCACTATTTTTATATATGATATATAATATGTTTATGTTTTACTTATGCTTCTGTATTTCTCATTTATGGCATACTTTATGATTTCCATTATGGGTAAAACGCGATAATTTCATTTTAGGAAGTGCGGACTACCGCCCCCTCAAAGTGATTTGAATCGTTAATGCCATATGTGGGATGTATAAAGGATGAAGAAAATGGTATTATACACTATATTATACTGGAATTATATTATACATTTATATAATTATGATTTAGTTCCATTAAATATGAAATTGAAATGAAAGTAGCGTTCATGCGTACGTACGGCTTACCGTCTCCATGAACGGTGCATTTCATTTCTTACCTCTAAATGTTACGTAATATTATAAATGAATGTATATACTGGATATATAAGATATATATGACATATAAATCATGAATATAATTCTGGATATAATGGATATTCTACCACATGAACAACTTGTAATTATAAGAAGTTTATTGTTGACTCAAGTTACCAAAGATCGACAAAACGACTGTTATTAACTTAAATAATTACATAATGTTCATAACATTGTAATAAGTGATATAAAAAGGATAATGAAATTTAAAATGGTTTTTAATAAGGTAGATATTAAATCTAGTTTATTATTCAGGAGGTTAAAGAATGGTTGAGTCAAGTCAGACACGAGGTAAGGGAATTTCTTAACCCAACTTCCATTCTTTGGGTTAATCTCCTACTTTCAAATTATGTCATGAAATTATTATGTCTTATTTTGTATTCTTTATGTGTACCTATAGTGAATACACATAATATATCTATTTTATTTTAAAAATGATCTTTTTAAGGACTCCGTCTCAATCCCCTTTCATTGAGGCATATTTGGTTTTATACACAACTTTCTTTTATACGGTGTATAAACCCCTTTGACTTTTACGTTTATTCAAAAAGAATCTTTTTTATACGAAGAGTTTTGCTAAACGACAAAAGGGAATGTTTTTCTTTCCGTAATTTTGCGGCGACAACGACTTCTCCGCCGCCGTGACCATTATTTGATTTTCGGCTTCCTCTACAAGCCATCATTTTTTTTATGAAAAGTAAATACAAGGTTTTAACTTTCTTTTATTTTGGTATTGAAAATGGTTTTGAAAGCGTTTTTATTATATCAATGTGTTGTATTGATATCTTGTGATTGAAATTTGGAAATGTTATGTTTCCTTTATGCATGTTTTATGTGATACGATTATGTTATGGTTTATGATATGTTTAAACCTATTCATATGAGGAATGTATTGGACTTAATAAGTGACGGGTGGAGCCCGCTATAGCTCCTCGATGCATCGGTAGGTCTCATGAGACAACTAGATGTGGAATTGGCCGAGGCCCTTTCCCAATTTGATTTATGGTTTTGGCCGAGGCCTTAATCATTTTAGACGTCTTGGCCGAGGCCTTGACAAAATGTTTCAGAATGTCCGGCATTATACATTCCCTCATTATGAAAGTGGTTATTGATATTGCATGTGATTATTCGACCAGTAGAATATCTATGTGAAGAAGTGAATGGCATTATCTCATTTTACTTTTTCCATATTATGTTGATGTTCAAGTTTAAAAGGCTTTTGTTTTAGTCATACTTTGCCTTAAATTTTTATGTTTATTTATGAAAGCTTCCGCAATATTGTTATCCTCACTGAGCATCTGAGCTCACCCCTTTCAATGTTTTAATATTTTCCAGGATGTAAAGAAGTATTTTATGAATGACCTGCAGGGATAGTCAGAAGGGGATATGAGTGTGGACTATGGAGACTTTGTTGTTGTAGTTTTTCATTTTATGATGTAATGTAACATGTATGAATGTATCTAGTGTTTCTAAGGCTGCTAAACTAATCGGTCTTTCGAGACTTGATCTTTTATGATCATGCCAATGTTACGAAGTAATGCACCGACTCTGGGTAGCTGGGGTCGGGGCGTTATAGTTGGTATCAGAGGCAGTTTAGTACTAACCTTGGAAGCTGTATTTAGATAAACTCTGATTAGAGCACATAGCCCAAAGATAGACTTTGAGGATTAGTATAGAAGAAAATCCTAGAATTTTGGTATTATAGAGATGTTATGAGTTTTCCGAGCAATACATCCCTGTCTGGATACGAGCAGGTAGAGGTGGCTCTGGAATAGATGTACCTAGGGGTAAAACCCGAAAACACCGCTTTGAGCTAGACTCGAACGGGAACTGGTGCACGACAACGGGCCTTGCTGCACTCTTGGTTACGACACTCCCGGGGGATATGCTTAGGATAATTTCCATTTTATTTACAAACCACTATGAAGGGTTATTAGTATATACTTTCTCAAAGAAAACATTTCTTTTTCTGATTATAGATTATATACATAAATAGTTCAATTTATGTAAAGTGTTTTACAAGTATGGAATTATGTATTTTGATTCATAAACTAACCTAGTTTATGCCATTGTATAGAAATGGCGCCCAGTAGAAGGAATGTGAACTCCAGAAGTACGTATGATCCAAAGAGTAAGAAGGATAGTATCTTTCATGGTATTAAGCCAACATTTCGAAGGGAAATAGTCTCCCATGTGTTCTCAACATTTGAAGAAATAGTATCATGTGTTAATAGGATAAGTAAAGAATTCTCTGAGTCTTATGGCTTTGAAGCGAAGCAAGAGACGAAAGGGATGGAAGAGAGAATGATGGATAAAGGGATGAGGGGAAAGAATAATTTTCCAATATGTGGTAATTGTGGGAAGAAACATCATGGAACTTGCCTAAAGGGAATGGGAGTTTGTTATAAGTGTATAGAAAAAGGACACAAAGTGCGTGACTGCAAGGGTAAGAAAATGGTTTCAAATGTACAATGCTTCTTCTGCAAGGATTGGGGACACTACGCAAACCAATGTCCAAATCATCAGAGCATGCCCCAAATGATGTTATTGGATAATAATCAAGTTATGATACTACCACAGATGAGGAGTAAGGATTAGAGTTCTTATGTTGTTATTAAAGAATTTTTTTTAATTTGAGTGTTGTATCAATGATGTACTGGTTATAATAATTATGGAGTATATAAGGATTGTACTACAGTACTTTTTCATTTCAGTAAGGTTTTAATATGATTAAGGTAATCATGTTTTTAGTATGTGACAATAAGTGAAACTTTTCTTTGTTTGGGGAATCTGATGTTACAATTGATTTTGGAATTTAGAGACCTTTTAGAGATAGTCTGGACGGAGGTATTTTGGATAACTATTAAGGTTGGAATGGATTAAGTTGAACCATGGATAGTATTGTTTAAGGTTAAATAATTTCTGAAGATTATTTTTGGAATATTATAATACTATAGTTTTAGGAAAAGGACAACCTGCAGGGTGGGGAATAACCCGTCGCGTCGGACAAAGATGCAGGAATCGAACCCACAACCATAGTGCGACAAGACTTTATTTCCTACCACTAGCCTATAGGAAGTCCCTGGTTATTACAAAATAATTTTACTAATCTAAATGGTATGTGTTAACATTTGGAACCTTATACAATTAGGATAAGTATAATATTTTTGAGTTCTATTATCTTTTTGAGTGAAAGATGAGTTGAAGGTTGAAACTCTAATTGTCAAGCATAAATATATATATACCTGTCTCTTATTCAATGAATAAATTAATTCTTAAACTTTAGTAAAGGGATATTAAAACAAAAAATGTGTTATCCTAATACCTTATGTCTTGTTGAACTGATGATATTTTAAATCAACATAGATTGAAGGCTTTGAGGCCCTAAATTTGACAGTTGATTTTGATTGATGACCTCAATCACTTCCTACAAATATTTACGTTTTTCCTCCAATTATATGTCTCTAATTTCCACCAATGTTCTCCTTATCGAGATCATAATTTGGTGGTGACTTTCTTATTTCCATTTCCCTCTTATTAAGGCTAAATTTTATTAATCTTATTTCCGATGTGGGTTTTCCACAAAGGTATTTTCTCTTTTCAACCTTTTATTTTTAAAGAAAAATTTCAAATTGCGAGGACGCAATTTATAAAAGGAGGGGAGAATGTAACACCCCGAGCTTCCACAATACGCTTCTCATTCAATAATGCAATAGCTTGCATTGTACGCAACTTCGAGTTCTAAAACACCGCGACTAATCAAAGTAGCCGTTATGAATAGTAATAAACACTTTTTAAAATTATAGAAATTTTATATTTCAAAATGGACTTCATTTTTGGATTCGGAATATCGAAATTAGCCTATGTTGAATTTTTGGTATTTTTCTGAGAACTTCTAATTTTTTATGAATAGTGAAAATACTTAAAAACAACTTTTTTAATCAAAATAATTTATAGTGATAAATTATAATATTTAGTGGTTTTAAGGTATAATTAGAATATATTTTTACCATTTTATCCAATGGTGGTCATTAGAATTAATTTAACATTGAAATTGGACATAAAGAATTGCCAATCTTTTGAAATAAATTGTTTCTTAAAAACACGCTATTTGTTGTAACAACAGGAATTAATTATAAAATTAATTAATGCAACTTATATGTTTGGAATTTTGTAAAATAGACATCATTTTTTAATTCGGAATATCAATTATAGCTTAGGGTGAAATTTTGGCCTTATTCTGAAAAACTTCAATTTTTGATGAATAGTGAAACCACTAAGTGGTTGTTAAAAACTGATTTTTCGTTAAAATGAAATATTACCACTTCTGTGATTTGATTTTCAAAAATCCTACATACATGGTTGTCATTAAGAAGTAAAATGTGGTTCAATGAGATTAAAATAATTTTTTGGTGAATAGTAACTTTTAAGTTCTTAATCGCGATTAGAGGTAATTAGTGTAGTTTAAGGTACAAATAATGTTTTAATAATATGAGATGAGCATGACACTTGTCCTACTTCTATTGGATGAGTCATGGCCGACCAAGAAAACCCATGGGTAAACTTGGGGACCCCATGGAGCCACTTTAGTTGGAAAATGACATTAATATATATTTATTTAATATTAAAATTAAATTGACACAAACATGAGTTATTTTACTAAAACAGTTTTTAAGTGGGGTTACACAAGTCCAAATTTTGACTATAAATATTCATTAGAAAGATAAAAATATTTCCTACATCATAGTATTTTTTTTATAATTTTTAGACATTAAATAAATTAAATTATTTATGACATCATTATGATGCATCGATGACCTCATTATTTAACGATTTAAATAAAATGAGAAGATAATGAAAAATCCAAGTCTTACACTTGTCCAAAGCCTATTGGATGAGGAGATTTCGAAACCGTATCACCTTAGCCTCAAATTATATAAGTGTGGGACCTTTAGAATCCGGAAAGCATTGTGAAATAATGTAACATTTCAATCTTTCCAAAAGTGCCCCTCCTCTCCACTTATAAAAGGCCCCCACATCTCCCACCTCATTTACACTTTCAAGCCATTTGTCTCAGCCAACCTCTGCCCAAATACTCTCCCAACTTCCCCCTCTTACTCCTAGAAGCCTTACTTTGGGCAGAACGCTTCCCAAGGAAGCCTTTGGCTCAAATCAAAAAGAGTTACCCGATTTTGAGGTAATGTCTTCTCTAATGTTGTTTTGTTTTATTTTTCTTCTCCAACCCCCTAAACTCTTTTTATTCATTTCTTTTGTAACAACACCAGTATCCTCAATATACTAGGATGTTGTTATAAGAAGTATTCGAGCTACACATACACACACCTACATCTAATGGTTAAAGAACATACGGTTTCTGTGGATGGCGAATTTCTGCCTCACGAAACGATGATTGTTCAACACTCATATAACACCTTCAAAGGTGGCCATTAAGATGTCACTATTTTTATATATGATATATAATATGTTTATGTTTTACTTATGCTTCTGTATTCCTCATTTATGGCATACTTTATGATTTCCATTATGGGTAAAACGCGATAATTTCATTTTAGGAAGTGCGGACTACCGCCCCCTCAAAGTGATTTGAATCGTTAATGCCATATGTGGGATGTATAAAGGATGAAGAAAATGGTATTATACACTATATTATACTGGAATTATATTATACATTTATATCATTATGATTTAGTTCCATTAAATATGAAATTGAAATGAAAGTAGCGTTCATGCGTACGTACGGCTTACCGTCTCCATGAACGGTGCATTTCATTTCTTACCTCTAAATGTTACGTAATATTATAAATGGATGTATATACTGGATATATAAGATATATATGACATCTAAATCATGAATATAATTCTGGATATAATGGATATTCTACCACATGAACAACTTGTAATTATAAGAAGTTTATTGTTGACTCAAGTTACCAAAGATCGACAAAACGACCGTTATTAACTTAAATAATTACATAATGTTCATAACATTGTAATAAGTGATATAAAAAGGATAATGAAATTTAAAATGGTTCTTAATAAGGTAGATATTAACTCTAGTTTATTATTCAAGAGGTTAAAGAACGGTTGAGTCAAGTCAGACACGAGGTAAGGGAATTTCTTAACCTAACTTCCATTCTTTGGGTTAATCTCCTACTTTCAAATTATGTCACGATATTATTATGTCTTATTTTGTATTCTTTATGTGTACCTATAGTGAATACACATAATATATCTCTTTTATTTTAAAAATGATCTTTTTAAGGACTCCGTCTCAATCCCCTTTCATTGAGGCATATTTGGTTTTATACACAACTTTCTTTTATACGGTGTATAAACCCCTTTGACTTTTACGTTTATTCAAAAGGAATCTTTTTTATACGAAGCGTTTTGCTAAACGACAAAAGGGAATGTTTTTCTTTCCGTACTTTTGCGGAGACAATGACTTCTCCGCCGCTGTGACCATTATTTTATTTTCGGCTTCCTCTACAAGCCATCATTTTTTTTATGAAAAGTAAATACAATGTTTTAACTTTATTTTATTTTGGTATTGAAAATGGTTTTGAAAGCGTTTTTATTATATCAATGTGTTGTATTGATATCTTGTGATTGAAATTTGGAAATGTTATGTTTCCTTTATGCATGTTTTATGTGATACGATTATGTTATGGTTTATGATATGTTTAAACCTATGCATATGAGGAATGTATTGGACTTAATAAGTGAAGGGTGGAGCCTGCTATTGCTCCTCGATGCATCGGTAGGTCTCATGAGACAACTAGACGTGGAATTGGCCGAGGCCCTTTCCCAATTTGATTTATGGTTTTGGTCGAGGCCTTAATCATTTCAGACGTCTTGGCCGAGGCCTTGACAAAATGTTTCAGAATGTCCGGCATTATACATTCCCTCATTATGAAAGTGGTTATTGATATTGCATGTGATTATTCGACCAGTAGAATATCCATGTGAAGAAGTGAATGGAATTATCTCATTTTACTTTTGCCATATTATTTTTATGTTCAAGTTTAAAAGGCTTTTGTTTTAGTCATACTTTGCCTTAAATTTTTATGTTTATTTATGAAAGCTTCCGCAAAATTGTTATCCTTACTGAGCATCTGAGCTCACCCCTTTCAATGTTTTAATATTTTCCAGGATGTGAAGAAGTATTTTATGAATGACCTGCAGGGATAGTCAGAAGGGGATATGAGTGTGGAATATGGAGACTTTGTTGTTTTAGTTTTTCATTTTATGATGTAATGTAACATGTATGACTGTATCTAGAGTTTCCAAGGCTACTAAACTAATCGGTCTTTCGAGACATGATCTTTTATGATCATGCCAATGTTACGAAGTAATGCACCGACTCTGGGTAGCTGGGGTCGGGGCGTTACACCAGACCCCCACCACATGGGGTCCCCGACAAAATACCCCAAACTGAATAGCGGAAAAAACCCCTATTAATTATTTCCCAAGACGCATGTATCTTCAAAACGAGAACATCCTTAAATAAGAACGGGTCACTAGATAAGCTAGACACACAATATAAAATCATCTGAAGACTCACATCCATATAGATACAACCATTAAGGCTCACATTTGAGGAGGCACAACTACTATAATTACAAGAAAATGATATCATCACACCTTTTTTTAAAAAAGGTGGGGTATTCAAAGAATAAACACCGCAACGAGATAAAGAGACCTCTATGGCTCGAATAAAAAAATAGAACCTTCAATGACTAGGAAGCTACAATAGAGAAATTAGAACCGTCCCTATTTTACCACTAAAGAAAAAAGTTAGACCAAGGTGACCCACACCCAACAATTTCTGACTGCGTGAGAAGCTTCACTCCAAGACCTGTGGCTAGAGATTTGATTTCTTAAAGCATCTATTTCCCCACATTGAGGAGATAACATTGATTAATACTCCTTATGATGATTCCTCTAGTAGAACCTCTCCAAGTGTCCCAAATGGCCACATCGATGACAATCCTCCATAGGAAGATTGCAAGGCGACATAAAGTACCCAAACCGGCCACACTAGAAGAAACAAAGGGAGTGGCCCAATTAATAGAAGATATAATTGACAAGAAGACTTGTATGAGACAGGTTCCTGTGTTTCGCTCTCATCACCTGATATGGAACCTTCCCAAACACCAAAAAGAACCGGTCCTGGAACTATAGGCGAAGACCTTACACAAGAGAAACATTAACTACTCTCACGATGCTACCTCAGGAGAAAAATGAATCAAACCCTTTAAAATACCTAATGTAAGCCTTTACTATTAGTTGTCTTTATTGGACACTCACAAGCTCTGTCATTTTCCTCACCTTCGCTTCCTCATCCATAAACCATCAGACGAGAGTGGTCTTAAACACCTTCCAAGACATCCCTTCATGCAACGACGATGGGATCAACTTCTCCCATAAATCCAAAGATGAACCTTCAAACGAACCTAAACCAGCATAGACTCTCAAAGCTTTGGGATTTTTTAATAACCTGAAAACATCCATGATTTCACCAAGCCATTCCACTACCATCAATAAATCATGATTACTATAGAAGATGGAAAACAACTGAAAATATTTCAGTTCCAACACTCCGCTAAGATTCTGGGTAGAACCAACAATTAGAAGAGATTCACTAGAAACCTTTTGGACTTTTCTAGGCAGCATACTCAAAAAATAGAGGCACAAATCCAAACCAAAACTCATCATAAATAAAAATTAAACACATAAATCGCAATCAAAAGCTCAAACTCAAATAACTATTCCAACCAAAATTCAGTTTATCAAAACCAAGAACCCACAAAAAAGGATACCAAACATGAAAAGAGAACACTAAAAAATTGCTTACTCACTTTTCAAAACATTTAAATTACCTTTTTGAAAACCATTTTTCAGAAAACAAAACAACCTAAGTACCCACTAATTGTATCCCATGAAGTCTCACATATACATATACCCATGTGATAGCTCATGCATCCATCCACACATGCCACTAATTATCCTTATGCCACATGAATTCCTCTATATATGTGATCCCTAACAGAAATACCAAGGGTTAATTCAAAACACATCTCATTTTCAAAATGGATGATTAATTGTAAAGCACAAATTCTCAATCAATTTGAAAATAACATTTACCATAAAATAAACACGTTTTTTCCAAATTCCAAAACATTTTCCATTCACATTCCAAAATAATGACTCATATCCCAAAACAAATTCCAAAGAACCTCCCATTTTTTCCTTTGAAACCACATCCCCTTAAAAGAAAACAATTCCCATTTCAAGACCAATTTTTCACTCCAAAACCACATTCCATTTTGAAAACTGCTTTTTCTATGAAACATTTTCATTTTTGAAATCCACTTTGGTCAGTCAAAAATAATACCCAATATAACTCACATCAAAACTTCCAAATATAAGGGACTAGAGGCTATACCAACCCAGTAACATGGCTTAGCAGACCATGGTCCAAGCGAGCATTAACCACAGGAAGCATCTTGAATCGTGAACTCTTGTTTTACATGGGACACTAGTCCATGCAAGACCACCAAATAACACTGGCTCACTTCCTTTGTCATCCCTCGTCCAAAAAGACCAAGCCAAAGAGGAAAATTCAAATCCCGGACTACCCCTGGAAACTCGAGTCTCGAGACGGGCAATATTTCATGACGTCCTTCCTGCAAAAACCTCTCGTGTCCCGACACACCTAATCACCCAGATACCTAACACCCCAAATAACAAGAACACCCTATGATACAATTTTTTCATGAACCAACCTAGTTCAACCCTGAATCGGTCTCCTGATTTGGTTCACAACATGGCCCGAAGGGCGTTCCCGATCCCCACTGGATCGAAACTGGTGTCGGACATCAAAATAAACTAGTTGGGAATTATTTGTCCCCTATCAATGGAAAATAAATAATCATAAAATGAAAAAATATATAAATAAGGGAAAATAAACTGAACAACTTGGAAGTAGAACAAGGAATAAATGAAGCAACGTGACATGCCTCTGGTGACCCCGTGGGTCACCACGGAACGTAAACTACACTCGATCCCAAAAGTGATCCTAGAATGAAACCTACAACTAAAAAGTAAATTAGGTGTGAGCACTAAGATTCTCAGTAGGAATGCGAAAATATAACCATGTTCTACTCCCTTGCCTTTAGTAAGAATTCTAATCATGCTATTTTTAAAATAAGATATACTAAAATAATGTTTTTCCTTCTTTTCAAGTTCAAGTCGCATGTTTTAATTTTCAAATAAAGCATTTCTCTCCCACTACATTTTCAAAATATGTTACAAGTATGCATTAACATTTCATAATGAATGAAAAATAATTTATATTAACATATGGTTTTCACAAATTACACATCAAGTATAGAACAAAAAAAATGAAAAATTGCATCATAAGAATCATGTCACAAATGAGAAACATGGGTAATCCCTATAGGTAGCTAGAACAAGTGGGACCCTAGAGACCTCTTACCTTAGGGAAACGTGGCTTAGGAACCACAACCCTCAAGAAATGTTTCTAAGAAACCATGACCCTTATTAACTATGGATTAGAAACCATGACCCTTAGTAATTCATATGTTTAGTTAGTGTTGTTGTGTCAATATTTCTAGATTAACCTAGATGAACCCTTTCTATGTCATCTAGCGTACTAGTCCTGGTCACCCACCAAGATACCTAGGTTTCCCATTGTTCTCTATTTCAAGTGGTGGTGATTTTTTTTATAAAGAAAACATATATGTACATAACACTTTCTTTATCCAAAACCCATTCCACTGCTCACCACTATTCTCCCTCCTTAAATGCATTCCCCCTCTTTCACATCACACAATGAATAAGCTTCAATGTTAGGAACATAACAATACCTTCATCATACAATTAATTTTCTAAAACCAAGGGGGCATGCCTCAAGAGTGGTTTTTTTTCATAAAACATTATTAAGGTTCTAAATGAGCTTTATTAAATAAAGGGAACACTTTTATATAACTAACCATACAAAAGGACAAACACCTTTAGAAATACTCATTAAGAATTGAAAACCACTTAGGAAATTAATTTTCATGAGAAGTCACTTACGACAAATGGAATGAGAAATACATTTCAATTCCTAAAATAAAGCCATAATCATTTCTAGAGACCGTAATCAGATTTCATTGCATGTGTATATAGCGTAATGTAAAACATATTTTTTCAAAACAAGCAAGAACGTATGAAATTAAAATTAAAGGCATAGTCATAGGGGACCTACCTCAAACATATCTCTATTTTTCAACGACCACTCGAACCAACATTTGACGCGTACACACAAATGCATTTATACATACATATATATATAAATAGACACACACACCCCTTGTTGCATTGCACATACTCCCCATGTCATGAGGGAATATGTCAAAGAGGGGAAATATATATATGACTTACCCTATGAATGAACATGTAGGATACCTCAACATCCGTAGCTCAAAACCATCCTAGTGAGGTCCAATGCACTATACATATAATTTAATAAAACAATTAAACACTTAAACAATCTATAAAATTCTGCACCATGCAATTCACCCAATTGAACTCCAAATCGATGAATATAACCAAATTTATCAAAAATCAACACTATGGATATCATCCTACCCACTCAAAAACAAAAACTCCAAATAAAAATGAACCAAACCCAAGAGAAGGATGGAGAAGGGATTACCGAGGAAGAATATGGTCTATCCGGAGGAAGTTCTCTTGCCGGAGGGAGCGCAGCTCGCCGGAGGGAGAGGGATACGTGACGGCGAGAGCACCGGCTAGAAGATGGGAGGTCGCACCAGACTCTCGTGAGAAGGGTAGGGGTGTCGTCAGAGGGATGCAGTGCAGATGAAGGGAGGGCTCACCGGAGAAGGGTACGCAGGGGAAGGGAGGGCGGCGTTGTCGTGAGGCAAGGAAGGTGGGGTGTAGCATCGCGAGGTTCAGGATAGATAGGGTGATGCATGAAGGAGATAGGGGGAATGGGGGAAAATGGGAAAATAAAAAAAATAAAATAGAAAATAGAAAATATATATATATAACTTTAATAAATAATAGTACTAAACATAATAATAACATAATCACCAACCATAATAATAATAATAATAATAATAATTCTATTTATTTTATTTTATTTCATCTTAATTTTAATTTAATAAAAAAAATTAACATTAAGAAATCAAAAGACAATTAAATATAAATAAATAATTAAGAATAACTGTGACTACAAGATACTGGGTCGGGGTGTGACACAAAATTTATAAGAGGATTTTTTTACTCAAATCCCATAGTTGAGTTTTAAAACTTCTTCTTGATCAAATTATCAAATATATTTGTTACTTACACCCAAATATTTTATTAATGTTAATTTATCTTCCAATTAAATAAAAATTATTTTTAAATATAATGATTATAACTTGAAATTTTTATTACCCAAAAAGTATATCATTGTTGAGAATAATTAACATCTTATTTAATGATAGTTTCCATTTCATGTCCATATTTTCCCATACAGTTGATGTTCTCCAGGTAATTTGGAATCTAAATTTTTTATTATTTAATGTGGTCTTAATGTTTCTCTTTATCACTTTTTAAATGATGTTTTTTCAAAATATTTTTGATTTAATATTTTTCTAAAGGTATATTAAGGTATTAAAAAAAGTGTTCCATGATAATTTGTTTTATAATCCACTCTATATTTCCTCAAGATAAACTTTTATTCCATTTACAAGGATATATTATATAATATTATTTATAATATTATATATTTACAAGATTTTTAATTAATTTTTTTCAAAATTACTTTCGAATGTTAGTCGTAACATAAACTTTTTACGACACTGTTATAAATGTTTTATTAAAACAATTTTATGATCTAACATCCACATCCCAATTAATGTTAAAAAAATATTAACTCCATAGAAGTTATGTTTCGTAGATTGCCTTATATATCCTCCCATTACATTTTCTATATATAGAATAAGTTCATAAAAATCCATTAATTCCTTTGTCTTTCATAATCATCCATTGTGTATAAAGATAATTTTTCTTCCAATGACTTTCTTCTATGAATACACAATTTTTCATTTCATTGTTTGAATTTAATTCATTGAGATACCCATATATTGATATATTTTTGTAATTTATTAACTTAAACATAAACCATTGCTCTTTATGGTGTTAGTTTGAGGGATTATTGCATAGAAATTTATTCCATTTACTGATTAGGGAAATTTTTACAATCTATATACCCCTCATTTCAATATATATATATATTCATTTATAAACAAGTAAAGTTGATTTTTAATTGTATTTTTATTCAATTAATTCATATATTGAATGAATTAAACTTAAATAGTGATGGGTAGGACCTGTGATAGCTACTCAATGCATCATTCAGTCTCATGAGATAAACAATCAATGATATTTATTATATTTCTACCCAATTATTTATGATATCTTAGAATGAGGCCTTGATGGTATGTTATTTATATCTTAGATAATGTACTTTATGGTATGATTATGACATTGAATATTATGAATTCTTTCATTATGAAAAAAGTTATTTCTATCCATGTGATTATTTTTGTTTTTATTTCATGCTAGAATTGATTTCAAGGTCATGTGATAAATTATATGGAATTATTTTATTATAATTTATTTTCTACCATATTATTCATGCCTTGTGTATTCAACGAAATATTTTTATATATTCTTTCCTTTATTTTTATTTTTATCACCCCATTCTGGTTTTCTCATTTCACAAGATTATGAAAAAAAAATTATACAAAGTCTTTCAAGAGGAAAATATCACGTGTGGATAATTTGGGGATATGTCAATGACTTATATTCAATATTTTAGTTCCTAATGTATTTGAAAAAATTTACATTATTTGAGAAAGAAATGAGCTTTATTAGTCAATTTCCTAATTAGCTACTTCTTTAAACTTAAACGTTAATGGGAATGTTTATAATTGGAGTGTTTTAAATCCCATAAAGGGTAGAAAAGTTTTCTATTGGTCATAATATCTTAGGTATAAATAACCCTCTCAGTAGGAAAATGATTTAATATTGCGATAATACATATTATTTATATTGTATCAGAGTTATGATGAGAGAACTATAGTCAAACCCATGGGATTAAGTATTTTTATAAGAAGACATACTAAAATTATATTAATGTGTAGATTTTGTGGTTATCTTAGAAATTAAATACAAATCTACGTACTGTAAATATGATGGGGATATGTAATAGATTCACCTAGGGGTAATCACACTAAAAATGGGTAGTTGAGTATCAAAATGATCTTCAATTGGTTCATGATATATGGGCCTAAGACCACACACATGGATCGACATTCCAGAGGGTGATGTTAATTGAAAATCCAGATGCACTTTAAAAACCATTATGTCAAATTTGAATATATTTAACACAAATAAACTAATAAGAAAATGACCATACAAAAAATTAGTTAAACTAACAAATTTTAGGTTGATCTAATTATATCATTGTTGATCCAAATTTGTTATAGGTTTAAATGAAATTTTAATATGACAAAACATCATGGGATTGATATTTCATATTCATATGAATAGTTAAAATATCAATTTTACTAATACAATAATGTTTATGAATTTATCAAGAAGTAAGTATTACTTAAAATTTTATAAATGTTTTTATTAGACCAAAATTAAATTTAATGAGTAAACTAAAAAATTTACAATACTATATTAAATTTATAATATTTGTGTTTAACATTGTGGAAACTTGTATGATACTTTACATAGAAAATAATTTTTATTCTCTTATAATATAAATAATGATTCATAAATTGTAAATACAATATCTAAAATGTATTTCATATTTCATATCAAAATTTTCATATTTAAAAATATAAATTTCATTTCAAGTCATAAATTTAAGATCACTAAGATAAAAGTTAATGACTAAGATAATGATGAAACAGTTTATTTCAATGAATGTTTTTATTAATGTTGTGTAATTTTTGTCCAATAAATCAAATTTAAATATTTTAAATAATTAATTTTATATTATTTTTAAACACTGTTAATAAAATTATCACTTACATAATTTTAATTAATGTTACATAAGATTGAGAACATTAATGGTAAGAACAATAATTTTCTAAAAACACTATATATTAACTGTTTTAATTAAAAAGATAATTTTAAATTATTTATAAATTGAATTAAAATATATGGATATTATATTTAGGTTTTTAACATAAATATTTGGTAAAAAGGGTTACCTAATATTTTTAATAAATTATAATTTTATTGGGTAAAAACAAGTTATGAAGGTGAAGTCCAAAATGTTAAAATGTAAAATGATAGTGGTAAAATACTTTAAATAGGTTTAAAACATCTATGTAAATTATTCTATAGGTTTTATTGATCATATCACACCCCACACTTCATTATTTCCCACTTTGAATCCATTTTCCCTGGAATAGTGTCATTCCATCAATGCAAAAGTAATGAGAATTTATATAAGTTTAATTTACTTCACAAATGAAATAGGATCACTTCCACCAAATATATTCACCCCTTTAAAATACTTAGATGATTCAAAAATCATAAATATTATCTCTATAACACTCTACCAATTTTATATTTTTTTTCAAAAGACCAAGAAAATGATCCTTAAGGCGTTGCCCAAGGGAGAACATCCAAAGGGAGTGTAAATGTTCTCAACCTATCTATCTTACTTATTTTATTATTATACCCCATTAAACTATTGTATACATGAAATTGTGATAAAATTATTAATACTAATATTTATAAATTTTATTATACTAATAAAATATCGCATTTCTAACATTCTGCAAAAAAAATTAAAAAAATGAAGATGTCATCATGTGTACATACAGAATATCACCTCCTTGAAAAACTTTCTTGACATTTGATCTCCAACTTACATAGATAGTTAAAAGACTTAATTAAAATATATAATATTTAAATTATTATTACTATTATAATATGATAAATCATTTTATTTTAAACCTCCCTCCCAGTCTTTGAAGAATGAGAGTGTCATCAATGTGATGGTGAGAACTACCACCTCCAGAGAATGATGTATTACATTTTCTATTACCACCAGAAATAGATGAATTTAAAAATTAATTTCATGTATAAAAATGATATTTATGACACTATTAATATTCTATGAACATAATATTTTAATTCAATTAAGTTATATTAAAAATAAATGGTATTAATGAACTTAACCACATGAACATATTAAGGAACCTTTTTTAACGTGATACCATTTTGGGAAAATATAAGAAACTTTATAAATTTTGTTGTAATAAAATAACAAAATGAATACAAATAAAAAATTATAGAGATTATGAAATTATTTTACAATACATTTGACCTTGTTTAATATACTGTGGAAGTTTTTTAAAAATTTACCAAACCACCTCGAATATAAAATAAAAATGTAAACTATTTAATAAATGAGTAACATATTATAATAAATAGAACATATAAAATTAAATATAAACAAGAAATTTGTGAATAAACTTAATATTATTTTCCAAGAAGTTAGGTGCATTTCTATAGTGAACCAGGACCTAAGGTGGGAGTTTCTCGGTCTCAATTAAAACTCTTTTGATACATGTTATATTTTTTGAATCCATTTTCCTTGTTTTATGTGTTATTTTAATTTAATTCCCATTTTTTATTATAATATATTTTTCATCTAATCCATGAGATATGACTATCCCAATCGATTCCCTTTCTTCATTCATCTTTTGATTCAAATGTTGATCAAGTTCCATGGGTTTTTGCATCTCAGTTTTACTTCATTGAGATGTGATTCATATTCACCACTTTTTTCTATTTTTAGTTTATATATTATCCACGGATTTAATATTATCATAATTTTCAAACAATTTAATTAATCATGTAAAACCTTTTCTCTCTAAGTGTGTCTTAAAATAAATTGGAATTTTAATTTTTAAAAATTTTAGTCGGGTAAATTTTTATTTCTTGATTCATAATTGAGTTATGGGATCTTGTACACCTCAGATATGTGTTTTGGTTCAACTATTAGATTTAAGGTATGTATTCGTGGATCATGAGGGAATTAGGAGTAGATGTGGGGGATTTTTTTCAACTTTGGATATAGCATGTCACCTGTCCTCTAGTGGTTTTAATTGGCTCGTTAGAAGCTATAGACAGCAGCTGAGTGGGATATTGGAACTATCGGCTAGATGTTTGGGGCATTAAAGGGTTAAAATTTACCTTTCCCCTCTTTTTTAAAGGGTAAGTTCCTCCCCCCTTCTATTTTTTCATTTGTACCAAAGGATCTTCCCCATATTCTCCACTTCAAGACCCTTCAAGGGGGTTGTTTCATGGGGTTTTCAAGATTTTGAGGTTCAATATTACCTTTTCTAGAATTCATTAATATCCTATTATTATCAACTTATTTTTTTCAATTTAGAAATTTTGTTCTAATTCAATCAGAGCATTTTGGAATTGGTTGATCTTGGAAAGGCTTTCATATTAGTAACATAGAGGGAATCCAAGGATGATGTCTTCACATCACCATGAATTATTTCATTTAGGTTTGTTATCATAGTTATTTTTAAATATTCTATGCTAAAATTATGCTAAACTAATATTTTTTTTTTAAACAGTGGATTATGCATTTTTCCTTTTTCAAGGTTGGGGGTATATTATAGGTTGTTGGAAAGATATTGGTCATTGTTTTAGTGGAATGAGATCATTCGGTGAGAATTTGGACATTATACCTATTTGGATTAAGTATTTTAATTAATTATATATTTTTGAAATTAATTAATTAATAATAATTTAATTATAACTAATTAATTATAGTGGTTTGGTTGTAAGAAAGGACCCCAAATGTATTGGAAAGGGATGGAAATAGATGGATGGGCCTTGGTAGTTGTTGTCAACCCTTATGGAGTTGACCAAAGATCTTATAAAATGGTAGTTGGTCTCACATACATTCCTTATGGGATATATGGTTTGATTATGTGGAATGAAATGTGTGGGATCCCCATTTTAGGTGATTCCCTTTTGTTAAATAGTTTATTTAGTCTACATTTGATGTTTGAATTAAATAAAAATGAGTTAAATTCCTTAGTTAAATAAACTAAAGATCCTATAAGACATTGGTTCTAGTGTGTTGGCTTGAAGTATTAGCCACTGAAGGTCGAGGCCTAGACTGTATAATGTCTTGTGACCTCCGTACCCCAAAGGGGAGTGTCTAGGATTGATCATATTTAGTATCTTGGGAGTAGGATCCCTTGAGAACCTTTGGAAATAGCAGGTTGTGACTTGTGATGACTACACCATGAGAGTCTAGTAGAACCTTTTAGATACATTGTGGTTTCTAAACCTATTGATAAGTGGAGTAGAACCTAATGTGGCATGAAAATTAATGCATAGTCCTAGGTGGATGGACCTTAGGTGGATCTAGATCATGATGGGCGAGAGGACTGACCCTGAAAGATATTGAGGATAAAGATTGTCCATGGTGAATATCTTTATTATTTCCCCTGTAGTGTGATATAAGGTAGAATAAAAGTCCATTCTTCCATATTTATGACATCGATCAACACAATTTATACAGATTCAGTGGTTGAAACGTGATTATTGTTGAGGTCGGGGATCCAAGTGATGGTTCCACTACTATATTCAAACTAAAGGGATCTAATGGGTTCCTTGAGGATAAATACCCCCTTTTTGGTTAGCGTAATATAGTAATGGATGTTACTATAGAACATGGAGTAACATATAAGCTTTTTCAAGAAGAGATTAGGATGATGGGAAAAGGTATTGGGAAAACCTTCTATATTTCTTTATTTATGGAAAGTTGTGTGACACTCCCACTGGATAAATATGACATGATTTTCCTACCATTATTTGGATCTGGAAACATATTGTAGCTACCATGTAGTAAGATCTTGGTACAATTATGGTTTACAAGAATATATAGCTCTGAATTTTTGAGGTACGTCATCAATAAAAATCCCTTCAGGGACCTTACGATGGGGGCTCAGGGTCTATGATATATTGAGACCGACATCTAATGAGGTGTATAACGTCTTGTATAGTGGGGTGATCTTGGTTCTAGGTTTGTGAAACATATGGTCTTATTCCATAGATCATTATACTACTATTAGGGAGGTCTATGGTGACTTATAAAGAAAAATACTATAGGATAGGGATGTAATGTATAAGAAAACAACCCTTGGAGGGAGGTCTGTGATATTATGGTTGGAGATACCATGGATTTGGTTCCCCATTTATTATTATGGGTGGCATTATTATAAAATTCACTATGTAATTGAGGAGAATAATGTCTGTTCGATCAGGTTCATTGACCAAATGATCGATAATGTCATTATTTATTGGTTTTCCAATAGTTATTTATTTTATCGTAACATGTCACTCACACATTTCAGGACATATTCAAGTATGTGTGGCACCAGGTTACTGAAGCCTTATTGAGTTTTCTACTCACACCCTACTTGGGTCTCCACAAGACATGGGTACCCAAGTAGAAGTTTACTTGGTTGCATGTATGAGTTGGGATGAGCCACGTGTTTGATCGAGAAGGTCTCTTGGATGAGTACATGGATATAGGGATGATATCCATCTTAGTATGTTTTGAATCCAATATCATTAATTTTTTTATTCTAGTATTCATTTTTAAATATCCCAATGGGAATTCATTTTAGGTTTGTAATATTTGTTTGGGACTTTATCAAATTCATTTATTTTTTATGGTCTGGTTATATTTATATTGTTCTACTTTCGTTTAATTTTTTTAATGTATGTTGCTTGGTTATTTATTTCATTTCTACACACTCTGATATAGGAGTTATATTCTAACCACATCACCATCATAGACTCCCACTATTATTACCCTCTAGCACATGGGGAGAACAGACTAAGGTGCAATGGTGACCATTGGTCTATAATCAGTCATTGGTTTGGGGTGACAGGATGTGAAAATTTTGTATTACAGAATTACTTTTCTATTGTATTATTATTTCAGGATTTTTTATATTAGAAATTTATAGATATGTTAGATCCTATGATGGATTTTATGTTGGTTCATGAAGAACAATAGTTTTGATAGGATGCGCAAGTTACTAAGGATGGGATTACTATTTGATATTTTTATGTTATGATTCTATTGGATTTTCCCCTTGGGATATGTACATGTGGTTTGGATTTGATTATTTATTATAGATTTCAAGACATTGTCCCATTGGAAAGAGTCTAGTTAATTGACTTGGACTCTTGTCCTGAGTGGTCAAATTCATCTCATACATTATATCAGGAATGTAAAATATGCATTTTATAGGTTTTCAAGTGTTCATTTTCAATAAATTCTATGTTGAAGTTGTTTAAAGTGTCAAAAACTTCTCATAAGAATATTTCCCACATAGTAACTTGGTGGCAGTCTACTCAACTAGGAAAAATTATATATGCAATTCCATTATATGGTAATTCATTTGGATATATAGTGAGATTGTCATTGATGATGATGATGTTATGGAACCATGTGAACAATAGGTGTAAAGAAATTTTTGGGTTAGTATAGTCAAGTAGTACCTTAGTGATAAACCCTTAGTGGGTGTTATTACTTTCATTCATTTATTTAATTTTTCCATAAAAACCTATATCGTGATTTCCCACATATCTTGTAATACAATTCTACTTAATTGAGCAATGTATTTTTGTTCTATTATTAAGGGTTATCTAGGATGATGATGTTGTTGATTAGAAGAGATTATTAGTGAGGTATGATCTTCATGGGAGTAGTCTCATTGGTGGATTATCATGAGGATGGGTGGTCTAGATGTGGTTATTGTCTAGTATGTTATATCATCATATGTGAGACCACGTGATTCAGTGCATGGTATGTTGATGTCAAGGGTTGATACAAGTTCATATATGAAGGACCATGAAATGAAACCTTAGTGAGAGGATGGACCATTGAACTAGGTAGACAAAACCAGTGACCCTAATGTGATACTTGACTGGTAGGGATAGGTGAAAGACATTGAGGCCTTTAGTTTCAACTCATACATTAGTGATTTAGTGGTTAGTATGATCATGGGTGACCCATTAGAGGGGTTATCCCAAGGTCAGTAGTTACCTTTGAAGGGATCACATGTGTGTGATTTAGTGTATAATATTTATAGATTATATGTTCTATGGGATTATATCATAGTCACGGTGATACCTTTTGTTTTTAGGTAATCACCTTAAGAACCTGGGTATTGAGACTACTTTCAAGGGGAAAGTCTGTGAGGGTGCCCAATCTTGTTTACCAGTGTGTTGTGATTTTAGTAGTATGATTTGAGCATTGGTGGATGTCCGTAACTAGAATGGATTTAGGTGGTGGTTAACTGTATGGAAAATGATGAAGTATTATGGACCAAGAATGGGAACATGTGGTGAAAGAACAATTTTGTGAGGTGGTTGGCCATTTGATGGATCATGGAATGGGTAGGGTGCCCAATTTTGAAAAAAAGTTCCAAGGGAGATCATAGTGTTTTGAGACTAACATTTCATAGAGAATGTTCAATATAGAATTTATGACACAACACTCTTGGGTGCATGAGACAAATGTTGGAATTATTGATTACCATGAGAATTCCAAGGACTGATTGAATTTCAGTGGTTTATGTGTGGGCCAATTAGACTAAGAACCTCATGAGCATGGATTCAGAGGAGTAGCATTCATGGTAGATAGTGAAACTTTTGAAAATAATCTCAAGGAGTGGTATAAGGCATTCCATATGATTGGGAGTGCACCATTATCTATTTAAGGGTGGTGTCCCTCCTTATGAGTTGAGATTCGGTGATTTTCAAGGTACTCTTATTGAGATGCAGGTGTATGTGATGTTTGGTGTTGAAATTTGGAACTCAAGAATGAGTGGGTTTTTTCATGATACTCATTATGTTTGATGATGGATTGGCATGGACTATGGTGATATAAAAATTATTCCAATAGTGTGATGATGTGGAACACCCAAGGTGGGGAGAGGGATATCGGAGCCACGTGTGTGAACCTCACATGAGAAGGGTCCTTGGAGTGGGACCAGTCAATGGAAGGTCATTTTAGAATTATGATGCTGGTAGATAAATTGAATTGAGTGCTACTAGATTACTTAGTTAATTTGATGTGTTTTTTTTTGAAAACATAATCGCATGGAACTCGAGTGTGGTTATTGGGATTCATTTGGTTCAGGACAATCTGGAAGTGTTGGATAAAAATTGTGTTTCTGTTCATGGAGATCATAATGTGGGAACATCCAATTGTTGATCTAACTATAATGTTTTATTGGGAGTCAAGCATCGACTCTGGTGTGCATGTTTGAATGGTCAAGGGGTATCCCATGGAGAAATGGAACTGAGATCATTTGTTTATGAATTTATTGGTGGTTGAAGACAGATGTTTTTCATGAATGTTTATCCAGAGGTAGTTTGGAATACTTTTTCACTTTTTATTGGATGTGGTGAGCTAGGTACCATATCAGGAATATCATATGGGATGTTATGGGAGTGTTTTGAGGTTTCGTTGGATATTGTCAATGAAAAACTAGAACAATATTATTTTGAACTGGTAAATAAGATCTTAACCATTTAGAATAATAATTGAGATCTATGAGCTATGTTCTCAAACATGATTGGATTTGGTGTGTTGAGAACCATGTAGGGAGTATCGTTTGAATTTTAGGAGTTCATTTCGATAGGTAATTCTAATGGAGGATGTTCCAAAGCCTTATAATTTGTTCTTATATCCTAATTCCTATAATGGGGAGAACCATGACCTAGGTGATGAATCACATAGTTAAGTGGTCTTGTTTTAGGTTATACAGTCTTGTATAATCATGATGTTTATGTTCGGTGGTGGTATTGAGCATTGGATCATGTTTTGAGAATTTAAACGTAGTATGTTCAAAGTATTTCTTTGGAAAGAGGTAAGGTGTTCATAATTGGAATGATGTTTTTTAATGGAAATTGGATGACCAAGATAGGTTTGGATTTGTGGATGGATGATCATAAATATTTCTCATGGATGAGAAGTGTTAGGGTGGGGAGGTTTTAAAGTTTTGTGTCCATATGGACATCTGAAATTTAAGATTAATTGGAACATTCAAATTATTAGTTTTGTCATTTTTTGTTTTCGGATTTGGAATTGAGTATTGAGAGATTGAAAACTAAAAAAAACTATGTTTTGGACTAATTAATAGTGGTCACGGGATTTTCCATGAGTAAGGGAGGGTCTCGGGAGTGGATGGGATGGTTGAAGACCATATCTTGGACTTCTATAACCACCAGCTGGCCAGTGGGATAATTAAAGTCTAAAAAGTTCCCTTCCCCTCACCCTTTGGGTTCTTGAGTGGGTAGTTCATCCCTTCTTCATTATTTTGGTCATCTAGACCAATTTATCTCTCCCTTCTTATCAACTTCAATCTTCCTTCGAGGGGGAAGTTTTATGGGGTTTTTTTGTGTTTTCAGTCCCTATATTCCCTCTAATAAATTTCATTGATCTATTTATCATCACTTTTTAATTTTTTATTTCCCAATTTCGGTATTTTATTTCAATTCCATCGGATCATGGTTGAATAGTTTGATATTGGTGGTGATTTTTCACTTCTTTCATGGAGGGAATCCCAAGATGATTTTCACAAGTCATTGCACATCATTTTATTGAGGTATTGTACCACAAGTAATTTTTAAGTATTTTGAGATTAAATTAAATTTCATTAATAATTATTTTGACACTGTGGGATATGTATATTTTATGTTTTGAGGTTAAGGGTATGTTATCGGTTGTTGGAATGTGATTGGTTGTGGTTTTGGTGTGATGAGATAGACTGATGATAATTTAGGGATTATGCTTATTTTTATTAAATAGTTTTATTAATTATAAGTTGTTTAAATTAATTAATTAATTATTATTAATTAATCCATGTGGTTTGGTTATAGAAAAAGGACTTTTATTTCTTTGATGAGGCAATATTAGTTTTGATGGGCCTTGGCAGCTATTTTTGGCACTTACATAGTTAATCTAAAAGATTCTAAAATTGTAGGTGGTCTTGTATACTTTCTCTACACAATTTATGGTTTAATAATGTGGAATGTGATATGTGGGTTCACCACATTACGAAATTACCATTGGTTAAGTATTTTATTAAATTTAAATTAAATATTTGAATTAAATAGATATTGGAAGAATCTATTAGATGACTAGAATAAAGCGCCTAGCCAACATTGGACCTAATGTACTAAATTGATTCATTATCTATTGAGGGTAAATGACTAGTGTGTAGTATGTTTTATGACCTCTAAATGCCTGAGGGTGTCTAGGATTTAGCATAATTAGTGGCCCTATAGTATCATACCTTTATCACTAATGGAAATAGGGTATTGTGACTTGAGATAACCAGACCATGACTATTCTATAGAACCTTTAAGACACCACATGGTTTCCTAACCGCTTGATTGTTGATTTATAAACTTATGTGGAATGATATCCCATGAATCAGTATATATGGATGGACCTCAATTAAAAGGATATTATTTTGGGTTATTATACCGCCTTAAGGGACCTTAATGACAGAAATGGTTTGTGGACCATCTATGGGGAGATTCCAGGTAGGCAAGAATTCTATGATACCCTATTGAAGTCATTAAGGGATGTGACATCATAGAGTAATGAGTGTTGAACTGAGAATATAAATGATTCCAAATACTCTTGTGAGGTAACCACTATGGTACTGATATTGAAGGGATCTAGTAGGTTTCCCATAAATTGGTGGACCCTATGTGGGTCATGTGAGAGGGTAGTGGTTGTCACTATGGAACCCAAACTGACATAGAATCTGGTTTGGGAAGAGAAAATGATAATGGGTATAAGATCTTTTTTCTAACCCTCTTATTTAATTTATTTATAGAAAATTATATTATCCACCCTTGAGCAAGATACGACACAATTGGGCTACCATGATTTAGATTAGAATAGATATGGGAGAAACGATGTAGTTGAAGATCAGTTTTATTATGGATGCCAAATATTTTCAGGTGGAATATTTCATGGTGGATATCACGTGATTTACCACTGGTAGACTTACGGTGGGTTCCTAGGGAATAAAATCTTATGTGGGATATTATCTATCATGGAATGGTTATTCTATTAAACTAGGGTGATCATATCTCTAGGTTTTTGATATGATTGGTTATATTCCCAAGATGCAAAAACTCCAACAGGGGAGATCTATGATGAATTATAAAGAAAAATCTCATAGGGTTGGTCTTTAATAAAAAATAAAACCACCATGGAGGGAGGCATATGATAAAATGGTTGGGAATACAAAGAATGTGGAGCCCAGGTTATTATTATTGTATCCATTATTGCACGATTTTCTTAGAGACACTCTCGAATTGGGCCGAAGTAGGTATGGCCAATCATAGTAATGTACTAAGGTATTAGTGATTTATTTATTTATTTATTTATTTATTTATTTATAGTTTTTATTTCAACTAACCTTGTCACATGCACATATCATTGTAGATTATACTTAAAACAAGACTCTTTTAGTGGTTCTCTTATATTTTTTTAACTCACCTGAAACTCAGGTCCCCACATCACATGTTTACATGAGAAAACATTCTCTTGGTTATTGGATCAAATTGGATTATGTCCTAGGTTTTATTATGCATGATGGATTGGATTAGTACATGATTATAGGGATGAGATTCGGCATGGGATGTTTTATATCCAACATGTTTTATTTTATTTTATTTTGTTCTGTATATGTAACTGACCTAATTAATGGTTATTATATAAATGGAATGGTTTTTCAGGCCATTATGGAATTAATTTAATTATTATGGTATTGTTATATTTATCTACCTATAATTTTAGTTTATTTTTTGATCTATCTTTCATGGTTGTTTATTCAATTATTGTATACTCTAATATAGGGGTATAGTCTCCCATTTGGATCCATGAAAGGTTTCATTACAATGGTGGAGATGTATATGTTATTTTATGAAAAAAATCAATATAGGAAAGAGATCCTCCCATATCTTTCCAAAATCTATCTCAAAATCCCTCATTATATCCTTAGGAACCTAAATGGTTTTTTCAATATAGCCATTGATCTGAGGGTGGAATTTTATACTCATCCATAACTAAATATTGAATTCCTCCTACAAACTCCTAAATAACCAAGATGAAAATCAATCATTAATGTCAAAAATAATAATCCAGGGAATCCCATGTTATTGGATGATCTCATGTACATACATGCATTACATCTTCTCCATAGAACACTCCTTTTTATTATAAAGGAAGTTGGATGAGTTTTTTATTTATTCGATGATCACATAGATAGAGACATGACCACTTACATGTCATGGGATACCTATCACAAAATGCATTTTTATTGCATCCAAAGACCACTCTAAAACCTCAACGGGGTGGACCAAAACAACTAGAAACTAATATGATACCTTCGGATGTAAACAAGCTATACACTGAGAGATAAACATTGAAAAAAGTTAATACATTTCAGCTAGAACTAACACCTATGTTATTCATACATCTTAAAAAAATCGGGATATACCAACAAGGGTAAATTATGAAAGTCCATTAACACCTCCTCAAACATTTTTACTACCACCGATATCAATCCATAAAATAAGATGAAATTATCCCCACCTAAATAATTTCTATCCAGTGAATCACATGAGAATATATTATCATGGAAAACCTAAAAATTGATGTCTTATAATTGGGCCTCCCTCCCACGCTGAAAAAGTGGGGGGTCAACCATCATCAATCGAAGATAATACTATTTCCCTCATCCACTAAAGATAGTTATAACTTGGCTAAATACTTAGTCTCCATTCCTAACAACTAATAATGGTACTTCTTACAAAGGGAATAGTCCATAATTTTTCCCTTCCTTATAGTATAGAAAATATAAAATTCATAGTCAGGAAGGAACTCCATCTAACACTTCTTCCTTAGGATAAGATATAAATGAGTAAAATTTTAACTTAGACTCTTAAGGTGTATATAGATTATTAACTACTCTCCATGAAGGTAGTTTCACCAATTATTCAACAAAAACACTACTGATTCCAAATTCAAATCAAGGATCATGTAGTTTTTTTCATGAGGTCTCTACTATCTAGACCCATAAGTGGTCACTGACTACCTCTACATCAGTAAATAATAGAGACCAACTCTAAATGAATCATATAGAATTTCATATACAACTACCTTCTCTATAAACCTCTAGTTAGGATCCCTAAAAAACTTCCAGACATACTTCTAAAATGATCTCTAGCACTTCTATGTCCATGAAAATGGTTTTCCAATTTTGGTAAGTTTAATCATGGGGGTTGTAATCCCATATATGTTTTCCATGAATCTCCAGTAGTACCCCTCTAACCCAAGAAAATTTTATAATTTAAACCAAGCCATGAGTGGCTACCAAGTTATCACTTACTTGATCTATAATGATCCAACATCTAATCAACCCCCTGATAATATATTTCCATTGAAGTGGACTTCTTGAATCCAAAAATTCAACTTAAATATCATTCTATATATCTTGTTATCATGAAGTAAGTCTAAAAAAATATTCAAATTTTCAACATTCTCATCCTCTAATATTAAATGGGAAAGGATTTATTCAATGAATAAATCCATGAAATTTTCCAAAAAAAAGGATGAAATATTTGGTTCATAGGACCATGAACATATTCATGTTATTTTCACTCTAATGGGTATCACCATAAACTCTTAATGGTTATTCAGTAATTGAAATGAATATTTCATAATATCCTCCTCATGAACTTAAAGTACATGAAAGCTAAACCCTATATCAGTCTTTAAGACCATTTCTCTTCATTTAGCAGGTTGAATAGGTCATTGATCCTCAGTAAAGTATAATTCTTCTTTATTTTTACCTGGTTTAGGTGGATATAATCTATAAAAATACTCAATATCTCATACTCCTTCATGTAAAATGACAATAAAGCTACATAGGGTGATATACTAGGTCTGATGAATTCTTTCACCATAAGGTCCTCAAACTGCAGGTTAAGTACCCTAGAATTAATCAAGTCTATCCAATAAGTCTTGAAATATATTATAGTAGTCACGTGATATATATTGATATAGAATTAACCTATTGATGAGTGTGAAGCAATACTTAGGAAAAAAAATCTAGGAACTACACCACAACCATATGAAGCTGATCATACATGTTGTTTATCACACATAAATCCAAACACGCTAACAGATAGGTGATCATCTGTAAGTTCCCTTGTATAGAACCTACTCATATTAATTGAAGGTCCCACTAACCCATGAAGAAAATTTTAAATCCATAATATTTTAATAGAATCACACTCTAATGGTAGAATTATAGTTGGGAATTAACAATGAATAGTCAATCCATACCAAGGATGACATTATATGGATTTATCACGACCACTATAAGGTCCCATGAAAACATTGCTACATTATACACAAGCACACAACACTGAAATATGTGGGTGAGTATTTGACCACTTCAAGTGGGAGTTTCGATTCATATTTTTTATGTTATGGGATATAATAAAATCTATAACTCTTAATCTAAAGATGAAATAACAATGTATTAGCTCCCACCAGTGTCTATGAGTATGAGGGAAAAATAGAGTATAAATTGAACATTCTATGGATTGTATCGAGAACTATCATGTTATAACCAACCAAATCCTATATATGGTCACACACCTATCCACTATTTCTTTAATCTTGTCATAGCTTTTCTGGAAAAGGAAGTGGTGGAAATAGTTTGTAGTATAATCCACCTCCAATTCCTTCTCTGGGTACATCACTAATGCATCTACTAAATCCACTTCTATAAGAACCGCCTCTAATACCTTTAGAAAGTTCATGGATATGTCGATTCCTCTAACATAAAGTTCAATCAACATCCTAAATTACCTTTATTACATGATTGGTTAAGCAGTCATGTTAAAACATGACCCCATCCTTCACAAGAATAACAATGTTTTTCTCCTAGGGAACTAGATCCTCTAGGAAACTCTGGATCAATTAATCCTTTTAAAAAATTCAACTCATGTGGGTTCATTATATTCCACAACCCTAATGCCTGATTCCATCTGTCCAAGACTGATGAATCTACACTTGGATTACTACCGCCAACTACTTCTACCTACTAAACCTTCTCCAAAAAAGACTTCATCACTAAGGTTTACTCCAGAACCCCATCTTGGGTGGGGGATATAAATAGGAATGATGACTTAATGGATGTATCTATGGAGAAAAATATCAAACTTATATAATTATATTAATCTATCATAGATCATGTCAAGGTAGTACAATACAATATTATTAAATCTTGATGCACACTCATCAATAATATTGATTCCCTCCTGCAACAATAATATATCCTAGACACGTATAGATCTCAACATCACCATGTTGTAACACAGGAGGAAAAAATTCTCATACTCTACCCAATGAAGAATTTACTCATCATAGTTATGGATTATCATGGACCACCAAGGACTCTTTTCACAATGAATAAGAATGAAATTAAGTATTAAAATCGAATTTTTTGTTGTTTTCATAAGATAGAATACTCAAACCACCACCTCAAGCTAGTCCTTGATTTATATAGAGTCAGAAAAAAAGGAAGAAATTGGGTGGTCTATTTCACTGGAACTCATGAAACACACTCAACCTACATAAATCTTCATCCTTTCCTATTATAATAATTATCCACATAGTAGGTATAGGTATGTGTTACTACACTGTGAGGAATGGGTTCTATCACTTCCAAATGATTAGAGGTAAAACTATTCTATTAGAATTATTTGTAGAATTTATAACACTAATATGGGATAAATAATTTTTTATAAATTATTTAACATTTAAAAAAATTATTGTTCTTTACCTCTATAATTCATCAGTAAATTGATATAATTGTCTTTTCTCTATGCTCTTTTGATTTTCACACATGTAATATAAAAGGAATCCATAAAAAATTACACCATGGTTTTTAATGAAGTTAACCTCCAAGATGGATGACTATATCTTTAGTGTATGGGGGTTTTATCTAACTCCCAAAAAACACTCATTTTATTATCGAGGGGAAACATGGAAAAGTTTATATCCTTGGACCTGTATTTTCCATACCATCCAAGTACAATAAAATCAACAACATGAAACTTCTTCAAATATAAAATTTAACTTTTACCACATAAAATTACATCAGAAATGAAATATTAATTTCACTTATATTAATAACTAATCTGATGACCTTTTTCAATGTGTAAAAATCCAGGATGCTACCTCTTCTATTCTTCAGACCATTCAATGTTGGGATATTGTAGAATGAATTTATACAACTTATTCATCATCTTAAATAATTATCAATATATAACTAGATAATATCTCACTATTTTTATTCTTATTAAATTCCTTATATTAATTATTCACACAGGTGTTGTTTCACCTCAATTATGTGAAACATGGAATGTAAAATTTGATAATTGTGTATGATCCCTCCCTCTCTATGGTTTTTATATTCAATGTCTGAAACATGACATAGTATCAACCCTATTTACTTTTTTTCTCTTTCACTCATGAGATATAAGAGATAATAGTATTTTTTGTTTACCCTACATCACTTTTCTATTTCTATTATATATATTACCTATACAAGATCATCTTAATATATTTTCTATATTTTAATATGTAAATATCCTTAACTTTTATAGTTTATCTTCTCCCTAACTCTCATTCAATCATTGTCAAAAAATTTATTTAAAATAATATTATGTCTCCATGATACTTGGTATTTATTGTACATTAATCTTCCATAGAAACCAAGATTATATTAATTTCATGAACGCTATCATGGAGTCATGTACTGGCTCATTTTGAGGTATGAAACCTTCCCATGTGTTTACTCTTTATCATAAACCATGGTATAGAACACTCCCCATGGGGTAACTAAATCACAATCTCTAAATCCTTTTTTGGATTTTTTTTCTCTTAATATTCATATTTTGGGAATGATTTACATATTCTTAGTACAAAACAAATGAATCCTCATTACTTAGCATTGAAACTACTATAATGAAAAATTATAGTAACTATCATGAACTGAACAGTTCTCTCTTGAATCGGGTACATGATTATCCCTTGTCAAGATGCATAGGGCATTAACAATCCCTATAGTCTTACAACAATATCCTTATAATCATTGAATGTACCTTGGGAATTGTTTTTCCCAATGAAACAACTCACCAACTTAAACCACAAACCCAGAATAAACTTAACAAAAATTAGTAATTAATTATACAATAACAACATAGAAATTCATAAATAAATAAGTGTCCCCCAATAAAACAACACCTCAAATTATATAAAAGAATAACGAGAAAATAATCCATGAAATAAATAAATATTTTCATCAAAATGACCAAAAGTGAAACAAAAGGAGAAACCAAATATAGGTATAACAGAAAAATGAATGGTATAGATTTTAAATAGGTGATAAATAATATGAAAAGGTATAAACAAATTGAAAATAAGGGGAACCCATCTCTGTGTGACATGGGGTTCAATCCCTTATCATATCACCACCACCAACCCATGATCCTCTTTCCAAAATACCTATCATCATTAAAACGAGTCTTTTTATTACCATAACCTATCTAAATATGGTCTACATATGCACATTGGGTATTTGTATGGTGTGAGAAACACTATCCCAGAAGGATACACAACTTTTCTCCATGTTTAACCCCTAATAGATAAAAGCTCGTGTTATTTTAACATAAAACATATGAAAGTAATATTTTAAAATAATGGGAAAAAAGAAAAAAAACATGATAAAAATTTATAAAAGGAAAACAATGAAAAAAATAAAAAACATCCAAAGAATAATACACCATGGGAGGGACTTGAGTTATATATGGTTGTTTGGTAACCCTAGGTCTTCATGTCAACTTGTGAGATAAAGTTCAGACAAGTGTGTGTACCACCCACTAAGGACATCATGACTTTCCATAGAGGTATGGTGTCACCCATTCGATGTAACCATGTCCCATTACACACTAAATAGTACATTACTTGGACACGGGGTGTAGTTCTACCCCACTATGAAAACATTACCTTTTTGTAAATTTAGTTATCCTAGTAAAGTGGTGTGATCACAAAAGGGAAACTTAAGAATAGTATTCCCCCATTAGATACTCTGGTTCCCATGTTCCAAGTCAATTACAATATTATCACACGCTATTTAATAACATATTCCCATAAGTAATTCCTAATCCATTAGAATTTTCATAAACATGATATGTCATTAAAGGAACTTTATATACTAGAACAATGTAAAACACTTTTGGAACCCATGATATTTTTAATTCCCCACCAAAAATATCTTAGTATAATTTAAATAAATCAAATAAACCCTTTATAAAATATATCAAGAAAATATTCTTCTTAAATCATGAAACAAACATGAAACTTTATACATTTCACATAGTTAAAAAAATATCCTATGTTGAAACCCCACTTATCACGTTAGAGGGTATCCTAGAGAGAAATGAACAAACCACTAACATAAAATCCAATATATAGAATTAATCCAACTCAAATTCTAGATCACCAAGACCTTGGGGAGGAAGGACATCCAAAAATAAATAAGAAAGGTCCAACCAGAATATAAAGGATTTCAATTACATGAGTGATTATTAAATAAACAAGAAAAATCGCAATAAAATTACACCATGGATTATGGGAGAGGGGAACTCCTTATATGGGAAGGAGCTGGGATTGAATGGATAAAAAGGTGGGGTGTGATTCTTTAATTTGAATAAATTAGGTAAGGTAATTTTATAGTTTTTATGTTTTTGTTCAGAGAAAATAACTTAAATATACATGTTTTGAATATTTTGGTCTCATTTCATCACTTGGTAACTTTAATGGATGGTTTACATAGTTTGGTAGACTATGAATCATCCATGTAAAATGGAACTATCAAATTACATAATTTTGTCTCATAGTTACTCCTAACTTTGTAATGACCATTACTACCTAATTTTCATCTAAAAACATTGAAATTTCCAACCCATTTACATGAAAATAATAAGAGGATAAATAAATAAAGGTAAAAATACCAAAAAGTCTCACTATGGGTGTGATAGTGTTCCCATCCATACCATTTTTTCCCACAAAAAGGAAACCCACTGTTTCTAATGGGCGTATTCCCTACATCCTTATATATATCATAAAAATAATGATTTTCATGTGAGGGTATATTTTTTTATTAAATGTGTGTTTAAAAAAATGACACATGGTTATCATTTATTTTTTCACATAATCTATCATTTAAAAATATATTTTATATGACGAAACATTTGGGAGTTTCATTTATGTTTATGAAACATATACTGGTTTAAGCATTAACTCATGAATTGGAATCCATGAGTTAATTCATGAATTGTTGGGGAGATTCTTCAAGGGATTTATAAAGCCTACCTCTATATGGTGGAAAATGGGTGTGGTTATTCTTATTATTAGCAGAAAATTCTTGTACCTGATGCTCTATTTATTCTTATTCGTTGTCACTATGAGGTGTTATCACACCATGGAGGGATATAGAATCCTTCTCAAGCATTGAGTGATTCTAATCAGCCAATATATACCGCTGGAGGTGGGATTATTCTGTTTCCCACTATATTTATCTTCATCAACCACATATGGGGATGAAGATATAATGGATTCTTATTTTATGTATGGTACTCACATTTATAGTAGTTATTAATTTATTTATATTTTCGTAGTTTCATAATAATCCTTCATAGAGATCCTCATACAAGGGTTCAAATCATTTATACTAATTTTAATAAATTTTATTACACTCATTTAAAACCCTTTAGTTTGATCGAGGAAAATATAAGGCCACTGCTAACTTATATGAATTTACCACACACAAATCTCATGATAATCATAATTGTGCTACCATATAACACCAAAAAACAAAATTTAGGATCCATGAAAAACCTATTCTTAGGTTTCAATAATTTGAACTGACTACTAGTTATGGTAGCATTAGTTTCCAACTTATATTTATACCAATTTAGAATATGAGAGGGATAGGGTTATACATATTCAACTATGATAAATGGAGAACGTTATGAATTAACTTCAATAGATAAAGAAAACCCAGTAGATAATCTGACTTTATGACTCTCTTGGTGATTTTAAAGGGTTATATGTACCTCATGGTAAGTTTTTCCTATTTCTTCAGTCTTTGGTTACCTAATAAATGTTATACCATAATAAAAACATAGTCCCCAATTGAAAAATCAAAAGGATGACATTATTGAACTTCATAAGAGTTTTGGAGACATTGGGCAATTATCAACCACTATCGAATATTCAGAACGATCATCATGGTCTTTTGGATGACACTAGGTCCTACAAAAGATGTCCCACACATGACTTCACAACATAATAGATAATTCTAGGGTCAACCATAAACATATTTAAATATATCATCTTAAAAAAAATATTGTTAATTAATTCTTATAAAAAACAACCAATCAAACAGGTTAATCCCATTAATGTTTAAAGTCCAAAACGTAGGTTCAACGTATTTCCTCCAGAATCTGATTTGATTATTTCATCTACCCATCGGTCTAGGGGTGGTAACTTATACATAGATTCACCTTCATGTACATTAAATTTTAATATCCTCCTAATAATTGGGATGTAAATAAAGGATTGTGGTCCGAGATGGTAGATGAATTCATACCATGTAGCCTCATAATCTCCTAAAAATACAACCTTCCCATATCATCTACCTTCATGATCTCATTAATTGGTATGAAGTGGGTGGATTTTTTTATTCTATAAACTATAACCCAAATAGAATTATATCCATTAGGGGTTTGAGTTACTTTTATAATGATGTTTATGAACACTTCATCCCATATCCATGTAAGAATGGGAATAGGTTGAATAAAACTAGATCTTCATTAATTCTCATCCTTATTGGTAATAGTTATACCACTAAGACACGAAATTTGTTATTTCTCTCCTCATTCATAGATACCATTAAAATTTCTTCATATTATAGTACAATTTCATGGCACTAGGCTAGATATCCCATGAGACCAGTAAATTTCATCTAGAATGACTTTTCTCACAAAAGAAGGAACCACAAACCTACTCTCAAAACAAAGCGAACCACTTTGAGATGGAAAGAATTGATCAGTAGTATCCCTATTATATAGATATTCTCTAAGATATTTAAACTCACTCTATTCTACATGATCTCTAGAAATAAACTCAATAATCCTAGAAGAAAACTAAACATTAGTATGAAACAAAATCTCTTTCAATTTCTTTATCTTAGGATGTGACTCAGATAAAAGATTTAAGAGGTTTTACTCTTTGAAAGTTTACCACAAATCATAATATGGAAACTTTTAACTGAGAGAATCTATAATATCATTCCCCTTACTGGGAATATGATAGAGATCAAAATAAAACATCTAGAGATATTTGATCTAATTCTTATAACTAATATTTAATTTCTTTTTAGGGAATATGTAACCTAGGATTTTGTGACCATATAAATCCATGAATATCTTTACAAAGTGGTAATGTCTCCAATAGTTGAGGGTATATATAACTACATCCAACTTCTGATCATCATTAGAGTAGTTCCTCTAATTTGGTAAAATTCATTGAGATATGTAGGAGACTAAGTGATAACCATTCATTAAAACACAACACAAAACTATTCTAGAGGAATCATAATAAACAATATAGAAATTACATGCTTCCTGTAGAATCAATGCCAATGTAAAATTCAAATTCGTCTTCAGATCACTAAAGGAAGCCTATAATTCTAGGTTCCACATAAACTTCACCTTCTTTTGAGTGATCAAAGTCACAGATGATGAAAATTTGGATAAGTATCTAATAAAATGATAGTAGTAACTATCTATCACAAAATATATTTTAATTTAAAATAAATTCCTCTATTTACCACAATTCATAATGACTATCACTTTATTAGAATCCACCAATATTCCTTGTTTAGACACCACATGAATTATAAATCCTACTTATCAAATCCAAAAACTACATTTGTAAGGGCTATAATAGATTTTTTGGTTCTGAACAGTGTGTAATACAATTCTCAAGTGGTGGACATGATCCTTCCCAATCATGGAATAGACTTTGATTTTATCTCCAAATATCATATTAATTATATCATGGTTCCAATTAAATATATTTTTTTCAAGAAAAATGAAACTATAAGAGAATTCATCAGCCTGAATATCATCACAAGGTATTCAATTTGACCATATATTCTCTCGAATTTATTCTTTGGAATATCATATTCCCCTACTCGAACATAGCGGTACCCTAAATGGATGTCAAATTTTGGGAACCACCTATCCTACTTTAACTGGTTAAAGAGATCATCAATTTAGTGAAATGGGAAATTTTTATTTTTGGTTACCTAACTTATCTCTCAATAATGTATGAATTGTAATAGGTACCCTTCCACCTTCTATGAAAAGAGAACTAGAGTGGCCCAAGGGGAAAAGTTCAGAAGAATGAAGACCTTAACTTACAATCCTTAAAGTTGAATCTTTAAAACATTGATTTTTATGGGTTATATGAAATAAAAGGATAAAGAAACTATTCAGGTTCCCGAAAACAAGTTGATAAAAATCTCAACTTCCCACTCTAGAGGAAAACCTAAGAATTCATCCAGAAACATCATGAAAAATTACATTATAATATGAGTAATTTCACTATTAATATTCCATTTATCTATCTCAGCCAAGAGATATTAAAATTTACCTATAGGAATACCCAAATATAAATGGGGTGGTCTATCTTGGCTTTATTAAGGGTCCCAATACACTTGAAACACAAGAGGGTTTCCATTCGGAGAGGTAGAGGTCACCTTATATTGACATCTGTCAACATGATCGTTAAAGGTAACCATACAATCTATCCTGATAATAAAATAAAATGAATACATCTTAAGGATGAGGAAGTTCAATACTAACTCTAATTATTAGAACTAAATAACATAAAAATACATATCAATCCTTTCTCATTCATCTTCCCAAGGGGCATCAAAATTTACATCACATACAACAAAATATCAATATAGATATTCAAAGATTCTACAAAATGGGTATAGATAAATGAGTGATAAGCACTAGTATCAAATAAGTAAGTTTATATAGATTGTGAAATCAGTACAATACCTTTCACTTTTATTAGTGTTGACTCATATTCCATAAGAACTTGCACCATTGTGTGGAATTGTCTAGTATTGATATGGGTCTAAGGATTGTTGCTAGCCTTAGGTTCATCATTGAGCTAGCTCTAAACATATGATGAATTGATCTAACATTCATTCCATTTGAGTTGGGGTCCCACTAATTTTGATGCATTTGACTGAAGAACATATTACTTATGTGTTTATGAGATTGAACCATTCTAGGGAGAATAATATTCCTTACAAATCCAATGAAATGGATCAGATTGATATATAAATTCCAACCCTTAAATGGAATTTGGTATAAGTGCCTTTTATAACCCAAATTTATACCGTAATAGTAGATGGGATATACTCTAACCAATGTCGTTGAAGTTTAAAACTAAGACGGGTGCCTAGAATCACCACTACTCACCCTTCTTGGCTCATCAACATGATGATTCTTCCTACAAGAACCACAGCTACTCCCACCAAAAAAATGAGCACAAAAATCATTCCAAACATTCCCCCCATATCAATATCCTCCATAATAACCCTATCCAAAATCTTAACATAAGTCTAGTACTTTAAAAGGAAGATGTCAAATTTTTGACAATAGACCAATTTCAAACCTCTGATCCTCCAAATTATCATTCAATTCTTGCTCTGGTGTAAAGTAAAAAAAAGTCTGTAAAACTATAATCATGCATAAAAAACGACCAGTCACCCTACTAGAAGTAAAAATATTCCAAGACTTGGCCAAATACATCATATTTGGGTAAGAATTCTAGATTAAAATATATATGAATTCATTTAGTTACAAGTGGTTGTGCCACCTTACATAAACGATAATGTCCCACCACCTTTTCATGAGGTCTTTAAGAATGAAATTAGCAAACTTTACATTAATTTTTTTTGGATAACTAAGGAAATAAATAATCTATTCAATATTCTCCAGCAAATTTTTTGCCTTATGTGATTCATTTCATCCCCATGAAGAATGAAGTTTTTTCTATAGAAACATAAAAAATAAATCTTTTTTTGGACCCAGGTCAACTTCATTTTCTAGGGTAGGTTTAAAACCATTCCATGATCTAAATCCTAAACTACATATAACACTACCTCATAGATATTTTGGTATACAAGTGGGTTTTTTTATGAAAATTTATCCATGGTATCATCCTGTGGATTCAAGGGTTTCTTCTGATGGGGAATCCTGATACATAAGGTCTAGAAATAAGAGGAAATCATAAAAATTAATCATAATAAATATATATATATATAATAAACATTTATCTAGAAACTAAATAAATCTTATGAAGTTAAAGGTAATATTATAAACCCCAACCCTTTACAGGACAAGGCATATGTATAGGTATGTGTTCCATCCACCTTACCTGGATAATAAAGATAAAATAAATCCTAAAAAACACATTTCCTCATATCCCCGAGTAACTAAAGGGATGATACTAAGTTTGTTGGACATATAACTCCTTTCCCCCATTACTTGAGCTCTAATGATCCTATCTCTAGTTTATCTCAACATACAAAATAATTTAAATCTAAAGTTAGGATTTGATAACATTTTTTCAAAAATCAAATCAATTCTTGTAACACCCCATGATTTTAGGAGAATAATATTATGGTTGATAGTTTATATAACATGAAACACTGAACTTAAATAAACCACAAAATATTATTATTTAAATATGATGGTTTTAAACTTGCCATTAAATCAGCGAGTATGAATAGTATTAACTATATTGTACAATATATATATAGATATATGAAGGAAACAATCAATAAATAATTATTACAAAATTATTAGTAAATGAGTATTGAATTTTTATAAGTCATTTTATGCTTCAAAAAACATTTTCTTCCAAAGTGATCTCCATTAATTTTTGTGATAAAATATTAAAATTATTTAATTTAAATTTTATAAATTTTATTTTATAAAAAGGATATAATTTATGAATTTATACTATAAAAATAATATTATGATGAATTTTTTATAATTTTATAAAAAATCAATGAATAATGAAATATAAAAATGTTTTTTATAAAGTATATTTTCTTTTTGTGTATTAGAAAAATAAGATTCTATTTGAATTATTTTTTAAAAAATAACTAGTTTTTTTATTAAAAAAATATAATTATGGAATTTTTAATTAATTTTATATTTTAATTTGACAAAAAACATTTTTATACTTACAATGACATTTTTCTAAAAAATTGTATTTCTCTATGTTTTTGGATTTATTTTAAATTATTTCTAGAACTTCTAGGAATATAAAATTAAAAAATGGATTCCATATTATGAATCATTATGTCCAAATTTGGTAAATAATTTAATTTTACTTTTAGTATTACTAAATAGTAACCATAGTAAATTTTTATTATCATGATAAATGTAATATAGGTTAATTATGGTTAAAACAAATATGATAAGTTCTTCAAATCATCCCAATATATATTTATACTATTTTATGAGTTTATTTTAGAAAATACAATCCCTTCCTTTAATATGTGGAATTTTCGTTCTATTTTATTTTGATAATGACATTTATAATATTTAAGTAAAAGATAAAGTCAAAAAATGGTATTCTGTTTACTTTAATATCTCCAAAATTATTACATAAGGACAAAAAGAGTATAAGTTTTGTTAAAATGGGTATTTTAAATTTATATGATTTATTTTTTATCATTTTAATTTATTTATTATTATAAGAAATTAAATAATTACTTTTAATTTTTATGATACACTATTTCTATATATATTCAATTAAAATAAAATTGAAACAAATGATTTAAAAAAATTAATTTTATATTAATATAGAAAAATTAGTGTCACAAAAAAATTTAGATAATAATTAATAATTATGAATGATTTAATGGTTTATATTTTAATTAAATATTTTTGTTTATTTCATTAAAAGTCAAATTAAATGAGTAGTGCCAAAAATTACATTAATGATATTTTAGGGAAAGTTAATTTTATTAAATAACTAAAAAAATTTAAATAAACTAAAATCGGAAAATAATATAATATAAGGTTTATAATTTCATCATTTTTCTATTTATGAGTCAATATATACATTATAAGTAAAATTATAACCCTTTAAGAATGAAAAAGTTGTTACCATGGTCAATGTTAGATTGGGTTAACTAAGGGGTTAAACCAAACGATAAGGTTTAAAAAACCATGTAAACCTATCCAAGTTATATTGGGTGATCTTATTACTACCAAATAAAACCATATCTTAAAATATATTTCCATTTGTAATCATTTTTCTTTAAAAGTAATTTATTATAAATTAATAATTTAAGAAGTTACAAAAGGTCACCTTACCTCAATTATAATAGGGCACCTCTTCTCCTCATGTATTCACACATTTAGAGCTGTATAAACTAATAAAAACCTACTAAAATACCACAAAAACATTCTTATTCACATTATAGATGCTCTTTTATTCCCATAAGACCTACCCTATTATTATTAATAATATATTTGAATGAGTTCTTTCAAAGAAGAGGTAATCGTCTTAACCGGACACTTCCTTTTTACATCTTATTTTAACTCATATATATTTATGGTATTTGTCATAAAATAATAACTTAAGTATCCTAAATATACTTAATTGTTACTATTATTAAGAAAAAAGTATTACCCATCATCATTCCCATCAAATGTATGTTAATGTATCGCTCATTTGTATGTATGGCTTATTGTCTCCACATATAGATGCAATTAATTTTTCAACATTGCCTTATATGTATGGTTATAATATTGGATTTAATGTATATATGTGTTACTTATGAAATAATTATACTTTGTTAATGATAAAATTATATATACCTTCTTACCTTCCAGTCTATTATAAAATGATAACGTCACTCAAGCATGTGTGTAGACTACCTCCTTCATTAATCAATGTGATTCATTTTTCATTTCCACATTACATTGATGTTAATAAGGATGGATATAATTAATATAAATGTTATATATAATATAATAATTATTCTATAATGTTTAATAATTTTTACCTTTATTTCATTCCATCCATAGAACACTGAAAATAATGTTAATGCATATGTACATCCTACCGTCTCAATGAAAAATTTAATTAATTTTTCTATCACTAAATTTTATGGATAAATCAATATATATATATATATATATATTAAATGTAACAGCCCAAGATTTTATAAAAAAATATTCTTTTTAATTTTATTAATGTCTTGTGTTGTACGCTACACCAAAAGGAGTTTGCACAACACGCATCCTTGACTTGCCTTGCATTACACGCAATCGCGACCTTCCTCGATAGCGTGTGTAATACGCAATACCGAGTTTCACTAAACAACGATATGCTATTAAAATATTATTAAAACTAGCCGGTATGAATAGTAATAACCACTTTTTTAAAATTTTGTAAATCTTATTTTTCAAAATGAACTTCATTTTTGGATTCGGAGTATCGAATTTAGCCTAAGGTGAAATTTTGGTACATTTCGGATAACTTTCATATTCTGATGAATAGTGAAAATTACTAAATTATAATTAAAAAACAACTTTTTTAATCGAAATAATTAATAGTGATAAATTATTAATTGGAGTAGTTTTAAAGTATATTTAGAATATATTTTTACAATTTAATACAATGTTGGTCATTGGATGTAATTGCACATTTAAACCAGACATAAACAAGTGTCAATCTTTTGATAGATATTGTTTCTTAAAAACACGCTATTTGTTTTAACAGCGGGATTTAATTATAAAATTAATTAATTCAACTTCTATGTTATGAATTTGGTAAAATAGACTTCATTTTTGAATTCGGAATATGAAATATAGCTTAGGATGAAATTTTGGCATTTTTCTGAAAACCTTCATTTTTTGATGAATAGTGAAACTACTAAGTGGTAGTTAAAAAAACTGAATTTTTCATAAAACTTAATTTTGCCGCTTCTGTGAATGGAATTTCGAAAATCCGAGAGACACGGTTAATATCAAGGACTAAAATGTGGTTCAATGAGATGAAAATAATTTTTTGGTGAATAGTAACTTTTTACTTTTTTTTACCACGGTTAATAGTAAATAGGGTAACTAAGGGTAAATATGATATTACTATTACCCTAACACATGTCCTAATTCTATTGGATAAGTGTAATTCGACCAAAAACAACCTTATGAATATAATATGACCATTTAGGTCCACTTGGATTAGATTATGACATTTAATATTATATTATTTAATGAATAGTTAAAATAGTTAAAATCAAAGTTTAATAACTAAAACATTTTTAATATGGGGTTATACATAAGATAAATTCGATTGTAAAAATTCATTAGAAAGATAAAAAGATTTCCTACATGATGGTATTTTATTTGTAATTTTTAGACATAAAATAATTTAATTTATTTATGACACAACGATGATGCAGTAATTATCTTATTAATGAAATATTGACATAATTGATGTTATAAACACCAAAATAAATGTAATTTGAGATTTTTTATGAATTCCACTAATTTTCTAGGTTACTATGATATATTAATGTTGATTTAATCAACTTGGTTCGAACATTTAATTCTGTTATGACTTTCAAAAAAATCATATATCAAATAGTGTCAAAATTGACACAAAATAGTTTTTAAATCAAATATTATATTATTAATTGTTATTGTATTCCTAAAAATCTAAGGTTCGTCCAAATGACTTAGATAAGGATATATATATTAATAATAAACAATTTGGGGTTCGTTTGGCATGTTATAGTAAGTTTATTAACCATATAGTGAAAGAAAACAAAAAGACATGGTAAAAGTTAAATTATTTAACTTAGAGTTAAATCTAATTGATAAGGTTAAAATAATATCCTAAACTTGTCTAAATTCTATTGGTTGATAGGATTTCGACCCATACCCACTTTAGCTTAGAAATAAGACCCTTTGGAACCATTATAAACCGATTTTGACTTTAATATAAAATAATATTTTGAGATATTCCTAAGGTGCCCTTCTCCTCCCTTATAAAAGGGCACCTCCTCCCCCTCCTCCTCACACCAATTTGAGCACTCAAGCTCGGCCAACCCCTGCCAAAATCTCTTCTCCACTTCCCTAGAAACATCCTATAGGTTCTGGTCTTCCTCAAAGACCAATTTTAGTGCCCTAAGTGGAGGTCTCAAAGAAGTGCTTCAAAGAAGAGGTAATTACCGTTACCAATTCTTTCATCTTTATTTCTTCTTCCACTTCTTCTTCTTAGGTTGTTTCATTATGAAGTAATAACATCAGTATCACTCATATACTGATATGTTATTATAACTATGAAACAACCCTATTTCACCATCTATCCATCCTACGGAAAAAGAAATCACCGCGCGTGCGTACGTACGGAATACCGTCTCCACGTCGTGGTGTAATCTATTTTCCACCACCACCTTACATGGATGGGTATAATGGTGTAAAGAATAACTATACATAGTTATTACAACATAATATTGATTCTGATATATTGTATAATCCACTCCAATTCAATTAAATATTTATGGAAATGATATCATCGCTCGTGCGTACGTACGGACTACCGTCTCCACGACGCGATGAGATTCATTCTCCATGTTAACCATTTAAGAATGATTATAATGTATATATAAGAAATAATAATGAAATATATGACATTATAAAGCTACTGGATTTATGTATATATATACATATGTATTTCATCTACTTACTTCCATTTCAAGACAATAAGGAAAGAAAAACAGCGTTCATGCGTACGTACGGACTACCGTCTCCATGAACGGTGTTTTTCATTTTATTTATCTATCAATTATATATATATATATATATATACTGAATATATATGATATATAAATCATATTTTATATTCTGGAAGTAAGTAAATCAAGATATAAGTAATAATGATGTCAAGAACAACAAGTCAAAACACCTACGATAAATGAAACGATTTTACCCAAAACGCTTCTTTAACATGGAATTTACAAAAGAACGGGTAATATAATGTCATAAGTGAACCGTATATGATATCATAACAATGAATATGATTCTGTAATAAGTCAATGACATTATTTAAATCATTATACAGGAGGTTCGGACACATACGAAGCAAATTGGACCTAAGGTAAGGGAAATATCACAATCTCATTTTTATCTGAGATTGTTTATTCGTAAGTATTTAATGGGGTGTATTTTATCATCCACATCCATGTTTGATCAATATGTAATATTATTTTCATCCACTTACAATTGTTTAAATCCATTTTTACCCTTCGGTGAGTTTTTAGTAAAAGAAATAAAAGGAATCTTTTGTCGTTTTTCGTACGAGGTACTTTTTGACTTTTCCGACAAAAGTACGAAGAATGTTTTTTTTAACTTATACGGCATGAATGGATTTTTTAAACATTATTTCCAAGAAGATTCCTTTACAAGTTTTCAAGTTTATTTTTAATCAACTTCTTTTATTTTAAAGTTTTATGACATGATATGAAAGGAAAAAAATTTTTGAAGTAGAAAGGATATTTTCCTCAAGAATGAAGTTCAAGTGTTTTATTAAAATTATTTTCCATCTAAGATAATAAAAGGGTTCTGTTTTTATCCCTATTATTACATGGATTTGATTATGTTTTGATGGAAACATTTTTATGAATTCCTTTATCTTATATGAATTGTTTTATGATGTCATGTTGTTTAAGAATCCCATTTTTATTACATGGGTTATGCGATGATGTATGATTTATGATTATGTGGCACACATAAGAAAGGATTCATTATAAGATGGGTGGGACCTATATCTCCCTCCAATGCATTGGGTAATGATTTTATATCTCATGAGATAGACATGGCTGAAATGGTAGGTTATACCGGTTCAGTGAAACAGGACTGAAACGAGGGTTACTCGATTCAGAAAGGGACTTTGTCCACTAAGATAGTCTTGGCAATGAGTTATGACTAACAAGAAATGATTTTCCATGATTATGTGTGCATGCCACAAAGTTTCAAGTTTCATGTTATGATTATGGTGATCTCATTTTCACTTCTATGATTTGTTCCATGTTAAGATATTATGATCTCTTTTGCAGGTTATGATTTTCAAAAAGATATGATATGATTTTTATTTCTTTTGTATACCCTTACTGAGCATTTGAGCTCACCCTTTTATGTTTTCTTTTCCCCAGGATATAAATAAAGGTTTTAGGTAAAAAAAAGGGAAGATCTTTATGGGAGATATTGAAGATCTTTCACCACGATTAGAAGATTACGTTCCGAGTTTCCAAAGACACTAAACTATTACGATCCTTTAGTGTGTGTTTTTGTTATGTACTAAGTATTCCGCAAAAGTAATGTAATGTCCATATACGTCAAGATATGGGTCTCTACATTAAATATATATGATATTTATTCCATTATTAAAATTTAATATATTATTTAACCAGCATCAAAGTATAATGATTGGATTTACTGAACAAAAATACTATTGACAAACGAAACAACTAACTCCTAAAAACAATGATTTTAATAAGTAATTATTGATATATGGGTGTTGAGATGTAATAAAGGGATAATATATGATATTATAAGAATTTAAATGATTCTATTATATAAATATAATAAATTTAAATTTATTATATAGGAGGTTAGTGTGCTTCTGAAGCAAGTGGAACTCAAGGTAAGGGTTTATAATCTCAAATTATCTTCTTTGGGGAATATGTTATGGCAGGAACCTATCTTATTTCATAATGTTTATATATATTTCTTTACCTATTATGACATGATTATACTAATTTTCATGATATTTGAAGTTTCATTTTAAGTTATTCTTTCACGGGTCTTATAATTCAATTGTTACCAAAGTGGTAATACTTTTATACTACAATATCATATTATTTTTATTTCATTTATTATTATGTTTCCAATGATGATATATTACTATATAACTCCTAAGAAACGCATTTATTTTTATATACTCTAGTTATTTATTTATAATACATGTTTTCATTTCATTATCCTCTATTTAAGTACTCAATAGACCCAAATAACATTTTTAATGAGAAACAACATTGTTTTTCACTTCGGTCAAAAAACACTTCTCTTCCATATCCATATTTTCTAAAAACGTTTTCAAGAGTTTTTAAATAATATAATATAATTGGTTAATTTCAATTTTACACATGGTTTAATTTTTTTTTAAAAAAGATTCTTTAGTTTTTTTTAATTGAGGTACCTTTATACTTTTAGCAAAAATATGAAAGGAATGTATTATTTTAACTTAAATGACATGAAAAAAATTTACTACCATCATGAGCGCTCAATACTATAAATATTCTCTTATAGTTTTTCAATTTTATTTAGCAATAAAAAAATTTTCTTTCTATTTTGTGATTTTATATTTTATTAAAATGTATTTTAATATTTTAAAGGTTAATTTTCTTATTAATGTTTTAATGACCTTGTAATGGTATTTTTATTCATCAAAGAAAACAACCATGGATTTCACTTATTCTATGATATGGATAAGATCTAGGGTTACCATTATTATTCTTTTTCTATATAGTTAAATTTTATGATAAAAACATAGTTATGGAACCTATTCCTTCTCCACTGGTTATTCTCTTATGAAATGATGAAATATTTATAAAATCCATTTATTTTCTATGGGTCACGTTGTGTTGAAATGTTTATGAAACCTATTTTTTTCTTGGTTTCTATATGATAATTGTTTTATGATCTTATATAATAAATTTTTATGATTTTAATTATGTTATGGGTGGACTTAGAATTAAATATTTTGTTAATGTATTAGATAAATTTATATATCTCATGAGATATTTATGGAAAAAAAATCAATGTCATCGATCCACTATGGGATAAAAGATGATGTGTTTGATCCACTATGGGAATCAAGTCTATTCACTTGATCCACTTTTTCAAATTGGGGATGATTACAAATTCACTATGATTTGATGGTATAAGTAGTTAACATTGACATAGGAAATGTTTTTTATGCCTATAATGGTGCCACGGTTTTATGACCTGAACTTCTGGTTCGTGATTGATTTATAAAGATTTATCATTATTAATATTCATGCCTTTTGAAATGATAATCCTTTTTTCCTTGAACAATGTTTATGATCATTGATGCATTGGGTATTCTTTTCCAATGTTACTACCATGTTCTCATACAATCATTCCAATGTTATGTTTATGTATCTCCCTCATTTATCCTTAATGAACATCTAATTTTGCCCTTTATTAGGTTTCCTTCCACAGGTTATGTCGAAATGTATTATGTATGATACTTCTAATGAGGGTTCTAGTTATAAAGAACTTAATAGGAAATTATGTAGTTCACGTTTAACCATTTTTTATATATCCAATTGTCCAAATATAGTAGATCATTTTTGTTATGGCATGGATAATAATGTATTGTAATTAATATTCATCTAATAATATGTATTATCAACATTTGAATTTTAGGGGTCTCTATAGGTCTCCCTTGAACCAAGCACTCAAGATGACGCACTATAAGGACCAAAGGGAATTTCTAATCCCCATGAGCTAGAAAACCGAGCATGGACATCATAGAATTTACTTTTGGAATGGTTTCACTAAATAAAACAAATCACAAGTTCAAATCACAAATTTGGCATGAATTTTCTACAAGATTCAAGTAATGAACCAAGAACAACATACAAATTCATCTATAAATAAGTATCACACCAAGAAAATATATCTAAAAGTAAAGAAAATACAATATAGAAAATGAACCATGATATCAACAAACATTTTCCACAGAATCACCAAAATTGAAACAATAGGAGAACTCAAATATAGGTATAAGTAGAAAAATAATTAGGTGGATGAAAAATATGTAATACAGAGTATGAAAAATACCAAAAAAATGAACAAAAGGGCCACTCATCCCCATGTGAAATGAGGGTCAAGTCCCAACTCTGTCACTAATATCAACCCATTCTTCCCTAGAGTAAATACCCATAATCTCCAAAAAAAATATTTTTATTACCTGAAACAATCAAAAAAATTCTATATTACAACCATCCAATATATTTATGGTGTGACCAACACTATCCAAGTAGGATCCCACCAATTGTTTTATGTTTAACTCTTTCTAGATAAAAACAAGCATTATGGTTTGAAATAAAACATAATAAAGTAATATTTTGACTTTTTATCATTAATCATACACCATGGGGTTCCCTAAGTCATATATGGTTTTTTGGGAACATTATGTCTTTGTATCAAATTATGATGTAAAGGTGAAACCAAGTGTGTGAACCACCCACCAAAGAGTTTGTACCTTGTCCTAACAATAAGAAGTATCTCATCCGATATCACCACAACATATCACCCGCTAAGGTGTACATGTCTTATCCTAGTAGTGTGGTCTCTCTAATCTAAGTCATCATGACCATTCTATAAATTTAGTTTAGTCAGTGATGTGGAACGATCCAAAATTGTTTACTTAACACTATCCCCCCCAGATATATGATTTCCCATGTGCTAAGTCAGTCAAAAGTATATCACACACCATTTATAAAACCATCAAATAAATAATTTCCAAATCATTAGAATTTATATAATAATACATTCTATATAATCCATATTATTTATCAAAATTAGGTAAAACACATTAGGAAACCATTAAATGTATAATTCCTCCTCAAAACTATAATAGCATAATTTTAATAATACAAAACACCCTTATAAAAATAAAGCAAGCATGTTCGCTTCATAAAATAAGACATTCAAAAGAATCCTTCTACAGTTCACTGAGGTAAACCAATAACATGCAATAAATAATCAAATGGAACATAAAAGGGGATCATATATATTTAATAAGAAACCAATAAAATCAAAATCAAATCTATATAATTTGGCCAACTCAAACCCAATATCACTGAGACCTTCAAGAAAAAACAAATATGAGAAAAAAATAGTAAATGACAATGTTTATTGGAGAGGAGGAACTTAATTGAGTTATTCTTGAAGAAGCAAAGAAAAAATACCACTAAAATTATGTGACAGATAATGGGGGAGAGGCATTCCTTGCATGGTAAAGAGTTTGAAGTTGACCAGTTCAAGATGGAGGGGTGTCCTGATTTAATTAAAATAAGGATAGAAATATGATTTTTTATTATTTAAGATTAGTGGTATATTCATGGTGTTTTTTCACGGTTTGGTAAACCATGTTACAACCATATGAAATAAAATTTTCAAATTATAGATCTGTTTACTACAGAGTTTATCCTAACTATGAACTGACCATGAAACCCCCAATATTATCCAAAAATGTTGAAATTGAAAACCAAAATACCCATAAAGAAAGGGAGGATGAATAAATAAGGAAAAAAATAACATAAAGTGATACCATGGGTGTGATGATAACCTTAATAATGATGTTAGAAACATTGAAAAGTATAAAAGGAATTTCCTAATTTTAACTTCTAAATATGACTTCTAAAAAATAATCACCTCTTAAATTTTTGATAACAATCATTTTTCATTAACTAATGTCTCTTAAAAACGTTAAAGTTACCTTTAAACACCATTTTATATACCATGTATTTTTTATTTTTCCTATCTTATCTTATTGATTTACAATTGTAGATTATTTAAAATACTCAAATGTAATATATTGTATACCCATACTTATTACATTATAGTTTCATTCCTTTATTAATTTTCCACTTCAAATAATATTTTTTAATAGTAAATGAATCTTAAGAATTCCATATCCCTTACAAAATATGAGAATAGATATATTGTTCTAATACATTTATAAAATTCATTCTATATAACCCATATAAAAAACTTTTACTCTTATAATTTCAAAGAGTTACTCTTGAAAAAAATGAAGATGAACCTTGTGATTCGAAAATAACTCCTGCAATTCCCAAATTTTAGTCAAATTAGAACTCTTGAAAATTTATGGATAATATTTCTATCTTAGTCAATTCTCTCTAACTGTTTTCCAATACACAATTTCTTGATGACTCTTTATTTTCTTAAGGATTATATTGGACATTTACAAATTCAAAATAAATGGGTCTTGGATTACCTTTACAACCCTTAGTGTGAGATACAATGGCTTTTTAGATATACCTATTATTTATAAAAATTATATATCATTTAAAATATAATACATATCTCTGTAACCAACCTATGACTTGGTTAAATATATAAAGATACAAAATATATTATGCATAGTGTTCTTTTTTAAATTTATGAGATATTTGAGCTCAAAATTTCCATATTCATCACCAAAATCGTCAAATCAACTCAACCAATTCAAATTTATTTAGAATAACATCAAATCATATTTTTCTAACACATGAATAATTATTAGGATTTATAATAATTTATATAATCCTTAGTGTATTTTAATGGTATTATATTTTTTCAACTCAATTATAATACAAGAAAATACCATCCATGAATATTTCCTCATCCAATATTTTTCTTCATATGAACATCACCTTGGATGGAACTTATCAGCTGAATTTTATATCTCTTCTTAGATATATAAAGTTATTTAATAACCTAACTCCATGGATCTTCACTTCTTCAAATCCTTCATATCTTTTCAAGTATATTCACCACATAAAACATTAATCAGAGTCATATTCAATAAAAACATTTCAAGAGATTGTGTCTCTAATATAAACCTATATAAACATATTCATATTTCATATAAGTAAGGAAAATAAAATCACATTATTTTCCATATAATAAATAGGAATATCTCATAATTATATGTTTTTCTTGTTCATCACATATTTCCTTCACATGTATTGACAAAAAAATACAACAGAAACATATATTGGTTTCAAAAATCTCCCCATTTTTATATATTTTCAATATAAGATAAATAAAATGAATGTCGATATGTGTTCCCAGTTTTCCCCCTCCCTTTATTTAAAATATAGATAAATAACTTCACATATGATTTAGTTGATTCAATTAAATAAATAAACCATTTGGTATTCAACTCTAAGCCTTATTGAGCCATTCTCAAGGTAGAAATCATGAGGATTTAATCTAGGAATTAAAATTTTTTATTAACTCATATTAATATAAAACCAACTCAACATTAATTTTCCATAGTTTGTTCAAATATTTTATGCTTGATAAAAAATTTTGATACCGATTATTATAAATATTCTCTTGCGATTTTTCAACCTGAATTCATGTACTAGTTCTAACACATCAATTAGAAATATTCAAAACAATAAGTAGGTTTAACTTTAGATATCAACCCTTGATTTTATCTTTACAATGTAATTTATCAATTTATAACCTCCCCCTAAACACTAGATTTTGTTTCTATAAAAACAAGAATGGGGGAATTTGTAATGATAATTATCAATATCAAATCAAAATTTTAATATTTTAATGAAATAGTAGTTTTGTATCCTTCTCTATTTATCAAGATAGATTTTCATAAAGGTTATACACCAATCAATTATTTGTTAAGGACGATTCACTCTAATATTACTAGTGTTATATCATATAAAATAGATGTTTTTCTTATATATTTCCCATATTTAACATCATGCTTCTCTCCTTAGTTATTCCCTTTAATGATGAATCATCTTCAATTTCCTCCATAGAAAGAGAATCAAAATATGTATGGGAATAAGCTGGAAGTTATTTTCCCATTAATGATAGAAGAAATGTAGTGAATTTTTTATCAACCAAGATGCTTCATTCTTTCTAGATCCATGTTATCGTGAACTCTTTATGTTTTCATTTCTAATTTTATAAGAGGAAATCTAGGGAAGCATGGTTTCCATGATTCTTACACATTAAAATTTTCCTTGGATATTCTTATTTTCATGAGACGTGAAAGAATATACATTTCAAGGTACAAGAATTTCCTTTTTTAGAATATCTAGTTGGGCTGGTAGCTTGATAAATTTTCCTTTGAAATAAGTTCAACCTGTTTACACCTCCCATATAGATTATCATGAGGTCTTGGGTAATCATCTCATGAAACCCTATAATGAAATTTTACTTATTATTAATAAATAATTATTTATTTATCTTTAGTAATTGTACTTTATTTCGCCTACATCATATTTCTTTATAGTTATAATTGGGTTGGCCAAACAATCATTCATTCTCTAGTAGCATGGTTACATTTTTTCGAAATTCCACATTATTTCTCATGTTTTTTCTCCACCAAACTAACAAATATGGTTCTTTATAGGATAGATACCTTTTTTCATCATATTAATTCTTACACTACTAACAATCCAATATTTTTTTAAAATATTCAATATTGTGTCATCTTCTTCTATAATAGAAGTAGATCTTCCTTTTTAGGTGACTTATTATTTTTTCCCTTCTTGGGTTTATTTTGAAAAGAAATTTTATTTTTTTATTACCTAATGATATCTCAAATTTACTACTATAAAAAATATTATTTTTTATTCATATCAAATAAAATTATTTAGTAATATTATTTGTGGTCCTATAAAATGATTAATCTTCACTATGACCACTTTTCTTAGAGATTACACTTAATTCTAAAACACTATAGAATCTATTAGATATATATAAATTTTAATATTTATTTTGTGAAATTTTCTATAACTCAACCTTGATCAGTATGACATCGAATTTTAGTTATCTTATATGAGGTAATAAATTATTCTAACAAGAATTATCATTTTTTCTGAATTTTCCATAGTATCGTTAATATCCAAAATACCTTATTTTCATTTCGTTAACAATATTATGACCAGAATTGAATGCTTGTTATTTTTTGTGATGTATCACTATTTAGTTAGGATTACTTTAGAGAATTTATTATTCCACACTTTCTCACATATAATAAATTACAGTGGTGGATTCTTCATTAATTTTCTTAATCTATCTTTATATAGATTTTGTTTTAAAACCAGTAATTGATATGGAACTTGAATTATAATAAACATAATTTTCTAGAATGTGTAGTACATTTTGATTTTATTTAATTATAGATTGATAATTTTATGATCCCAGACTCGTTTTCCACCATATATAGGTATTTTAGATCAATAATCCTCCTTTTAATTTTAAGAGATAGTTTCTCATTTCTTAGCATGTTGTTAATACTTTTCTTAAGTAGCTTCAAGATTTATTGGTTTGATTTAATGATCAAGAATTTTTGTATTTAGGTCTTGTTAATCATCCTAGACTAACTTCATCCAATCTTCACACTATTTATAAGTATTCCCAAGAATATTTCAATGAATTTTATTTTCCTCTTACATTGAATCATCAAAATATTTAATATTATTTTATTTTAATTATGGTTGTGCATTATTGACTTCAATTTAATAATTCTATTTTTTCCATTGAATGATTAATTTAATCCTGGACTTTCCTAGAATCTTATATATTTTAAATTTTATTGATCCATTCATCCTAAAATATGGATAATATTTCTTCAATCTCTAAAATCATCTCAATTATATCTCTAATTTTTTTCATAGATTTAAACTTGTCAACACTTTTTATTCCAATGTTATATCCATACCTTCAGAGTCATATTCAAGTTGGGTCATCTCCTCCTACATACTTTCTAAAGAGTCAAAAGTGAATGTGACTATATATTTTCAAAAAAAATATAGTATAACATTTAATTTACATATCAATTCATCTTTTAAATCCTCATAATAAAGACATCGCACACTTGAGCTTGGTTTTTCTATCAGATAGATTTTACAAGAGATTTCTACCACTTAATCTCTGGATGAATGGTTATGTTTTATGAGGTATAAAGTTTTCCCATATTAATATTAGTGTATTAAGAAACTAAATTTTCTTATACCATTCTAAACCTATCTTCAATGGAATTACAGTCTGGGAAAAATGATTTTTATTCCTTTTTTTATAAGAGGGATTCCTTCTCATAATAAGTTCTTCTAAGTGATAGATTTTCAATAGATATAATAGAATGTACTAAACTTTTATTACCTATTATTATTATAGGACCTTTGTTCTCTTCTTTCATTGATGAGTCTTTTGAAAATTTATTTTCTTCTATTTTTTATAATTCTTCAGTGTCATGGTAGATAAATCTTCCATGATTTCTTGGATAGAGAACTCAAATTTTTCTTTAAATATTTACTTTATGATTCTATTGAAAATGTAAAAAAAATTAAAAAACATCATTTTTAGAAATTTTTTAGAATCCAATCATATGTACAACCTATTATTTGATACCTATTATATGGATTAGTTAGGGTATGGCTAACAATGGGAGGGGTGAATCAGTTTTGGTAACTTATTAACCAATTAATAACCTTTACCCCCATATACCTATACACTTCTTTAGTAAATAGACCTCACCATCTTCTCCACAAAGTTTTGGTTTATGAATATAATATATGAATTTAAAATCACAATAAAAAGGAAACCATGGTTAGTTAATGATGATACCTCAAATATGGAAGACTATTTCCCTCATGCATGGTGGTTGTTATCTAAATCACACACAACTCACCTTTTATCATTAAGAGCCTAGTTAGGATAAGGTATATCCATGTACCCAAACTCCAAAAACAAAAAAAATTACATTTGAATCCCAAATTTTTAGATTCTTTATATATAATATTTTTTTAATACCACATTGATGGAAATCGAAAGAAAAATATTTGTGTCCCTTCTAGACGAAAACGATCTAATCGCATTCTAAAATGTGCATCAATATAGGATGTTACCACTTCTCTAAATCATACCTTACAAAATAGGGATATTGAAGGTTGTAATTCAATGACATCTTCTTCAGATAGAATAATTATTAATAGATTACATGTTTATCTTTCATTATTGTTCTTCTTGTTCAAGGTAAAATCTCAATTATTCATAAAAACTAGTTATCTTTAATTATTTAACATGAAGAATGTATAATCAGATACTAGGTTTGCCTTTATATCTCTATATTTATCTCTCTATATGATATTCAAGTATGGTAATAGAACACAATATCGAATCACTTTCCCTCCTTCCCTAAAAATCACAAGATATGTAAGATAATAGTAGTGGGGATTCACCCAACATATATTTTTCTACTTCTCTTATAAATAATATATACAAAAAATATCATCAATATATTTTACTTATTTTAAAATTGAAATATTCTTGACTTTAAATAATGTATCTACTTTTAAATTATTTTGGAAACCTCATTAATTATTTTCATTAAATAAATATTAAATATCCATGAGACTTGGGATTTATTCTACTTTAAATATTCTATAGAAACTAAGAGGAAAATAATTTCCTCTGGGTATGTATAGAATCATGAAGTGTTTCAGTCAAGGTGTGAATATTTCTTATAACTTTACTCTTAAACACACAATATGGTGTAACACTCTTCTCATGGAGTAACTACATAAAAAACTCCAAAACCACCTTCACCTTATTTCTCAAGATAATTAGCCTCAGAACATTGATTTTTTATTCACTACACATTGAAAATTTATCATCATTATTCAACCCCAAATCAAATATGTTGAATCACGATATTAAACTTAATCCTGATGTTAAAAACACTAAATAAAAGAACAATAATTATTTTATTTTAACATCAAAAAGTATCTTTTTGAGAATTTTCATCTCTATTCACTTATAGGGGACTCACATATTTCTTTATTTGATGACACTAATGAAATGAAAAATTTACCATTACACAACACTGTATACCTAATTCCTTTTCCATTTTACTTATATTCCCTAATTGAGTTACATTTACTCATTATATAAAACACTCTTACATGATATTTTCGTTTCTCTTATGTTTTAATTAGTAGTTACACACCGTTTTTGGCTTACCACTTCAAATGATATTTTATAAGAGTAAATGAATCTTATAAAATTCCCATAAAAATTATGAATTTCTATAATAACACTAATATTCGTGGGTTTTAACCAGATTGATTCTATATAACCCTTATGAAATATTATTTTAATCTTATATTTTGAAAATTTTACTCTAATGAAAGATTCATATGAACATTATGAATCTCAAAGAACTCTTTTATTTGAAAAATTTCAGTCATATAATGACTCTTAAATATTCATGGATAATTTTTTTCCTTTTTCAATTCTCACCAACTACTGACCCTTACACAGTCAATGACTACTCTTATGATTCTCAGAGTGTCTACTAGAAATTTCCAAATTCTAATTAAATTATTCATATATTAGCTATACGAACTATAGTTTGATATAACAAGGAATTTTTTATTTCGTCTTTTTATAGGAATATAATGTATCATATAAAATATGTTACATGTCTATGTAGAAACTCTTGAACATATACAAATATCTAAATTTTTTAAAAAAATATTTATAATGTACTATTTCATATTTCCTATAACCTATAACTCAAAATTTATATATTCATATTCAAATTACTCAACTCAAATCAACTACTTAAAATTTATTTTGAATAACATAAAATTTTCTTCAAGTAATAATAGAATTTTTCTAAATAATTATGCAACAAACAAATAATTCATATATTATTTAAATGGAATCCCCCTACCTCAACTCAATTGTTCTATAAGAAACCATCATCCAGGAATATTTCATCTTGTAATATCTATCTTTATATGAAAAACATTTTAGATGAAAATTCCCATGTGGATTCTCTGTATCTTTAGAGAGAGAAAAATTTCATCAATACCAATAAATGGAATCATTTTCCTTTTTCATATGATCATTGAAAATCAACTCACTTACTTTTTCCACTTAAATAGTTAAAACATATCACAATTACAAGGTTCACTACTTCATTATCTATTGACGTAGTATATATTTCTTATAAAATCATTGATATGAAATAAAAAACACAAGTTTTGTTATATATCCTCCCATTTTTTATGGAATAATCGTATGATATATCCCTAGGATGGAAGTTTTTTCCTTAAGCTAGTTAATAAAAGGAGGCCCAATCACTATCACAGACATGGAACTACCCTACCTTAAGGTCTCAACTAGCTAGCTGCATGGATACAGCATAAAATTTTTCAAGATGGACCTTAGTCATCATATCATATTTGGGGAGATAACTCAAAAAAGGACAAGAAAATAAATTACCCATTCTTATATGGTGCATGTACTTTTTATTTGCTCCCTTTCAACCATAATCTTACTATACTATGTTGAGAATTTGGTTATCAAATTCATAGTGGATTGATACATTGGACTTTATAAAAACACTTGGTTATCTAGGATAAAACATTGACTCAACGCCAATTAAAATTGTTCCCCTAAATTTCCAAATCAATCCACACCAGAAACCTAACTCTAAAATCCATCCCTTAGAAAACCCTCACTTTGATACCACTTTGACATGAACCAATGTTCCATTATCTATCTTGTGCTTCATTAATTTGACTCTTCCACCCCAAACATACCTTCAATAGGCCAAGTGCTTGTGACTCATAGTAAGTTGGAATATCATACATTATGGGAGTTCTTATCCTAATGCACCTATAGAAATATTTATCTCTATAAAATAAATAATGATTTAGGATAAATAAAAGAAAAAAACTACAACATATAATACATGTAACAAATTTTAACATCCATAATGGTAAAATAGGTACATAATGAATAATAAAAATGGAATGAGATAGACCCAACAAACAAGAGCGGAAAATGGCCTAAACAACCAAGGTCAAATGATCATGTAAATGAACTGACTCCTAATACAAATGGTTTCCTTTTCTACCACATTTAAGAACTACTATGCTCTAAAAAAACAAATTCCACCAATCTCATCATAAAACTATCTATCATCTATATAAACCATAGTTTTTCAGTTGACGATTCCCAAGTTGGGGTGAGTACATTCATAGCAAGTAGGAATCCCCAGAAAGTACAATGGAATAATAATAAAACTGATTATCTCAAAACAAAAAGACCATAGGGAAAGGAATAAACCATTAGATTCCCAACCTATATTTAATATAAAAATATAATATGAATAAAAAGAGGGTCCCCCTCTCTAAAATAGCCCAACTATAAGAGAACTGACAGGAAGAACTGAGAATTTGATATACCTAAACCAAGTATATTTTTTCACCTTTTTGGGACAATATTAGAGGATACTTTCTTCTATGAAGGATGAGTATCATTAATGAGAGTAATAGGCTCCAATGGTGGACCCTCACCCTTTTATATCTATTAGATGGGGTGTGTTAACGCTGTAAATAGAGGACACTCACCCTGAGTATGTAGTGGTTGACAGACCATGCCTATGATGTGGCGGAGAAACACCCTTTAAGGCAATATTACATAAATCTTAATATGTATGTAATATATATTAGATTATGTTATAGTGTATGATATAAGTATATAGCATGATATTCAATCATGTTATCATGAAAATATAAATATTTCATGATTGGCATGTCATTTAATATGATATGTTGATATCATAAGACATGAAGTGTGATTTTATATCACTTCCTCATCCAATTGAATATTATGATTTAATGATATAATATGGAGTATTATGTGTGTAGTAGTAAGGAATTACATACTCATGTAACCTATGATTTATAATCTATTTAATGGTCAATGTTATCATCCATGAATCTTTTAAATGTACTACCATCAAGTGTAATATTACATAAGATTAAATGGATTGGGATATCATTCATGCATGTGATGAAGAAACAAGTCGAAGTAATAACTCATGCATTAAAATGTTTGAGATATTTCATGTTAACCTAAAGAGAGTCCTCTAGTTATATTTAATGGCTAATTATACCATGTGATGTGGTCTTTCATTCATACTTATGATCGGTTGAGGATTGTTAACTTATAGCTCTCTTTCTTCTACCTGTTTACATTTCTATGAAACAAACTTTCTCAGAAGGGTGATGAATTCCATATGGATGTCAAATGATATTTCTTGACCTGTGGAAACCTCTGGAGGTGATATTCCTTTGGCTAAAACATTGTATTCTTCATCAATAAATTTTAAACATAAATGAATATATTGAAATATCTCTTTGGTGTATGGTACACTGTTTTATATATTCTTCATTTTACTTTTATGAAAGTTGTATTTATCGATGAATGGAGATCTTGGTTGGGGATTTGTGATAATTATGAATACTTATAATAAGTGTTGTTAGATACTTACAAAACACATAAATGTTATCATAGTGAATCATGGTTTTATATTCTTGAAAACACATGAGAAATTAAGAACATTGAAATCATATTCACTTTAATATTCCAATAAAAAAATGACTCATAAAATTATTCTAGTCGATTGAGACATACCTTATGATATGGGATATTGTAATCAACATCATAGAAAAAACCAATTTTTATTTTTCATTGTTTATGAATCCTAGTAATTTTAGTTTAGAATTGTTGTTTTTTTTTGAAAAATAGATCATTGTATTTTTACTACGATATATCAGTGAATCATAAAATATGATATGTTTATCATAGGAAACAACACATCTCTAAGTTATAAAATATGACTGAAAACATTTAAATTTTTTTTGTGATTCACTTATCAATAATATCTAATGAGACTAGTTGGACTGTAAAATAAAATTTTGAATTATAATCTATGACTCATTCATGTTGTAAAATACAATTAAGAAGAAAATTTTACCATTTTTCAAATTCAATTATGAATTGTATTTTTTTATAAATTATTTATAAATATTGATAAAACGTATTTAAAGGATATATATTAATTTATAGTTTTTTTCATAAATTATTCCATTGTAAAAAGTTCATAATTAATTAATAAATGTTAATGAAAAATTTATTATCAAATATTCCTTAATTTTAAAATTTAATATTAAAAATATCTTTCACCAAATTATTTGAAATACATTATGACTTAGAAATAAAATGTATATTTTTAAATCATAATGGTAATTTATAAAGTACTGATAAATTAAAATATAAGGAAAATACATAAAGTGATTATGTTTTAAAATTATGAATTGTTCATAATAATTATTTTAAAGTGTTAAAGTTAAGAGGAATTATTTTGGATATTTTTCATTCCACATTAAAATGTGTTTTGATGAATGATATGATAATGGTTTAAATAAGGTTATGTGTATGATATTTTTTATTATATAAATGTTTACATAATAAATATTGGATTATAAATTATTTATAATTGGAAAAATATCATATATTTAAAAAAATCATGTAATGAATAATATGAAGAGATAATAATAATAAATGAAAATAATCTGTTTATATTCAATATTATAGTGTTTTTATATAATAATTAGTTAATTTTAAAAAGGTTATAATTACCCTTTGATTATGAATTGAATATAAATATTTATCTCATGTTTAGAAATTTGAATTGTTAATTTATTTAAATTTTATTTTGAAATTTCTTCTTAGTTATAATTTTTTTATAAAATTAATATGTGTATAAGTTATTTTAATTGCTAAAATACTTCTGTATGTTCTCATACATACATCTAAGTAGCTATATTATCGGTTTAATAAAAGTATTTTGTTTGAATCATCCTTGAATATGGTTTTTAATTTAAAAAATTAGATTCAATTTAGTTTTTTAATACAGTTTATTCCAATTAGGTGTTAGTGTTAGGATGAATTATATTCTCTTTTCATTAATGTATTATAATTAATTGGATACTCTCTTGAGTAATGTATCCCTATGTAGAGGAACTTTGGGTCACACTTCCCACTAGACTAAAGTCTTATGAATTAATTTATAAAGTTATGAGTTATAAAATTATGGCTCTAAGCTTACTCAAGAAAATATTATTAATTTAAAATTATTCAAAACCTTTACTTGAAAAATTTAATAAAACTTCTACATGAGATAAATTTTTATCTGGGTAAATATATATGAATTCAATATTTGGGTAAGTAAAAAATATGTGAGATATAGAGTGATTTACTCATCAATATTTTGTGTACATATTAGTTTATAAGAGTTAATATGATTATAAACTAAATCCCTATAATCTCATATACATAAAGAGAATAATATGACATGATATGGTGAGATTAAATCCCCTTCAAATATTATGTGTGATATTCCCTCCAACAAATCACATTGAAGGACTTGATCATTCTAATATGTAGGTTCCACCATAGAATGGTTCCCATGTATAATGCTTCGTAATATATTTTAACACCCTAAAATTTTAAAAGGAAACTTATGATTGATGGTGTATACGACATTAACACCAATCTTAAATGAGTCATGATTATTTAAATGTGACCATTATAACAAATCCATTAAATTTAAATGTATAAATATTATTAATTTATTTATGAAATAAATATAAAAAATTAATACTCAGTATAAATTTATTGAAAATTACTATGGGAAAATCACTCAATTTTTCATAAATGCATTTTATTCTTTATAAAATAATTTTTTCTTAAAAAATGTTTTTTTTTTGTTTTGTGAGAAACTATTATAATTATATTCTTGGTGTTTTTGAAAATATATTTTATAAAATGATTTTAATTTTTTTTATAATCATATTAAAATTAAATTTGGGGGAAATTTTTGTATTTTTCTAAAATGATTGATTTTTTGGTGAATAGTGAAAATTATTTATTTTCGAATATTTTCATTTATTTTCATCAAATAAGGTTATTTTAATGTCCCAATATATTATTGATTTAATAATCAATTTATATATTAATAAATTTATTTATAATTATATAATTAATTTCATTTTAATCTAAAATTTTCATGATTTTGGTATAAGTTTATTTTCATTCTTAAAAACACGATTTTCTAAAAGACATTTTTAATTTCATAAATTGTATCAATTTAAATTAATTTAAATAAATCCTAATAAGGAAATATTTAAATGAAATTTATAGATTATATATCGTACTATATTAATTCAAATCCATATAATTATTATTACTATATATATAGTTATTTTATGATCATCTTATTCCTAAAAAATCATTTCATCAAAAATAATTTTTCCACCCACTTTGTGGATTTATTTCTAAATTAATTCATGGAAAATATATGGATTTAATTTGATAAAATTTATTAAATATTTTTAATAATTATATTTAACATTAGGTAATAACTTTAACTTAATTTTGGTCATCATGAATAATAAAAATAGTAAAATATTATTACTACAGTTATGGTCAAAACCGGTTTGCTAGGGGTTAATCTATTAATATAACAGTTTAAGTGAATTAAATACTTTATGAAACATCATTTTATGGATTTATATAAACCTTAAATATATATTTCTAATTTTATCTTTTTTGGATCCATTTTTTCAAGAAAGTGATGTGAGATTTTGTTAAAACATTGAAAATTTACAAGTGTGTCACTCCCCTCACTTATAAAAGGGAACCTAATATTATCCTTTATTTACAAATAAAAAGCCTTTTAGTTCAGAAAAAAAAAACATACTCAAATAATATAATTGGATCCATTCCCATTTCCTTGAATCCTTTTTTTGATTATAAATCCCTATATTGAGGGATTTTGGTGCAAACCTAAAGAGGTTGTCTAAAGAAGAAGTATTGTTCTTAACTAAGATTTTATTATTTATTCATACACCACCATAAAATATTATTAAATAATGATGATATAATAAAAAATTATCTAAAATATTTTGATATTTTATTAGGATAATGTAATAACCTACATATATGTCCTCTTCCATCAAATGGGAAACGAAACCACTATCCATGTGTACAGAGGACTACCGCCTTACAAAATGATGTAATTCATTTTCCATCATCACCTCTCATGGATAATTATAATGAGGAAATTAGTTAATATATATTATTTTCATGAAAAAATTATATTTATATAAAAGTAATATGTCAAATATTTAATTTCATATCAATTCACTAAAAGATGATAACATCATTCATTTGTACGAGTCGGTTATCACATCCACAAAGCGATGTGATTCACTATTCATTACAGCATCATATGGATGGTATAAATAACTATATTTAAAGAAATAATATTATATTTATGACATAATTATTATTATTATATAAATATAAAATAACACTTACCTTATTTCCATCATGATCATTTAACAGTGAAAACGTTACTCATTTGTATGTACAGCCTTCCATCTACATGATTGTATCGTAGTTCATTTTTCATAATGATATTTTAAAGTTTGTTATAAAAGTTTAATAGATGTAGAAAAATTATAATTATTTAATTATTATTAATCTTTACACTATTATATAATAATATTTTTTTCATTATTCTACTTATGAACATGATTTTGGACATATGAACTGAATATCATCAAAACATATCACATGAACCTAAATGATTATGTAATGGAAGATAACACGATAATAAATAAAATAATAATAATAATAAACCTGATAAATTTTCTTAATTTATTAAATAGTTAACATAGTTTTATTATTTTTGAATATAAATAATGTATGTGATAAATCAAACTCATGGTAAGGGATCTCTCTAAACTACCCTTTTTCAATTTAGGACCATTCTCTCGAAGGCCGGATTTATTTATCTCTCTATATATATATTTAATGTTAAGTAATGCTTCTAAATTATGTATATATGTCTCTAACATATTTACCTAGGTTATTATACCTTTCTTTTATGGTTTAATACATACCTTATTTTCATTTCTCAAATTCCATCATTATGAAATTTCCTTGGATTATGATATAAGTAAAAATTATGTAACCTAATTTATTTTCACGGGAAATTTTTATATCATGTTTTCTATTTTTTAAAATTTCATATGTTACCATGATCTTTTGATACCAATTTCTATATGTTATACATCAATTTTATTACTCATGGTCATTCTCTTTTTTGATAACTTATTATATCTTGATTCAAACATTATACTTTTATATCATGTTTATTCTTTTGGTGGGATTTTTATCTCACACATTTCCTTTATGTAGGTCCCCAGGTTATCCAATATATTTCTAGGAGCTCAAATGGATTTAATATCTCATTATGCGTAATGAAATATGGATTTCATTTTTTAGTTTCCTTTTGAGGTATATTTAACCTAATCTTAAAAATACACTAGGCCTCATGATTTTCTGCTTGTCTGTATTGTATATTTATGTTAAAAAACATGTAGTTATATGTGTAAAATTATTGGATCACTCTAGTTGGAATCAAAGTAACGTTTACTTATTTTTTGGAACTAGGACTATAATAATTTAGTGGGAATTATAGGGATAAGTCTAAGTATAGAAAAATATCCAAGACTTTTTATGAAATATAGAAAAAGTGGTTTCTAAAAAATTACATCCCTGTCAGGATACTACAAATTTATATGGTTTTGGAATAGTTATATATAAGGGTAACTACTCCAAAATAGGTGCATTAGTATATTAATCGATCATAACCTAGTGTATGATAAATTTGTCTTACTACACACTTGGTTTGATACTCTTGAGGGATATGTTTTGGAAATTAAAAAAATCTTTACAATCCATTATGAATTACTTAAAAAATTATATGGTTAGAAAAAATAATAGGAAACATTACCATGGATAAACTATATCGAACCCTATAGAACCATAATTTAGGATATAATTATCATTTATAAGTAATTAATTATTTTTTTATAAAATTACCTTTTAAATTTTAATATATTATCATATTTTTTTATTTTTTTTAGTTAATGGATGAAATAAGAGAAACTATGACAACAAACAACGTAATTGGAAATGTGATGATTACTAAAATGATATTCCTAACCTTATGAGATAGGAATCTAATACATTTATGGAATTACTATCTCAACTAGATCATGATATGAATAATAACATGAATCATGTAGAACTACCTTCTTCTTCTAAGAAAGATAATTTTTTAGTCGAGACATTTATGCGGTAATATCCTCCTACCTTTAGTAAATATTCGGATCCCCTAATATCTGAATAATATATTAACTCCATTGAGAATATATTCACAATAATATAATTCTCATAACAAGATAAATTTGTTATGAATGTTTATCAAATATAGGGGCAATATGATCAGTGGTGGACGATGATCAACAACATAAAGTCAAAAGATGATATTGATTCCATGGAATGAAAAGATTTAATCAAAAAAAATACAATACATATATAACTTTAACTCTTCATCTTAAATTATAGAGGTGGTTTATAAGACTAACTAAAAAATGATATTATTTTATCAGGGAATATGAGGAGAACTTCACAAGGCTTTAATAGTATGTCTATAGCTCTATTATTAAGGATAAATGTAAGTTTGACTGATTCTTTAGTGAATTAAAGTCAATTTTATTAAATGATTCACTGGTTTGAGACAATGATATTTATTAATAGATGTTTAGTTGTTAACTCAAGGTCTATATGGAGATGGGAGACACTCGTGGTCTCATAGTCTTGGAGGTAAGAAGCATAAAATTGAGTATTCTTTAAGAGGATCAATAGATATATCCCATGGAGGAAAGAAAACATAGTATCCTAATTTTTTAAAGTGTGGGAAGAAGCATAATGTAAACATATATTGGGAAACTTGGAGATGTTTCAAATCTGTAAAAATGGGAATAATGTTAATAAGTTTTGATGGTAAATAAAGAGGCCTACTAATGTGGAAGAATAAAATAAGGTTCAGATCAAAACTAATCATGGAGGATAGTGTCTCAACTAATAATAAAATATGAATTATACATGCTAGTTCCTTAAACTATGGGTCATCAGAGACAATCAATGAAACAAACCTAAGGCCAAGAGATCAAGGAAGGAAGTACAATATCAATACTGCTAAGGTGGATCCCAAAAAAGTGGGGAAAGGTATGTTGTTTATTCATTCTAGAATAGTGAGTGTACTTTTTGATTTTGTTTCTGTGAATTATTTCATATCTTTAAATTTTAGTTCAAGTATTCAAAAAACACCACAAAACATGGGGGTTGAGCTATCTATAAGAACATAAAATAGAAACATTATCATATCCCAGGTATATAACTCCTCAATAGTCAATGTTTGTGGACATAATATTCTATAAAATCTCAACTTTCATCTTTTAGTTGATTTTGAAGCCATGTTGGGAATGGATTAACTTTACTTATATAAATACAACATAGACATTCAAGAGAAAGAGATCAATCTTCATGTCCCAAGTCATCCTATAATTATTTAGAAATGTAAGGAGCTGGATGAATCGTCCTTGGAATATTCTTCTCAATCATGGATACTATTCCTTTATGAACAATAATATCTTTGTAAATGATTGAGATAAAGGAGAGAATCATTATTACTAACATTTCCATTATGATTCATTTTATTGATCGATAACCAGAAGAGTTTTTGGGTCTTCCAATAGACTGAGAGGATGATTTTTAATAAAAGTTATACTCAAATATCTTCCCATATTCAATACTCCTAAAATAATTTCTACTATTGAGTTGAATGAACTAAAAAATAAGTTACAATAGAACATGAAAAATGGTTTTATATTCCTATGTGATTCACCATGGGGTTCACCATTCCTCTTCATCAAAAATATGGTTGATTCAATTCACCTTTTTAATGATTAATGTGAACTCATAAAATTCATGATAAAGAGAAAGTATCCCCTATCATGGATGTATGACTTTTTGATCCACTACATGGGGTTCATTGTTTCTCTAAGGTGGACCATTAGTTGGGATATCACCAATTAAAATGAAATAAAGAAGATATTTCCAAAACTACCTTTAGAATATGTTGTGGACACTATGATTTCATAGTGATACCTTTAAAACTAACTAATTCTCCAATAAATTTTATGGACATAGTAAATAGAGTCTTTAGATATTACCAAAAAATTGGTAGCCTTTATAAATTATATTATAATATACTCCAAAACCAAAGAGAATCATGAGAAGAATTTAAATGGAATGCTAAAGACATTGAAAAAAATAGAAACTCTATGAATATTTAATTAAATGTGAGTTTTGGATGAAGTAATTTTCATTAATGGGGTAAATTACCACAAAACAATTGATATCTATATACCCTTATAACACAGAGCCAATTGAGGAGTGGCCTATATTAACATCTATAACAATGATACGTAGTTTATTTAGAGTATCTAGATATTATCGATGATTTGAATGAATCTTCTTATTATTTTCAAACCCACTAACCAATTTAAAATGAAAGGGGGTAACGTTTTTCTAGACCATTGAATGAAAATAAATATTTAAGGATTTAAAAATAAGATTATCACTATATTAGTCCTCATGCTTCCCTCAAGTGGGGAATTTTCATGTTATATAAAGATGTTTCAGATAAGGTCTTAGGATTTATTATGTTTTATAATGATAATTTAATAGACTACACATCAAGTGAGTTGAAATTTCCTGAATGAAACTATCCAACACATAGTTTGAAGTTAGATATAGTTATTTTTTCATTTAAAATCTAGTGAAATTGTCAATATGGGGAGAAGTGTGAAATATATATGTATCATAAGACCCTCAAAATATATTCACGTAGAAGGATATTATAATAACCTTATGAATATGGTTAAATATGATCAAAGACTATGATTTATCAATCCATTATGATCATAGGAAACAAAAACAAATTTGTAGATACATTATGTAGAAATTACATGACAATATTATCACATATGAGAGTTGATAATGATGAAATATTTTTATATTTTAAAGTTTTAGATACAGTAATATTGAAGTAAGGAACATCATCATTCCTTTATCAAGTTATTTTTCAAACATCCCTTCTGGGGAAGATAAATGATGATCAAATAGATGATGTGAAAATTCAAAATAAGGTAGTAGCTATAAGAAAAGTTAAACAATTAGAGTTTAAAATTGATGAAGAAGAAATTATAATATTTGGATCAACACTATGTGTACCATAAAATACTAAGATAAATAAATATCTATTGAATTCTCATATATCTTGGCCTTCTCTATCCACTCAAGGAGCACACTGATGTATTGAGATCTTTGAGATCACTATTGGAGGGACAATATGAATAAGGATTTAACAAAATATACATCAAAGTGTCTATTATTCCATAAAGTGAAGACTAAAAATAAAAATTCTAAATGGATGATGAAACTACTACAGAAACCTACATAGAAATGGTTAAAAATCAACATAGACAATGTCAATTGAATTCCAAATACATTAATGGGAAATAATGTAATATGGGTTGTGGTGGATTTTCTAAAAAATACTTCTCACATAATTTTAATTTGAGATTACTTCTCACATGAAAGCCTTGTAGGGATATATGTTATAGAGGTGGTGAGACTATATGGAAACCCACTATCTATTATATCTAGTTGAGATCAAATATTTACCTCAATGTTCTAGAATAGTCTCTAACATGATATAAATATTGTTCTAAAGATCCATATAGATTATCTACACCAAAATGATGGATAATATGATAAGAATATTAAAACACTATAATATATATTGAGATCATGCTCGATGAACTTTAAAGGAGTAGAAAATCAATATCTTCATATGGTCAAGTTCTCATTCACTGATAGATTTCAATCAAGGATCCAAATGGCTCCCAATAAATCCCATTATGAGAACAGATTTATAAAACCTATGTCTTGGGTGAATTTGGATAACATTATTTTTTAAGGCCTAAAATGTTAGATTAAATGGTAGAAAATTTCAAGACCATTTTGTAACACATTTGGACTACTCAAAGTCGACAGAAGAGTTATGATGACAATTGTCGACAATACCTTGAATTTAAGGTTTGGGATGAAGTGTATATCCAATATCTCCATGTAAGAGTGTCATGAGATTTATGAAGAATGTAAATCTAAGCCAAATATACATAGGGCCTTTCTGATTCTGGATCATATTAGAGTTGTGGATTGTCAACTGTCACTCCTACCAAACATTTCTCAAGTACACAATGTACTTCATGTATCCATAGTGAGTAAATACATACCAAATCTGTCCGTATAATAAATTTTGATGTAGTATAGATTAAAAATAATCTCTCTTATGAGTAAAATCTAATTATGATCTTGGAACCTATATATAAATTTCAACGCATTGAGACAACTCACTTAGTCAAAGTACTATGGAAGAACCACAAATATGAAGAGGAAACCAGGGAACCGGATGAATCCATGATGCATAAGTACACTCACATGTTTCTCATTAGTATGTAATATGAAATTTCAATGGCTAAACTCCTTATGAGGGGAAAATTTAACAAAGTTATAAATTAAAAAGAAAATTATGTTCAATGGAATATATGACATGAAACATCGATCACAAACAAATCTCAATTTTTCAAATATGACCATTATAACCATGCGGTTAAATTGGTGGGTATAAATAGGATTAACTTATTTATGAAATATATATAAAGGTCCTAATAAATGTTATTTTATTAATAAGTTTTTATTAAATAATCACTCAATTTTTAATAAATATATTTCATTTTTTAAAATATTACCTTTTCATAAAAAAATGATTTTTATTTCATTTTGTGAGAAAATATTATAATAAATTTATGAAAATTTTAGAATATTAATTTTAAAATAATAACTTCATTTTTTAAATAATAATTTTATAAATAACTTAGGATTACAATTTGGGTTTTTTCTGACATAACAAAATTTTCTATGTAATAGTGAAAATTGCCGGCTTTTCAAATACTATAATTTATTTTCATTAAATAAAATAATTTAAAAGTCCTAATATATTCTTTATTTGATATTAAAGTTAAATATTAAACTTTTTATTTAAAATAATATAAGTAATTTCATTTTAATCGGTAACTTTCCTAATTTTTTGATAAGTTTATTCTTAGGCTTAAAAACATGGTTTTCAGGAAATTGTTTTTAAGTGCATATCATTTTTTCATTTAAATTAATTAAAATAAACCCTAATAAAAAAAATTAAATTAAATTTTTAGAATATATATATATATATTAATTTAAATGCATATATTTTTTATTACTATTTGTATAGTAAATGTATGATCATCGTATGCCCTGAAAATGAATTTTATGAAAAAACACTTTTTAACATGTTTTTCAGGTTTACTTTTAGAATAAATTATATCACATTTTTGAGTTGAATTTCATAAAATTAAATTAATATTTTTAATCATTATAATTGATATTAGGTAATAATTTAAACTTAATTTTAGTTATGATGATTAGTAAAAATAGTAAAAATTAATTACTACAGTTATGGTCAAAATTTGTTTACCGGAGGGTTAATAAATAAAGATAAGAGTTAAGATGACCTAAAACATTATTAAACCCAATTTATTACTATAATTTAAAAATTACCAATATATTTTATTTTTATTAGAATATATTTTAAAGCCGTTTTTTTTCAAGAAAGCGACATGACAATATTTTAAAGCATTAAAAAATTGCAAGTGTGCCACTCCCTACACTTGTAAAATAAAACCTAAAATTATATGTTATTCACACTAAAAAGGAATTTTTTTTACCCATAAATACAAATATACATTCCTTAAAAACCTTCCCAAACCTGTAATCCTTGTTTTGATTTTAAAACCCTCCTAAGAAGCCTTTCGGTGCAAACCTAAAGTGGTTTTCCAAAGAAGTTGTATCATTCTAAATCAAGAATTTTTGTTTTATTTATTCTTACACCACATTAAAATATTATTAAAAATTACTTATATAATAACATCAGTAACTAAAATATTCTAATATTTTATCATGATAATGGCATAACCTATATCCATATCCTCTTTCATAATATTGGAAATGAAACCATCATCCATGTGTAAGTTAGAATACTGCCTTGCGAACCGATGTTATTTATTTTTCATCATCACCTCTCACATATGTTTATGATGATGGGTTCAATGTATATATATATATATTATTAATTAAATATTTATAATTCTATAAAATTAACATAACATATATTTTCTTACCTCTCCATTCATAAAAATATGATAATGTCATTTGTACGCACTTGTGGGTTATCACCTCCACGAAATGATGGGATCTTCTTTTCATAACCGCATATCATATATGGTATATGTAAGTATATTTAAATAAATAATATTATACATATGATATAATTATAATATATGAAATATAAAATAACACATACCTTTTTTATCATGAAAATTTAAAAATAGTAATGTTATTCATGCATACGTACATCCTACCATCTCCATGATTGTAACATGGTTATTTTTTAATAAATATATTTCATAGTTTATTTTAAATTTATAAATGATGTATAAAATTAATAATTACTAAATGGTTAATATTATATTTATAATGATATAATAATCACTTCGACCTTAGTCAACTTACCAAAGTGGGATTGGACATATCAACTTGATATTATCAAAATGGTTGACTTAAACCTAAATGATAATGAATTTGAATATAACATAATAATAAATAAATACAAATTAATAATAAACTTGAAAAGGGTTATTAAAAAGTTAAATAATTAAAATAAATTTATTTATCATGAATCTGAAGAACATATGTGATGAATCATATTCAAGGTAAGGGGACTCTCTAAACAACCCTTTTTATGATATGAACATTATCTATCTAACTTATCCTATATCTCTCATTAATGATATGTAATGCTTATAAATTATATATATATATATATATCACATATATATACCTAGATTATTCTCCGTTCCTTTTATGTATAAATTTGTGCATTATTTTCATTTCCCAAATTCCTTGATTATGAAATTTCAGTTGATTATGATATGAGGTGATATTATGAAACCCATATTATTTCCATGGGAAATTATAATATTTATTCCTTACCATTTATTTACTTTTTTTGAACACAAAATCATGAACATGTTATGATGTGTTCACCCAGATATCACTCTAATTCATTGGTAAAATATTTTTGCTCGTGATACGTTATGTATTGGATTTAGGGAGTAGACTTAATCCATTATGGGACTCTATCCACAATGATAGGTTTCCTTGGTAGTTATCCTTAACTTATTTTTTTGTCATGTTTTGTGTAACTTCCACATTTATTATGTTTCCATAATCTTGTGATACAATGTTCTTTATGTTATTATCCCATTTTATTTTTCATGATCCTTCTCTTTTATGATAACATGTCACACCTTGACTAAAATGTTATCTTTCCTTATAATTTTTATTCCCTTATGGAGATTTTTAGATCACTCATTTTGTCTATATGTTTCCACATGTTATCCAATGTAGTGTTAGAAACACAAATATATTTAAGAGCTCAATATGAATAATTAAATAAGGAATTCATTTTTTTAGTTATGTTTTTATGTATTATGATCCTAGTCTACAAAATAAACTAGGACACATGATCTTTTTCTTGTAATTATTATATATTTGTGTAAAAAATCACATAATAATATATTTAAAATTCTTAGGACACTATCTTTATATTTTAATTATCTAACATTAATAGTTAGGTGAACAAATCCCTCTTTTATATTTGGGGTACACTTATTTATGAAACCCTAATAGTTAGGATAAAAATTGAATGGAGGTTAGTTTATCCATATTTTGGATTGGAAAAAGAGTTGTTTGTTCAATTACCCAAGAGTCATACCAAATATCTCAGTGGTGATTGTATGTCTATATTGGAATAAAAACATAGTGAAATACGGATCATGGTTCACTTATGGTATCCCATTTAATAAAAGTGTTCAATATTTTAGTGGGTTACCATTTAATAAAAGACATTATTAAATGGTAAAAAAACATGGTACTCATCTGGTAAAATCATCTATTAAATATAACTTAATCGTCATGATTAAACATAACCTTGAGATAAATCAATAAAAGGAAAAATTTAAGATACTATAAAGACTATTAAATTAAGAAAAGATCTGAAATGAATGATATTTATATGAGCTATGGAAACCTCTTAATGAGTATCCAAGTGTTGAAGTTGTTCAAAAAAGTGAATATATACTCTTATAACTATTGTATAATGATTCACTAATGTTTTTAAATGCATTTGATACATGATTTAATAATAAATTTTAATCACATACAATCAATATGATTTTGTATATTAGAGATACATAATATGATTGAGTTTTCGAATAATTTGGTGAGACTAGTGGTTCTTTAAAAGGAAAATTGTGATTGGGGAATTTAATTTGTTTCAATCTATGTAATTTTTCAAACAATGTTAATTTGTTCAAGAAAACTTTACCCATTATTATCAAATTGATGAGTTTAAATTAAATATGTATATTATTTCTATGTTTTATTTATTGATTGATATTTTTAATAGTTTAAAGTTGAATAAGAGAAATAATTGGTATAATCTAACAAAGTTTCTTCTAGTATTATGTTAATAACATTTAAACAAAAGGGTGTCATCATGAAAGGGTAATGAATACAAGGAATGGAATTATTAAATATGCCTATGGGATTTGGGAAACTCTATAGTATATTCATGTCAAGTTTTAGTGTTAAAGAAATTATTTCATGGATTTTGAATGGTATATGTTACCAAATGTAAATTTTTTAGGTGTTGTAAATATAAAATAATAAAAATCAAGGGAATAATTAATTGATTTTATAGTTTTAATAAAAATAATGAAGAAATGGGTTATTATTTCATTGATTTGAATGTAAATGAGTTTTTCAACCATAGATAGATAAAATGAGAAAATATATATAATTGTCTTATTTATCCTATATGATAAAAGAATTGAATTGTAAAAAATGATTTTCTTATGAATACTATATGATAAAAAAATTAACATACATGGATTATAAGTCATTAAATTTTATAATGTTATATGAAAATATTAAAAGGATAAAAAATTATCTAGAATAAAAAATGAAATTTTTGTTATAATATTAGGGAAGATGTTCCCACCACCCATGTGGAATATTTTATGGAATAATCATTTTTTCAATATGAAAATTCTCTAAACACATAAAATACCATATATGTCTCAGAAATAACAGTTTTTTAAAATATTATTACTAAAGGAAAATAAGTGTTATTTCCTAATATAAATGAGGTTTTGTGTCTTATAATGATATTATAAAAAAAATTATGAGTCCCTCTAGTTCAAAGATATATTTAGTTTTTGATCTTAGTTTAACATTTGTGAGGTTTTTAAGGATTTCAGAAGTTATGGGATAGAAAATTTAAATTTTGGGGAAAATAGTCTTGAAACATGGTTTAGGTTCATGGTTTGTAGTAATCATATGATATGTATCAATACTTTCCTATAGTATTTTTGTATTTCTTGGGCATGATTTTTCTAAATGTGTGAGTCACCAGAAAAACATTATGGGATCTTGTTATTTTATCCAGAGGTTTTTTCGTGGATTGGTCTTGGTTTTTCAAAATGTGTGGTATTTTCAAGGTAAAAATGTGAATAGGTTTTTAAATATTAGTATCCACCACATGTTATAGGAATTGTTTGTTAAAACATATATCCTAAATATTAACCCAGATTAAAAACTATTAAAATAGAAATTTACCTCAAAACCCATAGTCATTTTAACCTCTAATCACCTCTGAATACTTAATTATATTTAATTTTCCCATCCTTGAATCTCTATGGTCTCTACCCTTTGGTTATTTGGTTATTCTTGATCGTTATTAGTGGGTATATTCAAGGAAAGTTTAGTTTAACTCCCATATTCTCATATATCACTAAGATATATTCTGTATCTATCTTCTTCTTTTCTGGATAGAATAATATTAAGTTGTGATTTTCATATCTATATTTTTTTGTGGTAATTGATGGTGTTTCTATTTTATTATGTTTTTGAGGTCTCCATATCTTTGTTTCCCACCATAGGTTTTGAAAGTGACGGGTAGGTTTCTATATCATATGGCTTATCCCTTGGTATGCCTTGTGTTCTTTGAAATTTCATTGTTGATAAAAACTAAAATTGATGATTTTTAATCCATTAAAAGAGATCATTATCTTTTCTGAATTTGATTTTTTTTAAGAATATTTATTTAATTTAAACCAAACTATTCACATGATGTGTTTGTTTAATATTCCAAAATAGAGCTATAAAAGGGAAATGGGTTTTCACGACTAAAATTAATGTATAGAACTATAGAAAATGTTTTATAAAATTTAGTAAAGAATATGAAATGAATTGTTCCATGTAAAATGTTTTATGAAACATGTTTTTTTCCTTGAATATAAATTTAATGTAATGGAACACTATGGAGACCTTGGTGTGCGAGTAAAAACTAAACAAAGACAATCTCTAGTGGATTTAGTTATCACTAGGGGATGTTCTCAGGACATCATGGAAACTAGGAGTATAATTTTCAAGGGATTCAGGTTTATATAATTTTTTATTAATATAATTCAGTTATTGTTCCTTTCGTTGTCTTAGTGGTTTGGTTATATACACCCTTGTGTCATGGTTTTCATTATTGGTTTCTTTGATATTAAATTACTTTCATGATATTTTTGATGTTTTTATTTTCCTAATTATTCTTTTTATATTTATTTATGCTTGAAAATTGTTTAATATTTCTGATTAATAACATCAAAATTTTGATATTCCATATTGTTTGGTTTATTTGAATATGTAATTATTTTGAACGGAATTTAATGTTTTTTAAAATAAGACATAGGGATGATTTTTATATTAAAAAATATTTCTTTTAAAATGTTTTAGAAATATTTCTTAATTTATTAACTAATTTATGAATAGGGAAAAGTATTTTATGGATTCATTGGTGGTACCCTACTAGGATTTAGTGATCACATCCAACTTTTTCCATTGGTAATTTGTATCCTTAGTTATTTATGATATAGGTAATGGGAAGAGTGTCATGTAGAAGATAGATCTCTTTGATAGTGTTTCCTTTCTGGTGGGTTGGGAAGGTGGTGATGTGTAATCACATGTAGATGGACCCAGGGGTTGTTTTGGATTTCATGTTGGGTTCGTATTTTAATCGTTCGATAACTTATTATCCAAATATTTCATGTGACATTTATTTGCTATTATTGACATATAATATATTCCATTTATCTATTTTATTCTATTTTTTATTCCATATTATAATTTTTCTGATTATGATGAAATCATTCCCATATTTTTTTATACCTAGGTAATTTTTTTCATTCCATAGCAACCAGGAAAACACTTTGGTAATTATGGAAGACCAACTTCAATAACATAATGGATTAACCGGATTTAATCTGTTACAAAATTGTATTAGAGGATCATATTACATTAAATATTGTGTACATTCTTGTATATCACCATCATGTGTCTAGTGGGTTGTTTTTGGAATGTATGTATGATTTCTGGAACACAAGGGGAATTGTGGGAGTTCTCCAGGCTAGCTCACATTCATGTCAAGCTTAGAGTTACTAAAGTGAGTCTACTGTTTTCCATGTTTATATCTTTGTTTCTAAACTGTGATATTAAATTTATTAAATTCGGTTTTGATAAAAAATCCACATATGTTAAAAAATATTATATTCCCCTTTATTATAGTTTATGGATCATATAATAAGAATACTCTAGATTGATAGAGAGAAAGATACTAAGAAATCTATATTGGAAAATGATTTGTTTGACCTATTTTTTGCAATATCTATTTTCTGAACAATCCATTACATGGTTCAATTAACTAGGGTTGATCCAGAATGATAAATTGAACATATATTGAAATACACAAAGAAACACCCACTAATATTTCATGGAGAAAATGGAGTAAAGGATGTATAATAACGTATCAAAATTATTGGGATGAAATTACATATCATAAAAAATCCTAAGGACAACAAAGTTGGATTCAAAAATTATATTCATTAAGTCCCACAAACGAAGTGGTGCGAATCTATAATGTAGTAAAAGTTTCATGAATATATAACTTGGATTAACTTCAATGAATTTTTTAACTAAAAGTTTTATCATGATACTTTAAGAATGGTGAAGGAATGAAATTTTGTTACTTTGGAGTAGGGAGATCATACTACCATGGATTATGATACAATGTTTTATGAGTTTGTGTACTAGATTAAATATCTTATTTATAATGATTATATTAAAGTATGTAGGTTTTATGTGGGTTTAAGGTAAAATATTTAACCTATTTTAATTCGTATGGGACTACCCACCTACACTAAGGTTTTGGGCAAGGTAGTAATGGTTGAGGCGAACATTGCTAGAATAATAATAATTTTTAGAGCATCAATATTTGAAAGAGGTTTCCAAAGTTTACTTTATTCTTAGAATATAATGTGGGATGATATTTGATGAGGTTTTGGAATGAGTGTTTAATATAAATTATGGAAAAATCATGCAGTTTATTACTAGTGTGAGAAAAAGGGAAACCTTTGACTTTATTATAATATAAAACACAGAGCATGTCATATATGTGGGAAATGTAGATATATTCAGTGCTTCTATGAGAAATAATACAAGGGAAGTATATCTAGATCGACATCCACTAATGCATCTCAGTAACACCCAGAAATTTTATGAAATACTTTTCTTTAAATTAAATTTCTTCAATATATTGTGATACATGAAACATCGAGTCTAAATAAAATTTAATATATTATAACCTTATAACCTAACCATTAAATTGGCTAATATAGATAGAATAAAATAATTTATGGAAAATTTATGGTTTATACATGTGTAAAATAAGTTCCTTTTCAATTTTTTAGAAAATAAAAAAGATGAAATCATATGAAAGTAAAAGAGAAATTTTCTTAAAAGATGTTTTTATTCACGCATTGTATTTTTATATTAATAAGTTTAATTAATCGCTATTGGTGAATGATTTTAATTAAATTAATATATTATATCTTTAGTAAATTATATAAAAAATCATCTAATATTTTTATTATTCATGGTATAATAATAAATCTAGTTTTATTCCTCAAATTATATTTTTCTAAAAGAAGTTTGTAACGTATTTAGTAGACTTGTGTTTAAAATTAATTTCTTCCACTTATAGGTATTAAATCAGATAAAATTTATTCATTACTTTGAATCAATATGTTTTAATTTGGTAAATATTTCCCTTTTATTTTTAGGCATTATGAATTTTAACTGTGGAAAAATTTAATACCTCAATAAATGGTAAATCGGTTTAATCTAGGTTAAAACTAAGTGTTAAGGTCATAATTTTATCATATAAATTCATATTGGATTACTTTAATTAGACCCTTAACAAATATGTTTCATAATTTAACTATTTAAGAGACACTTGATCATGAAAATGACTTATATAATATTCAAAGAAGTGAATGTTACAAAATGTCACTCTATTAGTTTTAAATATCCTTTTATGTGTTCACATAGGTAAAAATAAAGTTTTGAATTAATATTAATTGTAATTTCTTCAAATAATTAAGTTATATTCATAATAGTAATTCATTTTAAATTTTTGGGTATTAAATAATTACCTTAAATGTATGTGAATCACTAATACAATGTTAATATATTTTATAAAAAAATAAAATAAATGATCTTAAAAATTTAAAAGTATTGTAAATTTTTTGAGTTATAGTGTTACACAAATTTTTAATAAAAAATAATAATTGTTTTTTTAATTTAATTTATCCAAATTTTATATTTTTAGTGGTGTATTTAAAGTCAAATTAAAGGAATATTTCTAAAAATGGTATTATTGATAATTTATATAAAATAAAATTTTGTTAAATGATTTAAAATTCATAAAAAACATAATCTTCGATATATAAATTTGTTGTAATTTTAACATGTAATCCATGGTCCATTTATGAGCCATTTTCTCCATCTATGATATCATTCATAACATTAATGGTTAAAATAGTAGTTACCGTGGTTAAGGTCAGAAATAATTAAAAAATTGATTATTTAGAAATATTTGGTTTAAAATAACACAAAAACCTCTCTAATATTCATTTTGATGATGATATTTAATCAATAGAACCTTTTACTTCTGATTTATATCCATTTATAATGACTTTATTATATTTTAATCTTTTATGAAATTCTAAGTGTGCCATCTCCCTTCTCCATAGGACACCCTCCTTCCTCTTCTTTACAAAACATTGAGCCATATATCCTAAAAATAACCTTCAAAAATCCCTTAATAAATCATTATCCACATTATATAGGTTCTTTAATACCCAAAATATTTACCCAATTATCTTTAAGAGGGTATCTAAAGGATTTATTTCAAAGAAGGTGTTATAACCTCACGTTATTATTACTTCTTGTGTACTATTATAAATGTATGGAATTTAACATAAAATAATAAATTTATTATTTTAAATATAATTAAATATTATAATGATAATTAAATCACCATTATCCACCCTCATTCCCATCAAATATCAAGTCAAAGTTTCACTCATGAATACGTAAGTCTTGTTCTCTCCATGTAGCTATACAATTCATTTTCCACCCCCATATTTCATGGATATATATTATAATGGTTTTAATGTTTATATATTATACTTATGAAATAATTATAATTTTTTAATTATAATATCACATATACATTCCTACCATCTAATCTATTGGAAAACAATATTGTCACTTGTGCATATTTGTGGGCTACCACCTCAATGAAGAGATGTAGTTTGTTTTTAATTTTATTAACTGAATCATAATCAGGATATATTTAATTTATATACATGATTTATATGATATAATAAAAATTCTATAAAGTTGTATTAATATTTAAAAAATTTCATTCCATCTATTGAAAATTGAATACAATATTCATGCAAACGTACGACCTTCTGTTTGCATGAATGGTGCAATTTAATTTTCTATCTATAAATTTTATTGATGAATATAAATATATATATTGAATATATATGATATTTATATAATTATTAAAACTATATAAATTAATTAACAATGATAAAAGTAAAATTACCAGAGCTACTAAACTGAAATACTTTTGTTAAATGAAAAAGTTAACACCCAAAAATGATAATTTTAATAAGGAGTTACTAATAAATTAATTTTCAAATGATATAAATAGATAATATATGATAATATAAGTATTTAAATGATACTATTATAGAATTATAATTAATTTAAATCTATTATACAGGATATTAGACTACTTTTTAAGCAATTTGAACTCGTGGTAATGGTTTATCATCTCAAACTCTCTTCTTTGGGTCATATGTTATGTCATGCACATATCATATTTTATGAGATGTATGTACTTACCTTTGAATTGTTATATTATGTTTATCCCTAGGTTAATGATATTTAAAATTAAATTTATGTTACTATTTCATGGGGCTTACAATTCAAATGTTCCCAAATCGATAAGGGTTTTATCTTATAATCTCACTGTTTATCTAGATTGTTTATTATTAAGTTTAAAATGGTGATATATTATGATATACCTATATGTAAACTCATGAATATTATTATACACTATTTATTTCTATAAATTTCATGTTTTTTCTTCTTTATCATTATAAATAATCATCATATAGAAATAATGTTTTTTTAAAAATGACTTTATTTCTCTCTTTAGTGCGAAGTCATTTCTTTTTCAGGCACTTGTAGTCTAAAAATATTGTCAATAGAGATTTTAATATTCTTATATAACTTCTTTAATATATTTTTAACCATAATTAAAGTTTCATTGAAATATTTAAAAATAATATTCTTAGTTATTTTGAAATGAGGTACTTTTTGAATTAATAAAAAATTGTGAAAGGAATGTTTTCTTTTAACTTTAATGACATGAAAGAAATTTCCCTCCATCATGACTACTCAATAATTTGATTTGTATTTTATATGTTTTCATGGTTATTTTCAAATAAAATTTTTTCTTAAATATTTGAGACCAAAATTATATTAAATAATTTATTTCAAAGTAGAAAAAGGATATCTTCCTCAAGAAATTCCCCAAATGATCTTTAAAATCATTTTTCATCTTAGATTACATCCTTTGATGTTTCCTAACATTTATCAGAGATATGATATAACAAACCCAAATTATTCTTTATTATTATGTTTTATTATTATGTTTTTTAGGTAACCCATTAATTTTCCATATTTTATGACATGATGAAATAATAAAATGCCTATGAAACCTATTCATTTTTTATGGGTTATTCTATGATGAAATATTTATAAAACCCATCTCTTTTTTAAGTGTAATGATATGATTAATGTCTTTTTATATTTTAGAACACATGTGTATAATTTTCATTATATTATGGGTGGGCCCATAATTATATATCCCTCTAATTAATTTAGTAAATATTGATACCTCATGAGATAAATAGGGCTAAAATATAGGGATTGGACCCAGTTCATTAAGGGACTATTTTACTATAGTAGTCTTAGGAGTAAACCTTTATTACTTTGATGGTTTGGAGAGTGAACAAAATCTACTGTTAAAATCTTTGAAGTGATACTTGACTACTAAGGAAACTATTTTTTTTCCTATGTGTATTCTAAAACTCATGCCTTAGTCCAATTTTATTCTCTCAGTACTCATGTTCATTGATTCCTGTATGATTTATTTCTTATGAAATTCCCAGAATTATCTCATAACTCAAGGTTATAATCTATGATATAAAGGGTATTATTTTCAAAAAAATCATGTTCAAATACCCTTATTCTCATGTTATACTCAAGTGATCATTGATATCTCCCTTGTATACCCTTAGTGAGAAACTAATCTCACCCTTTTATATGTTTCCTTTTCCCCGGGTTATGACGAAAGGTATTGAGTATGATTTGTCTAAGAAGGGTGTTATTTATGAATATTTTAGTTGGAGATGATGAAATACACTTATGAATGAAAAATATGTTCCCAAGTGTCCAAATATACGAGTCCTATAAGATTCGAGTGTGGATCATTATTTTATGTATTGAATATTCATCTAAAAAGATGTAATATATATGTATAAGAAGTTTGGGTCAATATATTTTTCATCAGAGAAAGTTTTACTCACCTGTGAATACTATGATAATAAACCATTAGTGAGACCCCTAGTTATACATCTAAGTATAGGATAATATCCTAAAAGTATCACAATAATCATGAATAACCTATTTTAAATCTAATGTGTCGTTGATTTAAAAACAATTCTGGATTTAGATATCCAATATATGAATTTTCATGATTACGTGGCATTTAATTATGATTAATGTTACTCAAAATATTATTTTTGGTTTTATTTATATGGTTTTAACCTGAAGGAATCTTGTAAATTCTAGATGAGATGGAAAATGTAATAATTTTCCTCCTATAAAACCAAGTGTTGTGGGAGTTGGAATAAAAAATATTGTTTTTATTCTCATATAACATTATTAAGATATGAATCATGTTGAACTTCCAAACAAGAAAAGGATGGAACAAAATTATATTGAATCCATCATGAGAAAACTCCAAACTTGTCTTATTGGATCCATCGATCCACTAGTTCACGATAAATGGATCAGTACAATGGAAAAGATATTTTCCATTCTCTAGTGTTTGGATCTTGAAAATTTCATTCTGGAAGTATATCATTAAGAATTTTGAGTGGATAAATGGTGTAATCTTATCCGGAATAATAGTTAGAATGAATAAATTGACTCTATATAGTTGGATGAGTTTAATAGATTATTTTTCAATAAGTACATTCTTAATATTCTTAATATGTAATTAAATAAGGAATTGTTGACCTAAAGCAAAACGATGGTGAATTTTTTGGTATCTGTGAGGAAAATTTTATGATACTTTTGATGTATGCTTCGGGTATTATCATCCAACCTAAAAGTAGAGTTTATTGATTCATCACTATATTAAAACCAAATCACCAAATGTAATTATCTAAAAAATTATTTATTATCTATGTATAAATAGTTCTATGTGCTATCATGGTGGAAATAAAGATTGGATTTACCTATCCATATCAGAGTTTTTATAAGAAACGATATTTTTAATTCAAAATAAATTCAAAAAATCATGTAGAAAAGAATATGATATTTCATTTATGCTTGACGTGTTGAAGGAAACATGGTGTAAAATATCATAAGGGTATTGTACATGATTTTTAAGTGTATAAAATAAGATCACTAATAAATATAATTCTTATGTGATCGGAAGAAAGCATATAATGATGTGAATAGAGAAAAAGGCCCTCAAAATTAACCACCCATGCTTTAATGTTTAAAATTGAATGAGTATGTAAATTATGTTAACCGTGATTAAATCTGAAGGCTAATGGTGATGATTGATGTCAGAAACCTATTAAGTTTAGATAAAAAGTAAAATCAAAAAAATATTTATTTATGATGTGGGTTATAATAATTAAATGGTTAAAATATACACTTACCATCCACTCTAGAACTGACAATTTCTAATTAAATATCTAAATTTACCTACTCTTTTATATCTTAAGAATTATTTAAGGGTATCAAAATGCCACCACAATAATTTTATATTGAGTTCGACTGGAAACCCATAATGGTATGATGATTGAATCTCGCATCTATAATTCTTATCAGATTGAATTTTGGGGGAATTTACTTCATATAAATCTTGTTATTCTCCATTATGTTGTATTTGATTTTATTTTGTTCATGGATTGTCTTTTTTAGATAATTTGAACATTAATTATTGAGGAAGGGAATTCACATTTCATATATTGAACCAACCTATAACTATCTGTCATTGTGAAGATGAATATGAAAATTCTATAGAAATCATGTCTCTTATATAGGTATTGATTACTATTCAAAAGGTATTTTTATCTTATATAGTTGGGGTTAAAATCAATATCAAAAATATTCTTATTTTATGGGAATTTTATGATGTATTTTCTGAATAATTTGACGATCATACACCAATCTGGGAAGTTTATTTTTTAATAAAAAATATACCTCGTACTACACCTTTTCATAAGACTCTATATAGAATGACTTTGATTGAGTTGAAATAAACTGAAAAAGAAACTCCATGAGAATCTTGATAAGGGGGTCATTCAAAAAGGTATATTTCTTTATGGTGAACTTATTATTTTTGTTAAAATGAAATACAAATCAATGATAATTTTTATTGATTATAAGGTACTTAAAAAATCAAAATAAATAACAAGTATCTTCTACCCCATATTTATTACTTATTTGATCAACTATGTGGATCTCAATACTTTTCTAAGATCAACATTTAAAGTGGATATCATTAATTGTGGGTCAAGAGGGTAGTTATTACAAAGATATCATTATGTACAAGGTATGGAAACTTTCAATTTATAGTGATTCCATTTGGTCTTAATAATTCTTCCATTATCTTCATAGATTTAATGAACATATACTATAAAGATTACCTTGATAAATTTGTGGTAGTCTTTATATATGATATTATAAAATATTAAAATATATAGGAAGAGCATAAATATTATTTGAGAATTTTTTTGATGACCCATAGGAAGTATAAGATTTAGAAACCATTTAAAAAGTGGTAATTTTGTATTTTGAAAGTTTTATTCTTGGTAAACATAATCTCAAGTGAGAGTAAATTAGTAGACCCTTCAAAAACAGAATTTATTAAACATTATCCCAGACCAAAAACTATGAATGATATCATGGTTTTATTTTTTTCGTTGAATAATATTAGCTCTTTGTGTATAATTTATCATGAATTTATAATTAGTTCACCTGTTTAACTTATAATAGAGATAATTTCCTTTAGATATATGAATGTGAAGAAAATATGAAGGAACTAGAGAAAAGGTTTATTCAGTTTATATGTTCTTACTTTACCCTTTATTGGAGAAGTTTTTTTAATACAAATTGATGTATCGAATAAACTAATATAAGCCCTTATCATGAATAAAAATTTGGTGAAAGATTATTCCTCACTCTAATTTAAGTTTGATCATAAAAAAAAACTTAGTATTTAGAGTTATCTGTAGTAATTTTTGAATTAAAGATATGAATGAATTTTATTTATGGAGAAATTTGTGATATATATACTGATCAAAAGTGTTTAAAGTATGTATTCAAACAAAAATAATTAAATATATTCCAAATAATATGGTTTTAGATAATTATATCTTATTTCCCCTTAATAAATTTCCACTGAGGGAAACCGAACAAGGTTCCGGATCTTCTAGGTTGAGAGGATTCTAGCTTATCTATGTTGAGGATAAAAAAATATCAAATATTTATGTATTTTCAAATGATGTATCTTGAAATCTTGATGGAAGGGGAGAAGTATTATCTTTCCTAGATGAGTTCTCAACCATCTATCCATGTGAGGATTAAAGAGGTGTATAAGGAAGATGTTGAACTATAGAAGAAGTTGAAATATATTCCTAAGTTTAACCTTGATTACAATGGAAATATAAAATTTAGTAACTTTTTTATGTGTTCCATACACACCATATTTAAAAATGGTGATATAGGATGATGCTCATAATTAATTAATAACTATTCATCCTATAAGTATGAATATATATAAAGATATAAAAGAGTATTTATAGTGGGATAGCATAAAGAGTGATATTGTTGAGTATGCATATCAGTGATTAGTATGTCAGTAGATTAATGATGAGAGACAAAAGTATAAGGAGATTTTATAACCATCACCCATACCATAACGGAAATAGAAAAAACATCAACATTGATTTTTCGTTAGAATCCCCAAAACATCTAAGGTCTATAATACCATTTTGGTTGTATTTTATCACCTTATGATGTAATTACACTTCATTACCACCATAAAAGACTTCTATAAGATCATATTTACATAATATATATAAACAAAGCGGTAAGGTTTCATATAGTACCACATTCTATTATATCTGATCAAGATCTAAGGTTTACCTTTAAATTATGGTGAATACATCATTAGGATATAGATATATAGTTATCTTTTAGTACCACTTACCATTAGAAGATAAAAAATCAGTATAATAGAAAAAATAAAAATAGAGGATATGTTGATATGTTGATATCTTGTTCTATGGATTTCAAAGGTGGTTGGGATCAACACCTTCCTCTAGTTGAGTTTTCTTACAACAATAGCTTTCATTCAAGAAATAAAATGGATCCTTATGAATCCATATATATAAAAAATAATAAAACTCAAATGTTTTGGGAATAAGTTTAGAAAATAAATATATTTCAACCAAATAAATTTGAGGAAATATAAAATAATTTTATATTCATTGGACATCATATCAAGGCTGCTCATAGTCGATAGAAACGTTATGTTGATAATGATCTATGTGATCTAGAATTTAATGTTGGTGAGAAGATTTATCTATGAATTTATATATGGAATACGTTTATGAGGGTCAAGATGAATATATATTTGATCCTTTTTTATATTTTACCTTTTGATATTCCAGTTCGAGTTGGGATAGCATCTTACCACTTTGTGCTTCCTCCAAACCTCTCTCAAGTTCATGACATGTTACATGTATCTCTCCCAAAGAAGTACATAATTGATCCTTAACAAGTAATAAACACAAATATTTTACAATTGGAATATTATATTTCTTATGAGAAAAAACATGTAGACAACTTGGATTGTATAGATAAATTTCTATGGAACAAGAATACTCGCATGGTTAAAGTTCTCTAGAGAAATCAGAAATTTGAATAAGATTGATGGGAACCTAAGGAACTAATTAAATAGTTATATCCTTATCTTTTATACCAAATTGATGGAGTTTATAAGGTGAAATTAATTTTTCATAGGGTAAAATATGACACCACAAAATGTTATGAAATAATTCTCTTTAAATAAAACTTATTCGATAGATTTAGATACACACAATATCAAAATTGGGTTTTTTCTTTTCATGTCTTGGTTTTGATTCGGTCCATTAAAAATTCTGATCCTTTTCTTGGATATTTTGGGAGATTAATTTTGAGTTTTTAACTAAAATATATGTCTAATTATTCTACTTTGGGTTCCCTATTTCTTGTTTGGGAGTTTTTGGACAAAGGTGGTAACTTCATGATTTGGGCCAACTGTGAGCCCATTTCTGAATTTAAAAAACCAAATTTTTTTTATAACTCCTTTGTTTTTCAACATTTCTTACCCATTAAACTTCCTACTTCTCCTACCATGACATATTCAAACCACCATATACTTTTATACCTTTTAATAATTCATAATCATGGTTAATTTGGGTAACTTATTTAGGTATTGGTTCATCTCATGGGCCCATTCCCTATTTTAAAAGAATAATTTGTTTCTTTTATATCGTATTCAATTGTTAATAATTTTTGGTTATTTCACATCCCACTCAATCCTAGAAAACCTAGGCTCACCCAAATGTTCCATGTTCCCTCTTTAGAGCTCATATTAGTCGCAGATTAGGGAAAAACATCTGAATGTTCCTCAAATCATCCAGATTTCCCAAAGGTAATTAGTCTCAATAATAAATCTATAAATTCATACTATTTGTTCCCCAAATCTTCTTTAAATGGTTATTCAAAACAATATCAGCATCTAAAAATATCTTCAAGCCATTACCTTTCCTCTAAGGGTGCATATCTAAAGGAATATGAAGAGTTTTCTAGTTTCCAATGTGAGATCCCTTATCATTTCTCTTCCCTCTTCCTCCTCCTTTCATTATTTCATGGTAGTATATTATCCAATAGTCATTCTCGACCAATATTTCTATTATCCCATGATTTGTTTTATGGGTTTTTTGTTCGTTTGGGGCTTTTCATCATAGGTTTATGGTGTATAAACCCTCAGATTGTGATATCGAGTGTGTGTTTCCATTACACCAAGGATTTGAGGTAGGATATCCCTTGAACATGACTTTATTATTTATGTTTCGTCATTTTATTATTTTTCACACATTATATATATGTTTATTACTATTTTTAATCCTTTGGATAATTTTCTTGGTGTTCAAAATGGTTTTTTAAGCATTGTTTTGTGAAAGGTAGTGTTGTTTTGTCTTAAAAGTGCACACCAAGTGTTTTTTTAAATGTTCTGTTATCTTTCACACACAGTTTGTGAGGTTTAGAACCTATTTTATGGTATTTTTATCCTTTTTAAATATGTTGAATAAAATATTTCATTCAATTTTTGTTTTATTCAGTGTCAAGTGCTTAAAATAAATTGTTTTGTTTAAAAGTACATGTCATGTGATTAGTAAATTGCCAGGTTGGCTTTTATGTGTTATTTTTGATTCAAAAATTATTTTTTATTTGATTTATAAATTCCTTGTAAGAATTAAAAATGATATTTTTGGTTAGTTATATTTCTTTTCAATTTGTATTTCATTTTACAAACTAATGGGTTTTGGTTCACAACATGTTTTGGCTTCAATTGGAGAAAAATGGCATATTTCACATCCTTATGAAAATAGTTGTGCTTTGAATATGTATCCGGATTATTTTCATGGATTTAGGAATGTGTTTTTTTGCTATAAATGGTGTGTATACACATCCTTAATAAAATTTAAATTTATACCTTTGTCAAATTTTTGTATAGAGAAAGTCTTAAAGGCCCGTTTGGCATTATTTTTTTGTAAAAATGGTTTCCATGTGTATTTCATGTTCTATCTTTTGGGCCCATTTGATGGTCCATTAAATTAATTTATTAATTGGTTTTAGGGATTTAAAATCTTTTTTTCTATGTTATTTATGGGTTTGTGACCATAAAATATCATTTTTGAATGGATTTTATGTGCAATCCCTTGTTATAATCCTTGAAATTGTTTTACAAAACCTTTTAGTGGTTTATTGATTCGGGGAAAGAAATGTGAAGCATGTTTGCAGGCTGTTTATGTTTTTATGGTTTGGTATTGGATTTTTTTGTGAAAAGTTTATTTTATAATATGTGTATCTTTATTTAGCACTAAATGGAATGCTAGGTATCTAGGTGGGTGAACGATTACTAGTATGCTAGTGATCTTGTGGTGTTTGGCCTCTATTTCACGTAACAAGTTTGACCATGACAACATTAACTAAACTATAATTATTATATTGTTGGGGGACCACTTGGTTATAGGTATTCTCCCTAAAAGTGTCTCATGTGCATGATAATGGATATTTATTATGGTTACTTTCACCAAAATATGAGGTACTCGGGGCTCACAACTAACTAGTGCCTAGGGGTGTTCACGTGACTTATGCACATTGGATATTTTGTACTCACCATCGGCATACAATTCCTTTAGTTGGTAAATTCTATAGTTTTTGGAATTTATTTAAATTTTTACATTCTTTAAATCATACCTCTTGAAAACTATTTTCATTTTAAAGTTTCACCTCTTTGAAAAATTTTTATTAGCATTCTTGTTTTTAAAACATAAATTTTTGTGTCTGAAAATTATTATAGCATGGAACCTCATTTGAAAAACATACTTTTAAATCTTGTATTTAAAACTTAAAATTGTTGTTTCTTTTATTTTAAAGTATGTGCATTTGGAATAGAATATCAGGCTAACCTACTAAGTTTTAATACTCACGCCTATAGTCTTCTTCTATTTCTTCCCCTGTGTAGGTTTTAGAATGAGTTTGATCACCTTAGAAGATGTTTGATCATTATGTTAGAGAGTGACCAGTAGAGTCACATAGAGTTATCTGGTTATCCAGTTTTCTCAGTTGAGTTGTTGGTTTAGTTTTACTTTTATTTTCATGTACAAATATTGTCCAATTCGATTTTTATGTATATGTATTTTGGGATGTCCATTTAATTTCGCTATTTTTTTGATTGATTATATTTGGGAGAAATTGTTCCCTTATGTCCTCTATTAATGCCCTTGGTTCTTGTCAAAATCCTGGGAAATTCAGGAATTCCTATCGGGACTTGTCATGGGCTGGCCTGGGTGACCGGTTCAGGGTCGACTCAGGCCAGTTTGTGAAAAAAGAGAATCAGAGGAGGTCAGATCTTAGCATACCTTTCTTTTTATAAATCCCTTGTTATTTGGGGGATGTCAAGGTATATGGAGTAAGATTTTTGGGACTTTAGGAATAGTTTCAGGAAGATCTTCGCAAACTCTTGCTCATTTCGATCCTCGTGTGTCAATGGTAAATCTGGTTATATTAATGTCATTGGTTCTGTTGATTGTTTGGTGTTGGGATATGACAAGGGGAGTCTGACTAATGGCCTATGTGAGCTTGTAGGTCCTTGAAAGCCAGGAGGAGTCGGGTAATTGTCTAAATAAGTCTCTTTGTGTTTGGGTTGTGTTTGACATATGGCCTCAAACCATATGGTCAAGTCACCCCCTGACACTAGTTCCCTTTTATTGTTCTCTTAGACCTTTCTTGAATTCTGAATTTTTTTTAAAAAAATCCTTGTGTGAGAATTGTGGAAATGGGTTTTAAAGGAGGATTGGATTTTGAAAAGTGGAAAAAGGTGTTTTCAAAAATTAAATATAATAATGGTTTTGTAAGGTTGTTTTTAAAAAAATTGGGAAGAAGTGGAAGTTATTTAATGGGATTGGATTTTCCCTAATCTAAAAATGTGGTTTGTTGAAATAAAATGTTTTGAAAGTATGAATCATTTTATGGTGATTCTGAATCTTTGATTTAGATGGGGTGTTTTGGGATATTAAAAAGTGTATGAATATGATAAATTGGTTTTGAAAATTGGTAATGAGTGGTCAGTGTTTTTATAGAAAGGGTATTGGTCTAAATGGCCATCGGATTATGAAAATATACCTTGATGAATTTTAGAAAATGGGAAGGGGTTGTTTGGAGTAGCTTGGTTGTTTTAAAATTTGTTAAAAATGAAAATTGGTAGGTTTTTAAGAAAATGGTTCTTGATGAAGTGTGGTTTGTTTTATGAAATATGAAAAGGTTTTTAGACATGGTGGTTAGTGTTCCTTTGGATGGTACATGATTTTTGGAATAATGTTGTTTTGTTTTATCCATTTGTGTTTTCATGGGTGCTCACATGCATGGTTTTATTGATATTAGGAAGGATGGACATATTTCATGGTTGTTGGGTTCCTATGGTGGCATGGAAAGGTGCATTTGAGATAGACTTGATGAAACACCATTGGTGAATGTGGAAATCCACTAAGTTAGTTTTTTTTTCAAAAGTTTTTTGAACTGAAAAATTATGGCATTTGTTTATAAACATATAGTTATGTGGATAGTTTTTTTATATGTCTTAGAAGAGTTGTTTTTTTAGTACGATTCCTTGTGATCGATAAGTCATACTCTTGTTGTGTCTTGATATGAGATCTTGTTGGTGGATTTGTTTTGGAGTAATGTTTAGTGAGTTTCTAAAGATGTGTTAGATGTTGTGAGGTGGCCACAGATAGTTCTATGTTTGCAAGATTTCCATTTGATCAACATAATGACTCTTTCTTATGTTTCAAAAGCTATATCCACCACTTCAAATAATTTTGCATCAAATTTGATTAAATAGAGAGTTGTTTGGGATTGATATAAAGTGATTCTAGGTCGTGATAATTCTTTTGGACATAGGAAATGTGTTCGGTGATGTTGATGTGTTTCGTTGTATTCCTTGTCAATTATTCTCTTCGTTCTGAGTGACAGATAATTGTGTTATGTATCTATGAGTTCCTATTTATATGAATATATTTTTTTTATCAAGTGTTTTTTTTTTGAGTGGTATGATCCTTAGCACCTGACTACGGTGCAGCAGATGCTTCATGAATCAGGGCTCCAGCCATAGGCCTCAGAGTGAAGCTTTTCACATAGTCAAGAAATCTCCTGAGGTGTGGAGTGCTTGACTAGGCTTCTACCTACACCATTTTAGTAAGGTAGTTTCTAATCTATTTTTTTCCTCATCACTATGAATTTCCACTTGTCACAACGAGCATGGTGGACTTACCCATCACACAGTGTCTATGGTTATGCCTTCATGGATGCAGGTTTCTGATCAATGTCCATGTGTGGACCGCCTGTGTATATCGGGTGCGGTCTTGGTTTTACCTAATCATAGTGGTAGAGTGTTGGGTAGTTCATTTTTTATTTTGTGGTTTCAAGGGACAAATTATTGGGTTCCCATCCCTATCCTCCTTGATTTGTGGAGGTCTGGATCCATTCTGAAAGTGTTGACCCATTCCTTGTCACCTTTATTTAGGAGTGGGTGGTTTAGATGTCCATGTTGTAACCCTGTTAACTTTGGTTTTTAAGTTGTTGTACGAAAGTGTTGGTGGGTGGGTGTAGGTGATTCCCAATTTTAGTTCATCTTGAATTCATTTTTATTCATTTCTAGTTGGTCTTTAATGGTGGGGAGACCCACTGCGGGTCTCAAAGATCTTTCCTTTAATGATTTCTCTTATAGAAGTTGTGATTTAATGGTGGGGAGATCGTTCCTACCTCCCCTAAAAGTCATTTTATTTTGTTAGTTAACATTGTTTTGGGTGATCGTTGGGTTAATTGGGAGAAAGGGACAACAATATGGTTCTTGGCTTGGTTGTGGAGGTGGTGGCTTGACCTTTCCGTTGATTTTCACAAAGTGGTTGTGAGTTGGAGTTTTGTTTGGGAAAGAGGATTAAGTACTATTTATGGTCAATTATACTTCCTTGGATTGATAGGATGTATCATATTGAAATATAATACTTATGTGTTGTTCTAGAAGCTATAAAATTTTATGGAATTCTAGGGGCGAAAAGCTTTACCGGTGGGGAGAATTGTCACACTCGGCTTTTTTTCCTTTTCATGTCTTGGTTTTGAACCGGTTCATTGAAAATTCATTTCCTTTTCTTAGGTGTTGTGTGAGATTTATTTTGAGTTTTTAACTTCCATATATTTCTAATAATCCTAATTTGGGGTCCTCCTTTCTAGTTTTTGAGATTTTGGAGAAAGGCGGTTACTTCATGATTTGGGCTAACCATGAGCCCATTTCCAGATTTAAAAAACCAAATTTTTTTCTTTTATAAATCCTATTTTTCCAACATTTTTCACCCATTACACTTCCTACTTTTCCTCCCATAACATATTAAGACCATCATATATTTTTTGACCCCTTAATAATTCATAATTATGGTGAAGTTGGGTTACTTATTTAGGTATTGGGCCAACCCATGGGCCCATTTCCAATTTTAAAAAAAATAATTTGTTTCTTTTATATCATAATAAATTGTTAATAATTTTATGTTATTATACCTCCCACTCGAGACCAAAAAATCTATGCCTACCCCCATGTTCCATTTTCTATCATTGGAGCTCATATTAGTCGTGGATTAGGGAAAAACTTCTGAATGAACCTCAAATCATCCAGATTTTCTAAAGGTAATCTATATCATTCATAAATCAATAAATTTATACTCTTTTGACTCAAATATTATTTACCTGGTTCTTCCAGACATTAGGAGCCTCTCCAAGGAGTTTCAAGCCATTACAGCTCCTCTAAGATTTAATATCTAATGGAATATTAATATTTTTCTAGTTTCCACAGTGAGATTCCTTCTAATTTCTCCTCCCTCTTCCTCCTCCTTTCATTATTTTTTAGTTTTATATTATCCTATAATCATTATAGACCTAGGGTTATGTAATCCCATTATTTTTTTGATAGGGGTTTTTTTTTGCTTTTCTTCATAGGTTTATGGTTTATAAACCCTTGGATGGTGATATCATGTGTGAGTTTCCATTACGCTAAGGATTTGAGGTAGGATATCCCTTGCACAAGACTTTATCCTTTAAGTTTCATCATTTTCTTATTTTTCACACCTGATATAAATTTTTATTACAATTTTTTATCCTTTGGATAATTTTCTTGGTGTGAAAATGGTTTTTTTAGGCACTGTTTTGTGAAAGGTAGTGTTGTTTTGTCATAAAAGTGCACACCAAGTGTTTGTTTAAATATTATGTTATCTTTCACACAAATTTTGTGAGGTTTAGAACCTATTTTATGGTATTTTAAACATTTTCCATTATATTGAATAAAATATGGCATGAAATTGGTTTTTTATTCCTTTTCAAGTGCTTAAAATAAATTGTTTTGCTTAAAAGTGCATGTCAGTTGTTCTGTAAATTGCCCTGTTGGATTTTATGTGTTAACGGTGATTTAAAAATTATTTTTTTGGATTTATAAATGCATTTAAAGAATGAAAAATGATATTTTTGGGTCCTTCTATGGCTTTTAAATTTGTATTTGGTTTTAAAAATGAATGGGTTTTGGTTCACAACATGTTTTGGCCCGAGTTTCAAGAAAATGGCCCGTTTCACATCTTTATGAAAATGGTTGTATTTTAAATATGTAATATGAGTGTTTTAAGGGATTTATGAATGTTTATTGATGATTTAAATGGTTTTTATATTCATCCTTAATAAAATTTAAATTCATACATTTTTCAAATGTTAGTTTTGAGAAAGGATTAAAGGCCCATTTGGTATTTTTTTGTAAAAAATGGTTTCCATGACTATTTCATGTTCTATATTTTAGATCAATTTTATGGTCTATGAAATTGATTTATTAATTAGTTTTGGGGATTCCAAATCTGTTTTTATATGTTATTTATGGATTTTTAACCTTAAAAGAGCATTTCTTTTTAATGTATTTTATGTGCAAGGCCTCATTATACTCCATGAAATTGTTTTATTAAACTTTTTAGTGGTTTATTGATTCGTGAAGGAAATGTGAATCATGTTTTTGGGATGTTTGTGTGTTTATGGTTTGGTAATGAAATTTTTATGTGAAAATTTTATTTGATAATATGTTTAAATCTATTGATCACTAGAGGGAATCCCATGTATCTAGGTGGGTGGACCTGTACTAGTATGCTAGTGATCCTATGGGGTTTGGCCCATGTTTCACATTGCCAGTTTGAAAATTACAACACTAACTAAACTATGATGATGACGTTTTTGTGGGGACACAAGGTTATGGTTATGCTATCTACTAGTTTCGCGTGTGCATGATAATGTATATTTATTATGGTTACTTTCACCGAGATACGAGGTACCTCGGGCTCACAAATAACTTGTGCCTAGGGGTGTTCTCGTGACTTGTGCTCATTGACAATTTTGTACTCACCATCAGCATATGGTGTTTTTGGTTGGTAAATTCAGCATTATGGGTGATTTATTTAAAAGTGTACATTCTTTAAACCATCCCTCTTGATAATTATTTTCATTTTGAAGTTGCACCTCTTTGAAAAATTTTAACTATCATTCTTATTTATAAAACATGCATGTTTTTGTCTGATAATTATTTTAGCATGGAACCTCATTTGAAAAAAAAACATTAATATCTTGTATTTAAAACATGAAATTGATGTTTCTTTTATTTTTAAGAATGTTCATTGGGAATAGAATATCAGGATAACCTACTGAGTTTTAATACTCACCCCTATAGTCTTCTTTTGTTTTTAGACCCTATACAAGTTTCAGCTTGAGTTAGATCGCCTTAGGCGACATGTGATAATTATGTTGGAGAGTGACCCGTGGGGTCACATTGAGTTAGTTGGTTATCTAGATTGGTCATTTGAGTTGTTGGTTTAGTTTTACTTTCAATTTGTTGTACAAATATTGTTCATTTCAATTTTTATATAAATTTATTTTGGGTTATCCATTTCATTTCTCTATTTTTTTGATTGATTATATTTGGGTGAAATCATTCTCTTGTTTATTCTATTGATTCCCTTGGTTATTTTAGCCATTTTGAGAGGATCGGGAATGCCTCTTGGGACTTTTCCAGGGCCGGCCTACATGACCGGTTCAGGATCGACTCAAGTCGGTTCATGACATACAACCTCGAGTCTAAATAAACAATAATATAGTATATTTTTCTAAAAAAGTCAGTAAATTGGTTTGTATACATAGGATTAAGTAATTTTTGAAAATATATTTTCTATAAATTTTTAAAATAAATTTCTTAGTTATCAATTGATTACAAATGTAAAAATGAAGTCATTTTAAAGTAAAAGATATATTCTCTAAATAAAATTTTTTATTCACACAATTTATTTTTGTAATAATATTTTAAATTAATTATTGTTGATGAAATATTTTAATGAAATATATATATTATATATTCAATCACATTTTTTAACATTTTTCCAATATTTATACTATGCATGGGATAAGAAGTAATCCATTTTTATATTTTAAAACAATATTTTTCTAAAAGTGTTTTTTGTCTTGTATTGGGTGCTTATTTCTGAAATTAAATTAATCCATTTATAGTTATTAAATTTTATAAAATGGATTAAATGTTTTTAATCATGTGGTTCAAATTTTCTAAATATATCCATTTTATTTTTAGTCATTTGGACTAGTAATCTTGGTAAAATTTATCGTCACAGTAAATGATAAATCAGGCTAATCTAGGTTAAAACTAAGTGTTATGGTCACCATTTTTCATCTAAATTACTATTGAATTAATATAATTATACCCTAATATCATTATTCTTTTAATTTAACTATATATTATATATTTTTTCATGAAAATGACCTATATAATATTTGAAGAAATGAAATTCATAAAATATCTCTATCGTAGTTTTAAATATCTCTTATGTGTTCACATTGGGAAAAAATAAGTTTTAAAGGAATCCTAATTTTCATTTTTTTTAATAATGAGATTATATTGAAAATATTAGATTATTTATATATATATATTTTTTGATTAAATAATTACCTTAAATAATTTTTCGAAGATAAAACGGTATTTATTCAATTAATAAATAAATTACCTAATGATTTTAAAAAAAATTATAATTAAATAAATTTGAGTGGGTTATAGTGTTACAAGGAATTTTTATACAGATAAAATATATCATTAATGTTTAAGAGTATTATATATTATTTTCATATTTGTCTTTATTTCGTTAAAGTCAAATTAAATGAGTAGTTTCAAAATTGACATTAATGATATTGTATAATAATTAATATTTTATTAAATTATTTAAAATTAAAAAAAATAAAATATTCATCCCTGTGAATATAAAAAGGTTTAATACATCATCCATGGACCATTTATGATTCACTTTTACATTTATTATATAGTTATTAACCCTTTATGGTTAAAATAGTTGTTATCGTGGTTAAGGTAAAAAATAATTTACAAAGGGATCAATCAAAAGTATAAGGTTGTAAATGACTCAAAACCTATAAAAATTTAATTTTATGATTTAATATAAACCCTAGAAACTTATACCTCTAATTATTTTTCATTTTAATCATTTTTATTGAGAATTACTTTATTATATTTTAGTTTTTATGAAATTCCAAGTGTGACCTCTGCCTCCCGTATAAAATGACAGCCCTCCTTTCTCTTCCTTACAAAACATTTACCCATCTATATCTACCATAAACTAAAACATTTATATCACAATTTTATTTTCCATATTATATATGTTATTTTCTTCTCAAATTACCAACTCTAAAATCCTTAAGAAGATATCTAAATGAGTTCTTTGAAAGAAGAAGTAATTTCCTTAACTAATCCCTATATTCTACTTATTCTTTAAATCCTATAAATAAATGGAATTTATAATAAAATAATAAATTCAGAATCCGAAATATACTAAAATTTTATTATGATTATTGAATCACCATTATCAACCCTCTTTCTCGTTAAATGAATAGTGAAAGTATCGCTCATGTATATGTACGGCTTACCATCTTCACATAGAGATACAATTCATTTTCCTCCATTATATTTCATGGATGTTTATTATGATATGTTTAATATTTATCAATTATAATTATGATATAATTATGCTCATTTAATTACAATATCACATTTACCTTCTTACCTTCCATTCTGTTGGAAAACAATAATGTCGTTTGTGTGTGCGTGTGGACTACCTCCTTTAGAAAGTGAAGTAATTATTTTTTTCATTTTTATTTTAATTAGATGGTAAAAATGATAGATTTAATTAATATAAATGATTTATATTATATAATAATTATCTTATAAAGTTAAATTATTACTTACCTTTTTTTATTCCACATTTTGAAAAGTGAAAACAATGTTCATGCGTACGTATGACCTGTTATCTCAATAATAATTTTAATTCATTTTTATATCTATAAGTTTTATGGATGAATATAAATATATATATATATATATATATACTGAGTATATATGATATTTTTGTCATTATTAATATTCTGTAGATCATGGAACTATGATTAATGTACAAGGATTGGAACTACTAAACTGAAATATTCTTGATAAATGAAATAGTTAACACCCAAAAATGAACTTTTTAACATTGAATTATTGATAAATCGGTGTTGAAATGTTATAAAGGTTTTAATATGATATTATACGAATATAAATTTTTTATGTATAATTATAATAAATTTAAATTTATTATACAACGGGTTTGAGTGATTTTGAAGAATGTGGAACGCGATGCAAGGGTTTATCATATAAAATTATCTTGTTTGGGACATATGTTATGTCAGGAACCTATCTTATTTTTTGAGGAATATATAATTCTCTTTGACATGTTATATCATTATTATCCTTATGTTCATAATATTTAAAGTATCATTTGTAGTCATTCATTCACGGGGCTTATGATTCAAATGTTACCAAAGCCGTAAGGGTTTTATGTTACCATCCCATTGTTTTTTCTAGTTGCTTATGATTATGTTTTTTATGAAGAAATTTTATAAACTGCCTATAAAGATACGTAGTAATTTTATTCTCCTATATTTATTTCAAGAAATTGAATGTTTCCCTTTCATATTTCTAAATTTATATACTTAATAGACCAAATGAATTTTTTTTAAAGACTTTATTTACCCCTTTGGCCAAAAATCCTTTCTCTTCCATGTATTTTTTTTCTAAAAAAGTTTTAAATATTTTTTCAATAGTATATTATGATTTTTTAAATTTATTTTTAACTAATATTTAATTTTAACAAAATGTTTTAAAAGGAAAATTCTTGTCTATTTTTGAACAAGTTATTTTTAGATTTGTTATAAAAGTGTGAAAGGAATGATTTATTTTAACTTATATGGCATGAATGAAATTTCATGTTGTCATTTGTCACGACTCGCCTTCAACAAAATGAGGGAAGGGTCAGCAGATTTCCAGGCCCTTCCTTCTTTAAGTTGAAGGAGAGATAATGACCCCCGAAACCCACCTTCAATAGGTCCTGGAGTGGCGACTAGCACCAAGGGTATAGAATCACACACTAAATGGAAGGCATTACCCTTTTTCTTTTAATAGGATCAGGAGATAAGATGGTAATCCAAACAACACCAAAAGAGGAAACTAAAAGAAAATCCAAGAACCATTCCCAATGCATGTTACAAAAGTAAAATCCACAAAGTACAAAGTGATTACAAAGGTAAAGTACCAAAGAAAGAAAAAAAGTAACTATAACTACCCCAAAGTTCTGAGCTAGTATGGTCCCGCACGATCCCCGAAGTCCTACTGGAAACCTAAAAAGCAGTTTTATATACGTAGGGTGATCATACAAGTATACTCAGTAGGGAAAAACCAAATACTCTCGTGCACAAGTGGGGGAACGTACTAAAGTCCTGTCAGAAAAATAGTAAACCAAACACCTAACAAGGTAAACTATCCACACAAGCCTCACCAAGGCACACTCCCCAAATAACCCAAGTCAAGTAATTTATAGTAATAGTACATCGATGTTGGGGTACCCTGTGCCGCTTTCCCACTAGTTATTCAAGACATCCTACACATCGAACCAATCCCACCATTCTCACCAGAGTCCCACAGCCTCACCCCGCCCGCACACACCTGGGCCACATCCTCACGCAGTCACACTTCCAAACCCCGCCTGCAAACACTTGGGCCACAACTGTCACACATAACCACGCCTGCAAACACCTAGGATAGAACAACCACCACCACGCCCGAAGACACCTAGGCCAGAAGATCTACTGCCACGCCCGAAGACACCTGGGCCTCATCCCAAAGATACTTGGGAAACCACCTTCCCGCACACACCTGGTCCATAACCACCACACTACCCCGCCCGAGGTTCTTGGGATAAAAATGGACCTCAGGCTATCACAGCCTGCCCGAAGGTCCTTGGGATATCTAGGAAAAGGAGTATAAAATGAGCTAATAACCATCCACTAATAGTAGTGTTGGGAAAAACACTCTCCCCCATGAAATGGGGGTGTTCGGAACTAAGTTCTCAACTTGGGTGGGGCATGAATAAGAAACACAAAACTACAAGTATATGCATAGGTAACAAGAACTCACCCAAAGTTTAGGTTTTTCTTCAGCCCGCCTAAAGAACACAAACAGTACTACATCCAAGTCACAACTCACACCAAACCAAGACCCATTTGTCCCATCCTGGTTTACATGTTCATTAATAATGATTAAATGAGTTTTCTGCAACTATTGGGCAACTAACACATAAGCACATTCTAAGGGGAAAAGATCCAGCCAAACGTCACTTTAAGCATTCCCACCTGGTTCTCTTATAAAGCCACAAAAACCAAAGAAAACCCTAAGTTACAGCCCCATGTCTAATATCCAGGACCCAAAAGGTTTCTCAACAACTGAGGATCCCACCCAAATTCGTGATATAATCAAGGTAACCACCCTACCTTAAAGTCACAACCACTGGAAGTATAACACAAGGGATCCCATCCCCAATTTCACAACCACCGAGAGTATAATAACTGGGGATCCCATCCCCTCCAACATCACCCAGAAACCGGCCGGTGAAATAAGAACAATCAAACCACTACCACCAAGAAAGGTAGGCCCATGCGAGCATTTTCACATTTAAAAGATTTAACACACTCCATGATTTCAATTCCATTGTACTTTAACCAGGGTTATCACAGAAAAAGTGTTAATCCTGGTGCTTTAAATTTATTTAGCCGAATGTATGTAATTAACCAATTTCCTTTACACGGAAAGGGTTCACAACCACAATAAAATCCATTTAAACATCACTAGAGGTAAGGGTTAAGTAGTGCGCAGATAAAGACCACCAATGGCCATGATTTTCAATAGGCATAAGCCCACACAATTTAGAAAAGAAGATTATAAAACAATCAACATCATCGATCAGAGCCCCCCTGTTCTATAAAGTCTATTAATTATCTTCATTAAGGTATTCTAAATCCAATTCCAAAGAAACAACAGAATTCCCACCCCGCATGATACACAAAAGGGATAGACGAAGGAGAAATTCCCTACTTCTTGATCAACGATCGACGCTAAGCCTGGGCGTGGAATTCCACGGATAGCGATATGGATCACTTGAACGAAGGGTACTCCTAGCACAGGGTGATCTAGAAAAGAAACATAGGGGATACCTTAGGTTATAAAGGGTGAGATATAGCACTCCCCTGGCCATTAAGATATGAAGAAAAAGAACCGGAAACCGTGTAAGGCGTGGGGTCGTGGGTTGACTACGCAGCCCCACATGTCATTAAAGGTCCCCGCCCTTTGGGGCGGTTTAAACCCATGAACACACCAGGTTAATTCATTAAATATTTAATTAAACTCCAATTATGGGTGTTACTATGCTTTTAAACAAGGTAAAAGTAGGTTTAAAACCCAATTTGTGCAAAAGGAGCGCTACTGGAAAAACCCCGTGGGGGTAGGCGATAGCCACCAGTAGCCGAGCTACCGGTAGGCTATAGCTATAGGTATCCTATAGCTACCGGTAGGCCTACTACCGGTAGGCTAAGGCTACCGGTAGGCCTACCATTTGGGTCAAGCTTCACCGATCACCCATCTTCAGATTTTTCACAAAGTAATGGACCCCAAAAACCTGGGCCATTACATCAGATACTTCTCAACCGATTCTCGTCTTCGAGAATCAAAACAACCCAGAAGGAAAGGGAGGGTCCGAACAACCACCTCCACCTCCAAAGATACCTCTCAGGAGTGAACCTAATTGTTAACTAAGAACACCTTCCTGTCAAGAACCAAGCAATATACCATGTCAAACTGCCCAGCCATGTGGGTTGGAGAGTCTCTTCCCCCATGTCAAGATACTATCCGCTTTGGACAGCACTGACTCGCCCGCACGGGTTTAATCGCATCCAACTTAATGTGTCTTGATTAGGGGTCCGATCCTCCCTTCCCCATAGCCAGTACTTTTCACACACATATTCCGAGGAAAGAAAACTAGTATTTCATAGCCAACAAGGTAGAACGATCCACCACAACCAGTGTAAACAGAACAGAAAAAAACTCAAAACAACTCTGGGTACTGGGCATGTATTTGTGATTTCCTCTCCCACGTAATATCCTCAAGCCCACCATGTATCCATAACACATGAACCAAAGGAATGGCTCAACCACAAAGCACCTTCTCCTTGCGATCCTCGATCATCACTGGTCTCTCCACAAAAAGTCACGTCATCCTTGATGTCCAGCTCTCCCCAGCCGAGGATGTGTGAATCTTCATGCAGATACCAATGGAGCTGGGACACATGGAAGACACCATGTATCCTTTGTAGTGATAGTGGTAATGCTAGCTGATAAGCCACTTCGCCGACCCGCTGCAACACTTCGAAGGGTCCGATGAACCTGGGAGAAAGCTTACTCCCCTTGTCGAACCTCCGTTGTTCACACCGAGGGGAGACATTCAAGAACACGTGGTATCCAACATAAAACACCAAGGGCCTCCTCCTGGTATCAGCATACGACTTTTGTCGGTCCTGGGCCGCCTTCACCCATTCCCGTATGAGCTGAACCTTCTCTGGCGTGCTCTGCACCACCTCCGGGCCAAGGATGCCTGCCTCTCCTACTTTGGTCCAACACACAGGTGAGTGGAATGGTCTCCCATACAAGGCTTAAAACGGGTCCATACCAATGGTAGATTGATAGCTATTATTGTAGGAAAATTCTACCAGAGGAAAGTATTGAACCCATGATCCTCCTGAGTCCATAACACATGCCCGTAGCATATTTTCCAAGGCCTGGATGGTGCGCTCTGTCTGTCCATCTGTCCGGGGATGGAAAGAAGTACTAAGAAGTAGTTGGGTGCCAAAAGCATGCTGCAATCCTCTCCAGACTTGTGAGGTAAACCGTGAATCTCTATCCGAGACTATGGACCTCGGAACTCCATGAAACCACACCACCTCATCCACATACCTTCGTGCCAAAGCATCCACTGCACTCGACTCCTTGATCACCAGAAAGTGAGCCGATTTCGTCAACTTTTCCACTACCACCCAGATGGCGTCGTATCCCCCTTGGACCTTGGGTAGTCCCATGATGAAATCCATCGAGATGTCATCCCACTTCCAGTCGGGGACATCTAGAGACTGCAGTAGGCTGCTTGGAACTCGGTGTTCAGCCTTTACTTATTGACACACTAAGCACTTGGCCACAAACTCTGCCACTGCTCGCTTCACTCTGGGCCCACAAAACTGTCTCTTCACTCCCTGGTACATCTTGGGAACTCCTGGGTGTACCATTAGGGGTGAGCTATGGAAATCACGGAGAACCTTTCCGCGCATCTCCCCTAGAACAAACATCTTTCCTCAAAAGAGCATTCGGTTTTGACCATCCTCCATCCACCCTTCCGGTGAATTCCTCTGGTCAACTCGGTCACGCATCACTTTGCACTCTGGGTCTCCCCATTGAGACTCTACCACTTTCTGAAACAGAGAAGAATGCACTGTCATCTGATACAGGCAACCTCTACCGCTATCCATCCTCGCATCCAGGTGCAAGGCAGCCAACTCCTCCACTGCCTTCTAGGCGTCTGCCGACTCTCGGACCGCACCCTTCTGCGTCTTCCTACTCATGGCATTGGCCACTGCATTCCCTTTCCCCGAAGTGTAGGAAACCTCGAAGTCGTAATCCTGGAGGAACTCCACCAACTTTCACTGCCGCAATTTTAGGTCCTGTTGGGAGAAGATGTATCTCAAACTTTTGTGATCTGTGAAGACAAAAAAGTGTTCTCCAATGAGGTAATGTCGCCATAAATTTAGCGCAAAAACGACCGCTACAAGCTTCAGTTCGTGGGTGGAATAATTACGCTCATGAGGGTGTAGCTGCCTAGACCCATAAGCAATCACCCCTTGTCGCTGAATCAACACACACCTGAGGCCTTTCCCTGAAGCATCACAGAACACCTCATATTCCACCCCTTCTTCTGGTAATCTCGGCACTGGGGCACTAACCAACCTCTCCTTTAGATAGCTGAAGGCTGCCTCGCACTGATCACTCCACACGAAAACCTTGTCTTTCTTGGTCAAGGCTGTCAAAGGGGATGTAACTCGGGAGAAGTTGGGTACGAACCTCTGATAGTAACCTTCCAGCCCGAGGAAACTACAAACCTCTGCTACATTCTTGGGTGCTTCCCAAGAAACAACTGCCCCAACCTTTGATGGGTCCATCGCTACCCCTTGCTCGGACACTACGTGCCCAAGGAAGTGCACTTCTCGCGTATAGAACTTGCATTTTGACAACTTCCCATAGATCTGATGCTATCGGAGGACCTCCAAAACCATCCTCAGGTGTTCCTCATGGTCCTCCTCCGATCTTGAATAGATCAGGATTTCATCGATGAACACAACTACGAACCGGTCCAGGTACTCCCGGAAGATGGAGTTCATAAGCCCCATGAACACAGATGGGGCGTTCGTTACACTGAAAGGCATGACTAAGATCTCGAGGTGTCCATATCTGCACCTGAACGCCGTATTTGGGATGTCACCCTCTTCCACTCTCAACTGGTGATACCCAGACTGCAGGTTGATCTTCAAGAACCACCATGCCACTTTCAGCTGGTCAAAAAGGTTGTCTATCCTTGGAAGAGGGTAGCGATTCTTGACCATTACCTGATTCATCCTCCTGTAGTCTATACACAAACTGAGACCATCATCTTCCTTCTTGGAGAACAAGACTAGAGTACCCCACGGTGACATTCTCGGTCGAACATAACCCCTCTTCATCAAATCTTCCATCTGAATCCGCAACTCCCGTAGCTCCGAAGGTGCCATCTGGTAAGGTTCCATCGAGATTGGCCAAGTACCAGGCTTCAAATATATCCCAAACTCAATATCATGTCAAGGGGGTAGAGTCGTCACATCCTCGTGGAAGACGTCCATAAACTCACTGACGATCCCTGGTACCTCCATCATCTCAGCATCCACTGACTCCACTGACAGCTCGGCCAATAAGGAGAGGAGGTGTTCCTCTCGCCTACTGCCCTTCTGACTACTCCGCTCGCTGGTGAAGGTAACACACTGGCCGCCCAAGTCTGAGAAAAAAACCTTTCCTCAGAAGCAGTCGATGATGGCACACATAGAGAACAGCCAGTTAATGTCTAAGATTACATCGTATGGCTGTATCTGTAGTAGTAGTAGATCTCTAACCGACTGATGTAGCCCTATCATCAGTCTGCATCCTCGACAAACATATAACAAGTCGGTCTGACCTCCGACTGGGGTGATCAGCACCAGGGGCACTAGAATTCTCTCGTCATCTAGACCCAAATCATGGGCTATACTGGGTGCAAAGAAGGAGTTAGAAGCTCCGGTATCGAACAAGGCATAAGCAAGGGTGCTAAACAAACGGATCGTACCTCGAACGACCTCCAGCCCTGCTGGAACTGCTGCCTCTGTGGCATGTAACTGTCCACGCTTAGCTCCTCTTCCCCTCGGCTATCGGACAACTCCCCGACCATACCCCGATCGAGGTCCCTAAGGAGAACACTGAGGTCGGCCTCCTCCAACAACATCTGCCCTCGGAGGAGCGGGAGCTCGCTGCCCCTGCTACTGCTGCTGGAAAGGCCTAGCTGGAAGCTGCTGCTGGGGCAGGTGCTTGGGTTGTCTGCCACCACCATACTGAAATCAGTTTGGGCACTGATTCAGGAGATGTCCATACCTGCCACAGATGAAGCACCTCAGTCCTGGGCCCGAAAGAAAAGGGCGAGGACCAGGGGACCGGAACTGAAACTGATGCGGCCTCCTCCCTGTTGGTTGGAACCTGGAGGGTCCTAAAACTGGAGGCTTGGTGCTGACGGACTTCCCCTTCAATGTTCCTAGCTGGATCCCTTCTCGTGACACACCTCCTAGAGCATGCATCCTCTCCATGACTTCGGCCTTCTTCTGGACCTCCATGTACGTCGGCAGGGTAAAGGGGGTAACAGCATACTCGAGGGAGGGTCGGAGCGCCTCCTCTAAATGTCTTGCCCGAGACTCCTCATCGGGAAATAGGTCCAGAGAAAAACGTAGGAGGTCTTTGAACATGATTCACAGCTCCCTCACTGACATAATACCCTACAGGAGGGAGAGTAGCTCCTGTCTCTTCTCTGCCTTCATCGTCGAAGAGAATAATTCCGCCCGGAACCCCCTCTCGAAATCATCCCATGCCACCTCAGCCTCTCTCCTATCCCCTATGTAAAGCATCCACCACTGACGCACTGCTCCCCACATCTGGCTGATGGCTAGAGGAACCCAGTACTCGGTCGAGGCCCGAATCAGGCCGAAAGCTATCACTAGCTCTTCTAGCCAGCCCTCTGTCTTCATGTCAGAGGTGCTACCCTCATACTTCTCGAGGGTCTGTCGCTGGAAGGCCCGAAGTTTCTTCTTCCACTGGTCGTCCTCCTCCTCTCGATCAACTCTCTGCCGATCGGCCAAGGTAATCTCTGGACCCTCGATCGCCCGCACCACATGTGGTCTCGTCCCAGGTGCCATAGCGTTAAGGTAAACACGGAATGCCTAAGCCCAAGTAGTGCAGAATATTGTTCTAGAAAAAAATTTCTTAAACTTCTTATTGATTTCAATTCCCAGAAAACCCATGAAACACGAGAACAAAAGTCATTATGATGCATGTACCTTTCCTAGGGTCTCTACCCTACAATCATTGTGGCCTCACTTGGTTGTTCGGTAGGTCCAGAGTCCTTGCATCGGATCACGGGGGGGGGGGGGGGGCTAAAATACCGTGTCCTAGCTGGTCTTCCCTGGCCTAATTCACTCACCAAGGTCACCCAACACTATTTCCCTACCATCCCATGCAATACTCACTGTTCCAAACTCCAGACTCTATCCTATCTCTCAACTTCCCTCTGATACCATTCTGTCACAACCCGCCTTCACCAAAAGGAGGGAAGGGTCAGCATATTGCCAGGCCCTTCCATCTTTAAGTTGAAGGAGATATAATGACCCCTGAAACCCACCTTCAATAGGTCACGTAGTGGCGACTAGAACCAAGGATATAGAATCACACACTAAATGGAAGGAATTACCCTTTTTATTTTAATAGGATCGGGAGATAAGATGGTAATCTCAACAACACCCAAAGAGTAAAGTAAAAGTAAATCCAAGAACCATTCCCAATGCATGTTACAAAAGTAAAATCCACAAAGTACAAAGTGAATACAAAGGTAAAGTACCAAAGAAAGAAAAACAACAACTGCAAATGCCCTAATGTTCTGAGCTAGTATGGTCCCGCAAGATCCTCGAAGTCCTCCTGGAAACCTGAAAGAAATTTTATATATGTAGGGTGAGCATACAATTTTACTCAGTAGGTAAAAACCAAAGACTCTCGTGCACAAGTGGGGTAACGTACTAAAGTCCTGTGAGAAAAAGAGTAAACCAAACACCTAACAAGGTAAACTATCCACCCAAGCCTCACCAAGGAACACTCCCCAAATAATAAAAGTCAAGGAATGTATAGTAATAGCACATCAATGTTTGGGTACCCCGCGCCACTTTCCCACTGCTTATTGAAGACATCCTACGCATCAAACCAATCCTTCCATTCTCACCGCAGTCCCACTGCCTCACCCTGGCCGCACACACCTTGGCCACATCCTCACGCATTCCCACTAACAAACCCCACCCGCAAAAACCTGGTCCACAACTACCACATGTAACCACGCCTGAAAACACCTAGGCCAGAAAAACCACCACCACGCCCGAAGACACCTGGGCTAGAAGATCTACTGCCATGCATGAAGACACCTGGGCCTCATCTTAAAGATACTTGGGAAACCACCTACTCACAAAAACCTGGGAAATAACCACCACACTACCCCGCCCAAAGGTTCTTGGGAGAAAAATGGACCTCATGCCATTACATCCTGCCTAAAGATACATGGGCTATCTGGGAAAGGGAGCAGAAAAGGAGATAATAACCGTCCACTAATAATAGTGTTGGGAAAAACACCCTCCCCCGTGAAATGGGGGTGTTCGGAACTAAGTGCTCAACCTGGGTGGGGTGCGAATAAGAAAAACAAAACTACAAATATATGTATAGGTAACAAGCACTCACCCAAAGTTTAGGTTTTTCTTCAGCCCGCCTAAAGAACACAAACAGTACTACGTCCAAGTCACAACTCACACCAAACCAAGACCCATTTTCCCCATCCTGGTTTACATGTTCAGTAATAATGATTAAATGAGTTTTCTACAACTACTGGGAAACTGACACGTAAGCACAATCCAAGGGGAAAAGATCCAACCAAATGTCACTTTAAGCATTCCCACCTGGTTCTCTTGTAAAGTCACAACAACCAAAGAAAACCCTAAGTTAAAGCCCCATGTCCAATATCCAGGAGCCAAAAGGTCTCTCAACAACAGAGGATCCCACCCCAATTTGTGATAAAATCAATTTAACCACCCAACCTTAAAGTCACAACCACTGGAAGCATAACACAGGGGATCCCATCCCCAATTTCACAACCACCGAGAGTATAATAGCAGGGGAACGCATCCCCTCCCACATCACCCAGCAACCGGCCGATGAAAAAAGAACAATCAAACCACTACCACTAAGAAAATCAGGCCCATGCGGGCATTTTTAGATTTAAAAGATTTAACACACTCCATGATTTCAATTTCGTTGTACTTTAACTAGGGTTATAACAAAAAAAGGGTTAATCCTGGTGCTTTCAATTTATTTAGCCGAATGTACGTAATTAACCAATTTCCTTTATACATAAAGGGTTCAAAACCAAAATACAATCCATTTAAACATCACAAGAGGTAAGGGTTCATTAGTACACAGAGAAAGACCACAAACGACCATGATTTTTAGTAGGCGTAAGCCCGCACAATTCATAAAAGAATATCATAAAACAATCAGAATCATCAATCACCCCCCCCTTGTTCCTTAGAGTCTGTTCATTATCTTCATTAAGGTTTGATTAATCCAATTCCACATAAACAACATCATGCCCACCCCGCATGATACACAAAAGGGAGAGACGAAGGAGAAATTTCCTACTTGTTGATCAACGATCGATGCTAAGCCTGGGTGTGGAATTCCACGGATAGCGATGCGGCTCACCTGAACGAAGGGTACTCCTAGCACAGGGTGATCAAGAAAATAAATCTAGGGGTAATACTTAGGTTTTAAAGGGTGAGATATAGCATGCCCCGGTCCATTAAGATATGAAGAAAAAGAACTGGAAACCGCGTAAGGCACGGGGTCGTGGGTTGACTACGCAGCCCCACACGTCATTAAAGTTCCCCGCCCTTTGGGCGTTTTGAACCCAGACACACACTAGGTTAATTCATTAAATATTTAATTAAACGCCATTTATGGGCGTTACTGGGCTTTTAAAAAAGGTCAAAGTAGGTTTAAACCCAATTTGCGCAAAAGGAGCACTACTGGAAAAACCTTATGGGGGTAAGCGAGAGCCACCGGTAGGCTGCAGTGAGCGGTAGCTGATAGCTACTGGTGGCTAACAGCTACTGGTGGCCGAGCTACCGGTAGGCTGCAGCCACCGGTAGACCACGCTACCGGTAGGATGTAGTGACCGGTAGACCGAGCGACCGGTAGGCCTGCTACCGGTAGGCTAAGGCTACCGGTAGGCCTACCATTTCGATCAAGATTCACCGAACACCCAACATCAGATTTTTCACAAAGTAATGGACCCCCAAAACCCGGGCCATTACATCATTACTGATCAATAATTTGAACATTGATTTATAAGATTCAATGTTTATTTTAAAGGAAATTTTTTCTTTAATATTGTGAGGCCCCATGTTATGGATCTAGTTTAAAATTATAAACGAATTTGAATTTTCATTTATTGGATGCTCTAAACATTAAAACAATCTTTAAAACATAATTACATGAGTTAGAACACATTAGAATTCTTTTTTAGTGTTTTTTTAAGTCCATAGAGTTTTATATGGTGTTCTAATGTGTTTTGGGAGTGTTCGGATTAAAAATATTAATTTCATTTGAGACGGCCTTGGGAGAATAGTAGGAGCATGGTTAGTATTAACCATACATCAAAATTTTCCGGTTTATTTTTTGAACAAGGCCAACTTGTTAAAAAAACATAGTAGTTCTAGTGAATCATGTGAGATGGTACAAAACTATATAGTATGTTACACAATAGAAGCATGGATTGTCAAACTATGAGCTGAAACCATATGAGGCATGGGGGCTTTAGACAATTCCAATGGGATGGTCTGCTCATTATTTTTCTAACCATGTACACAAGACTGCAGGGTGTGGATCTCATATAGTGGTAACCACATCCTTGGTTCATAGTTTGAAAACTCATGCCACCAAATCATGCACCCCTTTAAATTTTTTGATTTTACCATTTTTCTCTCTAGTCATAGTGATTATTATACTCCCTATTCCTCCCTCATTTCCGATGGACATCATCCCCTCGACATCCCCTTTAGATTACTCTCATGTTCTTGAGGTATCATCCTCATCTGGCCTTTCATACAATAATCATCACTTGTGTCGGATCACTCACAGATTTTCAATCATTATTCTTGTTTTTTTATCTATTTATCTTTTTGTATATGATGATACTTCTATGAAAGATAATATTCCCTATTTTTAGATAATCCTTATGTTATTCTAATTTTTCTAATTTAATCTCAAATAAAATTTTGATAATGTATGAGTAAATAATTCTAAGTATATGGTATGTGGTTTATACCTTTTCCCTAAAAGTCATTATGTTAGTATATTTTCAATATTGTCACACATTTTGGCTTCAAACGTATTGATTTGAATATAAGTAATTCCCTTAATTAAATGTTTAGACCATGTACATGAATCTCTTTATCCCTTATTATATGGTTGTAGGTTGATGAACTCAACCCTAACCACCCCTTGAGCTGGGTTTGATTAAAAGACATAGAATAATCAACCCCTTTCGATGTGTTGATCTTACCACTTGTGAGTCAAATGTATGTATGACTTATGAGGATTGCTAAATGAAATTATACCTCCCTTAGACCCTTATTTTTTTTAAATGTAAGTTTAATGAATTGAAATAACTATGAATTGTGAAATTACATGGGTAATCACTTGTTTTATTCTTATCTATAAATATGGTTTGTATTTTGGAATGGACACTAATATGTCTCATTTCATCACTTGAGAGTCATATGATTAATGAATTGAACTTGATGGATTGAAATGATAAATTTTATAAAAAATATCATGGAACCTTTATCCCTTATGATATGTTGATGATGGATAATGCAGTATGACACCAATATTGGATAACATGGTATGGCACTGATAACGGACAATGTGGTATGGAACCAATGATGGATAATGCAATATAACACTGATGAGGGTTATCAAGGTATGGAACCACAAATTCTCTTGTATATTGCATAAATTCATATTCCTTGTATTATCTCCTTAGATCTGTCTTGATTGGACCACCTTGGATTATCTCCCTGTAATCCACTCAAGTATTTACTGGGTTTACCTTGGAAATAATCCTTAGACTCAATGATGATTCCAGGTCCTTTGGTTCGAGGTTCCTGGACCTTATAGAAATTTATTATACCAAGTTCATAAACTTAAAGAGGATTCCTTGGTCAATTTTTAGGGGTCCTAGCCCATATTGGTTTGAGACTTGATATATTTGGTATAGGCTGAGACTTTTTTTATTCAGTTTGTTTCAGCATAAAACTTTTTTCCATCATTTATATATGATATTTATTATTTATTAGGATTTTTTATATGATGTTTTACATATTTTATTGGGATTTATTTTACATGTAATTATATATTCCCAATTTATAATCTTTTATTTAATCCCTTATTTAATGTAAGCGACTCTTATGATATATGAAACCCCATATGATACCATTGTATGTGGATGCCTTTATCAAATACCAAGGGCCCCTTGGTCTTTAAATATATGTGATGACACATGTTCAAATAAATTTTTACATAGTTCAAAGTATGTATATTTGAATCGGTGTCCTCTATGAACCTAAGACAACTTATTTTTAGTTTAATTCACATATTTACTTTTGTTATACCTACACACTACTTAATTTTATAACCAAAGACTAGATTTTCATTAAAAACAATTGGTAGTGGATTAATAAGTTTTACTCGAACCATGTTTTTGACACTATTGGATACCTAGACATATATCATTGTTACAGATCAGGATCTTGGATTTTTCTTCACACTATTACTCTTTATGGACTAGGACATCACAAGGGAGCTAGGAGATGAGAAAATAATTGTTCTACCCACTAGAGTTGGGTCTTATATTTATTTATTAATTTTTTAGTATAGTTCTATTATATGTATTAACAACTATATATTTACTTCTATGTACTTATGGATTGTCATTTTCATGTGTGGTTGGATTTTATTTTAATTTTCTAGTTGTATGCTATTATTACTTGTCAGTTATGATTATCTTTCACTTTATTTCTTTATTCACGCTTCTTATTTGTTTTTTACTGACCCAGAGGCTATTATCATACTATTGTACCACCTTTATACCCTTGATTCTAGTAAAAATACTATGGTATATGGGGATGAGTTCTTGAGGCCTTGTTTCCAACCAGTCAACTTATTTTTCACATAGTGAACAATGTAGGGATGTGAAAAAGTCTTATCAGAGTTATCTTTTGTTTATATTACTATTTTGGGGAGTTATATAGGTGACTAGGAATGTGTCATAACTAGGTAAATGGATAATTTCTAGGAATGACCAGCCCACTCATAGGGAAAAGATCTATTTTCCATGGATAGTACTATTGTTCATGTCATTCAATATTGCAAGTGATTATAATTTCACCTTAAGGTACTTTTGATGTATTTCTATTGGTTACTGGTTTATGGTATTTATATATTTTATTCATATGTAAAGAGAATAGTTGTGTTCATGCATCATTTCAGGAACATAGGATTCACATGTCATTACCTTGCTTGTCTTTATATAATGCTTGTGTGATTAGGTTTTATTCTTATAAGTATACCATGATTGTCTGATTATGTTCCATGCTTATTACTATTCCATGAATCTATGATTATTTAGTATGTTTACTTGAATAGAATTCTTTTTTTATTTACTTCATAGTATATATGTATTCTCTAATGATGTGATAGATTTTTTTCATAAATTATGATTTAATGCTAGTTAAATAGAGCTTCCACATCAACCTAAATGGTGTTTTCCAAAATAAATTCATGGTGGAATTATATCTAACCAATATGTGATTAATTAAAAATTGAATTTGAATTTTAATCTTAAAAATTAAAATAAATTTGTTATTTTTTAATAGATTCATGTTTTTATTATTGATTTCAGTTAAATGGAGTGTAAATTGTAACTTTAAAAGGATAGTAACTTTATAAAATGGGTATGATGAACCTTATAAATAAATACATATATGCTTGACTTGGCCCTTATAGGTGAGTTTTAGCATCACATGCTTATGATATAAGCCTTCTAAGGGTGTGTTAAATGTTGGATAATTAATTTTTTATGGATTTTACATAAATGGGATTCAAATTGTAATTTATAGAGCATTAACTCCATAAATTCTTATTATATACCCATATAACTAATCCCATGTTATCTTGATCGAAATCTCATAGTATGCCTTTATTGATATATGCCTTGTTACTTAACCCCTTGGGGTACACTTATGATATATAGGGATGGTTATTTTGAAGTGGTTTCAAGAACTCATATGTTGTTACATATAAGTGTATTATTTCATAATACTTAATTGATCTCCCTTAAATGATAAAATACATTTTTTATTTTGATATTTAATGATATGAGGAATTAGTTAATTGAAATTCTAGTTGCAACTTAAATAGTGTTTTCCTCTATATCTTGTGAGTCACACTTTCTTTAACTATGAAAGTTGTGATAATTTATGGATTAATAAATGGGTGAAATAAGATTATGATATAATTTTCCAAGAATTCTATGAGGAGATAGTTTAATAAATTTCCAATTATAGTTTGTAAAATGTTTTTATTTATAATTGGTACTTGAAATTTTTTATGCCTGAACTTCATTAATGTTTTAATAAAAGTGATGTTGGGAAATGGATTAAATGTAACCATTAGTGATGTCAATAGAAAATAACACTCATGTAAGGGTTAGCTTTAGTTTATTCTTGAGAGATATCTATAACATTGACATGGAGGTTTCTCATGAGTCTCGGTTGGACTCTTTTCATTTACATCTTGAACCTAGAGGTTAGGCAGTTGGTCTTAGGGACTTTTTAGGGATAACTCTAATTTTATAGATGATGCCTAATGTTTATGTTATGTTCTAGCCAGCTGTTGCAGCACCCATAGAGATAGGAAGTTGGTAGAAATTTGAGATGAGTTATTATGAATGTTATGTGCAATTTTTTAATCATTTTAGTCGAGTAACACTCTAAGTTTATAGAATGAAACTTAGGATTTGTGAGTGGTCATGTGATGTTTTGAACCCTGTTAGATATGTGAGCATTTAATGAGTTAGACATTCATAGGGAATGGTCAAATATTTTTATAATCATGTGATGTTTCCTCTTTTCCAATGGATGACTTTGAGGGTTATCAACTAGGTTAATAGTTTTATGGTAGAATAAGTATTTGGGTAAATACTTTGTGTAGGAAACTACACACAAGTTTGCACAGTGTGATTGGTCCTATAATTAGTAAAATGTATCACTTGTTTCAATATTGAGATACCAAGGTAGTATGCATTGATAAATGTGTTTACCATTTATTTAAAGTATTTTTCAGAAATATATGTGTATCTCTTTGATAGTATTTCATGTTTTTATGTGTTTTTAGTTATTCGAACAGGAAAAATGTTTAAGCTACTTTATTCATAACCAGTTGGATAAACGCTCATGAGTTCTTTGAAGCCCCATTCATAGGTAATCTCTAAAGTATAGTGACCTATGATTTAAAGAGATGTTATGTGCATGGTATCCTTGAGAAGTTAATAGAAGGATAATTTATTTTAGTGATCATGTTTTGATATATATGCTTAGTGATTCTTGTATTTTTTAGGAATCACCTAGGGTTCTCAGGTATCATAACTACCTTTGACAGGAAGGACTGCTTGAGTTCTAAGAATAGTTTACTAGAGTTCATATGGTTGATGTGCTGATTTATTAAATGAATCCATATGGTGGGTGTACATTTAATAAATAATGGCATAGGTGAGTCACCTGGTTTTTAAGAGCGGTTTAAAGGGAGATCCTATTGTGTTAACACTGTATACCAAGTAGAAAAGTCTTCTTGGACTTTTTAATGTATGACACATGGGACCATGAGTCGGGTCATGAACCTAGTGGTACAAGATTCTACACCTACTGTGTATGTAATGTTTAGTCCATTCAATTTTTACATTGTAAATGGTTAATACGAAAAATCGATGAGTAGTTGGGTGTAGGATGAGGATCAATGGTTTCAATTATGATTCATACAGACATGGTTATCAGGAACCTTGGTTAAGTTACAGTATGTTCTCTATGATGAGGGTTATCTTGGAAATTAATTTAGTGTTGTGAGATGGTTGATGATGGGAAGACCTTGGAATGCATGATCAAATGATGTGGTATTATGGGTTTTTAAGGAAAGTATAGCCTAGTTTCTTTTATCATGGATTGGGATAATGATCCACACCTATCGATGGAATATTAGTGTACCTCTATTTTTAGAACTATTATTCCCAACATATTGAAATTATCCTGAGTAAACTAAGAGAGTGTCAGCTATGCACCAAGAAACATAAATATATTATCTGGTATGATGAAAAGATTCTGTGGGAGTCACACTCAATGGGTGGTTTAAGTTATTCCTTATGGTGGGGACTACATCATTGGTAATTTAGGGGTGGTGACCCTCATTATCAGTATAAACTTGTTGAATATATTTTTAACTATTCTAGGAAATTTTGAATGACTAATGGTTAACATTTACATTAGTGCATGGATAAAATACAGTTATTATCCATTCTAGTTTTCATGTATGGTGATGGATGGGGTGTGGTAGGTAGTAATAGGTAATTATTTTAGTTGGTGTGATGATAAGGATGATCTTGATCTAGGGAGAGAGACATTGGTTATCAATGTATAATCCTCTTGTGAGAAGGGTCATGGGATCTTGATACTAGTCATTGGATGTTCATTTTCCTCTTTTATTACATTGGATAAATGATATTTTATACATATGGATTTCTTATTAAATGATAGGTAAATGATCAAATATGGACTTGGGTTAAGTCTGAGTACTAGTATCAGGCCCAGGATATCTTGTGATTATCCAAGTATACTGTATTTGGAATGTCGTGTTGCTTTTATTTTGACATGATGATAGAAATTAATAGAGGCTTGCTAGTCTACAAAATTTCATCGAAAGATAATTATGGGATTCAAGGAGAATGTTTGAAACCATCCTGTTGTGACTTAGATTAAAGGCATTGGGGCTTAGTTTTGGATGTGTTTGTTGAAGAAGAAAATAATTTTCAAAATAGTAGACCGGATGTTCTTTAACTTTTTTCTCTTAATAAAATTTATTTAGTCAATAAGTAACTACATTGTCCATGACTTATAGGTGTAACAGGTGTAGTATAAGAGTCATACATGAGTTTCAAGGAAAATTCAGCACAACCAGGTTATAGAGGGTCGATTAAGATTCAACCTTTTAGATCAAATTGAGGAAAAGGTAGAATCTACTTCTGTGATTGAGTGTAGTGATTAGAAAACAATACCATAATAATTGATAGGACACTATGTTATGGTTCAACATGAAATTTTGATGGAGGAAGTATTGTGGATCATAATTGGACATTAAATTCAATAACCTTTCGTAAGAATTACTATCAACCAATTGATGAAAGTGAAAATAACATGATCATATATTGGGTTGTATAGTATCATGTAAAAATTTTCATATAATTGTATTTTTTAATGTGTGTGTTGGATCAAGTTTTAGCGTTTTAATATTCAAATGCATTAAATGGAGATTAGAGGATCATTGGATGTTAGAAACACAATGTGACCATTTGAATAGAAATTCTATAACCCATTTAAGTTTCAAAGATCATTTTGATAGCCACTAAGGCTTCTTAGGGATGGTAATATATAAGGTGGGTAGTTTATTTGATCTTGTGTTTTGGATCGAGTTGGAAATTCAAAAGAAATTTGAATTTTCATTTAGTGGATGATATAAATATTAATTTTATCTTTAGAAGGGAATTCTATGAGTTAGAACAACATATAATGAGGTTTTTAGATAGGTTTTATAGCGTATTAGGTGTCTTGGGTGTCCAAATGAGTTTCAGAAGTGTTGGGATTAAAAGGATCAGTTTCATGAGAAAAAAATATTAGGCCCAAGGTTGGAACACAGTTAGTACTAACAGTGTGGCACAACCATACAGACTATTTTTGGTAATAATTGTTGTTTTTTCAAATATTATGTTGGATCCAGGTAACCATAAATATTGTGTAGAACCATAGATTAAGGCACATGGTTGGTACAGAGTTTTTCTAACCATATGTAGAAACTGTGTGAGGCAATGGGGCTTGAGATATTGCCAAGGGAGTGGTCTAAATGCAGTTTTTTTAACTGTGCACACAAGCCATGTAGGGCATGGTTCTTAGAATGTTTGGATGACACGGTTTGGGAAAGGTTTGGAAACATTATAAGAAAACCATGTTCCCATTTAAAATGGGTGATTTTATAATTCTCCTTCCAACATATAATTATATTTTCCTTCATCATCCTCACTCATTTTCCACACATAGTAGCCACTCTAGAACCGATGTGGATTCCTCCCGAGTATTTGATGTATCTCCCATGTCTTGACTCTAAGTCAAGTGTTTCCAGTTGTGTTTTATCACTCTCAGTCATTCTATCATATCATTTATTACTTTTCATAGTTTATCTTTTCATGTCAGATGTTATTTCCTTGTGAACTAATATCCTCTATTTTTAAAGATTTTTTCTATTATTCCAATCTCTCTCATCTTTGTTTAAATCAAAAACCAATAATAGATGAGTGAAGAATCCTAAGAATGATTTGAGTAGTCTATAACTTTTCCCTAAAAAATCATTTTTATAAATTGTCTATATTCTCACGCATGTCGTAATTCCCATTATTTTCTTTGAAAATAAGTAATTCCATGAATTAAATGTTTAGAACAAGTAAATTATGTTACTTATACCTTATTATATGGTTTTAGATTTATTACCTAAACTCAAACTACCCCCTAGACTTTTGTTTGATTAAAATTCTAATACTAATCCATCCCTTTGGGTGTGTTGAGATTTCCACTTATTACTGCAAGCTGTATAAAAATTAAGAATATTTTTAAATGTTTAGATATCTGTATCATCCCCTTTTCCTTTATAAATGGAAGTTAATTAAATGTAATAAATAGGAATTATTAAATGATATGGGTAATCACTTGGTTTATGTTTATCTATATAAATGGTTTTTATTTTGGCGTAGACACTATCATCGCCCATTTTATCACTTGAGAGTGATCCGATCAATGAATTAAAATTGATGGATTAAAATGGTAAATTTCCGAAACATTAACATGTCTCCTTCATCACTTATAATATATTGATAATGGATAATAGGGTATAGAACAAATAATGGATAATGTGTATGTCACTGATAATGGATAGTGTGATGTGGCATCGATGATGGAGAATGCGGTATAAAATCGATTAGGGTTATCACAGTTTAAAATCGATGATCCTATTGAATATTTTAGAAATTAAAATGTTTTATATTATCTCCTTGAATCCTTCTTGATTAGAAAATCTCATATTTTATTCTTGGTATCCAATCAAGTCTTTACCAAGTATACCTTTTACATGCTCATTAAACTCAATGAGGATTTATAAGCCTTGTTTCTTGTGTTCCTAGACCTTGTAGATTTGTATAATGTTGATTTCTTGGACTCAAGTATAATACCATGGTCAATGGATTTGGGTCTTATCCATATAGCTCTGAGACATTATATATCCATCATAGGATGAGGCTGGTGGTTTTAATCAGTTTATTTGTGCATGAAAATATTTTACATCTCTTATAGATGATCATTATTGTTTATTAAGATTTTTTTTATGACACTCTATGTATTTTATTGGGATTTATCAGACATGGAATTCCATATCTCCAATTTACATGCTTGGATTGAAACCCCTATCAAATCCATGAGACTCTTATGATATATGAAACCCCATATGTTACCACTATATTTGGACTCCTTGTTTACATACCATGGGTCCCTGGGTCCACACATTTATGTGATGACACATATATAGAGACATTAAAACTTAGGTCAAACAGGTTTCTTCTGAGAACTCGATCCGGCTTGATTTCAGTTTACTTTAAAAAAGTACTTTTGTTATACCTGTACACTTATTCATTTTATATTCATGTATTGGATTTTCATTAGAAACTATTGGTGATGGCCTAATTACTTTAAGTCTCATCTTATTTTGGATCTTTTTTGGGTACCTAGATATATCTCATTACTGAAGTTCAGGGTCTTGGATAGTGTATCAGGTCGTTACTATTTATTGACAAGGACCTGACATGGGATCCAATAATCGTGCAAGTACTCAGGATTCATATTGGATTTGGGTCCCTTATTTATTGTTTTTTAGACTAATCATGTTATATATATTCCCTATTGTATATTGACTAGTTTGTACTTATATATTAGCATTATCAAGAATGGTTGGATTTTATCTTCATTGCAAGGTTATATTATATTATTACTTATCAGTTATGATTATCATCTTCTCCTATGTTTTTTAATAATATAGATGGTATAGTCTCCCTATTGTACTACCTTTAAACCCTCTCAACTGGTCAGAAGCCTCTGTTTTATGGGGAGGTGAGCTTGATATATTATTGCTTACTGGCCTAGTTACCATTTATTCAGTGAACTAGGTGAGTATGTGATCTTTTAAATAATTTTTCATCTAATATGACATCCTTTGATGCCTCCTAACCTTCACTGTGGTTATAATCCAATGATACCATCCTTTTTATTTCTCTAGATGATTTATGATTACGATATTTAAGAAATACATTCCACTTTCATGGGTTATTTTATGATGAAATGATGAAATTTTTATGAAACTCATCTCTTTTCCTCAGGTTTTTCTATGATAAAATGTTTATGGAAGCCATTTTTTCATGGGTTATGATATTTTGAATGTTTTATGATATTTTTTAAGACATGAGTATGATTTTCAATATATGAAAACTGGTCCCGAAACTATATATCCCTCCAAATCAATAGAAAAATATTGATACCACATGAGATAAATACGACTAGAATGGGGAGTGAACTCAGTTTCGGAAGGGAATTTGTCCACTATGATAGTAAATAGAGTGATCCTTGACTACTATGACGATTTGTTAAGTGAACCCAATCTACTATGATAGTCTCTTAAGTGAGTATTTACTAATAAGGAAATTGTTTTCTATGATTATTTGTATGCAACAAAAACATGTCCTATGCCAATGTCACACTCTCATGACTCATGTCCTTTTACTCTAATATGAATTGAGTTATATGAAGTTCTAAGATTTATTCCATGACTCAATATTATTATCTATGATATGAAAGGTATGATTTTAAATTGTTATGATCAAGCTATCATAGACTTATTCTTATGTTATACAAAAGTTATCATTGATATCACTCTTGTTTACCCATAGTAGGCATCTAAGATTTCTCTTTCTTAGGTTTTATTTTCCATTGGTTATGAAGAAATCTACTCAGTATGATATGTCTAATAAGGGTGTTAGTAATGAATATTTTATTTGTAGATGATGAAGTACACTTATGAACTAGTTGTTTATGTATCCTTTTTCACAATGATACTTGATCTATATGATTCTGGAATTCATAATTATATTATGTTTTAAATATTCTTCTGAAAAGGTGTAATATCTATGTTTGAAAAGTATGGTTTGTTATAATCTCATTTTATACCTGGCATGAGAAAATGGGTAGAATCACAACCGCATTCCAATGGTGATGCTCATAGGGTAAATAAAGGGTATGATGAATATGGCCATCTATATGCTATAGAGTGTGCACACGAGGAGTCAGAGGAAATACTGACTACAACTAGAGGTACGGTGTTTATTGTGTCATCTATACTTATAGATCTTTTTTTATATAGGTGAAAATCATTTCTTTATATAGTTCAATTTAATCAATATGATGGGATTTCATTTTGAGGTCATGATTTTCTTAATGATTCTTTCCACTCCTTTGGGAAAGAAGTATGGTTATGGATTTAAATGCATTGAATGTTGGGTGATAATTTCTAATCACAAAACCATTTGTCCCTTTAAATTTATTAATCTCAACATCTTTGATCTTATCATTGGAATATATTGAATGATTTTTTATAAATCCAAGATTTATTTTTATCATCTCTAGGTGCAGTTTCTTTATCCCAATAGAGTGACTATTGTCTTCTAGGGTGAGTGGTATCCAAGATCAGGGAAGGAATTTCTCATTTTTTATGGTACCGATATGATCTCATACTATATTTCAAGGTTCTTTATTGATTTTTTTGAAATAAGTCTTAGCGGCCTCCTTATTATGGTGGTTTGTGTGTATCCTGATGAAATTACAGATGACTTATCTAGGTTACCGCCTCATGTGGATTTCATGTTCTCTATAAACTTTATTTCGGGATTAAGAACCTTTTCCATACACGCATATAGAACTCAAAAAATTGAAGGAATTAATGATTCATCTTTAGTGTCTTGGGGATAAAAGATTTATATTTCCTATAAATTTACCTTGATCATCATAGTTATCTTTTCAAAGAAGGTGGAAAGAAATCTATGAACTTGTATTGATTAATGAAAACTCAACTAGGAGGGAGTGAAAAGAAAATATCCATTTACATAGATTGAATACCATTATCATTAGCTTAAGGGGGCCTGGTGGTTATTGAAAATTGATCTAAGATTAAGGTGTCAATATTTAAGGTTTTGAGAGGGATATATTCCTAACACAACATTTTGGATAAGGTATGTTAATTTTTTAGCATCTTTTTATTTCATTGCACTACTACAAATAGGGATTTTAATAGAAATCAAAAACGCCTTAAATAGAACTAGAAAAGAAATTTAATCTTGATAAAGATAAAGGGGGTGTCCCCTTTAACATCTCTCAAAATAGAGCAGATAAAGGGTCACCTTTATCCATTCTATTTTGAGCGCTGATAAATTTCCCCTTTATCAGTGCTATTTTGAGCGCTGATAAATGTGTAATATATCAGTGCTCAAAATAGTGTAGATACAGACCACCTTTATCAGTGCTATTTTGAGAACTGATATATTATACATTTATCAGTGCTTAATTTGCGCTAATAAAGGCCAAGTTTCCTGAGCAAACCCATCACCTGCACAGCACCTGCACACCTAAGACTACACCTACACACACAGCATAAACAAAACCTACACACAAAGCACAAAAGAACATAAATGCTATATACATTTACATGAAATCATGAATAAAAAAGAAACACACTGTTATATACATTTCAAACAATGTTTAATATGGTTAAAATTACAATTATCTAACAAAAAGTTGAAAACATTAATGTTTTATCTTTTTTTCATATGTGATCTGCTCTCAAAAAATTGCCATCCATGGTCTTAGTTGCTGAACAAAGTATTATAACACCAAAAAATAAATTCACCTACATAAGAAAACAAATATTATATTAGTAATACAATAATGAAATAAATTAAACATTAATTTGAAATAATACCTTAATAAAATGTCAATTGTTACCTATTACAACCTTTACATGTCCATATTTCCTTAGATTGAATTAATATTTTAGAAGAGGCTCAACATGATTCATTGACTTATAAAAATTATTTTGGTAAGATTGCATGGATGAGGAAAGAAGAGGAAGAAATGTGAACAACAACATGGAATCTAAAAAGTTTCATTTATTTATAATAATAAAAGTGAGGAATCTCTACAAGTTATAAAATATGACACATACATGACAGTGTATTCAATTTCATAGGACTATTCAATTTTAGAATAAATTCTAACATTTTCCTAGTGATACCACCATCCTTGATATTTTATAAACTTAATAGTTACATATATTATGATCCTCTAAGAGTGTACTCTCCCAAGCCAACTCAAAGAGAATGAGTGCTAACGTAACCACATCAGACATTGGTTCTAACCCTGCTTAGAGCCTAACCACTTATGCCTCTCCAAGTACCCCATACAATATCTAAGGTCTTTTTGATGGTATATAAGGAATGTATTTATTATTTTTAGAGAGGTCCTGATGAGAACCTACAAAATTAGATAGTCCATGATCATACTAGTTCACTTTTCCCTTGATCTCCTAGTTCTTTAGTGTGATTATCCAACCCCCCCCCCCCCCCCTCTCTAAGATAACCCCCCTAGATATCCCCTCTCTACCCCTTGATAGCCCCCCTCCCTTTCCTTATATCTCCCCCTTCCCACCCCCTGAACAGCCCCCTCCCCTTCTGGATAGCTCTTCCCCTGTTGGACACCCTCCCTCCACTCTTGGACACCCCCTCTTTCAAGAACAACCCCTCCCTCTCCCTGCATCCCCCATCCCTTTCCCTAGATAGCCTGACTTTCAACTCCCTTTATAATGCCACTCCCCACCTGGACACCCCCTCCCTCCCCATGCAGCCCCCCTCCCTTTCCTTGGAAATCCCCCTTCCCACCTCCTGGATAGCCCCTCCCCTCCTGGATAGCCCCCCCACCCCTCCTAAACACCCCCCCCCCCCCCTCCACTACTAGACACCCCTCCTTCCTGGTGGGAAGCCCCCTCCCTCCCCATGAATCCCCCTCCCTTTCCCTCGACAGCCCCCTTCCCACACCCTAAACCCCCCCCCCCTCTTCCTGGAAACCCCCCCACACTTCTGGACACCCCCCTCCCTCTTGGACATCACCTCCTTCCTGGACACTCCCACCTACCCTCCCACCTAGACACCCCCTCCCTCCTGGACACCCCCTCCCTGCTAGTTCTTTAGTGTATACCTTTTAATAACCTTCTTTATCCAACTATATTTTCATAATCTATTTGATAATGGAATAAATATTATTCATACACTATCATTCACTAATATTAATCATAAAATTATATATATTTTGAATATATATAGTTCAACAAATCAAGGAAAAACACCAAACAAAAAATATATTGGAGGAATAGGTATGAAATTTCACATAACATTATAAAAAATATAATTTAAAAATTCATAAATCAAAAACATAGAGATAATATGACACAACCAGTGGATTCCAATATAATTGACAGTGGGATAAGGGATATATATATATAAGTAGCAAGGATACATCTTCTGGAATTCAGTTTTTGGTAAAAAACAACTCATTCCATAGATTTCATCCACATTCTAGGATGGAAGGTCAAAATAGATTTAGTTGAGAGCATCTTAACAACTCTTCTAGATCATAAATTATTCCTTCCATCAAACTCATATATCATCAGTAATGTTTCCATCATATGTATTCTGAAACTATATTGGTGTAGAGAAAAAGTGTGTTTCTTAGAAATCTAATGTGAGAAAGGAAAATGATGCACATGTTGGGTATTTATGATATTAAATAAGATATATTAGGCCTTAAATTGAACTTTAATATAATTCTTGGGCCTTTACATGGGCTTGTAATTGGTTTGTTTGGTTGGAACTTTTGATGCCTCACTACAGACCCACTTCAGGTGACTCTAGAAGTGATTTACCCATTGTATATTATCATTATTGAATGGAATTGAATGGATCTCTATCTAGACACCAGCTCCCTTCTAGACGCACCCCCTCACTCTCCCCTTAGACAGACCACTCATGGACACCCCTTGGACACCCCCTCCCTTTTGGACCCCCCTACTCCTAGACACCCCCCCAGACACCCACCTCTTTATTGGACACCCCCACCAACCTAGACACCCCCTTCCTCCTGGAAACACCCTCTCTCTTGAACACCTCCATCCCCTCCGAGACACCCCCCCCCACTCATGGACACCCCCACCTGCATATAATGGAAACTAATTAGAAAATTGAAAATCCAGGATATTGGTTCCCATCAAGCTTTTAAGATGCTCGTGAGTGGACTTAATAACTATGCATTGGTTGACTTCCACACAATCGACAATTGTAGTCCAATGAACTACATCCTCTTAATATTCAATTCCTGAATTCATTTGTATCATAAGAAAGATAAAATTTCGATTACTTATAAAAATTGATGATTTTGGATTAAAAATTGACTTGAGTAAGAAAAGGGAAAATAAAAAATTAGAAATATCATATTAAGTGCATGACTTGTTCAAATCCATGTGATCACATGAACATAATAGGATAATATGATCAAATAAACCTGGGAGATTTATACAATTACACGACCCTTGAAGCTTTATGTGATCATGTAAATAAGACAAGAATACACGAATCATGGTTCAAGTGAATTACATTAATTGATTATGTGATTTTTTATTTTATTTGATCATGTGATTAGATCACATGATCAGTTCACATAAAGCATTCATACAAAGGTGCTTATGTGACATGATCACGTGAAGAGGATTATGTGAATTAGAGAAAAAACTGAAGAGTTCTTGTAGAGTTATGAAATATTGAGTCATTAGTGAAATAGATTTCCCATTACCTCTGTGATTGAGCATAAACAACATCATTACTCTTCCTAAAAAGGAATGTCATAAGGACATAAATATTCTAAAATAAACGATCCCCACAAGAAATAATGAAAATCAAATAAACATTTCATTATATAATTTTTTGTTAAAATGGACATATTATATTGTAACATTACCTTTACATCTTTCCAAATGGTTTCTTTGGTACATATATAATCAAATAACTAAACTAATGATTCTTTGTGGACTTTACTATAGTTGGTTAACTACCACTTACCATAGAATATGATCTAAACATTCGATTCAGTGTCCCCATAGTGACCTCATATGACACCATCTCTATGATATCATCATTCAGTGTTCACTTTTCCTTCTCTTCTTTCACCCGTTTACCTAGTAAATAGGTGCAAGAAGAGAATGAAAAGTGAAAGCTCAATGATTATATCATAGAGATGGTGTCAGATGAGAGCATCATGGGGATGTCAGATCAGATTTTCACATCATATGTTATGCTAAGCTATAGTTAACCAACAGTAGTGAAGAATCATTTGTTTTGTTATTAAATTTGTGAGTTCTGCACAACCAGTATTCTTCCAACACACTACATCAGTATAAACAGCTACATAATTTACCAAAATATAGAATATAAATGATTCATGCCATAATAGTTTAGGTCATGTGATTTTGGAAACATATAAACATAAAGAACTAGTTCATAAGATTCTCTCATTAAGTTATTATTTACTATAAAGACAAATCATTTATAAAACCATTCTTCATAACCTATGGATATAAAACATAATAAAGGGCGATCATAAATTCTCAATAAGTGTAAACATGGGAGATATCAATGATTATAAAGATAACATAAGTAGTAGAAATTCACCTTCATCCTATTTGTGTACAATCTTCCATCAGGTATGATGCCCATTTGTTTCTAAACACATCTATATCATCTTGTGAATATGATTTTTTGTGACAGTCATGGTAGAACTGAGAAAATATGAATACAAAAAGGATTAATAAATATTTTAAATGAAATCATAATTATTTTTGAAAATACCTCTTCAGGGATGCTAGTTTGTTGATAAAATTTGATCTCTTTCATAAATTTGCAAACATAATGACCACATTCCTTTCTGTTTGTTTGTTTTGGACACTGCATAAAAATTGAGAAAAATAAGTAATTTATTTTGATATGTGTTTGGATACTACAATGTTATTATATATACCAGGATACTTTTCTAGTTTTGGATCTTTTAGGCATTCATGTCCTTAGGCCCTCGATTCATTCCATGAAGTAGACAATATTGATACACCGCCCTATCATAATTGAACCCTCATTACAAGATAATATAAATTATATAACAAGATGTTTAGTTCTAAAATTTTGGATGTAGTGTATTAAAAATTAAAAAACTCCATTATACGTGGTCGGTTTGTTGCATGTCCATGCATTGAATCTATAAAATAAATTTTTGGAGTATACAAATTGACTACAATCAGCATCTAATACTACCTAAAAATATAAAAAGGAATAAATAATGAAAGAAATGAAAATATAGTCGGTAAGATTAAATTATAGAGTTTTACCCCTATATCTTTGGTTTTAAAAAGAGTCTTTCATCTGTAATTTTTTTTCAAACGATTTGAGCAGGGATGAAATTATTTCAGCCTCTTTATTAGAATCTATTTATTCTTTTGAAGAGGTGATGTGAGGACTAAAGTGTCCAAATTTTTGTTCATGGGTAAATCCCTTAAAAAAATTCATATATATGCCTGCGAAAAATATGAAATGTATTTAGTCATAATTATCAGAGTATATAAAATTTTGTAAAATCAAATCATGAAAACATACCCGATGTATACATTTAAAACAGAGGCGCCTAGCCATTCATACTTGAGGATTTCATTAACATTTTCAGCACTAATAAAATCAGATTCTTCTCCTTCGTACATAATTTTTATAAAATCAATTGTGTGAGTATTTCCATATATCAACTTTGTATCCACATGAGCCTAAAATGATATTAACTGTGGATAGAGAATGGGAAGGGTGAAGGTTCTCTCAGTAGACTATTTCAATAGGTTGATTGATCCTTGAGATTGTTTTGAGATGATATTTCATTTCACCCCTTCTATTTTTTATTTTGTAATAACATTCATCATTTCAGAACTTTTTTCATTAAATGTTAAAGGTCTATCTTGAAAAATAAATTGGAAATGGATACCACCATGTCGACATGTTTTTTACAAGAATTAACGGCTATGCTATGAATGTTCCAACAGATTTTTCAACCATATGAATGTCATCATCTTCATTTGGAATAGGTAGCTTGACAATAATCTTATTAGCTACATTAATTGACACTCTGAAATGTTTTTTGTAATTTTTATATTGTGTAGCATGTCATTTTTCATATTGAACATTGTATCCCTTTCTACAAGGCGAGAGGTGGGAGTTGATAAATATAAATAACCATCATTTTCACCCTGTTGAATATTAGTACATGAAAGGTATCAGTGTATATATGATTCACATTTCATAGAAACAATTATTAGAACATAGATTAACTCATCAAAGTCATACCAGATAGATATTTCGTAGGCCAACATTTTCCACACCAGACAGGTATTCGGTACAGAATTCAACGGATTCCTCAACAATATATTTCTCTGCAATACAACCCTCTGGATGCCTTTGATTTTAAACATAACCTTTCAAAATATTCATATTCTATTCAATAGGGTACATCTATCTATAATGTACAGTACCACATAGTCTAATCTCTCTCACCAAACGAACCATCATATCAAAAAATGTCAGTGGGAAGAACATTTCCAATTCCCAAAATATGATAGAAATATATCTCCTTATAGTTGGAAATTTCTTCGGGTCTATAACTTTGTCATATATAGATTTGAATAATAAACAGAGCTTCGTTAATGTATGGTGGACATTCTTGGGAAAAATGTAACGTAAAGCTATAAGAATTAGATCTTGTATCAAAACATGGAAGTCATTCGATTTCAGACCCTTTAATTTTAAATCTCTCATTGAAACGATGTTCTTGATATTTGATAAATACCCCTATAGAACCTTTAAGTCATTCATGAAGTTGAAAAACTGATATATATCCTACCTGGAAAGAGTGTAAGCAGCAGGAGGAATAAATGTTTGTTTTTCACCCTTCACTGGTGCCAACTCTTCTCGTATTCTCATCTCAACCATGTCTAATCAAGCCTTAATTCCATATTTTATTTTTTTAGGTACATTTAGCAATGTTCCGATGTCACTATCATATAAATTTTTTTCAACATTCATAACATCAAGAAAATGTCTGACATACAGAAAATTCCAATATAGTAATTCAAAAAAAACTGATCTCTTTTTCCAACCAGTTTTCGTAATGTTTTTCAAAAAAAAAAGTTTACCAAAATTAGTGTCTAAAACTTTTACTTTTTCAAAAAATTGATCACCTGCTAGTGGATATGGTGTTGTACACTCTTCTAAACTTTCGTCAAATGATTTCTTCCAAGATTGGTACTTATGTCGTCGGGTTAAAAATCCGCAATGTCCTAGAAACTTGGTTTTCGATGAATGTTTCAACCTAATTGATGGTGTACCTTGTTAGAAAATGGGACACCCTTGAGTTACTTTAATGCTACATCCTGAAAATTTTCCATAAGCAAGAAAGTCATTTATCGTCCCATACAAAATGGATTTCAAAGTGAAATCTTTATTTTTGTAAGCATCATACAATGTAACACCTGAATCCCATAATTTCAAATCATCAATAAATGGAGCCAAATAAACATCAATATCATTACTTGGTAGTTTTGGTCCTGATATAAGAATATATAACATGATATATTTTTGTTTCATGCATAACCACGGTGGTAAGTTATAATTTACCAACAAAACCAGCCATGTATTGTGACTGCTGCTTTGAAAACCAAAAGGATTCACCCCATCTATAGATAATGCAAGACGAAGGTTTCTCAGCTCATTTCTAAATTTAGGATACTCATGATCAATTATCTTCCACTTAGGAGAGTCTGTCGGGTGACGTAGTTTCCCATCTGTAATTCTTATATATGTATGTCATGTCAATTGTCCTGCAGTCACCTCACTTCCATATAGGCACCAAAACCTTGGAATGACTGGAAATTACCACAAAACTTTTCTGGGACTGGAATAATCTTTATTGTATCAAGAAGAACCACAGTTTGGTCATTCTTAAAGTTATTTTTGTTCCTTGTGAAACAATATATAGTCATTAGGGAAGGATTTTATTCTTTCATAGATCGTACCCATCAAGCGTAGAATTCATTTGGATTCGTATTTTTGGCATGTGAGTTCACTGTCTTCTAGGAGAATGTCATTCAGGAGAGCAATTTGTTCCATAAAACTGAAATCACTCCACTCGTTTCCCGCTTTCAAATTATACAGCTTTAGTACGGCTGACAATGTTGTATATTTAGTGCAACCAGCATACAATGGAATTTTTGTATAACTCTTTAACTTCTCAAACAATTTTGGGCAATCACGGTGTTCATCTTAAATTGTTCTTGTCATTTTCTCCATACGATCTTCATCATCATTCACATATGTAATCACATCCTCCATACGATTGTCTTCATTTTTTGCGCTTGTAATCATATAAGATGATTCATAAAACGTCATGTTATCTGAGACACTACCTACATTAGTTTTTTACCCTTGTTTATTCCAAAATTTATAACTTCGATCTATTCTATGATAGATTAGGTGTTCTTCCAACTCCACTAGACTAATTTTTCTTGAATAATAATAGTGTAAACACGAAAAAATTATTTGAGAAGGGTCATATGCATGATCTTTTGCAAACTTGATAAAATCTTTCATGCCATCTTCATACTCTTTTGTCAACCGATTGGAATTCATCCATTCTTTATTCATATTCATCTTATTTGATACAGTAATATTAATATATAACAAAATAATTACACAAATGATGTTCAACAAGCTATGATAATCCCTTGTACTAGAATGTTTTAGTGTCCCACATGTGATCTATATGCATTGTTATAAACCGGCTTTTTAGTATTTCTATAGAAACATAATGTCTCTAGTCAAGAACTATGGTACTAAACTAATAGATAGTATGATTTTCAATAGAGTTCTTGTGGGGTGAAGGATTAATTACATGTGTTTTAATGGTTATTTGACTAGGGTGTCCATAAACTGTCTCATAGAGTACTCTAGTGAAGTGTTTTTCTAGGATTCAGTGGAATTCCTCTAGTAACAATGTGGTGGGGCCATTGAAATGGGTAAAGTTTGGATTGATATTCAATGGTGTAATAACTAAAACATGGAAAACAAATGGTATAACATTCATTCCAACAACTGAAATACCATTCAAACACAAAACCGTGCTCACAATCACAACACCATACAAACCAAACAATCACAATTTTAGTTTTTACAAAGCATCCCTTATTTAATTTTTTTTGTTAATATAAGGGTTATCACATACGTTTTATCATCCTGGTACATTCATTCATAAGTCAAATATATGTAAATTACCAATTCTTATATTCAAATGTTCAACAGGAACCAACAAACATGCAATTCATTTAGTGTTCAAACAAGGACCAACAACAGCCACGATTTTCAGCAGGGCGTTTAGCCCATACATTTAACATTATAACCATCAATATCAAATAGTAATAACATGAAAACAAGAGGAAACCAATGAGTAACAGAGGAAAACTCACTGTAAAGGTGTTGTTCAGCGTGTGGTAGAGGTGTGTTCGTGGTAGAGGAGTGGCGCGCAGCAAAGGAGATTTCCAATTGAAAAGAAAGCATAAAATGAGAACCCATATGTTATACCTATCCAAAATACATCCAATGAAATTTACGAATGGGACATGTTTGGTTAAACATCATTGAAACCTATATATTATGATATATGAAACCCATCCATTCAAGGGAACATTTTTTTCACTAAACCCATCATCAGGTTCGTGGGGATACCCACCACGATCATGATCCAAAGTTCTCCCCACCATCGTTAACGCCTTTTGTAACACATCATCCAGTAGTCCAATAGCCCACTTAGTGTGGTTTACAACTAAACCGACCAAAACACATATGAAAAAACACTCCAAAATCTAGTACTATTTATCATATTTTATTCCAAAAAGAATCAAACAAGTCTATAATGCGTATGAACAAGTCCCTAACATGCTGACTTTCCCTGAAAAAGTCTCAGTCATGCCTCAAAATGAACCCTTCATACCCAATATGAAGTAACCATTTCCCTGTATTTTATACAACATCTAATCTCAGAGAAAAATTTTCACTACATTTCTACACATGATTCAATCCTTGAATAATGTGAAGAAACTGGTCCACCCCCTAAATAATGTGATGAATGGGTTTTACCCCAAAAATAACATGATGAATCATGATTTACCTGATGAACCACCTTTGGAACACATCAAGATTATCCTGATCATTCCTAAAACATATAAAATTTATCTAGTACATCATTAAAAATATATATATTGTATTTATGTGGGACCAGATAAATCAAATTCCCCAACTCAACAACAAACAAATGCCATATCAACCATCCAATAACCAATCCCATTATACAGAAGACCCTTGTAACATGAGGGTCATACATCCATAGTAAATGATCCATATATTATCATATATATTTAATATATGTGACCATATTTATCATACCTAATCTCTAACATGAAATATCAAGTGCCACATATTCCCCAATCAATGAAATATTATACCCATCACCCATTGAAATTCATCGAAAATGAAAGTTGTGTCGTCAACAACCATTGGTTCAATCCCCAATACAATTTTACCTTATAAAACTTATCAAGCATCAGCTCAACAAGTTCTATCACCAAATTTGTTTTGCTTCTCCTGATCCATGATCATTCATCCAAAGAAACACCTGTCTTTGATTAACTCTCAGATCAAACAAGACACTATATTTGATTCATTTGTGACGTATCCTCCACCATAGATTGAAATTTTCTATTTCTTCTAAAACCCCAAGAAATTGAGTCTAAAATAATTTCTTCAAATCCATTATTCCTCGTCTCACACTTTACATATAACCGAATTAAAATTTAAATGGGTACCACACATAACCGGTGTGTACCATTCTCACCTCATCCAATATAACGGGTGCACAATTTTTACCACCTGATCAAATTACATGAATCAAGATCCCACAAGTCGAACACCATTTTTTTATACTAAAATTCCATCTCTATGAGATACTCTAATTAACCTGATCTATAAACTTAACGATGTACACCCCTTGCAACTACACGAGCCAGTCTCTAGAATAGTGATCAACAACCCTCGTTATCGAAATAATTCATGTCTAGACAGCTGTAAATTTCTATGATACCCTAAATTATCATCTGACTTAGATAAACTTGAGTCATATCTCATATATATTAGGCTCACATTCCTAAACCCATGACCATGCTCCATGGTATTCCAATCATCAAAAGAAAAAACTTTCATGCTACTTTCCAACAAGATTAACATTCTTAAAATTTTCATGAAAACTGCACTAATGCCTTTCAACTGGTATCATCTCAAAATACCATGTTTCCATCCATAATATAATAGCTACTCTACTAAGAAACACATCATAAAAACATAGGGCTAGGAATCACACTAATCTTACCCTTGAAACAAACCTTGATACCAAAAACATCGACACTCAATGCACCCTTCTCAAAAATATTCCAAGGAATCTCAATTCCCATACAATCTCAAGTCAAGGAAATTCCCCATACCTTCTGCATTACCAATGTTTAAGGCACCACCATGAATATATCCCATACTTAGTATGACACCACTTATGATAATCACAACTCAAAGAATATTCCTTTGCTTCATGTTTCTAAATAATTCACAAGCCTAGGCTAACACCTAACATATTTTACCTTCATAAAACTCATTTAATCTCTTCTATAATACCTAAAACACTAACAACCAGATCTATATATAAAATTAATCATCTCTCTTAACTATCCCATAGGTTATATCTCATAGGGAACATCCTTGATGCCATATAAAATATCACATACAAATTCATAACTAATACTACCCACTCTGGATCTCATATATATAAATATTATATATTATATGAAAATTCATCTTCCCACAAGGGTAAAAATCCTTAGACTAAAATGGAAATTATTCTCACTAATAAAATTTATTTGGAACTACCTCCTAGAGAATACAAAATCTCAGAATGATCCTCATCATCCCTTTGTAAACTAGAGTACCCTCTCGAGTTTCAAATTCTCATATATCACCATATAAATAATCAATGGAAACCATCTACCACAATCAGTATCATGAAAATTTTGTTACATGTGTTAATACACCCTTGTAAAATCTAACAACACCTTTAAGATACTTCGAGAACATTACACACCCCAAACACATTATTTAGAATTCAATAGGTGTAAAACTCTCATTTAAAAACCTTTATTTATTATTGAATTTGAATTTTTAAAATATTTACATGCTTTGAAGGCCACTTGGGAATTTTTCTATAATAATGGTACTTAACCTATTCCATAATAAGGCTTAAAAACCTCCTATAAATCAACATTATTATACCATATGGAACATACATATAAACAAGATAGATAATTCTTCCTTCAAGGAAAACTAGTAAACCAAGCAACAATATGTCCTTATTAACCATTAAGGGTTACCAAGTAGGAGGTATCACGACGGAGGAGGCAGCGGCGATGGAGGAAGAGGCGGCAGAGGCAGCGGTGGGAGAGGCAATGGCGGCGGAGGTAGTGGTGGAAGAGGCAGTGGTGGCAGAGGAGAAGGATGGTCATAGCGTATGAGGAGAATAAGGCTACAGTGGTGGAGGAGGATGAGGGGTCATGGTGGAGGAGTGGTCGGGTTCAGCTTCCGTGAAGGCTTGAACGCATGTGGGAAAGGAGGGGAATGTTAGGGTTCTTTTATAAAAACTGATGGAACCTTTATCAACACTAGTTAAAAGTGCTGATAAAGGTATGTTTTATCCGCACTAAAATAAAAGCGCTGATAAAACATACCTTTATCAGTGATTTTTTAGCACTGATAAAGATAGACCTTTATCAATGCTAAAAAATCATTGATATAGTAGCTATTTATCAGTTCTATAATTTTATCACTGATAAATAGATGTTTTATCAGCGCTTTTTTAGGGCTGATAAAGGGATACCTTTATCATCGCTAAAAAAGTGCTGATAAATAATTATTTTATAAAAGTATATTTTTAATAATTTATTTATATTCTTATATATTTATGTAAAATGATATATAGTTTAAATATATATTTATTTATTAATAATTATAACTATAAATAGTATATATTTATAAATATAGGTATATAATTGTTAATGTATACAAAAAAAATTAATTTTAAATATAAATATATTAATTTTATATAAATTAAGAATAAAAACTTTTATCATCACTAATAATAGTGCTGATAAATGTACCCTTTACCATCGATAAAAAAATCATTGATAAAGGGTACACCTTTATCAATTCTTGTTTTAGCACTGATAAAGGATACCTTTATCAGCGCTTTTAGCTAGCGCTGATAAAGGCACACCCATTTATTAGCGCTTTCTGTTTAACACGGATAAAGGTTAGAACTTCCCTCGCCATATTCTTTGGTAGTGTTGGGAATTACTAACACTCCTATATGGTTTATCACATTAATGAAACAAATCATTTATTAGTTCATTGATTCCTTTATAGTTATTTTCATGAATGATTTCCTATTTATTATAGATTATAGAAATATCATGCTATGTATTTGAGTATAATCCATTAAATCTTGAGGTAACATCATATATAGTGAAATATATCTAAGTTTCAGTTCTGGAATCATAAGGTAAAATTTTTCAGACACATGATTTCTTAGAATGGTGTTTCAAAGGATCCTAAAAATATTCATGTGGTGATATCCTAGGAGTTACCTTGAAACTTTCTCAAGATACAAGGTATCTTTGGACTACCTTGTTATTATAGGAAAAAATTTGGGACTTATCCAAGCTTGAATCCCCAATGAAATAGTTGACCCATAAGGGTGAAATTTTGTTTGGAGCAACCAGTTCCAGAAATCCTTTGAGGAGATGAAAATGAGATTCACATTATATTTGGTACTAATTATTCTTGAGATGGTTGTGTTTTATTATTTATACTATGATTACTAGTGTATTTTTTCTTTTCTATTATTATGTAGGGGAGATAAGTGGTAGCTTATGGATCTCATCAGCTACACCCTCATGATAAGAATAATCCAATTCATGATCTTGAGTTAGCAGTTGTGATGCATTCTCTTAAAACATTTAACCTCTATAACTTTGTAGAGTGTTTTATAGTATATTTAAAACATAAGTGTCAGAAGTATATATCTTCACATATATTGATCTTAACTTGAGATAGATAAGATGGGTGGAGTACCTTTAGAACCTTGATTTTGATATTTCTTACACCCCTCATAAATGGAATGTGGTTGTAGATGCATTGAGTAAGAAATGATCAACTAATTTTGTGATGGAATTAGTGGATGGGTGGTGCTTGATGAGATTGTTTGATGATATGCACTTATATGAAGGGATATAAGAAAAACAAGTATTTATAGCATGTACTAGGACTGGATCATTTATGGATGATCATATTCAACTTGCTGAGGATGACGATGTGAAGTGTTACTATTTTTGTAAGAATATTTGTAGTGGGGATACATTGAGTGAGTGGTCCTAATATCCTGTTGAATTGTTTCACTTTCTAGGTAGAGTGGTGGTTTCGATAGACCTACAGAAGTAATTTATGGATTATAGACACCAATTGATATTTTTTTCACACCCTAAAGCTACCAAGATGTACCGTGACTTGAGATAAAATTACTATTGGTTGGGAATGATACAATCGATTAAAATTATTGTGTCATGGTTCCTTACAAGCCAATAGGCCACAGCTCTTATGCGGTCAAGGATCTCAAAGGGGCAATTGTACCTTGGTCTTAGCTTCCATTTCTTTCCAAACCACATGACTCTCATCCATGGTGATATTCGAAGGAATACTTTATCTCCAACACCGAACTCCAAGTCCCTTCAATGGTTGTCAGTGTAGCTCTTTTTTCGACTATAAGAACCTTCGATGTTTTTTTGGATGATTTGAACCTTCTCCGACATCTATTGCACAAGATCGGGTCCAAGTAACTTTAGTTATCTAACTTCATCCCAACAGGTTGGAGTTCTACATCACTTTCCATAGAGAAATTCATACGGAGTCATCTTAATACTAGTGTGGAAGCTATTATTGTATAAGAACTCAACCAATTGAAGATGTTGATCCCATCCACCATTGAATTATAGAGATTAGGATCATAGTATAGATTCAATAATCTGAATAGTCCTTTCAGATTGTCCATCAGTTTGGGGATGATAGGCCATTATGAAATTTAATTCAGTTCTCAAATCATGTTTAATACTCCTCCAAAATTTAGATGTGAAACTTGGATCACGATTAGAGTCAATTGAGAGTGGAACACCATGCTGGCTCACCACATCCTTCACATATATTTTTGCAAGTTTTTCAAGCGAGAGGTCTTCCTGAATAGTGATAAAATGGGAATTCTTTGTGATTCGGTCAACCACAACCCATATCGCATTATTTCCCCTCGACATCTTCAAGAGACCCATGACAAATTCCATAGTGACATTCTACAATTTTTACATGGGTATAGGCAATGGTTGCATCATCCCTTTGGACTTTTGCCGCTCTGCTTTAACTTGCTGACATACCAAGCACCTTGATATATATTCTGCAATATCCTTCTTCATGTTATCCCACAATAAGTGTTCTCGGATATCACAGTACATCTTGGTACTCCCATGATGGATAAGGAATGTTGAGTTATGTGCATTTTCTAATAGCTCCTTCTTTATATCGGGTGATGAAGGCACACAAAGCCACGTTCCAAACAAAATCACACCATAATCATTGTTATGTAACTCTTTTAGCGTTCCTTCCTTTACTGCATTCACCCTCTTTTGTTGGGGGGATGTTGAGATTGATCCCACACCCCTATGTTTCAATGATATGTTAAGATAATGGACCGACATGATAATGTGCTATATTGAAATACAATCCCATTAGTTTTCATGATATTGTAGTATGGTATAGACAACCATGATACATGTTAGTCTGATGCCTTGATGATGTATTAATGTCCTTATCTCTTCTTGGATTTTTGAATGTGTTTATTTCTAAAGATAAAAAAAATTATAGTGTGGATAATTGTGACGCCCTATGGGTCATAGCTATGTTTATTTTTTGATATGGGTTTAGCTCTTGTAATGTTTTAGAGTTATTTAATATTAAATATTTGAAGATTTTAACTTTTTGGGAAAACATTACAGGTGGATGGTTTAATATCATGGTTAGTCGTAATCATGAAGTAATCATATGATATGAATTAATGGTTTCCAGTGACATTTTATACTATTTAAGAATCATTTTTCTAACTGTGTGAGTTAATATAAAAATAGTGTGGGTGCTTAGGATTTTTTCTATAGGCTATCACACATCCTGAGAATGGTTTTTCAAACTATATTTTTTATCCTATAAAAATGTTTTAATTGATTTTAATGGATAGTAGCTATCTCATGGTGGGAACATGGTTTGTAAAACCATGTAGCCTAATTGGGCACCCATATCTAAAATTCTTAAAATGGAAATTTAAACTAACACACTTTTTCATTTTAACATATAAACACCTAAAATTTTTTCATTAGAAAAAAACCTCCTTGAATCTCTCTATACTCTCCCCTTTAGTTACTTGGTGATCCTTAATCATTCTTAGTGTATATGTTTTAGGTGAGTTCAGTTTTTCTCACAGTTTATCCTCCACTGTAGAGATCAATTATTTATCACTCTTCCTATTATGTTTATGTAACCCTATTGGGTTTTGATTTCAAGATCTAGAGGGTGTGATTAGAATTTATAGTGTTTCTCTTGGATCAAATTTAGTAAGGACTCTATCTCCTCAATTCCAACCACTAATTTTGATGGTGAAATAATTTTCATCATTCTTGAGGTTTGTGTCTATATCCTATTTTCTATCCCTTGGATTTCAATTTTTTATTTTAAATTCATTTGGTTATAAATTTTGTAATTAATGATTTAAAATCCATGAGAGGTCATCATAGTCAATGATGACTTTGAAATGTTCTTTTTAAGAGGATTTTTACTGAAACTGAACTATGAACATGATATGTTTGTTTAAATGTATCAACGATGACTTTAATAAGAGAAATGGTTTTCAATAATGAAAGAAATTTAAATCACTATAGAATTTTTTTAAATATTTTGTAATTAATTTTAAATTTCTTGGCCCTTGTAAAATTTTTCATGAAACATGGTTTGTTTACCTTGAACATAAATTTAATGTAAGAGAACACTATGGAGACCTTGGGGTACATGGAGAAACTAAAAAATATTATACATGGTATAGTTTGAAATGATTAGGTCAGGTTCCCTTGATGTCATGGAAACTATGGGGTATCCTTTCTATGGGAAATGAGTTTCACTTACTTATTTACTTGTGTATATTTTCTAATTTTCCTTTGGATGTCTTACCATTTTGCTTGTGCACACCCTTGTATCATGGTTTTCCATCTTTGATTATTTGAGATTATATTACATGCATTATCTTTTGATGTTCTTACATTCCCAAATTTTCTTATTATATTTATTTATTCTTGAAAATTATTTTATATTATCAAATTACAACATCATAAATGTGATGCAAACTACTTTTTTGTTTTTTTGAATATGTCATCATTTTGAAAATAATAGCTTGTTTATGAAAATAAAACCTAAGGGTTGATTTGTTTATGAATAATTACTTCCTTATAAAATAATTAGAAAACTATTTTTAAACCAGAATTAATGTATCCATGTGGATAAATGTTATATAGATTCTATGGTGGTATCCTACTAAGATTTAGTGGTCACACCCTACTTTTTCCTATAGATATTTGCAGTTTGGTTTTATAGGATATCGGTAAAGGTAAGAGCATCATGTAGATGATGGATCTCTTTGATCATGTTTCCTTTTTTTTGGGTTTGAATATTGTTGATGTGTGGTCACATATAGATGGACCCATGGGTTGTTTCAGGTTCCATTTTTTATGGGTATTTTATATTTTCAATGATTACATGTTATCCAAATGTTGGATGTGTAATTTTTAGTTGTTGTTGATATATGAAATATTCCATTTATATATTTTGTGCTATATTTTCTTACATATTATCAGTATTTTTATGAGGGTGAAATCATTTTCATCTCCTTTTGTTTGATACCCTTGTGCTTTTCTCTAACTCGTGGTGATCGAGAACATGCTTTTGAGCCCTGTGGAAGGCCAACTCATCTAACTTCAGAGGTGTACCTAAGATGGTTTTCTTCATAGTGTCCAAGAGGTTAATTATATTATGATAAAACTTTAATAAGTTCAAAATTAAAAAATTAAATCATATACCAACCTAAAATTTAGGTGATTTCATATTATATCCTAAAATAATTTTTGATATGTTACATTAAATGAAAATGTAAAAATTAAATTTAATTACTGTAGAAAAGTGAAAGTTGATTTATCTTTAAAGAGTTTAGGATATTCTAGTATGTAATAATGTAATTGGTTATGTTAATTTCAATAATATTTCAAGGGAAAATAATTATGTAATAGGTTACCAGAAAGATGATGATGTTAATCTTAGAAGGAATTCTATAAAGATAATGGAAGATAGAATTGTAACATGTGATGTTTTGGGTTTAAAGGGCTTAAATATGTTTAAGGTGTTGAACACTAATAATATGATTCCAAAATAACACCATTATTTAAACTTGTTTTCTTTATAGACTTTACTCACTAAAGAGTTTAATTAGAAGGTTTTATCTGGTGGTCACATAAAGATGTGGTATAAATTATATTTGATGTATTTAGTTAACAAAGACCTAGAAATTTTTGTTAAAATAAGTTTTATCTATAATTTTATCATATATGATATGACCATCATTTTCTTATGTAGAGTTTTGTTAAATATTCTAAAAAGTTTTCATGAATATAAGATATATCATATAAAAGAAAACCTATATTTTATCATTCATTCATGTTGTCTATGTAAGTGTATATGTTGACATAAATTTCATGAAATATAATGATAATTCACCTCTAAATATATTACATAAAGTTATCCCAAACTGATTTTCATTATAGGGTATTATATGTTATATAAAAATATTAAGGTTGTTAGGAGTAGGATTCTTGTATCGAGATACCAAATATTCTTATGAGGAAGAAAAGTGTTTTTGTTCACCGGATTTCTTAGTATTTATACAACATTGAGTTTCAAACACTATTTAATTGGTATACTAGGGGTGTATGTATTATATTTTCCTCACTTACAAAGGTTTTAAATAAACTTAGCTTGATAAAAATTATAATTTTACAACACTTTTTCATAATCCTTGAGCCTTAACTAATCAGGGAGTGGTTGGGTATGTTGTTGATCATGTCATAGATTAGAGCTCATATAATATGGGATTTACACTATCATATGATGAATATGAGATATGGTCCTTCTATTGAGATATACCAAGGATTATTCAAATGAACCTAGATAGTATATATGTTGTCCTCCTATATTCAGTTAAGGGACATATTATGTGATCATCCATAGAGATAAATGACATGGTGTATTCATCGACCTGGTCAGTATATACTCATAGAATCAAGAATATATGAGTTAGATATATGGTATTGAAATAATTCATGTACTATGGTTACTCAATGTCTTAGAAAAAGATAAAATATAGAAATTCAACTATTATATGATGGGACTTGTGGAAACCGGTGTATGGATACATGTTTTGATGGAGATCACATCATATCACTTTGCAGATTGAGTAACATTAATGATTTTATAGAGCCCTTCTTTTCTTACATTTATGGATCTGTATAATTGTATTTTTTCAACACTACAATGACCCTTGGGGTCACACATTATGGTGTGCTGAATGGGTATTGATTTCGGCTCAAATAACTTCTCCAAAAGTGTTTGAGAGTTAATCCAAAAGAGTTTTGGATGGGTATTTAAAAGTAATTACATATGAAGTGATCCACTATTAAGTTAACGTTATATTTACAAAAAATATATATATGATATCCAAAATAAATTTAGGATATTATTTTACAATTTATTTCATATGGTACAATATTATGTGAAAAAAGTAACAATGTTTATGAGGCTTTACTAAAAGTGTAATATTGAAGCAGATATTCCCAAAATCCTAGTATATATATGATACCAAATAGCCTATATCATAGTGTACCATATACAGATATCTTAATAAACAATATCCATATTTTATAAAAATCCATAAAAATACATGATTTTCATATCATATAATATGATATGTTGATATTGTAATACATGAAATGTGATTTCATATCACTATTTCAAATAATAATAGAGTAATACTGGACGATATCATATGGATAATTATGGTTATAATAATAAGGTATGTCATACTCATATATTATTTGATCTATAATATTTTGAATTATAAATGTTATCATTCATTTCATTTGGAGTGTAATAAATTTGATAATTTCATATGATGAAACAGTCAAAGAGTTCATTCATGAAAGTGACGCATGAAATAACCGAAGAAATAACTCATGGGTTATAATGAATGAGCTATTACATGCTCATCTAAGGAGTTTCCTTGAGTTTTATTTAAAGGGGTATGTTACCAGGTGATGGGTACTAGCTTGCTTGCTTATGATTGACTGAGACTCCCTAACACATATATTTCTTTCTTTGACCTCATTAGGATGTTGAGGAGCAAGAACACTACGGATGATGAATAATCCAATCTGAATATCAAATTATTTTGCTTGACTTATAGATAACACACTATAAAATAAACAGTGTTTAGCGGCGGTTTTGTGGCGGCGGTTCACAAAATCGCCGCTAAACGTTTTCCGAAATACGTTTCGCGGCGGTTTTTAATAAACCGTCGCTAAACCTTTGTTTTTTTTTTAAAACCCCGACCCTTCCCTACCCCGACCCCTTTCCCTGCAACCCTCGCCTGCAGCCCCCCGCGACCCTTCCCTGCAACCCTCGCCCGCAGCCCCCCGCGACCCCCCGGCGATCCCGCGACCTCCTCCGGCGACCCCGCGACCTCCTCCGGCGACCCCGCGACCTCCTCCGGCGGTGCCTACGACCGGCAACCCGCGACCCCCTTCTCCCGACGACCTTTCTCGCTTCGACCTCGGCCCCAAAGTGAGTTTTCTCTATGTCTACTGCTTGACATACTCGTGATTATTCATGAACCATATAAAATTTCATAATGAGAAAATTATTTGTGTGGATACAATGTTGATGCATTATTTTTATGATGATACGATAGTGTTTTTAAATGAAAATGAGAACAGTCTTGGATTAATTAAAAGTTATTGGTTAGTAATTAATTTGGAATTAAATGATTAATTGGTGTAAAGTTAATTAATAGACTAGGGTAAATTATAGATTAGGGTTATGTTAGTTGGATTAAACATCACCAATGATCACTTGATAATGAATTAAGAGGTTGATCATTGATATCTTAGTTGGCCAAGATCTAAGAGTTTTACTTCATAATATACTAGATATGCGATGTATATAAGTGTGACTATCCTTGTGGTATTATTTTATATTGATGGGGGTGACTGATTGTGATTTTTATATAAAAGTTAAATGTATTTCAAGTTGTATTATAGGTTTTACTAGATATAATGACCAAGTATATGATCCATGAATCGTACCCATAGACCCGGCCATCTGGTGAAACCTATGGTGAGGGTGTTATTATCACTGAAGGTTAGTTCTATGATAGGGGTGAGGACTTATGATATGTCTAGGATGATTTGTGTTTTTTATTTTTACAGGATTTTTAAGGGATTTGGTACTTGACTTGGGTTTGATTCAATATGTATTTATTCTCAGATGTTGAAAAATAGGGATATTGATTTGGGGTTGCAAGGTAATATCATATTCAGCCTAGTCTTGGGATGATTTGGATAATGTGGAAAAATGATTCATCCAGGTGAAATAATAATTGTATAGTTATCAATAATAATCCTTATAAAGGTTAGTTAATCTAGGAAAAAGTGACCTTTGATAAGATACTTATCATTCATTTGAGATAGGGATTTCATGTTAGCATAATTATTTTACTCATAAGGAAATTAGGATGATTGTAAGTTTTTAGAAGCATGGTTGGAATGCATGGAAGTCTTGATAACTAAATTATACACTAAGATATGAGTAAAAAATATAAATACATTCAATCTTAATGGGGTTTTGGGAAAAGGAAACCTTTTCAAGGTGATTCACAGATGGGGTGTAAGGAAAGAATTCTAGGAAATGGATACACTCGTACTAATGATTTAAGGTGGTGATTTTGTAAATAGGTGATAAGGTTGGTTGATTTGGATCTTAATTCATATGTATATCATAATATAATGGGATAATAATAAAATATCAATGTGGTAAGAGTGTTCATCTGGGGTTGAAATCAAGGGAAATTTCATCTTGACCATGTAAAGTGTTCTATAAAAATCCACTAGGGTGAGATATTGTGGGAGATCTAGAAATTATGGAGAAACATGTAAGAGGGTGGGGGTAAATTCATCTAGTGATCAGCTCACACTTCATTTTGGTGGGTACAAGTACAGACATTGATGTGATAGAATTTCAGTAGTGTGGGGAATCCTGGTGTGAACAAGTGGTGTTATGATTAATCAGTGATTATAGAATGATTATATGATGATTTAATGGGGTATTTTTTATAGTTTTCATGGTTGGGATTTTATTCCATGACCATTCAAATGAATAGGGTGAGGTGTATTTCCCAAATAATTAATCTAAAAATAGAATAAAGTAAATAAATTGAGTCAACTTTCTATCATCGAATATTGATTAAGATATTTAATGATGGGAAGCACCGACAACAACATATAGGTAATTTAACTCCCTATTTTAAGTGAATAAATGAAATTTTAATCATGGAAAATGGTGATTGATTTGTGTATTTTATTGTGAGGATGGTTCCGAAATCTCCCATTGTGGATTCTCCCACTCTTAGGGGTTCCTAATCTACATTGTAGTGTCGATCCCCTTGGTTTCGCCAATAGAAACTGACCACATTGTCATGACACGTCAAATTGATTATATCTTTAAAGTTGGTTTATGGTCTAGTTAATACCCTAGTTCATCTCTCAAGGATAATTGATAGGTTTATAGTGTGTATTTTTAATAAAAATGACTAAAGTTCATCTCTCAACTATTTAGTATCAACATCAAATGAAAATTAAAGGTTTAGGTAATGTTACTATACCACCGCACAAGAGGATATCGATAAGGCACTACACTACCCTGTGGAGAGCCAATCGGAACACCTTTGTTCCAATCCTCTCCACAACTCATGGCCCAAAATTCTTAGCACCACCTCACCTAGTTACCAAAATTATAATGGTGACACAAACTCATTGTCGCTAAAGGGATACATAGATTCCAACCAGACGCATCCGGATTGCCTTAATCCTTTAGGAGAACGATCCACAGGTCCTTGGTGACATGTATGAGTCAACTCCGCCTCAATCCGAGGCACGGTGTGACCGCTACCACCCAAAGGGTCGCTCTCTTGTTTAAAATGTACACCACTTTAATTGGAAACAACAACTGACCTACGGAAATCCGACCGGACGCATCCGGATTGCCTTCATTCTTTAGGAGAACGATCCACAGGTCCTTGGTGACGTGTACAAGTCAACCCTGCCTCAATCCGAGGCACGGTGTGACCGCTACCACCCAAAGAGTCGCTCTCTTGTTTAAAATGGACACCACTTTAATTGGAAACAATAACTGACCAACGTAAATCTGACCAGACGCATCCGGATTGCCTTCATCCTTTAGGAGAAGGATCCACGGGTCCTTGGTGACGTGTACGAGTCAACCCCGCCTCAATCCGAGGCACAGTGTGACCGCTACCACCCAAAGGGTCGCTCTCTTGTTTAAAATGGACACCACTTTAATTGGAAACAACAACTGACCTACGTAAATCTGACCAGACGCATCCGGATTGCCTTCATCCTTTAGGAGAAGGATCCACGGGTCCTTGGTGACGTGTACGAGTAACATGCAAGAATGATGGACCACATTTCTTTGGCCTTTGGACAAAAAAACCAGTAAAATCTCCAAAATACCTTCATATCATGCATGAACCAGTAAAATCTCCAAAATACCTTCATATCACGCAGTTCTGAAAAGAGTCACTATTTAAAAGAAAGTCACAAATTTAGATACATCTCGAGATGGTCAGTTTAAAGACATTTTGAGGGACACTACTAAAGACATTCTCAGATATGCCCATGCAAGATACCCTGCTTTTTTTTAACAATGTAATGAGATGTTCAGCCAAACAAAATGGTGAAGGATCTGCCGCGACATCTTTCTAGAATATTTGACTGAAGTTAAAAAAATTAAATAAAAGGATAGACCCATTCAGTGGACGAAACGACATACAATGGCGCCAAGTCCTGAAAGGTGTCACATTCTCAATTGAGGTGCTGAAGTTAAAAACATAATGCTGTCATGGTTTGTGCTTCAGATCATTCTCGAAGGTGGCCAGTGAATTTCTCTATGTATCATGAGCGTTCTAATGCATATCTTGTTTGGAAGATCATTGTAGTAGACAACGATCTAAAAGTGGGGGATGTGTGCATATATGAGCATGTCTTTAGTAGTGTCCCTCAAAATGTCTTTAAACTGACCATCTTGAGATGTATCTAAACTTGTGACTTTCTTTTAAATAGTGACTCTTTTCAGAACTGCGGGAGTTAACATTTCTCCAACATATTCACACACAAAATCACCCTTCGACATATCCTACAATGTCTTCAGACCCCACCCTTTCCCCTCGGCTGTCAAAAAAACCTAAAAGACAATGGCTAGCAATGATCATTCCAAAATGCATTTAAACTGAAACCTTCCAGAAAAAAATAGAGTACAATACCTGCAAGTTGTAACTTAGGTCGCTTTGCACAAGCCGATTTCCAGATTGTTTGTAGCAACCACATTTTCTCCAACACTCTAATGATCTTCATTTCTTCATGTCTTTTATACTCTTCCAGAAACCCTTCTCTAAGAAGGTCAACTATCGTGTATGCATACTCACCTTCAAATGTGACGTGTACGAGTCAACCCCGCCTCAATCTGAGGCCTGTTGTGGCTGACACAACTCCAAGTGCCTCTGTTTTGTTCAAAATGGACTTATTTTTAAGTGAGAAATCAACAAATGACATACGGGAAACCGAACAAACGCCTTCGGATTGTGTTGACACTTTAGGAAAACGATTCATGGGTTATATGTGACGTGTACGACTCAACCCCGCCTCAATCTGAGACGCGGTGTGACCGGTATCACTCCAAGTGTATGTATTTAGTTTAAAATGGACAATATTTTACGTACATACGCCAAACTGATCTAACGGCTTCTGATTGCATTGATACTTTTTCACAATGATCAATGACTCATGTATGACGTGTACGATTCAAAACTGCATCAATCCGAGGCCCGGTGTGGCCGACACCACTCACAGTGTCACTGTTTTGTTAAAAATGGACTTAATTTTAAGTGAAATCAACAACTGACATACGGCAAACCGACCAAACACATTGGGATTCTATTGAAACTTAAGGACAACTATCCATGGGTCAAATGTGACGTGTAAGAGTCAACCCCGCCTCAATCAGAGGCACGGTGTGACCGGTATCACTCCAAGTGTATGTATTTAGTTTAAAATGGACAATATTTTACGTACATACGCCAAACCGATCTAACGGCTTCTGATTGCATTGATGCTTTTTCACAACAATCAATGACTCATGTGTGACGTGTACGATTCAACACCGCATCAATCTGAGGCCTGGTGTGGCCGACACCACTCACAGTGTCACTGTTTTGTTAAAAATGGACTTAATTTTAAGTGAAATCAACAACTGACATACGAGATGTTATGGTCACTATTATGAGGATGTTGGTGACATGTATGAGTCAACTCCGCCTCAATCCGAGGCACGGTGTGACCGCTACCACCCAAAGGGTCGCTCTCTTGTTTAAAATGGACACCACATTAATTGGAAACAACAACTGACCTACGGAAATCCGACCGGATGCATCCGGATTGCCTTCATTCTTTAGGAGAACGATCCACAGGTCCTTGGTGACGTGTACGAGTCAACCCAGCCTCAATCCGAGGCACGGTGTGACCGTTACCTCCCAAAGAGTCGCTCTCTTGTTTAAAATGGACACCACTTTAATTGGAAACAACAACTGACCTATGTAAATCTGACTAGACGCATCCGGATTGCCTTCATCCTTTAGGAGAAGGATCCACGGGTCCTTGGTGACGTGTACGAGTCAACCCTGCCTCAATCCGAGGCACGGTGTGACCGCTACCACTCATGTGTGACCTGTGTCCATTTTTAATGTTGGTTTTTATTATGGTAAGAGATGTTATGGTCACTATTATGAGGATGTTGGTTTTTGTGTGTAGTGGTTTGTGGTAGTATTCTTTTAGTGATGGAATATGAAATGGTAATGATGTAATAATGTTGTAAGCTATTGTACATTACAAATATGTGTGGATGTGATATTATGTGGGGCTGATGGGTGAGATGTGGCTGTGGTTTTGGAAAATTTAGGCAGTGGTGGAGTAGATCCAACATATTTTTTTTTCCAGTTCAACATTTAGCGGCGGTTAAAACCGCCGCTAATGCCATACCTGTGAGCATTTAGCGGCGGTTAAAACCGCCGCTAAATATATTATGTTGATATTTAGCGGCGGTATTCACCGCCGCAGAATAGGCGCATCAAACGCCTGAATTTAGCGGCGGTTAAAACCGCCGCGAATAAGATACCCATATAACCGCCACTAAATGAAGAGAAACCGCCGCTAAATGACGGACCTACGACACATTTCTAAAACCGTCGCGGAATCGAAAAAACTGCCGCTAATAGATTGCTGACGCCAAACTTAGCGGCGGTTTTTGTAAACCGCCGCCACACAATATAGCGGCGGTTTAAACCGCCGCTAGGACCGGCATTTTTTGTAGTGACACCAGAGGTAGGATTCCTTTATATGTCACTTTTGGACTTCATCAATACCATTAGAGGATAAATAAATATGATTTAGTGTAACTTCAGTGTATGGTATATCGATTTATAGTTTATTTATTTTAGTTTAACCTAAGATTAATATATCTATACATTGGAATTTTTTTGGGTTTTATGATTGTTTTTTTACTTATAATAAGTGTTATTAGGTCACTATAAAACATAGAAAACCAAACATCACTACTAAAACTTTCCCTTTTATTAGTGCTAAAAATTGACATTAACAGCACTATCAAAGTGTTTTTAATGTTGGCATAGATAAAGGGGGGTCCCCTTTATCAGCACTCCAAGAAGAACTGATAAATGCCACCTTTATGAGTGCTAAAAAAGGTGCTGATAAAGGGGGTCCTTTATCAGCACTTTTTTTAGCACTGATAAAGGTGGGACTTTATCAGTGCTATCTTGAGCGATGATAATGGGACCCTTTATCAGTGGTCTTTTAGCTCTATTAAAGTAATCCTTTCACAATCCTCAAAAAAGCGCTAATAAAGGCACCTGCCCCTGCACTTGCCCAACCAGCACCTGCACATCTTCACACCTTCACAAAATAGCAGCACCTACACATCTTCACACCTACAAAAAATACCACCTGCACACGAACCAAGAACCAAAAGACGACACAACACACACAATATTTTGACAAAAAATGCTATATACATTTACTTAACATCATGAATACAAAAAAACACACTTCTATATACATTTCAAACAATGTTTTATGTGGTTACAACTACAATTATTCAACAATAGTTATAAACATTAATGTTTCATCTTTTGATATTCATGATAACCTCTCAAAAATTGTCGTCCACAGTGTTTGTTGTCGAACAAAGCATCTGAACTCAAGGAAAACAATTCCCCTATATAAGAAAACAAATATTATGTTAGTAATACAATAATGAAATAAATTAAAACATTAATATGAAAGAATAAATTAATATGGAAATGTGAAACTAAAATATGGAAATGATAAACTCAAATGTTTTCATTCTGATAACAATGAAAGGGAATAATGTAAAATCAATATGTTTTTTGATGATTTATCTCATTTAATAAATACTGATTCTTTATCAAATGAAATGATTTACCGGTCACACCGTAATTTTTATTGAGGTTCTTATGATTCTTACATGTCAAAAATGACTCATGGATTGTTTTCCTAAAGTATCAAAACAATCCGGAAGCATTTTCACAGTTTGTCGTATGTCACTTGTGTTTCTTTCTAAAGTTAATGTCAATTTTAAACTAACATCAGACACTTTTAACCATACCAGTCACACTGTGCATCATATTGAGGTGTGGTTGATTTTTACACGTCAAAAATAACTCATAGATCATTTTCCTAAAGTATCAAAACAATCCGAAGGCATTTTCTCAGTTTTCCGTATGTCACTTATGTTGTTTTCTAAAGTTAATGTCAATTTCAAACAGATATCAGAAACTTTTAGCCATACCGGTCACACTGTGCGTCAGATTTAGGTGAGGTTTATTTTTACACATCACAAATGATTCAGGGATTGTTTTCCAAAAGTATAAAAACAATCCAACCGCATTTTCTTGGTTTTCTGTATGTCACATGTGTTGTTTTCTAAAGTTAATGTCAATTTCAAACTGATATCAGACACTTTTAGTCGTACCGGTCACACTGTGCATCGGATTGAGGTGTGATTGATTCATACATGTCACAAATGACTCATGGATCGTTTTCCTAAAGTATCAAAACAATCCGAACGTGTTTTCTTGGTTTTCCATATGTCACTTTTGTTGTTTCCTAAAGTTAATGTCAATTTTAAACTGATAACAGACAATTTTATCCATACTGGTCACACCGTGTGTCAGATAGAGGTGTGCTTGATTCATACACATCACAAATGACTCATGGATCTTTGTCTTAAAGTACCAAAACAATCCGAATGCATTTTATTAGTGTTTCGTATGCCACTTGTGTTGTTTTCTAAAGTTAATGTCACTTTCAAACTGATATCAGACACTTTTAGCCATACCAGTCACACTGTGTGTCGGATTGAGGTGCGGTTGATTCGTAAATGTCAAAAATGACTCATGTATAGTTGTTCTAAAGTATAAAAACAATAAAAATGTGTTTTCTCAGTTTTCTGTATGTCACTTGTGTTGTTTTCTAAAGTTAATGTCAATTTCAAACTGATATCAGACACTTTTATCCATACCGGTCACATTGTGCGTCGGATTGAGGTGTAGTTGATTTTTACATGTCATAAATGACTCATGGATAATTTTTTAAAAGTATCAAAACAATACGAATGTGTTTTCTCAGTTTTCTGTATGTTACTTGTGTTGTTTTCTAATGTTAATGTTAATTTCAAACTGATATCAAAAACTTTTAGCCATAACGGTCACACTGTGCATCATATTGATGTGAGATTGATTCCTACACATCCCAAATGACTCATAGATCATTTTACTAAAGTAAAAAAACAATACAAACGCATTTTCTTTGTTTTTCGTATGCCACATGTGTTGTTTTCTAAAGTTAATGTCAATTTCAAACTAATATCAGACACTTCTATCCATACCAGTCACACCGTGCGTCGGATTGAGGTGCGGTTGATTCATACACGTCAAAAATGACTCATGGATCATTTTCCTAAAGTATAAAAATAATCCGAACGCATTTGATCGGTTTTCCATAATTCACTTGTGTTGTTTTCTAAAGTTAATATCAATTTCAAACTGATATCAGATACTTTTAGCCATACCGGTTACACCATGCGTCGGATTGAGGTTTGGTTGATTCGTACATGTCAAAAATGAATCATGGATCATTTTCCTAAAGTATCAAAACAATCTGAATGCATTTACTCAGTTTTCTGTATGCCACTTGTGTTGTTTTCTAAAGTTAATGTTAATTAGAAACCGATATCAGACACTTTTAGCCATGCCGGTCACACTGTGCGTCGGATTGAGGAGAGGTTTATTTTTACACATCAAAAAAGACTCATGGATCGTTTTACAAATGTATCAAAACAATCCGAACGCGTTTTGTCAGTTTTCTATATGTCACTTGTGTTGTTTTCTAAAGTTAATGTCAATTTCAAACTGATATCAAACACTTTTAGCCATACCGGTCACACTGTGCATCAGATTGAGTTTTGGTTGATTTTTACATGTCACAAATGACCCATAGATCATTTTCCTAAAGTATCAAAACAATCTGAATGCGTTTTCTTGGTTTTCTGTATGTCACTTATGTTGTTTTCTAAAGATAATGTCAATTTCAAACTGATATCAGACAATTTTTTCCATACCGGTCACATCATGCGTCGGATTGAGGTGAGGTTGATTCGTACACATCACAAATGACTCATGGATCATTTTCCTAAAGTCTCAAAACAAGCCTAATTCTTTTGATCTATTTTCCGTATGCCACTAGTGTTGTTTTCTAAAGTTAATGTCAAATTCAAACTGATATCAGACACTTTTAGCCATACCGGTCACACCGTGCATCGGATTTAGGTGTGGTTTATTATTACACGTCCAAAATGACTCATGGATCGTTTTCCTAAAGTATCAAAACAATCCGAACATGTTTTCTCAGTTTTCCATATGTCACTTGTATTGTTTTTTAAAGTTAATGTCAATTTAAAACTGATATCATACACTTTTAGCCATACCGGTCACACCGTGTTTCGTATTGAAGTTCGGTTGATTAGTACACATCAAAAATGACTCGTGGATCATTTTCCTAAAGTATCAAAACAATACGAATGTGTTTTAATGGTTTTCTGTATGTCACTTCTATTGTTTTCTAAAGATAATGTCAATTTTAAATTGATATCAGACACTTTTATCCATACCGGTCACACCGTGTGTCGTATTGAGGTGCAGTTGATTTTTACATGTCAAAAATGGATCACGGATCGTTTTCCTAAAGTATCAAAACAATCCTAATGCATTTTCTCAGTTTTTCGTATGTCACATGTGTTGTTTTCTAAAGTTGATGTCAATTTCAAACTGATATCAGACACTTTTAGCCATACCGGTCACACCGTGCGTCGGATTGAGGTGCGGTTGATTCTTACACATCAAAAATGACTCATAGATCGTTTTCCTAAAGTATAAAAACAATCCAAACATGTTTTCTTGGTTTTCCTTATGTCACTTCTGTTGTTTTCTAAAGTTAATGTCAATTTCAAACTGATATCAGACACTTTTAGCAATACTGGTCACACCGTGCATCAGATTGAGGTGTGGTTCATTCGTACACATCCCAAATGACTCATGGATCATTTTACTAAATTATAAAAACAATGTGAAATCCTTTTCTTGGTTTTCCATATGTCACTTGTGTTGTTTTCTAAATTTTATGTCAATTTTAAACTGATATCATACACTTTTAGCCATACCAGTCACATCGTGCATCGTATTGAGGTGAGGTTGATTCTCACACGTCAAAAATGACTCATATATCGTTTTCCTAAAGTATAAAAACAATCCAAATGCATTTTCTTGGTTTTCTATATGTCATTAGTTCATAAGAGTCTCTCATTAAGTTATTCTTTACTAGAAACTCAAATCATTTCTAAAACAATTTTTCATAATTTAAGGATGTGAAACATAAGAAAGGGTGATCATAGATGCTCAATAAGTGTAAAAAATGGAGATATCAATGATCATATAAAGATAACAAAGGTAGTAGGAATTCACCTTCATTGTTCTATTTGTTTACATTATTCGATCAGGTATGTTTCTCATTCGTTTCTAAACAGATTTATATCATCTTTTGAATAGGAGTTTTTGAGACAGTCATAGTAGTATTTAAAAAATATAAATAAAACAGGATTAATTAATATTTTAAATGAACTAGTAATTATTTTCAAAAATACCTCTTCAGGGATGCTAGTTTGTTCGTGAAATATGATCTCTTTCATAAATTTACAAACACAATAACCACAGTCCTTTCCATTTGTTTGTTTTAGATACTATAGAAACATCGAGAAAAATAATTCATATATTTTGATATATATTTGGATAGTGAAATATACTTATATATACCCTGATACTTTTCCATTTGTAGATCTTGTGCGCCTTGTTGTCCTTATGCCCTGGATTCATTCCAGCCTTTAGACGATATTCATACACAGCCCTATCATAACAGAATCCTCATTAAAAGATAATATAAATTATATAACTATATATTTAGTTTGAAAATGTTGGATCTAGTCTATTACAAATTGAAAATCTCTATCATGTGTGGTTGGTTTGTTGGATATCCATGCAGTGAATCCAAAAAATAAATCTTTGGAGTATCCAAATTGACTGCAATGAGCATCCAATGCTGCCTAAAAACACAAAAAATAATGGGTAATGATAGAAATGAAAATATAATTGATATGATTAAAATGTATAGTTTTACCCCTGCAATGTTGGTATTAAAAAGATCATGTCAGTGATAATTTTTCATTGAAACGTTCTGAGTAGGTTTGACATTAACTCAGCATGAAAATCAGAATCTATTTCTTTTTGTTGTATAGACATGGTGTGAGGAATAACGAGTCCAAATTTGTATTCATGAGAAAATACCTTCAATTTTTTTCATATATACACCTAAGAGAAATATGAAATGTATTTATCCATAATTATCAGAGTACATCAACTTCTGTAAAATTAAATCATGAAAACATATCTCATATATACATTTATAACTGAGGTACCTAACCAGTCATATGTGATGATTTCACCTACAACATCAGCACTAATGAAATATAATTTTTCCTATCTGTACATATCTTTTTCATAAAGAATTGTGTGATTATTTATTCCTTTCATTTTCTTATCAACATGATCTTACAATGATATTATATGTGGATATAGAATGGGCGGGGTGAAGGTTCCCTCAGTAGATTATTTTGATCAGTTGGTTGATCCTTTTGATCCGTTATTTAGTTTTATCTTGTTCCTTTTTCCATTATGTGATAACATCCATTGGTTCAGCCCTTTTCTAATTAAATTTTAAAATTTCTTCTTGAAAAATGAATTAGAAATGAATACCTTTTGGTCGATATGTTTTTTTACAAAATTTGACAGCTATGTAACGAATGTTCCAACAGTTTTTTCCACCGTATGAATGTCAACAACATCATTTGTCACGAGTATCTCAGCGCTTGGCTCATGATCTAAATTAATGGACACTTTGACATGACCGGTTGGAAGTGGTATGGAGTGTAGTGTATCATTATGCATATTGAACATTGTAGCCCTCGCTACAAGGCGATGGGTGGGAGTTGACAGATATAAATCACAGTCATTTTCACACCTGTAGAATATAATTACATGAAAGGTATCAGTGTCTATGTGATTCAAATTTCACAGAAACAAATATTAGAACATTTAATACCTCAGTTCAGTCAGGTATTTGAGGGGAATGGCTCGCCTCAAAGCTGGTGGGGGTGGGTCGGGTTGTTCTTGAGTTGTTTCTTCTCTTCGAGTCTCCCCCGTCAAAGTTTCTAACAACTCTCCCTGACTTTGGAATTTTTCTTCAAGGGTAGATATTCTATCTCTCATTATTTTTCATTTCTTTATTTTGTTCCTCCTCTTGTTTTTTTTTCTGAAAATATGTCTGGGGTGTCACCCCAAAACCTGCACCTCTGACGCAGCTATACTGTTTTGACTGTTTCAAGGCTGCAGAAAGTATTTCCTCATCCGGTGTGAGTGTTGTTGATTCCTGTGACTATGTCAAATAGAAAATATTGTAAAATAAGTAATCATCGTTATTTAATAGTGATTTAAATAAAAACAAATTTATATTATGTCATACTTACACATTTTTTCCACACTTTTTGTGCGTTTTCATCTACCAGTTTCCCCTCTTTATTAACACGAGCCTCCTTTCGTAGCACATGGCGTGGGATGGAAGTGGCTTGGGATTTTGATTCATCAATCTACATATAAATATAGAAACATGGTTACAGTGTTGTTTTATGTCACATAAAAGTAATACAGGACTTTTAAAATACATACCAATTTTTTTTCAATTGAAGCGTACCCCATCCTTGCTTTACGGTAGGGGTACGCTAGTTTTACGACCTATTATTTATTTTTAACACTTAGTAGTTGTTACATAAATAAAAAACTGTCAATAAAAATGATGAATACAAGAAACGTTAAACAACATGTTACCAAACACAATGTTCCTGAAAATTTTGCTCCGCACGACGGTTGCAAAACGCATCCCACGCTCCTTGGGATATCAAGTGTGCATAAAGAGAAGGTGGGAGCGGCTTGATTTTCCCTTTAGTATCTTTCAGATGAAATTTCATTAAAATGGTGAGAAAGACTATATGAACCCTTCCTACCAGTATTAATACATATTCTTTTTGGGAGACATCTACTATAAATGCACTCTGGAAGAGATGATGTAGAGTTAGTCAATATTTCAGTATTTTGTTTTATTTTATTTTAATAAATTGGATAAATGATATCATAATGTTAACAAAATATCTTCCCACATTAATTTTTTCATCCCACTGACAACATGGTGCCATGACTCTATATCAATCGGCACACGTTGCTGAGTGATGATTACAATGTAGCTACTAAACATGGATTTGTTGGGGTTTACATGCTGGCCTCACTTATTCCATGCCACCTCATATTTGATGCCTTTTGCTTTTTCCTTAAAGATTTTGGCTAAAACTATCAAACTACGGTTCACCTTTTTTTTGTCGTCGTGGTTTCATTGCCTACCATTTCTTCGGTTTCTGCATCATCATTATGTTCCTATGAAGTGCTAGCATCGGCACTGGGACCAGCAACAACAAGTTGAGAAACCTATTGTACCTCAGCAGTGGGACCAACAACAATAGGTTGAGAAACCTGTTGTACCTCAGTAGTGGGACCATCTACAATAGGTTAAGAGACTCGTTGTACCTCAGCAGTGGGACCATCTGCAACAGGTTGAGAAACCTGTTGTGTCTTGGGATAGGGTTAATCAACAAGTGCAGAAGTCATTATCTGCAGAAGTAGTTTAACATTTAATTTTGATAACATAAAAGCAGCAGCGAATAGAAAATAACATAATGTTACACAATCTATATTACAATAAAAAAATAACCTTATTATTGAACTCTATTTTTTTAAAAGTCTGAAGGGACTTGACCCCTCTATCGACTATCCATATCCCTTCGTTGTGGTCTCCTCTGACATACAAAACATCATCTACATTGGGACCACTGTGAAATGATTGCGAATTCCCAATGAAAGGGTCATCCTCTATTGAATTTTCATCAGACCCTTCAGTTGTTTTGGTCGATAACAGAACAATTGACCAGTTTTGGTTTACGGGATCTGAAACATAAAATACTTTCACGACCTGTGATTCCATTATAAACGGTTCGTCTTTCTCCCCTTCCTTTCTAAAATCAACTTTCACGAATCCCAATTCATCTATTTTAATAGCACTCCTGTTATCAACCCACTTTCATTGAAAAATAAGAACTTGGAATTCCGTATAATCCAACTCCCATATTTGTTTGATGATGCCAAAGTATGACATATTCGCATAAATTGTATTTTTGTCTTTAGCACCGGAAACATGCATCGCTTCAGCCACAAGTGTAACCCCACTATTCTGCATGGTACTATCTTCATCATGTTCTTTAGTATAAAATGTAAAACCATTAACTACATAAGAATTGTAAGATAATACATACACACATGGTCCTCTGGCTAGCCATTGAAGTTGGTCTGAAATTGACTCTGGATTTTCATCTGACTTCTAAAAAATATGGTCCCGAAATCATCCTATAAACTATATATTACGTGTATCTGATATCCATTTTTCAACCCTAGATGGATTCAAATGCCTAATAATTTCTTTTTGGGTTTTAACATATAGGTCAACGTGAAATTTTTATGAAAAACATAAAGGTGGGCCTGCTCTCGATCTGTAATATTGATTGTGACAACCTGTCTTTTAGAAATTCCTTCACCCTCAAGCCACCCAGTGTTACGAGATTTTGGTAGGCCAATGCTTTCCACACCAAATAGGTATTTGGTACAGAATTCAACGGATTCCTCAAAAATATATCGCTCCACAATATAACCCTATGGCCAACTTCAATTTTTGACATACCCTTTCAAAATCATCATATACCATTCAATGGGGTACATCCATATTTAATGTACAGGACCACATAGTTGAATCTCTCTTACCAATTGGATCGTCAAATGAAACATCATATCAAAAAATGAATGAGCTAAGAACATTTATAATTCACATAATATGACGATAATTTCTATTTACATAGTTTTCAATTTCGCCAGGTCTATAACTTTGCTGCATATAGCTTTAAAGAAGAAACACAATTTCGTTAATTAATGGCAGACATTCTTGGGAAAAATGCAACGTAAATCAATAAGAATGATATCTTGTATCAAAACATGTCAGTCATGTGATTTCAGACCTTTTAACTTCAAATCGCTCATTGACACGAGGTTCCTGATAATTGACGAATACCCCTCTGGAACCTTTACGTCATTCCAGAAGTTGAAAAACTGATATCTTTCCTTCCTGGAAAGAGTGTAAGTAGGAGGAAGAAATTTTTGTTTTTCAACCTTCACTAGTGCCAACTCTTCTCATATTCTCATCACAACCATGTCCAACCTAGCCTTAATTCCATATTTTGTTTTTTCAGGTGTATTTAGAAACTTGTCGATGACACTATCAAATACATTTTTTTCTACATGCATAACATCTATAAAATTTCTAACATACAGGCAATTCCAGTATGGTAATTCAAAAAAAACTGATCTATTTTTTCAACCGATTTTCATAAGTTTTTTTGAATACGGTTTACCAAAAGTAGTGTCCACGTTTTTAACTTTCTCAGAAAATTGATCGCCTATTAGTGGAGACGTTGTTATACGTTCTTCTGAACTTCCATCGAATTAGGTCGTCCAAGATCAGTACTTATGTCATCGGGGTAGAAATCTTTGATTTCCTAGAAACATGGTTTTCGATGAATTTTTCAACCTAATTGATTTTTTACCTTGTTCGAAAATGGGACACCTTTGAGTTCCTTTAATGCTATATCCTGAAAAATTTTAATAACCAGGGAAGTCATTTATCGTCTCGTACAACCTGGCTCTCAAAGTGAAATCTTCCTTTTTGTAAGAATCATACAATGTAACACATAAATCCCACAATAATTTCATATCATTGATCAATTGAGGTAAATAAACATTAATATCATTTCCCAGTTGTTTTGGTCTTGATATAATCATATATTACATGATGTATTTTCATTTCATGCATAACCACGGTGGTAAGTTATAATTTACCAACATAAAAAGCCATGTACTGTGACTGTTTCTTTGAAAACCAAAAGGATGCACTCCATTTGTAGATAATGCAAGACGAAGGTTTCTCAACTCGTTTCCAAATTCAGGATACTCATGATCAATTCTCTTTCACTGAGTAGAGTCTACCGGGTGACGTAGTATCCCATCTTTAATTCTTGTATCTGCATTCCATGTCAATTATCATGTAGTCTCATCACTTCTATATAGGCGCCTAAGCCTTGGAATGATTGGAAAGTACCATACAACATTATTAGGACTGGATTCATCTTTCTTATATCAAGAAGCACCACACTTTGGGAATTATTTAAGTGATTTGTTGTCCTTTATAAATAGTATACATTCATTCGGGCTGGTGTGTATTATTTTAGAGATCATACACATTGAGCGCAGCATTTGTTTGGTGTCGTGTGTTCAGCTCGTGAGCTCATTATCTTCTGGGATCATGTCATTTAGGAGATCAAGTAGTTCCGTAAAACTGGGGTCACTCCACTCGTTGCCCGCTTTCAAATTATACAGCTTCAGTATGGATGACAATTCTGTATATTTAGTGTAACCATCATACAATGGCATCTTTGCACAACTTTTTAACTTCTCAAACAATTTTGGGCAATCACGAAGTTTATCTTCGACGGTCCTTGTCATTTCCTCAATCCGATCTTCATCATCATTCACATCTGTAATCACATCCTCCATATGTTCATATTCATTGTTCATACTTGTAATCATATCATATGATCCATAAAACGCAGTGTTATCCCAACCACTACCTACATTCATTGTTTCTCTGTGTTTATTCCAACATGTATAACTCTGATCTATTCCATGACAGTTCAATTGTTCTTCTAACTCCTCTGGACTAATTTGTTTTGAATAACAACAGCATAAACATGGACAAAGGATTTGAGAAGGGTCATATGCATGATATTTTTCAAACTTGATAAACTCTTCCATGCCTTCTTCATACTCTTTTGTCAACCGATTGGAATTCATCCATTCTTTATTTATATTCATCCTATTTGAAATCAAAAGGATGGGTATATAGGTTAGGGGAGAATGAATATGAGTATAATTTAGATAAAAAACTAGATACTTCAAAAATTGTGGAGGGTGTTCTCATTAATAGAAAATCTTGGGTGGTTCTTGGGATTCATCCATTCTCGTCCTCTCTTTGATCCCCCCTGATGAGGGGTGGTTCTTAGGAGTTTTTTATTGTGAGTTAGTGAGTTCTTCCCTCATACTTTCTCCATTACTATTATCCTTTATATCCCGATAATTTGGGATGATTTTAACTAGGATTTGTGTGATGATTTTACTATATCATCTTCAAATCAATTCAGATGATGTAGATTTTGTTTGTATTGGATAGAGGTTATCCTCGTATGATGAACTCACCATGTTTTGTGTAGTTTAGGTGGTTTTGTGTTCCCCATTGAGTTTTTAAAAGATTATTCCTAATTATATTAAGGTGAATAATTAATTATAAGTTTCTATAATTAATTATTTGGGAATTGTTCCTTGAGATTGGGTCTCAATCATTGGTACAAGATTAGATAAGGCATGTATAGTCTTGGTTGAGGATGATTTGATATTGGTGAGGGGGTTACTCTATTTTTTGAGGTAGGTGGACCCTATAATACAAAACCATGTTCCAATTTATGTATGATTTTGCATTCATGCCTGAGTATATGTGTTTTAGTGAAAGGGATAGAAATCATGAGAAACCTAGGTAAATAAATAGGGTGTTTTTGATCCACCAAGAGATAGAGTGAGGGTTCTATTGAATGTTTTTGATTTTGTGATCATCCATAGATTATGTCTCCATGGAGGAGAGGTTTATAGTTGTGTTTATGAGAGGATTGGGTTTGGTTTGATATTTTTATAGCCTAGTTAGGTTTTATAAGTCTATTTGAGTAGGTATTAGAGTCTTAAGCCTAAATAAGATGGATAATATAGTTTATATCTCACGTATGATGGGGAACACCCTCTTAAGGATATATAAGAGTCACGGTGTGTGTGATGAGTAGGATATTCCATATAGGGATTGGTAAAGTGTGATATAGAGGATTTCCTCCTTATAATTGGATTAAGATATCTCCAAGGGGAGATATGATATAGTACCTAAGTGAGGGTCATGGTAATAGTCCAGATGACTTAATATAGGGTATCCAAGGCTCTTAGTGTGACTTTATTAGGATGGTCATTATTTAGTTTTAATGAGTTTTAATGTGGTAATTAGAAGATGATATATACTAGACTATCGAGGCCTAGATCATGTATGGCATGTGGGTTGTGACATTACCATGTAGATATGAGTGTGTGTTAGTATCAATGAGTATAGATGGGTTAGGTTTGTAGAACCCAGTAGATTCCCTTATAGGCGGAATTAGAATGTTGATAGGTTGGGAATAATTTTCATGTATAACCAAGATTGTTTTAAAGAGATTATTGTGCAAGGATAAAGGTATGGTGACTTTTATCATTTATGGTCAGATCGACTAAGAGATTGGGACTTCATATGACTTTCACCTAGTTGAAGTATGATCATCCCTGAGGCCCACCTATTGATGATGTGGTTTAGCTAGTACGAGAGTTTGGATACCTAGATACCCTCCTTAGATTATTATTTATATGTTTTGTCGCATGAGACAAGAGGGATGGCCTTTATTTAAGTGATAAGGTGTTGGTAGGACCTACTTTGAGTGAGAAGGGATTGTTCAAAGGGGATTAGTGTGTGACATCCATGGGATCTACCTACTAATGGTGCATTTTGACTTGTGATAGAGGTTGGATATTGTGATTCTCTCCTTAGATCGTTTTTTGTATGATAATATGATGTGAGATATAGAAATGGGGATCACTTAGTATTGGTTTGGAGTAGTTTTGTGAGAGGTTGTCTATAGAGATTCCCCCCTTAAATTGTTTTTTTTTGTGATGTGATGGTGAGACCCACCATAAGTGAGAGGGGAGCAGCTACTATGTCGTGGAATTAGAGGATATGTGAATCACACCTGATGTGAAAGGTTGGTGGCACTGTTATGTTATAAGAAAGGATGTGATATTTAAATTGGTATATGACCCAACCCAGAGAGAGTGGGTAGTGGGAAGGAATTGGTAGAAACCCTATTAAGGATCATTTTTTTCAAACCCAAGGAGAGTAGTGTACAATATAGAACATACTAAACATATGTCTCATCCCATTGTCATGCCTCACCGGATGACATGAATTCACCAACATGTACGGTTCAAACCCTACCTGGACTAACTATGGGGTAGTATCCAAAATCAGAAAAATATCCATACTAAGGGCCACTAGACGGAGTGAAATCCTAATATAGTGGAACACCCTTTCACAAAAAATACTCTCTCTATTAAGGTTTCTATCACAAGGCTATAGTGGGAAGAGATAATCAATATCAAACAAGTAACCAACCACATATACATGTGTCACACACACAAGCATCACACACAAGAATCATGCCCAATCATAATTAATCTCAATATTGACAATAAATGAAAACATAATTAATTTATGAAAATTCAATTTTACTCACCATCAGGAGGAGGACCTGGTGGCGGATGAGGAGGAGGCATCGACAGCAGAGGCGGCGCGAAGGCAGCGCAGACGCAGCGGAGGTAGTGGAGGCATCTCAGAGGCAGTGGAGGCAGCAGAGGTAGTGGAGTAAGCGTAGGAGGAGGAAGAGGAGGAGTAGGAGGAGGTAGATGTGGAGAAGGAGGATGAGGAGGCCTTGGTGGAGGAGGAGGAGGAGGATGATCCGCGACAGAGGAGGAGGAGGAGGAGGAGACGTGGAAAGAGGAGGCCAGAGGAGGAGAATGAGGCGGCAGCCGTGGCAGAGGAGGAGGAGAAGGAGGTGGTGGCGAAGAGGAGGAAGAGGTGGAAGCGCAGGTTAGGGCTTCCGCAATTGATAGGATGTTGGGAGTAGGAGCCGCGGCAAGAGGAGGGGGAGGAGAAGTAGGCACTGGTGGAGGAGAATGAGGCAGCGGCCACAGAAGAGGAGGAGGATAAGGAGGTCGTGGTGGAGAGGAGGTAGTGGCAGAGGCGCAGGGTAGGGCTTCTGTGAAAGCCTTACAGGGTGCGGGGAGGAGGAGGAGGACATGTTGGGACCTTTATCAGTGCTAGTAAAAAGAGCTGATAAAGGGGGTCTTTATCAGCGCTAAAAAGAAAAGCATTGATAAAGACCACCTTTATCAATGCTTTTTTAGCACTGATAAAGGTATGACTTTATCAGGTCTTTTTTAGCACTGATAAAGGGTGTCTTTATCAGTGCTTTTCGTTTTAGCACTGATAAAGACCCACTTTATCAGCGCTTTTTTAGCACTGATAAATCCATAATTTATCAGTGCTGATAAAATCTCTGATAAATGTATAAATTTAATAATTTGTTTATATTATTATATATTTATTTAAAATGATATTTATGATATATATATTAATAATTATAACTCTAAATAAATATATCTTTATTTATACTTATAAAATTATTTTAAAGGTATATTTATATATATATCATTGGAAATATAATAAAATATATATTTATTTTTTAAATATAATGTAATTTTAATTATATGTGTACATTTTTTAGAACGTATATATTATATGGGTAATATAATGAATTATAAATCAATAACACATCAACGTGATATGTAATTATAATCTATAAATAAACATTATTCATGCACATATATGATCATATAACATATACGCATGATATTCATTGACCCCAATTCATTGGAAAACACATATATATTTATAAATTTAATAAATTTAATGAATTAATAAATCTAATAAATCTTATAAATCAAATAAATATATCTATTATTTATATTATAATTATTTAATTATATATATATATATAGTTATAACATGTGTTTTTTATTTAATGTATACAATAAACATTATTAGTGCTAAGAAAATCACTGATAAATGTAACCTTTATCAGTGCTAAGAAAATAACTAATAAAGGTATATTTAAAGAACTGATAAAGGAAACATTTATCAGTGCTTTTTTTAGCGCTAATAAAGTCCTACCCCTTTATCAGCACTTTTCCGTTAGTGCTGATAAAGGCAAGAACCTGCCTTGCCTAGTTTTGTGGTAGTGCATAAACATTCTATCAATGGAATTTCTACGTCAATATCACTTTTATTTCCATTCCAAAACCCCATTGTGGACCTTAAGAAGCTAAAGGGACTAACTTAATGTTTACACTTGTGTATTACCTCCAATTCTAAAAAATAGCCACACTGTTACATCCTATATGAAAAAAAATGATTAGGATGGACTACATGCACACCAAAATTCAATCCCTAAACAAGAAGATATATAGACCCAATTGGGATGGAAAAGTAAATGGCATGTATTTAAAGGTACACGATGTGTATATATTCTAGGGAAGTCTATTTTTGTACTTCCAAATTAAATGGAATTTAATGATCTACCTATTCAGTGTATACAATAGCGTACACAATGTTCTGGACTGGTGAGGAACTCAACATGTACAACCACATCCCATTTCATGTTAGAGACACAATTCAGGGCATTTTCTTAATGGGTAAAAAGTGTGTATCTATTATATATTCAATCGGTGTGTGTTATGGGGTGGTTGAGTTGTGTTAGTCCAAGGGCATAGGACGTGTGGTCCGGACCTACATGGAGTGTGTGTCCAAATGACCAAATGGGTGTGTACCCCATGTACACACCATGTTATATGTCATAGAGGAACATGATATGTGTATCGTGGTGACACATTATATGATACATAACTACTTAAAAATCATATACGTCACATCCGGGGAGGTACAAAACATGTGTTCTTCCAAACTACAAGTTGTGTAGTTGGGTCTTAAAGCTTAGATTATGTAGTTCCAATGGAATCAAACTATTGTTGTCGTTATTAGATCTTATTAAACCTGAAACATTTCCAAATTACTTATCTCATAAAGTTATTCCTTTATAGGTCAGTTTATTTCCACCTGATTGTAAACATGATTTGTGACCACCACACATGTGGCCCTAACGCTTGATCCATCTCTACACTGATGGGTATCTCGTACAGGCATGCCTCCAATAATCCATCATCACCCAATGATAATATTATATGATAAAATATTTTAATTCAAACCCAAATCATTCACATGTGGTCTTGAAGTTTTATTTAACAATGATTAGAACCAATATTTATTGAATATCCACCCATAGATATGAACAACAATGAACGCATGAAGAAAATGGAAGGTAAATCAAATGGAAATCATGAAAGGGGATTGATTCTAGTTGTTTTGAAGCACTACTTGTGATTTTTGGGTATTAAATTCATAGAACATTATAAAGGTAGAATAGAATCATAAATTTTAACCAAAAATAAAATAAGATATTATATAGGTCCATGACACTGTGAAATAAATTCATGAACAATAAATCAATGACCAAAATCACTAAGAATATAAAAAGATAAAAATAAAAAATTCCTACCACTCCAATGGATCAATTGTAGATGAAGATATTGACCCATTAGGAAATGTTGGTGATTTTTTATGAATAATTTCATACATCGGGTTTTGTAGATGCTTTAGATCTCTTCCTATCACCCTCACTCTTAAGATATGGTTTTTATAGACTATCCATGGAGAGAGGGTTTAGTAATGAATTTAATGTGAGGGGATTTTTTTAATAGTATAATCAACTATTCAATTATTTGACTAAATAATTTAATTTATCCTCCCATGATGACTCGACCTCAGGGACCTTAGTGCACATGAAAATTATATTGTCATTTGGGTAGAACCCTCATTCATGAAAAAATTGGGGAATTGGTTTCACCATATAATGATCCATTTTGTAGAAAATAAATTTTTCCCATAAAAACAAACATGCAAACTATAAATAATATATTGTTTTATATATATCATTATTGAATCCCAATGATACAAAAAATAATTAAACATCTTATAAACAAGCTAAAAATATTATTTAAATTATTTTAAAGTTTCAAATGGAAAAAATTGGATCTTAGTATAAGATAACATCATCATAGATATTACTCATGGGTCTTCAGGAAACAATTCCATATGGGTTATGGTGGATTGTCTTTAAAATACTGATAAGTTCATATCTATTCAATAATAATTATCACATGATTAAATTTCAATGAAATGCATCTGAGAATTTATGAGGATTTATAGAAAACCACTATCAATTTTATCTTATCAAGATATGAGGTTCACCTCAATGTTCTAAAATAGGATTTAGCGTGATATGAATAGAGAGCTGAACTTCAGAGTGATAAATCATTATCATAAAGATGTAATAAATATAGATGTGGTTTTTTTAGAATTATATCTATTATAAGGTTCATTCATTGAAGATATTGGATTATAGAGACAAATTTATCTATAATAAGACAACTCACCTTATCAAAGTTCTTTTTCAAAATAATAAATACAAAGAGGAAACATGAGAAACTATGAATGAAATGAAATATAAGTACCCTAATATGTTCTTCATATTAGAGTATAATTGAAATTTCAAGGTTATAATTTATAAAACTCATAATAATGTAACACCCAATACTTTTGTATATGTAAAATTATTCCTAAATGTATTATTTAGTAACATTTATATACATACTATAGAATAAAATACATGAATTGAAACACTTAATTTATTATTTAATTATTTAATATTATTTAGAATTATTTTTTGTTCTGGTAAATTTATTTTCTTTAAAATTTTAATATTTTTAAATTTTGAAAGGGGGACATAGTTATCCCATGCAGTTACTAAAGAATATGAAAACTGTGTGGTTTGGATCTTTCCATGGGTATTTCCACTATCATGAGCAGTGTATGGATGGAAAATCCATTCAAAGTCCACAAGAAAATTATTTGATAACTTTTGGTTAAATAATTTTAGGTTAAATGATCAATGAATAGTTTGTAAAATCATGTGGGTTAACTGTGTGGGCTTCCTAGGATTTAAAATTTTATTTTTTATACTATTTATTTCTTTATTTTTCTTATTTTTTATCTTTATTTTTCTCCTCTATTTATCTCTTCTCTCTTCCTACCCTCATGTTGAACCTCCCAATGGATGAATCCTATCTTGGTCACATGTGATATCCCCATTTTGCGTTCTTATCTGTATGTTGATTTCCTCTGATTATCCAAGTGATTTAAGACTGAATCATCCTAGGTAATTATCTTCTTCCCTTACTTCACCTCTTCCACATGTTTTCTCTTTCACCTCACTTTATTTTGAATATAATAAACCCTATGGTTCTAGATAAACCCTATTTTTTATTTTATTTGTTTAGGATGAGTGGTCTCTATTTCAAAACTCCATTATCCCATTATTGAAGTCATTGATGTTCTATCATTTATTCAAGGTAGGTTACACATTATTCATAGTAATTAAATTATATAACATTGATTATTTGTATTTTTCTACCTTTTATTTTGATATTATATGGTAATATTAAATATTTTCATGTTTTATTTGAAATCAAAACCATATTTCTATTCATATTTATATCAATGAAGTGGGTTCCCAAATTTTAGAACATATTAAAAATCAGTTTTAAATGATTTCGGTACATTCTATGTTGGATAAATTATTTTGTGGGATTTTACTCATGGTTTTTATGAATTTAAGAGCATGTATTAGATTTTTAATATGAAATTTCAACTGGACATTGAATTTTAATTTTCATTTCATGTAATAATTTTAAATACTAAGTATTAATAGAGTTTTTTAATATTTTTTGGAAATAAAATTTTGAGGACAGAAAATGGATTTTGACACATTTAGTTCTTAAACCCACATACACAAGTATACAGATATATATATATATATATATATATATATATATATATATCTGTGTGTGTGTGTGTGTGTTTGTGTGTGTGTGTTAATTCACATAAGAATATGAAAATTTTTACACTAGAAGGCATATATATTTATATATGTGTAAGTTTATATTGGAAAAACAATGGAAGAAATTTTGGGTTTTTTTATTTTATAGTGAAATGTGATTTTTAAAAAAGGGTTCTAAGTGAATTATAAAATAAATTAGAATTCCTATATGGAACTTTACTGATAAATGATTGTGCCTTTGATTGATCTTCAATGAAAGTCCACTTGGATTTTGTTTTTAATTCTCACTCTTAAAGGGGTTTTTAGATTTGGGGCTTGAATTTTTCATAGGGTTATTACTATTTTTATATGGTTATGGAATATGTAGAAATGCTTCATGAGGTTGAGATTAATTGTTCCATGGTTTTCACTATTATTAAAACTTCATAAGAAGTCTAGTTGTTTGGGTAGGAGAGGATAGTTTGGGAAGGGTTCTCTTTCCACTTGTTATTACTAGTGATGTATATTATTATCCTCTTTCCATTCATGTGTTACTATATCATTCCACTAATTTAGGGTCTCCATAAATAATGACACATGTTCTAGGTTTTCCCTATCGATTAGTGGCCCTAGTGTGTTTTTTCTATATTTAAATTTAAAAAATATTATTTATATGGACTATTTTTCACTTATTTTGTTATGGTAATATTGAACTCTTTCATTTCAATTTTAGTTTTCTATGATTGGTTCCATTATACCTTGATAATTTAAATCTTTTTATTAAATTATTTTTCTAATGTTTATTTTAAGGCCTATTTTAAAAGTGGTATAAATCTAGTTTTTGAATGTATTGATTTTAAAATGGGTCATATACCCGATAAATGATTTCAAATTGATTGTTTCAATTTAAAATAAATCAACAATGGGTTAGATAAAATTACTGGTAAAGTGATTTTGGTTTCATATTCTTATGTAATAAAACACAATTTATAATTATACATTTTAAAATAATATAAAATTTATCCTTTATTCATATACTTTACTTGGGGTTTTCTTTACTTGGAATTCCTACTTAGATATTTTCTCATTTTTATAGATTAAATTTTTGTTTTAGGATTTTGTTTGGATCAGGACTGCGCTTTGAGAATAGACTTTTTGGGCCTTAAAGGTGATTTTTTTATTTATCACATTAGTAAAGTGTGCCTTTTACATGATTTTTTAGGATTCACCTTTTACTTTCAAACAATACCTATCCATGTGTCCGGATAAATGAGTTCTTTATTATTTTCAGTTATAGTTATTTTGTTATTGAATAATTTTATGAGGATATCATGTGATTTAATGGTGATTATATCAATTGAGGAAGTTTGGGGGGGAATAGAGGGTGTTGACTTGGTGAGGGAGTTTTTAGGTTGATATGATGGATTTATTTGTAAATTAGTTTATAATTTCTTATATCATCCATTTTTTTGTTTGTATATGTCTATTTTATTTGTGAATATTTTATTTTGGCAAGAAAATATGGTTTTTTGGATGGGTCATGGTGAATTTTTAAGAGAAAATTCATTTTCAAGTATCTATATTTTAAGGTAGAAATAATTTAAAATGATTTTTATTAGATTCCTTGAGGATTTTCATTAACCTTTGTGGATCCAAAATTCACCTAATGAATGTTTTTGTCCAGTTTGAGCATCAAGTTGGTAGAAGAATTAGGCTAGTACATGATAAATAGTATCAATTCTAGTTTCTTCACTGAAAACATAATATTTATTGAAAATTTCTTATTTTATTTAGGTTATCATAGTAATATCTTGTTAGAATTATTTTATACGAACTAAGGAGGTACGTCTAGGTGAAATCTAGATAGATCTTACCTGCTTCGGGCCTCAAGTTTCTCTGGGATGTGGGATTTTGAATTTTGAGTTTATGATTTCATTTTGATTACTTTTAATAATTTATTGGCCCTTATTGGAATGGTTCGGTTTCCTCTATGTTTGAGTATTATTTTTTGATAGAAATAGATATTATATCGGTGGTGTAAGTTTGGCTTTCGTGGATTGAAAAACTATTCAGTCACCAAATTCTTAATCTTGATGTGTCTTAGGAATTGTTGGGTGGATATCTGATGATCCCTTAATCCATGTGGTTTGGTCAATAATTGTTACAAATAAAAGTTTCTTAATTATGTAGGATGATCCTAATGGATTCCCAAAAGTGGGAATATATTTAAACAATAATTTTGATATGTTGACATCTGGTTTAGTTTTTGGGGTGCCTTTTTTGTTTGTGTTTTATGAAAATTGCATTGAGATAAAAGGGGTGTTTAGTAAAATATTGGTTTTCAAAACAGTTTTGGGAGATTTTATAAATTTTTATTTTCAAATTATTTTTAGTGGAAATTTTTTTGTAATTGGATTTGGGTTTTTATTTTAAAATTAGTGTTTTAAAAATGGAATTGGTTTTATGAAAATATTTTGGAAATATTTGTGATAATATCTGATTTCATAATAAAAATTAGAAAATGTTTTAGTTTTAAACTTTTTTAATGGTTTATATGTATGTTATTTTCATCCCTCTGAGGGTTCATTTTTATAAATGGTTATTTTTTTAAATACAAATTAAGTGGGAATGATTTTTAATTGTTTTAAAAAGAAATAGATTTTTTTTAAATTAGGGTTGATTTTTAAAAGTGAAAAGGGAAGCTTTATTTAAGGTTTAATCCAAATGTTTGTTTCGTTAAAATGGGATTTTAATATTTTAATGTAGGTTTATAATTTAAGGAAAATTCGGTTTTCATAATTAATGTTTGAATTACTATGTTTTTTTATGATCAAAATGGATTTTTCCATTATTTGTAAAATTCAAAGAAAGGATGGATGTTCCACTTCAGGATATAATCATTTGGGTTATTATCTTCTTTTTTAGGTATAGTTTCTCTGTTTATAGGCCCTTCCAAGACTTTGAATCTAGTGGTAAGTCCATATTCTTTCTTAATTTTTTTATTCTATTTATGATTTTTAGAAACATATTCTTTCTTCTTTTATGGTGATCTACATTCCTCATATATATCAGAGTTTTTTTATTCATCTTCTATGAGTGGTTTTATGTTTTGGAATTATCATAGGGTTTTTATGGAGGTCTTTTTTCTCATGGTTTATGTTTCACAACTGGTGAATCAGGAGTTTGGTTTTAATGGCATCGACATGGGAGACTTCGGGTAACTAGGACAAGGGTTCTTAAGAAAATTGAGAACTGGAGGGTGTTGGTTTTCTTTTCATGGGGTCTCTTTGAGATAGTTTATTGTATTTGAGATCCTATTTTAACTATTTGAGGATGGTAATTTTATATTGCATATCTTTATTTGATGACATGTATTGGGATTTTCTTTTTGTAGGTCTTTTGGTTGGTGATTCGATCTTAAATCATTGGGATGGTAAGAATGATTATTTGAGTAATAGTGATATATGTTGGGTGTTTTATGGAATTGATTCCTTTTTATTGTCATGTGTATTGAGTAGTGTTTCTGGGTGCTTTTGACCAACAATTTTAGAAAATTTATAAATTGTGGGGATACTCTAGTAATTCATGGTATTTGTGAGTCCTTGGTTCCCTTGATAGGTTGATGGATTTCCATTATATATATCATATGTTGTCCGATGATGTCTTCCATTAACCTTAAATGGAAGTTATAGCTTTTATGTTACTTATTTTTAGGGTATGTTTATGTTTTTTCACCCTTCTACCTATCTTTTAAATTGTTTAAGCTTTTATGTTTCATTGTCTTCCATAATATTTTGTTGATTCTTAGTGGTAGAAATTGTTTTAGTGAGGATATTATAACACCTCATGTTTTATTTATTTATTCATTTAATATTATTTATCATTATTTAATATTATGTAATATTATTTCAAGTTTTATTGAGTTTCAATGATTTTTTTGGATTAAAAATTTTAACAATTTAAAAGTTTAAAAGGGTCACATGGTTAGCCTACACTGTTAGTAAAACATGCATAAATCCTACAGTTTGGCTCTGTCCTTAGGAAATGTATTATTCCCAATTTTTTAAATGATAAATAAACCCTCTTTTGTTGGTAAATTATATGTTTTTTTATGAAAAATTGAGTTTTTTAATAAAAATAAACTTATAAATTATTTTAAGGGTTCATGTAAGGGTAAAATTGGTTTTAAAGTTTTTATATAAAGATAAAAGGCGTTTAAAAGGCATTTTATAAGGGTTAGGTGGATTTACATGGTGTTTTGTAAGGGTAATCACCCTTTTATATGCAATATATAAGGTTAGGAGTGACATGTATAAGGGTACACCCAATTTTCATGTGTTTTATAAGGGTATCGAGCGATATGTAAGTATAAGGTAAGAACTATGTAAGGGTAATAGGACACATATAGGTGCCTACGTAAGGGTAATCATGCACTGTTTGAGGGTAACTAGCCACTCTTTAATCTTAATCAGCCACGTAAGTGTACCTATGTAAAGGTAAATAGGAGTTTGATAATGGTAAAACTCTATATAAGGGTGTTACATAAGGGTAGAGGAACACAGCATAAGGGTGCCAGTTTCTATGTATGGGTAAATAAATTTACCCTTACTTAGTCCATACCATGTATGTAAGGGTGACTATTTTACCCTTTTTATCAGTTTTTCTCCTTCTTCCTCCCTAGGACACATATATAACCCTTTTTTATTCCATTTAATACCAAAAATAATTGAATTGTTTTCTTTGGGTTCATTTCTCCTTAAATTGATGTTTATGTATGAAATTGAAACCTCCTCAATGAAGAATAGCTTAAAACACAAATTAAATAGTGGTATTTAAAATGTGGTTTTAATGGAGTGAACTTGTACATGATTTGGGTTATATAAAATATTTTATCCTTTCAAACCTTATTTTTTAGTTAAACTTTTGAGTATGAGCTTCTTGGTGTTTCTCGTGCTCTAGTTTGGTGAATCATTTCATGAATAGTGTAGCCTTCTTTTCAAATTCTAGGTGCACATAAACATCTTTCTATCTTTTCTATTTCTATTGAAATGAATGTGTGAGACATTACATGTAAGGAATTTATTCTTTTTTTATTCTCCTTATTTCTTGTGTGTCAGGAAATAAATCTACTAGAGATAATTGATTAAAGAATTATGGAATAATAATCTAGATATTATTCAGAGAATGATAATATGATTTCTATCCTCAAACTTTTCTTAGATAATAAAAGAATTATTATCTAGAAATTTCAAAGAATAATAATATTATATTATCACATGAGTATTATTATAGAAAGATATAATAATATCTTTTGTGGCTTAATTATTATTCATGAAGAATAAATTGTAAATACATGCGGTGAATTTTTTCCCTTTTATAATTCAAAAATTATGAAAGGAAAAAAAACTTTTATAACCTATATTATTTTTTTGAAATAAAATAGTTATAACTAGTTATAGGGGCTTATGCTGAACCTTCAACATTAACGTGTAGACAAATGTGATAACAAGGTTCATAAGGAAGTGTTCTCTACTATAGAGGTTTCCACTCTAGTTTTCAAACCGTACAGGGTAGTTTATCTATGATGTTGATGTTAATGATTTTGTGGTAGGAAGTTACTTACCTGTTGTTGATTTTTTTACACATGTTTCTATATTATAATTTATGTGTTTTTATAATTGATAATTGTTCTTGAATTTTATCACATATTCATGTGTGTGTGTATCCCATAAGACTTATTATAATATATGATACCAGGAGTGATTATAGAGTAACTTTGTTCCATGTTTATTATGATCACATATTTTTATGTGTTGTTTCTTTATTATCAGGTTGATATTATTTCAATTTATGATCTACCTTTTATATATGTTACCTTTCTTTGGAGTTATCATTCTTGTTTCTTAGAATTGGTTGACCATTGTTCCATTTTTATCCCTTATAAGGGGTACTCCAAACTTACTGTGATGTAGATGATGGATATGATCACAAAGTATAGATATTATGATACCATGGAAAGTCATGTTGGGGATGAAATCAATGCATAAGTATAGGGTTTCTCAATGCCTAGTAGACCTATGAGATTCATGTCACATATCAAGCACTCAATGCCTATTTTATTTTTGAGAAGTAGTCCATACATGATTTCTAGAAAGAGTTGAAATTATGCATGATATGATGAGGTTGTTATGAAATAGTTACACTATAATAGACACTAGTTTGGTTACTTCCAAGATTTTATTTTTATCCTTTTGGCATAGAGCCAAAGATGGTAAAGTTTAGGGTTTCTGTTGACTTGGTTGGCACATGGCCTCCCATTTTTTGATTTTATGATAATATATTTGTTATTCATGTTACAAATTTATTATTATCATGGAATATAGTTATTATTATTGAGGTAACATGGTTAAGGATGTGTGGTGGTGTCATGTGAAATCTTTTAATCACACCATATTCATAAATTTTGGTGCGCTTATATATTTTCTGGCTAAGGATATAGAAAAGGGAAAAGACCTTGTGGTGGATGGTTGAGAAGAGGAGCAGAGAATTAGATGTGGGAACATGATAGACTCTATAAGCCCCATATTCATTTTTTATCTGATGGTTATATACTATACCATATTACTACTTTCAAAACCACTTATTATTGTATGAAATGTATTCCATTTATTAATTTCATCTTGTTTTATATGGTTAATTATCATACTTTTTATTATTGATTATTTTCTGTTATAACTTGATACTAAGAATATTTTCTCCCCACTAATGTACTTAGACCCTCCCTTTTAGCTGTAAGCCTCTCATATATGAGGAGGAATGCATGAGGTTATATGGAACTCTCATTTGGACCAAATGGTTTGGGTCATGGTGTTATAAAATTGTATTATAGAACTATTATTTATTTTATTTTTTGACAAACCTACATCATGGTAGAAAGAAGATAGCCATGTAGAACTTGGGTAGGGGAGTTTCCATATTCTTGTCCAGCACATGTGTAACGGGGCTCTGAGTTATTATGTATGGTATTCTTGTTAATGTGTTCATGATATTTTCAAGTGTCTTCATGTGTCATGTTTAGGAACGTAATTTAACATGTCAGATATATATATATATATATTATCTTAATACATAGTAGTTATTTAATTAAACTCCTTTAACTGTGATTTATTTTTAGGATAGTTTCTCTATGGTGTAATATATCTCCATTTCCTTAATGTTATGATGTATATTTTTTTGGAATTAATTATTTGAACTAATCATGTTTTTGTGATAGTATGTATATGATGAATGTTACTAACCTAGAGCGAGAAGATAAGGGTTAGTTCTAGAAAGGTTATACCTTGAGTTATCGGTATACTCATAAGAGATCCATGAGTGATCACTTAGATTAGTTAGGATCTATTTATATTCCATCACCTCATAGATGTTTTTTTGGGGGTTTTGGGTGATTAGGAGGGTTCTTCATAGTATAATACCACACTTCACCCAATAGTACATGAAGCTCTAGTGGTGTAGGTAGATAGACCATTATAGCTGCCACTAAGATCCATGGTTAACTACATCATGGATTTCTAGATCTATCATACTCCAACATTTTAGGATATTGGTGGATCACAAGATTCTGAGTATTAGATATAAATTATAAAGGGTTTCTTATACCATGTTAATACATTGATATATAGGATGGTAAAGATAGAATTTTTCATATTGAGGGGACCCACCATGCACCAAGGAGAATTAATGGGTCAGGTTGTATAATGTGTGGGTCACTCATGGTAGGCCTTCATGGACATGTTCTTTAGGGAGTTCATCCCTGAGACCCTGAATCTCAACCAAGAATAGAAATTTTTAGAACTATAGTAAGCTCCGTGATAGTTTCTTCCAACTCCACTTGCTTTACTAATATTCCCCGCTTTTCTCCACTTTTGACCAGTAATTAGTCTTAAAAGTTTAGTAATTTCTAGATCAGACTTCAACCATATATTAGACAGTAGGTGTAGGGATTAAATATGGATTCATACCTAGAGTTTATATAAAATTACCTAACCATAAATAATATCATGTAATATTTTCATGTAGTTGGTTTTCACATAACCTCCAATGCTCTGTCAAGTGGATCTCCTACTACTACATTGAGTACATCTTATTATTATAGGAAGAGAAAGAATAGGGATGTGCGATAGAGAAGAAATATTTATGTAGAGTAGATTCAAGTTTATTTAACTCTTTCTGTAGGTGACCTATAGTTCTTTAACTGTTGTAGGTTCGGACGCTATAGTAGGGTCCTCACAACACCCAAGAGTCAATGAGAGTAGTGAATCATGATAGGACATCTCTAAAATTTTTATTCTAGAACATAAAGAATGAGGTTTTATAGGGAAACAGTATGTCCTCAACCTTTTACCTGAGTATCTATTTGGGTTTCTCAATAGTGAACTCATACTGGTCATGCACCTCAAGTACATGGTCAAAGAGCTGAGGAGGAATGTTGTGGATCAGAATCTCATAGATAGTATAGAGGGTCCATCTACTATTCAAGGTATAGTTTAGATCACCATTAATTTATCTATTACTTTATTCAAGAATATTTCATTTCACTCTCTCATATCTACACAATTTGATGATGGAATTGACTTACCGATCATGTTTTCTACTAAGCATATTTCCATTGACACACAATTGTGAAGAGTGGATTGTCTTCAAAAATAGATAGAGTTTTATTTAGTTTTACTTGTCTTTTTGGATATGTGAGACTTTATAATAACATAGATGAAAATCATTGATTTTATTTTCAGTATGGATTGGATAATCATCCTATAAACTCGCATTGTTTAATATCAGTTATGGGTATCATTCACATCACTAAAGGGATAGAAGTTCTTAATGATTGGAGAATGGGGAACTAGGATCGGGCATAGTTGTACTAGACTTGATTCATCATAGGATTATCATCGTATATTTGGTTGGATTTTCACTTTCAATGGTATCGGTGATAGCCCCATTACATCCTCCTCAAGTGGTGTATCTCAACTAGGATATCTTTTTAGATGAATTCTTTGGAATTTCTAATAATATAAGATTCCACTTTTAGATAGATCTTATGATGGGTGTACAACCCATTTTGATACCCCCTAATTATATGCTTCCAGCTAAGATGAAGAAGTGTAAGATAAAGTATGAAAACATGGATTAGAAAGGATTCATCGAGCTGAGTAATTCATCTAGGGTGTACCTATGTTGTTCTTCAAGAAATAGGATGATAGTATTCAAATTTTCATTGATTATTCGAAGTTGAACCAAATAATGGTGAAGAACTGGTATCTTTTTCTAAGGATCGATGAACTTTTTGATCAGTTATGGGGATTTATTGGTTCTTTAAGATTGATCTTTTATTGGCCTATAACCAGTTGTGGGTTAAGGAGGTAGATAGTATAAAGACAGTGTTTTAGAGTAGGTATGGATTGTATAAGTATCCACTAATTCTGTTTGGTTTGACCAATTCATTAGTAGTGTCCCTGACCCTTATGAACAATATCTTTCATCCATACCTAGAATCATTCATTATAGTGTTCTTCGATGAAATAATTATGTACTCACCGACATTGGAGAAGTATGTAAGACACCTCAAGATAGTCCTGATTATTATTTGAGCACGTAGTATTTACATCAAGATATTGAAGTGTGAATTATAGATTTATGAGGTGAAGTTACTAGGATATGTGGTGTCTTAGATAGGTATATATGTATACTTAGAGACAGTAAAGGCATTGATTTCTTAGACACATGCACAGAACGTGTTCAAAATCAAGAGTTTTGTAGGACTAGAAGGATATTACTGATGATTTATCTAGGTCCTTAAATAAATATCAACACTCAAGACTCTGCTGAAAAATAAGGGAGTAAACTTCCAATAGATATAACATTGTGAATAATAATTCCATGAGATGAAGAGAAGGTTGATGATAACTCTTGTATTGACACTCCCTAAGCTTGGGATTAGTAAAGCAATGTACTGTGATGGATCAGGAATTCATTTTGGAATGGTGTTGATATAAAGGGAGAGGGTATCATCATATGGTTCCTATAATTTATGAGCATATGAGTGGACCTACCCTACTCGTGACATGGAACTGGAATTTTTGGTTCACAATCTGATGTGTTAATGATGCTCTCTGTTTGGTTAAAGATATTTTATTTACACATCCCATGAGAACCTTCACCATATCATCACACAGTAGGACCTGAACTTGAGATAGAGGTACTAGGTAGATTATATTTAGATATTCAAATTTGAGATATATTATAAATTAGTTAAAGGTAACATAGGTTCACATGAGCCTCATCCCTGTTGCTGAGGTATCTTTAAGTGCATCCACGAGACCGAGGTTCAAAACTGGGTGGAGGAATATTTCTAGGTACTGTAGCAGTGTAGTAACAATATTATAGCAGGAATTGTAGCAGTACTGTATTAGGAAATATAACAGTATAGTAGCAAGAACTATGCAGGTACTGTGGTAGTTACTGTAGCAGTTACTGTTTCAAGTACTGTTTGGGACTATAGCAGTAGGAACTATTCACCTTGGGCCACCGGTTTGGGCTTTGAGTTCTTAAGGACTTCAGGCCACCTAGGAATTTGGGTTAGTAGGGCTTTAGATCCACCATTAAGGCCTTCAGGACACCTCAAGGCCTTTGGGACACATGAATTTGACCCAGACAGACTCTACAAAAAGGAGCAGCCCCAAACGAGGATTCAGATCAGGTGCACTCACTAGAGCAGAACCAATGTATTTGGAAGAATGAGATGGTATGGATATTCCATCGGGGCCACACTGTGCTTGTATGAGAATCTTATCCAAATAGCCATGCAAAGGTGTAGATCTATCATCACGATGTAGATGCTGGGGATGGGAAGTTCCTCTTAGTTATAGTCTGGTTGAATTCCCTAAGACCTTCGGGTCATGTAATCTCTTAGGCCTATGGGCCATGTAATCACTAAGACTACGAGCCTTATAAGGGTTCCCCCTCATCCCTTTAAAGGGCGGTTATCAAAAATCAAAAAAAATGAAGGCCTTCGGGCCATTTGAGCTAAAGGTAAGATAGGTTGATAAAAAGTTTATTGAGAGGAATTAATAGGTGTATTGGAATTTGATGATCTTATTGGTTGACTGGATGATGTATGATTCTAATGGACATAGATCTATAACTTGTGATTCTAGGTTTTCGGGATAGTGGAAGTGTGGGATGGGTGGTGGCCAACATTTTTTTTATCATGGTCAATGATCAATCCAAGATCTATACGATGTTTAATCACTATAATCAATGGAATTGAATCATAGATAGAAAACATTAATCATGCTAGAACTAGAGATATGGGATCACCACAAATTATTTATAATCAATTTAATTAAATAATAATTACTTCAAAGGAATTATTTCTCCATTGATTAATCAATGACAGATTTGTAGTGCGCCATTATTTTGTTATAGAAACCAAGTGTAGATTCCCTCTAGCGGTGATCCACATGTGTACTAGGAATCTCTATACATCAATGAAGGAGTCTTCGAGTGCTATCACGGAAGATCCTTGCGCTTGCGTCGTCCGCCTTTGATAGCCTCAAGAACCACTTCCAAATCATTCTCCTTAATCTAGTGGAGGATGATTACTCTATTTTCTTGGGAGGGTTCTTGTAGAAAGTATCTCTCTAGTCTTGATTGGATTTTTCAAATCCTTTATGCAAAAACCAAATCGGCTAATAAGAAAATAACATATTTAGGTATTTTTATTGGTATGGTTAAAATAAAATAATTGCACAATTTCCCTTATTATTTATTTAATCATAGAAAAACCCCATGTCAAATAATAACAGTAATGTTACTATTTATCTACATGCATTGAACTTTAAAACTATAATTAAATATTATATAATTAAATTATATTCAATATTATCATTTCTCACCAGACCATTAAACTCGATCTGTCATTCGTCCATAATATTTATCGGGCCTTGACTAATGTCTATATATTTATTAAATAAATATCACTACATTATTCTCTAGTAAATAAATAAATATTATATTAACTAAATAGAAAATAAATATTCATGAAATATTCTCTCATAATATATTCTCTTCAATAACTATTAATGGAATAAATGTGATCAAGTATACAAGAATAATTATTAAACCAAGTATGGGAATAATATGTACTAAACATGTGAAAAAATAAATAACAACATATTATTTAACTAAGATTCTGGACATAGTTAGTGTGTGACCCTCTAGGCTTCTTTATCAGTGGCATTAGGCAAAGCATCCTTAAGACCATGGTTAGTATGTAGAAAAATTACAAGACACCCATAGAGAAAGAATTTATTGCCTCAACGAAATTTCAACTCATACGAATGCTTACTATGTAATATAATCCTTTTATCACAATATCTCAAATCGAGCAAGTTGTATGCCCGCACCATCAAGCTATATGTTCGATATTACTTTCTTTGAATTTATAGGAATAGAGCTTGCCTATAAAACACCTTGGCTATGGATTTATTTAGGTTATATAATTTCCATCAAAGTTCTTGAGATATTAACATCCATTAATGATCAAAAGGGATAAATCCTTTTTGACATTATTCATTAATGAAATATTACTCATGACGCAACCAATATATCCTACTTATCTAGGAACATTTGTCATTATGGTTTTCATCAAAACATCTAAGTTCGTGAATCACAATACTCATTAATAATAATCTAAAATCTGAAGGACCAATACACACATCCAAATATAGGAACTTCCAATGACACCTAGAAATGTGGATTTCTAACTAGTAGTTCTCATTCTCATAATATCCATACTAGATATTACTAAGCGCGTACACCATGAGAAGGTGCCTTAAAGTCCTATGAGTCTCCACCCTTGATAGCCTATATCATTTGTGACCCTCAAATGATATCATCCATCTATAGAACATATATGCAAGAATAATGTCATCTCACTTCTAGGTTCTCATCATAGCAGGGAAATTCTATGGCATTTTAGTATGACATCTACTCTTAAGACATCATCACATACTATGTCATGTTGAAGATAAATAATGATGTGTTAATGAGTTTATTAATATTCAAAACCAAGAATACAAGTTTATCATAAAGTAAAAATAAGTTGATTCTAGGGAACCAACTCCAATAGTTCTCCCTTAGTGGATACAAATTTTTTCAATTATTGGGTGAAGGTTGGATAGTATTTATACTAAATTGTGTTATCATGAGGAAACAACTATCTAGAGGTGACCTAATACCTGGGAATTTTTCGGATGATAATGATATAATCCATGTGCGTTGGAGAGTGGTAGTCCTTACAATAACAATATAGCTCAGTATATCCATCTATTAGACACACAAACTATCCCTATATTAGTTTGAAAAGTGTTCATGGTCTCCATGGTTTGGAAACTAGTGCATGGGCATCATAATAACAAAGTTATTAATGGTTTCTCCCAATAATCATAGTAAAATTGATACCAATAATATAAAAAAATCTGTTATGACCCATACGTATATCAAACATCCATATGATGTAAACACAATAGATAATAATAAAAGAATCAAATATCTTAATCAAAAAAAACCTCCCTCACCACCCTAGTCCCCCTATCAATTAATTAAAAATACACCAACCAAATTCCTATCCTCATCCACCACAATATCACAACACCTCTAACCATAGAAAGAAATAAAATCAAACATATCCAAAGAAAATCATATAAAGGGAAACATTCTATGAATTCTACGGAAGTAAAGGTAGGTCCTACCAAAATCAAATAATGGTCAAAACTATCCAAATTTCATAAAATAATGAATTACCTCAAAGGATCAATTATCTTAATAGTGTCTAAGAAACAAAGCTTGAAACCTGTAACTGAGATAATAAATAGGTGTGAGCACATAATCACTCATAAATCTACCACTACCTACATAAACTATGGAAATACCATAGTAATACAATTTGTAAACTTCTAGAATGAATATAAATTAGAAAAAGTATGTTTTATATACTTTATAAAACCAAATCACACACACATTCTCAAATAATTCCTTTAATAAAATATAGAATAAATGAGTTTTTCAAAAACCATTATAATTCAAACCCAATTATATATATTTAAAATATCACAGCCTTAGAGAATCAGGTTAATCCATTCCTTTCCTTTTAAAAAATAACTTTTGAAAATATTTACTCAAATGATTCAAAACATTTCAAAATAAATTCTAATAAATACTAGCACTTGGAAAACAATATCCCCATTTTTTCATTAAAATCATAAATACACCCAACTAAAATTTATGAATGGAAAGAGGATAAATTATCATTATTCCAAATCTATATAAACTTATAAATAATTCTAATAAATATATGGAACAATACTAGTAAATATCATGATTAAATCACAATATGATCAATAGATCAAAGAAAGACCATCTATGAAATAAACATCACACATGCCAATAAATAATGGTAGTCATAACATAGGATACATATCATGATGAATCACCTAATAGAATAATGGTAAAAGTAAAAGACACACACAGATTGTCCAACTATCATTAGGTTAATAGTCACACATTTAGTTAACCTAATCACTCCAACCTTGTCTCATCGGTGACCCTCCCACTAGCTAGGAATACTTACATCTTGGGGATACTAGCCCATGTGTAATCTCAACAAGCCTATAAACATCCCATATATTTTCACATAGATTTCTAGGGTTCATCATGTAATAAATAAATTATTTGGACCATGATCAAAACAAATTTCATCCCATGAAAACAACAAGGCCTAAAGGATAGCATCACAATCACATTATCCCCACCACACATACTTCACTTAGAAATATCCCCAACTCATAATTACATCATGAATCACATCACAAAAATCCCTCACATAGATACAAATAAGTATTATAAAAAACATAATGGGGCTCAAAAAGGTCACAATCAACAATCAATCAAACATGACTTCACAAATTTACAACTGGGCCTTTAACTTATCACATTTGATATATATATATATATCTTGGAAATATATTTTAAAATCTACTTAGAACCCAAATATAAATGCAAGGGGAATCACAAAAAAATTCAAAAAAAAAATAACTCATGTGAATATACATTCCATTTTATAAAACAACACCAACCCTTTAAAACATGTAAACCCCTTAAACCCAATGGGACCCACATTGAAAATCAAAATGAAAATGAATCCTACTACCAAAAAATAATTTAAATAATTGAAGGTAAACTTCATTGATTTTAAAAAATGATCCTTTGAACCATTACATTCCCATGTTAAAAAATGAAACTCTAATTAAACATTATTTTAAAATATTTTTTTGTAACATTTAAATCCCTCTAGAAAATACAAGGGAGTATTTAATCAAATAATTTTCATGCGAACAAGGTCTAGGAAAAGTAATAAAAAAAATTAAAATCCAATCAAGACCAATAGGGTTTTATATACTCATTTAAATCCATGATAAATCATTTTAACATGATTGAAATATTTTTAAAGTACCACACAAACAATTTCAGAAATTCTTGGCATGTGTCCAAGGACTATGCTATGTACTAAAAACCTATATAAAATTATTTCAAGTATAATAGAGTATATAATAGGCTTAAATATTTATAAAAAAATTCATTTAAATTGTTTAATAAATTTATAACATTTATTCAAAGGGGGTTCTATAGATACACATACCTCAAAATTATGGAGACCCTTCTTTTTATTACATAAATATTTCATTTCATGATACAAAATTTAACAATTCGAATGATATTTTGGGGTTTAGTGTATTGGTAATAGAAACATAATACATAAAAAAAATAAACATGAACATTATTATAATACACTTGACATATTTATTCATAGGTTCTTACTAGGTTACTCTTAGGGAATATCATATCCTCAGGACATACATCAAAAAAATGTATGATAAAAACCTCATCATAGTAATAAACAAAGTAAACAATTAGCATGTGAGAAATATGCATATAAATAAGGAATGATCATATGAATATGAAGAATATCACAATATAAATAACATGAATCATGGCATAAAAATTTGGATACAATAAAAAAATAGGACATTAATAAGCATATCACCATGGTGTATCACCAAGGTTTCTTAAATAATAATTATGAATGTTATTCACCAAGTTTTTGTAATCATGTCATCTCTAGAGATTAATTATTTACCCAATTAATTAGAGCACTATCACGGAGAAAAATTCGTATTTATTAAATCATGTGAGACATAATTAGTATAAAGTAAATCATTTCATCTATAACCCGTGGAATAAAATAATGGGTTTCATATAAAAACCATTGCATACAAAGTTCATAAAAGTATTGAACAAAGTATAATTTTTAACAAATGAAAAGTAAATATGGGTTTTATATATGAATATCCTGTAATAAATAATATATTTTTACATCTATGTTAATTCACATATAAATGGAAGAGGTTTTTGTATTCACTAAATAGAAATATTTTACGAAAAAGAGAAAAGGTTTAGGAAATGAGTTCAGTAGAATCACAGTATACAATAAGGATTATGGGAAAAGAATAATGAGATATATTAGAGGTATCCCATTGGTAAAACCCCATATTTTAGATAGATTTAATAAAAAATAATGAATAAAATTAATGATGATTAACACGTAGAATACACATAATAAAGTTGTACATGGATGAAAAAAGAGTAAAGGAGGATTCCCTTACCTCGAAGACTTGCTTCCTAAATCATGGAGGAAGAAACCCTAGCAAATTAGATACACCTTGGGGAAAACAAGGATGGGATCGTTTGGAGGAGAAAAGATAATAACTTTGTAGATTTTTAAATTTGGAGTAGATAGTGGTGGTGGTAAGGGTGTATTTATACTTGAAGAGGGGTGACTTTAAATAATAAACAAAAGACTAATTTGTATTTAAGGATAACAAATTTTAGGTATGATTAATTACAATGATTTTGGAAAAAACTTCATGTTTTAGGGATTTTTTAGTTCAGTAAAAAGATAAACTACCCATTTATTGGTGTAGTTTTTATGTATTTTAAGCTTTTATCTTCTAACTTTAACCCGCTACATTATTTTACCTATAATGTAATAACTTGTTTTTTACCATAGTAAATTGTTATGTATAAAAATTAAATTTACCTTATTAAATAATTTGGACATTATAATTAAAATATTTAATCCATTTTACCTAATTAAATATATGAAATTGGTAATAATTGATTCTAATGTGATGCGCTTATAACTCATAAAGACATATTTTTTTAAAAAAAAAGTTAAAATTGTGGTTTCTTCAAAAATGATTTACCTATGTTTCTAAATGTAATAAATTATGTACTAGAATAATTTTTTTCTGAATGGGTATTAAAAAATTTAAATCTTTATGATGTCAAAATTACATAATAAGAATTATTATATTTCATAAATACTGTATTTTCACTTTTTGACCGAAAAATAAATTTTTTTAGAAAATTAACATAAATTCTCCCTAAACTAATTATGATGTGAAAAAATGAAAAATGGAAATTATTTTATCAAAATAATATATAAATATGAAGATATTTTATGTTAAATAAAAATCCTTATTTAATTAATGTTACCCATTTTTATGATACGATGAACTTTTTTACAATTACAAAAATTACTTAACACTTAAATAACTTATATTATCATCTAAAAGTGTTTTATAATATAATTTAAAGAAAATATACTTTATTTAAAACATATAAATTTATCATATTACAAATTTTAATGGAAATTAAATATTTATATACTTTCTATAAAATAATCTCAATAGTCACTATATTGCGCCAGTAATAACAATATTGACCAACTGTATTTTTATTTAATGGTCATAGTTCCCACCGATCATATTTTCCAACATTAATCTTGTTTAATGGTCATATATCAACATAAATATCCTATCATTCTCTCATAATCACTCACTACTTCTCTTAAAATGGTTCTTACACATCCTTGGGTAATGTTTATTTCTTTTATAACGCTTCTTTTTCTTTTTTTATATTTATGATAGGGGCGATCTTGTTGGTGGATTTCAAGCCTATGGAGTTTTTTGTAGTAAATTTATTATTCTTTAATATGTATATCTCTTTTTTGTTCTAAGTTTTATTTGTCTAAATCTATGGGTGATGTGTGAATTTCTCAAAAAAAACATTTTCTGTACTTTTATTGTAAAACATAATAAAAATCAATTGGGAGGAAAGAGATCCATTAATAAAATTAAAAAAAAATTATGTTGTCACATTCTTCCCCCCTTAAATAAATTTCACCCTTTAATTTTCATTTTACATACTAATTTTAACATAGGCGAGGGTATTTGTGCTTCATGGATTCTTCTGGTTCACAAGTAGCATCTTCAAACTTATAATATCCCATGATAACTTCAAAAGACATGTTGTCTTATTCATGAGCACGTGTTCCCTTATTTAAAAGATCTATCCAGTTTATCTTCATAAAATAATTAAACTTCAAGATGTAAACCATCAGTATCAAGTATATGTGATGGGTTAGACATATATTTTCTCAGTAGGGAAACGTAGAAGACAACATAGACATTGGAGTGATTTGGAAGCAGTGTTAAATGATAGACGATCGCACCAATACACTCTAGAATATCAAATGGTCAAATGTACCTTGGACTCAGTTTCCCCTTCTTTACAAATCTTATAACTCCCTCTGACGATGATATCTTGAGGAATACATGATCCTGAACTTGAAAATATAATCCATTCCTTCATTTTTCAGAATAATATTTGTGACTACCCGACCCCAGAAGTCCAGAGTCAGTTCCTAAAACATAGTGTGTACTTTTTTTTATAAAGACATATTGATAAAATTACACATCATATTCCATCACATGGAATATTCCTAGTTTAAGTTCTAGAAAACTTGATATAGCTGATACATTTCTTCAAAATATTAACAAAGATAAGATTCATATTGTTGACATCACATAGGATTACTCGATGCTTGAAAGATCTACTAACCCAGTGAAAATAAATTTAAAACATAGGTTGATCATTTAAATTGCTCAGTAAGGGGTTTTAAAATAAAATAATGAAAAATTCTTTTAAATAATTACAAAATATTTTCTAGAAAAGAAATAAACTTTTCCCAAGGTCACTTTAAAAAAGCTTTAGGGAAATAAATTACACAATAATTAATGCATTTATTTAAAATCTATAAATAAAACACATATCAGAGTACACATACATATAGAACAATGCTTGGAATACTGAATATAGGCTAGAAAATTGATCAAACTAATTTAAGAGTGACATGAAAGGATGTAGGTAAAAATTAGCACATGAAATAACACTTTATTAGATTTGCATAAGTAACACTATTAGGATTCACTTAACACTTAAAATGAAATTCGTGAAATGAAATATGTAATATAAACATTTGTATCAATGTTTTGATAATAGATGCTACATTTTCCTTATAAGAACTTTCCAAGTAGACACTTCATTATGCCATATGCATTTATTACCATTATCAAAAGTAAAAGATTCGTAACTATGGGATACTCTATTAGTCTAATAATCCCAGGGTTGGTTAAATATTAATCACATATTAAAGAAATTTAAAATGTCGTACAATCATAAACATTCTGTCAAGGCCTCGTTCCAAGATCAAACATAATCATTTTGTCAAGGCCTCATTCCCTGAGCTAGTTTGTCACATGAGACCTACTGATGCATTGAGAGGCTATATCGGGCCTCACCCATCACATAATCAGTCAAATTCATTCCTCATATGCCTAAATATCTTAAATCATAGTGTCACATACCACTTTTATTTTTTAAATTATGTCTTTTATTCTAAGTGTCACATACCACTTAGAATAATTAATTTATGCCCTTTATTTAAAGTGTCCCATACCACTTCGAATAATTAAATTCAAAAACAATAAATTATGCGGAATTAATAATAGATTATTTGGGTATTTCACATAAAATAATAACTCTTAAAACCCTTGTTTCATGGAAATGATGATTTTGTATACATAATATTCATTTTCAGAATACAATCATAGATGAAAGTGTCAAAAGGTTAAATCCTGAACTAATAGTATTTATTTTGTTAAATTCATCATGAATTAAGAAATACAATTTTCAAATGTATAACATTTATTTCATGTGAGGAATTGTTTCATAAACAATTAAACACACTTTTTTATGCATGTATGTGAATATGTATTGAACAAAATACACTTCCAACTATTTATCCTAAAATTATAATATCAAATGCCTGTAGTATCAATTGCAATAACAAATTGATGTCTTTTTTAAAAAAAATTAGGCACACAATAACAAAACAAGGTTTTGTTAATATTTTCCAATATTAGATTGCATTTTTTATCATTCAGACATAAATGTATGTAATCATGGTAATTATTTATACACATGGGTATTGAAATTAGAATATGTATAAAGATAGGAATAACCTTTTAAAATAATTTTTTATCTTAATAAAGAATGAATCTTAAACATATTAGGATTAAAAACATTATACATATACTTATAGACATATTTATTAGTTTAGAAGCCCAAAAACCATTCCTTGTAAGCCATTTTACATGCATAAAAATGTTAACAAATTACTTATATTTATCACTTAAAAAACCCCACAATAGTTTAGGTTTTTAGATTATATAAAACCATATATATATAAAGTTTATACATGAAATTGGCATAACCAAAACTAGGTTTGATAAATCCTTATGAGTTTCATACATTTCAAAAACATCATTTATTATTGAAAAATAGTATTGTGAAAACCTAATTCAGATTTTAATTAAAATATATATGTATATATACATATAACCGTATATAAAAAATATATATATATGGGTTTTACATATCAAGTTCAAAACTAAAATAACCCTTACATGAATTATAAAAGATCATCGTACCAATTTTCATCATTTAAGAAACATAAACTAGAAGAGTTTTGGTATATATATATATATATATATATTAATGCATATACACATATATGTATATAAGGGTTAATAAAACACTAACTAAAAATATAACCCTTACAAGATTATATGCATTAAGAACATCATTTAAAAACAAATGTTCTTAATTTGAAAATCATAAAAACATAAAAGGATTTATTTTTTAACTAAACTTATATACATATATAATTATATAAATAGGGTTTAATTAAACACAAAACAAAGTAAACCCTTATATGATTCAAAAAGGTTGGGTAGAGTCGAGCAGAGGCTAGAGAGAGTTTGAGAAGAGATAAACCCATAGGTTTAAGGTTTAAAATAGAGGTTTATATAAACTGTACATATATAAATTTTATGCATAAACCACGGTTCATAAAAAAATAAACAAAGAGGCCTTAAAGAAAATAGAAACAAATTATTCAGACAAAAAAAACATTAATCAAATAAAACCTTGAAAAAGCCAGTTTTTAGAAAAAAAAATATTTTTTTTATAGAAAACATACACATTTTATTTAAGGGTTCTCATTAAACTATGGAACCTAAATCAGCCTTGTGGAAAAATGAACCAACTAGGTCTGAGGAGGGAAATGGAAAGACTCACAGGAGTGGAATGAGCAGTGGAGAGGAGATGGAAACTGGCTACTAGTGCGGCCGTGAGGAACAAGAATAATTAAAGGGAGAAGTGTGGAAAGAAATGTACGACCACGATTAGGCGTGGATTGATCGGACGATTAAGGAGAGTTTGGTGGGTTTAAAAATGGATGGACGGACAATATCTCACACGGTGAGATTGAACGGCCAAGATTAGATCCATATAAAAAAACTTGTCCCACATCAAAATAAGGATTGATTTGGGACTTCCTTATATTCCTCAACACCTCATAAACATGGCAATGAACTCCCTTCCCCCTCCCTGGTACCGCCATGTACCGGTTCTCTTGCGATCTCTCTCTACACCCACCCTAGGCCGCCATATTTCCCCACATGGTGTCCCCGCCTTGGTTTCTCCTTGAACCCCTCTCTAGGTGTACACTAGCACCCCACATGACCATCCTATGTTGGTTGGCTTGGGATTCAAGGCTCAGCCGCCCACTCTTAGTGGTGTGTGCTGCCTCCCCCAGTAGTCTTGGCTTGGCCAGCCTTGGGGCATTTTTGTAGAAACCCAAGAAAACATAACAAAAAATTTAAAAAATATATATATATATTAATTGATATATATATATATACTATTTATTTTCCCTAATTCCATTAATTTAATATGTTTGTATTTATTTTTAGTTTCAAAACATTAAATTTCAAAATCTAACCTCAACTAAAAACCATTTCCTTACTTTCATAAGTTTATGTTTTTTTTAAATAAACCTCATGGTTTTGAAATTAAAACAATATCATTGTTTAACAAATGATATAAATTTAAAATATTTAAATCATTTTAAACATTTGAAACATATATACTCTTTTATAAAGTAATTGATTATATTTCATTTCTATTAAAAGCTAAATAAGTATATACCTTAATACATATGGAGGTATTCTTTAAAAACATTACATTTACTTAAAAACGTAAATTTATTAAATAAAATCTTACTTTGAAACATTCAAAACCTTTAAAGTTATTAAGGTACTTAAATTAATTAATATACTTTAAATACTTAGAATATTTAAAATACTTATATACTTATAATACTTAAAATAATAAAAATACTTGAAATACCTTACAATTATAAAATTTTATGACTGTAAAAAACCAACGGTCATCTAAATACCTCAAAGGCCAACAATAGTCATATTTAACATCAAGGAATTATAAATACTTGTTTAGGTTGTTCCAAACTACAAAATCCAATTCAGGGAAGATGTTTCTCTACCTCCTCTTGATGCTTAGTATGGTTTCTATTGTTCTTTCCATAATGTTTTTCATTGTGATAGACCCTAACTACTTTCACTATTTTATTGGTCTATTTTTTTTAGTGGTCTCTCTATGATTATAATTGGTCTTCTAGTAGGTATTCTAGGTTAGAAAGGGTCTTTTGGCCCTATGTAAATTTAAGGTTTCATCATTTCTATTGAATAAAAAATGTTTTGTTTTTATTCTATAATATTTCCTTTTAGATGGAACCATTATTAAACAAAAAAATAGTAATAATACTAATAATTAAAAAAATATTATTATTACAACAATAAATATTTTTGGGGAATCACATTATCCTACCCTCAAAATAATTATGTCCTCGCAATTTTATCATACTCTTAATATTACCACAGACATCACCTATGATGTCCCTACAAAAAAAATTAATCATTGTTAGTCAAGAAAATTTGAATGAAAAACAGTATTTTATTTATACTCTCACCAGGTCCACCGCCACCAGAGACTTTTTGGGAAAGTTCTTATAGTTAGGTTGATCCCCAAAGCATATTTAAACTCTTCAATTTAATTTTCCAAAATACACCTTGCACATCTAGAGTCAAACTCATGCAGGCAGCAGTAGGTCCTTGAGAGGGTGGAAGAGGAGGTGTAGAGTTTGGAGATATCAAAATGAAATTGGTTCCTCTAGACTAGTCTAACAACTTGGTATTCTAAAACCATATATTATAAAGCCTCTCGCCTACTGAAAATCAAAACATGGAACAGATAGGTTTCATGGGGGTCACCCACCTCTGTAGATTCTTGAAACTTCTCTAGGTCCATATAAGCCTCAAATACGGTGAAACATAGGAATAGGTCTTTGTAGTAATGTCCTTTATGTGTATAATACACAAGTTTAACTTGTGACATAAGATAGTATACATGACTCGGTCATTGGTGAAGTTGAAGGATATTTGGGTTGTTTAACACTTGGTATAGGTGTTTCCAGGTTAGATACAGGTTCACAAAAAGCTATTATGTTTCTAAAAATAACCTGAAAATTATTTTCTCTAGTTATTCAGTAGGGAGAGACAATATTTTTGTTGGTGAACCCTCACCTTCCATATGAAAATTTTAAGAAAAAAGTTCTACTCAGTGAAACATAGTAAATTTTTTTATTCTATTCTAATTTTCCAGAATTTTCTAAACTATTCCTCTCATACCAACTAAGATTAACTGACCCCATAATCACAAAGTCGGTGCTTTAAACATGGTGTGTAATTTTTTTTATAAAAAAATGCTGATAAAATTACACATTACATTCCATCACTGAGAATATTCCCGGTTTATGTTCTGGGAAACTAGATATAGCTTATAAATTTCTTCAAAATCTTGACGAGGATAAGATTCATATTGTTTCCATCACATAGGGGTACTAAAATATTAACGGATCTACTAACCCTATAAAAATAAATTGAAAACATATGGTGATAATTTAAAATTCTCACTAATAGATTTTATAACAAAATAATGAAACATCCTTTTAAATAATTATGAAACATTTTCTAAAAAGGATATCAACATTTTTCAAAGGTCACTTTAAAACATTTTTAGGGAAATATATTATACAAAAAAATTATACATTTATTTAAAAGCTACAAAAAAACGTATATCAGAGTACACATACATGTACAACAATGCTTAGAATTCTGAATATGAGCTAAAAAATTGATCAAACTAATTTAAGAGTGAAATTCAAGGATGCAGGTACAAATTAGAGCATGAAATAACACTTGGTTAGAATTTCATAAGTAACACTATCATGATTCACGTAAAACTTAAAATGAAATTCCTAAAATGACCGATGTAATATCAACTTCTGTATCAAAGTTCTGATAATAGATTCTATACATTCCTTATAAAAACATTCCAAGTACATACTTCATTATGCCATATGAATTTATTACCATTATCATATGTAAAATTTTCTTAACTAAAGGACATTCTACTAGTTGAATAATCCCATGCTTGTTTAAATATTAATCACATGTTGAGGAAATGAAAAATTTTAGACAATCATAAACATTCTACCAAGGCCTCGTGCCAAGACAATATATAATCATTCTGTCAAGGCATCATACCATGATATAGTTTGTCTCATGAGACCTACTGATGTATCAAGAGAATATAGCGGGCCTCAACCATCACATAATCAGTCCAAAGCATTCCTCATATGGATAAATTTCTTAAATCAAACTGTCCCATACAACATTGATTTATTAAATTATTTCTTTTATTTGAAGTGTCTCATACCACTTCAAATAATTAATTTATCTTCTTTATTCAATGTTTCTCATACCACTTCAAATAATAAAATTATTAATACATAAATTATGATAAATTAATAATAGATAATTTGGGTTTGTCACATAAAATAATAACTCTTAAAAACATTGTTTTACGGAAATGATCATTTTGTATACTTAAGATTCATGTTCACCATACACTGATAGATGAAAGTGTCCAAAGGTTAAATCATGAACTGATAGTATTTATTTTGGTAAATTCATCATCAATTAAAACATAATATTTCAAAATGTATAATGTTTATTTAATGTGGGGAATTGATGCACAAACCCTTAAACACACTTCTTTATGCATGTATGTGAATATTTATTAAACAAAAGACACTTACAACTATTTAACTGAAAATTATAATTTGAGATGCATGTAATATCAATTTTAATAACAACGTGGTGTCTCCTTTTTAGAAAATTTATGTACACAATTAAAAAATGAATATTTTTTATTGTTTTCCAATATCATATTGCATTTGTGATCAATAATACATGCATATATGTAATCGTGGTAATCATTTATACATGTGAGTTTTGAAATTAGAATATTTATAAGGATAAGAATCACCTTTTAAAATAATTTTTCATCTTAATAAGGAATGAATCTTAGAGATTTTATGATTAAAAATATTATACATATACTTATACACGTATGTATTAGTTTAGAAACCCAAAAACCATTGTTATTAAACCCTTTTACATATATAAAAATATTAGCTAATTACTGATATTTATCACTTAAAAACCCCCAAAATAGTTTAGGTTTAAAGGTTATATAAAACCATGTATATACAAATTGTATGCATGGGATTGGTATAACCAAAACTAGTTTTGATAAATCCTTATGAGTTTCATACATTTCCAAAACATTATTTAATCTCTAAAATCAATTTTATGAAAACCTAATTCAGATTTTAATTAAAATATATATGTATATATACATATAACTTTATATACAAAATTGTATATATGGGTTTTACATATCAAATTCGAAACTAAAATAAACCTTACATGAATTATAAAAGATCATCATACCAATTTCCATCATTCGAGAAACAGGAATTAGAAGAGTTTTAGTTTGTGTGTGTATATATATATATATATTAATGCATATACACAGATATTTATATACAGGTTAATCAAATACCAACTAAAAATATAACCCTTACATGATTATATGAATTATGAACATCATTTAAAAACAAATGTTCTTAATTAGAAAATCATAAAAACATAATAGGATTTATTTTATAACTAAATGTATATACATATATAATCATTTACATAGGGTTTAATAAAACAAAAAACAAAGTAAACCCTTACATGATTCACAAAGGTTGGGTGGATTTGAGCAGAGGTTGGAGAGAGTTTGATAAGAGAGAAACCCATAGGTTTACAGTATAAAATAGAGGTTTATATAAATGGTTTACATAAACTGTACGTATATAAATTTTATACAAAAACCAAGCTTCATAAAAAATAAACAAAGAGTCCTAAAAGAAAATCAAATCCAATTATTCAGACAAAATAAAAACCTTAATCAAATAGTACCTTGAATAATTCAGCCGTTAGACAAAATATATATATATTTTATAGAAAATTTAAACATTAAAATTAAGGGTTCTCATTAAACTAAGTCACCTAGAGAAGCCTTGTGTAAAAATGAACCAGTTGGGTCTGAGGGGGGAGATAGAAAGACTCAAGGGAGTAGAAGGAGTAGTGGAGGAGAGATGGCTATTGGGTACTAGTGCGGTCTTTAGAAAGAATAAAAAGTAAATAGAGAAGTGTGGAAAGAAATGGACATTTACGATTAGGCGTGGATCGATCAGATGGCTGAGGAGAGTTCTGCGGGTTTAAAAACGGATGGATGGACGAGATCTTGTGTGGAAATATTGAACGACCCAGATTATATCTCTATAAAAAAAATTTGTCCCACATCGAAATAGGGAGTGATTTGGGATTGCCTTATATACCTTGATGCCTCAGGGATGTGGAAATGAACTCCCTTCCCCTTCCCCAGTACCTTCCCATACTTGTTCTCTTGAAGGTGAGCTTTGCGCCCACCTTATGTCGTTATGACGCCCCGCATGGTGGGGCTTTCTCAGTTCCTCCTTGTGTCCCTCTGTGGTTGAACACTAGTTCCCCACACGGCTGGCATATGATAGCTAGATGGGGATTCAAGGCTCTACTTCCCACTCTTAGTAGTGCATTAATCTCCCTTCACTGGGTTGGCTTGGCCAACATCGGGCCATTTTTTTAGAAACCCAAAAATAATACAACATAAAATTTTAAAAAAATAGAACATATATATATTAATTAATATATACATATATATTCTTTCTTTTCCCAAATTATATTATTTTAATATATTTTCATTCATTTTTAGTTTCAAAACATTAAATTTCAAAATCCAAACTCAACCAAAAACCATGTGAATACTTTCATAAGATTATGTATATTTACTGTTTAAAATAAACCTCGTGGTTTGAAAATTAAAACTATATCATTATTTAACCAACGATATAACTTTAAAATATTTAAAGCATTTTCAAACATTTGAAACATATATATTCCTTTATAAAATAATTGATTACATTTCATTTCTATTAAAATATAAATAAGTATTGAATTTTAATACATATAGAGGTATTCTTTCAAAAAAATTCATTTACATAAAAATTTATATTTATTAAATTAAATCTTAATTTCAAACATTCAAAAACTTTAAATTTCTTAAGGTACTAAAAATAATTAAGATACTTTAAATATATAGAATTTTTAAAATACTTATATAATTAGAATACTTAAAATAATCAAAATAATTAAAATACCTAACAGTTATAAAATTTTATGACCATTACAAAAACCAAGGGTCATCTAAAGACCTCAATGGACAACAAGAGTCATATTTAACTTTAAAGACATATAAATGCTTATTTAGGGTGTTCCAAACTAAAACAACTAATTCGGTGAAGATGGTGATCTGCATCCCCTTGATTCTTAGTATGGTTGTCATTGATCTTTCCATAATGCTTTTCATTGTGATAGAACCGAAGGACATTCACTATTTTCTTGGTCTTCTTGTTGTGTTTGGTGGTCTCTTAGTAGGTATTATAGGTTAGTATGGGTTTTTTTCCTTATGGAAATGTAAGGATTTAGAATTTATATTAAATAAAACATGTCTTATTTCTATTCAAAAAGATTTTATTATAGAATGCACCATTATTAAAAACAAAAAAAATAGTATTAATACTAATAATTAACAAAATATTATAATTACTAAAATAAATATGTCTAGGGCGTCACATTTTCCCCCTCAAAAGAATAGTTTCCTCACAATTCCATCATACTCTTAAACTTACCACATACATCACCCCTAATTCCCCTAAAAACATTTTTTAATCGTTATTTTTTAACAAATTTTGAATGAGAAATAGTATTTTATTTATACCCTAACTAGGTCCACCACCATCGAAGACTTTCCTACTAAGTTATTCTGGTTAGGTTTATCCCCAAAACATTTTTAAACTCTTAAATTTCATTTTCCCAGATACACCTTTCATAGCTAGAGTCAAAATTATGAGGGTAGCAGTAGGTCCTTGAGAGGGTGGAACTGGAGGTGTAGAGTTTAGATATATCAGAATGAACTTGGTTCTGATAGAATAGTCATAAAACTTGGTTTTCTAATAACAAGATATTATAAATCCTCCCATAACTTATGAAACTCAAAAACTAGCAACATATAGGCTGCACGGGGGTCTACCTCCTCTGCAGCTTCTTAGAACATCTCTAGGTCCAAATAAGCCTCAGATAGGGTAAAACATAGGAAGAGGAATTCCTAGTTCCTTCCTTTATGTGCATAATTTTCATTTTTCTCTTGTGACATAAGACAGTAGACATGACTTGGTCCTTGGTAAAGTTGAAGGATATTTGGGTTGTTTGACACCGAGTATAGGAGTTTGCAGGTTAAATGTAGGTTCAAAAAAGGCTGGTATGTTTCTGAACACGACCTGAAAATTATGTTCTATAGTAATTAGGTAAGGAGGGACAAGAGGTTTGTTAGTGAACCCATTCCTTCCATCTTTAAATTTTAATAAAAAGTTATACTCAGCGAAACATAGTAATTTTTTTGTTTTGTTCTAATTTTCTAGAATAATCTAAATTGTTCAACTGATAATAACTGTGACGACCTGGCCCCAAAATACAAGAGTTGGTGACTAAAACATGGTGTGCATTTTTTTTTTGAAAAAATATACTAATAAAATTACACATCACATTCCATCACAGATAATCTTCTCGATTTATGTTTTGGAAAACCAGATATAACTGATATATTTCTTAAAAATACTGACAATAATAAGCTTCATATTGTTGTCGTCACATAAGAGTACTCCAAAAATGACAGATCTACTAACCATATTAAAATAAATTGAAAATGTAGGGTGGTTATTTAAAATTCTCAGTAAGGAGTTTTAAAAAAATAATGAAACATCCTTTTAAATAATTACAAAACATTTTCTAAAAAGGAAAACAACTTTTTCCAAAGGTCAATTGAAAACATTCATAGGGGAATCTATTACACAATAATTTATACATTTATTTAAAATATATATATGAAACACATATCAGAGTACGTATACATGTACAAAAATGCTAGGAATGCTGAATATAAGACAAAAAATTGATCAAACTAATTTAAAAGTGGCATGAAAGGATGCAGGTAAAAATTAGCACATGAAATAACACTTGCCTAAAATTTCATAAGTAACACTATCATGATTAACTTAACACAAAAAATAAAATTCATGAAATTACAAATGTAATATCAACTTCTGTATCAAAGTTCTGATAATAGATTCTATGCTTTCCTTATAAAAAATATCCATGTACATATTTCACATAGCCATATGAATTTATTATCATTATCATAAAGTAAATATTCTTAACCAAGGGATATTATACTAGTAAAATAATTCCATGGTTGGTGAAATATTAATCACATACTGATAAAATGCATAATGTTAGAAAATCAAAAACATTCTGTCAAGGCCTCATGCCAAGACCGTATATAATCATTCTATAAAGGCCTCCTTCCATGACCCAGTTTGTCTCATTAGACCTACCAATGCATCGAGAGGCTAAAACAGGTCTCACCCATCACATATTTAGTCCAATGCATTCCTCATATGTCTAAATTTATTAAATCAAAGTGTCTCATACCACTTTTATTTATTAAATTATGTCTTTTATTTGATGTGTATCATACCATATATAATAATTAATTTATGTCCTTTATTCAAAGTGTCCTATAACACTTCTAATAATTAAATTCTTAATCCATAAATTATCATAAACTAATAGTAGATTATTTGGGCTTTTCACATTAAATAATAACTCTTAAAACCCTTATTTTATAGAAATGATAATTTTTTATACTGAATATTCATGTTCACCATACACTGGTAGATGAAAGGGTGAACAGGTTAAATCATTAACTAATTGTATTTATTTTGGTAAATTCTTCATTAATAAAAACATAATATTTGAAAATGTATAAACTTTATTTCATGTGAGGAATTGATGCATAAACAATTAAACACAATTTTTTATGCATATATGTGAATATGTATTAAACAAAAGACACTTTCAACTATTTATCCAAAAATTATAATTTGAGATGCACGTAATATTAATTGCAATCACAATGTGATTTATCCTTTTTAAAATTTTTAGAAACACAATAAAAAAATAAAGTTTTTTTTATTGTTTTCTAATATCCTTTTTTATTTTTGATCATTCATACATGAATATATGTAATCATTGTAATTATTTATACTTGTGAGTTTTGAAATTGGAATATTTATAAGCATAGGAATAAACTTTTAAAATAATTTTTTATCTTAAGAAGGAATGAAGCTTTAATAGATTAGGAGTAAAAACATTATACATATACTTATACACATATGTATTAGTTTTGAAACCCAAAAACTATTCTTAGTAAATCCTTTTACATGCATAAAAAATTAGCTAATTACGGATATTTATCACATAAAAAACCCCAAAATAGTTTAGGTTTGAATATTATATAAAACCATGTATATACAAAGTGTATACATGGGATTCGCATAACCAAAACGGGGTTTGATAAATCCTTATGAGTATCATACATTTCAAAAATATTATTTAATCTCTAAAATCATTTTTAGGAAAATATAAATCATATTTTAATTAAAATTTATATTTATATATACATATAATGGTAAATACACATGTGTATATATGGGTTTTACATATCAAATTCGAAACTAAAATAAATGTTACATGAATTATAAAAGATCATCATACCAATTTTCATCATTAGAGAAACATGAAGAAGAAGAGGTTTGGTTTATATATATATATATATACGCATATACACATATAAGTATAAAAGTGTTAATCAAACACTAACTAAAAATATAACGCTTACATGATTATATGCATTAAGAACATCATTTAAAAACAAATGGTCTTCATTTGAAAATCATAAAAACATAGTTGGATTTATTTTTTAACTAAACTTATAAAAATATATAAGTATATACATATGGTTTAATTAAACACAAAACAAATTAAACTCTTACATGATTCAGAAAGGTTAAGTGGAGTCGAGTAGAGGTTAGAGAGAGTTTGAGAAGAGAGAAACTCATAGGGTTAAGGTGTAAAATGAAGGATTATATAAATGTTTTATATAAAGTGTACATATATAAATTTTATACATACACCACAGTTCAAAAAACAATAAACAAAGAGACATAAAAGAAAAATGAAACCAATTATTCAGACAAAACAAAAACCTTAATCAAATAGGACCCTGAATAATTCAGAAGTTAGAAAAAATATATATTTTTTATAGAAAACTTACTCGATAGACTTAATATTTCTCATTAAAATAAGGCACCTAAAGCGGCCTTGTGTAAAAATGAACCGGCTGGGTCTGAGGAGGGTGACGGAGAGACTCACAGGAGTGGAAGGAGCGGTGGAGAGGAGATGGTGGCTGGGTACTGGTGCAGTCACGAGGAAGAATAAGAAGGAAAAGGAGAAGTTTGGAAATAAATATAAGGTCACTATTAGGACTTTATCGATAGGTCAGCTGAGGAGAGTTCTATGGGTTTAAAAACAGATAGACGGACAAGATCTCATGTGGTGAGATTGTTCAGCCCAGATTAGATCCCCATAAAAAACTGCATCCCATGTCGAAATAGAGAGAAATTTGGGACCACCTTACATACCTCGATGCCTCAGGGACATGGAAATGATCTCCCCTCCCCCTCCCCAGTACCGCCCCATACCGGTTCTCTTGTGGGTATGATCTGCACCCACCTTATGCCACTTTGTCACCCCGCACAGTGGCACTTCCTCGGTTCTGCCTTAAGCCCCTCTATGGGCATGAACTAGCTCCCCACACGGCCAGCCTATGCTGGATAGTTGGGGATTCAAGGCTCGGACGCCCACTCTTAGTGGTGTCTGCTACCTCCCCCTACTGGCTTGGATTGCCCATCCTAGGGCCATTTTGGTATAAACTCAAAAAAATAGCACAAAATTTAAAAAAACAAAAACTTATATATATTAATCGATATATATATATATATATATATATATATATTCTTTCCTTTCCCAAATTCCATTATTTTAATATGTTTTCATTCATTTTAATTTCAAAACATTAAATTTCAAAATATAACCTCAAAAAAAATCATGTCATTACTTTCATAAGTTTATTTATATTTATTTTTTAAAAGAAACCTCATGGTTTTGAAATTAAAACTATATCATTATTTAACCAATGATATAACGTTAAAATATTTAAATCTTCCTCAAACATTTGAAACATATATATTTATTTATAAAATTATTGATTACATTTCATTTCTATTAATTGCTAAATAATTATACACTTTTAATACATATGGAGGTATTCCTTTAAAATATTACATTTACTTAAAAACATACATTTATTAACTAAAATATTACTTTCAAACAATCAAAACCTTTAAATTTATTAAGTTAATTAAAATAATTAAGATACTTTAATTACAAGGAATATTTAAAATACTTAAATACTTAGAATACTTAAAATAATCAAGATACTTAAAATATCTAATGTTTATAAAATTTTATGAACATTACAAAAACCAATGGTCAAATACCTCAATGGACAAAAATGGTCATACTTAACTTCAAACCCTTATAAATACTTGTTTAGGGTGTTCCAAACATAAAAAACCAATTTGGTGAAGATGGTGCTCTACATACTCTTAATGATTAGTATGGTTACCATTGTTCTTTCTATAATGTTTTTCATTTTGACAGACCCCAAGGAATTTCACTATTTTCTTGGTTTGTTTGTTGTGTTTGGTGGTCTCCCAATGATTATGATGGGTATATTATTAGATATTCTAGGTTAGTAATGGCCTTTTGGCCTTTTTGAAATGTAAGGTTTCATTATTTATATTTAATAAAACATGTCTTATTTTTATTTTGCAAGAATTCATTTTATATGTCACCATTATGCAACAAAAAAATCGTAATAATACTAATAATTAACAAAATATTATTATTAAAATAATAAATGTGTTTGGGGCATCACTATCTTTTTCAAATTTGAGTATCCTTAATTTTGTTATGAATCACTTGGATATTTTTATAGTTTTGTTTACAATTCCTAGTACCAAAATTTTCCCTTCTCTAACTTATCCCAAAATTTTTTAGTTTTACACTATTTTCCATATAGAGCTTCAGAAGGTTCCATCTGAATGCTTTAGTGGAAACTGCTCTTATAATAGAATTCAACAAGTGGAATATATTGATCCCAAATCCCTTGAAGATCAAGTAAGATAGCCTATAACATATCTAGAAATGTTTTAATACTCCTTTAAGACTCTCTATCAGTTTAAGGATGTCTAGTTGTGCTCAATTTTACTTTTGTATTCATAGCCTTTTGAAATGTCCTCCATAATTTAAAATTAAATATTGGATCTTGATAAAAAAATCAACAGTGATACTCCATGGAGTCTCCATACATCATGGATTTAGAGGTGATCTAGGAACTCTAGGGAGAAATAATTTATTATGGGAAAAAATGATACAACTTATTCAGTTTATTAATGATTACCCAAATAGAATTTTGATCGTCGGTTGTCTTCGGATGGCCTATAAAAAAGTACATAGTGATGTTATCACACTTCCACATAGGTATGCGTAATGTTTATAATACCCATTTTCGATGTTGTCACTCAGCCATTACTTTTTGACATACCAAGAACCTTACAGTGTAATAAAAAATATCCCTTTTAATATTATCCAACCAATAATGATCACGGAGGTCCCCATGCATTTTAGTGCTTCTAGTGTGTATAGATAATGCATACATATGAGCTGCATCCATTAGATCCTTTACCATTAAAATATATGGGATACATACCCCTGTACCAAATTTTAGTACACCTTCTTGATCAATATTTAGTATAGAAAACATCCCATTTTCATGGCCTATATCTTCCTTTACATTAAATGATCATCACCTTGAGCTTTCAATATGGGAAAAACTGTTATTTGCAACGGGTTATTTGCAACAGGATTTATTCATGTCACAAATAGTTCATCGAAGAGATTATTTGTGACGGGATAGTCAACCCGTCGCAAATAATTAATTATTTGTGACGGGAATAGACACCTCATCACAAAAAGTTACGCGTGAATTGGCGCGTTTTGTGCGCCAAACCGCATGAAAGAGTATTTGTGAGGGGTTGGCACCGCTCGTCACAAATTCCTGGAGGCGATAAGAGCCAGTTGCGACGGGGGGATCCCTCATCGCAACTAGTTCGACCCCCGAATGGAATTTGTGATGGGTCCCGTCGCAAATAACCGGTGGCGGTAAAAACATATTTGCGACGGGATGTTGTTCCATCGCAAAAAGTATGTCGGCAGGTCACTTTTGGTGACGGGCCCCGTCGCAAATAACCTTTTAGCCATTGATGTTAATTAATACGGCTGAAGGTATTTGTGATGGAGCTCGTCGCAACTAATCTAACCTATATAACCCCCCCCCCCCCTCCGTTTGTTCTTCTCTCTATTCAAATTTCTTGTTCCTCTGCTTCTGTAAACTCTAATTTTAGAGTAAAAATTTTTTAGAGTTAGTTTTTTTTACGAAGAAGTTGTGAAACCACCTACAATTATAAGAGATCAAGTTTAAAGATATTTATGTTTTATTTAATTTTGTATTTATTTCCTTTCTTTATATTAAATTTAATTATTATTGATTAGTTGTAATTAAGATAGATTTAAATTGTTTTGTCATCTGTATTTATTTGTAATAATAAAATAAAATTATTAGTATTAATTCTTAATAATTAGTAATAATTAATCATTATTAACGATAATTAGCAATGTATATAAATAATTAGCGGTAATTAGTAATTAGTAGCTGTATTTTGCATTAATTAATAGTAATTAACACTAATTAGTTATAATTAGAAAAAAATAGTAATAAATATTAACAATTAGTAATAAATAGTATTAATTAGTAATAACTAGTAATAAATACTAATAAATAGTAATAAATACTTATAAATAGTAATAAATACTAACAATTAGTAATAAATACTAATAATTCGTAATAAAAATACTAATTAATATTAATAAATAGTAATAAATACTAATAAATAGTAATAAATAGTAATAAATAGTAATAAATAGTAATAATTTGTAGTAATTACTTGTAAATATTAATAAATGCCAAAAAATAGTAATAAATATAAATAAATACTAATAACTAGCAATAAATAGTAATAAATACTAATAAATAAAAAATAGTGATAAATAGAAATAAATAGTAATAAATAGAAATAGATACTAATAAATAGAAATAAATAGTAATAAATACTAATAAATACTAATAAATAGTAATAAATACTAATAAATACTAATAAATACTAATAAATACTAATAAATACTAATAAATACTAATAATCCATAATAAATAGAAATAAATACTAATAAATAGAAACAAATACTGATAAATAGTAATAAATACTAATAAATACTAATAAATAGAAAAACCATACTGATAAATAGTAATAAATAATAATAAATACTAATAAATACTAATAAATTGTAATAAATACTAATAAATACTTAAAAATAATAATAAATACTAATAACTAGTAATAATTCGTAATAATTAGTAATAATTAGTAATAATTAGTAATAATTGGTAATAATTGGCTATAATTAGTAATAATTAGTAATAAATAGTAATAAATAGAAATAAATAGTATTAAATAGTATTAAATGGTATTAAATAGTAATAAATAGTGATAAGTAGTAAAAAGTAGTAATAAATAGTAATAAATAGTAATAATTAGTAATAATTAGTAATAAGTAATAATAATTAGAAACAACTAGTAATAATTAGTAATAATTATTAATAATTAGTAATAATTAGTAATAATTAGTAATAAATAGTAATAAATTTTAATATTTAGTAATAAATAGTAATATTTAGTAATATTTAATAACAAATACTAAAAATTAGTAGTAAATAGTAATAGTTAGTAATAATTAGTAATAAATTCTAAAAAACACTAATAAATAGTAATAAATACTAAAAATACTAATAAATATTAATAATTAGCAATAACTAGAAATAAATAGCAATAAATTGTAATAAATTGAAATAAATTTCTATAAATAGCAACAATTATCAATAATTAGCAATAATTAGAATTAATTAGCAGTAAATGGAAATAATTAGCAATAATTAGGAATAATTAGAAATAATTAGAAATAATTATCAATTAATTAAAATAATTTATAATGAATTGCAATAATTAGAAATAATTAGCAATAATTAGCAATAATTAGAAATAATTAGCAATAATTAGTAATAAATAGAAATAATTAGCAATAAATAGAAATAATTAGCAATAAATTGTAATAATTAGCAATAAAATAAATTGTAATAAATTGTAATAACTTGGCACAATTTTCAGTGGATCGACGGCACTCCTTTTGCTCGATGACTCTTCCTCTTTCAAATCTCACTGACTCAAGACATAATGAAAAGTATGATCATATGTATGCATATCCAATCTCGTATGTATGAGTTTGAATATGAATTTGTAGGACCACATTTTTTATAATGTTTTTAGGTAGTGATAGTTGCAAGAAGAAGATTCATCGACGAAAAGGGGGCGCTTTTATCTGACGACTCATTTACTTTCATCTTTGTCACACTAGAATCACAAAGTAGAATCTCCTTGGATGTATGCTTATGCATTATCATATGCACAAGAATGAATAAGCGTACCTATTAGAAGATTCTTTGTTGTGATTTTAGGGTGAGAAAGTTGCAAGTAAATGAGTCATCGGACAAAAGAATAGTTGTCAATCCACTAGAAATTGTGTCACCCATAATTAAAGTTAATTATTAAGAAGTAGTTGTAATTATTTATCTTATTTTTTTGGATTTTGTTTTTCTAATTTCAAACTATTCAAAAACAGTAATAATTTTATATTTTGTATAAAAATATGGAAAAAGTCGACAACAGTCATTATTATATGATTGTGCTTGGATAAATAAGTGCAGAAATCCAAACGATCCTGGTTTAAATCATGCATATATTGAGGGTGATGAATCATTCATATCATTTGCATCATCAAACCCAGAATTTGTTTTAGAAGGAACAATTAAGTTTCCTTGTAAAAAATGTGCTCTGAGAATGTTTGAAACATTCAACATGGTTAGGGACATCTCTTGCAGTTTTGTTTTCAACCAGATAATTTTTTTGGTATCAACACGGAGAATACAGTTCCAAAGAAGATAATAATAACTTGATTTTGGATCCGTAACAGTTTCAAAATTTACTACATGATGTTGGAGGTCTATTTGTTCAACAAAATGAATCTCAGGATGCTATTGATTAAACTCATGAGTTGGCACCATCTGACTTTTATGAGTTTTCAAGGTCTGCTGAGGATGAATTATATCCCGGTTGCAAGATAATAAAAATAAAAGTTGTTGCAAAATTTATGGTTGTTAAATCAGATAATTCAATGTCAAACAACTGTTTTTATCAGATATTTTCTTGGGTTAAAACCCTATTACCTAAAGTAAATGTGTTTCCTGCAAATTACTATGAGAGCAAGTCGTTGGTTCATAATCTGGGCCTTAGTATCGGAAAATTCATGCATATGAAAATGATTGCATATTATATTCTGGTGAAAATGAGTCATTGGATAGTTGTCCCGCATGTGGATAATTGAGGTATAAAGAAGCTCAACCGGAAATGTCTGGATCAATTCCAATGAAACAGTTGGGATATTTCCCCCTTACATCTAGGTTACAGTGTTTGTTTATGTCTCAAAACATAGTGTCAATGATGTCATGGAACAAAACCAAGATTTCAATTGATAAAATATTGAATCATCCATTTGATGGTGATTCCTGAAAACATTTTGACTGAATGCATCTGTATTTTTCTTTAGAAGCCCAAAATTTGTGATTAAGTCTTTCTACTGATGGTTTTTGTCTATTTGGTTCTTACGATAGTCAGTATTCAGGTTGGAATTTCTTCATAACTCCGTAAAATTTACCTCTATGGATGTTGATGATGGATACCTATATCTTTTTGACATTATTAATTCTTGGACATCCAAAAAAGAATATTGATGTTTATTTGAAACCATTGATTGATGAGTTAAATTCATTGTAGAGTAATGGTTTTAATACATATGATGTTGTTGTGAAACAAAATTTCATATTAAAAGCTACATTGATGTGGACGATTAATGACTTCTTGGCATATGGAATGTTATCTGGATGGAGTACAAATAACCCGAAATCATATCCTCAGTGTATTAAAGACAATAAATCCTTTATGCTCGTCAATAGAAAACCCCTTGCTATTATGATTGTCATCGCATATTTCTTCCAACTAATCATACTTTTTGGAGGAGAAAATATCATTTCAAAAAAAGCATAATTGAATGGGATGAACCTCTAAAAATAATCTAAGATACATAGTTAAAGTCAGTTGTATTTTTATTACCCCCATCACATTTGGGCCAACATAAAACAAACAGAAAATTCATGGCTTTGGGAAAGAGCATAATATGATAAAACAGATCATTTATTAGGATCTTCCATATTGGTCTAATTTGTTGGACCAACACATGTTAGATGTCATTCATATTGAGAAGAACTATTTTGATAATTTATTTTATATAGTTTTGAATAAACCACGTAAAACCAAATATAATCTAAAGGCACAATTAGATCTTTCCCAAATTTGCAGATGGCCAGAACCTGAATTGTTTCAAAATGTCAGAACACAGAGGTTAATGAAGCCAAAAGTATCTTATACACTATCCAAAGAGAGTCATTTAATATTTTGTCAGTGGATTGCAGATTTTTGACTTCTAGTTAGATATGCTTCCAATTTGGGTAGATGTGTTAAAAATGGTCATATTACCGAATGAAAAATTCATTATTGTTATGTTATAATGGAATGACTTATGATGATTGGATTTAGAGGTTTTTTGAATTATATTATTTGGGATCCGATAACAGACATATCATATTTTTTCAAGACATTCATGCGGCGACAAAAGACTATGATGCACTAAGTAAACTGAAAGAAGATGTTACTGTCAATATATATAAACTATAAAAAATCTTTATGTTGGCTTTATTTGACCTAATGGAACATCTGATATTACATTTATTACATAAAGCTAAATGTGGAGGTCTGGTACAGTTTCTATGGATGTACCCATTCGAGAGATTCATGTAGTAATTGAAGAAAAAAGTACGTAACAAATCATCAGTTGAAGGCTCAATTGTTGAAGCTTATTTGCAAGAGGAAATCTCTTTTTTCTGCTCTCATTATTTTAAATCTGAATATACCTCAAAACACAACTGCATGGAATGGAATGAGTGGAATTGTGATGATGAAATAAACAATCAATTTTCAGTTTTTAATCATCTAGAGCTTGGATTCAGTTGATTTCATGAACGATGGATTTCAGATGATGAACATCACAGAGCTCATACATATGTTCTGCTCAACTATGAAGAAATTAAATCATTTTTACTATTAGTGGTTATATCACTTATTCTCTAATTTATTATATAATAAGTAAACTTATTTTATTTTTAGGTTATATGATAATCATATCAAGACACAACTTCCACAAATTACAGTAGCTGTTCTTGAAGAATGCCGACAAAAAAAAATTCTCAATGGTTTCAAAAACTAGTAACATAAATTATTGATGGTTTAACATATCAATATGGTTTATTATTTATTATATTGATAATTTTTTTACAAATTTTCAGGTGTCTCAACATACTGATAAAATTTATAAGCGACTGTGTATATTAGAAAACTCACCATCCAAAATGGTTAAATCTTACAATGCATATGTGGTGAATTGTTTTAGATTTAATACATGTGCATATGGGGAATCAAAGAAAACAATTAACAATGGAGTTTTCTTGGGAGGATCGCATCATAGAGAAATTGAATTTGACTTTTATGGCATGCTGGATTAAATTATTGAACTGTGTTATCTAGGGAAAAATTATATGACAATTTTTAAATGTCAATAGTTAGATACTGAGAGAGGCTTGCATGTTCATCCAATTAATGGAATCGTTGATATTAAATATAAAATTCTTCTTTCAGTAAATGAACCAATTTTAATAATTCAACATGCACATCAAATATATTATGAAAATTATTGTTCTACTTCAAGAGACCAGAGTGATTGGTGGAGCATAATAAAAATGAAATCTCAGGAAAATCAATTTACTCAAACTGAATGTGGTTCCGATGAAGTACAAGGAATTGAAATTTTTCAAGAGACTGTTCAAAATCCACCCTTTTCACAAAGAGACATGAATATCGATGATGACACCCCACAATAAAGCGTTGATGGTGATGATGATGTTAATAATGTTATAAATGAATTTGAAATGGAAAGAGATGATGAAACTAAAACTCATATGAATATTGATGACACTGATGATGAATATGAAGACATTGACATCGTCAAATATGAAGATGATGATAAAGGTGAACATTGACATAGTTAAATGCTGGTTATAATAATAACTAATATATATCTATATATAATAGTTATTTTCAACTATATACTAACAACATTCATTTTGTGTTTCGGATGGACCCTGATCTACTTCATGAGTTGGATGAGGTTGAGATACCTTTGTACAAGGAGGATTTGGGATCATCTTACCCTCGGGCTTCTGGAAGTTCAGGGGGTACGCGGAGGGGGTGTGGTCTTGCATGACTTATGATTCCTTAACCTATCCTCGAGTCGCGTCCACATCTTGGTTTCAATCCACGCACACTGAGGTATGATAACCTATGTATTTTAGTTATCTTTAATTAATTAGTTTATATACTAATTTTTTGGTTATTTGTGACTTTTTCACAGTTTTGCGCATATAGCTGTTGGACAGGGGAGAACTATCTTGCACAATTACGTTTCTCATCCATGGATCACATGGGAACATATTACCATTGATGTGCAATTTGGATTGTTTAATAATTGGCTGGTATGTAAAATAAATAATATTTATTTAGAAATTTATTTCATTATTAACTTGATATTATAAATTATTTGTAGGGTATATAGTATCTCATCGATGATAGCATGCGTGGAGCTATCCACGAGGCATGGGAGCAGTCTATGCATGAGTGTTTCCTTCAGTTTTTTCACAATTTTAGAAGGACAACCATTAATAAATAAGGAGAGACAATATTTGATGAGTCATGTAGAGTCCACCAACCAGAATACATTTCATCTCACGTGTGGGATGGATTATGTTCACACTATTTGAGTAGTGGATTTCAGATGAGATCTTCATTGGGCCATCAGAAATGTGGGAAACAGAAGGTGACACAACAAGCTTGTAGCCGTACATTCAGTACGCATAAAGATCATCTGGTAAGTATCTTTTTAAATATTTTATATAAAATTACAAATAAATAGTTTATTTTATATTCATATAGGTAGTCGAGCATCTCAATATTATGGAGTACGACGTTTATAGGAGGATGTACAGTGATCCAGCCACTGGATATATTAGAGATGATCTACAGTGTCATATTGTTGTCATTATTATTTCCTTTTCAGTTTGAAAATTAACTACATATAATATTTTCACAGTTTTAATTTTAAATTGAAACTGAAGGAGTCATATGAGGTCACGACCTCTCAGACACGGGCTGAGAGTCAATTCAAGACAGCTAATCAGACTAGTTCCCACCATTTCGATGAGGCAGCATAGATGCAGGCGACCCAGTATGCCTTCAAGAAGGGCCGAGTAGTTGGTATTAGCTGTCATTTGACTCATGGGACTTGTTATGGTACTATTGCGATGTCGGCGTCTAACTTGATAGGAGCTTGTGGAGAGGAATCATCTTCTAGCTCACAGTATCAGTAGCAGTTGTGAGCTCCAACTGAACTTATAGAGTGTTTGCAGAAGTAGTATGAAGAGATGTTTCAGCAGCAGTAGTAGCAACATCATGAGGAGGACATGCATCGATGGCTGCAGCAGCAACATGATCAGATGGAGTACATGTGCCGTCTGACTCATAGTTTAGGCATTAAGTTTCCTCCACCATCTCCTCTAGCTCCTTCAGCTCCTCCAGAAGACTATCCCCCCAGTAATTGTTTTGTTTTATTAAAAACTTTTAAATTGAACATTTGTTGTAATATGAACTATTTATATTTTTTGCCTTTTATATTGGTGTGAATATTACATAATTTTTTTTAGTATTTTTAATATATTATTATTTTATTATTTATTTTCAGTATTATATTTTTTAGTATTTTTTTATTTTACTAATAATTATAATAATAACAATAATTTATGATTTTTATATATATATTTGTAGAATAATGATAATTTAAATTTTTTTATTATTTTAATAATATTAATATTATTTTTTTCATTAATCATAATTTTTTTATTTTTTTATTTTATTAAGTATTTGAAAATATTGATAATTTTAATAATTTTTATTTTTTTATTATTTTAATACTATTAATATTTTTTTATTTTATTAAGTATTTGCAACGGAGCCTTTTGGGATGGGGGGCCCATCGCAAATAGATTATATATATATATATATATATATTTAAAAGTTTTTTGTGATGGGTCTCTTTTCCATCGTAATAACTTTTTTGTGATGGGCCCATCGCAACAGGTTTATAACATATAATCTATTTATGACGGGCTGGTATCCCATGTCAAATACTTTTTGCGATGTGTCTGTCACTAAAGGTTCTTGTAAAAATAATTTATTTAATCAGACATCTATTTGCAATGGGCCCGCTTCCCATCACAAGTAATATTTTTTTCGATGAGCTCTTCATAAAAAAATATTAGTTGCAATGCCATTTTCTGCAATAGGCTATTTGCGACAGGCCCCTTTCACAACAGGGTTTTTGCGATGGGATCTCGTCGCAAATAGCCTATCATAAATAGTCAAATTTCTAGTAGTGCTTCTTGATCTTCTTCAGTAATGTCAGCTCATAGTATAGGATTGATGATTTCCCTCACCTTATGATTTCCATTTAAAAACATACTAGTTCTATGATCAATGGATCATTTTCAATCATCGTCAGTCTAAGAACTCTAGGATATTGAACAATCATTGTATTTAAAAATCTCTAATAATTTCCATTTCCCATCATTATTTTCTTCTGTGTCAATATATACTACAAAATTTGGTGGTCTTTGTATATATAAAACATTCCCCCATAAAGTTGTGTCTCCATATCTTTAGAGAAAAAATTCGTGCATAACTTCATATCATGGGTAGGATAATTTTTTTCAAGAGTCTTTAACTTTAGCGATATATAACAAATCAATTTATCATTTTTCATGAGTATACAACCATGTCTCTTTAAATATGTATCACTAAAAATTAAAAATACTTCTCCATTAGGGGGTAATGTTTTCATAGGTACACTAACCAACCTTATATTATATTTTTAGAATCTCTCTTCACACTCATTAGTCCAGATAAACTTAAATCCCCTTTAAGTTAACTTATTTTGTAGATTAGAAAGTATTAAAAAAATTCAAAAAAAAATTATATATTCTTATAGACCAAATAATCAATAAATATTGATTGTATTTGTAGGATGTCGCCACTCCTATACATAACTTTTCTTTTCTAGATCCACTTAGATATTTTTCCTAGACATAATGTGTCTTAAGAATGAAAAATTTTTTAATCAGAACTCACATTTTTACAATATACCAAACATATTATCCATATAAGAAGTTCATAAGATATACCTTTTTAAATCTTCATACTCCTCATAGATTTTGGAATAAATTAAAATATCATCAATAATGACTTTTATGAAATTTTCAAGGTATTTCTTAAATAATATATTTATAAAATCCATAAATATAGTAGGATCATTAGTCAAGATGAAGGGCATAATAACAGACTCATAATTCTCATGTGTTGTTTAGAATGTGGTCTTTAGGGTATCTTCTTTCTTCTCCCTCATTTAATGATTCCCATCTTAGAGTTAAACCTTGGAGAAGAATTGAGCCCCAGGAATCTGGTCAAATAAATCATAAATCCTTGGAATATGGTACTTGTTTTTTATTAGGATATCATTAACTTCTCTATAATCCATGCATAGCTTCATTAATCCATCCTTATTCTTTACGAAGAGAACCTGTTCTCCTCAAGGAGAAACACTTGGTTGAATAAATCCATTCTCTAAAAGATCATGAAGTTATTTCTTTAATTCATAGAACTCTATATTTTCCATTCTATATAGGGTCTTTGATATTAGCATGGAGATAAGAATGAGTTCAATGGATAACTCTACCTCCCCTTCGGGGGGAGGTCCAGTTAACACTTCATGAAATTTGTCAATTTATTCCTGAATGATTGGGATATTTTATATCTGTATACATTCAATATCTTCTCCCTCTTCATCGATCATCTCTATAAAGATGGATATGGGAGGTTCTTATAGAAAATTATTAGGTCAGGATATCTCTTTTTGAAAATAAATATAGGTTTTCTATTTAAGACTACAAAAATTTCCTTGTTTCTAAAGTTTATCATAGTAGTATACTTTGAGATTCATTCCATTCCTAGTATGGTGTCTAATTATATTATGGGAATAACTATTATATTTTTGATGAGACTACACTCTCCAAAGTAAAAAACTGGAGTTTCTATAAACTTTTGATGATAGGAAAATCCCTCCCGGAGTCTTAACTAATAAATATACTTCTAAAATCTTTGGTATTGATTCTATATCATTTTCAAACATGGATGAAATAAAGAAATATGTAGAATTAAAATTAAACAAAGTACATGTTATCTTTAAGAGAACAATGATCATACCTACCGTCACATTATTTAGAGCCTCTAATTCAGTTGTCATGATTGAAAATTTTTAAACATACTCCATTAGACTCTACTATGGTTGATAGTGGTTTCCCTCTATTATCTTCTGATTTGGAAATTGATTGGAAAAGTACCCAAGTTGTCTATACATGAAGCACTGAACATCAAGTTGAATCTACCCCATCTTCCCTTTTTTTAGTGTTGATAAGTTAAGGCTTCACCTCACTATGAAAATCATGTGCTATATGGACATCTCTTACACACTTATATCACTTTACTCTCTCAATAAAAAATTTCACTAAGTGCTTCTTCATACATTTATTGCACATGGAAATTTATAGTTTCTTTCATTATATTTTATGATCAATATTCTTCCATGAGTTTAGATCTACTGCTATATTTCTTTTTTTTTGACTTATCTAACCATTGTGTCTCCACAAACGCCAATTAAATCTTAATATCACTCTTAACTAACTCCACATAGATTTAATAGCCCAGATTTTCCAAATTCCTCCAAATATGGGGTCTTGGTCTACTAAATAATCTATCAACCATTGCCTTAGGATCCATAATAAATCTAGATTTATATCAATAAATCCATTTAATGTTCATTTCATAGATTCCCACGAATTAATTCTCTTTTTTTAGTTCAAATAATTTCATCTCCATTGTTTAGTAATGAATGGAGAAAAAATTATTGAAAAATATTCCCCTAAACTCTTTCTATACCATAGCATCAATTTCCACTCTTATATTCTTGTTTTTAATCTATGTCCACCACTAATTAGTTTCTCCTATTAAATTGTATACTTCCAGGGTGAATTTCTCAATATTTAAATTGTAGATTATATAAAATATCTTTTCTATAGAGGTAATCCATTGTTCAGAAATCAATGTATCATTAGACCCACAAAAAATAATTTGGTTTTTGATTCATGAAGGATTCAACTACTATTTTTTACTTCCTTGGTGAAGCAGTACACTTCACATGGTTTTGATTGTTGATCATGACTAGAGCTATTTTTTCATCAATATCATGACTTTTTCAACTTCATCTCCCCCATATTGTGAAGGGCTTCATCCTCATGATTATTTCATCCATTATTTGCATGAGTTATTCTATTTCCTTCCATTTTTTTCTATTAGGATAAAACTGAAGTGAGAATTTTGTTAATTTTTGGAATATTATAAAAACAATTCCAAAGTAATGCTAAATATTAAAATTTTCAAATATCATGATTCTTTGATGATATATTTTAATATTAATAAAAGTTTTATTTTATCGTTATATCCTTCATAATGGGTTTTTAAATATTGTAATTAACCATTTAATATCATTTGGGAGTGTCAAACTAGGTGTACAACATGGCCCATTATTGTGCACTAGTTTCCAATCAAGCCTATATCAATATGGTGTTTTATGATGTTACCATGAGGTACATCTATCCTAGATCAAAATCCACTTATAGTATCCTGGTGGGGATTTATTTTCATATAAAACACTTACTTAATAATAAAAAAATACCAGGATGTTTTAGACATATCCTCAGGGGTTTTCATAATTTTTTCTAACCCTAATTTCCAAAAATAACTAAACCATCATTTGATACCAACTATGACAACCCAACATTTAATTACATAAATATTTAAAATCATGATACAAAATTTAACAATTCTAAAGATCTTTGGGGGTTTAGTGTGTTGTAAATAGGAACATAAGACATGAAATATTAATAAAAATAACCATTCTACTAATCCACTTACTAGAATTATTCAAATTTTCTTACTAGGTTACTATTATTGTGCCTCATATCCTAGGGATATAGATCAAAGAAAGGTGTTAGAATAAATCCCATCAAGGGAATAAACAAATGAATAACTTAGAATGTGATAAAGAGACATATAAATAAGGAATTATCATATAAATATGAGGCATATCATAATAGAAATTACATGAATAATAACTTAGAAATGTAGATAAAACATAAAAATAGGAAATTCATAAGAATATAACCAATATTTATCATCAAGGCATATTAAATCATAATTAATAAGGTTATTCACTAAGATATTGCAACCATGTCATCTATAGAGATTAATTAATTACCTAATGTATTGGAGTGGTATCAGGGTTCACCCTTAATATGAATTAAATCATGTGATCTATGTTGATCATAAAGGAAATCATTTCATTAATAAATAATGGAAATAGATAATTGGTTTCATATAAGAATCATTATGTAAAAAGTGAGGAAAATTATTGAACAAAATATCATTTTTAACAAATGATGTATGGACCCGTGTTTTTTTGGAATGAAATATTGAGCATAAATTTGAATTTTTTTCAGATAATTTTATGGGGTAAAATGGTGTTTTTCATCTAGAATACGATCACAAATAATTTTTCTAACCACTTTTTTGGTCCCAGAATATGGGGCTTACCATAGGACAGGAGTTTGGCAGAAATCTAAGCCATTTAAATTTTAGAAAAATATTTAATATTTAATATTTAATTGGTTAAATGTTAATTTATTTGGAAGGTTCATTTGGTAAGATATTTTGAATGGATCATGGTATTTAGATTCCATCTCTTCCATTGAGTCTTTAATGGGATGTTTTTTCTATAAAGGGTGAAAATCATGTTGGGCATTGAGGCCAGATCAGACCCCCTTTTCTTTTTGTTTTCTTTTCTTTTCTTAATTTTATTATTATTTTCTTTCTTTTTCATCCATGAATTATCACATACAACCATTTGGATTCCCCTTCACATGACAGAGAGAGTGGATATGGATAGAGAGAAAAATAAATATATATGGGGAGAAATACATAGTTCCAATGAGCTCGGGACATGTTGGATCGTCGTGCAATAATCTTGGACCACAAAAAAGGGTAAAGCCTCGGCGGATTTCACAAAAAGGTTATATTTTCTCATAAATACCCATAGGTTAATCATTTTAAAATTTTAAAGTCCTGTTATTTTTTTAGGACCCTTTGGGGGTCAATCTACTGCTTTTTGGGTGAAAACAGGGGTCTCATTGAGATTCAGAGGTTTTCTATTCAGAAAAATCCATCTATGCATCATGTGGTTTAGGGAACACATGCCATGTGTTATTCCTATATGTGGAAGTAAATATTCTTTAATTACATTTCTTGTATGTTTCATACACTAAATTTACTATTACTCAGTCTTGTAGTCAAGTACCTAACCAGGTTTCCCATATATGGGGCACATGTTATGTGGAAATACACAAATAGACCCTATTTGGGTCGAAATTCGTGTAATAGTACACAGATTGGCCAAATATATGGCCAAGAAAATTGAGGGACATGGGAAGGTACCTCGTGTAGGGTACATTATGTGTATCCATCATACTTGTCGTTTACTTGGTAATTTACACACCAAGTCCATCCTTAGTACACACCTAGGTCAGGCATTGGGATAACACGTCGTGTGCTTACGGAGATATATCATCTACTGCCCCTTTTTCAACCCTCTTTCGATTTTTTATCACTTTTTTCCCTAGAGTAGGAATTAGACATATGAAGAGTCCATTATGAGTAGTTTTCCATGTAGATCATGATGGTAAAACCCCAGGAATTATTTTAGGACTTTGAATGGGTGTTTTAGGGATTTTACCTAAAAAGATAGGTTCATCCTTCGGTAATCGAATCAAGTTGTCTCAAAATAGTGAGACCATTGATCTAATATGATCTATGATTTATCTCCTGCGACCTATTCTTTTTAGATTTTCCTTTGAGGATGTATCCCTTCATAGATTTTCCCTTCTATCCTAAGAGGTTGAGAGAATAGTTGGTTTGAGGATCCCTTTTAGAATTATTTTGTTTACATTTCGACCTAGAGGACCCCATATGTGGTGCCTCTATCTTCTTTCTATTACAAAGGGTACCTTTTAATATTTTTGTTCCATTAATACATTTTTTTGAGTGTCATTGTAGGATACTCCTTATTATATATTTTTCTGAGGATCCCTTGGAGGATTCCTCTATCAATTTGTTGTTTGAGGATCCCATGTAGGATTCCCCCTTTACCTTACAGTTAATTATTCCTAGTAGGATGCCTTCTCTTATGAAAAGACCATAAAGAACCCATTTAGTATTACTCTTTTAAGTTTTTTAATGAGGATTCCAAGTAGGATTCCTCTCAGTGTTTAACTTGAAGGACCCAGTGGGTGCCCTAATGTTTCACCGACCCAGAGTGTGTGCATCTGGTTTGGGTAGTTATAGTATCTGGTGTCACTTTAGAACTTGTGATGGTAATTTAATCCCATGGGTTTATGGTAGTAGTGGTGGGTTTAGGTGTTATTCCACCCTTACATATTTTATATAATTTCACTTTTTCATTGTCGATGCAGTGATGATTACCAAAGGTGATTCCTATTTTGTTTCTATTGATCCTCGCGTGAGGAATCTTTATTTCTCTATCAAATGCTTGGACGTTCTTCCTAGGATCTGACTTTTGAACCATGTTATTTATTTTGTTTATATATATACACATAGGTACTACCTGGGACTTGGATGTTGATCTTGTATTTATTATTATTAAATTATTTGTATTTATAGAGGTGCTTCAGGGTATCCATTTTTTGAGAATGTGGTTATAATGTATGGGCTTGGAATCTATAGTAATGATACTCTTGAATAATTATTATCTCTCAATTCATGAGGATGAAATTATTATCCTATATTGATATGTAATGAGGGTGATTACACTCTCCTTGATCTTTTTATACTCATGGATGATTATTCTCTCTTGAGGGATAGGTATGATCATGATCTCCCTAATCAGTTACTTGACTGTAGTGGTGGCCATGGTGTTTCACATCATATGATAACCAAAATGATTATGTTATTTTGGATAGAAGGTATGATTATGATCTCCCTTATTAGAGACTCCAGGGGTGGGGTTGGTGTCACACCAGTGAGTTCTCATTACAGATCTCCTAAGGGTTAGACCCTTAGGGATTATCTATGTTCTGAATGTTGTGACCTACTATATACTGTGACCTAGGTCTCATACAATGGTCAAAATTTACTTGTAATGAGAATAATAGAATCTATCTCAGTGACCATTTATGTGATTTCAATATTTACTTCCCTAGATTCATTATTTACTTTGATTGGAGCCGAGTACAGGTGAACCTAGATGTAGGATGAGTATCCCCCTATGGTCATGTAGTTTTGTCAGAGATATTTTCAGCTTTTTCTGAATCAGTTGTAGGTAAATTAATATTATCACTGCATATATTGAATTAATGATACATGGATTTAGTGTCACAATATCAAACTCAATTCCCTTTCCCAGGATTTCCAGGTGATCAGAATTATGGACCTAAGGATCGACATGTGTTTGGTTTTATTTTATTTCATTCACCTTACACATGAATATTTATATTTATGTATATATGTATAGGTATGAGAATATATATATATATATATATATATACATAGGTATGGACATCCATGGTGGAACATTTTCAGTTGACTAGTATTATAGACCCGGGGTTCAACTTTTGTTTCACGCTTTTTCAAATTTACTTATTTTTCTTGTTGTGTATCATCTAATCTGATCATATTGTGTTTCCATGCACTTATAGTAGTGTATTTAAAGGCTCGTCATTGGGGTGTCCTACTAATATTATTTATCACCACTATATGTGAACCTCAGTTTATGTGTATACCTTGTGTATTCTTTTCAAGTTGGCCACAGTTTCATGGTGGAGAGGTTTGAGGCACAGAGTTTCATGATCAATTGAAGTTGCTCATATAGGTTCTTCTGATCATGATAGTGTAGTTTGATATTGTATGGGGACTAGGTATGTGGTCTAGATCAGAGTTATTATTAGAGACCTATACATTTATTTAAGTTTATTTTTCTACTCTTATATCTATATGGTCGGCCAAGTGGGTTACCAGTGTTATATGTATGACCTAGTTGTTCTAGATTTTATAGCATTTAATTTATTATTACAAAATGTTCTATTCCAGTTTATTTACTACTTCTACGCTTTTTTTATTTTTTGTAGTGTGTTATACTTATCTATTTACATTTTTTCTTACTTTAATATGAATTCATAGTCTCCCCATTATCACACCCTAGGCCCTCACTACTATTCAACATCCTCTAGAGTACGGGGAGGTGCACTTGAGGCCTAGTAATGAACTAGGTCAGAGCACCGAATTAGTGTAATTTGAGTGAGGAAATTAAAATGTGGTATCACAGTTATTATTTTCCTAGTCTTTACAATTTGGGATATAGTAAATAGGAGTATTAGGAAAATGTCTAAACTTTTTATGGATATTAGACTGGTGCATCGAGAACACTTGTTCCAGTAAGAAGTCTTGGATTCTGGGGGTATGGGATTGTTGTTCTGATCTGTGATGTTATATTTGTATATTATTTTTACCTTGATTGATGCACATGTTTTGAAGATGTTATGATTTATTATATATTTTTGGATCTTTTCTTATGTCAAGAGGCCAGATAGTTTTTTGACTCTTGGCTAGAAAAGGCAAGAGGCGTGTCATGAATCATATTTGGTATGTAGTATTCACATCATATATGCTTGTTAGTGTGTGTATTTACTAATTATTTAGGCTTGTTCAATTTATTATACTAATATATATATATATATATCATTCGGATGGAAGGTTATGTGGATCTACATTGAGACATTTATTTATGAGGCTAATGACACGATCCTCATGCACGGGAGGTGTAGTGACCCAAGTAGGTCGATATAGAAAGTGATGCCCTTATTTTGTTCCCCTTGTAGTGTTTTTTTCTTAGGTCGTGGTTATCAAATCAGAATGATGATTATGATGTTGATATATAGCAGGAATTTTCTTGCAAATTGGACCTCTATGGGGTATTACCATATACGGATACCCGGTGAGTGTCAATTTTGAATCTATATTATGTTGGTATCTTTACCTTCAGGGAGAAGTTCTTTATGAGTATTCTTATTGAGGATAAGGACCTTGTAGTATATATTATTACTTTCAACCCTCATAGGTCATTTTGTTCTTTACCTTCTTTAGAAGAGTTTGATATTTTGGGTTAGGTGGTTAGACCTTCTGAACCAGTTCTGATACTTGATCTGTAGGGCTATGTGGGAGACCTATATAGACTTAGATAGAGTTAAACCCTTTTATATTGATGTATTATTGTTTTATGGAAGACTAAATTAGAGTTTGGAAAAGGTTTATTAATTCCTTTTTAGGCAGTGAGTTCGGTTTTATGCTCATTTTTAGATTGATGCACGACAGGTGCTCTAGTTTTGTGTTATATAAAGGTCGATGCATTCAACATTTGATGAATCATCTTGGGTGGTTTAGTATCAAGACTAGATTCAATGAGAAGAACTGTTTGAGTGATTTCCCTGATTTATTAGTGCTTCCACTATTGATAATGTTGTCTTAGAATGGGAAGACGCTCATGACTTGAACGACACCGGGTGATGGGAGGTTGTGTGATAAAATTGTGGCACTTGTGAAGTACTTGATTTTGAGGAGGATTTCTAAGGGAACTTCTAGATTAATGATATTTTCATTTCATAGAGTATGGTTAGCTTATCCTTATGATGGGTGACTCTCTGGAGTAAGATTCGGATGGTAAAGGTATACACTGGTTTTGTGTAGTTTCATTAAGTAGTAAATAAATGAGGGGTTGGGAGAAATCCAAGGACCAATGGTTTCATGACATGTTATAGGCATGGTTTTCTAAAGTTTTAGTTAAATGAAGAATGACCCTCCATATTATAGGTGACATCAACAATAAATATAGTACTGCAGCATGGTTGACTTGTGGTTGAATCATGGCCATGTATTAATATAATGAATACCATGGCTCGAAGAGAGCTATACATGTATTTTGATAAAATCTTAGTGTACTCATGGTTAGAGATGATCATGATCTATCTTGATATCATATTAAGTATTATAATATATTTTCATCCTTACATCGATATTATTTTATTTTTAAATGCCTTTCCTAGTTTGGAAAAATGACTATGTTGAGGTTTCTCTCAAGGAGAGGTGTAAGTTAAACCATATGGTGGGAAGTGAATCATTGGACCTTTAAGGAAAGTGAACCTCATTTTCAGTTAAAATAAGCATTTTCTAGGTGTTTTTAAGCTCAGGGTTTTCTTGTGATATGAAGATATGGGTATCCATATAAGAGATAGTCATTGATGCTATGAGACGGGTCATTGGATAGGTCATAGAGCTTGGTAGTGCATATTCAGGACTTGAGATCATTTCTACTATTCTTACCACTAGGATTATTAGGGATGATAAAATTTTTGGTGGTGATGTTGTAAGGACCCATGTTTTCCAAAATAGAAATTTTGAGTATAAATTTGAATTTTTACTTTCAGAGGATTATAAAAGGTAAAATGGTGCTTTCCCCTAAAATATGATCTCAAATAATTTTTATGGCCAATATATAGGTCATATAATATGGATTTTATCCTAGTAAAATATTTTTTTAGAAATTTGATCCATTTTAATTTTAGAAGAATAATTAATATTTAATATTTAATAAATTAAATATTAATTTATTCACATAGGTTCATTTGGTCATATATTTTGAACATAGCATCATAATGATATTATATCTCCTCCACTAATTCCATAATGGAGTATTTTTCCTAGGATGGTTATAAAATCATATTTTTTACTGAGTGTATGTTGGTCCTGACCCCCTTTTCTTTTTCTTTTCTTTTCTTTTCTTTCTTTTCTTTAATTTTTTTCTTTCTTTTCCTTCCTTGGATTCTCAATTATGACCTTATGGATTTACCTTCATGTTACTGAGAAAGATGATAGGTATATGGAAAAATAAAAGGAGAAAGGGGGATAAATATGTCCCGTCATGGAGCTCAGGATACACTGGATCATCTTACAGAAACCCTGGACCGGGAAAACAAGTGTAGCATCGGAGGATTCGGCCCAAAGGTATGTAATTTTTATGTTTTTCCATAAATACAAATATGTTACTAATGTTTATGTTTTAAATCCCTATTATGCTTTATTATGACCCCTTTTGGGTTAATCTATTTCTTTTGGGGTGAAAACGGGGGTTTTGGGGTGATTCCAAGGTTTTCAATTTAGGAATACATTTTTACATGACATATGGTTTAGGGACCACATGTGGTGTATTCTTCATGTTTGGGGAAGAATAAATTTTTGAAGTAAATTCCATGTATGGGTCATACATTCCATGTTATGTTATTCTTCCATGTAACTAAGTGCCCAGTCAGGATTCCTATGTAAGGGGAATATTCCATGTACAAATACATAGTCATATCCCTTGTGGGTCACACGTCATGTAACAATAAATGGCTATACCAAATACATGCCCAGGATGGATGAGGTACACTAGAAGTTACCCCATGTAGTGTAAATTTCATGTACCTTGGAGTTTATACACCAATTTAATCCAATGTTCATGCCCATGTGGGGCATTGGGAGTGCACTTCATGTGCTCAGGGAGACACGCCATGTACTGCAACCCTTTCAACCATCTTTGGGTTTTTTATGTCTCTTTTCCCCCATTATAGAATGTGGACATAATATGAGTCATTTAGGAGTATTTTTTCGCATATATTCCAATAGTGAAACCCATATGGTGATATGAGGACTCTTAATGGGTGTTTAATGGATTTTACCTAAACAGGGAGGTTCTTCCTCAAGTAATTGAATCCAGTTGACTCCTGAGAGTGAGACCCTTGATCTGAGATGAACCATGAGATATCTCTCTCTAAAGTTTTTTATATCTTTTCTTTTAAGGATTTATCCCTTGTGAGATTTTCCCTTCTCTCCTAATAGGTCTAGAGACCAATTCTTCCAAGGATTTTTTATAGGATTCCTCTATTTATGTTTCAAACTAGCGGACCCATTTTAGGATGCCTCTATCTTATTTTTGTTACTAATGGTCCCATGTAGGATTCATTTTCACTTTTTACTATGCTTTTTTGGTCCCCTGTATGAATCCATTTCCTATATATTGTTCTGAGGACGCATCTTTTGACTTTCTATTTGAGGATCAGATATAGTATTCCTCCATTACCTTACTATTGAGGATCCCAAGTAGGATGCCTTTTCTTAGGCAAGGACCTTGAGGATCCCATGTAGGATTCCTCCTTTACCTTTTATACTGAGGATCCCATGTTAGATACCTCTCATTATTTTAATCGAGGGGACCAATGGGTGACCTGATGTTTGATAGTCTCTGAGTTTGTACATTAGGTATGGGTAGAGAAGGCGTTGGGTGTACCCTTAGAAACTGTGTCAAACTTGTAATTCCATGGGGTTGTATTAGTAGTGATGGTTTTATGCATTCATCCACCATCAATAATTTCTTTATACTTTAACTTTTTTATTTTTGAATATATGATGATTACTAGAGGTGATTCATGGTTGGTGGTTTTTTATCCTCATGTGAGGAATGTTTATTTATATTTGGGATGCCTAGACATTATTCATAGGATCTGGCTTCTGAACCATGTTATTTCTTATTTTTACTAGTATACGCATAGGTACTACAAGAAACTTGGCTTTTGATCCTGTATTTTTTATTATTATATTGCGGCGATTTTGAGAGGTGTTTCATGGAATCCAAATATTGAGAATATGATTATGATGTACAGACTTGTAATCCCTCATAATGACACTCAGGGATGATTCCACTATCTCAAGTGATGAGGATGATCTTTATCTCATATGTTGATGTGTGATTAGGATAATTATGATATCTTCAATATTTTTATTCTCATGGATGATTACGCTCTCCCGAGGGATAGGGGTGATTATTCTCTCCCTGATTGGTTACCTGACTTTAGTGTTAGTCATGGAATATCACATCATAGGATTCCTAGAATGATTATGCCCATCCAAATGATATGGATGATTATTCTCTCACTTATTAGAAACTCTAGGAGTGGTCATGTAATCTCACCAGGGAGTTATCCTTATAGATTTCCTAAGGGTCAGACACCTAGGGGTTATTTGAGTTTCGAATGTCGTGAATGCCTACATACCAAGACCTATGTCTCAGAAATTGGACTAGATTTACATGGACTGAGAATCATGGTGTCTAGATTAGTTAACATTTAATATATTTATGGATTTATTCCCTGTAATCCTTTTTTATAGTGATTGGAGGAAATTACAAGTGAACCCGGGTATAGGATGAGTATCCCCTATAGTGATGCAGCATGCTCATAGATATTTCTATCATTGGCTGAAGAAAGTATATATCTATTGGGATTATATTCCTAGATATAAACCTAATGATAAATTTCTTGATTGGAATGATGTACAACTCAATTCCATTGTATATAATGTCTAGGAAATTGGGATTATAGACCCGATGGTCGACTTCTCTTTGGTTTTATGTTATTTCATTCATATTACTCGTGAATATTCATATTTATGTATATATGTATAGGTATAGGACTATACATGTATACGCACATAGATATGGACATCCATGGTGGCACCTATCTAGTTGACTAGGATTAAGAACTATATTTTGATTGTGGTTTCACATTTTTTCTTTACTTTTCTTTCCAATTGCATCCCATTTAGGTAAATCATGTTATTTTCTGTATGCGCTTATAGCAGCATATTTATAGATTCATCATTAGGGTGGCCTAATGTGATTATTTCTCACCCATGAACAAGTACCTTGATGTATGTATAGAGCTTATGTATGATTTTTTGGTTGATAATAGTTTCATGGTTCATAGGGATGAGGCCAATAATTGAACAATCGAGCAAAGATTCTTTTATGGGTTCTTCTTATCAGGTCGGTGAAGTTCGACAGTGTCTGGAGATCGGGTATGTAGTCTGTCTTTGAGTTAGTTGTAGAGCCCTTTACTTTTATTTCAATTTCATTCTGTAACACTATATTTGTATGGTAATCCCAGTGGGGAACCATAGTTGTATTTATGACATAGTTGTTTGGGTTTTATATAATTTCATTTATTATTACTAAATGTCCTATTTCAGTTTATTTATTACTTTTTGACTATATTTATTTATAGATATATATGATAGTTAGATATTTATGTTGTTTTATTACTCTAATTTGAGAGAATAGTCTCCCCACTATCACACCCTAGGCCCTCATTACTAGTCAGTAGCCTCTGGGATACAGGGAGGCGTGCTTATGTCCTCATAAGGAATAGGCTTGAAGAAATTGTTTAGTGGAATCTAGTTTGAGACGTTACACATGAAAAGGTAAAATGGGATTAGTATATGCATATATCATAATAGATAAGATATTTTTACAACTAGTTGAATTCCAATGGAAATTTAAGAGGATTTTTTATTCAAAATATGAAAATATTTCATGAAAATGAGAAAAATTCATGAAATGATTTCGACAGCATAAAAGTATAGAACATGGATTATGGGGAAACAATAATGATAGTGATTAGAGGTATACCATTATTAAAACACATTTTTTTAATATAAGGAATATAAAAATAGAATAAATAAAAAATAAAAAAGTTGGGAACTTATAATACACATATGTATATGAATTAAAAAGGAGAGGAGGAGGATTCCCTTACCTTAAAGAGTTTCTTAATAAATCATGGAGGAGGAAACCCTAGGACCCTGGAGACACCATTGGGAATCCTTGTAAAGAATATTTTGGAAGTTAAAATACTATAACTTCATAGAATTTGAATTTGGAGTGGATATTTTTGGTGGGAATGGGGTATTTATACTTGAGGAGGGGTGGATTTAAGTTAGTAAAAAATGAATATTTTATATTTAAAACTCACCACTATTGATTGGTATTAATTTCAACAATTTGGGTTGAAAATTATTAATTTTAAGGATATTTAGTTCATTAAAAACATCAAAACCCCTTTTAATTTTTTATTTTTTAGGTATTTTATGTTTTTACCTTTTAACTTTGACCCGCTACATTATTTTACATATACCGTGTAACTCTTTTTTTACCACGATAAATTTTTATGTATAAAAATAAAATTTACATTATTAACTAAATTAGAACTTATAATTCATAAAAATTAATCCATTTTACTTAATTCAATTGATAAAAGTGTTAATAATAAATTCTAATGTTATACTCTGATAACACATAAAAAGGGATTCTTAAAAGTCAAAATCATGGTTTTTCAAAAATGTTGTGCATGTGTTTTTTAATGCAATGCATTATGTACTAAAATAATTTTTTTTTAAAATGGTGATTAAAATTTTTTAAATCTTTATTATTTCTTATTTACATCATAAAATTTATCTTATTTCGTAAAAATAGTATTTTCAATTTTTAAACCAAAAATCTTGTTTTTTAAAAAAATTACCATAAATTCACCCAAAGATAATTATAATGTACTGAAATAAAAAATAAAACTTATTTTATCAAAATAATTTTATATATATGATAATATTGTATTTTAAATAAAAAAATTATTTATTGAATATTAACCGTTTTTATAACGTTAATAACTTTTCAAAAATTATAAAAAATAATTTGGACTTCGATAATTTATATTAACATTAAAATGGTTGATAATATAATTTCAAGAAAATAACATTTATTTAAAATATATAAATTTATCATATTATATAATTTTAATATAAATTAAATAATTATGTAGTTTCTATAAAATAATTTCAATGATCACTTTATTTCTCTAATAATAAAAATATTGACCAATTGTCATCTTAATTAATTTTCATAATCCCCACCAGTCATATTATCCAATTATAATATTTTTTAATGTTCATATATCCCTATAAATATACAATCATACTCTCATCATTAATCACTACATATCTTACAAAGTTCTGTACACATCCTTTAATAATTTCTATGGTTTTCCAAACACTTCTTTTTTCATTTACAATCATTATGTAAAGGGAAATATTGTTTGGAGATTTCAAGCCGATGGAGTTTTTTTATTGAATGTATTTTTCTTTAATATGTATGTATCATTATTGGTCCTTCTTTTACTAGTCCAAATTTATATAGGATTTAAAAATTTATAATGAAATAAACAAAATTATTTTATGTCATTTTATTATAAAACATCATAAAAAGATATTGGGAGGTAAGTGATCCATTAATAAAATAAGATCATTTTTTGAGTAGCTTTAAAAATGATAGAATGTGAATTGAAATCGTTAGAATCACTTTTCTTTCATAACCAGTTGATGAAACATGTAAGAAGGTAGCCTGATATATCTATAACACACCCTATAAATGGAAAAATGATAAAACCAACTTTAACACTTTGTCCTAGGGTTTGGATGAGCATAGAGGGGTGATTGGGAGAATTATAATCATATGAAGTAGAAGGAGAAGTGAAGTGGAAAACTTACCTTGAGATTTCAACCAAGAATCCTGAATAAATAAAGAGAAAACACAGCAATGAGAGAAGTTTGATAGAGGAGGGAGTGTAGGGAAAAGGGGGTCTTAGTTGGGGAATCAAGCGATAAGGGAAATGTGTAGAAATGAGTCTTAGCCTTTTAAAAAAATAGAGCAATTTTGGAACAAAAATATTTTTTTTTAATTTACATGGAATATAGTTTAGGAATATCTTTTACTAAACCATGTGAACACTGTGGTTACCTACTAAAAAATTTTGAGACAACCACATGGTTACCCCTAGAAAATTCACACGATTGAGTTAACAATTCTCAAACTATGCATAACAACACTACCATGGGAAGAATCCTCACATACAGTCAATTCACGATTACTCCTAACCATATGAAAATATTTACAACACCACTTCCCTTGAAAAATTTAAAATTTAAATAAAAAATATTTTTAACCCAGAACAACATAAAATTAATTAAATTTAATTAATTTATTAACACCATGATTATAGGGAGGGTGTGACAAACTCCCCACCATACCACTTTCTTCCCACAAAAAATTCTTAGGATAAAGTATGTGTAAAATGGAATGAATTTCTATGGAAAATCCCATGAAAAAAATCCTCAATAAACTAATATTTCTCAAAAAACCAAAACAACAATGGATCAAAAAAACTCAGGAAGATATTCTGTAGAAAAAAAGGCCAAGTAGTAGTCTGAATTCCATTTATAAATAAAATGAAATGGTGGAATAGACAAAAACATCTTACCAAAGAAGAACATAACATAACCAAGAAACCACGTCCCCAAAATATACAAAGGGAATTCAAAAACTCTATTACCCCAAATCCAACTAATCCAAAAACCCCAAGATATAAACAAATAGGATCCTTAAATCTAAGGTGTTTGAAAACCAAGAAATGTGAGAATATGAGACATTAATTATTAAGAAAATAAAGGGATCTAACCTAAGAGTCACAACCGGAATATGAGTGTTGTTGGTTATAGTAGATATCTAAAGATGGGTTGAATTGAGTACCCAATAAGAAAATTCTATCTAAAATAGGTTTAAATAAAATCCCATAATTAATTAAAATAGATCAGTTAATTAAAATAGTAGATCGATATAATTTCTGATCTTTAAATAGATTTATCAACGATTGATTAGGTATCATTTAAAATAATTATAAAAACTATTTTATATTTTGAATTCCATTTACATAATCAAAACTTATATAAACACTAGTTAATATTAACTATCAAAGTATTGGTTTTTCTTACAGTTTAAAATAGATTCAGATTAATGCTTTGAAATAAAAAAAAGCAAAACACACAGTATAATAAATACAAGAAGTTCAGTCTCTAGATGAGACCTAATCCTATCCAATTTGAAAACACTTAATTTCAATAATATTATATAAAATAATATTTGATGAAAAACCTAGATTGGGTATACAACATCAAAGATATCTAGGCCACATAGTGACCTCTACAATAATATTCGTGGGAATAAAATAAACATAGGACACATAGGGACCCATTCCAAAACACATTGGGAAAATAAAGGTAATGATATTTTGAAAAGATGTCTAGTATCTTCCAGTTATGACATAGGATTCAGTGTGGGTTAAATAAAATAAAGTAAACCACACTCCTCATAATTTAAATAAAATAGATAGAAATATCAAAGAAAAATATGTATAAAGATTTTGTTTCTCTGTCTAATGTGATCTGTAGATCGTGACTCCTTGAATGTAGCGTGAAATGAAACTCAATTTGGGTCTCTAAAAATAAAATTAAAACATAGTTTCATGACCTCTTTTTTTCTGACTACAGGAACGAACTAAATTTTCGATGTGTTCCATTTTTTCATAGTTGGGTATTTAGGAAAGATTCATTATTTAATCTCTCAACAAGTTTCACACTTTTCCTTTCTGTGAATGTCTTTGTATGTAACTGAGTTTCTATTATCTCTCTTCTCTACATGCATGAGGGAGTGTGTAACTTCTTTTAAATAGCAGCATGTAGGGAGAATAATCTTGATCCTCTACTCCTCAAACTGGAAATCTGACACACACTTAAATATATCCCTATAATAGTTTAAGAATAATCATTAAAACAAATTTCATCATTAAATTCTATAATATAGTCATTATAAATATTTCATCCAAAAAATATATATATATATATATATAGTAATGGTGACTCCTTTGAATGGTGAGACAATCATTGGTGGTGATTTGTCTGATGTTGAATTAAGTTGGCAGTGAGACATTTTAATGGTGAGTTAGGCTAATGGTTTGTCTTTCACAATGGTGAATCATCTCGGTGGTAGGTCATTCAAGTAATTTTTTAAAATTCTTCTCGGGTGGTGATTCATCCTTTAGTGGTAGGTCTTTCCGATACCTTGACAATTTTTCATCCTAGCTGTGACTCATTATTAATGGTAGTTATTTTCCATAATTTTTAAAATTTACATGTTTCATATCTAATTGTATGTGTTTTTAACACATATCCAAATTTCTCATCCTCAATGGTGAGTTACATCTAGCAATGAGTGTTTCCAAAACTTTATCATTTTTTCATTCCAACGATGAGTCTTTATGGAGATGACTCATCTTCAATAGTGATTAATTCAAATACTTCGTCAAATTTTCACCAATTAATCATACAATATAAAATGATACCATAAAACATAAAACTAATTAATTACATAATAAATATTATTTTTTGATCATTAAAACAAGGTCTCCAAAAGTGTGTTTAGATACGACTCCTTAGAATACCATCTCGTGGTAATTTTGATAGAAAATACAACCCAATGGCATCCAAAACCCACCTGAAAACAAAACTACACCCTAAGTATCCTTGCATGCACCTTAGGTTATTCTAATGTCCAAACTAGATAACAAAAAACATCCCATAGTCCACACCATAGAAGGTAAATAAGAAACATCAATAAGAAATGTGACATGGATGATTCCAAAAAAGAACACTTCCCAAAACAAGAAACCAAATAAGAACCTAGGAAAACAATGGTCCAAGGATTCCCCAAGAAAATTTCACTAAACATAAATCCCAAAATGGTATATCCTCTAAAATAGACACAAATCAATACTCGAAGGATACACTAAGCAGTGGCCACTCACCCATCAAACCTCAAATGAGGGTTCACATAGAAGACTCCAAGAAGAATTGACCCTCACAAATTCATCCATAAACCAAAATCCATAAGTCTAAAAAACTGGACCTAACTATTTCTAAAGGAACTACTAAAGTAATGCTAACTTGAATCATTAAAAAATACAAAACTCTACCTTCCACTATAATTGGAACTTGGTAAGTGTTAAACATAAGGGGAATGGACCCCTCAGAAGAACACTCTACATTCACAGTAGACCTTTCTAGGAGGAGGGGCCCAAATAAAACATATCGATTCATAGACCGTCATGTGGTTAGGTCCCCAAAGTCACACCAAGTTGTCCCAAAACACAAAAGTAACAAAAAACACATGAATCTCTAAACCTGTAACGTCTCGGATTCAGATGTCACCCAAAGGTTCCCTGAACCCAGTTGGTCACATAACCTCAAGCGCATTTCCACAAATGCCAGAGGCTGCTGACTAGTAGCAAGGTCCAAGGTGTGATAATGGGGAAACTATTCCCTCATTGGAAGAGTATACACAGTGGAAAACAAATAGTAACAATAGAATGAGCAATGATACCATACAACAGAAGTAACAAGTGGAAGATAGATAGTGATGAAACAACTAGAGCATATATACAAATGATGAATTTCACGTGTGTCTAGAAAAGTATCCAAACAAGTCACAATTCTGGAAATATAATATAGAAACCAAAGTATAGAAAAAAAAAAGTTAAACTCCAACAGCATAGCAATCCTCATCATGGTCACATGCTCTCCAGCTCCAATAGCAATCTATCAGCCGATGAGGAAGGGCGCTTTACCTTATCTATACTTGCAACCATATAATCTGTTTGGGTTCAAAATCATGACCCAAACAGGGTGTGAGATGAAGATCAGTAGGCAACCACCAAAATATTTGTGCCTAACTTTCAGTGAAAATATATAGTAGGTAATGTGCAGAAATAAAGCAATAAAATAGGAAGTACTCAAAAGTAAACAATCCTACAGTTTTCAATTACATTAATTTACATTTACTACATCCTTTGAATCTAGAAATATCATAATCTAGCCTAATATCTATATCCCCCTATGTAGCGGTAATAAAACATATTCCCCATAAGACCATCTAAACAATAAAGTAATACCCTGTCCATGCTAGTGATTTAGATTGGTAGACTCATTACAATCATTCAATCATTCATAAACAACCCTTGGGGAAATCTCTCATGGTCTAACCCCTCTGGTTAAATATAACACTAACTCATTAATAATGACTTCCAAGGTAGCTCTCATGGTCAATACCCCTGGGTAAACATAGCAAAAATTGATTATAAACAACCTCCTAGGTAGCTCTCATGGTCAATACCCTTGGGTCTACATAGTATCAATAATTTATAAATGACATTTTGGGTAGGTCTCACAGTCAATACCCCTAGGTCTAAATAGTATCAAAAAATCATAAATGACCACCTAGGTAGCTCTTAGGGTTAATACCCCTTGGTCTATATCTACACCAATGCTCTCATGTTCCTGTGTAAATAAACATTGAAACCCCGATAGTTTTCCTGGCCCAAGGCTCTCATGGTCCATTGAAAAAATAGTGCGCATATCATGTCAAAGCAACACATGTAATCTATAACTACTAAATGTCTAAAAATTCACAAAGAATACCACATGTGTTTCATATAATAAATCAACTCCATCCTAATCAACCAAAGGCATAGAAAAAAATATCCGTCTAATATGAATTCTAGACCAAATGACCATAAACAGTCAATCAAGGGAAAATAAACTCATGGGGTGTCCCATAAATAAGTCATCTAACCTTAAACCAAAGTAAAAACCCCTTAAAAATCAGTCAAACCATTTCAGGAAAGAATTAAGCTTAAAATACAAATCAATAAATACCCCTAAACAAGTATATGTGTCACTTTAGCATATATAATCCAAATACGAACAAAGAAAGGCACAAACCACATACATTGATGCCTTATGATCGATATAATTGAACATCGGCCCTTGAATCAGTCTATAATTTCATAGATTGTTGGTATTTCAATGCACCCAATGACATCTCAATCAGAGCTCATATAGAGAATCGAGAGGGGTTTGAAGTTCATCAGTCATTCTGTTGCTCACCTATACAAAACATGGGGAGGAGAAGATAGTTTTAGACATGAGATGAGACCTCACACCAATATATCAATTAAAAAAGAGAACTACATGGTGTGTTAATTAAATTTACACATCATGTAGTATTACTAACTATCCCCCACATTAAATGGTCTTTTAGGTCACTACACAACCATTTACTCGGTTGTTAAATGGACAGTACACAACTATATGCAGTAACCGAGTACATGGAGTGTACTCATAAGTACACAGTGTGTACTTAGAAAAACCTCATTTCTTCCTTTTTCCTCAAAAACAACTCAAAATAAAGATCCATACATGAAATTAAGATTTGGGTTCTTACAAACATACCCCCTTACAGAAATTTGTCCCCAAATTTCCCTTCCAATGGTGGTGAAGAATAAACTATGAACAACTCTGGCCACTATGATTGTATGACATCCTCCCTCTCCCATGTCTCATCTGTACTCACCCATGCTGCCATAGCACCCATACTAGAGGAAAAAATAGGCCATGGAGAACCTTCATGATGCTATACACAATCCGAATAGGGTGATCCTCGAAGGATGCACCCACCTCTAACTCAACCTCCTCGGGTTGAAAAACATGAGACAGGTCTGAAAAGTAAAGTTGTATATGAGAAACATGAAAGACACCATGTGTATCCCGGTAACTCTGAGGTAACTACAAATGATAGGCAACCTGCCCGACTCTCCCCAAAACCCTAAATGGACCAACATATCTTAGGTAAATATTCCCCTCCCTCCTCATACTTTTGTGTCCTAACCTCGGTGTGACTCATAAGAAAACATGATCTCTGACCTTGAACTCTATAGGTCATCTCCGTCAATCAGCATAATATTACTGCTGAGAATGTGTAGTATCCATACTCTTCTGAATCAACTCCACCTACTCCGAGATCTCCTGGACAAGATGAGGTCCCAGCATAGTTGCATCTCCTACCTCAAGCCAACATAAGAGTGATCGGCATGGCTTACCATACAAAGCCTCAAAAGGTTCTATCTGAATCGTTTCTTGAAAACTGTTATTGTAGAAAAACTCCACTAGGGGTATGTGTCTCTCCAAAGAGCCACTGAAATCCAAGATTAATTCTCAAAGAATGTTTTCCAAGACCTTAATCGTGTGCTCAGACTAACCATTTTTCTGAGGATAGTAAGGTGTACCCAGAAGTACCTATGTACCCAAAGACCTTTGGAGTCCCTACCAGACACGAGAAGTAAATCGGGAATCTCTTTCTGAAACAATAGAGTGTAGAACCACATTTAAATGTACAATCTCTTAGATGTAGAAATTTTCAATCTCATCAACACATATGGTTTCCTTTATTGGTAGGAAATGTGAATCCTTTGTGAGTCTGTAAACAACAACCCATAGAGCATAATTTCCTCTGAGAAACCTTGGTAAACCCATCACCAAATCCATCGCGATATCATTCCACATCCACTCAAGAATGGTTAACTACTACAAAAGTAATTCCATTCGCTGATGCTCTACCTCCACCTGCTGATAGGAGGAACATATCATAACAAAACCAGCTGCATCCTTCTTCATACCTAGCCACCAATACTAGTGATGTAAATATCAATACATCTTGGTGATACCAGGATGAAATTACCATGTCGAGGAATAAAAATCTCGCAACAGCTCCTCGAGTATGTCTACTAACACCCATACACGCCCATGAAAATGAAAAACCTCAACCTCACCTACGGTATATCCAGGGGTAGGTTCCCCGCCTAACACACTCTCCCTTAGGACTAGGCCATCATGATCTTATAGTTGCCTCATTCGCACTCAATCCATTAGATTAGAGGTAATAGATATAAAATAAAGAAATGCATTCCCCTTTCTATCATGTACCTCCAAATACATCTCAAAAAAACAAATCCATAAGCATCCATTCACTGCTAACATTCAGAACTACATGTATCTGAGTTCTCCTGGTAAAAGCATCAGCTACTGTGTTGCCTTTATGAAGCATGTAGGAAAGCTCAGAGTGAAAAGAATGAAGGTAATCAACCCACCTTTTCTATCTCAAATTTAGATCATAGATATTAAATATATAATTTATAATTTTGTGGTTAGTATATACCACAAAATGCTCTCCCAAAAGATAATGTCTCCAACAGCGCAAAACATGCACAACTACAGCCAACACAAGATCGTGTGTCAGGTAATTCTTCTCATATGGCCTCAACTATCGATACTTGTATGCAAAAAGTACTTCCCCCTAAAAAATAATTTCTCCTATTCTGATACATAATTAATTGCAGAATATAGTGTAACTCTTATGTGGCTCTAGAAAAATTCAGATCGGTGTTGAAGTCAATCTCACTTCCAACTCCTCAAAACCTGAATCACAAGAATCTGTCCACAAGTAATTTTCACCCTTCTTAGTCAGGCCCATCAGTGGTGCTGCTAAGTGTGAAAACTCATGTATAAGGCATCTGTAGTAACCAGACAACCCTAGAACACTCCTTACCTCAAAGACGTTCTTCAGATGCTTCCAAGAAACTACTACTCTCACTTTCTCTAGGTATACTGATACTCCCGTTTCTGAGATGACATGACCCAAGAACTGAATATGGTCCATACCAAATTTTCATTTTGAGATCTTAGCATATAACTAATTCCCTTTTAGTGTACTCAATACGATCTCAAGATGGATGTCATGATCATGTTGACTTTGAGAGTACACCAAGATATCATCCATGAAGACTACCAAAAAATAATCCAAGTAAGGATGGAACATTTGGTTCATCAGTTCCATCAAAATTTCCGGCACGTGTGTAAGACTAAATAGAAAAACCAAATACACATATAGACCATACCATCTCTGAAAGGCTATAATAGGTATATCTGATGGTCTAACATGCAACTAATGATAGCTGGATCTCAAGTCAATATTCGAGAACACCCAGGATCCTTGACGCTGATCAAAGAGATCATCAATACTAGGAAAGGGATATCGGTTCTTGACCATCAACTGGTTCAGATTATAATAATCCACACAAATTTTTAGGGTATCGTCTACCTTCTTCGCAAAAAGGACTGGCGAACCCCTAGGAGAAGTACTGGGTCAGATGAAACCCTTTTCCGGCAACTCCTCTAACTGCTTCATGAGCTTATATAACTCGAGTGTAGTCGTCCTATAAGGAGGAATGGACACTGGTGATGCTCAAAGCACGAGATCAATATTGAAATATACCTCTCGCTCTAGAGGTAAACCTAAATATATTTTTGGAAATACATCTTGGAAACGATCCACCCCTGGAGAAAATTCTATCTGTGAAGTCCCCAAGTCATCCAGATAAAAACTAGAGATCTTGGTTATAATTCCTTCGAAACCCTGATTCTTTGGTCGTTCTCTACTCAAATGGACATCACATTATCCCTTGTGTAGAAGATACTCACCCTATGGTGACGTGAAACTCACCCTGTAGAGATAGAAATCAACAAAGGCCAAAAAATTTACCAACCAGTCCATTCCAAAATTGATATCAAAACCCATCATCTCTAATACATTGAGGTCCTATAAGAAGTTACACCCACCAAAATCAAGATTCCACTCCTTGCACTGACGTTCACTAGTTTTCATAATCCCCAACAGAGTGTTTATCATCATAAAATCATTAGACATAAAGATGAAGATCCCAATGATCCCTAAAATGACAACAGATATAAACTATGGGAATCCTTGATATAAAAAAGAGAAGAAGCTAAAATTGAGCCAACTAGAATCATAACTCTAACTATAGAGGTCCAGGGATCTTTATCATACTAGGTATATTCCATCTCAAAATCTTGAATTGTACTGCAGCCCTACGACCCTTCCTGGATACCCTAAGCAGATCCACCCTTCTTTCACTGAAAACCTATCACCTAGCTACCACAACCACAACCACCTCCTCATCCTGAGAGGCCTGAGGAACTCCAATTCCCTGATTAAAGAGAAACTGGTGGTCCTTCTTCTGTATGTGTATTTATAACATATGCTCTTTCACCATCTTCTAGTGAGAAAAAACAGGAAAAAACACTGAAGATGGCCCATATTTCCACAAGATTGGCACTCAATTGGGTCACTCAGACACCGAGGTCTCATGCGCCCAGTCTTCCCGCATTGGTAGTACCTTACCTAGATAACTAAATAAATATCACATGAAATCTCCCTAAGGATCTTCCTACTATCGGTTGAAGGAGTACCATCCCTAAACGTTGAACCACCATGGATCGTATCTCCCAACTCCCACTGATTGCACTTGATAATTAGTGTATGATTTACTATATCAGTCACCGAATTCATCCTTAAAACATTCACCTATGATCAGATTTCATACTTGAGACCATCCTCAAATCTCTTAGACAAAGATAACTCATCACCTCCCAAAATAGGTGCAAAGTGCTGAAGATCTGTGAAACGAGAAAATAAGCCATCATGGAAAGAGAGCCTTGCTTCAAATGTATTAACTCCCAGTATTGATCTGCCCTCAATGTATCGGGGTAGAATTAATCAAATAAGGTCCTATGAAAATCTTACCAAGTCATATCCCAATGAATTACCTCCTCTGGGATAACATCCCACCATATGTTGAAGAAATCACATAGCATGTAAGTCAATAACTTCACCCTCCTCTCCAGAGGTTTCTCTAGATGATTGAATATAGAAATCATGGCCTCCAATCATGACTCTATAACCTATAGTCCTCCATCCCCAGAAAAAGTGGGCCGATGTTGATGGAGGAACACCCGTGCCAACTCTTCTATAGTCGGGGCACGATGTGGTGATCCATAAAAAGTTTTCATAATCCTCAAAAAGGCTTCCCGGAATTTCGCACCATCACCTGTGTCCAGTATAATAGATGGTGCCAAAATGGTCATAACGGTAGGATCTTCTGGTAGTCCTTGATATACCATTTCCAGTGTCTGATCATCACCATGTACCTAGCGTACAACCAAAGTATTTATCTAAATATGAATCTGCAATATCAAGAGCACACCTCAGATCAAGATTATTAAGGACTACATCTTAGAAGTGAAAGAATGGAACAGGAGAAGGAAAATATTCATGTTTTACAAAATAGGGTCACACAGCATGTAGAACCACTACATGGCATGTTCCCTTAAGATTTAACATGGGTGTGTACCTCTACCAACCTGGTCATGTAACACCCCATACACATGCATGTTCCCCATAAGACACAGTGTGTACTTGAATATTCCCTCATGTCCAAGTACTTATACATGGATAGAACTACACGGTTCAGCCGGTGTAACACCACACGGTGTTCACACTCTAGAAACAGCGTGTACTATATAATTTCCATCCACCCATGTCATTAGTCACACGGTCGTACACACTGTCTACTATAGCACGGTGTGTACTCCCATTACATGGTGTGTTATACCAAATATTTCCCAACCCTGTGTCTCTAGTCACATAGTCAAGTCACACAGTCAAAAACTTCACAACGTGTACATATGGTACACTATGTGTACTTAAGAAAAGTCATTTCTTATAGAACAGAAGAACACATGGAATGTGTTCCAAACACCACACGTTGTGTGCTCTGGGTTTTCATATATTAAGCCCTTGAAACTTCTCTGGAACCGGTAAAAACTAATAATTTTTTCTAAGTCATGAAAAATTATAACCCATGGGTCCCTATACTCCCCACAAATCAAATTTTGGAATCCTTTTTCATATCATAATTTAATTAAAGTTACAACATGATCCACCTAATTCCAATCCAAGAGGGCCCATAACACCTCAAGGACTAAAGTTTGGCATCAAACCAAATGATACTTTACATATACCAATACCCTATAAAAATAGAATGTATTCTATCATGGAATCTATCACAACAACATGCATATCTAGCACACCATCTATCACAATAGCATGCAATCAGTAATTCTCCCTAAATGAAATCAAAAAATGCAATAAATTTTATCTCTATAAAGTTCCTATATGATGCATGAGATGGAATACCCTCATCTCATTAGGTTGAAATATAAATATAACCACAATGATATCAATAATAACAAAACAAAACAAGTGTTTCACCCAATGGTGAAATCAAATCAATTGTAAAAATTGAAAAATGAGAAAAAAAATTGTAATATTTGAGGTAACTTGGATTTTCCCTATACACAGGTTAGCTACTCCCAAGAATAGATTATTATCAACTACCTATTACTTTTTATCCCAGTCTATAGGATCTAAATAGTAAGGCAAAGCAGAAATGAACTGCCTCTTATACCACTTTGTAACATCTCGGATCCGGGTGTCACCCAAAGGTTCCCTGAACCCGATTGGTCACATAACCTCAAGCGCATTTCCCCAAATGCCAGAGGATGCCGATAAGCAGTGAGGTACAAGGTGTGATAATGGAGAAACTATTACCTCATTGGTAGAGTATAAACATCTTAAAACAAATAGTAACAATAGAGGAAGTTGTAATACCATACAAAAGAAGTAAACAATGGAAGACATATAGTGATAAAACGACTGGAGCATATATACAAATGATTCATGTCACATGTGTCTATGAAATCATCCAAAAATGTCAAAATGCTGGAAATACAATATAGAAACCAAACTATAGAAGACAAATTAAACTCCAACAGCATCACAAGCCTCGGCTTGGTCCCATGCTCTCTAGCTCCAACAACAATCAAGAACCTAATGAGGAAGGGATCGTTCCCTTATCTATACCTGCAACCATATAATATTTTTGGTTCCAAAAGCATGACCCAAATAGGGTGTGAGATGAATCCCAGTAGGCAACCACTAAAATATCTGTGTATAACTATCAATGAATGTATATTGTAGGTAATACGAAGAAATGAAGCAATAAAATAGGAAGTACTCAAAAGTAAACAATCCTATAGTTTTCAATTGCATTAATTTACATTTATTACATACTTTGAATCATGAAATATCGGGATCTAGCCTAAATCTATATCCCCATGTGTAACAGTAACAAAAAATATGTCTCATAAGACCATCTAAACAATCAAGTAATACTGAGTCCAAGATTGTTCTTTGTCTTGGCAGACTCGTCACAATCATTCAATCATTTATAAACAACCCTCTGGGAAAGCTCTCACAATCTAAACCCTCTGTTTTAACATAGTACTAACTCATTAATAACGACCACCAAGGTATCCCTCACAGTCAATACCACTAGGTCAACATGGCATAAATCAATTATAAATGACCACCTATGTAGCTCTCACGGTCAAAACCCATGGGTATACATAGTATCAATAAATTATAAATGACCACCTTGGTAGCTCTCAAGGTCAATATACCTAGGTCTATATAATATCAAAAAATCATAAATGACCACCTAAGTAGCTCTCATGATCATTACCTATGGGTAAATATCTACACCAAGTCTCTCACGGTCCTATGTAAATAAACATGGAAACCCCCATAGTTTTCCTGGTCCAAGGCTCTCACAGTTCATTGGAAAAACAACATGAATATCATATCAAATCTTCACATGTAATCTATAACTACTACATGGATAAAAATTCAAAAATTATACCACATGAATTTCATATAATCAATCTACTCCATCCTAATCAACCAAATTCATGGAAAACAAGATATCCCTAATTGGACTTCTAGACCAAACGGCCATAAACAGTTAATCAATGGAAAACCTACCCATGGTGTGTCCCGTAAACAAGGCATATAACCTTATGCCTAAGCAACAACCTATTTAAAATATGTAAAACCATTTCAGGTTAGAAGCATGGTAAAATTCCAAATAAACCAGTACCACAAAAAGGGATATGTGAAACTTTAGCATATATAATCCAAAGATGAACAACAAAAGGCACAAACCACCTACCTCGATGTCTTACAATCGATATACTTGAACATAATACCTTGAATCAGCATATAATAGTGTAGATCAGTTGGATTCCAATGCACCTGATGGAGCCTCAATCAGATCTCGAATGGAGAATCAGGAGGGGTTTAAAGTCTGTCGGTCATTTTGTCACTCTTCTATAAAAAACACGGGGATAAGAAGACAGTTTTGTACACAAGACATGACCCTACTCCGATGTATGAATTAAAAAAACTACATGGTGTGTTCATTAAATGTACATGCCATGTAGTATCCTTAACCATTCCCCACATTAAGCGGTCTTCCAGGTCACCACACGGCCATGTACTTAACTGTTACACGGACAGAACGCAGTTGTACGCAGAGACTCGTTACACGGTGTGTACTTAGAAAAACCTTATTCCTTCTTTTTTCTTGGAAAACAATGCGAAATCAAGAACTATTCTGTAAATTGAGACCCGAGTTATTATAAAAACATGCAAGGTTTTACAAAAATATTATTTTTAGAACTATAGAATTAATTGAAATTGACCCTTATTTCTTTCAAAACCAAACAAAATCCATTTTAAAAATTCAAATCTCAAGTCCTAACCCTACTTGGTAAATTTTAAAATGTTTCAAAAATGGTTTCAAAACAAACACCACTTTTTTTTAAAAAAAACACCTTTCCTTATTTCAAAATTAAACAAACACTTTCTTTCTTGAAATAGTTTTCAAATCACCTGCATTTTTTAAAATACACCCACAAGGGTAAATTCCAAAACATTCAAAAAAATCAATTCGGAAATCACTAGTTTCCTTAAAAGGGGAAACCCATATTAAAAAAACTATATTCACTTGATTAGAAAAATCAATTACACAAAAAAATATTTTCCAAATTCCAAATGAAGTCAACTATATCAAAACATTTTGTGAACCCAATATTATTTTACAATAAATCTATAAGGCCTTTTTTTTAAACCCAAAAAAACCTCAACAAAACCATTTTTCACACACACATATGAGTTTCATGTCACATTAAAAAGTTTCATAAATAAGGAAAAAAAGACTCAAAATAAATCTAATGATTCCAACATGCCACAAGCCTAACCATAACCCTTATCTTGTTTCCCTTACACACTAGTCAGTCCAAAGGACAAGTGGTCTAAATAGAAAAATAATTTGAGATACAAAACTATGCTTAAATTATCAACAGGGTTTGAGGCCACATGGTTTCTGGCCACATGATAATAATGAATTAGTTCCTAAAGAGTTTCTATAATCAAGAATTCTTTTGACACATGGTTTTATAGGACCTATGAACCAACCTCACTTCTTGACTTACTTCTTTGTCACTATCATAAAATATCACATACAACCCCCAAGAAAACTCAACCCATAGCGATGAGGTTCAAAACCCTACTTTTATAGGAATCATATGATAATCCAATAATGGAATCAAATGGTAAACCAATAAAATCAAAACTCAAAATTTAATTCAACTTTCCATGGAAACTCAATACTTGTGGAAGACAATAGATATCTATTCTCTCCTTACATCTACCTCCCAAGTCATGATAGCCAAATTTCTAAGATACCATCACCCCAGATAAAAGAGTGTGTTCCAAAGGCTTAGGATCCTATGGAAAAGATGAACCAAAACCTCTGATTCCATTTGTAATTATTGGGAAAAAATCCATTAAGGTAACATTGAAGCATTTTTGGGTTGATTGTGATTGTTGAAAAAAAGGGTTTATGTGGTCAGTTGTGGTGTTCTAGAGATATTATTGAAAATCTATGTTGAAAAAGAACCATGACAAAGGAATGGATGATCTAGAGGTAGTAAAAAAAGATCTTATATAAGGTGGCACCATTTTCCAGTGTTTACGAAATTTTTGGGCCTTAAAATCTGGAAAATGAATAGAGGTGTTTTTGGAAAAGGAAGTTGAATGAAAGATTGAAGTTGATTTAGAAACTTGTGTACAAGGAATGTTTTGGCATTAGAATGTAAAAATATGGAAAAGGAATGAAGTGTGAAAAATATTTGGAAATGTGCATGAAAGGTGATTTTTTAAGAAAGATACCTACGCACCCAATGAGATGTCAAATGGGGTTTTTCATAGTCGAATATGATCTTGCGCAACACATCAAATCTTCCACACAAGAGTCGTAAATGCCTATAAATAAGATTTAACCCCATAATTTTAAGAATCTCAATACTTAAAGGAATTTATAGCTCTGAAGAATGTAATATTTTTAAGTAAAGTGATTTGCATGAAAGAATTGGAGTTGTGCGTAATCTAAGGAATTTGTGTGTAAGATTTGAGTTTCGTGTAAGATTTAAGGTGTGTGAAAAAGGTGTTTTGCGACAAAAGTTAAAACTTGTGTACAAGGAATTAAAGGTGTGTGAAAATACTATTAATGGATGAATGAACGATTTACAGTTTCTGAGTACATCTATGGTAAAGCAGTATTAATTTGTCGATGAAAGTGGTATATCAATAGAGAATCTACTTACAGTGGATGATTCATTTATTTGAGATAATTAAGGGACCTAAAATTCTATAAACTATGATTGGATATTCTAAAGAATTAGTGAGAACCCTTCAGTTGAGAGAGTAATGAGCTTTCAAATTTTGATTGGTTGTAAACTAGGAGGGGCAGTTAGTCCACTCCAAACATTGTAAACTACGGTTCACTATTAGTGGATTTCATACATCGGCACATCTTCATTGTATACTCCTTGGATGTATCCTAGTGATTTTGAACCAAGTAAAATTTTTGTGTTCTATTCATGCTTTAATTTCTATTCGTAACTATCTATGGGAAAGAGAGAGAATAGGGTTTTTTTAAACAAATAAACAAGATCAAAAACGGTGTTTGTTTTAACCTATCATACCCAGATTCACCACCCCCCCCCTCAAGGTATTTGACCTAGTGGACTTAACAATTGGTATCAGAGGGAAAGTTTAATATCAGTATTTCTCTATCTATGTATATAATCAATCATAAAGGTATTCCAATATTCAATGGGAATAATTACCTATTAAGAAAGAATCGGATGCAACACTAATTCTTATCCTTAGGAATGGATTTATTTACAGCAGTGATGCATGGTATTTAATCTAACATTGATAGTGGTGCATTATCAGAATCTAAACAAAGCTAATTAAATGTTGAAGCCAAAGGAATCAATACTTTACGGGGAGCTATATCCATTGAAATATATATGAAGGTTATGTCATGTAAAATATCTCATGATATGTGGGAGAAACTGTTGAATATATATGAAGGTGATTCAAATGTCAAAGAGGCAAAGATACAGGTTCTGTGGAACCAGTATAAAGATCTAAAAATGAACCCAAACGAGTCTATTGATGCATTATTTTTTTGGGTTAATATTGTAGTGGAATACGTGCATGGTCTTGAATAAATTATTGAATATGTAAAGATCTTCAAGTTTATCATAAAAATATCACCACCTCGGTTCAATCCAAAAGTTTCAGTGTTGGAGGAAAACGATCCAAAGGAGCTGAAATTGGATAGCATGAATAGTACACTTGTCACAAATGAGATGATAAATGAGAAAATTGTGTCTATAGAAAATGTTAATTCAAAAGAAGTGGAATTAATGGCCATGAATAAGCTTACCATTGAAGATTTATAAGAATAAGAAGATATGGATGAAGTGGTTTCTTTCCTTTCTTTAAATATTCAAAGAGGAAAAGGAATATTCAAGGGGAAACTTATACTTTCTTGATTTAGATGAGGAAAGGTTGTTCATATTGTAGCAAGGTTCCCCAAGAAGTTCTGTAAAGATTTTGATAATGAAGTTGAAATTCATATGAAGATTTATTCAGCCTATGTGAAAGGAAAGACAAAATTTAAGAAAAGTTTCTTTAAGAAAAAGAATCTTCGTTAACAAGAATGTGATAGTTCAGAAGAATATATGGTTGAAGAGATAGAGAACTGTAAAGATCGTGGAGAAAATGTTATGGTGTCAGTAGTAAGTAGCACCTAGAAAAGGGAATAAATTGAAAATTATGAAGAATAATTTGAAGAAAGTGTTGACTTCAAAGATGAATTGTAAGTTGCACTGGAAGAGATAGATTTTTAGAGATGCAATGCTAATAAATCCAACAAAGTGGTTTGTGATTCCAAACTCTATATGTAGTAGTAGAAAGAAAGTTAGTATGATCTTGCGGAATAAATATAAAAACTGAAGACTTCAACACCAGAGAGTTCAGAAAAGGTTTATGAGTATAAGATCTAAATTGAGGAATAAAAGAGTGAAATCGATAGTTTGACTAACACTGTAAGAGATCAAATCAAACATATCGAAGCACTTGAAGAGGAAGTAGTCGGCCTACAAAAAAGATAAGGGTTAAGAAAAAATCTTAACTCCCAATTTGAAATTGGGAAATAAGATCATTCAAAATATGAAAAAGTTGAATTGGTACATAGAGCTCCAGTAGAATTGAAGCAATAGTAAGATCCAAGTGATAAGGCCAATATAGGGCTTGATCAAAAACAGAAAGAAGTCATGGTTGAAGTCAAACAGCAAGCACCTGCTACGAGATTGAAAGTTTATTTGAATATGAAGCAGAATAATAAGATTTAGAGAACCCAAGGGACAACTAGTAGTGTAGAAGTGACATGTAGGAATTCACCCTACATCAGATGTTATTACTGTGGAAAGATGATACATTCACAAAATGGTTGTTTCATAGCTTCTAGATATCAAAGGAAACAAAAACAACAGTGGAGGCCAAATAGAGCTCAATACTGTAGAATATCTTTTGAGACACATTTTTTTGTTGTTGATGATTTGAAAACATGTTTAGATATTATACATCAACCATTCAGAGGAATGCGCTAAAGAAAAATCTGAGTAGTCACAATCACCAAATCAAAGAATAAATAGGTGAGTTGAAAATGAAAAAATTATTTTCATCTTTTCAAGATGAACTCCTTCTATCATACTCCAAGGAAGATCAAGATTTTCAATCTATTCCAAGTGTGAATCCAAAAACATGGATCAAAAATAAAAGAGATGAGAATGTTGTGGTTGTGGAAATTTAGCTTAAAGCATCAGATCATTCTGGTGTATGGATCCTTGATACCAGTTTCACATCCCATATGATAGGAAATATAGATCTTGTTATAGGCATAAAATATGGAAATGAATTTGTCAAATTTTGAAATGATGAAGGCCTGAAGATAATTGGCTCGAGAAGTCCATGTTTGGGGTAAAATAAATGAGATGTGCCCATTTATTAGTAGTTGAACTTCTTAATCACTACTTACTGAGTGTCAATAAACTATGTGACTTAGGGAATTCTAAAAGATTTACTAATAATATGTGTATCATCAAAGGAAAATATGGTTCAGTTCTTCTATAGGAGAAAATAATAAAGGGAAATCTATATTTTGTAAGTGAGGAAGAAGCTATGTGTGTTTTATCTAAAGAGGAAGAAAAAGTTTATGGCATAAACAAATTGGTCATCTATTTCAACCATCCCTAGAGGATCTAGAAAAATGTAATGAATCTATAGACCTACCTAATATATCATGTGATCGTACTCATACGTGTGTTTCATTCCAACAAGGTAAGATCATCATAAATACATACAAGGAAATGGAATAGAAGTCAACAAAAGTGCTTGAGTTGATGCATATGGAGGTATGTGTACATATCTCACCAAGATCCATTAACGGGAAGAGATATTATATTATTTTAATTGATGATTATAGAATAATGGTATGGTTATTAGTCATTTGCCACATTTTTTATGTGTTTAGTTGCATAAAGAAGTACCATAGTTAATCTGAAAGGATGATTGAATAGAAATTTTTATGTTTCATACTGATAATGGTACGGAATTCACAAATATTCAACTAGAGAAATATCTCGAGAAACGTAGGATAAGGCATCAATTTTATTTAGTGAGAACTCATCAACATAATGGAGTGGTTGAGATGAGAATTTGAATCATTAACAACATGGATAGAATGATTCTCATGGAAAAATACCTACCAGAGAAATTTTGGAAGGAAGGAGTCTTGACATCGGTCTATATCTCTAACGGGGCTCTGTTGTGTTCGAAGGAAGGAAAGAATCCATATGAGATTTTTATGGAAATAATCCAACATTAAAATACTTTTGAATATTTTTATCTATGTTCTTTATTATCAGCAAAGAAAAATATAGAAAATTAAATTCACATGGAGATGAGGGAATATTCTTTATCTATGTAAGAAAAATCAAATCATATGAATGCTTTAATAAGAGGTTGGGAAAAGTTGTTGAGGGAAATGATTTCACTATAGTGGAAATTGAAAAGAATATTCAAAAACATAGTGAATAGGTTCCTGATGAATTTGATGATGAGGTAATTGATATAGGTGGATAAGAAGTGGTGGATGTTGATTCAAAACAAGATACTGATGATCGGCAAGAAGATGTCAAGTCTGTATCTACGAAGAAGCCAAAGAGTCGAGCTGAAATTGAAAGAAAAAATATCATTAGCGATCAGACATTTCATGTTAAAACAAGAATAATGAATTGATTACAGAAGGAATCTTTCCTATATCAAGTAGAGCCTAAATATTTTTCTAATGGAGATGAATATGAAAATTGTGTTCAGGAAATGAATGATGAACTAGACTAGATTGAAAAGAATCAGACATGGGAGATTTTTTTGAGGACAACAAATAATAATTTCATCAAGAATAAATGGATGTTTTACAACAATATGAATAAAGATGGAATATTTCTTTGAAGAAAAGAAATACTAGTGTGCAAAGGATACTCCTAGATAGAGGGTATCGATGTTGATGAGACATTTGAACCTATTGTAAGACTGGAGAAAATCTGATTATTCTTAGCCATCACAGTGCAAATGAAGTTCAATGTTTTCAAGATGGATGTAAATTAATCATTTCTAAATGGGGTTTTGGAAGAAGAAGTTTATATTGAGAAGCGTGATGGTTTTCTAATTCATGAATATGAGAACAGAGTTTATTGGTTGAAGAAGGCTTTATATGGGTTGAATCAGGCACCAAGATCATGGTATTGAAGGCTATATCATTTTTTAAAGAATCTCGATTTTCATTATGGTGGAGTTGATTAAACTTTATATGTGAATAATGATAGTAATTATAGAATTGTGGTGCATTTATATGTCGATGATATAATATTTGGTGGATTAGATGATATGAAGTGCATATAGTTTTCTGTATTCATGAAAAATGAGATCGAAGTATCAATGATTGGTGAGATGATGTTTTTCCTTAGTTTACAGGTTACAAAATAAATGAATGGCACATTAATTTCTCAATATAAATATTCCAATGAGGTTATAAGAAGGTTTAGAATGGAAAATTTTATGGAGATGAATACTCTAGTGGATACCTTTATGAAACAGTCACAGGATGATGAAGGAAATGTGGTTAAAATCAAATAATATATGCAAATAAGTGGAATCTTATTGTACTTGATAGTGATAATGCCTGATATTTTCTTTGCCACATGCCAAGAAGCATGGTATCAATGTAATCCCAAATAAAGCCACATGATTATAGTGAATAAAATACTTTGGTATATCAATGGCATGGGAGACTTCAGTTTGATGTACTATGACAAATCTCAGAAAGAGTTATTGAGATATACATATGCAAATTGGGTCGAATCACCAGATGAAAGAAAGTCAACATTAGGTGGTTCATTCTATCTTATTTGATTATGTATTTATTGGATAATAAAGAAAAAATATTTAATTTCCTTGAGCACTAAAAAATCTTAATATATTTCAGAACTCAAGAATACACACAATTATTAGAGATTAAGTAGTATATTGATGATGTTGGAGTAGATGTGGAGTCTGCAATCAAAATCCATTACAATAATTGAAGTGCTATAAATCATAAAAAAAATTCAGTCCATCATTCAATGGAAAATAACATTGAAATAAAATATCATTTTATCAAGTAGAATGTGTAGCAAGTTCTTGTGAAGATAGATTGTGTGCCTATATATCTATAGATTGCATACATTCTAACAAATACCTTACCTAAATAAGCGTTTGAGAAGCATCGACCAGCTCTAGGAGTCCAGTCAACCCCATACACTTAAAAAAGTGTGGGTGTGGGACCACCCTCTCCCCGAGGTATGGTGTGTATTTTACTTAATGTGATAATTTGTGTTCTTTATCCTATTTTATACCTAAAAGGAATGGATTTCGGGTTCGTTGAAAAGGGGGGAGAAATTTTGAAAAGGGGTGAAAATGTCTTAGTCAGAACACGGGAATAAGCTGAATGGTGGAACAGCGAGATAGAAGGAGTATTAAATCTAAAGATGCTTGAAGTGATTTATAAAAGGATACATATCATGAAAAATGATGTTTGTGACGATAGAAGATGAGTGTTTTTAGAATATAATTAAGTGATTCATTAATGAAAATTGCATTGTACTCTTTATTCTCACACTGAGACTTGCTCATGTGGGATTAGAGTGTGTGTTGAGAAAATCTTTGATAGCTATATTAATCACATGAATAGAATGGTTTTAAAATATGTATGAAGCTATAAAGAGGTATTAATTTATGAAAGAGTTTTCAAAAACCCCAAAGGGTTATATTGTTTGGAAAAAATCCTTCAAGGTAACATTAAATAATTTTTGGGTTGATTGTGTTTGTTGAAAAAGAGGGTTTTTGTGGTCCGTTATGGTGTTCCAAAGATATTTTTGACAGCCTATATTGACAGAGAACAATGAAAAAAGTAATGGAATATCTGGAGGCTATAAAAAAAGATCGTATATAAGTTGGTGTCGTTTTCTAGTGTTTGTGAAATTTTTTAGCCTAAAAATATAAAAAATGAAGAAAATGTGTTTTTGAAAAATGAATTTGTAAGAAATATTGAAGGAGACTCAAAAACTTGCACGCAATTCATGTTTTGAGATCAGAACATCAAAAAAATTAAAAGGCATGAATTTCATAAAAGATGTGTAAATTTTCGTTAAAGTTCAGTTTTCACAAAAGAGACTTGCGTGCCCAATGTGATTTCAAATGGGGTTTTTTGTGCTTGAAGAGGACCTTGAACGCCACGTTGAATCTTCCTTGCAGGGATCTGCGATGCCTATAAATAAGTAGTGACCCCCCTCATTCAAAGAATCTCAATACTTAGAGTAAATCCCAGCTCTGTGGCATGTAAGATTTTTAAGTAAAGGGAGTTGAACAAAATAATTGGAGTTGAGCACAAGATAAGTAATTTTTGTGTAATATTTGAGTTACACATAATATTTATGTTTTATGCAAAATGTGTTTCATGATAAAAGTTAAAACTTGCACACAAGGCATTAAAGTTTCATGCAGGGTGTAGTAAGGGATGCATGAAATATTTTTATTTACCCAGTAAATATGTGGTAAAGAAGTATTCATTAGTGGATGAAATTGGAACATTAATATATCATCTATATATAGTTGATGAGGAAATAATTTGAGATAATTAAGGGACCTAGAAGTCTATAAACTGTGAGTGGATCTTCTAAAAAAGCAATGAGCACATTTCAGTTGAGAGAGTTGTGATGTATAATTAGTAGAAGGTATCAGTCACAAATTGCTCAGTGTCAGTCAACTATGTGACTCAGGGAATTTAATGATATTTACTATGAATATTTTCATCATAAAAGGAAAAGATGATGCATTTTTTATTTATGGGAAAATAAAAACGGTAAATCTATATCTTGTAAGTGGGGAAGAATATATGTTCTTTTTATCTAGATAGGATGAAAACAAGTTATAGAATAAACGACTTGGTCATCTATGTCAACTATAGTGACACATACTTTACATACAATGATATTAGTTCAAAAATTAATTATTTTCATTAAAAAATATAATAAATCCATGATAAGACCAAATAGTTATAGTGTTTTTATAAACTGGGAAACATAAACAATTGGTTCATAAAATGTCAATATTGTCTCCCACTTATTTATTTATAACTAGAATACTTTCTGGAATATCTTACTTAATACCCTTATTTATGACCTAGGGAAAAGAAAAATATGGAAGGGTCAACTAAAATTCTATATAAGGGTATACAAAGGAAACATCAACCATATCATAATCATAATACATAAGAATATAACATTTTAAAATCTTATCCTGCATACAAAATATAATGATATCATGTCATGGGATAAAAGTTCATAAGAATTAATGGAAATAATACCAAAAAGTCATAATATAAGACATGAAGTTTTGTGGAATACACATAAGAAGAGAAAATCATTTCCATATTATCAAAGGCTCATAGCCAAGACCATCATAGCAGAAAAGGTCCATTACTGAATCTGGTTTATATGTCGTTTCAGCCCTATATTACTGAACTAGATTTACATATTCCACAAAAAAAAACATAAATCATTCATCATAGCATAACCCATGAAATAAAATGGTTTTCTTAGAAATCATTCCATCATAATACTTATAAAATAAATAGATTTTATGAAAATAATTACATCATAAACAAAATCAAATAAATGTAATAATTGGGATATACATATAACCCTATGTCATCTTAGATGGAAAATAATTTTGATAAAAAACTTCAACCTAATTCTTGAGGAAAATATATTTTCTTCTTAAAAAGCATTTTATTTTCTCAAAATATTGTGCAATTATTAAAGAGAAGTATTTAGTAAAAAATAAACTTTAAATAATTTAATATAAGCTTCATGGAAACAAGTCATTATGATGATGTAAAAATCTGTTCATGTTGTATAAGTTAAAAAAACATTCTTCTTGTACTCTTGCTAAAAATGTCAAAAAAGGCCTCATATGAAAAATGAAAGAAAGATTCCTTCCATACAATTTAATAAAACTTCACCAATGGGTAAAATTTATTTTAAAAAATAGTAGAAGAAATAATATTATATATTTAGTAAACATGTATGTGGAAGATAAATATACCCTAATAAATACTTACGAATAAACAATCTTGGATAATAATGAGATTGCAGAATTATCCTATACCTTAGGTATGATATCCTTCGTATGTATCTAAAAATATTTTATAAGGATTTAAATAATTTTTTTCACTTATTCTATAATAACAATCATTTTTATGATATCATATATGATTATATTATCATCTGTTAGTTAGTAACATTTCATTGTCACTCGTTATTCAGATATTAACTACTTTATGTTCTTATGCAAGTTTTTTCAAGTAAGTTCATGTTCCACATATTAGGTTATAGTTATATCATTTACATAATGATATCATATTTATATATATCATATTTATTCATTCCATTCATTTATATAATCATCGTTTAATGAAGATCATGTAGAATGAATCGCATCGTATCTTGGAGATGGTAGGTTGTACGTATGCACAAGAGACGATATCATTTACTTAATGGTAAAATGATATGTAATTGGGTGGTATATTAATTATAAAGAATAATTATCAAGTTATATTCATTATTTAAATCCATTATACTCATAATTATACCAATCCAAATAAATTATTGTTAAATAAAAAATTACACCATAGCGTGGAGACGGTAAGCCGTACGTACACACGCATGGTGATATTGTTATTTGTATGATGGATAAAAGAAGGTATAAGGTTGTCCAATAATTATAATAACATCTAATAATGTATAATATACTATATCTATTACTTTAGTATTGAAACAACATAGTAATAGGATGTATAAGAAGAAAATAATTTTGAAAGAGTTGATAAAACAATTACCTCTTTTTCGAGTATCTCCAATTTATTTGCACAGAAGGTCACCTTAGGATGGATCTATGCCCAAATTGTGGACTTTAGGAAAAATATAGAGATTTGGGGAGCTTAATTGAGTATAATTTAAATGATCCAAGTGGAATGAATGGTGTGAGTAAGTTGGTAGAGGTGGTGGCCTCTTATAAGATGGATGGGGCACTTTAGGAATGTTTTGAAATATTATTTGATTATAAAATTATTTTCAAATTATATTACTTAAAAGTGATAAATTTATAAGATAAAATGAATATGGGTCTAAATCCTCTCAAACAATGGGTTTTAGAAAAGTATAGGTCACAAAATTACCCTTATCTTTTAGCTTTAACCATTAGTTAAAAACATTAACTCTTCCCATGTATTCTTGTATTTTTTTAATATATGGTTACTATAGTTACTATAAAATTCCAACAGAACCACAAGTGGATCATTAATGACATTTTTAACATTATATAAGTCATTTGTTCAAATATTTAATTTTTAGGACCATTATATAATTTAATAAAATAGTATTTTCCTTAAAAACTCATTTATGTTAATTTTGACACTATTTAGTAAATGATTTTTCTTAAAGTCATAACAACTTTATTAATTATAAAAAACTAAATTAACTCAAATATAACATGTAATATTCCTCCATAAAATTTTTTTATTTCATCATAATTTTCAAATGTTATTTATTTTAATATTTATAATATAATTTATCTGAATCTTTCATTAATAAGGTAATCACTACATCATCATTGTGTCTTAAATAAATTTATTTATTTAGTGACTAAAAATTATAAATAAAATATCATGATGTAGGAAATATTTTTAGATTTATAATTATTATTTATAGTCAAATAAATTATTTATATAACCCAATATTAAAAAAAATTAGTAAAAGATACATGTTTATGTTATGTTTCTCTTTACTTTAATTTAAAAAATTCTAAAAGGTCATTATCACACCCAAGTGGCTCTATGGGGTCTTAAAATATACCCAAATATTCTCATGTTTGTACATATCACATCCAATAGGATTATGAAATGTTTTATGGCATTTTTATTTTATTATAATATTATTTCTTACCCATATTTACCAGATTTACCCTTTAACCATATTAAATAAAAAATAATTACTAAAGTTACTATTCATAATGTCCAAAAATAAAAGGTACCTTTTTACAAAATTTGTACCATATGATTAAAAATATGAAATCCATTTTTCTACATTCAAAATATATAATTTTAAGAAATTAATTTAAAATAAATCCTATTGTTGGAATGAGAGAACGTGTATTTAAAAGATAAAACATTGCAAAAGATTGAAATGTTTTTACAAATGAATTCAATGTAAAATTAATGATAATGAAATAAATTATATTGAATGATAAAAATATATTCTATTTATAATTTAAAACCATTCAATGTTATATTTTAACCATATAAATTATTTCTATGAAAAAAGTTTTTTTCACTTAAAATTTAGTGTATTTTTACTATTCATCAAACTTGAATGTTATTAGAAAAATATTATAAATTCATCCAAATTACATTTTTATATCATTATTTAAAAGAGAATATTTATATTTTCATATAAAAATTATTAATGTGTCAAAATACTAATTTCAAAGGGGTTCACAATTCAAAGGCATAAGATTAAACTTAAAAAATATAAGTTTTTATACAACAAATAGGGTTTATTCACACCCTATGAGTTAAATATCCATTGGATTAATATAAAAATATTTTATATAACATATATATTTCATTAATTTCATTACCAATAGTAATTCTATCAAAAATAAAAATATATAATTTATATTTATCATAAATAATTGATAGCCAAAGAATTTACAATGTATTTTCATAGGTCATTTATACTTATTCCCTCTCACCTAACGGATAGTCTATAATGGTAAATTTTTACTGAATTAATCTTTTGGTTCATTTAAACTCATGATTCCATGAAATGTAAGCTACTGAATAATAAAAAATTATTTAAAGAAAATATTTCATAAAAACGTCCGGGTGTCACACTACACCCCCCTTAAACTGAATTTCTGCATCGAAATTCGTCCCTTGGAAACAAATGGATGAGTATACCTCTCCATCATTAAATCCTCAAGTTCCCATATAGCTTCTTCAAATTTTTTGTTACCTTATAAAACTTTAACCAAGTGAGTGGTCTTGTTTCTTAGAACCTTTTCTCTACGATCCGGAATCTCTATCGGTTTCATAAGAAATATCTTTCTCTAGTGGTATAACTTCTGAGTTTAGTATATATGAAGGATCAGGTCTCTACTTTCCCATGAGAGACACATGGAACAAATCATGAACTTGATAGAGATTCGGTGGAAGTGCCAATGGGTAATCTACCTTCCCAAAATGATCCATAATTTCAAAAGGACAGATATAATTGGGGATCACCTTTCACTTCTTTCCAAATCTCATTACTCTTTTCTAGAGAGATATTCATAGAAACACCTTATCACCCACTTCAAACTCTAGGTATTTTTTTCAGTTGTCAGCATAACTTTTTTTCCAACTCTGATCTTCTCTTATGTTTTGTTGAATATATTTGACCTTTTCTACCATTTCATCAATAAGATCAGGTCCTAATAGCTTCCTTTCTCCAAATTTGTCCCAGTAAGCTGGAGTTTTGCACTTTTTTCCATATAGGGATTTATAAGGAGCCATTTGAATACTGGTTTGAAAGCTATTATTTTAAGAAAATTCCACCAATGGTGTATGTTGATCCCAACCACACTTCAAATCCATAGATCAAGCTCTCAACATGTCTTCTAGAGTTTAAATTGTCCTCTTAGACTAACCGTATGTATGATGATGATAAGTAGTGCTAAAACTTAACTCTATATCCAGAGCCTACTGAAGACTTCTCCATAACTTTGAGGTAAACCTCCGATCCCAAAAATATATAATGGAAAGTGTTTCTCCATTAAATCTTACCACTTCCTTTATAAATATCCTAGAAATATGGTCAAGAGATAAATCCTATATAATATCAATGATGTGTGCTGACTTTGTAAGGTGATCAACTATAACCTGGATAACTTTATTTCCTTTCAATGTTTGGGAAGTCTAATGAAAAATTCCATAGTGATGTTTTCCCATTTCTATTCTGGTATGGGAGATGGTTGTAACCTCTCTTTAGACTTCTATCACTCAGCCTTAACTTGCTGTCAAACCAAGTATCAAGAGACATATTCAATGAAATATATTTTCATGCTATCCCACCAGAAATACTCTTTCAGGACTTTATATATATTTGTTCTTCTAGGGTGAATAGATAATGAAGAACTATGATCATCATCCAATAGCTCCTTATTTAATTCTGGTTTCGGAGGAATAAACCCCAGATCCAGAAACATATAATTTCATCATAATCAAGGTTGAATTCAGGAGCATTTCTTACATACTTTTGTAGCTCTGTGTATTTCTTATGCACCTCCTAAATTTTACCTTGAATAGATGGTTGAACAATCAATTGAGAATGATAATATTTCTCCTTTTCATTTAAAATCTCAAGATCCATCATTTTCAAATCCATAAATATTGGATCTTTTGTGATCCTCATCATGGATAGGCTAGCATGGGCTAGTTGACTCAAAGAATCTGTCACCTTGTTCTCTTTCCAAATGGGTAATGTATTGATAATTAATAATCTTTAATAAAATTCAACCATATTCTTTGGCACATACTCAGATCCTTTTGTGTGAAAATATACTTTAAACTTTTATAATTAGTATAAATATCACACCTTTCACCATAAAGGTAATGCCTCTGTATCTTTAATTCAAAGATTACCATAGAAAACTCTTAATCATGAGTTGGGAAATTTTTCTCATAGATTTTAAACTACCATGAGGCCTAAGCTATCACTATATCATTTTTCATGAGAACACATCCCAGCCCCTTCTTGGATGTATCACTACAGATCACAAATCTTTCTCCGCTACAAGGCAGTGTGAGAACAGGTGCACTAGCTAACCTTATTTTTAGCTCTTTGAAATTATCTTCACTTTATTATATCCATATGAAATTAAATCCTTTATAAGTGAAATTGATGAGTGGATTAGATAATAATGAAAGAAAATTCACAAAATGTTGATAATATCCAGCCAAACCAAGAAAACTTTGAATCTCACTTATCGTTTTTGGTCTCAACCAACTTTCAATAACTTCTATTTTTTATGGATCCAATAATATCCAATCTCATGGATTATGTGACCCAAAAATGAAACATTATAAATCCAAAATTCACATTTTGTAATTTTTTCATAAAACTTCTCTTTTATCAGGGACTTTAGTACAATTCTCAAGTGGTCTTCATGTTCTTCCTTGATCTTCAAATGGACAACAATATCATCTATAAAGAATACCAAAAATAGATAAATATATTCTCTAAATACTCTATTAATTAGATCCATAAAGATATCGGGGGAATTAATAAGACCAAAAGGCATCACTATGAATTCATAGTGTCTATACCTTGTACAGAATGTCATCTTTGGTATATTCTCTTTCTTGACCCTTAATTGTTGATACCCTGAATGAAGATCAATCTTGGAAAAGTATTGAGCTATATGTAGTTGATCAAATAAGTCATAAATGCGAGGAAGAGGAAATCTGTTCTTGACAATGACCTTGTTAAGTTATCGATAATCAATACAGAGTCTCACTGATCCATCTTTCTTCTTAAAAAATAGAACAGGTGCTCCCTAAGGTGATGCGCTATGGCGTATGAATCCTATATCAATATTCTCTTGGAGTTGATTATTCAATTCATGAAACACAATTATTTCCATTCTATAAAGTGTTTTTCAAATAAGCATATCACCCGGTATGAGTTCTATTCAAAACTCAACTTCATGATTTGGTAGAAGACCTGATAATTCTTCAAAAAAGTCTTCATTAAACTCTCTTGAAAAAGGTATATTATTATTCATGAGTTTTTTCCAAACCATTTGATATAAATAACCTTGGTTTATGGTAATCAAAACCCATAAGATGGAATAAATTTCTATTGGAAGGTTATATTCATCCTTGCATCAATTTATGATCATAGATTGATCTGGAATATGAAATGTGACTTCCCTTCCCTGGAAATTGATTTGAGATCCATATAGAGAAATCCAATCCATGCCAATAATCACATAAAATTCCACTATAGGAAGGATCATAATATTTTCAAGAAGCACTTTCCCAAAAACTTCAACCAGAGAAGAGTTATAAACTTTTGATGTGATTGTTGTGCCATTAGAGGTTGTCATAGCTAAATCAAAATCTAATTGTTGAGGTAATATGGTGATACCCTTAGAAAATTATTCATAAATAGAATAATGGTTGGATATAGAATCAAATAAAAAAAATTCTACTTTAGAGTGGATTGTATGTGTACCTTTCACCACTTCATTAACATACTGCACATCACCGATAGTGATTTCATGTGACTTCCCTTTGTCTTTGGCCTTAAGAGTTTTTTGACGTCAATCATCATCAATGACCCTTGTACTTGGGCATAGATTGGATTAATTCCCTATTTACTTTCACTTGTCTCATTTAAGTGTAAGAGGTTCATTCTATGAAGCCTTTTCTTTATTCGCATGAATATAAATATTTTTCCCATCACTTCAGCATTCAACTACCTGATGACCTTCTTTTCCACACTTAAAACATTTACTAGTCCCTTTAAGACAATTTCCTCCATGTTTCTTTCCACACTTTTATCATAAGGGGAAACTTATCTTCTTTTCAGTGTGGTATTTAGATTTTCCTTTGAATTCCATTTTTCTCTTCTTATTAGACCCATATGACTAATGGGTTACTCAAATCTCCATCTCAACCTTGAGAGCACATCGAACGATTTCCTCATAGCTATTAAAGTCCCTTATGGATAATTCCCTTCATAGAGTTGGTTTTAATCCCCTAAAGAATTGATAAATTTTACAGTCAGGTTGGATAATGATTCTAGAAGTATACCTTGCAAGTCTTGTAAAATTTTATTCATAGGTACCAATGGTTCGTCATCCTTTTTCTTTTGTTGAAGGAACTCCTTATCCATATTTTTTCATAGAATACTAGAAAATTACTTATTAAAAAATATGTTATTGAACTCATCCCATTACATGGGATTAATTTCATCTCTTTGCCTTGTATTCTTGATAAGATTCCACCATTGATCAACTTCACCTTCCAAATGATAGAAAGCTAAGGTGACTTTATCATGTTAAGAACATATTAGAACTGAAAAAATATTTTTAGTGATACCAATCAATTGTTTAGCCACTAATGGATCAAAAGACCTATTGAATGAAGGTGGATTCCACCTCATAAAGGACTCAACAGAATTTTTCTCTCTTATTTTCTCATTTTAAAGTCATGAATGATTCATATCATGGCAAATTTATGTGATCATGGATATAATAGTTTTCATTCCAAATCCTATAACATTTGGTTTCTCATGGGGGAAATCATTTCATTTTCCATCGCATTCAGCATTAACGTTGTTCCTTTGGGTTTTATCCGTTGACTAAAACCAAGAATCTTAGTGTGAGAAACACTAATAATAACATGAAAACCACATAATCAAGAATAAAATATAAAATTAGGACACTTTAGGTTTTATCCTAGGTAATTTGTGGTCATTTTTAAAACACTAGGACTGTATCCTATACATAGACAAATCATTAGGGTTCTTACTAAGGATTTCATATCCCTGTTTCCAAAGGATAACTATAAATTTCCAATAATAATAACTATAGCGACCCATAATTTACATACATTTATATTACTTAAAAATTGATATATATTCATTAAAATGTATAATAAATCCACAACAAGACCATTATGGTATAGTGTCTTTAGAAACTGGGAAACATAAACAATTGGTTCGTAAAACATATATATTGTCTCCCATATATTTCTTCATCACTAGAATCATTTCTGACATAGCTTACTTAATACCCTTCTTCATGACCTGTGGAAAATAAACACATGAAAGGATGATATAAAATGCTCAGTAAGGTTATATAAGGGAAAAATCAACCATATCATAATCATAAGACATAAGAACAAAACATTTCAAAATCTTATCCTGCATATGAAATATCATGATATCATGTCATGGGATAAAATTTCATAAGAATTAATGGAAACAATCCCAAAAGTCAAAACATAAGACATTAAGTTTTGTGGCATACACATAATCCTAGAAAATAATTTCCATATTAGCCAAGTCTCATAGCCAAGACCATCATAGGAGTCAAAATCCATTACTGAACCGGGTTTACATTTGTATTAGCCCTGTATTACTGAACCATATTTACTTGTCATTATAATCAGGTTTATCTCATGTGATATAAATATTTAAAAAATGAATTGTAGGGATATATAGGTCCCACCCATCTCATAATGAAATCATTCTTATATCATCCACAAAAACATAAATCATTAATCATAGCATAACCCATTAAATAAAATGGGTTTCTTAAACATCATTCCATCATAATCAAAATAAAATAAATAGATTTCCTAAAAATAATTCCATCCTAAACACAATCAAATAAAAGTAATAATAGAGATAAAAACATAACCCTATGTCATCTAAGATGAAAAATAACTTTACTAAAACACTTGAACTTAATTGTTGAGGAAAATATCCTTTCTTCTTGAAAAGAGATTTCTTTTCTCAAAATTCCATACAATTTCAAAAGAAAATTATTTATTTGAAAATTAAGTTGAAATCATGTATAAGAAGCTTCATGTAAACAAGGAATTATGAATATTTACAAATATATTGATTTCATATAAGTTAAATAAACATTCTTCTCATACTCCTATCGAAAAAAGTAAAAAAGTACCTTGTATGAAAAATGAAAGAAAGATTCCTTCGATACCATTTAATAAAACTTCACCAATGGGTAAAATTGACTTTAAAAAATATTATAAGAAATAATATTATATATTTAGGAAACATGGACATGGATGATAAATATACCCCTGTAAAAACTTATGAGTAAACAATCTCAAGTAATAATGAGATTGGAAAATTATCTTTTACCTTAGGTCCTATATCTGTTGTCTCTATCTGACCCTCATTTATAATGATTTAAATAATTTTATTGAATTATTCTATGATCATAATCATTTTTATGATATCTTATATGATTTTATTTTCATTTTTTTGTTAGTAACATTTCATTGTCACTCGTTATTTGGATATTAACTTCTTTATGTTCTTATGAATGTTTTGTCAGATAAGTTCATGTTCCACTTATTTTTTTATAGTTATATAATTAGTATAATGATATTATAATAATATATATAATATTTTTTCATTCCATTAATGTATATAATCTTGTATTAATGAAGATCGTGTAGAATGAATCACATCGCATTGGGGAGACGGTATGTCGTACGTACGCACGATCAATGATATCATTCACTTAATGGTTAAATGATATGGAATTAGATGTTATATTAATTAAAAAGAATAATTATCATGATATTTTCATTATTTAAATCCATTATACTCATCATTATACCCATACAAATAAATTATTTCTAAATAAGAAATTACACCATGGTGTGGAGACGGTAAGTCGTACGTATGCACGCATGGTGATATTATTATTCGTAGAATGGATAAAAGGAGGTATAAGGTTGTACCATAATTATAATAACATATAAGAAAGTATAATATACTGTATTTATTACTTTAGTATGGAAAAAAACATAAGAAGAGGAAGTATAAGAAGAAAAGGATTTTGAAAGAGTTGATAAAACAATTACCTCTTTTTCAAGTATCTCCTTTTCATTTGCACAAAAGGTCTTCCTAGGATGGATTTATGACCAAAGTGTGGCCTATAGGAGGAAAATAGGTATTTTAGGAGCTTACTTGAAAATAATTTTTATGATACAAGTGGGTTGAAATGTGTGAGTAAGTGTGTATAGGTGGTGGCCTTTTATAAGAGGGATGAGGGGCACTTTAGAAAATTTTGGAAAGATTATTTGATTATAAAATGATTTCGAATTATAGTAGTTAAAAAGTGATAAATTTAGATGATAAAATGAATATGGGTCTAAATCCTCTCAAAAAATTGGTTTTAGAAAATTTTAGGTCACAAAATTAACATTCTCTTTTAGCTTTAACCATTAGTTAAAAACATTAACTCTTACCATGTATTCATGTATTTTTATAATATATAGTTACTATAGTTACTATAAAATGTAAAAAGAATTAAAAGTGGATAATTAGTAAAATTTTAAATATTATATAATTCAGTTTGAATAATATTATATTCTTATGACTATTATATCATTTAATAAATTAGTATTTTATTTAAAACTCATTTATGTCAATTTTGACACTTTTAGTAATTGATTTTTATTAAAGTCATAACAACTTTATTCATTTGAAAAAACTAAATTAACTAAAATGTAACATGTCATATTAATCCATAAAATTCATGGATGGCATCATAATGTTAAAATTATATTTATTTTAATATTTATAATACTATTTATTTGAATCTTTCATTAATATGGTAATCACTACATCATCATTGTGTCATAAATAAATTTATTCATTTAGTGTCTAAAAATTATAAATAAAATACCATGATGTAAGAAATATTTTTATATTTCTAATGACTATTTATATTCCAAGAAATCGGTTATATTTCCATATATTAAAAATGTTTTAGTAAAATATACATGTTTATGTTATATTTCACTTTTCTTTAAATTAAAAAATTCTAAAAGGTCATTATCACACCCAAGTGACTCCATAGGGTCTTAAAATCGACACAAGGATGATAATGGTAATAAATATCTCATTCAATAGGGTTAGGACACGTTTTAGGGTAGTTTCCTATTGTTATAGTATTATTTTTTACCCTTATTTTTCATATTTACCCTTTAACCATGGTAAATAAAAATAATTACTAAAGTTACTATTCATAATGTCCAAAAATAAAAGGTACTTATTTACACAATTTAGACCTTATTATTTCAAATTTGGAAATCATTTTTCTAAATTCAAAATATAGAATTGGAAGAAATTAATTTAAAATCAATCTCATTGTCGGAATGAGAGAACGTGTTTTTAAAAGTTAAAACATTTCAAAAGATTGAAATGTTTCTACATGTGAATTAAATGTAAAATTAATGATAATTAATTAAATTATATTTAATGATATAAATATATTCTGTTTATACTTTAAAACCATTCAATATTATACTTTAATCATATAAATTATTTTGTTGAAAAAAATTTGATTTTCACTTAAAATTTAGTGTATTTTTAATATTCATCAAAACATGATTGTTATTTGAAAAATATCACAAATTCATCCAAAGTAAATTTTTATATTACAATTTAAAATAAAATGTTTATTTTTTTATACAAAAATTATTATTGTGTCAAAATATTAATTTAAACGGGGTTCTCCATTCAAAGGCGAAATATTGCCCTTAAAAAAGGTTTTTATACAACAAATAAGGTTTATACACACCCTATGATTAAAATATACATGGTATGAATATAAAACTATTTTATATAATATATATATCTCATTAATTTCAGTACCAATAGTAATTCACTCAAAAATACAAATATTTAATTTATATTTATCATAAATAATTGATACCCAAATAATTCACAATGCATTTTCAGAAGTTAGTTATACTTATTCCTGATAACCTAACAGAAAGGATGAAACTGTAATTTTGTAATTAGTAAATCTTTTGGTTTGATCAAACTCTCGATTTCATGAAACAAAATCTATTGAAGAATAAAAAAATATTTAAAGAAAACATTTCACAAAAACATTCGAGTGTTACATCCACCATCCCTGGAGGATCTGGTAAAATTCGGTGCAGCTAGAGACCTCCCTAATCTATCACGTGATCACACTCATATGTTCGATGCATTCCAATAAGGTAAGATCATCATAAATACGTACAAGGAAAAGGTAGAGAAGTCAACAAGAGTGCTTGAGTTGGTGCATGCGGATGTATGTGGACCTATCTCACTGAGACCATTGATGAGATGAGATATTACATTCTTTTCATTAATGATTATAGAATAATGGAATTGGAATTTTACATTGACCACAAGTCTAATGTGTTCAGTTGCATAAATAAGTACCATAGGGATCAAAATGAATTCTTGGATATAAAATTATGAAGTTTCGTACTGATAATGGTACGAATTCAAAAACAGTCAAGTAGAAGACTATCTCAAGAAACACGGGATAAGGAATCAAGTTTCTTTAGTGATAAATCCTCAATAGAATGTAGTGGTTGAGTGAAAAAATTAATTCTTATTTAAAAATACCTACTATAGAAATTTTTGAAGTAATCATTCCTGACATTGGTCTAAATCTCTAACAGTGCTCTATTGTGTCTGAAAAATGGAAAGAATCTGTATGAGATGTGGTACAGAAAGAAGCCCACATTAAGATACTTTCAAATATTTGGAAGTAAGTTCTTAATTCTCATCAATGAAAAAACATAAAAAATTCAATTCACATGGATATGATGGAATATTACTTGGCTACTCAAGAAAAAGAATATCATATAAATTCTTTAATAAGTGGCTGGAAAAAGTTGTTTAGAGCAATAATGTCATTGTAGTATTAATTGAAGAGAATATTCCACAACATAGTGAATAGGTTCCTGATGAAAGTGATGAGGAGGTAAGAAAAATAAAGGGGTAGAAGTAGAAGATTCTAATTCAAAATAAGATAATGATGATGAGAAAGAAGATGTCAAGTCTGTATCTATGAAGAAGGAAAATAGTCAAGCTAAATTTTACAGGCAAAATATCCTTAGTGACCATACAATACCTATTCAATCATGAAGAATGAAGTCATTATAGAAGTCATCTTTCCTATATCAGGTAGAGCCTAAATGTTTTTCTGATGCATCTGAAGATGAAAAGTGGGTTTAGGAAATGAATTAAGAACTAGATTATATTGAGACGAATCAAACATGAGAGACTGTTTCGATACCAACAAATAAAAATGCCATTTGGACTAAATGGGTATTTCAAAACAAGATTAATGAAGATGGTGTAGTTATTTGAAACAAAGCATGACTAGTGTGAAAATGCTACTCTGATATATAGGGTCTCTATATTGATAAGACTTTTTCACTTATTTCAAGGCTGGATATAATCAGATTATTCTTAGTCATCATAGTGCAATGGAAGTTCAAATTTTTTAGATGGATGTCAAGTCAGCATTTCTAAATGCAGTTCTTGAAGAAGATGTTTATATTGAGAAACCTAATGGTTTTATTATTCATGAATATGAGAACAAAGTTTTTTTAGATGAATAAATATTTATATGGGTTGAAGAAAGAACCAAGATAATGGTATTCAAGGCTAGATCATTTTCTGAAGAAGCTTAGTTTTCAGCGTGGTGGAGTTGATTTCAATTTATATGTGAAAAAGTGGGGTTGTGGGACCCCCTATCCCCAAGTTATGGTGTTTTCTCATTAATGTGATAATTTTTGTTCTTTACCCTATTGTAGACCTCAAAGGAATGGTTTTCGGGTTGATTGACAAAGGGGGAGAAATTTTGAAAATGGAAGAAATTTTATTAGTCAAAACACAGAGAGAAGCTGATAGATAGAGCAGCAAGATAGGTGGAGTTTTAAATATAACAATGATTGAATTGACAGATAAAAGGATATATATCTTTATAGATGATGTTCTTGATGAAATAAGATGAGTGGTTTTAGAATAGAATGAAGTGATTCACTGATGAAATTTGCATTATACTCTTGTTTCTCATGTTGAGCATTGCTCATGTGGGCCTAGAGTGTGTGTTGAATAAATATTTGATAGATATCTAAATTTCATAAAGATAATGGTGGTAAAATATGGATGAATCTATAAATAATTATCAATTTATGAATGATTTTTCAAAAAACCTAAAAGGGAGATTTTTGAGAAAAAATCTTTCAAGGTAACATTGAAGCATTTTTTGGTTGATTGTGTTAGTTGACAAAGAGGGTATCTATTATTAGTTGTGGTGTTCCAGAGATATTATTGAAAACCTATGTTGACAAATAACCATGAAAAAAGAATGAAATATCTAGAGGCATTACAAAAATATCAAATACTATGTGGTAATGTTTTCTAGTGTTTGGGAAATTTTTGGGCTTAAAAATCAGGAAAATGAAGAAAGGTATTTTTGGAAAAGGAATATGTGTGCAAGATTGAAGGCGATTCAGAAACATGAATGCGAGGCATGTTTCAGGATCAGAACTTTGAAATATTGAAAAGTCATTAATTGCACAAAAGATTTGGAAATGTGCGTGAAAGGTGAGTTTGCACGATTTTTACTTACGTGCCCAAAGCTATGTGAAATGTGGTTTTACATGTTAGAAGAGGGTATTGTGAAACCCATTTAATATTCAATTCATAGATCGGTGATGCCTATAAATAATAGGTTGCCCATCTCATTATATGAAGCTCAATACATAGAGGAAATTAGATCTTTTAAGCATGTAATATTTTTAAGTAAACGAAGTTTTGTGAAATAATTAGTGTTGCGTGAAATATAAGGAAATTGAAAGTAAGATTTGAGTTATGAGTAAGATTGAAGTTTCATGAAAAAGGTGTTTCATGAAAAAAGTTAAATATTTCATGCAAGAAATTATAGTTACACACAAGGAGGAGTAAGGGATTCAAGAAATATTTTTAGTTTCCCAATACATCTGTGGTAAATCGGTATTCATCAGTGGATGAAAGTGGTAAATCAATAGAGCATCAAAATACAGTGTATGATGCATTCATTTGAAATAATTAAGGGACCTACAAGTCTATAACTATGAGTGGATATTCTGAATAAGTAGTGAGCACACTTCAGTTGAGAGAGCAGTGATCTTTCAAATTGTGATTGGTTGTAAACCAGGAGGGACAGTGAGTCCACTCTAAACATTAAAAACACAGTATTATTTTAGTTTATTTGGTACATTGGCACATTATCATTTTATACTCTTTGGATATAGCCTAGTGAGGTTGAACCAAGTAAAATTGTTTTTCCTGTGCATTCTTTAATTTCTATTCATACCCTGCTATCGGAATGAGAGAGAAGAGAATTTTTTTAACAAAAAAAGATCAAAATGGAAACTATTTTAATCTATCATACCTTGATTCACCCCCCCCCCCCCCCTCAAGGTATTTGACCTAGTGGAACTAATAGTAATGAAATGTCTTGGTCCATCCATCTGGTGTATGTATGAACTATCCCACTACTAGAGAAAAGGGTTTTCTTAATCCCCATGGGTAAGAAAATAGTGCATGGGCATCAAAGCAACACACTTGGGAATATTTTCACCCAATAATTAGACTAAAAACAATAGTAGAAATATACAAAATATCCGGCATTACCTATCCTTATGTTGGACATAAACACGTAAAGATAAAGGAAGAAATAAAAAAACAGATATTAAGGAAATTATTAAAAATCTTTATCACTAAAAACCTCCCTCACCACCCAGATATCCCTCTCCTATAAGGAAAGTATTTTAACCCAATACCTATCCTCAGACAACACAATTTTACTAAACATCCAACCATATAAATAAATAAAATCCTAAATTTCCAAATAATATAATATAAATGAAAAAAATCGACATTACAGGAATGTAAAGGTAGGTCCTAAAAAATCAAATAATAGGAACAACTGGTCGAATGTAATAAAATAAATACTGATCTCAAAGGATGGATGCTCTCTAGAGAAACCAGAAAACTAATCCAAGAACCTACAACTCAGATAATAATATAGGCATGAACACATAAACAATCATTAATACACCACTATCCTCCAAATCTATATAAATACCATAGTAATAGAATTTATAAAATGATAGTTTTAATCTAAGGTATAAAGAAGGTTTTTAATAGGTTTTTAAAACCAAATCAAATGAAATTTCTCAATGAATTCCTTTGATAAAGCATGGAATAAAAGATTTTCTAAAAAACCTTTGCAATTAAAAACCAAACATTTATCTTTAAAACTTAATAATTTTAAATAACTGAATTAATAAATTCCTTTCCTTTTGAAAAAACACTTTTAAAAATAAACCCTCACATAGTTAAAAATATTTCAAAAGTATTTATATTAAAGAATATCACTTTGAAAACAACATATCCATTTTTCCTTTAAAATATTCAACACATATACACAAATGTAAACAAGGAAGGATGATAGGCTATCATAAGTCTAAATCCATAGAAACTAAAAAATAGTAAAAATAAATAGATGGAATAATACAATTAAATATCAAGAATAAATCATAAGAGGATCATTACATCCAAGTAAATCCATCTAAGAAATAATAATCATACATGCCTATAAATAATCAATGGAATAATATAGGATACATATCATTATGAAACACATAAGGGACTATTGGTACAAGTAAAAGACACACAAATGTAGACTAACTACCAAAAGGTTAATTATCAAAGATCTCATCAACTAAATCACACTAACTTAGTAACATTGGATACCCCCCGTTATCTTCGAATATATACAACTAGGAGGTTATCCATTGTGTAATATCAACTATTGTAGAAACACCCCCTAGGTTCCCACTTATTATACTTGGTTTCCTCATGGAATAACGGATGGTTGTGGACCATGATCAAAATAAATGACATGCCATGACAATAACTCATCCAGAATGATAATATCCCAATCACATACTTCTTACATCACAAACATCCCTCATAAATATCCTCAACTTATAATAAAAACATGAATCACATCAAAAAAATCCATCACATGGATACAGATAAGCATCATAAACAAACACAATGGGTATCAACAAGTGCGAAATAAATAATCAATCAAACATCACTTCACAAAGTACCAATATGTACTTTCACTTATCACTTATAATATATATATATATATATATCTTAAATACATTACAAAACTATTTTAAAACCACATATAAATCCCTGTTAAATCAAAATAAATTCCAGAGAAACCAAAAAAAACTCAATGGAAAATATATTTAATTTCATAAAACAATACCACATCATTTAAAAAACACAATCCTCTTAAGCCTAAATGGTAAACCTACTTTGAAAATAAAAACAGCAATGAAAACTTCTACCTAAAAATCGTTTAAATAATTGAAGTTAAACTCCCTTAATTTTACAAAAATATAATTTATAACATCACATATCCATTTTCAAAATATCAAAATCCTTATACACACTTTCAAAGTATTTTTTTAAAACATTTAAATCCATTTAGAAAAGCCAAACTGGCATTTAATCCAACACTTGGAATGTGACCAAGGTCCATGCCAAGTCTTTTAACTATTTTGGAGGAAAATAAAACCCAATAGGGTGTTTCAAACCCATTAAAATTCATGGGAAAACATTTTAAAATACACAAAATATTTAAAGTTACACATGGTAAATTTTAAAAATAATTGGAATATGACCAAGTCCCATGCCAAGTGCTAAAAACCAATAAAAATTATTTCAATCATACTATAATATATAATAGTATTTCAAATTTATAAAAAGGAATTTAAATCATGCAATAAATTTATAACATTTATTATAAGGAGGCTCCATGGATATACATACCTCAAAATAATTAAAGGTGTGTTGAAATGGTTTGAATCGCTTCTCCTTTGATTGAATATTCCAAAATAAGTAAGAAGCTGGCACGAGAGACCCATCACAGACCCTAAAAATATATGAACAACAAAAATCAGGATAACCCTATTTAAAAAATTATAGAAAAGCATGGAGGGGTGATGGGGAGAATTATAATCACCTGAAACATAATGATAAAGGAAATAGAGACTACTCCCTGAGGTATTGACCAAGAATCCCAAATAAATTGAGAGTAAAACACTGCAAGGATGGAGGTACGATAGAGGGAGAATGTGGAATAGGGTGGTATCGACTGGATTTTTAGGATTTAAGGGATAGGAGTAATAAATGAGGATTAGATTCTTAAAAATAAAGGGAAAATTTTAGAATGAAAAAAAATTAAATCCACACATGGTGTGTATTTTAGGAGCACAATTTACCAAACCATACACCAACTATGTTGTCCCTATGGGGCAAGCATGAGGTACCCTTGTGGTTACTCCTAGGAAAGTCACACAGTTGATCTTACCATACTCAAACCATGTGAAACAGTGCTTCTAATGGTAGACTCCTCACACACAGTATGTTCACGGTTAATCTTAATTGTTTGTAAACTATGCACATCACCACTTCCCTTAGAAAATTTAAAATTCATCCTGAAACCCCCAGGAACCCAAAATGGATTAAAAAAAATTAAATTATTTAATTAATTAACACCATCGTGACATGGTGTGTTTCATTCCAACTTATATTCGAGAGGAGATGATGAGAGACTTCCATGCCTCGAGACGGGGAGTATATCATACTATGATAAAGATGTATCAAAACAAAAAGAGATAGTTCAAGTGTCTAGGGGTGAAAAGAAACATCACATGGTTTGTGTATTGATGCCTTAGCTATTGGAGGGTAAATATCAAGCACAAAAATATTGGTGATTTTCTCTAACCACTTTCAATTCCCACATGGAAGTGGGAGGATATCATGGGTGACTTTTTAATAGGGTTAACCAGGACCTCAAGGAGTGATGACATCATCTAGGAGATTGTTAATCATTTGATAAAGTTCTCTCACTTACTTATAATATGACAGACTCACTTATTAGACGAGCTAGTAAGGATCTATGTCTATGATATATAATTATTACATGGACTTCCCTTGATAATTTTATTAGAAAGTGGCACACATTTTACATCGTGGTTTTTTAAGGGCTTGTAGAAATCCTTAGTTACTCAATTGTGATTGAGCATAGCGTACCATTCTCATATAGACGGAATGTCCGAGTTCACTATATACATATTAGAGGATATTCTAAGAGATTATATTCTAGAATTTTACAGATCATTTCATGATCATATGAAATTGTTTAATGTTTCATACAAAAATAGTTTCCAGACATTGATTCATATGGAACCTTACGAGGCTCATTATGGGAGGTCATGTCATCAACGCTTTGTTGGAATGAGGCTGGTGGGAAATTTTAATGGGGCCCAGTTTGGTTCAAGAGACCTATGAGAGAGTGTAAATGATTTAGAATAGATTTATCACCACTAAAAGTGGGCATAGATCATATGTCAGATATAAGAAGATGCCTTCATAATTTACTGTGGGTGATTCGGTTCTCTTGAGAGTGACTCCTCAGTTTGGTCACTAACATCTTAAGAAGTGAAAAAATATAGTACCACGTTTTTTGGACTCTTCTAGATAACTAAATTGTTTTGGATAGTGGTATAATGTTTGTATATTCCTTTTCACTACTGAGGTATGCATGACATATCTCATGTGTCATAGCTCTGGAGGTACATGGTCAATCCTATTCATGCCATCAAATTCCAAAATATTGAGTTAGATCAATATATATCTTAATAGGAGAATAAGGTGTGGATTATGGATTGAATTGAGAAATTCCAATGACAGAAGATAGTACCACTTTCCCGAATTCTGTGGAAGCACAGAAGGATTCAGGAGGAGATGTGGGAATGGGTGTATAATATTCAAGCTTGGCGGCAAGATTTGTTTGGGAAAGATTGCTAGAGTTAATTCTTGGGGGATGATAATTCGATATTGGGGGGGAATTGTAATATTCTAAATTTTTAAAAATATAATTAAACACTAATTTATTTTTAATTTATATTCTATTTAAGTGTAAATTGAATTTTTCAATAAAAATCAGCTTATAAATTATTTTTTGGCTTTTGGTAAGGATAAAATGGGATTTAAAGTCTTTATGTAAAGGCAAAGGGGGAGTAAAAGTCCTTTAGTAATGTTAAGTTGGTTTTACAAGGTTATTTTTAAGAGTAAACACCCTTTAATATGTGATAGATAAGGGTGGAAGTGACTTGAATAAGGGTAATCCCACTTTCCATGCACTAGATAAGGGTATCAGGATCTATATAAGAGTAAGTTAAGTGTTTTTTAAGGGTAACAGGTCAAGTAAGGGTACCTACGTAAGAGTTCACATGCATTGAATAAGGGTAACTACGAATTTTTTAAGGGTAACTGGATGCATAAGGGTTCTTTCATAAGGGTAAAGAAGAGTTGTGTAAAGGGTTCAGCATCATGTAAGTGTGTTTCATAAGGGTTGAGAACCATAGTGTAAGGGTGTTTCATACGGGTACCTATTTTACTCTATTTTTATCAGTTTTTATTATTATTCTTCTACGAGGCATTTTGTAACCCATTTCAACGAAATTTAATTCTAAAAATCATTGAATTGATTTCTTTTGGTTTTATTCTCCTTAAATCAATTTTTATGGATGAAACTAAAACCTCCACAGTGAAGAATAAATTACAAAACAAATTAAATAGTGATATTTAATTTTTTTTTTGTTTGAATGGAATGACCCCGTATGCATCATTGGTTTTATAGAATGGATTAACCATCCTCCCAATTATTTTTAATCAAAATTATGATATCAAGTAGCCTGGGGTTTCCCATGTTCTATTTTTTTGAATCCTTCCACAAGTAATGAAATCTTACTTCTAAATTATAAGTGAATATAACCCTATTTCACACACTTCTCTTACTATGGTAGTAAATGTGTGAGATATTATATGTAATGAATTTATTATTTTAATTTTATCCTTATTTAATGTGTGTATTGAAATAAAACATCTATATAAAATTGAATAAATAATTCTTGAATAATAATCTAGAAATTATTCATAAAATGATAATTAAATTTTTTTCGTGGAAATTTTCATAGATGACAAAAATTTATTAGTTGGGAATATAAATGAATAATAGTAATATATTATCACTTGTTTATTATTATAGAGAGATGTAATAATATCACATGTGGTTTTTTATTATTCTGGAAAATGAAATTTCTAACACATATGATGAATTGTTTTCTTTGATAATTCAAAATATATCCATGGGAGAGAAATTTTTTCACATGTGATTTCTTATTTCCATTTGAAATAAAATATTTTTAATTGGTTCTAGGATCTTATGGAAAACCTTTAACATTGGAGAGTTGAAAACTATGATAATAAGGTCCACAATGAGGTGTTCTTAGCTTTATAGGATTCCACTATAGTTTTGAAATCGTATAGGGTGGTTTATCCTTAACATTGACATCTATAACACTAATGTAGAAATTTCCTTACCTATTGGGTAATTTTTTAAACATGTTTCCATTTTATAATTTATGTGCTGACATAATTGATAATTGTTCCTGAATTTGAAAACATTTGGGTGTCTTTTTAGACTACGAGTCCCATTGTGATATTTGATTCCACAAGTGATTCTAGAGCTGTTTATTTCCATTTTTGATTATGATCACATGTTGTTATGTGTTGTTGCCTAATTATCATGTTTAAATACTTTCAATGTATACTCTACCTTTTATATATGTTTCCTAATTTGGTAATAATCATTCTTAGAACTCAAAATAGGTGGACTATCGTCACATGTTTATCTCTTAGAGGGGGAGTACGCTTGAATTGAGATGATGGTGACGATGGACATGAACACATGGAAAATAAATAATGACAACAAGGAAAATTATATTGGGAATGAATTTGATGCCTAATTATTATGTTGATCAATTCCAAGATAACCTTTGAGTTTCATGTCGTATATTGGGAACTCGATGCCAAGTTGATTTTCAAGAGTCTTGTCATACTTGAGTCCTAGACCGAGTCTCATATATGCACAATTATATGAGGTTGTTGAGTGATATTTCCATTATCCTCGTGAATAGATTTGTTAATTATGGAATCTTCTTGTTATCCTTTTATCATGGAGTAGAATCAGAAACAACCAGGGCTTTGTAATAGCTTTACTATCACACAACTATTTAGTTTTTGATAGTATGATGTTATTCTTTTTATGAATTAACTATTATCCTTGAATACACTAGGTATAGTTGAGTACAATTTGTTAATGAATCATTGTTGGTGTCCTAGTGAGTCTTATACTCACACCCTACTTAGTAATTTTGATGCACTTTATGATTTTATGATTAGAGATTCGGTGGAGGTAAAGGGCCCCAATGGACTAACTTTCTAGTTTGGGATATTCTTATTATTGTGTCAAATGAATGTCATTTTTTTATTTTTGGCATGTTTACTCTAGTAACTTATCATATTTTTTATTATTGATTATTTGTTTTATAACTTGATATTGAAGGTATAGTATCTCTACTAATGGACTTAGACCCTTTCTTCAAGTTAGTGTAATCTTGCATATGGGGTGGTATTCATTAGGTCATGTGGCACTTTGGTTCATACCTGATGGTTTGGTTTGGGGTTTCACAGTCAGTTCCATTTGAATGGGTCACACATTGTCACACTAGTCATGTAAGGTCCTAGGGAAAATCATGTGAGAGCTTTTTTTAGGCATTTCATGCTTCACAATCCCCACATGGTTTGGGAAACCATGGGGATAAATCTTGTGTGTTACCCTATATTTAAATTTTTTATTTCTATATTTCTTTATTTTTATTCTTTTTTCTATTTTTTTTCTCCTCTATTTCTCACTTCTCACACCATTAACTCATTTCATGCCTCCCCATGGATGACCCCCCCCCCCCCCTGTGACCTCCTCCCTATGGTGATTTTCTATGGTTCTCTTAGTGATTCAAGTTTGGATCATCATTGGTGAGTCGCTTCTTCTATTATTTATAAACTTCCTCATCTTTTCTCTTTCCCCTCATGGTATTTTGAATCATAAATACCCCAAGGTTCCCGAATAAACCAATTTTTGTGTGTCTTCATTATAAGGGTGTGAAATATCCATTTCAGGACTCCTTCATCTAGTTATTTAAGTCATGGACCTTCCGTTATTATTTCTAGGTAGATTAGCAATTATTTTCAGTCAACAAATTCTGAAAAATTATTTTATTGTATTTTTATTCTTCTATTTTGATATTATATGATAATATTAAATATGTATACATTTTATTTTAAAGGAAAATAAAGTTTCCATTGGTTTTATCTTCAATTTAGTGGGTTCTAAAATTTAATAATATATTAAAAATTACTTTTAAATAATTTCGATACATCATGTGATAAATTAATTCTTATGTTTTCATTTTTTCATATTTTTTTACATTTTAAAAAGATATATTAGTTTTAAAAAATTAATTTTCAATTTTCCTTTGAATTTTATTCATAATTTCAAGTAATATTTGAAATGTTGAGTGTTAATAGATAACTTCAATATTTGTTTTGAATTAAAAGTGTGAGGATTGAAAATATTTTTTGACATGTTTAGTTTCTACACCCATATACACGAGTATACATACTTACCTATATATATAAATGTGTGTGTGTGTGAAATTCACATAGGAATTTGTAAATTTGTTTGTGTGCGAAATTCACAACTTGAACTAGATTTTTATAGTACCATTGACCAATTTAATTTCTATTTTAGTTTACTTTATTCAATTTCATTCTTCCTTGATCATTTACCTTTTTTTAGTAAATCAGATTTCAAAGTGTATTGTAAGACCTATTTTAAAAGTGTTTTAAAGCTAGTTTTTGAATGTGTTCATTTTTAATAGGGGTTATAGGCCTAATAAATATTTTAAAAGTGTATTTTTCTATTTAAAAAAAATTAATAAGGAAATTTTAGTAAATTATTTTGAAATTGATATTTTTTATATTATTTTTTATTAAAAAACAATTTTTTATTATGTATTTCAAACATGAATAAAAGATATTGTTTAATTAATTACTTTACTTAGGGTGTGGTTTAACTAGCATTCCTACTAATATATTTTCTCACACCTATCCATAACATTTCAGTTTTAGGGTTTTTTTCTTCTCAGGACCGCTCTTAGAGTGTTGATTGTTTGGGCCTTGGAGGTGAGTCTTTTATTTAATACATCATCCAACTATACCTTTTACATGATTTGGTAGTACTTTATGTTTTTTCATATAATTTCTAGAAATGAATACCCTTTAAATGATTTATTTACTACTTTAAATTATAGTTATAGGTGGATTACATGATTTCATGTGGAGACTGGTAGACTTACTGGTGATGATATCTATTAAGGGGGTTTGGGGATGAGAAGAGGGTTCTAAATATATGATGGATTTTGGAGGGTATGATGAGGGATTTATTTCTAAATTATTTTAATATTGTTAATATCTACTTGTTATTTGTCTATAATTATTTGATTTATTTATACATATATTATTTTGGCATGGATTTCCGTTTTACAGATGGGTCATGCCGTATTTTTTAGAGATAATTTATTTTACTTTAACTCTAATTTATTTGTTAAATTGTTCCCAATTCTTTTATTTTTATAAACTAACACTTTTCTTTTTCCCATGTGGACTAGGAATTCTCCTCAAGTAAGTCATGGTCTTATTCCAGGATCCAGTTGATAGATGTCTTGGGCTGTTTTATAAAATACACCCCATTACAAAAATAAATATTATTTTATTCCTTCAGTATAGAACAATACATATGAAGGATAAATACACTCTATGAAATTAAAAATAGTATGATTGGATAATAAACACAAGTAAATAATATAATTATAATATAAAATTATGTTGTGTTGGGGTCTCCAATAATAAACACACTTGTGAATAACACTATAAAAAATAAATATAGCAGAATGAAATCAATATTTTATAAAATAAGAATATTAAACCTTGATAGAAATTGATATAGGTTATGAATGAAAGAAATCAGTAGTATTTATAGAAATCATTAGTATTTAATGATAGTTGGAATAGTAACCAACCATTTGAGTAGTAACTAGCTGTTTGAATAGTAAATGATAGTTGGGAATAGAAAAATATATGATAAGTAATATGAATCATGAATAGAGTAATTACATAAAAATATTATAATATTATAAAATTATTTCTCGAATCATATAAATTTGATTATGTTTAATTTTAAAATTTTAATAAAGTATTTTTTAATATATTTAATAAAAACATTATTTTTAGATTAAAATTTTAATAATTGGATGGGATAATTTAGAAATATATTTTGATAAAATTAAACTCATTTTTTCAATTAGTACTTAAAAATTTGATAAGGGTAAGGTTTTTAAAATTTAATAAATATATTAATAAGTATGTGAATAGTGGAATATGGTAAAAAATATATTGATGAACTTGACGCATTTGAATTTTATGGAATTGGGATGGGAAGTGTTCAATTGTTGGAGTTTATATCTCTCATATTGGGGTAATAATCATTTTGTAGAGGTAGTTGTATTCGGTGTTCTTGGATTGATGAACTTGAATCATTTTAATGTATTCCACAATAGATTTCATGGTTACGGAAAGGATATGGGAGTCTATGATGAGTGAATCGCCATTTTTTATGCTTATGTGTATAATTTTAAATGAAAAATCCTCATAGAAATTTCTTCCCACTATAATAGCATATGGATTTTGGATTTAATCTTTAAGAGGATTACTAGGAAGATCCATGATGACATTGTTAATCTAATTAATCTAGTGTTTCTAAGATATATGAAAGATTTATGATAATTTTTCTTCATGATTCAATATGAAAAAGAGGGTTTAGAATTATTGTTTAGATAAAAATTCATGTTATTCATATGTCATTGTTATAAATAAACCTATATAAAATTATCATATTTACCATGTTATAATATTTTTATTGTTTGGTTATTATGTTTTGTCTATTATATTAATTGTGTATGTTGTTAACCCCCCCCCCCCCCCACCCCACCACCACCACCACCATCAGTTCTCCCCTAATAATATACCTAGTATATCTATTAATCTACTAGTATCAAATGTGGTTACCATATCCCAAATATCTATAAATCACAATCTCATTATAAGTAGATATCCTTGATCAGTTCAAGGATAAAAAATATTTGGTAAAAAATTAACATTTCACTAGGTCACAAAAATCTCACCATACCCTTGGAAGAGTATAATTACAAGTATATTTTTAGATTTTTAGACACACATTAAAACCCTAGCTCAAATGATATCATAAAGAAGATGATGTTAATCTGAAACTAATCACACAGTAAGTCCACTTTTTGATATAGTGATTAGTGGTTGGAAGTCTATAGAGATACAATACCATTTTCTCTATTATCAAAGATTCCATTGCATTTTACCAAAACTTCAATAGCAATAATTTCCTTCTACAGTTATATACTGGTGTTGTCTATAATCTCACTAACAGTTTAGTCAAAAAATCTACAGTCCCCAAAAAAATTCTGGGGGCTAAAGTGCTGACCTATTTAGATGCTACTGACATAGACACCTTATTTAATCTAATATACTCCTATTATTCACTAATAAATATGTTCTTCCATTAAAATCATCAATTTTAATAAAACATTTCATGAAATACCATATTTTTTCCCTTTTATGATCCCATAGTGTTCTCCTATATTCTACCTCTCATCCTTCATTCATCAATGGAGACCAACAAATTTACATCAGTGCCTCAACTTCTCTATGACCATCAACTTTGTACACATTTCTATTAGACTATTTATTATAAAAGTCTAATGTAATTTCAGTAACCCATATTGTATCAAGCCTCTCATAAAATGGAACTTTAATTGAATTTTCTTCATCAAGGAATGAAATACTAGGTTCCTCACAAGATATATGGAACTATGACTATCACAGTGGAAAACATTTTCATGCCAATTTCTTCCCAACTCATCCAACAATTTCTCTAGCTAAACCATATCCTTCTTGGATTATATTAAAGAAAGGTATTATACCTATAGGGTGGATAAATCTACTACCTTCAGTAACTGAGATATCTATCTTATTACAGTTTATCCATAGGTAAATACAAAACATGTGTTACTTCTTATATTGTTGAAATCACCTCCAAGGTTAGCATCCACATACCCGTGCAAATATTTTCATTTACTAAAGTAGAGAGTTATATATTTTCTTCCCATTAGATAACTTAGTATCCACTTCACATCTTACCATTTTTTTAGGGTTATCCATGTACCTTCTCACAACTCCCACTGTATAAGAAATGTCATGTTGGGTACAGACCTGGGCATACATCAGGCTTCCAATATCCAATGTGTATGGAACCTTTTCCATATAGTCATCATCTTATGTTGTCCTTAGTTCTTTCTCCTTTGATAGTTTGGAATGGGTTTTTAGGCTAATAGAAACTGACTTTACTTCCATTATACTAAATCTTCTCAAAATGTCAGTAACGTAGTCAACCTGTGATAACATCAAGTTTTCTACTATGCGGTCGCTCTTGATCTTCATCCCCATAATTTTTTCATATTCCCTAAGATCTTTCATCTCAAACTCCTATGCTAGATTCACATTCAATTCATCAATCCTCTGTATTCATGATCCTATGATGAGCATTTCATCCACATATATAAGTATTTAAATGTATCCATCACCAAAAAACATGAAGTACTAGAATTTATCCACTTCAAATTATTTGTATTAATTATTATCTATCAATGAATCAAATGTTTTATCCCACTACCTGGGTGATTTATTTAACCAATATAAAATATTTTAGTGTTTCTAAACATTGTATTCCTTACCTCACTCAACGTATACCTATGGTTGTTGAATATAAATATCCTCCTCCATATCTCTATGAAATAAAAGTTGAGTTATATTTATTTGGATATATAATTGATTGGATTTAAAATTAGCATCATGAGAGGGGATTTAAAATTAAGGTGCCTCGCCACTACAACAGGGCTTATAACAAGGCCCACTGCGTCTCCTACTTATCCCCCTCAAGACATATTATCTCTCCTTAATTGAAGCTCAATTTTTTCTTATTTTATTAGATAAATTTTTCTATCCTTTTAAAAAAATCAAAATATAGATTCCCAAAATTTTATAGTTTTTGGAAATTTAGATATTACATGAAATTCACATGAATGTTCCTGAATAACAATTTTATTATTATTAATTTTTTCAATTATTCACACCCATCATAAAATAATAGAATAATTTTACTATTTAGGATATGTTCAAAATTTAAATTAAAGTAAATTTATTTATTTAGATTAACTAAAATTGTTGAGCAGCATCACCATTGATTTTTTTATATCAAGAACCATAAACCACTATATAGGATGGCACGAAACCATCTCAAATCCCAACACATCTATCAAATAGACAACATCGACACATAGGGTTTACAAGTGAAACTCTAGAATTAAAAGATGAAAACCTAAATAATATGGTCCCTAAATCACAAAGAAGGAATCTAATATGAAACAAATATCACCCCACTAAACCCATAAATTCAATACATAAAATTCAGACCACCTCTACCATGCTATAAATAATAACTCTAATAAAGTAACTTCAACCAATATCCACTACTCCAACAAGTTCTTCCTATCTAGGGCCCTTCATAACTTTTAAATATCACAATATATACCCTATTTTGATCATCCCATTTAATATTATAATATTTTAAGAACTCGAAAATCCTACTAGTACAACACAACGTTTTCAAAAATACCATTGACAATTTTCACTTTTAAAAACCTAGCAGCAGCAAAAACAATAAAAATTGGATCATCACCATAGCCATATATAACAAAAAAATACCTCCCTAAAACAATAAAAATAATAACCCTAGAACTCCCACAACCAAGAATAAATATTCACACCTTATTAGATAAATTCACCAATATATCAAATGGAAAAAATTGACAAACAATAATAGATAAAATTATACTAACATAAAATATAGAAAACAAACCACCGTCAGAAAAGACACACCAAGAAAGAGAAGGAAATTGATCCAAAAAATTAACACGCACAAAAATTTCTATTATGAAATTCCAACACTTGAAGAAGAAATGATACCATATCAAACTAGTTTAACCTTATTTTACAATATCATACCGAGAAAAAGAACATTTTCTATAAAAATTATTTGTTTCTTTTTTTCCAATTATTTATTTTTTATTTTTTCATCTAACAATGAATTTGATATACCATCATTTAAATATTTATAGGTAGATAATTTATTTTTTCCCCAATTTATTATGTAAAAATTTATGAAAATAAAAAATACTAAATTTATAGAAAATTGTTGCTAAATATGGAAAAAATTATTTCTCTAAAACTCCACTAAATAAATTCAAACTACTACTATTTGATATTAGAAAATGCAATATATAGAAGTTTAAAAAATCATCTTTGATTGGTTTTCTGATGGTGTAAACCACTATTAATAGGAAAAAAACAATTATTATAGGTTTGTTTTGGTGTAATGTAATAATAAAAAAATTAATTTTTTTCTATTTAATATTATTTTACAATATTTTGGGAAATAAGAACAAATAAAAAATCAACTCATTCTCACATGCACTACTACTAGAAAAATAAGCATTATTAGAGTCCAAAATTGGATAACCACCATTAGTGAGCATAAAACTAAAATAAAATCTCAGTGTTAATATATTTGTGTGTCACTATCCTACACATTTTCCCTTAATAAGATTTTTTCCCACCATCGCATGCCCCTACTGCCTATGTTTCACACTCTTTCCACCCACATCACCTTCCCTTTTCATTGTTACCACGCCCCCATCTATGCCACAAAAACACATTTTTAGAGTCACTTCCATACCTTGAATAAATAATTATTTTTACTTATGCATCACCACACCATCATCATTTCTATTGCATTTGAAAATACACCTATAGGATCTATGAGATCACTGGGAGGGGTGAATTAGTGTTCTATAATTATTTTTTCTTTTCATTTAACAACCTTCATATCCTTTTAAAGAATTATGAATTCATTTTTATAAAACACACACAAACACACACAAGAGAGAAAAACATATTTACAAGGTTTACTAATCAATAATAATATCTAATCTTTAGAATCATCAAGAAATAATTATGAATCATACAATACACTAGAAACAATCATGTAGTTCATAGAAACCATGTTATATCCATTAATTTCATTACACTATAATATTATAATAGTGTATATGCATCACACATAGTTTTAATGATTTATAAAGTTTCTGCAATAACAAGAAAGTATTCCACTACTTCATATTTTGACTGTTTTGTCACTTTATTGATTCTTAATTTCCAAATTGCATGTTCACAAGTCCTTTCTTTTTCTTCATTAATTTCTATCACAATAGTGGGTAAGAATTTATTATTCTTCATAATTCTTATTTTCTCTCTATATTTAATATAGTAAGTGTTCAACACTTTATTATATTTGTAATTGTTTTAAATTATCAAAAGAAACTTCCTCTTCATTTTTAACTTTTATATTTAAAAAATATAAGTGAATATTATTTTCATAAATAATTTATGGAAATTATGATGAACTCTATCATTCTTCCTTTCTTTGGATAACTACTCCAGATTCCATCTCCAAGATTCTTGAAGATTTAAATTTCAAATATTTAATTTTAAATCACCTCCTTTAATATTCCAAGATCATCCCTTTAATTATTTGACAAATATCATCATCTATTTTTCTTTATAAAATTCCCATGAAAACTATTGCAGCTTCTTCAATTTCAATACTACTACCACATTTTCCTGAAGCCATGAAACAACAAACCTACTTTCAAGGATTATTCCTTGAATAGTACCATAAATCATAATATTTTTTTGTGATATTTACTTTGATGAAAAAAATAACATTGCATCATCAGATTTATATTTCAATCTTCAAATTTTTAAATTGATAAAAACTTCTCAAAATATTGTAAAGTATAACCCCTTATGAAAAATTGTGATGACCACTATTTATTCTAGGAAAATTTAGATGGACCTTACATAATAGTTCAAGTGACCTTTACTCATTTATATATTTTTTGATGATGAACCTTACACATAGATCTAGTGAAATTTTCATAGCTCTATTTTCATCGGTGATGAACATTACATATAGATCAAGTGACCTTTATACCACACCCTATTAAATGGTGATTTACCATATGTATAGATAAATTGTATTTATTTATCCCACCATTTACCTTTACATATTACTTTATAAACCGTACATGTAATCAAAATGATCTTTACTCTGCACCTCAATCATAATCATACAACTATAAATAACCCTTTTTACATGGTATTTATGGCTATGTAGATGGATGATCCTTATACATAAAAAATTATTTCTTGTAAATAATATATAACTATCGTTATTAAAGTTAGATTTTGTACATTTCCTTATTTTTTAGTATATAATCATCCTTATGCATTTCTATAAATATAAAAATTTCATCCAGCAACTCCAAATTCTAGATTTTCCTCAAATGATATAAGAACATTATCCAACACTTCAAATATCTTGAAACCTCTCCCAAATCCATCACCTCACACATAAAACTTAATATATTGTGAGTTTTAAAAAGAGTTATATATTGAAAAAAACCAACACATTATTCATGTCCACTATAAAAAACTCCAAAATAAATTCTATAGATAATTTTCATATTCTAGAGGAACTTATTCAATCAAAAATCTTATCATCTTCTTCTTGGGCCGTCGGTAAATTCTCCCAAGATTATCTCCTTCATAAATTTACTCAATTCACTACTTTTCCTCAACAATACCCCATTTTAATTTTATTGTTAACCAAGGAACATAAATATCTATTAAACTCATCAACCTTATAAATGAATCATTATTAAATAATTCTAATCCTATGTGAGAGAACATAGTGTAGAAAAAAAATATCGAATAAAAAAATCAAGATGCCCATAAAAATAGCGATTTACATTAAAACCTCATTCAAACCTAATAATTTTGATTTTTCAATCAGTACTTGATCAAAATCACCATCACAATAAATACTTCGTCATCACCTCAATATTGTCCTCAACTTGACATATCTAATTCTAAAAAACATTAATAAATAGATACATCCCTAAACATTAATAAAACTATAAAAATATTTTAAAAACAATAAGAAAAACATCACAAAATCATAACAAATGATAAAATCATAGTATAGCCCTTTTAAAACCCCCTAAATATATGCCTCTTATATAAGAAAAACACATTCGTTGGTAACTCCTCCTATAGTTTTACTTCCCTATTATGAATACATTAAGGTATTAAACATAAAATAATTATTTTATAATTTTATACACCATTGAAAAAAATATAAAAATAATAGGATGAGATGGGGGACAAAAACACCATACCTTATCCTTGAGAGGGACAAGGTTGGACTCCTAGATTCAACCTTATATTCTAAAAATAATCATTCGGTAGTGTCTTGGTGAAAAAAAATGACTATTTTAGTCTTTATACAAATAAATTATGGATTCATTTCATTTATTTACACAATATCCTTAATTAAGTGATACTTTATATCAATGTGATCGGATCTGGAATGATGAACCATATTCATTGAAATATTTTTAACACTTTGATTGTAACACACTGAAAGAAGTGGAAACATTATTTGAGACATTTGATCTTCCAAATGGATCTTCATTCACATCATTTGGGTCATGGAGTGAGTGAAAACCACATATCATTCCTCGATAGTTCTCAAGGTGAATGAAATTTTCTTACTAGTGTGCCAACAAAAACATTTGTATCTATAGTAAAAGAGACACTCATATGTGGACCTTATATCATCAATACAACCTTTAAAATCTTTATTTGTGTAATAAAACATACCAAACTTCCATTTTATACTATATTTTAAACCATAGATTTTTTTACCTATGATATTTATAAAAATTCTATTTCCAATACTAAAATTTGACTCTTTTTAAGAACTTTCACACCTAGAAAAAATTATAATATTAAAATCTATATCTTCCAATAAAGAATTAAAGTAAAGGATACTTTCAATAAACCTCCAAAATTCCATTGGTTTTACTTTATATCCTTTCTCATCTTTGGAGTGATTTTTCTCATTGAGATTTGGGAGGAAACCTAATTTTAATCCTCCATGCTAAAACCATTTATAAGTTCTATATCATACTTCTCTTTAGGAAGAAAATTTTGATCACCCTCTTGAGAAATTTATAATACATTAAAATACCTCACCTACCAAAGAATAATTATTTCCAAAATATTTTTCATCTCTTTACAAAAATATTGACAGAATTCTTCATCATTTCAAGAAAAAATTATTTCATTTTCATAAAAAAATAATGATGATAAATACTACATTTTTATCCTTAATATATATATTGGTGTCAAATCTTCCTTTTCTAAAATTCAACCTCTTAAAAAAGGTTTCCAGCGTAGAATACTAAACTATTGTGGATTTCTTAATCCCATATAAATACTTATTCAACCAAATAACACAATTCACATTTTTTCCAATAATAAAACTATATGGATTTTCAATATATGAATCTCCTTCCAACTCACCATTGAGGAAGGAAAACTTGATATCCATTTCAAAAATATTGTATTTCCTATGTGCTGAAATATTAAAAATAGTGAGGTATGTGATGAAATCTCAAATATTCTCCTGGTTTAAACTTGTTCTCATTGATCACTAATGATTTTTTAGACCTCTACATATATTCTCATACATGGTTGATATGATCTAAGTTTATCGTCATCACTATAGTTTTTTGATTCATCATCTCTGGTTGGCATAGCTTCTAAATATTCACATCTATCTAAACTTTAATCATAATTTTTAACCCAAACATATTCATCTCCATTACTTTTAGAACATTATACTTATTATATATCATAATTTTTAGACTATTAGAGTACATTTACATCAATTTAGTTAGTGATTTATCCTCTATAATTTTTATAGAATTGGTATCCCTATCCATTTAGAGGGCATCCAAGAAAGATACAACGAACACCTCTTTTATCAAACTTCCCATTATTTTCAACTTTGACTTTGATAATGAAAAGGATTCCAAATACCCATAAATATTTCAAACATGGGGAATTATTGTAATATATCTCATATGGTGACATGTCATAATTTTATTTATATGATTAGTGATTTTTTATGTAAAATTATGATATAATATCCTATCTCGAGAAGAATATATAAGTATCATGTTCTATCAACATTGTAATAACCCCAACCTAATTTTCCCAGATTTTGTGTTCATTTTATTAGAATAGAATAGAAACAAGATATCACATTACCAAGGATAGAGAAGCTTAGTACTCTTGAATAACTAGATAAAAAAATGGTTCCCTTATTAAATTGGTAATTAAACATATAATATAAAAAAATAAACTTATTCTTGTCAGTTATTCAAATATTTAATCATCACGTCTTGGGAAAAGAAAATAAATAAAAGGGTGAGCTCAAACGCTCAATAAGTTTTATAAGATAAAATAATTAATGAAGAAAATGTAATAATGCATAGAAATTATGGTATGGTAAATAATATAAAAAATTAACTCCCTCAACTAATAATTGAAATGAATCCACAGAATTTGTCATGGTAAAAATCTCATGGAAAGTAATAACTGAATATTGAATGAAGAAAATTATTCATCATTAGACATAATGTATCTATAACATGATCCATTACACCATCTGTACGGTTTATGTCTATGGGTAAAAAACCATCTAATTATATTTTGAAAAAAACATGAAGGTTTTGTTTCGAACTGTTTTGTCTCATGAGACCTGTCAATGCATTGAGGGACTATTTATAACTGGGACTCACCCATCACTGTAAATCCAAAGCATTCCCCATACACAGATTCAATAAAATAACAACATCATATATAAAAATAGTATATTCCTAAGATAATAATAATATATAGGATATAATAAATATGGATATTTAATGAATGATGATCATAAATAAAAGAGAAACATACATACACCAAACACAAGGAATAAGCACTTAAAGGGAATATCATAATGGTTTCCATGAAAGAATGGATTTAAATCAAAAATGGACATTAATAAGATAAAATTGGCATGTATCAGGATTTTTATGTCAATATTAAGTAAAAAAATGCAAAAATAGTTTTTAAGAATCATTAGAAAAGATTATCTTTAGTGTGATTAAAGGAAAAATGTAAAAGAGCCTCTAAAGAGGGAAAGGAATAATTGTTAGAGTAAAGACAGAAATTAAAATATATGTTTTTCCATTTTGATAAGATTTATTTTAGAAAAATATTTGTGGATTAAAACATATTATGGAGTTTACTTGAAAATGGGTATGAAATTAGAAAATACCCTTTAATCAGGCGTGCTTGTCAGGAGAAGTTGAAAAGGTAACCTTATAAAACATTTATTTACCCATAAAATGAAGAATAAGTGACCAAGGAAAATATGTTTGGAACATACACATAGAAATTATGAAAATCACATAATAATAATTACTAATTACAATGGTATAAAGATATATAAAGCATAACTAGAATGAAAAATGGAGGTTTGGGGACAATCCCTTACCTTATGTCCAAAAGTGTTCTACACTTGCACTTAATATCCTAGATAATGAAATTAGATTAATTAATAATTTAATTATAGACCTCTTACACATTTATTTTATCTAGTTTAATTTTATTTAGTTCATTTATGGCCATTTTGATGAGTTATAAGATTTATTTTCATTATTTGGGAGTGTTCGTTTCCTTGGTTTTCATGATTGGTTCACTTGTATACATGTATGGAAGTTCATGTAAAACTGGGATTCATTTTCCAAAATTAAAATTATATGTTATTAATGAAATTATATAATATCAAATGGTATTATATATAAAAAAATTAATTATATGATGATGACTCATTAGATAAAATGTTAATGATGAATGTTAGTTTATTTTGGTAAATTTTTAATAATCAAAAAATTGTTTTGTTTTGTTCATTAATATTATGTAAATATACTAGCTACAGAAAATTATATGACTTATAATAATTATAATGAAATATTATTTAATGATAATAATGGTTTTATGTCAATACTTGAAGGCAGTAATGGAAAACGGAAACATGTCATCCATGATGGTGGTAAATCGGCACATCACGGATGATATTTTAATTTTAAGTATAAAGAGGAGAAGACAAGGGGATTTATGATGGATTTTACATTAACAAAATAAAATTATAGTATATATAAGATATTTGAGTTATAGTGCAGGTTTGGATAGAGGATTTTATTGAAGGATAGGAAAACAAATGAAATCGAAAATAAAATAATGGAAAATGAAATAGGATTTTACCTCTTGAATTTCTTCTCCTTCAGAACCTCCTTAAGGGAACTGAGATGGGTATTTTGTTTAGACCAATGGATCCTAGATTTTTATAAGAGACTTTTAAAGATTATTTGGTAGGAATTGGAAAATATTCAAGGCTTAATAGGTGTGAGAAAAATAGGTGGTGAGGGGTGGAATTTATAGTGGATGAGAGGGGTGTTTTCTCATTATTTTATTCATTAGTTTATTATTTTACCTCAAGACTATGAAAATTATGATAATTAGAACTAAATATATTAATATAATGAAGGGAATTTTGAAATTATGGTTCTTACATCAAAAAATACTCAAGTAATAGTGTATTTAATTTATAATTTATATATATCTTAAATTATTGTATTTCAATATTCACCAAAAATTCAAGTATTTTAGAAAAATATGAATAATTCACTCTGAAAATTTCTATACGTATAGAATTAAAAAATGAAATCCATTTTATGATATTAATTTTCTAAATATTTGAAATTTAATTTTTAATTAATATCATCATCTACTTGAAAAATATCAATTATAAAATTATAAATGATTTTATAACACATTATAAAATTAATTAAGGCATCATAAAATTATATTATAATAATAAGACAACAAAATATTAATTTATGAATACATTTTATGAAAATAAATTTTCTTTAAATCATTTTTTTAATTATAAAATTTAAAATAAACATTTATGTTTATAGAGAATATCAACACTTAATTAATAATTTATAAAATATTTATTTACTTGTATAATGATATAATTATATCATATTACCATTTATAAGATGCCTAAATTTTATTTATACTTTCATTGGTGATGTTACTCTTTTATTGGATGAATTACTGTTCCTAAGGGTCATATTACTATTCCAAAGGTCAAGTTATTGTTTCATTGATATATATTCCTTAATTTCTAGAAAAAGCCTATTATTTAATTAATTCTTAATTTATAAAGTTTTTTTGTGTTCTCTATGTTATTTTATATGATTTATAATATATGAAATAATTTTATGTCCAATGTAATCTATCTAATTAATTGAATTTATTTAAGAGGATGCATACCATAATCTTTGGGTGTTATATTCTTGCCTCCTTCATAAATTTCTTCCTCAAATATTTCCCTTTAAAAATATGTGGGTGGTTTTTCTTTATAAATCTTAAGGTTTCCACGTTGTTTCTTCCAATTTATGGTTTATCCAAAGATCCTTTATCAGTTGAGTCATATTATTTTTAATACTTGCTATCTTGTGTTAAGAATATTGATAGGATCTTCATAGTAATATAAACCAGGTTATAGTTATATTTCTTCATAGGTGATTACATTTTTTGGGTCTGTCATGTACCTCTTTAATAATTATTTTTGGAACACATCATGCACTTTGTAGGGACTTGGTTGCATTGCTTATCGATATGTTATAGCTCCAATTCATTCCAGAATTTCAAATGGTGCGATGTACCTATGGATCAGTTTCCCTTTCTTAATGAACCTTAAGATGACCTTCCATGGATATACTTTTAGAAATACATGATCTCCCACTTGAAATTATAAATCTTTTTAGTGGAAGTCCACTGAGATGTGGTGATATATTAGTAGTAGAATGAATCAGTCACAACTTGCTCAGTGTTAGTCAACTATGTGACTCAGGGCATTCAATAATATTTACTAAGAAGATGTGTATCATCAAAGGAAAATATGGTTCAGTTTTTCTATATGGGAAAATAACAAAGGAAAATATATATCTTGTAAGTGGGGAATGAGATATGTTCTTTTTATCTATAGAGGAAGAAAACAAGTTATTTAATAAACAACTTAGTCATCTATGTCAACTATAGTGACCCACAATTAACATAAATTGATATTACTTAAAAAATGAAGTATATTCATTACAAAAAATAATAAATCAATTATAGAACCATATATGTATAGTGTCTTTATAAACTGAGAAACATAAAAAACCGGTTCATAAAACATCTAAATTGTCTCCCACTTATTTATTCACAACTATAATTCTTTCTAACATAGCTTACTTAATACCCTTCTTTGTGACCTGGGGAAAAGAAACATATGAAAGGGTGATCTCAAAGGCTTAGTAATGGTATACAAGGGAAACATCAACCATAGAAGAATCATAATACATAATAACATGACATTTTAAAATCATATCATGCATACTAAATATCATGATATCATGTAATGGGATAAAAGTTCATAATAATTAATGGAAATTATCCCAAAATTCATAAAATAAGACATGAAGTTTTTTGGAATACACATAAGCAGAGAAAATCACTTTCATATTTGATAAGGCTCATATCCAAGACCATCATAGCGGAAAAATTCCATTATTGAACCAAGTTTATATGTCATTTCAGCCCCTTATTACTAAACTGAATTTACTTTTCATTCCAATAATGTCTATCTCATGAGATATAAATGTTTATCCAATTCATTGGAGGGATATATAGGGCCCACCCATCTCATAATTAAATCATTCCTACATGTTCCACAAAAATATAAATCATTCATCATAGCATAACCCATGAAATAAAATAAGTTTCTTAAGAATCATTCCATCATAATACATATAAAATAAATTTTTTCCATATAAATAATTCTATCATAAACACCATCAAATAAATTTATAAATTTGGATAGAAACATAACCTTATTTCATCTTATATGGAAAATAATTTTGATAAAACACTTGAACTTAATTCTTAAGGAAAATATCCTTTCTTCTTAAAAAACATTTTCTTTTCTCAAAATTCCATTCAATTTTAAAAGAAAAGTATTTATTTGAAAATAAAAAATGAAATAGTGTATAGGATGATTCATAGAAACAAGTAATTATGAATATGTAAAAATCCGTTCATGTTGTATAAATTAAAAAAAACATTATTCTCGTACTCTTTCCAAAAAGTTAAAAAAAAGTGCCTCGTATGAAAAATGAAAGAAATATTCCTTGAATTAAATTTAATAAAACTTCACCAATAGTTAAAATTTAATTTAAACAATATTATAATGAATGATATTATATATTTAGGAAACATGGTTGTGGATGATAAATATACCCCAATAAATACTTACGAAAAACAATCCCAGATAATAATGAGATTGAAAAATTATCGCTTACCTTAGGTATGATATCCTTCATATGTATCTGAACCTCATGTATAATGATTTAAATAATGTTATTAACCTATTATATAATCATAATTATTTTTCTGATATAATATATGACTATGTTATCATTCTTCTTTTAGTAACATTTCATTGTCACCCGTTATTTGGGAATTAACTTCTTTATGTTCTTATGAATGTTTTTTCATATAAGTTCATGTTAAACTTCTTAAGTTATAGTTATATATATTAAATAATGATATTATAATAATATATATCATATATATTCAGTCCATTCATTTATATAATCATGGTTTAATGAAGATCTTGTATAATAAATCACATCACATCGTGGAGAGGGTTGGTCGTACGTACGCACGGGCAACAATATCATTCACTTAATGGTTAAATTATGTGGAATTGGATGGTATATTAATTATAAAGAATAATTATCATGTTATATTAATTATTTACATCCATTATAAATATCATTATACCCATCCAAATAAATTATTCTTAAATAACAAATTACACCACGACGTGAAGAAGGTAAATCGTACGTACACACACATGGGGATATTATTATTCATAAGATGGATAAAAGAATTTATAAGGTTGTCCCATAATTATAATAACATATCATAATGTAGAATATACATGATTTATTAATTTATTATGGAAACAACATAATAAGAGGAATTAGAAGAAGAAAACAATTTTGAAAGAGTTGATAAAACAATTACCTCTTTTTCGAGTATCTTCTTTTGATTTTCACAAAAGGTCTTAATTGTATGGATTAATTCACAAAAAAATGTCCTCTAGGAGGAAGGTACAAATGTTTGAATCTTACTTGAGAAGATTTTGGATGATCCAAGGGGTTTGAAATGTGGTATTAAGTGGGTATAGGTGGTGACCTTTTATAAGAGGGATGAGGATCACTTTAGAAAAGTTTTGAAATGTTATTTCATTATAAAATGATTTTCAAATTCTAGTAGTTACAAAGTGATAAATTTCGAGGATAGGATAAGGTTGGGTCTAAATACTCTCAATAAATAAATTTTAGACAATATAAGTTCACAGATTTAACCTTATATTTTAGCTTTAACCCTTAGTCAAAAACATTAACTCTAACCATTTATTCCTGAATTTTTATAATATATAGTTATAATAGTTACTATAAAATGTAAAGTGAACCAAAAGTGGATAATTAAGGAAATATTTAACATTATATAATTTATTTGTATGAATATTATATTTTTATGACTATTATTTCAATTAATAAAATGGTATTTTCATTAAAAACACATTTATGTCAATTGTGACACTATTTAGTAATTGATTTTTATTAAAGCCATAAAACTGTATTCATTCCAAAAAATTAAATTAACTCAAATATAACATGTAATATTCATCCATAAAATTATTTTATGTCATAATAATGTTCGAATTATTTTTTTTAATATTTATAATATCATTTATTTGAATCTTTCATTAATAAGGTAATCACTACATCATCATTGTGTCATGAATAAACATATTTATTTAGTGTGTACAAACTATAAATAAAATACCATGCTGTATGAATTTTATTTATCTTTCAAATGATTATTTATAGTCAAAAAAATAACTTATAAAAACTTATATTAAAAATGTTTTAGTAAAAGATACATGTTTAGGTTATATTTCTCTTTACTTTAAATTAAAAAATTGTAAAAGGTCATTATCACACCCAAGTGGCACCATGGGGTCTAAAAATAGACCCAAGAATTTTTATTCCCATACATATCTCATAAAAAATTATTAGAAAATGTTTTAGGGTAGTTTAATATTATTATAATATTATTTTTTACACTTAATTACCAGATTTACCCTTTAACCATGGTAAATAAAAATAATTACTGAAGTTACTATTCATAATGTCCAAATATAAAAGGTACCTATTTAAACATTTTGTACCTTATGATTCGAAATATGGAAACCATTTTTCTAAATTCAAAACACAGAATTGGTAGAAATTAATTTAAAATCAATCATGTTGTCGGAATTAGAGAACGTGTTTTTAAAAGTTAAAACATTGTAAAAGATTGAAATGTTTTTACATATGAATTTAATGTAAAATTAATGATAATGAAATATATTATATTTAATTATAAAAATATATTAAATTAATAATTTAAAACCATTAAATATTATAATTTAACTATATAAATTATTTCAATGAAATAAAGTTTTTTACTTAAAATTTATTGTAATTTTAATATTCATCATAACTTGAATATTATCAAAAAATATGAGAAATTCGTACAAAGTAAATTTTTTTATCCCATTTTAAAAGAAAATATTTATGTTTTCATATAAAAATTATTAATGTGACAAAATCAAAATTTAAAAGGGGTTCACCATTCAAAGGCATAAGATTACCCTTAAAAATATAGGTTTTTATACAATAAATAGAATTTATTCACACCCTATGATTGAAATATCCATTGGATGAATATGAAAATATTTTATATAACATATATATATCATTAATTTAATTACCAATAGTAATTCACTCAAAAAATATCTAATTTATATTTATCATAAAAAATGATAGCAGATGAATTCACAATGCATTTTCATAAGTCCGTTATACATATTCCCATTAACATAATGGCTCGGATATAATGGTAATTTTGTACTTAGGTAATCTTAAGGTTCGTTTAAACTCATGATTGGGTGCAACAAAATCTACTAAAGAATAGAAAAATTATTAAAAGAAAATATTTCATAAAAACATCTGAGTGTTACACTATACCCCCCTTAAACTGAATTTCACCCTCGAAATTCATCCCTTGGAAACAAAGAGATGAGGATACCTCTCCCTCATCATATCATAAATTTCCCTTGTAGCTTCTTCAAATTGGTAGTTCCACCATAAAACATTAACCAAGTGAGTGGTATTTTTTGTAGAACTTTTTTCTACGATCCATAATCTATATCTGTTGTTCTTCATAAGAATGGTCTTGCTCCTGTGGTAAAGATTCTGATTTTAGTACATGTGAAGGATCAGGTACTTAATTTTCCATGATAGATACATGGAACAAATTATGAACTTGAGAGAGATTTGCTAGAAGTTTTAATTGGTAACATACCTTCCCAACAGGATCCAGAATTTCAAAAGGATAGATATACCTTGGGTTCACCTTGCCCTTCTTTCCAAATCTCATTAATATCTTCTAGAGATATATTCTTAAAAAAACTTATCACCCACTTCAATCTCAAGGCATTTCCTTTAGTTTTCAACATAACCTTTTTTTCAACTCTAAGCTTCTCTTATGTGTTGTTGAATAGAATTGACCTTTTTCTAGAATTTCATCAATAAGATCGAGTCCTAATAGATTTCTTTCCCTAACTTCATCCCAACAAGTTAGAGTTCTGCACTTCTTTCCATATAGGGATTCATAAGAAACCATATTAATACTATATTGAAAGTTATTATTGTAAGAAAATTCCACTAATTGTGGATGTTGATCCCAACCCCCCATTAAATACCTAGAGAAAGATCACAACATGTCTTTAAGAGTTTGAATTTTCCTCTCATACTGACCATCTGTTTGGGGATGATAATCAGTGATGAAACTTAAATCTATATCTAGAGCCTGCTGAACACTTCGCCAGAAATTTGGGGTAAACCCTTAATCCTGATCAGATATATTGCAATTTGGTACTCCATTCAATATTACCACTTCCTTTATATATATCCTGGAAATCTGGTCCAGAGAGAAATCCTCTCTAATAGAAATGATGTGTTCCGACTTCATAAGGCAATAAACTATAACACAGATAGCATTATTTACTTTGTACGTTTTGGGATGTCCGATGAAAAAGTTAATAGTGTTGTTTTCCCATTTCCATTTTGGTATGGGTAATGGTTGTAACATCCCTATAGAATTTTGTCTCTCAACCTTAACTTGCTGAAAAACCAAGCATCGAGAGACATATTCAACGACATATTTTTTCATTCCATCCCACCATAAATACTCTTTCAGGTCCTTGTGCATCTTTTTGATTCCATGGTGAATATATAATGAAGAAATATGAGCCTATTCCAATAGCTCCTACTTTAATTCTGGTATGGTATGAATATGAACCTAGTTCTTAAACCTTATTATTTCATCACAATCATGGTTGAATTTAGGAACATTTCTCACATTCTTTTGTTGTTATACATCTTTCTTCTATTCCTCCTTAATCATTACTTGTATAGATGGTTGAACATTCATTTGAGAAAGATAATATTTCCACCCTTCCTTTAAAATCTCAAGATCCATCCTTTTCAAATCCATAAAAATTTGATATTTTTTTATCCTCATCATGGATAGGCTAGAATGGTCTAGTTGAATCAACGCATTTTCCACCCTGTTCTCTTTATTCAGCTCCTTTTGTGTAAAAATATACTTTAAAATTATATGATCAGTATAAATATCTCACCTTTCACTATAAAGATAATGCCTCCATATCTTTAATGCAAATATTACTATAGATAACTCCACATCATGAGTTGGGTAATTTTTCTCATGGATTTTCAATTACCATGAGGCATAATCTATCACCATATCATTTTTCAGGAGAACACATCTTATCCCCATCTTGGATGCATCACTATAGATCACAAATCTTTCTCTACTACAAGGTAGTGTGATCACAGGTGCACTGGCTAGCCTTATTTTTAGCTCTTTGAAATTATCTTCACATTCTTTCGTCCATATAAACTTAACTCCTTTATATGTCAACTTGGTGAGTTGATTAGATAATCATGAAAAATTATTCACAAAACATCAATAATATCCACCCAAACCAAGAAAACTATGAATATAAGTTACCGTTCTTGGCATCTAAAAACTTTCAAAAACTTTTGTTTTTGATAGATCTGTGAATATCCAATCTCTTGAGATTATGTGACCAAAAATAAAAATTTCTAAAGCCAAAGTTCACACTTAGTAAATTTTTCCTAAAGATTCTCTTTTCTTAGGGTCTTTAGTACAATTCTCAAGTGATCTTCATGTTCTTCCTTTCTCTACAAAGAGAAAATAATATCATCCATAAATACCACCACAAAATGATCAAGATAGTCTCTAAAGACTCTATTAATTAGATCCATGAAGATGGAGGGTGTATTAGTAAGACCAAAAGGCATCACTATAAACTCATAGTGTCCATACCATGTATGGAATGTCGTCTTTGGTATATCCTCCTTCTTGACCCTTAATTGATGATATCCTTAATGAAGATTAATCTTGGGAAAGTATTGATCTGCACATAGTTGATCGAATAAGTCAAAAATGTAGGGAATAGGATATATGTTCTTAATAATGACCTTGTAAAGTTTTTGATAATCAATGGAGAGTCTCATTGATCCGTATTTCTTCTTAACAAACAGAATAGGTTCTCCCCAAGGTGACTCACTAGGATGTATGAATCCCATATCAAGATTCTCTAGGAGTTGCTTCTTTAATTACTACAACTCAATTGGGGCTATTCTATAAGGTGTTTTTGAAATAGACAAAGAACTCAGTATGAGTTCTATTGAAAACTCAACTTCACGATTTAGTGGAAGACCTGAAAATTCCTTTGTAAATACATCATCAGTATATTTTATAATGGGTTTATTATTAATCATGAGTTTCTCCCAAACCATTTGAGATAAATAACCTTCGTTTATAAGAATCAAAACCCATAAGATGGAATAAATTTCTATTGGGATTTTATATTCATCCATGCATCGATAGATGATCCTAGATTGATCTGGAATATGAAATGTGGCCTCCCTTCCTAGAAAATTGATATGAGTTCCATATAGAGAAATCCAACCCTTGTCAATAATCACATCAAATTACACTATGGGGAGAATCACAAGATTTTTATGAAGAAATTTCAAACAAACTTCAACTAGAGAAGAATTATAAACTTTTGATGCGAATGTTGTGCCATTAGGAGTCATCACAGCTAACTCAATATCTAATTTTTGAGGTAATATGGTGATACCCTTAGAAAATTATTCATAAATAAAAGATTGGGTGTATCTATAATTAAATAAAACATTTTATACTTTAGATTGAATGGTATGTGTACCTTTCACCACTTCATTATCATACTCTATGTCACCGATAGTGATTGCATTTATATTTCCTTTGTCTTTGGCCTTAAGAGTTTTTTGGTGTGGATCATCATCAATAACCCTTATATTAGGTCATTGATTGGAATAATTCCCCATTTACTTGCACTTGTAGCATTGAAGTGTATGAGGTGCATTCTATGTATCCTTTTCTCTATTCCTGACATTATGCATACTTTTCACATCACTTCGGCATTCAACTACCCCATGACTTTCTTTTCCACACGTAAAACATTTATTAGTCCCTTTAAGATAATTTCTACCATGTTTCTTTCCACACTTTGAGCATAAGGGGAAAATCATCTTCTTTTCAGTGTAGTCCTTATATTTTCCTTTTAATTCCATTTTTCTTTTCTTATCAAACCCATATGAATGATGGGTTACTCCAATATCCATCTAAACCTTGAGAGAACATCGAAAAATTTCTCCATATATTTAAAGTCCCTTTTGGATAATTTCATTGAGTGACTTGGTTTTAAGCCACTAAGGAATCCATCAATTTTACTCTCAGTATGGATAATTCTTCCATAAGCATACCTTGCATGTCTTGTAAAATTTCTTCGTAGGTACCAATGGATTCTCCATCCTTTTTCTTAACATCAAGGAACTCATTCTCCATCTTTGTTACAAGAATACAAGGAAATTAATTATTGAAAAATAATTTCTTTAACTCGTCCCATTTGATGGACTTAATTTCATCTATTTGCCTCATATTCTTGATAATATTTCACTATTGATCAGTTTCACCTTCCAAATGATAGATTGCTAAGGTGACTTTATCATATTCATAACATTATAGAACTCAAGAAATATTTTCAGTGATACTGATCCATTGTTCAGCCACTAATGGATCAAAAGACCCGCTGAATGAAGGTGGATGCTGCCTCATGAAGGACTCAACAGAATGTTTTTCCCTCCTTTTCTTTTTTGAAAGTCTTTAATGATTCATATTTGGAAAAAGTTGTGTGAGCATGGATACATGATTTAACATTCCATATACCATAACATTTGATTTATTAGGGGGGAAATAATTTCATTTTCTATCGCATTCAACAATAATGTTGTTCCTTTGGGTTTCATCCATTGACTAAAACCAAGAAGAATATTATGAGAAATAATAATCATAATATGATAACCACATAATCAAGAATGAAATTTCAAATTAGGACAATATAGGTTTTATCCTAGGTTATTCATGGTCATTTTTAAAACATTGTGATCATATCCTATACTTGTACATATCATAAGGGTTCTTAATAATGCTTTCTCATCCTAGTTTCCAAAGGTTAACCATACGTTTCCTCTAAACCAACTATAGAGACTCATACTTTACATACATTGATATTATATAAAAATTGAATTATATTCATTAAAATATATAATAAATCCACAACAAGACCATATAGTTATAGTGTATTTAGAAATTTGGAAACATAAACAAATAGTTCATAAAGCATCAACATTGTCTCCCACTTATTTCTTCATAAGTAGAATCCTTTCTAACATAGCTTACTTAATACTATACTTCATGACCTGGGGAAAAGAGACATATGAAAGGGTGAGCTCAAATGCTCAGTAGGGTTATACAATTGAAACATCAATCATATCATAATCATAATACATAACAACATAAAAATTTAAAATTTTATCATGCATACGAAATATCATGATATCATGTCATGGGATAAAATTTTATAAGAAGTAATGGACATAATCCCAAAATTCATAACATAAGACATGAAGTTTTTTGGAATACACATAATCATAGAAAATAATTTCTATATTTACCAAGGACAATATCCAAGACCATCATAGCAGAAAAAATCCATTACTTAATCAACTTTACATGTCATTATAGCCCTATATTACTAAACCAGATTTATTTATCATTTCATTCATGTCTATCTCTTGTGATAAAAAACTTTACCTAGTTCATTGTAGGGAGATATAGGTCCACCACATATTATAATGAAATAATTCTTATATGTTCCACAAAAACATAAATTATTCATCATAGCATAACCCATGAAATAAAATGGGTTTCTTAAACATCATTCCATTATAATCCATATAAAATAAATATATTTCATAAAAATAATTCCATCACAAACACAACAAAATAAAATTAATAACATTGATAGAAACATAAACCTATGTCATCTTAGATGGAAAATATTTTTGATAAAACACTTGAACATAATTCTTGATGAAAATATCCATTCTTCGTCAAAAGCATTTTCGTTTCTCAAAATGATGTGAAATTTTAAAATAAAATTATTTAGTTGAAAATAAACTTGAAATAGTGTAGAGGAATATTCATGGAAACAATGAATTATGAGGATGTAAAAATCTGTTCATATCATATAAGTTAAAAAAACATTCTTCTCCTACTCTTGCTGAAAAAGATAAAAAGTACCTCATATGAAAAATGAAAGAAATATTCCTTAAATACCATTTAATAAAACTTCACCAATGGGAAAAATTGAATTTAAACAATAGTAAAATAAATAATATTATATATTTAGGAAAAATGGTTGTGGATGATAAATATATCCCAGTAAATACTTACGAATAAACAATCTTGGATTATAAAGAGATTGAAAAATTATACCTTACCTTAGGTATGATATCCTTTATATGTATATAAAACTCGTGTATAATTATTTAAATAATGTTATTGACTTATTTTAGAATCATAATCATTTTTATTATATCATATATGATTATATTTTCATTCGTTTGTTAGTAATATTTCATTGTCACTCGTTCTTCGGATATTAACTGCTTTATTTTTTTATGAAATTTTTGTCGGGTAAGTTCATGTTACAGTTATTAGGTTATAGTTATATAATTTATATAATTATATTAAAATAATATATACAATATTTATTCATTCCTCTCATGTATATAATCAACGTTTAATTAAGATCATGTAGATTGAATAACATCGCGTCGTGGAGACGGTAGGTCACACGTATGCACGAGCGACGATATCATTCACTTAATGGTTAAATGATATGGAATTTTATGGTATATTAATTATAAAGAATAATTATAATTTTATATTCATTATTTACATCTATTATAATCATCCTTATACCCATCCAAATAAATTATTTCTAAATAAAAAATTACACCATTGTCTGGAGACAGTAAATCGTACTTACGCACGCATGGTGATATTATTATTCGTAAGATGGATAAAAGGAGTTATAAGGTTGTAACATAATTATAATGACATATAATAATGTATAAAATAATTTATTTATTACTTTAGTATATAAAAACACAATAATAGGAAGTAGAATAAGAAATTAATTTTGAAAGAGGTTATAAAACAATTACCTCTTTTTTGAGTATCTCCTTTTGATTTGCACAAAAGGTCTCCTTAGGATAAATTTATGCTTAAAGTGTGGCCTCTATGAAAAAGGGAGGGATGTTGGGAGCTTACTTGAGCATAATTTGGATGAGACAAGGGGATTTAAAGATATGACTAAGTGAGTATATGTGGTGGCATTTTATAAGAGATATGAGGGGAACATTAGGAAAGTTTTCAAATATTATTTGATTATAAAATGATTTTTGTATTATAATAGTTAAAAATTGATAAATGTCAAAGATAATTTGAGTATGGGTCAAAATAATCTCAAAAAAATTGGTTTTAGACAAGTTTATGTCACAAAATTAACCTTATCTTTTATCTTTAACCCTTAGTTAAAAACATTAACTCTTACCATGTCTTCTTGTATTTTTATAACATATGGTTACTATAGTTACTCTAAAATTTCAAGAGAGTGATCATTAATGAAATTTTTAATATTATAGATTTCATCTCGCCTAATCTTATATTTTTTGGACTATTGTATCATTTAATAAATTGGTATTTTCTTTAACAACTCGTTTATGTCAATTTTGACACTATTTAGTAATTGATTTTTCTTAAAGTCGTAAATACTTTATTCATTCTAAAAAACTATATTAAATAAAATATAACATGTAATATTCATCCATAAAATTAATTTATGGCATCATAATTTTCAAATTATATTTATTTTAATTTTTATAATATCATTGACTTGAATCTTTCATTAAAAAGGTAATCACTACATCATCAATATGACATAAATAAATTTATTTATTTAATTTCTAAAAATTATAAATAAAAAACCATGATTTAGGAAATATTTTTAGATTTATAATAACTATTTATATTCAAATAAATCAATTATATTACCCTATATTAAAAATTTTCTTGTAAAAGATACATGTTTATGTTATATTTCTCTTTACTTTAAATTAAAAAAATCTAAAAGGTCATTATCATACCCAAGTGGCTTAATGGGGTCTTCAAATAAATACAAAGATTATCATGGTCATAAATATCTCATCCAAATGAATTAGGACACATTTTAGTGTAGTTTTATATTATTATAAAATTATTTTTCACCCTTATTTACTATATTTACCCTTTAATCATGGTAAATAAAAATAATTACTAAAGTTACTATTCATAATGTCCAAAAATAAAAGGTACCTATTTAGACAATTTGGAACTTATGATTAAAAATACGGAATTAATTTTTCTAAATTCAAATCATATAATTAGTATAAATTAATTTAAAATCAATCCTTTTGTCAGAATGAGAGAATATGTTTTTAAAAGTAAAAATATTGCAAAAGATTAAAATGTTTTTACATATAAATTCAATTTAAAATTAATTATAATGAGATAAATTATAATTAATGATAAAAATATATTCTATTTATACCTTAAACCCATTCAATATTATAATTTAACCATATAAATTATTTCAATGAAAAATTTTCTTTTTACTTAAAATTTAGTGTATTTTTATTATTCATTAAAACTTGATTGTTATCTAAAAAATATCAAAAATTCATCCAAAGTAAATTTTTATATTCCACTTTAAAATAACATGTTTATTTATTCATATAAAAAATATTAATGTGTCAAAATTGTAATTTAAAATGGGTTCACCATTCAAAGGAGAAATATTACCCTTAAAAATATAGGTTTTTATACAATGAATAGGATTTATTCACACCATATGCTTAAAATATACGTGGGAAAAATATAAAAATATTTTATATAACATTTATATCTCATTAATTTCATTTCCAACAGTAATTAACTCAAAAATAAAAATATCTAATTTACATTTATCATAACTAGTTGATAGCCAAATAATTCACAATGTATTTTCATAAGTTAGTTATACTTATTATCGCTAACCTAACAGATGTATGTGGACTTATCTCACCGAGAGAAATTTACAGGAAGATATATTACATTATTTTCATTGATGATTATAGAAGAATGGAATGGGTATTTGGAATTTCCCACAAGTCTGATGTGTTCAGTTTCATAAAGAAATACCAGAGGGAATCTGAAAGGATGCTTGGATAGAAAATTGTGAATTGTTACCCTGAAAATGGTATGATATTCACAAAAATCCAATTATAGGACTATCTAAAGAAAAATGGGATAAGGAATCAAGTTTATTTAGTGATAACTCCTTAATATAATAGAGAGTTTTAGTGGGGAAATTGATTCTTATTGAAAAATACCTAGTAGGGAAATTTGTAATGAAGCATTCTTAACATCTGTATACATCTCTAACAGGAATCTACTGTGTATAAAGGAGGGAAATAATCTATATGAGATGTGGTATAGAAATAATCCAACATTAATATACTTTTAAATATTTAAAAGTAAGTGCTTCATTATCAACAATGAAAAACATAGAAAAATCAAGTCACGTGGAGATGAGGGAATATTCCATGGATACTCAAGAAAAAGAAAATCATATAAATTCTTTAATAAGAGGCTGGGAAAAGTTGTTGAGAGAAATTATGTCACTGTAGTGTAAATTGAAGATAATATTCAACAACATAGTGAATGGGTTCCTGATGAAAGTGATGGGGAGGTAAGAAATACAGGGGTTGAAGAAGTGGAAGATACTGATTCAAAAGAAGATAATGATAATAAAAAAGAAGATGTCAAGTTTATATATGTGAAGAAGGCAAATATTTGAGCTAAAATTTACAGGAAACATATCATTAGTGATTAGACAACACGTATTCAAAAAAAATAAGAATGAATTTATTATAGAAGGAATATTTCCTATCTCAGGTAAAGCCTAAATGTTTTTCCAATGTAGTTGGAGTTGAAAAATTGGTTTAGGAAATGAATGAACAAATAAACCATTTTGAGAAGAATCAGACATAAGATATTGTTTCAAGACCAAAAAATAATAATGTCATCGGGACTAAACTGTTATTTCACAACAAGATGAATGAATATGGTTTAGTGATTTAAAAAAATCACGACTAGTGTCAAAATACTACTCTTAGATAGAGGGACCCAATTTTTATGAGATGTTTTCACTTATTGTAGGGTTGGACACAATCAGATTATTCTTAGTCATCTCAGTGTAATAGAAGTTCTAATTTTTCCATATGGATATCATGTCATCATTTCTAAATGGGGTTCTGGAAGAAGAAGTTTATATTAAGAAACCTAATGGTTTTCTTATTCATGAATATGATAATAGAGTTTGTCAGCTGAAGAAATTTTATATTGTTTTTTTCTTTATCCTATTGTGGACCTTAAAGAAATGTCCTTCAGGTTCATTGACAAAGGGGGAGAAATTTTGACTAGGGAATAAAATATCAGAGTCAAAACATGAAGAGAAGTTGATAGGTGGAGTAGCGAGATAAGGGGATTTATAAATATAAAAATGCTTTAAGTGATTGATCAAAGGATATATATCACGACCAATGAGGTTCGTGGTGAAATCAGATAAGAGGTTTTAGAATAAAATAAAGTGATTCACTAATGAACTTTTCACTATACTCTTGTTTCTCACACTGAGCATTGCTCATGTGGGCTAAGAGTGTGTGTTGGGTAAAACTTTGATGGCTATCTAAATCGCGTGAAGTGAATGGTATTAAAATATGGATGAAGCAATAAAAGTGGTCTCAATTTATAAAATAGTTTTCAAAAAACCCAAAGGGGAGATTTTTGGAAAACAAATCCCTCAAGGTAACATTGAATCATTTTTTGGTTGATTTTGTTTGTTGACAAAGAGGGTTCAATTGTGGTGTTCTAGAGATATTATTGACAACCTATATTGATAAAGAACCCTAAAAAGGGAATGGAAGATCTAGAGGTAGTATAAAAATATCAAATAAAAGGTGGAACTGTTTTCTAGTATTTATGAAAATATTAGGCTTAAAAATTAGGAAAATAAAGAAATATATTTTTGGAAAAGGAAGTTTTGCACAATATTGAAGGTGATTCGAAAACATTCATGCAAGCTATGTTTTGGGAATAGAACATCGAAATATGGAAAGGGTATCAATTGAATAAAAAATTGGAAATTTTCATGAAATGTGAGTTTGTACGAAAGTTACTTACACTCCCAATGTGATGTCAAATGGGGTTTTACATGCTTGGACAGGATCTTGTGAGACACGTCGAATATTCCATTCAGGAATCAGGGATGCCTATAAATAAGAGGTGGAACCCCTCATTTTAAGAATATCAATATATATAGGAAATTAGAGCAATGAAGTATGAAATATTTTTAAGTGAAGAGATTTGCAGGTGAAATAATTAGAGTTTCATGAAATCTAAGGAAGTTTCCTGTAAGATTTGAGTTGCGAGTAAGATTGAAGTTTCAAGCAAAAAAGTGTTTTGTGAAAAAAGTTAAATCTTGCATGCAAGAAATTAAAGTTACACTCAAGTTGTAGTAAGTGATGCAAGAAATATTTTTAGTTTCCCAATACATCTGTGGTAAATAGGTATTAATTACTGTATGAAATTCGTACATCAATAGAGAATCTACATACAGTAGAGGATAAATTAATTTTAGATAATGAAGGGACCTACAAGTCTATAAATGTGAGTGGATCTTATGAAGAATAAGTGAACACACTTCAGTTGAGAGAGTAGTGATCTTTTAAATTATGATTGGTTGTAAAACAGGAGGGGCAGTGAGTCTACTCCAAACACTGTAAATAGCAGTACACTTTTAGTGTATTTTTTACATCGGCACATTGTCATTGTATGATCCTTGTACATAGCCCGGTGATGGTGAAACTAGTAAAAAAAATTTCATGTGCATGATTTAATTTATATTCATACCTAGCTACAGAATGTGAGAGAAAAAAAGTTTTGTTTAATAATGAAACAAGATAAAAAGGGAAGTTTTTTTAATCTATCATGCCCTGATTCACCCCCCCCCCCCCCCATTGTATTTGACCTAGTGGAACTAACAGTAATGAAATATCCTGGTCTATCCATCTAATGTATGTCTGAACTATCCCACTACTACAGAAAAGGGTGTTCTCAATCCCCATGGGTTAGAAAATAGTGCATGGGAATCATAAGAACACACTTTCTAATAGTTTTACCCAATAATTAGAGTAAAACCAATAGTAGTAATATACAAAATATTTGGCACGACCAATCCATATATTGTACATCCAAACAGAAAGATAAAAGAAGACATAAAAAAATAGATAATTAGGAAAGTATTAAATAGCATGATCACTAAAAACCTCCCTCACCAACCTGATATCCCTCTCCTATAAAGAAAGGATTTTATCTGAATACCTATCCTCGGACATCACAATATCACTGCACATCAAACCAAATAAAGAAATAAAATCCAAAATTTACAAATAATATAATATAAAGGGAAAATTTTGGACAATATAAGAATGTAAATGTAGGTCATACCAAATTTAAATAATAGGAACAACAGGTCAAATGTAATTAAATAAAGACTGACATCAAAGGATTGATGCTCTCAAGAGAAACTAGAAAACTGAGCCAAGAACCTACAATTGAGATAATTATATAGGAATGATCACACAAGCAATCAGTAATCCACCACTACACACCAAATATATGTAAATACCATATTAATATACTTTATAAAATTATAGTTTGAATATAAGTTATAAAGAAGGGTTTTAATTGGTTCTTAAAACCAAATCATCTGAACTTTCTCAATGAATTCCATTAAAAAAACATGGAATAAAATAATTTTTTGAAAACCTTTACAATTCAAAACCAATCATCTATCTTTAAAACTGTAAAATTTTAAAGAATTGTGTTAATAAATTCCTTTCCTTTTAAAAAATCACATTTAAAAATAAACCCTCAAATAGTTAAAAATATTTCAAAAGAATATCGATTTGAAAACAAAATCCACCTTTTTCCTTTAAAATCTTTAACACACCCACTCAAATGTAAAAAAGGAAATAGAATAAACTGTAATGATTATAAATCTATATAAAATAAAAAATAATTACAATAAATTTATGGAATAATATAAATAAATATCAATAATAAATCACGGGAGGATTATTACATCAATGTAAATCCATCCAAGAAATAAGAATCATGCATGCCTATAAATAATTAAAGGAATAACATAGGAAAAATATCATGAGGAAACACCTAAGGGACTATTGGTACAAGTAAAAGACACAAAAATGTGGACCAACTGCCAGAATGTTAATGATCAAATATCTCATCAACTAAATCGCTCTAACTTAGTATCATTGGTGACCCCCCCCCCAACACTATCTAGGAATATGTATAACTAGGGGTATCCATTGTGTAATCACAACTATCATAGAAACAACCCATATATTCCCACTTAGTAGACTTGGTTTCCTCATGGAATAACTAAAGGTTATGGTCCATTATCAAAATAAATAACATTATAACAATGAAAAATCATAAAATTCTAATATCATAATCACATACTTCCTATATCACAAACTTCCCTTATAGAGATCCCGAACATAAAATAACAACATGAATCACATCAAAACAAATCCATCAAATGGATACAGATAAGAATCATCAAAAAAACAATGGGGATCAACAAGTGCACAATAAATAATCAATCAAACATCAATTAAAAAAGTTCTAATAGTGCCTCTCACTTATCACTTATAAAATATATATGTATCTTGGAAATCCATTACAAAAATATTTTCAAAACAAAATATAAATACATGTTAAATAAAAATTAACACAAAAAAATCAAGTAAAATCTATTTAATTTCATAAAACAATACCACCTCATTCGAAAAACACAAACCCCTAAAACATAATGGGTAAAGCAAATTTGAAAATAAAAACAACAATGAAACCTTCTACCTAAATTTTTTTAAAATAATTGAAGTTAAACTCCATTCATTTTACTAAAATATAACTTATAACATCATATATCCTTTATAAAAGTTTCACCATCATTATACACACTTTCAAATTATTATTTTTTTACATTTAAATCCCTTTTATCAAAGCCAAATTGGTTTTTAATCCAACACTTGTAATGAGAACATGGTCTATGCCAAGTCTTTAAACTATTTTGGAACAAAATAAAACCCAATAGGGTGTTTCAAAACCATTAAAATCCATGGAAAAACATTTTAAAATACAAAATATACTTTTAAAGTCACGCATGGGAAATTTTGAAAAACTTGGAATGCGGCCAAGTCTCATGCCAAGTACTAAAATCCAATCAAAAACTATTTCAAACATACTCCAACATATAATAGTATTTTAAATTTATAAAAAGGTATTTAAAGCATGAAATAAATTTATAAAATGTATTATGAGGAGGTTCTATAGAGACGCATACCTAAAAATAATGACAGTTGTGCTGAAATGGTTTGAATCGCTTCACCTTTGATGGAATATTACAAAACAAGCAGGAAGAAGACCCTAGAGACCCATCACACACCCTAAAAATAGATGAACAAAATAAATCTGGTTAACCCTATGAACTAGGTTATAGACAAGATTTGATGGGGGGTGGGGAGAATTACAATCCTTTAAAATATAATGATAAGGAAAACAATGAACATACCTTTATTAATTGACCAAGAATACCAAAGAAATTGAGAGTAAAACATTGCAGGGAGGAAGGTATGATAGAGGAGGGAGCATGTGGAATAGGGGGATCTCAACTGGCTTGTCATAAAACAAGGTATAGGAGGTATAAATGCGGATTATATTCTTAAAAAGATAGGGGAAATTTTGGAATGAAAAAAAAAATTAATCCACACAAGGTGTGTGGTTTAGGTACACAATTTACCAAACCATGCATTAACAGTGTCATTCATATGAGGAGAGCATGAGTCACCCTCATGGTTACTCCTAGGAAAGTCACAAAGTTTATCTTACCATACTCAAACCATGTGAAATATTACTTCCATGGGTAGACCCCTCACACATAGTATGTTCATGGTTACTCTAAATTGTTCACAAACTATTCACAACACCACTTCCCTTAGAAAATTTAAAATTCATCCTTAAGCTCTCAAGAACCCAAAATGGATTACAAATAATTAAATTATTTAATTAATTAACACCATAATTACATGGTTTTTTTCACGCCTTCTTCCATTCGAGATAAGATGATGAGAGACTTCCATACCTCAAGATGGGAAGTACATCATACTGTGATAAAGATGTATCAAAACTTAAGGAGACGGTTCTAGTGGATAGGGGTGACAAGTAATATCACATGATTTGTGTCTTGATGCCTTACCTGTTGGAGGGTGAATATCATGCACCAAAATCTTAGTGATTATCTCTAACCACTTCCAGTTCCCACAAGGAAGTGGGAAGATATCATGGTGGAATTTTTGATGGAGTTAACCAGGATCTCAAGGAGTGATGACGTCATCTAGGTTATTTTCGATTAGTTGATGAAGATCTCTCACTTACTATTAATCCGAGAGACTCACTCAGTAGACGATCTTTGAAGGATCTATGTCTATGAGATCAAATTATTACATGGAGTTCCCTTGAGAATTGTATCTAAAATTGGCACACATTTTACATTGTGGTTTTGTAAGGGCTTACATAAATACTTAGTTACTAAATTATTATTGAGCATATCATTCCATCCTCAAATAGACATATAGTCTGAGTGCACTATGCACATATTAGAGGTTATTCTAAGATTTTATGTTCTATACTTTTATGGATCATGTGATGATAATCTGGACTTGACTAAGTTTTCATAAAAAAACAGTTTCCAATCATTGATTCATATGGAACCTTCAAATGATCTTTATAGGAGGGCGTGTCATCAAAGCATTATTGTAATTAGGTAGGTAGGAAATTTTTATGGGTCCCAGTTTGGTTCAGGAGACCTCTGAGATATTGTAGATGATTTAGAATAGATTGATCATCGCTAAAAGTGGGCATATATTATATGTCAGCTATAGGATGATGCCTTTATATTTTGTTATGGGCGATCAGGTTTTCTTAAGAGTGACTCTTCAGTTGGATCACTGAAATCTTTTGAAGTGCGGAAATATATCACCATATATTTTTTGAATCTTCTAGATAACTAAATAGTTTGGGATATAGGTATAATTTTTGTATATTCCTTCTCACTACTGAGGTATGCATGGCATGTTTCATGTATCACAGCTCTGGAGGTACTTGCTCGATCCTATACATGTCATCGGCTTCCAAAATATTGAGTTAGATCCATATGAATCTTAACAGAAGAATCAGGTGTAGATTATGGATTGAATTGAGAAATTCCTATGAGGGAATATAGTAACACTTTCCCAAATTTATTTGAAGCACAAAATTATCCAAGAGGAGATGTGGGAATGGGTGTATAATATTCAGGCTTAGTGGCATGAGTATTTTGGGAAAGATTACTAGATTTACTTCTTGGGGATGAGAATTTGTTATATGGGGATAATTATAAAATTTCTAACTTTTTAAAAGATAATTAAACCCTAATTTATTTTTTAATTTATAATTATTTTATATGGAAGTTGAATTTTTCAATAAAAATCAACTTATAAATGATTTTTAGTCTTTTTGTAAGGATAAAATAGGTTTTGAAGGATTTTTGTAAAGGTAAAGGGGGTTTTAAAGGCCTTTAGTAAGGGTAAGGTGGTTTTAGAAGGTGATTTGTATGGGTAAACTCCCATTAATATGTGCTAGATAAGGGTAGTAATGACCTGCCTAAGGGTACTCCCACTTTCAATGCACTGGATAAGGGTATCAGAAGCTATGTAAGAGTAAGTTAAGTGTTGCATAAGGGTAACTGGCCATGTAAGGGTACCTACAAAAGGGTGACCATGAATTGAATAAGGGTAATTGGGAATTGTGTAAGGGTAACTAGCTAGCTAAAGGTTCCTACATAAGGGTAAAGAGGAGTTGTGTAAGGGTGTTTCATAAGGGTAAAGAATCACTATTTAAACTTTACATGGTTCATACCCCATACATAACGGTAAATATATTATTCTATTTTTATCTTTTTTTCTTTCTATTTTCCATGGGGAATTTTCGTAACACATTTCAATGAAATTTAATTCTAAAAATCATGGAAATGATTTATTTTGGTTTGTTTCTCCTTAAATCAATGTTTATTGATGAAACTAAAACCTCTATACTGAATAATTGATTACAACACAAATTAAATAGTGATATGATTTTTAATATAATGACCATGTATGAATTTTTTGGTTTTCTAAAATGGATGACCCTTACTCCAATTTATTTTTAGTCAAAATTTTGATTCCAAGTAGCATGGGGTTTCCTATGTTCTATTTTGGGGAATCCTTCCACAAACAATGCAATCTTCCTTCTAAATTCTATGTGAATATAACCTTATTTCACACACTCCTTTTCCTTTTGTATTTAATTTGTGATATATTCTATGTAAGTAATTTTTTCATTTAATTTAATCCTTATTTAATGTGTGTCTTAAATAAAACCTCTATAGAAAATTGAATAAATAATTCTTGAAAAATAATCTAGAAATTATTCATAGAATGATAATCGAATTTTTTTTTCTTTTTAATTTTCTTAGATAATAAAAATTTATTATTTGGTAATATCAATGGATAATAATACTATATTACTGCATGTTAATTATTATATAGATATGGAATAATATCAGATGTTGTTTTTTTATTATTCTTGAAAATGAAATTCCTAACACATATGATGAATTTTTTTCTTTGATAATTCAGAAATTGTCCAAGGGAGAAAAATTTTTTTCGCATGTGGTATTTTATTTCCATTTTAAATAAAATATTTGGAATTGGTTATAGGATCCCATGTAAAACCTTTAAAATTATAGATTTAAAAACTATGATAATAAGTCCCCTGATGAGGTGTTCTAGCTTTAGAGGTTTCCACTCAGTTTCTGAACCACATAGGGTGGTTTATCCTTGACATTTACATACATAACACTAATGTATGAATTTCCTTACCTCTTGGGTAATTTTTTACAAATTTTTCAATTTTATAATATATGTATTGAGATAATTGATAATTATTATTGAATTTGATCATATATGGGTGTGTTTTTAGACCATGAGACCCACTATGATATTTGATTCCATGAGTGATTGTAGAGATGATTGTTTACATTTTTTATTATGATCACATGTTGTTATTTTTTCCTGCCTAATTATCACATTGATATACTTTCCATGTATACTCTAACTTGTATATATGTGACCTAATTTAGTAGGAATCATTCTTAGCACTCAAAATAGGTGGACCATTATCATATTTTTATCCCTTAGAGGGGGATTACCCTTGAATTGAGATGATGGTGACGATGGACATGAACACATGGAGGAGAAATTATGATACCATGGAAAATCATATTGGGAATTCAATTGATGCCTAATTATTATGCTGATCGATTCCAAGTAATCCTATGAGTTTTATGTTGTATATTAGGAACTCGATGCCAAGTTGATTTACAAGAATCTTGTCATACATGAGTCCTATACCGAGTCTCATGTATTCACAATTCCAGGAGGTTGTTGAGTGATAGTTCCACTATACTGATGACTAGTCTAGTAACTTCTAACATCTTCTTGTTATCCTTTTATCATGGATCTAAATCAGAAACAACCAGGGCTTTGTAGCGACTTTATTAACACACAATTGTTTAGTTTTTTATAGTATGATCTTATTGTTATTATGAATTTACTATTATCCTAGAATACACTTGGTAAAATTGAAAACACTTGGTTAATGACACATTAGTGGTGTCCTAGTGAGTCTTATACGAACACCTTAATCAAGAATTTTGATGCACTTTTAGATTTTATGATTACAGATCTGGTGAAGGGAAACGTCCCCAATGGACTAAATTTCTAGTTTGAGATATGCTTATTATTGTATTAAATTAATGTAATTTTTTATTTTCTACATGTTTACTCTATTTACTTATCATATTTTTTATTAATTATTATGTTTGTAATGAATTTATATTGAGGTTATAGTTTCATTGCTGATGTACTTAGACCCTTGCTTTAAGTAAGTGGCCCATTGCATATGGGGTGGTATGCATGAGGCCATCTTGCACTTTGGTTCATACCTGATGGTTTGGTTTAGGGTGTTATTGTCAGTTCCATTTGAATGGGTCATGCATAATCATACTAGTCATGTAGGGTCTTAGGTAAAATCATGTGTGATATTTTTTTTAGGAATTTTATGCTTCACAATCACCACATGGTTTGGAAACCCATGTGGGTAAACCTTGTGGGCTACACAGGATTTAAATGCTTTATTTATATCTTTATTTATTTTTATTCTTTTCTCTTTTTTTCACCTATATTTCTATCTTCTCACCCCATCCACTCATGTCATTCCTCCCCATGGTTTAACCCCACTGTGTCCTTCACCTCATGGTGATTTTCTATGGTTCTATTAGAGATTCAAGTTTGTATCATCATTAGTGAGTCTCTCCTTCCATTATTTCTATGCTTCCTCATGTTTTCTCTTTCCCCTCATGGTATTTTGAATCATCTATACCTCAACGTTCATGATTAACCCAATTTTTGGGTTTCTTCATTATAATGGTGTGAAATATCTATTTCATGACTCCTCCATCTAGTTATTTAAGTTACGGATCTTTTATTGTTGTTTCTAGGTAGGTTACTAATTATTTTTAGTCAATAAATTCTGAAAAATTATTTCCTTTTATTTTTATTCTTCTATTTTGATATTTTTGGTAATATTAAATATTTTTATGTTTAAGTTAAAAGGAAAATCAAGTTTCAATTTGTTTTCTACTCAATGAGATGGGTTCTAAAAAATTTAATATATTAAAAATATATTTTAAATAATTTCAGCACATCGTGTGATAGACAAATTTTTTTGTTTTCATTTAGTCATATTTTTTTTACATTTTAAGAAGATATATTAGTTTTAAAAAATTAAATTTCAATTGGCCTTTTAATTTTACACATAATTTCATGTTATATTTGAAATATCGAGTATTAATAGATAACTTCATGATTTGTTTTGAATTAAGAGTGAGGATTGAAAATATTTTTTTATATGTTTGGTTCTTAGACCCATATACACAAGTACACATACATACATACATATATAAGTGTCTGTGTGTGTGTGTGTGTGAAATTCACATAGGAATTTATAAATTTGTGCTCTTTGTGGATTATGTTTATCTCCCTCTATCTCTCTCTATCTCTCTCTATGTGTCATTTTATATAGGCATAGTGGTGTATGGAATTTTGTGTTTTTATATTTTATACAAAAACTTGATTTTTTAACAAGTAAATTTATGTGATTTTTAAAATAAATTAGAAGGCATGGTTGGAAAATTATAAATAAATTTTTAACCCTTAATTGATTTTCAATGGAAATCTCCTTGAGTTTTCTTTGGAATTCTCACTCTTAAAGGGGGTTTGGATATGTGGCTCGAATATTCCCTTGGAAGTTCATTGATTTGATATGGTTATTTCATATATTAAATTACTTAGTGATGTTTTGATTATTTGTACAATGGTTTTCGTTATTATTACAACTTCATGGGATGCACAGATGATGGGGTAGGAGAGCTTAGTTTGGGATTGATTACTTTTACACTAGTTATTCCTACTGAATTATTTCATTATACACTATATAGTAAATTTTTACTAGATATTTACACTAAATAAAGGTCTCCCTATTTATTAATGTTAGTTATTGGTTTCCCCTAGCCTTTAGTGGCCCTAGGGTGGCTTCCCATGTTTCCTATTTTTTATTATTCACCAATTTCATTTCTATTTTAGTTTACTATGTCCGATTTCAATCTTCCTTTATCATTTACCTCTTTTTAGTAAATCATATTTCAAATTATATTGTAAGGAAAATTTTAAAAAAAAATAAAACTATTTTTTGAATATGTTCATTTAAAAAGGGGTGTAGGCCTAATAAATGTTTTACAGGTGACTTTTTCTATTTAAAATAAATTAATAAGTAAGTTTAGTAAATGATTTTGAAAGTGATATTTGTTTTTATATTATTCTTTAATAAAACCCTATTTTTAATTGTGTGTTTAAAACATGAATAGAAGAGATCATTTATTTAATTACTTTATTTATGGTGTGGTTTACCTCAAATTACTAAAGATATCTTTGCTCACACCTATCCATTACATTTCAGTTTTAGGTTATTGTTTGGCTCAGGACCGCCCCTAGAGCATTGATTGTTTGATAATGGGAGGTGAGTGTTTTATTTAACACATCATCCAACTGTGCCTTTTATATGATATGGTAGTACTTTATTTTTTTACTTTCATAGAATTTATGGAAATTTATACCCATTAAATGAGTTATTTACAACTTTAAATTATATTTATTAGTGGATTTCATGATTTCAAGTGGACACTGGGAGATTTAGTGGTTTTGATGTCTATTTAAGGAGTTAGTGGGCGAGAAGAGGAATCTGAATATATGAGGGAGTTTGGAGTGTAAGATGGGGGATTTATTTCTATATTATTTTAATATTTTTTATATATACTTGTTATTTTTCTATAATTATTTTATTTATTTATACATATATGATTTTGGCATAGATTTGCATTTTATAGATGGGTCTTGCCATATTTTTGGGAGAAATTTTTTTTTACTTTAACTTTGACTTATGGGTTAAATTATTCCAAATTATTGTATTTTTATGCAATGACACTTTTATTCAACCCATGTGGACTGGGAATTCCCCTCAAGTAAGTCACAGTCTGATTCAGGAATCTGGTTGATAGACGACTCAGGCTAGTTCATAAAATACACCCCATTAAAAAAACAAATATTATTTTATTCCTTCAATATATAACATTACATATGAAGGAGAAATACACTATAAAATTAAAAAAATTAGGATTGGATAATAAATAAAAGTAAATAATAGAATTATAATATTAAATTCTCTTGTGTTGGGGTCTCCAAGAAAAATCACACTTGTGAATAACACTATAAAAAAGTAATACCATAGAAATGTAATCAATATTTTATAAAACAAAAATATTAAACCTAGATAGAAGTTTATGTTGGTGAGGAATGAAGAAAATAGGTAGTATTTATAGTAATCATTAGTATTTTAGGATTTTTGGAATAGTAACCAACCATTTGAATAGTAACTAGCCATTTGAATAGTAAATGATAGTTAGGAATAGAAAAATATATGATAATTAATATAAATTGTGAATAAAATAATTAAATAAAAATATTATAATATTATAAAATGATTTCTCAAATCAAATAACTAGGATTAAACCTAAGTTTAAACTTTTAATAAAGAATTTTTTAAAATATTTAATAATAACATTATTTTTAGATTAAAATTTTAAAAATTTTATTGGATAATTTCGAAGTTCATTTTGATAAAATGAAACTTATTTTTTGAATTAGTAATTCAAAATTTTTTTGGGGTAAGGTTTTTAAAATTTAAATGAATATTTTATTAAGGATGTGAATAGTGGAATATGGTAAAAAAAATTGTATTGATGAAGGTGACTCATTTAAATTTTATGGAAGTGGGATGGGAAGTGTTAATCTATTGGAGTTTGTATCTCTTAGATATGGTTAATAATCATTTAATGGAAGCAGTACTATTCGGTGTTCTGAGATTGATGAACTTGAATCATTTTAATGTATCCCACAATAGATTTCATGGTTACGAAATGAATATGGGAGTCTATGATTAATGAATCACCATTTTTTATGATTCTGTGTATAATTTTAAAGTAAAAATCCTCATATAAATTTCTACCCATTATAATAGCATAAGGATTTTGGATTTAATCTTTAAGAGGATTACTAGGAAGATCTATGCTGACATTTTTAATCTAATTAATCTAGTCATTAAAAGATATAGGAAGTATTTATGAAAATTTTTCTTCATGATTAATTGCTAAAAATAGGGTTAAAAGTTTTGTTTAGATAAAAATTCATGTTCATTATATGTCATTTTTATAAACAAACCTATATAAAATGAGCATGTTTACCATGATATAATATATTTTTTTTGTTTGGTTATTATGTTTTATTTATTTTATTCATTGTATATGTTGTTAACCCCACCCCCCCCCCCCCCCACCACTAGTTCTCCCCTAATCAGATACCTAGTATCTCTCTTAATCTACTAGTATCAAATGTGGTTACTATGTCTCAAATATTTGGAACCCACAAGCTCATTGTAAGTAGATATCCTTGATCAATTCAAGGCTAGAGAATATTTGGTCAAAAATTCACATTTCACTAGGTCACAAAGCTCACACCATACCCTTGGAAACCTAATCCACTTCTTAATCTTTTCATCTGTTAGTGTCCATCCATTGGAAACACTCATATATCATACTCTTTATCCTATTGTAGAAAAATTGGTAGAATCAGGCTAAAAACGATTCATATAAGAAGAGTGAAAGAGAGAAAAAAAGACCGAGAAGATCACATGGGACACAACGATTTACATATTTAGGAAATAATATATATGTCCGTAGAGAGGAAGAAATATCACTATAATCAAGAGTAGAATTACAAGTATATTTTTATAGTTTTATACACACATTGAAAACATAGCTCGAATGAGATCATAAAAAATATGATTTTAATGTGACACCAATCACACAATATTTCCAGTTTGATATTGTGATCGATGGATATAAGTATGTGGATATATAATATCATTTTCTCTATTTTCAAATATTTTATTATTTTTTATCACATAATTAAATATTAAGTATTCCCTGATATATTTCTCTACAGTTGTTGTCTATAATCTCTTCAATAGTTTGATCAGAGTTGCTACAGTCCCCAAAATTTGGTCGGGGGGCCAAAGTGATGACCTAATTTAATACTACTAATTTAGAAAACTTATTTAATCTAATATCCTCCTCTACTACACTAATAAATATTTTCTTCCATTCAAATCATCAATTTTAAGAAAACATTTCATGAAATACCATCTGTTTTCCCTTCTATGATCTCATAGTGTTCTTCTATATTCTACCTCACATCTTCCATTAATCAACGGAGACCAAAAAAGTCACATCAATGCCTCAACTTCTCTATTACCATCATCTTTGTAAAATTTTCTATTCGGCTATTGATTATAAAAATCTTATGCAATTTTAGTAAACCATCTTGTATTAAGCCTCTAATAAAATGGAGCTTTAATTGAATATGCTTCAACTTGGAATGAAATACTAGGTTCCTCACAAGATGTATGAAACTATGACTATCACAGTGGAAATCATTTTAATGCCACTATCTTCCCAAATCATCCAAGGAGTTCTTTATCCAAATCATCTCCTTCTTGGATTCTATTAAAACAATGTATTCTACCTCTAGGGTGGATAAATCCACTACCTTCAGCAACTGAGATATCTAGCTCACTACAATTTCTCCATAGGTAAATACATAACATGTGGTACTACTTATGTTATTTAAATCACCACCAAGGTCAGTATCTACATACCCATGCAATGATTTTTCTTTACTAAAGCATAGAGTTACATATTTTCTCCCCTTCAGATAACTTAGTATTTACTTCATAGCTTCCCATTTTTTAAGGTCATCCATATATCTTCTCAGAACTCCCACTATATGATAAATGTCATGTTGGGTACAGACCGGGGCATACATGAGGCTTCCAATATCTGATGTGTATACAACCTTTTCCATATATTCATCCTCTTTTGTTGTCCTTATTTATTTCTCCTTTGATAGTTTGAAATTGATTTCTAGTCTAATAGAAACTAACTTTACATCCATTATACTAAATCTTCTCAAAATGTTAGTAATGTAATAATCCTGTGATAACATCAAGTTTCTTACTATGTGGTCTCTCTTGATATTCATCCCCAAATTTTTTTCCATATTCCATAAGATCTTTTACCTAAATATCCTTATCAAGATTCCCATTAAATTTATCAATACTTTGCATGAATGATCCTATGATGAGCATGTCATCCACATATAGAAGTATTAAAATGTATCCATCGCCAAAAAAACATGAATTAGTAGAATTTATCCACTCCAAACTGTTTGTATTCATTTTTATCCATCAATGAATCAAATGTTTTATCTCACTACCTAGGTACTTTATTTAACCCATATAATATATTTTGGTGTTTCCAAACCTATTATTCCTTCCTTGAATCAATGTATTCCTATGGTTATTTAATATAAATATCCTTTAACATATATCTATGAAATAAGAGTGGAGTTATATTTATTTGTATATATAATTGATTGGATTTAAAATTAACATCATGGGAGGGGAGTTAAAATTAAGGTGATCACCACCACAAAATTGCCCATAACAAGGCCCATGGGGTCTCCTACTTATCACCCTCACAAAGATCATTCAATAAATTTATACATAGACCCATCCACATGGTCTATTATAAGGCCTATTATCTCTGTTTTATTGAAGCTCAATTGTTTCTTATTTTATTAGATACTTTTTTGTAGACTTTTAAAAAAATCAAAATATAGATTCCCAAATTTTATAATTTTTAGAAATTTTGATATTCCATGAAATTTAAAATAGTGTTCCTGAATAAAAGAAAAATTACTATAAATTTTTTGAACCATTAACACCCATCATAAAATAATAGAATAATTTTACTATTTAGTATTTGCTCAAAATTTAAATTAAATTAAATTTATTTATTTAGATTAACTAAAATTTTTTAGAAAGGTCACCATTGATTGTTTTTTATATAAAGAACCATAAACCACTATCTAGGATGGTCCAAACCCATCTCAAATCCCAACACATATATTAAATATACAGTATCAACTTAGAGGGTTTACAAGTGAAACTATAGATCCCAAAGATGAAAACCTGAATAATATGTTCTCCAAATCACAAAGATAGAATCTAGTAGGAAAATAATAAACCCCCACTAAACCCATAAATTAATTCCATCAAATTCATACCACCTCTACCATGCTATAAATAATAACTATAATAAATAAACTTCAACAAATATCCACTACTCCAACAAGGTTCTCCACTTTAGGTCACTTCAGAACTTTGAAATATCATAATATATACCCTATTTTGATCATCACATTGAATATTAAAATATTTTAGGTATTATAAAATCCTAATGTAACTACACATTGTTTTCTACAATACCACTAACAATTTTCACTTTTTAAAACCTAGCAGTATCAAAAACAATAAAAATTGAATCATCACCAGATCCATATATAACAAAAAATACCTCCCTAAAACAAAATAATAATAATCATAGAACACTCAACATACAAGAATAAAGATGCACACCTTATTAGATAAATTCACCAAGATATCTTATTAAAGAACACTAAAAACAAAAATAGAAAAACTTGTATTGGCATAAAATATAGAAAACAAAACACCGCCAGAAAATACACACCAAGAAAGATAAATAAATTGATCCAACAAATTAACAGCCAAAAAATTATCTATTATGAAATTCCAACACATGAAGAAGAAATGATACTATATCAAACTAGTTTAACCTTATTTTAAAATATCATAACAATAAAAAATAACTTCTCCTATACATATTAGTAGTTTATTTTTTTAAAATTCTTGATTTTTTATTTTTTCATTTAACAAAAAATCTGAGATACCATCATGGAAATATTTAATGGTAGTTCGTTGATTTTCCCCCTTTATTACATAAAAAATTTATAAAAAAAACAACTAAATTTTTAGAATTTTTTTTAAATATGGAAAATGGCACTTCTCTAAACCCCTACTAAATAAATTTAAACTAACACTATTTTATATTCAAAAATGGACTATATAGAAGTTTAAATAGTCATCCTTAATTGGTTTTATGATGTTTTAAACTGCTATTAATATGAAAAAAAAAACTATTATTATAGGTTGGTTTTGGTGTAGTGTAATAATAAAAATTATTATTATTATTATTATTATTATTATTATTTTACAATATTTGTAGAAACAATAAAAAATAAAAAATTCACTCATTACTAAATGCACAACTACTATAAAAATAATAATTATCAGAGTCCAAAAATGTACAACCTCCATTGGTGATCACAAAACTAAAATAAAACCCCAGTGGAAATATATTCATGTGTGACTCTCCCACACCTTATCCCTTAATAAGATTGTTTCCCACCATCACAATCCCCTAATACCTATGTTACACACTCTTTCCACCCATATCACCTTCCCTCATCATTATTACCATGTCCCCCCATTATCTGTGTCACCAAAACACATTTTTAGAGTCACTTCCATACCTTTCATCCATAATTATTTTTACTTATGCATCACCACACTATCATCATTTATATCTCATTTGAAAATACACCTATAGGATCTATGAGATCACTGGGAGGGGGTGAATTAGTGTTATATAATTCCTTTTTCTTTTCATTTAACAACATTTATATCCTACTAAATAATTTTGAATTCATTTTTATAGAAAACACAGAAACACACACAAGATAGAATGACATATTTACAAGGTTTACTACTCAATAAGAATATCTAATTATTAGAATCATCTAGAAATAATTTGGGATCATATGATCTACTATTAACAATCATGTTGTTCATAGAAAGCATGGTATGTCCATTACTTTCATTACACTATATTATCCTAATATTTTATGCGCATCACACATAGTTTTAATGATTTAGAATGTTTATACGATAATAAGAAATTATTCCACTACTTCATATTTTGAATCTTTTTTCACTCTCTTGCTTCCTTATTTCCAACTTTCATGTTCACAAGTACTCTCTTATTCTTCTTTAATTTCTATCACAACATCAAGTAAGAATTTATTATTCATCATAATTCTTCTTTTCTATCTCTATTTTATATAGTAAATATTCAACACTTTATTTTATTATTACTTGTTTTAAATTCCCAACAAAAAACTTCCTCTTCACTTTTACCTTTTATATTCAAAAAATAAAAGTGAATATTATTTCCATAAATCATTTATAGAAATTCCCATGAAGTCCATCCTTTTTACTTTCTAGGGATAACTATTCTGGATTCCATATCCAAGATTCCTATAGCTCTAAAATTCAAATATTTATTTTAAAATTACCTCCTTTAATGTTCCATGATCATCCCTTCAATTCTTTAACAAATCTCATCATCTCATTTTCTTTGTAAAATTTACATGAAAAACATTTAAGTTTCTTATATTTGAATACTCCTACCATATTTTCAGGAATCCATGACACAACAACCCTTATTTCAAGTAGTATTACACTAATAGTAGCATAAATCATAATATTTTTTTGTGATATTTATTTTTAAGAAAACAAATCACATTGCATCATCATATTTAAATTTCAATCTTCAAAATTTTAAATTGAGAAAAACTTCCCAAAATATTGTAGTGTATGAACCCTTATGAAACATAGTGATGAACATTATATGTTTTAGGTAAATTTAGATGGCCCTTACATAATAGTTCAACTGGCCTTTACTCATTTCTATATTTTATGATGATGACCCTTACACATATATCAGGTGAGAGTTGTGTCGCTCTTTGTTCATCAGTGATGACCCTTACATATAGATCAAGTGACCTTTATGCATCACCCTATTCAATGATGATGTCCTTTATGTATAGATAAAGTGTATTTATTTATCCCACCATTTACCTTTACATATTACTTTATAAACCATACATTTAATCCAAATGATCTTTACTCTTTACCTCAATCATCCTCATACAACTAGAAATAACCCTTTTTCACATGGTATTTATGCTTTTGTAGTTGGATTATCCTTATATATACTAAAATTCATACTTTTAAAGGATATAGTATGATCCTTATGAAAGTTAGGGTTTGTAAATCTCCTTATTTTTTCATACAAAATCATCCTTATGCATTTCTAGACATATAAAAATTTCATCCAGCAACTCGAAATTCGATATTTTCCTCTAATGATATAAGAACATCCTCCAACACTTAAAATATATTGAAACCTCTCACAAATTATTCACCTCGCACATAAAACATAATATATTGTGAGTTTGAAAAGGAGTTATGTATTGAAAAAAAAACCAACACATTATCCAAGTCCACTATAAAAAACTCCAAAATAATTTCTCTAGATAATTTTCATATTCGGGAGGAACTTATTCAATATAAAATCTCAACATATTATTCTTGGGCCTTCTGTAAATTCTTCCAAGGTTATCTCCTTAAAAAATTTACTCAATTAACCACTCTGTCTCAACAATACCCCATTTTAATTTTATTGTTAACCAAGGAAAATAAATATCTATTAAACTAATCAACCTTATAAATGAATCATTATTCAATAATTCTAATCCTATGTGATAGAACTCAGTGCAGAAAACAAATATTGAATAAAAAAATCAATATGCACATAAAAATAGTGATTTACATTCAAAACTCATTTAAACCTAATAATTTTGATTTTTCAATCAATACTTAATAAAAATCACCATCGCAATCAATACTTTATCATCACCTCAATATTGCCCTTAGATTGACATATATAATTATAAAAAAATGTTAATAAATAAAACCATCCCTAAACATTAATAAAACTATTAAAATATTTTAAAAACAACAAGAAAAACATCACAAAATCATACCAAATGATAAAATCACAGCATGATCCTTTTAAAAACCTTTAAATATATGCCACATATATAAGAAAAACACAATCATTGGTAACTCCTATTATAGTTTTCCTTCCCCATTGTGAATACATTAATGGATTAAACATAAAATAATTATGTTATCTTCTTATACACCATTGAAAAAAATAGAAAAATAATAATATGAGATAGGGGACTAAAACACCATACCTTATCCTTGAGAGGGATAAGGTTGAACTCCTAACTTCAACCTTAGAGTCTAAAAATAATCATTAGGTAGTGTCTTGGTAAACATATCTACTTTTTTCTTCTTTATACAAATAAATACATATTCATTTCATTTCTTTACACAATATCCTTAATGAACTCATACTTTATATCAATGTGATTGGATCTTGATTGATGAACCATATTCCTTGAAATATTGTTAACACTTTGATTGTAACACCCTAAAATAAGTGTAAATGTTATTTAATTCATGTGATCTTCTAAATGGGTCTTCATTCCCATCAGTTGGGTCATATAATGAGTGAAAACTACATATTCTTTCTTGATAGTGCTCAAGGTGAATGAAATTTTCTTACTAGTGTGTCAAAAAACACATTTCTCTCCATATTAGAAAATACAACCATATGTGGACCTTCTATCATCAATAAAACCTTCCAAATCTTTAATTTTATAATCAAACATTCCAAAATTCCATTTTATAATATATTTTAAACCATAGATTTTTTTACCTTTGATATTTATAAAAAATTCAATTTACAATACTAAAATTTGACACTTTTTGGGAACATTGACACCTGTAAAAAATTGTAATAGTATAAAATATATCTTAAATTGAATAATTAAAGTACAATGAAGTTCCAATAAAACTCCAAAATTCCATTAAATCCACTTTATTTTCTTCCTCATATTTGGAGATCTTGTTTCGAATTAATATTCTCGTAGAAACTCATTTTTAATCCTCCATTCTAAAACCATTTATAAGTTCCATATAATAATTCTCTTTAGGAAGAAAATTTTTATCACTCTCTTGAAAAATTTGTAATCAAATAAAATACCTCACCTCCCAAAGAATAATTATTTCAAAAACATTTTTCATCTCTTTATAAAAATATTCATATAATTTTTCATCATTTATAGAAAAAAATGATTTCATTTTAATAAACAATAATGATGATTGATACCTATTTTTCATCCTTAATATAGAGATTGGTGTCCACTATTCCTTTTCTAAAATTCGACCTCCTAAAAAATGTTTCCAGCATAGAATACCAAGCTATTGGTGATTATTTAATCCCATATAAATACTATTCAAACAAAAATCACAATTCAAATTTTTTATAAGAATGAAACTATAGGTATTGTCAATATATGACTCCCATTCCAACTTGTAAGAACCAAGATCTTCTTTTCAGGTATGTTTTTCCTTTATAGTTGTTTTTGAGAAAAAGAGGAGTTTTTGAAAATTTTAGGAGTACACTCCATGTACCTAGTTTTCGGGGTTGATAGTGTGTTGGCCATGTAACGGCCGAGCACATGGTCATGTGTGGTTACCTAGAGACTGCCTAAAGTAGAGGTTGGAAAAGGCAAGTACACGTCATGTAATTTTGAATAACACACCATGCACTTTTTTTCATTAAACGGATCAGGGTTGCATCTAATTGAAAGAACATTGTTCTTCTTTGACCACCTCATCCAAGAGCATCTGTACAGCCATATATCTTCTTCAAGCCCCCAACTCACCATTCGTTCTCTAAATCAAACTTCCCCAGTTGTGTTAGAATCACATCGGTGTTTTCTCTCTTCTTTTAGATCTTAATCACCTGATTTCTCCTCTTTCGAGAGTTATCCTCGGTTTAAAATTTTTAACATTTTTATAGATCTACTGCGTTCTAGGGAGATTCAAGGTATGAGGTTTCTGTATATCAATCTCATGACACCAAGGTAGGTGGTTTGTTCCTTTCTATAGATAGTCTTTGAATTTTATGTGAAAAAGTGTCCAATACCTAAGAACGGGGTATTTCATGTTTATGGTTTCAGCCTTGTTTTTTCTTCTATGCCTTGTTTCATTGGATAGAGGATGTTTGTTTATGAATAGTGTTAATTTTTCCATGATATGGAGGATTTTCCCATGTTTTCTTATTTTGACCATTTGGTCCAGCTTTCCTGTTAGGCTACTCTACTTCCCATGCCTAGAATTGTTAAGATAGAGTGGTTATTATCTAACATTATATGATATGTTTTAGATTGTTTAGCCTAGTAGTTCTTGATGTTTACTTTGGATGCCATGTATCATTTGTGCACGACTGACTTACACAGGGCTGTGAGAACTTGGTGTAGTAGATAATAGGGAGAAAGGATGTCGAGGGCTTCTCAAAAGTGTCTGTTTTACTATTATGTTGTGAGACCATAGGGGGTGGAGTTTTTTCTCCCTCAGAGTGTTTGTAGTTTCCTCGATTCGGGCCAAAGGGGGAATTGATGGTGAATACTTCCTCAGAGTGTCTTTGCTAAAGTAGAACCAGAGGGGTTAGACTATGTGTACATCCCAAAGGTTTTCTTGTGATTGTTTGTTTGAACCATAGGGGTTAGGCTGTGAGTACATTTTATAGGGTTACCTGATTTTGTTTATCTACTTACGTGATATATTAAAATGAATGCAATTGAATTTGTAGGACTGTTACTATATGTACTTCCTCGGCTACTGCTTCATTTTATCTATTGAGTGTCATATATGTATTCAATGGCTATTAGGCATAGATCTTGGGGTGGTTGCTTACTGGGATTTGCCTCACACCCTGTTTGGGTCATGATTTTGAGCCCAAACAGATTATTTTGTTGCAGGTTTAGATAATGGAAAGTGACCTTCTACTTCAGGTACTTGATTGTTGTGGAGATGGAGAGCATGGGACCAAGTTGAGGCTTGCGATGTTGTGGAGCATTTTATATGTTTTTATTTATACTGTGGTTTAGTATTGTATTCCAGCATTGTGACTTGTTTGGATTCTTTCCTAGACATATGTTCCATTCATCGTATATATATGTGTGCTCGAGTTGTTTATTACTTATGTTATTTAGCAGTTGCATTTTTTACTACTTCCATTATTTATATCTGTTTTACTTACACTTTTTTACTCTACCAATGAGATAATAGTTTCCCCACTATCACACATAAGTCCCTCGATGCTAGTCGGCAGCCTCTAGCATTCAGCGAAATGCGCTTGAGGCCATTTGACTAACTGGGTACGAGGAACCTCTGTGTGGCTCCCGGAACCAGGATGTTACAAAGTGGTATCAAAGGAATTATTTTTTTATTGAATAGTTATTTTGAGCCTATAGCCCAGGATAGGAAAGAATAGGTACTGGGTAATAATTTTTGCTAGGGAGTATCTAACACGAGTACAGGGAAAGGCTAATTTACCTATTTATTTCAATTTTTTCTGGTATTTCAATTTTAAAGTTGATTTGATTTCACCATTATGTGATTCGCATGTTTTTTTTGGTTATTGTAGATATTATTGATGTTCTATTTTTTTTCAACCTGATGAGATGAGGGTATTCCATCTCATGCATCATATAGGCATTTGTTAGAAATCACATGTCATGCATTCCTACCAAGCAATTTAGGGTGCATTAGTGATTTCATGTTGTTGTGATAGATGTTGTACTATATATGCATGTTTTTGTGATAAATTCCTCGATAGAATACCTTCTTTTGATAGGGTATTTAATTTTTTAAGTATTCATTTAAATGAATGAAAAACATTGGTTCTTGAGGTGCTATGGGACCTCATGGATCATAATTTGGTGGATAATTGCCTTTTTTTCTTGTATATAACATGTATAAGATTCCAATATTTGATTCGCGGGGAGTACAGGACCTCATATATTGGAATTTGGCACTTTAATGTTCCTTTTAGTGTTTTTTTGGGCTTTCGGAGTAGTTTCTAAGATTTACTATCCGGAAAAACCCAAAATACATGGTGTGTAATGATGAATACACATCATGTGTCCTACTATTCGGGAAGGAACTGTTTTTCTTAAGTACACATTGTGTACTATATATACACATCATGTAGTCTCTAACCATGTCACTGGCTCTGTGGGAAGAGACATGGGGTTGTGAAATCTTTGGGGGAACACGTCGTGTTACCAATGTACACACTCTATTATGAAGACCGTGTGTCCACCCGTGTGACTAATGACACGGATGGATAAAAATTAAGTTATACACATCGTTTCAATCTTCAACTCGTCATGTAGTGTAACCCATGTATCTGACCATGGAACAAACAACACAAGATAGTGGAAACCTTCTTGTACACGTCGTGTCTAGGATAAACACACTGTGTATAGTCAGCCATGTGTTCACCTGTGTGACTAACAACAAGGGTAGTTGAAACCTAAGCAATAAACGTTGTGTCCATATGGAACACATCTTGTAGAGTGATCTATATAACCAGTCGTGTGACTAACATAATGGGTTGGTGAAGTTCGTTGAGTACACGCCGTGTATGGGACTAACACGCTGTGTAGTCTTGTTCTAGGGGAACCGGGTCTCTTAGTTGTATAGAAGAACTCAGTCAGGGGAAGAGGATTCAAGTACACACCGTGTTTTTGGGAAACACGTCGTTTGTATGGGGTGTTACACGACCAGGGTTGGAATAATTACACGCCCATGTGAAGGCTTAACGGAACACACCATGTAGGAATTATACATGCCTTATATCCATGTTTTAAAAAACTTTAACGCTTTCTTTCTCTTATTACCTTATTACACTTATAAGTTTCAGTCCCTATTAATCATGATCTAAGGTGTGTGCTTGACCTTGCAGATTCGTGCCACCGATACATCCTCCGGTTTTCCGCAAGTTACAGGGAAGTGATCAGACACTGGATATGGTTGATTAAGGACTACCATCAGATCCTCCAGTTGTGCTAGTCTTGGCACCCACCGGCATTTCAGACACAGGGGATAACGTACAGTTCCGAGAGGGCTTTATGAGGTTCATGCAGACCTTCTGAGGAGTACCGCATCTTTCCCCATATATGGAAGAGTTGATGTGGGTTTTCCAGTATCAGCATCCTCCCACCTTCACAGTGGAAGGAGGACCTCAAGCTGCAGATTCATGGTTAGAATCCATGCTTTCTATCTTTGAGAATCTGGATATGCCTCTAGAGAGGAGGTTAAATCTCACTACTTATATGCATCAGGACTCATCCAATAGATGGTGGGATGTGATCTCACAAGAGGGACGCCAGCAGGTTATGGATTGGGATGATTTCTAGCGTGCCTTTTATGAAAACTTCTACTCGGAGACTTTGAGGTCCAATCAAGCCCGAGAGTTCATGATTCTGGAGTAGGGTACTCTTTCAGTCATGGAGTATTCTTCTTGATTCATAGAGCTACAGAGCTTCACGCCTATTCCTATAGGTGATGAGTTATTTTTGGAAAGAAATTTTGAGGATAGCCTCAGGCACAACATCTGATCATAGGTGAACATCTTCAGGTTTACTTCCATCATTTCTATAGTCAACTAGGCGCTGATCACGAAGCGTAGTCTAAGGGATTCTAGAGTGGTGAGCAAGGGTGGTTCGACATCCAGAGTTGGTATCTCTTCTATTGACAACAAGAATCACCGCAGGGAATCTATGCATGGAGATCATATTAGGTGACAGACATCTTTTGGTAGTCAGGTGGTGTGCTAACAGTGCGGGAAGAGTAGGCATATGAGGCCACATTTCCTGAGAGACCCAGCAGAGTGCTGATCTTGTGGTAATATGGGTCACCATTAGCACTTCTATCAGTTCTTCTCACCGGTAGCTGGTAAAATGGGTTCTTTTATGACTCCTTGTTTGGGAGCAGCAGCACCAGTTTCTCACCGGTATGGGACCTAGAGTTCTTACAGTCGTTCAGGATGAGGTGGATTTCATGGCTATTGTAGCCAGTCTTCACGATTTCAGCAATAGTAGGGTGGATCAGCTCAGAGTGGTCAGGCAGGGTCACAGGGCCACGGTGCAGGTTAGACTTTTGTAGTGGAGCAGACCAAGAAGGAGTAGGATCCCGGACCCTCTAATGTTCGAGGTACGATTCTAGTTTCCTCGGTTTTATCTTCTGCACTTTTTGATATAGGTGATTCCCATAGCTTTATATTTTTTATTGTTGTAGAGATCATTGGGCTCTATATCTTTTCTTATACTGATATCTTGACATTAGACACTCCATTTGGAACTAGAATGGATAGTGTATGTCAATGAAAGGAGTGCCCTCTAGAGGTTGGTGGGTGCCACTTCTCATGGTACCTCTATGTCTTGGAGATGATGGGATATGACGTCATTCTCAGAATGGATTCTTTAGTTACCTTTCACATTGTTGTCAACTTCTATCGTTGTAGGGTGAGTTACACTTCACTAGAGGGTAGATCGTTTCTTTATAAAGGTGAATGGGATGTCCAGGCGAGCGGAATGGGACCCAAGCATCATGGGTTGGGAGGATTTATAGCCCAGATTGCTTGTCTATATCTGGATGACAAGGGGAATTCACATATGGAATTTCCCCCAATAGTTAATCGTTTCAGGGATTTTTTTCAGAGGACTTTTCAAGTTTTCCTACAGACCGATACATGGAATTTTCTATTGAGCTTGTTCTAGGAGTGGTACTGGTGTACATTCCTCCTTATAGGATGGCTACACCTGAGTTTCATGAGCTCAAGAAGCAGTTGGAGGAGTTACAGGCAAAGGGTTTTATCTAACCCAGTACTTATCCTTTGGGTTCTCTAGTCCTGTTTTTTAAGAATGTGGATGGTACCCTCAGACTTTGTATGGATTATCGGAAGTTGAACCAGTTGATGGTCAATAACCAATATCCCTTGTCGATGATTGACAATCTCTTTGATCAGTTTCAAAGATCCCAGGTGTTCTCGAATATCTACTTGAGGTCTGTTTATCATCATTTACATGTTAGACCATCTGATATACCTATTACAGCCTTTTGGACAAGGTATGGTATATACAATTATATGGTAATATCATTTGGTGTCATGAACACGCCAACACTTTTCATAGTGTAGATGAACCGAGTGTTCCATCCATACTTGGATTCTTTCGTGGTGGCCTTCATGGATGATATCTTGGTGTACTATCACACTTGACACAACCATGTTGCACATCTTGAGATCATTTTTAAAACACTGAGAGAGAATCATTTATATGATAAGATCTCAAAATACCACTTTTGGATGGACCAAATTCACTTCTTGGGTAATGTTATCTCAGAGACAGGAGTATAAGTTGGCCTAGAGAAACTGAGAGCAATACTTTCTAGGGATAATCTGAAGAATGTCTTTGAGGTATGGTGTTTTCTAGGGATGGATGGTTACTACAGATGTTTCATACAAGACTTCCCATGCTTAGCAGTGCCACTGACGAGCCTGACTAAGAATGGTGTGAAGTACTTGTGGTCAGATTTTTGTGAGTCAGCCTTTCAAGAGCTGAAAGGGTGGTTGACTTCAGCACCGATACTTGTATATCCATATTCGGGCAAGATATATACTATGTACTGTGATGCATTAGGTATTAGTCTGGGAACAGTGCTTATGCAGGGAGAAGGAGTTTTTGCATACAGGTCTCGCCAGTTGAGGCCACATGAGAGAAATTACCTGACGCGCGATCTCGAGTTGGCTGCAGTTGTTCTTTCTTTACGCTGTTAGTGACACTACCTATTGGGAGAGCATTTTGTAGTGTTCACTGACCACAAAAGTCTCAAGTATATCTTCACTCATCATGACCTGAATTTGAGACAGTGAAGGTGGGTTGAGTACCTTCAGTATTTTGACTTTAATCTTTCCTACACTCTTGGGAAGGGCAATGTAGTGGCTATTGTGTTGAGCAGGAGGAATCAGGTACAAGCAGTTCAGGAGGCCAGTAGTGAGTGGAAGCTTATGGATCTGTTCTTTGAGATGCATTTGGAGGTTCACGGTAGACATGGGTAGACATTTCTATCTTCTGTAGTTATTATCTCTACTCTTTTTTTATCGAGTGAGAATGAGGCAACTATCAGATTTAGAAGTCCTAGTCCTACCAGAGAGTGTTTTAGAAGAGGACCCTATTTTTGGATGGAAAGTAGGCGAGGATGAGATCTTTTGTTTTCATGGGTGCGTGTGGGTGACATAAGACTTACACAAAGAGATGATGTGGGACTTTGATTCCTCAGTTTGGGAATTTCATCTCGATGTCACAAAGATGTATCGTGATCTACACCGTCAGTATTGGTGGTCAGGTATGAAGATAGATGTTGCTGGTTTTTCCATGAGATGTTCCACCTGTCAGCGGGTGAAGGTGGAGCATCATTGACCATCAGGTCTTTTGCAACAGCTACCCATTCCCGAGTGGAAGTGGAATGATGTTGTGATGAATTTTTTAATAGGCTTTCCGAGGTTTCCTCGAGGGAATGATGCAGTATCGGTTGTCATTGACAGAATCACGAAGATTTCTCACTTCTTACCAATCAAGGAGAACTACAGTGTTGATGAGGTGGGAAGATTGTACATTATAGATATTATACATTTACATGGATTCCCGAACTCTATTATTTTAGATAGGGACACTTGTTTTACTTCTCGGGTCTGGCAGGGACTTCATAGGGCTTTGGGTACACATATAATTCTGAGTACATCTTATCATCCCCAGACAGATGGTTAGTCCGAGTGTATGATTCAGGTGCTTGAGGACATGCCTTGATCATGCATCCTATATTTTATATGTTCTTGGATAATCACGTACCTCTTGTGGAGTTTTCCTATAATAATAGTTTTCAACCAAATATTCAGATGTCACCTTTTGAGGTTTTGTACGGTATGTCATGTCGATCACCCTTATGTTGGCTAGAGGCAGGAGAGGCAGCTATGTTGGGACCTCATCTTGTACAGGAGACCTTAAAGTAGATAGAATTGATTTGGAAGAGAATGGTTACTGCACAGTAAAGACATAAATCTTATACTGATCAATGGAGACGACCTCTAGAGTTTTAGGTCAGGGATCAGGTTTTTCTACGTGTCACACTGAGGTTGGGACACAGGAGGATTAGGAGATAGGGTAAGATTTTGCTGAGGTATGTTAGGCCATTTGAGGTGTGGGAGATATTTGGTATGGTTGCAGTTACCTCATAGGTATTGAGTCATGCATGACTTCTTCCACGTTTCTCAGCTTCAACGTTACTTCTCAGACTCGTCTCATTTTTCCCAACCCGATGTGGCGGAATTATAGGAGGATGCATCTTTTGAAAATCATCCTATCCCAATTGTTGATCGAAGTGAAAAGGGTCTTTGTGGTTGGTCTGTTCCTCTGGTACGAGTGATATGGCATCATAGGTGAGTATAGGACGAGACTTGGGAGAGGGAGGTCGATGTACGATCACCATGGTCGGAGCTGTTCGAGGTTTCTTCTTCTACGCCACATTGTTAGGAAAATTTTGGGACAAATTTATTTAAGAAATAAAGTTTTTAAGATCCCAGATCTTCTTTTTAGGTATGTTTTTCCTTTCTCTTGTTTTTGAGAAAAAGATGAGTTTTTGGAAATTTCAAGAGTACACGCTGTGTACTTTAAGTACATGCCCTGTACCCGGTTGTCGTGAGTGACCGTGTGCTAGCCGTGTAATAGCCAAGCACATGACAATCTGTGGTGACCTAGAGACCACCTAAAGAAGAGACCAGGAAAGGCAAGTACATGCCGTGTACTTTTAAATAACAGGCCTGGTACTTTCTTTCTTTCATTAAACGGCTCGGGGTCGCGTCTAATTGATAGAACATTCCTCTTCTTCATGCGTCTCGTCCAAGAGCATCCATATAGTGATAGATATTCTTGGAGCCCCCAACTCTCCATTTGTTCTCTGAATTAAACTCTGTTGGTTGTGTTGTAATAGCATCGGTGAGTTATATCTTCTTCTAGAACTTTATATCCTGATTTCTCCTCTTTTGTGAGTTGTCCTCGGTTGAAAGTTTTTAACATTTTTATAGATCTATAGCATTCTAGGGAGATTCAAGGCATGAGGCTTATGTATATCGATCTCACGATGCTGAGGTAGGTGTTTTTTCCTTTCCGTAGATAGTCTTTAAATTTTATGTGCAAAATTTACCAATACCCAAGAATGAGGTATTGTGTGTTTATGGTTTTAGCCCTATTTCTTCTTATATGCCTTTTTTGTTTGGATAAAGGTTGTTTGTTTATAAATAGGGTTAATTTTTCCGTGATAGGGAGGTTTTTCCCATGTTTTCTTATTTTGAACATTTGGTCCAGCTTGCCTACTAGGTTTCTCTACTTCCAATGCATAGAATTGTTAGGATGGAGTGATTATTATCTAACATGCTATGATATGTTTTATATTGTTTATACAAGTAGTTCTTGAGGTTTACTTTGGATTCCATGTATCGTTTGTGCATGACTGAATTACACAGGGCCGTGAGAACCTGGTGTAGTAGACCGTAGGGAGAATGGATGTTGAGGGCTTCTCCAGAGTGTCTGTTTTACTATTATATTGTGAGACCATAGGGGGGTGGACTTTGTGCTCCCTCTGAGTGTTTTTTGTTTTCTCGATTCAGGACATAGTGGAAATTGGATGTTGAGTGCTTCCTCAGAGTGCCTATTAGTTACCGATACGAGACCACAGGGGGAATTAATGGTGAGTTCTTCCTCAGAGTGTCATTGTTAAAGCTAAACCAGAGGGGTTAGACTACCTGTACTTCCCAGAGGGTTTCTTGTGATTGTTTGGTTGAACCAGAGGGGTTAGGCTGTGAGTACTTCCCAAAGGGTTTCCAACTTTTTTTTAGCTAATTACTTGATATATGAAAATGAATGAAATTGAATTTGTAGGATTGTTACTATGTGTACTTCCTTGGTTACTGCTTTATTTTGTCTATTTCCTGCCATATATATATTCACTGACTGTTAGGGATAGATCGTTGGGTGGTTTCCTACTAGTATTCATCTCACACCCTATTTGGGTCACGCTTTTGGGCCCAAATAGATTATATTGTTGTAGGTATAGATAAGGGAAAATGCCCTTCTACTTCAGGTACTTGATTGTTGTAGATCTGGGGATCATGGGACCAAGCTGAGGCTTGCGATGCTATGGAGTATTTTATCTATTTTATTTTGTACATTAGTTGAGTATTGTATTCCAGCATTGTGACTTTTTTGTCTACTTTCCTAGACATATGTATCATGCATCATATATATGAGTGTTCTCTAGTTTTTTTTGACTTCCGCTATTTACTAATTTCATGTTTTACTGCTTCTGTTATTGCTATCTATTTTAATTTTGTTCTGTTACTCTCCCAATGAGGGCATAGTTTCCCCACTATCACACCTTTGGCTTTCGCTGCTAGTCGGAAGCCTCTGGAATTCAGGGAAATGCACTTGAGTTCATGTGACCAACCAGGTACCGGGCACCTCTGGGTGTCTCACGGAACCTGGACATTACATAACTCACCATTGAGGGAGGAAAAATTGATATCAATTTCAAAAATATTGTATTACCTATGTGATGAAATATTAAAAATAGTGGCATATGTGATGCAGTCCTCAAGATTCTCCTGGTTTGAACTTGTTATCATTGATCAATAATGATTTTTTAGACCTATTTATATCTTATCATCCATGGATGAGATGATATAAGTTTCTCATCATCACTATATTTTTTTGAATCATCATTTATGGTCAACATTGCTTCTAAATCTTCACCTCTCTCTAAACATTCATCCTAATTTTTAACCCAAACAAATTCATCTGCATCACTTTTAGAACCTTATACTTATTATGTGTCATATTTTTTAGACTCTTCTAGTACATTTACATCAATTAAATTAATGATATTTCCTCCTTCATTTTCATATAATCTGTATCCACATCCATTTAGAGGGTATCCCAAAAATATACAATGAACACCTCTTTTATCAAACTTCCCATGATTTTTTCCTTTAAATTTAATAATGAAAAGGATTCCAAATACCCTTAAATATTTAAAACTTAGAGAATTCTTGTAATATATTTCATATGGTGACATGTCAGAATTTGATTTGTATGATTAGTGATTTTTATGTGAACTTCTTCTCTAATTTCATATCTCTAGAAAAATCAATAAGTATCATGTTTTATCAACATTGTAACAACCCCAACCCCATTTCCCCCGAGTTGGTGGTCATTTTATTAGAATGGAAGAGAAAAAATATATCACATTATCACGGATTGATCAATTTATTAGTATTGAAGAACTAGATACATACATGGTTCCCTTATTAAATTGGTAATTGAACATAGAATATAAAAAAACTTATTCTTGTCACTTATTTAATGATTTAATCTTTACAACCTAGGAAAGGAAAATAAATAAAAGGGTGAGCTCAAAAACTCGGTAAGGGTTATATTATAAAATAATTAATGAAGAAAATATAATAAGGCATAGACATTATGGAAAGTTAAATAATTCAAAAAACACATTCCATCAATACACTAAGAATTGAAATTTATCCATAGATTTTGTCGTGGTGAAAACCTCATTGAAATTAATAACTGAATACTTAATTACAAAAATGATTAATCATTTGACACCATGTATCTATTAAATGAACCATTATACCATCAACATGGTTTAAGTATATGTGTTTAAAACAATCTGATTCTATTTGGAAACCAACATAGAGGTTTTGTTTCCAACTATTTTTTCTCATGAGACTTTTCAATGCATTGAGGGGATATTTATAATTGGGCCTCACCCATCACTATAAGTACAAAGAATTATCCATACATAGATTCAATTAAATGACAACATCATATGTAAAAATAATATATGTATAAGATAATAATAATAATATACAATATATAATAAATATGGATATTTAATGAATGATGATCATAAATAAAAGGGAAACATACATACACCAAACCCAAGGAATAAGTGGTCAAAGGTAATATCATAATGGTTTCCATGAAAGAATGTATTTAAATCACACATGGAAACTAATAAGATATAATAGGCATGAATCATGATTTTTAAGTCAATATTAGTAAAAATTATTTAAAAATAGTTTTTATAAAGCATTAGAAAAGAGTCTCTTTAGTGCGATTGAAGGGAAAAAATATAAAAGAGCCTCTAAAGAGAGCAAAGGAATAATTGTTAGAATAAACACATAAATGACAAAAGATGGGTTTTCATGATGATAAGATTTATTTTAGAAAATTATTGGTGGATTAAAACATATAATGGATGGTACTTGAGAAATGGTAAGAAATTGGAAAATACCCTTAAATATGGCTTGCCTATCGGGAGGAGTTGAAAAAGTAACCTTATAAAATATGAATTTACCCATCAAAGGATGAATAAGTGAGAAAGTAAAATATTTTTGGAACATAAAAATATAATTTATGAGGATTACATAATAATTATTAATAATTACATTGCAATAAATAGAGATAAAGTGTAACCTGAATGAAAAATGGAGGTGTAGGGACAATCCCTTACCTTATGTCCGAAAGTGTTCTAAAATTGTAATTAATGTCCTGGATAATGAAATTATATTCATTAATAATTTAATTAAGAACCTAATAAAAATTTATTTTATTTATTTTAATTTTATTTAGTTCTTTTATGGTCTTTTTGATGAGTTATAAGATTCATTTTCGTCGTTTGGGAGTGTTTGTTTCCTTGGTTTTCATGATTGGTTCACTTGTATACATGTTTGGAAGTTCTTGTAAAAATGGGATTAATTTTTCAGAATTTAAATTATATTTTATTAATTAAAATATATAATATTAAATGGTTTTATATATATAATTTTTTCCTTATATTATGAAAATTCATTAGATAAAATTTTAATGATGAATGTTAGATTATTTTTTTAAATTTTTGATTATGACAAACTAGCTTTGTTTTGTTAATTAATATTATGTATATATTCTAGTTATGGAACATTATATGACTTATAATATATATAATAAAATATTATTTAATGATAATAATGGTTTTATGGCCATCTTTTAAGGTGGTAATGGAAAATGGAAACATATCATCCACGATGGCGGTAAATCGGCACATCACAGATGATATTTTCATTTTTAGAATAAATATGATATGAGAAGGGTATTTATGATGGATTTTACATTAACACAATAAAATTATAGTATATATAAGATATTTTAGTTATAATTCATTTTTGGATATATGATTTGATTGAATGATAACAAAATAAGTTAAATTGAAAAGAAAATAATGGAAAATGAAAGAGGATTTTACCTCTTGAATTTCTTCTCCTTGATAACCTCTTTAAAGGGACTGAGATTGGTAATTTGGTGAGACCAATGGCTCATAGATTTATATAAGAGACCTGTAAAGAGTATTTGGAAGGAATTTAATAATATTTAATGCTAAAAATGTTTGAGGAGAAGAGGTGGTGAGGGGTGGTATTTATAGTGGAGGAGAGGGGTGTTTTCCCATTATTTTATTCATCAGTTTATTATTTTAACTAAAGACTATGAAAAGTATGACAATTATAACTAAATATATTAAAATAATTAATGTGATTTTGATATAATGGTTCTTATATCAACAAATAATCAAGTAATACTATATTTAATTTATAATATATATATGTCATAAATTATTATATTTCAATATTCACCAAAAATTCAAGTATTTTAGAAAAATAAAAAAAATCACCATAACCATTTATCGATGTATATAATTAAAAAATGAAATTAATTTTATGATATTAATTTTCTAAATATGTTAATTTTAATTTTTAATTAAAATCATCATTTACTTGGAAAATATAAATTTTAAAATTATAATTGATTTTATAACACTTTAAAATTTTAATTACGGTCTCATAAAATTATATTATAATAATAAGACAAAAAAATATTAATTTATGAATACATTTTATGGAAATATTTTTTATTTTAAATCATTTTATTGTTTATAAAAATGAAAATAATCATTTATGTTTACGAAAAATATCAACAATTAATTAATAATTTATAAAATATTTATTTACTTGTACTATGATATAATTATAAAATATTACCATTTATAGGATGAATAAATTTTATTTATACTTTTATAGGTGATGTTAATCTTTTATTATATTAATTACAATTCTTAAGGGTCACAATACTATTACAAAGGTCAAGTTACTATTTCATTTATATATATTCATTAATTTATAGAAAAAAGCCTTTTATTTCATTAATTCATAATTTATAAAGTTTTTTTGTGTTATCTATGTGATTTTATATAATTTATGCTATATGAAATAATTTTTTGTCCAATGTAAGCAATCTAAAGAATTGAATTTATTTAAGAGGATACATACTGTAAAATCTTGGGGTGTTATATTCTTCCCTCCTTCAAAAAATCCTTCCTTGAAATTTTTCTTGGATATTTCCCTCTAAAAAGATGTGGGTGGTTCTTATTCATAGATCTTAAGGTTACCATATTTCTTCTTACATTTTATGGTTGAGTCATCCGATTTATCAATACTTTCTCTCTTGTGTCAAGATTCTCAATAGGATCTTAATTGTAAGACAAACTACATTCTTGTTATATTTATTAATAGTTGAGTACATGTGTTGGGTTTGGAATGTAAATCCTTAATAATTATTTTTGTAATACATCATGCACTTTGGAAATGCTTGTCCACATTTCTAATCGGTATTCTATACCTCCAATTATTTCTAGAATTTCAAATGGCACGATGTATCTAGGGATAAGTTTCCATTTCTTTCTGGACCTTAAGTTTCCCTTCCATTGATATAATTTTAGAAAGACATGATCTCCCACTTTAAATTATAAAAATTTTCTCTGATTGTCAGTATAACTCTTTTGATCACATTGAGCTTCTTTAATATAATCCTGAATAGTCTTTACCTTTGTAATTGTCTCTTCAGTAAGTTATTGTCCTATAAGTTTCTAATCACTAACTTCATCCCTAAAAGTTAGAGTTTAACATATATTTCCTTATAATACTTCCTATGGGGCCATTTGAATACAATAATGGAACTATTTTTGTAGTAAAATCCCAAAGAAGGTAAATACTTATCCTACATACCTTTAAAGTCAAGTGATCATGATCTCAACAAGTATTCCATTGTTTGAATAGTTCTTTAAGATTGTATATTACTTTTAGGGTGACAAGTAGTACTCAAATGAAGCTCGATATCCAAATCACAATGAAGACCATTCCATAATTTTGATGTAAATCGGGGATCTCGATTAGACATTATCAATAAAGGTGAACCATGAATTCTTACAACTTCAAAAATATAGAGTCTTTGTAGGAGCTAAAGAAGTAAATCTTCTCTTACTGAAATAAAATGGGCCGATTTTGTAAGGCGATCAACAATAACACATATCACGTCATTACTTCTAGGTGTCTTTGGTAGTACTGTGAAAAATTCCATCATAATTTCATTCCACTTCAACATAAGAATAGGTATAGGTTTCATGATTCCTCTAGGATGTTATCTCTCAACCTTAACTTGTTGAAAAACTATACACCTTAACACATAATCATCACTTTCCCACTTCATATTAGGCCACCAAAAATCTTCCTTCATATCTCTATACGTCTTGGTACTACCAAGGTTTATAGATAAATTTGAGCTATGAGAATCATCAAATCATTCAATTTTTATCTCAGGTATTGATGTAATATTTAACCTCTTTGAAAATTTCAAAATTCCATCCTCATATATGAAGTCTTCCAATATTCTATCCTTAAAGCCTTCAATTTTATTTTGAAAATTATAATCATCAGATTGAGAAATTTTTATCTTTTCTTGTAAAGATATTTTAGAAATCATTTTAAAAAGGTGTGATTTTTCAATTTACTTAAAAATTACCATATCCATGTTTACTAAATCATTGAATATAGGATATTTCTAATTCTTAATTTGGGTTAAAATTCCATGATCTTTTCTGTTTAATGCATCTGTCACCTTATTTTATTTTCCTAGATGGTACTGTATTGAGACATCATAATATTTGAGTAACTCAAGCCATTATATTTTTCACATGTTGAGTTATTTCTATGTAAAGATGTATTTAAAACTCTTGTTATCCTTAAATATCTCATATCTTTAACCATATAGATAGTGTCTCCAAATCTTCAGATAATAGATTATGGATACTAACTCAAGATCATGAGGTTGATAATTTTGTTCATGAGTCTTCAACTGTCTTGATTCATATGCAATAAGTTTATCATTTTTAATAAGTACACAACCAATTCCATTCTTCTATTCATCAGTTAATGTCACAAACCAATAATTTTCTAATGGTAGATTTAAAATCTGAGTGTTAACTAATCTTCTATTCAATTATTCAAATCATTCTATACATTATTTTACCAATATAAACTTAATCCCTTAACATGTGAGCTTGTTTAATGGGTCAGTCAATTGGGAAAATTTTTAAAAAAATGATCATAGTCACCTACTAAACCATTGAAACTATGGGCCTCGGTTATATTCACTAGCATATGACATTCTTGGATTACCTTTTTCTTAATATAATCAACTAAGATTCTATTCTTAGAGAAAATATGTCCAAGAAAAGAAATTCCCTGAATCCAGAATTCACACTTTCTAAATTTACCATATAACTCTTTCCTTATGAGAGTCTCAAGAATAATTATCAAGTGATTCTCATGGTCTTCATAGATTTTACAATACACCAAAATATCATAAATTAATACTACAAAAATTCATTAAGATATTCCTTGAATACTCTGTTCATTATACCCATAAAAATAGATGGTACAATAGTGAATCCAAATGGAATTACTGTGAACATGTAATTTTCATACCTTTTTTGAAATGTTTTCATCAAAATATCTTGTTTCTTTACTCGCAATTGATGATACAAAAAATGAAGTTAAATCTTTAAGAAATATTGAGCTTCATGAAGTAGACAAAATATATCACCAATGTAAGTAAAATGACACTTGTTCTTTGTTTTAATAGAATTTATTTCTCTGTAGACAATGCATGACCTTCAGGATCCATCTTTCTTCTTTACAAAGATAATAGGGGATCCCCATGGAGAAAAACTAGGGAGAATAAATCTCTTATTACTTAAATCCTCTAGTTGTTTCTTCAGCTCCACTAATTCCACAGTGACAATTCTATAAGGATTATTTGATATTGGTCTTTCATTAGGGATTAAATCAATGGTAAACTATACTTCATGCTCTAGAGGGTGTCTAGGTAATTCTTAAAGAAATACATTAATGTATTTCTATAAAATTGGTAAATTATAAATTTGAAGATTACTATCATCATTTTTAGATTTTTTTTCTCTTCCACCCTATAAATTTAAGTCAGTGGAACTATTAGGGTGGATATAGATAAGAATCAGAAGATGAAGTTTTTACTCTAAAGATAGGGGATTCCATATCTTCCTCATAAATTGTAATTTTCTTCTTCTTGAAATAATTTCTAAAATAATTTTTTTCAATCCAATCAATTTATAGGATTATATAAAATAAAATAGTAGGTATGATTATAAGGCCAGGAAATAAAGCACATTTATATGCAATAATGGGAACTGCATGATATATATTTGTTGTAATGAGACTTCCCTTAGGGGTTTTTACATATAACTCAATTATTAAATAAAATTGGAAATATATAATTCTCTTGGAAAATTGGTTATATATAAAAGAGTTTGATGATACATAATTGAATAAATCATTGGATAGATTTGAATATAATATTAATTTACCTACCACCACATCATTAGGTACTTCTACTTCAGCAGTAGTGATCGTATAATCAGAGTAATCTCCCATTGGCCTCTTCTATGGTAGATTTTATTGACACTCAGTACAATTATTTTATTAATTTCGTATTTAATTATAATTGAAGAATTGAACATCATTTATTTTTTTCTTTTTAACATCCTGGACCAACTTACCACTAAACCTGTAGTCAAACCAATCTCCACCAATCCTCAAGTGTGTCTCCTCCTACACCAAAAGATTTCTACTGGAAGTAAGGTTGTAAATGTAGTTTAGTGGATATACTATACCCTCATTCTTAGAGTACACTATGGTAAATAGATAGTAAAACTCAAATATCAATGGAAGTATTATAAAGGAATAATCAAAGTAGTTGAAAACAATTGAAATAATAACTGATTAAAGAAAATGTCCAATGCCAATTTTACAATGAAAGCATGAAATATGAAGATACATAACTAAAAACTCTAAAAAGTAAAACATTCTTTATATTTCAATACAATAATAAATAAATACATCAAAACCCAAAGGAAATCACCATGAGCATCCTGGGCTCCAGCTTGGTCTTTTTCTCCCAACTTTCATATAAAAGAAATAAAAATAAGAAAGGTCCAAACCCCTCCAAACAAGGATGTCTACTCGGGCACCAAAGGTACCCAATCAGGGTGTGCGATATAAATCTCAATAGGCTGGCACCCATGGTTCCAAGCCCAATCCATCAAGTGTAATGAAAAACTAGTAGTTCAAGAAGATATATAACAAGTAAGGAAGTAATCTAAAGTAACCATGCTTCATATGAAAGTAATAAATCAATTTCCATTTACATTAATCAAAAGTTAACATTTCAATTCAATGAATTTAAAAGTATTGAGATCTTACCTAAGCTCAGTAACCCCTATATAACTATAAGCACAATAGATGCCTCAGAAGTCTATCAAAACAATACAAGTCTGAACTGAATCCAAGATTGTGATTTGGATTGGATGATGTTTCATAAATCATTTCATTCAATATTCAATTTATAAAATAAGATTGTCCTTGAAATTCCTAAGTTAGGATTAAAGTTTCACTCTAGGTGCAATTTCCACCAACACCCTATAAGCCTATCCCGACGAACCTCTCAGGAACCCAGTATCACTCTAGATGTGGTATAAGTCCATGCCAACTAAGCCCATTCTTGATGGTCCTATAGGAAATCCCCAATTATCACTTGTGACATATAATAAAATGCCTCATGATCCCATCCATGGCATCCATCAATGGATCCATGATTCACTTAGCATATTAACATATTTAACCATTGATCCCATTCATGGAATCCCTCAATTGGATCCATGATTCACCCATGGTATAAGCACAACATCTATGAGCCCGTTCATGTAATCCCTCAATTGGATCCATGATTCAACCATAGATTAATCATATTACACCCCTTCAGCTTTTCCTTGGAATTCTAACTGAATCTAAGGTTCACTAAAGGTACAAAAGTACAATAGTCATATGATCTCATCTATGACATTCTAAACTGAATCCATGATTCACCCATGGTTATTTACCATTTAACCAAAAAAATTGATTTAAATAATTCATAACACATTCCAAGGTCAAAACCAAGAGCATGTTATATAACTCACCCCATAGGGGTAACTCAAGCAAGGACCAACCTCATAAGGACTGGACTTTCATTTACTCACATAGGAATATTTCTCATAACAAGCAACACATATAAATTAAACAATTTCATGGTTTAAAAATCATTTAAATCGCATGGGAAAAACCAAAATTAGATAAATTCAAGCCAATTGGATCAATTCAAGTCATATCAATCTCTTTAATTACATGGGAAAGGCATTACGATGATTCACATACTTCCAAAAGACATTACATGGAAATTTCATCAATCAACTCACATGGGAAATTCTTTATAACAAGATCCTCAAGCTTAAAAACCTACTACATGACTTGTTGGTATCTAACTAATGTGGTAAAATATATATAAGTCAAATAATTCCAAATCAATTAATGAAATAATAATGGCCAAGGGTCTTAGTCACTCATCCCTTCCCAATTAATTCATTTAATTTACAAATTGATATACAAATAAATTATATGTTTGACATCCCATGACATGGGGTAAAAAGGCACACCTAAAGGTGTTCAAGGAAAAATTCCATTTATGTTTCATTTAACAAGAGAACCTAAAGGGGTGATTCAACTTTAACAATCTATCTCATGGCATAGATTTTAACATAACTCACATGGGCAACAAGCATACAAAAGCATTACTTTCTTAATAAAAAATATATAGATAATTCCTAGATTAACTCATGTGGGAAACATAATTCAATAATATCAAAGGGTCCATGCATTAACAAATCATATATCAATACCAACAGAAATATATATAGAAATATAAAACAATAAGCAAGCATGATATAGCATCTATCACTACTTTTTGGTTTGAAGGTATCACACCTCCGTTAGAGGGTTTTTATTATAAAAAACATGAATTTATCAAATACATTAAGGAATATACATTATGGAAAGGTAAATAATCTGAAAAATACATTCTATTATTACATTGAAAATTAAAATGCATATATAGATTTTTTCATAGTGAAAACCTCAGGGAAAGTAATAACTGAATAATGAATGATGAAAATGATTAATCATTTGATGTCATGTATCTGTAAAATGAAACACTATACCATAAATATGGTTTAAGTATATGGTTAAAACCCCATATAATGATATTTGAAAACACACCTGAAGGTTTTTCACCAATTGTTTTGTCTAATGAGACCTGTTGATGCATTGAGGGGCTGTCAATAATCAGGCCCCACTTGTCACTGAAAGTCCTAATAATTATTAATAAATAGATTCAATTACATAACAACTTTTTATGTAAAATTTTATATGTCTAAGAAAATAATCATATCCATGATACAATAAATATGGATATTTAATGAATGGTGATAATAAATAGAAAGGAAACGTACATACACTACACACAAGGAATAAGTGGTCAAAGGTAATATCATAATGGTTTCCATGAAAGAATGGAATTAAATAATTCAGGGACATTAATAAGTTAAAATAGTCATAGATCATGATTTTTTATGTCAATATGAAGTGAAAATATGTAAAATTAGTTTTTAAGAATCTTTATAAAAGAGTCTCTTTGGTGTGATTAAAGGAAAAATATAAAGGAGTCTCTAAAGCGGGAAAAGGTATAATTATTAGAAAAAAAAGAAATGAAAAAATATAGTTTTTCATTATTATAAGATTTATTTTATAAAAATATTGATGGATTAAAAATTATTATGGAGTGTACTTGAAAATAGGTTAGAAATTGGAAAATCCCCTTAAATCATGCTTGCTTATCGTAAGGAGTTGAAAAATGATCCTTATAAAACACACATTTCCCCATAAAAGAAAGAATAATTGAGCTAGGAAAATATTTTTGGAATATACACATATAATTTAGGAGTTTTACATAATAATAATTTAGAATTAAATTGGGGTAAAGAGAGAGAAAGCATAACCCAAATGAAAAATTGAGGTTAGGGGACAATCCTTTACCTTATGTATGAAAGTGATCTGCACATTCACTTAATATCCTAGATAATGACATTATATTCATAAATAATTTAATTAAAAACCCATTAAATATGTATTTTATTTATTATAATTTTATTAATTTCATTTATGTTCTTTTTTATAAGTTATAAGATTCATTTTTGTCGTTCGGGAGTGTTCATTTCCTTGGTTTTCATGATTGGTTCACTTATATACATGTATGGATGTTCATGTAAAAATGTTATTTATTTTTCAAAACTGAAATTATATGTTATCAATGTATGTTAATAAGATTAAATGGTCATATATATGATTTTTTTCATATATAAAGATGATTCATTAGATAAATCATTAATTATGAACGTTAGTTTATTTTGGTGAATTTTCGATTATCACAAACTAGTTTTGTTTTATTAATTAATATTATGTATATATACTATTTATATAAGATTATATTATTTTTAATATGTATAATAAAATATTATTTAACCATAATAATTTTTCTATGGCTAGCACTGAAGGCAGTAATGTAAAATGAAAATGAATCATCCATGATGGCAGTAAATTGGCACATCACAGATGATATTTTTATTTTTAGAATAAAAGAGAGAGGAGAAGGGGATCAATGATGTATTTTCCATTAACACAATAAAATTATAGGATAAATAATATTTTTTAGTGATAATTCATGTTATGATATAGGATGTGAGGGAAGGATAAGAAAATAAATTAAATTGAAAAGAAAATAATGGAAAACAAAAGTGGATTTTTCCACTTGAATTTCTTCTCCTTGAGAACCTCCTTAAGGGGTTTGGTATTGATATTTTGGTGATACAAAAGGATCCTATATCTAAGGAAGAGACTTGGAAATATTATTGGGTAATAATTGGATAATATTAAATGCTTAATATGTGTTAGAAGAAGAGGTGGTGAGGGTGGTATTTATAGTGGAGGAGAGGGGTGTTTTCTCATTGTTTTATTCATTTGTTTATTATTTTGCCTCTAGACAATGAATATTTTGATCATTATCACTAAATATATTAAAATAATTATTGTTATTTCCAAATTATGGTTATTACATCATCAATTACTCAAGGAATAGTGTATTAAATTTATAAAGTATATATACCGTAAATTGTTGTATTTTACTATTTACAAAAAATTCAAGTATCTTAGAAAAATACAAAAAAAATCAATATAACCATTTTTTTCAATAAGTATAATTCAAAAATTAACTCCATTTTATGAAATTAATTTTATAAATATTATAAATTAAATGTCTAATCAAAATCATCATTTACTAGGAAAATATAAATTTTAAAATTATAACTGATTTTATAAGACTTTGAAAAAATAATTAATGTCTCATCAAATTATTTTATAATAATAAGACAACAAAATATTAATTTAGTAATACATTTTATGAAAATATATTTTCTTTTAAATCATTTTATTAATTATATAATTGAAAATAAATATTTATATTTATAAAAAATATCAACACTAAATTAATAATTTCTAAAACATTTATTTACTTGTACTATGATATAATTATATCATATTTCTATTTATAAGATACCTGAATTTTATTTATACTTTCAGAGGTGGGGTTACTATTATATTTGTTAAATTACTATTCCTAATGGTCGCATTACTATTCCAAATTTCAGGTTACTATTTTGTTGATATATGTTCCTTGATTTCTAGAAAATACATCTTATTTCATTAATTCATCATTTATAAAGTTTTTTTTGTGTTATATATGTGATTTTATATGATTTATACTATATGAAATAATTTTTTTCCCAATATAAGCTATCAAATTAATTTAATTTATTTAAGAGGATACATACCGTAAAATCTTGGGGTGTTATAAACATGATCGAATACATCTCTCAAAAGATTATAGTCTTAATTTCATCCCCACCATTTTATTATAGTTTTTATGGTTCAATGAGTTTATAGAAATTTTCATTCTTCCCTTGGTAATATTTAAATCTCCTATTTTTTCTTTCATCATCACTATTTTTCTGGATCTTTTTTAAGGAGTGATCACACTCCTTTTCTGCACTTCTCTTGAAACTGTTGAACATCATAAGAGATTTTGAATTATTTTTGATAAAAATAATGAAAGTAATAAAATTTCATTAATCAATAAATTAAATAAAATACTTATCTCTATTTTTTGATTTCATTATCATGGGTCCACATATGTCATAATAAAAAAGTTTTGATGGGTGAGATGTGTGGATCTCAATTTTCTTGTGTAAAGAATTTTTAACCTTCCATTTCTGGAATATGGATCATATTCAATCCCTTATTCTGACCAATTCAATAATTTCATGAACACTTTTTATTTCTATAAGACTATTTATATTTATTCAAAATATATGACCAATCCTTTAATTCCATTTCTAGTTTCCTTCTTTCAATCTTAATTAGCGAGGATTCTAAGCATCTCTTTCCTGAAATTAGTTACCATTGGTTTGCTAACCTCTTGTCACAGTTATTATATATAAAATTATTTTAATTAAAAATACATATTTCATAAAATCACATCATTCCCTTTGTCACGAATATGTTAAGTACTCAACAAATTGTGTTTCAAACCATCAATATATAATGTATTCATAGATTTCAGATTCTCCTTTCCAATCACATCTGAACAAATACTTTTTATTTCAAGTGACCCATCATTTCAAAAAGTTATTGAACCATATTTGAAAAATTTGAAAAATTTTAATATATTTAAATATCCTTTCATGTTTAAATTGCATCCTCTATCCAATATCCATAGACATTCCCCTTTTGAATATTTGATAGTATTTAAAACAGCAAGAGATTTCCCTTTTCTATTTTATTTGTTTTCTTTTGTATTATTCATATTGTTATCAATAATTTTTTAGGATGGTAATATGGTTATACAACTATTGGAATGATTTCTAGGCTAGTCACTCCTTTTACAAACTTCTTCCAATTCTTGAAATCTACTCTCAGTCTTTAGTCCATAATTTTCATGTTACTTCTAGATCTCTATTCATTGATTGGATTGACTCCCCCTCAAATTATACTTCCCAATTATTTTATATTCATAGGTATATTGTTTATTGAACCAAAAAATCCATGATATATAACTAAATCCTCCAAAAGACGAAAAATATTAGTAAACGGTATCCTTTACTATATATACTTTTTTCTATACATCCTTTCTATAGTCACCAGTTGTAACAATTTTTGATTTAATTTTGAGGTTCACATAATTCCTAGATTTTTGGAATTATCCTGATTTAGCCCAAAACATATTCTCCTTATTCAAAAATTTTCATCAAAAAATTCAGAAACATTTTTCCCATTTAAGGATAGTTTCCCAACTTCTCTAATAGAATATTTGAAGTTTGATTTGTATCCATTCATCTTTTATCCATCCTTGACTAGTGTTTATCATATAAGTACAAAATCCTTCACTTTATCCATTGTTTTCTATTCCATCATGATGTTCAATGTCTTATTATGATCAGAAATCTTTATAATATCATTAATATCTTTCAAAAAAAATTATTTTTATTCTATTTTGAAAAAAAATATTGTTAAAAGATTGTGTTATACTAGTAAAATAAGGAAGACACACTAAAAGAGGGGGTGAATTGTAGTAAAAAATAGGCTAAAAATTTTAATCCACCTCAAGGTGTAAGTTGACATAAAATTATATCATCTTATAAAATCACAATTTATCATAGTATAAAATTATAGTTGAAATGGGAATTAAAAATATTATAGGATAAAGCTACATGAGTAAGTCTGTAACAAAATAGAAAATAAGTTTATCAGAAATTCACAATATCTGATGAATATAGTAATCTAATAGAAATTCAAAATAGAATGCTATTTAAAAATAATACATGGAATATTGAATAACAATTTTAATAATCATAAAAAGGATATTTTTACTAACACCTTCCGATCAATGAAAGTCTTCAGTTTTATCCTAAGTGGTAAGAGGATCAAAAACTTAATCTGGGTATCTTTGTTCTAATCACCAGAACATTCTTGACTATAAACTCAATGGTCGGTATTCTATCTTCTTATCCTTATAAACCATTGAATTTTACCTATTATAAAGTATCTTAGTCATTCTTTCCCCAAAATACCTCGATCAAGCTAATCAGAACATGTTTTGTCTTCTTATACTAAGAATCCTTCAATCACACAGGATTAAATAATTTTCTATATTCCTATCCTCAAAATTCCTTAATCTCAAAAATCATAATTATAGTTAATATAATGTAAAATTCTAAGATATTAATAATGAAAACATAACACAATGGTATCTCTTAACAAATCACTCAGAAAAATAATAATTAAACAGATAGGAAATGTTATCAATAAGAAGTTGTTACATAAATTCAAAATAAACAGAATATTTCAGATTATCAAAATTCATATTTTCTTTCTTCTAATTTATGGTCCAATTTATATACAGTATTATATCACAATCCAATATTTTAATTCCACATTCTTCAGGTTCAATTGTAACTACATTAGAATCTTCATTATCATCTAATGATGAAATCAATGTATCTTCTCATCTTTTGATGAATTAAATATTGAATTATTAAGTTCTTATACATAGAGAAAATGTAATATAACATGAATTATTAGTTCTCAGGATTTATAAATTTCAACTTAAACTTCCAAAAATAATTTTTATAGAAATTTATTCTTTACAAAAAAAATAACTAAAATAAAACATTAAGTTAAGTTCTTGTTAATTGTATTGTGATTTTTAAAACAAAGGAAGAAAATGAGTCATTTAATAAATATATTTATTATCTTTATTCAACAACCAATTTACTTTTTAGTGTTTTTAAATTATTTAGTGACATAATTTCAATAATCTCTTCTGCATAAACTTCATATAAGTTTCTTCTTATCTACTATCAGAATAACTGCTTTCATCACTAGGGAAATTTTGATCACCCACATAATTAATGAGTATCTTATCATTAGTAACATCACTATAATTATTATATTACTTTTCATCGTCATTATCATTATAAAACCCTATTTTTTATGAGTTATAAAATTTAAATGTTTTTTAATTTTTTTATTTGGTGTGGTGTTTTTTTTTTGAGAACTAGAACTCAAAATGAGATTTTGAGCATTATAAAATCACTATAATATGTTTTTAGATGACTATATAGGCCTAAGTAGTGTTCCATGTACTTAGGTGGGTATTTGGGTATGGTTAGGGTGACCCAAGTAATGAAATATTTTAGCAGCAGTCAGTCACACTATGGTCAGGTGAGTTGAACCTTGACATTTTCAAGGTAGAGGAAAGGTTTCTCTACCAAGGTTTTTTTAAACCACGACCATAGTGGAGACATCATAACCCAGTTGTAGGCTATTTTTTAATTTCCTCTATGTAATTTCATAGGGCCTCCAAATTGGAACCCCTTAGGCTCCTTCTTTCTAGATATACGAGAAGTAGAGGATCCATATTTGGATCTTCCATATCATATCATAATTCCTCTTAGATCTAGATATTTCAAGAGTGAACTATCACATATATTTGAGGCAATATCCCTATTTCTCTTCCTTGAGTTCCTCTTCTTCGTATCCCTCTGATTTTGGGTTCTTCAGTTAGGATTTTTGGAAAATAATTTCAATGGAGCATAGTGAAATAATCATACTTAAAGGGGATTTCATGTGTGTCTTATTGAAGAGGACCTAGGAGGATGTATTCAATTCATTATTCATAATTTTCCTAGATTTGTGTGACTTGGTGTGTTTATTTAGAGTTTTGTATTATATTAAATTAAATTAACTTTTGAATTGACATCACTTGATAGGAATTTTTCCTAGAATAGTTTCAAGAGTGTGTCCACGAACCATATTGGTGCAGTTAGTCATGGTTTTAGTGTCTTGTGATGACTTGATGATATTTTAAGCATTTTTTTCTATTGAAATTAATTTTATTAAATTGTTAATTTATAATGAATTATTAAAAATGAATTGAATATTAAATTATAAACAATTTGTAATTAATTATTGGATGTTATAGATTGATATATGTGTTTAGAAGATGGTACAATACTTAATAAATCCTAATCAGTGATGGTCGGGCTTGGTTTATAAGTAGATGACATCATATGAGGTAGGTGGCCTTGAATTTACTTGATTATATTTCTCATTTTTTTTATTTTAGGTTCATGTGTGGGATTTAGTATTATCTTCTTGAATTTTTCATGATTTATGTGATTCCTCAATAAATTGGAATAGGCCTATATCAACCTAATAGTAAACATGGACCACATACCTTTCTAAATAGTTTAATGGTGGTGACCTAGTCGAATGAGTGTCAGTGTCACTCTTATGTTTTTCTTGGTAGAATGAGTTTTATTTAAAAGATAAAAGAGGTTTCACTTTTATAAATTAGTATTAAGAACATGGATTTGACAAAATTTAATTTCAATATAAGATATGTGATTTGATAAAAAAATGTTTTGAAATAGTGTTTCAAAAACAAAGTAGGGTTTTTAAGGAATTTTTTTATGGGATTTAGAAAAGATCCTAGTGTGAGTAAAATGACATGTGATTCCTTTTCAAATGGTTTTAAAAAGGGAATGTGATTGTGTTTTCAAAGGGAAAATGGAATAGATTTATAGAGTTGATTTTGATATATTTGACCTTGTAGGTATATGCCATGTTTTCTAAAGCATGCTTTATTTTGTATGTTCCCTTTGTTGTGATTGCTTTGTGTGATTATTGTTGTATATTGATTCAGGATTTTTCATATTAGTACATAAAGTTACTTGTTGTTGAAGTGGTGGGTTAATCCAGATAGATGTTCTAGACCCCTTATATGGTATATAAGGGTCTGATGGTCGATAATTTACATTAAGTGTTGTTATGACTAGAATGATGGGATGGGTCCTAAAGATGGAAATGTGATTGCGGAACCCATGTAGGGTTTCCATGATAGGTTTTTACCTAGGAGACACTGATGGGTTACCCAATATCATGTTAATCCTAGAGATAGTTGGTTTGGGGTATGGAAAATGATTATTTTGGGTGTCACCTTAGAACCCAATACATTGTATGATCTTGAGATAGACATAGTAGTGACTATAGGTCATGAACTTGAGTGGTTGACCATGATTATGTGAGACAAGATTAGGAGTATGGACAACTTATGTATTATGAGTGTGTTGTGTTTGAGGTTCTAAGTTGGAATACCATGTGCATGTGACATATGAGGTTTTGAGAAGATATTGTGCCTAAATTTTCTTACTTACAAATATATACATGATATAACAGAGGTTTCAAGGTGATATTTATAGGGGTGTATGTGATTCATGGTTTCTGGTTGAACTATGGCCCTTGAGTATATGTGCTTTATTTATTTTCATATGTGATTTGTAAAATGAGGGTTCAGGCATCAGGGTGGGGTATGAACCTTAGGTAATAGAAGCCTAATACATGTTTCTAGTTAGGGGATATGACCCCATGGGTGTATGATTTTTCCCATGGTTTTTTTGTAGGAATTTTTCCCCCTCGGTAGATATTTTGATGTTCTATGGTGGGACTCCCCCTGGATAGGATAATGGTTCTGGATAAGCTATGGCCCCAAGTTGATGATGGCCATAGGGATTGTTATATTTGCCCTATGTTATTTCTTATATTCTAGGGATGGGTATATTTTATCTGGGTGATTTCATATGTTTAGGGGATGGGATATTTCTCCCATATGGTAACTTATATTTAGAGATACTCTAGCACTATCTGAAGTAGGTATGTTCAGGGACTGAGGTGGCTAGATTAGAACTAGATGATCAAAAATATATGATTTCCATATATTTATGTTTTTTTCTGGGTTTGTGTGTTTAATGAGAATGATTTCATCTTATGTATTTGTATTTCATTCACATTATCTAGATCATAATAGAACTTAGTATTGTTGAGTCATTTAAGATTTTCTAATGGGTCATTGGACTCACCCCCTACCCACATAAATGACATGGGTTTCAATGTGTATGGGTATACCTTCATGTTTTCTCTTAGGTAAAAATTACTTCTTGGAGCAAGACATGTGGTATAGTTAGCAGGTTATAGGATTCGATATAATGATTATGTGAGATGGGGAAAAGGATGGTGAATTATTTTCCAATTCTTGTTCAACATGTAATGGCTAGTGTGTCATATTTTTATATATATATATGATATATTTTATGCCTTTTTAATCTATCATGACTCTATTATGTAATGATACATCATATAGGTAGATTTACTACATTCTATTCTAGATTTTGGGGACATTATTGCTTCCCATTTTTATATTTATAGGTTTTCTGGATGTCTGTAACATTGAGAGTTCATGTTGAATTCTTGATAAATTCAATATTGACCCTAAAACCTTGTTTTAGATGGTGTAGTCTCCTCAGTACTATATTAGGACCTATCCTCTAGTAAGTATCCTAACATATGAGGAGGCATGCATGATGTCATTTGTGACCCCCACTCGTGTTTCATTTTGATGATCTAATTAAGGGAATTATAAAGTGGTATTAGAGAATGTTTCTAGATAGGATAGTGTTAAATAAAGAAAGATATGGGCTTTTGGGACTCATGAGGTTGAATTAGGACATTCTTTTCCTACATAAAATCTTTTGAAATCCATGTTTCTAGAGGTGTCTAGTGTTGGGACTAGTCACTCTTTGATAAATGAGGTGTGAATTTAGATCAAGAATCACAAGGGGGTTGGATGAGCTTTGAGATGAGTCTTGGGGATCAACCATGAGCTTATGAGTTGTTTATACAACATGATAGTGACATTATTATGGAATGATAGACATTCTTATAGGATATGTTGTTTGACATTTTTCCTCATAAAAATCTACTATTAATTGAAGAAAGATATAATATAATCTATGTTTTCTTGAATATGGTATAAGGTATTATTACATTAATATGAATTTGAGGGGTTTTGTTGCTTGATTGTGATTCTGATTGTTTTCCACCATAGAGTGAAGAAACTCAGGATGGATAGTTGTTTATAAAACCCCAATTTTCAAAAAAAACTCATGTGGTGGTATGAGGAATGCGTAAAATGGTTTTATAAGTTGGTTTTACTTGAAATGGATCATAGAGATATATGTTTTAAAATTATTATTATTATTAGGTTTTAAGAAAAATAAGGGAAATGGTTTTTGAAATTGGATTTTAAAATAGTTTTTGGAAATGAGATTAGTTTTTGATAAAAAAGATTGGTTAGCTCGGGGATTTTAGGGATTTAAATTTTTTAGGGAAAACCTTTGAATGTTGATGGTTGTTTTGAAGACAAGAGTTGAATTTTTAGGTGTTTAAAATGTTTTTAGTGGTTTTAAAATTAAGTAAGTGGTACAAATGTAAACTAGGTTGGTTGGATTTTTTATTTTACCTGGGATATACTAAAGTGATTGAATTGTGTGCTTATATTTTATGTTTTTTTTATTAGAAAATACCAAGTGAGGTTGGTGGGTCTATTTGTATTAGTTGGTGTGGTGTATGAAAAGAAATTGGTGTATATAATTATTTTAGTTGGTACTCAATGGGTATTCAGGTATGACCCAGGTGTTTTCTTATGTATTTGGTGGGTATAAAATTTTAATTTTATAGATACATGTAGGCAATGATATTTAGGTGTGTGTCATTATTAGACTCAAGTGTTTAAATGTTTATTTTTATTGGATCCATGGTTGGACAGGTTTTTTTCAATTTTAGTAGATAATTCTTATGGTGAGGATCACTATTAGTCCAAATCGTTCATTGGTATTCTTGTGGTGGGGAGAACCATAAGCCTTAGGATGAATTTATTATTCTCACATTAGTTTTTTTGGATATATGGGTGTGGGTGAGCATACTCTTGATGTTTGGTGAATATTGTTTTGTGTTGGAACTTGGATATGAGTAAAGAGGTCATTTCTAACCACTATATTCGGTGGTGGATGGGATTTTAGTGGTGTATATTGAGTGTTTTGGTGTAGTGAGGTGATGGTAAGGACACTCTTATGGGGGTAGCATATTATCAATCATGGGTATATAACCTATGTATAAGAAGGGTCGTAATTAATATAAAACCAGTCAGGGGAATGCTAATATGGAAATTGGATATTGGTAAGTATACAAACCTAATTTGGAGATTTGGGTGTGGTGTCAGATAGTGTATGTGTGTTGGTAACAGGCTCGAAATGGTGATGGTGTGATCCAATAATGAGTCGGATCAGTGGTGCGTTAGTAATCATGGTTAAATCGTGATGGTTGGATGTTTAGGTTGAGTATAAATCCATGGAATCACCCCAAGTGTTGTGTTCAAACTTCGGTGTGGGTTATTAGATGACTTAATGATTCCTAAGGGTGTTAAGGTTTCATGGTTGGGAAATATATTGAAGTGGTGGTGCATATTTGATTTAGGCTTAGTGTTTTTTTATAAGTATCCTAGAGGAGGACCAATTGGTTATATTGTGTATAAATGGATGAAATAAAGTAGAAACTATATTATAAGCATCATTCGATACTTGATTAAGGTGGTTAGAGGATCAAATTGGGTCTTTTAGAGGAGAGTAGGTGTATCGAAGCATAATGTTTAGAGAATTATAGTGTAAGCATGTTCGATATTTTAGGATAGAATATAGTGAATTAGTTTTGAATTAAAAACTATGATAGGTTCAGAATAATGGTTTAAAGGATTCTAAAGATTCTTTGGGATGAGAAGTATTATGGTGGGGAGTTTATAAAACCTTTTTTCTGTTATGAGTAATGAAATTCAAAAAGTATTTGATTTTTTATTTTTTGGGGGTTAATTTTGAGAATTGGGGATTGGTTCGGGATTTCAGGAATTTTTAGATATCTAGAAGATGTATTTATACAAGGATCACATCCCAGGTATTGGTTTTGATTCTTAGGTGGATGACTAAGAAAGGTCGAGGTGACCGAATTCTGAAACAATTGTAGCAGTAGTCAATTGCATCTTGACTAAGTGAGTAATTCCAAAACCTTTTCTATGAAGAGGAAAGGTTTTTCTACCCTAGGTTTGGTTATATCATGATAATAATAGTTACATTGTGGACCATCTATAAGCTAGTTTTTTTAAGTCCCTTCTTGTAATTTCATGGGGACTCATATTTGGAACCCCCTCTTACTCCTTCACTCCAAATGTACAGGAGGTAAGGGGATACCTTTGTGTATCTCCCATATTCTAATTTAATTCCCCCTTGATCTAGATAATTCTGGAGTGATCCTTTAGGCGGAATCAATGTAATATCCCACTTTTTCCTTTGTAAGTTTCGTTTCTTAATTTTCCTCTTATTTTAGGTTCATAAGTAATGGTTTTTGGGAAATGATTTCACCAGAGCATGGTGAAATGGTACTTATTAAATGGTATTTCATGCACATATTATATAAGAGGTTCTAAGAGGTCATATTCAAGCCTCTATTTATTTTTTTTCCTTGATTTATGTTTCCCGATGGATTTATCTTGGGTTTTCAGGCATAAATTAAATTAAATTATATTTTTTAATTAATGAAATTTGATTTTTATTTCACTGATAATGGTTTCAAGATTATTCCATAGACCTTCCCGATATATTTTTTCATGGTTTTGATACACTAGGATGAATTAATGTGATTTTTGGAATTTATGCCTATTGAAATTAATTTTATTAAATTTTAACTTAATTATAAATTTTTATAAGTTATTTTAATAATTAATTAGAAAATTTTTATAATTTATTATTGGATTTTTTGGTTTGATATAGGTTCCTAGGAGTTGGGGAGATGCTTGGATGGGCTCGGGCAGTGTTTATTAGGCTTGGTTTTTAAGGGGATTACATTATATAAGGAAAGAGACCTTGAATTTATTTGACTATATTTCTCATTTGGTGATTTTATGTCCATAAATGAAAATTAATTTTATCTAATTTCATGTTTCATGACTTATTTTATTCCATCATAATTTGGGGTGGGCTCAATCAGCCTAATAGTCATCATGGACCACATATCTTAGTAAATGGTTTGATGGTGGCACTCTAGTCGAATAAGTGTCAATGAACCCCTTATGGTTTTATTAGTTTTTTTAGTTTGTTTTCAAAGAGAAAAGAGTATTAAAATTTAGAAAAATGGTTTATAGAGGTATTTTGTAAAAAATAATTTCAATGGAAAATATATGATTTGAGAAATATGTTTTGAAATAGTATATCATAAACATAGTGGGTTTCTAAGGAAAGTTTTGAGTGATTTAACCAAGTTCCTAGTGTGATTAAGATAGTATGTATTAAATTTTAAAATGGTTTTAAAATTTTGATCTAATTAAATTTTCAAATGAAATCTAAAAGGGCTTTATTGGGCTATTTTAGAATTATTTGGCCTCATATGGGTGATTCCCTATTTTCTAAATCAATAGTTCTTTTTTATGTACCCCTTTCAGTGATTATGATATCTTGTATCTTTAATAAACATTAATTAATGATTTATTACATAAATATACTCATAATAAAATCACATACGGTCATGAGGCCTGGTGTATTTAAGAAATTAAGTACATAGAACATTAAATTGAAACATGGGTAAAACCAAATTATTTAAAAAATCTAAAACATTCCCTTGTATTCCATAAATATTATAAGAATACACAAGATAACATGGAGATGTACCTAAGAAAGGGGTGATATATAAAGTCTATCAAGGGAATAATAAAAGCATAACATGAAGAAAGTAATACATGTTAGTCAAGAGGCATACCAAGGTGACATAAAAGGGTGAGAATCATAATCATGATCATCGATGCATGATATAAGATAACAACATCTAGAAAACTTATGAATTTGTAAAAAACATAAAACATGACATCATAAGCATAAGTCACGGATAACTGCTAAGAACTCATAACAAAATGTGCTTAATATAACTTTATGTGCACCATACATGGAAACTCATGATAAAAAAAATATCAATTCATTAGAGGGATATATAACTTAACCAATGAATTGGAGAGCTATATAACTTTGGGATCACTCATCACATTCATATCATGTACATGTATTTGTGTGCCACATGGATCATAAAACCTAAGAGTGGGTTTCATAACTTTTAATCCCATGATTATGAAGTGTGTGTTATATATGTGGAATTCCCTGATCAATTAAGGACAGGTACATATAAGTGAATACCATTGAGTGAAAGTGGGGATGCGTATTCACTACATAAAAGTTTAGCATTGAACATCATAGGATAATTTTGGAAACATAATGGGTGTATATAAAGAATCATATATGATTTTAATTAGAGTGAAATGAGGTATCTCGTTATTTAGAAATCATAAGGATGGTAATAGGGATGTTTAAAAATGTAAATACCCTGACCCAAGTAGCCCGGAGCAAGAACCTTACTTTATTACATAGGCATAAGATACAATAAATTGCATCCCAAAGAACCGAATAGTTTTTCAGTCTTGGAAAATTAGATACATACACAAATTAAAATTACATTTCAAGCATAAAACACACAATTTATTTTCATGGAGAACACCATTAAAACCATAGCACAATCAAGCATAGTCAATCATAAAATACTTCCTTGTATCCTAGGAAAAATAAAACATAGAAAATGGTTGAGATCAGATGCTTAGTAAAGGTAAGCATACAACAGAAGCTATCATAAATAAGAATAAACAATAATGAAAGTTGAATAACTAAAAACACATTCCATTAATATATAAAAAAAGGAATAATATTGCAAGAATAAAAGCTGATCAAATAATGCCATATAAATAATCACATGAGAATGAAACTTAACCATGGGTATTCTACTAGTATATTAATTACATAGAATTTTAATCACTAATCTCATAATGAGGGAATAAATAATGTGGGACATCATAAACATGATATTAAGGATTCAACCAATAAAGCATACATAATTAAGAAATATATCATCCAATACCCAAACTAGTTTGTCTCATTAGACCTATCGATGCATCATGGGGATATAGTGGGCCCTTCTTAACACTTACTAAGTCCAATACATTCTTCATATGAAAGGGGTGAAAGATAATTGACATATACATTCATATTAAAACTGGAATATGAAATTTAAATAATTTCCTCAATCAATAAACATAATCATAAGTTATACAAAGTAATATGGTGAATGGTATCAAAATAGTACATCCCTAGTCAAAATGATCATAAACCCTTCAATAAAATATGGTAGATGGTATCATAAGAGTTCAACCTCAATTAAGAATAATATTCAACATAGTTTTTTGACATAAACAAAAATACTATAACAAAATCATTGAAAATTTCTTGAGATAAATTCCCTTTTTACTTTAGAATCATTTAGTTAAAAATTCACACAATTATAAAAGAAAACATTTTCTTTGGAAATAACATTGTAAACTTGTAGAGGATTTATCAATATGTTAAGGCTTCATTAAATTTTAAAAACCACTAATTCCATATAAGTTTAAAAAAATACATTTATTTTAAATTTAAAAAAAACATTTAAAGAGTGTTTTTAAAATAAAGTGTGAGTGTTAACCAAATGAATCGATTGTGTGTATCAAGTGTAAATAAACATAAAACAAGTGTAAATAAAACTTAAGATAATAAAAATTCATTTTAAACATAATCATAGAATTAAATAATAAATGTATTATATTTTTAATACAAATAATGGAAAACCGTTAAAAATCATTAAGAACTTTATTTAGTAATATAATCTTTAAGCATTCCAAAGTGTACCATACCACTTTGAAACATTTGAATCATAATCCCCACAAAGTAATAATGTTTAATAAAACATTAAAAAACGTGAAAATAAATAAATTCATGATATGATATATCTAATGGTAGCACACATACACCACACATAATAAATAAGTGTTGAATAAAGCGTATATCATAAAAATAAAAGTGAGAAAAGAAAACCCTTACCTCAGGTTTGACTTCCTTTAAACATATCTAAATATCCTATATAGTGGTATTAAACATATTATTAATTTATAAAAGAATCATACTAATATTTATGATATCATATATGATCCCCTCATAATGTTTAACCACTCTTTTATTCATAATATTTATTCATTTCACAATTTTGTGTCATTTCACTATTTCGAGTGTCAATTGAATTGTTTCTCATTCTTGTTTTTTATAAAAGTCACAGTTCTCTTGAATATGATATAGATAAAATATTTAAATAATAACATTAATGCCATAAATATCATATTTAATCACTAAATAAATTTTTATAAATATTCTCGAATGTTTAACATAGAAAACAAATTACACCACTCTATGGATACAGTAAGTCATACGTACGCACGTGTAACGCTTTTATTTTTTATAAGATGAATAAAAGGTATAATATGGTTGTTTAATAATAATAATGACATATAATTGTACATATTATACTGTATTTATTATTTTATAATGGAAACAACACATCAAGAGGAAGTAAAATAATAAATGAATTTGAATGAGTTTATAAGAATGATTACCTCTTCTTCAGCATAATTCCTTTAGATCTCTTCGTAAAGGGTCTAGAGATAGTCTTTCTAGAAATATAGAACCTCAAAAACATGTATAAGTATTTTATGAGTATAAATGGACAAAAAAAATTTAATCTAAGAGGCTCAAGGTGGGGAAATGAAATGAACTAAGGAGTGCCATTTTATAATATAAAACGATATACGGTTGTATTATCATCGATAAATAAAAAAATTTACAAGTTTCTTTTACTTTAAACCTTATCGTTTTAATTGACTTTATTCAACATAATTTAATTTTAATTATGGTAGAAATTTATTTAATATTACAAGATGGTATTTTTTTCTTATAAAGTGTAAATTGGGCCATAAATGAATAATTTAATGAATTTTAGAAAAATTAATAATAATTTTTTAATTTTAAATATTTTTTAGGATTTTTATATAATTTAATAATATATTATTTTGATGAAATATCATTATTTTCAATTTTAAAATTATTCATTACTTTGGCCTTAAGGAAAACAAGACTATAAGATAACTTCAAACCAAAATATTTAATACACCCCTAATATGTCATAATAATCCATAAAAATATTTAATAACCTTAATTAATTCAAATTATATTTATTTTAGTATTTATATTATCATTTATTTTAACGTTTCAATAAAAAAATAATTATTGTATCATCATTGTATAATTATTTAAGGTGATTATTTATTCTCTAAAATTTAAAAATAAAATACCAAGATGTATATAAATATTTTATATTTTAAAATAATATATATATTAAAATAAATATTCTTATTAACACTACAATAAAAATAATATAATTATAAAAATATAAATGTGACATTTTTTGACTTTTCCTTAAATAAAATATTATAAATATCATAATCTCATCCAAATGGTTCCAAAAAATTATAAATAAATTTATATAATGAAAATAACTTTATTAAATTTATAATTTATACTTAAATTTGTTAAAAACCAACCTTTTTAAAATTTGGACACATAAGATATGTTTAATACAAAGAAAGTGACATTTGTGTTTTTTTCTTTAATTTAAATAATATAAAAGTCATTCTCCTGGAAAACTATCCAATAAATGACTCAATTTATAACATTATGTGTTAAGGGTATAATATAAATCATCTAATAAAATTTGGGAAAAATTAAGTGTAATTTTATAATCCTTATCATTTTACTTTTATCCAAAATTACCAAATTTACCCTTTACCATGGTAATAAAAAAATTACCAAAGTTACTATTCATATTAACCAAAAATAAATGGATAGGATTAAAAAAATTGACCTTATTATTCCAAAAATGTAAAAAAAATTAAAATTAAAAATATATAAGTGGCGGTATTTAATTTAAAACTAAACCGATATAACACAACTGAAAACAGTATTTTTTTAAATGCATTATTAAGCCCAAAAATGTACTTATACCAAAATATATTATAATTATGAAATAGATTATATTATCTATAACTAAATAGTATTTAAGTCACATTTATATCAAATTAAAATCATAAATATACTTTTAATGTAATGAAATTGACAATTTAATAAAAATTAGTATTTTTCACTATTCATAGGAAAATATAATTTTTCAGAAAAATACCAAAATTCACCCTAAGATAATTTTTAAATTAATATTTTAAAATTGAATTTTATTTTTTTCAATATAATTCATAAAAGATTCAAAATTTAGTTTTAAAATAAGTGCACCATTAAAAGGCGGTAAAACTATCTTTAGAAAAATATAACCTTTTATATGTAAAATTGAATTTATTCTTGTCTTATGACTCCAAAAATTATTTGGAAGAATGTAAAAATATTTTATTGAAAATATAATATATAAATTTTATAATTTCGTTAATACTATTAATTCCTTATAATTTAGCCATTAGGTTATAACAATCACCTTTAGAAAAACAATATTTAATAGTGTATCGTGTTTTTAAACTTTGTGTTGTGAGAAACATAAGATATCGAAGATGTTAAATTTAAAAGATACATACCATAAAATATCAGGGTGTTAATTTCTCCCCTCCTTCAACAAATTTCATCCTCACATTTTAAACTTGTGATTGGTAACCATGGAGTTGTTATTTTAAAATACCATTGTGTAAATACCATATTGTAAAAAGGATTAATAAAACTTCCTCTAAAAAATAGGGAAAAGGAAATGTGAATGTCACCAAAAAAATAGGCATTAAAAAAGTATAACATTAGTGAAATTATAAAATATGTACAAGGAAGAAAAATCTAACCATCAACTTCTGATAGATTGTGATATACACATGGTCATCATAAATCTAACCATCACAAGACCATAAATCAGTGATCGGTTAAAAGTCTATTGATTTCATGGAATGAAAATTAAATGGATAATGTTTTTGTTAAAAATTAATTTTTCTAAAGTTTATGTATTAATTTACTGTACAAAGAGACACTTTATAAAATAAACTTACCTGATTCCTTTCCAAGTCCTAATCTCATCCTTTGTTTGTGCTTTAATATTATGTCAGTAAATGGATATTAAAGAAGAATTTTTCATACATGGAAAACATTTAACTAATAATATGGTTCTTAATTAATTCCTTAAACCTTTAAATGTTTACTGAAACCAAAAAGGATAGAATATGTTATGTACAAACAATAATTTCAAAGGTTTAACTTAATCCATTCCACAATTGGTTAATCTTAAGACTCATCCAAAAAATGTTTATCCAAATTAAATGACCAAAAATTTAGAAGTAAGGTCACTAAATTTACAAAATAAACTTAGTATAATATTTCCATAAATATATTAATACCTTAATATCCTTCAAACATTTATAAAAACATGAATGCTTCCAAGAGTAAAATATCAGGTTGTTTAATTTATTCCTTAAATCTAAACATCTAATAATTCTGGCATAAACCATCTAATCACTATCCACCTTCATGGACACCAATAATATCTCATAAACATCAACTTATTATAATATCAACATAAATCACATATTTAGGGTTATCTTTCACAAGTCATGTGTTTTCAAAAATATCAACTTACAACAGAATCACATCTCTTGATTATTAGTTTTATTCATCACATGATTCAAATTCCTTAAAGAAGAGGTGTTGCGGTATAATCCTTATATATATCATGATAATTATAACTATAGAATTGTTTATAAAATAATCAAATAACATAATTCTTGAATCCAAACTTATAAATATTAATCATTCCACTCTATTTGTGGTTGTAGAATAATATTTACCATAATATGTTATCCTCTTTTGGGGTATATTACTTTGACGCTTAAGACATTGATTTTAATAGTGCACCATATCCTTACAGTTGAAGCATTGGATGACTTCTTTATTTACTTTGAAATCATGAGCTCAGTGGACCTTCTCTCCACCCTTGTAGAAAACTCACATTCCTATCAACAAATTACTAGGGTGTTTCCTTCCACAATCATCACATGTGGGGAAATCCTTCTTTCCCTTATTCCCTTTATCCATTATTTTCCATGTCATACTCTTCTTATATTTATTCCTTTCAAATTTATAAAACTTATAGAATTATTTATCTATCTTAATATCACATTATATTATATACTCATATTATGAAAGTGTTTGTGAGACTTGTTCCCTTCGAAAGATTGGAATAAGGCCATAAAAGATTTGATCCTCCTTACTATTTGGATCGTGTGCATTAGTGAGGTTCTCATTCCTTCCACTAAGTTCCATTTCAAAACAATGTAAAATAATAGATTAGATCATAACATTATGAAACATGATTTATAATCTAAAACTAGTGAAACACTTAATGTAAATTAAAAATTTAGGTATAAGAAATCTCTAAATCATAATCTAGGTTAGTTTGGGAATATAATCAAAGTATGTCATATGGTTATATTTCAATAATATATGTTTTCCTAAATCTAGTTTCCAAGTTTTCTACTAAACTTGATCTAATACCAATTATAAAGACCCTAAACCAGTATCCTAGAGATGATGCCTTACATTATTACATTGGCGTAAGATACAAGAAATTGTATCCCAAAGGACCGAATAGTTTAGTAGTCTTAGAGAACTAGATACATACATTAAATTAAAATTACATTTCAAACATAAAATATAAAATGTATTTTCTTTGATAACACCATCAATCCCCTATCATAATACTACATAATTAATCATAAAATACTTCTAGATATCCTGGGAAAAATAAAACAAAGGAAATGGCTGAGATCGGATTCTTAATAAGGGTAATCATACTGCAGAAGCTATCATAAATAATCATAAACAATAATACATTTTGAATTACTAAAAATAAATTCCATTAAAACATAAACATGAGTATAATATAATAGGAATAAAAGCGGATCAAATAATTCTATATAAATAATCACATGAGAATAAAACTTAACCATGGATATTCTAAACGTCAAATAATCACATGGAATTTTAATAGGTAATATAATAATGAGGTAATGAATAATGTTGGACATCATAAACATACCATGAATTATTTTTCCAAGATTCTATATATAATCAGGTAAGATACCATCCAACACCCAAACAAGATTGCCTCATGGGATATACTGATGCATCGAGGGGTGATAGTGGGCCCCGCCGGACACTTACTAAGTCCAATTCATTCTTCATATAAAAGGGGTAAAATATAATAAACATATAAATTCATATTGAAACTAGAATATGAAATTTAAATAATCTTCCCAATTAATAAACATAATCATAAGCTATCCAGAGTAATGTGATGAATGGTATCAAGATAGTACATTCCTAGTCAAAATGATCATAAAACATTAAATAAAATATGGTAGATGATTTCATAAGAGATCAAACTCAATTAATCATAAGATTATACATAGGGTTTTAAAATAGATAAAAATACTCTAACAAAATCATTGAAATTTTTTTGAGAGAAATGCCCATTTTACTTTGGAATCATTTATTTGAAAAGCCACACAATTATAAAAGAAAACACTATCTTTGGAAATAACCATGTAAACTTGTAAATTATTCCTCAAGATATTAAGGCATAATGAAAAAAAATACACTCATTCCATATAAGTTTTAAAAAAAATAAATTTCATTTAGATTTAAAAAAACATTTAAAAGAATTTTTTTAAAAGAGAGTGTGAGCGTTAACCAAATGAATCGATTATGCGTATTAGGTGTAAATAAACATAAAAAAAGTTGAAATGAAACTTAAGATAATCGAATTTTATTTGACACATAATAATTTATTAAATAATAAATGGACTAGAGTTTTAACCCATATAATAGAAATAACATAAAAATATCATTAAGAACATTCTTGAGGAAGATAATCATTAAACATTCCAAAGTGTCTCATACCATTTTGAAAATTTTGAATCATAATACCGATGAAGAAATAAAATCTAATAAAACATTAAATAACATGAGATTAAATAAATTCATGATATGATATATCAAAGGGTAGTATACATACATCACACATAAGAAATAAGTTTTGAATAAGGCGTATCTCACAAAAATAAAGGTGAGATGAGAAAACCCTTACCTCGGGTTTGAATTCATTTAAATGTGTCCAAAAATCTTATATAGTGGTTTCAAAAAAATTATTAACTTATAAAATAACCATATTGATATTTATTATTTCATATATAATCCCCTTATAACATTTAACCGCTTATTTATTAATAATATTTATTTGTTTCACTATTTCGGGTGTTAATTGCATTGTTTCTTATGCTTCTTTTTTCGTAAAAGTGTTGGATCTCTTGAATAGGGTACAGATACAATATTTATAGAATAAAACAAATTTCCTAAATATAATATTTAATCACTAAATACATTTTTATAACTATTATTTAATTTTTAACATAGAAAATGAATTACACTACTTCGTGGAGATAGTAAGTCGTACGTACGCATGTGTGTTACTTTAATTTTTCATAAGATGGAAAAAAGCTACAATATGGATGTTTAATAATCATAATGAAATATCAGTATTTAAATTATACTATATTTATTATTTTATAAAGTAAAAAAACATAAATAGGAGGTAAAAGAAGAAATGAATTTGAATGAGTGGGTAAAAAAGATTACCCTTTCTTTAGCATACTTCTTTTAGATATCTTCTTAAGGGATATAGTGATGGTATTTATGGAAACTTAGGTCCTAAAAACCTTGTATAAGTATGTTATGAGGAGAAATTTGTATGAATATTTCAATCTAAGAGGTTTAATTTGGTGAAATGAAAGGAAGTAAGAAGTTCCCTTTTACAATTGAGCTGAGGGTAACCCTTTGAAATCCTCAAAATATTAAATTATAATAAATTCATTTTCTATCCAAACATAACCAAATTTCCAATTATTATAATATAGGATGATATAATTTTTTAATCTCATCATCCAATAAAATTTTTACATGTTTTGGTTTTACATTAAACCTTATCATTTTTATTGACTTAAGTTAACATAATTTAATTTTCATTATGGTAAAAATTCATTTAATATTAAAATATGGTAATTTTTACTTATAAATTGCCAATTGGAACGTAAATGAATAATTTATTAAATTTTAGACCAATTAATAATTAATTTTTATTTTTAAATGGTGTTTTACAATTTATAAATAATTTAATAATATATTATTTTGATAAAATATCATTAGTGTCAATTTTGACACAACTCACTACTTTCACCTTAGGAAAAATAATAAAACAATATAAATTCGAAACAAAATATTTAATAAACCCCTAATATGTCATAATAATTCAAAAAATTCTTGGAGAAATTTAATTAATTAAAATTTAATTTATTTTAATATTATTAATATTATTTATTTGATTATTTCATTAATAAAATAATTATTACATCATCATTTTATAATTATTTAAGATAATTATTTCTTCTCTAAAAATTATAAATAAAATACCAAAATGTAGATAAATATTTTAGATTTCGAATAATATATATAGTCAAATATATATTCTGAGTAACACCATAGTAAAAATAATATAGTTATTAAAATAATAATGTGACACTTTTGTCTTTTTCTTAAATAAAATATTACAAATATCATAACCTCGTACAAATGGTTCCAAAAAATTATAAATAAATTTATATCATAAAAAATCATTACGTTCAAAATTTAAACTTAAATTTGTTCAAAACCAACATGTGTTCCCATGTGGACACATAATAGATGTTTAAGACATAGAAGGTTACATTTATGGATTTTCATTAATTTAAATAATATAAAATTCATTCTTCTAGAAAAGTGTCCAATAAATGACTAAATATAGAAACATAGGCATTAAGGTTCAAATATAAATCATCTAATAAAATTTTTCAAAAATTTTAGGGTATTTTTCTAATCATTGTCATTATATTTTTAGCCTAAATTACCCAATTTACCCTTTACCATGGTAATAAAAAAAATTACCAAAGTTACTATTCATATTGAGAAAAAATAAAATGGAGCCTATTTAATAAATTTGGACCTTATTATTCAAAATATGGAATCTATTTTTCAAAATTTAAAATATAGAAGTGGTATAATTTAATTTAAAACAAAACCAATAAAATACAACTAAAATATTTTTTTTCTAAAAATTCATTATTAAAATGTACTTATACCAAAATAAGGTATAATGGTGAAATAAATTATATTATTTATAACTAAATAGTATTTAAATTTCATTGATATGAAATTAAAATCATAAATATACTTTTAATATAATGAAATTGATAGTTTTATAAAAATCGGTATTTTTCACTATTCACGGGAAAATAAATATTTTCATAAAAATACCAAAATTTCACCCTAATATAACTTTGAATTTACAAATTTAAAAATTAAGTTTATTTTATTCAATATAATTTATAAAAGTTTCAAATTTTAGTTTTAAAATAAGTGCGCCATTAAAAGGTAGTAAAACTGCCTTTAGAAAAATATATCCTTTTATGCGTAAAATTAGATATATTCTTATCTTATACCTATAAAAATTATTTGTATGAATTTAAAAATATTTGATTGAAAATATAATATTTAAATTTCATAATATGGTTAATACTATTCATTCCCTCCAATTTAGCAGCTAGGTTATAACGGTCGCATTTCAAATAACAATATTTAATAGTATATCGTGGTTTTAAACTCAGTTTTATGAGAAACATAATCTATAGAAGATGTTAAATTTAAAAGATAAATACCATAAAATATCATGGTGTTACAAAAAAAACATATTCCAACATGAACAATAGGAAATCAAAAGGCATGATGCAAAGAAAGTCCTTGAATAAAGAGGAGGGGAGAGGATCCCTTACTTTGGCATAGTAATAGCTTAGGTAAAAGATATAACAAGAGGGGATAATTTATCTATAATTAATATAAAATAAATTGAATAGTAAAGTTATATTTATAAATACATGAAAAAATAATAAATTGAGATTCAAAAGTCTAAATACAACGAAGGTGCTTGAATGGAAAAAATAGAGAGAGATCTCATACCTTGAGAGGGAGCTTCTGAAAGTTTTGAAGGATTTTATTAAGAGACTAGAAACACCTTGGGAGGAAAATAGAGAGTTATAGGGAGATTAAATTCGTTCTTAATGGGTTTTTAGTGAATATTAGGGAGATTATGGGTGGGTATTTATAGAAAAAGACGAGGGAATTATTTATTAATTTCTAATATTAGGTTTTGGACTCTATGTGATAAACAATTCAAAACCACAAACCATACCATGGGTTTTTTTCCATATTTTCTACCAAAGGGTAGTGTATTTAAATATTTTATAAGTACAAGAACAAAAATCTTTTAAATAATACCCTTGGTGATGTGGAAGTGATTCATTTTTATAATGAATTGGTTTTAGAACCTTAAAATATTATACAGCTTTTAGAGGATTATTTAACGGTTTATAAAATTAATAAAATAACTTTAAAACACATTAATTTAAAGGTTAAAAATATTATTCATATTTTATTCCCTTTATAATATTTATTACATCACTTTTTGTCTCTAATTATTTCATAATCCAAATAGTATATTTATACAGTATTTAATTTTTACCCAAAAAATCGAATGTCTCGTTAAATTGTGAAAAGATATCCACTAGATAATTTATATGGAATGATTTAAAAAATTATATTTATTTTATAAAAATAATTATTTAAATATAATAATTTACACTTTTAAATCAAAATTCTCATTTTGCAAAAAAATAATGGCTTTTATGACAATAACAGTTTTCTAACCCTTATAAAGATTATATTAGACATCACTAAATTTAATTATCATTTTTATACAAATTAATATTATTTAATATTATTATATAATTAATATTAATTCCAAAATTTTTGAATTTATCAAAAATAGTGTTTTAATTAAAATTATATATTTTTAAAAATATACTTTTTGTTTCTTCCTACCAAAATTTAATTTTTATCAACTAATATAAAATTATAATAATGAAAAGGATTAAATATAATAATTATATAATTTAAAATGAAAATATAAAAAATCATATTACTAGGGTCTAGATACATAACCCCTTACTACATCGGCATACTTTTTAAGGGTAAGGTGTGTGATTGTGGTGCTTTCTTGGGGTGGTTTGAAAAAAAATAGTTTGACCATGATCTAGATAAACTTGAACTTCTCTTGTAGATGGTTTCACTAAATATTTAGTTATTAGATATCATCTTGGGATTGATCAAGGGAAATATCATTAATTCCATCTCCCTCAAAATCTCTAATAAATGGGTTTCATAGTGTATGATCCAACTAGTTGAGGTCATCGCTTCTTTCATTTTTGTCAATAGGATTTAATCATAACACTTCATATATTCTTATATTATTGTTAACTATATAATTAATATATTAGGGTACTTATATTTTATCCCCTCTTTTGGTTCCTAAGTTACTTACTCAAACTTTTGGATCCTCTGTAGTACTTTGACCTTGTGAGTTGTTCTATTTCATAGTAATTTTTCTCTATAATCTAAGATCTTCACTGGTTGTTCCTTATATGAAATATCATTGTCCAAAGGTACCAAATCTATATTCAGTTTATGTGAGGGTCTGTTATATACTTCCACAATAGGGATACATGGAACACATTATGTACTTGATATAGTTTTGGTGGGAGTGTTGGTTAATAGGCCATAGATCTGATGTGATCAAGGGTGTCAAAGGGGTCAATGTATCTTGGAAAAATATAACCCTTTTTATTAAACCTCCTGACTTTCTTCTATATAGATATATTAAGAAACACTTTATCTCTAACATAAAACTATAGATCATATCTATGATTGTCTATATATAATTTCTATCTAGTTTTTTTGGATTTTATATGAGATTATATGGTTTGAACCATCTCTATAATCTCTTGGACAAGATCAAGTCTCAGCAGATTTCACCCTGAAACTTCATCCCAGCAAGTCAAACTCTAACACTACTTCCCATACAAAGACTCATAAGTTGCATTTATAATTTCATAATGGAAATTTTTTTATAGATAACTCCACTAGTATAATTTTTTAATCCCAAAATCCTTAGATATTCATTGAACATGATATCAGTATATCCTCTAGAGTTTGAATGTTTATTTCAGGCTAATTACCCTTATGAGTGTGATAAGAAGTACTAAGACTCCAATTTTCATCTAACACTTACTAAAGACGTCTACTGAACCTAGAGATAAACCTCATATACCGATCAGATATAATGGAGTGTGTAACTCTATGAAATATTTCCACTTCACTTATATATATCTTGGTAAGTAGGTAAATAGGGAAATATTCCTTAATAGCAGTGAAATGAGTTGACTTTGTAATGTGATCTACTACCACCTAAATGTAATTATTACCTTTATATTTCTTGGGGAGTCTTACTATGAAATACATGGTTGTTTTTTCCAATTTCCATAAATTTATGGGAAATGGTTTCATCATACCCTTAGACATATATTATTCATCCTTGACTTGTTGGTATACTAATCATTAAGATACAAATTTCCTAATCTCTCTCTTCTTGTTATCCCATAATAATTTTTTCTTCATATATCTATACAAATTAGTGCTTCCTAGATTATTAGATAAGGATGATCTATACACATCATCAAAAAGTTACCTTTTCATATCAAGTTTTGATAGGACACATATCAGATTTCCAAACCTTATAGATCCATATTTAGAAAATTTGAACTATAGAATATTCACTACATTTTTTTGTTGTACTTCATCATATTTTTTATCCTCTTGATCCTATAAATATTGGATGGTTGGGTAGTTATTTAATAAAGGTAGGATGGAGATACTTTTATTATTCCCAGGTCTATCCTATTCATGTATAAGAATATTGGATCCCTTGAAATCCGCATAAAGTATAGGGTTGTAGGATCCTTTCTAATCTGAGAATATTCCATTTTTTTAACCTTCCCATGATAGTAATGGATTAAAAAATCATAATCCATGATCATATCTAACCACCTATATTGATGAATATTGAGATCCTTTTTTGAATATATAATTGAACCTTTTATGATCTATATATAATTTACACTTCTCCCCATAGATATAATGTCACCAAATATTCAATTAAAATACCACTATATCCAATTTAAGATCATGTGTTAGGTAATTATACTCATGGATATTTAATTAGTGGGGGAATAGTATATCACCTTATCAAATTTGATGAGCACTCAACCCAAAAAAATCAGATACATCGTTGTGGATCATAAAGACATCCCCACTGGTGGGTAATGTGAGCACATGTGTTGTTATTATCCAATTATATAACTATTTAAAATTCAATTCATATTTATCATTCTAGAAAAACTTCACCCTATTCTAAGTTAGATTGTTTAGTGGGATTTACAATCATGATAAGTTTCTCACAAATCGATGATAATAACCAGATAATCAAAGGAAACTATTAATCTCTATCACATATATTGGTTTGGTCCATCCTTCAATTTCCTCTATTTTTGAAATATCCATATATATCCCTTTTATAATGATAAAAAACCCCATAAATTTCACTTGCTCTATCCAAAACTCACATTTATTATACTTCACATATATCTTTTCCTTTTATAAGGTCTTCAGTACAGCATTCAAATGCTCTTCATGTTACTCCTTACTTTTAGAGTATATAAGAATATCATATATAAACACTACCAAATATTTATCGATGTAATCCCTAAAGAATCTATTCATTAAAACCATTAAGTTATATGGATCACTATTGAGTCTAAATGGAATCATTATGAACTCATAGTGCTCGTACCTTTTAAAAAGAAAGAAATCTTGCAGATATTCTCCTTCTTCACCCTTACTTGATAATATCTTGACTGAAGATCTATCTTAGATAAGTACTATTCTCTAAATTTCAGACCAAATAAGTCATTAACCCATGCAAGAGAATAATTTTTTTTATCATGATCTTATGGTTCTCACGATAATTAATAAAGAGGCTCATTGACCCATACTTCTTCTTGATGAAAAGGACCAGTGAACCCCATACTGAATCTCTTGGGTGTATAAACCCTTTATCTATATTCTATTATAGTTTCTTTTTTATCTCTTCAAGTTAAAATGTGTACATTATATATAGATTCTTGGATATCATAAAATATATGGGTATAATATCAATTGATAACTCAACCTCATGACCTAGAGGATGACTAACAAATTCTTTGGGAAATGAAATAGCATATTCCCTGACAATGGTCATTTCATCAAGGATGGTATTTTTTTATTCTCAATCATTTAGGCTAGATATGCTTGCTCGTAAGGAAATAATATCAATTATTGAGATGATGATACCAAATAAGATTCATCCTCCTCCATTAACATGTATATAATTAGAGTGAGATTCATGATATGGATGGTAATTTCTTACTCTCAGAAATTTATGTTTTCTCTATATAATAAAAGTAAATCCATACCCAGAATAGCATTGAATTCTGCTAAATGGAGTATCACAAGGTTCACTAAAAAAATAAGCCTACAAATATGTATAGAGGATAAGTTATATACATGTTATGTAATAATTTCCCCATTTTCCATCTTCATAGATAGATCCAATTATACATATTATGGTGGAGTTTTAATAATACTACTAAACCTACATAATAATAAAGAATGTTTAGACCCATAGTCACATAGTACATTTGAACATCATGAATGGATGATAAGCCTTCCCTTTAATATTTGATTTTGGTTCTAATAATTTACTATATACAAAATAAACTTAGATATTAGAATTTTTAAACTATTAATCATATAAAAAAGGAAACTATGAAATTTTAAACGATAACTCATAAATAGCATACATTCCTTAACCTAATAATTTCTAGGTTTAATTAAATGTTATCCATGTTATGTTTCCTAAAATAAAATTCTATGGTCATTTTCATTCCCTTTATATTTGTCCATAAAGAGCTTATGAATTTACTAAAGAATATTCATTATGATTTTCAAAGAAGTTTTATAGTAAGGTTATTTTTTTAGGAACCATGTGATGATTGAGTTAATGCCCAATGCGCCCTTTTTGAAATTAATACCACTTGGTACAACTGTTCCAGAGACACATCCCCTTGTAGAATCTAGATAGGTGTTTTATTTCTTGGAAACCACTTAATATATAATTTAACATAATTTATGTCTGTTTAAATATATTTATTATTCTCCCTATGTATTTCACTAATGTTTTCTAATCCTAACTCCCAAAAATAACTAGACTTTCCTCTAATACCAACTATGAGAACCCATATATTTAATACACCTTAATTCATGATTTGTTACATAATGATACTCATAATAAAATCCAAGAATATTGTGAGGACTAGTGTAATTGGTAAATTAGGTACATAGTACATTAACCTAAAACATGGGTACAACAACATTATTTAAAAATTTCAAAATAAGCCCTTATATTCAATCGATTTTCTGAACAGCACATGATAACCTAGATATATATATAAGAAAAGTGTGATCTATAAAGATCAGTAAGGGAATAATTAAATCATAACATTCTAAAATTAATACATGTTATTCAATAGGTAATTCAAGGTGACATACATTAAGAATCAATAGTGTGATCATCGAATCATGAGATAAGATGATAACATCAAGGCAACTTAGGAATGCAGAAACAACATAAAACATGACATCGCAAGAATAAGTCAAGGATAACCACAAATAAATCATGAAATAATGTGCTTATAATAACCTCAAATGAAATATACATGGAATTTCATGAGTTAAAAACATTACTCAGTGCATTGGAGTACCATATAATTTTAGTCCCACCAGTCACTTTCATGTCATGTATATACATTTGTTTTCAACATAGATCATAAAACATAAGAGAAACTTTATTTAATTTTAATCTTATGAATAAGTATAATAGGTTACATAAATATAATTCCCCAATAAATTAATTATTTGTATATTTGGGTGAATAACTTTGAGTATAATTGGGTATGGGTATTCACAACACAAAACTTTGAAATAGAAAATCACTGGATAATTTCAGAAGCATAATAGGTGAATATAACTATTCATGGAAGAGTTTAATAAGAGTTAAAGGGTGTATATAATTATATATAAATCAAAATTATAGTAATAGGTATGTATAAAAACATATTTAAACATGAAAAATTGGAAATAAAAAAGGCATAATACAAAGAAAGTTCCTGAATAATGAGGAGGGGGAGAGGATCCCATACTTCAGTATGGTAACGACCTAGGTAAAGGTTATAAAAAGAGGGGTTAAATGATATATCATTAAAATAACATAAATTTTATATTAAATGGATATTTATAAATACATGACAACATAATAAATTGAGATTCAAACGTCTAAATACAAAGAAGGTGCTTGAATAGAAAATAAGAGAGAGATCCCTTCCCTTAAAGGGGTGTCTTTAAAGCTTGAGGGGAGATTTTTATGATATTGAGAACACATTATGAAAGATTTAGATATGGGGGGTATTGATTCATGTTCAATGGGTTTTTTTAATAGGATTGGAAGGATGGATGGGTATTTTTAACAAAAAAGGGGGAATTATTTATGAATTTATAAACTTAGGTTTTGGACTCTATATGATAAAATAATAAAAAACACAAACCTTACCATAGTTTTCCCATGTTTTCTAACAAATCGGACTGTTTTTAAATATTTTAAAATTATAAGAACCTAAATCTTTAAAATGATACCCTAGGTGGTGTGGAAGTTAGTCATGCTTATAAAGAATTTATTTTAAAACCTTAAAATATTATATAGGTGTTGGAGGATTCATTAAGGGATTATAAAATCAATAAAATGACTTCAAAACAAATTATTTTATAGGGAAAACATATTTTTTTTTTACCCTTTATACTATTTATTATATCACCATTGTTCTATTATAATGTTATAATACATACTGTATATTTATATCTTATTTAATTTTTACTGAAAATTTTGACTGTCCTAGAAATTTATGAAAAAATAACCATTGGTTAATTTAAACATTCTTATTTCAAATATGATATTTATTTTATCAAAATAATTATCTAAATATGATAATTTATGCTTTTAAACAGAAATACTCATTTATTGAAAAATATATGTTTTACAACAATTATAGTTTTCCAACCCGTATAAATATTATTTGGACTTCACTAAATTATATTATATTTTTTATAAAAAAAGTACTATTGATAATAATATAGTTAATTAATATTTATTTCAAAATTTATGAATTTATCAAAAAATGTTTTAAATAAAACTTTATATTTTTAAAAATATAATTTTTGTTTCTTAATATCAAAATGTAATTTTCATTAAGTCATAGAAAGTTGTAATAATAAAAAGGTATAAATATAATAATTATTTAATTAAAAATTTGAATATAAAACTTAATATTAATAGGGTCTAGATAAATAACCTCTTAATACACCTGCATACGCCCTAAGTGTATGGTATGCGATGGTGGTGCTTTCTTAGGGTGGTTCGGTGAACATAGTTTGGCCAATGATCTCAATAAGCTTGAAATTATCTCATAAACAGTTTCACCCAAGATTTCATTATTGGATATCATCTTGGGATTGGTAAAAGGAAAATCCAAGTGATGTTATCTCCCTTGGAATCTCTGATAAATGGGCCGCATAGGATATAAACATATTGATTGATTCCATCGCTTATTTTTTCTGTGAAAATTGGATTTAATCATAACCCTTAATATATACTAATATTATTGGTCACTATACAATAGATATATTATCAATGGTTAAGATTATTAATTGTATTTTAAATCATACAGACTATATTTTCTAATTGGTCCAAAATAACAAAAGTACTGTATGTGATTTCTATAACTATAATACTTAATAACGAATTTATTCATTCAAAAGGGAATTTAAATTATAAAAGTTTGGGTCATTAATGTTATTACCTTGTGTGATTATTATAACATGTCAATGCATGACTTGCATGTCGGAATTAGATATTAGTTGGCATCAAAGTGGTGCGTTGATCCTGATGGAAGTGGCAGTCCCCATAGTGGGTAGATATAGTCTAAAGGACCATAACTAACGTTGAGGGAAATTATGAATGGAATGATGGGATATGGTCAATAAATGGAAATGTGATTAAGGAACCCATATAGGGTGTCTTCTATATGGTTTAACCTTGGGGGCCTCAGTGAGTGCCCCAGTATCATGTTAAATGGTGTGGTCTTAAAATTTATGATTTTCTCACATCTTTTTATTTTAATTTCAATCATTTAACTAATTAATTTTTCAATTCTTGTTAATTAATTGATTTTTTTAATTTTATAATTTAATTCATTAATTAATAAATTATTATTATGAATTTTTTATTTTTAGCCTTTAAAATTATTATTTTTCTCTTTATTGTGTTTCAAGTTCTTTATTTTTTCTCTCTAAGTTTCTTTTCTTCTTTTCATAAAATTTTAGGTTGTTTATTTTTATTAATTAATCAATTAATCACAGTATTTAAATTTAATTAACTATATATTTAATTTAATATTTAATCTTTTAATATTGATTTATTTTAATAAATTAAATTTTTTAATTAATTTGATCTCATTAATTAATTTAATTCTTTTAAATTTAATATTTTAATTCAATTTATAATTATATTATTAATTGTTTTAATTGTTCGGCTTGTAAATTTTATGTATTTATAATTTAAGTTAAGTTTTATTTTTTTAGTTTTTTGTTTTGAATATTTTAATTAGTTAATTATTTTAATTTTTATTAATTCATTTTTATTTTTTATTGGAATTTTAAAAAATAAGTCACCACCAGTTGAGTCACCATTGGAAAATTTCCAACGATGGCTCAAACATTTTCATTTTTTTAGACCCACCAAATGGTGAGTCTATCACACTACTATAACCTAATGGTGTCTCATTTAGACATTGTCACTCCTTTGCTTCCACCACATCTGAGACACCACCATGCAATTTCACTTCACACCGCCAGGTACACCCTTGTCTCACCGCTCCAAACTCACACACCACCACACCTACAGTACTCGAGACACCATCACAGTGCCCTCATACTGTCAGATCAACAATGACTCAAAAGCTAGGAAAACAAGACACTGCCAGCATCAAACTCCCCAGTCACCGCTATGACATATCACCGTCACAGAGAATTCGCCATCAACATTGAAGGGAGTAACCAGTTTGAAGTTGTGTTCTTCCACCTAAAGTTTTCACAAAGGAAATTTGTTCGCCACTATTGGAGGAATGAGATGCCACTGTTGCCCTGTATATCAGATCTAGAATAACCAAAATGATCCACCGTCGACCCATTTTTCATGAGGAGGAGAACAAGGACTGCCACTACCACTAAACATCGAGCTTCCAGTTGCTGCATTGAGGAAGGAGTCCTCCTCCAAGAAAAAGATGATTCAATTTGAGCTTCTATGAAAAATTGGATATCTCCCCCTTCCATGTTGTTGATGGGAGGAAGGTTGAGCCTCTCAGTCGAGTCTTCTCCAGGAATCCAAGAACCCCTCCCCTATACACGGATAAGAAGAAAGGGGGGAGAAAATAATAATAAATAAATATAATAATAAAAACTAAATTAATATTAATAATAAAGTAATAAAACTAAATTTATAATAATAATAACAATAATTAATATTTATAATAACAATATTAATTAATTTAATAAAATTGTTTTTATAAAAAAATAATTGAAAAAATATTAAATAAATTTAATAATTTAATTTAAATAAGTATAAATAAATTTAATAAATTAATTAATAACAATAACAATAATATTTAAATATAATAAATATTATAATAAATTATTTTATAAAATAATTCATTTTAATAATCATTAAAAATTAATTAAAATAATTGTCTTTTATAAAGTTATAAAATTAATTACATTAATAATAATTAAATAATTTAATTAAAAGTAATAATTAATAATTAATAAGATTTTAAAATTGAATAAATAATTAAATTAATATTTTTCATTTAAAATAATAAATAATAAATTAAATATAACTACAAATTATTCCAAATAAATATTAACAAAATTTTAATATTTTTATTAATCTGATAATGGTAATTATAATTAAATAAAGAAATATTTTATTATAAAAGTTAAATCTTTTAATAATGTTAAATAATGTATTAATTTTTCTCAGTTTCAAATATGCAGTTATGAACCAGTCTTGAAGACCTATCCAGGTTCACCTTAAAACTTTTAGTTAATGTGTTAGAAGGGATATGCTCAAGTGAAAAGAATTAGAGGTGACAATAATAGGTGTTTGGTGATTCCTATCCTGCCAAATCTAAGCCGGTGGAAAAGGTTGTGACAAAAAGAGTACAGTTGAGGACTTTAAAAAATCAAAGGTGTTCACTATAAGGATGGTTTATCTCATTCACGACACACATCTATCATCGGGAGCCTAAGAGTAGGAGACCAAGAAATGAGAAGAAACAGGAGTAGAGGTACTGGGAGGAGAATCATATTATGAATAGTGTAGATCACCATTATTGATAGAGATTATTTTTTCCTCTGTTATTCTTTTCATCATTGTGTGATTGTATTTTTTAAATCTTTATTTTTGCAATTATTCTGGGATAACTTTCTTTAACTCTAGGAATTTCAACTATGTTGGTTAATTTCTCAAACTTCTTTACTCAACTATTCTATAAAATCACAATCAATTGGTGATATTGAATTTGATTTTCATTAAAATTGTTCACACCTCCACTTTTTTAAATTAAAAACTTCAATGTCAAATGGTGAGATTGATCTTGAATGAAATTTTGTCCATGCTTTAATTTCATTAACATTGGAATTTGTTAGTGAGACTTATTCTAATTGAATTTTAATTAAATTTCATCATAATTGATGAATCTTGGAGTGGATAACTCCAAGATTCAATATTTTTTTGATCAATCTCTTGGTGAGGGATATTTTTCAATCATTTTTTGAGGTGTTTTTTCAATAAATTTATTGAAGAATTCATCCTTTTAACCAGTGGTTTTAGAATTCCTAAGTGTCTTCCTTGATAGAGTTTACTCAATCTGTTTTTTTTTTCATAAAATAGTTTCCCTACACATTCATCATCTCTAGGACATCTTCTCACATATTATAAAAAAATTTATTTCATATTTTCTCCTCAAAATAAGAAAAAAAAAAGTTAAAAAGAAAACCCACCCATTTTTAACAATAGTGGGGTTTGTTTTGAAAAGTTTAGTTACTAAAACCCTTTTATGCCTTCCCAAGGGTTTTACCATGCTGACCACTATATGGTAGTTAGTAGGAAATGTAAATTTTTAAATTTTCACATCAATTAAACTATAATTGAGTCATCTTTTTAGCGTCGATGCTAAGGAGGGATTCAAGCAACCAACATTTTATCAAAATAATAAAAAATATAGTTTTAAAAAAGAATCATAAAAAAAATTTAAGAAAAAAATAAAATTGAAAACTATAAAAAAATCCTATCAATAATTCATTTTTATGGGTAGTTACTTTTTTGTTTCATTCAATTTACTTTAATTACTTATTTTCTACTTTTTTCTACTATTACTACTTTTAGTACCTTTGAATTTTTTAGTGCTAAAATTCATATGTTTTTAATTTACATTATATGAGCACAATATATTCTACTGTTAAATTAGAACCCCATAATACAAAAATTGAAAAACACTTAGGAGCATTAAAAAAGAAAAATAAAATTGAAATGGAAAAGTTTAATGACAGAGTTCATATACCTAATAATCAACCAAAATTTTACCCTGAACTCTCTTAGAAGAAAATAAGAGGTTGGGATGTAGGAGTTCTAACTCTCTCAAGTTTCAAGAAACCCATCATCTATTATACTACCTCCTAGACCTAGGAATTAGGAATTTAAACAATATTATCTTTCATTTTTGTCTTCATTCAATGGAATATCTAATGAGGACTCTTTATCCTTAATTAGAGAAATATACAACACTTTTCAACAACTACCACTTCTAATAATCATTTAAAATGAGCTAAGAATGATTTTATTTCCCTTTTCCCTTAAATTTAATGCTAGGAATTGGTTATTGAGTCTGTATGAGAACATTTTTGAGAACTGGGATAAAGTTTACAATTCCTTTATAATGAAATTTAATCTCCAAAGTCTTAAGGTTGAATTGAGAACTAAAATCACAAGTTTCTACAAATAGGATGGTGAATCCTTTCAAAAGGTTTGGGATATATTTAGGGACCTTCTTAGCCAGTGGCCCCATCATCAACTCCCATCCCATGTTCTCATGGACACCTTCTATAAAGGAATATTATCTTCTGGTCAGAACCTTATTGACCAATCTATTGGGGGGAATTATAATGACAAGAAAAATTAATAGTTAATAAAAAAATTCAACAAACTTTCTTTGAACTATCAACATAAAAAATCAAGAATAAATATATTTAATAAAAGTGGAAATTATAATGGTTCGAGAGTAGACACTCATGCCCAAATTACTAAAATCAAAAACCAACACCAAACCTTAATGAACCAAAATTCCAATCAATCTGTAAATCAAGTCAGCTATCAAAATCCAAACCAATCTCTTAGGGAACAATTCTTGCAATGTGGGATGTTCGGTCACATTAAAAACTTATGCCCAAACTTTTACATGCCAGCACAACAATAAAATGTCAACTTTGAAAACTATGTTCCTAGGATGCCTTCCAAGTATGATCATTTTACAAAAAACTATAAACATGGCTATAGAAACCATTATAACCTCTATTGAAAATAACAAGTCATGATAAATCAATATGTTACCACTGGTTACCAAAACCAACCAAGACAATAATTTCAAAATCAACTAATGGGTGAGTCTTCTAATTAAGGGAACATTTAGGGTTAAATGTTTTCTAAACTGGATCAAATATTAAATATAATGGAATCTCAAGATGAAAAATTCAAGACTCAATTGAATAAAAAATAAGCTCAATATGATTCTAATAAAATTCAATATAATGTTAGAATGAAAAATATGGAAACTATACTAGGCCAACTTTCTCAGGGTATGAATCAGAGGGAAAAGTTAGACTCCCTAGCACAACTTAAATAAACCCTTGGGATAATTCCACGATTTTTTTCACTATAAGTGGGATTAATACTAAAACTATAGCTAAAAAACTATAAAAATTACCAAACCGAAAAAATTATGATTTTATAAATAAAAATTTGTTGCACACGCAATTTAGAAATCATGAGATAAATGCTTAAAATGAAAAAAAATATCAATTTTTCACCTAAAACACAAGAAGAAAATTTTTATAAACTAAGGAATAATAAGGATAAGAATAAAATTTTAGAATAATTAGAGGAAATTCCTACTCTTATTATGAATTTTTTCTTATCCATCCATTTCCGTACAAAATTAAAACAAAAAAGTAAAAAACAACACTGAAATTATTTAGTTTCTTAGGTTTTTAACAAAGATCCAAATAAATATTCATTTTTTCCAAGACTTAATTGAAATTATATCTTAATTAAAGTATCTTAAAAAATTATTTCCAATAAAAATAATATTGAATAATTTTCCATATAGAGCCTCACTAAAGAGTGTAGTGTTGTACTTAAAAAATAAAATACCTCTAAAGCTAAAAGACCCAGATATTTTTGTTATACCATACACTTTAGAAAATTATAGTCAAATAAACTTCCTATGTGACTTAGGTTCTAGTATCAACATTCTCCCATACTCATTTTTTCAACAGTTTATATTGGGTGATCTTTAACCCACCCCATTCATCCTATAGTTGGTTAACAGCTCATTCACACATCTTGTAGGAAGGGCAGATGGCCTACTAGTTGGTGTTGGGAAATTGTTTTTGCTTATTGATTTCTTAGTCTTGGACATGGAGTGTGGCAAGGTGGTGTCCATAATTGTAGGTAGTACCTTCTTGGACACTATTGGATTAGCCATATATGTGTTTAAGGTTCAATTGATTTTGAAAATTAGGGAGAAACGAGAATAATTCAATGTGTTTAAAAATGTCAAAGGACCAAAATTTTCTAAAAATTGTTCTAAATAGAGTCCTTGGAAGCTAAAAATTCACTTAAAAATTTTTAAGAATCTTAAAATCAATCCTCTACTAAAGAGATAAATTTGCATGCTGAAAATGATGTTTCACATGATGTCGAATCTACTCAAACTGGAAATGTGGAGAATTTTCTAGAACTAGACAATAGCCCATTTTCTACTGTAACTTAAGATGTTTCATATTCTTATGAACTTAATGAATTTTTTATAGAACTTAAAAGTGAATTTTTAGTCATCAAAACTTCTAAGAAATTTTATTTGGTATGGGAAGACCCAATTAAACAATTGTATGACTTTTATTTTATAAATATATTAAATTATAATTTGGAGAGTAATGGTATTGAGCTATCCACATTGGACAGTAGTGATGTAAATCGTAAATATAGTCATTAAATTTAATACCTTTCTACATTTTAAACTCCTTATAAGATACATTTTGAATACCTTAGACCTCATAGGACCAAGAGGCTTCCTTCGAGTAAAAAAGAACCCACTATGGAGGTGAAACCACCCCATGAACATCTTAAATACTCTTTTTTAAGAGAGAATTCCACACTTACTATTATCATATCTACATAACTTGAAGATAACCAAGCGGAAAATTATTAAGTGTGTTGAAGAAATTTACATCTACAATAGTTTTGTCCATAACTGATATCAAAGGTATTATCCCTTCATTCTGAATGCACAAAATCCCTATGTAGACTGACCAAAAACCTAGAGTGGGGTGTAAAAGGAGACAAAATATTAATATGAAAGAATTTGTTAAAGAGGAAGTCATCAAACCACTGAACACTATAATTATCTATCTTATCTCTAAAAGAACTTAGGTCAGTCCATTTCAAGTTATCCCAAATAAAGGAGGTTTCACTGTAATAATCAATGAGAAAAATGAAGATATTAAAGTGAGAAAAGAAACCAAATGGAGAGTTTGTATCGATTATAGGAAGCTTAATTCATCCACTAAGAAGGACTATTTTCAATTTCCCTTCCAAGATCAAATGTTTGAGAAGCCTGCTGAGAATGAATTCTTTTATTTTCTCAATGAATATTGTGGTTAAAACAAGATTCCAGTAGCTATAAAGTATCAAAGGAAAACTACATTCACATTCCCCTTTGAGACATATGCCTAATAAAAAATTCCCTTTGGTTTATGTGGTGTTTCAGAAAACTTTCAAATATGTATGATGGATATCTTTTCAGATATTATCGAGAGGATATTTTTCATTTTCGTGGATGATTACTCCATTATTATTAGCACATTTGACACTTGTGTAGGAAATTTTGAGTTAGTGTTAGAAATATTCTTAGATACCAACCTAGTTCTTAATTGGGAAAAATTTTAATTCATGGTCACTGAAGTAATTTTTTTGGGATATAAGGTGTCCAATAGAGGTTAATGGTTGACACTGCCAATATAGAAGTAATTCAAAAATTTCCACCTCCTAAAAATGATAAGGGTGTTAGGAGTTTCTTAGTCTATTCTAGTTTTTTACCAAAGGTTTATTAAATACTTTTTAAAAATTAAAAATCCCATGTGTTCTCTTCTTGTTAAAAATAAACCTTTTTTTAACCAAACTATATTGGATCATTTAATATGTTAAAGAAAAAACTCACTTCATCACCTATCATTACTCCTCCTAATTGGAATCTACCATTTGAACAAATGTGTGAATAAAGTGATATGGTTGTTGGAGATTTATTAGGATAGAATAGATATAACAAGTTACATGTGATCAATTATGCTATGAGGCTACTATATGAGGCAAAAAGAAACTATACCACAGCTGAAAAGGATTTGTTAGCTATTGTGTCTTCTCTTGAGAAATTTAGGTAGTATCTCCTAGGTTCTAAAGTAATAATTTTCATGTATCATTCTATTTTAAAATATCTTCTCTTTAAGAAGGATTTAAAACCATGGATCATTAGGTTTATTCTATTATTACAAGAGTTTGACTTGGAAATTATATATAAATAGGGAGCTAAATATTTAGTTTCAGATAACCATTCCAGGATTCCTAATATCCACTATAAATATCCAAGTGATATAAATTCTTCCTTTATTGATGAGAAGATTCTCACTATCTCAATTATAAAGTCTTCTTTGTTTGATGAATTTTTCCAAATTTCTAGTGGCTAATGTCATTTCAAAAGAATTATCAAAAAACTAAAGAAATAAATTAATTTCAGATCTTAATTACTATATTTGGGATGAACTATTTCTATTTAAGAGATGCGGTGATGGAATTCATATATGGTGTGTTCTAGAAGAATATATACTTCCAATACTATAGATTTTTCACTCCTCACCTTGGGGAGGAAATTGTGGTGGAGAAAGGACATCTTAAAAATCTTTAAAGATGGATTTTACAAGCGCAATTTGTCCAAGGATGATGGTAGATATGTTGTAAGTTGTGATAGATGTTATAGGCTAGGAAATGTTGGGAGAAAGAAGGAGTTTCCACATAAAGGTATTTTGGAAGTATACTTTTTTTATGTTTGTTTTTTATAATTTTTGGGACTATTTTCCATCATATCATGGGAATGGGTACAATTTATTTTTTGTTGATAATGTGCCTAAGGGTGAAGAGGTAGTAGAACTACCCAACAATATGGCCAATAGTGTCATTAATGTTTTTAAAAAGAACATATTTTCAAGATTTGGGGTACCAAGATCTATAATAACTAATAATCGAACATAGTTTAAAAATTAAAAAAATTAAGGATTTAATGGATAAATATAGATAGACCCATAGGACTGGTACTATCTACCATCCACAGTCTAGTGGACTGGTAGAAGTCTCCAATAGGGAGATGAGACAGATTCTGTAAAAAATTGTCTCAAACTCTATGAAAGACTGGTATCTAAAGTTACATGATGAATTGTGGGCCTATATAATAGATTTAAATTGCCCAATTGGTTTTTCTCCATATTGGATGTTATTTGGTAAATGTTTTAATTTTCCTATGGAGTTGCAGTATAAGTCATATTGGGAAGTTAAGGCATTAAATTTTGATTTTAAGAGTGCTGGAGAGAGAATACTTCTTGATCTTATTGATTTATATGAGATTAGAAGAGATTCATATGATAAATCTAGGATATATAAAGATATGTCCCAAAAAAATCTTGATTCTTTAATTCAAATCATAGAATTCAAACCTGGATAGAAGGTCCTTCTCTTTAATTCCAGACTTAATCCCTTTCCTGGTAAACTGAAATCTAAGTGGTCTAGACCTTTCATAGTTGTTAGACTGCTATAGAATGATGCTATTGAGATTGTAGGAGAGGAAAACAAGCCAATTTTTGTGAATGGTCAAACATTCAAACATTATTTTTAAGTTCATCCAAAGGTCTTGGATTCTATCACTATGTGATAAAACTGATTCTTATAAAAGTGTAAATAAAGGATTTAAACTCAGTGCTTCATGGGATTCAACCCATGGTTTTTCTTTGTCTTTATTTTTGTTTTTTTATTCATTTGAATAAAATTCCACTTGGTCTACCATTTTCTTCTTTATTTCTACTGGATACATGTTCTTGGTCATGCTGGTCCTTGTTCTCATAGTAAGAAGAATGTTGTTGTTAATGTAAAAAGAGGAGAAGAATTCCCTTTATTCTTAAAATCACTTAGAGTTTCTTGCTGAGAATATTTGGATAAAATTTAATCAGGTAATTTCCTTAACTTTTTCTGCATTCATTTTTTTCTCTTCTCTATTACTATTTTAAAAAAACTAGTCATCATTCCACTGTTAGCACTGAGTCACCACAATGGTGACTCACTGGTGTGAATGTAGCGGTAAATAATTGATATTTTTTTGTAGAAAAATTTCACTACATATTTTTGTTTTCTAGAAATCGAGTTTCATTGATTTTAAATTCATTCACTATGTGAAATTAAGTGTGTGGGAATTTCTTATGGAAAGTTATTATTTAAGTAGGGTGTTTAGTATACACTTGTTCTGTGATGTTAAAAAAATTTATTAAATCTAATCTGTTATGTCACGACCCGCCCTCGGGGCCCGTGCCGTGACTACCCCAAGCCCGCCTTCCATAGGCCAGGGGCTGGCGACTAGAACCAAGGCGTAATTCCCAGTAAAAGGGAAGGTATTTCCTTTGTAAAGTAAACAAACACCACAGAGCAAGCAAGCATTATAAGTAAACACTAAGTAAAAACTAGCTACAACAGTAAGTGCGGAAAAGTAAGTGGGCCAGTATACAAACCCAAACTGAAATTAAACTACAAATAGAAAGGAAAAACAACAACTGAAAGTAAAGCCGCAATGTCGAGCCATCCACTGGAAGTCCCACCTGAAGGGTGAGTACAGATAGCCTCCACAGCTCCTCGGGTCCATCCATCCGCTCCGAGTATGTCCCGCCTAGTGGTCCACCTCCAGGTACCGACCTGCTCCGCAAGCCTCAATCGCAATCAGCGATGTATGTCATCTGCAACCAACACAACGTAGTGCGGGCATAGCCCGTGCAGGGGTGAGTATAAGCTACTCAGTAAGGACCCCGAGACCCCCGAAGGTCTCCCAAAATATAAAAAGGATAATCCACAAAGGAAATATTCAATCACTAAGTAACATTCGACACTGCTTAGGTATATGCCCATACATATACCTAAGTCATCAATTCTCGTTCGGCTCCAACATCCGAGCCCAAGTACAACCCAGTTCACACAGGAAAGAAAAACGTAAATCCACACAGGATATCACAACACAATTCACATAGGGAAGCAAAACAGGATTCAGCTCACACAGGTAAACTTCTTCGTAAGATGATAGAGATGATCATATATATCCACTGATTCATCTAAGCCGTCGGACCCACAGAGGATCAGAAGGTACTAACCCCCGCAATGACCCACAAAGGATCAGACCCACACAGGATAAATAGGTAACTAACCCCCGCAATGACCCACAAAGTATCTGACCCACACAGGATCGATAGGAAACTAACCCCCGCAATGACCCACAAAGGATATGACCCACAGAGGATCGATAGGTAACTAACCCTCGCAAAGACCCACACAGGATCGGACCCACACAGGATCTATAGGTCCTGGCCCACACAGGACCGTTGAGCGCTGACCCACATAGGATCGGACCCAAACAAGATCTGTAGCACTGATCCACGTAGGATCGTTGAGTGTTGTAGTCGTCACCATCGAGTCCACTGAGGATATCTGTACAGTCGTCGTCGTAGTCGCAGTCGCAGCCATCTCTAGGGTTTCCGCACACAGCAAGCTCGTTCGGGAGGGTCCGCTCCACGAGCCGAGAGGCTGATGCATCAACTGACACATAGTCTAGATTTGATGTGTCCAAAAGTTCTGTATCATCAACAGGAACTCAACGCCACAGAAGGCGCGTCAAACGGATGCCCGGTCTGAGAGTTGTTGGCTTTTTCGTCCCAGGGGCCCGGTTGGTTTTTAAGTCAAAACCAACCCAACCGTACTCCACCTGTGTCCAAACCTCGTGCGCAGTAATCCAAAAGATCCGTCTCACTAAGAGGAATCCATCAAAGTCGACGGCACGTCAATCGGACGTCCGGAGCTTAAGTGATGAGCGTTTCCACTCCGAGGGCCCGGTTGGTTTCGTGTATGAACCAACCCAGACGAACCCAAATTATTCCGAAAGCTTGAGTGCGATATACCAAAACGACAGCCTCGATCCAAGGATCTCATCTCAACTGACGGTGCATGGATCGGAGACTCGTAGCTCAATTTATGGGCAACAGAACGAAAATTGTTCGGTAATAGGGGGTTCAGGCCCGGTCCGACCAGGCCTGATACCCCCAGGTCAGCCCAAACCAGGTCGAGCTGAACCGGGTTCGGGTCCGGCCCACTTGGGCGCGGCCCGGCCCAGCTGGCAAGGCCCAGCCTGGCGGTCCGGTTCAACGGACCGGCCAGGGCAGCCGCCCGGCGCGCGGCGCAGTGGCGCGCCGCCAGTGGTTCGGCCGAACGGCCGAACTGTTTCGGGGCGGGGGCACTGCCCCCGCGTCAAGTAAACTATGGCCCCTTTAATGGGGCCGCTTAGCTGTCCGGCCAGGGGTTATGACCCCCAACTCTCTCCTCGAACCGGTCGGCCTGGCTGGCCGGCCGACTGCCGCCATCACGGGACCGGGAGGGGTCGGTCCCCTCGCTCCCACGTCGGCGGCCCGGAACCGACCGCGGCCTTCGTCCATCCGGTGCGGCGCGACAGCGCCGCGCCCCTCCGCCACGGCCCCGTTCCGTCCGTGGTGCTTCTGAGGTCCTCCGGCGCGGCGCGACAGCGCCGCGGATTTGTTGCTTCTCACGGCGTAGTGCGGCGGCACCGCGTTTCTCTGCTCTCCCTTTTACAATTTCCACGCGGTGCTTCTGCACCGCGTTGCCTTGTTCTCCGCATCAAAAATCCACAACCAAAAAGGGAAGGAGTGTCGTCCGTGTTCATGCGGTCCGACCTCCTCCCGTTAATGTGATAACAAGCGGTTCAATTGAAAGGGGAAAAACGACATAAGAAAATCACAAAATAGAAACGCATAAAAACCCCTACCTCAACATTGTCGTCGAATGAGCGTTCGTCGCGGAATTAACCGTCGTGGAAAAAGAGGCTTGTCGCGGAAGAAGAGGATCGCCGCAGAAGAAGAGGATCACCGTGGAAGAAGAGGTTCGCCATTGGCATTAGGTGATCTCCGAGGAAGGCGTCTCTCGTCGTTGGAGGTTGTCGTTCTTTGTTGGCGGTATAGCGTTCTTCACGTTCTTCGTCGAAGAATGAAAAATCCTCTCTTTGTTCTCCCAAAGGTTTAACACAACAAAAACCCCCAACAATAATAAAATAAGTCCTCTTATTATTTTATTATCAACTTAAGAATTTGAAAAACAAAATATAAGAAACGAACAATTAATTCGAAGAATTAATTGTAACAATTTAACTGCCCAATTTAATGGGGCATTTCTTAACCAGAAAAACGCATGGTTTACATTCATTAAAGAGGGGGTTTGCGGGTGAGTTACTTAGGAGGGAAGAAACGGTGGGGCTCTTGCGGGCCCCACCTCAAAAATATCCTACCAATTGGGTAGGATATTTTGGGTTCTACCCTATCTGCTTAACTTGGCTTAAGTGGCTTTAAGTGAAATAAAATAAAGTTGTCGCACCACTTTATTTTATTTCTTAACTTAACCCCAAAAATTAAAAACCACACCCGAGCAAACGCAACTCCGGAAAAGGCATTTCTAAGCAAATTTTGGTGATGCGATTCCACCGGTGCCCTCGGAATTCGATTCCGAGCACCGGTTCAAAAGTTATAAAACCCCGCTCGTTCGTTCACTGAACATACCCGAGCTAAACTTTGGAAAATGATTCCAAAAAACACCGGGCCTCGGAATTAGGTGCCTTCAGAAACTGTGTTCTTGTAAAATTCCAAAGAAAATTAAGAAAAAAAATTCCTTGAATTTTATGGGTCTTTACATCACTCCCACCTCAGAGCTTTACGTCCCCGTAAAGATACATCATAAATTGGGGAAACAAATGTGGTTACTGAGCACGCATCTGAGCCTCCCGCTCCCAATTACTCAGCTGGAGGTTCCCATGCTTCCATATGATGCACACTAGAGGAATCGACCGTCCACATAGGACCCGCTCCTGTCGATCCTCGATCTCCACCGGGACCTCCGCAAAAAGTCCCCCCCATCATCAACATCTAGCTCCCCATGGTCAATGATATGCGTCGGGTCATGCACGTATCTCCTCAGATGGGATATGTGGAAGACGTCGTGCACCCGGTGCAACTGAGGTGGTAGAGCCAGGTGATAATCCACCTCGCCAATCCTACTGAGGACCTAGAATGGTCCGATGAAGCATGGAGAAAACTTGTCGCCTCGGCCAAATCTCCGTAATCCACGTCGAGGTGAGACACGCAAGAAGACATGGTCACCATCCTCGAACTCTAGTGGCCTCCGCCTCCTGTCATCATAAGACTTCTGCCGGCTCTGAGTTGTCCTCATATGCTCCTGGATGACCAGGACCTTCTCTGTCGTGGCTTGGACCATCTCTGGTCCCACAATTGCTGACTCCCCAGGGTCTTTCCAGCATAAAGGATATCTGCAAGGTCGGCTGTACAATGCCTCATATGGTGCCATCTCGATGGTAGAGTGGTAGCTGTTGTTGTACGTGAACTCCACCAAGGGTAGGTGGTCCTCCCATCTGCGACCAAAGTCAAGGAAACATGCGTGGAGCATGTCCTTGAGAGTCTAAATGGTCCTCTCTGTCTGACCATCCGTATGAGGGTGAAAGGTGGTGCTCAGATGTAGCTGGGTCCCGAACGCCTCCTGCAACCCCTTCCAAAGTCGGGAAGTAAAGAGAGCATCTTGATCGAAGACGATAGATGATGGCACACCGTGAAGCCGTACAATCTTCTGAACATAGAGACGTCCCAAGCTCTCTACTGAGCCCTTCTCTCTGATGGGTAAGAAGTGAGCCGACTCAGTGAGTCGGTCGACAATCACCCAAATGGAGTCGTGACCTCTGGAAGTGCGTGGAAGTCCAGTCACGAAGTCCATAGATATCTCATCCCACTTCCTCTATGGGACCTCCAAGGGTTGTACCAAGACTGCTGGTACCTGATGCTCTGCCTTCACCTACTGGCAGGTGAGGCATCGATAAACGAACTCTGCCATAGCCTTCTTCATGCCCGGCCACAAGTGCTATCGTCTGAGGTCCTGGTACATCTTCTCCACTCTAGGATGTACTGCCAAGGGAGAAGTGTGAAACTCTCTCAGCACCTCCTCCCATAAAGAAACTGGTACCAAGGTACGTCCTCTGAAAAGGACGTCGTGCTCTCCTCCTAAGGAGAAACCATCAGGTGCCTGTCCTGAGGATATCTGCGCACGCCGCGTCTCACAGTCAGCGTCCCCACGCTGTGCCTCCCTGACCCGCGGTAGTAGTGGAGGAGTGACTATGAGTGACTGAAGGAAGGCTACTTCATCTCTATCCATGAAGGATATCTGCAAAGCGTCTAGCTGCTCTATCACCTGCCCATGTAGTTGAATGCCCGTCCTCCTGCTGAGATCATTGGCTACCACGTTCCACTTCCCAGGAGTATAGACTATCTCAAAGTCACAGTCCTGGAGGAACTCGAGCCATCACCGCTGTCTCAGGTTCAGGTCCTTCTGAGAGAAGATGTACCTGAGACTCTGATGGTCATAATAGACTGTAAAGCGCTCGCCCATCAGATAGTTTTACCACATCTTCAGAGCGAAGACCACTGCTACTAATTCCAGGTCATGGGTAGCGTAGTTATGCTCATGCTACCTCAACTGACGTGATCCATAGGCGATCACGGCCCGCTCCTGCATCAGGACACATCCGAGTCCGGTCCCTGATGTATCGAAGAAAACTACATACCCAACTCCCTCCTCCGGTATCCTCAATATAGGCGCACTTTTCAATCTCTGTCTCAACTCCTGGAAGCTCTGCTGACATCTGTCTGACCACACGAAGGGTTTCCCCTTCCTCCTTAATGTTCTGCAAAGCTGCAAAGATTTCTCCTTTGTCAAAAAGGGAAATTCGGTCTCATCCCCTGGATGAACCACGTTTCTTGCCTAATACAGTCAATCCCATCGTGATTAGTTAATTCATGGCATGGATGACGTCTTAAGGCCTCGACACTGCTACCAAGAGATCAAACCGTTACTCTCACCTCCAAGGGTTGATTCACACTTTCGGCATCAGTGTGTGGTAACTGGGTCTCCTCCAGTAATAATCTCACAAGTGAGGGTCAAGTCAACAGTTCTTAATTGGCACCTCTTAGTATTAACAAACAAAAGACAAGAAAGAAAATGTCACTATTGCAAGCGTCTTTTATTACTTCATCTCAAAGTACAAGGACACAAGGCAACACAAACAATGAAGTGATAGGCATAATGGGAAAAGGCCTCTATGCTTGGAGCTAGACCGGCACTTGTCCACCTACTTCCAGAGCTCCATGATCGTAAGATTCAGCTGCCTGAAGCTGTGCTCTCCCCTGAGGTCGGGGTGGACCTCCTGGTGGTGGTGGTGGTAGAGCCTCAAAGCGTCACCCACCACCTACTGCTCGGCCAGCTCCTCTGCCTCGTCCGCCTGCCCCCTGCAGACCGCCACGGTCGAACCTCTGCCTCTTACAAGGTGGTTCCTCAACCATCTGCTACTCCTCTGCATGGCGGGTCAGGGAGTCACGAGCCATGTGGCCCTGCCCGCCGCATGCATAGCACTGTCTTCCACTCATAATATTGGTTCTTCTGCATGTTCCTCGCACCTCCGAGCCAGTATCCTATGGTCGTCCGCCCGATGGCCTGGCCCGCTTAGACCTCTGTGAAATCTGTCTACTGTCGGCTGCAGAAGACTCCACCACGTGTCGCACTGCGGTAGGTCTCTCCGCGGGTGTAGACTCAGCAAGAAATCTCTCGGTCAAAAGGGCTCACTCCAGTACTCCTGCCTGAGTCGGAATGCTGAGAGAGATCAGCGATGCCCTGATCTCATGCCTCAATCCTTACTCAAAGGTCCGGGGCCGGAAGAATGGGTCTCGTACCATGTCGGTCGAGTATCACGAGAGATTGGTAAATCTCACCGAGTACTGGGAGACCATCAAGCTGCCATGTCGCAGCTATAGAAGCTCATGGATACACACCGCACGGAGGGTGGCTGGGATGAACTCTGAGCAGAAGAGGCTCTCAAAGTCCGTCCAGAGAAGAGATGCCTCATCGTGCACCTGGAGCATCAAGCTCCACCATCGGCCCACTGCCGCGTGCAGTAGGCTCGCTGCGAGGATCACCATGAGGTCTTCTGGTGTCCTCACTACCTGAAAACTCGTACCACTGCCTCCAGCCAATCCTCGGTGGCCTGAGGGTCCGTCTCCCTGCGGAACCCAGGCGGTCTCTAGTGCTGAAACTTGTGCAGTGCACTAAGGCGAAGTGCATCGTCAGAGGCTGGGGCTGGTAGCATCGATGGCTCGGTGGGTAGCGTTACCGCTGGTGCCTCTACTGTCAGAGGGCCCTGTACCGAGGCCTCGTCGCTCGGTGGGCTGTCATCATGCACAACTCTCGGAACCCTAGCTGGCTGCCGTCGTGGGGCCATCCGGAAAAGAGACAGGTGTGCCACGGTCAGAACAGTATACCTGGTGAGCTGACACAAAGTAATCACAAAGAAAACTTGAAACACACATGCAATCAATGTTTTCGTGCATTAAGTCGGAAATCAGAAGTCAAGGTCCTGGTGTACGGATACGTCGGCCGCCGCACCAACACTGGACTCCCTGGACTGATAACCAAACTCAATACTCTTAACACTATTGCTTCACATATAAAAAGATCAGAGTCCTGAGTTCGGTGGTAGAACCGAACTCCTCTGATACCAATTTGTCATGACCCATCCTTGTGGCCCGTGCCATGACTACCCCAAGCCCACCTTCCATAGGCCATAGGCTGGCGACTAGCACCAAGGCATAATTCCTGGTAAAAGGGAAGGCATTGCCTTTGTAAAGTAAACAAACACCACAGAGCAACCAAGTAGTATAAGTAAACACTAAGTAAAAACTGGGTACAATAGTAAGTGCGGAAAAGTAAGTGGGCCAGTATACAAACCCAAACTGAAAGTAAAGTACAACTGGAAAGGAAAAATAGCAACTGAAAGTAAACCCACAATGTCGAGCCATCCACTGGAAGTCCCACCTGAAGGGCGAGTACAGATAGCTTCCACAGCTCCTTGGGTCCAGCCATCCGCTCCGAGTATGTCCCGCCCAGTGGTCCACCTCCGGGTACTGACCTGCTCTGCAAGCCTCAACCGCGATCAGCGCTATCCGTCGTCTGTAACCAACACATCGTAGTGCGGGCATAGCCCATACAGTGGTGAGTATAAGCTACTCAGTAAGGACCCCGAGACCCCCGAAGGTCTCCTAGAATCCACAAAGGATAATCCAAAAAGGAAAGCTACAATCACGAAGTAACATTCTACACTGCTTAGGTATATTCCCATACATATACATAAGTCATCAATTCTCGTTCGGCTCCAACATCTGAGCCCAAGTAAAACTCAGTCCACACAGGAAAGCAAAACGTAAATCCACACAGGATAGCACAACACAATTCACATAGGAAAGCAAAACAGGATTCAGCTCACACATGTAAACTTCTTCGTAAGACGATAGAGATGATCAGATATATCCACTGATTCATCTAAGCCGTTGGACCCACAAAGGATCGAAAGGTACTAACCCCCGTAATGACCCACAAAGGATCTGACCCACACAGGATCGATAGGTAACTAACCCCCGCAATGACCCACAAAGGATCTGACCCACACAGGATCGATAGATAACTAACCCCCGCAATGACCCACAAAGGATCTGACCCACACAGGATCGATAGGTAACTAACCCCCGTAAAGACCCACACAGGATCTGTAGGCGCTGGCCCACACAGGACCGCTGAGCGCTGACCCACACAGGATCGGGCCCACACAGGATCTGTAGCACTGATCCACATAGGATCGCTGAGTGCTATAGTCGTCGTCGTCGATTCCACTGAGGATCTCTGTACATTCGTCGTCGTAGTCGCAGTCGCAGCCATCTCTAGGGTTTCCGCACACAGCAAGCTCGTTCGGGAGGGTCCCCTCCATGAGCCGAAAGTCTGATACATCAACTGACACATAGTCCAGAGTTGATGTATCCAAAAGTTTCGTATCGTCGACAGGAACTCAACGCCACAGACGGCGCGTCAAACGGACGCCCGATCTGAGAGTTATTGGCTTTTTCGTCTCAGGGGCCCGGATGGTTTTTAAGTCAAAAACAACCCGACCGTACTCCACCTACATCCAAACCTCGGGTGGAGTAATCCAAAAGGTCTGTCTCACTTATAGGAATCCATCAAAGTCGACAGCACGTCAATCGGACGTCCGGAGCTTAAGTTATGAGTGTTTCCGCTCTGAGGGCCCGGTTGGTTTCGTGTACGAACCAACTCAGCCAAACCCAAAGTATTCCAAAACCTTGAGTGTGATATACTGAAATGACCGTAGCGATCCAAGGATCGCATCTCAACTGACGGTGCGTCGATCGGAGGCCCTTAGCTCAAGTTATGGGCGACAGACCGAAAATCGTTCGGTAATAAGGGGTTTAGGCCCGGTCCGACCCGGCCCGATACCCCCAGGGTCGGCCCGAACAGGGTCCGGGTCTGGATCGCTTGGGCGCGGCCCGGCCCAGCTAGTGCAGCCCGGCCCGGCCTAAGTGCAGCCCGGCCCGGCCTGGGCGCGGTCCGGCCCGGCTGGGCGCGGCCCAGCGCGGCGGTCTGTTTCGGCAGACCGGCCAGGGCAGCCGCCCAGCGCGCAGCGCGCTGGCGCACCGCCAGGGGTTCGTCCGAACGGTCGATCCATTTCGGGGTGGGGGACGCTGCCCCCGCGTGAAGTAAACTGCGTCCCCTTTAATGGGGCTAATTAGCTGGTCGGCCAGGGGTTACGACCCCCGGCGCTCTCCTCAAACCGGCTGGCCGGCCGGCTGCCTCCATCACAGGACCGGCAAGGGCCGATCCCCTCACTCCGACGCTGGTGGCCCAGAACCGGCCTCCGGTTCCCCTACTCTGCCGTGGCCCGAAACCGGCCGCGGCCTTCATTCGTCCGGCGTGGCGCGACGGCGTCGCGCCCCTCTGTTGTTGCCCCTCTCTGGCCACGGTGCTTCTAAGGTCCTCCGGTGTGGCGCGATGGTGTCACGTCCTTTGTTCATCTTCTACGGCGCGGCGTGATGGCCCCGCAGATTTGTTGCTTCCCACGGCACGGTGCGGCGACGCCGCGTTTCTCCACTCTCCCTTTTACAATTTCCGCGCGGTGCTTCGGCACCGCGTTGCCTTGTTCGCCGCATCAAAAATTCTCAACCAAAAAGGGGAGGAGTGTCGGTCGTGTTCGTGCGGTCCAACCTCCTCCCGTTAATGTGATAACAGGCGGTTCAATTGAAAGGGTAAAAACAACGGAAGAAAAACACAAAATAGAAACGCATAAAAACCCCTACCTCAATGTTGTCGTCGAACGAGTGTTCGTCGCGGAATTAACCGTCGCGGAAAAAGAGGCTTGTCGTGGAAGAAGAGGATAACTGCGGAAGAAGAGGATCATCGCTGAAGAAGAGTTTTTCCGTTGGCATTGGGTGATCTCCGAGGAAGGCGTCTCTCGTCGTCGAAGGTTGGCGTTCTTCGTTGGCAGTAGAGCGTTCTTCGTGTTCTTCGTCAAAGAACAAAGAATCCTCTCTTTGTTCTCCCAAAGGTTTAACACAACACAAACCCCCAACAATAATAAAATAAGTCTTCTTCTTATTTTATTATCAACTTAAGAATTTGAAAAACAAAAGATAAGAAATGAACAATTAATTCTAATAATTAATTGTAACAATTTAACTGCCCAATTTAATGGGGCGTTTTTTAACCAGAAAAATGCATGGTTGACTTTCATTAAAGAGGGGTTTGCGGGTGTGTTACTTATTAGGGAAGAAACGGTGGGGATCGTGCGGGCCCCACCTCATAAATATCCTACCAAGTGGGTAGGATATTTTGGGTTCCACCCTATCTGATTAACTTGGATTAAGTGGCTTTAAGTGATATAAAATAAATTTGTCGCACCACTTTATTTTATTTCTTAACTTAACCCCAAAAATTAAAAACCACACCCGAGCAAACGCAACTTTGGAAAAGGTGTTTCTAAAAAAATATTGGCGTTGTGATTCCACCGATGCCCTCAGAATTCGATTCCGAGCACCGGTTCAAAAGTTAGAAAACCCCGCTCGTTCGTTCACTGAACGTACCCGAGCTAAACTTCAGAAAATGATTCCGGGCACACGGGGCCTCAGAATCAGGTACCGTGAGAAACTGAGTTCTTGTAAAATTCCAAAGAAAATTAAGAAAAAAAATTCCTTGAATTTTACGGGTCTTTACATGTTAAATTTCTTATACCCAATTCACTACATTCTCATGTTTTACAATCAACTTTTTTGAACTTAATTGAAAAAATATATTCATTGGCTAAAATAAAAATGCATGTGATCCTGTTGTAAAAAATGTTTATTGTAGAAAATAAGATATTTTTTGAACTTGACAGTGACCCTTGTACATGTCATCAATATTCTTAATTAAAAATATATTTTTATCTATAAGAGTAAAATTGTTTTTCTCCACCTTAGATATCAACTTTGATGAAAATTTTGGGTTTTACATGTGGGGGGAGGGTCTACTTATTCTAAGATAATATGTGCTTTCAAATAATCCCATCAAAATTCCTCAGTGCTTTAGAATTTTTCTTGTATAAAATGGTCAAATTTTTAAAAACTGTTTTTTAATCTAAAATTTTTTAGGATTCATTTTTTGTTTTTAAAATTAGTCTTTCATAGGTAAAATTACTTACTTATACGTAAGAGTTTCTTTAAATATGAAATTTTTTAGGATGAATGATTGTTAAGTGAATTTAATTACTATTTTTATCAATTATATATTTAGGAACTAAGTTTGAGAGTGATATAGGATATATATTTGTGGAATTGAGATCATAACCTTAAGAAACTTGGATTTTGAACTTCATCCTAGGGGAATCACTTTTTAATTATAAAAAAAATAAATCAGCTTATTGAACCAATTTTAATGGTAGTAATATAGTCTTTTGAAAATCGAGTGAAATTGGCATTTGGGAACCCATGGTGAACCTCTGAGACACTAGGCACTAAGTGTGTGTAAGTGATCCCTCTGTAAAATTCTAATAAGTGCATATTCACTGTACTGATCAAAAGTTACATGGATGGGTAAATTTCAAAAAAAATAAAGTTCCTAGTTGTTATAAATGATTTTGTTAAGGTGAGGGGAATTTTGAACACTAGATGAAGAAGGGTACAATCGATTTATATGAAAATTATTTAAGTTGTATCAATAAGATGATTCAAAAAATTTAATTAATTTTTGATTTGGAACCTAGGATAAATTCAAAGTATAAGGTACATTTTGTTAAGTTCTTAATTCCACTTATTTTTAACCTGTTATCACTCTTAGATTTAGAACTTGGATTTAAATTGAAGTAATTCTTTAAGTAGCTTCATATATGAGGCATGACATACTTGGATGATTCTTTGTTTTCTTGATCACCTAGTAAGTATTTTTAGTTGTACAATACTTCATTTGAATATTTTATTTCAAAATCGCATTTCATAGTTTGTGATCCTCCTCTTTTAAACTACTTTACATGCTTTATTTTGAGATGTTTAATAAGAAACTATTTATTTATTTCAAAATACAATAAATCATGGTATTGATTGAGAACAATCAGTGATTAAGTGTGGGGAAATTTTATGTGGCCTTAAAATGCTTGATTTTTTCACATATTTTTATTTTAATTTCAATTATTTAATTAATTAATTTTTCAATTTTTGTTAATTAATTTCATTTTTGTTTTTTATAATTTAATTTATTAATTAATAAATTTTTAAAATTAATTTTTTATTTTTAGCCTTTAGAATTATTATTTTTTTCTTTCATACATTTTTGGTTATTTATTTTTTCTCTTTAAGTTTGTTTTTTGCTTTTTATAATAATTTTAGGTTGTTTATTTTTATTAATTAATCAATTAATTATTGTATTTACATTTAATTAACTATATCATTAATTTAATATTTTAATTTTTAATTTTTCTTTCTTTTAATAAATTAATTTTTTAATTAATTTGATCTCATTAATTAATTTAATTCTTTTAAATTTAATATTTTAATTCAATTTATAGTTCTATTATTAATTGTTTTCATTGTTATACTTGTAAATTTTAGTTAGTTATAATTTAAGTTAAGTTTTAATTTTTAATTTTTCAATTTTTAATCTTTTAATTAGTTAATTTTTTAAATTTTTAGTAATTCATTTTTGTTTTTGATTACAGTTAAAAAATAAGCCACCACTAATTGAGTCACCGTTGGAAAATTTCCAAAGGTGGCTCATACTTTGTGATCTTTTAGACCCACCCAACGGTGAATCCGACACACTGCCATCTCCTAATGGTGTCACATTGAGACACCACCACTTCTTTACTTCCACCAAATTTGAGACACTTTCAGGCAATTTCACTTCACACCGACAGGTGCACCTTTGTCTCACCGCTCCAAACTCACACACTACCACACCTATAGTACTCGAGACACTGTTAGAGTGCATTTATACTATCAAATCAATGGTGGCTAAAAGCTATGAAAATGAGACACTACCAGTATCAAACTCCCTAGTCACCCTTGTAACATATCACCGCCATAGAGATGTCTCCATCACCATTGAATGGAGTCGCTGATTTGAAGTCACATTCTTCCACCTACAGATCTGGATCACCGATGCCACTGAGGAGGTTCCACATAGGACAACCAGTCACCATTGTTGGAGGAATGAGCCATAGTTGTCACCCCACATCTCAAATCTGGAACCACCAAAAAAATCTACCACCAAGCCATTTGCCACAAGGAGGAGGAGAACAAGGACCACAGCTACCGTTGGACGTCGAGATGTCAGTCACCGCACTGATGAAGGAGTCCTCCTCTTAGAGGAAGATGAGTTGCACTTAGCTTCTCTAAATAATTAGAGACCCCCCCCCCCCTTCACATCGTCGATGGGAGGAAGGCTGAGCCACTCGGTTGAGGCTTCTCCAAGAAGCCGAGAACCCCTCCACTGCACATGGATAAAAAGGGTGGGAGAAAAAATAACAAACAAATAAAATAAAATAAAAATAAACTAAATTAATATTATTAATAAGATAATAAAACTATATTATTATTATTATTATTCTTATTATTATTAAATAATAATAGTTATAATTACAATATTAATTAATTTAATAAAATAGTCTTTATAAAAACATAATTAAAAAATATAAAATAACCTTAATAATTCAATTTAAATATATATAAATAAATTTAATAAATAAATTAATAATAATAAAAATAATATTATTATTTAAATAAAATAAATATTATAATAATTTATTTGATAAAATAATTAAATTGAATAATATTTTAAAATTAATTAAAATAGATATCTTTTATAAAATTATAAAAGTAATTATATTAATAATAAGTAAATAATTTAATTAATAATAATAATTAATAATTAAAAAAGTTTTAAAATAAAATCAATTAATTAAATTAATATTTTTCAATTAAAATAATAAGTAATAAATTAATTATAATTACAAATAATTATAAATAAATATAAATAACAATTTAATAATTTCATTAATTTAATAATGGTAATTATAATTGATTAAATAATTATTCAATTATAAAATTTAAATGCTTTTATAACGTTAAATAATGTATTAATTTTTCTCTATTTTAAATATACAGTTATAAACCAGTCCCGAAGACCTGTCCAAGTTCACCTTAAAATTTTCAGTTAATCAGTTTGAAGGGATATGCTCAAGTGACAAGGATGGGATGCGACAAATATAAGTGTTTGATGATTTCTATCACACCTAATCTAAGTTGGTGAAAAAGGTGATGACAAATAGAGCACAATTGGGGAATTTAAAAATTCAAAGGTGCACAGCAGAAGGATGATCTATCTCATTCAAAACACACATCTATCATTGAGAGCTTGAGAGTAGGAGGCCCGAAAACGAGAATCAGTAGGAGCAGAGGCACCAAGAGGAGCAATTCATCACGCATAGTGGTGATCACCATTCCTAAGGGAGATTATTTCTTCCTTTTTTATTCTTTTTATCATTGTGTAATTGAATTTGTTAAATCTTGATTTTTTTCAATGATTATTGGCTAACTTTATTTCACTCTGGAAATTTCAACTCTACTGGTTAATTTCTCAAACTTCTTCACTGAAATCTTCTATGAAATCAGAATTGATCGATGAGGCTGATTTTGATTTTCATTTAAATTTTTCACACCTACACTTTTTCAAATTCAAAACTTCAAGATCAATCGGTGAGATTGATCTTGAATGCATTTTTTTCAAGATTTAACTTCATTAACAAAGAAATTTAATGGAGAGATTTATTCCAATTGACTTTTCATTAAATTTCATTGAATTTTTTGAATCTTTGAGTAGTGAACCTAAAGATTCAATCTTTTTTTTGATCAATATCCCAGAGATGGATATTTTTCGATCATTTTTTGAAGTTTGTTTTCAATAAATTTAGTGAATAATTCATTATTTGACCAGCGGTTTTATAATTCATAAGTGTCTTCCTTGATAGATTTTACTTTATCCCTATTTCTGTTTTCATACACTTATTTCCCTCCTATTCATGATCTCTTTAACCTCTTCTCACTACTTATAAAAATTTACTATTTCATCTTTTCTCATCAAAATAAAATAAAAAAATAAGTTAAAAAATAAAACCCACCCACTGTTGACAACAGTGGGGTTTATTTTGAAAATATTTGGTCACTCCAACTCTTTTAATCCTTCCCTGGGGTTCAACCGTGCTTACACTACATAGAAATTAGTAAGAAATATAATATTTTTAAAAAAAATCATTAATTAAATGACGATTGAGTCATTAACCATAGAGAGAGTTATTGTAGTGTATTGGAATTAATGATTTCATGTTTCACCTTAGAACCATAGCCATTGTATGAGCCTAATATGGTTGTAGTTTGAAAGATAGTTCATGTGCTTGAGAGGAAGATCGTGATTATGTGGTATGAGTTTGGATGGATTCCTAACCCATGTGGTATGTGTGTACTGTGTCTCATGTTATAAGGTGAGAGAGACTTTGGGTGCATGTTATATGAGGTTCCGAGAAGACAGTGTTCCCAGGTGTACTTATATGTATATACATGATATAACTAAGGTTCCAGTTGGTATTTATTAGGTTTATGTGGTATTAGGTTATAAGGTGAGTTTTTTCCCTAGGTATATGTGATTTATTTCTTTGTATGTGTGATTTTTTAAATGAGGTTTTAAGTGCTGGAGACAAGATATGACCCTCGGGAATAGAGGCATGATACCTGGTTCTGGGTAGGTGATACAACCCCTTGGGTGTATGATTTTTCCATGGTTCTAGTGTAATACTTGGCTCCCCTAGGTACATATTTTTATGTTCTTGGGTGGTGCATCCCCTTAGTAGGATGATTTTTTTGAGTGATATTTGTCCCTAGGTAGAGGATAGTTCTAGGGATGGGTATATAGGATTGAAATGGAATAGAAAAATATAATAAAATAAGGTTGAATTGTACTTTAAAATCAAATAATTATTTTTATCCTCTTCAAGAGATAAAATTAATAGTATTATAAAAATATGATAAGCCCAAAATAATTGAATCAGTATTAAAAACAACCAAAAACCCCACCAGATGAAATCGGAGTGACAAAGTTTAAGTATTGATGTTTTAAATTACAAATCAAATTCACATGCATAATGGAAATATAAAACTAAAGGCTTTTTATCAATTACTGATAAAAATATTAAAATAATGGAAATAAAAACAAACTATATTACAAAAACTGATGTAATAAATACAGTTTAAGTTTAATAACTAAACAAGTAGTAATAATTATAAAATCAATTACTCCTTTGAAAGGATATTATTAAAAACCTCACTTTTAGAAGAAAGTAAAAGGTAGATTTGTATAATTGATCTAAGGTATCATCTACTTTAAACCTATCAAAAGGTATTTTATTCTCAATATATAAATCTAGAATCTATATTTCTTACCCTGAAATTCATTGATCATCCTAATCACAGTTTCCCCTCCTACTACAAATGTTAGCTCATTTTAATCTACTACAGTGATCGGTAGCTTTGTGATTCTGCTACTACAATTGATAACTTAGTTTTTCTCACTACTTAACCAGTAACTCAACTTTTTCCCACTAATAGAACAAGTAGCTTGATTTTCTCACTACATAACAGGTATCATAGTAAAACAATTACAATAAGAAATGTTAAATTCTTTTACAATGAAATCCTCATGATCATAATCTCTATCAAAACACTTTGAAATAAAAACAATCATGATTACATTAATCAAAAATTAGTCGAATATTTTAAGCAATTTTGTATTTCATAGTTTTCTTGTATCACTTTGTGTTCTTCTGATCCATGGGGTGCAGCTCTATTTATAAGAAATATTCCAATAGTTAGATTCTACATTTCACAAGGTTCGTTACAATGGTATAAATATTATATTTCTTTTTTATCTTCTAAGGGACATGGCATCTTTTTATATCTACTGATGAGTTGGTTGAGAACCACTACAGTTCTTTTTTTGAAAAACCTTAAACTTTCATTATTATGAAATTACTTAGGTTATCTTATTTTCATAAATCAGTTCCATCAATATTTCATTAAACCTTAAGTTGTTGGTATTTTGTTTAAAATATTTTATATACTATAAACATCAAATATACGTAATAAAATTATGTTAAATAAAATTCTAAATGAATAGTTTTAGGGTTTTCAAGAAAAGTGGAGTAAACTGAATCATAGACTCAACAATATCTCCCTTTTTTAAAAAAATCACATAATAGAAAAATAAAAAGATCTGAAAATACATCCTTAATTACTTCATGTATATATTTAGATGAAGATATATGTATTTTATTATTTTTAAGAGTTTTCCCAATATTTCTACATTTAAAATTTAAAAAAGATCTCCCCCTTTTTAAGTCAAAAAATTTCTCCCCATTTAAAAAATTATCCCACTTTGTGAAAAATTTAAAAGATTTTAATTTTTAACAATATTATCTCTCACTTTGTGGTTTTCAAATAGAATGTAGGAGGAAAATAAATTATTTAAAAATTTTGTAAAAATGAATCTTTATACTTATATTTAATATAAAGGTAAAAATGTTAGAAGATTTTTGTAATTACTTAATAGTTCATTATATAATATTTATACAAAAACAAGTAAAAATATAAAAAACCATCATCATAATTAAATTGGACAAGAGTTTTGTAAATTAGAGTTCATGATTATAAGCAATTATAAATTTGAAAAATTAATACTTCTTTATTCATTTTTTGATCATGTGTTTTGGAATCTTGATATATTTTAATTTTAATACTAAAATCTCATCTTGACTCTTGAACTTATGATCAAATTCCAAAACCTTTCTTAAAATTCTGCTTTTTTGGTCTTTTAACTTATGATCTTTCTTGGTAATTTTTTCTTCTAAGGAAAGAATATTTTTTACCTTTTCTTTAACTTTTTATTTTTGACCAAATAACTTCATATTCTACTCTTAGATATGTTGGTTATAAAGTAAAACAAGATGATTTATATATTCAACTGAAGAAGATATTATTTTTATTTTTCTTTCCAACTCTTTCAAAACATCATCAAAAATGATTGACTTATCACAAAGAATTTCATAATTCTAGTGGAGTGAAATTTTATACTCACTAATGGAGTTTAAATCCTTAACTTGGGCTATAAAATACTTTGTAAACTTATTCAATTTACATTTACAAAGTTCTAGTTCCAATATGGCTTCCTTCATATCTTCTTTCACTTTGTCAATAGATTTGATTAATTTAATTTTAACTTATATATTATGAGCATGAAGAATCTGATTTTGATGAATTTATATTCTTACACTAATCTTGGGAATCATGATGATGTTATGAGTCATTATCCTTTGAATTATTAGAATATAATCTAACTTCTAATAAAAATATTAAGATATTATTGAGGTTGGGGATTCTGAATAACTTTCCTTCTTCTTTTTCTAATCTTTATAAATAATCATATGGCCTCATTATTATTTAATATTATTAGGATGGGAATACCCAATATCAGTTGGATCATTATTTATTGTATTTTTTTATCAATAGTTGTCTTGAAATAAATTTATGATATATATATTTAGCTTACAAATGATCTTTCTTCTGGTTAAACTGAATTAATAATATTTTTTTTGGATACTGAAGAAATAACTACAGTAGAGGTGTGAGATGATGATTCAAGGGGATAAATCTTATAAAGTTATTTTCTTCAACTGAGCTTTACTTTTCTTTTGAACTAATTTTTCAGAAATAGAAACATTTGAAAAATAACTTTTGGAACTTATTCTTGAATAGATAGAGGACATGCTTGATCATTAAATGGTTGGGAATGTGATCTTTGAACTTTTATTGGTTAAACTTTAGTTGTCTTAACAAATGATATTTGAAATTTAGATTTTATTTCAACTGGACTTCCAGTTAATCTAAGAGGTGAAGAAATATTGGATGATTTTATTGAAACTTATGGGGTGACTTATTTACTTTTTCCCTCGAAATCAGGATTTCTCTTTAATATAATTTTAGGTATAACATGTTCCTAAATTATAATTCCTAGAAAATTACCTTAGTATTTTAAAATTTCTTAAACTTTAGACAATAATTCTTTTTCTTTTACACTTCCAATAATTTCCCTTCCATATATTCTTTCAAGGCCTCAGCCTCAACTTTATCTAAATGAGATTATGATTTCCCTAATTTTCTTTCCACTTTCTTTTTATTAAATGCCTCAAATTTCTTTTCCCAAACCCCATTATAGGTATTAATCAACTTATTTATGAGTCTATATAAAGGACTAATTTTACTCTTAAAGTAATATTTCCTTTAAAGATATTCTAATTTATCTTTATTATTTTTCTCTTTTTTTGTAGATGCTTTTTTAACTTAAATATTCTTATTAGTTTAAAGATTCTTTGCAGGAGCTTTATCTGAACTAGAAACTTTAGAGGTTGTTCTCTTCATAGGAATCTCAATTTTTCATTCACATGATTTTTTAATTTTTATAGCAGTAACTATATATTATTTTTCCAAAAATATCTTCTCTTTGTAAGAATACATCAATCTCTTTATATAGAACATCTCTATATTAATAGGGTTTTACTTCTTTCGTTATGGGTGTGCTTTATTTTCCACATCCTCTTCCTTTAAAATATTTTCTAAATCCTTGTTCATAGGTTTTTTATACCATAGTATTTTCATCTTAATTGAACCATTTATAACAACTTTGATATAAGACCTGATAAACTTCACTAGGTTTAACATTTTGAATATTTTCATAAAATGTAATAGATAAATATCCTATATTTTGATCGTATCCTTGTCTCTTTTTATCGGTATAATAAATGAAAAGATCCACTGGTAAGAAATCCTAACTTCCAGTAGAATATGTCCTATATTATTTAATTTCTTATTGATTACGAATAGGTTCTTCTCAACTTTATATTTTCTAAACTCACTATATACTTTAGAAATTTTAGGATAAATAAGAAGGGACTCTCCCTAAAATATAATTTCTAGAAACTCAATGAACTTCTCAAACATCATAGTGAAATTATAGAAAAAAGTATAAAAGATACCTTTTTTAGTACCTTATTCTTTAGAGAATTTAGTTATACCATATAATTATCTAATCAAAATGGATAATAAAATTCTTTCTCTTCAATAATTTAAATCAATTTCCTCCATCTTTAAAATGTAATTATATCATTAAGCATGAATTTTTATTTTTCTGGAATATTAGAATCAATTATCCTTTCTCTAAGAATTTATCTGGTGCATAAATCATCATAAGAAAACATTTTCTAATCATAATATGGAAAAGAACTTCAGAAGATAATCATAAATCACACTGAAAAACTATAAGATCCTTGCTTCTTATCGCAGTGAATGCATCTAACCAACTCTGGATCCACCTCTTTATATAGTCCTCAAGGTTGAATGGAACTTAGAGGGGGTATAAATTAGTGGTTATATTTTATCAATTATTAATCCAATCAATGATCTCTCACATACTTATGTTATATGAATAAATAAAAAGGGAGAGAATAATACATGGTATTTACATGTTTTATATCTAATTATTACTCCTTTATATGCTGTTTAGATGCCCAAACATATATTTTCAATTATAATATTATTATCAATTAAAATGACTTAGGAAGTAACTAGTTATACACTATAGTATTTGATACTCCAATTGATTGTTGTTCTACACCCCAACAACCAAATATTCTGCCTTGGTTTATTATATGACTCAATCATATTCTCTTATATTATATTTTGTAACACCCAAAGATTTTATAGTACGTTATTTCTTTAATGTAATTCAATAACTTTCACTACACACAACATTGAGTTCAAGCGCACCACGTCTTACCAAACTAGCCGTTCAAAAGCGATTATGAATAGTATTAACTGAATTTTGAATTTTATATTATCCTTAAAATTTTAGAATCTATATTATGAATTTCTTAGACATAATATAACAACAAATTCATTTTTTTCAGATAAAAGAAGTATTTTTTTAAATGAAATTTTACCGCCTTTTAATAGATAACCCTTTTTAAATACAATATTTGAAACTTTTATATATTAAATTTGACAAAATAAACTTCTTCTTTATAATTGGAACATAAAAAATTAGTTTTGATAAATTTTTGGTGTTTTTCTGATAACTTTCATATTTGGGTGAATAGTGAAAAATACTAAATTTTAACTGAAAACAACTTTTTTAATCAAAATAATTTATAGTGTTAAACTATACATATGAATGGTTTAGAAGCATAATTAGATCATATTTTTACCATTTAATCCAATTTTGTTCATTGGAAGTAATTTCACTTTAAAATTGGATATAAACAAGTGCCAATCTTTTCGTAGTTATTATTTCTTAAAAATATGCTTTTTGGTTTTGACAACGGTAATTAATTTTAAATTAATAAATGCAATTTATATTTTTTGAATTTGGAAAACTAGATTTCATTGTTGAATTCATAATATCAAAATTATCTTAGGTTGAATTTTTTGTAAGTTTCTGAAAACTTTCAATTTTTGATGAATAGTGAAAAACATTGCGTTATTGATTAAAACCGACTTTTCAATTAAATAATTATTTATTTTATTTAAATTTATTTTGGGTAAAAATAGATACATAATAACTATATATGTTCAATGTAATTCATTGGAGTCATTTTGTAATAATATTAGATATATAAAATTTTATTGAACTTTTCACCGTCTTTTACCCACCTCCAAGGAGAATTTGCAAATTCGCATAAAACTTAATTTTACCGCTTCTATGAGTGGAATTTAAAAAATCTGAGAGACATGGTTTATATCAGTAATAAAAATTTGGTTCAATAAGATGAAAATAATTTTTGATGAATAGTAACTTTTTACTTTTATTTACCAAGGTTAAAAGTAAATAGGGTAATTAAGGGTAAAAATGATATTTTTCTTACCCTAACACATGTCCTAATTCTATTGGATAAGTGTAATTCGACCAAAAACAACCTTAGGAATAAAATATGATCATTTAGGTCCACTTGGATTAGATTAGGACATTTATTATTATTTTATATAAAGAAGAGTTAAAATAGTTAAAATCAAAGATTAATAACTAAACCATTTTTAATATAGGGTTACACACAATATAAACTAGACTATAAATATTAATTAGAAAGGTAAAAATATTTCCTACATCATGGTATTTTATTTATAATTTTTAGATATTAAAAAATTAAATTTATTTATGACACAATGATGATTCAGTAATTGCCTTATTGAAGAAAGAATCAAATAAATGGTATTATAAATATTAAAATAAATATAATTTAAAAGTTTTTATGACATGAACGAATTTTCTAGGTGACTATTACATGTTAGGGATGATTCAATGTATCGTTTTCGAATCAATAAAGTTGTGATGAATTTCAAAAAAACCAAATACCAAATAGTGTCAAAATTGACATAAATTAATTTTTAAAAAAAATATTATATTATTAATTGATATTTTATTCCTAAAAATATAATGTTAGACAAAAAGACTTATATAATTATATTTTTATCATTAAATAACTACTCTGGGTTCTCTTGTAAGTTTAAAATAAGTTTATTTACCATATAATATAAAAATACAAAGAGACATGGTAAATATCAAACTATTTAACTAAGAGTTAAATCTAAAATATAAGGTTAATATAGTGAGCCAAACCTATCTAAAACATATTTGTTGAGAGGTTATAGACCCATACCTACCTTTTAAAAATAAATAATTCATTTTTTATCCATTATAAACCGAAAATTATTTTATTATAAAATAATATTCCAATCTTTTCCTAAGGTGCCCCTCGCCCCTCTTATAAAAGGACACTTCGCCTTCTCTCAAATTCACACCTCCAAATCCATTTGGATCAGCCAAACCCTACCCAAATATACTCCCAAATATCTTACCTTCATCCTAGAGGACTTAGTTTGATCATAAATTCAACCTATGGATCCATTTTTATCAAATCAAAAGGAAGAACCCGAAGAAGAGGTAATGATTTCACCACCCTCTTTCAAGTTCTTTTCTTCTTCCACATACTCTTTCTTTGTTATTACCATACCAAAATAATAAATCTAGTACCTTATATATACTGTGACATTATTATAAATATTTCAAAACTATATTCATTATTTTATCCATCCTATTAATGATAATGTCACCATGCGTGCGTACGTACGGCTTACCATCTCCACACTGTGGTGTAATTTGTTATTCAACACTGTCTTATTTGGATTGATATAATGATGAGTAATATGTATATAAATAATGAAAATAACATGATAATTTATCTTTAAAATTAATATACCATCCAATTACACACCTTTAAGGAAATGATATTTTCGCTCGTGCGTACGTACCGATTACCGTCTCCACGACGCGATGAGATTCAATTCCACGTTCACCATTCATCGATGATTATAAAAATATATATTACTAATAAGTATGTACTATATGACATAATAATGCTAATATAGATATATATTTATGTACTTACATATATCTTATTCACTTACTTATGTTCAATACGATATGAAAACAGAAACAGCGTTTATGAATACGTACGGCCTACCGTCTCCATAAACGGTGTTTTCCATTTCATATATCTATATATTATAAATTTTTATATTCTAAATATGTATAATTTATAAATCAAGGTTTATATTCTTGAAGTATTTAAATCATGATCTAAATGATACAATCAAGAATAACAAGTTAAAATATGTAAGATAAAGATAGAGATTATTACCCAAAATGTTAATTTAACATGAAAATAATTATTAAATGGGTAGTATAAAGTCATAAATGAATAATTTTTGATATAATAAATATGAATATGGTTCTGGTATAATCGAAAAACATACAATGGCCTTTATACAGGAGGTTAAACGTACCCTCGACCAAAGAAAAGTGCAAGGTAAGGGGTTTCTTATCTCACTTTTAATTCCGTGAGATTTCCATTGTTCACCACTTATTTATTTCATGTGGTGTATTGTGTACTACCATTTGATATATATTATCATGATTCTATTTATATTCATGATATTTTGTGATTCATTAGGTGGTTATTTTACTATTTTTTATACGACTCGATTGATTACAATGAGGTAAGGGTTATTTCATCAATCTCATTATTATCCAAGATTGTTCATGTGTAAGTATTTTCTGGGACATACTTATCATAGATACCCATATTTTATAAAAATGATTTTAAAAGGAATATTTTAATGTTGTATGGGGCGGTCTATTTAATTAGATCATCATTTTAAATTTTTTAAAGATTTGTCTTTCTAAACCCTTTTAATTAATGTCCATGTTTTCAAAATTATTTTAAGGATTTATTTATATGGACATAAATGTTTTGAAATGATAATTCTTTTAAAAAGTTTCAAAGTGGTATGGGATGCTTTGATTCAAAAAATCCCTTTTAAATGACTACCTATAAATTTTGAGAATTTTAAACGATTTCATGAAAAAAGGGTATTTGTCTCAAAGCATTTTACTGATCATTTTCATCTATGTCAACGTACTTTAATGGATTTTAAACTTGTTTGAAGATGATTTATTATGATACAAATAATTCATATTTTATTGAATTTTTTGTGATATGTTTGACTATGGATGTGTTATTTTATACCATTCATGGTTTATGGATAAATTATTGACATTTTGTATGCTAGTTTTAATACGAATGTTTAGGGTATATTTCAACCTTTTCTTATGATGAATGTATTGGAATAGTATGTTCCGGGTTGGGTACCGGTAAAATTAATCCCTCCGGGTTGGGGTCCGGTTACAGCAGACCCTCCGGGTTATAGTCTGGTTATATAGGCTCTCCGGGTTGGGGTCCGGTTATAGAAGACCCTCTGGGTTGGAGTCCGGTTACAGATTCTCTCCGGGTTAGAGTCCCGTTATAGAGGCTCTCTAGGATGGAGTCTGGTTACAGAGGCTCTTCGGGTTTGGGTCCAGTTACAATTAGCCCATAGGTCCTGGCACGAGGCCTTGACACATAAATTAAATTCCGGTATTATACATTCCCTCATTATGAAATTAGTTATTACATGTGATTATTCAACTAGTATAATATCCATGTGCATGTTTATATGGTAATGTTTGATTTATTTTTGTTATATTATGTTCAAGTTTATGTTTGAAAGGTTGTTGTTTTTATTACACATCCTGCCTTAACAATTTATAGCTTCTGCTAAATTATTTACCCTTACTGAGCATATGAGCTCACCCCTTTTTTATGTTTTATTTTCCCAGGATATGAAGAAGTTAGTTATGAGTGACTTGCAGACATAATCTAAGAGGCTTGGACATTTATAATGGAATAAATTATTGTTGTTTTTCTTTTCAATTTGTAATGTTGAACTTCATGTATTTAATTTATTTTCCAAGACTACTAAATTGATCGGTGCTTCAGGACTTGATTCCTTGTAATCATTCCAATGTATTAAAATAATTCACCGACTCTGGGTAACTGGGGTCGGGGTGTTACAGTTGGTATCAGAGGAATTTTAGTACAAACCTTGGAAACTAGATTTAGATAAACTCTGATTAGAGCACATTATCCTAAGATAGACTTTGAGAGTTAGTATAGAAGAACTTTCAAGAATTTTGGTACTGTAGAGATTTTGTGAGTTTTCCAAGCAATACATCACTGTCTGGATACGAGCAGGTAGAGGTGACTCTGGCACAGATGTAACTAGGGGTAAAACCTGAAAACACCGCTTTGAGCTATAATCGAACGGGAAATGGTGCACAACAACAGGCCTTGTTTTGCCCTTGGTTACGACACTCCTGGGGGATATACTTAGGATAATTCACATTTTCATTACAAGCCATTATTAAGGATTTAGGATTAAATACTTCCTCAAAGAAAACATTTTTATTATTATGGATTATGTCCATAAACTGTTCAATTTATGTTAGGTATTTTTTACATGTTTGGAATTATTCATTGTGATTCATAAAATGACATAGTGTATGCCATTGTTTAGAAATGGAGCTCAGTAGAAGGAATGAGAACTCCAGCAATACGTATGATCCAAATATTAAGAAGGATCATATCTTTCATGGTATTAAGCCAACATTTAGAAGGGAAATAGTCTCTCATGTATTCTCCACATATTAAGAAATAACATCATGTGTTAATAAGATAAGTAAAGAATTATCTGAGTCTTATGGCTTTGAAGGGAAGCAAGAGAATAAAAGGATGGTAGAGAGAAAGATGGATAAAGAGAAGAGGGGAAAGAAAAATTTTCCCATATGTGATAATTGTGGAAAGAATCGCCTTGGTAAATTCTTAAAGGGAATGGGAGTTTTTTATAAGTGTAGAGAAAAAGGACACCAAGTACGTGATTGCAAGGGTAAGAAAAAGGTTTCAAATGTAAAATGATTCATCTACAAGGCGTTGGGACACTACGCGAATCAATGTCCCAGTCATCAGAGTATACCGTAAATGATGTTATTGGATAATAATCAAGTTATGATACTACCTCAAATGAAGAGGAATGACTAGTGTTTTTATGTTGTTATTATATAATTATTTCATTTGAGTTTTGTATCAACAATATACTGTTTATATGAATTATGGAGATAAATAAGAAGTGTACTACAGTATTATTTTATTGAGGATTTGAGATTATATGGTTCTAAGAAAAGTGAATTAATAGTAAGCTACACTTTTTGGAAAATACATGTTTGAAGGAAAGGTAATCCTTAATATGATCCTGATGATGATGTATTGATTTTGGGATAAGATATGGTTGATTTGGATAAATTATATTGGATATTATTGAATCCCTTAGAACTGATTAATAGTTTGTTTATTTCATAATTTTGGAATATTCAAAAAATTCGAATATAAGGGATATATCTAGTATTCTATAAAGAATAAGGGAGCATTAATTTAATCAATAAGGTTTTATGGTAATTCATGGAGTTACCATGTTTTAAAAGAATACATGATGAAGGTGTCCACATGTCATTATGTGGAAAAATAATCTTCATTGTGTTTAACTTCCTAATAAATTTTGGTCTGTGAGTTTGGATAAAAGTATTTTGGATAAGTCTAATGGTTGGAATGGATTATGTTTGAAATTGGATAAAATTGTTAAGTTTATTTTTGGATTATCATAAAAATGACAACCTAGAGGTTGGGCGACAACCAGTCGCGTCTGGCAAGGCCACGAGACTTGAACCCACAACTGAAGGGAGAAAAGGGTGCATCACCTACCACTAGCCAACGTGTCGTCCTGGATTGTATAATGTAGTTTTTTTAAAAGGTCTGATAGGCGAATTATAAATTCATTATTTTTGTAACCCTATACGATTAGGATAAATAGAATATTTTTTTGAAATCATTTGGAGTGAAAGATGAGTTTGTGGTAGGAATTAGTTAAAGGATGTAACTCTACTTGTCAAGTATATATATATATATATATATATATTCCCTCTTATTCTATGAATAAATTAATTCTTAAAATTTAGTTAAGGGACTTCATCTCAATCTCCTTTCATTGATACATTCTTTGATTTCTAAACGACTTTATTTTATAAGGTGTATAAAACCCTTTGACTTTTCATTTCAAGGGGAATCTTTTTCTATGAAGCGTTTTACTAAACGACAAAAAATAAATGTTCTTTTTATGTAAGTGCTGACAACTACCTTTCTTCCGCCGCGAGTTTTATTTGATCTTTGTATTCCTTAACAAACCAAAATGTTTTTTAGGAAAACAAATACCATATACTCCTTTTATGTATTTTGGTATTGAAAGTGGTTTTGATAATGTATTTGTTGTGTCAATATATTTAAATGATATATTGTGATTGATGACCTCAATCACTCCCTATAAATATTTATGTTTTCCATCTAATTATGTGTCTTGAATTGCCACCAATGTTCTCTTAATCGAGATCATAATTTGGTAGTGACAATTTCATTTCCCTTTTCCTCTTATTAAAACTAAATTTTATTAACCCAATTTCCGATGTGGGTTTTCCCAAAAAGGTATTTTCTATTTTCAACCTTTTATTTTCAAAGAACAATTTCAAATTGCGAGGACGCAATTTATTGAAGGAGGGGAGAATGTAACACCCCAAGATTTCATAGTACGGTATTTATTCAATGTAATTCAATAACCTGCACTACATACAACACTAAGTTCAAGCGCACCACGACTTACCAAACTAGCAGTTCAAAAGCAATTATGAATAGTATTAACTGAATTTTGAATTTTATATAATCCTTAAAATTTTAGAATCCATATTAAGAGTTTCTTAGACATAATATAAGAACAAATTCATTTTTTCAGATAAAAGAAGTATTTTTTTTCAATGAAATTTTACCACCTTTTAATGATGAACCCTTTTTAAATCCAATATTTGAAACTTTTATATATTAAATTTGAAAAAAATAAACTTCTTCTTTAGAATCAAGACATAAAAATTTAGTTTTTATAAATTTCTGGTGTTTTCTGATAACTTTCATATTTGGGTGAATACTGAAAAATACTAAATTTTAACAAAAAACAAATTTTTTAATAAAAATAATTTATAGAGTCCAACTATACATATTAATGGTTTGGAATAATAATTAGATTAAATTTTTACCATTTAATATAATTTTGGTCATTGGAAGTAATTTCACTTTGAAATTGGATATAAACAAGTGTCAATCTTTTGGTAATTATTATTTCTTAAAAATACGCTTTATGGTTTTGACAACGGGAATTAATTTTAAATTAATAAATTCAATTTCTATGCTTTGAATTTGGTAAACTAGATTTCATTTTTGAATTCGTAAAATCAAAATTATCTTAGGTTGAATTTTTGGTATGTTTCTGAAAACTTTCAATTTTTGATGAATAGTGAAAAACACTATGTTATTGGTTAAAACCGAGTTTTCATTTAAATAATTATTTATTTTATTTAAATTTATTTTAGGTAAAAATATATACATAATACCTATATATTCTCAATGTAATATATTGGAGTAATTTTGTAATAATATTAGATATATATAATTTTATTTAATTTTTCCCCGTCTTTTACCCACCTCCTAGGAGAATTTGCAAATTCGCATAAAAATTAATTTTACCGCTTCTGTGAGTGGAATTTTAAAATTATGAGAGAAAAAGTTGATATCATTAAGAAAAATTTGGTTCAATAAGATGAAAATATTTTTTTCTAGAATAGTAATTTTTATTTTTATTTACCACGGTTAAAAGTAAATAGTGTAATTAAGGGTACAAATGATATTATTCTTACCCTAAAACATGTCTTAATTCTATTGGATAAATTTAATTCGACCAAAAATAACCTTAGGAATAACATATGATCCTTTAGGTCCAATTGTATTAGATTAGGACATTTATTATTATTTTATTTAAAGAAGAGTTAAAAGAGTTAAAATCAAAGCTTAATAACTAAACCATTTTTAATATAGGGTTACACACAATATAAACTCGACTATAAATATTCATTATAAAGATAAAAATATTTCCTACATAATGGTATTTTATTTATAATCTTTATACATTAAATAATTAAATTTATTTATGACACAATGATGATTTAGTAATTACCGTATTAACGAAAGAATCAAATAAATGGTATTATAAATATTAAAATAAATATAATTTCAAAGTTTTTATGAAATAAAAAAAATATAGGTGAATATGACATATTAGGGTTGATTAAATGTATCTTGTTCGAATCAATCAAGTTGTGATGACTTTCACAAAAACCAAATACCAAATAGTGTCAAAATTGACATAAATTAATTTTTAAAACAAATATTATATTATTTATTAATATTCTATTCCTAAAAATATAAGGATCAGAAAAAGAATTATATAATTATTGGATAATTATTAATTAACCACTTGGGGTTCTCTTATAATTTTATAGTAAGTTTATTTACCATATAATATAAAAATACAAAGAGACATGGTAAATATCAAACTATTTAACTAAGAGTTAAATCTAAAATATAAGGTTAATATAGTGACAAAAACCAGTCTAAAACCTATTACTTGATAGGTTTTCGACCCATCACTACCTTATACTTTAAATAATTTATTTTGGAGCCATTATAAACCAAAAATTATTTTATTATAAAATAAAATTCCAATCTTTTCTTAAGGTGCTCATCACCCCTCTTATAAAAGGGCACTTCCCCTTATCTAAAATTCACTCCTCCAAAGCCATTTGGCTCGGCCAACCCCTGCCCAAATATCCTCCCAACTATCCTCCCTACATCCTATAGGCCTTAGTTTTATCGTAAATCCAACCTAAGGAGATATTTTGATCAAATCAAAAGGAAGAACTCGAAGAAGAGGTAATGATTTCACCACCCTCTTTCAAGTTCTTTTCTTCTTCCACTTACTCTTTATTTGTTATTACCATACCAAAATAATAACTCCAATGCCTTATATATAATTTGATTTTATTATAAATATGGAACAACCGTATTTATTATTTTATCCATCCTGTGAATGATAATTTTACCATGCCTGCGTACGTACGGCTTACCGTCTCCACGTCGTGGTGTAATTTGTTATTCAACACTATCTTATTTGGATGGATATAGTGATGAGTAATATGTATATAAATAATTAAAATAACGTGCTAATGTCTCTTTAAAATTAATATACCATCTAATTCCACACCTTAATGGAAATCATATTGTCGCTCGTGCGTACGTATGGATTACCGTCTCCACGACGCGATGAGATTCATTTTCATGTTCACCATTCATCGATGATTATAAAAATATAAATTACTAATAAGTATGTAATATATGACATAATAATGATAATTTAGATATATATATTTATATATATATGTATTTATGTACTTACATATATCTTATTCACTTACTTTCGTTCAATACGATATGAAAACATAAACAGCGTTTATCCGTATGTACGGCCTACGATCTCCATAAACGGTGTTTTCCATTTCATATATATATATATATATTATAAATATTTATATTATAAATAAGTATGATTTATAAATCAAGTTTTATATTCTATAAGTATTTAAATAATGATCTAAATTATACGGTCAATAATAAAAAGTTAAAAAAAAGTACGATAAAGAAAGAGATTACTACAAGAAATGTTAATTTAACATGAAAATCATTATTAAATGGGCAGTATAAAGTAAGAAATGAATTATTTATGATATAATAAATATGAATATGGTTCTGGTATAATCTAATAATATACAATGGTCATTATACAGAAGGTTAAATTTACCCTCGACCAAAGGAAAGTGCAAGGTAAGGGGTTTCTTATCTCACTTTTAATTCTGTGAGATTTCCATTGTTCACCGCTTATTTATTGCATGTGGTGTATTTTGTACTTACATTTGATATATATTATAATTATTATCTTTATATTCATGATATTTTGTGATTCATTTGGTGTTTATTTGACTATTGTTCAAACGACTCGATTGATTACAACATGGTAAGGGTTATTTCCTCAATCTCATTATTATCCAAGATTATTCATGTGTAAGTATTTTCTAGGACATACTTATCATAGATACCCATATTTTATAAAAATTATTTTAAAAGGAAACTTTTAAGGTTTTATGGGAGGATCTATTTAACTTTATCATCATTTTAAATGTTTTAAAGATTTATCTTTCTAAACCCGTTTAATTAATGTCCATGCTTTCAAAATGATTTTAAGGATTTATTTATATGGACATAAATGTTTTGAAATGATAATTCTTCTAAAAAGTTTTAAAGTGGTATGGGACAATTTGATTCAAAAAATCCCTTTTAAATGACTACCTCTATAAATTTTGACAATTTTAAATGATTTCATGAAAAAAGGGTATTTCTCTTAAAGCATTTTACAGATCATTTTCATCTATGTCAACATCCTTTAATGAATTTTAAACTTATTTGAAGTTGATTTATTATGATACAAATCATCCATATTGTATTGAATTTTTTGTGATATGTTTGAGTGTGGATGTGTTATTTTTATACCATTCATGGTTTATGGATAAAGTATTGACATTTCTTATGCTAGTTTTAATACAATTTTTTATGTTATATTTCAACCTTTTCTTATGATGAATGTATTGGAATAGTGTGTTTCAGGTTGGGGACCGGTAAAAGTAAGCCCTCCAGGTTGGGGTCCAGTTACAGCAGACCCTCTGAGTTGGAGTCTGGTTATAGAGGCTCTATGGGTTGGGGTCCGGTTACAGCAGACCCTCCGGGTTGGAGTCCGGTTACAGAGGCTCTCCGGGTTGGAGTTCGATTACAGAGGTTCTCCCAGATGGAGTCTGGTTACAGAGGCTCTCCGGGTTTGGGTCCGGTTATAGTTATCCCATAGGTCCTGGCACGAGGCCTTGGCATAGAAATTAAAGTCTGGTATTATACATTCCTTCATTATGAAATTAGTTATTACATGTGATTATTCGACTAGTAGAATATCCATGTGTATGTTTATATGGTAATGTTTGATTTATTTTTTCCATATTATGTTCAAGTTTATGTTTGAAAGATATTTTTTTTTATTACACATCTTGCCTTAAAATTTTATAGCTTCCCTTAAATTATTTGCTCTTACTGAGCATCTGAGCTCACCCCTTTCTTATGTTTTATTTTCCCAGGATATGAAGAAGTTAGTTATGAGTGACTTTCAGGCATAATCTAAGAGGCTTGGACATTTCTAATGGAATAAATTACTATTGTTTTTTCTTTCAAGTTGTAATGTAGAACTTCATGTGTGTAATCTATTTTCCAAGACTACTAAACTGATCAGTCCTTCGGGACTTGATTCCTTGTAATAATTCCAAATTATTAAAATAATGCACCGACTCTAAGTAACTAGGGTCGGGGTGTTACATATTTGATTTGTTACACACACTAATCTCAAGATTCTTCGTCAACTAGTTTGACACCCTAATCACAAGGTCCTTCTTCTTGTTTTTATTGATCCAAAAATATAAACTCCTCCTTATTCTTCAGATTGATCTTACTCCATGAGCTTGTAGGATCTAGATTTATCATGTACACCTTTAATATCTTCAACAGCTTCTTAGAATAACCTTGTTGTTCTTGAAACTCCTTCATACTAGATATGGAATGATCTAGTTCTTCTTGGATTATTTAATTCTCATTCATGAAAGTATCCTTGTGCATGTATCATTCAGCTTCAATCTATTCTATCTTCTTAGTATAGTGGTGTACTATTTTCCTTAGTATTCTTCAATTTAACAACTCATATTCTTTATTAAAACATGAGTATTTCAAGAAATTATCAATAGTTTTCTTTATGAACCTGATTTTACTTCATCTCTATTTATTTCTAAAATAGTAAAAAATATATTTTGATGCACATCACATGCTCATCGCATAGTATATATGTCTTATCACATATTATTGTTTTACATTATTTTTTGCTTCATGTACTGATGCTTCAAAAACAACTTTAATGTTTTTTAATTATTTTTCAAGTAATGGATAGTATGCAACACCTTCTTTATAAAATTACACTAAACTATAATTTTTATAGTTCTATATCCACATTGCGCTTCACTTAATATATCACTTCACTTCACATAGCACTATACACTACACTACAAAGGAATAGAGGTTCTTATAATATTATCCTTCACAAATAGCAACACTTGATTTTTGAGACTCAAGCAGAAAAAAGTAAGAGTTTTCACTTTTGATCATTACTTCTCCTAAAATTATTAAGCACACATTATCCAAGTGTTAACCAAGTATTTATAGGATATTGTGCATATGGATATCAACTGATAATCCCTCAAAATATTTCACACCATTAAAATTTATAAAATGTTGAAAAATTCATCATCTCTCTTCAAAAAAGGATTTCACTTTAATTAGTATGCATATTAAACTAAATTCCCAATTTTCATTGTATAATGCATGGAATTATGAAAACTCATCCCTGAAAACTATTTATTATAGTATGAAAAAAAAATACTTAAGAAAATTCCTTCATCACACGAGCATTACTTCCTCTTTCATTCTCACATAGAATCTCATTAGAAAATAGTGTGTATGCTCACATACTGAAATCCTCATCACATAAAAATACCACTTTCATTTCACAAACTCATTTTCGTAAACTTTTTTTATGGTTTATGAAAATCCATACTTAGCCAATTTCTAAACATACATCAAGCTTATAATCCTCTCACATGGAGTTTTATATTTTTTATAGTCATTACATGAAAAACCTCAAACATATAGAAACCCTTTAAATATGGGAAGGTTGAAGATGATGATTTTCATGATCATATGGCTCAGATTCAATGGATTAGATGAATTTTGTAATATGTATAAGTTCTTAAGGCGGATGAACAGTTCCTATATAGGATGAGTCCCACATCGATCTCCAAAATAGCTTCCCTCCAATTAATACAGGATATTTATTTTTCAGTGGCTCAGTTGTGAGTATCTTGGTCTTCTCTAGGATTTTTTTTTTTGGAATTTACCTGTGTTGGTACCTCCTTTGCTTACATGCCTCCCTATATGGTGGTGCCACCTTCACTTTTTCTTATAGTGCACAAGCTATACCTTCCCGTATTGGCACACTACCTCTTCAAATCACCATGAGATGTCCATGTTGATCTACCTCCCACATATTAGACCTAGATCCCATATGTGTGGTTGTGGTGGTTCCTTGGTCGGACAAGAAATTTCCAAATTTTTAGTATAATGTGAACACAAATTTACTTTTTAAAAACTAGGTAAATTCCAAGAAACTCAAATTTCATCTCAAAATTATTCTTCAAAAATTATTCATGAAAAAATACAAATATTTTTTGTAGGGCCTTCACATTAAATATCATCATGAAATAATGAAATATTTAATTGCCTAATTCAAAATATTTCTTCACCCAATTAAGGGATTATTTCTTCATTTTATTTTTAACTCTTCACATTTTTTTAAAAAAATTCAAACTATTAAGACAATTATTATATGTTTTAGGCATTAATATTAGTTCAAAAATCACCAAAATCATTATTTACACTATCTCTTGAACTTTTCAACTAGAATTATTCACTTTTTGTAAAAATTTTGTAAAATAAAAAACACAGTTAGCACATGTACTAGGCATTAAGACTAGTTTATAAATCTTTAAAATTATTATTTCCACTATAAATTTAACTTTTAGACTTGAATTCTTCAAGATAGTGGCCTCACATCCCTTTTCCATAGACCATTTAAGTACCTCAATCAACGTATATACTTATATGGATTCTTTATAAAGCTTAAAATCCAGTGCCTTAAGCATCGTCATCTCTTCATTTAAGTCATCCTCATATATTGACTTTATAATATAAATACAATAAATACAAAAACAATCATTTTTAAACCATTGACTTATTATCTTCAATGATCTCATTGAATATTTTTTCAATACTTATTTACTTTATAAAGTCAATATTCTTCTCCCCTTTATTGAAAATAAATAAAAAAGTGTAATAGGGTCCTTCTCATCTCATCAAACTTCATTTCATGTCATTATGACATCCTTTTCTCTTCTATTCATTTAAGGCATTAGCCTTAGACACTTATGAGATAAGTATGATGTCACATGTTGTTCTTTTGTAAATAAACTTTATCTAGAAAAATTTAAGTCTATGTGATAAAACCCTTTGTAGAAAAAAAAATATTGTATAACCATTGTGATCAATGTTGTACATAAATAATATAGTATGTGATACCAAACTCAGATATATTCCTCATTATATTTAGGGTGTGTTCAAGAGATACCTATCAATAAATACATTTTATCTTAAACATATCTCAAGAAACATGCCAAAAGGTTTGAGTGAAAAAAGATATATCTCCCCCTTATTAAATTAAAACCAACTCCCCCTTAATAATAATTATCAATTCATTCAAAGTAGGGATTTGAGAGTAATTTTTATACCTTATCATAAAATTTTACAAAGATGTTAAGAAGTTCCATATTCACTGTAAATGAAGATTTAATAGCTTCAACTCATTAATGCTCCCTATCAATAGATACATCCATCTCCTTCAATTATATGCATTCTAATACAAAAGAAGATATATATAAGGTAATAATAAGGTTCATGTTTATTCCATATAAATAGAACTTGGGATGAGCATTTCCAATCAATATTTCCTTATTCTTCTACATTTTGATCTTAGGTTGTGAAGTAATTTTATTCCTATTATAATCCATCAATGTATGTATGTTTACATTTTTATCAAGAAAAACTTCCATATGTGGAGTGGTGTTATCAATATCAAATTCCAAGATAATTTCTTTACCTTTTTATTGCCTTATCATTTTCTTACACTCTTCATGGGATAGTATAATTGATATGAATTTCCTCATTTTAGGACCAATTTTCCATTCTTTTCACATATATTATTTTAAATCTTCAAATAATCACCATTAGATGAACTCTTATAACATTTAACCTATTTTTTGGAAATAACCTACTTACCCTCATCTGTATCACCCATTTGAACTTTATCCATTTTTTTATCTATTTTTCCTTGATCTTTCCAAAAAATCAAACATTCCTTTTTTAAATATTTAGACTTTTTTGGTGCCTCGCATTTCTTATTAGATGTACATGACTTACTCTCTTTTTTTATTTTGAGTTTTCTTCTCTTTCATATTAAAGGAAACATTTCCATGTAGTTTTATCATGCATACCTAATCTCTATAACCTTCTAGTACACATTTGTTTCACACTTAATCTAAACATTCATACCTATTTTGTATTAGAAACTTGGACATATTTCTAGTCACTCCTTTATTTAGTTAATAATATGTTCTCATATGCTCATCATGAATCCCCCTTCGTTCATATCTTTTTACTATAAATGAAATTTTATACTGGAAAGGGTAGAATTTATGTATTTATATTACATAACACTATAAAAATCATATGAACTGTGATATTTTATTTTATTGATCAATCTATCTATAAAATTCATGATTTCATCTTGTTTTAAACCAAGATTTATTTTTCCTAGGGTAAAATGGTCTTCCTGATATCCTCCTCTAATTATTTGATGTGATAGAATGCCTCCCTCGTGAATTCTTAATCTAGAAATATTCTCCAACATTTAATGTTAACATATCTATTTTGAAACTATACAAGAGTAGATATACCATCTTTATTAGAAATTTTAATCTCACTAACATGGAAAGTATCTCATTTAACTTCAATGGGAGTACTATATTCTTCTCAGATTTTGTTCATCTCATTTTGAACAACAATACATGTTGATTTCATCTCGCCTAGTTCTTCTTCCCTTTCATCTAACTTCTCTTCAAGAACACTTGTAATCTTTTATTGTCTGGCTTCTCTATGCTTGTGATTTTTGATCGCATTAAAAGAATATTATTCATTCTTTATTAATTTATCCTTTTATATATAATCCTTATTTTTTCCTTCATCAATATGTTTTTTTATTTTTAGATTTTTTTTATCTACTCAATACACACTTCTAACTCACCTTTCAAATGTCATTATAGTTCTATCCTTTATTCTTAATCATCATCACTACATGATTAATTAACACTCATTTCAAATTTATCAAGGAAATTAACTTTTTCATATAAGGTGGTGGTTATAGATGAATCATTTACCCATTTTTAATCATAAAATTTATCTTCTTACTACTAAAATTATACTTTTTCTTCTCTTTCTTTTCCTATTTTCAAATTTTATCATATTCCTCATTAGATTTAGATTCATTATCCTTGTTCCTTGGAAATTCATATGCAAAGTGTCCAATTCCATCATAACTCCATCACTTTTGTAATTTTTTTCATTTTTCTATCCACTTACCCATTTTTAAGCCTCATGATATAAGGGAAATGATTTCACTAAGATCTTCATCTCCCACAGTATCTGAAGCACTTGATTTTGAAACCACTTTGTCCTTGAATTTTCATTTTCTCATGGATACAAAGGCTATTTATTTGTTTTTTACCTTCTTCTTAAAGTTTGGTGCCTTTTCTTATCATAATAAATGAGTACATTATGTAACTCATCTACTTCCAAATCTTCTCTTTCTTCCATGGTTAATATTTTTGTAACAAATTAGTCTATAAAATTCCTCATTAGTTTTTTTGAAAATTATAGAGTCATCTAGAATATCACTGAATCCTTTAATGATACTGAATATGTCATTCACTTTTGTGAAATAGTCATTAATATTTTCATCATCAGTCATTTTTATTTCCTCAATATAGATCCTCCAAAATTACAGTTTGGATTTCTTGACTTTGATGTTACCTTCATATTTGCTTCTCATTTTTTCATAGATCTCCTTGGTAATCCTGAGACCCATGACTATTGTGTGAACCTTCACTAATAGATACATAAAGATATAACTTTGATCTTTTCCATACAACTCTATATTTCTCTTATAAGCTTGATTCATAACGACATCATCAAAAATGGGTGGAAAACCCACTATTGTAGTATATCTAACTTTAAAGACAAATGATATGAGGTAGGGTAGCTTCATATTCATATAGCTGTGATATTTATTCCCATCGAATGTGGGGACACCTCAACTATTTACTGAGTTAATATTATCCATGTATCAGAATTATACTTGGATGTTTAAAGGGGACCAACCCTTTGATACCCCTTATAGAGCCCTAAGTCGGGTGCTACTAGGGGTAAATCAATGGTCTTCTTTTATGAATTATTTTATTATAATTCAATATATTGAACTTTTAAAGTTTCTTAATACACTCAATTATGTCTCTCAACCTCACATAGTATGCATTAATAATAATATAGATCACAACACAATGTATTTACAAGGTTTGGTACTAAGACCTACCCCTTTACATGTTGTTTAGACTCCCAAATATAGATTATACATTATAATATTATCATAAATTACAATAGATTAGGAAGAAACTATTTATACACCATAGTAGTCAATCCTCTAATTGATCCCAGTTTAACACCCCAACAACCAAATCTTCTACCTTGATTGTTTGGACACACCAACTATCTTCTCTTCTCTTTTCTTAAATTGGTTGCACACACCAATATCGAGTCTCTTTAGTAACTTGTTAAACACCCTAGTCATAAGGTCCTTCTTCTCATTATTATTGATCCAACAATATAAAATACCTTTTATTCTTTAGATTTATCTTCCTCTACAATCACATGGGATCAATATTTCTCATGTATACCTTCAAGATCTTCAAAATTTTCTCAAAATAATATTTTTTTTCTTAAAACTCTTTCACTAGATCTAGAATGATCTGGTTCTTAACATCTTTCTGAAAACTCAGACATGAAAGACTCCTCCTTCAATTATCTCTTAGATTCTGTCTCTTCTCTCTTATTGATACAATGGTGTATTATTTTCCTCAGTATTATTCAATTTTAATACCTCAAGTTCTTTATAAAATCATGAGTATTGAATGTACTTCTCAACTATGTTCTTTGTGAACCATATTTTACTTATTCAAAATATATATCAAAAATAGTATGTGAAATTATTTCTATACACATCACATTATCATTGTATAGCATATATGTATTATCACATATTTTTGGTTCACTTTATTGGTTTTTTTATTGATGCTTCAAAAACAACTTTAATATTTCTTTTAATTATTATTCAAGTAATAGATAGTATGAAGCACCATTTTCATGAAATTTCACCAAATTATAATTAACATAAAATTTAAATTGCATATTACTTCACTTCGTACAGTACTTCACTTCGCATAGAATTATACACTACACTATAAAAGAATCAAGATTCTCAAAATTTTATCCTGCATGAAAATCATCACTTTAATTGAAGGACTCAACTGAAGAAAAATAAGATCTTTTTCTCTTGATAATTACATTTTCCAAAATTCTTAAGCACATATTAGCTAAGATTTAACTAGGTATTTATAGGCTAATGTGTATGTGGTTAACATGTGATATTCCCACAAAATATGTTATGTAATTCAAATGTATGAAACACAAAAAAAATATATCACCACTCTTCACAAATAGATTCTCTTTCACATAATATAGATCAAAAACTACATTCTCAATGTGCATCGCATAATGAATGGAGTTATGAAAACTTTTTATCACACACTATTTATCATGGTATAAGAAAACCTATACTTATGAAAATTTATTCATCATGTGAGCTATATTTATTCTTCCACTCTCACATAGAATCTCATTCTCCAAGTGTATACATGTTCACATACTGAAATTCTTGTCTAATAAAACAGTCTCTTTTATTTCTCAAACCCAAATTCACAAAAAAAATTATGGTTTTTGTAAATACATACTTATCTTATTTCCATACTTACATCGATCTTACAATCCTATAACATGGAATTTGAGATCATTTGTGGTTGAAACATGAAAATCCTTGAATGTACAAAAACCATTCAATGATTAGGCTATTGAAGATGATGCTCGACATAATCAGATGACTTAGATTAAATAAATCTAAAAACTGATGGAATATGCATAAGTTTTTAAGGTGTTTGAATAGTTCCTACATAGGTCAAATCCCACATTGATCTCCAAAATGGATTCCCTCCAATTAATAATGGGTATCGATTCTATCACCTCAACTCTGGGTATTTGGGTCTTCTTTAGGCTTCTTCTAGCACCGACATATGATGACACCTCATCTATCGATGTTCCACCCCACACGGTGGTGCCACATGCTCTTGTGTATGCGATGTGCTTGATATGCCTTTATATGTAGGCACTCTTCCACTTCAATGCTACCCTAGGATGTCTATATTGATCTTCCTTCCACATGGTAGACCTAGGTATCATATGTGCAGTTAAGGTGGGGCCTTGGTTGGTCAAGGGATGGCTAATTTTTTAGTATAAGGGAAACTAAAATTTACTTAGTATAAACTAATTAAAATCCAAGTAACTCAAATATCATCTAAAAATTATTCTTCAAAAATTCATCATGAAATTTTTTAATATTTTTTGCATAGATTTTACAATATATATCCTCATACAATAATTTAATATTTCATAGCATTATTCAAAATATTTATTCACCTAATTAAGGGATGGTTTCTTCATTTTATTTTTAATTCTTTTCTTATTATAAACATTGTGCAAACTCCAGACCCAATTAGCACATGTATTAGTCATTATGACCAGTTCAAAAATAATCACAATTATTATTTCCATTGTTTATTATACTTTTCAACATGAATTATTCAAGATATTATCTACACATTACTTTTACATAGACCATGGAATTACCTTAATCAACCTATGAATATAAATGATTTCTATATCAAGGATGACATCTGATTCCTTAAGCCTCATCAAATACTTGTTTATGTATTCTTCATATATTGACATTAAAATTTACTAACAGAAAATAAAATATTATTCATTATTCAACCATTCACTTATACTCTTTACATTATATTGAAATTTTTTAATACAAAAGGTCACCAAATATTTTCTTGATCGAACATCTAATATTAAATTCCATTTAAAATACATGATGTCATATATATTTTTAAGGATTTATATAATTTTAAAATTTCTAATTATTTAATAATTTAAATAGAATTTTAAAATTATGGTAAATGAGCATCATTTTGAAATTCAGTTAAATATAAAATTTAGGTAGATAAATATTATTTAAAAATATATATAATAATGAAATACCAGCAGAAAAAAAATATTTTGAAAATATAACAAATATTTAACACTTCCTAAAAATACTTTGAACAAAAAAAGTTTTCATAATAAATTTGGAAGTCATATTCCATTGATAAATGACTTGGTCTTCATCTTTTAATGATAGTTTCATAAAGTTTTGAAATAATTTTTGATTTTTTTGAAAAATTAAAAACTTTTTAGAAAGTTGGCTAGAAAATGTTTAACAAATTTTTCCCTAAAATAAAAGGAATAAATGAAACATAATAATAAAACCTTTTAAAGTAACTAATTTATAAAAATGTAAATAAGAAATACTAGGGTGTATTGGTTATAGGTATTCATCTTTCAATTCACAACAACGTAAATTTTCAGAATTATTTCTCTAAAAAATATATTTCCATTGTTATAAAAGTATTTTAAAATAGAATATTTGGAACCCATATTTGAGTTTATCTTTTATATTTATATATAGTAAGTTTTGATGATATGAAATTTTGTTTTTTACAAAATATTAAACTCTACTAAGAGAAAAAAAATCTTCTAATGTCCTCCTTACTGGCATTGGGTGCACAAAATTTTTTTTCTTGGAACATAATAGTTTGACTACTAGATTGAATTTCTATTGGTTTTATAACCTAATATGGATGTATTTCTATTTGGTCTTATTTATCTATACATATTTTAAAAATCTTTTATTCCTATGGTAATATTAGTCAATATCTTCTTTAAAATTTCAATCTCATACTTAAGTTTGATAATATCAGTCTTATCTTGAATAAAAGTTACACTTTTAGATTTTTTTTCCATATTCATCAGATTATCTACATTTTTATTTACATATTCTATAACTTTAGATTTTATTTTTATATCGGTAAAAAGTTTATCAATTTTTATATTTGAATTTTCTAATTCCAAAATAAGCTTTTCATTATATTTTCTTATTTTAGTTAGCTTATCCTAAACTTTTATAACATTATATTTTCTTTTAGTAAATCCTCATTTAATCTTAGTATGCTTTTTATACAACTTTTTGTATGAAGTTTCACATTCAAAAATATAGTCTCTCATTTTTTAATATTTTTTAGATCACTTTACTCATCATATGAACTAGATTTATTTTCATAATTAGTATCAATTTTATATTTATAATAACTCTTTGAATCTAAAGATTTATTTGTAAGATCTTTGGTAGTTAATCTTTCAATAAAACATTTATTCATATTTTTGGAATATTTTCATATAATATAGTAATTTTTCTCTTGTTGTCACTTTTCTCATATTAAATTTTTAAAATAAAATCACTTTAACTTGTGATCTAAGTGTGTTGGCGCCAAAATTTGGGACAAAGAAGAAGCCCAAAGAAGGCCCCAAAGAACCGCCTCATGAAGCCCCTTCGTGGAGTTCACCCAGCACCGCGGCCGTCGCGAAGCCAGGAGGCGGGACGCTCTGCGACCGCAGTTGAGGTTCGCGAGCCCACTGCGATTCCAGGAGGTGGGATGCTCTGTAACCATAGTTGACATTCGCAAGCCTGCCACGAAGCAATGAGGCAGGGCGCTCTGCGACTACACTTGACGTTCACAACCTGCCACGAAGCAACCTAGTCCCTCTTCGCACCGCGTGAGCTCCACTCCGCAGCGCTTCTCGCCTAAAAATATCAGGCTCCCCCTGATCCCAAAGGATGAAAATCTGACCTTTCGAATTCCCAGCTCTTGAATCGCGAAGCATATTTCTGCTCTGCGAACCATGAGCTATGCGAGGTACTTCCACTTCGCGAAGTGCCTCCCATTTGTCTCGTTTTGATCCCCTCTTTCGAGAGGGGTGCCTTTTGCGAATCCTAAGGTATTTTTCAAAGGAAGGGGATCCCCAAGGGGACTGGGGTTGTCGCAGAGCATTTATGCTTCGCAAAACACCCTTCATGTACACATGATCCACATGCTAAGGTAGGGTCACTATACTTCATGAAGCACATTGCTTCACGACACCTTGCTTCGTGAGGCACCTTTGCTCCATGAGGCAGTGCTCCGTGAATGCCTCTTCACTTCGCAAAGCACCTCCCATATGCACCTCCACCCCATGCTAAGGCTAAGGCACCCCACTTCGCGAAGTACACCCCTTCATAAGTTCCCTCCGCCACGCGGAGCAATAGAGCTTCACAAGGCCCTCGCCTATGGACCCCTCTGCTTGGAAATTCCTTTTCCCGTGTGACCCTCCAGGATTGTACGATGTGACTTCAAAGTCCCCAAGATGATACCACTCACTGCGTTGCTTCGCCTAATTCTTCTTTTCATAGGCATGCTAATGGATATTGCTTCTTCGAATATCTACGCTAACGTGGACCCCTCAATGGTTCGCTCCATGACACCCCCTCACCACGGCGTTGTCGGTGTCTTCCCTCCCATAAGGAGCAGAGGGTACTGGTTATGTAATCCCTAAGGGTGTGAAGCACACCATCCTCATCCGAGCTGCAGGAAATTAAACTACCAAGCACCATCGTCCTTAGCACATGACGTTAAACTATGACCTGGCCCCGTGCCTCGCACGCGGGGTGCCCCAACTATGGACATTCTCCATGCCCCCTGGTCTCCACAGGGGATGATACCCTCCTTATGGGAGTGGCGTTTGTTCATGGGGGAAGGGCAGCCACCTTGGTGTAAACCCCTATCCCTTTTTGTAAGAGGTAGAATCCCAACTCCTCCTCACTTCCTCAGTGCCAAGGACCAAGAGGGGAGATGGGGACAGGGGTTCTTGTCACCCTTTCCCTCCCCCACTGGGCTTTGTCACCATCGGGACTCCATCCTATAGTAAGTCCCAATATTTCTCTCCCTAGGCTACTCCATGCGAAAGCCCCACCCCACATCCCACAAACGCACCTTTCTCTACGTGGTCGTCAGGCCTTTGCTGCCTCGTGTTTCTCACACCAACCATGACTCACGTGGGCTTAGATTGAGCATCGACCATGACATCGCCTCCATCCCACATGACGTTAAACTTTATTCCCCAACCCGAACTACGGGGACTTTTATCCATGTCAAGGCATGGTACATAGGAAGCCTCCATGAGGTTTAAGCCCCATACCATCCCAAACTACGGGTACTTTGATCCATGTCAATGCATGGTACGTAGGAAGCCTCCATGAGGTTCAAGCCCTATACTAACCTGAACTAAGGGGACTTTGATCCATGTCAAGGCATGGTACGTAGGAAGCCTCCACGAGGTTCAAGCCCCATACCAACCCGAACTATGGGGACTTTGATCCATGTCAAGGCATGGTACGTAGGAGGCCTCCACGAGGTTCAAGCCCCATACCATCCCGAACTACGGGGACTTCGATCCATCTCAAGGCATGGTGCGTAGGAAGCCTTCATGAGGTTTAAGCCCCATACCAACCAAAACTATGGGGACTTTGATACATGTCAAGTCATGGTACGTAGGAAGCCTCCACGAGGTTCAAGCCCCATACCAACCCAAACTATGGGAACTTTGATCCATGTCAAGGCATGGTACGTAAGAAGCCTCCACGAGGTTCATCCCCATACCAACCTGAACTACGGAGAGTTTGATCCATTTCAAGGCATGGTATGTAGGAAACCTCTATAAGGTTCAAACCCCATACCAACCCGAACTATGGGGACTTTGATCCATGTCAAGGCATGGTATGTAGGAAGCCTCCATGAGGTTCCAGACCACCACCCGGTCGTTCCGACCTCATTTCACGTCGGTTCACCCCCGTCCCTCATGACGTTAAACTGTATCCCCCATACCAACCTGAACTACGGAGACTTTGATCCATGTCAAGGCATGGTGCATAGGAAGCCTCCATGAGGTTCAATCCCACCACCCAGTCGTTCCGACCTCATTACACATCGGTTAACCTCCGTCCCTCATGACGTTAAACTGTATTCCCCATCCCGAACTACGAGGACTTTGATCCATGTCAGGGCTTGGTATGTAGGAAGACTCCATGAGGTTCAAGCCCCATACCAACTCGAACTACGGGGACTTTGATCTATGTCAAGGCATGGTATGTAGGAATCCTCCATGAGGTTCAAGCCCCATACCAACCCGAACTACAGAGACTTTGATCAATGTCAAGGCATGGTATGTAGGAATCCTCCACGAGGTTCAAGCCCTATACTAACCCGAAATACGGGGACTTTGATCCATGACAAGGCGTGGTACGTAGGAAGCCTCCACGAGGTTCAAAACCCATACCAACCCGAACTACGGAGACTTTTATCCATGTCAAGGAATGGTACGTTGGAAGCCTCCACGAGGTTCAAGCCCCACCACCTGGTTGTTCCAACCATGTCGGTTCACCAAACATCTTGGGCCACCTCAGAGCGTAAGCCCCAAATGCCCCCATACCGCATGACGTTAAATTGTATTCACCACCTAAACTATGTGGTCTTTGATCCTTACTAAGGTAAGGTACGTAGGAAGCCTCCATGAGGTTCAAGCCCAACATCCATCCATTCCGGATCATTTCACGTCGGTTCACCCCCGTCCTGTATGACGTTAAACTGTAGACCCCATTCAACGGTAAGCCGTGGTGACCCCGTTCAGCGGAAAGCCACTGTCAGATGAACTACGCGGACTTTGATTCCCTGCCATGGGGATACGTAAGAAGCCTCTTTGAGGATCAAGCCCGAAACCGCCATCATCTTCACGACGGTCTCATCCCATTCACCATCCCCATAAACTACTCCATCATCCATCCTGATCCTTAACCGAGCCGCCACATCCCGCTGGGATCATTCCATTCCATTCCTTGTTCCATATAAAAGCATTCGGCTGGCCGCCTACGTGATGGCCCTAATATCGGTGTTCCCTTCAGGAGGTTCCTCCGTCTGATCCACTCTAGTCAGTGTTCTGATCAGCCTAATCCATCTCCGCTAGACGTTAAACTTGCGGCATACCCTATGTTAAACATAGGAAGATGAGGAAAACCTTAGATACATGCCCATGTAATATGATTCTCCATGTTTGATGTGGGATACCTCGGGCCTCCGCGACCTCAAGAAGCCCTATAATAAGGGGCAGAAGACAGACACGCTAATCCCCCAACATCCATGTAACACCCTGAGATTTTATGAGAAATATATTTTTTTAATGTCTTATGTTATATGCAACACCAAGGAAATCTTTCACTACATACAACACTATCTTGGATTTCATTACACGCAAGAGCAACCTTCGTCGATAGCTTGCGTTGTACGCAATATTGAGTTTCACTAAAAAATGATATATTATTATAATATTATGAACTATCCGTTATGAATAATATTAACCGAATTTTGAATTTTATAACATTATAATTCATCTTACACATTTTCTAGAATGTGATATGAAAACAAAATCAATTTTTTAGATAAAAGAAGTATTTTTCAAAAAATACAGTTTTACCGCCTTTTGATGGTGCACCCATTTTAAATATAATTTTTGACAAGTTTATAAGTTAAATTTTACAAAATAAACTTCTTATTTTGAATCAGGATATAAAAATTTACATTGGATAAATTTTTGATACTTTTCTGATAACTTCCAAATTTTGATGAATAGTAAAAATACGCTAAATTTTTCTTAAAAACAACTTTTTCATCAAGATAATTTATATAGTTAAATGATAAAATTTAATGGTTTTAAAGTATAAATAGAATAAATTTTTACCATTTAATATAATTTATGTCATTACAATTAATTTTACATTGAATTCATAGGTAAAAACATTTCAATCTTTGACAATGTTTTAACTTTTAAAACCCTTTTTCTTAACGACGAGATTAATTTTAAATTAATTACTGAAACTTATGTGTTTTGAATTTTGAAAAATGAATTAAATATTTGGATTTAGTGGGTCCAAATTATGCTAATAGGTTACTTTTATTTTTTTGACATTATGAATAGTAACTACGGTAATTTTTATTTACTATAGTTAAAGGTAAATCGGGTAATTAAGGGTAAAAATAAGATTATAAAATTACCCCAACACCTGCCAAAATTATATGGTATGAATAAAAGTCTACCCATATCACCTAAGGGTATGAATAGATTCATTTCATAGACTTTTGACCATGAAAATTATATCATTATTATTAAAACCAAAGAAAGTGACAACATGTCACTCTCTTATATCTTATAAGTGTAATAATTTTAATTTAGTGATAAACTTCATAAAACTTAAAACATGAATAGTTTCCAGAAATATAATAAAATTATCTAAATCATGTGAATTTATTTATAATTTTTAGGGATTAAATAATTATCATTAATTCAGACACAATAGTGATGTTGAAATTATTTTATTGATTGAAATATCAAATAAATGGTTTTAAAAATATTAAAATAAATATTATATGAACTATTTAATGTGATCCATGAATTTTATAGATAAATATGACATTTTATGAACCTATTAAACTTTTATTTCGAACATATCTTCTGTGTGGATTTTATTTACATTCAAATAAATGAATAGTGTCAAAATCGACACTATTATTACTTTATAAAAATAACATATTATAAAATTGTTTATAAATCACAAAAATATTTAAAAATTATAAATTGAAATTTTTATGGTCTAAAATTTCATAAATTATCCAATTATAGACAATTCAAAACACATAATTAATTATTTATAACAATTTAAAATTTATAATATTATTACCACAAATAAAATTAAATAGATTAAATAAAGATAAATAAATTTGATAAGGTTTAAAATAAATTCACAACAGGTATAAATTTTATTGGTTAATGATATTATAACCCTATCTCATCTAATCTTCTAATTGAGTCATTTTTGGATGTTTTTAAGTGGGGTTTGAATTTATTATAAATTAATATTTCTTATGTTTCCAAAGGTGACCCTCTCCTCCCTTATAAATGGGAACCTCCTCCCTCTCCTCCTCACACCATTTTTAGCCTTCAATCTCGTCCAAAATCTGACAATTTCTCTTCTCCACTTCCCTAGAAACATACTAGAGGTCTTGGTCTTCTTCAAAGACCAACTTCAGTGCCCTAAGAGGAGGTTTAGAAGAGGCGTGTCGAATAAGAGGTGATATCCTTTTCCGATCCTTTCAAATTTATTTATTCTTCTACTTCCTATTATTTATTTGTTTCATTATAAATTAATAAAATTAGTATCACTAATATACTGATATGTTATTATAAATATGAAACAAACCTATTTCACCTTCTATCCATCCTACAGAAAATGAAATCACCACGCGTTCGTACGTACAGAATATCATCTCCACACCGTGGTGTAATCTGTTTTCCACCACCACCTTAATTGGATGGGTATAATGGTGTAAATAATAACTATATATGATTATTATAACATGGTACTAATTCTGATTTATTCTATCATCCACTCCAATACCATTCAATAATTATGGGAATGATATCATCGCTCGTGCGTACGTACGGCTTACCGTCTCCACGATGCGATGTGATTCGTTCAACATGATCTTCATTAAACCATGATTATATAAACGAATTGAATGAATAAATCTGATATATATTATACTACTACCATTATGTAAATGATGTATCTATAACCTAAAAATACTAAAAAGAATTTATCCGACAAAACATGCATAAGAACATAACGCAATGAACACCCGAATAACAAGTAGCAATGAAATATTACTAATAAGAAGCTAAGAATATGACCATATATGATATCATAACAATAAGTATGATTATGGAATAAGTTAATTAAATTATTTAAATCATTATTACAGTAGTTTCAGATACGTACAAAGCATATCGGACCTATGGTAATGGAAAATCTCACAATCTCATTTTCATCCGAGATTGTTTATACTTCATAATTTACTGAGGCATATTTACCATACACATCCATGTTTCCTCAATATGTAATATTATTTATATCCTCCTACAATTGTTTAAATCCAATTTTACCTATTGGTGAATTTTTAGTAAAAGTTATTAAAGGAATCTTTTGTCATTTTCAATACGAGATAATTTTTGACTTTTCTGGCCAAAGTACGAGAAGAATGTTTTTTTTATTATACGACATGAATGGATTTTTATGAACATTATTTCCATGAAGCTTAATTTAAAATTTTTCAAGTTTATTTTCAATTAACTTATTTTATTTTAAAATTGTACGACATGTTAAGAAAGGGAAAATGATTTTGAATTAGAAAGGATATTTTCCTCAAGAATGGAGTTCAAGTGTTTTATCAAAATTATTTTCCATTTAAGATAATATAGGGTTCTGTTTCTATCCCTATTATTAAATTGATTTAATTATGTTATGATGGAATTATTTTTATGAAGTCCATTTATCTTATACAGATTATGTTATGATGGCATGATGTTTAAGAATCTCATTTTTATTACATGGGTTATGCTATGATGTATGATTTGTGATTTTGTGGCACACATAAGAATGGTATAATTATGAGATGGTTGGGACCTATATCTCCCTCTAATGCATTGGGTAAATATTTATATCTCATGATATATACATGGATGGAACGGCAAGTTAATCCAGTTTAGTGATACAGGACTAGAACGAGTAGTGAACTCGGTTCAATAATGGACTTTGTCCGATATGATGGTCTTGGAAATGAGTCTTGACTAATATGAAATTATTTTCTATGATTATGTGTTTATGCCACAAAGTTTCATGTTTTATGTTATGATTATTGGGATTACATTTCACTACTATGATTTATCCCATGTCATGATATTATGATCTCTTTTACAGGTTAAGATTTTCAAAATGTTATGTTCTTATGAATATGATATGATTGAAATTTCCTTTGTTTACCCTTACTGAGAATTTGAGCTCACCGTTTTGTATGTTTTATTTTCCCATGGTCAGGAAGAAGGGTATTAAGTAGGATATTCCAAAAGGGACTCTGGATATGATGAAATAAGCGGGAGACAATGTAGATGATTTATGAACCAGTTGTTTATGTTTTCCAGTTTCTAAAGACACTATACCTATACGGTCCTATCATGGTTTTGTTATATGTTGTAATAAGTATGATTCAATTCTGAAGTAATAAAAATGTATGTAAAGTATGGTTCATTATAGTCCAGACACACCAGTGATACCCATAACGTGACTACTCCCCTAACTGAAGGTTGCTACCCTGACTGGACCCCTTGGAATGTCCTGATAGAAGAAGCATAATTAACTGGTGTCAATGAAGATATGGCACCGGGAATAGTTTCATGAACAACGTATTAAATCTATGAGGGATACCCAGACTAGGTGACGAGTTCTAAGGAGGAATCAATGGAAGGAAGAATTGACATCCCATCATCCCGTTTCTATCAAGGATAAAACGTCCCTAAATAAGGAATGGATGTCGCCTGCCTTTGGAAAGAGGGAATACGGGGTAACAAAGACGCACCTATCGCACTCAAGCGGACAGAAGCGCGCACCCCGGAAAAAGCATCAGAAACAGAAATGGTGAACCTGACATGAATATATTCTCCTTAATATGAATATTAGTATTGCTCTGGGCATCAATGGATTGATGTGTCACCGGATCCAGCTATCCGACATGGGGTCCCGCCAAGAAAATAGTGGGCCTGGCGTGAAACTCACCAGAATTTTGGGCAGTAGAACGTTGGACATCCCATTCTGTGACGCTGTCAGCATGGATCCCTCTTATCGGTCACGAAAGACGGGATGGCGCTGGGGCATTGGTTGTCGATTCCTTTTTCCTTTCAGCACTAACGAGTTCATCTCTATGCTTCTGAGGAATCAGGTTGCTGCCATAGGAACGCGTTCACTGCCTGCCCGCCTACACAGGGGCTGGGGCAATGCCAGCATAGCCTTTCTGTGTGGCTTCACCTCTTCCGCAACATCTTCTGCATCCACGACTGTGGGGCACCCACACCTCATCTCCCCATCAGAAGTTATCCAACGAAGGGTAATTAACGACCTCGTATGTCTTTACTTGGAGGAGAGAATAATCCCAACCCGAGATATGGCCTGCCTGGACCTGGAGGCATCTAGGACCCACCATCAACACCCCCCCCCCCCCCCCCGAGGGCCGTGTAGGGAGTCGCTGCTCCCCACCCTAATATTTAATCGTTTTGGGAGCCTTTCCCCAGAGTGCTTTGACGAATCCCTGCCTTACACTGATGGGGTGGGCGACGTCTGGCCCAGCCCGGTCAGAGTCTCAATCCAAGGGCTACCAGAAAGGGCTCCCACCCAGTCGTGTCATCACTGTCGTCTGGCCTTATCGAAGTAGGACCATGTAAGCTATGCACCTACACCACCAGCCCCAGTTCGTCCGACCTGACGCCAGCTTTGGGTACAATATGAGGAGGTTTCCCACCAAGGGACGTCAACGTTGAGGGATACTATGGCCTGAGCCACCACTGACGCATATCATTAAGTCCCTGCACACACTGAGCAGGGGCGCTTATACGCCCAACAGGGATCAAGGCCCCAACCGCCCCACAGGCAGGCTCGTTCGACTCTCCTGGTCGCAGGCATGAGCAGGGGTCACCGTGAACCAACCCACAGTGATGCGACCCCATACGGAGGTCCTCCCCGTACCACTACCACACAGATCATGGGCCTTCCCCGCTCTGAGGCTCGACATAGAGGTCTGCCCCATGCTACCCCCAATCTGAATGAAGGTCTGCCCCGCGGCAGTGATGTTCCGTACGGGAGCCTCTCCCATGCCCATCACACTGGGTATGGAGTCCTTCCTCCTTCCCCTGACCGTCGATGTGGAGTTGTTACCCATCTGGTCTCTCTCCAACGTGGGGATCCTCCCTATGTCTTCTTCATAGTTGGCGAAGGTCCTCCTCACCCTGAAAACCAGAGGGGTGAAGGCCAGCCTCGCTCCACCTACACCAAGAACGGAGGTCCTCCCCATGCTCCTACCTATTCCAGTGGAGGTTTTTCCTGCTCTGGTGCTGCTCATGGAGGTCCTCCCCATGTCCACTTCGACGTTTTTCCCGGTTCACGTCACACCCCGGCTTTCTCGGGTGGAAACCCTCTCCGCCCTAGCACCAGTGCGGCCGAAGAACCGCATGTTGTAAATCAGCTCTATACCGAGGATCCACCCCGGGGCAGGAAGGCGGGTCGTCACCGACACAAGAAGAATCCTAGGAAGTCCATAACAGAGATCAAACCAGTCCACTTCTCAGAATCTGAAGTGGAGGGCGACTCAGCACAGGAACCCTCCCCTCGCTCATCTGAGTCCAGGATCAGGGTAGGGGTGAGGGGTATCAGCCTGGTGCTCCCGGAATGCGAGGTCCACGGAATTCCTACTTCCCTCCATAGGTTTATCCAAGATGATAAAAATCTGGTGACCCTGCAGTTAATGGTCGTGTAGTCACCACCATCATCGTCGAAAGAGATTTCTACCTCCACAAGAGATCGCGAAGAGATATTCTAGGGACCAATGGTGGGTGAGCAGCAGCGCGACCCACCATCGGCAGCCCTGGCCCCTGAGCCAGAAACGGCGGTCGTCATCCCCTCCTATCACGACGTAGCGGCCAGGTTGTTTCACTCCTCGGAGGACAGCCCGAAAATCGGCGGCCAGTTAGCCCGTTCGCCGTATTCTCCACCGGTCGACCTGTCGTCCCAGCAGTCTTCCTCACTACCGTTGCCAGTTCCTCAACCACCCCCAGTTAGCGAGTGGGGAAATCAAGGACCAGACCCTGAATTTGAGCCGAGGAGCTTCTGGAGCATCCTTGCAATGGACCACTTCCCCGAGAAGTTCTGGCCGGCAGCAGCGCGGGATTTCTACATACCCGAGTCTTTCACCCCAGAGGAAGTTGAGTGTTTCCGCTACACCCTCTGGGCGACGCATTTCAGTCTCTTCCATCAGTGTGTGGTTTACCCCAGGATCCAAGAACATTTTTAGGACATTAGTGAGTAGTGGAATCTAGTCGATATGGCTGCACTCCCTGTGGCCCAGCGCCCCGAGACACCAGGTCGTCATGAGGCGCTCCACCAGCAATGCATTTAGAGTATCAAGGTGCTCTGCAAAATTATCCGGGAGGCTACCCCCCACGTGAAAATCTGTGGCTGGGGGGAGTATGCTACCCTCCTCTTCATCCCTATCCATCGAAAGCCCGACTCGCTATGCGATATTGAGGACATGCCCCCAGGAAGGGTCATGGTCAACATGGCCAATGTAGTGGACAAGGAGGACGAGCTGGAGTTTCTCGGAGACTTACCCCCTGAGGGTGTGCCACCACTATTGGACCCATTGGGGAGGATCACTCATCAGCGGAGGAACCTCCTAGGTCTCCCTGCACCCACTGAGGTGCTGGTACTCAGTTGGAATGCTAGTAAGGTAAAAGAGCATGTCGAAGATATCAAGAACTCCGACCCATCCGCCTCAGTGCAGAAGATAGAGGAGGACCCAGACAAGGCCATGTTGCACCAACAACTTGATGAGAAGAAGAAGTTGGTCGAGGAACTTCTGGATGAACGCATTGTAGAGCGACGACCTGACTACGGTGATCCTAGGTCGGGGCAGCAGGGGCAGGAACAACTACTCCTTGGCGGGATGCCCCCAGGAAAGTCTGATCATTCCGCATTCGCTGACAGCACAGAATCCGGAGCTCAAGACAAGAGGGAATGGAATGTCTCGCCAAACCCTCCTGAACAGCATGACAATCCAAGAAACCCCGCTCGGGCTCCTCCGGCAGCCCCAAGGTTCACTCCGCCAGCCGCTCCACGAGCCGCTGATCTTGTCTACCGCATTGAAGAACCAAGTAATGTGCTCGTGGTTAGGGACCCCCATCAAGATAGGGATCCACGTACAGATGATCCAATTACGTCACTCATTTCTCTCCTAGAGGCTTTGGAAATGTGGCAGGTGGTGATCCCACCAGATGGTAAGCCATACCCGGCATGGGTGGATGATATTCCAGTGCCCCCGGGTTTCATGAATCCCACCTTCTCCCCCTTAAATGGGACGGGGGACCCGCCGTAGCATTTGGCCCACTTCAACTCAAGTTATGGGATCATGTTGGGGACTCCAGCACAGCAGGAGGCCTCCAAGATCTGTTGTTTCGTTCAGACACTAGAGGGGTCGGCGTTCGTCTGGTACAGCCAGCTCCCCGTTGGATCTGTGACCAGCTAGGAGAACCTTCATAGGTAGTTCCTCTACCAGTTCAGCTCTACCACCCGGAATATGAGCATCTAAGACCGCTTCAAGTGCAAGTAAAGGCCTAATGAGCGAGTAACAGACTTTATCGCTCGGTGGAAGGGGCTCACATACTCCCTCAACATGCCACTGACTCAGGAGCAATTGCTGACAATGTGCATAGGGAACGTCAAGATGGAACTGGTTCCTTCTCAGATCACCCAGAAATACCCTAGAGGATTCCAAGAATTCTTCGATAAGGCCCAGCACCTGGAGGAAGCCCTGAAAAAAGTCCAGCCAGGCATGTCCATTTCCCCCTGTGATTCAAATGAGGAGAGCTGGCAGGGCAGAGCCCACTGCGGTGGCTCAAATAGAAGCCCCCAGATAGCTGGAGTTACTATTAGTGGCACCAGCCCCACAGCCTCGCAGAGTCCCTCCTCCTTAGGCACAGCCTCTGACTCCACAGCGTCCTCGGAATCGGCAGGTTCCCCCGCGTAATGCGCCGCCACCGCCCAGGTGGGACAATTAGGGTCCACCTCCTCGACAGGCCCCTCTGGCCCCTCGTCAGGGCCAGGATCCAAGGGATCCCTATCCGGAAATAAGACTCCATACTTACTCATTCAGAAAGAATCAGGTCCCCAGTTACTTCTGTAGCACCCTAGAGTAGGGGATTGTATGCTTGCATGAGTGCAGAAGGCCGGTAGAGGCGAATCTCACCGACCGCCCCAACTACTGCCCCTATCATCAGATTATGGGGAACACCATCAACCAGTGCTATGTGTTTAAAGACTATCTCCAAGACTAGGTTGATAACAACATATTCAGTCTAGGTCCGGCCCCAGCACAAGTAGCGAGTGTCTTTGTGAGGTCAGACAGCGGTAGCGACAGCGAAGGCGAGTGGCAGCAGGTTTCTAACTGCAGGTCCCAGAAGTACGACGACTGGATGGCTCTAAAAATGATTTCTTGTGCCCATGGAATCATTCAGGAATTTATGATTCATTCGGAGCCTTCAGAAGCAGCAACCACCACCTCTGCATCATCATCTCAGTCGGCCTCTTCCCAAAAGAGCAAGCATCGGCGGCGCAAGAAAAATCAATGCGGCCCACCAATGTCGTTGTCATCCCGCACTCTTGGTGACTTCATGCCCCCTGAGATAAGGATCCCTCCCAGAATCTGCCCAGTGGTAGATGATTCTTTGAGTGATAGTCAAGCGTACGCTTCGGTTAACACTGTTGAGTGGGTAAACCCCTATATGACTCCCGACGAGGGGGAACGCCAGGCGAACCTCCCCAACGTCCCCAGCCGACGCCAACGTCGATGAAGCCATGGATATATGGGTCGTCGAGGCACATCAGTCAGTACCTCTATCCAGGCAGTGCATGCCAATGAGACCAGACAACAGGCTCAGCGTAGAGCTCAGCACTCGCAGCCTCTTCATCTGGTTTCGTCAAGACCGCATCCACCACCGTTTGTGCTACTGGATCAGGAAAAGCCACTTTGGCCGCGTCGTGACTAGGTTCACCCTGCTACAGGACGATATCAGTCGTTCGGACCTCATTCGGCAGCTACTCTTCAGGATTTGACCAGTGAGTAGCGGGATATTCCTAGAACCAGCCAGTCGTCGGTCCAGCCGGTAGGACCCGCCATGTCTCCAATCGCAGAGCGGACTCCTATAAGCAGAATTTCGCACCTTGCAGGGAAGTACGATGTCCTCAAGCACCTTGTCGGAATCCCAGCAAGGTTTTCCATCCTTTAGGCCCTCCGCTTGTCATCACATATTCGCAAGGCCCTCGCTAAGGCTTTAAGGATCCCCCTCCAGTTTGAGATGGAGGTGGCAGCCGCAGAAGCCTTTCATGCTGAAGTAGATGAGAATGTCGAGTGCCAGACCATCATTTTATTCTCCAGAGAAGATGAAGACTCTCCCATATAGGGTAACATCCTCCCATTATACATCACTGGCCAATTTAATGGTGTGGAGGTTCACCGCTGTCTCATTGACACCGGATTCGGGATCAACCTTATCCCGACGCGGACATTGTGAAAGCTGGGGTTATCCGAGGATGACCTAACTCTCTCCAATTTAAGGATCCAGGGATATGATAGGACAGAGAAGACCCTGGTCGGCAAGATCCGTTTGAAGACCCAGTTCAGTGGCCTAATTTCCAGTACTGAATTTATGGTCATCTCCCAGGACACCGCGTACAATGCATTGATGGGCAGACCATGGCTCCATCTGCACGCGGCAGTCCCCTCGTCATATCACCAGTGCCTCAAGTACTCCCTGAATGGTCGATTAGGCGTACTCCAAGGTGATGCATCTCCTTTTTCCTCATTTGAATCCTGTTATCTGGACGTGGACTATTACAAGAGCAAGTATAAGCAGATTCTGGCAAGTGAGTTTGAGCCGCCATGGTCACAAGCGACCCCTAGGCCGATCTGGATGATGCCTACATCTTCCCAATCCATCAATTTGATGCCACGACCCCCGACATGGGGCAATGCTTTGTTGTCTCTATTACAAGAGGAAGGAATATTCCCAAGTCCAAGCGACGGAGGAGAATCACCTCGTACTCCTACACAAACCATGATCAGGTGATCCCGGAACCTCCTACCCACATACTCTACCGGGACTTTGATCCATGTCAAGGTATGGTATGTAGGAAGCCTCCACGAGGTTCAATCCCACCACTCGGTCGTTCCGACCTCATTTCACATCGGTTCACCCCCTTCACGCATGACATTAAACTGTATTCCCCATCCTGAACTATGGGGACTTTGATCCATGTCAAGGCATGGAATGTAGGAAGCCTCCACGAGGTTCAAGCCCCATACCAACCCAAACTACGGGGACTTTGATCCATATCAAGGCATGGTACGTAGGCAGCCTCCATGAGGTTCAATCCCCATACCAACCCAAACTACGGAGACTTTGATCCATATCAAGGCATGGTACATAGAAAGCCTCCACGAGGTTCAAGCCCCATACCAACCCGAACTGCGGGGACTTTGATCCATGTCAAGGCATGGTATGTAGGAATCATCCACAAGGTTCAAGCCCCATACCAACCCGAACTACGGAGACTTTGATCCATGTCAATGCATGGTACATAGGAAGCCTCCACGAGGTTTAATCCCCACCACCTGGTCATTCCGACCATGTCAGTTCACTAAACGCCTTGGGACGACTCAGAGCGTAACCCCCAAATTCCCTCGTCCCGCATGACGTTAAATTGTATTCACCACCTAAACTATGTGGTCTTTGATCCCTGCTATGGTAAGGTATATAGGAAGCCTCCACAAGGTTCAATCCCAAAATCCGGTCATTCCGGCTCATTTTACGTCGGTTCTCCCGCGTCCTTCATGACGTTAAACTGTAGACCCCATTCAGCGGTAAGTCGTTGTGACCTCGTTCAGCGGCAAGCCGCCGTCAGATGAACTATGCAGAATTTGATTCCCTGTCACGGGGATATGTAGGAAGCCTCTTTGAGGCTCAAGCCTAAAACCACCTTCATCTTCACAATGGTCTCATCCCATTCACCATCCCCAACAACCGCTCCATCATCCATCCTGATCCTTACCCGAGCCTCCACATCCCGGTGGGATCATGCCATTCCATTCCTCGTTTCGTCTAAAATCATTTGGGAGGCCACCCACGTGATGGCCCCAATATCTGTGTTCCCTCTAGGGGGTTCCTCCGTCTGATCCACTCTAGTCAGTGTTCTTATCAGCCTGATCCATCTCCACTGGACATTAAACTTGCGACATACCCTATGTTAAACATGGGAAGCTAAGGAAAACCTCATATACATGCCCATGGAATATGACTCCCCATATTCTATGTGGGATGCCTCGGGCCTCCGCACCCTCAAGAAGGCCTATAATAAGGGACAGAAGACAGAAACGCCAATCCCCCAGCGTCCAAACACACCAGTGATGCTCCCAACGTGACTACTCCCCTAACCGAAGGTTGCTGCCCTGATCGGACCCCTTAGAATGTCCGAAAAGAAGCAGTGTAATTAACTAGTGTCCATGAAGATATGGAACCAGGAAGAGTTTCACAAACAACATATTAAATCTATGAGGGAGACCCGGACTAGGTGACGAGTTCTGAGGAGGAATCCATGGAAGGAAGAACCGACATCCCATCATCCCGTTTCTATCAAGTAGAAAACATCCCTGAATAAGGAACGGATGCCGCCCACCTTTGGAAAGCGGGAATGCGGGGTAACAAATCTGTGTCTGTCGCACTCAAGCGAAAGGACGCGCGGGCCCCGAAGAAAGTGTCAAAAACAAAGTGTCCATTTATTTTTGACATTTATTACTTCTATTATTAGAATATTTTCTAGAATATCTATTTTCTTTATTCTTAAGTTCAAGATAATCAGGTCTAATATGTCATCTCTTTATGCATTCATAAAAACTGGTTCTGAAGTATTATACTTCTCTTTTATATTTCTAAAATAATTTCTTTTGAATTTATTATTTTTGAACATCCTTCTTACTAGGTTATCAAGTCCACCATCAGTTGGTTCATTCTCACTTTTTTTAGAAAATTTTCTTAAACTTTTCTTGGAAGTAATTTTTTTTTAATTACTGATATTTAAAGTTTTGATTGTTATAAAGAAAAAATTATTTTTATTTTTCTCCTTTTTTGTATCTTTTTTTAAAGATATTTCATACTGTATAATTTGACCAATTAATTCATATATACTTAAATTAGTAATATTATTTTTAAAATCAATAAAATTTCTTTTTCTCTAAGAGATTGAAAACTATTCACTGTTGTCATAAATATATGATGTATTTGAGCTTTTGATTCTCTAAGAAGAAAATAAAAATGTTGATAATCTTCTATGAACATAGCTCTCTTGATTTCAAAAACTTTTAAAGTTCTAAAATTAATAACTTAAATATTTTTCCATATACCACAATAAATTCAACAAGAAGAAATTTGATTATATATATTACTTTAAATAGAACATAATAAAGTGTTTTGGACTCTAAAGTTTAACTAAAATTCATTATTTCAATCTCTTGTAAAAGTAAAATATTCTTTCTCAAGATATTTATACTCTCTAGTAAGCCGGATAAAATTATAAATCCAGTGTTGATAGGATATGTTTCAATTTTATCTATCCAGTATTTATAGTCATTTCCATCAAAGATAGGTGGTATATTTGGATTTAGATTATCTATGGATTCAACATGTAAACCTTCCATTCATTTAAAAAATATCTACACACTATTAGGTGCAAGGAATATGAAATATGAAAATCTGATATGTAAATCTAAAAATATAATATCAAGTTCAGTTTTTAATGTTGAAACCACCTCTAGTACCAAATATAGAATCAAAATGGTATGAAAAAATATGAAACAAGAGGGGGGTAATTGTATTTTAAAATCAACTATTTATTTTTTTCCTCATCGATAGATGAAAGTATAGGTATTATAAAAAATCGATAGCCCCATAATAAATGTAGCGGTATTACAAACAACTGATAAACACCCAAGATCAAATTAGAATAAAAAAGTTTAAGTATTATAATTTCAAATTATAGAACAACATAACATGCACACTGAAAATATAAAATTAATGTTATTTTATCAATTATAGATAAAAATGTTAACACAAAATAAATAGAAACAAACTTTATTACAGTAACTAAATTAAGAAATTTAGTATAAGTTTAATTACTAAATAAAGTGTGTTAATTTGAAAATTTATTACTCCTTTAAAAGGATATTATTAAAACCCTAACTTTTACACTAAAGTGAAAGGTATATATGTAAGACTAATCTTAGGAATTATTGACTTTAAACCTATCAAAAGGTATATTATTAATTTATAAATCAAGATTCTATCTTCCTTACCCTAGAAGCTCTATACTAGTCCGATCATAATTTCTCATGCTATTAAAACAGGTAGCATGGTTTTCACTACTATAGTGACTAGTTGCTTGGTGTTTCCATTACTATAACTAGTAGCTCAGTTATTCTTGCTACATAAACCATAGTTCAATTTCCCCCCACTACTATAACTGGTAGCTCAATTTATTTTTTACTTAACTAGTATCTTGGAAAAACAATTACTATAAGAAATACTATATTCTTTTAGAATGAAATCCTCTCAAGCATAATCTCTATAAAAACACTTAGAAATAAAAATGATCAGATGTAAATTAATCAACAAGTAGTAGAATACTTCAATAGATTGTGGCTCTCAAAGTTTTCTTATATCACTTTTTATTTTTCTAATACATGAGGTGCAACTCTATTTATTAGAAATATTCCAACGGTTGGATTCCACATTTATTAAGATCAATTTCAACAATATTGGTAGTATATTTCTTGATCATATTTCAATGGATGTAGATTATTTACATATCTACCAATGAGTCGGTTTAGCACTTCTATAGTTCTTTTGTTGAAAACCCTTAAACTTTCAATATTACAAAATTCCTTAGGTTATCTGATTTTTATAAATAATTTCCATCATTATTTCATTAAACCTAATTTTATCAGTATTTTGTTTAAACTATTTTATATTCTAGAAACATCAAATATAAAGTAATAAAATTAAGTTAGATCACATTATAAATGAGGTGTTTGATGTTTTTTGAAATATATAAAGTGAAGTGAGTAACAGATATGATAGGGTATATTTCCATTGCAAGATTTATTATATTCTGAGGGTATTTATATATCCCCCTAGTGATTTACTTTATTCTAGGTATGGGTATATTTTCCCCTAGAGACTTATTATGTTTTGGAGAAGGGTACATTTTCCCCATGTGATTTATTTTATTCAAGTTGTGGGTATATTTTCTTCAAGTGGTTACTTATATTTAGAGACACTCTGGTATTGGATAAAGTAGGTATGGTCGGGGTCTGAGGTAGCCTTGTTGGCACCAAGTGACCTGGAATGTACAATTTTCATGCCTTTATATTGTGTTTTTGGTTGGTTTTGTTTCCTGAGCATGACTTAACCCTACATATATGTGTTTTATGAACATCCAATTGATCACGATATCACTCAATTCTGTTGTGAAATTGGGGATTTCTAGTTGGGTTATTGGACTCACCCCATATAAACTTACACGACACGAGTTTCAATATACCTGGGTAGACATTCATGATTTCTCTAAACACACAGGTTCTACTTGGATTTAGATACATGGTTCATTTAGACAGTTATGGAGGATAATGATTCAATAGGAATATTATGTGAGTTGGTCCAAAGGTTGGTGTATTATTTTTTAGTAATGGTTCAGCATATACCGGACAATGTGTCATTTGTTATATATATATATATATGATGCATGTTATTCCATGTTTATCTACTACAAATATATTATGTATTGATGCACCATGTTGGTAGATTTATTACTTTCTATTATAGAACAAGGGGGCTATATTGGCTCCCAGTTTTCTTATATAGGTTTATAGGATTTTTGTTATACGGAGGAGTCATACTGAATTCTCGGTAGATTTACGAATGATCCTAGAGACTTATTTTAGAGGGAATAGTATCCCCATGAAAAAAAATTGTACCTTGTCGCTAGTTGATAGCCTACAGAATGTGAGGAGTTTCACCTAGGGTCGTATAGCTTCACCCACTCAGATTATGTCTGATCGATCCGAGCTAGGTCGTTACATTCAGCATTTCCTTCACACTTAGATAATAAGTTTCTCTTTTTATATTTAGATAACTTCCTACCCTCCCCTTTAGAAAAAAAATTGAATTTTTAGAATTATTCATTAAGGATATTTTTATTCTTTCACCTTATTCACCACTTGATTCTTATTTTAATCTAGGATAATTTGCTGCAAAATATCCAATAGCAGTAGATTTAAAACATTTCAGTGACAACTTTCCTTTGTAAGTCCTTGTGCCTCTTCTCATTTTTCTAGAGATAAGAGACATAAGATCATTAAACTTATGATTCACACATCTTCCTCTAAATTAGAACCGCTAGCTTCATCTTCAATAACTACTATCTTTGATCTTTCTTGCTTTGAGACTGACTAAAAATTTTCTTTTTTTGGATTTTCAAAATGATCGCTTTTTGGTTGTGCGGTAACCAAAACATCAAACTCAAAACATCACGTGGGAAGACAAAACATTACATTCTAGAAACCAAATTTAAATTTTAAAACACATCAAACATGAAAACAGATGGAGGATCAACCCATGAGGCCCACATCACCCAAAAATGACTCCTACCATCATCATGAACTATTCCTTTCAATGTAGTAGACCTAACCCACCATCATCAATTCTATCCATCACCACTCTAATATGCTAGAGAAACCCACCACCGGAGCCGAACGATGTCATTCCATAGCCACATAACATCATGTTCAACCCCACGATCATATTTCCATGAACACACCATTGGAAACAATCAGAATTGAAAAATTGTAAGTCTTCATCAAAACTACCATCCTCCATCACACTGGATATCCAAATGAAGAACTCATATCCTGGAAAGCTATTGGACACTCGAACATCACTTCACAATTCCCAGAAGAACCATCATACTTGGAATACCTAGGTAGGAGAGATGATACTTGGGTCCAAGGAAGATACGAGCAGCTTTAGTCCCCTTAGAGAGTCGAGCCCTTCACCTTAAATAAGAAAAAACAAATGCAAATGCAAAACATTCCACAATAATTTGACAACGCCCGAACCACTGAAAACCACCCAGACACATGAACGTCAAAAAAAACTGATGAGACCAACATCACCAACCACTCATCAGAAACACAATCGCAACCCACAGTCATCATGGAAAAAATAATAAGAAAATGGGATTGAAACCTTAATTCGAACATAGAAGGAGATCCATAACCAGTAAAAATCTGAACAAGAAAAAATGATAGCAGTATAAAAACTGAAACAGATCTTGGGATTGAAACCTTAAGAAGAAGAACCAACTTCGGTAATGCCTATAAATCTATCATCTATCACATTGCTTTCCTAAACCCTCAGTGTATCTCTTGCTTCAAATCTGACCTGGAGAGGAACTAAGGTATGCAAGAACATGGCCTAAAGAGATGAATAAGGATAAAAATAGAGCAATATCACAGATCAGGGAGATTTGAGTGATAGGGAAAGAAAATCCTAGAGAGAGCGGCATAGAGAGAGAGAGAGAGATGAAGAACCTGAGAGGAGTGGTGTGGAGGAACCATCATCACTGGGGAAAACCAAAACCCTAGAAGACAAGCTGGGATCTCATGAGACAACCCTTTGCCTTCTTCTTGAAAACATTCTCCTTCATTATTTCATAAGTAATAAGAATTCAATGTAATTTATCAATAGGAAGTGTCTTTGTATCTCTAACCACTATAGGAAAACACAAAATTTTTCAATTGTTTTGAAAACCACCGCTAAATATTTTAGGAAGAAAAAATAGTGGTATTTTTTTAAAAAGCTTGCAAATGTGTTTTTTATTTTTTAAAATTTTTTATTTTTTTTAGGGCTGGTTTTTAAAAACCCTCCCCTAAATAAGATTTTTATTTTATAAAAAATAATATATTTTTAAAGGTGGTTTATAAAAACCGCCACTAAATTAATAGGAAAAATATTAAATAATAAATATTAAATTATTATTTATTATTAATTAATAGTATTTATTACTTATAATCATTTATTTTTTATTTTTTATTGTATTTAATTAATTATAATTTGTTAATTATTAATTATTTATAATAATTAGTTATTAATTATTTGAAACTTAAATTAATTCTTGGATAAGTTGAAAATCAGAATTCAGCATCAAATGACCACAACTTTTGATTTGGCTGTCTTTTTTAGCTCCACTACCAGTAAAATTAAAGATTATTAAATGAGTTACAATAACATTATATAATAATTTGGTAATAATTAATAGAATAAAATTAATCATAGTTTTAAGAGAAGTTAAAAATCAAACTTCAACATCAAATTGTCATAACTTTTGATCCGGATGTATGTTTGGGCTCTACCACATATCAAATCGAATCTTACAATGATCTCTATTGGGAGGATCTTAGTCATTATTTTTTTAAGGTCAAAAAAGGTCCATATTTCCTCTAAAACTTTGATTTTTTTTGGATACCATGAATTTTGAACATTATATGAGATTTAAGCATCGTTTAAGAGTGTCTTCATATGATTGTTAGGCCATATATGATTTTATTTCATGGATTTACATTTCTATTGATTTTATAGTTTTTTGATTGATTTGGTTTTCCCTCTTTTGGGGATTTATTATCTGTTTAATATATGTATGTGTGTGTGTGTTTGTATTTTTTTATAAATTTTTGTATATTTATTTATAATTTAAATATATTTATCAAAATTTATTTAAAATTATATATATAATTGTATCTATGCATGGATATTTATATGTATTTATGAATTTTTGTATACAATTATATTCATTTGTAAATATTTATACATATTTATGTTTATATATCTTTATATATTTTATGGGTATATATATATATATAAAGATATTTATATTTACTTGTGTGTGTGTGTGTATTTATTTATATTAGTATACAATTATATATGTGTGTGTGTGTTTATATATATTTATGTAACATAAATGTGTGTTTATATATATTTATGTAAATTTCTTTATATGTATATATATTTTTAGATATTTATATCCATTTATTATTTATTAAGTATTATTTATTATTTATTATTTATTATTTATTATTTATTATTTATTATTTATTATTTATTATTTATTATTTATCATTTATTATTTATTATTTATTATCTATTATTTATTATTTATCTATTTGATATTTATTATTTATTAATTATTAATTTATTACTTACTTATTAAGTATTTATAATATATTTATTTATTATTTATTATTAAATTATTATTAAATTATTATTTAATATTTATTTGATATTTATTGTATATTTATTATATATTATTACATATTATTTATTTTTTATTAATAATTTATTATTTATTACAAACTTATTATTTATAAATAATATATTATTTATCATTAATTTATTATTTATTAATTATTAATTATTAATGTTTAATTATTAATATACGATTTACGTATTATTTATTATTTTATTTATTTATTATATATTATTTTATTTATTTTTTATACATTATTTTATTTATTTTTTATTTTTTATTTTATTTATTGTTTATTTATAATTTATTTATTTTTTATTTATTTTTTATTTTTTATTTTTTATTTATTTATTATTTATTTATTTTTTATTTATTTATTTTTTATTTTTTATTTATTTTTTATTTATTACTTATTTATTGTTTATACACAACATATTTATTATTTATTATATATTGATTTATTGATTATTTACTACTTATTTAGTTTATATTGATTTATTTTTCAAAATTAATTTATTATTATTTATTTATTATTTATTATTTAATTTATTGTTTATTTATTGTTTTTATATTTATAATTAATTCTGTTAGTTTATTATTATTTTATTATTAATTTATTATTAACTTTTTATTTTTTATATACATGTTATTTATTTTTTGCTAATTATTTGTTTGTTATTTATTAATTATCAATCATTAGTTATTTAGTTTGTATTTATTTGTTATGTATTATTTTTTTATTTTTTATTACTTATTATTATTCTTTAATATTATTGTTTGTTTTTTATCTATATATATAAGTATATTAATTTTTTTTTACTCATCACATGAAGAGTCTGTTGGAGTTGTAAAGTCTTTACAGAATAACCAAGAGGTAAGGGGTTCGAATATCACTCAACACATATGTATGCTGAATTTATGCATGACATATATGGCATATGCATGATAATAATAAACAAACAAACAAACAAATATTTATTTATTTATTTGTTTATTTATTTGCGTAAATAAAATATAACGAATTAAAAAATAATCATCATGAAACTATTTATCAGTTGTTTAAACTGTTGCGAACTAATTCTCCTGGTTTTTTAAAAAATGTTGCTAAATCATTTCGCAGCTGTTTTGAAAACCACAGTTAAATAATTAGTGACACATGGTTAGCGATGGTTTCCCTAAACAATTACTTAATGCTTATTTTGGTGTAATGATCTTCCAAGACCAAGACTTTAACATCAAATTTGTCATATAGAATTTGCAATATCTTCTTGACCACTACGAAATCCTCCAATTTCTCAGCAAATCTTTTTATAGTGCTCATAATATCATTCATCCTTTTGAATAATTTACTTACAGAATCAACATCCTTCATTTTCATTTCTTTATATTTTAATCTCAAAATTTATAATTTCTCTCTCTTCATGTTGGTATTCCCTTCATAAATATTCTCCATCTTGTCTCAAATGCCTTTATCTATTTTGATTCATTTAACTTTTATGAATTCACTCTCTAAAATAGAGAACAATATATCTTTTTGATCATGTCCTTTGTTCTTTATATTATTCTTATCTGTAGTTGTCATAGCATTACCTTCAGCATAGGGGATGAAACCATCACTAGCATTTCCCAGGACTTCGAAGGTGATAGATAACAAGTATGACAACATCATTTCCTTCTACATATTATTATTCTTTCCATCAAATATGGGAAACCCCTTATTGTTAATTTAGATTATTCATTGTAGACAATGGGAATCAGTGACTTCATCACTTCTTTACAACCTTCAAACATCCTTGAGTCAATGAAGGTTCTGGCTCTAATACCACTTAAAAAGCCACCCGTAAGATCTAGGATATCATTGAGAGGGGTTGAATTTGTGATCTACAATTTTTTTATGTTTTACTTTAACAACATTCATCTCCTATTAAATATTTATGACTTTTCTATTATATCTCATACACAAACACACATAAAAGATAATAGTAGATTTACAAGGTTCACTACTCAACAAGGGTAGTTAATCCTTGGAATGACTTAGAAACAATCCAAGATCATATGGTCCACTAGAAATTATCTTATGGTTTATAGAAAGTGGGGTATATTCATTATGTTACACTATAGTCTCCTGGCCATGTATGTGCATCCCACAAAATTATTATGATTTAGAACATTTTTACAATAATAAATTCTTCAACTAATTCAGACATTGAACATGTTGTCATTATTCTAAATTCTTCTTTGAAACTTTCACTATTTCAAGTCTTCTCTCATTCTTCTTCAATTTCATACATAGTAGTGAGAAAGAATTTCCTTTTCTTCTTACATCTTCTTCTTCTCTCTCTTTGATACAACAAATTTTCAATGCTACGATATATTTTTGATTTTTAAACTATTGATAAAAATCTTCCTCTTCATTTTCTCTTTTTATATTCACAAAATATTAGTGAATATTATTTCCACAAATCATTTATGGAAATTCACAGTAACCTTGTCCTTCTTCCTTTCATTGGTCAACCATTCCCAAATTCTTCTCAAGATTTCTCATAGTTTTGAATTTAAAATATTTCATTTAAAAATCCTTCCTTTAATGTGTCATGATCTACCCTTTAACTCTTCAACTAATCTCACCATCTCATTTTATGTTTTAAAACTCCCATGAAAACCAATGAATTTATTTCTATTTGAATATTCTTACCATGTTTGGATGAAACCATTACATAACAATATTTCTTGTGTCATGGATTCCTTGAATATATGTAACACCCCAAGTTTTTAAAAAAAATTAAAATGCATGAAACTTTGTTTTAAGTAGATATTTATAACTAGCCTTTAAACATAATTTTTCCACTTCTGTGTTTTGAATTTTGAAAAACAGTCATCTGCAATTCTGTTCAATACGTTATTAAGTGTCTAATGAAACCAACTTAATTTTTTTAAATAGTAACATACCCTTATGAATAGTAATATAAATATTAATATGACCCTAATGAATATAAAATTTTATTATTTTTTATTTTTTGAAGGCTTTAAGATAATTACATCTTTGTTAAATTTTCAATGTGATATAAAAGTAGTTATAGTTTTAAAATTGTTATTTTTAAATAAATTATGATTTTATTTATTTATTAAATTAATAATATTTATAAAATTATTTTAGAAAAATGGAGTTAATTTTTTAATTCTACACATCAAGAAATGGTTAGGGTGAATTTTTGGGAATTTTCTAAAATTCTAAAAAAATTTATGAATAGTAAAATATGATAAATGCTAAATATTTGATTTAATGCATCATAGGTGATGAAAGGCTGATTTAATACCACCTAGTTCAAACTCACATGCCATTATTACTATTTTGGGTCACATGAATTAATATTGTTCATAGTCTTGAGAAAAAATATTATAATAATGATTAAAATAATGTAAAATACATCCTCTCCTCCACTATAAATACCACCCTCATTCTCATCTTCCTCCCACACCTATCAAGCCTTGATCCTTACATAATTTATACCCAATACTCATCCCAAGACTCTTACCCATGTCCTAGATTTTTTGATCTCACCAAAAGGCCAAAACCAAAGGCCTTAAGAAGGATCTCAAGGAGAAGAGACCAAGAGGTAAACATCCTCTTTTGTTTTCTTTCTTTTCTTTCATTTTATGTTATTATTTTTAATTTTCTTTGGCTTATGTTGGGATATGTTATTCCATATCACCCTTAATTCCCATATTATGTAATAATTATGAGATACCCCTTTTCTCACATCAAAATATTTTATGAAATTTTAAGAGACACCGTTAGGCTGCCAAATTTTCATAAGGGAATTCTCAACTTTTCTTTTATTTCGAGATTCATTTCTTTATTTTTCCTCACATACCCTTATAAAATAGGAATTAATGATCCAGTATCTTACATATTCTGTATTTTATCATGTTTATGTAATACTCACCATTACATTTCTTCTCCTCTCCCACTTATTCAATAAATTAAAACACCGTCTGTGATGTGTCAAATTACCGACATCGTGGATGATGTGATTTCAATTTATTTTACTTCCTTCAAGATTGATCATGAAACCATTTGTATGGTTGAACCAGACTATAATTTATGTATTATATATTATATAAGTATTTGGAATCATTTTTTACAAATGTTATTAATTTATAAAACAAATGAGTTCTTTACAATCTAAGAATCGCCAAAATGAACTCAAAAAATATAAATAATGTTTTAACTTATGAATCATCCTCATGTAAGAATTAAAAATTATGAATGGTATAATTTATGGTTCTGGAAATATTTAAATACCACTCCATTCTAATTCTTGAGTTTCACTTCCAATCTACAAGAACATCCATCATGAACTGATCATTGAAAACATGTAAAGAACGCACCCAAAACAATGCGACGAACAAAATACTAACAATTAAAGGGTGACATTATGTAATTAAGTGATATTATAAGGCATTATAAAGATGGATATGTTTATATAAGATATTAATATCACTCTTTTAACCTTTATATAGGAGGTTTAAATGATTTTTAAGTAAGAAAAACCTGAGGTAAAGAAATTATTAACCCAATTTCCATTCTTTGGGTTAATCTTCTTCTTTATTCATTATGTGGAATTAAGATTATTGGTGTGATAAATTTTTGTTTATATTATGTTTCAATATGTCTATTTATATTGTATACACATATCCATTCCATTCTATTAATTCTCACTCCAATTATATTTTAAGGGACTTTCCTTTTAAAATCCTTTTAAAACTCTCTTTAATAAATTTCAAAAAGATTATCTTTATATGTATATGGAATTAGTAGTTTCTATTGATTTCAAGATACTTTATTACCATGATATGTTCATTGGACATTATTTATGTTGGTTAGATCCCATTATAGATCAATATATATTGGTTTGAGCTCATTATAGCTCAAGATATTTTGGGTTGAGCCCATTATAGCTCAAGATATAACGGGTGAGCCCCATTATAGCTCTCCAATGCATTGGGTACTATAGAGACGTAAATTGACTAAAAGGTTATTCCATGTGTAAGGGTTAATGTAATAGTGATATGGTAAATATGTCCCAAGTCAAATGCATGAGGTTTCTATGCATATGATTTTTTATGATTATGGTTTTTATTGGTTTTTATGTTATCACTTGACTAACACTTTCTTTATATCCCTTATTTATTTTTATACTCATCCCAAGTTTTTAAAATGTTTTTCATAGGATATAAGGATTTTTAAGAGAAAAAATGGAGTCATTATGTTTGATATGGATTTTTGTTAAAGAAATCATGTTTTAAGTTTAAATTTTTTACATTTTAAAAAAATGGATCTTGTTTTAGTAGTATCCTATTATATGAATACGGTATGTCATGTATCTAAGATATCATAATTATTTAAAAATATAAACCCAAAAAGATCTTTAATGTGTAATAATGTATGTTATTGTCTAAAATTCATGATTAAGTAATGTTTTAAGGTTGGGTCCTTATAGTTGTTATCAGAGGATTGTTTAGATAACTTTAGGGGTTAGGATGATGTTAATATAATACAATAAATGTTTTTTTACTCTATGGTTAATTTGAAATGTTATAGAATTTAAATATTACCATGTTTATTTGAATAAGATATGTTTGTTTAGAATGGTTGTCCGCAGAAGAAACAAAGAAGCTGAAGAAGAGAGGCACTGACAGAATGACATCCTTCTGAATATGTAGCCCGGAATAGTGGGGATTAGAACCAAGTAGTTTGTGACATTAATGGATCGGTTAACACAAGAAATAAATTATGGTGGAATCCATGTAAGAGAAAACCCATAGGTACCACAAAGAAATATGACAATAGAGTAACATTTTATGAGACAACACCCTCCTTCTTTCAATGGATCTTCTGACCCAGTAGCTACTGAAGGGTGGATTAAAGCCCTTGAAATGATATTTTATATAATGGGTTGTTCAGATAATAAAAAGGTAAGTATTTACATTTATCATTTTAAAGGTGAAACTGATTAGTGATGGTATATGTTTAATAATACTAGAGAAATAGATTATCTTGATAGTCTGGAATGGAATGATTTTAAGAGTCTTTTTCTAGAAAAATATTTTCCCAAAACTGTTCGACTTGGAATGGAGAAACAATTCTTGGAACATAAGAAGAAAGATGATGATTTTGTGGTAGCATATGAATCCAATTTTACAAGACTGTTCAGGTATGTACTAGATTTTACTTGTGTTGAGCCTTTAGAAGATTATTGAATTCTTCTTATGATTGCTGTTTTAATAATCACAAATCATCGTTACATAATCCGGTTGGATTTCTCATATACATAATCACAATATCTTAGTGAATCTGTTTTTATTGGTTAGATCATGTTTTTATATGTGCTTTCTATTGATTTACAAGTATTCTAGAAGTCTTCTCGATCAAACAGACACTTTGTGTTCTGTCAAGAAAACGGTCGCACCGATCCATATCAAAGGACAACGGTCGCACCGATCCATATCAAAAGATAACGGTCGCACCAATCCATATCAAAGGACAACGGTCACACCGATCCGTATCAAAAGACAACTGACACACCGATGCTGATCAAATGAGTCACCGATCATGACACACCGATGCTGATCAAATGAGTCACCGATCATGACACACCGATGCTGATCAAATGATTCACCGATCATGACACACCGATGCTGATCAAATGAGTCACCGATCATGAAACACCGATGATGATCAAATGAGTCACCGATCACGACACACCGATGCTGGTCAAATGAGTCACCGATCATGACACACTGATGCTGATCAAATGAGTCACCGATCATGACACACTGATGCTGATCAAATGAGTCACCGATAATGACACACCGATGCTGGTCATCTGAGTCACCGAAGATGTCTCACTGATGCTGATCAAATGATTCACCGATCATGACACACCGATGTTGATCATCTGAGTCACCGATCAGGACACACCGATGTCTAGCCACCGATGCTGATGCTGATGACCTACTGATCACTTGACTCACCAATAGTCATAAACAGCTGTTTGAATTTCTTTATCTTTATTTAATCTAACCAAAGGTCATATTAGGAATATTTTAATGATCTGTCATTTATTTAATGAAGGTTTTTGGATGTCAGGGAACCGTACCTCGTACCTGCAAAAAGAAATCATTTCTTTTGCTGGATATTTTTCTATAAATACAAGAAGTCCCTGTTGGTGCAAAAAGACAACGACGAGACATATATGAGTGCAAAGAGTGGTGGATGAGATAGTTGCAGAAGACACAGAACCTCATACACACTCAAGCTTACTCAAGAAGAGTTCTGTACATTCACGTGGACATTAAAGAACTTCATCGACTACATTTTTTCACTGTCTCTGAACTTGGATGCCAAGCAGACGACACTCTGTTTTTCAGATAAAAACCAGAAGAGGACTCAGAACCATTTCTGATAAAACTTAAGGATTCCAAAGCTTCACTGCAATTACTAGAGCCATTTCTAAACTCTACATCTCTGCTCTGTGATTCATTATTTTACATTTCGAGCAGTGTGTGTTATCTGCTGTATTTAACACACACATTGTCTCCTGTACTTTAACTGTAGGATCTATAAATCCTCAGCAAACTCTTTACATCTTTAATTTCCCACAGTAATAGTGGTAGAGGTCATGTGTGACCTGGAAAGCTGGTTGTTGTTGTTCTGTTTCCCACAAATAACAGTGGTAGAGGTCTTGGACCTGGACAGTCGTAAACTGTTGTGAACCCCGATCCAGGGTGTGGATCAAATTTATATAAATTGTTGAGAGGACTAAGTCTCGGCTTGAGACTGAACCTCTTGGTTATATCTACTGTGCTATATCTTTCAAAGTTTTTTTTATTCCGCTGCTAATTACTTTAAAACCAAAACTGTTTTAAAGTCACTTTGATAATTAAACTCACAAGTGTTTATATTAGTTGTAAATCAGTAAGTTAGTTTCAAAAGTTAATCAAATATTTTGTTTTGATTAACTAGGAAATAATAAATCCCTTGAGAACCAAACAGAACCTTTACTTTGATATAAATTCACTACAGTTTAATTCAGTATTTTATTTGGGGGTTTTTAAGACAAATTTTTTAAAACAGAAATTTTAATTGGAACTCAATTCACCCCTCCTCTTGAGTATCCACTCCGACCAACATTTGGTATCAAAGGGTATAAAATATTTTCTAAAGTACTCTGTTTTTCAACTGTGATTTTAGTTTTATTTTGAAGTTCTTAAAATTTATGTTATTTCTAGATTTATATCTATTTAAAATCTTTTCTTTAAGTAAGTTATCATGGATAATAGACTTGAAGGTGTCGCTACCAATAGACCACCATTTTTCAATGCCACTAACTATGCTCAGTGGAAAATCAAGATGAAAATTCATTTAGAGAGCATGGGTTTTGATATTTGGACTGCTATAGAATCAGAATATAAAATTCCTACTACTGTTAGATCTACTTGGAATGAAGCTACTAAGGCTTCCTACAATAATAATTGCAAAGCTATGAATACATTGTATTGTGCTTTAGGAGATGAGGAATTTAATAGAATATCTGCCTGTAAAACTGCTTATGAAATTTGGGATACCTTAGCCGTTTCTCATGAAGGAACAACTAATGTTAATGAAATGAGAATGAACACTTATACTATTAAGTACGATAATTTTAAGATGAATCCTGATGAACCCATTTCTGATATGTATCTCAGGTTTAATGAAATTTTCAACACAATGACTTCTCTGGGAAAGGATGTTCCATCAAAGGAACAAATTATGAGAATTCTAAGATGTCTACCTGAAAGATGGAGAGGAACTTCTATCTCCATTAGAGAATCATGTGATATTGGTGAACTGACAGTCAAGGAACTAATTGGAAAGTTGATGATGTATGAAGAAAAACTCATGGTTAACAAAGAAGAAGAAGATGAACCTAGAAGAAAGTTTGTTGCTTTCAAATCTTCAACTTCAAAGAACAAGGATAAGGAGAAACTCCAAGATATAAATGAAAGTTCAAGCTGTGAAGACAGTGAAAGTGCTTCTAATAGTGATGTTGAGATGGCTCACATTTCCATAAGGTTTAATAAGTTTTATAGGAAGAATAAGTTTTTCAGAAAATCAAATTATAAAGGTAAGTATGACAACAAGGGACATTGGAAAAAGGATTGGAAGAAATCTGACAAATCAGATGAAGTTGTCTGCTATGAGTGAAAAAGAAAGGGACACATAAAAGCAGACTGTCCAAAGTTGAAGTACAAGAAGAGGTATGAATACAAGGACAATAAGTTTAAGAAATCCATGAAGGCTACTTGGAGTGCTTATGAGGATATCTCCACTGAATCTGAAGTTTCTGAAACTGAACACAGAAATAAGGAAAACATGTGTTTTATGACAAACACCTCTGAGGTAACATCTGAAACTCCTGCTTTAAATTCATATTATTCCGAAGATGATTCTGACTCAAAAAACATGTCAAAATCTGAACTATTTGAATACTTTGATATGTTAGAAGAAACCTATAATGATCTGAAAGACAAATACAAAGGTTTAAAGAAACAGTATGCTTTAACTGTTAAACATAAATCTGATCTTGATATTGAAATGGAAAAGAATTCTCAGTTGCTTAAAGAAAACACTGAACTAAAATTATCTAATGAGCAACTTAAGAAAGACTTAGAAAATTTTACAAGTGGAAAAGATACTCTTACTCAGATTTTAGGTAAGAAAATAGCACCTAGATACACTACTGGTATAGGATACCAACCAGGACAGAGAAAATTTACCAAAACTAAATTCATTCCTAAATTTGGACAGAATATTGCTAGTTCTAGTTCTGGACATTTATATGCTTCAACTAGTTATATTCATAGTTACAGATCTAATAAGGTTTACCTTTCAAAATCTGTTGATTCTACAAATCTTATGAGACCCATTAGACAAATCTGGGTACCTAAAGTTTTATTGGCTAACCTGTCTAGACCCAAGAAGATCTGGGTACCAAAATCATTTCCTATCTAAATCTGTTTTGTAGGGAACCTACTTAAAGAGCTCCTGTAGAAAGACTTGGTACTTGGACAGTGGATGTTCAAGACATATGTCAGGAGACTTCTCATGCTTTAAAAGCTTAGTCATAATTGATGGAGGGTTTGTCACTTTTGGTGATAACTCAAAAGGAAAAATCATCGGATTAGGCCAAATTGGTAACACTGAATCAGTATTGATTTCCAAAGTTTTATTTGTTGATGTACTGAAATATAATTTGTTAATTATTTCTCAGTTATGTGATGATGGTTTTTATGTTAAATTTTAAAATGATTCTTGCAATGTTTTTAATTCTAAAAATGTTTTAGTATTTTTTTCTTTAAGAAATGAAAATGTTTATGTTGTTGATTTAAATTCTTTAGCTAAGCAGAATATTACTTGTTTAAATGATTTTCATAAAGATTCTTGGATTTGGCATAGAAGATTAGGACACTGCAATGTACACTCACTTAGAAAACTTTCTAGGAAGAACTTAGTTAGAGACCTACCCAAACTTGAATTTCCAGCAGACAAAGTTTGTAATCCATGTCAAAAGGGAAAGCAACATAAAGTTTCTTTTAAATCAAAGAAAGAAGTTTCAACTTCTCAACCTCTCGAGTTGGTTCATATGGATTTATTTGGACCTTCTAGAGTTTCTAGTTTAAATGGGAAGCACTATGTCTATGTTCTTGTAGATGACTTTTCTAGATATACTTGGGTATATTTTCTAGCTCACAAAAGTGAAGCTTGTTCTTGCTTTGTAAAATATTCCAAGTCTGTAGAGAACCTTAGTGGACTTAAAATTAAAACCCTGAGAAGTGATCATGGTCGTGAGTTTGAAAATCATGAGTTTGAATCTTACTGCTCACACAGTGTCTATAGTAACAATTTCTCTGCCCCTAGGTGTGACGCCCCAGGTTTTATGAACCAGTTCAAGTAAGAAATGTTATGCCTTTAATTATGTCTCTTGTTTTATTTGTTGTGCTAAGAAGGAATTTGAAATAAAATAAAACATGGAGAATAAGGTAAACTGATATATATTAAAACATTACATTACAACGAGACCCAACTAGTTGAAAATACCATGCACAAGAGCTAACACAGTCATAGCAAGACTACTAAGAACCACAACTCGGGCAATTGGATAGTCCTCATCTTCAGAGTCCATCAGCGTGAAAAATATAACAGTCAGGGCCACAGCACACATGATCAACGCCAATGGTATGAGGAGAGTCATCCTTTCTGGTTCAAGTGTTTTGTTCTTGTAAAATACCCCTGCTTTTATAATGGTCCTGTGAATATTGACTGTTGGAAAATAGCCGTTGGATTTTCAAAATAACCTTTGGGTTTCCGTTGATAAAGTTTATCTTTATATTAAAACTTGTTTTTAACGCTCTTATAATTTTATAATAATATGTCTAAAGTATGTTTCACAAAAAGAATCATAGTTTTAAAATCTAAAGAGTGTTCTAGGGAATAAATCCTCTTGTTTTCAAAATTCCGATGGATACTTATATTGAAAACTAGGTATTCTTTTTATAAAATATATGTTTAAAGGGTATCAATAATGATATCTTTTGAGCTCTAAAAATATAATTTTTTTTAATTTACTTGTGTTCTTTTAAAATTTCTTTAAAGATCCGAATAATTATAATGGTTTTGTATGAAAATTATATCTCTTAAAATATTTATATATAAATTGGTAAAGGGATTTAAATTTTAAAACTACTTTGTTGTTATAGTATGTTGACTCATTTTGTGCAAGTATTTATATTTTTAACTAAGCATACTTAAACTTGTTATTTCAAAAGTCTAAATAAATTTCCTTTTTATAAATAAATTATGTTAATATGAAATATATTACATAAGCTAGTAAAAGGAATTTAGATTTTAAATTAAAACTAATTGTCTTTATTGAATGAACCCTCTTTAGTATAAATATTTATACTATACTTCATTTTGAAAATAAGTATACTTATGTTGATTGTTTTATAAATTTAAAATAAGTTTTTAATAATAAAAAAATAGGATAGGGCTCGGCTAAGCCAAGGGTATCCCTTAAGGTACAAGCCCTCTAGGACGAGACCAAGCCCCAAGGGACTCGAGGTGCCGACCTTTGGGGTCCCCCAAGGGCTCAATGGGTGTCCAACCGCGTCCCAAGCCGTGCGCATAGGTCTCTCAGGTCGCGCGCAGGCCGTGTGTAAGGTCGCGGTGCGCAGTGCGTAGGGGTGGGCTAAAGCCCGCACGGGGCCCGTGTATAAGGCCCCTGAGTGTGTGTTTATGTTATTTCAACGGGGGCAACGGATCTTGTTTGTTAAACTGCGCCCCAACCGCACTCTGTTTCGATGTGGGAACGGGATTTTTCTGCGAGACGCGATCGTGACCATCGGATGCATCTCGCGCGATATGAGTCGTCCGATTCCTCCCTCGATCTCTTTAAATTTTGCCGTGCTCTTCCATCCGTTCGATCTTCGCCGAGATCTAATCCCATCCATCCCTTCCTTTACCACGTTGACCCCCCACCATCTTCTTCCTCGAGGCGGCTCTCGACCGGTAGGCCTGCTCAAAGGACACCTCGACCTCTCCTCCCCCGCACTGCTCCCTTGACTTCCGAACACTGCCCTCCTAGGTCCTCGTTTTCCCATCTTCCCCACGTCGGTCTACGTATGGTTCGAGTCACCCTTTGTGCACCAAATCCCTACTTAAACCCCCCTGCGTCTTGAAGTCCCGGCGGCTTCTTCTTCTTCCTCCTTCCTCTCCCGCGAACTTCCAGCAAGATCAGCGTGGTGCACCTGGTCCGAGCTCCTCCTCAAGCTATGTAAGGGTCCCTACATGCTTTTCTTCTTTTAAAGGAACCTTCGTCATATACATATCTTACATTTATATATATATACTTGATATATATATACCCCTCGGAAGGTATCTCCTTCAAGGAATTGGCCTTCGTGTTTTCAGTAGGGTGCATGTGTAAGCATGGTTCCTGGTTTTGTTTTCCTTTGAAGAAACCCATATCGACTTACTCTCGGTATATATATATATAGTTTTTATATGTGCATACTTGAATATACACCCCTCGGTTGGTGATGTTTTCAAAAAGGATTTTCTTTCCTAAAGTTTAATACAATAGTGACAAAGGAAAATGGTTATCTTACTTCGTTTTAAACCAACCCTTAAGAATATGTTTTGTATATATATATGGGTTACCTTTTTATATATATATACATATATATACACATGGATGGTATTTCCTTTCCCTTTCCTTTTTTTTTATTTTGGACAGGGCATTTGGATGTTAAGTTCTCATTGTACTCTTTCGGTTTTAGTTCATAAAACCTATATAGATACAAATATGCAGTTTTCTATATATATATATATATATACAGATATTTATAACCAAAACTCTATCTATATTTCGGATTTCAAAATGATCCAACATGTAATGCTATGCATTATATATTAATGAGGGTTTATTGAAACTGTTTTACAATGAAAACCCTTCATTGAAAACTTAGTATCTATATATATTTATGTACACATAAACATGTAGACTAATACAAATCTAATTTATGATTTCAATTGGTGGGTACCAACCTTTAATTAAATCCTTATTTTATGCGAACTATGTTTTATAAAAAACATGTTGGGCATCGCTCATGATGCATTTTACCATGAAGGGTGTAATTTGGTTTGATTTAAGATGTATTAGAGGATTTAAGATTTGATGGATCATGATATCATGTTGTATTCATGTATTATCTTAAGACATAATGAACCTACCTTGTTGAATGTATTAATTAATCAAGTCATAATTTAATTTATTTACAAGATCAAGGGCCTATTTATCACCATAACAAATTTCAAGAGTTTTTCTTAAGCACTCCTTTTCCATGGGTTTATAATGACAAAGATTTATCATTTAGTATACCATTATTTTATATGCTTGAGTGAAAAGGATGTTTTACTAAGATATGCATGCCTTTGATGAGATATTGACACATTTTGAAAGTTAACTATCATACTTTATTAGAAAAATTTGTGGTGGTTTATTATTTATTATTGTACATAATGCATGTTTCTGACATATCACTAAATGAACAAAAAAAATTGGATTTACCCAAAGTGGTATGGGATACCTTGGGTAAAATTAAAATGAATGAGATATTCAAGGTGGTATGGGACATCTTGAATATACAAACCATTTAAGTAAATCATGAACGATGTGGCTCACATAATAATAAAGGCAAATTTAAGGGTGCGCCCTGATAGTGCTCCAATGCATTGGGTAATGATGTAACCACTAGAGATTACAATTTTAACGATACCTTGGGGTTTACCTTGGTAATTTCAAATGACACCTTGGGGATGGACCTTGGTGATATGTTCATGATTGTCTAAGTTAAATGTTGATGCCATATAATTCAAGTTATGTAAACAAGTTATTTCCAGGATAAGGTTCTTTCACGACTAATGCCTTAAATTTTTCATAAAGTTCTTATTTCACTGGTATAAGATTGAAGCATGATTAGTGATTATCACTTAATAGAATAGTAACCAGCATATGAAAATTTAGCTGTTTCCTTTATGCGCTACTCTGATTATGCATTACTTTTAACTGTTCAATTTATGCTTAAGTAAATCACATGTAGTACTTGTTCTTGATAACTATTATTACTCCTTCGAGAATTGACATAATTGTTTCATGTTCTTATTGAAGACCTTGATTGAGCATTTTTATGTTATGAGTTATAATTTCCCATTAATAAGTGTTCAATCTCTTTTAAAAGAATGTTTTCAAATGTTACAGTGTTTTAATTTCTTTTTAAAACCCCTTACTATGTATTTTAATTCTCACCCTACATTTTGATTTAAAATTTTCAGGTATCATCTTTTGAAAGATGAATTGTTTCAGAAGTTGCTGGTTTCCCAGAACCCGAACCGCACACGATCCTCTATATGGGACATGATGTGTTGTTAACAAAGTGTATTTTATTTTAAGATAACACATCATGTTCAGAAGGCACCGACTCCTGGGTTTCTGGGGTCGGGGTCTCTACAGTTGGTATCAGAGGTTCGGTTTGGATAACTCTGGAAAGCCAGAAACTGAAACAAAAATATATATATATGTATATGTATTTCAGTTTTATTAAAATTGGGTTTTCTCAAATTTCAGATGGAAAACGAAGGCACAAATCTCTTATCTCTCCCCATAGAGGCCCTAGAGACCATTGTGTCTTTAGCTAGCTGTGAGGACTTTCTAAACTATGACCATATCCGCATGAAATGCAAACACCTTTACGACATATCCAATTCACCACAGGTGCTTCAGCTACACCAAGGGGTAGGAATAGATTACCTCCTTATGATAATAACCCAATTTCCCTCCTATATACGTCTAGGAAGGTACTATGAGGGACTTTTCCAGATTTTCATGGCAGGTGAGAGCTTTGGAACTATGCTTGATAACCCTTTTCAAGAAGCTGCTGCTGACGAAGACCTCCGAGCGGGCTACCTTTGTCAGATTCTAAACTATGGCTTCTGGGGTCAGTTTTTGGACTTCAGAAGGTTAGAAGACAAGTCCACCCGATTGTCTTGCAGACGACAAGTGTATGAATATGTCTCTCAACTTCATACCCCTCATGCTAGACTCATAAGATTTCATAGGTGCCCTCATGAGTTTTCCCCTGAATGCTCGGCCTGTGTTTGGTTCGAGGAGTTAGGAAGTTTTGCTTCTCTGTGTGGAGTTCGTTTAGTCAATGGATAAGGGAAACTCAAGCACTAATAATAATAAACGTATGTTTATTAAAATTTTGTCTTTCCCCTTTCCTTGTCCTTACTTTGTTTTTGTCCTTGAATGATTTTCAAGTGTTTAAATTTCCGTCTTAAAACTTTCAAATAGAAGGACAAACCCACCTGTTATCTCTTCCCACTGAGATTTTGGAAATCGTTGCGATCAAAACGTGTGAGGACGAGTATGACCCCTTCGCAAATTTTCGAAGAACGTGCAAGTGGTGGTTTGAGGTAACAAACGGTCTGGAGATTCTCCGCACCTGCCAGGGGAATTCCTCCATCTATTACCGCATTGGCTCTGCACAGCTAGTCGGACGTGAACGACGAGGAAGTTACCACGAAGGGCTCTTTCTATATTTCACACTAGGTTGAAACTACATGGCCAGAGTGAAATTTTAGGAGGCTACGTTAGAGGGAAACCTTTATGCGGCTTATATTCTCCAACTTCTCAACTTTAGCCTGTTTGACCGTATCTATGGCTTCAATGTCCTCGACCGAGACATAATTCGGCGAGTCCTTCATACTTTGGTCTGTGAAGACATTTCAGAACTTTGTACTGTTCGAGCTTCCCTTTGGAGGCCTGAAGGCCCGGAACACAAGTGCAACCCCTCCTGTCTTAGGTGTATGTGGATCCGGGAGCTGGAAGAGGTGAGCTTCGCTATGGGGATCCCTCTCAATGCACCTGTTGACCCTATTCGTTGGTGGAGGTGGTAGGAACGTTGCTGAACCATGTAGTGTTGTGAAATAAATTGTGAGGACGCAATTTTCTAAAGGGGGGGATAATGTGATGCCCCAGGTTTTATGAACCAATTCAAGTAAGAAATTTTATGCCTTTAATGATGTCTCTTGTTTTATGTTTTGTGCTAAGAAGGAATTTGAAATAAAATAAAACATGGAGAATAAGGTAAACTGATATATATTAAAACATTACATTACAACGAGACCCAACTAGTTGAAAATACCATGCACAAGACCTAATATAGCCACAGTAAGACTACAAAGAACCACAACTCGATCAATTGGATAGTCCTCGTCTTCAGAGTCTATCAGCGTGAAAAATATAACAGCTAGGGCCACAGCACACATGCTCAACGCCAATGGTATGAGGAGAGCCATCCTTTCTGGTTCAAGTGTTTTGTTCTTGTAAAATACCCCTGCTTTTATAATGGTCCTGTGAATATTGACCATTGGAAAATAGCCATTGGATTTTCAAAATAACCTTTGGGTTTCCATTGATAAAGTTTATCTTTATATTAAAACTTGTTTTTAATGCTCTTATAATTTTATAATAATATGTCTAAAGTATGTTTCACAAAAAGAATCATAGTTTAAAATTTAAAGAGTGTTCTAGAGAATAAATCCTCTTGTTTTCAAAATTCTGATGGATAATTATATTGAAAACTAGGTATTCCTTTTATAAAAGATATGTTTAAAGGGTATCAATAATGATATCTTTTGAGCTCTAAAAATATGAATTTTTTTTAATTTAATTGTGGTCTTTTAAAATTTATTTAAAGATCCGAATAATTATAATGGTTTTGTATGAAAATTATATCTCTTAAAAGATTTATATATAAATTGGTAAAGGGATTTAAATTTTAAAACTACTTTATTGTTATATTATGTTAACTCATTTTGTGCAAGTATTTATATTTTTAACTAAGCATACTTAAACTTGTTATTTAAAAAGTCTAAATAAATTTACTTTTTATAAATAAATTATGTTAATATGAAATATATTACATAAGCTAGTAAAAGGAATTTAGATTTTAAATTAAAACTAATTGTCTTTATTGAATGAACCCTCTTTAGTATAAATATTTATACTATACTTCATTTTGAAAATAAGTATACTTATGCTGATTGTTTTATAAATTTAAAATAATTTTTTAATAAAAAAAAATAGGATGGGGCTCGGCCAAGCCGAGGGCATCCCTTAAGGGACAATCCCACTAGGCCGAGACCAAGCCCCAAGGGACCCGAGGTGCCGACCTTTGGGGTCCCCCAAGCGCTCAGTGGGTGTCCAACCGCGTCCCAATCCGTGCGCATAGGTCTCTCAGGTCACGCGCAGGCCGTGTGTATGGCGGCGGTGCGTAGGGGTGGGCCGAAGCCCACATGGGGACCATGTATAAGGCCCCTGAGTGTGTGTTCGTGTTATTGCAATGGGGGAAGTGGAGCTTGTTTGTTAAACTGCGCCCCAACTGCGCTCTGTTTCGATGTGGGAACGGGATTTTTCTGTGAGACACGATCGTGACCATCGGATGCATCTCGCACGATCTGAGACATCTGATTCCTCCATCGATCTCTTTAAATTTTTCCGTGCTCCTCCAGTCGTTTGATCTTCACTGAGATCTAATCCCGGCCGTCCCTTCCTTTACCACGTCGACCCCCCACCGTCTTCTTCCTCGAGGCGGCTCCTGAACAGTAGGCCTGCTCAAAGGACACCTCGACCTCTCCTCCCCCACACTGCTCCCTTGACTTCCGAACACCTCCCTCCTAGGTCCCTATTTTTCCATCTTACCCACGTCGGTCTACACATGGGTCGAGTCACCCTTTGTGCACCAAATCCCTACTTAAACCCCCCTGCTTCTTGAAGTCTCGGCGGCTTCTTCTTCTTCCTCCTTCCTCTCCCGCGAACTTCCAGCAAGATCAGTGTGGTGCACCAGGTCCGAGCTCCTCCTCAAGCTATGTAAGGGTCCCTGCATGCTTGTCTTCTTTTAAAGGAACCTTCGGCATATACACAGCTTACATTTATATATATATACTTGATATATATATACCCCTCGGAAGGTATCTCCTTCAAGGAATCGGCCTTCGTGTTTTCAGTTGGGTGCATGTGTAAGCATGGTTCCTGGTTTTTTTTTCTTTGAAGAAACCCATATCGACTTACTCTCAGTATATATATATATAGTTTTTATATGTGCATACTTGAATATACACCCCTCAGGTGGTGATGTTTTCAAAAAGTATTTTCTTTCCTAAAGTTTAATACAATGGTGACAAGGGAAAATGGTTATCTTACTTCGTTTTAAACCAACCCTTAAGAATATGTTTTTTATATATATACGGGTTACCTTTTTATATATATATACATATATATACACATGGATGGTATTTCCTTTCCCTTTCCTTTTTTTTATTTTGGACAGGGCATTTGGATGTTAAGTTCTAATTGTACTCTTTCGGTTTTAGTTCATAAAACCTATATAGATACAAATATACAGTTTTCTATATATATATATATATACAGATATTTATAACCAAAACTCTATCTATCTTTCGGATTTCAAAATGATCCAACATGTAATGCTATGCATTATATATTAATGAGGGTTTATTGAAACTGTTTTACCATGAAAACCCTTCGTTTCAAACTTAGTATCTATATATATTTATGTACACATAAACATGTAGACTAATACAAATTGAATTTATGATTTCAAGGGGTGGGTACCAACCTTTAAGTAAATCCTTATTTTATGCGAACTATGTTTTATAAAAAAACATGATGGGCATCGCTCATGATTCATTTTACCATGAAGGGTGTAATTTGGTTTGATTTAAGATGTATTAGAGGATTTAAGATTTGATGGATCATGATATCATGTTGTATTCATGTATTATCTTAAGGCATAATGAACCTACCTTGTTGAATGTATTAATTAATCAAGTCATAATTTAATTTATTTACAAGATCAAGGGCCTATTTATCACCATAACAAATTTCAAGAGTTTTTCTTAATCACTCCTTTTCCGTGGGTTTATAATGACAAAGATTTATCATTTAGTATAACATTATTTGATATGCTTTAGTGAAAAGGATGTTTTACTAAGCTATGCATGCCTTTGATGAGATATTGACACATTTTTCAAGTTAACTATCATACTTTATTAGCAAAATTTGTGGTGGTTTATTATTTATTATTGTACATAATGCATGTTTCTGACATATCACTAAATGAACAAAAAAAAATTGGATTTACCCAAAGTGGTATGGGACACCTTGGGTAAAATTAAAATGAATGAGATATTCAAGGTGGTATGGGACATCTTGAATATACAAACCATTTAAGTAAAGCATGAACGATGTGGCTCACATAATAATAAAGGAAAATTTAAGGGTGTGCCCTGATAGTGCTCCAATGCATTGGGTAATGATGTAACCACTAGAGATTACAATTTTAACGATACCTTGGGGTTTACCTTGGTAATTTCAAATGACACCTTGGGGATGGACCTTGGTGATATGTTCATGATTGTCTAAGTTAAATGTTGATGCCGCATAATTCAAGTTATGTAAACAACTTCTTTCCAAGATAAGGTTCTTTCACGACTAATGCCTTAAAGTTTTCATAAAGTTCATATTTCACTGGTATAAGCTTGAAGCATGATTGGTGATTATCACTTAATAGAATAGTAACCAGCATATGAAAATTTAGTTGTTTCCTTTATGCGCTACTCTGATTATGTGTTACTTTTAACTATTTAATTTATGCTTAAGTAAATCACATGTAGTACTTGTTCTTGATAACTATTATTACTCCTTCGAGAATTGAAATAATTGTTTCATGTTCTTATTGAAGACCTTGATTGAGCATTTTTATGTTATGAGTTATAATTTCCCCTTAATAAGTGTTCAATATCTTTTAAAAGAATGTTTTCAAATGTTACAGTGTTTTAATTTCTTTTTAAAACCCCTTACTGAGTATTTTAATGCTCACCCTACGTTTTGATTTAAAATTTTCAGGTATCATCTTTTGAAAGATGAATTGTTTCAGAAGTTGTCGGTTTCCCAGAACCCGAACCGCACACGATCCTCTGTATGGGACATGATGTGTTGTTAACAAAGTGTATTTTATTTTAAGATAACACATCATGTTCAGAATGCACCGACTCCTGGGTTTCTGGGGTCGGGGTCTCTACACTAGGACACCACAACAGAATGGTGTAGTAGAAAGAAGGAATAGAACCCTGCAAGAAATTGCTAGGACTATGCTTAATAAGTATGACCTACCTGTTTATTTTTGGGCTGAAGCTGTCAATACAGATTTCTATATTATCAATAGAGTCTTGATCAGACCTGTTCTTAAGAGGACCCCTTATGAGTTTTGGAACCATAGGAAACCTAAGGTTAACTACTTCAGAGTTTTTGGCTGCAAAGTATTTATTCTTAATACTAAAGACAATCTCAACAAATTTAAATCCAAGAGTGATGAAGGAATTTTTCTAGATTACTCTATTTCTAGTAAAGCCTATAGAGTTTTCAATAAGAGAACCAAATGTGTGTAAGAATCTGTTCACATCAAATTTGATGAAACTGATCCACATGAACCTAAGACCTCTCTTGAAAATATTGAAGATGATCTCTCTATTTTGAACCCTAATGATAAAGACAGTGGACTTATAGTTAAAACATCCAGTTCTGGAAATTTTCCAGAACCTGCTTCTGTTAAACCTCAACCTGTAGATGAATCTGAAATCTCTAGCCCTACCTTTTCTAGACTAACTAGAATTCTAAAGAACCATCCTTTAGATGCTGTTGTAGGTAATTTAGATAGAGTAACACAGACTAGAGCTTCTCTAAGAAATGAGGTTGAACATCAAGCTTTTCTTTCACAGTTAGAACCTAAAAATATCAATGATGCTATCAATGATGAATTTTGGGTAATGGCTATGCAAGAAGAACTAAATCAATTTGAAAGAAACAAAGTCTGGAAATTAGTAGAAAGACCTAAGGACACTATAATCATAGGCACAAAATGGGTGTTTAGAAACAAAGTTGATGAATCTGGAAACATCATTAGAAACAAAGCTAGGCTAGTTGCACAAGGTTACAATCAAGAAGAAGGAATTGACTATGAGGAAACCTTTGCACCTGTAGCTATATTAGAGGCTATTAGGATCTTACTTTCCTATGCATCACATCTGAATTTTAGGTTATATCAAATGGATGTGAAAAGTTCTTTTTTAAATGGTTTTATTGTTGAAGATGTTTTTGTAGAACAACCACCTGGTTTCTCAAATCCTCATTTTCAAAATCATGTTTTTAAACTTTCTAAAGATTTATATGGTTTAAAACAAGCTCCAAGAGCTTGGTATGAAAGACTTTCAAACTTTCTTATTTCAAAAGGATTTACAAAAGGAATATATGATCCCACTCTTTTCATAAAAAGGATTTCAAAAGATGTGTTAATAGTACAAATCTATGTTGATGATATTATTTTTGGATCTTCTAAAAATTCTTTATGTACTGATTTTTCAAAGGTTATGCAAAATGAGTTTGAAATGAGCTTAATGGGAGAGCTTAAGTATTTTCTTGGATTTCAAATCTTTCAAACTAAATATGGTATTATTCTAAATCAAAGAAAATATACTAAGGATTTATTAAAACGTTTTGGTTTGGATAGTATTAAGGAAAGTGATATACCTATGAGTACTACCTGTAAATTGGATGTTGATGAAACTGGAAAACCAGTTGATCAAACCAATTACAGAGGTATGATTGGGAGTTTACTTTATCTTACTGTTATTCAACCAAATATTATGTTTAGTGTGTGTATGTGTTCTATATTTCAAGCTAATCCTAAAGAATCACACTTACCGGATGTTAAAAGGATTTTTAAATATCTTAAGTATACTGTGAATTTAGGTTTGTTTTATCCAAAAGGACAATCATTTGACCTAACTAGTTATTCGGATGCTGACTTTGCTGGATGTAAGTTAGATAGGAAGAGCACATCTGGAACATGTCATTTACTTGGAAAGTACCTAGTATCATGGTGTAGTAAGAAACAGAACTCAGTTTCATTGTCTACTGCTGAAGCAGAATATATTGCTACTGGTAGTTACTGTGCATAGATTCTGTGGATGAAACACACTTTATTGGACTATGGATTTGATTTTAAACATGTTTCAATTAACTGTGACAACACTAGTGTGATCAACATATCTAAGAACCCTATGTCTCACTCTAGGACTAAGCACATTGATGTCAGACATCACTTTCTAAGAGATCATTATCAGAAAGGTGATATTTCCCTAGAATTTATTTGTTATGAACATCAATTAGCTGATATTTTTATGAAGCCTTTATGCTCTGAAAGAATGAATTTTATTAAACAGGAGTTGTGTATGATTGATCTGTGAAACTGATCTATGAAACTGATCTGTGAAACTGATCTGTGAAACTGATCTGTGAAACTGATCTGTGAAACCGATCTGTGAAACTGATCTGTGAAATCGATCTTTGAAACCGATCTGTGAAACCGATCTGTGAAACTGATCTGTGAAACTGATCTGTGAAACGGATCTGTGAAACGGATCTGTGAAACTGATCTGTGAAACGGATCTGTGAAACTGATCTGTGAAACTGATCTGTGAAACTGATCTGTGAAACCGATCTGTGAAACTGATCTGTGAAACCGATCTGTGAAACCGATCTGTGAAACTGATCTGTGAAACTGATCTCTGAAACTGATCTGTGAAACCGATCTGTGAAACCGATCTGTGAAACCGATCTGTGAAACCGATCTGTGAAGCCGATCTGTGAAACTGGTCTGTGAAACTGATCTGTAAAACCGATCTGTAAAACCGATCTGTAAAATCGATCTGTGAAACCGATCTGTGAAACTGATCTGTGAAACTGATTTGTGAAACTGATCTGTGAAACTGATCTCTGAAACTGATCTGTGAAACTGATCTGTGAAGCCGATCTGTGAAGCCGATCTATGAAACCGATCTATCTTTCAATTAATTTTTATTATGTTGTAATTAATTAATTACTTTTATCTTTATTATGAAAACCCTAAATGATGAAATAAATGATACGCGGCTATTTCTATTCCCCAAACCTTCGACCTTTCATTTTTTCCCGCCAAGCCTTATTTCCTCTCTTCTCCTCTACTTCGAACCTTCGAACTCCTGCATTCCCTAGAATCTTCAAATGGCTAAGCAAAAGAGACCAAGCAAAGGATCAAAAATTCTTGTACCTTCAAAGCGTGCTCGAGGCGAGTCAAGTAGTACCACTCAAAGATCATAAAATCTAAACCTGGAAACTCGTATTGTTGCTGTAGAAAAGGAAGTCAGTTCCGCCTAGCTTTTGACAAGTAAGTCGTTGTTGTTACAAGTTTTAGAATCGCAAGGATGGAAATCCTGGTTCTCAGATAACACTCGTGTATACTACCCAAAGATAGTGCATGAGTTTTATATAAATCTGCAAGTTACTTTAGATGGTGTAGAGGCTTCCAGAATGTCTTCTATAGTAAAAGGAAAGAAAATATCTTTTTCATCTAAACAATGGGCTGAATGTTTAAATGTACCCCATGAGGGTCGGTATGAGGATTATGCTGGAAACATTCCTCCAACCACTGAATACTTCTCTTATGAGTTATCTTTAGAGATTTTGACTAGAAACAGGGAGTCAAGGAGAATCACAGCCTCAGAGTTGGATGGTGAATGTAGACTTCTCATTAAGTTTATTCAGCACCAAATTTTCCCTAGGAAAGGAGATTTTGCTGCTGTAAAATACCAGGATTTTTTTCTATTGTTTTTACTAAAGACCCATGAGAAGATCAATTTTTGTAGATATCTAATGGTGCACATAGCTGGAATGGTGAAACCTTCTAAGAAATCCACTACACTGTTCTATTCCAAAATGATCTCTGCAATGTTAAAGAATCTGGAATGTGTTGATGAAGCTGATGAGATAGCTGAATCTGATAGTGCTTTTTGTGTTAACAAATAAATTTGTAAAAGGATGAAAATAAATTGGAACCCATGGAAGAAATTCTGGGTTTTTGATGAGGACAAGTTGTATGAATCCTACAATCCCACTGATCATGGAAAGAGGCTGAAGGGTTTGAGAGACCCTAGTTTGAAATCAGATGAGGAGCCAATCTATTCTGATGATGAGGAATAAGTAGATGTTGAAAGGGATAAGGAAACTGAAGAGTCTGGTAAACAAGGGATGGAAGAAGATTAAATAGAAGAAGGAAGTATTTCACCTCCTGATGATAGGAGTGATCCTGATACTGTGATCTCTAAGAGAAGAATAGACTTTGGACCTACCAGTCTACCTTTAGCCTTACCGAAATCAGAACCAGTTCTTGGTAATGAAGAAACTAGTGACACTGAAGTATCTGACATTAAAGTTTCTGTGAAGAATGGAAATGGTAATGGAGATGATGATGATGATGATGGTGGTGATAACCGACCAGTGGATGGTATTGTTGTACCACAAATAGAACCACATCAATCTGTGTAAGAAACAAATACCAGTGGAAAGAGAGATTCTCTAGAAATCAGTGGAAAAGTAAGTTATGATAAACCGAAATATACTCTGTGTGTTGTTGTCTGCGACGATTACCCTAGTTTTTCTATATTGGGTTTAGAGTATTCTGAAGAAGAATAGGAAGAATCAGAATCTACTGCGGTTGTAAAAGAAGGCCACCCAGTTGAGACAAGGTCTGCTCATGTTGTTAATGCTGCAGATTTTCATCTACCTGGTTCTACTGTCTCTCAGTCTGATTTTGATAAGTTCAAAATTGAGTTGCTTGCTACTGTGAGAAATACAGTCAGAGAAGAAATTTCAAATGCTCTTACTCAAGCTTCTCTTCAAGTTTCTGAAGATTCTTTAGAAGCCTTTTCAACAAGAGTATCAAATGTCATTAAACCAGACCTGGCCAATACTGGTGAGTTTATTGGCAGGCACATAGCCTCTCTAAATCAGACTATGAAGGATCTACAATATGACTTAGTTTCTTTATCAAACGAATTTAGATCCACCATCTCTGGTATGATGGAAGTATTGAGGAATCTGATTGAACATCTTAAGAAGTCTGATCTGAGGAAGTTGAAAGCTGAAATAACTCAGATAGTTGCTCAATCTAGTACAACCAAAGTAACCAAGATCACTACTCATGAGCTAGAGTCTCTAAGGAAGATTGTGCATGATGAATTGGCCGCCATTAGACAAGTTCTTGATTTGGACTCGCTGAGGAAGATGAAGGAGCACAGTGATCACATTCATAATATGGTAAAAGTATATTCAGCAGATTCCAATAAAGCTCAGAGAGAGATCAAGGAAAAGGTTGATCATTACTTTTCAAAAATTTATACCAAGCATGAGATGACTGCGAATTTCAAGGTGTTGGCTGATAATCTGAAACTACCTCCAGTCACTCAAGCTTTCAAGACTCAAGTTCGTTAGTTGTAATATTTTACTTCTACATTGGAATGGTTCATAGAGAATAAGGATGATTTTGAGAAGTCTATGCAGTATGGTGTAGAAGTTATTTAGGATTTCATAAATCTTTTGAAGCCTTATCTGAATGAACAAGCCACATCCATTGTGCTTCCTACTGCTGAACCTCTCAGTGCCTCTGATGTTGCTCCAAATCAGATCTCCGTTGCTCAAGCTCTATCTCAACTACGACCAGTTCCTCAGCAATCTTCTCAACCAGCTACTACTTCTCAACAGCAAATCTCTGAGGCATCCTCTCCTCCACCTTCCAGAGTCATCTTACCACCTTTTCAAATTCTCCCAGTTCAACCTGCCTCCAATACTTCCAACTTACCAACCATTGATCCTTCTGACAAAGTCAAAGCCCCGTTACATCCCAATAAATAGTTGTGTCTTATTGTTGATAGGGTGACCAGTGTTCTGTTTGTACTTTGATGTACTTTGCAAAACTTTTCTCTCTCTCTCTATTCTCTATGATGCCTTCTTTTAATCTCTTCTTTATATGCTTTCCATCCTTTTTGATTATCCCAAAGGGGGAGATTTATATCTATGGGGGAGAAACATACTATGGCAGGGGGAGCAATGTTTACATAAATATACAAAGGCATAAATTTAGGGGGAGATTTATATCTCATTGTGTTTTTCTGCCTTGTCACTATTATTGATGCTATATTATTTTTATTTATGACTAAGATTTGTGATTATCAAAAAGGGGGAGATTTTTGAGCCCTCTGGAAGTCTGTTGAATTCTTCCTATGATTGCTGTTTTAATAATCACAAATCATCGTTACATAATCCGGTTGGATTTCTCATATACATAATCGCAATCTCTTAGTGAATCTGTTTTTATTGGTTGGATCATGTTTTTATATGTGCTTGCTATTGATTTACAAGTATTCTGGAAGTCTTCTAGATCAAACAGACACTTTGTGTTCTGTCAAGACAACGGTCACACCGATCCATATCAAAGGACAATGGTCGCACCGATCCATATCAAAAGACAACAGTCGCACCGATCCATATCAAAGGACAACGGTCGCACCGATCCATATCAAAGGACAACGGTCGCACCGATCCATATCAAAAGACAATTGACACACCAATGATGATCAAATGATTCACCGATCATGACACACCGATGTTGATCAAATGAGTCACCGATCATGACCCACCGATGCTGATCAAATGAGTCATCGATCATGACACACCGATGCTGATCAAATGGGTCACTGATCATGACACACTGATGCTAATCAAATGAGTCACCGATCATGACACACCAATGCTGATCAAATGAGTCACCGATCATGACACACCGATGTTGATCATCTGAGTCACTGAAGATGTCTCACTGATGCTGATCAAATGAGTCACCATTCATGACACACTGATGTCGATCATCTAAGTCACCAATCAGGACACACCAATGTCTAGCCACCGATGCTGATGTTGATGACCTACCGATCACTTGACTCACCAATAGTCATAAACAGTTGTTTGAATTTTTTTATCTTTATTTAATCTAACCAACGGTCATATTAGGAATATTTTAATGCTCTGTCATTTATTTAATGAATGTTGTTGGATGTCAGGGAACTGTACCTCGTACCTGCAAAAAGAAATCATTTCTTTTGCTGGAGCTTGTGCTATAAATACAAGAAGTCCTTGTTGGTGAAAAAAAACAACGACGAGACATATATGAGTGCAAAGAGTGGTGGATGAGATAGTTGCATAAGACACAGAACCTCATACACACTCAAGCTTACTCAAGAAGAGTTCTGTACATTCACGAGGACATTAAAGAACTTCATAGACTACATTTTTTCACTATCTATGAACCTGGATGCCAAGAAGACGATACTCTGTTTTTCAGAAAAAAACCAGAAGAGGACTCAGAACCATTTATGATAAAACTTAAGGAGTCCAAAGCTTCACTGCAATCACTAGATCCATTTCTAAACTCTACATCTCTGCTCTGTGATTCATTATTTTACATTTCGAGTAGTGTGTGTTATCTGCTATATTTAACACACACACTGTCTCCTGTACTTTAACTGGAGGATCTGTAAATCCTCCGAAAACTCATTACATCTTTCATTTCCCACAGTAATAGTGGTAGAGGTCGTGTGTGACCTGGACAGATGGTTGTTGTTGTTCTGTTTCTCACGAATAACATTGGTAGAGGTCTTGGACCTGGACAGTTGTAAACTGTTGTGAACCCCAATCCAGGGTGTGGATCAAATTTATATAAATTGTTGAGTGGACTAAGTCTCGGCTTGAGACTGAACCTCTTGGTTATATCTGATGTTCTATATCTTTCAAAGTTTTTTTTATTCTGCTGCTAATTACTTTAAAACCAAAACTGTTTTAAATTCACTTTCATAATTAAACTCGCAAGTGTTTATATTAGTTTTAAATTAGTAAGTTAGTTTCAAAAGTTAATCAACTCTTCTGTTTTGATTAACTGGGAAATAATCAATCCCTTGAGAACCCAACAAAACCTTTACTTTGATATAAATTCACTACAGTTTAATTCAGTATTTTATTTGGGGGTTTTTAAGACAAAGTTTTTAAAACAGAAATTTTAATTGGAACTCAATTCACCCCCCTCTTGAGTATCCACTCCGACTAACAACTTGGGATTTTGAAAAAAAAATTAAAATATTTTACTCTCATTTGAAACCATTTTTGTAAATATATTTGGACTCATAAGAGTTTAAAAGCTATGAGAAGCTTGTTCGTTGTGCTGAAAAAGTTGAGATGGAGTTTTTTGAAACATATGTGCCTCATAATGATAATAATAATAAGTTTTCAGGTTGGCAGGAAATGGGGAAGAACTCTTCAAAGGAGTATGGAGGTAAGAAAATGAATTTCCCTTCTTGTGAAAAGTTTGGTAAAACTCATCCTGGTGAATATCTTGTAAATTCTGGGAAATAATACTGATGTGGAAAGTTTGGGCACATGTATCATGAGTGAAAGGAAAATTAACTGAAAATTAATGAGAATTATATGATGATATGATTTAACTATAAGGAATTGGGTCATTTTGCTAATTTTTTTCCGAAGCTAGTTACTCAAGTTGGGAATTAGCAATATTGGAAGCAGAAGGGTTTGGTAAAATCATTTTCAACCACTATATTAGATGTTGATCCATAAAATAAGGTGGTATCAGGTACATTTCTTATTTTTATAGATTTTGAAAATGTGTTGTTTGATTCAAGGTATACACATTCATTCATTTCTGAGAAATTTTTGTAAAAATTGGGAATTCAACCTCATGAAATGAAACCATATCTCAGGGTAAAAACACCTAGAGGAAATATTGTAGCAAAAAAGAAATTATAAAAACCTACCTATCCTCGTCTGTGGAAAGATTTTACCTGCAAACCTTGTTGTTTTTCTTCTAGTATAGTTTGATGTTATTCTGGGTATGGATTGCCTTTATTTTTATCATGCTAAGATAGATTGTAGATAAAAAAAGTTTTTTTCAGAAAGAATTTTTTTGTGTACAATAATGAACCCATACCATTAATAACATATCAAGAAGCTAAGAAACTGATAATGGATGGAAATGAAAGTTATATTCCTCATATTTTTTAAGATAATATAACTATCGAGATTAATGATTTACTAGTGGTAAATGAATACTTGGATGTTTTTTCTAATGATTTTCCTCATGTTATTCCTAATTGAGAGGTTGATTTTACTATTGACTTAGTTCCTGATGCTAAGACAATTTCTAAACCTCCTTATCAATTTTCCCAAATGGAACTTCTAGAATTAAAAAAGGTAGTTGCAAGAATTATTAGATAAATGCTTCATCTAACCCAACACTTCACCATGGGGTGCTCCTGTCTTGTTTGTTAAGAAAAAATATGGTTCAATGATACTTTGTATCGATTATAGAGCCTTGAAAAGAATTATTGTTAAAAAAAAGTATCATTTGCTTTATATCGATGATTGGTTTGATCACCTCTAGGGAGCGCAGTATTTTTCAAAGGTTGACCTGAGGTCAGGGTACCGTTAGTAGAAAGTAAAGGATGAGGACATCCCTAAGACTATGTTCCGTACTAGATATGGTAATTATGAATTTTTTTTATTCCCATTGGGTTAACAAATGAACCTTCTATATTCATGAATCTTATGAATAGAATATTTTATGAGTTCTTGGATAATTTTGTGGTTGTGTTTATTGATGACATTTTGGTATTTTCTAAGAGTAAAGAAGAGCATGAAAAACATTTAAGGGTTGTTTTACAAACCTTAAAAGAAAAAAACTGTACGGAAAATTCAGAAAGTGTGATTTTTGGTTACAATAGGTTTCTTTTCTTGAGAACATTGTAAATAAGGATAGAATAATAGTTGATCCTACCAAAACAAAAGTGGTTTATGAATGGCTAAGACCTAAAAATGTTATAGAGATTCTTATTTTTCATGGATTAGTATGTTATTACTGAAGGTTTGTTAATAACTTTTCATAGTTATCTAGCCTGATAACTAAGTTAGCATGAAAAAGGGTTAAATTTATTTGGACAGAATAATGTGATGTTTGTTTTCAGGAACTGAAGAAGAGATTGGTGAATGCTCCGGTTTTGGACTTTCATTACCGAAATGGTGAGTTTGTCATTTATATTGATGATTCTTTGAAGGGACTTGGTTTTTTTTTATGTAGAATGATCAAGTAATTGCTTATGATTTAAGGAAACTAAAACCCCATGAGTTAAATTATCCCACACATGATTTGGAATTAGTAGTTGTGGTTTTTTCTTTGAAAAATTGGAGGCATCATTTATACAGATTCAAATGTCAAATATATACTGACCATAAAAGTTTGAAGTATATATTCACTCAAAATGAATTAAACATGAGGTAGAGAAGATGGATTGAACTGATAAAGGATTATGATTGCATGATCAATTACCATCCCGAAAAATCCAACAAAGTGTTTGATGCCTTGAGTTGAAACAATCATGCATAATTAAATGTGATGCATTTTGAACATGATCCATTCACTAATGATTTGATGAATTTTTTCTTAGAATTTGTCGATGCAGGTAATACATATATTTTTTTTAGGTTTCAGTGTAGTCATCATTATTAGATAGAATTAAGCAAGCACAAAAGGAAGACTGTGAGCTGCAGAAAAGGTAGAATTTGTTAAAATGGGTAAGTTTTCAGAATTTAACCTTAATAAAGATTATGTTTTAAGATTTGGAAAAAGGTTGTGTGTGCCTTGTGATTCCCATTTAAATAAATATTTTTTGTGTGAATCTCATAGTTCTCCATTTTCAGTTCATCCTGGAAGTGCTAAGATTTATAGAGACCTTCGGGAGTATTATTAGTAGGATGGAATGAAAAGTGGTATTGTAGAATTTATTGTGAAATGATTAAAATTTAAACAGGTTAAAGTAGAGTGGCAGTTACCGAAGGGGGTGCTTCAGCCTTTTCTAGTGCCATAGTGGAAATGGCAGAATATATCCATGGACTTCATAGTGGGACTACCTAAGACTTCTCAAGGTAACAATGTGATTTGGGTTATTGTTGATCGATTGAAAAAATATATACATTCCCTTTCTATTCTAGATACAATGTCATTAGATCATCTTTCTCAATTGTACCTCAAAGATGTTTTCAGGTTACATAGAGTTCATATTTTCATTCTATCTGATCAGGATCACAGGTTCACTTCTAACTTTTGGAAGGGATTCAGAAGTCATTAGGCACATAATTAAATTTCAGTACAGTTTTTCATCCTCAATCGCATGAGCAGTCAAAACGAACGATTAAGACCTTGGAGGATATGCTTTGATCTTATTCAATGGACTAACAGAGAATTTGGGATTAGAATATTTCTTTAGTTTAGTTTTCTTATAATAACAGTTTTCATTCTAGTATACAGATGGCACCATTTGAGTAATTGTATGGGAAGTGGTGTCGAACTCCAGTTTTTTGGAATGGAGTCGAGGCAAGAAATTTGATGGGACCAGAATTAGTAGAGGAAGCGGCTGAGAAAATGAAGATGATCCAACATTACATGAGGATAGCTCAGAGTAGGAAGAAAAGTTATACAGATAATAGAAGTAAATACTTCTCTTTTGAGGTAGGTGACCATGTTTTCCTTAAAATATCTCCTTAGAAAAGTGTGATGCATTTTGGTTAGAAAAGAAAGCTAAGTCTGCAGTTCATTGGTCCTTTTGAAATCCTAGAGAAAGTTGGACCAATTGCATATCGAGTAGCTTTTCCTCTGATTTTGTCTCAGGTACACAATGTTTTCCATGTTTCTATGTTGAGGAAGTATGTGCCAGATTCAACTCATGTTTTGAGCCCAGAAGTAGTTCAGCTAGAAGAGAAACTTTCTTATGAAGAGAAACCAGTTCAGATTCTTGATCGAAGGGAACAAGTATTACAAAATAATTTAATCCACTGGTTAAAGGTTTTTTGGATAAACCACATGGTAGAAAAAGCAACATGGGAGTCTAAAAATGCTATGAGGGAAAGGAACCCTCACTTATTTAATAAGTAAATAAAATTGCAAGGACACAATTTCCAAAAGGTGGGGATAAGGTAACACCCCAAGTTTTTCAAAATAAATTGAAATGAATGAAACATTGTTTTTAGTAGATATTTATAACTAGCCTTTAAACCTAATTTTTCCACTTCTATGTTTTGAATTTTAAAAAAACGGTCATCTACAATTTTTATCAGTAAGTTATTTAGAGTCTAATGGATCCAACTAAATTTTTGGTCAATAGTAACACACCCTTATGAATAGTAATATGACCCTAATTAATAGTGAATTGTATTATTATTTTATTTTCTTAATTATTTAAGATAATGACATCTTTGTTAATTTTTAAAAGTGATATAAAAGCAGTTATAGTTTTAAAATTATTATTTTTGAATAAATTATGATTTTATTTAAATATTAAATTAATAATATTTATAAAATTATTTTCAAAAAATGGATTTTATTTTTGAATTATAAATTTCAAGAAATGGTTATGGTAAATTTTTGGGAATTTTCTAAAATTCTAGAATTTTTTATGAATAGAAAAATACAATAAAATACGATAAATGTGAAATACTTGATTTACTACATCATAGGTGATGCAAGGATGATGTAAGACCACTTGGTTCAAAATCGCATGCCATTATTACTATTTTGGGTCACATTAATTAAGACTATTAATAGTCTTGAGCAAAAATATTATAATAATGATTAAAATAATGTAAAATACCTCATCTCCTCCACTATAAATACCACACTCATTACCCTCTTCCCATGACACCTCTCAAGCCTTGACCCTTACCTAATTTCTACCCAATACTCCTCCCAAAAATCTTTCTCACGTCTTAGAGCTATTGGTATCACCAAAAGTCAAAAACCAAAGGCCTTAAGAAGGATCTCAAGGAGAAGAGATCAAGAGGTAAACATCCTCTTTTGTTTTCTTTCTTTTATTTCATTTTATGTTATTATTTTTAGTTTCATTTGTACTATATTGGGATATTTCATTTCATATCCCACTTAATTCCCATATTATGTAATAATTATGAGATACCCCTTTTCTCGCATCAAATACTTTATGAAATTTTAAGCGACGTTGTTAGGCTTCCAAATTTTCGTAAGGAATTTCTCAACTTTTCTTTTATTTTGAAATTCCTTTTTTTTCTTTCCTCAAATCCCCTTATCCAAGAGGTATGAATGATTTATTATCTTAAATATTATAGATTTAATCATGTTTATGTAATACTCACCATTATATTTCTTCTCCTCTCCCACTTATTGAATAAATTAAATCATCGTTTATGATGTGTCGAATTACTGACATCGTGGACGATGTGATTTCAATTTCTTTTACTTCCTTCAATACTGGTAATGAAACCATTTTTATGGTTGAACCAGATTATAATTTATTTATTATATATTATATAAGGTTATGGAATTATTTTTCACACATGTTATTAATTTATAAAACAAATGAGTTCTTTACGATCGAAGAATCGCCAAAATGAACGAAACAAATATCAATAATGTTTTAACTTGTGAATCATCCTCATGTAAGAATTAAAAATGGTAAATAATATAATTTATGGTTATATAAATATTTAAATACCACTCCATTCCAATTCTGGATTTTCACTTCTAATCTACAAGAACATCCATCATGAACCGATCATGAAAAACAGGTAAAGAACGCACCCAAAACAATGCGAGGAACAAAATACTAACAATTAATGGGTGAAATGATGTAATTAAGTGATATTATAAGGTATTATAAAGATGGATATGTTTCTATAAGATATTAATAACACTCTTTTAACCATTATATAGGAGTTTTAAATGAGTTTGAAGTAAGACAAACCCAAGGTAAGGGAATTCTTAACCTCATTTCCATTCTTTGGGTTAACCTTCTTCTTTATTCATTATGTGGTATTAAGATTATTGGTGTGATGAAATTTTTTTATATTATGTTTCACTATGTATATTTATATTTTATACACATATCCATTCCATTCTAGTAATTATCACTCGAATTATATTTTAAGGTACTTTCCTTTTAAAATCCTTATAAAACTCTCTTTAATAAATTTCAGAAGGATTGTTTTTATATGTATATAGAATTAGTAGTTTCTCCTAATTTAAAGATACTTTATTACCATGATATGTTCCTTGGAAATTATTTATGTTTGTTTGATCCCATTATAGATCAAGATATGTTGGTTTGATCCCATATAGCTCAAGATATGTTGGGTTGAGCCCATTATAGCTCAAGATATGATGGGTGAGCCCCATTATAGCTCTCCAATGCATTAGGTACTCTAGAGATGAAAGTTGACCAAAATGTTATTCTATGTGTAAGGGTGAATGTAAGAGTGATTTGGTAAATATTTCCCAAGGAAAATACATTATGTTTCTATGCATATGAGTTTTTATGATTATGCGTTTTATTGGTTTTTATGTTATCACATGACTAATGCTTTCTTTCTTTATATCCCTTACTGAGTTTTATACTCATCACAAGTTTTTAAAATGTTTTTCACAAGATATAAAGATGGGTAAGATAAAGAAGGGAGTTGTGATTTTTGATATAGAGTGTTGTTAAAGAAATCATGTTTTAAGTTTAAATGTTTTACATTTTGAAAAAAATGGATAATGTTTTAGTAGTATCCTCTTGTATGAATGTGGTATGCCATGTATGTAAGATATCCAAATTATTTAAAACTCTAAAACCAAAAATATCCTCAATGTGTAATAATGTATGGTCTTTTCTAAAATTCATGATTAAGTAATGTTTTAAGGCTGGGTCATTATAATAGTATCATGAATCATAATATTTTATTATGGTATTTATTTCGATAAAGAATTAAAATGTATCGTTAGATTTATATTCCAATATTCAGATTTTCAAATTCTGAAAAACTTTTAGAAATATTATAATGTAATGACCCATATCATCATTGAGATTACTTTTTTGTGTTATGGTTTAACTTCCAATTATCCTTATTTAACTGGTCATGTAACCTTTAATCAATGTCTTGTTCAGTGATTATGAACCTTATGCATAAATCAAGTCCTTATGCATGGATCAGGTGACCAAATTTACATACTCATCTATGTACATCTATGTAAAACTTCACATATAATGAAAATGATGTTTAAACAGTATATCAATCATCCTTACAAAACTAGAAATATCCATTATGCACATAGGAGTTATACTTATGCAATAGAATAATGTTTACATATATTTAATTTCCTACTTATGCGGGCCATAGAATGATCCTTATGAAATTTAAGACTTTTTTATTTCCTCATGCTTTGGTAAAAAATCATCCTTACGCATTCCTGGACCTGAAAATTTTTCAACTAGTAGCTCTAAATTCTAGATTTATCTCCAATGATCTCAAAACTTTTTATAACACTTTAAATCTATTATAACCTCTCATAAATCTTTAAACTCACACATCAAACTTAATATAATGTTAATTTGAAAATTATTTGTTTCAAAAGTCAAAAAATTATCCACATCCACTACAAACACCTCCAAAATAACTTCAGTAGATAATTTTCATATTCTAGAAAAACTCCTTCAATATCAAGTCCCAACAACATCTTCTTGGGCCTTTAAAAAAATTTCCCAAGGTCATCTTATTCTAAAACATAATCAGTTCATTACTTTGTTTCAACAATGTTTCCCCACTACCATCATTGTAACCCAACATTTTGCAACCGTCCCTTTTTTTCACACTTGTTATCATGGTTGTGTTGAATTTCCCCCATTGTTGTTGCCCCATATCACATGCCCACTAGTTTCATTGCTGTTCTGACCTGCACCTGCCATCTTGGTCATGTCGCCCACTGTCATTTGTTGTGTCGCTCGCCTGTAGTGCATTGCGTGGTTACTACTACATTTCCCATCACCAACTAACCCCCAATCAAAAACCATCATTTTTTCTATGGAGTGTCACAGGAAGAGTGTTTGGAAGTGGTTTTTTTAATGGAGGTACTACCACATATCGGGGTAAGGAAAGTGTCTACTTTTATCAGCGCTAAGCAGAAAGTGTTGATAAAAGGATCACATTTATCAGTGCAAGCTAAAATCACTAATAATGATCACATTTATCATAGCTAAAAAAACACTAATAAAGGTGCATCCTTTATCAGTGCATTTTTTAGCACTCATAAAAGTTTTTTTAGAATATTATAAATATATATATATATATATATATATAATTATTATATTTATATTTAAAAATGATGTTTTTTTATATATATTAATTAAAAAACACATGTGTATAATTAATATAAATATGATATGTTAATATATATTTTTTAATATTTTTTATAATTTTATTATTATAAATATTTATTTATTTATTTATAGTTATAATTATAAATAAATATTTATTTATTTAAATAATTTTAAAATTATAATATATATATTTATTATATTTATAATTTTATAATTATATATAATTAATATGTTTATTATATATAATTATAAAATTATAAATATAATAATATTGTATTTGGGGGCTTACTCAAGTGGTAAAGGCTCTCCGTGATCCTACATCAGGCTTGGGTTCAAATCTGGATGGGAGCGATTTTTCACAGGTACTATAGCAGTATTGTACCAACCCAAAAATTTATCAATGGAAATTATTTTCTTTTAATTATTTCATGTAGTATAAATCACATAAAATAATATTAAGAACACAATAAAAAAATTTTAAATGAATAATGAATGAAATAAGAAGTATTTCTAGAAGTTAAGGAACTAATACCGATGAAATTCCAATTTGACCTTTGGAATAGTAATATGACCCTTATGAATAGTAAATTGGTCAATAGAATAATAACCTCATCTATGAAATTATAAATAAAATTTGGGTATCTTATAAATTAAAATATGATATATCTATATCATGGAATAAGTAAAAAAATGTTTTAGAAATGATAAATTAAGTGTTGGTATTTTTGTGAATTATAAATATTCAATCACAATTTTATAATTAATATAATGATTTAAAAGAAAATTTATTTTCATAAAATATATTCATAAATTAATATTTTTGGTCTTGTGATTTTAAGATAATTTTGTGAGACCTTATTTAATTTTTCAAAGTGTTATAAAATTAGTTATAATTTTAAAATATGTATTTTTCAAGTAAATTTTGATTTTAATTAAAAATGTAATTTATCATATTTAAAAAATTATAAAATGGAGTTAATTTTTTAATTATAAACATTGAAAAATAGTTAGGGTGAATTTTTTTTATTTTTCTAAAATACTTTAATTTTTTGTGAGTAGTAAAATACGACAATTTACGATAAATGCTCAATATAGGAAGTTTCTAGTCATTGTTGATGTAAGGTTGAGATAAAAATAATTAGTTTGAACTCACATGAACTATTTATTTTATTTAGTCACAATAATAAACCCTATTTCTTATCTTGATCTAAAATAATAAACTAATGATTAAAATAATGAGAAAACACCCCTCTCCTCCGCTATAAATACCACCTCTCGCCAGCTCTTCTCCTCACACCTTCCAAGCATTGAGACTTTCCCAAATTCTACTCAATACTCTTCCTAAACCTCTCCCCCATATCTAGGATCTCTTGGTATCATCAAAAGGCAAAAACCTTTTTCCCTAAGGAGGTTCTCAAGGAGGAGAAATTCAAGAGCTAAATTCCTCTTTCTTTTATTTTAATTTATTTTCAAGATCTTTTCTTTTATTAATATCTCCTGACCTACCCTAATAAAAATGGAATGATAAATATAATACTTTAAATATAGTATAATTTTATTATTCTGATGTAATAATTCATCATTAAACTCATTATTACCTCCCTTTTATTGTAAAAATGAAACTGTCGTCCGTGAGGTGTTTATTTATCGCCTTCGTGGATGACAAATTTTCATTTTCATTTATCCCCTTAAAAGATGGTCTTAAAACCATTATAATTGTTGAAAAATATTTTAAAATTTATTTTTTAACCTCTTTTATGTTCTATAACTAACATATATACATAATACTAAATGATAAAACAAAACGAGTTCGTTGTGATCGAAAAACCATTACAATTAATCTAAACAATTATAATTAACATGTTATCTATTGATTCATCCTCATATATAGAAACAAAATAATATATAATACCAATTACCCTTATGTTTTTTCATTAATAACATATAATTTTAATTTTGGATAATTATACTCATTATACATGAACTTCCATGCTCATGTACAAGCGAACTGATGATGAAAACTAAGAAAAAAAACACTCCCGAATGATGAAATTGAACGTCGTAACTTATCAAAATGGCCATAAATAAACATAATAAAATTATAATAAATCAATTAAATTTAGAAAATTTTCTTTAATAGTTAATTAATGAATCTAATTTTATTATTTAGGACATTAAGATCAAGTTCAGAACCATTTCGAACATAAGGTATGAGATCCTTTCTAAACCTTTATATTTCCTTCAGGTTACATTTTCTCTCTATTTACCCAATTTAAATCTTCTTTATTTTTATTTAATTATTATAAATTATGCTTATATGTTACAAAATCATGTATCTATATCATATCATCCTTCTTTTATTGGGTAATACATGTTTTAATAAGGTTTTATTCTCAAATCTTTCCAAAAAGAAAACCTGATTCAAGGGAACTTCCTGATTTATTACCCATTTTCAAGTGCACTCCATAATCAGTTTTAAGACACCATTATTTTTATAAAATAAATAATTTTATCATGAATAAATATCTTTTTTCGTTTATATTTTTATACAAACAATTATTCATTTTCTTTTTTAAAGAATATTTAATATTTTCCATAAACCGCACTAAAATGTTTTATTTCTAAAGTTTCTTAAACACTATTTTTACATGTATTAAATTTAGTTTGACATAAATTGTCATGATATATTCCTATTTTCTATTATAAATTTCCGTTTTTTATTAAATTAATTTCTTTCATGGACACTATTAGGATATTCCCTTATGTTATTCCTTTTGACATGATTATGATAACCAATTCTTTCCATGGGTAACCCTTGTGTTTATGTTTGATTCCTTATGTATGAATATTCATATAGAACACATATTCATGAACATGTTATTATGGGTTCTCCTAGATATAAATATATTAAATTGGGTAATTTTTAGTCTCATTAAATCTCATGTTCAATGGTCTTGGTGGTTAGCCTTGACTCATACTCCATGTGAAACGGTCTTAGTGGTTAGCCTTGACTCGTGCTCCTCCATGTGTAATGAGTTTGGACTCATGCTAAAGTCATGTTTTATTTTTCTTACACATTACTATGATTCCATGATTATATGATCCCATGTTCTATATGTTATGATTCCATATGTTTATTCATCTTCCATGCCTTTTTATATCATTATATTATGCCTTCTAACCCATGTGCTAAGATTTATTCTTATGTTTATTTTCTTACTGGTATTTTTAGATCATCCATTTGTTCATGTGTTTCCCCTAGGTTATCCTATGTAGATATAAGGGATCAAATGGATTTATTATCTCATTATTAATATTAAATAAAAGTTGTTTTTATTTTGGTTTCATGATGTATAATTATGTAACTAATCTCCAAGACACTAGACTTTACAATCCTTGGATTGTATTTTGATGTTTAATTATGATTAAAATCATATAATGATATGTGTAAAGGGATAAGGTCACTATAAGTACTGTATAAAAACTATAGTGACACTATAGTTGTGTGGTTACTATAGTAGGTATTGTAGTGAGGTATTATAGCAGTAGTATTATTCATATTGAATGAGATTTTGGGCTACTAGGCCTTTGGGCCATCAAGGGGGTGGTGACATAGGCATGATGTGCAGGTGGAGACAGAGACATGATGCATAAAGGGCCTTAGGCCCATCCAATGGTGGTTCTACAAGCCATGTAATGGGTTTCATTTCCACTGGGCCTCGGGCTAAAAATATATAATGTAATAAAGCATCTAGTTGGGTGGGTTATCCTTTGGGGGGATATGACCTGCCTTTCAGGCCTCTCTGTGTGTGCAGTGTGTGTGTGTGTTTGAATGTAATTGTACCCCCAAACACCTAATATAATATAAATATAATAAATATGTTTATTATAATTATATATATATATATATTAGGTTCTTAGAGGTACAATTATATTCAAACAAACACACAGGCTAGAGATTCAGATCACATCCCCCCGTCCAAATGGGATAGCCCACCCATTAAGACTAATTTTATTTATTACATGACCTGTAGGATGAGTGGGCATGAACTCCATCAAACTAGCTGACCAAATATGATCTAAATTCCAGACCATCAAGTCTTCCATTCACCATGCACCCCTACTTCCATATTCACTACACCTAACCTACAGTCCCAATGATCAAGCTCCTACTATGAACCATCCTCCGTCAAGACCCAGCCACCTCGTGGTCCCGTTGCTATTAGTTGACCAGCACTGCCATCCAACGCAAAATCACCAGACCTCCATCGCCTCCGACTCCATCAAAACCCATTTCGGTTGCCATCGTCTAATGATAGTGCGCGACATCGCCACTCTGTCACCATAGATCAGGTGAGATAAATTTTTCATCACCTATCCGACAGCCACCGCCACCATGCGGTCATATGCTTGTGCCATATTTTTTGTCACTAACCAGCATGTCAGACCCATTTTTTAGAAGTCATCATCCATCATCACCAAAGCCAACAGCTGCCTGTGTTGTCCTACCATCACCGTCACCAGTACACCAGACTCGTCTCTTGGATAAAGATCACCCTAGCCATTATTATCCACATCACGATAAAGAAACAACCCACCAAATCTTTTTTGGGGGAAATATTGTGGGTGGGAGTCAAACATTGGACTCCACACCCCTGAGATGTTGTAGACAAGTTCAGGTCACCAACTTACCTGAACCCATTGGTAATTATTATAAATTTATAATTATAAATAAATAATTATAAACTATAATAAATATATTTATCATATTTATAATTTTATAAATATATATAATTAATATATTTATTATATATAATTATAAATTTATAAATTTAATAAATATATTTATTATAATTTTATAATTATTCAAATAAATATATATTTATTTATAATTATAACTATAGATAAATATATTTTTTATTTTTAATCATAAAATTATAATAAAAAATTATTATATTTATAATTTTATAAATATATATAAATATATTTATTTTATATATAATTATAAATGAATATATATTTATTTCTAGTTATAATTATAAATAAATAAATATAATTTTATTATATATAATTTTATAAATATATATAATAATATAAATAAATTATTAACATTGGATCTTTATGAGTGTTGATAATACTACTCTTTATCAACACTATAATTTTAGCACTGATAAAGACATTTTTTATGAGTGCTTAATTAGCACTGATAAAGGGGTATATTTATCAACTCTTTTTGAAAAGTGTTGATAAAATCCTTATACCTTATTTTAAACAAACTCTAACAGGATATATTCTCTAGCACACCTTCAAGCTCTTGAAGAATGAAACTGTTATTGTGCCACTACTCTCATCAAACCCCATTGTTGCTGCTCTGCTGCTCTTACTGAAAAGCATTGTCACCACGACGCCCCTCTCACCGAACCTTATTCCCATCATTATCACTACTCTCAATGAACCCCACTGCCAGCACACCACCTCTCTTACTGAACCCCACTTATGTCTCTCTTGATGAACCCAACTCCTGCCACTGCCACTCTCACCAAACTCCACTAGCATTGCAAATTCATTCTCATCAAACACTACTCTCACCACTGCCACTACTCTCATTCCAAATCTAAGGTATGTGTTGAATTTTGAGTTTGGGATTTCATTTTGATCGTTGTTGATAATGTGTTGATCCTCAATTGCATGGTGGGTTTACTTGGGGGTAATTATTAGATTTTGGGATAAAAAAAGAAGGATGATAGTGGTGTGAGGTTGGTTTGCACATCTTGATAAATCAGGTAGTGACTAAATTCTCATTTAGGAAATGTTTTGGGAATTTTTTCATGATCGGTCATGGTCTGTCAAACCATGTGACTGGGTCAAGCATGGTTCAACATTTTTATTAGTTTTTTTATTTATACCCCATGATTATAGGACCCCAATAGTGGAGAAATGGATCGAATTGGACCTTATTATATATTGAGGATTTCATATTAATTTTTTTATTAGAATTTTGGGGTTTCATTCCTTATGTGCATGTTCTGAAATTTTTTTGAGATGGAAAAAGAGATTTTTATAGAATTTTATCTTTTAAACAAGTTTTGGGTGGGTTTTTGAAAAGGATGTTTTTTTTATTTTCAATTATTAGAAAAATTATATGATTTTTAAGATGGTTTTTGAGAAAATATTTTGAAAATAAGAGTTTATTCTGTGATTTTTGGTTGGTTTTCTAAATGAATGTAATTTTTTAGGGTTTGTGGTGTTTTTAAAAAGGTTTTTTCTCATATAAAGTGGTTTTTTGAAAATATTCTATCGCATAATTGGAATTTTAAAGTGTGATAAAGTGTGAAGTTATTTCATTCAATTTTCAATGCACATTGGAATTTATATTAAATTTAATTTCAAGTGTGTAATTTTGTGTAAAATAGATTTTTAATCCTTTAATAGGGTTCATGGATTTTAAATAAAAATAGGTTTTTGTGATTTTTTATGTTGTTTCATGCTTTGATGGATTTTTATTTTGAATTTTTCCCTTAGTTTTGGTAAGACTATTTGGTTTGATGTTTGGGACATAAACTAGTTGAGTTCATGTTTCATTTTATTTAAATTTTTCCTACAATAAAGGTTGTAAAAAATGATAGAATGTCTACCTTTATAGGTAAACCTTAGGTTCATTCTCTTTAGTTTAGGATTTATTCAATATTTTTCCTCCATCTATTTGTGATTATCTAGGTTTATAGTATGTGTGTTGGAAGAATCTAGTTGTGTGGGGTAGAAATTGGTGAATATTTTTTTTTAAAAGTGGTTCTTTAATTTAGTGATTCTCTATTCAGTGGATTGGGAGTTGATGAGAGCCTTTAAGGTGTATTTAATCTATTTTATGTTTTGGGTGATTCTATATGGGTTCTTGGGAGAATTTGGGAATTGTGTGGTGCTGATAACTCGATAGACACTGTATTTATTATGGGTTTCGTTTTTAGAGCCTATAAATTGAGATCATGGTTTTGATGGGTATATAATGGGAGATTTTGGTTGGTTATTTGAGGTCGAAAATGGTTATAGTTTAATTACACTCTAGTTGGAGCTATTTATATTTAATTGCATTCACTATGGGTGGGATCCCTAGTTATCTTGACATGTTTATATGACAACTCAGTTGAATCCCTTTATTTATTTCATTTGTTTCATGGATGATGTGGTTTCTTTCACTTCCTCTTTTATTCATATAGTGAATTCTGGTTTTAAAAAGTATTTTTGAAATGGTTTTCAAATAATGTTATAAATGGGAAAGGAGTTATTTTATTCATTGTGTATGACTTCTAAAGAATCATTTTCCAGTGATTTTTTTCATTAAAAAAATTGAAAAAAAGTTTTCTAGAGAATCCAAAAATGTGGTGTTGATTTCTTCTTATGTATAAATGTATGAAAAGCCAATTTTTCTATTTTATTTAAAACTAGATCAAATGAAATTTCTTTCAAATGTAATTATACAAAAAAATTGGTGAAATCATACTAGGAATTTTTTTCTCACACCCAGAATATACCATTCATTGTTCACAACCTTTCATATTTATTCATTCAATATTAAACCTAGTTTTCATTCATTTTATTTGATATGGTGTTATACTTATTCATTTATGTTCTATTTATTATTAAATTCATGTTGTTATTTTATTTATAATACTTACTCTAGTTGGTTGATTTTTTTTAGTATGATTTAATTGGAAAAAAAATTCCTAAGAGTGTTTCATGATGTTTGGGTACTAGTTGAAAACCTTTCTAGATCGGGAAAAACTTATAGGCCTAGTGGAGAGTCAAGTCAGGTTTCAATTCTAGTGGAAGCCTGAGTTGATTTTTTACAAATGATATCAGATACATGTTTCTTTCCTCAATAAGAACCTAGGTTCTTGAAAGATCATTTGTTATTTGTGGTGTTATGGAAAAACGGAGAATATGATGGTCATTAGGACTAAGTAGGTTGGGTGAGAGTGGGTGCCTGATCACCACCTACCACGTCAAGCATGGTTCTATATTCCACTTGGTTTTTTATTTATAACCCTTGATTCATATACCCCAGTAATTGAGAAATGATTCAGATTGGACCTTATGATATGTTGAGGATGTCAATGGACTAAAATCAAATAATTTTATACTTTTATATATTATAATTTTATACTTTTATAAATTTTTAAAATAATATACTTCTATAAATTATGTATACTTTTATAACATATATGTAATTTTATATAGATTTATAATTTTATGTAAGTTTATAAGTTTTGTATATTTCTTTAAAATATATATTATTTTATAATTTATATATAATTTTATACTTATATATATTTCTATAATTTTATATACTAATATAAATATATATATATATATAATTTATAATTTTATAATTGTATACTTTTTTCAATTTATCAATAGTTTAATACTTTTATACTTTTATAAATTCAATGCCAATGTTGAAAATATTTTAAAAAATATAATAATTTTTTTTGTGAAACCATTATTATATTCAATAGTTTATTTTCTATTAAGAAAATGTTTTTTAAATAATATAACTTTTTTTTTATTTTTTTCATTATTACATTCAATAACCGTATTTTGTCGGTTTTTTATAATGTAAATGTAATTTTATACTTCATTTATACTCATACAAAAAGGGGTTTTATCATTAAAAATATGAAGTGAAAAATAATTTTTAATAGTGAAATCTCCTCCATTATATTTATAAATATACCTCAATGAGTTTTTGTTTTTGATCATGTGGGATGATAAACCATTTTTCAATCTTTCCACTTTCTTTTTAAGAAATTCATGAGATACATATTAAATTGAACCTCTTTTTTGTATTTATTTTGTTAAATATTAATATTACTAAATCAAATAGAGTGGATATGAATAGATAATGGATGGATTTCAATCGTATGACAAAAGAGTATGAAGATGGGGTGAAAGAGTTCATTAAGTTTCTAAAAGATCATGCATGTGACCCTTATTAAATCCTTTGTCCATGTTTACATTTTTGTTATTCAAGATTAATTAGTCTAGAGGAGTTAGAAGAACACTTGATCTATCACGGAATTGATTGAAGTTATAAATGTTGGAATAGACATGGGGAAAAAGTTAATGTAGCTAGTGATTGGGATAACACTACATTTTATGGATCATATGATATGATTACAAGTGTAGAAAATGAAGAATACCGTATCAGAGATGTTATTAAATGTGTGAATGATGATGAAGATATTATTGAGTAAATGACAATGATAGTTAAATATGAACTTCTTGATTGTCCAAAATCATTTTAGAAGTTAAAGAGCTGTGAAAAGACAACGTTGTATGCTGGTTGCACTAAATATACAACATTTTCAACAATACTGAATCTATATAATCTGAAGGTAGGAAACATATGGAGTGATTCCAATTTTACTAAACTACTTGCTCTTTTGAATGATATGCCCCGCTAAGATAATGATCTCCCTAGACAAACATATGATGATAAAAAAATTCTACATTCTATGGGTATGATCTTTGAAATAATACATGCCTATCCAAATGACTATATACTTTTTCGTAAGGACCACAAATCACTTAAATAATGACCAAAGTGTGGTGCTTCTCAATACAAGAAATATGAATTGGGTCCTACGAAATGTGTATGGTACTTTCCAATCATTCCAAGGTTTAGTTTCCTATATGAAAGTGAGGAAACTACAAGTAAATTGATATGGCACATAGATACAAGAAATAAAGATGGTAAACTTTGTCACCTGACAGACTCTCCTTAGTAAAATAGAATTGATCATGAGTATCCTAAATTTGTAAATGAGCCGAGAAACCTTCCGCTTATGTTTTTTATTGATGGAGTCAATCATTTTGGTTTTCAAAGCAGCACTCATAGTACATGTCCTGTTATGTTGGTAAATTATAACTTTCCGCAATGGTTATACATGAAACAAAAATACATTATGTTATATAATGCTTATATCGGGACCAAAACAACCAAGTAATTATATTTGATGTTTATTTGGATCTATTGATCTAAGATTTGAAATTATTATAGGATTCAGGTGCTACGTTGTATGATGCTTACCAAAACAAAGATTTTACATTGAGATCCATGTTGTACGAGATAATAAATGACTTTCTTGCTTATGGAAATTTTTCAGGATATAGCATTAAAGTAAATAAAGGGTGTCCCGTTTGTGAAAAAGGTACATAGATAATTTGGTTGAAACATTCATTAAAGACTATGTTTCTAGGACATCGTGGATTTCTACCCTGATGAAATAAGTACTAATCTTGGATGACATCATTCGATGGAAGTTTAGAATAATGTACAACACCATCTCCACTAACTGGTGATCAACTATTTGAGAAAGTAAGATATATAGACACTACTTTTGGTAAATCTTTTTTAACAAACCTTACAAAATCTGGTTGGAAAAAGAGATCAATTTTTCTTGAATTGCCATATTGGAATTGTTTGTATTTCATACATTTTCTTATGTGATGCATGTTGAAAAAATATATGTGATATTTTAATTGACACGTTACTAAATGAACCTATCAAAACAAAGGATGGAATTAAGGATATTTTGTACATGATTGAATGGGAATATGGGAAGAGTTGGCACTAGTGGAGGGTGAAAAATGAATTTTTCTTCCTCCAGCTGCGTACACTCTTTACAGGCAGGAAAGATATCAAATTTTTAACTTCTTGAATGATGTAAAGGTTCTAGAAGGTATTCATCGAAAATCAAAAATATTGTGTCAATGACTGATTTAAAGTTAAAGGGTCTAAAATCACATGATTGTCATGTTTTGATGCAAGATCTAAGTCTTATTAATTTACTTTCCATTTTTTCCAAGAATTTTTTTCATACAATAACCAAGCTCTGTTTCTTTTTCAAAGCTATATTCAATAAAGTTATAGACCTAGAGAAATTTCCAACTATGGAAAAGGAAATTGATTTCATATTATGTGAATTGAAAATGTTCTTCCCGCCGACATTCTTTGATATGATGGTTCACTTGATGGTTCACTTACTGAGAGAGATTCGACTATGTGGTCATGTACATTATAGATGGATGTACCCCATTGAATGTTATATGAATATTTTGAAAGTGTATGTCAAAAATTTAAGCCATCCAAAGGGTTGTATTACAGATAGATATATTATTGAGGAAGTCGTTGAATTATGTACTGACTACTTATCCGGTTTGGAAAGTATTGGTCTACTGAAATATCATCACACTGGATAGCTTGTGGGTGAAGAAATTTCTGGAATATATGTTGTCACAATCAATATTATAGATAGGGAGCAGGCCCAACTTTACATTTTTCATAACACTTTGGAGGTTTCCCCATATGTTGAAACTCACAAACAAATTATTAGGCATTTGAATCCATCAAGGGATGAAAGATGGATATCAAATACACATAATCAATAGTTTATATGATGGGCTTGAGACCATATTTTTAAGGTGTTAGATAAAAATCTGGATTCAATTTCAGAATGACTTTGATAGGTATCTAGAGGACTAAGTGTGCATGTATTATCTTACAATGGTTATGTAATTAATGGTTATAAGTTCTAATGATGGATGAGATACCATGAAAAATAGTGGAGTTACACTTTTGGCTGAAGAGATGCATGTTTCTGGAACTAAGGATAGAAATCCAATTTTATGTGAATATGTCATACTTTGGTATCATCAAACGAATATGGGATTTGGATTATACAATATTCCAAGTGCCGATTGTTCAATACAAGTGGGTTGATAATAGGAGTGATGTTAAAATAAATGAATTGGGATTTGTGAAAGTGGATTTCATTAAGGAAGGGTATAAAGAAGAATTGTTTATAATGGAATCACAGGAAGTACAAGTATGTTATGTTCCAGATCCCACAAATCAAAAGTGGTCAATTATTCTATTATCTACCAAAACCACTTAAGGTTTAGATGAAAATTCAATTGAGGATGACCCTTTCATTAGGAAGTGACAATCTTTTCACAACAGTACCAATGTAGATGGGGTTTTATATGTCATATTAGACCACAATGAAGGGACTTAGATACTCGATAGAGGGGTAAAATATCTTCAGTGTTTAAAAAAATAGAGTTCAATAATCAGGTTATATATTTTTTTTAATATACATTGTGTTACCTCATTTTATTATCTATTTGCTACTGCATTTATGTAATCTAAATTAAATGTCAATCCACTTTTTTAAATAATGACTTTTGTATGTGTTGGTGCTCCCAATCCCAATGAAAAATAGGTTTCTCAACCTGTCGTTGCTCCCAGTGCAGAGGAACAATGACCATCTTCATGTGTTGGTGCTCACAATCATAAGGAACAACAACTTTCTCAACCTGATGTTGATCTCAGTGATGAGGTATAATGACCTTATACACATTTCAATGCTACCAATCCATAGGAACACTATAGGAAAAAGGGCTTTTTGCGACGGGAATAAATCCCGTCCCAAAAAGGTCCGTCCAAGAGGTTATTTGCGACGGGGGTAACGACCCGTCGCAAATAACCAACTATTTGTGACGGGATTTCGTCTCCTGTCACAAATAGTTTGGCGCGGATAGCACGCCAAACCGCGCGAAGGTTATTTGCGACGGTGGGATCCCACCGTCGCAAGTAGTTAAGTATTTGCGATGGGCCCCGTCGCAAATAATCGGCGGCGGTTTATAGCTTTTTGCGACGGGATGTCGTCCCGTCGCAAAAGGTGTGTCGGCAGAGACTATTTGCGATGGGTTCCGTCGCAAATAACTTTTTAACTGCCGACAGTAATTAATGCGGGCGTAGGTATTTGCGACGGGTCTCATCGCAAAAGATACTATTTGCAATGGGATACTCGTCGCAAATAATCTCGTCGCAAATAATCTAACCTATATATACCCCCATCCGTTTTTCCTCTCATTTCTCTCAAATTTTAGATCTTGTTTCTCTCTAAACTCAGATTTTAGAGAGAGAATTTTTCTAAGTTGATTTTTTTGTTTATGAAGAAGTTGTGAAGCCGTCTGCATCAATAGAAAATAAGTCTTAAAGGTATTTATGTTTTTTTTAATTTATTATTTATTTCATTTTTTTATGTTAATTTTTTTTATTGTTGATTAGTTGTAATTAAATTAAATTTAAATTGTTTTTTCATTAGTATTTATTTGTACTAATAAATTTAAATTTTTAGTATTGATTTCTAATAATTAGTAGTAATTATTAATTATTAACGATAATTAGTAATGTATATAATTAATTTGTAGTAATTAATAATAATTGGTAATAAATATCAATAAATAGTAATAAATAGGAATAATTAGTAATAATTAGGAATAATTAGTAATAATTAGGAATAATTAAGAATAAATATTAATAATTAGTAATAATTAGTAATAATTAGGAATAATTAATAATAATTAGGAATAATTACCAATAATTAGTAATAATTAGCAATAATTAGTAATAAATAGAAATAAATAGCAATAATTAATAATAATTAGTAATAAATTGTAATAATTAGTAATAAAAAGTAATAATTAGTAATAAATTGTAATAACTAGTAATAAATACTAATAATTACTAATAATTACTAATAAATACTAATAATTAGCAATAAATACTAATAATTAGGAATAATTAGCAATAATTAGAAATAATTAGCAATAATTAGTAATAATTAGCAATAATTAGAAATAATTAGCAATAATTAGTAATAATTAGCAATAATTAGTAATAATTAGCAATAATTAGTAATAATTAGCAATAATTAGGAATAATTAGCAATAATTAGCAATAATTAGCAATAATTAGTAATAAATAGCATTAAATAGTAAAAAATAGGAATAATTAGTAATAAAAAGGAATAATTAGTAACAATTAGGAATAATTAATAATAATTAGGAATAATTAGTAATAATTAGTAATAAATTGTAATAGTTAGTAATAAATTGTAATAATTAGTAATAAATTGTAATAATTAGTAATAAATACTAATAATTACTAATAATTACTAATAAATACTAATAATTAGCAATAATTAGCAATAATTAGAAATAATTATAAATAATTAGCAATAAATAGAAATAAATGGCAATAATTAGCAATAATTATGAATAATTAGGAATAATTAGTAATAATTAGCAATAATTAGCAATAATTAGTAATAAATAGCAATAATTAGTAATAAATAGAAATAAATATTAATAAATAGGAATAATTATTAATAATTAGAAATAATTAGTAATAATCAGAAATAATTATGAATAATTAGAAATAAATATTTATAGTTAGTAATACTTACTAATAATTAGTAATAATTAGCAATAATTAGGAATAATTAGCAATAATTAGGAATAATTAGCAATAATTAGGAATAATTAGCAATAATTAGGAATAATTAACAATAATTAGTAATAATTAGCAATAATTAGTAATAATTAGCAATAATTAGCAATAATTAATAATAATTAGTAATAAATTGTAATAATTAGTAATAAATTGTAATAATTAGTAATAAATTGTAATAATTAGTAATAAATACTAATAATTAGGAATAACTACTAATAAATACTAATAATTAGCAATAAATACTAATAATTAGCAATAAATAGAAATAATTAGGAATAATTAGAAATAATTAGAAATAATTAGTAATAATTAGAAATAAATAGTAATAATTAGCATTAATTAGCAATAATTAAGAATAATTAGCAATAATTAGAAATAATTAGCAATAATTAGCAATAATTAGGAATAATTAGCAATAATTAGACATAAATAGAAATAATTAGAAATAAATAGCAATAATTAGCAATAATTAGGAATAATTAGCAATAATTAACAATAATTAGTAATAAATAGAAAATAATTAGTAATAAATAGCAATAAATATTAATAAATAGGAATAATTAGGAATAATTAAGAATAATTAGAAATAATTAAAAATAAATACTAATAATTAGTAATATTTACTAATAATTAGGAATAAATACCAATAATTAGTAATAATTAGCAATAATTTGGAATAATTAGCAATAATTAAGAATAATTAGAAATATTTAGTAATAATTAGCTATAATTAGTAATAATTACTAATAAATACTAATAATTAGTAATAATTACTAATGAATACTAATAATTAGGAATAATTAGGAATAATTAGGAATAATTAGGAATTATTAGTAATAATTAGGAATAATTAGCAATAATTAGCAATAATTAGCAATAATTAGCAATAAATAGGAATAAATTGTGATAATTATAAACAATTAGGAATAATTAGGAATAATTAGAACTAATTAGAAATAATTAGAAATAAATAGAAATAATTTGAAATAATTAGCAATAATTGAAAATAATTAGCGATAATTAGGAATAATTAGTAATAAATATGAATAAATTGTAATAATTAGTAATAAATTTTAATAATTAGTAATAAATAGTAATAAATAGTAATAAATATTAATAAATAGTAATACTTAGTAATAAATAGTAATAGTTAGTAATAAATAGTAATAGTTAGTAATAAATATGAATAATTAGTTATAAATAAGAATAATTAGTAATAAATAAGAATAATTTGTTATAAATAGGAATAATTAGCAATAATTAGTAATAATTAGTAATAATTATTAATAATTAGTTAGGAACAGTTAGAAATAAATTTTAATAAATTCCAAGAACCTGGCACAATTTCCAGTGGATTGACGGCACTCCTTTTGCTCGATGAATTTTCTCCTTTCAACTCTCACCGACTCAAAACAATATGAAAAATGTGCTGCTACATAGGAATATTCAATCTCATATACACAAGATTGGATATGCATTCGTAGGATCATATTTTTATAATTTTTTTAGGTGGTGACAATTGGAAGAAGACGATTCATCGACGAAAAGGGGGCTCTTTTGTCTGACGGCTCATTTACTTGCATCTTTCTCACACTGAAATCATAATGAAGAATCTATTCATAGATACGTATATTCATTCTTGTGCATATGAGAATTAATATGCGTACCTCTGACCAAATTCTTCATTATGATTTGAGTGTGAGAAAGATACAAGTAAATGAGCCGTCGGACAAAAGAGGAGCCGTCAATCCACTGGAAATTGTGTCGCCTTTAATTAATAGTAATTATTAAGAAGTAATAGTAATTATTTATCTTCTTTTTTCAGATAGTATTTTTATAATTTCAAATTATTCAAAAACAGTGATGATTTTATATTTTGTAGAAAATATGGAACAAGGAAATAAACATCAGTCATTATTAGATGATCGCACTTGGATAAATCAGTAAAGAAATCCAAATGGTTCTGGTTTAAATCCTTTATATATTGAGGTTGTTGAAGCTTTCTTAGCATTTGCATCATCAAAACCAGAATATGTTTCAAAAGTCACAATTAAGTGTCCTTGTAAAAAATGTGCTCTGAGAATGTTTGACACATTTGACAAGGTTGGGGGACATCTCTTGCGGGTTTTTTTTCAACCAGATTATGTTTTTTTGTATCAAAATGGTGAACGCATTTCCAGAGAAGATACTAATAACTTGATTCTGAATCTATCACAGTTCCAAAATTTAGTACATGATGTTGCAGGTCCATCTGTTCAACAAACTAAAACTCACGATGATATTGATTTACTCCTGATTTGGCACCATCTGAATTTTATGAGTTGTTGAGGTCTGCTGAGGATGCATTATATCCTGGTTGCAAGATAAGAAAATTTGAAGCAGTTGCAAAATTTATGTCTATTAAATCAGATAATGCAATGTCAAACAACTGTTTTGATCAGATATTTTCTTTGGTTAAAACATTATTACTTGAAGGAAATGTGTTGCCTGCAAATTACTATGAGAGCAAGAGGTTGGTTCATAATCTAGGCCTTAATTATCAGAATATTCATGCATGTACAAATGATTGCATCTTATATTCTGGTGAAAATGAGTCGTTGGATAGTTGTCCAACATGTGGACAATCGAGGTATAAAGAAGCTCAACCAGGGAAGTCTGGATCGATTCTTGTAAAATAGTTGAGATATTTCCCCCTTACACTCAGGCTGCAATGTTTATTTATGTCTCATAACACAGCATCAATGATGTCATGGCACAAAACCAATATTTCAATCGGTAAAAGATTCAATCATCCATCTGATAGTGATTCATGGAAACATTTTGATCGTCTGCATCCGTCTTTTGTTTTAGAATCCCAAAACGTGTGATTGGGTCTTTCTACTGATGGTTTCTGTCCATTTGGTTCTTATGGTAGTCAGTATTCATGTTGGTCTGTATTTATAACTCCGTAAAATCTACCTCCATGGATGTTGATGAAGGATCCCTATATCTTTTTGACCTTATTAATCCCAGGACATCTGAAAAAGAATATTGATGTTTATTTGAAACCATTGATTGATGAGTTAAATGCATTGTGGAGTAATGGTGTTAGTACATATGATGTTGCTGTGAAACAAAATTTCACATTAAAAGCTGCATTGATGTGGACTATTAGTGACTTTCCAGCATATGGCATGTTATCTGGCTGGAGTACACATGGTCCGAACTCATGTTCTTACTGTATGATAGAAAACAAATCTTTTATTCTTGTCAATGGAAGAAAAACCTTGCTATTTTTACTGTCATCGTAGATTTCTTCCAACCGATCATCCTTTTCGAAGGAACAAATCTCATTTCAGAAAAGGTACAATTGAAAGGGGTGAACCTCCAAAAATGATCTCAGGTACAGAGTTAAAATCAGTTATATTTTCATTACCTCTCATCACATTTAGGCCAACAGTAAACCAACCGAAACTTCATGGCTTTAGGAAAGAACATAATTGGATAAAATGAAGCATTTTTTGGGATCTCCCATATTGGTCTGATTTTTTGGTCCGCCACATGTTGGATTTCATGCACATTGAGAAGAAATGTTTTGATAATTTATTTCATATAGTTTTGGATACACCAGGTATGACCAAAGATACTGTAAAATCACGATTAGATCTTGCCCAAATTTGTAGGCGACCAGAACTTGAACTATTTGAAAATGTCATATCACAAAGGTTAATGAAGCTAAAAGCAGCTTATACACTATGTATATTGAGTAACCCACCATCAAAAATAGTTAAATATTATAATGCATATGTGGTGAATGGTTTTTGATTTCATACATGTGCATATGAGGAATCAAAAAAACAATGAACAATGGAGTTTGTTTGAGAGGATCGTATCATAGAGAAACTGAAGTTGACTTTTACGGCATTCTGGATGAAATTATTGAGCTATTTTATCTTGGACAAAATTACATAACAATGTTTAAATGTTGGTGGTTGGATACTGAGATATTCTTGCGTGTTCATTCGACTCATGGAATCGTCAATATTAAATATAAAATTCTTCTTGTAGTAAATAAACTATTTTTACTGGCTCAACAGGCACATCAAATTTAGTACGCAAAGTATTGTGCTACTTCAAGAAACCTGGGTGATTGGTCGAGCATAATAAAAATGAAATCTCGGGAAAATAAATTTACTCAAACTGAATGTGGTTCCGCTGAAGTGGAAGAAATTGAAATTTTTCAAGAGACTGCTCAAAATCCAGCTTTTTCATAAAGAAACGTGAATATCGATGAGGACACCCCATAACTAAGGGTCTATGGTGATGAAGATGTTCATGATGTTACAAATGAAATTGAAATGACAAGGGATGATGAAAGTGAAACTCATATGGATATTGATGTTTTCGATGATGAATATGATGACATTGACATCGTTTGATATGAAGATGATGATGAAGGTGAACACTGGCATAGTTAAATGTTGGTTATGGTCATAACTAATATATATATATATATATAATAGTTATTTTAAACTATCTACAAACAAGGATCATTTTGTGTTTCATATGGAATCTGATCAATTGCGTGAGTTAGAGGAGGTTGAGCTACCTTTGGATGAGGGGGATGCAGGATCATCTGACCCTCAGCCTACTGGTGGTTCAGGAGGTACGCGGAGGGGGCGTGGTCTTGCGCGACTGATGATTCTTGACCCTATCCCTGAGCGACGTCCACGTCTTGGCTTCGATCCATGCACACGGAGGTATGGTAACATGTATATTTTAGTTAGATTTAATTAATTTATTTATATATATACTAATTGTTTGATTGTTTATTCTTTTTTCACAGTTTTTTTCATGTAGATGTTGGACAGGGGAATGCTATCTTGTGCAATTATTTTTCTCAACCATGGACCACATGGGAATAGATTCGCATTGATGTGCAGCTCGGCATGTATAATGATTGTCTGGTAGGTAAATAAATAATATTTATTTTGAAATTTATTTTATTAATAACTTGATATTATAAATTATTTGTAGGGTTTATGGTATCCCATCGATGATAGCATGTGTGACGATATCCATACAGCATGGGAGGTGTCTATGTGTGAGTGTTTGCATCAGTTTTTGCACAATTTGATAAAGACGGTCATTAATAAAGCAGGAGCGATAGTATTTGATGAGTCCTATAGAGCCCACCGACCAGAGTACATTTCATCTCAGGTTTGGGATGGATTATGTGCACATTGGTTGGGTGGTGGATTTCAGAGGAGGTCTTCATTGGGTCGACAGAACCGGGGGAGACAGGAGGTGATGCATCAAGCTGGTATTCGTACATTCAGTAAGCATAGAGAGCATCTGGTAAGTATTTTTTTAAAAATATTTTATATAACTTAAAATATAAATAGTTTATTTTATATTCATATAGGCAGTCGAGCATCCTGATATTACAGAGTACGATATTTATCAGAGGATGTACAGTGATCCAGCCACCGGAGAGATTAGAAGTGATCGCCAGTGTCAGATTGTGGTTGGTCATTTTTTTCAGTTTGACAATTAACTGCATATGATATTTTTACAATTTTAATTTCAAATTGGAATTGAAGGAGTCATATGAGGCTGAAAATTCTCAGACACGGGCTGAGGTTCAGGATGAGGCGACTGATCAGACCAGTGCCTACCATTTCGACAAGGCGGCATGGATACAGGTGGCTCAGTATGGCTTTGAGAAGGTCCGATTAGTTGGTATCGGCTCTCATGTGACTCCTGGTACTTATTATGGTACTGCTTCGATGTCGGCGTCCAGCTCGAGAGGAGCTCATGGAGAGGAATCATATTCTAGCTCACAGTATCAGGAGCAGTTCCAAGCTCAGAATGACCTTATAGAGAGTTTGCAGAAGCAGCAAGAAGAGATGCATCAGCAGCAGCAGCAGTAGCAGCAGCATGAGGAAAAGATGCGTCGATGGCAGCAGCAGCAGCAGCACGAGAAGGAGATGCGTCGATGGCAGCAGCAGCATCACGAGCAGATGGAGTACATGTGTCGTCTGACTCGTAGTTTAGGGATGGAGTTTCCTCCACCATCTCCTTCAGCTCCTCCACCTCCTCCAGAAGACGACCCCCCCCCAGTGATTTTTTTTATGTCAAAAACATTTGAATTTAAATTTGTTGTAATTTGAACTATTTACAGTTTCTGTCTTTTATATCGGTGCGATTGTTATAAAATTTAATTTTTAATATTTTATGATTTGTTTTTGTGAATATTGAGAATTTTAATATTTTTTATTTTTTATTATTTTAATAATATTTATATTATTGTTTAATTAATCATAATTTTATTAAATATATTTTTTCAGTATTATATTTTTTAATATTTGTTTATTTTACTAATAATAATAATAATAATAATTTATGATTTTTTTTATATTTTTTTGTGAATATTGAGAATTTTAATAATTTTTATTTTTTTTATTTTAATAATATTAAAATTAATTTTTTAGTAATCATAATAATATATTATGATTTTTTTTATTTTTTTGTGAATATTGAGGATTTTAATATTTTTTAATTTTTTATTATTTTAATAATATTAAAATTAATTTTTCAATAATCATAATAATATTTTATGATTTTTTTTATATTTTTTTGTGAATATTGAGAATTTTAATATTTTTATTATTTTATTATTTTAATAATATTAAAATTAATTTTTCAATAATCATAATTTTCTTAAATTTATTTTTTTTTAAATTTATTTATTATTTGTGACGGGATCTGTTGCGACAGGATCCCGTCGCAAATAGTCTAAATAATTTTATCTTAAAAAAGGTATTTGCGATGGGATTACGGGCCCGTCACAAATACTATTTGTGATTGGCCCGTCGCAAATAGTCTAAAAAAATATTTTCAAAAAGCATTTGCGACGGGATTACGGGCCCGTCGCAAAAAAGTATTTGCGACGGGCCCATCGCAAAAGAGCTTATATATATATAAAGTATATAATCAGAGACTTATTTGTGACGGTGAAGTTTCCCGTCGCAAATAATATTTTTTGTGACGGTGTTTTCTGCAACGGTCTATTTGCGACGGGGCCCCGTCGCTAAAGCTTATTTGTGACGGGATCCCATCACAAATACCTTGAATTATAGTAGTGGAACAATATATTGACGATGTTGAATCTAAGGAAATGATAGGCGATGAATAACTGATGATGTAGGAAAAAAGCACTGAAGTGTGAAGGTGTTAGAAAAAAAATAATAAGGTGAAAAGAAAATACATCAAATTTCAGGTCGAATGGAATGCACATGGCCATCCTATTAACCACAATAAGGACATATCCAGTAGTTACATTGGGATCATCACTTGGCATCGCGTGCTGATTGATGTAGATTCATGGAACCATGTTGTTCTCATGCTTAAGGCACTAATTTAAGAAGAGATTACAGAAAAATTATGATATCCTTCCTTTATTTCACAAAAAAAATAATGAAACATTGAATTACTATTCAACATAACTTGTAGAGTTAATTTATAGTAAATGATTCCCATAAGAAATATGTATTAATGTTTACTGGAAGTATTAACAAAGTATTTCACACAATTCTAAAGAGATTTCATCATAAAGATGCTGAAGGAAAAATAAACCCACACCCACCACTTATGTATGCACACCTGATAATCCAAGAAGCGTGATATGAATTTACTAGATGTCATGTAGAGATTTATTTTTAGGTACGTTGTGGCTGGTAATACATTTTTCGATAATACGTGTATTCATCACTTTGAGAATTTTTTGTTTATGAAATAGCAACTGAGTATTGAAAATAAGAAACGTGCAGATAAACCAATATACCCCTACTATAAAGTAAGGATGGGGTGTTCTTCACTTGAAAAAAATTGGTAAGTATTTTAAATCTACTTTAATACTTTTATGTGACATGAAACAATAACATAATTACATTCCTCTATTTATATGCAGAATAGTGAATATAAATCCAAATCCACTTTCATCCCACATCATGTGCTATGTAAGGAGGCATGAGTAAATAAATATGAGATACTAATAGATTAAAATAAACAAAAAAGTGTGGAAAACATGTGTAAGTATGACATAATAAAAAATTGTTTTTCTTTAAATCGCTATTACATAACAATGATTACTTATTTTCCAATATTTTATGCCCGACTTAGACATAGGAACCATCAACACCAATACTAGATGAACACCTACTATTGGTGGCCTTAAAGTAGCCAGAACATTTGGTCGTGTTAGAGGTGTGGGTTTTGTGGTGACACCCTGAACATATTTTGAGAAAAAAATAACAACAGGAGGATAATGATAAAGAAATGATAGATATGAAAGAAATATTAGCTTCCCTTGATGAATAATTTCATTGGTAGACTAAGTTGCTATAAAATGTTATAGGGGAGAATCAAAGATAAGAAACAACTCAAGAACAACCATTATGTGAATATCCCTCCCCCCCCCCACTAGCTTTGAGGTGGGCCATTCCCCTTAAATAGTTATCTTAGATGTGGTAATCAATATTCTAATAATTTTTTCTATGAAATGTGAATCAGACATACATCAATACCTTTCCTGTATTGATATTCTATATGGTGAAAATGACTGTGATTTATATCTATCAACACCCACCCATCACCTTGTTGTGAGGGATATCATGTTCAATATCTAAGATGATAGTCTACACAATAGACCACTTCCAACAGGTCATGTGAAAGTGGGGATTATTATGGCTCATGAGTCGAGCATTGAGCTACCTATTCCACTTGATGATGTAGATATTTATACATCAAACCAAGAAGTTGAAACATTCATATCATGGTCACCATATCTTTTCAAAAACATGTTGATAAGAAGGTATTCATTTCCAATTTATTTTTCATGCTAAAACTTTAACAATTAATGAAAAAAGTTATAAACTAATGAATGTTATTATAAATGGACAAAGGGAAGGGTTGAAACAAAATTTTGACTCAAAACCATCTAAAGGGTTAACCAATCGATCAAAAAGATCTTCCTAAAGCACATTTACCTCACCCGTTCAATATCAATATTTACTAACATTGAAGGTTCATGTAGTTAAAAAGTTAAAAAGTGGTAGTAATCACATAATTGTCTTTTGAAGAATAAATGTGAGTGGAAATTATGGAATACATTTCCCTTGATTATGTAAATGAAATACTCAATTATGAATGGCTAGTAGGCTCAATTTTAAATGTATACATGAGGTATGTTTTCATGATTTGTTTTTCCAAATGATGATATACTATAATAATTATGACTAAATACATTTTATATTTTTTTCAAGCACATATATCAATACCAATTGAAGGGATTACCCCATCAACATAAATTTGGACTCTTTAGTCCTCACATCAATTCTATAGAACAAAAAAGAAATATATTCAAAAAATGAATGAAATAGTGGAAAATTGGCCAAATCGTTTGAAATCAAACTTACGAATGATAAACTCTTCTTAATACCAACACTGTAGGGGTAAAACTTTACAATTTAATCATATCAAATATATTTTCATTTCTTTCATTACTTATTCATTTTTGTGTTTTTAGGAAACATTGGATGCTCATTTCAGTCAATTTAGATACTCTAAAGATTTATTTCATGGATTTACTGAATGGATACCCAAAAAACTGACCACACGTGATGAAATTTTTCAATGTGTAATACACTACATCCAACATTTTAGAACTAAACTTAAAATTATATATTTTATATTATGTTTTAATGAGAATTTTTTTATAATATAGCGGTGTATAAATATCGTGAAAATCATGGCATGAGGACATACCATGCATACAAGGAGCTTGACAAGTTATACAAGGGGACAAGTATCATGGTATATATAATAATATTTCACTATAAAAACTCATATCAAAACAAATTAATTATTTTTCTCAATGTTTCTATATTTTCTAAAACAAACTAACCAAAAATATTGTGGTTATTATGTTTATAAATTTATGAGAGTGATCATATTTCATTAACAAACTAGCATCCCCAAAGAGGTATTTTTGAAGATAACTATTGTTTTATTTAAAATATTTATTAATCCATTGTGTATTTATATATTTCCAGTACCACTATGACTATTGAAAATTCTCATATTCAAAAGATGAAGTAGATTTGTTTAGAAATGAATGGTAAACATACTTGATGGCAGAATGTACACATATATCATGAAGGTGTGAATTCCATAAAAGTAATGGATTGTTTCATATTTATGTTTTATTTATTTATTTATAGTATTAATCATATAATAATTGTTTTCTTGTATAGTTGAATTCCTTTTTTCGAGTTGGGGTGGTTTTTTTGAAGTTACTCATGCCCATGAGAGATTGGAATTTGAGACTGCAATTGAGAGTTCAATGATAAGGTTAAAGTGTTTTTTAATATACTATATTTTTCCTCATAATATTATATGTTCTCTACTACATTAACATAATATAAATTAAATAGTTGACTAATCATGCAGACAATGTCTTCTGCACATGATGATATTACAAATCCCATGGAAGAACTGACTATAATGAAGGGAACCCTTTAGAAATATGTAACGGTAATGTTACGATGTACTTTATCTATTTTACTGAAAAATTATATAATGAAACTTTGATTTAATTTTCATTATTCCTTATAGAATTAATTTATTTTAGAATATTTCTATCCATCATTTATGCCTTTCTACTCCAAAACTTCCACAAACTTCTTCTCCCTCAAAACCTTTTCACCCCTATAGTGTTGGCATTTATCACTTTCCTTCAAAATCTCTCCATTGCCTTCGTAAGAAGAGAAAAAATGATGCCTCTACTTAATCATAGAGGTAATATTGATGATTTCATAGTAAAACCATTTCCCATATAATTAATGTATTGTTTTATATTTATGTTTAATTTTTTCTTTTTATTATTATTCACATAATAATTGTTTTCTTATATAGGTGGATTCCTTTGTTTGAGTTGGGGTGGTTTGTTTGAAGCTGGTCATGCTCATTTGAGACTACGACTGAGATAACGACAATAAGAAAATGGGTCAACAATGTATATAACCATCATTAAAAGTTGAGTTCTTACTAATTATTTAATTAATTTTATCATCATTTTATCTATTATTTGTAAGATAATTTTTGTATCATGTTTATCTAATACTTATATATATTTTTTCATAGATCTTTTTGGAAGTCATATTTTTATTTTAACTATAAAAAAGCCACAAATGAGATAACATTTTATTTTCTACCAATTATACCTTGCTTTCCATTTTATTTCTTTATCAAACTACAACACTTCATATTAATTTGATGTTCTTAGCTGAAAAAAATGGCTAAAAACATTGAATCAATATGCAGTGTTGTAAATGAGATAAATAAAGACAATGTAAAGAACGATAACATTGATAGTTGATAATTTTTTGAGCCTTTGGGATGTGTAGAAATCAACTACACCTCAATATGACACATCATGTTACTGATATGACTCCAAGTGCTTCTTTTTATATAAAATTGACGTTAAGTGTAGTAAAAAATACAACTGACATGCTCAAAACCAAGAAATCTCATTCGTATTGTATTGATACTTTTGGAAAATTATTCATAAGTCGTTTTTAATGTGTATGAATTATCTTAACCTCAATCTAATACATAATGTGCTTGGTATTACTCAAAGTGTATGTTATCAGTTTAAAATTAACATTTTAGTTTAAAAAGTTTCACTCACTAAAAACTAAAAAAAATGTTCTCATATTATCTTGATAATTTAGGAAAATTGATTCATAAGTTATTTTTTATATATAGTAATTAGTCTCACTTCAAACCGATACACAATGTGACTGGTATGACTCAAAGTGTGTGTTTCAAGTTTAAAATGATATTTTAGTAAAAAAAAGAAAATTGACGTACTCAAAATTGAGAAAAGAATTCATTTTTTATGCTTTATGAAAAACATCCATAATTCATTTTAGATGTGTAGGAATTAGACACACCTCAATTTGATGCATGGTGTAATTGGTATGACTCAAAGTGTGTCTTTTTATTTACAGTTGACAATGATTTTAGTAAAAAGGACAACTAACATACTCAAAACCAATAAAACGCATTTGTATTGTTTTGATACTTTATTTTAACGATCTATAAGTCATTTTTGACATGTAGAAATTAGTTTCACCTCAATCTGATACACGATGTGCCCGGTACGACTCAAAGTGTTTGTTATGAGTTTAAAATTGACAATATAGTTTAAAAAGTTTCACTCAATGAAAATCGAGAAAACATGCTTGTATTGTATTGATAATTTAGAAAAATTATTCATAAGTCATTTATGATGTGTAGTAATTAGTATAATATCAAACTAACACACGGTGTGACCAGTATGACTCAAAGTGTGTGTTTCTAGTTTAAAATGACATTTTAGTAAAAAAGACAAGTGACGTACTCAAAACCAAAAAAATGCATTAGGATTGTTTTGATAATTTATTACAATGATCCATAAGTCCTTTGAGGTGTTCAGAAATCAGACTCACCTCAATAAAACACATAGTGTGACCAGTATGACTCCAAGTGCATCTTTTTATTTGAAGTTGACATTAATTTTAGTATAAAAGACAACTGACATACTCAAAATCGAGAAAATTCATTCTGATTGTTTTGATACTTTAGTAAAATGATCCATAATCTATTTTTGATGTGTAGTAATTATCCTCACATAAATCAGATACACAATGTTCTAGGCATGATTAAAAAAATTCATTATCAGTTTAAAATTGGCATTTTAGTTTAAAAAGTTTCACTCATTAAAGAACAAGAAAACATTCTTGGATTATCTTGATAATTTAAAAAATGATTCATAAGTAATTTATGGTGAGTAGGAATTTTTATCACTTCAAACTGACACACGATGTGATTGGTATGAATCAAAGTGTGTGTTTCCAGTTTCAAATGACATTTTAATAAAAAACACACGTGACATTCTCAAAACCAAGAAAACAAATTCATATTTTTTTGATAGTTTATGAAAATGATCCATATTTCATTTGAGACATGTAGGAATAAGTCACACCTCAATCCAACATATGGTGTGACCGGTATAATTCCAAGTGTGTCTATTTATTTAAAATTGACATTAATTTTAGTAAAAAACACAAGTGGCGTACTGAAAACTGAGAAAACACATTCATATTGTTTTTATAATTTAGGAAAATTATCCATAAGTCATTTATAATGTTTAAGAATCAATTGTACCTCAATATAATGAATGGTGTGACCAGTACAACTCTAAGTGTGTCATTTTATTTAAAATTGACATTAATTTTAGTAAAAATAAAAAGTGAGAAACTGAATTTAGATTGTTTTGATAATTTAGGGAAATAATAAATAGGTTTTTTATGTTTAAGAATAAATCACACCTCAATATTATGCATAGTGTGACCGGTATAACTCAAATTGTCTCTTTTTATTTAAAATTGACATTAATTTTAGTAAAAAGAACAAGTGACATACTGAAAATCAAGAAAATGTATTTAGATTATTTTTATAATTTATAAAAATTATAAATAATTCATTTTTGATGTGTAGTAATCAAACAAACTTCAATCTGAAGCATGATGTGACTAATATGACTCCAATTGTGTCTTTTTATTTAAAATTGACATTAATTTTAGTAAAAAAACAAGTGACATACTAAAAATCAAGAAAACACATTTGGATTATTTTGATACTTTATGAAAATGATTCATGAGTCATTTGTGATATGTAGGAATCAACTGCAGCTCAATATGATGCATGGTGTGACCAGTATGACTCAAAGTGTCCGTTATCAATTTAAAATTGACATTTTAGTTCAAAATGTTTGTCACTCGTTGAAACCCAAGAAAATGTGCTTTGATTGTCTTGATAATTTAGGAAAGTGATTCATAAATCATTTGTTACATGTAATAAGTAATCTCACATGAAACTGACACATGATGTGATTGGTATGACTCAAAGTGCGTGTTTACAGTTTGAAATGAAATTTTAGTAAAAAACACAAGTGACATATTGAAAACTAAGAAAACGCATTCAGATTATTTTGATACTTCAATACAACAATACATAAGTAATTTTTTATGGGTAGTAATCACCCTAAACTCAATCGGATACATGGTGTGACCGGTATAACTCCAAGTGTGTTTTTATTTAAAATTGACATTAATTTTAGTAAAAAGAACAAGTGGCATACTAAAAACTGATCAAACACATTCAGATTATTCTTATACTTTAGGAAAACAATCTATAACTCATTTGTGATGTGTATGAATCAACTCCACCTCAATACGATGTACAGTGTGATTGGTATAACTCTAAGTGTCTTTTTATTTAAAATTGACATTTTATTAATGTATTCTTTCATATTAATGTTTAATTTATTTCTTTATAGTATTACTAACATAAGATTTGTTTTATTATATGGGTGGATTATTTTTCTTGGGTTGAGGTGATTTGTTCGACAACTAATACCATGGGTATACTTCTTTGAGAGGGGATAACATGTGATAAAAGATGAAACATTATTGTTTTTAAATGTTTGTGGATAAATGTAAATGTGATTATACTAAACATTATTTGAAATGTATATAGTAGTGTTTTTTTATTCATTCTGTAAAATTTATTTCAATTAAATTATATATTTTTTATACATAGGTTACAGGTTTTTATTGGGTGTGTTGTTATATAAATAGAACATTGCACCAGGATAGACCTTTATCAGTGTTATTTCTAGCATTGATAAAGGGTGTCCTTAATCAGTTCTTTTTTAGCATTGATAAAGGGGACCCCCTTTTAATGACGTTGAGGAAAAAAATGCTTTTTTAGCACTAATAAAGGACTTTTTATGTACTGTTAAATGGAATATCTATAGTATTGAGGTGATCGTTGAAGGGGTTGTTAATGGGTGTTAATGACCCAACTTGTCATGACTAACAAGAGATGATCACCTGCATTGCTCAAGAGGCATTAGTGAATGTTTTTTGCAGTGAATAATTCTTTTTCTTTCTAATATGGTACACATTTGATAAACCTCAAGCCTGATACACATAGTCATAAATAATAATAATAATAATAATAATAACTATAATACATTTAATCCCAACTTATTAATAGTGATATTATTACACAATCCAAACAAAATATATCCACACTCATTACAAAATTCTATCTTTCATGTGGATTAGGATAAGTCATGGATTGGACAACTAGAAAATAGTGGTTGAGGGTAGACGTTGGTAGGACAAAGGCACGGGCAGGCAGTGGGGGCAGTGACTCACTCGTAGTGAGAGCACATAGAGAGGCTGGAGGTGGGGAAGAGGGTGATGCAACTGTCAGGATAGAAGAGGGGAGATGGTGCCTCCCTCATGACCCTCAAATCCTCCACCTCCCTCTCCATCCACCAGTTCTTCTCTATCAGCGATCTGAACCACGCGCCTCGGGTACTTGCGCTCCATTTCCATCTGCTTCAACTTTCTCTTGTATTTATCCACTCAATTGAAAAAAATAAAATTTTCTTCAGCATTTTAAATTGGGTTCATCATTAAATATGTGGGGGTGAATGACTGTGATTTATATATATCAAAACTCACCCATTTCCTTGTTGCGATAGTTACCATGTTCAATATCCAAGATGACAATCTACAGAACAGACCACTTTCAACAGGTCATGTGAGAGTGTTGATTACCGTAGATCATGATTCAGGCATCGAGCTACCTTTTACACTTGATGAAGTATATATTCATACATTCGACCAAGATGTTGGAACATTCATAGCATGGCTGTCCAATTTTGTAAAACAAATCATCAAGGAGGTATTCATTTCCAATTTACTTTTCATGGTAAATCTTTAACAATTAATGAAAAAAAGGTCTGAATCGATGAATGTTATTACATATAGACAAAAGGGTTAAAACTAAAGGCTAACTCAAAACCATCTAAAGGATCAACCAATCGGTTGAAAATATCTTTCGAAATCACCTTTACCCCACTTTTTCAATATCTGTATTTACTAACATTGAAGGTTCGTGCAGATACAAAGTTAAAAAGTGGTAGTAATAACATAATGTATTTTGAAGAATAAATTTACAAAGAGGAAATTATAGACTGCATTTCTCTTGAGGATGTAAATGAAATCCTCAACTATGAATGGATAGGAGGCTCAGTTGTAAATATATACATGAGGTATGTTTTCATGATTTTTTTTTTCAAAAGCTGATATACTGTAATAATTATGAAAAAATACATTTAATATTTTTTGAAATCTTGTATATCAATACCAATTAAATGGATTACCCCATGAACATAAATTTTAACTCATTAGTCCTCACATCACTTCTACAAAACAAAAAGAAATAGATTTAAAAAATAAATAAAATAGTGGAAAAACTGGCCAAATCGTTTGAAAGAAAACTTATAGATGACATACTCTTCTTAATACCAACATTGTAGGGGTAAAAATATACAATTTAATCATATAAAATATATTTTCATTTATTTCATTAATTATTCCTTTTTGTGTTTTTAGGCAATAATGGATGCTCATTTTAGTCAATTTGGATACTCTAAATATTTATTTCATGGATTCACCAGATGGATATCCAACAAACTGATCACACATGATGATGTCAATTTTTAATACACTATATCTAACATTTCATAACTAAAATTCATGTTATATGTTTTATATTATGTTTTAGTGTGAATTATTTTATGATAGGGTGGTGTATTAAAATTGTGAAAATCATGGCATGAGGATATCCAAACACACATCAAAACAAATTAATTATTTTTCTCAATATTTCTGCAGTTTTTTAAATAAAAAATGGAAAATATTTTGGTTATTATGTTTATAAATTAATGAGAGAGATCATATTCAATCAACAAACTAGTATCCCTGAAGAGGTATTTTTGAATATAATTTCTTTTTCATTTAAAATATTTATTAATCCTTTGTGTATTAATATTTTTCTAGTACTACTATGACTTTCAAAAATTATCATATTCACAAGACAACATAGATTTGTTTAGAAATTAATGGGTAGCATGCCTGATGATAGAATGTACACATATTTCATAAAGATTTGGCTTCCATAGAAGTAATGTATTGTTTCATATTTATGTTTAATTTTTTTATTTTTAGTATTACTCATATAAGAATTTGTTTTCTTATACAGGTGTATTCCTTTGTTCATGTAGGGGTGGTTTTTTCAAAGATGATCATGCTCATGAGAGATTGGACTTCAAGGCTGAAATTGAGAGTTCAATGAGAAGGTAAAAGTGTTTTTTAATATACTATATTTTTCATCATAATATTATATGTTCACTACTACATTAACATAATCTAAATTAAATGTTTGAATACTCATGTAGACAATGTCTTCCACACATGATGATGTTACCAATCCCATGGAAGAACATACTATAACGAAAGAAACCCTTTGGGAAGATGTAAAGGTAATTTTATGATATAATTTCTCTATTTTAACAAAAAATTATATAATGAAATATTGATTTAATGTGTATTATTCCTTACATGTTCCTTTTTTCCAATTTTACCACACTTTCCAATGGATTTTTTTATCTGACTAAAACACTTCATATTAAGCCTATGTTCTTAGCCGAAAAAAGTTTTTCATCTAAAAACATCGATTGAATATGCAGTGTTGGACTTTTGAAAAATAAAGCCAATGTAAAGTGTGGTAAAATTGGAAGTTAATATTTTTTATACTTTAGGACATATAGGAATCAACCACACATCAATCTGACACATAGTGTGACTGGTATGACTCTAAGTGCTTCTATTTATTTAAAATTGGAATTAATTTTAGTAAAAAGGACAAATGACATACTCAAAACCAAGAAAAAACATTCAAATTATTTTGATACTTTAGGAATATGATCCATAAGTCATTTGGTATGTGTAAGAATTAGCATCACCTCAATATGATACATGATGTGTCTGGTATGACTCAAAGTTCTCGTTATCAGTTTAAAATGGACATTTTAAGTTTAAAAAATGTCACTCACTAAAACCCAAGAAAACATGATCATATTGTCTTGATAATTTAGGTCAATGATTCATAAGTCATTTTTGGCGTGTAAGAATCAGTCTCACAAAAAACTGACACACGATGTGACTTGTATGACTTAAAAGTTTGTGTTTCAAGTTTAAAATGACTTTTTAGTAAAAAAGAAAGGTGATATACTCAAAACTAAGAAAACGTATTTGGATTGTTTTTATACTTTAGTACAATGATTCATAAGTCATTTGAGATGTGTAGGAATCAGTATCACCTCAATCTGATGCACGGTGTGACCGGTATGACTATAAGTGTGCCTTTTTATTTAAAGTTGGCATTGATTTTAGTAAAAAAGAAAACTGACATACTCAAAACTGAGCAAACACATTCAGATTATTTTGATACTTTATGAAAAAAAGCCATGTCATTTTTGACATGTTGGAACTAGTCACACCTCAATCTGATAAATGATGTGTCTGGTATGAATCAATGTGTCTATTATCAGTTTAAAATTTATATTTTAGTTTAAAAAGTGTCAGTCACTGAAAACCAAGAATACATGCTCAGATTGTCTTGATAATTTTGTTAAGTGATTTATAATTCATCTTTGATGTATAGGAATCAGTCTCATGTCAAACTGACACACGATGTGACTAGTAAGACTCAAAGTGTGTGTTTCTAGTTTAAAATGACATTTTAGTAAAAAAGATAAGTGACATACTCAAAACCAATAAAACTCATTAGGATTGTTTTTATACTTTATAAAAATGATCTATAATTCATTTTTGATGTATAGGAATCATATTCAACTCAATACAACGCACAGTGTGACTGGTATGACTCAAAGTGCATCTTTTTATTTAAAGTTGGCATTAATTTTAGCAAAAAATACAAATGACATAATCAAAACAAACAAAACGCTTTCGAATTGTGTTGATACTTTAGGAAAACGATCCAAGAAAATTTTTGACATGTAGGAATTACTCGCAACTCAATCTGATTCACGATGTGTCTGGTATGACCCAAAGTGTCTGTTATCAGTTTAAAATTGACATTTTAATTTTAAAAAATTCCACTTGATAAAAATTGAATAAACGTACTCATATTGTCTTGATAATTTAGTAAAATAGTTCATAATTCATTTTTAAAGTGTAGGAATCGGTCTCACATCAAACTGACACATGATTTGACCGGTATGACTCAAAGTGCATGTTTCCATTTTCAAATGACATTTTAATAAAAAACACAAGTGACATACTCAAAACTGATCAAAAACATTCATATTTTTTTAATAATTTATGAAAATGATCCATATGTCATTTTTGATGTGTAGGAATCATTCAAACTTCAATCTGACACACGGTGTGACAGGTATAATTCCAAGTGTGTCTATTTATTTAAAATTGACATTAATTTTAGTAAAAAACACAAGTGACATACTGAAAACCAAGCAAACACATTCAGATTGATTTGATACTTTATTAAAACGATCCATAAGTAATTTATAACATGTATTAATTTACACCATAACAATCTGGAATACAGTGTGATTGGTATAACTCTAAGTGTGTCATTTTATTTAAAATTGACATTAATTTTAGTAAAAAGAACAAGTGACATACTAAAAGTCAAGAAAACGCATTTGGATTGTTTTGATACTTTAGGAAAACAATCTGTATGTAATTTTTGATATATAGGAATCAACATCACCTCAATATGATGCATGGTGTGACCTATATAACTCAAAGTGTCTCTTTTTATTTAAAATTGACATTAATTTTAGTAAAAAGAACTAGTAGCATACTAAAAACTAAGGAAACGTATTCAAATTATTTTTATAATTTATAAAAATGATCCAAAAGTCATTTGTGATGTGTAGAATCAACTGCACCTCAATATGACGCATGGTGTGACCAATATGACTAAGTGTCTTTTTATTTAAAATTGACTTTAATTTTAGTAAAAAGAACAAGTGACATACTAAAAAATGAGAAAACGCATTCAAATTATTTTGATACTTTAATAAAATGATTCATGATTCATGTTTGACGTTTAGGAATCAACTACACCTAAATCTGATGCACGATGTGACCGATATAATTCCAAGTGTGTCTATTTATTTAAAATTGGCATTAATCTTAGTAAAAAACACAAGTGATAAACTGAAAACCAAGAAAACGCATTTGTATTTTTTTATACTTTAAGAAAATGATCCATATTTAATTTATAACATGTAGAAATAAACCCCACATCAATCCAATGCACAGTGTGACCAGTATAACTCAAAATGTGTCTTTTTATTTAAAATTAACATTAATTTTTGTACAAAGAACAAATGACGTACTAAAAACAGAGAAAATGAATTCGGATTGTTTTTATACTTTAGGAAAATGATCCATGAGTCATTTTTGACGTGTAGAAATCAACCACAACTCAATAGGATGCACAGTGTGATCGGTATAACTCAAAGTGTCTCTTTTTATTTAAAATTGACATTAATTTTAATAAAAAGAAAAAGTGACATACTGAAAACTAAGAAAACATATTTGGATTATTTTTATAATTTAAGAAAATGATTCTTAAGTCATTTATGGCGTATAAGAAGCAACTGAACCTCAATTTAATGCACGATGTGACCGATATGACTCCAAGTGTGTCTTTTTATTTAAAATTGGCTTTAATTTTAGTAAAAAGAACAAGTGACATACTAAAAACCGAACAAATTCATTTATATTGTTTTGATACTTTATATTGTTTTGATACTTTAAAAAAATGATCCATGATTCATTTGTGATGTGTATAAATCAACCGAAGCTCAATCTGAAACACGGTGTGACCGATATAATTCTAAGTGTGTCTATTTATTAAAAATTGACATTAATTTTAGTAAAAAATACAAGTGACATACTGAAAACCAAGAAAATGAATTTATATTGTTTTAATATTTTCAATAAATAACACATAAGTTTTTTCTAACATGTAAGAATCAACCCCACCTCAATCTAATGCACGGTTTGATCGGCATAACTCTTAGTGTGTCTTTTTATTCAAAATTGACATTAATTTTTGTTAAAAGAACAAGTTACATATTGAAAATAGAGCAAACACATTTATATTGTTTTGATATTTTATGAAAATGATCCATAACTCATTTTTAACTTGTAAGAATCAACTGCACCTCAATATGATGCACAGCATGACTGGTATAACTCAAAGTGTCTCTTTTTATTTAAAATTATCATTAATTTTAGTAAAATGAACAAGTGACATATTGAAAATCAAGCAAACGTATTCATATTATTTTTGATAATTTAGAAAAATTATCCATAAGTCATTTGTAAAGTATATGAATCAACTTCACCTCAATATGAATCATGGTGTGAACGATATGACTCCAAGTGTATCTTTATTTAAAATTGACTTTAATTTTAGTAAAAATAACAAGTGACATGTAAAAAATCGAGCAAACGCGTTCATATTATTTTGATACTTTAGGAAAATTATCCATGAGTCATTTGTGATTTGTAGGAATCAACTGCACCTCAATCTAACGCATGGTGTGATCGGTATGACTCAAAGTGTATGTTATCAGTTTAAAATTGATGTTTTAGTTCAAAATGTGTGTCACTCATTGAAAACCAAGAAAACACACTCTTATTTTCTTTATAATTTATAAAAATGATTCATAAATAATTTGTAATGTGTAGAAAGTAGTCTCAAATCAAACTGACACACGATGCGATCGGTATGACTCAAAGTGTGTGATTACAGTTTGAAATGACATTTTAGTAAAAAATACAAGTGACATACTGAAAACTGAGCAAATGCATTCAGATTATTTTGATAGTTTAGAAAAATGATCCATATTTAATTTTTGATGTGAAGGAATTGACTACACCTCAATCTAATGCATGGTGTGGCCTGTATATCTTCAAACGTGTCTTTATTTAAAATTGACATTAATTTTAGTAAAAAGAACAAGTGACATACTCAACACTGATAAAACACATTTGGATTGTTTTTATAGTTTAGGAAAATTATCCATAACTTATTTGTGATGTGTAGGAATCAACCACGCCTCAATATGATGCATGCTGTGACCAGTATAACTCTAAGTGTGTCATTTTATTTAAAATTGACATTAATTTTAGTAAAAAGAACATGTTACATACTGAAAGTCAAGAAAACACATTCAGATTGTTTTGATACTTTAAAAAACGATCCATAAGTCATTTTAGATGTGTAGGAATCAAATTCACCTCAATATGATGCATGGCGTGACCTATATAACTCAAAGTGTCTCTTTTAATTTAAAATTGACATTAATTTTAGTAAAAAGAACTAGTGACATACTGAAAACTGAGGAAACATATTTGGATTATTTTTATAATTTAGAAAAATGATCCATAAGTCATTTTTGGCATGTAGGAATCAACCGCGCCTCAATTTGATGCATGGTGTGACCAATATGACTCAAAGTGTGTCTTTTTATTTAAAACTGACTTTAATTTTTGTAAAAAGAACAGGTGACATACTAAAAATTGAGAAAACACATTCAATTTGTTTTGATACTTTAGAAAAATGATCCATGATTCATTTGTGACGTTTGGGAATCAAATGAACTTCAATCTGATTCAAAGTGTGACCGATATAATTTTAAGTGTGTCTATTTAAAATTGAAATTAATCTTAGTAAAAAACACAAGTGAAAAATTGAAAATCAAGCAAATGAATTTGGGTTGTTTTTATACTTTTAAATGATCCGTATTTCATTTATAATGTATAGGAATCAACTCAACCTCAATCTGACCCATGGTGTGACCAGTATAACTCGAAGTGTGTCTTTTTATTTAAAATTAACATTAGTTTTAGTACAAATAACAAGTGACATACTGAAAACTGACAAAATGAATTTGGATTATTTTGATACTTTAGGAAAAAGATCCATGAGTCATTTTTGAAATGTAGGAATCAACCGAACCTCAATAGAATGCACAGTGTGATCGGTATAACTCAAAGTGTCTCTTTTTATTTAAAATTGATATTAATTTTAATAAAAAAAGTGACATACTAAAAACTGAGAAAATGTATTTGGATTATTTTGATAATTTAGGAAAACGATCCATAAGACATTTGTGGTGTATAGGAATCATTTGCACCTCAATCTGACGCACGGTGTGACCGATATGACTCCAAGTGTGTCTTTTTATTTAAAATTGACTTTAATTTTAGTAAAAAGAATAAGTGACATACTAAAAACTGAGAAAACGCATTTATATTGTTCTGATACTTTATAAAAATTATCCATGATTCATTTGTGATGTGTATGAATCAACTGAAGCTCAATCTGACACACGGTGTGACCGGTATAATTCTGAGTGTGTTTATTTACTTAAAATTGACATTAATTTTAGTAAAAAATACAAGCGATGTACTGAAAACCAAGAAAACGCATTCAGATTGTTTTAATATTTTTGAAAAATGATCCATAATTCATTGCTAATATGTAAGAATCAACCCCACATCAATCTGACGCATTGTCTTTTTATTTAAAATTGACATTATTTTTTGGAAAAAGAACAAGTGACATGCTAAAAATATAGCAAACTCATTTATATTGTTTTGATATTTTAGAACAACAATCCATAAGTCATTTGTAATAGGAATCAACCAGATCTCAATATGATGCACGATGTGACTGGTATAACTCAAAGTGTCTCTTTTTATTTAAAATTGTCTTTGATTTTAGTAAAAAGAACAAGTGCCATATTGAAAATCGAGCAAATGTATTCGGATTATTTTGATAATTTAGGAAAATGATTCATAAGTCATTTGTGATGTAGAGTAATCAACCACACCTTAATCTGACGCATAGTGTGACGGATATGACTCCAAGTGTATCTTTATTTAAAATTGACTTTAAGTTTAGTAAAAAAAACAATTGACATACTAAAACCTGAGAAAACGCATTCGGATTATTTTTATAATTTAGAAAAGTGATTCATGAGTCATTTGTGATGTGTATGAATCAACTACACCTCAATCTAATGCATGGTGTGATCGGTAGTACTCAAAGTGTCTGTTATCGGTTTAAAATTGACATTTTAGTTCAAAATGTGTGTCACTCATTAAAAACCAAGAAAATGAGCTCCAATTATCTTGATAATTTAGAACAAGGATTCATAATTAATTTTTAACGTGTAGAAAGTAGTCTCACATCAAACTGACACACAATGCGACCGGTATGACTCAAAGTGTGTGATTCCAATTTGAAATGACATTTTAGTAAAAAACACAAGTGACATGCTGAAGATTGAGAAAACACAGTCGGATTGTTTTGATATTTTAGGACAACAATCCATAAGTAGTTTGTGGTGTGCAGGAATCGACCACACCTCAATTTGATGCACAGTGTGACCGGTATAACTTCAAGTGTGTCTCTATTTAAAATTGACATTAATTTTATTAAAAAGAACAAGTGACATACTCAAAACCGAGAAAACGCATTCGTATTGTTTTGGTAGTTTAGGACAACGATCCATAACTTATTTGTGATGTGTATGAACCAACCACACCTCAATACGACGTGCGGTGTGACTGGTATAACTCCAAGTATGTCCTTTTATTAAAAATTGTCATTTTATTGATGTATTCTTTTTTATTGATGTTTTATTTATTTATTTATAGTATTACTATCATAAGATTTGTTTTCTTAAATAGGTGGATTCTTTTTCTTGGGTTGAGGTGATTTTTTTGACAATCGATACCATGGGGACTTTTTTGAGAGGGGGTCATGGGTGACAAAGATGACAAAACATTAATATTTTTAAATGTTTGTTAATAGTAATTGTAAATGTTATTATACAAAACATTATTTGAAATGTATATAAACAATGGGGGTTTTTTGTGTTCATGATGTAAAATTTATTTTAATTAAATAATATATCTTGCATGAAAGATACATGTATGTGGTGCATGTTTTTTTAGCGCTAGGACTCCATAAGACATATTTGTAGTAGTGGATCAACACCTACCATTGTGGCCATGGAGTGTTTGGAAGTGGTTTATTTTTATTATTAATGGAGGTGATTGTTTGAAGGGGTTAATGGGGGGTTTTTATATATATGGGTTTTAAAAAAAATTATGGAAAAGGGATAGGGTTTGAAATATTTTTAAAAATGGGTCTTTAGATGCATGAACCTTGTTCATGCATCTTCTTCTCGGCCGGATGTGTGAACCCTGTTCATGCATCCGGTCGAGAAGATCTATAAAAGGGGGTCTCCCCCCCCCCAAATTTATTCTTCTCCTATGGATTTTGCTGCGAAGCCCTGCATAATTTCTTTCTCAACAAATTTTTGCTGCTTTTAAGAAGGTAAAATTTATATTTAAATTTTCAATTGTTTAATTGTGTTTATTTATTTCATTTTTATTATTTGTTTATTTGATTTGTGATATGTAGAAACTAGTGTTTATGTGTATGGTTTATTTATTTCATATGTATTTATGTGTAAATTAGTGTCTTTTGTATGGTTTAATTTATGAACGATGTGTTTATTGTATGAATTTGTATTGAATGTTTATGAAAATTAAATATGTTATAAAAAAATTTATTTTGAAAGTAATATTAATTTAAATTATAATATTTTTATACACTAGTAATATAATTTGTGAATAATATATTAGTTATATGTATCATATTTAAATTTATTAAAAAATATATAGAAAACTTCTTCTTTTAATGGTATAAAAACAGTTTTGTATAAATAAATTTTTAAATTATATTAGTTATAATTAAACTTATTAAATATAAAAGAGGTGTAGATATTTAATATGTATTTCATATAGTAATAGATATAATGAGTATACCCTAAAATAGGGTAAGTTGTGTGATGACTGATCTTGAGATGACCGACTGATGCATAATTGAAATTGCATGTATTGTTTTGTGAATGTGGTTATTAAATTTGTAATAATTGCATTTATTTTTCTATATTGATGACATGTGAGTCATCTTTGACTAAGTATGTAAGGAAATGTGTGTCTGCTTAAAAAAAGTTATGTATTTCATACCCCTAGACCCCCTCACATGCATGTGAGTAAATTTGTAATTAAAAGGCAATCAACAAGAGGTGTCCCTAAAGAGGCGTCCCCGAAGAGGTGTCCCTGAAGAGGTGTTTGAGAACAAGTGTTCGATGTGAGGCGTTGCTGGTTGAAAGGAGACTAACGGTTGCTGAAATATTTGATAATAGATACTCTATAAGTCTACCCATAGGTTTTGGTTAGTTTATCGAATAATGATAAACTAATCATAAGTCTCAAGATCAATTCATGATTAATTATTCATAACTAATTAAAATATATAATGTTATATTAAATAATGTAAAATATTGATGTAGTGTATAATATTTTATTAATTATTTTTTATAGGTAATAATGTCTGCGCAAATATATTACAATGGTGAGACCATTTATATGGAGTAGGGATTTAGCTATAGTGTGCCACTAGTCAGAGTGTTAAATCTTCATGGTTGTATGACATTGAATGTAGTTTGCAATAAGATTCATAATCGGTTAAAATTGAGGGTCGATCAATCCATTTCTTCAATCACATATCGACATCTACAACATCCTGAATGTTTCTGGCACACCGAGTACCCTTTGGTCGATGATGATGATTGGATGGATGCATCTTCCTTATTTAGATAGCAGTGTGCTAATGGTTTGATGGAGTTGTATGTGGTGATTTCTGATATAGATGTGGTGCAACTGACTACTACAGAACCGTGTTTTGTGAGCTCTGTACAAGTTGGTCCTTCACATCAGTCTTTTACATTGCCTCCTTCTCATTTGACTCCAGTAATAGAAGCAAATTATGAAGAAGATGATCAAAATTTATAAGGAAATGTAGATGACATCCCTTTTTGTGCTGATATAGTGAATGAAAGTTTATCTGAGGAAGAAGAATCTGGGGAACCATTAGGAGATGATGTGGGTTAGGGTGACGTGGGGAATGAACCTTCTGAGGTTCCTTTGAGAGATGTGGGTGAGGGTGATGTGGGCAATGAACCTTCTGAGTTTCCTTTGAGAGACAGACATCCACGACATCCACCGGTTAGTGGTAATCATCCTTCAGTATTGAGTTCCTTGGTTAAAGGAATGTCTTGTGAACAACATTTTGATTGGGATGTCATTACACCAGCTTCTGAATTTCCTGGCATTATAGGGAATAGGTCTGCATCAAATGACAACGTCATCTATGTCGGGCAGGAGTTTCAAAGTAAATTGGTCATGAAAAATGTGATAAAGCAATACCACATTGAGCAACATTTCACATTTGTGGTTGATGAGTCAAAGAAGACAAAATATATCATTCGTTGTAAACAATATGGGCCAGAATGTAAATTTTGATTAAGGGCAATATTTGATAAAAAATTCATGTTGGAGGATAACCAAATTAAAAGGGCCACACACTTGTGTGCATCCAAGCTTGTCACAGGATCACTCTTCCCTTGATTCAGAGTTTATATCAAATGTTATTTGTGAGATGATACGAACATGTCAGGATGTTCCCGTTGCCCTTGTTCAGGAAAGAATTCAACAGTTTTATAACTACAAGATATCATATACTAAATCATGGAATGCAAAACAGAAGGAAATTGTAAAAGTGTATGGTGATTGGGATGAATCTTATGCTATGTTGCCACAACTTATGGAATTGTTATCTCTCAACAATCAGATTGTTTATCAGTTGGACACTGTTGAGTATGTATCCCCCAATCACCGAGTTGATCGAACAAAGGTGAGGTTCAATAGGGTTTTTTGGGCATTCAGGCCATGCATTGCTGCCTTTCCCTATTGTAAACAATTTATTCAAGTCGGTTGCACTTTCCTGTATGGCAAGTATACAGGTGTTTTACTCATTACTGCCACACAGGATGGTAATCGTGCTCCTTTGCCACTTACTTTTTCTATTGTTTAAAAGGAGAATTTTGAATGTTGGAGCTGTTTTTTGGCATGTGTACGTGTTCATGTCACACAAAACCATGGCGTGTGTCTGATATCTGATCGTCATCGAGCGATTATAGAGGTCGTGGTTAGTGATGGGGTTTAATGGACTGAGTCGAATGCTTATCATCATTATTGCATTAAACATATTTCAAGTAATGTGCATAAGCATTTCAAAGATGATTCCATAAAGAATGTGATCCTCAAGTTGGGTATATTTTTTTAAACTTATTTTTTAAAAACAAAATTTATTCTCCATTTTAATATATTATTCTCTTATGGTTTCAGCATATGAGCCCCAAAAAGAAAGGTTTGATCGATGCCTTGAAGATATCCGAACTGCTAATGAAGATGTGTATGAATATATGATGCAGATTTCGAAGTAGAAATTGTCATTAGCATATGATGGTGGCAGAAGATATGGCCATATGACCACTAATATAGTGGAGTGCATAAATGGGTTCCTCAAGGGTGTGCGCAAACTTCCTATCACAGGGTTAGTGCAACAGACATTTTATAGATGTGTTCACTACTTTGTTGACTGGTCCCAAAAGGCCTATCAAGGGATGGAAAACGGAATGCATCTTATGCAGCATTTCCAAAGTGATATTGATTCGATATTGAATGAGGCTTCAAGATGGACTGTTCTAGCCTTTGACAGGGAAAAGACGATCTTTCAGGTAAGATTATGCTACGACCGGGCTACATGCACTAGTGGTCGAGTGTTTGTAGTCATGTTAGATAACAGATGTTGTGATTGCGGAAACTTTCAGGCATTTAGATATCCATGTTCACATGTTATCGCAGCTTGTGCTTCAGTAAATATATCATGGGAGCCATATGTTGACTCAGTGTATTGCATGAGCACTTTGGTGAACTGTTATAGTGTAGCTTGGATGCCTGTTGGTGACTTTCATTCTATCTCATTGCATGCTGATCAGCCGACCATCATCCCTGATATTTCCAGGTTTCATAATTTGGTTCTTTTTTCATTTATGATTTTTTCAATGTCTGTAGTTTTTTAAATTATTGGCTTCATACTACTAGGTTACGGCCTCGAGGTAGACCAAAATCAAGTTGAATCAGAAATGAAATAGATTGGCCTCAACAATGAGGAGGGAGAATATGATGCAGTATTTGTCATGCAGAAGGACATACTTGTAATAGATGTCCCCAAGTGGCAGCACATAGCTCCACATCTCGTCATCCATGATCAATTTTTTGTATTGTATCATGAATATGTATATTTTGATTTGTATGTGGAAGTTTCAGTATTGAATCTTTTTATTTCTGACTTGCTCTATTTCTAACATGTTTCAATTTTGGTTTGTCTTGTTGTTTGATTCCCTAATAAAGAATTTTGTGATACTCAAACTATTCAAAAAAACAACATAGAACGAAATAACTAGCTCATGGAAGCCCACATGCAATTCTTAGAAGACCTCTATATGTTTTAATTAATGCAGACCTCATAAATATTGAATCTCAAAATTAGGTAATAGGGTGCTTTATTTAATGAGGGGATTGGTCAAGTAATACAAACACTAATCCACACACAACAAATCAATTATAAATCGAAAATATTAACACAATCATTGTTCATTTCATTGTTCTAGATTTATTTAAATAATAGTTGAAGATTTTTATTGAATTCACTATAATAAAGTAATGATGATATCATTTGTGCAGATGGCAGATTTTCCATTGCTCACATCTTAGGCTACTCATGTATCACGACTGCTTTTAGAGGGACGTCCAGTGCCTCCGTTGAGTGTACGCAGATCTCACCATTTCCATCATACCACGCCACCTCCCGCTATCATCTCTCATCTTCATCGTGCTGGATTCTATGGCGTAGCGATGTGTGACTTCACCTTTCTCAATCATCAGCTCATTTTTGCGCTTGTAGAGAGATGGAGGCCAGAGTCGCATACATTCCATTTTAGAGAGGGGAGATGACTATTACCCTACAGGATGTGGCCATTATGTTGGGTCTCCCCATCGATGGTGCGGCTCTGACTGGTTGAGTTGGAGCAGATTTTTCGGAGCTTGTTCATAGACTACAGGGCATAGAGGTCCCTAATAATGGCAGGGCCATCGTTGGTGGTCGATTACGCATGCTTGGTTAGATCATCACTTCACACAGTTAGCAGAGGATGCTGATGAGATCATCGTGCTGCGATTTGCACGTGCATATATTTTGAGGCTGATCGGTGGCACGCTTTTTGTTGATCACTCTACTTTTGTACATTTGATGTATTTATCTTTTTTGGAGGATTTGGACGAGGTCGGCCGATATAGCTAGGGGTCTGCTTGTCTAGCATATAAATACAGGGCGTTATGTAGTGCATGTCGCATCGATAAGATGCAGATCACGGGATGCATGGTTCTTCTACAGATGTGGGTATGGGAGCACATCCCTCGTTTAACTCCACATGCTCATGTGCCATTATCAGCAGATATTGTAGCAGAGGCTCCGCGTGGACGTTGGTATGTTATTCCTTCCTTATACTATCTAACTTAATTGTATAACTTTCTATTATGAAATGTAAGTATAACAATATTATCTACAGGTGGAGTCAGACACATCGATATTCAGATTCCCCCAAACACGACGTCCACGCCTACAGACTTATGTTGGACATCATTCGACCACACGATGTAAGTGGTTATTATTTATATTGTTAAATCTTTATTCTTTACTATACATGTATTCATTTATTAATTGATTATTTATTTTTTCTTTCAGATTTTATGGATGCCATATACAGATGTTATTATCCAGAGTCTTCCACCGTACTGTACGGTGATGCTTGCTATCGGCTCCTGTATGGTTCCATTGATTCATTTTCATATAGTCGAGTGGCATCAGACCGACAGAGTTATGAGGCAGTTCGGATTCTTTCAACCTGTTCTTGACCCGCCCAGTCAGTTAGATTCACTGCATTCCCTGAAGATGTTAGGGAAGAAAGATTTTGATTGGAGGAGATACCACACCAGATATATTGATTTATGGGATAGACGACAGGACTTCCAGTTGCGAGGGACGGGGACAGTGTGTTTTCATTTGGTGGATCAGATGGATTATGCAGCTTGGTACTACAGGTCCCCAGTTAGATTTCTGACACGACACGAACGAGGCTTTCATGAGCTGGTATACATAGTTCCTTCCACAATTCAGTGAAATTTTTATTCATATTACTTAACAACATAATTTTTTTTTCGTAGGATGCTCGTATCTGTCATCTACTACACATGTCTGATCCAGTAGAGCACACCGTATTTGACCCAGCATATTTTCACACCCTTGTATCACAGTTGATTCCTTCGATGGACAAGATTTATCATGACATTTTCTTTGATCCACGACATTTTTGAGGAAGTTGTGGAGCTTGCTGAGGCTCATATAGATGTACCAGGGGGTGACGACAATGTTATGGATCTTACTGTTCCATAGGAGGAGGATGTTCAGATTGATCAGTCAGATGTTGTTGTTCCACAGGAGGAGGGTGTTTTGCATGATCAGTCATCTGCTCCTCCAGCTTCTCAGGCTCAGCCACAGGTAGATACAGACGATGACTGGGTTGAGCTCGATTCTTTATTACAGACATCCTCAGCACAGTAGTCATCTTCTTTCCATGTTGGTGAGAGTTCCAGCCAGCCTCCACTATCATTAGATACAGGACAGGGTATGGACGGTGAGACTGTACATCCACCGCCTATCACACAGGAGGATGTGGGGGTGGCTGCTGAGGATGATGTGCAGTGTACGCCAGAGCGCAGACAGAGACAGACACGACGTGGATGCGTCCAATATACACCTGGTTGTGGGACAGAGGAGCATCCACGCCCGAGGCGTAGATTAGGTCGATTTGTGATTTACAATACACTATGTATGTGCATTACTATTATCATTTATAGAGTTTACTTTTTTTAACAAGTGTCTTCTTGGTATCAAATTATCTTCCAAAATTAATAATTTCTATTTGGTATTCATTAATAAATATTAATACTCTGGATGAAAAGATCTGTGAACATCAAGAAATCTTGACAAATATTATCGATCTCAATGATTTGAATCCTAAAATCATGGAACATGATTCTTTGTTTAAAAAAATTAAATTGCATAAAGAAGAATTTCAATGAATAATGAATAATTGTGAAGAGTAGATGATTATGATTGAATATCAAAAAAACCACAATATGAGATGTATGGAATTAGAAGTTCATTTTGGCCAATTTTGAGAAAATACATTTTCAAACTTTATAAAATGACACATAATCTACTGGTACACAATCTTCACTGGAGGATTTTACTGTTAAAATACTTCCATCATGTGATAAAATTATGAACATTATGAAAAAGATTGATTTCATATTCTTCTAAAATAAGAAACAATCCTTAAGAGGGTTAAGAATGTGTTAGCATATCTAAGAATAAGTATTGAAGAAAATCATCCTTGGTGGAGTTATATAAGATTTCAAAACTGATGTTTATGAGTGTTTCTCTTTAGGGGGAGGTAAATGGAGAAATATTAGGATCAAATCGAATTATTGCAGAACATTCAGGAAGATCATGTTATTGAAAGATAAATGTTTTTCTAAATCTCTCTTCCTTTGTTAACAAAAAAAAATACTGAATAAAAAGGGGTTGTAATTGAATTAATCAAATAAATAAGAAAATTTTGCTTCTAAATAAATGATTATTTTTTTCAACCTTTCGGTAGGATGCGTGAATGGGGTTCACTCATCCTTTAGATACTTTATAAAGGATGCGTGAACCCCGTTCACGCATCTACCATTGCTAGGATGCGTGAACGGGATTCACGCATCCTTTGAAGACGGGCTGAAGGATGCATGAACATCCGGCCGAGAAGAAGATGCGTGAACAAGGTTCACGCATCTAAAGACTCATTTTTAAAAATATTTCAAACCTCGTCCATTTTCCATAAAAAAAAACCTCATATATATAAAAAACCCGGTTAATGGGTATTAGTGACCCAACTTGTCGTGACCAGCAAGAGTCGGTCACTTGCATTGCTCAATAGGCATTAGTGAATGATTTTGGTGGGGAATAATTCCTTTTTTCTCTACTAGGGCACACATTTGAATACCCTCAAGCCTCAAAACACATAGGCATAAATAATAATAATAATAATAATAATCAATCCCAACTTATTATTAGGATTATTATGACACAATGGGACTCATCACTAAATGCTCTATTTCAGGTGGCTTGCTTAGCCTAAGCCGGACACCGAACAACTAGCAAGCCGCGGAGGAGGGCAGACGGCGGTGGGGCAAGGGCGGGGGCGGGGCGGCGGGGGCGGTGACCCGCTCGCAGCGAGGGCACATGGAGAGGGCGGAGGCGGTGTAGAGGGGCGGCGGCGGCGGCGGCGGCGCCCTCATGGCCCTGAGCTCCTCCACCTCCCTCTGCAGCCGCCGGTTCTGCTCCGTCAGCGATCCGAACCACCGCCTCAGGTACTCGCACTCCATCTCCGTCTGCTTCAGCTTGCTCCTGCATCCATATCTAACTGTTTTCAAGTGGGATCCTCATTAAATACGAGGGGGTGCATGCCCCCCAACGTACGCTTCCTGCTCTTGTTCCGCAATCAATACAATTTACCCGCCCTAATAAACAACCAAACGCCTCGAAATGCTAATTGCCTCGTGCATGCATGTGGATGTATTAATCAACCCAACTCTTACCCTTTTCCTTTATCACTTTCACAACCTCAAACTTGTCTAAAACAACTATAAAACAATCTACGGGATCCTGCTTTCTGGAAAATAATTTAGTCTGATGTATTTTATCCATTGTAAACCCAGAATGCTTATTTTACAGTGCGAAAGTGGCTTTCTACTCGTATTTTAAAAAACCAAGACTTGGTGCCCAAAAGGCAGTCAAAAGATGAACCCCCAACTGGTATCACATGAGGTGAATAAGGGTACCTGGCCCTCCGGTTTTGGAACCACACCTCAACTTGGCGCGGTTTCAGCCTCAACTCCACGGCCAACGCCTCCTTCTGTTTCTGCAGAATCTTGGGAATTGAATAGAGCCAAGCCAAGCCCGACGCATTGATATAAATAAACTGAGAGGGGGGGGGGTCTTACGGGGTTCAAGGTGTGGTTATGGAGGAAGCTTTCCTCGAGGAGACGAGACTGGTGCTTGGAGAGGCGGAGCTTCTTGCGCGGTGCCCCGGATTCTTCGTCTTCCATCGTCCATTCCTCCTCGGCTCCCCCATTGTTGGGCATCTGATTCATGTCGAAATCCTTCATCCCTCCTTCCCCTTTCACACCCAAACAAAGAAGGGAACCCAAATCAGTTTCCGAATCAAAACAACATCAACATATATATCTCAGAATCGATTTTCTGAACCAAAATAGAAAAAGGAAAGAACTTTATGATCACTTCATCCCTAATATGACCCCCCTTAGATTAAAAGGTAAAGCAAACAAAGAAGAAGTAAATGGGTCTTTCCAAGACGTACCCGTTGAGGAAGGGGAAGGAGCGTAGGCGGGCATGGATATGGTGAGCTCCAGGGAAGAAGACGAGCCTGCCATCTCCAACACATCCATGCTTTGATCCCAAAACAAGAACACGCCAGGCCGGGCCTTAAGCTCTGCAGTCTCCCCTTTATCAAAATATATATAAATATGTGTGGTAATAAAAGGACAGACGCGAATACTTAAGGCCTCGTTACGATAAAACACGCAGGGTCCCTGAAATTACACGAGGCAGTGGGGGCCGGGCGTGGAGATAAAACCAAAGGGTTGGGTCGCTATTTATGCTGCTCATAAATGGGGTTTTTCCTGGGGAGGATCGATTAGGGTTTTGACTCGCCTTGCGAGAAGTCAAACACCTGGACCCTTGGATGCCCGCCACCTGGGACGCCGGGTGTGGGCCGATCGCCGGCAGAGTCCGGTGTTCCAAAAGCCCGCTCTCCCCCAGCCCCAACCACCGCGCGTGGGCTCGCCTCGCCCCACCCGTTGTCGGCCGCCCCGAAAGTCCGCCCTCGAAATGATTGCTGTCCCCGTGGGGTGAAAAAGGATGCTCCCCTTAGATTCGTCCTTACAAATCATCTCACCCGATTCACGAATAAATAATTATATTATGGTACGACCATTATATCTACATAATGGAAAAAACACATATTTTGCGTATTATGTAAATACATATAATGCACAAAACATGTGTTTAGTGCCATATGTAATTATAAAAAACACAGAGAATGTATTTTATACACGAACTAAATATATATAATGCACAAAACACATGTTCTTTGCATCAAGTAAATATATACAATTCATAGAACATTGTGTTTTGTGCTCAAGCACAAAACCAATACATAACATAAGTAAAGAAACTTAAGACACAGAACATGTTATATGCTTTATCACATTCTATTTTATAAAAAAGAGTGAAATTGAAATGTTGATAAATTAGTACATAAAACAATATCATTAACAACACGCAAAATGACCTTTAACATCACTAAAAAAACGTTGTTAATCACAACGATGATAAAGGGGGTCTTTTATCCACGCTAAAAAAAAGCACTCATAAAGGGCTATCCGACTGCAGTGCGTTGTTTGTATAACATCACACCCAACAGAAGAGCCTGTAATTTAAACATCACACCCAAAAGCAAAATGCAATTTAAACAACACACCCGAAGAAAACCTAATATATACATTTAATTGACATCATGAATACAAAACAATCCACCCATGGTATATGAAAAAAATAAACACTTTTATTTACATTTCAAATAAAATGTTTCATATAATTACATATACAATTGTCCAACAAACATTCTAAAACATTAATATTTCATCTTTTGACGCCCGTGATCCCTTCTTGATAATCTCCACCCATGGTATCAATTGTCAAACAACTCATCTCAACCCGAGCAAAAGATTCCACCTATATAAAAAAACAAATATTATGTTAGTAATACTATAAAGAAATAAATTAAACATTAATATGAAAGAACACATTAATAAAAAGTCAATATTTAATAAAAATGACACATTTTGAGTTATACCGGTCACATTGTGCGTCCTATTGAGTTGGGGTTCATTCCTACACGTTACAAATGAGTTATGGATCGTTGTACTAAAATATCAAAACGATCTGAAAGCATTTTCTTGGTTTTGAGTACGTCACTTGTTCTTTTACGAAAATTAATGTCAATTTTAAATAATAACATATTTGGAGTTATATCGGTCACACCATGCATCGTATTGGACTACAACTCATTCCTACCTGTCACAAATTATTGATGGATCGTTGTCCTAAATACCAAAATAATCCAAATGCGTTTGTTCAGTTTTTAGCATGTCCGTTGTGTTTTTTTACTAAAATGTCATTTCAAACTGAAAACATGCATTTTGAGTCATACTGGTCGCATCGTGCGTTTGTTTGACATGATATTGCTTCATACATGTGACAAATGACTTATGAATCGCTGTCTTAAATTATCAAAACAATCGAAGCATGTTTTCTTGGTTTTCAGTGAGTGACACGTTTTGAAATAAAATGTCAATTTTAAACTGATAACGAATACTTTTAGTCATACCGGTCACACCATGTGTGAGATTGAGGTGCATGTGACTCCTATACGTCACAAATAACTCATGGATCGTTGTCCTAAAACATCAAAACAATTCAAATGCATTTGCTCAGTTTTTAGTATATCATTTGTTGTTTTTACTTAAATTAATGTCAAATTTAAATAAAAAGAGACTCTTTGAGTTATACCTGCCACACCGTTCATCGTATTGAGATGCAACTTATCCCTACACATCACAAATGACTAATAGATCATTTTTCTAGAATATAAAAACAATCTGAATGTGTTTGCTCGGTTTTCAGTATGTCACCTGTTATTTTTACTTAAATCAATTTCAATTTTAAATAAAAAAAGACACTTTGAGTTGTACCAGCACCGTGCGTTGTGTTGAGGTTCGACTAATCCCTACACATCAAAAATGACTAATAGATCAATTTTCTAAAATATCAAAACAATCTGAATGCGTTTTCTCAGTTTTCAGTATGTCATTTGTTGTTTTTACTTAAACTAATGTCAATTTTAAATAAAAAGAGACACTTTGAGTGATACCGGCCACACCATGCATCGTATTGAGGTGCGACTGATTCACTATAGGAAAAATACCATTTCCGGCGGTTTTTTTTGGGAAATGGTGGCGGTTTAAACCGCCGCCATATGGTTCTGCGGCGGTTTTTTTGAAACCGCCGCTAAAGTGTGTGTCGGCATACAATAGGCAGTGGTTTCCTAGATTTAGCGGCGGTTTATGGTAACTGTCGTAGTGGGTGCATTTCGCAGCGGTTTTAATGGTTTTAGCGGCGGTTTTCCCCTGGCGAAATTGATTTTTTTTCGCGGTGGTATATAATAAAAGAATATGAAAATTGTTTAGCGGTGATTAAAACCGCTGATAAAAAAATATCATTTTCGCCAGGGAAAATCGCCACTAAAACCATTAAAACCGACGCGATATAATAAAGGAATACGAAAACTGTTTAGCGGAGGTTTTAACCGCCGCGGATAGCAAGATATTGTAATTGTAGCGGCGGTTAAAACTGCTGCTAAATATATTATATTTATTTTGTGGCGGTTAAAACCACCACTAAAGACAGATTTACAAAAAAAAAATGAACAAGCCCATTACCAATGCCCTAAAAAAATCATTCCAATAGATATAACATAAAACACATCATAACTACAACACATTGCAACCACTGATCTCAAGTGAATCACTATTGAATACAATGAATAATAAGACTCCATAAAAAACCACCCAAAAAAGAGGAGAATTACCACTATAATTAACTCTTGAATATAATAGAAAGATAATAAAGGAGTAATGGGGAAAGAGAGGGCTACCATGAATCAAATAACTTCAATCTAAATGATCCAATATGATCCAAGTGGTTTGAAATACCAAGGGAGGTGACTGGGGAAGGGGATGATGAGTAAGGGTCAATTAAGAATTGAGGGAAAGTCTAAAATTCAAAACAAAGAGGTAATAAAACTTCTATTTATAAGTGAATCACACTGGACTCTACCAAAACATGGTTAATATCCAAAACTCATGTGGTGGGTTTGGTAAAAGTGTGATCTAGAACCCTCATTGTCGTTTTATCTTTTTCCCTATTTTGTAATGGAAGTTGGCCTCCCACAAATCTTAGAACATGGAGTGGTCTAAGCTATAGTGGTTCTTCTATATTCTTCCATGTATAGAATCCATGACCTAGTTCCCATTTCCCAACCATTTCACCCTCACCATGCCCAAGGCTACAATGTGGTAAGCTTGGGTTTCCTATTTTGGACAGGTGGTCCTCCGATATTCCATGCCCACCCAAGGGCATTTCAAGATTCTCATGGTCCATCTTGCAAGACTTGAAACTTCTTAGAGCAGTCCACCTAGTAAGACCTGTCTTCCTCTACATATTATCCAAATCTACATAAGGATCCTTAGCATGTGGTTCTTTATCCATAAACCAATGTTATGAAAAAAACGAATCTTACCCTAGGAAAGAGCCTAATATGCATAGGGGTATTATATAAAAACTATATGTGGACTGATTCATGATGTTTCAATATATGTAATGATGTTGGGATCTCCTATAATAGGCCTTGGTGAAAATTATAATCACACTGGTTATACCCTAAAGACGAGACCCTTCCTCATTCACATCAATTTGTTTATTTCTTTCTCACATAATGGTTCCCATACATCTCATCCTTCTCCTCCTATACAGGAGACACATTTTTATAGAGGACCTTTTACAAGAACTATGAATGGATTGATTCCTGTTACTATAGGATATGTTTTTGATCGTTCATCCTTGGGTAAAAAACCTAATACATTTAGGAAAAATGAATCATAAAACACGATTCATGCCAAAAAAGAATTGACATATATGGTGCATACCACACTCGAGAAATCATGACATAAAAGGAAACATCAGAAATCAATAAAATACATAAAAGGAAACTCGAGAAATCAAGAAAATGTTAGGTCGTGAAAATGTTTGGTGGAAACTATGTGCCACACATGATACATATACAAACCGTCTGTTACCATATTTGTCCAACATATCAACAAAACAACTAATCACGGTCCAATGATGAATAGAGCTCGTCACCCTCTCCACCTCCATCTCTACTTCATACTACCACCTGAAAGAACATTACATTGAAAATTAAATACTGTTGTATATTTATATTTAAACTTAAAACCAATAAAAGTTTTCAAACTAAATGATTTTGAATTTTTGTGATTTACCTGCTCACCACCAGTCGATGCAATACCACCAGGGGTAGATCTGGATGTCTTCTGATATAAATCAATCAACACTTTCTGCAAAGCGGATATCTGAGCCCCCTGGTCGTGAACTGTGTTTCATAGAGAAACAATCTCTCTTTGAGTCTCTCGGGGTATGGACTGACTACAACTAGAATTAGATGAAACTGAAATCCCTAGTGTCTTTCCAAATACCTCAGATGGTATGGGTCCCAAACCCATCCCGTGCACTCTACCAGGATACTCCTTCCCAAGGACTTTAGCAACCGGGTCATCATGTGAGACTGAGTATGATTGCGCAGGATTGGCATCCCACAGTTCTTTAATTTTTACCTATAAATCAAATAGCAGTCATATTAGAATAAATATATATTAACATAATAACAACTGATAATAAGTTATTATAATGAAAAATGAGTTCATACCCCAACTTCTTTGGGAGGCTCATTAACAAAACTTCCATCAGATTTTTGGTGAACATTCAACCACACTTCTGTTCGGGATGCTTCGTGCTCTAAACTCTATGATTTCATTAAACAAACATAAATAAATAATTTAATATATTAAACAAATAATATTGTATTATAAATATTTAAACTAATAAAAAGATTACCAGAGCAGACTGGCTTCTAGAAAAACTCTTTGACCCCGCAGTGTGAGGGATGACCTGCTTAGCCCAGCTTGATGCATTCTTTCTTGAAATATCCTGAAATAAATAAAATGAAATTTAATAGTAATGTATTCAATGTCATCTCCTCTTCATATACATGTATAAATGTAAAATGATATTATTATAGTAATATATATTTAAATACTATCTGCTTCTCATCACAATGTCTGTCAACAAAAACTTTCCACTGCTCTTTGGGTATCCTATCGGGTAGCTTGTCATACATCTGTTGGGTGGTCAATGAAGTATCATTGACATCGCCCCACAATCTCCATTTAAAGTCTTTCCATTTTTTTCCAAGATTTTTCAATGTCCACTTTCGTACTATCACATCAGCAACCGTGAAGTGGAAAAACATCTGTACACAACAAATCATTTTGAAAATATTAATAACATGAAATTCAATTACACCATAATGTATTAAAATTACCTTTATTTGGGAATAAAAAACTTCATTTTTTAAACTTTCAGGCATATGTCTCCAATCATCATATGAAATAGGAAGGGAACCGGGCTCCACAGCCAGCTGCCCTAAAATCTGGCCAAGTAATCCTGCAACATCATCTGTAGGGACCCCATATGAATCAAATAGGACAACTATCTTCTCTCCAGTCAGATTCCATACATTTGAACTTTTTATATTTTCTCCACAATTTCACTGTTTCTATATTTAATGAACAAACAGTTAGTATAAAAAAGTGCAATAAATTTATTCATATTAAAATTTGTACGTATAACAATCACCCTCCAGTATCCCCATGAATAACTAGAAGTGGCACGCCACTCCCCCACTACTGAGGCTCCTGAATCGGGAGGCGACGACTGAGCTGTTTAAGGCCGCTCACAGAGGGTGTGAGAGATGGTGCAAGGGGGCAGGCAGATGGTGGCTCAAATGTCATAGGGAGGGAGACAGATAGATCATCATCTATCATAGTGGTCGATGAAACGGTATATCGCTTCCTCCTTGGCATTATTTTCATTTAATCAAATAAAATTAAGTTCAGAACATATATTTCTAAAATTTTATGCAATTTTTTTTAAAAGATAACAGATGCATAGTACTAACAAACAAAATATACATAAAAATGATAATGAATGATTGCACAAATGAAATAAGTGGCTGCTAAATGAATGCATAACTGTATATACAATCATTTTCTCCTTCAATCATGTCAGTTTCCTGCTCCATTACTTCATCCAATTCATTCATCCTTACTAGACTAATATTTTCATTATCATAGTGGAAAAATAATTCAGATTCTTGTTGTTGATAAAATTCAATGTCAAAGGTCAAATCTTCCGCTTCATTACCCATATCATACAAATATCTTTGTTTTACGTGAGAAACTACACTCCACCCTTCATCCAAAAAATCATTCACATAATATACAATTTTTTACTGCGATGATAAGATATATAGATCATGCAGTTCACGATAACCAACATCCATCAAGCGAGAGAAGTTCACAAAAGTAAATTGCAAGGAATCTCTTTTAACACCTATAATAATATCAACCTAATTGAATTTGAATAAAACAACTAAAAAAATGCCCGTGGTAGTTTAATTCAATAATATCGGTCAACTTTCCATAGTACCTCACTTCAGCAAATGTAAATATACCACTATTCTATGTTTTCAAACCCTCTTCTCGATCGAATGTACAAAATCTAAAGTCATTCACATTGTAAGCGTCAAACTTTCTAACTTGTTTTAGAGGAACTCGAGCAAGAAACTTCAAATCTTCTGAAAACTCTGCTTGAGTATCAATATTCATGATCTGAAAAAAATATATACTTTATTAGAATTACAAAATATATGTGTCAACCTAATATTCATATTTATTTCAATATTTATGAACTTACACATCGTGCAAACCATTCTACAAGCTCTTTATTAACACCTTTCATTATATCTTTCTCATTTAATGTTTGGCCTCTTATTCATCTCTCTGTTTGTATCCTCAACTCTTCAATAAATGGATCTACAATTTCACTATTCAGTAGCACATATCTATGTGGCTGTAATAATTCCATTTCTGTCAGTGTAACATTTGAGGTCCTTCCAACTGATCGACCAATAATAGGAAATATTTTTGATTTCCCATGTATTTGAGATTGAGTCGATGTGTCATCAATACATCCAACTCAACTAAGTCTTGTCTCAATATCATCCAAGTATCTAGAACAAAAGGTAAGACACTCTTCTTCCAAATAGCCTTCAGCAATAGAGCCTTCTGGTTGAGCTTTATTTCTCACGTATGTTTTCAAATGCCCAAGATATCTGTGAAATAAAAAAAACATAATTATGCATTTAATTAAGTTCCAAAAATTGTTTACTTAACTGAAAAACATATAAATAAAGTACCTCTCATCGATAATGAACGAGGCCTCCTAATTTAGCTTCCTCAACTAAATGCACAGTTAAATGCATCATGACATTAAAAAATGATGGAGGAAAGATCTACAATACAAACCTCTCCTGAAGGTTTTCAAGCTCAAATGGATGTAGAGATTTCTCACATAGTTGCCTGAAAAATGTGCAGAATTGGAGTACAACAACAATAACTTTTTCAGGTAATAATGTACGTAATGCCAATGGTAGTAACTGCTGTAACAAAATATGTGAATCATGACTTTTCCATCCATGTAACTTATGATTCTTTAAGTCAACACACCTCGAGATATTACTTGAATACCCATCAGATACTTTCACATGATTTAAAATTCTAAAGAGTGTATCTTTATCCCTATTTTTCATTGCAAAAATTTATGGAGCATACTTTTCATTCTCATCTAGCCAGAGATCACATTTTATGTTCATTACTTGTAAGTATTTCCGAGCATTGAGATGATCCTTCGACTTTCCATGCTCATTAAGCAATGTGAAGATCAAATTGTTACAAACATTCTTCTCAATATGCATCACATCAAGATTATGCCGCAACAAATTAAATTCTCAATATAGAAGTTTGACGAATATACTTTTTTTCTTCCATTGTTGCATTCTGATTTCACTTGACAATGCACTTTGAACCCGTTTCCTATTATCATTCAAATGACAAACCTTCCCAAATTCTATTTCAACCTTTTCAAGTTGTGTTAATATTTTATAACCAGTTAACAACTTTGGAGGTGGTCTACAATCAATGAAACCGTTAAATTTTGATCTGTTTGTTCAGCCGAAATCTATGAGATGCATCGAGAAATCTTCAATGGCACAATAAGCACCATTTTCTACTGTAAGTTATACATTTGGGATCAAAATCAAAGTTACAAATAGGAAAAACCAAACCCATGTAAGTGTTCCAACCAGATAAATTCCCAAGCCCAGGGAAGTCACTAATGGTCCACATTAAAGCAACATGAATTTTGAACATTGTTTTAGAAGAAGCATCAAATGTCTCAACACTATTTCTCTATAACTCCTGTAATTCTTCAATTAAAGGCTGCAAGTATACATCAATATCATTTCCAGGCATTTGTTTTCTAGGAATAATCATCGAAATGATAAAATACGTTTGTTGTATACACATCCACGAAGGCAGATTGTAAGGGATCAAAACAATTGGCCAAATGCTATAACTGGTACTCAAAGTCCCAAATGGGTTGAATCCATCGATATCCAATCCCAATCAAACATTCCTAGGATCAGTTAAGAAATCTGGATGTAATAAATCAAATGTCTTCCACGATTGTGAATCTCGTGGATGTCACATTAACCTATCATTGTTATTATCTATAGAATGCCACTTCACGTGTTTGGCGGTTTTCAACAACATGAATAATCTTTGCAATCAAGGATTTAAAGGAAAGTAACACAAAACCTTTTCAGGTGTGTTCATTTTCTTCTTCTTCATGGTAGTATGTTGATTCAGAATTCCAACATCACCCATTTACTTCCATATAGAAGAAGAACATTTTTTTGCAAACTGTCTACTTGAATCCTCTTGCCAATAAAGCATACAATCATTGGGACATGCATGTATTTTTTTATAATTCAAACCAAGCCTGTTAACAACTTTTTTCATATCATAAAAATACTCAGGGATGTTTGCTTTAGGAAATGCATCACGCAACAATTCCAATATCATGGACATTGCCTTATTTTCAATTCCACATAGACATTTGATATGGTACAACTTTAGCAAAAAAAAAGTTTTGAATATTTCAAACATCCACTATAAAATTCTTGATTTCCATTGTCAACTAAATCATGAAACGTATTTTCCTCAATTAAGTTTTCTTTTACATTAGTCTCCACATAATCAATAGAAGGATCCACTGATATGTTACAATCTTTATCTGGTTGTCCTAAAGTCTCAAAAACATCACTTGTCACGTTGCTATTTGTAACACCCTCATCTGGTTGTTCTGATATGTTTTGATGTTGATGGTGGTGTCTTGTAGTGCCAAATTCATCATTTATAAGGATTTTCATTTCATTTCCCATTGTCGATGATGTTGGGAGCTCATTCTATGGATTGACATCATTGCTCAACCTTTCTGTAACGTTCGATTCTCCGTACCAAATCCAACACAAATATTGACTAGGGAATTGATTCAATATTAAATTTTCATAAACTTCATCTCTCCTCAACCATCTTATAAATTTACATTTAGGACATGGAAATCTTATTCCCCCTTCAACAGATCGATTGGAAATTAAAAAATCTAAAAACTCCTCCAAACCCTTAACATACTGAGGTGTGTTCCTTGGTATTGTGATCCAGCTTTTATCCATGTATATCACAATGTGCCTACACAATATTAAAAATAAAATAAAACACATAACTATTAATAAATAGGGAAATATATTCATATATACTAGTTGAAAAAATATATAAATATGTTAAATATTTGGAAAAAGTCTAGGATCAGATAAAAAAAAACCCTTAAAGACACTTTTTCCCAATAGCCCGTGGTGGTTATCAGGTAGAAATAATCAGATAGAGGAATAGAACATCTAATAAAATTTAAATATCCAAACAACACATCATAAGAAATGAGTGGAAAGATCCATAAAATACGCGATATACAATGGATACAAATTTTTATGATGAACCTCATCTTGTATAGTGGAAAGCTCCATAATCCTATCGAATAGAGGTTTGTCTGATAATTTCCTCCACCGAGTCTATGCACTGGAACTATGAAGTGATATCACCAAATTACTACAAAGAACTCTATTAACACACTTCACACAAAATAAAACCAAATAGAAAATAAATATTTATGTGGTTCGGATAATTCCATACATCTACGAGAGAATACTAAAAACATTTTCATTGTAAAATATACAAGCAAATACAAAATTCATCACACACATAAAATCTATTATAAAGTCTCAAAAAATTAATCTAGAAACTTACAGTATTCATCATAATCTTAGATACAAACTAATTTGGACGGAGCAATTTGATAAACTATTCTGAATGGGAAAATAACCACAAATAGGACTATCAATATTTAAATCCTTTATGTCGACAATTTAAATTATAAAAACCATAATTTATTACTATAAATGGTTGATATGGAGTAAGAGGTAAGGATATTAAACCAAGGGATATAAGAGATAAAGGTACAAGTAGAAAAAACCACCTCCATGATTCAAGATCTTATGTAAGAAAAACAGTACATGTGGTGTAGTGATGGTGACCGAGATACTTAAATAGTACTAGGATAGAGCACCACATAACCTCATTTTCACCTCTTGATCATCAAAGGCTAGATAATAGCATCGGGGTTCTAAGAAGGCCAATGGTATTTGGTTTACCCAATTTTATTAATAAACTAAAATATAAGAAAACTAACATGATCCAAATAGAGTGAATTCCATATGATAAATATTTAAAAATAATATAAAGGTCAATAGTATAAAATAATCCCTAAAACCTAAGGCTAAATGAAAAAATCAATCTTCTATCTCCATTTACAACACTAAATGGAACACGAGTCATACAAAAATCAACCATGTTTAGAAAAATAAATTCATCCGAACATGTAATTGTACTAATAGGTACCCGAAAAATAGACCATGAAATTTCATGTCCCCCCTAAGTGTATATGCCAAGTGTGATCATATAATACCCAGTAATAAACCACCTAGTTTCTAACTTATATAGAATATACTTACATATGTTCCTTATATAAATATAAACATTTATATATATTTATATAAAAATTACTTTACAAATGGTTATCAATAAAAACATGGAAGAATAAGATAATGGAAAACTTCATAAAATAAAATCAATTATAAACAATAAATCCCTATAATAGGAGGGTCTATACCTAACATAATTTATTTGATCCTAGACTTGGATATGAGACATCAGGTCGAGGAATCCATGATTCCATTCCCATCAAACTAAGATCATAACAATACTTCCCATGGTTGAGTCATGGGAAAATCCTTGTATTTTTGAAAGAGGAAGGTGTATACAAGAATCAAGGAACTATCATCACATGAATTTAGGGATAGGTGAAAGGGGTATAAAAAATTCGAGTCATTTTGATCCCATCCCATTCATCAATATCCATATAATACATACCAACACACAAGTTATACAATAGAAAAATACCCAATCTAACATACTCATTATTTATCAAAACAATATCCATGGTCAAGGTAGCATTATTATTTATACTAATCAACATGATTGGTATAAAAAATTAAAAACAAGATAAACATATCAAAGTAATAGTCACACTTAATAAATAATTTCATTATAATGAATCTAATGCTCAACAAAACAATAGGTAAATATGCTTGAATATGATACATTAACTATAATATCAATAAAACATAATTCCATGTCACACATGATCACATCATAAAACATGAATAAATAATGAATATTATATTATGGAATCCAAACGGGTATAAAAATAACAAGTTTGCACTAGTAAAATACTACCTAAGATCAAATATGGTATTTTTCACAACCAATTTGATAAACTACCTTTGAAATGGGCGAGGCAGCACGACGGCAGGGTAGCGAGGCACGACGAGGCGACGAGGGGTGAGGCAGCAAGGCGGTGAGGGTTTTAGGGGTCGATGGAGGGGGGGGGGGTCTTGAGGGGGTTGGGGAGAGAAGGGGGGTCACGGCGTGGGGGGTGGGGGGTGGGGGGAAGTGTCAGGGATGAAAAAAAAAGTTTTAGTGGTGGTTTTTAAAAAACCGCCGCTAAAACATTAATAAAAAATTTAGTGGTGGTTTACTAAACCGCCGCTAAAAAACCACCACAAAAAGCTATTAATTCTGTAGTGATTACTACACAATAAAAATGACTAATAGATCATTTTCCTATAATATAAAATCAATCCAAATGCATTTGATTGGTTTTTAGTATGTCACTTGTTGTTTTTGTAGGAGCCTGGGACACCCTGAGAGGGGAGGGGTGAATCAGGGTGGCAACTTTTTCTTATTAAAGTTGTGGATCTTGTTCCCACGTTGGTAGGAACTACTTAAACCTGTATGATGGATATGAACAGCAATTAAACATTCACATGCAGAGAGATGACACAGCTATTTTTACTTGGTTCACCACTAAGGGCTACGTCCAAGGAGCATACACCGACATGTTGTTGGTCGTACCTAAATCCACTATGCTTCACTAGCTGCGGATTACAAATGTTCGGGTACAGACACTCTGTCCCAGGATCACTGCCTTTACAATTGTTCAGGGATAGCTCACTGCGTCCCTCGGGTCACTCCCGTTGACTCCCCCTGGCTCACTGCCGTTGGTGAAGTCCCACTCAGTTTATAGACGTGAAGGTCTCTTCAATAGGTGTGCATTAAAGTTCTTCGTCTTCTGTTCTGCATGAGACTTTGCTTGCATCATGGTTCAGAGTTGATGCTCTTTATAGTTCGATCTTTCTTCTTTAGTGCAAAGAATGAATGCACTAGATCCCCTTGTCTTCGTTTGCCTGAATCACAATCACTTATGTGATTGCTCAATAAATGATGTTCAGCTTACTCGGCATTCGTCAGAATCAATTCTCCATGTATGCATGAGATCATGCATGTATCATTTAGATTTCTGTACCAATTTCACTTTGCACCGAAAGTATCATGAATTCTTCAGCTCTTGTGCAGCTCCAGAAAGGCGGGCATGCTTCAACAGTGTCTGGGTATCCTTTTCAAGCCCGGCGCGCAAGTCTCCCGGCGGCGCGCAAGTCTCAGGCGCGCAAGTCTAAACTGGCGCGCAAGTGTCACTGAAGCACCTGCGCGACACTGCCTTCTTGAACTTAATACTTGCGCGACACAATTTCTTTCTCCCCCAAATATTCTAGGGCGCGCAACCCTCACTCGGCGCGCAACCCCTACTTGCGCGGCTCAACCACCTGCGCGACGAGAGCTCGAATAATCTCAAAGTCTTGAGCTCCGTGAGAAATGAGGAGGGGTGGTCCAGTATTTATAGGCAAACTGGACCCCCTGCGCGGCGGCGCGCAAGTCATCCATCGGCGCGCAAGTCTCGGCCCCTACTAGGCACTTGCACGATCAACATCAAAACTTGCGCGAACATCTTGCCTTTTCCAAATTTGGATATTCTGATCTCGAAAAACCATAGGCGCGCAAGTTATAATGCATTCAAGGCGTCGACGCACAAGTCTCTTTCCGGCACATAGTTCACCTACGCGACCTCACCAAAACTTGCGCGACCCTTATCCCTTTGCCATATTTTGATGCTCTGATCTTCAAAAACATATGGCGCGCAAGTTTCTTATCCTCCAAGAGTATGGCGCGCAAGTACCTTTGCCAAAATCACTCTTCTTCATTTGTTGATTTTGAGGCCCTAAAATTTGGCAAACACTGGAAAACGGCGCCACCTTGTATCTTCTCTTTTTGTACCGCCTCCAGATCATCCATTCATCTGTCGATGTTCTTGAATCAAACATAGATCGTTGACCACAACTCTTGAACTCGACATGTCACCATGGAATCTCTTTTGTCAACAAATTTGTATGTCGTTTGTTTGCTTTGTCGACAAGCACGATCACCTCAACAACACTTCTTCTTGGTGATCTGTATCCTTCAGAAACTCTTTTGCTTTTATCACAAACTCCACAATTGTGATATGTATTCCTTGAAGGAACAACTTTAGGACCATCATCTTCTATGAAAATGTGATGTACATGGCCATTTCATAAGTCAACTCATTGGCACATTGCCTCCTTCATCAACTGTCATGATCAACTTCATGCAAACCATGTGATTCAATCCGTCAAGAAGTCTCTAGCATGGTTCTCACGCAATTATGAGTAATTGCATGGTCTTCATCCAAAAACACCATCCTGCTTTAATCATCCTTGGATGGATTATACCTCACATTCTGCATTGTTGTAAACAATGTATCACCTTTGACACATGTTCTATGAACTTCTGATCAGTACAACAATCGTCTGAATCACCACTCATCTACTTCATCGGAGTATTTCATGATCTCCTTCATTTTGATTTGTATTGACAAATATTGACAACAAATACAACCTTATACACAAAGTGGTTCCAACAATCTCCCCCTTTGTATTTTGTTGGCAATACCTTAAACATATTCTGAAATGAATTTGTCAATGTCAAAATGAGAATCTTCTATTCAATCAACTTTTCTTTTCAAACGTTTATTTCACTTTCTCTCCCCCTTATTGACAAGAAATACAAAGCACATGGTAGGGAGGGTATCAATCCACACTTAAGAAATGTTTCATTAATCATTTCACTCTAAGTCTACTTGAGCAATGCTCGATGTAGAAAACAAGAGGATTTGATTAAGTCAACAAGGGTGTCCATTATCCACAGATCATGATACCAACATGAGATGATAAATCATGTATCTTGTCTTCAAGGTTTTACCACTTTAATTTCAGGTAGAAGAAGATCAACTATGATAGAGAATAATCAACCTGAAACTCCTGCACTCACATCAGCAAATAGATCAAAAACATTCAAGTGCAATCGGAAGGATAAGTGACCTTGGTGCACTTCCATTCTCTTTATGTCACTGATCAATTCAGTTACTCCCCCTTTGTAAAATAATCTTTGATCTGAGTAACCAAGGGATAGAGATTGAGAAATGACAGACCTTCTCCATTGGTGTGTTCTTCAAGAGATTCATAGAATAACTGCTTTTGAGTCCACCTGGAGTTGATATTGATTGAAACAGTGATTATGGAAGCTTCTTCATTTTTCTTTCCCCTCAAGGGAAAAACTCCTCACCATCTTCATCAAGAGTGATCCTTCATCATCATAATATTTGAATATCAATTGAAGAATCTATTAAGGATGGAAACTTCTTCAGCTTGGCTATCAAGAGTTGATAGCATTCACTACTTCTCAGGTTCTCCCCCTGAGAGCATGCTTCACCTTCAATTCCCTGCATTATTAGCACAAATACAATACACAAATGATTACAGGAATAAGGTGGTTCCTTCTTGCTTCATCACGAAGACTTGCTTGGTTGAGGTTCTTTTCTCAACCAAGTTCCTCTGTTCACTCCAGTCTTCATGCCTGCACATTTGAATATATGTTCTGACATCTGTCGGTGTGCCATGGCTCTGTTCACATTCTCTTCTGCTTTGTGTGGAGAATTGTTCTGCTTAGCAGCCATCATGAATGATACATTCTTACTCCTCTTAAGGACTGCCTCTTGCTCTGGTATTAAGGTTAGACAACCTTTTGCAATGTGACCAGACTTCTTGCATCTCTCACACAGAACTTCTTTGAAACGAGTGCTTCTCTTTGTTTGCAATCTCTCAAGCACCGTGTCTTCATCATGTGAAAGTTTTCCTTTTCCTTTATCGCCAGCCCTGGCCTTTTCATCTTCAAGTTTCCTCATTCGTTTCAAATCTTCTGGCCAGATGACCAATATTTCATTTGGAACTTTTGCAGCTGGTTTAGGTCTTCCACATGGGTTCATCCGAGATTCATCCCACTTAGTGTTTCTTTTGGATGAATGACCCTTCAATTTCATGGATCTAAAATCCTGGGTCTTCTCAGCTTCCCTACTTGAGATCTTCTTGGGGAAGTGTGTGTTCACAACATTCTTCTGATTTCTCCCCAAGGTAGCTGCTTCATTCTTTGACGACATCAGAGGTCTTCTTTTCTTTTCGACAGTGAAAGCATGTTGATGTGGACATGTGCCTGCATTGCGACCGCTGTCGTTGCATACATCACAGATGTTATCAAGAATTCCAAATCTGTTTGCAGTAAACAGATGCTTCTGGACCTGCTGATGTTGCTTCTTTTTCTCTGGCTTCCTCCCCTTTGATATAGGCTTTCCCTATGCTTTTCCATGAAAGGGATTATAAAAACAATCCAGTGCACAGTGCCCAAATCTATTGCAGCACCAACATTGGCCCACAAATCTTTTCTTCTTTGTTTCTTCAGTATTAAGTTGTTGGGCCATCTGCTTAATCTTTTGTGCTCTATTTGAGGAACCCACTTCCTCCTTTTTCTTCCCATCCACCCTAGCCATGGTGGTAGGTTTCTTCTTCTCACCTTTCATCATCCATACTTGTTTAGAACTTTTCTTCCCACTTGCACTGATTGTAGGAGTGTATTTAGAAATATGAGTACAAGATGGTTTGGATGGTACCTTCACTTTCTCAGTTGCTTGTGATAGATCAAAGAGTGAAGTCATGATCTTCTTATCACATGTTGGAGGTCTTTTGACAATAGAATCCTCCAGTGAGCATTGAGTACCAGCAGCAACTGATTCTTGATGTGGATAATCAAGAGTTGTCATAATCTTCTTATCACATGTTGGAGGAATTTCAGCTTTAGACTCCTCTAACGAACATTGAGTGCAAGCATCACTCATTTCATTCTTTTGTGAAGTCTCAATATGTGTGTTCTCAATCTTGTTCAACTGAGCTTCCAATTTTTGACCCACAATATTGAGGATGATCTTCTGATCTTCAATCATGATCATCTTCTCTTCACAAGTCTTCTTCAACCTTTCAATATCATCTTCATGCATCTTAACTTTGTTTTGTAACAAAGAGTAAAGTTCCCTGAATTTCATGGAAGTTTCTTCCAAACAAAAATTCTTGACTTCATTGTTCTTCTTCAGCTCAGCTTCAAGTGCATGGATCCGTTCTTCCAGAGTATTGCTGACTTCACCTTTTTCTTCAAGGACTTTCACCCGTTTGATGAGCTTCATACTTTCCATAATTTTTCCTTCCAGCCCCTTTTTCATATTGTCCGCTTCCCTTTCAAGTCGATTGATCTCAACCTGCATAGATTGGAATAGGATACAAATAATAGCAACCCTTTCTTCTAGAATATCATGCAGATATGTTCGGAGTTTTTCCTGAAATCTTGAATTAGGGCGATCATCCTTTCCTCTGGAAGAATTCTGAGTCACCTGCTCGATACTTTCCATGCCTGATGTTTCTTCATTTTTGGAATGGCATGGAGAACAAGACATTGCATCTTCTTTGGATATGAGGGACTTCTTTAGCTGTTTTTTCTCTTTCTTTTTCCTGTTTGTCATGGTCTTGCTAGATGTAGATTTCTGCTCAGAAATGACTGCATCATTATCAAGACTGTTCTTCATTGTTGACTCAAGGAAAGAAACTCAAATACACTTCTCAATAGAATTACTGGAGAATATCCAACATACGTTATCCTCCCTCTGATACCACTTGTAGGACCCCGGGACACCCTGAGAGGGGAGGGGTGAATCAGGGTGGAAACTTTTTCTTCTTAAAGTTGTGGATCTTGTTCCCACGTTGGTAGGAACTACTTAAATCTATATGATGGATATGAACAACAATTAAACATTCACATGCAGAGAGATGACACAACTATTTTTACTTGGTTCACCACTAAGGGCTACGTCCAAGGAGCATACGCTGACAGGTTGTCGGTCGTACCTAAATACACTATGCTTCACTAGCCGCGGATTACAAATGTTCGGGTACAGACACTCTGTCCCAGGCTCACTGCCTTTACAATTGTTCAGGGATAGCTCACTGCGTCCCTCGGGTCACTCCCATTGACTCCCCCTGGCTCACTGCCGTTGGTGAAGTCCCACTCAGTTTATAGACGTGAAGGTCTCTTCAATAGGTGTGCATTAAAGTTCTTCGTCTCCTGTTCTGCATGAGACTTTGCTTGCATCATGGTTCAGAGTTGATGCTCTTTATAGTTCGATCTTTCTTCTTTAGTGAAAAGAATGAATGCACTAGATCCCCTTGTCTTCGTTTTCCTGAATCACAATCACTTATGTGATTGCTCAATAAATGATGTTCAGCTTACTCGGCATTCGTCAGAATCAATTCTCCATGTATGCATGAGATCATGCATGTATCATTTAGATTTCTGAACCAATTTCACTTTGCACCGAAAGTATCAGGCATTCTTCAGCTCTTGTGCAGCTCCAGAAAGGCGGGCGTGCTTCAACAGTGTCTGGGTATCCTTTTCAAGCCCGGCGCGCAAGTCTCCCGGCGGCGCGCAAGTCTCAGGTGCGCAAGTCTAAACTGGCGTGCAAGTGTCACTGAAGCACCTGCGCGACACTGCCTTCTTGAACTTAATACTTGCGCGACACAATTTCTTTCTCCCCCAAATCTTCTAGGGTGCGCAACCCTCACTCGGCGCGCAACCCCTACTTGCGCGGCTCAACCACCTGCGCGACGAGAGCTCGAACAATCTCAAAGTCTTGAGCTCCGTGAGAAATGAGGAGGGGTGGTCCAGTATTTATAGGCAAACTGGACCCCCTGCGCGGCGGCGCGCAAGTCATCCATTGGCGCGCAAGTCTCGGCCCCTACTAGGCACTTGCACGATCAACATCAAAACTTGCGCGAACATCTTGCCTTTGCCAAATTTGGATCTTCTGATCTCGAAAAACCATAGGCGCGCAAGTTATAATGCATTCAAGGCGTCGGCGCGCAAGTCTCTTTCCGGCACATAGTTCACCTGCGCGACCTCACCAAAACTTGCGCGACCCTTATCCCTTTGCCATATTTTGATGCTCTGATCTTCAAAAACATATGGCGCGCAAGTTTCTTATCCTCCAAGAGTATGGCGCGCAAGTACCTTTGCCAAAATCACTCTTCTTCATTTGTTGATTTTGAGGCCCTAAAATTTGGCAAACACTGGAAAATGGCGCCACCTTGTATCTGCTCTTTTTGTACCGCCTCCAGATCATCCATTCCTCTGTCGATGTTCTTGAATCAAACATAGATCGTTGACCACAACTCTTGAACTCGACATGTCACCATGGAATCTCTTTTGTCAACAAATTTGTATGTCGTTTGTTTGCTTTGTCGACAAGCACGATCACCTCAACAGCACTTCTTCTTGGTGATCTGTATCCTTCAGCAACTCTTTTGCTTTTATCACAAACTCCACAATTGTGATATGTATTCCTTGAAGGAACAGCTTTAGGACCATCATCTTCTATGAAAATGTGATGTGCATGGCCATTTCATAAGTCAACTCATTGGCACATTGCCTCCTTCATCAACTGTCATGATCAACTTCATGCAAACCATGTGATTCAATCCGTCAAGAAGTCTCTAGCATGGTTCTCACGCAATTATGAGTAATTTCATGGTCTTCATCCAAAAACACCATCCTGCTTTAATCATCCTTGGATGGATTATACCTCACATTCTGCATTGTTGTAAACAATGTATCAACTTTGACACATGTTCTATGAACTTCTGATCAGTACAACAATCGTCTGAATCACCACTCCTCTACTTCATCAGAGTATTTCATGATCTCCTTCATTTTGATCTGCATTGACAACTATTGACAACAAATACAACCTTATACACAAAGTGGTTCCAACAGTTTTTACTTGAATTAATGTCAATTTTAAATAAAAAGAGACACTTTGAGTTATACTGGTCATACCATGCATTGTATTGAGGTGTGGTTGATTCCTACACCTCAAAAATGACTCATGTATCATTTTCCTAATTTATCAAAACAATTCGAATGATTTTTCTTGGTTTTCAGTATGTCACTTGTTCTTTTTAAATAAATTAATGTCAATTTTAAATAAAATGACACACATGGAGTCATACCGGCCACACCGCGTGTCATATTAGGGTGAAGCTGATTAATACACATCAAAAATTACTTATAGATCATTTTTATAGAGTATCAAAACAATCCAAATGCATTTTCTCAATTCTCAGTATGTCACTTTTTGTTTTTACTTAAATTGATGTTAATTTTAAATAAGAAGAGACACTTTGAGTTATACTGGTTCCACCGTGCATTGTATTGAGGTGAGAATAATTCCTACACATCAAAAAGGACTTATAGATCATTTTAATAGAGTATCAAAACAATTCGAATATGTTTTCTTGGTTTTCAGTATGCCAGTTCTATTTTTTTACTAAAATGTCATTACAAACTGAAAACACACATTTTTAGTCACACCAGTCACATCATGCGTCGGTTTGATATGAGACTGCTTTATACACATCATAAATGAATTATGAATTTCTATTCTAAATTATCAAGACAATCAGAGCGTGTTTACTTGGTTTTTAGTAAGTGACACGTTTTGAACTAAAATTCCAATTTTAAATTGATAATAGACACTTTTAGTCATACCATTCACACTGTGCATCGAATTGAGGTGTGGTTGATTTCTACACGTCACAAATGAATCATAGATCATTTTACAAAAGTATCAAAACAATATGAACGCATTTTCTAAGTTTTCAATATGTCACTTGTTCTTTTTACTCAATTTAATGCCAATTTAATATAAAAATACACACTTGAAGTCAAAACGGCCACACCGTGCATCAGATTGAAGTGTGGTTGATTCATACACGTCAAAAATTACTAATGGATCATTTTCCTAAAATATAAAAATAATTCAAATATATTTTCTCAGTTTTTAGTATGTCACTTATTATTTTTACTAAAAGTAATGTCAGTTTTAAATAAAAAGACACACTTTTAGTGATATCGATCACTTGTTATTTTTGATCAATTTTGAGTAGGTTAGTTTCTTTGATATCAACTATATTAACCCAGACATTTCATACATAGATATCAAATCTTAGTAGATTAATATTCCTTACATAACATAATGATCCATGCCAGAATGGTTTAGTTCTAGTGCTTTTGGAAACATGAAAATATAAAGAACTAGTTCATAAGAGTCCCTCATTAAGTTATTCATTACTAGAAACCTTCTTATAAATAATTTCTAAAACCATTATTAATAACCTAAGGATATGAAACACAATAAAGGGTGATTATAGATGTTCAATAAGTGTAAAAAAAGGAGATATCAATGATCATATAAGGATAACATGAGCATAAGGATGTTATAAGGTGATATTAACATTAGAAATTCATACCCTTCATATAGAAGTCACATCTTCATGCTATTTTTGTATATTCTTCCATCAGGTATGCTGCCCATTCGTTTCAGAGCACATCTATATCGTCTTGTGAATATGAGTTTTTTCAGCAATCATAGTAGTACTGGAAAAATATAAATACACAAAGGATTAGTAAATATTTTAAATGAAATAGTAATTATATTCGAAAATACCTCTTCAAGGATTCTAGTTTATTCATGGAATATGATATCTCTCATAAACTTACAAACATAATAACTGTAATTTTTTCCAATGGTTTGTTTCAGACACTGCAGAAACATTGAGTAAAATAAGTAATTTGTTTTGATATGTTTTTGGATAGTGAAATATTATTATACATACCCTGATACTTATCCAGTCATAGTATTTGTCTTGTTCCTCATGCTTATCCTCTAGCCTCATTCCTTGTTTTTCATGATATTGATACACCACCCTATCATAAGAGAATACTCATTAAAAGATAATATAAATTATATAACTTGATGTTTAGTTCTAAAATATTGGATGTAGTGTATTAAAAATTGAAAAACGCCACCATGTGTGGAAGGTTTGTTGGATATCCATGCATTGAATCCAAGAAATAAATATTTGAAGTATTGAAATTTAGCGCAATGAGCATCCAATGCTACCTAAAAACAAAAAAAGGAATAAATAATGAAAGAAATGAAAATAAATTTGATGTGATTAAATTGTAGAGTCTTACCCATGCATCATTGGTATTAAATATAGTCTATCATCTGAATTTATGCTTTCAAAGGATTTGAGCAGACCTTCCACTATTTCATCTTTTTTTGTTCTATTTTATCTTGTTCTATTGAGGTGACATGGGGACTAACGAGTCCCAAAATTTTCTCATAAGAAAATACCTTCAATTGTTTTTCATATATATGTCTGTCAAAAATATGAAATGTATTTAGTCATAATTAACATATTATATCAGCTTTTGGAAAATGAAATCATGAGAACATAGCTCATGTATACATTTACAACTGATCCTCTTATCTAGTCATAGTCAGGGATTTCAGTTACACTCTCAACACTAATGAAGTCATTATCTTTCACTCCATACAAATTTTATTCAAAATCAAAAATGTGATTGAGACCATATTTTAACTTTGTATCCACATGATCCTTGAATGATAGTAAATACATATATAGAACGACTGGGGTAATTATGCTTTCACTAGATCTTTTTTATTGGTTGGTCGATCCTTTAGATGGTTTTGAGACAATATTTCCTTTCATCCCCTTGTCTTTGTTCATCTGTAATAATATTCACTGGTTCATACCTTTTTCATTAATTGTTAAAGGTTTAGCTTGAAAAGTAAATTGGAAATGAATACCTTCTTGTCGACATGTTTTTTTAAAAGATGTAACGGTCATGCAATGAATATTCCAACATATTTTTCGATGGTATTAATATAATCCTCATGAATTGGAACATGTATCTCTACACTCAGCCCAAGGTTTACGTTGATCGACACTCGCACATGACTTGTTAGAATTGGTCTGGTGTGTAGCATGCCATTTTGAATATTGAACACCATAGCCCTCGCCACAAGGCGATGGGTGGGTGTTGCTAGATATAAACCACTTTCATTATCATCCTATATAATAACAATATTGTAAAGGTATCAGTGTCTGTTTAATTCACATTTCATAGAAACATTTATTAGAACATTTATTACCTCTGCTAAGACATCTCTTTGAGGGGAATGGCTAGCCCCATAGCTGGTGGGGGGCAGAGCGGGATCTCTATGTGATGGTTGTTCTTGAGTTGCTTCTTCTCTTTGCCTACCCCTCATTAAAGTTTCCATCATCTCCCTCTACCATTGGAATTTTACTTTAGGGGTATATATCCTTCATCTCATCTATTTTATTAATTTATTTTGATCATCCTATTGTTTTTTTTCTTAAAATATGTTTGGGGTGTCACCCCAAAACCCGCACCTTTGACGTGGCTATACTGTTCTGGCCACTTCAAGGCCACTGATAGTTTGTGTTCCTCTGGAACAAGTGTTATTTATTCCTATAATTATGTTGGATATAAAATATGAGAAAATAAGTGATCATTGTTACATAATAACGATTTAAAGAAAAACAAATTTTTATTATGTAATAATTACACATGATTCCCAAATTTTTTGTGTGTTCTCATATATTAGTATCTCGTATTTATTTATATGTGCCTCCTTCCATAGAATATGACATGGGATAGAAGTGGCATTGGATTTTGAGTCATCAATGTACACATAAACAGACATAATTATGGTGTTGTTTCATGTCACATAAAAGTATTACGATAGATTTAAAATACGTACCATTTTTTTTCAAGTGAAGCATACCCCATCCTTGCTTTACAGTAGGGGTACACTGGTTTTACTGCTTGTTCCTTATTTTCAATACTCAGTTACTGTTTCATAAATAAAAAATTTACAATCAAAGTGATAAATACACGTATCATCAAACAACATATTGTTGTCCATAATGTACCTAAAAAGACACATCTGCACGATGACTAGTAAACGCATCCCATGCTTCTTGGGTTATCAGGTGTGCATATATAAGCATTGGGTGTGCATTTATTTTCCCTTCAATATCTTTAAGATGATGTCTTGTCAGTATTGTGAAAAATCCTATGTGAATCCTTCCAAGAAGCGTTAATACATACTTATTGTAGGAGTCATCTACTATAAATGCACTCTATCATGGATGCTGAAGAGTAAGTCAATGTTTCATTATTTTATTTTTTAGTAAAATAAATAATTGATATCATAATGTTACCGTAATCTCTTCCCACATAGTGTCTTAAGCCTGGTCACAACATGATTCCATGAATCTATTTCAATCGGCACATGTTGCCGAGTGATGATTCCAATATAATAGTTGAACATGGCCTTGTTGGGGTTAACATCCTCACCCCACACATTCCATACAACATCGTATTTGATGCCTTTGGATTTCACCTTAATGATTTTTGATAACACCGTCAAACTACAGCGCCCCTATTTTTTCTGTGATTCCAGTCCTTCATCGGCTACCATTTCCCCAGAACCAACATCGTCAATATGTTCCTCTGGAGCGGTGGCATTAGCATGTACAGATCGTTGTTTTACCACTTCACTAGGATCAACAGTAGGTTGAGAAACCTATTGTTCCACAGGAATGATAGCACCAACATGTGCAAAAGGCCACTCCTATGCATTGTGAGCAACATCAGGTTAAGATACCTGTTGTTCCTATGGATTGGGAGAACCAACACATGCGAAAGTCATTATATACAGAAGTGGTTTAACATTTAATTTATAGTACATAAATGCAGTAAAAAATGGATAATAACATAAGGTAGCCTAATGTATATTACAAAAAAATGTAACCTGATTATTGAACCCTCGTTTTCTTTTTTAAAGGATGAAGGGATTTTACCCATCTATCGATGATCCAAATCCCTTCATTGTGGTCTCATTTGACATACAAAATACCGTCTACATTGGGACCACTGCAAAATGATTATGACTTCCCAATGAAAGGGCCATCCCTAGTTGAATTTTCATACGACCTTCAATGGTTTTGGTCGATAACAGAACAATTGTACTACCTATGATGCTATTATAAATAGTTCTTATTTGTACCCTTCCTTACTGAAATCAACTTTCACAAATCCCAATTCATCTATTTTAATGGAACCCCTATTATCAACCCACTTTCATTGAAAAATCGATACTTGGAATGTTATATAATCCAAATCCCATATTTGTTTGATGATTCCAAAGTATGACATATTCACGTAAATTGGATTTCTTTTCTTAGTACGAGAAACATGCATCACTTCATCCATGAGTGTAACTCCACTATTTTTCATGGTACTATCTTCATCATGATCATTTGTATAGAATATATAACCATTAATTACACAAACATTGTAAGATAATACAAACACACTTGGTCCTCTGACTATCCATCGAAGTCATTCTGAAATTGAATCTGGATTTTCATATGAATACTTTAAAATATAGTTCTGAAACCATCCTATAAACTATTGATTATGTGTATTTGATATACATATTTCATCCCTTGATGGATTCAAATTCCTAATAATTTTTTTGTGGGTTTTGACATATGGGGAAACCTCCAAACTGTTATGAAAAATTTAAAGGTAGGCATGCTCCCAATTTGTAAAATTGATTGTGACAACAATTCTTCTAGAAATTCCTTCAACCAAAATCCACCCAATGTGATGAGATTTCGGCAGACTAATGTTTTCTACACCAGACAGGTATTCGATATAGAATTCAATGACTTCCTCAACAATATATCACACCGCAATACAACCCTCTGGCCCACTTCAATTCTTGACATACCCTTTCGAAATCTTCATATACCGTTCAATGGGGTACATAAATCTATAGTGTATAAGACCACATAGCCAAATATCTCACACCAAGTGAACCATAAAATGAACCATCATATCAAAGAATTTTGGTGGGAAGAAAAATTATAATTCATATAATATGGTGACAATTTCTCTTTCTACACTCAGAAATTTCACCAGGTCTATAACTTTACTGCACATAGATTGGAAGAAGAAACTGAGTTTGGTTAATCTATGATGAACATTCTTGGGAAAAATGAAACGTAAATCTATATGCATTAGATCTTTCATCAAAACATGACAGTCATGTGATTTCAGACCCTTTAACTTTAAATTGATCATTGATAAAATGTTCTTAATATTTGATGAATACCCCTCGGGAACCTTTAATTCATTCAAGAAGTTGAAAAACTGTTATATCTCCTTCCTAGAAAGAGTGTAAGCAGTTGGAGGAATAACAGTTCAGTTTTCACCATTCACAGGTGCCAACTCTTCTCATATTCTCATGTCAACCATGTCCAACCTATCTTTAATTCCATCCTTTGTTTTGCTGAGTTCATTTAGAAACGTGCTGATGACACTATAACATAATTTTTTTTTCAACATGCATAACATCAAGAAATTTTCTGACGTACAAACAATTACAGTATGCTAATTAAATAAAAAAACTGATATCTTTTTTCAACTGGGTTTTCTAAGGTTTTTTTAAAATGGTTTACTAAAAGCAGTGTCCATATATTTTACTTTATCAAATAGTTGATCACCTGTTAGTGGAGACACTACACCAAAATGAGAGTGTAGCGGCGATTTAATAAACCACTACTAAATTTATTTTAAATAATTTAGCTGTGGTTTATTAAAAACCACCGCTAAACCTTTTATTTTTTTTAACAACCCGACACTTCTCCCTCAACCCCACGACTCTTCACCCCCAACCCCCCGACCCCCTGAAGCCCTACCTGACCCCTCGAAGCCTCGTCACTGATCCCGAACCTCGCTGCCCCTCACTACCAATCCCGACCCTCGCCACCCCTCACTACTGATCCTGACCCTCTCCATGCTAGTCCCAACCCTCTCCCCCACCCCGCTACCCTCACCACCCCTCATTGTCAGTCCTGACCTAGCCGCTCGCCGCCCCTCTCCACCAGTCCCGAACTAACATGTCGCCGCCCCTCAAAGGTTGAGTGGTAAGTGAAATGGAGTTTCTGTCCAGCTCTTTACTGTAACACCCCAAGATTTTATAGTACGTTATCTCATCAAAGTAATTCAATAGCTTGCGCTATACACAACACCGAGTTCGAGCGCATCACAACTTACCAAACTAGCCGTTCAAAAAGCGGTTATGAATATTATTAACTGAATTTTGAAATATTATATACTATATATATTTTTAACATCCATATTATGTGTTTCTTAGACATAATATAAGAACAAATTCATTTTTTTCAGATATAAGAAGTATTTTTCAAAAAATGCAATTTTACCGTCTTTTAATGACGAACCCTTTTTAAAACCAATATTTAATACTTTTACATATTAAATTTAATGAAATTAAATTCTTTCTTAGAATCAGGACATAAAAATTTAGTTTGGAAATTTTTTTGGTACTTTTCTGATTACTTTCATATTTTGATGAATAGTAAAAAATACTATGTTTTAATTGAAAACAAATTTTTTAACCAAAATAATTTATAGTGTTAAATTATGAGTTTGAATGGTTTTGAAGTATAATTAGATTATATTTTTATAATTTAATACAATGTAGGTAATTATAAGTAATTTCACATTTAAATTTGACATAAACACATGTCAATCTTTTGATAGTTTTTACTTTTTTAAAAACCCGCTTTTTGGTTTTGACAACAGGAATTAAATTTAAATTAATAAATTAAACTTATATGTATTGAATTTGGTAAAATGGAATTCATTTTTAAATTTGGAATATCAAAATTATCTTATGGTAAATTTTTGGTATTTTTCTGAAAACTTTCAATTTTTGATGAATAGTGAAAAACACTGCGTTATTATTTAAAACCAACTTTTTATTTAAACAATTATTTATTTTATATAAATTTATTTTAAGTAAAAATAGATATATAATACCTATATAAGTTCAATGTAATTCATTGGAGTCATTTTATAATAAAATTAGATGTATAAAATTTTATCGAACTTTTTAACGTTTTTTACCCGCATTCTAAGAGCATTTGAAAATTTGCATAAAAATTAATTTTACCACTTTTGTGAGTTGAATTTTAAAAATATTAGAGACATAGTTGACATCAGTAAGTAAAATCTGGTTCAATAAGATGAAAATAATTTTTGGTGAATAGTAACTTTTGACTTTTATTTAGCGCGGTTAAAAGTAAATAGGGTAATTAAGGGTAAAAATGATATTATAATTACCCTAACACATGTCCTAATTCTATTGGATAAGTTTAATTCAACCAAAAACAACCTTATGAATAAAATATTATCCTATTTGTTCCACTTGGATTATATTAGGACATTTATTATTATTTTATTTAAAGAAGAGTTAAAAGTGTTAAATTCAAAGTTTAATAACTAAACCATTTTTTATATAGGGTTAAAAAAAATATAAATTAGACTATAAATATTCATTATAAAGATAAAAATATTTCCTAAATAATTGTATTTTATTTATAATTTTCAGACATTAAATAATTTAATTTATTTATGACACAATAATGATGCAATAATTACCTTATTAACAGAATATTAAAATAATTGATATTATAAATATCCAAATAAATGTAAATTGAAACTTATGATGAATTCCAATAATATTATAGGGTAATATGACATGTTAGGTTTTATTAGATAATTTTTTTTGAAGTGATAAGGTAATTATGACTTTCACAAAAACAAAATACCAAATAGTGTCAAAATTGACATAAATTATTTTTTAAAAAAAATACTATATTATTGGTTGATATAATATTCCTAAAAACCTAAGATTCAGAAATAGGACTTAAATAATATTATAAATTTTATTAATTAACCACTTAAAGTTCTCTTGGAAGTTTAGAGTAAGTTTATTAACCATATAGTGTAAGAATACAAGAAGACACGGTAAAAGTTAAACTATTTAACTAAGAGTTAAATCTAAAAGATAAGGTTAAAATGGTAACCTAAACTTGTATAAAACCTATTTACTGAGAGGTTTTAGACTCATACCCACCTTATCCTCTAAATAAATCATTTTATAGCCATTAGAAACCGAAAATAATTTTATTATAAAATAATATTTCAAGCTTTTCCTAAAGTGACTCTCACCTATCTTATAAAAGGGTACTTCCCCTTCTCTTAATTTCACACCTCCAAAGCCATTTTTCTCGGCCAAAACCTACCCAAATATCCTCCCAACTTTCCTACCTTAATACTAGAGGCATTATTTTGGTCATAAATCCAACCTAAGGAGCCCTTTTGATCAAATCAAAAGGAAGAACTCGAAGAAGAGGTAAATATTTCATCACCTCTTTCAAGTTATTTTCTTCTTCCACTTCCTCTTTCTTTGTTGTTTCCATTATAAAATAATAAATCCAGTATATTCTATATACTGTGATGTTATTCATTATTCTACTCATCACATGAATGAAAAATTCACCATACGTGCGTACGTACGGCTTACCGTCTCCACGTCATGGTGTAGTTTGTTATTCAAACACTTCATTATTTGGATGAGTATAATAATGAATATAAATAACGTAAATAATAAATATAACATGTTAATGATTATTTATATATTATATAACATCCAATTACATTAAATTTCACTATCAATATAATGATATTGTCGCTCGTGTGTACGTACGGATTACCGCCTCCACGACGCGATGAGATTCATTCCCACGTTCACCATTCAACGATGATTATAAAAATATATATTATTAATAAGTATGTAATATATGACATAATAATTCTACTATATATATATATTTATGTACTTACATATATATTATTCACTTACTTTCGTTCAATACGATATGAAAACGGAAACAACGTTTATGTGTACGTACGACCTACCGTCTCCATAAACGGTGCCTTCCATTTCAAATAGATATCTATTATAAATATTTATATTCTAAATATATATGATATATAAATCAAGGTTTATATTCTGGAAGTATTTAAATCATGATCTAAATGATACGACCAAGAATAACAAGTTAAAACATATACGATAAAGAAAACGATTATTACCCGAAATGTTAATTTAACATGGAAATCATTATTAAATGGGTAGTATAAAGTCATAAATGAATCATGTATGATATAATAAATATGAATATGGTTATGGTATAATTTAATAACATACTATGGTCATTATACAAGAGTTTAAACATACCCTTGACCAAAGGAAAGTGCAAGGTAAGAGTTAATTCTTCAATATCATTATTATTCGAGATTGTTTATGTGTAAATTTTTACCGGGACATATTTATTATCCATGTACATGTTTCATAAAATAGTTTTCAAAGGGATTATTTTAAGGGACTATTTTACTAAAACATCATTTTAAATGTTTTAAAGATTTATTCTTTTAAACCTTTCTCATTAATGTCCATGTTTTCAAAATGATTTTAAGGATTTATTTATATGGACATGAATGTTTTTAAATGTTAATTACTTTTCAAAGTTTCAAAGTGGTATGGGAAACTTTTATTAAAAAATATCTTTTAAATTAATTCCTTTATAAATTATGTGACTTTTAAAATGATTTCATGAAAAAAGGATATTTCTCTCAAAGTGTTTAACTGGTCATTTTCAACTATGTCAACATCCTTTACTGGATATTATTCTTGATCAAGGTTGATTTATTATGATAAAATTTTTCCATATTGTATTGAAGGTTTTGTGATATGTTTGATTGTGGATGTGTTATTTTTATACCATTCATGGTTTATGGATAAAGTATTGAAATTTCTTATGCTAGTTTTAATACGAATGTTTATGTTTTGTTTAAACCTTTTCATATGAAGAATGTATTGGACTTAGTAAGTGATGGGTGGAGCCTGCTATAGCTCCTCGATTCATCGGTAGGTCTCATGAGACAAACTTGTGTCTTGGCTCAAGGCCTTGACAAAATCTTATTTCTATTATTGGCACAAGGCCTTGAATATGTGTTTATAAAGTCTGGCATTATGTATTCCATCATTATGAAATTAGCTATTGATATTACACGTGATTATTCGACTAGTAAAATATCCATGTGAATAAGTAAATGGAATTATTTGATTTATCTTTTCCATATTATGCTTAAGTTTAAGTTTAAAAGGCTTTTATTTTAGTTTTATACATTGCCTTAAATGTTTATGCTTATTTGTGAAAGTTTCTGCTATATTTTTATCCTTACTGAGCATTTTAGATCACCCCTTTCTTATGTTTTATTTTACCAGGATTCCAAAAAGTGTATTATGATTGATAAGCAGGGTTAAGCTATGGGATTAATGGCGTTCTCAAAAGATAATTTATGTTTTGTTTTATTTTCTAATGTGTAATGTAATGTTCATGTATGTAATCTATTTTCCAAGACTGCTAAACTGATCAGTATTTCAGGAATTGATTCCTTGTAATCATGCCAATGTATTAAATTAATGCACCAAATCTTGTTAAATAGGGTCGGGGCGTTACATTTACTGTATAAAAATTTAATTTACCATGGGTGTTTAGGAATTACATCTTGATTTGAGTTTTTTTATTGGGTATTTTGATATGTCTTGATGTGATTTACAACTATTATGATTAATTGGGTAGTGTTGATTTGGTTTTTTTCATGGGAATAATAGTGTTGATTTTGTTTTTGTCCTAATTTGTTATCATTTTTATAAAAATAATTCTATTTATGAATTGGGGTTGATTATCTTTTTTAAAGTAAGAATAGTAGTGTTAATTTGGTTTTTGTGTTAATTTTTTATCATTTTTATAAAAATAATTTTGTTTAGGAATTAGGGTTGATTATCTTTTTTGAGGTGTTATTTGATCAGGGTTTCCATGTCATCTCATGTTGTAGTTGTTAATGATTTTATTGATGTAAGGAATTCAAGGTATTAACTTCATTATTCCAATAAAAATCCTGGAATTATCATGATTTTTTTTCATGATGGTATGGATTAATATAAAAACTAATGAATTCTATGAAAGTAAAATGAAGATAAGTGGCTGACTCACATGTTTTTTATCAAATTTCATGATACTAATTATATATTATACATTTTTAAGATGTTTCTGGTAAAATATTTTTTCATGGTATATACATTGTTTTTTTAAAATTATTTTCTTGAATCACCCAACATGGTGGTTTAATAAGTAATATATGGAAATAACTTGTATGTCATGGGATCTTGAGTAATTAAGTTGGAATTGAACATGAAATTCTTTATTTACTAGAAATAATTTTCGAATAATGGTTCCTCAATGTGAAATACCAATATGCATCCCATTTATGTTTGGGGTATATTTAACAGTTATTTGAATCCATATGATATTTTTTATAGTTGGTGGGGTGAATTTGGAATAACTATTGATGTGGTAAAGATAGTTGGTGTACTATAAGGTAATGGTAGTGGTGAGAACATTTTTTTATGTAAAATAATTGGATTTGTGGATGATATTGGGGATATTAACAAGTATTATGGGGAAGTTTATGTACTAATAAGATCATTTATTGTGTTGTTGTGTTATATAATCCTAATAGCATGTAATGTCGCTGTAATTAATGAAAATTTTAATTAGTGGTGCTATGAAATCGATAATTTTTAGGTTGTTAATATTTAATTGATTATGGATGAAACAAAAATAACTAATTAATTATTGATTTTATTAAATGAATGATACTAGAATGGAATTAAATATTTTAAAGATTAATATCTTGAAATGAGACATTATTTAATGAATGGGTTGAAATTATAAATAAAAAATTCCATGGAATAATGAATGTGATGATTCTGGTAAATGATATATTTATAATTTAATGAATAATATGATGAAATGGGTGATAAATAATTTTAATATATATACCGTTTGTGGATATATAGGGTTTTTTTGTAATATTTATGATTATAGATGACAATATATGGTAGTGATAGTGGTTTGGATTTAGTATACAATTTAAATATTTTTTTTGTGTCAACTCATTGGTTGGGATTTTGTGGGACTATATACTCATTGTATTTCATATAATAATATCAACCTAATTGAATTTGAATAAAACAACTAAAAAATGCCCGTGGTAGTTTAATTCAATAATATCGGTCAACTTTCCATAGTACCTCACTTCAGCAAATGTAAATATACCACTATTCTATGTTTTCAAACCCTCTTCTCGATCGAATGTACAAAATCTAAAGCCATTCAAATTGTAAGCTTCAAACTTTCTAACTTGTTTTAGAGGAACTCGAGCAAGAAACTTCAAATCTTTTGAAAACTCTGCTTGAGTATCAGTATTCATGATCTGAAAAAAATATATACTTTATTAGAATTACAAAATATATGTGTCAAACTAATATTCATATTTATTGCAATATTTATGAACTTACACATCGTGAAAACCATTCTACAAGATCTTTATTAACACCTTTCATTATATCTTTCTCATTTCATGTTTGGCCTCTTATTCATCTCTCTGTTTGTATCCTCAACTCTTCAATAAATGGATCTACAATTTCACTATTCAGTAGCACATATCTATGTGGCTGTAATAATTCCATTTCTGTCAGTGTAACATTTGAGGTCCTTCCAACTGATCGACCAATAGTAGGAAATATTTTTGATTTCCCATGTATTTGAGATTGAGTCGATGTGTCATCAATACATCCAACTCAAATAAGTCTTGTCTCAATATCATCCAAGTATCTAGAACAAAAGTTAATACACTCTTCTTCCAAATAGCCTTCAGAAATAGAGCCTTCTGGTTGAGCTTTATTTCTCACGTATGATTTCAAATGCCCAAGATATCTGTGAAATAAAAAAAACATAATTATGAATTTAATTAAGTTCAAAAAATTGTTTACTTAACTGAAAAACATATAAATAAAGTACCACTCATCGATAATGAATGAGGCCTCCTAATTTAGCTTCATCAACTAAATGCAGAGTTAAATGCATCATGACAGTAAAAAATTATGGAGGAAAGATCTACAATACAAACCTCTCCTGAAGGTTTTCAAGATCAAATGGATATAGAGATTTCTCACATAGTTGCCTGAAAAATGTGCAGAATTGGAGTACAACAACAGTAACTTTTTCAGGTAATAATATACGTAATGCCAATGGTAGTAACTGCTGTAACAAAATATGTGAATCATGACTTTTCCATCCATGTAACTTATGATTCTTTAAGTCAACACACCTCGAGATATTACTTGAATACCCATCAGATACTTTCACATGATTTAAAATTCTAAAGAGTGTATCTTTATCCCTATTTTTCATTGCAAAAATTTATGGAGCATACTTTTCATTCTCATCGAGCCAGAGATCACATTTTATGTTCATTACTTGTAAGTATTTCCGAGCATTGAGATGATCCTTCAACTTTCCATGCTCATTGAGCAATGTGAATATCAAATTGTTACAAACATTCTTCTCAATATGCATCACATCAAGATTATGCCGCAACAAATTAAATTCTCAATATAGAAGTTTGACGAATATAATTTTTTTCTTCCATTGTTGCATTCTGATTTCACTTGTCAATGCACTTTGAACCCGTTTCCTGTTACCATTCAAATGAAAAACCTTCCCAAATTCTGTTTCAACCTTTTCAAGTTGTGTTAATATTTCATAACCAGTTAACAACTTTGGAGGTGGTCTACAATCAATGAAACCGTTAAATTTTGATCTGTTTGTTCAGCCGAAATCTATGAGATGCATCAATAAATATTCAATGGCACAATAAGCACCATTTTCTACTGTAAGGTATACATTTGGGCTCAAAATAAAAGTTACAAATAGGAAAAACCAAACCCGTGTAAGTGTTCCAACCAGATAAATTCCCAAGCCCAGGGAAGTCACTAATGATCCACATTAAAGCAGCATGAATTTTGAACATTGTTTTAGAAGAAGCATCAAATGTATCAACACTGTTTCTCTATAACTCCTGTAATTCTTCAATTAAAGGCTGCAAGTATACATCAATATCATTTCCAGGCATTTGTTTTCCAGGAATAATCATTGAAATGATAAAATACGTTTGTTGTATACACATCCACGAAGGCAGATTGTAAGGGATCAAAACAACTAGCCAAATGCTATAACTGGTACTTAAAGTCCCAAATGGGTTGAATCCATCGACATCCAATCCCAATCAAACATTCCTAGGACCAGTTAAGAAATATGGATGTAATAAATCAAATGTCTTCCACGATTGTGAATCTCGTGGATGTCACATTAACCTATCATTGTTATTATTTATAGAATGCCACTTCATGTGTTTGGCGGTTTTCAACAGCATGAATAATCTTTGCAATCAAGGATTTAAAGGAAAGTAACACAAAACCTTTTAAGGTGTGTTCATTTTCTTTTTCTTCATGGTAGTATGTTGATTTAGAATTCCAACATCACCCATTGACTTCCATATAGAAGAAGAACATTTTTTGCAAACTGTCTACTTGAATCCTCTTGCCAATAAAGCATACAATCATTGGGACATGCATGTATTTTTTTATAATTCAAACCAAGTCTGTTAACAACTTTTTTCATATCATAAAAATACTCGGGGATGTTTGCTTTAGGAAATGCATCACGCAACAATTCCAATATCATGGACATTGCCTTATTTTCAATTCCACATAGACATTTGATATGGTACAACTTTAGCAAAAAAAAAAAGTTTTGAATATTTCAAACATCCACTATAAAATTCTTGATTTCCATTGTCAACTAAATCATGAAACATATTTTCCTCAATGAAGTTTTCTTTTACATTAGTCTCCACATAATCAATAGAAGGATCCACTGATATGTTACAATCTTTATCTGGCTGTCCTAAAGTCTCAAAAACATCACTTGTCACGTTGCTATTTGTAGCACCCTCATCTGGTTGTTCTGATATGTTTTGATGTTGATGGTGGTGTCTTGTAGTGCCAAATGCATCATTTATAAGGTTTTTCATTTCATTTCCCATTGTCGATGATGTTGGGAGATCATTCTATGGATTGACATCATTGCTCAACCTTTCTGTAACGTTCGATTCTCCATGCCAAATCCAACACAAATATTGACTAGGGAATTGATTCAATATTAAATTTTCATAAACTTCATCTCTCTTCAACCATCTTATAAATTTACATTTAGGACATGGAAATTTTATTCCCCCTTCAACAGATCGATTGGAAATTAAAAAATCTAAAAACTCCTCCAAACCCTTAACATACTGAGGTTTGTTCCTTGGTATTGTGATCCAACTTTTATCCATGTATATCACAATGTTCCTACAAAATATTAAAAATAAAATAAAACACATAAGTATTAATAAATAGGGAAATATATTCATATATACTAGTTGAAAAAATATATAAATATGTTAAATATTTGGAAAAAGTCTAGGATCAGATAAAAAAAAACCCTTAAAGACAATTTTTCCCAATAGCCCGTGGTGGTTATCAGGTAGAAATAATCAGATAGAGGAATAGAACATCTAATAAAATTTAAATATCTAAACAACAAATCATAAGAAATGAGTGGAAAGATCCATAAAATATGTGATATACAATGGATATAAATTTTTATGATGAACCTCATCTTGTATAGTGGAAAGCTCCATAATCCTATCGAATAGAGGTTTGTCTGATAATTTCCTCCACCGAGTCTATGCACTGGAACTAGGAAGTGATATCACCAAATTACTACAAAAAACTCTATTAACACACTTCACACAAAATAAAACCAAATAGAAAATAAATATTTATGTGGTTCGGATAATTCCATACATCTACGAGAGAATACTAAAAACATTTTCATTGTAAAATATACAAGCAAATACAAAACTCATCACACACATAAAATCTATTACAAAGTCTCAAAAAATTAATCTAGAAACTTACAGTATTCATCATAATCTTAGATACAAACTAATTTGGACGGAGCAATTTGATAAAATATTCTGGATGGTAAAATAACCACAAATAGGACTATCAATATTTAAATCCTTTATATCGACAATTTAAATTAGAAAAACCATAATTTATTACTATAAATGGTTGATATGGAGTAAGAGGTAAGGATATTAAACCAAGGGATATAAGAGATAAAGGTACAAGTAGAAAAAACCACCTCCATAATTCAAGATCTTATGTAAGAAAAACAGTACATGTGGTGTAGTGATGGTGACCGAGATACTTAAATAGTACTAGGATAGAGCACCACATAACCTCATTTTCACCTCTTGATCATCAAAGGCTGGATAATAGCATCTGGGTTCTAAGAAGGCCAATGGTATTTGGTTTACCCAATTTTATTAATAAACTAAAATATAAGAAAACTAACATGATCAAAATAGAGTGAATTCCATATGATAAATATTTAAAAATAATATAAAGGTCAATAGTATAAAATAATCCCTAAAACCTAAGGCTAAATGAAAAAATCAATCTTCTATCTCCATTTACAACACTAAATGGAACACGAGTCATACAAAAATCAACCATGCTTGGAAAAATAAATTCATCCGAACATGTAATTGTACTAATAGGTACCCGAAAAATAGACCATGAAATTTCATGTCCCCCCTAAGTGTATATGCCGGGTGTGAGCATATAATACCCAGTAATAAACCACCTAGTTTCTAACTTATATAGAATATAGTTACATATGTTCCTTATATAAATATAAACATTTATATATATTTATATAAAAATGACTTTACAAATGGTTATCAATAAAAACATGGAAGAATAAGATAATGGAAAACTTCATAAAATAGAATCAATTATAAACAATAAATCCCTATAATAGGAGGGTCTATACCTAACATAATTTATTTGATCCTAGACTTGGATATGAGACATCAGGTCGAGGAATCCATGATTCCATTCCCATCAAACTAAGATCATAACAATACTTCCCATGGTTGAGTCATGGGAAAATCCTTGTATTTTTGAAAGAGGAAGGTGTATACAAGAATCAAGGAACTATCATCACATGAATTTAGGGATAGGTGAAAGGGGTATAAAAAATTCGAGTCATTTTGATCCCATCCCATTCATCAATATCCATATAATACATACCAACACACAAGTTATACAATAGAAAAATACCCAATCTAACATACTCATTATTTATCAAAACAATATCCATGGTCAAGGTAGCATTATTATTTATACTAATCAACATGATTGGTATAAAAAATTAAAAACAAGCTAAACATATCAAAGTAATAGTCACACTTAATAAATAATTTCATTATAATGAATCTAATGCTCAACAAAACAATAGGTAAATATGCTTGAATATGATACATTAACTATAATATCAATAAAACATAATTCCATGTCACACATTATCACATCATAAAACATGAATAAATAATGAATATTATATTATGGAATCCAAACAGGTATAAAAATAACAAGTTTTCACTAGTAAAATACTACCTAAGATCAAATATGGTATTTTTCACAACCAATTTGATAAACTACCTTTGAAATGGGCGAGGCAGCACGACGGCTGGGTAGCGAGGCACGACGAGGTGACGAGGGGAGAGGCGGCAAGGCAGCGAGGGTTTTAAGGGTCGATGGAGGGGGGGGGGTCTTGAGGGGGTCAGGGAGAGAAGGGGGGTCATGACGTGGGGGGTGGGGGGAAGTGTCTGGGATGAAAAAAAAGTTTTAGCGGTGGTTTTTAAAAAACTGCCGCTAAAACATTAATAAAAAATTTAGCGGTGGTTTACTAAACCGCCGCTAAAAAACCACCACAAACAGCTATTAATTCTATAGTGATTACTACAGAACAAAAATGACTAATAGATCTTTTTCCTATAATATAAAAGCAATCCAAATGCATTTGCTTGGTTTTTAGTATGCCACTTGTTGTTTTTACTTGAATTAATGTCAATTTTAAATAAAAAGATACACTTTGAGTTATACCGGTCATACCATGAATTGTATTGAGGTGTGGTTGATTCCTACACCTCAAAAATGACTCATGGATCGTTTTCCTAATTTATCAAAACAATTCGAATGATTTTTCTAGGTTTTCAGTATGTCACTTGTTCTTTTTAAACAAATTAATGTCAATTTTAAATAAAATGACACACATGGAGTCATACCGGCCACACCGCGTGTCATATTAGGGTGAAGCTGATTACTACACATCACAAATTACTTATAGATCATTTTTATAGAGTATAAAAACAATCCAAATGCATTTTCTCGATTCTCAGTATGTCACTTTTTGTTTTTACTTAAATTGATGTTAATTTTAAATAAGAAGAGACACTTTGAGTTATACTGGTTCCACCGGGCATTGTATTGAGGTGAGAATAATTCCTACACATCAAAAAATACTTATAGATCATTTTACTAGAGTATCAAAACAATTCGAATATGTTTTCTTGGTTTTCAGTATGCCAGTTCTATTTTTTTACTAAAATGTCATTACAAACTGAAAACACACATTTTTAGTCACACCAGTCGCATCATGCGTCGGTTTGACATGAGATTGCTTTATACACATCATAAATGAATTATGAATTTCTATTCTAAATTATCAAGACAATCAGAGAGTGTTTACTTGGTTTTTAGTAAGTGAAACGTTTTGAACTAAAACTCCAATTTTAAATTGATAATAGACACTTTTAGTCATACCATTCACACTGTGCATCGAATTGAGGTGTGGTTGATTCCTACACGTCACAAATGAATCATAGATCATTTTACAAAAGTATCAAAACAATATGAATGCATTTTATCAGTTTTCAATATGTCACTTGTTCTTTTTACTCAATTTAATGCCAATTTAATATAAAAATACACACTTGAAGTCATAACGGCCACACCGTGCATCAGATTGAAGTGTGGTTGATTCATACACGTCAAAAATTACTAATGGATCATTTTCCTAAAATATCAAAATAATTCAAATACATTTTCTTAGTTTTTAGTATGTCACTTGTTATTTTTACTAAAAGTAAAGTCAGTTTTAAATAAAAAGACACACTTTTAGTGATATCGATCACTTGTTATTTTTGATCAATTTTGAGTAGGTTAGTTTCTTTGATATCAACTATATTAACCCAGACATTTCATACATAGATATCAAATCTTAGTAGATTAATATTCCTTACATAACATAATGATCTATGCCAGAATGGTTTAGTTCTAGTGCTTTTGGAAACATGAAAATATAAAGAACTAGTTCATAAGAGTCCCTCATTATGTTATTCATTACTAGAAACCTTCTTAGAAATAATTTCTAAAACCATTATTAATAACCTAAGGATATGAAACACAATAAAGGGTGATTATAGATGTTCAATAAGTGTAAAAAAGGAGATATTAATGATCATATAAGGATAACATGAGCATAAAGATGTTAGAAGGTGATATTAACATTAGAAATTCATACCCTGCATATTGAAGTCACATCTTCATGCTATTTTTGTATATTCTTTCATCAGGTATGCTGCCCATTCGTTTCAGAGCACATCTATATCGTCTTGTGAATATGAGTTTTTTCAGCAATCATAGTAGTACTGGAAAAATATAAATACACAAAGGATTAGTAAATATTTTAAATGAAATAGTAATTATATTCTAAAATACCTCTTCAGGGATTCTAGTTTATTCATGGAATCTGATATCTCTCATAAACTTACAAACATAATAACTGTAATTTTTTCCATTGGTTTGTTTCGGACACTGCAGAAACATTGAGTAAAATAAGTAATTTGTTTTGATATGTTTTTGGATAGTGAAATATTATTATATTTACCCTGATACTTATCCATACATAGTATTTGTCTTGTTCCTCATGCTTATCCTCTAGCCTCATTCCTTGTTTTTCATGATATTGATACACCACCCTATCATAAGAGAATACTCATTAAAAGATAATATAAATTATATAACTTGATGTTTAGTTCTAAAATATTGGATGTAGTGTATTAAAAATTGAAAAACGCCACCATGTGTGGAAGGTTTGTTTGATATCCGTGCATTGAATCCAAGAAATAAATATTTGAAGTATTCAAATTTAGCGCAATGAGCATCCAATGCTACCTAAAAACACAAAAAGGAATAAGTAATGAAAGAAATGAAAATAAATTTTATATGATTAAATTGTAGAGTCTTACCCATGCATCATTGGTATTAAATATAGTCTATCATCTGAATTTATTCTTTCAAATGATTTGAGCAGACCTTCCACTATTTCATCTTTTTTTGTTCTATTTTATCTTGTTCTATTGAGGTGACATGGGGACTAATGAGTCCCAAAATTTTCTCATAAGAAAATACCTTCAATTGTTTTTCATATATATGTCTGTCAAAAATATGAAATGTATTTAGTCATAATTAACATATTATACCAGCTTTTGGAAAATGAAATCATGAGAACATAGCTCATGTATACATTTACAACTGAGCCTCTTATCTAGTCATAGTCAGGGATTTCAGTTACACTCTCAACACTAATGAAGTCATTATCTTTCACTCCATACAAATTTTATTCAAAATAAAAAATGTTATTGAGACCATATTTTAACTTTGTATCCACATGATCCTTGAATGATAGTAAATACAGATATAGAATGGCTGGGGTAATTATGATTTCGCTAGATCTTTTTTATTGGTTGGTAGATCCTTTAGATGGTTTTGAGACAGTATTTCCTTTCATCCCCTTGTCATTGTTCATCTGTAATAATATTCACTGGTTCATACCTTTTTCATTAATTGTTAAAGGTTTATCTTGAAAAGTAAATTGGAAATGAATACCTTCTTGTCGACATGTTTTTTTTAAAAGATGTAACGGTCATGCAATGAATATTCCAACATATTTTTCGATGGTATTAATATAATCCTCATGAATTGGAACATGTATATCTACACTCAGCCCAAGGTTTACGTTGATCGACACTCACACATGACTTGTTAGAAGTGGTCTGGTGTGTAGTGTGCCATTTTGAATATTGAACACCATAGCCCTCGCCACAAGGCGATGGGTGGGTGTTGCTAGATATAAAACACTTTCATTATCATCTTATATAATAACAATATAGTAAAGGTATCAGTGTCTGTTTAATTCACATTTTATAGAAACATTTATTAGAACATTTATTACCTATGCTAAGACATCTCTTTGAGGGGAATGGCTAGCCCCATAGCTGGTGGGGGGCAGAGCGGGATCTCTATGTGATGGTTGTTCTTGAGTTGCTTCTTCTCTTTGCCTACCCCTCATTAAAGTTTCCATCATCTCCCTCTACCATTGGAATTTTACTTTAGGGGTATATATCCTTCATCTCATCTATTTTATTAATTTATTTTGATCATCCTATTGTTTTTTTCTTAAAATATGTTTGGGGTGTCACCCCAAAACCCGCACCTTTGACGTGGCTATACTGTTCTGGCCACTTCAAGGCCACTGATAGTTTTTGTTCATCTGGAAAAAGTGTTATTTATTCCCGTGATTATGTTGGATATAAAATATAAGAAAATAAGTGATCATTGTTACATAATAACGATTTAAAGAAAAACAAATTTTTATTATGTAATAATTACACATGATTCCCAAATTTTTTGTGTGTTCTCATATATTAGTATCTCATATTTATTTATATGTGCCTCCTTCCATAGCATATGACATGGGATAGAAGTGGAATTGGATTCTGAGTCATCAATGTACACATAAACAGACATAATTATGGTGTTGTTTCATGTCACATAAAAGTATTACGATAGATTTAAAATATGTACCATTTTTTTTCAAGTGAAGCATACCCCATACTTGCTTTACAATAGGGGTACACTGGTTTTACTGCTCGTTCCTTATTTTCAATACTCAGTTACTGTTTCATAAATAAAAAATTTCCAATCAAAGTGATAAATACACGTATCATCAAACAACATATTGTTGTCCACAATGTACCTGAAAAGACACATCTGCACGATGACTAGTAAATGCATCCCATGCTTCTTGGGTTATCAGGTGTGCATAGATAAGCATTGGGTGTGAATTTATTTTCCCTTCAACATCTTTAAGATGATGTCTTGTCAGTATTGTGAAAACTCCTATGTGAATCCTTCTAAGAAGCGTTAATACATACTTATTGTAGGAGTCATCTACTATAAAAGCACTCTATCATGGATGATGAAGAGTAAGTCAATGTTTTATTATTTTATTTTTTAGTAAAATAAATAATTGATATCATAATGTTATCGTAATTTCTTCCCACATAGTGTCTTAAGCCTGGTCACAACATGATTCCATGAATCTATGTCAATCGGCACATGTTACCGGGTGATGATTCCAATATAATAGTTGAACATGGCCTTGTTGGGGTTAACATCCTCACCCCACACATTCCATACAACATCGTATTTGATGCTTTTGGCTTTCACCTTAATGATTTTTGATAACACCGTCAAACTACGACGCCCCTATTTTTTCTGTGACGCCAGTCCTTCATCGGCTACCATTTCCCCAGAACCAACATCATCAATATGTTCCTCTGGAGCGGTGGCATTAGCATGTACAGATCGTTGTTTTACCACTGCACTAGGAGCAACAGTAGGTTGAGAAACCTATTGTTCCACAGTAATGATATCACCAACATGTGCAAAAGGTCACTCCTATGCACTGCGAGCAACATCAGGTTAAGATACCTGTTGTTCCTATGGATTGGGAGAACCAACACATGCGAAAGTCATTATATACAGAAGTTGTTTAACATTTAATTTATAGTACATAAATGCAGTAGAAAATGGATAATAACATAAGGTAGCCTGATGTATATTACAAAAAAATGTAACCTGATTATTGAACCCTCGTTTTCTTTTTTAAAGGATGAAGGGATTTTACCCCTCTATCGATGATCCAAATCCCTTCATTGTGGTCTCATTTGACATACAAAATACCGTCTACATTGGGACCACTGCAAAATGATTATGACATCCCAATGAAAGGGAAATCCCTAATTGAATTTTCATATGACCTTCAGTGGTTTTGGTCGATAACAGAACAATTGTACTACCTATGATGATATTATAAATAGTTCTTATTTGTACCCTTCCTTACTGAAATCAACTTTCACAAATCCCAATTCATCTATTTTAATGGAACCCCTATTATCAACCCACTTTCATTGAAAAATCGGTACTTGGAATGTTATATAATCCAAATCCCATATTTGTTTGATGATGCCAAAGTATGACATATTCACGTAAATTGGATTTCTTTTCTTAGTACGAGAAACATGCATCACTTCATCCATGAGTGTAACTCCACTATTTTTCATGGTACTATATTCATCATGATCATTTGTATAGAACATATAACCATTAATTACATAACCATTGTAAGATAATACAAACACACTTGGTCCTCTGACTATCCATCGAAGTCATTCTGAAATTGAATCTGGATTTTCATCTGAATACTTTAAAATATAGTCCTGAAACCATCCTATAAACTATTGATTATGTGTATTTGATATACATATTTCATCCCTTGATGGATTCAAATTCCTAATAATTTTTTTGTGGGTTTTGACATATGGGGAAACCTCCAAACTGTTATAAAAAATTTAAAGGTAGGCATGCTCCCAATTTGTAATATTGATTGTGACAACAATTCTTCTAGAAATTCCTTCAACAAAAATCCACCCAATGTGATGAGATTTCGGAAGACTAATGTTTTCTACACCAGACAGGTATTCGATATAGAATTCAATGACTTCCTCAACAATATATCACACCGCAATACAACCCTCTGGCCCACTTCAATTTTTGACATACCCTTTCAAAATCTTCATATACCGTTCAATGGGGTACATAAATCTATAGTGTATAAGACCACATAGCCAAATATCTCACACCAAGTGAACCATAAAATGAACCATCATATCAAAGAATGTTGGTGGGAAGAAAAATTACAATTCATATAATATGGTGACAATTTCTCTTTCTACAGTCGGAAATTTCACCAGGTCTATAACTTTACTGCACATAGCTTGGAAGAAGAAACTGAGTTTGGTTAATCTATGATGAACATTCTTGGGAAAAATGAAACGTAAATATATCTGCATTAGATCTTGCATCAAAACATGATAGTCATGTGATTTCAGACCCTTTAACTTTAAATTGATCATTGATAAAATGTTCTTAATATTTGATGAATACCCCTCGGGAACCTTTAATTCATTCAAGAAGTTGAAAAACTGTTATATCTCCTTCCTAGAAAGAGTGTAAGCAGTTGGAGGAATAAAAGTTCAGTTTTCACCATTCACAGGTGCCAACTCTTCTCATATTCTCATGTCAACCATGTCCAACCTATCCTTAATTCCATCCTTTGTTTTGCTGAGTTCATTTAGAAACGTGCCGATGACACTATAACATAATTTTTTTTTCAACATGCATAACATCAAGAAATTTTCTGACGTACAGACAATTCCAGTATGCTAATTAAATAAAAAAACTGATATCTTTTTTCAACTGGGTTTTCGAAGGTTTTTTAAAAATGGTTTACTAAAAGCAGTGTCCATATATTTTACTTTCTCAAATAGTTGATCACCTGTTAGTGGAGACACTACACCAAAATGAGAGTGTAGCGGCGATTTAATAAACCACTGCTAAATTTATGTTAAATAATTTAGCTGTAGTTTATTAAAAACCACCGCTAAACCTTTTATTTTTTTTAACAACCCGACACTTCTCCCTCAACCCCACGACTCTTCACCCCCAACCCCCCGACCCCCTGAAGCCCTACCTGACCCCTCGAAGCCTCGTCACTGATCCCGAACCTCGCTGCCCCTCACTACCGATCCTGACCCTCACCACCCCTCACTACTGATCCTGACCCTCTCCATGCTAGTCCCAACCCTCTCCCCCACCCCGCTACCCTCACCACCCCTCATTGTCGGTCCTGACCTAGCCGCTCGCCGCCCCTCTCCACCAGTCCCAACCTAACATGTCGCCGCCCCTCAAAGGTTGAGTGGTAAGTGAAATGGAGTTTCTGTCCAGCTCTTTACTGTAACACCCCAAGATTTTATAGTACGTTATCTCATCAAAGTAATTCAATAGCTTGCGCTACACACAACACCGAGTTCGAGCGCATCACAACTTACCAAACTAGCCGTTCAAAAAGTGGTTATGAATATTATTAACTGCATTTTGAAATCTTATATACTATATATATTTTTAACATCCATATTATGTGTTTCTTAGACATAATATAAGAACAAATTCATTTTTTTCAGATATAAGAAGTATTTTTCAAAAAATTCAATTTTACCGTCTTTTAATGACGAACCCTTTTTAAAACCAATATTTAATAATTTTATATATTCAATTTAATGAAATTAAATTCTTTCTTAGAATTAGGACATAGGAAAATTTTTTGGTACTTTTCTGATTACTTTCATATTTTGATGTATAGTAAAAAATACTATGTTTTAATTGAAAACAAATTTTTTAATCAAAATAATTTATAGTGTTAAATTATGAGTTTGAATGGTTTTGAAGTATAATTAGATTATATTTTTATAATTTAATACAATGTAGGTAATTATAAGTAATTTCACATTTAAATTTGACATAAACACATGTCAATCTTTTGATAGTTTTTACTTTTTTAAAAACCCGCTTTTTGGTTTTGACAACAGGAATTAAATTTAAATTAATAAATTAAACTTATATGTATTGAATTTGGTAAAATGTTATTCATTTTTAAATTTGTAATATCAAAATTATCTTATGGTAAATTTTTGGTATTTTTCTGAAAACCTTCAATTTTTGATGAATAGTGAAAAACACTGCGTTATTATTTAAAACCAACATTTTATTTAAATAATTATTTATTTTATATAAATTTATTTTAAGTAAAAATATATATATAATACCTATATAAGTTCAATTTAATTCATTGGAGTCATTTTATAATAAAATTAGATGTATAAAATTTTATCGAACTTTTTAAAGTTTTTTACCCGCCTTCTAAGAGCATTTGAAAATTTGCATAAAAATTAATTTTACCAATTTTCTGAGTTGAATTTTAAAAATATGAGAGACACAGTTGACATTAGTAAGTATAATCTGGTTCAATAAGATGAAAATAATTTTTTGTGAATAGTAACTTTTGACTTTTATTTAGCGCGGTTAAAAGTAAATAGGGTAATTAAGGGTAAAAATGATATTATAATTACCATAAAACATGTACTAATTCTATTGGATAAGTTTAATTCAACCAAAAACAACCTTATGAATAAAATATGATGCTATTTGGTCCACTTGGATTATATTAGGACATTTATTATTATTTTATTTAAAGAAGAGTTAAAAGTGTTAAATTCAAAGTTTAATAACTAAAACATTTTTTATATAGGGTTAAACACAATATAAATTAGACTATAAATATTAATTATAAAGATAAAAATATTTCCTACATAATGGTATTTTATTTATAATTTTCAGACATTAAATAATTTAATTTATTTATGACACAATAATGATGCAATAATTACCTTATTAACGGAATATTAAAATAATTGATATTATAAATATCCAAATAAATGTAAATTGAGATTTATGATGAATTACAATAATTTTATAGGTTAATATGACATGTTAGGGTTTATTAGATAATTTTTTTTGAAGTGATAAGGTAATTATGACTTTCACAAAAACAAAATACCAAATAGTGTCAAAATTGACATAAATTAATTTTTTTAAAAAATTCTATATTATTGGTTGATATAATATTCCTAAAAACCTAAGATTCAGAAATAGAACTTAAATAATATTATAAATTTTATTAATTAACCACTTAAAGTTCTCTTGGAAGTTTAGAGTAAGTTTATTAACCATATAGTGTAAGAATACAAGAAGACACGGTAAAATTTAAACTATTTAACTAAGAGTTAAATCTAAAAGATAAGGTTAAAATGGTAACCTAAACTTGTATAAAACCTATTTATTGAGAGGTTTTAGACTCATACTCACCTTATCCTCTAAATAAATCATTTTATAGCCATTAGAAACCGAAAATTTTTTTATAATAAAATAATATTTCAAGCTTTTCCTAAAGTGACACTCACCTATCTTATAAAAGGGTACTTCCCCTTCTCTTAATTTCACACCTCCAAAGCTATTTTTCTCGGCCAAAACCTACCCAAATATCCTCCCAACTTTTCTACCTTAATACTAGAGGCATTATTTTGGTCATAAAGCCAACCTAAGGAGCCCTTTTGATCAAATCAAAAGGAAGAACTCGAAGAAGAGGTAAATATTTCATCACCTCTTTCAAGTTATTTTCTTCTTCAACTTCCTCTTTCTTTGTTGTTTCCATTATAAAATAATAAATCTAGTATCTTCTATATACTGTGATGTTATTCATTATTCTACTCATCACATGAATGAAAAATTCACCATACGTGTGTACGTACGGATTACCTCTCCACGTCGTGGTGTAGTTTGTTATTCAAACACTTCATTATTTGGATGAGTATAATAATGAATATAAATAATGTAAATAATAAATATAACATGTTAATGATTCTTTATATATTATATAACATCCAATTACATACAATTTCACTATCAATATAATGATATTGTTGCTCGTGTGTACGTACGGATTACCGCCTCCACGACGCGATGAGATTCATTCCCACGTTCACCATTCAACGATGATTATAAAAATATATATTATTAATAAGTATGTAATATATGACATAATAATTCTACTATATATATATATATATGTATTTACTTACATATATATTATTCACTTACTTCCGTTCAATACGATATGAAAACGGAAACAGCGTTTATGCGTACGTACGACCTACCGTCTCCATAAACGGTGCCTTCCATTTCATATAGCTATCTATTATAAATATTTATATTCTAAATATATATGATATATAAATCAAGGTTTATATTCTGTAAGTATTTAAATCATGATCTAAATGATACGACCAAGAATAACAAGTTAAAACATATATGATAAAGAAAACGATTATTACCCGAAATGTTAATTTAACATGGAAATCATTATTAAATGGGCAGTATAAAGTCATAAATAAATCATGTATGATATAATAAATATGAATATGGTTTTGGTATAATTTAATAACATACTATGGTAATTATACAAGAGTTTAAATGTACCCTTGACCAAAGGAAAGTGCAAGGTAAGAGTTAATTCTTCAATCTCATTATTATTCGAGATTGTTTATGTGTAAATTTTTACCGGGAAATATTTATTATCCATGTACATGTTTCATAAAATAGTTTTCAAAGGGATTATTTTAAGGTACTATTTTAATAAAACATCATTTTAAATGTTTTAAAGATTTATTCTTTTAAACCTTTCTCATTAATGTCCGTGTTTTCAAAATGATTTTAAGGATTTATTTATATGGACATGAATGTTTTTAAATGTTAATTCCTTTTCAAAGTTTCAAAGTGGTATGGGACACTTTTATTAAAAAATATCTTTTAAATTAATTCCTTTATAAATTATGTGACTTTTAAAATGATTTCATGAAAAAAGGATATTTCTCTCAAAGTGTTTAACTGGTCATTTTCAACTATGTCAACATACTTTACTGGATATTATTCTTGATCAAGGTTGATTTATTATGATAAAAATTTTCCATATTGTATTGAAGGTTTTGTGATATTTTTGATTGTGGATGTGTTATTTTTATACCATTCATGGTTTATGGATAAATTATTGACATTTCTTATGCTAGTTTTAATACGAATGTTTATGTTATGTTTAAACTTTTTCATATAAAGAATGTATTGGACTTAGTAAGTGACGGGTGGAGCCTGCTATAGCTCCTCGATGCATCGGTAGGTATCATGAGACAAACTAGTGTCTTGGATCAAGGCCTTGACAAAATCTTATTTGTATTATTGGCACAAGGCCTTGACTATGTGTTTATGAAGTCTGGCATTATGTATTCCATCATTATGAAATTAGCTATTGATATTACATGTGATTATTCGACTAGTAAAATATCCATGTAAATAAGTAAATGGAATTATTTGATTTATCTTTTCCATATTAGGCTTAAGTTTAAGTTTAAAAGGCTTTTATTTTAGTTTTATACATTGCCTTAAATGTTTATGCTTATTTGTGAAAGTTTATGCTATATTTTTATCCTTACTGAGCATTTGAGCTCACCCCTTTCTTATGTTTTATTTTACCAGGATTCCAAAAAGTGTATTATGATTGATAAGCAGGGTTAATCTATGGGATTAATGGCATTATCAAAAGATAATTTATGTTGTGTTTTATTTTCTAATGTGTAATGTAATGTTCATGTATGTAATCTATTTTCCAAGACTGCTAAACTGATCGGTATTTCAGGACTTGATTCCTTGTAATCATGCCAATGTATTAAATTAATGCACCGAATCTTGTTAACTAGGGTCGGGGTGTTACATTTACTGTATAAAAATTTAATTTACCATGGGTGTTTAGGAATTACATCTTGATTTGAGTTTTTTTCTTGGGTATTTTGATATGGTTTGATGTGATTTACAACTATTATGATTAATTGGGTAGTGTTGATTTGGTTTTTTTCATGGGAATAATAGTGTTGATTTTGTTTTTGTCTTAATTTGTTATCATTTTTATAAAAATAATTCTATTTATGAATTAGGGTTGATTATATTTTTTAAAGTAAGAATAGTAGTGTTAATTTGGTTTTTGTCTTAATTTTTTATCATTTTTATAAAAATAATTTTGTTTAGGAATTAGGTTTGATTATCTTTTTTGAGGTGTTATTTGATCAGGGTTTCCATGTCATCTCATGTTGTAGTTGTTAATGATTTTATTGATGTAAGGAATTCAAGGTATTAACTTCATTATTCCAATAAAAATCCTAGAATTATCATGATTTTTTTTCATGATGGTATGGATTAATATAAAAACTAATGAATTCTATAAAAGTAAAATGAAGATAAGTGGGTGACTCACATGTTTTTTATCAAATTTCATGATACTAATTATATATTAGACATTTTTAAGATGTTTCTGGTAAAATATTTTTTCATGGTATATACATTGTTTTAATTATTTTCTAGAATCACCCAACATGGTGGTTTAATAAGTAATATATGGAAATAACTTTTATGTCGTGGGATCTTGAGTAATTAAGTTGGAATTGAACATGAAATTATTTATTGACTATATATAATTTCTGAATAATGGTTCCTCAATGTGAAATACCAATATGCATCCCATTTATGTTTGGGGTATATTTAACAGTTATTTGAATCCATATGATATTTTTTATAGTTGGTGGGGTGAATTTGGAATAACTATTGATGTGGTAAAGATAGTTGGTGTACTATAAGGTAATGGTAGTGGTGAGAACATTTTTTATGTAAAAGAATTGGATTTATGGATGATATGGGGGATATTGACAAGTATTATGGGGATGTTTATGTACTAATAATATCATTTATTGTGTGGTTGTGTTATATAATCATAGTAGCATGTAATGTCGCTGTAATTAATGAAAATTTTAATTGGTGGTGCTATGAAAACGATAATTTTTAGGTTGTTAATATTTAATTGATTATGGATGAAACAAAAATAACTAATGAATTATTTATTTTATTAAATGAATGATACTAGAATGGAATTAAATATTTTAATGATTAATATCTTGAAATGAGACATTATTTAATGAATGGGTTGAAATTATAAATAAAAAATTCCATGGAATAATGAATGTGATGATTCTGGTAAATGATATATTTATAATTTAATGAATAATATGATGAAATGGGTGATAAAGAATTTTCATATAGATACCGTTTGTGGATATATAGGGTTTTTTTGGTAATATTTATGATTATAGATGACAATATGTGGTAGTGATAGTGGTGTGGATTTAGTATACAATTTAAATATTTTTTTTGTGTCAACTCATTGGTTGGGATTTTGTGGGACTATATACTCATTGTATTTCATATTATTTAATATGAACTAAAATCCATGTCTGGTAACTAGACCGACGACACGTTCAGGGTGTAGGACATTGGTGTGTTTCTAATATGGGAGGGTAGGTCATACCAAACAATAGCACCAGGAATCTTCCAAGACATTCACCAATATTGGCACTTAGGTTATATATAGAATTTTTGTAGGATACCTCCTCAAAGTAAAAAGGGTGGGTCATTTCACATTAAGTGCTCCAAATTGTAGTTGGATGTATTTGAGGGAAAGGGGTATAATCCTTAGATGATAGAAGATCCTCATTTGGTTAAAAAGTATTAGAGTAGGACCAATTCTGGGAATTTATATTTGATAGATCATGTGGTAGAGGATTCAAATTTCAGACCAGAAACTGTGATATGTATGATATTTCACTTCACATTTTCAAAAGTTTCTCTTGAATGTGACATGTATGTGTGTATTTTAAGTCAATATTAAAAATGTTTTCAAAATGTTCTTTTATGTTTTTCAGCTATGTTTATATTTTATATTCAAAAGTATTTAACCTCAAGGAATTTATGTTACATGGTTGATCCCTTCAGAAATATAATTATTTATAATTTTGGTGATTGAACTCATGGAGTTATGAAAATTGATTCTTGATCCCTTTTTGTGTAACACCATTCGAAGATTCATTATCAAGGATGTTTTTATATGTAAAAATTTATTTATGATTCCTTTGTTACAAAGGGTATATGTTATTTTGAAACCATAAACCTTCTTTCTCAGGAAGAATTATGAGATGTTCATTTCTATCATAAGAACAATACACCACTTCAATTATATTTCCTAATCATTTGAAGTGATTAAAAATATTTTTTCTTAAAATGAATATAATTTATGAATAAACATTTTTTTAATCCTTTAATTTAATGGTGCACACCTATATCTCATTCATACATTGAATTTGGAATTTATTGTAATAGAAATATACACTTTATCTGGGGTAAATAAAATAATCTTTAGTATTTGGATTAAATAGTATTTACCTATAAGATTCATTATTAACCATATGTATTTATATAGGAAAACCTTATTTAACATATTCATATTTTTTAACTATTATATATGAATATATTTTCCTATTTAGTAATAGTTATGTGTTTTAATTTTTTTTAATAATGTGTAGGCACATTGTGATATATATGGATAAAAGCTGAATCAAATTACCGAGGAACACACCTAAGTATGCTAAGGGTTTGGAGGAGTTTTTAGATTTTTCAAATTCCAATCGATTCGTTGATGGGAGAATAATATTTACATGTCCTAAATGTATATTTAAAATATAGTTGAAGAGAGATGAAGTTTATGAACACTTGATATTGAAGCAATTACCTTCTCAATATTTGTTTTGGATTTGTCAAGAAGAATCAAACATTACAGAAAGTTTCAGCACTAATGTCAATCCACATAATGATCTCCCAACTTCCCAAAAAATGGAAAATGAAATGAAACACCTTATAAATGATGCATTCAGCATTTAAATACACCAACACCAACATCAACATAAAAAAATATCAGAAAAACCAGTCGAGGGTGATACAAATAGCAATGTGATAGGTGATGTTTTTTAGACTGTAAGAAAACTAAATCAATATTGTAATATATCATTAGATCCTCCTCTTGATTATGTGGATATTAATGTAAGAGAAAACTTCAATGACCAAATAGACTCATTTCATGGTTTAGTTGATGATGGAAATCAAGATTTGTATAGTGGATGTTTGAAATATTCAAAACTTTTTCTTCTTCTGAAGTTGTACCATATCAAATGCCTATATGGAATTAAAAATAAGGCTATGTCCATGATATTGGAATTATTGTGTGATGCATTTCCTGAAGAAAAGATTCCCAAGTATTTTTATGATATGAAAAACGTTGTTAGAAAGATTGGTATGAATTATACAAAAAATAAATGCGTGTCCTAATGATTGTATGATTTATAGGGGAGAGGATTCAAGCAGACAAGATTTCAAAAAAAATTCTTCTTCTAGATGGAAGTCTATAGGTGATTTTGGAAGTCTGAATAAACACACTACCATAAAGAAGAAGAAAAAGAACACACCTGCAAAGGTTTTTCATTACTTTCCTCTAAATCCTTGATTGTAAATATTATTCATGTCATCGAAAACCACCGAACACATGAAGTTTCATTCTATAGATAATAAAAATTATGGGTTAATGCGACATCCAAGAGATTCAAAATTGTGGAAGAAATTTGATTCATTATATCCATATTTCTCATCTAAAACTAGGAATGTTCAATTAGGATTGACTATCGATGGATTCAACCTATTTGGGAATTTTATTATCAGTTATAGCATTTGGATGGTTGTTTCAATCCCTTACAATCTAACTCCATGGATGTGTACGCAACAAATGTATTTTATCATTTCAATGATTATTCCTAGAAAACAAATTCCTAGAAATGATATTGATGTATACTTACAGCCTTTAATTAAATAATTACTGGAGTTATGAAGCAACAATGTTGAGATATATGATGCATCTTCTAGAAAAATGTTCAAAATTCAAGCTACTCTAATGTGGACCATTAGTGACTTCTATTGACTTGGGAATTTAGCTGGTTGGAACACTTACATGGGTTTGGATTGTCCTATTTTTAACTTTTATTTTAATCCCAAATGGATACCTCATATTAGAAAATGGTTCTTCTTGTGTCATTGAAGATTTCTTGATGTATCTCATAGATTTCGGCTGAACAAGTCAAAATTAAATGGTTTCATTGATCATATACCACCTCTAAAGTTGTTAACAGATTCTAAAATATTGGAACAACTTAGAAATTTTGAAACAAAATTTGGGAAGGTGCATCATTTGAATGATAGTGGGAAACAAGTTTGAAGTGTATCGTCAAGTGAAACCAGAACGCAACAATGGAATAAAAAACTATATTATTCAAATTTTCATATTGAAAATTTAATTTGTTGTGGAATAATCTTGATGTGATGTATATTGAGAATAATTTTTGTGAAAATTTGATCTTCACATTTCTTAATGATCATGGAAATTCGAAGGTCCAACTCAAGGCTCAAAAAGACTTACATGCAATGAACATAATAACTTATTATCATTTGTCACAATGTTAATATATATTACTTACAATACGACTGATATTTGATTTATAGGTAAAAATTAAAGAACTATGGGATGCCAATCCCATGCAGTCCTACTCAGTCTCCCAGGATGACTCAGTTGGTAAAGTCCTTGGGAAAGAGCATCCTGGTCGAGTGTGCAGGATGGTTTTGGGACCAATACCATCTGAGGTATTTGGCAGGAAAATGGGGATTGAAAGTGCATCTACTCCTATTTGTAGTGAATTCCTACCCCAATATTCTTATAGAAAGTTTGATTCTTTGAAAAACAAAATTTATAAACAGGGGGTTAAGATATCTGCTTTGAAGAAAGTGATATTTGATTTAGATTAGAAGATGGCCAGATCTGTCCCTGGGGATTTTACAGTGATGACTGGTGGTGAGAAGGTAAATCACACAACTTCAAAATCATCTTGTTTACAAACTTTTATTGATTTTAAGTTTAAATATAAATATACAATATTTAGTTTTCAATATAATTTTCTTAAATGTGTTGGTATAAGGAAGTATAAATGGAGATGGAGAGGGTGACGAGCAGAGTTCATCATTGGGAAATGATTAGTGGAGAGGGTTTTTTCATTTAAAATGTGTGTATTTTGTATCTTTTTATTATATTTTATATGGGATCAGAAAAATGGGTTCCCTATGTATGTGTCATATAACCATGTGTTTATATTCTAGGTTTCAACGGGCTATGGAGATTGAAATTTCATTATGATCATATATGATGCTTAGTTTCTTGTCTCTTTTACATATATTTTGATCTAACTATTATATTATACTATTTCCCACTTTTTTTTCACGATTCCTTAATAAGTATGTTTTGCAGTCATGATTTTTTTCTTATACAAACAACTTGTATATTGGTGGTTTCTGTAGTGGACTTAGTATCTATGGAACATATAAGTAAGTGGAGGAACTAACCATGTTTGTTGGTCAGACTTAGGGATCTTGAGTTTGGAACTCCTCTTCCTTTTTCTTTCAGTTGTTTCTAGATTGGGACCTACTTTCCTTCTTCTTGGTTAGGAATGTATTTTACCCTTTTCATTTCTTGGATATTTATCTATCCCATTCTGATGTATTTCCTAGAGGTTACTACATGATTTTTTACACCATAGAGGTTTTATTTTATTATACATATGCACTATTTCATGGAGTTGAGTGTGTGTACATTCATATACAATAGGAAAAAACCTCCAACTTCAGTGATATTATTACTATGTGCTTGTTGCTAGCCCTTCACCTATTGGGGGTGAACATGTGGCATCAATCTTAGCTTACTGGTGTCCCAAGTAGGGCCTCTATAGGTCAAGTCATGACACAAAACCCCATAGTTTTCTCTAAGACCATAATATCTATCTAACCCTAGCCATTATTGGAAATTCTATACCATTTTCCAAATCTCACATCATGACCCAGTCCTATTGACCAAGGATTGTTCTATGTTATCTCTCACCAAAATAAGGTCATATATCACTTATCCATACAATTATATATCAAGAATATAATATATAGGATAACCCCTATCTATCAAACCCTATGTTTAATTAGTATCCTATTGATTTCACATTCTTGGTTAGAGGTCAATATTGATGCGTTGGGTGATCTCTCTTTTGGTATATTTTTGTGCTCTATTTGCGCATAGACCCTGTTTTTTGAGCTCTATCTTGTTGGTCTTGGATAGGACATTGGGATGTAATCTGGTAACTCAAACTATATAGATTCTTTTCAAACTAGGCACATAGAGGTGTCAATGTTGTTTTTTGTGATCTCATCAAGGGGTGGGATAAGTGTTGTAAGTCCTAATATTTCATAAAGTATTTACCCATTGTATAAATCCAAGTTAGTTTTAATCCTCTATTATGGAATTTTAGATCATTTATGGATATTTAGGGTGATTTATCTTTGGGTTAAGCATTTCTTATTGGTTTTGAATCATAAATGACCCTTTTGATGAAAATGGTATTCATGATGGATGGCTTCATATTGAGAATTATTTCTTTATTATTAAATTAATTTATATTGTTTTTAATTTTTATGGATTTAGTTTTAACATGTGAAGACTCATTTTAATGAAAGTATGTTGATTCCTTATAGCTAGTTTTAAATTTATTCAATTTATGTTTTCCTTGGAAATGTGTTGTGTAATAGTTTAAAGAATCAATGTACTTTCAACTAGAAATGTATTGAGAAATGTATTGACTCTTTAAATGTATTGAGAAATGTATTATAAATTATTTCAATGTATTTATGTATTATCGATTCTTTTAATGTGTTGTGTTTTGTTTTATTCTTTCAATGTATTGATAAATGTATCTTTTCTTTCAATGTGTTGTTTTCCTTTATCAATGTGTTGATTCTTTATGTTTTGGTGAGAATCATTGTATGTTGATTATTTAGTTTTAACATGTGTTGTTTTCCTTGTATGTTAATGATATATTTGATGATCTGGTCAAATTTTCATTCTTATTCTTGTGTTTTTCTGGCTACTAGTTCTGGGGCTACAAAATCTATAGCTTGTTTTTTTGTAATTCATGATTTAGCGGAGGTTTAAACCACCACTAGATATAGTTTTTATTTTTCACAGAGGTTTAAACCATCACTATATTATGGTATTTATTTGGTATGGTGATTAAAACCACGTCTAAATATGACAAATTTTTATTTATTGGTGGTTTTATCCGTTTTAGTGGTGTTTTTTTGGGTAAAAAACTTCAAGCTTTAGCGGCGATTTAAAACCACCGCTATATTATCAATATTTTTTTAAATGAAAACCACTCCTAAAACTGAGAAAACCACAAAAAAATATGCATTTTGTGACACTTTCCAGAAACCACTATTAAATGGAAGGAACCACCATGTATTGAATTCCAACACCAATTTTAATGGAAGTTTTTTGAAACCGTCACAGAACCATGTAACAGTGGTTTAAACCACTGCGATATAAAAAAAATTGCCACTAAATAGAGATTTTGTTGTGGTGATATGGTGTTGTACGTTCTTTTTAATTTCCATCGAATGATTTCATCCAAGATCGGTACTTATGTCATTGGGGGTAGAAATCTACGATGTCCTAGAAACATAGTTTTCAATGAATGTTTTAACCTAATTAATTGTGTAACTTGCTCGCAGATGGGACACCCGTGAGTTCCTTTAATGATATATCCTAACAAATTTTCATAAGTAGGAAATTAATTTATCATCCCATACAACATGTATCTCAATGTGAAATCTTCATTTATGTAATCATCATACAACATAACACCTGAATCCTATAGTAATTTCATGTCCTCGATCAGTAGATCCAAATAGACATCAATATCATTGCCTGGTTGTTTTGGTCCCGATATAATCATAGATAACATGATGTGTTTTTGTTTTATTCATAACCATGATGGATGGTTATAATTTACTAAAATAACTGGCCATGTATTGTGAGTGCTTCTTTGAAAATCAAAAGGATTCACTCCATTTATAGATAATGCAAGACGAAGGTTTCTCAGCTTGTTTCCAAAGTTAGGATACTCATGATCAATTCTAATCCACTAAGGAGAGTCTATCGGGTGACATAGTTTCCCATATTTATTTCTCCTATCTATGTTCCACGTCAATTGACCTAAAATATCCTCACTTCCATATAGGTGCCTAAACCTTGTAATTATTGGAAAGTGCATACAAATTTCATAGGACCAGATTCATCTTTCTTGTATCAAGAAGCACCACGATTTGGGAATTATCTAAGATATTTTTTCTCCTTGAGAAACAGTTTATAGTCATTCGAACATGCATGTATTATTTTATAGATCATACCCATCGAGCGTAGAATTATTTTGGAATTGTATGTTCGTCTTGGGAGCTCATTATCTTATAGGATCATGTCATTCAAGAGAGAAAGTAATTACGTAAATATGGAATCACTCTATCCATTGTATTCTTTCAGATTATAAAACTTCAGTATGGCTGAAAATATTATGTTTTTAGTGCAACCACCATACAATGGCGTCTTTTCACAACTCTTTAACTGTTCAAACAATTTTGGGCAATCAAGAAGTTCATCTTCAACTGTCCTTGTCATTTCCTAAATATGATCTTCATGATCATTCATATCTATAATCACATCCTCGAGATGATCTTCTTTATTGTCCACACTTGTAATCATATCAGATGATCCAAAAAATGCAGTGCTATCCCACCCAGTAGCTACATTATCTTTCCATGTGTTTATTCCAACATTTATAACTTTGATCTATTTCATGATAGATCAAGCGTTACTCCAACTCCTCTGGACTAACTTGTCTTGAATAACAACAACATAAACACAGACAAAGGATTTGAGAAAGGTCATATGCATGATCTTTTTCAAACTTGACGAACCCTTTCACTCCATCTTTATACTATTTTGTCAAATGATTTGCATCCATCCATCCTTTATTCATATACATCCTATTCGATTCAGTGATATTAATATTTTAAAAAATAAATACACAAAACATTGATATAAAAATTAACCGAGGCTAAAAAAATTACAGACTTTAAGTCTCATTTGAAAACAATTTATCAAATTATAGTTTAAATACCATTATAAAACCAACCATTTACACAAATTCCTCTTTAAAATAACATTCCATTTTTAAAATAAACTAATCAGTTTCAAACACTCTTTCTCAAAACCCCAATTACTTTTTTAAATAATTAAATGAAACTTCATAACCAACAATATTAATCATTTAAAATGATAAAAAAACCTCTATATTTTACAAATTTTCATTTAAAACTTCACACACCCCTTGTCAAAATGAAACCAACATTCTATACGCTTTCAAAACATTCACATCCATTTTTGAAAGCCAATCAGGTGAGTTTACAAACACTTAGAATGCAATATAAGTCCATGCCAAGTGTTTAAATCATTTTAAATCAATTTAAAACCAAAAAAAGGTATGTTGAAGACATATTTTTTTTAAGAAACATTTAAAACACTTGAATTACTTTAAAAAGATCCAATTAGGCATTTTCATAAAGACATAAATCCCAAGATAGGCACTTTACAAAGGATACATGAATAAAAAATAACCAACATTTTATAAAATATAAAGCTATAAAATTTTTATCATGTCTATCATGAGTAAATAGTATGAAACCTATAGTTTACTCTCGTAATACTACCTAGAAGTGAATAAGTTATAGATAAATACATAAGTATCACTTGAAAATAATACTTTTGAACATAAAGTCATATCTCTTCAAAGTAGGAAACCATCTTCCACTTGATGCTTGAATAATGTACTATCTAAGCTTGATCCTTACAATATGGTACATCAGAAAAAATGTTCCTCTTCTTGAGGGTATACATTAAGTCAAAGTTAAAGAACTATAGGTACTCATAACTTCTCCACTATTAATGGTTCATTTCACTTTGTGATTAAATATATTTGAAACACCTTTTTAGTGTATTCCAATAAAACCTCATGGAAAGCACCACTATTTAAAAATAAAGGAAAGGATTTGGAAAATTTCTCTTATGTTTTATTAACTGTATGGACCCATAAGAAACCGCATGACCATCATAGACTAAAACTGTTCAAATCCTAACTCTTGATACATCACAATATAAGCCATACTCATTACCCATATCATTTATGGTTAAGATTGGTGTTTTTATAAATCTCCAATTAAGATATTAGAAGGATCTCTCAAGAACATCTAAGAAAAGGAACCATACCACATTATTGGTTAAGGCCTTCTTAGTTCTTCCAATTAGGAATAATCCCAGTTGACCTTATGGTAATAAAAGTGAACCCCTAAGAAAATAACCATAATAAAATTATCATTTCATGTTCCAAATATTCTCATGAAATGATTTTTCTTCTCAATGAGTATTCCAAAAACACCCTTATCACATGTTTCTTGTGCATGTTGTACCACTTTATTATAGTAAGTATCATCTGTTCATCCAGTTTCACTGACTTCCAAAATTTTATGGAAGTCTCCCCATTGAACATGTGGACTTTCTAACACCTGTATCATGTCCTGCTAAAACATTTCACTTTTTATGAATAGTTAATGTCACTCTTAATTTTCAATGAATGAATCTTACATTTTAAAAAAAAATTCTCAATACAATGAGGAGAACACCTTAACATATAACCATTAAAATACCCATATTTAAAAAACCAAAACTTCTATTCATAACTTATAGACTACTTACCATTACACCATCCACTTCTAAAAATCATATCTTTCAAAATTACCAGATCTACAGGATATTTCAGTAACTGATTCCTATATAAAAAAATTGAGGCTATGTTCTAGAGCCTCTCCTTTTGGTTGAATTAACCAAAAAATGAGTAAGGATTCACATTCCAAATATTTTTCATGCTTGAAGACTAATTCATAGAAACTATAATATCTTCTAACTCTTTAACACAAGATAAAAATCCAATCCCTACAACACATGGTGTTTTCCAACTATCTTTTATAACTCATGTACTCAGTCCTCAAACAATTTTTGGATAACATTGTATTATAGGATGATATTATTCATCCATGGGGTAATCATAATTACTGATGCAAAGGGATCACATTGTAATTATCACAAAACATCACTCCCCACCCTTGAATAAATTTAATCTCATTCAAACAAGGCATCATCCAACCGATTATTTTCTAGTATGCATTGTATCCATGTACTCAATGTTCATGGAAAATATTGTAACTACTAGTTAAAAAAATAATATATATTTAACTTTTATTACCCTATAGGTGAAGAAAAAACCTATGGTACTCTTTGGGGTGTCCAAGTCTCCAAAAAAATTCATTATCAATGTTACATTTCACAAAATTGTGAAACCTAAAGTAAAGATTAATATCTTTAAAACCATTATGATACTATATAAAATAAATCATTCCCTTCTAGTGTTCTTTCACCAAACAATTCATGCTTCAATTCACAAATCATCCTAATTTCTAGACAAACCTACAATATCTCATCTACCTACAAGAGAATGGGGATGAATCCCCCATAAAAACATAATCACAATAAAAGTTCCCAAGAAAAACTATAATAACTCTCATCCAAATCTTTTAGCAGTAGATATACCCACCATGTAGAAAAAATGGATCACAACTAAAATTTCTAGAAATCTTCATCCAAGCCATATAACTCTGCCACATGGAGACCAAAAAAGATGTATGTAGGGAGATTTAAAAAAGTACCTAAACTTTGTGAAGTGGTAGAGGAGAGATTCGTGATGGAAGGGAGGAGGAGGGCTCGCGTGGCGGCAAGGCAGAGGAGAGCTCGCATGGCGACAGAGAAGGGCTTCACGATGACGATGGATGATGGTTTCACGGTGGTGGGATATGAGGAGTAGTCGGCAACAATAGAGGAGGAGGAGGAGGAGGGGGAGGAGGATTCACGGTGGCGACAGCGAAGGAGGAGGAGACGGTGACCGGGTAAGGCTTCCACGAGAGCTTGAGGCATCTGAAGGAAGGTTGAGACTGTTAGAGTTAATTTATAAAATTGGGGGAAGTATTTATCAGCATTAGTTAAAAAACACCGATAAAGGTATGTTTTATTAGCGTTAAAAAATCACTGATTAAACTATAATGATAATAAATTATTTATATTTTTATATATATTAAAAAAAATCTATAATAAATAAATAAATATTTATAATAATAACTATAAATAAATATATATTTCTTTATATTTATATATAAAATAAATATATATTTCTTTATAATTATATATTTCTTTATAAATATAAATTTGTAATAAATATATTTATTATATTTATAATTAAATATCATTAATATATGTATAATAATTTTCTAATAATTTTAATATATCTATATTTATTTAGAATTATAATTGTAAATATTTGTATATATTTATTATAATTTAATAATTATTTAAATATATATATATAAATTTATTTATATTTATGATTATAATTAAAATATATATGTAATAAATATATATCTATAATAAATATATATTTATTTCATAAATATTTCATAAATATTTTAATAAATATATATTTATATTTAAATAATTATAAAATTATAATAAATATATTTATTAAATAAATATATAAAATTAAATAAATAGATTTATAAATATATAAAAATATTTATAAATAAATATATTAATTATATATAGTAGTTGGAGTTTGGCTTAGTGGTAAACACCCTGTAATCCTATATGAAAAATGGGTGTTCAAAACCCATTGGGCGTAGGTACTGTAGCACACTATAGGAGCGGCAAACACCGTAGCAACGACGGGCACTATAGTGGCGGCAGATCACTGTGGCGGCGGTAGGGCATTGTAGCAGCGGCAGGTATTATGTGGTACTGTAGCAGCTAGTATTGTAACAGTACTATTCACAGAATGGGCCTTGGGCCAAAAATTTGGGCCTACAGGCCATGTAATGGGCTAAATGCCCACTGGGCCTTCGGGCTATGTAATGGGTCTCCCTCTACCCAGTTAAAGAGGTCTTTGCTTTTCTTTAATAATAAATGAGACTTCGACCCCAACCTTTAAATATATATAAATATATATATATTAATTATATATAGTCATAAATATAAATAAATATATATATTTAAATACTTATGAAATTAAAATAAATATATTAATTATATATATTTTTTATAATTTTATGATTATTTAAATAAATGTATATTTATTTATATTCATAAATATAAATATAAATATAAATATAAATAAATAAATAAATATATATATAAATAAAAATGTAACTAAAATAAATATATTAATTATAATTTTATAATTATTTAAATATAAATATATACGAAATAGGTCTGAGTACAAGTCGGCAAGCCAACCCATACTCATCAAATTTATTAGAGAAAAAGTAAATGACAAGACAAAGGATGAAGACATACAAGCATTCCTACCCCCATCAAGGAAAAGCACTAAGGATCAAAAGGATCTGGGTCATCCCCTTGTTCAAACTCAGAGTCCTCAGTAACATCATCAGTTTCCCACTCAGAATGTGGCATCTTCTTCTTTAAGAGCACATAGTAATTCTCTCTGAGATTTTGCTGCTCCAGGGCAACCTTGATAGAAGAAGGTATGGTGGATGTTCGACCACACCCACGTGTACCAGCCCAATCATCGCAACTACGTCCTCGACCACGATTTTTTGGATGATGACCCCACTACCAAGTTTTAATATGATGCCAAGCCCCTATCGACTCTTCCCTTTCCAAACTAGGTGGAGGGGACTGTCCAAGATCTGGGGCAATGGTACTGACATTCATCGAATCCAAGACCTGCTTGTATTTACCTTTACTAATAGAGGAAGTCAATGCTTTTTCTTGGATCAATTCTTGATCCACTTCAGCCTGAATAACCACTTTAAATAAATACACACACACACACACACACACATATATATATATATTTATATTTAAGACTATAAATAAATAAATAAATATTTATAATTATACTTATAAATATAAAAAATATATTTATTTTAATTTTATAATTATTTACACACACACACACTCACATATATATTATTATAATTATATATATAAGTATTTCTATATATGTATAAATATCTGTATATATGTATATATATACTCATATATATATATATTCATTAAAGACATATATTTATTAAATATATATATATATTTATAATTATAATTATAAATAAATATATTTAAAAGGTATTAATATATAATTATAAATATAATAAATATATTTATCATTTAAAAAAATATAGTAATTTTATAATCATTTAAATATATATAGTTATATATAATTATAATTATAAATATATTTTAAAAAGTATTTATATATAACTAAATATTTATAATTATAAATAAAATAAATACATTTATTATTTAAATATATTTATCGTGATTTTAAGTATTTATAAGAACATAATAATTTCCTAGGAACATGAATGAATCATATACACTAAGTAAAGTATAGATCATAAAAAACGGGTTATAAAATATATGACCAACATGAATAGTAATGAGGGTATAATGTATAAATGAACATTCACGATGAATACATAACATATATATGAACGCCAATTATATTCATGCATCAATTGACCAAATTTATTGGAAACATATATTTATTTAAATATATATATATATTTTATAATTATAATTATAAATATACATATTTAATATAATTATAAATATAAATATATAAACATTATTTATATATATATATATTTAAAAATTATTTATATATAATTATAAACATATAAATATATATAAATATAGTAAATATAATAAATATAATAAATATAATAAACATATTTATTATATAATGAAATTTATTATATATATATATATTTTAATTATTAAAAAAATATATTAACTATAAACATGCGTTTTTTATTTAATGTATATAAATAAACATTATTTTTGAACATAAATATAATAATTTTATATAAATTAATAATATTTTTTATTAAAACTATTATCAGCACTAAATAAAGATCTCATAAATATACCATTTATCAACACTTTTTTTAGTGCTAATATATGGTAGCTTTATTAGTGCTTTTCTCTAGCATTGATAAAAGCCCCCCTTTTATCAGCACTTTTTGTTTAGCGCTGATAAAACCCGGTGCATCCCTTGCTCGAATCTGTGGTAGTGATAAAATTTTTTGTGGAAAAAATTATGTTATATAAATTAAAAATTATGTTTTAGAGATTAATTAAATTTTATACAGAGATATATTACGTTCTATTGATTAATAAAATGTCATGTAATGTGTTGTTATGTTTTTTGGTAAGATACTAAGCTTTGTGGATTAATAAAATGTTTTGAGAATTAATAAAATGTAATGTGGTGAGATATTATGTTATGCATAAGGAAGATTATAATATATTATATTAATTGTTGAGGTGCATTGAATGTTATGTCTATTAAGTTATTAAATGTCCTGTCTATAAATATATCATTATGTTTCATATATTAATTAATTTTTTTATAGTGTTATATTACATTTTGTTGATTAATAAAATGTTATATAATGTGATATTATGTTTTTTAGTAAGATATTATGATATGTGGATTAATAAAATGTTATGTGAATTAATAAAATGTAATGTGGAGAGATACTATGTCATGTGGAAGGAAGATTATGATATACTATATTAACTATTGTGGTACATTTAATGTTATGTTTATTAGGTTATTAAATGTTCTGCCTATAAATATGTTATAGATATATTATGTTCTCTATAAAATTATTATGTTATGTTCCTAATATAAAAGTACATATTATTTCATGTTCGTGTCTCTTATGATTTTGAAAAATATTATGTTATGTTGATTAAAAAGATGCTTTTCTAACTAACTAATCATAAATATTTTTTTTGTTTATATAATTTATGTCCAGTTTAAAAATATTATATTATATAAATGTATAACATGTTATATTAAAATATATTGTAAAAAATGTTTGGAGAATCGATTTTATGTTCTCTCAAAAAAATTATTTTATATGAACTAATTTCATGTTCTATTAACATAAAATTCACAAAAATAACATGTTTAATGGAAATATATAAGGTTTTGTGGAAAAAAATCACACTATATAAAGTTATTAAATGTATTTTCCATAAATATATTATAAATACATCATGTTTTCCCATAAATAATATATCTTATACAAGGATGAAAAGTATATATTATGTTATTTCCATATAATTAATATTCTATGGAATAAAAATTATGTAATGTGGGTTAATAAAATGTTATGTGGGGAGATATTATGTCATGTAAAACCAAATTATAATATACGAGCTTATTAAATATTTTATCTATAAATATGTCATAAATATTCTATGTTATGTTCACAATTATTATTTCTTGTCCTTCATATAAATTTATATATTATGTAATGTCCATATCTATCATGTTTAAGGAAAAAACATGTTTACTCAATTAATAAATTAATATGATAACCAACCCGGTATAAATATTTTTTTGCATATACTTTATATTCTATCTAACAATATTATGTTATGTGAAAATATAAAATGTTATATTGAAATATATTGAAAAAACATATATGTGTGTGTCTTTTCTAGTGGTATTATGTTTTTTCATTTTTTGTTATATGAACTTATTTTATTTTTACTATAGGAAAAAGACACAAGTGACAGGTTAAACCACTTCTATATACATTCATTGCGGTCTTATAAAACATTTTGCATATCAGTGCTAATAATTATATTTTGGTGGTTCTTATAACTTCATGGTGGTTCCTAAAAAATGTTGTATTATGAAATTTATCGATATTTTTTTCTAATTTAGTGGAAGTTATTGTTTTAATATATAAATTTTTAAATATAAAAACATGATATGTGATAGTTTCAAAAAAACTAGTAATAACATAAAATCAGGAAAATAAATATACCTTATATTTATATAATGTAAAAAACATGTGTTTTAAGCATTATAAAAATATATATAATGAATAAAACATGTGTTTAGTGCCTTATGTAATTATAAATAATGAAAAAAACATATTTTATGCATAAACTATATATATATATATAATGTGTAAAACGCATGTTCTATGCATCAAGTAAATATATACAATTCATAGAACATGTGTTTTATGCTCTAGCACAAAAAAATACATAACACAAGAAAAGAAACATTGACATAAAACATGTTATATGATATATCACATTTTTTTAAAATAATATTAAAATCAAAATTTTGATAAAATATTACATAAAACACTCACATTATATAGAACAAAAAATATGTTATGTGGTTTATCAAATGTTTTGTACTCAATAACATGTTATTTGACTTGGAATATAACATTATGTTTGTCACACATGACATAACAAAACATAAAATATTTAACATGTGACATATGAGATGTTGAAATATAGGGCACATAACATAAACATATATGTTGATATATAGAACACATAATGTAGAACACACATAAAACAAAGACAAAAATAATGATGTGTTTATATTAATGAGTCACGTACGATCATCATATGACCATATGTAGTGGAAGACAACCCAAACACAGGAATAACTATCTTCAAGAATCAACACATAAATAAAATTGTAAAATAGAGTTCCTAGAAAATGCCAACAACAACAGTCTTCTTCTTTCTTGGCAAAGGATAATACTTGATAAAGATCAAGAAGTAGTGAACAAAAACACTCTGCCTCCAAGAGGGGGGAGGGGACATTGACCAATGGATCTACGATTGTATCGTGAGGTTACATGAATGTTTAAGGGGTTCCAGTACCTTTGTCTCAGATGATGAACTACAATATAGGAGGAAGAGAGAGTTCACCACACCCAATAGAAGAGAAAACCACCCTCTTATATTGGAAAAATCCTAACACTCCTCACATTATATGTGTTTCATACTATCAATTTAATTCATTTAATGCTTTCAATGAATTAATATAAATTCATTAAAACATTCATAATGGTTTGTAACTGATAATAAAACCATTCTGTAGAAATAAATAAATAAATAACTAAATAAATAAATATATTATTTCAAGTATATTTAATAAATGCATATAAATACCTACACTGAATTCATGTATTAAACATAAAATTATATATATAATATCAAATATATATATATATATATATATATATATATTTTTTGTGAACATCCAACAATATATCTATTACACTAAAATCTCATAATAACTTAATGCATAACTTCATAACTCTTTTTGAATCCATAAAAAATATTTTGGATACAACTTTTCCATAAAACTCTATTCATTTTTAACAAACAATTTGTAAAAAAAATTATCCTTATCGAAGGGACTAACCGTGTGACTCTACGATTCATAGCATCATTGAAAACAATTATGAAATCTATATTTCATAAATATAAGCAAAGAAAGACCTCTAGAAAAACATCAAATCTACTCATACTAATAAGGGGTCTGGTGTGATATCTATCAAACATACTTATATATCTATATGAATGTGTCCACCACAAGATGAATCATATACACAATATATATCTTATATAATCCTTGTTTCCATGACATCGAGTGGCCACTAGACATGGAATGTGTCAATCTAATATAGGCCTCTCACCATTTTACCATTTCTTCAAAAAAGACTAATCAAGTGGTTGAATACATCACATGTCATTCATATACCAGATAAGCACATCACATGTCACTTATCCAAGTATTTGAACACATCATATGTGAAACAACTACGCATGGTCATGTATTTCCTTAGTCTAATTCAATAAAGGTCCATATGTATTTTCTTGTCATACAAATGAAAAAATATCATATTGGTTGCACTCCAACCAATGTCATGATTAATATTGTAACGTCCTAGTCCAAATAACCACTAAACTGATAGCCAGACCAGTCACCACATGACCTCAAGCATGCCTCCCCGTACACCATTGGTTGCCTACTCGTAGTGACGTTGAAATAGTGGTACAGTGGGGAGACTATACACTCATGATCAAAGTAGAACAATGGTATATCAAAAGGAAAATAAGAGACAATGGAGGAATTAGTAAAAATAAATGAAATACATAGAAGTGGAAGAATAATATCAACCAACCAAATAAAAGAAAATGGCCAATGCCAATACATATGATGATGCATGCAGGTCTAGATGATGCAACAAGATACAAGAAGTATAATACAAATAAATGAAAAATACCAATGGCTAATTCCATGATAATCCTGAGTAATAACTCAATCCTATGCTCTCTAACTCCCAAGTACCCAACACAACATAAGTAATAAATCCATAGACCCGTGAACACGAAGATCTACTTGGGCACCCTAGTGTAATGGAAATCCAAACAGGGTGTGGGAAATAGTCTCAGTAGGCCACCACCAATGGTGTCTAAATAAATCCAATTCTTTCACTTTAAAAACAACAATGTGCTAACATAGGTGAATACAATGTGATAAATAAATAAATAACACATCGGTCTAGGTATCTAAATGGATACCTGACTGATTCTACCTGCTTCGGCCTAATTCATATGTTTGAACTGATAAGACCTGTAGAGGCAATATGGTAGATACATGACATCATACATATGAAGAAACAGAAGGGGGTTGACCCCAAACATGTTCTTTAGATTTGCAGTCACACCCCTAAGACATCATCCAGGCATTTAAATACCGCTTTTAGACCATAACAACAAAAATAATAAAAAGTCACCACAAGTAATCCATAAAAGGCATCTGTTAAATCCAGTAATGGAATCCTGATCCCATCCAAGTTGATCCATAATGTAATTGCATGGGTCTCTACATGAGCCCTCAATATAACCAATACCACCGAGTATATCTAAGGTGACCCACAATGATTTCCCTTGTATCACTCATGGTATGGTAACCTTGAGTCCATACCAAGTAACTCACATAGAGGACTGAGTATCACCTGAGGCATATTATATCCATCTTTCCAATGAGTCCTTCCATGGTTTCTCCCCTAGGAAACTAGTGTCACTAAAGAGTATAAATAAACTACCTAGAGAGCCCATCCCAGACAATCTAAATAATTTCTCCCAGCGCATCAAGTGGTACCAAGATGAGCACGGTGAGTCCATCCAAGACATCCTTAGGTCGGGATCCATGTTCTCTCCCATCCCATAATAAGACGAGGCATAACAACCAATATCATGAATCAATAAGAAATACCATATATAACCAGATAAGCAGGCTATCCAAACATTTAATCCAACCTAAACTATGGAATAAGGCAATAGGAACAATGCACTATGCATAAGAATATGCACTAGACTCTCAGGAATGCACATATGGAAACAAGCATAGAAATTCAATAACTTGAATATATCAAAAGGCACATCATATAATGCATAAGTAATAGATGGAACATGGTGTAAGTCATGATCATAATGTATCACCAAAAAGAGCATGACCACAATGAATATGATTCAAGACATAAGGCATAATGAATAAATCATGTGGCATTACATTTGTATCATTCAATAATTTTTGACAAATTAATTTGATTCAGAGAGTTCAACCATGGAAAGGGAATAATAATTTAGCTTAAGGGATTGAATCTTCACCAAAAATCCATAATAATTTAATTAATTAATGAAATAAATTTATTATGGGTGCAAAAATCCCTTAAGGATATTAAAACAATCAATGCTCAAGGAAATTTAGTCACAAGGGAGGAATCACACCAATTGGGGTGGATAACATCAAGGCGATCACCAAAAGTGGTGATTTTCCACTCACTAGGTTCATACTAGACATGGTAACATATTCAATTTAATTTATTTGACAAAGGAGACGAGTCATCAGAAGTTTTCGGCATGAGGAACAAAGAAACATCATATGAAAAGAAACAAAACTTTAGGAAAGAAGATAAACCACCCGCCTTATACTGATAATGACCCACACATCCAATATCAAGCTTTTATTTGGTCTGATTTGAGATAAATCAAAGAAACAGAAGAACGCCTTGAGAATAGGGTGAATTAGGTCACACCAAAATAGAACAATAGAGAAGGTAATCAATGAATAATGGAAGTATGAAGAGTGTAGAGCTTACCTCAAGATTTCAAATGCTTCTGACAGTGAAGGATTTAGATCTTGAATGAAGTAGATATCAAAAACCTTAACTCGAAAGATGTGGGGTTCGTTCATGAGTAAGAAGGAGGCACCCACTAGAGGAAAAGAGGAGAAATAAAGGGATTTAAAACATTTAACTCATTAAGGTAAAATGATAAATTTCCTACAAAAGAGGGGTTGTATGTTTTGGCCACATAGTTTGGCCAAACCTTACACCAACTGTGCAACTCTTGTTTCTTAAGAACCACACCCCATAAAGTTATCCCACATGGTTTGACCAACCATTCACCAACTGTGTGATGAATAGTTAACACACACTACCTAAGTGACACAAAGTGTGCAAGCTTGGAGCAGAATTTGAGAAAATTTGTGTAGCCTATGTTGACAACTTCTGCTCACCTTTAGGTTTCACATGATTTTCACTAGTGGGATATAGAGTTTCATAAAAACCATGTGCCCTTACCTATCCACCCAAGTTTGAGTTTTTTCTGTCCCGATGCTCCCAAAACTCAACAAACCACCTGATACACCTCTCAGGCTTCTAACCAATTCTAAAAAAACACATTGAAGTGTTATAACTCATAGAATTCAAATTCAAATCTTGTTTTACAAAACAGACCATCCATTAAATGAAAAAAAATTCCTTTGGAATCTCATCCAGTCAAAAAACATGAGACGCTATAATCTCCCCACCTTAAAACTTCTCATCCTTGATAAGACTTTGGGAAATGAAGATAACATCACTCAACATACTCATATATTGTAGTCTTGTTCAAATGGTAGTTTTTCACCTTTAAATTACCAATTCACCCCTGTTCATCACCTCAACATACAATACATATGCTGCGGAAACTCAATCCAAAACTTTCTTTTCTAAACTAAAACATTGAGATAGATCTTACCTAAGTCTGTTAAACTGAGACACAATCTCCTCATCATATATTTACCCATATATATTATGTAGCTTATACCATAGTCTCTGGAATTTAAGGATCAATTATGAATCATGGAATATCTATCATTAAAATTGTTTTTCAAGAAATGCCTATAGAATTCCAACGATGCTCACAACATGAGACATGATTCATGATTCTATCAAAGGTTTGTTTCTAAATTTAACCCATTTAAGCTGATATTGAGGACCTTTACATGAAAATATATGGCCAATAGTTACATCACACACATCTTAGTCTGATGGTGTGCCTAAAAAAATTCCTCACGGGCCACTTTCAATGAAATTAGAGGAAAATAGGTTAAGCCGCTACAACCCGACTATTTTCAAAATACTTATCTTAGATGGCTGGTGCATTTTAAAAGATAATATTGGTGCCTATATATAAAGGACCTTAATAATTCACTGATCACAATCCCTAAATCCTGTAAATGGCCTCTAATGACGTTTCTAGCCAAAAAACCCACTTTAAACCTTTGTTTCCCTACATGAACATGGGTGCATTCCAGATCCATCTCACATGGATAGTTACCCTTAAAACACCTCATCCGAGCCTGAATGTAACTCAGGGTAACCTCAAAATCATCAACAAGCATTAAAGGGGCTCATTTAAGGCAACCCATTAAGGAATTTTCAAAATAGAGACGTCGGTACAAAACGAACTTCCACATATCAAGAACACTGAATGAGTCCAAAACAGCATCCACCCGGAGATCAAGTTAAGAGGGAAATAGTTGGTGTCCATGAGTTCGACCATGGAATTTATACTTGGGAACCCTAGTATTACTCTAAACTAACCATGCTTCCAAGGATAACCACTATTCTAGAGCGAACTCTGATAGAAACCACTTAAATATACCAACAACTTTTATATTTAGCGTGACATACAACCGATGCTCTCTCAGTACACCTAGACGATGTCAAGATTGGGGAAATGATCTCCATCTAACTGAGAGTATACTAATATGATTTAAATGGTTTCTAAAGAGTACTTGAGACACTTTCATTACATAAAAACGAAGTTCCTGATATGGTTTCCACCCAACCATACCCAACTATTAAAAGAGAAACAATCGAACCACTAATGGTCGACTTATTCTGGAAAAAGCCCGGCTTCACCTGTCAACGCTTCAATAACCTGACCAAAACACCTTCACCACCCAATGAATCCCATGGTCACTCAAACAAAACCACTATAGCCCATTCCCTACCTATAGTTTCTTCATAGGTTGTGCATACAACCAATAATTTTTTTTGTGCTCTCTGTCAAGCTCCGACTTAAATGGAAGAGATTACTATCCACAAGGGAATTTTTAGAAAGAAAAACCGTTTTCAAATGGTCTTTCCACAGTTTTATTACTTCTAATTGGAAGGACACATTCGAACAGAATTGAAGTGATTCTCCCCACCTTAGTATTTTCATTAACATTGTATTTTAGAGAGAGAGAGGGATATTATCCCACAACACACACCCCATCGACCATTGTCTGTGGGTCATAGAGGTGGACATCATTCTTTAGAAAGAATAAAACCAAGGATACAAGGAAACCATCCACTTAAAAATGTGCTAGATCAGGTTCACACTAGATATACACATGGATCTCCTCTTGATTCATTTCTACATGTTCTATAGAATTGGGTGTAAAATCCATATCAACTAAAAAACGTGTAAAAAACTTGAACCTATGAGAACTTCATCCTGAGCATTGGGAAAAGTTATATTTCATTAGAATATTAGTACACTCTACTCTGGATATGATCTGTGATTCAAGAAAAATAGATCAAGATTAAATGGTTACCTCTGAACTTAAATGGTTCATTGTAACCTTTAACAACTCAATGATATTGCGTATACTGAAACATACTTTATTAGGATCACCTGAGAAACAAAACCTCCTCGACACTATAAATAGGATTATCATCCCTATGCATTCAAGTATTTGATTTCCTACAAAAATAATTAACCTAGAGTCGCATCACTTCATACAACTTTAAAACAAGATGATGACCTTGTGAGTCATCTAATATTAAAGGAGAAGGCAAAGAAGGTTTACACGACCTACTAAGCATACAAACATGCCCTTTCCATGTCTAACATGATGAAACTGGGCATTTCATAATTCTCACATTCATAAAAAATTCTAGAAACACATGACCACCCACAAAATCAAGGTTTTTGTTGAGGTAGCTAAGAGTCCTACATGGGACTATAACACCCGAACAACACCACACACCTGAAAATATTCACACACCTTTAAAAAGGGATTTTGATATCAGAGGGATCTACCTATAATGGGACATCTCCTTACTAAAATGTAAATAATTGACCCAAAATGAGGTCACACCTATAAAAGGTCACTAGTCTTAAGGTCATATCATTTAGGTTTGAGATAAAGTAGAAGAGGCCTATGGAGAACACTCACGTTTATGTTTCAAGGGAGCTACTCAAGGAAACATGCCAAAAGGATTTAAACTACCCTTACACGAGGGTTAGACCAAGAACACTACTTAATGTTCCATTTTGAGGCATTAAACCAAAAAATAATTTAACCCTTTAAAACAACTCAAGGTTAAATTTCCGAGGTATATTAATACCAATCATAAATCAAAATCATCTAGTTAAGGCTGTGAGTCAACACAGGGCAGTTACATTTAACTTCCCTTTTAAGAATTATTTATTTATTGAAATCCCATTATAATCAGTACATGTTATAAAATAACCCAAATTTTAAACACCATTCATTTATTTATAAGGCGTTACACCATTACAGGTCAAATAAGATTAAAAGGTCTTCAATTAATTAAAGAGGTATGGTTAGAAGGGATGCCACCTTGAATTTATATGCAAAACCATATAGGTGGCTATAGGCATTTTTAAAAGTCCCTCAACACATAGCATAAAAACACCCCATGGGTTTGAGAACATAATAATACCAAAGGAAAAGGCAACCTATAAGGGTACCATTATGTCATTTTAGGTTCTACTAAAAAAACATGATCATCTTAAACCTTTTGATTTAAAACTCCCTTAGCGGGTTTATTTCATAATCAAAAATCCCCAACCGACCTACTTGGGTCCACTTGTGTATTTGAAACTTATCCAACCAAGTCATTATTACCAAGAAATAGAGGTATAATCCATATTAAGGTATTCCATTAAGGTCAAAAATCACTAAAAAATGATGGTTAGAGGCGGTTTATTTTGCAGTAGTTCTGGTAACCACTGTGAAATAAATTTGGTTAAAAAATATATAATATAGTAGAAGTTTTATAAAACAACCATGATATTTTTTTATGTTTTTAATTTGAAACATTTTCAATTAAACCACAGCTAGAAATTAAAAAAAAACATAATCCTACCCCTCCCCCACTCCCACTGTGCAACCCCAACCCCTTCCCCACACTTCCCCTGACATCCTCCTCTGCTATCCCCGACGTTGACCCTGAGCCTACGACACCTTCCCCCCACCCTCCTCCTCTCATCTCCTTGGTGATGTCCCCAAACCCCCATGACCACCCTCACTTAGATCCTGTGACCCTTGACCCCCCACAACCTCCCTCACCCTAAGCCCACGACCCCCCCGAACCTAACCCCCGCGACCCTCCCTGTGACCTCCTCTCTATTCAGATCGCCGGTGATGAAACCCCCCCAAACCTCCCTCACCCCAGATCGGTTCCCCTCTTTGGCAGTGACGTATACCCCCTCTCTGAGCTCTCTCTACCTAACTCAGATCCCCTACTCGGCGGAAACACAGATCCCCGTAAAGGTTGTATCATCCTCACCTTAATTTTATTATCAAGTAGAATTAGATTGACAATCATGGGTGATAAAAACAATATAGAATTTGTTTTTTATTCATTAGACATTAATTATATATGTAATTTTTGTTTATAATGTGTTATTTAGATTTTTCAGTTAGTTGTTTAGAGTTATAATAATCATCAATTTTGGTTATGTTGTATTAAATTAAAAAAAATATTATTTTATGATATATGTCAGTTATGGAATCTAGATCATTCATAATTTCATGGTTTTTATTTGATATTAATGAATTCCACTTTATTCTATATATGTTAATTCATAAAATTTTTGATAGATAAATAATTGAGGATATTTTCTAACTCATGACCAATTGGTGGTAGAGTTTAGGGTCACACATGGTTTCATAACCAACTTTGTAAAGGTATCTAAGGATAAAAGCCTTGAAAATGAGATATTATACCATTTTTAAATTTATTATAATTCTTCATGTTTTATGAACATTTGATAAATCATTTATTTTAATAAAATCTATCGAATAATGATAGATTAGTTAGGGTTAAGTTTTACATGAATGATAATAAATCATTGATTATGGTAACTAGAACATCCACTATAATTTCATTGATTTTATTTAAACTAGCATGATTTTTAATAAAACATATTATAATGTGTAGTTTTTTTGAGTCAAAAGACTAATTTTTTATCATTTTATTTGAGAATCACAATATAAATTATTAAAATTTATGTTAACATCATGTTTTTTATGTTTATCTCAAATTTAAGGAACATTTGATTTGATGTTATGTGAACAAAGTTGATTTATATAATTTATGTAACAACATGAAGTCACACTAAACTAGTTAAATAGAATATAGACATATAGAGTTTAATATTTTGGGTATGCATGACATATAGTGATATATAAATAAAGTATACTTTGAATTTATATTTTTAAAGGGGTTCTCTTGGTCTTAGTTAGATCATGGGAAATGGTTCAGACATTGGTCAATGTTGCTAATTTTTTAATGGAATGAACCATCCTTAGTTACAAAACTAGGGTAGAATACAAAATTATCTTTTATTTGATTCATACCATTCATATATGTTTGTGAGAAATAATAATTTATTTGATTCATGTTTTTATATGAGAAGTTTAGTAAGAAAATGTTCATTATTTGATTCATCCCATTTTCCTTTATAGTTGTTATGAAAGAGTCAATGAAAAAGTTAGATGATATTTAATTTTGATTTTACTTGTTTGATCAAATATTTATATCTTTATATTTGAATGTATATGGGGAATAAAATCCAATACCTATGTATAGAAGTTGGATTAATTTACCTTTAAACACACCTCGATATGCCAAGGGTTTGGAAGATTTTTTACATTATACAATTGCAAACCGATCAGTGGATGGTAGAATAAAATGTCTGTGTCCTTATTATAAATTCAAGCAATGGTTAAATAGAAATGAAGTATATGATAATTTTATATTGAAATAATTTCCTTCTCGATATGTATATTGTATTTAGTATGGTGAATCTAGTGTTATGTAAAGTCAAAATAATGATAGCACTATCAATGAAATACAAAGTGACATGACATATGATAATTTAGTTCAAAATTTGTTAAATGACACATTTGGTTTTGAAAAATAAAATTTCTAGGATTTCAATAGATAAAAAAACCTTCATTTGTTCATGAGTAGGTTAATATTTCTAAGAACTTCAATGAACCAAAAAATGTTTTTTTAAATTAGTTGAAGATAGACAACAAGAACTGTATGAAGGGTGTACCAAGTATTCAAATTTGTCTTTTCTACTTAATTTTTATCATATTAAGTGTCTATGTGGAATTATTGACAAAGAAATGTCCATTATTTTAGATTTTCTTCATGAATCATTCAGTGAAGCTAAGATCCCCACACCATTCTATGAGATGAAGAAAGTCATCAACAAACATGGAATTGATTATATAAAGATACATTCATAACCCAATGATTGAATGATTTACTAGGGAGAAGATTTTGATACAGAATAATGTGAAAGATTTCATACAATCATATGGAAATCAATGAAAAATAGCGAGAGTATAAATCAATGCAACCCCAAGAAGAAATAGAAGAAGAAAACTAATACAAAGGTATTGCAATATTTTCCTCTAAAACCATTCTTGCAAAGATTATTCATGTTGTCTAAGACTACAGATGACATGAAGTGACATGCATAGGATAATAACAATGACTTAATGAGGCATCCAAAATATTCAACATCATGGAATATGTTTGATTCTCTATATCCATATTTTTCTTTGGATCCTTGGAATGTATGTTTGGGATTGTATTATGATGGTTTTAACCCTTTTGGAACTTTAATTACTAATTATAGAATTTGGACAGTTCTTTTGATCCCCTATAATCTACCTCCATGGGTGTGTATGAAGAATACTTCTTTCATTATTTTGATTATTATTCCTAGAAAGAAAATGCCTGTAAATGACATTGGTGTATACCTTAGATCTATAATAAAATAATTGTGAGAATTATGGGATGATGGCATGAAAAAAGATGATGCTTCGACGAGAAAACTATTAAAAATGTATACTACTTTAATGTGGACAATTAGTGACTTTTCTAGACTAGGAAATTTATCTGGTTGTAACACTCATACTGGTTTAGCTTGTCAAGTTTTTAATTTTGATTTTAAACCTCAATGATTACCTCATAGTAGAAAATGGTGTTTTATGTGTCATTGTAAATTTATTGATGCTTCTAATAAATTCAGGATTAACAAGACACAATCCAATGGGGTTATTGAAATGATGAAGTAACCAAAGGTGTTATCTGGTTCAGAAATCTTGAGAAAATTAATGAATGTTACTAAAGAATTTGGAAAATGTTATTATTTTAAAGAAGGGGGAAAAGGTATGAGGTACAATATCCAAAGAATCTGAAAAAAAAGGATTAAAAAGATTTTTTTTTTCAAACTAACTTATTGTGAGTTTAATTTTATATTTAATAATCTTCATGTAATTCATATTGAGAAGAACATCTGTGATAATGTAATTTTTACTGTTTTTAATGAGCAGGGTAAATTGAAGGATCACTTTAATGCTCATAAGGATTTGGAGTCAGTGAATATAGAGCTTGTTTTATGGGAAAATGAGAATGTCAAGTATACTTCAGCTATTTTTACAATGAAAAATCATGAGAATGGCATATTCCTTAAAAATTTAAAGAATATAAAAGCGATAGATAGATATTAAAGTAACATATCAAGGTGCATTGAATTGAAACATTGAAAGTTACATGGATTGAAATTTCAGGAATCAAATATTTTTATGGAGCAGTTCATTCCATTGGATTTGTGTAATACTTTACCTAAAAAAGTAAACGCGATTCTAGTTGAGTTTTTTACCTTTTTCAGAGAGCTTTGTGGGAAAAATCTAAATCCAACTGAGCTTGATAAACTTTAAGAATGAATTGTTTTGACACTATGTCATTTGGAGATGTTATTACCCCCTTCATTATTCATAGTAATGATTCATTTGGCTGTTCATTTGGTTGAAGAAGCTAGACTTGGGGGACCGGTACACTATTGATGGATGTATCCAATTGAGAGGTACATTGATATATTTTTTATTTTCATTGGTGAATTAAATTTTATCAAATCATTAAGTAATTTTTTTAATATGTTTCTTATTTTTTTAATCAGGTACTTAGGTCATTTGAAATCATATGTGAGGAATAAAGCTCAACCAGAAGACTCTATTGCTAAAGGATACATAGATGAAGAGTAATTGACCTTATGTTTTAGGTTTTTTGGATGAGATTGAGACTGGATTCAATCATGATGGACGTGTTGATGACTTCTATACTAATTTTAGTTATGAAAATCAGTCATCGATATTTACAACTATTGGATGACCAATTATAAAGGGGTCAAATTTTACACTGATTAAATTGGAGTTCCTACAAGCACAATAATATGTGCTACTCAATTATGTTATTGCAGATCCATTTAATGAAGAATTATGACTGCAAACAAGAGGTAACTAAGTGGTCAATCTCGAAATGAGTTGGAATTAACAAAATATTTTAATAAGGATCTCATCAAATGGTTCACCTGTCGTGTAAGTATATACTCATATTCATATTATTGAAATGTAGTTATTTTTTATATGTTAAAAGTAATAGATTATATCTTTTTTTCTAGATAATGAATGCTGAAAATTGAGATGAAATATTGAATGATTTGAAGTTTTTGTCTCAAGGTCCTCTAAGGACGGATAAGATATTTGATTCCTATAATATTCATTGCTTCAGGTTTCATATAATTTATTGTGAAGAAGACTTTAAAACTCAAAATAATGGTGTATTTACATTTGTAGAGGTGGAATACTATGGAAAAATGATTGATATAATGGAACTAAACTATCATGGATAGTTTTTAGTTTTCTTATTCAAATGAAAATGGATCAACATTGATAAGTCTATAATGAAAGATTCATCACATTTTACTTTTTTCAACTTTTCTTGCTTGATGGATACTGGTGAGCTTTCAGAGCATGATCCATTTATCTTAGATTCACAAGAGAAGATGGTTTATTATTTGGAAGATGAAATACATGAAAGTTGGAGTGTTGTTGTACACTTAAATCAGAGTGACTTATATGATATGGGTAATAAAGATCAATTGGTTCTTTGTGATAGTGAGCCTCTTCAACCACAAAATATTGAGCAATTTGTTCCTAACAATATCAAAATATTAGAACTTGAAAGATAGGGTGAAAATGAAGGACTCATCGCAATAGAGGTTGATAATAATTAAGACAATGAAGATGAAGATAATTGAATGTATAAATTAAAAATGAAATTATATTAAAATTTCTCATTGATAAGTGTTTCATACATATATACATCATTCTAGATTTTCTTATTTTTTTTACAAAAAGATTTTAATTTTTCATTTTTTATATATTTAATATAAATTAACCATTTGAAATATAGGAATTCCAAGAATTGTTTTTTCGGATTCTAGTCAATCAACATCTCAGAGCATTCTACCACTATCATCATCTTTTGTGGATCTTAGTGATTCTGTTGTACCTAATACTTCTAGTAAGCTAGTCATTTCCCAAAATGTCTTTGGTATCCCTCCACCTGATTTACCTCTAGTGATGAAGAATTTGGTCACCCCTCTATATAGGGGATATTGGCGGGTTACTGTTGATGGTATGTATGTCATTTTTCAAAAAAAACTTTATATTTTATAAATTTTTTAATGCATTTTTCAAGTAGATAAAGATAATCAAAGAAGGGATACAAATATGAACACAAAAAATTTATGGTGTAACTCCCTGACCCTAGTTTCCCAGAGTCGGTTCATCATTTTATTACATTGGAATGATCACAAGAAAATCAAATCCGAAATGACCGATCAATTTACTAGCCTTGGAAATACTAGATACAAACATAAGTTTTACATTACATCTTGAAATGAAAAACAACATATTATCCCATTTGAAAACTCTCATATCCCTTAGACTATCCCTGTAGGTCAATCATAATATAATTATTTACATCCTGGGGAAAAATTAAACATAATAAAGGGGTGAGATTATATTCTCAATAAGGATAAATAATATAGAAGAAGCTATCATAAATAAGCCTAAAATTTTAAAGCAAGTTATAAAATTGAAACAAAAGCCCTTTAAACATAATAGTAAGCATGATATAGAAATAATGAATCAAATAATTCCATTTAAACATTCACATGGATATTCTATTAGTCTAATAATCGCATGCAATATCAATAACTAAACTTATAATGAGTAAATTCATAATGCGGGACATCATAAGCATACTGTTAAGGCCTCACGCTAAGACCATTACCATATCATCAAGGCCTTACTCCAATACACTAGTTTGTCTCATGATACCCACTGATGCATCGAGGGGCTATAGTAGGCCCCACTTTCTACTTACTAAGTCCAATGAATTCCTCATATGAAAAGGGTTAAACATAACATAAACATATATATTAAAACAAGCATACGAAATGTTAATACTTTAACCATAAACCATGAATGGTATAAAAATAGAACATCTATAGTAAAAAATATCATAAAACCTTTAATACAATATGGAAGAATGTATCATAATAAATCAACCTCAATCAAGTATAAAATCCATCAAAGGATTTTGACATAGATGAGAATAATCTAATAAATTAATTAAAACTCTTTGAGATAAATATCCCTTTTTTAATTTGAAATTATTTAAAAGATAAAAAATAATAAAAGAAAACATTTCTTATGCAAATAAACATTAATATTATAAGTTAATCTTTAAAATATTAAGGCATCATAATAGTGGAAAATATCTGCTCACACCGTATAAGTTAAAAAAACATTATTTCCTTAATTTTTCGAAAAGGTCATAGAGTAACTTATTTGGAAAACAATGGAAATATTCCTTTTAAAAATGTTTTATAAAAATTAAAAAATGAGTAAAAAAGCATTTAAACAAATTTTGATAATATTTTGAAATACATTTTAAGAAACATGGACATGGATGATAAAGATATCCTAGTAGATACTTACGTATAAACAACCTCGAATAATATTGATATTGTAAAATTAACCCTTACCTTATACTTTTCTTTATTCGAGGGTGATTTAGCCTCCTGTATAATGATTAAAACATGTTATTAAATTATACTAGTACCATATGCATATTTATGATATCATATATGATCCTCTTATATCCTTTTGGTAATAATATTTCAGTATTACTGTTGTTTCGGGTGTTAACTGATTCGTTTTCCTATTCCCATTTTGTCATGTAAGTCATGATTGTTATGAATAGGATGTATTTTATTCATATAAATAATAAAATTAAGTTCATAATTATTATTTTTAATCATAATATAAATTTTATAATCATTCTTGAATGGTTAACATAGATAATGAATCTCACCACATCGTGGAGACGGTAGGTCGTACGTATGCACGAGCGACGATATCATTCCATTGATGGTTAAATGGTATAGAATTGGATGGTATATTAATTATAAATAATAATAATAATTTTATATTCATTATTTATATCCATTATAATCATTATTATACCCACCCAAAGAAATTTTTGTTGAATAACAAATTACACCACATCGTGGAGATGATAAGCCGTACGCACGCACACATGGTGATATTATTATTCATATGATGGATAAAATGAATAATATGATTGTCACATGATTATAATAAAATATAATTATATGTGTTCTACTGAATTTATTATTTTTATATGTAAAAAACATATAAAGAGTAAGTATAAGAAGAAAAGAACTTTAAAAGAGGTGATAAAACAATTACCTCTTTTTTGGGTGTCTCCTTTTGATTTTCACAAAAAAACTCCTTAGGTTGGTTTATTACAAAAGTGTGGACTCTAGGATAAATTTAGAATTTTTTTTAGTATAAGTGGTTAGGTTTTGTATAAGATAAATGACTTTGTAGGTGTAAATTAAAGATAAGTATAAGTTCCCTTTTATAAGATAGGTGAGGGGCACTTTTGAAAGATCTTAAAATATTAATTTATTATAAATTGATTTTCGATTTAAAATAGGTCCAAAGTGATTTATTTAGAGTATAAGATGAGTATGGGTTGAAATAATCTTAGAAAATTATTTTTATACAAGTTCATGTCACAAATTTAACCTTATCTTTTGGGTTTAATCCTTAGTCGAACGGTTCAACTCTTACCGCGTCTTTTTGTTTTTTACACTATAAGGTTAATATAGTTACTATAAAATACCAAAAGAACCACAATTGGAAAATTTATGAAATATTTAATACCATACTATTTATTTGGATGAACCTGATTTTTTATGAAGTTTATAACATTTAATTAAATATTATTTATTTTAAAGTATCATTTATGTCAATTTTGATACTATTCAAAATTTTCATATTTAAAAATATGAAACCAACATGATAACTTCAAACCAATACTTATAATATGTCACTAACATGTATATTTTATCAATAAAATTATTTTATTACATTAATTATGTAATATTATATTTAATTTAATAATTTTAATATCATTTAATTGATTATTTCTTTAATAATTCAATTACTCGATCATTATTATATCACCATTTAATTTAATTATTTATTTCATAAAATTATAAATAAATTAATATTATGTAGATAATAATTTTACATTTCCTAAAATTATTTATAGTCAACCATATCACTTATATATACTCATATTAAAAAATGATATTGTTATTAAAATTTGAATATGACATTTTTAACTCTTCTTTAAATAAAATACAATAAATGTCTTTATCTAACACAAGTGGATTAGAAATGATCATATTTTTGACCTAAGGTTAATTTTTGGTCAAAATATACATATCTAATTAGATTAGGACAAGTGTTAGGATAATATTATATTATTATAATATTATTTTTACCTTTAATTACCATATTTACTTTTAACCATGGTAAATAAAATCTGAAAGTTACTATTCACCAAAAATGATTTTGATCTTATTAGACCTCATTTTTCATTATGATTACTACCATGTATGTTCTTTTTTCTAAATTCAATTTATAGAAGCGGTAAAATTATGTTTAATTCAAATCCCATAGATGTGGTTAGAAGGTGGGTAAAAGAGACGTTCAAAAGTTTAATAACATTTTATATCTAATTATATTATAAAATGATTCTAATGAATTATATTGGATTAATATATGCATTATTTATATATTTTTACTTTAAAATCAATTTAAAATAAAATAGTTATTTAAATGAAAAAGTCAGTTTTTAACAACAATGCAGTACTTTTCACTATTCATCGAAAATTGAAACTTTTAGAAAATAACCAAAATTTCACCCTAAGCTAATTCTGATATTTTGAATTCAAAAATAAAGTATATTTTGAAAATTAAAATTTATAAATTTCATGGTTTGGTTAAAACTATTTACAATCGCTTTTTTAAACAGCTAATTTGAAAGGTTATGGTGCGCTTGAACTTGATGTTGCGTGTAGCGCAAGATATTGAATTATTTAAAAGGAAGAGTACCGTGGAAGATTAGGGTGTTACATTATTACCTCATTCAAATAATTTCAACCTCAAAATTTCTAGAATATCACTTCATAAAAAGATTCAGGTGGTTCTTCATCATAAATTCTTCAGGTTCCCACGTTGCCTCTTCCATTTTATGGTTTCTCTAAAGAACCTTTACCAGACGAGTCGTCTGGTTTCTCAAAACTTGTTCTCTGGTATCAAGAATCCTGATAGGATTTTTAAAATAAGATAGACTGGGTTCCAGTTTTATTTCTTCATAGGTGAGTACATGTGTTGGGCCTGGAATGTATTTCCTTAATATTGATACATGGAACACATCATGAACTTTGGAGAGACTTGGAGACATTTACAAATGGTAATATATAGATCTAATTCGGTCCAGATCCTCAAATGGTTAGATGTAACTGTGACTTAATTTACCCTTCTTACCAAATAATATTGTTGGATCGAATAGTTGATATAAAAATCTATTAGATGGAACAATACAAGAGGGGGGGGGGGGGGTGAATTGTAGGTTTTAAAAACCTTGAGTTTTAGTAACAAAGAGATTAGTTTAAAAGATTTTAAACTAATACAAATACAAACACCCACAATTGTATTGAATGTAAAAGGTATGATATATTGTAATACTATTGTAAAGCAAAACAATTGTATTCAAGGTGAACACAATAATCAAAGTAATACAAATATGAATGATTCTACCTTAAAGCGTATAGAACCAATCAATACAATATGTAATGGAATGATTGTAATTGAAACAATTACAATTGAATAAGTAAAGAAAGGAAACAATACAAATCCCTTTCTAATACAACAGCGGAAATGTAAAAGTAATACAATTCTTTTAACCCAAAGAGAAGGGTTATCCTTTCACCTAGGATAAAAGGTCTGTCTCACCAACACCTTGGTGAGCCCTCGATACGATTATCGGCACGTCTGTCTGCCTATCCCCGGCAGCCCTCGATACGATGATCGGCTCGTCTGTCTGCCTATCCCCGGCAGCCCTCGATTTTGCAGGTAATCGGCACCTCTGTCTTTCAATTACTTGAAAGCCCTCGATACGATGATCGGATGCACAAGGCTGATGAGAGAAGTCACAGTGTCTCTCTCTAGAATCTTCGTAGTTCACAGAGTCTCTTTCGTTCTCTTCGTTCATCAGTGTATTCTCAGCTTCAAATGACCTCCTATTTATAGGCCTCGGGTTCCAACGGTCATATTGCCTCCAACGGTCATATTGAAACAGAAAGCACGACATCGTTTTGATTAGTAAATAACTAACTCAACGACATCGTTTCGTTAGGATAAGAGATATATAGAAATGTAAAACATGAGTACGATTCATATGCAGAGAGAGTTTTTGACAAAGTACCAAAACAAATAATGATCATCTGAATAGCAAAGTCAGTACGATACGATTGACAGAGTTAGTACGATACGTTTGACAGAGTCAGTACGATGCGTTTGACAGAGTCAGTACGATTCGTTTGACAGAGTCAGTACGATACGTTTTGGTCAGTACGATCAACATCGTACGATACGATAAACATGATAAAAGACAATTTGTTATTTACAAACATATGATAGAATACATTTGAGATTTCCAAAACATGACATAGAATATATTTGTGATTTCCAAAACATGACATAGAATATATTTGTGATTTCCAAAACATGACATAGAATATATTTGTGATTTCCAAAACATGATGTAAAAGCCAAAAGAAGACTTTTGACTTAACAATCTCCCCCTTTTTGGAAAGCACAAACACACAAAGTAAATGAACCAAGAAATACTTATCTCCCCCTGAGTTATTGAAAACTCTTCTGAATAAGAAATTGAATACAACTAACTCCCCCTTAGGTATTGACTTTCCTAAGGATTGTATTCATAGATTTTCCTTAAGAGCATTATAATGCATTCTCCCCCTTTGTAAAACAATCTTTGCTTTGTAAATATTCTCCCCCTTTGTGATTTACAAAAAGAAAGGAGTAATCTCGAATTGTCTGGAAGAGTTAGTGAAGTAATACAAGACAATGGATAAAAGAGAAAGGATTATAAGAGTTATTACAAAACAAACAAGTTCCAAAAGAAACAAATACAACAATCATTTGTTTTCTCTTTCCTTCTCTTTCTTTATAAGCTCATGAAGCACAACTTTCATCTTCTTGATCTCCTTCTTGTCTTCAGAAATTGATTCACCCTGAGTTTTGAGAAGCTCCTGTTGATCCGCAAAAATCTGATCTTGATTTCTGATGGTCTCCTCCTGTACTCTGATTACTTCTTCAAGGGTATCAATTCTGTTTTGCAGAGTCTTGTTATCCTTGGACAACTCGGAATTTTGATTCTTCAGTAAAACCATTTCATCTTTGAAAGATGAAACCTTCGAGAATTCAGATTGGAAAGCATTCATCCTCTCTTGCAAATCTTTCACTGAAGGAACATCGGCTCTTTGAGACGACAAAAGGTTCAGCCTTTCAATTGTTTCTTTATCAAGCTTGTTGAAAGCAATTGCAAGCTCATTTGATAACCTTCTTATATCTTCAATAGAAATCTCATGGTCATTGATTGAGCTTTCAGTTTTGTACGACCACTTAGTCATCTTATTACAAGCTTTCTTATGAGAAACTGAGCTTTCCGAAAGAACTTTCAGATCGGCTTCAACAGACAAGACTTTCTTTCTCAATTCTTTTACAGATCCAAACTTCTTTCTCTGATTTTCAGTGATAAAATCAATCTTTCCTTCCAGCCTCGGAAAATAAGGAATGGTTTTCTCCATCCTTCTCAAAACTTGAACAATGTAATCACTCTTCTTGAGAGAGATTGTATGCTCTGAATCAGTATCATCATCGTACGATGCTAGTTCATACGATCTGCTCGAATCAACAACTGGCTGTTTCCCTTTCACTTTTTCTTTCTGTTTTCTTTCATCTTCCACTCTGTCACTAATGACAACTACTTTATCAGATTGAGAAGATTGAGCATCTTGCTTTTCTCGAGATGACATCCTGTCCGAAGATTTTTCCTGATCGGCATGAGGAGTTTGTTGAACACCTTCGCTCAGCTTTTGAAGCGATTCCTCTCTACTTTTCTTTGAACTTTGAAGAAATTCTAACAGAAAATCTCTTTCTTCTACTTCCACTTCTTCTATCACTTGTTTTCCTTTTTCTTTCTCAGGAAAACTCTGTACGATGGGTTCTTGATGCACTTCCACAGTTAGTTGAGCACTAGCATCTTCAACTGCTTTCAAGACTTTAGAAATATCAAAGTCCTGAGCCTTTCTTTTCAAAAGAGTCTTCTTTTTCTTTTCAGCTTGAAGGGTTTCTTCTACCCTTATTCTTTCTGCAAAAGCCTCAGCAGGATCAAGACCAAACTTCGGATCACCCTCTTTTCTCTGTTCCTTGTCCTTTCTCCATTTGGCTACAACTTCCTTACTGTACCTCGGCTTCTTCTTCTTCGGCTTTGAACTAGTCTGCGGATCAGACTTTCGAGTAACACCGGCGGATTGATTGTCTTTGGCTGGCATAGGTGCCGATTGATTTTCAGGCAATTCAGCTTCTACATCTCTGACAAAAAGTTTTGAATTTGAATCAAAACAAACATTCAGCTTTTTCATCGTACTCTTATTAATGAAAGACGGCCACAAATCCATAGGTTTTCCTTTCAAAGGAATGTTACAAAACTTCATACTCTCAAGAATGAATTTTGTAAGGATGGCTGGATACATTATTATCTGGGATTTAATCCCTCCTTTCTTGACATTCTTGACGGTTTCAAAAATATATCCCATGAGATTCACTTTCCTCATATTCACAAGATAATCGAGCATAAAGACATCAGAAACTTTAAGAGTTTCTCTATCCCCTTTCCTTGGGACAAGAAAACCTTTCATCCATAAAGTGACAAACCGATTGTCCGGTGAAAGATGATAAACTTTCCTCTTTCCCTCATTAACAACAAAAAAAGATTTTTCAGCACTCTCTCTATTAAACGTACCAACTTCCTCTGGTAGTTTGTGAGATGGACAGAATGAATCCCCTTCTATAGAAACGTTCAGAAAGTGTGCCGCTTGTTTCACAGACATGGATAATTTTCGATCGTACACAGCGAAGTTTATAGTCATATCTTTGTCGAAAGACACGGTTTTGTAAAATTGACAAACTTCATCAAAAAGAACTGGATCTTGAGTATCAGGCTTTTCCACACAGAGATGTTCCCATCCTTGAAACAAAATAATCCTCTTGATTGTAGAATCGTACATATCGAAAAACTCTCGGGATACTAACCTTTCTCTGTGAAAGTCTTTCTCTGTAAAAGTCTTTGAAGACATTTCAGCGGGAGTGTTGGCAGAGGATTGAGACATAAAGATGATGCCGATTGAGAAGATCGTACGATTGTTTATAGCTGGGGGAGCAGAGCTTCGCCTCAATTCCTGAACAATCAATGTGGGTTTGGGGAGGGGAGGGGGGTATTTATAGGCAAAAAAAGAGATGTCCGTTGAACTTCTACGGTCGAGATTAGATAATACCAGATCAATGGTTAGGATTAAAACAAAGAAAAAAAAATAAAAATTGAAAAAGATACCTGTCGGAGAACAAAAGGTGATTGCTGGATTTGGTAAGTATCAAAGAAACAATCGTAAGGAAAAAAAAACATGATGCCGATGGAAAACAAAGTCATTACTATGATCGGACCGTACAATGGAAAATAGTTGTTACCATTAACCGACAGTACGATGGAAAACAATCTCAATACTATCATCGGTCGATACAAAAAAAATATTGAATGATACGATGGAAAAGAATTTGAATACTATCATCGGTCGATTCAAAAAATATTGAATGGTACGATGGAAAAGAATTTGAATACTATCATCGGTCGATTCAAAAAATATTGAATGGTATGATGGAAAATAATTTCAATACCATCATCGGTCGATTCAAAAATTATTGAATGGTACGATGGAAAAGAATTTGAATACTATCATCGGTCGATTCAAAAAATATTGAATGGTACGATGGAAAAGAATTTCAATACCATCATTGGTCGATTCAAAAATTATTGAATGGTACGATGGAAAAGAATTTCAATACCATCATCGGTCGATTCAAAAAATTATTGAATGGTACGATGGAAAAGAATTTCAATACCATCATCGGTCGATTCAAAAATTATTGAATGGTACGATGGAAAAGAATTTCAATACGATAAACAGAAAAACTGAAATGGTCAATACGATAAACAGGAAAACTTAAAATGAAACAATAAAACTGTCAATACTATAAACAGAAAGAAACATATATAAAGAGAGTAAATATTTAAAGATCAGAAACATAAAGACATAAAGAAATGTCCTCCCCCTTTCTACGAGGAGTTTCTTACTATTAGGAGAGATGTAAAACATGAAGTAGATATGAATGATTATTTTATTGTAATCATTCCTAGCTTCTGTTTTATAAATTCAAATCTATCGGAAGGTAAAGGTTTTGTAAAAATATCAGCAAGTTGTTCTTGCGTTCCGATGAATTGTAAAACAATATCTCCTTTTACAAAAAACATTTGAAACAATATTACATATACCAACAATCATTCCTTGAGCATTATCTCCGAAGGTAACTTTTCCACCTTTTGTTTTGATAACCTTTTCAAAGAAATCTTTGTTTCCAGTCATATGACGAGAGCAACCACTATCCATGTACCAAATGTTCTTATTGATACACTTCTCGTTTTCCTGAAAAAGAAACAATTAGATTTTCGGAATCCAAACTTGTTTGGATCCAGAAGGATTAGATAAAAGAATTTTAGGAATCCACATTTGTTTTGCAAAATGAGCTTTATGAAATCCTAAGGATTGAGTTTTGTTAAGAGAACAATCTCTTCTCCAATGTCCACCACATTGACACTTGGAACAGAAAATGGTTTTTTGAGGAACAAAATAGTTATTACTAAAAACAGGTTTGGAATAAGTAAAACCAAGACCAGAACGATTTCTCAAAGGTCTTATTTGAGAGTACATCCTATCAAAGTTTTCTTTTCCATGAGTAAAGTTTGACAAACACTTTTTCAAGGATAAAATCTCTGACTTTAGTTTTAAAACCAAATTCTTGTTTTCTAAAACATTTGAATTAGAACTAGAGTTAGACTCTAAAATGTTTTTCTTTGAAATAGCAGTTTCAAGATCCTTAGAAAGTTTATCTTTTTCAGATTTGACTTTCTCAAGGGTTTTCAAAATACTTTCAAAATCAGAAGTTTTCCCATCAAGATCTTTAGAAAGATCTGATACTTCTTTAGTCAAAATAGAAATTCTAGAATTTGCTTTTTCAAATCTCTTTTTGAGTTTAGAATTTTCATTTTCAAGTAATTTAGCAAATCTAGAGACTTCTTCAAAAGAAGGTAAGGTATCATCTTCTGATGATGAGGATTCATCATTTGAAGATTCATAATATTTATTATCAACATAATTTGCATTTAAAGAGACATTTGTAACAGCTTCAGCATTGTGTACCTTAGCCATGAGACAATGATCTTCAATTGGTAGTCTGGCTAGAAGTCCAATATTCCTTTGTCCTGACGTCTCATATTCTGAAGAATCATCTGAGGAATCACTACCACTTGCACTCCATGTATCATTTGCTTTCAAGCCTTTCTTCGTCTTATAAAACCTTTTCTTGTTTCTTTCAGAGTGTTTCTCTTTTCTATCTTTCCTCTTCAGTAAAGGACAATCAGGCCTTATATGTCCTGCTTTCTTGCATTCATAACAAGTTACCTCTGAATCTTTCCTATCTTTCCTGTCTTTCTTTTTGAATCTATATTGAAAATCTTTCTTTCCCACAATCTTGTTCATCCTCCGAGCAAGATTAGCTAACTCATTGTCTGAAAGATTACAATCACTTGAATCAGAAACAACAACTTTCTTAGATTTAGACCTTGTAACCCTTTCAGGTGTTTTAGCTTTAGATGCAAAAGCTACACTTCCATTCCCATTCTTCTTCTTATTGAAATCAGCATCTCTTTTCATTCTTGTCTCGTGCTGTAGAAGAGTTCCAAAGAGTTCATCAAGAGTAATCTGGGAAACTTTTCTATTTTCATCAATAGCTGTTCTTTTTGACTCCCATTCATTTGGCATAATATCTATAATCTTATCAACAAGATCTTCATCATCAAGACCTTTTTCTCCCATAGATTGTAAGCTGTTGACAATTGTCATGAACCTTTGTTGAACTTTACATACTGGCTCTCCATAAGGAAAAACAAATCCATGATACTCTGCTCGAAGCATTGCTCTCCTTGTTTCTATAACCTTGGATGTACCAAAATGAGTGACTTCTAATTTCTTCCAAATACAGTTGGATGCTTCACATGAAGATATCTGGCTATATATATTCCTGGTCATAGAACATAATAAAGTATTGCGTACCTTGTAATTCAGTTGATATTCTTGCTTCTCTTGGTTGGTAAAAGTACTAACTTCTTTGTCAGGAATTTTGTAACCCCCAGTAAGCATAATAAAATTGTCTACACCAGTATTGATGACGAAAGTCTTCATACGATCTCTCCAATACTCATAATCATTCCCATCAAAGATTGGTGGTCTAGAAGGATTCAGATTATCTATTGATCCGATATTCATTCCTGCCATCTAATATAACAAAAACAACTTTTCCACTCCACACGTTAGTGTAGTAAGTATTTAAGAAAGTAAAAAGAAATAAAGCTAGTAATACAAATCAGTGGAAAACCTCCTCTGATACCAATTGTTGGATCGAATAGTTGATATAAAAATCTATTAGATGGAACAATACAAGAGGGGGGGTGAATTGTAGGTTTTAAAAACCTTGAGTTTTAGTAACAAAGAGATTAGTTTAAAAGATTTTAAACTAATACAAATACAAACACCCACAATTGTATTGAATGTAAAAGGTATGATATATTGTAATACTATTGTAAAGCAAAACAATTGTATTCAAGGTGAACACAATAATCAGAGTAATACAAATATGAATGATTCTACCTTAAAGCGTATAGAACCAATCAATACAATATGTAATGGAATGATTGTAATTGAAACAATTACAATTGAATAAGTAAAGAAAGGAAAAAATACAAATCCCTTTCTAATACAACAGCGGAAATGTAAAAGTAATACAATTCTTTTAACCCAAAGAGAAGGGTTATCCTTTCACCTAGGATAAAAGGTCTGTCTCACCAACACCTTGGTGAGCCCTCGATACGATTATCGGCACGTCTGTCTGCCTATCCCCGGCAGCCCTCGATACGATGATCGGCTCGTCTGTCTGCCTATCCCCGGCAGCCCTCGATACGATGATCGACTCGTCTGTCTGCCTATCCCCGGCAGCCCTTGATTTTGCAGGTAATCGGCACCTCTGTCTTTCAATTACTTGAAAGCCCTCGATACGATGATCGGATGCACAAGGCTGATGAGAGAAGTCACAGTGTCTCTCTCTAGAATCTTAGTAGTTCACAGAGTCTCTTTCGTTCTCTTCGTTCATCAGTGTATTCTCAGCTTCAAATGACCTCCTATTTATAGGCCTCGGGTTCCAACGGTCATATTGCCTCCAACGGTCATATTGAAACAGAAAGCACGACATCGTTTTGATTAGTAAATAACTAACTCAACGACATCGTTTCATTAGGATAAGAGATATATAGAAATGTAAAACATGAGTACGATTCATATGCAGAGAGAGTTTTTGACAAAGTACCAAAACAAATAATGATCATCTAAATAGCAAAGTCAGTACGATACGATTGACAGAGTTAGTACGATACGTTTGACAGAGTCAGTACGATGCGTTTGACAGAGTCAGTACGATTCGTTTGACAGAGTCAGTACGATACGTTTTGGTCGGTACGATCAACATCGTACGATACGATAAACATGATAAAAGACAATTTGTTATTTACAAACATATGATAGAATACATTTGAGATTTCCAAAACATGACATAGAATATATTTGTGATTTCCAAAACATGACATAGAATATATTTGTGATTTCCAAAACATGACATAGAATATATTTGTGATTTCCAAAACATGATGTAAAAGCCAAAAGAAGACTTTTGACTTAACAAATATAACACCCTTCCATAGAGATACCTTCAAGAAAACATAATCTCCCACCTGAAATTACAAATCCTTTCTTTGGTTATCATCATATCTCTTTTGCCTACTTCGATATATTTTGATATAGGCTTGAATAGTCTTTACGTTTTCTATCGTTTCCTCAAAAAGTTCTAGGACTAGGAGTTTTATTTCACCAACATAATCCTAACAAGTCGGTATATGAAATCTCTTTCTATATAAAACTTCATATGATGCCATCTATATACTTTAATGGAAGATATTGTTATAGAAAAATTATACTAGGGGTAAATACTAATCCCACATACCTTGAAAGTCAAGAGAGAAGGATCTCAACATGTATTCTAAGCTTTGAATAATCCTTTCTGATTGTTCATTAGTTTGATGGTGGTAGACATTAGTTAAATGAGGCTCAGTATATAAGGCCTTTTGAATACTTTTCCAGAAGTGTGATGTAAAACACAGATCATGATCAGAAACGATTGATAGGGGTACAACATGAAGTCTTACAACTTAATTAATATATATTCTTTCTAAACATTCAAGTGGTAAATCTTATCTTATAGAAATAAAATGTGCTGATTTGGTAAGTTGATAAAAAATGAACCATATCACATCATTATTTCTAGGATTCTTTGGTAGCCCCATGTCAAATTCCATCATAATATCATCTCATTTCTACACAGGCATAAGAATAGGTTGCATAAAATTTCTAGGATGTTGTGTAACAACCATCACCTATTGAAAAACGAAACATCTTGACACATAATTGGAAATCTCCCTCATCATGCTGTCCCACCAAAAATGTTCTTTCAAATATCAATACATCTTAGTTCCACCAAGGTGTATAAAGAAATTGGATCTATGAAAATCATCCAATAATTCCCTTTTTAGATCCGGTATTGTGGGAAAACAAATCCTTTTCCCAAATTTAAAAATTCTATCTTTATATACAAAGTTAATCAATCTCCCATCATTCACAGATTTAAATTTATTTTGAAACTCCTCCTCATCAGTCTGAGAACTTTTTATCCTTTCTAGTAAATATGGTTTGGAAACCATTTGAAAAATTAGTGATGTTTCAACTTCCATGATAATCCCCATATCTATATTTACTAGATCCATGAACATAGTATCCCTTTAAACTCTCAACTTGTTCAGAACACCATGGTACTTTCATCTCAAAGCATCCAACACATTATTTTCCTTCCCTGGATGGTAGTGCATTGTGCAATCATAATACTTGAGTAGATCAAGCCAACTCCTTTGTATCTTATTGAGTTATTTTTGTGAGAAAATATATTTCAAACTCATGTGATGAGTATATATATAAAATCTTTCACCATAGAGATATTGTCTCCATATCTTCAAGGAAAATATTACAGTAGGTAACTCAAGATCCTGAGTTGAATAGTTTTGTTCATGAATTTTTAGTTTCCCTGATGCATAAGAAATAACCCTATCATTCTATATAAGGACACAACCAAGTCCTTTCCTTGGTGCATCACTATAAATCACGAAACCATCATTTCCATATGGAAAATTCAAGATAGGAACATCGACTAATCTTCTCTTCAATTATTCAAAAAATTATTCAATCTTTTATCCAAATGAATTTATCCCCTTTACATGTGAGCTTGGTTAACGAGTTTGGAAATCAAGAAATATTATGGATAAAATTCCGATAATAACCTGCTAAACCAATAATATTGCGTACCTAAGTTATGCTCGTTAGTGCTGGTAATTATTGGATTTCCTTTTTCTTTGAAGGATCAATTGAGATTACATCTTTCGAGAAAATATGTACAAGAAAAGAAATTTCCTAAATCCATAATTCACACTTTCTGAATTTACCATATAATTCAATTCTTCTAAGAGTCTTCAAAGCAATATGCAAGTGGTTCTCATGGTCTTCATAGATTTTGGAATATACCAAGATATCATCAATAAATACTATGACAAAGTCATCAAGATATTCCTTGAACACTCCATTCATTAGATCTATGAAAATAGAGGGTGCATTAGTCATTCCAAATGGAATTACTATAAATTTTTAATAACCATACCTTGTTCAAAATGCTATATTTGGAATATCATCCTTCTTTACACATAATTGATGATATCTAGAATGAAGGTCAATCTTAAACAAATATTTATATCTGTGAAGTTAATCAAAAAATCATTAATACGAGGGAAATGATACTTTTCTTTATTGGAATGACATTGATTTCTCTATAGTCAATGCACGAACTCATTGATCCATATTTCTTATTAACAAAAAGAATTGGGGATCCCCATGGAGAAACACTAGGTAGAATAAATAACTTATTAATAAACTACCCTAGTTGTTTATTAATCTCTAATAATTCCACTGTATCCATTATATAGGGAGTATTTGATATTGGTCTTGCATTATGGATTAAATCAATACAAAACTCAACTTCATGCTTTGGAGGATGTCTAGGTAAATCCTCTAGAAATACATAAATGTATTATCATACAATAGGAACATCCTCAATTTGAATATTTCTTTCTTCACCCATGGATGATTTTTTCTCTTCCTCCCCAATAATTTTACTCAGAAGAGGTATTAGGGGTGGATCTAGAAAAGAACCAGATGATAAAATTTTTGCAATAAAGATAATTGATTATACATTATCCTCAAAAATTGTAACTTCCTTCTTCTTGCAATAAATTTTAACTTCATATTTTTTTATCCAATCCATACCAAGGATTATATCAAAGTCTTCCATAGGTATAATGATAAATCAGTAGATAAAGCATGTTTATATAACATAATGGAAACTTCCTGACACATCTTTGTTGCAATGAGACTTCCCTTAGGGGTTTTGACTGCCAACTCCCTTGTTAGAGTGAATTGGAAATATCTAATTTTTAAAGAAAACTAGGAAGATATAAATTAATGTGAGGATCTAGAATCAAATAAAGGTTTGGATAAATTTGAAGAGATGATTATAGTACCTACCACCACATTATTCAGAACTTCAACCTCAGTAGTTGCGATCGCATAAGATTGACGTTGCTCTCTTGGCATTTTCTAGGGAAAATTTCCTTAACACTTAGAAAAATCATATGAATAATGTCCCATATTTTTATAATTGTATCATTGAACATTGGTAGATTCTTTTTCCCCCTTGAAATCATGATCTTGGTGATTTTTTTTCTCCACACTTGTAGTAAACTTATATTTGTTTTAGTAAAGTACCGAGGCATTTATTTCCACAATTACTATAGGGTGAAATGTAATTTTACCATTCTTCACATTATTTAATTTTCCATAGTGTTCAATAGACCTCTTATTCTATTGATTTATGCTAAAGTTACAAGACTTAGATAATTCCTTTTCTGTCTTGATAGCACATGATACTGTATCATCATACGATGAGAAAGATTATGAGACCAGTGCCCATCAGAGGAATGGTAACCCATAAAATAATTGATCAATCATACTTATTTGGTTACGTATATAGTTTGAAACATTCCTTGCTAACCTTGTGAAGTTAGCCTCATACTTTTCAACATTCTTATCCTCCTTTTTCTTTAGACTCAGAAATCACCTTTCTATATCAACTCACTATTCATGCGGAAAGTATTTTTCTAAGAAAATTTATTAAAACTCTATACATTAAATATTTTATACTTATTTATCTTCATTAATATTTTTAATTAATGGCCACATTGATCCTTATCTCTTAAGATATGGTAAACTGCCAAGAAAACTTTTTCCCTTTCATTACTTCCCAAAGTGATAAATATTTTCTCTAAGGAAATTATCCACTCCTCAGCTACAAATGGATTTGAATTCCCATTGAATGTTGGAGGTTGTTTTCTCATGAAGTGGTCTAACATTTATCCTTCTTGTTGTGGACCAGGTTTCTCCATATGGGTAAGGTTATTATTCATAACCTGAGTCAGCTTTCCCAGTACGGTTATAAGCTATTCAACACCAATTGTATCACCAGATTCACTATCATTATCTTGCATAGTAGGTTCATACCTACATGTATTATTTGATTTTATATAATTTCAATTTCTACCATTAGGAACCATTTATAAACAATGAAATACACTAGATTAGGTTATGAATCATAATGCATAATTCCAAACTATTAAAATACTTAACATAAATTGAAAAATTTATGCATATCTAATCTATAATTATAAAAATGGTTCTTTGGGGAAATATTTACTCATAAATACTTCATAATGGTTTTAAAAGAAAATTTCGATCATCCTAAGCATATCACCCGAGAGTGTCAAACCACATGCACAGTATGTCCCATTGTTGTGTACCAGGTTACCCTGAGTCAAGCCCAAAACACCTTTTCAGAGTTTTCAACCCTGGGTACATCTATTCCAGAACCACATCCACTTATAGTATCTAGAAATGGATTCATTTTCTAGTAATATCCACATAATATCTACATTACCAAAAATTCTAGGGTGTTATTCTATACTAATCCTCAAAGTTTTTCTAAATATTGTTTCCAAGGTTTATACTAAAATTCCTTTGATACCAACTGTAACACCCCGACCCATGTTTCCTAGAGTTTGTGTATCATTTTATTACATTGGAATGATCACAATAAAATCAAATCCCAAAGGACCGATCAGTTTAGTAGCCTTGGAAATACTATATAAAAACATAAGTTTTACACTACATCTTGAAATGAAAAACAAAATATTATCACCCTTGAAAACTATCATAGCTTTTAGACTGTCCCTTTAAGTTAATCATAATATAATTATTCACATCCTAAGGAAAAATGAAATATAAGAAATGGGTGATCACAAATTCTTAGTAAGGATAAACAGTATAACAAAAGCTATCATAAATAAGTATAAAATTTTTAAGGAAAGGTATAAAACTGAAACAAAATACTTTTAAACATAACATTCAACATGATATGGAAAGAATAAATCAAATAATTCCATTTAAACATTCACATTGATATTTTACTAGTCGAATAATCACATTCAATATCAATAACTAAACTCACAATGAGGAAATGAAAAATGCCGAACATCATAACCATACCGCTAAGGCCTCATGCCAAGACCATTAACATACCATCAAGGACTTGTTCCAAGACACTAGTTTGTATCTTGAGATCTACTGATGAATCTAGGGCCTATATCAGGCCCCACCTGTCACTTACTAATTCCAATGCATTCCTCATATGAAAATGGTGAAACATAACATAAAAATTCCTTTTAAAACTAGCATATGAAATGTTAATACTTTAACCACAAAATATGAATAGTATAAAAATATCACATACATAGTCAAACATATCATAAAACCTTTAATAAAATATCGAATATTGTATCATAATAAATCAACCTCAATCAATAATGAAATATAACAGAGGATTTTGACATAGATAAAAATAATCTAATAAATTCATTAAAACTCTTTGATAGAAATATCCCTTTTTTACTTTGAAATCATTTAAAATCAAAAAAATAATAAAATAAAATATTTATTATAAAATTTACCTTGTACGGTTTTAAGGTAAGCTTCAAAATATTAAGGCATCATAATGGAGGAAAATATCCGCTCGCACTGTATAAGTTAAAAAAACATTCTTTCCTTAATTTGTCAAAAAGGTCATAGAGTACCTCATTTAAAAAATGAAGGAAATATTCCTTTAATTTTTTTTTATAAAAAGTAAAATATGAGTAAAAATTTCTTTAAACAATTTTGATAATATTTTGAAATACATTTTAAGAAACATGGACATGGATGATAAAGATGTCCTAGTAGATACTTACATATAAATAACCTCGAATAATAACGAGATTGTGAAATTAACCCTCACCTTATACTTTACTTTAGTCAAGGGTGAGTTAGCATCCTATATAATGGTTAAAAAATGTTATTAAATTATAACAGAAAAATATCAATATTTATGATATTATATGTGATCCTATTATATCCTTTTGGTAATAATATTTCAGTATTACTGTCATTTTGGGTGTTAACTACTTCATTTTTCCATTCCCGTTTTGTCATGTAAGTCATGTGTGTTTTGTATAGGATGTATTTTATGAATATAAATAATTATGTTAAGTTCATAATTATTATTTTTAATTATCATATAAATTTTATAATCATTCTTTAATGGTTAACATGGATAATTAATCTCACTGTATCGTGGAGACGGTAGGCCGTACGTATGCACGAGCGACAATATCATTCCATTAATGGTTAAATGGTATGGAATTGGATGATATATTAATTATAAAGAATAATTATTATGTTATATTCATTATTTATGTCCATTATAATCATCACTATACCCATCCAAATAAATTAGTGTTGAATGACAAACTACACCACGACGTGGAGACGGTAAGCAGTACGTACGCACGCATGGTGATATTATTATTCGCATGATGAATAAAATGAGAAATATGGTTGTACCGTGATTATAATAACATATTAGTATATGTATGATACTATATTTATTATATTTATATAGAAAAAACATAGAAATAAGAATTATAAGAAGAAAATAACTTTGAAAGAGGTGATAAAACAATTACCTCTTTTGCGGGCGTCTCCTTTTAATTTTCACAAAATAATTCCTTAGGTTGGCTTTACTAAAAATGTGTAGACTCTAGTATGAAGTAAGGAAAGTTTGGAGAATAATTGGAAAGTGTTTATATGATCCAAATGACTTTGGAGGGGTGAATTAAAGAGAAGGATAATTTCCCTTTTATAAGAGAGGTGAGGGGAACTTTTGGAAGATCTTAAAATATTAATTTATTATAAATTGATTTTCGGTTTCAAATAGATAAAAAGTGATGTATTTAGAGGATAATATGAGTATGGGTCTAAATATTCTCATAAAATGAGATTTATATAAGTTCATGTCACAAAATTAACCTTATCTTTTGGGTTTAACCCTTAGTTAAACAATTTAACTCTTACCGTGTCTTCTTATATTTTTACACTATAGGGTTAATATAGTTACTATAAATTGACAAATAAACCCCAATTGGATCCTTTATGACATATGTAACACTATAATAGTTAGTTTTATAAACCTGATATGTTTATAAATTTTATAACATTTAATTAAATTTTTTTTTTTTTAATGTATCATTTATTTCAATTTTGATACTATTCAAAAGTTTCATTTTTAAAATATCAAACCAACATAATAACTTTAAAAAAATAATTATAATATATCACTAAAATGTATATGTTATCTATAAAATTAGTTTATGTCATTAATTAAGTCAAATTATATTTATTTTAAATTTTTTAATATCGTTTAATTGATTCTTTCTTCAATAATTCAACTACCGCATCATTATTATGTCACAATTTAATTTAATTATTTATTTCATAAAATTATAAATAAATTATTATTATGTAGATAATAATTTTATCTTTCTAAATAATAATTATAGTCTACCATATCACTTATATATCCTCATATTAAAAATTATATAGTTATCAAAATTTGAATAAGACTTTTTAACTCTTCTTTAAACAAAATGTAATAAATGTCTTAATCTAACAAAAGTGGCTTAAAAAGGAATATAATTTTTAAATAAGGTTGATTTTGGTAGAAATATAATTTTTCAATGAGATTAGGACAAGTGTTAGGGTAATATTATATTATTGTAATATTATTTTTACCTTTAATTACCCTATTTACCGTTAACCATGGTAAATAAAATCCAAAAGTTACTATTCACCAAAGATGATTTTGATCTTATTAGACCAAATTTTTCATACTTATTAATACCATGTATGAGTTTTTTTGAAATTTAATTCATATAAGTGGTAAAATTACATTTAATGCGAATCCCATAGATGTGGCTAGAAGGTGGGTAAAAGAGACGTTTAAAAGTTTAATAACTTTTTATATATAATTATATTATTAAATGATCCAATGAATTATATTGGATTAATATATGTATTATTTATATATTGTGTATTTAAAATAAATTTATAGTAAAATAATTAATTAAATGAAAAATTTGGGTTTTAACAAAAATGTAGTATTTTTCACTATTCATCAAAAATTGAAACTTTTCAGAATATTACCAAAATTTAACCCTAAGATAATTTTGATATTTTGAATTCAAAAATGAATTCTATTTTGAAAAATAAATTTTATATATTTCATAGTTTGGTTAATACTATTCACAACCTTTTTTTAAACGGCTAGTTTGAAAGTTCATGGTGTGCTCAAACTCGATATTGCGTGCAACACAAGCTATTGAATTATTTAAAAGGAAGTGTATCGTGAAAGCTTGGGGTTTTACATTTTCCCCTCTAAAAAATTTCATCCTCAAAATTTCTAGAATATCACTTCATAAAAAGATTTAGGTGGTTCTTCATCATAATTTCTTCAGGTTCCCACGTCGCCTCTTCAATTTTATGGTTTCTCCAAATAACCTTTACTAGATGAGTTGTCTGATTTCTCAAAACTTGTTCTTTGGTATCAAGAACATTGATAGAATTTTCAAAATAAGATAGATCAGGTTGTAGTTCTATTTCTTTATAGGTGAGTACATGTGTTGGGTCTGGCATGTATTTCCTTAACATCGATACTTGGAACACATCATGAACTTCGAAGAAAATTAGTGGCATTTCCAAATGGGAAGCTATAGCTTTAATTCATTCCAGAACCTCAAAAGGTCTGATGTAAATGTGACTTAATTTACCCTTTTTACCGAATTTTATAACACCCTTCCATAGAGATACCTTCACGAAAACATGATCTACCACTTGAAATTACAAATCCTTCCTCCAGTTATCAATATAGATCTTTTTCCTACTTTGAGCTATTTTGACATGGGTCTGAATAGTCTTTACCTTTTCTATCATTTCCTCAACAAGTTCCGGGCCTACAATTTTTCTTTCACCAAAATCATACCAACAAGTCGATGTACAACATCTCTTTTCATATAACGCTTCATATGGTGCCATCTGTATACTTGAATGAAAGATATTGTTATAGGAAAATTATACCAGAGGTAAATACTGACCCCACAAACTTTGAAAGTCAAGAGAGAAAGATCTCAACAAGTCTTATAAGGTTTGAATAGTCTTTTCTGATTGTCCATCTGTTTGAGGGTGGTAGGCAGTGCTCAAACAAAGATCAGTATCTAGGGCCTTTTGAATACTTTTCTAGAAGTGTGATGTAAAATGTAGATCATGATCATAAATGATTGATAGAGGTTCAAAATTAAGTCTTACAACATCATTAATATATAGTCTTACTAAAAATTCAAGGGGTAAATATTATTTTATAGCAAGAAAATGTGACGATTTGGTAAGATGATTAATAATGAACCATATCGCAGCATTTTTTTAGGAGTCTTTGGTTTCCCAATGACAAATTACAACTTAATATCATCCCATTTTCACACAAGTATAATAAGAGGTTGCATTAAACCTCTAGGATTTTGTCTTAAAACCTTAACCTATTGAAAACCAAACATCTTAACACATAATCATAAATCTCCCTCTTCATGTTATCCCACAAAAAATGTTCTTTCAAATATCTATACATCTTAGTGCTACTAGGGTGTATAGAGAAATTGTAGCTATGAACATCATCTAATAATTCCCTTTTTAGATCATGTATTGTTGGAACACAAAGCCTTTTCCCAAATTTCAAAATTCCATCTTCATATACGAATTCAATCAATCTCCCATCATTCACATAATTAATTTTCTTTTGAAACTCCTCATCATCATTCTGAGAACATTTTATCCTTTCCAGTAAATATGGTTTGGAAACCATTTAAAAAATTAGTGATGTTTCACCTTTTGTGATAATACCCATATCCATCTTTACTAGATCCATGAACATAAGATCCCTTTCAAGTCTCATCTTGTTCATAACTTCATGGTATTTTCATCTTAAAGCATCCACGACCTTATTTTCCTTCCTTGGATGGTAGTGTATTGTGTAATCATAATCCTTGAATAAATCAAGTTAAATCCTTTGTCTCTTGTTGTGTTCTTTCTGTGAGAAAATATATTTTAAACTCTTGTGATCAGTATATATCTCACATATTTATCCATAGATAAAGTTTCTCTATATCTTCAGGGAAAATATTACTATAGTTAAATCAAGATCATGAGTTGGATAGTTTTGTTCATGAATTTTTAATTGTCTTGATGCATAAGCAATAACCCTATCATTCTGTATAAGGACACAACCAAGTCCTTTCCTTTATGCATCATTATAAATCACAAAACCATCATTTCCATATGGAAAAGACAAGATAGAAGCATTGAATAATATTACATTCAATTATTCAAATCAATCCTCACAATATTTCTTCCAAATTAATTTAAACCCTTTACACATGAGTTTGGTTAACGGGTTAGCCAATCAGGAAAAATTCTGGATGAAATACCGATAATAACTTACTAAACCAATAAAACTCCATACCCCAGTTATGCTCATCAGTGCTGACCATTCTTGGATTTCTTTTATCTTTAAAGGATCAATAGAGATTCTATCCTTAGATACAATATGACCAAAAAATGAAATTTCCTAACACCCGAATTCACACTTGCTAAATTTACTATACAATTTATTTATTCTAAGAGTCTTTAGAACAATCCACAAGTGGTTCTCATGGTCTTAATTTATTTTAGAGTATACCAAGATATTATAATTATATACTAAAAAAAATCATCAAGATATTCTTTGAACACTCTGTTCATTAAATCTATAAAAACAGAGGGTGCATTAGTCAATATAAATAGAATTACTATAAATTCTTAATGACCATACCTCATTTGGAATGCTATCTTTGGAATATCTTCATTCTTTACACACAATTGATGATATCCAGAAAAAATATCAATCTTCAAAAAATATTGATCTCCATGAATTTAATCAAACAAATCATCAATACATGGCAGAGGATACATGTTCTTTATTGTAGTAGCATTGATTTCTCTATAGTCAATGCACAACCTCATTGATCCATATTTCTTCTTAACAAAAAGAACTAGGTCTCACCATGGAGAAACACTAGGGTGAATAAATCCCTTGTTACTGAACTCCTCTTGTTTTTTCTTCATCTCTAATAATTCCACTATAACCATTATATAGGGATTATTTGATATTGGTCTTGCATCAAGGATTAAATCATTAAAAAACTCAACTTCATGCTTTGGAGGATGTCCAGGTAAATCCTATAGAAATACATCAATGTATTCTTGTACATCAGGCACATCCTCAGTTTGAATATTTCTTTCTTCACCCATGAATGATGTTTTCTCTTCCCCCCTAAGAATTTCATTCATAAGAGCTACTGGGGGTGAATCTAGATAAAAACTAGATGATGAAATTTCTGCTATAAAGATAATAGATTCTACATCCTCCTCACAAATTGTAAGTTCCTTCATCTTGAAATAAATTTTCACATCATATTTTGATATCCAATCCATATCGAGGATTATATCAAAGTCGACCATTGGTATGATGATAAATTAAGCAGATAAAGCACATTTATATGCCATAATGGGAACCATCTGGAACATCTTTATTGCAATGAGACTTCCCTTAGGGGTTTTTACTGAAAACTACCTTATTAAATTGAATTAGAAATATCTATTTTTTAAAGAAAACTGGGAAGATATAATGGAATGCGAGGATCCAGAATCACATAAAGCTTTGGCTAAATTTAAGGAGACAATTATAATACCTGCCACCACATCATTCAGAACTTCAACTTCAACAGTTATTATTCCATAATATTGTCCTTTCTCACTTGGCCTTTTCTGGGGAAAATTTCCTTGATTCTTAGGAAAATAATTTTGCATAATGTCCCATCTCTTTACAATTCTAGCATTGAACATTGGTATCTTCTTTATTCCCCTTGGAATCAAAATCTTGGTGGCATTTTTATCCACACTTATAGAAAACTACCATTCCTTTTATGAAAGTACCTAGGTCTTTCTCACCACAATTAGTGCATGGTGGAATGTTATATTTTCCCTTCTTCCCATTATTTCTATTTCCAGAGTGTTTAGATTCTCTCTTATTCTCTTGATTTAATTTAAAGTCATAAGATTTAGAGACTTCCTTTTCCATCTTGATAACACATTAGACTATATCTTCATACAATGAGCAAGATTTTGAGACTAGTGTCTGTTAGAGGAATGGTAACCCATCAAAGAATCGATCAATATTACTTATTGTGTTACGTATATAATCGAAATCATTCCATGATAACCTTATGAAGTTATCCTCATACTTTGAAACATTCTCATCCTCCTTTTTCCTTAGACTCAAAAATTTCCTTTGCATATCATCTTGCTGTTCATGAGGAAAGTATTTTTCTAATAAAAGTTATTTAAACTCCATCCATTAAATATTTTCTAATTATTAATCTTCCTTCATATTTTGAATTAAGGACTACCATTGATCTGTATATCCTGATAGATGGTAAACTTCCATGATTTTTTTCCCTTTCATTACTCCCCAAAGTAAGAAATATTTTCTCTATGAAACATATCCATTGCACAACTAAAAATGGATTTTTAGTCCCATTGAATATTGGAGGTTGTTTTCTTATGAATCATTCTAACATTGATCCTTCACCTTGTGGATCAAGGTACTTCATATGGGTAAGGTTATTATTCATAACCCGAGTTAGTTTTCCTAGTATGGTTATAAGTTGTTCAGCACTAATTGTATCACTAGATCCACTATCATTATATTTCATAGGAGGGAAATCCCTATATATATTAAAAGCATTGATATGATTTCCATTTCTTCCACTAGGCTCTATTTCTAAACAATGGAATAAACTATATTAGGTTATGAATCATAATGCATAATTTCAAACTAGTAAAACACTTAACATAGATTAAAAAATTTATGCATATATAATCCATAATAAAAAAATGGTTCTTTGGGGACATATTTACTCATAAATCATTCATAATGGTTTATAAAGAAAATTTGAATTATCCTAAGCATATCCCCCAAGAGTGTCAAACTAGGTGCACAGTAAGGCCCGTTGTTGTATACCAGGTTACCCGAATTCAATATCTGAACACCTTGTAGGACTTTTCACCCCAAGGTACATCTAGTACAGAACCACATATACTTTTTGTATCGAGAAAGGTATGTATTTTCTAGGAATACCCACATAATCTCTATGTTACCCAAAATTCAAGGATGTTCTTCTATACTTATCTTCAAAGTCTATCTTAGGGTAATGTTACCTAATCAAAGTTTTTTTAAATCTAGTTTCCAAGGTTTTTACTAAAATTGCTTTTCTACCAACTGTAATACCCTGACCCCAGTTTCCCAGAGTTAGTGCATCATTTTATTACATTTTAATGATCATAATAAAATAAAATCTCAAAGGACTGATTGGTTTAGTAGCCTTGGAAATACTAGATACAAACATAAGTTCTATATTATATCTTGAAATGAAAAAAACATATTATCCCCTTTGAAAACTCTCATATACCTTAAAATATCCATGAAGGTCAATCATAATATACTTCTTTTCATCCTGGGGAAAAATGAAATATAAGAAAGGGGTGAGCTCCAATGCTCAGTAAGGATAAACAATATAGTAGAAACTATCATAAATAAGTATAAACATTTAAGGCAAGGTATAAAAGTAAAACACAGGCATTTTAAAAATAATATTCAGCATGATATGGAAAGAATAAATCAAATAATTCCATATAAACATTCACATGGATATTCTACTAATTAAATAATAACATGCAATATCAATAACTAAACTCATAATTAGGAAATGCATAATTCTGAACATCATAACTATACAGTCAAGTACTCATGCCAAGACCATTACCATACCATCAAGGAATTTTTCTAAGACACTAGTTTGTCTCATGAGACCTACCAGTGAATCTAGGGGTTATAGAAGGCCCCATCCATCACTTAATAATTCTAATTCATTCCTCATATGAAAAGCGTGAAACATAAAATAATTTTTTTTATTAAAACTAGCATATGAAATATTCATACTTTAACTATAAACCATGAATGGTATAAAAATAGAACATGCATAGACAAAAATATCATAAAACATTAAATACAATATGTAATATTGTATTATAATAAATTAACTTCAATTAATTAAAAAATCCTACAAAGGATGTTGACATAGATGAAAATAATCTAATAAATTAATTAAAAATATTTGAGAGAAATCTCCATTTTTACTTTGAAATTATTTAAAAGCCATAAAATAATAGAAGAAAACATTATTATTATAATAACCTCATAATAAAGTAAGGAAATATTCAAAATATTAAGGCATCATAATGGCATAAAATATCCTCTCATGACGTATAAGTTAAAAAAACATTATTTCCTTAATTTGTTGAAAAGGCCATAAAGTACCTCATTTGGAAAACAATGGAAGGATTCCTTTCAAAAAATTTTATAAAAATTAAAAAATGAGTAAAAATGCATTTAAAAAATTGTTGATAATATTTTTAAATACATTTTATGAAACCTAAACATGGATGATAAAGATTTCCTAGTAGATACTTATATGTATAAACAACCTCGAATAATAATGAGATTGTGAAATTAAACCTTACCATCTAATTTTGTTTAGTAGAGGGTGAGTTAGACTCTTGTATAATAGTTAAAACATGTTATAAAATTATACCAGGACCATATAAATATTTATGATATCATATATGATCCAATTATATCCTTTTAGTAAAAATATTTTAGTATTACAGTTGTTTCGAGTGTTAACTACTTCATTTTCCCACTCTTTTTTTGTAATGTAAGTCATGTGTGTTATGAATAAGATGTATTTTATTCATATAAATAATTAAATTAAGTTCCTAATTATTATTTTTACTCATCATATAAATTTTATAATCATTATTTAATGGTTAACATGGAGAATAAATCTCACCGTATCGTGCAGACGGTAGGCCGTACGTACACACGAGCGATTGTATCATTCTATTGATGGTAAAATGGTATGGAATTGGATGATATATTAATTATAAAGAGTAATTATTATTTTATATCCATTATTTATATCCATCATACTCATCATTATACTTATCCAAATAAAGTATTGTTGAATAAAAAATTACACCACGATGTGGAGACAGTAAGCCGTACGTACGCACACATGGTGATATTGTTATTCGTATGATGGATAAAATTATGAATATGGTTTTAACATGATTATAATAACATCTAAGTATATGTATGATACTATATTTATTATTTTTATATGGAAACAACATATAAATAGGAATTAGAAGAAGAAATGGACTTTGAAAGAGGTGATAAAACAATTACCTCATTTTCGGGTGTCTCCTTTTGATTTTCACAAAATGAAGCCTTAGGTTGGCCTTATTCAAAATGTTTGGACTCTAGGATTAAGTGAGGGAAGTTGGTAATAGAAGTGGGTAGGGGTTTGATGATCCAAATGGCTTTGGAGGTGTGAATAAAAGACAATGAGAAGTTTCCTTTTATAAGAGAGGTGAGGGACACTTTTGGAAGATCTTAAAATATTAATTTATTATAAATTTATTTTTGATTTAAAATAGTTAAAAAGTAATTTATTTTGAGGATAAGACGAGGATGGGTTGAAATCCTCTTAGACAATGATTTTTAGACAAGTTCAAGTCATAAAATTAACCTTATCTTTTGGGTTTAACCCTTAGTTAAACAATTAACTCTTACCATGTCGTCTTGTATTTTTACACTATAGGGTTAATATAATTACTAGAAAATGAAAAACGAACCCCAATTGGATCATTTATGACATATTTAAAATAATAATAGTTATCTACCAGAACCTAATTTTTTTATGAATTTTACAATATTTAATTAAATATTATTTATTTTAAAGTATCATTTATGTTAATTTTGATACTATTCAAAATTTTTATTTTTAAAAATATAAAACCAACATGATAACTTCAATCAAATACTTATAATATTTCAATAAAATTTCTATATTATCTATAATTTTTTTTTTAATTTCATTAATTAAGTCAAATTATGTTTATTTTAATATTTTTAATACCATTTAATTGATTCTTTCTTTAATAATTCAATTACTGCATCAATATTATGTCACCATTTAATTTAATTATTTATTTACTAAAATTATAAATAAATTACCATTATTTATATAATAATTTTATATTTCTAAATACTATTTATAGTTGACCATATCAGTTATATATCCTCATATTAAAAATGATATAGTTATTAAAATTTGAAAATGACATTTTTAACTCTTCTTTAAATAAAATATAATAAATGTCTTAATATAACACAAGTGGATTAAAAAGGATCATATTTTCTACCTAAGGTTCATTTTGGTCTAAATATACTTGTTCAATGATATTAGGACAAGTGTTAGGGTAATATTATATTATTATAATATTATTTTTACCTTTAATTACCCTATTTACCTTTAACTGTGGTAAATAAAATCCAAAAGTTACTATTCACCTAAAATTATTTTGATCTTATTAGACCAAATTTTTAATACTAATTACTACCTTGTATGTTCTTTTTTCAAAATTCAATTCATAGAAGCGGTAAAATTACGTTTAATAGAAATCCCATAGATGTGGTTAGAAGGCGAGTAAAAGAGACGTTCAAAAGTTCAATAACTTTTTATATCCAATTATATTATAAAATGATTCCAATGAAATATATTAGATTAATATATGTATTATTTATATATTGTGACTTTAAAATCAATTTATAGTAAAATAATTATTTAAATGAAAAAGTCGGTCTTTAACAACAATGTAGTATTTTTCACTATTCATTAAAAATTGAAACTTTTTAGAAAATTAGAAAAATTTCAACCAAAGATAATTTTGATATTTAAAATTCAAAAATTTAGTATATTTGAAAAATAAAATTTAATAATTTCATAATTTGGTTAATACTATTCATAACCGCTTTTTAAATGGCTAGTTTAAAAGGCCATGGTGTGCACAAACTCAATGTTGCGTGCAACTCAAGCTATTGAATCATTTAAAAGAAATAATGCCATGGAAGCTTGGGGTGTTACATATGATACCTAAAGTACACTACAACAAAAACTCTGTTTAGCGGCGGTTTAAACCACCGGTAAATGGTTTGGTGGCAGTTTTTGTAAACCACCGCGTAATACAGAGTCGCCAATCTATTATCGACGGTTATTTCCATTTCTTGGCAGTTTAAGGAAAGGGTCGTAGATGCCTCATTTCGTGGCGGTTTTACTAAGTTTAGCGGTGGTTTTTATGAGCCCTTGACATCATTTTATTCACGGTGGTTATAACCGTCGCGAATAAACTCAAATCCAGAGGCCGTAAAACCGCCACTGAAGTCACTAGAACCACCGCAGAATGAGAAGCTACGATTCCACTATGTACCGGTGGTTAAAAACTCCGTTAAAAGTAATTTTTTTTTACATTTTGCGGCGGTTTTCACGGTTTAGCGGCGGTTTAAACCGCCGCCAATGTACATTTCGTGGTGGTTTAAACCGCTGCTAAAAGCTGACCAGAAAAAAAATAATTTTTTTGCTTCCGCTGCACCACTGTCCTGAAAGACAAATCAAAACAGAAATACCATATTGTACATACCAACAAAAAACAAGAAACATCAAGTTGTATTCCCCAACCTCTTAAGCATTCATCCATTATTATCATACCAACATATATGATATTGAAAACAATATATGGGCCCTCTAATAAGTGTAATCCAAAACCATACCTTCTCCAAATTAGTCATTGAAGACCAAGATGAAACTGAAATGGAAACTCATGATAAATTCAAACACTATCTATTTCTAGGTACCTTTCACAAAGTGTTCCCCTTTACAAAAAGTTAAGATTCTTGAAATATTTCTATTTAAATTGAACATAAATGGTATGATGTATCCCACTAATCATTAATAAACTATGTGTGTTATGATTCTATTTATAGATATTCATATGATGCTCATCACATGGGCATGATCCCAACAATGTAAACACCTACGACCTCTTTGTATGGAAAAAATGAATAATTTCCTAACTACGTGGCCTTAAACAAATGAGTTATAAACAAGTATTATATGTATGATTAACCTAAAAATCATATATTTTCATATCTACATAGATTCAGAGAGATCATAAGAATAGGTGTAACTCGTTAAACACTAGTATTTTGATATTATTCATTAAAAAATCATAAATCTATAAGGGAATCCAATAATTCAAATGATTCCACCCAAATAATATTTGATGATCCCAAAATATCACACCTTTTACCAATACCTATTTTAAAGAATCTATAGTACGAATCACTAGTGAACACCTTTCATTATAATTTAGTTCTAAAAGGACATCCATACCAAATATTCATATACATGGAAGCCTATTGGAGGTTCTCATCAAAAAATAGATAACCTAATGTGAATCCATTAACATGGAATTTGATTGATAAAATATGAACTCTTACATTTGATGATGTATTGATGGGTTTCTTCATTGTGTTTTCTTTTCAATACCTTCATCACATCCTTCAATTAAAATTGAATCAACAAATGCACCAATTATGTTCAAGACCAAAAACAAGCTGATAGTACCCATAAGGAACACAATGGTGAGGCATGAAAAAAATTGTTATGTCATACATAGGACTCAATTTCTATGAATATATGTTCCCCATACCCTGACATACATTGTCTCCTACCCTTGTAAAATGAGTGTATGATGGTTCACACCTTATTTAAGGAATACCATCTAAATGGATCTATCCTGAAATTATATGACACTCATGGTAATCTATAGGGAATAATTCCCTGTAGGTTTTCCAACTAAAAATATTATATGGAAAAACCATTGGTCTATAATTTCACATCCAACCTTTTTGTATCCTTTCAATAGATCATGAGAACACGTTCTTCTCTTATCATATTGATTTGGATAAATATGTCCACCATAAAGTAGAAATCACCTTAGAACTTCATTATGAGTATCATGTTCACTATATTCATTTTTATTAACATGTGACCTTGAGTACTCAAGAAGATATATAGGGTGTTTTTCCCTATTGTCTATACTCAAGCATCTAAAATTTGATCCCACTGGGGATATCCAACCACTGACACTCAAGAGTATATTTATACCCCTACTAGTTTAAACACCCCTAAGGCCCATTAGAATATCTAGATAATATACTAGGGATGGTTATAATGCTCTAATATCTAAAAGCATCATAATCTATCCTAAGTGTCCTTTGTGACTATAAAATTACAATGGAAAACATAACCCACATGGGTAGGGGAATTTTTTATCATTTTTTCCTCATGTTCATCTCCAGTATCATTCATCCTATGGGATCAAACACAAATTAATGATATCCCTCTTACAATGTAAATATGTGTTTCCTATTGGAGGTAACACATTAGTATATTTCTTCAATTTTAACCTAATTGATGTTGGTAAACATGATTATATTGAGTATGAAACAGGTGTGGATGAATCCACTACCCCCTCACCACTAAAAAATAGTAAAACCATCTCAACATAAGAGAATATTACTTAGTTCAAATTCAAAATAGTATAACATTTTAAAATTAATATTAAATTTCTATAGGGAAAAAACCCATTATGTATGATGATTTGGTCGATGTTATCATACCTCATTTATCTAATATTATATAATAATAGTAGATTAATCAATCAATAAAGGTCGATCTGAGATGTCCAACTTGATTAGGATCAAATAAATTGATTCAAATTACCACAACATTAATGTTTTATCTATAGTTACCTTCATGGGGTATATATCTCAATCAACATAAGGAAATTATCCCAATGGTATTTTAGGATGTAGTATCTTAGGAGTCAGTGGATTACTTTACTTCTCATATGGATTCCATTGAGTTTTGATGTGAATGAGTACAACCTTATTGCACAAGAGCCTCAGCCCAGTTGGTGAGGACTCGCTAGGTGCATCCAAGAGACCCGAGATCAAATCCGGCTGGAGGAATATTTCCGGGGTACTGTAGCAGTACTGTAACAGGAACTGTAGCAGTACTGTAGAGGGCATTGTAGCCGGCACTGTTCGGTACTGTATCAACCGGAACTATTCATCCATTTGGGCCTTTGGGCCATCGGTTTGGTCCTCGGGTCCTGCAAGGCCTTCGGGCCACCCAAGGCCTTCTGTCCAGTTGATTCTCATGGCCTTAGAGCCACCTTAAGGCCTTAGGGAAACCCCAAGGCCTTCAGGAAACATGAATGCAGGTCCCAGACACACTACAAAAAAGGAGGAGCCCTAAAAAAGGATTCAGAGCAGGTGCACTCACCAGAGTAGAACCAAATGGATTGTCAGAATGAGAGGGTATGACTATGACATCAGTACCAGCCTATGCTTTCACGGGAAGCCTAGACAAACGGCCATGCAAAGGTGGAGAGCTACTATCAAGGATACAGATGCTTGGGAGGGGAAGTTCCTTGTAGATAGTCTAGTTGAATTCCCTAAGACCTTCGGATCATGTAATCTCCTAAGCCTACTCGCCATGTAATCTCTGAGCCTACGGGCCTTGTAAGGGTTCCCCCTCATCCCTTGAAAGGGGGGTTATCAAAAATCATTAAAAATGAAGGCCTTCAGGCCATTCTTATAGTACAAAATTATTGGAATTCATATCTTGAGTGTGTGGATTCAAATCCTATACCACCCATATTTGGAACCTCCATCTTATTGATATTCGATATAATGGCGGATCTGTATAAGTATATTAGGTGTTTTTAATCCCAATGTGTCGCAATTTTTGGTTCCCTAGAATAAAGATAAGATTCACTACAAGAGAAATTCCATTTAGAGGTAGTCAATTACCACTCACAAGGGCCTCCTAGTAAGGCAAATTACAAGGGCCTCACCAAAGTGTCCACAACACTATCCCCTTGATCACTATGAAATGACCCAATTTGTTCAACACATGAACAACAGGTTTAACTCCTAGTCATCCAAAATCTCGACTACCAATTCAAACACAGGCCTAAATGGAATTATGTATACCACACTCAAGAAATTAGGAAATAAAAAGAAACATCCAAAATCAATAAAACGCATAAAAGGAAACATGAGAAATCAAGAAAATTTTAGGACAAGAAAATGTTTGGTGGAAACTATGTGCCACAAATGTTACATATATAAACCAACTATTCTCATATTTGTTCAACACATGAAAAATACAACTAATCATGGTCCGATGATGCATCTTCACCCTCGACACCTTCATCACCACTTTCTGCTATCACCTGTAAGAACATTATATTGAAAATTAAATATGGTTTCATATTTATATTAAAAATTTAAACCAATTAAAGTTATAAAACTAAATGATTTTAATATTTTGTGATTTACCTGCATAACAACAGTCGATGCACTACCACTGGGAGCATATCTTCTCATATGCTGACGTATTTCAATCAACTCTTTCTGCAAAGCAGATATCTGATCCCCCTATTGGTGAACTGTGTTTCATAGAGAAACAATATCTTTATGAGCATCTCCGGGTATGGGCTGACTAAAGACAGGAGTAGATGCAGCTTCCATCCCTAGTGGCCTACTAAAAACCTCAGATGGTACGGGTCCCAAACCCATTCCGTGCACTCTCCCAGGATGCTCCTTCCCAAGGACTTTAGCAACCGTGTCATCCTGGGTGACTGAGTAGGACTGCGCAGGATTGGCATCCCATAGTTCTTTAATTTTTACCTATAAATCAAATATCAATATATATTAACACAATAAAAACTGATAATAAGTTATTATAATAAAATTCATACCCCAACTTCTTTAGCAGGCTCATTAACAAAACTTCCATCTGATTTCTTGTGAACATCCAACCACAGTTTAGTTCGGGATGCTTCGTGCCCTAAACTCTATGAATGAATTAAGAAAATATAAATCAATAATTCAATATATTAAATAGATAATATTGTCTTATAAATATTTAAACTAATTAAAATATTACCAATGTCGTTCGGCTTCTAGAAAATCTTTTTGAGCCAGCAGTGTGAGGGATGACTTTCTTAGCCCGGTTTGATGCATTCTGTCTTGAGAGATCCTGAAATAAATAAAATTCAATTTAATATTAATGTATTCAATGTCATGTCCTCTTCATATACATGTATAAATGTAAAATTAGGATAATATAATAATATATATTTCAATACCATCCGCTTCTCATCACGATGTCTGTTAACAAAAACTTTCCACTGTTCTTTCGGTACCCCACTGGGTAGCTTCTCATACATTTACTGCACAGTCAACGAGGTATCATTGACATCACACCATAATATCCATTTGAAATCTTTCCATTACTTACCTAGATTTTTCAACGTCCACTTCCGTTCTATCACATCAACAACTGTAAAGTGAAAGAACATTTGTATACAGAAATTCATTTTGAACATATTAGTAACATGACATTCAATTAAACCATAATGTAATGAATTTTCCTTTATTTGAGAATCAAAAACTTCATTTCTCTAGCTTGGAGGCATATGTCTCCAATCATCATATGAAATAGGAAGGGAAATGGGCTCCGCTGCTAGCTGGACTAGAATATGGCCAAGTAACCCCGTGGCGTCATCCGTCGGGACCCCATAAGAATCAAATGGCACGACTAAATTCTCACTAGTCATATTCCAAACATCTGCAATTTTTATTTTTTTCTCCATGGTTGCATTTTTTTCATCTTCAATGAGCAAACAATTTGTATAAAATAAATGCAATAAATTTATTTAATTAAAATTTGTACCTTTGACAATGAAACTCTAGTATGCCCGTGATGAACTGGAAGGGGCGTGTCGCTGCCCCACTGCTGAGGCTCCTGAAGGGGGAGTCAAAGACTCAACCTCGAATGGGATATCCAAAGATGGTGTGAGAGATGGTGTAGTGGGATATGGTGCAGGGGTGTAGGCAGCTGGTGCCTCAGATGTCATGGGGAGGGAGCCAGATGGATCGTTATCTGTCGTAAAACTAGATGAAATAGTGCACCGCTTCCTCCTTACCATTACTGTCATTTAAACAAATAAAATTAAGTTCAGAATATATATTTCAAAAAAATTATGCAAAAAAAAAAAAATTAAAAATGATAGTAGATGCCCAGTACTAACAGACAAAATATATATAACAATGATAATGAATGACTATAGAAATGAAACAAGTGGTTGCTGAATAAATAAATAATTGTACATACAATAATTTTCCCCTTCAATCATATCGGTTTCCTGCTCCATTGCTTCATCCACTTCATTCATACTTTCTAGACTAATATTTTCAATATCATGATGGACAAATAATTCTGCTTCATGTTGTTGATTAAATTCAATTTCAGAGGTCAAATTTTCTACTTCATCACCCATATCATACAAATCTCTTTATATTACGTGAGAAACTACACTCCACCCTTCATTGAAAACATCATTCACATAATATACCATTTTTTCTTGAGATGCAAAGATATATGGTTCATGCAGTTCACGATCACCAACATCCATCAAACGAGAGAAGTTCACAGAAGTAAATTGCAATGAATCTCTTTTAACACCTCTAATAATATCGACCGATTTAAATTTAAATAAAACAACATAAAAATGTCCGTGGTAGTTTAATACAATAATATCATGCACCTTTCCATAGTATTCCACTTCAGCAAATGTAAATATACCACTATTCTGTGTTTTCAAACCCACTTCTCGATTGACTGTATGAAATCTAAAGCCATTCACATTATAAGAGTCAAACTTTCTAACTTGTTTTAGAGGACCTATAGCAAGAAACTTTAAATCTTCTAACACCTCTGCTCTAGTATCAGTATTCATGATCTGAAAAAATAAATATACTTTATTAGATTTACAAAATGTATGTTTCAAACTAATATTCATATTTATTGCAATATTTATGAACTTATACGTCGTGCAAACCATTCTACAAGCTCTTTATTAACAACTTTCGTTATATCTTTCTCATTTAGTGTTCGACCTCTCATTCGTCTCTTTGTTTTTATCCTCAACTCTTCAATAAATGGATATGCAATTTCACTATTCAACATCACATATCTATATGCCTATAATAATTCCAATTCAGTCAGTGTCACATTTTAGGTCCTCCCAACTGATCGACCAATAACAAGAAATATTTTGGATTTCTGATGTATTTTAGATTGAGTTGATGTGTCGTCAATACATCCAACTCAATTAAATACTGTCTCAATATCATCCAAGTATCGAGAACAAAAGGTAAGACACTCCTCAGCCAAATAGCCTTCAGCAATAGAGCCTTCTGGTTGAGATTTATTTCTCACGTATGATTTCAAATGTCCAAGATATATGTGCAATAAAATAAACATAATTATGAATTTAATTAAGTACAAATTTTTTTTACTTAACTGAAAAACATATAAATAAATTACCTCTCAATTGGATACATCCATCGATAATTAACGAGGCCTCCTAATTTAGCTTCCTCAACCAAATGCACAGTTAAATGCATCATTACAGTAAAAAACGACGGAGGAAAGATCATCTCCATTGCACAAAGGGTCAATAAAAACATCTCCTGGAGGTTTTCAAGATAAAATGGATGTATAGATTTCTCACATAGTTGTCTGAAAAATATGTAGAATTGGAGTACAACAGCAGTAATTTTTTCAGGTAATAATGTACGCAATGCCAATGGTAGTAACTATTGTAAGAAAATATGTGAATCGTGACTTTTCAATCCATGTAACTTATGATTCTTCAAGTCAACAAACCTTGAGATGTTACTTGAATACCCATCAGATACCTTAACATTCTTTAACATTATAAGAAATGTATCTTTACCCCTATTTTTTATTGCAAAAATTGCCGGAGGATACTTTTCATTCTCATCTAGCCAGAGATCACGTTTTATGTTCATTGCTTGTAATTCTTTGCGAGCATTGAGATGATCCTTCGACTTTCCATGCTCATTAAGAAATGTGAAAATAAAATTGTCACAGACATTCTTCTCAATATGCATCACATCAAGATTATTCTGCAACAAATTAAATTCCCAATATGGAAGTTTGAAGAATATACTTTTTTTCTTCCATTGTTGCGTTCTGATTTCACTTGACGATGCACTTCAGACCCGTTTTCAACTATCATTCAAATAATGAACATTCCCAAATTCTGTTTCAACATTTTCAAGCTGTGTCAATATTTCATAACCAGTTAACAACTTTGGAGGCGATCTACGATCAATGGAACCATTAAATTTTGATTTGTTCAGCCGAAATCTATGAGATGCATCGAGAAATATTCAATGACACAAGAAGCACCATTTTCTACTGTGAGGTAGCCGTTTGGGATCAAAATCAAAGTTACAAACGGGATAATCCAAACCCTTGTAAGTGTTCTAACCAGATAAATTCCCAAGCCTAGGGAAGTCACTAATGTTCCACATTAAAGCAACATGCATTTTGAACATTGTTTTAGAAGAAGCATCAAATGTCTTAACACTGTTGCTCCATAACTCCTGTAATTCATCCATCAAAGGCTACAAGTATACATCAATATAATTTCCAGGCATTTTTTTCCAAGAATAATTATCTAAAGGATAAAATATGTTTGTTGCATACACATCCACGAAGGAAGATTATAAGGGATCAAAACAACTGGCCAAATGCTATAACTAGTACTCAAAGTCCCAAATGGGTTGAATCTATAGGCAACCAATCCCAATCGAACATTCCTAGGATCAGCTGAGAAATCTAGATGTAATGAATCAAATTTCTTCCACAATTGGGAATCTCATGTATGTCTCATTAACCCATCATTGTTATTATCTACAGAATTCCACTTCATGTATTCAGCGGTTTTCGATGACATGAATAATCCTTGCAATTGAGGCTTCAAAGGAAAGTAATGAAACACCTTTACAGGTGTGTTCCTTTTATTCCTCTCCATGAAATTACATTCATTCAGACTTCCAACATCACCCTTTTCCTGCCATCTAGAAGATGAACATTTCTTGTAATTATGTCTACTTGAATCCTCTCCACAATAAAGCATACAATAATTGGGACACACATGTATTTTTGTATAATTCAAACCAAGCTTGTTAACAACATTTTTCATATCATAAAAATATTCTGGAATTTTTTCTTCAGGAAATGCATCACGAATCAATTTCAATATCATGGACATTGGCTTATTTGTAATTCCACATAGAAATTTGATATGGTACAACTTCAGCAGAAATGAAAGCTTTGAATATTTCAAGCACCCACTATACAACTCTTGATTTCCATCATCAACTAAATCATGAAACACATTTTCCTTAGTGAAGTTTTCTCTTACATTTGGATCCACAAAATCAATAGGAGGATCCAATGATATGTTACAATCTTGATCTACCTATGTTACAGTCTCAAAAACATCACTTGTCACATTGCAATTTGTAGCACCCTCTTCTGGTTGTTCTGATATGTTTTGATGCTAATAGTGGTGTCTTGCAGTGCCGAATGCATAATTTATGAGGTTTTTCATTTCATTTTCCATTTTTGATGAACTTGGGACCACATTCTGTGGATTAACATCAGTTCTCAATCTTTCTGTAATGTTTGATTCTCCATGCCAAATCCAACATAAATATTGACCAGGGAATTGCTTCAGTATTAAATGTTTATAAACTTCATATCTCTTCAACCATGATCTAAATTTACATTTAGGACATGGAAATTTTATTCTCCCTTTAACGGATCGATTAGAAATTGAAAAATATAAAAACTCATTCAAACCCTTAACATACTGAAGTGTGTTCCTCGGTAATGTGATCCAGATTTTATCCATGTATATCACAATGTGCCTACACAATAATTAAAAAAATTAAAACACATAGTTACTACTAAATAGAGAAAGAGATTCATATATACAATAGTTTAAGATTACAGAAACATAATACAATAAATATGAGACCCTGAGTTAGATATGAACCCTATAGTGTTTAGGATAGGGGAAGTTTCTTTGGTAAAGAGAAACAGTGTTCTAACAACGTGGTAGCTACTTTACCATGAAAACCAAATCACATTGTTAATTTGGAATAACACCAACGTAAGTTATCTATAGAGTCTTCATATAAAACTCTAATATCAAATAAATCTATTATAAATAATGTTTAGGGAAAAATTTATGATTCTTACAAAACTAAAAAAATTGTTAATTTGGAGTGGCAAGAACCACGTGAGGGATGGTAGTCTTGAGGAATGATAAGTGGTGGTGTTCATGGAAATGCATGATGAAATAACTTGGGAGATTAGGTTTTGAGGTTCTATGAACCTTGTGTGGATTGAATTCCTAGACCTCTCTTTGTTGTATTCACATAGAAAAGAGTGGTGGTGTGAGTTGAGGGTGATTTGGATCATATATGTGTTAGTGATCATGAGTGGAGAATTATGGTTAAATGGGATGATCGAGGATCTGACCATGGAGTTGAACTAAGAGTCAGATTCAAACTTCGGTGTGAGCATTGAACATTTTTGTTATTCCTTGAGTTTTAAGGCATCGTGGTCGGGATATGATAGTGCATTGGTGGGTGGGATTGAGAGCCTTTGGTATAATTCATCTAGAGAAGGACTTACTAGTGTTGTTTCATAAAAATTGATGCGGTAAGGTGGAGACCACATCAAAAATGGCATTCAAGATGCGACTAATGTGGTTTGGGTATCAAACTAGGGTATTTGAAGAATAGTTGATGTGTTTGAGCTTGGTGTTTGGAGTTTCATAGTAGAATCATGTTGGGAATTTGGAGATGAAATGTGAGGTGTTGGTACTATCATCCAGGACAACATAATAAGATAATCAGAATCACATAGGTGGAAATAGATCCCAGAAGGAATTCCCTCTAAACATTATATCTGGTAACTTGGAAGAATTATATTCATACAAACCACTACAATAAGTTAGAATGAATTCAATACCATTAACTTCAACACAGAAAAGAAATTTATGAAAAGTAAAGGGATGATATGATTGAGTAACACATGTTTGATGGACTCCATGATCGATTATCAAAAGTATAAGGAACTCCATACCTAAGTGTCATAATTCATTATATTCAAGTAGGTATTATAAATAAATAGGTTATCCATTTCAAAAAATAATGAAAAATACAAAGATACATATTCAATGAAAGTGATTACTTTCATCCAAGAATATACATATTAATGAAAAACCATCTAGTTTGGATAACATATAGAGAAAGAAAATACAAATAAAATTTAAATAAAAAAAACCTAGTTGAACTATATCAAAATAAAATTTCCCCAAAAAAAAGTCACAACCATATTCACAACTCCAAACATCTCCATGTTATCCCCGAAAAGTCAAAACATTCTAATGTACATTAATGGAACAAGAGGAAACAAATAAATAGAAATCAAAATCTTGTAATTATAATGAAAAGATAGAAGTTACACACACACATGAATGTGTATGAAAAGTGTGATATAAATAGTCCTATAAATATTTCACCATAGATTATTTTTAATTCATTTTATAAAAAAGATTCAAAAATACTTATTTTTGATAGAACTCTACCTAGGATTTTTCCAAACCAAATTACAATGATGAAAAGGAGAAAATAGAGGAAGAGGTAATTGTGACGGAATAAGAGGGCCTAAGATGAAGGAATAGAAAATAATAAAGGTTAAATCATGATGAAAACACCATGGATAAGAGAGAACTAGTAGAAGAGGAGGTTTGAGGCATTGGGTTATTGGTTAGCGGTCATGAACCACACAAGAGGGACACCAGTAGGCATAGTGAATTATTGTTAGGTGTATGTGAGGATACAATTAGAGGTTGATGATGAATATTAATGGATGAGAGTATGTGCTGTCCACCTTGGGTGCAGTGTCATTACACAATGAGTGGAGATTGATAGTGGGGGAGACCTGGTTTTGGGGTCTTCTTCATCTCATTATTACTGTTGTAGTGAACGTCATAAAATGTCAATAAACATTTTATCCCTAATATACATATATATAATACACCCATATACACCCATTTACAAACTTCATTTATATATATATATAAATATATATATGAATTACATAACTTTTATAATATATACACACACACACACACACACACACATATATATATATATATATTGCACCCACTTACATCACTTGAAGCAATTAGTCAGAGAGTTTGAAATTTAATACTTAAATATACTTATATATGTTTACGTATGATGAACATGAAATCACATGCATATATTTATATGAATTTAAATTCTAAAAAAATAAATTTGGGAATCACTTATGTATAAAACATGGAATTTAAGATGAATATATATATATATATATATTAAATTTCTCTAACAAAATTATAAATTCATGAATTAAAGTTTTTAAAATAAAAGTAATCACTTACTTTGGAACATCAAAACATGATAAAATATAATTCCCTAAATAGAACTCAATTATAAGAAGATAATTTTTTAAGGACAAACTAAACCCTATATTCTAATTCTCAAAACATGATTTAGCGAAACATTAACATAAGAAATAAATTATAAAATTAAATGATCCCTTAAAATAAGTTTTATCACAATAGTAAATATTAAAGCCCTTATATTATATTTCCTAAACTTAACTAAAATATAATTAAAATAAATTAAATGATCCCTTATAGAAAATAAGGTCCACAGTCCAAAATATAAATTGTATAAAAAATATATGTTACAATAAATGAATATAATTTTACTAAACATAATCATTTACTGTAAAATGAAAATTCATTACACAATCAAGTTTTTACCAAAGCAATTCCTTATTGCAGACCATAGCTTTGATAAATACAATTCATTACTTATTGGAAATCAAAAAACCATAATTTGAAAATAAAATTTCACAGTTACTTGATATGATGGAACAAAACAGAAGTTTTTGCGGACTCCAAAACAAAACAAACGGACTGCAAAAGGCTTAGACAAAGAAAAATGAAAAACACTGAAATTAGTTGAAATAGAAATGAACACAACAACGAATGAAGATTAGAGCACCTAATCTATACAAGTTTTTGAGTTATTTTTAACTCAACCTACAAGAAAATTACTAGAATTCAAACCTTAGGGTTCGTATAAGTTGCCGGGGTCATGGGTGGACGGGGTCACCGGGATCGTGGGGTCGCCGGAGTCGCGGGGTCACCGGGTTCGCGGGGTCGCCGGGGTCGCGAGGGTATAGGGTTGCGGGGGAATCGAGGGTTGCGGGGTCACTGGGTGAGAAGAGGGGTCGGGGTGGGGAGGAAGGGTCGGCGCTGTAAAAAAAAAACAAATGTTTCGTGGCATTTTATTATAAACCGCCGTGAAACCTTTTAAAAAAAGGTTTAGTGGCGGTTCTCAGAACCTCCACTAAATGGCGTTTCTGTTGTGGTGGTACTTCAAGATTATCATTCCATTTGATGAGTTTGGGGTGCCTACTGATAATTATTCCAGAATATATGGGAATATTCTTAGGAAACTTTCTTGGGAGACAATGAGATTTCTCATTAATTATAAAGATTGGAGGCATATTCCCATAGCTTGAAAAAATGAGTTATTTGATGTCAAGTAAAGGTAATATTAATTTAATATTACTTGATAAATAATTTAAAATACATGATTAAATTTTGTAATATAATTATAAAGTGTTATGTTTTTTATTTCTATATGTTTTTTCATTTTGATGTCCCTGAATCCATTTTACTCCCATAAAACTTGAAAAAAACACATACAACATCCATAAAAAAAACTAAAATGACACGTTTAGATAGAAAACATGAATTTTGAGTTATGTTGACCATATCTTGTGCCATATTGATGTGTGGTTTATTCCTATAAATCAAAAATAAATTAAATATCATCATCCATATGTTTGAAAACAATCTAAGCTTGTTTGATCAGTTTTGACTCAGTAAACACTTATGAAAGGTAAAAAACCCTTTAAAAACAAGTGTCAGGGGGTCAAAATCAAGAAAAAAATGTTATATTTCCCTGAAATCTTGGGATAATGACTATGGATTTAATTTTGAAATGTAGGAACCAATGACATGTCATTCTGAATGATATTTTTCCCGTTATGCTTGTAATTGCATTTTTAGTGTTTTAAAACACCTAGAAAAAATAATAATATTGTCTTGAAATAAGAAGATAATTAATGTAGATTTAATTGTGAAATGTATGAACTAATGGGATTTCATTCCGAATGACGATTTTCTTATTATGGTCGTAAATGCATTTTTAGTTTTTTTAAATAACTAAAACATGTGTGAAATAGTAAAAACTAATAAAATGATGTTTTATTGGCATGAAATAAATTTAAAACCACCACTTAGTTGTTTTTACATGTAATCATAGATAAAACATCAATTCGATATGCGATGTGATTGGAATTACTCAGTAAACACTTATGAAAGGTACAAAAGCCTTTAAAAACAAGTGTCAACAGGTCAAAAATAGGAAAATGTTGTCAGATTATCATGAAATCAAAGGAAAATGATCATATATTTAATTTTAAAATGTAGGAACTCATGACACATCATTACAAATGATTATTTTCTAGTTATGATTATAAATGTGTTTTTAGTCTTTAAAAACACTAAAATGTGTGTGGAACAGTCAAAACCACTAAAAAAATGTCATATTACCCTAAAATCATTGAAAAATGACCGTAGATTTAATTTTAAAATGGATGAATTTATGGAACATTATTCTGAATGATGGTTTTCCCTTTATGGTTGTAAACACATTTTTAGTGTTTTAAATCACTAAAATATGCATGAAATGATCAAAACTAAGAAAACAATGTCATGTTGTCTTGAAATCAAGGGAAAACCATTACTTAGTTGTTTTTCACATGAATGTGTAGAAAAAACATCAATCTGATGTGTGGTGTAATCATAATTACTCGATAAACACTTAGGAATGGTGCAAAAGCCTTTTAAAAAAAGTTTCAGAGGGTCAAAACTAGAAAAATGACATCGTATTTCCCTAAAATAAAGTGAAAATGAAAATATATTTAATTTTTAAATGTAGGAACTGAAATCATGTGATTCTGAATGGAATTTTTCCTATTATGTCCATAAATGCATTTTAGTGTTTTGAAACACTAAAACGTGTGTGGAATGGTCAAAACTAATAAAACGATGTCAGATTTCCCTGAAATCAGGGGAAAATGATTGTATATTTAATTTTGAAATGTAGGAACCGATGATACATCATTATGAATTAGGGTTTACTCATTATGGATGTAAACATGTTTTTAGTATTTTAAACCACTAAAACACGCATGAAACAGTCAAAAACAAGAACACGACATCACATTTTCCTTAAATTAGGGGAAAAATACTGATTATTTTTTTACATGTACATGTAGAAAAAACATCAATATGAGGTACAATGTGATCAGAGTTACTCGGTAAACACTTATGAAAGCTATAAAAGCCTTTAAAAACATGTATCAGTGGGGGGGCGGGGGGTCAAAACTAGGTGAAAAACATCATATTACCCTAAAATCTTGGTAAAATGACCATAGATTTAATTTTGAAATGTAATCACTGACGAGACATCATTACGAATGAAAATTTTTCCTTCATGGCCGTAAATGTGTTTTTCATGTTTTAAAACACTAAAACGTGTGTGGAACAGTCAAAATTAGGAAAAAGATGTTGGATTGACCTAAAGTTAGAGTAAAATTACTGTAGATTTAATTTTAAAATGTAGGAATCGATGAAACGTCATTACAAAATGACGGTTTTCCTTTTATGGCCGTAAACACATTTTTGGTGTTTTAAACCACTAAAACATATGAGGAGAAATGAAAACTAGACAAACGATGTTGTATTATCTTGAAATTAGGGTACAATGATTATAGATTTAATTATGAAATTTAGGAACCTAAGAAACATCAGTGTCTTCTCGTTATGGCTGTAAACACATTTTTAGTGTTTTAAAACACTAAAACATGTATGGAATGGTCAAAACCAGAAACAAATATTGGATTATCCTAAAATCTGGGGAAAATGACTATAGATTTAATTGTAAAATTTATGAACTACCAGTATTTCATTTCAAATGTCAGTTTTCCCATTTTGGCCATAAATGCGTTTTTGTGTGTGTTTTAAAACACTAAAAGGTGCATCGAATGGTGAAAACCATAAAAAAGATGTTATATTATCATACATATATTATATTTTAATTATAATTTATTATGTTTAGTTTTTATTTTTGTTTTATTTTTTATTATTTCTGATGAGATGATGTGGTCAGTTTCAGTTGATAAGATGATGTGGAGGAAGACAAACACAATGGAGGTCGTGACATGGATGTATATTGGGAATGGGTTATTGTTGTACATATTTTATATGTATATATTGATGATTGAGGTATTAATAAATATATGTGGTGACTGAGATTTAGGTTATGATGACCATAGCTGCTTGTATGACTGTGGATGTGTGATGTATGAGTGATTGGTTTATCATATATTAATGTTTGAGTTTATAACATGTCTGTTTCATTATATATTTATATATTTATGAAATATTAAAAAAAAATAATAGATTTAGTTGAAGTTGGTTGTAACTACTTCTAAACATATATTATTGAATGTATTTACTGGTGGTTCATATTAACCTCCATTAAAAATAACCGCCGCTAAATGATTTGCGGCCGTTAATTTTATTTTATTTATACTCCTCATGGACATTTTTTACTAAAAACCACCACTAATTAAAAAAAAAATGGATGCAATTTTTTCCAAAAATGATACTTAAAAAAACTATCGTGAAATAAAATGTACCACCCCTAATTTAACAGTGACCGTTAAATACGCAATGATTTAATGGACCACCACTAAACAATTTGGTGGTGGTTTAAACCACCACTGAACCACTAAATAACCGCTGATAATCAGCAATGTTTTTGTAGTAACTTAGCAAAATTTATGTTTCTAGTAGTTCCTAGATATAAGGATAAAAAAATATGGTTCAGGTTTATGGGATACCACCCTAATTTCATAAATCACCCATACACTTTACGAGTTTTGAGTGGATCCCATATAACCACAACCATTTTATCTTGGATAAAATAAAATTTAACAACCCTAAAATTTATGAAAAATCCTATATATATATATATAAGGTGTGAATAAAATGGTTCTATTATATGGGAAACCCTGTTCTAACTCATAATGATCCTATACACTTTACAAATTGGAAAATTGGATCCCATTTGACCACAACCACAAATGTTTCAAGCCATAAAACCAATGGTTCATGTCTTAAACATTTCATAATTAGTTAGTATGGTAAGTAAATAAGAAAATAATGTGGTATAGGTAAATAAAACACTTATCATGTTATATAAACAAGAAGGTTAACAAATTTATAGGAAGACATAAAACTAGGTATATCACTAAGAATACCTAACGTGGCCTATAATAGTAGAAAAATAACATACAATACACATCAAAAATTTCAAAAACCTATAAATGCAGTCTACATGGCATGGCATATGCATGACATGTGAATACCTACATGCCTATAATGATGTAAAAAATGATACCTCCTTTCCATAACAGGCCAAGGAAAAAATGCTATAAATCTCATCAATCAGTAAGTAGTGGAAGGTACACCAATCACTTAAGATTAAATCATAAGAAATTGTAACAAAATACATCACAAAAAAGAGAGCCATCCTTGGAAACTTGGACTTTTACCTAGATGTGGGTTAATAAATCCCAAGAAAAAATATTTACCAAGTAATAACACATTCATAGTCTCCTATCTACCGCCACAAAACAATAATAAAAAGTAAAGGAATCACGTGATACCACTTTTTAACGTCTCACCCTGACTAGACACTAAACCAGTAGCCAGACCAGTTGCCACATGAGCTCAAGCGCACCTCCTTGTACACCAGAGGCTTCTAACTAGTAGTGAAGGTATAATGGTGGTACTATGGGGAGTCTATAACCTCATGATCATTGTATCACAACGGTATATTATAAGGAAAACAATATAAAATAGAGGAAGGAATAATAATAAATGAAATACAGAGCAGTGGAATAATAATATTAATTAACTTATTAAAAATAAAATGGTCAATTCCAAAACATATAATGATGCATGAGGGTCCATATGATGCAAAAAGATACAACTAGTACAATAAAAATAAATGAAAATATCCCAATGACTAACTCCATGATCATCTTGAGTTCTAACTCAATCCTGTTCTCCCTATCTCCCAATTACCTAGCATAGGTTAAGAAATAAATCCATATACCATTGAACAAGAAGACCTCCTTGGGTACCAAAGTGCAATGGTGGGACAAGTAGGGTGTGAAAAATAATCTCATTAGGCCACCACCAATGGTTTTTAGATCAATATAGATCGTGCGCTATAAAAAGAATAGTGTTCCAACATAGGTGAATACAAGGCGATAAATAAATAAATAAACACTTCGGTCTGAGTACCTAAATAGATACCTGATTGATTCTGCCTGCTTTAGTCTAAGTTGTATTTCTAAACTGATAGGATCTCTATAGGTAATATGGTAGATACAGGAATTACACATATGAATCAACAAAAGTGGGTCAACCCCCAGCAAGTTCTTTGGCATGGCGGTCACACCCCTAAGAAATCTTCTAGGAATTTAAATACCACTTTGATATCATAATAACAATAATAATAAAAAGACACCACATGTAATATATACAATGAATCCATAAAACCTAGTAATGGAATCCTAATCTCATCCAAGGCGACTCATAATGGAATCCCAAGGGTCGCTACAGGATCCCTTGATATAACCAATACCACTGAGTTCATCTAAGGAGACCTGTAATGACATCCATCATATCACTCATGGTATGGTAACTCTAATTCATCACCATGTATCTCACATAGGGGACCTAATATCACTTGAGACATAGAGTATACATCTTTCAAACGTGTCCATCAATGGTTTCTCTCCTAGGGAACTAGTGACACTCTCGGGTATAAATTAACCACTCGGAGAGCCTGTCCCAAACAAGCTGAAGGATTTCTCTTGGTGCATCAAGTGGTACCAAGCTGAGCATGATGAGTCCATCCATGACATCCTTAAGTCAGGACCCATGTTTTCTCCTAGACTGCAAGCCGATGCGGCATATCAATCAATGTCATACATAAAAAATTCATAAAATATATAACTAGATAAGCAAGATAGAAAAAAATTTAATGCAAGACAAACTATGGCATAAGGAAATATGCACAATGAACTAATCATAATCATAAGCACTAAGCTATTAGGAATTCACATTTGGAAATAATAATAGGCATTCAACAACTTGAATAAATCAGAAGGCACGTCATATAATACATAAGAGATAGATGGAACATGGTGTAAGGAACAATCATAATGTATCACTAAAAAGAGAATGAGCACAATGTATAAGGTTCAAGACATAAGGCATAACGCATAAAGCATGTTTCATTTCATTTTTATCATTAAATCATTTTAGAAAAATTCATTGGATTAAGATATTTCAACCATGGAAAGGGAATATGTATTTAGCTTAAGGGATCTAATCTTGGCGAACAATCCATACTAATTCAATTCATTAATGTGAGACATTTATTATGGGTGAAACACACCCTTAAGGGTGTTAAAATAATCAATTGTCAAGGGAATTTGGTCACAAGGGAGGAATTTCACCCATCAGGGTGGATAATGTCAAAGCGATCACCCAAAGTGGTGATTTTCAACTCACTAGGGTCATACTAGACATGGTACCATATTAAATTTAATTTATTTGAAAAAGGAGAGGCATCATTGGAAGTTTATGGTTCGTGTCAGAACGACACATCATATGAAAAGAAACAAAAATTCAGAAATAATCTACAACACATACCTTATACCGAGGATGACTTACATATCCGATATCAAGATTTGATTTGGTCTGGTTCGAGAGAAATCTAAGAAACAAACAAAAACCTTGAGAATAGGGTGAATTAGGTCACACTAATATAATGAAAAAGAGGAGGGAATCAATGAAGAATTAAAGGATGTGGAGTGTAGGGAATAACTCAAGCTTTATGATGATTTTTAAGGTGAAGGATTTGGATCTTGCATGAAAGAGATATCAAAAACCCTACCTTGGAGGAGGAGGGGTTCATGCATGAGGAAGAAGTAGGCACCCTCTGGAGGAGAAGAAGAAGAATAAAGGGAGTTAAAACATTTAAATAATTAAATGAAAAGGTCAACTCCCTCCAAAAGAGGGGTTTCATGGTTTAGATGCATGGTTTGGCCAAACCATACACCAACCGTGCAACTCCTGCTACTTAAGAACCACACCCCGTATGGTTCCCCCCACGATTTGACCAATTTTGCACCAATCGTGTGATGAATAGGGAACAAATACTACTTAAGTAGAAAAAATCATGCGGTATAGGTGCATGATTTGGGAAACCATGTGCAGAATGTGAGGATAACTTCTTCTCACCTTAAGGCATCGAACAATATGCACTGGTGGGCCGTACGGTTTCAGAAAAACTGTACACCCTTACCAGTCCACCCAATCTTGAGTTTTTTTGCACCAGATGCTCCCAAAATTCAATGAACCACCCAAGACACCTCATAGGCTTCCAAGAAAGTCTAAAAAAACACATTGAAGTGTTTCAACTCACATAATTCAAACCCAAAGATCAGTTTACAAAATAGAACATCCACTAAATGATAAAAAAACAAATTCCTTAAAAATTTCATCTGATATGAAAACATGGTAAGCTACGAAAAACATACCCAACCACCCTCTGATTAGAAAATTTCATACAGTGACTTTTGTAAGTAGGGTATAAAAGTTTTAAGGTTCTCACACTAGGTATCTATCCAACCTCTGGTAAGAAGGATTGATAATAAGCATACACCCCTAAGTATATCTATGATCGTATGAAATTCCATGAGATATAATTTATCAGATCATTCCAATTAATAAGTCTCTACTTATTACCTCAAGAATCTATTCATCAATATCTCATATACAACCTTTTTAAATAGATATAAGAATCTATTCAAGCTAACTTTTACATATCATCACAACCCATTATAATCCATGATGATCATCAGTTTAGGACAACTCAAAGTTTGTACTTTGAGGGGATATTTATTATTTGACCATTTATGTAAAATAAATTGAAGCACACATGAATGAATGATAATTGGACATTTCCTTTGTTATAAATACATGATATTTTTACAACCAATATAACTAATATATTAAGTGTTCAACACATAGATATATAACATAAACCTCATGAGGTTACTAAAGTAATAGATTTATAAATATTACATCCATATGTAATTCCTTTCACATCCCTATGTGTCCATATGATAAAATAATTCCACCAACCTCTTAGTGAGTAAAATTTATGAAGAAAAAAAGTTTGAATAATTTTGATACATAGGAATCATATTCCTTAAGTTTAACTCTTTAAACTTATATTCAAACTCCTTAACTTCATAACATAATGTGTTTTAATGTTTTTTTGTTGTCTATATAGAACCATTTCTAAGTAAATCATCCTCATCCCTAAAACCCTTTCCACTAATATTTTTCCTTAAAATATTTTATAAATAATGTAACTATTTACATTATAAATTTACTAGTGTAAGATCCAATGTTTTTGAGTTGTAAATTTCATAAGGAATTTTAATTTTTAGTTACTAGATAAATTAATTTTTCATCTGTGGTTAGAAGTAGAAATTTAAAGATTATAATGGATAAAAATGATGTTTTAGATGTGAAGTGAGGCTTGAAAATTTAATTGAAGGTTTTGGTAGCATCTCAAGGACCTGGATCCCAAAGATTAAGTTTTAGAATCATGCATCTTATGGCACATGGTTAGTGAAAACTGTGCATCTCAACTATAAATCCCAATTTATACAAGCACATAGTTTGAGAAACCATGTAGTAGGATAAGGGATATCGTGGAGGTATCATCAATTTACTAAATAAATATCACATGGTTAGAACAAAGTATATTAAACTATGCACTACAACCATGCATGATATATGGGTTAAGATAGTGGAAACCACATGGTTGGTGCATAATGTGTTGAATCATGTGACTAAAAGTGTGAGTTGTGATCTCTTTGGATAGAGGAAGTGCATAGTTAGTGTGAAATTTGAAAAACCATGTGGTCAAACAATGAAACTCATTAAAGAGGGTAAAATTACCATTTCCCCCCTCTGAATCTTAAATGATTTTACTCCCTTTTCTCCTACATTTCACCCAATATATCCCCTGTACACACCCTCCTTACTCTCCCTTAATCCATGGGATATATCCAATGGTTATGGTTAGAATAAAATGTTTTAGAGGCATTGGAATCCTAGAGGAAAGTATTATACTTCGTTATCCTTATTTGTGTTCTTATCCTTCTTCTCTTCTCTAATTTTGGATTCTTTGGTTAGTGTTTTTATTCCCGATTCCATCCGAGCATGGTGGAATTAGATATTGGTGATAGGTATTTTTTTCCTTCCTATGAAGATGATGACCCGAGAGGCCATCTGTACTTCACCTCATGTTATTTCATTGAGTTATGTAATCGCGGTGAACTTATAAATCTTCAAAACTTAAATTTATTTTTTGGGGTGTTTTTATTGACTCTATTTATTAGTAATTCTGCCCGATTCAAAGTTGAGGATATTATGTGAGTTGTTAGAGATCATTTTTTCATAGTACCAGTGTGATGGGATCGACCGATGAGGTTTCAAGCTTTATGCATTGATAGTTAGTTTTTTTTATTTTTTCTAACATATTAAGTTTAATTAATTGATTATAGTTAGTTATAATTAATTAATTTATGGCATCTTGGTTTGATATAGGACCCTGGTATGTCTCAGATGGGCCTTGGAAACTGCTGCAAACCCTTGGAAAATTAAAGAGAAATATTCCTAAAGGTAAATATTTTTTCACACCTCTCCCATGGTATCTATCCATGTATATGGTATTATGTATATACTAGGGGTCACCCATGAGGGTGATATATCCTGTTTACTGTATTTCCATGAAATTTTAATTTAATTAAATGGGTAATTGTAGCAGATTAATGTCAGGGGTCACTAAAAACCACTATGTGATAGTTTTATGGCTTGGAACATAAAATACATAGAGTAGATTATATAACTCTTAGGAGGTGATACTACGCTTGGAAAGATATGAAATCCATTGTACTATCCTAAGGGATAAGCCTTAGGAAGACTGAGACTAGGTTGGGCCTATGGACCATCCTAGAGAGACCTTGGAACCTAGATTGGGTTATAACCTATCTTATAATGGTTCCTTAGTGACATGGCCCCATACGGACAATAAGGCCATGATACCCAGTTCATGATGTCATGGGATGTGATGCCTTGGTGCATCAGGTGTTGACCTGATACCATGAAATAACTTTTCAAATACTAAGAGGGTTTATTTTGCTTACATGTGGACTTCGAGTATCCCATCTGAGAAGCCCCTCCAGAGTATTGACCAAGGGGACCCCAGTGGGTGCCTCGGTGATCGACTGACCTTAACTGAGTGTGTAATGGGTTTGGGTAGAGATGGTGGAAAGTGGAACCTAAAACCTGTAATAAACATGTAATCTTGAGGATATGTGGGAATAATGATGGGTTTAGGACTTCAACTAACCTCACTCCTTCTTTATTCTTTCACATGGTTACTCTTGATGCAACTATGATTTCAAAAAATTCTTCCTGGTACTAGTATTATGAGCCAGATATGATGGATGTTATTATGGGGATGCCCATAGGTACTTCCTAGGATCTAGATTTTGAGCCCTATTGTTTGATTATTACATCATCGAGACACCTAAAGGTACTTCCTATGAACTGTCTTTTTACACCTTAAGTGATACATGAATTCTTTATATGGAATTACTTAGATGGACTCATAGGTTGTATGATACTACTATAGGAGTTCCACTTTGTCACTAGAATTTTTTACTACTTAGGGATTATAGAGGAGGTTTATGAGGATGTTTTAGAACCCTATTTGAGATATTATTATGGATGTATGAAGACCCCCCATGAGTGATTCTTGAGATACTCTTTAGGTTCAGGGTAGATGCACCGTTATTGTATTTCCCAAAATTACATGGGAATGGGGTTGTTGAGCTGTTTATTGAATTTATCATGAGTTATTATCTCGGTTCAAGAGATTATTACTTATAGACTGCCTAAGGATCATCCCCCTTAGGGTTCATCTGAGCTCCAATGTCATGAACACCTATGAAATATACCTAGGGCTCAAACATCGAGCTGGATTTACATTGAAGGAGTCGTATGAAATTCAAATCAATTTAATATTTACAATATGTATAGATATTACATTTAATCCTTCATTATAGTGATTATAAGTGATTACTTGTAATCCCAGGGCTAGGAAATGTATCTCCCAATGGTGATGTAGCTTTCTTAGAGACATTTCCATCACTTATCAAAGTAGGTATTGTCGTTCAGGATCTTGAACCCAAGGATCAACTTAATTATACATATATTGAGTTGTATAACATCCAAATAAATGCCTTATTCACAGGATGTCTATTCAATCAGGATCACAGACCTATGGATTTACCATGTATTTATTTTATTCTTTTACTTCCTATTGTGTCTTGACTAGGTCGAGCATAATATATGAGCATGCACTTATGACTATGGTTTTATTTCATTCCCAACATTTTGTTATTATTATTATTATTATTATCCTAATAATTATCCCACATATATATAAACTACATTTACTAGATATGTACCAGAAAATGTTGGTGGTTCCCTATTGAGTATTGTACTTACACCCTTCTTGGGACACTATTGCACTAGGTTACCCAAGAAGCCCTTTACTTGGTTGCTGGCATAGGATGGGAAGAGGTCCAAGACTGATCAAGTAGAATGGATCAGATATATACATGGATATTAGGTATATGGGTTGGCTTAGAGTTAGTGTCGAAGCCTTATAATTTTATTTATGTTCTTTTATTTACTCCTGTATATGTATGGTTGGCACAGTGGGCAATCAATGTTGTATGTATGACATGGACCTTTAGGATTTTATTGTATTACATTTATTATTATATCCCTATTTATATTTATTTATTCTAAAATCCATTTATTTAATTATATGGATTGTTGTTTGATTATTTCTGCTTGTTGGTTACTCTTATATGAGTGTATAGTCACCCCATAGACACACCATAATCCCTCACTACTATTCGGTAGCATCTGGCATACATGGAGGTGCACTTGAGGCCTTTTCTCTAATAAGCTTGGTTAATGTTTATAGAGTGTTCTGGATCGAGATGTGACAAAGTGGTATCAGAGTGTGTTTCTTTTCCTAATATATTATTATTTGGGAAATGTTAGAAAGAAGTATTAGGAATGTTTCAGAGCCTATGATGGATATCAAACTTTTGCATTGAGAAAATTGTTTTGGTAATAAGTCCAGGTTGTTAGGGATATGCGATTTATTTTCTTTATATGTGATGTTAAAATTTTATATGATTTTATCTTTGGGTGATGATCATATTTTGTGGATTTTATGATTTATTATGGATTTATGGCCCTCGTTTAATTTGATAAAGGCCACTGACTGATTTTTACTCTTGACCAGCAAAGGAAATAGGCACATCATGCATCATATTTGACACAAAGGGTCCACATGTTATAGGAATAATAGCGTGTTATCTTATTACTAAAAGTTGGTGTAAACTATTTAAAGTGTAAAAAACAACCTAAATGGTGTTTTACCATATATGTTCTTGATGGAATTCTAATTAGTTAAAACGAAACACACACACACAAACACACAAACACATACAAATTTCCTTCTGATGGAAGGCTATGTGTATCTATGGTGAGACATTTGATAGTGATGATGGTGACTCATTCCTCATGAATGGGAGGTATAGTAATTTTTTCCCTTGATACCTATGTGTTATACCCCTCATAAGGTGTTTTTACTTAGGTTTGGTTATTTAAAGTATCATTAAAAACCTATATGGTGTTTTCGCACATATCTTATAATGAAATTATACTTATCTGAAGCATGCATGTGTGTTAAAATATAGATTCTTGATATAATGATCTATGTGTACTATTAACCCTCATAGGATAGTGTTGATAGTTGATTCTTTTATAGTAGACCCTTTATTGGTGTATCATTTTTTAGGTTTGGTTATGTAAAGATTCTCAAAAACCTCCATAGAGTTTACTTATATAGATTTATATGATACTTTACTTAACTAAACTTCATTTATGGTTACCAAGTCATGTCATTGAGTAAGATTTCAATAGGTACCTAAAAATTTACAGTGAGCTGGAACCTCAAGGGGGTATTAATGTATACAGATGCTTGGTGAGGATCAGTTTTTTATCTTTTTTATTGGATGTCACAAACCTGTAGGGAGATTTTCATTATAAGTATTATCAGATAGGATCAAGGATTGGAAGGATTATTCTTGGAATGTGGTTACATTAGATTCCTTTCCTTAAGTTATTTTTTACCAATTGGTTTCAATTAAATGGGTTTCCAATTACAACTTAAAGGGTGTTTTACTCTATAAATTGGGATTGAAAACCTATATAATTGTACCCATGTTGTTTGGATTTTACCCTAGTAGGATAATTTTATCCTTAACTCCATTATATAGTGTTGATAGGTATGTTGGATTCTTTACATTGAGATGGGCGTGTGGGTGACACCCCATGTGATGTGATCTTGGGAAGAGGTTTGACCTTGTGCTAGGTGGTTAGACCTCGTGGCCCATATATGATACTTGAGAGATATGGATAGGTGGAAAACTTAGATTACCTTATATTTGAATAATACCATTTTATTTCAAAATATGGTTTTTTTAGGGTAACCCATAAGAGGGGTTGGATTGAGTTTACAAATGCATTTTTAAGCAGTGATTTTGGTTATATGATTGTTTTGAGACTAATGAATAAAAGGTGCTAGGTTTTGTGATATAGGAAATATGATCCCTTTGGTTTTAGATAAATCACCAAGGGTTCTTGGGTATTGAGATTGGATTTTATGGGTATGACTATTTGTGTTCCTGGCCATTTTAACCAGTGGGTTTTCACTTGATGATTTAATTTCAAAAATTACTTCATGAGGCAGGTGGTCATGGAGTAATTCATGGAACACGTGTGGTTTTGATTTTGAAGAGGAGTTCAATGGGAGGTTCTGGTATGTTAATAATGACATTCTATGTATCACAGTCAACTTGTCCTTGTTTATGGATTACTCGCAGGAGCATGAGTCGGGTCTTGAACTGGGTGTTATGAGATTTTACACTTGCCGTGATGGACAAGACGAGAATGTTGTGTTCCAGTTTCATGTGGTACTATTCGAATTGTCAATTGGTGATTTAATGTGTGTGATATGGGTACTTATGGTTTTAAATAGACCATGTGATCATGGATTCTCAGTAGTTGTGAAAAAAAAATGATAAATGCCCCTCTATGGTAGAGGAGACATCAAGAATAGATCGGGTTCCATGAGATTGTTGACCTATGGTTAAACCTTGGCATTCATTTTCAGAATAAAAAGTTTCAGGGGTTGGTTAAATCAATTATAGCCTCATTTCATGTGATCATGGATTGGGGAGAGAGATACATGCCTATCAATGTAATCTTAGTGTACTCCTATTTTAGAGATGATCATGCCCAATATATTGACATCATCTTGAGTACACTGATAGAGCATTATATATTTCACGACCAATCTGAATATCTTTTGTGGCTTGATAGAGGGACTCCTTTAGAGTGGCACTTGAGGAAATATATAAGGTAATCTATATATAGGGGAGTACAAAATTTTCCATTTTAGGATTGCGACACCCATTATGAGTTGAAACTCATCAAATGTCGTGGGTGTTATTTCCATGGATTTGGAAATGAGTGTCTTATGACATTTTGTGTCAGCACTCGAGGTTGGGAGAGTTTACAGTCATACCAGTTGTTATGTATGAAGATAGATAGGGCATGGGAAATAGCGACTGGGAACTCATTTCATTGGTGAAACAACATGGATTCTTCTAAGGTGGGGAGTGGGATGTTGATCGATAGTGTGTAACCCTCTTGTAAAAAAGGTTATAAAAGGATGATATTGATCATTGGATGATCATTTTGGATTTCATATACTGTTAGATAAATGGAACTGAGTCCTACTGAATTTCTTAGTGAATTCCAAGTACATGTTTAAAAATGGACTTGGGTGGAGTCTGAGCATAGGTGTCATGCATGAGATGAATTATGATGATCCAAGGATGATAGATAAACAATGTACCAGTTTTCATGTTGTTCCATGATTATGGAAATGAGTAGGTGATGGTTCATCCTAGATACATTACTTGAAGTCAGATATGGGATTCAATGAGTGTTCTAGAAATGATATTGATGTTCGTTGAGGTAAATAATTTTGAGATTGGGTTTTATTGGCATGTTAGCTGTTGAAGATGAGAATTTTTGAGAATAGTCATTCGAAGGTGGTTCAGTTTGTGTTCTCTTGAAAATTTTATGCAGTTAGTGAGGAACTATATTAGGCACATCATTGGGATGTGATGAGTGTAGTTCAAATTCATCTAGTTCTTTTAAATAAAAATCTAATGTGATCAAGTTTATCATGGTTTATTGGTAATTTGACGATTAGATCAAATTAAGGACCAAGGGAAGTGTCCTCATGTGTGATTGGGAGTAGAGTGTTGATAAATGTGATGGGTATATCATTAATATGACAAGGGACTAATTTTATAAGAAATTATAATGGTGAAATCATCATGGAACAAAGTTGTCCATTGAAATAAAGGACCCATGATTGGAGTTCCATAGACTAGATGATGAAAGAGTTGATTAAGTGATCATTCCTTGGGTTAGATGAGATTGAGTAAGCACTGTCTCAATGTTTCAACTTTGGTTATGAGAATTATATCAGGGTTTACTGGGTTAACCATAGTATGTTTAAATAGGCATTGAAATCATGTTGGGTATTCAGAAATGCAACGCGATTGTTTGAATATAGTTCACAACCTAAGTAGGTCGGGTTGTTCATTTTTCCCACGAAGACTTCTTGAGGATGATAAGCATTAAGTTGGTGAAATTTTAAGATCTTGTGTTTTTCGAGTTGGTAATTTTTGAAGGAATTTGAATTTTTAATTACTAGATAGGTAAATTTTTTATCAGATATTTGAAATAGAAATTTGAAGGTTTGAATGCACCAAAATGATGTTTTTGGATATCAAGTGTGGATTAGAAATTGGATTGTAGGTTTAGGAGTGTACCAAGGGTTCAGGTCCTGAAGCTTATGTTTTGGAAGAATGTAGCTTTGGTCACATGGTTGGCATATGGTTAGTGCACGACTAGTGAAAACCATGCAGATCAATCGTGAAACCCAATTTATATATGCACATGTTTTTAGAAACTATGTGGAAAGAAAAGAGAAACCATGTAGAGCTCTATAATTTATTATAGGTATGTCACATGATTGGTGCATAGTCTATTAAACTATGTACTCCAATCGTGTGAGAAGGAGGGTTCAAGAAAATTCCAATTTCATTGTTGGAACATGGTATATTGAACCATGTGGCTAATGATGTGAGGTTTGATATCTTTAGATAGAGGATGTGCATGGTTGGAACACAGTTCGGAAATCCATACGGCTCATTAAAGAGGGTAAAATTTCCATTTTACTCCTCTGGTCCTTAAAGGATTTCCCCCCATTTTCTCCATAATTTCACCAAATATCTCCCCCACATGAATCCTCCTTCTTCTTTCTTCCTACATGGGAGATCTCCCTTGTTCTTAGTTGGAATCAAATGTTATCATATGCATTGGAATCCTATAGGAAAATCTTTGAATCCATTATCCTTCATTGTGTTCTTGTCATTATTATCTTTGTTTGGATTCTCCAGTTAGAGTTTTTATTCGAAATTCCCCCAGATCCTAGTGGAATTAGATATCGATGATAAGTATTTTACTTTTCCTAGGAAGATGATGACATGGGAGTTCATCTATACTTCACTGCAGGACATTTCGTTGAGCTATGTTACTGTAGTGAATTTACGAATCTTTAAAATTTAAATTGATTTTTTGGGGTGTTTTTATTAATTCCATTTCTTAGGGATTATGACCAATTCAAGGTTGAGGATGCATAATGAGTTATTGATAAGCGTTTGGTAATAGTTCTAGTGTTATGGGATTATCTAGTGAGGTTTCGAACTTTATTCCTTGATAGTTAGTTTTTTTAAAAGTTTTAATTTGTTAAGTTTAATTAATTAATTATAGTTAGTTATAATTAATTAATTCATAGCGGTTTGGTTTGATATAGGAACCTGAAATATATTGTATGGGCTTGTATGGGCCTTATAAATTTCTTCCATCCCTTATAAAATTAAATGGAAAGCTTTCTAATGGTAGGTGGTCTGTCCTACCTACCCTATGGTATCTATGCAAGTACATGGTAGTATGTATATGCTAGGGGTATCTGCTAAGAGAGGTACCTCATGTTTAATGTATTCTAATGAAATATTTATTTTAGTAAATGGGTAATTATAAAAAATTAATGCCAAGGTCACTGACAACCCCTATGTGCTAGTTTTTTGGCTTGTCCCTTGAGAGAAATAAGGTTGCCTCTAGACCTCTTAGGAGGTGAGACTATGATTCATAAGACATGTCAGCCTTTGTACATGCCTAGGTGGGTAAAAATTAGGTATACCATGACTTGGTTGGGAATTCAGACCATCTTAGAGAGACCTTGGAACCAAAATTGGGTAATGACCCATATCCCGATGGTTTCATTAGTGACATAACCTCGTGTGACTGGAAAGGTCGTGATACCCTATTCATGATGTCAAGGGATATGATGTCCTAGTGCATCGAGTGTTAACCTAAGACCATGAAATAACTTATAAGATCCCAAGATAGATTCCTTTTGTTTTATGTGGACTTCAAGGATCCCATTTGGGATGACCATCTAGAGTATTGACCTAGGAGTCCCTAGTGGGTAATCTAGTGATTGACGACCCTAACCAAGTGTGTTATTAGTTTGGGTAGATATGGTATCAGGTGGAACCTAGAACATTTACCAAACATGTAATACCAAGGGGATGTGGGAATAGTGGTGGATTTAGGCACTTATCCAACCTTACTCTTTATTCATGTTTTCACATGGATACTCTTGATGCAGTTATGATTTCTAGAAACAATTCCTAATACTAATTTGATGAGCTTGATATGATGTGTAGTTATGACGAGGATTCCTATAAGTACTTATTTGTATCCAAATTTTGAGCCCTTTTTTTTGACTATCACATTATTAGGATTACCATAGGTACCTCTTGTGATTCAACTTATTATACCTTAAGTAATACTTGGATTCTTTTTACGGAATTCCTTGGATGGGTTTAAAGGTCAGGTGATACTACTAAAAGAGTTCCCATTTATCAATGGGATTTATCCTTGATTATGTATTATAGATGAGGTTTTTGATGATTTTTCTGACCCCTCTTTGAGATATTCTAAAGGATGTATGATGATCTCTCTGAGCGATGCCTGAGACACTCCTCAGGGTTGGGGTGGATGCACTAATAAATTTCCCATAATTTCTTAGGAATGGGTCTGTTGATTCATTTATTGAATTGATCATGATTTATTATCATAGTTCAAGATATAATCACTTACAAATTACCTAAGGGCCACCCATTTAGGGTTCATCCAAGCTCCAATGTCATGATTGCCTATAGACTAAGACTCAGGGCTCAGACATCGGGTTGAGTTTATATGGAATGACTGGTATGAAATCCAACTCAATTCTATATTTACAGTATGTATAATTATTACCTAGAATCCTTTATTATAGTTATTAGAGGAAAGTATGGATGTTCCCAAGGATAGGGAATATATCCCTCCTATGGTGACATTGCTTTCTTAGAGACATTTCCAGCGATGGACAAAGTAGGTATTATCATTCGGGATCATAGGACTAAGGATAAACTTAATTTTATATTGATTTAATAGTATGAAACCCAACTCATTTCCTTATTCATAGGATTTCCAGTTAACTAGGATCAAAAACCCAAGGATCAATTGTAGATTTATTTTATTCTTTTACTTCTTTTTTTGTTTTGACTAGGATGAGAATACTATACGAGTATACACTTATGACCATGGTTTTATTTATTTCCTAGAAGTTAGTTAGTTATTATTATTATTGTTATCATGTTGAGTAGGTCACATATACATACACTGCATCTACTATCTAGGTATGAGACCACATTGGTGGTGCCCTACTAAGTTTTGTACTCACACCCTGCTTGGTTTTCTATTGTATTGGGGGTACCAGAGTAGTAATTAACTTGGTTGCATGCATAAGATAGTATGAGGTCCATGATCAATTAAACATGATAGATTAGATTCATATATGTAGATCAATTATATGGTTTATATCACAGTTAGTAGTGGATCCTTGTACTTTTATTTATATTTCTTTTATTTACTCTTGTATATGTACGGTCATCCCAATGGGTGGTTAGTGTTGTATGTATGACATGGTAATTCAATATTTTACAACATTTAATTTATTATTATAGACCTTTTTATATTTATTTCTTCCATACTAGGTTTATTTAATTATATAGATTATAGTTTGGCTTTTTTTCTAGATTCTTACTCTGATATGAGGACATATTCTCCCCAAATACACACCCTAAGATCTCAATGCTAGTTGACAGCCTCTAGAATATAGGTAGAAGCGCTTAAGGCCTTGTCACCAATTGGGATGTGAAAACTAGCATATCCTAAACTCTTTTAGGATAAATTTATATCCATTTTGTTATTGTAAGTAATGTAACTCTTTATATTTTTATTTACCATCATACCCTAAACCCATTTAGAATACCAAATGATATACTTTGTGCATTGTCTAGTATAAAACTTTAGGGAATAGTGATATTCACTTGTTATAGTAACTAATTACAACTCTTTACATTTTTATTTTCCAAAAAATGTCCTAAAATTATTTAGGATATTAAGTAAATAATAAATATAATATTATTTTTGTAAAATCATTTATTTTATAGTGATATTTTCTTTCTCATAGTAACTAAATACAACTATTTATATTTTTATTTATTGTATCATATCAAAAATCACTAGGATATTAAGTGAAAAATCACCCAAACTTAGATTGTCACAATATTTTATTTATTAACTTTGAACTTCTCTAAGATCAAACATACTACCACTAGCTTCTTGGACATCATAATATATTTAGAATATTTTTCTAAGACTTAATAAAAACTACCTTTTTTTATTAAATAACATATATTTCATTTTATTAGGAATATAATACAAATAAAATATTGTTTCCATATCATAAATGGTATTATTTGAGTATGAAGCCTTTAATTTTATAAAGAATATTTTATTAAATTATCTCATAGATGGATGGTGGGAACACATTCCTTCATAATTTAAAAAATATCTAGATAAACACTTTTATCATGGATAAACACTTTTATCCAAATCTTCTTGTCAAAAAATGTTATAAAAATCCCATGAATCATAAACCATGGGTATACATTTAATTATATCACAACAACTATTTATTATCAAACATCCACTCATATCACATAATAGAAATTAGATGAAGATATAACTATTTTACTTGAGCCTAATAAAAACATTTACATTCAAATCTAAAATGTTATAACTATTTAATTCACCACTTGAATGAAAACTAAAATCTCAATCAATTATTCATTTGATTTTGAACTCTTATATATTTACAACACTTGTAAAATATACACTCAGTATTATATACCATTCAAAATAGAATAATTAATTTCTATTATATTCATACCTATAATTTAAATTCCATGTAATTTCAAAAATTCTTTAGTTATATCTTTGATAATACAATTATATTGAATTATAAATATTTATTCTTGAAAACCCTAGGTTTCAATGACCTTGATTAGCTTTTTGAGGAAACATTTTTAGACTTTTTTCGAAAAAAATTCTTTGTCTGGTTTAAACTTTTATCCACCTGTACTATCTTCACAATACTAAAATCCAAACTTCATATGCCTAATTCATCTATTCTCAACACTTTGAGAATATAAGGTAAACATTTTCTGAATTTATTCACATTTTTGGAATATTTACATAAATTAAAATAGTATGAATCTACTAACTAGAATAATCCTTATATGATTTTTTTGACTCTCCTAATGTATTCAACCATATTTAATATCATTGAATTATCCAAACATATTGAGTAGATAAGACTATAATTAATTAGTTTAATTAGTATCCAATGCCTTTGAAACCTTAAATGAAAAATTCAATGATTCTATAATAATCCTGATTTTCTTGTTGAACAAATTCTATAGTTTGTTACTCAGGAATGAACTTTTCTAACACATTGAATATTTATCTTTCTCAATAACTTTTTTAAGGCACCAATCTTAAGAGTTTATTAATTTAAACTTCTCATTTAATGGATTAATATAAATTTTATTTTCATGATTATGGTTAATTTATCTACAAAAATATTTTTATTATATGAATATCACATCTTATATATTTTCATCAAGTAATTTTAATGAAATTTCTCCAACTATAATTGATGACCCCGTACATTATATCCATTTAGTGTGACAAGATCCGTACTTCACTATGCAATGTGTCCTCTTAGGACTTCCTATCACTAAATAGTTATTTAGGTAGGGAATCATTCGAATCAAAATATTTGTGACTCTTGTATAGTTGATCATATAACCACTTATCTAAATACATACTATGGATTTACTCAACACAATTTCTCTAGTATCTTTCCCAAGGTTTTCCCAGCTAATTGTAACCTAAAACTAGCACTAAGAACAAACTAAAAAAGGTTTATCCAAGGTCACCCTTCTTGGAAAAAAACCCAAGAATGATCCAGTGTTTTATATCACCTATTTTCCTTACAAAATATAATTTAGTGGTACCCTTATTGGGTATAAACTACCCAGTTGAATGATCAAGGTCTTGAAAAATGTTTTTTTGGAAGGAACCACACACTTAGTATTTTTGGTATTTTAGTCTCATATATTTAATATACATCACATGCATATTAAACTATTATATCAGATGTAATCATTATATTTTCATGTTTTATTTATTTTTGTGTATAAATTATTCAAATAATTTAGTTTTGGAATCCCTATTCTAACCCCAAATTAATGTGTTCACACTACATTAATGTGTAAATCTTTACACAACCCACAAGTATGTGTTAGTCACACAAAAAATGTAAGTCAATAATACTCATACATATCCAAATGCATCATATTATTGAGTTATAAGAATGATTCATGTAAAATCATAGAGTTATATGAGATTGAAAAACTTCACATGGGTAAGACTGGAATGACAGATAGCCAACCCCATCCACCTTGTTGGCCAAGGAAAGCCTCCATGAAAGTAAGTAGTCCGACCCAAATTCCCTCTACTCGGTGAGACTTTACTCAAGGGATAATTCAATTCTTGAAAACTCTAACACCTAATATGGACAAAATATATTAAAAAACTAAACTGAAGTTCATTAATTCAATTACAAACCATGGTCAAGGTTTGAAAAATCGAATTCATTATCATACCTAGCATGTAATGCAATGAACTATACTATAACTAGTTTATCATATAAACCATGGTATAAAGTCATTCATAATATAAAAAAATTATAAATGTAAATAAAATAGGGAATAAATTTAAATAAATTAATAATTTTAATATTCAAACATGAGATAAAAATTTGTGAACAATTTCATAAATAAAAGTTAATTATAAACTCTTTTATAATTTCATCTTTAACATTATGTACATTCCATAATTTTGAATATAAAATCTTTATAGTATTTCCAACATGAAATCTTACATATTTATCATAATATGGAATTTATTTATAATTTAATTTATATTATGAAAACCCTTTACATAATCTTAATATCATATACTTAATTATTATTTAAATATTTATTATATCAATGATCAAAACACTTTTTATGTGGTTTAAATAATGTTAATAATAATCCCCCTTTAATTTGAAATATTTCAAATTAATTAATTATGAAAAAAATATGAATATCAAGGAAATTTAACAAATAAATAAATAAGTTATTTATTTTACAAAACACGAGACTTTTATAAATTATTCATAAATAAATTCTAATTATAATTTTTTTATAAATTATAAATAACATAGACATTTTATATTAATTTAAATATTAAACCTTTCATATTTTATATTAAATTTCATTTATATTATATTTCATGAATTATAAACACTTTATAATTTATCATATTTTATATAAACATTTTTATATAATCTAAATATCATATATTTTGTAATTTATAAACACATTATAAATCAAATTTTATGATTTCTAAATAAAATATTTATTTTTATACCATAAATAATTCCATTTACTTGATCAAAAGGTATTTTTAATATGAACATTTAATATTTGGAATTTTTTTTAATAAATGATTCATAATCATTTATATGATTATTTTTAAACAATTTATAATTGATAAATTTATAAATAATTTATAAATTAAAATATTACCTGAATATAATTTTTTATATGATTTATAAACTTTTATAAACCATACATATTTTAAAAATATTTATCAATTAACCATAAACATTTTATAATTAATTAATTTATAACATTTTTTATAAGTTTTTATAAATATTTCAAAACAATATTTTTATTATTTATAAGAAATTTATAAATGAAATAGTTCAATTCATAATTTAATTATCTTTATTAGAATTGATAATTTATTTATTTTCTTAAACGAGATTAATAGATATGAAATTTTCATATTTATTTTCAGGATTGAAATACCTCATTTTACAATTTTTAAAAAGAGTTTTTCTTCATAAAACAATAAAAAATTGGATTAATCAAATAAACCTATGATCTGATACCACTAATGGGTGTTTTATGATCATAATAAGACCATATGTAGTAGAAGACAACCCAAACATTGGTGGATATGTCTTCAAGAATCAATGTGTAAATTAAACTATAAAATAGAGTAGTCGAAAAATACTAATGCGAGCACTCTTCTTCTTCCTTGGTGATGGAAAATGGTTTATAAAGATCCCAAAGAAGTGAAAAATTACCCTCCCACCCAGAGGGGAAAATGGCCAATGGATCTGTGATCATATCATGAGGATACCCAAATATTTAAGGGGTGATAGCACCTTCATCTCAGATGATGAAAAAATACGGGAGTAAGAGATAAATCACCACACCTAACAGAATAAGACCCTATCCTATTATAAAGGTCGAGCCTGAGGAATCTCACATCATATGGGTTTCATACTTTTGGTTTAATTCATTGAACATTTTCAATGAATTAATATAAATCCATTAAAACATTTATATTGGTTTGTAACTGATAATAAAACAGTTTGAGATATATATATATATATATATATGTTGTCGAATTTATATTTAATGAAAACATATAAATACTTACATCACATGAACATTTTAAATATACACTTATATATATATATATATATATATATCTTAGTGCATATCCAACACTCGTGTCATTAAATGTGCCCAAAGTAGTGAAAATATTATGAACTTTGGAAGTGGAAGAAACCCATGAAATAACTAATTTATATTCAAGAGCATCAAAATGAAATAAAATTAAGAAAATAAAACCATTCACACCTTTAATGTCTCATATTCCATATTTTACTCTTTGATATAATAATCTTGATGGAGACCATTGAAGTAACAACCAAAAGGATCTTTCCTCCACAAATGGTGCACCGACAGTAAGGATCATTATTCATAACAAGAGGACCTAGAATCACTAAATGTTTCCTAGCACCTTATTCACAATTAATATGAATAGTGATTCAAGATGAAGATAAATTTTACTAATATTTCATACATTAAGGGTACCCACAGTGAGAGGGGTCACATCTCTTTTATAGAATATCTTCAGTTAATTAAGGGAGTTGTAAATTTGGAACATTGTCTTCCATCTCATGGTACCAAATTTATCACTTCCTATTAAATATTTTCAATCATTGAAAACCTCAAAGAATATTCATAACTATTTGAGCTCCTCAAAATATTATGCATGTTTATCCCTTTAATGATTCAATCTTACTGATTAATCACTGATGAAACTCTATGGGAAACATGGTTGTTCCCTTCACCCAAATCCACAAGCCCATCATATATTAAGACAATGTTAAGATATGCATATCTTGAATTTGACTATACATTTTGTTGTTCCCTAGTAGGATTGAGACCACTAAGAGGGGGGGGGGGGGTGAATCAACGGTTCCTTTTTATTTTATAAGAATGTTTATTAACTCCTCAAAAAAACTTTCTTAACCTCTAAAACTTGTCAGATTTAATATCCAATCAAATATAACTCAAAACCTCACCTTTCTTATGAAATAAATATAAAGAGAAGTCACCAAATGATATTTATATGGTTCAGTACAAAGACCCACTCCTTTCCATATTGAATAGTCCCACCAACATGGATTCTTTCACTAACTTATTTTTGGAATACAAAGGCACAAGGAGTGAAAAATTATACAATCCCAGCAACAACTTTCTTGCTATAGTTAGTTATACCCCCAAGAATCCTTTTTAGTATCCACTTTCCCAAGACAATAATTTTCAGAAACTGGTATGTATCAACAATTACAAGCTTCATTTTTATTATTTTTTTCTGATCAACTTTAGAAAGTATTCACTTCCTCCATATGTAAGATGAATCAAAATTTATCTGCTTAAAATATTCAAGAACTTCAAAAATTCTCTAAGAAACTTGTTGGTCTTGAAAAATTCTTCAGAAAACCTATCTAGAAAAATTCCTTAGAAAAAGTCAGTATAATCTTCCTCAATCCGGTAACTTCTATATGATGGTCTCTATATAATTTGTCTCGGTATAATTATACTTCTTCTATTAATTATTCAATTGAGTATAAAGTCAATCGATAACTTAGAATTCCTCTATCTGATGGAACTTGGTCCGATAAACCTTTCTTTGATGGATATCGCTTTGATGGGCTCACTCTGATGGACTTTCTCCAATGATCAAATTAAACCTCACTCTGTTGGAATCATCTAATAGAACTTCCTCATCATCAACCTAAAAAACAAAGTTTGGTTAGAAACTCAATACATGATCCAAAATTATCATATAAATAACATGCATGAAAAACTCTATTTTTTTACACATTTTACAAATAAACTATTCTCTCCTTTTATAGGAAGCCCATATATGGTTTGGGAGGGATTATGAAAATGGTTCCCACTTAACCAAATTTTACAAATCTTCAATTATAATTAAATATTAGATCAATTTTTGACTTATTCATTGATTAATAATCCTTCTAGGAGCTTCTTGAGTCTTCTCAAAACTTCAGACTTCTTTAAATTTATAGACATTATTCATTCTGATTTTCAGTATGATTCTTCATTATGATTCTTCATTACAATGAAGACATATGTAAATATGAAGATGACCCATTACGATGAATTATTGTAAACAATAAAATTATTCTCATATGGATTCTCTATACCAACTATAAAGATTAAGAAACTAAAAACCATTCTGAAATATCTTTAAAGTATTTCTCTTTTTCTTATTACTTAGACCAATGATCCCACATATGATGATTTTATTAGAGTTAGTACATGTCTAATGTATTAGTCTCCACTTTTATCTGATGAATGTTGTTAGCGCTAGTCAGATGAGTCTTTAACTCATCTTGAAATAATCAATACTTTTTTTATTTTACTCTTAACCCAATTATAAGAGAATAAAGTATGACTTATTATTTTACTTAACCCAATTGAAATACAATTCAAACTTTCTCAGACATTCCACCTTCAATATTACTTTGTATCTGATGTCTCAAAGATACAAACAATTCATAAAACAAATAAGGGTTACAATCTATTACAATGGATCAGTGGCATACCATGTCCAATGGAATGTTATCGAAGGTGACTTCTTTAATTCAAAAAGATTAACCTTCCATAATTATGATATTTTCATACTAATGATTCTTGTATTTATTATCTTCATCCTTATATGTCTGGTGTTCCTCACACCAATGAGTAGAAGCTAGAATACTTCACATCGTATTCTCCTCTCTTCCAGAAACCCTCTTCTTCTACAAACATCATCTTTTAATCGTGAATTATTAATTAATTTGATAACACTTAATATTTTATTTAGAAATAACTTAATTTCATTTGGAATCATTATAACTTCTCAAAATTCTATAAAAATCTTACTTTCAAACCAATCCTCAATATGACTGGCAGCTCAATCTTTTATTTTATTTTTTCCTTCATAAGTGTTGAATCACATGTCTCCAGACAACTTATGACTTTTGTGAATTACAAAGTAGAAAAGAATAATAAAATTTAATAATTGGAAGTTCTATTACTTACCAACATTTTGGTCTCACTCAGCATCTTCTGAGACCGATTCACCGCAGTCTCTAACTTCCCATTAGGATCAAATATTTAATTCCAAACACAATATGATTTCTAGTTGATTTTTAATTTTTATCAACATCCCAATCTGATGGATTGTATTAACTCATGCCATTGTGTTGGATCTGATTATCATGCCGATAGTCTAGATACAATTATTCTATCGATGGTTCTGGATCTGATTGACAACTTCACACACACCATTCATCAATATGAATTTATATTAACGTCTCAACATTCTTTCTTTATTCAATAGAATAAACGTATTTATCTATTGAAAACAAATACAACCAAAACACAACTTGGGTCTAATAATCTCCCCTTTGATTTTTTTTCAATACCCCCTTTAACAACTTCAAAAATAATACCACTCTTACTAGAATATCTCACATTTTCTTCTCCCCATTACTTTATTTCTTCCTCTATTTATTTTATCTACACCTTTCTCTTATCTCTCCCTCTTATTGACAATATAATTCAAATGGTCCATTATGAAAAGTTTCCCATTTATTTACAAATGATTTCTTTTCCATGGGTTGGGACTTTTCACCTCAAAACCTTGTATCTCTTATTCATAAGAACATAAGTATCACATGAGTTTATTAACAAATAGACTTTAAATAAACAACTCTAAGTATATATGGGATAACCTAATGTAGAAAAAAAGAGTGAGTAATCAAGGTTGTCAATGTTTTACATTGCACAACTTTCATGTAAGACGATTTTCATGTTTCTTTCATCATTCTTATTTCTCGGTAAATCTTAAAAAGAATCTATTTAAGATAAAATTAAACTACAACCATATCAAAAAACAAATTAAAAAGTTTAGGTTTAAAAAAAACTTTCTAAAAACTCAAATTTTATAACCACATTACATTATTTTTCAAGAATAATAAGAGACTCAACAACATCAACTTCCTTATTTAAACTCTTTAAATTACCTAAAAGTTATTATGCAAAGAAATATTTGGGAATAATGAGGAATATAAGTAGTTTATTATAATCATATTTATGAATGAGATTACTCACTCAGTATTTCCATTTAATTTTCATTGGATGTATTTTATTCACTCTTTTAATCCTTCTTATGTTTTTTAACAAGTTTATTTAATCTGCAAATTATTCTGATAAGGATGTCAAATTATTTTCTTCTTTGTAAATATTTTTGTTACAAAGATTTTATAACATCTCATTAATGCCTTCCTCTTGTTCTAGAAATATGTTCAAACAAATTTTAGTAATATTACCTTGTTGCTCACATCTCTTGCATCTTTTATAAATTTTAAAACTAAAATTTGTTGATATGTTTTTATCAAATTTTTCTCACATCTTCAAAAAAATTTTTCTTTCCCATTTATTGAGATGAATTTTGTGATTCTTATAAACTTATTGCCTTGAAAAATTATTCTATCTAAATAAATAACCACTCTTTCTTTTTGGACTCATCATGTTTGTTTTTCTCTATTATCTTAACACACTCATATTTCTTCATCTTTTGAGTTTTTATTTTTGGTTCCACATTTTTTTTTTTAAAATTTGATCTTATATATTCATTAAATATCCTAATTGATACATAAATATTTTCTGGTTGAGACATGTTGCACCAACATGAATAATATTTGTGTCTAAAAATTCCACAACACCAATAGTGGCCTCTGAATCTTGATCATTCAAACTGAGAGTAAAATTGATCAGAACTTTGTTGTTGTTGTTTCTTCACAAATCAATGATCACTTTTCTCATGAGGATAATTTACTGAAGAATTTCTATCTTTCATGGTGAAATATGTTTTCTTATAAACCAAAATTTGTAAACCTCTTTTTTTACCTTCTTTAAAACTTTCACCTTTAACATCAACTACCTTGGTAAAGTTTTCTCATATTTTTCTTATCTCACTTTGTGTTATAAAAAGAATTGATTTTGTTTCTAGAAACTCTTCTTCCTTATTAGCCTGGATAACTTTCAGAAAATCTATTATCTTTTAGGATTCATCTATCTTCAACCTATTCTATTTATTTTCTCTAATAAGTGTGGATTATTTCATGTTTAGGTTCTCATTGTTAGTTAAAAAATTGTCATAACATTTTAGTTTTCTTTCAAGATCACCAATATTCTAATTATGATATTTAATGAAATTGAAATTTGTATCTCCATTCTTAATCCAATCACTATTATCAAAAGTTATACTTTCAACATCTTTATTAAGCATCTTTCTTTCTTTCTTTCTTGAGTTTATTATTATTCTCAAATTATTTTTCTATATTTTCTTTGAGAATCCATTAAATTTTTGTAATTTCTTTATAACTATAATCACTATCTAAATAATTAGTTCCATTTTAAACATGAGAAATAAAATTGAGTTGATGATCATGTTCATCACCAGATAAAAAATCATCCATATTTATTCATATTAGAAAATTTTTCTTTTTCTTTTAATAAGGAATTTTTTTATATGTTTCTTCCACTTTTGTTTCTAAGATTTATCATCATCTTAATATTCATACTTATACTCCTTATTTTTCTTCCTTGGACAATTTTGTGCAAAACGTACTTTCCCTTCACAATTCTAAAATTTTAGATTCTCACTTTTCTATTTACCCATATTGTATTTCTTTGAAAGGAGGGAAATAATTTTATTGAAATCATTAGTTTCTTCCTCAACCTCTAAATCACTTGATTCTTCTTAAGATTCTTTAACTTTGTTTTTTTCCTTTTAACAAATATTTAAAATCCATTTCTCTATCAGATTTTTTATTAATATGAATTTTTCTCATTTCATATGCCCTAAAGATATTATAAAGTTCATCCAAGGATAAATCTTCACAATCTTCTAAGTTTGAAACTTTGTCATTAAATCTATATGTAATGTTTCTCATAAGTTTCTTAATAATTGTAGATTATTTTATCTTATCATAAAAAATTCTAATGTTACAAACAATATCATTTACCCTTATAAATTATCTCTCAATAGTTTCATCATCATCCATTTTCAAATCCTTAAATCTTCTTCTATAGATTTATAACTTGACTTATCTATCTTTCTCATTCCTTTAACAGAAATTTCTTAACTTATCCTAAATTTTTTTATATGTTGGAAACCCCATAATCTTTGTATAAAAATTATTAGTAATATACATCAACAAAACATTTTGATCTTTTCTGTTGGATTCAATACTTTTTATTATTGGAAACTACCATAGAGGATTCATTAATGAGATAAAATACCACTATTTCTGTATCTATAACTTCAAGGAAAAGTGAAAGAAGATAGGGTGATATCTAATTATTCCATATATGATAGTTCTTTCCCTAAAAAATAGGAACATCCCAATTGTATACTGAATTGAAATTATCCATTATCAAATATGTATATTTCATAGGGAACCTCCATCTAATAGTAATTGTTGTTCCCAAGTAGGATCGAGACCACTGGGTGGGGTGGGGGTGGGGGGGAGTGAATTAGTGGTTCCTTTTTATTTTATAAGTAAGTTTCTTAACTCCTTAACAAAAAATTTCTTAACATATGAAACTTTTTAGAGTTACAATACACTCAAATAAATCTCACAAAATCACCTTTAGTATGAAATAAATATAAAGAGAAGACAACACATGATATTTTCAAGGTTCGGTATAAAGACCCACCCATTTCCATGTTGGATAGTCCCAAAAACATGGATTCTTTCACTAAATTATTTATATAATATAAAGGCACAAGGAGTGAAAAATTATAAAATAGAAACTTTGTTGATATAATTGGTTATACCCCCCCCAATAACCTTTTCAGTATCCACTTTTCTGAGAAAAGCCTTTTCAGTAACTGTTAAGTATCCATAGTTAGAAGCTTCACTTTCTTTCTTCTTTTCTAATACACTTCAGAAAGTATTCACTTTATCCACAAGTAAGATGGATCAAAATTTACTTTCTTACAATCTTCAAGAACTTAAAAAATTTTCTAAGTAACTTATTGGTATTGAAGAATTCTCTAGAAAACTTATCTATAAAACTTCCTAAGAAAAAGTCAGTCCGATCTCCCTTAGTTCAGTAACCTCTATCCAATGGTCTCTATCTAATTGGTCTCAGATTGATTATCCTTCTTCTCTTCCTTCTTCAATTGAGTAGAATATCAATCGACATCTCAAAATTCCTTTTTACATTGAAATTTAGTTTAATGAACCTTTCTACGATGGATGTCACTCTAATAGGACCACTCTGATGAACTTTCTACAATGATTGTATTGAACCTCACTTTGATAGACTCATTCTGTTAGAACTTCCTCAACATAAACTAGAAAAAAAGTCAAGTTAGAAACTCAATACCTATTTCACAATTATTGGATATCTAGAATATGTAAACAAATCTATGTTTTTGTAAACATTTTACAAATAAACTGTGCTCTCCTTTTATAGAAAATCAATATATGGTTTGGGTAGGATTCTGAAAATATTTCCTGCTCAACCAAATTTTATGAATATTCAATTATCCTTAAATATTGTATCAATATATGAATTATTAAATAATTTATATTTATTTAGGGATATTATCGAGCCTTCTAAAAAATTTATGATTCTTTTTGTTTACAAACATTCTTCAATACGATTCTTCATTACTATTGTTCATTACGATGAAGACATATGAAAAACTAAAGATGGACCATTATGATGACTTCTTGTGAACACTAAAAGTATTCTCATATGGATTCTTCATACCAACTGTTAAGAGTAATACATTGAAAACCATTATGAAATTTATTTAAAGTATTTATCCTTTTATTCTTCCTCAGAACGATGATCACATATACGATTATTTTATTGGTGTTTGTATGCATTTGATGAATTAGTCTCTGCTTTAATCCGATAAATGTTATCATTTTCATTCTAATGAGTCTTCAACTCTTCTAGAAACAATAAATTCTTTTGTTCTTTTACTTTTAACCCAATTATTAGAGAACAAAGTATGAATTATTGTTTTCCTTAACCCAATTGAAATATAATTCAAAATTTATAAAAAATTATTCCTTTGATGTTACTTTGTATCTGATGTCTCAAAGATACCAACAATTCAGAAAATAAATCAGTGTCAGAATTCATTACTATGGATCAATGACATACCACCTCTGATGGAATGATGTTGAAAATGAATTTTTTACATCAGTAAGATCAAAATTACAGCCTTATTATATTTTCACACCTATTATTATCATACTGATGATCTTCATCCTTTTGTGTTCGGTTTCCTCACACTGATGTGAAACATCAAAATACTTCACATTATATTCTCCTCTCTTCCACAAACTTTCTTTTTTCCACAAACACTAGCTGGTAATCATGAATTATTCAGGACTTTGAGAACATTTAAGATTAGATTTACTAAGATCTATCTTTCATTGGGTATTATCATAACTTCACATACTTACAACAATATATTTATTAAAAACTAATCCTTAATATTATTGGTAGCAATGACTTTAATTATATTATTTCCTTCATAAGGATTGAATCATAAGTCTCTAGAAAACTCATGACTTTTGTGAATTACAATGTAGAAAAGAATCATCATATTTAATACTTGAAAGTTCTATTACTTCCCAACCATTAGGTCTCATTCAACATCTTATAAGAAACGATTCCTATAAGTCTCTAACTTCTTGTTACGATAAAATATTTCATTCCAGACTCAATACAATTTCCCAATTTTTTTGAATTTTTATCAACATCCCAATATGATGGATCGTATTGACTCATGTCGATGTGTTGGATCTGATTATCATTCTGATAGTCTAGATTTGATTCTCATGATAATTGTTTTAGATCCAATTTAAAACATAACACACACCATTCATCAATATGAATTTATATTAACTTATCAACATGCTTTATTTATTCAACATATTGATCTATTGAAAAAAATAAAACCAAAACACAACTTGGGCCTAACAAATTGATGTCAATGTACACTGAAGATACTACTTAAGGCTTTTTTAAGTGAAAATGTATCCTCAATCCATATATGAATCATATAAAATTTTTTGGTTGAGAAAAAATAGGATATAGTAAAATAAAATATCATCTTTTAGTATACATCTAACAATCTATCACTTACACTAAAATCCATATGGAACTTATGAAAAACTTTAGAAATCATTGTTAATGAATCTAAAATATGTTTAGATGTGATTTATCAAAATATATTTATTTTGGAACAAAAAAATTATCAATAACATAATCCTTATCTAAAGGCCTAAATATGTGACCCTATTGTATGGAGTAGTGTTGATAACAAATATGGAATCATGATTTCATTTATTTAAGAAAATAATGACCTCTAGAAATTAATCATTGCTAATAAATATATAAACGAGTATGGTGAGATCTCGATCAAACATACTCATAACTATATGACCCTTTAGGCATTATTATCATTAATAAAAAATATGAAATCCTGATTTAATTAATATAAGTAAAGTGCGGCCTCTATCAAAGTATCAGTGCTACTCAAGATACAAATAGGTTTGGTGTGATATCAATCAAACAAACAAATATCTCTATATGAACATGTAAACCACAAGATGTATCATATATATCATATGAATAACTATATAACCCCTTTTCCCTTAACATTAATTTAAAACTAAACATGGAAAATGTCAATATAGTATAGGTAAAATTATTTATACATGATTTTCTAAAATAGTATGACTAGTTTGATGAATACATCACATTACATTCATCTAGATAATGAGCACTTCACATATCACACAATTTTGTAGACAAACAAATCAAGGTCCTAGATGTATTATCACATCATTTGAGTGAAAAAATTCCATATTGGTTGAGCTCCAACTGATGACATGATCAACCACTTACCCAATCACCCCTAATTAACTAAGTCTTAAAGATTACATAAGAAATATATCAATCTATAAAGGTACTCATGTTAGGTATCTCATCAACCATAGGTAATGGGGATTAATTATAATAATCCCCCAAGGTATATAGATGGTTGTATGACATTCCATGATATATTATTTTGTGGTTCAGTCTAAATAATAAGTCTTGACTTATTACCTTATGAGTCTATTATCTATTTCTATAAGAAAACTTTTGTGTCAAGTATAATATTCTACTCATTATAAAAATAACATGACATTAAAACCCACAATAATCTATGATGATCATTGATTAAGGATAAATATATAATGAACCAAGCTAGGTCAATTTGACATGTCATATGAGTCAGTCTGCTATAAGGCCCATGGAGCATTCTTGATCACCCCTGGCTGGAAACTAGTGCTCGGGTATTACAATTTACCATGTGAGAATTATTTCACCCTTAATAGAACAAGGATAAAAAGTTTTTTCCAATTGGGAACCAGAAATGAGGTATCAATGCATTGTATAAACACTCCAAGAAAAAAAGTATTTATAAAAACAAAAAAATCCAAACATGAAAAAATAAGGAATAACCAATATATTTTACTAAAACATTGCCCAGTCCATAAAACCATTTTATACAAAGCCTTTACATACGATGGTAAGAGACCAAAAAATAAAGAAGTGGTATGAAATGGAAAGTACACAACACAACACAAATCAGTCCAATGAACTTAGGAGATGAACTACACCATCACCATGTGAATCTCAAGTTACCACTATAACTCAACGTCACCCACTTCACAAAGGGGAAGGTGTTAACCAAATATGCAAGCTAAACTTGAAAACCTAAAAAATATATAAGGACTACATACCCAATAATGTGAGTATGTAGGGTGTGAGACAATGATCAATAGGCTACCAGCAGTAGTTTATACCATTATTTTTTATAAAATAAACAAAGTTTAGTAGTCTAAAAATAAATATATACAAATAGGATTTCATTTCATTTTTTAGAAAAAACATACATATAAACACTCCCATTTTACAAAGATTTCCTTTGAAACATAAATAAAACCATTCATTTACCATTTGAAATACACCATGGATAACACCATATTTCTTTCCTCTAAAACATATATACACACTTGAAGTACAAGTAAAGGAAAAGGGAAAACTATAAAATAAATCAATTCCATGGAATTTCATAAAAGAATAATAATCATGTTAAAAGGTAAACCAAATGACATCAATATTTGACCAAAAATATATAATATATCAAAGTAGGATCAAATAAAGTAGTAAGAAACTCACATCGTAAATAGTTTATAAATAAATAATAACATATGACATATATCATGAGGAAAAAATATAGGGACTAATAGGACAATATTTGATGTTCATAGGTGGAAAAAACTGTCGGTAGGTTTTACGGTCCTATAACTCATCACCTGAATTACTTTAAATTATCCTCATCAATGACACATCCCTTAGATAGGTCATGAAGTTAAACTACGAGCTACTATCCAGTTCATAACTCTCAACTTTCAAGGCATATAACTCTTGATTTCCCACTTAGTGGACTAGGGTTACTCTTGGAATAACTAGAGGAGGCGGTCCACTAAACAAGAACATGTCAATAACATGGGACAAGGAAAAATAATCTAATATAAATCTCCCTCCCACCTCTAACACCATTTTAATAAGATCCCTAACACATAATAAAAATAAAAACCATGAATCATAAATTATTTAACCACTAAAACATGCATATAAGCATAAAAAATAGATAATACTGGGGATCAAAAAAGGTGTAACCATCAATAAATAAAATACCTTTCTCACAAGACTCCATACAAGAATTTAATTTTAAACAAAGAATCTAGAAATTATTTTTTAAATCCACCTTTGAAAACAAAGTAAATTCTAAGAAGCACATAAATAATATCAAGGCACCATCATGCCCAAATAACCAAAGGCATCATCAAATAATCCAAAAAAAAACATACAACTCTTTAAGAAAATATGGAATGACTTTAAATATTAATACCCCACTTAGAAAATCTATTTTGTCTAAAAAAAATAATAACTTTTTTTTTGAATAAATTCATTTTTTGAATTTTATCTAGCACTTAGAATACACAACACACCATTTCAAATGGAAAATCCATTTAATTCATAAATCCACCCGTTTTTATAAATGAAAACCTAAATAATTTATGTAAATCCCTTTATAAAACACATATAGATATCACATACTAATTTAAATATATTAAAACCATATTTTAAACATCAATAATACTATGAATTCTCAAATAAAAGTCAGTAAAACAGAAATACCTACCTAAAACAACATTTACATGTCATATTTAATGAAATCAAATAGAAGAGGCTATAAAAGAAGGCTCATAACCTCCAGGAAAAAACCCTAATTTTGAAAAAACCTAGACATTAGATTCATTTCCTCTGGATACTAGGGTTAGAATAAAAGATAGAAACACAGAGAAAACCAAGGGAAATAGGAAGGAGAATCTCTTACTATGAGTTTTAATGGAGGAAACACCATTAAATAATTACAAAACCACTATATAAGAGATTTTATGAGGAGGAATATGGCTAGATATGAACCTCAGTCGATCCCTTTGAATGGGGGAAGATATAGGAGGCGATTATAGTTAAAAATAAGTTAAAAATAAAAAATACCCCAAACTAACTATGTTTAAAGGTTCACTCGCATAGTTTGAAAAACCATGAGATCAACACTATTAAAAACTATAGAGGTTTCATGGTTTATACTACACATATTTTCATACCATTCAGCAAACCATATTTCCCTAGAAAATCTCCAAAAATTCCAAAGATTCCTCGTGAAAGACTCCAAACCCAAAGAAGAATTTAATAATATGAATATATACAATATAGTGACACTTTGGTGCGTCACAAATTTAATGTAATAATTTTATGGGATATTATCATTATGATATTCCTGAAAAATAATTTATATTATACATTAATGAATGATAAATGAACATTTCATTTATTTATAAAACCATGATTCATTATTCAACCATTACATTCAAACTCTTATATATCGTATACTAAGAAATTTAATATGGCCCTTCTATTTTTTTTAAAGTAATGACATCATTAGTGGATCTACTATATTTTACTCCACAAACAGCCATAATATCCTAGCATCACCCCTCTCAATTAGTTCTCTTATGATATGGTATTTGTGAAGGATATGTTTGGTCCTTTTTTAAGATAGGGGTTCTTTGACCAAATCAATGGGCCCACTATTTTCATATTAAATCTCAATTGCTTCGTAAATTATAAGAACTAACCCAATTTTAGTGAATAAATTATTCATCCAAATATATTTCTTGATTGCATCTAATAAAACAATTTATTTTGACTTTATTTTTTATTTTACCACAATGGATTATTTAGAACTCATCCAGCTGATAGCTCCATCATTCAGGAAAAAGACAAAACTAGATTGTTATCTCATGTCATATTTTTAAGGTTGGAAACTTACATAAATGTTACCCTTTACATAGAGATTATCCTATCCTCCAAATATCAAGAACATTTCCTTAGTTATTATTTAGTAGTTTAAATATGTTCTTTATGATAGTCCAATGAATCTCACTAGGATTAGATTGGTATATACTTATTCTAAGATCATAGGTGAATTAATACCAAGTACAAAAAATATAATACATGATAGATCCTATGGAATACACAAAAATAATTAAATCTACCATGTTTCATTATTTATAATAATCTTGAATCTTCCTAAGATTCATTCCCTGAAATATTAGTAAAGACCCCATTTAAGAGTTCTCCATGCTAAAACCCTTTATAACTTTATAGATTCATGTGTTATAACCGAGTCCAAGTATCATCTTAGATCTATATATATTGATCTTCATACCTAGTAATTATAATGATTCATCCATGTATTTAATAGAGAATCATTTCTTCAACTAGATCTTTATAGAATGTAACTTTGGGATTTTATTTTTGATAAGTAGTTTTTCATCCAAATATAATATAAAAAACTCTAAAAAACTATCACTAATAATATTATATAATCACTAATCATCCATGTTATTGATGAAATAAAATACTTTGATCACATCGTCAAACTGGATATTATAACTCTGATAATCTTATTTCAGTTTATAAATGGATTGTTGTATCTTACATACCTTAACAAAATCATTTTCTCTACAAAACCTTTAGTCTATATCATGTACACATCCTAGAATAAAAGTAATGTGGTTTTGAAATCCATTTTATATATCTCATTATTAGAATGATCTTATATGTAAAGAAATATTCAAATAGACTTCGTCATTGCAAAAGGTGAACAAGTTTCTTCATATTCAATACCATGAATTTGTTTGTAAAACTTTTCCACTACCCATGCTTTATAGGTAGAAAATATACTATTTGGGTTAGTTTTTATGAAGAAAACCCACTTGAACTATATGGGTCTCACCCTTTTAGGTTTATGTAATAAGTTCCGACCTTGGTTAGTTTACATGGAGTTTATTTTAGATTCCATCAATTTTAACGATTTCTTAGATTTAAAACTATTTCTTGCCTCCGATAAGTTGTAGGTTCATATTTTATGAAAATTATTTATCATTATTTTTTACAAGAAATATATATATCATGAAATTTTGATGAATACTACATGAACTTTGAAGTTCTTATATAACTCAACTTAGTTCTTCTTCCACAACTCTTTATTGAACCAACACAACCAACATCTAAGAAACACCTCCAATTTATTGGTCTTGAACTTCTCCAAGTTCAAATTTCCTCCCACAGACACCTCAAATTATATATTCATTCTCAATAAATATAATAGTTTAATCCATGAACACTTTTTACTCAGTAGTATTATTGAATTAATATCCCTTAATTTCCTTAGTATAACTAAAAAATAATATTTTTTATGAATAGGGGTCAATGTTTTAAGAAATAAATCATCATATAAATGCTTAAAAACACCAAATACACATAAAATATATATTGATACATTTCCTAGTTAATATATCATATGATGGATTTATGAATCCTTTACACAGAATATGATTGTTGGAATGCAACCGTCTCTAGAGCATAACCCCAAAATGAAATCATAAGGTTACATTGATTCATCCTCATTTGAACCATGCCTCAAAAGTTTCAATTCATATTCTAAGACACACTATTCCATTATCGTATTATAGGTGGAGGGTGTTGTAGAATAATTATTTCAATATTTAAAATGATCAGTGAATTCTTGGAATATTTATTCACCATCCCACTTTGATTAGAGAATCTTAATACTTTTTACCAGTAGATTTTTTTACTTCATTCTAAAACACTTCAAACTTTTAAGAGGTTTCATATGTGTGTATCATCATAAATACATAACCATATCAACTAAATTCACCAGTAAAACTAATGAAGTACCTAAAACCATTCCTTTATTTTGTAATCATTGGTCCATTTACATCACTATGTATAGGATCTAAGAGCCCACTATCCCTTTCACATTTCCACTAAAAGGTTCTTTGTTCATATTATTAAAAAAATATTTGTATGTATCAAATGATTCATAATAAAATGAGTCAAAAAATCAATCTCTATAGATTCTTTGGATGTATTTCTCATTTATATGTCTAATTTGATAATTCCATAGTTAGGTGGGATTAATATCAATCCCAAATTTCTTATTCTGAATTTTATAGATAGTATAATCTATATCTAGAATATATAATATGATTTACATGTTCCCAATGGAATAACAAATTTATTTCTTATATATAGAATAAAAATTGTTCTTAATAATGAATTAAAATCCCATATCATCCAAATAAGATATAGAAATCAAATTTCTGTTTATGGTGGGAATATAATAATAGTTATTTAATTCAAATACTAGTACATTGGGTATACTTAAATAATAAGTATTTAATTCTAATATAGAAACTCTTACTATATTACCAATATAAATATTTACTTATCCCTTTATCAATTCACTCATATCTATAAGCTTGTGTGTTATTGGTATAATTTTTTGACACATAACCAATATCCAATACCCATGAGTCAGAGTTAGATGAATTTATCCCTATAAAATTCACATTTAGATGCTTAAAGTGATTATTTTTTTGAATAATTCCCAACCTTATTTACCAAATTTGAAATTTTTATAGGTTATACCTATAAGAGATCTCAATATGATTATCATGAAGTATATTGTAATATTCAAGAAATACATATCTATAGGTGAGTATCATGTTATATATTTTTTCATAAATGGATTTTAATGAATATACTCCCACTAAAAATTATGACCCCACACATCATATCCATTTATTATGTAACTCCCCGACCCCAGTTACCCAGAGTCGGTGCATTATTACATAACATTAGCATGATCACAAAAGATCAAGTCTCAAAATACCGATTAGTTTAGTATCCTTGGAAACACTAGATACATTAATAAGTCTTACATTACATGATAATGTGAAAAACTACAACAAAATAGTCTCCATAGCCCACACTCATATCCCCTCAGACGATCCCTATAGGTCAGATGCTTAGTAAGGATAACAATATAGCAGAAACTTTCATAAATAAGAATAAACATTTAAGGAAATGTATAACTAAAACAAAAGAATTTTAAACTTGAACTTAAGCATAATATTCCAAAAATAAAACGAAATAATTCCATTTACTTATTCACATGGATATTATACTAGTCGAATAATCACATGTAATATCAATAACCACTTTCATAATGATGGAATGCATAATGACATACTATCATAACCACATAGTCAAGGCCTTGTGCCAAGAATACAAATAAGAAATTTTAAAGGCCTTGTGCCAAGACACTAGTTTATCTCATGAGACCTACCGATGCATCGAGGAGCTATAGAGGGATCCACTTGTCACTTACTAAGTCCAATGCATTCCTTATATGAACAGGTTTAAACATAACATAAACATTCGTATTAAAACTAGCATACGAAATGTAAATGCTTTATCCATAAACCATGAATGGTATAAAAATAACACATCCACAATCAAATATATCACAAAACCTTCAATACTATATGGAAGTTTTGTATCATAATAAATCAACTTCAAATAATCTTAAAATCTATCAAAGGATGTTGACATAGATGAAATCAAAACTATTTGAGAGAAATATCTCTTTTTTCGAAATCATTTAAAAGTCACATAATTATAAAATAAAACATTTACTTTGAAAATATTCTTATAAGCTTTTAAGGGAAGATTCAATGATTTTATAATGGCAGAAAATAACCGCACCTGCCGTATAAGTTAAAAAGACATTCTTACCTTAATTTTGTCGAAAAGGTTAAAAAGAACATTGTTTGGAAAGTGATGGAAAGATTCCTTTCAAACCATTTTATAAAAAGTCAAAAAAGGGTATAAATTACTTTAACGAATATTATATTAAATAGAAAAAATGTTTTGAAATACATTTTCAAGAAACATGGATGTAGATGATAAGGAGATCCCAGTATATAATTACGCATAAACAACCTCGGATAATAAAGAGATTGTGAAATTAACCCTTAACTTGTACTTTTCCTTGGTCGAGGGTAGGTTAACCTCTTTTATAATGGTGAAATAATTGTTATTAAATTATAAAAGAATTATATACATTAATATGATATCATATATGATCTTTTAACATTTCTTAGTTAATAATATCTTACTATTATCGTCGTTTCAGGTGTTAACAGATTCATTTTCCTTTATATTATTTTTTATGTGAGTCATATTTGTTATGGATGGGATTTATATTATTAATATCCAGAATTATATCAAGTCTTTGAACCTTATTTTTAATCATTGAATTAAAGTTAGTCTTTAATGGATACGTCGGGGAATGAATCTCATCGCATTCGTGGAGACGGTAATCCGTACGTACACACGTGCGACAATATCATTCTCTTGATATTAAAATAATATATAATTGGATGTTATATCATATATACAGAATCATTATCATGTTATATTTATTATTTAAATCAATTAAACATCATCATCATACCCATCCAAATAATAATGTATTGAATAACAATTACACCACGACGTGGAGACGGTAAGCCGTACGTACGCACATATGGTGACATGTCATTAATTATCATGTTATAATGAATTTGGTTGTACCATATTTATAAAAACATCACAATATATAGAATATAATGTAGTTATTATTTTAGAATGGAATCAATAAAGAGAAAGGAAGTGGAAGAATTAAGGAACTTGAAAGAGGTGATGAGATATTTACCTCTTCTTTGGGTTCTTCTTTTTTATTGTTCAAAAGGACTCCTTAGGTTGGATTTATGACCAAAGAAATGCATCTAGGATGAAGTTAGGGTAGTTGATAGGATATTTGGGCAGATTTTGGCCGAGCCAAAAGTCTTTTAAGGTGTGAATTGGAGAGAAGGGGGAGTTCCCTTTTATAAGAGGGGTGAGAGGCACCTTTGGAAAAGCTAGAAATATTATTTTATAATAAAATAATTTTTTGTTTCTAATGACTTAAAAGTGAATTATTTAAATTATAAGGTGGTTATGGGTCTAAAACCATCCAACAAATAGGTTTTAGACAGGTTTTCGTCACTATATTGACTTTATCTTTTAGATTTAACTCATAGTTAAATAGTTTGACATTTACCATGTCTCTTTGTTTTTTTATATTATATAGTTAATAAACTTACTATAAACTTTCAAGAGAACCCCAATAGGTTCATTAGTGTCACATATCATATTATTTAGGCTCTCTTTCCAAACCTTATACTTTAAATTATATTTTATCAACCAATAATATTGTATTTTTTTTTAAAAACTCATTTATGTCAATTTTGAGATTATTTAATAATTGATTTTTGTTAAAGTCCTAAAAAAATTATTACTTATAAATAAATAAATTTAATCAACCCTAATATGTCATATTAACCCATAAAATTTTTTTATGGCATTAAAATTTTCAAATTATATTTATTTTAATATTTATAATATCATTTATTTGATTCTTTCATTAATAAGAAAAATACTGCATCATCATTGTGTCATAAATAAATTTAACTTTTAAATGTGTAAAAATTATAGATAAAATACCATTATGTAGGAAATAGTTTTATCTTTCTAATTAATATTTATAGTTATACATATAACATGTATAACCCTATGTAAAAATTGTTTTACTAAAAGATATATTCTTATGTCATTTTTGTGTTTACTTTAACTTAATTAATATAAAGTGTCATTATGACTTACAAGTGGCTCCATGGGGTCCCAAAATCGACCCAAATATACCCATGGTTAGAAATTTATCATCCAATTGGGTTAGGACACTTGTTAAGGTAATTTAATATTATTACAATATTATTTATTACCCTTATTTACCGGATTTATCCTTTAACCATGGTAAATGGAATATTTACCGAAGTAATTATTCAAAATGTTTAAAAATAAAATTTACCTATTTACACAATTTGGACCCCCTGATTCCAAATATGGAATCCATTTTTATAAATTCAAAACATATAATTGGCATAAATTAATTTAAAATTAATTCCCGTTGTCAAAACAAAAAGCGTTCTTTTATGAAATAATAACTACCAAAAGATTAACACTTGTTTATGTCAAATTTAAATGTGAAATTACTTATAATGACATAAATTATATTAAATGATAAAAATATAATCTAATTATACTTACAAACCATTAAAAATCATAATTTATCACTATTAATTATTTCTATTTAAAAAGTTGTTTTTAATTAAAATTTAGTATTTTTCACTATTCATCAAAAATTGAACGTTTTCAGAAAAATACCAAAAATTCACCATAGGACAATTTTGATATTATGAATTCAAAAATTAAGTCTATTTTACCAAATTCAAAACATAGAAATTTCATTTATTAATTTAAAATTAATTCCCTTTATCAAAACCAAAAGGCTTATTTTTAAGAAACAAGATCTATCAAAAGATTGACACTTGTTTATGTTCAATATCAAAGTGAAATTACTTACAATGACCAGAATTGGATTTAATGGAAAAAATATAATCTATTTATACTTCCAAACCATTAAAATATATAACTTAAAACTATAAATTATTTTGATTAAAAAATTTGTTTTCAGTTAAAATATAGTATTTTTCACTATTCACCCAAATATGAAAGTTATCAAAAAAAAAATATTTATTGAAAATAAATTCTTATGTCTCGATTATAAAGAATAATTTTATTTTTTCAAATAGAATATATAAAAGTTTCAAATATTTGGTTTAAAAATGGTTCATCATTAAAAGGCAGCAAAAGTGCATTTTTTGAAATAAATACTTCTTTTATTTGAAAAAATGAATTTGTTCTTAAATTATGTATAAGAAACTAATAATATAGATTCTAAAATTTAAGGATTATATATAGTTAAATATTCAATTAATACTACTCATAACCGCTTTTGAACGGCTAGTTTGGTAATCTTGTGGTGCGCTCGAACCCGGTGTTGCCTGTAGTGCAAGTTATTGAATTACTTTGAAGAAATAATGTACTATGAAATATTGGGGTGTTACATTCTTCCCTCCTTCAATAAATTACGTCCTCACAATTTGAAATTGTTCTTCTAAAATAAAAGGTTGAAAATAGAAAATACCTTTGTGGGAAAACCCACATCAGAAATTGGGTTAATAAAATTTAGTCTTAATAAGGGGAAAAGGGGAATGAAAAAGTAACCACCAAATTATGATCTTGATTAGGAGAACATTGGTGGAAATTAGAGAAAAATAATTGGAGGAAAAATGTAAAAATTTATAGGGAGTGATTGAGGTCATCAGTCACAAACAATTATAGAATTGAGAGCCTCAAAGACATCAATCTATGATGATTTAAAATATCATTTGTTATAAAAAACATAACACATTTTTAGTTTTAAGATCCCTTACCCAAATTTTAAGAATTAATTTATTCATAGAATAATAGAATAAAAAAATATATACTTGACAAGTAGAGTTCCATCCTTTAACTAATATCTACCACAAACTCATCTTTCACTCTAAAAGATAATAAAACTAAAAAAAAATTCTATTTATCCTATTCGTATAGGGTTACAAAAAAAATGAATTTATAATTCATCTACTAGACCCTTTAAAAAAACTACATCATTCAATCCAAGACATCACGTGTGTCAGTGGTAGGTGATACACCCTTGTCGCGCTTTGGTTACAGGTTCAAGTTTTGCGGCCTTGTCGGATGCGACGGGTTGCCGCCCGACCTCCAGGTTGTCCTTTTTATGGAAATCCAAAAATTATCTCAAACTATACTTATCCAAAATACTTATGTCCAAACTCACAATCCAAAATTTATAGGGAAGTTAAACACAATGAAAATCCTTTTTTCCATGTAATAACATGTGAACACCTTCATCATGTATTCTTTTAAAACACTGCAACATCCTGAATTACCACAAAACCTTATTGATTACATTCATGCTCCCTTATTCATTGTAGAATACTGGATATACTCCTTCTATCCAAAAATGTTATAATCTCAAACAATTATGGAATATACAAATCATTAATCAGTTTCAAGGTAGTCAAGAATATCCAATATAATTTATCCAAATCAAACACATATTATTCCAAAATCACTACCTTAGTATCAGAACCATATTATGGTTTATCTTTCTCTCAACCATATATTTTCCAAAAATTTAACCTACTATTGAGTCACTTTTCTTGGTTCCACACAATCTCAAGTCCTTAATGAAATAGTACTACAATAGAATCCTTATATACTCCATAATTATTATAACCAGTAAATCATTGATACAACACTAAAATGACATAATTCTTTAATAACAAGATAAGAAATCTAATCATTCCTCCTCATCTATGGTAATATAATAACGTGATTCTTATCCAATATCATCATTTGGGGAATACTCTAATGATTTGGACATTGGTTCGTGTAGTGTCCCAACTCCTTGCAGATGAAGCATTGTACATTTGAAACCTTTTTCTTACCCTTGCAGTCATGTACATAGTGTCATTTTTCTCCACACCTATAACAAACTCCCATTCCCTTCAGGCAAGTTCCAGGGTGTTTTTCCCACAATTATCACATATGAAAAAATTCTTATTTTCCCACTTCCCTTTATCCATATTTCTCTCTGCCATCCTTTTCTTCTCTTTCTTCCCTTAAAATCCATAGGACTCATAGAATTATTTAGTTATATTATTAACACATGATACTATTTATTCATATGTTGAGAATACATGGGGGAAAATTTCCCTTCTAAATTTTGGCTTAATACCGTGAAAGATATGATCCTTCTTACTATTTGGATCATACGTATTGCTGGAGTTCACATTCCTTCTGCTGGATTCCATTTCTATATAATGGTATACACTAGGTCACTTCATGAATTGAAATGAATAATTCCAAACTTGTAAAATACCTCACGTAGATTAAATAGTTTATGGATATAATTCATAATCATAAAAATGTTTTATTTGAGGAATTATATACTCATAAACCCTTCATAATGGTTTGTAAATAAAATGAGAATTATCCCAAGCATATCCCTCGAGAGTGTCGTAACCAAGAGTGCAGCAAGGCTCGTTGTCATGCACCGGTTCCCGTTTGAGTCTAACTCAAAGTTGTGTTTTTGGGGTTTAACCCTAGGTACATCTATGCTAGAGCAGCCTCTACCTGCTCGTATCCAGATAGGGATGTATTGCTCAGAAAACTCACAAAATCTCTACATTACCAAAATTATAGGAAGTTCTTCTATACTAACCCACAAAGTCTATCTTAGGGTAATGTTCTCTAATCAGAGTTTATCTAAATCTAGCTTCCAAGGTTTATACTAAACTTTCTTTGATACTAACTGTAATGCCCCGACCCCAGTTACCTAGAGTCGGTGCATTATTACATAACATTGGCATGATCACAAAAGATTAAGTCTCAAAAGACTGATTAGTTTAGTAGCCTTGGAAACTCTAGATACATTCACAAGTCTTAAATTACATGATAAAGTGAAAAAATACAACAACATTGTCTCCATATCCCACACCTATATCCCCTGAGACTATCCCTACAGGTCAGTCATAAAATAATTCTTCACATCATAGGAAAAATAAAACATAGAAAGGGGTGATCTCATATGCTCAGTAAGGATAACAATATAGTAGAAACTTTCATAAATAAGCATAAACATTTATGACAATGTATAACTAAAAAAAAATCCTTTTAAACTTGAACTTCAACATAATATGGAAAAGATAAAATGAAATAATTCCATTTACTTATTCACAGAGATATTCTACTAGTCGAATAATCACATGCAATATCAATAACCACTTTCATAATGATGGAATGAATAATGCCAGACTATCATAACCAAATAGTCAAGGCCTTCTGCCAATACTACAAATAAGATTTTTTAAGGCCTTGTGCCAAGACACTATATTTTATCATGGTACCTACCGATGCATTTAGGAGCTATAGAGGGCTCCACTTGTCACTTACTAAGTCCAAAGCATTCTTCATATGGATAGGTTTAAACATAACATAAAAATTCGTATTAAAAATAGAATAAAAAATGTCAATACTTTATACATAAAACATGAATGGTATAAAAATAAAACATCCACAGTCAAACATATCAAAAAACCTTCAATACTATATGGAATTTTTGTATCATAATAAATCAACTTCAAATAAGCTTGAAATCCATCAAAGGATGTTGACATAGATGAAATCAAAACTATTTAAGAGAAATATCTCTTTTTTCAAATTCATTTAAAATTAACATAATTATAAAATAAAAAATTTACTTTGAAATTTTTCTTATAATCTTTTAAGAGAAGCTTCAATGATTTTATAATGGTGTAAAATAGCCGCACCCGCTGTATAAGTTAAAAAGACATTCTTACCTTAATTTTGTCGAAAAGGTTAAAAAAGACCTTGTTTTTAAAACGACGGAAAGATTCCTTTAAAAACATTTTATAAAAAGTCAGAAAATGGTATAAATGACTTTAAACCATAGTCTATTAAATAGAAAAAATGTTTTGAAATTCATTTTTAAGAAACATGGATGTGGATGATAAAGAGATCCCAGTAGATAATTACGTATAAAAAACCTCGGATAATAAAGAGATTGTGAAATTGACCCTTACTTTGTACTTTTCCTTGGTAGAGGGTAGGTTGACCTCCTGTATAATGGTGAAATAATTATTATTAAATTATACAAGAATAATATACATTAATATGATATCATATATGATATTTTAACATTTCTTTGTTAATAATATCTTAGTATTATCGTCGTTTTGGGTGTTAACAGATTCGTTTTCATTTATATTATTTGTTATGTAAGTCATATTTTTTAGGTATGGGATGTATCTTATTCATATATAGAATGATATAAAGTCTTTAAACATTATTTTTAATCATATAATGAAAGTTAGTCTTGAATGGATACGTCGGGGAATGAATCTCATCGCGTTCGTGGAGACGGTAATCCGTACGTACGCACGAGCGGCAATATCATTATTTTGATATTAAAATAATATATAATTGGATGTTATATCATATATACAGAATTATTATCATGTTATATTTATTATTTATATCAATTACACATCATCATTATACCCATCCAAATAATAATGTATTGAATAACAATTACACCACGATGTGGAGACGGTAAGCCGTACGTACACACGTATGGTGACATTTCATTAAAAGGTTGGATAGAATAATGAATTTTATTGTACCATATTTATAATAACATCACAGTGTATAGAAGATACTAGATTTATTATTTTATAATGGAATCAACAAAGAGAATGGAAGTGGAAGAAGAAAGGAACTTGAAAGATGTGATGAGATATTTACCTGTTCTTCGGGTTCTTCCTTTTGATTTGATCAAAAGAACTCCTTAGGTTAGTTTTATGACCAAAGTAACGTATCTAGGATAAAGGGAGGACAGTTGATAGGGTATTTGGGCAGATTTTGGCCGAGCCAAAAGGATTTGAAGGTGTGAATGGGAGAGAAGGGGGAGTGCCCTTTTATAAGAGGGGTGAGGGGCACCTTTGGAAAAGCTAGAAATATTATTTTATAATAAAGTAATTTTCGGTTTATAATGGCTCCAAAGTGTATTATTTAAAGTCTAAGGTGGGTATGTGTTGAAAAAAACTAAACCAATAGGTTTTAGACAAGTTTGGGTCACTATATTAACCTTATCTTTTAGATTTAACTCTTAGTTAAATAGTTTGACATTTACCATGTCTCTTTGTATTTTTATATTATATGGTTAATAAACTTTCTATAAACTTTCAATAGAACCCCAATAGGTTCATTAATGTCACATATCATATTATTTAGGTCCTTTGGACGAAACTTAGACTTTTAGGAATATTTTATCAACCAATAATATTGTATTTGTTTTAAAAACTCATTTATGTCAATTTTGAGATTATTTAATAATTGATTTTTTTAAAGTCTTAAAAACATTAATACTTAGAAATAAATACATTTAATCAAACCTAACATGTCATATTCACCTATAAATTTTTTTTATGGAATCAAAAATTTCAAATTATATTTATTTTATTATTTATAATATCATTTATTTGAAACTTTCATTAATAAGGAAAATACTGTATCATCATTACGTCATAAATAAATTTAATTATTCAATGTCTAAATATTATAAATAAAATACCAATATGTAGGAAATATTTTTATATTTCTAATGAATATTTATAGTCAAAGAGATAACATGTATAACATTATTTAAATTTTTTTTACAAAAAGATATATGCTTATGTCATTTTTGTGTTTACTTTAACTTAATTAATATAAAGTGTCATTATCACTTACAAGTGGCTCCATGGGGTCCCAAAATAGACCCAAAGATTCCCATGGTCAGACATGTATCATAAAATAGGATTAGTACTCGTGTCAGGGTAATTTAATATTATTATAATATTATTTATTACCCTTATTTACCGGATTTACCCTTTAACCATGGTAAATAAAATATTTACCGAATTAATTATTCAAAATGTCTAAAAATAAAAGTTATCTATTTACACAATTTGGAACTACTGATTCCAAATATGGAATCCAATTTTCTAAATTCAAAATACAAAAGTGGCAGAAATTAATTTAAAATTAATTCTCATTGTCAAAACAAAAAGCGTGTTTTTATGAAATAATAACTACCAAAAGATTGACACTTGTTTATGTCAAATTTAAATGTAAAATTACTTATAATGACCTAAATTGTATTAAAGAATAAAAATATAATCTAATTATACTTCCAAACCATTCAAATATATAATTTATCACTATTAATTATTTCGATTTAAAAAGATGTTTTTAATTAAAATTTAGTATTTTTCACTATTCATCAAAAATTGAACGTTTTCAGAAAAATACCAAAAATTCACCCTAGGATAATTTTGATATTCAAAATTAAAATATGAAGTCTATTTTACCAAATTAAAAACTTGGAAGTTTCATTTATTAATTTAAAATTAATTCCCTTTGTCAAAACCAAAAAGCATATTTTTAAGAAACAATATCTATCAAAAGATTGACTCTTGTTTATGTCCAATATCAAAGTGAAATTACTTACAATGACCAGAATTGGATTAAATGGTAAAAATATAATCTATTTATACTTCCAAAATGTTAAAATTTATAATTTAACACTATAAATTATTTTGATTAAAAAAGTTGTTTTCAGTTAAAATATAGTATTTTTCACTATGCACCCAAATATAAAAGTTATCAGAAAAACACAAAAAATTTATTGAAACTAAATTCTTATATCCTGATTCTAAATAAGAAGTTTATTTTGTCAAATAGAATATATAAAAGTTTCAAATATTGGATTTAAAAAGGGTTCATCATTAAAAGGCGGTAAAAGTGCATTTTTTGAAATAAATACTTCTTTTATCTGAAAAAATGAATTTGTCCTTAAATTATGTAAAAAAACTCATAATATGGATTCTAAAATTATAAGGATTATATATAGTTCAATATTAAATTAATACTATTCATAACCACTTTTGAACGACTAGTTTGGTAATCTTGTGGTGCGCTCGAACCGGGTGTTGCGTGTAGTGAAAGTTATTGAATTACTTTGTTGAAATAACGTACTATGAAATCTTGGGGTGTTACATATTAAGAAAAGATACATATTTCACTAATTCATGTGCCTACTTTGGAATTCCACTCACAACTTAGTTGTTTAGGTAGGGTATCATCCCAATAATAACAATTATTACTCCAGTATAGTTGAGTGGAAAATACTTTTCCCAATCCATCATATAGATATAAACTCAACTCTATTCCTATTATTATAATATTATGACAATTAGGGTTTCCCAGTGAAGTGTCATCCTAATATCATAGAAAAATTTGGTTATGTAACCCTTAGGGTTAGCCATTTACACCATGAATTACATAATATAATCTATGAGAACCCTTATTTGTTTTAACCCATATGATTGGATGATCGAGGTATTGACATGTGGTTTTTTGGAAGGAATATCACACTTAGTATTTGAGGGTTTTTATTTTAAAGGTTTACCCAACTTAATATACATTATATACATATTAAATTCCTAATTATTTTATTATATGAAATCTTTATTATCTCATTAATTTATTCCTTTATGTATACATTATTCTAATGATTTAGTTTATGGAATTACTATTCCATACAAAAAATTAATATGTTTGCACCATATTAGTTTGTAACTCTTCACACAACCCAAAATTTGTGTTACTCACCCAAATATATAATCTAAATATATTCATAATATACAAATGAATCTTATTCATAAGGTACATGAACTATTCACATAAATTTTTAGAATTATAAGAGATAAGTAGTCTCTACATGAGTAAGCCCAAAGAGATAGGCAACCAACCCCCACCTTTATAGAATAAAGCATAAGCCTCCATGCCAATATCAAGTCTAACCTAAAGTCCCTCACCTCAAAGAAACTTTACTCAAGATAGAATCTAATTCATCATAACTCTAAAAACTAATATTCATAAACTATATTTGATATCCAAATTAAAGATAAAAACTTTAATTATAAATTTAGGTTAAGGTAGATGAAAACTAAATGTTATATTTTTGGACATAGAATTTAATTTATGGCCTGAAAATTTTATAAGAATAAATTTATCACATAAATTTAAGTATATAAAATATTTATATTTCATTTAAAATTTATAAACATGATTATTCTAAAGAAATAAACAAACTAAGAAGCATTTTATTTATTTTCCATAACCTGATATACAAATAGTAACTTTCCACATTTAATTTAGGAATAAACAACATCATTATGTAATGCCTAACAATTATAATTTATCAACTAGTTATAAAATGTAAGATAATTTATCAAAATATTAATTTTTTTTACATTTTATCCTATATTGTATTTTATGGATGATAAATATAATTATCAGTTGTAAATAAAAATTCATATGAAAAGGTAACCATACCAACTCTTACATACTAAATCATATTTTATGATATAATCCAATTGTAATTTTTGGCTAATTTCACTACTTACAATTAATATTATCATAATCATCCAACTATATTTAATGATATCCCCAATATCATAAGTACATTATGATGATCAATTTTTCTAAAATATTATGATAATTCATACATTATTATATCACATATTGTATCCTATGGCATGGACCAAATTCGTGGGATTTTATTATATCATAACCTATGATATAAGGTAGTCGTACACTATGACTAAGTAAAACATAAGTTTTTCAACATATCTTATTTTAATATACAGGTTCAAATTCATTACAATGTGGAATATCTTAAAAAAAAAGAAAAAACATATTGATCCATTAAATAAAAAGTCTTTAATACTACTGATGGGGTTTGGGTTTCATCTTGTGAAATTTTTTAGTGAAAAAAAACCTTGAAACACCTAATTAATTTTCCATAGTATCAACATAAAATAAATCAAATAACATAAAACCATTCATACCTTCAATGATGTATATTCCATATTTTACTCTTTTATGAAGTAATCTTGATAGAGGTCACCAAATTAAAAACCAAAAAGATATTTCCTCCATAGGAGACACACTAGCTATAATAATTCTTATTCATAATAAGAGGACCCCAAAACACTAAAGGGTCACTTCACCTTCTTCACGATAAATATGGATGATGATTCTATATGAATAACGTTTTAACTAAGATTTCATGCATAAAGGGAACCCAAAAAGATAGGGAACACACAACTTCTATAAAATCTCTCCATTTAATAAAAGTTTATCATAATTCTGGATCATCAAGTAACATCTCATGGATGTTGATGTTTTATTTCCCATTAAAGAGTTTTACTCATCGAATAATTCAATTAATATCCATAAATTTTTAAACTCTTAAAATGATTATGTATTTTTAACCAATTAATGAATCAATATTATTGATTCATCACTCATAAAACTATCTAGGATATGTTTCATGTTCTATACACTTTAAGCCAAAATAATATCATACATTTATAAAAAATAATGTCAAGATATGCATCTCATTTATTTGACAATACATTGGTGGAAATATACACTTAAACTATTTCGTAAGGCTATGTTAAGAGACAATGTATCCTCAAGTTTGGGATGTATCATATGCCATTTTTTTCTATGATATATGGTATATCATAAAATATGATATCCCCTTTTAGTGAACATCCAAAAAAATACAATCCTCAAACCCAATATCATTAATTAGAAGAATAAAATAAGGAATTAATAATACATGAAAAAATAGCTCTATATACAATAGATCTTAAACTAGTGATTTTATGTTGACCATTAAATAATTACCAATGGGTTCTTACCTTCACAAGTAATCCACCTACTACATAGTATCTAGAATACTTTTTGAAAGATCAATTTTACTCCAATGATGTGCCAAAATCATTTCACTGTAATGGGAGAAAAAATAGAATACAGTTTTAGAAATTTTTATTCTCCTTATCTATTTTATGTTTTAGTAAATAAATAAATTCCCATTTATAGATGTTGTTTATTATTTAAGGAGGATCATGGGCCTTTTGTGTTTCAAAATTTATTGGATTCAAAACCAGTTAATTTTAAAAGTTATAACATTCAACTCAATTACTCATGTGATTAGTGAACAATTGAAGGATTCATAATAAATGTTACACTTCATTCAATACATCATATAACGATGTATAATTCTAATGATGCATAACTATAATGATGGTATATGTGAAAAAATATACATGAGTTATTAATATGATAACTCACATCTCATATACACACCCTTATAACATAGAGTGATATAACACATATTACATCATGAAATATGGGATGCAGTGTATCTATCTTTTAAACCCCCACATAAAAAATCATTGTATTCAAACATATTTCATGATAATATATGGAATAAAATTCAAACACTTTTTTATTATACTATCATTAAACTCTATTATTTTGGATAAAAAAGTTATATCAAAATTATTCCTCATTCAATAGATTTATGTGCGAGATTATGATCCTTTATGACATTGATTATTGAAGGACCCCGGAACACCCTGAGAGGGGAGGGGGGAATCAGGGTGTCAAAATTTTATTTTAAACTGATGGATATTGTTCCCATGTTGGTTGGTACCTGTTAAATCTATTTGATGATAAAATTAAGAAAACAAAATCACATGCAAAGAGAAAAAAAGAAATTTTACTTGGTTCACCACTAAGGTCTACATCTTAAGCGCATACGCCGAAAAGTTGTCAATCATACCAAAGTCTACTAATATTCACCAGTTGTGAATTACAATAGTTTAGGACAATCACTATATTCTAGGATCAAAGCCTTTACAAGGTTTTAGGGATAGAAAACTATGTCCCTTGGATCACATCCATTAACACCCCCTTTCTCACAATGTTTGGAAGAATATGAACCAAGTATATCAACTTGAAGGCCGCTTCAATGGGTTGGAATTAAATCATGCATCATCAACTATAGATAGATTCTATATTGAAGCCTCATTTTCCCCAATTAATGTAATTTAATTTTCTGCATACTGTTCATTCGCGATGTTTTCCTCCAGGGATTGGGATTCTTCCTATGCATACCAAACTAAACCACATACTAAGAGTGCTTCCTCCATGAACCATGATGATCTGCGTACCACCTCCATGTACTGCCTTTGCAAACTGCCACCGTGTACCGCTTATTTTCTGCGGACCAACTTCTCTTCTGCTAACCATCTCCCATAGACCATCTTCCACAAACCATTTTCCTTTGGGAGATTCAGTGCCCCAAAAAACCCCTTCCATGGGCTGTCTCTACGGAACACTTTTCCTTTATGAGAAACCTCCTTATGAAACTCTTATCCTTCGCGGGTTTTTCTGCTCGTAAACCACTTTTTGACTTCAAAGAATTCCTCCCAGATGTCTAATCTCAGTGAATTTCACTAATGAAGGGATTAACACTCCTTATAAAGGAAAATAGATCTTCATAATTTTCTAAACTGAGATCTAAAAAATCTTTGATATGGCACCTACTTTACCGTGTACTATGCATCTCCCATGAACCATTTTCCCTATGTGGTCCGCGTACCATTACTCTTCATTCACAGTGGTTAAATTATTCCATGAAACTATCCCCATCATTTTCACCAACAACAATCCATCATTAGGATATTTTTCTATTAGTGTACTGTTAAAATTCCCATGAACCATATCCATCCCCCAGACCGTTTTTCATTCACAATCCGCATACTTCCCTTTGCGGCCACGTAGCACCGCTATGGAGAAATGCTGCCTTTCCTATTTTTCCTCACTAAATTGCATACCTCCTATATAGTCCATGAAATTTACTTTGTATTCTACGAAATATCCTTTATGTTTTATGAACTAAGCTTTGTGGACTCCTTTGTATAAATCATTCTTTTTCCAAAATAATAAACTCCCTATTTTAAGGCCTAAATATTTAGAAAACACTAGGAAACTACACCACCATAAACACCAGCTTTGGAATGTAATGTAAGATTCATTGTCTTTGAAAATACTTGATCAACCTAATGTGGATTGACAAAAAACACAAACCAGACTCCAATTCCAGCAAATAACAGCCTTGGTTCGAAAAAATCTCCCTCTTTGAGTTTGTTGGCAATCAGTAGATAAATTCAAAGTTGGGAACCATCCATAATCAACACCTCATACATAAGAAACAACTTTTCCAACACTCTAATATACATGATAAATGATCGGTGTAGAAAACAAGAGAGGAAACATGAATTGGGTTCTCTTGATTCCAAACACTGAATTGTTTTTCTCTATCCTCATTGTATAATTTTTTCCCCTTTGTAACATTTTTTGAATTCCTCTATTCGCTATTGTACTACCATGGGAAAAAACATTTCATATTTCATCCTCCTCATTTGAACCATAAAAAATTTAATTTATCCATTCTCCCCCATTGAAAGTAAACCCAAAGAATTAAATTTTTACTTGAAGAGATCAAAACACACTCCCCATGGATCGTATCTCCTCCATAACCTGCATCACTTACACAAAAAATTAAAATAGTTAACACAACTAGGGAGAGGGGATTTTCATGAACTCTTTATGCACTGGGAGTTGGTTGAACACCATGGTTAAACTAATGTTTCTCGAATACATGTGCTGACAATGGATTTGTCATTATGTCAGCTACTTGATCATCCGTTCCAACATGATCCATTTTAATCCGGCATTGTTCAACTTTTTCCTTGATGAAGTGATATCATATTTCAATGTGTTTCATATGAGAATGATAAAATAGAATGTTAGTAAGATCAATTTAACTCTTGTTATCACAGAGAATCAACATCAGCTGCTTCAACTCATCACCAATATCAGTCAGTTGTTGCTTCATCCACAATAGCTGAGTGCAAGCCTTTGTAGCAGATATATAATCAGCTTCAACAGTACTGAGAAAGTAAATTCCTATTTATTACTCAACCAGACTACACATTTATTTCCAATAATGAATGATCCAAAACATTTGGATTTTTTATCCCCCACATCTTCAGCCCAGTTAGCATTAGAAAATACTGACAGTTCATTATACTTTCCTACAGCAAAGTATAATCCATAATTGTGAGTACCTTGAATGTACCTCATGATTCATTTAATTGCATCCATATTTTATTTATTTAGATTACTTTTAAATCGGTATGCTAATCATGTTTCATAGAATATATCTATCCATGTTGTATTTAAGTATAGTAGGCTTCCAATGATTCTCCTAAACATGGTGGGATCCACAAAAGTCCCATCCTCATGCTTTCCTAGTTTAGTTCCAACTACAATCAAAGTTGACATTTTTTTGGAGTCATGCATATTGAATTTCTTCCACAACTATCTTGAATAATTTTCATAGGAAATAAAAGTGTAGTTTTTTAATTTGAATCACTTGTCGACTACATAAGTATGCGAGTTCACCAATCATAGAAATTTCAAATTCTGATTTCATGTGAATGGAAAATTCACTTACTGATCCTTCCCTACTCCCACTAAATATTATATCATCAATGTACACTAGTACCATGAATTGATATTTATGAGAATTCTTTACATAGATATTGTGATCCACTCCGCCTATTTTAAATTTGATATTCCTTAGATAATAATCCAATCGAGAGTACCATGCTCACAGGGCATGATTTAGATCGTAGAGAGACTTCTTTAATATGAAAAAATTTATTTCATCATTACCTAGTAGAAAACCGACTAGTTATTCAATGTAGAATTCTTCTCTAAGAACAACATTTAAGAAAGATGTCTTGACATCCATTTGATACACTTTGTAACCTCTTTGAATTTTCATGGAAAGAAAAAATATGATTTACTCCAGTCTATCCACCAGACCAAATGTTTCTTCAACATAAACACCTTCAATATGGGAATAGACTTTACACACCAGTTGTGCCTTATTTATGATCACATATCTATGATCGTAAAATTTATTTTAAAAAATATTCTTAATACCAATCACATTGTGGTTTTTGGGTCTCTTAACTAGATCACATGTCATGTTCTTATCGATCTAATCCAACTCTTCATTCATGGATTTAACCCATGATTAATCCTTTGTATCTTATTCAAATAAGTATGGTTACACAAATAATAAGAATGGATATTGTCTATTATTATTCATTATCTTTGTCTATGTGGAATTTTTTAATCCCCAATGATGTTGGATTGATCAATTTCTGCTCTTCGATTTCTCCTCCGTGGTTTATAATTATTTTCTTCATCCATGGATTCCTCTTCTGATTCTTCTTCTGATTCAACATCATAACATAATTATTGAGTGTTTTTCATGAATTCCTCTACTTCTGTATTTGAATCCATTTCATGTCTACATTCTACCTCATCTTCTATCATATCAGCTAATAAATTCCTTGAGGATTTCTTGGTTTTATCTTTAATGATATTCACATCACTGCTTTCCACAATTTTTCCAAGATGATTATTTAATCATTTGTAAAATTTTATAATAATTAAATATCCAAGGAGTATTCCTCCATCTACATCATCACCATACTTTCCTTGATTTCCTTATTTGTTTCAGATAAAGAATTTACTTCTAAAAACATGAAATATTTCAAAGAGGGATTCCTTCCATGTCATAACTCATAGGGTGTCTTGGTTTACCCCATATAAAGACATGTTTGATTTTGAATATAATCTATAGATTGAAAAACCTCTTTCCAATAATGGAAAGAGATATGACTCTCAATAAACATAGTTCTATCCGTCCTATTAACCTATTGATTCTGATGCTCAACAACTCCATTTTTCTGTGGAGTTCTCATAGTAGCTACCTCATGATGTATTACATGTTTATCTAGGTAATTTTCACACTCAAAAGATATATATTATCCTCCATTGTAAGACCAAGAAACTTTTATTATCCATTCATTATCATTCTTGGGGATTAAATGATACGTTTTCATGCAATCAAGCACTTTCTATTTCTTATGTATAACCATCACACAAGACATTATACTATAATCATCAATGAAAAGGAAGAATTAAATTTCTCCATGAGTTACAAAAACATTTATTGGATCACATACATCTAAATGGATGAGATCAAGAAGATTTGATGCTCTTTTATTTTTTGGACGATATGAACCGCACACCAACTTTCCTTGCATGCAATCATCACAAGTCTTCTTCTTTTCACACTTCAGATTTAGAATATACATGAAAATATTTAGTTTAGATATATTTTCCATATATTTTTGATTTATGTGACCCAACCTTTAGTTACAAAAGTTGTTCTCTTTTTAAAATGTTTTGCATCAAATGTTCTCTTTATTATCAACCTGATATAAGTTTCCATTTTTTCTACATCCCTTCATGAGATAATTCCTTTTTATTACTTTTATAGTGAACCCATTTTAATTGAATGTCACTATAAGTCATAATTAATTGAGTTGGATTACACTCAAGAGATTGTGATGCAACCCATCTACATAAAGAACTTTAGTCTTCTTCATCTCACCATTGGCCAATTCAGTATTTCCAATGCCTTTGATCTTCAAAGCACCATCATTATCAAATATAACTATAATATCCACCTTTTTTACATTCATCAACAGGTCTTTATTTTCCATCATATGGGATGATCATCCACTATCAAGAATCCAAGTTCTTCTATTCTTGGTAGCTTCGAGTTATACTTCTGCAAGGATGGATTTTTTAATTTTCTTCTTTTCCTTCCATGAAATATTAGTTTGATTGAAGGATAAAGATGGATTTTCAAATATCTTTTCCTTTTTCATAGTTTAATCATACTAAAACTCTTCTTATAGAAGAGATGACTTGTTTTTAGGAAAAATAGTGTCTGATTGGTGAGTACTGACTTGTCTCTGGGTTATGTATGAATTGTTCCTACCATTCCTTTTCTTACAATCAGCAGCATTATTGAAAAATTTAGAAAAATGAAAAAAATATCCATATAAATTGTTTCTTCTATAAAAATTATGATATGAATTCATCATCTTTTTTTGAATCCCTAGCTCTTCCCCATTCAGATAGCTCCTTGTATCCTCACAATATGACATGGAATGGCCCAGATTGCCACTGAATTAACATTTCATAAGTGGAAATATCTTTTCACTTCTATTACTCATCATGTCAACTTCCTTTGAAGGATAGTTTGATTTTATATCATCTTGGTAAATTCAAGATAAATTTTTAGTCCTCATTTCAGTCTATTTTGAGACTTTATTTGTTTGGAATTCATGTGTCTTTGTGATATGTCTAACTTTTATATTGGATTTATTTTGGATCATTTTACTTCCGGCATTCTATGTTTCAGTATCATAACCAATTCCTATGTTTCCCATGAATTAGGGTCTTGGATCATTCAAAACCTTTTAAACTCCATCGTAACTACACTTAACTCTCTGTAGTAGCTCAGTATCTGAGAATTTTCCAAACTGAATTTTCTTCTCTGTTTATTTTGGACTTGATTCACTTTCAAGTTTACTCATAAGAGTGAAAACATATTATTCAAGTTCCTCAATAGTTTTGGGCTTCTAATCTAGTCTAGATGTAAGATTATTAATGAATTTTTCCTATTCTTAAATTCTGAGATTTAGTTCAACTATATATTGTGAGCTTTAAAAAGTTGTTGAATCTTCCTTTACTACTTCCTCAAGGAGATCAATTTCAACTTCTAGTATATAAAAATATTATGATAAATATTTTATATTTTCTTTCCACTTTTTTCATCTCTTTAATTAATTTTTAAGATTACCAAAAGAATCCTTAAGTTGAAACTTGATATCTAAATCAGTGGTCAACTGATTATCTATATCTTCATCTCCTAATGGTTCTGATTTTTCAACGGTAATAATAATTAAGTCATGGGTTCTAGATTTAAAATCATGTTCTTATTCCTCAAATAACTTACTATAATAATATTATTCTTAGAAAAAAACCTTTCTCAATAGTTTCTTACTAGACTTAAAATCTACCATTTTGAAAAAACTTATCTGAGGCTTCTGCATGTCTCCAGCTTCACTTTCTCCATCATTGAAATTTATTTTTCATTGAGAGGAAATGTTCCCTACTTTTCGATAATGAAAATAATATAAAAGGTAAATTGACTTAGAATTTCTTTTTTCCCTTTTTAAATTTATTAGAAATGATAGAAATAATTTATTCTTCCTTATTATCTTCATCAATATTATCTCCTAAAATTTAAAGTTTTTAAATGTGTGTGAATGCCATTTCCTTGGTTACTCAAGTTTTTGCATCTTCTGGTTTGAATCTCATCTCGTATGCCACTAGGCTACATAGTAGATCATCCAGAGAAAGTATGGAAATATCCTTTTTCTCAATGGATAACACGTTTTCATTGTAAATAGGTGAAATTATTCTCAATATTTTCTTCAGAATATCAATGTATTTGTTTTATTCACCAAGTCCTCATATTTCTTCAACAACTTTAGTAACTTGATTGAAAAATGAATCTACATTTTCACCAGGATACATCTTCAAATCATCAAACCTGTTGCGTCAAACTTGGAGTTTCACCTTCTTCACTTTACTATATCCTTAATAAATATTTTCGAGTTTTTCCCACACAGACTTTGCTGAGGTGCTACCCATCACCTTCAGATAGATATGATCAAAAAGAGATGTAGTGAGGGAATTATGCACTTTAATGTCTACATCAAGCATTTTAATGTCTTCATCATTCATATACAACCCTGTTGGATTATAGACCTGTAGTCCTTATGAATTAGAAAAAGGACTTCCATTCCAAGAGATCTTAGATGAGATCTCATCCTGTTCTTCCATATCTATAAGTTACTTCCATAAAATAGGAGGACTCCCCTAATATTAATAGTATTCTACATGAAAGAAAAGCAGGAAAAATTTAACACTAATAACCTCACTCTGATACCACTTGAAGGACCCCAAAACACTCTGAGAGAGGAGGGGTTAATTAGGGTGTCAAATTTTTCTTTTAATATGATGGATCTTGTTCCCATGTTGGTAGGAACCTGTTAAATCTATCTATTGAGAAAATAAAGAAAACAAACAATCACATGCAAAGAGAAGACAAATAAATTTTACTTGGTTCACCACTAAGGACTATATCCAAGGATCATACACGACCAGTTTTTGGTCATACCAAGGTATACTAATATTCACTAGTTTTTAATTAAAAAAGTTTAGCATAGTCACTCTGTTCTAGGCACACTTCCTTTACAAGGTTTTAGGGTTAGCACACTGCGTCCCTCATATCACTTATATTGACTCCCCCTTTTTCACTATGTTAGAAAGAATCTAAAATTAGTTTATCAATTTGAAGGTCACTTAAATGGGTTGGAATTAAATAATTCATCCTCAACTATAGATAAATGCTCAGTTGAGGTCTCGTTTTCCCCTATGAATGTAATATACTTTTATGCATACTGTTCATTAGTGAAATTATCCTCCATGAACTAGAATTCTTCCTCCATGTACCACACTAGATTGTGTACTATGAGTGCTTCCTCAGTGAACCACACTACTCCACACACCACCTCCACATACTGACTTTGCAAACTGCAACCACCTGTCACTTTCACATACCGCTTTGACGTACCGCTTATTTTCCACAGACCAACTCCTATTCCACTAATAATCTCCCATGATCTGTATTCTGAAAAATGTTTTTCTTTGTAGGATTTAGTGCCCCAAAAAACCCCTTCTGCAGACTGTCTTCACAGACCACTTCTATTTTCACAAAAACCACCTCGAGAAACTCTTCTCCTTCACATTGTTTTCTATCTGCAAACCACTTCTGGACTCCAATGAATTCCTCATAGATTTATAATATCAGTGCATTTCAGTAATGAAGGGATTAATGATCCTTATATATTAAAATAGATCTGCATAATCCTCTAAACTGAGATTTACCAAATCTTCAATACGTCACCACCTTTACTATGTACTGTACATATCCCGCGAACCATGTTCCCTACACGGTTTGCGTACTGACACTCTTCCTTCGTGGTGGACGAATTATTCCCCAAACCTCTCCACCAAATTTTTTCCAACGACAATCCACCCTGTGGAACGTTTTCCATTTGCGTACTAAGAACCTTCCCACAAACCATATCCATCCCCCAAATCGTCTTTTTTTTTCATGATCCATGTACTTCCCTTTGCGGCCACATAACATCACTATGCAGAAAATTTGCCTTTTCCATTTTTCCTCACCGACCCACGTACCTCATATGTAGTCTACGAACTATCCTTTGTGATCCACATGATTTGTCTTGTACTGTAGGAATCCTTGTCTTGAAAACTCCTCAGTCAAACCAATTTATATTGAAACAAACAAAAACTATACTCCAACCCAGTAAAGAACAAACTTGATTCCAATAATAATTACTATAAATTCTCAAATCATAATCATAAAAAAATCACAACCTCAAGAAAACTATAATTATTACTATAAAAATAAAGGTATTTAGTAATATATCCATCAAATATACATATTTTCATACAATCAGCTCACCCATATGCATTTCATTGCATCATATGCATACTCACATAATTTTTTTATCCAATACATTGAGTACTGACATGATACATGGAACATTTCAATCTTATACAGGTCACCTACTTTTTTTGTTTCTCTTGAGTAGATTGGGAAATTTTGATGAAAACATCCCATGTTCTTTATCAAGGTATTCGATCACATTTCTCATTACCCATCTAAACATGACCATTAATGTCTTCATTATAACATAATTGAGGGTGAATTTCCCTTGGATATAATGGAAACATAACTAATGAGGTGAGTTAAATCAGTGTTTCCAAATTGCAAATTTTTTAAAATAGGACTACCTATGAACCCATTAATGTGAATAGATATCAATAAAACCTATTTATTTACTCATATAGATTAAAATGGAATAAATAATTACAATAACACATAATAGTTTTACAAGGTTCCTCTCCCATATTGGAATATTATATCCTTATTGTGTATTGTAAGGTCCATGAAATATATATCATCACTCGTATCATGAATTTATTAATATTCCACTGACATATCACTAGACTTAACATCAAAAAAATATTATAGGAATCCCTCACGATTACAAAAGATGTGTCATAGTTTGAGTAAGAGCTTCTTTTTTCTCCATAGTGTCCACAACATCATTAGATAACCCTTCTTCCTTCTGTGATTTCATAATTACAATAATTGTATAATTTTATCAAATAATTCCTCATAGATTTACATGTGATCCTTAAAATATTATTCACTACCATGTTCAAATTTAGACTCAAAATATCTCACTAAAATATTAAAAATATTTTTCTTATAGAGCTTCATTATTAAATTTCTCAGTGTCACATATATTAAACAATGATAATATCATTCACTTCATTGAATTAACTCTTATAGAAAAGTAATGAACAATTCAACTTAAAATCTCAAAATAATATAATATTATTTAATGTAAAATATTGAAAAAAATTCCATAAATTTAAATCCAATTTCTCACATGAATTAAGAAAAATTATCTTAAGAAATATCAATGATATCAAATTACATTTAATTGAAAGTTTTACTCAAATATTCACCACATAATCTGATAAATATCTTAGTTATTATTAAAAATTTTTAATAAAGGAAACTGATAAAAACATGAAAATATATATGAAAGTATGATATCTAATTATCCAATATGTTTAATATTAAATATCCTTTGAAATTAACATTTCAATGCCACATATCATTCTAATAAATCTTACATAGATAATAAAATTTTATATTTATACTTACATAAAAAAATTCAAGCTCTATTTAATGCCACATAACTTTTGAATTACTATTATAAAAACTCAACATAAAATATTTTAAATAAAGTAACCTTAAAATTTTACTTTAACTCATTTATTATTCTTATATACTTCATCAATAAAATTATTAATGTATAACATGTTATATTCCAAAATATTTTACTCTAGTACGTGATAATGGAAATATATTGATAATAAATACAACACATTGAAACCATTGGTACATTCATTCTCCCCCTTTTACAACCAAGGGAACTTTAATCTCCCCATTTGGATTTTTTTAAAATATCATCAAATATAAATCATATCTTAATATGATTTCATATTATCACTTATCCAAATTAATTGAGCCACTAGTTGACATACTCCCCCTTTATAGGTTTGATTCATCACTCACCCTTTTATAGGAATCTTTAACATCCCGTTACCATTTCAGGTATTGATAAACCCTATTCTGTTAGATTAATAATCTCTTACGTTAAATGAAAAAAATGTTTTATCAGTGAAAAGTTTCCTTTTTGTTAAACACGTTGTGGGATGGTAAAACACCCAATTAACACTCCATGATATTCAATTAAATATTTTATGAGTTAAAATCTGAGTAAGTATGAGTTTCCAAGGCTCACAAAATCTTAGAGAAGATAGAATAAAATTATTAAATAGAATATATATATATTTTTAAAAGGTTGGGGATGAAGCCTTAATTTATTATTTAAAGCAAAGGCCTATTTTAGACTGGGTAGAGGGAGACACATTACATAGTATGAAGACCCGAGGCCAAGTGGGCTGAATACAAGGCTTGAAAGCCCATTTTTTGTCCCAAAGGACCCTTTAATGAACAGTACTGCTACAGTACCAACACTACTACGGTACCTCTACCATTAAAATACCTACACAATCCCTCCGATGCTAGAGGGCCTCCGCTGCTACAGTCACCGCTGCTACAGTACCAGAAATTCGCCCCTGCCCAGATTTGATCCTGGGTTTTTTAGATGCCAAGAAGGAGCCTGTACCACTAGGGTATAGGATCGTTGGCTAAATAGAATATATTAAGTGTGCAATTTTTAATTAAAATATTTAAATAAAAACAAAATGGTGTGTTGTTTCAGAAATATGAGACCACTGTTATGTTTGAAGTATGATATTTACCCTAGGAGGGGTATAACATTCGAAAGAGTCAAAATTTTGGATGCCTCACTCATGATATAAAGTTATTAAATAATATTTATTATATTATTTATTAAAAATAATTAAATATATCACAAATGGTGCATTGTATGGGAAACCTGAGACCACTGATGGGTCTGAAATGATGTGTGTACCCTAAACGAGGTATGACATTTGTTAGCGTCGAGCGTGTGGACGCCTTGCTTGCAAAAAAAACTTATTTTATTTTAAGTAATTAATTATTCCAATTTTTAATTAATATATCATTAATATATCTCAAACTGTTCATCGTTTAAGAAATTCGAGACTACTGTTGTGTCCGGAACAGTGTGTTTATCCTAGATGGGGTATAAATTTCATGAGCAATGGACGTTTGATCACGTTGCTAAATAATTGGAGTTTTTTTTAATGATTACATTAAATAATTAATTATATTAATTAAATTTAATTATTAAAAAATGGAGTATACTATTCATCTTCTTCAATAAATGCACAAACCTCCATTATTAACCACTGTAGAAATTCCAAATCTTTCGTTTTTTAACCGTTTCAATCCGTTTCTATTGCAATGCAATAGTATAGAGAAATTAATGACCCCGTAATAATTTTTGGTTGAATAGTGGGTTAAATTAGATGTTTTAAATTGGGTTTCTTAAAGCTAAGTTTTTAGGGTTCTTAAACCCTTTGAACATCTTGGTCTTGACTATTACTCAATCTCGTCAATTTTATACATCCAAATCTTTGCTGGATGCGATTGCAAGGTTCTGATTCATGGAGTTTTGATCTCTTTCTCCTTCTATGTCCAAGTTGGGCGACCTCCTATGCATGGCTAATATGAGATCTTCCATTTTATTTATTTATTTTATTTTATTTATTTATTATTCTCAAAATCTTCTAAATTAAACAAAATTTTCATTATTGTTCAGAATTGTGCGCCATCGGTACCGTGAATTCATCCCGACGAGAAAAATAAAATAATATATTTTTTTGTTTCGAAGGAAAAAAAGTATTCCTTGATCTATTTTTTCACACTTTAATGGATCTTTGAAAATAAATTATTAAAGGATAATTTCTAAATTATAAATGTATAATTTGTGAAAAATTATCATAAAATAATTATACATGGATAAATTGTAAAACAAGTTATTAGAGTACATCAATGATAATACCACAAGATTATCAAATTAATTTTTAAATAAAATTATCAAATGTTGTTTATCAGATTATTGTATGTTATATTCTAGAAGATAGTTTTTGTGAATTTATCAAAAGATAATAGTTAAAAATTATTGAGTGATAATTGCAAAAAATTATCAAAGACAAATTGCCTGGAAACGTCAAAAATAATTATTTTACATATATTATCAAAGGATAATTAATATAATAATAAAATTATATTTTTGAGATTATCAAAGTTTGATTTTAAATATTATTAAAATGATAATTGTGAGCTTATCAAAGATAATTATTCTAATGGATAATCACAAGCGCATGCGTTGACATAACGATAAACTGAAATTTTTCTTTGAAAGATAAATATTATCGCATGTGATAATATATATGTAATTTGAAACTTGTCCTGGTGAGATAAATTAACATCGCATGTGATAATTTCAATTATAATCTAAAAATTATCCAGGAGAGAGAAAATGTTTTTGCATTTGATATATTATTTCCTTGTGAAATAAAATAGATAATTTTGGTTCTAGGAACCCTTGATGAACATCGACCATTGGTGTATCGATGCTTACAATAATAGGGCTGTGTAGAGGGGTATTGAACGACACAGAGTGGTTTGTTATTATCGCAGACATCAGCGACCATGAGGTAAGTGGTTCCATTATGCTTATCCAAATTTATTATCCTTGTATTATGTGATTTATTTCAATTTTTGATTTAAATTCAATTACTCAAATTTTATTTCAATTAAATTGATAAAAACTTGATTCCAGTGAATCGAGATATTTGAAATGGTTTTGGCATGAAAATTTAGAAAACCCCCAATTCCATTGAATTGTGTGTGTTTATGGAAATTGAATGATTTAAATTATTTAATTTAATTTATGTATTTGATGGAAATTATTTCAATTAATTTTTTGAATTTAATTGTAGAAATAAATTGCGTAATGATGGAATTTGTTTTGAGTGGATTTTAAACTGGTGAAAATGGATTAAAATGATTTGATAGAAACCCAATGGTTTTATCTTGTGAAAAAGGCATGTTTTTGAATAAACCCTGTTTTGGTTTTAAATGGAAAGAAATTGGAACTTCTGAAATTGAAGAATGGGATTGATCGTATTTTTAAGGAGTTTTAAAATAGATCACCCATCATGTAAGAGCGCATGCAAGCCTTAGGTAGTTAGTGAGTTATTTGGATACACTTTATGTGATGAAAACGTTTTGAAACATACTTGTAGTGGGTCACATCCCTGACGGGTTGGTGACAAGTCTCCTTTAGCTAGTGTCATAGGGACATGTGTATAAAAATATTTCTGAGTTAACATAGAGAATGAAAAATCCTATAGCTGTTTAATACTATTGTACGTTTTAGCAGATGACCATATTTCTCACTTGTAAATTTGTATTTGATATATAAATTTATGCCAATATTTTTCAGAATTTATTTACATTCTTGTTGAATTTATAATAAATTTTTTATATAAATGTTTTACTCAAGCTATTATTTTAGAAATATTCCATCACTTGTAAAGTAAAGTTTGTGCATTGAATGTATTTTCCATCATTTTTAAAATGTATGACATGTTTTGTTTAAAAATGATTTTGAATTTACAAACCTGTTTATCTTTAAAAATTGAAATAATTACTTTGGATAATCTATATTTGGAATTTTTTATGTAATCTTTGGTGGTATCATACTGGGCTTAGGCTCACACCCTACTTTTGCCTACGGGTGTTTGTAGACTTTCTTCTTCCAGGTTCAAACAAAGGGAAAGGATCTATTGGAGGTGGATCCAGCTATTGAGCTTTGGTCTTGATGAGTTGTGTCCTTAAGGAACTTGGGGATATTTTCCCAATTTAGTACTTTGGTTTTAGTAACTTGGGTGGGTTTAAGCCTTGTTAACTTCTGGTACATTACTCCCAGTGGAGTTTCTTTTGTTATGCATACTTTCTTGTTTCTTTTCTTCCACATTTTTAGTGGCAAAATAGTTTCCACTTTCATGTTGTGTGATGCCAGGTGCTAGTCACAAATCAGTGGGGATTAGGAACGCCATTCGGGCTACGTCGGGGCCATCTCAATTATCGGGTTACCAGGGTACCCAGGTTGGTTCATGACATAATCTCCCCCCTATGTATGGGTGTGATTCATTAAACCCCCATTAAAAACATAATTTAAACATAAACATATAGGTTAGAGAATGGGAAATCATTAAATTATCTCATTATCTCTTAAAATATTTAAAATGTTAGGTACTAATTGAAAACTAATACATTTTTAAAAATAATTCCCCCTTATAGTAGAGAAATATCTATTAAGATAAAACTAAACTGGTAAAATATAAATATTAATTAATTATTTGTATGCATACTTGTGTAAAATTAGTATAGAAAACAGTAAAAAGTAATTAGTATTAAATTTTAACCATTAATTATATTTATAAATATTTTAATCCTTTTATAAAAAATCATATCCTCCTAAAATATATAACCCCTTAAATATTCAAATTAAACTCCCATTTTTTTATAAAATAAACAAACAAGATTTTCATCCATAATCTAAGTAATATATAGGGAAGGATTATATTCACCATTCCCTAGATCTTGAGAGTGGTAGGTTGTACTCTCATTATCAACCTTAATGCCTTATACATTTACTCTAATAATTTCTATGTAAAAATGTATATTAATGATTATTTTTCAAAACATACTCAAGTTTGGCCATACCAATACCAATGTTATATTTGAAAAAATTATAGTTAATATTAAGATGTTTTGTTCTAGATTGTTGAAAATTGTTCATTGAAATATTTATTTTACTTTTCCTTTTTCAAAAAATTCTAAAAAATAAAATTGATTTCTCCTTCATGTAATCAAGTTGTTATTTTTTCCGTATAATATGAGTATAATCTTGAATAAAAATATCTTATTATGTATATTTAGTGCTCAATGTCACTAAATCTTGATTATTATAGAACTATATCACACACTTTCTTCCAAGTAGAAATATTCCTCTTGAAGTTTACTTTTTTTTTCTAAATAATGTTTCTAACCCGATTTGGATCAATACAACCAAACATCTCATGTAATGAACCAAACTTTTATAAATAAAATTTAATTTGTGATTGAATTAAATTCCCTATTATTTATTATTTTTTATAGAAAATACATGAAACTAATTGGTTTTATTATATCATACTAGATTTAAAATTCCGTTAAGCATCATAACCGTTTAGAATATAGCCGTTGAACAATGATTCTATGTTAAATATTGTATTTTGAAAAATTCAATTATCATAGAAAAAGGAAGTGATGAAATCAAATAGTACGATCGTACACTATGTACCCCATTTATTGGATCTTATGATGGAGTTAACATCACTAACCCAAACTGATATTTAACAACTAAAGCACGAGTGAAACCGTTTATAGGAGAAGTTCAATCTCAATGAGATCACAAATCAAACAATATACACCGAAGCACTCTATGAAAATATCACAGTCACACACATTACCCTTTATAATGAATTGGATTTTTTGTACATTTTTTTAAATATTATATGGATTTTTTTGAGACCAGATGCCGAGTTGGTGTTCAATTTCAAGGCTCAGTGTTCCTGGAATAAATGGTTGAAATTTATTAAAATATTAAAGAGAATATGTGCGTGGTTTTCTTGAAAAAGAGAAATAACTCCTATATGGGTTCCCATATCAGAAATACAAGGGAACCATTGAGTTAAAAATGGAGGTTTTACCCTTGAAATGACCTAACATTGGTCGACATGGGTTGTTTGTGAAAAAGTTATCATAGTCTTAAAATGAAAAAAAAACATTTAATAAAAATATTTTAATTCATTATATTGATGCAACAAATTGATTTTATTTAAATGTATCCTTATATCAGAATTATTGGGTTAGCTGCATAACCCTATAACTTTTGAAGAATATTTGGAGAGATCTCTGGGAATCCTTTCTAACAAACGATGAAAAATCAAAGACCGATGATCGACACACATCGATTTTGGAGGATCTAACCAACAAACACAACAAAAATTACTTATTCATCGATGACCAATAAAAAATGAGGTAGGTTATCTATTTCAATTATTTAATTCCCCATTCTTAATTTATATGATGAACATGAATCAATCAATGAACAAATTTATTTACAGATCATTCGAATTGTGGGATGAGATTTACTTTGCAGGGATTTTATCGGGAGAAGTTTTTTGGTTTCTGTAAAGACCCGTAAAATTCAAGGGAAATTTTTTTTCTTAATTTTCTTTAGAATTTTTCAAGAGCGCGGTTTCAGACGGCACCTGATTCCGAGGCCCGGAGTGCCCGGAATTAATTTCCGAAGTTTGGCTCGGGTACGTTCAGTGAACGAACGAGCGGGAATTCCTAAATTTTGATCCGGTGCTCGGAATTGAAATCCGAGGGCACCGATGAACTCGCAGCGCCGATATTCGCTTAAAGAGACCTTTTCGGGAGTTGCGTTTGTTGCGAGTTGAAAGTTAAGTTTTGGGGTTTTCAGTTGAGTTAAATAAAATTTGTGTAAGACAAATTTTATTTTTAGTTTGTTAAAAACCTACCAAAGGGGGTTGGAAGTGGGACCCACACCCACTTAACCTCCCTTGGGAGGATTAAGTATGGTGGGGCCCACACGAACCCCTAGACTTTTCAAATTCCCTTAACCCCCCTCTTTAATGGCTTAAGTTACTTAATTTAATTTTGGGAGTTAAGCCTTTTTGAATTTCAAACATTTGAAATTCTTTTGTGTTATGTGTTAATAAAATAAGATGTAATCTTATTTTATTTTGAGTTCTTTTTTTGTCATTTTGAGAGCTTCCTCTTCATCTTCAAACTCTGACGAAGAACGAAGAACGCTCAAACTCCGACGAAGAACGACGCCTCTCTTCTTCGTCCTCGGTGTCAACAAGAGGGAACGCCGCTTCCTCCCCGGACCTTCTTCGTCGGCAAACGAAGATCCGCCAACGACGTGTCTCTTCGGGCATATCTCTTCGTCAACGGATTTGACGAACGACGACCGCGACGCCCGACCTCCGCGACGCCGTCTTCCGCGGAACGTAGACGAATCTTCGAATCTTATACCCGAGGTAGGGGTTGTTGATTTCATTTTGGTTTCCTTTTCCTTTTCTTGCTCGTGGATCGCATGTCTACGTGAGGCATTTAAATATTTTATTTAAGTGTTATAGTTAACGCGAGGGGGGCCGGACCGCACGAACACGGCCGAACCCCCCCTCCATCGTTCTTGTTTAATTCTTGCGGTGGAAGCAAAGTGGCGTGGTGCCGTCGCACCACGCGGATTACCGTACGTTTATCTTTTTACACGGCGCCGTCGTGCCACGCCGAGGTAGAAACTTCAAGAACGCGACGCCGTCGCGTCGCGTTGAAAAGAATCAAAGTACGGCGAAGGGGCGCGGTGCCGTCGCACCACGCCGGATGACGAACGCCGCGGCCGGTTCCGGGCCGCGGCGGGACGAGGAGACCGCGGCCGGTTCCGGGCCGCGGCGGGACGAGAAGACCGCGGCCGGTTCCGGGCCGCGGCGGAAGAGGAGACCGGCGGCCGGGCCACCGGCGTCGGAAGTCGAAGGCGGGACCGGAATTTCCGGTCCCGTTGGTAAAAACCGGCCGGCCAGCTGGCCGGCCGGATGACTTAAAACTGGGGGAATAAATCCCCCGGCCGGTTCAACAAACCCCCCTCTTAATGAGGGGGGCGGTTCATTAAAGGAGGGGGGGCAACAGCCCCCCGGTTCGTTTCCAGCCGGCCCCCACTTGCGGGGGACGTTTCCTGCAAATGGCGCGGCACAAGGCCGCGCCGCCTAACAAAACAGCGGGGGCTTGATTGCCCCCCGCGTGACCACCTCGTGCGGCGCTAGCCGCCAAGCCGCCGCGGCCCGCCGCGCCGTCGCGCCGCCGCGCCGCCCCGGGGGGGGGGGGGGGGGGGTCGGGCCGGGTCGGCCCGGACCCGGACCCCCCCATTTCGAACCAGATTTGGTTTTTGGCTCATAACTTGAGCCTCATACCTCCGATCGACGAACCGTCAGCGGCAACGCGATCCTTGGATCGAGACGGTCGTTTCGGTATATCGCACTCAAGGTTTCGGTAAACTTTGAGTTCGGCCGGGTTGGTTCGTTCACGAAACCAACCGGGCCTTCGGAGCGGAAACGCTCATATCTTGATCTACGGACGTCCGATTGACGTGCCGTCAGTCGCGTAGTGTTCCTCTTAGTGAGACGGATCTTTTGGCATACTCCGCCCGAGGTTTGGACGCAGGTGGAGTACGGTTGGGTTGGTTTTGCCTTAAAAACCAACCGGGCCCCAGAGACGAAAATGCCAATAACTCTCAGACCGGGCGTCCGATCGACGCGCCGTCTGTTGCGTTGAGTTCCTGTTGACGATACAGAACTTTTGGATACATCAACTTCGGTCTTCGTGACAGTTGATGTATCAGCCTCTCGGCTCGTGGAGCGGACCCTCCGTACGAGCTTGCTGTGTGCGGGAACCCTAGTGCTGGCTGCGACTGCTACTACTGCTACGACTGCTACTGTGACAGCGACGACGACAGTACAGAGATCCTGTGTGGATTCGACGATGACAGTACAGAGATCCTGTGTGGATTCGACGACGACGACTTCAGCACTCAGCGATCCTACGTGGATCAGTGCTACAGGTCCTGTGTGGGCCCGATCCTGTGTGGGTCCTTGCGCTCAGCGGTTCTGTGTGAGCCAGCGCCTACAGGTTCTGTGTGAGCCCGATCCTGTGTGGGTCTTCTGCGGGGGTTAGTTACCTATCGATCCTTCGTGGGTCTGACGACTTAGATGGATCAGTGATCATCTTTATCGTCCTTGAAGAAGTATACCTGTGTGAGCTGAATCCTGTTGCTTTCCTGTGTGGATTGTGTTGTGCAATCCTGTGTGGATTATGTTTTGCTTTCCTATGTGGAATACGTATACTTTCCTGCGTGGACTGAGTTGTACTTTCGCTCGGAGGTTGGAGCGTATTTTTAATTGATGACTTAGGTATATGTATGGGCATATACCTAAGCAGTGTCGGTTGTTACTTCGTGATTGTAACTTTCTTCGTGGTTTATCCTTTGTGGATTTTGAGAGACCTTCAGGGGTCTCGGGGTCCCTACTGAGTAGCTTATACTCACCCCTGCACGGGCTTTTCCCGCACTACGTTGTGTTGGTTGCAGACGACGGACAGCGTTGACCTTAGCTAACGCTTGCACAGCGGGACGGTACCCGGAGGTGGATCACTAGGCGGGACGTGCACGGAGCAGACGGCGGGACCCGTGGAGCAGAGGAGCTATCTGTACCCACCCTTCAGGTGGGATTTCCAGTGGACAGCTCGGAGTAGCGGCTTTTACTTTTCAGTTGCTGTTTTTCCCTTTTTGAGTTGTACTTTACTTTCAGTTTTGGTTTGTATACTGGCCCATTTACTTTTCCGCACTTTCAGTCGTACTCTGCTTGTTTAGTGTTTACTTTTCGCTTGTTTACTCTGTGGTGTGTGTTTACTTTTCAAAGGCAATGCCTTCCCTTTTTACCGGGATTTACGCCTTGGTGCTAGTCGCCAGCCCCTGGCCTATGGAAGGCGGGCTTGGGGTAGTCACGGCACGGACCCCGAGGGCGGGTCGTGACAAATTGGTATCAGAGGAGTTCGGTTCTACCGCGAACTCTGATCTTTTCTATGTGAAGCAATAATGTTTAGCGTATTGAGTGTGGATATCAGTCCAGGGAGTCCAGTGTTGGTGCGGCGGCCGACGTATCCGTACACCAGGACCCTGACTTCTGATTTCCGACTTAATGCACGAAAACATTGATTGCGTGTGTGTTTCAAAGTTTTCTTTGTGATTACTTATATCAGCTCACCAGGTATACTGTTCTAACCGTGGCGCACCTGTTTCCTTTTCAGGATGGCCCCACGACGGCAGCCAGCTAGGGTTCCGAGAGTCGAGCGAGACGACAGCCCACCGAGCGACGAGGCCTCGGTGCAGGGCCCTTTTCCAGTAGTGGCACCGGCGGTAGCTTTACCCGCCGATCCCCCGATGCTTCCAGCAGCAGCCGCTGACGATGCACGTCGCCTCAGCGCACTGCATGAGTTTCAGCGCCAGCGTCCGCCCAGGTTTCGCGGGGAGACGGATCCCCAGGCAGCAGAGGACTGGCTGGAGGCAGTAGTTCGAGTGTTTAGGCTAGTGAGGACACCAGCAGACCTCATGGTGATCCTCGCTGCGAGCCTATTACACGCAGCAGCAGGACGATGGTGGAGCTTGATGCTCCAGGTTCACGATGAGGCATCCTTGCTCTGGACGGACTTCGAGAGCCTCTTCCGCTCTGAGTTCGTCCCGGCCACCCTCCGAGCGGTGCGCATCCAGGAGCTTCTACAGCTGCGGCAGGGCAGCATGACGGTCGCTCAGTACTCGGCGAGATTTACCGATCTCTCGCGCTACTCGACCGACATGGTACGGGACCCATTCTTCCGGGCCCGGACCTTCGAGCAGGGTTTGAGACACGAGATCAGGGCATCGCTGATCTCCCTCAGCATACCGACTCAGACCGGAGTACTGGAGCGGGCTCTTCTGATCGAGAGCTTCCTTGCTGAGTCTACACCAGCACAGAGACCCACCGCAGGGCGGCATGTGGCAGAGTCATCTGCAGCAGGCAGTCGACGGATGACTCAGGGGTCCAGACAGACCAGACCTTCAGGCAGACGACCTCAGGGCACTGGCTCAGCAGTGCGGGGCACACAGCGCGGAGCCAGTCTTCCGAGAGGCAGACAGTGCTACTCATGCGGCGGACAGGGCCACATGGCTCGTGACTGCCCGACCCGCCGTGCCGAGGAGCAGCAGTCAGTTGATGGACCACCGAGGCAGAGGCAGAGGGTCGACCGTGGCGGTCTGCAGGGAGGAGGCGGACGAGGCAGAGGAGCTGGACGAGCAGCTGGTGGTGGCCGACGCTTTGAGGCTCTACCACCACCACCACCAGGAGGTCCACCCTGACCACAGGGAGCGGCGGGCTTGGGGTAGTCACGACACGGACCCCGAGGGCGGGTCGTGACAGTTTCATTTTTTGATAGATTCTTTTAGAATTTTAAGAAAAATGAACCAATATCAACAAAAACATTGATATAGGTTCATTCCTATTTATTGATGGTACCTTTATCCTCTAATTCTATGTTTCACTACGGGCATTCTTCATTGGACCGGGGTTCGACTATTCCCAGTCAATCGATCGTTGTGTGGCCGTTTCTTAGCACAATGATTCGATATCGTAGAACTAGGATTTGAATGACATGATGGAGGTGCGTCAGTGGTTTCAATAGAAAATCGAATGATGAATTATTCCTGAAATCATGTTCTTAAATGAAAAATAAAGAAATTTTTTTGGTCTGATTTGAAATCATATCCAGTGACAAAACACATTTCTCAATGATGGAAAGGATTGTAAAATATCATATCTATAGTTTTCCAGCAATTCGAGGCCAGAAATAGAAAGTTGGAGTGGTGTAGGAGGTGCATAACCATAGATCTGGGATTTTGGAAAATCCCATAACACATGGTGTGTAATCTGAGATTACACGGAATGCGGGGCTGCTTCAGTGGAGGCTAGGGTTTCAGGAGGAAGATAAGGATCAAACTGCATGTGACCCCTATCACATGGAGTGAAACACTCCTTGATTGACTGAAATTTTACTTTGAGAGTACACGAATATGGTATGGATTACATGAGCATAGACACGCTATGTACACCCACAAAAATATGACTTAGAATACACTGGCGGGTACACAAACACTGCTTTGGTACACTGACACAACCAAGATATATAGGAAGGATTTTGTATGTATTGAGATTCCATGTAGTAATTCTACATGATGTTTATATGGAGACTACATGTTGTGTGAGGATCTTCCATATTGGCCGGACTTGGGATAGCTGGACAAGCCATGTACCCCTTGGGACACGTTATTCAATCCCTTCAAGAGTTCTTAAGGCTCTTCATTTTCATAATTTGTATTGGTAAAGGTTGAGAATGTTCCCTTGGTACTTTCCTCTAGGGTACAATGTGACATTACATCCATATCAATAGATTGTGATCTCCTCTAGAGGAAAAGTCTCTGATAGAGTTGCGGTGTTCGTCCATGAGACTAGAGTGAGATCCTCTATCACCTTTTTTTCCCTAGTTGGAGTTTGTAGAATTAGCATGACCTACATGAGCATGGAATTGATCCTCCATCTGGAAAGCCGTATCGATAGGTTTGTGGAATCGTTGACATACGATACCCTGCATAGAGGGTTGATCCATATTTGGTTCATGGTGTCCCCCAGTGGTTCTGGGCATGAATCCCAATATGTTTGTCATAGTCTTCTCTGACCAGTGTGTTATCTTTGGGTGGGGACCAAATGAGCTAGACCTATTCATCTAGTGTCTCTGATGATAACATGGATTTTGGAGTCAGATCTTCCAGAACGAGCGTTTCTTCAAGTATAATCCAATGGATGATAGCTGGTTATGACCACCTTATGGTGAGATGACTTTTATGAGTATATCTAGGTTCTTCTTGTATCTGTTATACATTTTTAAATCTTTTATTGAGCTAAATACACTTGGGACTTCGTGTTTAGTGTTTATGGGGTGTCCTACTGAGTATTGTTATACTCACCCCTATACGGGCTTTACCAGCATGTGTCATGTCCTATGTAGATAAATACCCTTTCAATGGTGTCTTAGGAGGATAGGGAGTTAGTGGAGAATAGAAGGAGATTTTATGACCTAGGTGTTTACCGAGAGCATACCTTTGACTTAGTTCTTACCCTTGGAGAAGGCTGGACTTTTACAGTTTCAATTGGACTTATGATATGGACTCTTTGTGTTGGGATTGTATTTTCCCCTACTTACTTTTTGTTACTTTCTATTGTACTATGGTTGTGAGATATTAGTTGTATTCATACATTATTTCAGTTGTGTTACATTTTAGCATTGTGTGGCTTGGATTTATGTGTGTGTATATGTACTTTAGATAAATACCTCCCATTTGTGGGACATGCCTACTCAGAGATGGTCACAAGCCCCTGGCCTATTGGAGGTGGGCTTGGGGTAGTCCAAGGTCGGACCCTAGGAGGATGGGTCATGACAGAGTGGAATTAGAGGAGTTTTTTCTACTTGAAGACTGAGATTCTGTGATATTGGTTTGGGGAAACAGTGTTAAGTGTTTTGAGTTTGGATTTCAAAATAGGGACTCCAGTGTTGGTGCATTGACCAACATATCCATACACCTATACTTTGGTTACATCCTTTTCAACTTGGTACATGAGAACACTAGTTTCTGGGAAGACAATGGTACATGAATCATATATCAATAGGTTGTGTTTTCTATGTCCTTATTGAGTCATATCCTCAGATATACTCTGTTGATCATGGTATATCTTATTTTTTTTAGGATTCCTTCACATAGACAACCAACCATGATTTCACCACGTGGTCATGAGGATGATCTTCCTAGTGAAGAGGCATCAATATAGGGGTTTGTACTGGAGATACCACCTATGGGTGGTTTACTAGCTATACCACCACAAATTGAGTAGCTGCTAGCACCAGAAATACCATCTGAGGATGCATGCAAGTTGAGTGCATTGTATGAGTTTCAGAGGTTGTGACCTCCCATGTTTTGGGGTGAGATAGACCCCCAGGTGGCTGAGGACTGGTTAGAGGTATTTACCCATGTTTTCTACCTTGTAAGGATGCCTATTGATCATATGGGAGTCCTTGCTGCAAGTCTTATTTAAAGATATGTTGGGGTGATGGTGGAGCTTGGTGACTTTGTCACATGACGAGATGATTCTCTTCTGAATAGACTTTGAGTGCCTCTTCAAAGAGGAGTTCTATCCAGTCACATTGAGACCAGTATCCATACAGGATCTCTTGCATCTACAGTAGGGTAGTATGACTATGGTAGAGTATTCAATAGATTTTACTTATCTCTTGTACTACTATTTTTATATGGCATGAGACCTATTATTCAGGTAAACAACCTTTGACCAAGGATTGTGTTGGTAAATCAGGGAGTCAGTGGTATCCCTTATCATTCCCGCCTATGTTGGGGTACTTGAGTGGGCCCTGTTGGTAGAAATTTTTATGGAAGAACAAACACCAGTAGTGGGAGAAAGTAGAGATAACCTAGTAGATGAGACCAAAATATTAGGAACTAAATAATAGTCATAGGGATCCAAGAGGGTTATATGCTTCAGGAGAAAATCCCAGGACTTAAGGTTAGCAGTGCATAGCTTCTAGGGTGGATCGAATCAACCAAGGGATAGATGGTGTTTTTATTACGACGGTTTGGGAAATCTGGCATGAGATTGCCTGACCCATCATGCAACTAATCATGAGATGGTCAAGGGACCACTGTGATAGAGATATAGGTAGAAGAAGGGTGGTCCGTAGGGCAATATACATGGTAGGGGGCATAAGGGATGTAGTAGTTGGTCATAGGTTCGACCTATTACCAATACCACACCCAGGTGGTCCATGCCAGGCTCATGGAGTTGGTGGGTAGGGGCGAGGCCAACTATAGGATATGGAGGCCTCTAAAACTAAGGCTACAGGGATGGTATGAGGTATTATATATGTATTTTATTTCTTATTTTTAGTATTGATAGACACAGGTGCTAATCATTATTTTCTTTCCACAAATATTTCTCGAGACTCCAATATTTTGGTTGAGCAGTTGACTCAACACTTACGCTTGGAGACTCCTACTGGATGAGAATCAATGATCACACATTGTTTCCAATAGTGCAACCTAAATATTGGAGGTGAGAGTTTTAGTTTTGATCTCTTTAGAGTGGCATCGGGATTTTATGACATCATTCTTGGTATGGACTGGTTATCTTTAGTTTATGCTTAGATTGAATTTTTTAGGAGAAGGATGGGATGTGTCCATAGTAACTGAACTTTATTTTCCTTTTTTGGTGAAAAGGAAATCTGGAAAGCATAGGATGGACTTGTGTAGAGGTGGGTGCATCCAATTACTCATTTGTTGGCTAGCCTGACCCTTGATGTAGTGGATGTTATGAGTACTCAGTTTTCTATAGTGGTGGTGGAGTATGAGGACGTCTTTCCTAAAGATGTTATAGGTATACCTCACCATCGGGAGATATAATTCTACATTGATCTACACCCTAGGATGGAACCATTATCTAAACCTACATTAGATGGATCCTGTAAAACTTTGTGAGTTGAGGGTTCAGTTAGAGGACTTTCAAAGGAAAGGATTTGTGAGACCTAGTGTTTCAGCATAGGTATCCCCTTTTTTGTTTTCCAAGAAGGCAGATGGGGTATTGATGTTATGTGTGGATTACCAATGCTTAAACCAAGTGACTGTGAAGAAAAAGTATCCACTACCGAGGATCGATGACCACTTTGATCAATTGAAAGGGGTGCGGTGGTTCTTGAAGGTTGACTTCAGATCATGATATCACCAGCTATGAGTACAAGACAAAGATGTGGTGAATACCACCTTCAGATGTCGTTATGGTTATTATGAGTACTAGGTGACACTGTTTGGAATGATGAAATCCCCAATAGTGGTCATGGGACTCATGAACCATATCTTTCTACCTTTCTTAGACTAGTTCATGGCAGTATTTGTCAATGAAATCATAGTGTATTCGTCATCTGAGGTGGAGCATGTGAGACACTTGAGGATGGTCCTGGACACACTTTGAGAGAACTGAATTTACATGAAGCTCTCAAAGTGTCAGTTTTGGATTTGAGAGGTCCATTTTATAGGAAACATCATATCAAAGGATAGAGTTTTAGTGGATCCAATGAAGGTTGAGGCCATGATTGATTGGGAGCCACCTAAGAGTGTTACCGAGGTGTGAAGTTTCCTTGAATTTGGTGGTTAATATTAGAGGTTTGTACATGAATTCCCCAGAGTGGTAGCATGCTTTAAAGCCTTGACCAAGAAAGGGAAGTCTTTCATGTGGACAGATAAGTTCCATTAATGCTGTCATGACCTGTCCCAGTGGGGCCGATGCCGTGACTCCCCAATCCCACCTTCAATAGGTTAAGGGTTGGTGACTATAATTGAGTAGGAATATGTCTAACATGAGAGGCATTGCCCATGTACTTGTACACACACACCCATCTCCAAGACCACAAAATGTTGAAATGTAAAAACCACTAAGTAAACAATGCATTCATACCACTATATCCTAAAAAATAGAGTACGAAAGGAAAGTAAAGAAAGTATAGTAAACTAGTCCAAAATACAAGCCCACTGAAAAAAGTCTATAAAATAAAACTCCAAACTATAAACAAAAGGTATTGTGACTACTTTCTGTAGCTTTAGGAACACCTCGACCTTTATGATCTCATAAAGCTCCATTCGGTCCTATTCCACCAAGTACTTCACCAAAATTCCACTCTTCTTCACAAGAAATGACACATGGGGGGAAATACCATGTAGGGGTGAGTATAAAAATAATCAGTAGAACACCACGAAACAAAAAATCAATATAAAAAAGGAAAGTACAATCAGATCTACACAAGTATTTGTCTGCAACACATATAAGAATATTTATATATACTTAATCCAAGACACACAATCTATAGGTAAGTCATTCCTACTGCATACCAAAACTAGGGATTCACCTCAAAGATTCCACGAACCACTCATTTGGGATAATACACTCCTGAGTCTGATATCACTGATGTCGTCCATCCGAGAAGTACTATTCATCGAGAACTATCATGAGAGAGAGAGATATGCTAGAAAATATGAAGAGAGAGATACGATACATAGATGAGGATTATATCCAGGGCCACAGGGTGATACTAATAACTCAATATAGATTAACCCACTAAGTGAATGATTGACACCCCATAAAGTTGGTCATTTCAATACCGAATACTCTACCTAGGGGATAAAGAATGAATAGAGGATCCTAATCTGGGACTCTAGGGGGATTCAAACAACCATATCCAGGAATTCTTGCTGAAAGGATCATAGTCCTATGAGTAGGAAATGATTCTTACCTACATTAAGGGAAATGATAAAGGGAACAAACACTAATGAAAATTTTTCAAGATACATAGGAAAAGAGAATCAATCCATGTAGAAAGGGGTACACGATGTGTAGTAGGGTCACATGCCATGTCCATTGACCCTGGGTATGGCCCATGTAAAATGGATCGTGTCTTTAGAATATGTCATGTAGAAGGTGGGTAAAATGCATGTAGAAGGAGTCACATGTTGTGTTCTTCCATCCAGCCCCCCCTGTGTACACTGGCCGTGTGCCAGTACATGACGTCAACCCATGTAACCTTTCCCATGTACTAGTTCATGGGGTAGCCCATGTATCAAGTACATTCCATACTGTGTGTTGGATTACACACTGTGTAGGAAACCCATGTACTCGACCCCGTGTCTGTGTACTCTCTATAGTACACTCCGATTAGTCTAGCAAAGAACACACGCTGTGTAGCCGAGACTACATGCCGCATGTTTTGGAATTTTTAGTAGGTCATGTTCTTTCTCCACTAGCCTCCATTAATCATCAGGGTTCAACTCTGGTGCTTTTTTTTCCTTGATACTCAGGATCCAGGTTCATTTCACCACCCTAATACCTAATCGTTGTGTTTCAGACTTTCAATCGGCTCAGAACTCTTTTTTGATATTTTCTGACCCAAACAACCTAAAGGATGATTTATCCTAAATCACTTCAAATTTTCTACCACTATCACCATCACACCTTAGTTAGGTTATCCGGATGTTGGATCTTCAATTTTGAATCATTTCACTAAGAAATGAAGGTGCAACGGTCATTCATTCAAAAGACTTTGAAGAATGAAGAGCACGTTGAATAATCAAGGGAGATAAATTGCATAAGGGACATATCTAAGGAATTAACCTTGGATATTTTTCATTCTGGACTTGATTTATTTCTATAAGAATGATCAGAAATAAAAATAATAATCTCTATAATCAAACCCTGTAAATCCTACAAAGTATAACCCATCCCGCAAGGAACGATCGAACCGTGGATCAACCTGTTCGTTGGTTGGTCTGTGTTCAATGTAAAATTCAAGAACAGGGAAGGAAATTTGAAATAACACATCCTAACTAGGAATTGTCTCACTCACTGTTGAAGATCTATTTCCACTGGTGAGATCTATCAATAATGGAATTTTTCGATCTTCGGTCCATAGTTCCGTCGTCTCCTACCGAGAGAAATATTCATGGTTTCCTATTTAGAGCCTCTAGGAAATTATAGGGTTATGATCCTAACCCCAGATCCCTTCCTAAAGTTTTATTTAAAATAAAATTTATTGCTACATCGATGAAATGGAAAGATAAATTAAATTCTAAATTTGTTTTATTCTTTAAAGATGTCTGTGACTAATTTTCACAGTTGACCTCTACCAACCAATGTTAGGTTGCGCCTAAGGTAAAAAATTTGTTCTCAATACAATGATGCCCCCATATTTGTTATCCAGGAACCCTCTTAGATGTTATTCCAATTTTTTTATGAAAAAAGCAAGTGCATGCTATATAATATTTTAATATTTTTCAAACAATTGTTCCGGGAACATCGGACCTTAGAATCACATGCCATATTAGCTCCTAGTCTAAAAATTATTCCATGTAATATTTAAAAAAAATAAATAAGAAATCTGGGAAATTAAAGTCTCCCCAACTTAGGGATTTATGACCCCAAAAATATAAACAAAGGCTACTAAAAAATATTTGGTTACTTTACAGGAATATGAGACTCCCGCTCCCATGTTCTCTCCAAGAGATTACCATGATGCCACCAAACACACAACAATGGGATCACTCACCCATTAAATATCCTCTCCAACTGATCCTAGATCTCTACTAGGTATTCATAAAATTTTTCTCCATCCTCAATGTCCATCTCACCCTAATAGATGACGTGTGATGGGTCATGCACATACCTCCTTAGCTGCAACATGTGGAAGACATCATGTACCTTGTCCAACTACAGGGGTAGAGATAAGTGGTACACCACCTAAATAAGTGTATGAAGTATCTAAAAAGGGAAAATAAACCTTAGAGATAACTTTTCACCCTAACCAAATATCCATAATCCACGTTGAGGTGAAACCCATAGGAACATGTGGTCTCCATCCTCAAACTCCAATGTCCTCCATCTCTTGTAAATATAAGACTTATGATGCATATGTGCAGTCTTAATATTCTCCTGAATGAATTTCACCTTCTCTATAGTAGCTCACACCAACTTTGGGCCCATGATTTCTAACTCTCCTAGTTGTTCTAGTAAAGTAGTGACCTGCAGGGTTGCTCGTACAAATCCTAGAATGGTGCCATTCCAATAGTGGAATGTTAGCTATTGTTGTATGAAAACCCGACTAGTTCTAGGATATCCTTCTAAATATAGCCAAATTATAACATGAAATCTCGGAACATGTCCTCCTAAACCTGAATGGTTCACTCCGTATGGCCTTCCTTCTGTGGGTGAAATGCCGTGCTCAAGCGCAACTGGGTCCCAAATGCCTCTTGCAATCCCTTCCACAATCAGAATATAAAACAAGCATAAAGATTTGAAATTATCGTTAATGGGACTCCATGGAGTGGAACTATCTCCTACATGTAGAGGTTTCCCAATATATCTACCGAACTTTGCTCTCAGATATCTAGGAAGTAGTATAACTTGGTGAGTTAGTCAACGATCACCCATATGGCATCATGTCCCTTGGATTTACTTGGAAAAACTTCTCCAAATTACATCGATATTCCATATTACTTCCATTAAGGAACCTCAAGGGTTTGAGATAAACCCTCAAGAGCCTCCTTCTCATCCTTTACTTGCTGACAAGCAAGGCATCGAGAAACAAACTCTGCAACTACTTTCTTCATCCCAAACCACCAAAACTAACATTGGAGGTCCTAGTATATCTTCACCACACCTGGATGTACCACCAAAGGGGATGTATGAAACTCCCTCAGAACCTCTTCCCACAAATCCACTAGTACTATTGTTCATACATTAAAAAGAACAAAGTTCTCACATCCTTTTAAATATACATCAGGAGAATACCCTATGGACATATGAGCATGTAGGGTCGCATAGTTGGGATCCCGAAGCTGTGCCTCCCTGAATCACTGTAATAGTTGAGGGGTAACAACTATTGACTAGAGGTAAGCTTCTCCATCTCCATCCAAAATGGATAACTATAATGAGGACAACTTATCCAATACCTTTTTCAACAAATGAAAACTAGATCTTCTATTGAGAGCATCTACCACCACATTCCCTTTCCTAGGAGTATATACAATCTTAAAGTCATAGTCCTAAAGGAACTCTATCCATCACCTCTGTCTCAAGTTCATATCCTTATGATAAAATATACACTTGATACTCTTTTCATCATAGTACATGATAAATCACTCACCCATATGGTAGTGTCTCTACATCTTCAACGTGAAGACTGCTGCTGCTTACTCAATATCATGGGTCGTGTAGTTCTACTCTTGTGGTCTCCAATGGCGTGAACTATAGGAAATAACCACTCACCTCTACATTAGGATACAACCAAGACTATTTCCTAATGAAACACAAAATAATATGTTCTCGATACCCTCCTCTGACAATCTCAAGATCAGAGCACTCATCAAACTCTACCTCAACTGCTAAAAATCATGTTGGCACTTCTTTATCCACACGAAAGGCTACCCATTTTGATTCAAAGCTTTAAAATGTTATAATATTATAGATAAATCATGAATGAATCTCCGATAATATCATTCTAGCCTAAGGAAACTCCGAACCTCCATCACATTCTTAGGTGGATTCTATTCTAACACTACCTCAACCTTAGCTGAGTTCACTAGCACTCCATTCACAGAGATAACATGTCCCAAAAATTGGACCTTCTAAATATAAAACTGGTACTTCGAGAGTTAACCATAAATCTGGTGCTCTTGGAGTATGTCCAAAACCATCTTTAAGTGTCTAATGTGCTTCTTCTCAGACGAAGAGTACACAAGGATATCATCGATGAAGACTACTATGAACCGGTCCAAGTAAGGCTGAATGATCTGGTTCATCAGTTCGATGAACATTTCTAGGGAATTAGCCATGCCAAAGGGAATCACAAAGTACTCATAGTGACTATAGAGACATCTAAAAGTAGTCTTCAATATATCCTCATCCCGTACTTGCAACTAGTGATAACCTGATCTTAGGTCAACCTTCAAGAACTATCATGCCCTTATCAACTGATCAAGGAGGTCATCTATCCTAGGTATTGGACACTGGTTCTTCAATTTCACCTGGTTTAAGCACATGTAGTCCACAAACAACACCAATATCTCATCTAGATTTTCAGCAAACAAAACTGGGGCCACGCTGGGTGAAATACCGGGTCTCATGAATATGTTCCTCTATAAGTCCTCCAACCGCACCCTCAGCTCACAAATCTCTATAGGATCCATTTGATATACCGATGTAGATATCAGTGCTATATTGAGGTGTAAATAAATGAATTAGTCTATCTCCCAGTGGGGAGGTAATCTTAGAATATCTTTAGAAAATGCATCCTCATTCTCTACCACAACCACTAAAAACTAGAAGCTTATAACATCTGCTCCACCAAGGGTCAGGCTTGACAATTAATGATTAATTGGATACACCCTCCTATGCATGAGTCTATCCTATTCTTCCTAGGTTTCTTTTTCACCAAAAAAGGAAAACCTCATTCCATTTCTATGGACACACCACACCCTTTTCCTAATACAATCAATATAATAATGGGATGTGGATAATCAATCTATACCAAGAATAATTTCATAAGGCCTTAACACTACCACTAAGAGGTTCCAACTAAAACTCTCACCTCTAAGGGTCATGTCACACTGTCAGCATAAATGTGTCATCATTGATTATTCTGAAGTAGGTGTATCCAAGCATAAGGGTCACCTCAATGGTTCAACTAGAATATCTAGGTCTCAAACAAGACATGTGAAGAGAAAGGAATGACTAGTACCTGTTTCTATCAGTACTGAAGCTAAAGTATAAAAGACACATATTGTTCCTCGAATCATTTTTTGTGACCTTGGGTCATATTCCTTGGCTGCATACAATAGTTCCCTCCCTTTTCCTCTAGGTCCCTGATCCTAGTGTGGACCTCCTTGGGGTGGTGGTGGTAATAAGTCAAAACATTGACCAACTCCTACTGTTCTCCAATCTCCTCTTCTATGTATTCCACCCTAAAGATCTATTTACTCCTGCCAATGTCTATACCTTAGTGGTCCATCCATAGTCTCCCTATCTGTAGCATGATGGTTTGGATAATCTCGAGTGATATGGACCCTACCATCACATGAATAGCACTGACTCTCCCTAGGCTGACTGAACCCACTTTGTGAGCCCTAAAATGCATATCCTCTATCCTCAGACATCATCTAGAAATTTCTCCAACACCTAGGTCCATAGTACTTACGTTGGATCCCTACTTCCAAGGTCTCTACTTCTTCTCATTAACTGTTGAATATCACCGACTGTATTTGATCAGCCAAGAAGCTTTAAACCACCAAAGCTCACTCAAGCACCCCAACATAAGTTGGAATACATAGAGGGATAAAGCTGGATCAAATGTATCTATTTAGACCTCTCTCGAATGTACGATCCATAAAGCACTATTCTCTAACCATATCCATCGAGTACCTAGAAAGGTTGGTGAACTTTGATGAATAATTATCCACTGTCATGCTACCATGCTAGTGCTGAAGAAGCTCCTATATATGCACAACTCTTAGAATAACTGGTGATAAATCCTCTATAAAGAGACACTCGAATTCAATCAATGAGATGGTCACATCGTCATGAGTCTAAGTAGACCAGATCCACCATCTCCCTATAGAGCTATGTAGAAGGCTCACCGCCAGAACCACCATCTGATCAGTTGGTGTCTGAACTAGGAAGAAAACTCAGCTCACCGCCTCAAGCTAGTCCTCAATCGCCTGAGGGTTGGGCTCACCTTGGAACCTATGAGTCTCCATATCTAAATCTCATGGAGCATGCTCATCCTGAATTTCTCATCTGCTGGTACTACGGGTACCACGTGCTTCTCAACAGGTGGCAGTATTGCTGGTGCAACACCTAGAGGTAGAATCTCGGGAACTGGTCCCTGTATCTAAGCCTATTCACTGAGGAGGTCATCCTTGTGGTCAAGCTACTAAATCTTATCTATTATATGTCACAAATTAATCCCATAATAAACCAAGATGTATCACCGTCAATGAGTATATCTGGAGAGATGACTCAAGAAGGAAATGAAAACCACAACCCATTCCAATATAATGAATGTACCATTATTTTCCCTACAACCAGTGTTATCATGTACTGAGATGAAAAGTAGTTTGTTAGAGTCTTGGTGTATGGATACATTGGCCTCCTGCACTAACACTATAGTACGTAGCCTGAAATCCAAACTCAAAACACTTAACAATATTTACCCAAACCAATCTCACAGACTCTCAGTCTTGTGGTAGAACTGACCAGCTCTGATACCACTCTATCAAAACTCGTCCCAGTGGGGCCTATGATGCGACTACCCAAACGAACCTCTAATAGGTTAGGGTATGGTGACTAGAACCAAGTTATCACATCACTAACATGGGCGTAATTTTCTATATACCTATATGCATGTACCCATATCCAAGTGCACAAAATTATGAAATATAAAAACTACTAAGTAAACAATGCATTCAAACTAATATATCCCAACCAACAGAGTATGACAGGAAATTAAATAAAGTAAAGTAAACTAATCTAGAATACAGGCTCACCAAAAAGAGTTTGCAAAACAAAATTACAACCTATAAAAAAGGTACTGGGACTGCTGTCTATACCCATAGGAACACCTCGATCCACCTTATCTAACAAATCTCCATTCAGTCCCAGTCTACCTAGGACTTCATCAAAAGTTTGTTTGAATACACAAGATATGAAATTTGTGAGAAAATCCCATGCAGGGTTGAGTATAACAATAATTAGTAGGAAACCTCAAAACCACAAAGAAATATAAGAAAGGAAATTACAGTCACCTCTACACAAGTATATGTATACAACACATATAATAATATCCATATATACTCAATCCAAGACATGCTGCCTAGAGCTAAGTCAAACCTAACACATACCAACACTAGGGATTCAACTTAAAGATTCCAAGAATAACTCATCCAGGAGAACACACTCATGAGTCCGATAGCATTGATGATGTCTATCCAAGAAGTACTGTTTTTCGAGAACCATTATAAGAGAGAGATACACTGATAGATCTGAATTGAGAGGTAAGATACAGAGATGAGGATCACAACCAGTACCGTGGGGTGATACCGACAACTCATTCTAGATTAATTGTCTAAGTAAATGATCAATACCCAGTAAAGTTGGTCACATCAATACCGAAGAATCAACGTAGGGCATAAATAATGAATAGAGTATCCTTCTCTCGACCTATCGATGGATTCCAATAACTCTATCCCAGAAGTCCTATTGAAGGGATCATTGTCCTATGAGTAGAAAATGATTTATACCTAGATTTATGGAAAAAATAAAGTGAATGAACCCTAACAAAACTTGTCCAATATATAGAGAAAAAGAGAATCAAGCCCTGTAGAAAGGGGTACACGATGTGTAGTAGGGTCACATGTCATTTTCCTTGACCCTAGGTACTGGCTGTGTACAATGGACCATGAATTTAGAACATGTCACATAGAAGATGGGAACATGACATGTAGAAGGAGTCACAAGCCATGTACTTCCATACAAGGTTCGCCCGTGTACCTTAGCTGCCTGACAGTACACGACATCAACCCATGTAACCATTCTTGTGTACCAATACACGGGGTATCCCATGTATCTAGTTTAGGACATGCCATGTGGTGGAGTACCTTCCATGCAGGAAACCCATGTACTCCACCCCATGTATGTTTACTCTTCAGATTACAGGACATGTAGGAAACTTGTGTACTCTATCCCGTGTCTGTGTACTCTCCAGAGTATACACCAAGTTGTATAGGGAGGAACACACTCTCTATAGCCAGGACTAAATGCCATGTGTTCTGGAATTTCTAGGAGATTGTGTTCTTCCTAAGTTCCTCGGCCGATCGTTATGGTTCCACTTTGGTGCTTAGTTCACCTTAAAACTCAATATCCTGGTTAGTTTCACCACCCTAACACATAATCGATGTGTTTCGGGCCTTCAATTGGCTCGAAAATCCATTTTTATCTATTACGATGCAAACGAGACGAAGAATGATTTCTCTTTAATCACATTGATTCTTCTATTGCCATTACGATCAAACCTCTATTAGGTCGTCCCAATATTGGATCTTCAATTTCAGATCATTGCACCAAGAAATGAAGGTGCAATGATCATTCGTTCAAAAACCGTTGAAGAACAAAGAACACGTAGAACAATCAGGGGAGAGAAAATGAAAAAGGAAAAAAATATAAGGTATGAACCTCGGTCATTGTTCATTAAAGTATCAATCCATTCTTGTAAGAATGATCAAAAATCAAAACAATAATCTCTATAATTAAACCTCGTATATCCTACAAAGTATGACCCATCCCACAAGGAATGATTGAACTGCGGACCAACTAGTTCATTGGTTGGTCTACATTCATCATTGAATTCAATAATGGGGAAGGAAATGCAAAATAAAACATCCAACCTAGGAATTGGATGGATTGTTGTTGAATATCTATTGTCACCGGTGAGATCCATCGAGAATGATATTCATCGATCTTCGATCCACAGTTCCATCTTCGACCGCCAAGAGAAATCTTCAGGGCTTAAAATATAGAGACACCATGGAATTATAGGGTCATGTAAAAAACCCTGGATCCCTACCTAAAGGTTTATTTAATTGAAAAAACATCACTACATCACTGCATCAATTAAATGAAAAAATAAAATAAATTCTCAATTTATTTCATTCTTTAAAAATACCCATGTAATGACCCCAAAATTCATTAATGAAAATTCATGTTGGTCTATTTAAATGTATTATTATGGTTATGTAAAACATATACACTTATTTGGTTTTATGTTTTGGATTTTAAAACACCGTTATGAATTGTGACTGTTGCTAATATATCCATTGAATAGTGACCACATGATTAGTATAAATATAGGGCTTTAAAAAATCCAATTTACTCAAACAAAGAAAGCGATGGACTCATCCAGTAGACATTCCCCATACGAAGCCCATTTTTTGGAGCTCATAAAGGAGGTGGAATCATTGGGATTCACTCTTGACCAAGCCCAAGATGATCTTGAATACGTTAAGCTTGAGTGGAATAACCTATGGGAGAAGTGGAAGTTGATAGAGATTACCACACGAGCGATGCTATCCGAGCCTCCCCAAGTGTCTATCACCATCGCACACCTTACCCTAAGGTCTTATGCGGGTGTTTTAAGGGGTTATGTAACAAGACCCTAGCATTATGATTTTGTACATTATTTTTGTTTATAATAAATAATATACTTTTATTTTATTATTGTTACTTTATAAATACTTTTTAAATTACAAATAGTATTTTTTAGTTAATGTTCAACTATGGAATCTATTTTGATAAATTAATGGATTTTTGAATTAAATAATATTTTAATAAAATATTATTATTAATAAATTACTTTTTATTAATTTTAAATGATCGTATAATTTTTATGAATACAATTGTAATTTTTTTATGGTTTTAAATCTATTTTTTTTCAAAACCCATGAATTTTTTATAAATGTCGGTTTTTATTTTAAAAGTGAAAATTCAAATATTTAGAAAACTATTTGGTTAAAATTAATTTTATTTTTGGAATCATCACATCAGAATTATCCAACGGTGAATTTTTCATAATTTTATGAGCTAGTCGAATTTTTGGGTAAAAATTAAACACCATTTAAATATATAACATGTTTTATGACATCATAATGACCCAATAGTGATGTAATAAAACAATATAAACATTATGTTCAAACAATATATGTTTTACCATTAACATAATGTGATTTTTGTTTTTTTTGATTTAGTTTACAATGCTTTAGTGGACCCTTCAAGACTCATAAAACATTTTACCTTTTAAATGGATTTCCTTGATAGTGTGACTCACCTTCACATAAGTAACCCTATTATTTTAATAAGTTTAGCCATTTTCATTATAAAATATTGTTTTCCACTCCCCTTTTGAAAAAACCATGGGCTGGTTTATGGTTTTGATTAGTTTAATGTGTGGTGTCCCAAACCTAAATAATAAAGAATTGTCTATCCTTTCCTATATAAACCCACCCAAGCTCCCAATTCATCTTCAATCAAAGCCTTTGGAGTTCTTCCAACCTATACCATCCTCTATTTATAATTCTCCCAAGTTTCCCCAAGCTCCCAATAAGTCTCTCTCAATCCCCTCCCAAGCCTTTGGGATCACACTTTCAAGTAAGGGATTCCTTCCTTTCTCTTTTTTATCTAAGTTTCTTAATATTGTTATGCCCATTTATTTTCAATTATAAATGTTGAGGTATGATTTATATCATACCCTATAATTTCCTATTTATGTTTGAATTATTAGATACCCCCTTCTCTCTCATCAATTCCTTCCATGTATACTCGTTACCATGCTGAAATTCCATACGGAATTTCTCTCTCCTCATTTACATTCAAGTAATTATTTTGTATCATGAATATAAATTCCATTAAAATTGTTGGGACATGTATATATATTACCCCATTACTTTCCATTTCATTTAAATATGATGAGACACCACTTTCTTTCTCATCAACCATTTTTATGAGTTCTTATGTCACGCTGTTATGCTGCCGAAATTGCACCGCGATTTTCCAAGCCAAAGTCATTGTGTAGTGAATACCATGACCATTTCTCTATCAACGGTATTAAAATTTATGCACATTTACTTATTTTTTAAAGAGTTTAATGTATTAATTCCACACTCCTTTATTGTGGAATAAATGATTAGGTTTAATGAATCCATGTTTTAGGATCCATGTGGCACACTTATGCATGAAATGAAATGATTAAGAAGGGTGCGTCCTGATAGCACTCCAACGCATTGGGTAAAGTATAGTATCATGATAAATCATGTGGAATGAGTGTTGAATCATGATAATTCAAGTGCAATGAGGTTCTACTCGTGATTCATGTGAAATGAGGGTTTACTCATGCTCCATGTGCAATGAGCCTTGGCTCATGCTAATATCATGTTAAATGTTTTTTCCACATCTCCATGTTATGTTTATCATGTTTTATTATTCCTTTATGTTATGTTTATATTTAACTCCATTGATATGACTATTGAATAATTTATATTTTAATATTTATGTTATGATTTTTGTACTCCTTTATTGGGCTTTATATCTCACACTTTTCATATGCATGTCCTAAGGTTATCCCATGAAATGCTAAGTACGAGGGAATGTGGTGGTCATGTAAAGGAAGTTTTCAATAAGATGTTGTATTTTATGTTTTATGTTGTTATGTAATGTTTATAATCCCCAAAGACACTATAACTCTCAATATTCTATGTTATATCAAGTGAATGTTTCATGTAATAAACTATGTTAAGTATGTAATAAAAGCAGGGTTGTCATAGTTGGTATTAGAGGATAGGTTTAGTTATTTTTGGGATTAGGATTAGAAAACCCTAGTTAAAGCCTTAGGGATAAGAATAAGTATAATAAAAACATACCTAAGTTTTGGTGAGTATTGAGTTAGTGGTTTATCAAGAAAATACATCCCTGTATGGATACAAGCAGGTATAGGCGGATCTGGCACAAATGTACCTTAGAGTGAAAAATCTGACAAGGAGTTTCGGGCTTGACTCAGGGTATCCTGGTACACAAAAATAGGCCTTACTTCACTCTTGGTTACAACATTCCCAGGGGATATGCTTTAGTAAATTTATAATCTTATTATGAACCATTATTAAGGGAATTGAAAAAATTCCCCTAAGAATATATGTTAGAAATTAGATCACGGATAACATAGATTGAAGCCTATATATTTATAAGTTAAGGAAATAAAAGTTATTTATAAGTCATCCATTTTTGTATTTGGATTACCATTTATGTGTTACCCATAACTTTTCTTTTTTTTTTTCTAGCTAATGGCCGGTAATAAAAGGACTCCAGCTAACAACTGATGTGAAGATCAATGCGATGGATGTTCTAATAAGATCCCCAATCCTATGGGAGAGGGAATTGTGAAATTTGAAATTATAATCTCTTAGTTAACTCATGCATTGAATAAAAACATGGGTCAAGAGGAATGTTCAACCCCCCCCCCCCAAGAAATAACAAGTCACTATCGATATCTTTATAAGACAAAGGCCTCCAACTTTTAATATATCATCCAATCCCTCAATCGCCGAACAATGGATCAACTAAATTGAAAAGATATTATCTATCCTTCAATGTTACGAACAAAAGAAGGTTCTTATAGCTGCTTATCGTATGAAGGGTGAAGATAATAAATGGTGGACATTGATAAAAAATATGAAGCTTGAAGAGGAGATCGAGGCATTGGATTGGAAGGATATTCGGAAGATTTTTTTTGATAAATATTTTCCGTGCACCCTCCAGATTAAGATGGAAAGGGAATTAATTTCCCTAAAGAAAAAAGACAAAGAATCCATTAGAGCATATGAGACAAACTTCACAAGGATTTCACAATACGCCTCTGGCTTTGTCGTTACCCCCAAATGCAAAGTTGACCGCTTCTTTGGTGGGCTGAAACCTAGCCTATGGAAAGCCCTAGAAATATGTGACTTTGCAAGCTATGAGGAAATTGTACAATGTGCCCTCAAGGTAGAAATAGAGATTGGAGAGTCTCAGGGGTATCATGGGAATAATAAGAGTAAGGTGGAATTCAATTATGGCGGTCCAATAGATAAATCCAATGGTGCTAAAAATATCCAGCACCCCACTTTCCAAAGGTAAACAAAGAGGCACCCAAAAAATTGCTTAAAGGGGATGGGGAAATTTTTTATGTGTGGAAGAGAAGGACACATAGATGTTAACTATCGACAAGAAAAACCCATGGCTGCGACAGAAGAGAGGAATGCTCCATTCGAATCTCAATACACTGTTCATTGCTTCAACTACAAAGAACCAGATCATCTTTCAAATCAGTGCCCTAATCCAATGGTTTTTGATGGCAACCAACAACCTTCAAGGAAGAAAGGGTGAGATTTTTCCATCACTACTGCCGAAGTGAACCCCAACAATGAAGTGGTGACATGTACTCTAGTTATTCATTCAAGAATAGAAAAATTAATTTTTGATTCTGTTTTTATGCATTCTTTTATATCCTGAAAGTTTAGTAGAACAATCCCAACACCACCACAAATCATGTAAGTAAAGATGTCAGTGAGTAAGAAAAATGGGGAAATCATTGAAACCCATGAATTTAGCTCCTCCACAGTCATAATTGGTGGATTTAACTTCCTAGAGAATCTCGTCATACTCCCTTTTTTGGAATTTGATTCAATTCTTGGCATGGATTGTCTTTCCCTATATAGAGCCAACATAAATTTTTGTGAGAGGTAAATAACTCTCCATGTGGATAATTGACCCCTGATTATATAAAAGTGCTAGGAGGAAGATGAATCTTCTTTAGCTCCATAATATCAAGCGTGGATATTACTTCCCTATGGGAATGCGTATCTAGCTCAAATGACTGAGTGTAAGGAGGCAACCATCCTTGAAGACATGACTATTGTGAGGTAATTCACTGAAGTCTTTCCTGAGGAATTGCTTGGTCTTCCTCCTAGAAGATATGTTTAATTCTCAATTGATATTATACCCAGGGCGTTGCCAATATCCAATACTCCATATATAATGGCTATTGTGGATCTTGAGGATTTGAAGAAATATCTACAGGAGAATCTGGATAAAGGGTTTATACGCCCAAGTGATTCACTATGGGGTGCACTGGTCCTATTCATCAAGAATATGGATGGATCAGTGCGACTTTTCATCGATTATCGAGAGCTTAAAAGAATCATGTTAAAGAACAAGTATCCTCTCCCACTAATTGATGACTTGTTTGATCATCTGTGTGGAGAAAAATACTTCTCCAAGGTAAATTTTTGGTAGGGATATTGTCGAGTAAGGGTGAAGAAGGAAGATATCCCCAAGAATACTTTCCATACAAGATACAGAAACTATGAATTCATAGTAATGCCTTTCAGACTCACTAATGCTCCATAAATCTTCACAGACTTGATGAATAGAGTCTTTAGAGATTATCTCGGCAAATTTGTGGTAGTCTTTATAGATGATATTCTAATATACTCCAAAAATAAGTAGGATCATGAGGAGCATCTAATAACTGTACTAGAGAACTTTTTGAAGGATAAGCTCTATGAAAAGTACAACATGTGTGAGTTCTGGTTGAAGGAGGTCACATTCTTAGGTCATATCATCCAAAGCAATGAGATATCTTTGGATCCCTCCAAGACAACTACAATTGAGGGATAACCGAGGCCAACATCAGTAATGGATATCCATAGCTTCTTGGGGTTAGCTAGATATTATCTTCCATTTGTGAGAAATTTCAATTGATTTTCCAATCCTCTTACCAAGATAACTCGGAAGGGAGTGAGGTTTTCTTGGTGTGATGAATGTGAAGAGAGCTTCAAGGAGTTAAAAAGGAGTCTTATCACCATGATCGTGCTCACTTTACCCATGAGTGGAGAAATTTTTGTGGTATTTAGTGATTCTTCAAATAAGGTCCTCAGTTTTGTGTTGATGAAGAATGATAAAGTGATAGCCTACGCCTCAAGGTAGCTGAAAATCCATGAGAAAAACTATCCCATGCATGATTTGGAGTTGGAAGTTATGATCTTTACGTTGAAAATTTGGCAACATTATCTCTTTGGTTAGAAGTGTGAGATATATACTGATCACAAGAGCCTCAAGTATATATTCAAACAAAAATAACTTAATATGAGCCAAAGAAGTTGGATAGATTTTATCAAGGATTATTACTACTCAATCCACTACCATCCCGGTAAGGCAAAAAAGTTGGAAAATGCTCTATGTAGAAAGGATCCTGCATCTTTATCAATGATGAGAATTGAAAAGGATACAATTTTCTTAGATTTAAAAAGGATGAACATGGGAATCATTAAGGGAGAAATATCATCAATCCTTTCTCAAATGATTTCTCAACCATCCCTCTTGGAGAAAATAAAGGATGCTCAAAGAAAGTATGTAGAAATTCTAAAAAGGGTGGAAGCTATCAAAAATGGGAAATAATTAGAGTTCATGGTTGAAAGAGGCGGTATTGTGAGATTTGGTTCACGATTATGTGTACCATCTAATCCAGAGATAAAGAAGGAGCTTTTGAATGACATGTATAGCTCAACCTTCTCTATTCACCCGGGGAGAACAAAGATGTATCAAGATCTCCGAGAAAACTTTTGGTGGGAAAATATGAAAAAGAAGATTTCTGAATATAAATCAAAGAGCCTCATATGTCATCATGTTAAGGCTGAGAGGCAAAAGTCTAAGGAGATGATGTAACCACTACACATACCAACATGGAAGTGGGAGAACATTACCATGGACATTGCCATTATAATTCCAAGTACATCAAGAAGAAAAAATGCTATACGAGTCGTTGTGGATCATCTTATGAAGACATCTCAATTTATCACAATTCAAGATGACTTCTCATTGGATCAAATTGCACGTATTTACATCAAAGAAGTGGTAAGGATTCATGGAGTACCACTATATATTGTATCTGATTGTGATCTAAGATTCACCTCTAAGTTATTGAAAATTCTCCAACATGCTTTGAGAACTGAACTAAACTTTAGTATGGCCTATCATCCTCAAACTGATGGAAAATCTGAGAAAACTATCCATAAACTAGAAGATATGTTAATATCATGTTCTATGGAATTTAAAGGAGGGTGAGATCAACATATTCCACTGGACGAATTCTCCTACAATAATAGTTCGCACTCGAGCATCTGAATGGCACCATAAAAATTCCTTTATGGGAATAGGTGAAGAACCCCAATGTGTTGGGATGAATCCGGTGAGTGTAAGCTACTAAGACCTGAAATGGTCGAAGAAATGGTGGAAAAGGTGAAAACCATTAAACAACATATCAAGGTAGCCCAAATTCGACAGAAGAGTTATACGGATAAGCGTCGATGAGACCTTGAGTTCAAAGTTGGAGACATGGTGTTTCTATGCATATCTCTGTAGAATAAGGTCATGAGGTTTGAAAATAAAGGGAAGTTAAGTCCTAGGTACATATTCCCCTTCGATATTCTTGATCGTGTTGGGGATGTGGCCTATCGACTATCACTTACACCTACCATGGCCAAAGTACCTGATGTCTTTCATGTATCACTCTTAAATAAGACATACCAGACCTTTCACATGTACTCTCTTCAATGGTAGTACATCTAGAGGATGTTATTATTACAAGGAGCAACCAATGAATATATTAGATCATAGAGAAAAAGTTCTACGAAATAAGACAATTCTAATCATCAAGGTGTTGTGAAAAAACCACAAGTTTGAAGAAGCGACGTGGGAATCAATAGAGTGAAAAAGCACTGTTTACTACATCTGTTTTATTGTGGGAAATTTTTTTTTGGGGTGAAATTTCTTAAGTGGGAAAGACTGTGATGACCCAAAAATTCATTAATGAAAATTCATCTTGGTCTATATAAATGTATTCTTATGGTTATGTAAAACACATGAAATTATTTGGGTTTATGTTTTGGATTTTAAAACACCATTAAGAATTGCGACCATTTATAATATATCCATTTAACAGTGATCACAATATTAGTGTAAATATAAGGCTTTAACAAATAAAATTTACTCAGACAAAGGAAGCGATGACCTCATCTAGTAGACTTGCCCTGTACGAAGCCTATTTGTCAGAGCTCAAAAAGGATGTGGCATCATTGGGATTCTCTCTTGACCAAGATCAAGACAATATTGAATACGTTAAGCTTGAGAGGAACCACCTACGAGAGAAGTGGAAGTTGATAGAGATTACCACTCAAGCGATGTTATCCAAGCCTCCCCAAGAGTCTGTCACCATTCCACACCTTTCCCTAAGGTCTTATGTGGGTGTTTTAAGGGGTTACGTAACAAGAACCTAGAATTATGATTATGTAAATTATTTTTGTATATAATAAAGAATATAATCTCATTTTATTATTGTTACTTTGTAAAGAGTTTTTAAAGCACAAATAGTATTTTTTTACTTAATGTTAAACTAAGGAATATGTTTTGATAAATTAATGGATTTTTGAATTAAATAATATTTTAATATAATAATATTATTATTACATTACTTTTTATTTAGTATAAATGATCGTATAATTTTTATGAATACAATTGTAATTTTTCTTATGGTTTGAAACTTATTTTTGTAAAAACCCATGAATTTACGATAAATGTCAGTTTTTATTTTAGAAGTGAAAATTCACATATTTAGAAAATTACTTGTATAAAATGAATATTATTTTTGTATTCAGTATGTCGAAATTATGCAATAGTGAATTTTTCATAATATTCGGATATAGTCGAATTTTTGGGTAAAAATTAAATACCGTTTAAATATATAATGTGTTTTATGGCATCATAATGACCTAATAGTGATGTAATAAAATATTATAAACATTATTTTTGGAAGCTATATATTTTCCATTAAAATAATGTGATTTTTGTTTTGTTTTATTAATTTTACAATGCTTTAGTGGACCCTTCAAGCCTTAAAAAACATTTTACTGTTTAAATTGACTTCCTTGAGAGTGTGACACACATCCATATAAGAAACCCTATTATTCTAAAAAGTCTGGACATTGTATTTATGAAATAGTTTTTGCACTACCCTTTGGAAAAAACCATGGGCAATAACCATGGATTGGTTTGTGGTTTTGATTAGTTTAATGTGTGGTGTCCCGAACCTAAATAATAAAGAATTCCCTCTCATTTACTATATAAACCCACCCAAGCTCCCACTTCATATTCAATAAAATCCTTTGGAGTTCATCCAACCTCTGAAATACTCTCTCTGTAATCCTACCAAGGTTCCCCATGATCCTAATAAGTCTCTCTCAAGCCCATCCCAATCCTTTGGGATCACACTACCAAGTAAGGGATTCCTTCCTTTCTCTTTTTATCCAAGTTTATTCATACTATTAAGCCCTTTTATTTTTAATTATAAATGTTGGGGTATGATTTATAACCTCACCTATAATGTCCTCTTTATGTATGAATGATGAGATAACCCTTTCTCTCTCATCGATGCCTTCCATGTATACCTGTTACCATGCTGAAATTCCGTAAGGAATTTATCTCTCCTCATTTACATTCAAGTAATCCTTTTGTATCATGAATATAAATTCCATTAAAATTGTTGGGACATGTATCTATATGAACACTTACTGCACATTTCATGTAAATATGATGAGACACCCATCTCTCTCTCATCAACCATTTTTATGAGTTCTTATGTCACGCCATTATGCTGCCGAAATTGCACCGTGATTTTCCAAGCCAAAGTCACTGTGTAGTGAATACCATTACCATTTATCTATCAAGGGTATTCACCTTTATATACATTTAATTATTGTTTAAAGAGTTTAATTTATTAATTAAACACTTCTTTATCATGAAATAAATGATTATGTTTAATGAATCCATGTTTTATGATCCATGTGACACACTTATGCATGAAATGAAATGGTTAAGAAGGGTGCATCCTGATAGCGCTCCAATGCATAAGGTAAAGTATAGTATCATGATATGTCATGTGTAATGAGTGTTGAATCTTGCTAATTCAAGTGAAATGATGTTCTAATCGTGCTTTATGTGCAATGAGGGTTTACTCATGCTCCCTGTGTAATGAGCCTTGGCTCATGCTAATATCATGTTAAATGTTGTTGCCACATCTCCATGTTATGTTTATCATGTTTTATCTTGCCTTTATGTTTATGTTTATCTTTCACTCCATTTATATTCCTATTGACTAACATGGATTTTAATATTCATGTTATGATTTTTTTATTCCCATAATGGGATTTATAGCTCACCCTTTTCTTATGCATGTCCTCTCGTTATCCCATGCAATGCTAAGTACGAGGGAATGTAGTGGTCATGTAAAGGAAGTTTTCAATTAGATGTTGGATTTTATGTTTTAAGTTGTTATGTAATGTTCCTAATCCACAAATACACTATACCTCTCAGTCTTCTATGTTGTATCAAGTGAAGGTTTTATATAATAAATTATGTTAAGTGTGTAATAAAAGCAGGGTTGTCATAACCCGTGACTACTTTTCTTAGTTGACCCACGCCATCCAATGTTAGGTCACACAGATGGTAAAAACTCTATTCTGAACACAATAGTTCTCTTATAGTTTTGATCCAGGAGTCCACTTATAGAATATTATACTTTTTTATGAAAACTATATGCACATGCTATATAATATTTTCATATTTTTCAAACAATTGTTCTAGGAACGTTGGGCCTTGGAATCACATATGGTCTCAAAATTAATACATATAATATTTAAAAATAATACATTGAAAATATAGGACCTTATAATAACTTTTAGGAGTTAAGTAAGTGGTTGAAAAGTTTCCCCATCTTGAGGTTACCAAATGAGGGTGTCGAGTATGTAGTGTTCTGCGATGCATGATGTTAGAAACTTGGTTGTGTTCTGATGCATCGGCTTGCTGTTATTGCCTATGGTTCACGAAAGTTGAGACTACATGAGTAGAACTATGAAACCCTTGATATTGAGTTAGAATTATTAGTTTTCAAAGTAAATAGGTTTTTAAACTTCCTTATAGGTGAGAAATTTGTAATGTACTTTGACCACAAGAGTCTCACGTATTTCTTAGCTAAGAAGGATATTAACATGAGATATAGGTGATGACTAGAGTTTATCCAAGAATATGAATTTGAGATTGTATATACTCATGGGAAAAGAAATGTGGTTGAATATTCCCTCAGTAGAAGATCTAGTTCATAGTTGTTAAATGACGTGTCAGAGAAGGTATCCTCATTGCAGTTATCCTTTATGGATAGAGATGGAAACACTTATCTCTAATGGATGGTTGTCACCTCTCCACTCTTACAATGATTTAGGTAGGAAAAAATTGGGGATATATACTGAGATACCCTATGTACTTAGATATCCACAGGGCATGCTCTTGATGGATTTTATAAATACCGGGAGCACATATTCTTTTTAGAGGATTCATGATGATACCAGTGATGTTTCAGAAGAAGAATATGAGGGAATTTCCTACATCTCATTGGGTGGTACATTTAGGTGTGGAAAAGATGTACTGGGACCTCCGATATCAGTTTTTGTGGCCAAGGATGAATAAAAAAGTCACATTCATTGTCTCTCGATGTATTACTTTTCAGTAAGTGAAGGCTGAGCACCAAGTTCCAGCGGGTATAGCTCAACCCCTTGAGGTGATAGAGTGGAAGTGGGATGAGAAATCTATGGAATTATTGATAGGATTATCATGTTCATCCATGAGACATGATTTCATATGGGTGATCATTGAACGACTCACCAAGTCATCCCATTTCCTAGATATTTGAGATAAGAGTTCAGTAGAGATCTTGGAATGCCTCTATGTTCAGGAGATATTTCGACTCCATGGGGTTCCATAGATGATTGTTTCTGATTGTGATTCTTAATTTACATCCTGGATGTAGAAGGTATTACAAGTGGTTATTGGGACCTATTTGCGCTTGAGTACATCATTTCAATCACAAGATGAAGAACATACAGAGTAAACCATTCAGGTTTTGGAGGACGTGCGGCGAGATTTCATGTTAGAGTTTAGCCGTAGTTGGGAGGATCACCTACCACCGGTTGGGTTTTCCTATAATAATATCTACCATTGCACCATTACTATGGAACCATTTTAGTCTTTGTATAGGTGACCCTATAGGTCACCACTTTACCGGACTGACCTAGGAGATTTGGAACTCATGAGAATAGAGTTGGTGAGAGGTGCTACAGAGAAGGTGCATACCATCCAAGAGAAGATTAATACTATACAAAGTCATCATAAGTCTTTTGATGATAGGCGGAAGAGACATCTGGAGTTCGAGTAAAGAAACAATTTGTTCTTGATGGTCTCACCTCTATATGGATTATAAAGATTTAGCTGATGGGCAATCTATCTTCGAGGATCATTATCCCTTTCAATATATTGTGTAGGGTTGGTGAGGTGGCATACCACTTAGCTCTACCTCCATAGTTAGACTAGGTACATGATATATTCCACATGTCACAGTTGAGGAGTTACATTAATGACCCATCACATGTTATCTATTGGGGAGAGCTTGACATTGATGATATATAAAATTTTACTAAGTACCTAGTGTAGATTGAGGATTAGCAGTAGAGGATCCTTTACGGGTGATCAATTCTTTTGGGGCGTGTTTGATAGAAGAATGGGAATATCCAAGAGATAACATGGGAGTAGGAGGCTCATATTAATTCTCAGTACCCACAAATTTTTGAGTAGACCTTGTTTGTATTTTTAGGGATGTAAATCCCCAAGGTGGGGAGAATGTAAAAAATTGGATTTTCAGTATATTATTTAAAAATATTATATGGATTAATTTTGAGATAATGCACTAAGACAAAATGAAATTCTAATGCCCAGTGTGCCCGAAATAAATGGTTTGAATATTTTAAAACACTAAATAGAACACATGCATGGTTTTCTTGAAAAAGTGGAATAAATCCTAAATGGGTGCTCAAATAAAATATCTGAGTGAACCATTGATTTCAGAATAGAAGTTTTACCGTAGGCGCGACCTAACATTGGTCGACGTGGGTCATTTGTGAAAAAGTTTTCACAGACATAAAATGAATAAAATTATATTAATTCATTTTTTTGATGGAGAAACTTGATTTTTCTTTAAATGTATCCTTATGTCAGAATTCGAGGGTTAGTATCATAACCCTAGAACTTATGGAGAATCATTAGAGAGAGCTCTAGGAATCCTTTCTAATGAATGGTGATTGATCAAGTATCAATGATCGATGCTTTTGATTTTGAAGTATATCACCAACAAAATCAACCCGACTTCATTATTCACTAGTGATCTATTCAAATTGAGGAAGGTTATGTGTTTCAAATGTTTAATTCCCCATTGTAAAATTATATGATGGATGTGAATCAATCGACGAACAGATTGATTCACAGATCATGTGAATTGCAGGATGGTATTTATTTTTTGAGGATTTTATTGGGAGAAGTTTTTTGGTTTAATTTATTAGTGGATTAATTTTCCATTCTAATGGAAATGAATAAAGATCAACATTAACATCGATCATGGTTTTTTTCTCTTGATTGATGGTGATTTTCTCCCCCAATTCCATGTTTTACCACGAGCGTTCTTCATTGGACCGATGTTCAAATATTGCCGATTGATCAATCATTTCACACCTATTTCTTGGCACAACGATTTGATATAATAGATATAGGATCGTAACAATGTGATGGAGGTGAAAAAGTGGTTTAAATAGTGAATAAAATGATGAAAAATTCTTGAAATATCTTTCTTTGGTGTTCTTCTACAAAAAAAATGAATGTCATTTTGATCCAAATTACGAGCGGATCTGGGGAAAAAACATATTGTTCGAGGATGGAAAGGCTTGGACGACCTCATATCTCAAGTTTTCTGGAAAGGTGAGGTTGGAAATTGAAGTCTAGAGTGACAGAGGAGGTGCACAACCATGGATCTAGGATTCTAAAAAATCTCATAACACACATAGTGTAATCTATGGTTACACGGTGTGTGGGGAACCTTCAGCTACGGCTATGGTTTGAGGAGGAAGATAAGGATCACGCGATATGTGACCCCTATCACACAATGTGTGGCCCTATCCAGATGGATTGAAGTTTAATTTGTAAGTACACAAACATGGTTTTGAGAACACGGGTACGAAAACGTCATGTACTCACACACAGACACGACTTGGCATACACAGACCAGTACACCAACATAGATTCAGTACACAGTCACGACTAGGAAAAACAGACATGATACCTTGTGTATTTACATACTATGTAGTCATTCTACATGATGTGTATCTGGAGAATGCATTCCATGTGGGGATCTTTGACACGTGCATGACTTGGGATAGCTGGACACGCCATGTACCCCTTGGGACACACCGTGCAGTCCCTTCAAGAGTGATTAAGGCTCTTCATTTTCATAGTTTGGACCAGTATAGGTTGAGTGTGACATATTCTAGGACCTATCTCTATCATATTTTATTTATTCCATAGATTAGATCAAATTAATTGTGTGAAATCCAATAAATAGAAGAGAGGGAAAATAAATAAAATAAAATAATTGAAGTAAATTTTATTTTCATGTCACAGGGGATAATCTCCACCCCATGAATTATAATCACATCTACAAAAAACATAAAACAAAATTTAATAATGAATTCAATAATACCTTAACCTTATTTGGGAAAAGACTTAAGTCATACCCTAATTATCGAGGGTAATAGATTACAATAGTGGAAAGAAATAAGAGAATAAAAAGGGAAAAAAATAAAAATAATAATGAGGGAAGTGAGAGACATAGAGATAATTATAAAATAAAATATAATATGAAAATAAAAGAAAATAAAAATGGGCATATTGAAAAACTAATAAGAAGAAGAAAATTAGAAGAAAAAGAATAGAATAAAGGGGTGGAATAAATTGGGTTAAAAACAAAATGCATGAATTAATATTATAAAATGAATTAAATTAAAATTATAGAATATATAGGCTAAACATAATGAATAATAAAAAATAGAAAAAAATAAAAATAAAGAAAAAGAGAAAAATGGGCAGCATTAGGTCCAAGCTTCGGCTCCTCCTTTGTGGGATTCAGCCTCCATTCTTAAATGGATGAGGCCCTCCTTTTATAGGTAGGTATAAGCCTCAACCTCCTCCTATGGTGAATCCAAATTTTCCTCAGTTATCTATTTTTTATGTTTGAATATAGATGTCTCTTTAAACACTCATGAGACCTGTAGGTTTCATGTTTTGGAAACACCGAAAGTATTTGGGTACTTGAATTCATGTAGCATGGACCACCGGGTAGTATGGATTTTCATGGGGTGTTATTCGATGTGGAATGCATGGAAGCAACTTAGTTACATAACATTACTCCATTGGTGCTTGATTGGCAACCTTGGTAGTGGCGGTCTCTCCTTCATCCAACTTTCACAATGACCAGATAAAGCTTAAAATTTTGTTTCATGTGGGTCATCTAGGGTCCATGAGGTGATTCAAAGTGAAATAGGTATTTAAAAGTGGTTATGTCTTGTGTTTGAGATTTTGGTCATGGCAGGAATGGTGTTTCCCAGTGGGCACAGGTGGCGGCTGGCGGCGTCAAGTAGAGACAACAATAGAGGGAGGCATAGGTTTGTCTTTGAGGTGGGGTGTGTGGGATTTAAATGGGAAGCCACCATTTTTTATGAATTAAAAAATATCAATGAGAATCGACCAACAATGGACTCACACCATATTAAGATTATTGTATATAATAAAAGCCTTAGTAAGAAGAGGAAGTGAATTCAGACGGGGGTTGGAGGACCCTACCACCTCCGCACACCACCCTGTGCTGTCGAGGAACTCCTCCTATATCCGTATAGGCTTGACCACTATGCTATTGCACTCTCACGTGGTCCTTGTCTCAGATACGAACCACGTAGGTCTTATTCCCCTTTTGAAACCTCATTCCTTTGTGACAGGCCTTCCCTTATGCTGTGCATGGTTGGATGGGACCTCTTGGGCCTAGCTAAGTGTCTTGCGGGACCTTGGTTGAGGGATAAAAAATAGGGCTTGTTTTTTTGATAAACACCTAAAAAATTATTCATACACTTATAAAAATTAAAAATTACTAATCAAATATTCATATCTAAAATTAAAATCCAAAATCCAAAATTATTTTATTCAGATAACCCAATTTTAATTCTTTAATCGTAAGTTACCACTTTTTAATAAAACACTATCTTATATAGTATTATTCATTAATGAAAACCATTCAAAACCATTGGAATATGTTTACAATTTTCATGATAAAATGAGTCTATGAAATACCCCCACACTTAAACTATTTTTGTACTCAAGCATAAAATCTCCACATTGAAATTTTGAGGGTTCCAATGTTACCATTATTCAAATACCATAATAATTAAATTGAATGATCATAAATGTTAAAGAAGACTTTCAAATATCTATATAAAATATCAATCTAATTTCTCAATTTTCAAAGAATCAGTTAATTATCATATTTTAATTTCTCCCTTTTAAAAAATGGTGTAAATTAATCTTTCATTCGATAAATCTTATTAATTTATTATTATTAAACATTTCAAATGATGATCTAACTAAAATTTGAATAGTCTCACTAATCACTAATGATAAAATTGAAATAGAGTTATGATCATATCATGAGAACATGCTCATTTTCCATAGGATTGTAAAGGAACTACTTTATCCACTTTGTAAAGACAAAATAAACCTAAAATCATGAGGACTTACAATAAATGTTCAAATGAATATAAGGCTTAAGGTTGGTAAGAATTGATGTTTTTAAAAAAATTAAGGATCAAGGAGGAATTTTCTCTATAAAATATAGAGCATGATATCAAAATTGAAAGTGTAATGACATTATCCACTTAAAATTAGAAAATATCACTTTCCCTAAGCTTAATGTAATGTCATGATAAAAATAAATCACAATTAATTATATACAACTTCTTGAAATTTTTGCTACATTTTTACTCTTTTTTTTTTCAAATTAATTTTTCAATTTTTTACCTTTACAAAATTTATGCTTAAAATGAATCTCACACCCACCACCTAACCACATATGATAAAAATAACCAATCCCGTGGTGATGATTTTTGATTACTACTAGTCACAACCAAGTCATATTTTTTTTAATTTTTTTAAATAGAGGAAAAAAAGGTGAAGATACAATTTATGAATAAAAAAATATAATTAACCAAAGTTAGTACCCCCACACTTTTTAATTAAAATTTAAATAATCTAATCACAATGACCCCCTTCACCCCCAAATTTCAACTTTGAAATATCATTAAAATACTAAGAGGAGGGTAGGTATTGATAAAAATGGCTTGAAACCTAGAGAATTCCTAACATGGCAATCCACCATATTTATGGGTCAAATAATGATTGATGTAAAGGTAGTATCAGAAATAAAAACTTTTCAAAAGAAGCCTCAATCATTTTAACTATGTTTTTTTACAGTTATAGTTTTTCAAAGTTCAAATTCAAGTTCTAGTAGGTGAAATGCCCTAATATCACTTAAGAAATATGCTCAAGAATAAATAGAAAGTACTTGGTCAAAAAATACTATTGGGAATTAAACTTATGATATTAGGAAAATCACTCATTGGAATGACTAATAATAAAAAAATCAATTTATATGAATTTTATAAATTCAAAGAATAAAAAATGATAGTGAAGTTCAATTTACATGAATTAATTAATTACCTTAAATAACGAGTCCTCATTTTAATATTCATGATTTACTTTAATAATTAAATTCTACATTTTACTCATTAAATTTCATTAACTGTGCAATATAAAACAAGGAATCAAAGTATTTCTAATAAACTAATGACTCATTGAAGAGTCAAGTAAAGAATAAATTCAAATCATGGGAATGAAATTTTCAGTTTAAAGATTAAAACATGTTATTAGACAATTTTTTTTTGGAGTTTAAAAGATAAACATAAAATTTAACTCCCTTTTGAAATGAATATTTAGTCCCCCTCCTTTAATTTTTGGGGGATGCCTTCTCAGATCATGGTCCTAAAAAAGTAAATTAATCAACCAAGTAGAAGGATCATGTCATTAAAGCTCAAAATAATAGAGGGAGTGGGATGAATGCTTAAATAAACCTAAAAATGAAATTTAAATTCCTATAAGGCAATTAGAAAGATAAATCTTAGTATAATCCCCCAAGCCGGAAATGAATTTTTATTTCCTAGAAAGGTATGTACTAGATGTTATCCATAGTCTAATGGTTTGTGGATCTTATTAGACTATAACAAAAACTTATGGATTTTCCTTTCTTACACTTGTTCTTTCTTAGTGAAGAATGACCCATAGATAGAGTATATGAGATCCACCCCTTCACAATTAGGTCTATGTTGTATGGTGGAGGTAGGTTAAAGTATGGATCATCCTCTTCCTTGGTTAGTAATTGAGAAACGTCCTTCTTCTTATCCAGTGCATTTTAAAAAGGGGATTCATGAATAGAATGATCAAAGGGAAATTAAGGAGGTATTTTTACTTGAATAAAATTTAAATTTGTATAATAAGAAATATTATCCCTTTCATAATATGCATCCCATGTCTTGATTTACTCAGGATTAACTACTTGGATTTATTTATAGGATTTCCTAAATTCATGTTCATCCAAATTAAGGAGCTCCATGTGTCCTTCAATAGGTGCATGTCTTGTTTCTTTATATTCCTCTAGGAAAAAAAAGATTTACAAAATTTGAAAATTCAAAGTGGTTAGATGTGATACTCAAATTAAGTTGAATAAAATCAAAAAATAAAGAGTTCAAAATAATAACAACTCATTGAGTTGGTTCTGTTTCAATCAATTCATCTGTGGTAAGCGCCTCTTAGAATTGAATCTCTATGGATGTTGGTTGGTAGTCAGGCTCCTCCAAATTTTCTTTAAATTCTACCACTTGGGTGGAATCTTATTCTATGGATAGAGAGATATAACATTGTGTTGGATATTATAATTTTTAGGTACTAGGGAGATTAATTTGTGACTCAAAATTATTCTAGAAGTCATCTAGATCTTATTGATCTCCCACGCGTAGCTTACACTACTACAAAAGAGGCATTTAACAGTGCTAGCATTTATTAGTGCTAGAAAAATGTGCTGATAAAGTCCATCTCTATTAGTTCTAAAATAAGTTATGATAAAGGTTTCCCTTTATTAGTGCTAAAAAAATCATTAATAAAAGGAACCCTTTATCAATGTTTTTTTTGGTACTGATAAAAGTTAACCTTTATCAGCGCTTTATTTTAGCACTCATAAATGTTAGCCTTTATCAAGACTTTATTTTTAACATTGATAAAGGGTACCCTTTAATAGTGCTAAAAAACCAATAAAAGTCAACCATTGTCAATGCTTTTTAGTGCTGAAAATGGTACAGAATAAAATGAAATAATGAAATAATTTAAAATATTTTTTTTCTATTTCATTAATTAAATAATTATTTTTAGAAATGAATATATATATATATATAATTTTAAAAATTAATAAATAGTATATATTTAATATATATATATATATATGTAAAATAAATAAAATAAAATAATCAAACAAATAGAAATTTAAAATGAGTAAATTATAAATTTTTTAAAACATTTTATTAAATAAATAATTGTAAATAAAAATGAATAAATATACTGTACATATATATAGATTATAAATATTATTAAATAGTAAATATTAAATATAGATATATAAAATTAATAAATTATAATAATTAAACAAAAATATTACAAGTGAATAAATTAAAAATTTATTTAAAAATTTATTAATGAAACAATTATTAATAAAAATTAATAAGTATAATATATATATATATATATTAATTATAAATACTTATATATAATATATATTAAATATAAATACATATAAAATGAATAAAATGTAATAATTAAAAACATATTAATGTATTATTCATTTTTAGTGTTGTTTGATTTTTCCATTTTACATATATAAAACGTCGTGTGTTAAATTGATTTCACCTAAATACATACATGTATATATATATATATATATATATTTAATTAATTTATTTATATATATAATTCACACAAAAATATATTTGCACAATTAATGAAATCTTATATAGAAACACATACATTTAATATTTATGTAATTTATTCAAATTTTACTCTATTTTATAATTTCATTATAACATGATACATTTGATATATTTTGTTTTTAATCGGTCAATTTTATTTATTTATTTTTAAAAATATTATAGTTAGGGTATTATTTATTCATTTTTAATAGTTTTTTATATTTTAATTTTAATCATTTTTTATTAGTTATTTATTTATATTTATTTAATATATTTTATTATTTTTAATATGTATTAATTTTTACTAATATATATATATTAAATAATTTATATTTAATTAATAAAAATTATCCATTTTTCAATATTTTTAAAGATTACTCATTTTGAATTATTCAATTTCACCAATTTTCAAAATCCATGTATTTAAGATTATATATCCACTAATAATGTTTAAAAAATATTTTTTATTAAATATTTATAAATAAACATATTTATAAATTTATATTTACTCTATTTATAAATTTTTATATTTATAATTATTATAAATAAATAAATATTTGTTTAAATAAGTATTTATGTAATTATAAATAAATAATTATTTATATTTAAATAATTGTAAAATTATAATAAATTTATTTAAATAATTATAATTATAAAACCTTTTTTATCACTTATCAATGTTGTGTTGATAAAATGGATTTTATCAACACTTTTTTGAAAGCGCTTTAAAAATTTTCCTTGATCTAGTTAAAAGAACCCAAACCGCGACTCAGTCACTCACGAATCTCAAACTCTTACAGAACTCCCCTGATATCAGTGGGACTCCACTACATTCACTCATATTAATCAAGGCTAGAATCCAATATATGTTATTTTCTAATTTCCTCTATTTTTGTTCGATTTTTTTGGGTTCCACGTTTTGCGTTTTTGTGCGTTTCTTAACCATGAAGAACCCTACATCTCATCTACTCACCACTGAAATTCAAAGAGTGGTTCTATTTCCAATTTTCCCCTATATAATATGGTTTCTAAGAAAGATATGGATGTTTTCATGTGTAAAGTTATAGCATCCCTCCTTTTTATCACATAAACTTTCATTACATTATACAAAACCGAGGATCTTTAAGGTTTAGTGTCTTGGAAACCAGGAACTTATTACATGAGAAAAAAACATTCTTCTTAAACACTTGAAAGGATTATTAATTTGTTCATCGTAAGTTCATTACAATATCTCATAACCTGGGAGAATACATCAAAGGAAAGGGTGAGCAAAAGGCCCAGTAAGGGAAACAAGGGAAACATTTTACATGAGAACTTGAGATACATCAAAAGTCATAAAAAAATAACTTTAAGGCATGATAAAGAGATCATGAGGCATATCATAATAAAAATAAAGTGTTTCATAACTTTAAGATTTTTCTACAACATTTAACATAGACAATCATTTCCGTTTCACCAACCTCTATCCCCAAGGTGTCATTAAAAATTACCAAGGTTATTCACCAAGGTATCAGTCAAAATGGTCATCTCTAGAGATTAAGTCTTTACCCAATGCATTGGATCACTATCATGGAACACCATTAAATTTTACTTTATTATCATTTGAGCCACATATATCATCATAAATCATTTCATAAATAACCCATGTATCATAAATGAAATGGGTTTCATTTCATAATCATAACGTTTTCAAAACTGCTTTAAAGACATGATCTTTATGTCACTTTAAACCCACAGAAAAAGGAAAGCGAGTCACATGTATGTAAATCCCAGAATTTAAAATATAAAATTTCGATATATATGTGAATAACATTATAGAAGAAAGAGATTTTAGTATTCACTTAATAAAACAAAATAATTTGAGAAAAAGAGAGAGACATTTTGAGACGAAAATTCTGCAGCATAACGGCTATGTTATGGGGTTTTAGAAAACATTGAAAAGAGAGGGAAAATTGGTCACCCACTCATAAAATATCCATAAAAAAGTATAGGGACAGAATATAATGGATATAAGAACATGGTAATGAAATTTTAAAGACATACCATATGAAATGAAAGACATGGATGGAAGACAAAAATAAGATTTCTCTTATGAAGATTCGGCAGCCTAACGACGTCACTTAAACTTAAAAAAAATGAATTGATGGGATAAAATAGGGTATATAATTATATGAACCTAAAATATCAGTATGATATATATAGATATCATACCCCAACATAATAAAAAGAACTTGAAAGACTTGAAAAGAAAATAGAACTTGAAAATGAGAAGGGTGAAAGAATCCCTAAAAAATTCGGCAGCCTAACGACGTCACTTAAAATTCAAAAAAATGAATTGACAAGATAAAATAGGGTCTCTCATAATATGAAAATAAAATATCAGAATGATAGATATATATATCATACCCCAAAATAATAAAAATGAACTTGAAAGACTTGACAAGAAAATAGAACTTGAAAATGAGAAGGGTGAAGGAATCCGTTACAAAAACTTTCGGCAGCCTAACAGCGCCACTTAAACATTCATAAAACGAAATGATGAGAGTAAGAGGGGATATCTCATAATATGAACATGAAAAGTTCAGTAAGAGTAATATAAAAGAACATCCTAAAACATAATAACATGGAGCATAAAATAAATGACTTAAAAGAAAGTATTTGAAAAGAAAGAGAGAGGTTGGATCCCTTACCTTAAAATGCAACTCTTAAAACTCAAAGGTTGGGACCTTGATGGATTGGGGGAACCTTGGGAGGACTCCTTGGGAGGTAATGAGACCATATATTCGTTGTGGGAGAGTTGGGAGTGAAAACTAAAGGAGGGAAGGGTGGGTATTTATAGGGAAAGTGAGGGGACAAGGCATTAATGGCCAAGGGACACCTCATTGGTGGTATTGGCAAAACCATGGGCTTGCCCATGATATTTTCCCATGGTATTGGCAAATTGGGACACCTCATACTTTATATTACTATTCATAAGTCGAACATATTGATTACATACTTAATACATCATCTAATGATGTCATTAAACACCCGTAACTTAAAAACTGTATTTTCACTATTCATCGAAAATTCAACTTTCTCAGAAAAATCCCAAAATTTCACCTTAACCAAATATTGATGATCTGATTTCAAAAATAAACTCCATTTTATAAAAACAATTTTCTAAATATTTTTAATTTAATTTTTAAATAAATACACTATTCACTGAAAATTCATTTTTCTCAGAAAAATCCCCAAAAATTACCTTAACATAATATCGATTCTATAAGTTCAAAAATGAAATCCATTTTATAAAAATAATTTTCTAAATATTTTTAATTTAATTTTTAATTAAAAAACACAATTCACCCGAAAAAACTAACACTTGACTAATAATTTTTGAAACAGTTATTTACCTATTTTATTGAATCACATTACTTAATCAAGGTGCCTAGATTATATTAATACTTTCTTTAAGTGAGATTACTAATCCATTTGGTCACATTACTGATCCTAAGCATAAAATAACTATTCATAATTTACTACTCATCAAACATTAAGTTGATCTTATTAGACTCTAAATTTTGTACTGAACATAATTGTAGAAGATAATTTTTTGAAAATCATTACACATAATTAATTATTTAAGGTTTACATAAATATTTTCAAATATCATTTTTCTAGAATTCATCAAAAATATGCATACTATATTTATCCGGACATTTGAAAATTCACCAAATTCATCATAAGAAGAAATCAAAATTTTTATTTAAATCAAAAGATTACACAAGGAAATTATGGTCTCCTTACATAGCCCCTTATAACCCCAACATAGGACCTAAGTGTAAGGTGAGCTAAGGTGGGAGAATCTGAGGGCGGCTCGACCAACATTTCACGAGTAGTAATTTCTATTAGTTTGAACTTCTCGCGAATGCGATTCCGTTATAGCTTCACACGATGAAGTTCGGCTTCGGTTTGGTCCATAGCAAAGCCCAGTGGTGCTACCTCCTTCCCAAGTTCTGTTATATGGGCTTCGATTGGCCCGAGACTATTGGATGAGGCCATTGAATCTTCTTTCTATATTAATTAACCAAGATCACTTGTATTTAGAGACAATTATCGGAACGTTTCATTTCAAATGGTCATATTGACCAATGGTCATATAACAGTTGAAACCGAATGATCTCAATTTAATTATACTCATGTTATCAAATGAAAAAGTTTTGTTGAGTATAAAAATAAAATAACACACAAAATTAGGAAACAAGATTTATTCAAAATTTCGGGTTGTTACAATCTTCCCCCCTTAAGAAATTACATCCTCGATTTTTTTTAAAAAAAAATTGGGTTTGAAAATTTCATTGAAAGTCCCACATCAGAAAAATATTCAGTAACACTATTACTTTATAAGAAATAAAAGGAAGTACAAAGGTTACTCGAGTTAACCCATACTAGGATTCCTTGTAGGATAACATGGACATGGAAGAGAAAACAAAGGGTCACGTTCTGAGGGAGAGTGATAGAAAACATGATTAGGATAAAGTTAACAACAAGAAAATCACAAACTTATGATGGGTTAAACTGTATTTGATTTCCCAGTAGGAAACGTTAACAGACAACGTTTTTATTTTACGTTCCTTTTCATAGTTTTGAGGAATTCATTTACTACATAGAATAAAAACACAAGGAAATATACCTACCTTTAAGTATAGTTTCATCCTTTAATAAGTTTCTTCCAAAACTAATCTTTTCTCTAGATGATGAGCATTCAAAAACACTTGGTCTCATCAAAACACAAGAATAATCTTCTAAAGAGTCACGTAATCCCCAAATGATTAACTATCTATTTCTTCTATCTTTAAACATTATCCCAAAAACAGAAAGGGTAAGATAAAACAACTCTTCAAAAGAAAGAACCCGATAGGAAGGGAATCTACTTTTAAATCTTCAAAATTACACAGTACTACCCAAAGATCATCATAGACCATTCCATAAATAACTATCCTTAAAATTCCTCAAAATAAACCAAACTTAGATTGAAACCCAAATAAAAGAAGGATTTGATAACATAGTCTTCCAAGATAAACTTTATCATTCATCTCCAAACGTCATCAAACACTCTTAATGTCTTACAACAAAAGTAACTAACCTAATCAAATTTTCCCCAAGATAGGTTAATCATTTCCGTAAGTAACCTAAATTACTATAAGTTCACCTTAAATTCATCGATTCTTCAAAATATAAGTCAACCTTTACTCCTCAAAGAAAATATCGTAGTAATCTATTTACCTCTATCAAATAGGGTTTCCAAAATAGTGAACGTCTTCCAAAATAATAATCATCTTTAAATCCCCTAATCAACTTTATCAGATGAACATCCTTGAGACTTCATCTTCTTCTTCCTTGATGAATTTGGTCATTCAACTAGTTACAAATTATTAATTGTGATTTCTGATAGCTGGTTTGGCATAATCACAATATGTTCAACTTTATCTCTTGTCATCTATATCATATTAATTGGGAAATCATCACATTTCCTATCACATTGGTTTTTAGGACATGTTCTTCCATTTCCCGCCATTAACTAAGAAAAGAAAGTATAATTAGGGGGCTTAAATACTTATCCAATAATCATGAAAAGGAAACTTATAGCATAGAAGGATAAAATTGTAGAAGAAAAGTATACCCTAACTTGTGAGCCACTAGGTTCCAATCTAGGTTATCCATGATCATATATTCTTATGTGAATCTTTATTTTATTTTATCTTTTTTCCTTTAATAATGGTTCATACTAAGCTTATGAATTTACCAAAGCATATCCCCTGGGAGTGTCGTAACCAAGAGTGCAGCAATCCCCCATGCCGTGTAACAGTTCCCATTCGAGTCTAGCTGAAAGTGGTGTTTTCAGCTTTTACCCCTATGTACATCTGTGCTAGAGCCACCTCTACCTACTCGTTTCTAGACAGGGATGTATTTTCTTGGCAACCCCTTACTCAATACTCACCAAAATACCAGGAATATTTCCTATATTTAAACATTTCCATAGGGTTCTTCCCAAAGTTTTTATATCCTAATTTCCACAAATAACTAAACCATCATTTGATACCAACTATAGAATCCCGCCTTATTATCACATAAACGTTCATTATATTATAAAAAACTGAGGATCTTTAAGGTTTAGTGTCTTGGAAACCAGGAACTTATTACATGAGAAAAAAAAAATTCTTCTTAAACACTTGAAAGGATTCTTAATTTTTTCATCATAAGTTCATTACAAAATCTCATAACCTTAGAGCAAACATCAAAGGAAAGGGTGAGCAAAAGGCCGAGTAAGGGAAACAAGGGAAACATTTTACATGAGAACTTGAGATACAACAAAAGTCATAAAAAATAACTTTAAGGAATGAGAAAGAGATCATGAGGCATATCATAATAAAAATAAAGTGTTTCATAACTTGAATATGTGGCTACAACATTTAACATAGACAATCATTTCTGTTTCACCAAGGTCCATCCCCAAGGTGTCATTAAATATTACCAAGGTTATTCACCAAGGTATCAGTCAAAATGGTCATCTCTAGAGATTAAGTCTTTACCCAATGCATTGGAGCGCTATCAGGGAGAACCCTTAAATTTTCCTTTATTATCAGGTGAGCCACATATATCATCATTAATCATTTCACAAAAAATAAATATAGCATAAATGAAATGGGTTTCATTTCATAAACATAATGTTTTCAAAACTTCTTTAAAGACATGATCTTTATGTCACTTTAAACCCACAGAAAAAGGAAAGAGAGTCTCATGTATGTAAATCCCAGAATTTAAAATAGAAATTTTTTATATATATGTGAATACCCTTATATAAGAAAGAGATTTTAGTATTCACTTAATAAAACAAAATAATTTGATAAAAAGAGAGAGACATTTTGAGACAAAAATTCTGCAGCATAACGGCTATGTTATAGGGTTTTAGAAAACATTGAAAAGAGAGGGAACATGGGTCAACCACTCATAAAAAGATCCATAAAATAGTATAGGGTCAGAATATAATGGATATAATAACATGGTAATGAAATTTTAAAGACATACCATATGAAATGAAAGAAATGGATGGAAGACAAAAAAATATTTCTCTTATGAAAATTCGGAAGCCTAATGGCATCACTTAAACTTCAAAAAAAAAAATGAATTGACGAGATCAAATAAGGTCTCTCATAATATGAACATAAAAGATAAGTGTGATGGATATATATATCATAACCCAACATAATAAAAAGGAACTTGAAAGACTTGAAAAGAAAATAGAACTTGAAAATGAGAAGGGTGAAAGAATCCCTAAAAAATTCGGCAGCCTAACGACGTCACTTAAACTTCAAAAAAATGAATTGACAAGATCAAATAGGGTCTCTCATAGTATTAAAATAAAATATAAGTGTGATAGATATATAGATCATACCCCAACATAATAAAAAGTAACTTGAAATACTTGAAAAGAAAATAGAACTTGAAAATGAGAAGTGTGAAAGAATCCATTACAAATATTTCGGCAGCCTAACAGCGCCACTTACAAATTCATAAAACGAAATGATGAGAGTAATAGGAGATATCTCATAATATAAACATGAAAAGGGAAGTAAGAGGAATATAAAAGAACATCCTCCTACATAAGAACATGGAGCATAAAATAAATGACTTAAAGGAGAGTATTTGAAAAGAAAGAGAGAGGTTGGATCCCTTACCATAAAACGTAACTCTTAAAACTCAAAGGTTGAGACCTTGAGGGTTTAGGGGCACATTGGGAGGACTCCTTGGGAGGTAATGAGACCATAGATTCGTTGGGGGAGAGTTGGGAGTGAAAAATAAAGGAGGAAAGGGTGGGTATTTATAGGGAAAGTGAGGGGACAAGGCATTAATGACCAAGGGACACCTCATTGGTGGTATTGGCAAAACCATGGGCTTTCCCAAGATATTTTCCCATGGTATTGTCCACTTGGGACACCTCATAACTTATATTACTATTCATAAGTCGACTATATTGATTAAATACTTAATACATCATCTAATGATGTCATTAAACACCCGTAACTTAAAAACTGTATTTTCACTATTAAACAAAAATTCAACTTTCTCAGAAAAATCCCAAAATTTTACCTTAACCAAATATTGATGCTATGAAATGAACTCCATTTTATAAAAATAATTTTCTATATATTTTTAATTTAATTTTTAAATAAATACACTATTCACCGAAAATTCATTTTTCTTAAAAAATCCCCAAAAATTACCTTAACATAATATCGATGCTCTGAGTTCAAAAATGAAATCCATTTTATAAAAATAATTTTCTAAATATTTTTAATTTAGTTTTTAATTAAAAAACAATATTCACCCGAAGAAACTAAAACTTGACTAATAATTTCTGAAATAGTTATTTACCTACTTTATTGAATCACATTACTTAATCAAGGTGCATAGATTATATTAATACTTTATTTGAGTGAGATTACTAATAAATTTGGTCATTACTAATCCTAAGAATAAAATCACTATTCATAATTTACTATTCATCAAAAATTAAGTTGATCTTATTAGACTATAAATTTCGTACTGAACATAATTGTAGAAGACCATTTTTTGAAAATCATTACACATAATTAATTATTTAAGGTTTACATAAATATTTTCAAATATAATTTTTCTAGAATTCATAAAAAATATGCATACTATATTTATCCTGAAATTTGAAAATTCACCAACATCATCATAAGAAGAAATCAAAATTTTTATTTAAATCAAAGGATTACACAAGTCAGTTACTGTCTCCTTACATAGCCCGTTATAACCCCAGCATAAGACCTAAGTGTAAGGTGTGCTAAGGTGAGAGAATCTAAGGGCGGCTTGGCCAACATTGCACGAGTTGTAATTTCTATCAGTTTGAACTTCTCTTGAAGGTGATTCCATTCTAGCTTCACACGATGAAGTTCGGCTTGTGTTTGGTCCAGAGCAAAGCACAATGGTGCTACCTCCTTCCCAAGTTTCGTTAGATGGGCTTCAATTGGCCCGAGACTACTAGATGAGGCCATCGAATATTCTTTCTATATTAATTAACCAAGATCACTTGTATTTAGAGACAATAATCGAAACGTTTAGTTTCAAATGGTCATATTGACCAATGGTCATATAACAGTCGAAACCCAATGGTCTCAATTTAATTATACTCATGTTATCAAATGAAAAAGTTTTGTTGAGTATAAAAAAAAATAACACACAAAATTAGAAAACAATATTTATTCAAAATTTCGGGTCGTTACAAAAGTTTAGTCAATATTTTTCCAAAACATTAGTTTAAGGGGTTAATTAGAATTACTGATTCTTTTTGTTGCGTATGAATTGTACAAAAAATTTAATTATGTTTCTGTTTTCACTTCCTTGTCTCTAATTCCCTCGTATTACACAATGCCTTAGGGAATTGATCTTTTTTTTCTCAATGAGGACCTCTTATGTCACAATACTCTAATTTACTTTGTTTACAAAGGGAGATCCTATGTTCCATGAGATTTTGGTAAAGATTATTAAAAAAAAATAAATAATGGCCATGGATATAAAAAAACACATACTCTGTAATGTTTTTTTCCTTAGTTTTTTTTTGTATTACACCATATAAATATATTTTTTTTATACAGGAAACACTTGTAAATACATAAAAAATATGTTCACATGTGTGAACACATGTGAACAAAAAGAACATGCATTCACATAAAACAAAGAATACAAAGAAGTGGGTATTTGGAAACAATATAGGATCTCATTTAAAAAAAACATCTGACAAATTCCTCCTTATTAGTATATTATATGTCAACAAAAAATATATGTTGACACAAAACATAGATTAAATGATTATAAACATGACACAAAATACATGCAAACACAAAACACAAAACACATATAAATTGAAACCTTATAATACATGTGAATGAAAAACACATAACCTATATAAAAACGTTAATAAAAAACATATAAAACATGTGAATAAAAAATACATGGGCACAAAAAACATGATATAAAACACACTTGTAAACATAAAACAAAAAATACATGCGTTCACGCATAACAAAAAATATGAAACTTAACTTTTCATATAAAATTGGCTAAACATGAGTTTCATATAGACTTAAATTTTCATATTTTTATGGTTTTTTATTAAAATATTTGTTTTTTTCTTAATTTAAGAGATAAAACACATGTTGTTTTGGCCTGTATTGTCCAATAATCCTAAATCCTCTATCTAGTAATGCAACTCTCTCAAAAAAATCATCAATTGATCTAAATAATCAGTACAAAGTGAAAAAATAGTAGAATCAACATGGAAAATTATATTTTCTATAGTGGATAAGAAAATTCAAGAATAATTATAGAACCTTTAGTAGAAGTTAGAGGAAGATGACCCCCTATGGATGGTGCACCATAATTCCAAGTAAAAAACTATCCAAACAGTCGAGCTGTAATCCAATGGAAATCAAAGCCCCCCTCTACCTACAACCACTTCCCATATTTATTATTCTTAGCTACTTCCAACAACCCCAAAACCTATATATAGGAAAATAAAATTATACCCCTATCCATTAATAACCTGAACCTCACCTATAAAACCATCCCCGACATCCCTATGACCATTTATCTTTATAAAAACTCTCTTAGTCCTGAAATCATTGAATTTATAATTCCACTCTCTGGATTCCTAATTCAATCCATAGAGATTCTAATTCATCTTTTATAATAAGCGCATGTTTTGATTTTCTTCAAAACCATCCGGTTTCTTCTTTGTAGGTTTTGGGAAAAGTGGAAGCTTGTGGATGGAATTAATAACTAAAATATTTATTCATAATTTATTACTATTCATTTTTTATATTATTAAAAATTATTGTCCAATGAAATTATTAGATTACTTTACTAAAGAAAAATCCCATAACTAGAAGAGGGGGATCATCAAATATGTTTTATAATTTTTTTTGGTTTCTTGCTATGAATTTTCTTATATGACTCACTCGTTTACTTTTGACAACACTTCATCAAAAATTAATTTTATTTTGAGTGTGTTCACATTGGATCCTATTAAAATTCCAAATTTAAGCATAATTGGATGAGAATACTACTATGATGAGTGACCTCCTGAAAATTCCCATGTTTTACATTTTTTGTGTGAAAAAAAACACACCAAGCACACCTTTTGATTCTCTTCCCCATAAACCTTTATAAATTTAAAAGGGTTCTAATATGACTCTCAAAGGTATTCCTACCACAATTAGCAGAGCTCTTGAACCCTATTTTTGGTTTCATATTCCAGATACTTTCTCTTAGAATCTTGGTGAAATGGTCAGTTTTCAAGCTCTACCATCTGTCTTACACCAATACCCCCACTAGTTTATATCTCCTCTAAGGCTTTCCAAATTTTTTTAGAGGAAGAGGGAAAAATAAATTCTTGTGAGTGGAAGTAAATGAATAAGAGTGGAAGTCATGTAGATTTTAATGTTCATTCCTTCATTTTGGAAATGTAATATGTTAGATTAAATTATTAAAATTTAATTTAGGTAAATTTTAAACCTCACTAGAAACTAAAATTTAATCTCTATAATAGTTATTATTGCATTTTTTTGTTTGAGATTCATCCCCCATATATTCTATGTCTTTTAAACTACTCTGATCCGTACTCATCCAAAATGATCACAAGTATCCAGTATGGGAGAACTTTTGGTTATAGTAGTTCAATAAATATAAGTAGATGTCCAAAATAGATGGAAGATATATATCAAACAACAAAATTAAATAATAACTCTTTGGGAGTTATGTCATCAAGGAACTCTGGAATCAAAATGATGGGAGGAAGGTTGTTTTGGAAGATGAAGTTTAATCCACCATCAAGATATGGAAGGAAATCAATTTCTGAGGATAAATTTAATAGATGTAGTGAAGGTATTTTGTACTAAAGTATTGAAATATTATATCTATGTTCAATAGAGTAATAATTTTCATGCAAGATTCATGAAAATGGGGACTTTTATGCATGGAGTGTATTGTATTATTTCTATTCAAGAAAAATTAAATGTTTGAATACTCATGCAGAAAATTTATTCTACACATGATGATGTTACCAATACTGAGGAAGAAGAGACTATTGATGATGAATCTACAAAATTATTAGGGGGTCAACAATATGTTGATGAACAAATAACAATGACGAATTATCATAGTGGTGAATAAAATTATCAAGGTAAGAAGTTAGGGTATAAAATTTGAGGTTGGTTAAAATCAATGCGGGCAACCTATTAACCCCAACAAGTCAATATTCACTATTTATCTTAGGGTCAAAATGAGGATGGATCTGCTGATTGATATTTATTCATGTCACCACATCCAACCTGTAATGAAGAAAATCTTTTGTAAAGATATGATGGTAATGTTACAATATAATCTCTATTAAAATGAGAAATTATATATTGAAACATTGATTTAATTTGAATTATTTTTTGTAGAGTTTATTTATTTTATAATATTTAAATAAGAAATTTTTCTTAATGGCCACTAGAAAATCCCATAGAGGTTTTAAAACTCTTTTTATGAAATTAAATCTTAGGGATACTTAGGGGAAAATAAATCCCCACCCATCAGTTAGTTATGAACACATTATAAATCCAGAATCATAGACTGCTTTAATCAGTTGTCACAATGATAAATAATTTCAGGTGTATTCTAGTTGATAATATATTATTTGACATTATTTATTTTATCCAACTTTATTCAAATTTTTTAATTTATTAAACAATAAAAGGGTGATGAAAATGAATAATGTGCATCAAAAACAATGTAACCCTATTATAAAGCAAGTATGGGGTATGTTTCATTAGAAAAGAAATTAGTATGTATTTTAAATCAACAATAAAAGTTGTATAATGTGATATGAAACAACATATGTTCCTTATTTTGTATGCAGATTGATGAATAAAAATATGGAGCCACTTCCATCCCAAATCAGGAGCTATGGAAGGAGTCTCAGGTAAATAAGAAGTGTAAATTAGTTGATGAAAAAAAAAACAGTATATAAAGCATGTGTAAGTATGACATAATTTTATTTCATTATGATTTATAACAATATTATATAAAATTATCTATTTATGTTCATATTCTTCATATGGTTTAGATGCAAGAATTGGAAATGACCATACCAGAAGAAAATCTTCTTTCAATAACTTTGAAGTGACATGAACAATGTTGTCACGTTAGAGGATTAAGTTTTGGAGCCTCTCCTTGAACATATTCCAAGAAGATAAAACCACATGAAAATTCAGATAATATGGTGAGATGATTTTAGACAAAATTAAACTCACTAAAAGATATTATTTTACAGAATGGTTTAGTAGACCAATGTATTAAAAGGAACAATGTGAACTAGTGATGGAGCAAATATCTACACATGAACCAAATAATCTCACTAGCTTTAAGGCTAGTAATTCCCCCAAATCACATACCTTAAACAAGGTAATAAATTTTTTCATTACTTTATTCTAAATATGAATCAGACAACTTCCAATAACTTTATGTTATTAAAATTATATAGGGTACAATTGTATGTGATTTTTATCTACCAACTCCCATATACAGTCATGTTGAGATGGATATAATGTATAATATCCCAGGAGACGAGCTACATAACCAAGACCTACCAAAAGATCACATGAGCTTGGGGATTGAGGTGACTCATGAGCTGACTACTGAGTTGGCTATTCCACTTGATATTATATATATTACAATGTTTTAAGCTACTATTAGAGATTTCATAGAATGGCGGTCTAATCTTATAAATACACATGTTGTAAATCTTAACAAATTTTTTCATATGAAAAAAATGAAACAATATATGATAAAAGGTATAAAGTGAGGTACGATTTTATAGATTGATAAAGTTGTGGTGAAATAGAATTTCAAATCAAGAAAATATAGGGAATTGACCAAGAAAACAAAACAACCTTCTGAGAGTTCCTTCTCCCCAGTAGTTCTAGAGAAACTTTTATTATCATTACAAATTCATGAAGTGACCAAATTTAAAGATAAAACTATGTCTTACATTGAATATAAAGAAGAAATATATGGATATTACTTGACATAAAAAATTGGTCTTGAGACTTTAAATGATATTCTCAAGCATGAATGGATGGGCGTCTCAGTTATGAATACATACATAATGTACATTTTCATAATAAATTTTTTCAAATAGTGAGATAATATGTTTATTAAACCTAATGAATATTCATATTTTGTATATTAATTTATATCACAACTATATAAAGGTAATATTGTGAAAATAACTATTTGGATTCATTAATTCGTATATAATTTCTATGATAGAACTTACTTTGGATAAGAAAACAATTGAGAAGAAAAAGATGATTAACTCAAAGTGTTTAACAAAAAATCATCAGATGAAAAACTATTTTTTATGTCTATAATGCAAAGGTAAAAATATACAATCTAATCACATAAAATATATTTTTAATTTTTTCATTACTTAATTGTTTTTGTTTTTGTAAGATGCACTGGATGCTGGTCATAGTCAATCTGGACACACATAATATTTATTTTTTGGATCCAATGCATGGATACGAAACCAAATGACCTCACATGACATGTATTGTGAATATTTATTACACTTTAATCAACACTTTATAGATAAAAATCGAATTATATGTCTAGTTTTTTAATAATAATTTTGTTATGATAGAGAGGTTGCTAAATATAGGCTAGATCATGGCATAAAGTTAGTGTCTGAAGTGATAAAGCTTGTAAATTCCTTCAAATGTAAAAAAATTAAGGTATATATAGAAATATTTATCTATAAAAACATTTCAAAACAATTTACTTATTTTGGATATTATTTCTATAATGTCAGAAATAAGATAATGAAATAGATTTTGGATATTATGTTTGAAAATATATGAGAGAAATCAGAAATCATGAAAAGACCAGCATTCCCCAATAGGTAATTTCTGAAGGTAATTACAATTTCATTAAATATATTTCAAAATCACTTTTTTTTAAATATTTTTTCAGTACTATAAAAATTACCGATAATCCAGTTACTCAAAAAGAGAAATAAATTTGTTTAAAGACAAGTGGGAATTGTAATGTTTGTCAGAATGTATGCCGACAACAAATTTTGGTGATTACCTACAATGTTCATGAACTAGTATGAGTTTTTAACTTCAAAATATATTTGGGGTGTGAAGAATTAGTGTTATAATGCCTATATATTATTTTTTATCTCTTTATCAAGGAGAAGTATAATGGAGGAAATCAATTGGTTTAGAAGCACTAACCTATAAAACAATAAAATTGTTGGGAAATCACAGAGGAAGAGGCGAAGGCAGAGGCAGAGGTAGAGGCACAAGATTAGGTAGAGTCAGAGTTAGAGATCGACATGGATTAGGAGGTAGAGGTGAAGATTGAGGTGGAGACTGAGGCATAGGAGGAGACTAAGCACTATCTTTAAAATTATAAAATTGTAGTCAGTGAAGTAGAATGAGGATCATACCATGATTGTGTTTGAAAAAAAATATTTAAAAGTGAACACAATACATGTAACTTAAGATAATATCCATTGAGAATTTTTTTCAAGTGACTAATTAAAGTAAATTTTTACACCAATTGTTTAAGTGATTTTATACAGGGTTGTTATCCACCTGTAAGATCATTCTGTGTTGGAGGCTTCAATTTCTCCCCTAATGTTATTGAAGAAACATTCGTAAAACTACCAATTATCAAACCGATATATAATATGACTGAAATGTTTGACTAATTATGTGTTTAATAAACCACCTAAGTCATCAGGTGCATGGAGTAACTATTTGAGGAAAATCAGGATTGATAAATCATGGTCATCGAGTAGGGCTAGTGTCAGTGTGTCTGTTATCAGTTTAAAATTAAAATTTTAATACATAAGTTTCACTCACTCAAAACAAATAAAACTTTATTAGATTATCTTAATAATTTAGGATAATGATTCATAATTTATTGGAGACATGTATGAATTTGTCTCAAGTTAAACCCACACAATATGTGACCATTTTGACACAAAGTGCATATTTCCCGTTTAAAATGGCATTTTAGTAAAAAGCACAAGCAGCGTATTGAAAACTATGGAAACAAAATCTGATTGTTTTGATACTTTATAAAAATGATCCATATGTAATTTGGGACATGCAAGAATCATCCACACCACAATATAATGCATGGTGTGACCAGTATGACCCCAATTGTATCTTTTTATTTAAAACTAACAATAATTTTAGTGAAAAAATGACATACTCAAAACTAATAGAATGTATTTGTATTGTTTTGGTTCTTTATAAAAATGATCCATAAGTCATGTTTGATGTGTAATAATCATACTCACCTTAATCTGATGTATGGTGTGACCGGTATGTCTCCAAGTGTCCATTATCAGTTAAAAAATTGACATTATAATACAAAAAAGTGTCAATCACTAAAAACTAAACAAACACCCTCAGATTGTCTTGATAGTTTGGTAAAATTATTAATAATTCATTTATTACGTGTATGAATGAGTCTCATGTAAAACCTATACACTATTCCACCTATATGGATCATAGTTCATGTTTCCTGTTTAAAATGACATTTTATTAAAAAACAAAAGTGGCGTTCTCAAAACTAATGATTTTTTTATTATTTTGATAATTTTGTATAATGATCCATAAGTCATTTGGGACATGTAAGAATTATAATTACCTCAATCCTATGCATAGTGTGACTAGTATGACTCCAAGTGTGTGTTTTTATTCAAAATTGATAAATATTTTAGCGAAAAAACAACTGACATACTCTATATGAAGAAAACACATTTAGATTGTTTTGGTAATTATGAAAATGATCTATAATTAATTTGTGACATGTCGGAATCAACTTTACCTCAATCTGACACACAGTGTGATCGGTATGTCTCCAAGTGTCTGTTATCAGTTTAAAATTGACATTTTAATACAAAAAATTACCACTCACTGAAAATTAATAAAACACAATCAGAATGTCTTTATAATATAGAAAAGTGATTCGTAATTAATTTTGGATATATATGAACTAGTTTCATGTAAAAATTACGCACAATGCCACTTGTATAGCTTAATGTTCATGATTCTGGTTTAAAATGACATTTTAGTAAGAAACACAAGTGGAGTACTCAAAATCAAGGAAATAATTCTGATTATTTTGATACATTAGAAAAATGATCCACAAGTCATTTTGAACTTGTAGGAATCATCCGTACCTAAAACCAATGCATGGTATGACTGGTATGACTCCATGTGCGCCTTTTTATTTAAAATTAACCTGAATTTTAGTGAAAAAAACAACTCACCTAATCAAAACTAATAAAATAAATTCATATTGTTTTGGTACTTTAGTAAAATGATCCATAAGTCATTTTTGACACATAGGAATTAGCTGCACCTCAATCTGATGCATTGTGTGATTAGTATGATTCCAAGTCATTTTGGACATGCATGAATCATCCACATCTCAATTCAACACACAATGTGACAATTATTACTCTAACAACACATTTTTTTCTTCAAAATTGATATTAATTTTAGTGATAAAAACAACTGACAAACTCAAAACTAAGAAAACACATTCATGTTGTTTTGGTAATTTTATACAACGATCCATAAGTCATTTTTGATGTGTAGGAGTCAACTACATCTTAACCCGACACACGGTGTGACTGGTATGACTCCAGGTGCATATTTTTATTCAAAAATGAAATTAATTTTAATCAAAAAAATAAATGACATAATCAAAACCGAGAAACTTAATTCATATTGTTTTGATACTTTATGAAAATGATCTATAAGTCATTTTTGATGTGTAGGAATCATTCAAACCACAATTAGACTAATGGTGTGACTGGTATGATTCAAAGTGCACCTTTTTATTAAAAATTGACATTAATTTTAGTAAAAAAAACTGAAATAATTTACAATAGTGTTTTTATGTATTTGTGTTAGACATTTTTTTCATTTAAATTCAATATTTGTTTCATATTTTGATAAATTTTGTTATTGTTTCGGGTGATGTAGTGTGTTGTTATTGCACACTGCCCTCTTTCTGGTGCTATAGTGTGTTGTAGCATCACACTATAGTTTTATCCTTTATCAGCTTTATTAAAGGCATTGTTAAAGGATCCCTTTATCAGTAATTTTAAAATCACTAATAAAGATCCATTTACCTTTTCTTTAAAAAGTACTAATAAAGATAGCCTTTATCAGCACTTGTAGAAGCGCCAATAAAAGGATCCTTTATCAGCACTTTTTAATGCACCAATATAGGAATCTTTACCAGCGCTTTAAAAGTGATGATAAATTATCTCTATATCAGCAATACATAAAAGTACTGATAAATGGTGTCTTTTATCTGTGCTTTTAAAATAACTGATAAAAGTAAAATTTATCTGAACTTTTATTCTCACTGATAAAGATACCCTTTATCTAAAATTTTCTTGCACTGATATAATCCTTGGCCTTTTAACCACACCGAGGTTGTTAGTGCTTTTATAGCACTGATAAAGGCCCATTCTAGCAATGTTAAAGGTCTATTTTGTATCAGTGTCATATGTAAAGTCTTCCTCATCACGAATACACTCTATATCATCATGGTAATCATCAATTTGGTACTTCAAATGGTTAGGCTATGAATGCTCCTTGGGTATGTACTCAACTTCACGGACTTCCTTAGAAAAATTATGGAATACTAAGGTAACTTCCTCTAGTTTAGTTTCAGGTTACTTAGGGGATACATTGAAATACTCAGTTGGCCAATTTATTTTTCCTTGAAGATATAATACCATATCTTCCATTTAATGAATATCATTTTTGATTTTGTTTTTAACCACATGTTCCAAAAAATTCACCGTGGGAATTTATTCAGAAATGTTGGTAGAAATTAAGTAGGTCTCTTCTTGTGTCTTGGTTCTTCCTTGATAAAAATCTGGGAAGTACTCTTATATTTCAGTTAACTCCCAAACCAATCCTTCAACCACTAGTTGTTCTAGGGTCTCTGAGCTCTTGAATGAGGTCCCTCAATTTCTCCTCTACAATGATTTGTATTATGAATCCCATGATCTATCTTGAAAAAAGTGAAACACTATCTTCTATAGACCAGGGTGATTCAATAACTGATCATTTCACCTATGAGTTGTTAGTCCCTAAAGAATAATAATCATTTAAATAAATCATGGAAATTTATTTTTTAGGGTTTTTGTTTTCATATTAATTGAAAACTATAAAAAATGTGAAAATATAAAAAGTAAGAAACTAATTATTAGATCCTCGATAATGATTCCAGTTTTGATGCATGCTTATTTTAGGGTGTGGAAAAGAAAATTTATTTTGCTAGTGTACCAGAGTGGCTGACCAAGGTTATCTCACTCCAGAAGCTTTACAATTACTTAATTATTCTCATTCACCTAAATATAATTATTTATGAAAGGAATGAAATATTAATTTGGTTTTTTTCTAAATAATGAAAATTCATGAAGAATTATAATTTAATCTTAAACTAAATCTTAATACTAACAAAATGTAAATCAAAATAAAGAACTTGGTCCTGAGTTTGGTTTTGTATTATATCATTATTCTCATTTATTTTATTAAATCAAATTTGATAATCCAATCATGAATCCTAATGATTAATCACTATCCTTTTATTTAGTGTTTTAAAATATCTAATACATTAAGAAATATAAATTCCCCTCCTCCTTTAATCAAGGTTGATGATACACCTCAGTCGTGAGTGTGACATATTCTAGGACCCTTCTCCACTGTTTGTCATTTCATCCAATGATTGGATCAACTTTATCATATGAAGAGTTAATCAATGGAATATAGAGAAAATAAAAAAAATAAAAAAATATAAAGAGAGTTTAGTTACATTTCATGGGGGACAATATCCACACTTTTTCATGCCATTCACATCTACCAAAAACATAAAATAAACTTCAAGAAAGAATTCAAGAATACCGTAACCTCCCTTAGGACAAACCTCGGGTCAACCCCTCATTATTGAGGGTAATAAATTACATTGGTGGAAATAAATAAGATAAGAAAAAGAGAAAATAAAATAAAAATAATAATTAAGGAATAAATTGAGAGATAATAATAAAATAAAATATAATAATAAATGAAAATAAAATAAAAATGGACAGATTGAAAAACTAAGAAGAAGAAGAAAATTAGAAGAAGAATAAGAATAGAAGTAAGGGGTTAAAGAAATTGGGTAAAAAACGACATGCATGAATTAATATTATAAAAGGAAATAAATTAAAATTAAAGAATGAATAGGATAATAGAATGAATAATAAAAAAAGAAAATAAATAAATAAAGAAAAATATAAAATGGATAGAAGCAAGGCTGAGCTTCAGCTCCTCCTTTGTGAATGTCTACCTCCCTTCTCAAGCGGCTGATTACCTCCTTTTATAGGCACCTATTAGCCTTGAACACCTACTATATAAATCCAAATATGCCTCTATTATCTTTTTTTACAGTCGAATATAGATTTATATTTAAACCCCCATGCGACCTAAGGGTTTCATGTTTTGAAAATACTCAAACTATTCAGGTATTTTAATATATCATAGCGTAGACCACTAGGTTATATGGATTTTACTAGAGTGTGCTTTGACATGGAATGCGTGGCAGTGGCTTGGTGACATGGCATTACTTTGGTGGTGCTTGAGTAGTTGAAGTGGAAATGGTGACTTCTCTTTTATCCAGCCTTCACAGTGGTCATATGAAGCTTCAAAGTATTGTTTATAAAGGTTGTACAAGGTCTAAGAGGTGATTCATTGTGATCCTGGGATTTGGATGTGGTGATGGATTGATTTTGAGTTTGGGTGGTGGTGGAAATGGAGTTTCCTGATGGTCACGGATTGAGGTGGGTGTCGTTGAGTAGTGAATGTGATGGAGGGAGGAAAAGATTTTTATTTGAGGTGGGGTGCACGTGATTTAAACGAGATGGTTCCATTTTTGTTATGAAGGGAATAATACCCACAAGCTCTATTTAACATCACAATCACTCCTTGTTAAGAATCATGTATATAATAAAATCCTCATCATGAGGGGGAAATGAAGTTAGAAGGGGGTTATATGACCCCCACTACCTCCATACACCACCCCGTGCCAGTAGGGTGCTCCTCTTATAGCCGCATGGGCTTGACAACCACAATGCAATACTCTTTCATAATACTTGGCCTAACTATACACTATATGGTCTTGATGCCCCTGTATAGCCTCATACCCTCATGAAAGGTCTTTACTTGAGATCTTCATGGTCAGATGGACCCTCTTGGGCCTAGCTAAGAGACTTGGGGACCCTTCGTTGAGGGATATCCAAAGGGGCTTGTTATTTTGATAAACACCTAAAAATTATTCATACACTTATAAAAGTTCAAATTACTATTCAATTATTCGTAACTAAAATTAAATTCCATCATTCAACATTCTTTTATTCAAATAATCCATTTTTAATTATTTAATTTTAAATTCTCATTTTTGAATGAAAAATTACTTATATGGTATTATTCATTAAGGAAAACCATTCAAAACCATTGGAATATGTTAAAAATATTTTATGATAAAATGAGTATTTTATGTCCCATTTAAATTATTTTTGTATAACATGTAATACTTTTTTTATGTCTTGTTCATTCCATTACTGGGATTTATAGCTCATCGATTTCTTATGTAGGTCCCAAGGTTATCAAATAAAATTTTAAGTACAATAGAATATTATGTTCTTGTTAAGGAAGTTTTCAATAATAGAAATGCACCCCCAATTCTATGTTGTCATATAATGTACCTAATTACCCCAAGACACTAGAATTATTGATCTTTCATGTTGTATTATGTGTAATATTATGTAATAAATCATGAATTAATGTCTAATAAAGTCTTTAGTTTTCATAGTTGGAAGGAAAGAAAATTTTAGTTTTTTTGGAATTAGTATTTGAAAAATATATTGAAATTCTTAGGGATAAGACTAAACATAGAAAAACATTCTTAAGTTTTGGTAAGGTATAAATTAAATAGATTCCAAGAAAATAAATCCTTCTTTAGATATTACAAGTGGATGTGGATTTGGAATATATGTACCTAGGGGTAACACCCGAAAAAAATGCATTGAGCTAGACTCGATCAAGAACTGGTGCATGATAATAGGCCTTGATACACACCTATTTTTACACTCTTAGTGGATATGATTTAGTAAATTCACAAGCTTCTTACAAACCATTATTAATGGAACAAAAATGACCATAAGAGCCTATTCTAGGAAATAGATTATGGATAACTTATGTTGAATTTGGGAAATTTATAAGTTAAGGAATAAATTCCATTTATAAATTAACCCTTTAATTTAATTGGATTCACATTTATGTGTTTAATAGTTTAAGGATACTCATCCCCAATTTTCCCTTTATTCTAGTCAATGACCAAAAATAGGAGGAACCGAGTAAACAACTAATGTGAAGGGAAATATGATGAATTCCCAAATGAGATTCCAAACCCAATGAGAGAAGGAATCATTAACTTCATGATGATCATTTCTAAGTTGGATCAGGTTTCAAAATAAATACTTAATTAGAAATAATGGAAAACCCATCTAAGAAAAAAAAAGATGAAATTGAGACCTTTATGCGATAACGAACCATCACTTTCAATGGATCATCTAATTCGTTAATCACAGAAGAATGGATCAACTCCATTAAGAAGACCTTCTCCATCCTTCAATGTTTGAAGAAAGATAAGGTTATATTGGCTGTTTATCATATAGATGGAGTAGTTGATCATTTGTGGACATCAATCATGAATACAAATCCTGAGGAAGAGATCTAAGTGATTGGATGGGGGAAATTATAGAAAAATCTTTTCAAAAACTCTCTTTTCAAAATCTTCAACTTGAAATGGAAATGTAATTTCTTTATTTTTAGAAAAAGGAATTTGAATACATCAGGGAATATGAGAATAAACTCACAAAATTTGCATGATATGCCTCTAGATTTGTCGTTACCCCCAAATTCAAAGTTCACTACTTCTTTGGTGAGATAAAATAGAGTCTATGAAAAGACTTGGGGACCTGAGACTTTGTTCTCTATGAGAAAATTGTTCAGTGAGTCCTCAAAGTTGAAATTGAGATTAGTGAATCTCAAGTGTCTCATGGGGATAAGAATAAGAAAACATATTTTAATTCTGGTGGTGTGATAGCAAAATATAATGATGGTAATAAATTTCAACCTCACACTATTCAAAAGTGTGAAAATAAGCACCCCAAAAATTTCCAAAGGGGGATGATGAAATTATTTAGGTGAAGAATAGGAGGTCTCCTAGATAGTGATTACCGATGGGGGAAAACACTTATGCATTGGAAGAGAGGAATGATTTATCCTACCCTCAACCAATTTTCTAATGTTTCATCTAAAAGGAGAAAGTACACTCTATGAACCACCACCCAAAGCCAAGGGCTATCAAAGATAATTAATACCAATAATCCCAAAGAAACAAGGGAGAGTTTATTAAATCACAACCACTAAGGTGGATTTTGACAATGATTTGGTGATATGTACACTAGTTATTCATTCAAAAATAGAGAATGTAGGTTTTTATTCTAGTTCTATGCATTCCTTAATATGACACAAGTTTAGTAGAACTATTCAAATACCACCAAAAATAATGGAATTAGTGTTTTTGGTGAAAATGTAAAATGGGAAAATTATTTCATCCCATATATATAAATCCTAGCCTATAAAAAATTGTGGGTTAAACTTTCCAGCAAACCTTATGATACTCCCTTTAGTGTAATTTCATTTAATTCTAGGTATGGATTGGGTTTACTTATACAGAGTCAACATAAATTACCACAAGAATAAAATCACTCTCCGTATTATGAATTTCCCCCTAATTCTATACAAGTACAAGGAGGAGTATTGATCTTGTTTAGAATCAAAATTTCATGCATAGTTATTGGTGACTTAAGAATAAGCATATCTAGCTCATATAATTGATTCTAAGGAAAATATAATTCTTGAATACATTCCCATTTTGATAGAATAAACTAATGTTCTTCCTAGAGAATTTCATGGTATTCCTCCTAGTTGATAGGTTGAATTTTCAATTGATCTTATACCATGGTCATTTACATTATCCAATAATACATATAGAATGGCTGTTTTGGAACTTGAGGAGATGAATAATAAACTATAGGGGAATCTGGATAAAGGGTTCATACACCCTAGTGCTTCACTATGTGGTGCACCTATCTTCTTCGTCATGAATAAGGATGGGTAAATTCACCTTTTCATTAATTATTTTCAGGTAAAAAATATCATGATAAAGAACTAGTATCATCTGCCATGTATTGATGACTTGTTCAATCAATTACACAGATCCCAATACTTCTCTATGGTGGATCATTGGTTAGGGTATTATCAAGTTAGGGTGAATAATAAGGATATCCCAAATACTTCTTTCCATACAAGGCTTGAGAAATATGAGTTCATAGTAATTCCATTAAGACTCACTAATTATAGAGAAATATTTAAGGAATTGATAAATAGAGTCTTTAGATATTACATCGACAGATTTATGGTAGTAATTATAAATGATATTATAATATAATCCAAAAGAAAGTAGGATCATGAGGATCATTTGAGAATTGTGCTAAAGGCCTTACAAAAGGAGAAAATTTATGAAAAGTACTAAAAATGTGATTTCTGGTTGAAGTAAATGTCATTATTGGGGAACATTATCACATGAAAAAAGATATTTATAGGATCTTCAAAGATATTATCAATTAAATTATGGAAAAGACCAGCCAATGTGATGTAAATCCATAAAGTCCACATATTATTTGGGTAATATCGTCAATTTTTGAAAAATTTATCATATTTTCACACCCTTTAACTAAGCTAACTCAGAAGGGAGTCAAGTTTTTTAGAATAATTAATGTGAAGAGAGATTCAAGGAATTGAAAAAGAGGCTTATTACTGTACATGCACTTATGCTACCCACTATTGGGGAACATTTTTGTGGATTACAGTGATGCTTCAAAGAAGGTCTTGGGCTGTGTACAAATGCAGAATATCAATGTGATAACCTATGCCTCAAGGAGAATAAAAGTTCATGAACAGAACTACCTAATGCATGATATTGAGTTGTCTAGAGTGATCTTTATGTTGATAATCTACCATCATTATGTCTTTGAGGAGAAGAGTGAAATATATATACATCAAAAAGTTTAAAGTATATATTAACATAGAAAGAGTTGCATATTTTCCAGGGAAGAAGGTTAGATCTGATTAAGGACTACGACTACTCAATCCACTACCTTCCTGGAAAAACAAATAAATTGGAAGATTCTAAAAGTATAAATGATTCAATAATTTTAACATTTTTGAGAATTGATAAGGACCTGATCATATTATACATGAAAAGGATAAACACGAGAATTATAAAGGAAGGAACATAATCAATCCTTTCAAAAATTATTTCTCAAACATCACTTTAAGTGAATATAAAGGATGGTTGAAGAGATAATTTAGAAATTCAGAAGAAGGTGAAAGCTATAAGAAAATTGAAATCCCCAGAGTTCTAAATTAATAAAGAAGGAGTTGTAAGATTTGGTTCATAAATATGTGTACCGTCAAATCCTAAGTTAAAAATGGAGCTGTTGGATGATTCACCTGGCTTGAACTTCTCCATCCAGGGATCAAAAAGATGAATAGAGATTTATGAGGAAACTATTTGTTGGAAAATATAAATAAAGAGATCACATAATATACATTACAGTGTCTTGTATGTCATCAAGTGAAATCTAAAAGGAAAAAATAAAAGGGGATTGATTAGCCACTAAATGAGGATAATATTCATTGTTAATATACATAATTTTCATGTTCTTTGTTATTCATAAACACCATTTTAGTTCATTTTACACTTTGAACATCATTTCACATTATGATTGTAATACCTTCTTAAAATGCACTATTATGTGGTAAATTTTTGAACATCATTTAAAGTACCCAATGATTCATCTGATTTTAAGGAATTGAATTATACATATTTTAATTTTATATTTTTGTAAATTGATCTACACTTAAATATGAACATGTTTGATTCATGTATCAGTGGAGAGTTCATGGAGGATGATGGAGATATTTGGAAATGAAAGGAAGCAATTCTGGAGAAGGCAGATTGGACATCATCCCACTTATTAGGCTGTGGGGACCAACATAAAGGCCCAATTAATCCCAAACTTCGTGGACTGATAGAAGACATGTACATGAACAAATCACTCTTCAGGAGTTAATGCTAATTCGGCCTCCATGGTGGTCATTTAGGCGGCCCAAGTTAGAGATACAATTCTGGGCCAGATTCTGCGGCCCAGAAAAACAGTCCACCAATCTGATCATATATCAAAATACACAACTCCAAATGGGCCCAAATTTTACATTCGGTTGGAAGACATCCGGATCTACATTTTCTTCCTCTATGGCTCACCCTGATCCGGACTTCTAGAAGGTCTTAAAGACGCGTCTGTTCGGTGGATGAAAACTGGCTGCCACCTCGGGTCAAACGTGGAAAAGTCCAAATTCCACAAGCTTTCCACCACCTATAGCCTACCAAAATTAATTAAGATATTTTGTACTGTTGGTGGATCGACCCAAGGCTCCCAAAATGCCTATTTAAGGCAGTTGTGGTTAAGGAGTTTAGGATCTGGGATGCTTTGTTTAATTGTAATGTTATGCTGCATTTTTGTTGCCTCAATTTTGTCTTTCACATGTAAGTTGTTCAATTCACTTTAGTTTCTTAATAAAAGTTCTTCTTCTACTCTTATTCTGTTGTTCTTAATATCACTTTGATACCGTTGGATCAAGGTGTGAATTTATTCACACCAACCCTTGTGAAATTATTCACACAACGGTGGAGTGATCATTTTATTTTTGTTGTTTTCTTTACTTCTCCATTCCTCCTTTATGAGTCTACTTTCCGCTTCCATTGAAACCATGGGATCAATGGAGGGATAACCCACTTATGTGTTGATCCAAGGGAGTAGCAAGGGGCTGGATTGGATGTTATTTATCACCTAATTAATGTATAATCACTTCTTTAATTGGGATTTTTATTTGATGATTTTTAAACTCCATCGTCCTTGTTGAATTTAAGGTCACACACTTCAAGTACTAATACGATCCTTTACCTTGAAGTGCTCAAAACTTTGATCCTTCAAGTTTATAGGTGATTAGTATTAGAGGGTGTAGGCATTAAACCAGTAAGTGATGATGTTGTTTTATCTCCTTAAATGAACCCATCTCAAATTTAAGAAATTGAAATCATTAAAAAGAAAATACATCCAATCCACCCCGAGTGATAACCTAGGATCAACTCATTCTTTTAAATTGAATCCACTTAAATCTTTTAGATATATTTAAAACCCATCCAAAATAAATCCAAGTTGGCCACTTCATAGCCAAAAATCCATCCCTTAGGTTGTGTATCTTAGGTATCTTCTTAGGTCTCTGTGGAATCGACAACCCAAGCTACACTACAAGGACCGTTCTACCCTTCTTCTCTTGGGTAAATTTGGGCGTGAACCAGGGATGATGTAACCATTACCTATACCTACATAGAAATTGGTAAACAAAACCCTATACTTTGTCACTATTCTTCCAAATAAATCAAGAGAAAATAATGTTATATGGGTTTTTGTGGATCATCTTGTAATGTTTTATCACTTCATTTCAATTTGAGAGGACTTATCACTTGATTATATTTCAAGGATATAGATTATAAAAGTGGTGAGGATACATGGAACATCATTATAGATTATATCTGATCTATATCTATGATTTACCTCAAGGTTTTGGATGATTATCCAATAGAATTTAAATACTGAGTTGAACTTCAACATGACTTATCATCCTAAAATTGATGGCCAATATGAGTGTAATATCTAGAAACCTGAAGACATGTTGAGATAATTATTTATTGAATTCAAAAGAGGATGGGATCATCATTATCCTCTGGTCAAGTTCTCATGTAATAATAATTTCCACTCAAGCATCCAAATGGCTCTCTATAAAGTCATTTATGGAAAGAGGTGCACAAAACATACTAGATATGATGAATTTGGTGAACAAAAACTACTGGGTCCTGAAATGGTAAAATAAATGGTGGAAAAGTTCAAGATCATTCAGCAGAACATTAGGGCTACTCAAAGTTGACAAATGATATTTACTGAAAATTATTTATGATACCTAGATTTTGAGTTTGGAGATAAGGTATTCCTACACATATCTACATGAAATAAATTCATGATATTTGGAAAGAAGGGAAATATTATTCCAAGATACATCAGCCCCTTTGAGATCCTTGATCTCATTAGAGTAGTGTAATATTGATTAGAACTCCCACATAACCTATCTCAAGTACATGATGTGTTTTATGTATCCCTCTAGAGGAAGTACATACCAGGACCATAACATGTACTCAATCTATAGTTGGTACCATTGGATAATGATATTTCATATAAGGATCATCCTATAAAGATCTTAGATTATAGATACAATGTTCTATAAAACAAGACAATGTTCCTAGTCAAAGTGCTATAGAGAAACCACATGTTTGAAGAAGAAATGTGAAACTGGAGGAGTTGATGAAATATAATTAAGATCATATGTTCTAGTTTGTGAAATAAAAATTTCAAGGGTTACATTTATAAATTGGGGAAGATTATAACGAACCAAAATTTTATAAATTGAATTCCCTTTGTGATTTAATTGAGTGCCCAGTTATTTATTATGGTTATTGAAAAAATATTCACTTCAATGGTTTTATTATATCCTATTATATTTAAAATATCGTTAAGCATCATAACCACTGATAATATAACTGTTGAAGTATAATTTTATGATTAGTATAAATATAGGGTTTTTAAAAATCCAATTGACATAAAGGAAGTGATGACCTCAACCAGTAGGATTATACCCTATGAAGCCCATATTTCAGAGCTTATGAGGGAGATAAAATCATTGGGATTCTTCCTATGTCAAAGAATAAGATGAGATATGACAACTAAAGCATGATAAAAACCATTTATGGGAGAAGTTCAAGATCATTGAGATCACGACCCAAACCATGTATGTTGAACCACCCCAAGAAAATCTAACCATCGCACACCTTACGCTTAAGGTATTTTATAGTGTAATAAAAAGATATGTATCAAGATCATAATAATATGAATATTTATATTGTATATAATAATGATTATATTTTCTTATTATTATTGTTACTTTAAAAATGAATTTTATTTTGATACGATAAAACACAAATTTTATTTTTGGGTAATATGAAATTTTAATTAAGACATTTATTTTGATAAATGAATGTTTTTTGGAAATAAATAATATTTTAATAAAAAATAATTATTTAATAATGATTATTAAATTTAAAAGATAAAAATATTTTATGATGTCAAATGTAATTTTTATAAGGGTTCAAAACTGTTATTATAAAAAACCCAACATTTATAAATAAATATAAATTATGTTTTAAAAGTGAAAATTCACATATTTATAAAATAATTTGGATAAAATAAATATTATTTTTTAAATTAGGATATCTAAATTATCTAATGGTTAATTTTTCATAATTTTTGATACAGTTTTTCAGGTAAAAATGAAATATGTTATAAATATACGGTGTGTATTATGGCATCATAATGACCCAAAAGTGATGTAATAAATGATATAAAAGTTCTTTGAGACAAATTATATTTTTCTCCTTTGAATTAATTTTTTTTAGGTTATTTTAATAATTTTATAAATCCATTATGAATCGTAGAGAACCAATATTATATTTTATAGTTTTAAAATCACTTCTTTAAGAACATGACTCACTTCCACATCCCGAAGGGTAATATTTTAATAAGTTCATCCCTTAGAATTATAAAATAATTAAAACCAATACTATTTAATAGAAACCATGGGAAAAAACATGGTAAGGTTTTTAGTTTTGATTACTTTATTATATAGAGTCCAGAACCAATGTTTGGGAAATAGTAAAGAACTCCCCTATTTTTCCCTATAAAAAACCACTCAAGATCCCATTCATGCTCACTCAGAAAACTTAGATAACATCCTTAATATTACCTCCCCTATAAATATTCCTCTCAAGGTAAGGTAACCCCTCCTTCTCCTCTTTATTCAATAATATTCATTATCTCATTCCTTTTATATCCAATTCCTAATGTTGGGATAGGTTCTTCCATATCCACCTTATTTACCTTATGATATATAAATGATTATATACCCCATTAAACATCATTAATCACTCCCATGAACATTATCCCCCGTTATGGTGTTGAAATTTCACTACAATTTTTCATTCCAAACAATTTTGTAGTGAATAACCATACCAATTTAATATCAAGGTTGTTCAACTTTAGGAAATTATACTTATTTGATTTGGTAATTGTATTTAATCCAATCTCTATTGTCATGGGATTAAATATGATGAAATATGTTCTTATGTATATGATCTATGTGGTACACTTATAATTGTATATGATATCAATATAATGGGTGTTCCCAGCTAATGCTCCAATGTACTGCGTAATGTTTTAGTCTAATGAGATTCCATGTATGGTGAATGAGATTTTATCCTAAGAACATTATGTTAGGTTTTCTTGATGGTTAACCTTTAATTATGCTTATGATGTCATGTTTACATTGTTTATACTTTCCCAGGTTGGCTTTATATTATCATGCTATATCATACCTCATTGTTCATGTTTATGATTCTCACCCATTTTATGTCCCATGGAAATGACTATAGTCGAACATGTAACACATTCTTTATTTTATTCCTTGTTTCTTCCCTTACCGGGTTTTATAGCTCACCCCTTTATAGTATATATCTCGAGGTTATCCCATGAAGTTTTAAGTATGATGGAATATTATGTTCTTGTCAAGGAAGTTTTCAATAATGGAGATGTACCCCATATTTTAAATTGGTACATAATTTACCTAATTTCCTAAATACAATAGAGTTCTTTATCTTCCAGTTTCTATTATGTGAAATCTTATGTAATAAATCATGATTTTTTTTATTAAATACATGGCTTTTTATATCACAATATATTATTACATTCAATTTATGGGTTTTTAAATTATTCTATTGATATAACTAATAATCCTTTTATAAACCTTCACATGTGACTACTTTTGATCACTCAGAAATATTGTACCGAGAGTCACAACATAAAATCTTTTAGGTCTATAAGTTGTTAGATATAAAATTCTTCCACATAATTTCTTAAATTATTTTTGATTAACATTTTTATAGTGTAATTTTACTTATCTTGAAATAAAAAATAATGGGCATAGACACTTCATTATGTTCCCCCATGTTAAAATTTATCATCAATTCTTATAAATATTTCTCTTCTGATAGAAAAATATAATTCTAATCTTTCTTCACTTTCAATTTGATGAAATTTTTTTATCTCCCAACAAAGAAATTTTAAAAATTTTATTTATTTTTTAAAGAAATTTCATTAAAGTATTAATCATGTTACCTATAAAAAAATATCTTCAGAATATGGAATTCTAATTATAGTTCCTTCTTTCAACCATTTACTAAAGAACTGATTTCCATGGTTCCTTTTCTGAAATTCCTTTATTGTAGCTAGTTTTGAAACATTTAATACTATGCAATTAGTGATTACTTTAAAAAATGAATTTTATTCTTAAACATAAACACTTTTTTTAATCTTTATCAAGTATAAAACCTTTAGGTTATTCAATATAAACCTCTTCATATAAGGAAGTATTTGTGAATGAAAATATTATATCCATTTTACACACGTTATAGTTATTTTAAGAATCAATAAAAATAAATTTATTGTAAGATTATAAATTTAAAAATAGTGTAAATATTTTTTTAAATTAAATTCCCTCAACTTGGGAATTAAAATTTAATATTATCATTGATATATTTCTTAGAAATCCTCTTTTATCATTAACTTTATTTATGAACACCCACTTTATTTCTAAAACATTTTCCCTTACATTCTAGGGATAAGTTCTTAAGTAGTTTATTTATAATATTATCTATGAAAAAATTCATAACATTCACCTATTTTTTTTTCTATGTAGTCTCATAAACCCATTATTGTTATGTTTGAGAAATCAATAATGTTTTGTTAGATAATTTTAGTATTATTATTATTTTTATTGAAGTCTATTTGTATACAATGAAATTCCCATATTTAACATGTCTTTTTATTTTATTATATTTTAGTTTAGGATATTAATTTAAGGATTATCATAATCAGTGGTGTCATAATAATTAACATTACTTGCAACTTTCTGTCATTTAGATTCATTTCAGAAACAACCCAACTCAAATCCTCTATCAACCTGAATAAGACCTCCATGCAAACCAAACACATTACTTGATTTAAAAGGTATAAAAATTAGCATCAAGGGTCTAGGTTTATCATTGAAAAATAAATTACCATACTTTTCTAAAATTTTAATACAATTTCTATAAATGATATATTCTTCTAAAAATATAGCATGACCCACTAATATACTAAATGTTTCCTAAAATAAGTGTCAACCTGTATGCAATAGAATACCTAACTCACCTAAAATTCTAAAAAATTATATATATATATAATACAATAATATTATCAAATAAATCCAAATTTCGGAGTATATAATAACCAAATATTGAAATATTAAAAATTTAAAGATAACACAGATATGTGTCATAGACTCCTTATGCTAATGTAATCCAACTACACTCTATGTTATGATAGAGTATTTACCTGCAGACTAACATCATCCAAAACCAATGATCATCCAATAATCTATCCTTGCATACCTTGTTATAGTTGAAATGGAACAAGTTAAACTACATATATACCAACATATATATGTTGGGTATTAGTACAACTCTATAGGCCACCACCGATGATGTCCCTAATATAATTATTTATATATGTGAGTGAATAAATGACATGATAAGTATTATAGTCCTGAACCTGCACTCCCAGATCTAGTTCTAAAAACATAACATTTACATTTATATATTTTATACATATAAATGTGGCCCAATTTTATCCATAAAAAACATACAACATAATATGTTAATATTGAATGACTTAGATACTCATTGACCTTTTCAGTTTAGTGATTTAAAGAATTATGAATAAATCCTATATAAAAATATCCATGTATTCAAGTGATAATTTTTCCAATTAACCATGATTTTATTATTCCACATCAAGTCTTCAAAGTATCCCATAAAATTATTTACACATGAAACCTTTCAAGACATAATTCATTTATCATTATTTTTCATAACTTGGGAAATGAAACATAAGAAGGGTGAGCTAAAATTCTCGGTAAGTGTTGTGACAAAGTGTGTTTGTTTTAATTTTTTTTTAATATATCAATATCTATTTTTAGTGAATGTAACTTAAGAAGGTTTGAGAAAATTGTGATGAAGAGGATTAATGAACTTTCTTTAAGGAAGTAAGAAAGTTTACTAAACTATATTAGTAAAATTTCTTTACAAAGTTAGATGATGCTAATCCATTACTTAAAGTTTCTAACATCATGAAGTTTTTCAGGATCCAAGAATATATTTTACATCTTTATAAAATGTGATAGAAGTACAAATAGGAGATGTACAAAGTGAGATAATTCCAAGATCAAGTGGTTGAACAAATTTCAACATGGTGATCCATTAGAAAATCTATATGTATGATGTTCAACATGATGAATAAGTTCTTATTGGAAGTATATTTGAGTTATAAATTTTAAAGAAGTGGATGATTTAATATTTCTCTATGAAATTTTGGCCTTATAGATATTGAGTTACAAAGTTTTGATATAAAATGATCAAAAATAGAAATTATAGAAGTTATAAATAGACTTAGGAATATTATAAAGAAATATTATATGGATAATAGAAGAAGAAAAATGGGGGATAAGTATGAAATGGATGGTTAAAAAATGTAACTCGTGATTTTATTTACCTATATAAAGGTATAAAATGTGGTCCATAAAAGTATTTGTAGAGTTTTAAGAGATATGTAAAGGTTGTCTATACAAAGGTGTTGTGTATGAAGGATTTCATGAAAAAGATATCAGATAGAGAAAATAAAATAAAATCACTAGTCGAAGATGTCTATGAATGGTTGGAGTTCCATCAGTCAGCCACTTGAAAGTTCCAATGAACATAAATCTTCAATATCATCAAACAGAGAACTCTGAAGGTGCTCCAAGAAGAAAAGGGGTTAGAAACATCAGATTTACAAACATCAGATGTATGATCATATGAACATGTACCATCTTGCGATGCTAAGGTAGAATGATCAAATAGAATCTAGATGAGCCTTCAGAAAAAGGATGTATATGTAACACACTTTTTGGAAAATAGAATAAAGATATACTGGATGTAGATATGATATTTAATTGGAAAAACATATACTGAGTACGTCATATAGGGGTTTCCTAAAAAAGGGAAACAAAACAAAGGTGAATCTGATGAGGAATGTCTGTCAGTCCATCATATATAAATTTAATTATAAATAAAATGGATAAAAATAACTGAGGAGTATTAAGGAGATTTACAAAAAACATTGTAAAATCCTTAACATGATGATATTGATTCAATATTCAATATTTATTATCTTTCTAAGGTTAATAATGTTCACATAAGTTTTTTAACAAAATGTTTAAGGAACTTATAAAAAATATTAAGCTTTTAAGAAATTTCAAGTATATTCAAGAATTTTCTAGAAGATTTGATAAGTGTCCTATAAAATTCAATTGAGTGGAATATTTTATATACAAAGTTTTAGTGAGAAAGAAAATGAATTTTATTTATTAACAAAACCTTTAGAATAAAACTTATATAAATAGGAATATGAATAGTAAAATATGTTAACTATTCATTTGTCGAAGAGGTGAAGTACTAAATATATTGTGCTGTGAGATTCCAAAAAAGGTTTTTACCTAGTCAAATAATAGATCCATTAGACTGATTTTCATCATATGGAGAAGAAATTACAATGGACTATGAATTGTTTTATATAGATTAAGAAAAGGGAGAGTAGTCAACTGAGTACCTACTTAGTTGAAGAAGAAAGAGGTACACCAGACTGAACTTGCTTCATCATATAGATAAGCATTGGAAATAGATTCTAAATGTAGCCCACTAAACCGAAGAAAAATGATGAGCATCAGAATAAGGAAGATCAAATAGAGCCATCCAATAGAGGCAATACTAAACAAATTCGATCAGATAAACATTTAATAAATAATTTTTCTGTATTAAGTTCCAAAAATTTTAAATTTAGTATATATAGGAATTATAAATATTAATAGAAATATTCAATGACAATAGACTCTTAAGAGAGTTGTTGAAGATATTGATTATTATAAAAATGTATAAGTGATTCAACTTTCATGTGGAGGAAGAAAACTAGGTCACCCACTTATAATAATAAAATAATAAGAGTATCATTAAAACTTAAGTGAAAACAAAGTGACCCTTATAATAAAGAGGTCTAGATATATTTGAACATGAATAATATAATAAGAATATACATACCCTAATTCACCCCCACCCTCAGGGTATCTATGACACTTTTAGACCTAAAAAAATTAACAATATAATCATTAATAATATAATTAATACTATAAATGATAATATAACTAATAAATTCCTTAATTAATAGTATAATTTATCATATGCGGTTTATATGATATTAAAATTAAAAGTTGTTTATTTTTTTTATATTGATATTAAAATAATAATTGGTTTTATTTTATGGGAAAGATTTTTACCAAGGTTTATCATTGAAGAAATACACTTATAATAAATTTTATTTTCTATATTGTGTTTTAATTTTTTATTAATTGTAAATATCCCATCAATGTAAATATTATCTATGAAAATTTTGAATTGAAATGATATTGCAATGTAACATTTGCAATTAAATCAAATTATCTGTTATATTTTTATTACAATTTGATTATATTTTTCCAATAATATCACATTATAGTGATACTTTAGGTATGTTTGTTTTGCAACATTATACATGGACTCTACTAGTGCAAAAAAAAGTTTGGATAAATGACCCCTTTATTAGTGCAAAAAAGTGCAGCAAAAGACCCCTTTTATTAGTGCTAAAACAAAGCATTGATAAAGCCCCCATTTATCATCTCTAAAAATATTCATTTATTGAGGCCCCTTTTATCAGAGATAAAATAAATCACTTATAAAGGTCTGATTTATCAATGGTTTATTTTATCAATGATAAGTGTCCAATATTTTTAAGGTCTCTCAACCTGTCAGTTATTTATTTTGCTGAAATGTCCCATTTCTAGCACTGATAAATGTTGTTGATGTAGTAGTGAAAATATAATTACCCTTTCCATTAACACTACAAGATTTTATGAATAATTAACAAAAAAATACAAGATAATGATATAAAATTATAGTTACATTGGAATATTAGATACATAATTAGAAAAAATGGAAACAAAATAAAACATGTTTGATTTAATCTCTATAAAGAGCTCCTATCTACAATTGAGATATTACATCTTTATAGGAAAACTTGGGGAATACATGAAAAAATGGATGACCTAAAAAGATCAATAAGGGAAACAGAAATATGAATAAAGAAAAGTACATGAGTTAGGATGAATAATATGATGACATAAAATGTGGCAACAATATACAACGACATAAACATGAGTCATCGTAAACCACCAAGACCATTGCACATAGATGAGCATGAGTCAAGGATAAAAACCAAGACCATTTCACATAGAGACACATAAGTCAAGGATAAAAACCAAGACCATTTTACATGGAAGACCATGAGTGAATCCTAACCACCAAGACCATTGTAAATGGAGGACCATTTGTTACAACTGACCACCAAGACCATTGCACGTGACATCTCATGAGAATAACCTTTACCGAATGAATTAGAGTACTGTCTAGGTTCACACATCATAAAATATTCATTTATATTTCTTCCACATGAAGAATCAAAGATAATGTGTTAACCTAAAGGTTACCCATGGAAAGAAATGGGTATCTTAAACATGTCATAAAGCATAAAAAATTGGTGTATCATAATGGTCTCTATGAAAGAATGTATTTAAATAATAAATGAAAATTAATCAGGTAAAATATTCATAGATCATGATTTTTTTTCCAAATTAACTGAAAACATGTAAAAATATTGGTTAATAATATTTATAAATGAGCTACTTTAATGCAGTTTAAGGGAAAATTTTAAAGATTCCTTAATGAGCCACTTTAATCATTCAGGCCACTTTAATGAGCCACTTTAATCATATAAACCGCATATGATAAATTATACTATTAATTACGGAATGTATTAGTTATATTATCATTTATAGTATTAATTATATTATTAATTATTATATTGTTAATTTTTTAGGTCCAAAAGTGTCCTAGATACCCTAAGGGTGGGGGTGAATTATCGATATTATCATATACGGTTTATATGATAATATCAGTAATACATTCCGTAATTAATAGTATAATTTATCATATGCAATTTATATTGTTAAATTTTTTAGTGATGTTATCATATGCAAGTGGCTCGAATGATAAAAATATTTATTAGTGGAGGTTTATAAATTACCTCTGTGAAATTTATAAGTGTAATTAATTAATAATATTATTAATAACTAAACTTTTACTTACTTGTTAACAATTAATTATTAATAAATTAAAATTTATTTCTTATTATTAATTAATAACCATTAATTATTTAAAAAAATAATAATTTTTAATGGTTAAATATTAATTATTTACTAATTATAATTTATTATTTAGTAATGATTTATATATGTATATATCAATATTTAAATACAAACATATATAAATATATATATTATATTTATTTCTATACAGTTATATTTTATTATATATTTTTGTGTATTTTTATATATTTATGTAAATATATTTATATTTATGTAAATATAATTATATATATATATATATTTAGCACAGATAAAAGGTATACTTTATAAAAAAAACATTATATACTATTAAATATCATATTACTGATATAAATATATTTATATTACCATAGATATAATATATTTTGTTAAATATGATTTATATAATACAAAATAAGTATTTACACATAATATATAATATATTAATTGAAAAATTGTTTATAAAATAATTATAAATTAATATTAATTAAAACTTTTCCTATTAGTGATGAGTAATAGACATTTAATAATAATATAATGATATAAAAAATTAATAAATTAACTAACATCTTACTATAATCTAAAAATAGGGATCTATCTTCAAACAACCATACATTTTGATCTTAGGGTTCATTATGAATTCATGAGATTTCAAATTGAAGCTTGAAAAGTTATAACGCAATGAACTCATTTTGGGACCTGATTACATGTATTTTCTTGGTCAAAATGGTTTGGAAGGCCACTAAAACCGAGTTTTAGTTAGGATACCCTAATTTTTGAACATTTGATATAATTTAAACTTTGTTTAAGATGATATTCTTATAATTTATTGGTAGTGTATGATATTATTCAATGGTATTACATTCCTATTGATACAACGAGGTTTCAATTATAGCGGTCTTCCCCTTTTTGATGTGTTATTATTTATATTATATTATATGTATGTATGTGGTGGTCAAACCAGCCCGAAATCCTTTAAGATTTTAATTTATTTATGGATAATCCCCTTTTAATGGGTTTAAGAGGAACCCTTATTAATTAGTAATAATTATTAATTATTTATTATACATTTATTAATTATTAATTATTAATTAATTAAAAATTATTAATTTTTTTTGTAGTTACTATTATTTATTATTAATATTATTTATTTACAAAGTATTTATCATTCTCTTATTATCTACTTATTATATATTATTTAATTATTTTTAATTATCTATCATTTATTTATTTAATAATTAATAACCATTTTTATTTGTTTGTTATTTATTCTATATATGTATGAAAAATGAATAATAATAATTGTTAGGTCCAAGTTGTGATTTGTTTGTATTTTCTATCAATACATCAATATGTTGATTATGTTGAAGAAAGAAAGAATATTTAGAAAATAATAGAAATTCAGATTGAATAATGGTGTGTGTGAAGTTTTCAATCAGATATAGAACAATAAGCTTGAGAATCGGATCTTGACTATCGTCATGATAATTAGATCCAACACATCGACATGGGTCAATATGATTAATCGAATTGGGATGTTGACAAAAAGTAAGAAGCTCCTAGAAATCATATTGAGTTGGGAATGAAATATTTAATCATAATGAGAAGTTAGAGACTATTGGGAAATCAATATCAAATGATGCTAAGTGATACTAAAAGGTTGGGATGTTATAGAACTTCCAAGTATTAAATATGGAAATGCTTTTCTATTTTTTAATTCACAAAAGCCATAAGTTTTCTGGAGACTTGTGATGAAAAAATTAAAAAGGAAAGGGGGAGAGTCGGTGCTACCAATCTTATTGTGGATCGATTGGAAATAATAAATTTGATGTAATTCTTGGAAGTTACAATACTTCCCAATGTATGTGGGATGATTCTATTCCAATCTTGAATGCATTCAATGTCACAAGGGAGTCATGATACAAGCTAGCGTTTGTTAAAGATAGAAGAATATGATGTGAGGCATTCTAACTGATGCTCATTAGTGTGGGGAACATTAGAAAAAAATGATGAAGGTAATTGGTAAGAAATTCATCAGTGTGAAAATATTAGAAGGCTAGAAGATTGATCTTTCTGAAGAATGTAAGTCACTACTATCACTAGTCCATTGGACATGGCATTCCATCGATCCAACATAATGGATTATGACACCGATTCATATTGTTGGTATCCTTTTTATATTGGATGTAGAGTTTTATCGGTTGTATAATAGTTTAGGAAGGTTGAATTCTATTTTAATTGGGTTAAAAAAACAAGAATTCATACCTTGTTATCTAAAATTGGGTTAATAGAAAAAGAACAAAAGTGTTGATTATTTCTCAAGAATTTGTGAAGACGCGTTTGATCGGTGTTGATAACGTTCATTGGAGTGAAGTTGATATCGATCAATCAGATATATGCTGAAACTGGTGAGTCCATCAAATACTAAACTTCATCATATATAGACTCATCGGTCCAAGGAATTAAAGAAAATGTAAAATAATTTGAAGATATTTCAAAATGGTTTAAATGTATTAAATTTTAAAGGTGATAGCAAAAATTGGTATGAGAATACATTCAATTTTTTATATGAGGACATCATAATGGTCCATCTTTGGTTTTTCACATTTTTTCATTGTAATAACGAGTCATAATGAAGAATCATATGGAATAATCATAATAAATAATTAGACATATGAATTGAAATTAAGAAATATTTGGAAACTTGAAGAATTCTGATGTTTTCAGAAGATCCTATAAGTGTTATGAATAGTTTAAGAAATTAAATATTGATTTTATATTAAAGGATAAATGAAGATTCATAATATTTGGTTGACCTAGAATTTTTTTCAGAATCCCACCATACCATGTCTAGGTTTCCTATAAAATGAGGGCACAATTCATTTGTAATGGTGTGTGAAAGCTTGGACATATCATGTACTCTATAGCTCCATAAATTGTTGAATATGTATTGATTTTAAACCAATTTATTTTTTAGGTTGATTGTCACGACCCGACCTCGGGGCCCGTGCCGTGACTACCCCAAGCCCGCCTTCCATAGGCCAGGGGCTGGCGACTAGCACCAAGGCGTAAAATCCCGGTAAACAGGGAAGGCATTGCCTTTATAAGTAACAACCACCACAGAGTCAGCAAGCGGAAAGTAACTACAAGTGCAGAAAAGTAAAGGGGGCCGGAATACAAGCCCAACTGAAAGTACAACTGAAAAAGTAAAGAACAGCAACTGAAGAAAAGACGGCGGCCTCGTGTCATCCACTGGCAATCCCACCTGAAGGGTGGGTACAGATAGCCTCCAGGCTCCTCGGGTCCCACGTCCGCTCTGAGCACGTCCCGCCCAGTGGTCCACCTCCAGGTACCGTCCTGCTCCACGCCCCAACCGAGATCAGCGCTGTCCGTCGTCTACATCCAACACAACAAGGTGCGGGCATAGACCGTGCAGGGGTGAGTATAAGATACTCAGTAAGGACCCCGAGACCCCCGAAGGTCTCCCGAAATCCACAAAGGATATAGCACAAAAGAAAGATGCAATCACGAAGTAACATCTGACTCGACTTAGGTATATGCCCATACATATACCTAAGTCCCCAATTCTAGCTCTGCTCACGAGCTCAAGAACAACTCAATCCACGCAGGAAAGCAAGACTCAAATCCACAAGGAGAGTAAACAGTAAATCCACAAAGGATAGTTCAACACAAACCACAAAGGAAAGTAACATAAGATTCAGCTCAACCAGGTATACTTTTTCAGATGATGTCAAAGATGATCACTGATCCATCTAAGTCGTTGGACCCACGAAGGATCGATAGGTACTAACCCCCGCAAAAGACCCACACAGGATCGGGCTCACACAGAACCTGTAGGCAGTGGCTCACACAGAACCGGTAGTAAGGACCCACATAGGATCGGGCTCACACAGAACCTGTAGCACTGATCCACGTAGGATCGCTGGGTGTAGTAGTCGACGCAGTCCACTGAGGATCTCTGCACAGTCGTCGCCGCAGTCCACGAAGGATCTCTGCTCTGCCGTCGTCGCAGTCCACTGAGGATCTCTGCTCTGCCGTCGTCGCAGTCCACAGAGGATCTCTGCTCTGTCGTCGAAGTCACAGCCAGCGCTAGGGTTCCCGCACACAGCGAGCTCGTTTAGGAGGGTCCGCTCCACGAGCCGAGAGGCTGATACATCAACTGACACGTAGTCCGAAGTTGATGTATCCAAAAGTTCCGTATCGACAACAGGATCTCAACGCAACAGACGGCGCGTCAATCGGACGCCCGGTCTGAGAGTTATTGGCATTTTCGTCCCAGGGGCCCGGTTGGTTTTTAGGGAAAAACCAACCTGACCGTACTCCGCCTGTATCCGATCCTCGGGCGGATTATGCCAAAAGTTCCGTCTCACTTAGAGGAAACTACCACAGCTGACGGTACGTCGATCGGACGTCCGTAGCTCAAGTTATGAGCGTTTCCGCTCCGAGGGCCCTGTTGGTTTCGTGTACGAACCAACCCGGCTGAACCCAAAGTCTTCCGAAACCTTGAGTATAATATACCAAAACGACCGTATCGATCCAAGGATCGCGTAGCCGCTGACGGTTCGTCAATCGGAGGTCTCAGGCCCAAGATATGGGCAAAAGACCGAAGAAGGCCCGAAAACGGGGGTTCTGGGCCCGGGGCGACCCGGCTAGGCCGGGTCCGGTCCGGCCTGGGCGCGGCCCGGCCGACCGGACCGGCCGGCTCGGCTTCGGCCGAGCGGCCGAAGGGGGCGCCGCGGGTTTGACCCGCGGCTTAGGTGGAACGCGGCCCCGCGGGGGGCCGCCTGTCACGCGGACGCGGCCGGGCCGCCGCGTCCCTCCCCGGTTCCGCGCGGCCGCGGAACCGGCCGCCGCCGCCTCCGGCCGCCGGCGCCGCCGCGCCGGCGGCCCGCGCCGCCGCCGCCTTCCGCGGGCCGCCGGAGTTGCTCCGGTGGCCCGTTTTGCCTCCCGTCTGCGCCATTGCTCCTCCCGGGGGCCGATCTTCACTGCGGGATCAACGGATCGCCCTTGCCGCACGGTTCGTCGTCGTCCGCCAAATCCTCACAACAAAAGATCGGCGGAGGGTTGCCGGGTCTTGTTCGTTAGATCCGCACCCTCCGCGTTAGTCATAAACAACGGGAGGAAAAGAAAATAATCAACAACAATTTTAATTAAATTAAAATTGTTCGGAGATCAGGTTCTTTATTTTAAAAGAATAAACACGGGAAATAAAATATTCCAACATCCCTTACCTTGTCGTCGTCGGACGTGAGGTCGTCGCAGAATCGCTCGTCGCGGAAGGAGGGGATCGTCGCGTCGTTGCGGAGGAGACGTTCGTCGCACCGCGGGAAAAACGTCGCGCCGACGATCTCCGGATCTAGAACAAACGGATTTAATTAATTAAATCCGTTGTCATTGAAATTAAAAAAAAGGGAGAATTAAACGATCCGATTCTCACCTTAGTTGCCGAACGAGGATCGGCCGCGGAAGAAGAGGCGTCGCCGAAGAACGTCGCGGGTAGAGCTCGTCGACGTCGCAGATCACGGTGTGCGTCGTCGAATTCCGGTCGCCGGCGTTCTTCGCGTTCTTCGCGTTCTTCGCGGGGAGGGTGGAGGTTTAGAGGATCCCGCACAACAGGAGGATCCTCCAAAATAGACAAGTTTGTCTATTTTATTATTTTTCCAACGAACGCAAACGCATAAGTAACGACCCATTAAATTCGTTGAATTAATTCAACAAATGAAACAGCCCATTTAATTCACGAAATAAACCGCCCAATTAAATGGTCTGTTAAGAAATAAAGAAAACGCGTCGGTTGACTTTTCAGTTACTTTGACGGGTTTTCGCGGGTGCGTTACTTAGCGAAAGAAACGGCGGGGCTCGTGCGGGCCCTGCCTCACAAATATCCTACCAAGAGGGTAGGATATTTCCGGATAGCACCCTATCCGCTTTAACTCAGTTCAAGTGGCTTCCAAGTGACTTCCAAGCAGCTTAAGTGAAATAAAATAAAGTTGTCGCACAAATTTTATTTTATTTCTGTCTTAAAGCCCCAAAATTTAAAAACCACGTCTGAGAAAACGCAACTCCGGAAGAGGCGTTTCTAAGCAAATACCGGCGCTGCGATTTCATCGGTGCCCTCAGAATTCGATTCCGGGCACCGGTTCAAAAGATAGAAAAACCCGCTCGTCCGTTCACTAAACGTACCCGAGCCAAACTTCGGAAATTGATTCCGGGCACACCGCACCTCGGAATCGGGTTCCGTCTGAAGCTGCGCTCTTGTAAAATCCCATAGAAAATTAAGAAAAAAATTTCCTTGAAATTTGCGGGTCTTTAAATTACTCCCACCTCAGGGCTTTACGTCCCCGTAAAGATACATCAAAAACTAGGGGAACAAATGGGGGTACTGAGCACGCATCTGAGCCTCCCGCTCCCAAGTGCTCTCCTGGAGGTTCCCGTGCTGCCATCTGACGCGCACAAGAGGAATCGACCGCCCACGTAGGAACCGCTCCTGTCGATCCTCGATCTCCACTGGGACCTCCAAAAAAGTCGCCCCATCGTCCACGTCCAGCTCCCCAAAGTCGATGATGTGCGTCGGGTCGTGCACGTATCTCCTCAGCTGAGATACGTGAAAGACGTCGTGCACCCGGTGCAACTGAGGTGGTAGAGCCAGGCGATAAGCCACCTCTCCTATCCTGCTGAGGACCTGGAAAGGCCCGATGAAGCGTGGAGACAACTTGCCGCCTCGGCCAAATCTCCGTAAACCACGTCGAGGTGAGACACGCAAAAAGACGTGGTCGCCATCCTCGAACTCTAGTGGCCTCCGCCTCCTGTCAGCATATGACTTCTGCCGGCTCTGAGCTGTCCTCATCCTCTCCTGGATGATCTGGACCTTCTCTGTCGTGGCTCGGACCATCTCTGGTCCCACGAGTGCTGACTCCCCAGGGTCTGTCCAGCACAACGGTGATCTGCAGGGTCTGCCGTACAACGCCTCGTATGGTGCTATCCCGATGGTGGAGTGGTAGCTGTTGTTGTACGCGAACTCCACCAAGGGTAGGTGGTCCTCTTATCTGCGACCAAAGTCGAGAACACATGCACGGAGCATGTCCTCGAGTGTCTGTATGGTCCTCTCCGTCTGACCATCCGTCTGAGGGTGGAAGGCTGTGCTCAGATGGAGCCGCGTCCCGAACGCCTCCTGCAACCCCTTCCAAAGCCGGGAAGTGAAACGAGCATCTCGATCGGAGACGATAGACGATGGCACACCGTGAAGCCGTACGATCTCCTGGACGTAAAGACGTCCCAAGCTCTCCACTGAGCCGTACTCTCTGATGGGTAAGAAGTGTGCCGACTTGGTGAGTCGGTCGACAATCACCCAAATGGAGTCGTGACCTCTGGAAGTGCGTGGAAGTCCAGTCACGAAGTCCATAGATATGCCATCCCACTTCCACTCTGGGACCTCCAAGGGCTGTACCAAGCCTGCTGGTACCTGATGCTCTGCCTTCACCTGCTGGCAGGTGAGGCATCGTGAAACGAACTCTGCCACAACTTTCTTCATGCCCGGCCACCAGTGCTGTCGTCTGAGATCCTGGTACATCTTCGCCACTCCGGGATGCACCGCCAAGGGAGAAGTGTGAAACTCTCTCAGCACCTCCTCTTGTAAAGCGACTGGTACGAAGGTACGTTCTCTGAAAAGGATGTCTTGCTCTGCTCCAAGGTAGAAACCATCAGGCGCCTGACCTGAGGATATCAGTGCACGCCGGGTCTCACAGTCAGCGTCCCCACGCTGAGCCTCTCTGACCCGCTGTAGAAGTGGAGGAGAGACTGTGAGAGACTGAAGAAAGGCTGCTCCGTCTCTATCCACGAAGGATATCTGTAAGGAGGCTAGCTGCTCCGTCGCCTCCTCAAGTAGCTGAATGCCCGTCCTCCTGCTGAGGGCATCGACTACCACGTTCTCCTTCCCAGGAGTATAGACTATCTCAAAGTCATAGTCCTGGGGGAACTCAAGCCATCTCCGCTGTCTCAGGTTCAGGTCCTTCTGAGAGAAGATATACTTGAGACTCTGGTGGTCAGAAAAGACTGTGAAGCGCTCGCCCATCAGATAGTGCCGCCAAGTCTTCAGAGCGAAGACCACTGCTGCTAACTCCAGGTCATGAGTGGCATAGTTCTGCTCATGCGGCCTCAACTGACGTGATCCATAGGCGATCACGGCCCGATCCTGCATCAGGACGCACCCGAGTCCAGTCCCTGACGCATCGCAGTAAACTACGTATCCAACTCCCTCCTCAGGCAACCTCAAGATAGGTGCGCTGGTCAACCTATGCCTCAGCTCCTGGAAGCTCTGCTGACATCTGTCTGACCACACGAAGGGTTTCCCCTTCTTCGTCAATGCTAAGAGTGGTGCCGCAACTCTGGATAAGTCTGGCACGAATCTCCGATAGTATCCGGCTAGGCCCAAGAAGCTCCGCACCTCCGTCACGCTCCTGGGTGGCTCCCAAGCTAGTACTGCCTCGATCTTCGCGGGATCCACTGCAACTCCCACCTCAGAGATGACGTGCCCCAAGAAGTGGACCTCACATAACCAGAACTGGCACTTTGAGAGCTTTCCATAAAGCTGGTGCTCTCGGAGCGTGTCTAGCACAACTCGCAGGTGGTAGGCATGCTCCTCCTCAGTCGTCGAGTATACCAAAATGTCGTCAATGAAGACCACGGCAAATCGGTCAAGGTATGGCTAGAAGATCCTGTTCATGAGGCTCATGAACACTGCTGGAGCATTGGTTACGCCGAACGGCATAACCAAGAACTCATAATGGCCATACCAACACCTGAAGGCCGTCTTCTGCACGTCCTCGTCTCGAACTCTGAGCTGATGATAGCCTGACCGGAGGTCTATCTTCGAGAACCACCGCGCTCCCTTGAGCTGATCGAAGAGGTCATCAATCCGTGGCAGTGGATACTTATTCCTCACTGTCACCTGGTTCAGGCGACGATAGTCGACACACAGTCGCAAGCTCCCATCCGCCTTCTTGGCGAACAAAATCGGGGAAGCCCAGGGTGAAACACTGGGTCGGATAAACCCCTTGCTCTGCAAGTCCTCCAACTATACCCGCAGCTCCCGAAGCTCGGCGGGGGCCATCCGATATGCTGGAGTAGATATCGGGGCTGTCCCGGGGTAGAAGTCGATGTAAAAGTCTACCTCTCTACGAGGAGGTATCCCTGGAACGTCGTCGGGAAAGACGTCCACGTACTGGTCCACCACTGCAGGAAAAGCTGGAATCCGCACGTCCACTGCTCCTAGGATGAGGCTAGCCAACTGATGAGAGATGGGATGCACTCTCCTCCGCGGAAGTCCATCCTGTGCTGCAAAGGTTCCCTTCTCGCCGGTGAAGGTAAACCTGCTCCCGTCGGTGCGAACACATCGCACCTTGCGCCTAAAACAGTCGATCTGGGCATGAACCGTGGATAGCCAATCCATGCCCAAGATGACGTCGTAAGGACTCGACGCCGCTACTAGGAGATCCCAGCCGAAGCTCTCGCCTCCTAGAGTAAGCTCACACTGCCGGCACCAGTGCGTAATCGTCGAGTCTGCTCCCGTAGGAGTCTCTAGCCGTAAGGATCGAGCCAACGGCTCAGTCGGAATCTCCGAGCTCCGAACAGGGGCAGAGGCTATGAAAGAGTGACTTGCTCCTGTGTCTATAAGTACTGCAGCAAGGGTGGAATAGACACAGATCGTACCTCGAATCATCTCGGGCATGTCGGGGTCGTAGGCCTCCACTGCCTGGAGCTGGGCCTGCCCCAACCCGCCAGCTCCCTGTGGTCGAGGTGGCCCTCCTGGTGGTGGTGGGGGTAGAGTCTGGAAGCGTCGCCCACCACCCACTGCTCGGCCAGCTCCTCTGCCTCGTCCGCCTCCTCCCTGCGGACCGCCACCGTCGACCCTCTGCCTCTGCCTGGGTCGGAATGCTGAGGGAGATCAGCGACGCCCGAATCTCCTGTCGCAAGCCCTGCTCGAAGGTCCGGGCCCGGAAGAAGGGGTCCCGTACCATGTCGGTCGAGTAGCGAGATAGGTCAGTGAACCTCGCCGCGTACTGAGCGACCGTCATGCTGCCCTGGCGCAGCTGGAGAAGCTCCTGGATGCGCACCGCTCGGAGGGTGGCCGGGACGAACTCAGAGCGGAAGAGGCTCTCGAAGTCCGTCCAGAGCAAGGATGCCTCATCGTGAACCTGGAGCATCAAGCTCCACCATCGTCCTGCCGCCGCCTGCAGGAGGCTCGCCGCGAGAATCACCATGAGATCCGCTGGTGTCCTCACTAGCCTAAAGATCCGTACCACCGCCTCTAGCCAGTCCTCGGCGGCCTGGGGGTCCTCCTCACCGCGAAACCTGGGCGGTCGCTAGCTCTGAAACTCATGCAGTGCCCTGAGGCGACGTGCATCGTCAGCGTCTGGTACTAGCAGCATCGGTGTCTCGGCGAGTAAAGCTACCGCCGGTGCCACTGCTGGAAAAGGGCCCTGCACCGAGGCCTCGTCGCTCGGTGGGCTGCCGTCGCGCCCTACACTCGGAACCCTAGCTGGCTGTCGTCGCGGGGCCATCCTGAAAAGGAGAACAAGAGCACCACAGTCAGAACAGTATACCTGGTGAGCTGGCACAAGTAATCACAAGGAAAACCTGAGACTTTCATAAAGCAGATCAGTATACCCGGTGAGCTGACACAAGAAATCACGCAGAAAACTTGAAACACACACGCAATCAATGTTTTCATGCATTAAGTCGGAAATCAGGAGTCAGGGTCCTGGTGTACGGATACGTCGGCCGCCGCACCAACACTGGGCTCCCTGAATTGATAACCACACTCAATACACTAAACACTATTGCTTCATATAGAAAGAAAAGACGATCAGAGTCTGCGGTAGAACCGACCACCTCTGATACCAATTTGTCATGACCCGACCTCGGGGCCCGTGCCGTGACTACCCCAAGCCCGCCTTCCATAGGCCAGGGGCTGGCGACTAGCACCAAGGCGTAAAATCCCGGTAAACAGGGAAGGCATTGCCTTTATAAGTAACAACCACCACAGAGTCAGCAAGCGGAAAGTAACTACAAGTGCAGAAAAGTAAAGGGGGCCTGAATACAAGCCCAACTGAAAGTACAACTGAAAAAGTAAAGAACAACAACTGAAGAAAAGACGGCGGCCTCGTGTCGTCCACTGGCAATCCCACCTGAAGGGTGGGTACAGATAGCCTCCAGGCTCCTCGGGTCCCACGTCCGCTCCGAGCACGTCCCGCCCAGTGGTCCACCTCCAGGTACCGTCCTGCTCCACGCCCCAACCGAGATCAGCGCTGTCCGTCGTCTGCATCCAACACAACAAGGTGCGGGCATAGCCCGTGCAGGGGTGAGTATAAGCTACTCAGTAAGGACCCCGAGACCCCCGAAGGTCTCCCGAAATCCACAAAGGATATAGCACAAAAGAAAGATGCAATCACGAAGTAACATCTGACTCGACTTAGGTATATGCCCATACATATACCTAAGTCCCCAATTCTAGCTCTGCTCACGAGCTCAAGAACAACTCAATCCACGCAGGAAAGCAAGACTCAAATCCACAAGGAGAGTAAACAGTAAATCCACAAAGGATAGTTCAACACAAACCACAAAGGAAAGTAACATAAGATTCATCTCAACCAGGTATACTTTTTCAGATGACGTCAAAGATGATCACTGATCCATCTAAGTCGTCGGACCCACGAAGGATCGATAGGTACTAACCCCCGCAAAAGACCCACACAGGATCGGGCTCACACAGAACCTGTAGGCAGGGGCTCACACAGAACAGGTAGTAAGGACCCACATAGGATCGAGCTCACACAGAACCTGTAGCACTGATCCACGTAGGATCGCTGAGTGCAGTAGTCGACGCAGTCCACTGAGGATCTCTGCTCTGCCGTCGTCGCAGTCCACGGAGGATCTCTGCTCTGTCGTCGAAGTCACAGCCAGCGCTAGAGTTCCCACACACAGCGAGCTCGTTTAGGAGGGTCCGCTCCACGATCCGAGAGGCTGATACATCAACTGACACGTAGTCCGAAGTTGATGTATCCAAAAGTTCCGTATCGACAACAGGATCTCAACGCAACAGACGGCGCGTCAATCGGACGCCCGGTCTGAGAGTTATTGACATTTTCGTCCCAGGGGCCCGGCTGGTTTTTAGGGCAAAACCAACCCGACCGTACTCCGCCTGTATCCGATCCTCGGGTGGAGTATGCCAAAAGTTCCGTCTCACTTAGAGGAAACTACCACAGCTGACGGTACGTCGATCGGACGTCCGTAGCTCAAGTTATGAGCGTTTCCGCTCCGAGGGCCCTGTTGGTTTCGTGTACGAACCAACCCGGCCGAACCCAAAGTCTTCCGAAACCTTGAGTATAATATATCGAAACGACTGTATCGATCCAAGGATCGCGTAGCCGCTGACGGTTCGTCAATCGGAGGTCTCAGGCCCAAGATATGGGCAAAAGACCGAAGAAGGCCCGAAAACGGTGGTTCTCGGCCCGGGGCGACCCGGCCCGAACCACCCCTGGGTCGGCCGAACCAGGTCGACCCGAACCGGGTCGGCCAGACCCGGCCCGACCCAGCTAGGCCGGGTCCGGTCCGGCCTGGGCGCGGCCCGGCCGACCGGACCGGCCGGCTCGGCTTCGACCGAGCGGCCGAAGGGGGCGCCGCGGGTTTGACCCGCGGCTTAGGTGGAACGCGGCCCCGCAGGGGGCCGCCTGTCACGCGGACGCGGCCGGGCCGCCGCGTCCCTCCCCGGTTCCGCACGGCCGCGGAACCGGCCGCCGCCGTCGCGGATTCAGCCGCGGCGGATCTCCTCCACGGCGGCGCGCCGGGCGCCGCCGCCTCCGGCCGCCGGCGCCGCCGCGCCGGCGACCCGCGCCGGCGACCCGCGCCGCCGCCGCCTTCCGCGGGCCGCCGGAGTTGCTCCGGTGGCCCGTTTTGCCTCCCGTCTGCGCCATTGCTCCTCTCGGGGGCCGATCTTCACTGCGGGATCAACGGATCTCCCTTGCCACACGGTTAGTCGTCGTCCGCCAAATCCGCACAACAAAAGATCGGCGGAGGGTTGCCGGGTCTTGTTCGTTAGATCCGCACCCTCCGCGTTAGTCATAAACAAAGGGAGGAAAAGAAAATAATCAACAACAATTTTAATTAAATTAAAATTGTTCGGAGATCAGGTTCTTTATTTTAAAAGAATAAACACGGGAAATAAAATATTCCAACATCCCTTTCCTTGTCTTCGTCGGACGTGAGGTCGTCGCGGAATCGCTCGTCGCAGAAGGAGGGGATCGTCGCGTCGTTGCGGAGGAGACGTTCGTCGCACCGCGGGAAAAACTTCGCGCCGACGATCTCCGGATCTAGAACAAACGGATTTAATTAATTAAATCCGTTGTCATTGAAATTAAAAAAAAAGGGAGAATTAAACGATCCGATTATCACCTTAGTTGCCGAACGAGGATCGGCCGCGGAAGAAGAGGCGTCGCTGAAGAACGTCGCGGGTAGAGCTCGTCGACGTCGCAGATCACGGTGTGCGTCGTCGAATTCCGGTCGCTGGCGTTCTTCGCGTTCTTCGCGTTCTTCGCGGGGAGGGTGGAGGTTTAGAGGATCTCGCACAACAGGAGGATCCTCCAAAATAGACAAGTTTGTCTATTTTATTATTTTTCCAACGAACGCAAACGCATAAGTAACGACCCATTAAATTCGTTGAATTAATTCAACGAATGAAACAGCCCATTTAATTCACGAAATAAACCGCCCAATTAAATGGTCTGTTATGAAATAAAGAAAACGCGTCGGTTGACTTTTCAGTTACTTTGACGGGTTTTCGCGGGTGCGTTACTTAGCGAAAGAAACGGCGGGGCTCGTGCGGGCCCTGCCTCACAAATATCCTACCAAGAGGGTAGGATATTTCCGGATAGCACCCTATCCGCTTTAACTCAGTTCAAGTGGCTTCCAAGTGACTTCCAAGCAGCTTAAGTGAAATAAAATAAAGTTGTCGCACAAATTTTATTTTATTTCTGTCTTAAAGCCCCAAAATTTAAAAACCACGTCTGAGCAAACGCAACTCCAGAAGAGGCGTTTCTAAGCAAATACCGGCACTACGATTTCATCGGTGCCCTCAGAATTCGATTCCGGGCACCGGTTCAAAAGATAGAAAAACCCGCTCGTCCGTTCACTGAACGTACCCGAGCCAAACTTCGGAAATTGATTCCGGGCACACCGGGCCTCGGAATCGGGTGCCGTCTGAAGCTGCGCTGTTGTAAAATCCAAAGAAAATTAAGAAAAAAATTTCCTTGAAATTTGCGAGTCTTTACATTGATGTTGAGGAAGTTACATCGGAATGAGTCTATTGGGGCGAGTCTTAATATAATCAATGGAGAAATTCCCAACAGACATTACTTCGTTGAATCAAGTCCATCTGAGTGATCCCATCAGAGCGACATCCACCAAAGAGTGGTTCACCAAACTGATTTCCATCAGACATATGAGTTGTGAATTTTCAATTAAGTTCTTACTTAATTGAGGAAGGAAAAGCTTAAGGAGAACCAGAATGGGCTGATCATTGGATAAAGACCATCAGAAAAATTTTATCAAGCTAGGATGATCAGACTCACTCTGGTGAGGAATATTTCCAAACTACGTTTCTTGAATAAGTATCAAGAAAACAAATCCTTAAAATTTTATAAATTTTACGAAGATTTTATATAGGTAATGTTTGATTTAGCTTACTTGTGGAGGAATTTCAGACTTCCTAAAGTGGATCATAAAAAAAGAATTAAATTGAATCTTGTGATAGTGGATACATGCCAATTATTGAAAGGCCATATCTTTCCAAAGTGGATACTGAAAATGGAAGTTGGGGTGGGGGTAGGGGTTATAACCAACTATATAAGGAAAAATGCTACATATATTATAGAATTGTTTACTTCTTGTGACTTTTTATTTCAGAATGAGGTTAGTGAAAGAATCCAAGTTGGTGGGACTATCCAACATGGAAGGGAGTATGCCTTTGTACCAAACCCTATAAATATAATATGATTATTTCTGTTTATATTTTTCATATGAAAGGTTGGGGTTTGAGTTTTATTTTAGTGGATAATATCTCTAATAATATTTAGAGGTTAAGAAATTTTCTATTAAGTAGTTAAGAATCTTTCTTATAAAATAAAAAGAAACCACTGATTCACACACGTCATAGTGGTCTCTATCATACTTAGAAAAAAAATTAGTATTATATCAAAGGTTACCTATGAAAGATCCATATCTCAGAATGGAGAATTTAAATACAATGAATAATATGGTTGTTCCTATTTTTGATGGAATGAACTATCACAGTTTAAATAGTATTATGTTACCCTATCTTCTTTCACGTGGACTTGAAGTTAGAGATACATGAATATTGATATTTACTCCCAATTAATGAAGTCTCCATGAAGCTTCTAATAAGAAATGTATTGAATAAAATATAAACATATATAATTCTTTTTTGATGGCACTTACTGATAATGATTATGAAAATATTATGGGGTTTCCAACATCTAAAAAATGTGGGATAAGTTGAGAAGTTTCTAGGAAGTGAGTGGGAATGTTGTAGAATCCAAGTTACAAATCTAGAGAAGTATATTTGATGATTTGATAATGAATAATGATGAAAGTATTGAAAGTTAATTTACAAGGTTAAATGATATTTTATGTGACATCAGAAGTTTTGGTGAGATGTTTTAAGACTCTTAGATTTTTAAGAAACTTTTGAGAAACTTTATAGATAGATTTGATGCCAAAATTTCAGCCTTATATAATCATGAATATTTATCCTTGTATAAAAATCATAATATCCTTATGGAATATAAAATGAGGAAGTATCATGATTTCAAGAAAGAAGGATGATAGAGAAATGGATTCTAAATCATTGTTAGAAGGGGAAAACAATGATAATGATGTTGAAGAAGAATTAAGTGATTCAAAGGTAGAGGAAAAAGTTGAAGATTTAAATTCAATTGTTTCCCTCAATTAAAATAAATACAATAAGGGTAAATGGAAGAGTAAAAATCTAAAATGTTATAATTATGAAGGGAAATAACATTTTTCACAGATTTTTTCAAGGAAGAAAATTGAGGAGTATAAGTCTAAAGATGAAGATGATTATAAATATCGAAAAAAGTGGAACAAAGATAAGTAGAAATTACTTTATGGAAACAAGAAGAAAATTTCTCTGTGTAGAATAAATAAAGATGATTCTTCATCCATTGATGAATATCATCATCAACTAAAATTTGTTCCTAAATTTATAAATGGAATTAATTTTTCAGATGATGATGATAGTGATGAATAAATTATTGAAATTGAATTGATTCTCAATGAAATTTTTTAAAATTAAGTTGAGTACAATTATAAACTTAGAAAATATAGATAGAAACTGAATAAATTTATTGAAAGTATAAATTCTGAGAATAGTGATCAGATGAACAAAGAAGATACTGATATATATTTCATTATTTCTTAGAATATGAATATTGGGGGAGCTTTAATGAAAATTTAAAAGTTATGAAGAGGAATAAGAATATAATTAAACCTTCAACGTGAAATAATCCACACTTGTTAAAGAAAATAAGAATAAAAATTTGATGATATTTGAATCCTAAAAGATGATAGATGTTTTGAAAGTTAGTTTGGAAGATAAGAAAGAAGAGTTGTTAGAAACAGAATCAATTCTTCTTATAACATAAAGAGAGATAATAAAGATAAGATAAATCTTCACCAAGACATTTGATGATAAAGGTAAAACTTTTAATGATGTTAAAGAGGAAGGTTTAAAAAATAAGGTTTATAGGAAACACTATTTTACCAAGAAATATATGATTTCTTCAAGAAAGTATCCCCCCAATGAAAAGTGGCCCACAATTTCTGAATAAACTAAAAAATTCAGAAAAAATTCACTGACAATATGAAAAACTATGATTCATAGGTCACTGTTTTTGTTGTGAAGTTTTCAGACAAAAAACTTATTCATGCTGTCATAACATTTCTCTACCAAGAAATGGGTATAATTCAAGAGGGATTTATGATGAACATAAAAGATCAAATGTTCCTCAAAATTACGTTAAACCTAAAAATGAAGCACAAAAGTTGAAGAAATATGTGTATGTTAAAAAAGTAAAAAAACATGTTGATTCCAAAAATAATGAGTGCTTAGTTATTTGGAAAGAACATGTTTCCATGGCTTGGAATTTTGAAGAAGCTCAAAAATAATATGAAGAAAATGGAAAGAAAAAGGTTTCTAAAGATATGATGAATGCTGACAAAAATATATCAACATAATATGGTTCAAAAATTAAAAAATATGTTACAGATGTGAGAAAGTAGGGAATGTCAGTAAAAATTGTTTGACTATCCTACCATAACAAGAGGAAGCCATGAAAAAGTTTTTACAAACTCGTTACAACAAAAAGATTACAAAATTGGAAAATAAATTAAAATACTTATCATAAGAGTTTAAAAATGAAAATAAACTTGTTTCTAAATATGAGAAGAATGAACAAAAGGAAAAAATACATCAAATAAAAAATTCAAGAAGAAGAAGAAATAGGAAAGGATGAGAGAGGACTCATTGATTGAAATATTCTTCTAAGAAATAATTGTGGTTATTCCTTATTCCAAAAATATTTATATTTATACTAACTTCTGGTGAATTTAGGGAGTTGAAATAAGTAATATAATACTATTGTTTCCCATAATATTATTGAAAAAGAATGTAATGAGGTTAAAAATTATGATTTTTTTATATTTATTTTTAAATACCTAAACTTTATAATATGTTTTTTGAGTTGGTTTTAGGTTACTTTAATCTTAAAACAATCAATTCAATATTTCCCTAGAAATACAAATGTTCAAAGAAACATAAAAAAGGTATTACAGAAAAGTTTCACAAAAAAAAACACTAACATCCTAGATTTTTCACTCCTGATTTCTACATCAGATTCTCCCACATAGACATATAGATTTTTAGTTAAAGGATTATTTTTAATAAACTCATGTGATACTTATGTTCTTCTGAATAAAAAATTCAGGTTTTTATGAAAATTTACAACACTTGTAAATGAGATAATTTTTCAATAAGGGGGAAACATTTCATGATGGACCCTTTGAATTTGATAAAAATTCATAAGTTTATAGAAATTATATTTAGTATGGAATGAAATATTCGATCGTAGTGAGAATTCAGAGACTTCTAGGAATCAATCTTAGAATAATTTCAGTGAGACTGAAATGTTGGGAAATAACATAACTTCAAATTATTAAATATGATGATGATTTTATATTTTTTAATTCAGAATATTCATAAGTTGTATGAAAACTTGTGAGGAAATACTTATGAATTGGAGGAGGAGTTTTTTATACCAATATAATTATGGATCAGTTGGAAATAAATAAGTTAATGGAATTCTGTGAAGTTATAATACTTCCCATTGTAATCTAGACAAAGCTATAATGGTCATAAACACATTAAAAGTCATGATAAAAGTTGGAGTATGTGGAAGATAGGATAATATGTTGTTAAAAATTATATATACTTCTCATCGGTGTGGGGAACACTAGACACAGAAGGATACAGATCATGTGTATGTGAATCATTGGTGTTATAATATTAAAAGGCTAAAAGATTGATCTTGCTACAGAAAATAAGTCACTAACCACACAGGCCCATCATACACAACATGATACCAATCCATTATAATGGATTCTAATACCAATTCATATTGTTGGTATATTTTTTATATCATATGAAATGTTTTTTTAAAGGTATAATAGTTGAGGAAGGTTGAATTGTATTTCAATTGGGTCAAGAAAACAAGAATAAATACTTTATTCTCTCATAGTTGGGTCAAGTGAAAAAGAAAAAATGTATAGATTGTTTCTCAAGAAGTGGTGAAGAATCATCAGAATGGAACTGATAATGTTCATTAGAGTAAATTCAAGACCAATAAATAAGATGCATTATAATTCTGATGAATTCATTAAATACTAATCTTCATCAGACACAAAATCATCAGTCTGAGGAATTTAGAAAAATGATAAATAATTTTAATATATATCAAAATTATTTTCAATGACTTCCATTTAAGAGTTGATACGAATCATTGGTATGTGAAAACATCGAGTGTTTATAATAAGTCATTTTAATGGGTTATCTTTAGTTTTTCACATGCCTTCATCATAATGAATGATTATAATGAAGAATCATGATGAAGAATCAGACTGAAAAATAAGAATGAATAAATTTTTGCAAACTTGAAGAAATATAAATGTTATATAAAATACTAGAATTATTATGACACATAAAAGGAGTCAAATTTAGATCCATGATTTAATGAGGATTAAAGATTCAATTGATTTTTGTGAGTGGGAAAGATTTTCAGAATCCAACCCAAACCATATCTTGGTTTCCTAGAGAAGGATTTAACAATTCATTTTTGATGGTGTTCAAAAATTAGGAACGATCATGTATTCTAGATCTATAAAAATTGTGGAATAGGTAATGAGTTTCTAACTGAAGTTTGTTTTTCATGTTGATGTTGATTATTTTTCATCGGAACGATTCCATCAGAACAAGTACATCAGAGTGAGGTTCAATCCAATCAACAAAGTAAGTTCCAATAGATGAAACTTCATTAGAACAAGTTAATTGGAGTGATCCCATCAGAGTGACATTTATCAGAGCGAGGTTCATCAGATAAAGTTATATCTAGAAAAGGAATTGTGAGATACTGATTGAGCTCCTACTCAATTGAAGAAGTAATAGGAAAAGGATAATCAGACTAGACTGTCCATTGGATGAATACCATTAAACAAAGATTACCATACTGAGAATATCATATTGTCTATGCTAAGGAATATTTGTGATACAGAGTTTCTGGAAGAATATTCAAGACTTAGAGAATTGTTGAAGTTATTTATGATTTTATGAAGGTTGAGTTTGATTTAGATTACTTGTGGAGGAAGTGAATACTTTCTGAAGTTGATTAGAAAATAAGAAGAAAGGTGAATATTATAATTTTGGAATCATACCAATTGTTAAAATAGATTATCTTGGGAAATTATATATTGAAAAGGATAGTTGGGGGGTATCAACAACTATAATAATAAATATGCTACTGGAATTGTAGATTTTTTCACTTCTTTTGACTTTGTATTCTGGAAGAATGTTAGTGAAAAAATCCATGTTGGTGGGACTATCCAACATGGAAAGGAGTTAGTCTTTGTACTGAACCATGAAAATATCATGTGATTCCTTTTCATTATATTTTTTTTCATATGAAAGGTAATATTTTGAGTTATATTTTTATAGATTTTAATTCTAAAAAGTTTCCATGGTTAATAATTTTTTTAAGGAGTAAGAAAATTTCTTATAGAAGAAGAACGAACCACTGATTTACCCCTAGTGGTCTTGATCCTACTTTGGAACAAAAATAATAAATCATAAACTTTAATTATAAAAATTCAAATTATTAAAAATTAAATAATAATAATATATAATCAATAACACATAAAAAATATGTAATCATAAATATTTAAATAAGCATTAATTTATATTTTTATATCTAATCTTCCCAGAGATTTTATCTTCTAGATAGATTATATTCTTGAGTGGGAGAAAAAAACGGCTAAATTTCATTTCTAGTAAAGTGTATCCTTATGAATACCGAATATTTTATACATGAATTTCAGGTTGATCTGGAGTTCTACTTCACCTTAAGGTAAATTTGAAGACCATTTACAAGAACAAAAAAAACACTATTATTTTTTTATTGTTTTTGTTATTGTTTTTATTTATATGTATATTAAATGATGAAAAAATTAATAATTTCATCCAAGTTATTAAATATGAAAAATAAATTTTATACTTCACATGATTTTCCATGTATATCACATTGAAGATAATTTGAAGGCCAAAAAGTTTATTTTAAGGGGTTCCTTTTTTTATCATTTTAAAATAATGAACACTATAATTGACCACAACATAGCCCATAGTTTTTTTAAAACAACCCCTTTGACATTTTCTCATGATAAAATTGAAATGATGACCTCTATTAATTTATTTAAATATCTTAAGATGATGAAAATGTTAAAATAAGTTTTATATGTGAGTTTGTGCAGGTGTAGTTAAACAAATATCATGGAAATTATAATATATGAAGGAGAATATGGATAGACCAATAATCGAGAATATAATTATGATGACTCTTATTTATTTTTGCTTCAACATGATATAGAGATTCAAAAATGTTAGTCTCATTAGCGATAGATTAAAACCCCTTAGTGTGTATTTTTGGTTAAAACAAAAATATTATAGTTGAGCTCATTAATATGGTTTCCATGAATAATTGATTGTGTGATACTGTTATTTACATTATTCAAAATTTGAAATTCCCAATAATATGACCTGAACATGATATAGTGATAATATTGAATTTTACATACTAACTATGTATGATTTTGAAAGTATGTTATTGATTTGGACTTTGTGATTGGAATGCCTATTATTAAATGAAAATGAACATTTGAATAGTTGTTCCCCCTTCCTATTTTTCACTATTAGTTGGGGTAGTAAATTTTAAGTGGGGTCCATGATTGGTAGGGGATTATAAAATAGTAAAATTCATAACCATGATTGGATAAAAAATTGTGTATGAAACAATCCCAATTCACAATTAACCAACCTGTGTAATTATAAACATTTGACCAAGGGTGTTCAATTGGAATGTTTTATTCTATAAAATACATGGTTTGGTTAGGATGTGAACTACATGTGACAATGTAATTTATACGATTCTCCATAGAGGTATCAGAATAGGTGGAAGAGAGTTTCATGACTTTTGTCTTGTTTACCCCAACAATGGGACAATGGTAGGTTGTAATACAATGATGATATATATAGTAAAATTATGACATTGACTATGTTGATAATATGTGATGATGAGGATTTGGTGTATGTTATGTAGATGGCCTATTTAAGTAGTTTGATTATCAATATGAGATTTTGTGAGATGGAATTTACTATATTGATGATGATATATATGTTATAGGAGTATCATTACCTATAAGGGCGAGATACTTTTTTATAGTATGAACTAAAAATTTAGATTGGTGGATGAACTTATAAGATATCCAAACTAGTATTCCATTTCTCACCACACTGAGTGGTATGGACCATATTTATATTGTTTATATTTTGGTTCAAATCTAGTATGAATATTGACGTGACATGATTATGGGAGTGGATTGGTGATGGGATGTTAAATGTTAGAAATTCAAATTCTAGATGATATGATATGGTTTTAAGGGACCTTTTATATTTTTATGGAATGTTTTATATAATACATATAATTTATTATTTGGGGGGAAATGTTTGTAGTGAGATAAATATTAAGCACTCTAACAAGTCATTCATACAAAATATAATGTTTGGATTTAATTAAATTAATATTATTTTTTATAGTTTCATTTAATACTTGAGGATAGAAAAATTCATTAGTTTATTTTTAACCTTGTTTCCTCTACATTATAGTGGTTGGTTAGTTTGTAACCACATATTATGATTTTATTAATTTTTTATTATGAAGTAATGACATTAACTTGTCTATTAATCAATAGTTTATAACTTACTTAGTAGTTGGATGTAATCACCCCTAATTATTTATACAAGTTTATAAGATTTGGATGGTAGAGTTATCAGATTAAAATATCTTGGTTGCTGAGGTGGATAGTAGGAGCATGGTGTTCAAGGATTACTTTGTGAACCAGTGTGGCATATAGAATAGAATTCATTGGATTATTGTCATTTAGTATTTATTTTACCGTAGTTTTATATGTCTTCCATTTTGGTTATATTTTATGGAATTTAAAAATTACATATTTTAATTATACCACTTGATCGGGGATTCACATTTTTTATGGTTTGGTAGTTGTAATTTAATTTTTAATCTTATGTTATTTTGTTATAGAGTAATTCTTTCCATTGGTATGATTTATATTCTTGGTTCTAGCATCCAATACACGACTAATAAAACATGGTCATTAGGGATCATACTTGATCTATCCTTCAATCTGGGAAGAGGTATCAATGGGTCCAGATCTTCATCAAGTGGTATCAAATATTTGGGTTGTAATATAGGGTGGAGTTTGAAGTTGAGAGTGTATATGGATAAGGTTTTTTATGAAATTACTTAGTAAATAATGTTATAAGTTTTAGGGTTTAGTTTAAAATGAATGATAATCCAACATAGGGTGTAATAGAAGCCTCATTCCTATTAGGGTAATGTAATTGTCTACTTACTAACTAAGGTCCTCAAACCATTAATTTCATGGTACATTTTTGTTGGTAAATGAATCATATATTGGTAATGTTAGAAAATTATGATCATATCATCTAAATGTTATCTTCATTTCATTATGAACCTTTTAAGACTTTTGATTTATTTTGAAAATGTTTTCCAAAAATGTTGCACCATTTATGTGAAATTGTGTTATAAAAATGATCTAGTTTGCACTTATAAGAGTGAAACCGATTTTTGATCATGGGGATGATGATGAATTATTTAGGACCCTGTTATAAAGGGTTTTCACATGATTTCATAAAAAGTATTGATTTATATGTATTTTTAGGAATCTTATGTTAGTGAGCTGTTATGAACTAATTTTGGGGGATAATGAGAATGGTGTGTGTGGCCTAATATTGTTTCCTTCATTAACTAGTCACTCTTTAACTGCTCAGTTCATTTCATTTTAGATATAGTTTTCTCATTACTATATTCCTGGTCCCACATTTATTGACCACTATTACAACGAAAATTTCGTTATGAAAATTTTTCACCAGAATTAATGTTTATATAGTGATGTGTTGTAACCTAGCTACACTACATAAAAATAAACTGATTAGAAAGGGTTATAAAACTTTCTAAATACATTAGCGGAGGTTATGTGGAACTGTCTCTAATGAGTATGCCTACTTTTTTTAGAGGTGGGTTTGAGGAACTGTTGGAAAATTGATGTCAAATTTTGTAGTAGTTGTATTATAGGGGGTTAAAACCCCCTCAAATTCCACCATAAAATCCCAGTTTATAAGGGATTTTAACCCCTCTAATGTATAAGTCGACTTAGAGGTGGTTTGATACCACTGCTAAGTGAGTTATTTGTCATATATTATGGGTGTTTTACAGAAACCACCTCTATTTATGTCTCAATTAGAGGCGGTTTTAACCACCGCTAATTGAGAGGATTTGATCCATATTATTAGAGGTTTTTATGAACCACCTCTAAATATTATTATTATTTATTTTTTTAATTTTTTTAATCAACCCATACCCCTTCCCTACAGTTCCTTTTCACCCACCCGCCCTCCTCCCAAAATCATGTTCCATATCTTAATGAAACCACCCGCCCTCCAGTTCCCTCCCCTCCCGCCCCTCCCCTACTGATATCTGGTTCCCCTACCCTGGTGCCCGACCATACCACCCTCCGTTTCCCCTTCCCTTAAGCCTGGCCCTACCACCCTCCGGTTCCCCTTCCCTTGCGCCCCGCCCTACCACCCTCTGGTTCCACTTCTACTGTGACCAACCCTACTAGACTCTAGTTCCCCTTACATGGAGCTCAACCCTTCCACCCTCTAGTTCCTTGAATCATCTCACATGTGTCCCACCACCCCACACCTTCATGTGGTATTTCATAAAATGTGTCTCGAACGGGCTTCAAACACCTTTCCCGGCCCTCAAATGTGAGGGTATCTTCCACTAAGGTAACTCTTTCTATATGTTTTATATTCAAATTATTTAATATATATATATATATGTGTGTGTGTTTGTGTGTGTTTGTGTGTGTGTGTGTTTGTGTGTGTGTGTGTTAGTATGTTAATTCAGATCTGGAGTAGCAGTTTCAAAGAGGTTTTGGATTATGAGTTTCAGCAATCGATTGATTTCTAGGCACTCCTATGTCCGTTTCAGCTTTCTCCTATGATGTCGAGTTCTTATATGACATATTGATTAATATTTCTTCTTGAGGTTATGTTGAAGGTTTTTTGTTTTTCCCCCAAAATACAAGTCGGTGGATTTAAATCTATGTTTCTGGTTTTTGGTGTTGTTCGGTTTTGGATGCGGTGGCAGTCATCGGAATTGGGAGGCCTTGGCGATGACCTCTCTGCCGAGGCCGTACTCCCTTCCACACTTTGATCTTTCTCTAAGACTTCACCTCTCTTCTCATAGTTGGATCTGCATGGTGGTTTTACAGTGTTTCTGGATGTGAGTATTGGCAGTCGACGACATTCCATGCGGTGTCTCTCGTGATAACTTCATCTTCATCTTTATCTTTGGATTCAACCAGGATGATCTATTTAGTTTATTTTGTTTGTCTTCTTTGTTTTAGTGGTTTGGTTTTTTGGTGGTGATGTTGTACTCCGGTGGATGTTTCAGCTCGTCGGAAGGTGCTATATATGGCGACAACGTTTGGTGTGGACAAAGATGATGTCATCTCCTGTGGCGGTACGATGATGAAGGTCTCCGATGTTGTCTATCATGAAAATTTACCATTACTGATGATGGATTTTAGTGGTTCTATACAGTAATGATGATGGTGATATCAATAAGGATAGGGTCTTCCATGGGGAAAACACTCTGATGGGTGTCATTCTGTGTGTCTCTAGGTGACAATGATAGAGGCATGATAATGAATTCCTTTTGATTTTAAAATTTTTAAATGGTATTTTCGGTGGTGGAATTACGGAGTCGAGGCGGTTGTGGACTGCATGTGGTTTTGTTTTTTGAATGTTGAAACTAGTTATCCTAGTTTGATGGCACAGTTTAGTAATTGGTAAGTTTGGTGTTTTTTACTAATGGTTTTATCTGGTTGAAACTTTTTTATGCTTCACACATTTACATTAAAATTGTTATTGGAAAATGAAAAAATATGGATTGTAGTAGTGAATTGATGTTCTTATTCCACTTGTATGAATATGACAATTATTAATTATGTGGGAAGGAATATTATGTTTGGAGTCTTAGAATGAGGTTATGATTTAAAACTATTTTAAATGTTAACATACCTTTTGGGTAATTATATTAAAAATATGAACTTAACTTCTATAAAATGAATTTTTCTTAGAGATTGAATGTTATAGGCTGAAAACATTATGATATCATTATGGTTGATCAATATAGAAAGAAATTCATAAACTATTGAAAAATTTTCATTTGAGTATGTGTTTTACTTATAAAAACCCTGATGTTATTCCATCCCAAGGGATTGACCTTGATTAGGATTTATTTCTCACTTGGTTAGAGTCTCTTACTCAGTTAGATGATTTCCTTATATGAGAAGCGTTCCATTTGAGACAATTCTAAGGACCATTATCTTATTCATAATGGATTATGGTAGTATGGGTCCCCAGTTTGTTTTTTGTTTGAGGAAATTGGGTACTTAGGTGTGGTGAGATGATTTTTATTCATATGATCATTTATTTATGTTTTATTCTCATACACTTCTTAAAGAGAGATGATAATGAATAAATTCTGATTTTTTATACAATATTGATGTATATAAGGATGATAAAGGTTAATTGGAATATTTTACTTGTACATATGGACTAGACACCCTAATTTAATTATATTTATATTTACAATATTATGGAATTGGGGTTTTTGGAACACCTTTGAATTTTCCAGGTACACTAATTTAAGTTTCAACATACCTAAATGGTGTTTTGGAGTCTATTAGTGTATTTGATCTAGAATATATGTTGTAGATCAATGTTACGACATGGAGGTTTATTTTATATCATGGTGGGTTTGGATGCATCATGGTTTGGGGACTACAAAATATTGGATATCCTTGATGGTTCTAGTTATTTTGTAATAGTTTTGGTGTGGAATATTGGATATTTATGAAGGATTGGGATGTAGGGTTTGGTCAGTTCTACTAATTTTGGATTATTTATGCCGTAGAGAGTGGTCACAACATAGTGTTCCTAGGAGGTCTTGGAGGATTTTGTGTAGTGATATCTATTAAACATTAGTCCCTTCTTGTGCATTATAGGATCTCACTATTGACCATGATATGGATTTAAAATATTCTTTTGAAATTACATATTGTGGTTTGTCCATATACCTTGTTCCATAGTTCTTACCAATTTGGGGCCCATTACAGCCTAGACCTGTATGTTACATCATGATGTTTTTTTCCATATTTCCTATAAATTCATGAGGCCCATAGAACCCTCCCACCCACCATCCTTTTCTCTCAAAACTTGTCCAAGTATAGGGCCTCTTCATGAGAAATTCCATCCCTCCAACCATTGGATTCATCCTCAATGGTGGAGGATTAACTCTTGGAGATAAATGGTAATTTACTATTCAAATATACTTTGTTTTCCTCCCATTTATTTTGGATAATTGAATATATAATCTTATTACACAATAAACTTCTTTAATCTTATTCTAGACACACTTTTGTGTTTATTTGGGATTGGTTGTAAGGATCCTTGGTGTGTGGTCTAGATCCAATTGGTAGAAGGTCATGATTTGGGCCCTGAAACTTGGAAATATCTGTGGTTTTCACCAATAATCTTGAGGTAGGAAGTTAATTACCTAATATGGTCATTACATATTATTGTTGTTGTGATTTTATTATGCATACATGAATATCCAGAATAGACTACTATGTTATAAGACATTTTTATCTAGTATATGTATCCTTCGAGACTTATGTTTGATTTTTGTTCTTATGGGTGTATGTGCTTCCCTGATAAAATTTACATGATTAATTATTATAATAATTTTTTAGGTTTTTACTTATTTTGGATATTTCATAGCTTTTGGAATCATTGTTACTGGTATCAAGATAGTAGGTTACTTAGAGGTGACTTTTTGACTACATAAAGGGGGAGCATGGGTACATGATTGTAGAATGAAAAATATAAGATGGATTTATGGTGATTTTTGGGATATGAATTGAATTATTGATGGTAATTGAACATGATTAGAGTTAGTTATAAGTAAAAAAATGTGATGCACATTGAGATTATGGTATGAGTAGGGTTTTTTTTGCTGAGATGATGGTATTTTTTGGGGAAAGATATATGATGCGTCGATGGTATGAGTCAGAGTTGGTCACATTAAGATGAAGGGGGATTAAACCTATTATTTTAAGAAGGTCCTTATGAATCAAAATTTTCCTAGCATAAGTACCATCATGTGAAGATGAAAACTATGTGACTATGTATGGTAATATTATTTGGGTTAAAAATATTTTAAAGTGAACCATGTCTAGCCTTAAATTTAGGTGTGAATTATTACTTAAAGGTTAAAAAAATACTATATAATAACAAAATTGTGATGTGATTCTTATCTGACATATTATTGTGATCTGATTCCTAAAACTACCAGTTGTGACTTCTCTTCTAAAACTATTCTAAAGTAGGTGTGATTGGGTTTAGTTATGTCCTTGTTAGTACACGACAACTCACCACATAACATTTTGTTACTTTATTATGCTTTTTTTTATTATCATGGAATACGTATCTTAGGTATGTGATAATATTTTAAAAATAATTAGTGGTTTCATATTGAGTTTTTACTCACATCCTACATTGATATATTGATGCACGTGTAACTTCAGGATGAGATATCCCGTAAATGAAATGGGCCCAGTGATAGGGAGATAAATCGATAGATCTTGGTGTTAGGAGGCGTTACCGAGATGGAATCTAGATTGATATAACATCATCTATATTTATTTAAAAATTTCATTTCTATACTCTATTTTAACTTGGTACTTTGAGGTTATTTGGTTTATTACATTTTATGACTCCAAGATACCTGACATCTCATCTTCCATAGATTTATTATCGTTTAGGTCCACAGTTCCCCTTTATGTTAATATTATTTTATTGAGATGATTCTAATGTAAGAGTGTTGAAAAAATGGTATAGTATCCACATTATACTATTCAAAATATTTCTACTAGTTGGTAATATATTTTTTATTAGGAGGAACACATGAGGTTATGTTGCACTTCAATCTAGACTTTTTGATTTGGTTAGGGAATTACAAAATGGTATCAAAGGAGGTTTTCCTTTTTTCCTTCTTGAAAATGTTTGGTATAATGACCCATAAATTATTAACATTTATATTGCTTAAAAGTTAAATTATATTCATTAAAAAATATATTAAATTTATGATGGGACCGTATAGGTATAGTGTATTTAAAAACTGGGAAATGTAAACAACTGGTTCATAAGACATCTTCATTATCTCCCACTTATTCCGTCATGACTAGAATACTTTTTGACATATCTTACTTAATACCCTTGTTCATGACTTAGGGAAAAGAAACATATAAAAGGGTGAGCTTAGATGCTTAGTACTAGTAAAAATAGAGATATCAATCATATTATAATCATAATACATAAGAACATAACATTTAAAAATCTTATCCTGCATATGAAAGATCATGATATCATGACATGGGATAAATCATTTAAATTTCATAATAATCAATGAATGTAATAAAAAAATTAATAACCTAAGGCATGAAGTTTTTTGGAATAAACATAATCATAAAAAATCATTTCAAATTATTCAAGACTCATTTCCAAGACCATTATATCAGACAAAGTCCATTACTGAATTGAGTTCACTCCTCATTCCAGCACTGTATTACTAAATCAAGATCATTTCCCATTTCATTCATGTATATATATTGAGATAAATATTTACCCAATGTGTTTAAGGGATTTATATGTCCCACCAATCTCATAATTAAAACATTCTTATGTGTTCCACAATAATATAAATCATTCAACATAATCCAAGGAATAAAATGGGGTTCCTTAAACATCATCCCACCATAACATAATCCACATAAAACAAATGAATTTAATAAAAAACATTCCATTATAAACACAATAAAATCATATTAATAATAATGATATTATACTTGAAACATAAACATATTAAATAATTCTCTCATAGATGAAAAATAATTTTTATATAACACTTGAAATTAATTCTTGAGGAAAATATCCTTTCTTCTTAAAAACCTTTTTATTTTCTCAAAATGATGCCCAAATTTAAAATATAAAGAATTTATTTGAAAATAAAAATGAAATATTATAGAGAAATATTCATTTAAATAATGTTTTATGAAGTCATAAAAATCCATTCATGTCGTATAAGTTAAAAAAACATTATCCTCATACTTTTTCCGGAAAAGTCCAAAAGTACTTCATATCGAATAACAACAAAATATTCCATTCAAACCATTTAATAAAAATTTACCAATGGGTAAAATTAAAACGAATAAATTGTTGAATATTATAAATGATATTACATATTATTGAAACATGTATGTTTATGATAAATATACCCCATTAAATACTTACGTATAATCAATCTTGGATAATTATGAGATTGCGAAATTATCCCATTCCTTTTAGGTATGATGTCCATTGTGTGTATCCAAACCTACGGTATAATTATTTAAATAATTTAATTGAATTATGTAAGAGTCAAATTAATTTTAATGATATCATATACGATCATATTATCATCTATTTTTTTAATAACATTTCATTATTACTTGTTATTCAAGTATTAACTACTTTATTTTATTAAGCAAGTTTTTTCAAATAAGTTTTGGTTCTCCTTTATAGTTCATAGTTATATCATTAAAAAATTATATTCACATTATAAATATATATATATTATTTATTAATTCTATACATTTATATAATCTTTATTTAATGAAGATCATGTAGGATAAATCCCATCGCCTTGTAGAGGCGGTAGACAATACGTATGCATGAGCGATGATATCATTCCGATAATTGTTGAATATTATTGAATTGAGTGGTGTATAATATTTAAGAATCAATATAACGTTATAATAATTATATATAATTGTTATTTATCTCATTATACCCATTAAAGTTATGTGGTTGTGAAAAAATATTACACCATAGCTTAGAGATGGTAAGCCGTATGTACGCACGCGTGCTGATTTAGTTTTACGTGGGATAAATAGAAACTAGAATATTATTTTACCATAATCATAATAACATCTCATTATATAAGTGAAACTTGATTTATTACTTCATAATTAATAAAATAAAGAAGAATAAGTATAATAATAAATAAGTTTGATCAAATCAGTAGAGAAGATTATCTCTTCTTCGACGTGCTTCCTCTAAATCTCCTATTAGAGCACTAGAATTGGTCTTTGAAGAATACAATAACCTATATAATGTAACTATATAAGTTTAGAAGGGAAAATGGCAGGGTATGGTGGATCTTGAAGTCTCAAAGTTATATGAAGACGTGAGGGAGGAGGTTCCCTTTTATAATTAAGGTGAGGAGCACTTTTGGGATCGCCAAATATATAAATTTATAATAAAATCAAACCCCCTTTGAAAACCTCCAAAATGTCTTAATTTCTAATATGAGATGAAATAGGGTCATAATATCATCAAACAATAGAATTTATAGAAGTTTTTCTATCAATTTTAACCTTGTAATTTTAATTAACACGTAGTTATTATATTTAATTTTTAACTAGAAAAAAAATATTTCAATATTAAAAGGGTAAAATATTTACTTATTTGATTTGAATTAGTCCATAAATAAATAACTTAGAACATTTTAAAAAATATAATAATTATTAAATATTTTTAAATTTTTTTATGATTTTTAATAATTTAATAAAGCTTTTTTTTGATTAACAATCAATAGTGTCAGTTTTGACACAATTCAATTCATTGATTTTTAAAATTATTAATATTACTAGTAAAATTCGAAAAAACTATTTCATTATATTCTTGAGAGGTTAAGGTCATATGTGAAATTAATTATACAAATTAATAATCAAAAATTATATTTATTTTAATATTTTAATGACATTTATTTTTTATCTCTTTTAATAAAATAATTATTACATAAATTTTGTGTAATTATTTAATGTACATATTTATTTAATAAAAATTAAAAATAAAATTGAATGATGAATATAAATATAATATATTTTATAAGAATATTTTTGTTTAATTTATATTTTGTAAAATTCAACATTTAAAATGTTATGCTTAATAAATTGTGAATGTGACAACTTTAACATCACATTAAATAAAATAATATAAGTGTCACAATCTCTTTTATAAGGATCTAAATGGTCACTAACTCAACCCTTGGATTTTTATGATTTAAATATACTCTACCAAAAATATTTGGTCTATTTTTGGGTTATTGATGGTTAATATCATTTTTATAAAAGTTGTTTTATTGATTTCTCATCAATTAATTATTTTTTAAATCATCAAACTATAAGCCTTTAAGTTATTTGTATATTTTATAAAAATTACAAGTAAAATACCTTGATAAATAAAAACATTTTATATTTTCAATTAGTTTTTATAATGGAATTTATCTTCTGTATAACTTTATAAAAAATTATTTAGTTATTAAAATTTGAGTGAGACATATTTATCTTTTTTTAAATAAAATAAATTAAATGTCCTAATCTCATCCAAATGGCTTCCAATGGTCACCATTAGAACTCAAGGGTGATTTATGTCAAAACACACTCATCCAATGATATTAAAAAAAGTTTTATGGTAATTTTATAAAAGTATTATTACCTTTAATTACTAAGTTTACCCTTTTACTATATTAAAAAAATAATCAGAGTTACTATTCATAATACGCAAATATAAAATAAAACTATTTAAATAATTTGTAAATACTGATTCCAAATATGAAATCCATTTTTAAAAATTCAAAAAACCTAAGTTGCAAAAATTAATTTAAAATTAATCTTGTTGTCAGAAATGGAGAATGAGTTTTATAAGTTAAAACATTGGAAAAGATTGAAATTTTTTACATCTACATTCAATGTAAAATTAATACATATGACATAAATTATATTTAATTATAAAAATATATTATATTTATACATTAAAACAATTCAATATTATATTTTAACCATATAAATTATTTATATTAAAAAAGTTTTTTTAATTAATGTCTAATTTATTTTTACTATTCATCAAAATTTGAAAGTTATGAGAAAAATATTAAAATTTCATCCAATTTTTAATTTTATACCCTACTTCAAAAAAATGTATATTATTTCATATAAAAATTATTAATGTGTCAATATATTAATTTAAATTGGGTTCTCTATTAAATGGAGGAAAATCACCCTTTTGAAAATATAGGGTTTTATAACAAAAAATAGGGTTTATTCATACCCAATGACAAATAAATATACTGAATGAATATCAAAAATATTTTCTTAAGTTTATAAAATATATATTGTCTTAATTTATTTTTCTAATAAGAATTCACTCTATTTATTAATACAAAAATAAAAATATATAATTTATTTATATTATTCATAAATAATTGGAAGCAAATAACTTCACCTTACAATTTCAAAATTTAGTTATATTTATTATTGATAACATAACTATAAGGTTAAAATGGAAATTTTAAACTAAGGTAGCCTAGTGTTTTACTTAAAATCACAATTTCATGCAATGCAATCTATTGAAGAATTAAAATTATTTAAATAAAATATTTCATAAAATCATTCGGGTGTTACATTTTGGGAATGGTAGAGTGGACATAAATTGTGTGGAACTTGGGTATGTGAGTCATGTAAGTTCTTGGGCCACTCTTATATAACATACCTCCATGTTACATATGATGGAACTTCTATTATAGTTTTAGTGATTACAATTTCATGATGATACTGAGTATTTTGTGTTGTTATAGTTTATGGGATTTAGGTTTGTTCATGCATCATGACTAGCAACATTACATCCCAAGTCAATATATGTGTGTTTTTTTCTAGCAATAGTTGATTATTTAATTAAATTTATTGATAATTCATTGTGATTATGTGTTATATTATATTAATATTTGTATTATTTGAATATGAGAAATTCTATTTTTATATATATGTGACTGTGAATAAAGTAAAAGTACATTAAACTTGATTTATAGATTGTAATAGGAGGTTTACACGTTATCATTGTGGGTAGCCTCCAAGGATAGGGTTTCCTTATGTATGATGATGAAAATATTACGTTTATATCTTACATATTGTAACACCCTAGGTAAATAAAGAATATGACATTTTCATATTTATCCATATTTTTGAATAAAATATTAATATGACTTTAAAGGGGACGCTATGCTCGATGGCGTACCCAACACGCAACAATGAGTTTTTTTGGGAATCTTACGTTGCACTCTAATAATAAAATAATATTATTTTAAATGGTAGTTAACATGTAGCCGTTGTATTGGCGGGAATGGATAGAAATAACTAAAATATGATTATATATTTTTTTAAATGTTTTTAAATTTATCCAATAAATGATAAAGGCTTAAAATACGGAAAGAATTCAATTTTAGGCGTATATGCCCTAGTTTTCACTAAAGGTTCACTTATCGCCTTTTGATGGAGAACCATAATTAAATATAGTTTTGTTCACTCTTATACATTCTATTGGACCAAATAAAACTCTTCTTAAGAATTGGGACATCAAAATTTACTTTGTGTAAATTTTTGGTATCTTTCCGATAAAGTTCATTTTTTTAATGAATAGTGTAAAATGTTGTATTTTAATTCAAAACCTATTTTTAATCTAATTTATTTATATGATTATATTTTCTTTTGAATTGGTATTAAAGTGAAATTATAATATATTTTTACCATTAAATCCAATAGTGGTCATTGAATTAATTTCACTTTGAAATCAGACATAAACTAGTGTCAATATTTTGATACTTATTGTTTCATAAAAACACGCTTTTTGTCATGACAGCGGGAATTAATTATTAAATTAATTAATGTGACTTATATATTTTGAATTTTGTAAAATAGACTTCATTTTTGAATTCGGAATATCAAATATAGCTTAGGGTGAATTTTTGGTATTTTTCTGAAAAACTTCAATTTTTGATGAATAGTGAAACCACTAAGTGGTACTTATAAAATCTGATTTTTCATTTAAATGAAATTTTACCACTTATGTATTTTGAATATCAAAAATCCGAAATACATGGTTTTCATTAAGAAGTAAAATGTGGTTCAATGGGATTAAAATAATTTTTTGGTGAATAGTAACTTATTAAGTTTTAATCGCGATTAGAGGTAATTAGTGTAGTTTAAGGTAAAAGTAATGTTTTAATAATATGAAATGAACTTGACACATGTCATAACCTCATTGGATGTGTCATGGACGACCAAGACAAGCCATGGGTCAACTTGGGGACCCCATAGAGCCACTTTGGTTGGAAAATGACATAAATACCTTTTTATTTAAAGTTAAAGTAAAAATGAGACAAACATGAAATGTTTTACTAAAACAATTTTTACATGTGGTGATAAAAATCCGATTTTTGACTATAAATATTCATTGTAAAGATAAAAAGATTTCCTATATCATAGTATTTGTTTTATAGTTTTTAGACATTAAATAAATTAAATTATTTATGACATCATGATGATGCAACGATGACCTCATTATTTAACGATTTAAATAAAATGGAAGGATAATGTAATATATAAGACCTACACATGTAAAAAACTTATTTTATGAGTGGATTTAGAACCCTTATCACCTTATCCTCGAATTATATCAATTTGGGACCTCTTAAATCCGAATTTCATTTTAAAATAAAGTGACTTTTCTTTACTTTCCAAGAGTGGCCCTCCTCTCCTCTTATAAAAGGCCCCCACCTCTACCTCCTTACCCACACTCCCAAAGCCTTTGGCTCGGCCAAACCCTTCCCATGGTATCTCTCCACTTACCTCTATTACTCCTTGAAGCCTCAATTTGGGCAGAAGTCTTCCCAAGGAATCCTTTTAGCTCAAACCAAAGGGAGTTACCCGATTTTAAGGTAATGTCTTCACTTGAGTCCTTTTGCTTTATTATGCCTCTCCAACCCCCTAAACTATTTTTATTCATTTCTTTTGTAACAAATCCAGTGTCTTAAATATACTAGGACGTTTTTATAAGAAGGATTCTAGCTACACTTACACACACCTACATCTAATGGTCAAAGAACATACTGTTTCTGTGGATGGTAAATTTCTGCCTCATGAAACGATGATTGTTCAACACTCATATAACACCTTAAAAGGTGGCCATTAAGATGTCACTATATTTATATATGATATATAATATGTTTATGTTTTACTTAAGCTTCTGTATTTTTCATTTTTGGCTTACCTTTATGGCTTCCATTATGGGTATACGCGATATCTTCATTTTAGGAAGTGCGGACTACCGCCCCCTCAAAGTGATGTGATTCATTAATGCCATACGTGGGACGTGTAAAGGATGGATTTAATGTTATTATATATGATTTTATACTATAATTATAATATAACTCTATATCATTATTATTTCTTTCCATTAAATTATGAGATAGAAATGAAAGTAGCGTTCATGCGTACGAACGACTTACCATCTCCATGAACGGTGCATTTCATTCCTTATCCCCAAATGTAATGTACTATTATAAGTACATGTATATAATGGATATATATGATTAATGATAAATCTAAATGATGAATATAATTCTGGAATTAAAATATACATACTTCTCATTTAGTTTTAATTCCATTAATATGACAATGAAATGAAAGTAGCGTTCATGCGTACGTACGACTTACCGTCTCCATGAACGGTGCATTTAATTTCTTACCTCTAAATGATTATGTGATATTATAAATACATGTATATTCTAGATATATATGATATATATGATATCCAAATCAGTAATGTCATTCTGGATATAAAGAACCTTTGACCACATGAACAACATGTAATTGTAAGAAGTCCACTTTCGACTTAAGAACCAAATATCGACAAAACAAACATTATTAAATTAAATGATTACATAATGTTTATAACATGGAAATAAGTGATATAAAAGGAATAATGAACTTGAAAAAGGTTCTTAAGAAAATAGAAATTAACTCAAGTTTATTATTCAGGATGTTAAAGAATGATCGAGTCATGTCGGACCCGTGGTAAGGGATCCTACACCTCTCTTTCTTTTTAAGTACACTCTTTTATGTAATTCCTTTAAAGCTCATCTTTCTTATGATTGGGATGTTATTTTATATTAATCCTACTTTAATTATTATGTTCATATGATGAGAGACCCTATTTCCTCTCATCAATCCATTTTGGAAGTTTGGAGTGGCGCCGTTCGGCTGTCAAATTTTCGTATGAGATCTAACCTCTCTCTTTCTTTTTAAGTCCTCTCCTTTATGTCACTTATTTTAAGCTCCTATTTGTTATTTTGGGGGTTGTTATTTTATATTCCTATTTCTGTAAACATTATGTTAATACGATGAGAGACCCTATTTGATCTCATCAATCCATTTTTGGATGTTTTAAGTGGCGTCGTTAGGCTGTCGAGTTTTCCTAAGGGATTTTTCATCTCACTTTTATTCCCGTGAGATTTATGCTACATTTGACACAATTTCCTTTGAGTGGTATATGTAATTCCCATTATTTTACTCATTGTGTAATATAATTTCTTTTATGAGTATTTACATCAATGTTGTATTGTCCTTCTTTCACGAGGTGTATGTTTCGAAAGATACACATGTCGGTAAAGGAACTTCTTAACCCAATTTCTATTCTTTGGGTTAATCTTCTAATTTCAAATTATGTCATGATATTATTATGTACTATCATTTATTTGTACTTTATTTATGTGTACTTATAGTGAATACACATAATAGACCTACTTTATTTAAAAAAAATGATCTTTGTATGGGACTTCGTCTCAATCTCCTTTCATTGAGGAATATTTTATTTTATACACAACTTTCTTTTATACGGTGTATAAACCCCTTTGACTTTTATGTTTATTCAAAAGGAATCTTTTTTATATGAAGCATTTACTAAGCGAAAAAAGGGAATGTTTTTGTCGTACGTATGCGGAGACAACGACTTCTCCGCCGTCGTGACCGTTATTTGAGTTTCGGCTTCCTCTACAAGCCATACCTTATTTTTAAAAGAAAAATAAATACCATGTTTTACTTTTCTTTTATTTTGGTATTGAAAATTGTTTTCATAATGTTTTTATATCAATGTGTTGTATTGATATCTTGTGATTGAAAGGTGGAAATTTTATGTTTCCTTTATGCATGTTTTATGTGATACGATTATGTTGAGGTTATTGGGCATTATCATGAAGACGTGTGGTTCTGTGATAGACTAAGGGCGGGTGAGCCCGATATAGCTCTCCAATGCATTGGGTAACGTGAAGGAGTGAAACATTAAGGTTTCTCCGAAGAGATTTAGGGAATATACTGTGATGGGTATTCCAAACGTAACCAAGAGGGTTAATCCCTACGTAAGAATGTTATGAATGCCTCAAGTTACCTTTTATGTCTTATGATTTCTATGATTTATTCATGATTTTATGAGGTATGTTAAAATGCTTATGTTTTATGGCTAAAGTATGATTTCATTATTATGTGTACATGTACTCATGTTTCCTTTCCATATTTTTATATCCCTTACTGAGCTTTTTATGCTCATCCCAAGTTTTTGAAATGTTTTTCACAGGTCAAAGGAAGGGTGCATTATGTGATGATAGTGTCAAGGATGTGTCAAGAAAGAATCTATGTTTTATTTTAAATATGTTTCCGTTGATGGGAAGAATGAATACTGTCTTTTATGTAACCACTTTGTTTAAATGTGAAATGTAATGCAAGTTTCATGATCTAATTCTCTAAAACTCTAAACCTGAAAAGATGTTCAATGTGAATTACTCATTTAATTCAATATTAAGTAAGGTTTAAGGCTGGGGCCTTATACATATTTTTTTGTAATAGTTATAATAATTCTTTTAGAATTATAGATAATTATACCTTGAAAACATTTGAGAAAACCATTGGAAGAATAAGGTCACAACACTCCCACCAATGAAGACGTTCATATACCTATCAAAGTGGTCAAGGTGGTGAAACCACTCCATCCCAGATTCTTATTAATCATTCCTATTCATGGTGGGGGAGATTTTAGGACTATGGTAAATTAGGTATGTGAATTCCAATATTAATATCTCCCAGACATCCAGGGAACTCAAGTCCCTTGGGTTGGTAAGGAATGGCTTGACATCATTGATGGGATATTTGATCTAGTTGAGATCTTGGATAATCAATAGATAAATATAATCAAATTCATGCTTTAGAGACCTACTATGTCATGGTGGGTTGTTATGAAATTTTAAGGAATACATGAGGGTTTGACTTGAAATACCTTATGAAACTCTTATTTGAAGAGGTTTTCTCAGAAACATCTTACTTCTATCCTCTCTTATTCAAGAATGTGCTAAAAAAGAACCAAAATTTTGGTTTTTTCTTTTGAATGGATTTGGATTACAAGTTCATTTGATTCATCCTAAAGACCTATTCTAAGGAGTTACATAAGGACTTAATGATTGAGAAGGGTCATAAAGAGGAAAAAATAGTATGGCTTCTTTCATCCATCACTAGACCAATGGGTAGATTATTTGGTGATGTTGCGGGAGCCACTTCTAGGAGCAGCATGAGGAAGTTAGAGGAGATGAACTAGGGAGGAGTTAGGAAGGTGGATCAGAGTATGTTATTATATGTTTCCTCTGTGTAATATAATTTTTAAATATTCTCTAAATATGGGAAATGGGGAAACTTATATAGATCTTGTGGAAATCTAAAAAGGGACTGAAACTAGTGTGGTAATATGGGTTATCTACAGTGTTATTGTTCTAAAGTGATGAGTTCAGACTTAGAGAGGGAAGGATGAGGTAATCATTAACAGATTCAGAATTCTAAAATCTTGTTTTCCCAAGATATTTATATATTTTTTGTGAAGGTCCATGGTTTTGAAATAGTCTCGATGTATACAATGAACCATGTTGTATCTGATATCAGAGAAGGTCTATTGATTTTTCATGGTATAGTATTGACCACATCTGCACTATCCTATATCTTATTTGAAATAAAATCCTCTCATTATTCTATATATTCTCAAGTTGTTACTAGACAAGACATACTGGTCAATTTATCTTTTGATTTTTTATCTCTTAAAAAAGCCACGAGGGAAAATTGGATCATCTCTCGAGGGGTTTATATTATCTTGTGGTAGGTATTGGCTATAGACATATGTGGAATTTCATGATTCTTGAGATGAATAACATCGATGTGATATTTGGCATGGACTTCTTAACTAGTTAAAAGGCTCACATCAACTATTACAGGAGATGAGTATCCTATACCACACTTAAGGGAGAGAAGTTTGTTCTTACCAATGAGTGGGATATTAGAGTAGGAGGAAAAACTATATAATACAGTAACCTTGGAGTTATTAAAGAATATGAAGTGTGCATGGTTCTTATTTTAGGTCATGAGACAAGTATACTATATTTTCTTATAATAGTGGACCTTTATTAGGATGTCTTCCATGTTGAATTATTTGATATTCCTCTTGATAGAGTATTTTTAGGATCCTAGACAACCGAGAGAGGGGAGGTTTGAGTTAGGGTGTCAAATTTTTCTTCAAATGAGACAGAACTTGAACCCGAATTGGTAGGAACCTATTAAACACGTCTAATGGAATTTTGAAATTATCAAGAACCTAAATTAAAAAAAGAAACAAAACAAACCAATTTTATATGGTTCACTAATAAGGTCTTGTCTAATAAGCATACATTGAAAGTGTGTTAGTCGTACCAAAATACACTAAGATTCAATGGGTTTTGTGTATTACAATTGTTTGGACATAGTCACTCTATTCCAAGAACATAAAATTTATAATAATTTTAAATATACAACACTACCTACCTTAGATCACTTCCATCGACTCCCCCATGCCCACTACATTTTGTGAAGTCTTACTTAGTTTATTGACTTGATGGTATCTTCAATTGATTTGGAATTTAAGTATGTATCTTTGATTATCACAAGTCTCTTCTTATAGCATTGTCCTAAATTGATGCACTTGTATACACTAATCGATTCGACCTGATGCTCCAAAACTTCTTGGAACAAAACTCTTCAGTTTTAGGTAACACTTACCCTCGCATGAAACTCTTACACTTGCTCTTTTTATTAGAGGGTAAAAGTATATTATTTGCAAAAATATGATGTGTGCAACATTTATGGGTAAAAATATGATGCACACAACTCTACTATGTAAAAATATTTCATAAATAAAAGGTTTTAGATCATATTTTAGAGAGCTGGGTTATATATTGTAGGTACCCACCTATTTATAGACATAGAAGGACTTCATCATAATTTTCGTTCATGTTATACCCCTCTCCTGGAACTTCTTTTTCCAATTAACTTCAATATTTTGACATCATATTTTTCATGAAACTTTCTCTTTATTTCACAGGTGTAAGTAACTATGATGTTCATGAAACATCATATTTTTCACACAACATTTTCCTTAGCTGAGTTTTGATGTGATGGACCCAAATATTCTCTTATGCACAACTCAATAATACTTCTTTACCCTTTCACAAAACTATTGTATTTACATGACAATATTTCCTTTTCCAAAAACGACTTTCTCCATCCTAAAAACAATTTAGACCCCAAAAATTTGGAAAACATTGGAAAACACTGGAATCCACCTATATAGTAAGATCACTAAGCTTGGAAACCCCTTGATCAACCTAGTGTATATTTTCAACAAAAACAATACAAAGAATTTCTCGTTTTGAAAAACCTTGGTTCCAAAAATATCTCACTTTGGGTTGATTAGTAATCTATAAAAAAATCAATAGAGAACCATCCATGTATAGAAACCTAAAACGAATGAAATAAATCATGCATCACTCTAATTATGCATGATCAAATCTTAGTGTATAAAATAACAGTAGAAAAAGATAATTTCATGCGTAGATAGACCACCGACCAATCCTGTACATATAAAATTTATTGAATTTTATTTATCTATCCATTTGGAAATAAACCCAAAGAACTCATATTTGTACATTTAGTTCTCAAAAAGAACTCCCCCAATATTTTATTTTTCTTGTATACTTGCATCACATTCACAAATAGCTTAAAATAGATAACACAAATGTGGAGAGTGAAAAACTGTAACTTCCTATAGAAATGATAGGTGAATAAAGATGAGGCTAAATTGATGTTTCATGAATATTTGTGCTGCAAAATGTTTAGTCAGAATGTCTCCCACTTGATCATTATTTCCAACATGCCCTATTTTAATCACACCTTGTTCAACTTTTTCTTTGATGAAGTGATATATGATCAAAATATATTTGGTAAAATAGTATTGAACTAGATTTTTTGTGGGATCTATCATGATATTATTATTATAGTCTATCACCATTGGTTATTTAACATCATCACCAATATCAATAAGTTATTGATTCATCTACAATAGTTGTGTACATACCTTTGTCATATAGATATACTCTTTTTCAGCCGTAATAAGAGAAGTAATTTCTTGTTCCTTGATCATCCATGCCACACATTTCTTTCTAATGAATATTGAACCGCCATTTTTGTAGTTTTAATCCACCATATCTGAACCCCAATCAATATTATAAAATTATGATAACTCATTATCTTTTCTTGATACAAGATATAATCCAAAATTTTGATTACCTTGAATATATCCCATGATTATTTTTAACTCTTTATAGATCCTCTTCATTTAGTTTATTTTGGAATTGATCTGCTAAATATTTTTCAAAGACAATATCTAGTTGTTTCTACTTCTGATATAATTAGCATAAAATAATCCTTCTATACAAGTTTGGATAGACAGATTTGCCTCCTCACACTTTCAAATATTCATTATGACCATAATCGAAGTTGATATTGGTTTGGAGTCATGTATATTGAATCTATTTAGAAGCTCTATCACATAATTTTCGTGAGAAATTAAATTATATGCCTTCTTTTAGATCACCTATATCCCCAAAAAGTATGTGAGTCCACTGATCAATGAAATTTAAATTTCTGATTTCACGTGATTTGGAAATTATTCCAATGAACCATGTCTTCTTCCAAAAATATAATATCATCCCCATATAAAATAACCATAAGTTAATGTTCCTAATAATTATTCATATAGAGATTATGTTCAATGCCTCCCCTTTCGAATTTTAGGTTCTTCAGATATGTATTAATTGAAGAGTTCCACACTCCTGGTGCCTATTTTTGTCCATACAGAGCCTTCTTTAATCCAAAAACATTCATTTCATTGTTCCCAATTATAAATCTCACCGGTTGTTCAATTTAAAATTCTTCTTCATGAATTCATTTTAATAATTCCATTTTTTAAATCCATTTGATAAACATTGTACCCACTTTGAATTACTATGACTAGGAAGATCCTAGTTGAATCTAGTCAAGCTAATGGAGAACACATTTCTTCAACATCAATTCATTCAATATATTCATATACTTATACCCAAAACATGCCTTGTTAAAGATCACATTTCCATGCACATCAAATTTTTCTTTGAAGATCCACTTTTTTCTAATAATAATATCATTTTCTGGTATCTTAACAAGATTCCATGTCTGGTTCTTATCTGTATGATCCAGTTATCCATTAATAGAATTAACCCATGATTTATCCTTCACTTATCCTTTGAATGCGGTTGGTTCCATAATTGATATGATAGAATAATTCCATTCATTCAATAATCTTCTTATCTGTGTTGATGTGGTCCAATCCCCAATGATGTTGTATTGATCGACTCATACACATTTATTTATCCTATGAGATTCTTGTATAGTTTCATCAGCTATAGTTTCCTACTTTGATTCTACTAATGAATTACCACCATTTTGAGATATTTTTATGTTTTTCAATCCTTCCACAATTTATGTATTTAAATCTATCACTTTTTTAGTTTCTTCTTCATCTTTAACCACATCAACAAATGGTTACTTTTGTTCTTTATAGTTTTATCCTCAATGATCTTGATATCTTTTCTTTCCACAATCATTCCATGATTATTTTTATAGAAATTATATGGTTATATATTCATTTAGATTCCAAGGAACATTTACTCATCTACAACATCACCGTACTTTGATGATTCTTTCTATATGGATCCCATATTACTGTTTTTCATTTTTTAAATTTCAATTTCTTCAAGATCGTCCTCAAGTTCTACCTTGAGATAAAAAACACCATTCAAATGACTATATTTATCTTTTATAGGTTTTAATTTTTCAACTGTAGAAATTATGGACACTTTAGTATCAAGTTCAGACTCTGGTTCTACATCCTTAAATAAGTCATTATCATTTTTTTATTCTTTAAAGAAATTTTTTTTTATATCTAATTTAATTCTTAATTTAAAGTCTCACTTTTTAGGGAACATCTTCTAATGATTGTGCATGATTTATGATTGAATTTCTATATCATCAAATTTCATTGTGCATCGAGTGGTAATGTTACGTACTTAACAACACCAAAATCAACCCAACATATGATTTTCTTCAAACCCCACTTTCCCTCTCTTGGAATTCTTTGAGAAAAGAAAAGGATGTTCATCATTCATATGGTCCCCATCATAAAAAACCTTGTATTTTTAATTTTTCCAAGGTTTTTAATGCTATTTCCTTACTAACTTGAATTGTTTCATCTTATGGTTTGAACCTCATTTCATAATACACCAGTCTTATTATCATATCATCCAGAGAAAGTTATGAAATATATATTTCCTCAAGGGATGAAACATTTGTATTTTATAGAGGTGGTAACCTTATCAAGATTTTATTCCAAATATAAATATACATATTTTCTACCATAAGTCCTTGAATAGATCCAACAACTTCAGTAATGCGATTAAGTAAACTATCATCACTTTCATTTGGTTTTATTTTCAAATCAGCAAACTAATTGTGAAAAATGTTTTGTTTAGATTCCTTCACCTTGTTATTTCTTACATATATACTTTCTCGTTTCTCCCACAAAGACTTGGTTATAATTAAACTCATTACATTTAGATAGATTTTATCATATAATGTTATAGTAAGAGAGTTTTGATATTTGGAATAATCATCAAGAATTTTCTATCTAATTTATTCAAAGAAATACCCTTTGAATCACTAAACTGAATCCCTCGAGCTCTGGAAAAAATAAATTCCATCCCAAGAGATCGAAGATGAGATATAATTCTATTCTTTCCAATTTGTATTTTTTTACATTAATGAGGGTAACAACCCTAACATGTACGGAATTCTCCGTGAGAAGAATATAAAGAAAATTTAACACCTATAACTTGTATGACCTGATATCACCTGTAGGACTCCAGAAAATTCTAATAGGGAAGGGATGAATCATGGTGTAAATTTTTTCTTTAAATAAGATAAATATTTCCCTCATGTTAGTTGCAGCATGTTAAACCTATCTAGTTGAATTGCGTAATTATTAAACTACCAGATTTATAAAAAGAAAAAAACCCATTAGTTTTACTCAGTTCACCAATACAGGCTAGTCCAAGGGGCATTTGCTGATAGCGTGTCTGTCATACAAAAATCCACCAAGATTTATTCGGTTTTTTGGAAACAATTTTTTAACATGGTCACTACATTACAAAAACACTACCTTTACAAAAAGTTTAGGGATATCACACCACCTCCCATAGATAACCTTCATTGACTCCCCCATGAACACTACCTTGGGTGATGTATTACATAGTTTATTGAATTGATGTTCACTTTAATAGATTGGTAATTTAATCCTTTCCCCTTATTAGAACAATATTATTCTCACATGATATTCTTGAATTCATGCATTTGTATGTACTGATAAATCAAATTTAATGTTCAAAAACTATTTGGAATGAAACTCTTACACTTGTGAAAAACTCTTTCACTTTCAAGAAACTATTTGACTTGCGTGAAACTATTTCACTTTCATGAATATAATTTTTCCTTAAAAGGATCAAGTATATTCTTTTAAATACTCTAAGGTACACCACACTAATTCAAGAAACTCTGATGCACACAACTATGATGCATGCAACCCTTTCATGAATAAGAAGTTATAGATCTTAATTGAGAGAGTTGAGTTATATACTGGAGATACCTTTCTATTTATAGACATTGTTTTCCATTCATGAAACTATCATTCATTTCATCCATCTTGCACAAACTTTCTTGGTTCACTAAAATTCAATGTTTTGATGTTTCCATTTGAAAACTCCTTGATCAAAACAATATATATTGATAGAAAACAAAAAACAATCTATTTATAGATGTAAAAAACATTAGTTCCAAAATTATTTGACTTTGAGATTGAACTCATGTTAGGGGAGAATACTATATCAATTAATTCATATCGTATGGTGATGGATGAGTTAAAGGAACTCAAGGTTTAGCTTGAAGACTTGGAGGAAAAGGTATTTTTCAAGTCGTGCACATATCCTTAAGAAATGTCTCAAGATTTGGTGTGGAGCTAAATCCAAAAAAATTGATAAGCACATAGCCACTCTTGAGGATGATATTAATCAAATCCAAAATACTTCAACTAACACATATTTCTCCATTAAACCCCAGAACGAAATGAGCATCTCTTCGAAGCTCAACTCTCTTCTAACCCTTAAATATAACATACACAATCAAGTCTTTAAAATGAAAAGGCTTGCATATGGTGATAGAAACTCTAAATTCTACAATTATCTTCAAATAATTAGAAAGGTTAATAGACCTTTTTACCTTCTTATGGAAAATGACACCCTTTATGACTCTGAAGTGGCTATCTCTGATCACGTTGTCTCTTATTTTAACAATTTTTCAATGGTCTGGGTATTCACAAGGATCTACTCCCTGAGGTTATCCCTACTCTAGTTAATGAAGAGTATAATCTCCTCCTTTTATGAATACCTCTTGAACATGAAATTAAAGTCACTATTTTTACCTCACAGCTCCCTAGGACCTGATGGATTCAACAATAATTTTTACCAACAACACTGGGAAGTTATCCATTCAGATGTATTTAATATTTTCAAACACTTCTTCTCTACTAGTAGTCTTCCTCATGGTCTTAATGCCCTATTTCTCACTCTTATTCCTATAGTTACAAATGATTTATAAATTCATCTCTTGAGACCTCTTTCTATTATCAATTCTCTATACAAAATCATTAACAAACTGTTATCCAATAGAATTTATTCCCTATGTAACAAAATCATTTCTTGGAATCAATTTGGTTTCATAAAAAGTAGGTCCATTTAGGATTTCATGTTCCTTGCCTCATAATGCACCAACACCCTCAACAAAGTTTCAAGAGGTTGGAATGTGTCCATTAAGATTGACATTAAAAAAGACTTTGATACCATAGACTGGAACTTTATTTTCAAATTTATACTAAGTTTCGGTTTCAACGAAATCTTTATAAGCCGGATTCACACTCTTCTTAATTAATCCTCCCTCTTCATCCTTCTCAATGGATCTCATAAAGGTTATTTTAAATATACTAAAGGGGTTAATCAAGGTGACCCCTTATCTTCTATTATTTTTTCCATCGTATAAGACTATCTTAGCAGATTCCTCTCTCGCCTGGTTGCTTAAAACAAATTAAAACCCATTCAAGAAGCCTGTAGTATAAATGTTCCAAACCACCTTTTATATGATGACGACATTATCCTATTTCTTAATGGGAGAAAAATAAATATTCTTAATCTTAAATCTTCTTTATCCCACTATGAGGAAGTCTCTGGGCGAACCATCAACTGGAACAAATATCGTATATACTTTGGAAAATGATTCCCTTTCAACAGGAAAGCTAACATCATCGAAAACCTAGGTATCAAGGAAGGTGAAATCCCCTTCACCTACTTAGGAGTGCCCTTATTCTGGGGAAGATCTAAATCTATATATTTGACTTCTATTGTAGATCAATTTATCAACCAGCTTTATTCCTAGGAAGGGAAATCCCTCTCCACGGCTGGTAGGATTTTCCTTGTTAAGTCTACCATTATCTTCAAAATTGTGTACTCTCTTATGATCTATAAATGGCCAATTTCTCTCCTAATTCGAATTAATGGTTGCATCAAAAACATTGTTTGGACTGGTAGCATCCTTGAAAGAAATCTTGTTACCATCCCTTGGGTTACTTGCTGCAAACCGATAGATAATGGTGGTCCGAGAATTAAGAATATCAAGATCTTTAATAAATACCCACAAGACAAAATTACTTGGAAATTGATCAATCGGAATGATAATTCCCTTGAGTTTCTTCATAAAAAATTTTCGGTGAAATTAAAAAAGGAAACTTGGACTATGTCAATTCCTTGACCTGGCACTCCATCAAAGAATCCTTTGCCAATATTATGACCAACTCTCGATGGATGGTCAGTATGAACTCTTACCTTAACTTTTGGACTGATAATTGGACTGGCACCCCCTCATTTCTCTGCTACCTACTAACTCCCTTCCTGATAATATCAACTGCACTATTCAGGAAGTGATGCACTCTCATAATCTCAACCTTCTTGATTCCATTATGAATGTTGTTGATAATCACCGCTTCTCTAGTATGGATGACTGCCTCATTTGGGAACCATCTCACAACAACACATTCGATTTGAAAAGTTTCAACAATCATAATTTATCTTAATATGATCATATTTTTAATTGGTTGAAGCTCTTTGACAAGACATTGATTAAACCCTCTATATTAAATCTTATCTGGCATCTTGCTCATAATCGTATTCCTATTGTGGTCACCCTTCAATATTTTGTATCCAACTCTGCTCTCAATGTCATATGTTTCACCAACACATAAAGGACACTGACCAAATATCCTTATCTTGTGCCAAAAATTCTGCTCTCTAGAATTATATTACTGAACAGTTTGACCGCAGATGGATTTGATCAGACTCTATTCTTGCCCAACTTAAATGCTGTGTGGAGTTTGAAACCTCGCGACAAATCAAGAACCTATTCCTTTCCACTGCCGCTGAGCTTTTCCACATTATCTTGTATGATATAAATAATATTATTCATAATAAATAATCATCCATTTTTAATGAAGGTCGAACGATAATTCTCATAGTCATCAAGGATGCTACCTTGCTCCAAAAAGCTCATTGTGACAACTCCGTTGGTGACTTCATGATCCTTCATCGTCTCCAGATTGAATGCCTTTTACAAAAATTGAGGCATTCAATAGAATTTTTTTGGTAGGCTCCTATTCTTGTATGGATCAATATCAATGTGGATGGCTCCTCCAAAGGAAATTCAGGCCCAACGGGCTGTGGAGCTGTTTTCAGAGATTTCCTAGGTCACTGTCATGGATGTTTCTTTGGAAGCTACAGTAACACATCTTCTCTCAAAGCAGAAATGATGGATGTGATCCAGGATATTGAATATTCTAAAACCAAAGGCTGGAATGACATCTAGATTGAAAGTGACTCTACCACCATTTTTCAATCCATTTGGAATGGGATGGTCCACCTTGCATGGATGCTTACACCCCGATGGATGAAATTTTTTGATTCGCTTCGAGTGATCAGATTCATTGCCACTCATACACACAGAGAAGCGAACATGGTGGCAGATGGTCTTGATAATAAGGAAATAAACCTAAGTGTTACTTGGAGTGAAGACCGGCTTGTTGAACTATTCCCTATCTATGTTAGATATTGTAATAAAATACTCTACTTCAGACTATTGAAGTTCTTTTATTTCTTTTAATAAATTAGTAGGATCCTTCTAAAAAACATATCCTTTGGGTACTCTTTTGTTATTTGAAAATAAATAGGATGATAGTATTCTATTAATTTCACACTATAGGAAGATGAAACAAGTGACCATAAAGATTAGATACCCATTTTAGAGGATTAATGACTTGTTTGATTAGTTTTGGGGAACACAATGGTCTCCAAGATTGGCCTACTATCATGCTACCTCCAACATCAGTACAAAGAAGAAGATATTCCTAATATAGAATTTTAGAGTAGATATAGAATGTATTAGTATCTTGTTAGACCTTTTATGTCAAAAAATTCCCAACTGGTGTTCATGACTCTCATGAATAAGACATTACATCCATATCATGACTCCTTCATTGTAGCATTTTTTTGATATCCTCATATACTCACGGACCTCAAAGATTCATGTTAGACACCTTGAGATTATATTTAATACACTTCATGAATATCAAACTTACATAAATCTCTCTAAGTATGACTTCTCTATCCATGAGGTACACTTCCTTGGGCATGTGATCTCTAAGGAATGAATTTTTTTGAACCCAAATAAGGTAGAGGTTGTGATGTCTTGGGCATGCCCTAAAAATGTGTTTGATATTAGTAATTTTCCTGGTTTAACTAGTTATTAAAGAAATTTCATATAATGTTTATTCAAATTACTATCAACTGTGATAAATCCTTACAATAGTGGGGTGAAGTCTTATTGGACTAAATAGTGTGAAAAGGCATTCTTAGTGTTGAAGAGAAGATTTATTATATCCCTATTCATAATAATTCTAGAGCATGGTATTGGATATTTGGTTCAATATAAACCATATTTTATTATTTTTGAGATGTAATGATATAGAAGGATTAGATATTAGTATATGGGTCTCTCCATAAATTACCACATAAGTGGAACTACCCTACACATGACATGGAATTGGTAGTTTTCTGATATTTTAAGTGTAGTCTCTATTATCTCACTATAAATACATTTATAAAATATAAAATCCAAAATAGAATTTATTAGATCACCTCCTAGTGGGAATTGAATCTCTAGAAGGGTAATTATTTAGAGTATCTACAAAAAATTTAGTTTTAGATGACATATATACTAGGAAAATGTAATGACAATACATATTCTCTTAGTAAGAAAAAACTAGAACATAGAGAGAGTCATGCATAGGAAGAATATATGTTAATGATCTTGTTGGATGAATGGTTTTTGGGTGAACTTGAGGACCAATGGATGATGAAATGTGATTTATTTCATATCATGATGATTTTAGTGGACCATGTAAAGGCCATCTAGGAGTAAGATTCTAAATGTTGGATGATGCTAGAATGATTGGCAGGTGGTGACCTAGTACTTAGATGTCTGATGGATAATGATTATGTAATATTTAACAATGGGATTGTTGTGGTTCCTTCTTTCATGAGGGAATACTTAATTTGGGAATACCATGACTCTAAGTGGGTAGTTCACCTAGGTTCAATGAAGATGTATTGGGATATTAGGTGACACTTCTTGTGGTCTTGAATGAAGAGGGATGTTTTAACGACCCAAAATTTTAAAAATAAATTTTCCTTGGGAATTAAATTAAATACCCAAATATGTATTATGATTAAAGAAAACAAATTAACTTATTTGGGTTTGTTATAAACTATTAAATCTAAAACAATATCTATAATCATTATAGTTGATAAAATAGTCTTCGAATAGTGATCATATGAATAGTTTAAATACAAAGTTATGATAAATTAAATTGACATAGGAAAATTAAGGAATAGATTCAACTAGAAAGATCATACCTATGAATCCCATTTATTAGATCTTATGAGGGAGATAACATCACTAATATTTTCACTTGACCATTCCCAAGGTGATATCCAAAAAATAATTTATAAGTAAAACCATTTACGAGAGAAGTTCAAGCTCATCTTGATCAAGACCCACACTATGTACACCGAACAACCCCATTAAAATCTCACCGTCACACACCATACCCATAAGTATTTTTTAGTTGTAATAAAAGTATATGTATCAATAACCTAATAATATGTATATGTATATTATATATAATAATGAATATATTTACTTCTTACTGTCATTACTTTGTAAATGATTTTGATTTTTTAACACGATAAAAAAAAATTGTATATTTATGTAATATGAAATCTCAATTAAGATATTCCTTTTTAAAGAATTCATGTATTTTAAAAATAAATGGTATATAAAGAAAATAACTCAATTTAATAATATTTATTAAATATAAATGATAATATAATTTTTATGTTGTTAATTGTAATTTTTATAAGGGTTTAAAAATTGTTATGTTAAAAAAACCAACACTTCGTAATAAATGTATATTATTATTTTAAAAGTTAAAATTCATCAATTTAGAAAATTATTTTGATAAATTAAATATTATTTTTGGAATCATTATGTATAAATCATCCAACATTTAATTTTTCATAATTTTATGAGACATTTTAATTTTTATGAAGAAATTAAATATGGTATAAATATCCGTTGTGTATTATGACATCATAATAACCGAAACGTTATGTAATAAATTATATAAAGGGTATCCAAGACCAAATATATGTTTCCAATTTAAAATATTTTATTTTTGAGGTTATATTATTAATTTTATAAGGCCTTTATGAATCCTCCAATGCCTCTGTTATATTTTATGGTTTTTAAATAAATTATTTTTAAACATGACTCACTTCCACAACACCAAGGGTAATATTTTAATTAATTTTCCCTTATAATTATAATAAAATTAATATAAATACAATTTTGAATAAAAAATGGTAAAAACCATATGAAGATTTTTTGTTTTTAATATTTTTTTATATAGAGTCCAAAACCTATGTTTTGGAAATAATAAATAACTCGCATCATTTTTCCAATATAAACTCACAAACACAAAATTAATATTCAGTAAAAAAACTTTTATGAAATCCTTACTCTTCCATACCCTCTATAAATTCTTCCCAAGGTTCCCAAATCTCCAAATATTATCCTTCTAGGATTTTGGAATCACCATCTTCAGATAAGGGACCTCTTTCTCTTCTCTTCCATTCAAGAACCTTATATGTATTTAGTCTTATGAATATATATTTGTTATGTTTTATTGACTTTATAAATATTTATATACTTTATAATTTATTTAATGAAAATGATATATCATTTATCCCCTCTCATTAGAGAGTTTACCTGAGCTGTTTCTATGCCAAAATTTAGTAAGGGATCCTAGTTTTCTCTTCTTTATTCAAGAAGATAATTTATGTAATGATTTTTTTTCCATTTACTAATGTAGGGATATTATTTTACATGTCCCTTTTAATAAAAATTTTATATCCAAATTATTATATGCCCCTTTCAATCTCATTAAACCACTTAATGAACCTTTATATAATATCATTATGCTGTAGAAATTTCACTGTGATTTTTCATGCCAAATGAATGCATCATGAATATCCACCCCATTTCTACTCAAGGGTATTCACATAGATGTACCTATCCTTAATTTATTTAGTAATTCAATTTATCTAACCCATACACCTTAATCATTAGGTTAACATTGATGAAATACTTCTTTATGTTGTATGATATATGTCTCACACTTATGTGTGTACATGGCATGAGATCAATGAGTACACATAAAATTATATAAGACTCCAATGCATTGGGTAATATTTTAACCTCATGAGGCATGATTTACAATATTAGGGAGTGAACCTAATACATTATGGGACCTTTTCCACCATGTTATGGTGTCTTTGTGGTTAGACTTCACCTATGTTTATGATGTCATGTTTAATGTTTTTTATAACATTCCCATGTTGCCTTTATGTTATCATTATATATCATTCCTATTTGTTTATGTTTATGATTATAAACCTTTGTTGTCCAATTTAAATGCCTATTGTCTAAAATATTATACTTTTTTTATGTTATCATTTGTTTATTCCCTCACAGGGATTTGTAGCTCACCCCATTCTTATATATGTTCCCAGGTTATCCCATATAGCTTTAAAAATGATGGAATATTATGGGAATTTCAAGAAAGTTTCCAATAATGATAATTTACCCTCTATTTTTAAATTGTAATTTAATGTACCTAATTTCCAAAATAAAGTATAATTTCAACATTATGGGTTTTCTTATATGTATTATTATATAATAAATCAAGAATTAATGTGTAATAAAGACCAGGGTTGTCATAGTAAGTATCTAAGTAAAGTTTAGTTATTTTAGGATGAGAATTAGAAAAAGTTAGAAAATGATTTAGGGATAAAAATAAACATAAGAATATATCGATAATTTTTTTATGGTATAGAGTAACTGGTTTCCAATAAAATCAAAATCTCTCTGGATTTTATAAGTAGATGTGTCTTTGGAAGAGATGTACCTAGGGGTAACACCCAAAAACACCATTTTGAGATAAACTCAATTAGGAAGTGTTTCATGAAAAAGGGTCTTGTTCCACACCTGATTTGAAACTCTCGGGTGATATGATTTGGTAAATTCACAATCTCATTATTAACCATTATTGAGGGAATAAAAATTCTTCTATGTGTCTATGTTATCAATAGACAATGGATAACAAGGATTGAATCTTATAAATTCATAAGTTAAGGAGATACATGCCATTTATAAATTATCCCTTTAATGTTATTGGGTTCAAATATATGTGTTCAAAATTTTAAAATTAATCATCCCAAATTTTCCTTTTATTCTAGCCAATGTCCAAAAACATGAGAAACTGAGTAAAAAATAAATATGAAGGTAAATCTGATAACTACCCAAATGATATTCCCAACCCAATGATAGTAGGAATCATAAATATTGTGGTGATACTATATCGATTGACTCATTTTCTGAATAGAAACCTAAATTCAGAGGAAGTACCAAACCCCCCTAAGAATGAAAACACTGTAATTGGTACCTTTATGTGAAAAATACCTTCGAATTTCAATTGATTATCTGATCACTTAATCATGGAACAATTGATCAATTACATTGAATATGTCTTCTTCATTATTTAATGTTATGACCATGAGAAGGTTATTCTATATGTTTATCATATGGATGGAGAATCTGAACAGTGGTACAAATTGATCAATAGTACAAATCCATATGAAGAGATCAAAGTAATGAGGTGGAAGGAATTCTAGAAACTATTTTTTGGAAAAAAATTTCTACGTATTCTCTGACATAAAATGGAAATGTATTTCCTTACCCTATATAAAATATATGAAAAACCCATTAGGGTATGTGTGGAAAACATCATAATAAATTCATGATATGTCTTAATCTTTTTAATTACCCCTAATTAAAAGTTGAACATTTTTTAGTGGAAAAAATAGAGTATATGAAAATCCCTAGAGTTCCAGGACTTTGATAACCAAGAGAAATTTTTTCAACATGCCCTAAAATTTGAAATAATGATCATTTAATCTCAAGGATATAAGGTGGAGAAGAAGTGGAAAGTGGAATTTAATTATCATAGTTTTATATAGAAATATCATGGTGTATGAAATCTTAAAATACCACTTATCAAAAGTTTACACTGAAGAACCGCATAAATTTACTAAAGGGGATGAGGAAATACTTGATGTGTAGAAAATAAAGGAAACCAGCTAGCGATTTTTGAGTAAAAAACCACTATTTTGATAAAAAAATGGAATTAACAAGTCAATACCCATCATATCATTCATTTTTTCAACTTGAAATAACATAGAAACTTTTCAAACCAATGCACTATTCCAATGGTGGTTAGAGACAATTATTGAAAACTATAGCAACCCTAGTCTTTATTACACACTTAAACACTATTTATCACTTAAAATTGCACTTAAGAAAACTCTGAGGACTGAGAGTTTTTATGTCTTGGGATATTAGGAACATTACATAACAACTTAAAACATAAAATACAACTTATTTATTTATAACATCATTTACATGACCAACTCATTCTTTCGCACTTAGCACTGCATGGGATAACCTGAGAACATACATAAGAAAGGGGTGTGATATAAATCTCAATTAGGGAGTAAACAAGGCATAAAAAAGAATACAATACATGTTAGGATTTAAGGATATCAATGGAGAACAAGTGAAATATGAACATAAAAGCATTATATAGCATGATTATCATAACATAGAAATGTGGCAATGATGTACACCTTGATATTAGCATAAGCCAACGCTCAATGCACATGGATTAGCATGATTAAAAACTCATTTCACATGAATTAGCATGGGTAAAACCTCATTGAACATGGATTATCATGAGTAAACCCTCAATGAAAATGTCTTATCATGACACAAAACATTGCCCAATGCATTGGAGCGCTATCAAGGCACACCCTTTATAAATATTTCATTTCATTCATAAGTGTGACACATGGATCATATAACATGGAATCCTTAAACATAATAAGTTATTAAATGGTTAGAGAATGCGGAATAAATAAATTTAAGTTATATTAAATTTTTATATGTTCATAAAGGTGAATACCCTTGATAGAGAAATGGGTATGGTATTCACTATACAATGTTTTTTTCTTGGAAAACCGCAGTGCAATTTCGGCAGCATAACAACATGAAGTAAAAATTCATAAAAATGGTTGATGAGAGAGAAATGGGTATATAATTATATGTATATGAAATGGATAGTAATTGGTTCACATAGAGACATGTACCAACACATGGAATTTAGAAATAGAAGGTGCAACATAATAAAGAAACATGAAGAAAGAGGAGAAACGGAATAACTCTTACGAAATTTCGGCATGGTAAATGGTCTACATGGGATGGATTATTAAGAGAGAAAGAGGTATCTAATAATTTAAACATAAGGAGGTAAGTATGTGGGAGGTGAGAAATAATACCACAGGATTTGTAATTAAAAATAATATGGTATAAAAACATAAAGAAACTTGGACAAAAATGAGAAAAGAAGAAATCCTTTACTTGAGTGTATGACTTAAAGAGCTTGAGGATGGGATTATTGTGAGACTAGGGTGACTTGGGATGATTAAAAATAGATTATGTAAAATTAGGGACATGATCCAAGGATTTTAAGTGAAGATATGTAGGATATTGGTTGGTTTTATATAGTAAATTAGAGCGGGATTCTTTAATATTTCACAAACTTAGGTTTTTGGAATCTATATAATTAAATATTAAAAACCACAAACCATCCCATGGTTTTTTCCAATGATTTTTTAAAAAAGGGAGTGTAAAAAATTATTTTATATGGAAAAAGTCTGAACTTATTAAAACATTAGGCTTGATTATGTAGATATGAATCTCACTCTCAAGGAAATCATTTTAAAATGTTAAAATATTTTATAAGTCTTGGAGGGTCCACTAAGGCATTATAAAATCAATAAAAAAAATATAAAATCACATTATTTTTAAGGTAAAAAATATATTAGACGAATATATCTTTTTTATTATTTTATTACATCACTATTGGGTCATTATGATGTCATAAGACACATTATATATTTATACGATATTTAATTTTTACCTAAAAATTCGATTATTTCAGAAAATTATGAAATATTTACCCTTGAATAATTTAGACATCCGAATTAAAAAAATAATATTCACTTTATCTAAATAATTTTATAAATATATAAATTTTTACTTTCAAAATAAAACCGTCATTTATTTAAAATTAACTGTTTTTGAAAAAAACAGTTTCCAAACCTTAATAAAAGTTACAATTTACTTCATAAATATTATATGATCATTTATATTTAATAAAAATTATATAATGATAATATTTTATTAAAATATTAGTTATTAAAAAAATTAATTAATTTGTTAAAATAAATTCTTTTATAAAAAATACAATTTCAATTTCATCTTTTGAAAATATAATTCTTATCAAACCGAATACTTAATCATTTATAGAGTAAAAACAATAAGGAATATAATAACCACATATAATTAAAATGAGGTTTCTTATAACTCTATTATAATAAAAATATTAACAAAACCCCAATTTAATATAATAATTTATATATTTCTAAAAAATATCATTTTACTGAAAAAATCAATTTTTTGTAATTTATTATATTTTAATGGAAAACTATTATCATAATGGAATTGATGGAATAAGAATTTTATTTATAAAAAGGTATTACACAATAAGTAACTAATTCCTTATTGCATAAATCCTTATAACACCCGCATAAGACCTAAAAGTATGATGTACGATGGTGACATACTCATGGGGTGACTCAGATAACATCCCCTAGGTGATAATCTCTATTAACTTGAAATTATCTCGTAGGAAATTCTGTACAAGATTAACGTGTTGAAGCTTAACTTGGGATTGATCAAGAGAAAAGCCTATTGACGCTACCTCCTTTTTGAGCTCTGAAAAATGATCTTCGTGTGGACTGAGTCTACTGGATGTGGCCATCCTCTCCTTTGTCTATGTCGAAAGAATTATTTTTAGAAACTTTAAATTTATTTCATTTGTGTGATCACTGTTCAAATGATATATTATTAAAGGTAATGATACTTAACAACCATTTAAACCCAATAATAATAATAGTAATAAAAGAAGTTCATGTGTTTTATATATCCATAAGATATTTAATTAAATAAAAGAAAGGGAATTTTATTCATGAATATTTGGGTCATTAAAACATTCCCCCTTCAGATATTATGCCCTCTAAATTTAATTTTACCACACTAAAATAAATGTGGGTAACTCTACCTCATCACTTCCTCTTGTTCCCATGTTGCTTCTTCAAACTTTTGGTTTCTCCACAACACTTTGACAAGGGGAATTGTCTTATTTCTTAGAACTTTTTCCCTATGATCTATGATCTTCACTGGTTTATAAGGGTCTATTTGGATTCTTGAGTGGAAACTATTATTTTAAGATAATTCGATCGGAGGAAGATGTTGATCCCATCCTCCTTTGAAGTCCATTGAGAATTCTCTGAACATGTACTCAAGTTTTTTGATAGTCTGCTCAGATTGGCCATTAGTCTGAGGATGATAATTCGTACTAATGTTCAGCTCAATATTCATATCTTGTTAGAGAGTCTTCTAGAATGTAGTGGTGAATATTGGATCTCAATACAATACAATCGGTAGTGGTACTTCATGAAGCCTTACTACTTATCTAATGTATATACGTGTTAGTTGATCCAATGAGAAAACCTCTCGAATTGCAATGAAGTGTGCAGTCTTTGTAAGATGATCCTCAAAAACCTATATAACATTGTTTCCTTTGGACTTAATCATAATTCAGGGGACAAAGTCCATAGTGATGTTCTCCCATTTTCATGTTGGTATGGGTAATGGCTCCATCATCCCCTTAGAGTTCTTCCTCTCAGCCTTCACTTCTGACACACCCAGAACTTTGATGTATACTAAGAAATATCCTTCTTCATGTTATACCACCAATAATGCTCTCGGAGATCTTGATACATCTTTGTGTTTCCTGGGTGAATGTAGAAATTTGAACTATGTACATCATCTAAAAATTTAATTATTTAACTCCAGATTTGATGGAACATATAGTCTTGACCAAAATCTCACAATTCCTTCTTCATTAACATTGAACTCCGAGGATTTCCCTTTTTTCGGGTAGTTTTCACTTTCTTCTGAATTCCCACATCATCCTTTTGACCATCCTTCAACATTTCCAAAAGATATGGTTGAGAAATCATTTGAGAAAGGATTGATGAAGTTTCATTCTTTATGACTCCCATTTCTATATTCACCAAATGTAAGAATATTAGATCCTTTTCAATTCTCATCAATGAAAGAGTTGTTGGATCCTTTATACTTAGAGAATCTTCCACTTTATTTTCTTTCTCCAGATGGTAGTGAATTTAGGAGTTATAGTCTTTGGTCATCTTTAAATATATTTATTAGAACATGTTCAACCCTTTCTATGTGAATATATACTTGAGTCTTTTTGATCCGTATATATTTGTCACTTCTCCCCAAAGAGGTAATGTCTCCAAATTTTTAAAATGAAGATTACTGTATCCAAATTCAAATCATGTGTTGGATAGTTTTTCTTATGAACTTTAAATTTCCTTGAAGCATAGGCAATGAATTTTTCATTTTTCATCAACACACAGCCTAGTCCCTTCTTTAAATCATCACTGAATACAACAAAAATTTCTCCACTTGTGGGTAGTGTGAGAACGGGGGCAGTGATAAGCCTCATTTTCAACTCCTTGAAGCTATCTTTGTATTCATAATTCCAAAAAAAATTGACTCACTTTCGAGTTATCCTGGTAAGAGGGTCAGACGATCATGTGAAATTTCTCCCAAATTGGAGATAATACCCATCAAAACTAAGGAATCTAGGGATATCTATCATAAATGTTGGACATGACCATCCCTCAATTACATTTTTTATGGAGGGATCCACAAATATCCCATTGCTTGTGACGATATAACCAAATAATGATACCTCCTTCAACCATAACTCACAATTTCTTTACTTTTCATAGTGAATCAAATTTTGTAAAGTCTCTAGTATAGTGCTTAGATACTCTTCATGATCCAAATTTGTTTTTGAGTATATTAGAATATCATCTATAAAGACTACCAAAAATTTGTCGAGGTAATCTCTGAAGACTCTATTAATTAATTCAATGAATATTGATGGAGAATTAGTGGGTCCAAAAAGCATAACTATGAATTCATAGTGCCTGTGACTTATATGAAGGCAGTCTTGGGGATATCCTCTTTCTTCACCCTTACTTGGTAATATCACAACCGCAGATCCTCCTTTCATAAGTATTGTGTTTCGCATAGATGATCAAACACGTCATCAATTTATGGTAGATATTAATTGTTCTTTATCATGATTATTTTTTTCTCATGATAATCAATGAAAAGGTGCAGTAAACCATCCTTATTCTTGACGAAGAAAATTGGTTCACCCCATGGTGAAGCACTTGGGCATAAAAACCATTTATCCAGATTCTCTTGTAGTTGTTTCTTTAGATCCTCAAACTCCATAAAAACTATTCTATAGAGATTCTTAAATATTGGAAATGCCTGAGGTATGAGATCAATCGATAATTCAACATATCTTATAGGAGGAAGACCAAACATTTACTTATGAAATACATCAATGGATTCTATCATAATAAGGATGTCTTTAAGGATGGATCCTTCCTTAGAATCAATCATCTTAGCCAGATATGCATGCCTTTAGGGAAGTAATATCCATGCTTGATATTATGGTGTTAAAGAAGATTCATCATCCTCCTTACACTTGTATAGAATCAAGGGTTTATTATCTATATGGAGAGTGATTTCCCTCTCACGGAAATTTATGTAGGCTATATATAGGAAAATCAAATCCATGCCAACAATTGCATCAAATTCCACTAGAGAGTATGAGGAGGTTCACCGAGAAGTTCATTCCACAAATTGTGATAGTGGAGGAGTTATATTCATGGGATGTATCAATTTACCCATTTTTCATTCTCATAAAAATCTCTACTTCTATGATTTTTTGTGGTGTTGGGATTATTATACTAATGTTTTTGGATATAACAGAATGCGTAGAACCAGAATAAAAAATTATGTTCGCTATTTTTGAATGAATAACTAGAGTACCTATTACCACTTCATTTTTGGGATTTTATTCAGTTGTAGTGATTGAAAATGTTCGACCTTGATAACTTGGAGGTTTTTGGTTGCCTCCAAAACCCCCTGTCTTAGACCAATGGTTTGGAAAGTGCCCTGGTTATTTGCAGTTATAGAAATGATCAATGAGTTGAGGGTCGAAAGAAGCATTTCTCTCTTATATCACAGTAGTGGGTTTTGCTTATCACCAACTAATGTCCATGTTTCATTCTCTTCTATGCCTAATCCATTTTATCAACCTCTTCAGGTAATTTCCAAGGTGCTTCTTTCCACAACTTTGGAAAGTGGGGTGATGGAATTTCTTAGAATTGTTGGATTTATCCATCAGACTACCAGAATTAAAGTCCACTTTCTACTTCTTATCCCTATGATACCCCAGAGATTCACTGATCTCTATTTCAACTTTGAGGGAACATCAGGAAATTTTCTGATTGCTATGAAATTCATTGATCTCTAGGGATTTCCATAGGCTAGGTTTTATCCCACCAAATAGGCGGTCAACCTTGAATTCAGGTGTAATAAAAAAGCTAGAGGCATATCGTTCAGGCCTTGTGATGTTTTCCTCGTACGCTCTGATGGATTCATCGCCTTTTTTTCTTGAGGTCAAGGAAGTACCTTTCCACCTTAAGTCGGAGGGTGTGAGGAAAATATTTATTGAAAAACATTTTCCAAAAATACTTCCCTTCCAATGCCTTGATCGCCTCCTCGGGCTTCTTATTATTGATCAATGTCCACCATTGATCAGATTCAACCTCTATATGATAAGCATCCAAAAGAAACTTCTCTTGTTCAGTATATTGAAGGATATAGAAGATCTTCCTAATGGAGTTGATCCATTATTTGACTATTTATGGATCAGATGATCCATTAAAATTTGGAGGTCTTTATCTCATGATGATCTTGATTGTAACTTGTTATTTGGGGGGGGGGTGGAAATTACTATTGAACCATGTTTCTATTAAAAACTTGAGTTAACTGAGAGAGTATCATGACCATTTTTGTGATTCCCTCTCCCATCAAATTGGGAATCTCATTAGAATAGTCGTCTCATTGATCTTCACATCGATTGTTAGCCCAAGTCCACTTATTATCATCCCTTGGATGGAATAAAAGGAAATTTAGTGTCAACACATAAAGGGGAATCCAATGACCAAAATAGGTAACATATAAATTACATTTATTTCTTTGACTTATGAATTCATTGGATTTAATCTATGTTATACATGATCTACTTCCCAATGTATATTCTTATGGGAATTTTTTTATTCCCTTAATAATGGTTCATACTAAGATTATGAATTTAGTAAAGAATATCCCCAAGGAGTGTCAAACCAAGAGTGTAGCAAGGACTGTTGTTGTTCACCAGTTCCTATTCATATCTAGATCAAAGAAGTGTTTTAAGGTTTTACCCCAAGATACATCTGTGACAAATCCACCTCTACTTGTTCGAATCCAGAAATGGATGTATTTGGTTGATAAACCACTTACTCTATCTTCACCAAACTTTAGGAATGTTTTATTTTTATTATTCTTATCTTTAAGGATTTTTCTAGGGTATTCTTATCCTGATCCAAAAAATAACTAAACCTATCCTTTGATACCAACTATAACAACCCTGGTCTTTATTACACAATTTAACATGATTTATTATATAAACATGAACTTAAGAAAACTCCGAGGATTGAGCGGTCTAGTTTCTTGGGAAATTCAAAACATTAAATAACAACTTAAATAATAAAATAAAACCTCTTTATTGAAAACTTCGTTTACATGGCCAACTCATTCCTTCATACTTAACACTGCATGGGATAACCTTAGGACATAAATAAGAGAGGGGTTAGCTATAAATCCTACTAAGGGAGTAATAAAGGCATAAGATGAAGAATAAAGTACATGTTAGGAAATAGGCATATCAACAGAGCACAAGAGAAACATGAACATAAAGTCATGATATATCATGATTATCATAACATGGAAATGTGGCAATGACATACAACATGATATTAGCATGTGCCAAGGCTCAACGCACATGGATTATCATGATTAAACCCTAATTTCACATTAAATACCATGATTAAACCCTCATTTCACATGTATTAGAATAATTAAACCCTCATTTCACATGTTTTATCATGATAGTAAACATTACCCAATGCATTGGAGTGCTATCACGGTGCACCCTTTATAAAATGTTTATTTGATGAATAAGTGTGCCACATGAAATTATAACATGGAATCATTCAACATAATAAGTTATTATAGTATTAGGGAATTTAAAATACATATATGTAAGTAAAATTTAATATATATATGTGAATAAAGGTTAATAACCTTGATAGATAAATGAGTATGGTATTCACTACACAATTATTTTGGATTGGAAAATCGCGGTGTAATTTCGGTAATAAAACCGTGTGACATAAAAATTAATAAAAAAGGTTGATAAGAGAGAAAGGGGTATATCATAATATATACATTAAATGGAAATAAATGGGTTCATATATATACATGTACCAATTCATTTAATTTAGAAATATAAGGCATAACATAATAAAGAAACTTGAAAAAAGAGGAGAAATGGAATAACTCGTACGAAATTTCGGCATGGTAACTGGTGTAAATGGGAGGGATTAGTGAGAGATAAAAAAGTAAATAATCATTAAAAAATATGGAGTTAAGAGTGCGGGAGGTGAAGAATAATATTCCAAGAATTTTAATTTAAAATAAAAGGGCATAACAACATAAATAAACTTAGACAAAAATGAGAATTGAAGAAATCCCTTACTTGAGTCTGTGACTTCTAGAGATTGAGGAGGGGATTATTGAGATCTTGGTGTGACTTGGGAGGATTATAGAGAGAGTATAGAAGAGTAGGGACGTTATAAATGTATTTTTAGTGAATATAAGTGGGATATTGAGTAGGTTTATATAGTAAATAATAGGGGAATTCTTTGATATTTCACAAACTTATGTTTTGAAATCTATATATTTAAATATTCAAAACCACAAACCTTACAATGGTTTTTGCCCAAAATTTTTTCCAAAGGGGAGTGGAAAAAATTATTTTATATGGAAAACAGATGAAATTATTAAAATATTAGACTTTCTTAGGTGAAGGTGAGTCACACTCTCAAGGAAATCATTTTAAAATGTTAAAATATTTTATAAGTATTGGAGGGTCCAAAAAGAAATTATAAAATTAATAAAACAATTCTAAAATCACATTATTTTAAATTTAAAACATATATTGGCTGAATATACGTTTTAAATTATTTTATTACATCACTATTGGGTCATTATGATGTCATAAAACATATTATATATTTATACAGTATTTAATTTTTACCCCAAAATTCAATTATCTCAAAAAATTATGAAAAATTTACCATTGGATAATTTAGACATACGGATTCCAAAAATAATATTCATTTTATCTAAATAATTCACTAAATATGTGAATTTTTACTTTTGAAATAAAAATCATCATTTATTGAAAATTGACTGGTTTTGACAAAAATAGTTTCCAAACCTTAATAAAAGTTGTATTTGACTTCATAAAAGTTATATGATACTTAATATTTAATAAAAATTATATATTAATAATATTTTATTAAATTATTTTTTTATTTAAAAATTCATTAATTCATCAATGTAAATTCTTTAATTAAAAATACAAATTCAGTTTTAACGTATAAAAATATAATTCATGTGAGACTGAATACTTAATCATTTATGGAGTAAAAAAAATAAGCAATATAATCACCAATTATAATTAAAATGAGTGTTATTATAACACTATTATAATAAAAATATTAATAAAACCTCAGTTTAATATAATAATTTATATATTTCTAAAAAGTGCCATTTTACCCAAAAATTAATTTATCTAAGTCATTATATTTTTAAGAAAAACTATTTTCATAAAGGAATTTATGAAATAAGACATTTATTTATAAATGGGATTACACAATAATTAACTAATTCCTTTTTACATAACCCCTTATAACACCCAGATAAGACCTAAGGGTAAGGTGTGAGATGGTGAGAGACTCTTGGAGTGACTCGGATAACATCGCCTGGGTGGTAATATCTATTAACTTGAACTTCTCTTTTAGGAGATTTCATTCAAACATAACATGTTGAAGCTCATATTGGTATTAGTGGAGAGAAAAGCCCAGTGATGCTACCTTCTTTTCGAGCTATGAGAAATGAGCTTCATACGGCCCGAGTCTACTGGATGAGGCAATCCTCTCCTTTGTTTGTGTTGAAAGGATTATTTTTAAAAACGATAAATTTATATTAGTCATGTGATCACTATTAAATGGCTATATTATCAATGGTAATGATACTTAACAATCATTTAAATCTAATAATAATAATAATAAAAAGAGTGCATGTGTTTTCTATATCCATAAGACATTTAATTAAATAAAAGAAAGGAAATTTTATTCATGAATGTTTGGGTTGTTACACAAAAAACCTCCAAGGAAGCAGGGGAGAGTTTATGTCATCACAACCAGTAAGATGGGTACCGAAAATGAAGTGGTGAAACGTACAAAAGTTATTTATTAAATAATTAAAAATTTAAATTTTGATTCTTCTTCTACACATTTCTTCATATTAAAAATGTTTATTATAATTATTCAAACACCACTAAAGTATTGCAGTAGGTTCCCTAGAACCAAATTATTTGTACGTTGTGATAAAATTATATTCATGGTCTTGAATATTAATAAATTCCTTATCACATCATGATTTCTCTTATGTATAACATAGCATGTGATAATGTCCCAAGAGTAGCTTTCACACCAAATAGTCATAACATTCCCCCACTATGATGAGAACCCAAAAGATCCAGGACACTATTATTGAATAAATGTTCTATAGATAGATGATATCATCTGAAAAGACACAAATTATACATAATATTAAGGTTAGGGACTCATAGGATATTGATGCACCTTCTCATAGTGTACACCCCTGGTAATATTCAGTAGGATATTATAAGAACGAGACCCGACAGTAGGAAATCCACATTATAAGTGTCAATGAATGTTCTTATATGTGGAAATTTGTAATGGTACTTATAATTTAAGATTATTATTAATGCATATTATAAGTCGTTCACTTTGATGTATTGGAGAAAATTGCGATGACATATTCTCACAGTGAGGTAGGTTATATTGTGTGAATCACGTGTAATATTGTATTAATGAATAATGTGAGAAAGGATTTATCCCTTATGTTCATTAACTGAAGTAAATATACTAGTACCTTTGATATAAATTATATAGCCTAAATTAATCCATGGACATGGTGTTCACTAGGAAAGATCTATTTTTGGAATGTCAAAGAATGAGTTATCGACCATATTGGATGATAACACTGGCACACAACCTTCTTGATTGGATAAATTATGATAGAGGGACTATATTACATGATAAGAATTCGTATGAGGTGACATATTATTGCAACATTAAATTATTTATATATGGGTTCCTTGTTATGTTTATAGACACTAACCTTGGACTTTAGGTAGGCTTTCCTAATGCCACTGAGTAAGAGGCCAAGAGGGCCACACACTAAGTGTATCTGGAACCTTAGTTAATTAATTTATTATTTATCAAGTTGAATAAATGTTATTTCTAGTTTTTGATTAATAATTATTCAGGCACTCCTAGTCACATTTTATTTTTTTATCGGTGAATAATTCTGTTAGATTTATTTATTTATTTAATAAATAAATAGTCATTTTTCAAGGTCCGATAAATATTTTGAAGGATGGGTAAACCGAGTTACATGGCCCACTAAGAAAATAATATTAAATATTTTTTGATTAAAATAATATTTAATTGTAAGTTTAAATCTATGTACAATTCATGGAAATAACAGTATTTCTATTAGTAATTGATATGGGGGTTTCACATGGAATAATAAAATAAGTAAGGACACTTGTACTAATTATTTATTATTACCCAGTGAATTAAATTTATGGTTATATATTATTCTCTTATTATCCAAGGGGGAAACCTATATGCTAGATAGATATTGTTTGCTTATACAGAACATTTTAGAGAAAAATAACTCAAGCCTCAAGAGATTATTTTTTTCTCTAAGAACACTCTCAATAACGAGAGTGGCCATCTTCTATTGAATTAGAGAATGATTTAGAAATGGTTTTCAAGGCGATCGAGGGTGGATGACACAAGTGAAATGACCTTATATGCTAGAACATGGATACTCCTTTGGTGATGTACATAGATTAATGGATCACGTGTGGATTACCACTAGATTAGATCTACTATTGATCTCTACAAATCAATAAAAGGGTCACTATAGATCTGTGGTAAGACACATCAACAAAGAAAGAAAACCTTGGAGGTATTTATTTAATTTAATTAAATTAATTATAAACAAAATATTTATATCCTCTATTTGGGTTCTTGGAATCTTTCTTCTTAATCTAAATCTTTTATTTTATTCTTTGGATACTGGAGTTCATCGTCATATTGATCCCATAATAATCATTGATCACAATAAAATGTAAAGTTGGTCGACGACCCAACTGTGCTTCCGCTATGCACAGAACCTACAAGTTGTATCATATGGGGTCATATTTTCATTTATAATTATTTAAATAATTCATTGATGATTTATACATTAATAATTTAGTTTTCCAATTCATGTTTAATCATTCTTGTAACCTAAACTTCAATATCTTTTTTTCCTCTTTTGTTTCTCAAAGGTCTAACAGAAGTAAATAATTATATGATTAAAATAAATTTGAGGATCTCATCAGGAGGTGCTGATGATTCTATCCAGGTCACTCGACTGTACATGCCTTGTATTTAGAGTTACATGTCCTGTAATATTCCATACAAGATGTGTAATCTGGATCACACACCGTGTAGTTGTGTTCTGCACATCCAGAGTAATTCATAAATTACCCAAACCATGTGAATTAATGACACATTATGTAGTTAATTCTTACACCACGTGTTGACCATGACAGACTGGCGCACAATCCACTTAACTACACACTGTGTGGCCCACTGGAAACAACATGTAGTCCCTTTGGGTCAGGGTCAGGTTGTGTATCCCATTCATGGATTTCCCGGCTGGTGATTGTGTGATTTGGATTCTACATAGCGCGTGTCCCACTGGACACATCGTGTACTCCAAAGATTTATAAAGTACATTTCACACACTATTTCCTCCACTGTGTACTTCATATTGACGGTGAGGAGGGTACACACCATGTAGTCAGATCTACACACCCTGTACTTCTTTCAGATTACAAAAATTTAAAATTTTAATATTATATTATGTAACCATTGAGACATGTACCTTTGTGTGGATGTAAAGAAGTGGAAAAATATGTGATAGGTGTTTGATATATATATATATATATATGTGTGTGTGTGTGTGTGTGTGTAATTAACATCTGTATAACGGTCAAATATCTTCACATCATGTTTGAGTTTTATTATAATTATAATTATGCGTTCATACTACATGTCACAAGGAATAAAGTGTATACACATATAATACATATTGGGTAGTTTTGGATGGGTATTCACTGGTTTACCTCCAAGGTACAAGTTATGTACATAGTTAATTTTAAATTAATTTATTAATTTTTCTTAATTTATAATGGATGAGTGTCTCAAAGATATTTAGAAAAAGGATTAAGATAAAATTATTTATTAATTAATGATAATAATTAATCGATTCGAGTGTGATATATCTTAATAATAATGATTAAATAATTGAATTATATATTTTTTAAATCCATAATTCATTTCATGTTTGTGGATGATCATGATCTAGAACATAACTTTGTATGTGATTGGTTTCCTCCTAATTTATTTGTCAAATTAAAATTATTTGCCTACATGCCATCTCCTCATTAATATGTATGGTCTGCGTGACCATGGTATATTTTATGTAAACCCCCTATTACCCATCACTTTCATGTGAGTTAGAAGTATATTTAATGGATGGAACTCAAAAGCTAATGGAGGCGATTAAAGTTAGGAGTCAAGGTGAAACCAATCCAATGAGATACAAAGGTGTACAGGTGGAAAGCTATAAACATAAACCATAACAGTTTCAATTTGTTTCTATCCTCAGTCAGGGTTAGTTTATCAACCTCTAGATAAACTATCCATTATAAAATCTCTTGATCATACCCATTATTTTATTTCTATCAGTTTCATGGTTAGTTATTATGAATGTATTATCGAGGTCACATAATTAATTAATTTACAAGAAAGAAAGTTGGAAGTAAAATAAAATTGATTATGCTTAAATATTATCAATACATGGTTAATTAATTATTTATATACCACTTAATATTAAAAATCATGTGAAAAGATAATCAGAGGAAATTTATGCATAAAGGATAAAATACCTTAATAAAATATTAAGTTGGTGAATCCTTCCATTTCATAGGTTATAATCAAACCAATAGTTCAAGATACTTGACCAGCCAAAGTTGGGGTGCTTTCAATTATCAGGGAATTCTAATTTGAGGTTATCAATTGAATTAACTTGGTTTTCATCAAGGTTTGACTGCAAAAGCAGGACTTGCTGTAACTAAGAGTCAAGGGTTTAGGAAATCTAAAATAATGATTTTATGATTGGGGAGCCCAATAAAAGGATCAAGGAGCTATGATGATAAAATTATATTCATGGTTTTAAATATTAATAAATTATTTATCATTACATGATTGTTCTTCTACGTAAAATAGCATGTGATAATGTCCCAAGAGTAGCTGTCACACTAAAAGGTCATAGTAGTTCCCCACTATAATGAGAACCTGAAAGTTCTAGAAAACTATTCATGAATAAATGTTCTATGTCTAGATGATATCATTTTAAGGGACAAAAATGATATAGTCTATCAAGGGTGGAGACTCAAAAGATATTGAGGATTCTTCTCATGGTGCACGTCCCTGGTAATATTCAGTAAGACATCATGAGAATGATACCAATATTAGGAATTATACATTATAAGTGTGACTGGATGTTCCTAACTTCAGACGTGTGTAATGGTTCTTAGACTTTAATATTATTATTAATGGATATTATGAGTCCACATTTTGATATTTTGGAGAAAACTATGATGAATTATTCATGTAGAAAGGTAGGATGCGTTGGATGATTCACGAGTAATATTACATTAATGAATAATGTGAGAAAGGATTTATGCCTTATGTTCATTAAGTGAAGTAAATATCTCAATTCCTTTAATGGAAATGATATATCATAAATAAACCATGTCCATGGTGTTAGATTGGCAAGTTATATTTCTAGAAAGTAAAAGAAGGAGTTATCAAGAATATAAGTGATGACATGGGCATTCAACCTTCTCGATTGAAGATTTTGTGATAAAGAGATTATATTACATGGTAATAATTCGTATGAGTTGGCATACCATTGTGACATTAAATTATTTCTCTATCTGTGCCTTAGAGTATTTCGAGACGCTAACCTTAGACTTTAGGAATGATCACCTAATGCCATAGAGAATTTTCCTATAGGGTCACACGATAAGTGTATTTAGAATCTCATTTAGATAATTTATTTTTTGACAAGGTGAATAAATATTATTCCTAGTTGTGGTTTAATAATTATTTAGGTATTCTTGATCGCATTTTATTTATTTAATGGAGAATAATTCTGTTGGATTTATTTATTAAATAAATAGTCATTATTCAAGGTCTGATGGATATTTTAAAGGATGGGTGGAACGAGTTAAAGGGTCAAGTGAGAAAATAATATTAAATTTTATTTGATAAAAATAATATTTAATTTTAAATTGAAATCTAAGCACATTTCATAAAAATAATGGTATTTATTTTATTATTTGATATACAGTTTTCACATGGAATAATAAAATAAGTAATGAAAGTTGTTTTAAATATTTATTTTTAGCAAGTGAATTAAATTCCTGGTTACATATTATTCTCTTATTAGCCAAGGGTGAAACTTATAGGTTTGATAGCCAATTTTTGGGTTTTCACACCATTTTGGTGAAAAATATCTCAATCCTCAAGAGCTATTTTTTTCTCCATGAACACCCTCCATAACAAGAGCGGCCATACTCCAAAAAATCATATAATTTTTTAGAAGTAGATCTCAAGGAGATCAAGGGCGGACGACGCAAGTGCAAGGACCTTCTGTTCTAGCATCGAGAGACTCCTTCCGTGAAGTCCATAGATTCGCGGGGCATGTATGGATTATTGCTAGAGGAGATCTAGTCATGATCTCTACAATGTAATTAAAGGATCACCATAGGTATTTGGTTAGAGAAATACACAAATAAATAAATCTTTATAGGTATTTCTTTAATTTAATTAAATTAATTATAAACAAAATATGTCAATCCTCTTTCTTGGGTTCCGAGCCTCTTTATTCCTTATCTAAATCTTTGATTTTATTCTATGGATAATTTCATTCATCATCATATTGATCCTGTAATATTCATTGATCAAGGTAAAATTTAAATCTGGGCACCGAACCAACTGTGCTTCTGTTGCGCCTGGAACCTACACAATGAACATAGAAGTAGGGCTATCGATAAAAGAATAAAATGGTGAAATTATTTCATCTAAAGTATATAACTCCTCCCCTATAATTTTTTTGGGATGAACCACTAAACTAATAATGTGAAACTCTTTTTAGTGGAATTTTATTGAATTATGGGTTTCAATTGGATTTCCTTACATAGATCCAACACAAATTTTTGTGGGAAAGAAATGAATCTCCATAGCACAAATCATCCTCTGATTCTATACAAGTGAAAAGAAGTTGATGAATCTTATTTAGAATCAACAAATCAATAAAGGATATTATTTCCATTGGAGAAAGTATATATATATATATATCAAATAATTGATTCTAAGGACAAGATAATCCTTGAAGACATTCCCATTGTGTGGGAATACACTGATGTGTTTATTGATAAATTTTTAGGTCTTCCTCCTAGAAGAGAAGTTTAATTTTAAATCGATCCTATACCTGGGAATTTCAAAATATTTAAGACACCATATATAATGGTTTTTTTGGAACATGAGGATCTGAAGAAGTAACATCATGATAATATTGATAAAGGGTTCGTATTCCCAAGTGATTAACCTTGGGGTACACAAGTCCTCTTCTTTAAGAAGGATGGGTTGATATGACTTTTCATTGACTACCGTGAGATAAAAAAGACAACTATAGAGAATTAGTATCATCTACCATATATTCATGAATTTTTTGGTCAACTACATGGATACCAACACTTCTATACGGTGGATCTTCTGTTGATGTATTATCATGTAAGGGTGAAGAAGGTGGATATCCCCAAGACTAGTTTTCATACAAGGAAAAGGCACCATGAGTTCACTGGAATTATATTTATACTCACTAAAGATCCCCCAATATTTATGGAATTGATGAATATAATCATTATATATTACCCTGAAATTTTTTTGGTAGTCTTTATAGATGATATTCAAATATACTCTAAAAAAAGGAGAAGCTTGAGGAGAATGAGAACACTGTGATAAAGACCTCATGAAAGGAGAATATTTAGGTAATGTATGGAAAATTAGATTTTTGTTAGAAAGAAGCCTTATTATTTGGGAATTTAATAAATAACAGAGGGATATATTTAGACCCTTTAAAAATAGATTCAATTACAGGATGTAAAATACCAACCACTACGATTTAAATACATAGTGTGCATGGATTAGCTGTGTACAATCATCAATTTGTGATAACTTTATCACGATTTTTAATCACTATAACAAAGATAATAAGGAAGGGAGTTAATTTATTTTTTAATAATAAATGTGAACAAGGATTTAATGATTAAAAAATAGGTTTATCATTGAACTTATTCTTACACTACCCACAAGTGCGGAACATTTCACGGAATACAATGATACTTAAAATAAACGTTTGGGATGTGTACAAATGAAAAATGAAAAGGTGATAACGCAATCATTAATGAAATTGAAGGTTCATTAATAGAACTACATAAAAAATTATTTGGGTTTGGATGTAATAATCTTCACATTTTAAATCTGGAGACATTATCTCTTTTTAGAGAAGTGTGATATATATATATAGAGTATAAGAAACTAATGTATATATTTACATAGAAATAGATAAATATGAAAAAATGAATATTTTTTGAGATCATTATGGACTATGATATCTCAGTCCACTCACATCGAGGGAAATAAAATTAAGTGGAAGGTGTTCTATGTTGAAAAGATCTGAAAATTTTATCATTGATGAGAATTAAGAAGGATCTGATCTTTTTAAACTTTAAAATTATAGATATGGGGATCCTAAATGAATAAACATCATCAATAATTTCATAAATGATTAATAAATCATACCTTTTTGAGAAGGCAATGGATTATCAAATTGATGATGTGAAAATTCAGAAGAAGGTGGAAGCTATAAATAAAGATATATCATTAGAGTTAAAAATTAATGAAGAAGGAGATGTGAAATATGTGTATAGACTATGTGTATACTCAAACCATAGGTTAAAAAATAAGTTATTCGATGAAACACATGGATCAACCTTCTCTATCATTCCATGGAGAACAAATATGTATTAAGATCTCTAAGAACACCATTAGTGGGACAATAGGAATAAGGTGGTCTCAGAATATACATCATGGTATCTTGTATGTTAGAAACTGAAGGATGAAGGGAAAAATTCCAATGGGATGATGAAACTGTTAACCATACTTACATAGAAATTGGAAAACATACCAATGAAATTTTTAATTGCTCTTCTAAAAACATTAAGAGGAAATAATGCTATATGGGTTGTGGTGGAGTATCTTACAAAGACTACTCACTTTGTTTTAATCTGATAGGACTTCTCACCTGATCAACTTGAATGGATATAAATTAGATAAGTAGTGAGGCTTCTTGGAATACCGTCATTAATTTTTTCTGATTGAGATCTAGGATTTACTTCATAGTTCTGGAAGAGTCTCTAGCATGGTCTAAATACTAATTTGGACTTTTTAAAGTTTTATCACCATCAAATTGATTGAAAATATGATTATACTATACAAATGATCGAGGATATGTTTAGAGCATACTCAATGGACTTCAAAAGAGGATGGGACCAAAATATTCTTTTGGACAAGTTCTCATACAATAACAATTTCCACTCAAGAATAAAAATGCCTCCCTATGAATCCCTATATAGGAAGTGGTGTAGAACACGTTCATGCTAGGATGAAGTTGGTGAATGAAACTGTTGGGTCTTAAAATGGTTGAGGAAATTGTGGAAAAGGTCAAGACCATTCAGTATCTCATTATGGTTTCTCATAGACTCCCAGAGATCTATGTTGTCAATCATCGATGAGACCTAGAGTTTGAGGTTATAGATAAGTTTTTTTCTATAAAAATATCCATGGAATAAATTCATGTTAATTAGGAAGAAGGTAAAGCTTAGTTCAAGATACATCGGTCCCTTTGAGATCCTTGATCACATCAGAGTGGTGTCCTATCAACTTGAACTCCCATAAAACCTATATGAAGTTCCTGATATATTCCACATATCCCTCTAGAGGAAGTACACACCAGACACATACCATTTGATAAATCTATATGTTCTATCATTTTAGAACGATATTTCATATAAGGAGATGCCAGTGAAGATATTTTATCATAGATACAATGTTCTATGAAATAAGAAAATTCACCTGTCCAATGTTCCATGGATAAACCACATGTATGATGGTGTGGAATGGGAAATGGAGTATATGATGAAACAAAATTACCCTCATCTATTTTATGTTATGAAATTAAAAGGGTAAAATTTATGAATGGGGGAAGATTTTAATTACTCAAACATTTAAAAAAATCCCTTTATGATTGAATTAAATTTCCAATTATGTCATATGGTCATTGAAAACACTTTAAAATATTTGATTTTATTATATCCTATTTGATTTAAAATAACATTAATTTCATTATAATTGATTAAATTTTCAATTAATAGTTATAATACGATTAATATAAATATAGGGTTAGGATAAATCCAATTGGAATAAAAAAAATCATTGGACTCAACTAGTAGCATCTTAAACTATGAGGACTCAGATATTCCAAGGGAGTTAGAATCACTAGAATTTTCCCTTGACCAATACCAAGACAATATCCAACAATTAATGCATTATAAAAACAATTTTTAGGATAAGTTCAAACTAATGGATATCATGGTGCAAACCAAGTATGCCGAATCACCCCATGTAAATATCACCATAACGTACCTTACCCCTAGGGAGTTTTCTAGTGTAATATAGGGATATGTTTCAAGACACTAATAATATGAATATTTATATTTTATTGAATAATGAATATATTTACTTCTTATTTTCGTTACATTGGAAATGGATTTGAATTTTAATAAGATAAAACATAAATTGTATTTTTTTGTAATATGATATTTCAATTAAGATGTTATTTTTTCAAGAATTCATGAATTATAAAACTAAATTATATATTAATAAAATAATTAAATTAAATAATATTTATTTAATACAAATGATTATATAATTTTTATGAAGTCAAATGTAATTTTTATAAGGCTTCAAAAACTATTACTGTTGAAAAAACCAGCATTTACAGATAAATGTTAATTTTTGTTTTAAAAGAAAAAATACACATATTTAGAAAATTATTTTTATGGAATAAAAATTATTTTTGGAATCAGAACTTTGAAATTATCTAACAATGAATTTTTCACAATTTTCTGAGATTGTGAAATTTTTAGGTAAAAATAATATGTTGTATAAATATAATCTATGTATTTTTGACATCCTAATGATCCAAAAGTAATGTAATAAATGTTATAATGGGTATAAACGACCAAATATATGACTTCCATTTAAAATAATTCGTTTTTAGGTTATTTGATTAATTTTATGCAGCCTTTATGTTTCCTCTAAAACCTATATTATTTTTTAGGATTTTGAAATCAATTAATTATAAAATTGACTCACTTCCACATCACCAAGAGTAATATTTTAATTATTTCAGACATTGGTGTTATAAAATATTTAAAACCAGTCCCCATAATAAGAAACCATGGAAAATAACCATGTGAATGTTTTTTCATTTTATTATATAAATTTCAAAACCTATGTTTGGTAATTAATAAAGAACTCCCTTCACTTTTTCTATATATACCCACCAAAGCTACCATAAAACATCACTAAAAACTATGGATAACGTCCTTAATCTTAAATCAAATCTCTAAATTCCTTCTAATGTTCCCCAATCTCTCAACAAGCTGCTCCAATGATTTTGTAATCACCCTCTCAAGGTATGTGACTTCATTCTATTCTTTTCTCTTCAATCACATTCATTGTATTTAGAATTCTTAATTTTAATTGATTAGGTTTCCATGAATTTGTAAAGATCCCCCTACTGTCCAATTTATTTCCTAATATTTAGATATCATTTATCATATTTCATTAAAGCATTTACCTAGGCCGTTACTATAGTTAAATTTAGTAAGGGATCATCTCTTTCTCCTCTTTATGCAAGCACCATAATTATGTGATGCATTTTTTTCAATTATTAATGTTGGTATATGATTTTACATGTACAGGTTACTTTAAATTTTATATATAATTTATGATATACCCATTTCACACTCATTAAAACATTTTATGAACCTTTAAGTACTGTCGTTAGGCTGTTTACATTTCACAAATATATTTCATGCCAACCGATTGCATTGTGAATATCCACCCCCAAATTCCACTCAATTTTATTCAAATAGATATAATTATCCTTAATTTATGGGTTAATTCCATGTATTGAACCCAAAAAACTTTATATTAGGGATAAAATTGATAAAATACAGACTTATCTAGTTTGATCTATGTGGAACAATAATGCTTGTACAAGATGTGAAAGTGTCAGGTGTGCTCATAATTACATAGCATTCCAATGCATTGGGTAATGTTTTAGGCTCATGATACATCATGTATGGGATTAGTGAGTGAATATCATTGATTATGGGACTTTTAAACCATTTTTGGTGTCTTTTAGGTTATCCTTGACCTATTTTTAGGATGTCATCATTAATTTTATTTCTAAATTCCCATTTTGTCATTATGGAATCAAGTTATATTATGCCTCTTTGTTCTTGTTTTTGATTTTAACCCCTTTTATGTCCCATTTAAATTCTTATTGTCTAACTTATAACATTTTATTCATGTAATTATTTTTTCCCCTAATTTTTTTTATAGAACTCCCATTTTTTATGTATGTCCCCACGTTATCCCATATAGTTTTATGAACGATCGAATATTATCATCATTTTAAGGAAGTTTTCAATAATTATGATGTTTCATATGTTTATAAGTTGTAATGTAATGTACCTAAATGTAAAAATACACAATAATTATTGATCTTATAGGTTTTATTATGTTTATTCTTATGTAATAAATCATAAATTAATTTGTAATCAAGGCAAGGGTTATCATAGACGTCATGAATTTTGACTCTAATTACCGAACTTATCATTTTATCAAGTAATAGAATTAAAGACCATAAGGGTTACTCCATACTACTATAAATCTATTATATACCAAGATAACTATACCAATGTTCTCAGAAACTATAGGTATAGTGTGGCTATACCATTAGTTTTGGAGTACCATCTGTATAGGTACCCAAGAGGGACTTATGCCAATGGTTTTATAAAACCATTAGTATAGGATACAATAATTTATAAGTTCTATAACAATGATTTTTTAGAACCATTTGTATAAGTCTCACTTGGATACCCATGCTAAAGATTTTCCAAAACCATTATAATATTTCCTTAAAATTACTCAAACTATACCAATAGTTTTTGAAAATGTTGGTATAAACCTATTAAAATATTTTTCCAAATCATCAGTATAAGAAAAACATTTTTAATATATTTATGTATAATAAAATTAAATATTTCCAAATATTTAATTATTTTTTATGTATATATATATATCTAACTATATACACAAAATTTGGCATAAGTTAGTGGTTAATCCTTTCTATTATAAGAGAGAGGTCATGGGTTCAATACTCATTAGCATTTATTTTTTCACAGAAACTAAATGAAGAGTTTAAAAAAATCATAGGTATAGGTATTCAATATGAAATTACATATACCAATAGTTTATAACCATTAGTATATACAACCTATGACATTGCTTCATCCAAATCATTGGTCTGGGTATATCCCTGAAAAATATCATCCAAAAAGTCCATAAAATAATTGGTATATGATAGAGAAGTGGTTTGACATCATATACCCATAGTTCCAAATTATTGGTATACTATTTTTTTGGTAGCGTTCATCCACTTATCATTCCTGTATAGAATTGGGATAGTTAATTATTGATTCCATGATGTTATTTCTTAGGACCCTAAGAATTAAATTTTTTTGGGTGATAGTTGATAAATTGAAGAAGGTGTCACATTTCATGTCAATATGAGAGACCCACTCAGTATATGACTTAGTAAATAGTTTTGTCTCTAATATTGCATGAATAATTCTTGTCCATTCTAGTATCATATTACACAGGGATAGATTCTTCACATTTTGGTTTTGTAAAGGCTTGAAAAAAGGATTTGGTGACTTAGATGAAGTAGAGTATGACGTATCATCTATATACTAATGATGTGATCCCCCCAGACCCTACCACCCATATCTATTGTCATAAACATATACTTTACATACTAACTTTGATACCAACTAAAAATTCATGGACATAACTCTCCTATAATTACATAAAAAATTATTGAATTATATATATTACCAATTCATTTTAGGTTAATAGATACATATAATTAGGAAAAATCAATATGTAACAAAGATTTTGTTATTTGTATCAAATAGACATTTTCCCATTATATATGAAGAAACAAAATTGATAATCAGTCTTTAAAATCTCCCACAAATTATTTCATATGTGAAATACTTCTAATCATTTCATGTGTAAAAATTCTTTATAACCAAAGTAACAGAAACATAAGAAATAGGTGATCTCAAATTCTTAGTAAGGGAATCATATAATGGAAGCTAATAAAAACATAACCGTGTTATATATTATATTGTAAGAATAAATAATCTGAAAATTTCCATAATTTAATGAAACTAAGATCATGTTTTATTAATGAAACTACACTAAATGATGGATTTTAACAATAATAATCTCATTCTAAAGGAATTCTTAATTACATATATCAAAAAAATTCTTTCAAGGCCTTTTTCCAAGACACCATACTGATATGGCGAGAGGTATACTTTAAAACCCAAGATTTTTTGTATCATGGGACTTTTTGATACATCAAGGATATATATAATTTTGATCCCCATAAATCACTTAATTTTATAAAATTCATTTAAGATAAGAGTCAACAAGACATTTCATATCATTCCCTAAGTAACATCTGGTTGAATAAAAACATGGCTATCCAAATATTAAAAAATATAGTCTGTAAACACATAATAAACCTATGATATCTATTAATAATCATCAAGAAAGTTAATAATTTTACTAATATCAATTAAAGGGATAACATGATCACAATCCATAAACTGAATGTATGTGGATGGTTAAACAATACATATTCAATTTTCCAATAATCATCTATAATGTAATAATAATATAAAAAACACCATTACTTTTCCACTTTTCAGAAAATTTATAACATGATCATAACCTATCGATAGAATAAATTTTTATAGTAAAACAATACATAGTCTACATTCCAATAATAATCAAAATTTCAATAAAAATATTTGGAATTCTAATTTTTGGAAAATATAATTTTTAAAGATAATGTGATTTAAGGAAAAATAAACTTTAAAAAAGTTAAAAGAATCATGATATATCTACACATATAAATATTGGTTTACATGTTTATATAATCATAATTTCAACTTACATAACCAATTATGATCTTTTGATAAGGCCGAAGTATCATAAATGCTTTAGTGAATGTTGAGGGTTCTGATTCCACTAGTATAGATCTCATTATAATTTCCACTATCTTGAATTTCTCTTGTATATTATTTTTCTTATATATTAATTGTTTGAGTTAGGTTTTTTCTTGATAAGATAAAACCCTATAAAATCCACCTCATTCCCAATATTGGATAAATTGGATTCATAAGGGTTAATTCCACAACTTGATTCCATTTATATTCTTCATAATTTTTGTAATATAGTTACATCCTTTTATGCCCAATAATTTAACAGCTATATTATAACAATCAAAATTTATTTTAATATATCATGGTTTTGTTTTAATTTGGTATTTCATGGGAACCACATTATTAATATAATTAGTTAAGGATAATATATAGTGAAATATTGAGTTGTTATATTATACAAAAAATATATAAATTATATCCTATAACTTTTAATTATTCCTCATTGATGAAAGTAATTAAGGGTAATCTAAACATATCCATCATTTGAGATTTAACCCCTAATATGACATCTAACTTACACTATTCTTATATATCAGTTTATTTATATTTATTCAAATAATATTAATCATCTATACACTCATTTACCCAAAAATGTATATATACGAATCATATATTCTCTATGAAATTCTTCTCAAAAAACCATTTGGATCTTCAAGACAATAGACCAAAACAAAATCATATATTACAATAAAAATTAACTCTATATTTAACCCTAAATTTTATTAATCACTAGTTCATAAAGTCACAAACTAGCCAAAATATATCATAATTCTAAAATGAGAAAAAATTCACCAAAAAACTGTAGATCCCTTTTTTAATAAATCAATAATCAATTCCATGTCTATCAATAATTTATAACTAAATTTATAAAAATCAATCAACATTTTAAACCTAAGAGTTATTTACCCCTCAATCATGTGTTCATCAATTGTTGTCCCCAAAATATTACATAGTCATAAAATAACTTATCAAGGTATTGATACCATTTTATTTATTATTTTGTATCCTTAAATTATAATTACTAAATAATAATCCTTAGATGTTTTACATAATCATCATGAATTTTTAAAATACACTATAATATCATTGAAAAATATAAATCACTAGTGAAAATAGCTAAAAGTATCAATATTTAAATTTTATTCTGATATAAACCTCACTACCTTAGGTAAGATAAGGAAACATACCTTTTACTATCATAATAATCATATACTAAAATTATCAACCTTTTAAGTATGTTTTTTTATTTATCAATAATACATAGAGGTTTTCCAATATAAAGCATTATGTGCATCATTTTTATGATATTTATTCAACAAAATACTAAAAAATTGTTATTATAACATAAAAAATATTAAGGTGAAAACATCCATCCAAATATGTCTTCCCATATGACACCTTAATTTTTAATAAATGATACTTTTGGTCAACCTATGACCCATTTAACAATAATTGGATATCCATGGTCAATTTCGTATAAGGTTATCTGACCTAATTACTTAAAATTGTACTCAAATACTTTATAATATTTCATTAGGGGAAATTTTAATAAACCATAGCATATCCAATGGGAGTGTCAAATAAGGTGTTCAGTTTTTCCTTCTTGTCACTCACCAGGTTATGATCTAGTTAATAGCCAATCCAAAATTTTTAGGGTTATTACCCCTATGTATATATTTTCTAGAGCCTTCATACACTTTTCGTATGGATAAAGATATTAAATTCCATGGATAACCACACAATATTTACTTTAAAAAAACTTTAGGATGTTATGTTATATATTGACTTATCTACTAGAATTATCTCTAGTTTTTTCACTAAAGTACTCTTATCTTAATCCCCAGAATATTTCCTCAACCGACCTAAAGTGTTATCTATACCATTGAATTTTTTTATCAAAACTAACTTATCAAAAACAAAATTATCCTAAAAAACAACATAATCTTGAAAATTATATAAGCCCTCCTCTGATACAAACTGTGACGGCTTAGACCCACCCTCCATGATCTTGTGCCATAAACACATACTTTACATACCAGCGTTGATACCAACTATGAAATCCCAGAAATAACTATCCCATAATTACATGAAATAATGAAAATATTTCAATACATATATTTCCAAGACATTTTAGGTTTAAATATTTAGATAATTGGGGAAAATAAATAAATATAAATCCCATGTTCTTTGTATTCCATCATATAATAAAAATTAATCTATAAAAGTCTTAAATATCTCATACAATTTTTTTCAAATGTTTTATCCTTATAGACATATCATACGTAGAAATGTTATTCATAACATTGGGGATTGAAACATTTTAAATGGGCGTGATCTAGTTCTTGGTATGGGAAACTTTTAACTGAATCTATAAAAAACATAATCCTAGTACACATTACATTGATGAATAACTAATATGAATAAATATAAAAAAATGAAACTAATAGCATGTTATATCCATGAAAATGAATAAATACATGGATATAAATATTACTGATCTCATATGTATTTTTTAAATAATTAAGGACATTAAAAAAAGTTTTCAAGTCCTTATACTAAGACACTATACTGATATGTGATGTGGTATAAAACAAACCCAAGTTTTTTTTATCTCAATACACTTGTTGATGTATCTAGGGGATATAAAATGTCATGACCCACACATCACTTGATTATGTCCAATGCATTCAATATAAGATTCAACAATACATTTCATATCATCCACTAATGAACCTCTAACTGAATAAAAACACGCATATCTATAGAATAAAAAATATGGAATGAATTTCAATATATAATCAACCTTCGTTAGTATTCAATAATAATCAAGAATTTTAGTTTTTTCCACATATTAATAAAATGGAAAAAATGATCATAACTTATCTATAGAATTATGGTGGATTATTAAATAATATATAGTCAACTTTCTAATAATATTCCATATTGGAACAACAATATATAGAATGCCAATAATTTTCCTCATGTAAATAATATGGATAAAATAACCACAAATCATCTAGAGAAAGAATATGGATTGAAAAGAAATACATAGTAAACTATCCAGTTATCATCTGTATTAGAATAAAATCATATAAGACCTAAATTTCATGAAAATAAATTTTCAAAAAAATTACTTCCTGAAAAGTAAAAAAATTCACGACATATCTATACATATAAATATTTTTTATATAAAGATATAATATTAATTTATACTTATAAAACCACTTATGATCGTCACATAAAACATAAGCATTTGATATGTACTGGTGGAAGTCGAAGGTGGTGATTCCGCTAGAATAGATCTCATAAAAAATCCCATGAACTTTATTTTCTCTTTAATTTGATTTTGTTCATACCATAATTGTGCAAGTTCAGGTTGGGATTGGTGTAGAGGAAACTCTAGTGAAGCTACCTCCTTCCCAAAATCGGATAAATGGTATTCATAAGGGATACTTCCACTACCCAATTCAATTTATTTTCTTCAAATATTTCATATTATGGTTACTTATTTTTATTAACTCTAATTCAATGGATATATTATAATGACCAAATTATATTTTAAAGTATCATAGTTTTGTTTTAGTTTTATTTTGAATGTGAAACATTATATTAACATATTTCTTTTAAGGATAATATATAGTAAAATCATGATTCATTATAGATAGACAGTCAAAGTGGATGATATAGATCTTAAGGATATATGTCGAGAATTAATCGTAGACATCAATGGAGAATGGGATGATCATCTAGCCTTGGTATAGTTCATTTAGAATAATAGTTTCTAAGATTTGATACATAAGGAATCTTTTGAGGATCTTTATGGTTGTTTGTGTTGCTCATTGATGTTATGGAATGAGGTGGGTAGGAAAACTATTATTCTCTAAAGAATGGTATATAAGACCTCTAAGAGGGCGTCATTGATTATAAAGTAGTAAGTTACCACTCTGAATATAAAAAAATAATATACTAACTGAACGATATGACATTTGGAGTTCATTGTGGGTGACTTGGTTTTCTTGTGGGTTTTAAAATAGTTGGGGCATAATCATTTTCATAGGTAAGGGTACTCGACACCCTAGTTTTTAGAACCATTTGAGATCACCAACCACATCAGAGTAGTGGCAGAATGACTGGAACTTCCTCCACGATATCGAGATATGCATAATGTGTTGCATGTGTCTCAACAATAGAGGTACAAATTTGATCAAACACATTTTATTGACTATATCAATGATTATTTGGAACTAGATTCATCATTTTTATAGCGCCTACCATGAATTATAATCCTGATCTATTACATCCCAACATGAACTATAAGGTTCATTATAGAATTCTACATGTCATCATGTGCACCTACCTGTATGCAATAGGCTTCCAACTAGAAACCAGGACCTCAAATGGAATAGTGGGGAAGCTACAATATCAATATCATTATATAGAACCAATAATCAATAATAAATAGTAAGATCAATAATCTGAGTAAATATGTATAAATGTAAAGATGGAATACATTTCATACAATATAGTGGATCCCAAAGTGGTAAAAAAACCATTTCAATAAACAGTAAAAATATAAAATATAAAAAGTGGGACCTCTGGTGTCCATCCTGAGCCGCTAAAAGCTATGTTCTATACAGAAAATGCCTTAATCACATGACCCTTTCCCATTGTTGTGTCCCTCATAAAATCAATAAGTGCATCGAAATTTCCATGTCAGGTGTGATTAGAAGACTCATTACGACACCACCAATGTGTCCTTAACCTAATGTGGTAAATTATAGAAGTCTATTATATAGTTATATAAATGTGTAATAAGGATAGTAACAAAAAATCCAAAAACCATGAAATATCGTTCTAACCAAGCCACTACAAACCCCCGATCATACCAACTTCAGCTCCATGGTGTAAAATTACTATATTTCAATAAGGATCCAAAACCAAATATAAGACTATTGGTGTTTCAATTCGAATCCACAAGGGATCGAGTAAAAAAATAAATGTAATTCATAAGGAATCGAGTAATACTCAGAATCCACAAGGCATCAAGCATCTGTAACATACTCAGAATCCACGAGGCATCAGGTAACACTCAGAATCCACAAGGAATCATGTTTCGTCCATCTACTCAGAATCCACAATTCATTAAGTAGATTTCAGGTTACAAGGTTATCATGTTTCTATTTCGTCTTCGCTTCACATCTTGCGACCACCCCACAAAGAGTAATCATACCATAACATCCACTGGTCAAGTATAAAGATACTAATCTTCCAAGGAAAAAATGAAAGTCAATGCATGAAAAAACCATAGCACACATCATGAGAAATATATCATAATCATATACATCAAAAAGTGAATTAAAAATTATCATAGAATCAAAACATAATATATCATGGGCTACACACACACCCACATGTGATCATAATTGAAGAAAGATATCCAATAAGCTAATATATAAATAAAAATGGAAATATGTGTAAACAAGATCCCATAATTATAAGGAAATTCCAACCTCAGAAGTCATAAATATAAAAAGGTGAGTATAAACTATCCATGGACACCTATTCATGGCCTTATTATCGAAAAATGCTCACACTTGATGTTCACCAAGGGCCCCTAGTGCCAAAATAATTTTTTTATTTCAAAAATAAATAAAGTATCACATGTGATGGTAATTGTTTTCTCCTAAATAATTTCACAATTTTCATTTAAAATATTACATATGAAAAATATTTTATCACTCCTAGATAATTGTAAATTATCATTTTATAATTATCTTTTGATAATTTTTTTTTTCGTAAATTATCCCTTTATAATTGTTATTTTCAGTTTTTCTTAAATTATAATTTTATAATTATAATTTGATAATTTCTTAAAAATTATTCATTTATAATTATGTTTTGATAATTTATCATAAATTATCCTTTTATAATTATATTTTGATAATTTTTCTTAAATTATGAATTTATAATTATCTTCTAATAATTTCTCTTAACTCAATTTTTTTATAATTATATTTTCACAATTTATAATAAATTATACTTTTATAATTATATTTTGATAATTTTTTTACAGATTATTCTATATAAATATATTTTGATATTTTTCCATAAATTATAATTTTATAAATATATCTTGATAATCCATCAATTATCATTTTAAAATTTTAAATAATTATCATTTGATAATTTGTATAATTATATTATAATAAATATTCCTTACAAATAATCATTTAAAATTGTATTATAATAATTTTTTTCCACAAATTATCATTTGATAATTTGATTTAATTCTCTTTTAATAATTTTTTTGATAAAAAAATTCGATAAGACGTGTCACTGTACTTTGATAATTCAAAGTAATTATCCTGTGAAAATTTTATAAATTATCTCCAAATAAATCCATGATATTATCTATTGATAATTTATTTTAAAATATTCATTTAAAAATAAAAAAAAAATAGATTAAGGAATTCCTTGTTAAATTAAAAAAAGGATATAGCTTCTACTCATCCAGATAAATCCAATGACTCTAATGAAAAATAATTCCAATGAGTATTGTTGGAGATGTTGACTATAGAAGTTTAAGGAATAAAAACTAGGATATAGAAAGAATCAAATGGTAAAGTTATGGGAAGGAACCGAGGATTGAGGGAAAACATATAGGACCCCCTCCCCAATATCCTCCCACCTTTTAACTCTTTATTTTAATTTCATTTCATTAAATGTTTAACCAATTTATTTATCTATATATTTTCTCTTCCATTCCCTCATAAATCCTTCCATGCATTTTTTTCCGCTCGTTCAAAATTAATTTAAACCCATTAAATCGAACATTTAAATATATATCCTTTAGAATCATTATATATACATATATTAAATCATCGCACACATATTAGTTAAAATTTAATAAAAATAAAAATAAAAATAATATTTATTTTTATTATTAAATACCTCACATTATTTACCTAACTATTATGTTAAATAAAATAGTCATTAAATACCAAGTAATTAATAAATTTATATTAATCAAACTATTTCATTTATGTAGGAAAAGTAAAAATATCACTGTTATTATCTATATTTCCAATGATTTTCTCATGGAAAAACTATCCTCAATAATTAATAGAAAACAAAAATATTTAATTACTTTTTTGTTTTCCGTTTTACTTCTTCAGCATAGATAATTATTATATAATTATTATTATTACCCTTATATGTGATGTTACCAAACACCCAACACACATAAATATTATACCTCACCTATGGTAAACCGTGCATTATGAAGCTAACGATGGTCTGGATTTCTCAAATAATGCAATGTTTGAGAGAAAATAATTATTAATTAATTATAAAATAGAATAAATAAATAATTAAATATAAAATAAGTTTTATCACATGCAATGTTTCCAAACACCCGATGCACATAAAAGTTATACCTTGCCTAGGGTAAAACCCTTGTTTTAGACCTAACAATTGTCTCATATTTTTCATACGACACACCTTTTGAGAGGTTTTAAATTATTTTTAAAAATTATATAATAAAAATATTAATTAACTTATTATTGTGAGTGATCCATCCAAACATTTGACGATTATAAATGTTATACCCCTCATAGGGTAAAAACCAAATCACATACCTAATAGTTGTATCATATTTCTCATACAACACACCATTTTATATTTATTCAATTATTTTGAATAAATCACCTATTTGAAATATAATATAGTTTTTTTTCATCTCCACTAAGGCTTTACAGGCCTTAGAATCCCACACTCACTCAGCATCTAACTCTGAAAATATTGGATTGAATATTTCAATGTGTTAACAGGGATTTTACCCTTATGAAAATCCATTTACAATTTAATTAATTTATTTTCATGGGTAAATCATTTTTTCCACATAATACAATTACAATTTACCAACAAGTGGGTTTTATTATCTTTATAAAATTTGAAATTTATAATTATCCCCCTATAACAACTTTTCATCCTCATGAAGTATCTATAACTGTCTTTATCAAACAAACAAGGTCACTAAGTCTGAATATCAGGCATGTGTTTCCTAATTTATACTTAGATATTTCCATGCTACCATTGAATTAAAACATTGGGTACTGTCTTTCCTTGCAAAACCATATCGATTCAATTTAAGATCCAAACTAGATAATCCCTATAAGATGCATCGGTCTTCATTTCAACGTACTCATAGTCAAAAATATTCATAGGGTCATGTATGTACCTCCAAAACTATGATACATGTAACAAGTATTGCATAACACAATTTTGAGAATGGTGGTCTACACAATAAACCAATGTCCCTATTCGCTCGGTGATCATAATGGTTCCAAAAAAAGGGGTGATAAATTTCCCTACTTCCCTAGACGTATGTTCCCAAACTGAGGAGTCACTCTCAAGAAAATATGATCTCCCAAAACAAACTCCAAGGGTCTCCTCTTATGGTCAACATATAACCTATGTCTTCTCTAATCAGTTATCAACCACTTTTGTATCAGTTCCACTCTCTCAGATGTCTCCTGAACCCTAGGGCTAACAACCACTGCTTCACCAAACTCATGACAATAGAGAGGTGAGATACATGAATTCCCATAAAGATCCTCATAAGGTTATATCTGAATAGAAGACTAATAAATGTTATTGTATGTGAACTCAATCAAGGCTATCTGATCATCCCATGCTCTGCTAAATTCTAGCATAGATGCTCAAATAATTTCCTATAATATCCATATATCCCTCTTGGACTACCCGTTAATTTGAGGATGGTAAATTGTGCTCAATATAACCATAGTCCCTATATAATTATGTAATCAATTCAAAAAACATGATTTAAAACATGCGCCTTAACCCAACACCCCTTTCTTAAGTTTACACCCCCTTTAATGAAGATATAGAGAGGGAACTTGTGGTCTATATAAATAAAAAATATCTCACTAAATAGATATTGTGACCAACAATTTAGAGTGTAAACCATAGTAGCAAAACCCATGTCACATATAGGGTAGTTCCACTCAGGAGATCGTAAATGACATGACCCGTAGTCAACTACCTACTCTCTTTGCTTCAGCCCCACTCCAAACATGATTCCTGAGGCTGCATAATGTACTACATAACTAATCCCAAACTTAGGGGGTGTCATTATGGGAGCTAGTGATAATCTTTTATTTTGATAAATAATATCCTCTTTATATTTTTCTGAGCACTGGAATTTCAATCCATTCTTCACCAGCACAAGAATCAGAACAATTCTTGGACAAAATTTTGGTAATATCCTACTAAACCCAGGAATATCATAATATAAAACATGAGGGGATGTCTCCAAGACATGTCTGACTCAACTTTTTATGGGTCTACATATATGAAAATATCAGAAACCATATCTCTTAGTAACATCACCTCTCGAATCCAAAATTTATACATTGATAGAAAGAAGTAAAGCCTATATGCTCGGAGAATACTTTGGACCATCTTCATGTTCCTAGAATGTTTCTCTAGTGTTAAAAAGTATATTACAATATCATCGTAAAACACTATGATTAATGAGTCCATGTATTGGTGGAAGATCTTGTTCATGAGGTCCATGAACACTGATGGTGTGTTTGTCAACCCAAATGACATCACCAAGTATTCATATTTTCCATAACTGCTTATAAATTCCATATTTGGATTTTCTTCCACTCTAACATTCAATTAGTGATAGCCTGATTGAAGATCTATCTTAAAGAAATATCAGGATCTCTATATCTGATTGAAAAGATCATCGATCCTTTGAAATATATATTTTTTCTTCATCATCTCCTGATATATCTTCCGTTAATCAACACATAGTCGATAACTACCATCTACCTTATATATAAACAATATAGGTGATCCCCATGGTGAAGTACTCATATTTATGAAACCCTTCCTCTCTAAGTTATTATCTATGAACTTGCTCTCCTTCAACTCAGTTTTCACTATTCTAAATGGTGTATCAAAATGGTTGTGCACCTGATATGTGCTCCTTTTATATTAAACCATCTATCCTTCAGATTTTATACTATGTTAAATATCACTAGTACAAAAATGGACTTTAAAAGTGCTAGAAATGGATTTTATCAGTGCTAGGAAAGAGATAACTACATGAGTGAGGTTAAAATCCGGGGAATTTTATCATCTCTAATAAAGAAACAATTCATTAGCCCTAATAAAGTAACCATTTATTAGTTCTTTAATTTAGCATCTCTAAAGGAACCATTTAACAGTGCTTATAAAAGAGCTGATAAAGGCTTTTTTATTAGTGCTTTTATGAGTGATGTTAAATTAGACCTGTATCAGTGCTTTTAAAAGCACAGATAAATGTGTCCTTTATGAGTGCTTTTAAAAGCAGTGATAAAGGGCCATACTGTAGTGTGCTTTAATAGCACACAACAACACCAAAAACACACCAGATATAAAAAAACAAGTCCCAATACATGATTTAAATGAAAATAAAGTTTCCACACAAACACAAGAAACAACACTATATTATAGACATTTTAAACATTGGTTCATATAATTACATAAATAAAAATTATTATATGTGTTAAAAAACATCAATGTTCCTTTTAATCCGGACCCAAATCATGCTCTTTCCAAACCAACCACCGTTGATCGAGCAAAATAATACATCTGTATAAGAAAAAAATTCTAATTTGGTAATAATATAAATAAAAAAATTAATATAAAGTGTTAATTTTACTAAAATTGATGTCAATTTTAAAGAAAAAGAGGCACTTTGAGTCATTCTGGTCACACCATACATCAGATTGAGGTGGGGATGATTCTTACACATAAAAAATGACATATGGATAATTTTCCTAAAGTATTTAAATAATTTAAATGTGTCTTCTCAGTTTTGAGTAGGTCAGTTTTCATTATTACTAAAAATGATGTTAAATTTAAATAAATAACATACACTTAGAGTCATATCAATCACATCGTGCATCATATTGAGGTGCGGTTGATTTATGAATGTCTCAAATCACGTATGGATTTTTTTAATAATGTATCAAGACAATATGAATGTTTTTTTTGACTTTGAGTAGGTACATTTGTTTTCTTACTAAAATTGATTTCAATTTTTAGTAAATACACTCTTAGAGTCATACAGGTCACACAATGCATCATATTGAGGTGTGGCTGATTCCTACACATTCCAAATAACATATGGAATATTTTCCTAAATTCTAAAAATAAACTAAATTTGTTTTCTTAGTTTTGAGTACCTCACTTGCCTCTTTTACTAAAATTAAATTTTAAACTTGAAACAAGCACTTTGACTCATACAAATCACATCATGTATCAGTTTGACGTGAGACTAATTTCTACATGTCACAAATTATTTATGAACTGATGACATAAATTATCATGAAAATATGAGTTCATTTGGTCAGATTTTATTGAGTGAAAGATTTTAAAGAGAAATATTGGGTTTAAACTCAAAATGGACACACTGAGTCAGTTTTATTTTTTACTTAAATTAATGTAAATTTAAAATAGAAAAAATACCTTGATTTATATGGGTTACATCGTGTGTCAGATTGAGGTGTGATTTATTCATACACATCCCAAAAGTATCAAAACAATCCTAATTGTCAATGTTACCATGATTTTCATTATATTTCTTTGTCGAACTGCAAAACTGCATGTGTATATTCAAACAAGCCACATCAACTCAAAAAAAATACACCAGTATATAGAAACAATTATTATGTGATTAATACTAAAATAAATAAATTAATCATCAATATAAAACAATACATTAATTCTATGGAAAATAGTTTTACTGTGAAAACCTCAAGATGACCTCCATAATTGAGTATATGAAGCATCGTTTATCTTACGGCAAAGGAAGTGGACGTAACCTAAAATAAAGTTATAAATAGATCATTGTAGGGGTGAGAAGTTTTTAAGGGAGAAGAAGCATGAATGTTCGATAGAGAATCCCAACTTTAAAAATAGAATCTACCTATATAAAAAACTAATTTTATGTGAGTAGTACCAAAAAGATATAAATTAAACATAAATATGAAATAATACATTAATTCTATGGACAATGTGTTTATTATGAAAACATAAATATTACCTCTATAATTGTGCATAGGTTGTGTCATTTATTTTCGTACAAAGGCAGTGGAGGAAACATGAAATAAAGTGAAAAATGCACAACTTAATGGGTGAAAAGGTTTTAAGGGATAAGAAGCATGAAAGTTAGAGAGAGAACCCCAACCTTAATAGAATAATCCACTTGTGTAGGAAAAAATTTATTATGTGAGTAATACTAAAAAGAAATAAATTAAACATAAATATGAAACAATATATTAATTTTATGAAAACTTATTTTACTGTGAAAACATAAAGATTAAATATGTAATTTAGTAGAGGATGTATCATTTCTCTTCCTACAAAGAAAAAAGAGGTAACTTAAAATAAATTTATAAATGCCCCACTATAGGGATGAAACATTTTATGGGAGAAGAAGCATGAAAGTTGGACAGATCACTCCAACAAGAACAAAATAATCTATCTGTATGTGAAAACAATTTTTATGTGAGTAATACTAAAAATAAACAAATTAAACATTAATATGAAACATAAATAAATACTATGGACAATGATTAAGATATGAAAACATAAATATTACCTCTGTAAGTGAGCAGAGGTAGCATCATTTCTCTTCCTATAAAGGTATTGGAGGTAACTTGAAATAAAGCGATAAATGCACCACTAAAGCATTTAAAAGGTTTTAAGGGAGACGAATCCTAAAAGTTAGACAGATCACCCCAAATCGAACAAAAGAATCCACCTGTGTAAGAAAACACTTATTATGTGAGTAATACTAAAAGGAAATAAATTAAACATAAATATGAGAAAATACATTACTTCTATGGACAATTATTTTACTATGAAAACATAAAGATTACCTCTGTGATTGAACATAGATATCATCATTTCTCTTCCTCCAAAGGCATGACACATGGACATAATTTTTCAAAAAAAAAAATGAAATATGCAAGGAATAATGAAAATTAAATTAATGTTTCATTATATAATTTTTCAATAAAATAGAGAAAGTATATCATAACATTATCTTTACATATTTTCAAAGGATTTCCTTCATCATATTTTATTCTTACATTATATGAAGAAGACATTATCTTCATGATTAGTAAAAAATATCATTTATATTTTGTTAATGCAGTAGAGAACATATAATATTATAAGAAAAAATATAATATATTAAGAAACAGTTATACCTTCTCCTTGAAAACTATTTATTTTTTTTGAAATTTTCAAGGATTTGGTTCCTCTATCGAGGATCCATGTCCACTCTTTGTGGTCTCCTATAATGTACAATACATTTTCTACATTGGGACTAACATGAAGTGATTGTGATGTCCCAATAAAGGGGTTATCATTGATTTAATTTTGATCTAACTCTATATTTTCTGGATATGGTGTTGTACATTATTCAATAATCCCATCGAATGTGTTCCTTTGAGATCAATATTTATTTCATTGCTGTAAAAATTTCTAATGTCCTAACAAAAAATTCTTTGAGGAATGTTTCAACCTAACTGATTATGTGTGTTTTTTCACAAATGAGACACCCCAGCATTCCATTAATTCTATAGCCAGATAAATTTCCATAAGCATAGAAGTCATTTATCATTCTATAGAACATGTCACTCAATGTAAATTCATCACTTATATAAGAATAATTCATTGTAATACTTGTATACCACATCAATTTTTTATTGAATATCATTGGATCCAAATAGACATCAATATCATTACGGGGTTTCTTTGGTCGAGATATAAGTAGAGACAACATAATGTATTTGTGCTTCATTCTTAACCATTGCGAAAAGTTATAATTTACCAACATTATGGTCCATGTAATATGAGTAATAGTTTTTATACCAAAATGATTTATTACATATGTAGATAATGCAAGATGAATGTTTCTCGGATCATCTCTAAATTTAGCAAACTCATAATCAATTTTCTTTCACTAAGGAGAATCTACTGGATGACATAGGTTCCCATATTTAATTCTTGTATCTTTATTCCATGATAATTGTCTCACAGTTTACTTACATATATATAGTCTTATAAACCATGGATTGAAAGGAAATTACCATTCAAATTTTGAAGGACTTGATTCATTTTTCTTGTATCTATCTACATCACACTTATGGCATTTTATGAGTGGTTCATGGTCCTTGAGAAATAATATGAAATAATTTGTAAAAGAATAATTTTTTTTAGATACCATGACCATTGAACATAAAATCTCTTAAGAACCATATATTTGGCATGGTAGTTCATTTTCTTCTTGTACTATACCTTTCAGAAGACCAAATAGTAATGTTAAGCTGATGTCAATCCATTCACTGCCAGCTTTAAAATTATATAAATTAAATAGAGCTGACAATGTTGTGTATTAAGTACAACTGGTATACAATGGTTTCTTGGAACTTCTATTTTACTCCTAAAACCAATTTTTACAATCATGAAGGTCATATTCAATTTCCACTTTCATTTCTTCCATGTGATCTCCACCATCTTTTACAAAGGTATTCATATCAAATGAGTCATAAACCGTAATATCATCCCAATCAAGGTCCATATTTTCCCATTGTTTAGTATAACACTTATATCTTTGATTTATTCAATGACAAATAAAATGTTTTTATAACTCTTCTGGACTAATTTTTCTTTAATAACAATGATGCAAACATGTACATAGGATTTTTGAATGTTTTTCTATATTCTCTCATGAACAAATGATTAACTCTTTAACTCCACCATCATATTTGTTTTTCAAATGATTATAATGCATCCATTTTTGGTTCACAACTATCCTATTGGGTTCATAAAAGATTAATTTCATACAATATATAATTAAATACACATAATATTTTAATTATCAAAAGTCAAAGTTATGGAAAATTTTAATAAGGGAAACTCAAAATTTGATTGTTTCAAATAATTTTAGTATGTTGAAGAAAATGGGTAATTGAATTTAAAAAAATAATTACTCTACATATAATCTTTCTTAAATACTCTTAATAAATGAAAATATAATATTTGAAATTAAGGAGTAATAAGAAACTCAAATATTAAAAAACAAGAATAATAAACTCTCATTCAATCAACTAGAAGATATAAATATGTATTGGAACAAGTGATATTGCAACCTAAGAAATTATTACACTTAAAATTAATGGTATATCTATATTTTAAAACATCCCAAGATTCTTGGGATGTCATATCACCACAATGACCCATCCCAAGGAAATTCAAGGTAATCCAACTGAATGTAAAATTAGCATTGACTAATGGATTACATGAATAAAAAGTTTACATAAAAAAAACAAATATTTTTCACATTCTTTATTATGAGAATATTTTTGTAAATTAAAAAAGGGGATGTATGAATTTAAACAATAAAAAATATCTCGGTACTGAATGTTTGATTAATTATTAAAGAAAATTTATTTAAAAAATGAGGAATTGATCATAATCATTACACAAAAAAATTATGGATAGATTGAGTGTTTTTATTAAAGTTGATGAAATAATATATTGAGGTAAAAGAGATGAAGGATGATAAAAATTTCTATATTAAAAATGACCAATGTTTAAATGTCGATTATTTGTGAGTTGATGTTTTCTTTAGTTTATAGGTTACTCATGGAATTCATGGGATATTTGTTTCCCAACCCATGTATGTCAGGGAATTGTTTTATAGATTTCAATAGTAATATTGAAATCCCATTTTGAAACCTATTGAAAATTGAATAATTTTTTTAATTTTTGTGGATGGAATGTCAATATATTTAATGGAGTGTGTGAGATTAGTTATATGCCAACATTCTTAATAGAAATTTTTCTCCATACTATTTTTCTTCATGTCATATAGCTAGGTATCAAAGTGATTCCATTGAAATCCACTTGTTATTAGTTAAATAGAAACTAAAAAAGGTGACAAAATTCTTGAATATCTACAATTCCCATAAATAAATTATAATGTCTAATAGTGTATATAGGGCACAAAAAATGTGGTATAACTAGAAAAGGGTAATTTCAATAGGCTATTTTTTTTAAATTATTAAGAGAGGGGGAGTAGGATGATGACGAAAAATTATAATGTTGTTGGAAAATAGTACATTTTATCAAGGTATAATATTTCATATATTATTATTAAAAGGATTTATAAATAATGTTGGATTAATCTAAAGATGGAGAAAAATAAAATATATTTTTAAAAAGTGTAGAGAAATTTGATGTTGGATTATTGAGAAAAGGCACAAACCATTTAACAGTAGATATATTTTCTAAAAAAACCCAAGACAAAAATATATCAAACACCCGATCCGGTCCATGAATGTGTACAAGGGACATTCTTGATACTCCTAGAGCTGGAAACAAGAACCAAGGAATGAAAAAAAACACAACGGGGATGATATGGCCCGAAAAATAAATAAAAATTTTAAAAAGAAAATTTAAATAAAAACTTCCATGATGCATCCATACATTTGATTCCCACACCACCTTGATAAGTGGAAAAAAGAATATATGAATTAGTATAATATAAAAGAAATCCATAAACCTACCTTTAACTCCCCACACAAAATATCACCAATTTCTATTTCTCAAATTTCACATGTATGGAATACCATTTATAAAATAAATAATAAAAAATAAGTATGATAGATTTGGGTGACCAATTTAGGAAATTTAAACAAAATAAAACAACCGACTAAACTCCATGTGACTCCATGTATGACCATCTTCTACAAAAACAATAAAATCTCCATTTGAAATGAAGAGTTGAATCAAAATTGAAAATTGAGAATATTGGAAGTCCTACACCACTAGTATACAATCATCAGACCACAAATAACGACATCATTAAAGAAGAAATTAAAAATGAAACCAAAAATACAAAAACAAAATTGGATGGCCTACCTCGATAGGTTAAAGAAAATATGAAACCCTATATAGAAACCCTAACTTCAATCGAACACTGGATGTTGGATGAGATATTCAAGAGGCAGCCAAATGATGTTATTCAACGTTTGATTCACTGAGAAAGAGTACTTAAAATGGGTGTCCTCTATGGAAATCATCTGACATCATGATGGGTTCATAGTTGGTTAGGGTTTTTCTAATTAGATTCGAACACTTTTATCAACACTTACAAATAAGTGCTGATAAAGAGTCCTTTTACCAGTGCTTATTATTTAATCACACATAAAGGACTCCTTACAAGTGCTTTTTTATCATTGATAAATGTATGTATTTATCAGCACTAAAAAAGATATGACAAAATAAATCTTTATCAGGGCTAAAATTATAGCACTCATAAATGTTAATTTTATCAGCGCAATTTTTAGCACTGATAAAGCCTCATCTTTATCAGTGTTAAAAAGACTTGATAAGGATGATTTTATCAGTGCTTATAACTTAAGAACTAATACAGGATTCATAATTATAATTATAATTAAAAAAATTGTAAATATTTATATATATTTAATAAATATATACAAATATAAATATTGTAAATATATTACTTTTCAAACATATTTATTATATTTTTATAATTATTTATTTAAAATTATAGAAATATTTAAAAAATAAATATTTATATCATTATAAATATTTATATAATTATATATATATATATATTTTATAAATATATATAAATATTTCAAATATATTCATTATTGAAGTAAATTTTTATAAATTTAATAATTATTTAAATATATATTATTTATAATTTATATTTATATAAATAATTTTTAAAAAATATTTATTTATTTATAATTATAAATATATAATTCAATAAATATCATAAATTTAAATTTATAAATATATTTATTTAGAAATATTTTTTTTAAAAAATATATTTTTAACGTTATTAATGAATATTTGATTTTAAGTGCATGCATATATGTTAAAAATGAGTAAAATTGAAGAAATTAAGAATAAGTACACTTTAACAATATTGAAAAAGTGGATAAGTTTTATGTGTGTGAATTATTTATAAAAATGAATTAATAATGTGTAAGTGAAATCAATATAACATAGATTTGGTCTATATATGTTAAATTGAAAAATAAAACAAAATTAAATTATATGTGGAGTACAATATTCCCCTAGGGGTGTAGGTTAATGGTTATATTTTTTAGGGGTCTCATGGGAGGTATCTGGATCGAGTCTCACTATGTAGTTATTGGTAAAATAGTTTCTTTTTTTCTTTATATTATCCTCCCCAAACTATTTTAATATATCGAGTACTATGAAATTAGTCAACATTTTTAATTCATATTAATTTTTAATTATGAATCATTATTCAATAAATATATCACTATTTAATGTAAATGGCATAAATATATTTTAATATTTAAATCATATTTATACACATTAATATATATCTATATATTTAATATATGAAATTTAGTAACATTAATTATCATAATTATATAATTAAAAAATGTTTAATATTATAAATGTATAATCAAGTTATTCATTTTTATCAATAATTATTTAAAAAAGTGGATCCCAAAGTGGAAAACAAAACCAATGTAATAAACGGTAGACAAATAAAAGATAATAAGTGTGTCATCTAGAGTCTATCCCGATCCTCTAATAGATTTATACCCCAATACTCAACCTTCCATCGCATGACCCTTTCTATTCACTGGGTACCTCATGAAATCTATAAGCCCATCAAAATTCCCAAATAGGGTGTGAGTACCAGTCTCAGTAGGACACCACTAATGTCTCTTTAACCTGATATACTCATGTATACAAGTGTATGACATCATAAAATAAATTCATCACCAGCATAGTAACACACTACCCAAAAAATGAGTAGTTGTGTGCTAACCAGGTCACCACAAACCCCCGATCACACCTGCTTTAGCTTCATGTAAGAAATGTACTGAATATTGATAAGAATTGAAAACTAGCCATAAGGATAGTAGCGAGTCACTCAGAATCCACGAGGCATCGAGTGAAAAAAACCTACCTGAAATCCACAACGCATCGTGTAATACTTGGAATTGACAAGGAATCAAGTATTTTTAACTTATTATGAATCCACAAGGCATCAAAAAAACACTTGAAATCCACATGGAATCATGTTTCACCCATCTACTCTAAATCTGCAAGGCATAAAGTAAATTTTAGATTACAAGCTTATCATGTTCCACCATCATCTTCATTTCAAATCATATGTGCAACCCACATGGTGTAATAATACCATGATGGCCAACTTTCAAGTATACACATACCAATCCTCTAAGGAAAACATGACAAGTCAAAGCTTGATAACAACTATAAAAAAAATCATGATAAATATAGAATCATCATATTCATCAACATGTGAGTCAAATATCATCATTGAATCAATCTACCACATTAATCTTATGTAATCAAAACATAACATATCATGGGTACATACACACCCATATGTGATCATAAGTCAAGAACATTATCAAATATGATAACAGATAAATCGAGTAAAAAATCTGTTTAAACAAGATTCCATAATTACAAGGAACATCATACATCAAAAGTTTTCAATGTAAAAAGGTGTGGGTAAACTAGTAAGTTACAACTCTTCGCATACTTATTATTGAAAAACATCAACACTCGGGTTTCACTAAGGGTCTCTAGTTTGAAAATAATATATTTTATTTCAAAAATAAATAAAATATCACATGTGATTATATTTTCTCTATCCTTGATAATTTTTTAATTATCATTTAAAATATTACATTGGACAATATTTTATCTCTTATATATAATTTTAAAATAATAATTTTAAAATTATCTTTTCATTATTTTTTTTATAAACTATCTTTATATAATTATATTTTTTATAATTTCTCTTAAATTATAATTTTATAATTATAATTTAAAAATTTCACAGAAATTAATCTTTTATAATTATATTTTGATAATTTCACACAAATTATCATTTTATAATTTATTTCGATAATTTTTCTTAAATTATCCCTTTATAATTATCATTCGATAAATTATCATAAATTATCCATTTATAATTATCTTTTAATAATTTCCCATAAATTATCTTTTTATAATTATATTTTTATAATTTCTTATAGATTATACCTTTAAAATTATATTTTAATAATTTCACATAAGTTATCCATTTATAATTATATTTTGATAATATGGAAATTATTATTTGATAGTTTTAAATAATAATCCTTTGAAAATTTGTATAATTATATTTTAATAATTATTCATTAAAAATTATCATTTCAGAATTACATTATAATAATTTTGTTCTTCAAATTATCATTTGATAATTTGATGTGAGTATACTTTAATAATTTTTTTGATAAAAGTTTTCAATAAAACATGTCATTATACTTTGATAATTCAATGTAATTATTATATGAAAATTTTATAAATTATCTCTCAATAAATATATGTGATTATATATTGATAATTTATATCAAAATATTCATTTAAAATGTGAAAAATCGAATTGAGGAATACCTTACTACCTTAAAAAATGATGTAGACTTTTCTCATCAGGACGAATCCCCTAACTCTGATGGAGGGTAACTCTAGTGAGTATTGAAAGAGATATTGAGGAGATTATTTTGAGGTAATAAAAAAAAATAAAAAAAAAAGATGAGAGGAGAGAATATAAAAGAAGAGACATGGGAAAAAATGTTTGATTATGGGAAAACCTAGAGGAGTGCCTCCCCAACACCCTCCTACCTTTTAGCTTTTTTTTTAAATTTATTTTCATTATATATTTAACCAATTTATTAATCTATATACTTTCTCTTATCTTCCATCTTAAATCATGACACATTTTTTCATTCCATTTAAATTATTTTAAACCCATTAAATCATACATTTAAATAAATATAAAATTCCATCAATATATATATATATATATTACAATATTAATTTACCACATAAAAAGTATCTTAAAATTTAATAATAATAATAATATAAAAAATATTTTTATTACTATTAAATGAATCACTTTATTTACATTTTTAATAATTTAAATGCAATCTTCATTAAATAATGAGTAATTGATAAATTTATATTAATCACACCATTGAATTTATGCCTGAAAAATAATAATATCACTAATATTATCTAACTTTATAATAATTATCTCATGGATAAATATCACTAAATAATTAAGTGAAAAAATATTTAATTACTCAGGTATTTTTCCATTTTATTTTTTGATACAAATAATAATTATATCATTATTATTATTACCATTACATGAGATGTTACCAAACACCTTTTGCGAACAAATGTTATACCCCGCTTAAGGTAAACCATACGTTCCAAACATAATAGTGTTCTCAGATTTCTGATATGATGCACCGTTTGAGAGAAAATAATTATTTATTAATTATAAAATGGAATAATTAAATAATTAAATATAAAAATGGGTTTTACTGCATGTGATGTTTCCAAACACATGACATGCTTAAAAGTTCTACCCCGCCTAGGGTAAAACCAACATTTCAGACCTAAGAGAGGTCTCATATTTTTCATCCAACACACCTTTTTGGAGATATTAAATTATTTTCAAAAATAATATAATAAAAATATTAAATAACATATTCTTGTGAGTGATCCATCCAAACATCTAATGCTTACAAATCTTATACCCCTCAAAGGGTAAACACAACCTCACAGACCTAATAGTTGTCTCATATTACTCATACGATAGACCATTTTATAGTTATTCAATTATTTTTAATAAATCACCTAACATAATATAATATATTTAATATTTTTATTTCATCTGTATTGAGGCTTTACAGGTCTCAGAATCTCTCACTAAATCAATATCTAAATATAAATGTTTTTTATTGAAAACTCTAATGGGTTAACTCAAATTTTTATTTTACAAAAATCCTTTAACACTTTTATTAATTTATATTCATTGATAATTTATTTTTTTTACACATAAGACACTTATAATTTATCAACAAGAGGGTTTTACAATCTTTACAAAATTTAGGATATTACAAGAGAAATAAGGTTTAAAGGGTGATGATGGTACCACTAGTTCCAGTCTTAAAGAACCATGGGCAGATCTAAGAGGATCCATGGGAGTGGGATTCTGATTTTTGGAATCAATGGCCCATGTTTTCTGAGAAGGACCACTTGGGGTAATTCTTGAGGAAAATAAGAAGTTAAAAGGGGTGATTTTTGATACCCTTATATTTTCTAGTTACATTAATTTATGTTCTGACACTCTTTAATTATTTTTTAGTCCTGATAAAGGAGATTAGATAGAACTTTAGTATCTAAGAAGTGTTGTTGGGTGTGGGTTTATTTTTTACCATGGAGGGTTTGGCTACAATGTGGTTGTGTTATGATGGAATTGTGTTGACCCTTGATTTCTCTAGTTCATTTGGAGATAATATGTCATGAATAGTAGGTTATGAATTAAAGGTTTAAAAATAAGTGAATGGGATGTTCTTTGAATTTTGGAATTGTTGCATCATGGAGCATGGTTACAATGTAATGTTCTTATGAGGATATATAGGATTCAATGTAGTGATGACCATTACTCCATGGTACCTTATCCTAGAATATAGTGTCTCACTATTGACCATAATGTGAATTCTAGATTCATTTTTTGCAACAACCCAAATATTTCTTTAATAAAAGTTCTCATGTTTCACAAAAAATATTTTAATATGTTTTACAATATAATCTTAAAAATAGAATAATTAATTTCATAAGAAAAATAAATATTATGAATTAAAATTGAATATAATATCTAGAAAAAATACAGTGAGATAAAAAAATAAGAACAATGTAGGCACTAATGTAAAATCCATAGGATTAAATTCTCCAATAAGGATCATTCCTTCTATAAAAATAGTAAAATGAAATAAAAGATTTATAAATATGATAGAAATTATAAAGGGAGGTGTATAAACATGGTATGCGAAGTGAATATTTTTTAACTAGGATAATTTTGGAGTATATGTAGGGTATAAAGGTTAAAATGACCATTTGGATCTTACCATTACCCGATGAGGGGTCAATATGACCGTTGTTCTATATGACTATTGGTCAAAATGACCATTGGTAAATATGGTCGTTGGTCAATATGATTTTTGGTCAATATGATCATTTTTAGTATTATAATTTGTAATTATGACCCTTGATAAAACATTTACAATTATAATTAGTGTATATAAATGAAAATGATAAAAGATAATTGATGAAGATGAGATATATGATGACCTCAACCCATATGACCATGCCTTCTAAATCCAATTTATCAAAAATTGGGAGGGAGGTAGAGTCACATGGGATTTTTCATGACCATTCCCAATTTGATCGTCAACAAGTATGGATTTTATGGAATTTACTATGGGATAATTAAAATTTAGTGAAGATCACCATTGGGTCTATGTTAGCTGATCCACACTAAGAAAATACCACCATCACAAATCTTACCCTTAAGATGTATGTTGGTGTAATAAGTGTTCTTATATCTAGACCCAAGTAGTATGTTTTTATATTTTTTTAATTAAATAATTAATATATTATTCAATTTTCATTATAACTTTATATATACATAGTTATTTAACGAGTTTGATAAAAATTAGGGTTTGACAAAGAAACCAAAATTTGTATATTTTGGGGGAATATATAGTTTCATTAAAACACACTATTTTATAAATACAAGAGTTACTAAAATAATAATATTTTAATTAAATACCATTATTAAATAATTTTTTTTAAAATATAAATGTAAATATAATTTAATGAAGTCCCATGTAATTGGGTTAGTTCTAGAAAGATGATTTTATTATAAAAAATAGTTTTTTCCAATAAATAAGTATTTTTTATTTAATATTATAAATTAAAATATTTATAAAATTATTTTGGTAAAATATATATAATTTTTTCTAATTATATCATTGAAATTATTCAATGATGAATTTTTCATAATTTTCTGAGATAGTTAAATTTGTGGGTAAAAATTAAATATGATAAAAATATACGTTATGTGTTCTGGCATCCTTATAGCCCAAAAGTGATGCAATAAGTACTATAAACTGAATACTTAACCAAAGACATGTTTTACCTCTAACCTAATTCATTTTTTAAATTAGATTATTAATTTTAAAAACCTATAATGAATCATCCAAAACATAAATGATATTTTATGGTTTTAAAAACAATAATTTATGAACATTATCACTTACACATCTTAAATTGAATTATTTTATTGATTTATTTTCATAAAAAAATATAATATTTAATGACACTTATATTTTTTTTAAACCATGGTAAAACTATGGGATTGACTATGGTTTTTATTATTTTTTTACATAGAGACCAAAAATTAAGTTTATAAATTGATAAATAATTTCACTCTATTTCCCAACAAATATCGACCCAAAATTCATTTCTTCTTCATTAAAAAACCATCTATTTTTTTTTCATATCTTGGTATATATATAAATACCCCCAAGGTATTCTAAATCTCTTAAAAAGATCTTATTAAGTTTTTAGAAGAAACCTCTCAAGTAAGCAATTCTCTACTTCTTCTTTTTATCCAAGCACTTACTTTGTAGTTAGTTATCTAATTTCAATGTTATTATGTAATAACGTTATGATGTGTTGAGTGAAAACATGTTTAAAATTTATGATCAATAATTTTTTTTTGAAATAAAAAATCACACATTTGGTAGTCGCATATATTGTTTATCATGAATGTTGGTTTACAATCATAATCACTCACATTGTTTTTCATATATGATGTTTTATTTTAATAATCATATATGTTTTTTAACAATGTAACCAGATATATTTTTATGTATCGTAATCACCTATATCGTAACCAGGTTATGCATCTTAACCACATGCATCATAATCACCTGTATTGTAATATAGTCATGCATCATAATCACATGTATCGTAACCAGGTCATGCATCGTAATTACCTATATTTCAATCACATGTATTTTAACCAAATCGTGTATCATAACTAGGTCATGCACCATAACCATATGCATCGTAACTAGGTGCATTGTAACCAGGTTATGTACCACATCATAATCATAAATCGTAACACGGTTAAGTATTATATCATAGTTGGGAATCATAACTAGGATATGTATCATAATGAGGTTATGTATCATACTATTATTTTGAATTATATTCAAGCATCGTAACCAGTTTAAATATCGTGAATAATAACCATGTTAAGAATCATAACCAGGTTATAAATTTTCATCATGATATGCATTGTTATCATGATAAGCCTGTAACCAAGTTATGTATTTTACTTCTGAAATGCATTACACTATTATCATAACTTCAATACTGATTGCATGTTTCTCATACTCATTGTTTCATACCTTTCCACGTACTATTTTATAACCTAAAATGATATCGTTGAGTTGGTTGTTTACCAATAAGGATAATGTCTTTTATTCTATTTGTTTTGACCGTTGTAATGCTAGGTGTCTAAGTCCCTTCGAGTTTTTCATAGAAATATGGCCGCTGGATGAAATATGACCGTTGGAACCAGAAGCCTCTATATAGGACATCATTCAAACTAGAATATATAAATTTTTCTTTCATTAAGTTCTAGAGAGAGATGTTGTGACTTATCTATTTCTTCATGTGAAATCCTTGAAAATAAAAGAAGTGAATGGCTTGTTTCAAGTTCTTATATTTCAATAAGTGCTTTGTTTCTACTTTGTGAGCCTGATCATCGTGATAACAATCAAGGTCTTCCGGGGATAAGAAGATGTTGTTCCGATCATCGTATCAAGGGATTTAAATTGTTTTAAATACAGAGGTATCGACTACCTTCTTAATCGAGGGCTTCTATGGATAAAAAGATAGTCATGCCGATCTTGTATATTGAGCATCTACATCATTATTTCGATCCTACACAAGTCCCACATTATATTCACTTGGGATAAAAATAATGAAAATTTTCAAGTATTCAAGCACTTATTTACTCAATAATTTTTTATAAAATATTTTATTTATCCCCAATGGGTTATTAATGAATTTATTTTATTATGATCTATGTGGAATAAATTAATTAAGAAACATTAAGGGTACATCATGATAGAAATACAATTAATTAGATTAATGAATATTATTTTTAGATGGAATATTTATGATACCATGATATATAACTTGGTTAATATGTTTTATGACACCACAATGATGAACCTTGGTGACATGCTTACGAGTTTATCATTTTTATATTTTAGAAATATTTACATGTTTTATATCATAAATTAATTATTATTATCTCAACTTACGATATATGACTTATCCATGTTGATCACTCATGTTCCATTTCCTTTGTCCATTATTGGGATTTATGATCCCCCATTTATATAGATGTATACCCTTAGGTAATCACTTCTTGTGAGGTGAAATAGGATGTAATAATAAATTATTATTTCAAGAGTATTAAATATATATTATTATTTTTTGATTTTATTATGCAATCCATGTCTTATTTACCTAGTTTCCAAGTAACAAAACATCAAAATTTCCTTTTAAGATATTAATGTAATATTGTATTAATAAATTTTGTTAAAAATCATGTATTAAAATCAAGAGTTTTCCTAGTTTGTATCGAAGGCAAGGTTTATTTTTTTTGTAAATTAGAACAAGAAAAATTTAGCAATAATCCTATGGATAAGTTTAAATATAGTAAAACATCCAGAAATTTTGTGATGTTTAAAGCTAGTGGTTTCCCAGCAATGAGATCCTTATCTGGATACTATGAGTCCGTAGATTTAAAATATTTGTATCTAGGGTAAATAACCCCTAAAATGGGGGATTGTGAATTAACACAATCATCGCCTGGTTCATGAAAAAGAGGCATCGATTCCCACCTGGTTTTTAACTCATGATGGAAATTTTTTGGTTAATCACATGTTTTTTTTACAAAAAACTATGAAGTATATATGGAAAATGTTTTTTTAATAAATTATATAATCATAGAAGAATGTTGTTGTAAAATTTTATAATTAATATTTAATTTATAAGTTTATTGTAATATTTAAAAAATTAATAAATTTCTCACATATGATTTATTCTTCTAGAAAATTTGTATTAAATTGAATGAATCATGTAAGTAACGCATGATACGAAAAATGTGACCAAGGAGTTGAAAACTTCATGATGACATTGAATTGGCTATACATGGTAATGAATAACAACCTCAACCATGTAGAGCAAATTTTTTTAGAAGGAATAACTTGTAGTTAGATCCTTGATGTGTCAACAAGTACATATTTTTAGTGTAACCACTAATACAAGGATCATATAACAATGGATCATTAATATAGAAAAGATATATTTTGATCTCAATTATTCAAATAAAGTCAAATTTATATTGGTAGTATATCCCTTAGATGAAAAAACTGATATGTGATGGACGTAGATCAAGAACTCAAAACCAATTGATGAGATTGACTCCATGGAATATGAAGTCTATAACATAAGTTTTTTCAAATAGGTATTTTGATCATACCCTCCATACCATGATAGATAGGGAATTCTTTGAGGTGATTAAAAGGGATATTAGATACCTAGGTAACAATGATATGAAATTTACAGGTATTACATGATAAAATTCATGCTAATATTTTGATTTTGATGAAAATATTAACTATTTATTTGGTGAACTAAGTTGACATGTATAGAAATATTTTGAAATCCATGTCTTTAAGAGTTGTGAGGAGATATTATGATGTTATTTAAAAGTTTAAATAGAGTTCATATATTCCCGTGGTACACATGAATAAAATGAAATGAATAGAAGGATGGATAAAGTTTTTGGAAAGAATCCAAACCATGAAAAAGATGAGAAAAAAGTACAATATTCAATGTACAACAAATGATAAAAAATGCACTCTAGTTTTTATATTCATAGAAGTAAAATGTTCTACCTATATTTAAGATATGTAAATATAGGATGAAACTATCATATAGATGTAAATTCTCAACATTTTAATTTCAAATAACAAAGTTGAGATGGTCCAAGTGTAATTTTTCAAGTGTAGGGAGTATGGGAATTTAGCTAATCAATGTCCAAATCAGAAGATAGTGGACGAAAATTTCCACTAATTAAAGTATATCATAATGGGATATGGTCATCGTTTTTACATCATAGTGGTATATGTAAGGGATTTTTATTATGTTGTGGAAGCTATAATCATTATACAATCAAGGATAGAATATACATTGTTTGATTCTAGTTATACACATTCTTTTATTTCAATCAAGTTTGAAAATACCCTCTTACAGGTATTGATGATTTGCTTGAACGGATTCACAGGGTTAAATTCTTCACTAAGAATGAACTTTGATTGGGATATCATCTACTGAGGGTAAATATAGAAGATAACATTTAGATGACCATTAAAAAATGATATGGATATTACAAAAAAATATATGTCATTTAGCATAATTAATACCCCTGATATATTTTTGTATTTTTTAATATAATCTTTAAGGACTAACTTGATAATTTTATGGTGATATTTATTAATGATATTTTCATATGTTTCAAAACATATATAGAACATAATTATTATCTATAGTACATAATAAAAAATTTTAAAAAATATATTATTTAAGAAAAATTCAAAAAAATTTAGTTCTTAAGAAAATAAGTTACATTCTTGGGACACATTGTGACCAATGAATGAATCAAAATGAATCTAGAAAATACGAAGTTTGTATAGGAGTTTCAATGTATAACAATAGTAACTAAGGTTCTTTGTTTCTTTATCATAGTAGGAAACTAAAGAATGTTTGTATTTATAATAAAATAACCTAGTTAACTTGAAATGGATTTATGTTTATATGGAAAAATTAGTGTGAATAAAATTTACAAGAACTGATTAAGTGGATTGTTAGTATACCTATACTGACATTTCCCTTTTAAAAGGAAGGATTTTTCATTTATAGTGATGAATCCTTAAACGTAATTGGTTTTTTACTCATTTAAAATTTTAAATTGATTAAAAATTCATCATTATAGTTAATACCTCATGAAAAAAATTATCTTTTCATTATTTTAGACTTAATTTCAATTATCATTACATTAATGATATAGAGACACTACCTTTATGGATATAAGTGTGATATATACACCAAAAATCGGAGACCAAAGTGTATATCAACACAAATGGAACTAAACATGTGATAAAGGTGATGGTTGGAACTTTTTAAGGATAATTATTTATATATCCATTACCTCCTTAGAAAAATAAATAATTTCACTGAGGTGTTGATTAGTAAATACCTCAGAGATCTTATAATGATAAATATTCAAGGAGATACATTGATCAAGTACTTAGTAAAAATAGACATGTAATTTATAAGGGAAGGGAAATATTCAATGTTATACCAAATGATTTCTGAACTATGATTACTAGTAAAGACTAATAAAGAAAAAAGAGATGATACTAAGTTACTAGATAAGATATAATCTATGAAAAATGGTAAATCTTATGAGTTAACTATTGATAATAATAGAGTATCATGGTTTTTTACAAGGTTATGTATCCCATATAATATGTAGTTCAAGAAACAACTGATGTATAAAGATTATAAATATGCATTTGTATAAATCCTAGAATCACTAAAATTTATAGTGATCATGAATGATCATTATTAGGGGTATAATATAAAAATAGAGATTATTGATTATACTATAAGATGTTTTACATGCCAGAAAGTGAAGGATGAAAAACCTCTACCCCTGATAGAGATTCAAAATCTACCCTTACATTAATGGAAGTGGTAAAATATCATTATGGAAATTGTTATTAGCCTTCATAAAACATCTTAGGGGAGAAAATACACATGTTTAATCATTGATAGATTAAATAAGTTTTATAATTTTATCATTATAAGATATTATTTCTCCATTGAGTTACTCACTCATATGCATATTCAATAAGTGGGAAGAATTTATGGGGAACCTTAATAAATTTTTTCAAATCCGGGATCATGTTTTAATTTTATGTTCTGGAGGATCCTTTAATAAAATATTAATACTGAAGTAAAATAAACACAACCAATAATCCTAAAACTGATGGGATGTTTGAGAAGACTATTTTGACATTGGTAGACATGTTATGGGTTAGTTCACTTTATTTTTAATAGATTTTGGATCAACAACTTCTACTTCCTAAATTATCATTTAACAATTATTTTCACTTGATAGTTTGAATGGATCCACATGTAGTACCATATGGGAATATATATAAAACTAAAACCTAATGAGATGATGTTTGATAAGAAAAAATATTTGTACCTGACATTCTAAAATAAAATATAAAATAGATACTTGTGATCCAGAAACATTTCAAGGATTATGAGTGTCTAAAAAAAATTTATGTTGACTATACAAGAAAGGACATAGAGTTTCATGTTGAGGATAATTTATTTCTAAAAATATCACTATATGAATGGTTCATGATGTGTGAAAAATAAGAAATTATTCTAAGGTACAATACACAATTTGAGATTCTTGAGTGTGTTGGAATAGTTTCCTATCTGGTATAATTTCCTCTAAACCATTTCAATTTCCAAGATGAATTAAAAGAGTACCCATTAAGAAATTATATGTCAAAATCAACACATACACAAGAAAATGGAATTGGAACCTATACAATCATATTAAGAATAACTAATCTATATTTTTTATGGGAGAGAAAAAATTTTAGGGAATAAGAAATCCTAGCTCATGAAAGTCTTATAGAGAAATCACAAGTTTTATGAAGAAAATTGGGACCCCATAGAAGTGATTAAGTTTAAGTACCCCCATTATTTGAGGTAAACGAAAATTTTAGATGATGTAGTTTCTTGGTAAGTTGGTGGTATTTAATGGTAAATTCTTTAATAAAATAACACATGATTCACAATGACTATTTTATTATCTTTTACAATAAAATCACATTGAAAGACTATTTAATTGCATAATAACATTGTATATCATGAATTAATATTTACAATAATAATAAGAAATAATATAGGGAGACAAAAAAATTAATAAAAAGGCATAAACTAATGTAAACTTTATAAGATAAAATTCTACAATGAAGTTCGTTGGTGTAATAAAAATAGTAAAAATAATTAAAAGAGTTAGTAATATTATATAAAATATCACGGTAAATGTATAAAACTGGTAATAAAAATGATGAATTGTGATGCATGATAATGATAAAGTATATATAGGGTTTAATGGGTAGAAGACCACTAGGTACTGACTATTACCCGATCGTTGGTCAATATTTACATTGGTCAATATGACCATCGGTAAATATGAATCTTGGTCAATATGATGGTTGGTCAATATGACCATTGTTCAATTTGTACGTTGGTCAATGTAATAGTCAATCATAATGACCATTAGTAATTATGAACCATAGTAATAATGTTAACATTAGAATTAATGTATATAAATGGTAATGGAAAATGATAATTGATGTAGATGGGATAAATGATGGCCTCAACCACTAGGGTTTTACCTTTTAAAGCCCATTTATAAAAACATGGGAGGGATGGATCATCACTGGGGTTCCCACTTTACAAGGTTCAAGAAGATATTTAACAAGTAAGGATTGAGTAGAATTACCCTGGGATAAGTTCATGTTAGTGGAGATCACCACTAGGTCGATGTTAAATGATCTAACCAATGAAAGTACCAACATCGCACACGCACCCTTTGGGTGTATGCTGGTGTAATAAGTGGTTTTGTATCTAAGCCTTAGTACTATGAATTTTTATATTTTATTTTTAAATAAATAATGACTATATTTTTCCCTTTTTCATTAATTTATATATACAAATGGATATGTACTAATTTTGATAAAAATTGATTTTGATACAAAGAAACAAAAATTGTATATCTGGGGAAATATATAGTTTTAATTAAAACATTATTTTGATAAATCCAAGAGTTTTGAGTGAAATTTTATTTTCATTAAATAGTCTTATTAAATAATATTTATTTAAATATAAATGTGAATATAAGTTAATGATGTCCCTTGTAATATTTTTGGGTTGAAAAAGTTGCTTGTGTTGTAAAAAATATTATTTTTTAATCAATAGTGATTTTTTATTTAGAAGTGAAAATTTATATATTTATAAAATTATTTAGGTAAAATATATATCATTTCTAAAATCATAACATTTAAATTAAAAAATTCTTAATTATTCATATTTTCTTAATATATTGATATTTTGTGTTAAAAATAAATATAGTATAAATATATTGTATGTGTTATGACATCATAATATCTTAAAGTGATGTAAAAAATACTATAAAAGTTGATTGAAACCAAAAATAAAATTTCTATTAAAATAAACATTTATTAAATTTATATGATTAATTTTAAAAACCGAAAATTAATCCTATAAAACCTGTATTATATTATAATATTTAAAAATATTTCTTTATTAACATGGTTAACATCAAAATTATAAATGTTATTATTTTAATGATGTCAATTCATAAACTAATAAAATAATAGAACAAAATCCTATTTATAAGAATCCATGGAAAGTTTTTTAATTTATATTATTTTATTACTTTGAGTGCAAAGCCTATGTTTTGAAATTAATAAAGAATTCACCTCTCTTTTTCTATAAATAAAAACCAAACCTACCTTTAATATCCATTCAAAACCCATTGAATTTTTTTTATCTCCCTATACCTATATAAATCACTATAATTGTGTTACCAATCTCTTTAGGAACTCCTCCCAAGCCTTTAGAAGAAAAATCTCTAGCAAGGGATTATTTTCCTCTTATTTATATCCAAGTACTTCTTTTACAGCTGGTCTTATAAATTAAAAGTTATTATATTTTCATACACTTATGATCATTACATTACTACAAAAATATTGTTCTATAAATGAGATACTTATATTCTCCCTGGTTAATCTAGTTCTATAAACCTCTTTGTATACCTATTATGCTGCTGAAATAATAATTTGATTTATCTTTCCTTTTTATCTTATAAACACCCAAAAATATTTTCATTCAAGCTTATTCATATATATATTTATATAATTATACTTCATTTATTGTGTATTTATAGGTATGAAACCCATAATCCATTATTGTGGGTTGAAAATGATTAAATGTTTAAGTATTTAAGCACTTATGTACTAAATAATATTATATTAAAACTATTTTTAATCCTCCATAGATTATTAATGAAACTATTTATTATGATCTATGTGGATCACATGAATTAATAAATATGAAAATTGGACTATGATAATGCTCCAATGCATTGGGTGATGAATTAATACTTATAGATGACATGATTATGATAACTTAGTGAATAAAATAGAAAACATGTCTTATGAAACATTAGTGATGATCCTTGGTGATATGGTTATGAATGTATCATTTTTTGTGCCCAAATTTTCATGTTATGTATCACACAATTATGATTATGATATCATGATATTCCATATATCTTATCCTTTTTTATCACTCTTATTATTTTTCTAATGTTTATCCCTTACTAGGCTTCATGATCACCCGATTATATTGTTTTATATCCCAACTAAATCTCTTATAGTGAGGTGAAATAATATTTAATAAAAAATGATTTCGTAAATGGTATTAAATAATGTTTATGTTTATTTTTATGTTTTCCTTTAGAAATTATTATATAATATACCTATTTTCCAAGACCAAATTCATCAAAAGGTCTTTTGTATTTATGAATGTAATATTTTTTTTGGAATTATATTAATAATTATGTATTAAAAAGGTGGGTCACTATAATTTTTACTAGGAACATTACAACATATCCATATACCTTGAACCATAGTTCTTTCTAATTTGGGACCCATTGTGGTGTCGTCTTATATACTGCTTCATGAGGCCTATTTTCTCAAATTGAATTTGAATTTGTAAGGATCCTCTAACCCTTCCACTTTATATCCTTTTATATTGAACATTTTATATCTCTAGGTAATCATCAGGATCACTTTTAACCCCCAAACTCTTGAATTCATCCCCAGTATCGGAGGATCAACTCTTGATGATTCGAAGTGAGTTCCAATCCTATTCTACATTTTTTTCCTCCCTAATTTTGAAATAATCATATATCTAATCGTGTATCACCATTGAATTATTAAATTTTTTTCTATAATGAATCTATTGTTTATTTGGGATGAATTATAAGGATCCTTATCATGTGGTCTTTATCTAGTTGGTGCAAGATCATGATTCATGTATCAAATATTGATAATATTGGGGTCTGGAATTGATCTGTTTGAATTATAAAGTTCCTTAACATATAGGTTCGTTTCACATAGATATTATAATAATTTTATTATGAATGTGTGTGTATTATTTGTGAACTACTATGTGATATGACATTCTTAGTGTGTGTGTGTCGCATGTGAGATTTATGATTGATTGATATAAATATTGGTACATATGATAACCTAAGAACTTTTACTTGATACACTGTGAATGTAAATTTCGATATTGTTTAATGTGGTTCATGTTGTATAAATTTTGGAAGCATAGTTGTTTGTATCAAGGTAAAATGTTGTTCAGTGATGAATAATTAGCTCATTAGGGGGGAGCTTGGGTATAAGACTACAGATATGCATCTTTGAGATGGAACTATAGCGATTGTTGAGATATGGAATGATTTTGTTGTTGTAATTTGACTTGTGATGAGGTATAGATCCATGAGTCATGATGTTATGCACACTAAGATGATGGTATGAGTCCGGGTGGGAAGATCACTAATCTTATGGTATGAGTTGGGGTGAGATATATATTGTGATGAAGGTATGATTTGGACCTAGAAACATTATGCTAGTGGGGGTATTGACCTGACTTTACTAAAAAGGTCCTTTTGATTTGATAGGTTCCTAGTGTATGTAACATCAAGTGAATATTATAATCATGTGACTATGGTGGGTTGGATGAGTTGGGTGACTACACCTTAAAATTTAAGTGTAGATAAGAAAAAAATGGGTGAGGATTATCTCTTAATGGAAGAATATAGTATATATACTATCATAATTGTGAGCTAATTTATATATCACATCATTTTATGATATAGGTCATGTGACTACCAGGTGTGAATACTCTTGTAGAATGGTACTGAAGAAGGTAAGGTCGGGGTTCATGGAAGTTGGGTTAATGGATGACCGTTCACAACGTGATTTATTTATTATTAAATGTGCCCCATTTATTACAATGGAATACACATATTATGTATATAAAATTATGTTATGGATACATTGTTGGTGTCCTACTAGGTTTATACTCACACACTCTTTGGGAATCTCGATGCGTTTGCAGACTTCATGATTAGAGATCAAGGAAAGGTAAAAGGCCCAACAATATGGATATGAGAAAAAAAAGATCTCGGTGTTTATAGGTGGTACTGGGATAGACTCTGTATTGATTCTATAGTGCCTCTATTTATTTTCCTATTGTTATCTTATACTTTGGTTTGACCAATGACTTTGGTGGTCTTTGGATTAATATATAACTTTGAGATACATGACATGACATCAGATATAGATTTTCCATTATTTAGATTTTTTTTTGTTCTTATTTATGTTGTTATTATTTTCTTGATATGATTATGTTTTATGGTTTTTGATACTTAATGTATAGTCTCTTCGTTCTACCATATGAACCCTCTTTTCCAGTTGGAAACCACTTGCGTATGAGGAGTTTCGTATGATGTCATTTAAAACTCCAGCCCTTATCAGGTGATTTGGGTCATGGAATTATAATTTTGAACTTGACTACCCCTAATTGTGCAAGAGGATAGGCATTATGTGGTATTACCTTGAGTTATGGTGTCAAAATTATTAATTTGTGAAAATTATAAGAAGATCTTGATTTTTTTAATGTTGGATATTATCATACTATCTTGAGTGATAGTTAATGAAATTATTATCTTGAAGTGTTTAGGTAAAGAGAAAGTGATTAAATGGTCAATGATACTATTTATTATTATTTTATTAATCATCATTAAATGGATTTCTATTTATTTTTTAACCTTTCAATTCATAAATATAGGTAATTCAAAGTGACTATGGATTTTCATATTTATTTTTTTAGTTTTTTGAAATTATAATTGTTTTCTTAAGATGTTATATTGGTTTTAAGTGATACTATAAATATAATAATATATGATATTGAACCACTATTTCGATATTGTGGAAACCATGAACAAATAATTTGATCAGATTGATAAAAAATAAACATGGGAACTTTTTGAGAGTCCATATAATGATAGTGTGGTTGGAACAAATGGTTCATCAAGAAAAATTTTTGAGCATGGAAATTTGATTAAAAATAAGGAACAATTTATTTTTTAATGTTATACATAGATCAAAGGCATATATATTGAAGAAAAAATAACCCTAATATCCCATATGAAGTCAATCAAGATCCTTTTGCCTAAGTAAATTCAAATAATTTACTTAGACTTTCAAATTAATGTTAAAATAACATTTTTAAAATGGTTTTATTAAAGAATAAGTTTATATCAGTACGCCATTGTATTTTGAGATTGGAAATTATGAAAATAAAATGTAATGTATGAGGATGGTCATATATGAATTAATGAAATAACCTTGTGCGTGGTATTAACATCTATATTCATACTTAATAAATTTGGAATTCAAAATAGGTGGAGTAGATCACAACCTTTATGTAAAAATATATTAGGAGGACCTACCCATTGTGGTTTTTTATGCTGATGATATTATATTTGGTGTAAGAAAACAAAACTAGATGGAATAATTTTTAAGACTAATGATCACAAAATTTGATATTTCTATGATTTCTGAGTTAACATACATTCTTGGGTTTCAAATGATTTAGGAGGATAAATATAATTTTGTATCCCCTGAAATTTATTCATGAGAGATATTGAAAAAGTTCAACACACATTATTCCTCTAAAGACCCGTAAAATTCAAGGGAAATTTTTTCTTAATTTTCTTTGGAATTTTACAAGAGCGCGGTTTCTAACGGCACCTGATTCCAAGGCCCGGTGTGCCCGGAATCAATTTCCGAAGTTTGGCTCGGGTACGTTCAGTGAACGAACGAGCGGGAATTTCTAACTTTTGATCCGGTGCTCGGAATTGAAATCCGAGGGCACCGATGAACTCGCAGCACCGATATTCGCTTAAGGAGACCTTTTCGGAAGTTGCGTTTTTTGCGGGACGAAAGTTAATTTTTGGGAGAATTATAAAAAGTTTAATAAAAATGTGGAACACTTTTTATTTTATTTTTATGTTAGTTAACTTCTCCCAAAGGGAGTTAAAGGTGGGACCCACATCCACTTAACCTCCCTTGAGAGGATTAAGTGTGGTGGGGCCCACACGAAACCCAACTTTTCAACTTCTCTCAAAACTCCCTTTAACCCCTCTTTATTTGTTTTGACAACATAGCTTATTAATGAGATTGAGTTGTTTAAACTTTTTCAAACCTTTAAAATTCAAAATGTTTTGGTTGAGTTAATAAAATAAGCTCTTAGCTTATTTTACTTGGTTAGATTTGTTTAGCCATCTTGAGAGGTTTGAGAGATTTTCTTTCTTCTTCAAACTTTGACGAAGAACGCTCAAGCTTTGACGAAGAACGCTCAAGCTCCGACGAAGAACGCCGCTCCTCTCTTCTTCGTCTTCCGTGTCAACGAAAGGGAACGCCGCTTCCTCCTCGGACTTTCTTCGTCGGCTTACGAAGATTCGCCAACGACGTAACTCCTCGTCATCGGATTTGACGAACGTTTACCGCGACGCCCGACCTCCGCAACGTTGTCTTCCGCGGGTCGTTGACAATCTTCGAGCTTGAACCCAAGGTAGGGGTTGTTGTTATTTGTTTATTTATTTATTCTTGTTCGTGGTTCTAGCATGACTAACGTGAGGATATTTAAATATGTATTATCATTTAACGTGAGGGGACCGGACCGCATGAACACGGCCGGACCCCCTCCTTTGTTATTGTTGATTTATATTGAGGATGAAACAAGATGGCGTGGTGCCGTCGCACCACGCGGTTATTCGCCCGGCTTATTTGCGCAGTGCCGTCGCGCCGCGCCGTGGTAGGATCATCAAGAACGCGATGCCGTCGCGCCGCGTTGAAGGGAATCAAAGGCGCGGCGGAGGGACGCAGTGCCGTCGCACCGCGCCGGAGGACGAACACCGCGGCCGGTTCCGGGCCGCGGCGGGACGAGAAGACCGGCGGCCGGGCCGCCGGCGTCGGAAGCCGGAAAGGGGACCGGTTTTCCGGTCCCGTTGAAGAAAAACCGGCCAGCAGATTGCCGGCCGGAAGGTCAAAGGCCGGGGGAATTTAATTCCCCCGGCCAGCTCTAAACCCCCCCCCCATTTATGAGGGGGGGGGGGGGGGGGGTTCTTTGAGGGGGGCAGCCGGCCCCCCGGTTCTTCTCAAAGCAGGCCCCCCACGAGGGGGGGGGGGTTTCCAAAGGCGCGGCTAAAAGCCGCGCCGCCTTTCTAATCAAGCGGGGGCCCTGCCCCCCGCGCACTACCTTTGTGCGGCGCCAGGCCGCCGCGCCGCCGGCCGGCCGGGCGGGCCGGGTCGGACCCAGGTCGGGTCGACCCGGTTCGGGCCGACCCAGGGGGGGTCGGGCCGGGTCAGCCCGGACCCGGACCCCCCGTTTTCGAGACGGTTTCGGTCTTTTGGGCATAACTTGAGCCACGTACCTCCGATCGACGAACCGTCTGAGGAAACACGATCCTTAGATCGAGACAGTCGTTTCGGTATATCGCACTCAGGGTTTCGGAATACTTTGAGTTCGGCCGGGTTGGTTCGTTCACGAAACCAACCGGGCCCTCGGAACGGAAATGCTCATATCCTTAGCTACGGACGTCCGATTGACGTGCCGTCAGCTTTGTTGTGTTCCTCTTAGTGAGACGGATCTTTTGGAATACTCCACCCGAGGTTTGGACGCAGGTGGAGTACGGTCGGGTTGGTTTTGCCTTAAAAACCAACCGGGCCCCGGGGACGAAAATGCCAATAACTCTCAGACCGGGCGTCCGATCGATGCGCCGTCTGTTGCGTTGAGTTCCTGTTGACGATACGGGACTTTTGGATACATCAACTCTGGACTTTGTGACAGTTGATGTATTAGCCTCTCGGCTCGTGGAGCGGATCCTCCTGTACGAGCTTGCTGTGTGCGGGAACCCTAGTGCTGGCTGCGACTGTGACTGCTACTACTGCTACTGTGACTGCAACGACGACAGTACAGAGATCCTGTGTGGATTCGACGACGACGACTACAGCACTCAGCGATCCTACGTGGATCAGTGCTACTGGTCCTGTGTGGGCCCGATCCTGTGTGGGTCCGATCCTGTGTGGGTCTTTGCGCTCAGCGGTCCTGTGTGAACCAGCGCCTACAGGTCCTACGTGGGCCCGATCCTGTGTGGGTCTTTTGCGGGGGTTAGTTACCTATCGATCCTTCATGGGTCCGACGACTTAGATGGGCCAGAGATCATCTTTATTGTCTTTTGAAGAAGTATACCTGTGTGAGCTGAATCCTGTTGCTTTCCTGTGTGGATTGTGTTGTGCTATCCTGTGTGGATTACGTTTTGCTTTCCTGTTTGGAATACGTTTACTTTCCTGTGTGGACTGAGTTGTACTTGGGCTCGGAGGTTGGAGCGTATTTGAAATTGATGACTTAGGTATATGTATGGCCATATACCTAAGGAGTGTCGGTTGTTACTTCGTGGTTGTACCTTTCTTCGTGGTTTATCCTTTGTGGATTTGAGAGACCTTCAGGGGTCTCGGGGTCCCTAATGAGTAGCTTATACTCACCCCTGCACGGGCTTTGCCCGCACTACGTTGTGTTGGTTGCAGACGACAGACAGCGTTGATCTTAGCTGAGGCTTGCAGAGCAGTACGGTACCTGGAGGTGGACCACTGGGCGGGACGTGCTCGGAGCGGACGGCGGGACCCGTGGAGCAGTGGAGCTATCTGTACCCACCCTTCAGGTGGGATTTCCAGTGGACAGCTCGGTGTAGCGGCTTTTACTTTTCAGTTGCTGTTTTCCTTTTCGAGTTGTACTTTACTTTCAGTTTGGGTTTGTATACTGGCCCATTTACTTTTCCGCACTTTCAGTTGTACTCTGCTTTTGCTTAGTGTTTACTTTCCGCTTGCTTACTCTGTGGTGTTTGTTTACTTTACAAAGGCAATGCCTTCCCTTTTTACCGGGATTTAGGCCTTGGTGCTAGTCGCCAGCCCCTCGCCTATGGAAGGCGGGCTTGGGGTAGTCACGACACGGACCCCGAGGGCGGGTCGTGACAAATTGGTATCATAGGAGTTCGGTTCTACCGTGAACTCTGATCTTTTCTATGTGAAGCAATAATGTTTAGCGTATTGAGTGTGGTTATCAGTCCAGGGAGTCCAGTGTTGGTGCGGCGGCCGACGTATCCGTACACCAGGACCCTGACTTCTGATTTCCGACTTAATGCACGAAAACATTGATTACGTGTGTGTTTCAAAGTTTTCTATGTGATTACTTATATCAGCTCACCAGGTATACTGTTCTGACCGTGGCACACCTGTTTCCTTTTCAGGATGGCCCCACGAGGGCATCCAGCAAGGGTTCCGAGAGTCGAGTGTGACAACAGCCCATCGAGCGACGAGGCCTCGGTGCAGGACCCTTTGTCAGCAGTGGCACCGGCGGTAGCACTACCCTCCGAGCCCCCGATACTTCCAGCGCCAGCCGCTGACGATGCACGTCACCTCAGCGCACTGCATGAGTTTCAGCGCCAGTGACCACCCAGGTTTCGCAGGGAGACGGATCCCCAGGCAGCAGAGGACTGGCTGGAGGCAGTGGTACGTGTGTTTAGGCTAGTGAGGACACCAGCAGACCTCATGGTGATCCTCGCTGCGAGCCTACTACATGCAGCAGCAGGACGATGGTGGAGCTTGATGCTCCAGGTGCACGATGAGGCATCTCTACTATGGACGGACTTTGAGAGCCTCTTCCGCTCGGAGTTCGTCCCAGCCACCCTTCGTGCGGTGCGTATCCAGGAGATTCTTCAGCTGCGGCGGGGCAGCATGATGGTCGCTCAGTACTCGGCGAGATTTACTGATCTCTCGCTCTACTCGACCGACATGGTACGGGACCCATTCTTCCGGGCCCGGACCTCCGATCAGGGTTTGAGACACGAGATCAGGGCATCGCTGATCTCCCTCAACATACCGACTCAGACAAGAGTACTGGAGCGGGCCCTTCTGATCGAGAGCTTCCTTGCTGAGTCTACACCAGCGCAGCGACCCACCGCAGGGCGGCACGTGGCAGAGTCATCTGCAGCAGGCAGTCGACGGATGACTCAGGGGTCCAGACAGACCAGACCTTCGGGCATATGACCTCAAGACACTGGCTCAGCAATGCGGGGCACACAACGCGGAGCCAGTCTTTCGAGTGGAAAACAGTGCTATGCATGCGGCGGGCAAGGCCACATGGCTCGTGACTGCCCGACCCGCCATGTAGAGGAGCAGCAGACTGTTGAGGAACCACCTAGGCAGAGGCAGAGGTTCGACCGTGGCGGTCCGCAGGGAGGAGGCGGACGAGGTAGAGGAGCTGGCCGAGCAGCAGGTGGTGGGCGACGCTTTGAGGCTCTACCACCACCACCACCAGGAGGTCCACCCCGACCTCAGGGGAGAGCACAGCTTCAGGCAGTAAAAGCTTACCATCATGGAGCTCCGGAAGCGGGTGGACTAGTTCGGGACTAGCTCCAGGCATAGAGGCCTTTGCCCATAATGCCTCTAGCTTCGTAGATTGTGTTGCCTTTTGTCCTTGTACTTTAAGTTGAAGTAATAAAAGATACTTTCCCTGGTGACTTTTGCTTTCTTATCTTTTTTTTTCTTGTCTTTTGTTTTTACTAAGAGGTGCCGGTTAAAAACTGTTGACTTGACCCTCACTTGCGAGATTCGTACTGGAGGAAACCCAGTGACCACACACTGATGCCGACAGTGTGACTCAACCCTTAGAGGCGAGAGTAACGGTTGGATCTCTTGGTAGCAGCGTCGAGGCATTACGACGTCATCCATGCCATGAATTAACTAATCATGATGGGATTGACTGTTTTAGGCAAGGAACGTGGTTCATCCAGGGGATGATACCGGATTTCACTTTTCGGAAAAGGAGAAATCTTTGCACCTTTTCCGTACGTTAAGGAGAAAGGGGAACGTAGTAGCCGATGCCCTCAGCAGGAGGACGGCATTCAGCTACTTGAGGAGGCGACAGAGCAGCTAGCCTCTTTACAGATATCCTTCGTGGATAGAGATGGAGAAGCCTTCCTCCAGTCTCTCACAGTCACCCCTCCACTACTGCAGCGGGTCAGAGAGGCACAGCGTGAGGACGCTGACTGTGAGACACAACGTGCACAGATATCCTCAGGACAGGCACCTGATGGTTTCTCCGTTGGAGCAGAGCACGACATCCTTTTCAGAGGACGTACCATGGTACCAGTCGCTTTGCGAGAGGAAGTGCTGAGTGAGTTTCACACTTCTCCTTTGGCGGTACATCCTGGAGTGGCGAAGATGTACCAAGATCTCAGACGACAACACTGGTGGCCGGGCATGAAGAAGGCAGTAGCAGAGTTCGTTTCTCGATGCCTCACCTGCCAGCAGGTGAAGGCAGAGCCTCAGGTACCAGCAGGCTTGGTACAGCCCTTGGAGGTTCCGGAGTGGAAGTGGGATGGCATATCTATGGACTTCGTGACTGGACATCCACGCACTTCCAGAGGTCACGACTCCATCTGGGTGATTGTTGACCGACTCATCAAGTCGGCACACTTCTTACCCATTAGAGAGCAGGGCTCAGTGGAGAGATTGGGACGTCTCTACGTTCAGGAGATTGTGCGGCTCCACGGTGTGCCATCATCTATCATCTCCGATCGAGATGCTCGCTTTACTTCCCGGCTTTGGAAAGTGTTACAAGAGGCGTTCGGGACGCAGCTACGTCTGAGCACAGCCTTTCACCCTCAGACGGATGGTCAGACGGAGAGGACCATTCAGACTCTCGAGGACATGCTCCGCGCATGTGTCCTCGACTTTGGCCGTAGCTGGGAGGACCACCTACCCTTGGTGGAGTTTGCGTACAACAACAGCTACCACTCCACCATCAGGATGGCACCGTACGAGGCATTGTACAGCCGACCTTGTAGATCTCCTTTGTGCTGGACAGACCCTGGGGAGTCAGCACGTGTGGGACCGGAGATGGTCCAGGCCACGACAGAGAAGGTCCAGGTCATCCAGGAGCGGATGAGGACAGCTCAGAGCCGGCAGAAGTCATATGCTGACCGGAGACGGAGTCCACTAGAGTTCGAGGATGGCGACCACGTCTTCTTGCGGGTCTCACCTCGACGTGGTATTCAGAGATTTGGCCGAGGCGGCAAGTTATCTCTGCGCTTCATCGGACCCTTCCAGGTCCTCAGCAGGGTTGGCGAGGTGGCTTATCGCCTGGCTCTGCCACCTCAGTTGCACCAGGTACACGACGTCTTCCACGTATCCCAGCTGAGGAGATACGTGCACGACCCGACGCACATCATTGACCATGGGGATCTTGACGTTGAGGATGGAAAGACTTTTACGGAGGTCCCGGTGGAGATAGAGGATCGACAAGAGCAGGTCCTACGTGGGCGATCGATTCCTCTTGTGCGCATCAGATGGCAGCACTGGAATCTCCAGGAGAGCACATGGGAGCGGGAGGCTCAGATGCGTGCTCAGTACCCTCATTTTTTTACCTAGTTTTTGATGTATCTTTACGGGGACGTAAAGCCCTGAGGTGGGAGTAATTTAAAGACCCGTAAAATTCAAGGGAAATTTTTTCTTAATTTTCTTTGGAATTTTACAAGAGCGCGGTTTCTGACGGCACCTGATTCCGAGGCCCGGTGTGCCCGGAATCAATTTCCGAAGTTTGGCTCGGGTACGTTCAGTGAACGAACGAGCGAGAATTTCTAACTTTTGATCCGGTGCTCGGAATTGAAATCCGAGGGCACCGATGAACTCGCAGCACCGATATTCTCTTAAGGAGACCTTTTCGGAAGTTGCGTTTTTTGCGGGACGAAAGTTAATTTTTGGGAGAATTATAAAAAGTTTAATAAAAATGTGGAACACTTTTTATTTTATTTTTATGTTAGTTAACTTCTCCCAAAGGGAGTTAAAGGTGGGACCCACATCCACTTAACCTCACTTGAGAGGATTAAGTGTGGTAGGGCCCACACGAAACCCAACTTTTCAACTTCTCTCAAAACTCCCTTTAACCCCTCTTTATTTGTTTTGACAACTTAGCTTATTAATGAGATTGAGTTGTTTAAACTTTTTCAAACCTTTGAAATTCAAAAAGGTTTGGTTGAGTTAATAAAATAAGCTCTTAGCTTATTTTATTTGGTTAGATTTTTTTAGCCATCTTGAGAGGTTTGAGAGCTTTTATTTCTTCTTCAAACTTTGTCGAAGAACGCTCAAGCTTTGACGAAGAACGCTCAAGCTCCGACGAAGAATGCCGCTCCTCTCTTCTTCGTCTTCCGTGTCAACGAAAGTGAACGCCGCTTCCTCGTACTTTCTTCGTCGGCTTACTAAGATTCGCCAACGACGTACCTCTTTGGACGTACCTCCTCGTCATCGGATTTGACGAACAGTTACCGCGACGCCCGACCTCCGCGACGTTGTCTTCCGCGGGTCGTTGACAATCTTCGAGCTTGAACCCAAGGTAGGGGTTGTTGTTATTTGTTTATTTATTTATTCTTGTTTGTGGTTCTAGCATGACTAACGTGAGGATATTTAAATATGTATTATAATTTAACGTGAGGGGACCGGACCGCATGAACACGGCCGAACCCCCTCCTTTGTTCTTGTTGATTTATATTGCGGATGAAACAAGATGGCGTGGTGCCGTCGCACCACGCGGTTATTCGCCCGGCTTATTTGCGCAGCGCCGTGGTAGGATCATCAAGAACGTGACGCCGTCGCGCCGCGTTGAAGGGAATCAAAGGCGCGGCGGAGGGACGCGGTGCCGTCGCACCACGCCGGACGACGAACACCGCGGTCAGTTCCGGGCCGCGGCGGGACGAGAAGACCGGCGGCCGGGCCGCCGGCGTTGGAAGCCGGAAAGGGGACCGGTTTTCCGGTCCCGTTGAAGAAAAACCGGTTGGCAGATGGCCGACCGGAAGGTCAAAGGCCGAGGGAATTTAATTCCCCCGACCAGCTCTAAAACCCCCCCCATTTATGAGGGGGGGGGGGGGGGGTTTCTTTGAGGGGGGCAGCCGGCCCCCCGGTTCTTCTCAAAGCAGGCCCCCACGAGGGGGGGGGGGGGGGGGGTTCCAAAGGCGCAGCTAAAAGCCGCGCCGCCTTTCCAATCAAGCGGGGGCCCTTCCCCCCACGCGCTGCCTCCGTGCGGCGCCAGGCCGCCGGCCGGCCGGCTGGGCCGGGTCGGCCCGGACCTGGACCCCCCGTTTTCGAGACGGTTTCGGTCCTTTGGCCATAACTTGAGCCACGAACCTCCGATCGACGAACCGTCTGCGGAAACGCGATTCTTAGACCGAGACGGTCGTTTCGGTATATCGCACTCAAGGTTTCGGAATACTTTGAGTTCGGCCGGGTTGATTCGTTCACGAAACCAACCGGGCCCTCGGAACGGAAACACTCATATCTTGAGCTACGGACGTCCGATTGACGTGCCGTCAGGTTTGTTGTGTTCCTCTTAGTGAGAAGGATCTTTTGGCATACTCCACCCAGGGTTTGGATGCAGGTGGAGTATGGTCGGGTTGGTTTTTCCTTAAAAACCAACCGGGCCCCGGGGACGAAAATGCCAATAACTCTCAGACCGGGCGTCCGATTGACGCGCCGTCTGTTGCGTTGAGTTCCTGTTGACGATACATGACTTTTGGATACATCAACTCTGGACTTTGTGACAGTTGATGTATCAGCCTCTCGGCTCGTGGAGCGGATCCTCCTGTACGAGCTTGCTGTGTGCGGGAACCCTAGTGCTGGCTGCGACTGTGACTGCTACTACTGCTACTGTGACTGTGACGACGACAGTACAGAGATCTTGTGTGGATTCGACGATGACGACTACAGCACTCAGCGATCCTACGTGGATCAGTGCTACAGGTCCTGTGTGGGCCCGATCCTGTGTGGGTCCGATCCTGTGTGGGTCTTTACGCTCAGCGGTCCTGTGTGAACCAGTGCCTACAGGTCCTACGTGGGCCCGATCCTGTGTGGGTCTTTTGCGGGGGTTAGTTACCTATCGATCCTTCGTGTGTCCGACGACTTAGATGGATCAGAGATCATCTTTATCCTCTTTTGAAGAAGTATACCTGTGTGAACTGAATCCTATTGCTTTCCTGTGTGGATTGTGTTGTGCTATCCTGTGTGGATTACGTTTTGCTTTCCTGTGTGGAATACGTTTACTTTCCTGTGTGGACTGAGTTGTACTTGGGCTCGGAGGTTGGAGCGTATTTGAAATTGATGACTTAGGTATATGTATGGGCATATACCTAAGCATTGTCGGTTGTTACTTCGTGATTGTACCTTTCTTCGTGGTTTATCCTTTGTCGATTTGAGAGACCTTCAGGGGTCTCGGGGTCCCTACTGAGTAGCTTATACTCACCCCTGCACGGGATTTGCCCGCACTACGTTGTGTTGGTTGCATACGATGGACATCATTGATCTTAGCTGAGGCTTGCAGAGCAGGACGGTACCTGGAGGTGGACCACTGGGCGGGACGTGCTCGGAGCGGACGGCGGGACCCGTGGAGCAGTGGAGCTATCTGTACCCTCCCTTCTGGTGGGATTTCCAGGGGACAACTCGGTGTAGCGGCTTTTACTTTTCAGTTGCTGTTTTCCTTTTCAAGTTGTACTTTACTTTCAGTTTGGGTTTGTATACTGGCCCATTTACTTTTCCGCACTTTCAGTTGTACTCTGCTTTTTCTTAGTGTTTACTTTCCGCTTGCTTACTCTGTGGTGTTTGTTTACTTTACAAAGGCAATGCCTTCCCTTTTTACCGGGATTTACGCCTTGGTGCTAGTTGCCAGCCCCTGGCCTATGGAAGGCGGGCTTGGGGTAGTCACGGCACGGACCCCGAGGGCGGGTCGTGACAATTCCAATCCAATTTCTTTACCAATGACAGTTGGTAAAAAACATATAAAGCACAAGGATGTAAAATATATGGATCTAGTATTATATAAAAGAATAATTTGAATCTTTTTTTAGTTGACTAAAATATGAATGGATATTATCCTTTCTACATTTTTAATAGTTTGTCTTCAATGTAATATATAAGAAGAACATCTCATAGAAGTTTAACATATTATGTGATATATTCAAGGAACTCTCAACATTATCTTATTGTTTCATATTGTAAAAGACCACGAATTATAAAAATTATTTGATGTAGACTTGGTTGGAGATATGGTGGAATGAATGTCACCAAGTGTTATAGATATATTAATTGGATGTAAGTGTGTAGGATAGCTGAGTAAGAAACAAGAAATCACATCTCTCAAAATTTAATATACGTAACATATAATAGTAACCAAATAATGAACATATAATCATTCAATGAAGAAATAGTTGTAGGATTTCAGTGAAGAAGTGAAACAATATATTATGATCATATATGATAATAAAATTTTAGCAGATCTCACAAAATATCTAGTGAAACACTATCATACCAAGCATATTGAATTATGGTATCACATTGTCAAAGAAAAGTTTGAACAATAGTTGGTACAAATAAAGTATATTGAATCAATTAATTTTTTGTAAGATATCATGACAAATCTATTTCACACTATGGTGTTTGAGAATCATCAATTTAGCTTCAGTGTTCAAACACCTACCTTAATCTGATTAAATGAAAAAATACCACTCTCCTAGTTATATATATTAAATTAACTATTTTTTGGTGTTTGGAATATTATTAAACTCTGGGTTTATCATCAAATGGGGTTTTTATATATGAAATTATATATATATATTTTTCTATTCTTCCTCAATTGGATGTTGAGACTCAAATAAATCTCTTATTTATGGGGATTTTATAGTATTGATGTTAGTGGAAATATGATCCATGGGGCTATGATCTATGTTCATGGTATGAAATTTTTTCAATTCATGGATATAGGGGGATCATATGGAGTGTCTCATGGAATGGATTTCTATTTATTTATTTTATTTATATTTCTATAAATCTTTTTTTTTCTACTGTGATCATTTATCAAATAGATTTAGAGTAATAGAAGAGATATTATATGACCATCTGAAAGGTGTGTAAAAGTCAATTTCACTTTATACTATCAACAAATCTAAATGGATGGGGATGTTGGAACCAAGGTTATCTATGATAAAAATTTTGTGTTCGGTTTTTTTTGAATTCTAATTCTTTTATGACCTTGTTGGTTAATTATTAATTAATTTTATGTTTGCGATGAAGAATTCTTATTTTTTCCATATAGAATGTTGGAAAAATTAGTATAGTGTCCATGTCTTTTCCATTTTTTGAGCTTAAAAATACGGTGTAAAAGAATTAAAATATCATTAAAATTAAATATTTACATGATCACATAATGAAGAAAGGATCATACTATCATGTAAGTGTGTAAGAGACCCAATATCTCCTAAACCCTTTTAGTTCATATGACGTAAGCATTTTTGGTTTGCTGTGAAACATTATTAAGTCAATTGGACCATGTATGTATGAACTTGGCACATGATGAATTTAGGTAGAGAACCTATGAATTATGAATCTTGGAACATTACGTAAACATAAAAGTTTCACATGATCGTATAAGACATGTTAAATCTTATGATCATGTATGGAAAAATGAAATAGGTGTTGTGATCATAAATATCTTGTATGTGCAAAAGAATATTGTGATGAGGTTATGAAAAGTGCCTGATTGGGGTTACACTTGAAATGATGGAAGTATTTTTTATTAGGAGATTAATTATGTGGTGTTTCATGATGAATTAATGGCACTATGTAAGAATAAGGAGGTTTTGAGAATCGTATAAAAAAATCTCATGAATGAGTTGCACAAATCACATGAACTGGTTTACACTAGAAAATCTAGGGATTTTGGGTGACTACAAGATGTTGAAAATGGTTGAGTCTCCTAAATAATTATGTATTGTAATAGAATATAGTAGTATCATTCATACAGTCACATTATTTGAGCATCATTATATGATTTTAAAGCTAGAGGGTCTTGTGAAGAAAAAAAAAACGTAGGCCATGTTTTGGATGATTAATGCTATTTTTTGGATGATGTGTTGGGGGTTAGTCTTATAAATACCCACTATTTGCCTCATGATATGGTTAATGAGAGGATCAAGGAGTTAATATGAGTTGATAGTATTTTTTTGAGTTAACCATGATATTGGGTTACATGCTAAAGTATCCATGGCTTGATCACAACATCGTAAAAAGAAAGAGGAGATACACTAATGAGGTGATCTGAAACATTTCATATGGAGAATGTCACATTAAGAATTATATGCTAGTGTTATGATAATTATAATTTCATGACTAGTATTACATGATCTTGTGAAGGTGTTACACAATGTGCTATTTTTATTGAGATCATCTGAGGGAATTACATGATGTGCTATTGTGCTCGGGATCTTATGAGGGAGTTATGTGGTGTAATATTTCACTCAATATACTTTTAGGGAATTATGAACTGGGGTATAGTGGTCCGGCTCCGGTGATGGAGTTATGTAATTCAGTATTGTTCTTGTACTCTTATAAGGGGTATATGCATTGGGGTCTAATACTCAATCTCACACAATCATATTTATACACCAATTGATCCTGTGTAGGAGTCTTTCACATGAGGTTATATGACATGGGTCTCTTGATTAGGGTTATGAGAATGGTTTTTGTGTAGGGTTTTATGTGATACACAATTTATATAGGTAAAAAAATTAACTCAAAAGGAATTGAATTCTGATAGTTTTATAAATAAAAATGAATATACTAAAGAAGAATAGATTGGGATCTATGATTTTAAATAAACAATAAAATTATAAAGGGGGATGATGACCATAAAGTTGTTAAAATGGGGAAGAATTAATCCAGATAAGTGCATAATGGGGGTTCAATGGAGATAATCCAAGGGAGGTAGTGAGATATATATTAATTTATTGTAAAGGTAGTGTTCATGAAATTTATTGGATGTGGGAAAAATATGTAATAAAAAATTAGTAAAGCATAGTGGATTTAGGCACATATAAACAACATCGGTGTGTGAATCTTTGATATAGCCCTTTATGAGGAATCAAGTAATTTTTTTTTCAGATTTTCTTTTTGAAACTTCTATATTTAGTGTTTGTACAGTACTATATGATTGGGTCATCTAGTTACTATAATAATGGGAACAAAATCTCCAAATCTGAATAAAAACTAACACCCTGATTCACTTCTCCTCTCTTAGTATGACCTGTGGTCTAGAAATAATTTTAATAGAAAATAAATATTTTAAAACAAAAGGATACATAAAATAAAAAATATTGAAATTTGTTACTATGATTTCATTAATCCATAATATAGTTGATTCTATATCACACATATAAATAAAAATACTTAAAATTATGAGTGTTATATGCTTCATGAATATTCTGATAAGATTCCTTTTGAAAAATAGTTTATGTTTCTGATACATGAAATTCATTCCATACTTTCCCAAATCAAAAATATTTTAATAAAATAAATAATCATACATAAGTTATCTTTCGATACATGTAAGATATTTTCATAATTAATATAGTTTCAAAAGAAATACTAAAAGATATTATTTATCTTATGTAGAAGATATATGGAAAATATAAAACCATCTCGTGATTTATTTTGAAAAAACTCCCCCCTTCTAAAGGAGTTATCCAAAATTATATACTAAAATTAAAAATTTAAAAAAATTTAAAGAAAAAAAATCATATGAAATATTATACTTGAAAGGGTCCATATGTAATGGTGAGAAACTAATACATTTGAGAACAAATTTTGGTTAAACTATTGATACCTAAGTGTTAAATGAACATATGTAAAAGTAAAAATATCATATGTTAGAGTAAGAAGTATTGATTCTTTCTGATTCCAGTACTTAGATTATTTCTTTGAAAAAAAATACTAAAATTTAGGTTACCAAAATTGTTTAGGTTTTGTAATATTAACAAATAATACTTTTAGAATCCACATCTACCCTGAACAATGGTGTTGATCAACTAAAGTTTATTTAGAAATAAAATACCTACTCAATCTAAATGATTAGATCATGTTCAAGGAAAAATGAATCCTCTAGTCACATCCTCTTTCAAATTTAATATAAAATGGTGCTCTTTTGGTATTATAACAGTTAGTATAAAAATGTGACTTCTCATATGAAAACCCAATTCAGGAATAATTTTTATAAGGTTTAATATATCTAAAAATCTTTTCAAAATTATCTCTACTAAAAATAAAATTATACTGATTCTTTTTTATGAATCTTAAAATCATATATTAGTTTAATAACTCATTTCATACCATCAAGAGTTGAAACTAAAAGGGTTGTATCATCAACTTCTAATAAAGTCTATAAATACATTTATTATCCTTAGATGGTTATGATTTATCTAGGTCATAGTCATTCTTTAACTTTTTTTGAATTTATCAAATAATGTCACATATTCTACCTTATATTAAAATGGAGAAGTATCCTATTAATCATTTAAATTAAAATAGTTCAAAGAATGTAGTGAAAAATTAATAAACGAATAAGAAATTATATTAGGTATGAATCATTATTCACTTAAAGGTAATTTGTTTTCGAAACTAGTTTTCTTTCAACTATCATTGATTTTTTAACCAATAAAATCCTATGATTTTAGTTTGTATTTCTTTTAAAAAATATTTTTTTGATATATTGGGATATACATAACACCAATCTCAAATGAACTAGGATATATTTTATTTATGTAAAACATTACAATGCATGGTAATCATTAATAAATAATGACAATTTAATATGATACATAACTAAGAAACATATATGAGCAATAGAACAACAAGTAAATAAAAAACAAAGACATGAAATCCTCATCCATGTTGTTTTATTTTAAGATCATAAATTTTATTATAAATATGTAAATAACAAAAACCAATGTAAATATAAATTTATTTTCTGAGAGGTATGAAAATGAATATCATGAATGATTTTAGAGATGTAATTAAAAATTTATATGGGAATGTAATATAACGATTATGTTAATGATTGTTGGATATATGAGAATTGGATATATGGATGATGATATTATAATTCCATTGAAAACTTAGTTGAGTGTAATAATCATTATTGAGATAAATTGAAAGTGGTATTCAATTAAAATGTGACTATTATAACATGGCTATTGAATTGTTTGGAAAATATAGAAGCAACCACATTATAAAATAGTTATAAAAAATAAAATAAATAAAATAAAAAATTAAAATTATTCCATATGTGGATAATTTTTCCATGATTTAAGAGTAGGTGGAATCATAAGGGTTTTCCCTAGACCATTTCAAATCTTAAATTAAACAATTATGGCTTAAAAAAATCATTTGTGGGGGAAATTTTATCTTGTGAAAATCAATATGCAACCCATATTAGTTGAAGCATCACTAAAAATATCCACTATTGATTATCTTACCCTAAGGTCCTATATATAAGTCTTTTGTGGTTATGTAAGTAGGATTTTGGATGATATAATCATCCATATAATAAAGGATATATATATTTTCATTATTACATGCATTTTTTTACATTTTTCATTTTAATAATGTTTACATATAAATAATTTATGTAATTAAATAATAATGTTTTTTTTGATGAAAATTAGTTGAAAAATTAAATTTATTTTTATTAAATAGATATCCAATTTCAATAAATTAGTAATGAAATAATTTAATGATAAAAATATTTATTTTCTAGAGATTTGTTTTTATGTGTGTGATATTTTTTATCTTAAAATATTAAGTTAATCACAAATAAATAAAAAATTTAATGAAATTTATTTATAATATATACTATCATAAAAATTATCATTAATTTAATATTTATTAAATGGAAGGTAATAATAATAAATCATTTTTTATGTTTAAAAGTAAATTTTTCTAATTTTTTTATTCATTATGTTTTTTATATTTTAATTAAATTTTATCACTTTTATAAATTGAATCTAATAAAATTTATTTCAAACATAAAATCTAAAAATATAAGTTAGTTAATAATTACAATTTCTCTTTTCATGCATAGAAATAAGTTATTAATGTAATAATTGAGTTAACACGGTAAACTTAAATTGAGATAAAATGGTTTAACTAAGGGGTAAATAACAAAAATATAATAAAATTTTATTTCTAAATGAGTATATGAAGGAATTTATGACAAAAAATTATCATATTATAATTATTTTTCAATTTTTAATATACTTTCTATGAGAAATTCCATTTCTTATTAAGTAAGGGATGAGAATTTGTAAAAATTCCACAAAAGATCACCTATAAAAGGAAAATACATAACCCAAAAAAATAAATTTTTTCCTTTAGTTTTATCTTGAATCCAACCAAAAAATTATCTATATAACATGTATCTCCTATGATTTATAACCTATAGTCATGAGATGGCTCCTCAAATCTATCATTTTGAGTGGGACCTCTAAGAGAAGATTCAAGTCTTTCATGTCAGTATTATCCTTACCTCAATAATTTTTATTTATTTTCTAATAAAAATAGTCTTAAATATGATTTATTAGTTTAATTAAAAGTTTTTAAAACCATCAATATTATTTAAAAGTTATATTTTTATTATATAAGAACATGTTCTTACTCATTCTACCATTATATCAAGTTGTTATTTGTGTCAATCTTACAAATTATATGGGAAATGTTATAACATTTACATAATGAATGATTAAGATAAATTAAAAAAAATAAACAATAATTATTTATTTATGATGTATTCATAATTTTGTATTGGATATATATATATATATATATATTTATTATCAAAATTAATTCTTTTTATTGAATTATATCCCCAAAAAAGGATTTTAATTACACTAAAATAATTGTCATTAAATATTATGTAAAATTTTCATTATACTCCATAACTATATAAAAAAAATGTTTAACCTCCATTTAAATTTTGGAAGTGATGAGAAAATGGTCGAAGATTAAGGACTAAAAACACCATACCAAACTTAGCACAAAACAAATGGGACAATTAACTCTCAAATATAATTTTTAACAAAGAATCATTTATAAATGTCTAATAAGAAATTATGAATGAATGGTTTAAAGTAAAATAAATATAATTTTTTAATATATTGTTAATAATCTAAAATTGAGTATATAGGATGTTAGAGTAGATATAAGCAAGAGTGAAACCAGGGTAAGGTGTTTTGTTGAATCAATATATTTTCATTAACTTGTATACTATCTTCCTTGATTATGTTCTTGTAAGTTTATTATATTATTATATTTCACTATTTTATATTTTATTTTCACTTTCTCTATTGGGAAATTATATTTTTGTGTCATAACATTCTTCTTTGATGGATTTAATTTTTCATTAAAATATTACATTTTTAAGAATAATTCTTACCCTATTTATTAGTTCATTACACTCCATGAATAAATTAATTATTTCCAAGAATATTTTAATTTATTATTTTTATATCCAAATATGTATTATCTTATCATAATACTCTTTATCTATTTAGAAAATTAAATTTTATAACTTTTTTCATCAAGGTGGGTTTTTTCTAAACTGATTAAAATATATAAAAATGAATTTCTTTCTACTTTAATATAAATTACATATTATTCTACACATTTAATTTCATAACTTTAATTTAATTTCAATGCTATATTATTTTATTTTCCTTTTAAATAATTTTAATTTTTTTTCAGCTTCTCAAAAAAAAAATAAAAGTGATTTCTAAATTCACAGTTTTATGATAATGTTAAAATCAGTTTTTTGAAAAATATTTTTATGGTTTATCTTTTATTTTTTTTATATATAAATGATATATCTCTTATAGATTTTGGTTTCAATAATGTCTCTCTAAATTTTATTATGATATAATTCTTTCAGAACATATATTTTTTGATATCAATCAATCCAGCTATTGATTTATTTTTTTGTGATACCATTTTAAAATTTAATGTAACCCATTTATTTCAAATATTTTTATTATAAGTTTCTTGGTAAATTTTTTATGGTACACATATGTATTTTTTATCAATATATGATGATTAGGTCTGATAAAACCCATTAATTAAGTGAGTAAATCTTTATATCTCATGAGAGAATCATATTATTCATGGATCTAGTTGCGTTTATCTATTTTATTAATAATATATATGGACTTAATTGTGTTTAAATATTTCAAAAATTCTTTGATTGGGAATAATTTAATTTATATATATTAAAAACACAGTGCATGGACCTAATTTTAATTAGCTATATTTATAACTCTATGAATGGATGTGATTTCATTCTGATAATGTTATTAAGTTATGGTTTACCTATGATTTCTTTTATAATACATGTGTTATACCCTGAGACAACCTCAGGGGTTGAATCAGTGTGATTTAAAAATTATATATTTCTACTTAATTTGATCAACAAAATTAATGATCTAATTCTCACATTTTTAGGAACTGTGTTGAACATGTCACTCTTAATGTATCATTTATAGAAATAGATAGAAATATTTAAGAAGGTAATGCAAGAAAAAAATAAAAATATTTTACATGGACTCCTACTATGGGATAGTCTATGGAGAATAAACATGGAATTATGTAGCTATCACAGAATACAATAATATTTATTATTTTTGTGGATACAATGTTTTGGAAATGGTTACTCTCTTCTAGGATCATTGCCTATATAAATGTCGAGGCTCTATCACACATCACCAGAGGCACACAACCTATAATTCTATACTGGACACTACTTTGGTGATGGGTTATTCATAGTTTATAGACATGTAGGTATCTTCAGTAGATAATTAATGTGATATTCTATCTCTAATTACAATAAGACTTATGTTGCATTGACTCTGAATTTGATGGTCTGTTGTACTCAACTTTGTTGAACTCTCCTTAAATTCTTGATGAAATCAACTCCACAATGTGAGATTTGAATCTATATAATGACCCAATATTTTCACCAATATATATTACATATTTTTAGATTAATATTCCTTATATAACATAACAACAAAATTCTAGAACCGTACAGGTTTAGTGTCTTTGGAAACATCAAAACAAAAACAACCCGTTCATATGACATCTACATCATCTCTTGATTATTCCTTCATAAATAGAAACCTTATTTAATACCTTTATAAATATATTTTAGAAAACAATCTTAAGAAAGGGTGATTTTAGATGTTCAGTAATGGTTATTAAGGGAGATAACAATGATTTCATAGGCATAATGTGAACATAATGGTATAAGAACATGAACACGACATTTGAAAATTATACCCAACATATCAAAGATCATAATCATGAATGATGGAATAAATATTGGAAGTTTATAAGACATTAATTATAAGTAAATCATAGAAAAAGATCCATGAGATCATAAAATTGGCATATGAAATGGAATTTATGGTTACACATTAGCATAGAAAATCATTTCCCTATTAGTCAAGGCACACTGTGAAGACCATCATAGAAAATAAATTCCTATACTAAACTGAGTTCTCTCCCCATTATAAACCTTTATTACTGAACTGGGTTTACTCCCTATTTAATAAATGTCTTGATAAACTAGGTTCACTCCCACCCCATCCATGTCTTGCAGAATTGGGTTCACTCCCCGTTCTAGCCCATTTTGCCTAATGAGATATAAATCCTAAACCATTTCATTGGATGGAGATTTAGGCCAAACCCTTCACATAATTTAAACCATATATATGTTTTCCACAATAATATAAATCATTCATCATATCATAACCTAAGGAAAGAAATGGGTTTCATAAGCATTTATTCATAACATAACCTAGGGAAAAAGAACATGTTTTATAAAAATCATTCAAACTTAAACATAAAAAACCATATAAATAGTAAGGATGGTATCCATGGATTATATTCCTAGTAAATAATAAGTATTATCAAATAATGTTATATTATATGGAAATTATTTTGAAATATTTCTTGAAATAATTCTCAAGGAAATATCCTTTCTATTTTGAAATCATTTCTATTAAAATCCAAAAAATTATAAAAAGAAAAAATTTATTTAAAAAGAACCTTGTATGATTTTAAATTAATATTAAAATAATTAATGTGTCATTATCATGGAAAACTATTCTCATACATTATAATTTTATGAGAACATTCCCTCAGTATGTTGTCGGAAAAGTCACAAAGCACCTCCTTAGGGAAAAAAGATTTCATTCAAAACTTTTAGTAAAAATTTACTCATGGGTAAAAATTAATTTAAAAAATTGAATGAGAATAATAAAAACATTTTTATAAATATTTATATGGTAGATAAATTTACCTCAGTGGATACTTGAATATAAACAACCCTGAATGATGATGAGATTATGAAATAAACCATTACCTCAAGTCTAGCCTTTCCTTATTCAAGTTCAAACCTCCTATATAATTAATATTGATTTATTATAAATTTATTATATAAATTTAATTCTATAATACCATTTATTATTTATTTATATCATCTAATCACCTATTTATTAATAGTTTGTCATTGAAATCATTGTTCTGGGTGATAACTGTTTTGTTTTCCAAGAAAGTTTTAGTTCAATAGTATTGGGACTTATAATTTGATCTTAGTATCATCATTCCCATAGTTTTAATCATGATATAAACACCATATGAAATAAATAAATAAATAAATATTTATTATTATTCATATAACATAGAGATAAGAAAATAAATTACATTGTTCATGGAGATGGTGGGTTGTATGTATGCATGACCATTGATTTAAATTTTTGTTTGACACAATTAATGAGAGTTAAATAAAATTTTTGATTTATAGAATAATTAATATATAATAAATATAATATATATTAATTAAACTCAACCTGATAGCCATCTATAACATATGGTGATGAAAAATAAATTGCATCTCTATATTAATAGGGTAATCCATACATATGCATTATTGATAATTTCACTTCTTGTTTGATTGGAAGAGGGTGTATAATAGTGTTATCATAATAATAATAAAATTTAATAATATTTTGGGTAATTAATTTATAATTTTATGATAGAAAAATATATTAATATGAGTTAAGGAAGAGAATAAAAAAATTAATCAATTGGAGAAATTACATCCTCATTGAAATACCTACTTTGGATCTCCTCTAAAGTGATACAGAGTTGGTATTTTGAGAAGAAAACCAAATATAATATATATATAGGGAATTTTATAATAAATTTTTTGAGGTTATAGTCAATATATAAGGATTATAAGAGGTTTATAAAAGTTATGGAGGAGGTACCCTTTTATAATCGGGATGATGAGAACTTTAAGAATTTATCAAAATATTAAATTATAATGACTTAATTTTTATCTAGATATTACACAATGGAGATTTATTCATATATAATATGGTATAATTTTTTAATTTAATAAAATATTACATTATAGATAGGTTTTCTATTATTTTAAACCATATCATTTTGATTATCCCTCAGTTAACCCATTTTAATTATAACAATGATAAAAACTTCTTCAATATTAAAAGGTTGTAATTTTTACATATATGGTGTCAAATTGAAAAAAATGGCAAATAAATTACATTTTAGACTTTATAATAATAAATGGTTTAAAAATATTATTTTTTAATTATTTTAATAAAATATTAATCCCATAAAATATCATTATTGTCAATATTAATAATATTCACTACTTTGATTTTTAAAAATTTACATAAAACATTTAAAAGTAAAACAAAATATTATATTATATCCCAAAAATTTCAAGGAAACATATTAAATATGTGGGCCACCATAAATATCTCAAATTATATTTCTTTTAAAATAATAATCATTTATTTCCCCATGTGGACACATAAGACATATTTAAGACAAGGAAGCTGAAATTTTGTGACATTTACAAAACATATAAGCCATTTGCATGGAAATTTGTATATCAAAAAACTCAATACCGTACATAAGTTATTAATGGATTAAATAACTTTATCCAATAAGAAATAGGATAAAAAATTGTGGCCTTATCACTTAATTTTAATCCATAGTAACATGTTTTACCCTTGAGAGAGCTAATAAATTTTACAATAGTTACTATTCATATTGAAAAAATAACACATTATTAATTACTAAATTTGAACATCATGATTCTAAATATTTAATTAATTTATCTAATTCATTGCCTATATATGTCACAAATTAATTTTAATGTTAGTGAACAAAATGTGAAAAAATACATTTTTAAGTGTAACATTGGATTCACTAGTAGAAAATACCATGGACTAAGGGTTTGGAACCATTGGTATATGACCCAAAACCATTGGCATAGGATATAACTTTGGTTTGGATGAATTTAAGCCTATATTCCATTGTTATAGACCTATAAAAATGGTTTTGAGAATCTATTGGTATAGGTTTATACCAACGTTTCTGAAAATTATTGGTATAGGTATATACCAATGGTTTTAATAATAGTTGGTGTATGTATTGTTAAATAAAAAAGCATGGATGAATTTGATCCCAAAACCTCCAACTTATATCTGAGCGACCTTACCACTAAACTATAACAAATTTTGTGAACATAATATGATATATATACATATATATGTATATTTAATATTAATTTAAATTTAAATTTATTCAATGTTATTTGATAAAAGAATATAGAAAAAATAGAAATTACTATACCAATAGTTTTCCAAACTATTTGTATAGTTATTTTTAATTTTGGGACCTATACCAATGATTTTTCCAAAACTGTTGGTATTGTGTTATATTTTGGAAACTATACCAATGGTTTTGGATAAATCTTTGGTATAACTATGACATATATCAATGGTTTTTTCAAATCTATTTGTATAGGGTCTTAATATAAAAGTTATACCAATGGTTTTTGACAAACTATTGTTATAGTTATGACCCATTCCAATGTTTTTTTAAAAATTATTGGTATAGGGTATTATTATGAAATCTACTCCAATGGTTTTAAAAATTTTTTGGTATAGATATGACTTATACCAATTATTTTTCAAAAATTATTGGTATAGGATATCTATATGATAACTATAGAAATGATTTTTTTTTCAAACTGTTGGTATAGGTCTGTTGTTTTAGCTCGAAATTATAATAGTGATTAATTATTTTCCTGTTCTTAGAAAAATATTTTTTGAATTTTTAAGACATTTGATCAAAAAAATAGAATTAAATTTTATAAAATTCATTCATAAATATTAATTTAATATATTTTTATAAAATATACAACATGTATAATTTATTTTCAAAAAAAATAAATTTCATTTTAAAGCAATATTTGTTTTAAATTCTAATCATTTGATAACTAATGAATTTATTTTGTAATGTATTGACCACATATTTTTTTCCCAATTTAGTTATTAATATTCATACCTACAAAGGTAATGGATAAATTATAAATGACACTTAATAATGTCACATGTTTCATTTAAACTTGTTGTTTCATGCAACATAAGCTATTGAAGAAAGAATATTAGTTAAAAGAGAGATATTTATTTAAACTATTAGGGTGTTACACTCTACCACCATTAAAATGAATTTCACCCTAAAAGAACCATAACTCGGATACAAATAGATGATGATACCTATACCTCATCACATCCTCAGGTTACCACATAGCTTCTTCAAATTGGTGGTTTCACCATAAAACTTTAGCCAGTTGAGTGATATTATTTGATAGAACATTATATCTATAATCCAAAATCTCTATAGTTAATTCTTCATATGAAATATCTTACAGAAGTCGTATAATATATGAGTTTAGTACATGTGAAGGATTTGGTATTTACCTTCTTAGGATAGATACATGGAATATATCATGAAAATGAGAGAGATTTAGTGTATGTGAAAATCGATATGATACCATCCCAACATGATCATGAATTTAAAAAAGACCAATATACCTTGGAATTATATTATTATTCTTTCCAAATATCATTAATCTCTTTAAGGGAGATATTAATAGAAATACCTTGTCACCCACTTCAAACTCTAGGTCTTTCTTTCGATTGTCAGCATAACTTTTTTCGACTCTAATATGTTCTTATATGCTGGGGAATCGATTGAACCTTCTCTTACATTTCCTTAACTAGATAAGTTCTAAATATCTTTCTTAACCCAACTTCATTCCATCATGTTGGAGTTATAGTCTTTTTTCTATATATGTTTTCATAAGGATCCATCTATATTATGGAGTGAAAGATATTATTGTAGGGAAATTATACAAATGGAATGCATTGTTCCCAACCTTTTTCAAAATACATAGAGAAATATATCAGCATACCTTCTAGGGTTTGAATGGTTCTCAAACTGATAATACGTATGAATATTATAATAAGTACTAGAACTTTACTCTATATCCAGAGTCTGCTAAATACTTCAAAATATTGAGGTAAACCTTGAATCCCAAATTGATAAAATGGAATGTGGTACACCATAAAATATTACCACTTCCTTAATATATATTCTGTAAATAAAATCAATATATAAATTTTATATGATAGTACTGATGTTTTCTAACTTTATAAGGTGATCTACTGTAACCTATATATTATTATTCCATTTAGATGTTTTGAGGAGTCAAATGAAAAAATATAGGGTGATGTTTTCCCATTTCCATTTTGTTATGTGAAATGGTTGTAACATCCCCTTATACTTTTGTATCTTAACCATAAATTTCTGGCATATCAATCATTAAGAAACATACTATGAAATATCTCTCTTTATTCCATCCCACCAAAAATACTATTTTAGGCCTTTATACATGTTTGTACTTCCAGGATGAATAGTGAACGATGAACTATGATCCTTATCTAACAAGTCTTTCTTTAAATATGGTATGGGAGGGAAACAAGCACGATTCTTAAAAATTATTATTTCATTAAAATCAAAGTTGAACACAAGAACATTTCTCACCTTATTTTTTATCACTACATATTCTTTCTCTAACCTCCTTAATTATCATTTATAGATGGTTGAACATTAATTTGAGAAATACAGGATTTACCTCCTCCCATCATGATTTAAATACCCAAATTTTTTTAAAATATATAAATATTGAGTCTTTTTATCCTTATCAAATATAGGTTAGCATATTATTTTTAAATCAAAGAATCTTCCCCCTTGTTCACTTTCCCAAGGTGGTAATTTATTGACCATTAATCAACTTCAATCAACTCTAACCATATTATTTAATGAATATTCACCTCCTTCTATGTGAATATATAAATTAAACTTTTATGATTCCTATATATATATATATATCAAAATTTTCTCCATAAAGTTAGATCATTGATAAATTTTCTGAAAATATTACCACAACTAACTCTAAATCATGAGTTGTGTAATTTTTATCATGATCCTTTAGTTTTTGTGTGGAATAAGTTATAACCATGTTATTTTTCATGATAATTCATCCCAATCTATTATCATATTCATTATTATTGTTTAGTTATCATTATAAACTATAAGGTAATGTAATGACATGGGTGATGATTAACCTTATCTTTGATTTTTGGAAATTTTCTTCACATTAATTTTCCCAAAGGAACATGTAACCCTTTTGAGTTAACTTGGTGAGTGGGTTAGATTATCAAGAGAAATTATCTACATTTAACGTCCTGATCCGGAATACCATCGAACCGGTGGCCGGACCAGTGGGTCACATGGCCTCAAGCGCATCTCCCTGTAACCCATAGGCTTCCAACTAGCAGTGAGGGTCTCGGGAGGTGATAATGGGGAGACTATACCCTCATATCAGAGTAACACATCGATATTGTCAGAGTAAATATCATTCAGTAGCGGAAGCAGTAAGAAATTGGAAGATATCAAGGGAAGACAGAATAATATTCGTTTTATAAAAGATGGCAAACGCCAGTTTACAATACATGCATGTACATATGACGATACCGTTATGGAAGCAAGAAATCAATACAACATGCTTTACAATCAATAAAAAAAAATACAACAAAGCCCAACGATGATCTCCAGAGCATCCCAAGCTCCCGCTTGGTCCTTTGATCCTAACACCTAAGGTACAAACAACACATCACAAAACCTAGGTCCTGCAAGCAAGAAGGTATTCTCATGTACCCTAGTGCAATGGTGGCCCGAGTAGGGTGTGAGATATAAATCTCAGTAGGCCGGAACCACCGGTGTCTACCCAATTCAGATAGTGTATAATAACTAAATAGTGAGCATGTATGGATAAATAAGTAAGGATTAAGTAGAATTATAAAAGTAAATAATACCTGTCAAGGTTGCCATGGGACACCTGACAGTTATACTAGATTTTGCTCGTTGTCGGTAAAGTAATCTGATCATGTCACCATATATATATATATATAAGCATTTAGATCATAGATGGAGTGGACTAATAATGTCTCCCATCCATTAGTAAGATTAGAGGGCACGAGGTAAGAATGCCTCTCATCCGTAAAGGTCAACTTCCAAGGGGTAAGAATTCCTCCCTTCTATACACGTATATAGAATAAAGGCCACGAGGTAAGAATTACTCTTATCCCTATAAGTCAAATAGAAAGGGGTAAGAATTCCACCCATCCATCACATTCATTCAACTGGTATGGGGTATAACTGCTTCCCATATGTCACATTCATAATACTGGAATGGGGTATAACTGCCTCCCATACAGACATGTAATCGTCAAAATAAGTCAACTGGAAAGGGGTAAGAATGCCTACCTTCCAGACATGTAATCATCAAAAGAAGTCAACTAGAAAGGGTTAAGAATGCCTCCCTTCTAGACATGTACTATCACATTGGCCTAGGGTATAACTGCCTCCCATCCAACCACGTATCTGTCACTAGGTGGCCTCAGCATGTGCTCACCCTTATTATCATTCATTATGTGGAATGAGCATGTGCACACTCAAAAAACAAACATGTCTATAGTACTACTTCTTATGGCATTACCTCATAATCATTCAAAGAATCATACCACATACACATAAGCGAACACATTCATGTTCATACTTAAGGAAACCCATCTTAAGTATCTAAAACAAGATATTCACATATTCATTTCCCTAACATAAGTCGTGATAATTATTTTTTCCCAAGGTGTGGTCGTACCACCATATTCTGTTCCTCCCTAGTTTCACCATTACATATTAAAGGATATGTTTATCATTATTTAACCCTTTGATACCTTCTAAACGGAACAAGTAATTTAGTCTTAAGTCATCCCACTATGGTTATCATCTTACTCAATTTTCCTAGACATGGAAAATTGACCCAACACAAGTATCACAACAATTTCATTCCCTTTGTCTCGACAAATCAAGTTCACAAACAAAGCATCCAAGAGGCTCCACAACATTCCATCAGGAAAGCATAAAAATTTTATCACTACTTTATATCTTGAAGACAGCGCACCTCTGGTCGAGTGGTTTTATTATTAAATCGTTAGTTTAGTGACCAAGCAACCCTTTTATGTTATTTCTGCAATTCACAAGATTTTTACAAAATCATTTAATCAGAACTAAACTGGAATAATTAAAATGATAAGGAAGTGCAATATTCAACTCACTATTACTTTACTTAAATTTAAAAGGGCAAGGAGAGGGACCCTACCTCCAGGTGGATCCATCCGTCCACTCCGGCTCTTGGCACTTTCTAACTAAGAGCCGATGTTGCTCCCCCACTGAGCATAGGCACACCTATGCCTACACAGGCGAGTCTCCTAGACTTTGGTGACTCGAAACCACGCCAAAACCTTCAATGCAGTAATTGATAAATACAAGGAATGTTAAAACACTTAAAGAAACCATTCTAGGTGATGCGAAACCAAAAGCGTAACAAAAACCTCACCTCGAACCAAAGCCGGCAAACCGAAACAGGGCGGAACCACACAACGAACCTCAAAGCCCCACAAGCAATATGTCAGGAACCCATAAACACCAAAATCCCCAAACTTAACAAGTTAGAATCAAAGAAAGAGGTGAAATCCTGACCCCGAAACCATACCAATGGTCCAAAACCACCCGAACTGCTTCGCCTTCAGCGGCGGTTGCCGTAATGCGCACCAGGGAGTCCCTACGAACCATCTGCATTGACCTAGAACAAGAAAAAATCGAAAAATGGATCACCCTAAACCCTCGGGCGTTCAGCCGCACCTCACATGGCACCGATTAGGTCGAAAAGAAGCCGGAGGAAGGGAGGAGAAGCAAGAGGGGAGCTTACCATGGATATTCGATGAAGAATCGGCCAGAAATTGGAGGAGGAACCTTGACCGAGAGGATGCCGGAAGGGAGTATCTCACGTGGATCACAGGAAAAAAGGGGGATACATTGAAAGGAGGGGTGAGGGAGAGTTAATTAGGATTCAGGTTTTTAATTTATTTTTTTCTTTTATTTTAAATTTTAATCAAATTCTTAAACACACCCAACCGCATGTTTTGACCCGCACAGTTTGGAAAATCGTGCGCAAATCGTGTAAAGTCCACTGCCTCTAAGACACTCGCTACATAGGCTAGGCGCACTGTTTAGGAAAAAATGTGCATCCCGTGTGAAAGCCACTACCCACCTGATTTAGGCCGCACGGTTTGGGCCGCACGGTTTTGTCAACCCGTGTGCCAACCGTGCGCCCTCTTGAGTCCCTAAAAAACTCAGGTCCGGCGCTTCCGAAACTCTCTGAGTCACTTGGGAAACTCCTTGGGCATTCGCCCAAGAACAAAATCAAAAAAACAAAGCGTTTCAACTCTCGGAATTCTGTTCCGAAGATCTATTTTAAAAACAACCCATTCAGTAATTGAAAAAGTTCAAATTCATTCGGGTTTTAGTCCGGTTCAAAATGCTGATCATTACAACCTTCCCAGCTTAGAACTTCTCATCCTCGAGAAGCCTTTGAGAGCAACCTACACATCACCCAACCTATAAGGGACATGAAGCTTTATTCAAATGATCATGTTGCATTCCTAAACATCCAACACACATTAAGCATCAATTAAACCATACAACGCTTAAGCCACCAAAACTCGAGCCAACGCTCATTTCCCAAGAGAAACACCAAGAAAACTCTTCCTGAGCCCATCTACCCAGAGAGACAAACCCGTCGTCATCTCGCCAAGAATCCAGCCACAGGTACTTCCCACCTTAGATTTTTAACGTCAAGCAACCAAATCCAAACTACGGTTCGGACCACCATTGGAATTAACTTTCAAAGAACGCCCCAAGCGTTCCCATGACGCTCCTAGAGTGATTTGAAACATATCAAACGGTCGATTCCCCATCGACCAGAAGGACCAAGTCAAGCCGGTTGTTCATATTAGGCATCAACCGACACAAACCGCACTCGCCTCTACCTGAGGACGTTCCAGAGAACGGTATGTCACCGACCGCAGACATTAAACAAGATCGTCGAGTCAAGCCATCTCCTGCTGATTATTAACAAGAACCCTCATCCTAAATGGCTGACGTATTTCAAACAAAACCACAATTCCTTTCTCCAAGGAACCTTATGTTTAGCACAAACACGTTCACCGAAGCCTACACCCAAATTCTGATGAAGTTTCCAAGATCAAACCATACAAGAATCCATGCATCCTGCGTGAAACGCCGAAATAGAACCATCCGATCAAGACCAACGGCTTCGAAGCATTATATCTGATAAGACCGACACTCTATTAGTGCAACTAAAATGAGGACAAGATAGGGGACATGCTCGTCACAAAACAGAATACACTAAGAGGTTTGAACGAATTCCAGTTAATCACACCAGACTACTGAAAGGAAGAACATTAAAACCTCAACTGGGCGACTTCAAGGAAGGAACTTGGCTTCACCTGCCGACACATCCACATGATTTAAAACACGCATACCTCAAGGCATTCAAACATGACAAAACATTTCCATAAGGAATTCCAGCTACTGTCTATTCTACTTGGAAGGTCAAATTTACTAGATTCGATGCAACGCGCTCCCAACCTTAGGAGTATCCTAGTCATCAAAGGGAAAGAAGATAAACTATCCAAGCACAAACACGCTAGTACACAAACACCGCAAACGATCGTGTGACACTCCTCCGCTAAAATTACATCACCAAACAGCCGAAGAATATACAAAACAAGGAAACCATCGTGTCAAAACACACGAGTCATTAGAAAGTCATCCCGAACATTGGGACAAAACAATTCTTTAATGTCAGGCCACTCTATTAAGGAGATTACCCAAATCCGCAACGAAAGTCAAAACCCAATGACCACCCATTCAAAAAAGGGTTTCACTATAAAGATAAGTGTCCAACAAGGGACAACGACACCTCACGTCAGAAATCTCACAGTACAAGAAAGGAATTAAAATGCTAAGGGTGCTACCAACCACAGGCTATCCCCTTAATAAGATCAAACATCAACCCTAACGACGGGTCACGCCAAAAAAAGTCACTAGGTTCAAAAGCCAATCATCAAAACACCGCTAAGGAAACGACACCCACAGGAAACACCTACGGTCCCATTCTAAGGCAACTCGATGGGAATCTCAAAACTACCCCTTACACTAGGGTTTCAATGCACCACCACAGTTTCCATTACCAAGACCTAAAAATTTTACCCCATTTAAACTCTAGCCAATTAAAAACTTCAACCAAGCATCAAGAAAATAGGGAAGTTTCACAAAAACTACCTTTTAAAAACATTAAACATTCATAGAGATCCCGTATTTATCAATCAAAAGAGAAAAAAAATCCATCTAAACAAAAGGGCGACCTACTAGGGTCCCATTCAATCCATCTTGGGTTCTTCAAGAAGCAACCCCAAAGAAAATTATCAATTTTTATCAAACACCCCAAACTGGGTTATCTCATACAACACTCTTCAACTGACCTACTCGGGTCCAGTTGCACATTTAACAGTTAGCCAAGACCTTTCAATTTAGAAATTAGGAAACATTTTCCATTTAATCATTTCACAATACAAAAAATCCTTTACATTTAATACAGGTTGTCATATCCCAATTCATGAAGTGCCCATACAATTCATGAATTGAAAATTGACTCCGTTTTTTTTATCAAAACTAGATTCCAACCTAGAATTTAACATGCTCACATGGAATGGCCCAAGTATATGGGTGGCCATCTACCAACCTATAAAGCACCCATCACTTTATAAATTGGCATTTGGCTCCCCTTTTTAATCAAAACCAATTTACCTTATCATTTTAATTTCCACAGCTATACATTTTAATCAAACTCCCAACAACGTATTTATATCATGCTCAGAATGGTTTTAATATACTGGTTACCCCTTCCTGTTTGTAAGGTGCCCATACACCTTACAATCAAAAATTGGTTCCCATTCACTCACAACCCAGGTACAACCAAAGAAAGACATGCCATAATAAGCAATAAATATAAAACATGTTATATCATAGAAGCATGTTATAACACATAAGCATGGAATATAATCACTTAATCATATTATACAGGCAAGTTAAGATGCAACTACAAGGCATGGAACATGCATGAAATGTTAATTACTATGTGCCTAATATGATGCATGGAATGCAGTTTCCTTGCCATATCAGGCCAAGGGTAAAATTAAAGGAATTTCATAAACCATAAGCAGCAGAAAATACAACAGTCACTCAAGGTGGAATAATATCAACTGTAATAGAAAACAACATGAACAAAAATTCCCCACCCTGGCCACTTGGTCATTTCCCATACGAGGGGTGATCAGTCCCAAGCACGACTATTAGCCAAGTCCCGACACTTTCCTGATCTCCTGTCTACCACCCCAAAACAGTAAGGAAAATAAAAGAAACACCTCTGATACCACTTTTTAACATCCCATCCCGGCATACCATCGAACCGGTGGCCGGACCGTTGGGTCACATGGCCTCAAGCACGTCTCCCCGTACGACAGAGGCATCCGACTAGTAGCGAGGGTCTCAGGAGTTGATAGTGGGGAGACTATACCCTTATATCAGAGTAACACAGTGGTATTGTCAGAGTAAATATCATTCAGTAGCGGAATTAGTAAGAAATTGGATGAAAGTAAGGAAAGACAGAATAATATTCATTTTATAAAGGACTGGAAATGCCAGTTTACAATGTGTGCATGTACATATGACGATACAGTTATGGAATCAGGAAATCAATACAACATGCTTTACAATCAATACAAAATAAAAGACAGCAAAGCCCGACGGTGATCCCCTGATCATCCCAAGCTCCCGCTTGGTCCTTTTCTCCTAACACCTCCGGTACAAACAACACATCACACAACCTAGGTCGTGCAATCAAGAAGGTCTACTCAGGTACCCCAGTGCAATGGCAGCCCGAGTAGGGTGTGAGATATAAATCTCAGTAGGCCGGCACCACCGGTGTAAACCCAATCCAGATAGTGTATAATAACTAAACAGTGAGCTGGTATGGAGAAATAAGTAAGCAGTAAGCAGAATTACAAAACTAAATAACACCCGTCTAGGTTCCCATGGGACACCTGACGGTTATACCAGCTTCGTCTTGTTGCCGGTAAAGTAACCTAATCAGGTCACTATATATATATATATATATATATATATATATATATAAAAGCATTTAGGTCATAGATGGCATGGGGTAATAATACCTCCCACCCATTAGTAAGATTAGCGGGCATGAGGTAAGAATGACTCTCATCCCTAAAGGTCAACTGGAAAGGGGTAAGAATGCCTCCCTTCCATATATGTATAGAGAATAGCAGGCACGAGGTAAGAATGCCTATCTTCCCTATAAGTCAACCGGAAAAGGGTATGAATGCCTCCCTTCCATCACATTCATTCAACCAGTATATGGTATAACTGCTTACCATCTTTCACATTCATAATACTGGCATGGGGTATAACTGCCTCCCATCCAGACATGTAATCATCAAAAGAAGTCAACTAGAAAGGGGTAAGAATGCCTCCCTTACAGACATGTAATCATAAAAAGAAGTCAACTGGCTAGGGGTAAGAATGACTCTCTTGCAGACATGTACTGTCACACTGGCATGGGGTGTAACTGCCTCCCATACAACCACATGTCTATCACTAGGTGGCCTCAGCATGTGATCACCCTTATTATCATTCATTATGTGGCATCATCATGTGTGCACTCAAAAAAAACATGTCTATAGTAATACTGCTTATGGAAGTACCTCATAAACATTCAAAGAATGATACCACATACACATAAGTGAACAAATTCACATTCATACTTAAGGAAACCCATTTTACGTATCTAAAACAAGATATTCACATATTCATTTCCCTAACATAATCCGTGCTCACTACGTTATCCCAAGGAATGGTCGTAGCACCCTAGTCTGTTCCTCCCTAGTTTCACTATTCCATCTTAAAGGATACATTTATCATTCTTTAACCCTTTGATACCTTCTAAAGGGAACAAGTCATTTAGTCTTAAGTCATCCCACTATGGTTATCATCTTACTCAATTTGACTAAACATTGAAAATTGAACCAAACACAAGTATCACAACCACTTCATTCCCTTTGTCTCAACAAATCAAGTTTACATACAAAGAATCTAAGAGGCTCCACAACATTCCAGCAGGAAAGCATAAAAAGTCTATCACTAAATTTTATCTTAAAGACAATGCACCACTGGTCGAGGGGTTTTATTATTAAATCGTTAGTTTAGTGACCAGGAAACCCTTTAATCATATTCCTTCAATTCACACGATTTTCACATAAGCATTTAATCGGAACTAAACTTGCATAAATAAAATGCTAATGCAGTGCAATATTCAACTCACTATTAATTTACTTAAATTTAAAAGGGAATGGAGAGGGACCCTACCTCTAGGTGGATCCATTCATCCACTCCGGCTCCTGGCGCTTTCTAACTAAGAGCTACAGCTGCTCCCCCACTAAGCATAGGCACACCTATGCCTACGCAGGTGAGTCGCCTAGACTTTGGCAACTCAAAACCACTCTAAAACCTTCAACGCACTAACAGATAAATACAAGGAACCTTAAAACACTTAAATAAACCATTCTAGGTGATGTGAAACCAAAAGCGTAACAAAAACCTCACCTAGAACCAAATCCGGCAAACCGAAAGAAGGCGGAACCACACAACGAACCTCAACGCACCACAAGAAACATGTCAAGAACTCATAAACACCAAAAGCCCCAAATTTAACAAGTGAAAAACAAAGAAAGAGGTGAAATCTTTACCCCGAAACCATACCAACAGTCTGAAACCACCCGAACCACTTTTCCTTCAGCGGCAGTTGCCGGAACACGCACCAAGGAGTCCCAACGGACCTTCCACACCGACCTAGAACAAGAAAAAACTAAAAAAAGGATCACCCTAAACCCTCGCGCGTTCGGCTGCACCTCACCAGGCACCAATTAGGTCAAAAAGAATCCAGAGTAAGGGAAGAGAATAAAGAGGGGAGCTTACCATGGATATTCGATGAAGAATCAGCCAGAAATCAGAGGAGGAACCTTGACCGAGAGGAGGCCGGAAGGGAGTGTCGTGCGCGGATAATGGGAGAGAATGGGGCTGCGTCGAAAGGAGGGGTGAGGGAGAGTTAATTAGGTTTCAGGTTTTTAATTTATTTTTTTCTTTTATTTTAATTTTTAATCAAATTCTTAAACACACCCAACTGCACGGTTTGACCGACAAGGTTTGGAAAATCGTGCGCAAACCGTGAGGAGTCCACTGCCTCCAAGACACCCACTGCATGGGAATGTTGCACAGTTTAGGAAAACGTGTGAAGCCCGTGCGAAAGCCACTGCCCATCTGATTTAGGCCGCACGGTTTGGGCCGCATGGTTTGGTCAACCTGAGCGCCAACCGTGCGCCCTCTGCAGTCCCTTAAAAACTTGGGTCCGACGCTTCTGAAACTTGCTGAGTCACTTGGGAAACTCCTTGGTCCTTTTCCCAAGCACAAAAACAAAACAAAAAAGCGTTTCAAATCTCATAATTCCGTTTCGATGCTCGGTTTTAAAACAACATGTTTAGTAATCGAAAATCTTCAAATTCCTTCGGGTTTTAGTCCGGTTTAAAACATGGGTCATTACACTACAAATCTATAATAATATCCATCCAAAATGAGAAAAATTTGGATCTCATTAACCATTTTTGGGCTATAATATATAACTTCCATCTTTGATGGATATATATATACCCTATCTTGAGATTATTTAACCCAAAAATGAAACATTCTGAATCCAGAACTCAAACTTGTTAATTTTTTTATATTGAGTCTACTTTATTAGAGTCTTTGTATAGTCCTCAAGTGATATTTATTCCCTTCCTTGATCTTTGAATATAAAATAATATAATCTAAAAATATTACAAAAAAATAACAAAGATAGTATCCAAATACTTTATTCATAAAATCCATGAATATATAAGGGAATTAGTAAGACCAAAATGCATCACTCTAAATTCATAATTTCAATACATTGTACATAATACTGTATTTGGTATATCTTCCTTTTTAACCCACAATTGATGATATCTATAATGAGGATGAATATTGTAAAAGTATTGAGATTTGTTTATTTGGTCAAATATGTTACCAATATGGGGAAGATGATAATTTACATTGATATTAATCTAATTAAGTTCTCAATAATCAATGAAAAATACTACTAATCCATATTTCTTCTTAAAAATAAAATAGGTGAACCCCAAGGTGATGAAACATGGAATTTTAATCCCTTAGCAACGTTTTCAAAGATATTATTCTTCAATTATTAAATCCCAATTAGGTCCATTATACAAGGAGTCCTTGAAATAGGCATAGAACCTTGTATGGGTTTTATTGAAAACTCAACATCATGATTTGGTTGAAGTCCTATAAAATGTTTAGAAAAGACATCAACAAACATTTTTACAATTTTGACATACTTAATTTTGAGTTTCTCTCCGACTATATAAGATAGATAACCATTATATATACAAATTAAGTCTCAAAAGATGGAATTAATTTCATTTGAAGTTCATATTCATCCTTCAATAAATAGAATATCATAGGTTAATTCAGAATATAAAATGTGACCTATCTTCCTCGTTAAATTCTATAAGCTCTATATAGAGAAAATCAATCCATTACAAGAATAACCTCAATTTGACTAAAGGAAAGATCTTATGAATCTTAGGAAGAAATTTATGACAAACATCAACCAGAGAAGAATTCTATAAGATCATTGTGCCATTATTAGTCTTCAAAATATACCCAACTTCTAGTTTTGAGTGGATGATAAGTGTACATTTCACCACTTATTTTTCATACGTGACATCCCTAATAGTGATCTCATTTGAAATCCCTTTTTATTTGTTCTTGATGGGTTTCAAACATTGATCATCATCATTAAACCATATATTTGGGTACTAATTAACATATTTCTTAGTTTACATACACTTGAAGTGATGATGTGTGGGAGGTACATTTTTTAAAGCCTTTCATCATTAGATATGTTTTTTCCACCACATCGACAATCAATTAATTAATTTACTTCCTTCTACACAATATTCCTTTACTAGTCCTTTTAAGGAATTTTATTATAGGATTTTTACCACAATTTTATCATAAAGGATAACTTGTATTATACTCTCCATTGGTTGTAGAGTTTTATTTTTAGTGAATCTTTATTTTCATTCCAAAAATATTAAATTGATATATAACTCCAACCTCCATTTCCACCATGATGAAAAATTTTATGATTTATTCATAGCTACTAAAGTATATTATAGATAACACCTTTCAAATACTTGGTTTAAATATAATAAAAAATAGATAAAACTTATATTTGGGTTGAATAATAATTCCCTAAGTGTACCTCACAAGTATTTTAAAATTTATTTTATAGGTTCTCAGAGATTCAACATTATTTTTCATTAACTCAAGGAATTACATCTCCATTTCCATCTGCAAAATACATGGAATGTACTTATTGAAAAATAATTTCTTGAACTCAAACCATTCCATGAAGTCAGTTTCATCTCATTACCTTGTATTCTTGAAAAGATTTCACTATTGATCTACTTCACCTTCCAAACTATACACAACCAAAATTACTTTATCATGTTATGAACATTGGAGAATAAAAAATATCTTCTCAGGGGTGTTGATCTATTACTTTTCCACTAGTGGATTGTAAGTCTTGATGAAAGAAGGTTGATGTTGCCTCATGAAGGTCTTAACAAAATGTTGTTCACTTATTTTCTCATTTCAGAAGTACAACATGATTCATAGATTGATAATTTTTTGTAAGAAATGAAATAGTATTTTACATTCCAACTCCCATAACATTTGTTTTATTTGGAGGAAAATCAGTGCATTGTTCTTCATATTCAACATTAATGTGATTCCTTCGAGTTCCATCCATTGGCTAAACGAAAAAATCATAGTGTTAGAAACACTAATCACAATGATAAAACTACATAACAAAGCTAAATTTATTATAAAATCTCAATCTTTGACTTCTTTTGTTTAATCATAGGACATTCATGATTATTTGAATATTTCTAGGATTCTAACCTATACTTAGATTTATCCTTAGGGATCTTACTAAGATTTTCCCACCCTAATATCCAAAGGTTAACTAAACCTTACACTGATACATACTATAATGACTTAAATATTTCATACATAGACATTACACCTTTTTAGATGAATATTCATTAAATACAATAACAAATCCATTCCATAACCGTATGGGTTTAGTGTATTCAGAAACATGGAAATGTAAATCACTAGATCATAAAACATATACATCATATACCTTTTTTTACTTGATAACTAGAACCCATATTTAATATCTTTATTCATATCATCAGTAATAGAAACATAAAAACGGAGATTTTATATGTTAAGTAAGGGTAAAAAATAGAGATAACCATGATTTTATAAACATAATATGAGCATAAGGGTATAAGAACATGAACACAATATTTTGAAAATGTATTTTTTCATATCAACGAACATAATCTTGAATTATGGAATAAATATTATTTGTTGATAAGACATGAATCCTAAGGAAATTAGAGAAATTAATCCATGAGAGAATAATATTAACATAAGACTTGGAATTGGTGGCATATACATAGGCATAGAAATTCATTTCTTTATTTTTCAAGGCTCACTGTCAAGAGCATCATAACTAAAAATGTCATATACCGAACCTGGTTCACTCCCTATTCCAACTCATTCTTACTAAACTAAGTTCACGTCATGTTTTAGCCATATCTTATTGGATTGGGTACACTCCCCATTCTATCCCTGTCTTACTGAACCAGGTTAACTACCTGTTCCTGTCCTATCTATCTCAAGAGATATAAATCCTAACCCAATACATTAGAGGGAGATGTAGGTCTCATTTATCTCAAAATGAATACCATAAATATTTTTTCCACAAAATAGAAATAATTTATCATATTATAACACATGGAAAGAAATGGGTTTAACAAGCATTTCAACATAACATAAAAAGTGGAAAATGAAGATGTTTCATAAAAAACATACCAACATAAACATAAAACAACCATAGAAATAGTTAGGATGGTATCCTTGGATCATATACCTATAAAATCATCAGTAACTTAAAATAATGGTTTTTAGATGAAAAATAATTTCAAAGGATCACTCAAAATAAATCTTGAGGAAAATATCTTTTTTATTTCAAAATAATTTATATTAAAAGATAAGAAATTATAAGGGAAATTGTTTTTTGAAAACAACCTTGCATGATTTGAAATCAATATTACAAGAATTAATCCATCATGATGGTGGAAAAATAAATTCATGTTCTATAAGTGAAAAAATACATTCCTCCTGTATTTGTTTAAGAAAAATCACAATATAACTCATTTAGAAAATGAAAAAATATGTCTTTCAAACCATTTAGTAAAAAAACACACACGGTTAAAAATGAATATAATAAATTTTAAGATAATAGAATTTTTTTTTTGAATTTTTTTAGAAAACACCAACATGGAAGAGAAATATTACCCATCAGAAGCTTAAATATAAACAATCCTTAATAATGATGAGATTTTAAAATAAACCCATACCCCAAGTATTGTATTTATTTGTTCAAGTTTAAATATATTTTATAATAAAAATATATTTATTATAAATGTATTACTTGAAAATTATTCAATAATAAAATTTATTATTTATTTTTTAAATCTCATCACATGTTTCTTAAATTTGTTTTATTAAAATCATTATTCTAGGTGACAACTACATTCTTTTCTAAGAAGGTCTCAGTTTTGTAGTCTTGGTCATTATAATTTAATATTTGTATCATAATTTCTATAATATCAATAATGGAATAAAAATAATACATAATATTTATATACATACTTATAATTATCCATATAATGTTGATATAGAAAAATAAATTATACCATCACTAGAGATGGTAGGTCATATATAAGAATGAAAGTTGTTTTCATTTTTGATGGAATGAAAGAAAGGTAAATAATAATTCATATTTAAAGAATAATTTTTATTTAATATATATCATATATATTCATTAAAAACATCATAATACCTATACATAAAATGTAGTGATGAAAAATGAATTGTATCGCTATGTAGAAATGAAAAGCTGAATATATGGATGAAGGATACTTTCACTTCTTGTTTGTTGGAAAAGAGGGTTTATAATGATGTTTTCATCATCATTGTAACATCCCAAGTAAGTAATTAGTAATAGATATTTTTTATCTATGTCTATTAATAAATTAGATAGTGTTTTAGAGGCTTAAAATGAAAATAAATCCAATCTTAAGCATGGAATACACTAATATTCTTAAAAGATTGTTTTACTGCCTTTTGATGGAAAACCATTTTTAAATCTATATTTTGACAATTTTATAAGTTATGTTTGTAAAAATAAACTTATTCTTTACGATTGGGACATCAAAATTTACATTGTGTGAATTTTTGGTATTTTTCAGACAATGTTCATTTTTAATGAATAGTGAAAAATACTGCATTTTACATCAAAACTGCTTTTTAATCTAATTTATTTATATGATTAGATTATCTTTTGAATTGGTTTTGAAGTGAAATTAGAATATATTTTTACCATTTAATCCAATGGTGGTCATTGGAATCAATTTCACTTTGAAATTGGACTTAAACTGGTGTCAATCTTTTGATACTTATTGTTTCATAAAAACACTCTATTTGTCATGATAGTGGGAATTAATTATTAAATTAATTAATGTGACTTATATGTTTTGAATTTTTTAAAATATACTTCATTTTTAAATTCAGAATATCAAATATATCTTCGGGTGAATTTTTGGTATTTTTCTGAAAAACTCAATTTTTGATGAATAGTGAAACCACTAAGTGGATGTGTCATGGCCGACCAAGACAATCACGTTTAGAGGTAATTAGTGTAGTTTAAGGAAAAAAAATGATTTAATAAAATGATATGAACTTGAAACATGTAATATCCTCATTGGATGTGTCATGGCCGACCAAGACAATCCATGGGTCAACTTGGGGACCCCATGGAGCCACTTTGGTTGGGAAATGACATAAATAACTTTTTATTTAATGTTAAAGTAAAAATGACACACACAAGAGATGTTTTACAAAAATAATTTTTACATGGGGTTATACAAGTTAGAGTTTTTACTATAAATAGTAATTGGAAAGATAAAAAGATTTCCTACATCATAGTATTTTTTTTATAATTTTTAGAATTTAAATAAATTAAATTATTTATGAGATCATGATGATGCAGTGATAACCTCATTATTTAACGATTTAAATAAAATGGAATGATAATGTAAACTCTAAGACCTACACATGGCCAAAACCTATTGGATGGGTGGATTTCGAACCCTTATCACCTTATACTCGAAACACATCAATGTGGGACCTCTTAAATCTGAATACCATTTTAAAATAAAGTGACTTTTCTTTACCTTCCAAGAGTGCCCCTCATCTCCTCTTATAAAAGGCCCCCACCTCTACCTCCTTACCCACACTCCCAAAGCCTTTGGCTCAGCCAAACCCTGCCCATTTTGGCTCTGCACATCCCTCTCTTACTTCTTGAAGCCTCACTTTGGGCAGAAGTCCTCCCAAGGAAGCCTTTGAGCTCAAATCTAAGAGAGTTACCCGATTTTAAGGTAATGTCTTCTTTTGAGTCCTTTTGTTTGATTTTACTTCTCCAAAACCCTAAAATCTTTTTATTATTTTCTTTTGTAACAACTCCAGTATCCTCAATATTCTAGGATGTTGTTATAAGAAGGATTCGAGCTACACTTACACACACCTACATCTAATGGTTAAAGGACATACTGTTTCCGTGGATGGTGAATTTATGCCTCCCGAAACGATGATTGTTCAACATTCTTTTAACACCTTCAAAGGTGGCCATTAAGATGTCACTATATTTATATATGATATATAATATGTTTATGTTTTCCTTAAGCTTCTGTATTTTTCATTTTGGGCATACCTTTATGGTTTCCATTATGGGTAAACGTGATATCTTCATTTAAGGAAGTGCGGACTACCGCCCCCTCAAAGTGATTTAATTTGTTAAATACCATATGTGGGACGTATAAAGGATGGAACTATGATATTATATATGATATTATAGTGGAATTATAATATACCTTTATATCATTATGATTCCATTCTATAAAATACGAAATAGAAATTAAAGTAGCGTTCATGCGTACGTACGGCTTACCATCTCCATGAACGGTGCATTTAATTTATTACCTCTAAATGATTATGTAATATTATAAATGCATGTATATACTGGATATATATTATATATACATAATTATTATAATTCTGGATATAATGGATACATGAACAACATGTAATTATAAAGGGTTTATTTTTGACTCAAGTACCAATGATCGTTAAAACGACCGTTATTAACTTAAATAATTACATAATGTTAATAACATGGTAATAAGTGATATAAAATGAATAATGAACTTGAAAAAGGTTCTTAAGAAAGTAGAAATTAACTCAAGTTTATTATTCAGGATATTAAAGAACGATCGAGTCAAGTCAGACCCGAGGTATGGGACTTCGTCTCAATCTCCTTTGATTGAGGCATATTTTGTTTTATACACAACCTTCTTTTATACATTTTATAAACCCATTTGAATTTTATGTTTATTCAAAATGAATATTTTTTATACGTAGTGTTTACTAAATGACAAAAGGGAATGTTTTTGTCGTACGTATGCGGCGACAAAGACTTCTCCGCCGCCGTGACCATTATTTGAGTTTCGGCTTCCTCTACAAGCCATACCTTTTTTAAAAGAAAAATAAATACCATGTTTTACTTTTCTTTTATTTTGGTATTGAAAATGGTTTTCATAATATTTTTATATCAATGTGTTGTGTTGATATCTTGTGATTGAAAGGTGGAAATGTTATGTTTCCTTTATGCATGTTTTATGTGATACGATTATGTTGAGGTTCTTGGGCATTATTTTGAAGACGGGTGGTTCCGTGATAAACTAATGGTGGGTGAGCCCGATATAGCTCTCCAATGCATTGGGTAACGCGAAGGAGTGAAACTTTATTGTTTCTCCGAATAGATTTAGGAAATATACTATGATGGGTATTCCAAACGTAACCAAGAGGGTTACTCCCTACGTAAGAATGTTATGAATGCCTCAAGTTACCTTTATGTATTATGATTTCTATGATTTATTCATGATTTTATTAGGTATGTTAAAGTTCTAATGTTTTATGGGTAATGTATGATTTCATTCTTATGTATATATGTACTCATGTTTCCTTTCTATACTTTTTATATCCCTTACTGAGATTTTTATGCTCATCCCATGTTTTTTTGAAATGTTTTTCACAAGTCAAGGGAAAGGTACATGATATGATGATAGTGTCAAGGAAGTGTCAAGAAATAATCCATGTTTTATTTTAAATATGTTTCCATTGATGGGAAAGAAGAATACTATCTTTATGTAACCACTTTGTTTATATGTGGAATGTAATGCAAGTTTTATGATCTAATTCTCTAAAACTCTAAACCCGAAAAGATCCTCAATGTGTAATCTTGAAATAACTCTAGATTAAGTAAGGTTTAAGGCTGGGGCGTTATAGTTGGTATCAAAGGTCGGTTTAGATAACTTTAGGAGTTAGAATTCTATTAAATGATTATCCAAAAATATTTTTTTCTGGGTCAAATTGGAATGATATAGAATTTGAAGATCACCATGTTGCTTCATCTAAGACATGTTTGTTCAGAATAGTTTTCCACAGAGGAAACAGGGAATCAGTGCTTGGAAGGCATGCAGAAGGAAATAACCTTCCGAATCAGCATCCTGAAATGGTCGGAATTGGAACTGAACAATTTTTTGCGGTAATGGCGCAATTGACTCAAGCGATAAATGGTGGTGGTATCCATGCACGAGATCAGCCAGATCAACCGCAGAGAAACATGTCAGTGGTGGAACATTTCATGAGGAAACATCCCCCATCATTCAGAGGATCATCTGACCCTGTGCTAGCTGAAGGGTGGATTAAAGCACTGGATAAGATTTTCGATGTCATGGGGTGTTCAGACAATCAAAAGGTTAGTCTTGCTATTTACCGTTTGGAGGGTGAGGCAGATCAGTGGTGGTCTATGGTTAAAAATCTCAGGGATGCTGATGAGATTGATGCTCTTGACTGGGATGAATTCAAAGGTATGTTTCTTGAGAAGTATTTTCCTAAGGTTGTTCGACTTAGGATGGAAAAAAAATTCTTGGAATTGAGGCAAGAGGAAGACTTAGTGGCTGCCTATGAAGAAAGGTTCACTCGATTGGAAAGGTTTGTTCCAAATTTTATCCGAGACCTTGATAGTAAAATCAATCGTTTTTACTCAGAATTAAATCCAAAATATCGAAGGGCATTAGCTTCTCGTGAGTTTAAAAGTTATGAAAAGCTTGTTCGATGTGTTGAGAAGGTGGAAATGGATTTTTCCGATGATCAAGTGTTCTATAACAACCATCAGAAGAAGAGACCGAGGTGGCAGGAGAAAGGTAAGAATTCTTCAAAAAAGTCTGATGGTAAGAAAACTAAGTTTCCAGTTTGTGATAAATGTGACAAAAGGCAAGCTAGGGAATGTCTTCTGAATTCTGGAAAGTGCTACCGATGTGGTAATATGGGACATAAGGCTCATGATTACACTGGAAAAGTTCAGGGTGATGGTAAGACCAAATTTGATTTACAGTTAGTGAAAAGTTATAAGTGCAATGAGATGGGTCACTATGCAAACGAGTGTCCGACAAAGAGCTTGGGTGATGGGAAGCAGTTAGACTACAAGCAGAAAGGGGTGGTGAAATCCTTTGCAACTACTTCAGCAGATGTTGGGCCATCAAATGAAGTTGTATCAGGTACTTTGTTTGTTTTTTCAGATTATGCCAGTGTGTTGTTTGATTCGGGGTCTACACATTATTTCATCTCTGAAACCTTTTCTAGTAAAATGGGAATACTATCTCAAGAAATGACTCCTGAACTTTTGGTAAAAACACCTGGGGGAAATTTTGAGGCAAAAATAATTTATAAGAATCTTCCTATCCTTATCTGTGGAAAGAACCTACTTTCAAACCTTATTGTTCTACCTCTAGTAGAGTTTGATGTTATCCTGAGTATGGATTGGCTCTCTATTTACCATGCTAAGATTGACTGTAGAGCTAAAGAAGTTTCTTTTCAGAAAGACTTTCAGTTTGTGTACAAGAATGAACCCTTACTGTTGATAACTTATCAAGATCCCAAGAAACTTGTTAAAGATGGAAATGAATGTTACCTTGCACACATCGTTGAAAATAAAGGAACTGTTCAGATTAATGATGTGCCAGTGGTAAATGAGTATCCTAATGTTTTTCCTGATGAGTTGCCTGGAATAATACCAGATCGGGAAGTTGAGTTTACTGTTGACTTAGTTCCTGATGCCAAGCCAATTTCAAAACCCACTTATCTAATGGCTCAAATTGAACTTTTAGAGTTGAAGGACCAATTGAAAGATTTATTAGAGAAAGGTTTCATTCGACCTAGCACATCACCATGGGGTGCTCCTGTTTTATTTGTTAAAAAGAAAGATGGTTCAATGAGACTTTACATTGATTATAGAGCCTTGAATAACATCACTGTTAAGAACAAATATCCTTTTCCTCATATCGATGATTTATTTGATCAGCTCCAGGGAGCTCAGTTTTTTTCAAAGATTGACTTGAGATCGGGGTACCATCAGTTGAAGGTAAAGGAAGAAGATGTTTCGAAGACCGCGTTCTGTACAAGATATGGCCATTATGAATTTGTAGTAATGCCTTTTGGGATAACCAATGCACCTGGTGTATTAATGGACTTAATGAATAGAATTTTCCATGAGTTCTTGGATAAGTTTGTGGTGGTTTTCATTGATGATATTTTGGTGTTTTCTAAAAGTAAAGAGGAGCATGAAAGACATTTAAGGGTTATCTTGAAGACCTTAAAAGAAAATAAACTATATGGAAAATTCAGCAAGTGTGAGTTTTGGTTGCGACAAATTTCATTCCTTGGTCATATTGTTTCTAAAGATGGGATAATTGTTGATCTTGAAAAAACAAAGGTTTTTGAATAATGGCCAAGACCGACAAATGTAACTAATATTCTTAGGTTCCTTGGTTTGGCAGGCTATTACCGAAGGTTTGTTAGAAATTTTTCACGGTTATCTAGTCCAATGACTAAGCTTACTCGGAAGGGTGTTAAGTTTATCTGGAAAAACGAATGTGATGATTGTTTTCAGGAATTGAAAAGAAGATTGGTGAATGCTCTAGTTTTGGCACTACCTTCCAGGAATGGTGAGTTTGTTATATACAGTGATGCTTCATTGAAAGGACTTGGTTGCGTCCTAATGCAGAATGATCAGGTAATTGCTTATGCTTCACGACAATTGAAAACTCATGAGGTAAATTACCCTACAGATGATTTGGAATTAGCTGCTGTTGTTTTCGCTTTAAAAATTTGGAGGTATCATTTGTATGGAGTAAAGTGTGAAATATATACTGATCACAAAAGTTTAAAGTATATATTCACTCAGAAAGAGTTAAACATGAGATAGAGGATATGGTTGGAATTAATCAAGGATTATGATTGTACAATTCATTACTATCTGGGAAAAGCAAATAAAGTGGCTGATGCTTTGAGTTGAAAAAGTAATGCTTCATTAGCAATGATGCGTTTGGAACGTGATCCTTTGGTTAAGGATTTGATGAAATTTGGCATAGAAGTTGTTGGTGCAGGATGTTCTTCTGTTTTGTTTCAGGTATCAGTGAGATCATCTCTATCAGATAGAATCAAGAAAGCACAGAAGCAAGACAGTGAGTTGCAGAAAAAGGTAGAGCTGGTTCAGAAAGGTAAGTTACCTGAATTAAACATTGATAATGATTGCGTTTTGAGATTTGGGAAGAGATTGTGTGTGCCTTGTGATTCACAGTTGAAGAGAGAGTTGTTATGTGAAGCTCATAGTTCTCCGTTTTCATTTCATCCTGGAAGTACTAAGATGTACAGAGATCAGCGGGAGTATTACTGGTAGGATGGAATGAAAAGAGATATTGCTGATTTTACTGTGAAGTGTTTGACATGTCAACAGGTTAAAGCAGAGCGGAAGTTACCGAAAGGTATGCTTCGGCCTTTACCGGTGCTAGAGTGGAAATGGGAGAATATATCCATGGACTTTGTTGTGGGATTACTGAAGACATCTCGAGGTAATAATGCAATCTGGGTTATTGTTGATTTCTTGACTAAATCTGCTCATTTCCTTGCTATACGAGATACTTTTTCACTAGATCAACTTTCCCGTTTGTATCTTAAAGAGATAGTCAGGTTACATGGAGTTCCTCTCTCCATTGTATCTGATCATGATCCCAGGTTCACTTATAACTTTTGGAAAGGCCTTCACAAGTCATTGGGTACTGAATTAAATTTTAGTACAACTTTTCATCCTCAATCAGATGGGCAGTCAGAATGAACAATTTAGAAATTGGAGGATATGCTACGTTCTTTCTCTATGGATTATTAGGGAAGTTGAGACCAACATCTTTCTTTGGTTGAATTTTCATATAATAACAGTTTTCATTCCAGTATACAGATGGCACCATTTCAGGCATTATATGGGAAGCGGTGTCGAACTCCAGCTTTCTGGGATGAAGTGGGTGAAAGGAAGTTGATGGGACCATAATTGGTAGAAGAGATGGCAGAAAAGGTTCAGCTAATTCAGAAGCACATGAGAACAGCTCAGAGCAGGCAGAAGAGTTATGCGGATAACCGAAGGAAGGATCTATCTTTCGAGGTAGGTGATCATATTTTTTTTTCTCAAGGTTTCTCCTTGGAAAAGTGTGATGAGATTTGGTAAGAAAGGAAAGCTGAGTCCAAGGTTTATTGGACCATATGAAATTCTAGAGAGAGTTGGATCAGTTGCATACTAGGTGGATTTACCTCCGAGTTTATCTCAGGTACACAATGTTTTTCATGTTTCGATGCTGAGAAAGTATATGCCAGATCCATCTCATGTTTTGAGTCCAGAGGTAGTTCAGCTGGAAGAGAACCTATCTTATGAGGAACAACCGGTCCAGATTCTTGACCACAGGGAGCAAGTGTTACGGAATAAGGTGATTAATCAGGTAAAGGTTTTCTGGAAAAACCACATGATGGAAGAGGCAACATGGGAATCTGAAAATGCAATGAGGGATAAGTACCCCCATTTATTCGATAAGTAAATAAATTGCGATGACGCAATTTTCAAAAGGGGGGAAGGATGTAACATCCCAAGTAAGTAATTAGTAATATAAATTTTTATCTATGTCTATTAATGAATTAGATAGTGTTGTGGAGGCTTAAAATGAAAATAAATCCAATCTTAAGCATGGAATACACTAATATTCTTAAAAGATTTTTTTACTTCCGTTTTATGGAAAACCATTTCTAAATCTATATTTTGAAAATTTTAGAAGCTATTTTTGTCAAAATAAACTTATTCTTTATGATTGGGACATCAAAATTTACTTTGTGTGAATTTTTGGTATTTTTCAGACAATGTTCATTTTTTAATGAATAGTAAAAAATACTGCATTTTACATCAAAACTGCTTTTTAATCTAATTTATTTATATGATTATATTATCTTTTGAATTGTTTTTGAAGTGAAATTAGAATATATTTTTACCATTTAATCCAATGGTGGTCATTGGAATCAATTTCACTTTGAAATTGGACTTAAACTGGTGTCAATCTTTTGATACTTATTGTTTCATAAAAACACGCTATTTGTCATGACAACGGGAATTAATTATTAAATTAATTAATTCCAATTATATGTTTTGAATTTTGTAAAATAGACTTCATTTTTGAATTCGGAATATCAAATATAGCTTAGGGTGAATTTTTGGTATTTTTCTGAAAAACTTCAATTTTTGATGAATAGTGAAACCACTAAGTGGTACTTATAAAAACTGATTTTTTGTTTAAATGAAATTTTACCACTTCTATGTTTTGAATTTCAAAAATCCGACATACATGGTTGTCATTAAGAAGTAAAATGTGGTTCAATGAGATTAAAATAATTTTTTGGTGAATAGTAACTCTTAAGTTCTTAATCGCGATTAGAGGTAATTAGTGTAGTTTAAGGTAAAAATAATGTTTTAATAAAATGAGATGAGCTTGAAACATGTCCTACCATCATTGGATGTGTCATGGCTGACCAAGACAATCCATGGGTCAACTTGGGGACCCCATGGAGCCACTTTGGTTGGGAAATGACATAAATAACTTTTTATTTAATGTTAAAGTAAAAATGACACACACATGATATGTTTTACTAAAAAAAATTTTCCATGGGGTTATACAAGTCATATTTTTGACTATAAATAGTCATTGGAAAGCTAAAAATATTTTCTACATCATAGTATTTTTTTATAATTTTTAGACTTTAAATAAATTAAATTATTTATGACATCATGATGATGCAGCGATGACCTCATTATTTAACGATTTAAATAAAATGGAATGATAATGTAAAATCTAAGACCTAAACATGGAAAAAACGTATTGTATGGGTGGATTTAGAACCCTTATCACCTTATCCTCGAAACACATCAATGTGGGACCTATTAAATCCGAAAACCATTTTAAAATAAAGTGACTTTTCTTTACCTTCCAAGAGTGCCCCTCCTCTCCTCTAATAAAAGGCCCCCACCTCTACCTCCTTACCCACACTCCCAAATCCTTTGGCTCGGCCAAACCCTGACCATTTTTGATCTCCACATCCCTCTATTACTCCTAGAAGCCTCACTTTTGGCAGAAGTATTCCCAAGGAAGCCTTTGAGCTCAAATCTAAGAGAGTTACCCGATTTTAAGATAATGTCTTCTTTTGAGTCCTTTTGTGTTATTTTGCTTCTCCAACCCCCTAAACTCTTTTTATTCTTTTCTTTTGTAACAACTACAGTATCCTAAATATACTAGGATGTTTTTATTAGAAGTATTCGAGATACAATTACACACACCTACATCTAATGGTTAAAGGACATACTGTTTCCGTGGATGGTGAATTTATGCCTCCCAAAACGATGATTGTTCAACATTCTTTTAACAACTTCAAAGATGGCCATTAAGATGTCACTATATTTATATATGATATATAATATGTTTATGTTTTCCTTAATATTCTGTATTTTTCATTTTGGGCATACCTTTATGGTTTCCATTATGGGTAAACGTGATATCTTCATTTAAGGAAGTGCGGACTACCGCCCCCTCAAAGTGATTTGATTTGTTAAATACCATATGTGGGACGTATAAAAGATGGAACTATGATATTATATATGATATTATACTTGAATTATAATATACCTTTATATCATTATGATTCCATTCTATAAAATACAAAATAGAAATGAAAGTAGCGTTCATGCGTACGTACGGCTTACCGTCGCCATGAACGGTGCATTTCATTTCTTACCTCTAAATGATTATGTAATATTATAAATGCATGTATATACTGGTTATATATGATATATACATAATGATTATAATTCTGGATATAATGGATACATGAACAACATGTAATTATAAACGGTTTATTTTTGACTCAAGTACCAATGATCGTTAAAACAACCGTTATTAACTTAAATAATTACATAATGTTCATAACATGGTAATAAGTGATATAAAAGGAATAATGAACTTGAAAAAGGTTCTTAAGAAAGTAGAAATTAACTGATGTTCATTATTCAGGACATTAAAGAATGATCGAGTCAAGTCGGACCTGAGGTATGGGACTTCGTCTCAATCACCTTTCATTGAGGCATATTTTGTTTTGTACACAACCTTATTTTATACAGTGTATAAACCCCTTTGACTTTTAAGTTTATTCAAAAGGAATCTCTTTTATACGAAGTGTTTACTAAATGACAAAAGGGAATGTTTTTGTCGTACGTATGCGGCGACAACGACTTCTCCGCCGCCGTGACCATTATTTGAGTTTCGGCTTCCTCTACAAGCCATACCTTTTTTATAAAAGAAAAATAAATACCATGTTTTAATTTTCTTTTATTTTGGTATTGAAAATGGTTTTCATAATGTTTTCATATCAACGTGTTGTATTGATATCTTGTGATTGAAAGGTGGAAATTTTATGTTTCCTTTATGCATGTTTTATGTGATACGATTATGTTGAGGTTCTTGGGCATTATTATGAAGACGGGTGGTTCCGTGATAAACTAAAGGCGAGTGAGCCCGATATAGCTCTCCAATGCATTGGGTAACGCGAAGGAGTGAAACGTTAAGGTTTATCCGAAGAGATTTAAGGAATATACTGTGATGGGTATTCCAAACGTAACCAAGAGGGTTACTCCCTACGTAAGAATGTTATGAATGCCTCAAGTTACCTTTATGTATTATGATTTCTATGATTTATTCATGATTTTAGGAGGTATGTTAGAGTTATTATATTTTATGGGTAATGTTTGATTTCATTCTTATGTATATATGTACTCATGTTTCCTTTCCATACTTTTTATATCCCTTACTGAGCTTTTTATGCTCATCCCAAGTTTTTTTGAAATGTTTTTCACAGGTCAAGGGAAAGGTACATGATATGATGATAGTGTCAAGGAAGTGTCAAGAAATAATCCATATTTTATTTTAAATATGTTTCCATTGATGGTAAAGAAGAATACTATCTTTATGTAACCACTTTGTTTATATGTGGAATGTAATGCAAGTTTTATGATCTAATTCTCTAAAACTCTAAACTCGAAAAGATCCTCAATGTGCAATCTTGAAATAACTCAAGATTAAGTAAGGTTTAAGGATGGGGCCTTATAATCATAATAATACTATAGAATATTTAGGACACTTAATTTGTTATATTATTACAAAAATCATATATTTATAGAAGTTTAGGAATAGAATAAAAATAAAGTGATCGGTTAGAGTGATTACCTCTTCTTCGAAACAAATCCATTGAATCTTCTCTAAAAGGATATAATGTTGGTATTTTGAGAAGAAAAATAACTTGAATGTGTATAGGGATTTTGGGAAGCTAAATATTTAAGGGATGGTTTATATATTTTGATCCTAAGTGGTGTAAATAAGTGTTGGAGGAGGTTACCTTTTATAATAGAGGTGATGGGTACTTTTGGAATTTCTCAAAACATTAAATTATAATAAATTCATTTTCTATTAAAATTACACAAAATGGAAATGGATTGTAATAAAAGATAATATAATTTTTAATATCATCAAGAAATATATTGTATACAAGTTTTGGGATTTTTTTTAAATTTTATCATTTTGATGAACCCTTTGATAACCTATTTTAATTTTCACCATGGTAAAAAAAATTTCAATATTAAAAGGTTATAATTTTTACTTATGTGGTGTAAACTGTACTATAAACTACCACTTTTTTAAATTTTAGACCATATAATAATCACTTTGTTTTTTTGAATGTTTTTGTTATTTTTAAATAATTTAATGAAATATTAATCACATAAAATATCATTATTTTCAATTTTAATACAATTAACAACTTTTATTTTTAAAAAAATCGAGATAAATTATTAAATTTGAAAAAAGTGTTTTATTGTATCTATAAAATATCAATTTACTATATATAATTTCTAGATTACTGTTAATATCTAAAATTATATTTCCTTTAATATTTTTATCATAATTTATTTTATTTTTCGGTTAATTAAATAATTACAGTATTAACATTGTAAAAGAGTTTAAGTTATTTATTTAATTACTAAAAAATTTAAATAAATTACCATGATGAAGATAAATATTTTATACTTTAAAATAATAATTACAGTCTAAAATATCCTATAGATAACACCATATTAAAAATATTATACATATTAAAACAAGAGTGTGTTATGTTTTATTTTCATTAAATAAATACAATAAAGGTAAAAATCTTATCCAAGGGGCCATAAATAGTCATAAATAAATTTATACTCTAAAAAAAGTTTATTAATTTCAAAATGGATATTTATATTCATTCATAACCGACATTTTTCCCATGTGGACACATGAGAAATATTTAAGATAAAGAAAATGATATTTTGTGACATTCTTTTACTTAAACAATATATAAGTCATTTTCATGGAAATGTTTACATTAAAATACTCAATTTAAAACCTTAGGTGTTAAAGGTAGAATTAAATTCATCAGATAAGATATAATATGAAAAATATTTCTTTATCCCTTTTTCTAATCCATATTAACTCGTTTTACCCTTTTTTGAGGAGATAGATTTTACAACAGTTACGATTCATATTGACCAAATATAAAAGCGGAATAATTAAAAAATTTAAACATCAATATTTTAAATATGTAATTTATTTTATTTAATTCTATACTAATAAATATCTAATATTAATATTAATGTAATTTCACAAAATTTGACAAAAACTGGTTTTTAGGAAAAATACACTTTTAAGTATAACACTATATTTATTCTTATCATAAACTAATAAAAATATTTTTTGAATTTTAAATTTTTTTAATAGCACGAAATAACTAAATTTCATTAAATTATTCACCATGAATATTTTAATATATTTATATAATATATATTTCACAAATAAAACAATTTTTCGGATAACATCTCTTTTATTTTAAAATAATTTTTTTTAAAAAATTATAATCATTTGATAACTAAAGAATTTATTTTATAATGTATTGAGAATATATTTTCAGTAATTTAGTTATTACTATTCATATGTTACAAGTTAATGTCTAGATAATAGTGGGCACATAATAATGTTACACATTTCATCTAAACTCGTTGTTTCATGAAACGTAAGCTGTTGAACAAATAGTTTTTTTAATTATAAATATTTTATAAAAATATCAGGGTGTTACAGTCCTTGTAGTCCATCGTACCTCTTCAGCAAAAATTTTCTATCCAATTGATGATAATTTCATATTATTGGTATCATTTCATTATCCTTCCCTTCAACTACTAAATGTGGCATTTGAATTATTCTATCGAATCACCTTTTTCTTCCACTAAAATTAGATTTTTACTAGATGATATAACATATTCATTGGTCACCATAACTCTCACATGATATATTTTTTTGTTAAAATACCTACCTAAATATGCTTTATTCAAGGAAAAAGTATAATACACTTTCCAATTCATACTCAACTAGTGGACCACATTCTACTATTCATGGACTACACATTGTGCTTCATGGAACTCCCTCATGTGATTAATCTATTCAACATATACTAACCATATATACTTCATAATACACTTGGATGAATATGAACTATGCTTCATGGAGGACCCTCATTGGATTTATTCTTTCATAGATAGAATTCGAAGACACCACCAAATACAAGCATTGCAGAATGGGTACTCCCCTTCTCAAAATACTTAACACACTTCATGAATCTCCCTCATGGAATATTTAATTTAATTCTTTAGTGGAATGATTCCCATATAATGACTATACAGTTCATCACAAACTCACCTTGAATTATACCTTACACCTTGGAGAAATGCCTCATGCAATTCTCTTTTATGAGCTTCCTTCACAGGTGGATCTAGATTCGATGGTCCAATTAGTTAACCTCTTAGTCTATCATAAAATTTTTCATTAATTACTAATGATCGTAATAGTAAGTTATTTATAATAAAAAAACTCCATAAAATAGGATAACTTCCAAAATTATTGTACATTAGTATTTTAAAAATACCCTTCACAACACACACATTTTTTCGCTGAATGAAGAAATACTCCCTTTGTGGACCGAACACTTGACCCTATGACTTATCAAAAAGAACTATTTTGGCACCACATAATTCTAGTGCATACCATTTATATCAATTCATGGTCGATAAAAATTAATTTTATAACACCATGAACATTAATTTCAAACCACATGTTTAACTTCATGGGTGACTAGAAATTTCAACACCGAGATCATGTGCTGTCATTTCAAACCACATGCTTGACTATACTGGATACAAACATGGCCATTTAAGAATCCCTACTATGAACTCATCATGAATTATATGTATTAGACTATATATATTGTGAAATTGACTATGAATATTGTGTACTTGACCATGACTATGAACTTCCTTTACCATGAAACAAATACTAAATATATCAAAATCTCCAATTTTCACACCACAAAATTTGATACACTGAAACAAATATCCATTATAAAAACTATACAAATTCTTCATTTTTCCTTCCATATTCACTAAATGTGACTTCTATTTTATCAATAATAAACTTCTTTCTTATATAATTGGATATTTTAATGAATTCTATATCTTTATCCCATATACCAGGCTCATTTATTCAGGTTTTTTCTTTTCCATATTCAAGCACAACTCTTAGTTGAGATCTATATATATGCTTGTGGATTCTATAGAATAATATCCAAAAATGAAATGGTTTTTTCACTACTAGATTATCAGAATCTAAAACTCCCCTTAAACTATCTACACCATCTGAATGTGAAATCAACTCCTCAATTAACAAACCAAGTCGAGGATATATATAGATATATCAAGCTACCTTTTTGAATTTTCTCCACCAAAACTAATAGGAACAACTCTTCTATATATCTTCAATGAATATTCTCACATAACCAGTTCTCCAATTTCTCTTGTAAATAAATCCATTATAAAACCTCATGGTTGCAACATTTAACCCCTTTGGATATTGTTAAAAAAACTTCTATAAATCATTTCCCACATTTGGATTCAAAAAGATCGAGAACATTTCATGGAATTATGCTGTATTCAGATCATCTGATTTTTGTTAGAAAAATGAAAAGAATCTCTTATATCCAAAATTTAAATTCATTATCTATCCATTTAATGGGTTTTTCTATAGCCACCTTAATGTCCCTTTTTTCTTTAGTTTCCTTATAACTTTATTTACTTCCAATTTTCAACTAGCTTCATTATATGAAAAATTGATATTATTTTCAACCACCTGACCATTATGCTATACCAACAAATATTTTATTGATACTCTCCATTCTTTGAACTATTTTTTCCTTCTAACTGCATTTTTTCTTCATACATAGAATTTAAATGAGTGAATTTCAAACTTGGAATTTTAGTTTTCAACATATCCTCTAATCTCATTAAGTCAAAAATTATTATAGGAAACAAGGGTCAATGTTTATAATATGAAATCTATTAATATCATTCATTTATTTCCATATATTATAAAAACTTAACATTTTTTCCTCCCTAATTATTTCATGTGAACTCAATCACATTGACACAAAATTATCAACCAATTAGAAATAAAATAGAATTTCCTGATATATAGCACATGTATGATCAATTGATAATACTCATATTTAATAGAAAAATGATTCCATATATTGATAATTTAACATCTTTATAGGGAAACATTTTTCTATAGATATGGATGAACAACCTTTCAGAAGTCAACACCAACTACCCTTGATATATTCATCTCTTGGAACAATATTTGAAGTTAATTTTTCATCATGGGAACCCATTTGATAAAATTAATATTTTCTTCTAGGTGATTCTGTGTATTCTAGAAAATATTCTATCAATGCCACATTTTTAAATCCTAAAAAATAACATGAAATAGTAAAAACTTTAGTTTCTTTACGAAAATGTATTATCCATTTTCTATTGGTCTTACACCACTTTTGAAATATTTTTCATTCATTTTCTTAGTAATATATTTAGCATGATATAAAAGTTTTATTTTAATGACGATTTAATTCCATTTTATTTTATCTTTGGCTCAATTTTTTTTAATTTATTCCTTTCAACACTTGATATTCAAATTTTTTTTTATGAAAACAAAGACGTTGTTTAATCCCACTTTTCAAATCAGATTCAATATTGTCACTGCTGCTCAGGCATGGTAATAATTCATGATTTTTAAAAGTCAAGAAATCAATTATTAATTTAAATCTCTCTAAATCCTATATTTTATTGGATATAATTTTATCTCAATTCTATCTATGCTCTTCAATACATACACACCTTCAAGATCTTACATATCCACTCTTTTCTAATATTCACCTAGTTGATTATATCTACCCCCATAATCCTTTACCACTTCCAATATATATTATAAATAGTTAACAAAAAAGAAGAGGTGTTCCCCCAGAATACATAAACGGAGTATTGTGTTTTTTCATCATAGACTAACCCATTACTTATAATTTTATTCATAGACATCACTATGGTGATCCTTTATATGAAAAAACATATTTATTTTTATATATCCTCTATAAAATTAACATTTATTGAATTTTTAATATTTAAAATTTCAAGTAAATAATTTTAATTTATATGTTCTCTTTCTATCATTATAGACAATTAAAATTGATATTTTATACAATTAAACATTATTTTAATACATGATCAAACTTTTTTTATGTGTGTCCCCTAACACTTGGTATTATTATCATTCTTCTTCCATGAGAGGTATATTTACCTTTACTTGACTTGTAACCTTATGGAATAACATGAGATACTACCAATTAATTCATCATGACCATCCCTTTTCATAGCTTTAACATCAAATTTAACCCTTTTCACTATGGTGTGTAGTTTTTTAGGTGACAACTAGAGCAGATATTAAATTTTTATTGCTTATTTTTATTGTTTCTTCCAAAGCAGGTTATTGTATGTATAATAAAGGAACTTATTATTTCACCATACATTGTTATCCAATTTATTCCTACATAAAATTAAACATGTTTTTATTCTAATGGGTCTCTTTTCATGATAGGGTATTTCTTTGCATTCCATAGCAGTTGAAGATCTCCATATAACATCTTTATTCTTCCATGAGTTCTTCTAGTTTCATTATTTTTATATGAATAATACTAAAAATTATAAATAATATTCTTTTAAATACATACCTTTTAAGTTTATAATTCTACTAATATGAAAATGAATAAATTTTCCTTTCACTATTGGGATTATGGGATTCAAGACATGCACTAATAATGTGTTTTAAATTTCCATAATAGTAGCAATTTGTAGCTATATTCTTCTGAGATCCTTTACTTATAGATTTTTCAAGTGACATCAATTTATATGGTATATATATATATATATTAACTTCCTTTCATTCCAATTTATAATTATGTCATGATAGAAGTATTTATATTTTGTTTTCCCTTTGAATATTGTATCATTAATTATAGATCTTTGATCTTATGATATTTTACTAACTCAATGAAGAAGTCATATCCTTCATTATAGTTCCATCTTCATTTTTTAATTTTCTCATATCATCTAGCTATGTCTTGAGAGGGATAAAAAATTCATTCAAATATTTTTATGTGGAAAACTTTTTTGATTTATTAGGGAGGTTTTTCTAGTAAGTCACTTTGTTCTTCCATATTAGAACCAGTCTTATTTATTTTAAAATTGAGGGTCACCTATACTCTCCAAATCCTACTGTTCTTTATGAACAGATATTAAAGGATTCCATGCCCTATATATTGTATTAACTTATATTAATCTGTCCTTTATTAAAGTGATTTCATCTTTTCTTAGTCTACTCATGCACTTTCCTCAGAATGATTACCATATATCATTTCCAATACTTCCATAGACTCATCACTTATTTCCATCCATTAAGATAAATATGAATTCTATGATATACAAGTATTATTCAAATTAATGGAAATTTCATTTTTATCATAGATATCAATCCCACGAACCTTAGTGGGTGTTTAATTTTTGAGTGTCCTCTTCTTATTCTACAAATTCTTACTTCCTTTTGTCATGATATATTTATAAAAAATTTTGTTCACTGGTTTCTCATCATGATTTGTTTTAAAAACTTATCTTGAATTATATCCAAAACCATCCTTTTCGATTAATGTTTTTTCATAAATATCTTCTAGTTTCTTCCAAATACTAAAGAGAGTATCACACTATAAAATATTTTTAAAAAACTCAGATAATAATAGTGTCAAGATATATTTTATATTTTCATTTAGAATTGTTTCATTATGTTTAGTTAGACATACATATCCAAAAATTTACTCCATAACAAACTTTCTGTAATCTTTAAGAAAATTAAAACTTCTTTCTTCCAACGAGAAATTGTAGATCCTCTAAAAAATAGAGGCCTCATTATAAATTTCATAGAAAAAAAACATAAAAAATATATTATAAGTTTGAGTTTGAAGAAAAAAATATTTGGATATAAAACCTCTTTTTCTACCCTAGTACACTATGAGGGGGTATATCAAGGTGGTTGAAAATATAAACTTTTATCTTTTATCTGATTAACCCACTTTGTGATCATGTTCCCACATAAAAAGTAATTGTATTCAACATTTCACTCTTAATTACACATTTGTTGAAATAGATACAAATATAAAGATAAATTAATTCATCATATAACACACTGATTTTACTTCATTCAATATTAATGGATAGTCTAATGATCATACACATGGATTTCTGATAGTATTCTAGAATTCAATAATCACCACTAATTATTTAGATATAATGTTTTTGATATGTTCACTTCATTACAATATCAATACATTTATAATTTTTTTAGAATAATCACTCCTCACCCATGGAACACTACCCCTTCTTCTCCACTAATCACTAAATTAGTTATGGGAACTTCAAAATTTACAGACTTATAAACATATTTAATAAATAATGGGTGTGATATTCTATCTTAGATTATCTTGAGACTTCTATTGAATCATAGATATGATTTTGAAACTTTCTTATACTCAGATATTTTTCAATATCCCTATGAAATTAATTATGAAGCGACTCTACAATATGATTTTTTAGTTTTAAAATTTCATGATATCTCTAAAATAATGATTTTTATATAGATGAGGATAACTTCACACACTATTTAGTTATTTTCCTTCTCTTTATCTACCGGATGTGAGATTTAAATCCTTCTTTTGAATCTCTATATTATTATCTAAAATTGGATTTGTCGTAAAAAATTATAATGTATTTTTGATCACAAGAATATCAACTTGGGATATTTGTGTGAATGTACCTGAAAAAATTATTTATATTTTGAAAATCTGTAATACATTGTCCACAACTTTCTTACCTCATTGACTATGTACTCTACTTTGAGGGTTGCGCAAAAGTCTTCATGGAAATCCCTCACAGGTTGTATCTGTTCACAGCGTGCCAACCTTGTAAACCATGTTCTTCCCTTAGAAATCTATATAGTATACATTGTGTATCACCCTTGTAACAACTACTAGCCATCTAAACCATTTATTTCACGTAGAAAAATCTCTAGTATAGTTTGTAAAGCACCTTTGTAACAACTAAAAACCATGTAAACCATGTAATTCAATTATAAAACTATGCAGTGTACTTTTTAGAGCACCATTGTAACAAATAGACCCCGCCGAAATCATAATCACTCCATCCTAACATGGTCGTCGGGTCCGAGCCTGCCAGGTACCACCAGTTTTCCCATAAACATGTGGTCTCCACCCTAGGGCACACCCACAAGATTGAATGAGCCCTCATGGGTTTTTCACCCACCCCCTTAGAGCACAATGTCTTTATTGTGGACACTATATCTCAACCTAGGCAGTGCACCTCACTGAAGGTTGGGTTCCACCTCTAATACCAAATATAAAAACAGGGCCCCACTAATATCACATGCACCCCACCTTAACATGGATGTTTATTCCTAGCCCCGATGAAAGCAGGGGCACCCCATCCTAACATGTGTAAGAGTTAGTGTCCTAGAACCAACTTGTTTTACTTTTCTTACATGGATATTTAATGTATTATTATGTATTGTTTTCTGTTCTTCATGACCGGGATGTAATAATGTCATAGACTATTTGTTGCATTGATAGGGTCATGGAAGTTCCCCGCTATAATGAGAACCTTGAAATGCTATAACAATATTATTAAATATAGTTCTGCAGTTGGATGACATACTATGATGGGACACATAGCATGTTGAACGTCAGGTGAGAGTAATCATAAGCAGATGAGACTTCGTCTCATGATGTTCTCACTTGGTAATCTCTAAGATAAGAGATTATGAGAATATACCTGCTAGTTGGAATTCCACATATTTTGGTGTCATCGAATATTTCTATCTACGATCATGTGTAATAATCCACAGACTTTAAGATTACCATTAATACGTGTCATGACTCGTGCACTTTTATTTACTAATGAAAAATGTCACGTAGACGGTTGGAGAGAAGTATGGTTTGTTGGGTGCGTCATGAGTGGCGTGTTATTAATGGATAATTCAAGTAAGGATTTGTCTCTTCCATTTGTGAAAGTTGATATCTCAAACCTTTGATTAAAATAGAACCATTTCATGAAATTCCATGGCCATGATGTAACGATGAGTTTATTTCAGGTAGTCAAAGAACGACGTGTCAAGAATTAAAGTTGATGACACTATCATGAAACCTACTTGATGAGATATTTTGACAAAGGGATTATATTACACAGTGATCATTCGTATGTGGATGTAATTGTTGTGACTTTAAGTTCTTTATCTTGGGTGCAGTGACCTATTTCTAGATAGTACTCTTGGACTTTAGACAGGCCCACCTAATTCCAATGAGAAAGAATCCTAGAGGGTCACACACTAAGTGTTTTTGGTGGTCTCGTTTAAATTTTATTTGAATTTAATTAATCAAAATAAATATTATTCTCAAGGTTGTGGAATAATTTTATTCAAGTTAAGATGATGTAATAAATTGAATATAATATATTTATTTACTTTATTTAATATTTAATAAATATTTATTTACTATTTTGTGAATAAAATATTTATTTGAGAGAATAAATTATTTATTTATTTATTTTGGTGTTCAATACATGGAAGTGGAGTTCGAGCAGACCAATACCGGTCTGGTAGAAAAATAATTATTTGTAAGTCAATAAATAATTATTAGTTGGCACAAGTTAAAATAATAATGATGCTACTATTATTTTGTGATATGGAATTTTATTCTGTTTTGCGCAAGTTGGAACACCATAAATAATGACACGGTATTATTATTATGAGCTTGAGTTTTCTCCAAGTTCATGAATGTATTTAATTGATGTTATGCAATTAAATATTGTAACTGAAGTTCCATGCATATAAATAGACAAGTGAATCTATTGTGCCATTGTGAACACACCACATTCTTGGTGAATTGAGAATTATTGAGCTAAAAATTTCTCTCTCAAATATTCTTCCCGTCCCTCTCAAGAACAAGAGAATTTCTTAAAGGATGAAGGAAAAGCGATCCTGAACGACCAACACAAGACACTCGCTTCGCCATGCTAGCACCCAGAGAATGAGTGGTGTAGATCGGAGGCCATCATAACATGTTTGGATCACTTCTAGAGGGATTCTAGTTTTGATCCTCGCAAGCACAAAGTGATAACCAATAAGGGTCATTCCGAATGATCAACATCATCAATGGTGAAAATACCAAAGATCTAGGTATTATTTTCCTTATGAAATGAATTAAATTAATTATAAACCCGATGTGAAAGATCCTCTCTAATGGTTTTGGGCATGTTACTTCTTTATCTAAATATTTGATTATATTCCATGGAGACTAGAATTCATCATCGTATTGATCCCAAAATAATCATTGATTATTGTAAAAATCAAAGTTTGGTGTCGTTCCAACCACGCTTTCGGTGCGACTGGGAACATACAAGTGGTATCAGAGGGGTTACATCATATTTTATATTTATTTAAATATTTCATTGATGATATACACATTTAATAATTTAGTTGTTTCAATTCAAGTTAATCATTTTGAAAATATGAATCTCAATATCTGTTCCTCCTCTTTCATTTCTCTTTCACCTTATAGAAACAATATATTCTTTTAATTTTGAATAAAATAAAACAGAGGATCTCATCTAGAGGTTCTAAAGGTTCCTGGTCATACAACACCAGAATATAAGATGTGTATTCGGTAGTATACACCGTGTAGTCAAGTTTAAATGCACCGAGTATGGTCTTCCAAACCAAGTCGTGCCGTTTGAGTTTGCCTAAGTCTTAAGGAATTCATGTTTTGACCAAGAACAAGTGGCACACAGTTTTCAGATTACATGTCATGTGGCCTAATGGACACAGTGTGTAGTCCCTTCAGGTTAGGGTTGGACTGTGTACCCTGTACACGGCTTACCCGACTGGAGATCTTGTAACGAGGAACTACACAGTATGTGGCCCGCTGGACATGCCATGTTCTCTGAAGATTTTCCGAAGTACACACACATTTCGTTTCCCGAGGTGTGTACTTGAAATGGACGATAAAAAATAGTACACACCATGTAGTTAGAACTACATGTCGTGTACTCATCCAAATTATGCCGATTTATTAAAATTTATTATTATATTATAAAAAACTTTGATACGTGTACCATCGTGTGGGAATAAAGCTGAGGCACAACACGTGATTGGTTTTATATATATATATGTTTAATTTAACATTTCTGTAATGTTCATTTCTAATCATTGGGTAGTCAGAAATAAGAATTCACCAGGTTTCCTCCAAGCTAAAGTTACGTACAAAGATAATTTTAAATGAATTTATTTGTTTAAAATTATGATGAATGAGAATCTCAAGGAAAATTTAGAAAAGGGTTTAAGATAAAAGTATTGATTAATTAAACATGATAATTAATTGATTCGATCATGATTTATCTTAAACAAGAATTATTAAATAATTGAATTCTATTTTTATTTATGCGTAAATATCATTTCACGTATAGATGATCATGACCGAGACCAAGACCTTCGTATGCAGATGGTTTCTTTTAATTTATTTATTTAAATTAAATTTCTTGGTCTGTGAGCCTTCTCCTCATTAATATATAAGGGTTGCATGCCCAATGTTTCTTTTATGTAAAAACACTTTTTACCCCTCACCTAAATGCGAGTTAATAAAAGGCATATGTAATGGATGGAACGCCCAAGATAGTGGAGGCGGTTCAAGATGGAGCCGAGACAAAACCAATCCAAGGAGATATAGAGATGGACAGGTGGAAGCTGTAAACATGAACCCAAAAGGATCAAGGTGTTTCTCCCCTAGGTCAATGTTAGTTTATCAACCACTAGATAAGGTAACCATTAAAAAATCTCATGATCATTCCGTTTACTTTATTTCTTCCGGTTTCATTGTTTATAATTATGGATGTGTTTCCACGATCACATAATTAATGAATTAAAAAATCATGCAAGATTGAACTAATATAAACCAGACTTATGCGTAAATATTATCAATACATGGTTAATCACTTAAGTAAGTTCCACTTAATATTAATAGGAATGTGATAAAGATAATAATCAATTCACGCATAAGAGATAAAAATATCTCAAATAAAATATTAAGTCAGACCAAGCCTTTTGTTACTTGATTAAGGAAAAAACTCAATAAAACTATGTGTTTGAACAACACTTGTTGGGAATCATAATTTTATACAGGAAGCCCTTATGAAAGGTTTCAGGATGAGTTAACCATATTAAATCAAGAGAAGTATCCCTTTCTAGACATGGGGTAATATTGAAGGCAAGAGTTGAAGAAATCCAAAGTCATGATTTCACGATTGGGGAGTCCACACAACAGATCAAGGAGTTGTAAGCCCGTAGTTGGAAAAGACATGACTTCCAAAATACCTTCTAATAGCTTGACCAATCCTTGTTGGGGTTATGTGAAGGGTAATATGAATCCTTTCCACTGTAATGTCATGTTAACTGGACATTCTGATTTCAGTGGTGAGGGCTATTAAGACTTGATAAAATAGTGGGATACTTAATAAAATTTATTATTTCTTATAAAATGTAATCAAGAAAGTACTAATTATCTGCTCTTTTAATTGTAGAATAAAAATGACAGACCTGTCAACCACACTATCCCTGTAATCAATTCTTAATAATGACAACATCCTCACCGGAAGTAACTTCCAGGAATAATTTATATGCCTTCAGGTTATCCTATGTCATGAATAGAAGTCTTACATGTTGGAGTCAGCATTACTTGATCCTCTTGACAAAGAGGTGAGTGATGAGGATTTCTTGGTCTTTGAGAAACATATGAATGATGCAGTCAATGTTCAATGTTTGATTCTATCATCAATGTCTATTGATTTCATGAAGTCTCATGAAAACAAGGATTCTTATAGCATGCTTGAGCACCTCTGTGGTCTTTACCAGGAGAGATCAAGACAGGAAAGGATTGAGATATCTAAGGCACTCTTTCAGAGTAAGATTGAATAAGGTGCCTCATCTTAGCCTCATGTAGTCAATCTCATTGGATACATTGAGCGCCTATAGGTTATAGGGTTTAAACTTCCCAATGAACTGGGCACTGATCTCATTCTTGCATCACTCCCTTAGAGCTTATCTAACTTTGTTGTCAATTTCAATATGAAAAACATTGAGAAGTCTCTATCTGATCTACTTATCCTCTTTTACCAAGTGGAGAAAGATATGAAGCTTGAAAATCCTTCTATCTTTATGGTGAATAAGAGGAAAGGGAAGGGGAATAAATTTAAGCCCAAATATTCTTCATGACCATCCATGAAAAGGAAGATCAAAGGGGAGTCAAGGGAATATTAGGTTGTTTGTTTTTCATATTGTAAAAAGGGACATTGGAAGAGGAACTTCACCCAACTTAAAAAGTAAGGGGAAGCTTCAGGTAAGTTTGTTATAAAATGAAATCTATCTATTTCTACAAATTAGGTATTATATACAGCTTGTGGTGATTACATATGTATCCAAATATAGGAACCAAGTATATTTAGGATGATTGACTAAGGGTAGGTAGATCTACGAGTAGCCAACAGAGCTACACTTGTTGTTGTAGCTGTTGGGCACCACCACCTCACATTGCCAACTGGGATGATCTTGGTGATAAAGGATTTTTATTATGTGAATTCTGTAACTAAAAAAACTATTTCTATATCCAGATTAGATACATATGGATATGTTTTCATGTTTGGAAATTAATGTTGCTTCTTTGGAAAATATAGCATTTGTTTTGGTAGGGAATATTTATACAACGGCATTTACATTTTGGATTACACAAACCAAGCCATGGTAATTGATAATATATATACTACACATGACTCATACCACACCCAACTTTGGCATCACCAGCTAGGTCATGTAAACAAGAAATTCTTTACAAAGTTACATTAAGATTTATATTTAGATTCTTTCAAACTAAAACCACTCGGTGTATTTCATGCATGCTTATAAGGAAAAATGACCAAATCCCCATTTAGTGGGAAAGGTTAAATGGAAAAAGAACTTATTTAATTGGTTTATACCGATGTGTGTAGACCATTTCCAATAAAAAAAGGGGATGGTACTCATACTTTATAACTTTTACTGATGATTTTAGTAGATATTGATATATCTAATTAATGATGTATAAGTCAGATTATTTTTATGAGGTCAAAGAATACAAGAACGAAGTCGAGAACCAGCTTGGTAAAAAGATTACGAAACACTTCTCAGAATGAGGTAGAGAATATCTTAATCAATAATTCATTGATTACTTTTGGGATTTTGGGATCTTATCCCAACTCACTCCTCTAAACACACCCCAGTGGAATGATGTGAGTGAAAGGAGGAACCCCACCCTATTGGACAGGGTGAGATCAATAATGAGTCATACGAGTCTTCCATTATCCTTTTGGGGATATGTGTTACAAACATACTAAACCAAGTACCAAATAAATTGATAAATCATATTCCAAACAAGATTTAGAGTGTAAGAAAATCCTTGTTATCGAATTTACATGTGTGGGGTAGCAAATAATTTGTTAAAGCCTCTTCAGGTAACAAACTCGCACCCCGAGGTACAAAGTGTACCTTTATATTATACCCCAAGGAAATAAGGGGATATTACCTATATAACACCGTCAGACAAAATGGATATAGTGGAAAGACATTCCATATTTATTGAGAGGGAGATTATCTCCAAAATAGATAGTGGGAGCGAGATAGACTTCAATGAAGTCGAGCCTCAAGGTACACAAGAGTTGGTACATGAATAGATTCCACAAATCCCTATGGAAGAAGATTCCGTTCTAGAGACAAAAGTACTACATATGAGTACAAGAGAGGTTAGAGAACCATAATGGTATAGTATTCTAGTTACCAAGGATGGTGACTCATTATTAGTTGATTATAATGATCCTCTGACCTACAAGGAAACAATGAGTGACAGAGATGTTGCCAAGTGGTAAGAAGCCTTGAATTTTGAAATGGATTCCATGCATCAAAACCAACTATGGATTTTGGTGGATCATCCAGTTGATGTGAAGACTGTTGGTTGAAAATGGGTATTCAAGAAGAAACTAGCCATGGAAGGACAAGTCAATACCTATAAGGCACATCTGGTTACATAACATTTTAAATAGCATCAAGGAATTGACTACGATGAAACTTTTTCACTAGTTGCAATGATGGAATCCATCAGAATTCTAATTTCCTCTGCGGCTTACCATGACTATGATATTTAGAAAATTTATTTCAAAACATCCTTCCTTAACGGGAACCTTCAAGGTAGAATTAGCATACAAAGCACATAATTCAAAAGTATCATCTCTTGAGGGATTTTTCTCAGAGAGGTGAAGTTGCATTGAGAAATATTTCCATGGAAGACAATGTGGAAGACCCCTTAACTAAAGCCTTGACTCAGCATAAACATGATCACTATGTGAGTTCTAGCTGACTAAAATTCATAGGCAGTTGGCTCTAGTAAATGTTGGAGTTTTTAAGAGTTGGTTTCTTAGAACCTACTATATTTACTTTGCTTACATGGATATTTAATGTATTATTACATATGTTTCATTGTTATTCATTACTATGATGTAATAATGTCCTAGAGTATTTGTTGCATTGATAGGGCCATGGTAGTTACCCACTATGATGAGAACCTTGTAATGATATAACAATATTATTAAATATAGTTATGTGGTTGGTTGAAATAAAATTATGGGACACATAGCATGAAAACCGTCAGGCGTGAGTACTCGTAAGTATATGAGACTTGCTCTCTTGAAGTTCGCACATGGTAATATCTAAGATATGATATTATGAGAACATACCTGCTATTAAGAATTCCGCATGTTTTGGTGTCATTGGAAATTTCTCTCTACGAGCGTGTGTAATGATCCTTAGACTTTAAGATTATCATTAACACACGTCACAACTTGTGCACTTTGATTTACTGACAAAAATCTCCATGCAGACGGTTGGTGGGAAGAAGGGTCCGTTGGGTGCGTCACGAGTGGCATGTTATTAATGGATAAGTGGAGGAAGGATTTTTACCTTCCATTTATAGAAGTTGATTATCTCAGCCCTTTGATTGAAATAAATCCATCGTGTGAAATTTTATATCCATGGAGTAACAATGAGTTTATTTCAGGTAGTCAAAGAATGATGTATCAATCATAAAAGTTGATGACACTATCATTAAACATTATTAATGAGATATTTCATCAAAGGGATAATATTACACAGTGAGCGTTAATATGTGGATGTCGTTTTTGTGACTTTACGTTTTTTCTCTTGGGTTCTTTGACCCATTTCTAGATAGTACTCTTAGAATTTAGGCAAACCCACCTAATGCCAATGAAAAAGAATCCTAGAGGGTGAAAAACTAAGTGTTTTTGGTGGTCTCAGTTATATTCTATTTGAATTTAATTAGTAGAATAAATATTATTCTCAAGACCGTGGAATAATTTTATTCAAGTTTAGATGATCGAATGAATTAAATTAAATATATTTATTTATGTTATTGAACATTTAATAAATATTTATTTACTAGTTTGTAAATAAAATATTTATTTTAGAGAATAAATTGTTTATTTATTTGTTCGAGTGTTCAATAAATAGAAGTGAATTTTGAGCAAACCATGACCAGTTTGGTAGTAAAATAATTATTTTCAATATGGTAAATAATTATTAGTTGTAAGAAGTTAAAATAATAATGATGCTACTATTATTTTGTGACATGGAATTTTATTCTGTTTTGAACAAGTTGCCACACCATAAATAATGACACGGTATTATTATTATGAGCATGGGGTTTCTCCAAGCTCATGAATTAATTTAATTGCTATTATGCAATTAAATATTTTAACTGAAGTTCGATGAATATAAATAAACAGGTACATCTATTGTTCCATAGTGGACACACCGCACACTTGGTGAATTGAAATTTTTTAAGATAAACAATTTCTCTCTCGAATATTCTTCCCCTCCCTCTCAATAATGAGAGATTTTATTCAAGGATGAATAACAAGAGATCAAGAATGGCCGACACATGACACTCGCTTCACTGTGCTAGCACCCAGAGAACGAGTGGTATCGATCTGAGGCCATCAGAGCACATGTGGATCACCGCTAGAGGGATTATAGTTTGGATCCTCACAACCATAATGAGATAATCCATTAGGGTCATTCCGAACGATCAATATCATCAATGAAGAAAATACCGAAGATCCATGTATTATTTTCTTTATGAAATTAATTAAATTAATTATAAACCTGATGTGAATGATCCTCTCTAAACGTTTCTAGCCTCATAATTATTTATCTAAATCATTGATTATATTCTGTGGAGACTGGTGTTCATCATCCTATTGATCTTGGAATAATCATTGGTGAAATTAATTTTTGGTGTCGTCCTAACCGTGCTTCCACTGCACCCGAATCCTACAACATGTTCATCATGTCCTGGCCTGTAAAGTACCACTAGTTTCCATGTAAACATGTGGTCCCCACTATAGGTCCCACCCACATTCCTGAATGAGATGAGGATAAATTCACAATAAGACTATTTAGTTATTTCCCTTCTCTTCATCTACCAGATATGAAATTTGAATCCTTCTTTTGATCTCCTTGTTCTTCTCTAAAACAGGATTTATCCTAAATTCTTTAATTTACTCCTTGATCACCAGAATAACCACTTGTGATATTTGTGTGAATATACATGGAAAAATTCTTTATATGAGGAAAATTTTTAGTACATTGTTCACATCTTGCTTACCTCATAGACCTTTTAATCTACTTTGAGGATTTTGCACAAGTCATATTGGAATCCTTTATAGGTTTTATTTTTTTGCACAGTATACCAACCCTATATACCATGTACCTCAGTTAGAAAACTATTTAGTATACTTTGTAGAGAACCCTTGTTAAAACTACCAACCCTGTAAACCATGTACTTCAATTCAAAAATAGTGCAGTGTACTTTGTGGAGAACCCTTATAAAAAATACCAACCTTGTAAAAACAATGCAGTGTACTTTGTAGAGCACCCTTATAAAAAATACCAACCTTGTAAACCATGTAAACCATTTAAACCATGCAATTAAATTAGTAAAATGTGTAGTATACTTTTTGGAGCTCCCTTGTAACTACTAGGCCCCACTGACAGCACATGTACCCCATCCAACATGGTCATTGGGTCATGGCCTACCAAGTACCACCGGTTTCCCCACAGACATGTGGTTCACACCATATGGCCCACCCACATGCCTAAAAGATCCATCTAGGGCATTATATTCACCCTCCTTAGAGGAAAATGTCCTCTTTGTGGGCCCTAATTCTTAACCCAGGCAGTGCACTGCACTTAAGTCTGGGTTCCACCTTTGATACCAAATGTAACGACTAAGTCACACTGACAGCACATACGCCCCACCCTAACATGGCCGTCGATTCCTAGCCCCGTTGACAGCACTGACACCCCATCCTAACATGGTCATCTTGTCTTAACCTACAAGGTACTGCCAGTTTCCCCACAGACATGTGTTCCCCACCCTAGGGCCCACCCACAGGCTTGAACAATCCATATGGGGTGTTACATCCCCACCCCCTTAAAGCACAATGTCCCCATTGTGGACCCTACGTCTCAACCCAGGTAGTGCACCACACTTAAGGCTAGATTCCATATTTGATACCAAAGGAAACAACTAGGCACCACTCACAGCATAGACACCCCACTCTAACATGGTTGTTGATTTTTAGGCCGCTAGGTACCACCAATTCCTCGACAGACACATGGTTCCTACCCTGAGGCCTACCCATTTGGCTGAATGGGTCGTCTGACTAATGAATATACCCACATGAAAACACACGTTCTTTCTAGTGTGTTTAATCCTAACTCACATAATCCCTAGTAAACTTACCAGAAGGTTACGAATCCTGATCACTACCCTAAGTAAGCACGCTTAACTGTGGAGTTCTAATCATGTAGGCTCCTGAAAAGAAAGTTTCACCATGTTGACTGAATTTATATCATTTAGTCATCTAACCCTTTATCACTATAGGGTGTTAAATTCATTAAGTAAATCCAAAATAGAATAAATAGGAGCATGAATCAACTATTTATAAGGTGGTGTTGATACATATCCCATCAAGGGATCTTTTCATAGGGTATATCTAAGGGAAAGAGTTGAGTGAAAGAAAATATGTGCAGTCTAGGCCTAAAGTAGACAATATCATGATCGTGTAATGGAATTGGCCATTACAAATGGTATCAGATCCAGTATCTATTTTATGTGCTAATAAGGATGTTGTGACATTTTAGGGTGTATTATGGATATCCCACATAAAAGGTAGAGGAGAACGAACCACCCCTTTATATGTTTGTTTGGAAACCACTCCCATCATGTGACATTTTCCTGGGGGATTTTTGAGGGCTAGAGCCCAAGGAAATAAATAATTTGTGGGCTAGGCCCAAAGTAGACAATATCATGATTGTGGGGTGGACAAGGCCGTTACAACCACTATGCACTACTTTCCACTATGGATATACTTCATGGACACCATCATGTACAAGCCCTCGAGACCATATACTACTCTTATCAGACCACTTACTACACTACATGGAGCTCCCTTGTGAGATTACATGATGAAATTACTTAGTATAATGATTTTATAATACTGACTCTGTGGTTCTCCTTTATGTCTCAGCTTTCACCTTTGTTCCTCCATCACAAATAGCCTCATAGAATTATTTTTTATGATCTTCCTACATGGATGAATATACCTTTGATGACCTCCCTAGTCAACCTCTCAATATCACCCCTAAATTCGCTTCCACTCCTAATGATATAGATAGTCAGGTATTTATAAGTATAATCGTCTTTTAAATATGATTACATGGATATTACTATATTATCGCTTTGAAAAAATACACTTTACAACAGATTCAAATTCCCAAAAGTATAACAACATACTCCCTTTGTAGACCACATACATTACTATGTGTTAAATCAATACAAACCATTTTAAAACCAAAATACTTCTCATGTATATCATGTACTTGGAATAATTTTTAATTAGAAAACCCTATTTTGACACCACAAACTACCATTTCGAACTGCATTCTTAACTTTATTGTTGAAAAAAAATTATCGACAATGAGATCATGCGCTCTTGTATCAAACAATACAGTTGAATATGTGGGCCACATACTTGACATCATAATAATCCATATCACTAACTACTAATGTGTGTTTCATTCCATTCTACATAGAACATGAACTTGAAAACATGTACCACATACATGACTACACAATGGAATTATTTCACCTTAAAACAAACACAAAAATTATCAACACCTCCAATTTCAAACCCACAAATTTGAAAAACACTAGAAAATAATTCTATTATAAAAACAAATCTCAAAATCCTTAATCAGTCTTCAAAATTCACTAAATATAACTTCCATGTTCTCATAAATAAATATCCATATTCCATGATTAGATATTTTAATGAATTACACATCTTTATCACACATACCAGGCCCATTTCGTCAAGTTCTTTTATTTCCATATTCATACATAACTTCCTGTCAATAAAATCATATATGTTATTGTATTCTATAGACTACCATCAAAAAAATCAATGTCCCCTTCATTGATAAAATCATGGAAACTAAACCCCCATAATATATCCACACCATCAAAATTATAAATTAACTCCTCAACCTACAAACTAGGTCCTTTATATATATATATATCAGTGTATCTTTTCCCATTTACTAAACCAACACTGACATGAAAAACTCTTATTTAGATCATTAATGAACTTTCTCACATCACCAGATTTTTAATTTCCATAACCATTATCAACAAATCTAACAGATAATATATTGGTTGCATCAACATGCCTATATTATACTCAATTACTCATGATTATTATCTCATGTTTTTATATTCTTACACCATGTTATTTGTTACTATTCCATGATGTTACTTGTGAGGTTATATTCCGTTTTATCATTTATTATGGAAAATTATTATGATTACAAATTCTTCTTAACAATATATTTATCCCTTGTTCATTTTTCCAATATTATTGTAATATAACCCTTTATAAATTGTTGATAAGATATTTTTTTACTTTACTGATCATTTAATTTCACTCCTTCTTGTGTTTCCCATTTTTCTAGGGAATTTAATACATGAATATGATTAAAAAGATGTAATTTTTGGAGAGTTTGGTGGGATATATTAAAGAAATAATGTAAAATAATACATTTAAGTGTCTAATCTCCAAAGGCAGTAAAATTTATTGTTATGATATTATGTTCTTATTTATGAGATGTAATATTTAAATTTTTGAAATGATGTTAAATATTTAAATTTTATATAGGGGTCATCTTAATCGATATTAGTTCAGGGTTATGTTATTTTTATGGATTGAGTTAAGAAGTAAAATAGAACTTGACCTAAATAAGACTAGTTTCAACTAAATGTATCATAAGAAATAAATAAAGGATTCAAAGAGTAATAAATGGTTGGTGTAATTTTTCATATTCATATGATTATTTAAACTAAGTTTCATAAGATATTATTATTTATTAATAATTCTAACCATTTTGGTTTTAGTAAAAAAATTGAAATATGTTAAGGGTCAAGCCCCGTTTATTAAACAAAAAACAAGATATCCATTTTGATAACATGGTGAAGAGGGATCCCATACATGTCCAAAGTCACAAAAGACAAATAAAAAAGGACCCATTGGTCTTATCATGGTGGGTCCTGAATGGTCAAAGGGAACCATATGTTAATACAAGATCTATAAATAATCCCATTTCCGACCATCCTCTTAGAGAATGAAATAGTGACATTAGTCAATGATTATGGATTTCACCGTTCCAAGATGTATTGTCATAATAGTTTAATACAACATGGAAGAGTACCCCTACATACCATAGTAACATTCTAGAGTAGGTCAAGATGATAGATTCTAGCACACCCATATCTTTTTTGAGATTCCCATACAAAAAATTCATGTGAGGAACCCTCTACATTTTCAAACTGATTCAACATAAATCCTTACTACAAATAGTGTAAAAAATCCCATGAAAGAGTGCCCAATTATCCAATAATGATTAATGATGTTTGAATTATGGGTTACAACACACCCATACCTCTTTCAAGGATGTCCACCTAGTATCACCTGCAAGAAACTATATCTTTTTTCAAATGCAATGAGAAAAATTCTAGATCCTAAATATAAACCTACATCCCAACAAAACAATCCCCAACCAATGAAGACCAAATAACCATAGAACATGGTCTTGAATAGAAAACACTGGAAAAAATATACATGAACCAAAAAAACTAGGTAAACAGAAATGAAGTAAATCACCAATGCTTCCAATCATGGATGCTCCATCGGATTCATTGTCCCACACATAATCACAATGTGAACCCCTCACCATTTTCATTCAAGCTTGTCGTATCACACCAAAAAAGAGTCGACAAAAACTGGATCCTACACGAACCCAGTCCATCAAGGCCACAAGGGTTTCTACACCATGAAGATCTCATCAATGGTAGGAACAAAAAAGTACACAACATCTAGAAAGTAACCAAATCTAAAAACCAAAGGTGCTTATCGCTGACCAACAAAAAATGGAAACAATGTCACTATTTCCATAAGAATAGTGGTAAATAAATCATGGAGGGGTCACAAAACAGGGGTATAAGGGAATACCAAAGAAGATGACGCATGAAATTAGGTAAGAGTGTGAATGGGGAAATCAGTCTGTATGGATTTTTGTATAGAGGTGCATCTAGATCTATCAGTTAGGATCTAAAGAATGAACCCACCATTGAACCATCTCAGAAAAATATGATAGGAGGAGGTAAAATTCCATATAGATACTTAAAAATCCATAGAATAAGGGGTCTCACCACCAGGAGAGTGTGGATCCATCCCTCAAACTCTCATTTTCATTTTAGTAAATTATTTGAATTAAAATCTTGACATTTGGGTGGTGATAGGAATGTTCACTAATGATAAAAATATTATTTTATTCTAATAATATGTATTCCTCTTTATGTTTCATGTGCTACAATACAATTAATTTTTATCCTCAAAAATTATATATTTAACTATCAATGAGAAAATCCAGTGTCTAGATAATTGCATTTAAGGTATATTACTCTACTCCGATTGAGTTCTGTGGGAAGATACTTTTGGAAGATCTAATATTTTTACTTGGTATAATTTTATGTGATATTATATAGGTATTGGATCTCCTACATAGTGATCAAATTAATTTTCAAGGTAGGAAAATCTAATTTCATATCCTAAATCATCCCATGATCAAATATCCAAGAAAGTATGAATATGAACTCCCATTGTTAACAAATTACTTAATTTATGTCACAGAACCCCTCAACCAGTACCCCTATCAAGATAAAAGTGAATTGAAGGATGATGGAAACTAAATCCCATGTATAATAGGTCATAGGTTTAGGGACTACCATTAAGGGTATACAATCACAAATGAGAGCCATTACCCTCTTTATTGTCGGCCCAGGAACGATACAATGGATGGAGGTCATGATAGAGTGGTATAAAAAATATAAATAATGATATCACCCAAAAATATAATGAGGGAAAATAAAACAATCTATAATTTTATGATATATTTTTATTTCTACAAAATAATTTTTTTTTGTAGATTTCTTTAAATGAAACCCTATGTCTTTATAAACTGTGATAGAGTAAACTATTATAATCTTCCCTTTAAATTTACAGTTATGAATTTTAATAACCACATGATTAAAAATGAATTTTAAAATTTTAAGTATTCAAAATGAATTTACGAATTCATAATAAATAAGTACTCAATTATTAGAAAATCATTTAATACTTAAAAATATATTTTCTTTAATTTTTTTTTAATTTTATGCACACAAAAATATTAAGTAATTTATATATTAATTTGAAATTTTAATTAATTAAATAAATATAATTTTTAAAATTAGCATATCTATATTCATTTATATTGATTTTTTTGTATTTTTTCTAAAAAAACATTTTCTAGTTAATAGGGAAAATAACATTTTTTGTAAAAACATTCCTTTCCTATCAAGTAAAAGTACTAATATTTTTTAGTATGATATTCAATAAAAATAATATTATTTTAATTATAAATTATCTAATTAATTAATAAATAATAATCATTATATTTTCTTTTGGTATGATTTTATTTTTGTTCTTAAAAACACAATTTTCATAAAACTATTTTTATGTACACAATGTGTTTTTATATTAATAAATTAAAATAGTATATATTGACTAATGATTTTAATGAAATTTATAGAGTATTTATTCAATAATATATCTTAACTTTAATTTTATGGTTTTTACAAGGAATTTAATATATGTAAAAAAATTTATGTGTAAAGATTCATTTTTCAAAAACGGGTTTTCATTGCGGATTACACACTTATTTAAAATTAAATTAATACAATTATTGAAATTAAATATATCAAAATGGAATAGTTATTCATAATTTACATAATAAATAATATAATATTGTAAACATAATTTTTTGTTATAGTGAACAGTAAAATGTAATGTTTTTGTTTTTGTTGTTTTGGTAAAAAAAGGTTTACTAATGGTTTAAAACAAGAGATATGGCTAATATTTCCATCCAAAAATACATAATTATTATTATTTTAAGACATTTAAAGGTTTTATTATATTAATTTCAAATATCTAGAAATGTTATCCACTTTTCCATCAAATTGACCATATATAATTGAAATATTTTAAGAAATTTCATGTGTTTCCCTCCTCTTATTTTTAAAAGGGAACCCCTTCTCATCCCTTGTTAAAAAACATTGATCCTTCTAGATCAAAAAATATATAATAAAATAATTATGATAATCCTTACTTCATCATATATATATATTTTTCTTCCATTAATTCAAACCCTTTAAGAATTATGGTTTAAGATAAAGGAGGTCTCTCAAAGTATGGGTTTAAATACTAACTAATCTCATTCAATTTAATTTCTTCTTAATCCTTAAATAATTTTTGTATCCATAAAAACATAATTAATTAACTATAATAAATATACTAATATGATATTATGATTATGACACTACCATTTACCACCTATTCTCAATTAAATGGGAGATCAAAGTATCACTCATACGTAAGAGTGCACTACCTCCTCCACGTACCGATACGATTAAGTTCCCATCACCATATTTTATGTATGCTTGCAATGATGGATTAAATGATTATATATATTATTCATAACATAATTATGATTATTTAATTATGATATATTATCTAACTTCTTACTATATAACCTAGTAGTAAATGATAAACCCATGGTTCTTAAGTGTGGACTAGCACCTTCATGAAACAATGTGATTTAATTATCATTTTATAGTTATTTGTTTGAAAAAATGATATATTTAGTGAAAATATATGATATTTATTATATAATAATTATTTTAAATATGTGAGTTATCATTTAACTTTCCTTCATTACATGAATATAAAAGTGGAAACATCACTCACATGTATTTAGATATTACCATCTCTTCAAATTAATGTAATTAATTCTTCATCACCACTTAATATGAATGGTTATAAGTATTTATATAATAATTATATAATATATTTATATCATTATTAAACAAATTTATATTTATTATCCACGGTTAATGTGTAATTACTATAACATCCAAACTAAAACATATATGAAAAATGAAGAAATTAACACCTGAAATGAAATATTAATAGAGATTTGTTAAAAAAGAGGTGTTGAAATGATATAAGTGGATTATAAATGATATTATATATATATATATAGATAATATTAAATTATATATTTATAATAAAACTAATATTATTATATTGGTGATATAGTTCCTATGAATCAATTTGAATACAAGGTATGGGTTACCTTTGAATTTCTCTTCATTGAAACATGTTTTAATTTTATAAAACAATTTTTTATTTTTATGTGGTATATACTACATAATAATGAATTTTGAAAAAATAGATGATTTAATATAAAGAATTTATAGAACCATATCATTTTCATTCATCCAATTACTTTGGTTTCAAAAATTACACAATGAATTTTGTTTCAAAAAATACTCAAGTCGTAAGGGTTCTTCATCTCAATTTTATTATTAAGACATGTTTGATGTTATACAAATATATTATTTTATGATGTGTGTCTACTACCTCATTGATATTTTTCATTATAAATATATTCATTTTCATGTTATTAAATTTTAATTTGATTTTATTTCTTTTATGGGGGTTATTATTTGAAAGTTACAACATCAGTAATGGTTTAATGTAACAATATAATTTTTACTGGGATTATTGATGATTAAATTTTATGATGATGAAATTATATGTACTGTTTATCCCATGTATTGTGTATTTTTTATCCTCTATTTATTTATAATAAATTAATTTTTTACTTATAATACCTCTATTTATGTACTCAAGTGACTAAAAGAATGTTTTTAAGAAAAACCGACTATGTTTTTCCATTCTGTTAGGAATCTTCCCTTCCGTGTCCAAAATTTATTTAAATGTTTTGAATAATGTTTTTAATATTATAAAAATATAATTTAAGATAATTTTTACTATATTTTAATTTTATTTCCTTATTTTAAAAGGTACCTTCTTTTCATTTTTCAAACATGTAACTTTTTACACTTTTCCAAAATTGTGAAATTAATTCTTATTTTAAAATACAACCCATGAATAGATTTCCCCACCATCATAAATACTATTTTCATTTAAAATTAATTTATAATTATCCTTGTTTGTTTAAAATTAAAATATTTTCCTCATATTTTTTGTAAATTACAAGATATAAAACTATTTATTTCAAAATGAAAAGTGTATTTTTTAAAGAATTGTTCTAATGACATTTTAAAGGTATTTTAATCTATAACAACATACTTTAACAATTCTTATGATTTAATATGGATATGATCCAATGGGAAAATATTTTTTCTTTTTATTTATGGTTTATGATTATGATGATGAAATGTTTATGAAACATGTATCCTTTCTGCATATTATGATATATTGAGATGGTGAATGCTTTATGATCTTATGTCACACATATATAGGGTTTTCATTTTGTAAAAGGTGGAGCCAAATTTATATATCATTCCAATGAGTTATGTAGGTATGAGTATCTCATGATATAAAAATGAATGAAATGGCATTTAAACCTAGTTTTGTAAGGTAATGTTTCCAATAAGATAGTAATGGGTGTGAACCTCAACTAAGGATATAATAGAATGAGGAGTGATCCCAATCCACTATGATAGCCTTACCAATGAGACTTAGTTAAAGAAATTATTTTCTATGATCATGTTGACTCCAAAAACATATTTATTATGATTATGATATGTTCTCATGGATAATTATTGATTATTAATGAATCAACACTCTTATTTCTTATGTATTTTGGTTGAAAACACCTAATTACATGATTAATGATTAAAGATAATTTTTTTGATGGGGAATGATTATTGTATGTTTTGATCATGCTTTCATACCCTTATTTCTATATTATGATCAATAATGATTATTAATTATTATCTCTTATATTTACCATTACTGATCAAATGATATCAACCTTTTAAATGTTTCTCGTCCCCATGTTATGAAGAAAGTTTTTATGTATGATATATCAAATAATGGTGTTAGTTGGGAAGAATTAAATGGGAAATGATGTAGATATTTGATATACATGTTGTCTATGTATCCAAGTATCAAGAGTCACTAAAGGATTATTGTTTTATCATGAATTTTTTTTATATGTTTTTAATCTTCCACTAATAAGATATAGAATTGATTTATGAAAATTTTGAGTTCACTATTGCTGGTATCAGAGTAAGGTTTTGTAAATTTTGGAAACTTGTATGTGAAAACTTTAGTGATAACCCTAAGGATAATACTAAGTATATGATAACATCCTATGTTACAGTTAAAGAATGGAGTGAGGTTTTCCTATAGATTATTTCCTTTTTTGATACTTCAAGTGGATGTTGGTTTGGCAGATATGCATCATTGGGTAAAAATACAAAATGAGTTGGCCAAGTATATTTCAACCATCATTCTGGTGCATGGTGAATTAACCCTTACCACACACCTAATTTTATACTCATGGGTGATTTTCATATATTAACTCACATTTTCTTTGTGAACCGTTATGAAGGATTTAGATAAATAATGACTACTAAAAAACTAGATTAAACATAAGAATTCATAGTTTCAAAATAATTTTACATTGTTTATAAATCTTATAAAGGATTTATCATGATTATATGATTAGTCGGTACGGTTTCTCATACAATTCATCTAGTTTTAGTTAATGTATTTTACCATGAGGAATCACGTTAACGCTAAATTTGATGGATGATGAAATGATTGTCCTTAAGATCAACCAAATGTGCTAGAATATTGAATATTAAATATTGTAATTATGAATAACTAACTACCTTATTATATTATTAAAAACCATAATATATGAGAGTTTCTGAATAAACCAAATAAGATAAAATTGAGTTTCATGAAGATCATTGAGGAAAGAATATTAATCTTCCTACAAGTTATGAATGTGGGAAGAAGAAATAAGGGGAAATGTATAAAAGGAAATAAAGATTCTCTTGGTGTGGAAAAAATACATAGATAACATAATTTATAACTAAAAATGGAATATTTGGTTTATTTAATATATGGTAATAATAGTTTCTTTATTTTATAAGATATGTTTAAATGTATTAAATGTGGAAAGTATTAGCATTATTTAAATCAATTTATTGGGTTAATAACTCGAGAATAGGACCTGAAAGGTTATATGAGTAAAGGTTTTACTATTAATGATGAAGAGGATATGAATGAAATATAAATGGAATTAATTATTTTAATAGTATCAATTATATTAAAATTTATAAGTATAATTATATTAATGTTGACGAATCTTAAGACATGACTAAATTTTCACATTTTAGGAAGTAATAAGAATTAAGATGATAAAGCCTGGATAATAGAATATAATTGAAGTGTAATGATTAATATATTTACTTATTGTGATTCATAAATTACATTTTTTTTCATAAATTATATTATGGTTTTAATAATCATGAAACATCTAAGGATTTTTCCACATTAGTTTTTCCTTAATGATTTCCATAAATTTGTTGAATGGTAAAAATAAATTAGAAAAGTGTTGTAGTGGTATGGAGATATTTTTATAAAACATGTTATTGAGTATAGATAACCCTTAATGTGTTCCTAAGGTTAAGATAATAAATTTAGTTGGTATAAATTTTTTATTTATATTGATAAATAAAATTGGATAACATTGGTTACCTTGAAATTAATTAGTCATTTGTGGATAAAGTACTTATTTTTTTATCCATGATGTAATTTATATCATTTCTGAATTTATGTAAATTATTAAATTGTCTACGATTTTATTTAAGGAATAAGGAGATAGTAATTTTTTGGAAAAAAATTTATTTTAATTGATGTTTTATTGTAATTTGGGTTATTAGTATGTTTTAAAAGAATATATTACTAATGTATTCACATGATTAGTATGTGACATTATGAGCTACATTATGATGTGTGGGGATTAAATTTAACAATATTCTTGAACTTTTGTGACCTTTTTAAAAATTATAGCATTACAAATTTGGTCAAAAATATTTTGAAGGAACCTTATGGTTAACTATTTATGAAATGGTTTAAGCTGAGATTTTGGGTGTTATTGTTATGGTTTTAGAGATTAATGTAGTATTTCATCATATGAAGATTTATCAATATTAGAAACTTTTTTTAACCATTTTTTGAGGTAAATATTTATAGGTGAAAGTAATTTATTGTCTTTATTTTATGAAACTAAATATATATTAAAAGTTAATTTTATCTATAGGCATGAAAAATTAATATTGGTCGAATTTGGTGGAAAATAGGTGGAAGAAAATTAAAATACACAAAGTATTAAATTACATTTATGGATTTGAATAAATTAAGAAATTTTATATTCTTATATTTCATTTTTAAATAATTCTTTAAAATGACAGTATTTTCCCTCCTATAACTATTTCTGATGAGTTTATGGTCTTTTTCTTCTCTCACTAATTTATCATTTTTGGTCATAAACACTCTCTTAATCATATTAAATGTCACTCCCTATTATTATTTTGACATTATCTTTATCCTCCATGTATATATTTTCAATTAATTTGAATTTTATCTTTACCTATGATCTTGATTACATGTTATTTTAGGTAACTATTACATTTCTGAATTCCCTTTTTTAAATGAAATTTTACCGACCCTTTGTAAAATTTGGGTTTTCAACAAAGGTATTTTAAAATATTGAACCTTTGATTACCAATAGAAAATTTTCAATGGTGATTTTTAGGGGGGGAGAATGTAACACCCCACAATTTTAAAATATTTTTTTCTTCAAATAAAATGTAAGTGTTTGGTATCATTTGTTACACACAACATCAAGTCTATATAAACCATTATATAGTAAACCATAAAAATAAAGTCATTAAATTAGTAGATATGAATAATAAAAACCATAATATTAAAAATATGTAAAATAATTTTATATATTTTAATGTTATTAATTAATTCATAATAAACACGCACTCAATTTTAATTAAAATCATTTTATGCTTAAAAAATATGTTTCCATTAATTTTTTTATTTTATTTTATGAGCACAAAAATTGTAATTACTATATAAAATTTTTAGAAAACTAATTTGAGGAAATTAATATAGTTTTAAAAATTAGTATATCAATATTATTTTGGGGTTAATTTTTAGGTATTTTTATAATAATATTTCATTTTTAGTAAATAGTAAAAAAATAGAATTTTGTAAAACATCTCATTTATTTTCACGTATTAGAAACTCTAATTTTTTAATTTAATAATAAATAAACTAATACTTAATTAATTCTAAATAATTTGATTAAATTCATAAAAAACATTGTTAAATATTATTTTAGCATAAGTTTATTTTTGGTCTTGAAAGAACATTTTTCAAAGAACAACTTTTATGCACACAATGTGTTTTTATTCTAATGAAGTAAATTAATATCAAGTAACTAATTGTTTCAATTAATTTTATAGATTATATATTCTATCATATATTTTAACATTAATTATATGGTTTTTATAAGAAAATTAATGTAAGTAAATTTTGTTTTATATGTAATGATTCATTTTTCTAAAAACTGTTTTCATTGAAGGTTATACATTTATTTAAAATTAAATTCAGACACTCTTACAAGTTGAATATGGTAAAATAGATTAATTAAATTTAATCAAAGTAAATAATATAATCTAATAAGTTCATCATAATACTTTGTTCATATTGAATAGTAAAAATAGTAAAATGTTGTTAATCTAGTTAAGGTTTGAACATGTTTACTATGGGTTAAACCAAGTGATAAGAGAAGGATTGCCTCCTAAACATATCCAATTATTTTTTTTGAAGACAAATAAACATTATATTATCATAATTTTTCATACCTATCTAATTGGATCAATTTTTTTTCTGGAAATTGAAATTATATAATTGAAATATTTTAATAAATTCTATGTGTGTCCTTCCCCTAAATTAAAAAATGGGACATCCCCTACTCCATTATTCTAACCATTTAAACCTTTTATCACAATCAATAATGACTCAAAATAATTTATCTAAACCTTACTGGTTGGTCAAAGTAGAGTACTCAAGAGGGGGGTGAATTGAGTATCTATAAAAATTTCTGTTTAAAAAGTATTCTTAAAAAGGTTCCCCAATAAATTTAAATACAACCTAGTTAATCAATGTAATACGGTTATGAATGTTTGACTGTTTAAATAACTTCTTAGAATATTTATTAATTCTCGGTAATCTTAATATCATTTATTAATATTACTTTTGATGTTGTTCTAATAAGGCAAAGAAATTATAACTTCTTTCCAAGATTAACTATCAAAGAATGTTTAGTGATATCTAAATTATATAGTAAAATAAAGAAAACTAAATAAAAAACATAGTAGTTATAAAAAAAGTGGTTCGGTCTTAAGCTGAGACATTATCTACTCCACCTGGTGATCACCTGCCACCAAGTAGTTTATATAAATAAATTTTATCCAAACCCTAAATTGTGACTAACAACAGTACATAGGACTGTCCAGGTCAGACGACCTCTTCCACAGTTATCTATGGGTATGAATTTTCAGGTCACACAGAAACCTCTTCCACATTTATCTATGGGAATACACAAGTGTAAAAAGATGTATGAGAAAGGATATCTTCTATCCTTCAGTTTAATGCAGGATAAAGTGCATGTTTTTATACAGACACACACACACACTTCTTGAAAGATAAAAATAATACACATTAGAGAAAAAATGATGAGATAAGGTTAGAATTGCTCTAAGTGTAAGTATATGTAGCTCTGGTCTTATAGGATGAACCAGATGCAGAAATAAAGTCCTCTTGCGAAAAACAGAGTATCACAAGTCTAGCGCTCTGGAACAGATCTAACTTTTGTTCTTCAAGGAGTCTATTTTGCAAAGATGTTCTCAACTCTAATCTATGGTATCATAGTGAATGCTTCATGTGTTCTTCGTGAAGTTTCACGTGTCAGTTTTTCTCAAGAATGCTCGTGCTTCTTCGTTATCATGCACACTTGTTTCTATATCACCTCCTCTATTTTTTCTTTTGGCCACACTGCACTTTTTATTCTTGGAGTGCATGTGTTGGAGCCGACAAGATACATGTATTTTGTACCTCATACCTCATACTATTAGGTGTAATATATACGAAGAAACATTAATTATGTTTGTGAATCTAAAATATTCAAATATGACTGTTAGAGATTAAACTGAAAAACGACAAAACATATTAAGAAATGATGTCACAATCTATCTAAAAATAGTGTCTCCTTAAAATGGTGTCTCCTTAAAATGATTTTTCCTTGAAATGTTGTCTCCTTGAAATGGTGTCTCCTTAAAATGGTGTCTCCTTGTTTGTCTTTGAGCGGTTACATAGTTATGATGGTGTAGTTGTATAGAGAACATGAACCGGTAGTACAGATGTGGTGTTAGGATCACTGTGTCTGGTCACGGTGTCTGGGTCATGACGTTTGGTCATGGTGTCTGGTCATGGTGTCTAGGTCACGATGTCTGGGTCATGGTGTCTAAGTCACAAAGTCTAGTCATGGTGTTTGGGTCACAATGTATGCGTCATGGTGTCTGGTCCTTTTCTTTAAAAACATAACCGGTGGCAGACTCATGGTTTCTCAAACTTAGCCAAATATCTGTATATAGAATTAAACAGTGATATTCATTGAATGGATTAGAATCAATCATTTATAAAGGAAATTATTTATAACATGAATTATATTTTTTTACAATAATTAAACATAGCACTTAAGATCATGGATAGGTTGATTTAAAACATAAAGAAACCAATTATCTGTACACATTATTTTAGACAAATTACATAGTATTAACAAGTGTTATAGAATGTATAGGATTTGTGATCATTAAAACATTATTAACACATGAGGAGTCCAAAAATATCCCCCTTTATGATGATCACAAATCTTGTGAGTGGGAGATTTATTCTTAGGTAATGTGTCTCTTCCTTAGTGTGAATTTATAGTACATATTTCTCCCCCTTTTGGGATTATCAAAAAGAGTACAAAAAAAATATACAAGAAGATTGCACAATGAATTAGATGGATAAAAAGTGTCTTTACAAACATTAAGCAAAAATTACACAAATCATCCCTATCAAAAGAGGGTATTCACTTTTCTTCAGCATTAGATCATCTTCACTTTTCCCTTGGTAGCAACAGTAGAAAAGGAAGCCATAAGAGCTGAGGTGGAAGTGGAAGAAATAAGTGAACCAGTTGACATAGAAGGTAAAGGGAGGCCTTAAAATATATAAGGGGCCAAGGTTTGTGTGGTGGAATATCAAGGAAACCTTTGATCAAGGATAACAGACCTAATATGAATAATATATTGAGAGAAAAAAATAGAGGTAGAGGCAAGGGAAGAGAATGAGAAGGTAGGAAAACCAGGTCTAAGGGGTGCAGCTGCAGGAGCCACAATAGCAGTAATCTATACATGAAGATAAGGCCTCAAAATCTTAAATAAGTCAACAATAATATCACCACCATACTGCATGGATTTGTCAAAGTCATTCTTGTTCTATATAAACTTCTCTAATAAAGGAGTGAAATATTTTAGCTTTTGGACATGGGTTTTGAATTCTTGAGTGATAAGAGGGATTCTCAAATTCTCTATAAGGCACATGAAGTGGTTGTACATGTCATGATTTTAGAAGATCCTATTGAAGAAGAATTATACCTTCTTAGTAATATCTTCTTGTGAATCATTTTCTATTTTTGGGATGAATTCTCACCAAATCAAGAACTCTTTCACTGTTCTTGACAACTTAAGATACAGATTCTTTGTCAAATCCACGGATCACAGCCTGCAATTCTTCATTGAAAACTATTCTAAGAAGATCACCATCCAAAGAGGGTTGAGAAGATTGTCTAGAAGAAGGAGAAGTAGTAACAATCAATATAAGGGACATCAGTTGATTTATAAATTTCTGGAGAGATCCCTTATACTCATCAGTCAACTTGTTAAGACTAATAACAAGCTCAAGCATCTCTTGAACAATTTTCTTGTTTCTTTCAGCTACCTTGTCAGCCAAGGAGGTTATCTTAGGTTATTTCAAGGACTTTAATTCATATGTAATCTGACTATCAATATCCTCAATAGTATTATAAATTGGTTCTGGTCTTGAGTTCATCACTTTCAGAATTTCTTCGACCATACTTCTGAGAGTCTTTACTTCGTCACTTAATTGTTTGTTATCAACTATGAATTCTCCAATCTCATGAATCATCCTGAGAAGAATAATATATATGATATTTTCAAAAAATTGGTGAATCTTTTTCAAGAGATATATATTTATATCTTCAATCTATTTCCATGATTTCATCCCTGATATCCTCTCTCATTTCCTATCTAGTTAGCTGAAAATCTTGCTCCATTCTCTCTTCAGAAGATGGGATAATTTCAAGAACAACTTGTTCCTCCACATGTTTCTCATAAATAGCTTCTTTCACAAGATAAAGATCTTATTATATATTCTCTTCTACAACATCCTTTTCATATACCTTAGAAACATATTATTCTTCAGTAGCAGGTTGTTCTTCCAAATCAGAAACTTCTTCAGAAACATGAATTTCCTTCTCATTTAAGTCTTGAATAATAGGTTCACTGTCTTTCTCATCCATAATAGTTTCCTCTATAGGCACAATAGCCACTTCTTCTTCTTCCTCATCAGAATACTCAACAATTTCATTTGGTTCCAAACTAGGATCAGAAATATACTTAGGTCTTGAAGAGTCTTCCATCTGATGAACTTTTCATAAACCCTGTCATTATCTTCTACCCATGCATTTATCTAGGGATTACAACTAATTTTTATTATTTTTACTATAAATTTTTAAATATAGAACTCATAATCCTTAATATCTTCTTCATCTAGTTCAACCAACCCTTTTTCATGAAGCATAACTGAGATTAATATTAATTAAAATAGAGAGGTTTACTTTGAGGTTGTCTTGATCAACTCACACATATGGAGTATAATGTATTTTCATAGGTTGATCTTATGGCCATTCTTCATAAGGTGTATCAAAAATACGTCCTGATATTTGAGTGTAGAAAATTCACCTTTTCTGGGGCTAATATGATTCTGAACAAATTTAAATAGAAGTATGGTTTCACCATCTAGCTCAACAGCTATGGCTCTTCGCTTTGTTTCATTTCTAGTTAAGCTTCCCAATTCTTCTTCTTAGACAAAGAACTCACTTGGAGGTGGAGGACCTCTCTGGTAGTCCTAAAAAATAACCTCATGAGGTATCCTAAGGAATGCATCCCATAACCTCGAAGAAAATGTACATCTCTAGCCATTTATCTAGCTTCTCAAAACATAGCCATCTACTATATCAAAATATAATTGAATATATTGATAAAACTGTACAACTAACATCAGGTAAATAGGCCTATACTCCTTTTTGAACCAACCCATCCTTCATTTCTATTTTAGATCTTTCAATACCATATAATTACTTGATAGAATACACTTAGGGCATATCTCTTTTCCGGGTACCACTATTATGTCTACCAGATTCAGATTAAAAGGACCTTTTGGTGATAACTTTGTTGCTATTTGTATCTTCTTCTTTGATCTTCGCTTCTCAGGAGTTGATGACAATGGGAATTTCATCCTGGGAATTCAACGAAGGTTTGAGATAGAGAAGGGATGAAAGTGGGGTTTCAGTTTGAGATAGGAGAGCTCAGGGGAAGAAAGAGTGAAACTTCTTTAGTTTTTATCATTTAGGGATATAAAGCATCACAAAAAAGCGCGGAAAAGTAAAAGAACACAATAATTTATTACCGTGATATATGTTATAATATGTAAATAAAATAATAAAGTACCTTTACAGTGATACCATAACCGATTTTCACGGTGATAACTAAACTGGATTTCATGGAGAGACCATAGTAGGTTTTCACAGTGAGACTGTAACAATGTGATTTCTAAACTGTGCCACTGTATTGTTTGATATAGTAAGTTCGAGACAGTAACATAGAGAGAGAGAGAGAGTAACTATGAGACCATAAACATGAGACAATATACTTACTACTTAAGATTTATTATTCCTAACTCATGTATGATGTAATATATTCTTTTAGAATTTTGTGGTTTCTTGAATATATCAACAAGCTGATATTAAATTCTAATGAATTCCAAAGTGATATCACCTTTATGATAATGATCTCTCAAATAGTAATGTATTACATCAATATGTTTTGTCCTAGAGTGTGAACCAATATTTTTTTGAGATGTTAATAGCACTTATATTGTCACAATTTATAGGTACAAGCCAGAATTGATAACTATAATCTAGTAATGTGTGTTTCATCTAAAAAATTTTGCAGAACAACTACCAACAGCTATGTAATCAGCTTCTGTAGAAGATAACGCATCAGAGTTTTGTTTCTTACTACACCATGATACTGAGACTTTCCTAAAAAGTGATATGTTCCAGAGGTGCATTTTCTTTCTAACTTACAACCACCAAATTATGAATCATAATAACTAACTAACTCAAATGATAGTCTTCTAGGATATAACAGTCGAAGATTGGGTGTGTGATTGAGATATTTGAAAATTCTCTAAACATCATTAAAATGGGATTCCTTAGGGTTTTCTTGAAAATGAGCAAACAAACACACATTAATCATAATGTCAGGTCGGCTAGTAGTTAAGTAGATTAATATTCCAATAATTCCCTTATGAGTGGTTTAATCAAAAGATTTTCCATCTTCATCAAGATCTAACATACAAGCATTACTCATTGTATCGTCACTATTTTTTTTCTATTCAAACCATAATGTTTTTGAAGATATCTATTATATTTTATTTCATTAAAAATAATACCATATTTATTTTGAAATATTTGAAATCCAAGAAAAAATTTGAGTTCACCCATTAAAATCATTAAAAATATATTTTTCATCATTTTAGAAAATTCAATACATAAAGATTTTTTGAAGATTCAATGATAATTTCATCTACATAAATTTGAACTACTAAAACATCATTGGAAATTCGTTTTATAAAGAGTTTAGGATCATCTATTCATTTTGTAAAACCTTCGGAAATATGAAAAGTACCCATTTTATCATACCAAGCTCTTGGAGATTTTTTTAAACCATATAAGGAATTTGATAATTTAAACATATGATTTGGAAAATGTTTCATGAACCAGCCCGAGTCAACTGTGAACCTGTCATAAGGGCCAGCCCACGACATGTCATAAGAGTCATTCTCGATCCTCCCAAGATGGAGACAAGCACCAAGGGCATCAATAGAGTACAGAAAGAATAATTTTTCCCATATATAATCAATCAAACAAACAGCAGAAAGAAATGTAAAACCAAAAATACATTTATATAAAAACTAAACTGAACATTATTTGTACAAGAAACTAAAAGTACAACTAAACCAACAACTGAATTGACCAAACCTGATAACCAACTAACTCAATGTGACCTGCTGGTCACTCTCTAATATAATTATCACATGTCTCCCAAGGTGATTGAACTCAAGTTGAAACCCACACAAGGGATAAAAACAGAAGAAGACTATAGGCGTGATTATTAAAACTCCGTAGGTTAGCCCGATATTCTATTCCCAATGAAAATCCTTTAATATAAAAGAAACATCAATTTCAAGTTTCAAATAAAATATAAAGGTATGTTTTCCAAATGAGTTCCAATGCTATAAAAAATTATCAGACAAAGACTTTCATGTTTTATAAATGAGAATGCTAGTAAAAAATTTCAAAGAGGTGGAACTTCATAATTTTAAATAGTTTTCAAGAGGACATATTTGAATAATTTACACTTTTAAATAAATCACACACACTGATGAATTAATCAACCAAACACACTGTATTCCAATGGTGCGTACCAAATATCCAATGAGCATAACTCATGAGAACACCCCTAGGCACTAGTTAGTTGTGAGCCCCGGGTACCTCGTATCTCGGTTAAAGTAACCATAATAAATATATGTTCTCATGCACACGATCCACTAGTAGAGAGAATAGCCATAACCTAGTGGTCCCCAATCATCATCATCATCATATTTTAGTCAGTTTTTTCGTCTTCAAACTTTCTATGTGAAACATGGGACAAACCCCACGGGATCACTAGCATACTTGTACACGTCCGCCCACCTAGATAATTGGGATTCCCTTTAGTGATAAATAAAGTTTCAAATATTATCAAATACACATTTCACAACCAAATTAAATTACCAACCCATAAACACAAAAACATCCCACAAACATGCTTCACATTTCGTTCACAAATCACTAAACCACTAAAACGTTTTGTAAAACAATTTGAAGGAGTATAACGAGCCCTTGCCCATAAAATCCATTCAAAAATGCTATTTTAAGGCCATAAAACCATCAATAACATAAAAAAAATATTTTTAAGCCCAATATCCAATTAATAAATCACTTTCATGGACCATAAAATGGTCCCAAAAGATAGAACTAGAAATGCAAATGGAAACCATTTTACAAAAAAATGTAAAACAGGCCTTTAAGCCTTTCTCAAAACTAACATTTGAACAAGGTATGCATTTTAATTTTATTAAGGAGGTGTATAAACACCATTTAAATCATAAAACCACATTCATAAATATATTAAAACACTTAGATTACATAATTCAAAACACAACCATTTTCATTAGGATGTGAAACGGTCCATTTTCCACCAACTCTGGCCAAAATATGTTGTAAACCAAAACCCATTTCCTTGTAAAACAAAATACAAATTTTAATACCATATAAATACCCAATAATACCATTTATAATTCTTCCAATTCATTTATAAATCCAAAAAATAATTTTTTAAATCACACATCACACATAAAATAAACCGGGCAATTTACCGAACACATGACATGCCCTTTTTAAACAAAACAATTTATTTTAAGAACATGACAAGGAATAAAACACAAATTTCATGAAATATTTTATTATAGAAAATTTAACATGTACAAAATACCATAAAACAGGTTTTAAACCTCACAAAATAGTTGCGGAAGATAGGGGAACATTGAAAAAAAACACATGGTATGAACTTTTATAACAAAACAACTCTACAGTTCACAAATTAAGGCTTAAACAACCATTTTTCAGATCAATAAAATTATCCAATGGATAAAAAACAATAATAAACATATATATCAGATGTTAAAAATAATAAAATTATGAAACTTAAATGATAAAGGCATGTGCAATTGATATCCTTCCTCAAATCTATGGCGTAATGGAAACGCACACCCAATATCACCATCTGGGGGTTTGTAAACCCGAAACCTATGAAAAACATCCCCAAATGAACCAAAAACTAATAAAAAATAATATTATAACATAACCCAAGGTCCGTCATTACTATTGGAGATTATAAAACCAAGAAATAATGAAAGGAGGATGAAGAGGAAGGAGAAAGGAGAAGGAATCTCACCTTGCCACCTAGAAAACTCTTTGTCTTCCATTATATCTGCAACCATAGAGAGACGTTAATGGATTGTAACTTCTTTTAGAGTCTTATAATATCTATAATAACCAGGTAAATAAGATTTTTTGGAAAAATAGTACGAATTTAATGACTTATGGCTAAAACAATTTTCCTTCTAAATTATGGGCGTTTTGAGGAAACCATAAAACGTCTGACCTAATGAGCGATTACAAGGAACAACAAAGAGATATAATAGATAATGGGGGTACGTATATGAATTTTTTCTTCAATTTTGAGGTGTAATAATTGAAAAATATCAAAAAATGAAAAAGATATAAAATAAAAAAATTATTTTTTTTAAAACTAGAAATGGGTCCATGGGATGGCCCATTACCTAAATAAGTAACCCAAATTCACCATGTTTATGAATTGATAAGGGGTAAAAAAAGATATGGTGGCATTAATATGTTAGTGTAGGAAAAGAGGGAAGTAGAATAAATGAAAATTTTTGAAAAAAAGGAGTTATGAAAGAAAAAAATTTGGTTTTTATAACTAGAAATGGGCTCACGGTTGGCCCACATCATGAAATAACCACTATTTCTCCAAAAACTCCTAAAAACGAAATGGGGAACAAAAAGTAGGGTGAATTGATATATTTGGAAGTTTAAAACTCAAAATTAATCTCTCCCAACATCCATTAAAAGGATCAGGACTTTCACTGAACCGGATCAATACCATGACATGAAAAGAAAAAAATCAGGCGTGACAATTCTCCCCACCATTAAAGCTTTCTGCCCCTGGAAAGACATAGCACATTCCATATGATTGATCAACACCTAAGGATTATTTTTTAATATGGTTAATCTTAATAATCCAATTACACTCCATCAACCATTAATGGAACTTAATCCTCTTACCTCAACCAATACACCAACTCTCAACCACTTCCTAAGAATCAACCGAAAGATCAAGTCACTACCTTGAAAACCAAACCAAGAACCCGGTTGTTGGGCCTTCTACCAATGAACCAAAAAATCACCCAAATCAAAGATAATGCACGAAAAAAAAATATTCTAGTGGATTATGTAATGGACTCCCCACCATTAAGAAAAAAACCAGAACTAGATAAGTTCTTAAGAGGAAAAAAATTAACATGACCCATGGTGGGTCTCCCCCCCATTGGAACCCAACTTGTAATGAACAAAAAATAATTAAACAATAACTATAATTGGGAATCACTTATATAGGACCAAAAAACTATCCCACAACAACCTACCTACCCATTTTAATAGGGGTTACAACATGGATATCTAAACCACCCACTCCCGAATGGAGGGGACAAGAATTGGGCCAACACTTTCGGCATTAATCCGGACCCCCACCACTTGGGAAGGGGAGGAAAGGGGACATAATAATTATCCCACTGAAACCAAAAAATAAACAAAGGAACTAACCATCACTCTCCACTTATGAATAGGTAACACCAAGACTGGATCCGTTTTTTACAGGAATTCCACACAAGGACATTGATCGAAAACCCACATCCATGAAGGGATAACCATAGAAAATGTGTGAGGGGTAAGTACAACATGATTGTTGCGACAACGGGAAATTCACAGAAATGAGGAACCGCAATAGATACATAGAAACTACCATGCCAAAATGTTGGAGGTAGAAGCCTTATCAGTCTCCCCACACCTCTGGAGATTTCATGACTGCATGAAAAGCTTTACTTCGAGGCCTAGGGATAGAGCTCTGATTCTTGAAGCATCTGATGCACCACAGTCAGGGTTCTAAGGATCAAAATACTCAAAAAAACTCACATGCTCAATAAAACACCTTAATCTAAATAGGAACTCATAGATGCATATCAAAGTTCTGTCTCACTCCAAATGAGGGGTAGAATGGACATGGATTACATCGAAACACATCAACATCACTCAACACAACTACTATGTACAAAAGAATTATTACGACATGGAAGAACTTTAAATTGATCCCAAACATATCTCTATTCCAAAAATCAGGCTGAAGAATCATCCGAAGATGTGGATTTAACATTTTAAATGAATATTTAGGTTGATCAACAAGAAATATTTCCAATGGAGAACTATCCATGCTCACATCACAACATCAAACAGATATTTAGAAACCCAATGAACATTACTCCAAAACCGAGCCACCAAAAATATATCATCTCAAGATACAACAAGATTATGAATTCTAGATCACAAGGAAGCTTATGGAATAAATGAATCTTCTTTGACATAGAAAAAACTAGCCACATATCCATTGGTTTATAAACAAAGGACATAATTTTTCAGCTCAAAACACTTTTCAAAAACAAACTAACTTGGTGGGTTTCCACATTCACCAATGGTAATTCATCAAGTATCACACACATGCACAATTCTATGCTACCCTAGGCACCCAACCACCAGTCCATATAATCTTTCCTTCCAAATATCAATAAAACCATGCATTTAAGAACCAATGAAAACAAAAAAGGCTAAAACAAAACAACATCATTCCAAAAATCATGTACCTTCAAAAGGAGCACCAAACACCAAGTCAAAAACCCTTTTTTATATTTCCCAAAATGAAGAACACTTCATCGAGAACCATTTTATTAAAAACCTACCCCTTTTAATTTTTAACAACTTTTGAAACAACCAAAATACTCCAAACAACCCGTTCTCATTTTCAAAAATTCAGCAAGGTATATTTTCATAATCTAATGGCCATTGAGACCAATACGCTTTCTAGAAAAACACCAACTACTAAAAAAAAAATTTCAAAAAAAATTAATAAAATTAAAACACTTTTTAACTTCCCAAAACACCCCATTTAAAACAAATATTCATAATCACCTTAAAATGATTCACACTTTCAATTCATTTTATTTCAACAAACCAAAAGTTTAGATTTGGGAAAATCTAATCCCGTTAAATCATTTCCACTTCATTCGAAAACATTGTTCCATAAAAAGCACAACCTTCAAAAATTATCCATATATTTAAATTTTGAAAACCCATTTTCACTTTTCAAAAACCAACCACTCCTTTAAAACTCATTTTTTACAATTCTCACACAAGGATTTTCAAAACAAAAATCCGGAATTCAAGAATGGTCCAGGAGAACCAAAAAAATGAACTACTGTCAGTGGGTGACATGAACATATGGTTGGAGGTCATATTTCAAACAAAAAACCAAGACGGAGATACTTATTAGGACCATGCCCGGGCTCCACAAGGATTTCCAGGTCCTAAGAGCTCACAGAGGCCATTAGTCAGACTCCCCTTGTCATTTCCCAACAACAAACAATCACCAAGAACAAAATACACTAATAAAACCGGAATTCCCATGGAAACTTGAGGATCAGAACGAGAAAGAGTTCATGAATACCTTCCTGAACTTACCCCTTAAGTCCTAACAATAATACTCCATATAACTTGACATCTCCCAAATAACAAGGGCTCTCTAAAAAAAGGTCTACTAAGATCCGACCTCCTCTGATACCATTTTGTCGCGAACCAGACCGATTCGACCCTAAACTGGTCACAAGGGCCAGCCCACTACAAGTCCCGAGAGGCATTCCCGATCCTCCCAGGATGGCGACAAGCACCAAGGGCCTTAATAGGGTACACAAGGGAACAATTTTTTCCAAATATAAACAATAAAACAAACAGTGGAAAGAAATGGACAGCCGAAAATAGAATTATATAAAAACTGAACTGAACATTATTTTTATAAGAAACTGAAATTACAACTAAACCAACAACTCAACTAACCAAAAATGATAACAAAATAACTCCATGTGACCTACTGGTCACTCTCCAACATAATTATTACAAGTTTCCTAAGGTGATAAAACTCAAGTTGAAACCTGCACAAGGGTTAAAACAGAAGAAGACGATGGGCGTGAGTATTAAAACTCAGTAGGTTTTCCCAATATTCTATTCCCAATGCACATCCTTTAAAATAAATGAAACATCAATTTTATGTTTCAAATAAAAATATAAAGGTATGTTTTGTAAATGAGGTCCAATGCTATAAAAAAATTACCAGACAAAGACTTGCATGTTTTATAAACGATAATGCTAGTAACAAATTTCAGTCAAAATTTAAAATAGTTTTCAAGAGGGATACTTTAAATAATTTACACTTTTAAATAAATAAGACACACAGATTAATTCATCAACCAAACACACTGTATGATGACGGTGAGTAAAAAATATCCCATGAGCACAACTTATTGGAACACCCCTAGGCACTTGTTAGTTGTGAGCCCTAGGTACCTCCTATCTCGGTGAAAGTAACCATAATAAATATCTGTTCTCGTGCACATGAGCCACTAGTTGGGAGAATACCCATAACCTAGTGGTCCCCCAACTTCATCATAATCATAGTTTAGTTAGTGTTTTCATTGTCAAAATTGTTGCATGAAACAGGGGCCAAACCCCACGGGATCACTAGCATACTAGTACACGTCTGCCCACCTATATACCCAGGATTCCCTTTAGTTCTCAATAAATTTACACATATTATAAAATACACTTTTCATATAAAAATTACATTACCAAAACATAAACACACATAGAGCCCGCAAACATGCTTCACATTTCATTCACGAATCACTAAACCACCACCAAGTTTTGTAAAACAATTTCAAGGAGTATAACGGGGACTTACACATAAGATCCATTAAAAAAATGCTCTTTTAAGGAAAGAAACCCATAAATTACATAAAAACATAGATTTTACAGCCCCATAAGAAATTAATAAATCACTTTCATGGACCATAAAATGGCCCCAAAAATATAACAAGAAATGCATATGAAAACCATTTTTGCAAAAAAATACCAAACGGACCTTTAAGCCTTTCTAAAAACTAACATTTGACCGAGGTATGCATTTAAATTTTATTAAGTTGGTGTATACACACCAATTAAATTAGAAAACCACATTCATTAATCCCTGAAAACATTCAGATTACATATTTGAAAACACATCCATTTTCATAAGGATGTGAAACATGACATTTTCCAACAACTCGGGAAAAACATGTTGTACACCAAAACCCATTTGTTTGTAAAACCAAATAAAATTAGAAATTCCATATAAAGACCCAATAATACCATTTATCATTCTTCAAATTCATTTATAAATCCAAACAATTTTTTTTTTAAATCACACATCACACATAAAAGCCAACCAGGTAATTTACCGAACACATGGCAAGTATTTTTTAAACAAAATAATTTATTTTAAGAATTTGACAAGGAATAAAACACCGATTTCATAAAATATTTTATTATAGATACTTTAAAATGTTTAAAATACCATAGACAAGGTTTTAAACCTTATAAAATAGTTTCGAAAGATAGCGGAACATTTAAACAAACACTTGGTGTGCACTTTTATAACAAAACAACTCTACATTTCACAAAATAAGGCTTAAAAAACCATTTTTCACACCAATAAAATTATTAAATGGATGAAAAAATAATAAAAATATATATCATATGTGAAAAATAATAAAATGATGAAACTTAAATGATAAAGGCATCTGCATGAAATATCCAACTTTAAATCCTTGGCTTAATGGAAACCCACACCCAATATCACCATCTGAGGGTTTGTAAACCCTAAAACTATGAAGACCAGCCCCAAATGAACCAAAAACCCATCAAAAATTATATTATAACATAACCCTAGTTCATTAATTACTATTGGAGATTATAAAACCAAGAAATAATGAAAGGAGGAGTAAAAGGAAGGAGAAAAGAGAAAAAATCTCACCTTTCCACCAAGAAAAATCTGTGTCTTCCATTATATCTACAAACATAGAGAGAAAGTAATGGATTTTAACTTTTTTGAGAGGATACTAAGATCTAGATGAACCAGGGAAAGAATATTTTTGTGGAAAATAGTAATAATTGAATGAGTTATGGGTGAAAAAATTTACCTTTTCAATTATTGACGTTTTGAGGAAACCAGAGAACTTCAGACCTAATAAGCGATTCCAATGAGTTCCAAAGAGGTACAATAGATTATGGGGGTGAGTATAGGTATTTTTTATTTGAGTTTTAGGTTGAATCATATAAAATATTAAACAACAAAAAGGATATAAAATAAACAAATTATTTTTTTAAAACTGGAAATCGGCCCATGTGCTGGCCCATTACCTAAATAAGTAACCCAAATTCCCCATTTTTATGAATTTATAAGGTTACCAAAAGGATATGGTAGTCTTAATATGTCTGTGTATGCCAAGTGGGAAGCGTAATTAATGAAAAATATTGACAAAAAAGGAGTTATTCAAGAAACAAATTTGGGTTTTAAGGCTACAAATGGGCTCATGTTTGGCCCACATCATGAAATACCCACCCTTTCTCCAAAAACTCCTAAAAAAGAAATGGAGAACCCAAATTAGGGTGATTAGACATATATGTTAGTTAAAAAATCAAAATTAATCTCTCCCAACAACCATGAAAAGTAAAATTATTTTCAGTGAACCAGATAAAAACCATGACATGAAAAGAAAAAAACTGGGTGTGACAATTCTCCCCACCATTAAAGCTTTCATCCCCAAGAAAGACATAGCACATTCCAGCTAATTGATCAACAACTAGGGATTATTTATAAATTTGGTCCATCCTCCTAATAAAATTACAAACCATAAACCATTAATTTAAATATATCCTATTACCTCAACTGACACACCAACTCTCAACCACTTCCCGAGAATCAACCGAAAGATAGAGTCGCTACCTCCACAAACAAACTAAGAACCCAGTTGTTGGGCCTTCTACCAATGAACCCAAAAATCACCCAAACCAAATAGAACACACAAAAACCAATTATTATAGTGGATTATGTAATGGAATCCCCACAATTAAGAAAAAACTAGAACTAGATAATTTCTTAAGAGGAAAAAATCAATGAGACCCATGGTGGATCTCCCCACCATTAGAATCAAACTTGTAATGAACAAACAAGAATTAAAAAATAACTAGAATTGGTAATAACTTATATAGAACCACCAAAACTCTCCCACAACAACCTACCAACCCATGACAAATGGGTTACAACATGAACATATAAACCACCCACTATTGAATGGAGGAGACAAGAATTGGTCCAACACTTTCGGCACTGATCCGGACCCCCACCACTTGGGGAGGAGAGGGGAGGGGACCTAATAATTATGCCACTAAAGCCGAAAAAGAAAAAAATTAACTACCCATCACTCGCCACCTACAAACAGGTAACACCATTAACGCACCCAATTTTTATAGGCAGTCCACACATGGACATTGTTCGAAAACCCAAATCCATAAAGGCATAACCATATACAATGTGTGGGGGGGTAATTCCACCATGATTGTTGAAAAAAAGGAAATTCACATAAATGAGGAACCAAAATAGAGACATAGAAACTAACATACCACAATGGTGGAGGTAGGAGCCTGGTCAAGCTCCCCACACCTCTAGAGATTTCCTGACAATGTGAAAAGCTTCACTCTGAGGCCTATGTCTGGAGCCCTGATTCTTGAAGCATATGATGCACCGCAGTCCGGGTGCTAGGGATCACACTACTAAAAAAATCACATGCTCAACAAGAAAACTTCATCTAAATAGGAACTCATAGATACATATCAAAATTCTATCTCACTCCAAACAAGGGGTAGAATGGACAAGGAATACAGTGAAACACATTAATATCACTCAACACAACTGCTATGTCCAAAAGAATTATCATGACCTGGAAGCACTTTAAATTAATACCAAATAGCTCTATATTCCAAAAATTAGGCTCTGAAATCATCCGAAGAGGTGGATATAACATTTTAAATGAATCCTTAGTTTGATCAACCGGAATGATTTCTAACGGAGAACTATCCTTGGTCACATTACAACTTCAAAAAGATCTTTAGAAACCCAATGAACATTAATCCAAAACCGAGCCACCAACAAGATATCATCTCAAGATACAACTAGATTATGAATTCTATATCACAAGGAAGCCTACTGAATAAAAAACTATTCTAATACATAGATAAAACTAGACACATAACCATTGGTTTATAAACAAAGGCCATAATTTTTCAGCTCAAAACACTTTTGAAAAACAAACTAACTTGGTGGGTTTCAACATTCACCAATGGTGTTTCATCATGTCTCACCCACATGCACATTTCCATTTCACCCTAGGCACCCAACCACCATTTTATATAGCCCATATTTCCAGATATCAATATAACCAAGCATGTGAGAACCCATGAAGACACCAAAGTCTAAAACAAAACAACATCATTCCAAAAATCATGTACCTTGAAAAGGAACACCAACCACAAAGTCAAAACCCTTTTCATATTTCACAAAACAAACAATACTTAATCAAGAACCATTATCTTAAAAACATACCCATTTTAATTTTTAACAACTTTTAAAAAAACCAAGGCACTCCAAACAACCCATTCCCATTTTCTAAAATTCAGCAAGGTATATTTTCATAATCTAATGGCCATTGAGACCAATACCCTTTCTAGGAAAACACCAACTTCTCAAAACCAATTTCCAAAACAAATTAATCAGATTCATACAATTTTCAACTTCCTAAAACACCCCATTTAAAACAAATATTCAAAATCACCTTAAAATTATTCACACTTTCAAGTAATTTTATTTCAACAGACTACAAGTTTAGATTATGGAAAATACAATCCCGTTAAATCATTTCCACTTCCTTCTAAACATTGTTTCAAAAATAGCAGAACCTTACAAAACCATCCTTAGATTTAATTTTGGAAAACCCCTTTTCCACTTTTAAGAAACCAACCAATCATTTAAAACTCCTTTTTTTACAATTGTCACACAAGGATTTTCAAAACAAAAATTCAGAATTCAATAATGGTCCAAGAGACCCAAAAAAGGAACTAGTATCGGTGGGTGACTTGACCATATGGTTAGAGGTAATATGTCAAACACAACACCAACACAGTGAGACATATTAGAACCATTCCACAGCTCCACATGTCTTTCCATCACCTTCGAGCTCACAAAGGCCATTAGTTAGACTCCCCTTGTCATATCCCAACAACAAACAATCAATAAGAACCAAAGACACTAATAAAACTAGACTTCCCATGGAAACTAGAGGATCAGAATGAGAAAGAGTTCACAACGCTCTTCCCTAAATCACCTCTAAAGTCCCAATAATAATACTCCATATACCATGAAATCCCCAAATAACAAGGGCTCTCTAAAAAATGGTCTACTAAGAACCGACCTCCTCTAATCCTATTTTGTCATGAACTAGCCCGAGTCGAACCTGAACCGGTCTCAAGGGCCAGCCTGTGATAAGTCTCGAGAGGCATTCCCGATCCTCTTAGGATGGAAACAATCACCAATGGAATCTATAGAGTACAAAAGGGAACATTTGTTTCCCAAATATAAACAATCAAACAAACAACAGAAAGAAATGGACAACCCAAAATACATTTATATAAAAACCGAACTGAATATTATTTGTACAAGAAAATAAAAGTACAACTAAAACAACAACTCAACTATCCAAAAATTATAACCAAATAACTCCATGTGACCTACTGGTAACTCTCCAACATAATGATCACATTTCTCCCAAGGTGATCAAACTCATGTTGAAACCTGCACAAGGGCTAAAAACAGAATAAGACTATAGGCGTGAGTATTAAAACTCAGTAGGATATCCCGGTATTCTATTCCCAATTAAAATACTTTAAAATAAAATAAAAATTAATTTAATGTTTAAAATAAAAATAAAAATTTATGTTTTCCAAATGAGGTCTAATGCTATAAAAAAAATTACAAGACAAAGACTTGCCTGTTTTATAAATGAGAATGCTAGTAACAAATTTCAAAGAAGTACAACATCAAAATTTAAAATAGTTTTCAAGAGGGATGATTTAAATAATTTACAATTTTAAATAAATGAAACACATTGATGAATTCATCAACCAAACACACAGAATGATGATGATGAGTTCAAAATAACTAATGAGCACAACTCACGGGAACACCCCGAGGAACTAGTTAGTTGTGAGCTCCAGGTACCTCGTATCTTGATGAAAGTAACCATAATAAATATTTGTTCTCGTGAACATGAGACACTATTAGGGAGCATACCAATAACCTAGTGGTCCCACAACATCATCATAATCACAGTTTAGTTAGTTTTTTAATCGTCAAATTTGCTACATGAAACAGGGGCCAAACCCAACGGGATCACTAGCATACTAGTACACGTCCTCCCACCTAGATACCCGGTATTCAATTTAGTTATCAATAAAGTTACAAATATTATCAAACAAACTTTTCACATAAAAATTATATTACCAAACCATAAACACACAAACAGCCCACAAACATGCTTCACATTTCTTTCAGGAATCACTAAACCACTAAAAAGTTTCGTAAAACAATTTCAAGGAGTATAACGAGGCATTGCACATAAAATTCATTCAAAATGATCTTTTAAGGACAAAACCCATCAATAACATAACAAACCATATTTTTAATCCCCATAAAAAATTAATAAATCACTTTTATGAACCATAAAATGGCCCTAAAAGAATGAATAGGAAATGCAGATGGAAACCATTTTTACAAAAAAATGCCAAATTGGCCTTTAAGTCTCACTGAAAACTTACATTTGACCAAGGTATTCATTTCAACTTTATTAAGAAGGTGAATAAACACCATTTAAAGCATAAAAACCATTCATAAATCCCTTAAAACACTCAGATTACATATTTCAAAACACAACCATTTTCATAAAGATGTGAAACCAGCCATTTTCCAACAACTTGATCAAAAACATATTGTAAACCAAAACCCATTTGTTTGTACAAAAAAATCCAAATTGGAAATCCATATAAAGAACCAATAATACCATTTATCATTATTTAAATTCATTTATAAATCCGAACAAATAATTTTTTAAATCACACATCACACATAAAATCCCACCGGGCAATTTACCGAACACATGACATGACATTTTTTAAAAAAACTATTTATTTTAAGAACTTGACATAGAATAAAACACCAATTTCATGACATATGTTATTTGAGATATTGTAACATGTTCAAAATACCATAAAACAGGTTTTAAACCTCACAAAATAGCTACGAAAGATAGCAGAACATTTAAACAAACACATGGTGTGCACTTTTATGAAAAAACAACTCTACATGTCACAAAATAAGGCTTAAAAAACCATTTTTTCACACCAATAAAAATATAAAATAGATAAATAAAAATAATAAAAAAATATATGAGATGTTAACAATAATAAAATAATGTATCTTAAATGATAAAGGCATGTCCAAGGGATATCCTACCTCAAATCCTTGGCATAATGGAAACACACACCCAATATCACCATCCGATGGTTTGTAAACCCTAAACATATGAAGACCGGACCAAAATGAACAAAACCCCCATAACATATAATATGATAAAATAACCCTAGGTCGATCATTACTAGTGGATACTGTAAAACCAAGAAATAATGAAAGGAGGAGGAAGAGGAAGGAGAAATGAGAAGGAATGTCACTTTTCCACCTAGAAAACTCTTTGTCTTCCATTATATCTGCAACCTTATAGAAACAGTAATGGATTGTTACTTGTTGGAGAGGCTCCTAAGATTTTAACGAACCAGTTGAAGAAGATTTTTGGGAAAAATATTACGAATTTAATGACCTATGGGTGAAGAAATTTACCTTTTAAATTATGAATGTTTTGAGGAAACTAGAGAACTTCCGACCTAATAAGAGATTCCAATGAGGTCCAAAGAGGTAAAATATATAATGGTAGTGAGGATAGTTATTTTGTCTTTTTGTGGGGGGTGTAATAACTGACATATATTAAAAAATTTAAAAGATATAAAATAGACATTTTTTTAAAACTGTAAATGGGCCCATGGGCTGGCCCCTTACCTAAATAAGTAACAAAAATTTACCATGTTAATGAATTTATAAAAGGTAAAAAAGGATATGGTAGTATTAATATGTTAGTGGAAGCCAACTGGAAAGTGGAATGAATGAAAAATGTTGAAAAAAAAGGATTTATTAATGAAACAAATTTGGTTTTTAAAACTGCAAATGGGATCACGGTTGGCCCACATCATAAAATAACCACCCTTTCTCCAAAAACTCCTAAACAAGAAATGGGGAACCCAAATTAGGGTGATTGGAGATATATGGTAGTTCAAAACTAAAAATTAACCACTCCCAACAATGATGAAATATTTTGGGATTTTTAATGAACCGTATCAAAACCATGACATAAAAAAACCGGGAGTGAAAAAATGAGAATTTGTAAAACTAGGGGGGTTCTCAACAAAGACATCCTCACCTATATACCCATTTTGGAATTCAATTTTAACATCCATTTGATATATTTTGAAATTCATATGTGTAGCATAAGAAAGAAGAATTCTAATGGCTTCAAGTCTAGTTACTAGTGCAAAGGTATCTTCGTCGTCAATTAGTTTTTCTTGACTATAAACTTGTGCAACCAATATAGCCTTGTTTATAACTATATTAACAGATTTATATATATTATTCTTAAAAACCCATTTAGTGACTATGGTGAATGCGTCTTTGGGTCTTTAAATTTTTTTCCAAAATTTATTCCTTTCAAACTGATTATTCTTTTCTTGCATATCCATCACAAAAAATTCATCATTGATAGCATCAAAAATGTTTTTAGGTTCAGGTTGTGAAAAGAAGACTTGATGTTCAACCTAATTTCTAAGATAATATCTAGTTTGAGTTCCTTTATCTATGTCTCCTACAATATCTAAAGGATGGATCTTAAGAGTTCTAACAGCTCTAGAAAAATATAGACTAGTGATTTTAGGTTCTTCAACAAGGTCATGTTCATTGTGGCTTGACTCTAAAGAATTTCCAAAACTGGAAGATTTCACAGATTCCTTTAAAAGATGGTTGTAGGATTTTGAATTAATTTCCAGAGTTTATACATCATCATCTAGGTTCTCTAGAGTGGTTTTAGGATCATGTGGATCTGCTTCTTCAAATTTGACATTGACAAATTCTTCCACACATTTAGTTCTTTTATTAAACACTCTATAGGCTTTACTAGAGATAAAATATCTTAAAAATATTCCTTCATCAATATTGTATACAAATTTGTCAAGATTTTACTTAGTATTAATGATGTAGAATTTGAAACTAAAAACTTTGAAGTAGATAACTTTGGGTTTTCTATTGTTCAATAAATAATATGGAGTTATTTTAAGAATAGGTATAATTAGCACTCTATTGATAATATAGAATGATGTATTTACAAATTTATCCTAAAAATAAATAGGTAAGTCATATTCACTGAGCATGGTTCTAGTAATCTCTTTTAATATTCTATTTCTTCTTTATACAACTCTATTATGTTGCGGTGTTCTAGGCGTAGAGATATTATGACTATAGTCATTTTTTGAGAAAAATGATTCGAACTCTGGATTTTCAAACACACAGCCATGATCACTTCATAAGGATTTAATTCTAAGTCCACTAATATTTTCTACAGTTTTGGAATATTTGGAAAAATGAGAGAAGTCTTCACTTTTGTGAGCCAAAAATAAAGTCCAAGTATATCTAGAAAATTAATCTACACAAAAATAAATGTAGTAATTCCCATTTAAACTAGAAACTATAGATAGTCTAAACGAATCCATGTAAACCAATTCCAGAGGTTGAGAAGTCGACACTTCTTTCTTTTGTTTGAAGGAAATTTTGTGTTTCTTTCCCTATTGACAAGGATTACACACTTTATCATTTGGAAACTCAAGTTTGGGTAGGTATTCGACTAACCTTTTTCTAGTTAAGTTTCTAATAGAGTGAATATTAAAGTGTCCTAGTCTCCTATTCCAATGTCAAGACTCTTTGTGAAATACACTTAAACATGAAGCATTTTGAGAGACTAAAGAATATATGTTAACAGAATATAAATTTTCATTTGTTAAATTATAAAATACTAATTTGTTTTTAGAATTGAACAAATTGCAACAATAATTTTCAAATTTAACATGAAATCCATAATCACATAGTTGTGAAATACTAAGCATATTATCTTTCAATCCATCAACAAAAAGTACTTTGGAAGTTAAAACTGAGTTAGAGTTACTAATTTGTCCAAGTCCAATAATATTTACTTTGGAATTGTCACCAAAGGTGACATGGAAACCATCAATCTTTATTAAATTCTTGAAGCATGAATAATCCTCTTTCATGTGTCTTGAACACCCACTGTCCAAGTACCACAAGATTTTATAGAAGCTATTTAAGCATTTTCCGTACAAAATAATCAGATAAAAATATATTTTGGTACCCATACCTATTTTGGTTCAGTAATATTAGTTACTAGTTCTTTAGAAACCCATATTTTCCTCATAGTTTTCTTATAAGAATTATGTAAAGTACTCGAAAAATAAACTCTATTTGGTCTAGAAATGCATGAAACAGTGGAGAGTGTATCATAATTTGAACTAGTTGAATGTTTTCCAGAACTTGGAGTAAAGATGTATGTCCTGGATTTAGAAATAAAATTAGTTCTTCCAAAATTTCTTTTACCTGTTTGATAGCCAATGCTAGTAGTATATTTAAGAGAAATCTGTTTACCTAGAATTTGTACCAAGGTATCTTTACCATTAGTAAACCATTCAAGATCCTTTTTTAATTGATCATTAGATAGTTTTAGTTCATTATTTTCTTTTAGTAATTGATATTTTTTTTCTCTCTTTCTACACTAAGTTTAGTTTTAATAGTTTAGGTAAGAACAAGTTATTTCTTAAAATATTTGTATTTATCTTTTAGTTCATTACATGTATCTTCAATCATATTATAGTATTCAAAAATTTCTTCATTAGACATATTTTTAGAGTCATTATCATCTCCAGAATAATAGGAATTGTGTACATGAGATTCCAGTGCTACCTCAGTTGTGTTTTTCATAAAACACATATTGTATTTGTTAGCTTGTTCATCATGTAAAGATTATGAGATACTTGAAATCTCCTCAGAAGCACTCCATGTTGCTTTAATTTCATTTTAATAATTTCTATATTTGTACTCATATTTATTTGTGTACTTGACCTTAGGGAAGTCATCCTTTATATGTCCCTTTCATTTTCACTCATAGCAGACAATATCATCAGACATGTCACTTATTTTCCAATATTTCTTACAGCTTCATTTTTTATGATATATTCCTTTGAAGTTAGGATTTATGATTTTTTTATTTTTGTAAAATCTCTTAAACCTTATAGATAATTGATCCATATCCTCATCACTATCAGGTGATGATTATTCACTACTGGAACATTCTATAAATACTTCCAATTTTCTTTTCTATTTTTGTTTAGAAGTGGTGGTCTTAAATGTAACTGATTTTCTTTTGGGTTCATCCTCCTCTTCCTTGTTGACTTTAAGATCTTCTTCATACATCATTAGTTTCCCAATGAGTTATTTTATAGGTAAATTTCTTATGTTGCATGATTATCTAATAGAGATAGAGGTTACTCTCCCTATGTCAGGCAGGCTTCTGAGAATCATCATGATCAGTTCTTTGGTAGTAACTTCTCTTCCAAGAGATAACATTGTCTTAAAAATTTAATTGAACCAAAGATAAATTTCAAAAATAGGCTCATAATGTTTCTTTTTAAAGTTTTAATTTTAATAGTATAAGTATTATGTCTCATTTCATTCACACTATAAGTTCCGTTATGTGAAATAGACAAGGTATCCCAAATTTCATGTGCAATTTTACATGAAGAAATTCTATTAAATTCCTAATCTCATAAAGAGAAATATAAATCATTCATGTATTTGATATTTTTATTGTAGTAAGTCTTTGTAGGTTCATACCCATGGATTCTATCAGTAGAATGAATCTTATATTCATCTATAATTGAAGAACAAATTTCAAAGCTCATACATTCTAAATGAATTTTCTTTTTAATTTTCCATTGAGCATAATTTGTTCAATTAAAGAATGGTGGTCTGTAAGCTGCAACACCTTCTAGTCTATTATCCAAAAAAAAAAAATACTTTTATAGAGCTAGAAATGTATAATTAACAAAAATTAACAAATATTTAAAGTACAACTAAAATAAAAGTTGAATAGGGTCAAAAATAGAGTCTTAAAAACAACCCTCTGATACCAAATGTTGGTCAGAGTAGTGTACTAAAAAGATGTGGGGGTGAATTGAGTATCTATAAAAATTTATATTTAAAATGTTTTCTTAAAAATTATCCCCAATAAATTTAAATGCATCCCAGTTAATCAATGTAATATGGTTATGAAAGTTTGACTATTTAAATAACTTCTTAGTCAATTGATTAATTCTCAGTAATATTAATATCAGTAATTAATATTACTTTTGAAGCTATTCTAATAAGTAAAAGAAATTAAAACTTATTTCCAAGATTAACTATCAAATCAAGTTTAGTGATATCTCAAATATACAGTAAAATAGAGAAAACTAAATCAAACAACACGGTAGATATAAAAGAGGTGGTTATGTCTCAATCCAAGACCTAATCCACTCCACTTGGTGATCACCTAACACCAATAATTTTATATAAATAAACTTGATCCACACCCTGGATCGGGGTTAACAAAAATACACCGGACTATCCAGGTCACATGACCTATTCCACAGTTCTTCGTGGGTATGAATTATCAGGCCACACTGGGACCTCTTCCACACTTATCTATGGGAATAAAAAAGTGTAAAAGGATGTATGAGAAATGATATCTTGTATCCTTCATTTTAATACAGAATAAAGTGTGTGTTTTTATACAGACACACACACACACTGCTCAAAATCTAAAAATAATGCACAACATAGAAAAAATGATGAGATAAGGTTAGAACTGCTCTGAGTGTTAGTCTGTGCAGCTCTGGACTTCTAGGATGAAGTAGATGCAGAAATTGAGTCCTCTTGTGGAGAACAGAGTATCACAAGTCTGGTTCTCTGGTTTAGATCTAACTCGTATTCCTCATGGATTATGTATTGAGAATATGTTCTCGACTCTGATCTATGGTATCACAATTAATGATCTGTTTATTCTTCATGAAGATTCATGTGTCAGTTTTTCTCAAGAATGCCTGTGCTTATTCGTTATCGCGTACACTTGTTTCCCTATCATCTCCTTTATTTTTTATTCTAGACACACCATTCTTATTATTCTTGGAGTTCATGTGTTGGAGCCGACATGATTCATGTATTCTGCACCTAGTACCTTATACTGTCTAGGGACATGTCTACAAAGAATCATTAATTATGTCAGTGCATTTCAAATCTTCAAATATGACCATTAGATATTAAATTGAAAAACAAAAAAAAACAGATTAAGAAATGGTGTCACAGTCTGTCTATAAATAGTGTATCCTTGAAACAATGTCTCCTTGAAATGGTGTATCCTTGAAATAGTTTATCCTTGAAATGGTTTCTCCTTGAAATTATGCCTTCTTTTTTTCTTTGAGCGGTGATATGGTTATGATGGAGTAGTTGTGTAGAGATAAGGAACTGGTAGTACAGATACGGTGTTAGGATCACAGTGTCTGGTCAAGGTGTCTGGGTCATAGTGTCTGGTCATAGTGTATGTTCATAGTGTCTTGGTCATGGTGTCTGGGTCATGGCGTCTATGTCATGGTGTCTGGTCATGGTGTCTGGTTCATGGTGTCTGAGTCACGATGTCTGGTCCTTTTCTAGAAAAACATAACCGGTGAAAAACTCACGATTTCTCAGACTTATCAAAATATCTGTATACAGACTTAAACAATGATATTCATAGAATATATTAGACTCAATCATTTATCAAGGAAATTCATTATAACACGAATTAAAAATAGTTTAAAATATAACTTAAGATCTTGGATATGTTTATTTAAACCATAAATAAACCAATTATATGTACACATGATTTGAAACAGATTACACAATATTAACAAGTGTTACAGAATGTATAGTACTTGTGATCAATAGAACATGATTAACACATGAGTATTCCAACACATACCTTCATCCTATATCTTTTTTATTCTCTAAATACTAATCATTTGAGGCTTAATATGTAATACAAACAAGGTCTCTTAGTGAAGAGGTATAAATCCTAACCTAGATTTTTCGATTTTTTTCTTCTTACACCTTTTATATACTTTTTTTATTCATTAAAAATGATTAAATAAAAATTATTAATATATCGGGATGTTATTATGACAATGAAACAACTAATTACCACCTCATATCAATCAAATGGGAGATGAAAGTATTGCTAGTTCACACATGTAGACCACCACCTCCACATAGCGATACAATTCATCTTCCATCACCATTTATGATAAATGGTTATAATGATGTATTTAATATTTATATATTATATTTAAAACAAAATTTTTATTTTTAAATTATAATATCTTATCTAACTTCTTTCTGTCTAATCCATTGGTAGACAATAATGCCGCTCATGCCTATATGTGGACTATTAGTTCCACGAAATGATGTTATTTTTTTGTCATTTATTATTTAATTTCCTATTAAAAAGGATACATTTAATGGAAATGTATTTTAATTATGATATAATAATTAATCTAGAATGATAATTTATCATTTTACTTTATTTCATTCCATCAATTGAAAAGTGGAAACACCACTCTTTTGTATGTACCAATTGTTGTATCTATGAAGTGATGTAATTAATTCTTCATCACAATTTAATATGAACGGTTATAAATATGAATATACTCACTATATATGATATTTATATCATGAATAACATATTTTAATATGGAGAAACCACGATAAATGTGCGAGGATAAAAACTATTGAACTAAAAAATACATGAAAAATGAAGCAATTAACACCCAAAATGAAAACTTTAATTGAGAATAGTTAATAAATAGGTTCTTAAATGATATAACTGTATAAAATATGATAATATTTTTATGAATACAATTTTGTTAAGAATAATAATAAATTTAAATAAATTATATAAGAGGTGTGTGTACTAATGAATTAATTTAGTTATAATGTAAGATTTGGCTCACAATTTATTTTTATTGAGACTCGTTTTAATATTATGTAACAATTTATTATTTCTATGGTTTATATTTAACTCCTCAGGATTTGAAAATTACATTATGAGGGATAGCATATACAATACCAAACACAAAGATGAAACGAACCATGAAATATTATTATGAAAATTATATCATATTCATTGGATTGAAAGACATGAATATTATTATCTAAATTATGATATATATATATATATATAATTTTCTTACACAATACAAGTGTATTGATTAATTTTTATGAAATAACCACTCAATTTTTAGTAAAGTCATTTTGTTAATTTGGAAAATATTTTCTTTAAAAATGGATTTTATTTTTAATTTCTATAACTTTTAGAAATTATATTTTATAAATAGTATATATTTAATGAAATAAATATATAAAAATTATATTAGATTGAAATTTTTAGATTTTTTGGAAAATTTTGATTTTTTAGTGAATAGTGAAAATACCGATTTTTTAAAATTGTCCTTTCCTTTCATTTAGTATTACTTTTATGATTTGAATATGATATTAAATTAATATAATTATACTTTACTTATAAATTATATAATTAATTAGATAGGAATTATCTTTATAGTGTTTTTTGGTATATGTTCACTTATATGGATAAAATATTTTTTATAAAAACTTTATTTTCATTATGTTTCATGCATTTGTATTAAATATAATTTCATTAAATTATCGAATTTAAATATTATTAAATGGAATTAATTTTTTATTTCATAAATTTAAATTTTTATTTAGATAACTTTTTGATATTCTTCTAAAGAATTTAATTTTTTATTGAATAGTAAAAAATATTGTTTTTATAAAATATGATATTTTTTATGAAATAACCAAGACAAAATATGATGTAAATTTTTATCAAATTTGTTGTATGAATCATGTAAGATAATATATTAGAAATAATATAAATAAATATTTCAAAACATATAAATAATAATTTACTTCAAGATAAATATGAAACTCATTTTTAGTACGAAGGTGGTGCTTTCACAACATAAGAAAATTCATATTTGGTGACATAAAGATAATAGTTTATTATAAATAAGTTCTTATAAACTTTTTTAAGAAATATGAAGTATTATTAGTTATTTTTATGGATATTTTGTAGTTTTTAGTTATATAAAATGTGAATTATTCAAATGCGTGGGAAATGTTTCTACAACGCTAGAGAAGTCATAATAAGATATTAAAGATTTATTAATGGAATAGGTGAAAAAATATACATATTGAATGAATATAAATGTTTTTTAAGACATTATTTATTTATTTTAATGATTTTTATCTATTTTTAACTTTTATCAAGGAAATTATTACCATAAATGCTTATGCAACTCCAGCGTAGTTCTTGTGGAAGTTATATAAGAAAGAGATCAATGATTTTGAAAACTCTAAAAGTAATGTTTAATGGGTAATTAATAATTTTACATGAATTTTATAAAAAAATATACAATATTAGGGATATTTTAAAGGTTTATATATTAAAGGCATCATTATATTGATGAATTTAATGTAAAATTAAATGAATAGTTTCAAAAATGACATTAATGAAATTTTATAATGAAAAATATTTCATTAAATGATCTAAAATTCATAAAAACATATAGTTAGAAATGTGAATGGTATATGGTTTATTATATCATTATAGGTCAATTTATGGTTCAATTTCATTTTTTTTATAAATTTCTTGACAATTTATGTTTAGACAATATTTGATATCATAGTAATCATCAAAAGTGTTAATGAAGGATTAAAATAAAGAGATACAGTTTAAAACACCACCTAAATTTGTCGAAATTTTATTTCATTATAGTATTTAAACTCCCATTTAAACTATTTTCTAAATGAATCATCAATTTTCTAGTTTTCTATAGAAATTAATTTATATTATCTTAACACTTTAAGCAATTCCTATAGTGCCCCTCCCCTCACTCATAAAAGGGAACCTCCTCTCCTAACTTCCAAAAACATTTCGAGCACTATAGATTAGAAAATACCTTCCCAAATAATTTCCTAACATCATTTACAATGTTATAGTTTTTTCAGTTTGGGTAAAATAATATTTTTATAGGTATTAATGTGTAAAGAAAATGGCATTTTCTAAATAATAGGTATAACATTTAATCGAATGTTTTAGTTTTATTTCATCATATACCGCCTTAAAATATTTTTCAACCATGATGAAATAAAAAATAAGTATATTACATAGATTTATATATTAGTATGTTAATTTCATAATCTATACTTATCTACTCTTCAATAAAATGGCAAATGAAAGCATCATTCATTTCTATGGTAGACAGCCACCTCATGAATTAATGTAAATCATATTCCATTACCTCCTCTCAAAGAAAATAACAATATTGGATTTAATCTATATGTATATATATATATATAATATTCAAAACACAATTATCATTTTTTAATGATAATATGTTATCTAATTTTTAGCTTTACATCCATTGAAAAATGATAATTTTGTTCATAGGCACAGGTAGATTACCCCCTCCCCAAAGAAATGTGATTCATTTTTCATCACTGGAGAACAAGGATTCTATATATATGTGAACTTAAAGACAAAAAAATATATTTATTATATAATAATCTTTATACAAAGACAAAATAATACTTACATTTTTTTCCTCATGTTCGTTGAAAAATAGAAATGTTACACATGCTTACATATGACCTATTGTCTCCATGATTGTAACATAATTCTTTTTTCAAAACCATTTTTCATATATTGTTATAAAAGTATAACTTAATGTATAATAATTAAAAATATTCGATAATTATAATTTTGAATATAATTGAATGATTAATTATTTTACCATAATCAACCTTAAAAAGTCATTTTCAACATATGATATGAGTATAGTCAATATGTATAACATGAACTTAAACAATTAAGTAATTTAATATTTCATGGTGATAAAAAAAGGAATAATAAACATGAAAAAGGTTCTTAAGAAAGTGAATAATCAATATAAGAAAATTATTTTAGAAGATAAACAATGTTTGTGATGATTCAAAGTCATGCTAAATGCCACTTTAACTTAAATCATTATTTAAAATGTTTGAAAGATTTATTTTATAAATATTTTTCTGCTATTTCAAAATCACTAATTTTATATTATGTATTTATTTATATGGAAATAAATTACTTATAAAGATTTTTTTTCACTTTTGAATTTCATACAATTTTTTTAGAAATGAATATTTTATTGTATTTTATATGGAATTTTTTGAATTTAGTTACAAAAAAAGGAATACAATATTTTTTGATATATGATTTAAATATTTATTTCCACTATTGAAAAATAAGTTTTAATTTTTTATTAATTTAAAATATTCCATATATTGTTCAATGATAAACCCTCAATCCTTCGTTTTTGGGTTTTTTTTTCAAAAAAGGGTTTTTAAAAGTAAAGGGTATTTTTGTATACAAAAATTGTTTTTCGAATGGGTTGAAATGTTTTTTCAAGAGTTTTAATATTAAATTTGTGAGATTAAAATGTTTTACTTATGATACGGTACTTTAGAATTATAGTTGATGGCTGGTGAGCCCAATATATCTTATATAATGGGTAATCTTGATACATATTAGGTGAATGGGTGATTCTGATATAACTTATACGAATAGGTCATCCCAATACATATTATTAGATGGGTGTACCTGATATAGATCTCCAATATAATGGGAGATGACCCTTGTATACAAAATTCAGAAAGAGGGAGTTAACCCTGAGGTTTCTCCAGTGGATTTAACTATCCTCTATTTATCTCTAACATGGGTAATGAATACAATACTCTATGTTTCCAAAAAGGGATTATATTTTCCTTATATTGGTTTAAAATATTTTATTCGAGAAAAATATATTTTTTAAATGTAGACATATTTTTTTATCCTCAATGAATAATGATGAAAAATATAAGTATATTATCTATTTTTATGTTTTTCAATTAACTAATGGTATTTTTACTTTTATGTCTCCTACTAATATTTTTTTACTCATCGCATGTTTTTAAATGATTTTTCATATGTATTATGTAGTAATATAAAAATTAATAAGGTATAAATTATTGATATGTAATTTACTTTGAATGAAGAAAGCACATATTTATAATGATTTTTTTGTGGGAATAATGGATACTGTGTGTAAATGTACACTTTGAAATAGTTTTTACAAATTTTATAAAACTATAAACCGGAAAGTTACCTAGGTTTGTAAGTTCTATAATATTTATGTTTTATGTAATACATTTTTAATGGATAAAATTGGGTCAACTTTATCGGTATCAAAGGAAAAAATGTAAAGATTATGTTTTTTTTCATTGGATAAAGGAGTGTGGGTCTGAGTCTATTATTGGTGATATTAGAGTATAGTTTATAATTTTTTTTAGATTATTATGCTTTTATATAAGTTTAAACTAAAAATTTTTTATATCATCATGGGTTCATATTTTACGTTTAATCATAATTTTATAGGCATAGACATCCCTTTTTATGTTTTCAGTGAAGGGATTTTTAGGTGATTTGAAACTTTTTTTGGTTTTGAAAGAATAATCTATTTATTTTTAAATAATCCTTTTTGATTGATGAAATTTTGGGAGATATTTCATTGGGATGAGGTATATGTAACACTTATGTTTAATGTGAGGGATTATTTTAGATGAATAATAATACATTTTTGGGGATGTAACATGAATGGTATGAGAAAAAATTATTAGTTAAAACATTATTAAATGTTTAGTTTATTAATATTATTTAGAATATAGTGTTATTTATTTATGGACTGATCAAAGTTGAACCATTGTTGTTATTATTGAATTTTTTGAGATTTATTTATTCTTTCTTTATATAAAGGTTTATTTATTTTGGGTGTTATATTATAATATGATAACCATTTTGGTTTTATTAAAGATTATAATAATATATTATATCCTTTTATATACACCATGGTTAATCAAACGTTGATTATATTTCTTTAGGTTTTAAAAATTCATACTTATAATTTTTTGTAAAATATGAGATAAAGGTTGAATCTATTTGAAACATGCAACCAAATGATGAAATTTTATTTATGGATTATAGAAAAAAAGGGTAAGTATATTTCCTTATGTTATAATTATAGATGTTAAATTAATTCCTTGACTTTAGGAAAATTATATTTTAATAAAATTTTTGTCCCATTAACTTCGTTTCTGATGAATCGATTGTCTTTTTCACACCTCATTGATTTATGATTTTTTAGTCACTGACTTTATCATGATCATTCACATTCTTGTGATCAATGTTCTCTTTCACCATCCATCATTATTTTTAAAATAAGTTTTTTTCTCAATGTACATATTTTTAATACACACTAATTTTTCTATAAGCCTGTATTTTGACTAAAAACGCATTTAAAAAAAACTATTTTCATTGAATTTATGAATTTATATTAAATATAATATATATAAATTATATAATATTAATTTAATATAATTTAATTAATTTTTGTTTTAATAAATTTAAATTTATCCTTGGAATAATTTTTTATATTTTTCTTAGGAAGTTAAAGTTTTGGTGAATAGTAAAAAATATTGTTTTTATGAAATATTGTATATTTATAGAATCTATAAGGCATAAATATGGTATAAAATTTTATTAACCTTTTGTAACGAATAATTTATGATAATATAATACAAATATCATACAAAATAATTCTAAAAAAATAATTTATAATTTATTTCCTGATAAAAATTAAAATCATTTTCATTTTCAATACAATGTTCATGCATCACTGGAAAAGTCAAATTGGGTTTCATAAAGATAATATTTGAGAGGGAAAAACTATTAAATCAACTAGTTTAATATATATAAAGTAAAATTAATTATATTTATGGATATATATTATTTTTTTAGTTATATAACAAGCGACTTATACAAATGCTTGTGCAGTTCCTACATAGTGCTAGAAATGTCAAAATAACATATTAAAGAATTTTTTCGTGACACAAGTGAGATAGAACAAAATTATTTAATAAATATACTGCTTTATTTTGAAAATAATTTATTTATTTTTATGAGGATAATTTATTTTAATTTTTATTGATTTAATAATTACCTTAAATTCTAATGGAATGCGAACATAATAATTGTGCAAGCATTAGAAAAATCATGTAAATGATTTTCAAAAATATACAATAATTTTAATTAAATGAGTAATATTTTACTATATATTGTTAAATAAATATAATATATTATGTTTTTGATAAGTTTTTAAATTATAATTTTATTTTCATATTGATTACTTTAAATTCAAATTAAATGAATAGTTCCAAATAATGAAATTAATGATATTATATAATAAAAAATATGTTTTTAAATTGATTTAAAATTCATAAAAATCATATATTCTAAAAAGTTATTGGTATATGGTTAAATATATCAACCATTATATGTTATTGTTTTAATTTTTCTTTTATAAAAAATTTCTTGACCCCAAGTGTGTAAAAACCATTGATATCACGGTAATTATCCCAATAGTTAATGGGGATTAAAAAGAGATAATATTGATAAAATCACCTATATTTTTCCAATTGTTTTTGGATGATATGATTAAGAGTCATCACCATCCTATTTTAAAAATATTTCATAATTTTTTCAATTTTCCTTATAAATTAATTTATATCAATATAGTACTTTAATTAATTCCAAAAGTGAATCTCATTTCACTTATAAAAGGGAACCTCCTCTCCTCTATTACTCACGCATTTTGAGCACTGTATCTCATCCAATACCTATGAGAACATATTTTTAACAACCCTTACCATGTAATAGTAGTCTTTGTTTCATATAATACCAATATTAGTGGGATTATGGTGTAATGAAAAGGTGGTTGTCCAAAGATGAGTTATAAATTTTAACCAAAAGTTTTAGCTTTATTTCTTCTTATACCTCATTAAAATATTGTAGAACCATGTTGAAATAATAAAATAAATATATTACATATTCTAATCTATTGGTTCGTTAATTTCATAACATATATCTACATCCCCTCCCATCAAATGGGAAATGAAACCAACATTCATTTTTACGATGAATTACAACCTTGTGAACTGATGTAATTCATTTTCTATCACCACATGTCTCAGCTAGTTATAATTATGGATTTAATATATATATATATATGATATTAATGAAATGATTATAATTTTACAATTATAAGATATCATATATTTTCTTACCTTTCCATCTATTGAAATATAAAAAGGGTGTTCATGCGTACGTGTGGATTACCTGCTCAACGAACCAATGTGATTAATTTTTCATCACCACATCACACAATTGATATATATAATTTTATTTAAATAAAATTTATTATATTTATGATATAAAAATAATACTATAAATTTAAAATAAAAATTAAATTATTTACCACATGTTTCTTTGAAAAATGAGAATGTTATCCATACATACATATTTCCAACCATCTCCCTCATTAAAACATAATTTATTTTTCATAACCATATCTCATGATTTGTTTTAAAACATTTATTTAATTTATAAAAATGATAATTATTTCATAGTTATTATTCTTGATATAATGGAACAATATTTTTTTACCATAGTCAACCTACCGATTTCGTTTTCGATATGTTAGAAAAATATCCTCAAAATGTCTAATAAGTACTAAAATGATTAAGTAATTTAATATTAAATGGTAATAAAAAAAGTAAAAAAACTATAAACTCGAAAAAGGATCTTAATATAGTAAATATATATCATATTTTTATTATTCATGATGACAAAGAACATATCTGATGAGTCAAACTCAATATAAGGGAAACTTTAACATAAAATATTGTTTTAAATATTTTAAATATTTATATGTAAATATTTTTATACCATGTTCATATTATTAAAAAATTTATTGATTTATTTATATCTACATCAATAAAGTATAAAGGATATATAATTTTTATCTTTTTAATTACAATAATTTTTTTTCAAAAGTAATTATTTTACGGAATTTATATGAACAATTTTTGATTTCTTTAGAAAATTCAATAGGAATGTTATATTTTAATATATACTGAATTTAAGACTTTTACTCCTAGTAAAAAAATTAATTTATATTGGTATTCCATTATATTATTCCATTTTTTCTTCAAGAAAAAACCCTTCTTTCCTTTTTTCTGGGTATTTATATTTTGAAAATAGGTTTTTAAAATGAAAGGGTATTTCGATATCTAAAAATGTTTTGTATATGTGTTAAAAATTGGTTTAATAGAGTTTTAATATGAAAAGGTACATGCTTAATAACATTATATTTATGAAAATGGTACATAATAAATAAATCTGATCATGGGGAATCCCAATCAGATTATACGATGGGTGAGCTCAATACAACTTATATGAATGTGTAAAAACCAAATTATTATATTTGGTACGAAACATTTAAATTTTAGTATAATTCTTTATTTTTGATATAATATGGATATCTAAAGAAGTTATAGTGGTTTGTGGGGTTTCTGGGGCTTGTTTGGAGTTCAAACATACAACTGGTGGTGCAAATAAGTATGCCGCATGGTTAGTAGAAACTGAGTTCCTGAGCCCACATGGTCTATCCTAAAATTGAGGGGCTAGATAGAGAGCCAAGAAGGGAACATAGTTTTCCCTAACAATGCGTCAGGGGCCTTACAATCATGCTGAATCTCTGATGTTTTTATAAGAGTATAATGGAATTATTGGAACACCTTTTATTAGATAGTGGAGCTTAACCATGTGGGTCTCCCGTAAATAAGTTCCATTTGTATGGTTGGTGAAGGGTTTGGCCAACCGTGTGGCCAAACCGTGCAACCCAGATATTTTGTGAAAATTACCAAAATTATTTTAGTGAAATGTTTTACACTATCCACTTTTTATTTTTCTTTACCAGTAGATGTAGGAGGGTATCTTTTCCCATTTTGAGTTCCCAAGTTCCCTTTTAATAGATTTTGATATCATTTATTCATTTGAATTCCGATTCGATCCCCATTCATCGCGTTTCATGCACATCAGTGAGTACTCAATTCCTTTTTCATCGTTCTCAATTTATATTTCACTATATGAAGTTATTGAGGTACATATTCATATTCCCTATTTTCAAGGTGTTGATATATTTCTCATATTTCATCTAATTTAGTCCAAACTAAAGGATGATACTAGATGAATAGATTCATACAAGTTTAAGGTAGGTGGTCTATGACTCATCCCTCTTGACTTGTTGTTTTATAAATTTCTATCATTATGTGCACAACTATTTCATCGAGTGTTACCTTTTTAATTCATGTGTATTCATTATAGTCATTAAATCATATTATATGACATTTTGTTATATTTTTTCCATCATCGGAGGTTTTTACCTCAACTTCATTCTCCATAAGAAGGGTACTTCCATATTCATGCCTTTAGTGGTTTACCATGTTCATCTACACCACCATTTAGGTCTGCTATAGATTGACCTTATTAAGGGTAATCCCTTCCTTAAATTAATTATATATTAATTGAAATGGATATCCCTTGTATATAGTAATGTCACTTGAACCCTCTAAAGAAATTGTTCAAATTAATTAATGAATATTAAAATGGTTTATCGAAAATTATATTATGGATATCACTTGTCAAAATAGAATAAAATTAAATTTTTTGGTTTCATTTCCATAGAACTCATTTCTATTCTTAATTATAGGAAGTGGAGTGAACTTAATGAATTGATTTTGACTTATATGAACTAATAAATGGTTTTATTCCTTATAATTTTTTGTCACACTAATGGAAGGAAATGGATTGAACCAAATGAATAATTAAACACAATTAATATAACATGGAATAATTCATTAACTAAATCTATTATATGGTGCCTATTTTTTATGGACCTATTCGGTATTATACGCGTGTTCATACATGAGCTACCCTTGGTTTCCTGAGGGAATTTTGTAAGAACTCATGAATACCATTTCGATTCATAGATGTTGGTTTCTAAGGGTGATACCCACCTTGGAACCCAATCTTTGTATACCAATTGATGCATGTTATGAAAAAAATCAATCCTATCATTATCATTATAGGTTGGCTTGGATACACTCCATGGATTCAACGTGAACTCTATAGACATGTGTCTTTAAATATACTCTCATTGGGACCAATCATTAATTATCCCTTTTACCTTTTATTTATTTCATGAATTGGTTAGAATGATATTATAGTGGAATTCCTTGGGAAACACTTGTTGGATTACATACATCCCACTTAGTAGGGATGCAAGTTATCACTGAGTTGGCTCGACACCTGAGGTCAAGGATGCCTTGAATTTTACCTTAGCTCTTATTCATTATTCTCATTAGTACATGATTCCTTATTATATCTTTGATACATAATTAATATTATCATGATACGATTTCAGTGATAGGTATACCTCATGAAAATGTTTATATAATATATACCTAAATGAATTAATTAAACAATCTCATGTTTAGAGAAATTACCAGCTATAGATGAATCAAGTTTATTGGTATTTACATTACTATTCTACTATATGTTTTTATATACCTTCACAAAGTTAATTTATATTTCACAGATTGGATGGTATATACACTGTTGGTGGTGCCCCACTAGGATTTATCCCACACCTAATCTTAGTTACTTTTTGGATTCTTTTTTTACTTCTTGTGTATATTTTTTTCCTACTACTTTGTATCCATGTTTTATTGCATTATAGATACATGGAATAAATTATAATTACCTTTTTTATGATTTATTTTCTATATTTGAGTATTATTATTAGATTATTTTGTTATTTATTATTCATGTATGTTTCTGCTATGGAAGGTTACTAGTCCTGTCTCTTTAGTGTCTGTTACTATAGGTCCATTTATTTACCTATATTTCTTATATTATTATCATATTATCATATTATTTATAGTGATCCAATGGGGTAATTATGACATATTCTCCCCACAGACACACCCTAAGACCTCACCATTAGTGAGTTGCTTATAGAATTTGGGGAGACACGCTTAATGTCGTGTGGGAAACCAGGCTCTGGCCACCTTTATGTGGCACCTGGGTTCGAGACATTACAAAGTGGTATAAAAGTTGTTCCATTCTTACTTTAATATTTTGAGATAATATATAGGTTATTAGAAATCCTTCTAAATCTGGTTATAAGCCACGATTGGTTGTAGCTAACCCTTGTTCAAGGTAAATACCGAATTTCTTGAATTAGAATTGTTGTTATGTATTTTTCTTATTACAGATAATATACTTTCACCATTGGGTGACACACATGTTATGTGATGGTTATTATTCTTATTCTAATTGAGTATTTTATTTCATCCTTAGCCCGATGAAATTAGTGCAAGTAGAATTGTTACATTCAAAATTATAGGAACCTATAATTCACATTCCATGCATATTCCATTTCATATAAGAGATATTAACTATTTTAATTTTCCTATATTCCCTACAATTATTGAGAGATCCATGCTTTTTATATATTCCCATACTTCTCTTAGACTATGATTGAGTGATTTCTAGTTTCAGTTCATGAGGTTTATAGGACCTTATAGGTTGGAATGAGTTTTTACTGATTTGAGTCATCATATATCTCCCATAAAATTATGAGACCAAACATATATTGTAACCATTACTGGAAATTTAGGATATAGCCACAGTTCTAAACCATGGATATAGGCCCAAAAATCATGGCTATAGGTTATAGCCACAGTTTCATGAACCGTGACTGGTATTGGCATGGCTATAGGGCTGATCCTATAGCCACGGTTTCAACCATGGCTATAGGATGAGCCGTATAGATTCCAATAAAGGCCACGGTTACCGTGGCGAAAGCCCTATAGCCACGGTTTAAAACCATGGCTATAGGCCTTTCCACTGCATAAAAAAAAAACCAGCACGGTGAACCGTGCTGGCTGTTGGGAGGACTGCTCCAGCACCCCCCACCCCTTGCTCCTGCACACCTCCCCTGCCCCACCCCCTGCACCTTGCACCCCACCCCCTGCCCCCTCCTCACTGCACACCCCCCTCCCCCTAGACCACCCTCAACCTGCACCAATACCCCCCATACAAGGTAATCCAAATCCCATGGAACCACCACCTTCTTCAGAAATAGCCGAACCAACACAGTTGAGTAAGATTCTACTTCATCCATCTTCTTATTGAAAATATTACACAACATAAGGCATGTATTCATCTCACTCCCCAATCGAGGTACCCATTCAGTAAAAGGAATTGAAACACAGAATCACCAAGCCCCTATTGTTTTGAACCAACCCGCCTCCCCCCGTCTCCCCTGCAATACACAATCCATCCACTTTCAATTTTAATGCTAAGCCCCTATTATTCTAAAACAACCCGCCTCCCCTTATATCCCCTACAATACATGATCTATCTACATTCAATTATAACTATTACTCCACCCGTGCGATGCACGACACTATAAAATAATAATAATAATTAACTATACATTAATATTTATAAAACATAATAGTTTATATCAATTATGAAGAAGCAATATAAATAGTGAAACATTCAAACCGAAACAACAATTGTTTCAGAGATGATTTTCAATGGAACACATGGAAACAAAAACGAATTGTTTGGATACATTGTTTTTTTAGCCGAGAGTTGGGTGAAAAATATTACAGTAACATAATACGGTAATAGTATATGGTGTCCCCTTTGGAATGAAACTAAATTCAATAAATTGTGGAAGTAAAAACCTTCCAAAATTGGGTTCCTGTGGTGCTGCAGTAGATAAGTATTGGTGGTTGTTGGTTGGTAGTAATCTGGTACCTGCACATGTTTGTAGAAACAGGTTACAAATGCAGAAAACATTTTTAGATATCATACATACACAATAGCACCACTTTATGCCTCTACTATGCTTGAAAAATCACATGACCATGCAAATAGAGATAGGGAAAATGATCCTGAAAATTAAACAAACCAAATAATTTTTCCATTTGAATCTCACCATATTTTCAATTAGCCTCGTTTCGAACATAACCTGAAAAATATAAAAGCTAACTAAAGTAGTTTCAATTGTAGGATGACAAAAGCACAATGAAAAAAGATGTAATACACAACTCTAGCAATGAGTAAAAATGAAGGCAATGACAAACTAGATTAACCAAAATTACCCATCCATCCATTAAATATCTTCAGTTTCAATGTAGTAAACTCATGTAGAAACTACTGAACAGTTTATAACTTGTTACCTCTTAATAATAATAACAAACTGCAATGAATTCTTTCAATTATGAAATATGCATTAGAGAATATCACCAAAAACCTCACAACATTTTTTTATTGTACTCATAAAATCATAAGTATAAGATATCCAATATTCATGTGTTGTGTAATGTCATTCACATAAACCATCCAATGAGTCAATTCAAATGTAATTCATAACATTAAATAAGAACTTACTTTGAATATCTGTATGGAGTTCCTTGCAATACACCCCCACCCCAGGTTGATATTGAACATGTACAGAGAAGTTAAAATTATGGAATCATAAAATTAATGGTTAAGTGATTAAATTTCACTAAAAATGATAAAAAAGGCATCAACCATTATAGCTGATTATGGTGGAAGTGTAGAAGAAAGGGCAGACATAAATTTCATCATATTTGCAGTTATCACCTGTTCTGATTTTTTACTTTCTTCTTTGATTGTGGCATTCATTTGTTCCCCTGTGAAAAAACCAGAACTGGTACTCAAAGAAACGTTAGTAGACCAGTATCTAGATGGTACAATCTTCTTCCCAAGTCGACAACGCACTCTACCCTTATGTTCGTCTCCTAATCCCAGATGTAGATGATCATTTGTTCTCAAATTATCAGGTTCTTTTTCTGCCAATGCCTCTAAAGAATTATGTGGATTGATATATAACATAAATTAAAATTATAAAATTATACAATGAATTAAATTCAGTAAAAGTCAAAGAAATTTAAATATACTTACAATCACCTTATCGGTGTTGGTATTTGGCACAATACCATCTTACTTTTTCTGGCTTGTATAAAACAAAGTTGAGTGAGGAACACGACCCTCGATATTTGATGCCTTTTTCTGGAAAAAAAACCAATAAATAAATCAAAATTGGAAATTAAAAAATTACACTAAACAAAGCTAATTATTTTAAATGTTAAATTACCTGCGTCTACTCATGATCTGGTTATGAAGTGTGTCCGTGAGTATAAATGTTATTCATTGCACTCTTGTTTATTTTATTTCTGTTTGATTTATTCTATAAAAAAATAATTATGCAAATTCATTAACCTAAATAAAACAAGAAATTTAAAATCGTTTTCAAATAAATAAATGAATATAGATATAAATTTAACAAACACCTTAAATGATGGACTCTTCCAATAGTTGATCATCTCTTTATATAGTGATATTGGGAAATATTGATTCACCGGTACTTTTTAAAGCTCTGTACCAATCCTCTTTTTCCAACCAAGATATAAATCATACTTGTAGGCTCGCTATATTTCACCTAAATCCATCATCCTTGTAGCCTTTTCATTTTGTCCATCAAGAAAATTATATCGAAGCTGTAATGGACATAATATTTGTTAAGAAAATATTATAAATTTATATATATATAAAAGGTGATTAACAATACTTACCCAAATCTCTGCCCAGGCTTTGTTCTTTATTTGTTTTCCAACTGCCTTCCAACTTATCGGTTGAACCGGAATGATATTTCTGTGTCTAGAAAGTGTTCCCATAAAACTTTTACATTCCGTGCCATTTTTATTAATTATAGCATTGTCATCATTGTAATCAACTATGATTTGTGTGTGCCGATTCCAAACCTCGTGCATTTTTGTGTAGCCTCATCGTCTGGTAGAGGCTGGAGCAAATCATGAAACCAAAAATAAAAGAAAATAATATATATGAATTTATCATTAATCAGTATAAGTAATGTTTAAAAAAATACCAGTAGATGGGGGATCTGCTGACCCCTGAAGTTCTGCATCTCGAGGGGGGGGGGGGTAGCCTCTATGGTAGGTGAGATATCTACAGGATTACTATGTATAGTAGATGAAAAGTGTACTGATGGAGGAAGAAAAACCGATGGATAACCCTGTATAGATGAGGGTCGATATGGATATGGATATGGCGGTGGGATATATGGGGGAACAATACCCTGTACAGTGGATGGTGGGAATGGAAAATGAGGGATGGGAGTCTGAGAACTACCATCCGATGTGGGTGCGGGAAAAAAGGGATACAGAAAAGGTGGGTATGGATAATATGGAGGTGGCATAATGGGAGGATGGCCTCCTAGTGTCTCATGCGGCGTAGTAGTAGGATGACCTGTAGAATAAGTACCCCCCTCCACAATATCATCCTCAGTGGCATAATCCAAGCGTCTCCTCGATGATGCAGCCTAAAATAACATAGATGATAAAATAAAATGAACGATAACAAGATAAATAATATGAAATACCATAATATTCAAACATAATTTGTACTTACATTGTTTCCAGGAGGATACCTACATTGTTCATTTCTCGGTATTCTTCTACTACTTGTAGTATCATCATAATCAAACATTTTGACCTGGAAAAGTAAAATAATATTTTCAAATAAATAGAAATAATGCAAAATTTTAAATAATACAATTGTATCATATAACAATGAGATACATTTTCATGTGTGATATTTATATTGATAAAATATCAAGACTTTTCTATGTTGAAGATTTACTAGAGAAGAGGTTAAACATAAATTGGTGAGGCTATTAATAGTTTTATATTCGATAATGGTACAAAATATACTAGTTATTTTGAAATATTGTAAGGAAGTTAAAAAAACACATACAATATTGTGATAATATCAGGTAAATACTTACAAATGTGTCAATGCTATGTGGGGTCTGTGACATTTTCTGGTTCAAAATCTGTTCTAACAATTGCATCATCCGTATCATCAAATTAAACATTCGAATAAAAACCGACAGGTTCATCCACAACATCATTGTCATCCATTCCTTCATCAAAAATATGTCTAGGAATAACATCAACAATAACACCAAATTGTGGTTGTAACGGGTCACTTACATAAAACACCTGTTTAGCTTGTGACCCAAGAATATAAGGTTCATCGGTACAAAGCTGGCGGTTCATAGCAATCACTCTAAATCCAAAGTTATCAATATGCATTACTTGTCATGTCATTGAATCAAACCACTTGCATTTCATCATTGTGACATGACCATGTGCATAGTAATCTAATAAAATGATTCTTTCAACAACACCGTAATATGATATATTTTCTGATCGAGGATACCTATCCGATGCACTCACATAACAATCTGTTGTGGCGCTTATCGTGACACCGTTATGTTGTGTTTCCATTTTTTGCACAACTATTTATAACAAATTTAAATACATTGACAACCATTGACTTGCAATCACGTACCACATCATTTGGACCAAAGGACAATGCTTTTATTTCATCTGATACTTCAATCATTGGTAGAGTTAAAACCTAAAAGATACCAACATTGAATATTAAATAGAGACATGTGATTATGTTATGAGAAGAAGAAAAAGAAATATATTACCTTTGACTTTAACCAGGCAGCAAATTCTCTGTTGTGCAATAGTTTCTTCTTCTTAATAGATAGAGAGCGATGTCTCTTTTTTATAATTTCTAAATGTTCTCTACAGATATGAAAGCATTAAAATGTCAGAATATATAAATAAATCACCCAATGGAAAAATACATATTTATTAGTTTACTTACTTGATATAATCATCAAGCACACCAGAGTTGAATAATACTGTGCGATGTGACATTTCCCACTCTTCCCTGCTTAAAGTACACAACGAGTATGATCCAGATATCCCCCCTGTCTGGGGCAGTGAAGGAAATGCAGGCTCAAGGGGATCATATTGCTCATCTTTAGTTCTCATTAGTCGGTTAGACCTCGTAGTGACATTATCCATGTACGATGAACAGAAATCCATGCATTCTTGTGCTAAATAACATTTCACAATAGATCCTTCAGGATGATATTTATTTCTCACATAAGATTTCAATGTAAAAATCATTCTTTTAGTAGGATACATCCACCCAATCAAAACTGGACCACAAAAGATAACTTTCATGGGAAGATGCACAGTCAAATGTAACATACATGTGAAAAAAGACGGTGGGAAAATTTTCTCCAAGTCGCAAAGAATAATCGGTGCATCTCTCTGCAATTTCTGAACAACACTTCTGCTCAATATTTTGGCACAATGATCTCGATAAAATTGACATAACTTAATCACTGCAACTCTAACATTATGTGAAAGTAAATGGAGAATGACAATGAGAATCAACTCATGTAACAAGACAGGGTAATCATGGGTTTTAAGAGATTTGAGTTTCACATCTTGTGTAATCACCTTTTTTAAATATTACTTGAATAACCGTCCAGAACCTTCAAACTTTCCAAGACCTGAAGAAATTGTTTTTTATCCACATTTGTCGTCAAATAAAAGGAAACGAGGACTTTCCACTTATTTTGACCAATTAACTCAAGATGAAGTCTTTCTCTTATACCCCAATCCATCAAATCACGACAACACTGAAAATCGTCTTTTTTTTGCCTTTGACATTCAAAATAGTATCAAGTAACATCTCACAAATGTTTTTCTAAATATGCATTACATCCAAACAATGTCGTAATAAATTCGATGACCAATACAGCAACACAATGAATATGATTTTCTTTCTCCAATTGCTATTGGAATTCGAATTAGCATGCTTTCACTTTCTGATATTTGATTGACCTTTTCCAAGAACATAATTCAAATCATCAAGTTCTTTAACAATATCAGTCCCTGACATTTGTTGAGGTGTCTCATCTGTCTCGATGGAATTATTGAACTGTCTCCGATTTTTCCTGTATGGATGATCCATTGGTAGAAAACATCGATGCCCTATGAAGCTGAAAGTTTGTCGAAACTTTAATCTTCAGAAACATGTATTTTTCATACAAATAGGACAAGATAATTTCCCTTTAGTACTCAAACCAGACATCATTTCATAGGCAGGGAAATCATTTATCATCCATAATAAAGCTACACGAAACATAAAGTACTCCTTTTTGAATGCATCATACGCTTTTTCACCAACATTCCAAAGCTCATTTAACACCTCTATTAATGGCTGCAAGTATATATCAATATTATTTCTAGGATCAATGGGTCCAGATATCAATATACTCAGGATAGTTAACGGCTTATTCATACAAATCCATGAAGGAATGTTATAAATGTGAATGAAAGCAGGCCAAGTACTGTGTGCAGTATGCATTTGGTGAAACGGGTTGAAACCATCACAAGATAATCCCAATCTAACATTTTGTGGGTCGACTAAAAAATCAGGATGTAACCTATCAAATTTCTTCCAAGACAACCCATCTACAAGATGCACTATTTCATCTTTATCCTTATTTCATTCATCTGCATGGCATCTCATATTATTTGCCATTTGTTCTGACATAAATTTTTTTGAAGCCTGGGAATTAAAGGGAAGCGCCACATCACTTTATGTGGTATGCAAGATTGAGATCCGTCTTTATTAGTCTTCCACCTTGATGTGCCACACTGTTTGCACTGAATCAAGTCTGCATTCTCCTTCCAGAACAAACAACAGTCTTTGAGACAAGAATGAATCTTACTAAATGAAAATACAAATTTTTCAACCAACTTTGTTGCCATGTAATCATTTTCTGGAATACATGCATCATCAGGTAGTAAATCCTTAATAAATGTAAGGAGATAGTCGACCGTAGTATTACTAAATCCATACATTGTTTTCCCATGATATAATCGCATTAAAAACTCATGTTTGCTCATTTTTCCACATGCTTGATATATTGGGGTATTTTCATCTTCCATCAGCTTTCTAACACTCTCAATGTCATCATCCTGATTAATATATGAGAACTATGTTCTAGTATTCATTTCCTATTGCAATGGTCTACATGAGGAGATAGCTTTAAAAACAAAAGGAAACCGATCATAAATCATATTTTTCATACCAATATTTTATGCTGAATTGATGTCATTCAACACTTGATATTTTTCTCTATTGTGATACCACACCTGATAATTATTTTAGAAACCACTTTTAGTGATATGGTAACTCACTTCCTCACGAGTTAACCAAGGTCTTCCAACACAATCAAAACACGGTCATCAAATAAATCCTCAATCTGAATCATTAGTGAATGGAAAGTAAACGTGCGAGCATGTTTTTGTAATGAATTTTAGAACTTTTTTTAGGTACGTTTAGTAAATGTGTGATTATGTTTTTGTAAATTTTGAACTGGTGCATGGAATTGTAATTTGAGAAAACCATTTAACTCGCAGCACCGATATTCACTTAAGGAAACTTTCACCTCGACCGCAGTAGGTCGAGGGTGGATGTTAGTTGTTCTCTTTTTTGTGGAAGAAGAAAAATAAAATTATTTTAATATTTATTTTTCTTTTTAACCTGATCCTTTTGAGTTATAGGGGTGGGGACCACCCGAACTAGAAAACCCACCATTTTGAATTTAGTGGTGGGGGCCACCCAAACCCCCTCTTTAATGTGAGAAGTCCTCTGGGATCCTCCCATTTAATAATGCCAACGCAACCCATTTAATTATGCCAACACGTTACAATTATTTGTTCCAAAAAATTAAATTGAAAAACATATTTTATTGGGTTGGATTCTTATTTTCTTGGGGGAAGTTTTGGAAAATGGTGAGAGTTGAGGGATAACATTAGAGGACCTCATCCTCTAACGAAGAACGCACTCCGGAATTGTAGAATGAGGACGACGCTTGAGCCCAGATCGAAGGCACCATGCGGAAGCGATAAACACCGACATCACCATCCCCAACGAATTCATCTTCTTCCTTGTGAACTCCTTCAATGAACTATAATGTAGGGTTTGTTGTTTTGAATACCCCTTACGCGTTCTTGACGTTCTTCGTGATTCAATAAATAATAAGCCTCTTGCTACCGCTCTAATATAGAGGGTACATGCCAAACGAACATGGCCTGACTTCCCCGCAATCCTTTTGTGGTTTTGTCGTGTTTCTCGCGATGAAGGAGGATGGAGACCTGTGCCGATGATTGGAACTGGTGGGAATCAGATATAGTGTCTTACACCACATCCGGCCGTGAAGACGGCGGTGGCGCAACCGCACAGCCGGAGAAGAGTCATGGCCCGTCGGCCGCGACAGAGCAAGGGCGGAGGCCGACACTTCGGTCGGCCGCATGAAGGGGACGGAGGCGCGTGTCCGCACTGCCCGACAGAGAAGAGACACAACCTTTTACCACAACATCGAGGTGAGGCGTGTCCGGCTCGATGCCGACCTCTGATGAAGGCGTGGACCACGGCCACGCCGCGTGGAGGAGAACAGCTGGACAACTGGCGAGCCGCAAATCTAGCGGTCCGCCCTAGCGGACCGCATCGCAGGCCACCACATCGTAGGCTGGGCTAGACCCAGTGGGCTGGGTTGGATCCTGCGGTCCGGGTTCAACCTAGGGCTAGACCTGGGTGGGCCAGGTAGACCCAAACTGGGTCGGTCTGACCGGGTCGGACCGGACCCGGAGCAACATCGACCATTTTCACTCTTTCGGCCATATCATGAGCTACGAGCATCCCATTGACGAATCGTCTTCAGCGCCAACAACCTTGGATTGAGATGGTATTTTTTGTATACCCAAATGGAGTTTTCGATAATGTTGGGTTATGACCTGGTTGGATCGAACATGAATCCAACCGTGCCATCGGGACGAAAAGTCCAATATCTTACAGACCGAGTGTCCGATTGACACACGGTCTATTTCATTGAGACCCATTTTACGTTGCGGTCCCCTGGGAAACTTCTTGTGGGGAACTTCGTGGTAGATCAGAGGTGGACATTAGATGAGGCGTACCACAGAGACGACCACTCGAGAGCTGTACCTACCCTTCTGGTTGGATCCTTGGCGGGTGATCACATGAGCTATTTAGTTTACTTGTTCCTCCTTTTTTTACTTGTACTTTTCAATTTTCTTGTACTTTCCTATTGGGATTTTATTTAGGCCCCTTTTTACTATGAGAAATCTTTTACCATATAGCTTACTTTGTGCTTGTATCCTTCTTTGTTCTTGGTCATGTGAGTTTTTAGGTTATAAAGGCAATGCCTTCCCGGTTTTAGGGAATACACCTTTTGGTGCTAGTCGCCAGCCCCTGGCCTATGTAAGGTGGGCTTGGGGTAGTCACGACGCGGGCCCTGGGGGACGGGTCGTGACATGAATTTTGAATTTTATATACTACATATAATTTTAGCATCCATATTATGTGTTTCTTGGAAATAATGTAAGAACAATTTCAATTTTTAGATAAAATAAGTATTTTTCAAAAAAATCCAATTTTACAGCCTTTTAATGGAGAACCCTTTTTAAATCCAATATTTGACACTTTTATATAATAAATTTGACAAAATAAAATTTTTCTTTAGAAGCGGGATATAAAAATTTTGTTTGGATAAATTTTTGGTGCTTTTCTGATTACTTTTATATTTTGTTGAATTGTAAAAAATACTAAATTTTAATTGATTTTTTTAATCAAAATAATTATAATATTAAATTATAAATTTTAATGGTTTTTATGTATAATTAGAGTATGTTTTTATTATTTAATCCAATTTTGGTCATTTTAATTAATTTTATATTTAAATTAGACATAAACACATATCAATCTTTTGATAGTATTTACTTCTCAAAAACCCACTTTTTTGTTTTGACAACAAGAATATTTTTTAAAATTAATTAATACAACATATATGTTTTTAATTTGGAAAAATAGGCATCATTTATGAATTTGGAATACCAGAATTATCTTTGGGTGAATTTTTGGTATTTTTCTAAAAAATTTCAATTTTTGATTAGTAGTGAAAAACACAACGTTATTGTTTAACGACGAATTTTAAATTAAATAATTATTTTTAATTTAAATTTATTTTTAAATTTAATATAGATAAAAAATACATATATTTGAACAATTTAATTCATTTACAAACTTTTATAACAATCTAATATATATAAAATTTTATTGAATTTTTCACCGTCTTTTACCCATCTTCTAGGAACATAGGCAAATTTTCATAAAACATAATTTTACCACTTTTGTGAATTGAATTTAAAAATTCCAAGAGACACGGTTGAAATAAGTTTGTAAAATTTGGATCAATAGGATGAATGTATATTTTTTTGAATAGTAAATTTTGAATTTTATTTACCACAGTTAAAAGTAAATAGGGTCATTAAAGGTAAAAATGATATTATAATTTCCCGAACACATGTCCTAATTCTATTTGATAAGTGTATTTCGACAAAAATAAACTTTAGGAATTAAATATGATCCTTTTTGATCCACTTGGATTAGATTAGGACATTTATTGTTATTTTATTTAAAGATGAGTTAAAAGTGTTAAATTCAAATTTTAATAACTAAAACATTTTTAATACTGGTTTATACAGAAGATAATTTCTATTATAAATATTCATTATAAATATAAAAATATTTCCTACATCATATTATTTTATTTATAAATTTTAGACATTACATAATTAAATTTATTAATGAAAAAATGATGATGTAGTAATTACCATATTAATGGAAGACAAAAATAATTGATGTCATAAATATTAAAATAAATGTAAATTGTGACTTTTGATGAATTACAAGAATTTTATATGTCAGTATGACATGTTAGGGTTTATTCAATGAATTTAATTCTATATAATAATGTTTTTACTACTTTCACAAAAACCAAATAATAAATAGTGTCAAAATTGACATAAATGATTTTTTAAAACAAATACTATATTATTAAATGATATAACATTCCCATAAATCAATGGTTCGACCAAAATACATATATAATGATATATATGTCATAATTGAACCACTTGGGGTTATCTTGAAATTTTATATTAAGTTTATTAACCTTGTAATACAAATATACAAGAAGACATCGTAAAAGAGAAACTATTTAACTAATATTTAAATCTAAAAGATAAGGTTAATATGGTCAACTAAACATGTCTAAAACCAATTGGTTGATTTTATCTCTACCCATACCCACCTTAGCATCAAAATAAATCCATTTAGATCCATCATAAACCGAATATTATTTTATAATAAAATAATATTTAAAGGTTTTCCTAATGTTACCCTCACCTCTCTTATAAGAGGGTACTTCCCTTTATCTCAAATTCACACATTAAAATCCATTTTTCTCACCCAACACCTGCTCAAATATCCTCCCAACTACCCTGAATTCTTCCTAGAGGGCTTAATTTGAACATAAAGTCAACCTAAGGATCCATTTTGATAAAATCAAAAGGAAGCACCTGAAGAAGAGGTAATAATTTCACCACCTCTTTCAAAGTTCTTTTCTTCTTCCACTTTTTCTTTATTTGTTGTTTCCATAACAAAATAATAACTCCATTACCTTTTACATACTTTGATGTTATTATAAATATGGTACAACCATATTCATTATTCTATCCATCTTAGGAATTCCAAAGTCACCATACATGCGTACATACGACTTACCATCACCACATCGTGGTGTAGTTTGTTATTCAAAACTTCATTATTAGTATGGACATAATAATGATTATAATTGATGTAAATAATAAATAAACATGTTAGTTATTCTGTATATATTTTATACCATCCAATTACATACTATTTCACCACCAATAGAATGATATTGTCACTCGTGCGTACGTACGAATTACCGTCTCCACGAACACGATGAGATTCATTTCCCATTGTAACCATTCAAGAATAATTTTCATTTTAGGATTTAAAATAATGTTTAAGAACATAATAAAATTATGGTTATGAATAGAATTCATCCTATCTATAACTAACATGACTTACATTACAAAACATATAAAGGAAAACAAATCAGTTATCACCCAAAACAATGACACTACTAAAATATTATTAACAAAGAAATATTAAAAGATCATATATGATATCATATTTATGTATGTGGTTATTTTATAATTTAATAAAAATTATTTATCTCTTATACAGGAGTTAACATACCCTCTACTAAGGAAAATTACAAGGCAAGGTGTTTTCATCTCACTTCTTATTTCTGTGAGATTCATGCAATATAACCACTATTTCCTTTTGAGTAGTGTATGTACTGCCCATGATTGTATTCTTTGTGAAATATAAATTAATTTATGGGTATTTAAATCTTCATTTTATTATCCTTCTTTCATAGGGTGTATGTTTCATATGTTAGCAAATCGGTAAGGGAATTTCTAATTTCCATTTCCACTCATTGGGTTTTACACAAACTTCATTGATTATTTTAATCCAAGATTATGTGTGAAATCACTATTTATTTATTAATGTAGTAACTTACACTCCCCTTTGTGTGGTTATACTTTTGACACAAATAATCACTCGATTGATAAATTCTCAATTCATCAATATGAACTTGATAAGATCAATCTTAACTCAATTTCCATTCATTGAGTTAAACATCCAAGTCATTGATGTTGTTTTTACAGGAATATGTGTGAATGTAATATAATTTATTTTCACTAAATATATAATCATATTGAGTGTATTTATATTTGTCACATAGAATTATTTCAATTATTTATATTTAACTTAAGGATATTGTCTTTATAAGGGGTTTCATCTCAGCTTACATTCTATTGATACTTCATTGTTGTTTTGCGCCAATTCACTTTTATATGGTGTATAAACTGTAATTTGACATAGTATATCATAAATCCCTTTATTCTCATGATATTATAAAGTTTTGATTATATAAATTATTTTTATTCAAGATTCTCTCATTTTGTTATGAACTCTAACTAAAATATCATTTTAAATGTTTTAAAGATATATTCTTCTAAATATTTCACTTTAATGTCCATGTTTCAAAAATGGTTTTAAGGATTTATTTATATGAAGTTGAATGTTTTAAAATTAAAATTCCTATTAAAATTTTCAAATTGGTATGGGACACTTCGATTAAAAAATATATTTTAAATGACTTTTAGATAAATACTGAGACTTTTAAATGTTTTCGAGAAAAAGGGATATTTCTCTCAAATAGTTTTAGTGATTGTTTTTGAATGTGTTAATATCATTCATTATTTTTCATTGAGGTTGATTTATTATAAAACAATAATCTATATTGTATTTGATGAGTTATATTTGACTTTCAATGTGCTATTTTTATACCATTCATGGTTTTTGGTAAAAATATTGATATTTCCTATTCTAGTTTTAATACGAATGTATAGATTATGTTTTAACTTTTTCATATGAGGAATGAATTGGAATTATTAAGTGATGGGTGGAGCCTACTATAGATCCTCGATGCGTCAGTAGTTATCATGAGACAAACTAGTGTCTTGGAACATGGCCTTGACAAAATATTATTTGTTGTATTGGCACGAGGCCTTGACTATGTGGTTATGATGTCGGACATTTTGCATTCCATCATTATAAAATTATCTATTGATATTAGATGTGATTATTCGACTAGTAGAACATCCATGTTAATATGTAAATGACATCATTTTATTTATCTTTTCCATATTATGCTAAAGATTTATTTTAAAAGGATTTTGTTATAGTCTTATACATCGCCTTAATTGTTTATGATTATTTTGGAAAGTTTCTACTATAATGTTATCTCTACTAAGTATCTGAGCTCACCCCTTTATTATGATTTCTTTCTTCCAGGAGGTGAATAAATATATTATGATTAACTTGCTGGGATAGTTCAAAGTATATGAGTGTTTTCAAAGGGTTCACAATGTTGTTTTTTTTTATTTCATGATGTAATGTAAAACGTATGTATGTATCTAGTACTTCCAAGGCTACTAAACTAATCAATATTTTGAGACTTGATCTCTTGTGATCATGCCAATGTTATGTAATAATGTACTGAATCTAGGTAACTAGGATCTAGGAATTATAGTTGCTATCAGAGGAAGTTTATTATAAACAGTGGAAACTAGATTTAAAAAAACTCTGATTAGAGTACATTAACCAAAGATAGACTTTGAGGATTAGTATAGAATAACTTCCTAGAATTTTGGTAATATAGATATTTTGTAAATTTTCCAAGAAATAAATCCCTGAATAGATATGAGTAGGTAAAGTCGGCTCTATAAAATATGTATCTAGGAGTAAAACCTGAAAAAACATCTTTGATCTGGACTCAAATGGGAACTGGTGCACTACAATGGGTCTCGTTGCACTCTTTGTTACGATACTCCTGGGGGATATGCGTAGGATAATTCACATTTTATTTACAAAATTATTTGAAGGATTTTAATATTGGATGAGAATAAATAAACTTGGTTAATCTTAAGGTGTTTTAGATTGAAAATAAGGTGTCATGATATTCTCTAAATGATTTTATGACTATTGTTACTCACACTACGGTTTCTAGTTTTAGTCAATGGATGGATTCCAAGTAAGTCGGACTAATGTTGAACATGGTGTAAAAGGTTTGAACAGTGGTGGAAATGATAAAATAAATGGAATGTTGGTAGGTGTAAAAGATATTGTGTTCATGAAGAAGCAGGTTTCCAAAAATATGATCAACAACATATACATTAACTAGCTCATAAACTCAACAAAGAATAGAAAAGAGGAGAAAGATAAGAGCTGTAGTAGTAAATACCGTGGATAAAAGAAAGCTCAATTTTCATTATGTAGAAAATGTGGTAGCATACACAAAAGAAAGTGTCTTAGTGGAACAAAGAAATTATTTATGTGTGGGAAAAAAGGACATAAAGTAAAGAATTTCTAAGGAAAAATGAAGAGCATTATGGAAGAAAATAAAAATGATCCTAAGAATCTATTTACAGTCATTTTCCATAAATTTATGGGACCTGGGCATTACCCAAGTCAATTCTACATTCTATAGGATAACCACTAGGTCAAGGAACAACCTATGTTGAAATAAATGAATGGTGAAATGTTTAAATGTATTAATTATCTTTTTTGATGGGATTAGTTTGGAAGACATTTCTCTTGTATGTGCAACCCTACAGTTTTTATGTGAAAATTCTATTTGAGGAAGAATTATCTTTTTTTTGTGGATATAGTTATAAAGAACCATTTGGGTTTATATGATCCTTGAATTTGAGGTAATTATAGGTTTTTAATTTTTGGGGTAAAAATGTGAGGTATGATATAAAATTTGTTGATAAATTATGTTATGGTTATTTTGAGGTATTTATATCATTTTGGTAATTTTATAATATATATTTTTTGAAAAATCACAACACATAGAACATGTGACAATCTGTCATGTCGGACAAAGCTATTGAAATCGAACCCACAACCAAAGTACGATTGGGATTTATAGCCCACATCGGGACTTCGTGAAGTCCCTCATTATTGTGACTAATACTTTTTATTTAAATGATTTTATTGATCAATAATAAGTTGGTTTGGGATCTTATGTTTTATCAAATGCATATCCTTAGTGTAAGAAAATGATTTCCTGATTAAGTGATAAATGTTATTTTGGAAGACCTTTGCTCTATTGGGAACACTATATGCCTAATGAAAATAAAATACTATAGGATTTCATTTGAGGAGTAATGGTGGATTTTTATTTTGGAAGAATTTATGTTTTTTATAGAGTTTTATCTTATTAATGAAAATGATTAACCTATCATAGAGAAGATGTGATTTGGTTAATTACACATCAGAATGAGACTTTAAGAGTAATTGAAGTTATTTGGAGACAAATGATAAGATTTTTTTAGGAAAGAATATGTGATTAAATTCTTCTAAGTTTTGGGTTTCAATCTTAGTTTGGATTATATTGAAGGATTTTGAGTACAATTGTTTACTGATTGGTATTTTTTGAACACTAGGAATTGTTTATATAATTTTTGAAATTAATATTAGTATTTATTTCTACAAAATATTTTCCATTTTGGGGATCATATTCTCTTGTAAAAAACATTTTGGTTTTGGTTAATCTCTTAAGGCAAGGGAAATATATAGTTCATCTTTTGTGGATTATGTGATTTTCTAGAAGTTGATTCTTGCACTTTAGGTGTGACCAAGTCATCTTGAATTCTCATCATTTGGAGAAAAGATGAGTTAGTGGTATAAATTTATCAAAGGATGAGACTATAATTTAAAATTAAGTATATATCTTTATGTTCTTATCCAATATCATAAATAAAATCCTTAACTTTATGAAATGGAACTTGAAACAATAAATGCTATCTATTTAATTTTCCTACTGGGAAACTAATGACTATTTAACCCATCACAAGTTTGTGGTTTTGTTATTGGTAACATTCTTCTGATCATTTTTTCTATCAATGTACATCAGAACTTGACACTTATTTGACCTCCATATCCATGTTTTCCTACATGGAATCCTAGTATGGGTTATCTCGGGTGACATTTTTTACTTCTCTTTCGTTCTTTTAAAGTGATAATTCTATTGAATCTTTTTCCGATGTGGGACGTTCAATGAAGTTCCCGAGCTCGATTTTAAAATTGAAATGATGCAATTTCCAAAATGGGGGAAGAATGTAATACCCCATGATTTTGTAGTAAGTTATTTTCTTCAAAGTAATTTAATAGCTTGCTCTTCATGCAACACTGAGTTCGAGCACACCACGATTTACAAAACTAGCCATTCAAAAAGTGGTTATGAATATATTAACTAAATTTTGAATTTTATATACTCCATATAATTTTAGCATCCATATTATGTGTTTCTTTGACATAATATAAGAAAAAATTTAATTTTTTAGATAAAATAAGTATTTTTCAAAAAATGCATTTTTACCGCCTTTTAATGGAGAACCCTTTTTAAATCCAATATTTAAGGCCTCTATATATTAAATTTGACAAAATAAACTTCTTCTTTAGAAATGACACATAAAAATTTTGTTTAGATAAATTTTTGTTTCTTTTCTGATAACTTTTATATTTTGATGAATAATGGAACATACAAAATTTTAATTGAAAACAACATTTTTTAATAAAAATATTTTATAGTATTAAATTATACATTTTAATGGTCTTAAAGTATAATTATATTATATTTTTATCATTTAATCAAATTTTGGTCATTGGAAGTAATTTTACATTTAAATTGGACATAAACACTTATCAATATTTTGATAGTTTTTACTTCTCAAAAACTTGCTTTGTGGTTTTGACAATGGGAATACTTTTTTAAATTAATTAATACAACATCAATGTTTCTAATTTGGTAAAATAGACCTCATTTTTGATTTTTTAATACCAAAATTTTCTTTTGATAATTTTTGCTATTTTTCTAAAAACATTCAATTATTTATGAATAGTGAACAACACAATGTTATTGTTTAAAGTCAACATTTTATTTAAATAATTATTTTAAATTTAAATTTATTAAAAATTTAAAATAGATACATAATACCTATATTAGTCCAATTTAATTCATTAATGTCGTTTTATAAAAATATTAGATATATAAAATTTTATTGAACTTTTTACCACCTTTTACCCACCTTCTAGGCACATTTGCATAAAACGTAATTTTACCACTTTTGTGATTTGAATTTAAAAAATTCGAGAGACATGGTTGACATAATTAAGTAAAATGTGGTTCAATAGGATGAAAATAATTTTTTTTGTGAATAATAACTTTTGAATTTTATTTACCACGATTGAAAGTAAATAGGGTAATTAAAGGTAAAAATGATATTATAATTACCCTAACACATTTCCTAATTCTATTAGATAAGTTTATTTCGATCAAAATGAACCTTAGGAATAAAATATGATCCTTTTTTATCCACTTGGTTTAGATTAGTATATTTATTATTATTTTATTTAAAGAAGAGTTTAAAGTTTTAAATTCAAATTTTAAGAACTAAAACATTTTTAATATAGGGTTATACAAAAGGTAATTTCTATTATAAATATTAATTATAAAAAATAAAAATATTTACTACATCATGGTATTTTATTTATAATTTTTAGACATTAAATAATAAAATTTATTTATGACACAATGATGATGTAGTAATTTCCTCATTAATGAAAGACCAAAATAATTGATGTTATAAATATTAAAATAAATGTAAATTGAAACTTTTTATTCATTAAACTAATTTTATAGGTTAATATGACATGTTAGTGTTGATTAAATGAATTTTTTTCCATGTAATAATTTTTTATGACTTTCATAAAAACCAAATACTAAATAGTGTCAAATTTGACATAAATTTGGTTATAAAACAAATACTATATTATTAAATGATATAATATTCCTAAAAATATAAGGTTTCGAAAAAGGACTTATATAATTATAGATATGTCATTAAATAACCACTTGGTGTTCTCTGGGCATTTTATGGTAAGTTTATTAACCATGTAATATAAAAATACAAGAAGACATTGTAAAAGTTAAACTATTTAACTAAGAGTTAAATATAAAAGATAAGGTCAATATGGTGACATAAAAATTTATAAAAACTATTGGTTGAGATTATTTATACCCATAACCACATTATCATATAAATAAATTCATTTTATTCCATTAAAAACCGAAAATTATTTTATAATAAAATAATATTTCATGCTTTTCCTAAAGTGACCCCCACCTCTCTTATAAAAAGGCACACCCCCTTATCTCAAATTCACACATACAAATCTATTTGAATCAGCCAAAACCTGCTCAGATATCCTCCAAAATTCTTTCAAATCCACATATATGACTTACTTTGATTAGAAATCCAACCTAAGGATCCATTTTGATCAAATAAAAAGGAATCACCCGGAGAAGAGGTAATAATTTCACAACCTATTTCAAAGTTCTTTTCTTCTTACACTTCCTCTTTATTTTTTGTTTCCATAAAAAAATAACTCCAGTACCTTATAAATACTGTGGTGTTATTATAAATATGGTACAACCATATTCATTATTCTATCCATCCTATGAATGACAAAGTCACCAAACATGCATACGTACAGCTTAGCGTCTCCATGCCATGGTGTAGTTTTTTATTCAACACTTCATTATTTGGATGCGTATAATAATGATTATAATTTACTTAAATAATAAATATAAAATTTTAATTATTCTTTATATATGATATACCATCCAATTACATATGATTTCACCATCAATAGAATGATATTTTCGCTCGTGTGTGCATACAGATTACCGTCTCCACGGGCGCGATGAGATTCATTTCCCATCATAACCATTCAAGAAAAATTTTCATTTTATATTTTAAAATAAATTTTAACAAATTAATGTCATTATTTATATGAATAAAATACATCCTATCCATAATAATCCCAACTTATGTAACAAAACATATAAAGGAAAATGAATCAGTTAACACTCGAAACAATGATACTACTGAAATATTATTAACAAAGAAATATTAGAAGATCATATATGATATAATATTTATGTATGTGGTTCTTTTATAATTTAATAAAAATTATTTAACTATTATACAGGATGTTATATTACCCTCGGCTAAGAAAAAGTACAAGGTAAGGCGTTTTCATTTCACTTCTTATTCCCGTGAGATTTATGCATTATTGCTTCTATTTACTTCTGTGTCGTGTATGTACTACCCATGAATATATTATTTGGGAAATATACTTTAATTTATGGGTATTTACATCTTCATTTTATGATCCTTCTTTCATGGGGTGTATTTTTTGTAAGTTACCAAATCGGTAAGGGAATTTCTAATTTCGATTTCCACTCATTGGGTTTTACACAATCTTCATTGATTATTTTAATCCAAGATTATGTATTAGTTCACTATTTTTTATTTATGTAGTAATTTAGACTCCCCTTTGTGTGGATATACTTTTTATACACATAATAACTCCATTGATAAATTTTCAATTCATTAATATGAACTTGATAAGAGTAATATTAACTCAATTTTCATTCATTGAGTTAAAAATCCAAGTCATTGGTGTTGTTTTTACAAGAAAATTCGTGAATGTCCAATGATTTATTTACACTAAATATCCAATCATAATGAGTGTATTTATAATTTTCACAAATAATTATGTCATTGATTTATCCTTAACTTAATGGTACGATCTTTATAAGGAATATCATCTCAATTTACATTCAATTGAGACTTCTTTGTTATTATGCACCAATTCACTTTTATATTGTGTATATACTGTACTTTTACAAAGTATATCATGAATCCCTTTATTCTCATGATATTAAAAAAAATTTATTACCTTAATTATTTTTATTCAAGTATCTCTCATTTGGTTAGTAACTCAAACTAAAATATGATTTTAAATGTTTTAAATATTTATTCTTCTAAATATTTATCATTAATGTCCATGTTTTAAAATTGGTTTTAAGGATTTATTTATACGGACATGAATTATTTAAAATTAAAATTCATTTTAAGAGTTTTAAAGTGGTATGGGACACTTTGATTGAAAAATATCTTTTAAACAGCTTATTGATAAATAGTGAGACTTTTAAATATTTTCGAGAAAAAAGTGATATTTCTCTGAAATAGTTTTAGTGGTTATTTTCATCTATTTCAATATAACTTATTATTCTTGGTTGAGGTTGATTTATTATAATAGAATATTCCATATTGTGTTGAATGAGTTATGTTTAATAGTGGATATGATATTTTTATACCATTCATGGGTTGTAGTTAAAATATCGATGTTTCGTATGCTAGTTTTAATACGAATGTTTAAATCATGTTTCATCTTTTTAATATGAAGAATGTATTGGACTTAGTAAGTGATTGGTTTATCCCGATATAGCTCCTTGATGCATAAGTAGGTCTCATGAGACAAACTTTTGTCTTGGAACAAGGCCTTGAAAAAATCTTATTTGTAGTCTTGGCACGAGGCCTTGACTTTGTGGTTATGATGTCTGACATTATGCATTCAATCATTATGAAATTAGATATTGATATTACATGTGATTATTCAACTAGTAGAATAGCCATGTGAATAAGTAAATGAAATTATTTTATTTATATTTTCTATATTATTCTCAAGATTAAGTTTAAAAGGATTTTTTTAGTCTTATACATTGCCTTAAATGTTTATGCTCATTTAGGATAGTATTTTCTATATTATTATCCCTAATGAGCATCTAATCTCACCCATTTCTTATGTTTTCTTTCTTCCAGAAGGTGAAAAAGTATATTATGATTATACTATAGGTAAAATCCAAATAATATGAGTGTGTTCAAAGGTGACATAATGTTGTTTTTCTTTATTTTATGGTGTAATGTAAAACATATGTATGTATCTAGTACTTTCAGGGCTACTTAACGAATCAGTATTCCGAGACTTGATCTATTTTGATATTTCCATTGTTATGTAAAAATGCACTGACTCTAGGTAACTAGGGTCGGGGAATTACATATATGGGGTTTGTTAGAAATTAAATGGGTGTCAATTTCAGTCTCAAGGTTTTTGGGCCCAAATTAATTGAAAATGGAAATCCATTTCAATCAAAGATGGATATTTCTATATAAGGAAATTAAAAAATAAATATAAATTATTGACTTATAAAATGAAATGTTTTCCATTAAATTAAGAGGCAAGGAATAATTGACATTTCATCTAATTGAAACCACTTTAATTTAAACAGGAGAACTTACTAATACCTGACCTCCTATGTAAGTAGTTGGGGTAGTATACCTCGGGTAGTGATCCCTTATTTTTATGTTATTCTTCCAATAATGATTCTATATATTCTTAAATCTTGGTATGAGGCCTATGCTTTCCATTTGTAGACCTATTCCACCACGAAATCGTCATATGATGTCCATGGTGGGTGGCTATGACCTTGCTTCAGACATTGCGGATCTTGATCCATGAGTCTTAAAACTATGAGTTCCACTTGAGGCACCACCTTTTATACCTAATATGGGTACTAGGACTCAACATCATGACATTTTCCTATCTATAATGTATTATTTTAAGGGTTCTTCATGACCTGAAAATTTGATGGTTGGTCTAACACGTATGTTCAAGTAGTAGCAGTATCCCACTTTCTTGGGGGATGGTGGTCCATAGACTAATATGTCTTAGCTGGAGGCCACCCTAACTATATTTTATAATATGGAGATTCCTCTATAATGGAGGGTCAAGTATTCCAATTATATTCTATGTGATTTTTTCAAGTGCTTGTGGGATGTAATTACCCAGGATGGTCATTGTCAGGGCATGGTATGGTCTGATTTCTAGACTACCTTACATCTTCACTTATTTCGTAGGACACAAAGAGGTACATGAGACACATATTTCATGAATATAGAGAAGGGTGTTATCTCATTCATGGAATATTCATCCCATTTTACTAATTTACAGTGGTATTCAACGCTTATAGCAGGGGATGAGATTTTTCCTGATTGATGTTTTGTGGATACTCTCCAGTATTCCATCTTTACTCAGATGCACATCTGTCTTCTATGTACATTCCCTGTGATCATCAATCAGGATATCAGCACTGAGTGTACCTTGAGGAAAGGTAAGAGTATCGTGCATAGAGGATGAGTTCTTAGGGAGGCTAGTAGTTTTTTTGGTAGCAGTAATAGTTACTTCGAGGTTTCAAGTTAGAGTAGTGGCGGTTAGAGTAACCACACTCACAACTAAATTATATATCATCAATGTGAATGGAAGGGGAATATGAGGCCTCAGTGTGATATAGATCCTTTAGAGTGTCTTGACTACGGTCATATGGGGAATATTCATAGATTCTATTAGACCATTCCATCTACTTTTAGTGGAATTCATTCTGTGATAGCTCAACCATTAGGGGCATAACCTTTTATGATGTGTCAGGCAGGGGGTTGGGATAGCACTAGTAGGACTGGATGAGGAGAAGGTCATGGATGTGGTAGCATGAATTCTAATCAGCAGTTCCAACAGAGCAGTTATGCTCAAGCTAGTCCATCTATATCCTTGGGTTGTGGATTGGGAAAAATGCATGCATTATATTCGATACCTGAGGATAAAAGTGTAGGACTATTGATACTACAAGGAACTATTCCTATAGAATCCATAATAGTATCTGCATTATTTGATAAAGGTGCTTGAAACTCCTTCATCTCATTATCTATCAAGGGAAGTAACATCTTGTAAATTCAGTATTATTGTGGTATAATGACCCTAGATACACCATTTATAGTATGAAAAAAGTTAACATTCCAATTTAGGGGCTTCCCCCTTGAGATAGGAAGTTTCCACTTCCTACAATATATCTTCTTCCTTGAGATGGTGGACTTCGATGTCATTATCTAGATGTAATGGATGGTTCCATACCATGTCTTTTTAGACTGCTACCACCATAGGGTGTAATTTACCACACTAGAGGGAAGAAACTATCTTCATAAGGGTGAGTGAAATGTTCATTCTAGCAGAGATGGACCATATCATCATGGTCTAGGTGGAATGACAACCCAAATTACAAGTCATTATATGAAAGAGAGTATTTTGGATCATATTGATTATCCTACCACATTATATCATTTCAGAGATGTATTTACAAATTATTTCCTTAGCCTTAAACCTGAGAGAAAGGTAGAATTCACAATCGAGCTTGTTCCTAGAGTAGATCCAGTGTTCATTCCTCCATAAAATATAGAACCTACTGAGCACCGGGATCTGAAGAGATAGTTATAGGACTTAGAGGACAAAGGTTTTATATAGACCAGTACTTTCCCTTGGGGTTCACCAATGATAATTTCCAAGAAGGTGGATGGGACCCTTCATCTATTCTTGAATTACAAATGGTCGAACCAACTTATAGTCAAGAACTGGTATCCACTTCCTCGGATAGAAGATCTCTTTGACCAGATTTGGGGACCTATGGTGTTTTCTAAGATCAACCATAGGTTGGGATATCACCAGGTTCGAGTCATAAGTTGAGACATACCTCATATAGATTTTTTTAAAGTATGGTTTGTATCAGAATATCATTATATCATTCAGTCTAATGAACACTCATTTAATTTTTATGGCTTTGATGTATAGGGCCCTTCATCCCTATTTGGATTCTTTTCTCGCGGTCTTTATGAATGAAATCTTGGTTTATTTTCATACTCATAGTCACCATGATAATAATCTTAAGATCATTCTAAATACACCAATAGAGCTTAATATTTTTTCCTTGCTTACTAAGGGCCACTTTTGAATCGACAAAGTTCATTTATTGGGTCATATTATCTTGACATCAAGAATATCTATTATCCCAAAAAATGTGAGTGTTGTTGTTTATTGGGAAAATCCCATGATCATATTTGACATATAGAGTTTTTGGGGAAATATGGATGTTACAAGGGTTTCATACATGAATTATCATTACTTGTTTAAACTCTTACTAGTATTAAAAATAACAGTGATAAGTTTATGTGGTCAAAAGCATGTGAGAAATATTTTCAGGAGCAGAAAGGAAGGCATACCTCATCACCTATTCTGATTATTCCAGATCCTGTAAGATTCTATATATTTTTTTTAATGAAACATGAATCAGATTACGAGTAGTTTTGATATAATAATATATATTAATTTTATATGGATCTCTATATTTGAGGCCTCATGATAGAAATTACCCGAAACACAACCTCTAGCTAGTGAATGTTCTCTATGCTTTATGATACTGGGGACACTATCTAATGGGTGAACACTTTTTGGTGTATGGAGACCACAATATCATCAAATATATCTTTATGCAGCATGAACTAAACCTCAGATAGTGGATATGGGTCACATATCCCTAGTCCTTTTATTTTGATATGGTCTATAGACCTATAAAAGGAAATTTAGTAGTTGATGTGATGAGTCAGAGAACTCAGTCACATGTAGTACAAGAAGCTAGTGATGAATAGAAATTGATGGCCCAATTTTCTAAAATACATATAGAGTTTTGTGATAGTGATGAGTAGTATTATTTCTCAGTAATGGTATTTACATCGTTACTGATTTTTTAGGTAAAGAGTATGCAGTTTTCAAATCTCGTGGGGTTGGTTCTATTGGATATTATTTTGGGAGATTCCACACCTTAGGATTATTTTGTGGATAGGGACAACATTCTATGTAGACATGGGTGTGTCTAGATTCTTAATGATATGAGAGTGTAACTAATGCGTGAGTCCCACACTTCTTATTGGGATTTTCATCTAGTAATCTCTATGATGCATTGATATATGTGATCCAATATTGGTGGCTTGTGATGAAATGTTATATAGAAGGTTTTATAACTAGGTGTACCACCTATTAACAGGTCAAGGAAGATCACTAGAGACCTACAAGCTTTTATAGCCACTCCCAGTCCTAAAATAGAAATGGGAATACATTTACATGGCATTTTTTGTAGGCACCTAGGTCTCCTAAAGGTAGCAACGTAGTTTGGGTAGTCCTTGAAAGACTAATGAATGTACCCCACTTCCTTTCTTTCCAGGATACTTTCTCAGTTGATGATTTGGGAATATTTTTTGTATTTAAGATCACTGGACTACATGGGATCTCTCAAAATATCATTTCATATAGGTATTTTCACTTTCCTTCACAGTTCTGGCAGGGGTTTCTGAGAGCTATGAGTACACATGTGCTTCTGAGCACAACCCTTCCACCTTAGATTGATGGCCAGTTTGAAAGGATAATACAAGTTATATAGTAAATTCTTCTACCATGTGTCCTTAACATTGAAAATTCTTGGGAGAAGCATATCCATATCTTCTAGTCCTCTTAAAATAATATATTTCAGGAGATAATTCAGACGAACCCTATTTAGGCCTTGTATGGTAGGAAATATCATTTTCCCATATGCATGATAGAGGTAGGATAAGTAGCCCAACCAGATCCTCTTCTTGTTTGAGAGACTTCATACCTGTTTCATCTAATTATAAAGCACATGTACAAAACTCACTCTAGATAGAAATATGATGTTGATCGTCATTGAAAATCTCTATAGTTTGAGGTTGGGTTTTGTGTTTTCTTGTGGGTATCACCCAATAATGGGCATAGATGGATATAGAGGTGAGGGGAGTTTTCAAATCATTATTTCAGGCCGTTTGAGATTATAAAGAGAGTCATACTGGTATAATATCAGTTTCTGTTACATAATATGTATGGTTCCATGCATAAACTCTTCCACATTTCATAGATTTTTTGTTATCATGTCGACCCTTTGCATACTTTTGACCTCAAGGATGCTGAATTAGATACCGATGGTTCTTTTGAAGAGTATGATATATGTATCATTGAATTGATAATAAAGGTTCTTAGAGGATAATATGTGTCTTTTGTATGGGTTTTATGACAGAATAGTCATGTACATGATGATACTCGGGAGAAGGAGGTCGTTATACATGCTCAGTGGCTGCAGTTTTTCTCATATAATGTTTTTTCTCCCATGGAAGGTGAACTCGGGGATATGTTCCTTTAATGGGGAAGAATTTAAAAACCATATTTTTTATCTTAGGTATCTACCCTTTAAAAATTATTATAATAATTTTTTTGGAACTAATATGCATGAATAATGATGTTATACAGGTTTTGAGGGTGTATTGGGAATTTTTGGAGCTCAGATCCAAGGACTATGGGAAATAGAACTCGGCTACACGGTTAGTAGAAACCGTGCAACCTATCATGTATCGTATAACCTAATTATGTGGCGATAGATAAAGAGCCAAGAAGGGTGCATGATTTTCCTCAACCATGCTCCATGGGTCAGACGACTATACCAAAACTCTACTTTTTTTAGTATTGTAGAATGGAATGGTTGGCACAAGATTTCTTAGACCTAGCAGCCTAACAATGTGGCTCTTCTCTTAAGGTAGTGTCTTTCACATGGTTGGAACATGGTTTGGCTAGATGTGCTACAAAACTGTGTGGCCCATTTTTTTTTCTGGAAAATTTACCAAAATACCCAAAATTAAATGTTTAGCTCTACCTTTGTTTATCTTTTTCTTCACCATCATATAGAGAAGGCTCTCTTCTCCCATTTTGAGCTTCCGAGGCCCCTTTTGATATTTCTTTTATCCCATTTGTTTCTCTAAATTCAAATTATATCATTGTTCATCATGTTGGATACACATCTATGAGTAACAAATTCCTTTTTCATCATTCTCATTTTGTCTTTCTCTCAGCGGAGTCATCGACGTGCATGCTCATAAGCCATATTTTGAATGTATTAATATATTATTAATATTTATTATGATCTAGTCCAAGATAAAGTCTGATACTAGATTTGTAAAATCATACGTGCTTAAGTTAGATGGTATATGACACATACCTCATGTCTTGAAATTTTATAAATTATCATCATTGTGCGTACATAAATTTCATCTGGTGTTTCCGTTTTAATTCTTATGACTTGATTATAGTCATTAAAATAATATTCCTAGACCCTTATTATATATGTTATCCATCATTGGAGGTTATGGACACATCATCGACCGCCCCATGTAGGGTGTTTCTACATTCATTCCTTTAGTAGTTTTTCATGTTTATATACACCATCATTAAGGTGTGTTTTGTCTTCACCTTGTTAATGGTAATCCCTTCCTTAATTAAATTATTTAAGAAGTAAACCAGTTATCCCTTCTATATGATAATTTCATTTGACCCCTCAATAGTAATTGTTCTAATTAATAAATTAATCTATTTTTTTTATTTTCATGTATATTATGGATATCACATGGCTTAGAAGAATAAAATTTAATGGTTTGGTTTCATGACCATAGATTACCTTAATATTTTCATCAGAAGGTAGTGTAGGGAACCTAATGAATTCACCACTCGAAAGGAAATCAATACCAAATATTTAAAACCATTGGTAAAGGAAGGAAAAATTTGTGTATACCCTATACTAAAATTTTTCAAAACCATTGTAAGGTGTTGGGATAGTCCTATTCCAATGGTTATTCCCAAACCGTTGGAATAGGGAAATCAAAATTTCTGTATACCATTAGTTTCAAAATAACCATTGGTATAAATGTATACAGATGGTTAATAAATAGTTGGAATATTTTATAATTAAATAGTTCAGCAATGGTTAATAAACCATTGGTAAAGTGTTTTACCGAGGGTTTATTAAAACCATTGGTAAAGACATGATATTCAACACTTTACCAATGGTTTAAAACAATTTGTATAGGCTATTTCTAGAAATCTACATAGTTTCCAGCCCAAATATCCTCCATTTCATACACTTGCATACAACATATAAAAAGGACAAAAAACTCCAGCAATAGTATAGAAAAACAAAACAAAAAATAGTAGACTCTTACAATGATGGCATATACCACAATATAGTATTCCCTATTTCAATATTCAAATGACTACCACTCTTCCAAATAACCCACTTGAATTTCATTGGTGAAGAGATCTCAAATTTTTTACATTACTCAAAATAGTCAAAAATATTTTATCATGGAGTAGTAAATGTCATTTTAGTTCCCAAACACACACTACAAAATTCTCATTTCAAATATGAAATCCTTGTTATTCTTCACTATGGTGTGTTATCTACTACACAATGACATACATAGAACTTCTTATCTAGAAAATGACAAGGAAAAAGATCATTTTTAGGTAGAAAATCTATTTTACTTCCCATGTGAAATTTATACATCCTTATTGTGCTGTTATTATTGATTAACGAGTTTAGTATTTACAACACATGAATGATGTTTTAGAATAGGTTCTTGATGGTAGCTACTAATTTTTATAAACGTATTTAAATGAGGGGTTGTAATGAAATTGAGAAGAATGATTACTCAAAGAGATATTAAAGAAACCATACATGAATTTATGGATGAATGGAGCCATCATCATCACCCTGATAGTGAGAGACTATGGCATCCCGCCTTTGTATTAGATAACTTTTCATTACATTTTTCATACATAGGATCTTTGAAGTCTAGTGTATTGGAAATCAGGAAAATAATAAAAAAAACAACATAAAAAATCCTTCTAAAACACTTGTAAGGATTCATTATAGGTTCATCCTATGTACAATTACTTCATATCATAACCTGGAGACATACATCAAAGGAAAGGGTGAGCAGAAGGCCCAGTAAGGAAAGGAAGGGAATCAGTTTACTTGTGAAATCAATAAGAACTTGATAAAAACATAAAGACATGAGCAATGGAAGTATAGGAATATAATAATAAAAATAAATAGAATCATAACTTTAATATGTGGATACAACATTTAATTTCGACATTCATGAACATATCATCAAGTTTTATCCCCGAGGTGTCATAAAAATTACCAAGGTTGTTCACCAAGGTATTGTGAAACTTGTCATCTCTAGAGATTAAATTCTTTACCGAATGCATTGGAGAACTATCAGGGATAACCCTTAATATGTCTTTATTTTCATGTAAACCACATATATCATAATCAAACATTTCATAAATAACCCATAGAGAATAAAAGAAATGGGTTTCATTTCAAAATCGCGACGTTTTAAAAGTTCTTAAAAACATGATCTATATGCCATTTATAACCCATGGAAAGTGAGTGAGGGTTTTATGTATGTCAATTCCAGAATAAAATAGATCAATTTTAAGTATTGATAAATACCCCTATAAATGAAAATATATTTGGGTATTCTCATAAATAATACAAGAGAATTTCTTGAGAAAAGGAGAGAGATTTGAGAAGAAAATTCTACAGCATAACGACTATATAACATTGTTTTAGAAAACATTAAAAAGAGAGTGTACAAGGGTAACCCACTCATAAATAACTTATAATACAATATAATTACATAATATCTTGTAGATAAGAACATGTGATGGAAATTTTAATGGCATACCACATGAAAAGGAAAGTTGATAGGAAAGAGATGATGTGATTTATTTTACAAAAAGTTCCACAGCCTAATGATGCCACTTAAAAATTCAGAATATAAATTGACAAGATTGGAAAGGGTGTCCATTAATTTGGAAATAAAATGGACAGTAATATGGATATATAAGAACATACCCCAACATAATAAGATGGAAACTAGAAACCATAACATAAATGAAGTCATGACTTAAAGGTGGAGGGTGAAAGAATCCCTTACCTTGAAGAGTAACTTCGAAAGCTTGAAATTAGAGACCTTGTGAGGAATGAGGGAACCTTGGGAAGACTAAATGAGAGGTAAGGAGACCAGGAATTCGTTGAGGAGGATTTTGGAATGAAATGAATGAGATAATGACTTGGTAATTATAGGAAAAGTGAGGAAATAAATTATTAATTTCCAAGGGACACCTCATCGGCGGTATTTGAAAAACCATGGGCTTTCCCATGGTATTTGTTCATGGTATTAGCCACATATGACACCTCATAGAATATATCAATATTCATAAGTCTACCAGAAATCTTAAATCATTATTACATCATTAATGATGTCATTAAACACCTGAAACTCAAAACTGTATTTTTATTACTCACTGAAAATTCAACTGTTTCAGAAAAATCTCAAAAATTCACCCGAACCTAATATTGATGTTCTGAATTAAAAAATGAACTCCATTTTATGAAAATAATTTTCTAAAAATTTTTAATTTAATTTTCAATTAAAATCATTATTTATTAAAAAATTATTCTAAAACTATAACTCGTTTTGTAATTCCTTAATAAAGTAATCAAGGTCCCATACAATTATCGTATAACCATATTACAATAAAGTAAAAATTAATGATTAAATTTTATGAAAATATATTTCCATTTTTAATTATTAAATTAATTATAAAATTGTAAACAAAATATTTATGACATACAAAAATACCAAAACTTATACTATGATCATTTTTTCACTTTTAAGATGTTTAAATTGTATTTATACATTCATGGGTGATGTTTCTATATTTTTTTCCAATTTACTATTCATTACTATTCATATGGGTATGTTACTATTCATACTTTACTATTCACTAAAAATAAAGTTGATCTTATTAGACTCTAAATTTCTCACTGATAACAACTCTAGAAGACCATTTTTTGAAAATCATTTTACATTATTAATTATTTAAAGTTTGCATAAATATTTTAAAATACCCTTTTATTCAAAATTCATTAGTAATATGAAACTATAAATTCATCCTACATTTATCCAGATATTTGAAATTTAGAAAAATTACCACAAGAAGAAATATAAATTTTATTTATATAAAAGGACTACACAAAGTGGATAAGGTATCGTTACATAGCCCCTTATAAAACCAGCATAGGACCTAAGTGTAAGGTGTGAAATGGTGATAGAATCTTGGGGTGTCTTGGACAACATTGCTCGAGTGGTGATTTCTATCAGCTTGAACTTTACTTTAGGCGATTCCGTTCAATCTTTACATGTTGAAGTTCAAATTGGGATTGGTCCAGAGAAAATCCCAGTGATGCTACCTCCTTCCCATGCTCTGATAGATGGGCTTTTTATGGCCCGAGTTTACTAGATGTTTCCATCAACTCTTATTTATGTATTAATTAACCAATATCATCTGAATTTATAAACACCCAACGTTAAGATTATAGTTTCCAATGGTCATATTGACCAACTGTCATATAACAGTCAAAACCCAATGGTCTCATTTTAATTATACCCACTTCATTAATTAAAGGATATAGTTTTTTTGAGTATAAAATAAAATAAAACACAAATTTATAAAACATATATAATTAAAATTTTTGGGTTATTACAAAGACACTCATCTTTGTAAAGTGGGAATGAGGCCAAGTAAAAATGGTGTCCCGTGAGACTAGATCAATGTAACGACCTGAACATTTCAATAATATTTATTTCCTAAATTTGTGTGTTATTTGATTTTATACTCAACAAAACTATATCCTTTAATTAATGAAGTGAGTATAATTAAAATAATACTGTTGGGTTTCGATTGTTATATTACTGTTGGTCAGTATGACCATTGGAAACTAAATTCTTAATGTTAAAATTATTGTTTATTAATTCAAATGATCATGGTTAAATTAATACAGAAATAAGAGTTGATGGAATCATCTAGTAGAATCAGGCCATATGAAGCCCAACTATCAGAGCTTGGGAAGGAGGTAGCATCACTGGGCATAGCTTTGGACCAATCCCAAGATGAACTTCTACATGTGAAGATTGAATAGAATCACTTAAGGGATAAGTTCAAGCAGATAGAAATCACTACTCGGGCAATGCTGTCCGAGCCACCCCAAGAATCTGTCCCCATAGTACACCTTACAATTATGTCCTATGCTGGTGTTATAAGGGGATATGTAATGATACCTTATCTACTTTGTGTAATCCTATTATATAAATAAAATTGTTATTTCTTATTATGGTAAAGTTTGTGAATTTCAAATGCCTTGATAAATATTGGATGTAAATTATTGATGAATTTAGGAAAAAAGGGGTATTTTAAAATATTTTGGTGTTATTTAAATCATTAATAATGTGATTTGATTTTCAAAAAATGGTATTCAACAGTTGTGTTCGGTAAGAAATTTAGAGTCCAATAAGATCAACTTAATTTTTAGTGAATAATAATGTATGAATAGTAACATACCCGTATGAATATTAATGAATGGTAAATCGATAAAAAAACAGAAACTTCACCCATAAATGTATAAAATGATTTATTTATTGATAATATACCCTTGTACCCTCTCTTTTAAATATTTTCTAAAACCATGTTATATAGTCGTTATGCTGCAAAAAGTTCCTCTCAAAATTTATCTCTCTTTCTCTCAAACAATTATCTTGTTTTAATTATGTGAATACCCAGACCAATTCAGGTTCTATGTATGTTCATAAATATACAAAAATGATATATTTTATTCTATAATACACATGCATATAACCCTCACTCCCTTTCCATGGGTTATAAATGACATAATGATTTTATTTTTAAGCACTTTTAAAATGTCACGATTTTGAAATGAAACCCATTTATTTTGTTATCTATGGGTTATATATGAAATGTTTGATTATGATCTATGTGGATCAATGAAAATAGAGATTTATTAAGGCTTCAATCTGAAAGAAATCCAATGCATTGGGTAAAGAATTAATCTCTATAGATGACAAGTTTGACGATAACTTGGTGAATAACCTTGGTAAATTTTTATGACACCTTGGGGATAAAACTTTGTGATATGTCTATAAATGTCTAAATTAAATGTTGTAGCCACATATTCAAGTTATGATTCAAGTTCCTTTCATTATGATATGCATGTACTTCCAATTCTCATGTCTTTATTTGTTTTTTATCAAGTTCTTGTTGATATCACAAGTAAACTGATACCCTTTCTTACCTCTTACTGGGCCTTCTGCTCACCATTTTCTTTGATGTATATATCCTGGTTATGAGATACAGTAATTGTATGTAGTATGAACCTATGATGAAGACTTAAAAGTGTTTTATAAGGACGTTTTATGATGTTTTTGTGTATTATTTTCCAAATTTTCAAGACACTAGACATTAAAGATCCTCTGTATGTAAAATGCAATGAAAAGTTCTGTAATAAAAAGGATGGATACCATAGTTGGTATCAGAGGATAACTTAGATATTTATGGAAATTAGGCTATGAAAACATTAGGAATAATCCTATAGAAAAGTTTAAATATAGGAAAACTTCCTCGTATTTTGGTGAGTATTTAGTAAGTGGTTTATCAAGAAAATACATCCCTGTCTGGATATGAGAAAGTAGAGGCAACTCTGGAACAGAGGTACCTAAGAGTGAAAAATCCAACAAGGAGCTTAAGGCTTAAACTAGGGTATCCTGGTACATGACAATAGGCCTTTCTGAACTCTTCGTTACGACACTCCGGGGGTATATGTTTGGTTAATCATAAGCTTTTTAGGAATCATTATGAAAGATTTATAGAGAAATGTAATTGTTTAAAGAATTTTTAAGACATAATATCCTTTATAGTTAAAAGATTCGTAAATGAAATGAGTTTCTCACTAAGGTTTTATTATTTTATAAAATTGCGGGAAATAGGAGGAATCATGAAAATGGTAATCGCAATGGAACATGATCTAATGGCCCTCTTATGGAAGCCGGAATGGAATCTATCATGCGAATGATGAACCAACAGACTCAAGTTATTTGAAAATAACTTGAATCAAGATGAGAGACTGATCTCACCACAAAGGGAACAAATTTCTGTTGAATCCTTTATGAGTCAATGACCACCAACCTTCAATGGATCATCCCACCCATTGATTGGTGAACAGTGGATCAGTTCTATTGAGAAGATCTTTTATGTGCTCCTATGTTCTGAAGAAGAGAAGGTTACCCGGGCTGTCTATCGCTTAGAGGGAGAAGCTGATCAGTGGTGAGAACTGATTAAAAACACAAGGTTATGAGTGGAAGTTTAAGCTTTAGAGTGGGAAGAGTTAAAAGGGATATTCTTCAATAAGTATTTCCCTCGATCATTGAGAATAATAATGGAGAAGGATTTTCTCGAGTTGAAGTAAAAAAGAGAATGAATATGTGGGAAGCTATGAGATGAACTTCACAAGGCTTTCATGTTACACCTCTAGCTTTTTCAAGGATCCAAATGGTAAGGTTGATAAATTATTTGGTGCACTGAGACCTCATCTGCAAAAGAATGTTGCCAACCGAGACTATGATATCTATGAAGAGATCATTCGAAGTGCGATGAAAGTTGAGCTGGAGTTTGGTGAGACATAGTGGTCTCATAAATCTAACGACAAAAAGAGATCGATGGAGCCCAGCTTAGGGAAGATCTTTGATTAGGGAAGTGGAGTTAAGAAAGTGAAACATCACACGTGTATTAAATATGGGAAGAAGAATTTAGTGAACTTCCAGCTCTGGAGCGGGAAATGCTACAAGTGAGAAAGAGAAGGCCATATTGCAAGGAATTGTCATAGTGATGTGAAACCTCAACTTCCAAACACTAGAGACAAGTGGAAGATGGTGCAGGACCTACCTGATGTCCAGTTCTTTATGTGTGGAAAGAATGGGAACTTTTCCAATCACTGTCCAAATCCAAGGGCAGTAGAGGGGAACCACCATCAGCCTCCGCAAAGGCCAAGGGAGTAAGGTCGTGCTTTCTCTATCACGATAGCTAAAGGTAAAGCTCTGAATGATGTGGTAGAAGGTAATCTTTTTGTTCTATCAAATATAGAAAGTACTTTTTTTGAAATTGGTTCTACACATTCCATTATTTCTTCCAAGTTTTCAAAAAATTTAGAATCAACCCCTATTTTTCTAAAATTAGAGTTATCAGTCACGACCCCTGGTGGGATTATCCAAGCATCGTCAGTATTTAGAAACTATAGTATTTAATTTTGTGATTATAATCTTATCACAAATCAAGTGGTCATTCCCTTGCTGGAATTCGACATTATACTAGGGACGGACTGGATCTCAAAGTATAATGCTAAGATCAAATGAAGAAGCAAGGAAATATTGGTAGTATTGAATGGAGAAACTACAATTATCTTCCATGTATAGATATATAAACCCGATCTTTGTCTATAAGAACCTCTTATATCCTACTTTATGGAGTTTATTGGTGAATAAGAAGAGGGGAATGAGAGTTTGAGGATAGAAAATGTCACCATCATCCAGGAATACATTGACGTATTTCTGGAGGAGTTTCCTAGACCTCCCCCAGAAAGTGAGGTAGAGTTCTCTATTGAACTCGTACTTGGATATAATCCAAATTCAAATACCCCATATAGGATGGAAAATGTGGAGTTGGAAGAATTAAAGAAACAACTCCAAGATATTTTTGAGAAGGGGTTTATCCGACCGAGTGTGTCTCCTTGGGGATCAATTGTTCTCTTTGGAATGAAGAAGGATGGATCGATGCAGCTATGCATTTATTATAGAGAACTGAATGGGATCATAGTAAAGAATAAATACCCTCTTCCAATAATTGATGACTTGTTTTTCCATATTCATGGGCCTCAACTCCTCTATAAGATTGATCTTCGACTTGGTTATCATCAATTGAGATTAAATAAAGAAGATATTCCAAAAGCTAACTTCCGATCAAGATATGGGCATTATGAGTTTGTTGTTATTCCCTTTAGACTGACTAATGCACCTAATATTTTTATGGATCTGATGAATAGAATATTTAAGGACTACCTTGATAACTTTGTGGTAGTTTTTATTGATGATATATTGATATATTCCAAAAGCTGTGAAGAGAATGAGGATCATTAAAGGGTTATTTTGAAAACTCTATTGAAGGAGAGGATTTTTGGAAGGTTTAGTAAATGTGAATTCTGGTTACAACATGTTTCTTTCTTGGAGCACATTGTTACCAATGAAGGAATCACAATTGACCCTACAAAGTCAAAAGTTATAGAGGAGTGGCCTCAGCCTACAACAATAACTGAGATTCATAGTTTTTTTGGATTTGTGGGATATTATTGGTGGTTTGTGAAAAAACCTTTCACGAAATTCTAATCCATTACCTAAGTTAACTTGAAAAGGGGTCAAGTTCATCTGGACAAAGGAGTGTGAGGAAAGTTTCTAAGAGTTGAAGAAGAGATTGGTTACTGCACCCATTTTAAATCTGCCCTCAAGTGGAGAAGTATTCATTATTTTTAGAGATGCATCTCTGAAAGGGATTTGGTGCATACTCATGAAAAATGACAAGGTCATTTCTTATGCATCTTGACTGTGGAAGACTCATGAGAAGAAATTTCCTACGCATGATATGGAGCTAGATACGATCATTTTTTCTCTGAATATATGGAGGCACTATCTTTATGGGGATAAATGTGATATATACACAGACCATCAAAGTTTGAATTATATTTTCACACAAAAGAAATTGAATGTGAGACAAAGTAAATGGTTGGAACTTCTCAAAGACTATGATTGTTCAATTCATTATCATCTTGAAAGAGAAGAAAAAGTCACTTATACATTAAAGAGGAAAGACCCAGTTGTTCTTTCCATGATGAGGATTCAAAGAGATCCTTTGATCAATGACCTACTAAAACTGGACATGGGAGTTATAAGGGAAGGTACGTCATCAACCCTAACCCAAATTATTTCTCAACCATCATTACTAGATAAGATTAAGAAATATCAGAAAGAAGATCCTTTGTTACAAAAGAAGTTTGAGGCTGTGAAGGATGGGAAGTTTCCTGAGTTCAATATTGATCAAGAAGTTGTATTGAAATTTCATACAGGACTCTGTGTCCCATATATTCTAAAAATAAATAAGGATATGATGTATTAAGCTCATAGTTATACTTTCTCTATACACCCTGGAACCACAAAAATGTTTAGGGACCATCGTGATCATTATTGGTGGGATAATATGAAAAAGGAGATTGCTGACTACACTTCAAGGTGCCTGATATGTCATCAAGTGAAGGAGGAGATACAACTTCCTAAAGGGGTATTGCAACCACTACCCATACCGGTATGGAAGTGGGACAATATCACTATGGACTTCATCACTGGTCTCCTGAGAACTTCCAAAGGAAATAATGAGATATGAGTTATTATGGACCATCTCACCAAGAATTTGCCTTTTATCTTCATTTGGGAAGATTTATCTCTTGATCAAATTTCCAGGATTTACGTAAAGGAAGTGTTAAGGCTGCCTGGAGTTCCACTTTCTATCATATCTAATCATGATCCAAGGTTCACATTAGAATTCTGGAGAAGTATTCAACATGCTTTGAGCACTGAATTGAATTTCAGTATGGACTATCACCCCCAAAATGATGGCCAATCTGAAAGTACTATTCAAACACTCGTGGATATGCTGAGAACATGATCAATAAAATTTAAAGGTGGATGGGATAAACATCTCCCTTTAGTTGAGTTCTCTTACAACAACAACTTCCACTCGAGTATTCAAATGGAACCTTATGAAGCTCTATATGGGAAGAAATGTAGAACTCATACTTTTTGGGATGAAGATGGGGAGATAAAGCTTATTGGGCTTGATCTTGTGCAATAGATGACTAAAAAAGTCCATTCCATCCAGCAACACATTAAGGCTTCTCCGAGTCGGTAGAAGAGCTAGGCTGACAACTGTCTAATGTACTTGGAGTTTGATGTTGGTGACAATGTCATTATTTTAATTTTACCCTGGATGAGAGTCATGATGTTTGGGAAGAAAGGGAAGCTCAGCCCTTGGTACATTGACCCCTATGAAATCCTTGATCACGTAGAAGCAGTGGCCGATCAACTTGAAATTCCTCCAAATCTAGAAAAATTTCATGATTTATTTTACCTACCCCTCTTGAATAAGTATATAACTAACCCTTCACATGTACTAAATCCAAGGGAGGTACAATTGGAACATGACATCTCTCATGAGGAGAAACCAGTGGGGTTCTTGGATCGAAGAGACAAGGTTCTACGTAACAAGACTACTCACCTTGTTAAGGTGTTATGGAGGAACCAAAAATGTGAGGAAGACATGTGGGAACCAGATGAGTCAATGAGGCAGAAGTACCCAAACCATTTCTCTTCTTAGGGTACGAGTTAAAATTTTGGGGATGAAATTTCTTAAGGGGGGAAGAATGTAACGACCCAAAATTTTTAATAATATTTATTTCTTAAATTTGTGTGTTATTTTATTTTATACTCAACAAAAATATATCATTTAATTAATGAAGTGAGTAAAATTAAAATAATATGGCCGGTCTTCGATTGTTATATAATCGTTGGTCAATATGACCGTTGGAAACTAAATTCATAACGTTACAATTATTGTTTATAAATTGAAATGTTCTTGGTTAAATTAATATAGAAAGAAGAGTCGATGGCATCATCTAGTAGACTCGGGCCATATGAATCCCATCTGTCGGAGCTTGGGAAAGAGTTATCATCACTTGGATTTACTCTGAACCAAGCCAAAGCCGAATTTCAACATGTGAAGCTTGAATCGAATCACCTAAGGGAGAAGTTCATGCTAATAGAAGTCACCACTTGGGAAATGTTGTTCAAGCCACCCCAAGATTCTATCACCATAGCACACCTTACACTTAGGTCCTATGCTGGTGTTATAAGGGGCTATGTAACGAGTCCTTCGCTACTTTGTGTAATCCTTTTATATAAATAAATTTCTTATTTTTTTATTATGGAATATTTTGTGGATTTCAAATGTTCAGATAAATATAGGATGTATATTAATATTGAATTTAGGAAAAAAAGAGGTATTTAAAAATATTTTTTATTTTTTAAATAATTAATAACATGAATTGATTTTCAAAAAACGGTCTTCTACAGTTGTGTTCAGTAAGAAATTTAGAGTCTAATAAGATCAACTTATTTTTTAGTGAATAGTAATGTATTAATAATAACATACTTGAATGAATAGTAATGACTAGTAAATCGACCAAAAATATAGAAAATTCACACACGAATGTATAAAAACATTTTAGACACCTTAAAAGTGAAAAAACGAGCATAGTTTATGTTTTGGTATTTTTGTATGTCACAAATATTTTATTAACAATATTATAATTAATTTAATAATTAAAAATTGAAATTTATTTTCATAAAATTTATTCATAATTATTAATTTATTGTCTTATGGTTATATGATAATTTTATGGCACCTTGATTACTTTCTTATGGTGTTACAAAATGAGTTATAGTTTTAAAGTTGTATTTTTGCAATAAATAATGATTTTATTTAAAAATTAGAATAAAAATATTTATAAAAATATTTTCTTAAAATGGAGTTCATTTTTGAATTCATATAATTGATATTAGGTGATAGTGAATTTTTGGTTTTTTTCTGAAACAATTGATTTTTTGATGAATAGTAAAAATACAGTTTTTAGTTTTGGGTGTTTAATGACATCATTGATGATGTAAATAATCTGATCACCTTTTGAATAGTAATATATGTTATTAGGTGTCCCATGTGGCCAATACCATGGGAAAATACCACGGGAAACCCCATGATTTTTAAATACCACCGATGAGGTGTCCCTTGGAAATTAATAATTTATTCCCTTACTTTTCCTATAAATTCCAAGCCATTACCTCATCCTTTTCATTCAAAAATCCTCCTCAAATAATTCCTGGTGTTTTACCTCCCAACGATTCCTACCAAGGTTCCCTCAATCCTCACAATGTTCTGACCTTCAATCTTTCAATTTTACTCTTCACGGTAAGGGAACCTTTCACCCTCCTCTTTTAAGTCAGGACTTCATTTATGTTATGTCTTATAGTTACATTTTATTATGTGTGTAATTGTTCTTATATATCTTTAATACTGTCCATTTCATTTCCAAATTATTAGATACCCTTTACTCTCTAATCAATTGATTTTCTGAATTTATAAGTGACGCCGTTAGGCTTCCGAATTTTTCGAAAAAGAAATCGCATCTTCTCTTTTCTTTCATGTTTACTTTTCATGTGGTATGTCATTAAAATATCCATACCATGATCTTATTTATTTTTATTATATACCTATACTGAAAAATGATTCATTTATTGATGGGAGACCCTTTTCCCCTTTATTTTTATTATCTTCTACAACCATGTTATATAGCCGTTATGCGAGAGAAATTTACTCTCAAAATTTCTCTCTCTTTCTCTCAATAAATTATCTTATTTTAATTATGTGAATACCCAAGAACTATTTCGTTTCTATGGATGTTCATAAATACAAAAAATGATATATTTTATTCTGTAATTTACATACATATAACCCTCACTCCCTTTCCATGTATTATAAATGACATAATGATCTTATTTTTAAGAACTTTTGAAACGTCATGATTTTGAAATGGAACCCATTTATTTTATTCTCTATGGGTTATTTAGGAAATGTTTGATTATAATAAATGTGGATCACATGAAAATAAATTCATATTAATGTATATCCCTAATAGTGCTCCAATTCATTGGGAAAATAATTAATCTCAAGAGATGACAAGTTTCATGATACCTTGGTGAATAACCTTGGAAATTTTTTATGACACCTTGGGGATAAACATTAGTGATATTTTCATGAATGTATAAATGAAATTTTTCTGCCTCATATTCAATTTTTTACAATTTATTTTCATTATGATATTCATGTACTTCCAATGCTCATGTCTTTATGTGTTTTTTATTAAGTTCTTATTTATATCACAAGGAAATAGATTCCCTTGTTTACCCCTTACTGGGCCTTCTGCTCACCCTTTACTTTGATGTATGTCTCCTGGTTATGAGATGCTATAATTGAACATAGGATTAACCTATTATGAAGCCTTACAATTGTTTTATAAGGACATTTTATGATTTTTTCATGTATTATTTTCCCGATTTTTGAGACACTAAACTTTAAAGACCCTCTGTATGTAAAATGTAATGAAAAGTTATGCTATAAAAAGGCGGGATGCCATAATCAAAATGGTGAGAGACCACTCACCTTTCAATGATATGATTATAGTTAGAGTTACACTTTGAGAATGTGACTATGGTTTTTAGTTTTTTATTATGAAAAGTAGTGTATGAGGGGTATGTGTGATAAGTGAATTAACATGGTGTGGTTAATATATAGTCATTTGGAATGATGCAGGACATTTATGAGTATTGAGTGTGATGTGGTTTTTTATGGGCATCATGTATGGGTGGATTATGAAATGAGAATATTAAGGGAATTGGGAAATGATGGTGTATCATGGTTCTAATATGGGTGTTTATGGATGATGGTTTTTGTGAAATGACCAGGATATTGAGACCTTGGGTCTGGAAGTGATCAGGTAGGTAATTCCATTAGGGGGGAGTTCCCACATAATATAGTGATTAATTATATTGAGTAGTTGGGGTTTTTGGGCATGTGGGAATGATATATCTTTATTAAATGTCATATCAAATTTTGGGACAATAAAGATCGATCACTTGATATGGATGAGAATTTTGGTTTGTGTATAGGGAAAATGGTATAGGGATGAGCTAATATATGTTGGGGATATGTCAAGGCACATGTATTTTTCAAGGATTTAAAAGCTTTGAGGGTCGAGAGTGTACAATCAAGAGGCTTGGGAGAATAATGATAGTCTATTTTCATTTATAGCGTGACACTATGTTCCTTAAAATGAAATAGTTATAAATATGTGTGGGTGGTCCTGATGACCCATGGAATGAACACACAGTTCACACTGTGAATAGTTATAGGAGAAAAAGAAGGGTTATTTATATTGATATTAAAATGATGTTTTATGGTTGGTCATTCGGCTGAGCTAGAAGTGAACTAATCTTTCTCATTTATTCTGAGTCTCGAGTGAGGGATATAAATCTTTTACTTATAGATCATGGAATCATTAGAATTATAAAGTATCTTAGATAAAGGATAATGTTAGATAACCATTATTCTATGATTTATCTCACTTAATTGAGGTGTTGAAGTATTTATGAATATTATGGACTATTTTTATATTTTTATATTCTTTTCAAATTCTTTTTATTTGAAATAAAATTAGATTCTAGTTTTCTATGAGTTGGAATATATAATTATAAAGAGGGTTCTTCATATATTTACCCTAAATTTATGTGAGGGTTATGTGATTTTTGGTAAATAGGTGTGAGAGGTATGATCTTGGTGAGACCATTCATGATCTTCCTAATATTTTTATGGTTATTAGAAAATACTATAATTTAGTCTCATGTGTGAAATGGTATTGTGGATCCAATTATAGAATGGTAGGTTTTATTTATGAATCTATTGTCAGTTTGGAATAATGATGTCGGGTATGGAACTTTTTTCATGATGTGATCACTAAGATGGTTCTATGGGAATGTGTTTGGAAAGTCCTATGTGACTATGGGTGATTTTTATCATTATAAGTGAGGTGACATGGTTTTTAGGATTAATTAGATGTTTTTGACCTTTTATTTTGGAAAAAGTTGTTCATATGTGGTGAAGGAAATTTTCCAAAGGTTTAGCCTGGGATTTTTTGTGATTCCTCTCATTATGGTTAGCCAATATAGCTATCCAGCTCATATTCAAATAGGATAAAAATAATTGAGGTTTTTTTGAACAATAATTGTGGGTGGCGACCCATGTAGATTATGAGACATAGTAGATGGGGTTAAACATGGTTACAGAGAAGGTCGTCTGAATAGAAGTCCAAGACTTGTGGTGTGTGAGGCCATCATATGAAGGCTAAGTCTTGCTACTATATTTTTGTTGATGGTACTTAACATGGAAGAACATATATCACCATTAGTTAAGATTTTTACCTTTGATCCAACAATGTTTGAGTATGTTGAAGTTTGTGGGACATGTGATAAGTCTACTGGGAATTTATTTTGGGAATTTAGTTGACTTAAAATGACTATGTTGGATTGATGAATTGTAGTTTAATGATTTTTTTGTTTATGCTTGTTGTGTGACTTTAATTGATATAAAAATAGTTGGATGGTTATTCCTTTTAGTCATTAGGTTGACTCAAAATGATTATGTCCTTGTGACTCACCAATGACTAATAAAGTGGTCTGAAGGGCTATTGGAAATCCATTTAGAGTCTAATAGAAATCAATGTGATAGAATTGTTTCCGTAATGTTTTAAAATTATGTATCTATAGACACTTACACAATCAAGTCTATGAGCATTATAATAGTACACAATACCATATCCTTTAAAGGTGTCATGGCACTGTGATCTATCATACATAAACTACAGTAGGATCCAAAATAATATTGGACTCAGAAAGACGATTATAGAAATAGAAGTTATTGATTGTGGTTGGAATTATAGAATATCTATCACAATGGTAGCATAATTGGAAGATAGACCATGAAGAAGAGAAAAGAGTGAGGGTTTTCCCCTGAATAATAATCAAGGTCCATACCCTCAAGACTAAAATAATCCTCCATGACACTTAATGATAGTAAAATAACTACAAAATAAAATTTTAATAAATAATATATGTTGGTATGGAATAATTTGAAGCCTAGAAAATGTGTTCATGTAAATTCATAAGGTGTGTTTTGAAAAATGTTGTTAGTCACACACAACACATTTAGAGGATGACAAATAAATAGGGGTGAGAATTTATGTGAACCCAATAAGAGGGGAGAGGGTGGTAAGGAGATAACATGGAAGGGGATACTATGAGGGGCCGCAGATATGGGTGGTTTTGGAAGGGAGGGTGTTGCATTAGGGAGGGAGTCAAGTATAAAGATGGGTAGGGTTGTGAAATATCTTTGATAGAATGTAAAAAGAGAATTAATTGAATCCATTTATAGATAAATAAATAAAGATACTAGATCACTGGCCTAACCAATTGTTTGAATGTCAAATCGTATATAAGATATCCAAATACCCTTATTACTTTATCAAAAAAGATAGACAATGCATTGGTAAAATATGATGTGATTAAAGATATATTGTGTTTAGGCTACCCATATAAATCATAATGTGACCTACCTAATCACACATTTATTCATTCATAACAAATCATCAAACATAAAATCTTAGTAATATCAGTAAAAAATGTTACAGATCAATATATCCCTCATCACCATCATTATTATCCCCGTAATCATCAACATCATCCTCATCCTTATCCCTTCCCCTTTAATCATCCATTTCCTCATCCTTATCCTCATCCTTAGCATCATACTCACCCTTGTCCTCTTCCTTGTCCTCCGCCTTGGCCTCCGCCTCAGCCTCATCCTCATAATCGTCCTCTTCCTCACCATATTCATCTCCAAAAACAAATTTTTCTTGACCACGAATAAGACTACATCTGCATTCACTATATAATGAATTCATCAATGTCATATCTTTATCACAAGTTATTCTAGCCTCTAGTGGAATTGATGGACATAATACTTTCACCAGTTTCATAAATTCATTATTTTAGCTATCACCTCATTCTTCTACCTATGTGACCCATTTTCCAACTTTTTATTCCCACACGTTAACCTTTTCCAACTTAGTGGTACTACAACTGGTTCCTAAAGAGAGACAATACCTTATCATAACTATTCACTTTCCAGGTTGGCGGTGTAAACTTCCATGGTTCTCATCTCCCAACACCTAATGTAAGTGATCATTTGGGCCAAAACTGTTCGGATAATAGGCATAAAGGACCTCAAAAAAAGCCTGTTACAAAAAGAAATATATTATTTATTTACAAAATGAATATTAATATTTCAAATTAACAAAGTAAAATTTACAATATATTTCTCTATTGGTTCATTAACCACACTTCCTTATTTTTTCTTTATACTTGAGAAAAATATTTTTGCTCAAGGCACACATCCTTTAATATTAAATATCTGCCTCTATAATGACATTGAATGTATGAAACCATAAATAAAAATATGTTACCAATAATTAATTTCATAATTAAAATTATATCAAAACATTAGAAATCAAATACATTATAAAGGAAATAATAGAAAGTGAATGTCCTGAGGAAAAATTATAAACTCTCATACCTGATTCCTCTCATTATATATCACCGTAGTACACCCCAAAGTGTGGTATGTTTTTTAGAATAAATATATTTTTTATTTTTTATAGATGATTCCTAAAAAAAATTCAACAATAAAAAATATAGTATAAATGGAAAACATGAAAATTTTCATTTAAAAACCTCAAATGTGATTAATACATTAAACTAGAAATTTTTCCAATGAGTAATAATTTTCTGATATTGTTCTATAAGATACTCATTGTTTATTGGTACCGAATTTAACTCTGTGTCACCACTAACACGCTAGCAAATATACAAATTTTTCTTATAGGATCTCTAAAGATAACCTAATTCCTTTAGACATGCATTCCGTCCACCCACACAATCATGAAAATTAATCCAACATGACACCAAAATATTAATTCATATAAATTAAAAAATAATATAACATTAAATAAAACATATTTTTTACTCATATATGCTCCCAAGAATTATACTTGAAATAGTTTGGCAACTATCACCATGAGATAAGGCTAATGGGAATGTTGTTGGAGTATTTGGAAAGCATAAAAAAAACTCCGACATTGCTGCCATGTTTTTTCCATCATTTGGTTGTGTTTATTATAGTCCACCACCAACTACATATGGTGGTTCCACATCGAAAACATGAGTATATTACCCCTATTCTTATCTGTATATGTATCTATTATGAAATAAAAACAAATATTATATCAATACATATTATAATGAAAACAAATGGTGGTAAATTGTTTTTAGGGTTCTAAAATATACCCACAGTAGTCTGCTCAATGGGAATTATTGGATTTGCTGCCACAAAAGGAACAACACCCTACATAGGGGTAGTAGGTCCCAGTGTATGCTCTATTGGCATAGACTGTGTCAGAGTAGGAGTCGAAGAAGGAATGTAGAAACTTGGATAAAAATAATTATATGGTAAAGAAGATGGCATGGATGGATGGCCAACTATATTATATAGAGAAGTGGGAATCCTTCGTGGAAATGTTAAATATGGTTGATGAGGATCATAAGTGAAGTATAGTGACAACATGGGAGGCATAAATATCCCATGTGTCCCTAAGGACACAGTGGGATAAGAATGTGTGTAAGATGGTACGTTAGTGGGAGGGGCAAGGTCTAAATAGGTACGCCGACTGGAGGGACCAGATATCATACTACCCCCTCTCGTACCACCATACTGAGTACTAGGACCACAAATTTGATGCTCGTCAAATAACTAGTGCCTAAGTTGTGGATCCTGCATAAATTTTTAAAACAAAATTAATCACATGAAATTATATTTTAATGATATATATATATATATATTTGAAATAAAATAATCACGACATTCACTAATGGATGAATGCCCATCTTAGTCACTTGGAAATTTTTTTATATCATCCTTTTTATTCATTACTCCTCACTAGGTTTCCTTTACTTCATTTGAAAACAAACATGGAATTAATTTTAAAGTTATAACTATAGTGTAAACCAAAAAAATGTGAGACATGACTAATTTGTTTTAGGTCATTTGGTTTATATTTCCAGTTAGGAAATTTAGCTATTTTTTTGTTAGTTCATTATGTTCATTGGTTTTATTTTCATATCAATTAGTTTAATATATACAATCCAATTCATCCTTTTTTGTCACAATGTAACTTTTTTTGTTTTGTTTGGTTTGGTAGGTTTGAATACAGTCCAATTCAATATTATAAAATTAAAATCAAAGAAAACTGCAACTAGTAAGTATTGAAAATTCACATGAATATCTGGCTGGATAAAAAATATTTTTAATCAATAGTAAATCAAATTTTATATCACAAACCTCAACAACTCAAGTTGAGCTAAACCAAAAGAACTAAAAACAGAGATGAATGCTTCTATATAGTTTCCACCACAACTTTATTTTCATAATAAACTAAAACTATTGATGTATTGGAGTCATCATAATAAATACATGGATTGGGGAAAATTGGGGAAATAATGGTGTTAGTTTCATCATCACCATCATAAGAAATATGTCTTCAGATTACCTCAATAATGACACAAAATTCAGGTCAAAGATGATATTTGACATAAAAAAATGTTTCACCATTGTTTCCAATACATATGGTTCATTGGTATCAAGAGTTTGGGTCATTTCAATAACTCAAAATCCACAATCTTTAATAAATATTCCCTACACCATCATCGTATCAAACCACTAGAATTTCTTCATAGTGTCTCGACCATGAGAGTAATAATCCAATTTTTTCCCACAACTCCATAATAAGATAAATTTTCAAAATGAGGTCTATTATTTAATGCACTAGCATACAATTATATGGAGGTAGTTATCATAACACCATTATATTTTGTTCTCATATTCATTTCTCATTCAGTGATACGAAATATATACCCATTGATCATAATTTATTTACATTCACGAACCATGTAATTAGGACCAAAATCCAAAGCTCTTATTTTATCATAGATAGTGTCAGTAGAAAAACTCGATACCTAAAATAAAAAAAAAATATTAAACTTAATTAAATATTGATTTTATTTATTTATTACATTAATATTTCTACCGTCAATTTCAACCATGTAGAAAATTCTTTACTTTGAAAGGTCTCTCTCCTCAAAGATGAAGAATGATGATTTTTATTTATCATTTATTTATATTCCCTATAGATAAAAATATAAATAATTTAACATATATGTAAAATTACAATATATGAGATAAGATATATAAGTTAAATTTACTTACATTATGTAGTCATAAAACAAACCACAGTTGAATAACACTATGTGATGTGCCATCTCCCGCTCTTCATGGATTAATGTCATCAATGTATATGATCCAAGAGTTCATCCTATTTGAAGAAGTGACGGAAATATGGGTTCAATTTTCTAATATTATTCTTCTTTATTTCCCATTGGTCTGTTCATTATTGTAGTAAGATAAAACAAATACATTGAGTAGAAATCCTTACATTCTTGAGCCATGTGACCGTTCACGATAGAACCTTCAGGATGATTCCTATTAATAGCTTAATATTTTAATGTGTACATATTTATTTCAGTTTGATACAACCAAATAATGAAAATAGATCCTTCAAGAAGTATTTTCATTGGTTGGTGCACAGTCACATAAAACATGCATGTCAAAAATGATGGATGAAATATTTTATCTAACTGACAAAAAATTAAGGGTGTCTCTGCCAAATTTGTTTTCATTAAATACAAATAAAACTTATTTATCACAAATATATCTAAAAAAATGGAACAACCAAATAACTAACACCCTTAAATTTTTGGACAAAAGATGACAGATTACTATTGGAATCAACTCATGCAAAAGGGTGTGATAATCACATGTCTTCATAGATTCCAACTTCAACTCTCTTCTGTTGAACCATTTTGATATATAGCTTGAATAGACAACATAAACTTTAATAGTCTCTAGTACTTTTAGAAATTGATTTATTTATATAGATTTCATCACATAATAAGTATAGGGAAATTTTCATATATTTTCACTAAAACACACATGATGAAATTCTGGTATGATCCCCCAATCCATGAAGTCACACCAAAATCATAAATCAACTTTTTTATTTACATTGAAATTTAGAAGAATAAAAAGAAACATTTCAAATATTTTTTTTTCAATGTTTATCATGTCTAAGAAATGATGTAATGAATTGTTTGACAAATAAGAAAACTCAAAGAAGACGATTCTCTTCTTCCAATTGCAATAGGTTTCATTGGATAAATCTTTTATATTTCTAGATTTCTTTTGACTCTCACCCAATAAAAAAATAAAATCTTTCTGTTCATTTAGCACATCAGTTCCAAAAATATACTAAGGTGGATCGTTGGTCTCCATGGTATTGTCAAATATCTGATGATTATTTTTATATGGACGGTCTGTTGGAAGGAATCTTTGATGTCCCATAAAACTAAAACTACAATGATATTTCAGTATTCTGGATAGAGTATTCTTCATACAAATAGGGCATGTCAATTTTTCCTTCATTATCCATCCATACATCACTATATAAGCCAAAAACTCATTGAAAGTCTATATAAGTGCATCACACATCTGAAATATCACATTCAAGCATGCATCATTTTTGTGAACACCCACATCCCAAAGAAGTTTTCGCTATTCTATTAAACGTTTCATTTATATGTTTATATCATTTTCAGGATCGAAAGGCCCAGATATGAGTATACTCAGGAAAGTGAAAGGTTTTTTGATTCACAACCATGAGAAAAGGTTATAAATGTGTATGAAAATGGGCCATGTGTTGTGGAAAGTAAGCATATACCCAAAATGATTAAAACTGTCACATGAAAGACCCAGCCTCACATTACACATGTTAGCTGTGGAATGAGGATATCATGCATTAAAACACTTCAATGAAAATCCATCGGTAGGATTAACCAATTCTTCATTATTATTCTTTCTCTCGGTATCATTCCATCACATGTTTAGTGATATTTTATTTTAAATGAAAAAATCCTGAAGTATGGGGATCAATGAAAAGTGAAAAATTAATTTCAGTGGCACACAGGATGGTGTTTCATCAGCTTTTGGATTCCATCAGGATGTTCCACATTTCACACAATCATTTCTTTCATCATTTTTATCCCAGAATAAGATGAAATATTTTGGGAAAGCATGAAATGTTATTTTTGAAAATTCTTGTTCTTCAATAGACTTTAATGCCAAATAGTGGTTTGAGGGAATATCTAAATCATATATATGTAATTCCTTCAAAACGTAATAATGTAATATATGGTAGTATTAGAAATCCCATACATGGTTTTCCCATGAAACAATTAGATTAAAAATTCCATCTTTTTCATTTTACCACATTGCCGATATACTAGAGTCGTGACAGCATTATTCAATTTTTTCACCCTTTCAACATAATCATTTTTATTAGATGCATCATTCGTGCTCATATATAATTCTTCTTGGGTTGGAATAATTTCCTTATCATTATGATGAATAAATATAAACCAATCATATAGTAATTTCCCCAATACAGTCCTCTCATTTGGATCATCATTATTTTGAGATTCCATTTTATGCCCATTTTGATATCACACATGGTGGTTTGTTTGGAAAACATATGTGGTTATATGTTATATAACTTATTCGTGGCCCAACGAAGGTATTTTAACACTATTATAACATGGGCAGTGTATGTGACCACTATATGAAGCCTTTTTAAATGTGAAACCTAAAAAGATCTCCAAATGTTTTTTGAAACCCGCTTGAGATCCAATAATTTTCATACATCCAAATTCTATCCATTATTTCATTTCATGAATGAAATTAAATAAGAATAATGTTAAAAAAAATATATTTATGTAAATCACAATCGTTAAGTTTATATAAATCCATAACTCACACACTACCCTATATGAGAATAATGAGATAAAAGAAAACATAATACTATATATATAAAAAATATTAAAAATATGAAACCATGATATTGAATTGAAACATGGTGGATGTGATGGGAAATCATTGTATAAATAATGATCTATCTAGGATAATTAGGATATAACAGTTGGCATTAAGTCTAAATTTATAAAGATCATTGTATTACATAATTAATGATATATTTCTAATAAATGGTGTAATTGTAGTGTTAGTGATCAATGATATTTTTTATAGGGTGTGTTATTTAATAGGTATCCATATTGGTGTCATGAAATAGAAACATTTAGGTACTCAACGAAAACGGTATAAATATAAATAGATGAGTTATTGAGGGGTTGACAGACTTCAAGGTATACCCCAATGTGTTATGTTTACCCTACTCCAATACGTGCCAATATTTTTAAGGGACTCCCACTTTAGAATGAGAACATAATTCAACCACTATGGTAATATAATAGTAATTGTTCTCCATTGGGATAAGAAAAATGTTACTTCTTCAAATGCTTTACAAGGTTCAGAAGTGTGGTATCATATAATATGCAATATGAAGGTAAAAAATCTAATATCTCATAGATGCATGCATCAACATATTCATCTAAAATATAAACATTTTTTCAATCCATTGGAAGTATGTATGTAATCATATATGATTTTATAAGTACTATTGTAGTTATTTTAATGTATCATTGAGTATAGGATATCATGGGTCAAAGTTGGGTTAATTCCATCTCAAATGGGTTGTGTAGCCTTGGAAATGAATTTGGAAAAGTCATGAATTATTACCAAGTGCCTCACAGAAGTCACTTCTCCCAAGTGAATCCCACAGGTTACTTCAGAAACAATCCTAACACAGGTAATATATTGAACTGCTATTTCATTTTTTATTGTATGTAAAAGTAGTGTATTTCAGATAGTTTATACAATAATATTTTATACATAGTGTACTGCATATAAAAAAAATATTACATACACTATTATATGAAATATCAATTCAATATATAATAGAAACAGAGATTACATACCAAATTACTATTTCATATAGTACGGTATCTGATAACTATGTATTGTATACACTCATTGGATATTACTATTACATTGTGTGCTGAAAATTAAATTACCATTTCACAATTTATGTTGTTTTTCACAATATAGAAAAAACAAATAGTATACTGATGAAAATTGAAATAAATTACTATTACATGATAAATGATACATTTTTCATTGATTACTATTGAAAAAGGTATCATACAAATTGCAACAGATTAATTATTTCCTAGGTTATAATGAATATTGAAACAAATTTATATTCGATGGTAAAATTGAAAAACATATTAAATATTTCATAGTGTATTCATTGATTACATACTACAATTTATGATGCACATTAAAACATATTACTTACGCACAATGTAACAGAAAAACAGATTACATATTGCACAATGTATGGTTCGTATTGCAATAGAATTCTATCTCATAGTGTAATAGTAACAAAAATGTAGTATACATATAAAAAGTATAATGAATTTATATGGATTGAATATATGTATACAAAATAGTTTCAATGTATGTATAAATATGTAGTATATGCAAAAAAATTAGTATCTTTCCGTATAAAGCTGTAGCTTATCTATAGAGATGAAATATAATGTATTTATACAAAATTAGTGTATCTATGAGTATAAATATGTTTTATATGCAAAATAATTAGTGAATCTATGTGTATACAAATATATTATATACAATATAATCTATAAATCTAAATGATGTGAGATTAAAAAATGATGGGGAAAATGAAAAAAATGAATGAGACCGAACTCACCAATTTGAAGATAAATGTAGTAAGAATCTGAATTGAAGTGGATAAAACAAAATTAAAACATTGATGGATCACCTATTGGAAGAGTGGCCATGTGTTGGGAGAGAGATACATGCTGTTAGGAGAAAAATTGGATCTTGAATGGGTGGTCATGATGTATTTGGGGGAAATGTATCCTAACAGTTTTTAAAAACTGCTGAGATATATCTTCTATACCAATGGTTTATAAAAACCATTGGAATAGAGTGGTTTTTTATAACCCTATCCCAACGGTTTAGAATAACTATTGGCATAGACAACCCTTTCCCAATGGTTTTTCAAAACCATTGGGAAACCGTAAAAATATATTCCCTTTCCCAATGGTTTCAAAGAACCCTTGGGATACGGGAATTGGTATAGATAATAATTATAGTAGTGATTGATTATAAATTATATAAACTAATAAATGGTTTCATTTCTTATTATGCCTTGTCTCACTGATGAAAAGCATCGACTTGAACAAACCGACTTATTAAATGCATGACTATTACATGACCTAGTTCATTAAATGAATCATGTATACAGATCCTACTACATATGGGCCTATTCATTATTATAAATGTGGTGAAACTCAAGATATACTTATATTAACAAGGAAATTATTTCTAGAGTCATGGAATCTATTCTGATTCAAGGATGTCAATTTCCAACGGTGAGATCAACCTTAGAACCCAATATTTATCTATCTGTGCATTCCCAACATGACATATTAGAATATCTCCATTATCATTATAAGATACCTTCGATACCCTCCTTGGACCCATCCTGACTTTTATGAACATGTGCCTCCATGGATGCACCCATTAGTCACAATCATTAATTATCACATTTAAGTTGGATGAGTTCCTTGGACTTAGTTAGAATAATATTATTATGTAATTCCTGCGTGATACCCCTTTTGTTACATGAAACCCCCTTATCTAGGATACATGTTATCACTAAGTTGGATCAACCCTAGAGGTCGAAGATTCATTTTTTATTAACTTAGATCCTCTTCCTTATTCTCATAACTATAGAATTCTGTTTTATATCTTATATCCTTCACTAATGATATCATGATATGATTTCAATGCTTGTTTTACCTTACATGATAAAAATTGAACATAAAAGAAATAATTAAATGATATCATGTTTCGAGACATTACTAAAAAATTTTGAAGTAGGTATCTTGTATTTAAATTGATATAATACTTTAAATTTATTTATAACTTCACACTATCAATTTATATTTTACATACAGGATGATATAAATGTCGTTGGTAGTGGCCTATTGAGATTTAAATCAAACCCTATCTTAGCCACCATCGGTACCGAGACTGATTAAATGTATAAGAGTGTTGAATAATGGAATTTCCCTTGGAGACCTGATATTATTTCCATTTTTAGGATGGATCTTGATAGTAGATGACCAATATAAAGCACAAGATACTTGAATCCTTTTTGGCTTCATTTTGTTTATTGTGTATAATACTGCTTCCAGCTGCTTTGTATCCATGTTTTTTTGATTTATAGATACATGACATAATTATAAATATATTTTTTATACAATAAATTTTCTAGCTTTGAATATTTTTATTAGCCATTATGTAATTTATTATTCTTTTCTCTTTCTACTATGAAAGGTTACTGGCCCAGTGTCTTTAGTGTTAGTATCTATTGTGCAATTTTTTATCTATATTGATTCCAATATTTTCCTATTATCATATTTATCCACTGTTATCGACTCTGGTAATGAGGACATAGTCTCCCAAAGGAAAAACCCATGGACTTCACTGGAAGTCTTCTACCTATAGAATTTGGGGATATTTTCTTGAGGCCATGTGGCCAACTAGGCACGAGGAACCTTTTAGTGGCACCCACATTCATGACATCATAGAATGGGTGTGCCCGAACAACTTATATGAATGGGTGTGACTAATACAATTAATTTTATGTGGTCCTGATATATATCTTCAATGAATTGGGCAATGTTCATTATCTTAAAAGGATTGAAAGTGGGATTTAACTAGGGTGTTTTCTCCAATGGATTTAAATGGGATCTAGTTATTTCTTACACTGATTAGGAATATAATATTCCTAGTTTCCTAAAAGTTTTTATATTTTCTATATAGAGGTTTGAGAGGTATTATTTGAGAATAAATTGTTTTTTACATGATGATATTACATATTTTATATTCTTAAAGAATAAAGTTTAAAATAGAAAGCAATATAAGGATTTTTATGTTTTTCACTTGAAAGTGGTTTTCTTACTCTTATTTCCCTGAATGAAATTTTTATTTTTCTCACCCCATGATTTCAAATGATTTTTCAAAGGTTATAAGGACGGGTAAAAAAGTTCATAAGTCCGTATTTCTAGATATGGAAGTTAAATTTAACAAAGAAAACATGTCTTTATAAATAACATTTTTTCAAGAAAAATGGATATCATGCGGAAATGTCATCTTTTAATGTTTTTAATCTATTATATAAAACAATAGACCTAAATATTCCTGATTTATGAAATTGATTCAATATTTTTGTTTTATATAATATGTTTTGGATTTCTAAAATTATATCACATTTATCATTATCGAATCCTGAAATGTAAATATTATGTTTTCATCACAAGATCCAAGACTACGGGTTTGTGATCATTATAGTTAGTGTAAAAGGAGGTTTTAAATATATTTGGAGATTATGTTGCCTTAATTATTGGTTATATTATTATTTTTTGGATATTATTATGGGTTTATAATTTTATGGTTGATAAAATTTTCAAATCTATAGACCCCACTATTGGGAATTTAAGTAAGGGGATTTGAAGGTGATTTGAAAATTTTACAAGGTTTAAGAAGAATAATCTATTAAGGTTTAAATAACCCTTTGGGTTAGTATATTATTTGATGTTAAGTTAATTATAGTTCAATATATAGTGGGATATAGATAATATTTGTGGTTGAAAAATGATTCATTGACAAGGTAATTTTTTACGGATTTTTATGGTCAAACTATGGATTAACTTATAGGTTAGTATCTAAACTTGATTCATGATATTTTGGTAAATTTAATAAAATTATATGATTATAAAGTCATTTTTAATAATGATTAATGATAATTTTGGAGTTTTTTCATTGGATTATGTTATGTGTAACCATTAGGTTTAATATTATGGATTATATGAATATTTTACAATTACATTTTTCAGGATGTAATATGAAAGGTATGAGATATCCATTGAGATTAAAAACTTCACTAACATTGAGTTTGTTAAGGTTATTTTTTATATTGGGTTATTTTTCATGGAATGATCTATTTTGATCCTGTGATGTTACTGTTCATTTTTTTTGGAGATTAGTGTATTTTATCTCTAAATGAAATTTATTTCATTTTGGGTATTATCTTACCATTTTCTAGATATTTTGGTGTTTTTAAACATAGGAATAATATAGTTTTATAATTTTAAAAATCTCATAGTTATTATGAAGTTGATTATAGTTCTTTATAACTAAATATTCATTCTCATTATTTGTAGTAAAAGATGGGATAAATGTGGAAATTGTTTGAAACACACAACCAAAGGATAAAATTGTTTTGATGAATTTGATGAAAATTTTGTAATGATAATTACTTCTGTTATCAGTCTTAATGGTAATGGAATCCCCTAAATTTAGGAAAATGATCATGAAATAAAATTGTTATCCTATTACCATCATTTACGACGTATCAATAGTCTTTTTTACACAACGTTGATTTATGGTTTTTAGGTCATTTAATTAATCATGATTATTCAATTTCTTGCGATCAATATTCTATGTCACCATAAAACATTTTTTGACATTGCATTTTTCCTAAATGTCCATATTTTTACTCTACATGAACGTACTTCTATTTGGAAACCTAGTTTTGTGTTATTCAAGATGACCTATGTATTTCCCTTTTATACTTATCAAGAGGAAGTTTTATCAACCCTTTTTACGATATGGGTTATCAAAAATGGTATTTTACAAATTTCAAACCCTTTTATATCGATTTAAAGTTAAAATTATAAGGATAAAATTTATTAAATGAGGGGAATGTAACACCCCGATATTTTAAAAGAACACCATATCTGATAGCATATACTACATCCAACACGGATATTAAATCAACCATGAAATATTAATATGACTATTATAACCTATAAATTGAATTGGTGGTTAATAATATGATTAAAATAATTATGAAATATATATATAAATGTCCTAATAAATAAAAATAAATTGATTTATTCTTAGTAAATTATTTCTTAATTTTTAGTAAAGTCTTTTTATTATTCAGAAATTTGTTTTCTTCCAAAATGTGTTTTATTGAAAAATTTATGGAACATTTTAAATTATTATGTGATAAAAAATGATATAATTTTTTAATATATGATATTAAAAATATATTATGGTGAAAGTTTTATATTTTTCTAAAAATATTGATTTTCCAATGAAAAGTGAGAAGAACCAATTTTTTTAAAATTGTCATTTATCTTCATTGGAAAGTACCATTATGATTTTATTATTATTTTACATTAGGATAAGTATTCTTTATTTTGAAATAATATAATTAATTACATAGGAATCATGTATATAAATCATTTTTTATAAGTTCTTTTTGAGGCTTAAAAACACATTTTTCTAAAAACTATGTTTTATTGTGTATTAATTTTTTATACTAAAAGTTGTTTCTATAATTTATTAAATTATATCTTTTTAAATGGCAATATATTCTGAAATCAGAAATTTAAATTTATCCTCATGTGAATTTTTGATATTTCTCTAACAAATTTTAATCTTTTTCTTATTAGTAAATAAAACAACAATTATGAAATATGATATAATCTATGATATTTACAATACATAAATATGATATAAAAATTTATTTAAAATATATAACTACTCATATAAGATAATATACTAGAAATATTATCCAAAAATAATTCCTATCATGTTAATTATAGTTTATTTCTAGATAAACATGAATATAGTTTTTAGTGTCGAAACAATTCTTGCATATCACTAGAAAAGTTAAATTTGACGTCCTTAAGATAATATTTGAGAAGTAATAGTTTTTTTTATCAACTTGGTTAACAAATATGAACCATTAATAATTATTTTCTATATGTATATAAATGTTTTGAGTTATATAACGAGTGACTTCTCCAAATGATTATGATATTCTTACGAAAGACTAGAAAAGTCCAAATAATATATTAAATAATTAGTCATGAAATTTGTGACTATAAATATAAATATTTAGTTAATAGAAAAGTTTATTTTGAACACAGTTAATTTATTTTTAACATTTTAATTTATTTTAAATTTCTAGTGCTGATATATTTGATTTAAATTCTTACAGAACACTAATACAATTCCTGTGCAGGAAGTAGACAAATCATGAAAATGATTTTAAAAACTCTAAAAGTAATATTTTTTGGTTGATTTATAGTTTTATATGAATTTTATAGATAAATATAACATAATGGGTATGTTATAAATCTTTATATTAATTTTTTTGTTTAATTGATGACTTTATTATCAAGCTCAGTGAATATTTCTAAAAATTACATTACTGATATTTTATTATAATCATTATTTTATTAAATTATTTAAAACTCATAGAAATATGATAATTGGAAATGTTAATGGTATATGGTTTAATATATAAACCATGTTCCATTTATTGTTCTTTTAACCTTTTATAGTTAATTTATTGACCCCAAAACTGTAAAAAAAAACTTTGATATCCCAGTAATCGTCAAAAGGGTTAACTGGGGGTAAAAACAAAAAGATAAGGTTGAAAAAATCCCATAAAATTTTCATGTCCCATTATATGAGAGAATTAAAATTAATAATCATCCTATGTTTTAAATATATAAACTTGGTTTCACATTTTCATATAAATTTATTTAAATTAATTTAATACTTTAAGTAATTCCAAAGGTTTTATACCCCTCACTCATAAAAGGGAACTCTATATCCCCTCTTCCATGTACATTTAGGGAACTCTAGATCATCCATGAATTAGAAAAATAAATGCATAACATTTATCCAATTTTTTTGCAGGTATTATATTGGGTAGAATACAAACCATAGAGTAATTAATGTCTAAATCATATGAGGTTTCCCAAAGTAGAGGTATAGCTTCTAACCAAATGTTTTAGTTTTATTTCACCTTCTACATCATTAAAATCTGCTTCAACCATGATAAAATAATATCAGCAGTATATTACATATATTTATATTTTATTATGTTAATTACATGGCCTATATCCATTTCCCCTTCTATTAAATTGAAAGCTAAAGAGTCGTTTCTATGTACGGTGGACTACAACCTCACAAACTGAGGTAATTCATCTTTCATCACCACCCAAAATAGTTGGTTATAATGATGTATTAATTATATATATATATATATATATTATATTCATGAAATAATTATCATTTTGTAAAAATAATATATCATCTATTTTCTTACCTTTTCATCCATTGAAAAATGATAACTTTATTCGTGTGTAGATGTGTATTACCACCTCCACAAAGTGATTTGAAACGTTTTTCATCATCAAATGAGATAGATAATATATATTAGTGTATTATAATAAAAAAATATTATATTTTTGATATAAAAATTATTATATAATGATATTATAATTCTTATATTTATTCCCACAATTTCATTGAAAATAGAAATGTTACACAAGTTTATGTATGACCTACCATCTTCATGATTGTACCGTAATTCATTTTTCGTCACTATAATTCATGGATTATTTTAAATATATTATTTAATGTATAAAATTATAATTATTTCAATATTATTATTCTTGATATGATTGAAAAATCACCACTTTTACCATATTCAACCTAAAAAATCCATTTTGGGCATATTGGAGGAATATCATCAAACCGTACAACGTGACCTTAAAAGATTAAGTAATTGAATATAACATGGTAACAAATAAAATAATAGGAATAAAAAAATGAATATTTTTTTCATGGAATCAAATTATTAACATAATATCATTATTTAGTATGATAAATAACAAACATGATGAGTTGTACTCGAGATATGAGACAATTTAACATGAGACCCCATTTTAAATGTTTTAAAGATTTTTTTTTATTTTTTTTTATTTAATGTCCATATTATTAAAATAATTTTATGGATTTATTTAAATTATAATAAATTAATTATAAATAACATTTTATGTCTCCCATTAGTTTATTAATTTTTTTTGCAAATGGAATATTTTTATGTATTTTTATATGAAAACTTTTGACTTTCATTACAATTGAAAAAAAAGGAATGTTATATTTTAACATATATGGTATTAATACCTTTTAATACCATATTAATCACTATTTAATGTTTGGATTCCTTTATTATATTTAATGTTATCTTAAAATAAAATAAAAAAATATCTTTCATATTTTTTCGGTATTCTAGTTTTGAAAATAGGTTTTTAAAAGGATTTGATATTTTGATATCTAAAAATGATTTGAATATGAGTTAAAAATGGTTTTTATAAGTTTCATGATGAAATGGTATGAATTTAAAATGTTTCATTTAGGATATTGTACTTAGAAATTATATACGATGAAGTATGATCCTGATACAACTTATAAGAATGGGTGAAACTGATACAACTTATACAAATGGGTGGGCTCAATACATCTTACAAAATGAGTGATCTTGATATTTCTCTCTAATGTATTAGGTAATGTTCATTTCCTTATAAGGTAATAAAGATAGGGTCAACTAGGTAGGTATCTTATATATAATTAACTAGGATTCAGTTATTTGTAACCCAGTTTATGAATATAATGGTTCAAGTTACCTAAAAGGGTTACAATTTTAATTCTATCGATTTTAAAATTTTTAGTTGAAAGAAACGTGTTCTAGATGTGGAAATTATTTATTTTATATTCTCATATAGTAACATTGAAAATTTAAAAAATTTATGGGGTTTCATGTCTTTGAATGGACTAATGGATTTCTTACTTTTATGTCCCTTATTAATATTTTTATTTTTTATCATATAATTATTATAAATAATTTTTAATAGGGGATAAGTATGAGTAGAAAATATAATCTAGCCAAAGTTATAGATATGGAAATTACCTTGAATAAATAAAGCATGACTTCATAAAGAAAATGTTTCTATATAGAAAAATGGATGTTGTGTAGACATATACACTTTGAATAAATTTTTAAGACATCCATAAAACTATAAACTTGAATTGTAAATGGGTTTATAAGTAATCCAATATATATGGTTGATGTTATATCTTTTGGATTTATAAAATTGGGCCACGTTTTTCAGTGTCAAAGAAATTAATATAATGATTATGTTTTTATCGTCAAATTTGGGAGTGTGGGTTCAGAGATTTTATATTAAACACTAACCATGAATGTATTTTTTCATAATTTATGATTTAATGGAATGGATTATTAGAATCATTACCATTTCAAACTTCTGATGACTTTTTAAAAAAATTAATAAATTTATAAGAGTTCTTCTTCATAATTTTGTTTCATTGAGACATGTGTGATGGTATAAACCTGTATTCTTTTATGAGATGTATCTACTACCCTATTTATATGTTTTATCATGAATATCTTTATGCTCATGGTATTTAATGTTTAATTTGAATTTATTTATTTCATGAGGGTTATGATTCAAAATTTACCACACAATTTATGGTTTTGTGTTACAATGTTATTTTTATTTGGATTATTTATGATTAAACTTTTTGATGCGGAAATTATATTATTTATATTATATTATATCAATTTCATTAGATTCCATGTTTTCCAATCATTTTTCTCTTTTTATGTACTCATGATACTGAAAAAATTATTTTTAAAGTAACCAAACCATATTTTACCTTCGTTCATGAATATTTTCATCCATATTGTTGGGTAAAAATCCCTCGAGGAATTATATCGGTGTTTTGGGGGTGATTGTGTTTTTTTGAAAATTCTAGATGACTGTGAATCTATTTGTTTGGTGTTCTCGAAGAAGGTTTTTTATGGTGATGTAGATTCCCTGTGTTTGCCAAATTTTAGGGCCTCAAAAGTAAGAGTTGATATTTTGGAAAATTATGGTTTTCAGTAGAAGGGTCCATGGAATATAATTTGTGGACATGAAGCATAGTTCCTTTGTAGAAAAGGTGGAACACTGAATAGTGAAGGAAAATCGTCAGTGGTAGGATTTCTGTATTGCAGCCTTATGTGGACCGTGAAGTAAACAACATACACCACGTATGAAAACAAATCACGGGATGGCTCGTAGTTTGCAGAATGTGGAGGTGATTACTAAATACAAAAAGGTATTTTTCCACAAAAAAAGGGTCACCTTAAGAGATCAATGCACTATGTAGACCACATAGCAACACATGGTGAAAACTATACCGCATCAAAGATTTGGGTGATTCATATTAGTGGGATTTTTGGGTCTATTTTCCTATATAAGGAAAGCTAATTAATTCATTAAGTAGATTTATTTTCATAAGAAAACATCATTACTCTAGGAAGAATTCGGTGAATTATGAAATATTTCACAAAGAAGGATTCCATTAAAGAGAGAGTTTGCAATGAAGTAATTCTTAAAAGGGTTGTCTATGATGTCATTTTTTAGAAAGTGGATTACAGGCTTTGTATCCCGTAAGGAAAAATAGTGCGCATAAGAAAAGGTGGTTTGTAGAAGAGGATACAATTCACAGAACAAGCAGCGGTCCATATTAGGAGGGGCAGTACTAAGAACAAAAGGGGTCATCATGTAGGGGCGGTCCACAGAAGGAAAATGAATATGTGGAGGAAGAGTCCAACCGCAAAACTGGGGCAGTCTATGAAATAAGTGGTGGTATTTGAATCAATCACTCCACATTGTGTAACACAGATCATAGAATATTCATGGTAGCATCCAAGGAACTAATATAGTTTATGAAATAAATTTCCACAAACTAATAGTATAAAGAAAATTGGGACATCAACAAAAGAATCTTCCTATAATTGATGATGCGTTCATTTATGAAAATAATGGGACCAACACGTCCATAAACTGTGAGTGGATCCTTTCCAGAGTAGTGAGAAAAGGAAGAGGAAGAGGGTGATCCTTTACATAGATAGTGATCCTGAGAAAAAGTCTTAAGGACTGATTATTGGGAAAGTAGTGAGACAACCATAAACACTATAAAGGCAGTGAGGATGGACATTGATGTGATCTATCCCAAACATTGTATTTTTTAATTAGGCCTTTGTGGATTTGTTACATCAACACATCACCATTTTACGCTCCTTGGATGTATCCCAGTGATGGTAAAGCATGTAAAATCATTATGTCTCATGCATTATATCACTTATATTCATACTTTGATATGAGAGAAGTAGAGAAGAGTGTATTATATAACAAAGGAACAAGATTCAAAGGGGAAATAATTTTAATTATTAATAACCAGATTCACCCCACATGGTATTTTACCTAGCAGGCCTAAAAATTCATATATGCAGAAAAGGTTGAAATTTAGTGGTTCTCTCTCAGTAAAAGAAATATAGCTTTTCAATCACAAAGGTATTCTGATCGTTGATGAAAAGATTTCAATTATAGAAGAATTAGATGTTGCGCTACTTTTGATCATTAGGAATGTATTTGTTTACATAATCTAGGTATAGAATATCAGCCGATATTGATTATGGTGCTTTATCCGATGATGATATAAGTGAATTAGACGTTGATTTTAAAGGGATGAAAATGTTACGGGGTCCCTATCAAATGAAATTTAAATAAAGGTGATGTCATGTAAGTCATAACATGTTAAGTGGAAAAGGCTAATGAATTTTTATGAGGGAGACTCAAAATTCAGAGATGACGTTTTAGGTTATATGGAACAAATATGAGGATCTAATAATGCACCCTAATGAGCCCATTAATGCATTCATTTATTAGGTGAATGTTTTTGTGAAATACATGTGAAGTCTTGGGGAAATTATTGAAGATATAAATATTATTATCTATAACTTGAGAAACCATCCACCTATGTTTAATATGAAGGTTTTTGTATTGGAAGATAAATATATAAAGGAGCAGACATTGGATAGCTTACACATTAGTCTTGTTTCATATGTGATAAGAAATAATGATAATGAATTTTTGGAAAAAGGTAATCCCAATGAAGTAGAATTCAAGGCCATGAAAAATCTCACTATTAATGATGTGAAAGAAGAAGAAGAGATATATGAATTCATGTAATTCCATTCCTCAAATCATCAAAGAGGAAAATGAATATTCAAAGGGAAACATCCACTTGCATGATTTTTGTGTATAAAGGATTGAAATTTTGTAGTAAGGAGGACAATCGTGTTTCAAGGAGATGAAGAGGATGAAGTTGAAGTTCCCCTGAAAAAAGTCCCTATCATATGTTAAAGGAAAGAAAAATTTAAAGAGAAATTTATTAAAAAATAACAATATACTTTCAAGAGAAGAAAAAAGTTCTATAACATCGAAGGCAGAAGAAATAAAATACTACAAGGATCATAAAGTAGATTCTATGGTGGTAGTTTTTAGAAATTTTGTAACAAGAGAAAAAAGAGTCAATGGTGAAGGATAAGTTGAAGGATGAGTTGAAATTTAGGTCGAAATAGAAGCCACTCTTGAATAAATTGACGTTTTTAGAGAAAAAAATAATGAAAACAAAGTGGATTATGATTCTAAACCAAACATTTAGCAGCAGAAAGAAGAAAAGTATAACCTATGTAAAGAAATTAAAAAACTGAAGTCTTCAATACCAAAGATATTAGATAATGTTGTTGAGTATAACCTCAAAATTGAAGAACATAAAAAAGAAATCAGTAGTTTGACTAAAGCTAGAAAAGATCAAATCAAATGTATTGAAGAACATGAAGAGTAAGTCAAAGGTATTTGATGAATTGTTATGAATCAAGAAAAATTGTGGACCCTTGATACGAAAATGGGAAAGAAGATCATACAAACAACAGAAAAGATAAAAGTGGGTCATAGTGGTCCACTGGAATAGAAGAAAAAGTAAAATCCAAATGATAAGGATGTTTTGGGAATTTATCAAAAATAGAAATCTTGTAATGGTTGATGTGAAAACACAAAAAAGTACTCCAAGGTTAAATATTGATTTGGGTAAAAAGAAATATTATAAGATTCAGAGATACCAAGGGACAACCACCAATGTAGAAATGATGTGTATGATTTCACCACACATTAGGTGTTATTGTTGTGGAAATATAGAAAAATAAAAAAATTGTTCCATAAACAAGAGGGATTAAAGGGAACAAGACCAAAAGGTTAATCCATATCGAACTAAATATTACAAGATATCATTTAATGGTCACTATTTCAGGTATGGGGGAATCAGACACATGGTAAGATATTGCACATCAATAATACAAAGGAATGTCTCGAGGAAGACTGAATATAGTACTAAGCATCATATAATTGTATCATCAAATTATGTCAAAATAAAAAATAGATTTATAGTTCTGTAGTATGAAGTTGGTCAATCATAATTTGAAAAAGATCAATGTTATCAATTTTTTAGGTATGAAGTCAAAATCATGGATTATAATGAAAAGTGATGAACATGAAACAGTTGAAATATTGATTTTAAGGCATTAGATCACACTGGAATATGAATCATTGATAGTGGATGGACCTCACATATGACAAAAAATAAATATCTACTGACCAGAATCAAATACTACAATAAAGGTATCAAGAAATTTGGTAATAACGAAGGCTTGAAAATTATTGGCTCTAAAAAATAAAAGGTTGGGGGAAAAGGCATGAGATATGAATATGTCTTGGTTTTTGAAGTTCTCAATCCCAATATTCTTAGTTTTAGTCAAATTTGTGACTTAAGGCATGCTATAATTTTTCCAATAAATTATGTGTCATGAAGGAAAAAATTTGGAGTAGTTATTTTGTAGGGAAAAAATACAAAATAGAATCTCTACCATATAAATGGATAAGAAGATATGATTTTTTTCAAGGAATAATAAAACAAGTTATGTCATAAATTCCTTGGATATTTGAGCCGAATGTCATTGAAATATCTGGTGAAATATTGTATTTCTTGATACCTCCCTATATTATCATGTGATCGTACCCATATGTGTGATGCTTGTCAATAAGGGAATTTCATTCAAAATACAAATAATTAAAAAGATAAAAGGTCAATTTTTTTTGACTTTGAGAATATTGATGTGTGTGGACCAATTTCACCAAGAACTATTGATGGGAGGAGATAATGTGTTCTCTTCATTGTTGATTTTAGAACAATGGCATGGGTTTCAATCATCACTCACAAATCTGAGGAGTTAAATTTCATAAAAACATATCAAAAGGAAGTGGAGAAGATATTGGGTCAAACAATCCAAAATATCTAAATAGATAATGGAATATAGTTCAGATATATCCCAGTGGAGGATTATCTCAAGAAATATTAGATAAGGAACCACGTTTCAGTAGTAATAAATCTACTGTATAATAGAGTAGTGGAGAGGAGAAACGGAATTTTCAATAATATGTTTAGAAAGTTACTCATAGAGAAATACTTTCAAGTGATTTTTTGGGAAGAATCAGTGATGAAATTAGTCAACACATCAAATAATAATTTATTTTGTCCAAAATAAGATAGGAAACTATATGAGATATGGTGTGGAAAGAATCTAATGTTGAAGTTATTTAGAGTCTTTATAAGTAAGTGTTTTATTATTAATAAAGGGAAACATAGGATGTTTTAATCCTCGGGAGATAAAGAAATATTTCTTGGCTATTAAAATAAAATAAAATAATATAAATTCTTCAATATGAGTTTGGAAAAGGTTATTGGAAGTCATACTGTAAATACAGTAGAGAATGAGCATAATATTCAACAAATACATGATCAGTCTTAGGAGGATAGTGATGAATGGATAAGAATATTAAAGGATGTTCTAGTTCTAGAGGCTGATTCAACATAAGATTAAGATAATGGAAATGATGAAAATAATTCTGTATCTTCACAAAGAATGAAGATAAGATCCAAAATTGATAGATAAAACATAATTCATAATCAAAAAGCACTAGTGTAGACATGGAAGATGAATAATGAACAATAATCATCGTACTTATCACATGTAGAGGATAAATGTTTTAATGAAGTATATAAAGATGAGAATAGGGTTTATGATAAGAATTAATAGATTGAACAAATTGAGACGAACTAGTCATTAGATAATGTTTCGATACCAATATACAAGAATGTCACTGGGACTAAATGGGTCTTTCGTAATAAGATAAATGAAGATGGTGTTTCAATTCAAAATAAATCATGACTAGTGTGCAAAAGATACTCCTAGATATAGGTTATTGTTGTTGATGATACATTTTCACCTTTTGTGGGGCTATATACAATCATATTATTCTTATTCATATAAGTGAAAATAAAGTTCAAATATTTTTAGAATGATGTCAAGTCTGTATTTATGAATGGGGTTCTGGTAGGGGATATTTACAATGAGAATCCAAATTATTTTCTCATTCATGATGATGAGAATATATATTTTTTAGCTTATAAAGGATCTTTATTGTTAAAAGAAATCACCGAGAGCATGGTATTCAAGATAAGATCAGTTTCTAAAGAATCTTAGTTTTCAACATGGTGGAGTTGATTTCAATATATATCTAAAAAATGATAGTAATCAAAGGATAATGGTGATGGCATATGTTGATGACACAGTATTTGGGGGATTAGATGAATATCAGTGCAAGTGATTATCTTAATTCATGAAAAGTGAATTTTAAATGTCGATGATCGGTCAATTAATTTTTTTACTTGGTTTACAAGTGACACAAGGAAAGAATGGCACAATGAATTTTCAATACAAATATGTCATTCAGGTTCTGAGAATATTTTTAATGGATAATTATAATGATATGACTTCTCTTGTAGATACCCAAATTAAACTATCATGTCATGATGAAGGCAATGTAGTTAATGTTACAAAATATAGGTAAATCATTTATAGTGTAACATACTTGATATAAACAAGATCTGATATTTTTTTTGCACATGCCAAGTAGCACAAAATCTAAGAAATCCCAAGTAAATAAACTTTCTTGCAGTGAAAATAATACTTCATTATATCAAGGGAATAGTGTATTTTGACTTACTATATAATGAAAATTCACAGTAATAATTATTGGTCTATATAGATGCAGATTTTTCTAGATCATAATATAATAGAAAGTCAACATTAGGTGGTGAATTCTATATTGGCTAATTGGGTATTTCTTATCTAAGAAAGAAATATGATTTCATTTCATTGAGTACTATAAAAGATGAGTATATTTTGGATTCTCAAGTTTGCACACAATTATTGCGGATGAAGTAGTACCTTGATGATATGGAAGATGAAGTGATTTATATAATCAGAATCCATTGCGATAATTCAAGGGAAATAAATTTAAGAAAAAATTGAGTCCATCACCCAAGGACAAATCACATTGAAATTTTTTATCATTTTATCAAGGGGAAGGTGGAGAAAGGTCTTATAAATTTGGATTATACACCCACAAAACTACAAGTTGAAGACATTATAATAAAGGTGTTACCCAAATAAGGGTTTCTGCGGCATAAAATTTATTTTGGAGTTCATTAGACTCCCAACACATGAAAAATTGTGGATTTGGGACCCCCTATCCCCAGGGAATGGTGTGTTTTCCCTAATGTGTTGATCTATTTCTTTACCCTTTTATATACCCAAACAAAGTCACCTTCAAGTTCATCGAAAAAGTGAGAGAATTTCTAGATATTAAAAGGGAGAAAATGTCTTAATCAAGATAGGGGAGTAGTTGGTAGGGGTACTAGTGAAGTTGGGGGGGGGGGGTTAATTCGATGATGATAAAGGTAATTGATCAAAGATAATTTATCCAGATAAATAATGTTTCTTATGAAAGAAGATGAGTGGTTTTTGGAATGAAGCGATTCATTCATGATCTTTGCATTATACTCGTATTTTCTACATTATGCATGGATAAAGTGAGATTAGGGTATGTGTGGAGTAATTCCTTGGTCACCATATAAATTTCAAGAAGTGAATGGTGGTAGAACATGGTAGAAGCTTTAAAAATGTATCAAATTTTGAAGAGTTGTAAAAAAAATCAATTGGGTATTTTTTGGAAAAAATCCCTCAAGACACTATATCAATGTTTTTGGGGTGATTTTGTTTGTTAACAAAGGAAAGATGACTGATAATCTGTTTGTTTGGTGTTTCAAAAGAAGGTTTTCAATGTGGTGTAGTTTCCCAGTGTTTACCATATTTTTTGGGCTTCAAATTCAAGAGTTTGTTATTTTGGAAAGGGAAGTTTTTCAGTAAAGGATTTCACAAAATCCAGCTTCCAGACCATGAAGCATAGTTTGCTGACGACAAAGGAGGTACGCGTAACGACAGATGAAAATTGGGAAAGGTATTATTTCTACATAGTTGTGCTATGTTGACCATGAAAGATGCTACACATACCAAATATGGAAAACAAGTTCATGGGATGGATCATCATTTTCAGAATGTGGTGATGATTGCTAGATCTACAAAGGGATTTCTGTCCAAAGACGACAATGGATGCCTCCAATGGTTGGTGAACTATATGGACCACAAAGCATTACACGCTGAAGGATGTACCCCATCAATTATTGGGGTGATTTAGATTATTAGGAGTTTCAGATATATTTTTATATATAAGGACTGATAATCAGAACATTAAGTAGAGAAATTTTAATTAGAAAACATCAATGCTCTGAAAAGAATTAAATTTTTTTCAAAAGAGTTTACAATTAAGGATTCTTTGAAACAAAGAGTTTGTGGGGAGTAAATTTCATGTAGGGTTTTCTGAAAAGTCAATTTTCAAAAGGGGGATTATAGGGATTTGTATCTTGCAATGTAAATTGGTATTTTGAAGAAAAGGTGCTTCACAGAAGAGTATATGGGCTACTGAATAAGGAGTGGTCCATGGAAGAAGGGGAAGTCCATAGATGAAAGGGGGGGGGGTCGTGAAGTAGGGGTGGTCCTTGGAAGAAAAATTCATCCACAGAATAAGATTATATCAATGAAGTAGGGAAGATAAATGGAAGAAGTGGTGGTTCATGAAGAACTTGCACCATGTAGTGTAACACAACTCACAGATTATTCAAGGTAGTTCGTGAAGGGACATAAAAAGTTCACGAAATCAATTTCTGTTCCTATAGAGAATCTTACTAAATTAAAGATGTGTTTATTCATTTCAATGAAGAGACATATAATTCCACAAATTATGAGTGGATCCTTTCTGTAGGAGTGATCAAAGGAAGAGGAAGACAATGATCCTTTCCACTAACAGTGATTTAGAGAAAGAGAAATAGGGAGTAGACCTTGGGAAAAAATTAAGTTGACCCTAAACAATGTAAAGGTAGTGAGCCTAGGAATATAACTGATCAAGCTCAAACATTGTATTTTGGAAGTGATCCTTAGTGGATTTGGTACATCAACACATCGTTGTTGTATGCTCCTTATATTTTTCCCATTGAAGCTGAGCCAAATAAAATTGTTGTGTCTCATGCATGACTTTATTTTTTGTCATACTTTGATATGAGAGAAGAAGAGAATAATGTTTTTTTAATGATGGAACAAGATCTTAAGGGGAACCCGTTTTTATTTTTCATACCCTGATTCACTCCCAAGGGTATTTGACCTATTGTGCCTAACACATTTCCATATTTTTAACATATGATTTTTGAGATTTTTTTAATATTATCAAATTAATATTTAAAGTTATTAATGATTATATATGAATTTACATACCATGTTTATAAATTAACTTTCGTATAAGTTTAAAAATATTTTAATTTGTAAATTTTACATTAAATGTATACTAAAATTTTGTTTTAACATACACCGCATGAAAGACCTTCCCCATGATCAAGAATACTCTTTTATTTGAATATTTAATTATAATTTTCCTTAGTTCCATACAAAAAATATATTTTAATTAATATTTTGAAAATTATTATAAATTAAATAAGTGATTTATAAATAAAAAATTGTATTTTCCTCCCAAATATATCTAGTAATCTTTTAAATGTATTTCTGTCTATAACATGATTATTTTATTTTTATTTTGATTTACTAACTATGTGATCCAATGTTACAATATATATTCTTTGTCTAAATGGTTTAAGATTATGATTAAGATTTTTTTTTGAAACTTGTATTCTTTTCAGTAGTTATGATATATTGATATAGTGAGGATTATATGATTTTTTGAACACATATGTGTCGTTTTCATTTTTTTGTGAGTGATCTCGGAATTATATAGCTCTCAATTGTTTTGAGTAAATATTTATATCTGTAGGGATAATAATAACTTGAATGGAGAATGATACTTGTTCAATGTGGTAATTTATCCAATAAGATAGTCTTGGGAGTGAACCTTTAATAAGGAAATATTAAATGGGGAGTGAACCCAATCCACTATGATAATCTTAGAAGTTGGACTTTGATAAGAAATTATTTTTTATAATTATTTGTATTCAACTAACTTAGTTATTATTATTATTATGATAATTTTTTATGGATCATGACTGAATATTAATGAATGTTTACTATGATTTACTGTGTATTTTGGTTGAAAATACCTTATGATGTCCTTCATGAATAAATATATTTATATGATGGGGTATGATTATTATGAGTTTTGATCATATTCTCAAACCTGTATGCGTATTGTATACTCACTTATGGTTCTTGAATGATATCTCTTATGATTCCCCATACTAATAATCTAATGTCATAATTTCTTATGTTTACCTTCCTCATGTCATAAAGAAAGGTTTAATTTATGATACGTCTGAGAAGATTTATATTTGGTAAGTGTGTAATGGGAAATGATGTATAACTTTTATGTACTCATCTTTTAAGTATCTATGTTTTCAAATTCAACAAAACATTACGGTTCTACAATATATCATATTGATATGTGTTCAATATTCCCCTAATAAGATGTAGTATTTATGTATCAAATGTTTGGGGTTTCCATAGCAACTACCTAGGCATAGACCAAAGGATAGATATTATCCTACTTGAAACCCATTTTCCACTACTAAGTTCTGGGAAACAAGATTCTAAAGAAGCACACAAGCCTCAAGATTAAACATCATTAACCATTTTTACTTAGTAATTAGAAAATTTCTATTCAATCATTTAATATTCTAGTGATTTAACAATATTTCCTTATCCCGACATTAATTATGGTTCATCCATTTTATTTTATCACCAGATTACATGCCTTTATAAATCATATTACAATTCTAGATTCATCACCCAAGATATCTGAGAATTTAATTTGACTATAATTTTTTTTTATTATTATATAGGTCATAATTCATTTTCTCTATCATCAACACCACGTCATATGGCTTCTTTATAAATTCATTTATCATTCCATAATTTTTAATATTCTATCACTCATACAAAGCTAAAAAACCCAAATATAAACTCTTTATTCGTCGATCCAAACTACATAATGTAGTTGACAATCATAACAAATAGTATTTGAAAAACAATAAATTTAAAAGAAATCATAAAGAAACAACCATTTTGGAAACCCAACTCTCATCATGTCCCAACCATAAATATATCATCCTTAACACCATCAGGAATGTCACATACCATCCCACCATCACCAACATATTTACTCCACTATATCCCTGTGAAAATTGGCCCATTATTCACTAATTTTTTCAGCCATACCATTATATCAAAATAATCAAGGCTCTATTATCCAAAATCATACATACATGGTAATTAAATTTTTTTAGTAACCTAATTTACGGTGAACCTAAAACCATAAAACCATGGATATCAATCCTTTCACATGCATGTATGGGCTCACTCTACTTAATTAATTAAAAATAGTGAAGAAGTATGTGTTTGAATCCTCTAATAGTGGAATCAAACTAGATTATGAAATCCACCACTACCACTTTCTCGATTGACCCAATGTATTTGATTAGATAACCTTTATTCTCTAATTACAAAACGAAATATGGATATGTCATTCTAGTCGGGGCGATGCATTTTTGTTGTTCCAATTTCAAACAATCCTTTCATAAAATTCTTAAATTCACTCATTCATTTCGAATATGTTCAATGAAAATAAAATACTGTAATGAATAACTATCCAAAATACAAGAAGAACCCATACACATAATTCCAACAATACTTCCATAATGAACAAATTTCAAGGATGGATATTTATCATTTTATGTGGATATTTGTTTATCCTTTTTTTTATAAATAAAGATTTATGTTGGTTATAAAATTTAAATTGTATTAATCATTCCAAAAAACAAAAAATAGAAATAGATTAAACACTATCTTTTAAATAAAGAGGCATCAATAACAAAGAATCTCCATATGTAATCATAGAACCCTTTTAATTACACATTAAATTATAGTTATTATATTTATTTGGTTTATTAACCATTACCTAAATAATAAAAATCTTGATATTTTCACAATTTAACATAAGTAAATGGAAATAAAGAAAATTATGAACCTCTATTCGGATAATTAAGACAACACCACTCACGAATAGAAGAATTGACGAGTGAATCTCTACTGAATCAAAGAAAAATACATCAAAACCTATACATAAAAAGCTATCATCAATACATTCTTGATTATAAACTCCAAAATAATGGAACCATTCCAAAATAAATGTCTAAAAATAAGTATAATAATGAAGATGAAGTAAAGATGAGAATATAGATTACTCTGATCCACAAGACTTCAATACAGAGTTCCATGGTATTTAAACTCTCATTAATGTGACTAGAGAGAATTTATAGGGATAGAGGTCATCTAGGCATTAAAGTAAGAAGAATAAAATATGAACCAAGGGATGAAAACGCACTTTTTTGGAAGGAACATTGGGAGGCCTCTACTAGCATGCAGTGGCATGAAAACATTCCTATCATGACTATAGTTAATGGGAGATCCAATTTCTCTAACATTTGAAATTGTTTAAACCCCTAAAATTTCAAACATGATTAAAAATACATTAAAAACCATTGAAATCATCACAATATACACCATGATATAGTTTATGATAATTTGGATGCTCAATAGGCCGCTATGGCCTCAATTATGGCATATAAGGTAGTAATTAGTCATTTTGACCCCCAATACTAAGTAATTGGGGATATGTATCTTATTGTTTCCATTATCTATCATGCCCATGGACTTTCCTAGTCCTTGAAAACCACCATTCTTAGATCTATGTCATGGTGGTCTATACATTTAAAATAGTAAGAATCTCTAAGAAACTCACTAATCCTCTCCCCAATCATGGTCCACCACTCTCTCCAACTAGTGAATTTTAAAAGTACTCATTTATTATAGAGAAACTTCATAAAACCATTCTTAGAAACATGGGTGTTTTAAAATTCTTGTTTCTAATAGGATAAATCCTTAATTCACCTAGAAAAACCACACCCACCCCTATAATGTGGTTCCCCTCTCAATTTCTAGTAGGAAGATAATCCATGGAAAAACCTTCTAAAACAACCTATGTTGTTTTTTCACACACTATAGTGAAAACATCAAAACAAAACTAGCTCAAAACACACAAGGTGTCAGGATCCGTCCTCCGGGGCCCGTGTTCTGACATACCCCAAGCCTGCCTCCCGATGTCTAGCGGTTGGTGACTGGCACCGAAGGTGTCATCCTACATGTGGGAGGCATTTTTCCAAGTACCTGTATGCATGAACACACAACCACATCCCAAAGATGGAAAAGTAAACAAGCATGAAACTTAAAAACCACTGAGTACAAGTACTACTGAAATTAAAATGGGCCAGAATAAAAACCCAACAAAAGTCTAACTGGAAAAAAAGAAAGTACAAAGGAAACACTGGAATTAATACACTAGAATCCCTACCTGATGGATACATATAGAGTATATCATGGAAGCTATAGAAGTATTCTCCACCTACCTGGTCTTACTGAGATCTACTAGGTCCTAGGGCACCAAGTCCCCCGTCAAGTCGACGATCGTCTACATGAGACACAACATGGGCAGGTGAAGCCCATGTAGGGGTGAGAAACAAAATACTTAGTAGTGACCCCAAAATATAAAAGGAAATACCACAAAGAAATCCACAACCAAAATAAAAATCATGATCACTAAGAATGATCACAAAGAAAGACAGATCACACCACGTATATTCTAGAGTTGGAAAGTAAGACCATTAGTCACATCATCGAACATCGTGGGCTACTTGATAACTCCTCATCAATGAGTACAATGGGCCTACCTAGTCAGACATAAGTTTCTTCCCACTAACCTTAGGTCTATTGTGGTACTCATCTCTAATTAGTACTGTGGGTATTCTAGGCCACACAGAAGCCACTCCCCACCATGGGCATCTCGGGTCACAGAAAAGCTGCTTCCCACCTATGACCATACTAAGGTACTTCTACGGTCAAGTATAGTGGGTCTGCTAGGTCACATAGAAGTTTCTCTCTACCATGGGCCTACCGGGTCACATAGAAGCCACTAACCATTGAGACATATTATCCAATTCACAGAGGTTCACTCGTCAGTATTATTTAGGTCTCAGCCAACTGCTGGGGTTTCTCACGTAGCACGACTGATCTCAAGAGACCCGTTCCTCAAGAAATTCATTGAATTTTACTTCTATGAAATCCTCCATAGAGTATACCAAATTATTTTCCTCATCTTGTGGATTCCAACAATGCAAATAGTTCATCAATTGGACACCCTATTTAAAAGTTACTAATGTTTTTCAAAAAATGGTCAGGTTGGGTCTGGGTCCAGTCCAACCCGACCCGCCCCGGCCCGGGGAACACCAACCCATCCTTATTCTGTCGACCTGATCCAAAACTGAGATGACCTAGGTCCGGTTCATTGGGCCACAGGTCTTGCCCGTGTCCTGTACGGTCCGCCTGTCCAGGACGCATCTGGTAGCGGCGTCCGACACCTTTTCCCTAGGGGGCCAGCTCCCCCTGCCACGATTGGTGGACCGCAACCACCCAGTGTGATGCAGCATGGTGCCACTTCTTCCATTTCCAAACATCTACACAGAGGCCGGCAGATTCTCCCGCTGCGTTGCGTCTAGATCCGGCCATGACAGTCTTCTCTGATGCACCGTCATGGCGCACCGGTGGGGCATTCTGTGGACTACCAGGTCCTCACCGTTGGTCTGTTCTTCACGCCTCATGCGCCTATGGCCTCAAGGGGATGTCATATTCCCTATGATGGATCAAATATTCCTTTCCACCCACTTAGAAATTTATTCACAAAGAACACCCAAGCGGAGGGGCTCATGTCTTTTTTTTCCAGACCACACCCTGCATGTTATAAATTTAAAATAGGTGGAGGTTTGAGGATTGTAATTCTATAAATAAATATTCAATATTGAATATAAATCCCAAGAAACATTACCCTCCCACAAAAATAGATGATCTGAGGATGAACCAGTTTTTTAGGTTGAGCCGCGTTAGTTATTTAGAATGTAGAACGAGGAAAATATAAAACAAATAAACCCATACCTCAATTGAAATTCATCATTTAAGTGACCATCCCTCAAGGATTAAGGGTCCATTGACATTCGAAACATTCCGTTCCCATTCTTTATAGATCGTTGATGTTTCTAGCGATCCATCCGGTGTTCATCATTTGTCATAGGGGAGGCATTTTGTTGTAGGTTCGTTAGAGAAAATTCCACCAATTTATTTCCCCAACGTGTTATTAATAGAAAACACATTGCATCATTTCTGTTATGCTGCAATGTCACATTGTTACATTGTTTCATTTATGAAGTAGAGTATCTGTACCGCTCCACAAAAATGATTCATTATGGAACTTCCTTTAATGTGCCTCATCATCGCACCACAACGCCATCATCCAACTCCCAATGGTGAGTAAGAAAAATAAAAAAAATTATGTTATATTTTTTATTTCCCAAAAAGTCTGAAAATTAACTATTTTGGTCGACCCTTTCTGGTCTAAGATAAGTCCTCTCTAAGATAATCCATGCATTATGATTTCAAAGATGCCCTCATATTTTTGATCTGATAAATAGTTCAAAATTTAGGAAAACACACTCACACATTTACTTATGTAAACTAAAGAAAGTTCAAAATTCAATTCTAAGCTCACCAGGCCTCAGAATCACATGTCGTCAAAGTGCGTGGTCTCAAAGTTATTCCATATAATTTAAAAAGAAATTATACAGAAATTATTGGAAATTTACTTCTCCCCACCTTAGGGATTTAGGTCCCCAAAATTCAAAACAAGGGCTAATAAAAAAAGGGGGTTACTGAGCATGAATCTGAGCCTCCTGCTCCCTTGTGATCTCTTGGAGATTCTCGTGCTTCCACTGAATTCACACTAGAGGAATCAACCATCCACAAAGAAACCAGTCCTGTTAATCCTTTATCACTATTGGGAACTATGAAAAAGTCACCCCATCTTCAATGTCAAGCTCACCCCAGTTGATGATGTAACACCCCAATCTTCCACGGTATGTTTCCCTTTGAATAATGCAATAGCCTACATTGTACGCAACTTTGAAACTCTAAAACACCGCGACTAATCAAAGCAACCATTATGAATAGTATTACCCACTTTTTGAAATTTTATAAATTTTACCTCTCAAAATAAACTTCATTTTTGGATTCGGAATATCGAAATTATCCTAGGGTGAAATTTTTGTACTTTTCGGATAAGTTTTATATTTTCATGAATAGTTAAAATTAATAAATTTTAATTAAAAACAACTTTTTTAATAAAAATAGTTAATAGTGATAGATTATGAATTTCAGAGGTTTTAAATTATATTTAGAATATATTTTTACCATTTAATAAAATTTTAGTCATTGGACATAATTTTACATTTAAACCGTACATAAACAAGTGTCAATTTTTTGATAGTTATTATCTCTTAAAAACACGCTTTTTGTTTTAACAACGGGAATTAATTTTAAATTAATTTGTGCCACTTTTCTGTTTTAAATTTATAAAAATGGATTCCATATTTAGAATTAGTAGGTCCAAATTTTGTAAATAGGTAACATATATTTTTAGACATTTTGAATAATTACTTCGGTAAATATTTTATTTACCATGGTTAAAGGGTAAATCCGTTAAATAAGGGTAAAAAATAGTATTATAATAATAATAAATTACCCTAAAACATGTAATGACCTTATTGGTGGATACATGTCCGACAATGGTCATCATTGGGTCAATTTTGGGACCCCATGCAGCCACTTGTTGGTGATAGGGACACTTTATATTAATTATGTTAAGGTAAATACATAAATGACAAAAGCATATATCTTTTAGAAAGAGAATTTTTATATAGGGTTATACATAAGATAAATTCGATTATAAATATTAATTAGAAATATAAACAGATTTCCTACATAATGGAATTTTGTTTATAATTTTTAGACATTAAATAATTTAATTTATTTATGACACAATAGTGATGCAGTAATTACCTAATTAATGAAATATTAAAATAATTGATATTATAAATATCCAAATAAATGTAATTTGAGACTTTTTATGAATTAAACTATTTTTATAGGTTAATATGACATGTTAGTATTCATTTAATTATGTTTTTTCGATGTAATAATGCTGTTATGATTTAAAAAAAAGAAGAAAATACCAAATAGTGTCAAAATTGACATAAAAGAATTTTTAAAACAAATATTATATTATTAATTGATATTCAATTCCTAAAAATCTAAGGTTAGGCCAAGATACTTATATAATTATAGTTTTATCATTAGTGGACCACTTGGGGGTCTCTTCGATTTATATAGTAAGTTTATTAACTATATAATATAAAAATACAATGTGACATGGTAAATGTCTAACTAATTAACTAAGAGTTAAAACTAAAAGATAAGGTTAATATAATGACTCAAACCTGTCTAAAATCTATTGGTTGAAAGGATTTAGACCCATCCCCACCTTAGAATTTGAATAATGCACTTTGGAGCCACTATAAACTGAATATTAATTTATTATAAAATAATACTTTAAGTTTTTCCTAAAGAGCCCCTCCCCCCGTTATAAAAGGACACCACTTCTAACCAATTCTTCACACCTTAAAAGCCTTTTGGTTCGGCCAAAAACTGCCAAAATATTCTCTCAACTTCCCTCAATTCAACCTAGAGGCCTTATTTTGATCACAAAGCCCACCTAAGGAGCCCTTTTGATCAAATCAAAAGGAAGAACCCGAAGAAGAGGTAATGTTTTCACCACCATTTTTCAAGTTCCTTTCTTCTTCAACTTCTTCTTATATTGTTATTTCCATTCTAAAATAATAAATCTAGTATCTTATATATACATTTTTGTTATTATAAATATGGTACAACCATATTCAGTATTCTATACATTCTTTGAATGATATGTCACCATACGTGTGTACGTACGACCTACCGTCTCTACGCCGTGGTGTCATTGTTATTCAATAAACTATTATTTAGATGGGTATACTAATGATGTGTAATTCATGTAAATAATAATTATAAAATGATAATTATTCTCTATATATGATTTACCATCCAATTATATATTATTTTAATATCAAAAAAGTGATATTGTCGCTCGTGCGTACGTACGGACTACCGTCTCCACGAACGCGATGTGATTCATTCCCCATCGTATCCATTCAAGTATAATTATCATTTGATGATTAAAAATAATTTTTAAGGACTTGATAGAATTATTTATATGAATAATATACAACATATCCATAACAAACATGGATTATGTAACAAATCATATAAAAGAAAACGAGTAAGTTAACACCCAAAACGACGATAATACTAAAATATTATTAACAAAGCAATGTTAAAAGATCATATATGATATCATATTAATGTATATGATTCTTTTATAATTTAATAAAAATTATTTCACCATTATACTAGAGTTTAACCTACATTCAACCAACGAAAAGTACATGGTAATGGGTTTTCATCTCACTCCTTATTCCCGTGAGATTCATGCCATATTGCCACTATTACCTTTTGTGTGGTGTATGTACTTCCCATAATAGTATTCTTTGTTTAATACACTTTAATTTGTGTGTATTTAAATATTAATTGTATGATAACTCTTTCATGGGGTGTATGTTTTGTAAGTTACCAAATTGGTAAGGGTTTATTTCACAATCTCTTCATTATCTGATGTTGTTTATACGTAATTATCTACGGGGACCTCTTTATCATCACATCCATGTTTTTTAAAAATGCATTTCAAAACATACCTACTATTTTACAGAATATGGGTTAAATTCAATTATACCCTTGTTTGACTTTTTATAAGCAGTTTTAAAGGAATCTTTCTGTCATTTTCCAAACAAGGTTCTTTTTAACCTTCTCGACAGAATTAAGGTAAGAATGTCTTTTTTTAACTTATACGACGGGTGCGGCTATTTTATGCCGTTATAAAATCTTTGTAGCTTAGCATACAAGATTATAAGAATATTTTCAAAGTAAATGTTTTCTTGTATAATTATGTGACTTTTAAATGATTTCAAAATAAGATATTTTTCCCTCAAATAGTTTTGATTTCATCTATGTCAACATCCTTTGATAAATTTTACACTTGTTTGAAGTTGATTTGTTATGATACAAATCTTCCATATTTTATTTAAGGTTTTGTGATATTCTTGACTATGGATGAGTTATTTTTATGAAATTAATGGTTTATGATTAATTTTTTTGAATTTCGTATGCTAGTTTAAATACAAATGTTTATGTTATATTTCATCCTATTATTAAGATGAATGTGTTGGACTAGTATGTTCGGGGTTGGAGACTGGTAAAAGTAAGCCCTCCGGGTTGGGGTCCGGTTACAGCAGACCCTCCGGGTTGGTGTCTGGTTGTTAGAGGCACTCTAGGTTGGCGTCCGGTTATTAGAGGCACTCCGGTTTGGTGTCCGGTTATTAGAGGATCTCCGGGTTGGAGTCTAGTTACAGAGGCTCTCTAGGTTGGGTTCCGGTTACAGTTATCCCCTAGGTCTTGGCACAAGGCCTTGATAAAGAAATTAAAGTTCATCATTATGAATTCCATCATTATGAAAGTGGTCATTGATATTGCATGTGATTATTCGACTAGTAGAATATCCATGTGAATAAGTAACTGACATTATTTTATTTTATCTTTAACATATTATGCTGAAGTTCAAGTTTAAAAGGCTTTTGTTTTAATTATACATTGCCTTAAATTTTTATTCTTATTTATGAAAGTTTCCTCTATATTGTTATCCTTACTGAGTATCTGAGCTCACCCCTTTCTATGTTTTATTTTTCCCAGGATGTGAAGAAGTAATTTATGAATGAACTGCAGGGATAGTATGAGGGGATACAAAGAAAAGATGTTGCTGTAGTTTTTTTATGATGTAATGTAAGACTTATGAATATATCTAGAGTTTCCAAGGATACTAACCTGGTCGGTGTTTTTGGAGTTGATCCCTTGTGATCATGAAAATATTATATCATAATTCACCAACTCTGGGTAACTGGGTTCGGGGCGTTACAGTTGGTATCAGAGGATGTTTAGTATGATCCTTGGAAGCTAGATTCAGATAAACTCTGATTAGAGAACATCTCCATAAGATATTCTTTGAGGATGAGTATAGAATAACTTCCTAGAATTTTCGTATTGTAGAGATTTTGTGAGTTTTTTGAGAAATACATCCCCTTCTGGATACGAGCAGGTAGAGGCAACTCTGGAACATATGTACCTAGGGGTAAAACCCGAAAACACAGCTTTGAGCTTGAGTCGAACGAGTACTGGTGCACGACAATGGGCCTGGCTGCACTCTTGGTTACGACACTCCTAGGGGATATGCTTAGGATAATACTCATTTTCTTTATATACCATTATGAAGGGTTTATGAGTATATACTTCCTCAAAGAAAACATTTTTATGATTATGGATTATATCCATAAATAGTTCAATTTATTTAAAGTGTTTTACACGTATCGAATTATGTATTTTGATTCATAAACTGATCTAGTTTATGCCATTTTTTAGAAGTGGATCCTAGTGGAAGAAAAGTAAACCGTATCAATGCATGCACTCCATGTAGGGATTGCCCGCTAGCTCAAGATAATTATAGTGGAGCTAGTGATGCAACTGGTGCTGATCAGCTTATCACGATACTAGGACAACTCACTTAGGTTATGTATAATAACCTTACCCGTATAGAGCACCCTGATCCACAACATGGAGGATCAATGTTAGATCGCTTTATGAGGAAACAACCACCAACATTCAATGGGAGTACAAATCCATTGGTAGCGTAGTAATGGATAAGTTCCCTAGAGAAAATATTTCACGCTTTGGGGATTAGTGAAAGGGAAAAAGTTATCATGGCAGTTTACCACCTCACTAGAGATTATGATCAATGGTGGTCATTGATTCAAAAAATGAAGGAAGATGATGAAGTATCATATATGGAATGGAGGGAGTTCAAAGATCTGTTTTTAGAAAAATACTTTCTTCATGACCATCGAGCAGATATGGAAAGACAATTTCTGAGTCTAATACAAAAGGAGGATGATATTGTCGCAAAGTATGAGGCTAACTTTACAAGGTTAGCAAGGTATGCTGGAGATTATATACATAACCCAAGAAGTAATATTGATCGTTTCTTTGATGGGTTAAAACCATTTCTTCGTCGAGTATTAGTCTCACAATCCTTCTCGTCGTATGAAGACATTGTCTCATGTGCTATCAAGACAGAAAAGGAATTCTCTAAATCTTATGATAATAAAGTAAAGAAAGAGAATAAGAGAACAATGGAGCAAGAGACAGATAAAAGGAGAAAGGGAAAGAAGGATTTTCCATTATGTGAAAATTGTGGGAAGAAACACCCTGGTACTTTCCTAAAAGGAATGTGAGTTTGTTACAAATGTGGATAGAAAGGTCACCAAACTCGTGATTACAAGGGAAAGAAGGAGGCTGTCAATGTTGAATGCTACAATTATAGAGAAATGGGTCATTATGCGAATGAATGTCCTAATAGTCAGGTAAACTTACCTCAGAAAAGGCCAATGGATCAAGGCCAAGCTTATGATGTTACTACAGTTGAAGAGGAATAATTAATGTATTTTTGTTTTTGGACTCAAGGATTATATTCTGGTTATGAGAATAATGTGATATATATAAGAATTGTACTACAATACTTGTTTTTTTCATTAAGGTTTTAATATGACTAAGGTAATCATATTTTTATTATGTTACAATAATAGAAACTTTACTCTATTTGGAGAATCTGACGTTGCTATTGATTTTGGAATTTAGATACCTTTTACAGAGAGTCTGGACAGAGGTACTTTGGATTACTATAATGTTTTGGAATGGATTATGTTGAACTTTGGATAGTATTATTCAAGGTTAAAACATTTATTATTATTATTTTTTGAATATTATGATACTATAGTTTTAGGAAAAGGACAACCTGCAGGTCGGTCGATAACCTGTCGCGTTGGACAAAGCTGCAGGAATCGAACCGATAACCATAGTGAGATAAGCATTTATTACCTACCACTAGCCTATAATAAGTCCCAGGTTATTAAAAAATATTTTTTCATTATAATGGTATGTGTTAATTAATGTAACCTTATACTATATGGATAAATATAATATTTTTGAGTTCTATTATCTTTCGGAGTGAAAAGATGAGTTTGTGGTAGAAATTAGTTGAAGGATGAAAAATATAATTGTCAAGATATATATATATATATATATTTATATTTTTCTATGAAGAAATTAATTCTTGAACTTTAGGAAAGGGATATTAAGACAAAAAATGTGTTATCATAATACCTTATGTTTTGTTGAACTGATGATATTTTAAATCATCATAGATTGATGGCTTTGAGGCCCTCAATTCTACACTTATTTGTGATTGATGGCCTCAATAACTCCCTATAAATATTTACATTTTTCCTCTAATTAAGTGTCTATAATTGCCACCAATTTTCTCCTATTCGAAACCCTAATTTGGTGGCGACATTCTCATTTCCATTTCCCTCTTATTAAAACTAAATTTTATCAACCCTATTTCCGATATGGGTTTTCCACAAAGGTATTATCTATTTTCAACCTTTTATTTTCAGAGAACAATTTACAATTGTGAGGACGCAATTATTTGAAGGAGGGGAGAATGTAACACCCCAAGCTTCCATGGTACGTTTCCCTTTGAATAATGCAATAGCTTGCATTGTACGCAACTTTGAGACTCTAACACACCGCGACTAATCAAAGCAGCCGTTATGAATAGTAATACCCACTTTTTGAAATTTTATAAATTTAATCTCTCAAAATGGACTTCATTTTTGGATTAATAATATAGAAATTATCCTAGGGTGAAATTTTTGTACTTTTCAGATAACTTTTATATTTTGATGAATAGTGAAAATTACAAAATTTTAATTAAAAACAACTTTTTTAATCGAAATAATTACTAGTAATAAATAATGAATTTTAGTGGTTTTAAAGTATATTTATAATATATTTTTACCATTTAATAAAATTGTGGTCATTTGACATAATTTTACATTTTAACCGGACATAAACAAGTGTCAATCTTTTGATAATTATTATCACTTAAAAACACGCTTTTTTTAACAACGGGAATTAATTTTAAATTAATTTCTGCCACTTATGTGTTTTGAATTTAGAAAAATGGATTCTATATTTAGAATCAGGAGGTCCAAATTTTGTAAATAGGTAACTTTTATTTTTAGTCTTTTTGAATAATTACTTCGGTAAATATTTTATTTATCATAGTTAAAGGGTAAATACGGTAAATATGGGTAAGAAAATAATATTATAATAATAGAAAATTGTCCTAAAAGTGTACTAACCTTATTGGTGGATACATTTCCGACCATGGACATCTTTGGGTTGATTTTGGGACCCCATGGAGCCACTTGTTGGTGATAGGTACACTTTATATTAATTAAGTTAAAGTAAATACAAAAATGACATAAGCATATATCTTTTAGAAAAACAATTTTTATATAGGGTTATAGATAAGAAAAATTCGTTTTTAAATATTCATTAGAAAGATAAAACGATTTCCTACATAATGGTATTTTATTTCAAATTTTTAGACATTAAATAATTTAATTAATTTATGACACAATAGTGATGCAATAATTACCTAATTAATGAAATATTAACATAATTGATATTATAAATATCCAAATAAATGTAATTTCAGACTTTTTAGGAATTTAACTATTTTTATAGGTTAATATGACATGTTAGTATTCATTTAATTATGTTTTTTAGATGTAATCATGCTGTTATGAATTTCACATAAATCAAATACCAAATAGTGTAAAAATTGACATAAAAGAATTTTTAAAAAAAATATTATATTATTAATTGATATTCAATTCATAAAAATCTAAGGTTAGGACAAGAGACTTATATCATGATAGGTGTATCATTAGTGGATCTCTTGAGGGTCTCTTTTATTTATATAGCAAGTTTATTAACTATATAATATTAAAATACAAGGTGACATGGTAAATGTGAAACTAATTAACTAAGAGTTAAAACTAAAAATAAGGTTAATATAATGAACCAAACCTGTCTAAAATATATTGGTTGAAATGATTTCAACCCATACCCACCTTATAATTTTAATAATCTACTTTTTAGCCATTGTAAACAGAATATTAATTTATTATAAAATAGTACTTTAAGTTTTTCCTAAAGAGCCCCTCCCCCCCTTATAAAAGGACACCACTTTTAACCAATTTTTCACACCTTAAAAACCTTTTGGTTTGGCCAACCCCAGACAAAATATTCACTCAAATTCCATAAAATCCACCTTGAGGCATTAGTTTTATAATAAATCCCACCTAAGGAGCCCTTTTGATCAAATCAAAAGGAAGAACCCGAAGAAGAGGTAATGTTTTCACCACCATTTTCAAGTTCCTTTATTCTTCAACTTCTTCTTCCATTGTTATTTACTTTATAAAATAAAAACCCCATTATCTTCTATATAATGTGATGTTATTATAAATATGTTACAACCATATTTAGTATTCAATCCATCCTATGAATGACATGTCACCATACGTGCGTACGTACGGCCTACCGTCTCCACGTCGTGGTGTAATTGTTATTCAATACACTATTATTTGGATGGGTATAATAATGATGTGTAATTCATGTAAATAATAAATATAACATGATAATGATTCTTTAAATATGATTTAACATCCAATTATATATTATTTTAATATCAAAAAAGTGATATTGTCGCTCGTGCGTAAGTAGGGACTACCGTCTCCATGAACACGATGTGATTCATTCCCCATCATATAAATTCAATTATAATTATCATTTGATGATTAAAAATAATATTTAAGGACTTGATATCATTATGGATATAAATAAGATACAACCTATCCATGACAAACACGACTTATGTAACAAAACATATAAAAGAAAACGAGTAAGTTAACACCTGAAACAACGATAATACTAAAATATTATTAACAAAGAAATGTTAAAGGAACATATATGATATCATATTAATGTATATGATTCTTTTATAATTTAATAAAAATTATTCCAACATTATACAGGAGGTTAACCTACCCTCAACCATGGAAACGTACAAGGTAAGGGGTTTTCATCTCACTCTTTATTCCCATGAAATTCATGCCATATTGCCACTATTACCATTTGTGTGGTGTAGATACTACCCATAATTGTATTCTTTGTGTAACAAACTTTAATTTATGTTTATTTACATATTAATTTTATGATAACTCTTTCATGGGGTGTATGTTTTTTATGTTACCAAATTGGTAAGGGTTTATTTCACAATCTCTTCATTATCTGAGGTTGTTTATACGTAATTATCTACTAGGACCTATTTATCATCAACATCCTTGTTCCTTAAAAATGTATTTCAAAAAATTATTACTATTTTACAGAATAAGGGGTAAAGTAATTTATACCCTTGTTTGAATTTTTATAAGCAGTTTCAAAGGAATCTTTCCATCATTTTCAAAACAAGGTCCTTTTTAACCTTCTCGACAGAATTAAGGTAAGAATGTATTTTTTAACTTATATGGCGGGTGCGGCTATTTTCCTCCATTATAAAATCTTTGAAGCTTCCCTTACAATATTATAATAATATTTTCAATGTAAATGTTTTCTTTTATAATTATGTGACTTTTAAATGATTTCGAAATAAGATATTTTTCCCTCAAATAGTTTTGATTTCATCTATGTCAACATCCTTTGATAAATTTTACACTTGTTTAAAGTTGATTTATTATGATAAAAATATTCCATATTGTATTTAAGGTTTTGTGATATGTTTGACTATGTATGAGTTATTTTTATGCCATTAATGATTTATGATTAATGTTTTGGAATTTCGTATGCTAGTTTTAATACGAATGTTTATGTTATATTTTATCCTATTCTTAAGATGAATGTGATGGACTAGTATGTTCCGGGTTGGGGACTTGTAAAAGTAAGCCTTCCAGGTTGGGGTCCGGGTACAGAAGACCCTCTGGTTTGGTGTCCGGTTATTAGAGGCACTCCGGGTTAGCGTCCGGTTATTAGAGGCACTCCGGGTTGGTGTCCGATTATTAGAGGCACTCCAAGTTGGAGTCCGGTTACAGAGGCTCTCTGGGTTGGGTTCTGGTTATAGTTATCCCCTTGGTCTTGGCACAAGGCCTTGATAAAGATATTAAAGTTCAGAATTATGAATTCCATCATTATGAAAGTGGTCATTGATATTGCATGTGATTATTCGACTAGTAGAATATCCATGTGAATAAGTAAATGTAATTATTTCATTTTATCTTTACCATATTATGCTGAAGTTCAAGTTTAAAAGGCTTTTGTTTTAGTTATACATTGCCTTAAATGTTTATTCTTATTTATGAAAGTTTCTGCTATATTGTTATCCTTACTGTGCATCTGAGCTCACCCCTTTCAATGTTTTATTTTTCCCAGGATGTGAAGAAGTAATTTATGAATGACCTGTAGGGATAATATGAGGGGATATGAAGACAATATGTTGTTGTTGTTTTCTTATTTATGATGTAATGTATGACTTATGAATATATCTAGTGTTTCCAAGGCTACTAAACTGATCGGTCTTTCAGAAGTTGATCCCTTGTGATCGTGCCAATATTATGTAATAATGCACCGACTCTGGGTAAATGGGGTCGGGGCGTTACAGATGACGTGCGATGGGTCATGCACATACCTCCTTAGATGTGACCTGTGAAAAACATTGTGAACCCGATGCATCTTTGGGGGAAGAGATTGGAGGAATACCACCTCAATAACTTTTCTATGAATCTGGAAAGGTCCTAGAATCCTCATAGATAGCTTGTCTCCCCATCCAAAACTCCACAATCCTCATCGGTGTGAGATACGAAAGAAAACATGGTCCTCCTCCTCGAATTCCAAGGGTATATGCCTTATTTTAGTATATGATTTATGCCTACTCTATATAGTATTCATCTACTCCTATATGATCTACACCTTCTTGGTGGTAGCCCATACCAACTCTGGACCCATGAGTGATGAATCCTCTTGGTCTGTCCCGTAAAGAGGTGATCTGCTTGGATGCCTGTATAAGGCCTCAAAAAATGCCATGCCAATGGGGGAGTTCTATCTATTGTTGTATTAAATCTCCACTAGTGGTAGGTGGTCCTCCCAACTATTACCAAAATCAAGGATGTAAGCACAAATCATTTCCTCGATGATTTGTATGGTATGCTTCGTCTGACCATATGTTTGGTGGTGAAAAGTTGAAGTCAAGCGTAGCTGAGCCCCGAAGGCATCCAGAAATCCCTTCCCCAACTAAGATTTAAATACTAAATCACATACTGAGATGATTGTCAAAGGAAACCCATGGGGCCACACTATCTCTTGGATGTTGAGGCATCCCAAGCCCTCTACCGATCCCTGCTCCCAGATGGATAGAAAGTGATCCGACATAGTGAGGTCTTTCAACAATCACCCAGATAGAATCATGGAACCTAGACGTGTGTGGTAACCCCATAATAATGTCCATGGAGATACATCCAACTTATATTCTTGTTACTCATGTGGCTGTACCAAGCCTGTTGGGACCTGATGCTCTGGCTTCACTTGCAGACAAGTGATGCAACACGAAACAAACTCTTTCACCGATTTATTCATCCATGGACACTAGTACTAACGTCGGAGGTCCTGGTACATATTCTCCACCCTAGGATGTAACGCCAATGGAGATGTATGGAACTCCATCCACACCTCCTCCTATATCATCATTGGTAAAACGGTGCGTCCTCTAAAAAAGGATGGCGTGCTCCACGCCTATCTAAAATTCATCAAGAGATTTTCTCGAGGATAATTGTTAATGTTGGGGATTGAAGTCAACGATAAGAAGACGTGCCTCATAAAATCACTATAAGAGTGGGGGAGTGACAACCATTGGCTGATGGTAAGATGCTCTATTTTCATCCACAAAGGAAATATCAATCACGACTAGCTGCTCCATCACCTCACACAACAGCTATAAACCTGACCTCATACGGAGCACATCTACCACTGTTCCCTTCCCAGGAGCCTAAACTATGTCAATGTCATATTCCAAGAGGAACTCAATCCAATGCCACTGTCTCAAGTTTAGGTACTTCTGTTAGATGATATACCTGAGACTCTTGTGGTTAGAGTAGATGGTAAACTGTTCACCCATCAAGTAGTGTTGCAATATATTCAAGGAAAAGACCACCGCTACTAACTCCAGGTCATGGGTCACGTAATTCTACTCACGCTACCTCAAATTCTATGATTCATAGGTAATCACCGCTTGCTCGTTCATTATGATAGAAACTAGTCTGGTCCCTGATGCATCGCACAAAACTACATACCCAACACCCTCTTATGGTAGTCTCATGATAGTGTCACTCATCAGTATCCACTTTAGCTCCTGAAAACTATGCTGGAACTTCTCCACCCATACGAAGGGTTTTCCCTTACCTGTCCAGGATGCTAAAGGTTCTACCATTCTAGAAAAGTTGTGCACAAAGCTACGATAGCATCTGACCAACCCCAAGAAACTCCGCACCTCATTCACAATCTTAGGTGGCTCCCAAGAAAGAACTAACTCTGTCTTCTCCAAATCCACTGAAACTGTAGCCTCTGAGATGACATGTTCGAGAAACTAGTCCTCCCGAATCTAGAATAGGTACTTTGAGAGATTGGTGTAAAGACGATTCTCTTTGACTATATCTTGGACTATATGAAGGTGTGTAGTGTGATCCTCCTCCAATGATGAGTACACCAAGATGTGATCAATGAAGACCACCAAAAATTATTGAGGTAATGCTGGAAGATCCTGTTCATGAGTCCCATGAACACTGATGGGGAATTGGTCACACCAAAGGGGATCACCAAGAACTCATAGTGGACATAACAACATCAAAATGATGTCATCAGTACATCATCATCCCTTACATGAGATGATTGTAACCTGATCTAAGGTTGATCTTTGAGAACCACCTTACTCCCTTCAGCTGATCAAAGAGGTCATAAATCCTCAGTAGTGGATACATGTTCTTCACGGTCACCTGGTTGAGGAACCGGAAGTACAAAAAAAAATATCAAGCTCCTGTATTCCTTCTTAGAAAACAACACTAAGGATTACCATGGTAAAATACTGGTCCTTACAAACCCCTTTTCCTTCAAGTCCCCTGGTTTTACCCTTAGTTCACGTAGCTATGTAAGAGCCATCTGATATGACAGTTTGGATATTAGTGTCATCCCTAGGTAAAGATCGATGCATAATTCTACCTCTATATGAGTATTTAGTCCCAAAACATCATTATAAAAGACATCCTCATACTCATCAACAACTACAGGAATGATAAGAATCCTCTTGTCCACCACACTGAGGGTGATGCTATCCAAATTGTGAGTGATCGACTGAAACCTCCTCTGAGAAAGTCCATCATATGATGCAATGGTTCCCTTCTCACCGGTGAAGTAAAACCTAGTCACTTCTTAGCAGACACACCACACTCTACGCCTAAAATAGTTGATCTGAGTATATACTCTAGATAACCAGTCGATACCAATGATGAAGTCATAAGGCCTCGATGTCACTACTAAGAGATCCCAGTTGAAGCCCTCAACATATAGAGTAAGCTCAAACTACCAAAAATAGTGTGTAACCATCGAATCTTATACCATAGAAGTCTTTAATCAAAAGGATAGAGCCAACTGATCCACTAGAATCTCCAAGACTCGAACGAGGTCTGTGGTAAAGAAAGAGTGACTGGAGCCTCTGTTTATAAGGAATGAAGCTAAAGTAGTGATGGAACATATCATAACTCTAATATTCTCTAGAGAACTATGGTCATAGGAATTTTTAGCCCAAAGATGGACTCACCCCTGTCTGCTGGCTCCCTAAGCCTATGGTGAACCACCTGTGGGTGGTGGTGGTAGCACCTCGAACTGTCACCCACACGTTTTCCGCCCTATGGGCCTCCTCACTCGAACCTATGCCTGTAGCTTGTTGATTAGTCAACTATCTACTAGTCATCTATGTGGCGGTTCAGATAGTCATGAGCAGGGAGTCCCTACCCGCCATAGGTGAAGAACAACCTAGTTCCCTGATGACTCCATCTGCTCTGGGAGCCCCGTACTGCCGACCCCGAGTCCTGGGGTCTTCCCTGGAAATACCTAGCTAGCTTTATCCTCCTGTGTCTACTGTCTGCAGCTGACCATAGAAGACTCTAATACCTGAGGTCTGTTGGTGGCTTTGGCTATCGGCTCCTACTATACTAGGAAGCTCTTTACAAGAAGGGATCTCTCTAGTAATCCGACATGAGTGGGGATGATGAGAGACACCGTGGGTTCCCTGATCTCCCATATGATTCCCTGACCAAAGGTATGGGCCCTAATGAAAGGGTACCACAACATATCTATGAAGTAGCAAGATAGGTCTATAAACCACTTAGAGTACTAAGCCACTGAATTGATGCCCTACAATAGGTGAAGTGACTCCTGGATGTTCATAGAGTGCAAGGTCCTAGGGAAAACTCATCCTAGATAAGTATCTTGAAGTATTACTAGGTGAGGGTCTCCTCATCATGAATTTGGATGGTCAAGATCCACCAAGTCCCTATGGAGCCCTGTATATGGCTCGGATCCAAGATCATCATCAGGTCAAGCGGTGTCCTCACTAATTAAAAGACCCACATCACAAACTCCAGCCTATCCTCAGTGACCTGAGGATCTGTCTCTCCCCTAAACAGGGGAGGTCTCTATCTCTAGAAGTCATGGAATGCAATGATCATACACGCGTCCTCTACTAGTAAAACCGTTACTAACTGCTGATCAATAGGTGGTGGAAACACCAGTGCACCACCCGACGAGGCCATCTCTAGCACTAGTCCCCGAACCGACACCTTATCGCTAGGCGGGTTATCTACATGATCACATATCGGAACCCTAGCTAGATGTCTATGTGGATGCATCCTGAAATAGATCAAGATGTAACATAGTCAAAATATTATACCTGGATATATGACTCTTATTTATGAAAATCATAAATAGAAACTTATGCAACTAGTGTTTTCATGCATAGATCTGAAAAGAAGAATTCAAGGTCCTAGTGTATGGATATGTCAACTTCCGCACCAGCACTAGACTCCTCAAATCTGAAAGAAAAACTCAAAACATTAAACATTTTTTCCAAAAAATAAAACAACAGACTCCTAGTCCATGAGGTAGAACCGACCACCTTAGAATACAACTTTGTCACACCCCGTCCCCTAGGGCCCGTGCTGTGACATACCATAAGCTCACCTCTTGAAGGCCTGAGGTCAGCAACAAGCACCGAAGGTGTCAACCTGCAAGTGGGAGTAATTTTATTGAGTACTTGTATGCACACAAACACAACCACATCCCAAATTTTGAAAATTAAACAAGAATGAAAGTAAACCACCACTGAGTACAAGTACAACTAAAAGTAAAATGTGCTAGAATACAAACCCATCAAAAGACTAATTGGGAAACAAGAAAGTACAAAATAAACTCTAGAAGTCATACAATAGAAACCCCAACTGATGGGTATGTACATAGTAACTACTAGAATAAATATAATTAAGAACTTCCTGCCTGGTCTCACGGGTCTCCACTGAGTCCAGGGCCACCAAGTCCTCTGTTAAGTCGGTGGTTGTCTGCACCAGGCACAACACATGCGGGAGAAGCCAATGCAGGGTGAGTAAAAAAATACTCAGCAGTGATCCCAAAATAAGAAAGGAAATACGAAAATGTAATCCACCACCAAACAACAAATTATGATCACTAATCATGATCATGAAGAAATAAATATTACACCATTTATATTCTAGAGTAAGAATATAAGACCATTAGTCACATTATCGAACATTGTTGGCTGCTAGAGAAATCCTTCCCAATTAGTACAATGAGCATACTAGGTCACACATAAGCTACTTCCCACTAACCTTAGGAATGTTATAGTTCCCATACCTTATTAGTATCGTGGGTATGCTGGGTCACACAGAATACACTCCCCACCGTGGGCATTCTGGGTCACACAGAAGCCACTTCCCACCTATTCCCATACTAAGGTACTCCTCCTGTCAAGTACCATGGGTTTTCCGGGTCACAATAAAGTCGATCCCCATAGTAGACCTGTTGTGTCACATATAATATGCTACCCAGTAGGTCATAGTATCCGATCCACATAGGGTCTCTCATTTGCAATCTCTAGGTCTCAACCAACCATAGGGTTTCCACACATAGCACGCTTTATCTTCGGAGAACCAATTTTCAAGAAATTTCTGAAATTCGACTTCCATGAAATCCTTGATAGAGTATACCAATTGATCTGCCTGATTTCAAGGATTCCAATGAATAAAATGGATTTTCAATTGGATTCCCAGTTTGTGTGTTATAGACATTTTTTCAAAAAGGGGTCGATCCGACCTAGTCAGACCGAACCGACCCAACTCAGACACAGATCGGCCTAGGTCTGGCCCACTAGGCCAGGTCTGGCACACCTAACCTGTGGGTCGTCTATAGGGCTAGCTCCCCCTACCTTGGTCTATTGACCGTGTCCCTCCACGTGTGACGTGGTGTGGTGCCGCCTCTAACACCGCATGCAACTGGCTAGGAGGTCAGCAGCTTCTCCCGCTGCGCTGAGGCCCAAGATGGCCGCGATGGTCTTTTCTAGTGCGCCATCATGGGGAACTTGTGGGGAATTCCACAGAACACTAGGTCCACACCAGTGGTCTATTATTCATGCCGCTTGCGCCTACAGCCTCTAGGAGATGCCATCTTCTCTATGATAGCCTCAAATCCTCCTTACTACCCAGATAGAAATTCAGTAAAAAAGAATGCACAAGTGGAGGGTCTGATGCCTTGTTTTTGTTAGTCCATGCCCTCCATGTTAGAAATTTCAAACATGGGGAGGTTCAAGGATTACAGTTATATAAAAAATAATTCAATCTTGAATAGAAATTTCAAGAAACCTCACCCGCCTGCAAGAACGGATGATCCACAGATCAAATTGTTCATGGATTAATCATCCTTCATCGTTTAGAATGAAGAATGTGGAAAATGTAAAATAAATAAACCCCTACCTCAATATACATTCATCATTGAAGGGATTTTCAATTGAGGATTCAGGCTCTGTTGGTGTTTGTCGCTTCCCAGTCCCGTTATTCTTAGAGAGTCGTCCTTGTTAGTGCTCCTGTCGGCATTCGTTATTCATCGTAGGGGTGGAATTTGGCCATAGGTTCGTCAGAGGAAATTACACTAATTGATTTTACCATTGTGTTATTAAAAGAATACATGTATCATTGTTTCTGTTATGCTGTGATATTTCATCGTTACACTGTTTAATTTATGAAACAACACATCTATTACGCTCCCAAAAAACTAGCCATTAAATATATCCCTTTAATTCACCTTATAATTTTACCGTAATGCCATTTTACACTACTCAACATTGATAAAGAAAGATAAAAAACTATTTATGTTATTTTATTATTTTCCAAAAAGTCTAAAAAATAACTTTTCCATCTGACCCTTGCCAGTCAAAGTTAAGTCCTTTCTTGGTGAATCCTGGAGTTCTAAGTTCAACAGTGCCCTCAGATTTTTGATTTGAGAACTAGTTCAAAATTTAGGAAAAACCGCTTACACGTTTACTTAAGTGAACCAAAAAAAGTTCAAAATTATGTTTCGGGATTCTTGGGCCTAAGAATGACATGTCGTCAAAGCGTGTGGTCTTTAAATAATTCAATATAATTTAGAAAAATTTACAGAAATTCTGAGACAATACACAAGGTATTATCACGTCCTATAAAAAAATCTTACCCATTCTCATAGATCCAAATGAGCTAAAAAAATGCACCACCACACCCACTTCTTTGGCATGTTGTCCCTCAAGATGGAGAGAACTCCTCTATAGCATCTAAAACAACTATGAAATCCATCTCAGCACCTCTAATCCTCATGAAAACACAAAATAAGGATGTTTAAAAATAAATATCTTACATTAGATACCTCTCAAAAAATTCTCATCATCAATAATTAAAACAAAATGAAAAAAATAAAAGGATAGGGGTCCAAACAACCACTTTGCGTGATACCACTCAATGATCACACTAGAACATGAACACAACCAATATATCATAAAGAAAAAATGGATGAACATTTAATACAGAAAAACAGATTATAATATAAATCTTATCAACAATTATTTATCTGAAAATAACAAAGGATATCGAGCTCGCATCGGTGACTCATGCTCCCATGTTCTCTTCTCCAAGTCATTATGCTTCCACGATACATGAACCGTATTTATAAAATGGGTTAAACACAACATCCCATTATATTCCTTGATCTCAAAAGTTCTATCCATGAAGTTCACCTCATATTAAACATCTATTCCATCATGTATCCATCTCATTTGTAGGGGTAGTCTTAACTGATACATTGGTGCTCTAAACCATGCTAATAATATGAGATGTCTAAAAACTAAGGGAGAATTATTTATACAAAAACTGATCCTCTACATCCCAATATGATTACACACCTTCAAAGAACACATGAGCACTATATTCGAACTCCAGATACCCTTAAAAAACCTCTATTTTTCCCAACATAAATAAATATTATGTTTTATAACTTGGGTTACACACTATACCCAATGTAAATAAACCATAACATATTAGAAAAACATTATTAAAAAAAGAAATAATAAATACTAGGAATGTAAGACATTAAATTATTTTACCTTTAAAAGATAAATAATTAATGTGAGTTAGTTTTGAAAAATGATATTTTCAATAAAATACATTTGATTTATATTGTATATTCTTTAAAATAATATATTTTAATGTTTTAGAATGAAAAATTGTTAAAATAAAATTAATATTTTAATTCCAATCATCATAATATACTTCTAATTAATATATTAATTTTTTAAATGATTTATTTTTAGTCGAAAGATACAGTTTTTGAGAAACTTATAATTTTTATGATATTATCATTATATAAGAATATACTGTATGTCTAAAAAATTAATTAATAAAATATGTTTTTCAGGAATAAAATTATGCATTTTAATATATTATTTGAGCTTATAAATCCCATGTCCAACATTTTTAGAACTAAATTAAAATGATAGTTTAATTAAACTAGTTTTGGTAATTTCTTTGAATGAAGTGTTTTTTAGGAAAGATTCAATTTTAAATTTCATCGAAAGCATCATAGATTTAATTTTAATTATAATAAATATGTTCACATTAATAGAAAAATAAATTATTTATTTTTTATCTTATATATAAATTTAATGTTGAAAAACATCATTTTTCTTAAAAAATCTTTTTGAATAAGTGTGTTTATTTTAAAAAATAACTTTTTAAAAAATTGAAATTTTATACTATAAAATTATTTTAAAATTTCAAAATAGAATGTTCAAACTAGGTAATATGACCAATTTTAATTGTGGTGATCAAAATTGAGTACTAAGGTTTAAAAATAGATTTCTTTATAAAAAGTAAAAATTGTAAGAAGTTTTTTACTATGTTGAAAGGGACAAAAAATGTTAGAAAATTGCTTTAAAATAAGTGATTGATTTTTTTGGCCCACACATAATTTAACCTGCAAATATTTCCATTTTTATCCAATTACCCATAAATATTATCATCATATTATTGAAAAATGATGAGTCTTTCCAAAAGATCCTTTTTGTTCCCTTACAAAAAGATGACACTTGCAACATTTGAAGTTATAATAAACCTCCAAATTAGTCCTTCAATATTTGATATTTACCTCACACTATAATCCACCACCACTTCCTAAATCCCATGACCATAATAATAAATATTAAGACCATTGATCCTAGGTACCCTTCGAAGAAAATATCAAGCCTCCAACATATGTATTATATCCTTCTTAAGTATCTCTTCGAAATATTACTATTCCAAATAACTTATCACACAAATAATATGATGAATCCAGAATGATTTTTATACTTACATATTGTTATATTAATTTTATAACCCATATTTATCCATTTACATGCATATAAAAAAATAATGGAATTTCAATCACATGTGTTAATGGACTATCACCAAAACAATGGAAAATTTTTAATTTTTATTATTGTATTTAGTTATTTATACAAAATATATTCGATTATGGTTTAATATCTTTAAAAAATAAAATACATATTTTTTTATAATAATTTGTTTCAAAGGAAACACCACATTAACCTTAATCACCCATTGAGTTAAAGTTTGTTTATGTTTGAATCAGTTTAATCACCTACATGAACAATGCTATAAAAATATATCGTAGATAACTATGGGAATATAAAATATAATACAAATAAATATAAAAAATAAATAAATATTAGTATATAGTCATGTAAATTCTATTGTAATTATATATGTTATTACTAAAGTACCATGTTTCTTCTCTAAATCACCAAAATAAGACAACACTAGTTCCATTTTCACACTGCGAATCTAAAACACTTATGGAATGGAAAAGATATTTTAAATAAATTTATTTTAAAAATTATAGATTATAAAATTATATGTTAATTATTTAATTAAAATTCATTAATGGTTATTGATATCAAAATTATAAAATTATGACAAACAGTTAAAGTTATTAGCACCCAAAGTGGAAAAAATTACAATAATCTAATACAAGAAGAGAATTATTATTAATGAAGAGTATAAATGGAGATTTATTTGAATTTTGTTCATAAAATGGAAATTAATTTTGTCATATTTATGAAATAAGAGGTTAAATAACATTAGTGTAAATCAAGGGTAAAGGTACAATACTTAGTAATTCAAACTACATTCATAGAGATATAAAATTTCTTATTAAACTTATTTTTCAAATAATTACCATATTAAACGATTATAACTTTTTATTTTTTATGGAAACATAGTTTTATATCCAAAAAAGCACTTTAATGAATAATTTTATTTTATTTTTTAAAAAAAAATATAATTTTTGAAAAAAGACTCATAACTATTAATTTTAAATCAATGAATTCAAAAATAATCAAGAAATATTTTTTTAGATTTGGATTTCATTTTACTATATATATTTAAAAATATATATCCTAAATAAATTTACATTTCATGTTTCACCCTTAACTCATATATTAATATGTGATTATTTTTGGGTGATCATATTTTTAATTTCAATCAATTTATTTCATGTTGTCATACTATTTAGAAATGTTATGAAACCCATTTTTATTTTCAAGGGTTATTTAATAAAAGTGAATGATTTTCATTTATATATTTAATGATTTATTTTATTTCAATGATTTCCTAATAAAAATAAAATTATTTTCATTTGAATATTTATAAAACCGATTTTATTTCCATGAGTTCTAGATTACATGAAAAGTTAATGACTTTTAAGTGGAACATGTTAGTATTGATCAATGATGGGGGTCCTATATCACATTAAAATGTATTGTTTTAGAGTTTATATCTCATTAGATAATTATTGATAACTAAATTTTATTTTATCATAATCATATCCACTGATGGTGTGGCTAATGAAAGTAATGTTTCTCTATGATCATTTTTGTGTCATGGCTCATGGATGTTATTCAGTATGATCTTATGCTCTAATGATTCATGGTTTATTTGAAATTAGTCTAAACCATATTTTAGCTATGATTTTTCCTTATTGAAATTTTGTACAATTATGTTATTGTGATTGTTACTTTGAAGATCACTTATGTTTTATGGTTATCATAAATGATGATATAATATTTCTTCCACTTTTCTGGTTCTTACTTATTATTATTCAATCATCCTTGAGTAAACATTAATCTACCCCTTACTAAGAATTTAATACTAGTAATTTTTTTAATTACCCAGGTTATGTGGATGAGTCTTACTAATGAAATATGTAGATGATGATTTTTATGGATCCTTTAAGAAGATGTGATATTTAGTATTGTAAAATAAGATGATTTTGTTCACCTGTATCCAAAGATAAAGAACATATTGGTACTTTTGATATTATTATTTATGTAATGTAATGTTCTAAATCATATAAAGGATTTATAATATAGGAATATTTATCTTAGGTCACTATAGTTGGTATCAGATCAATGTTTTTTTAAATTACACAAGAGATTATTGAGAATTTACGTTATAGAACCTTATTGTAAACCCTAAAAATAAGTCTGAGTATATAATGATGTATTAAAATATTGGAAACATAATTATTATGTGTTTTTTATTGAAATTACATACATATATGGGTACTATAAGTGGGTTTAGGCTCTAGCATAGATGTATCTATAGGTATTAACCACAAAAATAGTTGATTGGGTATTAACTCTATCATCACCTAGTGGACAAAAAAGATGCCTTACTACAAAACTAGTTTGGAACACTTGAAATATATTATCTATTTGATTAATCAAACTTCATAAAATATTATGAAGGATTAATTTCCTAGTTAATATGATAGATTAGGTTAAAAAGTCTGGTAAACACAACATAATGTTTAAACAAGAATGATATAGGTTGAACTAAAATAATTATAGACTAACATGATGCTTTCAAATAATATAATGTTTTATTGATGAATTAATTTTAGGATATTTTTCACATTACGATGTTAAATTTTCACCACTCATGGTAACTCATTTTTTTAGTATGGTATGGAACCAAAAAGAATCTTGTAAACAATCCGTGTGGGGGAAAATGTGATGGTAGGCCCAATGAACAACCTAATAGAATAACATCTAGTGTATTTGACCTTATATTTATACTCACTAAACTATTTAGAGATATGAATAATAATAACATATTTGATCTTTGTAACACACAAAGGAGTGATATACTTGATATTGAGTCATTCATTTGACCACAACTTCCCTCTTTTAGTGGTGTTTCAAATCCACTTATCATAGAGAACTGGATAAATGCAATAGAAAATTTATTTCCATTATTGAGAGCCAGAAACATGAGAAATTTGTACTCATAGTGTATTTTTTTATTAAGGGTCTTAAAAATTGTGGATTATTTTTAGTAAAAAAATTAACAAAGAATATTATTACTCGTGGGAATGATAAGAGTTTAATAAAGTGATATTTACCAAGTAATTTTCCTAAAATCATTTCATTATGATGAAGATAGAATTGTTGGAGTTGAAACAAATTGAGTGTGAATTAATTAATAAATTAAAAGAAAAATTCATAGGTCTTGGATTATAAACCTCTAGTTTTATCTCTAATCCAAAAATTAAAATCCAAAATTTCATCAGTGGAATAAAACTTGACTTTGAAATAAATTACCTATAAGAAAAATTCGTATCTATGAAGTGATAGTTTTATCTACCAAAATCGTGGAGAAGTAATCTATGGTTTTTAATAAATCATAGAGAGATAAATTAAGGTTTTACACCAAGTAATCCCCAATGTTACGTCACATAGGAGAATAAATTTCAACACCCAACATTCCAACAGTGTATAAGGAAGCACTCAGTTAATTTTATTAAAGGATCAAGGAAGTGTTTTGAGTGTGGTAAATTTGGTTACTGAGCTCAAAAATACGAAATTAAGTTAATGATACTGGTTAACATAACATAGGAGTATAATTTCGTCACTAATTCTATACCTACACTACAATTCTTTATCTTCATGGAGTTTGGAAACTATATGAATCAATTCTACAAACAAAAATCAAATAAAAAAAATGCCCTATAAGCCTCTAAAAAAGAAGAAACAAGGAAGGGAATTCAGGATCACTAACTTTAAGGTTAGTCATGATACTAAAGTGATTTGAGGTACCCTCACTCTTTATTCTAGATATTCAAGAACCATATTTTATTTTTATTCATCACATTATTTCATATAAAACAATTTTTCAAAGAATGTGGAATAAAAACCTCAAGTGGTTGATATATAAGAATCAATAAAAACACATATGGGAATAATTATTGTTTCAAAGATATATAGATCTTCTCCGATTGAAATTTGGGGGGGATATTTCAGGATGATCTAATTCTTATACCCCTTGTTAAATTTGATGTGATTTTTGGGTATGAATTTGTTATCCCTTTATAAATACCATAACAATTATATGGATAAGGGGGATTAAATAAATATTCTAGATCATTATATTCTCATGTATCAAAATATGGATGATCTACCCTTAGAATAAAATTCTATAATATATGTTATGATACCCAAAATTGAGGTATTCTTGGCTCGAATGATCAAGGGTGAAGTAAAAATTGATGACATGCCTATTATATGGGAATATACTGAATTATTTCTAGATGAACTATACACTATTCCCTAGAGAGTGTGGTTGAGTACTTAATTGAAATTGTACCTAGATCTACCCCTATCTTAAGGATTCCATATAGAATGTATCCCATTTAATTGTAGGTATTAAATAATTATGTAAAGGTGAATTTGGAGAAGGGTTTTATCCACCCCAATAATTCACTGTGGGGAGAACCGCTCATCTTTTTTAAGAATAAATATGGATAAATACCATTTAACTTGTATTGATGACCTGATCAATCAACTTATAAGAGATTAGTAATTCTGAAATATTGACATTTGATATGGATGCCATCAATTAAATGTCAAAAGGATGTATATTTTAAAAAAATCTCATAATGATCTGTAGTTTTCCTATGTTAAATGGATACTATCAATGATTTGTTAGGAGCTTCTCACAATGATAGAATCCACTCACCATGTTAACATTGAAGGGAGTTATGTACATTTGGATAGAATAATGTAAATAATGATTCAAGGAACTAAAGAAGAAGATTTTCATTTCTCCATTACTTATATTACCCTATAGTGGGGAGGGGTTTCTAATATATAGTGATTTCTTGATGAAGGGAATATGATGAATACTCATGAAAAATAAAAACGTAATTGCATATGCCTCATGGTAATTAAAAAATCATGAGGATAATTACATGATTCTTTATTCAGAGATAGAGGATGTTATTGGGATGTCCCGACATGGGTGCCACCCAGAGGTGCCCTGAACATATGGGCCACATGGACTCAAGCATGCCTCCCCGTATACTAGAGGCTAATGACTACCAATGAGAGCCTAGTGCGTTGCCATGGCGAGACTATTTCCTCTATTTAAAGTATCATAGTGGTGAAATAGATAGTCAAATAGATGAGTAATGTAAACAATGGAAACAAAAATAGAAACTCATATAAACATTCAAGAACTAAATAATAATCAAATGTTGCACAATGAATAATATAAGAAATGTAATGATGTTATGTCTCTAAAAAATGGGAAAAAATGTATACATGGCAACAAGAAGTCAACGTATTATATGATATACAAAATGAGAAAAAGTCCACAATCTATCCAAGAATCCTGAGCTCCAGCCCAGTCATATACTACGAATATCCCATCCTAATTCATAAAAGAATTCACACATCCATAAGTTCACGATTTCCTTTATATACAACTTTAATCATATAGTATACTCAAGTACCATTGAAATCTCAAATAGGGTGTGAGATAAACTCAGTAGTATACTACCAATGGAATCTATAAATATCTAGTTAGTTTATATAATATTGTAGTGTGTGATTATAACCAGTAGTAATAAAAATGGTAAATGAGTCAGCTCTAGTTCCTAAAGGACACCAAGCTGATAATACCTTCTTCGACCAAATCCAGATAGTCTAAAAATGTAACCATGTGTGTACACATATATTTATTATATACACAGTCATGTATACAACCATATATGTGGATACTTACACTAGCCTGGAATTAATGTGTAGCTGAGAGATCCATAAGTTATAGTATTAGTATCAGAAGTATCATGGGACAACATACCCAGTATCACTGTAGTAAGGTTCCTAATGTTGAGTATCATAATCAATAGTTCTCAATGATCGTATCACATTATAAAGTCTCCATGATAATGTCATGAGAATAGTGTCATCATGTGCAATATCTTAGTAACGGATTCTATGCTCAATATCACAATAAGGGATTCCATGCCCAGTATCAAAGTAAGGGGTTGTCATGCCCGGTATCATAGTAAGGGATTCCATGCCTAGTATAATAGTATAGGGTATTTATTTCTTGTATCATCGTATATTTTCTTCATAGCTGTGTTGAAAATAAATGGACACCATTCCCATAAAATAATGGATTAAGGCCATCATTCCCATTTACAATAATTCTCTTGGGTCACCACACCCATACATCATACGAGTGATAATTAATCCTTTTATTTAATATTATCTAATGGATAATTCATAACTCATTAATATTAAATAATTACATGGTTATAACCATTGTTCAATATAATTAGGTGAAATGGTCATACCACTCACCTCTATTTAATTCGTCTTAAATTGAAAAGTTTTTTAGTCATTCTATACCACACAAATTATCAATTTCATTAATGTTATCATAATATATAAGTTATTCAAAACCACTTAGATAATGATTCATAATTTAATACTTTATAACCACATTGAAAAATTGATTGGAACAACGTAATGCGTGTCCACCATTGAAGGACCTATGAAGATCATAAGGTTAATAATTAATGCTACAAATTATATCCAAATTAAATTTAGGGGGAAAACATCATGAAAATGAAATACAAAATGACAAAACATATTATAAAACATATAAACTTTTAGGGATAAGAACTAAAACACCTACCACAACAATGTAGAGGAGTACTCATCTTGTATCAGCTATTTGTTTGATCTAGAGTAGGAGAAAATGGAAAAATTACCAGAACTACCTAAAAATAGGGCATTTGAGCCTACACCTTAATAAATCCATCAAGAGATAGAAAATGGATATAGTAACAAGATTATAAAATAACTCACTAATGGATATCCAATGAGATGATATACATTTGATTCAGAGTCTATGTTGACCACACCTGTTTTGATAATCCCAATTATGCTTTCATATACTTTGATAATCTCAATATAATATTTTTCTATATATTAATTTTTTCAATCTGTGCTCATGATGATAATAATATTAAAATAATCCCTGAGATAGTTTAATCTTTCTTAATCCACGTTTATATAAGCTCTGAAGTAATTCAAACCCATTCGGATATGTTATGTATAAAACAGATAAGTATTAAGTCACTGGTCTGCGTTTAGCTAGAGCTACCGGTACTCAGTCTACCGATAGACTTAGTCTACTGATAGACAGAGTCACCGATACACTAAGGTCACCAATATGTATAGAGCTATCGACAGACAAACAGACCAGAGCTACCAATAGACAGAAGTCTACCGATTGAACCAGTTCACAGATTCAGTCTACCGATACAGAAGGGACGAGCTAGCGATGTGCATGTCTACCAGTAGTTACCGATAGACTACTAATGCAAAGAGCTACCGATGTAGATACAACTACCGATGGATCAAAATCTACCGATAACAAGAGCTACCGATGGAACTAAAGTCACCGGTATATGAGCTACCGATGCAAGTTCAAAAGAGCTATTGATGGAAGATTTTGCGACACAAAGTCCACCGTGGACGTCTACCAATAAAAGGCTACTAATGCTTGACCAACCAGTCAAACCCTATACTCTTCATACTATTTATTTATTTAGCTAATAGTTACATTTTATTGTTTTAATACAGTTAATGTTATTTAATGATTTCTGTTTCATGTCAGGGAACCATACCTAGTACCCATGAAAAAGGGGATTATTCTTTTCTGCCAAAGCTAAAAGCTATAAAGGGATGGAAAGAGAACACTGTATATATGGATGTATGTGACACGAAAGGAACTAAGAAGACACACAAAGGGTGAAAGAGACGAGTGCAGAACAACATTCAAATGTGGCGAATTTTTCACTTGTCTACATCCATACTCCATGAATCCTAGACATACATGAAGAAACTTATTCTAGAGGAGAACACAAGCTGCATCTTGAGTGAAGAACTACAACAAACATTTAATGAACTCAGGCTGTTAAGCTGGACCAAGAATCAAAGAAGAAAATGAAACTCTATTTTCTGAGAAAAGCCAGAGAAGGATTCAGAAGCTTTTTTGATAAACCAACCGAGTCCAGAGCTGCACTGCTAATCACTAAAGAATTTATAAACTCAATCATATTCATCTTAGTGATTATTTTAATTTATATTTGGAGCAGTGTGTGTACCATATTTATTCTACACACATACTGACTCCTGTACTAAGCTGGAGGATTCTTAAATCCTCACTAAAACTTTATAACCCCTTGTTTCCCACTGTGGATAGTGGTAGAGGTCGAGTAAGACCTGAACAGCCTGTGTGCTGTTGTTTGCTTTTCGCCCAAAAAACTATGGTAGAGGTCTTTTGACCTAGACAGTAGTGTACTGTTGTTTACCCTTGATCTAGGGTGTGGATCAATTTATATAAATTGTTAAGAGGACTAAGTCTCGACTTGAGACTGAACCTCTTGGTTATTTTTTCTGTGCATATTAATTTAAGTCTATAAGTACACTATATATTTATTTCATATTCCGCTGCTGTTACTTTGAAATAAAAAACTATTGAAAAGTAACTTTGATAGTTAAATTATAAAGTGTATATACTTCTTCTAATCCAGTAAGTTAGTTTCAAAAGTTAATTTAATCTTCAGATTAAGTCAATTGAGACCTAATAAATCTTTGAGAAACTGATTGAACATTTACACTCTGTATAGATTCACTACAGTTTAACTTTGTTTTTAAATTCGTGGATTTTAAGAGAAATAATTTTAAGAGAAATTTTTATTGGAACTCAATTCACCCCCTCTTGATTATCCACTCTGACCAACATTTGGTATTAGAGGATTATTTTTGTTAAAGAATTTTTGAAATAATATATTTTCAACTATGATTTTAGTTTCATCTTTAAAGATCTAAAATTTCTGTTAGTTATAAATTTTATCTCTTTAAAACTATTCTCTAAAATATATCTATGGATAATAGACTATAGGGTGATACTACTAACCGGTCACCTTTCTTCAATGGTACAAACTATTCTCAGTGGAAACTGAAAATGAAAATTCATTTAGAAATCATGGGTTTTGATATTTAGACTGCTATAGAATCTCAGTATAAAATTCCAGAAACTGAAAGAACAACATGGGATGAAACTAAAAATACTTCTTACAATAATAATTGGAAAGCTATGAATGACCTGTACTGTTCTTTAGGAGATCAAGATTTTAATAGAATATCTTCTTGTAAAACGGCTTATGAAATATGGGATATTTGGGTGTTTCTCATGAAGGAATGACCAATGTTAAAGAAATGATATTGAATACTTATACTATTAAATATGAATATTTGAAAATGAAAACTGATGAACCTATTTCTAATATGTATCTCATATTTAATGAGATAGTCAATAAAATGAGTTCACTTGAGAAATCAGTTCCAACTAAGGAACAAATTATGAGGATACTGAGTTGTCTTGCAGAACGATGGAGAGGCACCTCTGTCTCAATCAGAGAGTCATGTGACATTGGAGCACTGCCAGTAAAAGAGATTATTGGTAAATTAATGATGTATGAGGATGAACTTAAGGTGAATAAGGAGGAAGATGATGAACCTAAGAGAAAATACATAGCTTTCAAGTCTACTACTTCTAAGAGTAAAGAAAAGAAGAAAATGCAAATACCTACTGAGAGTTCACCAGTGAAGATTCTGATTCAGATAGTAATGCTGAGATGGGTCAGATAGCCAGGAGATTCAAGAAGTTTTATAGGAAGAAGAAATTGTTCAGGAAATCTAAAAACAAAGGAAAGTATGACAACAAGGGACCCTAGAAAAAGGATTGGAAGAAAGCTGACAAGGATAATGAAATAGTCTGTTATGAGTGAAAAAGGAAAGGACACATCAAGGCTGATTGCCCAAAATTAAAAGTCAAAAATAAATATGATTATAAGGACAAGAAGTACAAGAAATATATCAAGGCTACCTGGAGTGCATCTGAAGACAACACAAGTGAATCTGATGTTTCTGATTCTTAGAAGAATCATGCCAACATGTGCTTTATGACCAATACCTCTGAGGTACCTGTTTCCCCTGTAATAAATGATTATTATTCTAGAAATAATAGTGACTCAGAAAATGATGAAAATATGTCTAAATATGACCTATTTGAATACTGTAATATGTTGGAAGATACATGCAATGAACCTAAAGACAAATACAAATCATTAAATAAACAACATGCTCTCACTACTACTGTTAAAACCGAACTTACTATTTAAAAAGAGAAAAATGCTCAACTATTAAAGGAAAATACAGAACTGAAAATGTCAAATGATCAACTTAGAAAAGACTTATAAAAGTTCACAAATGGAAAAGATACTCTAACTCAAATGTTAGTTAAGAACGTCGCACCAAAATACACTACTGGAATAGGCTACAAACCTAGACAGAGAGCTTATTAAGAATAGATTTATTCCTAAATCTGGACAGAATACTACTAGTTCAAGTTCTGGAAATCCATATGCTTCAACCAGTTATTCATATGGTTATAGTACAAATAAAGTTTATCTTTCAAAATATTTTGATTTTGTAAATTATATGAGACCCATAATAAAAATATGGGTACATAAAGCTTTGATTACTAACCTTTCTGGACCCAAGAAGATCTGGGTACCAAAATCATTTCCTATCTAAATCTGTTTTGTAGGAAACATGTTTGAAGAGTTCTCACAAGAAGTTATGGTACTTGGACAGTGGATGATTAAGACATATGTCTAGAGATTATTCATGTCTCAAAATTTTAATAAAGGTTGATGGAGGTTATGTCACCTTTGGTGATAATTCTAAATGAAAGATCATCGGCCTAGGACATATTGGTAACTCTAATTCAGTTTTAATTTCTAATGTTTTATTTGTTGATGGACTTAAGTATAACCTATTAAGTATTTCTCAATTATGTGATGATGGATTTAATGTAAAATTTGAAAATGAATCTTGTAATGTTTCTAATTATGAAAATGTTTTAGTATTTTCTGCTTTAAGAAATGAAAATGTTTATGCAGTTGATTTAAATTCTTTAGCTAAGAAAAATGTTACATGTTTAAATGCTTTTCATAAAGAGTCTTGGATTTGGCACAGAAGATTAGGACACTGCAACATCTATTCCCATAGAAAATTAACTAGGAAGAACTTAGTTAGAGACCTACCTAAACTTGAATTCCCAAATGACAAATTTTATAATCCCTTCCAAAAGGGAAACCAACATAAAGTTTCTTTTAAATCAAAGAAAGAAGTTTCAACTTCTTAACCTCTCGATTTGGTTCACATGGACTTTTTTGGACCTTAAAGAGTTTCTAGTTTAAATGGGAAGCACTATGTTTATGTTCTATTAGATGAATTTTCTAGATATACTTGGGTATACTTCTTAGCTCAGAAAAGTGAAGCTTGTTCTTACTTTGTTAAATACTCCAAATCTGTAGAATATCTTAGTGGAATTATGATTAAAACAATGAGAAGTGATCATGGCCATGAGTTTGAAAATCAAGAGTTTGAATCTTACTGCTCAGACAATGGCTATAGTCACAACTTTTCTACTCCTAGGACACCTCAGTAGAATGCTATAGTTGAAAGAAGGAATAAAACCCTTCAAGAAATAGCTAGAACAATTCTTAATAAATATGACCTACCTATTTACTTTTGGGCTGAAGCTTTATATGTTTTAAAACAAGCTCCAAGAGCATGGTATGATAGACTTAGTAATTTTATTATTTCAAAATGTTTTACTAAAGGGATTTCTGATCTAACTCTATTTATTATAATAATTTCTAAATATGTTTTAATAGTTCAAATCTATGTTGATGATATTATTTTTGGATCTTCCAAACATTCTTTATGTACTTATTTTTCAAAGAGTATGCAAAATGAATTTGGAATGAGTTTAATGGGAGAACTTAAATATTTTATTGGATATCAAGTGTTTCAAAATGAAAATGGTATTGTTTTGAATCAAAGTAAATATACAAAGGATATTTTAAAATGTTTTTGTTTGGATAGTATTAAGGAAAGTGAAACTCCTATGAGTATTGTTTGTAAATTCGATGCAGATGAAACTGGTAAACCAGTGGATCAAACCAATTATAGAGGTATGATTGGAATCTTACTTTACCATAATTCTATTCAACCAGATATTTTGTTTAGTGTGTGTATATGTGCAAGATTTCAAGATAATCCCAAAGAATCTCATTTACTTGCTGTTAAAATAATTTTTAAGTATCTTAAACATACTATAAACTTTGGTTTGTTTTACCCAAAAGGACAACCCTTTGAGTTAATAAGTTATTCAGATTCTGATTTTTCTGGTTGCAAGTTGGATAGAAAAAGAACTTTAAGAACATGTCATTTATTGGGAAAGTCCTTAGTATATTGGTGTAGTAAGAAGCAGAATTCAGTAGCATTATCCACTGCCGAAGCAGAGTACATTGCTGTTGGTAGTTGCTGTGCCCAAATTCTGTGGATGAAACACACTCTTTTGGACTATGGATATGACTTTAGGCATGTTCCAATCAACTGTGACAATACTAGTGCAATAAATATCTCGAATAACCCAGTTTCTCACTCTAGGACCAAACACATTGATGTAAAGAACCATTTCTTGATAGATCATTACCAAAATTGTGATATTACTCTTGAGTTTATATGCACTGAACATCAATTAGCAGACATCTTCACTAAACCTTTGAGTTCAGAAAGGATATGTTACATTAGAAATGAGTTAGGTGTGTTTAACCTTGATCGGTAGCTAACCTCACCGATGCGAAGTTCTCACCGATGTAAAATTCTCACCGATGTAAAATTTTCACCAATGCGAAATTCTCACCAATGTAAAATTCTTAATGATGATAAATTCTCACTGATGTAAAATTCGTACTGATGTGAAGTTCTCACCAATGTAAAGTTCTCACCGATGTAAACTTCTCACTGATAGGAATCCTCACTAATAGAAATTCTCACTAATGTGTGTGCTGTTTTAAAACTTCTCTCTACTGGGAGAATCTAAATCTTTTTTACTTTATTTCATTTTATTTATTTATTTTATGTTTCCTAAATAATAAAACGAATGTCCGAGCTACCAATAAATCCACCGAGCCTCAAACCATAACCCTCAAACCTTAGCTCCTGAATCCTTAGAGAACCCTAAATCCTTCAAACCAGCGATGGAAAAAACCAAACTTCCTACCATCAGAGATGACTCTATTGAGCCGAAAATAAAGAAGCATAGGACCGAGTAAGAAGCAAGTGGTAGTGGAAGTGTTTCTAGAACTAGGTCGGGGAAAAGACTAGTGAATACTCATCTACAAAATTGAGTTATTATGATTGAAAAGGAATTGTGTGTAGAATGGATACTGCCTAGCAGGTCCTTAGTGCTCGAAGTTCTTGAAGATCAAAAATGGGTAGAGTGTTTTTCGAACAACAATGGTCCTTACTTTCCAAAATTAGTAAAACAGTTTTATGATTTTGTAACCTTTGATGAATCGGAAAATAAAAATCGAGTAACCTATTTTGTGAATGGAAAGGAGATGTCATTTTCATCTGTTGAATGGGATGAGTGCTTGAAAATTCCACATGAAGGAGTATTTGGATATGTCGCGAGAGCCATGCGACCTACCAGTGACATTTTTTATTATGAGACAACTTTAGAAGAGCTTACTGGTGATGGAAGTCAAAGACAAGTAGTTGCTGCAGAAATGGATGGAGAGAATAGATTGGTGTTCAAATTTGTTCAACATGTCTTGATACTGAGGAGAGGAGACTTTTCTAATTTGATATATCAGGATATATATCTCCTGTACATCTTAAGACATTGTTTATGGGTTAATTTGTACAGATTGCTGATGCTCCAGATGGAAGACATGACAAGGCCGAAATCAAAGACAAATGCCATATTCTTTGCTAAGTTGATCTCTGTGATGATCAAGGTAAAAGGGGTTGCTGAGTCTCAAGATGAGATAGTGGTAGTGAATAATAGGTTCTGTATCACAACTATAGTTTGTAAGTACATGAAAATAAACTGGAACCCTTGGAGAGGAGAATGGTTCAATGATGACCAGAGGGTGTATGACAAGTTTAATCCTGCGGATCATCCTTCAAGACCAAAGGATGTGAGGGATCCAGGTCTGGGACCTGATGAAGAGGATCCAGAATACAGTTATGATTTAGAAGATGGAGAGTCCTCTTCTGATGAAGGAGGAGACCCTGACTTAACTCCTAGCCCAACCCCTGAAAAAATTGATCAACAAAAATCAAATAAGGAAGAAGCTGATTTAGAGGCTGTTTAAGCGGCTGTTGTACATAATGAAGAAGATTTTCATGAGAGTGAAGCATATCTGTCACCTGATTTGATCCTGAGTCCAGTGATTGGACAATATTTAGTACCTACTGAGAAAGAAAATGAAGTTGACACACCCTTCCCTAATCCCGAAGACCCTCCTACTACTGCAGTGATGGAAATGATAGTGGAAGATTCTCCTCAGGATGAAAGACCTGCTGAGAATGCTGCTGAGCATGATGCTGAGAATGCTGTTATCCTAATTGAGGATGCAACCATTGAGGGTGAGCATAAATCTAAGTTTGTAAGTGTTACAGTGGATGTTGGTTTTAATGATTGGGAAGAAGACCCTGGTTTTGTAGTCTGTGGTTTAGACTATCCTGATTCAGAAAATGAAGCGTCTCTAAATAGACTAAAAAATGTTTATGATGTTGAATCTGAAATATTTCCTAAATATTTGGTCATAATGCATGATCTGGATACTTTAAATAAAAATCGTAAGGACAGTTTTGTGGAAGAAGTAAAGAAGATGGAAGTTTCTCTCGTATCTTTAGTTCAATCGATTATGACTGACTCAGTGGTCAGTTTAGCATCTGAAAGAGTACCTACTGCAGTTGTACCTGCCGATATGATCACAAGGGCTGATCTGGAATCCATGAAGGATGAGCTGAAAGAATATTTTAATGCCTCGGTTACTGAGATGAAGCACAGTTTTGCTGAAGAGATGAGTATGTTGGAATGATATTTTGCACTATCTCTTTCCTGTAATTTATCAACTTTTATGGGTGAAATAGTTGAAGAAGTTAAAGACTGTCAGGCTCAGGTTTCTAGAATTGAAGCAGATCTTGAAGCTCTAAAGGAATCTGTTGTTTCTTTAGACTCTTACATGAGCTCAAAATCCCAAGCAGATAAGGACTTAGCTTATGTGAAGAGTGTTGTAATCCAGATGGTTTCAGTATTTGAAGGTTTCAAAACATCTATGAAAGATCATATTACAATCCAGGATTCCCAAGTTCAAAATCTTATCAATGGATTGACCAAAATCTTCAAAGAGACTATATCTTTCTCTGTTGGTTCTCTTGCATCTAAACCTTCAATGGATTTGAATCAGTTTCGAGCTATGATGAAAGAGGAGGTTGGTTCTGCCTCAACCAGTGGCTCTGTGGACTCATCTGAACTGAGCAGAGTTTTTCTCTCTACCAGAGATTCAGCCAGAGAAATTATGATGATATTCCAAGACTACATGAGAGAAGCATATGTCTCTCAAAAAGAATTGAAAGAAAAGGTGGACTCCTATTTCTCCAAAATTTACACAAAGACCCAAATGACCAGTCATTTCAAGCTTCTGATTGAAAATATGAAACTGCCGCCTGTCAATCAAGACTTCAGAGAGCAAGTTAGCAAGCTAAGATAATTGACTCCAGTATTGGACAAGTTTGTGGAGAACAAGTATTACTTGATATCCTCTATGGAGAGAGGAGTAGAAATCATTATGGATTTTAGAAATCTGTTACTAACTTTTCTTTATGTTGATGCCAAGCCAGTGATTGTCCCTCCTGCTTTGCCTACCTCTGCTTCTACTGCTTCTCCAATTCAGCTGACTCCTATCCAAGCCATTCTATGCCTCACACCTATGATCACACAGAGGACTACTCAATATAGGCCAGGCACAATGTCAGTTTCTTAGCCTCCTGTGGTCATTTCAGGAATTCCTAAGCCTTCACTAGTATCCTCACCACCTGAATCCTCTTCTGATCCCAAGGGAAAATCTCACATTGAGGATGTGGATTGATCAATTGTCTTGAATGTTTGATAGGAATCCTATGTATTTTGTTTTCTGTTTTTGTACCTTTTTGTATCATTTAATACAAGTGATTTTCTTATATTCCTATTGTTCCATTTGTCTTTTTTATTTCCCACTTTTTTATTATCACAAAGGGGGAGAAATACTCTCTAAGTATCAAAAGAGTAATACATATTCACCCATAGGGAGATATATCAATGAAAGGGGGAGAAATTTTATCTAAGATCTATCATGCTTTTCCCCTTTGATACCTCTGAATTTCATCTTCTGATACCAGTTCCTTTTATCTCATCCTCTGATATCATTTCATTTAGTTCTCTGATACTACTAAATTTTACCTCTTATATCATGGATTTTTCTTTTATCTCTGATACATTTAATTCTATCTTTGATAAATTATGTTTTATACCATACTGTTTCCTCTATGAAAATTGGGTTTAATTTTATATCCTCTGATATAATTTTTTTAAAATGATAATATCATAAGTTGTGATTATCAAAAAGGGGGAGATTGTTGACCTCACCTGTTTTGATAATCCCAATTATGCTTTCATATACTTTGATAATCTCAATATAATATTTTTCTATATATTAATTCTTTCAATCTGTGATCAAGATGATAATAATATTCAAATAATCCCTGAGATAGCTTAATCTTTGATTATCCATGTTTATATAAGCTCTGAAGTAATTCAAACCCATTCAGATATGTTTTGTATAAAATAGATAAGTATTAAGTCACTAGTATGCGTTTAGCTAGAGCAACTGGTACTCAGTATATCGATAGACTTAGTCTTTCGGTAGACAGAGTCACCGTTACACTAAGGTCACCAATATGTACAGAGCTACCGACAGACAAACAGACCAGAGCTACTGATAGACAGAAGTCTACCAATGGAACCAGTTCAAAGATTCAGTCTACTGATACAGAGCAGACGAGCTACCAATGTACCTGTCTACCAGTAGTTACTGATTGAATACTAATGCAAAGATCTACTGATGGAGAGGCACTAACCAATGGATCAAAATATACTGATAACAAGAGCTACTGATGGATCTAATGTCACCGGTATATGAGCTACCAATGCAAGTTCAAAAGAGCTACCGATGGAAAGTTTTGCGATACAAAGTCCACCATGCATGTCTACTAATAGTAGGCTACTAATTCTTGACCAACCAGTCAAACCCTATACTCTTCATACTATTTATATATTTAGACAATGGTTACATTTTATGGTTTTAATGTAGTTAATGTTATTTAATGATTTCTATTGCATGTCAGGGAACCATACCTAGTACCCATGCAAAAGGCGATTATTATTTTCTTCCAAAGCTGAAAGCTATAAAGGGATGGAAAGAGAACACTAGATATATGGATGTATGTGACACTAAAGGCACTAAGAAGACACATGAAGGGTGAAAGAGACTAGAACTGAAAAAAAAATTCAAATGTGGATAATTTTTCACTAGTCTACATCCATACTCCAAGAATCCTGGACATACACGAAGAAACTTATTCTAGAGGAGAACACAAGATGCATATTGAGTGAAGAACTACAAAAAAAATTTCATGCACTCAGGATGTTAAGCTGGACCAAGAATCAAAGAAGAAAATGAAACTCTGTTTTCTGAGAAAAACCAAAGAAGGACTCAAAAGATTTTCTGATAAACCAAACGAGTCCAGAGCTGCACTGCTAATCACTAAAGCATTTCTAACCTCAATCATATTCATCTTAGTAATTATTTTTCCTTACATTTCGAGAAGTGTGTGTACCCTATTTATTCTACAAACATACTGACTCCTGTACTAAGCTGGAGGAATCTTAAATCCTCACTCAAACTTTATATCCCCTTGTTTCCCACTGTGGATAGTGGTAGAGGTCGAGTAAGACCTGAACAGCCTGTGTGCTATTGTTTGCTTTTCCCACGAAAAACTGTGGTAGAGGTATTTGGACCTGGACAGTAGTGTACTATTGTTTACCCCTGATCCATGGTGTGGATCAATTCATATAAATTGTTGAGAGGACTAAGTCTCGGCTTGAGACTGAACCTCTTGGTTATTTTTGTTGTGCATATTAATTTACGTCTATAAGTATACTATATATTTATTTCATATTCCGCTGCTATTACTTTGAAATAAAAAAATGTTTTAAAGATAATTTGATAGTTAAATTAGCAAGTGTATATACTTATTGTAAACCAGTAAGTAAGTTTCAAAAGATAATTTAATCTTCATATTAAGTCAACTGAGACATAATCAATCTTTGAGAAACTGATTGAACATTTACACTCTGTATAGATTTACTACAGTTTAACTTTGTTTTTAAATTGGTGGTTTTTAAGAGAAATAATTTTAACAGAAATTTTTATTGGAACTCAATTCACCCCCCTCTTGAGTTTCCACTCCGAACAACAGTATATATCAAGGTTTTATTGAAGAACCTAGGTGGAGGGAGGATTAAGATCTTCAAATGGAGGAAGAAGGCCTACTCTATCATTTGAAATGAAAAAAGAGGAAGGGTTGAGTAAAGTTTTATTTAAGGTAAAAATAATAATTTTACCCAAAATATTAGGGTTATATAGGTTGGCCTCATGGTTGTCTAAACTGTACACCAGTTGTGTGCCTCCCAATATCTAAGGAGGGACTCTACACTGTTTCATGTGCATAGTTTGACTAACCATGAAAAGACTATGGTACATGCATCTGAAAAAAACTACAGACCCCTAAGAATGGGTGTGTGTCCCCAGGTGCTTGATTAGTGAAAATTAGGCACCCTAGTTACCTCCTTAAAATTCCCAACCCAGTTAGGGGAAACTGTAAATACTGGATCTCATAGTTTCCACTAACCATACATCCAAGTTATTTTCTCTACTGGATGGGGTTTAGAGCTCCAAAAAAACCACGAAAACTACTCAAAACTACCATGAACTCGTTATAAATTAATATTTGGTCCACGATAAATAATTATACTAAAATTTAAAGGATCTATACTTCATATAAAAATTAGGTTCTTACATGATTACCCCTTAAAGGAACTGTACCATGAGTTTAATTACGAAGGCGTTGAAACACTGTCTGAGAATAACTTTGTCCTTTGAGTACCTACATCATCTACCATAAAACACATACTAAAAGGAAAACAAGCCTAGAATATCCTTCATGCTCTGGTCAATGATGCATATATGAGAGTCTTCAAAATATGCATCAACATTTAACTCATGCTCATCAGGATTAAAAGTATGAGATGGGTCAACATGATAACGACAAAGTTATGAAACATAGAAGGCCTCATGAAAAGGAAGGTACCTATGAGGTAATAAAAATTGATAGGATATCATCTCAACTCTCTGTAAGATCTCCAAAGGACCAAAAAAGTGAGGTGACAATTTCTCTTTCCTATGCATCCATCTATTCTCATGTATGATCCCCAGCCTCGAGCTCCAGAGGTCATCAATGAATATTGGCATAAGATTTATTTTTCTTGACATAGTATTATACATATTTTTCTTAATCCATTAACCCTTATCTAAATTCTCCTAAATGAGAAAATAACCCACCAACGTTGCCTCTCCTACCTCTGACCAACACAGGGGGGAATGGAATGACTAACTGTATATTTCCTCATAAGGATCCATATGTATCATCTATTTATAACTATTATTATAGGTGATTTATATGAAGGGGTTATTCTTCTCCCAAGAAACACCAAAATCAAGGATGTATACTCATATCATGTCCAAAAACACCTTTATTTTCTATTCCGAATATACATTAGTCTGAGTGTGAAAAGGTGTGCTAAGAGGAACCTTTATGCCCATAGCTCTTTGTAAACCCTACCATAACCTCAATGTAAAATGACAGTCCCTATCTGAAATAATAGTATGAGGGACCCCATGTAACCGTATAATCTCACATACATTAAATATTTTTATCCCATCAATTGAGAACACCTCTTGGATAGGAATGAAGTGGGATACCTTTTTCAATGGAAACATGACTACCCAAACTATGTCACTACCTCAAGTATAAATTGGTAAGATGAAGAAAAAATTCATCACAATGTCATCACATTTTCATTCCAAGACTAGTAATAGTGGTAACAACCTAGTAGGTCATGGGCTCTCCACTTTAAACTACTGACAGGTGGATAATCTAGTGATATAACTTGTTATCTGACATTTAATCCCTAGACACCAATAATTTTAAGATATATCACAATATAGCATGGGGATACCCAGGCGAACTATCCACTGAGAAGAATTTGAATCATGTATCAGATCCTCTCTTGAAATTTTTCAAACCTAGATACTCTCGAGGTTACCTAGGATGTCTTCATTACTTTTAGATGAATCTACAGGAAAGTCCTCAAAAAAATAATCTCTTATAAGACCAAGTCCTCAAGGTTTGAGAACTACATCATATTCACTCTCTCCAGTTGTGTAGATGTTTCTGCTAGTGATACAAGTAAAAACTATCAATTATGGACCTGAAACTCTATATGAATATCATAAAATAGATCCATAAGTTTCAAATATCTAGTGCCCTCATGAAATTCCTATGTATAAGTCCTAATATTGAGATATTCTACAAAATAATTTCATTTCTCAGGTGTATAGGCAACATAAAGTCAATGTACTATAGATATTCAACCCATATTCACTACCTATGAATAAATCCATTCTATCTGAAGATATAATATAGAATCTTGTGGTCTTTAAACACCCAAAAACTATCTCCCAGTAAGTAATGCCTCTACATATCAAGGATTTTAAGAAACTAACCACTTGAGATTATACATTGAGTAATTTTTCTAAAGAGGCTTAAACTTCCCCGAACATATTAAATGAAACTACATTCCTACATCCAAACTACTCTGAGACTAATACTTGATGCATCAAAATAGACTATATAAATTCATCCCAAATCTGGAAGAATCAGGATCAGTACCAGATTTATTCTCCCTTTCAACTCTTAAAATGTTGACTCATAGGATTCAGATAATATAGACATCACAAAATTCTTATTCAATCCCATCAGAGGTGCCTCTAAGTGTGAGAAGTCGTGTATGGAACTCTTATAGTAACCAGATATCCCCAAGAAACTCAGTAAGTAAAAAATATTCTTGGGAAGATCCCACGTATATACAACTCTTGCCTTATTTGGATCAACTAAAGCTCATGCCTCTAAGATAAAATAACCAAGGATGTAATTCTTGTTTATCTAGAAGTGACATTTACTGATCTTATCATTCAGATGGTACTCCCTCGGTGTATTCAAAATGATCTCATGATGAGTTTCATAGTAACATTGGGTATGACAATACAGTAATATGTAATCTTTGAAGAACAAAAAAATTAATCTATATAGGGATGGAAAACCCTATTCATAATATCCATGAAGATGGAAGTTTCATTCATAATACCAAATGGAATCACAAGATACTCATACAAAATTTACTAACTATAGTAATACATATGTGAAATATCTGAAGGCTTGACTCGAACCTGGTGATAACTTGATCTCAGGTCAATCTTCAAGAATAACCTCTCTCATCTGAGCTGGTCAAAAATATAATCTATCCAAGGTAAGAAAACAATGTTTTTAATAGTAATCTGATTCAAATTTTGATAATCCATGCAAAGCCTGAGGGTTATATCCACCTTCTAGAAGACAATGACTAGTGAATCCTAGGAGTAAATATGAGACCGTAAGACACCTTTGGCATCAAAATATTCAAACGACCTCTTGAGCTCCTAAAAATTAGTAGTTTCCATACATTAAGAAGGAATTTATATCGGTACAGATATAGGAATTATCTCGATAGTAAACTCTACCTATCTCTCACAAGGTAGTTTGAAAAAGTCATCAGGGAAAAATCCATGAACCAGAAAACTATAAGAGGAAAATCAGTCTGTTGTATCCCCCGGTCATCGATACTAAGGCTATAAATCTAAGAGGTCATTCCACCTTCCCCAAGGTACTTTGGTCAAATTCTACCTTCTTTAATATCCCATTCATCCTTTTAAAGAAAGTAACTACCTTTTATGATATAAATGACACCCTATGGTGATAAACATCAACATAGTACTGATATGGAACCAACCAATCCTTCTTGAGAATGAAATAATAGCATGTAATCATAAGGATGAAGAGGTTCTGTAAGAAACTATGGTTTCCTACCTCAAGAGGGGAGTCCATGCACTAAACTATACCCTCAGAACATATACCCAAAGGTGTTTCAATCATCATAATGCCAAAATATTACTCAACATGAAGACCAAGCCTCTCCAAAACAGGCCTAAATATGGAGTAATGTGATGAAACTATATTTATTAAGAAACAAATGATAATATAGGCTATTAGAATAATACCTCTAATAGTAGATGGTATTTCATATTTATTTTATAGTATAGGATGTACTAAATAAATTTGGCCCAATCCACGGACCTATGCTACAACCTAACTACCTAGAGTGGGTATTCTATGTTGTAATTTTGTATCTAAATCATGGATAACATGCCCAAGACCTCCTCCTATGAATTCACGAACAATATTACTCTAGCTACATTCCTAGTGAGATGTTACTGATCATGATCTTAAAGTTGGATCTATCATTGATCCTCTCCCACTCATCACATAATGTAAGGTCCCACAGAAACACTATAGATTCTCCTATCTTCCATATCCTCAGCACTTGAAAGGGTCTCTATAACACATAATATTCTTATTCCCAAGCTTCCCACTCTGGTGACAAACCATGTAACTATTTCCGGGTGTCACCTAGTTTTTTTTCTCATATACATTGTGTCAAAGTGTATCTTCTGACAGGTAGTTGAACCAATACCATGTTTGGGACTCAAAAACGCCCCATCTCACACTGTATACTTCCCTATGATTTTTCTCAAGGATGAGGTCCTTGTTCATTATATCAAATTAGGTAGTCAACTTGGGAATTTTTTCCTAAAATGAAAAGGATACCTCAGTCCATCCTTAAATCATCTCACTTTCTTTGGCTCATCATCAAGTATAAATAGGTGAAAAGATATGAAGCTATATAAAATGAGATGAATAGTTCCTAACATTCTTATAACCTTACTTTAGGTTCATGAACTTCTTGGAATTACCATCCCATAAGGTCTCGGTGAAGACATATTCATTGAATATTGACTAGAAATTTCTTCATGCAACTTCTTTATACTAATATTATTATGTTAGAATATCCCACAAGCATTTGAAATATCCTTGAAGAATATAAATAGAAATATTCACTCTCCTCTTGGGACGTGTCTCTAGAATCTCAAATACAGACATAATTGTCTTGATCCATAGCTGGGTAGACTGTGGTCTGTCAACCCCATAAAATGTGGGAGGATGCAACTACAAAAACTCCCATGTCAACTCTCATAAAGAAGGGGAAGAGTGCATATCTTTCTATATTGTCAATATAGTCCACATAAATTCTCATAGAAAAAAAATCATCTCCCACTTCAGGAATTGGAAGAGGTACCATCATTGGGAGTACTGAAGGTATCACTAGATGCTCAGGTCCCACCACCTCGAGAGCATGGTCGTCCATCCTCCTAGAAAATGACTAGAGGAAATCGTAATGGCATAGCTATACACATAACCATTTGGTACTAGTTCACCTAGGACTCCATCAAAAGGTTCACCGTCTACACAGTACATGACATGTGCAGGAAAATCCCATGTAGGTGTGAGTACACCAATACCCATTAAGAAACCCCAAAACCACAAATAAATATATCAAAAGAAAGATACAGTCAGATCAACACAAGTATATATCTGTAGATCATATAGAAAGAATATCCATATATACTCAACCAAGACACATACTTTAGAGTTAAGTCAAAACTGCCGCATACCAACACTAGGAATTTAGCTCAAAGATTCCATGAATCACTCATCTGAGAGAATTTACACTTGAGTCAGGTAGCATTGCTGACATCCTTCTAAGAGGTACTACTTTTTGGGTCTCGCCATGAGAGAGATACACTAATATATTTAAAGAGATAGATATGATACAATAGATGAGGATCAAATCTAGATCCATGCTCAAATATGAATTATCCTTCTATGTAGAGGATCGTCTCCCATGTAGTGTTTTTCATGTCGATACCATGAACTCCACATAGGGAACAAAGAATGAATACATGATCCTACTCTAGGCCTCTCAGTGGATTCCAAAAACTCTTTCCCTGAAGTCCTACTGAAGTGATCATCATGTAATGGGTAGGAAATGATACATACCTACCTTTATAGAAATGATAAAGGGAAAAAAACCTAACGAAAATTTTCCAAGATATAGGGAATAAGATAATAAATCCATGTAGAAATGGGTACACAGTGTGTAGTAGGGTTAGATGTCATGTTCCATAGACCTGGGTACTTCCCATGTACACAACCCATGTCTTTATAATATGTCAGGTAGAAGACTGGTACATGGAGTGTAAATGGATTCACACATCGTTTCGTTCCATCTGGGGTCCTCCCGTGTACCCATATCATTTTCTAGTACATGGGGGCATCCAGTACATGGGGTAGCCCATATATCTGAATCAATCAATGTCATGTAGTGTAGTATACCCAATATAGAAAAAATGTGTACTCCATATTAGGCTTGTGTGCTCTACAGAGTACACGCCGAGTGGTCCCGCAAGGAACACACTTCATGGAGCTGAGACTACACATCGTGTGTTCTTGAATTTCCAATAGGTTGTGTTCTTCCTCTATGTGCCTCATTCGGTTTATCGGGTTCCACTTTAGTGCTCGATTAACCTCAAAACTCAAGATCCCAGTTCTTTTTGCCACCCTAACACCCAAACAAGGGGTTTCGAATCATCAATCATCTTGGAAATCCATTTTAATTTATTCTAACATTAAAATATTGAAGAAATATTTCTCTTAGTTTGATTCAATCTGTCATATGTTGTCATCACCACACCTCCATAGGGTCATCCCAATGTTGGATCTCAAATTTCATATTGTTTCACCAAGAATTGAGGGCACAATAAATGACTGTTCAATGTTTGGGGAGGAAGGAAGAACACGTATTAGGAATTATAGAAATTGAGGGAGATAATTCACAAGGAACAAACATTAAGAAATGACCCTCAACCATTGTTCGTTCTGGCCTAAATTCAATTATATAATAATAATAAATTAATTAAGAAATTACTCTCTAGGAACAAATCCTAATAAACCCCACAAATATCATCCTATCCCAACATATACAAATGATCCATGGGGTAATGTATTTTTGGGGTAGTCTATGTTCGTCGTAGGAATAATGAATGGGAAATAAGAATTCAAATAATGTATCCTATGAAGATTTTAGATTTATCACTAATGAAGATTGATTGACACATCATCTCTATTGGTGATATCCTACAAGAATATCATTTATTGAATTTTGATTCAAGGTCCTATCATCTCCTTCCGAGAGGATTCTATGGGTTTTTCTCTCTCAGGCCTCTATATGATTATAGGGTTTTATGCCAAACCCTAGATCTCTATATAAAGGTATATTTAAAATGAAAATTGTTTCTATGTCATTGAGTTGATGAAATGGTAATAAAATAAATATTTTTCAACTTATTATCTTCATTAAATGTTCCCGTGTAAAATTTACATAGATGACCCATGTCAACCAATGTTTGGTCACACTTAAGGTAAAAACATTGTTCTAAATGAAACATTTCCCTCATAATTCTGATCCAAGCACCCTCTTAGAGGTTATTCCACTTTTTCAGGAAAACTGTGTGTGTGTGCTATATAATATTTTAATATTTTTCAAAAAAAATATTTTGGGAATGTCGGGAAATGGAATCGCACACAATCTCAGTTCCTGGTGTTGAAATTAATCCAAATAATAATTAAAAATAATATACAAAAAATACAGGATATTACATTCTCCCCACCTTGGAGAATTACATCCCTAGAAATCAAAAAAATGACTACTAAAAAATATGAGGGTACTAAACATGAATATGAGCCTCCCACTCCCAAGTGCCCTATTGAAAATTCCCATAGCATGTCCTCTAGAACCTAAATAGTCCACTCCATCCGGCCATTCGTCTGTGGGAGAAACACTGTGATCAAGCGAAACTAGATCTCAAATGCCTCCTGCAATCTCTTCAACAAACAGGATGTAAAACAATCATCAAAATATGAAAATATTATCAATTGGACTCCATGGAGTCAAAATATCTTCTGAACATAGAGGCATTCCAAGCTCTCTACTGAAATCTTCATTCAGATAGCTAGGAGGTGGGCCAAATTGGCGAGTCAGCCGACGAACACCCAGATGGTATCATATCCCCTAGATTTATGTGTAACACCCACAGTGAAGCCCATCGATAATCCACACTACTTCTATTACAACACCTTTGGGGGTTGAGCTAAACCAGCGGGAACCTGGTGCTTAGCCTTCACATACTAAAAATTAAGGCATCAATAAAACATTTATGAAACTCCTTAATTTATCTGTATCCACCAAAACTGATGTCAGAGGTCCTAGTACATCTTCTTTAAAACTATATGTACTACCAAAGGGGACATATGAAACTTCATGAAAACCTATTCTCGCAATGCCACTGGTATAATTGTCCATCATTTGAAAGTATTGAGGATATCCCCACTGTTCAAATATCCATTATGAGCATGACCTGTGGACATCTAAGCCTGTAGGGTCTCGTAGTGGATATTCCCAAGTTGTTCCTCCCTGACTCGCAATAAGAATATTGGGGTAACAACCAATTAATGGAGGAAATATGATCCATTTCCAACCATAAAAAATAATTTTATTGAGGAAAACTACTTTGACGCTTCACTCATCAAATGCGAAATAGATCTCCTGCAGAGAGAATCATCCACCACACCCCTTTCCCATGTGTATTGAAAATATTAGATTCATAGTCCTAAAGGATCTCTATCCATAACTACTATATCATGTTAATATCCTTATTAGATAAGATATAATTGAGACTCTAGTGATCAAAGTAGATGATAAACCACTCGCCCATTAGGTAGTGTCACCAAATCTTCAACAGAAAGACTACCACTGCTAACTCAAGATCATGGGTCCTGTAGTTCTTCTCATTTCATCCAAACTAGCATGAAACATTGGCAATCACTGCTCAAATCTTCATGAGGACACAACCACAACTAGTTCTTAATGCATTCTAGGACACTACATACTCTACACCCTCCTAAATTCTCAAGATCAGAGCGCTCATCAAACTCTACCTCAGTAGTTAAAAAGTCTGATGGCACTTCTTTTTCCACACAATAGGCTTCCCCTTTTGAATAAAAGTTATCATAGGTGCTGATATCCTAGAGAAATCATGTATGAATCTTCAATAATATCCTTCTATACTAAAGTAATATCTACACCTATGTCGCATTCTTAGGTGGCTCCAATGCTAACACTGCCTCAACCTTGGACCGAGTCCACTGCCAGTCCATCTTCTGAGATTTCATGTCCTAGAATGTGGGCCACCTCTATCCAGAACTAGAATTTATATATTTTACCATAAATCTAGTGCTCTCAGAGTAAATCCAGAACAATCCTTAAGTGTCTCGTGTGCTCCTCCTCAGACTTTGAGTACATAAGTGCATCTTCAATGAAGACTACCACAAAATGGTCCAAGTAAGGCTGTAAGATCTAGTTCATGAGTCCCATAAACCCTAATAGGAAATTCTCCATGCCAGTGGGAATCACCATGTACTAATAATGTTGGTAACGACATCTGATGGTAATCTTCAGTATATCCTCATCTCGTACTCGTAGTGGGTGGTATCCTGATCGGTGGTCATCCTTCAAGAACCATCGTTCCCATTTAAATTGATCAAAGATGTCATCAATTCTTGGTAGTTGATACATGTTAATCATAATCACATGGCTCAAGAATCATTAGTCCACACACAACCTAAAAATCTCATCTACCTTTTGAAAACTAATTTGGGTCCACCTAGGGTGAAATACTAGGCCTTATTAAACTCTTCCTCTACGAGTCCTCCAACTTCACTCTCAACTCACAAAACTCTACAAGAGCCATCCAATATGATACTATCAATATCAGTGTTGTCTATGGGTGTAAATCAATGAAGAAATATATCTCCCAGTAGGCAGTTAATCCTTTATCATCTTCAGAAAAGATGTCCTCATACTCCACTACCACTGTTGTAAACTAGAATCCCATAACATCTAGTGCACCAAGGGCCAGGCTATCCAACTGTTGAGTAATTAGATACACCCTCCTATGCATGTTTTCATATCATACTGTATGGGTTTCATTTTTCACTAATAATGTAAAACATCATTCCATCACTATGAATACATCACACCATTCACAAAAAATATTCAATCTGTGTATGGATAGTGGATAACCAATACATACTAAGAATGACATAATAAAACCTCAAAACTGAAACCTTGAGGTTCCAACTGAAACTCTCTACTCCGAGGTTCAAGTCACACTATTGGAATAGATATTTTATCATCGAGTCTCCATGAGTAGGTGTCTTTAAGCATAAGGGTTGAGTCAACGGTTCAATTGGAATCTCTAGGAATCAAACAAGATATGTTGTGGAAAATGAATGACTAAAACATGTGCCTATTAATACTACAACTAAAGTAGGAAAGAAAAATATCATAACTTGAATCATTATTGGATCCAATGGGTCATAATCCTCAACTGAATGCATTTTTTCTTCCCCTGTCCTCCAGCTCCCTAATTTTGGCATAGACCACCGATGGGTGGTGGGGGTAGAAAGTCGAAATGTCAACCACCTCCTACTTCTCTCCCATCTCCTCTACTACATCCACCACCATAAGAATCTATCATCTCCTATCACTATCTACGCCTCGGTGGTCCATCCACAGTATCATTATCAGTATTTTGATGGCTGGGACAATCTCAAGTGAGATGTATCCTATAATCACATGAAAAACACTACCTCTCCCATGCCTGACTTGACCCACCCTGTGAGTCATGAACTACATATCCTATGTTATGGGTCTTCCTATTGTGACATATCCAATTTCATGGTTTCTAAGATTTACGTCATATTCCTACTACTGAGATCTCTAATCTTTCCTTCCCTCTTTTGACAATCAATGGTTGTATCTTCTTAGACAAGAATCTTTCAATCAAAAATCCTTTCTCAAGCACCCCGACATAAGTAGGAATTCTAAAAGGGATAAAACATGCTTGGTCATCTTTATTAATACCTCTATTGATGTTCTAATGCATATATTAATTATCGTGTATCATATAGATCAAGTAACTAGAGATTTTTGTATGCCTCGATGAATAATCAGATACCGACATGTCGTCCTTTCATAGTTGAAGAAGCTCATGGACATGCATAGACCTAATCATTTAATGTGAGAAATCCTCTCTGAAAGAGTTATCAAAATTTGTCAATGAAATAGTCTCCTTGTTGTAATACTGGGTAACTAAACCCCACAATTTCACTACTGATCCATATAGAAGGCTCACCACCATGACCATCATCTGATCCTGCAGTGTCCTACCTGGATGGAAAACCCAAGTCACTACCTCAAAACAGTCCTCAGATGCCTGATCATTAGGCTCAACTAGAAACCTGAGGAGTCTCTATCTCTGAAACACGTAAATCACACTCATCATGTGCTCCTCATGGGATGGTATTTTGGATACCATGTGTTGATATAAAGGTGGAAGCATGTCTTGTGCACCACCTAGAGGTAACATCTAGGGAACTGGTCCATGTATCAAAGCCTTATCACTAAGCGGGTAAATATCATGATAGAGCTGCTAAATTCAAGATGGTATGTTTCCCGGAGGCATCCTGAAATAAAACAAGATATACCATGGTAAATGAGTATATCTAGAGAGATGAATCAATAAAGACATGAAAACTACAACCCATTCTTATATGATGCATTTACCATTTTTTCACACAATGAGTGTTTTATATAACGAGTTGAAAAGTAGGTCATCAGAGTCCTGATGTATGGATACATCAACTATCACACCAACACTGGATTCCCTAACAAGAAAGCTGAACTCGAAACACGTGAAATTATTTCCCAAAACCAATATCATAAACTATTGGTCCTATTATTGAACCGACCAGCTCTAATACCACTCTATCATGACCCATCCCATTGGGGCCCATGATGCGGCTTCTAAATCCATCTTTCAATATTCCAGGGGATGGTGATTAGCTTTGAGTAGGCATATCACTAACATGGGAGGCATTTCCTATGTACCTGTATGGATACACACATCTCCAATCCCACAAAATGTTGAAATGTAAAAACCACTATGTAGAAAATTCATGCATACCAATATATATCATAACCACTGTACAATGGAAAATAAATTAAAGTAATCAAGTATAGAATAAAATCCCACAAAAAAGAGTCTATAACCATAAATCTAACCTATATGAAAAATTTACTGGGACTACTGTCTGTAGAATTAGGAACACACCCCGGTCTATCTGGTCTCACCGATCACTATATGGTCCTGGTCTACCTAGGACTTTTCCAAATGTTCTATCATATGCACAAGACACAACATGTTAATGAAAAGCACATACATAGGTGAGTATAACAATAATTAGTATGACACCTTGAAACAAAAAAGCAATACAACAACAGAAAGATATAGTCAGGACTACACAACTATATTTCTATAGAACATATAGAAAGAGTATCTAAATTTTATCAACCAAGACTCATAATCTTGAGGTAATTGATAGACACTACATACCAACACTAGTAATTCAGCCCAAAGTTTCCATGAAGCACTCATCCGGTAAAACACACTACTGAGTCTATTATCATTGATGATGTCAATCTGAGAGGTACTGCTGGTTGGGTCTCACCATGAGAGAGATATACTGATAAATCTAAAGACTGATATATGATATAGTAGATCAGGATCACATATAGATCCATGGGGTGATACCAACAACTCAATATATATTATCCCTCTAATTAAAGGATTGGAACCCACATAGTGTTGGTTACATCGATACCATGAACTCTACCAAGGGTACACAAAATGAATAAGGGATCCTACTTCAGGACTCTCATGGGATTCCAATAACTCTTTCCATGAATTCATGTTAAAGGGATAATAGTCCTATGAGTATAAAATTATTCATACCTACCTTCAGAAAAATGATAAAGGGTATAAACCGTAATGAAACTTGTCCATGACATGGAGGATAAGAGAACCAAGCCATGTAGAAAGGGGTAGACGACATGTACATGGGTCATACGCCTTGTCCCTTAACCTCGGGTACTTCCATTGAGCATGACCCATTTATTTAGAACATTTCATGTAGAATATGGGTATACAGAGAGTATAAAGGGTCACACACCATGTCCTTCCATCCAGGGTCCACCCGTGTACCCTGGTCATGTTCCAGTACATGGAGTCAACCCATATAACCTTTCCCATGTACAAATACACGAGGTAGTGCATGTATCTAGATCAGTCTGTGCCCTATGGTGGAGTACACACTATGTATGAAACTATTTACTCCATCATATGTCTGTGTACTCTCGAGACTACATGAAATGTGCTCTAGCAAGGAACATACACCGTGTAGATAGAACTACATGCCACGTGTTCAACAATTTAAAGCAGGTCATGTTCCTACTCCATGTGCCTCAGTCGATCATATGGGTTTGACTCTGGTGTTCGGTTTTCCTTGAAACACAAGATTAAGGTTTGTTTCACAATCCTAACACCTAAATGAGAGGTTTTGGGTCTTCAATCTTCTCAGAAATCCATTTTAATATATTCCAATAGAAACTGATCGAATAATGTTTTCTACCAATTCGCTTCGATCTATCTGATGCCATCACTGACACACCTCTTTTGGGTTGTCATGATTTAGGATATAAAATTTCATATCGTTGCACTAACTACTGAGGGTAAAATGTATGATTTCTCCATGTGTGTGTGGGGGGGGGGGGGTGAAGAACACGTATAAAAAACGCCCAAAATTGGGTGAGATAATGCATAAGGAACAATCTTTAAGGAACAAACCTCAGATATTGTTCATTCTAGCCTCAACTCGTTCCCATAAGAATGATAAATGAACTAATAAATTATTATCTGGGAAAAAATCTCAATAAACCCATCAAATATTATCCCTTTCTACATATACAATCTATACACAGGCTAATCTATTTGTGGATTAGTCTGTGTTCATCATAGGAATCAATAATGGGAAATAAGAATCGAAATAATCTATCGTACTTGGATTTTTGATCTCTCACTAACGAAGATCGATTCCCTCATCATCTCTATTGGAGATACCCATTAAGAATGCTTTTTGACGATCATTCATTCAAGGTCCTGTCATTGCCTACTGAGAGGATTGTCTAGCTTTTTCTCTCTAGGGACTCTCGAGGATTACAAGTTTATTATCCTAACCCTAGATCTCTTCCTAAGTGGTCATTTAAAATAATAACCATTAATAATCCATATTTAGATAAATTACAAATAAAATTAAAATTTCATTAATTTATGACATAACTTAAAAGTGTTAGTATAAAATTTTCATAGTTGACCCATGCTGGCTAATGTTTGGTGGCACATAGGGTAAAACCGCAATTCTGAACGCAACGGTGCCCTCATATTTTTGATATGGGCACCCTATTATAGGTTAGTCTACTTTTTTAGGAAACTTTTGTTTTTATGAAATATAATATTTTAATATTTTTCAAAAAATTGTTCTAGGCACATGGGACCTCATAATCACATGTCGTCTCAGTTTCTAGACTCAAAAGTAATCCATATAATATTTAAAAATAATACATAGAAAATCTAGGACATTAAAATCTAGATAGGGTGTGAGATAAAAATTTTAATCAAATCCCAATTACATATATAAATATACATTTAGTGTATTTAATATGGCAGTGTGCAGTTATAAAAAGCAGTAATGAAAATAGTAAATGGGTTGGCTCTGGTTCCTCAGAAACACTAGGCTGACTGTACCTTCTACAACCTAATATGAATAGTATGAATATATAACCATGTGTATACAAATATATGGATTGAATATATATGATTTTTACAACCATATATGTTGCTACCTCCACTGTCCTGGACTCAAGATGTAACTCAAAAAACGATAAGTTGTTGCATGTGTATCATATGTATTAAGGGAAGTCATACCCAGAATCAAAGTTGTAAGGGTCACCAAGCCCAATATAATAATCATAGGTTTTCCATTCTTGTATCACATTATTGAGTAACTATGCTCGTGTCATTAGAATAGTGTTTTTGTTCCCTATATTAATGTAAGGGTCACAAATCCCAATTTCACAGTAAGGAACTCCTTTCCCAGTATCACAATAAGGGGCCATCATGCTTGGTATCTTAATATGTGACACCATGACCAGTGTGAAAGTAAGGTATTCCATTATCAGTGTCACAATATAGGTTTATCATGACTGATATCAAAGTATATGGTCTCTATGTGTGTTTTTTGAATAAAGGGATTCCATGCCCATAAAATAATTTATCAGGACACACATGCCCATTTACCATTATTGACTAGGGTCTCCAAGCCCATACACCATTACAGTGATATGTAATCATGGGATTTAATATTATCCAATGGTTAATTCATAAATTTTTAAAATTTAATAATTACAAGAGAATAACCATCGTTAGATTTAATTAGGTTATGTGGTTTTACCACTCATATCTATTAAATTCATCATAAATTCATAATTTTTCTAGCCCTGCTGTACGAAAATCATTATCCATTTCATTATTTTTATCACAATATAGAATTAATCCCAAATAATTTTGATGATGTTTGAACATTTAATAATTTATATCCACATTGGAAAAGTGATTGGCACACCACATGGGGTGGACACCATTAAACGGTATTTAAGAATGTCATAAGGTTCTCAATGATAGCTACCAATAAAAGTCAGATTATATTTCAGGGAAATGCACTGTGATACCGGTATGCAGTCCAAGGTGACATATTTTAAAAAATTACAAATTTGGGGGATAAGAACTATAAAACCTTCCTCAAACATTTAGTGGAGTACTCACCTCGTTCCTGCCTTTGGTTTGATCTAGATATTTAGAAAATGATAAAAAAAATATGAATTCCCTAAAAACAGGACAAATGAGATTGGACCTCAATATCTCTTTTGATATAATGAATACTAAGAAAGGTGAAACATGGTTAATGAAATTACTGATGAATATCCAATGAGATGATCAAAACATGAATTAGAATTCAGAATGGGGTTTTATCTAATAACCAAGATAGAGGGAGGCTTGAGAGCTTCAAAGGGAGGGAGAAGGACTCCTCTATCCATAGAAATGAGAAACAAGAGAATGGGTTGATTTTAATTATATTTAAAGGAAAAAAATAATTTTACCCAAAATATTAGGGTTGCATGGTATGACTGCATAGTTGGGTAAACAGTGCACCAACCCCACACCTCCCACTCACTATGAAGGGACTCCACATAGTTTCATGAACACAGTTTGAGTAACCATTTAAAAACCATGTTTCACGAATCTACTAAAAACTATAGACCCCTACGCATGGGCGTGCGACCCTCTATGAGTGGTTTGGGAAAATCATGTTCCTACACTCCCCTCTGAAATCCCCTTTACAATTATGGAAAACCATACATGTTGGTTCACACAATTTTCACTAAACATGCAGCCCAGTTCTTTTCTCCATTAGTCGAGGTTCCGATCTTGGAGAAAACCCCAAACCCCTCTCCTAAAACTTCCGTGAACTCATTTTAGTTGAATATTATATCCAATATAAACAACAATACCCAAATTTAATGGATCTATACATAATATAAAAACTAGGTTCTTTTAGTGATCTTTACATTGAATATTTGATGGTGTTGTCTCTTGGGAGAAGAGTGTGATATATATTGATCATAATATCTTGAAAAATATATTAACATATAAGTATTTAAATATTTTCCATAGACAATTGATGAAACCAGTCAAATATTATTACCTCTATATACTTTACTTACCTGGGAGAGAAAACATGATGGATGCAACTTAAACAGGAAAGATTAAGATACCTTTTTTATGATGATGGTTGAAAGAGAACCAATACACATCCATTTGTAGATGTTTAATCTTGGAGTCATAATTTAAGGATAATAATCCTATATATCCAATAATAATGATAAATAATTCATTCATGTAATAATTAAATAATCCTATAATTATTATATAGAGCTATAAAAAAGAGTTCAAATATTTCAGAGTATATATTTGATAAATATGTGGTTATATGGATTGAAACATAGATATATTTAACATAAAAATTAGAACTACAGAGGGATCTTTTGAGTGATGATCATAGCTCACACATCTCTATTTTTCCTTAAATAATGAAGATATATACACATCTAGAGAAAAAATATTGTGGGATAATATAAATAGAGTGATTTTAGAATACATATCTTGATTCTTGGTATGCTATCAAGTTAAGGATAAATAAAAATAGTATAATTGTATGTTTCAACCATTACACATTCAATTATGGAAATGGTAAAACAACACTATCTATTTCATCATAAGACTCCTTATAAATTATAAAGGGAATACTTCAATTTGGATTGTAGTTAATAACCTTAAAAGGTTATCTCTTTTTATTTCCATAAAAAAATTCTCCCAAGAACAAATCACCAAGATATACATTAGGGAAGTGTTGAAGCTAAATAATGGACCACTGTCCATTTTATCATATCAAAATCCAACAATTACATGAAATTATAGAAAAATATTCATAAATTATTATAGATAGAGAAGGGTTTTACAAATATTTATCATCCTCATATAGATTTTAAGTGTTAGATGAAAATTAAAACTTTATAAGAGTTGATAAGATCCAGTTCGATGGAATTACAAGGATGTTGGGATCAACAACTCCACACAATAGAGGTCTCAAATAAAATACTTTTAATTATATCATTCAAATGAAACTATATGAGTCTATGTATGGGAATATATTAAGGTCTCCAACATGTTGGGATGATGTTGGAGAGAGGAAGCTGATAAGACCTAAATTAACCATGAAATGATGGAGAATATATAAACCATTCATTGGTATATAAAAATGGTACAAAGTTAGAAAAATATTTAGGATGATAATAATCTAATAGATTTAGTGTTTGAAGTTGGTAACAAGGTGCTACTTCTAATATCTCCAATAAATCATGTTCATAGAATTGGGAAGAAAGGTACTTCAAAACCTAGGTTTAACATTGCCTTCTAGGCCATTTATTGTATTGACATTGAAAATTATCACTTAGAACTCGCACATAAAAATCAAATATAAATGATTTGTTGCATGTATATCTTTTTAGAAAGTACATACCATACCCTTCAATCATAATGAACTCAAAATTCCTACAACTAGATACTAATCTTTTATATAAGGAATAACCATTAAAGATTTTTTATAGAATAGAAAAAGGGTTTCTGAACAAGAACACTCATTTAGTTAAAGTTATACAGAGAAATAATAAGTTTTAAGAAGTTATGTGTGATGTTGAGAATGTAATATTGAAAAATTACCCTCAATTTTTTTCTATGTAATAAAATTTTGAGGATGAAATTATTTTTAGGTGGGGTAGAATATAATGACTAGAGGTTTTACCCATCCTTAGATGAATATTGCGTTTGATAAATTCTATTATAGAATAAACCTAGTATAAAAATCAGAAAATATTAAATAAATTTAATTAATAAAGATAAAATAACACTAGGATAGTAAACCATTAATATTTATTAGCTTTAGTAGATAATTAAATAATATTAGTTAATGTTGAAAAAGGATTTTCAATAAATTTCATTTTCTTTGTATTTTGTTTCAAAAAAATAATTTAAAATTTTTATACTGTAAATTTTATATATAAAATTCATTTTTCAATTCCTCTCATAAAAATTTATTAATTATAAATATTTTAATTGTTTATGAATATAATGTCTTTTAATAAAAAAATATGGTTTTTAGAAATTATAATTTTATGATCTTATCATTATATAAACATAACCTAGAAGTTTAGACAAACCTATTTAGTAATAAAATATATATTTATAGAGCAACCCTTTGAAATATAATATATTATTTGATCATATACATCCTATTTTTGTCATTTTTATAACTAAATTAAAATGTTAGTTTAATAATAATTATTTTCGATCTTTCCATTAAATGAAAATTTTTTAAGTTGATATTATGAGGAGGATTTAATTGAAATAATAATATCATTAATTTAATTAATAATAATAATATATATTTCAATAAAAATACTAATAATTATAATTAGATCATATATATGAATTATATATGAAAACATTCATTTTTCTGAAAATTGTTTTACCATGAATAAGTTCATTTATTTGAAAAGTAACTTTTCATAATTTTAGGAATTTTATAGGATAATTTAAAAAAAAATTAAATTAGGTGTATAAAATTTGTTAAAAAGTACAATTTTAATTTTAATTTTTAAAATTAATCACTAAAGTTAAAAAAAATAGTTACCTCATTAAATAGTGTAAAATGGTAATAAGTATTTTCATAAGGGGAAATGAAAAAAATATATTTTAATACAGGTTTTTAAATTAGATTTTGAGTTTATATTTTCACAAAAATCACATTACCCTCCAATTTATTCCATTTTTTGATCCATTTACCCTTGAATAATGTCATATAGTTATTTAAAAATAATTAGTATTTCCAAAAGATCTCTTTTCATCTCTTATGAAATGACCCTACATTCACCCTTTAAAATTACACAAAAACATTGAATTAGAGCTTGAAAATATGATTTTTTTACCCACTATAACCCTATACAACTTAATAAATCCCCTACCCACACTAAGATATCTAAATAATTTCAATTACAAGTAGTATTCCAATGTAAGATCAATTCTACAACATAATTATTGTCTTATTTTTATGTTTTTCTTCATAATCATACACATAAAAAAATTAATCACAAAAATAGTAGAAATAATTCAGTATAATAATTATGATGATATATTTTTACTTTAATGGCGAACTCTTATTTATTCCTTTCCATCCTCATACAAAAACAATGGATTGTCAATCGTGCGTGTGTGTGTATTATTGCATCCATGAAGAAATTTTTTTATTTTTTATTCTAGTTTTTAATTATTAATATAAACATATTAAAAAATGTTTCAAAATCATAAAATCATAAAAGTAATATCATTATAATTATTTTATAATGATATTATTTCAAAATAAACTCCTCTTTAACAACACTCACCCATCGAGTTAAACCGTGTTTAAGTTTCCGAATATTTAACAACCCACATGAATGATGCTATAAAAATATATCATGGATAAATATGGAACATAATTACTAATATTATTATATAATAATATTAAAATCATGTTTTTATATGGTTTTAAAAACAATATATTAAATATTTTACTTATTATTAAAGTATCATCTTTTTTCCTAAAATTAACGAAATAATCCTCCACTAATTACATTTTCACACAACATAAATAAAACACTTATAGAATTATATACGAGATTTATAAATCAATTTAAGTTATATATTTTATTATCTTAACTGGTATATTAATGATTAAGTTGGCTTATAAAAATGTGTAGGTATATCAACATTATAAAATATTCCCAAATGGTCAAAGTTATTAACACCTGATGTTGAAAAGGGATTAAAAAAATATAATTTATGAAGATAATTGTTATTAATGAAGTGTATATATGAAAATATATATTAATAAGGTTTTTAAATAGTTAATTAATATGGATATCTTTATGATATAGGACGTTGAAGAACTTATTTAGAAATCAAGGTTAATGTTAAGGTACTTGGAAACTCATACTCCATTATTTTAGTTATACAATTTCTTATTGAACTTCATTTTTTATTTAATTACTTTTTAAATGATGATTTATTTTTTATTTTTTTAACAAAAAAGTGATTTTAATTCAAATCAAATTTTTAAGTTTTTTCATTTTAATTTTTTAGAAAAAAAAGGCTTTTAAAAAATAGACTTATAACTATTAATTTTACATTGAAAAATTCAAAATGTTTTCAGGAAAAACCTTTTGTGATTTTGTTTTCATTTCACAAAATATATTGAAAAATATATTTCCAAAATTAAGTTATGTTTCTTATTTCACTCACTTTTAATTTTTTAATATGTGATTATTTTTTTGTGATCATATTGTTTATGCTAATTTATATATTTTATGTTTTTATAATATTTATAAATATTATAAAACCAATTTTTATTTTCATGAGTTCTTTATGAAAGGTGAATGAATTTATTTTTTTTATGTTTTATAAAATCCATTTTTCCTTGGGTCCTTTGTGAATATAGAATATTTTTCATTTGATGTTTTATGAAATCCATTTTATTTGAATGGGTTCTCTGTGATGTGAAATGTGAATGAATTTTAAGTGGCATGGGTAAGTATAAATGAATGATGGGTTGGGTCTTATATATGCCTCTAATGCATTAGTTAAGAGATTATATCACACGATATATGTATTTTTAAGTAAAAGTTAGTTTCTTGTAATCCTGGGAACTAATGGAGTGGCTCATGAAAGTAATGGTTCCTAATGGTATTGTTTATGAAATCATCAAATGATGTTATTCATTATGATCTTACACTCTCACGATTCAAGTATTATATTAAATGACTGTAAACCAAGTTATAGATATTATGTTTCTTTATTGATAATTTTGGTATTTATTTTCTTATTCTTTTTACTTTTAGGCTCACTAAAGTTTTATGGTTATCACTCATGATGTTATCATATTTATCTTATACTAATGTATTTAATTATGATTATCAACTCATCCTTGATAAAATGTTTATTCACCCATTAATTAATATTTTAGTAAACCCCTTTGTTATTTTTTCATTTCCTACTCTATGAGGATGAGTGTTACTTTTAATATGTCTAGAGGATCATTCAATATAGTGGCTTGGAGGAGAAGTGAAATATTGTATTATAATATAAGTAGATTGCGTAGACTTCTATCCAATGACACTAAACCTATCCATCATTGGGATATTATTATTTTTGAAATGTAATGTATTAAATAATTTGAATGATGTAATGTAAAGGAATGTTTATCTTGAGTCATTATAATCCTCCTCCTGTGATCAGCTTAGAACATCTGATAGTTATGCACTACCATTAGTCACGTGTTCATCACTTGTACCTTCTATATTGTGCTACGAACCAACTACAGTTCAAGAATTATTGACCTATCATCCTCAATCCAACATAATAGATATCAGAATGTTCATCCATACATTTCTTTCAATGTATCCATACAAATATTTATTTGATAATTTTTGTTGAAAGAAAACTCCACCAAGGGTAATTATTTCACACATAAAACTCCCAAATCCATAAAACTCAAACAAAACTTGTCCTATAATGTTTTTATAGGATTATTTTTCTGACCAACCATCTATGGATGAAAAGTAATTTTATTTCATAAATGATAATAAAATCACACATGAAACCTCTCTAAAACCTAGAGGTAGAATGGGTATCACGATAAGATATTGTTATCCTTAGAATCCCATAATCCTTCAAATATAACCATGAAAACCCATCATTTAGATGGAATATTTAATTTATAAAATTTTATTTGAGGTATTCAATGTTTTCTAAGATCACAAACATAACATCAGATCCTCCCTAAGATCTGTTGAGATCAATAAGTTTTTAATTTTTATTTTAAGAATAATCTCATTATGATGGAAATGGGTTTTATTAAGAGTTGTATTTTATTTAAACATAGATCTATTTTTAATTTTAATCCTTCCCAAAAAATGATATTAAACAAATTCAAAAAAATAGAGTTAGACAAGTGGATTCTAATGGATTGATGTGATCAAATGGATGATAAAACCATATTTTTGTCATATTTTATTCATAAGTTTCAATAGATAGAAATGTGTGAATAATGGGAAATTTGGTAATGATTTTATAATCCATAAATTACTAAATATCATGTTTATACAAATGAATTCATAACTGTTTATATGGATGTTTTAAGGGAACATTTTGTGAGACTTTTTGGAATTATGTTTTCTTGAAATTTTTTTCTTGACTAATCCTATAAGATGAATAATTCCCCTAATATTATTAGGAAGATAATTGTTTTAAGATTTATCTATAGTATAAATATTAAAGATATAACAGACATAGAAACATGTGTATTGAATAACACATGATGTTTGATGAAGAATCAAACAAAGTATTCTTAATTATCCAAATATAGGTTTCATATCATCGGACAGAGGAAACATGTGAGGATTGTCAAATAGAAAAGTTGTTATCTAATCTAAAGATGAAAGGAAGTTCAAAAAATTCATCAGAAAAAGTAACTCAATCAGATCCAAGAAGAAGAATCATGTAATGGTTTCTAGACAAACAAATATAAAAGGTACCAAAAAAAGGGAAAACAATAAAAGAATTTCATTAAAAGAATACCAGATGATGCATTACCGAATTGAGGAGTTTCTATAAATAACTTCTAGACTATGTTTTGAGAGTCTTTTAAATGATTTTTTAAATACTTTAATTTTGATAATGATATGATGGAAATTAAATTCCATAATAATCATCCATGAAATATCATTATTATAGCCGAGATTTGAGAAAATATTAGAGAGCTGAACAGTGATAATATTTATAGAAATATCCAATAAATTAAAATAACTCATGTATTTTATGAGTATTATTTCCGGAAATAGAAGTATTTGTTGAGCATAATATTTAAAGTTTTATTAGGAACTTTTTATTTGAATTTCATGCTCCTATATATGTTTTTCGACAAACTATGCATATATAAAGGGGGATTTGGTGTGAGGAGAATGTTTTTTTAGCTATGAGATATTTTTAAGTAGTAAGGTTCTGACCACAAATCATGAGAGTATTCTATTTTTATTTGATGTTCTGAATGTTGAAGCATCAGATGGTGGATATTAAAAATATTTGTATTAGATGAACATGGTTTCTGATAGAGGGACTAGACTAAGTGTCAATGGAAAAAGTCTATTAGAAAAAAGATACTAGATATATTTTCACCAGACATAGAGGTTAGTTAAAAAATAGGTTTAGAAAAATATGTTTAGTTATATGGATCTTTCTCACTAAAGTTCATGAAAATTTAGAGGAAATTGTAGAGAATTTGACTATCCAAAATAAAAAATATTGACTCTTTTTAGTGGAAGTTATTTTTGTTATTACAAAAAATATAATATCCTATTATTTTTTCTAGGAGAATAAGAACTACTAATGAAATATAGTTCTATGATACTGATTTATATTCATTTTTAGTTGCAAAAAAGTTATTGTTTTCTAGTGGTTATGTGGTTTTTTAATATATCAAAATCATTCCAAGAAATTCCTACTATTATTGAGTAGTGAAAATTATAAATACTTATATTTTTGTCGATGTGGTTATTTTTTGTTTTCCAATTTAGTAAATTCTCACTAATTGATGCCAAATTATGTTTCTAAATAAGAAAATACAAAAATGATAAGATCAAAAATTCACCCATCCCCCTCTTAGTTATCTCACAGATTTTAATTGTTCTATTTAATTATTATTAAATAATGTTACTTAATTTACTAATTTTTGTTTGATCTTTGAAGAAACATATAGTTTTAATTGATGATAAAATATCTATTAACAATAAGATTATCAGTTTCATTGATAAAATGAACTATGACATCTAAAAATAAAAAATGTTAGATTATCTTTTAAACTTTGGATATTCATTTCTTAAATCTACTAATAATGGTTTAACCCCACCTACTGAGGTTTTTATCGTAGAATATATAGATAAGAAGAAAATAGAGAATGATAGGAAATCCATTATTGTTAAATTTTCATCCGTCTGTGAAAGTGAATTTTTTAGGTTGGAAGGAATTTTAATTGAAAAAGTAATTTATGAAAACTTAATGAATAATTATGAACGAAATATAAATGTGAAGAAAGTAAATTTGAAAATCAATAAATTGAAATATGAAGATCTTAAATTGGATTATGGTGAATCTACTAGTATCTTATTTATAAAGGTTAAAGACATTGTTATCACAATAAGACATTTTGGTGATATTTTTTAAGATTCAATTATTATTGAAAGGATTTTAATAATTATGATGGATAAATATAATACCATGATATCAGGATTGAGAGATATATATCATGAAACCCTCTATATGGATGATCGGTATAGTATGATCATCACATAAAAAATGAGAAGAGAATGTCTTTTCAAGAATAAGGAAATGGTTGATTGGGAAATTCCTTTCAAATTTATTAATGAAAGAAAGTATAATAATATTCTTGTGGAAAAACTCATTTATTTATTCACAGAATATGTGGTAAGAAATTAATTTGATGAATCAATATAATTTTCCAAAAAAAGTGAAAATATTCATATGGATGTATAAAAGAAAGTTACCATTTAAATGATTTAGTAGTGGATCTATTGTAAATTTCATAGAAAATAATACAAGGTAAAGGAAAGTAAATACAGTCATAAAGAAGATGTAAATTCAAGAATAACTCCTAAGTATAAGACTAACAAATAAAATTTATATTTAAAGTTAACTTATACAGAGTTCCATAACTATAAAAAATTAAATTTTTGTACAAATGTGAAGAAGATCATAGTAATGATGGGGGATATGAAAATTACAGTGATGATATTGCTAAGAAGATTCTTATTATAGTGGTAAATAATGAGTATTTTATGAGTGATAAAAAAATAATCAATGAATAAATATATGAGGAAATATAGATGAAGTTAATGATTAAAAAATAATTAAAATACTGTATTTAAAATATTTCTAATATGGAAATAGAACACAAGAAATTGAAGAAATGATATATACCAAAAACTACTTTGGAATCATATCTTTAATAAAAATCCAGTTTGATTAAAGAGATTAATGATCTAACGAATTTACATGATAAAGAAATACCCTAAAAATAATTAATGATGAAATTATAAAGGAGAAGGAGATCTAATTTTATCTTGATTAATAAAAATTCTGGAAGTAGAGCAAGGAATAATAAAATTGAAAAAAATAAGTTTTAGAATTTTTTGAAATATATAAGATGTGTAAATATAATAAGTATTAATAAAGATCATCGATAGAGGTTAACATTAATGTTGAAATTTTTTATAAGAATAATCATATAAATAATACCAACTATGTGTTCAAAACAAGTGGAGTCAACAATTATGTAATTCCTAAGAAATCAAACTCTGAAGAAAAAATGACTACAACTATAAAATATGTTAAGGATGAAAAGAAGTATAAAATGAATAATACACTTACAAGATTCCACAAACACTTTGGTTCATAGTGAATATTCGAAGTTTTTTTTTCATTTAGATGATGTAAAACAAGTTCCCAGTTTTTTATTATATACAAGTTATAAAGGAAAACATATTTTCTATGGATACTTTTGGAACTATGGTGGCTTTGGTAATATCATAAAAATTTGATGGTCCAATAATTAGTTCTAAAATGTGTCACTCAGGCATTGGATGTAGAGTTTGTGGGTGACTCAACTAATTTACATAAGAAAATATTAAAAATATAGTCTAAAAAATAAAAAGTATATTTAAATATGTGGAAGCTAGTTTTAAAATATGTGATCAACCTTGATATCTTGAAAAATATGTATTTTAATAATTCCATCTCGATAAATTTTTTATCAAAAATATCATAATCTTAATCTGGATGAACAAAAATTTATAGAAAGGGACTTAGTTGATTAAAATAATCTCAAAGCTAAAAAAGGATAATGACCTTAGATATTGGATAATGGGTGTTATTCACATCTAACCAAATATTATAATTTGTTACAAAATTTGAAATTATTCTAATAAGGTAAAATGAACTTTTCAAATGATCCATTAAATAGAATAAAAGGAATTATATTTATTATCATATGGAAATTAATAATAAACTCCATAAGAACTTTGATTGCTGATGGACCTTTTTAGTTTTTCATTGATTTATGATCAAAGGAAAAACGTTTTTTAGAAGATATTGATCTTTTAATGGATTGAGGATGGGAAAGTTATAACTGGAGGATAATAAACCAATGGAGATATATTTTAGGTTGGAAATGAAAAAAGTTCCTGATACTTGACCATTGTGAAAAATAACTAGTTCTGTAAAAAATGACTTTGATATATGTAATAGAAGAATTTGATAAAGATATCAAAGAGGGAAATTATTCATGGTATTCTTAACATGAAAAGAAGAATATATTGGTGTTTTTTAATATTCTAGGAATGTTAGATTAAAAATTCAGCACATATGATTACTGAGATACATGTAACTCATCCCTTAGAGATTACTCATTATGATATATGTGGGTATATAATAATGTAATAAAAAATAGACATAAGTATATTATTTAATTCATTGATGATTCCACTCATATTTATTGTATTATTGTTTTGAAACATACATCATATGATCTCAAAATTGTTATGATTTTCTAGAGAAGTGATAAAAAAGAATGTGGATACTTCGTAAAGAATATTCTAAATGATTATGGAATATAATATATAAATGGAATATATAGATATTGTCTTGAAAAATATGGAATTCATCATAAAATCATTTCACCATATCCACCAAAAAATGGTGATTATGAATGAATAAATAAGAGTTTGTATGTTGTTGGAAACATGATAATTGAACATGATAATTATAGATTCTTTTGGAAATAATATATTGGATAAGTACTACACATTCATCATTTTTTTCTCTAAATTAAAAACTCTGATATGACTCCATAATGGATTTATCAAAAGGGGACACCATGTTTAAAATAGTTACGGGTATTTGGTATCCCCTTTATTATCAAATTCAGTTGTGAAAATATATTGAAGTTTGATCAAATGGGAGTTGATGGTATCTTCCATGGATAACATTATAAAAGAAGGTCATACATGTACTAAAACAATGAAATGGGTGATATTTTTTATTCTATAGAAGTGAAAGCACTAGAACATTTTAATAAAAACTATTTACTGCCAATTGAAGATATGGTATTAAGTGAAGTTTAAGTTGTTATAGTTAAACAACATGGAAATATTCCTGATAGAAGTAAAAAATATAAAAAATATACAATAAATATTCTGACTCAACTATTTTGAGTAAAGAGCCACAATTTTTTTCATTTTATACATGACTAATGAATTAAATGTAGGTCTAAAGTATCTATAGAGATCAAGGGCAATAGTTTCAAACCCGAAGAACATCGGGGACAGTTTCATATAATTCAATTTTCTCACTAGATGATCCCAGATAAGTGGAGGATTATTTGATGCCTCTTAAGTACATTGAGATTATGAATTAAGAGCTAGATAATATTGATAAAAATTGGACATGTGAACTTGCACCCAACCCTGAACATAAATATTTGATTGGAACAAAATGAGTTTTTCTAAACAAGTTGAATACAAAATGTGAAGTGATAAGAAATAATGTAGGGATGTTATGTAAAGGATAGTAATAAGTTTAAGGTATTGATTTTGATTATAAATTTTCCATAGTATCAGGACATAAAAACATAAAAATATTTCATTATTTTACAGTATAGTTAAGATATAAGTTATTCCAAATTGATGTCAGGTTTTTTTCTTAATGGAAAGTTAGAACAAGAAGATTTTATTTAGAAGCATTGTGTCTTATTTCTTAGTCAAAAAAATATATGTTTTGAAGTTAAATAAGTAATTTTATGGTTTTAAAAAATATCATAGGTCTTGGTATTTTAAACTAGATACCTTTTTAAAGTAGTTTAATTTTAGAAAAGGATGAGTTAACAACATCCTCAACACAAAAAAAATAAATTGGTTTCCCTCACCATGTTTTCTTATATTTATAATATCATATTTTCATAGAATAATGTTTTTTTTGAAAATTTTACTTAGGATATGAATGAGTTATTTGGAATGTCCATGCAAGGAGAGAAGAAATAATTTATTATATTAAAAATATCTCATAAGATAGGGTATATTTTCTTTTCATGAGATATTTATGTCGAGGAACACTTTAAGAAATTTGGAATGGAACTTTAAAATATCATCTCCATGAAAAATTTAGCAGGACTGAAATTTTCAATTATGGTCTAGGAAAGTATTTTAATCCGAAAGAATTTAATGTTTTGATTTTTCGTTTATAATATGTCATAGCCGCAAGACTATATTTAGTTTTTACTATTACACTTTATTATAGGTATCAATGTGAAAAAAAAGTGTCACAGATTGTGGATATAAAAAAATAATAATAAAGTTATAATTTAGTTTTATATTAAAATATAAAATAACTAGAAATATTGATCTATTTAGTTACAAAATTATTGATTAGTTAGAATTTTTCAATATCAACAGATAAATATCTGATGGGATATTCTGTTTGGAAAAAATGAATAAGATGGAATACAATGATACAAAAATTAGTGACTCTCAACATTGTATAAGCTGAGTTTGTCACTTTCAATCAAGTTGTAACATATTTTTCAAAGATAATGACATAGTTAGAATATTTGTTTGGTTGATGTGATGATTCCCCTTCTTCTGGGTTATAATAATCAAATTTTTTATCAATCTCTTCATGAATCCAGTGAAACATTACAAATATAAGAACCTTGATATTAAATATCACTTAATTAAAGATAATTTTGAAATAATTTAACTAAATCTAGAGTTTATTCCTACAACATATCAAGTTTAGGATTTCTTCAATAGACCACTATTTAAGGAAACATTCTAGAATCTGAGGTTGGATATGGGAGTTAATCATCACTCACTTTAATTCTTAGGCGTGTGATTTTTGTCCCCTCTATCATATTATCTTTAGATAGTGTTTTCAATTAGGGAAACATAAATCTATCTATTGATATGTGATTTACCCATTTTGGGATTATATATATTTAGGGGGAGTTTTTACATGGTTTAAGTTGTGATTTTAACATGTGTGAACTATTTTAACAGTTTATTAAAGTGTATGAAAGAATTTATGGTTTTATTTTTTGGTGATAAAGTTTATTTTTTTGAAAAAAGAATAATTTTTTTAATCACTACATTTTGAAAACATGATATCTTTTTCAATGATTCTATTTTTAACACCATGTTTTCTCATGTTGGATTAGATTTTTCGGATAGTAATCAATTAATTGAGTTTTAGTGTTTCATTGATTCATGTACCTGGTTAATAAAACATATAAAAATGGAGATTTATGAGACTAATAAGCTTTTAGGTTTTTTTAAGAAGAATCTATTTATAAAGGATGATAGTTTTTGTGACGCCCTGAAAATTCTAAACAAGTGACTTTTATTCGACAGTGTGTCTGACACACAACCCCAAACATAGAAATGAATATATCATTTCAAGGATTTATTGTATATTTCAAATTTTAAATAAATTTAATATATTCAATAACATTAATTTCTTGAAATTTTGAGGTGGCTTCCATCGTAGGAAACCGATCCTTTCTTCAATAGCATGTGTTGCATGTAAGACCGAGTTTTACTGAGAAACAATATATTATGAAAATATTATTATTTAATATTATAAGATATAACCTAGACATTAAATTATTATTTATGAATATTATTAACATAAATAATAAAATATATGGTTTACACAAATATAAAATTAATCATTGGTTACCCATGAATTAGAAATAATCATAAAAACCAATTGAATATAAATGAAATGTTTTTTTCTCACAAAGATGGTTGATAATAATATATTAAACTAATTACTGTTAGTGAATTGTGTTAAAAAAGATATATATTTTATTTCCAGTATTTTTTTTACATTTATCCATTATATTTTATTTACATAAGATAACAACTAACCAAATTTTACGCATAAAACCTATATTTTTCTAAAGGTGATCTTACCACCTTTTAATGGAGAACCTATTTTAAATCAATTTTTTGAAACTTTTAGAAATTTCATATGCAAATATAAACTTCATTTTTAAAATAGAAACATAAAAATATCTTAAATAGGATTTTTGGTATTTTTATATAATTGTTTTTTTGATGAATAGTGAAAACACTGAATTTTAAATGAAAACTATTTTTTCCTCAAATTTATTTTTATAGTTAAATTATATTTTAAATTGTATATAGTGAAAAATTATATAAATTTTACAAAATTTAATAAAATTCAAGTAATTTAAATCAATTTAAAATTTAAATTAGATATAAAAACATTTCATACTTTTGAACATGTTTACTTTAAAATACCGCTTTGTCATCCCATTTCCGGGATTAATTTTAAATTTTTTTCTACCACTTATGTGACTAAAATTTAGAAAAATAGACTCTATATTTTTTTTAATAATCCTAATTTTTAGTCTATAATAATTTCAATTTTTTTCCAAAAATATTTTAGAAAATAATTAAAATTAAATTTTGAAATTTTCAAAAAATAAATCCTAAGAATGGACTAAACCTTAATATTAAAGGACAAAAGGACCTATAAACTTATACAATTAAATTTTAAGGACATATTTCATCCATATAATCCATTTTATAGAGTTTTGTTCATTATTGGTGCAAGAACCCGGATCTTCTTTTTAGGTATGAATCTTGTTTTCTTGTGTTTTTGAGAAAAAGAGGAGTTTCTGGAAATTTTATGAGTACATTCCATGAAATCGGTTGTTGCGGGTAGTCATATGCTGGTCGTGTAATGGACGAACACATTGGAATGTGGGGTGACCTGAATACCACCTAAAGAGAAGCTCGGTAAGGGAAAGTACACACCGTGTAATTTTAAATAACACGTCGTGTACTTTCTTTTTATTTCATTAAATGGACCGGGGTCACGGTTAATTAGCAGAACACACTTATTATTTGTCTGTCTCATACAAGAGTGAACGAGACCGCTGATTCTTCTAAAAGCCCCCAACTCTCCATCCGTCCTTCGAATTGACTTTCATCAATTGTGTTTGAATCGCCATAGTAAGTGCTTCCTTCTCCTAGTGCCTCATTCCCAGATTTCTTTTCTCTCACTAGATTTTCTCGATTGAAAGTTCTATGATTTTTGAGATCTATGGAGTTCTAGATAAATTCAAGACCCGAGGTTCACGTATATAATTCATACAACACCGAAGTAGGTGGTTTGTTCCTTTCCGTAGTTAGTCTTTGAGTTATATGTGCAAAAGTTCCCAATACCCTTGTTCGGGGTATTTCATGTTTATGGTTTCTAGACCTGTTATTGTATGTTATGCCTTTTGTTCCTGAGTAGAGGTTTTATGATTTTAAATATTGTTATTTTCCTTACTATGGATTCCTTTCCCATGGTTTCTTTATATTGACCATTTGTTCTAGCTTTGCATGTTAGGCTGCTTTATTTTCTATGCCTAGTATTGTTAGGATGGAGTGAATTTTTCAGAATTGTGTGATATGTTGTAGAATATTTAGCCATGTAGTTATTAAGGTTTACTTTGGATTTTGTACAATGTTTTTTCACGATTATTTACGTAGTGAAATGGGAACTTGGTGTGGTAGACCATATGGAGAATGGACAGTGAGGGCTTCTCTAGAGTGTCTATTTACTTTTAAATTGTGAGACCATAGGGGGGATGGAATTTTTGCTCCCTTAGAGTGTCTGTGGTTTTTTCATTAAGAGACTACAGGGGGAATTAGATGTGTAGTGCTTACCCAGAGTGTCTATAGTTACCGAGACAATACCACAGTGGGAATTGACAGTGAGTGCTTCCTAAGAGAGTCTTTGCTAAAGTTGAATGAGAGGGGTTAGAATGTGGGTACTTCCAAGAGGGTTTCTTGTGTATGTTTCGGTTCAACCATATGGGTTAGGCTATGAGTACGTCCCAGAGGGTTACTTGTTTGTGATTATATTCTTACATGATATGTGAAATTGAATTCAATTGAACTGTAGGATGGTTTACTTTTTAGTACTTCCTTGTTTACTGGTTCTTTTTGCTTACTGCATACCATATATGTTCACATATTGTTAAGAACAGATCTTTGGGTGGTTTTCTACTAGGATTAGTCTCACACACTATTTGGGTCATAATTTTGGGCCCAAATAGATTATATTATTGCAAGTCTAGATAAGAACTAGAACCTTTCTACTTTAGGTACTTCATTACTGTGGAGCTGGGGAGAATGGGACCAAGCTGAGGCTTGAGATGTTGTGAAGCTATTTATTTGATTTTTTTTACTTTGTCATAGTACTGTATTACAACATTGCGACTTGTTTTTCTGTTTTCTTAGACAAATGTATCATGCATCATTAATGTATGTTCTCAAGTTTCTTATTTCTTTCAGTCTTCCCTTGTTTACCCATTGCATGTTATTACTACATCTTCTATTTATATCTATTTACTTCCACTACTATACCCTTACAATATGGGCATAGTTTCCCCACTATCACACCAAGGACATCGCTTCTAGTCAACAGCCTCTGGCGTTTTTGGAATTACGCTTGAGGCCTTGTGACTAACCGGGTACGGGGCACCTCTAGACGGCTCCCGGAATAGGGATGTTACAAAGTGGAATCAAAGGAATTATTTTCTTCTTGACATACTGTTTGGAGCCTATATCGAGGGATAAGATGAAATAGGTAATTGGTAATAAAATGTGCCTGTGAGTAGATAACCCGTGTATAGGGAAAAGACAATTTACCTCATATATTGCAATTATTACAGTTTATTTGATTCTAACTTTGGGTGATTCACATGTTTTGTTCTATTATAGTTGATATTATTGAGATTATATTTATATTTCAACTTTATTAGAGGAGGGTATTACATCTCATGCATCATATATGCACTTTCTAGAGATCATATGTAATGCATTCTTTCCATGCCATTTAGGGTTCATTACTGATTGCATGTTGTTTCAATAGGTGTTGTTCTAGATATAAATGTTATTATGATAGATTCCTTGATAGAATAACTACTATTTGATACGATATTTCCAATGGTTAAAGTTTACTTGAATGAATGACAAAAATTGGTCTCTAAGGTGTTATGGGCCCTCATGGATCGGAATTTGGTGGATCATTGCACTGTTATGCTTGTTTATGACATGTATAAGATGACAAGATTTGATTCGCGGGGAGTAATGGCCATCACAGATTGGAATTTGGCACTTTAATGTCCTTTTAAGTGTTTTCTGGGTTCCCGAGTAGTTTCTGAGGCTTACTATCCAGAAAAAACCAGAATACACGTCGTGTAATTAGAAATACATACCATGTATCCATCTGTTTGAGAACGAACTTTTTTTCTTAAACACACACTGTGTATTGTATGTACACATTGTGTCTTCTCTAACCATTTCACTTGTTGTGTGGGCAGAGACCCGGGGTTGGGATGTCTTTGGTGGTACATGCTGTGTTGTGTATACCATGTGTCGTCCTGTGTGACTAATGACATGGATGGATAAAACGTAGGTTATACACATCGTGTCAAGCTCAAACACGCCTTGTAGTATAACACTTTTATCCAACCATGAAATGAACTACAAAGGGTGGTGGAAATCCTTCTAGTTCATGTAATTTCTGGAATAATCACGTTGTGTAGAGTAATCCATGTGTCCAACCGTGTGACTAACAACACGGGAAATTGAAACCTAAGCGGTACACACCGTGTCTGGAACAAAAATGCTGTGTAGTCCTTTAGTAGGAGAACTATGTGGGTTAGCCATCTAGAAGAATTATGGAAGGGGAAAAGAATCAAGTACATGACGTGTCTTGGGAGAACAGACTGTGTGTATGGGGTGTTACATGACCGGTTTGGGAAGAAGAACACACCCATGTGAAGTCTTAAAGGGACACACTGTGTAAGGGTTATACACGCCGTGTATCCATGTTTTTAAAAACTTGAATGGTTTTATTTTCCTGTTCCCTTATTTCACTTATAAGTTTCAGTACTTGATAATCTTGATCCTAAGGTGTGCTCTTGACCTTGCAGACTCATGCCACCAAGACGTTCTCTAGTTGTACGCCAGTTACAGGGAAATGATCAGACACCAGACATAGCTGGTCAGGGACTATCGGTAGATCCTCTTGTAGTTCTAGTCTTTGAACCAACCTTTATTCCAGACATTGGTGTTTACGCATAGTTCCTAGAGGTATTTATGAGGTTCATGGAGACCTTTTGAGGAGTATGACATCCTGACCCGTCTATGGTAGTGTTGACACGGGTTTTCCAGCAGTAGTCTCCTCCCACCTTCAAAAAGGACGGAGGACCTCATGCTTCAGAGTAATGGTTAGAAGCCATGATATCTATCATCGATCATCTAGAGACACCTCCAGAGAGGAGGGTGAAGCTCTCTACTTATATACATTGGTAATCTGCCAAGAGATGTTGGGATGTGATATCACAGGTGGGACACTAGAAGGTTATGGCATGGAATGAGTTCCAGTGTGCCTTATACGACTACTTCTACCCCGAAACGTTGAGTTCCAATCGAGCTCGAGAGTTCATGAGTTTGGAGAAGGGTACTCTCTCAATTATGGAGTAATCTTTCCATTTCACTGAGCTACAACACTTCATGCATATCCCTGGAGGTGATGAATTATTAATGGAGAGAAATTTTTAGGATGGTTTTAGGAACAACATCCGATCTCAGGTGAGTATCTTCAGGCTGACTTCCATCACTTCTATGGTAAAACTGGTGATGATCACGAAGTGAAATATGAGGGACTCGAGAGCTGTGAGCTAGGGCGGTTCAACATCTGGAGTTGGTACCCCTCTTACTAACTGTAGGAAGCACCGCAGAGAGTCTACACATGGATATCTTAGTAGTTGGGATACTTCTTCTGGTGGCTAGGTGGTGTGATACCAGTGCGGGAAGAGTGGGAATATGAGGACACATTGCCCGAGAGACCCAGTGCAGTGTCAGTCTTGTGGAAATATGGGTCATATTTAGTGGTTTTGTCAGTTTTTCACACCAGCAGCTAGTGATATGAGTTCTTCTAGGACTCCGCATTACGGAGGTAGAATTTTTTATTGATATTTTTAGAGACGTCATTCCAGAATAGATTTTAGGTTTTACTCTATATCCAGAGGTAGAATTTTTTATTGATATTTTTCTTGGAGAGGAACCCTTGTCCATTTCTCCATTTAGGATGGCTACATTAGAGGTACAAGATCTCAAGATGTAGTTGGAGGAGTTTTAAGAAAAAGGTTTAATCCGACCCAACACTTCTCCTTGAAGTTTTCTTGTCCTTTTTGCGAAGAAGGTGGATGGTACCCTCCAACATTGTGTGGATTATCATAAGTTAAACCAGTTGATGGTCAAAAACCAATATCCATTTCTGAGGATTGAAGATCTCTTTGATCAGCTTCGAGAATCCTGGGTGTTTTCAAATATTGACGTGAGATATGGTTATAATCAGTTGCACGTTCGACCTTCTGATATACCTATTACAGGCTTTCTAAGAAGGAATTCTCTATATGAGTATGTGGTTATTCCGTTCAGTATCACGAACATGCCATCATTTTTCATTGCACTGATGAACTGAGTGTTCCATCCATACATTGATTCTTTCATTGTAGACTTCATGGATAATAACTTGGTGTACTCTTACACTCGAGATGACCATGCCATACATCTTGAGATCATTCTGAGTACACTAATAGAGTATCATTTATATGCTATGCTCTCAAAATTACAATATTGGATGGACCAAATTCACTTCTTGGGTCATGTTATCTTAGATACAGAAGTGTCAGTAGACCAAGAAAAAGTTAGAGTAGTAGTTTCGTAGGAGTATTCGAAGAATGTATTTGAAGTAAAAAGTTTTTTATGGCCATATGGAAACTACATGAATTTCATACAAGACTTCTCACACTTAACATCAACACTGAAGGGCCTAACTAAGAAGGGTGTGAAGTACTTGTGGTCTGATTCTTCTGAGTCAGCCTTTCAAGAGCCAAAAGGGAGGTTAACTTCAGCACTGATACTAGTATATCTAGAGCCGGGCAAGAGCTATATTGTTTACTGTGATTCTTTTGGTATCGGGCTCAGATCTATGATCATGTAGGAAGAATGAGTCATTGCGTACAAGTATCAGTAGTTGAGGCCACATGAGAGGAATTACCCGACCCACAATCTCAAGTTGGCTACAGTTGTTCATGCCTTACGCTATTAAAGAAATTATCTTCTAGGGATTTTTTTTGGCTTTCACCGACCACAAAAGTCTCAAGTATATCTTCACCTAGAGGGATCTAAATCCGAGACAACGAAGGTGGGTTGAGTACCTTCAATCCTTATATTTTGATATTGCCTATAAAACTTGGAAAGGCAACGCAGTAGATAATGCTTTGAGAAGAAGGGATCAGATACATGATGTTCAGGGGGCTAGTGGTGAGTGGCAGCTTATGGCTCAGTTCTTTGAGATTCATTTGGTGGTTCACAATAAACAGGGGCATAAATTTCTTTCTTATGTGGTTGTTACCTCTACTCTACTTGATCGACTGCGAACAAGGTAGCTATCAGACTCTGAAGGCATATTCTTATCGGAATGTGTGTCTAGAGAGGAACCTATTACTAGATAGACAGTAGTAATGGATAAGATCTTGCGTTTTCATGGAGGCATATGGGTTTCAATAGATATATGCAAGGAACTGATGCGGGACATTCATTCCTCAGTTTGGGCAGTTCATTCTAGTGTCACCAACATATATCATGATCTACACCATTAGTATTGGTGGCTAGGTATGAAGAGAGATGTTGCTAGTTTTTCATGAGGTGTTCCACCTGTTAGTAGGTGAAGGTAGAGAATCAATGACCAATTAGGATTTTTCAGTAGTTATCCATTACCAAGTGGAAGAGAAACTATGTTCTGATGAACTTCGTGATGGGTTTACTAAGGTCGCCTCAAGGGAATTATGCAGTTTGGTTTGTCATTGACAGACTCACGAAGGTTGCTCAATTTTTACTAATCAAGGAGACCTTTAGTGTTGATGAGTTGTGAAGGTTATACAACCTAGAGATTGTACGTCTACATGGGGTTCCACACTCCATTGTTTCAGATAGGTATGCGGTTTTAATTCTCGGGTCTGGTAGGGACTACAGAAGGATTTGGGTACAAATGTACTTCTGAGTGGCTTAACACCCCAGATAGATGGACAGTCAGAGAATACGATTCTGGTGCTGGAAGACATGCTTTGATCATGCATCCTATATTTTTGAGGTTCATGGGAGAAGCACAAACCTCTTGTTGAGGTTTCCTACAATAATAGTTTTCAAGAAACTATTCAAATGGATCTTTATGAGGCTTTGTATTGTAGGAAATGCCAATCACTCCTATGTTGGAAGGAATCAAGAGAGGAAATGATTCTAAGATCTCATCTTTTCAAAGAGACCACAAAGTAGGTGGAGTGGATTCAGAAGAGGATGAATACTGAATAATCACAACATAAGTCTTATGATGATTGGTGGAGATGACCTCTAGAGTTCGAGGTCAGAGATCAGGTTTTTCTATGTGTCACACAAAGTTTGGGACATAGGAGGATTATGAGATAGGGTAAGGTTTCTTTGAGGCACGTCAGGACGATTGAGGTTTTGGAGATAGTCAGACCGGTTTCCTATCAGCTATATTTACTTCAAAGGTATTGGGAAATGCACAACGTCTTTCTTATTTCTCATCTACGATGTTACTTATCATATCTGTCTCATGTATTTGAACCCACGGAGGTTGATCTATAGGTGGATGCATAATTCGAGGATTATCCTATCTGAATTTCTTATCATAGTGTGAAGGTTATCTGTGTATGGTTTGTTCCTCTGGTATTAGTGCTATGGCAGCACAAGCGAGTACATGATGAGACTTGGGAGAGTGTGGCCGATGTATGATGGTAGTGGCTGGAGGTGTTTGAGGAGTCTTCTTCTACACCTCCTTTCTAGGGAAATCCGAGGATGAATTTCAATAAGGAGGAAGTTTTTAGGAACCCAGATATTGTTTTCAGGTATAAATCTTGTTTTCTGGTGTTTTCGAGAAATAGAGGAGTTTTGGGAAATTTCAAGAGTACACGTTGTGTAGTTATAAGTACATGTTGTGTACTCAGTTTTCGTGAGTATCCATGTGCTGGCCGTGTAATGGATGAACACATAACCATATGGGGTGACCGGGAGACTTCATAAAGTAGATCTTGGTAAGGGGAAGTACACGCCATGTAATTTTAAAGAATATGCCATGTACTTTCTCTTTTTATTTCATTAAACGAAATGGGGTCACATCTAAGTGAAAAAACACACTTATTCTTTGTCCTTCTCATCCAATAGTAAATGAGATCGCCGATTCTTATTTAACCCCCCCAACTTTTCATAGGTTCTATGAACCGACCACCGTTGATTGCGTTGGAATCTCCACATCAAGCTCTTCCTTCTTCTGGAGCCGTGTTCCCTGATTGCTCCTCTTTCACGAGATTTTCTCGGTTGGAATTTCTTAGAGTTTTTGTATATATACAATGTTATAGGGTCATTCCAGGCCCTAGGTTCCCATATATCATTCGTAAAACATCATGGTAGGTGGTTTGTTCCTTTCTGCAGTTAGTCTTTGAGTTATATGTGCAAAATTTCCCAATACACTTGTTTAGGGTATTGCGTGTTTATGGTTTTCAGCCATGTTATTGCCTGCTATTCCTTGTGTGCTTGATTAGAGGTTTTATGATTGTAAATATGGTTATTTACCTTCCTATGGATGTATTGCCCATGGTTGCTTTCGATTTACTGTTTGGTCTATCTTTCCATGTTAGGATGCTTTGTTTTCCATGCTTAGTATTGTTAGGATAGAGTGAATTTATTGGACATGTTGTGATATGTTATAGATTGTTTAGCCAAGTAGTTATTGAGGTTTACATTGGCTTCTGTATACCGTTTGTGCATGATTTTTTACACAGGGATGTGGGGACCTAGTGTAATATACCATAAGGAGAATGGACGCTGAGGGATTCTCCAGTGTGTCTGTTTACTTTTACGTTGAGATACGACAGTAGGGATGGACTTTGTGATCCCTCAGAGTGTCTGTAGTTTCCTTGTTACGAGACCACAGAGGGGAATTGGATGTCGAGTGATTCCCCAAAGTGTATATAGTTACCAATACGAGACCATAGGGGGAATTGACATTGAGTGCTTCCTCATAGAGTCTTGGCTAAAGCTGAACCAAAGGGGTTAGACTGTGAGTACTTCCCAGAGGGATTCTTGTGTATGTTTTGGTGGAACCAGAGGGGTTAGGCTATGAGTACCTTCTAGAGGGATACCTGTTTGTGATTAGTAGCTTACTTGATATGTGTAATTGAATAAAATTGAATTTTAGGATTGTTTACTTTTGAGTACTTCTTGTTTACTGCTTCATTTTTCTTATTATCTACCATATATATTAATTTACTGTTAGGAACCAATCATTGTGTGGTTGCCTACTGGGATTAGTCTCACACCCTATTTGGGTCATGGTTTTTGGCCCAAATAGACTATATTATTACAGGTCTAGATAAGGGAAAGTGCCCCTCTACATCAGGCACTTGATTGCTGTGGATATGGGGAGTATGTGACCAAGCCGAGGATTGCGATGCAGTGTAGCTGTTTATTTGATTTTCTTTTATACTTTGGTTTAGTAATGTATTCCAGTATTGTGACTTGTTTAGCTTTTTTATAAGACATATGTACCATGCATCATTTATGTATGTTCTCCATTTGATTATTTCTTTCATTATTCCACTGTTTACCGTTTTTATGTTATTACAGCTTTTGCTATTGCTATATTTTTATTTCTGCTACTTTACTCTGCCAATGAGGGCATAATTTCCCCACTGTCACACCCTAGGCCCTCATTGTTAGTTAATAGCCTCTGGAATTTGGGGAAATGTTCTTGAGTCCAGGTGACCAACCGGGTATGGGGCACCTCTAAGAGGGTCCCAGAACTGGGATGTTAAAATTGGTCCACTTGACAGGGAAAAAACATGGGGGAATTACCTCTTTCAAAAAATTACAATAATGTCACTCCTCATCCACTATAAAATCACACTCATCCCTCCCACTAATTCACCCCAACAAATAACATTGGATTGTTCAAAATATTCCAAAATAATCTCCAAACATCACTAATATAATTCTTTAATACTCAATTTTGAAAAAATTCAAACAAAAGTATTATTTTGGTATAAACAAAAAGGAATTACCAGAATAAGTGGTAATGTTCTTCAACGATCACTTTTGTTTTTATTCCTTCTCCACCCCTTAAATTATTTTGATATAATTATTATATAAAAACCATAGTATATTTAATATACTATTATTTTTTATAATAATATTTCTATCTACACATTCATATACATCTGTCAAATGGGATACTCAATCATTGTTCATTTGTGGGGAGGACTACCACATCGCAAACCGAAGTCGTTCTTTCTTCCATTACCACATTTAAAAGTTGGGATATTGATGTATTTATAGTTTAAATATAAAATATATTATATTTGTGAGTTATTTATGCTTAATGAATTTTTATATAACAAATATCTTTATGCTTTCCATTTTTTGGGAAGATGATAACATCGTTTATTGACGTGTGGACTACAGCTTTCTCAAAGAGATTTGATTTGTTCACGCTATACATGAAATGTATTAAAGATAATTTTAATAAAACTATGTGAAATATATGACATAAAAAGTATACTATAATTTTAATATATATACATATATATATATATATATCATTTAATTTTCATTCTTTTAAATAGGATAAGGAAATGGGTGTAGCGTTCATGTGTACGTATGACCTACCATCACCATGAATGGTGCATTTGATTTCCTATATCAAAACATTATGTGTAATTATAAATACATTTATAATTAATATATATGATATTTAAATCATGTTTTAATTCCTCTATATTATAAAATCTTGATCTATGTAATAATAACAACAATAACAATTCAAAAAAACTCGAAAAACATGGAAATTAAGACTTAAAGTAGTGAAAATAAAGAAATATTATTAACAAATGGGTAATAAGATATGATAATAATATCATATATGATATTATAAATATTATTATGATTATATTATAAGTAAATAACATTTTTAAACCCTTATATAGAATGTTTATGGACGTTCACCCAAAAAGAAACATAGGGTAAGGGATTTTATCTCAATTTCATTTCATTGAGGAATATTATATGGTTATGCACCAAGTTTCATTTATATGGTGTATATACTACCCATTTGAAATTTAATATGATTAATAATTAATAATTCATTTTATTTTTAGTTTCCATTTTAATTATTTTATCTAAGGGTATTCGAACATAAAATTACCAAGTGGTAACGAAATTTCCTAACTCAATTCGTTTTCATTAAATTATAATGCTTCTTAATTGTAGTTAATATTATAAGATTATGTATATAACAAAATTTTACTATATATTGTTTCATATAAAATTTTTATGTGTATTTATTTTTGAAAAACATAATCTATTCAATGATTTATTCTCACTTCAAAATTTTGGCCATTCTAAGGGTTTACATCACAATATCATTTTTTTGAGGATTATTTAAAATTTAATTTAAAATAAGTAAATTTATTTGATCATTATTTAATATACCCTTTATTTTATTCTATTAAAGATATTAATTACCATTTTCAAGTAATAGTACCATTTATCCACTCTTTGGCACTCAAAATGTTTTTATGGATACTCAATTTTTTTTGGGCTTAAGTTGGATAACATTTTTTCTTCTGAAAACCATCTTTTATAAAAAGGTTTTAAAAAATGTTTTAAACCATTCCCAAATTATTTATTAAATTAATTTTTAAAATCTTTGCCTTTTTCAAATGTTTTCAAAGAAATATTATTGTCTTTTTCCAAACGAGACACTTTTATAACTGTTTTACCAAGAAAAACTAATGTTTTTTATATTGTATAGAGTATATGGAATTACCCTACATCATTTATTTGAAGCTTCCTTTGAAATACTAAAAGGTTAATTTTCAAAAAAAATGTTTTTTATAAGTTATTTTCGAAGAAAATTATTCCAAATTGTGTTGGAAAATGAAAATGATATTTTCCTCAAAAAGTGTTTAAAATGTCTTTTTATAGTATTTCCATATATAAACATCAAAACCCTTTATTTTTAATCCAATTTGAATATGATGTCTTGATACCATAATCATTATTCCAATTGATTGGTTTTCATTAATTTGGATAAGGATATTATTAATATTAACATACTTGATTCATTTTTGTATTCCCCTTGAAATAATCATTTTCATACGATCATTGGAAATTAAATTTCACCTAATTATCCATATCAATTTTCATGGATATATTATTTTCCTAAATTTTATACCATGTTTTAGATAAGGTTATATCTTTGATATATATTTGATTATTTGGTGAAATATTGACAAATACGTATTCTTTACTCAATATGTATATTTGATAAGTCACATTGTTTATTAATTAAATCGATTATGTGATATATAAGAAATGCTTTTGAAATTCACTACATCGGTTGGGAAAAAGTGAAAATAATAACTTCGATGAATAGGTAGTCTTATGAGATGAAATAAGATTTTAAAAACCACTTTGAGTTTGTTATCCAATATATTAGTCAGGTTTCTATCCATAGATTTAAACTATCTTGATAAGAGATATTAACGGTAAAGGTATCTTGTGCTAAGGAAACTTGATATCCAATAATTAATCATTTCATTTCTTAATAATTCATTTATTATTATTATCCCGAAGATTTTTTCTTCAAAAATATCTTTTGCTGCATTTTCCTTCTCATTTTATTGATTTAATGGCACGCATTTTCAATTATATACCTTTCAATATTAAATATTCCTTACCCAATTATTTCAAATGGCATATTTGTTTAGTTATTACTTTTCTATTTTAATTATTCTCATTGATTCATTTTTTTCTTCCATCTTACTTTATCCTTTTGAAAATTTGAGCTCACCCTTATTTTGTTTACTTTCCCAAAAATTCAATATGTATACTAAGAATGATATATAAGGATATGCTAAATGGGATTAAATTGATCATCTAAAAAAATTATGCTGTAATTAGTGTATTCATTTGTCATAAAATACTCATGTATGTATATGGTTTTCTAAGAATTATCAACACTTTGGTCCTTCGGGATTTGAATCCTTGTAATAATTACAATGTAATGGTAGTAGATAGTAGATCTGGACTTACTGCGTTCGGGTAACTATATTTGGTATCAAAGGTAGGATTAGTAGCATCATAGGGAACCAGATTAAGGAAAATATAGATTAGTGAACATAACCCTATGATAGACTTTGAAGAGTAGTATTTAAGAACACATGACTTCATTAACTTGATAGTTATGGATACCATCACAAAATTAAGAGATTAAGGTTGATTATAAGTTATATGTATTAAAAATATACTTTTAGGATATATGTGATGGAATCGTACTGAGAATAAGTATATTTTAGAATAAATTTATGGTAATACAAATCATTAGTTTAGTGTATGGGTTTTTGGAAACATTATTTGTGTAATAATGACTTTAAATTGCATATACAAGAGTTTAATGGTATTGATAAATTTTAGTTTTGTTACTATCATTAATGACATTATAATAATAGTAAAATTAGATTGTTAGGATTTGAAAAAAAATATGTTGTATTGAAATCCATAAAAAAAAATTTATTAAATGATTAAATTTTAAGGGGGAAATCATATTTATTTTGGAAATAATACTAATATATTTTTAGAAAAATGACAACCTATAAGGCGTTGGGGCTTGAACACATCACCAAAGACTATAAAGCTTTTTCACCTACCACTAGCCTATGCGATTTCCTAGTTAAGGTGTAATTACTTTTAGTTAAACAATTTGATGAATAAATATTAATAATGAACCATTAGTGTTACTTTGTAGGTTTAGACATTAATGTATTAATCATATTGTATTTTTATAATATTTATAGAGAAATTGAAAGAATTTTCACTCTTTTATGGGCCTTATAATATGTTAAAAATGTATTTTAGTTCTTCAGAAATCAAAAATAATTTTTAGACATCAATTTTTTAATGTAATGGATGATTTTTAATTTTATCAAATAACAAAAAAGGATAAAATTCATGTTTATAAAATATATAATTTTTCTAGTAATTATATTTCCTTACATTCATAAGAAATAAATAAATTAATTAACATTAGGAAAATGATCTAAAAAATGTTGTCCTAATACATTTTTTAAAAATATTGTATTTTAAATCATCATAGATTTATGGATTTGAGGCCCCAAAATTTTTATTGAACATTCACTTATTTGGGATCAATTCGATCAATCACCCCTATAAATATTTATGATTTTCCTATATGTATATTTCTCAACATTCCTCTATTATTCTCTTATATAGAGACGATGTTATATGTTATTCTATGTGCCCATTATATTTCTCATTCCATATTACTAATAGGATATTTTGTTAACTCTTATCACGATGTGGTATTTAAAAAAATGTTTTTTATATCAAACCTTATATTTATTGGATTATTTTTAAATTCTAAGGATGCAATTTATTTATGGTGGGGAGAATGTAACACCCCTAAAATTCTGAAAAAGTAACTTTTATTCAATAACATGTATGAGACCCAACAAAAAATATAGAAAAGAATATAAACTCTCAAGATATTATGGTATATTTAATATTTTGATTAAATTTAATATATTATGTAACTTTCAATTCATGCAAAACTGAGTATGCTTTTACCACATGCAACAAATACGTTCTTTGATAGCGTGAGTTTCACGTTAGACCAAGTAATATCAAGCAAAAATATATTCTTAAAATATTATTAGATAATAAGATAAGATATAACCTATCCATTAAATTAGAGGTTATAAATAGGATTAACTAAATTATAAAAATATATGGTTTCAAAAAATATATAATTAATTCATTGGATACCAATAAATTATAAATGTATATGAAAACAAATTAAATATAAAGTAAATGTTTTTTTATTACAAAGGTGTTTGATAGTAATAAATTAAACAAAATTATATTAGTGAATTATATTAATAAAATACATATATTATATATTCAATAAAATATTTCTTCATTCATCCAATAGATTTTATATACATAAGATAAGAACAATCCAATTTTACACATAAAAACTTATATTTTTCTAATGGAACTTTTAAAACCATTTAATGGGGATCCTATTTTAAATAAAATTTTGGGAAGTTTTATAAATTATATATATAAAAATAATTTTTTTTTGAAATAAGAAAAAAATTATCTTAGAGTGATTTTTTTTATTTTTCTGTCAATTTCAATTTTTGATGAATAGTGAAATATAATTAATTAAAATTAAAAACTTCTTTTTAATATAAGATATTTATATAGTTAAATTATATTTTTAATTGGTTTTAAAGTAAAATTATATCAATTATTAGTCAATTAATATAATTTTGGTAATTTGAATCAATTTATCATTGAAATTAGATATAAAAATATTTCAAACATTTCAGCTTTTTTACATTAAAACCCCATTTTGGAATCCCGTTTTTGGGATTAATTTTAGATTAATTTATTCCAATTAAAATATTTTAATTTATAAAAATTGGTTAAATATTTATAATAATCATAATCTATAATTTATAATAATTTCAACTTAGTTTTTGGCCAAAATTATTAGTGACAATAGTTAAATTTAATTACGATGATTATGGTAAAATTATACTTAATAAGGGACTAACCCTTAATCTTAATAGCCAAAATGACCTATAAGCTTATAAAAAATAAATTTTATGGACTTATTTAATCCATATAATCTCTTTTTTATAATTTATTTCATTATTGGACCCACTTTACAAGGGGAAAATGTGGGGGGTAATTCCATCTTTAGAAAATTTACAAGAATGTCACTCTTCCTATATAAAATTGCACTCACCCCTCCCACTTAGTCACACCTATAAAAGTCTTTTTCTTGACAAAAATATTCCAAAATAATATCCAAAAATACCACCCATTGTAAAAGAATCCTAAATTTTTAGATAATGGAACCAATGATGTCTTTTTTTTATAAACCAAAATGAGTAACTGAATAAGAGGTAATGTCATTCAACAATCACTTCCGTGTCATTTACTTCTCCACCCATTCAATTATTTTTTATCATGATTGTATAATAACCAAAATATATTCTATATAATAAAAATTTTTTATTCTAATATTATGATCTACAATTTTACACACATCCATCAAATGAGATATGAAATCATCATTCGTGTCTACGGTGGACTACTGCCTCACAAACCGATGTCATTCATTTTTCCATTACCACCTTTCACGGTTGGAATAATGATAGATTTATAGATTATATATGATATATATGATATATATGATTTATCAATTCTTATGTAATTTTTATATAACATATAAATTTATTCTTTCTATTTTTGGGATTATGATAACTTTTTTTTGTGGACGTGTGGAATACCACCTCCTCAAAGCGATGTAATTCAGTCATACTATAGATGGAATGTATTATGGATGATTTTAATAAAAATATGAGACATATAATAAATAAATATTATTATTAGATTATAATATAAACTTAATTATATCATTTACTTTTCCTTCTTTTAAATACGACAAGGAAATGGAAGTAGCATTCATGCGTACGTACGATCAACCATCTCCATGAATGGTGCATTTCATTTCCTACATCAAAAATAATATAATATTATAAATAAATATATTATGATTATATATGATATTTAAATAATGTTTTTCATCCTCTATATGAGAAAATCTTGATCTATATAAGAAAAACAAAAATACAATTCAAAACATACTAAAAAACTGGGCAATTAACACAGGGAATAGAAAAAATAATGAATGATTATTAACATGTTGGTAATAATATATAACAATAATACATATATGAAATTATAAATATGATTACAGTTATTTTATAAATTATTTAAATCTTTAAAACCCTTATATGGGATTTTGAAGTATGTTCTCTCAAAAAGAAATTCTATGTAAGGGATTTTGTCTCAATTTTATTTCATTGGGGAATATTTTAATGTTACGGGACTAGTTTATTTTATATGGTGTATATAACATAAATTTTACATTTAAAATCATGAATAAATCATTATTTAGGGTATTTTTATTTCCAATTTTAATTATTTAATCTCAGGAGACTTGGACTTAAAATTACTAAGTGGTAATGAAATTTCATAACTCAATTCCTTTTTATGGTGTTATATTACTTCCTCGTTGTTGTTTATATTATTTTTTTAAGTGTGTAATAACTTTTCAATATTTATTGTTTTGTTTAAAATTTTTTATGTGTATTTATAGTTTAAATTTATTATTGATTAATTAATTGATTCTCACTTTAAGGTTATGGACATTTCAAGGATTTACTTTGAAATCTCAATTTGTTAGAGATTGTTTACACATTAATTTAAATTAAAAGAAATTATTTGATAATTATTTAATAATCCCATTAATTGTATCCCCTTATGGTTATTCATGACATTTTTCATGTAATATTACAACGTTTACACTCTTTTAAACTTAAAATGTTTTAGAATTTTTTAAGAATACCCGACTCTATTTCTCTCTTTTGATAGAGAACCTATTTTCTACTAAAAACATTGTTTTCTAAAATAGTTTTCATAAAAAATTATACTTTAAAAAATTAATTATTTAATAAATTGTTACCCTTTTTACTGTTATAAATCTTTTCAAATGAATCATTTTTTCTCTTTATGAATAATTTATTTTTATATCCTTTTACCTTCTTGAAGGAATGTTACTTTTACCTTGTAATAAATGTACAAAATTACCCTCCATAATTTATTTTAAGCTTAATTTTCAAGATTAAAAATATAATTATTAGTAGTTTTTTAATGTAATTATCAAATAAAAGTATTTCTATTTTTTTTTCAAAATTTGAAATGATATTTTCCTTAAGTATGTTTTTAAATGATCTTTCTATAGTATTTTTATTCATCAATGAAAAAACCCCATTATTTTATCATTGAATGTGATATTTTGTATTGATACTATCCTTATTCTTCTTCTGGATAGTTTTTATAGATTTCAAAAATTATAAAATTGAAATTCACTTCTTTAATTTATTTTAGAAGTACCCATGAGATATTCACTTTCATGTGTTCATTGGACATTGAATTTTCCCAGATTATCCATATCATTTAGAAAGGATATGTTCATTTTCTAAACCATATACCATTTTTTTCATCCAGTAATTACATAGATAGTTATTTTATTATCTGGGGAAATATTCTTAAATTTTTATTCCTTACTCAATTCGAATATTTGATAAGGCACATTGTTCATTAATCAAATCAATTATTTGATATATAAGTAATTATTTGGAAATAAACTAAACAGGTTGGGGCATTAGAAATAATCCTCAATGTGTTTTAGTAGTCTCATGAGATGAAATCACATGGTGATAAACCCTTCAAGTTTGTTTCCATATAGAATATATAGGTTTTACCCATAGATTTAATATTTTTTGAGAAGATATCATTATGATAAGGGAATCATGTTCCTGGGAAACATGAAATCCAATAAATAAGCATTTTATTATTATTATCCACGATATTTTTTTTTGATATTTTATATGGATAAATTTTTGTTCTATATTTATCTATTTAAGGGAATATGTGTTTAGTTATTTACCTTTCCATGTTAATTATACCTTATCCAATTATTTCAAATGGCATGTGTGATCATCTATTTACATTGAAATATTATTTATGCATTTTCTTCTCCGTTTATTGATTATATGGCATGTGTTTTTAGTTATTATCTTAGCATATCTATTATGCTCAATGATTAATTTTTTCTTCTATTTTACATTACCATTACTAAGAATTTTGGATCACCCTTATTTTTTCCCTTCCCCATGAAACTAATAAGTATACAATGAAATTTATTTAGAAACATTCTAACTGTGAATAAATTTATCCTCAAAAAAATATGTTGTAATTAGTGTATTCATTTGTAATACAAGACTCATGTATGTATATAGTTTACCAAGAATACTAAACTATTTGGTCCTTTGGGATTTGATTACTTATAATCATGAAAATATAATAGTGGTATGAATCGGCTCCGAGCTTAATGGGGTCAGGTCTCTATAGATTTCATAAGTGTTTACTTTTACTCTCAAACATAAATCACATAACAAAGTTGAGTTTTCCCTTAAATGGTGAATGAATGGGGTTAAACAGATTGATTCAAACATATGAAGTACAAAAGATGAAGGAAATTATACGCTGTATAAAATCATATATTTGTTATATTGTAATTGGGTGTTCTAATGGATAAAGATGTCTAATCCATGAAAAATCTTGAAATTGTTTTCTGAAATTCATCTTTCTAAAAATCATGATTATATGATGTATTTTGTGATTCTTACTAAGGGTTTTTTTGAAGGAATAGTATTTAGAGACATAGTGTAGATAGATTATTTAGACAGACTTTTCTTTAAAAGTCCCACCATATGAAGAAGTTATTTATCGAACATATAACATTGTGGGAGTTTCTAAATAAATAAATACTGAAGAGAAAATATATGGGAAACTTTTATATTTTTGAAAAAATAAATTTTAAAAAGGTATCAGAAATAGGTTTATGATTAATATAAACATAGGCTTCCTTACATGAGATAAATGAATCATGATAAGATTATCATAAAAAAATTTGTTATGAATTCCTAGGATGAAATAGATATTGAAGAATTGATTATACAAAGTAACCAAAAGATATCTAAGTAGAGGAAATATTTAAGAGTTTTTGGTCTTAAAATATTAAGTGTATTAAATTAAGGGATACCATACAAATAATAATCATGTAAGGCTACCTGATGATTCATAACTTTTTAAAGTTGTTTCTATGAAGAAGTGTCAGATGAATTATTGAGAATAATTAATTTTTTTAATAAATTAATTGTTATGATGTTGAGATTTGTGTTAAATTCCACAATAATAATGAAAAAAACATGATGATTACAAATGAGTTTTAAGGAAATTTATAAGAGAACATTGATTCTTAGATTTGCGGAATGTTCCAATGAATTTTTTTCCTCCTACCATTTTGGATGTTTGAGGGAGAAAAATCAATAATCAGTTGAGCGGGATATTTAACGTTTGAGTGGGAGTATTTTATATGCTGTTTTTTCTACTTACTAGGTTTTTGAAGAAATGATACCTATATAAAGAGGGAGTGGGTGTGATGAGAATTTTTTTACTACTAGAAGAGTTGTTGAAGAAGTAGGGTGTTAACTATAAATATTGGGAGTGTTTTCCTTTTGGATGAATTTCCAAAAAAGTAAACAACGAACAGAGGATACTCAATACAGTGGTATCAGATGAATAAGAAATTACATAGAGGGAATGGACAAAAGGGAACAATATAGAGTGTATCAGACAGAAGATTTCATATGGGAATCCCATAGATGAAGAGTTTTATAGAACAAAAAGTTCATAAAAATAAGTTCATCTAGGAATTTCATTCTCAATTTTGTGAATGAAATTAAAGAGGAAAGTGTACGGAATTTAATTAGCATAGTGAAAAAGTATTATATCAATTTGGTAATGGTTATTTGTGTTATTTTATAAATTTATATATCATATTTTTTGTGTAAGGAGTGAATGCATTAACGAAGTACTATAATGTTATGCAAGTGATCGATGTTCCATGCTTATTATAAACTAAAAAAGTTTTTTTTCTAGTGTTTGTGTGGTCTTAGAATACTTTTAAACCATTCCATGGGATAATTACTATTATTAAGTAGTGGAACTTATTAATTATTTTCTTCATGTGGATTTTCTAGTTTGTTATCATCTATTAGAGTTCATTATCACTAATTGGAGGTAATGATTATTTATAAATAAAACAATTCGTAAACATTAATATCACTGATTACCACCCCTCCCTCTCAATGATCAAAAAAATCAATATTGGTACTTTCAATCTCTAAGAAAAAAGGTAATGAATTATATCAATATGTACTCCCACATCTACTAAATAATATCAAGAGGTAGAAAAAACCCACTTGGAACATGATACTTATCCTTCACCCTCTGGAAAACCCTATACTAAGAGAAAAAATATGTAATAAATATAGTCATTACACAATATGATGTACAACCGATGGGAAACTCTATAAGTTAAAAAAGAACTATTTTATGTATCACTAAAGCAATAGAGAGATTCCCTATAAAAGGAATCTGTTTCTGAATAGTTCTAATCATTGAAAAAGAAATTATCACAACTAATCTGAATAATTAATCATTAGATTCAGTGGATCATTCAAATATTATAAAATACATTAACATCATTACCATTTAAATTTTCACAAATAATATTAAAAGATAAGTCTCTGGAACCAAGAGAATATCCTTTTGTGTAAAATTTATATTTAACTTTAATAAATCAGAAGATATAATACCTCATTCTTCATATCTCTATATAAGAAAGGTATCGACCATCCAAAACACATTTTGGGAAACCTTCATTGCTCTTATAGGATCCATGTGTTGAATCCCTCTACCAGTAATACACATGTTCCCCTATGATCTCCACACAAAACTACTAGAAAATTACCCTATATATATTTCTACAATGGGTATGACCCATAAAACCATGGCTATAAGATATATCCATGGTTCACATAACTTTGGGTGATTAAGATGTCAGTATAGGAATATACCCACAATTTCTATAGAAACCATCAACATAGCCTATGAGGTATTCATAATACCCTTGGTTTAATGAACATAATTGGAATATATTTATACCCAAGGTTTTGGGAATTGTGGATATATCTTTTTCCTATATAAAACATATACCAATAGTTCATTAAATGATTGGTATAAATACATGTCCCCAATAGGCAGTATAAACAGCCCTTCGAGAACCATTCGATAAAATTCTACCCATCTAGAACCTATAAATAAAATATTAACCATGGTACATATTGAATAATATACGTATATTTTATATTTATCATTCAACCAAATTCTAGTAATTTTTTTCAATCCATTTATAATAATATAATGTACATATACAACGACAAAATCAACAAATTCCAGTCATTAAAAAATATACACATGTATATTTAGTACTAACACAAAAATGGATGGGATGAACATATTCCACGTAACCAAAATCCTTTTCCTCGTCACCATCACCAACATCCCCATCACCACCTTCACCAATAGTGTTTTCTAGAGGACCAACAACATCATCAGTGCTGCCAACACAACAAGTAGTATCATCACATCAACCACCATGAAGAAACTCATTAACATAACTTAGTTAATCATATATAGAGTTTTTTTATAAATCAATCAAAAAAAATTTCATCCTCTTATCGATGTGTTGAATATCAAACTTACATAGCTTTCAGAAACTATTTGGAGACCGGTTTACCACTTCTAGGCACCTATATATCTATTTTATTCCTCGTTTACTTTTTTATGAGAGTTTGGAATATCTATGGTGTGATAGGTTTGAGTGGTTCTTGATGATGGCCCATAACTATTTCAGATGATGTTTTTCCAAGGTCGATATCAGACTATCCCTTAGTTCTCCTCACCTAATACCTGGCTTCAATGATAAATCGGCCCAAAGTTTTCATATTATTTTTCATAGGGGACCTGCAGGGAAATTTTTTGAAAATATAAACAAGATATTTAGTTATTAATTACATATAAATATTTGAAATATCAATAAAAACACAAATAATATTTTATTTTTCCTATGAATTTACATCACTTTTATCCTTTATATTCATACTTGAGTAAAATAAATTTTCTCGAAGCAAACAGACATCGATTCCCAATGAAACATGTTGAAAATTAAATTGATTAGTGTAATAGTAAATTATTTTATAATATGAAATTAATAAACCGATAATAAAATAAAATTATATTCGTTAAAAAAATTTATAAAGTGAAGAAGCATCAAAATATACACTCAATTAAAAAATTTAATTCTAAAGGAATAATATAATCAATACACACTAATTATCATGCTAAATATGGGTTTGATATGTATTCCACTTGTATGTTTATTTTGGTCCAATTATATTTTTATTATGTTATTTAGTTATTTGGTAGCTTGATTATTTTGATCATTTAATCATTATGTTCATTTTACTCTTAAGAATTTTTTTAAATTATTTATTTCATCATTTTTTAATTTGGTAAATCAGTTATTGTATTTTTAATTTTTTTGGGTTGTTCATTTGATTCATTTTGGGCGAGGGGGTTACTTTTATTTATGAGTTATGTCCTTTGGTAAATATTTAGGTTAGATATTTTGGAATATTTGTCCATTTGGTCATTTGGTTATATTAGTTGGTTTATTTTAGGTTTGGTCATTTTGGTAGATTTGGGTTCGGAAGTTTTCTCTATTTTTGGGTTATATCAGTTTTTAGTAATATATTTTGGTTTATTTTAGGATATTTTATTCTATTCACTTTGTTTTAGGTCATTTTGGGTTCATCCATTTAGTCCATCTTGGGGGTATTCCATATTTGAGTTATGTAATTTTGTTTATTTTGGGTTTCTTTATTTGGATTATGTTATAGTTATAAAATTTTCATTTAGTTAATTTGAAAATTTCTTCAATTTTTTGGTTAGAAAAATAAGTTTACTTGGTTTTTGTTTTTTGGGTTTATTTTAAGTTATACAATTTTAATCATTTTGGGTTATGTTTTTTTATGTTAGGATATTTTTTTCATTTTTAGGTTATCTTTTATTCATTTTAGTTTATTTAGTTCATTTTGGGATAGTTTATTTGGTATATTTTTGAGTTATGTAATTTTTGGGATACATAATTTAGTTCATTTTGGTCTTTTAGTCATTAGTTTTTTTGTTATTAGGTCATTTGATCAATTTTTTATTTTTTCCTTAAGTTAATTATTTTATTTTGGGTTAGGTTTTTTATTTTTCTTTAGGTTATGTTATTTAGTTCATTTTCAATTAGGTTATTTTATCTTATCTTGGGTTACATCAATTGTTTAATTTTAGGTTTGGTCATTTAGTGCATCTATGGTTTTATTATTTGGATCATTTTGGGTTTGGAGATCTTGTTATTTTTTAGTTATTTCAATTGGTTAATTTTGGGTTCAATCATTTGGTTAAAATTAGATTATGTAAATTGGTTAATTTTGGATTAATTTTATGTTTTGTCAATTGGTTAATCCCGGGTTATTTAAATTGGTTAATCTTGGGTTTTGTTAATTGGTTAGTTTTTGGTTATTTCAATTTTTCATTTTTTGGTTTTTTAAATTGGTTAATCTTATGTTATGTTAATTGGATAATTTTTGGTTATGTAAATTTTTACTTTTTTTGTTATGTCAATTTTTTCATATTGGGTTTGGTTATTTGGTTAATTTTGGATTATTTCAATTGGTTAATTTCGGGTTATTTGAATTAGTTAATCTTGGGTTATTTGAATTGATTAATTATTAAATTTTTAATTTTGGTTTTGGTTAATTGGTTAATCTTGGGTTATATCTATTTTTTAATTCTTTCTTAATTTTGGGTTATGCCCATTTATTAATCATGGTTTATGTAAATTAGTTAATCATGGGTTAATTTTTGGTTATTTCAATTGGTTAATTTTGAGTTATTTTAATTGGTTAATTTTGGGTTATGTCAATTGGTTAGTTTTTGGTTATGATAATTTTAGGTTTTTTATTTGGTTAATATTGGGTTAAGTCAATTGGTTAATTTTTGGGACATTTCAATTGGTTAATCTTGGGATATGTCAATTTTTTATTCTTGGGTTATGTTAATTGGTTAATTTTATGTTATTTAGATTGGTTAATTGGATCATCTTGGGATTGGGTTATGTTAATTGGTTAATTTTTTGTTATATAAATTGGTTATGTTCGGGTTATGTCAATTGGTTAATGTTGGGTAATGTCAATTGGTCAATTTTGGGTTATGTCAAATGGTTAATTTGGGGTAACGTCAATTGGTTAATCCTGGGTTGTGTCATTTGGTTAATCTTGGTGTACATCAATTGGTTTATTTTGGAACAATTCAATTAGTTCATTTTGGGTTATGTCAATTGGTTTATCTTGGGTTGGGTTATGTGGTATATTTTTGGTTATGTCATTTGGTTAATTTTGTGTTTTTTTGTCTTGGGATTGGTTATTTGGTTGATTTCATGTGATTTGAATTGGTTAAATTTATGTTCTGTCAATTGGTTAATATTGGATTATATCCATTGGCTAATTTTGGGTTATGTGACTTGATTTATTTTGGGTTATGTGAATTGCTTCATCTTTAGTATGGTCATTTGGTTAATTTTGGGTCCTGTCAATTATTTCATCTTGGGTTATGTCAATTGGTTAAATTTGGGTTTGGTCATTTGGATCATCTTTGGTTTATTTCATATTTTAGGAAGTTCATTTTTTTTATTTTGCATTATCCAATTTGGATCATCTTATAGTTATGTCATATTTGAGTTAGGCCAATTGGATTATTTTGGGATATGTAATTTGGTTCATTTTTGGTATGTTCATTTGGTATTTTTTTTATTTTTTTAGAACAATTGTTTTACATGGGTTTAGGTTATTTGTTTTATTTTGGGTTATTTAATTTTATTCATTTTAGTTTAGGCATTTTTAGGTTAGGTTATTTTTTTTAATTTGGGATTGGTCTTTTTAGGTTAGACGGAATTCCCCCATTACTCTAATCAACTGATTCATTGGTTTTTAGAACCTTTCAAATAAAAACACGTCATCCATAAAAATCTGAACCAATTCAGTATCTAGGATCTAATGCTTACCAGAATTATAAATGCATAATTAACACACAAGAATATATCTTGAATATACACAATTATTATATTGGGTGACATTGATAATTTAATTCAATCAAAAAAGATATTAAATCCATAATACCCAATATGTAACGAATATCCAAAAAAATATTGCATAATCCAAAAAAAACATACTTCTATTACATAATTTCTAAGAAATAAAACATAATTACTATGGTTTTACTTTTACTACATGCCACTAAATTCTGGTTTATAGAAAAAATACACTTCAACAAAGTTTCACCAATGTAACATTATTGTTTAAAATACCCTAAAAATTATTTCTAATAAGTATAATACATTAAAATAAACCAAATTTAAAAATAAATTTAAAAAAAAACACTCACAAATTTCATTAATTTTTTTATTCATTTCAATATACCCACCCCCATTCAAAACTAACTCTCATTCAAATAATAATATTATAACACAATTTTATTTCTTAAAAAGTAACTATTTGAATTTATTCAACCCATGTCTATACCTTTTTAACATTTTAATGAAAAAAATATTTAACAATACCTCTTTCGTTTGAAGGGGAATTTTCATACATATATTAAAGGGATTCAAGAAAAGAAAAGTTAAATTTCAGCATGAAAATATAAATTAATGTGTTATTTCCAACCATTTATATTAAATTTCATCATGGAAGTATAACTATTTAATTTTTTATACTTCTCGAAAATTAAAACAAAATTATATGACCTCTTTTGTAAGAATATAAATGTTGGTATTATTTCTATTAATTTTAGAGTAACTAAAACCTCTCATACTCAGACATTATAGTGAGTCCCAAAGTGTATAAATACATAATACCATCTTTGTTCTTTTTTTTCCAATGCATCCTTAAAACCAAAATTCAATACAATTAATAAGAATTGAATTTTCAATTCAAACCATTAAATATTAATAATACCTTAAACATATTACTCTTCCAATTTGAGATCATCTAGCAATATTGTGTTATTGGAATGTTGGGTAATATTAGTTCACCCTCTAAATAAAAACCAACTCTACTCTTCCATACAATATATAACAAATTCTTATATGATCCCCCACAACTCATCAAGATCCATAAACCTTGTGATCTAAATATTTTCAATGTCGAGAATGTTAAACTGAAACGGTAATGAACATGTTAATTCATATAAATACAATAATAATATAGATATCAATTTAACCCATTTACATACCGAAATATTAGTCCATGATTTCTCCTTGAATTCTTTGGAAATATTCCTCTATGAGAATAATTTCACCATAATGATATCACTGTACATTGGTAAAGTTATTATAAAACTTATACAATTCTTGGATTTTTTTCCTATCAATTGATTATCTTTATTTTAATCCACGATTATTTTTTTTGACAATTCCAAGATTCACCCATATGTGTGCACCGAAGATTCCTTTTAGAAAATCCCATTGGATAAGATAAATGGAAAAAATAATTAATTCATAGTAAAATAGTAAAAAATGATCTGATATAATTTTTAACACATATAATAATAAAATTGGATGAAGGATGCTCATTTAGAATTTAATGATCCATGGGATATCCTTGATTAGTAGCCTCTGAAGGATTCTCAAGTTCTAATGCATGAACTGAGTCATCTGTATGCACTTTAATAGAATCTGAAGGAATATAATCATTATAACCAGAATAGATGGAATGAAATTCCAGTCTCATTGACATGGTAGGGTAAATATATAAGGGTTGCGGATACATCATAGGATATAGATATTGTATAAGTGGGAATTTCCCTAGAGGAAGTATATACAAGGTATGAGATGAAGAGACTAAATAAGATGATGATGATGGAGGAATGGGGGGACAACCCTAGAGGCTCATGTGGAGGATGAAATGGTATAGAAGATGGGGTGTCTGTTGGTGGATCAGGGCTTAAACAGGTCTGATGGGTGCTCCGTGTATCTATAGAAGCACCCATACTCAGACTAATACTAGTAGGTTGTGGAGAAGTCAACTCCAGTTCATAAAAATTTTAGTAATTTTTTATAAAATATAAGAACATGACATTAAATATATTAAAGGAAAAAATATTACAATTATTATACTTAATAAGGGAACCATAGGAGGAATTCATATCTTTCACATCCAATGATCATTATCAAATAATATCTTCCTTAAAACTTTTTCAATGACATTCATAATATTTATAAGAATTAAATGTACATTTTTTATAAACAATTTTAAATTTTTTTATAAAACATAGAACCCAAAAAACTTTTAAACAATTTTATAACATGTTTTAGACATTATAATTTAAAATCAAGTTATAATTTTTTTTAAAATCAGTTTTACACATGGTTTTCTAAATTTAAAAAAATATAATTAAATTCAAAGAAAAAAAAACAAAACAAATATATCCTTCCAAACTAAATCTAAATTAAAGTAATTACTGTATTATCATCTTGAGAAAACCATGTCAAGCTAAATTGAATGAACTATGAACATGAATAGTTGCCTATATATATTACAACACCACTAATTTAGGTTCAACATCAATTTTAACAATGGGAAAATTTCAGTCATCAAATACAATATTATGGTCAGCATAAATGGGGACATTAGTGGTTTCAATTTTTTCCCACCCCTCATAAAAAATATTTGTTGGGATTACTTCAAGGATTACACTATAATCAGGTATCAAATGATCTTTCACAAAAAGACATGTTTTACCATTGATTCCAAAATGTATGGCTCATTGATAGTTATGAATTGAGTCATGTCAATAACATTAAGTCCATAATCATAAATAAATGTACCATTTCACATCATTAAATAAAAACATTTACATTTCATTATAGTGACTTGACTAGAGACTATATAGGGTCCTTCAAACTTTATGAAGGGAAGTAAATAATCCCAAAATCACTTTTTAGAAGGAATAAGAAATTCTTATAAGTATAGAATAGAAAATGGATGAAAATGGGATTAAATGTTTGAGAAGAAAATTGATGAAATCCAATTTTTCAAAGGGATTTAGTCTGACCACATACCATTAGTAAGAAAAGTTCGCGGGGTTCATGAACATCAATCCATTAGAACATGAAACGGACCTCTAGGAACAGGCCACAGGGTGATTGCCAACAAACCTTGGCCACCAAGAACTGTGTCATTGGTGTAATTGAATAAAGAAATGAGATCTGCATACCATCCTCTGAACTAAGTAGTTCACGGAGGAGGCAAGCTTGCAGGACACTGCAAGACACGTCCAAAAAACCACAGCCCCCACAAACCCCGGTTGACTGAGTCTTCCATGGGTTGAATTATATCTTTACTGGCTTCCTCAAATTGTTCTACGTGTCCACAGATATGATTTGACCAGTGATCTATAAAAGGAACAAAAAAGAAACTAGAAAAGGATGGGTGGAAGAGATAATTAAAGAGACCCTAGAGGATGGAAGAGAGAGTTCAGATACAAAGAAGAGTTAGAATTCTATTTATAATCATCGACAAAGTGAGAAACATGAACCACTTTTCCACAGGTATAACATACCTCAAACCACCAAAATAAGGAACATAATAATAATTGGTAAACTGTGATCTTAATTGGTGTATTCAAAAACCATAAATCCCTCGCAGATGAATTCCTTTTTAACAATGAGTTCCGGGACCCTTCTTCAATTCGGCACTATGTATAGCACAACGCTATGCAGATCGAACCTTGTGCTGCGTACTGCATCCATACACTGATGGAACTCAGGACGGCGTGGAGAACCACATCCAAGAACACGCACCACTCTAGTATGCAGTGGCCATACCGAAGTCTGTGTACTGCTACGATATGTGGATGAACCCTCTACCCACATAGAAGTACACTACAAGGGACTTCTCCCTTATCTCATAACAAAATAATTCACAGAATGGGCTGTCTTAGGGTGCCCTTACCCCTAAATACAATCATGCACCTACCTTAAGTTTCCGTCCTCCATATCTCCTCTATAATCCACTCCACTAGCTCTGTACAAATCCTCCTCCAAATCCAGTAAACCTATATGATCAGATCATGAGGCACATCAATGTGCCCCTATGAGTCTACATACCCAAGGTATGTGGAGTCACGAAGGCTGTCCCCACAACAATTCATATCCCCAGAATGTCTCTAAGTATACATTATCATGGTAACCCAAGTGTCCAACCTTGGGATATTGACATGAACATATCCATTCTATGGATCACAGAAGATCATTTTATTTTGCATTCAATGAGGGATAGTGATCATTCAAAGGAATCATGCTTACATTCCATTTTGAAAATAAGAAACATTCTTCCCCTTTTCCAGAACACATTATGGTGCACTCCCACTGAGGTAATCCCATAATCTTATGAGATTTACGCCACATGAAATTCAATGTCATTCTACATTGAAAGGTTCGTTTCTTTGTGCCCTCTCCCACTGTTGGATCGATAAGGGACCAAGTTAGGGAATTGACACACCCAATGCTCTTTCCCTCTCCTATAGGAATTGTAGCCACGAACTCTTCCATCATCATCATTTTCCTTTTCCATTAGTGGAGATGAGAATGTACTCCATTTTTTAATCTTTCACATCCTCTTATTTCTCACTCTAAGAATGAGTCACATGGGCTTAGAGGGCTGGGATGATACGACATCAGAATATACCATAAACGAACTATGATAACTCTAATTCCTGCCCCAACGAGGATATATAGGACACGTACTCGAATTATCGAGATCAAATGGGTTCCCTTCCCAAATTTTAACCCAAGTATACCCCTGCTAAAAGGATAACCACTTTTGTAATAATCCACAATTCAAATCACACAAATGGGTCTCCTCCCAAGTGTAATCCCAAAGCTAAATGAACTACGATAACCCTGATTCCTACTCCAACCAGGATATGTAGGGAGGTTGTTCAAGGACTAAGCTTAAGGGACGATCTCATAAATAGTGTAAGCCTCAATCATGTCCCCTCAAATGGGCAGCACCTCTACATAATCCTCGAGAATCCAAGCCCTGATGTTTGGATTCTTTAGAGTATAAGTCCATGTTCTTCTAGAAATCTACGATCTTTGATTCCCCATTTGACCAGGATATGTGTAAAGACGCTCTGAAGTCCAAATATAACCCTCAAATCAACCTTAATGTTCTAAGGTCCATAGGCTCAGGGGGGACATGTCCACCAAAGAGACCACATATCTCCTAGAAACTTTGGGCTACCTCATCATGAGTCCAACACCAAGTCTGGACCAGACATCTTTCATAAGGATGTTCTTACCGCATGATGTTAAATAGTATGTATGTGTCCCTATCACATGTTCTTAAAAGGTGATGTGTCCAATTAAGAGACACCAAACTACATGGTATCTTATTAATCTCATGAGGATATGTAGGAAGCCCATTTTATGGGTCTGAACCCAACATCATACCATCTTCTGTCTCTCCCAAATGACGATAAACTCCAGAGCGCCTCATTGCACGGATTGAGTCCACATTATCTCTATGGAATCAAATCCATGTATATCCATGATGAACATGCAACCTAAGGGTAACCCATGGATACACTTTTAAAATGAATCGGGGATTCATGAACATATAAACATGGATTAAATCTATAAGAGAGTCCCAGAGTAGCAATAATTACCCCAAAGAGTTTGATGAGCCTGACCTCCAATCCACTTGACCAAGGGAGTCATGAAGTATCAATGACCAATTGTTCATCCAATGATCGCCTAACATTGAATGAAGGAAAATTAATCATGGATATGAAGGCCATTGGGTGTTTCTGGCTCCATTAATAAACCCGTTAGATGCCAAATGATGACATCATATTGAACATAAGTCGATTTTACGAACACATAACCCCCTTTTCAATCATCTGCCAGGATCATGAAAATGAAGTACCTACTTAATAACATAAAAAAGGATACACTCCCTAATCCCTATGGTATTGTCTCTCCCAATCTATACATGGTGCGATGCGAATCAGATCGAAACTTAGTAGTAATCAAATAACAACATTTTCTCAAAAAGTACATAATAAGATACATTTTCATATCGATGATTACTATTTGCTACACTGATATAAAATTCAGTTGTTGTATTTAACATAATTCCATCATTATGTGTTCTCATTTTCACCACTATATTAGTTGTAACAAATTTATACCCATTGATTTTTAAATATTTTCATTCATAAAACAAATAATTAATACCAAAATCCAATACTCTTAATTCATCATAGGAAGAATCAATATGTAACCTCAAAACCAAATATATATATGAATAATAAAATTTTATTAATATCTATATATTGTGTTAATTAATTTAATGGTCATTTCTTGATTTTAACAAAGAATGAAACTCTTGTCTATGAAAATACTCTATTCTTCTCAAAGGAAAAGATCGATGAACTCAACGTATAATTTGATTTTGTTACCAATATAAAATGATAGTATAATATTAAGGTATATTTGAAATTTCATAGTATTAGATAACATATATATATCAAAATTACTTACTTGATATGGTCATCAAACAAACCGCAATTAAAAAAGATTGTGTGATTTGCCATATCCCTGTCTTCAAGGCTCAATGTAGCAGATGTATATGTCCTTGGAATTCCACTTTTTTTGGGAAAAAATGGAAATGAGGGATGAATTTACCCATAATGAACATCTTAATTTCTTGTTGGCTGGTTCTATCTTCTTCTCACATCAGAACAATACATTGAACAAAAATCCATACTTTATTGATTTAGATGACCCCTTACAATAGACACTAAAAAATGATTCTTTACTCAAGCATATGATTTCATTGTGCACATATTTAATTCATTAATATGCATACGCCAAAAAGAAAAAGTTCACCAAAAAGAGTTTTCAGTTGGAAGATGAACTATTAAATGAAGCATGTGGGTGAAAAATGATGGAGGATTTTTTTCCAAATCACAAAAAATCAATGGTGCATATTGATTCATTTTTATCAAAAAACATTTGGATAACATTTTAACCCATAGTTCTCTAAAAAATAGTGCAAGTGAATCACTGTCACCCTTAAATTATTTGATAGTAAATTATGGATTTTATTAGAATCAATTCATGATGAAGGATGTGATAATCATGAGTTTTTTGGGATTTTAGTTTCAACTCTTTTATATGGTCTCTTTTATATATGTTTCTATAATATTCATCTGGATCCTTGATATTCTCTAATACTTTCAAAAAATGGGTTTTTATAATCCTATCATCAAATAAGAAGACCAAGGAACTTTATATTTTTTTCACTTATACACATAGGATATAGTTGTGGTCAAATACAGCAGTCCAACAAGTCCTGGTGAGATCATAAGTCATCTTTTGTCTTCCCCTTAATATTTAGAATAAATAAAAGTTACATTTCACCAATATTTTTATCAATTTTAATTATGTAAAAACAATGACATAACAAATTGGTAGACCGATATATAATCTCAAAAAATAGACGTTTCCTTTTCCAATTTTATGTGGATTCTGTGTTAGCATTATTTATATTTTTAGACTTCATATGACCTTTCCAAAATAAAAAACTGAAATCATTAAATTCATAAAAGGGTAGTGCACATCTGAAATATATTTTTTGAAGAATCATCAAATATGAGCACACCCATATTCGAAAACTAATTAAACTCTTATATTAAAGGTTCCAAGTAGTCTTTTATATCACATAAAATATAAAAAGGTTTATATATTAGTATACTCAAGAGTGGGAAATGTTTTTCATACACATCTATGAATGATTATTATTAATGTGAATAAAAACTGTCCACATGTTGTGACCAAAAAGTATATGACCAAACATATTAAAACCATCATTGGATAGACCCAACCTGAAATTACGCACCTCAATAGAAAAATCCTGATTTTGTGCATTAAATTATTTCCATGGAAATATATCTAAAGGATGAACCAAATCTTTATTATCTTTAATTATCTTTGTATCTTTACATCACATGTTCGTTTATATTTTTGTAGATATGAATAGATTTTGAATCATTAGAATGAATGGGAAGTTCCACATGACTTTATGTGGAACACAAGATGGTGTTCCATATGTATTTTTCTTCAATTGAGATATTCCATATTCTTCGCTGTCATTAAGGTCTATTGTTTCCTCCTAAAATAAACTGCAATCATTCACTTGAACATGAATTTTATTAGTAGAAAATCCTAGATACTTAATTAAAATCCATGAAAAATAATGATTTGATGGAATCTCTACACCATTAAAAAAATTACTTTAAAAATCTATGAGTATAGTCAATGGAGATATTATAAATTCTATACATGGTTTTTTTCATGTTTTAAACTCATTAAAAATTCTATGTTTTTCATTTTAGTAAATTCTTAACATACACCAGTTATGGAATCATCTATTAAATTTTTCACTCTCTCAACAACATCATATTAATTATTTTATTAATGTTTATTGATGTTATTGTCTTATTTAACTAGTATATCATCTCTCTCATAATTATAAAAAAATGGAAACTGATCAAATATCAAATTCTCTAAAAAAATTCTTTATTTCTGTTCTTGAAAAGTACAAGATTGTATCATCCCACAGTTTCGAGACCAAACATTGATGATTTTTTTTGAAAAAAAATATTTCTTATATTGAAAAAAACTTTTTACTAATTTAACCATTTTCCTTCGACCTAATTATAACATGTGAACTGTATATGACCACAATATGATTCATTATTAAATGAAAAATCTAAAAAATATATAAAACTTATTCAGAAAGTCAGTTAAAATATGATCAGTATGATACCTATAGATTTTATCAATTATATTATTGAAAAAAATTATATTCAAATCAATAATATAAACCAAAATAACAAAATTCATTAAAAATAATTTAAATATGAAATTTATAAAAGCGTAATTACATTTATAAAAACATATAATACGAGAAATAATTAAGGTTATAAGAGATTACTACAAATTACACACCATGGGGGTATCTGCAACATTTAAGAATTAACTGTCATGGTTGATAAATTTAATATCTTTGAGTCACTACAATGTGTTACACAAGGTTTTAACTATAAATACACAAACAACCAGATCTGAACAATGAAAATATGATGATTTTTGGAAACGAATCCTTACTTTACAAATGATTACAATACTCAAAACATCCCAAAATATAGTATAGAGATCAAAAATAAATCAAAGGAACAAAATGATCAATAAAATTAATATGGGAGAAGAATAACTACCTCATAATATCTATTAATTAAACATTAATATATAGAATATTGTAGTTATAAATCCTTCTATGGATAATTTAATATATAATTTATTTTTGTGGATAGCCCACCCAACCAAAAAATTGGGGAAACTTTACAATAACTAAAATAGATTGATCTTACGCCCTTATTTGGTTATAACTAACCCACATAAATTCATTAATAACCCATGGGATCAATCAGTTTAAAAGTTAAAAACTCAAACCCCAAATTAGAAAATATTCAATTATGTAGTATAAGATCATGAATGTATAAGAAATATCCCATAATGAAAATGAAATATAATACTCAATTTAATTAATAAATCACTAAAATCATTATAGAAAAAAAAACTAGTTGAAAATTAAAAGGAGAATGATTGATTATGAAATAGGATAATGGTAGAAAAAAATAAAAAATGGTATGAGACGTATACTTTCTAGGTTTATGTGGTAGTGATCAAAAAAACATAATGATTTTTTTACATTCATTCGAATTATGTCTAAGTCACCCCCCGTTCTAATTGATTTACACTCACTATATCATAAATTACACTTTTTAATGGTCATATAATTTGATTCAATATTGAAAATGGTAATGTAAAACCTATTTTAAATGTAGAGAATATCATACACAATGGTTATAGTGAATGTTGTATTCTAGTAAATTCATTATAAAAAATTCTATTAATAAAAAAATGGTCATATAATAAAAAATAAGGTAGAGAGGTAGGGAAAATAATTAAATGTGAAACAAAAAATGAATTAAATAAAATTCCATAGATAAAATAGGGCAATCCCCCTTTAATCACAAGTTAGGAAGAAATAAAGATCATCTTCTCAGAATATCTATGATAGGGTGATGTAAAAAATTAAATAAAACATATAAAAACTATTATATAGAATAAATATGGAGGGTTTAATCTATAGTGCATAAAAAATATTCAATGAATTATTTGATACATCATTTCAAAATAAAAGTATGGGGAAATTATCCAAGAAATACAACCCTTAAAAAAACATAGGTCCCATTCATACAATACTAATGTATTTTATAATTAACTAAATTCACATTATTATGTCTAATTATCATATTTATAATAGAAAAACACAATAGATATAGACTTGTATATTCCCAAGGATATTATATTTTTAATCTCATCAGTAATTATTCCTTAATCCCATTTATCATTTATTAAAAATCACGTTGATAATTAATTAAACATACCTATTTTATTTTAAATGTGAACTTGGATGACATGGGTAATTGATATGAAATTCATTCAATAAATTCAAAGAGAATGAGTTTTTATTTTCATATGGAATGAATCTTTGTGACTTGAACATAAATAGTGGAATGACATGTGCATGTCCATCCATTCTTTATGAATCATCTATTTAAATCTTAGTATGAAAAACAAAAAATAAAAATAAAAATATATTATTTGAAGGAAAGAAACTTTTTGAGGTTTATTGTTAACCCACAAAGCAATAAGGGATATCGTCATGGGTGGTCCTTGATCACTAGGGTGAGGTAAAGTATGTTATTATTATAGGTGAGTGGTGGACGTTTGGGAGCCTCTAGATAGGTCAAAGGCTATACCAATAGTTTTTTAAAAACCATTGGTATATCCCAACCTATACCAAATGTTTTAAAAAATGATTTTTATATCTTTATCTATACCAAGGGTTTGAATGAACCATTGGTATAGCCTAGATCCAGGAACTACATACCCACTGTTTTTGAAAACCATGGGTATAGAGGCATGGTGATATCCCCACATTTTAGTAGTGAAACACTGATGGATTATCGGGTGCTATCATGACGGATCGATCATCCTATAGTGATCGTCTTGATCATTCTGATGATTATTTTAGACTTGAAGAATAATCCTTGTACTCGTATTCTTGAGTTGATTAAGGATGAAGAATAATTAATATATAAATCTATTGTCTTAAGGGAGAGATTTCACTAGATATCATTGTGTACAACAATTCTCAATTTTGATCAAAATCTACACAATAGACATAATTATCTATTTATAGATATAGATTTGGGGTTAAAATATTATTTAATTTCATAGTTGTCTTTAAATAAGATATTAAAACTTATATGACTTGAGACATGATACAATATTATTATTATTATTTCCTCATGGTGTGTGCTAAATGTACAATGATAAATATTATTTCACAATCATATAAATTAATATTTATCATCAGATTAAATCTTTTTTTCTAGTCCCTTGAATATATATTAAATTCATAAAATAAATATTTATTTTTTAAATAACTAAATACATATTCTAGTTCTACATAATTAATTAATTACCGAGTGAATAAATTTTATTTATCTAATGTTATCAATAAATCTAGAATCAAAATTATTCCTCACTATTGAGAGTAATATTTATTCCAAAAATTAAATTCAAAAGAAATTTAATTTAGATCAATATATACACTATGTTTTTGACCCTATAGTATTATTTCTCACTAAAATTAGGTGGGATTTCCTAAATTTAGTGCTCAATTCATAGAAATTGGTCAAGGAACCCATGAGAAGGAAGTTAGTGTCACAAAGTTGAAAGCCAAGCATGAGTAATAATTCTCTAATATAATCCTTTTTTATTGAAATATCATCATGAAGGTTTCACACACCTGTCATCAACCAATATACATGATACCATATTCTTTAGTTATATGAAATATACTCAAAATTACACCCTGGAAATTGAATTTAATGCAACAATTCTATTTTAATTAAACAGACAAGATATCAACATCCTCAAATATGGAAGGAATAATTATTTCTATACTTATTCATTAATAGCATTCCATTCATGATGCACCTAACATACCCTAATTCCCATGAAAAAAGGGTGTCATGTTTTTTGTTAGTACATCAACATAAGTGAGTAATTAAATGAATTAATAATAATATTAAAGTCTAAGGATCATCACACATGCTCAGATATACGAAATTACAATGACACACAAGCCTGTGGAATTCTTACTGGCATGTGTATGTTCATCATTTCCCATATTAGAGATTACCAAGTGTGAGTTTCATGAGATAAAGTCTCATATTCTTATAAATAATCACACCTAACATAAAAAATTATATATTTCCCATCATAGAATGTTATTTAAAATTACAACTTTATTTAAGAATATAATCAGGGAATTTCAAGGTTCTCATCATAATAGGGATTTTATATAAGCATTTCCATGCAACATATACTCTTGGAAATTAATAAATTTAATTATTATAGATCAATGAAAAATATTTTGGAAGGTATTTTAATTATTATTATCGTCTTTGAATATATATTTAATCGAAATTATATGTGGTTGGTTCTAGGACACCCACTCAAACATAATCATGCTTGGACTATATCCACTACCAATGACATTCAGTACACTAGATCTCACATGATAACCATTTTTCTACAATGTCAAGAATTTAGTATAGGGGTATTCTATGTTTCCATACATAGTTGATAATCTCACTATAATTTCACCTCTTCGATAAAATACTTTCAAGAGAAGATATTTTTATAGTATATGCTTCATCTGTTGATATGATATTGGATCCTTTGTAAGGGTCACCACTGAATTATTATCACAATATATTTTGATATGGACTTTAGTTTTAGTAATAAAATCTCATTCATAGATGAATTTTTATAACCAAAACACTTCTTTAGTTTCTTATGAATCCAAAATATACTCAAAATATGCTGTATAATTTTTTACCACAACCTACTTTGTGCTCCTCCATCTCAAAACACCGCCATTTAGAGTGAAGATGTATCCCAACTACCACTTTAGATCAACATAAAGTATTTGGAAACTAACATTTATATATACCCTATTTAATAGTTAATCATCCACCCATATACCAGGATAATGTCCTTAGTTTGCCTCAGATACTTAAGGATGGTCCTCACATCCATCCAATGAAGACCTCCTGGGTCAGCTTGTAATCTTCCTACCACACATAAATTATAGGTGAAAACTAGACTAATATACAACATAACATACTTGACTAACCAAATTTATGCTGTATTTGGAATATTTACCTTCCCCCATCTATCCTCATGTGTCTGAGGAATCATTTTCTTGGAAAAATGAATGCCATGTGACACTAGAAAAAAATATTATATTGGATAGTTCCATAAAAAATAATTTTAGTTTTTTGTTAACATATGCCACTTGAATTAGACCAACATATTTTTTGGATCTAACATGATGTATTTTGATCACAAAAATGTATGCTTCTTCACATATGTACTTAATGGAGAAGCGTGATTCCATCAATGATTCAATATATTGTGAGACTGTAATTTCACTTCCAATAAGTAGTACATCATCAAAATAAATTATTAAGAAAATTACTTCACTCCCAATTAACTTTTTATAGAAACCGGTCCAAAATTCATACTTTATGAAGAAAATTCCATTATAATTTCATTAAATATAATATTTCATTACTTGGATTATTCATTTAATCCATAAATGGATCATTAAAAATTGAATACCTTATTTTTATTATTGAGATTCTGATAGACTTTAGGTTGAGTCATATATAAATCTTCCTAAATGTTCCAATTAATAAATTTTATTTCTATATAAATATGATAATTCTCATAGTCATAGTAAGAATCTATTACAAGTGGAATTATGGATTATTTTTTTATCGAAACTAGTGAAAAGTTTTCATCATAGATTATTCCTTGGTTCTGATCAAACCAATTTTCAACCAATCATTATTTATAGGTACTGATTTATCCATACATGTTCAATTTCTTCATTAATATCTATTTACAACAAATGGGATTTACATCCACTATATTATCTATCTAAATCTAAACATACTTTTGGTATGTGAAATCAGTTTTATAATTCATATCTAGTTTAGATTTCGATGATTTTTTACCACTTATTTATTCCTTATAGGTAACATGATCATTATTATAAACTAATAATGTGTTTCTATCATTGGTGACTATAAAAACATATCTTTTAAGTTCCCTAACCTCACTTATACCCCTATGTATTACTTGTGTATTCAGAACTTCCTCTTCTATGGGGGTTTGTAGAATCTATTTTTGTTCCAACTCTTCCGTACCATAATTCTAGATCTCATCAAATTATTTTCAAATCACACTACCTATTTTAGATATGTGTTTCTTCTAAAGGATTATGTATTGTCTTGCAACAATTACCATTTCATCTGAGTTGTCATATATGTAACATGCACATGTATCCTTAGAGTATCCTATAAATGTTCACATTGTGCCTCCGAAATAATCTTTTTACCTAAATATTCATTAAAAATATTCATAACACTACACATATATATTAGACGAAACAAAATTTATTTAACCCCAAAGTTATTATATAATACAATTTTTCACATTAGTTAGAACATGGTTTTGTATATTTGATGATTTCCACAATGTGTACCCCCCAAATTAAAATTAAAGACTCACATGAATCATCATTGATCTCAATATATAAATATAACAAGGCATGATTTTATATTCACATACACCATTACATTGAGATGTATAAGGAGGGGTGAGGTAGGATAGAATCTTAAACCCCTGTAAATAATAAATAAATACTTCATTAAGAAATTATCCACCATAGTTGGAAAAAAGTTTCTCAGTATTCTTACTTAGATGTTTATCCACATCATTCATGTATTCATTGTTTTATCAAAAGAATATGACTAATACCTTATTAAGTAAATACATCCTAATATAGTAAAATTATGTGTAATAGTTATTAATAATTAGTACCCACCACTTTCTTCATCTGGAAATGGTACCCACATATTGGTATGAACTAATTTAAGAATCTCATCAGCACTTTAACGTTTTCTAATAAATTCATCTTTAGTATTTTTCCCTTTCAAACATCTATGACATAAACTATGCGGTTTTTGTTCAAATGAATCCATATATGACCATTATTTAGGTAATCTTTACTATGAAATATTATTTATTTATAAAAGAAGAAACAATTATTCCCATATTTGAAAATAAATCCATCCATATTATGTCTGGATATAGATATAATGCATTTATTTATATAAGGAACATAATATCTTTATTTTAAAATTAATATCATTCACTCCAGAAACGTGAGGTGGTAGTCCCCAATAGACACAACCACAATTCTTGATCTATTTCTTACTTATAAATAAACATTTCCATGGGAAATATTCTTAAATATACTTGGTTCGAGTGTTTTAATACATATCTGAGAACTTTATGATGCATATAATAACCAATTTTTAAAAATTGATAAATTTAACTCAATAAAATACTCACCTGAAGCTTCCCCATGCTTCTTTTCTTAGTTTCAGTTTTTATTCTAGTGGCCCTATAGCCACATGAAACTCTTTTGGAATCTTATTCTTCTATATGTACCTTGATCGATCTCTTATTGTAAGGTTTTCTCAAAGAATATTTAGACATAAATCTCTTCTTATGGAATTCCCATTAGTTAACCATAAGGATAGAATTCTTTTCATGCTTTATATCCTTTTCAACTTGAAAAAGTAGAGTGAGAATATCAGTTAGAGACTTAATTATTTTATTAATATTGAAATTAACAACAAAAATGGAGAATAACTAAGGGATTGATGAAAGAATTAGATTTGTTCAAAGTTCTTCCTTAATTTTAAACCCAATAACTTTTAGGTACCTGATATAGACAATGAATTTGACTCTATAAAGACTGTCGGGTGTACCCTATACTTGTTTTCTCTAAAATAAAACCATTTATATCTCCAACCATTCATTTATTTATCTCTACTGATAAATGACTTGGATATATTAGATAATTCTATATGAATCTATTTCTTTATATGACTTCATTAGCTCATCGGGAATGGATAAAATCATTAATAATGAACATAAAATGCATCACTTAGGTGTTTATCACAAACAATTAACTTACCATTACATTACTTCTTATCATCCAGATCAAGTAGTGAGGATTCTAGCATGTAAAACAAATGTTCATGAAAAAACACTACCTATAGGCCTCTGAAACCATTCCCAAAAGTTACACCAGTTAAGAGATGGTCTTTCTTTAGAATTGATCATATAGATAATGAGGTTGATGAACTTTTCATGAATCTATAGTATTAAAAGATTAGAGTATAAGTATATAAATTTATTATAATTAACGTGAGAGGTAATAATAATTTTTATTTTTATTGAGTCCTTATCTATTTTATCACGAAAAAAATAATCACCATTGGATTTGGAATAACGTGTTGATCTGAAATTATTGTGGCAAGGATACATATTATCATTATAATATCCTATGAAATGTTTTTTTAAATTACTCAAACGTATTTAAATATATAGGTATTTGAGAAATATGGACTTGAAGATATTTGATCTATTTATTGGGCCCCAAATCTAGAAACCCATTCTTAGGTTTCCTTAGTACTTGCCTTCATGTTACATCAAGTCTATAAAGGGGAAATCTTCTTGATGAAAAATTATTAAGTCAACCAAAATTTTCATAATACACCCCCCGATAAAATAAAGTGTCCCAAGGGTTGAAAAATGCTTCGTTCTATGGTTTCTTTCCAAATACAATAATTGAAGGCTTATTCAGACTTGCTGTTAAGTTGAGGGATCTTTTTTTTATGTTTTAAATGTTTCATGTTTTATCCATTAAATTGATTTTTAATGTTTATTGGATGTCCCTTAATGTATTAAAAATATTATGAAAAAACATTTAAGCATAACACAATTATTTTAATTCCATATTTTCATATTAATCAAATTATTTATTTTATCACGGTCTTTTATCTATAAAATAAATCATCCCTAAGTAAAAAAATGAAATAAAAAAATCAATGTTGTGATCATTAGCTTATCTAATATTTTATTTATTTAGAATATAACACCCTATAATTATCATTCATAGATATTACATAATTTTTTGATGAACATTCATTACATTACATAAACAAAAACCTAAGGATCCTAAAGGTATAGTTCCATTGAAAACTTGGAAGCATAAAAAAACATATTTATATGTGAATAAAATTATATCACACTAATATATTCCTATATATCACCCTTATTATTAAAATAATACATACTATATTTTTTCATAAGATGGGGGACGGAAACAAAAGAAAGGATGAGTTCAGTAGCTCGGTAATGTTAAAAACGGGAGATATATAATCACAACAGGAATATAATGGTATGATAAAATGATAATAACATTTTTAAATTATTCTGTTCATATCAAAGTTCATAAAATTGAGTAATTTCATAAGTATTGGAAGCTCATAACCCATGAACCATAATTAAATCAAAGAACATGATCCATGAGAGGATAAAATTAGTATAATATATAGAATTATTCAATTCAAATAATAATTCAAAATCATTTCCATTGTTCCTAAGGATCACTTACAAGACCATTATACTTGAATAGGTTCTCTCCTCAAACCATCATAGTAGTCAAGGTTCACTCAATATATCATCATAATAGATAATGTTTTTTTACTGAACTAAGTTCAATTCCCATTCCAATATTTTTCATCTCATGAAATATAAATCTATATCCCATACATTGAATATATATATAGGTACCACAATTCCAAAAATAGAAATCATAAGTATGTATGCCATAATATCATAATCCATTTATTATATCATAACCATGAAATGAATTGGGTTTCATAAAAATTTCCTTATATGATAACCTATGTAAAATTAATCGGTTTCATAATCATTTCATAATTTCACCATGGTATAGCCTGTCAAAATAAGTAGGCTTCGTAAGAGTATCCAAAGTGTAACCCATGGAAGAGAAAAAAGTTTCAAAAACATTATTCATTAAAAAAACCATTCAGTTAAATAATGAGAATGGTATCCTTGGATTATATCCCCAATAAGGTGAATGTAACATAAATAGATGTCATATTATATATAAAATGATCTTGATTGGTCATTCAAAAAATTTCTTTAGGAAAGTTTCATTTAAAATTAGAAAAAAACTTGTTAAAACACAAACAATTTTCAAAATAATTTAAATTGAAAAACAAATTATTATTACAAAGTAATCCTGAAACAAATTATTTGTCTTGATGCTGGAGAATTATACTCATATTGTACATGTTAGAACAATTACCCCTTTATGTTTTTCTATAAAATCTAATGGGGAATTGTTTGAAAAAAAATAAGATTCCATAATTTTTTTAAAAAAAGAAATAAATGGGTAAAAATATCTTTAATAAATAATTTGGATAATGTTAAAAATATTTTTTAAAACAATTTTATAAAATATGGTTTTGGAAGAAAAAAGGGTTTTTTTATAGAATAGAGATATAAAGATGATTTTTCATAAAATTATTCCCTTTAATTCTATGAAACTTGAAAGAAAAAATTAAATAAGACATTAAATATCATAAAAAAATGTATTATTGATATTAAATGTCAATTTTTCTATATATAGACTACATAAAAGAAGATTGATGCATAACATAACATATGTATCTTGAAAATAAAATTGAGACAAAAATAACTTACCATTTTGGTAACTTTTCAATATTGAACCCCATGAAAGGGAGATCATAAAATTTATTTTTAAATCACCCTAAATTTATGGATAATTATCATTAAATATATTCATATTATGTATATACACTATATAAAAGAAACATGTTGTGAATATGGGTTTTTTTCTCATAGAAAATAAATGTGAGACAAAAATATTTTACGTTAAATATCAACTTCCTCTATACACATTAAAAACTTCTGTATATTATAAAAAATTTTACTATAAATATATTACATAACCATAATTATATACATCAAACAATATATGATTTTTTATGACATTTTATTACTTATTTATTAACAATTCCATGTTAAAGTCATGTTTTGGGAAATAATTGATTTTTTTAATGTATGTTTTTATTTTTACTTATTAATTTTATCATTGTACCATAATATCCAGATATATTAACTTGATATAAATATAATATATTTTTTATTATAAATGGTTTTAGAGTAATCTATAATATTTAGATATAGAAAATGAAATACACCGTTCATGGAGATAGTAGGTCATATGAAAAGATGGATGATGATTCCGGTTTCTAAAAATATTGAAATAAATAAATTTAAATAGTATATTACCAATATATAATAATTTTAATGTTGTAGATATCATATATTTTCATTAAATAATATTTATTACCTTTCATGTAAATTGTGAATGAATTATATCTCTTCACGAGGTGGTAGTCTGTCGCACAAATGACAATTGTAATATTATTCTTAAAGAAAGGAAATTATGAAGGTATATGTGAAATAAAAATTTCAAAAGTATAGTAATATCATAAATATCATATTTAAACATTTAATCCACCAATATATCCATCTGTGAGAGGTGGTGATGGAAAATTAATAATATCGGTTTACGAGGCGGTAGTCCATCATTGACAAGAATGGCGATTTTGTTTCCCTTTTGATGGAAATGGAGATGGTTAAAGGTAATGAAACTAAAAAAAGAAAAATAATAATAATTAAGATACTTATTTTACATTATCAATTTTTTATAATAATTTTGGGTGGTGGAGGAAGAAATAAAATAAAATACTCAATTAGGGGCATTACCTATTTTTGGGAAAACTTCTTTTTGTTTTCACCAAGATGATTCATAGGATGGATTTTTGAACAAAATAATATTTATTGGATAATAATATGAAATTAAAAAATTTATTTTAGTCGGTAATGGAGGAAAAATTTGTTTTTTATTTTTCAATAAGATAGGAGAAGGTTTTTCCTTTTATAAGTGAGGTGGGTGGCCCACTTGTAATTTTTTTAAAAGAAAAAGGTATACCTAGGGTTTTCACACAAAACAAGGATAAAAAATGGAAAATTATTGATAAAACAATATATATGGTCTAAATAGGTCCATGAAAATGGTTTTGGAAATTTTTTTGGTCATTTTACCATTATATTTTTAGGTTAATCCTGATAAATCCATTTTTACCTTAATCACAGTAAAAAATTGTAACTATTTTTACTATTCATAATGTTCAAAAAGTAAGTTAAAATTATTATAAAATATAATTTTTTATTATTCAAAATAAGTAATATATTTTTTAAATTATATTCATATATGTAGAAAAATTCAATTTAAAATTAAACCCATAAAAGAAATGAGAAAGCATTTTCCAAAGAGAAAATGTTTAAAAGTGTATAATGTTTTTTTATTAAACTTCAATATGAAAAAAAATATTAAAATGACCTGAATTATAATCATTGATTTATATTTGAGGTAATTTTACTTTTAATCTCACTTTTTAACAAAAATTAACCTTGTAAATCCCATAAACGAAATGACAGTTTTCAATAAAAACATATATATTTTCTCTATTCACTAAAAAATTGATCCTTTTAGAAAAATAACCAAAATTTACTCAAATATAATTTTTAAACTATGATTTAAAAAATAAATTTTATTTCATAAAATTAATTTTCTGAAATTGAAAAAAATCATCATTTTTTACAAAATAAAAAGGAAATATTTTTTTTGATAAAATAGTATTTTTGAAACTTATAAATACTTTTCAAATACTTATATATTTTATTATGAATAGTTTTTATTATTATAAAATTTATACATAATAGTTTAATAGTATTTATATCTATTTATATCACTATGTTTGATGGTTAGGTTATAACACTCAGTTAAAATAATAATATTAATAAGTTATCATGGTTTCTTAAAACATAATGTCGCATGTAACACAAGTTAAAATCGATGTTGAATATAAAGAAATATATCAAATATATTTGTTTTATGGCATAATAAATTCATAAATTTTTATTTTTCTTCATTTTACACTCATTAAAATGAATTTAACCCTCTATAGTCATCACTCTGATATTGTAAAATGAGGATACCCCAGTCTCGTCATTTATTCAGGATCAAAAATAGTTTCTTCAAACTAGTGGTTTGGCTAAAAAAATTGAACAGGGGAATGGTATTTTTTTCATAGAAAGTTCTCTGTATGATCCATAATCTCCACTAGTTCTCCATCATAATAAATATGCAGCTCCAACACCATGACCTATGAGTTTAGTACATGAGAAGGATCTGGAATGTACTTCCTCATGAGAGATACATAAAACACATCATAAACATGAGATTGGTTTTTTGGAAGCACACAATGATATGATATCATCCCGTTATGATAAATAATTTCAAAGTGACTAATATACCCTGGTCTTAGTTTTCCCTTCTTACAAAATATCATTACCTACATTAATGGATAAATTAATAGAAACACCTTATCACTAACATCAAATTTTAGATCACACTGGTGGTTGTCAACATAACTTTTCTGCCAAATCTATGTTATCTTGATTTGTTTCTAAATGGATTTACCATTCTCTTTAATTTCATCATCTATCCCATTTCCCAATATCTTACATTCTCAAACTTCATTCCAGCATGTTGGAGATCTACAATTCATTATATAGAGGGATTCATAAAGAGACATCTGATTTGTTGAGTGAAAGATATTATTGTATGGAAACTCAGATAGAGGAATTTATTGATCCCAAAAACCTTTTAAACCCATATAAAAAGATCGTGGAATATCAATATGGGTTTGAATTGTTCACTCAAATAAACAATGTTTCTAAGGATAATATGCAGTGTTGAAACATAACTCGGTATTCAGATCCTATTAAAGAATTATCTAATAATTTATGGTAATACTCAGATACTGATCAGATATAATGGAATGTAATAATCAGGTAAATTTAAACTTTCTTAATTTATAGTCTAAAAATCTATTCAAGAGAGACATATTCTCTGATAGTGATGAAGTGTGTTGACTTTTTATGGAGATCTACAACAACAAATATAGTATTATTTTATTCAATGTTTTGGAGAGTTCAATGAAAAAGTACTTGGTGATGTTTTCCCCTTTCTATTCTAGTAATGGTAATGGATTTTAAATCCCATTAAACTTTTTTCTTTCATCCTTCAATTACTAATATACTATTACCTGAGATAAAATCTCTATGAAATATCTCTTTATGATATCCTATCGAAATTACTCTTTCAAATCCCTATAAAAATTAATATTTCCAGGATGCACAGAAAATTAAGAACTATGATCTGCCTCTAATAAGTAATTCTTCAAATCCATTATATATGGAACACATATATGGTTTCTAAATTTTATCATTCTATCATGATCAAGGTTAAAAACCATAACATTTCTAACTTTCTTTTTCATCTGTACATCTTCCTTCTGCACCTCTTTAATCATTAGATAGATGGTTGAAAACTAAATTGATAAAGATATTATTAATTACTTTAATTCATGATTCATAGATATATCCTTTTCAAATCCATAAATATTGGATCTTTTATGATCCTTCTTTAACTCAATGCATCATCCACCTTATGTCTTTATAAAGGTTATAATGTATTGACAAGTCAGAATCATTAATCATCTCTAGCCATCTTCTCTTGTAAATATTCAACTTCCTATGTTCAAATAAACATTAAAATTTTTTTATCAGTATAATTATCATACTTTCTATATAATGATAATGCCTCCAAATATTTAATGAAAAATAATTTTAGGTTACTCAAAATATTTAATTGGGAATTTTTTTCAACAACCATCAATTTCCGTGAGGAATAATCTATAACCATATCATTCTTTATAATAAAAAACCAAAACCCCTCATTGGATTCATATATATTGATTTCAACCCATTATCTACTACTGATAAATATAAGGAAAAGTGAATTGGATAACTTATCTTCAATTCATTGAAATTTTCCTCACATTAATTTATCATGAGGAAATTATCTACCTTTTGAGTAAACATGGTGGGTGGATTCAATAGTGGTTAGGAATTCACCACAAACAATTGATAATATCCCACAAAATGAAGAAAACTAATGTTCTCATTCATAGTGTTTATTTTGTTCCAACACTCAATAGACTTAATCTTTGATGAATCTACAAATATTCCCTCTCTTGAGATTATATGACACAAGAATTAAAACTTTTTCATCCAAAATTTCCACTTTGTAAATTTTTTATATAGTTTATCCCTGTTTATGGAATTTATTAATATTATAAATTGAACTTCATTATATTCATTGATCTTTGTATAGATAATAATTTCATCTATAAAACTATCCCTAACTAATCAAGATAATATCTATAGACTCTATTCAATAAGTTTGTGAAGGTAATGGGGTAAAAAGTAATACCAAATGGCATCACCATACATTCATTATGTCTGAACCTTGTATGAAATGTTTTATTTGGTATATCCTCTTTTATAAACCTCAATTGATGATATCAAGAACAAAAGTCAATCATGTATAAATATTGAGCCATGATAATTTCAACAAATTGGTTATTAATACGGGGTAGAGGATACTTTTTCTTCATTGCGATATTTCTCTTTTATTGATAATAAATGAAAAGTAACATCAATAAATCATTATTTTTAATAAAAATAATAGTTTCACCCCAAGGTGAAACACTTGGCTGAAGGAATCACTTTTAAAGGTTCTTCTGGGGTTTCTTTTTCAATTCTTGTAACTCAATTGAATCCATTTTATAAGGTTTATTTGAAATATTGGAGGCACATGGTATAAGTTAAACTGAGAACTAAACATCACATTTTTCTAGAAAGACAAGAAACTTTTCTTAAAATACATAAAAAACTCTTGAACAATAGGCACATCATTGATATCGAGTTCCTCCCGAACCATCCAAGATAAAATCCCCTCACCAATAGGAATCAAAACTCATCCAATGGATGTTCCTTCCATCGAAAGTTAATATTCATCATTGTACTAATAGACAATATTAGTTTGGTTTGGAATATAAAACATGACTTCTCTTAATTACAAATTGAAGTTGGATTTATGTAGAGAAATCAATTACATGCTTAAGATGACATCAAATTCGACCATAGAAGGAATGAAAAATATTTTTAGGATGCATATTCTCACAAACTTCAACTAGAGAGGAATCACAGACATGATATGAAAACATCATACCATTAGGGGTTTCAACTACTAATTCCACATATAATAATTTTTATGGAATATAGGTACCCTTATAAAACTCTCTAGATATGAAATAATGGGTAGATATGAAGTCAAATAAGAAATTAGTAGTTCTAGAGTGGATGGTATGTGTACCTTTCACCATTTCGTAATCGCACAAAAATCAGAAATAGTGATCACATGAGATTTCACTTTTTCTCTTAGATTAATAGGATATTCATGTCAATAATCATCATCATTAATCTTAATATTTGGGAACTAGTTAGCATAATTACCCTACTACTATCATTTGAAACACTAGAGTGTGGTTGGTCCATTCTATGGAGATTTCTCTTTATTTTCATTATTATGTAACTTTTTCATCACCATTACAGAATTAAATTTCCCCATGACCTTCCATTCCACACTTGAAACATTTAATAGCCCTGTTAATAAATCTTTATCAATTTTTCTTACATAAATTTGAGCATATAGAAAATATCACCTTCTTATATCCTTGGTTTTTAGAGTTTCCTTTGAATAAAATTTTTTCTTCTTATCAAAACCATGACATTGATACGTAACTTGAACCAATATTTCCACCTTAACATAATATAAGAAAACTATTAATAGATAATAAAGTCTCTTATATCTAATTACATTTAGAGACCTAGCTTTAAACCATTGAGTAATTTATCAATCTTACTTTTAGGTTGGATTATAATACCAAAAGTGTACCATGAAAGTGTTGTAAAGTTTCCTGAATAGTTACCAAGAGTTTCAACATACTTTTAACTCTTCTCAAATAACTCATTATCTATATTTGTAAAAATAATAAGAGGAATGTACATATTGAAAAATATTTTCTTGAACTCGTCCTATTCTAGAGAGTAAATTTCATCAACTTCCTATATATTCTGAATGAGATTCCACCATTGATCTACTTCAAATTCCAAACGATATGAAATTAAAATTAATTTTTCACCTCCTAAACACTAGATAATAAAAAATATATTCTTATTCATAATGATCCATTTATTAGAAAATAGTGGATAAAAAAATTCACTAAGAAATTTGGACAGTTCCTAATAAAGGACTCAACATAACGTTGTTCCATCTTCTCATTTAGAAGTTAATCATGATTTAAATATTAAGAAGTTTTGTCAAGAATAAAAACAATATTTTTCATTACATATCACATAAGTTTTGTCTAATAATAAATAAAATAATTATGTTTTCCATCACACTCATCATTAACAAGGTTTTATCAGGTTCCATCCATTGAAAGAAACCAAAACACATAGTGTTATAAAAAATAATCACTGTGGGGAACCACATATTCATAAAAAACACTTAATGGTTGTGAAAATAATTACCCCTTCCTTTTAATCTATGACACCTTAGGTTTAACCCAATTCATTCATAGTCCTCATCTATTTAAATCCTTTATATTCCAAATAAGAGTTTGTGAATTTCCAAATCATATCCCTTGATATTGTCAATCCATGTGTATAGTAAAGTCCATTACCATACACCAGATGGTGATTGATTCCATCTCAATGCACCTTTTTCAAAATTTATTACTCAATGCGAGATCCACATCCAATTTTAGTATCCATAAATTTCTGTAATTTTTTAGAAACCTCTCACTCTAACCTTTACTAAAATTCTTGGAAATTTTCATATATTTTAACTCATCCTTAGACTCACCCTTAGAGATCCAGGTATCTCACTAATTTATTATCATCATAGATTCAAATGGTGAAATCAAACTATCCTCTAATACAAACTATATTCCCCTAGTACTTTTATATATTTATATTATATAATTGTTTTGATGAAAATTCATTACATTACACAATAGAGAGCCTATGGATTATAAAGTTATACTTTAAATAGAATCTTGGAAGGATAAACAATTAATTGATAGGTCAACTACATCATATTTCACTAATTTCTTTATATATATCACCCTTATTATAAAATTAATATATAATAAATTTTATCATAACATAGGTTAAGGAAACAAAAGAAAGGGTGACCTCATATTCTCAGTAAGGGTAAACAAGGGAGATATGTAAGTATAACATGAACATAATGATATGATAACATAATTATAATATTTTAAAAATATACATAACTTATCAAAGATAATAAGCTTTAGTCATGGATTAAAGATTCGTAGTTCACAATACATGATTTCTAATGAAATCAAATAACATGTGTCATGAGAGAATAACATTGAAATAATTCATAGAATTTTGGAATTCACAAAATCATGTAAAATAATTTATATAGTATTCAGGTATCACTATCATGGTTATAATTGTGGATTATTTTTACTCCCTAAACCATCATTGTAGTCAAGGACCACTCCCAAGACCATCATGGTTGAAAATGTCCCTTACTAAACTAAGTTCACTCCCCATTCCAATCTTGTATATCTCATGAGATATAAATATTTACCCAAATCATTAGAGGTAGTTATAAGTATCTCCTATCACACAATGAAAATCCAACATATGTGTTCTATGAGATAATAAAAATTTCATCATATCATAAAAGATAAATTGAAATGGGTTTATTAAAATTTCCTCATATCATAACCTGTGGAAAAGTGTCAGGTTTCATAATCATTTTATCATTTCATCATAGTATAACCTATGAAAATATTTATATTACATAATCTTTTCCTTAAAGTATATCCTCTATAAGAGAAATGGGATTCATAAGCATTATGATATCATAAAAAACCATTAAGATAATGAATAAGAATGTTATTCGTTGATTATATCACCAGTATGGCATATTTTATATTAAAAAAAATTCCATCTTAGATAAAAAAATTATTTTGGATTATCATTTAATACATTTCATATAGAAAATAACCTTTCAAATTTAAAAAAACTTTTAAAAACATAAAAAGAATTCGAAATCATTTTCTTTAAAAATAAAACCTTAAAATATTATAAAGGAATCCTCAATTTCATGAATTATCATTATGGTTTACAATTCTATTCATGTATTTCATGTTAAAATTAATATTCCTTTCACAATTATGGTAAAATACAAATGGGTATTATTTAAAAAATTCAATGAAGATTCATTTTAAAAAATGGTAAATAAGTAAAACATGGGTAAAAATTAATTTGAAAAATTATTTGTATAATGTAAAAAACAAATAAAAATGATTTTATAAAACATGGTTTTGGAAGGAAAATAGAGCTTTGACCTAAGAGATAAATAAAGATAGTTTTTTAAAACATTAATTTGAAATCATGAGTATATAAAGAGAGGGAATTGATTGAAATTAATGTATTATCATGACATAACTAAAGGATGATAAAATTTAATTAGTTTCTTCATAGATATATCATAATGTCTCATCATCAGAAATATAATTATAAAAAACCATTATAAACAATGATATTGTAACATAAAATATTTACCACATTGTTAATTGTGAATGGTAAGTCAAATGAAAGAATAAAATAAAATGAAACATATATTATCATGAGAATAAAAAAAATTCATGATATAAAATATTAATTGGGCTATGTATACCCCTCATAAAAGAATATAGTTAAATAACATAACCTATGTCTCATGGAAGGAAAATTAAGATAAAAATTCCTTACTTCTTTGGTAACCTCTGAACCATAAACCCTAATAAATAGATATAAAAAAATGTATTTATAAGTCTTAATAATATTAATTATAATAAAAATAAAGTAAACAAATGGGCATTATATAAACCATATAAAGGAAACATGTGGTGAATATGTATTCTATCTCACATAAAATTAAAGTGAGACTAAAATCCTTAACCTTAAGTATGAACATCCATCACTCATGTTCAAAACTCCTGTATAATAAATAAAAGTTCATTATGAATATATTATAAATCCATAATTATATATATCATTCCATAGATTATTTTCTTATGACCATTTATTTCTCATCTATTAATAATTTCATGTTAAAGTCACATTTCCGGTAATAATAATTTTTCTTTCGGTGTATGTTTTGATTTTTAATATTTATAACTATTACTTGATCTGCGTTAAATTATCTACAAAATTTTAACCATGATTTACAAATCATATATATTCAGTATTTATGTTTTTATAGTAGTCTATAATATTGGGACATAGAAAATGAAATACATTATTTATAGAGACAGTAGGTCATACGTACACATGAACGTTTATTCCATTCTCTTGATAGATTAAAAGAAAAAAAAATAATATATTACCACAAAATAATAATTTTTATTCCATATATATCTCAAAGGTTCATTAAACCCGACCTTATTACCTACCATATAAAGTGTGTACGAATCACATCGCTTTGCTAGGCCGTAGTCCACCGTATACATGAGCAACATTATCATATTCCCTATAGAATGGAATGCATGAAGTTATATGTGATATAATAAATCTATAAATATAATAATATAATAAATATAAAATAAATTACTGTAATATATCATTATATCCATCCACTGGAGTTGGTGTTGGAAAACAAATAACGTTGGTTCGTGAGGCGGTAGTCCACTATACAGATGAATGATGAGTTCATATACCATTTTAGGGAAGGGGAGATGGTTTTATGTCATTTCATAAACATAAAAAATATTAGTATACTGAATATACTTATTTTATTATATCATTATGGTTTAATAAATAATAAATTAGGTGGAGGAAGATTTAAAATAAAATGCTCAGTTAGCGGTGTTACCTTTTCTTTGGATAACTACTTTTGGTTTTCATGAAATTTTCTTTAGGTTGAATTTATGAACAAAATAAGGCATCTAGAATGATATGAGGGATATAAGGAAGTAATTTATTTAGAAATTTTCTAAAATAAAGTGTTTTTTTATTGTTAAGAGGACATGATAACTGAAGGCCTTTTATAAGTGTGGTGAGTGACACACCTGCAATGTTTTTAAAAATAAAAATGTGTAGAAATTTTTTCAGGTGAAACAAGGCATAAAAACAGTAAATTATTTATAATGTAATATATAATATCGTAATATTTCTATAAAATATGTTTTGTATTGTTTTTTTGTAATTTTTAACCCCAAAAATTTTAGTTAAACCCCAGCTAAACATGTTTCTACCTTAACTGTGGTAAATAGTTTTTACTGTTTTTAATTTTCAATTAATCCCACAGACGCAATGGGAATCATGTTTTCAAAAGAGAAAATGTTCAAAAGTTTAAAATGTTTATATATCAAAATTCAATATGAAAAAATATGAAAATGTTATAAATTAGATTAGATTCTATAAAAGTGAGTTAATTTTACTTTTAAAACAATTTTCAAAGAGAAAAACTTATATATTATTTAAAAAAGTTGACTTTCAATTAAAACTAGTATATTTAACTATTCCATAAAAAATTAATCTTTTAAAAAAATTCAAAAAAATCACCCTACGCTAATTATAAAAATATGAATTTAAAAAATAAATATATTGTATAAAATTAATTTTTCGAATATTATGAATATTAATTTTTTATTTTTTATAAAAAAATTAATAACATTTTTTTTGAAAAAAATCTTATTTTTGAAACATATAAAGAATTCCCTAGAAATTAATTACTTTTTCATATTTTTTTTCTTTAAATATAACAGTTATACAAAATATTTAAAAATTATTAATTGTTATCCATTTCAAAGACAATAATGGATTTTTTATAATTGTTTCTTTTAAATAATTATATTAATAATATATTATGGTTTGTTTAAAACTCACAGTCATGTGTAATGAAAGCTAAGATCGGTGTTGTATCTACAAAAATTTATCAAAGAAATTTAATTTATTTAAGATATTAATAATTTATTAAAACTTAGTGTTATAAAAAGAGGATTATAAATAATCCTATTAACCTAAAGGCAAACTCCTTATTTCAATATTGGCATGAGTTATACCATTAAATATGCCCACCTATGTATCAGTCTTGTTGGTTTCATCTTAGTTTCATCCTGAACCACCAACACCTCATATCTTCCTTTAACTGAATATATGATCCTTTATATACTTTTTTTATTACATATTTTTTATAACTCACATTAATTCGATGTAATAAAATTATTAGTTATTAGGAATTACATAAAATAACCATAGGCACACATGTCATTCATAATAAAAGATAAATGGATAACATACATGCCATCATTTTTAAATAAATAATAAATAATGTCAATCAAGTGAAATAATATTTAATAAAATAAAACTAACATATATATATATGTATGGTTAAAGCTCAATATCAATCATGTATATGGAATATTACACATTTAGAATATCATACATCCATTCATTATTATTTTTCATCTATAATATTAAACCAGAAGAAATTAATCTAATTAATTATATTATTAATCAATTAATTCATTTTTTTTAATTCCATATAATTTTCTAGGATTTTCTCATCCAATATGATTTTAAATACAATAAATCATTTTATTTTATTTAATAAGATAGTACAAAACATTGTTCTGGGAAGAAACATGGAGAGTGTATGTCTAAAATACTATATTTTGATAACAAAATTTTCCTTATTAATTAAAATTGAGTAATTATTTTTTTCTAGTATTCTTTTATTTGTGGTATACAACTTTTTCAGCTAGAAAAAATTATTATTCATCCTTTTTGAGGAAAAAATAAATAATTTATTATGGAAAATTGTTATGGCTATAAAAATGGACACTACCCCCATTAAATGAGGCATAACACTGCCTATATAACTCAAAATTATATTCATACAACTAGAGAATAAGTATAAATCAATGACTCAAAACATGTTTAATTTAAATGGAAAACATTCTCATTAAGATTTCATCTCACAAGACAAAATGGAGTAAGTTGGAATGTTTTTCGAGGAAGAAAACGTAAATTTCAGTAAATTTATTTTAGAATTTAATGAAAATGTATAAAATAATTGAAATTTTAAGGGTAAATTAAGAATTAATTTTTTGAAAAAAATTATAGAAAAAACATAGTTGATGTTTAGTTGTAAGGAGACCCAAAACATAGACAACATTTTGGGGATAGAAAACTGGATAGAATATTTCCACCCCTCATATTATTTATATTTTCATATTCACTTTATTTCAAGGGATGGTTGAATTGAATTAAAGGGATACATTAGAGAGGATATTCTGAATAATTTGAGCATTTCATTATTTAATCAAGCCATGAGGGGCTATACTAAAAGTGGTTGTGAGAAGAAAAATATCTGAGGACATTTTCAATTTTATGTTTTTTAATATAAACATTTATCTTTTGAATTATCCATTGAAATTTACTTCTTTATTTAAATAGGTACCTGCATTCGCTTTTTCATTTTATAATATTTTTTTCAATATTTTATTTTCATCTTATGAAAATAATATTATTGCCTTTTTATTTAAACATTTTTCTGGTAATTTCTTCTCACTAAGTATAATAAGTTTTATTAGTTTCGTTTTCTTAGAGGTCTATAGGAAATCTAATCGCATTTATAAGTAGATAACCACCCATATATGAGGTCTTAGTATGATCTATGGTCAACTTTGGTGTATTATTTTAGGTATTAAAATATAAATTAGATAATTAAATTTAAATACATTGGGAGGAAATGATAAAGGGAATACTTGAAGATCGAAGATTTTATACCACTCCCTTATTTAGATTGTTTTTTCTTTAGTCAATTCTTCTTCTGATTTCTAATATTTAACTATTAATTTAGTTATAATAATATTTTATTTTATTTAACAAATTTTAAATAATTTTAAATCCACATTTTTTGTTTTATATTATACAAAAACAAATTAACAAAGAGAAAATTTGAAAACATATCTGGAAACCACATCATGAGAAAACTGTGTGGTCACCGTTGTGCTACATTTTTAATGGGAAAATTATTTACTGGGGTAACACTACAGAAAACCCAAACATCAGTTTTGTTTCATTCTTAGGTAGATTTGATAAGTTAATTTTAAATTTTTTATGAATTTTTAGGATTTCAACTTACAATTTAGAGTCTTTAAGAAAAACAAAAAAAATAGATTTTTATAGTGACTACCCCTTTACTTGGCTTGATTATCAACAATTTAAGGAGTCTAGTAAACAATTATTTTTAAAATATCAATTCTAGAAAAATGTTTTGATTCTCTTTGAAACTAATTTCATGATTCAACAAAATAATTTTGTGTTTCAAAAACAATTATTATGATTCAAGAGGTAGGAAAAAAATTGATAATATTTCAACTATTTTAAAAGAATTTAAATAATTTAAAGCATAAAAGGAAGCTGAAGAAATGAAAAATCTTGTCCTACCCACCTTTGATATTGAAAACCTTTTTTTAGTGTGAGTTGAAAAATGATATTGAATCACGTTTTAAAATATAAAGGAAGAAACTATCGATAATTCAACAATTAATGTGTATTTTGAAAATAAAATGTATTTGGAAAATAATTTTTTTGACATTTTTGGAAATGGAATTAAACATGAAGCCCCAATTTTTTAAATTGAAAATTAGAATCCCCTTTATCAATCTTTCTCTATAGAGGAAGAAATAATTGAGCCATTCATTTTTTAAGATCATTTGGAGGAACCCAAGTTGTTTTTTACTTCTAATAAATTGTTATCCACTCTTAAATAGTGTTGGAGACTGAGTAAACATAGGGATAAGCTATAAATTTTTATCCACATTTTCAATATTACTTTGATAATAACTTGTTAACTATTTTTCCATGTACAGATTTTGTTCCCAATACTTCTGAGTGGATTTATTTTTTATATGAAGTGGAGTTCAAGGATGAAATGGAAGAAATAATAGTGTATCTAGTTAAAGATTTCATTTTATTAGATGAGTGTGGTGGTTCCTAGATGATTTTCAAATAGGAAATAATTTTTTAAAATGAAATTAATGATAAAGCACATCTTAAAATTTAATTTAATTAACCACTGGAGGTTGTTTTATAGGATAAATTTTTGTGTATTTTCCGTTATATTTTTTTCCCTCTTCCACTACTACATTGGAACATAAAACCTATATAATGAGACATTAGGAAATCTGATTTTGGGAGCTTCTATAAGATTTGTAAGTTGAATAAGACTAGTGAAAACCATTTTGTCGGTTCATGAAGAAGAAACATCACATATCATTAGATTGGGGGTGATCTATAGAAACATCCAGACAATGTGTAGTGAAATAATAGCACCCACATGGGGGGTTCAAACCATGTCTCATTTCTTTTATCCTTATTTTAATTTTTATTTCATCACATTCAATTAAAATTTGATGCTTTGTTTTTGTTTTTGTTTTCATGTATGTTTTCAAGTTGTAGTTTTTAGGAGTCCATATTAAGGACATTTATTCATAATAAAAACCAGGTTATGTATTTCATTCCCATTTGTTTTTTATTTGTATTATCTTCTTGATTTTAATGTCTCATATAATTGATGAACAATGAGTACATTTCATAAAATAAGTGTGTGGGGATAATTATCTTTGGTAGTTTTTTTTTAATTTTGTGTCAAGGAAAAATTGTGAGGTTAAATGATTTGAATTATTATTTTATAAATCCATTTCAATGAGTGAAAAAAAATTTCCCATAAAAAACATAAATTTATTTTCAAAATGATTTTTTATGTTCAAAACATTGTGAATTTCTTAAAAATACCTCTGATTTTTTTAATCTTATGTCACATCTCACTGTCTATATAAACCATAATCTTTATTACCCATTAATTAATGATATACTATTTTAAAATTTATATAATAAATTAAAAAATATAAATAGTTCTAGTGTATTTGGGTATTAGGTACATTAAATAAGAAAATAAACACGATAAACATCATCTTAATTGAAAACTTCTTTAATATGCTCCTACTTAAAACTGCACAGGATAACCTGGGCCTACATAACAAAAGGGGTGATATATAAATCCTATTAAAGGAATACAAATTGTATAAAATGAAGATAAAAATACATTTTAGATGATATGAATATCATGGGGAATTAAATAGCATGAATCATAAACATGAACATTGAGACATGATATAACTTGATATTCATAACATGGAAAATATGGAAATAACATAAAACACTGCATCATAAACATAATTCCGGGATAAGTGCCAATACATCATTATGGATAGAGTCCCATAAAATAATTAGGTTCACTTCCTATCCCAACATTGTGTTTCATGAAACTAAACATAACAAAATTCATTGGAGTGTTATATAATTCCAAGTGTACCTGTCGCATTCATTTTATTCTCATACTTAAGCGTGCCACAGAGATCATATAACATGTATTCATTCATCATTGTATTTCATTCCAATATTTAGGATTTTGTAACAAAAAAATGTAAGCCCAAATTCATTGAGATATAATTTTATAAATGTGAAGATCCTTAATAGGAAATGTCTATGGTATTCACTACAGAATATTTTTGGAATGGAAAATCATGGAGAAATGTTGTAAGAATAAAGGAATCACAAAAAAATTAATAAAATAGATTTATGAGGGTTAAAGGGTTCTCTAATAACTTGGACATCAATTTGGTTGTAATAGTTACATGAAATGACATATCCAAACATAATTAATTGGAAACAAAAGGCATATGATAATAAGAAAACTTGAAGAAAAAAGAGATTGTGAGGATCCCTTACTAGAGTGTGTGCCTCCAAATTCTTGGTAGGGGATTTTTGAGAGCTTTATGGAGGCTTTGGAGGACTCTATAGTAGGTAGGGTAGTTTAATGGAATTCTATAAGGATTTTGAGTAAATATAAATGGGATATTTGGTGGGTTTATAGAGAAAATGAGTGGGTATTTCTTTATTATTTCCCAAACATAGGTTATGGACTCTGCATAATAAAATAATTAAAAACAAAAAACATCCCATGATTTTATCCATCTTTTCTTAAAAATGGTAGTTTTCCATTATTTTATAAGGCCAATGGACTAAATAAATAAAATAATGTCCTTTATTATGTAGAGGTAAGTCATACTCTTAACTGAATGATTTTAAAACCATTAAAATATTTTAATGGTTTTGGAGGATTCATAATGGCTTTATAAAATTAATCCAATAAACATAAAATAACACTATTTTAAATTTACAACATATTTTTTTTTTCTATTTATCCCATTTATATTATTTTTTATATCACTTTTGGTTCATTATTATGTCATAATACACAAAGTATATTTATACAGTATTTAATTTTCACCCGAAAATTCAACTATCTAAGAAAATTATTAAAAGTAAAGAATTGGAAACTTTTTACATTATGATTCCAAAAATAATATTAATTTTATATAAAAAAATTCTAAATATGTTTATTTTTAGGTTTTAAATAATAATCTACATTTATTAGGAAATGATGGGTTTTTTATAATAAGAATTTTTGAACCCTTATAAAAATTACATTTGAAATCATAAAAATTATATGATAATTTATATTTAATAATAATATTATACTAATATATAATTTATTTCAAAAATACATTAGTGAATCAAAATAAATTCCTTGAATGAATTTCAATATTACCAAAAAAATACAATTTTTGTTTTATTATATCAAAATAAACAATAATTTATAAATTAATAATAATAGGATGAAAATATATTAATTATTATATAAAAAATAATCTACATAATCATATTTCTAGGGTATTTAAACCTATCACATTAGTAAAATATCAAATGCCCTAAAAGTAAGGTGTAGGATGGAGAGACATTTATGGTGTGGTTCGGCGTACATAGTTTGGGTTATGATCTCGATGAGATTAAACTTCTCTCGTAAATGGTTTATATCATAATTAAGTTGATGGATATTTTCTTGGTCTTTTTCAAGAGAAAATCCCATTAATGATATCTCCCTTATAATATCTTATAAATGTGATTCGTAGGGTATGATCCTACTGGATGATATCATCACTTCCTTTGTCTGTGTCAATTTGATTTTTTAAAACCTCATATTTAAACTATTATTGTGATCCCTGTTCAATAGATATATTATAAGTGGTAATGATAGTTAAAGTTATTTTAAATCCAATTAGATATAATAAAAATATATAAGTGCATGTGTTTTCTATAAACATATTACATAGTAAAACATTAAATTAATTAAAAAGGTGAATTTTGTTTATAAAGGATTGACTTGTAACAATATACCCCCTAAAGATATTTCACCCACTAAATTTTTATTTCCCACACTAAAAGAGATTATGGTAGCTTTACATCATAACTTCCTACAGTACTCATGTCACTTCTTCAAACTTTTGGTATTTCCATACCACTTTAACCCAGTATATTGTTATCTTTCATATTACTTTGTCTCTAAGATCTAAGATCTTTACTGGCTGCTCCTCATATAAGAGATAATTCTCTAATGGTACTACATATTTATTGAGAACATGTGAGGGGTCTGGAATTAACTTTCTCAAGAGTGATACATGGAATACATCATATACTTGAGATGGTTTTAGTGGGAGTGCTACATGATATGCCACCTATCTGATGTTATCAAGGATATCAAAGGGGTTGATGTATCTTGCACTAAGATTTCCCTTATTCCCAAATCTCATCACTTCCATCCATAGAAATATGTATAGGAATACCATGTCTACAATATCAAACTCTTTGTCTCATCTATGATTTTCATCATAGCTCTTTATTTTACTATGAGCAACCTTGATCTGATACTGAATAGTCATGAAATTTTTAACTATTTCCTCAACCATTTTAGGACCTACCAGTTGTTGTTCCCCAACTTCATCCCAACTTTCAAGTGTTATCCACATATTCCCAAAAATATTTTCATAATTATCAATTTGGATGAATGAGTGGAAACTTTTTTTGAAAGATTACTATACCAAATGAAGATGTTGGTCTCATATTTATTTGAATTCAATTGATCATTCACTCAAAATTTTTTCAAGTGACTGGATAGTCCTTTAATATTGGACATAAATTTGATGGTGATAAGTTATTTTGAAGTTAAAATTCAATACTTAGAGACTATTGTAGAATCTTATTTAACATCGAGGTGTATCGTGGATCTTGATCAGATACAATTGATAGTGCTACTCCATGCATCCTCAACACTTCTCTGATATATATTCATGAAAGTCGATCAAGTGAGAAATCCATTTAAATCAGAATTAAAATTAACTTTTTTGTATTATTATCAACCACATTCTATATATCATCATTCCCTATGGATGTCTTTAGAAGTATAGTAAAAAATTACATGGTGATTTGTTCCTATTTCTATGTAGGTATGGGTAATGGTTGAATCATCCCCTTAGATGTTTTCTTTTTCTCTTGCACTTACACACATAAAAGACATCTTGATGTATATTATGTGATCTTCTTCCTCATATTATCCCACGAATAGTGTTCCTAGATATATCGATACAACTCTGTGCTTGCTGGGGTGATGGAGGAAGTTGAACTATGTGCATAATCCAATACATCCTTATTTAACTCCAGATTTTATAGTATAGATAGTCATGACCCAAATATCACAACTTTTTCATTAACATTGAACACCAAGGATATCCCTTTGCTGATAGTTTCCACTATCTTCTGAATTCTCACATCATCCCTTTGAGAATATTTTAATCTTTCCAGAATGGATGGTTGAGCAATCATTTGATAAATGATTGATATTGTCCCATTTATTTATGATTACCATGATCATACTTTCTAAATATAAGAAGATCATATCCATATCAATTATCATTAATGAAATAATTTTTGGATCCTTTATAATTAGAGAATCTACCTCATTATTTTCTCTATCAGGATGGTAGTGGATTGAGTAGTCATCGTTCTTGATCATCTATAACCATATTTACTGGTACATATTCTTATATTTTTTTGTGAATACATAATTTTAGTTTTTAAGGTTTGCATATATTTCACACTCCCGCCCCAAAAAGATAGTGCCTCCATATTTTTAAAGTTAATATCATTGTATCCAGTTCCATATAATGTGTTGGGTAGTTCTATTTTTGGACATTTAATTTTATTGAATCATAGGATTTGAATTTTACATTCCATATTGACACAAAACCAAATCCCCTACTCAATGCATTGTTGAATACCAAGAAAATATCTCCACTTCAAGGTAGTGTGAGTATAAGTACAGAGATAAGACACATATTTAGTTCCATGAATCTATCTTCATATTCCACATTCTAATAAAAATTTAATTCCTTATAATTTTTTGGATAGATGGATTGAAAATGGTGAGACATTTCTCAAAACTCAATGATTTTACCCATCTAGTCAAGTGAATCTATGGATATCTATCACATATGTTGGAATTGGACATCCTTCAATTGCTTATATCTTTAAAGGGTCCACAACTATCCCATTTATTATCATGATATTATCCAAGAATAATACTTCCTTTGACCAGAAACCACATTAGTTTTACTTTGAATAAGGATGTTCTTTTCTCAAGGTAATTAAAACAGTGATTATATACTCCTCATGCACCTCCTTGGTTTTAAATAATATTATAATATCATCTATAAAGACTACCATAAAATTTTCATGGAAATATATAAGGATGCTATTTATCAAGTTCATGAAGATTATTGGATCATCGGTGATTCTGAATGGAATTACTATGAACTCATAGTGCTTATACCTTGCCCAAAATGTTAGTTTTGGGGATATCCTCCTTAAACCTATTTTAGTAATATTCTAAACATAGATCTACATTGGGGATGTATTATTCTCCATATAGATGATCAGAAATGTCATAAATTTATGGTAGAGGATAATGTTTCTTTATTGTGATCTTGTTGATCTCGTGATAATCAATAAAAAGGATCAATGACACATCCTTGTTTTTATTGAAGTGGATTGGTTCACCCCATGGTGAATCACATGGGTGTATGAACTCTTTATCTAGATTTTCCTATAGTTTTTTATTTATCTCCTCAATTTCCATAACATCCATTCTATATGGAGTCTTGGATAATGGTAATGTCCTAGGTATATGATCGATTGAAAATTCAACATTTTGGCCAGGAGGAAGACCATAAAATTTCTCAAGAAATACATCAGTGTATTCCCTCAAAATATACATATATTTGATGGTGATTATTTCTTTAGACTCAACAATTTAAGTTAGATATGCTTTCATGTTGGGAATTAATATCCATTGTTGATATATTGGTGCTAAAGAAGATTAATCCACCACATTAAACTTTTATAGAATCGGGGGTTAATTCCCAATATAAATAGTGATTTTCTTCTCGTGTCTATTTATTTTGTCTCTATATAGGTAAATCTAATCCAAACCCAAAATCGCATCAAATTCCACCAAAGGTATCATGAAAATGTTATCTAAGAATTTATGCTCACAAATTTTGATTGGTGAGGAGTTATATACTCAAAATGAAATAATTTCCCCACTTTTCATTTTCACAGATAACTCCCCTTTCATGACTTTTGGTGGTCTTTTAATAGTTCAACTGAGATTTCATGATATGAAAGAATGATATAACTAGAATTAAAAACTAAATTCACCATCCTTGAATGAATAACTAGCGTACCTATGACCACTTCATTGTTGAGAACCACCTCAATAGTTGTGATAAGAAAAACTCACACTCACTACCTTGGTTTTTATTGGTTATCTCTGAAAACCCTTGGCTTAGTGCATTTATTTGAAAATTAAAATAGTTTCTTGTAGTTGACGAAATTATCAATGCATTGAGGGTTGACTAGATCATTCATTTCCTCTATCAGATTATCATGTTTTTTTTGTTATCATTTGTTAGCTAGGTGTCCTTCTTCCCACACCTAGATAATTGTCTCTTTCCCCTTAGAAAAGTTTTAGGGAGCTTCTTTACCCACATTTAAAAAGTGGGATGTTGAAATTTCGGGGCACCGTTATATTTCTCCATCAGACCACATGAATTAAACTCCATTTTCTACTTCTTATCCTCATGACACCCTTGAGATTCAATTATCTCTATTTCATATTTAAGTGAACATTGGAAAATTTCCTCATAACTATCAATGTCTCAGATATCCAATTATTTTAATATATTATGTTTTACTCACCAAATAAGTGCTCAACCTTTCTTTTGAGGGTAATGAAAAATCCAGAGGTGTATAATGCAAGTCTTGTTATGTTTTCCTTGTATGCCCGAATAGTTTCATTGTCTTTTTTTATTTAGGGAATGGAAAACCCTTTACATTTAAATATGAAGAGTGTGAGGAAAATATTTATCAAAAATCATTTTCCCGAATTCATTCCACCCCATCGCTTTGATCTATTCACCAGTATTTTTATTTTTTGATCAATGTAAACTACTGACCAGCTTCTACCTCTATAAAATAAATAACTGGAATACTCATCTCTTTCTCAAAACATTGTGGGATGAAGTATATCTTTTCAATGGAGTTGATCAATTGTTCCACTATTAAGGGATCAAATTATCCACTGAATGACATATAAATTTGTCACATAAATCTCTCAATTGCAGATTATTCTTTATTAGGGGTATTTGGGCACTCTTTTTGATCTTGGTTTCTATTTAGAACCATATTTATCTACGAGATAATCATCATAATTTTTTCACTTTCCACTCCCATCGGGTTGGGAATCTCGTTGGGGCAGTCATCACATTGCCCATCATATTGGTTGTTTACTTGATTCCTCATTTTTACGGCCTTTTGAAAGAAAAAAATGAAAAATTAGGGATGATTAATTTATAATAATTAAACACATAAATGGTAATTTAATTCCATTAAATGGATAATGTATAAATTACTTTTATTTGTTTACTTATTAATTTATATGCTTCAATCTATGTTATCTATGATCTATTTACTAACATATATTCTTATGGGTATTTTTTGTTCCCTTACTAATTTTTAATAATGATCTTATGAATTTTCCAATGAATATCTCACATGAGTGTCAAACAAAGGGTTCTAGAAGGCCCGTTGTTGTGTTCCAGGTTACACATAGTCCGTCCTGGCAGACCATGCCGGATTGTTTACCCCATGGTGTATTTTTTACATAAACATGTCCACTTGTAGTGTTTAGAGAGGGATGGATTCTATTAATAGACCACTTACACTATATGTACCAAAACTTAGAGATGTTTTATTATACTATGTATTATCTCTAATACTTTCTCTAGAGTTTTCAAATCCAAATCCCTAAAATTACTAAACTTTTCTTCTAATACAAAATATAATAACCATGTTCATTATTACACATTAAATCATGATTTATTACATAAAATTATACATAATACAATCCAAAAGATCAATAATTTAAGTGTATTTAGGAATTAGGATCATTAAATAACAACTTAAAATATTAAAAAAAATATCATTATTGAAAACATCTTCAACATGTTTGTACATAAAACTGTACGGGATAACCTGAGGACACACATAAGAAAGGGGTGAGATATAATTACCAATAAGAGAATACACATAGAGTAGCATGAAGATAATAATACATATTATACAATAAAAATATCAGTGGGGCACAAGAATTATAGGAGTCATAAACATGAACAATGACACATGATATAGAATGATATTCATAACATGAGAAATGTAAAAACAAATTAAAACACGGCATCATAAACATATGTCAAGGATAACTTCCAAGACATAATTATGGAAAAATTCCTATAAATGAATTACAGTCACTCACTATACCAAAACTACATTTCATGAAACTAATCATTACCCAATGCATTGGAGTGCTATATAATTCTGGATGAACCCATCACTTTTATTCTATTCTCATTCTTTAGTGTGCTACATAGATCATACAACATGGATTAATTCATCCTTATTTTTTATTCCACAATCATGAATTGTGGAATAAATACAATTATTTTACCAATTAAATTAGGTATAATATTATAATGATAAATACCCATAATTGTAAATGGGTTTAGTATTCAGTACATAATTATTTTGGCATAGAAAATTGCGGTGAACTTTTGGCAGCATAATGGTGTCACATAAAAATTTATAAAATAGTTTTATGAGAAATAATTGGGTCTCTCATAATAATTACATAGAATTGTAAATAATATGGTTATTTAACTACATATTCCAATATAATTAATTGAAAATATAGGGCGTAAGATAATAATGAAACTTGAATAAAGAATAAAGGGTGAGGAACCCTTACTTGAGTTTGTGCCTCCAAATGCTTGGGTGGGGATTCTTTAAATCTTTGGGGTGCCTTCAGAGGACTCTAGAGAGAGAAGGGTAGAGTAAGGAAGTTATTCAAGGAAATTAATTGAATATAAATTGGATCTTGTGTTAGTTAATATAGTAAATGAGTGGGGATTTCTTTATTATTTCTCAAACTTAGGTTTTAGACTCTATATGATAAAATAACCAAAACCACAACACGTATCATGGTTTTTTACCATGGTTTCTATAAAATGTGAGAGGTTTTAATTATTTTATTATTCCAATGTCAAAAAATAAAAAATATTGCACTTTCTTATCTGGAGGCGAGTCATACTCTTAAAGAAATGATTTTGAAACCTCAAAATATATTAATGGTTTTAGAGGATTCATAAAGGATTAATAAAATAAACCAAATATATATATAATCAAAATATTTTAAAAATAAAAATATATTTGGTTCTGGATCACATTTAAAGTATTTATTACATAATTTTTTTGGTAATTTTGATGCCATAATACACAAAGTACATTTCTACAGTATTTAATTTTTACATTAAAATTTGAAAATCTTAGAAAATTAAAAAAAATTCACCATTAGATAATTTAAACATTATGTTTCCAAAAATAATATTCATTTTATCTAAATAATTTTATAAATATTTGCATTTTCAATATTAAAATAATAATTGAAATTCATTGAGAAATGTTGGGGTTTTTGAGAATAATATTTTTGAACGATTATAAAAATTACATTTGAATTCGTAAAAATTATATTATTATTTATATTTAATAAAAATAATTTTATAATAATATTTCATTAAAATATTATTTACATCCAAAATCCATTAATTCATCAAAATAAATTCCTTAATTGAATTTCAATATTACCCAAGAAAACTATTGGTGTTTTATTATATCAAAATAAAAATTGTTTATAATGTAACAATAATAAGATGAGAATATTTTCATTATTATATTTAAAATAATTTAAATAATAATATTTATAGGGTCTTTATACATATCGCTTTCATACACCATCAAATTCCTAAGATTAAGGTGTGTGATAGTGAGACTTCCAAGGGGTTATTCAGCATATATGGTTTTGGTTGTGATCTCAAAGAGCTTGAACTTCTACTGTTAATAGTTTATCTCATGATTAAGTTGTTGGATATCAACTTGGGATTGTTCAATAGAATATCCCAATAATTTCATCTCCCGTATAAGAACTGGTAAATGGGATTTATAGGGTATGCTCCAATTGTTTGAGGTGATCCATTTTATTGTCTCTATTAATTGGATTTATTAAAACACCATATTTATACTAGTCATTTGAAAACAGTTCAATGGATATATTATCAAAGGTAATGATACATAAAAGTATTTTAAATCCAATTGGACATAATAAAACAACACAAGATCATATGTTCTCTATAACCATATTACATAATAATAAATTTAATTAAACCCAAAAGGGGATTTTATATATAATAGTTTTGGTCCTTAAACTATCTTTATCATTGAATTCCCCTTCATGTGATGGTTTTAAATTAGATGTTGAACATTTATTCAAATTCACCTCATATATTGAGAGAACCAATCCATTATTCCTTTAACCATAACATGATTTATGTTGTTCAAGACATGAGGGTTTAGGTACTTCTGTTTTAAATAATTGAGGCAATTCATTGGATTTGAAACCCCAATTTTCAAGAGAATCATTTTTATTATCACCCACCATTTAAATTTGACCATAGTGAGACCATTTTATTAATATAAATCTTGTTAGGTTTTCTACAATATAATCCAATATTCCCTTTTGAACCAGCTCTGTAAATGTAAACACATGATCTAATTGAACATAATTGTGGGTGGAAGATGAATTGTGGGGTGATAAATAATTTGGTGCTACTTTAGGTGAAAAAAATATTAATATATTTTTTTATACTAAAAAAATTGGTTTTTATTTTTAAAAATTTCCCCTCTGTATCCTTCAATGAAAAGATAGAATTATTTATCTTAATCTCTTAAATGAAGAATGTTGTTCATATCTACATATTTTAATAAAGAAAAATGTAATGAAAATTGTCATTTTCTTCCTTAAATATTTATGAGATGGGATAGAAAATATATTTTCATAATTATGTGTTATTTTCTTCTATAGAGATTAAGGAGGATGCCATAATTATGTTAAAATTTAAATAATTCATTTTCTCTTCAAAATTATCCAAACACTACTTATCCGACTGCTGAATTTTTAACATTAAAAACCTACTAAACTAAATCCAAAGAAAAAACCTAAAAGTTACTCACGATAATAATAAATCATTGGATCACATTAGGTTGATATGTAAAATTTATTATTCCTATTGTGATTCTTGAAAGAGTTTAAATGAAAAAATCCTTGTTAAAAATCCAAATTTTTCTATTGAGAGAAAATTTATTTGAGGTATGTGTGTTGTGTGCTTGGGTGGATAAAATAAATAAAAATGGATCTAATGAGATCAATGGGGAAAATAAAATATCTTTTTATGAGTAATGATATTTTTTGTTTCTTAGTGATAAATGCGTGACACTCATGAGTATGTGTTTTGAATTTTCTGTGTTCTGGTTTTGATGATCACTTTTCTAGGAGTCCATGTGCTGATTGTGGGTGGATTCATAGAGCTAATATTTACACTATTTATTATGTTTATTTTAATTATTTAGATCCCACCAATTTACCAATTTGAGAATAATTTCAATTTTTTGGATTTTAGGGATGTTTTGAGCTTAAAAGTGAAAATTTATTAATTACAGAAATTTTACTATTTTCAATCACTTATGTATTTCAATAATAATGTTTTTCATATTAATTAAAATTGATTAATTTTCTTATATACATTCTTTATTCTTGGAATATAACTTTTTCAAATAGGCCAAGTGTCTATTCAAAATTGTTGAGACCCAAATAAATAAGTTTTTGTGAAAAATTGTTATGCCTAATAGAATGGACCCTACCTCATCAAATGAGACATAAATCAGGATAAATACCTCAAAATTATATTGTTCTAGATATGGAATAAGTAGTAATCAAATATTTATATTTATGTCAAATTTAACATAAAAATATACTCATAATAAGTCTTTTCATGAGCCATAATAGAGGAAGTTGAAGAGTCCCTTTGGGCAAAAAAAGTGAACTTCAATAAATTGGTGGTAGAATTTACTGAACATTTCCAAAATAATTGAAATTTTAAGGGAATATAGTAAATTAATTTTTGAAATCTATATAGAATAAACCTATTGGATATTTCATTATAATATAGCACAAATTATAGGTAACTTTTGGTTCATAGAAAACTGCATTGAATATTTCCACCCCTAATCTTATTTACATTGTCATCTTCACTTTATTTCAAGTGTTGGTTTGATTGAATGAGGGGGGTATGATGTATATGATATGCTAAATAATAGCATTATTAATTATATAATCAGGACATGAAAGGATAAACTACAATTGGTGGTGTGTGGTGAAGAACTGGAAACATTTACCTTGTTACATTAGTGATTTTAACTATAAAAATTTTTATTTTAAATTATCCTAAAAATAGTCTTATTAATTGAAAGAGATCTATTTATTTTTTTGAATTTTATTATACTTTTATCTATATTTTTTCATCTTATGACTATAAAATTATTGTCTTATTGTTTAAAATATGTTGGGTGACTTATCACCATTGAGAATAACAAGTTCAATTAGTTTAAGTTTCTTAATGTTTTTTGGTAAATAAAATTACTTTTTTAATCAGATAAACACCCATATTTGAGGTCATTATATGGTTTTTGATCAAATTTTTTGTATTAATTTAGTTATTTAAATTTAAATTGGGAAATTATATTATAATAAATTGATATAAAATTATAAAGGTAATTCTCTAAGAATGAAGTTTATCCACAAATTCCTTCTTTAGTTTGTTTTTTCTTTAGTCCATTATTATTCTGGTTTCTAATATCTAAATTTAACTTTTGATATAATATTATTTTCTCTAATTTAGTTTAGTTTAACTCATTTAAAATCCCAATTTTTTGTTTTAAGATTAACAAAAAAAATTAACAAAGTGATAGTTTGACAACCTAGCCTACAACCTCCTCATGAGACCACCCTCTAGTCATTACTATGCTACATTTTTAAGGGTAAAATTATTGTCACGAGAAACATGTCTAAAAACCCATCGTCAATTTGGTAATATTTTTGGTGATTCTTACTAAATTTATTTTAATTCCTTTCTGAATTTTTATGATTTTTAAAAACTAATTTAGTGACTTTTAAAAAATAGATTTTAACAATGACTACATATATTCTTGGCATGATTATCATCAATTTGAGTTGTGTAGTAAATAATTATTTTTAAAATCTCAATTTTGTAAAAATGTTTTGATTCTCCACAAACTAATTTAATGATCCAAATATAGAATTTAGTGGTTCAATAAAATACTCTTATGATTCAATAAGAAAATAAAAAATTAAAACATTTCTACTATTTTGATAGAATTAAAATATTTTAAAGATACAAAGGATGTTGAAGAAATGTAAAATCTTATATCACCCATATTTGACCTTAAATAGCCTTTTGGGTGAGTTGAAAAATGATGTAGAATAATTTTTTCAAATTTAAGGAAATAATCCATCACAGATTCACCAATTGATCTGTATTTTGGAAATATAATGTCTTTGTAATAGTATGTTGATAAAATTTTTAAAATGAAAATTTTATTGAAACCTAAATTTTTGAAATTAAAAATTCTGAACCCTTGTGTCAATATTTTTTAAATGAGGGGGAAACACATGAACCATTTTTTTAAAGAACATTTGAAGTAACCTAAGATAATTCCTCCTTCCAACACAAATATTATCCACTCCCATGTAGTGATAAATAAAATGCTTCCCTGGGAATAAGTTATAGATTTTGATTTACTTTTTCAAATTATTTTTTAAATAACTTTTTAACTCTTTCTCTTTGTGTATATTTAGTTCCAATTACTTTTTAGTGGATTTATTTTTTAGATGAAGAGGAGTTTAATGATAAAATAAAATAAATAATGGATTATTTTATCAATTAGTACATTGGTTTAGATGATAGTGGTGGTACGAAGATAATTTCAAAGAAAAAATGATTTTTGAATATTAAATGAAAGATGAAAATCATCTTGGAATTAAATCTCATCAACCTGTAGAATTATTTTTTAGGTTGAAATCTTGGGGAGTCTCTCTTATATTTTTTCCTATTCCACTACTTAATTATAATATAAATATCATAGAAGGTGACTAGAATAAATATGACTTTAAGAGCTTCAAAAAGATGAGTGATATAAAAAAGACTATGGGAAATTTATTTCTTTAGATCATGAGGAATAAAATTTTCCAACCTTCTAATTGGGAACGATATGATAAAACTATCAGACCATGGGAAGTGAAAACCTTGTAGCCTCTTGGTGGTTCAATCCCCTTAAATTTCCATTCACATTATTTTTATTTTTCTTTCAGTACATTCAATAAAATTGTTAAGATTTTTTTCATGTAGCTTTTCAAGTTGTTGTTTTTAGGAGGCCATATCATTGTTTTTTCTACATAATAAAAACCAAGTTATATCTTTAATTACCATTTTTTCATTTCTTATTGTCTTGTTTCTTACTAATCATATAAACCATACATAATGCAGAAATTTCACAAAAATAAATTTGTTGGGAAGATTATCCTTGGTAATTTAGGATTTATTTCTGTTCATTTTTAACAATTTGTGTTTAAAAAACTTGTTATATTAAATAATTACCATTTTCATTTTTGAAATGAATTTAAATGAGTGAGATAATTTATCCCTTAAATATAATTATAAATTAATTAGGAAAACTAATTTGTTTCAAGTTCAAAACATTGTAAATTTTTAGAAATGACCTTTTATTTTTTAATCTCATTCCATATATCACAATATTTATCATTGAAATACCCTTTGTCCTTTTTTTCATCATCTTCACATTAACATTGTTTTTTTAGAGAACCAATCCATGATTTATTTAATCATATATTTATTTATTTTCTTCAAAATTTGAGCGTTTAGTTACATGTGTTTAAAATTATTGAGGTAATTATTTAGATTTTAAATCCCTCCTTCTAGAAGAATCATTTTTATTCTAGATTACCATGTACATTTTACCGTTTTTATTCCTTAGTATCCATGTTAAACCTATTAGGTTAGCTACATTACAAGCCAATTTTTCCTTTCCATCCTGATCTGGAAGTGAAAATTTATGATCTGGATGAACTTACGTGTGGTTGGGGGAGATTACTTTTGGTTTGATAAATCATTTGGTGATTCTTTATATGGAAAAAAACATTTACATTCAAGGAAGAAATAGTTTTTCTTATCTAGAGTTCTCAAAGGAAGAAATTTGTTCGTATTTGGAGCATTCAAGAGGTAAAAAAAGAAAAAAAATGTCACTTTTTCTACATAAGTATTGATGAAATTGGATGGAAAATATATTTTCATGAGTAGAGATTATTTACATCTAATTGGAGTTAAGAGGAGACCAAACTTGAGTGAAAATTATATTCATGCATTTTTACTTCAAAAGATCCAAACCCACTTATTCAGCCTCTGAATTTTTTACATTCAAAACCAGCCAACCTAAACCCATTGAAAAACCGTGAAAATTCATAATGATAATCACATGTTATTGTCCCAAATCAGGTGGATATGTATAAATTTATAAATCCTATGGTAAATAATGTATGAGTTTGGATGTGAAAAGCCATGTTGAAAATCCATATTTTTGTATTGAGAGAATGTTAATGTGAGGTAAGTGTATTCTTTTCAAGGGAGAGAAATGTGGAAACAGATTTAATGATATTAATGGATAACTTGAAATAAATTTTTTATTAGTAATGATATCTATTTTTTCTTAGGGATAAAATTGTGAACCTCTTGGGTATATATTTTTTAATTTTCCTTGATTTGATTTGGATAATCACTCGTACAGGAGTCCAAGAGCTATGTGTGGTGGAGTTCATAAAGATCATATTTATACTATTTTTCATGTGTATTTCAAGTATTGAAACCCCACTGATTTACCAATTTGTTCTGAATTTAATTTTTTTTTGGATTTTAGGTATATTTTGAGCTTAAAAGGAAAATTTTATTAATTCTTAAAATTTAAATATTTCCAATCACATGTATATTTTGATAATATAGTTATCCTTATTGATCTAAATTGAGTAATTATTTTTTCTATTAGATTCATATGTCCATGGGATGAAACTTATTCAAATGGTCCAAGTGTTTATTGAACCTTCTTAAGAAAAAAAAACTGTTATGGTGGAAAATTGTTTTGGATGATAGAGTGGACCCCACCTCATTAAATGAAGAATATTTCTGGTAACATGCCTTAAATTTATAGATTCCAGTTGGATAAGAAATGTGACTCAATTTTAAGAATTAATGTTCAATTTAATGAAAAAATTATCACATTTATGATGTGTTTCCATGATCTAAATTGGAGGTAGTTGAAAAGTCTATTCATATAAAAGAATAAAAATTAAATAAATTGGTCGTATCGTTTCCTACACATGTTCAAAATAACAAAAATTTAGAGGTCCAAAAAATAATTCATTTTATAAAACATATATATAATAAAAATAGTGGATATTCTACTGGAAGGAGGCCTAAAAAGATCCAACATTTAGGATACAAAAAACTGGACCGATGATTTCCACCCCTAATCCTCTTTATATTCACATATTTAATTTACTTCAATGGATGGTTGGATTGAAATAGGGGGTTGATCTAGATAATATATGGTGAATGGTATTATTATTTGATTTAATCATTCCATTAATTGATAAAACCAAAGTACAATGGGATGTGGAGATCTGATGTCAATTCCCCTTTTGATTGTCTTCTTTTGACAGTAAACATTTATCTTTTTAATTATCCTTGAATTTATTATATTGATTTAAAGATGTATATTTATTTATTGTCTAAAATTTTTTCTATTTATTATATATTTTATATCATATTATTACTGTAAAATTATTTTATTGTTGTTTAATATTCTTTGGGTGAGTTCTCCCCATTGATCACTATAAGGTCAATTAGTTTTCATTTCTATGAGGTCTTTGGGAAATCAAATCACTCCATTAAGCATATAAACACCTATATTTGAGGTCTCTATCTGTCTTATATTAAATTTAGGTTTATTAATTGAGGAATTTAAGTATAAATTGTGAAATTCAATTAGAATACATTGGTAGTCTATGATAAAGGTCCTGTCTGAAGATCTAATTTTTTCCACTACAACCATATTTAGTTTATTTTTTCTTTAATTCATATTTATTCTAATTTCTAAAGTCTAATTTTAAATTTTGTTTTAATTTAATTTTATGTCATTTTAAATAGTTTAACTTATTCAAAATCACTGTTTATAATATAAAATATAATAATAAAAATTAACAAGCTGGAAGTTTGAAAACTTAGCATACAACTTCTTGAGGAGATAACCACATGGTCAAAAATGTGCTGAAATATTTAGGGGAATTTTATTGATTGTAGTAAAAAAATGAAAACCCTAGAGTTACTTAATAATTGTTATTTTTTCATAGTTCTATTTTATTCTAATTTTTTAAAATGTTTTTTCTATTGTTCAATGGAAGTGGAAAGATCTTTAAAGAAGAAGAAGAATTCTGGTGGAATTTCCTAATGTGGGAGTGTATATGAAAATATTATTATTTAGTTAAATAAAACCAAAAATGTATTAAACAATGGTTTGTATGAACCATACTATGATACTATTTGAACATTAAAAAATGATGTAGGAATCAGTAAATTACATGGCATGCCAAGTGATGTTGGAACTACCGTTGATAAAGAAATTACAAGATATCAAAAAGATGAAGTTTTCCATGTGACAAATTAATTTTCCTATAAATAAAAACAATAAAACAATAATCAATATATCTATATCCAAAAAAAGAAAATTCAAGTCAACAAACTAAATGTTCTAAATGTAACACTTATTAAAGGGGCCATTGACCTAATATAGAATAATGATTATCATACTGAAGAACTAAAAAAACTCAAATCTGATGAAAAGTTGAAGAATATGAACTAAACATAATTTCATAATTTCAAATACATAAATAATAAACTTTCTACATACTTTTAATAACTATTTTAGTATAATTAATTCTTTAAAGATTATATTCCTCATAATAATTTAAAAATAAACGATTAAAGTGGCATGGTAGATATGATATCATGGGAATTTGAAGATGAGAGGAATAGTGGCAACACTTTAAATAAAGAACATAGTACTCATCTAGAATCTAGGTACAATAAGATTAATTTTTTTGGAAAATAGATAGAGTCATTCTATATATAACTATAGAAATGTAATTCCATAGGGAATCCTAAATTGATGGAATCTTTATATTTATTTTTTGACTATCCTTAAATAGGTAATAATGAAAAATAATCTATTTTAGTGGGAAAATAGGAAATAATTTTCTCAACCAGAATTCCATATAGTTTGGGAAAGTCTAGTATTTGGAATGATGAACCCTCTCACATACATAAGAGGAAAATATCTGTAAAGAGTTATAGAAATAAAAAAAATACTATGGATGTTGGAAACAGACCTAAAAATATTATATCAGAATTTATGACAACATGTACTATTTCTGTGTGATGCATGGTCATATTTAATGTTTTTTATTTGAATATTTGGAATGTATTTCATATTATTAAAATAGAAATAATCCTAAATCTAAAAATAAGTTGAATATTATTGAATTTCATGAAATAAATGTCTTTGAGAATAAAGTATCTATAAAATTATATGATTGTGAAATTCTAGGACACACCATGAGTATGTTTTAATAATCATGAGGGATAAATGTTAGAATAATAACATTTTTTGAATCAACTTATCAGGTGAGAAATGATTGAGCATGATATTTTTTTAATGAGATATATTTTATATGTTCTAATCAAGGGAATTTATTAAGATATTGTAGTTGGAAGAAATTTTGGATGGAAAAGGAACCTAAAAGGAGATCCCCAACTTCAGTGGTGTATAATGAGAAATCATATATTAAAAGACAACTTTATAAGTTGAAAAATTCGTTTAAAGACACTGAGGAAACACCGGGAGAACTATGAAAGATATACCGAGAACCACATCTGTTACACTCAAAATAGCTATCTTATAAAGATGGTGAAAAAATGGAAGAAAAAGGGAGGAGTTGGTCCAATTCGGAGTAAGAAGAATGTGTGATTACTAAAAGAATCATCCCCAAAAAATGTTTACGTTACTCAGATAAATGATAAAATAAAAATGAATAAATAATTCCTTGACAAATTCATATTTCATTCCAAAATATGAGAAGTGAATGAAATATAAAGGGACCTAAAATAGAGGAATAAGAATGAACATACGGCCAGTGGACAGATTCCTACCCAGAGAAAGAATCATGAAAAATAGAATAATTGTAGAGAATGTAATAAATTAATTTTTACTAGAGGGTTTCGACCCCAAATTATTACAAATACCAAGCCTATAGAATATTCATATTAGAATAAGGCTAATCATGTGGGTAAAAAATGCCGTGTTATATGGAAATAATAGTTGTAGTTGGTTTGGTAGTTGCAATGAGCACATAATTAATATAATTTTTCACAAGAAAATATCAAAGGGTCAGTCCAATAGGATCGATCACAATCCTCTCCTAGAATATTCTAGAGGTAACGCTCTACCCATGCATTATCAATTTCAAATATGTGTTTGAATATGTACATAATGAATGGGAGATACGATCCATAGAGTTTGTGTTTTCTAAAAGGAATAGGTTTACTATTTTAATGTAGATACATGTGATAAGAAGAATCTAAACTCCTAAAATTAACATATGGTACCATATTCCACAAGTGGTGTTAAATAAAAACTTTTTTAAAAAAATACTTATTAAGAAGTTTCATGTTATGGAAAAGGAATATTATACAATGAAGATATATATGTGAAACTAAAGACCTGTCAAGGTTATAATTTAATGATCTAGTGGTTCTAGGTCATAATGAATATTCAACCATCGATACCAGGCTTCGGTTCAATAGGTATTTTTTCCAAATAGAGATGATATATTAGTCGATAATCAAAACATTCATGAATTTCATATTTATTTATTTTTTTCTAAAAATGTTTTATCATTTTACAATTTTCATGATACTAATAAAATGTTATATAATCAATGGAATTTCTAATTAGCATTATCCATATGATAAAGAGTAATTCAAAATCTATCCCCAACACAACAATCATTATTAATAATATATATCAACCCAAAGTTAAATGTTTACTCGGAGATATGGTGACAATCAATCTATGTGATATTACTTCATCCAACAATAGAGTTGTCTAAATAATTGTATAAAGTCATGTTGTTAGCATCTATGGATGTAAGTGAGTGATATAGAAAACATTTTAGTTTTCTATATTAAACTCTTCTTTATTATAAATATTTATAACTCATTAGGATTATAGAATATTTCAAAGACTCGGTGCCAAGTGGTAATTTCACTTTCTAAGAATATGTTACTAGTTTGCAGCTATAAAGAAGAATATGGCTCTAATCTTGAGAATGTCATCACCAAAGGGGGAATATAATCTCTCTTTATCTAAATTTTAGAGTATATAAGAATAATGGTTTTTATATCATTATTTTTCAGTTTTTTGAAAATATAATACAGAGATATCATTATTTAATGGTCATTAAATTCATAAATGAAGGAAATGTAATAAATATAATAGAATACGAACATATCATTGGTATTATGTTATACATAAAATTAAAAAGTCCCATTATTTGTTTAAACATGTTGAGAAAAATGATATAAAATTAATCCAAAAGTAATAAACTTAATTGAAGTGAAAATAATATTTTTCTATATCAATGAAATGACGGATTTTGGTTTATTATACATTGAAAAATCTCAGTAATATCTATTGTGTTTAATAGATACAGATTGGTTAGGTTTAGTAGATGATAAAGAGTCAACGTCAGGTGGTGCATTTTATCTTGGTACAATATGTATTTATTGGTTAAGAAAGAAACAAAATTGAATTTCATTGATAAATTAAGAAGATGAAAAAAATTAGCTACTCAACCATGCATGAAGTAATTATGGATAAAATAAAGGATTAAAGATATGGGAGTTTATTTGAATTATTTTATTGGAATCCATTTTGTTAATTCAATTCCTAACAATATTAGTAAAAATATAGTCCCTCAATCAAATAAAAATTACATTTATGTCAAATACCACTTCATTAAGGATAAATTGGAGCCTGATATTGAGAATCTGATGTATCTTTCTACTAAACTATAGGTTGCAGAAATATTGACAAAGTCTTTAACCAATATAGTGTTCGAATGGAATCCACTAACTCATAGAGTTTAGTCAACTCCCTACACATGAATAGTTTGGATGTGGGACCCCTCTCCTTGATGATTGGTCTATTTCCATTATTTATTGATTTGTGTTCTTTACCATGTTATAGACCACAAAGGAGGGATATTTGGGTTCATTCATAAAGGGGGAGAAAATGTCTTGATCTGGACTAGGGGAGAATGTTATAGGGGGAGAAGTGAAATAGGGGGAATTGTAAATATTTCAATGTTAATGTTGGTCAATCAATGAAGACGATTCATGAAAATTTGTGTCCATTGGGTTCGTGATGCAAGAATTAAACATGTCAAGGTTAAGAAGTGATCTTAAAGGCTTGCCTTCTTTTATATTTTGTTATTGAGTTGGTTTTTAATATCATGTTCGTGAAAAATGTATTTCATTGATCAGGACACTCTTTTTTATCATTCCTTTCTTAAATCATGTGTGCATAGAGTATGTGTTAAGTAATACCTTGACAACTCTTTGTTTTTTTAGAAAGATAATGGTTTTCTTATGCATGAATTGTTAATAGGTTGGTTCTTGATGTTTTGAAGTGTTTTCAACAAACCCAAAGAAGAATATTGTTGATAAAATCATAATTTATGGTGCTTCTCAGTTTATTGTGATTGTTTACAAGGTTGTATGTCATTGATAAAGGCTGGTTATCAAAGGATGCGTGAATAGTTGATGCGAATGTAAACAATAATCTCATGGAGAATGAATGTTAGGAATAATCACAAGGAGCATGAATTTCAAAAACGATAACACAAAGAAAAACTTTCATAACTTATCACATGGAGCATGAAATTAAAAAGTAATCAAAGAGATATGAATTTTAGAACAGGTCATGTGGAGCGTGAATTCCATAATTGATCATGTGAAGCATGAATGTTTGAACTAATCTCTTGAGGTGTGAATGTCTGAATCGATCATCCGGAGAACTTGAAGACACTACATGATTGACTATAGATCTCATGGCTAGATATTATGATTCACAATAAGATTTTAATGGGATCTATAAAATATATCACATGAATCACTTCTTGATTTCCATGGGATCTCATTAAGAGATCATGCGAAGCATCACATGATTATTATAAGATATCACTATAGGATCTGTGGAAAAACACGAAGGAAAATTGTTTAGATATGATGGAGATAAATCACAGTCATTCAAAATCATGTCACCAAAAGATATTTATTTGATCACGAAATGAGATTATGTGAAACTCATGGGGACAATGTTTCCCTACACATGATTTCAATAAATCAAATGATAATATCATGTGAAGTGCTAGAGGTCATTTTAGTTAACTATGTTATTACCAATTGATCCTCTAAATCATACATGATTTTTAATTGATCAGGATATTGGATCACATGACATGATAAAATAAAATTTATGTTACCATGAGAAGCACTTCTGACTTGTGGTGGGTGATTAAGCCTATAAAGATAATTAATGAGGTGGTGGGATGAACAGATAACCACAATTTATAGACTTTAAGTGGTGGATTGATAAATATAAATACCCCTACCCCATAATTAATATGTAAGAGATTTTTTATTAAGTTTTTTGATCTTAAGTAAAATATTTCACAAGATCAGAACAACGCCTTGAATTGGGATCACATAATCCACATAAAAATAACAAATTCTTAGAAAGGGGTCTGGAAGAGGAGTATTACAGAGAGATCTTGTGAATGAATCATGTGAAGTGAAGTAATAATAGGGTGTTTTCATGCATATAAATACCCTTTTATATCACATGAACAATGTAACCATAAAATGGATCTTTCTCTAGAGTCACACAATCCACATGAATAGAAGGAATCATGAAGGAATCTCATTGTTTGATCTTGTGCAGGGATATTACAGAGGGGTCTCATGGTGGAATCTCAAAGAGGGGCCTCATAGAGTTGTATCAAAGAGGATCCTCATGTATTGTCCTTATGGAGATGCCTCATGGAAGGTATTTGAAGATATGTCTCATAGAGAGTTCTCATGTTGAGGTCTCATGGTGAGGTCTCATGCATAGATTTTATAGAGGAGTCTTTCGAAGGAGTCTCATGGAGGAGTTATGAACCATGATCTACTACAAGGGTTACATGCTAGTATCTCAAGAAATATTTACATGACCGGATATCATGCAAGGGTTATGCAAGAGGGTTTTATACATGGGTCTCATTCTAGTGGTAACCTATATAAAAAATAATTTTTACATATGAATGAAAAAAAAATTAGAATAATAATAATAATTAAACAACATGTCTTCACCATTTTTAAAATGATTATATAAGTATTTTGTTCACTACTACATCTGATATAGTGGATGGAAGAAGGTGTTTTTTCATAAGAGAAAGTTAATGTATTTCCATAAACATTCTGGATAGATTATGACTTGGAATTTCTTAAACATATTTTCAGAGTTAGGATGAGTTTCTATAAAATATCCTGGAAATGTGATTCTCATGGGGATTTTCACATCAAGAATATAAAGTATCGTGTGAAGTTCAAAGGAATCTATCATAATTTTTTTGAAACTCTACACAATTAAAGATAATTTTATTTCACATGTGTGCCAATTTTTTTACATAAAATGTATCAAGAATTATAGGGAAGTGTGAGGGATGTTATCCAAGGTAGATAGTAAATATATCCCAAACATTTTAGGGGTAGTGAGACCAAGAGGCAGTGGTCTATCCTAAATCAATATAAGTTCACTTTAGTGGATTTGGTATATTGGATCATAATATTTGTATTCTCCTTGACATAAACCAGTGAGGGTGAACCAAGAAGAAATTTGTGTGTCCTTGTTCTTTATTTATTCCATTACATTCTATTAATTATCATTAGACAAAGTTTAAAATGATAAGATCAATATAAACACTAAAGATAAAAATAAGTGACCCTCATAATAAAGAGTTTATGATCCATCAGGGAATGGATAAGTATGAAAATAATATACAAACCATGAGTCACCCTCCTCTAAGGGTTTCTAATAAACTTTTAGTCCTAATAATAGATACTTTCCCAAAGTAATCTCTAGGGTTTCCACCTCATTATGAGCTCAATTTCAGTATCAAATTACACCTTGGGACCACACTTGTATCCTTAAATAAATATCATATAGTCCTGAATATGCTTTGGGAGATGAAGTTATAATTAGAAAACAGTCTACAAAAAGGTTTTAATAAACCTAGTTTATCCCTAGAGTATCTCTTCTTCTATTCAGTAACATGTAAGATGAGAGTTTGATTAATTTAATTGTCTATCATCACTTTAATATAGTAATAATAGAAAACATATTCCCTCTCTATAGAATCAATGACCACATCAATCATTTCAATGGAATAATATGTTTCTCCAAGAGTGATCTCAGGTCGTTGTGTTATCTTTTGTATATCCACCCCTGAACCCAAAGTTGGTGATGTATTTCGGTGTGAATAATTCCCAAAATTGTTCATGGGACTCATGAACTAAATATTCCAGACAAACATGGACTACATAATTGTGGCTTTCATTGAGGAAATCATTATTTATTCTTTGTTCTAGGAAGAGTATACCAAGTATCTTAGTATTTTTACTAGAATTTATACATGGTAATTAAATCTATGGAAATCATTCAAAGTAAAATTCTTAGATTTAAGAACTTCATTTCTATAGGTAAGTTATTTTAGAGGGTAGAGTTATAATTGGCCTCTCAAAGAATTCGGTGGTGATGTCATGGGATCCAACTAAGAAATTTTTTTAGGTTTGTAGTTTCTTTGGGATATCCAGATACTACTAAAGGTTAATAAAGGACATATCCTATATTTAATACACAATAATGGCCCTTACCTGAAAGGGGCATCCATTTTTTTAAATTGAATAATGATAAGAATCTTTTGAGAATAAAAATAATTGAACGAACAATTCCCTAAGGTTTTGGTTTTTAGAGAAACAAGTGGAGTATAATGTTTACTATGTTTATTATATGTTTGTTTTAGGTTACATGTTGTTATAGAGTTGATTTTTGATATCCCATGGGTCCAAATAGTTGATACTTCATGAGTAAAACTATGAGACTTATGACCTGGATATTGGGATATGGTATTTTCCTTAAAGGTGTTGATAAAATATCTTCATAATGAGTGACTTTTGGAATAATAGGATAAAACAATTCTCAATTATCTCTTTTTATATAGGTGCCTAGATTTTAGGTGGATGTAATGGTTGGAGTCTCCATGGGTCTAAGATTTTTAGATGGTAACTACTTCAAGAAAATAAAATATTTTAGTTGATACCCTTAGTATGAAATATCAACCTCAATCTATTGAGGAGGTTTCTTAGTTGTTTTCATCATTTCATTTGGATTATATGGAAGAATAATATGTTTTTTACCTTCTTTCAATAGTTTTGACCCCTAATATTTGTAACCGAGTAAAAGAGACCCAAATTAAAGATATTGATGACTTGTTTCTATGAGATTAGATTCCCTTAGGATATGCATCTGATGTATTTCATGAAGGTGAGAAGAATTTAATCATATTCTTCAGGAAAATGTTGGATCATTAATTTATGAAGGAATATTTATTGAAGGAGTTTTATAAATCCTCACTGGTTGTGTATATCTTCATTACAAAAATGTGACAAGATCTTTGGCATCAATATTTTTGGTCATGCATGAATTAGAGTGTTTCTGAAATCATTTTTATATGACATAACTATTAGAAGGTGAATAAAATGTAATGGTTTGTACCTTTTGACCCATTAATTTGTAGTAATCCTAGTGGTGGTGGTGTTTGGGGGATGTTATCATGATTTGGGTAGTAGGTGGTTTAGTTTAGTTGTGAAAATAATTTGAAGGGAGTTATGTGGCGTAGAGAATAGGGCTTCTTTGTAATGAGGGAAGATGTAGTGTAGAGAGGCTAGTTATGGAATATAGAGGACTAGAGGTGGATTTTTGTTTTACTTCCATTTTTAAAATAGCTATTGTGTGGAGACCCTATCTTCGACATAGATTATCGAGGGTGAGATTTTTGTGGTTCTATCAATTTTGGGCTAGTTTCACCATGGATCTAGGTTGTGACATTTTCCCTTCCTAGGTATCGGGTTATATAGCATAGTGGCCTTTGGCGACACCATCATCCATTCCCTATTTTTCAATATTTATGGTATGGATATCACTACATATCTCAAATTCATATTTAATTAACATCACGATGGCCTGTTCCCTTATGTTGCACCATGCTTGGGTTATTTTTTAATAATTCTACATTTTGGAGGGTTAGGCATTGTTGTTGTGTAGTGTTTTGTGTACTGGATATAAAAAAAATCCCCTCAAACCATATCACATATCAAACTTTTCACTCATTTCTCATGTTACCTAAGAGAATACTTAATATTCATTTCATCCCCTAATCGATGGACTTGAAACCTAGTCTTGGGAGATCAATCCATAGTGGTTTTAGATAAGTTTTCTTACCTCATTGCCCCTATTATATATATATTTTTTTGGAAGGGATTATTTTAAGGTAACCCTTGGTGTGGATGTTTCTTTGGTAATGAAATGGGGTAGATTAATGTGTTTTAGGATAACCAATGTGTTTTGTATTCATGGTGTTCCTCTATGGACTTATTCAACTTCTTCTAACCAATAATAGTGGTTCAGAATCCTTTGTTTAAGGAAAGGGATCAATTGTCTATTTTCTAATTGAACATGTGGGAGGTATAATGCAATTATTATCTATGGGGGGATATAATAAACTAATTTAATGAATATAATGAATATTTTAATTAATACTGAAGGTTTTGGGGTTAAACCTCATGTTTTTCAACTTTTTATATTGTTTATTAATATTATGCATACTTGATGTACCACTGAAAATCATGGTTATTGGGAGCCTTTTTTGTGTTGTAATTTATGTTTTTGTGTAACCCTTGATTGTGTGTTTGGTTTACATCACCTTCAACAAATTTTTAACCATTTATATCTATCTAATTAATTAGATGCATATGTACTTTTTGTTTGTGTCAGAATTCCATTGAAAAGTGAAGTGGGATGTGAAGAAAAACCCCTTGATAAATCTAAAATATGTTATGCAAATATGTAAAATTTTGTTTTGATGTGTGGTATTGAAGTGTGGTTGTGGTGTTTAGGGTGGATCTGATGAGAAGTGGATCCAGTACGTGGTGTTTTTGATGTGTAAATAGGATATGATGTTATATGGTGGTGATTTTGGTATTGATGGAATAAATAGAGTGGGTTATTATGATGTAATGTGTTATTCTAGTTTTAAGGTTGTAATGGTATAAATTTTCAAATATGAACTGAAATTTAATGGGTTGGAATGGTTAATGAACTATTGAATTAAAAATTGGAGTGTGGCTAATTTGGATTATCGTTGAATGTAAAATACATGGGTTAAATGAATAAAAAGGGTAGTAATGGAATAAATTCTTAATGATGAACTAAAATGGAATGGGTTGAAAATGTTAATGAAATCTAGGATTAAAGTGGGGAGACAAGATAAATGGGTTGTTACCTGGTTGTAAAATACATGATATTAAGGAATATAATTAGTTATTAATAGTAAATTTCAAAATTTAATTATCTTAAAAATAATGGTGAATTGTGTCACGTGTCTTATTGCTTGTTTGTGTGGTAACAGTAATTTAGTGGTGTTTTTGAATGTGGAAAAGGTTGTAAGTTTTTGTGGTTATGTTGTGAGTTGGTTGGTACTCTTATTATGAAACAATAGATGGGTATTTTTTGTGGATTTTATATAAATATAAATTGTATGATCCTTGTGATTCCTATTTGATTCTCACCCGTGTGAAGTACCATGTTCCAAAAACTAAATGTTTTGTGGGTATTTTTTTCCAACATTCTAGTGCGGAATATGGATAGTCAGCTACCCTCTATTTCCTGCACTATCTTCTAGGAGAGTTTTATATAAATGGTATGTGATCACTAGAAGTCGAAATTTTACTAGTGGTGATTGTTTTATGGGATTATTAGTGGTCTATAGTGGGGATCCTCATGATGAGAGGAGTGGAACAAATGGAGGTTGGGCATCAAAAAAAATTATTATTTAAGGATTTGGTAGAGAGATATGATAGAGCATTAAGTTAGGCAGAGTGTGGTTTTCATGGGTTGGTAAGGCAATGGTGTCAGTTGATCTTGATGCATGACATAATCTAGGGAATACCATCTAGGACATGAGAATTTAGGGGACCCCATTATCTAATGAAAGGACTCTAATCCTATAAAACTACCTTGTGAGGTGGTGCATCTTTCATGGTAGAGACCTAGGATAGGTACACACATCCTGATTTCTTTTTTTCTTATTTTAATTGGGTAGTTTTTGGGATGTTAAAATAAATTAAATGAATCCAAATTAAATTATATACTATCATGCTTGAGAAATATTTTTTTCCTTTTCATCTATAAATCAAGAATTTTGTATGCACTTTTTTAGACTAGTGAAGTTCAAGAGGTTAAATTGATTGACCACTTGAGGATTGACCCAGTCAAGGAGGATAATCAGTGGTAGAGAACATTCCACACCTATTAGAGTTGGGATTTTACAAATTATAATGAAATATTTTTTGAATCTAGAGATAGAAAGTTGATTGAAGGATCTTGAGATTCACTTAATTTTACTGTAGTCCCTTATGGAGTAATGGGTCTAGACGGCAGTTTGTAATATGAGATTAGCTTTATGCTAGTGTTGGACACTATATCTTTGTGGGAGGAAATAGAGAGATGTTTCATGGGTTGACATTCTGAAGGAGTTTTATGAAGAGTTCCTATCATCGAACATGAATACAATGAACTAGTAGGATCTTCTCTCTCTTCAATAGGGGAATATTTCTATGTGTAATCTTAAGATCAAGTAGAATGATATTTTACTTTTCACTTGGGATCATTTACCTAATTTAGTCTCATGCGTGTGATATCATAAGGCGGAACTTCACCCTTATATGTAGTATGAAGTTACTAATTTTATATTTTTGACATACTTGTAAGTATATAATAAGTAAAAATTGATCATGTTTATGCATTCATTAGAAGGATTACCATGAGAGGGGAACGGGAAGGGTTCCTCATGAATTAGAGTCCTCAGTGGTAGATCTCAGGTAATAAGTCCATTAATGTTTCAACCTACATGGAATCGACCTCAACGTCATCATTTCTAACATTCACGGGATAACGATTTTTGTTCTTTTGTTAGGGGAATTAAGAAAATGTTTTTTATCTATATGGATTATGTCCATCATTAGAATCAGAGTTGCATAGTTCTTCACGCTCAGTATGTTTGAGGTGTTCTATATTTGTGTCATCTTCACTATCATCATCAATTGAGGCTATTTCGGTAATAAAAAAGGTAGATTTATGATCAACTGAGGGGATATGTTGAAATCAAAGGTTGGACCCATGATGTTCCTTATGTTTAGGTACCCCTATGGGATCACAAATCTAGAGGTGTTTAATAGCATTAAACAAGGTGAGATGAATGCAGTCAGATGTATCAAGTAGATTCTACAGCTCCAAAGGGTCCATAGATATTTTGAGGAATGTTCAATTTTTAATCCACCATTTTTATGACTTTTTTAGTTTAGTATATTCACACTACTTTATTACACCTACATTGGTTCATTCTATGGGGCTAGGAATAGAGAGGATTCACATTAACTTGGTGTTGACTAAAACATTCATATGTCAGACTATCTTTTTTGATGTGTGTTGTGGTTGTAGAATAATGATGAGGCCACATAAGTCATGTGGGGATCTATTCTTAATTTATATATTGTTTTATGATCCTATCATCCGTATCTTCTTATTGTATTCTATCCATGTTATCATCTACTACTTCAGTATGGGTTTGTGTTATTTGATATAGATGGCCAGCGTGTAGTTTTCATTATCAAGTAGAGTTCTCTGGTGGGAAATTGGGATGTGTATCACCTTTTATCTTTTATAATTGATTTGTTCATGGAATTAGTAATTTCTAGGATTGTGGTGGTTTCTAGGGTCATTTGGGAGTTCCTAGTTGTTTTTCTCGAGGAGGTTGTGACACTAACCCATCTGTAGGATATTGATTTTTGGATATATATATATATATAGTCTGGTGCTTCTATAATTTTGATAGTTCCCTATAGGATGGTATCCTCATAGATACAGGATTTGAGGATTTGAATAGATGATCTCATGCATAATGGAATCAATCAGCCTAGTGTGTCACTATAGGGTGCTCCAGTGTTATTCTACAAAAAGGTGGATGATAGTTTGAAGTTTTTTATGGATTATCAGAGGTTGAATCAGGTGAAGAACAATAATCTCTACCGTATCCAAATGGTTTATGACATTTTTATCCAGTTGATATGGGATAATTGGTTTTCTAAGATTGATCTATGGTCTGGATGTCACCATTTGAGCATAATGAAGGATGATATCCTAAGACTTCCTTTATATTCAATTACGGGCCCCTAGAGTTTATAATCATGTCATTCGGTGTCATGAATGAACTAGGTATGTACATTGGGCTCTTTAACTTTGTGTTCTGGGATTTCAATGACTAGTTTATAGTCATTTTCATTGATGAAATATTGATCTACTCTAAATCAATGAAAAAACATACTGATAATCTCATAGATATCTCATAATTTTTTTGACACCAATATATCTATAGAATTTTATCTAAGTGTCAGTTTGGGAAAAAAAGAGTTTCATTTCATTATTCACATGGTATCTCAATAATTTGTGGTATTAAACCATCAATGATCGTGGAAGTTGTTTCTTGGGAAGCCCGTAAGAATTTGGCAGAGGTCCGGAGCTTCCTTTGTCTTGTAGGTGACTACTGAAGGTTCATATATGGATTTTAGTGATTATTTTCCCATTTATATCTTTAACTAGGAAGGAATATACTTTTATTGACACTAATCATTTTTAGACAACATTTGAATACCTAAAAGTGAAATTGATCAGTCCTCTAGTGCTATATTTTCCTAGGTAATATGAAATATTTGAAAAGTTTTGTGGTGCTTCCCATATAGGTTTGGGATGTGTCTTGATGAAATATAATGAGGTAATCTATTATGGTTTTAATAATTTATTCCACATGAGTATAACTATGCCACCCATTATATGGATCTAGAAGTTGTTGTATTTGTGGATAAGTTATTTTGACATCAAAAAATTAGGGAGTTCTTTTTTGTCATCACATATCATAAGATCTTGAGGTATATTTTTTCAATATGAAATGAATCTATCATAATAGAGGTGGATGGAGTTTATCTAGGATTATAAATTTAATATATCTTGCACCTCGGGTAAATGTAATTTCATGGTTAATGTATTTTACAATATGTCATGGAAGGATACTGTTTAAGAGTCTAGATATCCATGGAAGGAGATGGAGGAATTTTCTTTCCTATACTTAAATTTAGAGGTGCCAAATGGTAGAGGTTTCTTTTTTTCATATAATGGTGTAGTCATCTCTAATGTATTATGTGGAGGAGTCTTAGTTGGGAGACTCAAAGGTATAGGTGATGTGACATTGTGTTGGCCATGTTGATTCTCAGCAGGGATGGTCAGAGTTGGGTCATAATTGGATGTTATTTCAGTGATTTTTTTATCCCAGTGGTGATGCATGAGGGATTACTTCATGAGTTTCATATTATATATATGGTAGTACACCTTGGAGTATCTATGATTTATCATTTCATAGGGATTAATTTTTTGTGGTATGGGATGAAATAGGTGGTGGTAGGGTTTATGGATTGATTTTAAGTTTTCTAGTAGCTAAAGGTAGAAATCATGCTCATGGTAGTTTTTTTGTAGTCACTGGATGTTTTCAATTTGAATTGGGATGTCATATTGTTGGTTTTTTTCATAGGTTTACCTCACTCTCAGGGAGGTTGTGGTGTCAATTGGGTAATCATGGATTGATTGACAACGTCATCTAACTTGCAACAATCAATGATTGGGGAAATATAGATTTCTTGGTAATAAGGTTTTTTGATGAGGTTTGGTGGCTATATATATTTCCATGTTCGGTTATCTCGGATTGGGATGAAAAATTTACCTTATGATTCTAGAGGGGATTACAGCATGATTTTGAAACATTGTTATTCTTCAGCACTACTTTCCATCCTTAAGTAGATAACTAGAAAGAGTTTACTATCCAGGCACTGGAAGATATGATTTGGTCATGTATCATAGACTTCACTGAATTTTGGGAAAAGAACTAGCCACTGGTAGAGTTTACTTATAAATATATCTATAATTCATCCATCGACATGCCCTCATTCAATTATTTTTATGGGTGGTTTTATTCTTCTCAATTTTTTTGGTTGAGGTTGAAGAGTAATTAATTCTTAGTCTGGATGTGGTGTAGAGCATGTTAGAGAACGTTCATGATGTTCAAGAGTGAATAAAGGTAGTGTGGGACCAGTAGAAATCTTATTATTATCACCAAAGGAGGATTATAGAGTTTGAGGTTTTGGACAATGTATTCATAAAGGTTTTAAAGGGGCAGTAAGATCCCACACTGATTTTCTGGTCCATTTGAGGTGTTACGTCATGTTGTAATGGTGGATTGTTGGTTTTCATTAACAAAATGGATAAGGAGGATCCATTAAGTCCACCATGTCTATTAAATACATTTTTATCTTCATAATTAATCACATTTCATTGACTAGGGAGAGTTGGATATTGAGGATTTCACATTTTTCATGGAGTGGCTAATAATGATCTAGGATCATCTGAAGAATTGTTATGTGGATGAATTATTTCCCCAGTTTATGTAATTTTGAAGCATGGTTGATTGTAGGAAAATACTTAGGAGCAAAATATGCAACATTATGACAAGTTACCTATGTTTTTTTTCATGTTTTCCTATATTCTGTTTTTCTTACCAATGTGACACTTGGATCTTATTAGGTTATGAGGTGTTATTTTTCTTGTTAATTTGATGTATGTTTTAAATATTAAAGCATATAAATAAGGGAAAACTAACTCCCGATCAATTCATAATATACAATTACATGTATTAAAACAATTTGGGTGAGTCAATTCCACCCAAATTATATAATATATTGACATGGAATATTAAATTCATTGATACTTTTAATTGGGTTCATGTCATGTGTTGGTTGTGGTATTTATTGTATTTTCCTATGTGGAGGATGATATGGTAAGGCATATAGTTATGTGAAAAGTTAGTTTTCCAAAAAATAATAAAATAGTGTGGTAATGTTGTTGTTTGGGGTGTTTGGTGAACATTTTTAGTTGGATTTCATTTGTTTCGTTTGTAGCGTCTTCCAATTGTGACAAGATCCATGAGTGGTATCTCATGGGATGGTTTTATAGAACTCTTTATCTTTTTCCTTTTTTGTATTTGTTTTGATTCTTGATGATAAGGATATTTTGATTGGTATCTGATTTAATGGTTCCAACCTTCTAACCCATTACATTAATATAATTATAGTGGTGTAGGACTCCAATGGATGTTATGTGAAGTTAGAGAGTAGGTGGTTGAGTGTAACTGAGAAAATCAGATGAAATGAGTTCTGTGGTATGAATCATGGGGTTTCATCATAAGTAGGGATGTTACAGTGTGAAGAGGTTGACTATAGAATAGGGTGATTGGAGGAGTAGTTTGGGGATACTACCATTTTCGGCATAGATGTGGCGTGAATACCCTGACTACTGTGTGGAGTTCCATGGGTGTTTTTTGGTGGTTTTGCTAATTATTGGGTTATTAAACCATGGGTAAAGTTTATAGTGTTTCCCTCTTATGGGTTCATGATTTCTATGATGTAGTGTCCATGGATACATCGTGGTCCTTTCACTCATTTTTTGGATTGATGGCCTAGATCCCATTATGTATCTCAAATGTGACTTTGACCAACATCATTATGGTGTGGTCACTTACACTATGTTGTGGCCTGTTTCTTTTTCAACAATTCTACACTGTCGAGGGTAGGTGGTGTTATGTTGTTTTATTTAGTAGACCGGGTAAAAATCTAATTCCCCTTGAACCTAATAATATATTTTTATTTTCTCTTATTTCTTTAGGAAACACAATTTCATACCTATGATTCATTTGATCCTGTAATCATTATCTTTCAACCCTAGTCTTGGGAGATTAATCCTATGTGGTTTTAGGTAAGTTAATTCCTTATTTCCACCTATTTTCTCCTTATTTCTTTATCATGGTATTTATGTTATCAGAGAAACCATTTTTTGATGTTTTTCTATAATTGAATGATGTTGGATATTGTTTTCAAGGTTGATAAAGGTGTTTCCCTTCTTTTTCATTTTGGGCAGTTATCTTCCACTTGTTCTAACCTTCTAAAGTGGTTCTAAAAGACTTTTTTGAGGTAGGGGATCTGTCGTCTCTCTGCTAATTGTACATGTGGAAGGTTTCATACTTTTCTTATCATTGGGAAGATAGTATGCACCAGCCTAATAGAGAAAATGAATTTGTTTAATTAAAATTTAAGGTGCAGGGGTTTGAATAACATGTTTTATAGATTTTTATATTTTTTTATTGAGATTATACATGCTTCATGTACTATTGGATATCAAAACTTTTAGGATCCTTTTTTGTGCTAGAATTGATGTGTTTGTAGAACCCATGATTGTGTGTTTGGTTGAAATCACCTTGAATAAATGGAAAACCACTAATATATGGATAATAAATTGGTTGTATATTGATTTTTTGTTTGTGTGAGAATTACCATGAAAAGTAAAGTAGAATGTGATGGGAAGACCCTTGATAAAACTGAAATATGTTATGTGAATACGTGATGAGTGGTTGTGATGTGTGTTGGTGCTCTGTAATTATTGTGTGTAGGGTCGATTTTAGGATAATTGGATGCAGTACATGGCTGTTGTGATGTTGAAATCAATTTTCATGTGATATTGAGGTGAGTTGGGTCATATTTTCATGATTAGAATATGTTTTTTTGATGTGAATATTTATGATAGTTTACCATGTAGAACCTGAATAAAATTTTAACTATAATCTCAAATAGAAGGGGTTTAAATGGTTAATGAAATATTTAATTAATGTGCATAGTGTGGAAAAATTGGTTGTTTTTTAAATTTGAAATTATTCAGTTTAAATAATGAAATGGGTAGTAATGGAATTAATTATTAATGATGAATTAAAATGATATGTGTTGAAAAGGTTAATGAAATATTTAATTAAAGTAGGGAGTATAGATAAAGTGGTTGTTTCTTGAATGTAAAATACATGGGTTTAAATAATGAAATGTGTTGAAAATGGGAAATCTAGAAATTGTATTAACAAGAAAATGATGGTGGATTGTGTCTTGTTCCATATGCTTTGTTTTTATGTTGACTTGAATTTAGTGGTGAAAGAGAAATTTGTGGAGTTTATAAGGATTGGTTGGGATGTTGTCAGTTAGATGATACTCTTTTTCTGAACCCATAGGTTTGTTTTGTGTTTGGATTTTATATACATATACATTTTCTTTTCCTAGTGATTTTTATACACACCCCACCCATGCCGAGAAACATGTTTCGATAACCAAACCTTTGGGGGGTGTTTTCCCAACATTCCAATGATGTGTATGGATAGATGGATACACGCTATTTCATCCTCTCCCTCTTTTAGGCTAGTTTATATGCATGGGTTGTGATAGATATAAGAAAAAAGTGAAGTAGTGGTGATTTTTTGATTATATAATGAGGTGGCTATAGTAGGGGTCATGCATGGTGGGTGAAGGGAACAAGGTCGATGTGATTCATGTTCATTGTACCCTTCTACTCCGATTATAATAGTGCATGTGTTGTGATATCCTGGGTATCTTTAGGAAAGATAAAATTTTATGGACATTTTAATGTGTGTATCTTGGCATGATGTGATGGCTTACGTTGTTCAGGTTGGGTTACTATACAGAATATGGGAGCACAAGGGCATACAACATTTGGGGGTGAGAGAGGAAAACAAGTGGGAAAACTATGTGGGTTCCCTTCTATCGATATGATTTTTAATATGTTATTATACTTGGATGCATTATTTGTTGAGTGGTGTTGGTCCTACTGTTTGATCATAGGTTGATTAGTATGTTCTTTTTCTAATGCTCACAAGATAGTTGGGGTGTGATCCTTCGTAGTATACAAGTATGCTCACCCAACATATATAAAAACTATTTATTAGGTTTCAAAGAGGAATACATATACCATGTTGGATATTACGTGCTCGAGCTTTAGGGTTCTTGTTGTTTCATTTACTTATCTTTTATTTTGGGTACTTATTATGAGGCTCTTTTATTTTTTCACATTAAACATTAATTTTTGGATAGTTTTGGTTTACCTTTTCTATGTTACATTTTATAGTTGTTTTATGGTATTTTTTATCTTATGATCCTATAATATATAGGGTAATTCCTCCAATAAGTGATAATTTTATACCATCAGTGACATTATCCAACGAGAGGCCTACTAGAGGCAATACTTGAGCTTCATCATCTATCTCTCATCATTTTCAATCTAATAGGGGTACCTTTGGAGGAAAGGTCTATGATAGACCCAAAACTAAGTTTATGTTGGTTTAATCCAACACCTAGAATTTCCAAAGTGAAAGTGGTATAGTATATTGATGTATTTCAGGAATGGACATATATAATTAGTAAAGGGTCATGAAACTATCTAGGTGATTATTTTTCTACTCACCATGTTGGATCACTTTCTTCCCATATAGGATCAGAATTAAATATAATGATAGGGACACTTTCAAATAGATGAGATTTTTTATTACATAGAGATGTTTTTCTCCTATCACAATTTCTATGACACATATTGGTTATCAAAGAGTTTAAAATAGGATTTTGGTACCCAGAAATATTTTATTACAACATTTCCCCCTCATATCGAAAATTAGACTGTGAGGACCATTTTGTTTCTTGAGTATATATTGTGAGATTGCACGCTATATTTTTTTAATTGTTGTGATGATCACCTAATATTCGTATATTTTACATATAAAAATAGCTACCACTCCACTAATATCTTTGAACCTTTTGATACCTTATATGGTATATATTTCATGTCACCCATTTAATGGATGGATTTTGGAAATAAATATTTTAATGAGCTAGGGTTAGTGTGACTAGAAGAAAATAACTTCTAGGTGATCTAAGAGTGTATTAAGAGAACATAAAGCTTCCAAAAGTCATATGTTGACTAAAAACAGGGAGATTTGGAGTTTAAAAAAGTACACCAAGTGTTTCTAAAGGTCTCACCTCATTATAGATTTAAAATTATTGGATAACATATTAATATATTTTTTATGATTCATTAGAACCTTATAAATTTTGATTTGGAAAAGTGAGGTATCATGTCACTTTTAGTTACCTCCATTTATGGACTAGGTACACAATGGCTTCCACATGTCAAAACTAAGATAGTATGTGCATGAACTATCACACAATATCAATTGGGGTAAAATGAATATTGAAGAAAAAAATACCATCACTGAGTACCTGGTGTCTATCAATGATCAACATGAGAAGACCCCTCATGGTTGAGTGGTTTCTTTTTCTTCAATCCTTATAAAATCAAGATAATATCTAAGAGATATCATGGGAATGAGATAAATAAATGTGATATCAGTACCCTCACCTCTTCATGTGCGTTGTGCTTTATGGTATGTAAATTCTTTAAGGTGGTGAGGATTTAGGGACCTATGTTTCATATAAAAATTCATTTATTTTTTTAATAATATTTATAAAATCATTAAAAATGTTATTTATTTATTTTTTTGTGGTGGTCTTTTGAAAAAAAAATTATATAGTTAATATATTATACTTATTTTCACATTTATGAACATATAATAACTCTAAAAAGGGTCATGTGTTGAAATTTTGACACCATGGTTGTGTTAAAGACATGGTTTTTTCTTAAGAGAGGTATAGTTTTTATGGGAAAATTTTTAACCCCAATATAAATGTTTTACTAGCTTCAATCAAAATAAAAAAATTATTATTTTTATAATATTTTTGGTGAAGTCATGGTGGGGACATGTCATAGGTGGTGGGGCAGGGACATTCCATGTTGTGATAGAATAAGAAGTTAGATGATTTATGGGTTTCCATTTATAGATATAAGGATATAATTGAATAAGGTATTTTTTTGAGATATAATGAAGGGAATTAATTGGTGTATTTTATTTTGGGAGTTATAAAAAATAATTCTCCCCTTTTTTAAATTATCCCTCACTCCCTATTTGAAAATTAATACACTATATAAGTATTATTTTATTGTAAGAATAAATTTAATAGAAAATTAATCTCCCCCTATGTTTACAAAATGAATGTTGTTCATCACATTTTTTGTGATGGTGGTTTCAATGATGAATTGTGACCAAGAAATGATCAGCTTGTGATCTAAAAATCTCTAACATGGTAGGAATTCTAATTATGTGAATTATTCATTCTTCATCACTTAAAATTATATTCTTTTAATAGGGATTCATAAAAAATCAATGTAATTAAAATTTAAAAATGGAAATAATAAAATACTCAAATATAATAACATTTGAAAAATATTATTCATTTCCTATCATGTTGAGTGAAAAAAAATTAATTTCATACCTTAATTTTTTTATTGCATGACTATGATTATTTGATAATTTATTTTTATTCCAAAATGATAGAAAATTAAATAATATTTCATTAAATAATTGAATTTGATACCTTTATCATTTCATGAAGAAATATTTCTATACCTCAAAAATATTTTTCTTCTCTGGTCATATTAACTTTGATATTTTAATAATAAATTGCAAACATGAAATATATATATGGAGATTATGCCTCTATGTTTATCAATAATTTTATTTCAAGAATGATCCTTAGTTTATTTCACTAATATAATTTGTGCATCATGTTGAATATTAAAATTATTACTTATCTTTGATAAATTATTTCATTGACTAAGAAAACATTATTTAAAGATTCATAATCCATTCAAATATCTTTCACAATAATTAATAATTTGTTCTCTACTCATTCTTGAATTTTGTACATAAACCTGTGTGCGAACTCATTCTTGGGTGGTTATATATTCCATCAACCACCAATCATCTAATTATCACTATTCAATTATCCTATTTATTAATAGATTCTGATTTTCTGATACTACAATAGATAATAGCCATAGAAAATTGGATCTAGGAGTACAGTGATGGTGGCGTGAATGGTTTTAGTTTAGTTTGATGAATAGATAGATGAAAATTAAAGAAGGACTAAGGATACTAGAAAATCACCATAGTGAGGTGAATCAACGGGATCAACAGTGACAGAGTTTTTCAATAATAGATATCTAGTTAGAGGCATAAGTGGAAGTAGTGTTCACGGAGAGAAGATGGAGGTTTTCATATTCTGGGAATTTTTTTAATATAAGTCAAGTAGTCTCCTATCACACAATGTGTATCTCACCAAGTCAATATTCTATGTCTTAATAAATTACACACTATATATAGCCTCCATAAATCTCATCACGTGACTCAGACTTGATGGTTCTATGTTATTTGGCCTTTTAAATATTACATGTCATGTGACTTCAAGTCCCACACCATGTATTGTGGTAAATGTGCCTCATCGTATACAACTTATACTTTCCCAATGACCTTTAATGGTCTACACATCATGTACCTCACTTTAAATACCATATAATTTATCCATAAATGATTTTGGTGATGATAATACATGACTTTTGGAACCCACAATTTTGTACCAAGCAATTTTCCATCAAGGATTTGAGAAGTTTGAAGCCTGTGAAAATACAATTCATATTTTCTATGATGGAATTGTAAATGGAATCCTTGATGAAGTAATCTTAGGCCTAGGATTTTTTTTAAAAAGAAACATGTATTTTTATCTCTTATAACACATTCTAATCAGATAAATATTCAAATTTTATTAGTATTAACTTATCCAAGAAATTGTCCAGTTAAGCTAACAAGTAATCCAGCTCATCTAGGGCACATGAAAGAGTCAACTCAACTGAACCAAGGTTCCTGCACATCCATCCATCCAATAGAAAAGGTTTGTAAGAGAATAGTAATCACTATGAGAATGTTGTAAATCTACATGGGGTGCCTATATGGGCTACACAATGGACTAGATGGTCAATGATGATGTGAGTGCATGTGTTGTGGGTTCTGAACCTGCTGTCGTCTTGGTGGAGCGGTGGAAATGAGAATTATTATTAAGAATTTGAAAACACAATAAAAATTTTATGTGCGATGAGGAGATGGGAATGGAACTGTTCCTCTATAAAAGAAAATGTAAATAACCTCAGACACCCAATAAATATGATCTATTTCATTTGATCACTGTGGGTTATCGTCTTCAATAGTAACTCATCCACCATGCTCCCCAACATTGTTGGATTGATACCCTGAGACACACCACTCGTCCTTTGGTTATATTTATGCAAGCCTGAGGAAACCAATCATTAGTCTAATTTTTCTTCAAAAAAACATTCAAAAATCAATCTGATATGATAAGGATAGGATTGATATCGTTATGGAATGCATGAAACTTTGTTTTTCATGTATGTGATGCTTCAAATAAACAAGACATTGTAAAAATGATCACATAAGGAAACTGAATGATGCCACCATGAGATGTTATATGGTTCATGTCAATGCTGATTGAAAAATCCTATAATTGGTCATTCATGTCATGTGAATTATCAAAATGGATAAATAATGATGAAACATAGTTCATGGATAGTTGATGAGTTCCAAAAAATCATCACATGAATCCAATCAGGTTAACAATGTGAATCCCTTAAATGATGTGTTATAGATCACATGAACTACACATCTACCAACCATTCGCCTGAAATGCACATCTATCGAGCATTGTGTGAATACCATATCCACCGTATAACACCGTTCATATGATCACAAGACTCTTTTTGTGAGAACAATCAAATAACATGTGATTAAATGATGAAACTCACATGTAAAAAATGAAATAATAGGGGTCATATAAAAATAGCATATGTTTCCTTAAAAATATGCTTTTTTCCTTTTGTATTATAATTTTTTTATCATGTGAATTATTTTATTATTTTATAATGACTATCCTCTAATATACCAAATGACCATAAATGCCTATGAAGACATTATGTAAATCCATCAGTAGTTTTCTAATAAGTAATTTTATGGTCTTACAAAGACCATCATGTCATGTTATCAATAATTTCATAATAAAAAACAATAATTTGAATCCCTTGAGGTTTTCATGAAAATTATCCACAATTTTCAAGAATTCCATAATGTGAAGCCATCATGAAATAACATTATTTTGATCATGGAAATCCACCCACCACATCAAGATGGTGTACACGGTACCTTCACCATGAAAATAAACACCACATTAAGTTGTAATATTTTTATATAATGATATAATAACCTTGAAAAATCATGCATGATAAAAAAGGGATAGGTGGAAAAATTGACACATATTAGTGGATCATATGAGGATTCAGATACTTCATTCTATAAATTTCTCTTGAAATCATGAGACTCCCGTTATGAGAACCCATTGTTGATCCCATTATGAGACTCCATTTCATGATCCCATTAAGATCATTCAATTCCATTATAAAATTAATATCATGTGATCCCTTAGTTATGAGACGTGTTCATGTGTCTTGGATGTATGCCTACTTTTAGTGGGATATTATCATGAAAAAATCCTCAGTCTCAGGAAGTATTCATGTGATCCTTGAAATGTATTCCTTGAAATGTAATTCCCTCATGATACATCGATCATATAATGTGAATGCATGCTGACATGAACTCGTTTTTCCATGAAAACCCTAGGAAGTGTAGCCATGTAAAAAACCCCATACATACACTCTTCTTGACATGGAAATTATTTCTCATGACTCCATGGAATGATGCACTTAGATGTTTATCTTCAACCCTTGGGCATGCTCTATTTTTCATGCACATGATCCAATAAATTTTCATGATACCTCATCATGTCACTCTCTTAAATACCATGTGATCATTTAAATCCACATGAATCTCACGATTCCATCACACATACTAAGAAATTTCATCCTTGATCACATCAAATTCCCTTGATATGTCATCTTTGATCATGAAAAACATGTTGGACATGTTCTCATTGATCATGCGAAAGGACATCAAGATGTATTATATGATAATGTGAAGAAACCTAGAAATGTAGTCCATGATAACACAAAAGGAAAAGGACATGTCTAATTTGATCATGTGAAACACCCTATACATGTCGGACGTGATCACTTGAAAGGACTTGGACATGTCTTCTTTGATCATGTGAATCATCATATACATATCAGATTCAATCATTCAAAGCAAATAGATATATTATTCTGACACTCTTGACATTTCACTAAGACACCCAAGACCTGTCATGAAAACACTCAATTCATATCTGGCGGATAGTGCAGATAAATCATGTAGGCACCCCAAAAATTTTCATAAGACACCTAGGATATGTCTAGCAAACACCCTCTGATATTTCAACCTTTTCTGGTAGACACGCCTGTACATACGCCATGTCAATCCATGGCTATAAACCTTCGATCGAGTACTCCATTTTACAAAGAGAGTTTATTAAATTGGTTAGGGTAGTACACTCATGCAATCCTATTCCTATAAATATCCTGAAAGGTTCTTCACATCTTACTAATTATATTTGACAAACCTTTTTTGGTCATCATCTATCCTTATCCATTAGAGGATAGAGCATGAATATGTAACACGTGAATCCATCTTGTTATGAGTTCCTAACTTTCCTAAACCTAAGAGATATTAATAATCTATTTGAGTATAATAACCTATCCCAACCCATCATTAGGTCAGGATTTAACTAAACTACATGGACTCTGGTTTCTATTGTACATAGGATAAATACGACACCTTCCTAAGGATAAAGATCTAATGGGAATCCACCTTGGTGTAAGTCCCTCCATATCCCATAATATATAAATAATGGGACCCAAAATCTCTTATGATTCAACCACCCTTCATTTTCCATCAACACACAATAAGTGGGAATACATGTGAGGATATTCTTAGTTTTATTCCCTATCCATGTGCCCAAACATCTTTAACCCATAAGCGGGTTAGGGATAAACTGAAATACAAGGGTTTAGATTCCTTCCCAAATAGGATAAGTAGTAAACCTTCTTAAGGCCCTAAATCCATTCCAAATTCTCCATGATACTTATAATCATACCCTTCTAAGGCCCAACCTCCATTCCAAATTCTGAATGAGACTAGTAATAAAATATTTATAAGGAAAATCTTAACAAGTAATGCCCATACTAATTTTGTCTCATTTGAAGTGTCGAATAGTCTGATATCACTTGTTTCTCACAACAAGCATGACATATGTGGTCATAGAGACTGATGATTATTATACAAATATCATGATGAGGAATACCCTAGTGTGAGACCTTAATTGGGATTTAATCCCAGTTACATATCATTTTCACTCAAAGGGTCATACTCCCAATGGGTCATTACATATATAAGTCCCACTGAAAGCCTCTATTCTCAAATCATTTATGATGTATACACCCATTAATAAACTATATAGACCCTGATTACTGCCTCAATAGGATTATAATAATGAAACCGCAAGCCTCGAGTATTATCTTTACATCTATAATGCATGATGTTAAAATGGAAAGGTATATTCCTATCATATGATCTTAAACTATGTCAAAAAAACTATGTTGGTTTTGACTCTTATTTTTAGAGGATAGGTAGTACACCTCATAAAAGTTTAATCTTATATCCAACACACCAACTACCTCTCTGGATGGTGGTGAACTCCAGAGATCACAAACATGGAAAGAAACTTGAGAATCGTAAATAGATGATAGAATAATGAACAATTTGTTGCACAGATAGTCATTCCCATCATAACATGGTCATGATCATGTCTTTGGCCATGGTTTACCAGTCCCATACTGAGTCTTGGGAAGGATTCATGAACATATATCAAATCTATAATAGAATCCTAGAGTATGCAATAATTCCCCTCAAACAGGTTGTAATGAGCCTAAAATCCCATCCTCTCGACCAATGCGAGTTCCTAAGTGTCGTTGGGTTTGAAATAAAAAATTACCACTACCTTTGGAATGTATTTTTATAACTTTTTATGGATGTAGAAACTATTGGGAGTTTTATTAGAGATAGAATTGTAATTTAGAGGAAAATCATTGTGCAACCACACTCAACACCCAACAATGTAGCACTAGGACAAACTAACCATGTTTTTTGGGAATAAATCGTAAACTCGACATGAAATACTTTACATATGTTAACAAATTGCATAGTATAAAGGAATATATTGTCCAATTCCCATCAGGATATTTTTTCTATTGTGTTCTACATGAAAAAATGGTGAACCCGATATGAAATATTTTTAATATGTAGCACCTCTCACAGAAAAAAAGAAAGGGACTACACCTTTTATCCTTTAAATGTGAAAGTAATTGATTGACCATGAACTTTTGTATATGATGTTGTAATAATAATGTGTATTGTTTCATATATGACTTCTCAAATTCCTTACAATACTAATGGCATCATAAAATGCACCAATGGATCATGAGATCACTGGTTATTCTACAAATACTTGAAAACACATCAATATGCTATGACAAATGAAACAACACACTAATCCTATGCACCGTACACCATGGAATCCTTGTCCCCAAGTCCCCAATGTATTCCATCACCAAATAAACACCTTAAATTATAGTTGGTGAAGGTATTGGTTTTGGAGTACCATTTCAATGGATCTATCTTGGATTTGGATATGTCTTATGAAATATTCTATAGGATGAAACACCATAGGGATTCTTTCTCAAGAAAGATGTACAAGAGGTTGTGGACATTGTTGAAACATTCAAATTCTTTGGTATATTATACCTAGAGCATAATGGTGGTGGATGATGAAAATAATGACATAAAATAAACCATGTAGGAGCTACCTAGGAGGTCTCTTATCTATTTTGGTTACCATCATTGACATATGACCACAATTCTATATAGAGTTTCATAGTAAGTCATGCATACCCTAACCTCGCAAATGGGGGAATCCAATATGATTGATTTCCTATGATATCCAAACAATGAACCATCAAATCAAGTCCATATCCTTATTATCATAGATGTATCTCAGGACCATTGATGCTTCTTAACAGTGGCCCAAAATCAATCTTGGATCATCACTAGGTAGGATCCTCTAACTTCATCATAGTTATCCTTAGGGGTTGTGTAAGCCCAAGGAGAACCCCCCTTCCATAGGGATGTAAGAATTTTTGTCATTTTTACCTTGGAATTATCTTCAATATGGGACCTAACATACCAAATAGTTATGTGGGCTCCATCCCACCAAATAGAACCTTTACCTCTAACCCATCAAATGAGATACTCCACCGAAGAGGTTCACTAGCCTGTCTATGTCTCTGTCAATATGATAACAACCAAATAGAAGTACTTCTCATTAGATATGATTGGGGACACTCCTTATTATCATAATTTTACACTTATATAGTCATGAAATTCATAGAAGGTTGGACCACCTTATACCGAAAACACATGAAAATAAGGTCTTAGTGGTATCATTGATGAATCTGTAGCAAGCTCTACAAACCTTGTTAAACCTTAAAAGTGTTATATTAATAGAGTACATGGCTGATGGTAGTATCAAATTTGGTCTCTGGGGACTACATTGATACTTCCTTAATCATCCACTCACTATACTATTGGAAAATGGAAGTGTGTTGTTATTAATCCTTCCAGTCACCCCCTTAAATATGCCAAGTAAATATCTACATTGGAGAATATTTCTCAACTCCAAAAAGAGAATGGTGATCTTCAAGAAATAATTATGGGAATTATTGTGGGATATATTCCATGGAATGACATACTAGAACCTTACTATATAGGGCCTCTTTTATGTGATGTTCCATAAACCATAGTAAAGAGGAAATTTTATATTCTTCATCCCTTCATCAGGTGGAATCTAAACATTATTCCACCTCACCCTAGACAATAGGGTTGGGAGAATATTTATATTCTCAATATCCCCATCCCATAATGCTGTGGGAATTTCCATATTCTCCTCCCCCTCATCATGGGTACTCCAAAAACCATCAATCCATGACATTTTCCACAAATCCTCTTGCAGAGTTAGGTTCCTATAATCAATGAGAATCATTGGCATCATCCAAGGCCCTAAATGCTTCAAAACCTACCCCCGAACTAATATAGAATATGGATCCACCTCTTGGTATCCAAAATAAACCATGTTCCCCTTCCAATGAAGGTATATGTAACATGCATGGAAATCAGTGTGGTAACTCATATCATGATGATAGATAGATACAGGTATATTCCTTCCAGCCATAAAATATACTCATGTACATTAACTATTCCATAGAGAATGATCTAATAGAACTCACAATAATGAAGTTTCATAGTGAGGTGGAGTTGATAGGCCCTGAAAATCATTACTACTACCATAGATATCTTGATTATACAATATATATTTTCTTTGGATTTAAGGACTATTTTTAAAAGAAGACAGATGAGAGTATTTTAGAAGAACCAACACTTAAATCCCTACTATGGTTATTTGAGAACTCTGAGTAGTGCAAAAAATTTGTATAGATGAACATGTTCCATATATCTCCCAATGATGGATGACCATCTCTCTATTCTAGATGAAATAGATTTGATTACTTAACATGTCCCCAAGTAATTTTACATAGCAATGGATAATGATTTGATAAAACACCCAATAATGAATATTATGACTAAAGAAAAGTTGATTGGACATGAAAATAAATTACCTTGCCGTTGAAGTCATAAAAACACTATAGAGAGTTAATTTATCATTAAATAATTGAAAAATTAGGTAAATGAAGTCCCAATTGAATTATAGGGTCATAAAACTCATGCAATATTCAAAAAATTCATCCAAGGTCCATCAAAAAAACCACCCTCATACAAACAATTTAGACAATTATGTCCTTGTTTCATGACATTGATGTACAATATAACTTCCTATTTGCATGATTTTAAACTTCATGACAATGTCCTCGACACATGTCGCTAAACTCGATGATAGTGTCCTAGTCATATGAAATTAAAATGAATGATAGTGTCCTAGTCACATGATGTTAAATTGCTCAACAACATCCTAATAATATTATTTCAAACTAAATGAAAACATGATAGTCAAATGACATTAGAATGAATGATAATGTTTGAGTCTCATGATATTAGACTATATGGAATTATACTTACAACATGGCGAAAAACTAAATAGAACATGTCATGGTCATAGGATAGTAAAAATTATGACATAATAATATCTGGAATATATCATCAACATCCGGTGAAAATTATAGTGACCATGGATATACCATTCATATAGTACAATCTCGATCCTTGCAATATCAAAAAACCACCAATTACCCTTAGTCATCTGCTAAGTAAATTACCCAAAAATTCACCTCCCCAAACACTCAAATTTGGGAATAAATTCCATCTAATTGATTATATATAGATACATACTAGAGGGTGTATACTTGTAGCCCAACCTCCATAAAAAAACCCACTGGATTATTCTAGAAAAAACTAGTGAGTGGGATCATATCTATTGTTACACAAAAAATACTTTTGTCATATTCGGGTATAAAAAATAGGGATGTTACATATCCAAGACACTGCGAAAAAATTCAATTGTAAAAATTCAATGGAACAAAGAGGATAGGAGTGGGAAAAAAATCTTAACTTCAATAAAATACATTAACTAGAATATACTAGAAACTAAGAGTGTGTAATCCAAAAATCCTATGCATACCTTATAATGTGCCAACAACTTTTGACAGTGATAGAGGTGTTATGACAGTATATTTTGGTGATTATACAAGGAAAAGAACAAATTTCTATCCTAATAGCTCAAGTATCATACAAACATGGTCAACATGAATATGCACCTACTCCGAAGAAATCTCTCATTTTTCCCCCATCTAGATGGATTATTAGTATATTATAAGAAATAATGAGGAACAAGTTCAGGATCTTATCCCCACTAAAAAAAGGTTCCATAATTGTAGTTTGGCATTCACCTCATGAATAGTTAAATTTTTTATTGAAGAAATCCAGTGGCATACACCAAGGGAATAGTATCGGGCTCATACCACCAATCTAATAAAGGTCCATCAATATATTATGGAAACTACCTCAGGTTATTCTAAAAACCCTTATAATAAAGATCCCTAAAATATTCAAGAAAATTACAGGGCCAATATCACATCCTTTTTCTCATTGATAAATATTACACCAACATACTTTAGATTCTTTATAAGAAGAGGCTCAAACCACTTCACTCATTATGAAGCTCTATTATAAAATTTGAATGGGAAATTCACATTTGAACTGGGTCCATACCCGTACCTCAACAAAATTTGACTAACATACTCTGAAAACCTCCCAAAATCATTCTAACATTCCTAAAAACAATACTAAATATCATTGGAATACTCCAATAGCTTCCCAGTATTGGGATTATATCCCTTAAGTACTAAATGTTTATCACCATACTTTAGAGACCATCGGGCATCAAGATAATATCATTGCTCAAAGCCAAATGATAAGTTATAATATTATAGAAATGACATAGAATGAGGGTCATATCCTTAATATTCTCAATTATTGTGTCCTTAAAGATATGTAATTTATACTAGTAACACCTCAAGGCTTAGTTAACTTTTTAGTAGAAGCATAATGAATTCACTACATTGATATCCATCTTTACGATAGTTCAGAGATGGAGAAGAGTGATTTTTTTTCACAATATACATTATGTAAAACCCCCCCATAGTAATATCTCACCTAGAAAAGTAATTCGTATCATTTTTCAAACACCATTGTATAGATAGGTTCTCATAAAACTAGGTTTAACCGTATATAGTGCTCTATAAACTATTAACAGCACTTCACTATAGTCTATAGGTTACCCAGAGAAGAATAAACTATGTTAAGACTAGGAAGAAGTATATAACCATGTTGAATATGAAGAATACATGGATATATGAATGGTGTTTTCTAGAAAAACCTCTCTATTATGATTTTTCCATAACTACCACTGATTAGGAGATCCTAGATGGGTCATAAAAGGATTTCATGCCTTACTTGTGCTAGAATATATGGATGACCTATCAATGATTTAAGGATATAAATATCCCTTATCAAGGACACAAGGTTCACCTTCAGATTATAAATAAAATCCATTTTCCCCTAGAATGGGCCAAGTTATCTATTGACTGAGACCCCGTGTCAGAAGAGCATAACAAATTCCCACACCATATTTGATTCCACAACATAATAGCTCTATGGTGACTAATTTCAAAACCCCATTAGATTTTTTTATTCATGTATGGGGGAAAGTATGGATTATTTCAATTTACACTATCCTTGATATAGAAAATATTTATGGACATGAAATCCTATGATTTTATAAACACATAAGAAATCATGAGATCATGTAATTTATGGGATATTCGGTTAATATAATGAATTACCTATTCTATGAGGATTTAAAGTCACCGTGAACATAGAGAGAGGGCCACCAACAAACTCATAAGTTTGGAATTTCAACAAAATGAGAACTCACCTCAATAAAAAAAACCATGTTAATAGATAACCCATTAGATTTACATGGTAAGTGACTCTCATGCAAAGTATCTTTCACACCCAACCCAAGATAAAATGAGATTGCAGTAAATTATATGGATCTCAGTAAAAAATTTCATGGAAGTCATCCAAGAGAGAACCCAACCCATAGGGATGGGACATTTTAACCACCTACACACCTTGCATAATCAAACTCCAATAGGTTCTTGAAGAGTTTTTTGTGGCTCTAAACCGACCCCTTACTAGAGGGATTGGGGTATTTTTGTCTCATACACCACCCCAAGAATCATTTTATCCTTAATGAAATGATCTATTAGTATTAATGAAAACTCCAAATCAGCCCCATCCCATAAGGTTAGGGAAATATTAGTCCCATTTGAGTCTAGCACCAATACATAATTCATGAAATTATTCTACCTTTCTTGACCAATGAAGTTAATTCTTGAAAAATTCATTATAAAATAGTTGGATATGTGATGGGGGAAATGAAGTACCCCCATATGTACACATAGGTCAGACCTATATGTGGAATTTTACATTAAAAAACTATTTATGTCTTGATTCTTGTTACCACAAGATATTTAGTGATTCCAAGATCTCAAATCATACGGTTAACTCCTATACCTAAAATGGAAAAAAAAACCCCCTCTATAAATGGGTCATACATACACTATTAATTTTTCATTCAGGAACTCTATGTTGATTAATTTATTATTAATATAGGATATATGGTGCTTCCATGATATTGAATCCTAAGTCCAACCACACTATAAAGGAAAATTAGTCCCATTATTTCTTATAGGATAGGCATGTGTAGGGAATTTTTCATTCAAGAACTGAATGTGGCTTGATTCATATTACTATAGGATATGTAGTGATGACTAGGAATCTAATCCTCAGTCTAGCCGCAATATAAAATGGAAAAAATTACTCCTCCCTAAATATGTTTTAGACCTATGTATGGGGATTTTCCATTATCAGGAATAAAATGTTTCTTGATTCCTATTACTATAAGATACATAGTGACACACATATCTCAAATCCTAGGTCTATCCATATTTTAAAATGGAAAAAATACACCTTCCCTGTGTATGGTTCATACCTATATAGGGAATTTTCCATTCAATAATTACATGTGGTCTGGTTATTATTTTCAAATGATACACAGTGAAACAAAAATACAAAATCTTGGGACCATCCAGAGTATAAAAAGGAAAAATTCCCCGCATATGGTTTATACATATGCAAGAAATTTTCTATTTAGAAACTACATATATCATGATTTTTGTTATCATAGAATACATATTGACACCTAGATAGTGATTCCTAGGCCCAACCACAATATTAAATGAAAAAAATACCCTTATCTACGTATGGGTCAAACCTATATAAGTAATTTTATATTTAAAAACTACTTATGTCTCGATTCTTATTATCATAGGAAACATAGTGATTCCCAGATCCCAAATATTGGGGCCAGGTGTAAGATAAAGGAAAAAATACCCACTCTATATGTATGTGTCAAACTTGTGTAGATAATTTTACTTCTAAGAACTATGTGTGGATTGATTCCTATTACCACAATATATATAGTGATGCTCAAAACCCAAATATCAGGAAAATCCACAATATGAAAAAAAAATACCTCTCTCCAAAGAATAACTCAATAAATGTGGAGAATTTTACATCTTAAAACAATGTTTGTCTTGATTCCTAGAATCATAAAATATTTAGTAATGCCTAAATCATCCATTCTAGGCCTATCCAAGAGTTTCCATCACTCCCAAACATGTTCCTCCATGAGAGTTAGATCCATGTAGATGCTCCATTACATAATAAATTATTAAAACCCCCCACATATTACCTATCATGTACTCTCACATGGATTAATCGACTACATAGTTATACCTTGTTTCTTACACTTAGCATGGATCATGTGATTTTAGGGAACCTAGTAATCCCCTATGATCGACGGAGTCAAGACATGTTCTAGATTGGGAATTTCATCCTAGATAGATGATGTTAAACTACAGAACCACATCCTAGTTGAATGATATTAAACCACATGAGAATGTCATAGTTTCAATACGTTGAACTGCATGACAATATCTTAGTCTCTTGATGTTATAATGGAGGACAATGTCACAGCTTCATGATGTTATATTGTACCATATGTGGTATTAATTAAAAATATATCATCCCATTGAGGACAATGTATTCAATAATTTTATGTTTTATCCCTTCACCTAGAAAATTTGTTCAATACACATTGTAATAACCTTTAGGGTTCTATAACCCCTTTTAAATCTTTCATTCCATATTAACCAATTTCATATCTTCGATATATGAGTTAATACCAACCAATTCCTCAAGTTGATATACTTATCATTGAACCCCATTGACCATGTGCTTCCCTGGCCTTGGTTCATACCTATAGAAAACTAGTAAAAATAAGTGGTTAATATAAAGTGACACCACTAGGATTCAACATTGATTAATGAAATTACTAAGATATTGTACCAAGTGGGTGTTTTTTTCCAGAGGAGAGGCCCCCCTTAAAACCCAATTCTATTTTCCTAAATGCATGGAATATAGGCTTTTTCAATTACTAATGGTTGACTTGTACCCAATATTCCTAATCTTTAGTGGACTTTGATATTATTGTGGTATGATTTACACTTCATGTAACCCAAATATTCATGTGGATTAACATACCCTTGATGTAACTCATCTGTGAATTGTATTAATTATAAAATAAATATTATGACATCACATTATTATACCATTTCATTTCAAGGAATTTATTACCTATGAAGACCTAACTTCCTTGAGTTTAAAAATATCTTTTGACACCCCCTTCCACTATACAATCTTCATTCCCCCTTTTTATGCATAAATCACTAAAAACCTTGAGAAAAAATTCTTATGGAATATCACATCATATTGAAAACATGGATTGGCCACTTCAGAAAGAACCCTAAAAGGATTCGTTGGTGAATAACCCAACACCTTTGAGGTTATTCATAGGGGTGTTTTGTTTCTTGAAGGGACCCTGCTAAGATTCACTAGTTAATAACACAATTTATAAGATATTATTACTAGGGGATGTTCTGGTCAAAGAGGAGGATTTCCTTAACCTAGGAGCTATTTCTCCAATGGTGTGGTGTCAATATCATTAATAATTGAAGAATAATCCTTGATATTGGAACATAAAGAAATTATTTACTTCCAGCATTTTCGCCATGTCTAAGAGGGATTAAGAATTACTCAGTGGTTTATTCCTTCTTATTCTAAGCCTTGGTGGAAGGACTCTAAACTCTATAGAATTTAAATTAGAACTACATGTGGCTTGATTCCTATTACCACATGATTCATAGTGACACTATGATATCATATATTGGTATCACCCATATTATAGGAGGGAAATAACCCTATCTACATATGGTTCAGACCAATATAAGGGATTCTTTAAAAAGAACTATTTGTGGCATGATTCCCATTTTATGGGATATGTAGTGATGCTTGGATCCCCCATTTTAAGGCCAGCCATTAATTATCATAAATTCGAAACATGTACCTTGATGATAACCAAAATTTTATAGGTATTCCCACTCATACCATACTTTGAATACCCCTGCATATTCCCAACCATGCACTCTTAGATGACTCAAATGACTCTTCAATTGTATCTTGTTTCACACAATGAGCTTGAATCATGTGATCTTAGGGAACCTCAGAAGTTTATTTGACCAATGAAATCAAGGTGTGTTCTATACAATGATAGTGAACCACATACAAGTCTCATAATGTTAAACTGCATGATAATGTCCTTGTCTCGTGATATTAAACTGAACTACATGAGGTCTTAATAGTGAAATGATCATTCCATTTGATGATTTTGTACTCAATAATCACATGTTTTATTCCATCACCTTGAAATGTGTTCAATAAAAATTGGTGTAGACTTTAGGGTGCTCAAAACCTTCTTTAATATTACATTATCTATTAACCAACTTCATTTAATTGATATCTGAGTTGATAAAAACAAATTCCTTAAGTTTATATCCTTCTATAAAAACCCCATGGAAATTGGTCTCCCCTTCTCATACTTCGCCACTATAAAAAACTGGTTATTAGAATCAATTAATCTAAATATATTCCATTATGATTTGATGGTGAATAATGCGATGAATAATATCTTATACTTATTGGGTGTTTTGGTCCCATGGGAGAGGCACCCATTAAATTTCGGATTTATTATCCTTACTTTGTATAATATGGGATTCTGTCAATATCAATGGTTGACCCATACCCAGTAGTTTGGAACTCCAGTTAAATCAAGTATTATTGGGTCATGATTTACACATTCCATAACCGAACTATTCAAAAATATTTTTATACTCTCAATGATACACACCATTTCATCTTATCTATTGTCAAAGCAATGTTATAATATTGTATTCTTGTACACCTTAATCTTGGGTTATAAATATCCCATTATGACCCAATTTCCCTTAGTTGGTCATTACTATCAGTAATACATCCTAGTTTCATGATGTCAAACTAATTGAAAATGTCCAAGTTATAAGATGTTAAACTGCACTATGATATTATACTTGCTTAATATTAAACTATAAAACAACAACCTAGTCACAGTATGTTAAAATAAATGACATATGGTCCACCATAAAAGGCCTAAAATTACTTATATAATTTTATCCTATCCATAAATATGTGATAGAGATGAAATGTTTTACTATGTACCAATATTAAATATGGAAATTCCAATTCCCTAGGCGTGAGTTTGATCTCCACTAAGGATCCCCTACTAAATATATTTTAAAGGACCACTAAGGGGAGATAAAAAATATCCCCACACTACATATAAGCTAGATCTATATAGGGATTTTCTTTGTTTAAATACGCCTTTCTTGATTCTGAACCTATCGGGATGCATAGTAATTCCCAAGTTTAACATCCTGGGTGTACCCAACGGTTTTACACTATCCCAACCTTCCTAGGTGACTGAACCATACTGAAAGCTATGAACTTTGGCTGGGCATGAGAAAATATAAATTTCTCAACTAGTTAAATCCACTCCCAATATTAGAGAACTTCACCACATTGGTATCATCAAAAGTGACAGATCATGCACCCAAACGTTAGTGGATGACCTCCATTTATAGGAAATATTCCCCTTTCATCTACATATGAGTCATATCTATGTAAATGGATCCCCTTAAAAGGTATGACTATGGCATGATTCCTACCCTTACAAAGTGAATAGGAAATCCTATGGATCCCCGACCATAGAAACAACATATTACCTTTAAGCTCTAGTTAACCATAAAAGAATGAAAACTGCTTAACGATATCCAAGTCATATATAACCACTTAAACGACATATGAATCAGATCTACATATGTATTTCTTGCACATGATATATATTTATGCTGGAAAGGCTCCATCACATGGATTCCCACTAGTAAGTATGTGAGAAAATAAAAGATGTATCTCTCATCTAGATGCCCCTAACTAGTGAAAAGTATCGTTAAAGATGTCTTGAACAATTTTACATTGGTTCCTATTTCCTTAAAGAATGACGTTAAATTAAAAGGAATACTTCCTCATTACATGACATTAAAATTAATTAAAAGTTCATACCCACTACATGACACTAAATTATGGAGACCGTCTTCCATAATCACTCATTATCAAATGACTACTAGATATTGGAACTAGTCAAACAATGTTTAGGCTGTCTCTATCATCTTTATGGGAACCTCAATACCTAAAACCCACTTCATTTTTTGAGTTTATTGGGTTTCTTGAAAACTTTCATGGCCCTTGGAAAGGAGCGGGGTACCCTCTTCTTTCCCATGCATGCAATCCCTAAGGGCTCATACATAAGGTTCCTTGACCCATTAACCAGAGGAATGTCCTCTTCGTAGTAAAGGACTTATAATCATTGTGATCCCTGAAATCATCATAATGGATATGATCACAATATAGTTCTTCTTGATCATCATTATCATGATTTCCCATTCCATTAATCATGAACCGAGAACTTTGATCCATGATTTATAACATATTCATCTCCTACTAAAAATGATTTTGAAGTAATCTCGAACATGGAAACCCTAATAATGTTGTTCAATAACAATCTCATGATACCAGGTGCACATGAATCATGAATTTAAACTACATGTTCATTGGTCAGAGTTGTAGAACATTAAATGTTATCATTTTATGGACCAAACTAGAAGGCCATATACTACTTGTGAAAGAGAGATAAAACTTGTCATGTTGAACAATTGAAAATAGAGGTCTATGAACAATTCAAGTCACTGCTCAATAAAAGACTCATCTATATAGTTTATGAAAAAATAATATAAAAAATAAGAAAGGCATAAAGCTTATAGGGCCCATCTTGGGAACCTTGTAAAATTAAAGCTATGATTTTTGGACCTCTTGGTCAAAGAAAATTTTTTAGATATGATTTATCACATCCCATCACTGTGATAATGTGTTCATTATGTGGTGATATAACTTTTAGGGTGCTCAAACCTTTTTGAGTTTTAAATATTATATAAACCACCTTCATGTAATTGTTTTCTGAGATGTCACAACCAATTCCATGATTTGATACATTCTTCTTGGATCCCTATAGTCTCATGTAATTTCTATTAGTTCTCCCCTATAGTCTATTGGCCATAGGGATTAGATGATCTGATCAGACCCCACTAGGATTCTTTGGTGAATAACACAATTCCATCGTGATTATGCCTAGAAGATGTTTGGCATTAGAAGAAAGGTCCCCCTTAAATCCATGAGCTATTTCCCTAATTACATGTGATACTAGTTTCTAACATTACTAATGGTTTACCTATACTCAATGGCATCAGTTTTCAGTTAACTCAAATATTCCTAGATCATGAATTACAATCCATGTTACTAGACTACTTAAGTGGATTAGACATCCTCAATGTTACATCACCATGTATTGTACCCATTCCTATAGTTGGAATTATATATTACACTCTCAAACCTTTTAGCGTCCCTTATTTCATGACCCAAAATTACATGATGTTAGTCCTAAGCTTCACAGCCATAAAACAGAACTACCCTTAAGGTGTTAGTAGAAGGTTTGATCTATAAGACCATAAACAATAGTAATGGTACAACTTGAAAATCCATAAAAATAAAAATTTAAAGATAAAAAATGATCTATATGTTGAAAACCCTAAATGCGAACCCTGGAAAAAAGTTGGTTCCCTTATCACTAGATATGCACATTGTGTGATTTGAAAAAAATTAGAGCACTAATGAATAGGAAAAGGCAAAAAACTTGTCAGGATGAAAACCTATAAATTTAATCCCAATAAAAATCCAAGTCTTTGACAACTAATATTTCTCAATATAAATATTAGAAAAATTTTAGTGGTAAAATAAATAATATAAAAAACTTATAGGGACCATTATCTATCCCTTAATAGAATAAAGAAACACTCGCTGGGTCTACTGAACTAGGAAAACAAATAGAGCACATTTTTATTTATTAGGACCCGTCTTAGGGTACCTAGTCCTTTCATGGATTAAAAATAAATGATACTTGGTCCATCTTGTAGGACATTAAAATTCATAGAGTGTCCTACTCCATCTGGCTTAAATTATGGAACAAGATCTAGATCTATGAAACATTTCTTAAACAACAAAGGACTCTGCCCATGATTTCAACCCAAGGTGATGACATCCAATTTCTTATACATGAACTAGATCTGCATATAATCTTTCATCATGTATTTATTCAACCACGAACCTATGTCCACTATGCATCCACTTGATCTTCATAGGAGACTTCCTTAAAACTACATATGGATTGATTCACATCACCATGGGATATGTAGAGATGTCCAAGTTCCTTATCATGGATCCAATAGTAAAACCCTTTCCATCCCTATATATTTTCATCATGGAATGTGTATCTAATCTTGAATCAAGGTTAAACATGCTTATATCTATGATTAATCTTAGAAGAAACTCAATTTCATAAAAATATTTTCCATCTTGGAAATCCATATGGCATCCGCTCTGGCCATCCAGACACCTTGAGTTTAGATGCTCCTCTTGGGGGTGCACAAAATCCCTCTACCAACAAACACATAAAAATACTCTAATTGGGTTCAATATAAAAAACCCTTTATATGATCAAGTAAATAGAAAAGTTATCTATGTTTACCTCAGAATCAAATTCATTTCGTTCTGAAAGAATCCAATTCTATGGGATCCATTTTGTGGGGGCCCATAATTTTGTTACAAGAACTCAATCATCACGGGCCTTCATCTTCAACCTCCACTCATCCACAATTCTCCCCAACACTGATGTTTTGACACTGTGGGACACCCCACTCATCATTCAGTGATATTTTTGTGGAAAAAAAAACAATTCGTGGACCCATTGATCATTATTTCATCCTTCCAAAAATCATAATGAGATAACAAGTACATTCCAAATTCCTCAAGGGAATGCATGAAACTTCATTTTTCATGAATATGATGCTTTGAAGAACCTATTAGATTTTAAAAATGATCATGAAAGGCTATCTTAGAATTAAACCATTAGAATTTTTATTTTTCATGTCATTTTTTGCTATAAGATCGTTAAATAGGTCATGTATTTAATGGGAATACACTAGATGAGTAAATAAAGATCAAATAGCGGTTGCAGATAGTCAATGCATTCCAATAAACCATCACATGAATCCAATAATACAAACCATGTGGATTCATCACATGAAATATAGTGGATCACGTGAACCATGTATCTACTCTGTGTTTAAAGAAAACTACAACCACCACATTAAACTGATCATATGATCACAAGATTCTATCATGAGAAGTATCAAATAACATGTGATCAAAAGATAATGATTTTATGATGAAAAATTACATAACATGGGTCATGTAAAAAACATCATATGTTTCTCTCCTGATAGGATTCCACCTTTTGGGTGTTATTTAATTTTCTCATTTGGAGTATTCATGTATTTTCCATTAGTTTTACACTGAAACTCCACACAATATCGTGAAGCTTCTAAATCAATCACGTGAAACCCTCATCTTTTGTCCAACAATAAATTATACGATCATACAAATATCATCATGAAAAGATATTATGCATCATGTGAATAAATAGTGAACATGCGAAGACATTGATGATATCATGTAAAACCTAAACATTTTTCAATCATTCAATAATGTTAATACTTCATATGATCATGTAATGCTGATCATGAAAATATTCCCACCAACTCATGGTGGTTCACAAAGCATCTTCACCATGTAAAGAAGAACCATATTTGGCTGACCTTTGTCAACATAAAATCCTACTATCCTTGAAAATTTATGCACAAGATGTGAGGGAGGGATAGAAAAGGAGATTCTTTGGAGTTTAGCATAAGAGGAGTGGGATTATACCTTCATGTAATATCTCTAGGGAGTCACAAGACTCTCATCCTGAGAACCAATCATGGGATGCCATCATGAGACTACATCTTGTGATCCCCTTAATATCAAGTGATTTTAGGATAAAATAAATATCATGTGAGCCCCCTGTTAAGAGATATGTGCATATGTCTTCGACGAATGCCTTCTTTAAATGAGTTATTATCATGAAAGACCCTCTTTATCACAATGTATTCATGTGACCCTGATAATGTCTTCCTTGACCTTAAATTCTCTCACAAGCCCTTAGCCATACAATGTGAATGTATGGATATATGAACTCACATTCCCATGGAAACCCTAGGTGGCATATCCTTGAAACAAACCTCATCTATGCACTCCTAATGACATGAAATATACTACCCATGCATCCATGGAAGACCCCATTGTATATAAAACTTCATCCTTTGGCAATGCTGTTGTTTTCATGTGCAATATCCAAGACATGTTCCCAAGACATCATTACATGACTCTCTTAAAGAGAAAGTTATTGAGTGACTCATTAATAGTCTCTATATAGATTTATGTGTCCCTGGAAATGTTTTAATTAATAATGTGAAAGGCCCTAGACATGTTTTATTTTATCATTCAAAGAACCCTAGAAATTTCGGCCTTGATCACACGAAAGTCCCTAGACATGTCTGCTTTGATCAGGCCAATCACCTAGGATAGGTCATTCTTTGATTATGTGAAACACCCTAGATAGGTCATCCTTGATCGACTAAAAGATCATATTCATGTCTTCTTTGATCATGAGAATCACCTTGGACCTATTATCTTCGACTACATTAATCCCCTGGACATGTTAAGAAAAAAAAAAGGATTTGTCTCGGAAACACATGGGACATGTCAAAAAAAACCATGATATGTCCGGTAGACACCCAAAACATGTTATTCAGACACCATGGACATATCTATAAGGATACCCCAAAATTTCAGGCAGACAACCCATAATATGTAAACCTTGTTTGGAATATATGCCTAGACATATGCCATGTAAATCCCCGACCATGATGCTTTGGTCATGAAACCCCTTTAACAAAGATATTTTCCTCAATGGTTTAGGGTTATGAAATCATGAAACTCTATTCCTATCATGATCAAAAAAGGGTATTTTCATCATACCAAACATATTGTATAGACCATTCGTGGTCTTTATCTCTCTTTATCAACCATAAGATAGAGAATGAATATGTAACATGGGAATCCATCCTTGTACAAGTTCCAAAAATTACTAAACCTCATGGATAACAATAATAACTTTTTAATCAACTATCCCAACCTAATAGTGGGTTAGGAGTTAACTGATCTATTAGTAATGTGATCCCTATTATATGAAGGATACATGAGATGACTTCCAAAGTCTTGAGTTCCCTTGGGAATCCACCTTCGTGTAAGTCCCTCCATATCCCAAACACACAAACTCATGGGACCCAAACTCTCCTATGAGTCTATCACCCTTACGTATCCATCAAAAAAACAATATGTCATCTTATGGGTGGGAATATTCTTAAGTGAATTCTTTGACCATTCCCCAAATCACCTAAAACTCATCAGCAGGTTAGGGATGAAATAAACTATGAGGAATCTGATTCTAGTGAAAAAAAAGTTACCAAGGATGCCTTCCTAAGGCCCAAGATACATACCATATTTTCCATGAGACAATTAATCAATCCTCTCTTAGTGAAACCTTAATATGTAATCCCCCATACAAATTTTCTCTCATGTGATGTGTCCAATCTTCCACCATCTCTTGTTTCTCACACCAAGCATGGATCATGTGGGCTTAATGACCATCGATGATTATGCCAATAGCATGATGAAGATTCCCCCAGTGTGGGACCTTCATTAGGATGTAACCTTGATTGTATATTGTCTTCACTCATAGGGTCATACACCTAATGAAGCAGTTCAAAAAAACTATACATGTATATTTCTCGTTCAAGGCCTCTATTGTCACAACATTTATAATGTATACGTCGGTAACCAAACTATACCGACTCTGATTCCTAACTTAATATGATACATATGATTCCTAATCAAGTATTGAGTCCTATATTTCAATCCTTACAATGTCATATTAAAAATTTAAGGTATAGTCATGTCATAAAACCTTAAACTATGTCAAGAAAAACTACAAGGGTTATATTCCTGTTCTCAAATGATATGTAGGATTCCTTATAGAGGTTTAATATCATCTCCAAGACACCAACCTCCTCATTGGATGGTGATAAATTCCATACAGACTATAATGGATAGAAACTAGAGAATTATAAATAGATGAGAGTGTAATGTAGAACCTATGGAATACATAATCATTTCGATAAACACATGGTCTTGATCAATTCATTGAAACTGTCACACACCAACCACAAATACTCATTTATTTTATTATTCTCTAAATGGTGGATCTTTTTTTGGGTTCAGTTTGAGTTCCTAACAGAATTCCTTGTGTTTTTTTGGTTTTGGATTTAATTTTTTACTTATGATTAGTTATTCTTGTGGGGATTGAAATAAAGTTGGATGTTGGTGAGTTCGTGACACCCACAATGTCACTAATTTGTGTTTAAAAACTTCAGGTATCAATGGTTGAAATTACCTAGTGTTTGGGGTGTAATTTGGGGGTTTTCAGAATTTTTTTGGGTGGCATGGTTTGATCATGGCCTAGCCAAACTGTGAAACCTAACCATGTTTAGTTGTAGGATTTTTCCAGTATCCCTCGCACGGTTTTCTCACGGTTTGACAAACCATGCAACAAAACTGTAAAGACACTTGCAGGACTTATAACTTTTGACGTGGAGCTACGATTTTGGTGAATTTACCTCGAAAATGAATCCCTCTCTATTGGTCATAGACCAAAGGATCCTCCCTCCCTTCCTTCATTGATTTGGGGTGGTTTTGGGGTGATTTCTTAAGAATGGTTTGTGATTATTCAGGTTTCCTTCACCAAGTCTTCTCTAATTCTCTTTCCCTCTTTGTTCTAGGGTTTTATTTAGGGTTTTATTTCCATGGAATAACCGTAATGTATAGGTTTTATGTTTGGATTTTTTTCTTGGGATCAAGGGTGTGAGAATGTCCTGTAGGGATTATATTTATCCCCCCTTGAAGTTTCATTGCATCAGCACACGGTTGAGGTAGGCATTTCCAAATTTTTTCCTTTCCAAAACACTCCACGAGCACTTGTATATTTTCAATTAATTTTAAAATGTATTTGTAACCTATAATATATCTATGGATAGATTAAAATGATGATTTCTTGTTGATAGAATTTACAAAAAATAGGTTTTCAAAGGGATTTGTTTGAAATACCTTGGTTTATTAAACCTATGGTTTTATTTAAAACGTCATTGTTCTTTAAAGTTAAACTGGGGGTTTTTAATGAATTTTTTATCCTTGATTATGGTGGGATGGTTGTTTATTTTTTGTGGTCTTCATCGGGTGTGTATGTTTTGGTAATGATTTATCTTATTAAATCTGTTATAATGTTGTAAAAAGGGTATTATGGTTGCAATTTTTTTTAACATCCAAGACGAAATTTATTAAAAAAAGTGAGAGGGTTAAACAAGTCTGAATGATGGAATTTTGTTACAATCCTTAGTTCATAGAGGGAGTAGATCATTCAGAAACTCATCAAACCACATAATGACATGGTTTATCCCCTTGTTGGCGAGACCATTGACCACCGTATTAGCTTCACGATAGATATGGGTGGCAATATACCTGATATCCAAAAGCGAGTTCAGGAAGATCTTTCAACATGCTATAAGGGGCCAAGAAAGGTGGACATCCCCATTCCAAATAGCTTGGACGATGGTGGTGGAGTTTCTTTCAATCCAGATATTGTTCCAGCCGTTATTTTTGACGAAATGGATGGCATGGATGAGAGCCAGCATCACGGCTTCAAGGGAGGAGGTGATCCCGCAGCTACCAAATAAACAACCATGACAGTGACCTGCGGAGTCTTTGAAGATTTCCCCACAGCCCAAAGGACCAGGAATTCCATTGGAAGCCCCATTTACACTGACATTGATCCAACCTGGAAGAGGGGCTTCCCAAAAGACTTCAAGAAAGTGCTTTGGCTGAGGATATATGTTGTCAATCTTTAGACGCCACAGAATCATAAAGTCACCAATATTGTTGTCCCAATTATATTTTTGGATTGAGGTTGCATCCTTAATAGCAATCAGAATTCTCATGCGACCTGCAATGAGATTTTTCAATTGATTATTGTGAGTAATAGAATTTTTGTCATACATGATAATGTGTAAGAGCTCTGCCATGACAGTTAGGAAGAGGTTTTTGATTTTCGGCGAGAACTGAAGATCCACACAGTGTTTTAGCTGCGAGAGGATATTTTCATAAGGAGGCCATCTGAAATCAAAGATGTCAGCAAATGTCCTCTCTTTCATCAACACCGTGAAGATATCAATAATATCTTTTTAAATTGTGCTAAGGGGTTTTATGGTTGCAATGGGATTGTTTTATGTTATTTAAATAATATTGATGGTTGAATGTGGTTTTAAAGTAAATGGTGGGTCATGGAGAAATGTTTTTTGGGTGTTCCTTGAAATATTTTTTTCCTAAATTTGGTTTAAAATAGAATCCCACGGGGGGTATTCCTGTTTGGATTTTGGTGTGTGTCATTTGGAAAATGTTTGGCTTGTGGGGCCATTTTGAATTTCACATTTTAAGATGGTTTTAGAAATGGTTTATAAATGTTTTGATAAATTTATTTTTTCTTGTAAGAATAAATTCTTGTTTGGAAGGTTATCAGAGTTTCATGTTTTCCAAAAAATTTGAAAATATTTTTAGAAAATTCTTGGGGAAGTGATTTTCCTCATGGTTTTAGAAGTGATTTGTAAATGTTTTGGTGTGAATAAGTTATCATGAATGGGTTTGTGACAGGAAAGTGGTGGCTTATTAAATGAGATGCTCAGTTTGGTTGATATACGGTGTATGTGGTAACATGTGATGTGTGAAATTTGATTGAGCACAAGATGGGAAGCCTGTGTATCTAGGTGGGTGGACATGTACTAGTATGCTAGTGATCCTGTAGGTTATGACCCCTATTTCACATAGAAAGTTTGACGATGAAAACAATAACTAAAATAAAATGACGATGACGATGGGGACCACTAGGTTATGGGTATGTTACCTATTAGTGGCTCATGCATGAGAATAGATATTGATAGGGTTACTCTTACCCCAAGATACGAGGTACCTGGGGCCTACAACTAGCTATTGCCTAGAGGAATTCCCACAACTAGTGATCAAGGATTATATTACACCTCTTGTTGGAATACGGTAGGTGGGGTTTGTAATTTTAAACGTAAGTGTTTTTTCATTAAAGTAGAATTATTTGAAATTGTTTTCCATTTAAAGTTGTTCCATTGAAAATTGTTATGAGTATTGTTTGGGTTGGGTTTTTTGTTATAAAATGATAGTTTTCTTGAAAAATGGATGGTGGCATGTGTTATCCTTTGAAACCATACAGTCTTGGATATTTAATAAAATGTGAAAATTATATTTTTATAATTTAATTTAAAACTAGTGTTAGTGGACTATTTTGGGGAGGAAAACACATAGAATCTGTGGTGATTTCCAACTGAGCTGTTAGCTCACACCCTACCTATACCACTCAATGTTTATAGACCCGAGTTGTTTTTCAGGTTCCACATTTGTTTTGGTATCTCGGTTCATGTGCCCATGGTTGGACTGGCTTTGGTCTTGAGGATGGAGGTGACCAAGAGTTCACATGGTGAAAACGATAGCTTGGTCCAGATTTAGTTTTTTGTCAGTTTCATTTTTCTTGTTTTAGTCTTCAGTCTGTTTAGTTGCATATTGTATCTGGATCAGCTATTTATTTATTTATGTTTAGATGTGGGTTATTGATGCATGCTCATTTTGATTATTATATATATTTGATCCTGGTTATTGGGATGAAATCATTCCCAATAAACAGATATATGATGAATGACACTAGTTTCTATCCTATCGGGATCGGGAACGCCCTTAGGTTCATGTCGCAGACCGGGTTGGGTGTTGGGTCGGATGGCATTCCGGCTTGGTTTGTGACAAAATGGTTTGAAAGGAGGTTCTTTATATATGGGGTGTCCGGTAGATTAAGGTTATGGTTTTTGGGACTCTAGAGGTAGGTGCGGGAAGGGCACCATTAACCCTTTCTCATTCTGAACCTTGAGTCACTTGGGGTAGTCTAGGATTGAGTCTTGTGTCTTGTGTTGTTTTGGAATTGAGGTATGGAAATGGAGGTGATTCAGGTTATGTTGTGGACTTACATGGGGTAGTGACCCATGTAAATTCCATGTTCCTAGTTCAAGTCCCTCCTTGTGTTATGCCTTACTTGGGGGTATGGCTCACCACCATGTTTTGAGTCTAATAATATGCACTAGTCCCTTATTCTGGGTTCCACTGTTGGTTGGGTCTCATTTTGGTTTCAGTTTGTGAAAGTGTACATTGAAAATGAAATTGTATTTTTTAATGAAAATGGATTTTAAAACTAAAGTGTTTTCCATGAAATGGTTTTAAATTGGTAAAGTGGGTTTTCAAACATTGAGGGTGTTTTGGGTTTGACAATTTTAATAGAATGTGTCCCTTGGTATTTATTGTGGATGTTCACATGTGTGTGGGTATATGTTAGAAGTTCATGTTGGAATGTGAGGATGGTAATGCACGGATGTACATGTAACTATTAATGGAATACCATGGGATGGGTTTTGGAATTTAAGTCTTAGCATGGTTTTCTTAAAGTGTATTTGAATGAGAAAATGATTTCGAGAAATTTTTTTCCTAAAAAATGGGTTATTGGTAATTTGTAATTATTCTTGGAAGAAGGCATTTTTGGGTTTTAAAAGGAAAATTATGGGTTTTGAAAAAGGATATTATGGTGTTGTTTTTTTTACTTGGCTTCTGAGCAAGTTGGTTTTGGTTTGAGGTGTTCCTCTTTGTTTGTGCGCCAGTTTGATGATGGATTTGGTCTGTGCTTTTTGTGTTGTTCATAAAATGGCACCTAGAAAGGTCCCTAAAGTTCATAATGATTCCAGACCAATTCTTTATTCATCACATTTTTTTCTTGATTTCTATGGTGATTAATATTTTCTTGAGGATGTGGAGTGTCTTGAGGAAGTTGAGTGTGTCTTTAAGTCATTGGGAACTCCCAATGTTGTTAGAGTCCATATAGTTCAAAGGTTGTTTGAGGGTCTAGCTTTGGACTAGTGGGGGTTGGTTTCCTGATCATTGAAGGATGTTGAGATTCCCTAGAAGGTGTATAATTCCACGTGGTTCCAACATTTCATGCTAGAGGAGGTGAATCATAGGAAGGTGGTAGAGCTATAGGTTGTTTGGAAGGGACAGGGAACTGTAAAGTGTTATGTTGAACATTTCAAAGAGGTGGTTCAATTATCTTTAGAAGTAGCATCATAGGATCATATTAAGGCCCCTATCATTATCTGAGGTCTTCGTCTTGAAATTACAGAGGAAGTTCTCTCATCCTGTGAAACCTGTTTCGAGAGGTTGGTGGATGAGGCATTCATGGATGAGCTGGTTTTTGGAGTGAAGCCTGTGGTTGATGGTTCTCATGAAGGTTCCCCATCTGGTGAGTAGAGTGTTCTAGGGGAACCAGTTTCTCATAAATATGAGGTGTTGGCTCGGGCTTCCAGTGCATCGGACTGTTCACTTGTATGTTTCCAGTGTGGTCGGTTTGGTCACTCAAATCCTTATTGTCATATTCCTCCAACGACTTGATGACGCTGTGGTCATTTGGGTCATTTGGAAAAGTTCTATAGGAGGTGATATTTGAAAAGGAAGTCTTGATTTGAGGATGTGTTTCCTAACTGTGAGGCAGCAGATGCTTCAGCTATCAGAGCCCCAACAACAGGTATTGGGGTAAAGATGACCCATAGTCAGGAGTGAGAGGAGGTTGTGAAACCCACCCGAATTTTGTTTTGTGTGTTGGGATGGAAACTTTTTACATATAATTTTTCCTGTATTATTGATTGGGTAATTTAACCTTTTGTGGTAAGGGTGTGATGAACTAGATCTATTGTAACCCAAACACTTGAGTTTATTTGAATGTGGCATTTGAAAGTTTTCATTATCCTTTGAGTGTGTCTTGTCTTCACGTAGGTCAGTTTCAGTTTTATCTTTCAGTAGTGCTCATTTGGAGATGCTTGAGTTTGTTTAGAATTGGTCTATTGTGGGTTTGTTTTGTCTGGGTGGTTCCATGTTCTAGTGGTGGTAGTGTCCAACTTGTATATGGAACTTCATGTTTGACCCCGGTTGAGTTTTTTGGTTTTTGGAGTTTTGGGATATTCTTTTCAGGTGAAGCATGGTTACCATAAGGATAGTGAACCCCTTTTGGTCCCAACTAGACGGACAAGACCAACTACATGGCCAAGGCACCACCATGTGGTATGTCTCATAATATTTCAACTTTTTGTCTTTTTTTTGTAGTGGTGTTGGACGGTTGGCGCATGGTTTTGAAACCGTGCGGCCAAGCCCTGAGGGGTGACCCTTCCTTCTAGTAGATCGTGCATGGTTGGCGCATGGTTTGGTAAACCGAGCGACCAAACCATGTGAGTTGTATAGAAATTTTAAATGTTTAAATATCTTGTTCCTGGTTATAGTGTGGGTGTTTTTTTGGGTTTAAATGTTGTTTATATTATTTGAGTTCTTGTGGTGGGGAGAACCCTCTTTTGTTCTCCCCTCTTCCTCATTCATGAGTTGTGGTTTATTCTTCATCAGTTGGGTGTGACTTGTCGAGTGAATAGTCATCTTGGGGTTTACGGTTTCTGCTTTGTTTTTCTCAGGCATGGACTTGAGCTTTGGAGGAATTTCAGCTGGATGAATTTCTGGGGGTAGAAAGTTTCTGTGGTGGGGAAAATTATCACACCCTAACGATATATACTCCTTTATTTTACTCTTTTCTCGATGTTTGATCTTTTGGTTTTGGTTTGGGTTGAGTGCCAAAAAATAGTCCTTGTGTTTTTTTGGATTGGGGTTTCTTTTTACACCCATGTTTAGTTATTCATATTGTGATTGAGATAAAGTTGTATTTTGGGGAGTTTGTGACACCCACAACATCACTACATTGTGTTTAAAACATTCAGTGATCATTGGGTGAACATCCCTAGTGTTTGTGGTGAAATTTGGGGGTTCTCGGCCAATTTTGGGGGTCACACGGTTTGTGAAAAGCCTTTCCAAACCATGCAACCTATCCATGTGATTTTTCAAGATTTTTCCAGTATCCCTTTCACGGTTTTCACATAGTTTTACAAACTATGAAGAAAAACCATGTAGCCACTTTAGGGCATTATAAATTTTGACATGGAGCTCAAATCTGGGTGATTTGACCTCCAAAAGGAGGCCCTATCTATTGAGAATCGACCAGAGGAGCCTCCCCTTCTTCCTGCTTTGATTTGGGTTGATTAAAGGGCGATTTCTCAATAAATTTTTGTGATTCTTCATGCTTCTTCCACCATATCTTCTCTCATTCTCTTTCCCTCTTTTTTCTAGGGTTTTTATTTGGGTTATTCTTCCATGGCCGAACCCTATTGTCTATGTATTATTTTTGGTTCGTTTTTCATTGGATCTAGGGAGTGTTAATGGTCCATGGGGCTTAGATCTATCCTCCCTTGAAGTTTAATCGCATCCACACATACTTGAGGTAGGCGTTTCCAACTTTTTTCTTTCCGGAACACTCCTTGAGCACTTGTGTGTTTTAAATTAATATTTAAATGTCTTATCACCTCTAATATATATATGGATTGATGAAAATGATTATTTTATGTTGGTGGAATTTACTAATAATAGGGTTTCAATAGGATTTGTGTGAATTACCAAGGTTTATTGTATATAGGGTTATTTTTTAAATTGTCATTATTCATTGATGTTAAATTGGGTGTTTCTATGAAATGTTTAGCATTGATTATCGTGGGATGGTTGTTTATTGTTTTTGTTCTTTATTCGGTGTGTGTGGTTTGGTAATGATTTATATTGTTAAATGTGTTTAAATGTTGTAAAAAGGGTTTTATGGTTATAATGGGATTGTTTTATGTTCTTTAAATAATATGTATGGTTGAATGTGGTTTTAAATAAAATTGGGGGGTTTTTGGAAATGGATTTGGGTATTCCTTGAAATATTGGTCTCCTAAATGTGGTTTAAAATGGAATCCCATTGGGGGTATGTCCGTTTGGATTATGGTGTGTGTGTTTTGTAAAATTTTTGGCTTGAGGGGTCGTTTTGCATTCCATATTCTATGATGATTTTATAAATGGTTTGTAAATATTTTGATTAATGTATTTGGGTTTTTAAGAATAAAGGTCCATTTGGCATGTTATTAGAGTTGCATGATTTCCTAAAATGTGGAAAGTCTTGTTTAGAAAATTCATGGTTAAGTGGTGTTCCTCGTGGTTTGAAAAGTGAATGGTAAATATTAGGGTGTGCATAAATTATCGAGAATGGTTTAGTGATGTGCAAGCAGTGGTTTATAAAATGACATGCCCAGTTTTGTTGATATATGGTGTATGTATTAACATGCGATGTGTGAAATTTTATTGAGAAAAAAAGTGTATCTCGAGTATGTAGGTGGTTGGACTTGTAACAGTTTTCTAGTGATCATGTGTGGCTTGGAACCTATTTCACATTGCAAGTTTGACGATGACAACACTAACAAATCTTTGATGATGACGATGATGGGGAAAACTAGGTTATGGGTATGTTCCCTACTAGTGGATAATGTATGAGAATGAATATTTTTATGGTTACTCCTACACTGAGATACAAGGTACCTGGGTCCCACAACTAGCTAGTACTTTGGGGTGTTCCCATGACTAGTGCTCAATGATTATATTGTACCTCCCGTAAACATACAGTATGTGGGGTTGGTAATTTTGAATTTATGTGTTTTTTCATTAAAGTTTCATTCTTTGAAATTGTATTCCATTTAAATTTGTTCCATTGAAAATTGTTTTTAGTATTGTTTGGGTTGTTTTTTGTTATAAAATGATAGTTTTCTTGAAAAATGGATGGTAGCATGGGTTGTACTTTGAAACCGTAATGTTTTGGTTGTTTAATAAAATGTGAAAAAATATATTTTTATAATTGAATTTAAAACTAGTGTTAATGGACTATTTTGGGCAAGGAAACACATAGAATTTGTGGTGATTTCCTACTGAGCTGTTAGCTCACCCCCTACCTATACCACTCAGAGTCAGTAGACCCGAGTTGTTTTGCAGTTTTAGCTTTTTTTAGGTATCCTGGTTCATGTGCTCATGGTTGCAGCAGGTTTGGTCTAAGGGTTAGAGGTGACCAAGATGTGCCAGGGGGTAGCAGTAGCTTGGTCCAGTTTTAGTTTGTTCTCAGTTTCATTTGGTTGTTTTAGTCTTCAGACTGTTTAGTTGCATATTGTACCTCGATCAGTTGTTTATTTATTTATGTTCAGTTGTGGGTTGTCGATGTGTGCTCATTTTGATTAGTTTATTTATTTGATCCTGGTTGTTGGGATGAAATCATTCCCAATCGATTTATATATGATGTTCGACACTAGTTTCCAGCCCGTGGGGATCAGGAACGCCCTTCGGAACATGTCGCAGACGAGGTCAGGTGTTGGGTCAGATGGAATCCCAGCTTGGTTCATGATAGACACAGGGGTATCATGTTCTATTATAGGTCTCAGTAAGGATTCAAAAAAATATCTTAAATCTATAAGAGAGTCCCCAAGTAGCTAATAATTCCCTCAAAAATGGTGAAATGAGATTGACCACTCATCCTCTCAACCGATAGGAGTTCCATTGAGTTGTTAGTTTTAAAACCAAAAATGACCTTCTTTTATTGGAAACTAGGTTTATGCATTTTTATGGATGTGGGAACAGTTTGGAGTTTCCATTAGAGACAAAGTGGTAAACAATGTGAAAATGATTGTGTAACCACACTATTCCCCCCCCCCCCCCACAATGGATCATCAAGCCAAAAAAACTACATTTATTGGGAAATAATGACTATCCCTTCCAAGAAATTCCATACATCATGTAACTAACTCACACATGTTGTCTACTTGGTAGAATATAATTATCATTGTATATTTCTTCTCGAGTTTTAATTTTTAATATATGAGTTGTTCATTCTGATTGAATATCCATATAGAGCATATCAGTTCTTATATATATTCATCATCTAAAGTACATATATGGTAATATTTAGATGTTTTAGTTTTGTATATTAATAAAGATGATGTCATGTATGGGAAGATAATTAGACAAACCACAGATTAAGTAACCCTCTCTTATTGATGGGGTGTGGGCCCTCCATGTATTTAGTAAAGCAGGTAACCCTCTCAACTAATGTGTATTATAAAAGAGTATGATTCCACCACTCATAGAGTAGGTAACTATTTTGGTCAATGCATACTAAACACAATGGGGTATAATTCTTCCATATTGGTTGGTAACCCTCACGACTAAGGTGTATTTCAGCGGAGTGTGTGTACCCCATTACTACAGCTATGGAGGGATTATGTGGAAAAGATGGTTGGGAGATTGTTTAAGTGTTTTTTCTTCAATTCTATAGATATTATAGGTTCCTTTTTGGTGTTGTACTATACAAGAGATGATATTCGATGAATATTGACATTATTTACCTTGGTTTCTTGTTACCTTAAATGCATATATAGATTTATTTTGTGAAGATAATGTTTTATCATACATTATTATTATTATTATTATTTGGGTAAATATAGTATTAAAATTTTTAATCTCCCCTACTTGAGCATTATGCCTATATTTTTTGTATCTTTTTAGATAATGCACAGTTTTTTGGTGGTCTTGGAGAATGTGGAGTTTGTAGAGATTGATGATATAGCTCATATGTGATCTTGGTGGTGTTCATTTATGTGGTTCTTGTTTCAGTGTTTCCGTAGAATAGGGTTCATATATACAATTTTTTAAGGTTGTTGTTCATCATGGTATGTTGGGATTTGTACTTTTCCTTAGCTACTTATTGGGTTTATAATGCATTTTCAGGATATTCACTATTATCACATGAATATTTTATTAGAAATTTTTTATTTATATAATTAGGGTTTCTAATTGTTCTAAATTTATCATAGTAGTGTATGTATATTTATAGGGTTATAGTATAAGGCCTCATATATGTTTGATATTCCCTCTTGGCGCTTTTCGCTAACCCCTAGTCTATTAGTGGTGGGCTTGGGGTTGCAAACTCAACTTACCCAAGCCTATGAGAGGTCACGGTGGGTTGGATTACATCATAATAATTTTTTTCATTCTAACCAATTAAAAGGATGATTATTGAAGAATAATGATATAATTATACTCAATGATTCAAACCCCTTGTAGTGAATACTTTTCACAGGGCCTCACTATAATTTTTTCTAGTATATTATTAAAAAAATTAATTATATTAGATGTAAGAGGTTTTATATGAATTAAGTTAGTTTTATATAATTTCATTGATTCATTTAATCGTTAGAATAATGGTGGCATGCTAAAAAAGACAAGAGTCCATAAATTACCTTAAGAAGAGTCATTAGGTACCTTTTGTGGATCTCGTCAGTTTTTTAAATTATTACAAATACCAATAGGTACTTGGGGGTGGGGTAATGAGTACCCAATGGGAGAAATACAATTTTTTTTAAAAAAAATAAAAAAAATTATTATTATTTTTAAATATTAACTCGTAGACACCCCCTAATTTATCTTATCTAATCATCTTTAGAACCTTGTTCTTCCCTCATTTTTTTTCATATCTATCTAATCTGATTCATTCCAAAACAATAATCTATCTGAATTAATGTCCTTATCCTTTTAATGCTAAACCCATATACCCTTGTTCTCCTAGTTAACTTTTTTACTCACCATTACTTCATCTTAAATACAAAACTGAAGGAGTTTTTTCTTAATCTTCTTATTTTAAGTGATCAAGGAATATTAAACCAAAGATAATGATCATTTTTATGTTGTTTTACTAAGGTATGTGGTATCTTTAACTTTACCTTTAATTATATGCATTTATATGTACGATATCATTTCTGAGGTGGTCATATGAGCCTGATTAGGGTTTCTTGGAGTCATAATGAATTTATTACATTTTTTAAATCTTGTTTTTAGTTAAACCATCTTTATTATATAGATTCACATTAATTATGTCAATGTGCGATCATTGACTATAATTAAAACAAAAAATAATGAGAGGTGATCAAGCTTTAATTGAGTGTTTTTATCATTGTAATGTTTGGTGGAGTAGTGTTTAAAACTCTATTGAGTATAGAGAGACAACCATGAGAGATTGGTTTGGTAAAGATGTATGTTCTTATGCAATGTGAGTTCTCAAATGGTATTGGGTCTTGATTTGAGTCCTTTATACCATTGTGGGGTTCAATGGATCCACATTCAGAACACCGTAGAGAGTAGTAAGTCAACTTTCAGTTGTATGTTTCATTATATTAATTGTATTTGATCAAAGAAAGTCTATTGGTGATCCATATTTATTCTTTGATTTAATTTTCTAGTAAGAGGTTTCATGTGGACTTATTCTTAGTTTATTGAGACCCTATTATGGATAGGATAGGTTAATAGTTGTCTAGTTAGTTATTTAATTTCGGTTTATGGATATAAAATTGGTATAATTGTCATATAATGTCCTTATCGCCATAGATAAGGTTTCTTGTGAATGAAGTGACAAAGGCCATCTATTCCATGGAGATCTTAATTTATTGAGTGATGAATGTCAAGGATAGGGGAATTACTTTTCTCATGTATACTCATGAATGCTTATATGGATAGAAATGAGATAAAGTGATAAATTAATAGGAAATAGATTTATATTTAAAATAAATTATATTAAAACCATTTTTTTTAAATTTGTTCAACGATACGTTTTAGTTAATTTTAGTCCATGAATAGTATACTAAAATTACGTGTTTATTTTTTATGGTTTTTATACCATGTATGTGTGCTAAATGTCAAAGAAAGTAAAATTTTGTATCTCATGTATACTCACGAATACTTATGTGGATAAAAATGAGATAATGTGATACATTAATATGAAGTAGATTTATATTTAAAATACAATATATTTAATCCATTTATTTTAATTTGGTTCAATGATATGTTATGGTTTATTTTACGCCATGGGTAGTGTACTATAATGATGTGTTTATTTTTTATGGTTTGTATACCATGCATGTGTGTGTGTTTAAATATATATATATATATATAATTATAATTATTATACATGGGATATCTTACTATAGGTTAGGGGTTTTTAGTTTGACATTTTTTTTTATTAATTTAGTATGTTGGAATCATATTCCCTTAATGAAGAAGTGTATGGGATTATATTTTTATCCATGTTGAATATCACAATATCTTATAGTTATTATTATTGTTGTTATAAATATGTTTTAATGTATTAAGATGGTAATTGATGAATAAGTCTTTTATGAAAGAACAATGGTAATGATGGTTTTGGGTTGATATGTGCACATCATCTACCCAAGGATGTATAGGGGTGACTTGGTGCATAATATTTATATAAGAATGTTCCTAGGTATTCAGTATTTCATTATTCAAAAGAAAAGTTATATTTTTTTCCTTCCCTTATGGGTGTTCATTCTAGCATATGATCCACCCTCATGAGTGTTCAAATTCTATTTGGTGACCCCAATCCCTTAAATGAGGTTGTCTTGGGCACTCATGTAGTGTTCACGGGTTCTTACCTATAATTATTTTTATTGAGGTTCGATGTCGATATAATGGTTACCACATTTAAGGTTGCATGCATATCAAAAGTACTTATAGGATCTGATCCCGACCTAGTGAATGTTATAATTGGTAGATTATTTATATATTATTTAAGACATGAACATCATTAGCAATGAAATTTTCTCAATCGAATATGCACAATAAGGTCATTGAAACCACGATATGGTATTCTTCACTTTAAATTTATAATTAATTTAATTAATTGTTAAGAATGATTACCTTGTTTTTAAGCTCATTCTTTATAGTAGATGTTGATCTCCAGAAAACTCATTTCAAACGTATTTCTTTGTTCTTGTAGGAGACAGCCACATAATCCCACTATTAGTGATCCAAACATGATATTATAATCTTCAAAAGACACCAATGAATCTCCAGTTACTGTACAAGTATATTTATCTTCTTGTGTTTTTCATATCGATTGTTTATTGTTTCTTAAATCTTGATGAAATTATCTTGATCTTATCATTCTTGAAAGTATGTGATAGTGAATGGGAGAATTCTAGATAGAAATCTATTGTGCACAACGAATCTTGATTAACCTCTCTTAGAAATTATAAGTTCTCTATTTATAGAACTAGGGTTAGGGTTTGTATTTTAATTAATTTCACAAGTTTCGTTAATAAAATTTAAAACCCATTCATGGCCTCAATCCATGTATTAAAAATAATAACATTATTTTTATTCCAAGAAATTCTCTAATTGATTCAATGATAAATATTATTTTACTGGCTTGAAGAATAATATTTATCACTCAACTTGATCTTGGCCCACTCATCCTTCTCACCAGAATTTACTGAATACCTATGTAAATATCTAATTTAATATTCATTCTTAAAATAAATATTTCATCCAAGGTATAGAAAATGAATTTTTATTAAATATCGTATAAAATAAATATTTATGATGAATAAATCCTAAATAAAATTATTCCTTAATCTTGTGAGTAATATGTATTCAAATAATTAATTTCAAATAGAATTTAATTGAGATCAACAGAAACACTTAGTGTGTTTCCTTTAAGGCTTATTTCTCATTGGTATTAGGTGGGTTTTCCAAAAGTCCATGATTTATATCTAGTAATGTTTCAAGGAACCCAATAGAAAGAAGTTAATGGCACAAATTTGATAACCAAACATGATGGATTGATGTGTAATATAATAAATTTATCTCAAAATCTCATCAAGAAGATTTCACACTCGTATCATCAACTTATATGCTTGATAGGTCTTTCTTTGACTATATGAAATAAACTCATCAATACACAATGTTCATATAATTTAATTTGATGCTTCTATTTTAATAAAAGGGTAGAGATATCAACTTCCACTAATATGTAATGGAAACATCCTTCATCTACTTATTCATTAATAACACATCATTCATGACACACCCAACATACCCAACTTCAAAATGAATTGTTTTAGTCATGGTTTATAGTAATATATCTAATTTCATGAGTCATAACATGAATTAATAATAATATTAATGTCTATGAAAAATTAAACATGCTTGTATACCAGAATATCCAATGTCATGTAATAATGGGGAATTTGTATTAGTGGGTATATTCTCATAATGTCCTTTCATGAAGATTACTACGTGTGAACTTCATGAGAAGAAGTTTCATGTTATTTTGAGTGCTCACACCAAACATTAAACATGCTATGGTCTCTATCATATAATGTTATCCAACCCTAAAATTAATTTGAAGAATATAATCATGACATTTCAATATTCTCATCATAGCGGGGACATTCTATACCCTTTCAATCCGACTGATATTATAGTACATTATTACTTTAATGTCATAGATAACTATAAATGATATATAATGAGATATTTATATTAAAACTCCCATCATTGAATATAAATTCAATCCAAAGTATAAATAGTTGGTTCTATAACATCAACTCTAATAGACACCCACTTGAAAAGGATCTAACTTCCAATGACTTTCAGTCCATTTGAACTCACATGAATATTATGTTTCTGTGGAGTTAAGAATTTATTCAACTGGTCTACTATAGTTACTCTCTCTTTTCATACATTAACATAACATAAATTTTTTAGATTACATAAATAGTATTCAAATAGATGCCAAAATACTGTACTGGTCAAGTGCCTTTAGAAACATGGAAATATAAACACTAATACATAAGTGAGATACATTATCTCCCACTAGGTTTTTATTGACTAGTACACTTCTTAGACAAATGAAAAATAATACATATAATAATAACCTAGGGAAGGAAACATATAAAAGGGTGATCTCAATTGCTTAATAAGGGTAAAAAACGAGAGATATATAGGCATAACCATGAGCATAAGGGTATGAGAACATGATCATTAAAATAGAAGATCATGACCTTCATATCAAAGATCATATATATGAAACATGGCATCAATATTGGTAGTTCATAAAAAATTAATAATAAGGAAATAAATAACATAATCCATGAAATAATAATATTGGAATGAAACATGGGATTATGGGAGACACATAAGCATATATAATGATATCCATAGTAGTCAACACATTGTTGTAAATGCCTTCTTAGTGGAAAAAGTCCTTTACTAAACCAGGTTCACACCCCCTTCTAGCCCTATATTACTGAACTGAGTTAACCCCGAGTTCCATCCCTATATTACTAAACAAAGTTCATTTCAGGTCCCAACACTATAATACTAAACCATGTTCAATTCTCATTCCATCTATGTCTATCTCATGAGATATAAATCTTTACCAAATACATTGGAGGGAGATATATGTCTCACCCATCTCATATTGAAATCATACATACATGTTCCATAGGATCATCAATAATCATATCATAACCCTTGAAATCAAATGGGTATAATAAAAATGAAATGATATCACAACTTATGGAAAAATATTGGTTTTACAACTATTTCTTCAAAAAGATGTAACTCCTGAAAAGAAGCAGGCTTCAAAAGCATATAACCTGTGAACGAGAAATAGGTTTCATAAACATTTTTTATCAAAACAGTATCTATTTAGATAAATAATACTAATCGAAACACTGAATAATTTACCCATAAAGGAATGAGTAAAGCCAATTATTTTTATCTTATATGGGAAATAATTTTCAAAGATCTTTTGAAAACATTTCTCAAGGAAAATATCTATTCTGCATTGAAAAATGATTTTTGAGACATAAAACCTTTTAAAACAATATTTCTTTGAAATAACTCTGAAAATTTATAAAATAATAATTGAAATCTATTAAAAAGTTTTTAAAATCCTTTTATATAAAAATGTGATTTAATTATCTTTTGAAAACATTTTATGAAAACACAGTTTTAGAATACAATATATTTGTACCGGAGAGAGAGACGGTATGATTTTACATAAAAAATATTATTTTAAGTACCAAAGAGTGGGAAATTGGTACTAATACATTGATATTTCTAGAAAAAATAGAGGAGTAGAAAAATCATTAGTGTTCTTGAGAAATTTTTCATAATATTTTGTAAAATGATAATTATCATTAACAATCTGAAAACTTTATGAGATTGTTTCAATAAACTCTTACCACTTTGTTAAATGGGATCATACAATACATGTAAGAAAATAAAATTTAATGAAGCTTATAATATGATTAAAATAATGAGATTCGTTATATAACATTTAAAATCGAAGTATACAAAAATCAAAAAGATTTTTGGTGCATAATAAAACATGAGCCTCAAAGAAGGGAAATTATGATAAAACAATTTTTATCGATTTAGTAACTTTTGAAACATAAACCCCATCAAAGAACAATAAAGAAATGGATATTTGAATAACTTTATATTTACGTATAAGATACATATAATAAAATAATGATCAGTATATACACCACACAAAAGGAATGAGGGGTGAATAAAGCTTGTATCTCATGAGAATAACAAGTGAGATGTAATCCCCTTACCTAGTGTCTTGACTCTCTTCGTACTCGTGAAAAACTCCTATATAATTAATATAAATTTATTATAAATATTTAAAATAGACATATTATTACTTATAATTTCATATATGATCTTATTATGACATTATATTACCCGCTTGTTAACAATTCTATATTAAGGTTTCACTTTGGGTAATATTCACTTTGTTCATCGCATGTGTGTTAATTTGTCATATCATTGGTCCTTATACTTATATCATGATTTATAGAATATATATAATGATATAAATATAACTTGTATTCATTTAATTTTTATTTTATTAATCCATAGAATATATAATTATGAAACGAACTACACGGTTCAGGGAGACAGTAGGCCGTACGTACTCATGAATGTTATTTCTGTTTAATTATCATGTTGAAAAAAATAAAGAAAAAGATATATATGTATATATATTTTTATATATATATCATTATTATATTATATATATGATATCATATATATCATATATATTCACTAAAATCATCCTTAATACGTTCCATGTAGTGTATGACCAAATCATTTCATTTTGAGAGGATGATAGTCCACACTTCCTCAAATAAAATTATCGTATTAAAAAAATGTAAAGTAAAAGAGATATATATAGATAAAAGGAATAAATATTATTAAATACATAATGAAAATAATATATGACATATGTAAATTAGGTTTCCATTGTAATAACCATCATGATATGTAGTAAAGGAAAAAAGGAACAATCTTCATTTAGTGAGGCAGTAGTTCTTCGTACACATAAACAATATGGTTGTTACCCATTAGAGGGATTTGTGTTTAATTTTTGGTTGAAAAATTAGTATAAAAGCATAATATTATATTTAAGATAATGGTATTTTATAAAATAATGTAATAAATAAAGTGGAGGGGTGGGGAAGGAAAATAAAACAAAGGACATTGAGAGAAGACGCTACCTCTTAATCGAGTAGCTCCTTTCAGTTTGTTCCAAAAGGATTACTTTGATAGATTTCTTCCCAAAGGGAGGCTTAAAATAGGAAGGTATGGATTTTTGGAATGTTATTGGATATATATTTGATGAACCTGTGTTGTTTTAGAGGTGTGAAGAAGAGGGAGAGGTGGTGTCCTTTTATCGGGAAGGGAAATGACACTATTGATATTTTTTAAAATAAGCTAGGTGTACCCACGTTTTTACCTAAAAAAAGTCATAAAACCAACCACGTTCAATAATGGAAGGTTAATGGACGAATAATGGGCATAAAATGGGGTTTGTATAGGTTTCTAGGATTTTTCGGGTCTTAAATTTAATATTTCATCCTTAGTTAGGAAAAATTTTACCTTAATAGATGTTATTAATTTTAATTTATTTCACTTATATTTTTGGAAAATAACTGAGTTAACCTTATTAGAAATTATAAATTACTAGGATTAAAAATATCAAATCCATTTTTTGAAATTACAATCATATTAGTGGTATAAATTAATTTATTATTAATCCCTAAGTCGGGTCAACAATGCATGTTTTTAATGTAAAAAAATTCAAAAGTTTTCTATGTTTTTATACCCAATTTCAAAGTGAAATAAGTATAAATGACCTAAAGAGTATAAATTGATAAAGAAAATTATCTAATTAAACTTTTAAATTAATTTGAAATATAATATAACCTTATAAATAAATTAGATGAAAAAGCATTTTTAATTAAATTATTGTATTTTTCACTATTCGTCTTAAAATGTAGTTTCTTAGAAAAATACCAAAAAATCACCCTAAGATAATTTTTACATTATAAATTCAAAAATTAAGTTTATTTTACAAATTCAATTTATAAATGTGACTAAAATTAATTTTATTGTTTTTTACACAAGGACATGAAAATTAGTTTATTTTAGAAAATAGTATTTTAAAACATATAAGGATTTTACGAAAAATTGTATATTTTGTTATCAATATGTTTTATTTATATAAATACATATAAAAACAAATTAAACATAGTTATTACTATTCATATAATTATTTTTATTGTCCATTTTATAATTATCACTCTTAAATAATTATAATAATAAAATATTGTTTTATATAAACATTGGTGTTGCGTGTGACATACGCCAAGTTAGTGTTGCCAATAACATCTGCCAAGTTAGTTTTTCATGTAACATATACCAAGTAGATGTTTCTTGTATCATACGCTGAGTTGGTGTCATGTAAAATATTCCAAATCGGTGTTGTGTGAATGGATTTTTTGACTTAGTCTATTTCAAGACAAAAATGAAAATTTAATTTATTCGAAAAAGAAGTCCATAAGAACTTAGGGTGTTACATTTTACCCCCCCCCCCCTTAAAATTAAATTTTCCCTCGAAATTCATCACTGGGTTAAAAAAATGAGGATAATTCTACTTTATAACTTCTTCAGGTTCCCATGTAGCTTCCTCTATATGGTGATTGGTCTACAAAATATTGACCAGGTGTGTGGTATTGTTTCATAGAAATTTCTTTATATGATCCAGAATTTTAGTAGGTAACTCCATGTCAGAAATATCTTGCTCCAACAGTATGACCTCTAAGTTCACTACATGTGAAGGGTCAGGTATGTACTTCCTCAAGAGAGATACATGTAACACATCATAGAAATGATATATATTTGGAGGAAGTTCTAAGTGATAGGATACCATACCGATATGACCAAGAATATAAAAAGGACCGATATACCTGGGTATTAGTTTTCCTTTCTTCCCAAATCTCATTATATTCTTCCAGGGTGAGATTCAAATAAACACATTTTCACAAACATCAAATTTAAGATCACACTGAGGATTACTAACATAATTTTTCGGACATATTTGATCTTCCTTGATATGTTGTTGAATGGTTCTAACCTTCTCGACCATTTTTTAGAGATCTCAGGTCCCAATAACATTTTTTCTCTAACCTCATCCCAAAAAATTGGATCTCTACATTTCTTCCCATATATGGAATTATATGGTTCCATCTAAATTCTTGAGTGAAAGATATTATGGTAAGAAAACTCAACTAGAGGAATGTGTTGATCCCAAACACAATTGAAATCCAAAGAACAAGACATAAATATATCCTCTAAGTATATCTGAGGATGATAAGAAGTGTTGAAACTGAATTCTATATCAAATGCTTTATAGATACATCTCTAGAACTTTGAGGTAAAATTTGGATTTCAATATGATACAATAGAATGTGGAACTCCATGAAACCATACCACTTTATTAATTTATATCCTAGAAAGTAATTTAGAGAGAAGTCTTCTCTAGTAGAGATGAAGCTCACTGACTTAGTATGGTGATCAACTACCACCCATATAGCATTAAACCCTTTAGAGGTTTTTGGTAGTCAAACAAAAAATATCTATAGTTATTTTTTTACCTTTCCATTATTTCATGGATAATGGATGCAACATCCCATTAGACTTTTTCCTTTCAGATTTCACATGCTGGTATACCAAGCACCGAGATACAAAATCTTAGATATCTCTCTTCATGTCATCCCACCAGAAGTATTCTTTCAAGTCTATATCCATCTACATACTTCTAGGATGAATAAATATTGAAGAACTACGATATTTCTCTAATTGATACTTCTTCAAATTTTGTATGAAAGGAACTCATACATGGTTCATGAACCTTATCATTACATCCAGATTAAGGTTAAACTCAAGAACATTTCGGACCTTCTTTTATTGTTATTCATCTTCCTTATGCAGATCTTTAATCTGTACTAGGATAGATGATAGAACATTCATTCGAGAAATATAATATTTTTCCATTCCTTAAATATTAAAAGATCCATACTTTAAAATCCATAAATATTGGATCATTTGTGATCCTCATCATAGATAAGCTAGCATGATCCTTATGACTCAAAGCATTGGCCACCTTGATCGATTTCTCGGGGTGGTGATGTATTGATCAGTCATAATCCTTTATCCGCTCTAACTATATTACCAGGTTCATGACCAACTCCATCAATGTGAATCTATATTTTAAACTTTTATTATTGATATATATAAATATATCACACTTTTATCAATAAAGATAATTCCTCCATATCTTTAATACAAAAATTATCACTGCTAACTCCAAATCATGAGTTGGTAATATTTCTTGTGAATCTTGAACTATCATTAAGAATATTTTATAACCATTTTATTATTAATAATAACACATCCCAAACCCTTATTTGATGCGTATATATAGATTACAAACCCTTCTCCACTACAGGGTAATCTAAGCACAGGTGCATTGAAAATCCTTCTCTTCAATTCCATGAAGTTTTCCTCACATTTGTCTGTCAATAGAAACTCGACACCCTTCTGAGTTAACTTGGTCAAATTGTTATATATTCATAAGAATATTTCCAAAAAACATATATAATATCCATAGAAACCAAGAAAGAATTGAATCTCAGTTGTCCTGGTTTGTCTAGGACAACATTTAGTAGCCTTGTTCTTTGATGGATCTACTATTATACCATCTCCTGAGATTATGTGACCAAAAAATGGAAACTTTTTCATCCAAAATTCACAAATTTTAAACTTTTCAGAGAGATTATCCTTCCTTAGGGTCTTTAGTATAATTATAATGTGATATTCATGATCTTAATTCCTCTTTGAATAGATAAGAATATCATCTATAAAGACTACCAAAAAATTATTGAAGTAATATCTAAAGAGTCTATTCATTAAATACATGATGATATAAGGAGAATTAGTAAGACCAAATGGCATCACTTTATATTTATAGTGTTCAAACATTGTACAGAATGTATTCTTGGGTATATCCTCATTTTGAAACACAATTGATGATATCAAAATCAAAGGTCAATATTAGAAATTTATTGAGCTCCATGAAGTTGATAAAACATGTTATAAATATGGGGAAGAGGATACTTGTTATTGATTGTGATCTTGTTCAACTTTTGATAATCAAGGCAGAGTCTCATTGATCAATCTTTATCTTCCACAAAAAGAATCATTGCACCCCAAGGAGAAACACTTGTCCAAATGAAAACCTTATCAAGGTTTTCTTGAATTTTCATCTTCAATTCCCACAATTCAATTGGAACCATTCTATAATAAGGCTTTGATTTTGGTTCAGATCAAGGTATAAGTTCTGTTGAGAACTCATCATCGTGTTTTGGTGGAAGGATAGGAAAATATTCTGAAAATACATCCACAAATCCTGAACAATAGGCATATCATTGAGTCTGATTTTCTCTCCATCCATTAGAGATAAACCTCCATTTCAAATGGGATTTAAGACCCATACACTAGATGTAATATCCACGAGAAGTTCATCTTTATCAAGACATTGATATATAATCATAGGAGGGATTGAAATATAAAATTTAACTTCCCTTACTTGACAATTGATGTGGGATTTATTCATCTAAATCCAATACATGCCTAATATGACAAAAAATTCATACAAAGGAAGAATGAAAAAAATTTTAGGAATCACATTCCCACAAACATCAAGTGGATTTGAATCATAGACATTAGATTCTATCATCATAAAATTAGGGGTTTACACTACTAATTATACAGATAATTGTTTTGGAGGAATCATAACATCCTTATAAAATTCTTTAGATATGAAAGAGTGGGTAGATCCAGAATCATATATGACATTAGCAGTTCTAGAGTGGATAGTAAGTGTACCTTTAATCTCATCATCATCATACCCCTCATGAGAAATATAGATTTCACGAGATTTCCCCTTCTCCCTTATCCTAACAGCTTATCGATTTCAATCATCATCACCAACCCTTGGGTTTGGGAACTGGTTAGCATAATCCAAATTCTAGTTACACTTATTGAACAAAATCATGGGTGGTTCATTCTATGTGTAATTTTCTCCATTATAATTTTGAGCTAACTTATTCTCATTATTTCAATAATCAATTTCTCAATGACCTTAACTTCCACACTTAAAACACTTATTAGACCCCTTAAGGAAATTTTATCCATGCTTCTTACCACAATTGGAGAATAAAGGAAAACTCGTCATCTTTTATCCATGTTTTTAAGAGTTTCCATTAAACTCTGTCTTCCTTTTATTGTCAAAACCATGAGGCGGATACTTGATTCCAACCTAAATTTAAACCTTGATTGAACAATGAAAAATCTTTTTGTACATACTTAAGAATATTATGGACAACACCTTTCTAAGACTGGGATTTAATCCACTAAATAACCTATCAAAATTAATTTAATGTTGGGTGATATTTCTTGAATCATACCTGAAAAGTCTCTTGAAATTTTCCTCGTAGGTACCAACAGATTCATCATCCCTTTGCTTCAACTCATGGAACTATTTCTCCATCATGGTATGAAGAATCCACAAAATGTACTTATTGGAAAATAATTTCTTCAATGAATCAAAATTCATGGATTTTATATTATATTTCTTCCCTCTATTCTTGATTAGATTCCACCAGTAGTATTCTTTTCCTTCTAACTGATAAATATCCAAATTGACTTTCTCATTCTCCGAATACTGAAGAATGGAGAATGTCATTTCAGTGGTACTAATACATTTTTCAGCCACAAGTGGATCAGAAGACCCTATAAAAGACGGTGGACACTTCCTTATGAAATAATCAATATAATGTTATTTCATCTCTTTATCATTTTGAATTACACAATTGTTTATAGCTTGAGAGAGTTGTGTGATCATAAAAACAAGGTTTTACATTCCAATTCCCATAAAATTTGGTTTCTTAGAAGGAAAATCATTTCATTTTCCATATCAGTCACCACTAACACTGTTCCTTTGAGTTCCATCCATTTACTAAAACCAAAATCATAGAGTAAAAAATGGTTATCATAATGAGGAACCACATAATCATGAAAAGTTAATTATAGGATGTCTACATTTTGACACCTTATTAATCAATGGAACCATATGTTTATCCATGGTTATTCATAGACAATATATTTTTAAATCATTTAATATGGTTGATGAAGAGTATTTGAATTTTGAAAGAATACCCCTTAGAAGTTTCAAATCAGGTGTGCAGTAAGGCCCATTGTCATGTACTAGATTACCCCGAGTCATGCTTGTAACATATCATCAGATTTTCTACCCCTAGGTAAGTTTGTTCCAAAGCAACATCCACTTCCAGTATCCGTACATGTATTTATTTTGAGGAAATAAATCACTTTATCCTTTAGCAAAAGTCCAGGATATTTTCCTATACTTTTCTTAATCCTTAGACTTATTCTTAGACATGTAATTTAGGTTCTCACAAATTATTTCTCATCCAAGCTTCCAAAGGTTAACTAAACCTTTTCTATGACACCAAATATGGATAACCTCACTTTAAATACATTAACATTACATAAATTTTGTATAATACTTAAAAACTGGTACAAAAAGTCACCCAAAGATTGTACTAGTCTACTTCCTTTGGAAACATTTTAACCTAAACACTAATATATAGGTGGACTACATTATCTCCCACTAGATTATTCTTGAATATAACCCTTATTATCCACATCAAACATAACACATATCTTCATAACCTTGGTAATGAAACATAAAAAGGGGTGATCTCAAATGTTTGGTAAGGGTAAATAAGTGAGATATGTTAGAATAATCATGAGTATAAGGGTATGATAACATGATCATGAAAATGGAATATCATAACCTAAATATCAAAGATAATATACATGAATCAGGTAATAAAGCATGGGTGTTAATAAGACATGAAACATATGGAAATAAAGAACACAAGACATGAAATCATAACATAGGAATAAAACATGGAAATGTGGTAGACACGTAAGAATATATAATGATTTTTATATTAGTCAAATAATTTCTTCCAAGGTGACCTTGGTGAAAAAATTCCTTTACTGAACTCGGTTCACACCCCATATCGTCCTTGTATTACTAAACCGAGTTCACCCATCGTTCCATCCCTATATTACTGAACCAGGTTCATTTATTGTTCTACCCATGTAGTACTAAACCAAGTTCTTTTCCCTCTAGTAACTTATAAAATCATCAATATAAAATTATATAATAAAGAAAAATTTCATGTTACACTTATGTAACATAAGAAACTATTATCTTACCTTTCAATAACTTATGAAATATTCAAGTTACCCTTTAGTAATATAATAAATCGTCAATTTACACTTCCATACCAAATTAAAATTCTGAGTTACCCTTCAATAACTTAATAATTCAGAAAGTTTCCCTTTAGTAGATTTATAAAATGTAAATGTACCCTTAAATAAATAAATAAATATTCTATTCACACATTGGTAACTTATGAAAAAATATAGTTACCATTCATGGAGTTGACAAAATTTAATGTTACCCTTTAATAACTTAATAAATCTACTTTTTTCCCTTCAGTAAATTAAAAAATAGTACATTCAATATACCATTTAGTAAAATAAAAAATCCTTATTTTATCCTAAAGAAACTTATGAAATCATCAAGTTACTATTATGTACTTGAGTAAATTTTTTATTTTCCCTTTAGTAACATAAAAAACCATCAAGTTACCCTATAGTAATTAAATCAATATTTGAATGACCCTTCATGAACTTAAAAAAATATTCAAGTCAACCAATAGTAAATTATGAAAATTTGAGTTACCCTTCAGTAACTTATGATATATTATCTTTAAGATAACCTTTTGTAACTTTATGATTATTCCTGTTACCCTTTAAGAACATAAGAAATATTCTTGTTACAATTCTGTAAATTAAGAAATATTCAATTTACCTTTCAATAACATAAGACATCATGATTTTACCCTTCATTTCTGATCATATCATGTATCATCCTCATATTTAGTTAATTCATTCAGATCAAAAATGGATTTATGATTTTTTTACTAATTTTTCAAGACAATAAAAGAGTTTTTACATGGCCTTGGACTTGTGATGTGGGTTTTAGAATAGAACGTTACCTTTAATGTCAAAAAACACCCTTTAATTAATACCAGCCACATCATGTTTTGGATTGAAGTGATGTTAATTCCTACAAGTAATTCATGAATTATGTATCATTATCATAATTATTGAAAACAATATAAGATTGTTTTCTCCATTTTGATTATGTGATTCATGTTTTAAATTAAAATGACACCTTTTTATTAGAAACACACAGTTTGATTCATAACAACCACATATTGTGTTAGATTAATGTGTGTTTGATTTTGAAATATCAAAAATGAATTATGGATCTGTGAAATAAATATTTGAAAACAATACAAGTTGATTTTTATTACATTATTTAATCCTATTTTAAACTAATATTATATGTTTATATTGAAAACATGGACTTTTAGCCAAACTGGCCATGTCATTTTTTGTATTGATGTGAATTCAATTCTTAAATGTCACAAATTAATTATGGATTTGTTCCATATTTTTTTAAAAAAATCCATACTTTTTTCTCATTTTTGGATTTTGGATGTTTGTTTTATACTAAAATGACACTTTTAATGTGAAAACTCGCAATATGAGCCATATCATTCACATCGTGTGTCAAAATTGATCTGTGATTGATTTCCACATGCCATAATTGAATTTTGGACAATTTTACAATTTTTGGAAAATAATATCATCTTTTTTACTTATTTTTTACAATGTGGCATGTGTTTTAAAAATAAATGACACTTTAATATTTAAAACACACACTTAGAGTCATACATGACACATGATTTGTTGAATTGATGTATGGTCATTTCGTACGCATCCAAAATGAATCATGGATCATTATCTAAAATTTTGAAAATAATATGACCAATTTTCATTGTTTTAACAATATAAGGAATGTTTTAAACTAAATTACCTTGTAGAGGTAAACCATACTCTAATTCTTTTCAACATCAAACACTGATTAAACTTCCTTAAAAATTATTTTCTTGTTTTTACATTGATAATTGGACCATGATATGGGTGAGGAATCTCTATTAGTGTTTACAATATATTTACATATCATGTATTTGGTTGAATTAAGTTTTAAATTAATCAAGTTCATCTTGGATCTTCATCATGAATATTTAACTGATTCTAAAAATGCTGTGAATATTTTAATAAACTCATAAGAAGATAGTAAGAAAAAAAATGTGAATGATGAGGCTAAGAGTAAGAAAATACTTACCCCCAAAACATGGTAATATGTGTTTAATTTTTTGGGTAAAAATATCCTTAAACGATTTCCATATTTTCAATTTCTCAAATACATCCTTAAAGTCTGATATCTCATAAACATGAGTAGTTTCAGACATGTCACTAGCTCGACCATTAATCATGGAGTATAACCCTCTATAATAATTCTTTTTGATAAATATATAAAATCATTCTTTCTTTAGAGGTTTTTTAACAAAGTATTTTTTTATTTTCTATTAATTAATCATATTCTCTAACGGAAGGAAATTATTCAATATTCAAAAATAAATGCGTTGTCAATTGGGGAATGATTATATACCCTTTTGATTTTGGAAACCATTATCACACCATTTACTCTACCCACTTATCTCTAAAAAATTACCTCTTATTTTGAGTATATATCATATTGACTATCTAAGTAGTATTCTGAAAATATAAGAAAAATAATGAATAAAAAATATTTTCAATAAAATTATAATTACACTAAAAAACTACCTATTTGAGAAATCTATTTTATTGACAGTATATAATATTTTTTATAAATTTAGAAATTTAATATCCATAATTCGTTTAGTTATTTTGTTTCTGACACTATAGAAACATTGGAAAAAATATGTAAATTGTTTAGATAACTAAATATTATTATATATATCTTAACATGTCTCCAAATTAATATATTCTTAGGCTTCTTGTGCTCAGTCACCTACCTCATACCACAATTTAGCATATATTTATAAATCACTATATTATATCAATATTGTTGTTAAAAAAGAAACGAAAATATATACTTTTATGTTTGTCTATATAATGTTGATTTTAGTGAATTATAAATTCACAATGGACTTCATGTGAGGTTGATTTGTTGGAAATATGTACTTTTTATATAAAAAATTAACATTTTGGGTAGCCAAATAGATTGTGTTTAACATCTTCTGCTTTCTAAGAAAACAAATAAACACTGAAAGAAATAAAAATATATTTTATATAATTTTATTATTGAGTCTTACCCCTATATTTTATACATCAAGGGAAGTATAACATCTACTATTTTTTTCAAATACTATGTTTAGTTAATATTGTTTTTTTTAAATTTCATTTAATTCTAAAGAAATTTTTTCTATAGAAATTATAGAGTTATTAATTAGTCCAAATCTCGCATCATATTATTTTAACTTTATATAATAGTAAAATATTAATATTTATAAAATATGACTAGTTATTAAATTTAATGAAAATAATAAATTATATTTTGGGAAAAATATTATATGAAAATGTACCACATTCATGTATTCAAAATTGGAACCCCTAGCCATCAAAAATTCATAATGTCAATTATACTCTCCTGAACAACCACATCTGTAATTATATATCCAAGAATTTATTCATAATATTCAATGTAAGAAATATTTTTATCATTGAATTTTGTATCTGTATTAACTAGTAATGTTAACATATGAAATAGTGGACCTGGTGGGTTGAAGGTACACTTGGAATATCCTTTTAATTTCTTGGTTGATCCATAAGATTGTATTTATTTGACCTTAAATTTCCCATTTATTTTATTCATATATAATAACATAACATATTTTAGACACTTTTCATCAATTTTGGAATATCATTCATTTGAATTTTTTTTAGTAAATACCTCCTTTATCATTAAAATAGAAAAAGGTATTTTTATAACAGTTCTGATAGCATAATTGACCGAAGTAACATCTAGATCATCAAGTGGAATAAAAAACATGGTTCTCAACATGAGATCGAATTCAATATCAAATCTAATATAATATTTCGTGAGTTATTTATTATATTCCATATCTTATACGATATTGTACATTTTACCCCTCAAAATAAGTAAATACATGGGTGTTTGTTGATACATATCACATGATATTTCACCTTGAATATTTTTTGTAATATAAAGTAATTAGAATATTCTCGATTCACATTTAAGAGTAGGATTTGTGAAAAAAAATTATAATATTAGGTAAGGTATATGGTTAAGTGTAATTTCTGGCCTCAAATTCAGTGGGGATATATTTCTCTTCCCATATTAACCATTGTTTTTCTTTCTGTTCACTTTGAACCATTCATATATATTGGTCCTCAAAACTAAATAAGTAAATAATATATTTTAATAAATATAATATTACTACATTACTTTCATCATCTCAAATGTATATCCTTATATCATTGAATTTTAGGAAAATTATTGAGGTTACACTCCAAAACCTTCACCTCAAATGTGGCCATATTTTTACGGTTACATTAATGTAACTGAAATAATTATTCTTTTGGTACATTCTATATCGATTCTTGTTTCTAAACGATATTAATGAAATGTGAACATAAATAAATATTTTTATATAAATTATTATAAAGAACAGAAATTTATTAACATATCTTAATTATACCTAATTCCTAAACCTTTTGTGTGTTTCAACTAATTTTTCTCTCTTTATTTACTTTATCATCCTTCCAAATCACCTGATATGGGATGGAAGTGGATTTGGATTCAGATCCATCAATATGAATATAAAAAAGATCATATCATGTTTCATATCACATAAAACCTTTATTTTATATTTAAAATACATATCATTTTCCTTTCATGTGAGGTGTACCCCATCATTTCATTAGAGTATGGGTATATTGGTTTGGATACACATTATTTATTATCACCTCTCCTTTACTATTTCATAAAATTCTAAATTTTAATTTAAGTGGATAAAATAAATAATTTAAATCCAAATATTATCAACTATAATGAATCTAAAATGATTCCTTATCATGGTGACTTATGAAATTTTTCCGTGATTCATAGTTTATAATGTCTGTATACATAACTTAGTGGTGGGGGTTTTCTTTCCCCTCAATATCAATTATATATTCATTTATCATAAGTATCCAAAAGGATATATGGTATTTTTTAGTGATAATTAAGAAAACTTTAATATGGAAATTATCAAAAATAAAATAAATTAGAAATGTGAAGTGAAAATTAAATTATAATTTCATTATATAATACTTTTTTATAATAGAGAAAGTATTTCATAACATTATACTAATATCATCTGACGTGGTTGCCTTTAATATAGAAATGATATTGCACTACATATCTATATGAATTTGAAAATTAATTTTTATTATAACCCAATTTATGTAATTATCATTGACTTGTTAGGGTCAAAGGGTTGGCCATGTTAATTCAAGTGAACATAAAATTTTATACCTTTCCTTATTTTTGTTATAATATTATTTAACACATTGAGGTTACAATTCTCATGTATTTCTCATCCTCGTATTTTTGATCCCTTAATAATTCTATAGTTTAACAATCCACCATGTTTTCTTCCTCGAGATTGGTGAAATCTATGCAAGGATAATTAATTATCAACAGGAGTAGTCAAGATTTGAATTTATATTACATAAATTTAGTATATAACAATAAATATTATGAAGAAAAGTATATTATATAAAAAAATTAAGCTACACATCAAACAACCTTTTTTCTTTAAAACATTAATGGGTTTTACTCTTCTATAAAGTATTCAAATACCATCCTTGTGGTCCCCTCTAATGTACAAGACACTATCTAAATTAGAACAATGTAATGATTTTGATATCACAATTAAAGGGCAATCTTCAATTGAGTATTCATCTAACCCTGAGGTTGTTTTACTCAACAGAAGATTAGTGTACCAATTCCAATTTTCTAGAATTCTGAAATAAAATAAATAAACTACTTATGATTCCATTATGAATAGTTTTTATTTATCCCTTACACACTAAAATTCATCATCACAAATCCCCATTCATCGAATTTAGCTACAATTGTGTGGTCAACCCATTTGAATTGGAAATTGGTAATTGAAATTTTTTATAATAAAAATCATATGTCGGTTTTATGATTCCGAAATATGAAATATTGAAATAAATTTGATTTCAATCCATCGAACTGGATATAATAATCACTTCCCCCATAAGAATACATTCATTTCTTTCATCATACTACAATCATATTATTCCATTATATAGAAAATATGACCATTAATTTAAAACTAGAGTAATATATAACATTTAAATTTGGTCCCCAATAAATCCATTGGATTCACTCAGTAATTTAATTTGTATTTTTAGATAACTCTTTGTAAATATAACCTTGGATCCATCCAATGAACAATTGATTATAGGTATTTTATATCCATCCTTCACCCCTGGATTCAAATTTATATGTATCACTTTGTTAGATTCTATGTATAGAGTCACCTCTACACTGTTATGTAAAGTGTAATGGTGAACTTCCATATATATATATATTGTAAAGGTAATTATAACAACATATTTTATATATATCCATTCACCATTAAGGCATTTCATGCGATGATATTTTGGGAGAACAATGTAATCAACATATAATAGTCAATCAGTACATAATTTAATAGATTATTCAATAATATGTCACTCTACAATAAACCCTTCTAGATGAATTCAATTCATGACAAACCCTTTTAAAATCTTAATATACTATTCTATGTTGTTTATCTATGTGTCATTTATAGGTAAGTGTAGTTAAATGTCCCTAACCAAGTGAACCATTTTTGGAATATTATATCAAATTATAATTTGGGGAAGAACATCTCTAATCAACATAATATGACTAAAAGTTATTTATTCATGATTGGTAACATTGATGGGTCTAGAACATTACTTCATTTGGCTTTGAAAAAATAGAAATATATGGTTAATCTCTGTTATAAATTTTTAGGAAGACTGAAATATAAATCTAAAAACATTTAATCATGCATCAAAACATAAAATTGATTTTATTTTAAAGACCCTCACTTCAAATTAATCATTGAAACAGCATTTTTTATATTTGATTCCCTATATATCTTTTAATCCATTAATAAAGTTGAAAATTTGAATTATTTCTTTTCTGTATAGAGTGTAATCTATTAGGGGAAGAAATTATTTCCTTTCACCCTTAACTATTTATAACTCTTCCCTTATTCCCATGTTAATAATATCCAAACTAGTGTTAATTCTATATATTATTTTATATGGATCATTTATTAATATTCTAATCACATTATTGCATACATTTTTTTCTATGCAGATGACATCAAGAAATTTTTGATATACAAACAATTTCATTTTGGTTATTAAAAGAAAATTTATTGATTTTTATAACATGATTTCATAAGGTGTCTTATAAAAGGTTTACCAAAACCATTTTCAATATATTTTTATTTTTTGGGATTTGATCACCTATTTATAGAGATGAAGTTTTTAATTTTACTATATTTTAATTGAATGATGTCATCTAGGATCATTCATTTATTAAGGTAAAAATTTATGATATCACAAATACAAAATCTTCAATGAATGTTTCATACTAATTAAGTTTTTACATTCTTCCCAAATGGGACACCATAACATTCCATTATTGTTATAGCCTGGAAAGTTTCAATAAAGAAGAAATTAAATTACTATTTTGTAAGAAATGGATCTCAATATAAACTCTTCACTTATATTGGAATCAAAAAATTAAATATTTATATCCCTCTTCAATTTCATATCTTCAATAAATGGATCGAAAAAGACATCAATATCATTAACAGATTATTTTGGTCCAGATATAACTATAAAAAACATAATGTATTTTAATTTCATTTCAATATAATATGTAATGTTATAATTTACCAACACAACTGACCATGTATTGTGAGTACAATTTTTTTACACCAAATATATTTATTCTATCAATTTATAAATGGAGTTTTTTCTTCTAGTTTCCAAATTTAGGATACATAAATAAAATTTATTCCACCGAGGTGATCCCGTTGGGTGAAAAGTTTCCCATTGTCAATTATTGTATTAATGTGAAACATAAATTGTCTATTAGTCTCCTGATATATCCATTTATTCATCTAAACGATTATATTATTGGAATTTACCCGATGTCTTTTGATAGAATAGGTTAATCTTTCTTGTATCAATCTACACTACACTTAGAGGGTATTTTTTACTAATTCATGGTTATTGTCAATGAATAAAAAACAAATTGAACATGTTTGTATTTTTTTCAAATAACATACCCATTGTGCATATAAATCACTTAACATCATATCTTTAACAAGGAAGTTTATTTTAATGTTATATTATATCGTCTAAAAGACCATGTAAATATGTAAAATTGGTTTCACTCCATTTGCTGCTATATTTCAAATTAAAAAAATTGAATATAGCTGAAAATGTTTTATATTTAGTAAAACCATTATACAATAGACTATTTTTTCATTATTCCCTAATCTATTTTTTGAGATGTTATTTTTCTATCTTTGTTCTTGCTGACATGGGAAGTTTTATAGTGTTCATTTATACCATAATAAATTATTTTCTGGTAAAATAACCCTTGGAAGTGATATCTGGAAAGTTTATGATTTTTGTGTGTTATATCATGTGTGTGTGTGTGTGTGTATATGGGGTGTCCGAGGGGGTGGGGGCTGTCCATGTGGGTGGGGGGTGTTCAGGGGGTGTGGGATATCAAGGGGGTGAGGGAGTCCAAGGGGTGTCCAAGGGGGAGGGGGTTGTGTCTCGGAGGGTGTGGGGGATGCCCAAGGTGTTTGGGGAGTCCAAGGGGGTGGGGGTGGTGTCCTGGAGGTGAGGGGGTTGTCCAAGGGGGTAAGGGTGTCCAGGGGGTAAGGGTGTCCAAGGGGGTGTCTAGGGGTGAGTGGGTTGTCAATGGGGGTAGGGGGTGTCCAGGGGGTGGGGGTGTCCAGGGGGTGGGGGATATCCAGATGGGTGGGGGGATCTCCAGGGGGTGGGGGACTGTCCAGAGGGGGGGGGTTGTCCAGGGGGGCTGTCCAGAGGGCTGGGGGATGTCCAAGGGGGTGGTGGTGTCCAGGGGGTGAGTTGGATTTCCAATGGGGTAGGGGTGTCCAGGGGTTGGGGTGGTGTCGAGGGGGGTGAGAGGGATTTCCAGGGGGTGGGGTGTATAGGGGTTGTCTAAGGGGATAGGGTTGGGGTTGGGTCAAGGAGGTGGGGGTGTCCAGGGGGGTGGTGTGCATCGGGTGAGTGGGCTGTCCAAGGGGGTATGGGGTGTCCAGGGGTGGGGGTGTCTCGGGGGGTGGGGAGGGTGGAGGGGGATGTCCAGAGGGGTTGGGGCTATCTAGGGGGGGTGGAGATTTTCCAAGGGGGTGGTGGTGTCCAGGGGTGTCCAAGGGGGTGTGGGTGGTGTCGAGGGGTGTGAGGGTGATGTCCAGGGGGTGGGCTAGGGGGTCCAGGGGGTCTAAGGGGGTAGGGTGGGGGTGTCCAGGGGTGGGGTGGGGTGCATGGGGTGAGTGGGCTATCCAAGGGGTTTTGGGGTGTCCAGGGGGTGGGGGTGTCTCAGAGGTGGGGAGGGGGGCTTTCCAGAGGGGTTGGGGTTGTATATGGGGTGGGGGTTTTCCAAAGGGGTGGTGGTGTCTAAGGGGTGTCCAAGGGGGTGGGGGTTGTCTAGAGGGGATGGGGGGATTTCCAAGGGTGGGTGTTTTCCAGGGGGGGTTATCCAGGAGGTGTCCAAGGTGGTGGGGTGTTCATGGGGGGTGAGGGGGCTTTCTAAGGGGGTGGGGGTTCCAATGGGGTGGGGGTGGTTTCTAGGGGGTGATGGGCGCTCTAGGGGGTGGGGGTGTCCAGGGGTGTGGGGTGTCTAGGGGGTGTCAAATGGGGTAGGTTGGGGGTGGTTTCTAGGGGGTGAAGGGGTTGTCTAGGGGGGTGGGTGTGTCAAGAGGTGTCGAAGGGGTAGGGGTGAGGGGTGGTGTGCAGGGGGTGGGGGTGTCCTGTTGGTGGGGGTGGTGTCTGGGGGGTGAGTGGGCTGTCCAAGCGGGTAAGGTGTATCTAGGGTGTGGGTGGGTGTCGAGGGGGTGGGGTGTCCAGAGGGGTGGGGGTGCTGTTTAGGGGGGGTGTCCAGCGGGGTGGTGGTGTCCAGGGGGTGTCCAAGGGGGTCAGGGTGGTGTATAATGGGGAAGGCGGTTTGACATCCCCCTCACCCCCAAAACACCACTCCCCCACCCCTGGATATCCCCACCCCTATGGACACCCCCACCCCCTGGACATGCCCCCACCACCTATAGACTCCCTACCCTCTTGGACACCTTGGATAGCCCCCTACCCCCATTCACAACTCCTACCCCCTTGGACAGCCCCACCACCCACTAGACACCCCCTACCCCATTGGAAACCCCTTAATATATATATATATATATCCCAATGATTTCATTGAAACTATTGGAATATTTTATCTTTAGGTATTCTATACCAACAGTTCTTGTAGAATAACTGGTATAGGGCTATTGCAATGATCATCATTCCAACGGTGTGTGAAACTATTGGGGTATTCTATCCCAATAGTTTCAGGGTATATCCCAATGGTTTTGAATCATTTGGATATCTCTAAATTTCAGTAGTGAATGTATAAATATTTTAATATTTATACTTCATATTTATTTTTTACTGAAGGGTAAATTTGTTATCCAGTTGCACTGGGATGTATTCTTTGTGTTTATTAAGAATAAAGGATCAAAGATGAATTTAAAAATATTATATATAACTATATTTTATTTTTAAAATAACTTTCATGCATATTTTTTTTCAAATACACGCCCCCATGGACACCCCCACCCCATGGACACCCCCTGGATAGGTCCCCACCCCCTGGACACGCCTACCCCCTTGGAAAACATGGACAACCACCTACCCCCGTGGACAACCCCTACCACCTTGGAAAGCGCCCACTACCCCCTGGACAACCCCTAACCCCTTGGAAACCCTTTTATATATATATATATATATATATATATATCCTTATGGTTTCATTGAAACCGTTGGAATATTTTAACTTTAGGTAGTCTATACCAACGGTTCCTGTAGAATCATTGGTATAGGGCTATTGCAATGACCATGATTCTAAGGGAGTGTGAAACTTTTAGGGTATTATATCCTAATGGTTTCAGGGTCTATCCCAGTGGTTTCAAATCATTGGGATATGTGTAATTTTTAGTATTTATTGTATACATATTTTAATATTTATACTTCTTATTTTTTTTACAGAAGGGTAAATTTGGTATCCAGTTGCACCAGGGTGTATTCTTTGAGTACCTTAAAAATAAAGGATCCAAGATGAATTTAAAACTATTATATATTACTATATTGTCTTTTTAAAATAATTTTCATTCATAATTTTTTTTAAATTTTTACCCCCATGGAAACCCCCAACCCCATGGACACACCCACCTGCTGGACATGCCCCCACCCTTGGACACCCCCAACCCCTTGGATACACTGGATATCCCCTACCCCCATGGATATCCCCTTCCCCCTTGGAAATCCCCCACCACCCCTTGGATAGACCCCTACCTCTTGGACACCCCCTTGCTATATATATATATATATTCCAACGGTTTCATTGAAATTGTTGTCATATTTTAACTTTAGGTAGTCTATACCAATAGTTCTTATAGAATCGTTAGTATAGGGCTATTGTAATGAACATCATGCCAACATTGTGTGAAACCATTAGGGTACTCTATCCCAATGGTTTTAGGGGATATCCCAATGGTTTCAAATCATTGGGATATGTGTAATTTTGAGAAGTGAATGTATACAAATTTAAATATTTATACTTCATATTTATTATTTATAGAAGGGTGAATTTGGTATCTAGTTTCACCAGGATGTATTATTTTTGTACCTTAAGAAGAAAGGATCCAAGATGAATTTAAAACTATTATACCTACCTATATTTTCTTTTTAAAACCATTTTTATGCATATTTTTTTATAATACGCATACATTTGTTTTATATTTCAAAATTGGTTAACATTCAAATTATGATATATTTCATATAAATATATATATTTTTATCTTAAAAAGATGTATAATTTTTATATTTGTTATAGTAAATAATGATTCAAATATGGATTACGACACATCGAATGAGTAATTAATATGAGGAAGGTGTTGATGCCTTCTTGGAATTTTTTAAACAAAATGTTCCAAGAAGTGACATTTTTTTCTCTCTAGGCCTGAAATGTTTGAATATGAAGAAGGTGAAAATTAAAGAGATCAAATATCATCTGATTAGTCATGGTTTAAAATTGAGTTACAGCCCTTGGATTTGGCATGGGAAAACTGGACATAATATCAGATCTACTCGTTATAATGATTTGAATGATGGTAACTCTGATGGAATTGAATAAATGATTGTTGATATTATAGCAAAACAAATTGAGATAGAACCAAAATTTTCCTGTCTATATGGTGATGATGACAAGAATTTGTATCTTTGTTGTATGGATTTTATGGAATTTTTGGTAGTGTTAATATTGATTAACCTGATGTCAAAACATGGATGGAGTGACAGAAGTTTTAAAGAGCTGTTACAATTGTCGAAATATATTCATCCAAGAGACAATGATCTTTCAGATCTACAGTATAAGGCCAGGGAAAAAAATTATTCTTGACGGATTGGGATACAAGAAAATAAATACCTATCTGAATGAATGTATTATATATAGGAATGAATATAAATTTATGTTATAGTGTCCTAAATGTGGAAATCACGATATAAGTTGAATGAAAAATCACAGGCTGATGTAGAGATTACAAATATCCCTTCTAAGGTATTTTGGAATCTTCCTATAATTCAACATATGAAACGTTTATCTGTTAATTCACATGATGAAAAAAGGTAAATATGGCATGCTGATGAGCAGATGTGTGATGGAAAAATACATCATCCATCTGATTTTCCACATTGGAAGAAAATTGATGAGCAGTATCCTATATTTAGAAATGAAATTAGAAATCCTATACTAGGGTTGTGTACAGATGGAATGAATCTATACCGAACCCTCAGTAGCACACATAGTTCATGGCCTATTTTATTGGTAGTTTACAACATCTCCCCTGATGTTTTTATAAAGTGAAAATATTTCATGTTAGGTATAATGATCTATAGTCTAAAGAAACCCGGAAATGATATTGATGTGTTCTTGTCACCACTAATTGATGATTTGAAACATTTTTGGGAGGATAGTATTAGGGTGTCTGAATCTTATAAAATGGAATATTTTCAACTACATGTAGTGCTTATGATCACTATAAATGACTTCCCAACATATGGAAATTTGTCTCGATACAGTGTTAAGGGGAATAAAGAATGTCCAATTTGTGAATAACAGACTTCATATTTTCAATTTCATCATTGGTGGAAAACAATGTACATGGGTCATCGAAAGATTTTTTGTATGGATCAATCTTATATAAGACTAATAAGGCATTCAATGGCTCACAAGAATTTGATATTGCTCCAAAACCTTTATACCCAGATGTATATTTTGAGAGGGTGGAAAACCATGATGTGACATTGGTAAAGAAACAAAAATCTAGTAATGATTTAGATATTTTGATGAAAAGGTCAATATTTTTTGAGCTACAATATTGGATATATGATGAAGTGAAACATAATATTGATGTCATGCACGTGGATAATAGTATCTGTGATAGTTTGATTGGAACATTGTTAGATATTAATGGAAAGACAAAAGATGGGTTGAAAGCAATATTAGAGTTACTATCAATGGAAATACGTTTGGAGTTATCTCCCACTTCTAATGGAAGACAAACATTTATTCCACATGCTTTTCATACATTATCCAATAGAAAAAATTATCTTTTGTCAGTGTCTTCATGATATAAATGTGCCTTAGGGTTATTCTTCAAATGTAAAATTTTTTGTCTCTCTGAAGGATTTGAAGTTGATAGGTATGAAATCTCATGATTTTAATGTCATGATGCAACAAATTCTACCAGTTTAATTGCATGGAATATTTCCCATCTATGTTATAAATAATATAATGAAGTTGTGTTATTTTTTCAATTCAATTAGTAATAAGGTGATTAATGTGAAGGATTTGAAAATTTTGGAAATGGATGCAATTTCTATACTTTTCTAATTGGAAATGTATTTTCCTCTATCTTTTTTTGACATAATGGTGTAATTAATGATTCATATGGTTCCAGAAATAATGATTTGTGGACCTTTATATCTTCGTTGGATGTATCCTTTCGAAGGGTATATGAAAATATTGAATGGGTTTGTTAAGAATACATATCGATATGAAGCCTCTATTATTGAAAAGTATATTTTTGAGGAGGGTGCAGTGTTTTTTATGAGCTACTTGGCTACAGTAGAGAACATAGGTTTCCCTCTATCTCTCCATGAATGAGTTAATAATGAAGGAAAGGGGATTTGTGGCTTGAATGTCAAATCGTTGTCAGTTGAACAGATGAAGAAGTTAGAATTATACATCTCGAATAACATAGTTTATTCTCAACCATATATCACATTGAATATTAATGAGATGAAACAATGTCATCCAAAGAAGAAATAAATGTTGATTTTTAATGATCACAACAACAAATTTTTTTCATGGTTTAAAAAGACCTTACTTAGTAGATCAGATGTATCATAGAAATTAAGATGGTTAGTGGGTGGTCCATGTTTAAAAGTGATAACATGGTCCGGTTATGACATTAATGGATATACATTTCATATGAAAGCTCAGGACAACAAAAGTGCTGTTCGGAGTAGTTGTGTATTTGTGTTTTTAGAAGCAATGCATTTTTCATGTTTTAAAGACAAAAACCCAATTTTAGCCTCAACTGCGTATTTTGGAGTCATTGGAGAAATATAGGAGGTTGATTACTTTAAAATTAAAGTTCCTATTTTTTACTATATATGGTTTATCGATAACAATAGTGTCAGACACGATGGATTTCAAATGATATTTGTTAATCTTAATAGATAGGAATACACAAAAAATTCTTTTATAATGGAAACACATGTAAGATATATTTTCTATGTAGTTTATCAATCAAATAAGTAGTGGTTTGTATTTTTAAAAGGGAAAAATCAATATGTTGGTGGGGATCAACATGATGAAGATTCTGATTTATGTCAGATACCTACTTCCATGGAAATATTAGCAGAACATAATTATGAGCATGTTGAAGACATGGTTTGTCCCATAAGGAATGATCAGGACGAAGAAATTTGCGAAAAAAAATCTATTTTTACATTCCAAATATTACAAGTTACATATTTTTATTTATTGTTTACATTTATTTTTTTCATAAAACGTTAGATATTGTAATTTTTTTCTTTATTAAAATGCGTATTAAAACAAATAAGTATAAGTTTTTTTTATTTTAATTTTCTTTATTTTAGTTTAACATGTTTACCTTTACGTAAATTATATATCTATTATTTTTTTTGAATGAAAATTACTTTACCATGTTTACCGTATTTACCATGTTAACTATATTTACCATGTTAACCATGGATACCATGTTTACCATGTTTAGAATGTTTACCATGTTTACCATGTTTACTATGTTTAGCATATTTTACCATAGTTTACCTTTATGTAACTTATATATTTATTGATTTTGTTGAATGAAAATTACACTACCATGTTTACCATCTTTACCATATTTAAAATTGTTTAACATGACTACCATATTAATCATGTGTACTATTATGTAACTTATTTCAATTTTCGATTTTCTGTTTACATTAGTTTTGTAATATTTTATTTTTTGTTTTTGTTAACTAATTTTTGTTTATTTTATTTGAAGGATAATGATAGATCAGTCAGTTGATCAACCACATGATTCTGGATATGAGCATAATTATCATACCTCAAGTGAGGAACATTCACATTCTCTTCTTGATGTTCCCCAATCATCCACATGTTCTCCCATAACAACTAAAAAGAGTTAAAGAGTTGGTAAATGTTAGTGTACACGTGTGCCACAATTATCACATGCCCGTACACAGGACCAGATGATACACTTTTATTTTGATGAGAATGATATTCCTAGAGGTTCAAATACAAAATATTTTAAGAGTTATGTATCAACTCAGGGTAAGAGAAAGGTAAGTATTTTGTATGATGATCATAGAAGTGTGGACAAAGCGATAATATCTCATTTGTGGGATACGATTTTGGTAAGATATTTTACTATTATTTTCCTATTTTTGAAATGTTTCTAGTACAATATATTTTTCCTCTTCTTTATCAGATGGTATTTGATATTCCTAAAACTAGATGAGTCAAGAAGAAATGTTTATCGATGGCTGATAGAAGATTGGGGGATTTCAAATCAACCCTCACATCTGATTTCATCTTTGGTCATAGGGGTCATGACAATCCATTTCATATATATCTTTTCATAGATGAATACACATAGAGATAGTTTGTTGAATGTAGTAGAAAAGATTCAATTTTGGTAAAGGCAATGTAAACATTTATAATATTTTTTATATAAATGATATTATTAATGTTTTGTTAGTGATTTTTATTCTTAATTTACAACAAACAAGAAAATATCATCTGAAGATCCAATATAAAAATGTATACCCTCGTAGTTTATCTCGGGGAGGGTATACAATATTAGAAGAAAAAATGATGGGAAAAAATTTACAAAAATTGAGAACTGAGTATTCAAGATCTGGAGTGGTTTCCCCTCCATCCCCTCCATCTAGTCATGAAAAATGGAAGAGAGATCGGATGGGAAAAAGGGGAATATCTTTCAAAAGAATCAAGAATCATAGCTGAGGGGATTGTAGGATATTTATTATATTTATTTAAGTTAACTATATTCTTTATATAATTTGAATCATTACATAAATGATCAATTAATTAATACAATATTCTCTTGAAGAGTAGAGCTCACAGGGTGTATATATAGCTACTGGGAGGAAAGATATTTTATCTATAATATTGGGAAGGCCTGAACATCCTAGTCTTGTACGAGGATATCTGGCAGGTGTATCAGTAAGAAAAGTGTAGCCACATTCTTCAACTTCTTCTACTGAGGGTGTTTATAAAAAAAATTCCTTGGAGGCTAAAGTTCAAAATATTAATGCGATGATGGATGAAAATATGAGAGTGTCGGTACAGTCTATGTTTGCAGACATACAAAGAAAATTTCAGACTGCAGCTCCCACTCCTCCACCTCCCCCCTACAGACCCCATTATTAATCCTCCACCTCCACCAGTAGATCCCACTCCCCCACCGAAGCCTATAGACCCCATTTTTATCCTACTCCGCCACAAATTCTTATTTATTGCGAGTTGTATGATGATGATCCTCAACATCATATAGTTTCATATGGGATGGTATATTGTATAGAAGATACATTCATCATCAATAGTAAGAGGTAGAGCATCATATGGTCACTGTACAGGATATTATAGATAGATCATCTCGAGTACCATTATCTACAGATGAGGTGATGACAGTAGGACATAGTATCTGCCATTTTTAAATTTGGCCATCCTGACTTCTGGAACTCATTACCATAGAGGTATGTATGTTATATCTTCTATTATATTTTTTTATTGAAGTTGTTTTAAAATTTGAAAAATAATATATTTTTCTATTTATGTTTACAAGAATACTTCGGAGGTAAATAAATACTATATAGACAACAAAAAAAGACAAATGGCTAAGAAATCAGATACAGAATCTAGTAGTCTAGACAGATTTTCAAGATATTCAATTTTTTTGGCAGATCATTATGATTTTCCAATGGAAGCTCATATTTTTGAATGTTCAATAAATATGGGGATTGTGAAAAATGATTTTATGGAGCATGTTATTGGAGATAAGTTGGGAATCAACATGGTGTAAATTTTTTCCATGTAGTCCTTAACACCTTTTCTCCATGTTATATTTTTAAAAAATGTATACTTTTGTCTGTTTTGTATTAGGTATCTTTATAACATGTGTGAGAAGAATGAGAAGATAGATGTATATGGATTCATGGACCCACATTTGATTTCCCATGAAGCAGCTGTATTGGATGAGGAACAAAAAATGATTTATATTGCTGAAATATTTGAATAGAAAATAATCGCACAGTGTTGGATGACGCCTTTTTGTGAGAGGTATAAAACATATATCTGGAAAAGATTTTACCTTTTAACATAAAAAATAAATAACCTTAAAATTTTATTTTATCAGTGATCATTGGATTTTAGGTTTTTTTTGCCCAAGGGAGAAAACACTTTAATGATATTCTCTCTCCATGGTGATGTGTGAGAAAGTTTTAAGAATGTGTTGGAAAATAAAGTTTCAATTTATTAATAGTTGTATATATTATAATGAATTTTAAATTTATCCCATTTGTATTATTTTCTAATAGGGTACAGGTCTAATTTCAAAAAAACACAAAGAAAAGGAGTGCCAAGATCAAATATGTAAAAGTAATGCTAAATATCCATTTAAAATTTTAAAATTTTGATGTATTACATAAAAATAATATTTTAAATTTACACGCATTTAAACATAATTTTCATGAAAAACAAGGCATTGTCAAATATGGATATTATATGTTAAGATTTATGTATGAAATAATTACAACCGGAACACTTCTAAACTTTAACCTAGTAATGTTTCCTTTTATACTTTTACATAATATTCCATTTTATTTATTCATTATACATGTTAACAACTATCCTTTTAATTTGTACGTATTTGATGACCCTCAACCCTATAGTGCTCAAGAGGTCAAACACTTACAAGTAGAATGGTCAAATTATTTTATAGGTTTGATTGGATTTTAGTTTGTTTGTAGTGTAAAATTTAATTTTGAATATTTTCATTATAATTGTTTATTAGGTAGTAATTTAGGCTGGATTTAGGTTTTTTAGTTTACATTGTATGTTATTATTATTATATATCTGAATGATTAATTTTTCTCAAATTCTTGTTTTGGTCAAGATCTGATGGTTTTTTTGGTATGGATTCCGGTCTTGGGGGGGGTCTAGGGGTGTGGGGGGTGTCCAGTGGGGTTGGGGAGTTTCCAGGGGTGTGGGAGGGTTGTCTAGTGGGGTGGGGGTGTCAAGGGTATCCATGGGGGTGAGAGGGTGTCAAGGAGGGTGGGAGGGCTATCCAGGGGAGTGGGGCCTATCTATGAGGGTGGGGGGGTTAGGGGTGTGGGAGGGATGTCTAGTGGGGTGGGGGGTGTCCAGAGTGTCCATGTGGGAGGGAGAGTGTCTAGGAGGATGGAGGGGATGTCCAGGGGGGTGAGGGGAGTCTAGGAGGGGGGGGGGGGGTGTCCAGGGGTGCCTAGGGGTGTGGGGGGTGGACAGTGGGGTGGGGGTGTCCAAGGTGTCCACGTGGGTGGGAGAGTGTTCAGGAGGGTGGGGGGATGTCCATGAGGGTGGGGGGGGGGGGGGGCTATCCAGGGAATATGCAGGGTTGTGGGGGGGTCAGTGGGGTGGGGGTTTCTAGGGGTGTGGGGGGTTTTCCAGTGGGTTGGGGGTGTCCAGGGAATCTATGGGGGTGGGAGGGTGTCCATGAGGGTGGGAGGGTTGTCTAGGGGGTGGGGGTTGTCTATGAGGGTGTGGGGGGGGGGGATTTCCAGGGGTGTCCAAGGGTGTTTTCAGTGGGTGTGGGTGGGGGGGGGGTTTCTAGGGGTGTGGGAGGGCGCTCTAGTGGGGTGGGGTGTCCAGGGTGTTCAGGGGAGTGGGAGGGTGTCCAGGAGGGTGGGAGGGCAGTCCAGGGGAGTGGGGGGCTTTCCAGGTGGGTGGGTGGTCCATTGCTGTGGGAGGGTTTCCAGGATGGTGGGATGGTTGTCCAGGTGGTGGCGACTGTCAATGAGGGGGGGGGGGGGTAATCCAGGGGGTGTTTAGGGGTGTGGGGTGTCTGGTAGGGTGGGGGTTTCTAGGGGTATGGGAGGGTTATCCTATGGGGTGGGGGTGTAAAGGGTGTCCATGGGGGTGGGAGGGTATCCAAGAGGGTGGGAGGGCTGTCAAGGGGAGTGGGGGCTGTCCAGGAGGGTGGGGGTTATCTAGAGGGTGTCCAGGGGTGTCTAGGGGGTTTCCAGGGGTGTTGGAGGGTTTTCTAGTAGGGTGGGGTGTCTAGGATGTCCATGGGTGTAGAAGGGTGTCCAGGAGGGTTGGAGGTCTTTCTGATGGAGTGAGGGTTGTCTAGGAGGGGTGGTGTCTTTTGGGTGTCCATGGGTGTGGGTGTGTCCATGGGGTGGGAGTTTCCAGTGGTGTGGGAGGGATATATAGTGGGGTTGGGGTGGGGGTGGGAGTGTGTCCAAGAGTGTAGGAGGTAAGTCCAGGGGTGGGGGTTGTATAGGAGGGTGGGGGCTATCTAGGGGTGTGGGGTGTCCAGTGGGGTGGGGGGGGGGTTCAAGGGTGTGGGAGGGTTCTCTAGTGGGGTAGGGATTTTGGTCTGTTTTTGGTATAGTTTTGGTCTTTTTTTTGTCTATTTTAGGTATTATTTGGAAGGGAATAGTTGTGGTTGAACGTCTTTATTAAAAAAATTGGTTTTTACATCGGTTATTTTATAACCGACATACAAAATTCTTGGAAATGGGTTTTAATGTTTGTTATTTGAAAACTGACGTAACAAATTCATGGGAATGGTTTTTTACATTTTTTATTTCATAACCGACATAATAAATTGTATGGAATAGTTCTTTTACATTGGTTATTTTATAACCGACATATTATATATATTTTCACATTAGTTACTATTTAACTGGTGTGATTGAATGCTTGGAAAACTGTTTTATAACGTCAGTTATGAAAATAAACGATGTGATAAATGCTTATGAGGGGTAGTTTATTACATCGGTTATTATTTAACCGACGTCAAAAAGTTTATACCACACAGGTTATTTAAAAACTGACGTAATAAATCATTTCTCTGAAGCGTTTTCCATGTCAGTTTTTAGGAACTGAAGTGAAAAATGCTTTTGATTTTTGGTTTTTACATCAGTTTTTAAATAACCGATGTAAAAAACAATATTTATAACGGCTCTTGTAATAACTTCGGCTAAAATACGACATAAAAAATAAAAAAAATAACCGTCATAAAAAAGTTTTTCATCACTAGTGTATTTAGGTTCTCAAAACTTTTTGGATAATCAAGAAGCCCATCTTAAATTTTTATTTTTTAATTATTCCATACAATCTCCATAATCATTAATATTAGTGTTCATATAAAATGACATATAAAAGGTATCATCATCCTAGAAATTAATGAAATATAGTTTTTATGCTTGTTTTTTCCAAAATTTTAAACTTCTGTATATTTTGTTGTAAATCAAATTTTCTACCAACTCTTCTAGACGAAATTATACTAAATAAAATCAGCATAAAAATGAATAAAGGATTAGAGAAGTGTTTATGCAGGCTTTATTGAAAACATGGTGAACTATTTAAATCCATCCTCATGCTCCTTTATCATATGATTAACATCCATCAATTTTAGATTCATATCCATCCTACAAGGTTTCTTAATTTTCATTTTTTTTAAAAATAAACACACATAAGGTGTGAATAATATATATATATACATTGATATTTAAAAAAATAATTAGAATTTGAATGTATGCATGCTATTTTATAGGAATGTTTATATATCTTCAAAATGTTTAAGTAAACTACTCTAAATCTAATTATTACTATCCTCCAAAGATAAATTATTCACTTTTCAACCCTCTGTCACTCTTTCATTTTTTTTTATTATTCAAAACCCACTCTTTCCACACTTATTTTCCAATAAAAACACCACTTTGAATAACATCCTAAATATGTTTTCAATAAATTCTATTTTTTTAATTTTCATCAATTAATCTTATAAGTGATAAATAAATCAATTATAATCCTTCCTGGGAGACAACATAATACATCTATATAGGATTCTTAAGTAAAAAATATTTTCTGTATCCAAACCCTTTAGAAATCATATTAATAATACAAATAAATAAAAATCAATCCATTTTGAATCAAATAATATTTTAAGTGAAAAATAAATCAATTGAAAACCTCCTTGAGAGAACACATAAGATAACTATATTACATTCATAAGTAAAAAAAATTAAGTATCCAAATCATTTGAAAATCATATTAATATATGAATAAATCATGTAAAAAAATCGTATCATAATAATATGTATAGTAATATATGAGTATGTATCCACTATGTTACATATTAATAATATATTCTATTCCAACTCCAAAACCATGTAAAGAAATAAAAATTAAAGGAAATTGTAATACATATATGAGATAAAATTAGATGGATATAAAATTTATTTCCACGAACACTACATTATTATAATATAACTTAACTATATTGATACTTATAGACTCTACATAAACGTTAAATTAGAATAAACTATCACATGATGAAAATATACAACAATTCTAAATTCATATCCATATATACACCAAAAATATATTTTTATATAGATATTTGTTTATGTACATAAATATATAAGGATATATATATTCATACATATAAAATTATATATTTCATAGGAAAATGTGTGTTCCCCTATATATTTTATACATCTATATAATATCATGAGATGAAATAAAAATAGAAATATAGTAAATATGTGTGATTTCATTATGAGTATATTTTTTTGTTACTTTGTAACAAAAAAATATTAACTTCATAATTTCATTTTATTTTTCATTTAGTTTTTTCATGGGTGACTATAAATATTCCCAATAAATTCTATTAATAATTTTTTTATAATACAATGTTAAATGTGTAAAAATAAAAATAACTAAAAATTGAGTGTTTAAACACTTTGTAAATCTAATGTGTTGGTCATTAGGTACACCAGAAAGCCACTACAATAACCATATTCCAATGGGAATGGATATCGTATAGTACATGGGATAAGAACTAAGAAGGGTGGAATAATGATATATTGACTAAAAAGTAGTAGAAAGAATCACATAACCTAGGTTTTGAAAGGGTCGATTCATCTGATAATTTTCTGAAGGGTAGAGGAAAAGGTTCAGTTCCAAGAGAGATAGAATAGTGTCAGTGAGTGTGGTTCTCTATTAAGGTTGTATTTAAAAGATTAGAATTTTTTTATGAGTGATTTCAAAAAAAGATCTGTTAATATAGGTTTTATATTTGAAAAATAAAATACAATTATAAAACCTATATTTGTTAATTCTGACTTTAAAGACTAATATAGATATGTCATTACCACCACATTTAATTTTAGTACTAGTAAAACCTTTATATATCAGTTCATTTTGGAAAGCACTGATAAAAATTATATAAAACAAAATACCAAAATATTAAATGAATATATATTAAAAATAAAAAAAATTATGAAAAAGTAAAAATTTATTATCATTATTAAAGAAAAAAATCATAAATGCATGAATGTTATAAATGAGTGAAATTTAATAAATAAAAATTACTAGGCTTTAAAAGTATTAAAAAATGAATAAGTTTTATTAATTATATACCCAAACAGATCGAACAATGGATTTTGTATACACAATCCCATGGTCATATAAATTTTTCTAAAAAAAGAAACACACACATACACATTCACAATGGGTTTGAAGTAAAGAATGTTTGGTATAAACAATTCCACTAGAAGATAACAACATTCCATCGAATATAACACTATAATCTGCAAAAAACGGGATTTATTTTATATTATGTTGACCTCTTCTTCCCCAAATCTACCCCGACATGATATAAGGATACCTATCCTTTATTTAATCGAATTCGCTAGAGTAATTTAATTATAAAAATACTCTTCAATTCTATTTTGAGATTCAACATCTTCTTATAGATTTAATATAGGATCAAATTATGGTTCTTCTCTATCTTGAAATGGATCAGCAAGTTTTCTATGAAGATCATCATTGCATTATTTTCTTTATACATCATGATTTGGATCATCATCCCCAAGAGAATATTTATTGGAGAGAGTCTCATCCAAAAGAATATCATGTGAAAGAGAAGAATCACTAATAGAGGAAAGTTCCTCATGGAGATAATCCACATAATTTTGCATGCCTTTATTTGAATCAAACACAATAATTACAAAAATATCAACACTCTTATACATTAATATCATAGAACATGAAGATTCAGAAGTCCTATTAGTCCTCCATTTCTTTATAATATCCTTCCTCTCATGTCCCTAAATGCAGTGCCTATAATATTTAGGGATGTTGATAGACTCAAGCACATAGAAGAAGTTGGTGGAGGAAACATCAATAGTATACCTTATTTTCCCCTCTAGAATGATATTCGTATTAACCTCAGGAGTGTAAGTAGCATGGGAATGAGAGTCAAAATCATTCCTTTTTATGTCAGCTTTCCCATTTCACTATTTTTTCATCCAAATTCTAAAAACATTCTGAGCATTATTTTCCTACATAATCCCAAAAATCCTTTTAATGTTATATTTCTCCAAGGAATTACCACTGAAATTTCACCTATTTTTGGAGATGATGTTTCTTTAGGTCTATGGTTCTTGTTTCTAGGCCTCTATCTTGGAGTGAAGTCTTATACATTAGCTACTATAGCCCAGACATGATGGTTTTGTGTACATGACCTGTGAGTGTTCTCAAAAGATACCCCCTTTTATATAGGATTTTTTCTATAGTATTAAATGTTTTCATACTTGCATGTGCAGTATTATCTACAAAATTATTGGGAATTGGGTGACCCAGGACACCGGTAATTAGAAGCATCAGTGGGAATTCAACCCTTCCATGAATAGGGGTAATAGTTATGTGTGCCTTCTCACCATGTATGTTGATGGTATCTGTAGTGTCATGAAAAATCCACATAAGGTATAGAAGATAGTCCCTTAAAATAAGTGGAAGAATCTACCCAATCTTCATCAATAATTTGGGCAAAATATGAAGAATTTTTAGAAGAAATTGTAAAGGACCTAACCAGTCCATGTACCAGTTCATAATCAGTGGTTCACGACTGATTTGGTGAACCATGCCACCCACGAATGTTGTCGTTCATGAAACGGAGGAAGATCTCTTATGCGGGTGTGAACCAAATGGCCGATGAAGTGTGGCTAGACCGGTCCGCAGTCACAAACAGTGCCAGTCACGAACCAGGAGGACCAAACCCCCACCGCACACCGCATCATTCACAAAATGGATGTGAACCCATTCGCAGCTATGAATCACCCCCGTGATAGAGTTGGTTCACAGGTGAGGTGAATTCAATATACCCTACGAATCTTGGGTTCACTAAGTCATCCATAGGTTGTGTTTTCTATCAGGGGCCTTCACAAAAGGTGTTTCATGACCATAGATACAACCCTTTCTCACCTCAATAAAAGGATGTCAAGGGGGAGAAGAAAGGAATCGGCTGATTTAGGATCAGATTCTTGGTGTTCGGGTCATTGAATGAAGGAATCAGACTTTTGTAGAAGGAAGAGGCTTTAGGGAGCATATGAATTCACATAACACGAAGTTCTGATTCGCTAACCAGCAAGATGTATTAACAGGGGATGAATTGGTAAAAACTGAAGAACGCATAAGTAAATTGGTAAACTTCAAACCAAAAATTGGTAAACTGAAAACCGTGGCCTCTACGCAGATGCACTCCCTATGAACTAGGGAACCTATGCCCCTTTTTCAATCCATTTCACCATGTAGCACCCCCCTACACGGACGAAGCCCTAACCGGCACTACCCCCAGTGGATGCCGCTTGAGAGAACTCTAGTTCCATGTACTAATTTGGTACGCAGACCAAACCCGAAGCTTCATACTACTCTGATACGTGGGATTCCCCTCAGTCTACATACCACACTGGTATGCAGAAGGCCTCCCCATCCATGTATCACCTACCTACGTTAAGGGCACTAGTCCTCGTATGACAATGTGACCCTCTAAGGCCTTTATTTTCTCCACACCCCGAGTAAGATTAAGCCCTTCCAATTCAGTGCAACCCTCCAGAATCCCTTCATTAGCCTATCCATAGACACTAGGCCATGGCCTCTCCCAAATCCACCGGACCGGCATGCTGAAACCTTCAGGCCAATTAGTGTGCCCTCCTGAGTTTACATACCCACGGTAGGTGGAGACAAAGGGGTAACCCTATCCCTTGAATGCACATCTAGAGAATTATTAGGGTTTCATACCCACGATAGTCCATAGTCCTAGCCCAGGAGCCCCTTTGTGCCTCTCCACTCATCAGGATTGAGGTATCCCACTTGATTTTCCATTCAATGAGTGCCAGCAGTGAGCACTTCTCCCCTCCCCTAAATAGAGTAACATGGCATCCCTCCTAGAGTAATCCCCACACAATCCTCATCGGATGACAATTTCCTTTCCCCTTCATATGGGAAGGTTCATTGTTCCATTCCTTTTACCACCATACTAGAACCTCCGTTGACGAGACTTCTACCTTCGTTCCCTACTCGAAACTAGGGGGAATGGAAGTATCATTGTATCAGGCCTCCCCCTCCACTGTCGTCTTCCTCTTCTCCTCTTAGTAAGGAAATGTGCATGGGTTTCCAAATCATTCACATTCTCTTGTTTCTCACACTGAGCATGAATCAGGTGGGATTAGACATTTGTGATGGCCACGACATCCGTACAATGATGACGGTAGAACTAAATATGTGGGTTTTGATCCCTATCTCTTAAGAAGGGTATGTTGGACACTTCCCTGAGGTTCAATCCCAACTCAGCCCACCAACCACATGTAATCCCAACCATACCCCAACATGGGCTGCCAATCACGCCCTTGAAAGGAGACTATCATGTGTAGCCCCTGACCTTCCAAAACTATGTACACCTTAAATCCCAACTAGCTGGGATATATATGAAATCTCCCTGAGGAATAATCCCCACTTCCAAGTCTGACACCCATCAATCCTTATCAGACTGTGTCCTCATTACCCTAGAAGAACCGTACCCGGGACCTGGAAATCATTTTCCCTCAGGTCCTCTGTGCTACTTCAGCGTAAGTCCCGCACCAACCTTGAATGGATACTTGTTTTCTAGATGTCCTTTCCACATGACATTAAACAATACATTTGGGTCCTTGTCACATGACCTTAAAAGGTGATGTCTCCCATTATGTGGCACTGAACTGCATGGATTATGATTCATTTCACAAGGATACGTAGGAACCCCATATTACCGGTTTGATCCAGATTCTCAAGTCACTCTATGTACCCCCTAGATGAAAATAAACTCAAGAGTACCCAATTATAAGGATTGAGACCAGTGCTATCTGAACAAACTCAAAATTCCCCAGAATTGTTAATCCAATGAGGGATGGTAAACCTCATACGTAGATGGTTCTGAATCCCTACGTATAACTGTGACTGGAAACCCAGGGGTAATCCATGGATACTCTTCTTAGAGATAATCCAAATATTCATGAACATATGAACACATCTTAAATCTATAAGAGAGTCCTGTAATAGGAAATAATTTTTCCCAAAGGGTGCGATGAGTCTGAATTTACATCCCCTTGACCAATGTGAATTTTTAAGTGTTGTTGGACATATCACCCACCGAGCACTCGTCTTTGGAAATAAGATTCATAGATCATTGGATACAAAGACCATTAGGAATTGTTGGGACCGTGAATAAACTCGTTGGAGACCAGGAGAAGCCATGGATATAGGGAACTCGGTAGAAATTATTAAATAGAATAGAATCCCTTTAATCATACACAGGAACCGATCATGTCTCCTTCGTCGTGAAACAAAAATGGTGAACCCGACGTGAATCTTTAACTATCGTGAAGGATTTACCCTAATATGAAATTATCCATAACAATAAATGGGTGATTAATATCCGAAAATCCATCTTGTTCATTCTCCAACCAAAAGAAATAGACCTGGCCATGAGCCATTAAATGAGGAGGTGAAATAATCCCACTTTTCATCCCCTTTCATGCTCAAAAGGAATGCCAAGCAAGGTCATTAATTACGCATGGTATTATGAGATGCTATGTCGACAGTTTTTACTATTTGTAATTTACAAATGTTTTATAGTTATGTAACTGTGCTTCCTTCAATCCAATGGAATCACAATGTCATTCAAATACATGCCTGATGATCAATGTGTAGACCGGGAATCTTAATCGGCAGAAGACCCTGTCACCCACCCAGCATCTTCAATGTTGGGAATCAGATGCACTGATATGAGAATACCACCTGAGAAGTTCTCTCTGGACTGTTGAGGCGTCTTTTTACACCCTCCAGTCAGCTAAGTCCCATCGGCTTCCAGCCTAGTAGCAATTGAGTGAGAATATCTAGGCAGGCCCTGTAGCCGTTTTGAACTGTTTCGATAGCCTGTACCCAAAACGATACAATGAATACCTCTCTTATCTTAGGAAGGTGGATGAGGTCGATGTTGATGACTTCATCCCCACAAGAAGGGGGTTCCACTCCAAGTCCCCCGCTAGAAAATGTCGCCATAACTACGTCGTGACCTCGTATCCTAACCCTGAAGAGGATACCAACCCAAGGTTCCACACCCATGATCCCCAAGCTCCTGCCCCTCGGACCACCTACCTAGGGCGGTGAAAATTCAACCAGGAACATTTCATCACCCTCCTTCATGAGGAATAACTCAGCTGCTCAGACATGGAGACGTATCATGGGCAGGCCCATGCACATGTCCACTCTTCTATATCACTACATCCCGACATGGGGGAAACCCACGAGCAAGCGTGCATCCCCACAGAGCCTCGTCAATACTGTCACCCATACAGGACAACACCTACCCGACATGCGCCTTTCCCTGCCAGTGATCATGAATCCCACCAACCATACATGGTGGAAATCTAGCGCCTATAAGACCAGATCCTCACAAATGCTCCTAACGCCCATTATCCCAAAATAGTGGTGATCAACAGGAAGGCATGTTACCCTACCAATAGAGGCCACCGAATTGATATGGTGGGACACCAATATATGAAGGTCCATCTCCCTGTGGATTCATGTAAATTCCATCACCCCGATGGGGCGATAAAAAGATAAGTAAACTGGAATATCCCATCATAGGGGCAGACTCGTTCACCTACCGCAACACAGGAGAATCTTCAGTATCCACTGACCACTGAAGGATCGGAGCAATACATTCCTACTATGACATTGGAATGGGCCCTCATACCCATTTCATACAAGGATGTCTCTCTAAATATCCTGGAAATGATGGATGAGTAGGTATCAATGCTGGATCATATCATGTAGACATTCCATATTCTAATTGCATTAGCGGCAAAAACATGGACTTGGGCCTGTGAGCCCATCTTCCCAATTGAGGTGAGTCATATAAGAGAATAGATAGCCACCTTAGAGAATATATTCATCCCTAATTCTTCCTAGGAGGGTATTTAGATATATCCTGTTATACAAGGGAAACCGTATCGAGCATACTCACTCGTTCCAACTAGGGGACACCTGTCCATCATGGTGGATTCTCCAGGGCAGACATATATCCCTTCCAGAACTCAAGATGTTATTTGGCGTATCCTTGTATAATAATAGGACCCAATTAGATAAGTACCCAGAGGTGATGACTGTCATCAATAGTAAACGGTCCCCGCTGCTCGCAAGAGAGCACCCCGAACTTTCCAAAGGTAGCTAGAAAATGAGGAGTGGGTCTATGATTCCTCTCTACTGGCAGTTGGGGTTCTCAATGCCTCCAAAAATGTCTCAAAGGCTCAAAATCCTTCAAACCTATTACCATACTATGATAGCGGCATTATTAGTTGCGAATTTCCTCCCTACAATGTCGCTACCAGCGGCTCTAAAGGTCCTCCCCAGATCACCCATGAGGGCATCCCTCATTGGCATATAACGATCGATCATGAGAGTTCCTCTTTTGATGTGATTCATGGAATAACTCTGTGTGACCAAAAGTTAGAGCAACAAGAAGGTCCACCACTTATTGTGATTCGAATTGATGGTCCTCCCCAGGGTATACACTACAAACACTCTCCGTGTAGTGGGACCAAAAATTATGATGGTATACCTCACCATCATAGGCACAACTGTAGATGTCCCCCCGTAGTGATGTCTCATCCAAACAAGAAGGTACTCCCATTATTGTGGCTTTCCCCTAAGGTTCTCCCCAGGGGTTACATGGAAACAATATTTCACATATCCAAGCATCAGATTATGGTGGTAGTCCTTGCGACTATAATTGTAAAGGTCACTCCGCAAATACATCAAGCAATGAAAAGGCCCTCCCCTTGTTGTAGTACAATTTGAAGGCCCTCCCCAGGGTGTGCCCTGTAAATATTCTCCATGTGACAGTTGTGATGGTATTCTTCACCATTATAACCACCATTGTAAAATTCCTTCCCGCAATGGCCTTAAGAAACAAGAAGGTCCTCTGCTTGTAGTAGTGTGTCTTGAAGGCCCTCCCTAGGATGCACACCGAATTTCAAACCATGGTGGTAATACTTTCGACCATGAAAATCATTGCGAAGGCCCTCACCGAAATGGCCTTAAACAACAAAAAGGTCCTCCGCTTACTATAGTCCACTCTGAAGGTCCTCCCTAGGGTATGCACTACGGAATTATTTCTGGCAGTCAGACATCAAGCCGCGATGGTAGTCCTCGCCACTGTAGCGCCAACCACAGAGGTCCTCCCTGCGGTGACATGTCATACCGAAAGGAATGCCCTTCCCTTTCCAAATAAAGTATAGTAAATCCCTCATATGCTGAGGCACTTAGAAGGAAGGAATCGAGAATGTCAGATTCCCAGTCAACTTTCAACGACATACTTCTTTAATTAAGAGACAGTCTGGGTCCACGTTCATCCTTTGATCCACCCCGAAGCTACCCATGTAACGATTCGATCCATAACATCCCTACTACCTCAGATAATACTGTCACGGAGTGCCTCAGTTGGGCTGATCAAGTAGAGGAACTGATGGTGGAGGCATATGTTGATGTATTGAACCTGAGGAAACTGATAGCCAGAGATGATATACCGGTCATGTTTTAGCCCACGACCACCTATCCATTCGACATACCAAGAGAGTTGTCAGAAGAAAGCGTACATGACATCGAATCCAATATGCAGACAACCCTTTTCCAGTTGAAATTAAACTTCATACCATATAAAGGGTATGTAGATAATGTCATGACAATAAAATATCTCATGGATCACATTGACCTAGAAGCCCTTCCTTCAGCATGACGCCCGTGATCAGATAGGTGAAAAATGACCTTGAATTAACCTACCTCTGTGAACTGCACAATTAAATCACATTATTGATGACTCTATGATAGGAGTTCATATTTGGGGAAGGGAAGAACATGGGGCTCTACATTTCACTCCCCTTCCCATCCAGTAGAACCCTCTAGGTGTAAGGTCTTAAAATACCATAACTTCAAGAAAATAGTAAAATGAAGTCCCTATTCCAGAGAGGCACCACATACGACTTAAACAGGCATTGAGTAAGTCTAAAAAGTTTCAGACCCGATGAGAGTGATTGTTCCACGAACTCTTGAATCAGGCTACTGAGAACATTATACAGGCTTCTTGACTAAGAAAACCCAAACTGAGATCAGTTCTTGCCTGCCCAAAGGTAATTAATTCACAGGTGAACAAGAAAATAGGTTTGTCTCACCCTCTAATGGGAGCACATGAGATCATGCAGGAAGTGATAGTAGCAGAAATAGCTGCAATACGGGACCAAGGCCATCCAACAGGGTTAGGGGAATTTTTAAAAACAAATGCCCCCATAAGACCAAAAAAGATGGGAAGAGGCACAACTCCCAAGGAACAGAGTCAATCATATCCCCCCTGTCTGGGGGAATTTTTACCTCAACAGAAACCTCCCCTACAAGAATCAGTATTCTATCATTTGGGGAGGATAGTTAGAAGAGGAGGTTCCTATCTAGTCCCATCCTTTGAAACATCACCCCCTCCAAGAGGGTGGCATTCTGTAAGGTCGCACGAATGATCTTTCTGTGTCAAACATCGTCAAAAGACTCGAAGACAAGTGCATGAAGGAAGGGGTAAAACAAGTATGGGGTATAAAAGGTCCTCTTACTACTTGAAGATAAAACCTCCCCCACCCCATATTTTGAATCTGTCAACATCATGGATGTTAACCCCACTGATGGCACCGAAGAAGATAAAAATACAGATGGATTGAGAGACGATGGTTCCATTTAGGTTGTGATTCACCATGAGCCTGAAGGCGTGAACACTCAGAACTAGAGGGCGGCCCTAAACCTGGTCGCTCTAGAAAATCCCCATCCACTTCACCAGCAAGTCGCCAATAGAGAGAGGAATAATGGTCAGGTTTTCTTCAACATTCCTCATTCTCTCAACACAAATTAGCCTCTCATGACCGAATACAGGTTTTCTTGGAAGGAGGAGGAAATGAAGGAATTAAGGTGAATTATCACCGAGCTACTCTAGAGGAACTTTCCGGCTAAATACATTCCCCAAGATGATTCACAATATGAACTTCTAGTAGGTGTTTCTCCACGACAAAGGTTTTACCTGGAAGATGAAACAAAGTCATGGCTCCATCCCAGTGCGACACCTAGCCCATCCAACATCATGAATTTGGGTTCAGAAACATTCCAAGACTTCTTTCGACATAATAGGAAACCATAGTGAGTACATATTAATCCTCCAAATGTACCCTCGATGGTATATGCGCCTCAGGCACCAGACGAGGCAACACCTCAAGTAGTACCCTAGGTTAAACCTATTAAAGATCAGGCTTAACATGATGTAAAATAGGGTCTCATCAACACCATCAAAGCACTGACAGCTCAATTGGAAGTAATGGAAGACCAACATACTCCGATATATCCAGAGAGAAATTCTTACCCAGACTGGGTGAGCAACACGCCACCTAAACCGAATTATTAGAACACTATATTCCCTATATTCAACAGATCAGGTAACCCCGAATAACATTTTATGCACTAGAAACCTTATTGTGACCCTATAATGGGAACTCTGGAACAAAAAGAAGTAGTGAAACTCAAATGATTCGTGCGAACCTTACATGGTTCGACCTTCATCTTGTATACAAGTTTTTTAGATCAATCAATAAAAGTATGGGAGGGTATTTGATAGCAATTCATGTTCCAATTAATCTCAATGTTACCCAAGAATATGACTAGAGACTTCATGAATTGAAAACAGTGGGAGAATGAGAGGGTCTCAAACTTCATCGCCAGATGGAGGGGTTTGACCAACTGTCAGAACATGCCAATTCCCTCGGATGATATTATTGCTATATGCATTAACAACCTCTGAGATGAATGGTGAAAACAACTAATACTAGAGAAATAAACCACCAAATTCTTGTATTTCCATGATATTGCATAGAAAAGTGAAGAATCATTCCAGCGGACTAACCTCAAGCCCCGAAGAGCCTCACAGGCTCCTGAAAAGAGGGAAGGTAGAGCTGAAGCATCCTCTATCACACTCAAGCCAGCCCCAACACCTACTCCACCACCTAGGCCTCCGCTGAATCGCCAAGGGCCTCCTGCATATCAAATATCGCCTCTGCCCAATTGAGATGATCAAATAGGACCTAGGAAAAACCATTTGAGGAACAGAGAAATAAATTTTACTCGTTCCGAGAGGACAGTGTCCGTGACTGTTTTATAGCTGCCCTGAATTGAAACTTTCTCCACTTATGAGAGCTAAGAAAGCATTAAGAATTCATCTTCGATAACCAATTACATTACTATCCCTACCATCGGATGAGGGGAAACAATATTGATGAATGTTCCGTCTTCAAAGACATCCTACAAAGGATGGTAGACTCAGGGAAGATAAAGCTAGGACCACCCCTAGAGCATGTAGAATAGGTTTTTTCAATCGTCCCAGATAAGGGGGAGGAGTGGAAGAAAGTATCCAGCAAAAGGGTGTATAAATTTGTTGGTTGGACGACTCAGAAGATGATCAACCAAGCTTATGGAATACTCTTAGATCAATTGCAACTACCCATTGTGATGCCAAAAACTCCTAATTCAACACAGATGCCACCCTCAACATCACAATCCACAAAAATCTAGTCATCTAAGCATAATCATAGAAATAAGAAACATATTACAGAATAGTAATCTGTGATAGGGCCAAAGATAGCCTTGCCATTTTTAGATTTCATGCCATGAGGCTTGACACAACGGGCACCAACCCACCAAACATTACCATCAAAGACATCCAACTAGGCTAATCTATCATCGAATGAGGAACTAATATTTGGTTCCATCAATGACATCCATTAAATGGAACCATTATCTAATTATGAGTATGGTTATAAAATTGAGTTTTCAACACCAGTTCAGGGGACCAGAAGGAAGAATCGTAGAAGCAGGGGATACCAAGGCTAATGCATCCATGGACAGAACTAACCCTATGGTTATAACCCGTATAAAACCATAAATATTTTGGAAACTCGCGAGAGAGCCCATCAATAGACCCATCAGGAACAAGAATATTCCACTGCCTCCACAAGTAGCCACTCTGGCCCCATTATTTTGTGGCACCCATCAAAGGAAAAACATGTTTCTAGACACCTAGGGTGCACAAGTAAACTGAACAGGTCAAGTCCCCAGAACACAGGAGAACCACCAAATCTTTCCCCTTTGACTGATCCCTCCTCATCTCATGCTCCATCCCCTAAAGTTCCCTTTAAAGAGATCCCAAAAATGTATAAGCGTCAGCATCTAGAGAAAAAGTATGATATCATAAAGTATCTGGCCTCTGTACCAGCCAAGCTATCAATCCTAGATGCCTAGAGTTTGTTAGAATATCTCAGAGAGGCACTTATAGAAGACCTGGTCAGCCCTTGGGAATTTCAAGCCAACGTTTCTTCCGCTGAGATATATCGAATGGAGACTAGCCCGGCTGAATTTAATGCATGGATTTCCTTCACTGATCACGACGAAGATGACACCACACATAGACACATCAAACCTATGTATGTGTCTGTCATGCTGAATGACGTTGAATTCTAGAATGTCTTCATCGACAATGGCTCTCGAGTCAACCATCCCCCATTGTAAACACTTCATAGGTTAGGATTTAATTAGGAAAATATGACACCCTCAAACACAAATATCTTTATATATGAAAGGAGTTAATAGAATCTAGTGGGTAAAATCAAGCTCAAAACCCATTTTGGTGAGCTTTTAAACTATTTAGAGTTCCTGGTGGTTCAGCAAAACACAGTATTCAATGCCCTATTAGGATAGTCATGGATGCATCAACACATGTCAATTCCTTCCTCCTACCACCAGTGTATCAAATATTTCATCACTGGAAAAGGTGGGAAATTTTACACTGATAAGGCCCCTTTTGAGCTCTCTGAGTCACATTACATCGATGCCGGATATTACGAGAAAAAGGGGAAGAAATATGAAATAGATGGTATTGATTGGGTCACCTCCCCAAACAGTATGGAAGTTGTTCTCAAATACCCCCTCAAGAATGTCAGTGAAGATTACGTGTTTCCCATAAACCATGTTGAGAGAAGGAATCTGAGTCCCGATGCATATTCTGTTGTTTTCATGATCTCAGCCATGACAGCTGAGTTTGACAATGCAGAAGCAACTGCTAGCCCTCAATCTGAGGAAGAATGCTTGAGAAAGGGTGCCCATGCCTCATCCTTAAATTCTTAGGATATCCTTGCTGAACTCTATGAATCGTTAATAGGAAAATATGCTTTTCACCCCTATGCTTATCCCTCTCTAAAGGTTTCCTCACAACCAATTGAGTTAGAGGAAGTCACTTCCGCCATAGAGTGTCCATGCGATATTTTAACTCTGAGCACTGGAGATCCCACATCAAGAGATATATCCCTGTAATATAGAGAAGTGGATGAGGATTTGGGGGAAGAAGAGGAAGATGACCTTAGATATTCCCCTCTTTCAATCGAAGAGTGTATCTCTAGCACTATTGATGAACATAGGGAAATAAACCTGGGTACCGAAGAAGACTCGATACCCACTCTCATTAGTGAAACCATTTATTACAATAAACTAGAGGTATATACCTATTTATTGAGGTATCATTGAGTTGTTTTTACCTATAATTACATAGAAATTCGAGGACTCGATCCCGAGGTGGCGACGCACCACCTAGGACTGCCAGAAGATCATCGAAGCTATAAGAAATCCGCCAGAAGGATGCACCCCTAACTTGCAACCAAGACAGAGGCTGAAGTCAAAAATATCATAAAGGAAGACATCATTCGAGAAGTACAATATCCCATATGTTTGGCCAAACAAGTATCCATCAAAACATAGAATGGACAGATCTGTTTTGACATAAATTTTAGAGATCTTAATCGGCACTGCACGAAAGACGATTTCACGGCCCCGATCACTGAACTATTGATCGATGCGACAGTTGGATATGAGGCTCTCTACTTTAGGGAAGGTTATTCTGGATATAATCAAATTAGAATGTCCTGATAAGATGAAGAAGCCACTTCCTTAAGGTCCCCTCAGGGAGTATTTTTCTACTAGGTTATGCCCTTTTTTCTGAAAAACGATGGCGCCACATATCAACGTGACATGCTTCTCATTTTAAAAATATTCTTGGGGATTTTCGTCGAATGTGTTGTTGATGACTTGGTGGTAAAATCACGATGACACTTAGATCACATGTCATACCTTGAATCCATCTTTAGAAAACTTTTTCAGCACAACATGAAGATGAAACCCTTGAAATGTGCCTTTAGGGTTACCTTAGGGAGATTTCTCCGCTTCATCGTACACCATCGTGGCATCGAAATCGACCCTTAGAAGACAAAGGCAATCATTGGATTTAAACCTCCCCACAACCTACTGATCTAAGAGGACTCCAAGGAAACTTGCACTATATCAGGTATTTTATAGCCAACCTCATAGGAAAATGTCTTCCCTTTACCAGGTTGATTAAGGAGGGAGTTATCTACCAATGGAAAGATGATTGCCAAGGGGAATTGGATAGCCTCAAGCAGTACCTCTTGAGTCCACCAGTTCTCATGATGGTGGTTGAAGGAAGGCCAATTATCCTGTATGTGATATTCTTAGAGCGGTCACCAGGAGCCTTCCTCATACAGAAGAATGATTTCGGTAGTGAAAATAGACTTTATTGCCTTATCTGAACCATGATTGATGCTGAGAACCAGTATTCAAATATCAAGACGAGATATTTGGATCTGGTATTCATGGTCTAGATGTTGGGACATTATCTACAGTATCATTAAGTCTATCTGATCTCATGCAGTAATCCGTTGTAGTACACCCTCAGCCATCCAACGCTGACCGGAAGCCTATCCCGATGGGATGTCGTCCTACAATAGTTTGACATCTCGTTTATTCCTTAGAAATCTATCAAGGGCCATGTGTTGGCAGATTTTTCGACAGATCATTCCTCAGTAGAGACCACCTCATCAGATGTCGAACTCCCTGCTGAAGGCTTCTCCTCTTTGAAAAAGGACTCTTGAAAATGGAAAATATACTTTGACGGCGCATCCATAATGCTAAAACGTTAAAGAATTGAAGACCCCAAGATTAACAATTTGTGGTTGGGATTAATACTCATATCCCGATAGTAGAAGGTTTTTCCATATTCCTCCTTCTTGTTTGAAGGATGAACAAATAATGAGGCAGAATACCATGCCCTTATTCAAGGTCTGGAGGTCACACTCCAGGTGCAAGTGCAGCACCATAAAGTAAAAGGAAACTCAGAAGTGGTAATTAAGCAAGTAAATGGTGACTATGCTATTAAGAAAGAGGGGTTGATCCCCCTGTCCGACTGCGTCCAGAGGTTAATGGCAGAGTTCCCCATAGAACTGACAGTGAATTATGTTCCCCTATCTCATAATTTTCAGGAAAATGCGTTAGACAATACATCCACAACCCTAGCTGACCCAGACCAGGATGAAACAGTTATCAGAATTGCTCATCGTCGAATGGTCTTGCCATTTGTTAAAACTAAAATGGAAGAAATCGATGAAGTCAACCCTGTCCCGGATCCATATTCTTTTACTACCAGTTGGATGACCCCCATTAAGAACATCATTTAGAGGAGATAAAATCAATCAGACAGGGTTGGAAGAGAGAAATTATGGAGAAAGACAGTTAATTTCGTCCTATAAGGCAACAGAAGCCGGTAAGAAGGTCCCCCACAAGCAAGGCCATGACAGAGTCTTTATCAGATGTGTTGATGGAGAAGAGACTGATGTTGTCATTAGTGAAGTGCATGCCTGAGTGTGTGTATCACATCAATCAATATCCAAGAATTATCAACATATTTGGAAGCATAGATAATATTGGCCCACCCTGACATGGGATTGCATGAACATTACCAAAAAATATCACTCCTACCAAATTCATCCCGACTTCATTCATCTTCCCCCAGAGCTACTTCACCAATATGTGTACTCTTTGACATTTTCCATCTAGGTTATGGCTGTTGTTGTACCATATCCTCTTTTCATGGTCAAATAATTCAACTATATTCTCATAGTGACTGACTTCTTTTCCACGTGGGCAGAAGTTGCACACCTTAAAGAAGTCTGGTCAAGAAGCATCGTCAGCTTCATGAAAGTCAATATCATCACTATATTTGTTACCTATATAAAATATTGATGGAAAATGACACCAACATATGCTCTAACAAATTGGAGAAACTATACCAGGAATATGGTATCAAGACCATCCATTTGTCCTGCTACCACGTAGTGACCAACAGACAGATAGAGGCCTTTAACAATATCTTATCTAACATACTCTAGAAAATGGTAGAAAAATACAAGAATTCATGGACTAACAAAACCTTCCAGGCATTGTGGTCCTATCAAACCATAACTCACACCTCTACCCAGGATACTCCTTACTCATTGGTATACATAAGGGAATCAGTTTTTTCCATTGAAATCCAATTGATGTCACTCCTCATTACCATTTGTGATCGACTATCTGCAGATGAGAAATAAGAAAAGTGACTTGATGAATTGGAGAGACTGGATGTGAAGCGGTTGCACACATTTCACCACCTGGAATAATATTAGAATCGGATTTCATGAGCCTTGAATAAAAAGGCCCATCTTCGGACTTTCCTTAATGGAGAATTGGTATTGGTCTTTTGAACCTTGATGATACCTGGAAAGAATCCACTGAAGCTGGTGCCAAAGTGAGAGGGATCATTTGTCACACACAAAGTCTACTCCAATAGATAATATGCACTGATCTCCATGGATGGGCAGCTCACCACCGCTCCTAAAAACACGATATTCATGAAGAAATATTTTGTGTAAACATAAGAGAAGCTATCATTTGATCTGCAAAACATTAAACTACAAAGCCCTGAATATCCTTACTACACAACAATAAACTGCATAGTAGAGTGTCCTTACCTCATGAAGTTAAATTGCACTGTACTTCAACACTGCTACATGATAATAAACCGTGTCAAGTTTTTCCAAACTCTATGACCCTAAATCGAGAGACAATAATGTAAAAACCCCAAATGATAAAGGTTTAAATGACTAAAATGATATAACTCATGTCAACAAGGTGCACCTTATTTTTCTAGAGCCTACTAAACTAGAACTTCACAGTTAAGCATGCATTGGCCAGGAGTCATGATAGGGATGGGTGACATTCTGGGAAGTTTCCCAGGGTATGTGTGAGTGAGGAAAAAGCACACTGGAAAGGACATGTGTTGTTCTGTGGGGACAATCATTAGTCAGATGACCCGTTCGGGCACATGGGTGGGCCCTAGGGTGGGGACCATGTGTCTGCGGGGAAATTGGTGGATAGGGCCTAGTTGTTACATTTGGTATCAGAGGTGGTACCCAGCCTTAAGTGTGGTGAACTGCCTGGGTTGAGATGTAGGGCCCAAAATGAAGATATTGTGCTCTAAAGGGGGATGATTATAACAACCCCCAATGATAAAGGGTAAAATGACTTAAATGATATGACTCATGTCAACAAGGTGAAGCTTCCTTTTTAGGAGCCTACCTGATTATAACTCTATAGTTATGTGTGATTGGCCTACAGCAGTGATCAGGATATGTGACCTTCTTGGAAGTTTCCTAGGGTGTGTGTGAGTGAGGAAAAAGCACACTGGAAAGAACATGAGTTTTTTCCTATGAGGGAAGTCATTAGTCCGATGACATCTTCGGGCATGTGGGTGGACCCCAGGGTGGGGACCGCATGTCTGTGGTACAACTGGTGGGCGGGGCCCAGTTGTTATAAATAATCCTGGTACTTTGACCTCAAACTGTTCGGGATTTTCCCCCCTAAGAAGCATACTGGAGGATCCCAACCTCATTAACAACAGTTATGATATAAAATCATAGCAAGTGCCCCTTTTTGGAAGTGATTATTGCATTTCCAAGCTCTATGACACCAAACTAAGAGAAATATGTCCTTACTACAAGACAATAATCCACATAGTAAATCGTCCGAGCTGTAGGACGTTAAATTAAAAATTACCTTCATCCTTAACATGCAATGTTAAACTACAGGGTAATTCGTCCCTGCGACATGACAATAAGTTGTTCCATGTTGTTTCAAATTCTATGACCCTAAACTAAGAGAAAGATGTCTGAGTCACATGACTTTAAACTACATAATGAGACAATGTCTTCACATGAGAAAACATTGATCTCCTAACATTCTTCATCTACTATTCCACATTCAAAGAAATGAGTATGGATTGGTTATTGGCCTCATAGGATATGTAACAATGCCGACATTTTTGTATCATGGCCCTGCCACCTTGAAAAATCTCCCCCCTTCTATGTATGAGTCATATTTTCACAAAAAGACCCTTTGAATTACAAGGGCTTTGAGAACTATGTGTGGCTTGATTCTAGCCCTCACAGGATATGTAGTGATGCCGGGATTTTGGTATCTTGGCCCATCCACCCCCAAAGAAAAAAAATAATGATGAATGTTATCCTTACTAAAAGACGATAAAGAACACAACAATCATCCTTACCGTATAACGATAAACTGTGTGGTAATCGTCCTTACCGCATGACAATAAATTGCATGGTATATATCATAATCCACTCAAGATACACGATAAAATATGGGTTGAACACTTATTACACATTTGGATGCATCCTTCCCAGACATTACACTCCATGACCCAGAGGATTGCAGATATTCATAATCACCCATGGCCATCAGACATGGAAGGTCATCGACCTGCAGACACCTTTGCATGACAATCCATACCCTTCCCACAATGAATCAACATATTGATCACCCCTGAACTGTCTACCAAAAACGTTTCTTGGGAGCCCCTACCTGATTATCCAACATATCCACCCATGGTTCCTATGATGGTCTACATCCACAACATAACTCTAGAGTTGTGCTGCTTTAAACCAACGGGCATTTTCAATATGGTTGTTCCTCGTATGCTCGGACACATCTCTCCCCAACTTCCAGACTCCATTTCATGAGAGATATCAGATCTCTATAATCATTCATGGACATCAGACATGGTTTTTCACTGACCTACTGACACCTTTTCATGACTATGCATACCATTCCCACATCGGCTCTACATATTGATCGCCCCTGGCCCGTCTACCAAAGGCAAGTATTCCTCAGGAGATGCTCTTCCTATATTCATAGGCTTATCATCCTCAGAGCCCTCACACCAAATCTCTTGATTCAAGATACCCCATGATTACAATTTACATCTTCATCACCCTTTCTGATTAGAGCACACTAGAGCATCCTAATTCGATTATCCCATAAGTAACCATAGCATCAACCAACAGTGGTTCGAACTCTATGACCGTTAAACAAAGAACATATCATCCTTATCACACAGCATTAAAATTCATGTAATAAAAGTGTACCCACGCACAAGGTAAATCAGTCTAGGGAACATCCTATTTTTTAGAGACAAATACGGCCTAATATCTCTAACATGACCAGACATACCCTTTCTATACCTCAGAATCTTTGACCCAGATAATCATGGATCCTTATAAACCTCCAAGGCCATTAGACATGGAAGTTCACAACCTACAAATACCTTTGAATTACTATTCATACCATGCCCTCAGCGGATCTGCATATTGATCACCCATGGCCTATCTACCAAAGCCAAGTCATCCTCAGGCGACACTCTTCCTACCCCCATACGCTCAATAGCGCTAGAGCCCTCAAATAATTTATGTTGATCCAAGAGTCCCAAAAATCATAGTTTACACTATCTATATCCTTCTCATGTCTTTGAAATGTCAGGTTATTTATACCTAGTCAAATTCTAATCAAAAGTAAACTACACGGAGCACATCATTACCACATGACGTTAAACTGCATGGAGATCATCCTTATTACAAGATGTTAAACTGCACAGTATTCTAATATATATATATATATATATATAATTCCCTCCGTATTTACTACATGACATTAAACTGCATGGTCTTGAATGAACTCTTCACAAGGTCAGTCAAGAAAGGAGGCTTGCCTCTCTTCTTCAGTGCATGGGTTACACCTGCACGGATCATCGTCTCACACCTACGTGAGAGGGATGACTTCACCAATTCTCGGGATATCATTAACCAAAATTATTATCCCATGTCTAGACACCCCATCATTAATAATACTCTATAACCAGAAAGAACTGAACACCCATAAACCACCCCTGGAGGTCTTGAAGCCCAACTTCGTTAGAGTTTCCCATTTATCGGGAGAATAAAACCATTGACCTAAAGACCCATTTTCCCAACTATTCATCCATTCCCTTAGAGGATCTGCATATTGTTTCCCATGGCCCGTCTTCCAAAGGCAAGTCTTCCTTTGGCAATGCTTCTTTCCGAATGCCTCCTGGCCTCTGAACCCTCATATCCATTACAGGATTCCGAAAATCTATGACCTAAAGTTTATAAACCTTTCTGAAATCACATCAGAGTATGGTGGGATGTTTCTAGTTATATTCCCACAAACTAGGGAAATCCATTCCATAGTGTAAGAATTTCCTAGCTACATGACTTTAAACCGCTCACAAAAACAGCATAAAACAGTGGAAAAGTATTGAGGAGATGAATCTTGTGCTCTATTACAAAAAATGGTATGGAGGGCCTCCACAACACAGAGCCTCTTCTGGTAGGGCATGATTACAACATGAGGCTTTAGGCAGACTATAAAATTTGTGTCAAGATTCGGTGATAATCCTAGATATCTTGACGGAGACTCTGTAGGGTGGCCATCTCGGCCTCTGCACTTGCACGCAATGCTTTGTCCTCTTCTGTTTCCAGGAATCCGCTCTTGCTCTTGCGTTAGTTGTTCCATTTTTCAACCAACTTGCTGAAGTTCATGATCCAACACCTCGACTTGAGATCACTTCCTTGGTTGCTCACTTTGTAGCCATGCGACTACCCCGACATGATCACGAGATTTTATCATATTAATGTGTTGGTTTGTGGCGAGATAGGCTTCAACTTCAACGGTAGAAAGGAAAGACTCGAGTCCACCAAATTTCTCTTAGGCAGTGACCACCTATTTAATTATGTCATAGATGCCATGATAGTCGAAGCCATCGATTCCCGGAACTATGAACTAGTTGCGATGTCTCGACAATTTGGATGGCATATCAGCTAGGGGCGTTTGAGATATCAGCCTCTAGATATTTGACCATCCCCTCTACAGAGCAGGTCGATGGCTGGAAAGATCCCCTTGATCAGCCTCAGAATCTCTCCCAAAGGTTGAAATATATTCAGGTATCAATGTCACTAGAGAGGTACCTGATCCAGTTTAAAATGTACATTTAGATTCCTCAACGACCTCATCCCCAACTACGATCAAGGACCGGATTGGGGTTATTGGTGTGATCGCCAATTCTTACGGTTGTGTCCATGGAACCTAGAAAAAAATGAAGCAGATAAGTACCCCTAATAAGATAAGGGGTGAAAAGGGGGATTTTGGTAATGAGATTGAGAAGATTAACCACAATCCTTAAAGTTTTGGTGTCCTCAAGCTCTACACAACCACTACCACCCAAGGAAGATGATGTTGTGACCTCAACCCATAAATAAGCCGTAAGGACCCCTAGAGGTTCCCAAGACCTGAGGCCATTCCAGAGACCAATATCTTTCAAGGAAGTCCCCAACTGATCTTCTATATAAACTAAGCTTTTTGGAATTATCCCCTCCAGTAAACATGACGATATCCCGCTCCCAGTTTTTTGGATCTGGGGTAGTATCCTATTTCGCAAGCTCATCCTCCACTGGACCATAATCAATATAATTCAAGTTAGATGGATCCGTCATATCTAACACATTTTCAGTAGCCTGGGTGGTGAATGAAATTCGTTCATTAAGCTATCATCAATAAGGGTGGTTCATCTTTCTCAACTGTTGTTGAGACTGTGTGATCAGTGGAAGTATCAACCCCCAGTTGACCCTCCTATGTCGAATTTCCAGTTGTCGAAATGAAGATAGAGACATCCATATCACCAGATTCCTCAACTGGCCCCATCCCCTTATAATTCTCAAACATGGCTGTAGGTAATTCCTCTATTATCAAAGGGGTGGGATCCACAACCACCTGGGAAATTGCAGCCTGATTACTAATCAGCTCTGCACAAAAGTACCCAAACAGTCAATAAATTTCAACGTAAAATCATCTAGTTTGATAATAAGATAAGAAAAAATAATGATTACCCATGATCCCTATCTGACATTTTCCAATAGCTGGGATTCCTGCTGATGTTTCTTGATTTTCCAATGAGACGGCTCCTTGCTTGTGACACTTGGTGGTGCCGGAGGAGAGAATGCCCTAGTCGGGTCTTCAATGGTTGCCTCTATATGATCAGTCGCGCCAGGAGAGCCTACCCCAATAACCCCCACATCTGAAGGCACATGTTTTCCCACTGCAGTACCCCATGGGGATGTACTCTGGGGAAGATATCGCTTCGTAGGAGTCCTCAACATCTTGAGGAAAGCAAGAAGATGTTTGAATCTTCACAATATAGAAGGAAAAGGGTAGGATATATATAAGTAAGATGGCCTCTGCCTTAGTATAAGATGGATTAGAGTGTATCATCATTAGATCCATTTAGTTAGAACCATAATACCAGTTCTTGAGTGAGTGAAATTATTTATCCTTGTTTTTTAGGCATGCGACTACCTCACTAGGATCTTCTTCATCCAAAACATAAGAAGGATAAAAAACTACTCCAAGGCCTGGAGGCTTTAAATAATCCCCTTGAAGCCGCTTTCAGACTTCTTTATTAGAGACACTGGCCCTTAGGTCATCCAAAACCCTCCACGCATATGAGAATGCATCTGTAACATGAACGGATAGCCTGGGGGGATCAACCTGAGGGGGTGGAGTAGCAACAGAAGATGGTGGGGGTGCTGTTTATCGTAACCACTTCTTGGGTTCCACCACCACCCTATAACTCTTAGGAACTTCCCGTTTGTGGGAATACAAGTGAAAGGAAGTGAATTACCTTGCCTCAGTTACAGTAAGAGGACCAGAAGGATTGTCACCCCATGAAGAATGATTGCTTCTCTCCTCCTACTCGTCGGTCACCGACCATAACATGGCTCAGACCTCATGGGTTGACACAGAGTAACCCTGATGAGCATGGATGTAAACCTCAAGATCATGAAGATATAGATTTACCCTCTCTGGGTCATCATCATAAAAAATATGAGAAGACATAGATATATATCCCAGATTACCGAACAACACTTCCCTACCCAAGAAATATTGTCATAGAGCACGGGGGTATTGACTAAAGAAGGATGAGTGATTTTTGAACTCATACCATTTCTTCCAAGACTTCAAGAAGGAAACATCGATGGGTATTACTTTCTAAACTCTGATAGAAACTTTAATAGAATGAGAAGAAACACCTCGATGTGTCAAAACCATCCACGGGAGCATGGGGCCAACAAGATTCCATAGAACCTTTACTAGAAAATTTGGCGCAACAATCCACTTCCGCTATCCCTTACCCTTTGACAAGTTGGAGATCTAAATAGTGGGAACCGGTATTCCCAACTGGTTTTCTAGGTATGACTGCACCGATGAGTTAACGTAGGTTTTGGAAAGGAAAGGCATAGGGTCTGGACACTTGGGAGTGTTTACCTCACAACTCTTATCCTCTCAGGTGAACATCATCCACAACTACCTAGATACCATAAGATATTGATTCTCACGAGCACCGTTGAGGGAAGGGGGACATAAAATTTTAACACAACCAAACTGATGGTCAAATCTTCTTGGAGCGTACCCTTCGCTGATAAGTTCCTCGCCTATGTGAGCCACTAAGATACCCTCTCTCAGGGAGAAGAAGAAACTCCACTTGGTGAAGTCCTCCAATCCAACATTCATAATCATACCAATCGGGGAAGGGTAGGGCCAAAAATTAATGTTGTCATAGAAAGTTATTCGGCTTGATAGTTGGTTCTTATTCTGGACCGTTTGATGTTCTGCCTTAACTTGGAGAGCCCACAACTCAGGCATAACCCCACTGGTCTATTGCATGTATGGATGGAGTGTGGCACCTAAAATATTTATGGGGATGATAAAAGGGTATCGGTTCTTCACGTGTGCCCTTATCCAACCCCAAAGAATTTGGAAGGGGTTGGCCACCCGATTTGGCCTCTTCCCTTCAGTGATATGGCCGAGTAATCGGTAAATCCTGGCCAATACAGGGATGGCTAAGTTGATGATTTTTTCGATGGTCATCTGCACCACCATAACAAAGTTAGAAACAAGTACATTGGAAGACTCACATATAGTCAAAAATCATCCACTTAGGAACATAACCAAGAAGGCCTCCAGTTGAAGCAGTCGATCAACGTTTGACACGAGTTCCCAGCCCCAACTGCTGAATTGGCCCTCTTCTAGAATTGACCATTAGGTTCCCCGTACAACCATATTTCCATCGAGGGACTGGACGTGGGCCTACATGGATGGTTCACAGATTTGGTGTCTGTAGAAAAGGCTTCAAACCATTTGGGATGGGGATGATCTATTTTGGAGAAACCTCTTTGGAGCACTTCTGAGCTTGATCAATGAGCTACTTCACGAAAGGAGGTGTCCTATCACCACCATCTCAGGCATAAGGGGGAGGTAGGAATTCATCATACATATCTCGGATGATGGGGACTCTTGAGATCATTGATATGTCCCAAAGGCTGATGCCAACCTCCCTGTGGACTATGTGGAATGTGTTGGTATCTAGGCTCCATAGACTCAGTATCTGTGTGGAAACTGCATTAGTCTGATGGGACTAAGTCTGGGATACCCAGACAGCTTCATACAACCCCATGGTTCACAGTTTTTCTTGGATCTCCTCGCAGCTTTGGCAATATCAGTAGGGCCACCCCAAATCCAACTTAAATTAACCTATGACCCCAAGATGTTGATATGGTGACCATCCATGTGGTTAATTGACCATGGAATTTCACCCAATGCTATGATGAATATGAATTACTCCATCCTATTGACATTCCTCACCCTTTGGGGAAATAGGAATGTGATTCAGCACGGACCCAATAGCTGTGTCCTTCATTTTAAGATATCCCCTCCCTGAGATCACAACACTAAGGATAATATTTGATATTATCTAGTCCAAATAATGGTTGTGAGGATAAGGCACTGGGATCGATGAATTAGATAATAGGCTAAACCCATAAGTAGGCAAGCTATTGGAAAATGGGTATTCTCACTGAGTTTTATTAAGTAGATTTTCAAATGATTGATGCAAGGGGGTGATGTGAACTTCATCATCAGTGGAGATGGCCATATCTTTTTGTCATTGATTGAAAACTGAAAGGGAAGTTGTGACATGCCCAACAACAGCTTGTGAAGGAACCCTGTTTTATTCCTACATCGGTAAACCAAGCCAAAGTTTAGTCCAAAGGATAATATTCAGGAAAAGTCAAAATATTTGGAAAAGGCTCCACAAAGGGAATTCATAGTACTCCATGTGTACCGACCACAAAGTTGGTTCACGATGCTCATATTCCGAGAACCAGTGGTACGTGGAAGTGGTCCATATAATCCTAGCCCGTAGAGCGATGGATAGCAGACTACGTACGAAGCTCCTACATAGGTTCTATTAATTCGGGACTTAAGAGAAGTTTGAAATAAAAAATTTAAAGATTGAAGGGTAATTCCATTCCGTGTACCACTGAACTGTGTAGCGTTTTCCCTACGTGGACCTCTGTGACATACTTTTCAAATTTGTTAGAGATTAGTTTTCACCTGGGAAATTAGATCGCGGATGGGGGAGAGAACGGATGAGTATTAATTCACAGAAGTAGAAGCTAGTTCATTGACGAAGCAGTTCATGAAAGAAGAAGTACGCGGAGGCGGTGTGTGAGTGTAGGTAACGCGATAGCTTTTTTCCCAAGGACCTGGAAAAAGAAAAGTCATGTGGACCCTTTATATAGGCGTGGTCCCCCACCAAGTCCATCTCTCTACTGAAAACCACTCTAATTTTAGGACCACTCTACACTGGAATAGCCTCCCCTTCATTCTGATTGGGCCTCATTCTGATAGGAGGAATCTGTAGGGTCCTAAAAAATCCACAAAAGGTAAGGAAGATACTCCTTTAAAATAAGTATAAGAATCTACCAAATTATCATCAATAGTTTGGGAAAAATACGAAGAATGTTCCAAAGAAATGGTAAAGAAACTAACCAGTCTATGTAGTAGTTCATCATTTGTGGTATGTGTCTAGTTCGGTGAATTGCGCCACCCTCGGATGTTGTCGTTCGCGAAACGGAGGCAGAGCTCCTACGTGAGAAAGAACCAAATGATCGGTGAAGTGAGGTCGGACCAGTCCATAGCCGAGAACCATACTAGCTATGAACCAGGTGGACTCACCCCCTTTCGTGCACCATGTCATTCGCCAAATGGAGGGGGAGCCCTGCGTGCCCGCGAAGCACACCCATGACCGAGTTGGTTTTTGGGCGAGATGCATTCAATATACCCCGAGAACCTCAAGTTGACTAAGTCATCTGTAGGCAGGGTCTCCAATCATGGGACTCCAAAAATGGTGTTTCATGACCATAGATACAACCCTTTTCCCCCATCTATAAAAGGACATCAAGGGGAAGAAGAAAGAATCGTCTAATTGAGAATTGGATTCTTGGTGATAGAATATTTAAAGGAAGGCATCTTAATTTTGGAGAAGGAAGATGAATTTGGGAGCTTAGGATTTCACTGACCGTTAGGTTCCTATTCGTGAACCAACAATAGGTATAAATTATGGACAAATTGTTATGAAATGAAGAACTCATAAGTAAATTGGTAAATAGTGAACCTAAAGTTGGTAAACCACGAACCATGGCCCCTACGCGGATGAACTCCTCATGAACCAGGGAGCCTATGCCCTTTCTTCGATCCAGCACACCACATAGCACACCCCTACATGGGGGAATCCCTGGCCGGCGTTACTCGCTACCGCTATAACTCGAGCAGACTCTAGTGTCGCGTACCAATCTGGTACAAAGACCAAACCCGAAGTCACATACCACTATGGTATGCAGGATTCCCCTAAGTCCACGTACCATGCTGGTACCTGGATGACATCTCTATCTGCATAGAAGCTACCTATGCGAAGGGTGACACTCCTCATACGTCTATGTGATCTACCAAGGCCTTTCGTGTTTCCATCCCTGAGTCAGATAAGGCCCTTCCAATTTAGTACAACCCTCCATAATTCCTTCAGTAGCCTATCCATCGGCACCAGGCTAAGGCCCCTCCCAAAGCCACCAAACCAGCATGCTGAAACCGTCAGGCAGATTTTCGCGCCCTCCTAAATTTACATACCCACAGTAGGTGGAGACAAAGGGGTTACCCCATCCCTTGAATGGACATCTGAAACATTCTTGGGTTCACATACCGATGGTAGTCCAGAGTCCGAGGCTAGGAGCACCTTTGTGCCTCTCCACTCTTCAGGATTGAGGGATACTGCTTGATTTTCCATTCAATGAGAGCCAGCTGTGAGCACATACCACCATACCATAGCTTCCACCAACCTGACTTCTACCTTCATTCCCTCCACGACACCATATGGAATGAAAGTCTCATGGTCTTTTCCCTCCCCCTCCGTCATCGTCTTCCACATCTCCCCTTAATATGGAAAAATTGTGTGACATTCCAAATGTTTCACATTCTCTTGTTTCTCACAACGAGCAAGACTAATGTGGTATTAGAGATTTTTGATGGTCATGATGTCTATAAAATGATGATGGTATAATTAAATACTTGTGTTTTTATCCCTATCTTCTAAGCAGGGTATGTAGGACACCTCCCTGCGGTACAATCCCAACTCGGGCCACCAACCACGTGTAAGCCCCAACCATACCCCAACATGGGTTGCCAATAATTCCCTTGATAGTAAACTATTGTGTGTTAGCCCTGACCTTCAATAACATTGTACACCTTGATTCCCAAACAATCGGGATACGTAGGAAACCACCCTCAGGCATAATCCAAACATCCAAAACTGATACCCATCTATCTATATCAGACTGTGTCCTCATGCCCCTAGCAGGACCACGCCTGGGACTAAAAAATAATTTTCCATCAGGTCCTCTGGGCCGCATTGGTGTAAGTCTCACACCAAACATTAATAGGCACTTGTCACCTAGACACCCTTTCCACATGACGTTAATCTATACAAATGGGTCCTTTTTTACATAACCTTAAAAGGTGATGTTTCCCGTTATGTGGCACCGAACTATGTGGATTCTGATTCCTTTCACAATGGTATGTAGTAATCCCATATTATGGGTTCGATCTAGATGATCAAGTCACTATTTTTTTCCCTTTGATGACAATAAACTCTATTGTGCCCAATTATAAGGCTTGAGACTAGTGCTGTATGAACAAACTCAAACTTCCCCAGAATCATTAATCCAATGAGAGATGGTAAACCTCAGATGTTGATGGTTCTGAATCCCTACATATATGTATGAATTGTAACCTAGGTGTAATCTGTGGATACTATGGTTGGGGATAAACCAATGATTCGTGAACATATGAACACGACTTAAATATATAAGAGAGTCCTAAAATAGGCAATAATTCCACAAAAAGGGTGCGATGAGCCCAATTTCAAATCCTCTAGACCAATGTGAGTTCTTAAGTGTCGTTGGCCATATCACCCAATGAGATCCTACCTTCGGAAAGTTGGTCCATTGATCGTTGAATACAAGGACTGTTGGGAATTTCAGGCTCCATGAATAAACCCGTTGGAAGCCAGGCAAAGCCACATAGATAGGGAAGACAATATAAATGATTAAACAACACTAAATCCCTCTGATCAGAAACAAGAACCTGTCACATCCCCTACGCCGCGAAACAAAAATGGTGAACCCAACAGCCCCACGACAGGTGCATTATTCCAATGGGTGTAGGTATAGGATACCGAGACAACTTCATATAGCCCCACGGTTCACAGTTTTTCTTGGAAATCCTCACATCTTTTGGAAACCCAGAAGGGCCACCCCCAATCCAACATAATCGCACATCCGACATGAAGATCTCGATTCAGTGAATAACCATGTTGTTCATTGACCATGGAATTGTGATTAATTATTTGATGACAATGAATTAATCCATCCTATTGATGTTTCTCACCCGTCGGGGACACATGAATGTGGTTCAGTATGGACCTAGAATCTGTGTCCTTCAGTTTAAGTTATCCTTTATGTGAGATCACAGCTCTAGGGATGGTACTTGATATTACCCTTTCTGCAGGATAGTTGTCATGAGAAGGAATTAAGATCAATGTATTAGATAATAGTCTGAACCCATAAGTAGGAACACTATTGGAAATTGGGTATTCATGCTTAGTCTCAGTAATCAGATTGTATAAGGATGGATGAAAGGGGGTGACATGAACTTCACCCTCAGCAAGATATGGCCATATCTTTTTATCATTGATCGATAACAGAAAGGGGAGAAATGACAGACCCAACAGCTGCTCGTGGAGGAACCATATTTCCTTCCAACATCGGAAAACCATACTAAGGTTTAGTCTAAGGATAATATTCAGAAAAAGTCCAAATATTTGGAAAACACCCCCACAAAGGGAATGAATAGTATGCCCCCCGTACTGACCCCAGAGTTGGTTCGCGATGCCCATATTTCGAAAACCAGTTATACGCAGAAGAGGTATGCAGCATCCTGCCCTGCATAGTGATGGCCAGTAGACCGCCTACCAAGATCCTATGCAGGTTCTCATAATTTGGGACTTAGTGAAATTAGAAATAAAAATTTCAAAGATTGAAGGATAATTCCAGTCCGAAGACCACTGAACCACATAGAATTTTCCCTACGTGGAACTCTGTGACATACTTTTTAAAGTTGTTAGAGTTTTGTTTTTGAATTGGAAAATAGTTCGCGGATGGGGGTGAGTGCGGATGAGGATTAGTTCTCGGAATTCGAAGCTAGTTTGTGGATGAAGCAGTTCAGGAAAGAAGTCGTACACAGAGGAGGTGCATGAGAGAAGGGAACAAGAGAGATTTTCTCTGAAGGAACTGATAAAAGACATGTCATGTGGACCCCTTTTTATAGGCATGGTAACCCACAGGGTCCATCTATCTACCGAAAACTGCTCTAGTTTCACGACCACTCTAAATCGAAATAGCCTCCACTTTGTTCCAATCGGACCCCATTCAGATGGGGGCATTTGTAGGGTCCTGAAATATCCACAGAAGGGAAAGAAGATATGCCCTTAAAATCAGTGGAAGAACCTAACCAATCTTCATAAATAATATGTAAAAAATATGAAGAATGCTTAAAAGAACTGGTAAAGGACCTAACCAGTCTTTGTACCAGTTTATCATTAGTGGTACATGTCCGATTTAGTGAACCGCACCACCCACGGACGCTGTCGTTCACGAAACTGAGGTGGAGCTCATATGTGGGTGCGAACCAAATGGTCGGTGATGTGCGGCTGGACCAGTCTGCAGTCGTGAACCACATCGACTGCGAACCAGGCGAACCGCCCCTGCTATGGACCACATCATTCGAGAAATAGAGGTGGATCCCTGTACGGCCACACAACACCACCGTGATCGAGTTGGTTCGCAGGAGAGGTGAATTCAACATACCCTACGAACCTTAGGTTGAATAATTCAACCATAGGCCGGATTTTATGTCATGTACCTCCGCAAAAGGTGCCGCATGACCATAAATACAACCCTTTCCCCCCTCTATAAAAGGACGTCAAGGGGGATAAGAAAGGGATCGACTGATTGAGGATCAAATTCTTGGAGATCATCTCTTTGAAAGAAGGCCTCAGACTTTTGGAGAAGGATGAGGCTTTCGGGAGATTAGGATTTCATGGACTACAATGTTACGATTCATGAACCAACAACAGGTATAAACTGGGGATGAATTGTTAAGAATTGAAGAACACATAATTAAATTGGTAAAACAAAAACCTAAAATTGGTAAACTGCGAACCATGGCCCCTGCGCAGATGCACTCCACATGAACCAGGGAGCATATGACCCTTTTCGATCTAGCGCACCGCGTATAACCCCCCTATATGGGTGAAGCCCTGACCGATGCTACCCTCAGCCACCACTGCTCGAGCAGACTGTAGCGCCACATACCAATTTGGTATGTGGACCACACACAAAGCGGTGTACCACTCTAGTATGTGGGATTCCTCTCAGTCTGTATACCACACTAGTACGTGGATGGCCTCCCCCTCCATGTATCACCAACCTACACGAAGGGAACCACTCCTTATACAGACATGTGGTTCGCCAAGGCCTTTGGTGTTTCCATCCTACGAGTCAGATAGGGCCCTTCCAATTGAGTCTAACCCTTTAGAATCCCTTAATTATCCTATCCATCGGCACTAGGACAAGGCATATCCGAAAGCCACCAGACCCGCATGCTAAAAACTTCTGGCGCATTAGCGTGCCCTCCTATTTTCACATACCCATGGTAGGCAGAGACAAAGGGGTTACCCCATCCCTTGAACAGACATCCATAGCATTCCTTGGTTCAAATACCCATGGTATTCTAGAGTCTGAGCATAGGATGCCCTCTGTGCCTCTCCACTCTTCAAAATTGAGGGATCCCGCTTTATTTTCAATTATATGAGGGCCAACATTAAGCACGTTTCCCCTCCCCTGGAGAGAGTAACAGGGCATCCCTCCTTGAGTTATCCCCACACCATCCTTGCTGGATGACAATAGCCTTTCCCCTTCTATCTGGGAAGGTTCATTGTTATGTTCCTTTACCACCATACCACGACCTCCACCGACGCGACTTCTACCTTCAATCCCAACTCGATACCAGGGGGAATGAATGTCTCGCGGTCTCGACCCTCCCCCTCCGACATCATCTTCCTCATCTCCGCTCAGTGAATCAAAATTTGTGGCTAGTCGAATCTTTCACTTTCTCTTGTTTCTCACACAAAGAATGACTCACATGGTCTTAGAGTTTTGTGATGGTTACAGAGTCCATACAATGAAGACTGTTGAAAAAAGTACATGAATTTTGATCACTATCTCATAAGAAGGGTACCTAGGACACCTCCATAAGGTTAAATCCAACCTCAGGCCACCAACCACATGTAAGCCCCAACCATACCCCAACATGGGATGCCAATAATGCCCTCGACAGGAGACTATCGTGTGTAAGCCCTGACCTTCCATAACTACATACACCTTGATTCCCAACCAACTGGGATACATAGGAAATCCTCCTAAGGCATAAGCCCAACATCCAAGTCTGATACCCATCTATCTATATTACACTATCTCCTCATGCCATTAGCAGGACCATACATGGGACTAGAGAATAATTTTCCCTTAGGTCCTCTGGGCCACTGCGGCATAAGTCCCGCACCAACCTTGACTAAGAAATTTTCACCTATACGTTTTTTCCATATGACATTAAACTATGTTGTTGGGTCATTGTCACATGAACTTAAAAGATGATGTGTCCCGTTAAGTGGTACTGAACTACGTAGATTCTAATTACTTTCACAAGGATAGATAGGAAGATCATCTTACAGGTTTAATCCAGACACTCAAGTCACTCTATACCCCCCCTTGAATACAATAAACTCCATAACACCCAATTATAAGGCTTGAGACCAGTGCTGTCTGAACAAACTCAAACTTCCCCAGAATCATTAATTCAATGAGGGAAGGTAAACCTCAGATGTAGACGGTTCTGAATCCCTATGTATACTTGTGAAATGAAACCCAGGGATAATCCATGGATACTTTTCATGGGGATAAACCAAAGATTTGAGAACATATAAACATGTCTTAAATATATAAGAGAGTCTCAAAATAGGAAATAATTTCCCCCAAAAGGGTGTGATGAGCTTGATTTCCTATCCTCTCGACCGGTGTGAGTTCTTAAGTGTCGTTGGACAAATCAATCAATCAGCGTATACAATTGGAAATTCGGTCTATGGATCATTGAATACAAGGGTCTTTGGGCATTTCTAGCTTCGTGAATAAACCCGTTAGAGACCAGGCAAAGACACAAAGATAGAGAACCTGCTAGAAATGATTAAACAACACTGACTCCCTTTAATCATACACGAGAACCAATCATGTCCCCTTCGTAGTGAAATAGTATCTTTGGGAGATCTCATATTAGTATATACTCTCTTTCCAGATTGAACTCAAGAGATCTTACTATCCCTTTATTATTAATATACACGATGAATTTATCTTCTAATATATCCACACAATGGACAAATGAACTATCATTATTTAATGGGACTCTCTTGGATTTGGTACCCTATTTACCATGACCACCAGCATAATATATAGCTATTTTAATAGAAGAAGAAGATTTGGGGGGAATATCATCATGTAGAGCTAGGGTTATAGACCCATTGTTCTGGGAAGACCCCCTATATGAGTTCCGAGCATAAAGAGCATGCTCAACATCACCAGATATTAATATATTGAATTTGAAGTGTTCTTGGATGTGACTAGTCTTCTTGAAATTGTAACAAAAGGAACAACTTCAACCATTCTTATTTGGGTGCCTAATGTTTTATCATTTTTTACCAAAGGTAGGAGCATTCTCTAATTTTTATAGCCAACACAATTTTTTTTCACCAAAAAATAAGATGATAGTCTCAATGCGGATAGAGAAAAAATAAATTTCAATAATAATTCATAAAATACATCCAAATTATTCATGCTCAAATTCTTTGATGAATTTTATTGGAATACCAATTGCTAAAATAACATACCAGAGAATATGGAGATTCCATAACAACCAATTGAGGCCTGATATTTTAATCTATAACTATTTAATGGAGTTCGTGAAAGAAGAAAGGTCTAATAGAGGATAACCCTCAAGAATTATCATAACTATAGGCCTAAGATAAATGAATCCTATGGCCTATACCCTATATTTCATGTCTGCATTTTGAATGTAAAAATGAATGAATCCATTATCAATTTAAGTAATACTCCATCCTTCAAAGCCCCAGAATTGAAGAATTATGTTCCTCAATTATTTAACTCACCACGACTTTTTCTTCTGATGAATTTCAAAGCACTTGATGACACAGTTGTTTCATTTCTCCAAATGCTTAGAAAATATCTTTCGATCTTCCTCAATAAAAGTAATGGTCCCATTTCTAGTGATTCTCCTCACTGGAGTGAGATAGCCATTCCTACCACACAAGAATGATGTGATTCTATAATCCTTGTTGTTGAGAGAAACCTTGATCTATTACCTAGTCATTATATTGGTTAGATCACATGGGGATCTTTATTGAAATTAATTTGATTGAGGCATCAAATTTATTAATTATATAAATTATTAAACATATTAATAATGATTATATATTAAAATAAAGAGAAATCATATTAAATATGTACATTATAACCATATTAAAAAAACAAATGTTACTTAATAAGTATTAAAAAGGAATAAATTTAAAAAATAAATGGATAAATTATAAAGAAGAGTTAAACATAATCAATAATATTTTCTAATAAATAATAATAAATAATATTAACTGAATAAATGTTAAAAAAGATTGAAATTTAATAATAAAACCATAGATTTCAAAAAAATTAAAAAAATTGATAAGTGTTATTAATAATATAGATTATAAAAAAGTGAAAAATGTGTATATATTAAAATGAAACTGAATACATATAAATTTTTAAAATTTGAACAAAATTTAAACATATTAAATGTTAATGACTAAAAATTTAAAATGTAAAATAAAAAATTGATAAAATTATAAAAATATTAAACAACGAAAATTTTAAAACGAATAAATAAAAAAATCATCAATATATATTATAAATGAATTAATTGTACTCAAAATGAATAAATATGAAAAAGTAATTAATTAGTAATAAATATTATATATTGAATAAAATTATAAAAAATTGAATAAAATTTATTGACTAAAAAATATTATAAATTAAATATATTATGTTAATAAATAAAATTAGAAAATAAATATTAAAACATAAATAAATTCTAGAAATATCAGGTGTGTGTTTCTTTATAAAATATTTTTAATTATATATGTGTGTGTGTGTGTGAAGTTAATGTTACACAAGTTTGATATATTTATAGTTGAAGAAACAAATGGAATTTTATTAAACGTCCATTAATCACTAATAATTAATCATTATTTGTAATTAATAGTAATCTTTAATTATAAACCATTTTCACTAACTATATGAAATATTTATTTTAAATAAATAATTCAATGAAATAAATCCTATTAATTGAAATATTATATACATTTATGTAAATATATTTATTTATATAATAAAAATATTAAAAATAAAAATGAATAAGTATGTATAGACAACATTAAAAAAGAAAATTTTAAAAGTATATACACAAATAAATATTTAAAATGTATTAGTTTTAAAAAAGGTAAAAAAAAATACTTTACATTATTAATATAGAAATAATATTAAATGAATGAATTTTAAAAATTAATGAAATTTATTTAAAATACGAATATATTGAAAAAAATTAAAAATTGATTAAGTGTTATTAATTATATAATATTTATAAAAAAATGAGTTTATGTTAAAATGAAAATATATACATATATTAATTATGTAAATTAGAACTATATTATAACCTTAAATGTTAATACAAAATACAAATAAATATTAAAAATTCCAAAATTACAAAAATAGTAGACAAATAATAATTAAGAATGAATAAATTAGAAAAATATTAAAGGATATATTAATGAAATAAATAATAAAAAACTAATACTTTTAATATATATATATTAAAAAATAGTCGATATAAAATATAAATATATTAAATGAATAAAATTAAAAAATTAAAAAATAATATATTAAATATTAAATATTAATAAAAAAGGATCTGAAATTATAATCTCCACAATTTATTATTTATTTATATTGGTCTCTATAAAATTGAATCAATTTAATATATTTATTTATGAAATTATTTTATAACATATTAAGTGTAACATATTATGTCCATTTTTTAATTATTAATTATATATTTATTGTGTGATATATAGGTAAAATAGAATAAAAAATGACATTGATAAAAAAATACTATTAAATGACTATTAATACGAGTTTTTAAATATTTTTAATTAATTATAATTTTTAATAAACATATAAAACATTTTTCACTAAATATATAACATATTAATAAAAATATATTTATATATTTAATGTGATTTATAAATGAATATTTAGTTTTATATAAATCATATTTAGGATAATTATGTATATATATCAATGTAAATATATTTCTATACTAAAAATGGTATTTAATAATATATAACTTTTTATAATTATTATATAAGGCATTGTCACTAAATATCTTATCTTTTATTTGTAAATGTATATTTAGCCTTATATAAATCATATTTATTAAAATATATTATATTAATGTTAATATTTTTATATTTATATACTAATATATGATTTTTTGTGATAAAGTTTTTTTATGAAATATACCATTTTTTAGAGATTTTTCTAGCACTTATAAAGTCAACTCATTATCATCTTCAAAAAATAACTTATAAAGTGGGGGATTTATGAGCAATTTTTTTAGTGATGATAAATTCCCCCCTTTTCTAGTGCTTTTTACTAGCAGTGACAAAGAGTAGTTCTAATTAGCATTCAATCTATTTTAGTGTGTAAAACAGCATACTCTCCACTCCATAAATACAAAAATCAATGTTAATCATGAGGAATTTCGATAAATGGTCAAATGTATGAAATGATATGGGTTGGTTGGTAATTAATGTGAAAAAACTATAAGGCTGAAATAGGGGGGTTAAACTCTAAATTATACATTGTGGTATACAATATAAATCTCAATAAAATTTCTCCTTAAAAATAGAACTTCAAAAATGATATCACCCTACAACACCTCCAACCTCATCACAGAGTCTACTAAATCATGATAATAAGAAGAACTAAATAGTTAACCTCTTCTCTACAATAATTCATTATTCATCATCTTTCTTATTCCTACTTTTTTCTAGGGAATACATTAAAGTATAGTCAATGAGAATTTATAAATCTTTTCCCCATAACCAATGATAACTCCTTATATCTTTCACTTTTATAATACATATAATCACCTTCAATATCATAAAATAACCTATCTCCCCACACTTATTCCATTAAAATTATATAATAATACAATCTATTGAGAAAGAAGGATAAAAAGTCTTGTATTGTGTCTTCCATGATGAGGTTATTCATTTATTCTACATGATTAAAAGAATGATCAAGTATATAAAGTTTCTCAAAGGAATAAAAGGGTCAAATAAAAAAATCCTCAATTATCTTAAATAGATTTTTTTCTTTCATATATTTAGAAATATTTTAATTAATTCTCTTGTATTCGACATTACCCAAGTATCTCTCAATATATATTAAATTATAAAGAATATGAAAAAAATTATTTAGAACCTTATTAGGAATAGGAAAAAATTGGACTCTCACTCATGGAATTAATAACAACAACAAATCAGTCAATATAAAAATTATAAAAACAAATCATTAAAGTGGATGAAAAATTAAATCTACATAAATCAACTAGTCTACCCAAATCATGATTTATTCGTTCAATATTGTCATTCTTATCTTTTTTAAAATACCCTTCATCTTAATATTTTAATAAGTTTATAAATGAATGTGAAAATATGGCCAGATGATATTTGTATATAATTTTTTCATTCAACATAAAAAAATCAAGTTATCTAAGTGTGGTTCACTATTTCATAACTTAAAAACTATATATAAAATATAAAAAAATTAAAAATGATAAATAATTTAAAATTGTTGTCCTCTATCCAATAAGTCTCTTTATATTTCACTTTTAAAATCATTATAGTTACCCCATTATTTACTACATCATGATGGACCAAAAAATCAGAATAAACATGTTAATGAGCTTAATACATTCCAATGAAGTTAACAATATATTTGGTTACTTAACTACATCTTAAAAAACCAAAAATATTTTCCTAAAAAAATTCTAAGACTAATGTCGTAAAAAAGAATAATTTTTTTTGTCATAAGGTATTTGTTTCATGTAATTGATATAGATAGTACCTAACCCTATCATGTAATTGAGAATACGAAATAGGTTACCTTATACAAATCAAGGAATGTTATAAGTTGATATTTCTATACATAGATGGGCCTTATAATTTTTTTAAAAATCAAATTTACCCATTCCTAATGTATAACATTATCAACTTTTATAGGACCAATCCATAAATCTTCAGCCAATCCATACAAATCAATGGTTAACACATGGGTTGAAAACCATGCGGTCCCTCATTAAATATTTTTTTCTTATAATCTTTCCCAACATCATATATTCTTTGAAAATCCATTTTTATCCTTTTTCATTAATTTAAATTTTTTATTGTTTACCCACAATAACTGATTCATTATTCTCTTTAATGGAATAAATCCTCTAATTTGAAATTATTATCCTTACTAAAATCCCTATCATGTTCCTTACAACGCTTTATTTATTAATAAATAATAAATTTTGGTTTCTCAACACAAAATATCAATGATAAATTTCCACTTTTAACATCCATGTATAATGATAGTTTTCACCTAATCTATATCAATTATAAGAAAGTCAACTAGAAAATAGATTTTATCAACTTAAATAAAATTATCTTTAATCAAGACTCATTGATTTTTCAATTATGTGTACATCAGTTAAAGGGAAACTTTTACATGCATCATCTCTTCTAATCCAAAGCATTTGAATGTTGATAACGACAATATATTCAAATTGACACATAGATCACGTAAATTTTTTCCAAACTATGATATCCAATATTAATATAAATTATAAAACTACTTAGATGACTTTCCTTCCATCATGGATTCCCTAACACCATAATTGAAAATTCTCCCATAAGTGGTATTGTACCCATCTCATTACGTTCTCTCTTGTTCAGTACCAACTATTTTATGTACATTATTTTTGTGGGAATATTATCTAAATAATCAACAAAAGGAATTTTAATATGTTTTTTTATAAAAATTATATAATCCTACTATATTTATCTTAAAATTTCCATTGATTCATCATTTATGATAATAGTAGTGGTGACCAGTATGGAAACGAGTCACCTTTCTTAACTCTACTCAAAACTTAATTTTCTTACTCCATCCACATTTCAACATATTTAATTTATTTCTACTTTGTTTATTAATTGAAATTTGTACTTATTTTTACATTTAACTCCATGGTTTAACTACTTTTCAAGTTTATACAAATCAATTCTTCATGAAGTTTAACATCTTTGTTGCCAAGAAAGGATTCACTAGGCCTTTCCATGAGTTTTGTTTTCAATTTTATCAACCTGAGAATCAAGTTTTCCCATGGTATCCTTTTTTTATTTGGAATTATCATCCATTCCTTTATGGTATCCGTGATTATTTTCATGAATATTTACATATATTTTTTTAAATAATGAATTTAAATTTGATGTTTTTTTAATTTTTGAAGCATTTATTCTCTTTAGAGAAATTACTTGATTTATTGTGATCTTATTCTTTTGAAAAAATAATTTGTTAAAATATATGTAATGAAAATCATTGTTACACAATCCTTGTTTTTATTTAATGAATTAAGTGAACATTTTAATAATGGTTTTCATATTATTTCTTTCTTCACTAGTGTTCACCATGTGATCTCCTTATGTTTTTTGAGATTCTTATATTTACATAAAAAACTATTAAAAACATGTCTTCTACTAAATTGAAATTCTCTTCCTATAGATTATTTATTAATGATTCTCTAGTGGCAGTGACTGTGACTAACTTATCACCTAGAAACAACACATTGTGAAATCATTGGATGAAAAAACATATATTTTATCATTATAAATATATTTTCTTAATAAATCTTAAAATCTATCCCATCAAGAATAAATTGATTTAGATTCTTTTTTTAAATTTATAATGTATAACCAAAGATTAATTTTTTTATATGGGATGATGAATCATATTAAGAAGAAACTTTACATATCATCCCTTGTAATAATGTAATGGTATTAAAATATTTTCATATATTATTTATCCTCATATCAAAATAAAAATATAATAAAGTCTACACCTTATCACATTATTGGTAACATTATTAAACTGAAAAACATCAAAGAGTTCATAGAATCATTGTAAGTGTACATGCAGATCTTCGTGCAGTAGCCCAAAAATTTGATGTGAATTATTGATCATTTAGATGATTTTCAACATGATACCATAGTGGTTTTTAATGACCTAAGGCACTAAGAAATTAGGTTTTACCTTGACACTTTAAGGTAAGCCTTACCTCATGAGTGTTGTTCTACTCAGTTGTCCTTGTTTTACAAATTGATCCATATCTCATTCTTTCTCTACTCTATCCATGTTATCATGTTTCCTATTTTTCTTTAAATTCATATCCCACTCTAGATTGTCTTCAAAATTCCCTTTTACTTTTCCCTATAAAAATTACTTTTTCATCATGTACATATTACTATAAAATAACAAAATAAGAACACCCAACAAGAAAAAATAATAAGGGAGTAAAATAAAGTGGGGAAGAATATATATTTTCATATACATCAGATTTTTTATCACTATGTTCCTAATCCCCATAAATAATTCCATTATATTTGATCACATGTTGGTATTTATAAATTCACAATGGTTATCAAGATTAGAAATTAAAAAAATACTCAATCCTAAAAACAAATCTAAAAGTTATTATATTTTATGTTTGAGTTCTAACCCTTAGATGCTAGGTTTACCTGAATTAAATCCATAATTTAAATGGTAAAATAAATTATTCTTATAATTTAAAAATAAATATAAATATATTTTGAAATTAGTATAAATGAAAATCGCACTTATATTTTATAAATCAAGTGTTATTAAATATTCAATATAAAAATTCATTTTCAAATTGTGGTCAAAATGGGATCTAATTAAACTTATTTTCAAGAATTATATCTGCAATTATTAAATAACATTTTTGTATGGGTTAGTACTTCGATTAAATTAAAGACTATATGATCAAAAACCATGCATCAAAATAAATTTTAATGTCTCCTATGGTCAAGATAGAATTTATGAATAAGTTAATCCATTAAAAGAAAATTCAACAATCAACCCAAAATGGTCATGTATAAAGAATCAAGAAAAGATATATAAAAATTAGCTAAAGTCAAAATTTATCATAAATTGCAAAATAAAATAAAGGAAAAAATACAATATTCAATCCCATTTCATAAACAATTATGGTACAAATAAATTACCCCATCATGCTAACCATGAGAGAGAACAAAAAACTAATACTAACCATACCATATCCTATGTCACGAACCAACATAGGTAAAACCTAAACCGGTCACCCAAGGTGATCCATGACAAGGCCCAAAGGGGGTTATCAATACCTACATGTTGGTTACTAGTGTCAGTCGTCACAATAAAGATGTGGGGAATGATTTAGCTCAGAAAATATAGATAACTATATAAAGATAAATGGTACCAACTGGAGATGTGAAAGAAAGTAAAATAAGCAATGAAACATTCCTCAAGATACTTTGTGGGTCACGACAGAACATAAACCTCACTCACTCTAAGAGAGATCCAATACTAGAGGAACATTAAATTGAAAAATAAATCAGCCATGAGAATTGATATTCTTAGTATCAAATCCAAGGAATAATAATAATTTATTCCCTTACCTTTAAAAAGAATCCAAAATCATGCTGGTTTTAAAATACAACCACATAAAAATAAAATTTTCCAATCTTTGAAATGTGGGTAACGAGATTCTATATCAAAGAAAAACCTTTCCATTTCTTTCACATTTCCACAATAATTTACAAGCATGCGCGGTTATTTTAAAATGAAATTCAAGTAGTTTTAATAAAAAAATATGTATTTTTTAGAAAATAGGAAACAGGCTTTAAACAAAAAAATGGAAATCATTTCACAAAAACCATGTCATAAATGAGAACCAAGGTTAATCCCTCTATGTATCTTGCATAACTGGGACCCTAAAAACCTTTTACCACTTTGACAATTGGTATAGATTCTACGACCAACAATTTTCACATGCACGATCCACTTCTAGGGGACCCCCTCATAACATAGTGGTATCCCATCATCATAATTATTTAGTTAGCGTTGTAACCATCAATCCTTCTAGATGAAACTTGGATGAACCACTTTCGTATCATCTAGTGTACTAGTCCTAGTGATCCCACATAAGTACCCTGGGCTTCCTATGTGCTCTATTACAGGTGTTGGCGAGTTTTCATAAAACTAACATCCAAGAACATACCATTCCCTTTATTCAAAAACACATTCACCCTCTCACCACTGATCTCCCACCTTAGGAACACCCTTATTTTCTATAACAGAAAAAATCATAAGCCTCTTTACTAGGCACATATCAAAACCCATACATTCAGCATACACATCATTTTATAAAACAAGGGGATTCCTAAATAGGGGTTTACTTTTTCACAAAACATTCTTAAATTTACAAACGTGATTTATTATTTACAATGAATACTTTTCATTTTATAACACAAAATCACCCAACACTTTTATATTTCCAAAATCATTTAAAATCTATATTTAATAACTAATGTACAACAAATATAAAAAAATCTTGAAACCATTTTTACAATGATGCAATTCATTCAATAAATTTAGAAAACCATTTGACCATGAGTTTACACCAAAACCCATATTTGGAAATAACATTATAGCTTTTTGGAAAACCAAACATATCATTACAATTTTATAACTAAATCGGCACAAGTTCAAAATGTCGTTGCAAATATTCAAAAACAATTCAAAACCACTTATGAAATCACTTTTTAAGGAAATTCACTTATGTCCAAATGGGAATTAGAAATACATTTCATTTTACAAAAAAAAGGCATAACTATTTCATGAAACCGAAACTAGATTTCATAGCATGTGTATATTTCATAAATAAATAACATGTTTTTTAAACAAGAAAAAAAATCATGGGATTCAAATTAATGGTAGAGAAATATGAGACCTACCTCAAGACACACATCTTTTGATGATCGTTTCCTGAGATTACTTCACCTATCCACATATACATTTTCTCACACACACACATATATATATATAACATTTTTCCCAAAGTACATATTCCATGAACTATGAGGGAATATTTACATGGAGGATACATATATATACATTCTTACCCACGAATATACATGTAGTCCTTTTATACCGATGAATCAAAACCACAAAATGATGAATAAAACATACTACAATGGTAAAAAGTAGTCTAATAGTTAACAAAGACTCCCAATCAAACTAAATTTTAAAGGGAAGGAAAATACACCTCATATTAAATGGTGATTGAAAAATTGAAAAGGACTGAATTTGCTTTGCCTTTGGCAGCGGGTGTTTAAGCACAAATGAAGAGACTCAAGAGACCCGTTTCTATGCTTATAAAGGAAGGAAAACATCCAAAATATACCACAATGGAACCATAGGGTTCATCCTAACAAAGGGGGGTAAATGAGAAGTGTAAAAATTGGAAAAAGTAGGAAAAAAGAGAATATGAGAGAATTCCTTGATATTATGAGCGTAAAAATAGATGGGATCCATTTTTTCCTAGAGAAAGAGATGTTTGAGAGGTAGGGGGTGTCATGTTATGTTTGATTGACTGACTGGAGATAGAGAGAGGGGTGTCGATGGTGGATTTTTGGAAGGAGGCATTAAGAGGGGAGTCGACCATTAGAGGGAAGGTGCGATGTTGGGGGAAAGAGGGTGGTAGGGTCTCATGAGGGAGAGGGGAAGGGGGAGGAAAGAGATCCTTTGGGGTCTTTAAAAAATCATACCAATAATAATAATAATAATAACAATAACAATAATGATAAGGATAAAATTAATAATAACAATATTAATGATCAAAATAATAATAATAATAATAATATTATTATTATTATTAAAATATTATTTTAATTCTATTATATAATTTTCATTTTATTTATCATTAAAGTTTAATTATTTTAAAACATAAGAAGATAACATGGTTACCTATACGAAACCTCAGAGTTCCCAAACTATGCTCTGCCCGTGTGATAGATGCTGGCAAGCCCAAAACTCCCAATTCAAAATAAAAATTAAAAAATTCAAATTGGGACTCAAACCACTAAATAAAAACCAAGTATGATTAAAATAATTAAAATAAAAGAGTATTTTTGGGTCACGATGTGACAATTATCCCCATCAAAACACTTTCGACCCCCAAAAATTCCCTGAAGAATTAGTTAATCAAAGTAGAGATCAAAACAAAATGATTATGAAAATAGTGACTTGGTCACTTAAGGAATGAAATCTGAGAACTCACATGATAACCAAATTAATTTTCAACAAGATCCTAGGACTTTAACCAATAAATAAGAGGACTGGTAGTGAGGGACATTATCCTCCAAACAAAACGACAACATAGAACACGCCGACCCCTAACTTAGAAATTACCAAATATCAGTGGAACTTCCACATAAATTCATCAAGTGAACCATTAACCAGCTAAGTAATTACCACATTTAGGGTTGGTGGAATTGGAACAAAGGATTTACCCATCATGATATCTTTGAATACTGATTTTTCCTTGGGTTCATTTCATGATGATATTTCTACTATATTAGGATTCGAGCCAACATTTACCCTTCTGAAATGAAACCAATCACAAAACCAAACCAAACTCATGACACCTGCGAGACCGGTGATAGGTCTCCCCGCCATTTTAAGAACTATCTAAAACACATGAGTCGGACCTTCCATCACAAACCAAATAGTAAGGACCAATTCCAAATATAAGAGAGGGGGAAAATAGAAGGAACCCGAAATGAACATTGATTTCTGACTCAACACTTCTTTAGGACACACATATCTCAAATGGATAACACCCAAATCCCAAAGAAAATTAAAAAGAATAAAAACTACTCAAGAGTTTATATACTAATAAAAAACCATGAAAACGTTGTGAAAGTGGCCACTGGTACCTTCAAAGAAAAAGGGCCCAAAACAAACAACCACGGGAAAGGAAATTTAACTGATGTTAGGGAAATTTTTTTGGATTCATGTTTCCCCCAAACATAGAGAGTTATATAATGCATGGAATGATTTACTCAATGACCGATGGCTAGAGTCCTCATATCTTGAAACATATGGTACACCGCATTCGGTGACTAATAATCCCCAACCGAGGCATCATCCTTTTGAAACAAAACATAGAGAACTTTTTTATGGATGCACCTCAGTAGGCCTTCAAAGGATTATGGAAAAGGGTCTTAGAGTTCCATAACAACAACATTAGAATCAATAATCATGTGATACTTATATACAGAAACACAGAGTAATGATGGAGACACCCTAGGAATAGGTTCCTCTGGTTCACACTCCTCACCAAGTGGAGAAATTTTCTTAATAACCTCACGAAACAAAGATTCCTTCTATAATATTCCACAAGTTGTGAATCAAAATGAAAAAAGAAAATCAGAAAGTACCCATCAATAATTTAAAAGGGTCCTTTTTATATCAACATACCTGCTAACTCCATCACAACTTCTAGAGTTACCAAATAATAAAATAAACACCAAACTTTATCAAGTTACACCACAAACACTATCTAAACTTGACCACCATTGGGGAAACCAGAAGCATATAAAGAGTTCTCTACCCCAAAACCCCTTTTGAAGCCTAGGTAAAACCATAATCCCAAAAAAAAATCCTTAGAGGACATTGGACATTTCTGGTTATCATACTCTAAAAGGGAAACACAAATCCAACTCTAAATGCATCGCAAAACAATCCACCACATCCAATCATAAATCAAATACCTATTAGAACATCATCTCAACCTAGTAATACTAATTCAAAAACTAATAAACACACACTAAAACCAATACACCACTTATAAAGTCACCTCTTTCATTTCAAAATCAATCAATTTTCCTCTTGAAAAATAACCTGAACACTAGAACCTACTTCAAAAGGCACTTTAATTTAAATCCCTTTTGAAAAAAAATCATTCCAATAAACCCACTTATCAAAACATGCTTTAAAAAAACAAAAAAAGCCTCAATAACCAAGATCCCACCATTGGTATTTTATGTATCCTCACATTTATGTAAATTACTATTCTAACTCCACAACAATCATCACATACCAACTCCAAATCTGCTATCTATATACATGAGCATCCATAAGAATACCAAAGTCCAAACATGTTATTTCAAAATTATTGGTTCCAAGAAGCGTTAATTTCAAATTTCAAAAAAAAAAAATTCAAAACACAAAAACATATTCAAAATCTATTTTTAATTTATGCTTTATAAAATCTTTCAAGGATCCCAAAACAGTTCCCAAGAACATCCATTTTCAAAACAACTCATTTAATTTTAAAACAAACAAAGATTTTCAATTTGGAAATCCAATTTCAATTGACCATTTATCAATTTTAAAACCTTTGCAAACTCCCCAAAACTAACTAAAATTCACACCAAGGAAATTTTAAAGAAACCAACTTACTCAAAAAATCAAGATTCCAAAATCTAAATTAAACAACAACTACCCACGGAATGGTCATAAGGTTTGGAATATCACGCACCAACTGGGTAAGCACATAAGAAGTCATTGGAGGAAATTGAATGGTCTAAAAAAGGATTTCTATGACATCCACAACAACTATGAACCTATTTAAAATTACTAAAAAATTTAAAGGCCAACTAGAAACACCTAAATAAGACTATAGACCTTGAAAAATATCGAGATCCAAGAATATTTTTCGAGGAAAGACCATTCCTGACCAAAATGGAAATTCAAGCGTCATTATTAATTGGTGGGGATCTATCACCTACCTGCAATTTAACACTTGAATTTTGAAATTACTAACTCCAAAATATTTTACATCCCCAAAATACATGGGTTAATCCTCCTCTGATACCATTTTATCATGAACCAACCCAGTTCAACCCTGAACCGATCAGCTGAGTTGATCTGGTACAAGGCATAATGGGACTTCCCAATCCCCACATACTGGTAACTAGTGTCAGACATCAAAATAAAGTAGTTGGGAATGATTTATCTTAGAAAATATAGATAAATAAATTAATATATTCCAAAAAAATTATCCATGAGAAATGAAATAAACTAATCAAAGAAACATACATCAAGTGACTTTGTGGGTCACTGTGGAACCCAAACAACACTCTCTTAAAGATATATCCAAAATTTGGGGAACCTGGATCTAAAAAATAAAGTTGGTGTAAGAAAAATTATGCATAATAAGAATGTGAAGGAATAACAATTCCCAATTCCCTTACCTTTAAAAAGAATACCAAATCATTCTGGTTTGAAAATACCGCCACATAAAAATAATATTTTCTATTATTTTAATTTTATGTATCAATATTTCATCTCAAATAAAAACCATTCCCCTTCCATAAAATTGACTACACAATTTAAAAGTATGCATTTTCATTATAAAATTAAATCTAAATATTTTAAATTTAAAAATAATTTTTTATAGTGGAGGAAATAAGCATGAAATTACTAAATAGAAATATTTCACAAACTATTCGTAAAGTGACAAACTTGCTATATTATTTACAAGAAATACTTTTTATTATAAAACACATTATAAACCAAAAAATTTATTTTTCCAAAATAATTTAAGAGATCTATTGAAAAACGAATGTAATTCACATTTAACAACAATCTTGAACCCATTCTTACAATGATGAAATTATTTCAAGAAAGTTAAACCACCATTTGAGCATGTGTTCCCCCCCAAAACCCATATTTGGAAATCACATTGGAGATCTTTGGAAAAAGAAACATGTCATTACAATTTTATAACTAAACCGGTCAAAAATCTAAACACCATTAGAAATATTAAATACCAATTCAAAACCACTTAAGAAATCACTTTTCATGGAAAGTCACATAACACTAAATAGGCATTATAAATACATTTCATTTTTCAAAACAAAGTCATAACCATTTATAGCATATAGAACCAAATTTCATACCATGCGTATATTTCATAAATATAAAACATGTGTTTGTAACAAGAAAGAAATCATGGGATTCTAATTAATGTCATAGGAATGGGGGACTTACCTCAAGACACACAACTTTTGATGATGGAAGCCAGAGACCACTTCACCTACATGCATATATATTTGTACAATTATATATATATAATATTTGACCCAAATTCTATATTTTCCATGACATTAAGGAATATGTACAATAAGGATACATATATATACATTCTTACCCATGTATTTACATGTAGGATTTTGTTACCGATGACTTAAAACCACACTGTGATGATGAAAAAACAATAAAATGGTACAAGAGAGTCCAATAATTACCTAAGTTTCCAAATCAAAACCAAATTTAACAAGGATGAAAGAGAAACCTCGCCTCAATTGGTGAACAATGAATTAAAATATACCGAATCTTCCTTGGATTTGGAAGCGGGTGTTGAAGCATGAAATAGGAGACCCAAGAGACCCATTACAATCCCTAAAAAAAAGGAAAGCTTAAAAAATTGACCTCCATGGAACCCTATGGTTCTACCAATTCAATGAGGGGTGACATCAAGGGAAAAACAGCAAAATGAGGAAATGGATGAGAATATGAGAGCACTCCATGACGAGCCTACCATAAAACATGTGGGCATCCAATTGTTTCGACAAAGAAAAAATGGCCAAGAGGGGGGAGGCAAGAGGGTTGTGCATCAAATGGCCAAGGGGAACCCTAAGTGTGGGGGTGTGTCGCATACAAGTTGAGTGAGAGAGGGGAGATGGAGAGCAGGGAAGTGGTGGTGGCTCACTTGAAGGAGTCTATAAGAGTGAGTTGTCCATAAGAGGGGAATCACACAACTAAGAGAGGTAAGGGGTCATGTCGTACGAGGGAGAGGGGAACGAGGAAGAATGAGACCCTTTGGGATTTCTAAAAAAACTAACCCAATAATAATAATTATAATAAGAAAACAATAATAATAGGAAACTTAATAATAATTATAATTATAATTATAATTATGATCAAAATAATAATATTATTATTATTAAAACATTATTTTTATTATATTTCATTTTTCCATGTTATTTTTAATTTATGTTTATTTATTTTAAAACTCGGGCAGACTAAACGGTTACCTGGGAGTGGCTGCATAGTACCCAAGTTGTGCTCTTCTCGTGTGCTAGATGATACCCATCCCAAAACACCCAATTCCAAATAGAAAATAAAAAAATCATACCGAGTCTCAAATCACTCAATCAATAAATAATATAAGACAAAGGATGAATAAAATAATTAAAATAAAAGGGCAGTGTCAGGTTGGGGTATGACATCATAGAACTCCAAAAGAAATACAATAAATATTTTCAAATTAGGATGGTCAATTGATGAAAAAATAAATCAAAAATACACTTAATTTATATAAAGTAAAACCCCCCTTTGGTGTCTCAATTTATCTCTATACATCTCTACATCTATTTCCTAATTTATCTCTATTTCCAATTCATTAAAAATATCACCCAAAATAAAGGCATGCATCACCAAATATATGATAAAAAATTCTCAATGATATCTCAAAACAAGTGTGAATAGGAGTTTATATCTCTCATAGATATGTATTTCATGACAAAACAATATTAGTCGTAGCACAGTCATATATATCTAATATATATTTTTCTTATTACTGTAATATCACTGTATAAATTCACGCACAAATCCAAATCCACCCATCCATGAGAAAAACATTATTCTTCACATTCAACCTTGATGTATCAAATCCATCTTGATGTAGTAAAACCTCTCATGGGCATGGTCCTTTCCCATAATTTTTATGTTTTTCACTGTCTCATCTATCCTATTATATTATGGTGAAGACACTATAATCTGTGAAATAATTCCTTGAATTAATATTCAAACATTTTAAATGCAAAAGTACATCATCAAAGAGGGATTACATGTCTTAAAACAAGGATTTTTTTTATTTTTAATCTTCCATGTTGACTCAATTAAACTAATATCATGATTATTCAGGTCTTCAAAGTTAATTTCACTCAAGAACCATTTTATTCTCACATAGAGATATAACACTTCACCCTACATGTGTTTAATCATATGTGTCTCTCCTCTCATACAATTTATTCTGAATATATCCCCAAAAAATCATAATTGTATTATATGATGCATCAATACATGAAATAATCCCATGCAACAAGGCTTCTCATCAGATACAAATGTGTCAATGGGTCCCCCATTTTTTAGTCCTATGAATGTTTTTCTATTGAATTTCACGTTACATATATCTCAAAAATTATACCAAATTGAAAATAAATTAATTCCTTCTATTATAAAAAAAATATTAATTAGACAATAATGATCAAATAATCAATATAATAAATAAAGAAAAATAACGCATAAAATTTAGTTATCATTGAGCTAGTTTGAGATGATACAACTTATCCCCTTATATCATGGTTTATAGAAGAGGCGGTTGGAAATCAAAAACTCTAGTCATGTAAATGAAATTAGAATTAATTAATTCAAGAATTTTAAACGTTAATTAAGAAACCCCATTCCATAATAAAAATGATTAACTTGTTAAAATTAAATCACAATAAATTATATTTTATACACAAAAATATTTCTGTATTTTTGATGCAACATTAAAGGATCATCAAATCATTCATATCATCCTATAAATACCATCATATTGAATTATATGCACATAATGAGAGGTTTTAGGGTTTATCAACTTATTTATAAGTGAATACCAGGAAAAATGTACAACTCCTAGAAAAAGTGAATAAAAATAGACATTTCATTTAAATAAAACATTGTACTATGAGTATCATGATGTTTAAGTAATTTAAAAATGAGAAACAAATTGCGAGAATTAAATATAAAAATGTTCCATCATCATTAATTAATAAATTTTAAAATATGTGGAAATACAAGGGGTTTTGAATAAAAAAACATCCAAACTAAGGAAAACATTACAAACTAGAATTAATGGCATCATTAAAAAAATTCTACAAAATATTATTACATGGTAATTGAAATTTTTTCCTAAAACACTAACAAACCTATGTATAAAAATATAAATAGTTAATAATTAAATTTTAAAATGTGACACAATTATAAAATCTTTTAATGAAATTTAAAGATGTAAAATTTAATGAAAAAAACCCAAATTTTAATATCATTAATTCCATAAAAAATGTAAAGGTTCATTTACTTGGTTATGTTACCATTTTACTCCTCATCGTTTAAATTACCTAATAATACTCAAAAATCCACAAACTCTAAAACTAAAATTTCTGGGATTATATTCAATTATTTGGATATATTATTATTTATTTCTATTTCATTCCTCTCCTCTAAATATTACATAATTAAATACAACATAATTTCATATAACTACATCTTCCAATAAGAATTTTAAAATTAAATTTTCAAAATTAACTTCAATCCATTACCAAGTTCAACAATCACTCCTTTTTATCCAATTTTTCAATTTTGACCATCAAATATATTTAGATATTATTAAAGAACACGATGGACCAATTTTAGTTTTCATATGTTCCATCCAATAAGCCATATCACCAATAAAAATGAAAAGGATGTTTTTTTATTAAAACTCCCTAGACGACTGCTAGAACAAAAATTCTTTAAACTTCCTCATATTTATTGCACGAGAACTATAATGAAGTTACAAAAAACCCTAGTGCTATAACGAAATTTACTCTCTTTTGTTTTATGCCACAATAAATTAGACGCGATGTCATTATAATTCATATGTGATGCCATAAGAACTGTAGTGGTTAGAAAGTACATATGAATAATATCTTCTTATATCTTCAAAAAACACTCACATTTTTATAATCAATTCAACCAAACACATGGTAAAAATTTATATAAAACATAAAATTATCTACATCTCTTGGATTATCCTGGTAATTTTCATTTTTCTTGTGTTAATAGAAAACAAAAACACCATGTTGAATGTACACTCAAGTTTAAATAACACATACTTGAATATATAAAATACACCTCCAACCACGTAGAATCTATTTTTTTCAAGAAAAATATAATATCAAATATTTAATTAGTCTTAAAAATTTGAAAAATTAATGAAATGTTTGATATTATGATCTATTTTCTTGAGATTTATTTTAGTAAATGGGTTTCTACTCAGTCCTTATTGGAAATATCACATTCCTTGCACTCTAGTCCACCAAAACTTTAAATAATGTAGGATTTTAATAAACATTACTAAAATATATGTAGATATATAGATTTTTTTCTACGCAATATTATTAATGTCTTGAACATTAGATTAGATAAGAGAAAATTTATTATTAGCATAATAAATTAATATATAAATTATGAATTGAGTATATATAAAATACAAACTATTAAATACCTATTAATATTATCATATTGAGTATTTATGTAATATATATTGTTAATTTGGAGAATATATGTATAAAATAACATACTAAATATATAAGTGGTAAATGGATTATAATAATAACCACATTCATGAAGACCTTGATCAGACAAGTAGATGGGTCATGCTTAACATTTCATCATTGATCTATCTTTTATTAGATAAAAAGTGTAAAAATTACCATATTGTGAATATTTGGTGACTATTGACTAGGTAAACCAATAAAATTAGCTCCTACATTCATGTTTTTGTGAAATGATTTTATATAAATTGGGTAATATATTTTTGCACTGAATAATCCAAGACTTTTATTGGATATATTTTAAAAGACATGTTTACCTAAATATTTATGTTTTAAGAGACTAACATATGTTAGTGAAGGAATATATAAATATGTGTATTATCTAACTATATTATAATTTTAAATAGTATAGGATAATATTTTAGTGGGAATATAGATAATAATGGACTATATTAAATAATATCATTCATAATACTAGTAATAGTGACATAAATTTTATTTTAAATATTCATGGATTCAAATACAAACAGAAATTTCTCTTTGAGATCTTTATTAGAGAATTAAAAATTCAATGGTAATAATTTCATTGATTGGAATCATAATTCGATATTTATTAAAAAATATTAGGGTAAATTTTTTATTGTATGTTATCACAGCTAATGATATTGCAGTTTTCCTTACTCATGAGATGGATTCCAATAAGAATAATATAAAAAAATTGATTTAAAATTATGAAACTAGATATTATGATTTTGAATATTAAAGATCAATAATAACTAATAAATGTGTTTAATATGAAAAAATAATTTAGATATCTTAACCAAGAGAGATATATAATTTAAGGAAATGATACATCTAAATGAATTTTTTTTTGAATATGATGTAAAAAATAACCCCATATCTACCAATGTGACAAAAAGTTTTAGGCACATAATGAATTAAGAAAGTCCAGGTTTCCCTCTCAATATAGTGATAAATATTGATGTTGTCTTACGAATGTTTCTAAGATCAATGACTCATTAAATTATTAATTTTAATATGAAAAATATTTTTTATATACGTCAAAATATTTTCAGTATTTTTTAAAAAATGAGAAAAATTCAAAAAGGGCATGATTTATCAAAATGATGAATGAGGGAATTGAAAAAATCAAGGCCAAAAAAAGAAAAAAAAATACAAAGTTAGAATTTTTAATCTTTTTACTATATCCTTAAGGTGGTATATAAAATGAAGGATATTTTTTCTTTTAAAATGTGTTGGTGAATTAAAAGAGAAAAACTCTTTAATATCATGAAATTCTTGAGAAGTAACATCATAATGGTTTGAATGCGTCTGGTATTTATTTTATAGGAAAAAATTCATCTAACTCTAAATCATGGGTATTAGATACTAGAGTGAATTATTTATTTATGTCAATGTAAAACATTTTAGAAAATAAAGGAATCTTTTTAAGGGAGATGTTGATTGATTTATGTGAATAATTCATCATATTTTATTAATAATAAATTTTTTATTTCCTACCACATGTTAGTTAGGTATATGTTTTTTTATTTTATATTAACACCTAAATTCATATTATTTATTAATAATTATTAATTTTGAAAATTTATGAACATTGTTTATCTATATAGTTTAGGAAATAAAATGAATGGTTGATTCTATATTATACATTGATTTGTTTTTGTGAATGAAAGTTTTTTTTTTCATAATATGAGTATAGGGAAGTTATAAATCCAATTAAAAATATTGATGACATACCAAGAAATAAAAATTACATTTTCATACAAATAAAATCCATGTTAGGTCTAAACTATGTCATAAGGGAAACATAATCCATCACCTTCGCCCTTAATACTGTATAATGTGGTAATTCTTTCTCATAAAGAAACGTGATAATACACCTGAACTATAATGGATCATGTTTCAACTTTATAGGACTATATCTATAACCCAAGACAACATTGACCAAAAATTATACTTGCACATGTGAAAACATAACCTCCATTGATCCCAACATAATTTTGAAGTTAACATTAAGCTTATGATCTCCTACCAATGTATTTTGGAAATATCACTTGAGGATATGTTAAAGGGAGAATTTTACAATAATTTTCATGAACTAAATTTATTATAAGCCAAATTATCAAAAATTTAGTCATCCATTAGCTAGTCAGAGGGATACAACATCAGTTTTATATGATTTATCAACCACTCAATGAAATCACAATTGTCTTCCCAATATAATGTTCAAGGACAATATATTATGTATTAAATTTTCTGTTCTATATCATACCTAAAAAAACCATAATTATTTTTTCCTAAGACTTAATACATCATGTTTCCATTCTATTAGTATCCCTAAAACATCATTCGTTGACTTGGAAAATTTAATTTCATCTCATAAAATAGCTAAAATTTTCATTGTAACATTTTTTAACCCCCAACAAAAAGAATAAACACCTGAAACCATGATATATATTGATCTTAAATATATCATAGGTGGGAAGAATTCGAAGGTTTATTGATAAAAAATCAATGTTTATTAAAAAAAATTGAACTAAATTTGTAAATGAATTATAAAAATTTACAAGTGTCACAAGATCCATGTTATAAGGAGAACTTTTTGAGATTATAATAGTTTATATTTCATATAATAATTCAAGGAATAATTATACATCCCACCATTAATAAATCAAAAATATCTTCATGATATATAAAATGATATAATAGTAAAAGGAGATTATAAATTTGGTATGAGAGTCCTTATTTTTTTTCTTTTTGTTGGGAGTTTGGACTATTACTTTACTACATTTATTTACGACCACCCTTTAGAGATCAATATCAATGGTGGTGATCTTTCACATATAGGGATAAAATCCTCATCAATGAATGATCCAATAGGGGAGATCTTTTTACTGGGAAATATACACCATCAATCATTAGAAGTTATACTAGTGGTAACTCAAATGTGAAACAACATTTAGAAATATCATTGATTAGAAGGAACCCACTCCCCTCGATGTATTGAAACATTTGAAGGAAGAATGCACCCAAAATCACTAAACCAGAATGATACACTCTCCACCCTCAGAAAAATATTCAAGAAGAAATAAAATCCAAGTAAAATGGAAATAAGTATTTTATATTACTCAAATATTAATTCCTACATCCATGATACAAAACAACTACACAATACTTTGATATAAATTTATAACATTAAAATCACTTATCAAAAATTACATCTATTATATATCACTAATAATATACATCAAAAAAATAATATATAAAGCATTGCGACATTAGAAAAGAAATAAATTATATTCATTTATCATAAATTAACCACTTTACACACAATATTCAGAATAAAACATTTGTAACACTTGACTCTACTACAATTTTTCAATGCCACTTGTCAAATCAGGATGATGCTAACTTCCAAAGTTTATCTCCATAATCATTTTAATCAAAACATTAATAGTATTCACCATTCTTAATAAAATCCAACTTGGTGAATAATTTAAGTAAATCTTGATAATTTATAACATATAGTAAAAATATATATAGGAAATATACATCAACCATAGTGCATCTACCACCTTCTAGTAACACTAATCCCACTGAGGGAAAATGATTCCTCAAACATTACTAAACTAGAACCAATGTGGAACATTTTAGGTATATTATAGGATTCCTTCATCAACCATATCTTAATAACATTGTATTATAAAATCCACTAGATGATATGTTACTTCATGTCAATGTTCTTTATCCACGAATGAAACCTTGGATTGTTTGATAAATTAATTACACTAGAAAAATAATAGTAAAATTATACACTTTTCTAATCCACATGAGATAATATAACCAACACCTTAACCATATCAATTCTCTCATGCTTTTATAAATGACATATACCTAGCTTCCTTTGTGTATGACTCTATCACTAGCTACAACCTTAATATCTAGATAATTTTCATTCCTCCAACGGTAAACACATAACCAATAGTACTCTTTTGGGGGTCTAAATCTCACCCAATGTCTGCATCCATATAAACCTAAAATATATCATCAGTTTCATATCATAGAGATATATTTTCTATTACTTTGAGATACTAGATAAAACATTTTTTGGATTCATGTTTTATTTCCGAAGATTCTCTATTAACCTGGTGAAAACTCCCAATGAAAATTTAATTTGTCACCTTGTAAAAACTACATGGTAAATAAGGATTCATAATATGAATAGAAACAAATTATTTTCCAAATAAATTGGTAAACCTGATAATTTAAATATTTTCTTTATAAAACCATTTTTTAGGTAATGTGGGAACACAAAAAGATTACATGTAGTGCCAAAATTCAAACTGTGTGAGAAATTAAAAATCTAATAAAGAAAAGGATTAAATTTTTTAGATTAATCAGCCTTTTTAATCTCCATTTGACATATCTTTCCTTCCTTTCTGGATCATCCTTGATGAGATCCTAGAATTTGTAGCCAAACCTATCCTAAGTATAAATATATTCCAAATGATTTATTTCCACCTATTGATTTCATGATCAAATATTTAGTTAGGTTTGTTGATCCAATCAATTTTTTCATTATTAAGATCAACTACAATAAATCTATGGTAAATTATATCTACAACCTCCATTAAAAAAAGATATTAAGATCATCATCCAAAGTCACTTCCTTCAAATTAGGGGAGGCTTGAATTCAACATCATCTTTCATTCCCTCCTTGTAGACACCATCATATGCCTCTTGTTCCAACAACTAGTTAGTGTCTTCTATCCTACCAAATTTATCCTCATTATCCAAATCTCTAGATAACTCAACCTTAACACCAAGAGGTATTTATATAACCCCTAGAATTCCACATTCACGAACCACTGTAAGATTATGCCTTTCCAAGACCTTGATTTTCGTTATTTTTTAACCAATATGGTGACCATGTTGTTTATATGGGTGGATTACACTTTGTGTTTCATAGGTTTTTTCTTTTTGTGGAATGGAAATTTTTTTGAAATAAAAGTATCACACTTCCCCTTCATCAAGTCACACACAATATGTATTATTATAGGCTGATATTGGACACACTCCAAAGATGATTGGGTGTTTGGTTCCTTTTCACTATATTGAAGATCCCCCTAAGACCTAGACCCACCCTACTTCCTATTCCATATTAGAATGATAGACTGCCTTCTTTACGATCAACACCCTCTTTCTCCTTTTTATCCTGGTTCAAACCTTTGACATACAAACCTTCAAACTAACTTATTAGATTTAGAGTTAAATTTGTCCTTCTAAGACTTAATTTATTCACTATATTCACCATGCCTCCACATGAATCCATGGTGACCTGATTTGATCCTTCATATACCATGATATATGCTGAAACGTCATCATCAACTCGTATATCCTCTTCCTTATTAGAATCTAAAGAATTGATTGGATACTAAAATACAAAGGATCCATTCTACATACCATTATAAATATAGGGATTTAATGCTCTTGTTAATGTAGTATTTCAGGCAGAAGTGAAAAAATGGAACATCAGATTAGATATCCTCACTAAGACAAATGCTATGGGGTTTGTTTTTGGCTGAACTCTTCCTCACCTCTGGTTGGGAGCTATCATTTACTTTCCTTTATTAACATTTCCACATAAAATAGGGGGATTAAAAAAATGTTTTTCATATAATAAGGAAAAATTAGAAGAATTAAAATTCATATCACTATGATAGACGGTAAAAAATAGTGAATAATTAGAGAGAATTATACTTTTTTTCTTAATTTTATCCCCTAAATTCATAGATATAGGATACAATTTCATTATATGATGACAAAACCCAAGCTAAAATTGGAACAAACAATATCAAAAATACCAAAATTTAAACCAAGCCTCAAACACCATAGATGGTTTTTATCTAAGTTCTTTAGCCAACTCAATCTACACAGATTCAAATAGTGGCGTTGATACATCAACATCCATGAATATTCAAGGGTTATGGGGCGAAACATGTATCATAAATGGTTTTCAAAGATGAGAATAGTTATATGAGGTTCCCTAACATTTGGTGGATAAATGGGGTTTTGAAATGGTGGGGTAATCATGGGAAAATTATCCAGGTTTACATGGTCGATGGATCATGATTCCAGTGAGAATCATAGCCCCATCTAAAATGAAAAAATAAGATCACCTGTATGACAGATGTCCCTTATAATAAGAAAATGATAGGTTATATACATTAGTGAAACAAATAATAATGTGATAGGGATATAGAAACTCAATAATGACATGATCCTTCAATGGCCAGGTTCCATTGATGAATCTGTTGAAGCAGTCATGAAAAATATGCCTTCAACCAAAACAATCCACCAATGAGAGGCCATGAAGGTTCAATGACTCGGAGATGTTTTGTAGGGATAGGGGGTTCAATGGACCCTGAGGTGGAAATAAAAAACCTTATGGATTAGGTAGATGTGAGCAAAATCAAGAAGAAAATTCATTCTTCAACTCTTATATCCATTTAAATCTCAGACCTTCTAGTAGCATATCATATACATACCAGATAAGGTTGATAATGCTCTTATCCACAAACACCTTTTGGTAGAAATATTTTTTTACTATTTATATATATTTTTATTATTACGAAAATACTAATTTATAGTTATATGGGAATTATACATGCTTCAATGGGAATAAAATAAGTAAACCAAAATAAACACACATGAAATATAGAAAAAAAATATGCATCATTGTATCCCACCACCACAGGTAGTTGTTTCAAGTGCCTTTACAAGAATATAAAAGAAGATAGAAAATCCCTTAGAAATAGCTCAATAGAACTCCACAATGATGTCATTTAAAGCATGAAATATATACAAAATAACCAATTAATTATAGAATATACCCAAAAAATAATTAATTTAATGATTATAGACATTATATCCATACCAAAATTTACATTATAAATAAATGTTTTTAAATTAGAGTTCTAAAAACATGTTTTTCTCAAATAAAATTACATTTTAAGTGGAAAACATATAAAAATCTACAACAAGGGGGTGTGTGGGGATAAGGTAAATGACAATAACATCAAATTTATTATATAACCATATGTAAGGCCTTACTTTTAGGACTTATGGATTATTTGTATTCTTTATTTTAATTTATTCTTCAATTTTATATGTAATGTAAATCATTTTGATTTAGATCACGATAAACCTTATTTAATTTATAATTTATAGATTTTATCTATTAGTATAAATTAGGGGGTAAAAACATTTCTATGGTCAAGATCAATTTGGGTTGAGGAATCTATGAATAAATTGATCACTAGATTGGAAACCTCTATTATTTCAATTATATCAATAGTCTAGTCATGTTATTAAGTAGTCTTATATCCATGAGGGAGACCGTATTCAATATCAAGTATATAACATTCCATGCTCCATCTAAAATATTAAAAACATTAACTTGATTGTGGTCATCTTGATTAATCATAGGGTCCACCTCCTTCCTTGGTTTACTCATTTGTAAGGTAATTATTGGCTTGGGAAATGTAGTATATTCCTTACATCACCTAGCCTTCCTCTATAAGGACAAAGAGTGTCCCCGCACTATGATAAAATCCATTTTCCCTTTTTTTAAAACCATCAAGAAAACTATTGTTTACCTCAAAAATATCATATATAAGGATCCATATTTTCCCCAGAACAATATTTTTTATGGTGTTGAGAGGTTTGGGAGAATTTTCATTAAATTTTAATGTTGTTCTTAAAATGATTTTTTTGCTTGTAAATTGGTTTTACAATTTTTTTTTAAAATTATGGATGCAATTTAAAGGTTGTAAAATTTTATGTGAAATTTTATTTTACCCTTTTCAAAGTGATTTTAAATGTTATTTTGATTTTAGAAAATATTTTAATTATTTTATATAAGTATTAATAATTTTTATAAAAGTAAAAAATTATAATTTTATGGTTATTCTTACCCTTATGCATGACCATTCTTCTAGGTATGGGTAAAGGATTTTTTAAAGGGGTGTGTTATGGTACAATCTATTTTTCACATATTGAATAAGGGTAAAATGTTTTATAAGGGTAAATATTATGTTACCCTTATGCAGGGCATATTCCATACATAACTATAACTATGAAATATAGACACTTCATAAGGGAAAACAATGTTACCCATATTTCGAGCTATGTACACACATATTGGTGTTCAGAATCTAATAAATATATGTTATTTCTTATTCATTAACCTTTATAATGACTTTTCAACAGTTTAAAACCCTAAAATAATGGATTTTAATGATTTTTAGTCATTTTAATTTTATCTATCATTTTCAAATTCATTAAATTGATCAAAATTAGATATTTAATTAAAAAAATTAAATTAGAATTAATGGGAAAAGTGTGTGTTTTTTCAGTAATTAATATAGAAACTTATAAAAATATTTTTATACTTTTTACATTTAAATTTGGAAATACATTTGAACTTGGGAATCCAAAAATTATTCCTCCATGTATTTTAGATATTCTGTAGAATCCTGCGATTTTACACATGGTTTATAAATGCATGGAGAATCTCCCTTCCTCCTATATTTTTGGATGGAATGATTTGAAAAGAAAAAATATATCTAGGGGATCTATGATTCCTCCTTAATTTATAAGGATTATGATTGTTCTAGAAATAATCTGTGATAGATAAATGGATAATCACATGGCATTGTATAAATTATTATTTGATAAAACCAAAACAAAAATATGTGAATTTTTATAACACTAAAATAATTTTTATGAGAATTATGTTTTTAATTTTATATATTGTATAATTTAAATGATTCTTGGAACATTATTGGGCTTTATTGATAAATTGGATGGGTAATTCTTGAAAAAAAATTATTTAATACTTTTGAATATATGATTATTATTTGGTTAAAAATATTATAAAATATATAGATTTTTATTATTATTTAATAATATCCCCACATGTTATAATTTAATTAAACTATTATAACCATAAGTATTATAGTAGATGGGAATATTGATATTCATAGTAGAAAATAAAAGAAAATAATTAATAGTGATTTTAGTAATTGGATTAGAAGATTAAAATGATAATTTTGAAATAGAAATATAATAATTAATTAATTAATTAATGTTGATCTAGATTCATGTATTCTTTGACACCCAATCCATATCAGTGGCATTCATGAGTCTTTTTTGATGTTAAGGGTAAATGAGTATAAGGCATGCTAGTTTTCCATAGTTTGGTTGTGGGCCTTATATATATGTAGTATGTTTTGTTATTTCATATGCTACACCAACTATATGAGAAGAAAAAAAAACTCCCAGTGGGCATTGGAATGATGTTTTCCCTAAAATCAATGTTGACTATGAATGGATGATAGACTTTCCCCTCCAGTCTTACTCTCTTATCCTGGTCATATTTTTTTTTTCTGATATGCACGATGGTCATCATTCCCCATATATGTGTATAAAGGGATATAATTATTTATTGTAATTTTACACACATATATTTCAAGATATATTATCCTAATTGTTAATATAGGAATGTTATGTATGGGTAATAATGGTTTGAGGTGTAATACATGTAGTATAGGCTACATTAGATCTCTAAAAGAAATTAGATACTATATAGAGATGGGTTTGGGACGATGTGATGAATTTCATGGATGATATATTATCCTAGGTGTCTTTAAGATGTCTTAATAAAGTGTAGGCGACTTTGGGAGGGCTTCCGGAGGGTAATGGATCAAGATGTGCAATGTTGGGGAAGAACAAAAAACTAGTCGGGGAAATGGTATTTATGTACCCTATTTTTTTATTATATTATATGATTACATTTATGTTATACTTGTTGATAGATATCCATTAGGAGGATAAGAAAATAGAATACCTATTTAGGTAATGATTTGTTTTCCATAGGGTTTAGTTGGTGATCAAGCAGTAAATTTATGGTTTGAGTTTTTTTGGATATGTTAATGCTTTGTGGTCACTAACGTGGATTTTTTCTTTTTCTATTTTTTGTTTTAGATGGATCTCATTACATTCAAATAATTTATTTGGATTTATTCTTCATTAATTTTTTATATAAGTTGTTCGGTGGTTGTTTTCATCTTATCTCTTACTCTTAAAATATCATAGGGTAATATTTATCATCTTTGTGTACGTTATACCATTGGTGCTAATCTCGAACCCATGTATAATTAGACATGGAATTTGGGTTTAATTATCTATATGTCCTCATTGTTGTCCAAGGATGGGTACTTTTGGGGGAAGGGGTATTGGAAGAGTGCTGTAATATTTAATGGTTGATTGATAGGATGGAGTATGGAGTTAGTAACTTTTAAGGATCCATGTGTTGGTTGGGTTTCTAATTAGTAAATGTTATAAACAAGGAGGACTATATAAGAAATGGAATTTTAGTATTCCCTATGACCTTACACAATAACCATCAAGTTTACTAGATATTCAAATAGATGATATTCTTCTTTCAAGATAGATACCTAGGAAATAATCATACGTCATACATATATACACTTATGTTTAAATTGGGTTGCCAATGGGAAGAGGTTATAAAATCAACTAATTAACTATAAGTAATATGTGTCATAGTTATGAGTCTCTTTTGTTAGTTATTTTGTAGGAGCAGATCAAGATTGGTGTCCCTATCAAGTTAAGGTCAATGATGTTAAACAAGATTTTCTAGAAAATTGAAGCAATGTGAAGTATAATAATTAAAATTCTTTAAGGAGGACACTCTATCTGTTCTAGCTCCAGATTATATAGATGTTTTAGGGCTTGGTTTTGGATCAGGGGATAAAGGTTTGGTTGGAGAAGGTAGTGATAGCCTTCAGTTGAATCATGATCTAAGTGATAATTTTCTTTCTTTTTTTGTGTGTGATGATGATGCATTAGTAAACTTGATAGTGGTTTTTCTGGTTCCTTATAGTTTAAGGGGATATATTTTTGTAGGGTTTTTTCTGAGATAAAGTTTCAGGTTCAGATTTTTTTCATTGACCGCAAAGGGTGGATTCTCAGTCGATGACATTTTCTCTAAATTATAGGATTTTTGAGCTCCACTATTAGTGTGTTGTGAGACCTTTTAATTTACTTATTATGTCTGAATTCGTTCAATCACTATACTTTTAATGTGAATGACTTGGATTATCTTAATTGATTGATTTATAGCTCTTCAGAATGAGTGTCGAGAAAACTCATTGTTCACATTATTAAACCTGACTAATAAATCCTTAATCCATAGTCATTTATATCACTTTAACCTTTTAGTTCCAAAATCACACCTAAATGACTTCATAGATGGTAAGTATATCTCATTCCTAAGGTCTGTTGTTTATAAGGTGGAATGGTCATTGGAAAGTGTTTACTTATCCTTGTTCATATCTCAGAAATGAATCATTCATATAGATATTTTTTTGTCTAGGGGGAGGGATTATTATCATCATGTGCATCATATACTCTTATCTCATGCCCTGTGCAGTAGAGATATGGTTTGGGGGAAGGGGTTATTATATGTATTTCTTTATTTTAATCAATATAAACATCCATCTTTCAAGTTGATATGGGATCTGGTTCAGGGAAATAAGATTATTGTATGTTTTCCTTTAATTTAAATATACCTATTATTAAATTAATTACTCTCTATATTGTGAATTTAATTATTTTATTTTGTGGGTTGTGCATGTGTCTTTGTTTATGACCTGATTGTTTCCCAGAGTTCTTACATTCCTAGAAGGTATTTTACCCATAATGATAATGATTATTTTATAAAATTGAGCACAAGAAGAGAATGGACACCTCACATATCATTAAAAATTATATTATGAATTTCATTTAAACCATACTATAAATTTAGTGACACCTAATGTAGATAATATCCTGGTATGGTGGATGAGTTCAGTTGATTTTGATACTTGTGGAAACTCTACTGATCTTGGGGAATGTGTGATTGTGAAACGTTACATTTTTTTGATAAAAAACTCTTGAATATAATGGAATAAAAATATAGTAAATGGTAAATGGAAATTAGTACATTAAATAATTTATAGCTTGTTTATGATCATGCTCCTAGTAAATTATTATTAGATAAAAAAGTTTAAAAAATTAAATTTATATAGTATGGATTGTTTAAAACTAACTATTTAATTTTAATTAATTTAATTTGTTGAATTTTAGTCCTCTATGTTTTTATGTTTTTTGTATTAAAAATAATATTATAAAGATAATTACAGAGTTCTTTTAGTTAAATTTTTTTTGATATCATCTATATTTCCAATGAATGTAATTTCTCTTAGAACTCAAGTTAAATATAGAATGTATTTTTTTAGAAAAGGAAATTTTAATTTGATTATGTCATCCTTAGATGTTTTCTTCATACTATATAATATTATTCAATGATGCGCTTGAGGAAAAATTTATTTTTTCCCAATATGTTTTCTTAAATAATAAATTTCATTTCTTTAATGAAAGATGCATTTATTTTAAATGCATTTATGAGAATTAATTGAATGTCTTTTCCACTAATATTTTTATTAATACCTTATTATGAAGAGGGATAAAAATGGTTCTCAATTTAATATTTCTTAACCCACTAGACTATAAACATATTAGTCTTAGTGACAATATTCTATCATAATTCTTTGGAATTTCATTATTATTAATTTTAAATGTTTTGATACATTTATAACATGAATGAATCTATTGGAAAATATATTTTTGTTTTTAACACAAAACCCAACATGACTTAGTGAACTGTTGTAATGAGAATATAAAAAATTTTCAATAAATTTTTAATAAATAATGATAATTTACTATAATTACATGTATTTCCATGATTTTATTTTTACAAATTAGTTAGGAAAATTTTGATAATAGGCACAGAAACGTCATACGATTCTAGAGCCCGGGGTTCCTAGAATGACTGTTTGAAAATTGTAATGTTTTTAATAGCATGTGTGCATGAATTTTATGAAAAAGTGAAATAACTCATAAACGAATGCCATGATCAAAAAATTGAGGATACCATTGATCTTAGAATAGTAGATTTACACTATGAGCGGTGATGGTATTCTATAAGAAACATCACCAGGGGACTAACTGTAAATAACATAATTAAATAATAATTATTTTATTTCGAAATCATATTAACTCATAAAAGGTAACATATATTGGAAATCCAAGACCACTGTTTTGTTCTTTATGGTGTTTTTTCCTTAGGTTAGGCCAAAGATAGTCTGACATGGGTCAACTACAAAAGTTATTTTTTGGATGTAGAAGTCATTAAAATATCTAATAAAAATATTTTATTGAACATTAAGTGTTGATGAAGTGGTAATTTCCCTTTTTAATAATCCATGTTAGAGGAATTTGGGGTTCTCTCTATAAGCTTGGAATTCCTTTGAGGTAAGGAGAAGAAAGCTATCTCTCGACGATGAACACCTGTAGATCGAGGTTCGACGATGAAACATGCCTCCGTTATTCATCAATGAAGGATCAAATCATCGAGTTTTTGTGTTTATATCTTTTTAATTTATTTCACGCTTCTTAGAATCAAACAAATAATGTGGACTAACCAACCTATAGGTTGATTTGCGGTTCGATCATTTTTGCAGGGGATAATTATTGTAGGATTCAAGGGAATAGATCCTTGTGATTATTATAATGTTTGTTTTTTATCCCATGATTTTAAGTGATCAAGACCTAATGAATAAGTCCATGATCTGTTATTTGGGTGATCATGTGCTTATTCCCTCTCCCCTAAATCTATCATGTTCATCGTGTGTTCTTCTCCCTTTGAAACCATACACAAAAAATCGATCGTTCCACCCATGATCCATTGATTAATGATCTTAGTCAAGAATTTGTGATCCACAATGGCATTGTGGAGGTGTGGTGAGAGTACATTAGGAAGGAGGTGGCTTATGGTAGAGGGAACGAAAAATAGAGGGCCTCCGGTATGACGGATGGAGGAGAGGGAAGTGAACGCGGCCTAGTGGGAGGCTAGGTTTTGGTGAGGCACAATGTCGTGGCCCAGTGGGACCATGATGGCATAGGTCACTGGCCTTGCACATGAAGTGCGGTAGGAGGCCATGGTGGAGGCTATAACGGGACATGGCTTGGAGACCATGGAAGAGGGATCCCACGGTGGTGGGGAAACCACAGGCAGTGACCGCCATGCAGCTGGGGTCCGCATGGAAACCACAAAAATGGATGTTTTGGGGAAGGGGGTCAAGACACAATGTCGTCCACGTTGAATGTGTTATCCATGTTCAATCAGGCATCCGTGTTAATTGGGAGTTCACGATTGAGCCATGAAGTGAAGGAGTCGGCCCGCATGTTGTAGGTTAGGCTAGCCGGACCAGACCACTCTGGCGGTTTTTGGTCCAATGAACAATTGGGATAGGCTGGTATGGGATGGCCCAAACCAACCAGGTCAGGTGGAAACTAGCAAACCTAGTCGGGTCAGGTCAGTTGGAATGGTGGGACCAGACCCAGACAGTCCAAGTCCATTTTTACTAAATTGGTCATTTCTTTCAAATTGTGTGTCTATATGATGAGCCCTTTATGAAACTATGACCCTTTAATTGAGATGGTACTTTTGAGATACTCTAAATGAGTTTTTTTGGGTGTTGGTTTGTTACCTAACATCTTGAGGAGTAGGTTTTCCGGAAACAAGCGCACTACGAGGAGAGCCCTACACCCGATTGTGACTATATGATCTGGGTGACTTTGTATCTTGGGGTAGTCCCTGGACAGTTTATTCTCTTTTCTCCATATAAAATCCATGTTCCATCTACATTATGTGGGATATCGATGCTCTCTACGCCATCAACGCTCCATGAACCAACAATTTCCCAGACACCATCATTGTATTGGGCACCACAGACGCTCCATATGCCACTAATGCTCAGTGTGTCACTGATGGTCCATTATCCATTGACACTTTGTGTTCTATCAACTCTTCATGGGCCTCCAACACATCTACATTAATAGATATTGGGAGATCTATGGACTATAAATGGAAATCCTTCTCTTAGTGATTTAGAATTGTACCTATACGAGCTGAGTGTATTGGTTATACTTTGGGTGTTTCCTTTGTGGTATAATCCATTAAATTATTAGTGGAGTAATTTTGCAGTTTCGGGGTCCCTAAGGAGTTTTGTTTTACTCACGCACGCATGGGCTATGCATGCTCATGTCTTTTCTTGTGGAGTCGATCAATGCTTTGATGGAGTCATTGGTGGATCAGGGCCAGGTGGTTCTTGAGAGAGGCACGACAGATGAGGTGTTCCTCAGCGACTTCTGACAATTGTTTTTATACCTACCCATTAGGTAGTGTTTTTTACGGATGAGATTCATGATCATTTAATTTCCATTTTTTGGTTGGTCTTGTATTCTGACCCCATTTACTCATCAGTTTTTTACTTCCATACTCTAATGTTTGTATCTTATTGGTATGCATTATTTTTTACATAGTTTTTTCATTTCATCACTTTTAGGCTTATAGATGGGTGTGTTTGTGTGTGTACATGTAATTAGGGAAATTCCTCCCATTTATAGGATATGCCTACACGGTGCAAGTATCTAGCCCCTGGATGATTGGAGATGGTCTTGGGGTAGTCCTGGCGTGGGCCCCATTGGAAGGGGTTGTGAAAAAGTGGTATCATACCCAGATCAGTTCTACCTAATGAGCCATGATTCTGTGATATTGGTTTGGGGAAATAGTGGAGAGTGTTTCGGGTTCAACTTTCAATCTAGAAAATCTAGTGTTGGTGAAACAACAAACATATCCATACACTAGGACTCTGAATTTTGCATTTCGACTCGGTGCATGAAATCACTGGTTGTAGGGAAAATAATGATACATTCATAATATAAGATTGAGTGTGATCACATGTCCTTATAGAGTTAGTTTCAAATCACCAGTTATACTCTATTGACTATGGTACGTCTTGATCTATTTTAGGATACCTCCACACAACCTGCCACTAGGATTCAGATGTGTGATCATGAGGATGGTCCTCCTAGAGATGAGGCATCAATACATGGACCAGTGCTGGAGATAGCTCCCCCATGTGGTGTACCAGTGATACCACCACCTAGAGACTAGTAGTTTCAACCACCTTTTCCAGTACAGGATGCCTGCAGGCTGAGTGAATTTCATGGGTTCAAAATGTAGTGACCTCAAATGTTCTAGGGTGAGCCAGACCTCCAGGTAGATGAGGATTGGTTAGAGGTGGTTACATGTTTCTTCCGCCTAGTTTGGATGCCTCTTAACCAAATGTAAGTCCTAGCCCCAATTATTCTTCATGGATCTGTGGGGAGATGGTGGAGCTTAGTGATATAGACACATGAGGAGATGACGCTCACTTGGGTAGACTTAGAGCATCTCTTTAGGGAGGTGTTCTTCCTAGAAACTTTATTCTACGGGTGTATACTAGAGCGACTAAATCTACACCATGGTAGCTAGACAGTGTCAGAGTATTGGACGATATTTACAAGTCCTTTTTGATACTCCACAGATATAGTGTGGGAATTGTTCTTCAATGCTTAGACCATCAATATGGGAGCTACCACCAGATGTCAGCTAGCTGAGTCTTCAGTAGTAGGTAGGTAAAAAATGATTTTGGGATCCAAGGTGATCATATAGTTTAGGGGATGAACCTGGGACATGGGGTCAGCAGTGAGATGCTCCCAGGGTAGAGAAAGTCAGCCGAATGATAAGTTGTTTTATTATTAAAGCGGTTGGTGAAATCTAACTTGAGATTGTCCGACCCATTTTATAACCAATAAAAATATTGTCAAGGGACCAAAAAGCCATTAGAGAGGGCAGGAATAGAGAATTCTGCCTCATGGTTTATGTGGCAGAGGATTTGGATGGGTAGCATGAGCTGTACAGAGGTTCAAAGTACTACCACAACCACCCCTTGTGCTCCACCATGGGCATTGGGAGCTGGTGGATAGAAATGATGACATCTTCAAGTGATGTAGGTTTATGACCCCTGTTATATAGAGATAATTAGAGGTATGATCTATTTATTTTCCACCCTAGCTTCATTTTTTATAGACATAGGTTCCAGTTACTCTTTTCTCGCCACAACCCTTGTTCGAGACCTGAAGATTATAGTGGAACTGTTGACTTGATATCTACGATTAGAGACTATTATGAGAAAATATTTGACAATAAAACATTGGTTCTGATAGTGTTCCCTTATTCTTGGGGGCGAGAGTTTTAGTTGGGATCTCTTGGTGGTAGTGGCGATGCCTTATGATTTAATCCTTTGTATGGTTTGGTTATCTACTGTCCATTCTCGGATTGATTGTTTTAGGGGAATAGTACGATGTGTTAATTGATAGGGTACCAGGTTTTCGTTTATTTGTGAAAATTAAATTAATGAAGCATAGGATGGAATCAAACATAGAAAATTGTAGCCGATCACATATTATTTTTCTATAATGACCTTAGTGAAGTGGATGAGGTGAGTCATCGGTTTCTTGTAGTGGTGGATGAGTATGATGAAGTATTTCTAGAATATGTTCCCAGATTACCTCCTCCTGAGGAGGTATATTTATTCATTGAAATACACCCTATAATTGAACTAATATCTACAACTGCATATCGGATGGCTCCCTTGGATCTTTATGAGTTAAGTGTACAACTGGAGGACTTGCAAAGGAAGGGCATTGTAAGACCCAGTGTTTCACCCATGGAGGCCCTAGTTTTGTTTTCCAAGAATAAAAACATGATCTTGAGGCCATGTGTGGACTTCTAGAACCTGAACCTGGAAATTGTGAAGTATAAGTATCCACTACTAAGGATTGACAACCTCTTAGATCAGCTTAACGGAGCAAGGTGTTTCTCGATAATAGACCTCAGATCTGGCTATCACCAGCTTTGTGTATGAGATGAGTATATACCGAAGACATCGTTTAAATGTTGATATGGCCCCCAGAAGTACACATTGATGTATTTTGGTATGATTAACACCCGAAAAGTGTTCATGGGATCATGAACAGGATCTTACAGCCCTACTTAGATCGGTTCGTCGTGGTTTTTAATGATGACATCCAAGTATACTCGGCGTCTGAGTAGGAGCTCGCGATACACTTAGGGATTATCTTGGACACAATCAGTGAGAACTAGATTTATAAGAATCTCTTAAAGTTCCAATTATGGATATAAGAGGCCCACTTTTTGGGACGTGTCATTTCAAAGGCTGGATTTGTAGTAGATCATGTGATGATGGAAGAGGTTCTTGCTTGGGAGCCACCCAGGAGTGTTTCCAAGGTGAAGAGTTTCCTAGACTGGGATGGGTACTATCCAAGGTTTTTACCAAACTTTACTATGGCAGAAGAATCCTTGGAATCATTGAAACATAAGGTGAAACCTTTCGTGTGGATAGATAAGTTTCAACAATTATTTCAAAATAAGAGGTAGAGGTTGAAAAGAGATCCTATCTTGAGATTACCAGAGGAGGGTGTTGAGTACGTGGTATTCTATAATGTATCAGGGATCGGGCTTTATTGTATCCTGATAAATAAGAATGTGGTGATTAGATATGGTACACACCAGTTGAGTCAGCATGATAAGATCTATGCAACCCATGATTTGGAGTTAGTCATTGTAGTCTTAGAATTGATGATGTGGCGATACTATTTGATGGTAGAGAGATTTATTTTCTCCTATGACCAAAAGAGTCTCAAGTATATCTTCTCTGAAAATTATTTTAACATGAGGCACAAATGATTGTTAGTGTTCCTGTAGGACTCTGACTTTGAAATTTTCTATACTCCTAGGAAGGTGAACGTAGTGGAAAACACTCTTAATAGGAGATCTATCTTGATGTTTTTGAGTGAGGTATCAGAGTAGTTGGCCTCATTACAAATATCATTTATGGATAGATATGGAGAAGCTTATCTCTAGTTGATGGTAGTTACCCCTGTACTCTTACAGTGATTCAGGGAGGCAAGACTCGAAGGTACCAACTGTAAGAATTTACATGATCTTATGTCCCTAGAAAATGCCCCCAGATGGATATTCTAAAGGTGGGTAGCATGTCTTTCTTTTAAGAGGATTCATTGTAGTACCAGTGAATATGAAGAGGAGGTATTGATGTTATTTTTGACATCCCTTTTAGAGGTACATCTAGGAGTATAAATTATGTATTAATATCTCTAACATCAGTTCTGGTGTCCATGGATGAAGAAGGAAGTGGAAGAGTTCATTTATAAATGGCCCACATTCTAGCAAGTGAAGGCTGAGCACCTGGTTCCAGCGGGCTTGAACAAACCACTTGAGGTTCCAGAGTGGAAGTGGGATGTGATATTGATAGAATTCATGATGGGTTTACCACACATGTCTAAGGGAAATGATACCATCCAGGTTATTTTTGACAAAATGACCAAGTCGTACCACTTCCTACAAATCCATGAGAAAATCTCAATAGAGATCTTGGGACACCTCTACATGAAATAGATAGTTTTCCTTCAAAGAGTTCCATCAACGATCATCTTAGATCATGATTCTTTCATTAAATACCGACTGAGGATGGGATTGAAGGAGGAATTTGCGACCATGTTTTTCTTGAGAACAATGTTTCTTCTATATATGGATGGCCAGATGAAGAAGACCATCCGGTTTCTTGAGGATATGATAAGTTCTTTCATCCTAGACATTTGTCAGAGTTAGAAGACCACCTAACTCTAGTGGAGTTCATGTATTACAATATCTTCCACTTCACCATTGGTATGAAACCATTCAAGGACATGTATATGTGACCATGCAGGTGACCATTGTGCTAGATAAGACGAAGAGTTAGTACGCATGGGTCTAGAGTTGATATTGGCTACCACCGAGACGGTGAAAATCGTCAAGGAGAGGGTGATGATTGAACTTAGATGGTATAAGTCACTTGATGATAGGAATATGAGGCCATTAGAGTTTGAAGAGGGATACCATGTGTTCTTTTATGTCTCACCACAATGGGGATTGTAGAGATTTGGCTAGGGATGAATGTTATCTCTGAGATAGATCGACCATTTTTAGATTCCGATTAGAGTTTGTGAGGTGGCGTACCACCAAGATCTACCCCCATTGTAGCAGTGGGTGCATGATGTCTTCCACCTGTCACAGTTGTAGAGGAATGTTCATGATACATCGTTGTCATTGACTGGTGAGAGCCGGACATTAACGATGGGGATACTTTTGTGGAATACTCACAAGAGATAGGGGATCAACAGTAGCATATCCTTCATGGGTGGTTGATTCCTCTAGTGAACATTCGATGGTAGTATGAGAATCTATAGAAGAGATCTTGGGGGTGGGATTCTCATATTCTTACTCAATACCCTCACCTTTCTTTTCGATTTTGATAATTTAAATTCCTAAAGCGGGGACAATGTAATGAAATATATTTTCCCAATATTTTTTAGAAATTATTTTGTAAAATTTGGTGGCTAGGCGTTGAGACGACACAATTATGAGGCCTTTGGTGGATGGAGTGATTGTTTGAAAAATGTAATGTTTTTAATAGAAAACGTGCACGAATATTATGAAAAAGTGAAATAAATCATAAAGAAATACCTATATTAGAAATCTGAGTGCGGTGTTGAGCTCATAGAAGTAGATTTACCCTAGGCGCGACCTAACATTGGTCGGTGCATGTCATATGTAGAAGAAGTCACCATGGCATAACCATAAATAAAATAATTAAATAAAAATTACTTTATTTTGAAATCCTAATAAATCATAAAAGATAACTAGAACTGGAAATATGATGCCACCATTGAATTTTTAAGAGGGGTTTCTTCATTAGTCTAGCCATAACATCAATCGATGTTAGTTAACAGAAAAAGTTAGTTTTTGGATGTAGTAGTCAATGAAATATCTTAGAAAAATAATTTATTGAATGTTATATGTTGATGTAGAAGCAGTTTATCTTTTTAATAAAAAATGCCAGAGAAATTTAGGGTTATCAACATAACCCTCAAATTCCCCTAAGGCAAGAAGAAGGAAGCGGTCTCCCGACATCGAATATTGGTAGATCGATGATCAACGACAACACATACCTCTATTCTCTATCAATGACTGGACTAGTTATTGACGTTGGGTGTTGATATCTTCATTATTTCTTTTACCCTTCCTAGAATCAAAAGTCTAACATGGACCAACCCATGAATAGGTTGATCCACAATTCAAACATTTTTGTAGTAGGTAGTATTTTTTCAGGATAAAAGGGAATATAGCTCGATGATTATTCTTCTGGCAGTTTCGTTATCTTGATAACATGAACGGATCAAGGCTGAATGAACAAGTACAAGTTCCATTCTATGGGTATTCATGTTCTTAATCCCTCCCCCCTAAATCTATCACGTTCATAGTGTGTTCTTAGAGCATCAAAACTATATGTGAACGATTGATCGTTGCGGAATTGATCCGTGGAAAAATGATTATATACCGAAGGTTTTGATCCACGACAACATTGTGGAGGTGTGAAGAGAGCACAATAGAAATTTGGTGTCTTATAGAAGAGGGCATGAAGAACGGAAGGCCACCGGTAGTGTGTCCAATGATGAGGACATAATGTGTGTCCCGACAAGAGGATAGGTTCCGAGGGGGTTCACAATCGCAGTCCATTAAGACTGTGCTAGAGGAGGAGACTGAGATGACGTAGGTAGTAGGTCACCGATATGAATCACGATAGGAGGCTGTAGTAGTGTCTATGGTGGAACACGACTCAGAGTTCACATCGGTGGGATCCTGTAGTGTCGTGGAGGCCACAGGTGGCAATGGGAATATGGCGGCGGAAGCACTGGGGAAGGGGTTGTGATTCAATGTCGTGTGAATTGAATTTGGTGGCTGCGTTGGCCAGAAGCACATGACTGATACTTTCGTTGAAGGAGTAGTCCTGAATGTTGTGAGCCGATTGGGTGAACCAGGCTGGACCACGTAGACCATCATCCTGGATCAGATAGACCGGGGCATGTCAGGCGAAGCAGGCTAGGTCGGGTCAGCCAGAATGGGTCGGGAAGGGTTGGACCAAGATGAGACCAAACACGTTTTTCTATAATTTACATATATTTGAAACCATGTGTCAGTTTAATGATCTATTTGTGTTTTGGTACCCTTGCAATGAGGTGGTCCTTTTTAGATAATCTTTGTGAGTTTTTTAAGTTGTTTTATGGCCTAACAACTGGAGGAGAGGGTTCTCCCCGAACAAGCATGCTATGAGTAGGATCTTGTGGCTCGTTGTGATTTTGTGATCTTAGTGACTACGTGACTTGCAGGAATGCATGACCCATCTCTTCTATTATTGTAATTGATTCTTTGTGCACCATTGAATCTCTTTGAACCATTGTTTATCTGTGGTCCATCTATATCCCAGTTTCCATCACCATTCTAGGTTCCATTGACACTTTGTGTGACACTAATGCTCCATGCACCACTAACTCTCTGTTCTCCATCGATGCTCCATGCACAACCAACAAATCTAGTGTCATGTAGACTAGGAGATCTATGGACTACAACTAGAAATCCTAATCTTCATGCTTTAGACATGTACCTATGTGAGATGACCGTATTTACTGTACTTCGTGTTTTTTACTTTTTGGATTACTTCTTGTGTTCCATTTTTAGTGTACAGAGTGTAATTCTTATGGGTGTAGCTTTTTGGTTTTTGGGTAAAAAATGAGTATTTTTTTACTCACCTATGCAAGGGCTATGCCCGCACATGTCGTGTATTCTACAAATGATAAACACTTCGACATATTTCTTGGTGGATCCGGGCCAGGTGGTTCTTAGAGAGAGGCATGGCAGACAAGGTGTGCCTTACCGAGTTTAGACAATTGTTTCTGTACCTACCCTTCATGTAGGGTTTTCTATAGACAATATTCAGAAGCTTATACTTTCCATTTTGTTTGGGCTTGTATTCTAGCCCCATTTAATTTTTAGTTTTTGTACTTTCAAATTCTACTGTTGGTGGCTTAGTTTTATGAATGCTTGTTTACTTAGTGTTTCTAGTTTATCACTTATGAGCATGATGATGGGTCGTGTGTACATGTACTCTCCCATTTTTGGAATATTACTACTTGGTACTAGTCTCTATACCCTTTCATATTTGAGGTGGGCTTGGGGTTGTCACAAAATGGGCCCCGGTGGGATGGTTCGTGAAATTTACTCTTTCTCATGACATGTTGATGATGATAAATTCTGAATAGTGTGGAGAAATTTTTTAGAATGATAAATATGATTTTATTTTATTTTGTTTTAAATAAATAAAAATTAACTTTTTATCAAGGTTTTACATTTTGTGATGTTTTTTTATTAGATGTTCAATGCTGTCTGGTTTTATTTTAGTTACCTATATGGCCATTGAATTGATTATTGGATCTTACTTCAAAATGAGATCCACATATTTGTGCTCAAAATTCAATGTTATTTAATGGTTTTTAAGGGATAAAGAATTAGATCCCAGATTGATATATGAGATTGTTTCTACCATGATGTATTATTTTATTACTGTACTTTCTCATGTATTATAGGTATCTCCCTTGAGAGATTGTTTTAATCTATTTTTTAGTGATATTGTTTTTTTTTCTGAGTTTTTGTGTTCCAAATGTAGTATGAATATTGAGATATAACTCGCAGCGTGGTTTATTTATTCCCTATCACATCCATCTTCTTCCTATTTTTGTTTTAATTCTCAAGGGTAAATTTTTTTATAATTATCTATTGTAATATTTGAAATTTTATCTATACCTTTATGTTATGGAGTGTCTGATTATTTTGGATTAATTTCATAAATTTTAGAAATTAGATTTAATTTTTTTAAATTAATAAATGGATTTTAATATGTTTTACAATTTATTGGCATAATTTAAATGTTTTAAAAGATTATTTTAAATTTAATTTGGGTATTTTTAAAGTGATTCCAGGTTTTCATGATATTTTCAATGATATGTTGAAGCTTTTGTAAAGTTATTTATATGTTATGTTAAAAGAATTTTATAAGGTTATTCTTACCCTTATACATTACCATCTTTCTGCATAAGGGTAACACCTATTTCAAAGCGGTGTATAAAGGCACGAGCTATTTACTATGTGTCACATAATTTTGTCAATCCATTTAAGGGTAAACTTTAAATCCATTTACCGTATAAATGTAAAAAACTTTACCCTAAATCACAACTATGTACTAGTATGGTTAACAATAATTTCCTATATTTTCATTAGTTATTCATCATCATCCAATTAAACACATTTTCAAAAAAAAAATCCAAAAAACATGGTTTAGAATGATTTTGACCCATTTAAACTACATCCAGTGTTTTAAAAGGTTCTAAATGGATCACAGTCTTATTTTCAATTAAAACTAAAATAAATTAGAATTAATGGAAAAGATGGTAATTTTTGATCGAGAATGAAAATACAATATTTTAAATGTTTTCCTCTTATTCCAAGTCTAATATTTGGAAATCCCTTAAAATATGGGCATCTGGATATTCATTCTTTGAGTTAGGATAAGAATATATAAAATTATATCAAGTTATAATTGGTGTTTCAGGGCATGGGAAATCTCACTCACTCACTCTCTAATATTTTTTGGTTTAACAAATTTCAAAGGAAATATCTAGTTATGGTATCTACAATTTCTTCTTAAATTACACTATTCAAGAATGGAATTAACGTGATTCAGATTATTTTTTTAAAGCGATACGATTGACCATAATTAGATAAAAATATGGAACATATTCATATCAATAATGAATATCTAATCATCTATAAAGGGTAGGATATAATGCATGATGAGAAATTATATTAATGATAACAAAATATAATTATTTATAGAATTTTTATTATAATTTTAATTAATGCATTATATAAAAATATTTGATAATATATATGTTTATCAAAAGAAAAGTGAAATTAATAATTGTATGTTGTAAAAAATGATGAATATTAAATAGATAATCTAGGAGGGGGAAATGGATAATGACATTATTTTGTTTAAATTATTATTTACTAAAATCAAAATGATATCATGTTATATTGGTAAACCACATAAATAATGCTGATGATAATTATGTTCTTAACTATTGATACTAGATAATTGAAATGAGAATTTTCTTTCAAGTTGAAAATTATATGTTTTTTCATGAAAATATTATTCACAGGTGCTTGGGATTAATTAATAAATTGAGATAATAATTTAGGAAACTTTAATTATTTATCACACGTGCCTCTGTGATTAATCATTTGTTAATAATATTACTAGATATGTAGAATTATTATTCATATTTGTCGATATTATCATAGGTTAGAATTTAATTATATAATTGGTACTATAATAATATATCATGTGGGGATATTTATATCTATACTAGGAAATAAAAGAAAATAATTAATATTTTTTTAGCACATATATGGAAGAAGAAATTGTTAATATTGAAAATGAAAAATAATTATAATTAATTAGTTGATAATTTTTAACTAATTTTTCTCTTGATGCATGTATTCATTGATACTTAGGCATTTTTAATGGTATTCTGGAGTCATGTGGGACATTAGCAACTGATAAATTTCAGACTATCTATTTTATCGTACTATGGTTTTAAACCTTAAATATATCATATATGTTTTATTATTTTCAGGCCACCTCACATATATCGGTATAGGGATTGAAACCAAGTGGACTTTAGAAGGGTGTTTTCCCCAATATCCAGGATGGTGAGGAATGGATGGCTGACTACCCCCTCCAGTCTTCCTCTCTTCTCGTGGTAGTATTATGTGCTGGTATGAATGCTTGTTATGTTTCTTTATATACATGTAGAGGGTTGTAATGGATTGTGGTATTTTCAAAAACATTTATCATTGGATACAGTTTCCTAATAGTTGTTATAGTCATGTATTGTATGGGTTCTGATTCCTTGAGTAATAATATATGTTGTACTAGCTGTGGTGGTCTCTAAAAACTACTCTATCACTATACGGAGACGTGTTTAGGATAATGGGATGGTAAGATGTATTGGAGTATGATAATTTGTTCAGGTGTCTTTAGGATAGCTTACTTTATCCCAGGTTTCTTCAAGATACATTTTGTAGGGATATGACACAATAAATGTAACATTGGATAAAGTATAAAACCAGTGGGGAAGTAGTAGTAGGGTACCGTCTTTTTATTATATTATATTATCTATTAGATGTGATAAATAGTTAGATATATCCATGGATATGATAGAAAAATTACATACCTTTTTAGGTGATGATTTTGTTTTATGTGTTTACTTATAATCATTTAGTATACATTTTTCACATTTTACGTAAGACTTTATAAGGGGGATCCTACTGGTTATACATATTACTACCACTGTATCTATATATAAACTATTTTTAGGTCAATAGGGATAGTTTTTGTTTGTGTTGGATATTTCTTGTTTAAAGAGTTGTTTAAGATTTTTTGGATCTTCTTGGTCAGTACTAAGAATTTTTCTAGTGATTTTAGTTATTTCATTTATATGTCATTAAATTCATATCATTTATGTCCATTAATACCATTTTTATGACCATGTTTTGTTTGCTGTTTGTTCTTATCTAATCTCTTACTTTTCGAATCTTATTGGGTAATTCCTATTATCTGTGTGTATGTTATACCCTCAGTTTCAGATTCCTACCCATAGCATATTTGAGGTTATATTCGAGAATCATTATCTATCTTCACTCATTGTCATCCCATGATGGCTAAATTTTAGGGGATGGGCTTTTATATACTTATTTTTGGATGAAACTTGGAATATTCCCTCTAATTACTCTTTTCTTACCCATTCTTATTGTTTTCCATCTTACACATCACTCTTTTCTACCCCTCACCATCATGGGATTATCTTGTAACATCTCAAAATAATTCTACATTTCAATACATCAATGATATTATTTCTATGACTCGTGGTTCATGGTTAACCCAACTGACTCTTGTTGGACGTTCTAACTATATCAAAATGAGAATGAAGAGTCTACCATACCACCTATATTATGCCCAAAAACATGAGAATAAAATTTATTCCCTATCCCTAATTTTATAGAATTAGAATAAGAAAAAAATTATATGTATCATCCTTTATAAGTACCAAAGGGGATAGAGAAGTGGAATCCCCCTGTAGTTTGATCCTAAGTCAAAATTTGGGGTGGTTTTTTAACCTACCGGAATTATCCATCAAGTGATGTTATTAGGTGTACCAACTCCCATAAGGTAATAGGGGAATAAAAAGCCATGAAATCATTCAATCTATAAATTTTTATTGGTTGAATAGCTTCAATATTCACGAAATACTAATGGATGATTCAATTATATCCAATAATATTTCCTAAGAGAGGGCACTTCTCAATTGTATAAGAAGGGGTTCTCTAAAAAACCAAAAATTTATAAATAGAATTCTATTTTTAGTGAATAAATTATTTATGAAGTAATATAGTTATATAACACACAAATTATTTATTTTAGACCATTATAAAATATATCATGTTGGAATTAAAAAACCATTATGCATCATAAACATTTATAATATAGCCATTATACAATGACCATTAATATTGGTATATATTTAGTGTAATGATAATATCTAATTGAATGTGAAGATATAAGTGATGGCCTCGAACAATATGATCATACTATATAAAGCCCATTAATCAGAGCTTCTAAGGGAGATGACATCATTGGGGTTTCCTCTTGAGTAATCCCAATATAGGATTCTAAAAATGAAACTTGATCAAAACAATTTATGGGATATGTTCCTGATTATCAAGATCACAACCCAAACTATGTTTACTAAATCACCCAAAGAAATAAAAACAATCACACAATTTACCTTATGGCGCATGATTTTGTAATATGGGGTTACATATCTTGACTCTAGTTGTTTGATTTTTCATATTTTCTAATAAAATAATGATTATATTTTTCCATTTTAATTATTACATTATACACATTATTATATAATGAATTTAATAAAAAATATAATTTGATATTAAAAAAGAAGAATTGTATTTTTGGACTACAATAACATCCCATTTCTTGTTTCTTCTCAAAGGTGCCACGTACTCAGTTGGCCACATGGCCTCAAGTGCATTTCCCCGAATGCAAAAGGTTTCTGACTAGTAGTGAGAGCCTTGGGTGTGATAGTGGGGAAACTATGACCTCATTGTTAGAGTAAAATAGCAGAAAAAATCGCAAATAGTATCTGAAGTAGTAATACCATACAAAAGAAGTAAAAAATGTAAGACTGATAGAATAAAAAACTAGGGAATATATAAATAAATGATGCATTCCACAAGAATCTAGGAAAATATCCAAAAAATTCACAATAATGGAAATATAGTGATGAAACTAAAGTAAAAAAATAGTAAACTCCACAGCATTACAAGCCTTAGCTTTGTCCCATGCTCTCCAGCTCCACAACAATCAAGTACCTGATGAAGAAGGTCACATTACCTTATCAATACCGACAACTATATAATCTGTCTTGGTCCAGTGTCATGACCCAAACAGGTTGTGAGAATAATTCCATTAGGTAACCACAAAAATATATTTTCCTAAATATCAGTGAATATACATAGTAGGTGATATGAAAAATAAAGTAACAAAACAGGAAGTATTCCAATGTAAACACTCTTATAGTTTCCAATTACATTCATTTTCATTTATTAATTATTCAATTTTTTGAATAATGTATCCTCGGGATCTAGCCTAAGATCTTTATCCCCCCATGTAATAGTATCAATATACAACTATGAAGACCATCTAAAAAACCATGTAAAACAAAGTCCAAGCTTCTGATTTGGCTTAGAAGACTCATCAAAATCATTCAAAAGAAACCCTATGGGAATGTTCTAAAATCATGACCCCATTGGTCTATCATATCATCAATTCCATAAATAATAAAGATCCTATGGGAAAGCTCACACAGTCTAACCCCTTTGGTTCACATAGCACAAACCAATTACAATGACAACCTAAGTAGCTCTCACAGTCAATAATCATCAATCTTTATAGGAACAATAATTATAATGGAACCCTGGAAGCCCTCATATTCAATACCCTATGGTCCAACATTCATTTAATAATGACCCTCTGGGTAGCTCTCATGGTCTAAAACCTATGTTCAATGACTCTATGGAAGCTCTCATAGTCAATACCTATGGTCAACGATAACAACAATTATACATGAATGAACCTACCTCAGGACGCTCTCAGAATCAATTCCCCTTGGCCATAGTTTCACAATGTGAAACACATGCATCTAAAATAGATAGAAACTCCATTATAACAACACAAGTCATGGAAACAATGCAAGCCTAACATGAAATTCTAGACCAAACAACCATGATCAATCTAAAATGGGAAACACATCCATAATCAAGGTATTAGTCATTATGCATACCAATTACCACTTTTCAATCTACCATATCTTAATAGATAATAAATAGGGTGAATTCCCAAACCTTAATACCCTACAAATTGGTATTTGGAACTTTTTGCATATAGAATTCAAATACAGACAAAGAAAGGCACAAACCATCTACCTCGATGTTGTATGAAGAACACTCATGAACATCAGCCCTTGAATCATCCTAGAACAACCTATATCTACTAAAAGGTTAAAAACAATCATCCATGAAATACTCACGAGAGATGAGGAATTGGAAATAAAGGCTCTAGGGAAAGAGATAACTCACTGGTAGTAATCCAACACATGGGGCAACATCTCAATGGGAGCTCAGATGGAGGAACGGGGGGAGCTCTAAGTTTCTCGTCTATTCGTTACTCTCCTATACGAGTTATAATAAGAAGAAAGAAGTTCTGGATATGAGACAAGACCTCGGTCTAATTAATCAAATAAAACAAAAAGCACATGGTCTGTTCATTTAATGTACACATTGTGTACTATCCTCAACTGGCCCCTACTTTAGGTGGTCTTCCAGGTTACCTACATGTTCATGTACTCGGCTGTTACACAACTAGTACACGGTTATACGTGGAAACTGAGTACATGGTGTGTACTCAAAAGTACAAGGTGTGTACTTATAAAATTTTCCCTTTGTTCATTTTTCCCCAAAACAACCCCAAAAAAAGTCCATAACTAAAATGAAAATCAGGTTCTTTATTAACATCCCCCCTTAAACAAATTCATCCCTAAAATTCTCTTACAAGGGTGGTGAAGAAAAAACATCATACAACTCTGGCCACTGTGGTCGTACATCGGCATCCCTCTCCCATGTCACATCTTGTACTCACCCGTGTTTCCATAGTATTCATATGAGAGGAACAAACTGTCCATTGAGATCCTTCGTGATACGATCCACAATTTAAAAAGGGTTCTCTTTAAAGGATGAATCCACCTCCAACTCAACCTACTCGGGTTGAAAAATGTGAGATGGGTCTAAAATGTAACGATGTAGATGGGAACATGGAAGATATAGTGCATAGACCTATACCTATGAGGTAACTACAATTGATAGGAAACCAAACCGAATCTCTCCAAAAACCTCTAACGTCCCTAATGTATCTCAGTGAATGCTTTCCCTATATCCTAATACTCATGTGTCCCAACCTCAGTGTGACACATAAGAAAACCTGATCTTTGACCTCAAACCCCAAAGTTCTTCTCTGTCAATCCGCAGAAGCCTCCTGGAAGTAATGTGCAGTATCCATCATCTTCCAAATAAACTCCACCTACTCAGTTGCCTCCTAGACAAGACGAGGTCCCAACATATCTGCCTCTCCTACCTCAAGCCAACATAGGGGTGATTTTCATGGCCTACTATAGAAATACTCATAAGGTTCCATCTGAATCGTCACCTGAAAACTGTTACTATAAGAAAACATCAATAGGGGTAAGTGTCTCTCTCATGACTCCCCAAAATCTAGGATTCATGCTCGAAGTATATCCTCTAAAACCTGAATCATGCACTCTTACTAGCCATCTATCTGGGGATGGTAAGCTATACTCAGATGTACCTGCGTACTCAAATCCCTCTGTAGTCCCTACCAGACATGAGAGGTAAAACGAGCATCCCTATATAAAACAATAGAGTGTGTAAACCCATGAAAAAATAAAATATCTCAGATGTAAATCCATCGAATCTCATCAACAATGAAGGTTTCCTTGATCTGTATGAAATGTGGAACCTTCGTGAGTCTATCAAAAATAACCCAAACTACATCATTTCTTTGAGGAGACCTTAGTAAAACCACCATGAAATCCATCGCAACATCACTCCACTTCCACTTGGGAATGGGTAACAGATATAAAAGCCCTGCTGGTCACTGATCCTCCACCATCACCTCGTGATAGGTGGAAAATCTCATCACAAAACTAGCTACATCCTTTCTTCATACATGGACACCAAAACTGATGGTGTAGAACTCGATACATCTTGGTGACACCAGGATGAACTACCAAAACTGAGGAATGAAAATCTTCTATCAACTCTTCACATATTCCTATGGACACAAATTCACACCCATGAAAATGCAGGACCTCATCATTTCCTATGGTCAACGCAGGAGTAGGGTCCCCTCCTGGCACACTCTTCCGTAGGACTAGGCCTTTAGAATCTGATAGCTACCTCATTCACACTCGATTGAGTAGAGTAGTTCTAACAACTATAGAAGAATGAAATGTCTGCCCCTACCTGTTGTGAACCTCCAAATGAATCTCATAAAATAGAACTGCAACTAGCCACTCACTAATGGAATCCTGAACTACCTGTATCTGATTACATCTACTCAACGCATCAGCCACTGCATTGCCTTTACCTAGTGTGTAGGAAAGATCACAGTCAAAAGACTTAAGGTACTCAACCCACCTTCACTGTCTCAAATTCAGGTCACACTAAGTAAAGATATACTTGAGGATTTTGTGGCCAGTATACACCACAAAATTCTCTCCCAAAAGATAATGTCTCCAATAGCATAAATCATGTACAACTAATTCTAACTCGAGATTGTGCGTTGAGTAATTCCTCTCATGTGGCCTCAACTGCTAAAGAACCATACACAACGACTCCTTCCTCTTGCAAAAGCACTGCTCCCATCCCGATACCTGATGCATCATAGTAAACAGTGTATGGTTTTCCTGACTCTGGAAAAATTAATATCAGTGCTAAAGTCAATCTCCCTTTCAGCTTCTGAAAGGATGAATCACATGAATCTATCCACAAGTACTTCACACCCTTCTTAGTTAGGCCTGTCAGTTGCACTGATAATTGTGAAAATTCATGTATAAAGTGCTTGTAGTAACCATCCAGCCCTAGAAAACTTTGTACCTTGAATACTTTCATCAGTTTCTCCCTAGAAACTAATACTCTCACTTTTTATGGGTCTAATAATACTCTTATCTCTGAGATAACATGACCCAAGAAGTGAATCTGGTCCATCAAAATGTGTATCTTTGAGAGCTTAGCTTATAACTGATGCTCTTTCAGTTTACAAAATATGATCTCAAGATGGGTGTCATGGTGTTTTAGAGTGTGGGAGTACACCAAGATATCTTTCACGAAGACTACCACAAAAAAATACATAAAAGGATGGAACACTCAGTTCATCAGTGAAATGAAAACTGTTGGCACGTTCATGAGACTGAACACCATAACCACATACGCGTATAGACCATACCTACTCAGAAAAGTTTTAATTGGTATATATGATGGTGTAATACACAATTTATGATATCAGGATCTCAAATCAATATTCAAGAACACTCGGGCTCCTTGAAGCTGATCAAAGAGATCATCAATCCTCAACAAGGGATATGAGTTCTTAAATATCAACTGGTTCAGCTTCTGATAATCCACACAAATCCTGAGGGTATCATCCACCATTTCTGGAAACAGTTACTACAGAACCCCAAGGATAATTATTAGGTCAGATTATGTAACACCCCAATATTTCATAGTATGTTATTTCTTTAAATTAATTCAATAAATTTCACTACATGCAACACCGAGTTCTAGTGCACAATGACTTACCAAACTAGCCGTTCAAAAGTGGTTATGAATAATATTAACAGAATTATGAACTTTATATAATCCTTATAATTTTAGAATTCATATTGTGAGTTTCTTGGACATAATGTAAGAACAAATTAATTTTTTTCAGATAAAAGATGTATTTTTCCAAAAAAAAATGCAATTTTACCACCTTTTAATTGTGAACCCTATTTAAATCCAATATTTAAAAATTTTATATATTCAATTTGAAAAAATAAATTCATCTTTAAAATCAGGACATATGGATTTATTTTGAATAATTTTTTGGTGTTTTTTTGATAACTTTCATATTTGGGTGAATAGTGAAAAATACTAATTTTTATCTGCAAACAACTTTTTAAATCAAAATAATTTATAGTGTTAAATTATATATTTTAATGTTTTGGAAGTATAACTAGATTATATTTTTTTACCTTTTAATCCAATTTTGGCCATTTTAAGTAATTTCACTTTGAAATTGGACATAAACACGTGTCAATCTTTTGATTGTTATTTCGTAAAAATACCCTTTTTGGTATTGACAACAGGAATTAATTTTAAATTAATAAATGAAGATTCTATATTTTAAATTTGGTAAAATGGACTTCATTTTTGAATTTAAAATATCAAAAATATCTTAGGGTAAAATTTTGGTATTTTTCTGAAAAATTTTAATTTTTGATGAATAATGAAAAAAACTATGTTATTATTTAAAATTGAATTTTTATTTAAAAAATTATTTATTTTATTTAAATTTATTTTCAGTCAAAAAAAATATATAATACCTATATAAGATCAATCTAATTCATTGGATTCATTTTATAATAAAATTAGATGTATAAAATTCTTTCGAACGTTTTACCGTCTTTTACCCACCTCCTAGAAGCATTTACAAATTTGCATAAAACATAATTTTACTACTTATGTGAGTTGAATTTCAAAAATCCAAGAGAGACATTTGATATTAGTAATTAAAATGTTGTTTTATTGGATGAAAATAATTTTTTGTGAATAGTAACTTTTGACTTTTATTTACCACGGTTAAAAGTAAATATGGTAATTAAGGGTAAAAATGATATCATAATTACCCTAACACATGTCCTAATTCTACTGGATAAGTGTAATTCGACTAAAAATAACCTTATTAATAAAATATGATCTTCTAGGTCCACTTGGATTAGATTAGGACATTTATTATTATTTAATTCAAAAAAGAGTTAAAAGTGTTAAATTTAATGTTTAATAACTAAGCCATTTTCAATATAGGGTGACACATAATATAAATTCGACTATAAATATTAATTAGAAATATAAATATATTTCCTACATAATGGTATGTCATTTATAATTTTTATACATTAAATAATTTAATTTAATTATGAAAAAATGATGATGCAATAATTACCTTATTAATGAGTTATTAAAATAATTGATATTATAAATACCCAAATAAATGTAATTTGAGACTTTTTATGAATTAAACTAATTTTATAGGTTAATATGAAATGTTAGGGTTGATTAAATGAATTTTTTTCAAAGTAATAATTCTGTTATGAATTTATAAAAAACAAAATACCAAATAGTGTCAAAATTGACATAAAATTGTTTTTAAAACAAATATTATCTTATTAATTGGTATTATATTCCTAAAAAGATATGGTTTGGAAAAAGGGATTAAATACTATTATATATGTTGTTAATGAACCACTTGGGGTTCTCATAGAAGTTTATAGTTTGTTTATTAACCATATAATATAAAAATACAAAGAGATATGGTAAATGTGAAACTATTTAACTAAGAGATAAATATAAAAGTTAAGGTTAATATAATGACCCAAACCTGTATAAAACCTATTGGTTGAGTGGTTTTATACCCATACCCACCTTATCATTTACATAATTCATTTTTGAGCTATTATAAACCGAAAATTATTTGATTAGAAAATAATAATTTATTTTTTCCTAAGGTGCTCTCCACCCCTCTTATAAAAGGGAACTTCCCCTTCTCTCAAATTCACACCCTCAAAGGCATTTTTCTCGGCCAACCCCTGCCCAAATATCCTCCCAACTATCCTACCATCATCTTAGTGGCCTTCCTTTGGTCCTAAATACATCAAAAGGATCCCTTTTGATCAAATCAAAAGGAAGAACCCGAAGAAGAGGTAATGATTTCACCACCCTCTTTTAAGTTCTTTTCTTCTTCCATATAATATTTATTTATTATTACCATACCAAAATAATAAATCCAGTACATTATATATACTGTGAGGTCATTATAAATATGTAACAACCATATTCATTATTCTACCCATCCTATGAATGATAATTTCACCACGCGTGCGTGTGTACGACTTACCGTCTCCATGACGTGGTGTAATTTGTTATTGAACACTATATTATTTAGATGGATATAATGATGAGTAATATTTATAAAAATAATGAAAATAACATGATAATGTCTCTGTAAAATTAATATACCATCCAATTCTATACCTTTTAAGAAATTCTATTGTCGCTCGTGCGTACGTACGGATTACCGTCTCCACGACGCGATGAGATTCATTTCCACGTTCACCATTCATTGATGATTATAAAGATATATATTACTAATAAGTATTTAATATTTGACATAATAATGATAATATATATATATACATATATTTACTTACATATATCTTATTCATGTACTTCCATTCAATATGATATGAAAACCAAAACAGCGTTTATGCGTACGTACGACCTACCGTCTCCATAAATGGTGTTTTACATTTCGTATATCTATCTATTATAAATATATATATATTATAAATATATATGATATATAAATCAAGGTTTATATTTTGTAAGTATTGAAATCATTATCTAAATGATACGATCAGGAATAACAAGTTAAAACACGTACGATAAAGAAAGCGATTATTAGCTGAAATGTTAATTTAACATGCAAATAATTATTAAATGGGTAGTATAAAGTCATAAATGAAACATGTATGATACAATAAATATTAATATGGTTCGGTTATAATTTAATAACATACTATGGTCATTATACAAGAGGTTAAACGTACCCTCGACCAAAGGAAAGTGCAAGGTAAGGGTTAATCTCACAACCTATTTATTATCCAAGGATTATTTTACATAAGTGTCTACCGGGACATATTTATTATCCATGTACATGTTTCATGAAAGAGTTCTCAAAGGGATTTTTTAAAGTTACTTTTTACTAAGACATCATTTTAAATGTTTTGAATATTTATTTCCCTAAATCATTCTCATTAATGTCCATGTTTTCAAAACGGTTTTTAAGGGTTTATCTATATGGACATTAAAGTTTTTAAAATGATAATTCCTTTCAAAAGATTCAAAGTGGTATGGGACACTTTTATTTAAAAATTTCTTTAAATTTATTTCTGTCTAAATTGTGTGAATTTGAAATTTTTTCATGAAAAAGGGATATTTCTCTCAAAGAGTTTTACAAATCATTCTCATCTATGTCAACATCCTTTGATGGATTTTAAACTTGTTTGAGGTTGATTTATTATAATAAAAATCTTCCATATTGTATTGAAGGTTTTGTGATATGTTTGACAGTGGATATGTTATTTTTATACCATTCATGTTTTATGGAAAAAATATTGACATTTCGTATGCTAGTCTTAATACGGATGTTTATGTTATGTTTAAACCTTTTCATAGGAGGAATGCATTGGACATAGTAAGTGACGTGTGGACCCTGCTATAGCTCCTCAATGCATCAGTAAGTCTCATGAGACAAACTAGTATCTTTTCACAAGTCCTTGACAAAATATTATTTGTAGTCTTGGCAGAAGGCCTTGATTATGTTGTTATGAATGTCTGGCATTGGTATTCCATCGTTATGAAAGTGGCTATTGATATTGAATGTGATTATTAGAGTAGTATAATATCCATGTGAGTAAGTAAATGGAATTATTTTGATTTATATTTTCTATATTATGATGAATTTTATATTGAAAAGTATTTTTTTGTTTTTTACATTTCCTTAAATGTTTATGCTTATTTATCAAAGTTTTCACTATATTGTTATCCTTAATGAACATTTGAGCTCACACCTTTCTTATGTTTTATTTTCGATGGATATGAAGAAGTGTTTTATGTTTTACATGAAGGGTTAAGCTGAGGGGAAAATGGAATTTCAAAGGATTTTTTTGTGTTGTATATTAGAAAGTGTAATGTAATATTCATGTATGTAATCTATTCTCCAAGAATACTAAAATGATCGGTCTTTCAGGACGTGATTCCTTGTAATCATGCCAATATATTTAAATAATGCACCGACTCTAGGCTTCTGGGGTCGGGGAATTACAGTTGGTATCAGATGAGGTTTAGATAAAACCTTGGAAACTAGATTTAGATAAACTCTAATTAGAGAACATTACCCTAATATAGACTTATAGGATTAGTATAGAATAACATCCTAGAATTTTGGTAAGGTAGATATTTTGTGAGTTTTCCATGAAATACATTCGTGTCTGGATACGAGTAGGTTGAGGTGGCTCTAGCACAGATGTACCTAGGGGTAAAACCTGAAAACACAACTTTGAGCTAGACTCGAATGGGAACTGGTGGACGAAAATGGGCCTTGTTGCACTGTTGGTTACGACACTCTCAGGGGATATGAATAAGATAATTCACATTTTCATTACAAGCCATTATGAAGGATTTACGAGTCAATAATTTTCAAATAAATTTTTTTTAGGATTATGGATTATATCCATAAACTATTCAATTTATGTTAGGCATTTTACAAGTTTCTAATTATGAATTTCGATTCATAAACTGGCCTAGTGTATTCGATTGTTAAGAAATGGAGCAGAGTAGAAGGAATGAGAACTCCAGCAATATGTATGATCCAAAAAGTAAAAAGGGATCATATCTTTACTAGTATTAAGCCAACATTTAGATGGGAAATAGTCTCCCACATATTCTCAACATATGAAGAAATAATATCATGTGTTAATATGATAATTGAATAATTATTTGAGTCCTATGGCTTTGAAGGGAAGAAAGAGAAGAAAAGGATGGTAGAGAGAAAAATGGATAAAAGGAAGAGGGGAAAGAAGGATTTTCCCATATGTGATAAATATGGAAATAATCACCATGGTAATTTCATGGATGTAATGGGAGTTTTTTATAAGCGTGGAGAAAAAGTACACCAAGTACGTGATTTCAAGGGTAAGAAAAAGGTTTCCAATGTACAATTCTTCATCTGCAAGGTGTTGGGACACTACAAAAATCAATGTACCATTAATCAGAGTATACCTCAAATGATGCTATTGTATAATAATCAAGTTATGATACTAACTTAGATGAAGAATAATAACTAGTGTTATTATGTTTTTAATATTTAATTATTTCATTTGAGTGTTGTATCAACAATATACTGGTCATAAGAATTATGGAGATAAATAAGGATTGTACTGTAGTACTATTTTATTGAGTATTTGAGATTATATGGTTCTAAGAAAAGTGACTTAATAGTAAGATACACTTTTTGGAAAATAAATGGTTGATGGAAAGGTAATCTTTAATATAGTCCTGATAATGAGGTAGTGATTTTGGAATGAGAGATGTTTGATTTGGATAAAATATATTGGATATTCTTGACTTCCTTGGAACTGATTAATAGTTTGTTTATTTCATCATTATTGGAATATTAAAAATTTTTGTATATGAGGAATATATCCAGTATTATATAAAGGATAAGGTATAATGAATGTAATCAATAAGGTTTTATGCTAATTCAAGGTGTTACCATGTTTTAAAATAATACATGATGAAGGTGTTCACATGTTATTATGTGGAAAAATAGATCATCATTATGTTTAACTTTCTTATAAATTTTGGATTGTGAGATTGGATAGAACTATTTTGGATATGTCTAAGGTTGGAATGGATTATGTTTGAAATTGGATACTATTGTTAAGGTTATTTTTGGATTGTTATAAAAAGGACAACACGCAGACCGTGTGACAATCCGTCATGTTGGACAAAGCTGCGGGAATCGAACCCACAACCATAGTGCGATTGGGATTTATCACCTACCACTGGACTGCGTGAATTACCTAGATTGTATAATAGTTTTTTAATGGTTCTGATAGGTGGATTATGAATTCATTATTTTTTTGGAACCCTATATTATTATTATAAATAAAGTAATTTTTTGAAATCTTAAGGAGTGAAAGATGAGTTTGTGGTAGGAATTAGTTGAAGGATGATACTCTACTTTTCAAGCATATATATATATATATAATTTTTTCCACTTATTCTATGGGTAAATTAATTCTTAAACATTAGGGAAGAGCTCCTAAAACCACAAATGTGTTATCCTAATACCTTATGTTTTGTTGAACCGATGGTATTTTAAATCATCATAGATTGATCGATTTGAGGCCCTCAATTTTACACTTGTTTATGATTGATGATCTCAATCACTCCCTATAAACATTTACGTTTTTCTCTAATTATGTGTCTTTAATTTCCACCAATGTTCTGTCAATCGAGATCATAATTTGGTGGTGACCCTTTCTTTTCCCTTTTCCTCTTATTAAGACTACATTTTATTAACCCAATTTTCGATGTGGGTTTTCCCACAAAGGTATTTTCTATTTTCAACCTTTTATTTTCAAAAAACAATTTGAAATTTTGAGGATGCAATTTATTGAAGGAGGGAAAAATGTAACACCCCAATATTTCATAGTATGTTTTTTCTTCAAAGTAATTCAATAACTTGCACTACATGCAACACCGAGTTCTAGCGCACCATGACTTACCAAACCAGCCGTTCAAAAGCGGTTATGAATAGTATTAACATAATTTTGAACTTTATATAATCCTTATAATTTTAGAACCCATATTGTGAGTTTATTAGACATAATGTAAGAACAAATTCATTTTTTCAGATAAAAGATGTATTTTTCAAAAAAATGCAATTTTACCGCCATTTAATGGAGAACCCTCTTTAAATAAAATATTTTAAAATTTATATATTCAATTTTACAAAATAATCTTTTTCTTTAGAATTGGGAAATAAGAGTTTAGTTTTAATAAATTTTTGATGTTTTTCTGATAACATTCATATTTGGGTGAATAGTGAAATATACTATATTTTAACAGAAAACAACTTTATAAATCATTATAATTTATAGTGTTAAATTATAAATTTTAATGGTTAGAATTATAAATAGATTATATTTTTACCATTTAATCCAATTCTAGTCAGTGTATGTAATTTCACTTTGAAATTGGACACAAACAAGTGTCAATCTTTTGATAGTTATTTCTTAAAAATACACTTTTTGCTCTTGACAATGAGATTAATTTTAAATTAATAAATGCAGCTTCTATGTTTTAAATTTGGTAAAATCGAATTTATTTTTGAATTCATAATATCAAAATCAGTGCTTGTTAACAATTTTGTATTCTTCTGAAAACATTCAATTTTTGATGAATATTGAAAAACACTGTGTTATTATTTAAAACCGGATTTTTATTTAAATAATTTTTTGATTTATTTAAATTTATTTTTAATTAAAAAATATATAATACCTATATAAGTTCAATTTAATTAATTGCAGTTGATTTATAATAAAATTAGATGTATAAAATTTTATCGAACGTTTTACCGTCTTTTACCCACCTCCTAGGAGTATTTGCAAATTTTCATAAAACATAATTTTACCACTTTAGTGAGTTGAATTTTAAAAATCTGAGAGACATGGTTGATATCAGTAAATAAAATGTGGTTCAATAAGATGAAAATAATTTATGGTGAATATTAACTTTTTATTTACCATGGTTAAAAGTAAATAGTGAAATTATGGGTAAAACTGATATCATAATTTCCCTAACACATGTCCTAATTTTATTGTATAAGTTTAATTCGACCAAAACAACATTATGTATAAAATATGATCATTTAGATCCACTTGGATTAGATTAGGACATTTATTATTATTTAATTCAAAGAAGAGTTAAAAGTGTTAAATTCAATGTTTTATAACTAAACCATTTTTAATATAGGGTTAAACCTAAAATAAATTCAACTATAAATATTCATTAGAAAGATAAAAATATTTCCTACATAATGGTATTTTATTTATAATTTTTATACATTAAATACTTTAATTTATTTATGACACAATAATGATGAAGTAATTGCCTTATTAATGAAATATTCAAATAATTGATATTATAAATACCCAAATAAATGTAATTTAGACTTTTTATGAATTCCACTAATTTTATAGGTTAATATGACATGTTAGGGTTGATTAAAAGTTTTTTTGAAGTAATAATTCCTTTATGAATTTAGAAAAAACAAAATATCAAATAGTGTCATAATTGACATAAAATAGTTTTTAAAACAAATATTATATTATTAATTGGTATTCTATTCCTAAAAAACTAAGGTTCATCCAAAGGGTTTAAATAATATTATATATTTCATTAATGAACCACTTTGGGTTCTATTTTAAGTTTATAGTATGTTTATTAAACATATAATATAAAAATACCAAGAGACATGGTAAATTTCAAACTATTTATCTAAGAGTTAAATATAAAAGAAAAGGTTAATATAGTGACCCAAAACCTGTCTAAAACCTATTTTTTGAGTGGTTTTCAACCCATAACCACCTTATCCTTTAAATAATTAATTTTTGATCCATTATAAACTGAAAAGGATTTTATTTTAAGATAATATTTTATGTTTTTTCTTAAGGTACCCCTCACCCCTCTTATAAATGGGAACTTTCCCTTCTCCCACATTCACACCTCCAAAGACATTTGGATCAGCCATCCCCTGCCCAAATATCCTACCAAATATCCTACCTTCATCGTATAGGCCTTCCATTAGTTAGAAAGCCAACATAAGGAGCCATTTTGATCAAATCAAATAGAATAACCTGAATAAGAGGTAATGATTTCACCACCCTCTTTTATGTTCTTTTCTTCTTCCACTTACTCTTTATTTGTTATTACCATCCAAAATAATAAATACAGTTCCTTATATATACTTTGATGTTTTTATAAATATGGAACAACAATATTCATTATTATATCCATCCTATTAATGATAATGTCACCATGCGTGCGTACGTACGACTTACCGTCTCCACGTCGTGGTGTAATTTGTTATTCAACAATATGTTATTTGGATGGATATAATGTTGTGTAATATGTATATAAATAATGAAAATAACATGATAATGTCTATGTAAAATTTATATACCATCCAATTCCACACCTTTAATGAAATTATTTTGTCGCTCGTGCGTACGTACGGATTACAGTCTCCACGACGCGACGAGATTCATTTCCATGATCACCATTTATCAACGATTATAAAAATATATATTACTAATATGTCTATAATATATGACATAATAATGTTATTGGAGAGATATATATATTTATATATATATATGTGTGTGTCTGTGTGTGTATTTATGTAATTTCATATATCTTATTCACTTACTTCTGTTCAATACGATATGAAAAGAGAAACAGCGTTTCTGCGTACGTATGACTTACTGTCTCCATAAACGGTGTTTTGAATTTCATATATATTTCTATTATAAATATTTATATTATAAATATATATGATATATAAATCAATTTTTATATTCTGGAATTATTTAAATCATCCTCTAAATGATACGATCAAGAATAAAAAGTTAAAACACATACGATAAAGAAAGTGATTATTACCCAAAATGTTAATTTAGCATGGAAATATTTATTAAATGGGTTGTATAAAGTCATTAATGAATCATGTATGATATAATAAATATAAATATGGTTCTTTTATAATTTAATAACATACTATGATCATTATACAAAAGGTTAAACGTACCCTCGACCAAAGGAAAGTGCAAGGTAAGGGTTAATTTTGCAATCTCTTTATTATCCGAGGTTGTTTTTACTTAAGTATCTACTCGAACATATTTATTATACATGTACTTGTTTCATGAAAGAGTTTTCAAAGGGATTATTTTAAGTTACTTTTCACTAAAACATCATTTTAAATGTTTTAAATATTTATTCTTCTAAATCATTCTCATTAATGTCCATGTTTTCAAAATGGTTTTTAGGGATTAATCTATACAGAAATGAATGTTTTTAAAATGTTAATTCCTTTCAAAAGGTTCAAGGTGGTATGGGAAACTTTAACTAAAAAGGTCTTTAAATGTCTTCCTTTATAAATTGTGTGACTTTTAAATCTTTTCATGAAAAGGGATATTTCTCTCAAATTGTTTTACAAATAATTTTCATCTATGTCAACATCCTTTGAGGGATTTTAAAATTGTTTGAAGTTGATTTATTATGATACAAATATTCCATGTTGTATTGAAGGTTTTGTGATATGTTTGACTGTGTATGTGTTATTATTATACCATTCATGTTTTCTAGATAATGTATTGACATTTCGTATGCTAGTTTTAATATGAATTTTTATGTTATGTTTAAACCTTTTCATATGATGAATGCATTGGACTTAGTAAGTGACAGGTGGAGCCCGCTATAACTCCTCGATGCATCGGTAAGTCTCATGAGACAAACTAGTGTTTTGGAACAAGGCCTTGACAAAATCTTATTTTTAATCTTGGCGATGGCCTTGACTATATGGTTATGATAGTCTGGAAATATAAATTCCATCATTATGAGAGTGGCTATTGATATTGCATGTTATTTTTCAACTAATAGAATATCCATGTGAGTAAGTAACTGGAATTATTTTGGTTTATATTTTCCATATTATGATGATGTTTATGTTGAAAACGCTTTTTCTTTAGTTTTATAAATTTCCTTAAATGTTTATTCTTATTTATAAATTATTTTTCTATATTGTTATCCTTACTGAGCATTTGAGCTCGCCCCTTTTTTATGTTTTATTTTTCCAGGATCCCAAGAATTGTTTTATGTTTGAGATGTGGGGTTAAGCTAAGGGAACAATGGAATTCTCAAAGGATTTTGTGTGTGTTGTATGTTAGAAAGTGTAATGTAATGTTCATGCATGTAATCTATTTTCCAATACTGCTAAACTGATCGGTCTTTCGGAACTTGATTCCTTGTAATCATGCCAATGTATTAAATTAATACATTGACTCTGGCCTTCTGGGTTCAGGGAATTACAGATTATGCCCTTTACCTTCAACTCCTATAACATTCTCTTGGGATCCTATAACAATAATGTATCCATCTTATAAGGAGGAATGGACACTGATGCCCTCCTAAAACAAGCTCAATAAAGAAATCTACCTCTAGCTCCAGGGGTAAACCTGAAAATTCATCGGGAAAGACATCCCTAAAACGATCCACCACTAGAGTAATGTTAGTCTGTGAAGTCCCTAGGTCATCCAGATATAAACTAAAAATCTAGCCTGTGATTCCTCCTAACCCAAGATACATGAGTCCAACTCTACTCGCCTAGACATACCATTCACCGTTGTGTAGAAAAGACCCTCCCAATGGTGACCTGAAACTCACCCTGTGGTGATAGAAACCAACAAAGGCCGGAAAAAAGACCAACCAGTCCATTCTGAGAATTACATTAAAACATTTCATCTCTAAAACATAGATGTACCCTACGAAGTGACCCCCACCAACCTCAAATGGAAAATTCTAGAACTGACGTACAATAGTCTTATCAACCCCCAATGGATTGTCTAGAATTATAAAATCCTCAGATGAAAATATACAGAGATCTAGACTATCCATAATGGAAACAGATATAAAAATATGGCAGGCCCATGTATCAAAAATAGAAGTTGCTAAAACTAGGGAAACTAGAATAGTACCTCTAACTTTAGAGGATCTGGGATCCTACTCCTGCAGGGTCTGCTCCACTAAAAAATTCTGACCTGTTCCATGACCCTATGACCGTTCTTGACTAATACGAGCTGATCCACCCTGATGTCACTAAAAACTTATAGCCTGACCACCATATCCACTACCACCTCCTCAATATGAACGGCCCAATGAACTCCAGTTACCTAGATGATGAAAACATGGTGGTACTATTCCTGAATATGGAGTCATAACAGAACGCCTATCACTAGCTTCCAGTGAAAAGGACAGGAAAAAATGAAGACGACCCATCTTTCCACAAGCTCAACGCTCAACTAGGAATCTCCATCAGCATGGTCCCATATGACCGCTCTTCCTTTACTAGTATCATACCACCTGGATACCTGAAGAAACATCACATGAATGCTCCCTACAACGCTTCCTGCTATCTATCGAAGGAGTACCAGCCCTGGATGTTGAACTGCCCTAGCTCACAGCTCCCAACGTCCTCATATTATGCTCAGTAATCAGCAATTGGTTCACTATAGCCATCACTGAAATTAGCCTGAATACATTCACCTATGATTACATGTCATACCTGAGACCATCCTCAAATCTCCTAGGAAAAGATAACTCATCACCTCCCAGAACAGGTGAAAAATGCTGACGATCTTTAAAACAGGATGAGTAATACATCACTAAAAGAGCACCCTCCTCCAAATTCATGAAATATCGGGCTCGATCGACCCTCAACATCTTGGGATATAAGTAGTCATAGAAGGTCCTCTAATACTCTTCAAAATCCATTTCTCAATGACATCCTACCTGTGAGATAACATCCCACAATCTCTTAGCAGAATCACATAACATGTAGGTCATGAGCGTCACCATCTTCTCTAGAGGCATCTCTAGATTCTAAAGGATAACAAGCCTGGCTTTAAACAATTAATATGCATCATGTGGTACTCTATCCTCAGAAAAAGTGGGAGGATATTGCTGCTGGAACACCTGCGTTAGCTCTGCCATATATGGGGTAGGATGTGGTTCTCCCGGAAAGGTTTGTAACATCATCAAAAATCTTTCACAAAACTGTACATCAGCACTTACTTCTGGTATAACATATTCTTCCAAGATAGAAATGATTGGAGGATTTGATGGTAGTCTCTAATCTATCCTTTCTAGTTTCTTTTCATCACTCGACACCTGGTGTATAACCCGAGGACGTCTCGGTGGCATGACTCTGCAAGGTCAAGCACACAACTCAGTTAAAGATTATCAAGTACCAAAACATAGAATTTCATTAAAGGAAGAGGATAAGAAAAAATCATGTTTTTTTAAAATAGGGTCACATGGCATGTATATATGCCACACGACGTATTCCATTAGGTTTCAACATGGGCGTGTACCTCTACTAAACCTGGTCATGTAAAACCCCTACACACGGTGTGTTCATCCTTAGACATGATGTGTACTTGAATTTTCCTCATGGAAAAGTTCATCTACATGGATAAAACACACGATTCTCTCCTAGGTATCACTACACGATGTGTTACCCTACACACGATGTGTACTAATTATGTTCAAAACACCTATGCCATTAGTCAGAAGGTCATAGATGAGTTCAGATCTACAGAGCGTTCAAGATTGGGACACAACGTGTACATCTTATGTTTCATCCACCTGTTTCATTAGTCACAAGGTCGGATACACGGTCCTTACAACACGATGTTTACAATTCAGCCACGACGTGTTCTACCAAAAGTTTCCCAACCCTGTGTCTCTGCTCACACAGTCAGTCACATGGTCAAGCACTACATGACGTATACTCCCAGTAAACGACATGTACTTAAGGAAAGTTATTTCTTCCAGAACATAAGAACACATGTCTTGGGTTCTTAACACCACACGGCTTGTTGTCTAGGTTTCTAGACGGTATTCCTCTGAAACATCTCAGGAACCCCTAAAAAATTATTATTTAATCTAATAAATGAAAAATTCTGACCCATAAGAGCCCATACTTTCGTGAATCAATGTTTGGTATCCTTATTCATATTATAACTTGATAAAATTAAATTAACATTCAAAAAAACCACCAAATTCCAATACAAGAGGGTCCATGTACCTCAGAGACCAAATTTTGGCGTCCATCCAAATGAAACATTACACAATCCAATATCCTATCAAAATAGCATGTATTATATCGTGGAATATATCACAATAACATGAAATCAGTAATGCACCCTAAATGGAATGACAAGAATGCATGACACGTGATCTCTAACAAGTTCCAATATGATTCATGAGATGGAATACCCTCATCTCATCGTGTTGTAATAGAAATAGAACCTAAATAATATCAACAATAACAACACAATAAAAGTGAATCACCCAATGGTGAAATAAAATCATTTGTAATAGTTGTAAAACATTTGAAATTACAATATTTGAGGTAAATAGGATTTTTCCTATATACAGGTTAGCTACTCTTGGGAAAAAATATTACCAACTACCAATTCTTTCATATCCCTGACTATAGGCTACAAATAGTAAGGAAAAGTAGAAAAGAAACTCATTGGATACCAAATTTTAACGTCCCAGTTCTGGGTGCCACCCAAAGGTTCCATGTACCTGGTAGGTCACATGGCCTCAAGAGAATTTCCCTCGAACGTCAGGGGCTTCTGATTAGTAGTAAGGGCCTTAGGAGTGATAGTGGGTAAACTATTCTATCATTGGTAGAGTAACAAAGTGAAATAAATTATAAACAGTAGTAGAAGCAGTAATACCATACAAAAGAAGTAAAAAATGATGAATGATATAATAAACAACCGCAACATATATAAATAAATGATGCATGTCACAATAATATAGAAAATAATCCAACAGGTCACAATGCTATAAATACAGTATTGAAACCACTTTACAAAAAACAGTAAACTTCACAAAATTGCAAGAATTATCTTTATCCCATGCTCTCTAGCACCACAGAAATCAAGTAGCTGATGAAGAAGGTAGATATACCTTATATATACCAGCAACCATATAATCTTTTTGGGTCCAAAAACATAACTTAAACAGGGTGTGAGATGAATTCCAGTAGGAAAGCACCAAAATATCTGTTCCTAACTATTAGTGAATATATATTACAGGCAAAATGTTAAATGAAGTAACAAACTAGGAAGTACTCAAATGTAAATAGTCACACTGTTTCCAATTTTATTCATTTTAATTTATTAATTATTCAATCTATTGAATAATGTACCATCGGGATATTTCCTAGGTTATGTATCCCCTTGTATAATAGTAACAACCAAATTCTTAGAAGACCATCCAAACAAACCAAGAAAAATAAAGTCCATGATTGTGATTTGGCTTGGAAGACTCATCACAATCATTCAATCATTCAATATAAACACTCTCGAAATGTTCTCATATCCTGAACTCTCTAGTTTAACGTATCATCAATTCCATAAATAATAAATACCCTCTGGGAAAGATCACATAGTCCAACACATTTGGTCCACGTAGCACAAATCCATTACAATGACCACCTAAGGAGATATGAGGGTCAATACCCCCCCTTATATTTCATAGCAACAACAATTATAATGACCCCTATTAGCTCTCAAAATTAATAACCTATGGTACAACATTCATTTAATAATGACCCTCTTGGTAACTATCATGGTCTAATACCTCTGGTCAATGAAATCAGGGCATCTCTCACAGTCAATAACTATGGTCAACGATAACAAAAATTATCGATAAATGAACCTACCTGAGGAAGCTCTCACAGTAAATCCCTATTGGTCGTGCCTTCACAATGAAAAACACATGCATCTGAAATAAGCAGAAACTCTATCTTAACAACGCAAGGCATGGAAACAATGCAAGCCTAACAGGAAATTCTGGACCAAATGACCATAATAAATCAAACATGGGAAAATACATCCATAATCATGGTATTAAACCTTATGCATACAAATTACCCATTTTCAATCAACCATATCATAACAAGTAATAAAAAGAGTCACATTCCAAACACGAAATACTCTAAACATGGGTATTTGACACTTTTGGCATATATAATTGAAAGACAGACAAGGAAAGGAACAAACCACCTACCTTGACATTGTACTAAGAACACTATTGAGCGTCAGCCCTTGTATCGGCCTAGAATGATATAGATCTACAAAAATGGTAAAAATTACCATCTACGAAATACTCACATGAGGGGAGGAATCTGGAAGAATGGTTCTCGGGAGGAGAGAACTCACCGGTAGGAATCAAACATACACAATAGTGTCTCTATCAGAGCTCAAACAAAGTAACTAGAGGATCTTGATGTTTCTTGGTCATTCATCTCTCTCATTTACAAGACATTTGAAAAAGAAGTAAGTTCTGAACAATAAGTAAGTTATAGAGATGATACGCGACACTAGTCTGATTAATCAAATAAAAAGAAAAGTACATGGTTTGTTCATTTATTGTACACATCGTGTACTGGCCTCAACTGTCCCCCGCTTTAGGCGGTCGACCAAGTTACCTATATGACCATGTACTCAGCCGTTACATGGCTAGTACATGGGTACACACAACAACTGGGTACATGAATTGTACTAAGTAGTACATGGTGTGTACTTACAAAATTTACCCTTCTTCCTTTTTCCTAAAAAGCAACCCAAAATAAATATACACACCTGAAATGAAGATATGGGTTCTTACAACTATATTTTCAATAAAATAACATTTTTGATAAATTCATGAATTTTTGAATAACTTTTATTTTCATGAAAACATCTTATTAAAATATTATATATTAAAATTTAAATTATAATATAATCTAAGGAAATATAAAGAATTTTTATAAGGTTTGTAAATTTGTTAGTGTAAAAAAAAACAAGTATTTTTTAAAAAATATGTTTTTTTATTTAAATGTGTAGATTATCTTGTTAAAAATATTTGATAAAATAAATTTTACTTTTTAAATCACATTATCGAAATTAGGAAACATAGAATTTCCGATAATTGTTTGAGAGAGATGAATTTTTGGTTAAAAAATTAAATATGATGTAAATATACAGTATGTATTATGACATCATAGTAGCCCAAAGGTGGTATAATAATTACTATAAAATGAATCAATGGTAAAAAAAATATATTCTAACTTTATGATAATGAGTTTTTTAAGTTATTTTATTAATTTTACAAAACTATAATTAATCATCCAAAACATATATTATATTTCAAGGTTTTAAAAATGATTATTTATAAACACAATTCACTTCCACATCGTGAGTTGTATTATTTTAATTATTCTTGTTGTTATAAAAATAGAATATTTAAAAAGAATATTTATTTGGTAGAAACCAAGGGAAAACCCATGTAAAGGTTTTCGGTTTTCTTTATTTTATCACATAGAGTCACAAATCTATGTTTATATATTAATAAATATTTCCCATTGATTTTTTTTATAAATAACCACCCAACATCTCATTATTCTTCACTAAAATAACATTAAGAACAAATTAAATATCCACATCACTTTATAAATACCTCCCAAGGTGTTCACATTTTATTATGAAGCCCCTCTCATGCTTTTAAAAGTGCACCCTCAAGGTAAGGGATGAAACATCTCGACCCTCCACATTTTCTTCAGAAGTGACGGGGAAGATATTATGCATTAGGTGACATCGCCAAGACACAGAAAGATTGAAATAACTTAAATGTTCTTCTAGAACATTTAGAGGATTATTTTTTCCATTTAAATATAAAACATCCAAACTGTATAAACAATAATAAAACTATCCTCTATATGTTTCATGATTAAAAAATAAAAATTAAAAGATAACCAAGACAGCAAACCATATCATCTTATAAAAGGAAACCATAATAAAAACTCAATTGGACCAAAAATACCAAAAAATACAAACTCCAAAGTGACATCAACCTGTAACACACCATCTACTACAAGATCAAACTCCACATTCCATGAAAATGGTATGAAGAACCGCAACTAAATAATTAAGATACTTTTCCCTTATATGTGTCTCAATAGATGTCTTTAGAAAACAAACAACATTTACCAATAAACGGTTGAATTTAAACTCAATATTTTTTCCACAAATCATATCTCAACTCATGTATGATAGTTGTGCTATCTATTACACATTAATTCATGATTTGTTACATAAGGATACACATAATGCGACTAGGAAGATCAAGAAGTATAGTGTATTTGGGAATTGGGTAGATTACATAACAACTTAAAATAGTAAATACACCATATTTATAGAAAACCTTATTAACATATTCATATTATTACTTCATATATAAATCATTATTAGATAACCTTGGGAAATACATAAGAAATGGGTGAGCTACAAATCCCATTAAGGGATTGACATGAAATAACGAAAATAAATCATACTTGTCAGAAAATATTCATCTCAATGAGACATAAAAGGGGTGAGAATCATAAACATGAAAAATGAGACATGATATAGCCTGATAATCATAAAATCCAACATGGGAAATGTGGAAACAACTTAAAACACTACATCATAAACATAGGTCAAGGCTATCTTCCAATACATAATTATGGAAAAGTCCGATGATGGAATAATTTCACTCCCTAATACCTTGAATGATGTCTCATGATACTAATTAATTACCCAATACATTAAATCACTATATAAATTTGTGTTCACCCATCACTTTCATTTCATTATCATGGTTAAGTCTTCCACATAGATCATAAAACATGGATTCATTAATTATATTATTTTATTAAATAATTAAGGTGCAGCGAATAAATATACTTAAGTCCCTAATCTAGAAGTATAAGATCATAAACATGGAAACATTTGATAGAAAATTGGAATATGTATTCACTACATAGTTGTTTGGCATTGAAAATCGTGGTGAAATATATAAAGCATAATTGGGGCGTATGAGTTTTCATGGTAAGGATTTATGGGAGTGGAAGGTGTATCTCATCATTTAGAAATAAAATATACAGTAAGGGGGATATCTAAGAATTCATACCAACATTATGAAATGAATATAAAAGACATAAGACAAAGAAGATACTTCAAAAAATATGAGAAGGACAATATCCCATACCTTGAGGGGTTGATTCCAAATACTTGGCAGGAGATTATTGAGATATTTGGGGAACCTTGGGAGGATTATAGTGATGGGATGGTAGATTAAATACATTATAGAAGTTTTTTTATTGATGATAAATGGGATATTGGGTTTGTTTATATAGTAAATGAGTGGGGAATTTTTTTATTATTTTCAAATAGAAGTTTTGGAAACTATATAATAAAATTACCAAAACGACAAACCATATCACGGAGTTTCCCATGGTTTCATATAAATATTGATGGTTTTCATTTTTGTATTACTCTAATTTATGAAAATTTGAAAATATTACCCCTGTTGATGTGGAAGTGAGCATTATGCTAAATTTTTTTTCTAATCCTTACAATATACTATAGGTTTTGGAAGATTCATAATGGATTTATAAAATTAATCATACAAATTAAATATTACATAATTTTAAATGGTAAAATATATTTGGTTTTGTATACCATTTATTTCATTTATAACATCAATTTTGGGGTATTATGATTTCATAATTCACAACGTATATTTTACAGTATTTAATTTTACCTAAAAATTCGACTATCCTATAAAGTTATGAATAATTAACCATTGGGTAATGTTTATGATCTTATTCTAAAAATAATATTCATTTTATATAAATAATTTTCTAAATATGTTAATTATTAATTTTAAAATTATAATTTATATTTATTGAGGGAATGTTCAGGTTTTTGACAATAAAAGTTTTCAAACACTTATAAATATTCATTTAACATCATAAAAATTATATGATCATTTATATATAATAAAAATCATTTAATAATAGTATTTCAATAAATAATTATTTATTTCAAAAATCTATTAATTCATCAAAAATAAATTTCTTAATTGAATTTGAATATTACTTAAAAATTCAATTTTTTATTATATGAAAATAAAATTCATTTATAGTGTAAAAATAATAAGATAAAAATATATTCGTTATTATGTAAAATATACATATTCATATTTTTTTGGTTCTTGATCCATATCCCATTAATACACCAGAAAACACCCTAAGAGTAAGGTACATCGCAGTGAGGCTTTCTTGGGGTGGTCCATGATCTTTATGAGCTTGCATTTCTATCGTAAATGGTATTTCTCATGATTAATTTGTTTGATATCATCCTGGTGTTATTCAAGGTAATATCCCAATTATTCTATATCCCATGTAATATTTGATAAATGGGTATTATAGGGTATGATCCTACTGGTTTAATCCATCACTTCCTTTTTCTCTGTCAACAAATTTTTTAAAACCCATTATTTATAGTAATCATATGATCACTCTTGAACACAAAAATATCATTGGTAAATATTGTTAAATATATTTTAAATATAATAAGATATAATCAAATCAAATAATTTCATGTGTTATCTATATACATAATACATAATATGTAATTTAATTAAACAACATATGGAATTAAATTAATGAATGTTTGGGTTGTTAGAATCTGAGCCCTTCATAAATTTCACCCTATAAATTTTCATTTCACGCACTAAAAGAGATGACAGAAATTATTTTAATCACTTCATTTGGTTCCTACATCACTTATTAAAATTTTTTGTTTCCCAACAACACTTTGACATGGTGTATTGTCTTATTTCATTGAACATTGTCTCTATGATCTAAGATCTTCACTAGTTTCTCTTCATAGGAAATATCATTCTCTGTTGGTACCACCCATGGATTTAGTACATGTGATGGGCCTAGTATATAATTATTCAAGAGTGTTATGTAGAACACACCATGTACATGATAATTTTCAGGTTGGAGTTCTTGTCGATATGCCATCGCTCTGATGCGATCATTGATCTCAAAGGGACTGATATATGTTGGAATAAGAATTACCTTCATGTCAAATCTCAAGAAAATTTTCCATGGAGATATGTGGAGGAATACCATATCTCTAATATAAAACTCTAGGTCTCATTGATGATCGAAAAAATATTTATTTTGTCAAATAAGGTAATCATTAATATCAAGAATAATAATCATGATATTTTCCACCATTTCCTTGACTAGTTAAGGACATAACTATCTATGTTCCCCATCTCCATCCCAACATGAAGATGTTCTACACCTCTTCCCATAAAGGGATGAATAGGGAACCATTTGGATTCCATAGTGGAAACTATTATTGTATGAGAACTATACTAGAGTGGGATGTTGATCTCACTCTCCTTTGATGTCAATTGATTATGCTCTCAAGATTTATTGGGTTTTCCGGATAGTATAATATGATTGGCCATAAGATTGGGGGTGATAAGTTGTGATGATGTTAATGTAATTATTTAGAGAATATTGGAGACTTTTCCAGAACTAGGATGTTTATATTGGGTCTCGATCAAATAAAATCAATAGTGGTGTTCCATGTAGCCTCATGACTTCTACAATGTGTATCCTTACAAGTTTATTGAGGGATAAATCATCTAAAATTTCAATTAAGTGATATTTCCTTGTAATATGATCCACTATAACCCATATAATGTTATTTATTATAGTTTTATTCAAAATAATTTTGATAAGTTCCATGGTTATTTTTCCCATTTCCATGTAGGTATGGGTAATGGTTTTTCATCTACTTGTATTTTTTACTTTCCACCTTCACTATCTAACATACATGTCATCTTGATGTATATTTTTCAATATACTTCTTCATATTTTCCAACCAATAGTGCTCTCAGATATCTCAATAAATCTTTGTGTGTCCCAGATGAATGGAGAAAGTCGAACTATGTGCAACATCCAATATCTCCTCCCTTAAATTTGGACTTGATGCTACCCATAGTCATGATCGAAACCTTACAAATCCTTCTTTATTAAAATTAAATTACAAGAATTTACCTCATTTTATTGCTTAGACTTTCCTCTTAATTTCTAGATCATTTATTTGAGAATCCTTTATCCTATATAAAAGATATGGCTGAGAAATCATTTGTGAAACTATTAATGATTTTCCTTCCATTATTATTCCCATGTCCATCTTTCTTATGTCTATAAATATTGGATGCTTTTCAATACTCATCAAAATCAAAATTTATGGATCCATTCTACACAGGGAATCTTCCACATTATTATCATTCCTATGATGGTAGTGGACTGAGTGGTTATTTTCCTTGATTATAACAAACCATCATCATTGTCACATCTTCATCTATTTTTGTGTGAATATATATATTTAATGATTTTTTTATCCATATATATTTCACACTTATCTCTAATGAAATATTTCCTATAAATTTTCAATGAAATGATCACTATACGTAAAAATAAATCACGTTTTGTGTAGTTGTATTTGTGAACATTCAATTTCATTGGGGCATAGGCTATCACATTTCCATTCCTCATTTAGTTACAACTGAATATATTTTTTTAAGAATCACTGAATACCATGAAAACTTATACACTTATGGGTATTTTTATTATAGGTTTAGTTATTAGCTTATATTTTTACTCCTTGAAACTTTTTTTAAATTCATTATTCCAATAAAAATTGACTCCCTTTTGAGTTATCTTACTTATCGGGATTGACAATCCCAAGAAATTTCTAAAAAATCGATGATATCCCTAGTTAATCCAAATAAAATATAGATATCCTTCAACTGATTCTTTATTTTAAGGGTCCAAATATATAAAATTTTATGTGAAAATATTCCCCAAGAATGATACTTCAACCATAAATCAAATTTTTTATACCTTGAAAAAAGATTCTCATTTCGTAAGGTCTTTAGCATTGTACTGAAATTTATCCCATGATCCTTCGTAATTTTAGATTATATTAGAATATCATTTACAAATACTACGAAAACTTTATGAAGGTAATCACTAATGAAACTATTCATAATGTATAGTAATATTTAAAAATAATTAGTGTGTATGAATGGAATTACAATGAACTCATAGTGATCGTACCTTGTTCAGAAAGTAGACTTAGGGATATTCTCTTTCTCTAACCTTACTTCATAATATATTGAACAAAAATCCACCTTGGATAATGATTTTTCCTCTTATACATAATCAAACAAGTCGTCAATCTACAGAAGAGGATAATTGTTCTTTATCGTGATCTTGTTGATTTCATGATAATCAATGAATATGTGCATGGACCCATCCTTCTTCTTTATGAAGAGGAATTTTGTACTGCATGGTGAAGCACTGAGTAGTATGAACACATTATCAATATTCTCATATAGGTTTTTCTTCATCTCTTTATGTTCCAAAATAGTCATTCTATACATAGTCTTGGATAATTTTAATTCACATATTATACCCTCGACTAAAAATTCAACCTCTCTACTTGGGGGAGGACCATGAAATTGTTTGAGAAACACATCGCCATATTTCCAGAGGATATGAATGTATATGAAGATAATTTTTTCATTTTAATTATTTATTTGAGCTAGATAATCTTAGTCATTGGAAAATAATAACAATGATTGAGATTTAAGTTCTAAAGAAAATAAATTATTCTATTTGCTATTATAAAAAATCGAGGGTTGATTTTCAATACAGAGAGTGATATACTTCTCAAGAAAATTTAAGTTTCCTTTATATTGGGAAAGCCAATAAATACCCCAAATTGCAATAAATTAAAATAAATGGAGTGTTTCAAGGTTTTACAGGAATTCCATCCCTCAAATTTTGTTAGGGTAGTATTAAATCACTCATGATAAAATACTTTTCCAATTTTTCATCTTCATAAACAGCTATACTTCCATGATTTGGGGTGGTGTTTGAATATTTTGACTAAAATTGGGTTAAATAAAAAATTCATAAAACTAGAATCAAAATGTAAATTATCCATTCTTGAATTAATAACTAGTGTGCCTATCACCACTTTTTTTAAGACCCACCTTTGTGGTTGTGATTAAAAAAATCCCCCTCACAACATTGGAGGTTGTTGGTTGTCTATGAAAACTCTTGGCTTAGTGCATTGGATAAAAAAGTCCCTTGGTTCCTTATAGTTGAAGAAATGAAATATGTACTAAGGAATGAATTGATCATTTCTTTCCTCTATCACGTTTTTTTGTTTCTCCCATTTGCAACTGCTTGTTAGGTGCCCATAATTAATGCACACAAATCATTTTCTTACCTCTATTAATAAATTTATTTGGAAATTCTTTCTACACCGTTGAAAAGTTTTATATTGAATTTTATTATCACTTTTATATTTATCCATCAAAAGACTAGAATTAAACTCCAATTTCTATATCTTATACACTTCATACCCTTGAGATCCACCTATCTCCATTTTAACTTTTAGGGAACATTAGACAATTTCCTCGTAGATAGACTAGGTTCTTTCCCACCAAATAATTGATCAAATTTTCATTTGGGGATAAAAAATAAGATATATCCATTTTGTGAAAGTATTGTGAAGTTTTACTTGTATTCCCTAATGTATTAATCATCTTTTTGGTTGTGGTCAAGGATATTAGTTTCCATTTTATGTCAGAGATTCTGATGAATAAAGTTATCAAAAACCATTTTTTGACATTCCTTCCACCTAATCCCTTTGATATCTTCCTCAGGAATCATATAATGGATCCATTTTAACAACTAATCAACTTATCCCTTCATATGATAAACAGGTATTAAAACATTCTCTTTCTCATTAAATTAAATTCTGGTTAAGAACTTTTTAATGTAGTCAATCAATTGTTTCCTGATTAAGGGATTATATGATCTATTGAAATTTGGTGGCCACTATCAGATAAATCTATCAATTTCAGCTTGTTTTTATTTTTTGGTGATTTGGGAAATTCTCCTGGTCATGGTTTCTACTCATAACCTGAGTCAGTTAAAATATTACCATTATAAAATTTGATATCCCCACTTCCATAGAGTTGGGAATATTGTTTTAGATATCATCGCATTACCCTCGACATTAGTTTTTTTCATGATTCCTCCTATTTTTATCCATTTTCTATAATTGAGGGGAAATTAGGGATGAATATTTTTAAATTATTTAAAATAAAAACATGAATTTAATTACTCTAAAGGGACAACTTATAAATAACATTTATTTATTAAATTGTGAATTTCTAGGATTCAATCAAAGTTAGGAATTTTCTATTTCCTAACTTATACACTAATGATACTTTTGTTATCTTAATAATGCTTCGTAATGTGATTATGATCATACCAAATCATATCCCATGGGAGTGTCAAATTAGGTCTGAATGTAGGACCCATTTTTAATAACCAGTTTCTGGTCGAGTCTAGCTCAATGTGATGTTTTTAGGATTTACCCATGTATACATGTGTTCTAGAGCCACATCCACATGTGGTATCCAGATAGGGACATATTTTCTTGATAAAAAATTTACTATATACTTAAAAAAAATTAGATATATTTTATTATAGTCATTTTTAACCTAAATCCTTTCACCAGAGTTTTCCAATCCTAATCCAAAAAATAACTAAATGTTTCCTTTGATACCAACTATGAAAACCATGCTCTTTTTTTCAAGTTAATTCATTATTTATTAGATAAGGTTACTCATAATACTACATGAAATATTGAGAATTATTATTTATTTTAGAATTAGGTGCATTACATAAAAAATTAAAACAAAAATATATTATCTTTATTGAAAAGTTCTTGAACATGCTCATGTTATTTGTACGTAGTTGAAACTGCATGGGATAACCTATGGACATATATAAGAAGGGGGTGATCTATAATACCTAGTAATGGAATAAACCTGAGATAATGTTAATAAATAAAAAAATGTTCAAAAATAGGAAAATAAATTATACATAAAAGGGTTAATAATCCTAAACATGAATAATGAGACAATATATAGCATGATAATCATAAAAAAACATGGGAAATGTGGAAACAAATTAAAACATTACATCATAAACATAAATAAATGATAAATGTCAAGTAGTCATGATGAATAATGTACCATGATAGATCAGGTTTACTCTCTAATACTTTTTATGAAGTCTCATGATACTAAAACATTACCAAATGAATTTGGGGAGATATATTATTCTGGGAACACCTATCACATTCATTTCACTCTTATGCTCACATGTTCCACATAGATCATATAACATGGATTAATTCATCAGCATATTTTATTCCATGATCATGGAGTTTAGAATAAATATATTTATGTCCCATGTCAATAAGTATAAGTTCATAAATTTGAACACCCTTGTTAGGAAATGGGTATGTGTATTCCCCACAAAATTGTTTGAAAGGAAAATCATGGTAAAATTTATGAAGTATAACAGGGATGTAAGAATGTTCATGAGAAGGATTGATAAGAAAGGATGGGTTATATCTTCATTTATTCATAAAATTTATAGTATGGGGGATATTTAAGAACAAATCCAAGAATTATTAAATGAAGATAAAAGACATACGATACAAAAGATACTTGAATAAAGAAGAGAATGAGAGGATCCCTTACCTTGAGAGGGTGATTCAAAATTCCTAGGGTAGATTCTTGTGAGGCTGGGTGAACCTTGGGAGGACTTTAGAGAGTGGAATAAAGAGTAATTACATGATAAAATGTTATTTAGTGAATATAAATGTGTTCTTGGGTGGGTTTATATAAGAAATGATATGTGTAATTCTTTATCATTTCACAAACATAGGTTTTGGACCATATATAATAAAATAACCAAAACCACAGACCATATTATGGTTTTTCCTACAGTTTATAGCGAAGAGGAGTGGTTTAAATTATTTTATTAGTCCAAGGTTTAATATTATTAATAAAATAAAATTCTCGATGTATAAATGAGTCATATCCACAAACAGAATATTTTAAAATCTAAAAGAAATATTATAGGTTTTGGATAATTCATAATGGATTTATATAATTAATCAAATAAAATAAATATTAAAAAATTTTAAACAGTAGACATATATATGGATGTGGTTTCCATTTATAGTAATCATGACATTACTTTTGGGGTATTATAATGTCATAATACACACCATACAATTATACCATATTTAAGGTCATGTATTGGGTCGTGTATGGGCCTTGTGCCTTGGGCCTATGGGACTTATAAGAGTTCCCCTTCCACCATTAAAATGGTGGTTATCCAAAAATAAAATAAGGAATTTGTGCCTCTCTTGTTATATTATAATGTTCTTTATACATATTCCTTTAATACACCATAAAATACCCTAACAGTAAGGTGTGTGATTGTGAGGATTTCTTTGGGTGGTTCAGCAGACATTGTTTGGGCCATGTTCTTGATGAACTTGAAATTATTCGGTAAGTGGTTTCTCTCCAAATTAAGTTGTCAGATCTCATCATGGAATTGGTCACGGAAAAATCCCAATGATAATCTATCCCTTGGAAGGACCTTTAAATGGTCTAAATAGGGTGAGATTGTACTGGATGATTCCATCACTTCTATTTTATATGTCAATTAGATTTGTTAAAACAAAATATTTATACTAATCTTATGATCACTATTAAATGAATATATTATCATTGGAAGAGATGAATAATGGTCTTTTAAATCTTATAGGATATAATGAAACAAAAGAAGTTAAAAAGTTTTATATATTCATCATACATAATAAAAAATTTAATTAAACAAGAAACTGAATTTTATTGAAAAAAGTTTTTGTCATTACATCATGACTCTAGGAAAAAAATCATTAGAAATTTTTTTAAAATATTTTGAAGCTATAATGTAGTTTATTTCAAATCGATAAAAAAAATTTCCAAGAAAAGTATAAATGATTAATTTAAACCATTTATCAATCTATTTGGAATATTCATTCCAATTTCCTTATAGAAAACCACACACACACACAAACTTGGTGTCACCATTAAAAGTGGAATGTCGCATCCATACTCTATCCCATTGATGGTGGTACTTCACAACCATTATCCATCTCATTCAACCCATGCCCATCCATTTATTACAACATCACGACGATTCATTTAAATAAATAAAACATTCATTCATTAATTCCAAAAAATAATATACAATTTTGAAACAAACCCATACTTTTAAAACACTATTTTATAATTATAAACTAAGGTCTTCCAAAAACCAATCAACTTTTCATAGTTTCAATGCCAATATAAAAAAAATATTTCCATCAAGAGTCACATAATAATTTAAAACCCATTTTAAAAAAATAATTTAATTAAAACTAAGCCTTTATATTCTAAATAATGAATCATTGAGAGATAAGCCACCCACATCTCAATCATTGAAAAAATAAAAAATGAGACAACAAAATCTCAAGATCTGATAACAACTCACTTTCCCTTTACTAGATCCAACAAGACATCATTATAAAACCATTCATAACACATGGATATATCCATAATGGAGTAGATATAAAATTTGGGAGGAGATATATATATATATATATAACTGCCATGAATCCAAGAATAATGTAGAATAACGGGAACTGGACAACTAATCCAAGACTCTGACACAGTTTAATTCGCTAAAATATCGCTCCCAGATTGATGGGGATTGTCTCTCACAACATGGGAGAAAAAGGAATATGAGTTATGAGAGAGTAAGGAAAAAATTAGTGCTTAATGGGATATTTTGGATTACATCCAGTTTTTAAGGAGAGACAGTTGTACACTACATGGTCAGGTCACATAATTTGGAAAACTATGCGCCAACTGTGAAACGTTAATGTATAAAGGACATACCTACAGATTTTTGTCAAATGGTTAGACACACCATTCAACAGCATTTAATTTAACTCTATTTAAATATTCATGGTCTCTTATGGGTATTCACATAGTTTGGATAAACCATACACCAACAGTGTTCCTACCCAGTCCCCACTGTCTTCCCTTGTATGGTTTATTAGAGATGTTCCACAGTTTTTACTATCCATAAGCTAATATTAAACCTCTATGAATGCCTTAAAAACATTATAAAATTCATCTAAAGATCCATTAAAATAAACCAAACACTATATATACTCAATATACATGTATGAGTGGTTATGTACAAGAAATTGGGGGTGGTACAAGGGATCCTCTCCCCTTCCACGTTATTAACATAAATTATTTTTACTAAACCTTTTTATTTACATATATTAATGTTGTATTGTATTTTTACACACCATTTTACTATTATAATGATCTAAAACTAGTGAGACATCACCATTAACTCTCATTAAACCCTTCCATGAACCTTTATGTACACCAATTATACTACTGAAATTTTCTTGTGATTTTCCATTCCAAATTTTTGTGTTGTGATTACCCATCCCCAAATCCACTCAAGGGTGATAACATAGATGTACCTATCCATTATTGATTTGGATCTTCCATGTATGTAAGACACACTCCTTAACAATATAATTAAATATAATAAAATATGTTATTATTTTTATAATTTATCTAGCACAAAAATTCATGTACATAATACGAATGTGTTGGGTGGGCTCAGAATTATATATACATCTAATTTATTGGGTAATGTTTTTATCTCATTATATATTATTCATGGTGCATGGTTGGTTATTCTAAAAATTTCATGTTATCATTTATTAATGGTTACGCTTAACTTGTTCTTATGATGTCATGATTTATTTTATTTACACATTCCTATGTTTCCTTGAAATTCTCATCTGATCTCATGATTCAATGTTTATATTTAGGATTAACAATATTTTATGTCTCATCTATATAACTACTGACTCTCATACAATAATATCATAATTTTATTCATTGATTATTACCTTACTAGGTTTTATGGCTCACTCATTTCCCATATACATCCCCTAGTTTTCCCAAGAAATTTTATAAGAAAATTGGATTTTAAAGGTTATGTGATAGAGTTTTAAATAATTTCATTATATACCTATTTCTTGTTATTACTATATGTATCTAATCAACCAAACACACTAGGCCTCAAACTCTTTTGAGGTTTTACTGTGTGTATCTTCTTGTAATAAATCATTAAATATTGTGTATAAAATATATATATTTTCATAGGGGCCCAGTACCACCTTTTTATCAAGAGACTGTGATTTATTATGATGAACACCCAAGACACTCCCTTAACACTCAGGAACATACTTCTATCAATTGTGGAAATTATAACATAGTCCTATCCAGGATTTAAAATAGATCTTTTGAAAATATTAGAATTCACCCTCAACCACGATCTATACAACTTCTAGAGGAGGATGGGGGAATTCCATTTCAACATAGATTCATTCCATTATAGAGTGTTTCATAGATTAATTCCTATGATCCAGACACACACAAAATGACCAAAAGAGTTAGTTATAGATTGGAGATGATATGGAATCTAAAAGAGAAGTGTTAGAACATGAAGCTACACCCAAATTTCTATTCAAAATGGGTCACGATTTATATGAATGTAAAATTACTTAAATAATAGATTAAAATGGAATCCTCAAATAAATTTCTTAGGCCTAGATTTAGCTTTCTCTTGATCTTCCTCATCAATTAAACAAAGTAGGATCTGACATGGATTAAGGATGTCAAAAATATCATACAAGTTTAAACCATATTTTTCATTGAATAACTTGTTGAAAAGGTCAAATGAATCCTGATGATAAAAACCATAAAACCCAAATTGTGACATCCCGACCTAGGATCCACTTACCCTATGTCCCAAGCTGGTGGGTCACATGGCCTCAAGCACACCTCCCCGTATGCCATAGGCTTCAGACTAGTTGTTAGGGTGTTAAGGTGGTATATTGGGGAAAATATACCATCTTCTTATAGTAGTGTATCAGATACAATAGATAAACATACACCATAAAAATTCATAAAAAATTAGAAAGAATAAAAAATAAGAAGTAGAAGAATAAACATAACTGAAAAAATGATAATAATGTAAAATCCTCACTGGTAGTGTCTGATAACTAATCCATGGAATTCTTTAATACAAAAAGGAACATGTAGAAACAACCATGCTATACAGTAGAAAAAAACAAAAAAAACAATAACTACTCCCTAAGAATCACGATCCTTAGCTCAATCCTCTTTTCCCAAACTCAAACTATGTATGAAAATAAATAACCCATAGTAAGGTTTTTTCCCTTATCAATACTTGTATAAAGATAGTATTATTCAATACCAAAGTTATCCCACATAGGGTGTTAGATAAGAACTTCAGTACAACAACATTAATGATATCTATGTGTAATCCAGGTAGTGCTCATTACTAAGTAATGTGTAGGTATAAGAAGTATAGTAAAGTTAGATTTAAATAAATAATCATCCCACTCAGGTTCCTATAGAACACCTGGTATGTCTACCTAATTTTTCTTATATCTATGAGGATATATTAAACAAGTCACTATATATATAAATAGTAACATTATATATATTGTTTCGTTCTATATTGAATCCACTAATATGAACTAAGTCTGTGCGGATTCCTAAAGGCCATCTACCTAGAATACTAGTGTTGGAATGGACTGGGGAATAACTCAGACATCCATAACCATACTAGTGAGACTAAAATCTCATGTAATAGGGTAATTACCTAAATCCCATGAAGGGTGAGAGAGTTCATTCTATAACACTCAGGATAGAGAGCGGGTCTCCATGGAAACACTCTATCATGGAATGTGGCATGCAAACCCATTGCCCATATAGTATTCCTGGTGCGAGACATCATTATAAAACACTGATGTATGAGTGTGTGATTTACATCCTAGATCAATACCCATTAACATCATATGAAAACTCTATTAAGGCGTACTATAATTATAACTAGCATAGTGCATTACCTCCCATCATTTTTTATATAGCCCATATTCATAGAAGATGCATAATCATCATTATAATATAATACATAATGAATAACTTCTTATTAATTTCAATTAAAAAATATCAATGTAATGATCTTATATATATAAAACAATACATGTTTCAATACCTCCCACATTCCACCTTAGTCAAATTCAATTCCATTCAAGTAAATTGAATTCAACATAATCATTTAATAAGACATAATAGATGGAATGTTTTCATCATCCTTTATTTCTCATTCCAATTAAAAAATTTCATTTAATTAATAAAAATTCATTTTAATAAGGGTAACCATCAAGATTAGTCCATCCTATACAAACCAATATATTAAATTCATTAAGGCATGGCAATTCAATTTCAAAAATATCAATGTTCATTTAAGAGATGACATGGGTAACATGGAAATTTCTTACTTGGTAAATTCAAACTATAAGTGGGAAAAGTATCTAAGAGGTTCCTTGGGTCAGATGTAATACTCATGGATCGATGGAAGTTACATTTAAAAACCATGTTGTTAGATAATCATTAGTTCAAGTCATTTGGAACCAATTATCAAAATTGGATAATTCAAAATGGCACACCCATGGAATAACACCATAAGTTTTGTATAGGCTCTAACCCACCAAAAAAGGATTAAAAAAAAGTATTAATGTGAAATAGTCAATTATTTAATAATCTATGACCTAAGGACATAATTATGAATTGAAATAATCCAAAAGAAAAATGATGTGACCACCTTCCTCAAGGCAATAGAAGATTCCTTGCTCAATATGAGCCTCAGATTCGAAGTAAGTTGGAAGAGATATGATAAATAGTACAATAACATATAAATAGGTATGATGATCTTACACATAAATAGTGCAACATATGGAATTATTAAATTTTATGGGAGTTTAGATACTAGGGGAGCTTATTGAGATGGATCCAATGCTTATAACTGATCAAATATTGGACACAAGACAATAGTTTTAGCTGAATACCTTACTTAAGGATATTTTGAGATCAAAAGAGGAGAAATAAACTTCGATAGCCATAAGAGGTAGAAGAAAAAAAGGTAAAAAATAGTTTTAACTAATGTGGGGTGGGGGTGGTGGTAATTTCACCCCAAAATATGAAAACATGTGATTTAGGAAAACGGTTTATCAAACCATGTCAAAACCACGCTCAGTTCATTGGTATATGGGGAACAGTATATAGTTAGCCACATGGTATGAGTAAACATTAAAAAATAATGAAAATATCCTCTATACCATGTCTTTAACTAGACACACGGTCATGCACTCTAGGACACAATGTTTCACAAAAACTATCCAGCCTAATACTTTTTTTCTTTCAGAGCATCAGGATACAAATGAGCTCTAGACGCTCCCATGACCAACATGAATTGATTAGACATCATAATTATGGTCATTTATGGTATTCAAATTAAAAACCCAATGATACATACCTTCTTTAAATATATCGTTCCTTAAAAGAGTGGATGAATGTGGTGAATAAACCTCTTAGAACTGTCAAGTATTCATCATAACCATGGGATGACCTTGAAAGATACCAGGGATGTAAGATACTAAGAATAAATTAAGGTATTAACCTAATTTTATTTCTATAAAAACCAATTTATTTATGTAAATGGATGTTTACAAGGTACTAGAGTAGTCTCCATGGGAATTCAGAGGGGATCAAGGATCGAACTTTATAGATTTTAGATTAAAAGGATGACGAGTACCATTAGCACTTCTTTTGGATAACAATGAACCTCAACCTTGAATCATAGAATGGAAGGAGTGTGGTTTTATATACCATGAGACAGATACTTATTAGATGTGTAACCACTTTATTTTATTTAAGTTTAACAACCAATTGTTTTTGCGTGGTTTGTTTAACCATGCATGTAAACTGTGTGAGGTGTAGTGCATTAGGATAGTAGGTGCATATTATTGGTGCACATTTTGTTAACTGTAATGGAAAACCTTGCATCCTTTTAAAAATTGACGAATATTACCCCTTTACATATAATATTTTAAAATAAAATATATCACTCCTGCCACTTAACTTTTATAGTAAAGTCATACTGGCTATCCCCCACTCCCTCTTCTAGATTTTTCTAGAACTCCCTCGTTAATCATTTATTCCTTTAATTATCATTTATGTTTGAACACCCTTGATAAGTCTAATACTTATATACACTCATCCTTTTCTTTTTCTTACAGTATTTGGTGTTATCTCTATATGGTCTCATATACCCTATTTTTAGGTTTATTGTCTAGTTTATTAACTTCTCTCATTCTAGTCAGTATCTAAGGCTGATACTTGATAAGGAGTCTTCCAAGGGAATAATGTTAGTGGTAAATTACTTTTCCCTAAAATTATCATTGTTCCTGAAAAGTTTCATTTTATTATGGAAAAAATCCTTTATTTATTTCTTCTAAATTTTTTTACTTTTAATATTAATCAATTAGACAATGGAATTGATATTTCATGATATACTTTGACACAGTTTGATGTTGAAGAGTTTAACTTGAACCACCCATTACGGCGTGTCTAATTGAACGTCCTTGGAAACTATTTCATGATTTTAACTAAAATAACCCTTGTCTGTGATTTGTTTAATAATTATGGATGGAATAGACAAATAAAAAATTGAATTGTTAAATGAAATGGATACATCACGTGGACTTATGGGTTACTATTAATTTATGATTGGATATTGTTTTAATCCTTGATGAAACATTTATAAGAGTGGATTGCCTCGATTAAGAACTGAATTCCTGACCTAGAATGTCTTATGTGAACTCATAGGACACAATCCTATTTATGTGACTACCAAGTCATACACCAAGATTTTACTTTTTCAATGAATTAGATTTATGAATTCTTTGTCTTGACATCAACAATTCACCTATAAATTCTATAAAATTTAAATTTCTTGGACGAGCTCCTAGGGTTCGACATGATTTACCTATACATTGTCTACCATGTATTATCTTATTCAATTCCAATCAATTTTATTACAATATTAACTTGTAATTATTCCTTATTCTCTGTAATAAAACATTATGGTGTAATGTCAAAGTTTCATCCCTTGAATTACACTCAAAACAAAATAACCTAGCATACCAGTTGATTACTATGAGTGGGATTGACTTCCTAAAGTCATGGAAGAAAAGGGTCACATATGTATCCATTTATATTATTATACATTGATATATTTTCTATATTCTTCAACACCAGGCCATGTTAAAAGATCATATGATCAGAGAAATCCATCCCAAATCAAAGTAGGTGGAATTGACCAGGTACCCCATGAGGAGACTAAGGTTAAAATAGTTTAATTTATTTTATAAATTCATGTTAATTAGAATTTCACACTATTACATTTTATACTCATATATTGGATTTACATTAGATAACAGTGGTTCTATCCTACTAATTTTTACTAACACCCTATCTGGACTACTATTTGATACCTGTGAAGATTTCAAGTATATTGGTAAGGATAATGTGAATCAACTTGATATGGATGATTCATCTAATTTTAGGAGTAGGTCTTGGGAGAAGGGGATCAATCCAATTCTCATGATTCTTAAGGGGATTGTTTTATTTGGTATTTTTGATCATTTTTATATTGTACTGCTTATATTACATCAACCATTTCTTCTTGGATATATTTTTTATAGTCATGACATCATCCATATAAAGTGTTATTTACTCTATAATTTTTACTATTTATTATCTGGATGATTAAATCTATTTTATTTTTAGTCCCATTATGTTAATATACTATTTCCACAGCCTTTATTTTCTCATATTCCCACGTTGCCTCTTAAACCATAAGGGTTTTCCAAAAAACCTTTACCTGATAAAGTACCTTATTTCACAACACTTGATCTCTTCAATCAATAATATGAACTAGTTGTTCCTCATAAGAAATATTCACTTTCAACTGAACTACCTTGGGACTCAAGACATGAGATGGATCCGGCATATACTTTCTCAACATTGAAACACAAAAAAAATAGCACACCGAGGATAAACTTGGAGGTAAATCCACTCTGTAAGAAACTGATCCAACTTTATAAAGGATTTAATAGGGTCCAATGAACCTCGGACTCAAATTTCCCTTCCTTCCAAAAGACATCACACTTTTCCATGGAAAAACTATGAGAAAGACGTGATCACCTACCTTAAAATAAAGATCCTTCCTCCGATTATCCGCATAAATTTTCTACATTCTCTGAGCTGTTTTCACGTGCTTCTAAATCAATTGATCTTTTTCTGCCATATCTTCTACCAATTCTAGTCCCATTAGTTTTCTTTCACTTACTTCAACACAAAAAGATTGAGTTCAACACCGCTTTCCATATAATGCCTCAAATGGTGCCATTTGTATTCTAAAATAAAATTTGTTATTATAAAAAATTCAACCAAAGAATGATGTTTGTACCAACATACCTAGAAATCCATTGAGAAATCTCGTAGCATATCTTCCAATGTCTAAATTGTTTATCCTAACTTCCCATATAATTTTGGATGAAAACTTGTACTAAAAATTAATTCAGTACCCAAATACTGTTGATGGACTTTCCAAAAGTTAGAAGTAAACCTATGATCACGATCAGATAAAATGGAGAGGGGAAATATATGAAACCTGACTATCTATTTAACATACAACCGAGAAGGTTGATCTAGAGAGAAAGTATATCAAATAGGAAGGAAATGAGAAGATTTTTGTTTTCAATCGATCAATAATAACCTAGAGTGAATTATTACCTCAAGAATACATTGGTAATCCCATGAATAAATCCAAGGAAATATTTTCCCATTTCCACTCTGACACTAGTAAAGGCTGAAGCATCCCATTGGGTAACTACTGATCTACTTTAGCAAGTTGAAAAGTGAAACACTTTACAATAAATTCAACAATATCTCTTTTCATTCCATACCACTAGTAATACTCTCGAAGATCTATGTACATCTTAATACTACCAGGATGAACTGGAAATGGAGAACTATGAGATTCACATAACAAATCATTATTAAACTATGAATCACAAGTCGCACATAATATCTCCCCAAATATCAAAATAAAATCATTATTAATGTCAAAATCAAGTAACTTGCCTTTTTTGAACCAACTCAACCATTTTTTGTGACTCACTGTCTTCCTTCTGTGCTTTCTTAATTCTGTCTGATAGAGATGATTTCACTAACACATAAAGTGAAGCTGTTGAATTTCCTTCACTAAAATCTTATATTCCAAAGTTTATCATATCTTTAATCAAAGGATCTTGTTCCAAATGTAACATGGTTAATGTAACATTACTCTTTCGACTCAAATCATCAACCACTTTATTTGACTTTACTAGATGGAAGTGAATCAGGCAATCATAATCCTTGATTAATTATAGCCATCTAATCTATCTCATGCTTAATTACTTCTAAGTGACTATGTACTTCAAACTTTTTTGGTCAGTATATATTTCACATTATACTCCATACAGATGATGACCCCAAATTTTAAAATAAAAAACAACAACAGTTAATTTCAAATCATGTGTAGGGAAATTTAACTTATGAGGTTTCAACTGACATGTAGCATAAGAAATTACCTGATCATTCTACATTAAGACACAACCATTTCCTTTCAAAGAAGCATCATTATAGATAAAAAAACTTACCATTTCTAGAATTAATTTCCAAAATAAGATAATTCACCAAAATTCTTTTCAATTTATGAAAACAATCATCATATTATTTTGTCCAAATGAACTTAACACCTTTTTGAGTTAACTTAGTCCATGGGCTAGATAACCATGCGAAATTTTCAACAAACCTCCTATAAAAACATGATAAACCAAGAAAACTATGGATCTCCATTATATTTGTTGTTTTTTGATATTCTTTAACAACATTTGTTTTAGAAAGATCAAAAATTATGCCATTTTTGAAACAATGTGACCAAGGAATGAAATTTATTGTAAGCAAAACCAACAATTGTTGAATTTCCCAAATTGTTTCATTTATTTTAATCTTTTCAAGACAACCCTAAATTAATTTCATGTTACACTTTAATTTTTTAATAAACCAAAATAACATCAGTAAACACAACTACAAACTTATCCAAGAACTCACGTAAAATGATATTCATAAGATCCATTAATACAACAGGTGTATTGGTTAACCCAAAAGGTGTAACTAAAAATTCATAATGGCTATATGTAGTATGAAATGTTGTCTTCAGAATGTCTGATTCCGTTACTTTCAACTGATGGTACCCCGGTTTCATGTCAATCTTCAAAAAATATTGAGCTCCCTAGAGCTGATCAAACAAATCAATTATATTAGGCGAAGGATACTTGTTCTTAACAGTGATGTTATTTAATGATCTATAATAAATTCAAAGTCTCATAAAACCATATTTTTTTTAAAAAATAATACAGGGGAACCCCATGGTGATGTGCTAGGTCAAATGAAACCTTTATCTAATAATTCGTACAATTTCTTATTTAACTCTAAAAGTTCAATTTGGGCCACTCGATAAGGGGGTTTTGAATTTGGCTTATCATCAAGAACTAAGTCCACATTATATTCGACATCCCGATCAGGTATTATACTAATAAACTCAACAAGAAAAAACATCAACACACTCATTTACCACTAAAACATCATTAATCCAAATAATTCATTTTTTTTTCAACAATATTGGAAAGGTAACATTGATTTATACTTTTTACTAGTTTCTCATCTTCCTGATATGTTATCAAAAGTAAGGGTTCATGTTTGTACACAAAATGGAATTATTTCTAAAAAGAAACCTCTTTATCATTGCATACAATCTTAGCATGATAAACAGAAATCCAATCCATACCCAAAATAACATCAAACTCTACTAGAGGAAAAACAATAACGTTTTCAGGTATATTATTTCCACACACAAGGACATGAAGATTGTTATAATTTCTTTTTGTCTCAAAATTTCATATTGGTGTTTTTACCATATGTTTTAGATTCATATCTTGAGATGGAATTCCCAATTTACAAGAAAACTTTTCATAAATGGAACAATGTGTAGACCCGGAATTAAAAACACATTGGAATAATCTAAATAAACAAACAATGTACCTGATATTACTTCATTCAATTTACTAACATCTGATAAAGTAGTTGCAAAGGATTTCACCACCCCTTTCGTCTTATAGTCTAGATTCTTCCCATAATCTGAGTTCTTAGTTGGACACTCATTTTCCTAATGACCCATTTCATTGTACTTAAAACATTTTACTAAATGTAAATTAGATGTTGTCTTACCATTACCCTGATATTTTTCAGGGAAATTATGATCCTTATGTCCCATTTTTTCACATCGGTAGCACTTACTAGAATTCAAAAGACATTCCCTATCATGATTTTTAGCACAATTTTGACAAATGGTAAACTTAAATTTCTTACCATCAGACTTTTTTGAAGAGTTCTTCCCTTTCTTCTACCACCACGACCTCTTATTATGTTGTCTTGTAAACAACACTTAATCATCGAAAAATTAGATTTCCACCTTATCCACGCATATAACATTTTTTTCATTACTTTTGAACTCATGATAATATAAATCATTTCTATACTTTGGTGTTAATCCTGAGTAATAATGGTTGATTTTACAATCAAGATCTCATATGAAATTTGCAGCAGACTATGCTAGTCGAGTGAATTTTTCTTCATAAGCATACACTAAGTCATCCTACTACCTCAATTTATAGAATTTTTTTTCATCCTAAGGATAAAAACATTAGGAAAATATTTCTAAAGAAACATACCTTTTAATTCTTCCCATTCAAGAGCATAATTATTTTTTACTATCCCTGATATTTTTCACCATTGACCACCACTGATTGGAATCAAATTAAAAACGGTAAACATAAATACTATCCTTTTGATGTTCTGAACATCCCATGACATTAAAAAAAATCTCTAGTGCTTTAATCCACCATTCATCTAGCACCGGGTCAGATGATCCTCTAAATGATGGGGGGTGCTGCCTCATGAAATGATCCACTACTAACATGTTATTTTGTGGTTGATCTAGCTGATCTCGTACATGGATTCCACCACCATTTATATTTTGAGTGAACTGTTCTATCACTACAACAACCTATTCAGTTCTTATTCCGACCATCTCTAGTTGCCGATTTGGAAGGTTGTCTTCTTCCTGATGTCGTCCCAACATAGCTGCCCTATTTCTTCAATGGAAACCCATTCTGAACATAGAAATATCTTAGGATAATCAATATGGTAATCCTTAAATACTATATCATTTCAATCTTAACATAAATTAATTTATGGATTTTAATTTAACAATTCCCTAACTTCAAATGTTATCTAAACCTCCCTCCAATACCAAATATAAGGATTAGACCTTAAACATTACATAATCATGAATTTTGTTAATAAATCACATTGAGGACATTTTCAAGTATATAGTTTTAGAGAATTATCCCATAACTATTACATTACATCTAAAATATTACAAATTAGACACTTCTACACAGTATCCATTTTTTCATTAAATAAAACTCTTAAAAAAAGAATTCTTTTCTTGATAAAAGTATTCTTGAATTCTTCCTTTATCTTACCATGCCTTATATCATGTGAATATCATTTCAAAAACATGGGATGAGAATAGAAATCTCAGTAAGGGTTGTAAAATAAAGTATGAAATATATAAAAAATATATTCTCTTTAAAATACCTCATTAAATCATAAGATTTATGAATAACACATAGAAATAATAAATCATAAAGGTAACTAGTGGAATCCATAACATACATACATTGTAGCTTTCACAGCTATGTAGGGAGTTAAATTTTTAAAACCCATCATAGTATATTCCCCAAATATCTTAGGAGAAACAACAACATTTACCTTTGTCATGTTACCCAATGCATTGAAGTTCCATCTCGGGCTCACCCGCCCTAGGTTTATCATGGAACTACCTATATACCTAATCAATGACGAAGAACCATAACATATTCATAACACATTAAAAAACATAAAGGAAAGATAAAATTTCCAAATTTCAACCACAATATAACATTTAAATATGATGACATAACGAATCCATTATCAAAACTATTTTCAATAAAAAATTCCTAAAAGATAATGTGGAATTTTTTTCTTTTAAAACATTACGGCTTGTTTAGGAATCCAAATATCAAATAACACTCAAGATAGTAGAAAGATTGCTATCATAACATACATTAAAAAGAAACATTCCATTTTTTATTTAGTAAAACACTATATAGAAAAATATTCCATTTTAATTAAATGAATTTTAAATGGGGTTTATACACCATATAAAAGAAATTTGTTCATAAATCATAATACGCCTCAATAAAAAGAGATTGAGATGATGTCCCTTGCCTCATGTCCGAATTGACTCATTCGTTGTTGAATCTCATGAATAATAAACTCAAGTTAATTTATACTTGACTAATAACCTTTTTAATTTCATTTTTCTTTTTATATCACTTATTTCCTTGTTATAAACATTTCATAATTATTAATGTTAATATCGGTTGTTTTATTGATATTGGGTACTTGATTCAAAAATGAACTTATAATTACAAGTTGTCCATGTAGTTAAAATTAAATTATCTTCATAATTATATTAATTATTTATATATAATATATATAATATATATCCATTATATATATGTATTTATAATAGTACATAACATTTGGAGATAAGAAATGAAATGCACCGTTCATGGAGACGGTAAGTCGTACGTATGGATGGACGCTACTTTCATTTCTATTTCATATTTAATGGAATGAAAACATAATGATAAATATGAATATTATAATTCAATTATAATATCATATATAATTTCAGTAAATCCATCCTTTATACATTCCACGTATGGCATGAACGAGTCATATCACTTTGAGGGGGCAGTAGTCCGCAATTCCTCGAATGAAATTATTGTATTTACCCATTATGGAAATTATAAAGGATTGATATAAATAAAAAATAATGAAGAATATAGAAAATATAACTATAATATATATCACATATATATACAGAGCCATCATAATGGTCACCATAATGGGCGATAATAGATAATTGAACAATCATCGTTTCGTGAGGCAGTAGTTCACCGTCCACAGAAACAGTATGTTCGTGTCCATTAGACGGTGGTGTGTGTAAGTGTAGTTCAAATAATTATCTTAAAATATCCTATTATAATTAATATAATTTTTTTGTTATATAATAATTAAATAAAAAGAGTTTAGGGGTTTGAGAAGGAAAATAAAATAAAAGAACTTAAGAGAAGACGTCACCTTTAAATTGGGTAACTCACTTTGGTTTGAACCAAAAGGCTTTCTTGAAGTTCCTTATACCTATGTTAAGGATTCTTGGTTGAATAGAGGGATTTTTGGAACTTATTTTGGCAGATTATGGATGATCCAAGTGTCCTTGAGAGGTGTGAGTAAGGGTTAGAGGTGATGGATTTTTATAAGGGGGAGGAGGGGCTCTTTAGGAATGTTTGAAAATAATATTTTATTATAAACTAAATTTCAATTTCAAAAGGCCCAAAAATCATTTAATTCGAATATAATGGGATTATTATTCTAAATACTCTCATAAAATGGATTTTAGACAAGTTTAGGGTATAAATTTAACCTTATCGTTTAGCTTTAACCTTTAGTTAACTAATTTAACTTTTACCATGTCCTCTTGAATATTCATATTATATGGTTAATATATTTACTATAAAATGAAAATCAACCTGAAAATAGATCATTAATGACATTCATAACATCATATATGTCATTTGGCCGAATCTTATATTTTTAGTACTATTTTATCATTTAATAATATATTGATTGATTTAAAAACTCATTTAAGTCAATTTATAAACTATTAATATCATGACTTTTAAAAAATCTATAAAAACTTGATTATTTTAAAAACCTGCATTAATTTAAATATAACAAGTTATAATCACCCATAAAATTTTTTTATAGCATTAAAATATTCAAAAAATATTTATTTAAATATTTATAATCTCATTTATTTAAAACAATCATTAATGAGGTAACCATTACATCATCATTGTGTCATAAATAAATTTATTTATATGTTGTATAAAAATTATAAATAAAATAACATATTGTAGGAAATATTTTTATATTTCTAATTAATATTCATAGAAGAAAATATCACTTATATAACCCATTATAAATTTTTTTTACTAAGAGATATATGTTTTTGTTATATTTTCCTTAACTTTAAATTACTTTTTATAAAGTGCCATTTTCAATTAAAAGTGGCTCCATGGGGTTAAAAATCAACACAAGGATAACCATGGTCGTACATGTATCAGAAAATAGGATTAGGACATGTGTTACAGTACTTTAATATTATTATAATTTTATTTTTCAGTATTACTCATCCTTGTGTGCAATATGAGATTTTTCAGAAACCCATTGTTGTGTGTTGGGTATGCCAACGAGCACAACAACCCCTTTAAATTAAAATTAATATTTAATCCACAAATATTAAAAAATATGAAAATATAATATCCTTTATTTAACTAGGATATTAAATCCTTCCCCCCTTTTGGAAATTGCATTATTGCTATTTTATTCACTTATCAAAAAATGGGGGTATTTATCTCTCATAGCATTATCAGATTCCCATGTTGTCTCTTCAACGATATAGATTTTCCACAAAATCTTTACCTGATGAATTACATTATTCCACAACACTTTCTCTCTTCGATCAAGAATCTATACTTGTTTTTCCTCATAAGAAATATTCTCTTCCAAATGAACTCCCACAGTACTCAAAACTTGAGATGGATCCGACATATAATTTCTCAACATTAAAACATGGAAAACATTGTGCACCTAGTATAAATGTGGAGGTCAATACACTCTATAGGAAAATGACACAACTTAATCATGGATTTCATAGGGTATAATTATCCTTGGACTCATCTTTTAATTCTTTCCAAAACACATCAGACTTTTCCATGGAGAAACTCTGAGGAAGACATGATCACCTACCTCAAAAGAAAGATACTTCCTTCAGTTATTCGCATAACTTTTCTTCCTTCTAAGATATGTTCTCATGTGATTCCGAATCAATTTATCTTTTTCTGCCAGCTCTTCTAAAAATTATGGTCCCATCGACTTCCTTTAACCTACTTCATCCCAAAAATCTGGAGTTCGACACTGCTTTCCATATAATTACTCAATTGGTTCTGTCTTTATAATGAAATGAAAACTGTTATTAAATGAATATTCAACCAAAGAAAGATGTTGGTCCCAACATCCCTGGTAATCCATTGAGAAATATCATAGAATATTTCCAATGTATGAATTGCTCATTCTAACTACCCATCTGATTGTGGATAAAAATCTATATTAAAATTAAATTTAGTACCCAATGACTTCTGATGGGATTTCCAAAAGTTAAAAGTAAAATTGGGATCATGATCATATATAATAGAGAGGGGATATAGCGATACGACCTTTTCCTACATTACAATTACATCATTTTAAAGAGAAAAAAACATAATAGTATTACACATAAAGGATCTAAAAGTTTAGTGTCTCTGGAAAACTAGGAAAATTCATAACAATTAAAACATCAATCACAAACATTTATTTAATTCCTTCATCTCTAGCTTCTTATTGGAACTTGAACTCTTTTTAGTACATGTATTCACTTGAGGATATACATCAAAAGTGGTGAGATAAAATCTCAGAAAGAGTATAGATAAGAAAAATATAGCATGGTAATAGCATAATCATATCACAGGAAAAAGATCATTAACATGATAGGAATCATTAATCAAAGACTTGAAATGTGGAAATTCATAAAAATTAAATATCATGTCCTAGTGGATAACCACTACAAATACATGTGAACAAATATATAATCTTGTTCACACATCATTTCACATAATCTAATGAGATTCATCACATTACCCAATGCATTGGAGCATTGTATAATTCCGGGCACACCGTCACATTCAAACATTCATATTACGCTATATATTCCGGGTGAACCTATCACATCACAACATTATCATTATCATGCATGAAACAATTAAAATATATCAAAAATGAATATAACTAACCCATGAAAATGAATGGGTTTCATCACTTAATAACATATTCATAAACATTGGGTTCCCATAATTAAGTGGAAATAACATACTTGATACAATAACCATCAACTTTGAGTGAGAATTAAAAGGTCTGTTTTTTAAAGAAGTGATCTTTTAGAAAAAATTTGTTTAAAATAAACTTTAGTATAATACATTTATATCCCAGAAAAGGTAATATAATGATGATAAAATTATTTTTAAGGAGTGACCATACCAAAAATGGAATGAGAGAGGGAGAACATGAAGAAATAAAGTTGGGTTCCATATTTTCCCCTTACCTTGTATCTGAACGGTTTCTTCACTTTAATACCCTGTATAACCACATTAGATTCATTAATTGAAAATTAAAGAACATTTTTTACATTTATATGGTTCCTTATTATTTCAATAGGTTATTTTTTGTACTTTTGGATAACTTATAGAGTTTAAAAACATTGTTTGGGAATGTTTGTTTTTATGGTTTTCTTGAGTGGTTCACTTATATTCATAAATGAAAGTTCATATAGAACATGGATAAAAATAAAGAACTAATATATCATGTTATTAATAATATTACTGAATTTAAAATTATCTTATAATTATTTATATTATATACCATGTGTATGGATCATTAGATAATAATAAAATGATGATTGTTTGGGTTAATTTCGGTGGTTTTTTGACCACAACAAATTTGTTTTGTTTAATCATTAATAATATGTACATAAGATAGTTCAAGAACTTTAAATAATACATAATAAATATAAAATATTCTTTTTCAACCATAAAAATTGTTTCATGACCAGATATGAAGGTAAAAATGGAAAAAGAAAACAAGTCATTCTTGAAAGTGATAGATTAACACCTCACGAACAACGTTTTCCTTTATAAAATAAAATTAAGAGGAGAAGGGGGTTGGATTGTATAATATCCCGTTAGTATCATAATATTACTATATATGTATGATATTGTAGTTACCATACCATTTGGATGAATATAGTTTTGTAGAGAATAATAAATGAACATGAAATTGAAAAGAATTTAAAGGAAAAAGAGAGAGAAATTACCTATTGAATCCTCTTCATGAGATCCTCGTTAAGCGACACATGCATAGTCTTTTTATGAGACCAGAAGCTCTTGGACGTGAGGAAGGTGCAAGGGAAGATTCGTGGGTAGTGTTTAGACATGTATTTAATCATGAGAGGTGTGAGGAAATGAGGGTGTGAAGGGTGATATTTATAGTGGAAGGAAGTGGGGTTTTCTCAATATAATATTCATTAATTAATTATTTCCCCTCAAGAAATGAAATAGAGAGTCTTATATAACCAAATTCGTAATATTATAATGTGAACCCAATCCATGCGGGCTTACATCAGCAAAAAATTATGCATGAATCTATAATTAGCTTATCTAGCTTATTTTATAAATTATGGCATTTCACCATTCATAAAAAATTCAAGTATTTCAGAAAAAGCCCAAAAATTAACCCCAATTTTTTTTGATTTGTAGAATTAAAAAATGAATTAATTTTTTCAAAAATAATTTCTTAAATATAATTAATTTATTTTTTAATTAAAATCATAATTTACTTGAAAAATACAGTTTTTAAAATTAAAATTGATTTTATAATGATTTTAAAAATTACGTAATATATTATAAAATTATCTTAAAACTAGAAGATATAGAATTGTTAATTTATGAAAACATTTTAAGAAAATAAATTTTCTTTCAAATTAACTAATTAATTATATTTAATTATTTATGACTTACAAAAATACCAATACTTCTACTATAGTCAAATTGTCACTTTCTAAGATGCCTAAATTTTATTTAATTATTCGTGGGTAAGGTTACTCTTATTTTGGATGATTTAGTCTTCATAAGGGTCATATTACTATTCATAAGGGTATGTTACTATTCATAAGGGTAGGTTACTATTTACCAAAAATTATGTTTTCCCTATCGAACTCCAAACATCTTATTGATCCCAACTATGTATATCATATTTTAGAAATTCAAAACATAAATGTGGAAAAATTATTTTTAATGACCACATAGTATTTAGTATAATAATATATCATTGTGCTTCCTAATGGGATTATAATATAAGGAATAATTATAAGAAGGGAATTCTATTGATAAAACTTTGGTTCATTATATTCTTCCCCCCTTATGAAATTTTGCCCTCAAAATTTCGTTTTACATAAATAGGTGAGGGTACTTTTCTTTCATCGCCTCTTCTGGTTCCCAATTAACTTCTTCATAATTATGGTTCCTCCAAAACACTTTGACAAGGTGGGTTTTCTTGTTGTGTAGAACCTTATCTCTTCTTTCTAGAATCTCTACTAGCTACTCCTCAAAAGAGAGGTCATCTTCCAGCTGAACCACCTCTGAGTTTAGTACATGTGAGGGATCAGGTATATACTTACTCAAGAGTGATACGTGAAACACAACATGAACATGAGACATATTTAGTGAAGTAAAAGCCGATAGGACATGTCTCCTATGCATTCAAGGAACTCAAAGGGGCCAATGTACCTTTGGTTTAGATTCCATTTTTTTCCAAACCACATGTCTCTCTTCCACAGTGATGTTCAAAGGAAGAATTTATCTCAAATTTCAAACTCCAAGTCCCTTCGATGGTTGTTAGCGTAGCTCTTTTGCTCACTCTGAGAAGATTTTATGTGTTTCTAGATGACTTGAACCTTCTCTATCATCTCTTGCACAAGATCAGGTCCAAGTATATTTCATTCTCCACATTCATACCAACAGGTTGGAGTTCTATATCGCTTTCCATACAGAGCTTCATGTGGAGCCAACTGAATACTTGAGTGGAAGCTATTATTGTATGAGAACTCAACCAATGGGAGATATTGACCCCATACACCTTTCATTTCTAGAGAAAAATATCTTAGTATATCTTAAAGAATTTTAATTTTCCTGTCAGATTGGCCATTAGTTTGGGGGTGATAGGTCGTGCTGAAATTTAATTCAGTACTCAAGGAATGTTGAGGAATCCTCCAAAATTTAGATGTGAAACTTGGATAATGATCAGCGACAATCGAGAGTGGAACTCCATGCAGTCTCACCACTTCCTTCACATATATTTTCGCAATTTTTCAAGTTATAGGTCTTCCCAAATATTGATAAAATGGGAATTCTTGGTGAGTCGGTCAACCACAACCCATATCACATTATTTCCCTTCAACGTCATCAGGAGACCTATGATAGTGTCCTTAGTTACATTCCCCCATTTCCGCATGGGTATAGGCAATGGATACATCATCCCTTTGGAATCTTGTCGCACTTATTTAACATGATGACATACCAAGCACCTTGATATATATTCCGCAATCTCTTTCTTCATGTTATCCCACCAGAAGTGTTCTCATAGATCACAGTACATCTTGGTACTCCCAGGATGGTTAGAGAATGTTGGGCTATGTGCATTGTCCAATAGCTCCTTCTTTATCCTGGGTGATGAAGGCACAAAATCCACATTAAAAACCAAATCACACCATCATAATCAATATGGAACTCTGGCATCTTCCCTTCCTTTACTTCATTCACCCTCTATTTCATCTCCACATCATCCCTTTGTGCTTGCTTTACCTTCTCTTGGATGGATGGTTGAAAATTATTTGGAAATGTAGGATGTATACCCTACCCTTATGATTTAAAAATCCATATTTTTTATATCCAAGAAGATATAGTCCTTCTCAATCCATAACATGGATAGAGTAGTAGGTTCTTTTATTTCTAGAGTATAAACTACCTTGTTCTCCTTTCCATAATGATAGTGAATAGAGAAACCGTAATCCTTAATTATCTCTAACCATCTCCTTTGACACATGTTGAGCACTTTTTGTGTGAATATATAATTTAGGCTATTTTGGTCAGTGTATATTTCACACTTATCACCAAAAAGGTAGTGCTGCTAGATTTTCAAGGTAAAAATCACGTCTACCGGCTCTAGATCATGCGTCGGGTAGTTCTGATCATGGATCTTAATCTTCTGTGAGGTGTAGGCTATCACATTGTCATTTTTCCTAAGTACGCAACCCAAGACATTATTTAAATCATCACTGTATATCACAAAACATTCTACACTTTTTGGTAGTGTTAGTACAGGTGTAGTGATCAGCATTATCCTTATCTCCTTGAAGGTTCCCTCACATTCTTCTATCTAGACGTACTTTTCCCCTTTCCTTGTTAACTTAGTTAGTGGGCATGAAAATCGTGAGAAATTTCTCACAAAACGCCGGTAGTACCCAGACAATCCAAGAAAACTACGGATTTCTGTAACACTATAGGGCCTAGGCCATTCCTCAATCATCTTTTTTTGAAGGGTCAATAGAAATTCCCTCACTTGTGATCACATGTCCCAAGAACATGAATTTGTTTATCCAAACGTCACACTTGCTGAACTTGGAGTACAAATTCTCCTATCTCAATGGCACCAATACAAGTCTTAAAGGTTCTTCATGTTCCTATTTTACCTTAGAGTATATGAGAATATCATCAATAAACACTACCACAAATTTGTCGAGGTAATTTCTAAAGACACTATTCATCAAATCCATGAAGATTGCACGGGAATAGTAATTCCATAGGGAATTACCAAAAACACATAGTGCCCATACACTGTATGGAAGGTAGTCTTATGAATATCTTCATTCTTCACCTTTAGAATATGATATCCAGAATAAAGATCCACCTTTGAGAATTATTGAGCTCTACTTAACTGATCAAAAAAGTCATCAATCCTTGGAAGAGGATAATTTTTCTTTATGGTGATTTTTTTGAGTTTCCGATAATCGATACACAACCTCATTGTTCCATCCTTCTTCATTATAAAGAGCACCGGTGCACCCCAAGGTGATGTACTAGGGTGTATGAAGTCTTTTTCTAGATGCTCTTGTAGCTTCTTCTTTAACTCCTCCAGTTTGATAGGATCCATCCTAAAGGGACACTTTAAGACAGAAGTAGCTCTGGGTATGAGTTCTATTGAGAAATCTACCTCACAATCTGGGGGAATTCTGGGTAACTCCTTTGGAAATACATCACCGTATTCACTCACAATGGTCATTCCCACATGGTTGGTTCTATCCTTTGACTCAACCATTTGGACGAGGTATGATTCTTCATAAGGAATAAACACCCACACCATTGACGGATTTTTCAAGAGATTCATGATCTTCCTTGAATTTTTATTGGAGCATGATATGGTTCATAATATGAAAAGAAATTTCATTTTCTCGATAGTTGATACATGCTCTATATAATGAGAGCCATTCCATTCCCATTATAGCATCAAATTCCACCAAGGGAAGTATTATGAGATTCGCTAGAAGAATTTTCCCACATAAACCAACATGAGAAGAATCAAACACTTAGGTTGCAATTATTTCACAACTTGGTGTTTTTATAGATATCACAACTTCAGGGTTTTGGGGATTCAATTATTAAGATCTTGAAAACTTGCAAGATATAAAGGAATGCGTAGAAACATAATCAAATAATACTTTTTCCATTATTGGGTGAATAGGAAGTGTAAATTGTATGACTTCATTATCTTGATCCACTTTTGCAGTAGTGATGACATAAGCCTTCCCTTGTTCATTTGGATTTGGTGGCTACTAACGTTGGTTACCCTCAGGAACTCGAGGTTTAGGGCACTGTCTTGGATAGTGCCCTAGATCCCTACAGTGGTATCATTGAACAATGGGTGGTTATCTATTTTATGCCACCACATTCTTATTCATTTTCATGTATTTTAGACACTCTTGATCATGGTTTCCTTATTTCCCACACTTTAAGAACTTCTTCTTCCCTTTGCGGTAGTTCCCATGGTGCAACTTCCCACATTTTTGGCATGTGGGTCATTGAGTTTTATTCCCACCTTTTTCATTATATCTGCTGGCTTGAAACTCTATATTTTGTTTTTTATCACCATAGCGATGGAACCATTATCAAAACACAATCTCCACTTTGAGAGCACATTGAACAACTTCATCATAACTCCCAAAGTCTCAAATTTCAAGAGCCTTTCGAAGGTGTGGTTTTAATCAACTAAATAATATATCAGTTTTTCTATCGTTGTTGATAAAAAAACCTAAAGCGTACCTTGTAAGCCTTGTGATATTCACTTCGTAGGTTTTGCCAAATTCTCATTATTCTTTCTTGAACTCTATGAATTCTCTCTCCATCTTCATACAATGATTTCTTGGGAAATACATGTTATGAAACATTTTCTTAAAGTCTTCCCATTAAATCTCTTCAATTTCCTCCCTTGGATTGGTGTTCTTAATAAAAGCCCACCATTGATTGGCCTCTACATCTAGAAGATAAACAGCTAGTGTCACCTTATCTATCTCAGAACAGTGAAGCTAAAAAAATATCTTCTCCATGGAGTTGACCCACTACTCCGCTACTAGTGGAACAGATGTTCCACTAAATGTCAGTGGTCGTTTCCACATAAAACATTTGATAGCTAGTTGCTACCACTTTGGTGAAAGAGTATATTACCCATTATTATGGTTATATTTCATAACTTGAGATATTTGGGAAAAAATTTCTATGATGTTTTTAACTCCACCTACCAAATCATTGGGGATGTCATTTGGGCAATTTTTGTATTGGCCCTCACATGATTTTTTGGCCTTGTTTCTCCGGGTTACCACCATTTTCTAAAATAGAAAAGGTTATAAAAAACATAAGTAAAAATTTCATGAATAACTTATTCTTGATTACAATTTATAATAAAATCAGAACATATGGTATCCCTATGTAATGATTCTTGTGTGAATATTTTCACTTAGTCTCATGTTAGAAGTTTTCTCTAGGATTCACTAATCTTAATTCCCAAATTAACTAAACCCTACCTCTGATAACAACTATAGCAACCCAAAATTTTCTTAAATTACTATTAAATAATTTTAAATATAAAAAATAAAATAGTATTACACATATAGGATCCAAAGGTTTAGTTTAATGGGAAAACTAGGACCATACATAACAACTACAACATCAAGCATAAACATTTATTTAATTCTTTCTCCTCTAGCTTCTTATTGAAACTTGACCTCTTCATAGTAAATGTAGTCACCTTAGGATATACATTAAATGGGGTGAGCTAAAATCCCAATAAGATGGTTGATAATAAAAATATATAATGGGGTTTACATAATCATATCATAGGAAAAATATCATGAACATGAGAAGAATCATTAATAAAAGATTTGAAATATGGTAGTGCATAAAAATGAAACATCATGTATTAGTGGTTAACTACCACACATACTGGTAAAAAAACATAGAAACTTGTTAACACATCATTTCACTTTAAATCATGAGATTCATTACTTATCCCAATTCATTGGAGCACTATATAATTTTCAGTGCACCAATCGTATTCAAACATTCATATTGCGCTATATAATTCCAGGTGCACACGTCACATCATAACATTATCATTATCATGCATGCCACAATGAAAATATATAAAAAATAGACATAACTAGATCATTAAGAAGAATTTGTTTCATCTCATAAGAACACATTAATAAACATTGGGTTCCCAAAATTAAGTGGGAGTAACATACTTGATACGATACCCACCAACCTTGGGTGAGAAGTAAAATGAGTGTTTTTTAAAGAAGAGTTATTTTGGAAAAACATTATATGAAATAAAAATTAGAAAAAAACATGTATATCCCTAAAAATATATTATAATAATTAAAAAATAATTTTTAAGGAGTGGTAATACCAAAAATGGAGTGAAAGAGGGAGAACCCAAAGAAAGAATGTTGGGTTCGAGATTTTCCCCTTACCTTGTATCTGAACACTTCATTCAATTTTGTGTGTTGTATAAACACATTAGATTCATTAATTGACAATTCCATAACCTTTTTTACATGAATATGGTTCATTATATTTTCAATAAGTTATATTTTGGTCCTTTGGTTGAGTTATATAGTTTAAAAAACATTGTTTGAGAATGTTTGTTTTTATGGTTTTCTTGAGTGGTTCACTTGTATTCATAAATGAAAGTTCTTGTACACACAAATAAATATAAAAACTGATATTTAATGTTATTAATTATATTAAAAAAGTTAAAATTATATTATAATGAATTATATTAAATACCATGTGGATGAATCATTAGATAAGAATTAAATGATGATTGTTTGGGTTAATTTGGGCAGTTTTAGACCACATCAAACATGTTTTGTTTAATAATTTAGTAATATGTACATATGTTAGTACCAGAACATCAAATATGAAATAATACAAAAAAAATATTCTATTTCAACCATAAAAATGGTTTCATGACCAGATCTGAAGGTAGAAATATAAAAGTAAAACATGTTGTTCTTGAAGGTGCTAGATTAACACCACATGAACAACTTATTCCTTTGTAAAACAAAACTAATTAGAGAAGGGGGTTGGATAGTATAATATCCCATTAGTATCATGACGTTACATTATATTTATGATACTAGATTTACCATACCATGTGGATAAATATATGTGGGGAGATAATAATAAATCATCTTAAAATTGAATGGAATTTAATGGCAAGAGAGAGATAGAAATTACCTCTTGAATCCTCCTATTGAGATCCTCATTAAGGGACCTAGGGTTGGTATTTTGATGAGACCAGAAGCTCTTGTACGTGGGGGAGGGTATAGGGATGATTTTTTGGAATATTTTATAAAAGTCTTGAAGCATGAGAGGTGTGACGAAATAAGGGTGTGATGGGTGGTATTTATAGTGGAGGGGAGAGGGGTTTTCTCAAAATAATATTCATTAATTTATTATTTCTCCAAAAGACAAGAAATAGTGAGTTTTCCATGACCAAGAATAGTAATTTTATCATTTGAACCTGAACCAATTAGGATTACATTATCATAACATCATGCATGACTCTATAATTAGCTTATTTAGCTTATTTTGTAAATTATGGCATTTCACTATTCATAAAAAACAAATATTTCAGAAAAATTACAAAAATTAACCAAAACCATTTCTTGACATGTAGAATCCAAACCTGAAGTAAATCTTTCAAAAATAATTTCCTAAATATTGTTAATTTAATTTTTTTATAAAAATCATAATTTACATGAAAAATAAATTTTTTAAAATTAAAACTGATTTTATAATGATTTCAAAAATTACGTTAGGTATTATAAAATTTTCCTAAAACTAGAAGAGATATAATTGTTAATTTATAAAAAAAAATTAAGAAAATAAATTTTTCTTTTAAATTAATAAATTATATATAATTAATTATTTATGACTTACCAAAATATCGATACTTTTTATGGTCAAATTGTCACTTTCTAAGATGCCTAAATTTTATTTAATTATTCATTGGTAAGGTTACTCTTATTTTGAAAAATTCACTATTCATAAGGGTCATATTACTATTCATAAGGGTATGTTACTATTCATAAGTGTAGGTTACTATTCACCAAATATAATGTTTTTCCTATCGGACTCCACAAATCTTACTAAACACAACCGTGTATGTCAGATTTTCGAAATTCAGAACATAAAAGTGAACAATTATGTTTAATGATCACATAGTATTTAGTATGATAATATGTTATTTTGATTCCTAATGAGATTATAAAATAAGGTATAATTTAAAAAAGGGAATTCCATTGATACAACTTTGGGTCATTATAGGGGAACTCCATGAAACCTTACTATCTCTTTAACATACAACCGAGAAAGTTGATCTAGAGACAAAGTATCTCGAACAGAAAGGAAATGAGAATATTTAGTCAATAGATCAACAATAACACAGATTGCATTTTTTACCTTGATAAGTCTTTGGTAATCCCACAAAAAAATCCATGGACACATTTTCCCATTTTAACATTGGCATTAGAAAAGGATGAAGCATCCCTTTCGGTAACTGCCACTCTACTTTAACCTATTCACAAGTAAAACACTTTATAGTAAATTCTGAAATATCTCTTTTCATTCCATCCCACCAGTAATACATCCTATGTTCTCTGTACATCTTAGTACTACCCGGATTAATTGAAAGTCGAGAACTATGAGATTCACACAACAACTCATTATTCAACTGTGAATCACAGTCCACACATAATCTCTTCCCAAATCTCAAAATACAATCATTATCAGTGTTAAACTCATGAAACATACCCTTCTGAACCAACTCTAACTTTTTCTACAACTTACTATCTTCCTTCTGTGATTGATTAATTATTTTTGATAAAGGTGGTTTCAATGACCCCTAAAACAAAACAGTGGAATTTCCTACACCAACAACATCTATGCCAAGTTCATAAAATCTTTTATCAAAGGATCTTGTTACAAACATATCATGGTTAATGTAGAATTACTCTATCAAATCAAAGCATCAACCGCTTTATTTTTTCCCTATATGGTAATGAATCGTGAAATCATAATCCTTAAATAATTCCAACTATCTAATTTGTCTCATGTTTAATTATTTCTAAGAGAATATATACATCAAACATTTTTGGTTAGTATATATTTAACATTTTAGTCCATAAAAATGATTCCCCAAATTTTTAAATAAAAAACAACATCAGTTAATTCTAAATCATGTGTAGGGTAATTTAACTCATGAGGTTTCAATTGATGTGAAGTATAAGAAATTACCCGATCATTATACCTTAGGACACAACCATGTCCTTTCAACGAATCATCACTATAGACAACAAACTAACCATTTCTAGAAGATAGTTCCAAAACTAAAGCATTCACCAATCTTCTTTTCAAATCCTGAAAACAATCATCACATTCATTGGTCCAAACGAAATTAAGACCTTTTCGAGTTAACTTACTAAATGGACTAGATAACCGTGTAAAATTTTCAACAAACCTCTGGTAATAACCCACTAAACCAAAAAAACTATTGATCTCGGTTATATTTTTGGGTCTTGGCCATTATTCAACAAATTTTATTTTTGTAGGATCTATAATTATTCCAATGTTTGAAACAATGTGACCATGGAATAAAATTTATTGTATCTGAAACTCACACTTTTTAAATTTCCCATTTAGTTTCCTTTTTTTAAGGTTTGTAAGAAGAAAATTAAATGACATTCAGCTTCTTCTTTAATTTTGAAATAAACCAAAAAATCATCAAATAAATACAACCACAAACTTATTGAAGAACTCACGGAAAATTCTATTCATAAGATCCATGAATACCCCGGGTGGATTGGATAACCCAAAAGAAATAACTATAAAATCCTAATGGCCATATCTAATATGAAACGTGGTCTTCAGAATGTCTTCTTCTTTTAATTTCAACTGATAGTACACCGACCTCAAATCAATCATCGAAAAATACTGAGATCCTTGGGGCTGATCAAACAAATAATCGATATGAGGAAAATGATACTTTTTCTTAATAGTGATGTTATCCAATGCTCAATAATCAATGAAAATTATCATTGATCTATTTTTCTTTTTAAAAAATAGTACAAAATCACCCCATGGTGATGTGGTAGGTCGAATGGACACTTTATCAAATAACTCCTACAATTGATTCTTTAAATCTAAAATTCCAATTTGATCGATTCAATAAGGAGGTTTCGAAATTGGATTAGAATCAGGAACTAATTCAACAGTAAATTAAACATCCCAATCAAGTATTATAGTAGGCAACTCATCAGAAAAAACATCAAGATACCCATTTACCACTGAAACAACATTAATTTGAATAGTTCCTTTATTTTCGACAATATGTGCAAGGTAACATTCATTTCAACATTTTACTAGTTTCTCAGATTCCTTTTATGTTATCAAAAGTAAGGGTTAGTGTTTGAACACAAAATATAATTATTTCTCAAAGGAACTTATTTAGATCTGTAGTCAATCTTATCCTGATAAACGAAATTCCAATCCATACCCAAAATAACATCCAACTCTACTAGAAGGAAAACAATAAGGTTTGTAGTTATATTCTTACCAAAAATAAGGAGAGGTAAGTTCTTATAATTTCTTTTTGTCTCAATAGTTCCACCAAATGTTTTTACCATAAGTTCTGGAATCATATCATGAGATGGAATTCCCAATTTACATGAAAACATCTCAGAAATGAATGAATGTGTAGACCCTGAATCGAACAACGCTTTGGAATAATCTGAATAAACAAACTATGTACCTGATACTAATTCATTCAATGGCCCAACATCTTCTGAAGTAGTTGCAAAGGATTTTACCACTCCTCTCTGCTTGTAGTCTAGATGCTTCCCATCATTCGAGTTCTTCGTCGGACACTCATTTTCCTAATGACCCATTTTATTTCCCTTAAAATATTTTAGTAAATGTAAATCATATTTTGTCTAACCATTACTAAGATATTTTTTGTAAAATAAAGGGCCTTATTTCCCATTTTACGACATCGATAACACTTACCAAAATTCAAAATACATAACCTAGTACGATTTTTATGACAATTTTAACAAACTATTAACTTATGTTAATTACCATCTGACTTTTTTAAAGACTTCTTCCCTTTCTTCTGCCACCTAGACCTCTTATTCTGTTGTTTGACAAACAACACATGATCATCGAAAAACTCCATTTACACTTTCTCCGCACATCGAACAAGTTTTTCATAACATTTTAACTCATGAGAAGCTAAATCCATTTGATACATTATATTTAATCATTAGTAAAATGGTTGATTTCACTATCAAGATCTCGTAAGATATTTGGAGCATACCTTTTCAGTCAAGTGGATTTTTCATCATATGTAGAAACTGAGTCATCCTCCTGCCTCAATTCATGGAATTATGTTTCCATCCTAAGACGAACCACCTTATGAAAATATTTCTTAGGAAACATACCATTGAATTCATTTAAATCGAGAGCATCAATCTGCTCACTATCCTTGATATTTTTCACCATCGACCACCACTGATCGGATTCACCTTCAAAACGGTAAAAAAAAAGACTAACCTTTTGATGTTCTGAACACCCAATGACATCAAAAATATTCTCCATTGCTTTAATCCACCTTTCATCTAGAACAGGGTCAGATGATCCTTTAAATGATCAGGGAATGCTACCTCATAAAATGCTCCACTTTTGACATTTTCCTTTGTGGTTGATCTGGCTAATCTCGTGCATGAATACCACCACAATTTATATCTTGAGAAAATTGTGACATCACTATAACAACTTGTTTAGTTCCAATTCCAACCATCTAAGGTTGCTGATTTGGAATATTTTCTTCCTCTTGATGTCGTCCCATCATAGATGACCTGTTTCCTCGACCCAAAACCATTATGAACACATAAATATCTTAGGCGAATGAACATGGTAATTTTTAAATTCTATATCATTTCAATATTAACATAAACTACTTTACGGATATTAATTTAACAATTCCTTAACTCCTAAAGTTATCTAAACCTCTCTCTGATACCAATTATAAGGCCTCAACCTTAAACATTAAATAATCTTGAAATAAGTTAATAATTCACATTTAGGATATTGTCAAGTTTAGAGTTTTAGTGAGTTAGGCCATAAAAATTACATTACATCTAAAATATTTAAAATTAGACACTTCTACTCAGTATCCATTTTTTCATAAAATAAAAACACTTAAAAGAAAACAATAATTATTTTCTTGATAAAAATCTTCTTGAATTCTTTTTTTCTCTTACCCTGCCTTATAACCTATGAAAAAACATTTCAAAAACTTGGGATGCGAATATAAAGCCCAATAAGGGTTATAAAATAACGAATGAAAACATTAGTCCATAAATACATAAAAAACATATTATCTCTAACATACCTCATGAAATAATAATATTTATGAATAAAACATAGAAATCATAAATCATAACGGTAACTTGCGGCATCCCTAACATACTTACATTGTAGCTTTTAGAGAAACGTATGGAGTTACATTTTGAATAACCATCATAGTATACACACTAAATCCCTTATTAGAAACATTATTTTTTACCTCTATCACGTTACCCGATGTATTGGAGAGATATCTCAGGCTCACCTACCCTATGTTTACCATTGAACCATCTGTGTGCGTAAACAATGCCCAAGAACCATAACATATTCATAACACACACAAAAGCATAAAGAAAAGATAACTTTTCCAAATTTAAATTAAAATATATAATTTAAAAATATTGACATAAAAAATCCAATATCAAAACCATTTTTAATACCAAAACATATAAACATGTATATTGTATTTATTTTTATTTTGAAAACATTATAGCTTGTTAAAGAAGCCCGATATCAAATGACACTTGTGGTGGTAGAAAGGTAATTGTCACCACTTAAGTTAAAAAGAAACATTCCCCTTTTGGTTTAGTAAAACAATAAGTATAAAAATATTAAATTTGAATGAAATGGAAATTCAAATGTGTTTATACATTGTAAAAAAGAAAGTTGTGTATAAATCAAAATATGCCTCAATGAAAGGAGCTTGAGACGATGCCTCTAACCTCTGGTCCGACTTGACTTGTTCATTAATTAGTATAATAAATAATAAACTAAAGTTAATTTATACTTTATTAATAATCTTTTTTAATTTTATTTTTCCTTTAATATCACTTATTACGTTTTTATAAACATTACATAATTATTTATGTTAATATCGGTTGTTTTGTCGATATTTAGTAGTTGAGTCAAAAATGAACTTCTTATAATTAAAAGTTTTCCATGTGGTCAAAAGTACATTATCTACATAATGATATTAATGATTTAGATACCATATATATCATATATATCTTGTATATATATGTATTTATAATTATACATAACATTCGAATATAAGAAATGAAATGCACCGTTCAGGGAGACGGTAAGTCGTACGTTCGCATGAACGCTACTTTCATTTTTTTTATATCTAATGGAATGAAAACATAATGATAAATAGGTATATTAATATTCTATTATAATATCATATATAATTTCAGTAACTCTATCCTTTATACATTCCATATATGAAATGAATGAGTCATATTAGTTTGAGGGGGAAATATTCTGCATGTCCTTAAATGAAATTATCGTATTTACCCATTATGGAAACCATAAAGTTATGATATAAATGAAAAATACAGAAGAATTGAAACAATATAAATATAATATATATCACATATAAATATTGTTCCTTTATAATGGCCACCATAATAGGAGGTATGAGACAATTGAATAATCATCGTTTAGTGAGGCAGTAGTCCGTCATCCACAGAAACAATATGTTTCTATCCATTAGATAAATGTGTGTAGAAGTTTAGTTCTAATACTTATCATAAAAACATCCTATTATATTTAGTATAAATGTATTTTTATATAATAATGGAATAATGAGAGTTTAACGGGTTGGAGAAGGAAAATAAAAGAAAAGAACTTGAGAGAAGACGTTGTCTTTAAATTGGGTAACTCCCTTTGTTTTGAACCAAAAGGATTTCTTGAAGTGTCTTATACCTAAGTTAAATATTCTAAGTGTAATAGAGGGATTTGGGAGCTTATTTTGGTGTATTTTGGAGGAGGTAATGGGGGGTTGATAGGTGTGAGTAAGGGTTAGAGGTGATGACTTTTTGTAATGGAGAGGAGGGGCTCTTTATGATGGTTTGAAAATATTATTTTATTATAAACTGAATTTCGATTTCAAAAGGCCCCCAACTCATTTAATTCAATTATAAGGATCATATTTTTCTAAATACTCTCATAAAAAGGGCTTTAGACAAGTTTAGGGAATAAAATTAACCTTATCATTTATCTTTAACCTTTAGTTAATTAACATATTTAACTTTTACCATGTCCTTTTGTATATTCATATTATATGTTTAATATATTTACAATAAAATGCCAAGAGACCCAAAAATGTATCATTAATGAAATTAGTAACATAATATATGTCATTTTGACGAATCTTTTATTTTTAGGACTATTTTATCATTTATTAAATATTGATTGATTTAAAAACTCATTTATGTCAATTTATAAACTATTCATATCAAGACTTTTAAAAAATCAATAAAAACTTGATTCTTTATAAAAACCTACATTAATTAATATATAACAAGTTATAATCATCCATATAATTTGTTAATAGCATAAAAAGTTTCGAAATAGATTTATTTTAATATTTATTATCAGTTTTATTTAAAACATTCATTAATGAGGTAATCATTACATAATCATTGTGTCATAAATAAATTTATTTATATGACATGTAAAAATTATAAATAAAATTATATGTTGTATAAAATATTTTTATCTTTGTAATGAAATTTTTTAGTCAAAAATATTACTTATATAACCCATTATAAAAATTGTTTTACTATGAGTTATATGTTTATGTTATATTTTCCTTAACTTTAAATTAATTTTTATAAAGTGTCATTTTCACTTACAAGTTGCTCCATGAAGTCCCAAAATCGACCCAAGGATGAAAATTGAGGGAAATATATCATAAAATAGTATTATGTCATGTGTTATTGTAATTTAATATTATTTTTTACCCTTATTTACCAGATTTACCCTTTAACCATGGTAAATAAATTATTTACTGAAGTTACTATTCAAAATGTCTAAAAATAAAAGTTACCTATTTAAACTATATTAACCTCCAGATTAAAAATATAGAATAAATTTTTCCAAATTAAAAGTACAGAATTTTTAGAAATTAATTTTAAATTAATTTCCAATGTCAAAACCAAAAAGCTTGTTTTTATGAAATAATAACTATGAAAAGATTGACAATTTTTTATATTAAATTTCAAACAGAAATTACATAAAATGACCACCATTGGATTAAATGTAAAAAAAATAATCAAATTACACATTAAAAACAATTAAAAAATAATCTAAACATATAAATAAGTTATATTAAAAGATATTTTTGAATTAAAATGCAGTATTTTTTATTATTCATTAAAAAATGAGCGTTATTAGAAAAATACCAAAATTTCATCCAAAGTAAATTTTGATGTCTCGATTATAAATAAGAATATTATTTTATCAATTAGAACATATAAAAGTGATATTAACTAGATTTAAAAAGGGTTTCATCATCAAAAGGTGGTAAATCAACCTTTTAAAGAATATTAGAGTATTAATGCTTAAATTTTGGATTCATTCACATTTTAAGCCTCTAAATTTTATTGGGTAAAGGTAAAGACATTTAAAAAAAATTTATATTCATATTTTAGTTAGTTATGTTCATTTATTCCTATACAAAGTATAGGCGTTAACTACCATTTAAAATAATATTATATTTTTATTTTTCCGTATGACTCATCCATGTGTGCAATATGAGATTTCAGAAAACCCATTGTTGCATGTCGGGTACGCCATCAAACACAACATCCAATTTAAAGTTAAATTAATATTTAATCCACAAATATTAATAAATATTAAAATATCACATCTTTTATTTACCTGGGATGTTATAATTACAATAGTACATTCACCCCAATATATTTCAAGAAATTGAATTTCAGTAATTCTAGAATATTAGTCCATATTAAAACATTAAAATTTTTATTCATAGGCCTTACTTATGACATATTCATGATAAAAAGATTCCTCATCATGACCACACTGCTCATAGATGTCATTTTTTCATTCATGTCCTCTAGAGCTTCCAAAAATTCTACTATCATTTTTATCTTCTAGATTTAAAAATAAATGATTTATTTCAATATAATTTGAATAAATACTTGATTATTTATGTCTATAATTGTCCATTTGTCTTCCTCCAATAAATATGATTTAACTCCTCTTACAGAAATATTAAGGTCCTCTAAATCAGATATACTTAGATGTACATTCCTTGGAGGTTAAAGTACATTCAACTGAAATTGTCAATCCAAACCATTCCTTCTTATGATTACATACAAGTTATTAATAGTACACTCCAACTAAATCAAAATAACATCATGAGAGTATATGAGTTACCAATATATGTTACTAAGTTCATGTTGAGCCTTCCTGAATGAAGCTCTTATGACACATCTTTTATGGTGAAACCTAAACCAATGAACACAAAAAGATACACCACTATAAGATCAATAGAAAAATAAGATCCAGATATATTACTAATCATAAGTAACCCCATTTTTTGATTTATATGAACATAGGAAGATATCATGAAACATAAATCAAAAAACTATAATGTCAGTAGATCCATACACATAATAAAACATCAATTTGAAATAAAATTAAATTAAATGGACAACTGATCACCTTTCACACAAAATCCTGAACATAAATTACGCACAACTTTAAACTACTTGTATTTTCACTACTTATTGTCTAATAATATTTAATAAAACTCTTATAGGTTAAGTTTTTTTAACTAAATTAAAACTTTTATTGTCATTACCATTCCTAAAAGATCATTATTTCATCTTGCATTCCAATATTATATTCAATTCATAATTTTCTATTATATCTATCAAAATATATCTAGAGTTATTCTTTTTCACTATTGTCATATTTATTTTATAATTTCGTTGGACTTCTTATTACATTGGTTGTAAAATAATTCTCTATATCCACTTAATCGTATTTATCTATGGTGAAAATGGTGTAGTTATGTGGTTAAGAATTTTGTGTTTGCTGGGACATGAATCAGATGATATGAACTCATTCTTAGCTACTTTGGATCTATATCTCATAATTTTGAGTTTCCTATATAACCAAATATGTATATTTTATTTTATGATTTTTTTAACATTAAGTAATACTCCTTCCCAAAACAAGAATTTTAATATCATAGTGATATTGTAAAGATGAAACTCTATTTTATTGAAACCAAAGGAGGAATTTTCATGTAATGGTCTCCTACTGACTAGAAAAAGATGGGTAGTTCATAATTAAAATGGTGGTTGTATTTAATAGTAATTTATTCCACTTTGATTAATCACTATAAATATTTTATCTTATTCCCACATTTTTCATTATTTCCAAAAATAACCCAATTAAACACAAACAACCCTTGTTAAAAATTAAAAATATAGAAATCATGGAACTGAACCCTTCCATAGAGATTATATGACCACCAACTAAACTATATTACCTTTTATTTAAAATAAGTGTTTTAACTCCATAATAAAATGTTAAAATAATAATCCAATAGAATAACATGGTGTGGTTTCTTTGATGGTGGTGGTAAATTTGTAGCACGTGATTTTAAAATTAATATTCATGAAAAGATATCACATTAAATATATGTTCATTTTTTATCCTTATATTGATGTAACCTTATTATATTGTGTAATTCAGTTAATATATATTTATAATATTCAATATATGTTTGAAAATATTTCCCAAAAAACTCAATTTAAACTCAATGTGTTCACTCTAAATAGGATATTGTGGTAAACAAACCAAACTGATCCTTAATATTTTTTTGTTCACTTATATTTCTCAATAAAAATAATCATATTATATAATCGAATTATCATTTTTAATCTAAATTGAAATTTAGACTAATAATAATACCGCCGTTGTTTTTTTACCATTTAAGAGTGGATCTAAACAATCATATCAAGGAATTCACCATGGTGTCTTCCACATTATGTCCTAGAGGAGTAGATAAGGAGCCAGTTAAGTGTAGATAATTCCCCTTCTCTCTTATAGGTGAAATTATGTAGTTATTATAAAACCTCAATCCAGGGGAAGACATAACCTGGTTTGAAATTCAAGGTAATTTTCTCAAAATATTCTTGCTAACCCCATGAAGCACCTCCTCGTGTAAATAGATCAATAAAATAATAAAATTAACTAGAGAAACACCATATAAAGATTGCGAAAGACTCAAAAAATACGTGTGATTTCTCCACACCAATATATTCAGAAACATGACTCCTTTGTTTTCTTTTACCATAGTTAACTTTATAGTGAAACAAACATCTAGATGAATTACTGGGAGGATATTTCATTGAAAATATTCTCAAATCAATTTGTAATAAGAGGTATTTCTACTAGGGACTATAAAAGGTGAGATCTATGTGAACTTATTTATTTAATCTATACTAAAGGAACATACCACTATGGTAAGGAAAACTGATCTTAGGTAATATTATGAATAATTAACCACTATTAATGTTTTTATCTGTAAATAATTTCACTCAATAATGTTATAAAGTGTAGGATACCAATTTTATTTCTTTAAATATTAAATGGAAAATCAATGATGGATAGATAAAAACCATGTCCAGTATATATTTATAAATCAATAGAACTTGTCCATACCACTATCTCAACAACAATTTTATAAACCATGACCATTTTAATAGAATTTAAATCAAGGATACAAATAATTCCAACAAATATCACCATTTAAACAGAGAAACCCCATTTCTTACATGTGCTCTAGCTCTCACCCAGAGCTTCATAACCAACCAGACCTAAGCATTTAATAGTTGAAAATGGAAATTACATAATTCAAAAATAATCTAGTTAGTATAGTGTAAATAACTAATAATAATATTGTAAAACTAAAGTTTCATAAATTAACTAATTAAAAAATCAATTTGAGTGTTAATAACATAAAGAAGGATGTAAATTTAATATATTCACAAGTAAAAATCAGAAAAAACCAAAAAAAAACTAATGAGGAAGAGTATAATTTTGAACATGAAAATAATTAATCATAAATTAGAAATAAAAATTCAATAAAATAATTTAAAAACATTCAAATACCCTTCCCCTCATGAATGATTCAGTATAAAAAACTTCACATAGAGGAAATTAATTATGAAATATTGTACACATTTAAAAATTTATAGATAAAAATATCTTATTTATAATACCTTAAATAGATTCCCAAGTATGTTAAGTTACTTATGGAACTATTCTTCAAGAAAAGGATACATCATGGGAATAAACATGACATATTTCAAAGAAATATATCAAAATGTTAACAACACAATTTTTCACTAAATATTAAGATCTAGTTATATTCTCGATTTTGTATTCCATTGTATTCATCTACTTTAGGGATGCATTATATAAATTAATATCTTTAACAAATTTAATTATTTATTTTCTGTTTTATTCATTAAATATTATTGGGATAAATAAAATATTAGTATCATTAAAAATTGATAACTAATACACTCTATTCATAATTAGAGTGTATAAAAATATGCTAATTAGAGTACATATCCACTTTTTCCATCATACTCATATTCTCCTAACATATAATAAGAGAGAAAACCTTCCAATTTATCTATCATACTGGGAATACCATTCATGAATACATGTTTTACAATAATAAATTTCCATTTTTATAAATTAAATTTGTAATTTTTTGAAGACATAATTCATTCCAATATCATCGATTAAATGAAATATTCATATTAAGAACATTCACTTTTCACACATACATACTCTGATGAGACCATTTCAATTGAAAAAACTGAATTGTTAAATGAGATTTTGATTTTTAAAAATAAATAGAGATCTAATAATCCAATTTATAATGTTTTTTAACAACCTTTAAATATTTTACAGGAACTATAGAATGTAGTAACAACTAAATTATTTATGGATTTGATTATTTAATTTCAAATCATTATACCAATATTTTAGCTCTTCTGTAGAAACTAAATTTTGAAAAGGTATTTGAACCTATAGTATTTTCATGGAATCCATATTTTGAATCATCATATCAAATTTTTTTAATGAGTACGACTTTATTTGTATCATAAATAATAGTTACAATAGTTAAAATTTGTTCCAAATATTAGGGTTAAAATACGTTCAATATGGAGTTATAATAAGATATTGGGGAAAATATGACACTTAAAAATTTATAATATTATATTGGTTGAATATATTTTTAACTTTAATTGTATTAACTACTAATTATTTACAATTCAGTACCACTATCACAATAATGTGAATTTATATTATTATAATCAATTAAGTAATTCTATGTGTATCCCTCCCCTCACATAAAAAAATAAACCTATTATCTTTGCTTATTCACTAACATTGGTCCCTTCATCCTAGAAATATACTTCCCCAAAACCTTCTTCGAATCCCCTAATTTCTTGAAATTCTTTTCTTAACCTAATACCATCCTAATAAAGATTAATGTGTCATCTAAAGGAGGCCTCTCAAAGAAGAGTCAATCAACTTAACGACTCTTTGAAATTTTATTTCTTCCTATACTTAATTTAAATATATTATATTAAAAATTACATAATTACTCTATTATAATTAATGTACTAATATTTTAATATGATAATTGAACAACCGTTTTCCAGCATTCCATATAATTGAAAATGAAAGTATCAATCAAGCATACATGTAACACCAGATCATGAATTATTGTAAGTGGGAATTTTATCTTAGTGAAAGTATAATACAATAAAAAAATTTATATTTAATGGAATAAATTTTATAATTTTATAGGATGAATGTATATTTGGATTTTACTATCTCAAAATAATACTAGAATTAATTTTTGAAACTATCCTTTAAAAATATGTCTTTATGAATAATTGAAGATGTAGTATTTAGATGATCTTTACTATATTTTTAATAATTTACTATAATATATATAAATAAAAATAAATTTATTATAAATTTTATATAAATGATGATGTGTTCATTTGGAAATAAAAACATGGTATTTTTATAAAACTTTTTATAACGGAATAAAGATTTTCCATTTTAATTAATAAAAATAATCCATAAAGATGATTTATTTAAATTAAATTTACTGATTATATATATTTATATCAATTTAAATTCCTGTAATGATGATAAATAGTCATAAAGTTAATGTAATCCAATCCTATTCTTCAAAAATTAGTTTCTTGAGAACCCAATTTTCATCATATTTTGAAAGATTATTTTTATATTTTATTTCCACATATAGGAATAGAATTTGATAAAATGGGTTCCATATTTGAATCAAAATTTCCACATTTTAATGATAGATTTCTTTAGTTGTTTTCATTATGAATATTGAAAAAGGTAAAAATTGGCTACCAATATTAAGGTTAAAACAAGCTTACTAGGGGTTAATCTAAAAATATAACGGTTATAATAACCTAAAAATTTATCTTAATCCTATTGGATTATTTCATTTTTAAAATAAAATTATAACATTATATTAGGATTTGGAAGTAGCATTCCAATGAAAAAAACATTCCTCACGTGCCTGGTCCATAAAACATCTTTTAGATAGTTTTATAGTAGGTTTATTTTCTAGTGAAGTCTCCTATGTTGGTGTTGGGTGATGTTAATTGTCTTTCTATGGTCCCATAATTATTTTTAGAGTCCCCTTATAGAGGGGTAAGAGGTGTTAGTGGTTATTTCACTCAATTAAGTGCTTATAGGGGCTTATATGGATTTTTTGAGACAATTTTTAATGAGGAATTCTGGCCATTTTTCTTTCTCCTCATTGTGTGGGTCACATGGAAGGGATTCAAAAAGTGAATTTTTCAATCAATGAACTTGAGATGAATTATCACTTAATATTCTATCAATGGTCTTGTGGTTTGAATGAAAGAATCCATCTCTTCCATTTTAATAAGATTTTTTTTAGTTTGTGGGGTCTTAACAATAATACTAAGATGCCCTCTATTTCAAGATCATATTTATGTATTCACCTATTCTCTAGCATATACATTGTAAAGGCTTGGTCTATGGACGTTTAATGTTATAGATCGTGGAAGTTTTTATTTTTTTTTTGTTATTGAGATTCCCTTTATAGAAAATAGTCAGGCTTGGACACTGTGTGAGCGAGGATAATGGGGAATCTATTGTTTCTTAACAACCTAGACCTTCGCCATGTTTGTGGGTAATGAGTTGGATTTCTACCTATGTTTGGATGAGGATATGAAGTATTAGAAGTCATAATCATCTCCTGGTATTCTTGTTGATATAGATCTCACAATGTCACTCCCATCGAGGATTATGGTCATGGGTAGGTATGGTTTTTCATGGAAGTAGTGTGTTTTATACAAGTTGCTTCCATGTTTTTGTGTGGAGTGTCATTTACAGGGTAATTTGGTGGATATTTTTAGATAAGGAGATCTTAGTTTAAATGTGGTCAATCTTTTAATTTTTTTCTTCACAAAGGAGTTCAGTATGCTTCTAGGGAAGACCATGTTAGAGGTTCCAAAGCTTGTTCACTGAGTGTTGGCCTCACATGAGTCTAAAGTCTATTCTATTGGTCGTTATCATGGTATATCACTCGAGGAAGGGGATTGAAATTTGAATTATGCACCACCAAATTCTTTGTTGTGTCCACCTATGGTATCTTTTACAGCATCATATTCATGTGTAGCTATATCCCTTTAGAACTCAAAACCTAGTGCATGTGACAGTGGCGGTTTGCTCTCTTCGTTTATTTTAACATATCTCAAAGATGGTCCATATAGGGATTCCCAATATATTGTTGTCCTAGCTAATAAGAGGGATTCCTCTTCAGTGGTGGAGTTTTCCAAATATGTGGGTAATGAGGAGATATCAATATATCTTCCAGGGGGTGGTGTGTCTTCTTTCTATGCTCCCTTTGAGATGAAACCTATTCATGAGAGTGAATCTTGAAAGGAGAAGACCATGGACCCATAATTTTTAGAGAGCATGCAATAGGATCATCAGTCTCAAGTGGGGTACCCTCTATATTTTTAGTTCTCTACTATGTTTTCTCCAAAATGGATCACAATATTATAGGTTATTAATGATTCTATTTAGTTTCCAACATCCCAGGACCCCATAAATGAACGATGCATCCTTGTCTCATCCTTTATAGTTAAAATTGGTCACCCTAATCATTTTTAGGGAAGAGAAGCTCTGGTTAGGGTTCAACATTATTTTTAGGCACTTCTCTAGGTTTAAAGTCAACTGATACTTATTATTTATGAATTCAATTCTCATCTGAAATTTTAGGGGATTGGGTCCTTGAACGGAGCGTTCCATCATATTTAATGATGTTTGAAGTCGTCATGTTTAATTTTTTGTTGTTTTGGAACCATAAAAAATCTGGATCATATATTTTTCTTTGTCTCGAAGTATGGGATTATCATATTTCATGCACCCAATTCCATGAAAAATTCATATTTTGGTTGTATGAAAGTGAAAAGATTTAGTGAATTTTGTGAATGCATCCACCCAACATGTTTCAATGAAGGTTAGTATAGGAGGTGAGGAATTCATCTTCACTTTTATTTACAAAAAATGTGACACCTCATCCAGAATAGAGTAATGGAAGTAACTCACATGCTTTAATAAAAAAGTATTGTGTATGTTTATTGGAGGGGGATTTAATACCATTGTTGATATTTCTAAAAAACATGGTGGAGAGTGATTCGATGGAATGAGAATCCATAATTTTATAAAATTTTCACTATTAATAGACTTATGGATATGGGGTTATTATGGATAAATTTCACTTGATGTAACAACTAACTTGAAAATTAGAGGATTTAGTGTATGTTTGACCAGTATCTCTATAACATTCATGCAACTGATTAATTTCCACAAGCATCTTTAATTTATCTTCTACATGTTCATTCATACCACTCACCCATTCTGGTGCAACACAATAAGGGTGGGGTAGTAGAAAAAAAACATCTTATATTCTCTGTAAACTTGACACGAATAGAAGGTTTCATATATTTTATGAGAACTTCATGTAATCAACTAAAGATGGAGGCATCATGGGAGGGATTATGCATACAGATAAAATTATTGAAAAGATACTTGTTGGTGTGGAAAAAATCTAGGACCAAATATGAGGCTAATATGGTGGGGATCAAAGAGTGAATTTATAGGATAGATTAGAATATTAAAATGGATTTGGATGAATATTTATTTTTCAACATGGTTTCTAAAAAAGATATATTTTGGGATAAATTTATAGAAATTGAAAGGTTGTTTAGAGAAACATCTAAAGAAACTTGGATTAGTGAGTGTGATAATAATATCTCATATTATTAGGTGTGTGTGAAGAAAAGACTTGTTTTTAAGAGACTCAACTTATACATGACGATTGGTCTTATAAGATGGAGGATGAAGTGGAAGCGAAGTTGGAATTTAATTATTTTGAGGGTTTTATTGTAGGGATGGATAACCGTAATAGAGGAAAGAAATAATGATTTGGAAGGGAGTAAAAATTACTTATATTTCATTAAGAGGATGGTGGAGGATAGAGATAGTCATTTTTTATAATTAATAATTTAGGGAGTGGGTATTAAATAGGCAGTGGATAGTTTAATGATGGATAGTGCGCCTACCTTGGATATTTTTCCGGGCCTATTCTACATGGATGATTGGGAGATCACCAAGGTCTAGTTCAAAGAATTTTTTAATTAATTTTTTATATGGTGGTACTTAATATAGAAGTTTGTGTTCCCAATATGGCACTCATTCCAAAACTGGAGGACCCAAAAATACTAAACCATTATAGTCTAATTTGTGTGTGCATCTTTTCTTATAAGATCCTCTCTTTTCTGTTGAATGGGAGAATGAAGAATTAGAAACCATGGTTTGTGTCATAGGATAAGCATAGTTTCAAATTGGGAAGGAGTATACAAGGGGTGATAACAATTTATAAGGGGAAGTTTTATGAGATTAATAAATGGAATTTGGGGTCTATCATCATGGTCCATGTGGATATGGACAAAGCTTATGATCAGTTATAATGGATGTTCAATGTTAATTTAAGGTAAGATTTTGTGCTTAGGGACTCGGTCTATGACCTTTTTTATGTACTGTGAATATTTATGTCTCTACATATCCTTTTTGGGGAGGAATTTTAGCTTCATTAAGATGTATATGCTGTAATATGGGGAGATTCCATTTCCCAAATCCTTTTTATCTAGAATGGGGAGGTCCTTTAATGGAATAATAAATGTGGTCTTGAGGATATGAAGACCCTACCTTTGATGAATTGGTATGGGGATTCCATAATTTCTCATCTTATGTTTAATAAGGATATCATTTTCTTCAATAATGGAAGGAAAATATCAATCCCTTTCTTCATGTCAATTTTAAAAGCCTATGGTAGCTAAAGTAGACAATGTATTAATTATTAGAGAATTGATGTTTTCATTTCAATAAAGTACATGAGATAATGTATTAGTAGAATTGAAGATAATATGGTAATACAGTTATGTGAACTGCCAAGGAAGTATCTTATTTCTCCCGTTATAGACGGGGAAATCAAGAATGTTCTATTTCAAGATGTTATTTATAACGTAACATGACATGTTTTTATTTAGAAAACCTAGATTTTTTTTATTTGAGGTTGGATCAAACTAGTTAATAGTTTTTTATACTCTATTCTGATTCATGTTCAATTGATGACTAATTATCTCTAATGGAACATTTAGAGGTTGGAAAAAATAATGACGGGATTTTTCTATGATGTCAATTAGGGTGGATGATGTCAATTAGGGTGGATTATGCCATTGAGAATCATGGAATATGATGAAAACATGATTGATGAGGGAGGAATCAACATTCCCAATGTGTTGGAAACCATGAAAAGAATAATGTTGATGCAACCATGGGATTTTGTTGATGTGCCCTCTCCATGGGTCAGATTCCTGATGAATACATATAGAAGGAATTTGAGAAAGTTTAAAGAGAGCCCCATGAAGGTATAAAACCTCGTCATATGTGTCATAGACCCATTCAATGTGCTAGATAAAGAGGTTCAATGGATTTTTTTTGACTTTGGTATGTTATGTACTATAAGTATAATTGGGTTTGTAGAACCCTCTTCTTCTAAGGTTTCTCATTCCCAGACATATATTTTTGGGAATATAGTTTATTTTCTTCCTTTATTAATAAGATGCATTATCTTCACTAAAAGGAATTTTATGATAATATCTGCCTTTCCAATGATCCAAATAAATTCACCTTTCTGGATTCTTATTTTATATTGTTCATTGGTAGTGACTATCAGACATTGGTTTATTAAGGAAGTGAGAGAGTTTAGAGGGAATCATGGTTGTGGTGAAAGAAGATTCTAGTAAAGTTTTGTTTTTTTGATTTTGTGGTTGAGGCTCTAAAATATACCCATAGATGACAATGTGTAGAATAAACCTGTTTTCATACCTAAAAAGGTTGATGTTTTTGTTTTATAAGATATAAAATTATGTGTATTTTGTTTTCAAAGAGAATGGGCTCTTGGAATCAAGAGTTTTATTGGGAGAGTCATGAGTCTATATTGAAGTTTGAAATATGTTACAAATTTTATTGTGGTCAGGTTTCAAGGTTTATGTTAGTCTGGTGTGAATGTAATTATTTGAAGTATTGTTTTTGACTTCATTTTTCCTGGTTATAAGGGAGGAAAAAAATATGCTGAAAGAATACAATAAATGCTCCCTATTATTTATTCAGGTTCGTTTCAAATATTCGGTGGCAGAGCTAAGAATTCTCATCAAGGGAGGGGGGTTTTAGTTTTGTTGAAAAGGTTCATTATATGGTTGGATGATACTATGGGAGAAGGAGGTTTATGTGGATATGTGAGGTGGGTTAAATTTAATAATCCTATTTTGAGTATGAAAAAGAATGTTGATGGCTCCTATGTTCTTGGGTAGATGAAAGGAGGTTTTCTCATTTTATATTTAAAGGTCTCAATGATGTAATGTTTAAGAACATATTATGGTTCAGGTAGTTTTATTAAGAAATAATATTGATACCTTTCAAGTGGTATTTCATTATGTAGGCTCTATAATATTTACATCAAGGAGGTTGAGTCATACTCCAAGGTGTTGGTTCATCTATTTCACAACAAGGAAAACCCACATAGTATTTGGTTTACTATATTAATAATGGAAGGATGTTAATAGAGAATGGAATCAAGGATGGAATACTATGAGGTAGGTGGAATCTTCATCTGATGTTTTGTCCAGTAAATGGAGTCATATAGATGGTATTACCTTTTACTATAATATCCATTAATTACTAAATTTCTCCAAACTTATTATAAGGGCTAACACTCTTGGTCTAAATTTATTTCATCCCCATGAGCGGGGGAGTTTTTCAATAAGTTAATAAAAAGTTAAATTTAATTCAATCACCTTATAATTTGAGTCCTTTTGAAAATTTTTTACAAATAAATTGACTTAATAAATTTTGTTAAATTTTCAAAAACTATAAGTGTTTCACTCTCCTCAATTATTAAAGGGTGCCTACTCCCTTTAATTCATCACACATCTTAAGCCATTTATCATAAAAAAACCATTCATAAATACCTCCAAAACAACCATATCCATGTTTTATAAAGGTTATTATTCTCAAAATATCTACCCAAGGGTCCTTGAGATGAGATATAAAAGACCACTTTCAAAGAATATGTAATCATCTTTAGCGAACACTTTAATTTTTCCCTTGTATTACCACCATCAATTATTTATTAACCATTATATTATAATAACAAAGGAATCTAACATATAATTACATATTATTATGTTTATGTAGTAATACTTATCCATCTCATTAACATTCAAATGGGAAACCAAACCGTCATTCTTGTGTGCTGTGGGCTACCACATCAAAAACCAATGTAATTTTTTTTTCATCACAGCCACCCTTGGCTATTCAGAATAATGGAACTAAAGAATATATATGACACTTATGAGATAATAGTTATTATGAAAATTTAATATATCATATACCTTTTTCCTTTCCATATATTAAAAAATGACAAGGTTTCTCATGTGTACGTGTGAACTACCACCTTTAGAAAGTGATGTGATGGAATTTTATGTCTTCTCTTCAAAGATAATTCTAAATATTTATATAATGAATACGTATAATTTTAATGACGTTGTAAAAATTAAATAATTCATAGAACCATTATCAATAAATAAGAATCATAATTTCAATAACAAAATAAATATGAGAAAATGAAGTATTTAACATCCGAAATAATGATAATAATGAAATATTCTTAACGAACGAGTGATAAAATGTTATTATAGTCTAATATATGATAATATAAACATGAATATTGTTCTATAATAAATTAATAACAATAATAAAACCATTATACAAGATTTTAAATAATTTTCAACTAACTATAAGCATGAGGTATAGGATTACATATAAATTTCCACTCTATTCATACATATTTGATATTATAGACATAAATTTTTATGTGGCACATATACTAATAATTTGATGTGTTTAAAATGAATATAAATTTTTAACACCCTCCATATAATTTTGGTATTAATTATTTAACTAATTTAATTATTTTTTGTTATTGTTGTGGTTTTTCGAGAGTTTTAGGATGATATTTCACAAAAATAAAGTAAATGGGTGCTTCACACAATATGCACATATTTAAAAGTAAATGTGGTCTAAACGAGCATGATATTTTTATCTTTGAAAGAGTAGGTTCACAAAGTTTTAGTATTTTTAGCTAAAGCATGTGACTTTTCTATGACTAACTGTATGGGTTCCTCATGCAAGTCCTGTAGGGGTAACATGATTAGTGAAAAGTTTGGTAAACCATATATCAAAACCCTAAACCCTATCCAGAATTGAATTTTTTTATTTATCATACAAAAATACACTTATGATGTATTAGTTATTTTAATCTCCTTGCACCCTTTCCAATGTATTATGACTCCCAAGTAGACACCCCCTCCCTACCATGCATGAATCTCCCCTATCAGCCTTCTCTCCTCTCATTGGCTGCACTGGACTAATTCTATATTAACAGTCAATTATCCAAAGTAAGGTGTCTGCTTCCCCCCTCCAACCTACTTCTGGTGTTCTTGTCACTCTTTTTACCCCTCCTTGTTCAACCAAATTCTAGGTCAAAGGTACTGACCATGTTTTTAAAAATTTATTCATATATAAGATATACAGTGGGTCTCTTGGGTTGAATTAGTATAGGATTCATCGTTATCAACTGAAGGTAAAGTAATTTAGAAAATTTCAGCTCACCTTACACCAATTTAATGTAGGTGTTTCCAAGGAACCCACTTGCATTACTTATTATAATTGGATTGGATTGTTTAAAATTATTTCATCAAAATGTATATGTATTTTTTGTATATCTTATTATTAATAAATAATTCTTGATTGTATTTATATTATTGAGTGGGATTAGGCTGCATTCCAAGTTCTAGTTCTCATTCCCACATATCCCATTAAAATAGAGTAAAATGGGATTATTATTTTTTGTCTTAATTTTGAAATTATGAGGCATGTCATGTTGGTTTTTCATTATCACTCAAAAGTTTTAATTACATTTCATGGTCTTAGGTCTCATGTAATGTGTTCATTAAATGATCATTTTTATTTTCAAAAGAGATTTAAACATTTTAACAAAATATTATATAAGTGTGTTTAATGTTGGTTCTTTTTTTTTGAATTGGAATCTGACATTATAAAGGATTATTTTTTAAATTTATAGAGTTAACCATCAATTATTTAAATGATTTTTTTGTTGTGTTTGTTTCTTTTTTTAATTTAAATATTAGTTTCCCTTTCGGTTTATGGTGTTTTCATGTTTTTAATGGGATGATGTTTTTATTGAAAATATATGAAGATTTCCTTTGAGTTATTATATTTTTGATTTAAATTTTCTTCAATTACCTTAGACTTTATTTGGTTTCCAAAGGGTACTTTAATGTTATATTAATATGAACATACTAGTAATGAATAGTAAATGTTCCATTTTGATATTTTTAAGTGAATTTAGATTGATCTGTTGATTGTTCCCTTATTGATCCCCAAATCAATTGATGATGATGTATATATAAATCCTTTTGATGTATGTTTTATTAATACATATTATGTTATTATAGTTTGGGGATAATTATAAGGGAATTAGGGTTAGAAGGAAATGATTGTGGCGTTATCCTTTTGAATTTTTTTATTTTCATGTGATGGAATTTATTTGTATATGGACCACATCCTCTAGTAATTACATGAGTAACCCTAGGCTAATAAGTGGAAAGTTATGAGATTTTTATAGGCTAGTCGAGATTACACACTATCTAGTAACCACATTTGTACATATTTCTGGATAGTGGGATGGTCACTAATGAGGCTAGGTGTAGAGTGATTCAATTAACCAATGTGTGACTATTTACCTACCAATTTTGGGTCCACTTTGAATGTCTTATACTTATATAATTAATCCATCACATGTTTCCACATTATATGTTTGGTATTATATTCCATATTTATTGATTTTTTATTTTTTATTATCTTAAATTTTATGTTATTTATATTTTGACATGTTGGTTCTTTTATGATTGAGATTTGACATTATGTGGTTTTCCTTATGATATTATTTTTTTCTCCTAATTACTCATATATAATCACCTTTCATTTGTTTTGGATTACTTTCAAATATTTTAGATTATCATGAAATGAATGTAATATTTGAAAACCGAAAATGGTTAGTATATCTTTAAGATTTTAAAGTAATGTTTTTTCCAAAATATTATTTATAAAAATGTAATTTTCTTGAGTGTTTGAAAAAGAGGGAGTGTTTTGGTTTATTTTCCTTGGTTTAATGACCACGTTTTTTGGTTTAAAGGATTATTTTTAAAAATTATAACTATCATTATTTTTTAAAATGACAGTTGTTTTAAATTTCACTTATAAATTAGTTTTAAAAATCATGTGAAAATCTATTTTTTATTTTATCTTAAAAATAGAAATTAATAAACTGACATACTAATGTATTTTTATATATTCTATAGGTAGAGGTAGATTAAGGAGTGATTTTGTGATCACATTATTTTTTCTCACATGTAGATTCTTGGATCATTTTTTGGATCATCATGAGAGAAGTTATTAATCTAAGTAAATTTAATATTTTATCACATTTAACTACCTATTACAATTAGTTGGTTTTATTAATACCTTTCTTACTTTACAATAATTCCTAGTAAGTTTCCCATTATTTTATTTTATTAATACAATTGAGATTTTATTTTTCTCAATTGTTTGAGGTCTTGTGATATTCTAGTGACGAATGATAGGAATTTGGTGGGTGTATTTTCATTACAGGAGAAGGAGACGATGTTATGGTGGTGGGAGGGGGGGGGGGTTTGTTCTCATTATTTTTTACTACTTCCCTTATTTATTTCTATATTCCTAAATTTTTATTTTTGCATGAAAATATTTTATACTAACACGTCACGGTAGATATTGATTATTTTTCTGATGTCACTTTTACTCTAATTATTGGGAAAACCCATTCAGATGATTGAAACTATGATGAAAAATCACTAGATACTATCTCATGGGGATTGATAATTCTCCTTGGGATAGTGGTGGTCCAATTTAGGTATCCATTGGATGGATAGCCCAATAATATTTATTACAAATCATATTATTGTTTGAGTTATTCTTCTCTATTCGAGCCTAAGTCTTTTGGAAACCCATTTTTATATTGTATTTCATTGTACAATTGAAAAAAGTTTGAAATTGGAACTTGGGATGTAGGTGAGAGGATATTCAAGTTGGATATTTACTACCCTAAGCATTGAGATTCCATGGGAATTGAGATTTGAATCTTGATTTTTATGATTTATTGGATTTTCCATTTATGATGAATTGATCCTCGATTGGAATATTTGAGTTTCCTCTGGGACTGGGTTGGATTTCAAGATGGTGAGATAGAAGGATGTCACGAAATCAGTTTGGTTCAATAGTCATAAATAGTAGTGTAAAAATCATGAATTTGATTCTATACAATATTTAGGTTTTTGTTTCATGGTTGGCATGTTGTTGCTAAACATGTGGCCAATTTAAGAATAGTTTCACATCCCAAATTGTTTTTTTTATTTAGAGAGATTCACCCTTGGATTACCTAACGTGGCTCTAGAGAATGAAATAAGGCTTATGGTCGGTTTGGAGATATGTTGGAATCTTGGGGTGTAGTTTATATTTTGTCTTTTGTTATGAATTTTTTATGATGTTTAAGAATGTGATGTGAAATTCAATCTATGTGTGTGAAAAAAACTGATTTAATATGAACAAAAATTATTTTTAAAATTCCTTGGGATTGTATTCAATGTGATATTGGTTTCATAAAATGATTTAAAATAGTTGAATTCATCTTGAATGAGAAAATAGAAAATGTTCTATGAGTGGGTGACTTTTCTAATCAAGTGCACACAAAGTTTTTAAACGTGGGGTTCTTGTTCTGAGGTAAACAATTATTTTTTTAATTGAATATTTACCCTTGGTGTGCGCATTTCAAAGGGATAAATGATTTGAAAACATCTTTAAATGAGAATTTTTATTTTTCTTATGAAACTTGGAAAAATTATTGGGTTTTAAAACTAGTTGGTGTTTCTCTGAAACCTATTTTGTATTTTTTTTAAAAATAAATCAATCCATGTAATGGCCTAATGTTTTAATTGTAAAATTATTTCCAATTTATTTTGAATGAAAAGAGTGCCAATTTTAATAGTTATTTGGTTTTTAGACAAGTATTTTTGAAATGTTTTTATAATTTACATAAAGGGGTCCTTTCTCTATATTTTTAAAATTTACCTAGCTCTAATTGAAGTGGATGTTGTAGTTTCCATCTTGTGTTTTTTTCCATGGATTTATTTTAGATAGAGTTCCTTTAATTTTAAATTTATAGATTATTGGGTCCATTAGTTTACACCGATGAATCATTATGGGTGGATGTACCAGATAGGATTAGTTATTCCTAGAGTCTCATTTTTGTGCTCTCATTTGAAGATTTTGGGTGAGTGTCGATAATTTAGTGTATCCTTAAGTGGTGGAATTTTCTCTATTTTAGAGGATAGATTATTTTAGGATTTATTATTAGTGAGTTTATTGATTTTAGTCTTTGTAAGTCCATTTATAATGTTTCCTTGGTTCATCCTTTGGTTTCCCATTGTGGGTGGTGTTCCAATGAGGACTTCTTCATGCCTTTTTTTCATGAAATTTTTGTTTCCGTTATTTGGTGTATACCATGAGAAAGTTCATTTTGTAAATTTTTTATTTTATTTCCTTGTATCGGGAATGATCCTGGAGTGAATGTATAGATAATTAGGGTGTAGTTCTATTACAATTTGGGCTAGGGATTCCATCGAGTTGTGATTTCCTTCAGAGTTACCGTGGTATGGTATTTTGAGAAGTTAGATATAAGACACCCTCCTTTTGTAAAGACCCGTAATTCTCGTGGATATTTTTTAAATATGTGGGAATTTTATGAGTCTGTGAAAACTGATGACGTGTGATTCTGAAGCCCGATGTGCTCGGAATCAATTTCTGATGTTTTTTTCAGGTACGTTTAGTAAACGAACGAGCAAGATTTTATAACTTTTGAACCAGTGCTCGGAATTGAAATCTGAACGCACCATTGAACTCAGAACACCGTTATTATTTTAAGGATACTTTCACCTCGACAGTAGTTGGTCAAGAATAGAAGATAGATTTTGGGTTTTCATAAAAAAATAAAAAAATATAGTGAACTACACTTTATTTTATTTGAGCCGTCATTTGGTGTGTGGTGGTTAAAACCCCCTCATGGAGATTAGAGGTAGGACCACCGTACCTTAACCTCTTATGAGAGGTTATGGTGGTGGGACCCACCTGAACTCAACCTCCCATGGAAGGATTAATGTGGTGGGGATAACCCGGTCTTTTATCCCCTTGAAACGCCCCATTAAAGTTGAGAAACTCTAAAGTTGAAATTAATTAGGGGGAGCCTCTTCAACTCCCATTTAATTAATTCGTGCCAATCTCACTAAATTATTTCGTGCCAACTCTCCCCTAATTAATTCATGCCAATCTCCCCAAAAATCTACCATCGGCATGCCTGAAACCCTCCCAGCCACCCGCTGGGCTGTCCAGGCCACCCCCCATCGTTCCTGGCCGCCTCGCTGACATACCCGGGCCGCACCCTGGTTCCCAACCGAACCGGATGAGCCGCACCGGCCTCGAGAGCAGGCCCACCAAGTCCCTCATGGTATCGCTGGAAAAACCGGCTCGAACTTCTGAGATGAGTCACCTAAGCCACGCCCCTCGCGGCGCTGGCCGAACCTTTCTCGGCCTTTGGACCAAGCCGCCTAAGAGACGACCTCCGGGCCGAACCACCCCTGCAGTCTGCTGGGCCAGGCCTAGCGAACCGGGCTGAACCTAGCATGCTGACCCGCCCAACGGGCCGGGTCAGATCTAGGGGGTCTGACTGGGTCGACCCAGACTGGGTCGGCCCATACTAGTTTGGGATGATTCAGTCCGACCGGGTCCGATCGGACCTGGGCCCATTACCAACCCTTTACTTCCTTTGGCCATATCTTTGGCACTGGACGTCCGATTGACGAACCATCAGCGGCACTAGAAATCTTGGAGCATAGATTTCCCTTTGAGTATACATCATGGCAGTTCGAGGTTTAGTTGAGATACGGTCCGGTTGGATCATACACAAATCCAACCGGGCCCCTGGGAATAAAAGGCTAATAACTCACAGACCGGGCGTATGATTGACGCGCCGTCAGTTGCGTTGATACCCCTAGGATCTGGCAGACCCTTGAGATAATTCTTTTGGGATTTTGAGGCAGTTGGCATATCGAAACTTGTATTGAGGAGAGGACCCTCATGGAATCAAGAATGCTTTGTGGAAACCCTGTGGCTGGTTGTGCTCTGACTACTGTTCCTGGATCATGTTTGGGTCCGACAGTTCTGACTTCTGTTCCTGGATCATGTGTAGGTCGGACAGAATAGCTGGTCCTGGATCCTATGTGGGTCTGACAGCTCTGAATACTGTTCCTCCATCCTTTGTGGGTCCGACAGCTCCGACTACTATTCCTGGATCATGTGTTTGTTCGACAGAATAGTGGGTCCTGGATCTTGTGTGGGTCAGAAAGCTCCAAATTCTGTTCCTAGATCATGTGTTGGTCGACAGAATAGCTAGTCCTGGATCCTATGTGGGTCCGAAAACTCCAACGTTTCTTCCTAGATCATGTGTTGGTCGCACAAAATTTCTAGTCTTAGATCCTGTGTGGGTCCGGCAACTGCGTCTTCTATTCCTGGATCATGTGTTGGTCCAACAGAATAACAAGTCCTGGATCGTATGTGGGTCCTACAGCTCCAACTACTCTTCTTGGATCCTGTGTTGGTCTGACTGTTATAACTACTAGTCCTTGATCCTGTGTGGGTTCGAAAGCTTAGATGACTCAGTGGCTATATCTGATCATCTCTATCCCTCTACATAAGTTGTATACCTTCATGAGATGAGTCAGTGAATTCTGTGTTTTCCTCATAGTTGAGATGGGTCACATGATAACCTAGGTATATGTATGGGCATATACATAAGTAATGGATATCTCTTGATTTCATACTATGTGGTTTATGCTTGGTGGATTTTGAGAGACCTTGGTGGTCTCAGGGTCCCTACTAAGTGTCATTATACTCACCACTGCATGGGATATGCCCGCACCTCATTGTGTTGGATGTAGAAAACAGACAACGCTGACCGAGGATCAGTATACGAGGACTGGATGGTACTCAGAGGTGGACCTCATGACGAGTCAGTACCCAGAGGAGAATGATGGATGTAGAGTACTGAGGAAGATATCTGTACCTACCCTTCAGGTAGGATCCGGTGTGGACGATCTTGGATCTGCTTTTCATCTTTTAGCTTCTTTTTTCCATTTCAGTTATAATTGTACTTTTAGTACGGCTTTCATTTCCAGCCCCTTTATTTTTAGAACTCTCTTGTTATACAATTTTTACTTAGTGTTTTCTTTCAGCTGTGTACTATGTTTTGTTTTTTCAGTTATAAAGACAATGCCTTCCCAATTTAGGGATTTACGCCTTTAGTGTTAGTCTCCATCCCCTAGCCTATGGAAGGCGGGCTTGGGGTAGTCACGGCACGGGCCCCGGGGGATGGGCCGTGACACTTTTATTGGATGAGTCCCATATTTTGTACCCTTATCATTTCTTTAAAAGGAACAATTTTTATTTTCAGCTCCTTTTTTGGTGACTTTGATTGGTGATCCGTTTTGTCAGTAACATGTGATGTTTCTTAGGCAGTGATCTGTTTTTGGTTTAGATTGGATAGATCATTCTAGTATTGTTTTTGTATTCTCTTATAAGATTTTGATAATTAAATTTCTTGGTGATTTCCAATTATTTTGTGAAAATAGGTTTTTAGTTGTTAAACCACATTATATTAAAACTAAATGGTAAGAGGACTAATGACTAGTCAATAAATTATTAGGTATTTTGTTGAACCATGTTTTATATAAGTATTTTTTTGATTCACTTTTTTGTTTGACTAATTATCAATCTTTTATGAGGTGTATTATTATTACTTTCTTATTTTGACCATTATAGAGACTGGATACTTTTTTGGGGTATAAAATTCTATGATGGGTAGTTTGTTGAACCGATTGTTTAATCTTGATATTAATTTATTATTTTTGAGTTGATGTGGGTTCTTGATAGTTTTTGATAGAAATTTGAAAAAAAATAAGGGAAGAGGTGATGTTCTTTTTTTGTGAATTTTTAACAGTAACTGTGTATTGTTCGGGTATGATGAGTTTTTTCCTTAAAAAATACAATTTTCAAGGTTTCAGTGTGGTTAGATCAACCATTTGACTATAATTGGAGTATTGGTGGGTGTGCCACATGCTTGTCTTATAGGGGAAACACATTTAGTTCATGGTTATGTAAAACATGATCCTTGTTTATATTTTTATTTTATTTTTCATCCCAAAATACCTATAATTTTCTGTGTGGATTTTATTACCTTCTCTACACTCTCCCTTTCCATGTCATTCCCTATATAAATTCTCATACCTACCACATGTTCACTCCCCCTCATTATCTCCTCTTTTCTTGTCATTTACAACGTTTTTCTTCTAAATTCATGGTTGATTCTCAATGGTAAGGTATATATATCCCTCTTTCATTCATCATCTAGTTTTTTCCCTCTCTCTCATCACACCGACTTTCTCCTTCAAACCCAAGGTCACAGTGGATGACCTAATTTTTGTAATTCATTTATTTAAAGGGTTTGTGATGGGTCTCTAGGGTTGGATTCATGCATCCTTCAACCTCCACCATAGAAGGGAAAATAATTCATAACATTTAATCTTTCCAACCACCATTTTGAGGTAGGTGTTTCTATGGACCACCATATATTAGTTTTTATAAATTAGTTAGATTGTTTAAAATTATATGTATTAAATTTATAAGAAGTTTTCTATTATGTAGTATGAATTAGTGATTTTTAATTGTATTTTGAGATTATAATTGTCTTTGGCCACATTCCATGTTCCTTTGATCATGATTTTATACCCATTTAATTTTTTTAAATAGTTTTTAATGTATTATTGAATTTTAAATTATCCATAATTCATTTCTGGTTTTTGGTTGGATTTAAAATATTATAATGACTTCGAAAGAACTTATATTGCATCTAGTGTTCTTTAAATGTCCATTTACATTTTATAAATGGATTTAAATGTTTTTAATTTTTTTTTTATGATTATTAAATGTAGATTTTATTTTTAGAATGGGTTTGTGATTTTTTAATGAATCTTTTTGTAAAATTAGGTGTCGTGACCTTCAATTCATGAAATTATTTTTAGGTAGTGTGACTTGTTTCATTTTTTGATTTTCAACATGGGATTAAATTATTATTTTAATTTATTTTCTTGATTTAAAAGGGGTGGTGTTATTTTATTATAAGAAATTGAGATTTTATAGGAGTTTTTATGGTTGTGTTTGAGTATTGATTATGATTTCCATTTTGTTGAAAACCCCAGTTTCATGAAATTTCTCATATTATGTTTTCCGATGACATGAAAATTTTTATTAATGAAGGAAAATACTCAATTTTTGGTATGAAAAAGGTACTAAATGAGTATTAAAATTTTATTTGTCAACTCATGAGGTGGAAAAAAAGAGACATATTTATCTCTAATTCGTTCTCTAATAGGAGGGTGAGAGATTTGGAATGTCGCCTATTTATTATAAATAGAGGCTTTCTAAATGAGTAGCTTGGTACTCCCTTATTCTTGAACATGATTTTCATGCACTACTTCAAAAATATAGTTAATAAAATAAAAAACTACATTATAAAGTAAAATATTCTCTTTATACCATTGAGAGGAATAATAAAACAATTCAACAACATACTCAGATTCACTACCATGCCTGTCTTTTCTTCCCTCAAAGCTATACATTTTTTATATCAGGTATAGAGAACACAATGTACTTTTTAATTATGTAATCACACTTCTTTGTTCTATATCCCTAGGAATCATGTTTAATACATTATAATCTATAAAGGGAGTGTGGTATCAAAGTAATAAGTATTTCAGAATAATTTACACCATGTATGAAAATATTGTGTGGCAGTTTTTCAAGGGTTAATCATTAAGGGAATGTTTAATAAAAAAATATGAGAATCATATGGAGTCATATAAGAGAAAAAATTAATAGTTATGGGACATTATCTATTCTTATATATATATATTTGATAACTATGCATGATGTATATTTCATTGGGGTGATATAAAAAACATGGAATCAGAACATGGATAGAAACTTGCTCATCATTCCAGGGTTAGTTAGCCTGGATTTGTCATTTAAGAAATCTATAAGGTACATGGATTTCATCTATACCATATTGAATAATGATACGTAAGATATTTATGATATTATATTAATGAAAACCAATCCTGATATATGTGTTTTTAAGGGTTCTTCGTTGGGAAATTTCCCTATGAAATATTTTTGTATGTTTATACAAGCTCCAGTTGAGATGGTTAGTTAGAGAGAAATGATTTGAAAAAAAGATATCCTTGATATGTTTAATTTTATTATTTGTAGAATCAAAAACCATACAATATTCACTGATGATATTATCATGATATAGTCATTCAACTCATGTCTAGGTGAAACTACTATATCGAACCCAACATTGAAAGATTATGACCAGTGAACTTCTAGACACAGTGGGTGAGGAGTGTGGGTAATTTCTTTGGAAGCTTCACTAGAAAATAATTCAATGATCCTACTAGTGTATATTTCCATGAAATTTGGTTTCATATAGCGATGAATTCCAATAATGAATTTATAGTTACAGTCCAGATCACAACAAGTTAATGTTAATGTATTTGGCAGGAAGAAAATAGAGCCCGACCAAAGGGGATCACTTTCTTGAGAATGTAAATTATTTTTAAAATTATAATCCTTATAATTGATCTATTGTATATTAATATAAATTTTCTTAAGGCAAATTCCATTTGATTTCTCAATATAATTGGGCACTCTCTCCCAAATACCCACAATCCTTCACTATGACATTGGATTCGCTGGCATCCCTACACCACTGGCTCATGCTTACTCTCGATGGATCACACAATATGAGATAAATATATAGTGTTGGTATTGTGTGATAAAATAGTGGATCGTACATTCTATCATTCACATCCTACATAGATAATAGATTCTCTCTCTAGGATGAATCTAATGTAATTTGAATATTTATTAATCTATGTTGCAGGAATAACATTGGGTGTTATATGATTGAAATGGACCCAAATTATTTATAACTCTTTAAATGGATATATTCTAATCACATGGATCATATAATACCATATTATAAAGTATAAGTTCCTCATTAACAAATTCAAGGATATCATTCACATGTGGAATAAGGGAAGGAAAGCGACTGGCTACCTTGCTTCCACGACACCCCAAGATGGTCCGACCACATTAATTTATAGATTGGGATCCCTTCGTCAATAAGAATTAAGAATTTTTAGAGTGTATAATCTAGGGATACATTACTTTAAACCACTATAATATTTTTATTTATTATCCTTTTTGGACTCAAGTATTTTATTTTCCCATTTTAATAAATTTCTCTCTATTATGAAAAAGGCTAATTTGTCAGTTTTTTTAGTGTCATTTGATAGATTAGTTTATTATTCCCTTGTTGAGCCCCATTTGTATTATTGATGATAATTATGAATATCCATTTGATGGATTTTTCAATGTGATGCATAATGTGTTTATGGGTTGTGGTTCTTTATAAAGTAAGTGAGTTTGGAATGATGTTATTGTGGTGTTAGCTTTGTGGATTTGTTATTGTAATGGGATTATTTTTTTTAATGTGACCCACCTCATTTAGTTCTTCCATGTGAATCCTAAAGGCTATTGAGTATGAATTTATATGAAGTTTCTATACTATTAAATATTAGACAATGGTTAGTCACCATTAGTGGTATGTATTTCTGGCTAGTGTGAGGGTCACTGATGAGACTTAGTACATAATGGTTCAGTTAACATTTTTGAAACTATTAACCTATGGTTATTTGGTCCAAATTATTATATTTTAATTTAACCATCATTCCCTTTGGTGTTTCATCATTATATGAATGTTTTTTACGACTTCTTCTGTTTATGTTGGGAATGTGAGTTTTTACTTATTATGTTATCAATGTGTTGACTTACTGGTTCTTTTATGATTTATCTTTGACATTATGTGGTTTTTATTATGATGGTATTATTCCCCCTTATTAATTTTACGGAATCACATTTTTTTGTGCTTTGGATTTCATTCTAATGTTTTATCTTAGAATATATTGAAAGTAATATTTTAAAACGGTAAATGGGTTGTATTTCGTTAATATTTTAGAGGAATGATTTTTTCCAAAAATTATTTATGAAAATTGGATTTTAATAAGTGGTTGAAAATGGGGGAATATTTTTTTTGGTTTTTTACATGATTTAAATATTCCTCTTATGGATTTAAATTTTTTATTTTAAAAATTATATAAATCAATGTTTGTTTAAAAGGACAGTTGTTTGAAATTATGCTAGTGTTTTTTAACAAGGAATGTGGAAACTAATTATATATTTTATGTAAAAATATTAATTTATGTATTACAAATGGGATTTTATAGATTCAGTGTGTAGTGGTGGCCTACTGAGTTTTTTTATGTTGACACCTTTTTTTTTCTCAATTGCACCTTCATGGTTAAGTTCCTATCGTCTCTTGAGAGAACTGATTTATTTGAGGTCAGTTTTTATTTTATTGCATTCATCCAATTATTCATATTTCATGGTTTTATTATGAAATACCGTGATTTTTTATAATTCATAGAAATTTTATGATTATATATTTTTATATGGAAAATTTGAGTTTTATTTCTTTCTATGGTCATATACATATTGATATTTTGGTGTTTGATGATAAGAATTTGGTGGGAAAATTTTCCTTAAATAATAGGGTGATTGGGGTGGGGGTAAAAAGGCTTTTGGTGCCTGTTTCTATATATTACTTTCTCATATACTTTATTTATTCCAATATTTTCATTTTAGTATCAAATTTTGATGTGCAGATGGGTCATTAAGCATTTTTATTATATTCATGCTGTATCTTTTACTCTAATTATTGGGAATACCATTCCAAAGTATATTATTTTGATGCTCATACACTAGTAGATATTTATGGGGATCATTAATTACCTTAATTCTAATAGAAATTTGGTTAATTATCCTTTATATGGATGGTCTGGTTTGATTAATTAAATATTTCTTCATTATGATTTTAGTTTCAATTTAATTTTACTCATTATAGGGGTTATGATTTAAAAGTTACCAAATTAGAAAAATTATTTTATAATATCATTTTTTGGATTGCTTATATTTTTTGTTGTAAGAATCTTATAATCTATCCTTCTTAAACTCCATATTATTTATTATCCTAAAAATAATTGAGGAGTTTAAGTGATTTATTCCAAATTTCCCTCTCTTTTTCACTTGAATCATGCTATGAAATTTTTAAAAGATAATAATATCTTATTTTTATTTTTCATATATAATATTTTCCTTCCATGTTTATAGTTTTTATAATTATTTAAAATTTTTCTTTTCATTCGCCCAAATTATTTATTAAAGAAAGCTTATGTTGTATTTAATTTTATAATGTTTTAAAGAAATATTATTAATTCTTTAAAAAATATTCATTTTATAATTTAATTATAAAAATTAAAAAGGGATGTTTCGTTTTAATGTATAATATGTTAATGGATTTTCCCACAACCGTTAATATTTTACACTATTTATCTTATTCTATATAATTTTAATGGTTTGAAAATGAAAACAATTTAATTAAAAAAAATTAGTTTTTTTTCTTCCAAATTCTTTTATTCTCTAAAAGGCTTGAATTTTTTTTGATATTGTCATTTTTTATGATTCGACGGTCATTTTTTCTACATATTAATTTTATGGTCATTAATATTATCTTGAAGTATTATCTATTTTTTTATCATGTTTCCTCTGGCATATCCATACTTTTTTATCACTAATATGATTATTTTCTAAACTGTATAATATTTCTATATACTATGTTTTACATTGAATTTTATTTGGTTAACTAGAGAAATTGTAATATTTCATATAATTTACTCAGTATAGTTATTTATTAATATTGAATACAATGTATGGATTAATTTTTCTATTTAATATTTGAGGAATTCAATGGACATAAAGTATCCAGTTTTATAGTGAACCATACTTTTCATACAAAAATATTATATCTTATTTGATGAATATTTAATACATAACATTACGATTCACACTATAATTTCATAAGTGTAATTTATTTAGAAACTTTGATACATAAATAATTTTTTTCACAAGATCTCTACATCATCTACCACTATGAATTCGTAATTATCGCAATTATTATAAATATCTTACTTAAAATTTTTCTTCAAATCATATTGAATCGAATTATAATAATGGGTTACCTTAGAGGCTCAATAAATCTAAATAAGGGAGATATCAATGATCACATATACATAACATGATAATTAGTGTATGATAACATGATCTTAAAATTTGATAAATGTCCCCTTCATATCAATTATTATAATCTTGATTCATCTCATAAATATTAGTAGTTCATGAGACATGAATAATAAAGGTATCAAAGAAAATAATCCATGATATTTTAACATTAGATAAAGACATAAGTTTTCTATATACAAATAAGCATAAAAAATAATTTATGTAGTCAATGATCATTTTAAATACTATTATAGTGGATGAATTTCACTCCCCATCCCATCATAATTATAGTTGAATGTTACTCTAAAGACTATAATTTTGTATAACATCCCTTATCAAACTAGGTTCACTATCCATTATTGTCCTTATTATCTATTGATATATCTATTTTATCCAATGCATTAATGGAATATATAGTTCTGGTCCCACCCTTTACATAATGAAAACCATTAATATGTGTTACATAATATTATAAAATATTCAACATATCATAACCAATGGAAATAAAATAGATTTTATCAATATTTATTTATTTCATCATAGCATAACCCGTGGAAAACAAATTGGTTTCATAAAGGTTTCATCATAATTTAATAATCCTGATGAAAAGAAACATGTTTCAAAGAATCATACTCAAATAATTATCATAATAAGACATCCAAACAATTGGATGGTATCATTGGATAATATCCTCAGTAAATCATAATTAACATAAAGTTTGTTATCACAGATGCAAAATACCTTTAAAATATTACTAGAAAATTTATTAATTAAATACCATTTTAACATTGAAATAAATTATTTTAAATAATAAAATTATAAAATATTAAGGAAAAAACATTCTTTACAAATCAAATTGTAAAATTTTAGAGTAATTTTAAATCATAGGGTGTTCATGATGATGGTAAATTCTATTTCTTCGATACACATTAAAACAAATAAACATTTTATATTTTCATTAAAAATTAGAAAGTACGTCATTTAGAAAATGAAAAGGATTTTTAATTTACAACATTATTTTAGATTTAAAAAATGTAAGAAAATTAATTTAAAAAACATTAGGGAAAATTAATAACATTATTTATTTTTTTATAAAACATGGACATTGAAGAAAAAGGATTTTCAACCGAAGAGAAAAATGAAGTTAGATATACACAAAAATATTCATTCTGTATATTTAGTACTTAGAGATAGTAAAATGAAATGAAAATATGTACCTATAAAAAATAACTATAGTATAATAATATTTGTTAGAATCATGATCAATAGATCATGAAATTTTAACATTAGAAACTTCATCATAAAAAATCTCTGTAAATAATGAGCTTGTATAAATAAACTCTTACCCTGAGTTTGAATTTCCATAAAATAACTATAACATACTATATAATAAATTAATATTTAATATAATTCTATGAAATATTAATTAGAATTTTTATAATATCATATATGACCCAATTATAATATTTTCTCTCACGCTTATTTATAATTCCTTAGTAAAATCATCACATCCGGGTGCAAACTATTTTTTTTTTCAACAGAATATCAATTTGGTTGTTCTCATTATTAAACTTTGATCATGGTTCCATAATATTCTTAATTTTTAAAATTTTATAAATATCATATATATTAATTATATATATTTATATATCCATATATAAAAGGTATAAATAGAATAATTATTTACACCATTCATGGAGATGGTAGGTCGTACGTACGCATGAACATTGATCCCATTTTTAAAGGATTAAATGATAGAAAGGTGAATAATAATTCATATTTATAGAATTAATATTATTTCATATATATAAATAAATCTAATTCTTATTAATGTACATATAATGTGAAAATGAAAAATGAATCGCATTTTTTGTGGAGGTGGTAGTCCACACGTATGCACAAGTAGTATTATTATTTTCTAATGAATTGGAAAGTAAAACAGTAGATTGGATATTATAATTGAAAAATAATAATTTTGTTATAAATATTATATATAAACAATAAACCCATCATAATAACCATATATGAATGATGGTGATGAATAATGAATGTATCACTATGTGGAGGTGGTAGTCCACAAATACATACAAGCGATACTTTTACATCTCATTATATGGAAAAGAGGGTTTATAATTAGGGTCATGTAATCATAATAACATGTAGTATATTTTAGATTATAATGTTATTATTTTATGATTAATAACAACGGTCTCTATGATGTATAAGAAGAAATATTTTGGAAGAGGTTGGGTAATAAAATTACCTCTTCTTTGGTGGCCCTCTTTTAGATCCCTTATTAAGAAACCCTAGAATGGTCATTTATGAATACCATCACCTCTAAACTGTGGATATATGATTTTAAAATCTTTTTTAGATTTATATTGTTCTATATGTCTCTAGGAGATGTAATGAAAATATAGGGGGGTGTCCTCTTATTAGCGAGGGAAAGGACACACTTTAAATTACAAAAAAAAAATTCGATTAAGACATTGTAAAGTAAAATGCTTCCAAATGGACATATATTAGACAAAATGAAAATTAGGTCGAAATATAATTATTAAATTAAATTTATTCAAGTTTTAATTTCATTTTAAACCTTACCATTTGGTTTTATTCCTTTGTCAACCAATTTTAACATTAACTATTGTAAGGAATATTTCAATCATAATAGGTTTTAATTTTACATATAAGTTAAAAACTAGATCATAAATTTATAATATGTGTAATTTTAGACAATTTTCAACCTAATTTTACACTTTTAATATTATAATTATAATTATATTATTGAATAAAATATCATTTGACATAAAATATCATTAAAATCATTTTTATACTATTCATTTTATTTGACTTTAAAGACAAAATGGTAGAAAATGGATTAAAATATAAGAATTTAATTTATTAAAAATTTGTTATATTTACCAATAAAATTATTTTTATATGATAAAATACCAAAAAATTATTACTTTTAATGTTTTTAAAATAATTTACTTGATTTTTCTACTACTTGCACAAGCACTGTGCCCGCATTGTGTAGTCATTTAAAAGAAATATTCCATCACTATAAATTAATAATAAAGTACCATGAAAAAATTTAATATTTAAAATATTAATTAATAACATAAATTATATTGTTTTTATTCTTATGTAAAAATTTTAGATATATTAAAGTAAGAGAGTGACATTTTAGAATTTTCACTACTTAAAATAATATAAATTTATTTAATAATGGAAAATATCACTCAAAAATAATATATTAGATATTGGTATGTATATATTCGAATTTATTTTATAAAATAAAAAAAATTCAAGTGTTTCATTTATTTTAAGGCCTTATATCAAGTTTTTTACCTATTTTTACATATACTACAATTATCGGGTGATACATAATTACAAGGGCTAAAAATAAAAGGGTCTTGTTTAAAAAATTTATCCTTATAATTCCAAATATATAATAAATTTTAAAATATTCAATTTCTTTAATTATAAAAAATTCAATTTAAAATAAGTTCACAAAACGCAATGAAAATTCTTTTGTAGAAAAATGAATTTTAATTATAAAACATGCTTTATTCATGTCTCATGCATAAAAACATTATATGAATAGTAAAACATTTCATTGAATATGTAATATAAAAATTTAATTAAAATAATTCATAAATAGAGATTAATTAAAAATTTTAAGATAAAAACACATTGTGTGAAAAAAATCAATATTCTAGAAAACACCACATTGACTTTCAAAGGATTTTTTATTTTAAATTTTTAACCATTTGGTAACCAGTGATTTTTTTTAATAAATTCGAAAACCATTAATTTTTTATAATTTAATTACTGTTATTCATTACCACCAATCCAAGGGGTAGATGATATCTATCACATTAAATAATAATATCTTAATTGTATATCACAATTTTCTAGAACATGGTGTTGTGTGTAAGGAAAACTATCAAAGAAATAAAATTTATTTATGGAAGACTAAATCTTAAAATATAATGGTGAAAATTTTAAACCAATTAAAATTAATTTCACCAGGAAAATTATTACACTATGATACAAACAATTGGGATATGTTTGTTTCATCATATACTCAGGTTTCCAAGTACCCACTTGGAATTTTTAATTCCCCGAGATATCTTTAACTAAGTGAGTAGTTCTAATTTATATAACATTATCTACATGATCAAAGATTAATGGAATTTTTTATTCATAATAAGTATAATTTTCTATTGGTACAACCTCTAAATTGAGTACATGTGAGAGATCAGGTATGTACTTTATCATGGGTGATATGTAGAACAAGTCATGTATTTGATAGAGATTCGGTGGATGCACAAAGATATAAGATACAATCCCCACTCAATAAATAATCTTGAATGAAAAAATATACTAGGGAATCAAATTTCCATGATTTCTGAATCTCATAACCTTATTCTATAGATAAGTTCTTAGAAATACCTTCTAACCTATTATAAATTCGAAAATTTACTAATATTTGTCGTCATAGCTTTTTTGTCGACTATAAGATACCATGATGTGCTGTTGAATGGATCTGACTTTCTCTATTATTTAACTATCTTCCCCAGGTCCGAATATAATTGTCTCATCATCTTTATCCAAACATTTTTTGGTTATCCACTTTATAGTATAGTGGGATTTATAAGGATCTATATGAATCCATTATTGAAAGATATTATTGTATGAGAAATTTCCTACAGGAAGGTGTTGATAACAACCACATTTGAAATTAAGAAAACAATACCTCAATATATCATCTAGGGTTTGAATGGTTCTATCATATTTACCATCAATTTAAGGATGATAAGTAGTATTGAAACACAACTCTGAATCCAAATATTACGAAATATTTATCCAGAAATTCATGGAGAACCTATGACCACGATCAGATATAATAGAATATGGTAATCTATGAAACCATAACATTTACGTAATGTATATTCTATTATGTTGAAAAAGATATAAATATTCTCAAAGAGAAATGAAATGTTTTTATTTTTTAGGTGATCACTATAACACAAATAACATTATAGCCTTATGATTTTTTAGGTAGCCTAATGAAAAAAATCCATGGTAATGTTTATTAATTTTCATTATGGTATGGGTAATCACTATAACATCCCCATATAAATAAATCTCTAAATATAAAATTAATAAAATATAGAAAAAATACATACTATATAATATATCTTTTTTATGATGTCCCACCAAAATACTCATTCAGATCTCTATACATGTTTTTTTCTTCAAGGATGAATAAATAATGAGGAAGTATGAGTTTCTTCAAATAACTTCTTCCTTATGTCTAGTATTGATGGGACACATACGTGGTTATAGAAATATATTATTCCTTCACATTCAAGGTAAAACTTAGGAACATTTATAACCTTATTTTGTTGTTATACATCTTTCTTTTTAACCTCTTTAGTATTTACATGTATAGATAGTTGAACATTTATTTGGGAAAGATAATATTTCCTCCCTTCCTCCATGTTTTCTATTAACATATTTCAAAAATCCATAAATATTGGATCTTTTTTATCATAATCATAGACAAGTGAGTTTGATTCGTTTGACTCAAAACATCTTCTAACTTTTTCAACTTCCCAAGGTAGTAAAGTGTTGATAAATCATAATCTTTAATCAGCTCCAACCATATTCTTCAGGGCATATTTCACTCTTTTTGTCTGAAAATATTCTTCAATAATTTATAATCAGTTTATATATGACAAATTTCTCTATGAAGATACCACCTTTATATCATTAATGAAAAATTTACCACTGGTATCTCCAAATACTAAGTTTGTTAGTCTTTCTCATAAAACTCTCATTATTGTGATATATAAGTTATCACTATTTAGTTATGCTTGAGAATAAATCCTATTACCTTATTTTATGCATCGTTATAGATAAAAAATCATCTCGACTATGGGTTAGTTTAATCAAAGTTATGATAACCAAACACTTCATTAGTTCCTTGAAATTTTCATCACATTTATATATCCAAAGTAACGTAGTTCCCTTTCGAGTGAACTTGGTGAGGGGATTATTAATCTATGAGATAATCTTGATATAGCTCCAATAATATCAATCCATACTAAGAAAACTTTGTATATCATTCATATTGGCTGTTCTGGGATAACTTTAACTAATATCTTTTTTGATTGATTCACTGATATACCCTCTGTTGAGATTATTTTACCTAGAAATGAATCTTTCTCTAGACGAAATTCACACATTGTAAATTTTTCATAAAAATTCTCATTTATTTTGTTCTTTAAAATAATAATCATGAAATTTTCATACGCTTCTTTTTCATGGAAAATTTAATAATATCTTATATAATGACTTCCAAAAACTAATCAATGTAATCTATAAGGAAATTATTCATTAAATCAATTAATATAGTTGGTTCATTAGAAAAAAATGGAATCACTATAAATTAATAATTGCCAAACCCTGTATGGAAGGTTTTCTGGGGTATGTATTTACTTTTTACCTTCAAATGATTATATCTAGAACAAAGAAAATTATTGACATTAATGTCTGCTCCTTATAATTGATTGAAAAAATATTCCACATAAGGTAGAGGATTTTTGTTTTTTATTGTGATATTGTTCAGTTCTTGATAATCAATACAGAGTTACATTCATCAGTATTTCTTCTTAACAAAAATAAAAAGTAAAACCATGTTGATTCACTTAACCTAATGAATACCCTATTAATATTCACATAGAGTTTATTCTTAAATTCCAAAAACTCAATCAGGGCTATTATATATGGATTTTTTGAAATAGGTATAGCACAAAATATGAGTTAAATTGAAAACTCAACACCATGATTTTGATGAAGACCAAAACACTCTTATATAAATTCATCAAAAGTTCCTAAAAAATATTAATAATCATTAGATTGATTTCCTCTCCAACCACCTAAGATAATCACACATTTTGAATAGGAATCCATACACATATAATCGATTTAATTTGCATTGTAAGCTCATATTTATCATCACACTAATAGATGATCACTGGTTTTTTCAGAATAAAAAATGTGACTTCTATTAGTCAAAGATTTTTATGTAATTTATGTAATGAAATATAATAAATTCCTAATATAACATCTAATTCAGCAAGAGAATGAATAGTGATACTTATAGGAAGTACATTCCCACAACCATAAATCAAAAATTAACTATAGACTTGATATGTGGTCATCATATGATTAGGAATTTTCACTGAAAATTCAACATATAATTACTATGTTGGTATTACGATACCTTTAATAAATTATTAATATTTAAAAGGGTTGGTATATCCATAATGAAATAAGAAATTAGATGTTCTAGAGTAGATAGTATGTATACCTATTACAACATAGTTATCCATATCATTAATAATGATAGCATGATATTTACCATTTTTTCTAGACTAAAGAGGTTACTGAAATCATTAAACATCATTACCCTTCATATTTGAGCACTACTTAGCATAATTCTCATACTCCTTGAATTTTAAACACTAGAGTGTAAGAGGTATATTCTATGGTTATTTTTCTTCATCATTAGCTAACTTCTTATTCCCATCACATCAACATTTATTTTATCAGTGACCATAATTTCCACACCTAAAACATTTACCAATCCATGTAAAGAAATTTCCTCTATTATTCCTTCCACAATTTGAGCATAGGGGAATGTGCATATTCTTATCTCCATGATTTTTATAATGTCCTTTTATTTCAATGTTTCTTTTCTTATTCAAACCAAAATATTGATAGATAATTATAATCTCATTCTTCAAATTGATATCACATAAAAATATTTACTAATAGAAACTGAGGCATATTATCTTAAACGCCCTTCAAAGACTTGGTTTCAATCCCCTAAAAAATTGATCAATCTTAATTTCATTTCGGATGATAATTCCAAAATCGCACCATAGAAGACATCTACAATTTTTATTTATATGTACTAATAAATTCATCATCCTTTTACTTTTTCTCAAGGATTTATATCTTCAATATAATAAGAAGAATATGATGAATGTACTTATTGAAAAATATGTGCTTAAACTTATCCCACTACATGGATTCAATTTCTTCCCACTGCCTTGTGTTCATTATAGTAATACACCATTGATATACTTCTTCTTCCCAATGATATCTAAAATAAATTTCTCACTTTCTGATCCTTTGAGAAGAGAAAATATCATTTCAGTTGTAATGATCAACTACTCAACAATTGGTGGGTAAGACCAACTAAAATAATGTGGATGATTTATCAAGAAGGATTATACAAAATATTGTTCCCTATTTTGATCTTTTGAAATAAAATCATGATTAATATCTAGAGAATCTTGTAATCATAGAAAAAAATTTATATTCCATCTCCCATGACATATGGTTTTTCATGAGTATAGTCAATGTATTCTCAATCACATTCATCACTAATTTGGTTCCTTTAGGTTCCATCCATTGAATAAAACCAAAAATAATTATGTGGTCAACAATAATCAAATTTGGAAACCACATAATCAGGAAAACCCATTTATTTGATACCTAAATCAAGAGATGTTTTTTCAATCTATAAAACTTTAGTTTTAATGAAGTTCATATATAGTAATTAGTAAAACATTAGGATCTTATCCTATGCATATATATATCTACAGGTTTATCACTAATGGTTTCTAATACTAATTTACAAAGGTAACCAACCCTTTCCCTGATACTAACTATAATGACCCATAATTTTTATATATAAATATTATATCTTATTTTATGAATTTTCAATACATAAAATTATGATCCATTCTATAATTTTATAGTTTTATTATATTAGGAAACTTGGATAGAGGAAAATATTTTTCACAATATATTTATATCATCTCCCACTAAGAACTTCATGACTAGAACCCTTTTTAGTCATATCTTACTTTAAACCTTTCTTCAAAATATATGGAAAGTAAATATAATAAAGGGTGAGTTAAACATTTTTTAAGGGTAAAAAAGTGTGAAAAAATGATCACTTAGACATAACATGAGAATATGGGTATGAGAACACGATCAAAACTTTAAAAAAATATACATTATATACAAAAGATCATAATCATGCGTAGAGAAATAAATATTAGTAGTTTAAAAGGAATATATCATAAAGGAATCATGGAACATAAACCATGAGACAATAAAATTAGTATAAGACAAAGGTTTCTAGAAAACACATAAACATAGAAAATCATTTCCTTATCCAATGATAAATTCCAAGAGTATCATAGTAAATTGGGTTCACTCCAAATTCCATCATAATCATTGTCAAGGTTCACTCCCAAGATGATCATTGTGGAAAAATTGCCTTATTTAACTGGGTTCACTCCCCATTCCAGTCCTTATTATCTCATTAGATATCCATCTTTAACCAATTCAATGGAGGGCTATATAATTTTGGTCCCACCCATAATGTAACGAAAACTATATATATGTGTATGAAAATATCATAAAACATTACTCATTTCATTACTCATGGAAATAAAATGGGATTCATAAAAATTTCATCATTTCATCATAGTGTATCCTAATTAAAATAAATTGTTTTCATAAAGTATTCATCAGAATTTAATTAACCCATGGAAAAGAGACATGTTTCATATAATGATATTCAAAATAATAATCATCACAATACATAAAACTAAATAAAGTGGATGATATCATGGGATAATAATACCAGTAAAGTGTAACTAAAATAAAGTATTTTATAATAGGTGAAAAATTCCTTTAGAAGATCACTCTAACATTTCTTGAGTAAGACAACCCTTTTAATTTGAAAACCCTTATTTAAAATCTAAAAACATTAAAAAATTAAGTACAAAAATTTCTTTAAAATTTATCATGGAAACAATTAAAGGAATCATCAAAACATTGTGGTATCATGACATCAATAAATTTTATTCATGTCATGTATATTAAAAAAAATATTTACTAAACAATTTTGGTTTAAATTCAATAGATTCTTGTTCAGAAAATTAAAAGAATGGTCCTTTTAATAATTTTTGAATAATATTAAAACATTGGTGAAAATGAATATAAAAATAATTATGAAATATTAAATACATTTTAATAAGACATGGACATGGAAGAAAAATGATTTTAAAACAAAGAGTGGAATAATTTTATATTTCCTTAAAAATATTATTTCAGTATCATGAGTAATTAAATAGAGGAAAATGACTGAAAAACATGAAATATATTGAAATAACTATAGGAGAATAAAATTCATGATATTATTTGGAGTTATATCATGAAATTTCATCATCATAAATGTAATCATAAGTAATTAAGGTAAATAATAACATTGTAACATAAAACCCTTTACTTTAGTTTTACATTCTTATAAAGTTATCTATACACCAGTATAATAAATTTAAATTTACAATAAATATATACCAAATACATGAATATACTTATAATAACAAATATGTAACACAAGTAAAATTTCTACACACATTAATTAACAATTCCTTGCTAAAATTTTAATTTCCCTGTGTTAACTTTTTCTCTTTTCATGAGAATTTTGGTTTAGTAGTTTTAGTTCATTAGAACCTCCTTGTTTTAATGCTCAAAAATCTTGATTCCTATGTTTCTAATGATATTAATGTTTTATGATATTAAATCACTTCAAAAATAAATTCTTTCTATGTATATAATTTTTTTACCATTTGAAGAATATACAACTGTTAGTAGAAATGTTTTACCATTAGTTAAATATTTCTATAACCAGACTCATTACACATTTAGTTCATAATTATGTTATCATTGTAATTATACAATCATTAGAGTCATGATACCATTAAATCCATGGAAAATTTAGGAATTCTACAACCAGACGCGTGTAATAATCAGATTCATGCTATTGTTAGAATTGTTCAACCATCAAACTCTTACTATCATAAGACATTCCACCACTAGATTCATGACACCAACAAATTTTATATCTCTACACCTTATATTGGATGTTCAACTTCTCTAACACATGATTTTTTACTATTATATTTTTCTTCCATTTTTTTGTGCTAATGTTTCTCTATGTTATAGTCATCTATGATACCATTGATGTTCTTATTTATTTGAATTTAATGCTTCTAATTGATAGTTCATGGGAGTTAAAGTAGATAACATCACATGGATTTTTTAATGATTATTCCTAAAGTAAAACACAAATTCATTAAAGACCAATTCATAACATTATTTATTTTTTGATCATTATGAGGATATATGATATCTTTAATATTATTCTAAAATGGATATTTGACGTTACAATGCTATATATTTCAGATGATCTCCCATGTGTTTGTGTGTGTTCCGATAGCAAGCGCGTACATGATGAAGACATGAAGATATGAAAGACTGAAATAAAAATAAGATAAAGGTTCTTTCTTATGTTGAATCAAGAGAATATTTTCTTACAATCCACTCATAGAAAAGAGAAATCTGGGGAACTTTATATTTCATCACTTTTGGAGAACATGTTCAATATTCTTACAAGATAAAATCCAAGTACTCTTGATCATCTAAATCATTATAAACCGAGAAAAAAATACATTTCTCTATATATTTTTACATTCAATCTATTTTTTTCTTTAATTTTTTAGGATTGTGTTATGTTTTTCTGTATATATGTACACACTGAATACTACTCTTGAACAAGAGAATACCAGATATTTTATCATTCATTTTTATAAATAGATCCTTGGTAAATATATAAGAGTTAATGTGTGTTCTATTTTTTTTTCTTCCCATATATAACTGTGGAATTGTTTTTGAGACTATATAACCTATTTTCTATTGTTTTTAGATCAGATCTAGGACATTTATGATATTATTGTCTATACTAATCTACTTGGTAGTGCGTGATTTCGATGTGGAGGTGATTATTCCTCAACGTGAGGCTAAAAAAATTGTTTACTCTTATTCATGGTTTTCATTTCTTGTATTCATTTCATATCTTAAACTATATTTATAATATATAAAATACTTATACTTTTATAGTTAATCTTAATCAATGTTTATATAAAGTATTTGATTATATGAATCAAATTTAAAAGTTAAACTAATCTCAAATGGTGTTTTAACTAATCTATGATAATTTTATTATTGTGAATTATTTTTACTGTTCTTTGGGTGATGAAGAATTTAATATGATATTTTCATGTACAACAACTTTTGAAATTTGAGACACATTAGAAATTTCTCATGATGGAATTCTTAAGATCAATCAAATGCACATAAATAAATATATTATCAAATATATTACACATAGAATGAAAATTTCAGATCCTATTTATTGTATGTTTCTCTAGCTCAATAATATCATCAATGCAATTAAATCATTGGGGAAACCTATTTCCAATAACGATTAAATGATACACATGTTAAGGTTTCTACTAGATAGATGGAGAGGAAACGTAGTATCAATCAAAGATTCATGTGATGTAATAAACATACCAATTAAGGATAACATAGTAATGATATTGATATATGAGGATGAATAAAAATTTACTGTAGAAGTGGAAGATGAACAAAATAAAAAACCGTGTATCCCTCAAATATACTTCTTCAAAAAAAGAAGAAAATTCTAGGTGAAATTGGTGAGGAGTTTCTATGGATAGTGATGAAGAAATATACCATAGAGCTTGAAGATTCAATAAGTTTTCTAAAATAAATATATTCATTATAAAACCATGTGATAAAGGTAAATATGATAATAGAGGAATCTATACAAAGTATTGCAATAATGATGATGATTCAAAAGAAATAACTTGTTATGAGTATAAGAGGAAAGGCCCTATTAGATATGATTTCCCTAAGATAAAATTAAATAAAAAAAATGTGATGATAAAGATGATAAATATTATAAATCCATGAAAGAAAACCATAGTGCTTATGAATATTGTAAAGTGATTTAGACTCTACTCAGTAGGATAAGAACGAATAGTCAAACATGTGTTTTATAACAAACACATTTGAGGTATCTATTTTTTTCCCTCCATATCATATTAATATTTCAATAATTATAGTTGAAAAAAATAACATGAACATGTATAATGATAATATTTTTAAATATTATAAAAATCTTGAAGATACATTCATTGAATATATGGATAAATATAATATTTTAATAAAATAGCATGATTTCAGTGATAGTTTTAAAACTGATATTAGTATTAAGAAAGTGAAAAAATGATTAATTGTTAAAGGACGAAAATAAGTTAAAAGTTTCAATTGAGAAACTAGAGAAATATCTGTAAACATTTACCAATCGAAAAAATGCTCTTACACAACTTCTTATAAAAAATAGAGCTTCCATGTACACTACCTGTGTAGGGTATCAACAAGGATATAGGAGGATTGTTAAATGAATATTTATTCAAAATTCTAGTTATGATACTAGGTTTTATTCATCTGGAACTAAAAAATTATTTATTTTTAATAATTTGAAATATTATTATAGGAAACCTATAAAGAAAATATGGGTTATTGAATCTTGAATTACTAATATTTATAGACCCAATAATATTTGGGTACCAAATTCATTTTTAAGGTAAAATTTATTTTTTTATAAACATTCAAGAAATTTTTTAGTACTATTTATAGTACTTGAATATTGTTTATTTCAGACACAAGGTCGGATATTAATCATGTTTGAGGAATTTGATAAAGTTTGATGGATGATAGGTAATTTTTGGTGATAACTTCCAACAAAAAACTATTGAACTTGGTGAAATTATTAATTTTAATAATAGTAAAAATTCTAAAGTAATATTTTTAGATTTTTTAAAGTTCAATCATCTTATCACCACAAAAATTTGTGATTATGGTTTTCATGTTATGTTTTAAATTAATTATTTTAATTTTTTTGACTCAAAATATCATTATTTTTTCTAGATCACAAAAGTTAAGTCCTTTCTTATTTTACCAAGTAATCTAAATCCATATAAAATATCAGTTTACTTAGGGTAATAACATAATAAGTGATAATTATAGTGAGTTTTAAAATGAATACTTTGAATCTTTTTTCTCACAAAATGGATATAATCATAACTTTTCTTCTCCTAGGATCCTACATCAAAATGCTGTTATAAAAAGGATAAGTAGAACACTTCAATAAATTTCCCATACCATGATCAAAGAGTATGACATAAATGTTTATTTACTAATAGAGTATGTGAACATAACTTTTAATATAATCAACAAAGTTATAATTATAACTCTATTAAATAAAACTACTTAAAAAAATTTGAATGAAGGAAATTAAAATCTTAATTACGTTAGTGGTTTTTGTGGAAAGGTATTTAATCTTAACACTAAAACATAACATTTAATATTTTTTTTGAAAATTGATGATGGAATTTCACCCATTATTCAACATCTAGTAAACCATATATGGTGTTTAGTAAAAGAACCATGATTGTGGAAGAATAGTTTCATTTAAAATTTTATGAGATAGATCCACACGAAGATAATACCCCTTTAGAAAACATTGCAATTGATTTGTAAAATAAGAATATAAATGCCAAACCTTTTGATAATTATGTGAAACAAATAGAAAAATTATCTAGTTTTGGGGAAAACATGAAACTAAACCAATAAAATATAATGTTTTTACTATATCTTCCATTCATAGAGTTTTTAGGACTCATGGATACTATACTCTTTATTTTTTAGTTGGATATCTTGGTTGAGGTGAAAAAATTAAAGATACTCTAAGAAATTAGGTTGAACATCAAACATTATTGTAACTATTGAACATAATATCAAGAATGATTTCATTCATGATGAATTATTGGTGATGGAAATTCAATAATAACTTAATCAGTTTGAGAGAAATAGATTTTGGTAATTTGTAGATAGACCTAAGGACACTCTGAATATTGGAACTATGTGGGCTTTTAGAAACAAATTTGATCAGTTATGAACTATAGTAAAAAATAATTCTATGTTGGTTTCATAAAGAAATATATAGAAAGTGGGTATTGAATATGAGGAAACATTTTCACAAGTGGTTATAAATTAATCCTTTATAATACTTCTTTCCTATGTATCACATTTGGATTTTATACAGTATCAAATGAATGTGAATTTTTTTCTTAAACGGTTATATATTTTTGGGATTTTTTTTCTGGAACAACCCCCTAGATTTCAAATTTCAAATTTTATCAAAAACATTTTTAAAAATTAAAAAATACTTTACAAGGGTTAAAATAAGATCATAAAGCTTGGTATAATAGGTTTTACTCTTCTATGATTTCTAAGGGTTTTATATAAGGCATAGTTTGTACTTCGCTTAAAAAAATAATATCAAAAGAAGATTTAGTAGTTCTAATTTATACTTATTATATTATTTTTGTGTCATCTAATTTTTTTTCTATACATATTTTTCGAAATTGATGCAGAGGGAATTTAGAATGACTTTAAAGGGTGAACATTAATACTTTCTTGGTTTTATAAATTTTCAAAATAAACATGGCATTATTTTAAATAAAATATATATTCTAAATACCTACAAAATTTTGGTTTGAAAAGAACTAAAATTAGAGGTACTCTTATGATTACCACTTGTAATATGGATCATGAGGAAACTAAAATTTTATTGGATCAAACCAATAATAGTGGTATGGTTTAAATCTTAATATACTTAACTGCAAGATGAAAAGATATTTTTTAGTGTGTGTATATGTGATCATTTTCAAGAAAATTCCAAACAGTTTCATTTATTTTCTAATAAAATAATTTTCAGACCCCTCAAATATAACACAAATTTAGGAATGTTCTACCCTAATGGATAAAAATTTTATTTAGTGGGTTATTAAAATTTGGGTGTTCATAGTTGTAAGTTTAAAAGATAAAGAACCTCTGGAACATGTTTAATATTGGAAGTTCACTTGTATCATGGGGTAGTAAAAAGAAAAAAAATCTCACTCTCTATTTATGAGGCTAAATACATAGTTGAAAGAAGTTTTTGTGCCCAATTTTTTTTTGATAAAACACATTTTGCTGGATTATTAATTAAACATAAGAAATTTTCCTATAAATTGTGACAAATAATGTTTGATAAATATTTCAAATAATTCTTTACCTTCTTCTAGGACAATTAATATTGATATAATACATCACTTTTTGGGTGTTCATTTCCAAAAGGGTGATATAACTCTTGAATTCATTTGATTTAAACCTAAAATTGATGATATTTTTTAAAATTCCCTGAATTTTAAGAGATTAAACTATATCAAACATGTATTAGGAATTATAAATTTCTATTATTCATTTATCTATAAAATACACCAATAGAAAATAATCCATTGGTGATCCACCATTGGAGATCCACCATTAGTGGTCCATCATTTGTAGGACACCATAGGCACGATCCACCAATGGAATGACCCCCTTTGGAATAATCTATAATTGGAATGATTCACCAATAAGACTATTTATCATTGAGATTATCTAAAAATGAAATGATCCACCACTATAATGATCCACCCTTGTAGCGATCCAACATTGGAAAGATCCATCATTGGAATAATCTACTATTTTAAAGACAATTATTTGGATGTTACTGGTCAAACCTATATTTTTCAATAGGTACTTTTTTTAGTGTTTAATTTTTTATTATATTTATTGATTTTTATTTTTTATATTTTGGATTAAAAATCCAAAAATGATATATATTGGAGTTAAATCCATTTTCAAGTAACTCCCTAACTCACGCCTAAGCCTTTGAACCATTTCAATATCTATTTCTCTCCTACCATTCAACATTCTTGTGCATTTCATTTCACTATAATAGTGAGAGTTAAGAATAATTTAAACTTATCACTATAAGGATAAATTACTATGAATAAATTTATAGAATAATTGAGAAGTGCTTCAGTTGAAACGATAAATCCCTAACTTGCAAATAACGTAGTTGTTGCCGAAAAGATTTAGATATAGAATAGTTGTTATTAGAGAAGTAATTGGTTCTCGAGGTGATCCAGGACTAGGGATGGATAAAATGGTTGTATATAAATGACAAACTTTTTTTCCTTAGGCTGGTTCATCAGTTATTTTATTTTTCAAGTTATATTATTTGAGAGAAGAAAGATTTAATTTGATGTTTGATTGTTTGAAAAGAGATTAGTTTTTCTTCAAGAGAATAGTCTAAGTGCATAAATGTATATCACAGATGTGTTTCTAATTTTTTTAAAGGGTCTATTATTATTGATAGTGAATGTTTTGTTTATTATAATTCACTGATGGATATTACTAGATATAATACTTTAATAAGACCTATTGTTGCTGGATTAGATAAATAATGCAGACTCTTGTTTTTAGTTATTCAGCATATGTTATGTCCCATGAAAGGGAATTTTAACATAATGATATATCAAGGAATTTTTCTTATATTAATTTTGTAATAAGGGGATATAATTAATTTTTTATATATATTATGGTTCACATGATAGAGATATCCAAGTCATGTTTTTAGTCAAACTCACTGATTTACCATAAGTTGACTTCAGTCTTGTTGCAAGACAAGGTCCTATTTGATAATGAATAAGAGTTTTAGGTGAAGTGTGGTAGTTTTTTAAGTAAATATACATGTTAATGGATTAAAGGGAATTGTAATAACAATATGAATAAGTGAGTTAAAGATAATGATAATTTTAATGAGGATTTCAATCTTTTAGATCTTTCTACTAGACCAAAGAACATAGTGGATCGTAGAATGGATCCAGATGAGACTGTGGTTTATTAAGATGAGTAAGAAAATGTTTATTTCATTGTTGTTGAATAAGAGGAAATAGATTCTTCTATTGAAGAAGGTCGGGATCTTGATATTCCTAATAACCCATCTTTTCATTTGTATTTCTAATTCCCCTTGTGTATCTACCTATTATAGAGACTTTTTGAGTGAAATAGATTATGAAGAGAAAAAATTATCTATAGAAGAACATAATAAGAGTTATTTAGAAACCTATATTTATGATTTTTAGTTCTCATATGGTTCTAAGAATTGAGGTAATGATAACGGACATGATCATGATGTCGATGATTATCTTGAGAGAACTGAATCACACCATCCATATATTATTGATTCAAATAAATCAATAACTACGGAGAGATATATTTTTTAACCATTTAGAGATGATAACACTATTAGATGTGAGATAAGGGCATTTTTTAGGGGGATGAATCCCTAAACTCTTTTAGTCCTCATGTTGGTCATGTAGATGGTACTAATGTTAATTCTACTAGAGTTGAAGTGGAAGCACACATTGAGTGGGACAATTTCCCATGGTTTGTATAGTATTGACTAGAATAATCAAAGAAAAAACAATACATAGGATATGATGGATATCCTAATGATATAGATACTAGTTCTTCCTTAATATAGGATGATAAATCATTCAAGGGGGAGTCATCCCCTTGTTCTAAATTTCTTGGGATTTCCAATATACAATCATATGGAGATGATGGCGGTGATGATCATAGTATTCGACCCCATCATGGTAGACATGCTATCTTTGATTTAATTGGGACATATCCTAAGGGATATTTAGTTGATAAAATTGACGATACTTGTGAGGTTCATGCCTTTCATTTTGATGTTCCAACTTATATATTAGAGCATGTAGTGGCCATTATTCCTAATACAGAGAGATTTAATTCTTCTTTTTATATTGCTTCATATAAACCTTAACTTTTTGTCAATAGGGGTAAATTATAATTTTTATAGATATATTGATTTCATAAATTAGTTGTATTTTAATATCTCATTCATCTCTAGTCACTCAACACAGTGAAGTTGATTCCCAGTTTCTTTTTGAGTTGGTTGTTTTCTATATTCATCCCATATTGATTATAATGATTCTAGAAGATGAAATTGATATTAAAAGGATTTGTAGTGATATAAAATCAATGAGATATATTATGTATGAGATGAGAACATATCATGTTTCTATATAGGATGATTTTTCATAGAGTATGGAGAGATTACTAGTTATTTATTCTATATATTTTTCTCCACCTCCTTCTACCTCAGTTGATCATGAGGTGATCTGAAACATTGTTAGAGAAGAGATTCAATCCATTATTTGTTATTTTCATTCATCTCATTAGGAAAAACCTTTTCAAATTAAACAACATGGTGATCATATATATAAACTAGTTAAAGTGTTTTTTTATTAAATCCAGAATTTATAAGGAAACCATCCCCAATGATAAAAAGAAATACCTTTCCTTGGTATATAGAAAGTATGAGTTAAATTATCACTTCATGGTTCTAGTAAAAGTAATATGATTACCAAGTATTAGTCTGGACTTAAAGGAAAAATTAGTATATCTCAAGATTATTCCCCCTCTTCTCAAGTTGTTCGTGGGAGAGAAAAATGACTTCTTTCGTGCTATGGAGAGATATATAAATATAATCATGGATTTTGTGAACCTCAAATATCCTATCTTGTGAGAATATGTATAGTGGTGGTAACACATGACAAAATTATAAGGCCACCATTATCCTCTGAACCATCTAATAATACTTTTCCTCAGCAGTATTATTCATTCATTATATATCTAGCTAAATCCATAAAACATCTCAGACTAGTGGTTGTAAGATCATAGAATCCATGGAGGTACTTACCCATTTAAATTTTGGTTTCAATCTATCTTTTAGAATAATTAAATTATTTTGGGCTGTATTTTGGGTTTTTTGGGGTGTTCTAATGGTTCAGAACATAAATGGAAGGAAAAACCAGACAAACTGTACAATGAGCATAGTTGGTGTTTGGTTAAGTAAATTGTGTGGCCTTCATTGGAAAACCTTGGATCCTTGGATAGTGGATTAATGCAAAGTTGGAACATTTCTAGCATATGGTTTGAAAACTCTATGGATCTACCTAAGTAACTATGAATGCTAACCCACCTTGGATAGAGTCTTGCACACAGTTTTTCAAATTGCGTGAGTAAATCATGCAAACAAGTAATGTTGGAAAAAATTACAAAATTTATATTACAGGATTTAAGAACATCACCCTACTTTCCTCACATTTCTCCTCATCTATGACCTAGTCATAAACCCAAGTGACCCAAGCTACCAAGGGGTGATTTATCATCTATACTAAGCCTTTTAGAGTGCCATTGGTGGCCGGTCGAAGCATTGAGTGAGTCCAATCCCTATCTTTCTTATCTTTTTTGATTTAGGGTTTTCATCATTATCTAATCTATATATGAAGAAAAAAGAACCTATTTTCTTGTGAGATATAGTTTAAAGCTTTGAACATTGGTTGAATCATAATCTAAGGCTTCTGTTATAGGTGTGTTAGTCAATGAATTCAATGTTGGTGGTATACAAGTTATATCCCATAGCATTTATATAGTTTTGTACCAATGGGGTTGTGTTCCTGTTCTCTTCTGGTTGTGTTCTTGGTTTTGTTTATAATTTTTGACATAATAGGTGTCTAAATGAAAAATTCAACCCCTCATGATACCCATTAGACACATGGATGATGACATGGTCAATTTAAGGCCACCCAAGGTGTGTTATGACCCTCCCAAACATGTTTAATAGAAATTTAAAGTGCGAAATTGACTTGTGATTAAGTAGAGCCCATAGAGAACATGTAAATTGGGTAAATTTATGATTGATAATGTTTTTTGGTTAGATGTGTCTAGATTTGGATAATGGTTAAGCGGTCATTTGGAATGACATAGAAATGTGCTATATGGGATTAATGTGAATATACTACATAAATTGTGAATATGGATAATGGCTTATGTATGGAAAATGGGAATTCAGCTAAATGGTTTTGTGATATAAATGATAACTGTGTTAATAGATTTTGGAATAATATTATTTCCCATATTAGTTGTTATTGACTAAGATATTGAAAATGGTAAAGGATATCATTGGTTGTGATGTGGTTTGTGTGTAGTGAATGGATAAATAAGGATTCTCACGTAGCTTGGTAGATTGGGGTATTGAATTGTTGTTAAATTCCCACGAGTAGATTTGTAATAAGGCTCTAAACTCTACCCCTCAATTCATGGGATGAGGAAGGGGGTGAATCTATATTATTCTAATGGTTGTATTCAACCCAAAATTAGGCTTTGAGGTTAGGAAAATGTGGTTGTTTTGATGTGCCTACCCCTAGTGAGATAGGAACATGACCTATTCCCATTTTCATTGCGATTAATGAATATTTATAATCTATTAAACACATGATGAAATTGAATTAATCTCCAAAATATGTTATATGTATTGAATCTGGATTTAATTATGGAATAAATTAGGGGAACTTTGTTACTAATTGATACCCCAAAATTTCTTTTATTTCTTTATAATTTATTTAATACTTTCATGAACTATATGTTAAGACACAAATATTTTGTTAGAAACTATTAGTAGTGGCCTACTGAGTTGTACTCACACCCTGACCGGGCCGTCGTTGGTACCTAAGAATATTTCTTGCTTCCAAGAGAGGAAAAGGGAGGGTCCCTATGCTTGGTAATTAAGTCTGATATGGGATGTTCATGGATGAGATTATGAAGTTGGAGTTAGGACCATTTTGTTGATTTCACTGTTTGTATATATTGTGGGTTTAGTTAAATTGGCAATGTCACATTACATGACATATTTACTGTTGGTTTTATTGTGTACCATGTTTTGGGAAATGTTTATTTGTGCCTGTTGATTTGTTATTCTATGTTGTTTCTATTATTCTATCTATTTTATTCTATATAATACTATGTTAATGAGGGTATACTCACCCCATGTGACTTTTATAGCCACAACACTAGTCAGAATCCTATTGTATATGGAAAGGCATTCTTGAGGTCATGAGGCGACCTAGATCATGGAACTAGATAATTGGATCATAGGACGATGGCATTAAAAAATTTATCAGAGTTGGTATTTTATATGGATTACTATTTTTGGAATGGTGGAAAAGATGTTTGGAAGGTTTTGAACCTTTGTAATGAGCTTGTTTTTGGGAGTACCTAACACATGTAAGAGGTAAAACCCAAGTCACCATGGGTGGGAATTATTGTTCTAGTTATGTGTCGTTACATTTGATGATATTTTACATTTAGGTGATTCACTTATTGTGCGATGTGAAAGTTTTATGGTTTTCTTATCATGACCAAAACTGCATGAGTTTTTTCATTCATTCATAATTCTAGGCACCTATGTATATAAGTGACATGAATCATGGTAGGAACACACACAGGATGTGTGTGTGGGACATAAAGGGTAGTATGCATTTAATTTTATTGAAATTGATGAAAATGGTGTCTAATGAAAAAATGAAAATAAGTAAAAAGGTATGTAAAATGTAAAATAATTATTAATGAATTATTCTTAAAAGGGGGTGGTAAGTGTATTAATGTGTTTTTGATGTGAGTGGTGAAATGAAAATATATTTGAAATGGTGTATAAGGTAAGGCATGTAACCGTGTGAGTTAGTTACCTTGTGTTAGCCATGGTCCTTGGAAGGGATGGTCAAGGTTAGTGTTCAGGGTATGATATGGTATTTTTGGATAGTGTATGTGAAACAATATGTTTATGGATAGTGGTGATCCTTATTTTATATTTTTTGTATTCTTTATGGTTTTTTTATAACGATAGAGTTTGTCATTGTAGAGAAATGAGACCATGAACGCATGTGTCGGTTGGACGAAAAGGGGGCATTACTGAGAATTCTCCTCCAGTTTTAGATCAAGATAACTTGATGATCTAGGATAATAGATAAGAGAGGTTCCATGATAATTTATATCGGTTCTTGAAAATGATGGAACGAGAACCAGGATGGATTATGCTAAGCATGTTTGAGATGACCAGTGATTTTTAGCAGCAACACCCTCTGACCTACACTAGAGAGGGTGGGATAGAGGTTTATAAGTTCTGGTTAGAGTATATCCAGATTATTCTTGATCATCTAGATTCTCCTTCGGAGAAGTGATTTACGTTAGTTGTCAATATGTTGTGGGGACATGCCAATAGTTGGTGGGATATTATTGTTCAAATAGAGCATGTCGAATGAATGGTGTGGAAATATTTATAGGATAAGTTTCTTGAACACTTATTATCTTGAAACATTGATGTAGGAGAAGGCAATGGATTTTATGAATTTGAATGAAGGGGAAATATTGGTGAAATATTTCACTAGTAATTTCACTGATTTTCAACACTTCATTCCATCTTCTTCGAGAGACGAGAAAGATGTGGATAAATATTTACATGATGGGTTGAGACTAAAGATCAGGTGGTAGGTGAAAATCATCTGTTTGGAATTGATTTTTGAGGTATTGGATCAAGTGCTTATCTCAAAAGGGAACCTGAAGGGATCTTCAGGTAGTGGATATATGGTGCCAGCTGGGTGGTAAAGTGGGGAAGCATTTTAGAGAAGGAAGTTCCACATTGTATGTTTTCATCAGGGTTAAAGTGTTAAGATTTGTCATAATAGAGAGTTAGTTCTTCAGGGTGGTGACTATGTGTTCTGTTACCAATGTGGAAGGCTATAGAACATGTGGGGTAATTATTCCCAACCACCAGTTAATTGAAATTCATGTGGAAGGTTGGGAGATATACAGAGGTTTAATAAGAAAACTCATTAGATGGATAAAGATGGAGGTCAGAGGTAGATGTCGAGTGTGGGAAGGGGGTTGTTTACCCTGTAGTTGGCAGGCTGTTGGAGCTCCATGGGCTGTATCAGTAGGGGTGGTAGACATGGAACTCTGGGGTGAGACCATTTATACCAATAGGGTAGTGAGTGCATGGTACTCAAGTTGGATCCCAAGATTTAGGGGATGGTCATCTTCATGCAGTTCAGTCTACACCTGGAGGTGGAGAGTCTGGACCATCTACCATTTGAGGTACAATTCTCTTAGTTTACATGCTCTCTAGTTATTTATTTGACATTAGTGCTACACATTCATTCATTTATTAATATTTTTTAGTTTTTTTTTGTCGAACCATGTAATTTGGGTGTGGGGTTATGTCAATTGATACTTCATTGGGGGTGCGGGATGAAGATATTATGCAATTTAGGGGATGCGCTCTATGGGTTGGTGGGTTCTTTTTTCTATGGTACTACTTTCATTATTGAGATTTCACTATTTGACATGATTTTTGGTTTGGTCTGGCTTGTGATATATCAAACCCATATTGACTTTTACCAGCCATGGTTAATGTTCACGTATCTTAATAGATACACTTATGTCCTTCGTGGTGAGTGGGATGTTTGAGCAGGCCGGGCAGGGCCAATTTTCTATTAGTTGGGAGAACGTACAATCCATGTGGCTTGTCTTATGGTAAATGAAGTTGGAAGGGAGAAAATATTCTTACCTTCCATTTTGGATCAATTCCTGGATGTGTTTCCTAAGGACGTCCCATGGATACCACCCAAAATGGATATTGAGTTTATGATCGAGTTTCTTCTAGGTGTAGAACCAATTTTCATTCCACCATATCGAATGGTGCCAGAAGAATACCCAAATCTTAAGGTTTTTTTGGAAGAGTTGGAGGGAAAGGGGTTCTTCTATCCTAATATTTCACCTCGATGATATCCTATTCTATTTTACAAGAAGTAAGATAGATCATTTTGGTTTTGTGTAAACTACAGAAAGTTGAATCAGATGACTGTTAAGAATTTGTACCCACATATATAAATTGATGACCTGTTTGGACAACTGAGGGGTTCCTTAGTGTTATCCAAGATCTATTTGAGATTAGGATACCATAAATTTATGGTGATACCTTTTGATATATTGTGAAAAAAAATAAATAGAAGATATGGGTTGTGTTTGTTTGTGGTGATTCTTTTTGGGTCGATCAATGCACCGACTATATTCATGGCTTTAATGAACTAGATATTTCACCCAAACCTAGATCAGTTAATGATTGTATTTGATGATGATATCTTGGTGTAATCAAGTACTATGGATGATCATTCCAAATTTATTGACATAGTTTTTAGTACACTAACAAGGAATATGCTTTGTAAAAGTCTATCAAAACGTCAGTTCTAGATTGATAAATTTATTTTCTTGGGTCACATCATTTCTATGTCAGGCGTGTCGGTGGATCCATAGAAATTATTGTTTTTGGTTTCTAGGGAGCAAGACAAAATTTTTATGAACATTTCAGTTTTTTGGTATTGGTAGGATATTAAAGAATATTCATTAGGGATTTATCTCATTTGGTAGATCCACTCTTAAGAATCACAAATAAGGGAGTTAAGTTTGAGTGGATGGAGGCCTGCCAAAATTATTTTCAAGAGTTGAAGAAGCTGGTCTTGATCTTACCCGAACTAAGTAAGAGTTACACCATTTTCTACAATGCATCTAGTGTTGGGCTTCGGGTGTGTTAATGCATGATGATTGGGTTATGGAATATGGGTTAATATATTTGAGGCCTCATGAAATAAATTACCCTACTCAATATCTTGAGTTGGTTGTTGTGGTTTATGCCTTAATGTGTTGGAGGAATTACTTGTTGTTAGAGTGGTTTACTTTGTATACCAATAGTAAAAGTCTTAATTACATATTTTCTCATTGGTATTTTAATCCTATACAATGAAGGTGGGTAAAGTACCAGTAATCCTTTGACATCGAGTTGGTTTACACACCAAGGAATGGAAATACTGTTGAAGATTCTATGAACTGGATGACTTCGAATTAGGTGGTTCAGGAATCCAATGTATAATGGATAATGATGGGCTTGTTTGCTGAGATACACCTATTAGTGAAATATGGGCATGGGGAAATGACTCTTGCTTCTATATTATTTGAATTTGTCATTTCAGGATGGGTCAAGGATATTAAATTGGAGGATATAGAGTGTCTGGATATGAAGGAAGGTCTTAAAGGTAGGGAGTCACCCTCATGTTGCACCACTAGCGGTGATGGTATTGTATGTGTCTGTGGTCATATGGTGGTGCTAGTGTACATGTGGGAAGATATTATATGCACATTCCATGCATCGAAGTGGGGAGTGCATCGCGTTTTGACTAAGTTGTTTCTTCATCTTCATTGATTGTAATGGTGTATGGGAATGATGAAAGCGGTTGTAAGTTTTGTGTCATGATGCCTTACCTATCAATAGGTAAAGGCTGATCATCTGTGCCCATGTGGTTTGTTACAATGATTTTTCATTCCTTAGTAGAATTGGAATAAGGTGAAAATGTATATTTTGGTGAGTATTCTAAGGACATATCAAAATAATTATGTTTTTAGGTAGTTTTGGATCAGTTTACTAAGGTGGCCTACTTTTTTCCAATCCACGAGACTTACAGAGTTGATCAGTTAGGATTGTTATATGTTTAAGAGATATTGTAGTTTCATGGTGCGTTTAGAACAATTTTCTTAGATCTTGACTCACATTTCACATCAAGTTTCTTTAAGGGATTACAAAATCTAATTGGTACACAAGGTTGGGTCACCATTGAATTCAAAAACATGGGATATTGGTGCCTAGTTATGTGGAGTCACTTGAGATAGTGGAGAGAATTAGATTGGTGGATTACCAATTAGATATTCCATAATGGTATTGGGTAATTAATTATGTTTTTCATGTGTCAAAAATCCATTAGTATCACGTAAATCCATTCCATGTGATTAATGTTGAGTATGTAGAGTTTGAGGATAATGCATTATTTGGGGTGTATTTGGTTTTCCATGTGGTTCGTAGTCAGATGGTCTTGCGGGGAAATATTTCACCCTTTGTTTGATTATTATGAAAACATGGTATCATCCATGAAGGAACATGAGAGTGAATATTGGATATATGGGCCTATCTCATTTCTTTAGAAACACAACAAATTCTTTGGATGAGATGCTTGAGGACGAGCTGTTATAATGTGGGGAGGTTGTAAGATACTAGACTCTATAGAGGTATTTAATTGATTAAATATTGGTTTAAATATCTTGTTTTAGTCCAATGAAATTTTTTCGAGGAGTATTTTTGGTCTTGGGAGTTTTTTAGTGTTTTGAAACACAAAGGGAATAAATATCGGCCCAAATTGTGTAAGGATAACGATTATGTAAACTGTGTAGCCTTCCTATGAAATCCGTGCATCCATAGATTATTGATTAACGCATGGTTGGAACATGGATGTAAAATAATGTGGAGCTACCCAGGTAACCATGATACCCAAATAAAATTTTATAGTTTCTTTCACATGGTTTTTTCATGGTTTTTCAAACCGTGCAAGTAAACCCTATGTCCCAGTAAAGTTGGGAAACATTAAAAAAATTCCCATTACAGGATTTAAGAATCTGGCCCTATTTTCCCCCATTTCTCCTCCTCTAAGACCTAGTGACAAACCCTATTGAACCAAGAATTAAAGGTGTGATTTTTCTTTGATATTAAGTAATTTGGAGTGCTTTTGGCCGTGGATCAAAGCTCAGGGTGAGTCTAATCTCTCTTTTTATTCTCTTTCTAGTTGGGGTTTTTGTATTTCTATTATCTCCATCAAAATATATAAATACATATTTTTTCAATGTTATCAGGATTGAATCTACAAAGGGTGGTTTAATTGGGATCTGAGTATTCTATTATGAGTGTATTCATCCCTTGATTTGAGGTAGGTGATCTACAGGTTATATCCCTTACCTTTTATATAGATTTGTGTTTCTGGGGTTGTGTTCTGGTTCTCCCCATGTTGTGTTCTTGGTTATGTTTTCATGATTTGATATTATGGGTGTCTAAACGTAAATTTAAACCCCTCATGATCCCCAAGAGATTCGTGGAGGATTACTTGTCCAATTTTGGTCCATCCAAGGGATGTGTGGGCCCTCCCACACATGGTTAACAGAAATGTAAAGTGTAAAATTGACTTGTGATTATGTATAACCCATAGTGAACATGTAAATTTGTTAATGTGAATCTTAATAAAGGATAATATGTAGATGAGTATGGATGAGGATAATGGTTAAGGGGTTGTTTGGATTGACATGAAACTGTGCTAAATGAGATTAATGGGAATGTACTAAATAAATTGTGAATATGCTTAGTGAGTTAGGAATGGAAAATGGGAAATGAGATAAATGGTTATGTGATATAAATTATAATTGTGTTAATGTATTGTGGCATAATACTATTTCCCATATTAGTTGTTATTAAATGAGATATTAAAAATGGTAATGGCTATGGTTGGTTGTGATGTGGTTTGTCTATCGTGAATGGATAAATAAGAATGGTCACATGGATTGGTAGAGTGAGGTATTTAATTGAGATTCTACAACCATTGGTAGAGTTAGACCGAGGCTCTCAAATCCACCCCTCAATGTTGGGGTTAGAGAAAGGGAAGAAGATCGATTCCCATAACAGATTCATTCCACCTAGAAAGAGGAATCGAGGTGAGGAAAAAATTGTAGTTATTATGGGATTACGCCTACTGAGATATGGACTTTACCTATCCCTGTTTTTATTTTGATTTAGGAATATTTATAATCTATTAAATAAGTTATGTGAGTGAACTAATCACTAAAAGATGTTACGAGTGTTGAATCTCTTTTTAATTACAGAATAACTAAGGGGAACATTGTTATTAATAGATAACTAAATTGTCTTTTATTTACTTATAATTTATTTGATACTTGCATGCACTATCTATTCATAACGGATATTTTTTAGACACCATTGGTTGTGACCTACTGATTTGTACTCATATTCTACTCGAGATGTTGTTGGGAACCTGAGCAGATTTCATGCTTGCAGGTCTGAAAAAGGGAAAGAGCCATATGATTTAGAATTGAGTAAGATTTGGGATGTGCATGGATGGGGTTTCAGATAAGGAGTCATAAATAATTTAGGTATTACTTTGTATTTCATTAATGTGGGTTTTTTTCAATTGGAATTATAACATTACAAGAAATATTTACTACTGGTTGGTTCTTATACCCAATTTTCAGGAAATGGTTATTTATGCATGATCATTGTTTATTTTTGTGTTTTTATGATATTATATATATTTTATACTATAGATTAATCTGGTGATGAATTTATAGTCTCCCTAATAAGACTTTTAGTCATTATATGTTATTCGGAAACCTCTGGTATATGGGGAGGCACGTTTCTGGTCATGTGGTTACCCTGATCAGGGAACTTAATAATTGAATCCTGGGTCGGGGACATGAAATGTTTATCTAAATTATGTGGGTTCCTGGGGGTGTTCTATGGTTTTGGAACAAAAAATTAATGAAAACAGGTCCATATTGTGCAAGGAGAATGGTTAGCGCACACTTATGTAAATTGGGTGACCTTTCTAAGAAAACCGTGCATCCTTGGACAGTGGATTAATGTATGGTTAGCACATGGATGGAAAACCCTGTGGAGTTTCACAGGTAACCATGTGACCCAAATCACATTGAATAGTTTCTTTCACATTCTTCGTGCATGGGTTGTAAAACCATGTGTCCTAGTCAAGTTGGAAAAAATTCTTGGTGTCGATTATGGGATTTGATAACCTCACCCAATTTTCTCCCATTACTCCTCCTCTAAGACCTAGTGATAGAACCTAGCAACCCATGATTCCAATAGGTGATTCTTCACTGATCCTAAGATGTTTGGAGTACCGTTCTTTTTAGATCGAAGCATCGGGTGATTGTAATCCCTCTCTTGATTCTCTTTTTTGGTTTATGGTTTTCATCATTATCTTATCTCCATCCAAAGCTCTAAATACTTATTTTCCAATGATATTTTGGATGAACCTTCAAATGGTGGTTGAATCAGGATCTAAGGATTCTATTAGAAGTACATTTATCAATGGATTCGAAGTTGGTGATCTATTATTTATATCCCATAGATGTTATAATGATTTGTGCAAGTTGGGTTCTATTCTTATTCTCCCCTTATTGTGTTCTAGGTATGATTTGAAATATTTGAAATTGTGCATTTCTAAAATACAAATAGAAACCCTAATTATCCCCATGGGATGAATGTAAGATGACTTGACTAATTTAGGGCCACTTGAAAGGTGTTTCGACACTGTTGAACGTGGTTAGTAGAAATTTAATCAGCAAAATGGAGTTGTGGTTAGGAAGAGCCCATGGAAAACATGTAAATTGGTTAATGTGGTGCTTAATAAATTATTATGGGAAGATGTGTTTAGATGTGGATAATGGTTAAGGGGTACTTTGGATTGACATGAAAATTTTTTAAATGGGATTAATGGGAATGTACTAAATAAATTGTGAATATTCTTAGTGAGTTAGGCATGGAAAATGGAAATTGGACTAAATTATTGAGTGATATAAATGTTTATTGTGTGAATGGATTAAAAAATAATATTATTTAAAATATTAGTTATTATTAACAAAGATATTGAAAATGGTAATGACTATGGTTGGTTGTGATGTGGTTTCATTGTGGTGAAGAAATAAATAATCATGTGAACATGTCATGGTAGAGTGGGGAATTGACTTGAGGTTCTATGCCCATGGGTTGAATTGGACCGAGGATCTAAACTCCACCACTCAATACATGAGTTAGTTAAGAGGAAAAGATATATTCCCCTAAATGATTCATTCCAACTGTACAAAGGCTTTGTGGTGAGTATAATGTTGTTGTTGTGATATTCTTACCCCTAGTGAGATGGGGACATAACCTATTCCCATTTTCAATGAGATTGATGAATATTACTAATCCATTAAATATGTGAAGAGGGTAAATTAACCACTAAATGATGTTACATGAAATTAATTAGGATTTAATTATGGAATAATTGACGAAAGGTTTGTGACTATTAGCTTCCTGAAATTTATTTTATTTACTTTAAATTTATTTATTAATTACATTCACAATCTATTTAGAATATATATTTTGAAGAAAACATTAGTGGTGGCCTAAGGAGGATTACTCACACCTTTCTCGAGATGCAATTGGTTACTTGAGAAGATTTAATTTTTGTAGTTCATGAAATGGGAAGGGGACCTGTGATTGGGAATTGAGTCAGATTTGAGATGTGCATGGATGAGGTTCCAAAATTAGAGTCAGGGGCATTTTAGGGATCCCACTGGTTGTATTTATTGTGATTTTTCTTCACATGGCATTATAGCATGACATGACATATTTACTATAATTGTACCTAGTTTTGGGAAATGGTTATTTATGAATGTTAATTGGTTATTCTATGTTGTTTAAACTATTATATCTATTTTATATTGAGGATTACCATACTAGAGTGGGTATAGTATCCCCATGTTACTTATATACCCTCACAACTAGTCAGTGACGTCTGGTGTACGAGGATGTGAGCTTGAGGTCATATAATGACCCGACTTGGGGCAAAGAATAATTGGCTCCCATGTCAGGGATGTTATAGTGGTGATCTAAGAGCTACCTCATAATAACTCATCTCTCTCATATTTTACCTCAATGCCTATAGTCTATAGAAAAGGTATGTGACCTATTGATCCTACATCTAGAGATGATATTGATTAATATTTATTTTAGACTTTGATAGTATTTGTTATTTCCAATATTATCATTTTTGAGAAGTGATTCTATGAATTTTTTAATTTATTAAAGCCTCTATTTTACTTTTTCCCTCTTTTATTTATTCTATATTGAATTGTATTTTTTTTAATACCAAAATTGGCATAAATTATTTGGATCACATTTACCTTTGAAGAATTAACATTTCAATTTTAACAATGTATGTCTAAATTTATGTTTCAAATATTTTTGTATTTGTTTGTATTTATATTTTAAACTATAAATTTTGTTTCAAAAATCCGTATTTATATTTGACATTTGAAATTTGAAATGTCAATCTAACTGTTACTTCTTGAAATTCATCTTTTAAGGCCATATTGTTTTATGCATGGCTTATAAAATTCAATAATTTGTGATCATCAAAAAGAGGAAGGTTATAGAACCTTTTTGTTTTAATGCCTACAAATCATGGATTCTATTTTTCTAACGATGCCTTGGTTTTTTATAATATATAAATATACAATCAAAATTTGGATAAGTATTGGAAATATGCTACCATTACTGAAACTGTGATATTGTTAATATAAATGTGCTTATGTTAGTTCAATAATAATACTACCAGACTCATTCCACTGTTAGTTCAAAATTATGATACCACTAGATTTATATTACTATTAAATTCATACTACTTCTAGAGCCATGACATCGTCATGAATTCTACCAAAAGACTTATGCTACCATAATATTTGTGATACCACCAGACTCATAGAACCATTAATATATTCCTACAATCAGGCGTGTTGGAACTATATTTTTTAACACCAGATTAATGCCACTTCCAAAAACTCCACTGCCTGAACATCTACCATTAGTTCAACTTTACTAACGCAAGTAATTCTATCATTAGATTATGTTACCGCTGAGTTGAGATACTTTTGGACTATGCTACTATCATTTATGCTACCATTATTTTTCTTCTTTATTAGAATTTATTTCTTCCAATAGCTAGTTCATCAGAGTTATTAAAGAAAATATCACATGTATTTCATTAATGATTATTCCAAAACCACTCCACATATGAATTTAACAACAAGACATTTGTTGCCTAATTTTATACTAGGTATAAGGATAAATGAAACATTTTTATATTATTATTCAATGGATATTTGAAGTTGTAGTGGTTTATATTTCTTAAGATCTCCCTCATGTGTGTGGGATGCAAAAGCAAGAAATTACATGATAAATACATGCGACTATGAATGAGTGAAAATAAAGATGATCATGTTCACTCATTACACTAAATCTTAATAATATTTTTCGGTAATTCTCATAAAAAAATAATACTCCATGAAACTTTTTTTTCAACACTTTCAGATATGTTGTTAAAACTCCTCACCATATAAAATATGAGGACTCTCGGTCATTTAAAAAATTAAATACTGAGAAGAACTACATTTACCTATCACTTTTAATTTTCCCTCTCTATTTTTTCTTTACTTTTGAGAAGTGTGTTGTATTTATATTTAAATATTCCCACACTAACTCATGTGCAAGGACTGGAGAATAACTGATATTCCCTAAAACCTTTTTGTCTGTATAACCATGATTACTATAGAAGATATCACATGTTCCATGTGTTGTTTTTCTTATCATATATAACTATAGAAGATCATTTGAGAATATATATCCTATATTTTGTTGTTTGTACACTTAATCTATGTTTTAGATTTGATTATTTGTTATAAAAATCTTCTTGGAAGCGATTAATTTTCAACTAGAGGGGATTAGGTCTTGGTTTGAAAAAGAACCCAGTTTTACTACCTAGTGTGTTTTAGTTTTTCTTTTTTATTTCAAATATTAAATTGTATTTGTTATTAATTTTTAAAAATATATACTTTGATAGTTATAAATAATCTGTGTTTATATATAGGATTTGATTATGTAAATATATTTAAAAAGATTATATAATTTAGAATATTATTTTAACTAACCCCAAAGTATACTTTGAAATATATTTTGAAAGATAAAGGTTATATTAAACTTATATTTTTATTGATAGGGAATTTTCATTTATGTTGGTGGATTTTAGTTTAACATCTTTCTAACTTAATTTTTTTTGGAACTCAATTCCCTCCCTCTTGACTTAATCACTTGGACCAACATAGTTCTTATTCATTGGAAATAGTTCCATGATCCCTATAATTTTAACCTTGATATAAATATCATATATATATATATAGGTTCATACATAAAAGTTTTAAAAAGAAAAAATTAATTAAACCATTCATAGATATGGTGGATTATATATAATCATTAACATTGTTTCTATTTTTCAATGGATAGAACAAAAGAAAGGTAAAAAAAATTATATATAGAATAATTACTATATCATATATATCATATATATTAATTAAACTTATCCTTATTACCATACATGTAATGTGGAATTGAAAAATTAATTACATCACTTTGTAGATGTGGTTGACCAAATGTACGAATGAGCCATATTATCATTTCCCAATTTATTGGATGGAAATAAGGTTGATATGAAATTATAATTCCAATATCATTATTATCTCATAAATAAAATAAATAAACGTAAAACCCATCATAATAGAAATAAATAAAATTTGGTGATGGATAATGAATTGTATCGCCATATAGAGATGGTAGTCCACATGTACGCACAAGCGATACTTCCCCTTATAATTTTATGGATGATATAGTGGAAAATGGGGGTCATATAATCATAATAGAATTTAATTCTATTAAGTATATTGAATAAGATGAAATAAATTGAAATTATTTTGGGTAAGAAGATTACATATTCTTTTGTAGTCCTCCTTTTTATCCCTTATTAATGATCCTTATAATGGTCTTTTTAGAAGATTGGACCCTCTATTAAAATACAGAGCAGTTTATTAGATAATTATTCATGGGTTGGTTAATCTAGATGGATCATGGAGTTTTAGAGAAAATAGATAAAGGGATACCTTTTATAAGGGAGAAAAAGGAAACACATGTAATTACTAAAAAGATTAAAATATAATTAATTTATTCTCAATAAAAATGATTACAAATGGATATAAATTTGAATAAAAATAGAATAAAGTTAAAATATCATCATATAATTAAATTAAGACATTTTTTATTTTATTTTAATCCTTATAATTTGGTTTAACCCATTTGTTAACATATTTAATCAATAACTGTTGTTACAATTTTTTCAATCTTAATGTATTCCAATTTTCCTTATAAATTAACAATTGGATCATAAATATAAAATAAGTGAATTTTTAGACCCTGTATCATAACAATTATCTTATTTATATACATTTATGTTTTTTAATAATTTAATTAAATATTATTTAACATAAAATATCATTAATTTCATTTTTGACACTATTCATTTTATTTTGATTTGAAGAAAACATGACAATAATTTCATTTGAATAAACACCTTTACCATATTTTTAATTGGCAATATATATCTATAAAATTTATGTAACACTATAAATTGCAAGAAAAATAATAAATTTAGTCTTTTTATAACAATATACATTATTTTTTATTACTTTCACTAGAAGTGTACAAACATTATTTAAGGATTTAAGTTAAATAAACAATAACTAAAAATTAAATATATATTAGCATGATAAAAAATAATTCATATTTTAAATAAAAATTAACCAAAATTATCCTATTTTTATCCTTTCATAAAAATATAAATATAACAAATCCAAGAGAGTGAGATCTTGGAATTTCCTATATTTAAATTAACAAAAATTTCATTATCAAGAAAACATTGCACTAAAATGACATATATTTGAATTTGAGATTTATATGGTAAAAATTATTTCATTAAATAAAACAAATTCAAGTGTTGTATTGATATTGAGACCTTATATCATGGTTTTAACATTTTTTTACCAATTTTACCCTTATTGAGGTGAAAAATATTTACCATGGTTACTATTCATAATGATAAAAAATAAAAAAGTTATAATTACTAAATTTAATCCTCATAATTCCAAATATAGAATCCATACTTTATGATTAAATTTCTATAAGTTATGAAATTTATTTTAATATAATTCCTTAAAACGTGATGAAATCCTGCATTTTATAAAAATTTATTTTTAAGCATAAAACATGGTTTATTATTATCCAACGACTATAAAAAAATTGATGAATGTTGAAAATATATATATAATATATAATTTTTATTAAAATACTTCACTAATGGTGATTAATTTAATTTATTAAGATAAAAACACATTATGCTCAGAAAACGTTTTTCTTGAAAAACATCCCTTTTACATTGAAATGATTTCTTATTTTTATTTCTAACCATTTTATAACCTATAAAGTCATTTTATATAAATATATAACATAAATTTCTCAAAATTTAGTTATTCATATTCATAACCTTTTCCCCAATGTTTATATGATAATTTTCACATTAAATAATAATAGTTCAATAATATATCAGAGTTTGTTTAAACTCGGTGTTGTGTTTAAGGAAAGGTGTCTTCGAAATAAAATATATTTATAAAATGTGAAATAATAAAATATCAAGGTTTTATAGGTCCGTATGTAATTACAAATCCAATCAATTCATTGACATATCTTGTTAGAAAAATCAGTTATACAGATTTATTAAATTGTTTTTAGTCTGAACCTACCCATCAACATAGTTTTTCTTATAACAAGGACTTGATTATAAGATGTCATGATGTTTAATATCACAAAATCCATCATTAAAAATTTATTTCATTGAGAATTAATTTATTATTATTTATGAGTTTATTAATTTATTTTATATATTGATTGATTATATGATCAACTTATTTATTAAATGAAACTTGTTTTTAGTTATTTAACTTCACATATTAATTATACCTTATTTACTCATAATAGATTATATTGTGCTCAAATATCACTGAGAAATTGAGATCAATATTATTTTTTAAATTTCCTTAGTATATAAATAATTAATTTTTAAATGATATTCAATGGTCTTGAATACTTATTTCTAATATGTTTTATATTTTATTTCCAATGTAAATTTGGAATCGAGTTTGTATCTGGTTCTTAAGACTAATAAACTGATAAATTATTTGTGATGTGATCACTTGTTTCTTATACCAATGTAATAATTTATTATCCTATCATAGACTACTGGATTTTGTATTCTTATAATTTGTATTAAAGCAAGTTTAGTAGAAACCTTGTGTAAAATATTAAAAAAATAATAATTACATAACATAACCCTATGTAAAATATTTAGGATTTGACTAATTATAATATAATATGATTAATTTTTGGTAATTTAGATATTAATTGGTTCTCTTTGAAATAAATACCTATCTAAATACGAAATGTGGACATGGTTTTGGCATAAGTGCATATTGGGGTAATAAACCTGAATTGTGTTGGTTGAGTGTGTCTCAGAAATTATTATATTACAAGATTAAGGAGACCTTACTAAAAAACTGGTTAGAAACACATGCGATAAATATTAGTGTTAATTAATATTTTCATTCAAATACATTATGAGATATTTGATTTTTTTTTGATTTTGGGATATTCTTAAAGAAACAATGTTTAATATTTTGACATTAGCTATGAAGATATTTTAAATTTATTTTAATAATTACACTAATTATATATAATTATTTAAAATTCATAATTTCATGAGAGAATAAAGTATATACCATTTTTTAGAAATGGTTCATGGAAGAATGAATATTTTCAATAATCTTGGATAATGTAGATATTTTCCTATTGACCAAGATAATAAACTGGTGTTGGAGTTGAATATTTCCAAACAATATTATGGTAGATAAACAAATTTATTACTAATAAAATTAAAATATGGAGAAAAATTATGTTTTAGATAATACATGAAGGGCATGGTTGTTTGTTATAAGTGTGTTGATAAGGATATTTTTTCTAATTAATATAATGTGATGAAAGAAACCACTACTTTCTAGTTCTTCAACTATAGAGAAATGGAGATTTATTCTCACCAATGTACCATGTGTCAAGGTAACATACCACATATGAGTAAAATGGTAGAATATAATGATGTTTTATTTTTATAAATGGATATTACATTTTAATAGATTAATATTCAATACATTTCAAAAATACATGCGTGAGGGCCATAAAGAATTGATGTCCTTGGAGACTAGTTACAAAATATTATTATTTTATAAAATATATTCAATATCTCACATAAATATATTCCCATTTATTATCCTTTATGGACATTCAATACTTAAACCTTTCTTTATAACTTATGGAGATTAAAGATAAGAAATTGTGAGCTTTGATGCACCGTAAGGGTAAAACTTAATGATATTAATCGATGATCATATGAAAGAAAAAGATAATCATAGGGGTATGAGATTATAAATATAACATACAATGTTCATACGTATTATATCAGGGATCATAAGAATGATCCATAGAATAAAACATTATCATTTCAAGGGCATAAAACATAATATTGAAAATTAATCATAAATAAATCATGATCTAGAAGTTCAGGTCATATAAGTAGGACACCAACATAAGTATATAAATCATTTTTATGTCAATTTTAAAATCCAATACCACAAACTAATAATTTATAAATAATTAATAACTATTTCCCATTTCAAAATATATTATGAGAGATTATATTTATCATATAGTGGATCTAGAACAACCGCATGTTTCCCATAATGGATCAAGCACATCGGCTTGTTTCCCATCATTATCTCATGAGATATTTAACATTACACAATGAATTAGTGGGAAATATAGGTTTCACCCATAACATAATCCATATGTTTTTGTTAAAAAAATTTAAAAAATATTAATAATATTTTAACCAATTAAAATCAATGTTTTTCTTAAACATTTAATCATATAATAACACATTAAAATGAATTTGGTTTTATAAACATTTTATAAATTCATAATATCATAACTAGTTGAAAAGAATGGGATTAATAAATATATATTAGTCAAATTAATAAATATAAACCATCCAAATAAATAATAATGACGTTACAATTGGATCATATCTATTGTAAACTATAAGCAACACCAAAGGTTGTTGACATTGATGAATAAAAATCCCATAAAAGATCATTAAAAATTCATTAGGAAAATATCATTTTCATTTTAAATCACTTAATTAAAATATAAAAAATTCATAAATAATAAGGAGAACGTTTTTATTGAAAATAACCTTGATGAAATTTAAAGTAATATTTAAAAAATTTAGTTTTTATGACAGTATAAAACCCTATTTAAGCCGTACACATTAAAACAATACTTCCTTACACATTTTTGGTAAAAATTCATAACTACCTCATTCAGAAAACTAGAAAAATATTAATTTTAAATTATTATTTAAATATTAAAAAATGGGTAGAAGTTAATTTAAACAATCATTGGATAATTGTAAATATTTCTTTAAACCATTTTAAAAAAACATGGACATGGAATAAAAAGCGGTTTTAACCGGAGAGAAATATATTTACTTTTTCTTTATAAATATTCATTTGAAATATTAAGTAAAAAAATAGGGGAAAATTAAAGGTAAACAAGTAATTTAAATAAATAAAAATAGGATATGAAAAATCATGAGTTTCTAGAGAGGTGGATTATAAGATCTCATCATTGGAAGTATAATCATAAACAAGCATGATAAAAAATAGATTTTAACATAAAATATTTAACACTTTGGTATCTTTTTAATCATAAGCCCCATAAAAAAGATAAAATATATCTATATGTATATCACATAATTATAATATAAGGATCATTAAATACATTAATGGTTTGTACATACACCACACAAAATAAATCAGTGGTGTGTAAGGCATGCTTCCCACAGAAATAAAAGTTAGATGAAAATCCCTTCCCTTATTATTAAATTCCTCAATAATCATTAGAATTTTATATAAAATAAAGATAGTATTATTAGAAATATATTAAAGAACCATACTCATATATGTAATACCTTATATTATTTACTTACTACCTTTTATTTCATATTTATTAACAAGTCCTTATTATATCACATTTAGGGTAATAACTAATTCATATTTTGTGTATGTTTTGGTTCATAATTTATAGTCCATTTATTTTTAACATGGTTAAATCATAAACATAATTATAACCATGATATAAAAATAATATATATTCATTATATATTTATTTATATTAATCAATAAAATTAAAAAATATAAAATGAATTAGACAATTCATGGTGAAGGTAGGTCGTACGTACGAATGAATGTTGTATCTATTTTCTAAAAAAATGGAAAGAAGTAAAGATAATTAATAATTAAAAATAATATAACAATTTTATCTTTTATATATTACATATATTAATTAAAATTATCATTGTTACCATCTATGTAATTCTTACATTAAAAAATAATCACATCACTCCGCGAGGCAGTAGTCTATCATATGCACTAGGTACGTTATTGTATTACCATGGAATGGAAAATATTATGATTTATGTGATATTTTAATTACACATGTATAATAATTTCAAAAATATCATATATATATATATATAGATTAAATCCATCATTACAACCATCCTATAGAGGTGGTGATTGAAAATGAATTACATCATTTTGTGTGGCGGTATCCCACCATATGAAAGATCAACATTTTTATTTCACATTTGATGGTAGAGGATGTGAATATAGATTTTTACAAAAACTTAATAACATATAATTATATGTTATATATTTATTTTAATAAATCAACATAGTCGAATATAATTTAAAGGATGTGTATGAAAACATCAAATAGAAATGCTCGGTTGAGAATGAGACCTCTTCTTCAGATAACCTCCTTAGGTTTGAACCAATATCCTTCTAAGGTTTAATTTATAATAAAAAAGGACTCTAGGATGTGAATATGAAAGTAAGTAAATTATTTTGTTTGGTATTATTTGATAAAAGATGATTTTTAGTTTTAATAGGATAGGAGTAGTGGTGCCCTTTTATTAGTAGGGGAGAGGACAAACATGGATTTGTTTAAAATAAAAAGGTGTACCAACATTTCAAATAGTAATTAAGGATCCAAATATATCATAAAAAATACTTGGATGTAATAATGTATATATATCCATAATATGTAATTTTTACATGTTTTTAGGTTATTTTAACTCTTGTATGTTTTGGTTAACACCCCTTGTAAACCTTTTTTATCTTCAACTACGGTAATAAATTATTACGATTTTTATTATTAATTTTTATCAAAAAATAATTGACCATATTATATAATATTTATTATTATTATTATAAATATGGAATAATTTTGTCCAAATTTAATTCACAATAGTGACAAAACATAATTTAAAATTAATCTCGGAGACGCGATGAAAAATAAATTTCTCAAATTTTAGAAAATATTTCTCAATATTATTTATTTTTATAAACCAATTATAAGTTTTTTTTAAATGTGTTTATTATTATTCATTCCAAAAATATTAATGGATAGGCTATAATAGTCATGATTAAATAATAAATTTATTATTATATTATGGTTCATTAAAACTTAGTGTTTCATGTAAGGAAAGAGATTGAAAAAATTAAATTTATTTCAAAAAATATATTCCATAAAGTATCAGGTCATTACATTATACCACACATATAATTAATTTCACATGTTAAATTTTTTACTCTAATATAAGAAATGAGGAAACTTCTTCCTCATCATATCCTTAGGTCCCCACATATCTTCTTAAAATTGGTTATTTTAACACAAAACCTTATCTAGGTGTGTGATATTATTTTATATAAATTTTTATATATGATCTATTATATCCACCACTTGTTCCTCATAGTAAATATCCTTTTACATTGGTTTGATCTTCAAGTTTAATACATGAAATTTATTAGGTATTTACTTCCTTGTGAGAGATACACAGAAAACATTGTAAAATTAAGTGAGGTTCGGTGGAAGCACCAATATATAAGATATTTTCCCAGTGCAATCAATAATTTCAAATGGAATGATATGCCTAGGGATTATATTTACTTTATTTCTAAATTAAATTTCCTTCTTACGTGGATAAATTCTTAGAAACACATTTTCAATATTTTCAAATTCTAGATCATTCTAGTAATTTCCAACATAAATGTTCCAACTACTTTGTTCTACCATTATGTGTTATTGAATGGATCTAAACATAAATTCCATTTATTAACCTATATCAAGTAATAGTATATTTTTTCTTCAAAATTAATTCTAATATATTTTATTTCTACACTTCATTCAATATAGGTTTTCATATATATCTATATTAATTCTTGAGTGAAAGTTATTATTGTAAGAAAACTTGAGTAAAGTAAGGTGTTGATCACAATCACTATTAAAATTCCCATAACATGATATCAGCATATCATATAGGAATTTAATTAATCTCATAGAATAATTGTCTTTATGATGATGGTATGTTCTATAAAAACATTAGTCTATATCCAAATCTAGTTAAATAATTTTTATAACATCAAGGTAAACCTGGGATCCCGATTAGAAAAAATATAATGTGGTACCACATGATACTTTTACACTTCCTTAATGTATTTTTTGGAAGTATGGTCTAGAGATAAATCTTATCTAATATTATATAAGTGTGATCAATTTTTATGGCATTCAAGTACAACCCATATAAAATCACCCCCTTTATATGTTTGGGGATATTTAATGATAAAATCCATGGTGATGTTTTTCCATTTATACTATTCATGGGAAATGGTCTTAATATCGCCTTAAAATTTTGACTGTCATCCTTAACTTGTTGACACACCAAGAACTAAGATTGAAAAATTCTAATATCTATCATCATGTCATCCCCCAGTAAATACTCTTTTAAATATCTATAGATATTTTTTCATCTAGGGTGAATAGAGAATTACGAACTATGGGCCACTTATAACAACCCATTAATTACGTATGGTATAGATAAAACACATACATTATTCCTGAACATTATCATTCCATCTTAATAAATGTAGAAATGATGTAAATTTTGACAATTATTTTTCTGCTCCAAATTATCCTCTGACACCTCTTTTATCCTCACATGTATATATGTTTTAAAAATACTTTTTAAATATAATATTTATCACATTTTTTTAATATTTAAAGATATATACTTTTAAAATATATAGATATTGGATATTTAAAGAACATAATCACATATTAGATAGAATTATCATTTCCACTCAAAGAGTATTCAACTTTTTTCACATTACTGAGGTGGTAGTGTATCGAAAAATAATAATTTTTAATCAGGTCTAACCATCTTCTCTGGCTCATATTAACCTATATTTATTTGAATATATACTTTGAACTTTTTTGATTACTATATATATCACCCTTTTCTATATAAAGATAGTTCTACCGTATCATTAATGAAAAAAGTCTCACAGTTAACACAAAAACATGATTTGTATAATTTTTCGTAACAGCCATTAATTTTTGTGAGGCATAATTTATCACCATATCTTTGTACAAGATAATGTAACCGAATATTTCTTTGATGCATCACTATAGATTGAAAATCCTTCTCCATTGTAGGTTGTTATGAGAATAGGTTAAAAGACTAATATTATATTAAGTTACTTGAAATTTTAATCACATCCATCTATTTAGAAGAAGTTATCTTAATTTCAATTTAACATGGTGAGCGGATTAGATAGTCCTGAGAAATTATCTAAAACATGTTAATAATATCCATCCAAACCAAAAAACAATGAATCTTAGTTATTATGGATAGTCTAAGTTAAATAGCCTCTATTTTGATGGATACCCTTAACTACCCCCTCTTGAGATTATATCACCCAAAATGAAGCATTTTATAGCAAAAATTCAGACTTTGTAAATTTTTTATACAACCAATCATTCCTCACGTTTTTTAGTACAATTAAAATTTTATATTAATGCACTTTTATACTATATCAATAGATAATAATATCAAATATAAATACTTCCAAAAACTAATCAAGGTAATCTCTAAATACTCTATTCATTAAATTTGGGATGATAATAGGGTAATTTGTTTGACCAAATGGAAAGACTATATACTCATAATGTCCATTCCTTGTATGGAATGTTGTCTTCAGTATACCCTCCTTATTTAGCATAAATTGATGATATCAATATGAGTTAGGGTATATTGTTTCTTGATATTGATCTTGTTCATCTCTAAATAATAATAAAAACATTGCATCAATCCACCTTTCTTCTTAACAAAATGAAATGGTTCACACCATGGTGAAATACATGACTGAATAAATCCTTTTTCAAGTTTCTCCTAGAGTTACTTCTTTAATTCCTACAAATCAATATGAAACATTCTATATGGAGTATTTGAAATATATATTACACAATATATGAGTTATATTGAGAGATAATCTTTTTGTTTCTATGGAATACTAAGAAAATCTTTAAAAAAATCAATAAACTCCCACATAACGGGAATATAATCGATGTTGGGTTTCTCCCCAACTATCTAAGATAAACACACATTTTAATGGGAATGAAGTCCTATATAATGTATTTGATCTCCAAAAGAATATTATACCTATCATTACACGGATAGATGATCATATGTGAGTTTAGAATATCAAAAATGACTTCCCTTCCTTGGAAATGGGTGTGGGATTTTTATATAGAAATCCAATCCATACCTAAGATATCATCAAATTCAACCTGATAAAAAATAATATGATTTTTAGGAATTATATTCCCACAACCATGAAATAGAGAATAATTTTATGCTTGAGATAAGATCATGGTACCATTAGGGGTTTTAATAGCAAATTCAACATATAATTTTTGAGGATAATAATAAATATCGCTATATTCTTTTCATGATATGCATGAACTCATATAACTAGGCTCAAATAGGCTGAATCAATATTTAAACAAACATATTACCCCAAAAAATTTGTATCGCTATCATCAATATCATACATTGAATATAATTGTTAGCATGACCATTGTGCATTTTTAATCAGAGTGATTAATCATGAAAAGACATTCATAGGATGTCTGAAAAATGGCACCTTATATGAATGCTATGGATTGACCTCGGTTATTCTTGATAATTATTCAAATCCTTCATGATAGTTCGTAATGGGTTACTGAATTTCTAAAATATATGTTGTGGGAGTGTCTATACAAGTGTTTTGTAAGGCCTATCTTTGTGCACCATTTAATTATCGAGTCTAGATAAATGTACCCTTTTATATGTTACATCTAGGTATAGTTGTACCAAATCCATATCCACTTGTTGTATCTATACATGGATGTAATTTCATAGAACCCACTCTATCTATCATTTACTAAAATTACAAGAATGTTTAGTATACATTGAATTATCCTTATACTTATCCATAGAAATATCTATAGGGATATCAAAAAATATTTCCCATCCTAGTTTCAAAGGTTAACTAAAACTTACTTAGATACCAACTATAATGACACATGATTTTAATACATATATATTAAATCCTAGTAAATTAATATTAAATACATTTCCAAAATACCCAATCCAGAACAATAAAGGTTTCTTTTCTCTAGAAACTAGTCACACAATTTTATCATTTCATAAATGATCTTCAACATCTTGAAAAAATATCTTTCTGTTTAGTAATCTTCAAATATATACCCAACATAAACATTTCTTCATAATAGGAAGAATAAAAAAATGAGAAATAGAGAGCTCATATTCTAATTATGGTTAGATAAGGAGGATATTAATTGATGATCATATAATATAATAAAATAAGCATAAGGGTATGGGATTATTAATGCAACCAAAAAAGTTTATACATGATCTACTGCAGATAGTAGGTATGATCCATGGAAAAAACATTATTATTTCAAAAGGCATGGACCATAATATTTATACTCCACCATAAATAAATTAAAAACCATAGGTTCATGTTATATAAGTGTGGAAACATTGTATATATATAATTAATTTGGTATGCCATGTTGTATATCCAAAACTATCAAATAAAAATAGGTCAGAAATAAAAAATTGTTTTCCATTTCATAACTTATCAGGATACTTAACATATTTACCATATAGGGGTCAATCACATTTTCATATTTCCCATAGTTGATCAAGAACATCAGTTTGTTTTCCATAATTATTTCATGAGATATAAATCTTTACCCAATTCATTAGTGGGATGTATAAGTTCCACCCATCTCATAATTCATAATTTTTTATGAATAATTCGGTAATAATTAATCATATAAAAAACCATGAAAATAAATGGGTTTTATAAACATTTTATCATAGTATAAATCATGGAAAAAAATGGGATTAATAATTATTACATTAATTCATCATATCATTACCTAGAGAAAATGAATAAGTTTCATAAAAACAGTTTCTTCATAATCAGAAATAAAAAACATACAATGATGAAATAAGGATGGTATCATTGGATCATATCCCCAGTAAAATATATTAAACTCCATAATATTCCATATTTGATGAAAATAAATTTTATAAAAGTTCATTAAAACATTCTTGAGAAAAATATAATTTTTATTTTAAATCACTTATTTAAATGTAAAATATTTCAAAATATTAAGGAAAATATTTTCATTAAAAATAATTTTTTTATCATATAATGAAAACATCAAATTATTGAGTTGTCATGATGGATATTTTTTTTCATGTCGTACACATTAAAACAGAGCCCTTTCACATTTTTGGTAAAAAGTAAAAACAATCAGATTTAGAAAATGATAGAAAGATTTCCTTATAAAACAAATTATAAAAATAAAATATGGAAAAAATTTTATTTAAAATTTTATTTGTTATTATTAAATACTTTTTAAAATTATTTTTAAAATAATTCACATGGTTTTATTTGGGTTTCCGACTGAAGAGAGAAATATATTTAGTTTTTCCTTAAAGACATTAATTTTTCATCATTGGTACATGAAGTGTGTAAGTGAAATAAAAAAATTAATTTCATGAAAAAACTAAATGATGATAAAATTCATTAGTTTCTTGAGATATTAATCATAAAATATCATCATTGGATGTATAATCCTAAAAAATATCAAAAAATAATGAGATTGTAACATAAAACATTTACCAGTTTTTTCACTTTTGAGTCATAAGCCTAATGAAATAAATAAAATTATATGGATATTTATATCCCATAATTATCATAATAATGATCATAAAATATATTCATGTTTATTATATACAGAATATCAAATTAAAAACCAGTGAATAAGGCATGTGTCTCATTGAAATAAAAGTGAGACAACAATCCCTTACCTTTAATCTTGACTTCTCTCGCATCTTTAAAACCATAAGTATAATAAATATATTTTTTTTATAAATATATTATATAACCATAAAAACATATATAATAACATATATTATTTACTTATGACCCTATATTACCTATATAATAACAATTCATTGTCAAAATCATGTTTCATGTAATGGATGCTTCATTTTTTGTGTATGTTTTGGTTTAGTGTTTTCGGTACTTCTATTTATATTATTGTTAATAATATATATAATTTAAACCATGATATAAATATAATATATATTAGTTATATATGTATTTATAATAAACTATAAATTTTAAATATATAAATTGAATTACACTATTCATAGAGACGGTAGGTCCCACTAATGCTTGAACGTTGTTTCCATTTTTCTCGACGAATGGAATAAAGGAATAGTAAATAATAATCACCTTTATATAATCCTTATGATGTCATATATGTCAAATATATTCCTTCACATTATCTTTAATACCTTCCATGTAAATCCTAAGTGAAAACTAAATGGAATCACTTCGTGTGGCGGTGGTCCACCATACACACAATCGACAACTTCATTTCCCATTTTATGGACATGGAGGGGAATATATGTTATTAAAATCCCATAATATAAAATATTTATATTGGATATACTTAGTTTACTATATCATAATAATTTAAGAATATTTTAATATGGTGAAGATGAAATATAATAGAAATTCTTGGTTGAGAATGATATATCTTCCTTAGATAACCTCCATAAGTTTTCACAGAAAAATTACTACATTGGATTCCTTATCAAAACATCCTCTAGTATGTGATGAGGGAATTAAGAAAGGTATTTGGGTTGTTATTTTATAAACCAATAAGTTTTATGAGGGAGAATAAAATAGGATTGGTGGTTTGCTTTTATATGTGGGGGAGAGGACACACTTATAATTTTTGAAAAGAAACATGTGTACTGGTATTTTAAACATTCCAAAAGGATACAAATATGTATCATTATAAAACCTTATATGAAATAATTTAAATAATTCTTTATCCAATGGTATTTGAACACTTTTGATATCATTTTACCCCATATCTTTTTAGTTTAACCCTTGTTAAACCTATTTTAACATTAACCACAGTAAATAATTTTTACTATTTTTACTATTCATTTTGAACAAAAATTAAGTTTGACTTATTATATAGTAATTTTCATTATTATTATTGAGTCCATTTTTGAAAATTATATTCTGATAATTAGAAAAATATAATTTTTAATTAATCCCACAACCATGACGAAAAAGTGTTTTTCCAATGAGAAAATTTCCAACCATATAGAATGTTTAAATATAAAAATTCAACATGAATTTGGTTAAAATGAAATAAATTGATTTAATCATGTAATACAATAAAAAAATTACTTTTATAAAAATTTTAAATCACATTTATCTTTGTAATTGTTTTAATTGAAAATACATCTTTTTTAATAATTAATATTTTTACTGTTCATAAAAAAAAATTCATTTCAGTAAATTATAAAAATTCTCTCAAAGATAATTTTTACATTTATATTTAGAAAATAATTGTTGTTTAAAATAAATTATCTAAAGGAGTCAAAAATTAATTGAAATATTTGTTCACAAAAAACTATAAATCAATTTTTTATAAAATATTAATCTCAAATCATTTGAATACTTTACTAAAAATTATGTATTTTTTATCAATATAACTTCTATAATAAAAAAATTATAATTAATTTTTAAAATTTGTGTATTTATATTCATAAAACTATGTTTAATTACTCAGTTATAATTTTCATGTTTAAATAATAATATTAATTGTATATTTTGGTCTATTAAAACTTGGTGATTCATATAGCGCAAGGTGTCGAAGAAATTAAATTTTTTTAAAAAAATATTTCACCAAACTCTAGGTGTTCAAGTTATATGATTACTACATTTGAGGTTGAAGTTACAAATGATATGGTGTAACGTCCCGGCCCGACTGACCATCAAACCGGTGGCCGGACCGGTAGGTCACATGGCCTCAAGCGCGTCTCCCCGTATGCCAGAGGCTCCCGACTAGCAGTGAGGGTCTTGGAAGGTGATAGTGGGGAGACTATACCCTCTTATCAGAGTTGAACAGTGGTATTATCAGAGTGAAACACAAAAGTATTGGAAGAAGTAATAGATAAACAATGAACAAACAGCAGCGGAAGACAGATAGTGATCATTTATATAAAAGGTGGACAAAGCCAGTTTACACGTTACAAGGATGATGAATGATATAATGTGAGAACAAGAAACAATACATCAGGATTACAATACAATGTAAAAGAATAAAGAAAAGATATCAAATCCCAATGGGAATTCTTCTGAGCATCCCGAGCCCCCGCTCGGTCCTCTGCTCCTATCCCCAAGTACAAGCAGCACACCATACAACCTAGGTCCTATAAGAAAGAAGGTCTACTCGAGTACCCCAGTGCAATGGCGGCCCGATTAGGGTGTGAGATATAAATTTTAGTAGGCCGGAACCACCGGTGTCTAACCCAATCCAGGCAGTGTGTATTTAATTAAACAGGAAGCAGGTATAGCAGGATTGAATAAATAGAACAATATAGAATAACAACACCCGTCCAGGTTTCCCAAGGAAACCTAATGGCTATACAAGCTTCGGCTCGTTGCTAAGATGTTAGTATGATCATTCCATTGCAGTTACATATGTAAATATTTATAAAAGATGGCATGGGGTAAGCATGGCTCCAACCCATCATCTGAAGATTGCGGGCACGTGGTATGAATGCATCTCGTCCCTATAGGCCAACTGGCAAGGGGTATAAATTCCTCCCTTCCATAAACTTATAGAGAATAGTGGGCATGAGGTAAGAATGCCTCTCATGCCTATAAGTCAAATGGAAAGGGGTATAAATGCCTCCCTTTCATCATTCGTGATTAGTGAGCATGAGGTATGAATGCCTCTCGTCCCTATCGGTCAACTGGCAAAGGGTATGAATGCCTCCTTCCAGACATGTACTGTTACACTGGAATGGGGTATAACTTCTTCCCATCCAACCACATATCTATCACACTGACTGCTCTGGCATGGGGTATAACTGCCTCCCATCCATACATGCAATCATCACCAAGTTTTATCGGCATGTGCACACTCACATTACAACAATGTTTATATTATACTAATTATGGAATTACCTCATAAGCATTCAAGAGTCATATCACAATCACAAACAATCATACAGCCCATATCCACGTAAAAGGTTATAATCGCGTTCATACAAATATACTTAAGGAAAACCAACTCAGGTATAATTATCACATCATTCATCATATTCATCACAATTATATAAGGTACATGAGGCAACCCACTCATGTGCGGTATTGGATAACCCCCAATTCCTTCTCCATTAACATAAGTCATGCTTATTCCATTATCCTAAGGCATGGTCTTACCACCCTAATCCATTTCCTTATCAGTTTATCCATTTCATCTGATTGGGTGCAATTATCATACATTAATCGTTTGGTAAAATTCAGAGGAAAACATGTCGTCAACAATTATCACCCAAACATCACAAATATCAAGCACGCAAGCAAAAGAATATACTTCTTACATTTATCTCAAAGACAACGCACCTTTGATTGAGGGGTTTATTATTAAATCGTGATTTTAGTGATCTATCAACTATTTTAATCTTGTCCCTACAATTCACACTCTTTCCATAGAAGCATTTAATCAACTAAACTTGCATAATTAAAATAGTAAAACAAAGTACTATTAAATTATTTAAATTCTTCACTTAAATTAATGGGAATAGAGAGGGACCCTACCTCAAGGTGGATCCATCCATCCACTCTGGCTCTTAATTCTTTCTAAATCAGATCCTCCTAAGCTCCGACAAATCAAAACCAACCCGAACCCGCCAACTCACTAAGAAAAACATACCAGGAACCTCTAAAACAACCAAAGACACCAAAAGGAAGATATGAAAACCAACAACAGGTAAAACCCTTAACTTGGAAACAAACCGGAAGATCGAAATCATCGCAAACATCTACACCTTCAGTGGAGGACCTCTAATCACACCCAACGGAGTCCTAATGGACCCTTCGCATCAACCTAGAACAAGAGAAACAAGAAATAATGCAAAATCAAACACGAATCCCCAACCTAGGGTTCGACCGAATGGGATTAGGGCGAGGGAGAAGCCCAAAATCGGCCAAGGAAAGAGGGATATGGAGGGGAGTGACCTACCATGGAGAATTGAAGAAGAAAACCCCAAGAATGGAGGAGGAATCACAGGTCGAAGGGAGGTCGTAGGAGGAGGGTGTTGCGTGACGAAGGGGGCCACTCTGGGCTGTGCATGGGTCTGGTGAGAGAGGAGGTGATGGAGTGTTTAGTTTAGGTTTTATTTATTTTATTTTTATTTTCATTTAAAATATCCCAAAACCCAAATAGGAGGGCCACACACAGTTTATCCCACACGGTTTTCCAAACCGTGCGCAAACCGTGCGGCCTCTATGGTTTTCAAAACCGTGCCTCCCATCCATATACACAATCATCACCAAGTGGAATCAGCATGTGCACACTCACATTAAAGCCATATTTATATTATACTACTTATGGTATTACCTCATAAGCATTCAAGAGTCATATCACAATCCCCAACAATCATACATCCCATATCCATGTAAAAGGTTATAATCGAGTTCATAAAAATATACTTAAGGCAAACCATCTCAGGTATAATTATCACATCATTCATCATATTCATCACATTTATATAAGGTACATGAGGCAACCCACTCATGTACAGTTTTGGCTAACCCCCAATTCATTCTTCATTAACATAAGTCGTGCTTATTCCATTCTCCTAAGGCATGGTCTTACCACCCTAATCCATTTTCTTATCAGTTTATACATTTCATCTGATTGGGTGAAATTATCATACTTTAATTGTTTGGTAAAATTAAGATGAAAACATGTCATCAACAATTATCACCCAAGAATCACAAATATCAAGCATCCAAGCATAAGAATCTACTTTCTACATTTATATTGAATATAGAACACCTCTGATTGAGGGGTTTTATTATTAAATAATGAGCTTAGTGATCAATCATCTATTTTAATCTTGTCCTTGCAATTCACACTCTTTTCACAGAATAATTTAATCGACTAAACTTGCATAATTAAAATACTAAAACAAAGCAGTGTTAAATTCTTTAAATGATTCACTTAAATTAAAGGGCAAGGAGAGGGACCCTGCCGCAAGGTGGATCCATCTTTCCACTCCGGCTCTTGACGCTTTCTAACTAAGAGCCTCCTAAGCTCCGTCAAAGAGAAACCAACCCGAAACCGCCAATGCACTAATAAAAACAACCAGGAACCATAAAAACAACCAAAGACACCAAAAGGAAGCTACGAAAACTAACAACGGGTAAAACCCTTACCTTAGAAACAAACAGTCGGATCGAAATCACCGCAAACCGCTACGCCTTGGGCATCGTACCTAGAATCACCCCCAAAGGATTTCTAACGAACCCTTCGCCTCAACCTAGAACAAGAGAAACAAGAAAGAATGTGAAATCAAAAACCAATCCCTATCCTTGGGTTCGGCCGAACGGGATTAGGGCGAGGGAGAAGCCCAAAATCGGACAAGGAAGGAGAGGGAAAGAGGGGAGTGACCTACAATCTATAACTGAAGAATAAAATTCCTAGAACGGAGGTGGAATCGCCGATCAAAGGGACGCCATAGGAGGAGGGTGTCGCATGACGAAGGGGGATCTCCCTGGGCTATGCGTGGGTTTGGCGAGAGAGGAGGTGAGGGAGTGTTTAGTTTCAGTTTTTTTATTTTGTTTTTAATTTTATTTAAAATATCACAAAACCCAAACAAGAGGGTCGCACACGGTTTATTCCATAGAGTTTTCCAAACCGTGCGCAAATCGTGCAGCCTCTACTGGATACACCAGGCACCCCGCACGGGCTAGTCGCATGGTTTGGGGAAACTGTGTGCAGGCCATGGGGACTCCTCTGCCTCCATATTTTAAGCCGCATTTTTTGGGCCTCATGGTGTGGGAAACCGTGCGCCAACTATGCACCTTCTTTTGTTCTTTAAAAACCATCCTCCTTTAAGTACGACGCACCCAAAGAACCTCATGCCACCTGGGAAAATTAAAAAGCATTCTTCCATGTCCAAAAACATTAAAAAAGAGGGTTCAAACCTTCAGAACCTCATTCTGAAGCCCGATTCTAAAAACGGCCAGTTCAGTAATTGAAAAAGTTCAAATTCCCCCACTTTTTAACCCGGTTCAAAATGCAGGTCATTACATATGGTGTTAGAAAATTTAATATTATCCTAAAATTTAGCAAATTATTTATTGGATTTTTGATCTTTACACACTTTAATGTCTTCCATGTTTTCTTGTAAAAATAGATATTTTCCTAGAACCGTTAGAAGGTTGTTTCCATTATAGAATATTACTATAAATCCTGTTAAAGGAAGTATATGCCTATCAATTCCCATTAATACCCATAGATGTACCCTAGTTATATACATGATTATTATATCGTTGGTTATCTATGATATAATCTTTTTTATATAATAGATTTAAAAATATAATAAAAAATTCTATTTCTAAGAGATTAAAATTATAAACAATGGTGAATATGTGAAATTTCTTATCTTTAGAGGGGGTACATCATCCTAATAAAGTTCAGTTATAGATCCACCTCAAGTATCTCTTTTAGATGAGATTATTGGTAAATAATAAGAGATGCAATTTACGAATGGGAATGAAAATATTCAAAATGTGGATCTACCTATTTTTTTTGAAATTCATTGACGCATCTCCTTAGTAATTACCTAAAAATCTACAATAATATAATGTTTAGTATTCCATTGATTTAATGCCTGATTAATGATCTATATCAATGACTTCTTATAGAATGGATATTTTTTAATTAGTAGAGATGAATAAAAAAATTTCAATAGTTTTGGGACATGGGATTTATTTTCCCAAATGTTTCACCTGTGAGATCCCATCTTCTTTTCATTTTAAATAAATATAGATCTATGAGTTTTTGAATTTTTATGTCTAAAAACAAAAAATATAATCTTCTATGAATTGATGGCCAATTCAATCAACTTCTTAAAACTAAATATTTTTCAAAGAAGAAACTTCATTATGGATATCATCAATTTCAAATAAATAAGGAAGATATTCTAAAGAAATAAATCTATACGGATTATGGACATTATGAGTTTATAGTAATACCATTAGGATTGAATCATTCACCCTATTTTTTAATGGATATAATGAGTAGAGTATTTAAGGAAGATATTTATATTTTTTTGGAATGTATTGATGATATCTTGGTGTAATCTAAAATCTATTAAAACTATAAGAATTAATGTTGGATAATTTTTTCAAATCTTAAATAAAAAGAGTTATATTCTAAATTTACCAAGTGTAAATTATATCTTTAGAATGTTTCTTTTCTTTGATGTATTTTCTCCATGTATGGAATCTCCAATGATCCTTAAAAAATGAAGTTAAAGAATGGCCAACAAAAAAAACATTATTGAGTTAATAAGTTTCTTTGGATTGATAGGTTACTTTTCACGATTGTTTCAAAAAATCTCTTGATTGGATAACATATTATCCAAACATACATGCAAAGAGGTTAGGTTTATATCGAAAATGGTATATGAGGAATGTTTTGAATAATTGAATATGATACTTTTCTATGATATTATATTGCATATACCATTAAGAAATGATCAATTTTAGTGATATAGTGATGCAACAAAGAAGGTACATTGCTTTATCATTATATAGAATTATAAGGTTATGTTCTATTGTAACATCCAAGGTAAATAAAGAATATGAATTTTTCATATTTATTAATTTTGTAATTAAGTATTAATTTTACTTTAAAAGGTTTTCTATGTTCGATAGAGTACCCGACACGCAACAATGGGTTTCTTTGAAATCTTACGTTGCACACTAATAATATATTATTATTTTAAATGTTAGTTAACTCCTAGCTGTTGTATTGGCAGGAATGAATGAAACTAACTAAAATATGATTATACATGTTTGTTAAATGTATTTACATTTTTTCAATAAAAATTAGAGGCTTAAAATGTGAATGAATCTAATTTTAAGCATCATTTACATTAAAAGGCCGATTTATCGCCTTTTAATAGAGAACCCCTTTTAATTCTAGTTTTTGTCACTTTAATACATTCTATTTGACCAAATAAAATCCTTCTTTAGAATGGGTACCTCAAAATTTACTTTGTGTAATTTTTTGGAATTTTTCTGATAAAGTTCATTTTTAATGAATAGTGAAAAATATTGTATTTTAATTCAAAAGTGCCGTTTAATATAATTTATTTATATGGTTAGATTATATTTTTAATTGTTTTTAAAGTGAAAATAAAATATATTTTTATTATTTAATCCAATGTTGGTCATTGGAATTAATTTCACTTTGAAATTGGACATAAACAAGTATCAATCTTATGATAGTTATTGTTTTTTAAAAACACGCTATTTGTTTTGATAACAGGAATTAATTTTACAATTAATTAATTCCACTTCTATGTTTTGAATTTGAAAAAACAAAAATCATTTTTGAATTCGGAATATCAAATATATCTTAGGCTGAATTTTCAGTATTTTTCTGAAAAACTTAAATTTTTGATGAATAGTGAAACCACTTAGTGGTAGTTAAAAAACTGACTTTTTCAGTTAAATAAAATTTTACCACATTTGTGAATTTAATTTTGAAAATATGACATACATGGTTGTTATCAAGAAGTAAAATTTGATTCAATAGGATAAAAATAATTTTTGGTGAATAGTAACTTCTGACTTTTATTTACCGTGGTTAAAGGTAAATAAGGTAATTCAAGGTAAAAAGAATATTATAATAATTCAAAATTACCTTAACACTTGTCCAAAACTTATTGGTTGAGTCATTTACGACCATGTGCATCTTTGGGTCGATTTTGGAACCCCATTGAGCCACTTGGGAGTGAAAATGACAATTTACATTAATTAACTTAAAGGAAAAAAATGACAAAAGCTAATATCTTTTAGTAAATTAATCTTTATATGGTGTTATATAAGTCATATATTTGACTATAAATATTCTTTATAAAGATAAAAATATTTTTTACATGATATTATATATTTATAATTTTTATACATCAAATAATATAAGTTATTTATGACACAATAATGATGTAGTGTTTACCTCATTAATAAATCATTTAAATGAATAAGATTATAATGATTAAAATATTATCCAAAACCTGCCCAATTCATATTGGATAATTTTATTTCCACCTTGAGTCATCATATATTTGACTATATGGATTTTTCGACCATTAGTAACCTAATATCAACATATAATAAAATAATGTTTTCAAACATTCCTAAAGAGCCCCTCCTCTCCCTTATAAAAGGAGACCACTTCTAACCAATTCCACACACCTCTCAGGCCTTTTTTTTCTTGACTAAAATCTTCCCAATTATGATACGTACATCCCTCTCCTCCTCCTAGAAGCCTTACCTTAGGATGAAGGCACTTCAAGAAGTCCTTTGGTTCCAACCAAAGGGAGTTACCCATATTAAAGGTAACAGTTTCTCTTAATTTGTTCTCTTTTATTTTACTTTTCCAACACCTAAACTCTTTTATTCCATTCTTTTGTAACAACAACAGTATCCTCGATATAGTAGGATGTTGTTATGATAAGTATTAGAACTACACTTACACATACCTCAATCTAATGGATGAAAAACATAATGTTTCTTTGGATGGAAAACTAACGCCTCACGAAACGATGATTGTTCAAATATCTCCAACCACATATTGTGGTGGACATTATGATGGAACTATACTTATATATGATATATATTATGTTTATTTTTTTGTATGCTTATATATTTTTCATTTATAGCAGAACTTGATTGTTTCCATAGTGGGTAAATAAGATAATCTCATTTGAGGAAGAGTGGACTACCACCCCCTCAAAGTGATGTGACTCGTTAATGCCTTACGTGGGATGTATAAAGGATAGAGTTAATGATATTATATATGATATTATACTGGAATTATAATATAACTATGTATAATTATGTTTTAATTCAATTAAAATAAAAAATAGAAATGAAAGTAGCGTTCATGCGTACGTACGACTTACCGTCTCCATTAACGGTGCATTTCATTTCTTACCTATAAATGTTATGTACTATTACAAATATATGTGTATACTGGATATATATGATATATATTATATATAAATCAAGTATATAATTCTGGATGTAATGAACCATTGACCACATGAACAATATGTAATTATAAGAAGTCCATTTTTGACTCAAGTACCAAATATCAACAAAATGAACATTATTAACTTAAATGAGTACATAATGTTTATAACATGGTAATAAGTGATATAAAAGGAAAAATAAACTTGAAAAAGGTTCTTGAGCAAGTATAAATTAACTTTAGTTTATTATTCATGAGATTAAAGAACTACCGAGTCAAGTTGGACACGAGGTATGGGATTTTATTATCTCACTTTTAATTCCATGAGATTTCCATTGTTTGCCACTTATTCATTGCATGTGGTGTATTGTGTACTGACATTTAATATATATTATCATGATTATCATTATATTAATGGTAATCTGTGATTCATTTTGTGGTTATTAACTTTTGGTCGTACGAATCAGTTCATTACAACATGGTAAAGGGTTTCATCTCACTTTTTATTCCTGTGAGATTCATGCTATATTTGCCACTATTTCCTTTTCTGTGGTGTATGTACTGCCCATGATTGTACCATTTATGTAATATACATTAATTTATGAGTATTTAAATCTTCATTTTATGATCCTTATTTCATGTGGAGTATGTTTTGTATGTTACCAAATCGGTAAGGGAACTATTCACCCTCCTCATTATAAAAGACTTCTTTTTGTTATGTCTTTCAATTTACATCTTATTATGTTGGGATATGTTCTTTTATATCATAATTGATGTAAAATTTATCTCCAAGTGATGAGATACCCTTTTTATCTTACCAACCCATTTTATGAATTTTAAAGTGACGTTGTTAGGCTGTTGAATTTTTACAAGGGAACTCTTTAACCCAATTTCAGTTATTTGGGTTCAACTTGTACTTATTGAATATGTTATCCAATGAATATGTGTGAATTACCTATGATTGTTTTACACTTAATATCCACTTATATTGTCTGTATTTATATTTTTCACAAATAATTATGTGACTGATTTATCCTTAATTTAAGGATACCATCTTTATAAGGGATTTCATCTCAATTTACATTTCCATTGAGACTTCATTATTTTTATGCACCAATTCACTCTAATTTTGTGAATATACAATACTTTGACATATTATATCATGAATCCCTTTATTCTCATTATCGTCTAATGTTCTGATTAAATGTTATTCCTTAATTATTTTTATTCAAGTGTCTCTCTTTTTGTTAAAAAACACTTTAACTAAAATATCATTTTAAATGTTTTAAAGATTTATTGTTAAAAACATTTCTCTTTAATGTACATGTTCTCAAAATGGGTTTTAGGATTTATTTATATTAACATTAATGTTTTCAAATGATAATTCATTTAAATGCTTCAAAGTGGTATGGGACACTTTGATTCAAAAATCTCTTTTTAAATGGTTTTTAAAATGATTTGATAAAACATTGTTTATTTCAATATCTTGATTTGATATATTAGGACGTAGAAATGTTATTTTTTATTTATACATGTGTTATATGTGATGATTATGTTATGTTTATTGAGCGTTGTTTACGTATATGTGTGGTTATGTGATAAACCTAGGGCGGGTGATCCTGAGATAGCTCTCCAATGCATTGGGTAATGTGATGGAGGTAAACGTGATGTTTCTCCTAAGAGATTTAGGGAATATACTGTTATGGGTATTCCAAGTGTAACTCCCTATGTAGCTGTGATAGCTACAATTTAAGTTTGATATGGATGTCATAGGTAACCTTTATGATTTATGATTTGTGTGTGTTATTCATAAATCTTTTGATTTTGTAATGTATGGTATGATTGAAAAATATAGTTTCATTGATTTGTATTTATTGATGAGATATTGTTTTCCTTCGTTATTTTATAACCCTTACTGAGCTTTTTATGCTCATCCTATGTTTTTGAAATGTTTTCCACAGGAAATAAAGATGAATAGGGTCAAGGATGGGATTAAAAAAATCATGTTGTCTAAAATATAAAACTAGACGTGTTTCTTTTCAAGAGTTTTTATTTTATGAAAAAATGGATACTGAGTAGTAGTGTCTACTTGTAATATTTAAGTTGTTATGTAATAGTTATGTCCTAATTATCTAAAACTCTAAACCTAAAAAGATCCTCAATATGAATTATTCATTTAATTCAACATTATGTAATGTTATAAGGTCCGGTCCTTATAGTTGGTATCAAAGGTCGGTTAAGATAACTTTAGAGGTTAGGGAATTCTTTAATCATAAGTGACATTACCATAATTGTTAGGATTTCAGAAATAGTCACAGTTTTTATAGATAATGTGAATGAGTTTGAGATAACTTGAATAAGTATATCTTAGTGTTTACCCTCCTCATAATATATTATATGATGATTTTACTAATATACTCACACTGACCTTTTTGGTTTTAGTAAATGGATGGATCTAGCAGGTACCAATGTAACAGTGGATGTGAAGAAAACTATAACGGTTTTCTAAATGAGAAACTGAATGATATGTGAGCTGCAATGTGAACACTTTTGGTTATTCTTGACCAACAATATAGAGTCAGGATTGACCACCTGAACCTTAGTGATCTTTATAAGGCATAATATATGATAGAAACAAATCCCTACAGAAGATTAAGTAATAATCATAAAGGTAAGTGTGTTCAAAAACCTATTTGTCAAAGATGTGGAAAGAAAAACCTAGGAAATGTTTCAAAGGGACAGAAAGATGCTATATATGTGAAAATTAAGGTCATAAAGCAAGAACCTGCCATAGAAAAATAAATCATCTAGTTGACTCTAGGAAAGGGAAAGACTTCCATTATGATGGATCAATTGAATGTATTAAATGTGGTGTGCATTGTCATTATGAAAACACATTTTTTATGAAGAAGGTTTGGTAATGGGATCACCATGATCATAAAAATATTCTTTTACCAATACCTAATTTTATTCTGATTGAGGATGAAAAAACTGACAATGACCAATGAAAGGTATGGATTATTTCTTAACATTTGTTTTCCTATAATTGAAATCTTAGGATATGATTCACGATTTTGTTTGTAGGAAAGAAGTATTTCAGAATAAGTTGGAATGGAATGGTTAATGGATAATGAAGAATTTTGAATGAGTAATAAGTCAACATATATGGTATTCAAGAGTTCTAGTAGAATTTAGGATGGTGAAATGCTTAAAAGTATTAAGGCTCTTCTGATGATGGGATTACATTAGAAGAATTTTTATAGTATGTGTAACCCTGATGTTTGATATATGAAAATTTTATTCAAGGAATAATTATCTTCTCTTTTTTGGATATAGTTATAAAGAACCATTTGGATTTGTGTGATCATTGAATTTGAGGCAATTACTGGTTAATACATTTTGAGATTAACAACAAAAGTTATTAGATAACATTTTTGGTTAAAATATGTTATGGTTATTTTTGATTAATTTACTTCTTTTGGGGAATGTTATAAAATTGTGTAGTTTTTGAAAAGGGACAACACGCAAACCGTGTGACAGCCCATCGCGTCGAACAAAGATGTGGGAATCGAACCAATAACCAAAGTTAGATTGGTATTTATCACCTACCACTGAACTATATGAAGTCACTAGTTAGTATGACAAATTATTTTTAGTTAGATGTTCTTATGAATCAGGAATAAGTTTATTTTGGGTTATCTATGGAAATGATTAACCTATCATGGAGAATATGTGATTAGGTTAATTGCATTTCAGTATGACACTTTAAGAGTAATTGGTGTTATTTGGAGATAAATGTTAAGATTTACCATGTAATACTATGTGATTAAATCCTTCAGATATTTGCATTTCAATATTAGTTTGGATTACATTTAAGAATATTAAGGATAATTGTTTATTTAATGGTATTTCTTGAACCTTGGGTTCTTTTTGTTGAATTTTGGAGATTAAGAGTAGTATTTATTTTTATAATGGATTGTCATTTTGGTGATTGTCTGATCTTGTACTAAAAATTTTGGTTTTAATTGATGTTTAAATACAAGGGAAATAGATATTTCTCCTTTTGTGGATTATGTGATTCTCTAGAAGATGATTCTTTTTCTTTTGATGTGACCAAGTCTTTTTGAATGCTCATCGTTTAGAGAAATGATTAGTTTTGGTAGAAACTTATTAAAAGATGAAACTCTACTTGAAGGTAAGTATATTTCCTTATGTTTTTATTCTATGTAGAAAATGAGTTCCTAAACATTATGAAAAGGAACGTAAAACAAAAATGTTGTTGGTTTATGTTTCCTACTGGGTAATCAAATACTATTTACACACATCATAAGTTTTTGATCTTCTTGTGGTTAACTTTCTCCTAATCATGTTTCCTATCACTCTCCATTAGAACATGACCCTTTGTTTTCTCCACCATATCCATGTTTTCATGGATTCTTAGAATGGGTTATCTCGGGTGACCATTGTACTTATCTTTCTTTCTTTTAAAGTGATAGTTTTACTTACTCTTTTTTCCGATATGGGACTTTCAATAAAGTTTCTGAGCCCAAATTTTAAAATTGCGAAGATGAAATTCCCAAAAGTCGGGAAGGATGTAACATCCTAGGTAAATAAAGAATACGAACTTTTCATATTTATTAATTTTTTAATTTAATATTTATTTTATTTTAAAAGGGTTGCTATGTTCGATAGCGTACCCAATACGCAACAACAGGTTTCTTTGAAATATTACGTTGCACACTAATAATATATTATTATTTTAAACAGTATGTAACTCCAAGACGTTGTGTTTGCATGAATGAACAAAACTAACTACAATATGATTATACATTTTTGATAAATGTATTTACATTTATCCAATAAAAATTAGAGGCTTAAAATGTGAATGAATCTAATTTTAAGCACAATTTACATTAAAAGGACAATTTATTGCCTTTTAATGGAGAACCCTTTTTAAATATAGATTTGGTAACTTTAATACATTCTATTTGACCAAATAAAATCTTTCTTTAGAATGTGGACATCAAAATTTTCTTTGTGTAAATTGTTTGGAATTTTTTCGATAAAGTTCATTTTTTAATGAATAGTGAAAAATATTGTATTTTAATTCAAAAGTGCCTTTTAATCGAATTTATTTATATGGTTAGATTATCTATTTTATTGGGTTTAAAGTAATATTAAAATATATTTTTACCATTTAATCCAATGTTGGTCATTACAATTAATTTTACTTTGAAATTGGATAAAAACAAGTATCAATCTTTTCATAGTTATTGTTTCTTAAAAACACACTATTTGTTTTGATAACGGGAATAAATTTTAAAATTAATTAATTCCACTTATATTTTTTGAATTTGGAAAAATATACATCATTTTTGAATTCAGAATATCAAATATAGAATAGGCTGAATTTTTGATATTTTTCTGAAAAACTTCTATTTTTTATGAATGGTAAAACCACTTAGTGGTAGATAAAAAACCAACTTTTTCATTTAAATGAAATTTTACCACTTCTGTGAATTGAATTTTGAAAATTCGACATACATGGTTATTATCAAGAAGTAAAATGTGGTTCAATAAGATGAAAATAATTTTTTGTGAATAGTATCTTTTGACTTTTATTTACCACGGTTAAAGGTAAATAAGGTAATTCAAGGTAAAAACAATTTTATAATAATTCATAATTACCTTAAAACCTGTACAAACCTTATTGGTTTAGTCATTTACGACCATGTGCTTCCTTGGGTAGGTTTTGGAACACCATTGAGCCACTTGGGAGTGATAATGACAATTTAGATTAATTAACTTAAAGTAAAGGTAAAAATGACAAAAGCAAATAACTTTTAGTAAATTAATTTTTATATGGTGTTACATAAGTCATATTTTAGACTATAAATATTATTTATAAAGATAAAACGATATTCTAAATGATGGTATTTTTTTATAATCTTTAGACATCAAATAATATAAATTATTTATGACACAATAATGATGTAGTGTTTACCTCATTAATAAATCATTTAAATAAATAAGATTATAATGATTAAAATATTATCCAAAACCTATCCAATTCCTATTGGATGATCGACTATAATTATTTTTGGACCATTGGAAACATAATATCAATATATAATAAAATAATGTTTTCACACTTTCCTAAAGATCCCCTCCTCTCCCTTATAAAAGGGGACCACTTATAACCAATTCCACGCACCTATAAAGTTTTTTTCTCATCCAAAATCTACCCCCATTAAGCTCTCTACATACCTCTCCTCCTCCTTGAAGCCTTACCTTAGGAAGAAGGAACTTCAACAAGTCCTTTTGTTCAAACCAAAGAGAGTTACCCAAATTAAAGGTAACAGTTTCTCTTAATTTGTTTTCTTTTGTTTTACTTCTCCAACCCCTAAACTCTTTTATTTATTTCTTTTGTAAAAACACAAGTATCCTAAATATACTATGATTTTTTTATGATACAGATTCTAACTACACTTACACACACCTCCATCTAATGGATGAAGAACATAATGTTTCTGTGGATAGAAAACTAACGCCTCACGAAACGATGATTTTTCAAATATGTCCAACCGCCTCTCATGGTGGCCATTATTATGGAAATATTTTAATATATGATATATATTATGTTTATGTTTTCTTTATGCTTCTATATTTTACATTTATATCACGCCTTTATGGTTTCCATAGTGGGTAAATATGATAATCTCATTTGAGGAAGCAAGGACTACCGCCCCCTCAAAGTGATGTAACTCATTAATGCCTTATGTGGGATTTATAAAGTATAAAGGTAATATATTATATATTATATTATACTTTAATTATAATATAACTATGTATCATTATGTTTTAAATCCATTAAAATAAGAAATATAAATGAAAGTAGCGTTCATGCGTACGTACGGCTTACCGTCTCCATGAACGGTGCATTTCATTTCTTACCTCTAAATGTTATGTACTATTATAAATACATGTATATAATAGATATATATTATATCTAAATCATGAATATAATTCGGGATATAATGAACTATTTACCACATGAACAACATTTAATTATAAGAAGTCCATTTTTGACTCAAGTACCAAATATCGACAAAACAAACATTATTAACTTAAATGATTACATAGTATTTATAAAATGGTAATAAGTGATATAAAAGAAATAATAAACTTGAAAAAAGTTCTTAATAAAGTATAAATTAACTTTAGTTTATTATTCCGGAGATTAAAGAACGATCGAGTCAAGTCGGACACGAGGTAAGGGGTTTTCTTATCTCACTTTTAATTCCATGAGATTTCCATTGTTAGACAATTATTCATTGCATGTGGTGTATTTTGTACTGATATTTAATATATATTACCATGATTATCATTATATTCATGGTACTCTATGATTAATTTTGTTGTTATTAAATTATTTTCATACGACTCAGTTGATTACAACATTTTAAAGGGTTTCGTCTCACTTTTTATTCCCGTGGGATTTATGCTATATTTGCAACTATTTCTTTTTTTTGTGGTGTATGTACTACCCATGATTTTACTCTTTATGTAATATACTTTCATTTATGAGTATTTAAATCTTCATTGTATGATCCTTCTTTCATGTGGCGTATGTTTTGTAAGTTACCAAATCAGTAATGGAACTATTCACCTTCCTCTTTATAAAAGACTTATTTTTTGTTATGTCTTTTAATTTACATATTATTATGTTGGGATATGTTATTTTATATAATAATTGATGTAAACATTATGTTCAAGGGATGAGATAACCTTTTTATCTTATCAACTCATTTTCTGAATTTTAAAGTGACGTCGTTAGGCTGGTGAATTTTTACAAGGGAACTTCTTAACCCATTTTCAATTCTTCAGGTTCAACTTGTACTTATTGAATATGTCATCCAATGAATATGTGTGAATGACATATGATTGTATTAAACTTAATATACACTTATATTGTGTGTATTTATATCTTTAACACATAATTATGTGATTGATTTATCTTTAATTTAAGGATACCATCTTTATAATGGATTTCATCTCAATTTACATTTCCATTGAGACTTAATTGTTGTTATGAACCAATTCACTCTTATATGGTGTATATACTGTACTTTGACATATTATATAATTAATTACATTATTCTAATGATATTATAACGTTATGATTAAATGTTATTCCTCAATTATTTTTATTCAAGTGTCTCTCTTTTTGTTAAAAAACTCTTTAACTAAAATATCGTTTTAAATGTTTCAAAAGGTTTTATTATTCAAAATATTTCTCATTAATGTCAATGTTTTCAAAATGGGTTTTAGGATTTATTTATATGAACATTAATGTGTTCAAATGATAATTCATTTAAAATCTTCAAAGTGGTATGGGACACTTTGATTCAAAAATCGCTTTTTAAAAGGTTTTGAAAATGATTTGATAAAACATTGTTTATTTCAATATATTTATTTGATATATTGTAATATGGAAATATTATATTTCCTTTATACATGTGTTATATGTTATGATTATGTTATGGTTATTAATCATTTTTTACATATATGGGTTGTTCTGGGATAAACCTAGGGCGGGTGAGCCCGAGATAGCTCTCCAATGCATTGGGTAACGTGATGGAGGTAAACATGATGTTTCTCCTAAGAGATTTATGGAATATATAATGATGGGTATTCCAAGTGTAACTCACTATGTGGCTGTGATAGCTATAATGTAAGTTTTATTTGGATTCCATAAGTAACATTTATGATTTATGATTTGTGTGTGTTATTCATAAATCTTTTGATTTCGTAAGGTATGGTATGATTAAAAAATATAGTTGCATTGATTTGTATTTATTGATGGGATAATGTTATCCTTCCTTATTTTATGACCCTTAATGAACTTTTTATGCTCATCCCAAGGTTTTGAAAAATTTTCCATAGGAATTAAAGATGAACAGGGTCAAGGATGGGATCAAGAAAAATTCATGTTGTTTAAAATATAGAACTAGACATGTTTCTTTTTAAGAGTTTTTATTTTATGAAAAAAATGGATACTAAGTAGTAGTGTCTACATGTAATATTCAAGTTGTTATGTAATAGTTATGGCCTATTTATCTAAAACTCCAAAACTAAAAAGATCCTCAATATGAATTATTAATTTAAATCAACATTATTTATTGTTATAAGGTTGGGTCCTTATATATATGATTCATGTTATTTGAATACTCATGAACAGAACAATCTAACCCTTGATCTTCATTTCAAATTCATAATATTTTTTGAATATATAAAAAATTATCTCTATGGGTAAATATATAATATATACATATATCATAAGAGTCTGAAATATATATTTTCATAGAAATATCTCAATATGGGGCATAGGTAATTCCATTATTTACTTAAGGATTATTATTTTTCAATACATTATCACTCAGGGAAGGAACATAATATAGAAGATACCATTAGGAGGAAATATCATAGAGACCTGACCAAAATGAGGATTTACAGGGATCCGATATTCTAGATTTTAGGGAATATGATTTTGGGAATTAATAGTAAGGGAAAATGACACACATTTTTCAAATTATTTACAAGAAAATATATATTAGAAAATATAATATGTTCTCTTTCTGACGATGATAATTTAAAAAATCAAATTAATGTCATGAATGAAGAAAAATTAATAGACTGTGTCTCTGAATTTGGAATTCTAAAATTTGGAATTAGTCTGTATGTTCTATCTATATATGAGATGAAAAGTTAATTATTAGATAATTCCTTGAGATCAAATTTATATATAAACCAAGGTAGCACTATAATGTACTGGGATCTAAATAAAAATTTAATGTGGGATAATTTGAATTGGGGAATCGGTGAATATGTATTGATATGAATGTTTTTTAATAGGTGAATGTTGAGTAAAATCATCCTAGAGGACTCAGAAATCCACTACATATTCCTATGTTGAAATTATATGAATTGTATATCGAATTTTTCTATGGATTACCAAATAGTCCTAGAAATAATGATGCAATATGAGTAATTACTATTCTCTTGACCAATTAAACACACTTACTCACTACAAGATAATATTTAACTCATGTGTTCCATACACAGATATATAATAATGAAGTCGTAAGACTTCATAATGTGCCTATATAAATTGTATCTACTCGTGATGCATGATTTACATCCAAATTTAGGAAAATAATTGAAAATGATCTTGATACAGAGTTTTATTTATACCCTACCTATCATCCTTAAACTAATAGAGAATATAAAATGACTATTAAAACATTTGAAAAAATGTTGAGGATTTTCTCACATGAATTTCAAGATATATGGGATTATTATTTACATTTTGGAGATTTTTTTTAATAAAAATAGTTTCCATTCGAGTATTTAAATGGTCTCATTTGAAGAATTACATGGAAATAGATATCATACTATAATATTTTGGGGATGAAGTTGGTGTAATGAAACTTATTGGCCTAGAAATTGTGGAAGATAGAATGAGGATGGTAAATACTATTCATTTTTATATTATAGAATCTCAATGTTTGAAAAATATTATTACTGACAACTGATGGAAGGATCTGTAATTTCAAGTGGGAGATCACATTTTCTTGAATGTATATCCATGTAATGGTTCTATAATGATTGGTATGAAAAAAAAATTAATCTCCATGTACATCATACATTTTGAAATTATAGAAATAATTAGAGTTTAGTATTATCATTGAAAACTCCAAAGAGTATCTATAAAGTACATGATGTGTTCCATAACTCATTTTCAAGAATTTTATGCCCAAACCAGCACATGTTTTCACCTCTAAAAAAATATAATTAGAACCTGATCTGTCTTATTGTGAAGATCTTATACTCATTCTTGAAACTATAGAACAAGTGTTTCAGAATCAGATAACTCAATTATAAAATGTACTTTATATAAATCATACAATTGATGAAGCAACATGGGATCCTAATGATGTTATAAATAATAACCACCCAAATCTATGTAAAATGTAAAATCCACTAGAATTTTGAGAATGAAATTTTTGAAATAGGAAATTATGTAACACCTAATATTGATTTATAGTAATTGAAAATTTTATATTAATAAAACTATAATTCAATGACCAATTTAATATTTTATGACAAAAAAATTATAATTTTAAAGGATTTATATTGATTTTAATCTTACTATTTCAAAACAAACCTAGAATGATTTTTGAAAAAATTTCTCTTAGAAATTAGATTTTATTAATAATTAAAAATTTAGTATTTATATGGTAAAAAATTTAATGGAAATAAAGTTATATAATATATTTAAATAAAAATATATTTATTATCTAATTTGTATAAATAAATATATAACCATTTTCAAGTAAAAAAGGGATATTTTATCAAAAAAATAAAATGGAATATTGATTTTATCTTTAATTAATTGAAATAATATGTAATAATGAATAATTTAAATGGAATATATATTATATATGACAATTTATGAATTTAAATTTCTAAAATTATTATAACTAGTAAAGGAGTTAATGTAAGATCATTTTATGCTTGAAAAATAGATTTCCTAAAAAATAATTTTTCATCATGTTTCGCTAGTTTATTTTTAAATTAATTTATGATGATTATAGGAATGGTATTTGTTTAAATGGTTTCCCAATTCAAATACAAAATTTTAAATTTTATAATGATGTCACATCCATTTTTCTTCATTATTATAGTAAAAATGGTAAAAATTGGTTATCAAAAATAAGCTTAAAACATATTTACTGAGGGGATAATCTAACGATATAATGTTTATAATGACCAAAAAACATGTCTAAATCTTATTATATGAGTTTATTTTGTCCATAACCTTATCAAATTCAAAATATTATTCATTTTGGATCCATTTTTCCAAGACTTTGAATTAATAATATTTTAAATCATTGAAAAAATAAAAATGTACCATTCACCTCAATAATAAAATGGCACCACCTCCACAAAATTATTCACACCTATTGATAAATATATATCAAAAAATTATCCCAAAATAACTCCCTATAATTATTATCCACATTATAGAGTTTTCGGTCTTCTCAGAAGACCAACCCAAGGGTCCTTAAAGAGAAATCTAGAGGATCTCATTCAAAGAAGAGTAAATCATCTTAACCAAACACTTTCATTTTTCTTATTATTTTACCACCCTAAGTTATATATTAAACATTGAAATATAATTAAAAATTTACATACCATATAATTAAATGTTATTATATTGATTAAATAGTATTTATCTATCTTCATCTCCATCAAATAGGAATTAAAGCCATCACTTGTGTGTATTGCGGACTACCGCCTCGTGAACCGATATAATTTGTTTTCTATTATTTCCAGACATAAAAATTCATAATGATGAAAAAAATGAATAAATATTATATCTATGACATAACCTTTATTATATAAATTTAATATATCATCTACCTTCTTTCCATTCCATCTGTTAAACATGTCAACATCACTCATGCATATATCTGGATTACTACCTCCACAAAGTGTTGAAATTAATTTTTCATATTTTATTTTCATAGATTATTATAAATAAGTATACAATAAATATTAAAATAAATTATATCATAATTAATAATATTTATATTATAAAATCAATATAAAGGAATAGGAATGAGAACTTCCATGACAATGAAAACATGAGAAAACGTAGTAGTTAACACTATAAAAACGATAATAGTGAAACATTATTACGGAATGGGTGCCAAGATATCATAAATGTATCATTTATGATAAAATAAATAGAAAAATGGTTTTTATATAAATTAATAATAGTTTTTGAACCATTATATAGGAAGTTAAATCATTTTTAACTATGTAGATGCATGAGGTAATGTATCTCATTACAATTTCCACTTCATTGAGACATATTTGGTATTATGTACCTATTTTATTTTTTGTGGTTTATATACTACCCATTTTATGTATTTATCATGAATATATATATATTACTGTTTATTAAATATTAAATTCAATTTTATTCATTCAAAGGATTATAATTTAAAAGTTACTAAAGAGGTAAGAATTTATTTTTCAAGCTTATTTTATAAGATTGCTTCTAATTTGTATTAAAGTAATAAAATAATATATCATTCATAAAATACAAAAAATTTCTTATATTATAGATATTTAATGAATTTTTATTTTTTAATTAAAATTTTTATCTCCTATGATCATGAATCAAGAAAATAAATCTTTAAATTAAAATATGATCTTATTTCTTTTTTCCGATCAGGTAAATTATTCTTAAATGTCCATATTTTTAGAAATGTTTTTATTGAATACCTTTTTGTTTACTCAAATTATTTATTATGGACATATTACATTATAAATTAATTAATATATGGTTTGAAGGAAATTATTCTATGGTTTTCCAAAATGGTAATGGTATACTTTATTTATAAAAAAATTCAAAAGTAATGTTTCTTTTTAATATATACGATATTTAAAAATTATAATCCCACCCAAACAATTTTATTTTATTTAGCATCTTTTATATATTTTGAGTTTTTTATAAATAAAATTATTTATTGAAATTTTATTTCAAATTTTTTTATTCCATTTTATTTTATTATTCAAAAGGCTTGATTTTACTACAATACCGAAATTTCTAATGAATTAATGGTTATATTTTACCAATTATAAATTTTGGGGTTATTAAATTTCTCTTAAGAAATTTATTTTTCTATTATAATATTTTATTAGACATATACATATTATTTTTTACATCTGTAGGATTATTTCCTAAGCTATATACAATTTCTATATACAATGTTTTATTATGAAAGTTATTTGACTAACTACGGATACGTTGATATTATGTACTCTTTACTCAATATAGAAATTTATTTATGAGGCATATTGTTTATGAATTAAATTTATCATTAAATGTATGGTTAATGTATTGTAAATTAAATTATTTCTGAGGATAAACATTATATATCCCCTCAATGCATCAATAAGTCTCATGAGAAAAATAAATCTGAAAGCCTTATCAATTTGGATTTTGGTGTATACCTACCCATTGACTTATATTTTAATAGAACAAGGCCATGATGGAAAGATATAATGATTTAAAATATCATAAAATATAACATCATGACATTAAATCCTTGATAATTCAGTTTTTATTTTCTATGAGATTACTTCATTAATATTATCCGTGAATGCATTTTGTGCTCAAGTTGTTGATTATATGTACTTTTTTGAGTTATTAACCTTATCATGCTGATTATTCCTTATTTACTGATGCTATATTATACTATATGAAACCAACACTTATCATTTTATCATACCATTATTTTTCCCTGTCCTCGTGATATGAATAATAAATCTATGAATGAGATACAAGGATTCATAATATTTACCTTTACTATGTTTTCCATTTTATTTCATATATAAAATTGGAATCATGTATGTATCAACATATTCAAGACTAAAAAATTGATCAATCCTTGTTGATGTTATCCGTTTTATCTTATGTCAACATAATAATTTATACACTAATTTTGGGTTACTAGAGTTGGTGTTGTTACAGTATGTGTGGACTACCGCCTTCACATAATGATATGATTCATTTTCCATAATTACCTCACATTTATAGATATAATAGGGGACTAAATAACTATATATTATATTAATGATATAATTATAATTTTATAACTATAAAATATTATTTAATTTCCTTCTTTAATTCCATTAGAAAATGAAAATATTATTTTTGTGTATGTACAATTTACTACCTCCATTAACAATATAATTAATTTTTTAATCTCTCTCTTTCATGGACAGTTATAAATATATGTATAGTGAATATATATGATATTTATATCATTATTAACATTGTATAATATATATAACCATGATTATGATTGCAAAGACTAAAATAGATGAATTGAATTATACATGAAAAATGAATTCATTATGACATAGAATAGTGGTTTTCATAAAGAATTGTTAATGAATTTGTGATAATATGTTATAAGTAAAACTTTTATCATATTAAAAGTATTAATATGTTTATATTAAATCGTTATAATAAAATTGTTTTTATTATAAAACAGGTTAGAGTTCTTAAAAATCAAGTTAAACATAAGGTAAGGGTATTACGCTACAATCTCAGTTTTTACTAGGATTGGTTGTGATAAAATTTATGATAATGAAATTCTATGGTATATCCCTCAATAATATTATGTATTTTCTCACCATATGGTTATTTATGTAAATTAAAATTTTTTCCTTCCATTTTCCTCACTTTATTTACTTGAAATATATAAATAAGGTTTTTAAGGAAAAAAATATTTTTTCTACTCTATTAAGAATATTTTTCTTCCTTATCCATACTTTCATTAATATATTTTAAGATTTTTTTCACTATTGTATAATTAAATATTAAAGAAATTTTTATCCTTGTTTTAAATTATATAAAATGGTTAAAATGACCCACCTTCTCATTTCTTGAACAAGGTTCTTTTTACCAAAGTGTTAATAGAATCTTTGTTTTCATGTATACCACATAAACGATTTTTTCCAAGGTCATGACTAATATTTTATTTGAAGATTAATTCATAATTTTCAATCCATATTTTCAATGAAAGTTTTTTTCCTAATATTATATAAATTTTTAAATTTTAAATAAGTGATTTTAAAATGAAAAGTGTATTTTCATCATGAAATGTCTTTATGATCATTTAAATGTATTTTTAACTACGAATTTTTTGTTGATATTACTTATGCTTCACTAGAGATATGATCTGATGATAACATATTTATCCATTATTTGAATGGTTTAAAATTATGATGATGAGATATTAATGAAACATGTTTCCAATTCCACTAGTTAAGATATGATGTAATGAATAAAAATTCAAGATATTGTGGTATATATGTGGATGGATTATGATTAAGTGATTGGTGGGTCTATTATATACCTTGAATGAATTAGGTAATGTTTAATTTTTGTGAGATCAAAGGTTACATGTGAGGTTAATTCCAATAAATAAATATAGTACAAGGGATGTTATCTGAATCCTAAATCATGAACACAAGTGATTATCCCAAGCCTGACATGTAGTTAATGTCTTGGTTGGTAGCCTTGACATAATATTTGTTTGATTTTGATTATGTGAAACAATTTATTCCACTCTCTATTTTATGTTCTTATTCATATGATATGGTCTTTGGGATTATGATATCTGATTCTGGTATGATTCATGTGTTAGGATTATATAAATACTTCTGTCGTGATATTATTACATTTGATTATAGATTGATATCTCCCATGTTAACCCTTACTGATCATCGAAGATTACTGTTTATTATATTTGTTTTCATAATTTTATATATAAGTTTTCAAGTATTTTATAACTAATAAGTGTACTATGTGAGATTAATGTTTCTTATGATGATTAATATCTTTCATAATATAATATTATTATGGATCCATTCTTAAAAACACTAATAATTTGTGTATTTTTATGATATGTGCTTAATATTAATCTAAAATGATGTAGTATTTATGTATGTAATGTTTGGGTCACCATATAAATACAATAGAATAAGTGATAAGGTTTTAATAATAATAGGAGGATAGATTAACTTGGATCTAGCATGGAAAATCACCTTAGATCCATCATGATGCATGTGGGAAATAGATCATCTAAATAGAAAAAATGATTTTAGAGGGATCTTAATGACTAGGGAGAACTGAAATTCGAATTTAAATAATATTGAATTAAATAAGAGTGTGCGAAAATTAAAAAATTCTAATTATTTTAGAAAATATGTATTTATGATAGAAGTTAGTATTCCTAGGGAACCTAGGTACCTAGTAGAATCACATGGTCACCCTCACCTTCACTAGGCTCATTGTTTCCTCGATGCCACATATAGTTTAAAAACGCAGGTGATATAATCTCTTAATTTTCTAAAACATTTTATAAATCCTTGTATTTACAAACCAAACCTCAAACTAAACCTAAAAACACATTAAATTTCATAATTAAAATTTAAAATTAATTATAAATCATAATGAAAAAATGGAATATACCTGAGAACCTAAACTTATAACAAGATATTTTTTCAAAACTATAAATTTATTTTAGAACACATGTTACATTTTAAATCCATCCCCCTAAGACATAGGTCATTTCATGTTCTCCACCATATTATTTCTAATTTCCAATTAGTGTAGGGAGATTCTAAACCCAAGGAATCACTACCTCACATGAACCTATATTAACCATAAGCTCCCTAATGAATAACCCAATTCATCAACTACACACTTGATGAACAATTATTTAATTCACCATAATCTACTAAACACCAAAAAATTATATCATCCAATATGTATACCAAAAACTAATAAAAAATACATTTCAGAAAACAAACACCATAATACCTAAACTAAATTCCAGAAGAAAAAAACATAGAAATTTTTTATATCAAATCCTCACCCAAAATTTTCTCAAACTCTAGATTACTACTTTCCAAGAAAAATATCATTACAAATATCAATGAATATATATGTGTTTAATGAATTAATACTGAAGTAATAATAATTATATAATACCATATGATATTAATACCCAAAACATACTATATTATACCCTAATTCCCCTAAAAAACAACCTACAAATTGCATCAGAACCTAAGGTAATATCCAATACAAGTTTTACCTAAGGTCTACCATAACATCCCTACCATTTATTATAATTAATTTCAGAACACCCTTTTTTTAATATTTTTTGAAACAAAAATCATCTACTCATCACCGGTTTAAAAAAAATTCAATTCAATTAATTTCTCAGAACCACCTCAACTATTGTAGATTAAATTGTGGATGACATATTTTCTTCACTCCTATTTTTTAAAACCATTCTCCAAGAAAATAAATTTTGAAATCCACTTCATATATTCTTTTTTCAAAACATCATAGTTTACAAAGTATATTTCCACATTAGTTTATGAAAATCATTCATAAGTTAATATGCCAAAACTATAAATAATTAATCTTTACAATTGTTATAAAATCATGAAAAAAATAATAAAAAATAGATCAGGTCTACCAATATACTAGTGAATATATTTAACAACATAAAATTACAATTCATTAAATAGAATTAGAATATCATATATAACAGTTCTTAATCATAATATTGTATATGTTACTATACTAAACCAAAAACAGGTAACATTATTTGGTATTCAAATTATTTAACTATCCTAAAACTGATTATCACTAAATAATGAATAAAATCAATTAAAAAATCACAATACCTATTAAATAATCACTATAGATAAAATGGTTATAAAAAAATAGAAAAAAAATAACACACTCAAGAGAAAAGTGTTAAACAAATATTAAATCCCAATATAGAAAATACGGTTTCATCATAAATATCTTCATATATGTGAGTAAATATATTTAATTGTATAGAAAATAATATTTTTTTCCTGAATTTTTTTATATTGATAGAAAAAATATAATTAATTGAAGGAATTCACACACATATATATATATATATTATAATATAAGTAAGATTTTAAATGTCCAATTATTCTACAAAATCTAATGATGAATGAACCTATTATGAAATTTTGTTTTGGTTGAGGTGTATAATACTATCGAGTTATATCCAATTACACACTGTATAATAAAAAAAATACTTTTCTCGAATCTATGGGGCCTACATTGTACCTGTATATCCCATGATAATAAGATATTATATTATGAAGGGGAGTATATAATCTATTTATGGTTTACTTATTATGTTTTGATAGTCCTGGCTCATATATAAGAAAACTAAAAATTAAGTTAACAAAATATCTTTTTGATACAACTTTCTAGAAAAACTATCATGCCAAAATAAATTGTTCAGGTAACTCCTCGAGTTTTAATGAATTATTATTATTTTTGATAAACTAAAATTATTTGATTTCTTTTATTTCATGATACATTAATTTATTATTTCTTTATATGAAACTCTATGTTAATATTGCACTATAAACAATACATAGATTAAATTTTTTTACAAAAAACATTATTATTTTGGATTTTTTCTGCACACAATTAAATGTTCCGTTTATATCTTGTGTTACATAAAAGAGCGAGTTTTACTGAACTATAATATATTACTACTATTGTTATAATATTGTTATAATTATCACCTAGCCATTAGAATGAAATATATTAACAATATTGACTAAATTATGAAACTATGGTTAGAAATTATTATAAAATGAATTATCAGGTTATTAATTAATTATAAATGAAAATAAAACCAATTGAATATAGAGGATGTGTTTTCATGAAAAAACCGTTTTTATGCCCACAATGTATTTTTTTAGTTAAATTAAATTAATCATTATTAGTGATATATTTTAATGAAATTTATATATTATAAATTCACCCAAATATTTTTTTCATTCATACAATAAGTTTTATAGGTCCGAAATAAGAATAAATCCGGTTTTAGGCATACAAAAGATATATTATTCAAAAAGGTATTTTACGACCTTTTAAATACAGAATCTGTTAAAAAAATTGACAATTTTATAATTTTTATTTGAAAAGATAAACTTACTTTTCTAGATTAGAATATAAAATTTTACTTTGGTTGATTTTTTGGTATTTTTCCAAAAAGATTCATTTTGTTGATGAATAGTGAAAATACAGAATTTTAAATGAAAACTGTATTTTCATCTAATTTATTTATACATTAAAATTATATTTTAAATATGTTTCAAATTATATTTAGATAAATTATAAATTTATTAATACAATAAAGGTCATTAGAATAAATTTTACATTCATATTGGAAATAAAAACATTTGAACCTTTTGACCATTTTCACTTTAAAGACACATTGTCTCGTCCCGTCTACAGAATTAATTTTGAATTAATTTATAACACATATATGTTTAGAATTTGGAAAAATATATTAAATATTTGGAAAAATATTAATTTATAATTTCTAGTATTTCTATCTTCGATTTTTTTCAAAAAATATTAGTGAAAGAAATTAAACTTAATTACCGGGATTGTGGTATAAATTAGTTTTCTGAGTGGTTAAACTTTAACATTATGGTTCAAATAACCAATAAAAATTTCAACAATCCATTGTATGGAAATATTTATACCATACCCTAAATTGGATTTAAAATGGACCATTATTATAGTCAAATTATATAATGGTGACCTCTTAATTGTGATTAACTTTTTTTATTTATAATAATGCCACTCATCCTCCACTATAAAAGGGAAACCATCCTAACTTATTCACACATATCAAGCCATTTGGATCGGCCAAAACCTATAAAATATCATTCCAATATACTTTAATTCATTCAAGAGTTCTCATGTTTGGTAAAAATTCAACCAAGGAATCCCTTTGGTGAAAACTAAAAGGAGTTACCCAAAGAAGATGTAACATCCTTCAACAAAAACTTTTATTTATTTATTTATCCACTCTGAATTATTATTATTACATGGTTATATAATTACATAATTATCCAAAATATAATATTATATATTTATTTTAATGGTATGACCTACTCTCACATGCACATCCATCAAATGTGATACATAACCATCGTTCGTGTGTGTGGCGGATTATCGCCTCACGAACCAATGTTGTTCATTATTCCATTACAACGCATAATGGTTGGGAATAATGATGTAATTAGTATTATTACATCATATATATTATATTTATGATGTATTTATTCTATTTTGATTACTATATAATACATACCTTCACATTTCTCATTTTCTGGGAACAAGATAACTAAATTTGGGGACGTGTGGACTACCACCTCCTCAAAGCGATGTGATTCATTCATGATTTACATGGAAGTTATTAAGGATTTATTTAATAAAAATAGGATATATATATGTGAGTGAAATAATAACTATACATTAAATACAATATAAATTTACATTTTCTTTTCTTTCTTCAAAAATACGACAAGATAATGGAAACAATGTTCACGAATAGGTACAGCTTACTATCTTCGTGAATGGTGTATTTCATTTTATATTTATATTTTTTTAGATTATTATAAATAATTATATAATTAATATATATGATATTTATGTCATATTTTAAATTATTTAATTTATAAAATCATGATCTAGGTAAGAGGATCAAGAATAACAAGTCTAGACACACACGAAAAACAAAGCGGTTACTAACCTAAACATAACTTTAACATGAAATTGTTAATAATAAGGAAATATAAAGAAAATATAAAATCATATATGGTATTATATATTATAATATGGTTCTTTTTAATAATTACAATAAACTTATATTAATTATACATGAGTGTTGAATGTGTATGAATAAATTCATAGATTAAAGTAATGGAATTTCATCGTACATTTTTATATCCATGAAAAACATGCCTTATTCACAACTAGATTAGTTTATGTGGTGTATAAACCTCCATGAATTTATTGTTTTATTATTACCCATAAATATATGGGTGTTTATGTATCCATTTTTGGACCTCAACTTCTTGGGTTTATGGTTCAAAAGTCACCTAATCGGTAGGGTAATTTTTTCATAATTTTTCTTCTTGGAGAAACACGTATTGTTATGCACAAAAATTATTTTATGAGATGTATATATTTCCCTTTGAAAAGTTATATAATAAATCTACTTACTTTCATGATATTTTAAAATTAATTTAATGTAATTATTTTATGGGTATGCTGACTGAATGTTGAAAAAGTGGTAAGAGTTTGTAGATACAGTTTCATTGTTTTTCAGGAGTGTTTATGATAGTAATTAAATTTATTAAATAGTATAATACATATCTTAAAAATTATTATTAGTTTTATTCTCTTATATTTTTTCATGATATATCCATTTAATGGTACCATTTTTTTACTCTTTGGTACTTATGGTAAAATACAATATGTTTTTAATAAAAATAGACTTTATTTCCCTCTTTAGTATGAAATATGTGTTCATCCAAAACCATGTTTTAAAAAAAGGTTCTTAAAAAAATTATTTTCAGGTAGTGTTTTAAATTATTTTCAAGGATTCATTAATATGTTTTCAAAAATATTTTAAATGAATAAATATTCCAAAAATTTCTTCTGTTTCAAAATTGATTTAAATAATTTTCAAAGATTTCCTTATATTTTTTCATAAGGATATCTTAAAAGAAAAGGATTTAAATCATTTAACTAATTATTTTATACGTATTAAAATTTATTTTCAAATAAAAACTTTTTCAATTTTTTTCTGTTATAAGAAATCATTTTTCAAAGAAAAAAGTATATTTTCCATCAAGAAATGTTTTAAATTATTTTAAAAGAATAATTCATAAGTTTTCAAAGTGGCTTTTTAAGAAAAAGATTTTGAAAATGTTTTATATTTAAAATTTAATTTTAAAAGAATGTTTATTTACCTTATGAAATGACCCAAGTTATATTTTAAAATATGTAACTATTTATAATGATATCCTTCAAATTATTTTAAGCTTTATTAGGAATATGATTGAAGTACATAATTATTATTCTTTCTTTGAATGTTTTATGATTAATATGACAAGGTGTTTGTGAAACCCATTTCACTTATATGGGCTATACCTTGATAAAATGATTCTGAAACCTACATCCATTCATATTTTACTCTATGATTATAAAAACTATCCCTTCTGTTTTGATATGATGAAATATTTATGATACCCATTTCATTTAATGGGTTACGATATAATGTTTATAAAACCCATATCATTCTATGGGTCATGATATGATGAATGTTTTATTATATTGGGGAACACATATGTATGAATTCATTATTATATCGATGGGACCTATATACCCCTCTAATTAATTTTGTATAGATTTATATCTCATGAGATATAAATGGTTGGAATGGGGAGTAGGCTCAATTATGCAAAGGAAATTTTCTATTAAGATAGTCTTGGGATTGAACCTTCAATATTAATATTGTCTTGGGAGTGAATCTAGGATACTAATATTTGTTTGGGGATTTAACCCATTCAACTAAAATAAAAGGGTTGTGACTAAGAATGGTGGTGTTTCCTTCCTAGTAGGTGTGGCGCTCAAGAAATTCCCTGATATATTTTGGAAATGAGACTTGTATTATAGGGAATGATTTTATATGATTATGTTTCTTTAATAATCCTATTTATTTTTCCTATGTTATGGTTTCATGGATTATGATCTCAATTACCTTATTATTCATGTTTAATGAACTACCAATATTTATGTCATGACTCTTGATTGTGATATTTTCTATGTAGGGTATGATATTCTAATTTTATGATCTCGTTATCATACACTTACCCTCAAGATTATGGTTACATATCTACCTTGTTTACACTTACTGAGCATCTAATCTCACCATTTCGTATGTTTCATATCCCTATGTTATTAATATTGGTTTTGAGTAGGAGTACTGAAGGGGAGGATTTATATGGGTTACATTGAAGATATTTTACCGAGTTAGAAGACTGTGTTTTACATTTTTAAGGACACTAAACTATTAAAGCCATCATTCATGTAATTTTAAGATGTGATGAATATTTAACAATAATGATGTAATTTCCATGTATTTTAAGCATGGGTCTCTATATTTATTGATTCAAGATGATAATACCTATATATTATTCTCTTTTCTTCAGTGGCTAGAAATTAGAACTGTGATACTAAGGTAAACCTTGGAGAATAATTTTCCCACAAATACAAATTAAATATGTCACGATTAGTAATCCTAAAAAATAGATGGACTCATCCTTACATTTAATGTTTCAAAATACAATTGAATTCATAGTATGTAATAGAAATATAATAATAACATATAAACAAGACCTCTCTACATGAATATAATACAACTTATATAAGATTCTATATAATGAATAAATATAGAATAAAAATAATCTAAATGAAAAAAAATTTCTTAGGACATCCAATTGTAAACAAAAGATGGTGATATGTCTAATAAAAATCTAAAATCCTAATCAAAAATGTTTATCATAAAGGTAGAAATTTTCCCACCCCAACAGAATCCTTTCCAAAACATGAAATGAGTATTCAAATCTCCCTAAGTACCTGAAATTCATTAAGTAAACTAGCCTTCCTATCAGAGAGTCTCTATGGGATGTATTCATATACATAGTCATTAATCTACTAAAATTTTGACTCAAAACAATAGGGAATAACAATGTTTATTCATGGACATTTATACAGAGTTACATAAGTATTATAAAATGTATATATAATAACATAGTAACCAAAACATAGTACTAATGAATAGTGTAACTAATTGAATCTTAGTATAAGATAAACCAGTAACTTGTAACACCTAGAGGATCTATACATATCATACAAACTTCAAGCATAGGGATCCATATCAAACACAAAATTCTTAAGAAAAAAATGAGTTCCATTCCAATGAATCCATAATAGAATTGTTAATATATAAAATTGTGTTTGTGTGTGTAGAGTTATTGTCCTAGTCTCCCACTATATTAATAGGATATATTTTTCATGGATCCATATAAATAAATTTGTATTTTATTAAGAATATAGTATATTGTACAACCCAAGGTTGATCTTATTAGTATACCACTCACCCACAAAATTATCATATTGTCACAAGATATAACTAAAAAATACAAAAAAATCAAACGTAAATAATGGGGGATTTGAAATGAATATTATAAATATAAATATATTTATGATATAAACAAATCACAAAGAAAACATTAAGACACATAGAACTTAATGATGAATAAATATGTTGATATTATTAAGAGTTCATATTGAAGCTATCATTATTCATTAAAAATATTAATTCAAAAAATTCTATCAAATATTGATATCTACCCTACCAATCAACATCCTCTATTTCAAACAATTATAACCCCACTCTAACCATATTCCTATACAAGTAATATATTACAAATAAATTCAGTATCCAAACTCATTCATTTGAATGATTTAAATTTCAATGGGGTGGAAAATGAAAAAATAAGGAAGAAGAATATAGTAGTTTGGAAATCAAGGGAACCAAAAACTATAATCAATTTAACCACATATGAAATATTAGAATAAAATAACGAGAATCATTTAAGTGAAAATAACTCAAAACATCACCCCACCCAACAAGAGATAATTTAAGTTCTCAATTTTGATGTAGTTAAGAAGATTATGGTGGGGGAAATAAAATTTATAACAATTTAATGAGGAATATGAATCGAAACTAATATATAAGGAAAATATAGCAGAAAATTAGATATGAATAATCCATAATTAATAACTCAAAATTGATAACTCCTTTAACATAAAACTGATATACATATTTATAGAAAAATGGTGTTGATGATTTTCCACTAATTATATCTTCAAAAATTTGGAACATGTCTGGTAAAGTAACGAGATTAATCATAGAGATTGGTGTTTTATAAAGTAATTTATATGTGTATTTATCATTTTAAAAAACTATATTATCTTGTTTTGACACAACTAACAAATGTTATGTTCATATAATTAAAGTAAATATTTCAATCCGAATGGGAGGTTTGTATTCCTCTTATCTAAATTGCCATAAATTTATGTACTTAAAGGGGGATTTATCTTAGGATTCCATAGTTAATGAAAATTGTCCCCAAGATCTTATATTCTAACCTTCATAATTTATGCTCATTTAGACTTATAGGTTTAGAGATACTGGCCCATATTTAAAAGTATCCATAACCATGCATTGACTATAAGGCAGAACATTTATTCTCATTTTGTGTCTTATAAGATTCAATTTAGAATTGAGAGTAGATTAATGAAATGTATCCGATCAATTTTTTAATAATAAAATAATTAATTCTATAATTTTTATTAGTTTAGAAAATTTTATGTCCAAAATTCAAAATTAATTTAAAATACATAAAATCAACAATTATTCTATTTTAACAGTTTGGTTCAAACCATTCCAAAATCCCAAATTCTAAAAATTAACCATAAATAATAAATTGGTGGGTTTACAAATATATTTGTAGAATAATATATTTCAAAACATAAGCTTTATAATTCCCCAACACATAACCATTTCTTTCATATGAAATCACTAAGTATTTGAATCAGTATTCACCAAAGATTAATCATTTGAAAACAACTATGATCTTATAAAAAATAGAATTTCATCACTCTTATCTGAAAAACAATTCCCATTTATTTTAATAAAAAAAATTATTTTTATTTAACCTAAAAAACCCTTCGAGGAATGGTAACAATTTACCTCCCATGAAATTCATGTAACAATTAAATCAAGAGAAATTAATTATGGAGTTACAATCATACATAGAAAATTAATGTGTTTCCATTGGATTTTAAAAATCATCATGTGTACACATCATGAGACATAAAAATATTTTCAATTATGAAAAAAAAAATTCATACTTAATTAGTGTTTATGGGTTTGTGGATAAAAACATTTAAAATCATTAAGGCTGAAAAGAGGAGTGTAAAATCTTATGTATATTTTATAAAGATTTAGGTGAAAGAATAGGAAATATAACTCACCCAATTCAACAAATATACATGAAACACAACCCCCCCCCCTAATACACAAATTGTTTTTACATGGCCCATCATTATAAAAGTTGAATAAATTGACAAATTCCCTCCTAATTCTAATTTTTGATTTTTTTTTTGTTTTGTTCATTTTTCTCTATAGAGGATGATATTTTTCTGGGTGAATTCCCAAGAACCAACTCATTTATGAACATTGATTTTCATTAAATTTATATTATTTCATATATACACGTGTTTCTCTTACTACCATAGTAATGTTTCGTCTTCATACACTATTAATATGGTAATGTCTTTTGATAACATGTTGTATCAAAATGTTATAGATGTTACTATCTATAATAAAAACCTCAAGATACTATAGATATAATATTAAACACATTTCATGTGGTCTAGATACATCATACTGACAGGAAATAGATAATTTCTAACTATTAGGTGTTGGGAACTAATAAGAATTGAGGACTCTTTCCATGAATTTCACACATTAGGGTCTCAAGTAGAGGAAATCATTAGGGTTTACCAACAAATAAGAAAATGAATGGATATTACTACCTATGATTATTTTCATTGGTCTCTATAATTTTGATAGTTTTCAATTAGTACCATTTGATCACATACTTTTAAAAAATATTAGAACTGTGGTATTGAAAGTTTGAAGGGGTATCTTTCTTTGGGTGTGTCATTTGTGGAAAGTAATTAGGTAAATGATCAAGAAAAAATTTATAGACTCTGAAAGGAAGATATATCTCAGGCTTGGTCAGTCAGGATGGTATTATATTTATTAAATCCAATACCATGGAGATTGAAGGTAAGTTAATCTAGTATAGTCAATGAATAAATAAAGAAATAAAGGATTGTGACCTAGAGTGTGCGTCCTATTTTTTAGGTATTTTGAAACAAATAGATTATAATACAAAAGTCATGTTTGTATGAGGTTAACATGGATATGAAAATAATTATTTACTTATGGGAATTCATGTATTTATAAACTATTCTCATAGTCTATGAGTTACACTCATGAATATCAAGATAAGATTTAGAGGATTACACCCTAAATTTATCAATAAGTTCCACCAATTTTTATGAATAAAAATTTATGATAAAGTAGTTCCACACACTGGAGTCATTATATAATCAAGTGTATATGACCACATGTAAAATAATTCAATTAAATTTATCACTTTTATAATATTTATTATTTAATTTATTTCTTAAGGTATTCACAACTTATCTAGTTGTAAAATTTAATACTAACAAAATATATTTTTTTTAACAAACATAATGTGGTCAAGGATCATAAAATTATTTGGAGAGTTTTTTTTCCAATTAAATGATTTAAATTCTATCATGTAATTTGTTACTAATGTCACATGATTTTGATAAAATAGGTATGACACTTATGACCAGTTCACTAAGTCGTAAATCTATTTTTGTGTCTTTAAATGTTATGTTTACATGAGGACAAAAAATATTATGCAAAAAAAACCCTAATATAACTATGTTTTTTAAGAAAAAGATGTAGAGACTATAATATTTGATGAATTTTAGTTCCCTTTCCTCCTCCCTATCTCATGTTTTAGAGAGAGAAACTGAAGAAACAATATGTGTTGATTGATTCCCTCTCCCAAATAGATCACTCTTTCTTCATGTAGTCAAATTGATAATGTGAAGAACTTAAATTTCACACACTATCACATGGTAATTTAATAATAATTATAAAAGAGAGATGGTACATGTTTTTACAATCTAGAGGATGTTCATTTGGTGCCTGGAAACCAATACATGCCAGTGGTGACCAAATCATATTGGCGTTTAAAAAACAAGTTAATGTTTACATTTTCGTTATATATTATTTTTCATTCATAAATTCAATTACACTTGATCAATGAAATATATATTAATGTGTTATTTTTTATTATATGTTTTTAACATGAATCCAAAAAAAATTAAATCACATGTTATAAACACTTCTCATGTGCTCTAGGTTCCTTCAATTGGTATTAAGGACAAACATAAATATTTAATGTAAGATCATCAAAAAAAATTCTAAAAAAAATAAATAATATTGACAAATAAATTTTCAATATAGTCTCAACACAACTGAAGGTGCATCAATCCAGGTTTTACTGGTCTATATATGGAGGATTGAATATAGATGGGTTTTTAGGAAAAACGTTAAAGTGAATATATTATATATTTATGTATATTAATTATATTTATATGGATAGTTTAGTTAGAATGTTGTATTATACTTGCATGAGGATTAATGTGTATGTTTGTACACATATGTTAAAAATGCTTTTATATATATAGTGCCTCTTTTTGTACCATTCTTATCTCATGTACACCAGTATTGGCTCTCAGTTGGGATGCCCTATCATGGGTTAGATAGGTTCCATTCATTTATATATTTCAATACCCATTAGACCTTTTGTAACATAAAAATTAATATTTTAGTACCTTTTTTAAGTCCAAATTGACTTGAAAATTGATTAAAAATGTCAAAAACTAAGTTTGATTTTATTTAATTTAATAAAATCATTTCTGAAACTGAGGGACATATTTATTATTAGTTAAAAATTGTTTAAATGTATGTTAAGAATTAAATTACTTCCCTACTTGAATTTTATATTTTTTAAGGTTATATATAATTTTTTTTTAGATTTTAACGGACCAGGATATGAAACCGACCTATACATGTTTACTTATTTATTTAATTAATTATTTAATTTATTTATGTTGTATAATGTTATAATTGTTTTTATGATATGTGAATTTTCCTTCTGTCTATAAATCTATATGGGATTTTTTTCCACATTTGAGTGATAAAATGTATTTTTACACTTTTATTTACCATCACTTTAATGTGAGTATACATTGTAATAATGTTTAGAGGAGTTTTTGGAGATCTGGTTCAAGTCATGACCAATCATAAACTATAAAAACAAAATATATGGGATTTTTGGGCACTGTAATATAAGTTATGTATTAAGATAAGGAATTCCCACAGGGTCTTATAAAACCCATTAATTAATCGAACAATTAACAAATTGATAATGGTTCATGGTTACATCATTATTTTTTAATTTATTTTATCATTTTAATGAATTACTATTTTATATATGTCTATTTATTACTAAAAATTATATATAATTATAAAAAATCATGAATAAATAAGTTGAACATGTGAAGTGAATTTTTTTCATTTAAATAAAGGTTAATTCATGAGGGTGATCTCACAAAACAACTATGTTAAATATAAAAACATTTCATTTTCTAAGATGAATTAAAATATCTCAAAGATATATTAAGTCAAAATCCTATACATCATTTGAATTTGAGAGAAACTATATGTTTTAGGTGATCATTATCCATAGTTCATGGATTATCTTGCAACTGTTGAGTCCATATAAAAGGGGTGGGTTTAATTAACTATATTTCTAATTAAAGAAGTATTTATAGCTATATTTTCACTATTTTAAAGGTAATGTGATGAATAATTAAATTTAATACTTTGTAAGAGAAGAAAGTTCACTCAACATATTTAGGAGCTATTATTTAATGCAGTTGGCTAGCCAAAATCTTACCTTAAAATTTTATAGTAAAGGTTATACCTCAACATGATCCAGGAATATATGTTTAAGGATATTCTCCCCTATAATAATCAATCGAATGATTATTCTTAATACCATAGTTTATGGATACTTTAATTTAATAAAATAGTTGGATAATTTTAAAAATAATAATTTGAAAATATCTCCTACTAAACAAGATAAAGTACTAATATTATATGATTACTTTTTTTAAATGGAAAAAAAACCAATTAATTTTCAATATGTTCAATACTAAATAAAGAAAATATTCTAGACAACCTTATAGTTTATGAGTGGTACATGTGATTATTCATAGTACTACACTATGAATAGAAGAGTTATGTTCTAGAATTTACACTTCTCATAGAGCCTCATTAGGGAGTGAGAGAGGTAGATAATGATAAATAAAAGAAACTTATTATTGGTGTATAGGATTTTCAATTTTATATGTTTTCATCTATGTCCATTGAGCTGTAAAAATGTTTGCGGAAAAATGTTTATTATAAATTTCATCTCATCTCCGAGAGTTACACTCTGGGAGATAAAAATAAGAATGATATAAGATATAAATCAACTATATAGATGCAAGCTATCATAAGGGAATCAATCAGGATCTCATGTGATCAAAATAATTGGGAATATTGAATTTATGGAATCCCTTTGGTTCAAATTTAATAATAAACTAAAAACCTATTTTATTATTTCCTATTGAATTCTTAGTTTCATATATTTATTCATTAATTAAAAGATGAATAACATGAATAAATCACTGTTAAACTTTTTTGGATTTGGTTTTCCAAGAAGATAAATATATGAATAATTATAACTATTAGACTGTTATTGTGAATAAGAGGATTAAAGGAAGTTCTATGGTGTCAAAGGCTATATATAAGATTATGATGTCAACACACCAACCCTCCAAAAATCCAATGATATATAGGGGAGAAATGGGTAGAAGGTAGTCTTTGTTACATGTGGTGATAAAGACCACTATAAGAATAATTGCACATCTATAAACAGAAAACATGGAGATTCTTGTTCATTAGATATGTTTTTCATTGAATAATATCTTTCTATATCTACAAGTTGGGTATTGGATATGTCATGCGAATCGCACAATTGTATTGAAATATATGAACCAATTATATTATATAATATAGTAATGGGTGAGGTGTATATATAAGACAAAAATGGTGAAAGACTATTGGCATTAGTAGTGGTAAATTATCATCTAATTTTTCATAGTGGTTTGGTTATTGTGTTAAATAATTTTTATTATATATCTTTTATTACCAGAAATATGATCTTGTTGTGAATTTTAGATACTATATTTTTTTTGTTTCAATTTTTTTTATAAATTTTGTCACCTTTTATATGGATCATAAATTTTATTGTTGTTCATATCTTAATAATGGGTTTTATATACATGAACTTGAATATCATGTTTTCTCTATCATTGGAAAACATAATGAAAATTAATCATATATTACCCACTGATGGAACTTCAGTAAATGTCGTCTAAATGAAAAGAATTTAAGAAAACTATATCATGTACTTTATTTATAATCTATTGATTTGTAAACCATAGATATAATCTATGGTTGTTTTCATGGGAAAATGACCGCAGTACCTTTTAGTGGGAAATGAGAAAGGGCCATAGGACTACATGAGTTGATTCAACCTGATGTATGTGGTGCATTTCTAGTATAGGATAGTTGTATATTTTCTCACTTCTTAACTTTTATTAATGGCTATAGTTGGTATGTATATAGCTAATTAATGAGGCATAAGTTGATTCCTTATAGATTTTTATGTAATAAAAAATGATAAAGAAAACTAGTTTAGTATGAAGATAAAGAAGATCCACTCAGATTATGGTGAAGATTATTTCAACCAAGAAATTTTCATTTAATTGAAATAGTATAGGATAATTTCACAGCTCATTCATCCTTATACACCTCAATGGAATGGTTTTATTTAATGGAGGAATCATAAATTACTAGATATGGTAATATTTTTGATGAGTTATTCAACTCTACAATTTCACTTGTTGGTATATACACTATAGAATAGAACATATTCACTTGATCGGGTACCAAATAAAGTGTAAAATGGGATTACATACAATTTTTGGCATGGAAATAATCCTACTCTATCACATATATGTTCATGTAAATTTGAGGCATTTTCAAGACTATACCTAAAGAAAAACTATCTTCCAGAAGAAAAAAAAGTGCATCGTTATAGTTTCTCTGGAATGAAAATGTCATTATATAAATTAACCTTCTGTTAGTAATGTGATTGTGGTCAAACATGGTGTATTACTAAAAAGGGAACACATTTAAAAAGAAAATGTTAGGATAAATATTGTATTCCATAAGGTTGTTTCTGAATATTCATAAGAGTTGGTACGGGAATAATCTCCACAATAAATAGTGGAAAATGAAGATGTTCCCAATAAAAAAGTTTTTCCAACGTCTACTAGGATGGTTAGATAACAAATGAGGAATTGTTTTCTTATTACAGATCCATGTGAAATATTACTCCTTGATGATATTGAACCATTGACTAATAAGGATGTCATTAATGGAAATAATACAACTAAATAGAAAAAACAGTGATTTTTGAGATGGAGTCTATGTTCAAAAATCATATTTGGATTTTTGGTAGGTCCTCCATCTTATTTAAAACATATTGTGGGTATATGGTTATTAAATATATACCTAGAAATGAGAAATAAATTAAGAACATATAAATCATGATTAATTTTTAAGGGTTTAGGAAATTCTAAGGAATTGACTATGATGAAAACTTTTCACCAGTCACAATGTTAAAATCTATTAGAATATAACTTTCAATAGTGGATTTCAATGATTAGGAAAATTTCAAAATGGATGTCAAAACAAATTTTATAAATTTGAATTTGGATGATGAAATCTATATTACATATCATGAAGGGTTTATTATGTCAAAGAGTATTAATTAAGTACTAATGTTGTAGATATTGATTTATGTATTGAAGTAATCATGGAATGTTATTTTTTATGACTCTATAAAAGAATTTCATTTCATTAAGAATAGAATAAATCCATGTGTTAGTCAGAATGTTAGTGGGAATTTCATAATTTTCCTAGTATTATATTTTGATGACATAGTAACAACGGTAATGATGTGAAATTCTTATATTAAGTGAATACATAGTAAAATAAATTATTTTCCATGAAGAAACTTGGTGAATAGACATAAATTCTAGGGACTAAGATCTATAAAGATAGATCATAGAGTATTCTTAGGCCTTGTAAATGTCTGTATATTGATAATTTAATCAAATGGTATAATATGGAAGAATCCAAGATATTATTGTTTCCGGTGTCACATGAAACTAATATCTACAATAAAATGTTTCCATAAAAATTGGGGGATATTGAAAGGATGAGTAGAATCCCTTATGAATCAATAGTGGAATATATCGTGTAATCCATTATATATACAAGGTTTTATATTTTCATTTATTTGTCAGGATTGTAATATATCAATCTAATCTAGGAGAGATACAATAGGAAGCTATGAAAAACAATCTTGAATTAAATAATATATATAAAAGATATGTTCATTTGTGTGGATTATGTGTAAAACTAGTAGGGAGGGGATACAATAATTCTAGTTTATAGATAGATAATAGTGATCTGAAATCATATTCAAGTTATGTATTTTTCCAAAATTATTGTGGAGTGAGATGGAGAAGCTAGTAGTAGTCTTTGGTCACCAATTTAGTAGTGGAATATGAGTATATATAATCATTTAATATAGCTAAGGAATTTGTTTGGTTATATATAATTTTTTCTGAACTTGATGTTGTATTTAGTCATGAAGATATTGTTACATTTTTTTGTGATAACACTATAGTAGTGGTACATTTAAATGAACCTATCTCATAGTGAGGATTAAGGATATACTTACAAAGTTTTATCTCTTATAGTATTTTACACATAGAGTTTAATTTATAGTTCAAAGAGTATCCATAGTGAATATAATGACCAAATATTTTCATAAATAGATATTACATTTAATAAATTAATATTTAAAACATTTCACAAATTTATTACTAGGTATTGTAAATGTTTTCTTTATTTGGAGAGTAGTTACGCAATAATCTTATTTCATAAAATGTCTTGAAAATATCACATAAAGAACTTCACATTTATTACTCTTCCTAAAAACACCCTAAATTATCCTTTGTTCATAAATTGGGTAAATGAAACATAATAAACCTCAATTTTAGATGCTCGTTAGGGGTAAGAACATAGGATATAAATTTATGATCATATTAAAGAATTAAATAAGAATAATTGCATGTTATTTTAAATATAACTTTAAATGTTAATAACCAATATATAATGTATCATCATCAAGACCCATCGTATAAAACATTATCATTTCAATAGAAATGATCCATAAGAGTAAAAAATCAGTATAAATAAATCATGAACCAAATGATCATGTCATATATGTGTGTAATAATCATAAGTATAGAAGCCATTTTTATGTCAAGGTTCACATCCATGACCAAGAAATCGAAACATAATGGGCATCAACACCTATTTCAAGATTTATAAAGGATTAGGGAACATAACCTAATTACCTTAGTGGATTAAGAACATTGGACTATTTTTAATAGTGCATAACTTACATCTACTTTTATCCTATCATTATCTTATGAGATATAAAAATTTACCCAATTTATTAAAGTTACATATTGGTCCCACCCATCAGAAAATCTATACAATTGTTTTCCAAAAAATCATAAAAAATTAATCATATAGAAACCCATAAAAATAAATGGATTTTATAAGCATTTCATTATATCATAACCCATGGAATATAACTGGGCTTATAAACATTTCATCAATTCATTATATCATTACCCATGGAAAATAAATGGGTTCCAAAAACATCCTATGATTAAAATCATAAAAATAAACCATCTAAATAAATAATAAGGATGGTAACATTGGATCATATACCTAGAAAAAATATATTCAACACCAAAGGTTGTTTTTGTGGAGGAATATAAATTACATAATATATCATTAAAACATTCTATGGTAAAATATAATTTTTTATTGAACTCACTTTTTTAAAATATAAAAACATTATAAATATTATGAAAAACATTTTACTTTAAAATAATTTTGAAATTTTTTAAAGGAGGCTTCAAATAATTGAGTTTTCACGATGAAAGACAATTTTATTTATACCATACTCATTAAATCAACGATTCTTTTCACATTTTTGGTTAAAAAGTAAAAACTAGCTCCTTCTAAAAATTACTAGAAGATTCCCATTATTTTTTTGTAAAAATTTATTCATGGGAAAAAATTTCTATAAAAACCCACAATAAAATATTAAATGTTTCTTTTAAACATTTTAATAAAACATGGATATGGAATAAAAACGTTTTTTGAATGAAGAGAAAAATAAATTAGGTTTTTATTTTAAAACATTAATTTAGAATCATGATTTCAGAAGGAGAGAAAAGTGAATGGAACGTATTTAATTTCATTAAATAAACATTGGATAATAAAATTAGAAATTTAATTTAGAGGTTGATTATAAACTCTCATCATTGGAGGCATAATCATAAACAATCCTAATAAATAATGAGATTGTAACATAAAACCATTATAGATTTCATATCGTTTGAGCTATAAGCCCCCTAAAAGTGATAAAATTATAAATATATGTATATCCCATAATTATAATGATAATGATTATAAAATACATTAATGGTAAATACATACACCATACAAAAGAAATAAGTGGTGTATAAGGCATGTGTCTCACCGAAAATGAAGTGGGGAAAATCCCTTACCTTAAGTCTTGAATTCATTTTTACTCATTAAATCATACTTTATAAAAAAATATAGTTTTACTACTTAAATATTATATAACTATAATCCTATATAATAACATAAATTTTTTACTTGTGACCTTTTATTACCCATTTATTTACAATACCTTTATAAAATCATATTTTAAGTAATAATTTCTTCATTTTTTGTGTATGTTTTGGTTTGGTATTTTGGATCATTTTATATTTATAATGGTTACACAATTTCTATAAATTTAAACATGATAAAAATTTAATATATTTTTAATATATATTTATTTTATTAATTTATAAATTTTAAATATAAAAAATAAAGTACACTATTCACGGAGACGGTAAGCCTTATGTTTGCATGAACGATGTTTCCATTTTCTCAACAGACAGAATGAAGGAAAGGTAAAAAATAATACATCATTACATAATTTTTATTATTTCATATATATAACATATATTCATTAACATTATCCTTTATATCATCCATGTTAATCATAAGTGACAAAACACATCACTTCGTGAGGTGGTAGTATAGCGTACACATGAGCGATGTTATCGTATTCCCAAAAAAATCAACTATTTTAATAAATATGAGATATTATAATTAAACAATTATAATAATTTGGTAGATATCATATATATATATATATATTAATTAAATTTATAATTTATCTATCCTTGAGAGGTGCTAATATAAAACTAATTACATTCATTCGAGAGTCGGTAGTCTTTCGTACACACAATCAATGGTTTTATTCTCCATTTGTTAGAATATGAGGTGAATATATGTTATTCCACTAACATCATAAAGTATAATTATATTGTACATATTATTTTTATTATATAATCATAATTTAATAAAATTTTAATACAGTTGGAGAATAAATAAAATAAAAAATCTTTGTTGAAAATGATACAACTTCTTCAGAAATCCTAAATAGGTTTGCACCCAAAGAATTACTAGGTTTCATTCCTGATCAAACTGAGTCCTCTAGGATTTCATTAATGAAGAAAATAATAATATTTTTTTAGTTTGGTAAAAAATATTTTATAGAATTGTGAATAGTAGAATAGAGGGGTGACCTTTTATATGTGGGGGAGAGGACGCACTTTGAATTTTTGAAAAGTAAAAGGTGTACCCCACTTTTAGACATGCCAAAAAGATCTAGGATATATCATTATAAAACCTTAGATGACTTAAGGTTGATATATATCCATAAAATTTGTTTTTAAGAGTTTTTTATTAATTTTACAACATATATTTTTTTATTAAACCCCAGTAAACCCATTTTAACCATAACCATGGAAATTAATTCTTACAGTTTGTACTATTCATTTTGACCAGAAAATAATTTAAACATATTATATAATATCTATTATACTTATTATAAATATTAAATAAATTTTTCAAAGTTCCATTCAAATATGTTGAAAATTTTAATTAAAATTAAACCCACAAATTCGATGAAAAAGTGGTTTTCTAAAGATAACATTTTCATATTATAGAACATTTTAATATCAAATGTCAACAATAATTTAGTTCCAATGAACCAAATTTGTTTAAAATAGCATAATTATAACTTATTATATTTTTAAAACGTTTTTATGTAATATTTATCCTATTAAATGCTTTAAATTAAGAGGTATTTTTTAATAAAAATAGGTATCTTTAATTATTCACTGAAATGTTATTATTTCCAGAAAATTATAAAAAATTCAATAAAATAAAATATTGATATTAATATTAAAAAAATCAAGATCATTTTTTCAAATTAATTTTATAATAGTTTTAATTTTTTTTTATTTGTTCAAAAAAATCAATAAAAACATTTTCTGAGAAAATAGTATTTTGAAAACATATAAAACTTTATAAAAATTGAGTACTTTTTTATCTATATAATTTCATTATATAAAACAATTGTACTTAATTATTAAAATAACGTTATTTATATTCATTACTCTAAGTTATAAATATATGTTATAATAATCATCTTTAAATAATAATATTAATAGTATATTGTGATTTGTTAAGCTCATTGTTGTGTCTAACATAGGCTATCAAAGTAATTAAATTAATTTAAAACATATATATTTCATAAAAACTAAATGTGGTAAATTATACCTCCCTTAAAATGAATGTTTCCCTCAAAATATATCACCTCAATAAAAAAGGATACTTATACCCCATCATATCCTCTAGTTCCCACGTACTTCATTCGTATTAGCAGCTTTACAACAAAACTTTGACTAGGTGAGTAGTCTTGTTTTGTACCACTTTGTCACTATGATCTAGAATTTCCACCAATTGATCCCCATAAAAAAGTTATTTCTCTAATTGTATGAAATATTAGTTTATTATATACAAATGGTTGGGAATGTACTTTTTTGGAAGAGATATATAAATTTCAAACATTGGAGACTTGACATAGGTTGGGTGGAATCACCAATCAATAAGATACTGTACCTATATGATCAAGAATTTAAAAGGGACCAATATACCTGGTCTTAGTATTCCCTTCTTTCAAAATCTCATTATCTTATTCCATAGTGAATTTATTAGAAACACCTTGTCTCCAATATCAAATTATAGATCATGTTGATGTTTGTCAAAAAAATCCATATTACTTTTTTCTACCCTTATGTGTTATTGAAAGGTGCTAACCCTCTATGCCAATTCATCTTCTAGCTCAGTTCCAAATATATTTCGTTCTCCAAATTTTTCCTAATACATACTTGTTATACACATATTTTTATATAGGTCTTCGTAATGAGACGCTTGTATGATAAATGAAAAAAAATTGTTTTATGAAAACCTGACTAGATGAAGGTTTTGATCCCAACTACATTAAAATCTATAGAACAAGATATGCACATATCCTCTACAATTTTAATTATTCACTCAGACTGTCCATATTTCTGAGCATGTTATGTTGTTTCGAATGTTAAATTCATATTAAATTACTTTTGAAGACTTCTCCTTAACATAAAGTTAAACCTCATTTCTCAATTAGATATAATAGAATTTGGTACTCCATGAAACCTTAACACTTCTTTAATGTATATTCTGGGTAGCTGGTCCAGAGAGATATCCTCTCTGATAATGATTACATGTACTGACTATGTAATGTGATTTTCTATAACCCATAAAGAACTATTCTTTTTAGATTTTTTGGGGGGGCCAATGAAAAAATTCATTGTGATTTTTTCCATTTCGATTATGGAATGGGTAATTGTTGTAATATACCCTCATACATTTCTCTATTAACCAAAACATACCGAAATACCAAGAATCAAGATAAAAACACTGTGATATATATATTCGTTCCATCTCACTGGAAATTATTAATCAAATCTCTATACATATTTTTTACTTCTTGAGTGAATTAATAATGAATAACTATTAGCCTCTTCTAAAAACTCCTTTACTAAATCTACTATTGATAAAACACACAGATTGTTCCTAAAACATTCTATTCCATTACAATATTAATTAATCTTAGGAAAACTTAACACCTTATTTTGTAGCTCCAAATAATAATTTGATACATTTTTTATCCTCACATAGATATATTTTTTAATATTTATTTGAGAAAGATATATTTCATGACAAAAATATTGGATCTTTTTTAACATCATCATAGACAAGCAAGAATGATCCTTTCGACTCAAATAATTTAACACCATATTATCTTTCCTAGGGTGGTAGTATATTGAGCTAGAATAGTCTTTAATTAGGTCTAATCATATTCTATAGTGAATATTTAACTCATTCCACCCAAAAACTCAGTTTTCATATATTAACATTAAATTAATTTTGTGTAATACTTAACACATTACAAAAAAATGACACCCAAATATTGTACTAGTCTAGTTCTTTTGGAAACATGTAAAAGTAAACATTAGTCCATTATTGATCTACATTATCTCCCACTAGTTTCTTCTTAACTATCACTTTTATTATACACATCAAACATAATACATGTATTCATAACCTCTGAGAAAGTAAAAATAAAAATGGGTGAGCTTAGAGGCTCATTAACGATAATAAAGGGAGATATGTGAACATTACCATGAACATAATACTATAAGAACAAGATCATAAAAGTAGAAGAACATACCCTACATATCGAAGATCATAAATAGGAATCATGGAATAAAAATTTGGAGTTCACAAGACATGAATCATATGGAAATAAATAACATAAGACATGAAAGCCTAACATTGTAATAAAACATTGAATTTTGGAAAACATATAATAATATGATACTTATTTCCATAGTAGTCAAGGCATAGTTTTCAAGGCCTTATTGGTTGTATGGGTTCACTCCCCATACCATTTAGGTAATCACGGTACACTCTCAATACCATATTAGTAAAAAAACTCATTTATGTATATCCCATGAGATATAAATCATTAACAAATGAATTTAAGGTAGATATAGGTCCAACCTATCTTATAATTAAATCATACATACATTTTCTATAAGATCATAAACAATGACATCACAAACCATGAGCTGAAATTGAAAACATGGAATTATATCATAACATGATGAAAAGAGATTGGTTTCATAATAATTCATCGAATCATATCCCAGTATGATAGGCTGGTTTTGTAGGCATATACCCAATGAATGATAAATTGGTTTCATATACAAAAACCCATGAAATATAAATATTTTTCATAAACATATCATCCATGAATAATAAAGGTATTAGGTAAAAAGGATGCCATAAAACATAAACCATTCAGAGAAATAATAGGAATAGATCCTTGGGATTATTTCCTAGAAATCCATGAGTAACACTAGTGTATGTAATATTATAAGAGATATAATATTTAAAATTACATTAATAACATTTTTTTGGGGATAATATTTATTTTTCGTTGAAAATATGCTTTTAAAAATATAAAACCTTTTGAAAATATTTTCTCTGAATACTTATAAAACAAGACTAAAAATTTTTGGCTAAAATATTCCCTTAATTTTTTTGATAAATTATTAAAAAAATATTTAAAATAATTAAAATACATTCCTTTTGAAACAATATTTTGAAAACATATAGAGGAATATTTAAAAATCAGTTAAAACAAATTTTAAACATAAAACAATTTCTGAAAAACCTATTTTAAAACCATTTTAAAAATCCTAAAATTTTTATGATATTAGGTTAACCATTTTATTAATAAAAAATACCATTGTAAACTTATAATGTAAGAATCAATGAAATGATGGTTATTATGGTGGGTAATTCTGTACATGTCGAACATTCCATTTTCACCTTAAATGTTTAGAAAATTACATTGATCAGAAAATGAAAAAAAATGTTCCTTTTAAATCCATTTTGTAAAATGGTAATACATGGGTAATAATTTACTTTATTAATCATAGTATAATTATATAACATTTTTGAAAACAATTTTTTTAGAAAACATTGTTTTGAAAGAACATAGATTTCTGATTGAAAAGAGAAATGCGATTTGAATTTTCTTAAAATAATTTCCTAATTATCATAATTACCAAATAGTGGGAAAATGGTTATAATAAATTAATATATCATTAATAACAATATTATAAGAAAATTAATTAGTGTTTTTGGGAGGTGAAACATAATATTTTATCAATGGAATCAAAATAATAAATAATCTCAATAAATAATGAGATTGTTTCAATAAAATATTAACACCCGAAAAATTTGAATCATACTCACCTTTTTTAAAAATTAAATTACATGAACCTAAAAATATAATAAAAATAAGGATATAAAGTATATAACATGTAAAATTAATGTATATACTCCTCAAAAAATAATGTCGGTGCATAACAAAACAGGTGTCTTAAAGAAGAAAAATTCGGACCAAATTATCTTACTGATTTTGTAAATTTTGAGAAAAAACACCCACAAAAGAAATATCATAGAATATATATTTAAACACCCATAAATTTAATAATTATATTCATATAATAAATTCATGATAATTATATACACCATTCAAAATAAAGAGTGGTGAACATGGCATGTATCTCATGGATGTAAAAAGTGAGACCAAATTTCCTTACCTTATGTCTCGACTCTCGTTGAACTGGGTCAAGATTTTTTATATAATAAGTACACGTTGATTATAATTATATTAGATAATAATATTCACATATCTAATACCATATATTTTTTAATTAAGACTTTATAGTTCTCATTTATTATTAACTCCATGTTAAAGTTATCTTTTAGGTGACAATCTGCTTATTTCTCATACATGTTTTGAGTTATTATTCTTAGTCTTATTATATAGATAATGATTTCATTTTTTCAAGTGAGTAAAAATGATATAAATATCATATATTTTCATTATATATTGATTTATAATAATCTAATATATATATAAATATGAAACTAAATACACCTTTCATGGAGATGGTGGGCTGTACGTATACATGAACGTTGTTTCTGTGTACATATCATATTGAAAGAAATAATGTAAATGATATGAATATATATATATAATACTTGAATTATAAATTTTAGTTCATATATTTCAAATTTTGTTTAAAAACAATAATCCTTAATACATTCCATGTAATGTGTAAACGAATCGCATCGCCTTGAGGAGGTGGTAGTACGCACGTCCACAAATGATGTTATCATATGTGAACAATATAGAAATAATAAATTTATATTTAATATAAAAAATTAAATACAAATAATTAAATCATAAATATCCTTTAAATATTATAAAAATATAATTTTCATCGTAATTCTCCTACATGGGAGGTATTAATGGAAGAACGAACAACATCGTTTCGTGAGATAGAAATTTCATGTACACAAGAATGATAAGTTAGATTACCCATTGATGGATGTTTGTGTAACTATTGGTAAAAAAATAATATAAAAAATAAATGTATATTTATGGCACTGAGGTTTTTATGTAATCATGTAACCAGAATAATTATTGTGGGGGAGAAGGAAACTAAAAGAAAGTGGTTGGTGAAAAGATGTTACCACTCTATTGGGTAACTCCTTGGTTGGTTTTATTCCAAAAGGGATGATTAAATGATTAAGTTAGGGTATTTTGGATATTATTTCATTTTATTTTGTGTTATCCAAAGGGATTTATAAATGCATGGATGTGTGAAGGGTGAGTGCATTTTTATAGTGGAGGACGAGTGATATTCTTGTATGTTTTTGAAAAGATAATTCCACCAATGTTTTTCCAAAGAAAAGCAACTTCAATAATAGATAAAATTAGATAAATGAAATATAGAGTCTAAATATTTCCATATAATTTTTTTACTAGTTTTTAGGTCATTTTTTGTCTTATGTTTAGGGTTCTGACCTCTATTAAGCTAATTTTTTATTTTAATCGTTGTAATTAAATTTATTCACTTTAACTAATAATTTTGGTCAAAAACTAAACAAAAATTATTGTATATTATTATTATTTCAGTTATGAAATACAATTTTTAAAATTCCAAACATATATGTGGTATAAATTAATTTAAAATAAATCCCACAGACATGACTACACAATAGGTTTTAAAGGTAAACTATGTTCAAATGTTTGTTATGTTTTTATATCGAATTTCAATGTGAAATTGTTTCCAACGACCAAAATTGGATTAATTTATGTAAATTTTATCTAATTACACTTTAAAACCAAATTAAAAAAAAATTCTACAAAAATATATTAGATTAAAATTATTGTTGGAATTAAAATTCAACATTTTTCACTATTTATCCAAAAATGATGTTTCTCAGAAAAATAACAAAATTCAGCTTAATCTATTTTAGGAATTATGAATTAAAAAAATTATTTTATAATATCCAATTAAATCTCTAATTTTATCTAATTTTATTTTTATTATCGTTCACAGAATGATATAAAAACACTTCATTTGAGGAAGTAGTATTTTTAAATGTATAAAGATGTTACCAATATTAAATGTTCTATTATCAATATGTTTTATTTCTATGAAGAATATTTAATTCTATTTATATTAATACTTTATAATGGTTTTGTTATAACTATCTCAATTGAATAATTATAACAAAAAAATGATGTTTCATTGAGACTAGGTATTGCATGGAACACACGAAAAGTCGGTGTTGCATGTAACATGAGGTAATCTAAGTCTTGCATGTATTTTAGGCAAAAAAATAGTAATTTGATATAAAAAACTATATTCATTGTTGTATTAAATTAAAAATATTAAAAATAATTAATTAATTCAAAAATTATATTTTAAAAAACTCAAGGTGTTACATTCACCCCCCCTGTAGAATGAATTTGAACCACAAAATTTTTCTAGGATATCAATGGTTTGATACTTTTATTATACTTTAATGTGACCCACAACATAAAAATGGACACTAAAAATTCCTTTTAATAGGAAATTTTCGAACCATAATGGTCACCCCGAGTAACTCATAGTGGGTTTCCATAGAGAAGAACACATATGGGAAGTGAAAACATGAACATAGAGGAAATGCGTAAATAATCCTACGGAGTGATTGAGGTCATAAATTTCAAAAAAATTAATGATAAATTAAAATTTTAGGTCCTCAAATTCATAAATTTTTAGTGATTTAAATATATATAATATCAACAAAAATTAAGGTATTAGGACAATATTTTATTTCTCATTTTTCTAATGTTTTGTAATTCTTTTATTGACCAAGAATATAAAGAAATATACTAACAAGATATATTTCTACAAACACAATTGCATTATTTTTTTGTTCTTCTATAAATTTCTAATTAATCTATTACTTCAAAAAATGGATATACATAAATAAACATTGATGATTGAATCACTAAAATATGATTTTGGTGGATCTTAAGGCCCATAAATGAATGAAAAGTCTATTTATTTGTCTATAAAAATTATTAAAAATAAATATGATTAATAAATTAATATCCAATAATAAAAACTAAAATTACCGGTTCATCATTAAATAAATTATTCATCTAAAATACACATCATCTATGACATTATGTAGGCCAATGGGGGCATGAAACCCTTATCCTTTTTCATACATGGGTTCAAGACACGTGTCCTTACCAACCATGATGAGTTGTCACCTAAAATTTAGGTTTCCCTTTTATAAAAACACATCGATATAATTTTGAAAATATTTTTTATGAAATTCCTTGAAAAAGTCTAATCTCTAAATATCCTAATGGTTCCAATACATATCCAATATAAAAATACTTCCTCCATATTTTCACTTAAAATTATAATAAATAGTTAAACTTATAACCCTTCTAAATAATAAAAATACAAAACTTTAGAAATATTGTCATAAAGTCATCATAGCATTGATCCCACATATATCAGGAAGTAGATCATGGATGTAACATAAAAAACATTTTAATACCATCATCATATATTCCCTTGAAATATAGTAATAACCTAAATTAACAAGAATACAAACTAAAAACATGCATGTTCAATTATTCCAAAGTTTATTTGATATATTTCGTCATTCCCAAAATGTTGTAAACTTCATCAATAAAAGAAAAAACAACTTGTGAACATATATTTAATTAGTTTCAATTAAATAAATACCATCCAATATACTTATTCATATCCAACATATCTTTATCCAAAAAATATTTTCTTTACACAAGGAAGATATTAAGGGTTATCTTTCTCTTAATCATGGATTTTACATGAACATAACCTTTCTATTAAATCAATTTTCTATTCCATCAGGTTTATTCAACGTATTCTTGTAAATACTTAGCAAAAAACATAAAATGAACAATCCTTATATATTTCACTATTCATATAACATAATTTTTGAATCAAAATTCATAAAAACATATATTATTCCACTTTATCATTAATCAATTAACAAGGATACCTAACTATATTACATAATAACTCCTATATTTTATATTTCATCTATAATCTCGTCATTATCCACAATATGACTATTAAAAATACCACCTTGCTGATTATTTCTTGGAGATTTCCACTTTTAAAGTTGATTTTCATTATAAACACGCATTCCACACTTAAATCATTTAACATTAAATGATGTTTTAGCAAGGTCAGTATTCTCATCCATTTCATTAACCAAACTCTACATTTTTCCTTCTCAGTCACTTTCTTTGTGTCCTTACTTTCTATTATCAAAATATCTTATTGTTGTTTTAAGACAATCACATGGGTGATTCTTTCCATACTCACAACATGTAGGAAAAATAATCTGCATTCCTATGTGGTATCTATGACCCATACTCTTACTGAACTCATTTATTCTCTTCTTTGGGGAGTCTGAGAGTTGGTTAAGGTACACATTTTTAATCATGTTCTGTGAAAACTGATTAGGCATGATCACAAAATTCGTCACTCTTCTAATCATCCAATTTGAATGCTCCTCGGAAAATTTTCTATCACATTCAACATTAGATCAATTTCTTTTGGTTCCTTCAGTTTTCTAAAACCAAAAACGAATAGTGTGAGCGAAACTTGTTATATTTTAAAACTACATAATAATGAAATATAATTACAAATAGAATGTCTAAATCATGAAACCTTCCTTAATATAGTAAAACATAGGTTTATCCTAGGTTATACATAGCCAAATTAATTTTAATTATTTCCTTATGATTCATGAATATTTTTTCTATTACCATATTAGATCCCCTAGATTTGTCAAAATTGGTGTGTAACAAGACCCATTGTCATGTACTAGTTTACACCAAGTCAGGCCTCATGCACCTTTTTGGAGTTGTTTCCCCTTAGTACATCTATTCTAGATCCAAATCCACTTTTAGTATCTATAAAAGGACATTTTTCTAGGAAATCACTCACACTATATTTTACGAAAAATATAAAACATTTTCATATACTTTTCCTTATCCTTAGACATATCCTTAGACATTCCATTATGGTTCTCACTATTGATTTATTATTATAGTTTCCAAAGGTTAACTAAACTCTTTTTCTGATACCAACTATAGAGACTCTTGATTTTCGCATATTAACTTTGGATTAATTTTAAAAAATAACTAATACATTATAAAATAAGAATCTCAAAGGACATATTAGTCTAGTTCCTTTGGAATCATGAAAATGTAAAAATTGTTCTATGAGTGAGCTACATTATCTCATTTTAGGTTCTTCTTAAATAGAACCCATTTTAGACACATAAAACATAATAAATATCTTAATAACATGGGGAAAAGGAAACAAACTAAGGGGTGAGTTCATAATCTCAATTAGGGTAAACAAGGGAGATATGTGAATACAATCATGAGTGTTTCCAACGCTCTCACTAGGGAACATGAATCCACCTGTGGAGGACACGCAGTGGTTTCCCCACGTTCCCACATTCCAAAGGCGGGCGACATCCTTTGATTATTCAAGGAAGTTTTCTCCATGATCCAAATGGGATAATGTGATATCGGTTCTTCCTTACATGGATTCCCTCTCGGAACTCATCACCTAGTCCGTGTCTCCCTTATAGACTAAGATGTTGTTCGTGAAACTCTTCCTAATGAAATGCCTTCATGGATGCCGGTTAATTACACTGCTTCTGTCAGGAAATTCCAAGGGGTTTGGTCAGGGCAGTAACCTTCAGTCAGGGGAGTAGTCAAATTGGACATCAATGGCATGTCTGGATGCTGGAACACTATTGTGTCTGGGTTTATTCACCTTATTATAGGGAATTTTGAGGGCACATAAGCCCGAGGAATCCCATGTCGAATGTGGGGAATTATATTCCATGAAATTGTATTGAGGTTTTCCTCATCTTCCTATGTTTAACACATGGTATGTCGCAGAGTTAACATCTAGCAGAGATGGATCATACTGATCAGAACACTAGCTAGAGTAGATCAGATGGGTGAAACCTCAGAGGAAACACTGATATTGGGTCTAATGCGTGGTTAGTTACCCAGTTACTGCTTGAAGTAGAGAAAAGGTGAATAGGCATGATCTCACTAGGATGTAGCGTCCCAGATAACAATTAGGATGGATGATGTAGGGTTGAGAGTTGATGAAGAATTAAATGGAACCGATGTGAGGACGATGATGAGGTTTGGCTTGAGTCTCGAATATGGAATGGAATCAAATTACATGTAGTTAATGAACCAATGGAACACCTAAAGAGGTGACCCATATGAAGCAGACCCAGAGGAAGTGGAACCTATAGGGTGGGGCATGAAATTGGGGTGTGTGTGAAGGACACCGACCCAATGACAAGCTGGGTCTTATGCGTGATTAGCAGCCCAAGAGTTGGTCTGACACCACTGGGACAGAATAGCTATATGGGTCCCAACCAAAGGGACAACAACGGCTTATCACTGACATGGACTCACAATGGCTTATTGTTGGATGGGGTCAGAACAGTTACCACTGGATTGGGTCACAACGGATTACCGCTGGATGGGGTTGAACCTCATGGAGGTTTCTTACATACCATTTCAAGGAGAAATGGAATAGATAACTTGTATTTCGGGATGGTGGATGCAATTTAACATCATACATGATGAAAAGGGGGCATCCAGTTTAACACCATGTGGGATGAAGGTGGTCCAATGTGAAGCGGGTCAAAACCAATGGTTATTGGGCTTGAACCTCAGAGAGGATTCCTACATACGTTGCCTTGGAAAGGATCAAAGTCCACGTAGTTCAGAAGGAGTGGGAACCAACGTGAAATGGGGTCAAAACCAATGGATGGTGGGCTTGAACATACAGGAGGCTTTCTATGTACATTTCCTTGGAAAGGATCAAATTCCACGTAGTTCAGAATGTTTTGGTGCACCGACGTGAAGGGGTTCGGGACCAATAGGCGTTGGTCTTCAACCACAGGGTGGATTCCTATGTACCATGACATGGAAAAGATCAAAGTCCACGTAGTATAGAAGGAGTATTGGTATTACACTCTAGGATTCCCAGAAAGGATTTCATCTTCGGTTCTCACTCTAATCCCACGTGAGTCATTCTCAGTGTGAGAAACAAGAGGCAGCAATGATGGTGGGCAAGTCTGTACATGTCGAACATTCCATTTTCACCATAAATGTTTAGAAAATAACATTGATTAGAAAATGAAAAGAAGGTTGCTTTTAAATCCATTTTTTAAAAAGTTAATACATGCGTAATAATTTACTTTATAAATGATAATATAATTATAAAACAATTTTGAAAACAATTTTTTTTCGAAAACATAGTTTTGAAAGGATATAGACTTCTGACTAAAAAGAGAAACGCGATTTGAATTTTCTTAAAATAATATCATAATTAGCATAATTACCAAAGAGTGGGAAAATGGTTATAATACATTAATACATCATGAATAAAAATATTATAAGAAAATTCATTAATGTTTTTGGGAGGTGGAACATAATATTTTATCAATGGAATCAAAATAATAAATAATCTCAATAAATGATGAGATTATTTCAATAAAATATTAACACCCGACAACTTTGAATCATACTCACCTTTTATGAAAATTAAATTACATGAACATAAAAATATCATAAAAATAATGATATAAATTATATAACATGTAAAATTAATATATATACTCCTCAAAAAATAATGTTGGTTCATAACAAAACATGTGTCTCAAAGAAGGAAAATTGGGACCAAATTATCTTACTGATTTTGTAACTTTTGAGAAAAAACCCCCACAAAAGAAATATCATAGAATATATATTTAAATACCCATGAATTTAATAATTAGATTCATATAATACATTCATGATAATTATATACACCATTCAAAATAAAGAGTGGTGAACATGGCATGTATCTCATGGATGTAAAAAGTGAGACCAAATTCCCATACCTTTTGTCTCGACTCTCGTTGAAATGGGTCACGATTCCTATATAATAAGTACATGTTGATTCTAATTATATTAGATAATAATATTCACATATCTAATACCATATATTTTTTAATGATGAATTTATATTTCTCATTTATTATTAACTACATGTTAAAGTTATCTTTCAGGTGACAATCTGCTTGTTTCTCGTACATGTTTTGAGTTATTATTCTTTGTCTTATTATATATATAATGACTTCATTTATTCATGTGAGTAAAAAATGATATAAATATCATATATTTTCATTATATATTGATTTATAATAATCTAATATATATATATATATAAATGAAACTAAATACACCGTTCATGGAGATGGTAGGTCGTACGTATGCATGAACGTTGTTTCTGTGTACATATCATATTGAAAGAAATACTATAAATGATATGTATATATATATATAATAATTGAATTATAAATTTTTGTTCATATATTTCATAATTTTTTTTAAAAAATAATCCTTAATACATTCCATGAAATGTGTGAACGAATCACATCGCCTTGAGGAGGTGGTAGTCTGCATGTCCCCAAATGAAGTTATCGTATGTCAAAAATATAGAAATAATAAAGTTATATTTAATATAAAAAATAAAATACACATAATTAACTCATAAATATCATTTTAATATTATAAAAATATTGTTTTCATTGTAATTATACTACATGGGTGGTGTTAATGGAAGAAAGAACAACATCATTTCGTGAGGTAGAAATTTTCTGTACACAAGAATGATAAGTTAGTTTACCCATTGATGGATGTGTGTGTAACTATTGGTAAAAACAATAACATAATAAATTGATGTATATTTATGGAATTGAGGTTTTTATGTAATTATGTAACAGGAATAATTATTGTGGGGGAGAAGGTAATTAAAAGAAAGGGGCTGGAGAAAAGATGTTACCACTCTATTGGGTAACTCCTTTGTTGGATTTATTCCAAAATGGATGATTAAATGATTAAGTTAGGGTATTTTGGATCTTATTTCATTGTATTTTGTGTTATCCAAAGGGATTTATATGTACATGGATGTGTGAAGGGTGAGTGCTTTTTTATAGTGGAGGACGAGTGGTATTCTTCTAAGTTTTTGAAAAGAGAATTCCACCAATGTTTTTACAAAGAAAAGTTACTCCAATAATAGATAAAATTAGATAAAATAAATATAGAGTCTAAATATTTCCATATAATTTTTTTACTAGTTTTTAGGTCATTTTTTGTCTTATGTTTAAGGTTCCGACCTCAATTAAGCTAATTTTTCTTTTAATCGTTGTAATTAAATTTATTCACTTTCACTAATAATTTTGGCCAAAAACTAAATAGAAATTTTTATATATTATTATTATATATGTTATGAAATAGATTTTTGGAAATTCCAAACATATATGTGGTATAAATTAATTTAAAATCAATCCCACAGACATGACTATGCAATAGGTTTTTAAGGTAAACTATGTTCAAATGTTTGCTACGTTTTTATATCAAATTTCAATGTGAAATTGTTTCCAACAACCTAAATTGGATTAATTTATGTTAATTTTATCTAATTGTACTTTAAAACCAAATTAAAATTTTTTTCTACATAAATATATTAGATTAAAATGCAGGTTGGAATTTAAAATCAGTATTTTTCACTATTTATCGAAAAATGAAGTTTCTCAGAAAAATACCAAAATTCACCTTAATCTAATTTTGGAATTAGGAATAAAAAAATTTAGTTTATAATATCCAATTAAATCTCTAATTTTATCTAAATTTAAATTTATTATCGTTCACATAATGATATTAAAACACTTCATTTGAGAAAGTAGTATTTTTAAAAGTATAAAGATGTTACCAATATTACATGTTCTATTATCAATATGTTTTAGTTATATAAATAATATTTAAATAATATTTACTTCTATTTATATTAATATTTAATAACAGTTAGGTTATAACTATCTCAATTGAATAATTATGACAACAAAATGATGTTTCATTGAGACTAGGTATTGCATGGAACACACGAAATGTCGGCGTTGCATGTAACATGAGGTAATCTAAGTCTTCCCTGTATTTTAGGAAAAAAACATAGTAATTTGATAAAAAAATATATTCATTGTTGTATTAAATGACAAATATTAAAAATAATTTATTAATTGAAAAATTAAATTTCAAAAAAACTCAAGGTGTTACATTCTACCCCCCCCCTGTAAAATTAATTTCAACCTCAAAATCTTTATAGGATATCAATGGTTTGATAATTTGTTTATACTTTAATATAACCCACAACATAAAAATGAACACTAAAACTTCCTTTTAATAGGAAAGTTTGGAACCATAATGGTCACCTCGAGTAACTCATAGTGGGTTTCCACATAGAAGAACATATATGGGAAGTGAAAACATGAACGTGGAGGAAATGCGTAAATATTCCTACGGAGTGATTGAGGTCATAAATTACAAAAAAAATAAATTACAAATTAAAATTTGAAGTCCTCAAATTCTTAAATTTTTAGTGATTTAAAAGTCCATCATTTCAACAAAAATTAAGGTATTAGGAAAATATTTTGTTGTTAATTTTTCTAATGTTTTGTAATTCTTTTATTGACCAAGGATATAAATAAATATACTAACATGATATATTTCTACAAACACAATTTCATTATTTTTGTGTTCTTCTATAAATTTCTAATTAATCTATCACTTCAATAAATGGATATCCATAAATAGACATTGATGATTGAATCAATAAAATATGATTTAGGTGGACCTTAAGGACCATAAAAGAATGAAAAGTCTATCTATTTTTCTATAAAAATTATTAAAAATAAATATGATTAATAAATTAATATCCAATAATAAAAACTAAAATCACTGGTTTATCATTAAATAAATTATTCAACTAAAAATACACATTATCTATGACATTGTGTAGGCCAATGGGGGCATGAAACCCTTATCCTTTTTCATCCATGGGGTCAAGACATGTGTCCCTACCAGCCATGATGAGTTGTCACCTAAAATTTAGGTTTCCCTTTTATAAAAACACATCGATATAATTTTGAAAATAAATTTTCTGGATATCCATGAAAAAAGTCTAATCACTAAATATCCTATTGTTTTCAATACATACCCAATATAAAAATACTTCCTCCAAATTTTCACATAAAATTATAATAAATAGTTAAAATTATAACCCTTCTAAATAATAAAAATACAAAAATTTATAAATATTGTCATAAAGTCAGCATAACATTGATCCCACATATATCAGGAAGTAGATCATGGATGTCACATAAAAAACATTTGTATACCATCATCATATATTCCCTTGAAATATAGTAATAACCTAAATTAACAAGAATCCAAACTAAAAACATGCATATTTCATTATTCCAATGTTTATTGGATATATTTCTTCAATCCCACAATGTTGTAAACTTCATCAATCAAAGAAAAAACAACTTGTAAACATGTATTTAATTAGTTTCAATTTAATAAATACCATCCAATATACATATTCATATCCAACATATCTTTATCAAAAAAAATATTTTCTTTACATAAGGAAGATATTAAGGGTTATCTTTCTATTAATCATGTGTTTTACATGAACATCACCTTTCCATTAAATCAATTTTCTATTCCATCAGGTCTATTCAACGTATTCTTATAAATCCTTAGTAAAAAACATAAAATGAACAATCCTTATATATTTCACTGTTCATATAACATAATTCTTGAATCAAAATTCATAAATAAATATATTATTCCACATTATCCTTAATAAATTAACAAGGATACCTAACCATATTACATAATACCTCTTGTATTTTATATTTCATCTATAATCTCGTCATTATCCACAATATGACTATTAATCATACCACCTTTCTGATTATTTTCTGGAGGTTTCCACTTTTAATGTGGATTTTCATAATAAAAACTCATTACACACTTATGTCATTTAACATTCAATGATTTTTTAGGAAGGTCAGTATTCTCATCCATTTCATTAACCAAACTCTACATTTTTCCTTCTCAGTCAATTTCTTTGCATCCTTACTTTCTATATTCAAAATATCTTATTGTTGTTTTAAGACAATCACATGGTTGATTCTATCTATACTCACAAAATGTATGAAAAATAATCTTCATTCCTATGTGGTCTCCATGACCCATACTCTTACTGAACTCATTTATTCTCTTCTTTGGGGAGTCTGAGAGTTGGTTAAGGTACACATTTATAATCATGTTCTGTGAAAACTGATTAGGCATGATCACAATATCCTTCACTCTTGTGATCATACCATTTGAAGGCTCCTCGGAAAATTTTCTATCACATTCAACATTAGATCAATTTCTTCCATTTCCTTCCATTTTATAAAACCAAAAACGAATAGTGTGAGAGAAACTTATTATTTTTTAAAACTACGTAATAATGAAAAATAATTACAAACAGAATGTCTAAATCATGAAACCTTCTTTAATATAGTAAACCATAGGTTTATCCTAGGTTATACATAGCCAAATTAATTTTAAATCTTTATTATTTTTCATGAATATATTTTCTATTCCCAAATTAGATCCCCTAGATTTGTCAAAATTGGTGTGTAACAAGGCCCATTGTCATTTACTAGTTTACACCATGTCAGGAATGATCCACCTTGTTGGAGTTGTTACCCCTTAGTACATCTATTCCAGACCCACATCCACTTGTAGTATCTAGAAAGGGACATTTTTCTAGGAAAGAACTCACACTATCTATTACTAAAAATATAGGACATTTTCCAATACTTTTCCTTGTCTTTAGACATATCCTTAGACATTCCATTATGGTTCTCACTATGGTCTGCTTATTATAGTTTCCAAAGGTTAACTAAAAACTTTTTCTGATACCAACTATAGAGACTATTGCTTTTCACATATTAACATTGGATTACTTTTAAAAAATACCTTATACAATATAAAATTAGAATCTCAAAGGCCATATTAGTCTAGTTCCTTTGGAATCATGAAAATGTAAAATTTTTTCTATGAGTGAAATACATTATCTCATACTAGGATCTTCTTAAATAGAACCCTTTTTAGACACATAAAATATAATAAATATATTAATAACATGAGGAAAAGGAAACAAAATAAGGGGTGAGTTCAAAATCTCAATAAGGGTAAACAGGAGAGATATGTGAATACAATCATGAGTGTTTCCAACGCTTTCACTGGGGCACATGAATCCGCCTATGGAGGACGCACAATGGTTTCCCCACATTCCCACATTCCAAAGGCAGGCGGCATCCTTTGCTTATTCAAGGAAGTTTTCTCCATGATCGAAATGGGATAATGGGATGTCGGTTATTCCTTCCATGGATTCCCTCTCGGAACTCATCACCTAGTCTAAGTCTCCCTTATAGAATAAGATGTTGTTCGTGAAACTCTTCCTAATGAAATGGATTCATGGATGCTGGTTAATTACACTGCTTCTGTTAAGAAATTCCAACTGGTTTGGTCAGGGTAATAACCTTCGGTCAGGGGAGTAGTCAAATTGGACATCAATGGCATGTCTGGATGATAGAACACTAGTGTGTCAGGGTTTATTCACCATATTATAGGGAATATTGAAGGCACAGAAGCCCGAGGAATCCCACATCAAATATGGGGAATTATATGACATGAGATTGTATGTAAGGTTTTCCTCTGCTTCCTATGTTTAACAGAGGGTATGTCGCAGGGTTAACATCTAGTTGAGATGGATCAGACTGATCGGAACACTAGCTAGAGTGGATCAGATGGGTGCAACCTCAGAGGAAACACTGATATTGGGTCTAACACGTGGTTAGTTACCCAGTTACTGCTTGAATAATTGAAAAGGTGAATTGGTATGATCTCACCAGGATGTAGCGGCCCAGATAACAATCATGATGGATGATGGAGGGTTGAGTGTTGATGAAGAATAAAATGGAACCAATGTGAGGATGACAGTAAGGTTGGGCTTGAGTCTCGACTATGGCAAGGAATCAATTTCCACGTAGTTCATGAATCTATGTAACACCTAAAGAGGTGACCCATATAAAGGGGACCCAGAGGAAGTGGAACCTACAGGGTGGGGCATGAAATTGGGGTATGTGCGAAGGACACCTACCTGATGACATGCTGGGGTTACGCGTGATTAGCAGCCTGAGAGTTGGCCTGACACCACTGGGACAGAATAGCTATATGGTTCCCAACCAAAGGGACAACAACGGCTTACCGCTGACATGGACTCACAATGGATTATTGATGGATGGGGTCAGAACGGTTACCGCTGGATGGGGTCACAACGTATTACCACTGGATGGGGTTGAACCTCATGGAGGTTTCCTACGTACCATTTCTAGGAGAAAAGGAACAAATACCTTGTATTTCGGGATGGTGGATGCAATTTAACATCATACATGATGAAAATGGGGAATGAATTTTAACTCCATGTGGGACGAATGTGGTCCAATGTGAAGTGGGTCAAAACCAATGGTTATTGGTCTTGAACCTTAAAGAGGCTTCCTACGTACGTTCCCATGGAAAGGATCAAAGTCCACGTACTTCAAGAGGAGTGGGAACCGACATGAAATTGGGTGAAAACCAATTGATGGTGGGCTTGAACATCCAGGAGGCTTCCTATGTACCTTTCCTTGGCAAGGATCAAAGTCCACGTAGTTTATAATGGTTTGGTGCACCGATGTGAAGGGGTTCAAGACCAATGCAAGTTAGTATTGAACCATAGGGAGGATTCCTATGTACCATGACATGGAAAAGATCAAATTCCATGTAGTATAGAATGAGTATGGGTATTACACTCTAGGATTCCTAGAAAGGATGTCATGGTCGGTGCTAGCTCTAATACCACGTGATTCATGCTCAGTGTGAGAAACAAGAGGCAGTAATGACCTAATGATCACATCATGATAGGTGTGTCTTTGGGAAGTGTATTGGGGATTACACCTATTTATCACCCCAAAAAGGAAATGGGGGGGGGGCTTACACGTGGCCGGAAGCCCAAAGAGGAAATAAGAGAAAATGCGTGCATAGAAACCAAGGGTGATAAAGATTGGGACTTACTCCAGGGTGGAGGCCCAGGTAGCACAAAGTCCAGTGGTTTCCCTATCCCTGCGGGAAAACCTTGCTCTAATAAAGAGGATCTCATTCCATGTGATTAATGATATCACCACTGTAGATTCTAGTGGGTGTGCAAAGTGTCCAAGGTGGGGGAACCCCACATACGATGCATGGAGTGAGGTCACATTTTAACGTCATGTGATGAGGATGATGGTGCTTGTCATTTTAACATCCTCCAACTCAGATGAAGTGGGTGAACTCCGCAACCCTTAATACATAAATAACTGATACCTCCCACCCCTTGGGGGAGGAAATGCATCAGCAATGCCATGATGAAGGGGTGTTATGGAGTGATCCATTGAGGGGTCCACGTTAGTGTGGCTATGAAATGAAGTAATATTCGTTATTGTGCCTATGAAAAGAAGCTTAAGGCAAAGAAATACAATGATAAGAACCCCCCAAGATACTTTGAAGTTACTTCATGAAAACCAAGAAGGTTGCATGGGAAAAAGGGTTTTAGAGCAAATGGGATCATAGGAAGAAGCCTTGTGATGCTCTGGTGCTCCATGATGTTGAGAGGCTTCGCGATGGGGTGTGCTTCGAAATGTGAAGTGTCCTATCTTAGGATTAGGGTATAGATGCATATGGAAAGTGCTTCGCGAAGTAGAAAGGACCTTGTTGAGTAGTACTTCGCAAAGAAAGGGTGCCTTGTGAAGCATAGGATTGTGAAGAAATGTGTTTCTTGAAGCACAGTGACCTTGACTTAGCATGAGGGGCTTTAAAAGGAGTGTGGGGATTACACTCTAGGATGCCCAGAGAGGATTTCATGGTATGTGCTTGCACTATGCCCACGTGATTCATGCATGGTGTGAGAAACAAGAGGCATCAAAGACATGACGATCACGTCATGAGATTTTTATCTGTGGGAAGTTGAGTTGGGATTACACATATTCAGCAACCCAAAAAGGAAACAGGGGGCCTTACGCATCGTCGGCATCCTAAAGAGGAAACAGGGGCTTACGCGTGGTTAGTAGCCCAGGGTGATGGATATTGGGACTTACTACAAGGTAAAGGCCTAGGTAGCGACAAATCCTAGTATGAGAGATATTTCACACCGAAGAAATGGAGAACTATGAATGCTACCTCCTACAAGAAAAGCTAGGGGCTTACACCAAGGTGGTTTCCCTGTCCCCACGGAAGAACGTTGCTCCAATAAAAAGGATCTCATTCTATGTGACGAATTATTTCACTTCCGTAGAGACTAGTGGGCATGAAGAATTTCCATGTTGGGGGAACCCCACGTTCGATGCATGGGGGGAGGTCACAGTTTAACGTCATGTTCTGAGGACGATGGTTCTTTCCATCTTAACATCCTGCAGCTCAGATGAAGTGGGTGCACTCCGCACCCCTTAGGACTTACATAAATGATACATCCCTCCCCTTGGGGGAGGGAATGCATCAGCAATGACATATTTTAGGGGAGTTACGGAGTGGTCCATTGAGGGGTCTATGTTATCATGGCTATGTGAAAAAGCAATAGTCGTTATCATGACTATGTGAAGTAGAATGAGGCGAAGCAACGCAATGGTAAGGAACACCCAACAGACAATGACGTTACTTCATGAAATCCTATAAGGTTGCACAATAAAAGGAGTTGAAGAGAAAATGGGTTTATAAGTTGAATACTTGTGAAGCTCTAGTGCTCAATGATGTGTAGGGGCTTCACGAAGGGTTTTTCTTCACGAAGTGAAGTGTCCTAGCTTAGGCATAGGGTATAGGTTCATATGGAAAGTTCTTCACAAAGTAGAAAGTCCCTTGCAGAGTAGTAAACCTCAAAGAAAGGGTGCCTTGTGAAAAATAGCATTGTGATGAAATGTTCTTTGTGAAGCACAGTGACCCTACCTTAGCATGTGGGTCACGTGTGCATGGAGGGTGATTTTTGGAGCATAAGTGCTCCGAGAAGACTCGAGTCCCCTTGGGGATCCCCTTCCACGGCGAAGGCATGTGGGCTATACAAAGGGTAGCCCTCCTAGAAGAGGGGTTGAATTCATGCAAATGGGGAGGCACTTCATGATGCAAAAGTACCTTGAAGAGATCATGGTTCACAGAGCAAAGATTTCGTTGCAATTTGGGATCTAAGAAGGTGAATGAATGGAGGATCTATCTTTTTGGCTCAAGGGGAGCCCAGTATTTATAGGAAAGAGGCGGCGTGAAGTAGATCTCACTTGGCGCAAATCCACGTGGCATTTTGTCATCACTGTAGATCCTCCTATCACCTTTCTCTATGATGGCTTCTCTAACGTAAAAGGGGGTTCACATAGCCTCCCACCTCCTTGCCCTGAGGTGGGTTCACGAATTTTAAAGGGGTTCACGGAACCTCCCTCCCCTTTGCTCCATGGTGGTTTTGCAAATGTTAAACGGGTTCACGGAGCCTACCGCCTCTTTGCTCCGTGGTAGGTTCGTGAATGTCCAACAGGTTCATGGAGCCCCCACCTCCTTGCTCCGTGGCGGGTTCACAAACATCGAATGAGTTCGTGTGGCCTCCTTACTCATTGCTCCACGGCGGGTTTTCGGAGGAGAAGCTTGGTGCTGGACGTGGTGCTATGGGGATCCGTGAATAGGATTCATGAGATATCTCCTAAGTCTTTCTGTTTTTTCTTGTTTGTCCCAAATTTTGGCGCCATCAGATGACCCCCTCAGTCGTGGAGCCTAGGAGAAATAACAGTTCAAAGTCTAAGGGTCAATCCTTAAAATTCCTCAGCCAATCTTGAAGTTGACTCATGATGAAGGCTTGGGAAGTGGAGAGGTGACAGTGAAGCTGAGCATACCGCAATGCTCACTGCGGTTAGACGTGTCGTGAAGAACCACGGGTCTTCACCTATAAATTGGGGATATGACCTTCCTTTTTTTATTTCTCTCCTTTGCGTTTTTGGAATTTAGCATTCTCAAATTGCAAAGCTTCTGTGTACTCCTCGATTGGTCTCTGTGAATCGGGCCTTCTGCATCACGGAACACAACAAGTATTTGACTCTGCGACAGTGTGCTCTACATCATGCATCTGATGTTCGATGCAAGGCTTCGCAATTCCATTACTAGAATCGAGATCTTTAAATGGTCTTCATTCCTGATCTTTGTGAATGGGCTTAGTGAAAAGTGTTCAAATATTAAAAATAGAAGGGCTCACCAAGAGATTGCAACGGGGTCCTTGCGGATGTTGCCCGAAGGGAGGAGATAGAGAATAGCTTGGGTCTATGGGAGTTGGTACAGAGACACACTAATCTTGATTCGTTGGTGAATCTACTATTGGAAATCCAAAAGAAATATCCACTACGAAAGAGGCTTCCTATTTATGGATTTGGGATGAGGGATGACGTCTTCATCCCTGATGCAAGTAGATATTAGCCATCTTAATAGTTTGAGAGCACAATGTGCCAGCACCAATGGTTCAGGGTGGCTGACGTCCATGCTCGGGATGAATTCACATCTATTATTGGTGATTGTCTATAAAATCATCTAAATAAGGTTTGTGGGAAGGAATTGAAGTTGGAGACATCCCCCCCCCCCTCTGTACCACATAATCTTAGAGGCAGTCCTGAGGACCCTAGGGAAGGGATGATCCAATGAGTGGGATCTATGCCAGGGAAGCAACATCACAGATGACTGGGCCTGAGCCTACTGGGTAGGTGCCTCATGTGAAGTGTTCGAGGTAGAGCTAAGGGGGTGACCCTATATGAGGCGGCTTGGGACTCCCAATTTCATATCTACCAACCGAAGCAGCTGATGCCAGAGTTGTTGAGAAGGTGGTAATCGAGGACCAATAACTTCCACTTACACCATGGGGATATTGGAAACAGTTTATGGGATGTATATCAGATCTTGGGTGTCCCAGTATTGGGGGTGATGTATGATGAATTCCTCCCCCTTAGGGGTGCCTGGGAGGATTAGGAGAAAATTATTCCACTGGCGATGGAATTGATGGATCTGGTGCCAGGAGAGGACAAAGAAGCAGTGAGAGACCTCCACTTCAGACGGTGGTTCAAGCAATTCTTGAACCTACTCAAAGATAGGTAGTTTCCAATGAGAACCCGAGATTTCTCGAAGGGGGATCAATGGGGAAAGGAGAACTCATAATGGTGGCTCTTGGAGGACAGCCAGTGGAAAACCTGGGGATTCAGTGTCAGCACAGAGAAACAACTGGTAGTTAGGCTGGCGGCATTCATCGCGACTCTTATCTGCGGTTGGATCCTTCCGGTGAGAGATACGAACATAAGTGTGAGACCAAGCACATTTATCATGGGATCAATGTTTGTGATAGGAAGGAGTATGAACCTCGGAATCCCGATTCTCTCCAAGTTGTAGAAGATTTTGTGGTATATCAGTGAGGGGAAGAGGCCATATAGGCTATGAGGGTCATTCCACCTCTTCTATGGGTGGATAGTGGCACATATCATGGGGGTGGGGTCTATGAATATCTGAACCCAATCTCCCCTCCGGGGTAAAACTTCCACCCATCCATCCTGAACATCGTATAGATCTTTCTAGCCAATCTATCTGTGTCTTTAGTATGGAATAGGGTCTGGAAGGTAGAGGAGTTCAACATTCATCATTTCCCACAACCAACGGGTGCTTTCACTAATGATGGACATGGAATTAAAGAGCACTGGTCATATCTCCTAGCCTTTCAAGGAGGAGCCTGAGTGGAAAGAGTGGACCATGAGCCTCTCTACGAGTCGTACACCCCACACCGACTTGCTAGAAAATTTTGGTGTATTCCGCGACTTTCCCTACATGTCTATTTAGGGGTGTTCCATGAAAAACATCCATGTGCGATGAGGAAGATGTGGATCATGTTCACACGGGAAGATAGGAAGATGCGGAATGAGCTGCCTCCACCCACCACCATCTTCAGGATGGTGAAGGAGTATGCTAAAATCTAGGAGGCGGCCTACCTGAGGAAGATGTTGAAGCATCCAACTGTTCGGGTCAGTGATGGTGTGACTCCCCAACCTCAAGGCCAGGGTGGGAAGGTGGAAATGACATAACGTGGTGGCGGGGATACCGTGGAGGTGAGGAAATGTTAGGTTGAAGGGGAAGCGGAGGCAGCAGATCCAGTAGTGGCAGTAGACCCGACTATCCCAGAAGAACAGAGTTATCCATAAGGGAGGCCACGGAGATGATTCCATAGAATATCCATTCATGCTCTGGGGAAGAGGATTTTCCACACAGACATGTCGGAGAATGTTTTCTTCCTAGAGGCCTAGGATATCTGGGAAGTCAAAGGGAAATTTCTTGGCCCGTATGAGAATTGGAAACACCTAAACCTTATCAGGATGGATTCTTTGTGGATATTCCTTATCAGGGACAGTTTTTTTGTGTCCTGGGAGGAGGTGGAGCAATACCTGGAAGAACTAAAAGACGTTATGCACTCCCTAGGTGCCCCGCATCCAATGACAGTTCAGGTAAAGGTTTCATTAGATCAAACGACACCTCAGATGTTTTCAGCCGTTAAACTGAAAGAATGCTTCCCTTTTCCAGAAAAATTGGATGAGTCTTTCTAGGCGTAGAGGCCAGTAGAGGGAGCCCATTGAAAGAGGGAGAAGATAGTGATCATGGCCTGGATCTTGATGACATTGTAGAGGCCCTTGAGGTAAAATCCCAAGCCCCATCCTTAGGGATTTCTTCCATGTCATTTTGGACCCCTTACTAATCATTTGAAATTTGCAGGAGGACCTCGTACACATAACCCGTTCTCATCCCTCAGTGGACGTAGATGATGGGCCTTCTGGATCCACGCTCGCTACTATAGAGATTACCGCGTCCAGAAGGTCTAGGATACCTAAGGTAGATTTTCCAGAGTTTTCAGACCTTCTGACAATTTACGGAGGGCCACGCCTCGGGGTCCCCATAGCAACAACCGAGGAATGAGACTGAGAATTCTATCTCTATAATTATCATTCCCACAATTCATGAATACCAATCATTGACCAGGCTAACAACATATGTGGCCTTTGATATGTGCAGTCCTTCAAAATGAATGGGCTTCCTTTGAGAGGTTGATTGGAATTTTTGGTATCACTTTTCCTAGGGGAATGCTAGTGGTCATGGAGGCCAATATTTAGACCGATCGAGCGACTGTGCTCTCGATTACTGGTGGGATCGTTAGAAGGGCCGATCCTGATATTATTGAGGTGGGATAAGATGATAAAGACTGATCAGATAGCCCAGGTCCCACCATACCCAATAAAACACTAGATGTGGACCCTTCTGATGAGTTCTTGTGGGTGTTACCCACATATGAGCCAGCCAACCCCGCATATTGGGAGGAGAAAACTTATGATAAAGAGGATAACAAGATAGTACATCTATGATCATGGAAGCTGATAATGTGATTCATTTATGAAACCTCCCATGAAAATTGGATAGATCATATAAAGATAATTCATTCATGATTTCACGAACTATGTGCTGGGGGAGTGGATGCCCAACGTCCCCACATGCTCGTCCGAGATCTAAGGGCAGAGAAGATCTGGGAGTACGATGTTGGCCTTGGTGTGGGATGGCAACGGAGGAAAGAGGTGAACATAAAGAATCTCTAGGAGGACAAAAATAAGTTTTAGTGGCTTTAGGTCTAGGTGGATGAGCACTTAGCCTCCCGCAACGTGCAATTAGAACGAATATTGTGATTGAAGGCCCAGATGGAAGAGGTAAAGGAGGCCATGAAGCAAGCCTCTAAAGAAATGACCATCATACAGACCGACATGGAACGAGCCCAAATTGTGCCTAACAAACTATGCCCCATCGCTTTTGTGGAGGAGTGGGAGCAGAATAGGCAGCAACAAATACAGGATGCCACAATCTAGATGGCGGCGGAGCAGCAAATTTCTTTTAACGCGGTAAACCTGTCCATGGGAGGGATCGATCCCCGGGTGTTGTAATACTTGCAATCCTTCAAATATACTTCCATGATTTGATCATTTTATGCTGGTTACATGCATGAATTCTGTTATTTTTATTGGTTTACTGCATTCTCATCATATTCTTGGATCATCTGGTGATCAATCCATAAGCTCCTGTGGGTTGGTCCCGATGCGAGAAATAAGAGATGACCCCATTATTATTCCATCCTAATGTAAGAGTGAAAACCAAGATTCAGGCATCCGGGGGTTTAAAAAACCAATACGGATTTCCGAGAAGAAATAGGGGAGGTATGATTGGAGGATGAGGACCTCAGAATAATCGAAGTTCCATCCTTCCAATGTTCTCTGCTGCACGAGCGGGGTAACGCTAGGGGCGTTGGAATTAATCCAAACACAGGTGAGTAGAATGTGAAAATCACGATACCCAAAATTCGGAATACTATAGGATGGAATGAAAATAAAGATTATATTTTGACCATGTTCTCAACACATTATCCTTATTGCATTAGCCGGAAATGGGGATAACATTCAAGGGTTGACCGCTGACCATGTTCAAAACATAGGGCCTAACTCGAAGTGTCATCCATTTTTCTTCTAGAACATTGGCCCAGGACAGTAGGCGATCCATTGACCGAACATCCATACCATTAGGTGGTTCTTTTGGACATGAAAGAGGATAAGGCTCTGAATAAAGGGTATGAAAAGCATGGAGTTAGAGTGATGGGTTGTTCAAATGGAGTCCAACACTCTTGAAATTATGCCACTATGGTGAAGGCACATTAGGTGGGCGCATCGGTCTGATTAGGGATCATACCTACTTCTGAACAGGACCTCTCAAGTAAAGACCTAGAATGACATGTAGTTTTACATCATACAATGAGGATGGTGCACATAGTTTAAAGCTCATACTTCCTAGAACAAGATCGGGGTTGAAGGGGCCAAGAGGTTCAATGACCCTAGGGTTGGGCCGAATTAAAAATTTCTAGGCATCACTATATATCCCATAAGGGTGAGAATCAAGCCAAATGTAGTTCTTGAAGCAAGGTGTGGTCATAGACCAACACTGGTAGTTATAATCCTCCCCAGAGAGTAAACGGATGCACCCCATAATTAACATAGGGCATCCTAATCCTTTTCCGGAAAGAACCACAATTTAATGTCATGCATTTAGTACATGGCTTCCCAAGAATTAAATGTGTGGTGCGGTACATACCCAAATGATAATGAGTACATAATACCATACATGCCATGCCATGTGGTCCTATAAGAGCTGGGGCCTAAAAGGAAGAATAGAAGAGATAAATTAGTGGAACTCAAGCTAGACCCAAAGACGATATGTCTGGGCATTCCTACATATCCCATGTAATGTGAATCAAGCTGTACATAGTTTTAAAAGAGATCTTATTTTATGTTATTAGAGCTCAGACCATGGAGAAGAAGAATCCTTCTAAGTAAGTGCAGACCTCAATCTGATCCCTAAGCCCACGTGAGTCAAACTTGGTGTGGGAAACAAGGGTGGAAGAGGTTTTTTGCATTACCTGGAATACACGCTAAAGGGAAGTTAGTGTGGATCCCTAAATGACACCTTACCATGGATTTTTCCTCTTAACGTGAAAATGTGCACTGAGGGATATTACCGGGAGGGTTGAAATTCCACTTGGACATAATGTGGTAGTAAAAGATATGAATCGCGTTACCTAAATTCAATGCTTGAAGTGGTTGGTATGACGATGGAGGATAATTGTTGGCCATGTTCAAAACACAGTATTTATATCGTGTGACCTTAAATGGGAAGAACAAATGAGCGTCAACCTTTGACCATATTTACAACACGAGACTTGTATCGATTTTTTGTCTGAAACCCTCGAGGACATTGTCCCGTAATGGTAGGATATCCCTTAGGCCTAGTATTCATTCCATTTGGGGGTCCCTTCATATATAAAAGATAATGAGATCCCAAATGAAGGGGAACACAAAGCCTTAAAAATGTTTGAAAGAATTTCCAGGAAGAATCTGACACTCCAGGCTCTAGACCAGAGTACTCATGGGCCCAATGGTGAATCAGCAAAGAGGGTCGAGGGACCCGACTTAAGGGAATCTGACTCGAAGAGATTATAGTATATAAAGGGAGTTAATGACACTCAAGAGAGAGAGGTATATGGTGTGGTTGTTATAAACCCAATGTGAATGGAGACATTAGCCTATACCACACTGTATGCCATTATCATGGAAAAACGCAGGAAAAAGTGCCAAGATTATAGGTAGGTTTCTAAGAGATGGGGCTGGACCCGGAGACTAGATGTTTAGGAAGTTCTACGTATCCCATAAGGATGGGAATCGGGCCACACATAGTTCTAGAAGAGGATGACATGCAGTTTAACATCATGCATCAAGGACACAAATAAGGGAAATATACCCCAATGAGGGAAGTGTACGGCATAGCGAGTAACCCTACCTGAATGGGGACATAATCCCATACCACACCATAAAATCCTAAGTGATAACTTATGCCAGGGGACCGAGAAGACTGACGAACCGGAGGCTGGTCCACAGATAGAATTTCACGGAAATCTTTCAGTTTAACATCTTGTAGTGAGGATGATGGTGATCTTAGTATAATGTCATAGTGCTTGGACCGCATACGCCTAGTATAATGTCATATGTGTGGGATAGAGGGGTGAATAATCATGCCTATGGAAGACGACGAAGTGGCAATGATGATGGAGGACAACTGTTGACCAGGTTCGCAACACAGTATCCACCCATGTGTGACTGTAATTCGAGGAAAACAATTGAGCGTCGACTATTGACCATATTCACAAAATGGGACTTGTATCAATTTTATGCTTGCAATCTTCGAGGATGTTTTCCTATAATGGCAGGAGAACCCTTGGGCTGAGAATCCATTCCATATGGGGGTCCTTTTGGATATAGAAGGTGATGGAATTCCAAATTATGGGGATCACAAACCATGGTAGGGATGGTGCCCATGAGATGAAAGATAAATTAAGGGAGGGATGTCTCTAGGGGATATGTGTGGCGTGGAAAATTATCCTGACGTGAACAATGACATGAATCCATACCACACCGTATAATCCCAAATGAGAACTCAGGACAGGGGACCGAAGGGGTCGAAGCACTTGAGGTTGGGCGCCCTAGCCAACTATAGCCATATGACCTCTCATGTGGGAATTTCCTCATCATAGCTTATAATACCATGTGTGCAATGATCGGTGTGGTAAACATAGAGTAGGACTAGAATTTGCCGATCATATAAGGGTCTAACAGCTATAATTACCCTCCTTCTCGAGGCAGACCGAAAATTGGAGGGACATAAGGGAAGAATGAACCACTACACTCCATGTTTTGGACATATGGGTGTGGAGATAGCAAAAAAGTATATCTTTTGACGAGGTTTGAAACAAAACATCGTTATCGTGTAACATGGTACGGTCACGATGAACTCGATGTGAATGAGCGAAAAACCCTGTACCACACCATGTGTTTCATCCCAACGAGAGGTCCCGAGGTTTGGGGATGGGCCTATGGACAAAATTTTCGGGCGGTCCTACGTAACCCATAAGGATGGGAATCAAGCCGTATGTAGTTCTAAAATAGCCATACAGTTTAATGTATTGCGATAAGGATGTGGGAGGAGAGAATACTGAGGTAGGGAACATGGTGCATTCATTGTAACCCTGACATGAGTGGGGCCAAAGAAGCCTATATGATTCTATGTGGTGTCCTCTAAAAGAACTATGCCTAGGAGGGGATATTCAAAGAAGAAACTGAGGCTGTACTCAAGATGAGGTATCTGAGTGTTCCTATGTATCCCATGAGGATGAGAATAAATCCATAATTAGTTCTTGATATGAAATTTACCATCTTTTAGGATGACACACAGCTTAATGTCATGTATGATTGGACAGTTTATGGTCATGGATAACCCTTATGCTGCTTAGGGTCATGCTGAACCATAAAAAGGGGCGCAAGAAAAATATTTCTTGAGGAACGTGGCATTGGTGGGAGGAGTTATACGCTCTCCATCCATGGAAACCAATGAGTATGCTCCATTGGAGTAAACCCTGTGAAAAATGTAAGGTCCTTCCCATTTGGGATCTAACTTGGGTGGTTTCTTTCTGGGTATCATTGGTGTCTTCATGGCCAATACCAAGTCATTTTGAAAGAAGGAATAGAGGAAATTGTTTTGTTGAAATCTCTATATATCTTGTTCTGATGCCATTCTAGGTTGTGTAGGGCATGAAGCCTATTCATGTTGAGCACTTCTAACTCATACTGATGGATTTCAGCCACTTTATCTAGTGCTTTATAATCATAGAAGGTTGTTCACAATAAGGGAAATTGATTCTTGATGGGTAGTAAGACCTCTGTCCCATACACCAGAAAATATGGGGTCACATAGGTGGAATTACGAGTTGTAGTCCGATAAGCCTGGAGGGAATTGGGGAGCTTGTCCGGCCAACTCTTCTTGTTCTGATATACTATTTTCTGTAGAATGTTAGATAGGATTTTGTTGAATGCCTCGATCTATCCATTTTCTTACGCATGATAGCGGGAGGTATGGTTAGAATGGATATTGTACTTAGCGTACAATTTCTTAAGCTTAGCTGCTTGGATGTTTGTTCCATTATCAGTGAGGATGGTGTGAGGGACTCCAAATCAGTAGATGATGTTAGTGATCACAAGGTCAACGATGGAATGGGACATGACCTCCTTAAGTGGAACTACCTCTGTCCACTTGGAGAAGAAATATGTAGTAGTCAAGATGAATCTCCACTGGCGAGCTGTCGCTGGTGGATATGGTCCCACGTCATCGAGTCCCCATACTACAAATGTCTAGAAGTACATGGTAGAGTGGAGGGGCTCTGATAGCTTATGCATGAGGTTGGAATGAATTTAGCATGCATGGCACCGTTTGGAAAACTCGATGCAGCCATGGATCATGGAGGGAAAAAATACCCCAATATCTGGATCTGGTAAGATAGCTTCAGCCCAGTCTGATGAGCCTCACAAGAACCGACATGAACCTTTTGCATAACCTAGAAAATATCATATCCTTGAATGAAACAGAGGAGAAACCCGTCAAACATGTTGTTTTAGAGGATTTTTCTCATGACCAGGGTCATCCTAGAGGGTGAACTGTAACGTACGACGTCATAATTGCTCATGCTCGGCCAGATCTACCAGGAGATTACCGTTTTGGAGGTACTCAACAAAGGAGGTTCTCCAGTCATGATTCACTTCAATCAAATCATCCATGGGACCTGGGGATCCTTACGTGGAAGCGTCGGTGGTAAGGTGACTTACCTGCAGGTTGTCATCATCACCTAGAATGACAAGAGAAATGACTCTTCAGTGTGACACATGGATAATCAAATCATCCTACTCGGTCATTTCAAGTGATGTAGGTAGGCTAGCCTGGGCATCAGCTTGACCATTCTGAGATCAAGGGACATGAGTAACTTCTGGAAAGGATGGGAATTGGGCCATTAGCTAGAGAGTGTGTTCCAACAATGGCACGAGATCTGGATTTCTGATGACATAGTCATGGTTAATCTTCTTAATGACTAGTTAGAAGTCCCCTTTCACATGAAAATGGAGAATTTCTTTCTCATGGGCCATCTCAAGACCAGTAATGAGAGCTTGATACTCTTCCTCATTGTGGGTGCGGCCTTCTGAAAAAAGGAATGAATACGATAGAAAGAATTGTGCCAGGGTAAAGAGGACGACACCCATGCCAACTCTGTTGAGTCTGGGTTCATTAATCCTTTTTCCAATGGGGCTCTAGGAAGTTCCCTCGAAGGTAATTCTCTAGCACGACATGGGTTAGTCCATCAAGAGAATCACTTCATCGGGTTAATTGAGGTCCATGGATTGGTCCATAGGAGCTGGATGGGAAGAAAGGAAGTCTTCCAATGCTTTCCATTTGATAGCCTTCTGGGGGACGAACCTAATGTCAAACTGCCAGAGGATTACTTCACATCAAGTTATTCAGCCTGTTAACATGGGAATGGTTTAGGATGTACTTCAAGGGATCTACCCAGGACACCATCTGTACCTCATGATGCTGGAGGTAGTGCCTCAATTTCTGTACAGCGAAAACACGCACAAGGAAGATCTTCTCAATAGGAGAGTATCTGGTCTCTGTACCGAGGAGCATGCGGCTGAGGTAGTAGATCCTATTCTATGTTCCCCTGTTGTTCTTCTAGGTGAGAAGGGTGATGAGAGATCGCTCCAGGGCGGTCACATAAAGGACCATGGACTTTTGGGGGAGGGGTTGTATTAAGACCGGAGGCTGGAGAAGATACTCCTTGATTTCCTCAAAATCAATATAGCACTCTTCATCCCACTCATAGAGGGTGACTTTCTTCATGATCTGAGAAAAGGGCTTACACTTGTCGGCCAAATTCGTGATAAATCGGCGTATGTAGGCTAAGTGTCCTTGGCATCCTTGAATCGACCAAATGTTTCTCGTAGGAGACATCTAGATAATGGCCTTTATCTTGTTTGGGTTGATCGCAATGTCCCTGTATCTGAAAATGAAGATGAGAAACTTTCCAGAGGTGACCCCGAAAGAACACTTCAATGGGTAAATCTTCATGTAATGAGAATGAAGGAAGATGAACAATTTCTCAAGGTCTTTGAGATGGTTATGACACATGTGGGATTTGACCACTAGATCTTCCATTTAACATTCCACCAACGTTCTGAGGATCTGATTAAATAGGCGATGCATAGATCATTGATAGGTGGCACCTGGAGTCTTTAAACCGAATGGCATAACTTGGTAACATAATGTACCTTGTGGTTCCCTAAAGTCTATATACTTCTCATCCTTAGGGTCCAATCAGATCTGGTTATACCTAGAGTACCAATCCATGAAGGAGAGGTCCTGGAACCTAGCTGTAGCGTCGATCAACAATTCTGTCATAGGAAGGGTAAATTCATCCTTTGTACACTGACGGTTGAGATCCCAGAAGTCAATGAAGACTCTTATCTATCTATTCTTCTTCTGGAATGGCATAATATTGGCTATCGATTTGGATTATTGTACCTCCTTAACGAAATTGGCTCTGATGAGCTTGTAAACTTCGACCTTGACCATATCATCGTGGGAAGGGTGCATCTTCATCGGAGGCTGCTTGATCCCGCGGTGATTTTCCAGGAGGCCGAGGTGGTGGACGGCTACCAGAAGATCTAATCCTGGCATCTCTTTATAACTTTAGGAGAATACATCGCAGTGTTCTTTAAATAAGTCTATGTACTATTTTTGCTCCTCGAGGGGTATTCCGGCAGTTATAAGTGTGGGTTTGAGGTCTGCCTCACTACCGAGGTTCACCTGTACCAATTCATCAACCATTGTAGAGAATCCCTCTTCAATTATGTGAGGAGATTCCTCTAAATCTTCTTCTTCACTTATAGAGGAGAGATCCTCACTGGGAGGAGTTGCTTCTAATTTGACAGATGTAGACGGGAGGCTGGTACCAGCCTGAGCAGGAGTGGATACTGCATTGGGGGACTCCTGTGTTGTCTCAACCATAAAGATGAAGGTTGTCGATCCGATCCCATCTACTCTTCAGCACAAGGGTCCACGCTTGATGATATCAAATAAATAGTGGTGCATCATCTTGAGTTGGTTAATTCCAGCCCGAAGAAACTATAAAGTATAACATATTGTTGTTTCCATGGGGCATACATCCCGATACCTTATGGGAGTAGGAGGCTCCGAGATCACTTGATCCTGGTTTGTGTATAACAATGACGTGATCTTCCAGTGTCACTTAGACTTGGGAATGTCCTCCCCCCTTTTTCTAGAAACAAAGAAGCATTCTTACTAGTCCGGGGTTGTAGCCTCTAATTGTTGGATTGAAAAGAAGTATGCATCATCTAAATCTACCCATGGGTTGGCTGCAACTGTATCATGATGAACTTCATTAGTCTGGATCTTCACGTCCTTGATCTTGTAGTAGTCAGCAACTTGATAGCGGGCTTCACAAGATGAAAAGATGGATGCATAACCTTTAATCACACCCACTCGACCATTAAGGGATTACTTAAGGCACTGGTGATATAATGAAGGAACTTCCATATACAGGTGGAGCCACAGGCCTGCCCATCAACCCATTGTAGGCAGTGTCTCGGGAGACAACCATAAACTCGGTACTGGCAACTAGGCCACCAAAATAGTTCTTCAGGAGGATAATACTAGTTTCTTTTTTTCCTGTCATAACCTTGTATTCTTATTTCGGAGGAACATAGATCATCCTCATACAATCTTATTTTCCACAATGTCTGAGTTAGGATTTGGATAATCCTGGAGCCCGTGTCGATAAGACAACAACGAACCTCCATTCCATTGAACTGGCCAGTGAAGTATAGTGGGAGAATGTGCCCCTGCATGGTAGAGCCTTAATCTTCTTCAGAGAATGATATGATGGCTTGACATTCAACATTATTGACCGCCTCAGCATGAAAGGCCTCTACAGATGCTACCTCCGTCTCGAACTAAATGGGGGCTTCTTAAAGGCTTGGTGAGGGCCTCGCGCATATCTGACGATAGGAGAAGGTCCTAAAGAATGTAGATATTTTCTAGAATACTAGAAAGATGTTTAATAACATCATACTTTTATTCTAGGCATGAAATTTTTCTTACAAGTGGTCGCTCTATGATAGGAGGTATGGTGGGTCCTGCCGACTGGACCAGCGGCTGACTAGTATTGGAATTATCATGTTTCTCTCTAGTCAAATCCTATAGAGTGACTACCGGATGAGGGAAAAATGACTGATATTGGCCTATAACAGGGCATGGCTGATCTCGGTGCGGTTGAGATGGCTATGCCTGAACCCACAACACAAAGGACAACAAAGTCGTTCCTGATGTCACCCAGTGAGAAGGATGTGCATGCTGATCTCTACGCTGTGCCTACTGCCTAGTTTCGGTAGCATGCATAGCCTAGCTAGAAGTGCTGGACGAAGCACTCCAGCAGCCCATATAACCAATGCTCCGTCGATGCTGATGACGACTAGGGACATTGGGAGGGTGTGCCTGGCACTCCTCGTCATTAGAAATCATGTAGGGGTTTACCAGCTCTAGGGTGTTAACTGAGGAGTACCCTTGACTGTCGCTTGAAAATTACTCCACTACTGGATGGATCCTTAGAGGGATCTCCATCTCCAAGGGCATGAAATCGATGAGAGTATGGGATGACGATGAAATTGGTGGGGGACTTTGTTTTCCCTTGCGCCGCCAGTATTTTCTCTTCTGAGAAGGGGACTGCTGAGACAATGCTGGAGAAGGAGTGGATACGGCTTCTGAAGGCTCCAACAGATTTAGGCATGCACAGATAATTCCATTGGATTGGGTAATTATTTTATAAGACATCCAGTCATCATACTTCTGGGACCCTCATCTAGAAACATGCTGCCACTCATCGTCGATGTCGCTGCTATTGTCTGGCCTCACGAAGACACATGCCACCTATGCCAGAGCTGGGCCTAACTGAACTATGTTGTTATCCACCTATCTTTGAAGCTAGTCTTTGAAAACATAGCACTATTTGATGGTGTGTGCAAAGATTCGGTGGTAGGGGCAGTAATTAGAGTGATTGGTGAGGTTCTCTTCTTTGGGCCTCCTGCACTCAGGAAAACGTACAATACCATTCTCTAGGGAACTTAGTAAATAACCCAGGGCTTGTGTCTCACTAAACGATTAGGTTTGGTTCCTCCTGTTCGGGAAGGTGGGTCTCGAAGCCTGACCCTGACGAGGGGATGGATGAACTTACTGAGGAGGTGGAGCTTGGTTATCTCGCCTAGGCGGTGGATGCGCATTGTGTGGGGGAACTCACCGATTATGAGTAGGGAGCTGTTGTGCCAGAGGTTGCACCTGAGGTGTAGGGCCTCTGCGAGGCTGTGGAGCCGGATCCACTAGTAACAACCTAATTCCCTGGGGGCCTCTATTTGAGACACTTCGGCAGGCTCGGACCTAGCGGTCCTTCTCATGGTGATCACAAGAGGAAGCATATGTGCCTGCATATCCTACTGTATGGTTTCCTCTATGAACTGAGCATTATCAGAGAAGTCTTAGAATCCCCTAGGGTAGTTCTAGGTGATCAAAGAGGGGACCAGTTCTGTCTTGAAATTCCCTATGCATATCATCAACAATTGCTCCTGAGTCCGTGGAATGTCAATAGAGTATTTGAGTCTTTTCCACCAAGCGACAAAGTCGAAAATGCTCTCATTGAGCCTCTATTTTCACTTGATGAGGTCTTTGATACTTGTTTTCTGAGTGGTGAAACTGATCTGGTAGAGGAATTTCCTATGAAGGTCCTCCCAACTGGCCACTGACCCGATGGGAAGCTGTTTGTACAAGACGAACGCATGTCCTTCCAATGCGTGTACGAAACACCAATGTTTGGCTTCCTCCTATTTCACTGGAGTTACCACATGGGGCCACACCATGATATAAATTGGGCCATGTGCTGTGGTGGGTCCCTTGTACAATTTATGTGGGGAAAGGTGGGAATCCCAAAACTCGAGGGTGCTAGTGTATCATCCACCCATGTCAGGTATCACTTGCCATCAGGTGGTATTTCCACCTATCGAGTCTCTAAGATGTATAGGCATATGATGAGTGTTTCCATTGGATCATCCGGGTAGGAATTGTGGTCTTAACGGGGATCCTTGTCCACCAGTGCATTGGAGGGTTCTTGAACACAATAAACAGGCCTAAAAGATTGTGGAACGTCTGGTGGTATGACCTGTGGATTAGCTGGGGTAATCAGGGATGGGTCCCGAGGATTGTCACATCGTTCAAGAGTATTTGGAGACATTTATTATTCCCTCTTTCCATATGTCCCAGCCTCAACCCTATCTATGTGGGAAGGATGGTCAGTGTCACAGGGGGTAGTTCTCCAAGGGGATGTTGTGCCTGCCCCCACTGCCCTGCCTGAGGATCACTGTTGTATGGTTGTCGATCCTCAGTGCGTTCAGCAAGGAGGTCATCAACCACCTTCTTATGTTTGGCAAGTTATTGATGCAAAGAAGCTTTTTCAGGGTCGTCTTCTACCTTCTGAACTGAGCCATACAGGTCGGAGGGGTTGATGGATCTGAGGAGTTCCTTTCCCTTTTTCTAATTCCAGCAGAAGACTAGTGCCTCCATGGGCACGAGAAGACCCAACAGATTTCTCTACTAGTGAGTAACCCTTCCCAATAGATCCAATAGTTATTGCACTCCCTCAAGGGGTAATTCTTTATAAAGGAACTCCAATTCATTCTCTCCCTACGATATGTCATCCATGTTAACCGCGACCCTTCATGGAGGTATATCCTATATTTCGCCTGGCGAACCAGGCTGGCACCGGATAGAACAGAAATGGACGGTCTCTTAATAACCCCAACCATGTATTTGAATATGGAGAGAAGCTGCCTTGATTATCCTATGGAGCACTTTAAATCTTTGGACATATCATTGTTAGAGGGTCTTATGGTAGCCTGGTGACTCAGGGTGTTGGTCCATGGAAAGTGCAGCCAAATCGACCAAACAACTTTGTTGGACGATGTCTTCGGAGTGTTCCTGACTCTTTGGGTAGGTCACTCATCGATGTCGAAGGTAGAAATGAGTCACCCAGAGGGTATGGAAAAAGAATCCAACATCCTCCTGGCTGAGCGCCTACGGTGCCCTAAAATTTTGCGTTGTAACTGGCTAGAACATCTTAGGGAAATGGTCCGCATTGAGGATATCCCACATGCTCCTTGGTCCAAATTCAAGGTCTAGAACTTCATTTACCCACTCATCTATAAGAGGTGGATGGGGAACCGATAGTGGTACTGATTCCAATTGATAAGATGTTAGGATGGTCGATGGAGAATACAGGGAGCAAGATGACTTGCAGCCGCATCTTGGGATATCATACTATGAGTGTAGTTACTTGTCCACCACATCGTGGTAAGATGAGCTGATGACCGCAGTTTCTGGCATAGGGACTACGGCTACTGGCGATGCATTACATTGTAGCTCGTCCACCATTGGTCCCAAAATAGCTCTTTGTGATATCTAATTACGGTAAAGAGTGCTTTTGGTGATGATGGTGGTGATTGCATGGATGTAACCTATGGGGCTGCCAAATTTTTCCCCCAAGATATACCTATATATAGATGTGGGAATCCAATGGACCTCACATTCTAGAAGTATGAGGCGGATACGCCATATTTCTACCCCAGCCCTTGAGATGGAGGATCTAGGTGAGGTCTCCATCTCAGAGTCATATTCCGCCTCAGAATCCGAGAAGAAAACATGTTTATCATAGTCTGAAACATCTCAGTGTTCTTTCTTTGATGGTGATGACCCACCCTCTTTCCCCAGGATGTATTTTTGGGATAGGGTAGATTTTCAGCATGAAGAGGACCTTCAGCTGTACTAGTGCAGTGGTGGAGAGGAGTTCCTCCAGAGTGAGCTAGGGTGCGAGGAGCACCTGAATAAATATCAAAGGGAACACAGGGAGGACCGTCATTCCCACTGGCTGACGTGCAAAGGGGATATCTTTAGGAAACACTGGAGTATGTAGGACCTCTGTTGGAGCTAATAGAAGCATGGGTAGGACATACATGCTTTCTTCCCCTGGCAGCGTCATTGCGAGGAGGGTCATTGTACTGGTCAAGCGGAACACGGGTAGGACCTTAGTGCTTGGTGTCTATTAAGTGAAGTTGACCTTCACTCCTCTCATTTCTGAGGTGATAAATACCATTTTAAGCTACTGTAAGGAACTGGGTAAGCCCCCCATACTAGAGACTAACCAGATGTTTAACATCTCCATATCGGTAGTCTGTGGTAGGAGGAATGACCATAAACCCAATGGAATGAGCACGAGAGAGGCTTCCATACTGAGTGTCACTTCTGTGGGGAGGACCCTCGTTCGAATTGAAGGAATCATGGGGCAGACCTCTATGCTGAGCTTGGAATCTGGGAAGACCCATTTTCTCTATGGTGGTGGTATGGGGAGGACCTCCGTACTGGTTGTCGTTGCCGAGTGTTAGTCTGCGGTGCCTGCTCCCTGCGTTGGCGGCCAAGACATTTGACCCATCTTTCCCTTGGGGAAGTTGGGGACTTGATTCAGACTATTTATATAAGTTCCCTTGCTCAGTTTTCATAGGAGTCTAATGATACATGTCGGCAGTGGCCCGAGCCACAGCAGTTACTGACGTCGGCGCCCCTTGGAGAGCGTCTTATTCACCATATGCCCGACGCTGGCGTCGGGTCAGCCGGACGGGGGCTGGTGGTGCAAGCACATAGCTTACCTACTCTTTGGCCTGTTGGACTAGGTGGTGGCACTAGCGTAGCCTAGTGGGGGCCCTCCTTGGGGACCCTATAAAGGGATCCCAGCCGGGCTGGCCAAACATCCCCTACCTCGACGATATAGGGGAGGGAGTCATCAAGACATTCCGGGGAGAGGCTCCTCAAATAATTATATGTTTGGGTGGGGATAAGTGGCTCCCTGCGCGACCCTTGGGGGTGGTGGTGGTGATGAGGCATAGACACCTCTAAATCCTAGTGGGCCATATCCTGAGTCTGGATAATCCCCTCTTCCTCGTATCAGCGTATGAGCTCACTTTTCACCTTTCGTTTTCTGAATTCATAAGGGTAGATAGGGTGTGAGCACCTAACGGTTGTGGGTGTTAAAGCTATCGCAGAAGAGGTTGATCCATGATGGATTGATGCGTTAGCATTTTCCATGCCCCTGTGTCAATGGGAAAGTGGAGATCAGGTTCCCAGTGCAGCGGCTTTGTTCCTGGAAAGCTGGGAGATTGAGCCATTAGAGATGAAACAAAGGAATCAACGTCCAGTTTCTTAGAACCATTCCATTTCCCATGGATTTTAAGAAGGATCTAGGCTGACAACATCACAGACTGGGATGTCCAAAGTTTTTCCTGCCCCACCTTATGGCGAGTTTCACACTAGGCCTGCAATTTTCTTGCCGGGACCCGGCGTCGGATAACCGGATCCGATGACATGCTAATCCATTGTTGTATCGAATGATACAAATATCCACATTGAGGAGAATAATTTCACATCGAGTTCACCATTTCTGTTTCCGATTCTTTCGTCGGGGTGCACGCATCCACTTGGGGAGGACGCAAAACTATTGCCCCGTACTCCCGCTTTCCAAAGGCAGGCAGCATCCATCGCTTATTCAGGAACATTTTCTCCTAGATAAAAATGGGATGATGTCATGTCATTACTTCCTTCCATGGATTCCTCCTTGATCTCGTCACCTATTCCAGGTCTTTCTTATAGGCAAAGACGTTGTTTGTGAATCTCTTCCCAATGCCATGTCCTCATGGACGCCGGTTAATTACACTACTTCTGTCAGGACATTTAAAGGGATCCAGTCAGGGAATAAACCTTCGACCAGGGGAGTAGTCATGTTTGAAATCAATGGAATGTCTGGATGTTGGAACACTAGTGTTTTTGGGTTTCCTCCCCTTATTATTGGGCTTCTCAAGGGCGTGGAAGCCCAAGGAATCTCATGCCAAATATAGGGAATGATATGCCATGTGAATGTATCTGAGGTTTTCCTCAGGTTCTTATACTTAACACAGGGTATTCCATAGGTTTAATGTCTAGTGAAGACAGATCGGACTGACCGGAACACTGAATAGAGTGGATCAGATGGGTACGACCCTAGAGGAAACACTGATATTGGGGATAATGCGTGGTTAGTTACCCAGTTACATCTAGGAGCAGTGTAGAGGTGAGTTGGCATGATCTCATTGAGATGTGTCTGCCTGGATAAGAATCAGGATGGATGATGGAGGGTTAAGAGTTGACGAAGAATTAAATTGAATCGATATGAGGACGACAATGAGTTAGGGATTAAGTCTCGAGGAGACTTCCTACATATCCTCGTGGAAGGGAATCAATGTTCATGTAGTTCGTGAAGCAATGTGACACCTAATGAGGCAACCCATATATTGGATACCTGAAACAAGTAGAACGTGTAGGTTGGGGAAAGAAATTGGGGTGTGTGCGAAGGATAGCGACCCAATGACATGTTGGGGATTATGCGTAATTAGTGTCTTGAGAGTTGGTATGACACCATTGGGATAGAATAGCGATATGAGTTCCAACTGAAGGGACAACAACAACTTATCACTGACATGGACTAACAAAAGCATAATATTGGATGGGGTCACAACGGCTTACCGCTGGATGGGGATACAACAACATACCTCTGGATGGGGTTGAACCTCATGGAGGCTTCCTATGTACCATGTCTAGAAGACAAGGATAAAATCCCATCTAGTTTTGGATGGGGGATTCAGTTTAATGTCGTATAGGATGAAAAGGGTTGTGCAGTTTAATGTCATGTGGGATGAAGGTGGTCCGACGTGAAGGGGTTGTAACCAATGGTTGTTGGGCTTAAACCTCAGGGAGGCTTCCTACGTACCTTTCCCAAGAAAGGATAAAAGTACACATAGTTCAAAAGGAGTTGGAACAGATGTGAACGAGGGTCAGAACTAATGGATGGTGTTCTTGAACCTCAGAGAGGCTTCCTTCGTTCCTTGCCTTGGAAAGGATCAAATTCCACATAGTTAAGAATGGTTTGGTGCACCGATGTGTAGGGGTTCAGGACCAATAGGTGTTGTTCTTGAACCTCAAGGGGGTCTCCTACATACCTTGACATGGAAAGGATCTAATTTCACATACTTAAGAGGGAGTGTGGGGCTTACACTCTAGGCTACCTGGAGAGGATGTCATGGTCTGTGCTTGCACTAGGACCATGTGAGTCATGCTTGGTGTGAGAAATAAGAGGAAGCAAAGTCCTAATGATCACAATGCGAGATTTGCATCTGTGGTAAGTGGAGTGGGGCTTACACATATTTAGCGGCCCTAAAAGGAAATAGAGGGGTTATGCATGGTCGTCATCCCAAAGAGGAAACAGGGGCTTACGTGTGGTTTTCAACCCTGGGTGATGGAGATTGGGACTTACTATAGGGTAAAGGCCTAGGTAGCAACAAAGCCTAGCAGGAGAGATATTTCACACCGAATAAATGGAGGAGGAGTAGGGATTATACCTCCTACAAGAAAATCTATTGGCTTTCACCTAGTTGGTTTCCCTATCCCTGCAGACAAACTATTCTTCAATAAAGAGGATATCATTCTATGCGATGAATGATTTCACTCCCGTAGAGACTAGTGGGATTACAGAATGTAAAAGTTGGGGGAACCACACGTATGACACACGGGGAGAGGTCACAGTTTAACATCATGTTCTGAGAATGATGGTACATTCCAGCTTAATGTCCTGCAACTCGAATGAAGTGGGTGCACTCAGCACCCCTTAGGACTTACATAACTGATACCTTCCTCCCCTTGGGGGAGGGAATGAATCAGCAATGCCATGCTATAGGGGAGTTATGGAGTGGACCATTTAGGGTTCCATGTTAGCGTGGCTATGTGAAGAATCAATAGCCATTAGCATGAATATAACATGAGGCGAAGCAACTCAATGGGAAGCACCGCCCAATGGACATTGACGCTACTTCATGCAAACCCAGAAGGTCGCATGGGAAAAGGAGTTTAAGAGAAAGGGGGTTTATAAGTAGAAGACTTGTGAAGCTCCAGTGCTCCATGAAGTGGAGGGGCTTCATGAAGGGGTGTTCTTCGTGAAGTGAAGTGTCCTAGATTATGCATAGAGTATAGGTGCATATGGAAAGTTCTTTGCGAAGTAGAAATGCCATCGTGGAGTAGTACTTTGCAAAGAAGTGGTTCCTTGTGATGAATACCATTGTGAAGAAATGTTCTTTGCGAAGCACATCGACCCTACATTAGCATGTGGGTCGCGTGTGCATGGAGGGTTCTTTGTGAAGCATAATTTTTATGAGAAGACCCAAGTCCCCTTGAAGATCCCCTTCATTTGTGAAGCCATGTGGGCTCTACAAAGGTCCTCTCTCCTTGAAGAGGGGATGAATTCATGCAAAGGGGGAGGCACTTCATGATGGAAAAGCACCTTGAAGAGCTTATGGTTCATAGATCAGATATTTCTTCGTGATTTGGGAGATAAGAAGGTGAAAGGTCATAGGATCCATCCTTTGGTCTTGAGGGGATCCCGGTATTTATAGGCAAGAGGTGTCGTGAAGTAGAGCTCACTCTGCGCAAATCCACATGGCATTTTATCTTCACCACAGAGCCTCCTGCCTCCATGCTCCACGACGGCTTCGCAAATGTAAAAGGGGGTTCACAAATCCTCCAGCCTCCTTGCTTTGCAGTGGGTTTGCAGACGTCAAAGGGGTGATCAGTCCTAGACATGACTATTTACCAAGTGCCAATACATTCTTAGTCTCCTTTCTACCAGCCCAAAATAGTATGACACAAGAAAAATAACCTTCATTTGATACCACTTGGACATTAATTCCACTCAACATTTCCCCGAGCTCGTTCGGCCACAAAACCTCTAGCACATCTCCTCATACGCCATGGGTGAATGACTAGTAGTGTGGGTCTAAAAAGGTGATGGAAGGGAAACTATACACTCATTCCAGAGTAGGAAATTGGTTTAATAGATAATAAGTATCAAGAAATAGTGAATGTAGTATAAAGAAATGATAAATTAGTGGAAGATAAATGTAATATAAATTAAATATAATAGATAAAAAATGTTAGTTTATTAAAAGAATGTATGTACAATGATGATATGTAACTAAAATAATAGACATACATCATGCTATAAGATACAGGGAAGTGTGTAAATAAATAAAAGAAAACAAAACAAAACAACTAGCTCCACAATAATCCTGAGATCCATCTTGATACTATGATCATAAATCTCAAGTACAAGAAAAATAGCATAAGTAATGGACCATACCCTTGAAAACAAGAATTGATATTTGGTTACCAATGGTACCCAAGATGGGTGTGAGAAAAATTCTCATTAGGCTGGAAACCATAGTGTGTAGACCAATCCATTTTATAAATAATATATTAATCTAGTGTGTATGTAAACATTTAAGTAGTAAATAAATTTAAACATATCAATGTCATGTAAACTGATAAACTAGTGACACTAAAATATCCCATCAAGGAACCCTGCAGAAGATAGTAAATCTCCCATAACAATGCATCTAAAAATAATGGACAAATAAATAACACAGTCTTATCATTCATCTAGACATGTCACACCACTAGGGCCTTTCCATATATCCCATGTTCCTTATCAATAACAACCTTCTCATACAACTATATGTGTTAGAACATTCACAGTCAATCCATATGGTCACACGTGTCATAATTTACCATGTCTAAGTTGTATAACCAAATATATCATATAAGTCATGGTGGTGTCATACATCAAATATTCAAACCAAGAAAAGACAAATATAAGGTTTCTAAGACCAATTCATCCCCATCACATCCCAATAGTATCTCGATGGTAACTCAGTTAGCAATTGGATATTCCTAGGAGAATATGTCTTACTGGATATTCCTACATGAGTCCAAGAAAGATTGATCCAAGAGTTACCAAGGACCAATGCATCATATATAATTAAGACCCAAGGGGTATAATATATCCATGACGTCCACTACCATGTTTTGGATCCAAGGAACATATCCAAGGAAAATAATTAAAATCACCATTTCATACCATTTAAATTTTTGTACAAGACAATACTAACCATTAATACAAGAATTTCACATTGAATTCCATTTCATTAGTATACCCAGTCATGTATCACAATTCAAATTTAAAGACAACCAATTAGAATACCCTCTCATTTTTTACAATTCATATTTGAATACAATTAATGAGAATACCCTCTCATTGTTCAAAATTGGTTTTCAAAGACATCCAATGAACATACCCTTTTATTGTTCACAGTTCGTATTTAAACATAACACATGAGTTTACCCACTAATTCCCACATTTTCTCAATAAGACACTATTCAATTCAAGTTCAATATAACCATTTAACCTGAGAGAAAAATCATTCGAAGGAGGAAATATATATCCTAACTAATTAATCATATTCAATTTAGTTATAATTAATTTTCCCCTAACTAGTAAAGAATAAGATCACACCCCTTGGATGGTGAATTCATGGTAAATTCAAATGAAAGTGACAATATGGAACTCAGAAGGTGCAATGGTTCCCTAAAGGTTTATAAAGAGAACCATTATTTCCTAATTCATTAGAGGTCATGTCCTAAACATGACCTATATCACAATATTTCATCTAAACATAGGAAAAACCAAAAGAATTAATCTAAATATATTCTAAACAACTAATAAATACATTTTAGCATAGAAGACAACACACCTCATCTGAGGGTTTTATTACAAAATCATGACATGGTTTCTCAAAAAAACTGAAAATCTTAAAATTTTCATTAAATAATTCATAATTCAACATATAAAAGAAGCAATAAATGTATTTTTAATTTTAAAGCGAATAAGGAAAGGAATCCTACATCAAAGGGAAGATAACCTAGACAAACACTTTGGATATTTCCACTATAATCGGTGACTACTAGAAAATGCTTCTACCCACCTCTGAGTATATACATCATCATATATGCGTAAGGACAGAGAGCACCTATTTATATATTTTCATCACTAGTAATATATAAAATAGGATCCCTGCATATATCTTATATGCATATACCCATTTTCACCCACTCATGTATGAATATTTTCATATATATACATAAGAACACCTAGCACCATATATATATTCCATACTGGAATGGGAGGAAATACATATAATGGGGGGACACACATACATACAAATATATATATATATATATATATACATATTCCGACCTAGGAATATGCGGTAATTCTCCTTTGACTCTTATAACATGAACCTACCTCAAGGATGATCATAAATCACTGAAGTGGTGATGACAATCCGAAAAGAACTAATGTAATTTTCCTTCCGGGGTGGATGTTGAAACACACCTGAAGGAGTCCCGGGAGACACACTTCATTCCCTTGTAACATCAACGAAGAAGCGGATGGAAATCCGGTGGAAATCAGCAATATAAGGAGGAGTTGTTGAGGGGGTTCATTGCATGCCTAGATATCTAGGGAGGGCGTGTTGTGTGTTTAAAAGAGATAGGATAGGTATTTTTAGGTGTTATTTGTATTTTTTTCAATTCTAATTAATTTTATTTCCTTAAAGAAACACACCACTCTATTTGGTCTACATGGTTAGATAAACTGTGGGTCGACCATGTTGTGACTAGTGTTGAGAAACTACTCAAAACACTAGTCGTGCGGAGTAGGTTCATGGTTTGGAAAGCCGTAAACAACCCATGTGAAACTCCACTACCACACCTACATATGGTCGCACAGTTTACTATTAAGGTCCACATAGTTTCATACAAAATCATGTTCCCTATTCAATACTCTCACATTTTTAGTTTTTAAAGTATGAAAATCCCAAAACTCATCATGGAACCCAAGGAACCTCATGGTCCCTTACCCATGTACAATAAAATTACATAAAAGAAGGTCAAACTAATAAGATTATGTTCTAAATCTTGGTTTTTAAAAAGAAAATTGACCTATAAATAAAAAAATCAAATTCTATTAGAATTCCATCCAGTCCAAATACACAGGAGTCTACAAATATCTTAGTGGAATCATGATTCTCATGTGAGATCTATTATGTTGGGATTTTTTAGTAGTTGGATATAGAGAATGTGGGATTGTTGTGAGTGGGGTTTTTATAGCTAACTTCTTTATATATTTTTATACTAATAAATGTATACAGTTTTATATATACATGTTTTTATCTTACCATCATAACAAAATTTATTTTTCATATACTATTTTTATGGTAATTTCTATATATTAAATATCATATCAAAAATGTTTTATTAGTTCACATTTATAATGAGAACCTTGAGATATTATAAGAGTGATAATAAACACTTGTCATATGCTCTATAAATATCTTATTTATTCTAAAAATATGATGTTTTACTATTAGGTGTTGGGGGATCATGGGGATTTAGTCTTATTCTCATTATTTTTACACTTATTGATCATAGTATAGGAGATCATAAAGACAAATCTTTCAATAGGAACACTAAATTTTTCTAGTTCCATTGGTTTTTTCTATCTTCGAGCATCTACATTAGTCTATTGACTTGAGATCATTATGAATGTTTAATATTTAATCAAATTATTTGATTTAATATAAAAACCATGGAATTCTTTATGTGGAAATGTATCTTGTGATGGGTGTGTCATTGGTGGTATGATGTTTGTTGAATGATCATTAAAGTATTTTCCTCTTCCATAAGGAAGAGATTTATTAAGACCAATTTATTTTAATAAATTTACATTTATTAAATCCATGACCATTATAATTAAAGGTAATTCTATTTGTTAAGGTCAATTAATAAATAAAACAATAAAATATGACTCAATGTGTGACACTTTCATTATAATATATCACATGGAAAAGAGATTATATTACATGGAATGTGTTTTTAAGAGGTTATCATACCAATAACATTCTTTACCTCCTAATGGGACTTTATGTGTTTTCGGACTCAACTGAGGTCAATTAGTTACACCAAATTCTATAATATATGGTTCTAGAGGGCCTCACACAAAGTATATCCATTGGTTTCATGTATTTATATGAATGGTACCTTAGGATGAAGTGGTCACCATATGGGGGGAAAGGTAAATATCCATGAATTCTTTATGAAAATTAATATAATTAAATTATAATATTCATGTTTACAATAATTATTATTGAATTTAGTTGTCAATTTGTTCACAAATTATTTAATAAAAAATTGAATATGAGAAAAAATATAATTTTTCAAACAAACATAACATTTTCTAGGTTAATTAAATATTTATAGGAGTTTACAAGCTAATTAAATTATTCAACTTTTATCACATGAAATCTTATTAATTTCAAATGATAGTTTTAAAATTTTTATTACTTTTATGAAAAGATTACAAATTCATATGTTTGTTTTTTGGGTGTTTTTAAGGTAATGTTTATATAGGGACTAAAATGAAATTTATAGATAATTGAACCCTAATACAATTAGATGTTTTAAGCCCAAACTGTAGATAAATACCTATTTAATGAATTATATTTCTATCAATTAATCAATCATAGATTTTAAAGGGATAAACCAAAGAAATTACAAGCTTTGACTGATTACTTATGTAGGAATTATCCCATGTTCTTCATAGAGTCCAAGGATAATCATAAATTACTTTCATTTACTATTAAATCACTTCATATGAAAATAATAATGGTCCCACATATATTGGGAACATGAGGATAATCTATAGGACACCATGATTATCATTTCTAGGCTAAGACATGTCAGCAATAATAAAACAATATTTGTGTTTTCAAATTAACAAGGTATTGTTTACAATTTTATTTGATTTTTATTCTTTATTGAATTTATTTGGATGTGATCCCTTGTAAATATAGGTAAAGGGTGTTTTTGATTCAATATTTTTAACATGAATATGAACCCAATATTTTAAATTACATGGTTGACACAAATCTATTGAAACACATGTTCTTTCACAGATGACAATCGAATATAATTAATTAAAATAAATTTACGTCATTGATTTTTGATAAGTACATCAATAAAAAATTAAGCATAATAAAAAATATTAAATATAATCTCTATTTTTTCATTTTTGTTTATTTTTATAAAAGAAAACTAAAAAACAAAATGATATGAGTGATGTACAATAAAACAATAATTATTCCCATTCTTAAGTTCCCATAATAATGAAGAACTATACATTCTCTAAAGTTAGTATCATTGAAAATAATTCACATTAAAGGCCCTTTCTCCAAACTCAAACATGAAAAAATCCATGAAAAAAAATTAAGAGTGATGGTAGGTAAGAAAAAAAAATCAAATTGCAATGTGGGATAAATGTATGAAAAAATACTAGATTCTAAGGGGTCATTATGTTTAGATATAAATGTAGGTCTCAATTTAAAATGTATCTAGCTAAATAATTTCTAAAATCATGTCAAAAAAATTTGTACACCAATGATTTAAAAGAAAAAAAATACAAGTTCTGGTTTCACACAGAATCAATGTTTTCATAAAGTATATGAGGGTATTAAAAATAATATGTCAAAGGGTTCATAATAGCACATATAATTGATAAAATATTTTGAGTAATTTTTTTATGGGAATTGATTTTAGAAAAATATCATACACATAAATCATTGAAGATAATATATCTAGAAAACATTTCCATAATTACAATCATTTAAAGATCGTTTTTTTAAAAAAACAATCTCAAAATAAATTTTTCAGTGAAATAAATATCAGAAACTCTTTGAATATGATCTTTACTAAAAATATGAAAAAAATAGAAACACAAAATAAATTATAAAAATATTTTCACTCCACTATTTTTAAAATTAATTTCCCCCTTTTTCCTCAAAAAATTAAAAGGATAAGGGGAGAAGAAATAAATAAAATAAGAAATAAAATGTGGTTTTATTTTCCAGTGGAATCTATGTGTTATTATCCTAACTAATTCATCTTTATACCTTATAAGAAATAATTAAATTAAAATAATTTATTAAAATCAAAATAATGTAGAATAATTTAGAATGGAAATAAAATAGGGATAAAAGTTGGTTTGGACCCCCCAGTGGGTTCCATGTTTTTACTAATCCTAGTCAGTTATTTGAGTCACATTATTGAAAATATTATGGTTGTTGAGATTTATTCCTCATGAAATACCACATTTTATTCCGCTCAACATCCATTAGTGGGTTCCAAGAGTGGAAATTACTATCCAAAATAAAAAATTCTCCAATCCGAACAAAATATGAAAGATAGAAGTAATAAGTGTAAATGAGTTGGTAAAAATTTTATAGGGACTTCCTATAAATTATCTTGGTGTCCTCCTCCATGAGATATTCAATTTTATGTAGATAAGGAAGTCACATTACCATATTATACTCATTCTCTTCTTTGTATTTTAATTCTAATACAATATTATCCTCAGTGTTAGTATCATTATTTTAAATATCACATTGTAATTACCATAACATTATAAATGAATTTAAATTTTTTTTTAAAGGGTAATTCAATGGAAATTTAAAATTGAAAAGAATACAAAATGAGGAATCAATATAAAAAATATTTCCTTGTAATAAGTTCAACTTTAAAATCAATATCTTCGAAAAAGGCCCCAGATAACTCAATCTTAGTAGGCGTATCTTATTCATCATTACTATCATCCTCTAAAGCAATCCATGTGTTTGAAAAAAAAGTGAAGGTAGTAAGAGGTAATACTAAATTAAGATTCAATAAAATTCAAATTAAATGAGTTAAATAAAATATTATCTCCTTGATTTAGCTAATATTTTAATTCATCGTATTTTTTCAATTCCACTTGGAGTGGGTTATTTATGGATGGTGGGATTTAATCAATGTCCTCTATTATTTTTGAAAATTTGACCACCTCAGGGGTGTATTCTTCTTAATCTTAAACGGGTTAAAGATTTAATGATTTTTATTTATCAAATATGAAACAACCATTTGTAAATGAGATACTTACAAAATAATCAATACTACTATTCTAAATATTCTTTATCACTCATAATGAAATCCACTAGATATACTTATTCAATAACCTCCTCAATAAATTTAATGGATATGTTTAATGCTAGTACATTTATAATTTCATCCTTATAAGGTTATTCAATTGAAAAACAAAAATAGGAACAAGATTTGTTTCTTTATTTTCATGATTCTAATTTTTAGATTCTAATTACTTTAGGAACATTGAAATATTTTCCATTTAAAAAATCAACACTTAAATAATTTTTGAATTATTTTGAAAAATGAATAATCTATGATTTTTCCCATATTGACTCATAAAAATATTTAACTGGGAAATCTTATAAAAAATACCATTGAAATTATATCTTTGATTGTGTAAAATAAAGTTGTTCATTTATTTTTTTTGTTTTTGAAATTTATGATTATTTTATGTTTTCTTAAAATAAATAGTGTGTTCAATATAATAGAGTCATGGAAAGAAAAAAAATTCATAAGAAGTATTTTTTATATATTCTTATTAAAAAAGTCTTACTTTATTAATAATGTAGCATAACACAAATCCATGGGTTAGTCCATCTAGGAGTCCACTCACACATACTATTCTTCTATTATCACTATATATAACTAAAATATACTACAATGTAAAACTAAAATAATGGGGAATTTGACATTCAAATGATATATATATATATATATGATAAAAAAATCACCAAAAAAAAAATACACCAAGAAAATAGTGAATAATAAGGAATATAATATTATAATTACCCCACACCAACTCTCTATATATAGAATTAATGTTATGCACACCAATACCTAAAAAAATTCCACTTTTTGAATAAATAACATCGGAGCGATATAAAATTTATAAAAAAGTATAAAGAAGATAGTAGTAAGAAATGTAGGTTGGCCTCAAATTTTAATATGTATAACTAATACAGAAATAATAGAATAAAATAACGGTAATAATTAAAACACAATAAACTCAAAATATCACCAATCCCTCTCTTGATTAAGAAACATTGATAGGTCTCTATTTTCCTGGAGTTGAGAAGAGAACGATGGGGTAAAAAATGGTAAAATGAGTGAATTTGAGTAAGAGATAAATAGACTATTATATATTGAAAATATAAAAGACTATTAACACATAATAACCCCTATATATCTACACAAAATAGATAACACTTTAAAAGTGAAATGGTGGTATAAATTTATAATCAAAGGGTGAGGCACATTTCCCTTAAATTATCTCTTCCAAAAGATAGAATAGTTTTGTCATAGTTAATTGATGAATATCGGTGAGAAGTATTATATAAAGATGTTCATAAATTAATTTCTCATATACCCATAAAGTTTATGTTTATTTTTAAATTTGGAGAAAATTTAGGATTATATTATTAATGTAATTATTTTTAGACTGGTAGCCTTTTCATATTCTTCTTCTCCAAAGGACCTTGGTTCAACACTGGGCAGTAGAGATTTCTTGAGTTACTACAGCATGTCACTCTAAAAGTATTTTAGTAGTGGAAAAACTATGGTAGTAGTAGGTACTACAGTATGTAATGTTGCAGTGGTGAATCTATAGTAGTCTGGGTATAGTTGAAGTATTATTCATTGGAGGTTTCTTCAAGACAAAAATGAACATTCAAACCCAGATTTGTGGATTTTGTTGAGTCAATAAGGTTTTCCTTATGACTTTTCCATTCCTTCTTGTTTTGAAAATCACAAACACCTTATCTTTAAGAAAATTTCTTTTATAAGGAAAATTTCTTTCTTAAGGAAAATCGCTTTTATAAGAAAAATTATCCTTATCATATATTCTTCCATATTTTTCTTAAGTATAAGTTTTGGATTCATTTTCTCGGAATCATTGAAACTTTGATATAACGCATTCTATTTTAGGGTTCGGATTCTGGACAAGAACTATAAGGAAGTTTCATTCCGAATTCCGGATATGAACTCTGACTAAGTTCTATTCCAGATTCAGGATACGAATTCTGATAAAGAATTCTCATTATGAATTCTAATGAAAAAATCCCATTCCGAATTCTCATTACGAATTCAAATGAAGAATTCCCAGTACGAATTCTAATGAAGAAATCTCATTCCGAATTCTCATTACGAATTCTGATGACGAATTCTCATTACGAACTCTGATGACGAATTCTCATTACGAATTCTGATGATGAATTCTCACTACGATTTCTGATGACAAATTCTTATTCCGAATTCTCATTCCGAATTCATATATTAAACAGAATCTGATTATCATTGTTTTATACACTCTGATATTATTCACTCCGAACCTTCACTTCGAAGTTTTCATTCCGAACCTTTTTGTTAGAGTTTAAAACAATTCCGTACATTCTGTTACACTTGTTTTGTTATAAAACGATGTCGTACATTCTGTTACACTTGTTTTGTTATAAAACGATGTCGTCCATTTTGTTATAAACTAACCGTTGTCTAAGTGACACGTGTACAGGTCCCTCCGATCTTTAAGGAAAATATGACCGTTGGAGAAGGAGTCGATCTTACCTATAAATAGGAGCTCATTTGAAAAAGTTCGCAACGGATGGATGAACAATTTGGACTTTGTGCATACATGTTGTTGAAGTGATTTCTAGAGAGAGAGAGACTCTTATTAACTCTCAAAGCTTTGTGCGACTCCGAATGTTGGTGATTACATTCGAGGGCTTCCGGGGATAGGAAGACAGAGGTGTCGACTACCTTAAAGTTCGAGGGCTTCCTTGCTGAGGAGGACAAAGGTTGCCAACTACCTTGAAGTTGAGGGCTTGCGGGGATAGCAAGACAGAGACTCCGATCTTCGTATCGAGGGCTTACCCTGGTGTGGGTAAGACAGACTTGCTTGAAAGTATAAATCAAGGGACCTTTATCCAAGGTTGTTTGATACCCTTCTCTTTGGGTTAAAAGACTATTATCTTGTTACTAGTAGTTTTACTACTTGTTTTTATTCCGCTGCAATTTGTATCTTAAGGAAAGTATAACTTTCTTATACTTCCTTACTTACTCTGATTCATTTAGATTCTATACACTTTAAGGTAGAATCTCATATTGTAACTTTTGTTAAGTTTCAAATTTCAGAACCATATTTCCAGAACCTACTTTTGGAATCTTTTTCCAAGTTTAGTTCGGTGTTAGAGGTGTTGTGAATTTACTTAGTTTAACTTTGTTAAACTTAGCCCTTTCCTTTTCGTAAGGAAACTTTAGTTATTCATAACTAACTTTAAAGGAAAAAAGATCCTTAAGAAAAAGAGGAACTCTAATAAGAGTTTATCAAAGGGGGAGAAAGGAAAAATACCCAAGGAAAAATAACTCTAATAAGAGTTTGTTTAAGGGGGAGTTTTTCTTAAAGAAGGCCTTCTTATGAAATGTCACTCCGGAAATATGAATACTATCCTTAGAGTTTCAAAGCCTAAGGGGGAGTTAGTCGTATTCATCTATATCCTTAAAACAATGGAGATAATCATTAATATGTTTCTTTCTTCTTAGAATCATTGTTTTTCGTAAGGATGTTTGTGCTTTCCAAAAAGGGGGAGATTGTTGAGTCAATAAGGTTTTCCTTATGACTTTTCCATTCCTTCTTGTTTTGAAAATCACAAACACCTTATCTTTAAGAAAATTGCTTTTATAAGGAAAATTGCTTTCTTAAGGGAAATATCTTTTATAAGAAAAATTATCCTTATCATATATTCTTCCATATTTTTCTTAAGTATATGTTTCAGATTCATTTTCTCGGAATCATTGAAACTTTGATATAAAGCATTCTGTTTTAGGGTTCGGATTCTGGACAAGAACTATAAGGAAGTTTCATTCCGAATTCCGGATATGAACTCTGACTAAGTTCTATTCCAGATTCAGGATACGAATTCTGATAAAGAATTCTCATTATGAATTCTAATGAAGAAATCCCATTCTGTATTCTCATTACGAATTCAAATAAAGAATTCCCATTATTAATTCTAATGAAGAAATCTCATTCTGAATTCTCATTACGAATTCTGATGACGAATTCTCATTACGAACTCTGATGACGAATTCTCATTACGAATTCTGATGATGAATTCTCACTATGATTTCTGATGACAAATTCCTATTCCGAATTCTCATTCTGAATTCATCTATTAAACAGAATCTGATTATCATTGTTTTATACACTCTGAATTTATACACTCCGAACCTTCACTCCGAAGTTTTCATTCCGAACCTTTTTGTTAGAGTTTAAAATGATGTCGTACATTCTGTTACACTTGTTTTGTTATAAAACGATGTCGTCCATTTTGTTATAAACTAACCGTTGTCTAAGTGACACGTGTACAGGTCCCTCCGATCTTTAAGGAAAATATGACCGTTGGAGAAGGAGCCGATCTTACCTATAAATAGGAGCTCATTTGAAAAAGCTCGCAACGGATGGATGAACAATTTGGACTTTGTGCATACATGCTGTTGAAGTGATTTCTAGAGAGAGAGACTCTTATTAACTCTCAAAGCTTCGTGCGACTCCGAATGTTGGTGATTACATTCGAGGGCTTCCGGGGATAGGAAGACAGAGGTGCCGACTACCTTAAAGTTTGAGGGATTCCTTGCTGAGGAGGACAGAGGTTGCCAACTACCTTGAAGTTGAGGGCTTGCGGAGATAGCAAGACAGAGACTCCGATCTTCGTATCGAGGGCTTACCCTGGTGTGGGTAAGACAGACTTGCTTGAAAGTATAAATCAAGGGACCTTTATCCAAGGTTGTTGGATACCCTTCTCTTTGGGTTAAAATACTATTATCTTGTTACTAGTAGTTTTACTACATGTTTTTATTCCGCTGCAATTTGTATCTTAAGGAAAGTATAACTTTCTTATACTTCCTTACTTACTCTGATTCATTTAGATTCTATACGCTTTAAGATAGAATCTCATATTGTAACTTTTGTTAAGTATCAAATTCCAGAACCATATTTCCGGAACCTACTTTTGGAATCTTTTTCCAAGTTTAGTTCGGTGTTAGAGGTGTTGTGAATTTACTTAGTTTAACATTTTTAAACTTATCCCTTTCCTTTTCTTAAGGAAACTTTAGTTATTCATAACTAACTTTAAAGGTTCCAATGGAATTTTTTTTAAAGTATACAATTCACCCCCCCCCCCTCTTGTATATTGAGCATCTCATATTATATTTCGATCCTACAGATTTCAATACCCATATAATTTTATAAATGTTTATGGGCCACCATTAAATGTTCATACAAGATATTTAATTGATATCCCTCTATCAAGATAGCATGAGGTATTTTCTTTGATAATAAAAAGAGTCTTTACCCCCAAATCAAAAAAAAATCCCCTTCCCCATATTCCCATGATTTTATGTTCTTGAAAGAGGATACATCATGAGATGAAAAAATTTTGAATTTATTTATCTAACTATTCTATTTATACATTAAAAATTTTAGGTCATTTGGTCTAGTAGTTTATGAGATATGATCCCATTTTAAAAGTCACAAAAAAATGTGCATATATTTTTGAGATAACACATGCATGCTCATTTTCAGCCTCTTTTGATTGGATTCATAATTGGGTAAAATTCAATGAAATGTATCACTAAACATACTTCATGTTAAAAAATTACTTTAAAAGTATAAATATTGTAAAAAAACATTTGTATGAAATACAAAAGTAATTTAAAATTCTTAAAAATTAATACTTACTCCATTTTAAAAATTATACTATGAACATTACAACAAACAAAATAAGTGATAATTAACATTAAATTAAAAATTAATGGAATTAAAACATTTAATTACAGAATAATATATGTCAAAATATGTCCCTCATTAGAAATGAACATCCATCAGTCCCTTAGAACTTGAAATTCAGCAAGAAAAGATGCATATTTATAAAATTGTCTTTTGAAGGTGTAACAATATACCTACTCACTAAGAAACAAAAAATGTGACACATGAAATAGTGAGTAAATATGTTTATAAATAAATATCTCATATCATTTACATGATTATAAAAAAATTTATTTACAATCACTTAACATCCAAAACATAACAAAAATGGTTTATAAATAATTGTAGTTTAGTATAAGTGAAACTAAATACTATATATAAAAATATGAGCTATAATTATCATACCATATTTGATTTTAAAGATCTAAATATTTCGCTAATTGATGGAAATAATGATTTCTATTCCAATGATTTTACAATATTCATGTTAATATATAATTCCGTATATATATATATATATATATATATATATATATATATATATATATATTTGTGTTTGAATAAATAGTTAGTATCCTAGTGACCCATCCTCTGGGAAAGTTAATGGTTTATACATGATTCAGGTAAATCCAACAAGATATATAATTAGGGGTTGTAAATGGGGTTTACTAGTTTCTTGGCATTGTAATCCCATTTAATTCATCATTCTTCATATAAGTCATACCAGTATACAATTCATACAAAAAAATACCCATCAAGAATGCTCCCCATTTATCAAATTAATATTCATGGTAAAGTAGAAAATAAATCCTAATAATATGTAGAAATTTTATTATTAAAATAAAAACATCAATGTATTAACTATATTTTATATCATAAAAACAGAATCCAACCGAAGATACTTATGAATAAAACATAATCAAGAAAAAAACCATGGAAAAAAGACAATGAAATTTAATTGGTATATGGCACTAAAACAAACATGTATTAACCATTTTATAATTAATATATTAAGAATTTATTATAAGAAATAATATTAAATATATTTAAAGTCATAAATATTTATTCCCGCCGTTTTTTAATAAGTAAAATATAGTACTAGGAAAGGAATATGTAATATGATGTTATCACTAGTGAAAATTATTTATTGAAATTATTATTCCACATATGAAAATTCAATTAATGTAAAACTATTTGTTAAAATAAAGAAAATGACACTTTTTTAGGGAACTTAAAACTTCACATATTCATTTAAATAAAATAATATCACTAGGTTCATTCTGATTTCATCATTTTAGTCATGAAAGAAATTTGAGTAAGATCGAGTGGAGAAATATCATTATGAAAAAAACCTATCAATTAAATAATTTATAAAATTTCGATTCAAAAACTAATATATTTTATAAATGAAATAGTTTACAATTTCAAAAAACTAGATTTATACATAAATAAAAGCATTAAAAATTGGATATAGAATTTATATTATATAGAAAACTCATCTATATGTAGAATGATAGTATTAAAGAAATGGAATCAAAACATATCCATAAAAATAGATCATTTCATTTCCACAAATGTACCATGACTTCTATATCACCGCCTATGTGATCTTTTAATAAATGTTATATTTGGATATTTTTTTCTTATAACTAGTCTATGTTAAGGGTAATTAAAAGATCCCTTTATTTAAATATGGAAGTATTATAATATATAAGGTCATAAAAATTTGTAGTCACACAAATATATATTTTAACTAAAAATGAACTTCACCCTTATTAAAATTATTGAGAAAAAATTAATGAAATCGTATTAAATTAAGCATATCAATTGATAAGGAAAATATGTTTAATATCAATGCATGAAATATTGTTATATTATCACTTTATTGAAATATGAAATAATATATTCCAACATTATGAAATACAGCATGTTTAATATCTAGTGTAGATAATGTTTTTCTTAAAAATTAAAAGTTTGATCCAAACAAACTCTATATGAGAGTTATAAAAAATCCAAATATGATAGAAATATAATTATAATAATATTTGGTTTTATTTAAAACTAAATTTTATAAATACATTTCACTATTAAATTTAAAATATAATTTAGATTAGTTTAATTATAGGTCTAAAAATATGTTTTAAAATATTTATTAACAACTTGGAAAAACTAGGATGAAATGTCCTAGGAATATCCTCGAAATTAACATGAAGTATTCATATCACATTTTTTAACCACATGGAATCATTATGAATCCAAAAATACGTAGATAATATCCAAATAACCACAAAAAAACTCCAGATAAACGCTGTAAAAAAATTACTTAAATAAATAAAACACTTGAATCAATGTTAACTAAACCTCACATAAAACCTATGAAAACACCTAAAAAAATCCATCCATAATCCAAATAGTCCAAATTTGAAATTATAAGAACATATTAAACTTCCAATTATACCATAATATCATGAAAACATTATGAAAATTAATAAAATGATTTATTCCAAAAACAAATACGCAACAAACATATAAAAAATCACCCATAGAAACTACCTTTAGATAATAGAATATAACGCCTTAGTTTTTGATGTGATTTAAAAATGTGTTAGTGAAATCACCAGCACAAATATCTATCTAGATTTAGTATAAATAGAAATGTATAAAGGATAATGAATGAGGAGTAGGATGATGGTGGATTGCATTATTTGTTTCTTTAAAACCCCCAGAAATACATCTTGATGCATGTGGGAAATAGATAAGAATAAGAAAGAAAATAGGATCTCTCTGAGGGATCTTAATATCCTAAGGAAAATTATTCCTATCAAGAAAATGATAGAATAAATGAGGGTTATGGGGAAATATAAAATTTATGAATTAATAAAAAGGCCCTAAGGCAACCTTGTATCTGGTCTAGTGACACCAGGTATAGGGTTTCCAAACCTGAAAACACTCACCACTGTTATGCTCATCGGGTCCCTGATACTACTCCACCAAGTGCCCAGTACCACCAATAGTTTAAAACTAAATATGGAATAACCTTCATTATATCCCAAACTATTACCCATACCACTACTATAACAACCAAACCTCAAAACACACCTAAAAGCACATCTAATTTAATAATTAAACTCTAAATTCAATAATGTATCCTAAAATAAAAATTTGGCCTCTCCATAAGAACCCAAACATCAAATGACCCCTTTCTATAATCACCTTAAATTTCATTAAGGAATAATGTTACCTTTAAATTATTCTACCTAATGTAGGGGAAAACTATGCATGACATAAAAAAATATTTAATTATTTTCCATAATTGTTTATTAAATCTCATAATAAAATCACACTCCTAGAACCTAATGGTTTAGTTTATTTAGTGACTAACTATATTAATAAATTATTACACTATGGTTCTTATTCATATCTTATAAAATTTCCCACGCATAATTTACTTCAAGACATATCATACATAATAATATTCTTCATTTCATTAGGAAAAGGTAAAAATAGGAAAACAGGTAACCTAGGTTACCCAATAAAAGAAAATATCATATCAACAAGTCAAAAAGAATATAGGATTAAATTAAAATATATAGAAGAATTTAATAATGTGATAAATATACTAATTAATATAGTAATTGACCATGAGAAATGATAACAAAATAAGATATCAAGGCATAAGATCATAGAACTATAATATAATAATCATGAATGAATAATATAAACTGTGGAGTAATAATTTGTAATCAATAAACATAAACAGTGGTAAAATAACATTGGAATGTCAAAAATTTATAATCATAAAAAATAAAAACACATGACATGTTTAACCACTAATAAATTCATATAATTGTATACATATATAACCACCTATCACTACAAAAAACAAACATTTAACAATTCTAAAATTGTCATTTTTTAGTGTTAAAAAAACAATTACTACTGGAGAATAATTAAATTCTAGAGGATTGTTTTATCACTATAAAAGTTTTGATAAAAAAATTATTACAAAAAAAAGACATAAAAAGGTAGCCTTTATCGATACTTTTAGAATTTATAATAAAGGAACCCATTTATGAGTGCTTTTATTAAGCACTGATAAAGGTGCATACTTAAGTGTGCTTCTAAATTTAAAGCACACTAAAACACTACAAATGGAACATGTACGATAAAACCAAAATCAATAGATAAGTATAATAAAAAGTATAAATGAAATAAAATTTACAACACAAATATAAAGAAAAAACACTATATTATAAGAATTTCAAAGATTGGTTAGTAGAATTACATGAGTAAGTATAAATTATCACAAACATTCAAAAAAATAAACATTCCTTTTTTATTTGGCATGTGATCCCGAATCATGTTATTTATGAAAAACCATCCCATATAGAGAAAAATTATTCTAATTTATAATAAAAAATTTATTACGTTAGTAATAATATAAATAAATAAATTGAATATAAAATTTTAAATTTAAACCAAACTTTGAGACATACTATGAACATTGTTTATCATATTAAGTTGTATTTGATTCTTGCATGTCACCCCATTTCTTGTTCATCTTCAAGAATTATCTCTATAAAAATTAACTAAATAAGTACAAGTTAGAAATGATTTGTAAATTAATTAATTAATATTAGAAAAAATAATTAGAAAACAATTTCATCTCATTCACTTAGTTTTGGAGATGTGATAACTATTTCAAACTAAATTAGCATTAATATATTGAAAGCATGCACTTATAGTCATATCAGTTACACAATTCATCAGATTAAGGTGAGGATGATACCTAATCATCCCAGACGACTTTTTGCTTTTTTTGTATTAAAGTACCAATATAATATGAATTTTTTTCTTAGTTTTGAGTATGTAACATCTGTTTTTTACCAAAATTACATTTTAAATTGGAAAAATACCATGATTAATACTAGTCACATCATGTGCCTCTTTAACGTGAGACTAATTCCTACACATTTCAAATTAATTATGATATTTTTCCAAAATTATTAAGACAATAAGAGTGTGTTTTCTTGATTTTTAGTGATTTACACTTTTTGAACTAAAATTTCCAATTTAAAATAATAATGAATACATTGAAAAATACCGAGCACATTATGTATGAGATTGAGGTTTTACTGATTCCTTTAAAAAAAGACTTACGAATAAGTTTCCTAAAGTATAAAAACAATATTAATTTTTTTTCTCATTTTTGAATATGTTGTTTTTATTTTTTACTAAATTTAATATAAATTTTCTTTTAAAATACAAACTTTGAGTCATACTAGTCACACTATGGGTCAGATTGATGTGAATATCCAAATGTGTTTGATTATTTTTTACTGTGCCACTTGTCATTTTTACTAAAATATTATTTTAAATTGGAAACATGTACTTTGAGTCATATCAGTCACATCATGAATGTCTTATGAATCATTTTCTTAAATTGTTAACATAATTTTATCATTTTTTCTCAGTTTTTACTGACTGTCAAATTTTAAACTAAAATGTCCATTTAAACTAATAATAGAATATTTGATCCATACTGAAAAAATCATATATTATATTGAGGTTAATAGGATTCATACAAATCAAAATTGACTTATTATTCAATTTCTAAATGTACCAAAACAATACTAATACATTTTCATTATTTTGAGTAAGTCAGTTGTTCTTTTTACTAAAATTAATGTTAATTTTAAATAAAAAAAGACACAAAGAGTCATACCAATCACACCATTCATCAGATTGAGGTTTGGATGATTCCTACAATTCCAAAATGACTTGTTGATTATTTTATTAATTTATAATAATAATAATGATTTTTTCTTAGTTTTGAGTATGTCACTTGTGTTTTTTTACTAAAAGGTAATTTTAAAATGGAAACACGCACATTGAGTCATACTAGTCCCATCCTGTGTCACTTTGATATCAGACTAATCCATATATATCAATAATAAATTAATAAATGTTTTACTAAATTATCAATACAATATGAGTGATTTCTATTGGTTTTTAGTGAGTGACATTTTTTGAACTAAAATGTTAGATTTAAAATGATAATGAACACATTGAGCCATACCAGGCTCATCATGTATCGAATTGAGGTGAGGGCAATTACTAATTGTTAAAAATTACATATAGATCATTTTACTATTATATAAAAACAATACTAATTTTTTATCAGTTTTAAGTATGGTAGTTGTTGTTTTTACTAAAATTATTGTCCATTTGAAATAAAAAGATGCACATTGAGTCATACCAGTCATACCATGCATCAGATTAAGGTTTGTATGATTCCATAATTTCATAAATAACATATGGATAATTTTAATAAAGTAGAAACACAATATGAATTCATTTTCTTAGTTTTGATTATGTCACTTATATTTTTTGCTAAAATTTCATATTAAAATAAAAAGTTACACTTTGAGTCATACTAGTCACATCGTATGTCAGTTTTATTTGAGACAGATCCCAAAATATCAAACATGACTTCTGAATCATTTTTATTAATTATCAATACAATACACGAATATTTTCTCAGTTTTCAGGGAGTGAAGATATTTGTACTAAAATGTAAATTTTAATCTGATAACTGACATGTTGATATTTACTGGGAACATCGTTTATCTTATTAAGGTGATAATGATTCTTATACATTTAAAATGACTTATAGATCATTTTCCTAGAGTATCAAAGTAATATAAATTTTTTATTGGCTTTTATTATTTCAGTTTTCTTTTTTTACTATAATTAATGCCAATTTAAAAAAAACACACTTTGAGTCATACTGGTCACACTGTGAATCTGGTGGAGGTATAGATATTAGTATATGTCCAAAATAACTTATTAATCATTTTAATAATGTATAAAAACAATTATATTGTGTTTTATTGGTTTTAAGTATTTTACTTTTCCTTTTTACTAAAATATCATTTTAAAATAGAAATATGCACTTTGAGTCATATCAGTCACATAATGTGTATGTTTGAAATGATAATTATTCATCCACATCACAATTTAATTATGAATCATTTTCTTAAATTTTCAATATAATTAGATATTGTTTTCTCATTTTTCAATGAGTGAAAATTTTTAAATTGAAATTCCAATTTTGATCTGATAAGGGAAAATTTGATCCATACCAGTCATATCGTGAATCATATTGATGTGAGAATAATTCATACACAAAAAAATTATTTATGGATCATTTTATTAATTTATCAAATCAATTTACATGCATTTACTCAATTCTCAGAATGCTTGTTTTCTTTTTCAAAAACATTAATTTCAATTTTAAATAAAAAACACACATTAAGTCATATCAGTCATACTATGCATCATATTGAGGTGTGGATGATTATTAAACATCCAAAATGAATTATGGATCATTTTCAAAAAATATTAAAACAATATGAATTTTTTTCTCAGTTTTGAGTATATCACTTAACTTTTTTACTAAAATTTAATTTATAACAATGAATACTCACTTTGTGTCATACTAGTTACATCGTGAGTCGATTTCATGTGAGACTAATTTATACAGTTAAAAAAGATATAAGAATTTTTTTATTGAATTATGAAGGAAATATTATTGTTTTTATTAGTTTCAAATGAGTGACACTTTTTGAACTCAAATATAAATTTTAAACTGATAACATAAACTTTATGCCATGCTAGGCACATTGTGTTTTAGATTGAGGTGTGAAATATTCCTACATGTCAAAATTGACTTATATATCATTTTACTATTGTATAAAAATAATTTGAATGAATTTTCATGGTTTTTAGTATGTTAGTTGTGTTTTTACTAAAATTAAAATAAATTTTAAATAAAAAGACACACATAGAGTCATACTAGTAGCACCATGTGTCTGATTAGGAGTGGCTAGTTGTTACACATATAAAATGACTTATGGATAATTTTGAAAAAGTGTTGAAACAATTTGAATGTATTTTATTTGTTTTTGTTATGTGATGTGTGTTTTAAAGAAAAATGTAAATTATAAACTATAAACATATTGTTCTTATCATACCGAGCACATTTTGTACCAGATTGAGGTGTGGCTGGTGGATTTTTTAATATTTGGTTTGATTTCAAATGACATCACCAACCAAGAATAGAGTGAAATATTCCATTTGGATGGAAACCTCATCCAAAAGAAACATATTATTTCTCATATAGAATTTGGTAGGTATTTGAAAAAAAAGAGTTCTTAAAATAATAAACCTATATGAGAAAATAATTTTTATGTTTGTGATACTATAAGGAAATTAATTAATTATAAATTTGAAACAATAAATTAATAAAATGTCAATTTGAACATAAAAATTCAGAGTTTGAATCATAATAATTACACCATGTGTTGGTTTGAGGTATAGTTGATGCCATCATGCCTTTTAATCCAACAGTTCAATCAATAGTCTGGTTCATCGAACAATATTGTTTTCTAGTGGCCCATAATGTTGAATGAATTGGATAATTAAAAAATTACATTATCATGATTGTATTATCCTTGTTGATTGCATGATCATACTATATGATTGAATCATAATTTATGGTGAATTCCTTTCTTCATGATCTCTGCAAACATTTGGAAAATATGTATTAGTTAAAAATGATGTAAAAATTAACTAAAAAGTTAAGTAAAATCATGAAAATATAAAATAAAATGAAATTTTTTCTATTTATATATTATTAAATTATAATATAATTATTCTTGATCATATAAAACTAAAATACATGGGATTTATTCAATATTAAATTAACTTAAAAAATACATTGGGCCATCTAATTTGAAATTAGAATTTGTTTAGTGGTTCAAACCACATTACCTTAAACAGTATAAAATATCATCCTATGTAGATGATAATTACAAATTTAATATTTATTTTATAAAGTATATAAACTATAAATCTCATCATAAAGTGATTTTTTTAACTACATATTCTATATTAAATTTTTTCCCTTTATCATAGATTAAAAATAAAACTCTACTTTTTCAAAGACAAATGGAACTCCCAATACCATTATTTTAAACATTGATTATAAAATATAACATTTTCAATTAACCCACTACGGATACATATGATATATTTTAGAAGCATAATCACAAAAACAATCTTTATTTAACCACTTAAAAAAAACATAACAATAACATATTATAAAAAAATCCCATAAAAACATCTATCCTTTTGGGTTGTTTTAAAACTCATAAATAAACATTTTCATTTTTATCTGCTATAAAAATCAAGTATAACACATTATATATTCCTATATTTTACTAAATATCAGGTTTTCCATTTATTTATTCTTACAAAAGAGTAAATATAACTATAAACATATTGACATTCATTGATTGAACTAAAATAAATATTTACATTTGAGTTTTTATGGAACATAATAAGATCTATATTTATCTTTCACTATTAAAGAATGTATAGTATCCATGATAATCCATTCACATTACTTAATGGAAAAATATTCATTGTGTACCATTATATATTTTCAAAAGACACTAAAATACTTTATAAAATATTTACACTTTTTTGATAGTATTAAACATCAGTATTTCCGTTTATATCATCTAAATGACACTAAAATCTAGTGAATTCATTATGTATTTTGGGATTATTCTATATATTACAATCTTCTTTTCAGTATTATGGGTGATAATAAAATATAACATAAAATTTTCATTATTTATTCATCAAAATGGGAAAATCACTATTCTCATATATTTTATACTCAGAGTAAGGATGCATTTTGTATTGATGAGATTGTGAACATTGATCATTTTACATAAGAATGTGCACATGGATATTATTGATGAACCATTTGACACATTCATTTATAGTGATCTTGTAAAAAATTATCTAAATACATATTAAGATAATGTTAAACACATCTACTCATGTAATGATTGTGAAATTCTATGTGATATAACTGTGGGATTATTTAATTCCACATCAATTAAATTAAAAAATGAATTTTTGTCAATCCATTTCACTAATGTAAACATTATGTGTTACTTGTATATACTTCCAAATCATTACTGATAATATATCATTCATCTAATTGATTATTGAATTGCCTAAATAACTCCATGGACCATCAAAGTGAGACCATAATATTGTTATATTATTATATCATTTACCACCACCCATAATGGAACCATAGAGAGGTAATTAATCTAATTTATTCCTAAAAATATATGAAAAGTAACTAAAAAACTAGATAAAATGTTGATAAAATTAACTAAATAATTAGTATGAAGTCACCTATTCATTATTCCTATATAAATTCTGAAACTATGTTTTTTCCTTATTTCTCAACAAATTTATTTTTTCCAACATACTTCTCCTTGAGAAACAGTTTGAAAATAATATATAACCATTATGATACTAATTATTCACACTCCAAATATATTTAGAAGGTCATATCCCATACTATATCACAAACATAATAGGTAATCACATAAATTGTTGTGAGAAAACATTCTAACCCCATATATTATGCCCACTCATTTCTAAACAAATTTACTTCTTCATTTGAGTAAGATATTTCTTGGTAATCATGGTAGTACTGAGAAAATATATAAAAAACAATTAAGAGATATTTTTAATGATATTTTAATTACCTTTGGAAATTACCTGATTGAGGATGATGGGTTTTTCATTGATTATGAACTCTCTCATAAATTTACAAACATAATATCTATAATCATCATCGTTATCTTTTTTTGAAACCTGTAGAAACAATTTCCAAAATTAGTAAATTGTTATGAAATAATTTTTTATAGTTAAATATATATATATATATATTAATTTTTTTTCCATTTTAAGTAATCCAAATTATTTTTATTTCTAGTCATTGAATTTATCCCATGACTTATTCTATGATTAGTGCCTACCCTATCATAATAAAATTATTGTTCAAAAATAGATTGAAATAGATAATTCAAATTTTATCTATAAAATGTTTATTTTAGTATATTAAAACTTTCTAATACACGTCATGTGTAGTTATTTTATTTGATATCCATGCATTGTATCCAAACAATTTTGGTATTTATATTGACTACAATCAATATCCAATGCATCACAAAAAAACGAAAAATTAATAAGTAATGAAAAAAATAGAAAATATATTTTATGTGATTAGAATGTATAGTTTTAACCCCTGCATTATAGGAATAAAAAGATTCCATAATCTATTATTTTGGCCTCAAATGCACCATATTACTCATGTTTATTCATTTAAATTTCATTCGTCTCCAAAAAAAGTCTTTTCCATATAAATGATACAAGGATTAATGAATCCAAATTGTGATTCTCATTGTTTTCCTTTTATTTAGTATTAATATAAATTCATGTAGAAAATATGAAAAGTTATTATCTTTAAGAAACATATTAGATCATTATGTTGAAATAAATATTATGAGAATGTACCTTATATATGTATTCACATTTGAGGGTCCAAGATATTATAACATGAGAATCTGATTTATAAACTCGCGACCAAATAATATTTTAATGAAATTTCCAAATATATCTAATTCATATAAATTTTAAAAAATATTTTCATCTTTAAATGTGTTCTATGAATAAAGTTGTAATTAAAACAAATATTTCCCTAAAACTATTAGGGATAATTTACTCTTGGAAAAACATTTTGATATCTTACTAGATTCACAAGAGTGTCTTGATCCGACCTTTTGTTTCCTTATCACATTATCCATAAATAATACCATAACTAAACTCTATCCTTTATCATAAACTATTAAATAGTTTTTATAATAAAAATTCATTAAAAACATTCCTCATATATATTTATAATATTATATAGCCATGCTATAAATGTCCCAATAGAATAATTTGTCATTGTAATATTCTGATAATAAAGTTGAACTTGAAACTCAGTATTTATATTCTTAGCTTCATCAATCCCCGATATAATGTGGTATTTTGGTAGTTCATTATTCTATAGCTTGTCTCCCTAGATATTATACAACATACCCATCACAACAAGGAAATGCGTGGATGTTTACAGATATAAATCACATGAAACTTCACCCTGCACAATTTTATTAATTTTATGTTATCAGATGTTGTTTTCTTCACATTTAAGTGAAATAGTAATGAAAAAATTGCTTAAATTGGGTAAGTTAAGTGGTTAAAGTGAATTAACATCCTCGATTTTATTGGGGTCGTTTCATTCTTCATAGGCAGATATTCGTTCCACCACTGGTTTTCTTTGATCCTTTCTCAAATATTGGTCTTACATACTAGATTAAACAATAATATAATACCAAGAATATAGTTGTTCCTTAAATACTTTCATCATGTTATATTTATATTATTTTGGCTTTCTCTTCTCAAAATATGCTCTAGGAGAGGGTCCAAAAACTACTCCTCTAACATGAATATATAGTTCCAACCGATTCAAAGCTACTGAAAGTATTTTTCGTCTTATGGTATGGTCACTTATAATTATTGTATCTAAACTATATAAAAATCATATGAGCATAAATATATATTTTTATATAATACTATAATAAATCATAATGAATTTCTATTATGTCACACTTACACATGTTTCTCATGTTTTTTTGGGTTTTTATCAACTAGTTTATCCTCTTTATTTACATGAGCCTCCTTTTATAGTACATGATGTTGGATTGAAGTAGATTCATATTTTGACTCATCAGTATGAATATAAAAATGTACCATATGTTGTTTTATATCACATAAAACATTTATTATTGATTTAAAATACATGAAAATTTCATCTCTTGTGAAGCATACCCCATCTTTTTATTAAAATAAGGGTACATTAGTTTCGATGCACAGTTTTTATTTTTAGCACACTTTTTCTTTTTCATAAATTAACAATTTTGAATTAAATTGGATAAAATAACAAATTTCAAATAATATATTATTGAATATAATTCACATGAAATGATTTCTCATCAGCATGACTGATAAAATCATTCCATGTTTCTTATTTTATAATGTGTGCATAACTAAATGGGGGTGGGGCTTTACTTTCCCCTCAGCATCCCTAAGTTATAACATTGTTAGAAGAGTTGGGAGGCCTCTATTGAATTTTATATTGAATATTAAGACATACTTATTATCTAAATATTTTTAAATAAACAAACTATATAAAGAATAATGAAAATTATATCAATGCTTTATTATATAATTTTTCATTAAAATCGAAAAAGTATATTGAAACATTAATGTTATATCTTTCTAAAGGGATTACTTTATTACGGTCTAGACGTGGTGCCAAAAATCGATATCAATCAACACATTCATCCTCATTGTGACCCCAACATAATTAATGAACATATAATTTTTGGGGTCAACAGTTTATTCATGTTGATTTCATCCAACCTCAAATTTTATACATGTAATTATTTACTTAGTGATTTCATTCTACATAGTGATGTTTCATTGTTCTTTTATTATCATAAATATTTTATTGACCACATAGTAATTCTATATTTTCAGCATCAACAGTCTGCACTTCCCCTAAATTGTTAACATCATCAGGTTTAGAAGTTATTTTCTACATTAGTAATAAAACATTTAAATTAGATTGTGTAAATGAATAAGAGAACATGTAATATTATATGAAAAAACATTTTATATTAAAAAATATGTTTATCTAATAATTGAAATATATTTTTTGGAAGATTGATGGGATTTGGATCTTCTATTGAGAATCTATATCCTCTCTTTGTGGACCCCACTAACGTACAATTAATTATCTACATTGGGACCAAAATAAACTAATTGTGATGTCACAATTAATGGGTCTTCCTCGATTAAATTTTCATCTGAAGCTACAATTTTTTTAGTCTCTAGTAGGATAATTGAATAATTCTTGTTTTCTGGATCAAAGACATAAAAAACATTCACTTCTTGTGATTCCATTATAAATGGCCCATCCCATTCCCCTTTCACAATAAAATTCACCTTCACAAATCCCTTTTCATCAACTTTCACTACAATCTAATTGTCGTGGAATTTGCAATGTAAAATCAATACTGGAAATGTTGTATAACCTAAATTCTATATCTAGATGATGTAAGTTACCATATTTAATTATCGTATTTACATGTAGTATCAATTGTCTCATGGTTTCCAAACATCCATATATTCTTCTAAACTATGGAATGATAGAAATTTCTCATGAATCGTTTGAATGACTTGATTCATTTTTCATGTATCTATATACACCACACAAAATGAATGTTATGAGTGATTAATAATTATTTAGAAAAAAAATGAAAACATTTATAAAATAATATATTATTTTAGATATTATTCCCATTGAACAAATCACTATTTTAGTGCCATATATACATCAGGGAATTTCACTTTATTTTTTTAGCATGTTATTCTGTAGACAAATTAGTTCTGTAATGATGGTGCCACTCCATTCGCTATCAACTCTCAAATTATATATCATCAATATAACTGACAATGTAGTGTATTTAGTAGAAAAGGCATATAACGGTATCTTAGAAAAACTATTTAACTTCTCAAACAACCTTGGATAATCATGAAGTTCATCTTTAATATCAATTTTTCATTTCTTCTAAGTGATCATCATTATAATTGACACCATTATTCCTATCAAATGATATATAAACTGCATTATCATCCCAATAAGTCTGTAATATTTATTTTTTTCCTATTTTAGTCAACAATTTATATCTCTGATCTATTCCATGAAAAATGAAATTTTCTTCAAACTCTTACGAACTAATTATTCTTGAATAATGACAACATAAAAATAGACAAAGGACATGAGAAGAATTCTATGCATGCTCTGTTGGAAACATAATGAAATTTTTAATTCCATATTCATACTATTTGGTCATACGATCAGAATGCATCCATTTTCATTTCATATCCATCATATTAGGTTCATAAAATATTAATTCTCAAAAAAATAAACAAATACAAAAAAGATACTCATTATCAATGGTGAATGTTATTGATAATTCTAATAAATGGATCCAAAAATTTTATTATTTTAAAATTTTCTAGTATTGTTTATTGGAAATGGGTAATTGAATCTAAGAAAATAATTACTCCACTAAAGATTGTGTTATCCTCTAAACTCATCAAAAATGATCACTATTACCCAGTATGGGGGGGTTACTTCTCAGAGAAGTTTAGGAAACATATTTGCATGTCTATAAGTGATGGGGGTGAGTCTTAAGCAAAAAAATGCAATAAAAACTATTCCATAGATGAATATTATGAGTATAATATTTGTATCCTAACAACATTCTGAATTACTAAATATTAATTTCAAATTTGAAATCTAATCTCAAAAAAACTTTCAAAATTCAAAAGGCTAATTGTTGAATTTCTAAAACCCCACTTGAAATCCATTTTTTTATGATTCCACATATAATTTGACAAAAAAATTAAAAACAACAAATCTTGTTTAGATTATTTTATAGGAAAACATCATTTTTTAATTTCAAACCCCACTTTCACATTTAAAACCTAGTTTCCTTTTTTAAAACTAAAAGTTAAAAGAGGAATGAACATAAAAATACTAAATTGGTCCCCACTTGATATAAAGAAAATCATGATTATTAAAAATTTCATAAACATTTTATATATCTGAAATGAATAAAAAAATTAGAAGACAGTAGTAAATTAATAATTTAAATCCTAACATAATTTCCCTATACTACCCACCAACATACCGACATTCTCATTGGATTTTTTTTTCAAAATTCAATAAATGGACTATTCATTCATTAAAAAATAGTTTCATCAAATATGACACAAGAAGTCACAAATATAATAAATCATATTACATATAATTTCTTTAAGAAGAAACTTCAATAAGTTTTAAAAAATATTAATGACTTTGAAAACTATTTTCAAAAAAAAATATGAGGTGTTAGATAGAGTCTCTGTGTGATTCCAATCTTAGGTAATATTTGAATTTATCTAAGTGTGATTCGAATTAGAGGTTCTCTAGTACCCGAGGTGAGAGTATGAGAGGGGGTTTGGTTTTTATTTGGTATGTAACCAACCATGAAGTTACACAAAGTTTTGAGTTTGTACATTTTTTTGGGTGTTTAGAATATTATAGAAATATTGAGATTATTTTGGTAATTGTGAGAGAGTGATTAGATAGTTCATCAATGGGGGTAACTGGTAATTTTTAGGGAAAATTTAGAAAAGAGAGAAATGAATAATGTTTTTTCCTGAGATTGGGTGAAGTGATATGGAAACAACATCACACTGTTGTTCACCTTGTATATTATTTCTTTGTTTATTGATTAATGTCTGTTAAACATGTTTACTTTTTAAAAAATTACATATTCTATGAACTTAATGTTTGTAAATGTGTTCTTTATTTATTAAAACTAATTAAATTATATAAGGTCATTCTTAGAAATTAGATAAGCTCCAAATCATTTTAATATCTATAATGTAATGTAGCTATCATATGTTTGGGTTATGTTACCTCACTTTATTTTGATAGTGTAAATTGTATATTCACAAGTATGATACCTTTTTTAAAGAAATAAAATTACTAATTGGTACATATTTATTTTCTAATATCTTGATTACTTTTAGTAGACCTGAATTTATTTTTAAATCATGATTTTAAATTGTATTAATATACATAGTTAAGTATTACATTTTGTACCTTGAGATAATAACCGCAAAACATATATGAAGTTATAAGAGCTATATATACACATATGGGTGTGTATGTATGGTGTAAAATAAATATAACAAGTAACATTAAACAAAATATCCACCTAATACATCATAAAATAATAAAATAATAATAATCAATATATTTCCTATAAATAAGAAATAGCCTATAGAAAACAAAAACCAAATGGTTTCCAAGTAAGGGAGAAAAAATAAAAAATTGATTTTTTTAAAATGTGAAAAAGTGGTCTTTAATAACTAGATGGGTGAAAATCATCACTTGAAAATCATTTTCCTTGGCCTAGTATTTATTTATTAAAAACACAAAATTAGAAATACCATTTAGAATCATTTTTAATAAAATTCACTAAGAAAGAATACCTAGTACAATGAAATCTAAATAAATGAAATTAATAAAATAAATAAAATCAAAATAATAATGTAAAGTGTAATAAAAATATTATTTTCACAAGAGCCTCATACCGATAAGTGAGGAATCATCATGTGCATCCAAGATACCCGAGATCAGATCCGAGTAGAGACATATTTCTAGGATTACTCTAGACGCACTATAGAAAATACTGAAGACCACATTGTACTAGGTAATGTAGTAGGTACTATTCAGTACAATAATTGCTAGAAATATTCTTATATTTGGGCTTTCAGGACACTAGTTTGGTGCTCGAGTCAATCAAGGCCTTCAGGACACCAAAGTATTTTAGGCCAGTAAGGATTCAAGGCCACCTCAAGCCCTTCTGGCCACATTAACGCCTTTGGGCCACCCAAAGGCCTTCATGCCACATGAAACCATTCTTAAATAAACTAGGCGAATTCAATAAGGAGGAGGCTCCATATGAGGATTTAGAGTGTGGTGCATTCACTATAAGATAGATAATATATTTAGAATATTGAGAGGGTATGAAAATTTATATTTGGACCAGCCTGTGCATGCATGGGAAGCCTAGAAAAACATTCTTGCAAAGGAGGAGAGATACCATCATGATTTAGACATTAGGTATGAGCAGTTTAATGTAGTTATAGTCTGGTTGATTTCCTCTAACACCTTATAGCCATGTAATTTCATGAAGACTATAGGCTACGTATGGGTTATCCTTATACCATTAAAAGGGGGATTATCATAAATAAACAAAAATAGAAGGCCATTAGGCCATTCAAAGTAAACTAAGAAAGTATGTATATGAGATATAAGAAATAAACTTAAAAAGGGTGATGATGAAAAACATCCTTAAAAGTAAAAGTGGACACCAAAAAATAAATATAATATCACAGGTATAAGATAGAACACATGGGTAGTAGCTCTAAAAATTGGTTCAAAAAGTAAATGAAGCACTCATATAATACTAGCAAACTATATTACCAAAACAAGTAATGCAACTTGGGCCTCTCAAGGATACTGAAAACAACCCATCGCGGATGCCTCAATAAAGATTGGTAAACACACATCTATATAGCATTGTATATACAGTCTTCTATAAGAAAAAAAAATACATATATAAATCATCCATTCCATTAATAATGTCAAAACATAATTAAAAACGTAATTGAAACCATTCCTCCTTTAGAGAACCCATTTAAAAGATCACTAGAAAAGCAATCATTTTTCTTGAGGACATTTTAAAAAAATGGTAAGATAAAAACTATTTATATATGAAAAATAACATTTAAAACCACTATTTTAAAACATATTTATGAAATCAAATTTTAATCAAAAAAATCATTTTAAAAAATTCTCTTTATATTTTATAAGCATATGCAATTACACACATACATGTCTAAACTACTATCAATTAAAATTTTCACATATTTTCATGTGTATGCGTGAATGTGTCTAATATATAGATAAAAAAACCAATATATATGTGTATTTTCATAAAACATGAAAAAATGAATCCATGACATTGGACAAATATAAATAACACAAGAACAAAATAAAAAATAAGAAGACTTATCAATCTAAGAAACCATAATTTATCAATGTGATGAACTCATGAATTACCCAAATGGATTTAATAAACAAAATCAAATAATTTTAAAACTATAAATTACATTATGAAATCCTTCACAAATATTTTCCGGACCAAAAATATATTTTATCCTTTAATTATAAATAAGAAAAAAGGCCAAATACATAAGAACCCTATTGAAAGTAAATTATAATCCCTTAAAAACCTTGAACCAAAATCATATTTAATTATTATTAAACCCCAATAAAATTATAATTTTAAGGAAAAGGTTATAAATATTGACAGAGAATAGAAAAAAAATTCAAAAAGAAAAAAAAAATTCAAAAAGAAAAAAATTTGTGAAACTCCAAAATCTCAAGGTAGTTGAAAAATATGTAGTCAAGACCACCTTACGTGGAACCCAAACCAACAATAAATGAGTGATGACGAGAAGACAATACCATATCTTTTATTTAAGGTTTTATTCTTCTGATAGAAATTAGAGATATCACTCGTGAAATATTAAATTTATTTGAGCCATATATTTGATCAAGACTTGATTTTTTCGAGCCTCAGATTTGAGCCTTGGATGCATTTGAGACTTGATTCGATCCTTGATTCGAGCATGGATTTTATGAGGAGTGATGATAGTAGGTGGCTTCCATGGAGACCTTGAGATATCATGATTTAATCATTCATGTTTAAGGATATTTAAATATATTAGGGAGATTTTTTTCAATTCTTACAAAAAGTGATGATAGAGATACCTTTTATCAGTACAAAATTAATATGTGCTGATAAAAGATATCTTTATCAACTCTTTTTTAGCGCTGATAAATCATTATCTGTATCAATGCTAAAGAAGCACCGATAAAATTCATCTTTATCAGTGCTAAAACTTTAATGCTGAGAAAGGATTTAAAATTATTGTTATATATAAAAAATTAGTAAATATATTTATATAATTATATATTTATTTATTATAATTTTATAACTATTTAAACATATTATTATTTATTTATAATTATATAGATACTTTTAAAAAAATTTGTATATTTTTAATTTATAATGATAAATATATAATTTTATAAATATAGTAAATTTACATTTAAAAATTTATTTATAAATATAATTTTAACTATTTTTTTAAATTTTAAATATATTTATATCATTATGTATTTTTATATAACTATATATATTAATTATAATTTTATAATGATAAATATATTTATATCATTACATATATATATATAATTATATATATAGATATATATATTTAATAAATATATTTAAATATAGATATAAATATCGTAAAAATATTCATTATTTAATTATATTTATTATTATTTTATAATTACCTAAATATATAATTATTTATTTATAATTATATAAATAATTTTGAAAAATTAATATTTATACCTTTATGTAATTAAAAATATATTTATATAATTATATATATTTAATAAATATTTTAAAATATAAATATAAATACTATAAATATATTAATTTTTTAAATAAAATTACTATAATTTTTTAATTATTTAAAAATATATAATTATTTATTTATAATTATATAATTATTTATAAAAAATATTAGTTGTTTATTTAAAATTATAAATATAAAAATATATAAATATAGTAAATATTCATTTATAAATATATTTATTAATAAATATTAACTTATAAATATATTTTCACATTATTAATGAATATATAATATTAGATGCACGCATATTAAAAATGAATTAAATTGAATAATTTAAAACGAGTACACTTTAAAAATATCAAAAAATGAATAATTTTATTAATTAAATATATATTATTAAAAAATTGATATAAACTGAAATAAAGATGAATAAATGTTGAAAATATTAAGACAAAGTAAATAAGTATATATAAATAAATAATTAAAAATGATTAAATTCCCAAAAAAAAATTAAAAATTAAATATTAAATATTAAAAATGAATTAATACCTAACTAAGTAATATTAAAAATAAATAAATTACCAAAAAAAACATAATATATTAAATTTATCATGTTATAATAAAATTTTAAAATTAGTACTAAAATTTCAATAAATTACATAAATATTAGGTGTATATGTATCTATATATTATTTCACTGATTATGTAAATATTTGTGTGTGTGTGTCATATATAAAAAAGTATTAATTTCATATATGTATGTGAAATCAATGTAAAACATGTTTTATGGATGTTAAACTAATAATATCAAATGACATTGAATTATGTCCATTACTTGATACAATTAGTGAGTATTTTAAATTAATTTTTATTGTTAATTATACAACATTCTCAACTAAATATATGACTTATTTAATGGCAGCATAAATATTTTGTATTATATAAGTCATATTTTAGGAAATATTTCATACATTCATATATATATATATATACGAATATATTTATATATTAATTTTATTATTGAATAATTATATATAAAAAACATTAAAAATGAATAAGACATTAATATGTTTTAAATAATTACATTTTATTCATTTTCAATATTTATATTTATTATATATTATTTACTAGTATTTATAATATATATATATATATATATATTAAACATATTAATTTTTATTAAAAATTGTTTATTTATTAATTTTTTTTATAATTTCATAATATATTTATTTTTCATTTTTTTTTATTAATTATGATAATTTATTCATTTTTAATTTTTTTTCTTAATTTTTTAATTTATTCATTTCATATATCTACATTTAATACATACTTTTTATTAATATTTATAATCAATATAAGTATATAATTGTTTTTTATTTTTATCAAGAATTAATTATTTATTAAATTTTTTAATATTTTTCTCAATTTAAAAAGTTTTAATTTTTATTTTTTAAATTATTTTATTTTAATCATTTTACATGTCTATATATTTTATATATACTTTTTATCAATATTTATAATATATATATATATATATATTAAATGTATTCATTTATATCAATATTTATTTAATTAATAAGATTGTTAATAATTTTTTTAATTTACTAATTTTTTATTTTATTTTTTTAGTTATTTAATTTTATTTGGTACCTTTATCAGTGCTAAAAATAAAGTGCTGATAAAGGATACCATTTATGACCTCTAAAAATAAAGCATTGATTAAGGGTACCTTTTATCCGTGCTTAAATAGCCATCTTAAAGAGTAACTTTTGTGAGTTCTTTTTATAGCATGGGTAAAGGGTACCTGTTAGGTCCACTAGGTCGAATACCCTGGGAGGGGGGTGGATCAGGGTATGGTAGATTAAAACATTCTCCCTTTTTGATATTATTTCATTGTTCGACAAAATTCAACTCTCTCTCTTCCTCCCGTAGCAATATACAGACAGATATGAAATCATGCATAGGACATAGCGATTTTAACTTAGTTCACTCTCATAGGGAAATATACAAGGAGCATACAATGACAATGTGACAATGTACCAAATTTATTAAATCTCATGACCAATAATGAGTACAATGTTTGAGCTAGAACTTCTATGCCCAGACTCACTCCCTTTACAAGGTTTAGGGTTTTCTCACTACATTCCCAACAGTCACTCCTTATGCCTATTTCTCTGTCTCACTACTGGTAGAAAGGGTCATCGTCTTCATATTCCTTTGCTCACTACTCATGTAAAGGAATCCACTCACAATTTATCAACTTATAGGTCAAACACAATTTATGGACATGTAGGTGTCTTCATTTGCATGAATTCCTACATCTTCAACTATAGAAAGATTCTCTATTGATGGTCCGTTGTCACAAATAGATGAATTATTCTTTCCAAAGTACTACTAGGTACCGGACAATATTTTTTCAAACAGAATTGAAGCTTTCACAAGCTTCCTTGTGCAAGTTGTGAACCACCTAATCCTCTCGTGTACTGAGTACCAAGTTTGGTATGCGAACCACCGAATCTGTGTTCTGTTCCCTCTTGTGAAATCCTTGTAACATCCCAAGTAAGTAATGAATAATAGATATTTTTATCTATGTTTATTAATTAATTATATAGTGTTTTAGAGGCTTAAAATGAAAATAAATCCAATCTTAAGCATGGAATACACTAATATTTTTTAAAGACTGTTTTACTGCCTTTTGATGGAAAACCATTATTAAATATATCTTTTGACAATTTTATAAGATATGTTTGTCAAAATAAACTTATTCTTTATAATTGGGACATCAAAATTTACTTTGTTTGAATTTTTGGTATTTTTTTGACAATGTTCATTTTTAATGAATAGTGAAAAATACTGCATTTTACATCAAAACTGCTTTTTAATCTAATTTATTTATATGATTATATTATCTTTTGAATTGGTTTTAATGTTAAATTAGAATATATTTTTACCATTTAATCTAATGTTGTTCATTAGGATTAATTTCACTTTGGAATTGGGCATAAACTAATGCCAAACTTTTCATAGATATTGTTTCAAAAAAACACGCTATTTGTTTTGACAACGGGAATTATTTTTAAATCAATTATTTAAATTTCTGTATTTGGAATTTGGAAAAATGGATTACATATTTGGAATCAGAAGGTCAAAATTATGTAATCAAGACTCTTTTGTTTTTTCGACATTATGAATAGTAACGACGGTAATTATCTTTAATTATCTTGATTAATGAGTAATCGGGTAGTTAAGGATAATAAAATAATATCATAATAATAAAAAAATGACACCAACATGTGTCCTAATTCTACTGGTTGTCTCATGGCCGACCATGGGATGTCTTGTTCCAAACTTGGGGACCCCATGGAATCACTTTTGTGAGAAAGTGACTTTTTATCTTTTTATTTTTAATGAATGTTAAATGTAACAGAGAATGTATCACCTAATTAAAATACTTTTAATTTTGTCTAAATAAATGATATTTTTGACAATAAATATTCATTAGAAAGCTAAAACGATTTCCTACATCATGACAGTATTTTTATAATTTTTAGACATTAAATTTATTAAATTATTGATGACATCATGAGGATGCAGTGATTACCTCATTAATAAAGGATTTAAATAAAATGGAAAGATAATCTAAAATCTAAGACCTAACATGTCCAAAAACTATTGGATGGGTTTATTTCAAACCCTTATCACCCTATCCTAGAAACACATCAATGTGGGACCATTAAAATCCGAAACTCATTTGAAAATAAAGTTACATTTTATACCTTTCCAAGAGTGCCCCTCCTCTCCTCTTATAAAAGGCCCCCACCTCTACCTCCTTACCCACACTCCCAAAGCCTTTGGCTCGGCCAAACCCTGCCCATTTTTTCTATCCACATCCCTCTATTACTCCTTGAAGCCTCACTTTGGGCATACGTCCTCCCAAGGAAGCCATTGAGCTCAAACCAAAGGGAGTTACCCGATTTTAAGGTAATGTCTTCACTTGAGTCCTTTTGTTTTATTTTGCTTCTCCAACCCCCTAAAATATTTTTATTAATTTATTTTGTAACAAATATAGTATCTTCAATATACTAGGATGTTTTAATAGGAATTATTTGAGCTAAACTTACACACACCTACATATAATGGTTAAAGGACATACTATTTCCGTGGATGGTGAATTTATGCCTCCCGAAACGATGATTGTTCAACATTCTTTTAACACCTTAAAAGGTGGCCATTAAGATGTAACTATATTTATATATGATATATAATATGTTTATGTTTTCCTTAAGCTTCTGTATTTTTCATTTTTGGCATACCTTTATGGTTTCCATTATGGGTAAACGCGATATCTTCATTTAAGGAAGTGCGGACTACCGCCCCCTCAAAGTGATTTGATTCGTTAAATACCATATGTGGGACGTATAAAGGATGGAACTATGATATTATATATTATATTATACTGGAATTATAATATACCTTTATATCATTATGATTCCATTCTATAAAATATGAAATAGAAATGAAAGTAGCGTTCATGCGTACGTACGGCTTACCGTCTCAATGAATGGTGCATTTCCTTTCTTACCTCTAAATGATTATGTAATATTATAAATGCATGAATGTACTGGATATATATGACATATATGATATCTATATCATTAATACTATTCTGTATATAATGGACACATGAACAACTTGTAATTATAAAGGGTTAATTTTTTACTCAAGTACCAATGATCGTTAAAACGACCGTTATTAACATAAATAATTACATAGTGTTCATGACATGGAAATAAGTGATATAAAAGGAATAATGAACTTGAAAAAGGTTCTTAAACAAGTATAAATTAACTCAAGTTTATTATTCAGGAGATTAAAGAACGACCGAGTCAAGTCGGACCTGAGGTATGGGACTTCATCTCAATCTCCTTTCATTGAGGCATATTTTTTTTATACAAAACCTTCTTTTATATGGTGTATAAACCCCTTTGACTTTTACGTTTATCCAAAAGGAATCATTTTTGTATGAAGCGTTTTACTAAACGACAAAAGTGAATGTTTTTGTCGTACGTATACGGCGACAACGACTTCTCCGCCGCCGTGACCATTATCTGAGTTTCGGCTTCCTCTACAATTTTTTTAAAAGAAAAATAGAAACCATGTTTTTCTTTTCTTTTATTTTGGTATTGAAAATGGTTTTCATAATGTTTTTATATCAATTTGTTGTATTTATATCTTGTGATTTAAAGGTGGAAATGTTATGTTTCCTTTATGCATGTTTTATGTGATACGATTATGTTGCGGTTCTTGGGAATTATTATGAAGATGGGTGGTTCCGTGATAAACTAAGGGCGGGTGAGCCCGATATACCTCTCCAATGCATTGGGTAACGCGAAGGAGTGAAGCGTTAAGGTTTCTCTAAAGAGATTTAGGGAATATACTGTGATGGATATTCCAAATGTAACCGAGAGGGTTACTCCCTACGTAAGAATGTTATGAATGCCTCAAGTTACCTTTATGTCTTATGATTTCTATGATTTGTTCATGATTTGACGAGGTATGTTAAAGTGATTATGTTTTATGGGTAAAGTACGATTTAATTCTTATATATATATGTACCCATGTTTCCTTTCCATATATTTTTATATCCCATACTGCGCTTTTTATGCTCATCCCATGTTTTTTTGAAATGTTTTTCACAGGTCAAGGGAAAGGTAAACGATATGCTGATAGTGTCAAGGAAGTGTGAAGAAAGAAACCATGTTTTATTTTAAATATGTTTCCATTGATCGGAAAGAAGAATACTATCTTTATGTAACCACTTTGTTTATATGTGGAATGTAATGCAAGTTTTATGATCTAATTATCTAAAACTCTAAACCAGAAAAGTTCCTCAATGTGTAATCTTGTAATAACTCAAGATTAAGTAAGGTTTAAGGCTGGGGCCTTATAGTTGGTATCAGAGGTCAGTTTAGATAACTTTAGGAGTTATAATTATATTAAATGATTATCCAAAAATATTTTTTTATGGTAAAATTGAAGTGATATAGTATTTGAAGATTACCATGTTACTTCATCTAAGACATGTTTGTTCAGATTGGTTTTCCGTAGAGGAAACAGGGAAGCAGTGCTAGGAAGGCATGCTGAAGGAAATAACCTTCTGAATCAGCATCCTGATATGGTCAGAATTGGAACTAAACAGTTTGTTGTAGTAATGGCGCAGTTGACTCAAGCGATAAATGGCGGTGGTATCCATACACGAGATCAGCCAGATCAACCACAGAGTAACATGTCAGTGGTGGACCATTTCATGAGGCAACATCCCCCATCATTCAGAGGATCATCTGACCCTGTGCTAGCTGAAGGGTGGATTAAAGCACTGGAGAAGATTTTCGATGTCATGGGATGTTCAGACATTCAAAAGGTTAGTCTCACTATTTACCGTTTGGAGGGTGAAGTAGATTAGTGGTGGTCGATGGTTACAAATATTTGGGACGCTGATGAGATTGATGCTCTCGACTGGGATGAATTCAAAGGTGTGTTTCTTGAAAAGTATTTTCCTAAGGATGATCGAATTAGGATGGAAAAACAATTCTTAGAATTGAGGCAAGAGGAAGACTCAGTGGCTACCTATGAAGAAAGGTTCACTCGATTGGCAAGGTATACTCCAAATTTTATCCGAGACCTTGATAGTAAAATCAATCGTTTTTACTCAGGATTAAAGCCAAAATATCGAAGGGCATTAGCTTCTCATGAGTTTAAAAGTTATGAAAAGCTTGTTCGATGTGCTGAGAAGGTGGAAATGGAGTTTTCAGATGATCAAGTGTTCTATAACAACCAGCTGATGAAGAGACCAAGGTGGCCGGAGAAAGGGAATAATTCTTCAAAAAAGTCTGATGGTAAGAAATCTAAGTTTCCAGTTTGTGATAAATGTGGCAAAAGGCATGATGGGGAATGTCTCCTAAATTCTGTAAAGTGCTACCGATGTGGTAAGATGGGACATAAGGCTCGTGATTGCGCTGAAAAAGATCAAGGTGAAGGTAAGACCAAATTTTATTTATAGTTATTGAAATGTTTTAAGTGCAATGAGATGGGTCACTATGCAAACGAGTGTCCGACAAAGATCTTGAGTGATGGGAAGTAGTTAGACTACAAGAAAAAAGGGGTTGTGAAATCCTTTGCAACTACTTCAACAGATGTCAGGCCATCAAATGAAGTTGTATCAGGTAATTTGTTTGTTTTTTTAGATTATTCCAGTGTTTTGTTTGATTCGGGGTCTACACATTCTTTCATCTCTGAAACCTTTTCTAGTAAAATGGGAATACCATCTCAAGAAATGACTCCTGAACTTTTGGTAAAAACACCTGGGGGAAATGTTGAGGCAAAAAGAATTTATAAGAATATTCCTATCCTTATCTGTGGAAAGAACCTACATGGAAACCTTATTGTTCTACCTCTAGTAGAGTTTGATGTTATCCTGGGTATGGATTGGCTCTCTATTTACCATGATAAGATTGACTGTAGAGCTGAAGAAGTTTCTTTTCAGAAATACTTTCAGTTTGTGTACAAGAATGAACCCTTACTATTGATAACTTATCAAGAGGCCAAGAAACTTGTAATAGATGGAAATGAATGTTACCTTGAACACATCATTGAAAATAAAGGAATTTTTCAGATTAATGATGTGCTAGTGGTAAATGAGTATCCTGATGTTTTTCCTGATGAGTTGCCTAGAATAATACCAAATCGGGAAGTTGAGTTTACTATTGACTTAGTTCCTGATGCTAAGCTAATTTCAAAACCCCCTTATCGAATGGCTCAAATTGAACTTTAAGAGTTGAAGGAGCAATTGCAAGATTTATTAGAGAAAGGTTTCATTCAACCTATCACATCACCATGGGGTGCTCCTGTTTTATTTGTTAAAAAGAAAGATGGTTCAATGAGACTTTGCATTGATTATAGAGCCTTGAATAACATCACTGTTAAGAACAAATATCCTTTGCCTCATATTGATGATTTGTTTGATCAGCTCCAGGGAGCTCAGTATTTTTCAAAGATTGACTTGAGATCGGGGTACCATCAGCTGAAGGTAAAGGATGCAGATGTTCCGAAAACCGTATTCCGTACAAGATATGGCCATTATGAATTTTTAGTAATTCCTTTTAGGCTAACCAATTCACCTTCTGTATTCATGGACTTAATGAATAGAATTTTTCATGAGTTATTGGATAAGTTTATGGTGGTTTTCATTGATGATATTTTGGTGTTTTCTAAAAGTAAAGAGGATCATGAAATACATTTAAGGGTTATCTTGCAAACCTTAAAAGAAAATAAATTGTATGAAAAATTCAGCAAGTGTGAGTTTTGGTTGCAACAAATTTCTTTCCTTGGTCACATTGTTTCTAAAGACGGGATAACTGTTGATCCTGCAAAAACGAAAGTTGTGGAAGACTGGCCAAGACCCACAAATGTAACCAAGATTCGTAGCTTCCTTGGTTTGGCAAGCTATTACCAAAGGTTTGTTAGAAATTTTTCACGGATATCTAGTCCAATAACTAAGCCAACTCGGAAGGGTGTTAAGTTTATCTAGACAAAAGAATGTGATGATTGTTTTCAGGAATTGAAAAGAAGATTGGTGAATGCTCTAGTTTTGGCACTACCTTCCAGGAATGGTGATTTTGTTATATACAGTGATGCTTCATTGAAAGGACTTGGTTACGTCCTAATGCAGAATGATCAGGTAATTGCTTATGCTTCACGACAGTTGAAAACTAATGAGGTAAATTACCCTACACATGATTTGGAATTAGCTGCTATTGTTTTCGCTTTAAAAATTTGGAGGCATCATTTGTATGGAGTAAAGTGTGAAATATATACCGATCACAAAAGTTTAAAGTATATATTCACTCAGAAAGAGTTAAACATGAAACAGAGGAGATGGATGGAATTAATCAAGGATTATGATTGTACAATTCATTACCATCCGGGAAAAGAAAATAAAGTGGCTGATCCTTTAAGTCGAAAAAGTAATGCTTCATTAGAAATGTTGCATTTGGAACATGATCCTTTGGTTAAGGATTTGATAAACTTTGGCATAGATGTTGTTGGTGTAGGAATTTCTTCTGTTTTGTTTCAGGTATCAGTGAGATCATCTCTATCAGATAGAATCAATCAAGCACAGAAGCAAGACAGTGAGTTGCAGAAAAATGTAGAGCTGGTTCAGAAAGGTAAGTTGCCTGAATTAAACATTGATAATGATTGTGTTTTGAGATTTGGGAAGAGATTGTGTGTGCCTTGTGATTCAAAATTGAAGATAGAGTTGTTATGTGAAGCTCATAGTTCTCCGTTTTCAGTTCATCCTGGCAGTACTAAGATGTACAGAGATCTGCAGGAGTATATTTGGTGGGATGGAATGAAAAGAGATATTGCTGATTTTACTGTGAAGTGTTAGACATGTCAACATGTTAATACAGAGCGGCAGTTACCGAAAGGGATGCTTCAGCCTTTACCAGTGCCAGAGTGGAAATGGGAGAATATATCCATGGACTTTGTTGTGGGATTACCGAAGACATCTCGAGGTAATAATGCAATCTGGGTTATTGTTGATCGCTTGACTAAATCTGCTCATTTCCTTGATATACGAGATACTTTTTCCCTAGATCAACTTTCCCATTTGTATCTTAAAGAGATAGTCAGGTTACATGGAGTTCCCCTCTCCATTGTATCTGATCGTGATCCCAGGTTCACTTCTAACTTTTGTAAAGGCCTTCAGAAGTCGTTGGGTACTGAATTAAATTTTAGTACAGCATTTCATCCTCAATCAGATGGGAAGTCAGAACAAACAATTCAGACTCTGGAGGATATGCTACGAGCTTTTTCGAGGGATTATCAGGTAATTTGGGACCAACATCTTTCTTTGGTTAAAATTTCATATAATAACAGTTTTCATTCTACTATACAGATGACACCATTTGAGGCGTTGTATGGGAAGCGGTGTCGAACTCCAGCTTTCTAGGATGAAGTGGGTGAAATAAAGTTGATGGGACCAGAATTGGTAGAAGAGATGGCAGAAAAAGTTCAGCTGATTTAGAAACACATGAGAACAGCTCAGAGTAGGCAGAAGAGTTATGCAAGACAATAGGAGGAAGGATCTAACTTTTGAGGTAGGTGATCATGTTTTTCTCAAAGTCTCACCAGGGAAAAGTGTGATGTGATTTGGTAAGAAAGGAAAGCTGAGTCCAAGGTTCATTGGACCATATGAAATTCTGGAGAGAGTTGGATCAGTTGCATACCGGGTGGCTTTACCTGCGAGTTTATCTCAGGTACACAATGTTTTTCACGTTTTGATGTTGAGAAAGTATATGCCAGATCCATCTCATGTTTTGAGTCCAGAGGTAGTTCAGCTGGAAGAGATCCTATCTTATGAGGAACAACCGGTCCAGATTCTTGACCATAGGGAGCAAGTGTTACGAAATAAGGTGTTTAATCAGGTAAAGGTTTTGTGGAAAAACCATATGATGGAAGAGGCAACATGGGAATCTGAAAATGCAATGAGGGATAAGTACCCCCATTTATTCGATAAGTAAATAAATTGCGGGGACGCAATTTTCTAAAGGGGGAAAGGATGTAACATCCCAAGCATGTAATGAATAATATATACTTTTATCTATTTCTATTAATGAATTAGATAGTGTTTTAGAGGCTTAAAATGAAAATAAATCCAATCTTAAGCATGGAATACACTAATATTTTTTAAAGATTGTTTTACTGCCTTTTGATGGCAAACCATTTTTAAATCTATCTTTTGACAATTTTATAAGCTATGTTTGTAAAAATAAACTTATTCTTTATGATTGGTATATCAAAATTTACTTTGTGTGAATTTTTGGTATTTTTCTGACAATGTTCGTTTTTTAATGAATAGTGAAAAATACTGCATTTTACATCAAAAATGCATTTTAATCTAATTTATTTATATGATTAGATAATCTTTTAAATTGGTTTTAAAGTTAAATTAGAATATATTTTTACCATTTAATCTAATGGTGGTCATTAAGATTAATTTCACTTTGGAATTGGGCATAAACTAATGCCAAACTTTTCAAAGATATTGTTTCAAAAAAACTCGCTATTTGTTTTGACAACGGGAATTATTTTTAAATAAATTATTGCAATTTCTGTGTTTTTAATTTGGTAAAATGAATTAAATATTTGGAATCAGAAGGTCCAAATTATTTAATCAATACTCTTATGTTTTTGGATATTATGAATAGTAACGACGATAATTATCTTTAATTATCTTGATTAATGAGTAATCGGGTAATTAAGGATAATAAAATAATATCATAATAATAAAAAATGAAACCAACATGTGTCCGAATTCTACTGGTTGTCTCATGGCAGACCATGGGATGTCTTGTGCCATACTTGGGAACCCCATGGAGTCACTTTTGTGAGAAAGTGACTTTTTATCTTTTTATTTTTAAAGAATGTTAAATGTAACAAAGAATGTATTACCTAATTAAAATATTTTTAGTTTTGTCTATATAAATGATATTTTGGACTATAAATATTCATTAGAAATCTAAAAAGATTTCCTACATCATGATAATTTTTTTATAATTTTTAGACAATAAATTTATTAAATTATTTATGACATCATGATGATGCATCGATTACCTCATTAATAAAGGATTTAAATAAAATGGAAAGATAATGTAAAATCTAAGACCTACACATGTCCAAAACCTATTGGATGAGTGGATTTCTAACCCTTATCACCATATCCTCGAAACACATCAATTTGGGACCATTAAAATCCGAATGTCATTTGAAAATAATGTTACATTTTATACCTTTCCAAGAGTTCCCCTCCTCTCCTCTTATAAAAGGCCCCCACCTCTACCTCCTTACCCACACTCCCAAAGCCATTGGCTCGGCCAACCCCAGACCATTTTGTCTCTCCACATCCCTCTCTTACTCCTTGAAACCTCAATTTGGGAAGAAGTCTTCCCAAAGAAGTCTTTGAGCTCAAACCAAAGGGAGTTACCCGATTTTAAGGTAATGTCTTCACTTGAGTCCTTTTGTTTTATTTTGCTTCTCCAACCCCCTAAACTACTTTAATTCATTTCTTTTGTAACAACTCCAGTATATTCAATATACTAGGATGTTGTTATAAGAAGTATTAGAGCTACACTTACACACACCTACATATAATGGTTAAAGGACATACTGTTTCCGTGGATGGTGAATTTATGCCTCCCGAAACGATGATTGTTCAACATTCTTTTAACACCTTCAAAGGTGGCCATTAAGATGTCACTATATTTATATATGATAGATAATATGTTTGTGCTTTCCTTAAGATTATGTATTTTTCATTTTGGGCATACCTTTATGGTTTCCATTATGGGTAAACGCGATATCTTCATTTAAAGAAGTGCAGACTACCGCCCCCTCAAAGTGATTTGATTCGTTAAATACCATATGTGGGACGTATAAAGGATGGAAATATGATATTATATATGATATTATACTGGAATTATAATATACCTTTATATCATTATGATTCCATTCTATAAAATACGAAATTGAAATGAAAGTAGCGTTCATGCATACGTACGGCTTACCGTCTCCATGAACGGTGAATCTCATTTCTTACCTCTAAATGATTATGTAATATTATAAATGCATGAATGTACTAGATATATATGACATATATGATATCTACATCATGAATACCATCTTGGATATAATTGATACATGAACAAATTGTAATTATAAAGGGTTAATTTTTGACTCAAGTACCAATGATCGTTAAAACGACCGTTATTAACTTAAATAATTACATAGTGTTCATGACATGACAATAAGTTATATAAAAGGAATAATGAACTTGAAAAAGGTTCTTAAACAAGTATAAATTAACTCAAGTTTATTATTTAGGAGATTAAAGAACGACCGATTCAAGTCGGACCTGAGGTATGGGACTTCGTCTCAATATCCTTTCATTGAGGCATATTTTGTTTTATACAAAACCTTATTTTATATGGTGTATAGACCCCTTTTACTTTTATGTTTATCCAAAAGGAATCTTTTTAATATGAAGCGTTTTACTAAATGACAAAAGTGAATGTTTTTGTCGTACGTATGCGGCGACAACAACTTCTCCGCCGCCGTGACCATTATCTGAGTTTCGACTTCCTCTACAAGCCATACTTTTTTTAAAAGAAAAATAAATACCATGTTTTACTTTTCTTTTATTTTGGTATTGAAAATGGTTTTCATAATGTTTTTATATCAATTTGTTGTATTGATATCTTGTGATTGAAAGGTGAAAATGTTATGTTTCCTTTATGCATGTTTTATGTGATACGATTATGTTGAGGTTCTTGGGCATTATTATGAAGATGGGTGGTTCCGTGATAAACTAAGGGCGGGTGAGCCCGATATAGCTCTCCAATGCATTGGGTAACGTGAAGGAGTGAAACGTTAAGGTTTCTCCGAAGAGATTTAGGGAATATACTGTGATGGGTATTCCAAACATAACCAAGAGGGTTACTCGCTACGTAAGAATGTTATGAATGCCTCAAGTTACCTTTATGTCTTATGATTTCTATGATTTATTAATGATTTGATGAGGTATGTTAAAGTGCTTATGTTTTATGGGTAAAGTATGATTTCATTCTTATGTATATATGTACCCATGTTTCCATTCCATATATTTTTATATCCCATACTTAGCTTTTTATGCTCATCCCAAGTTTTTTTTAAATGTTTTTCACAGGTCAAGGGAAAGGTACACGATATGATGATAATGTCAAGGAAGTTGCAAAAAAGAAACCATGATTTATTTTAAATATGTTTCCATTGATGGGAAAGGAGAATACTATCTTTACGTAACCACTTTGTTTATATGTGGAATGTAATGCAAGTTTTATGATCTAATTCTCTAAAACTCTAAAACCGAAAAGATCCTCAATGTGTAATCTTGTAATAACTCAAGATTAAGTAAGGTTTAAGGCTGGGGCCTTATAATCCTCCTCTCCCTGTGGGTGGCCTTTCCCTTCCTGATCACGTATCGCTACCGTGTACTGACTCCGCGAAACTCCACTGTGAATCACCCTCTGTCCGCGAACTATTCGTTGTTCGCGGACTGCCATAACATCCCTATACCAGAGCACTCCCTCCGCCTACTGCTTGCAAAAATCTCCCTCTCGCATACTAGAGATTCTTTCTCCATTTACTATGAAAAATCCTTCAACATACCATACTTCCTTTTCCATTTACCATACTTCCTTTACTGGTTATGACACCCCGCAAATACCTTCGACAGAACCATTTCTGCATGAACCACCTTAGCCTTCGTGATGCACTTCGGCCTTCGCGAACATCCTTAAGCCTTTTCCAAAATCCTAGAGAAAAATATGTTTTCTAATGATTTTCAATATCCACAGTAATAGGTGGGATTATCGATTCTTATATCAGAAAATATATCCACTTAATATGCTAAATTGAGATTTACAAAATCTTCAATTTGGCCTCCACCGCCTACCGATAATCATGTGACTGTGAACCTCAAGCCATCTGTGTAAGGTTTCCCAATGCACTTTGTATACCGCCTTTTCTCCTACACGGTCGACTTACTCTGCCGACATCTGCCCATCCGCGTACCACACTGCCGCTCAGCTGCAAACCATTTATGTTTCTACGAACCGCATCTGCGTACTGTTCCTGCTGCCTAGTACGTGGCCACGTATCCTTCCGGGAAGGGGTACGTGATCCATGTCCTGGGATCCTCATTACTCTTCCTTTTCTTATTTCATTCACAATTATTCACAAAAATTCTCAATTTTGAGGCCCTGAAATTTGGCAAATACAGGGAAACTGTACCGCCTAAAAAACCTATCTTCGATAAACACCAACCATTCTCATTTAAGGTTACCTGGCTTTTTCAAAAAACCAAATAACACTCAAAACATCCCAAGGGAACACCTTGAGAGATTTTTGAGCAACAGTACCCTTTATCAGTAATTTTTTAGGGATGATTAAGGTCACCATTATCGGTGCTTTTTCTAGCATTGATAACGGTCAATGCTGTTAAAGGCCTATTTTGTAGGAGTGTTATCCAGAAAACATAATGGATCGGGCTAACCACCCATGTATTATAACATAATTGACTTGGATAACTATACATCTCATATAACACAAGATACATGGGTTATCCATAATGACACAAACATTTTCTAAATGAAATTTCCTTCTTAATAGTTAAGTGTACTATTAATACCTATCGTATAGTATAAATAAGTCACATGCACCCTATAATTGATAAAACACCATTTTATTACAAAAATATAGAACATCACATATAAAGTATAAATAAATTCTAAAAAATTAAAAATCATACAATGGAAAAATAAATATAAGAAAATAATAAAAATAGAACTCGTTATATTGGTATGTTGATGTCACTAAAAATTATAATATGCATGAATAACACTGTGAAAAAGGAAACTAAACATTAAAAATATAATCAACATTTTTAAAATGAAGAATATATAACAATGAAATTAATTATTGAAAATGATGAATGATTAATATAAGAGGTACATATATTATTTGGAAAGGTTATATTATCATTGAAAATAACACCATTAGAATAGTAACATGGCCACTAAAATAGTAGTATTATAGTTAAAATAATACTCTACCTATTTTAATAGTAAAAGGTATTTGGTTTTCTAAAAAAATATAATAAATTTATATCATAAATAAATTAATAAAATATTTGAATATGATAAAAAAATTATCTCAAAAAACAATGCACGCCTTTATTTAAAAAAACATATTTGTTTCATTTTTATTAAAAATAATTTTTATAAAAACCATAAAAATATAAAATATAAATTTATTTTTAAAAAAATCTCTAGCACTAATTCTTTAATATAAGTAATAAAATAAGTTTATTAAATCATTAGTAATTATTCTAAGGGCTATAAAATCAATCACTTCATGAAAATTAGTACTATTCAATTAATAAACACTCTATTTAAATAATTTAATTTGTCTTATTTAGATAATTATTCGAATAAAATGGATTTCATTTTTGGAATCATCGTGTTGAAATTTTGTAAGGGTGATGTTGTTATATTTTTCATAAATAGTAAAATATAAATTGGAATAGAAAAATAATATATAAGTTTCATTTATGTAATGAAATTTGTAATACTATATATGAATTATATTTTTAGGTTTCTATAACTTAAATAAAAATACTAATCTCCCATTAACTATTAAATCAAAATATCTTTACTATTGAATCCGATTTTTGGTCACTATTTAGGGAAATAATATTTTATTCTAATATTTTTTTAAATGCTCACCACCACCTATTATAAATAACACCCTTTTCTCCAGCCATCATAAGCTTTATTTCATGACATAATTCTTCTAAAACACCTCCGAAAATATCTTATCCACATTTTATATGTCTCGTTCCCATCAAAATACCATCCAATAATGGTTGTAATTGATTAAAAATGGATTCATCTCAAGGAGTAATGTCTGTAACCTATTCAAATATCTTTCAATTTTTTCATACATTTTTTTATTTATCCACTTTATGAAATTAATAAATTGGTGAAACATCATAAAATTAAGAATATTATAATAATTTGAAATTAATTATATCAATTCATAGTTTATAAAATTCATTTTATAGTCGTTCACGAAATTCCTTCCAAAAATTAAGGGTTTTCCCTTTCCATATAGGTAATGTTAAAAATAATTTAATACCTCTTTATAATAATAGTATAAAAATGAATATAGGAATAATTATGATATTTAAAACATGATTAAGATTAAATAAATGTAAATTATTCATTATATTAGTGATATTAATAATAAACGATCATGGTAATTTTAACTTCCTAAAAAAAGCATACCAAGACACTTTTCAAAATTCAAAGTTTCTTTCTATAATCTCTTAAATATTATAAATTTTTTACAAAGGGAATGATAAAGGATCAATAAATATAATCTAATAGAGATCAAGTTACTACTTTAAAACACCTTTGATAATACAACATAGAAATATAGTTTGGATGTAGTTGACAAAATAAACCCAAGTGGCTAACACAAGAAACAACATTGTAATAAATGGAATAAATTTGTCAACAAATAAACCTTAAAATATGAAATAAAAATTATTAATTATCCATATAATTTTATTGACCTATGTACCATTTCTATTCAAGAGTTTAAATAAGAATACATTCAATTCAGGACTTGAGGTATGGAAACTCCCAAACCACCCCCTTTTTATTTTATGTTATACTTTCTCTCTATTTACCCCTCTTTCAATATCAATTATTCACATTTTATTCATGTATATTTTGTTTATGTGTAACTTAAATATATACAGATTTTAATTTCTCTTTCATTCCTAGGGATATGATTATTTTTCAAGTAATATTCTTAATCCATAATTTAAATAAAAATCAATTAATGGGAAAAAAAGTATTCATTATTCCATTTCATGTATCATCATTATAAAGGTTTATATATTTAATATCTTATAAAATTAATCATTATATTAGGAAAAATATTATGGTTCATATTTATTTTTAAATAAAACTCTATATTATTATCTTAATTTAATGTTCTTTTACCATTTCTCAAAATTTCATTTAAGAGGTTCATTTTAATGACTACTAATACACCCATTCATTGTTATTTTTCCTTTACAAGAGCTATATATTCATGTATTTTGGTTTTAATTCAATTATAAATGTCCAAAAATCCTTCATCTCTAATTTTATTGGGAATATTTTTTATTCTTCATTCCATTATTATTTATGATATTATTATATAACTCATTCCATTCATATTGGTATTATCATGGTTATTCATATATATGATTTATTTTTCAATGGAACACATATTCACATACATTTTATGAAGAAACTAATGGTCCTTCAATTATATAAACCTCCAACCTATTTGGTAATTATTTCATCTCATGATATACCATGTATGGTGCATGTTCAACTAACCTAGAACATTATTTTTTGGTGTATTAAAGTAAAAATTGCCTTTTTTATATAAAGATAAGTTTTATTATTGTGAAAATATTTATGATTACATTATAACATTTACTTTATTGTATGTTTCAATGTGATTATATATATTTATACTCATTTATGAAATTGTATTATGTCTCATGAATCATATGTTATACTTCAATATCACACTTTGTTCAATAGCCTCACACCCACACTCTTAGATCTGATGAAAAAAATATAAATGTTATATTTTAATTATGTGATACAAAAAATAATAACATAATTTTAGTCATACATATCCTAATAATCACCAGAAAATATTGGATCACTTATATAACTAAGTATCTTTTAGTTTTATAGTCTTCAATAATTAGGACAAACTATTATAGAACAATATCTTTTTTCCAAGTGAGAAATTTTTACACTATTCCCCACTTTCTTTATTTGAAATTATGACTTAAAAATGTCCCATATAATTCTTCAAAAATTAAACTTTTCTATACATAATTCTTTTACCATAAATCTTCATAACCATTGGAAAATAAAAATAATAAGGGTGATCTCAAATGATCGGAAAGCGTAAATATAATTATTAAATATTGAATGTCATCAGTGAGGATAAGATAGGAAAGAGGGTAAAGTGTTTGAGCATAACACAATAGAATTAATACCCATAAAAAATGTATCCTTAACCATGTGACATGGAATAAATATTTAAAAAATTCAAGTGTCATAAGAATCACTAATCATGAGCTATGAACTATCAATCTTGATCAATGGTTTCTTTAAATATTCAGGAATGTTTAATGAAAACTTCTTGGTATCTTTGAACATCATTATAATATCACTCTTCCAATTTAATAACCTAATTAGTAAATTATAACACTCTTTTAGGAGAAACCTATAGTTTTTTAATTCAATCTTTTTACCCAATAAAAGGAAATTGAGTTAAGAAACCTATTAACTCATGTCCCAAAACACTATAAATGTCTATTAACTCCTTTATAAAAAATCTATATTAATTATTTACTTGGTTAAGAAAAATTTATATATTTATTTAGATATTATTATATCATTAAATTAATTTATTTGAATAAAATATTAATTACCTAATTAGTTTAGTTCATGTTGTGTGTTTTGAGGATATTTGGTTCACAATTAAAAAATATCTTTGGTATGTTGGCCATGGTTTAAAAGGCAATTGTTACATAATTTCTATAATAAGATTCATGAAAAAAAATCATTTTTAGAAATTAAATTCAATTTTAGAATCATTAATGGAATGATTTTATGAATATAGAATAACATCGCTTCGTGGAGGCGGTAATCCAAAAGTATTTAAAAATGATGTTATCATTTTCCAATAGATAGATGGTTAAGAAAATAGATGATATATTAAATTTAAATATATATATTTATCTAATAAATATCAATTATATAAATTACATCCATAATAAATATCCATGAGAGACCATGAAGGAAAATGATACACCTCTCTTTATGGGGATGGTAGTCCACACATATGCATGAATGTTGTATTATTTTCCCATTTGATGGAAGAAATAAGTGAAAAGGGGTTTTTCCGTAGTCAAAATAACCTATCAATATTAATTAAATACTTATTTTATTATAATATCACGGTTTAAGAAGATTTTAAGGATGTATAAGAATGATTAAAACAAAAATTAACAATTAAGAGTTATACCTCTTCTTTGGAAACCCACATTTTTCTTACAACTCAATCCATCTAGGTTGGTCTTCTGATGATGAAATATCCTCTAAGTAATGGATTGTAATTTTGGGGTGATAATTAGATAGGGATTTTATGAAATAGAGTGCTCAAATGGTTTGAGAAATTGAGGATAAGAGTTTCCCTTTTGTGAGCATGAGGAGGGGCTCTCTTGGAATTACATAAATTATTAATTTAATATAAACTATTTTTCTTGGAAAAGTGGTAAAAATTGATAAATTTACAATATATTTTCATAATTATTCTAAATCATCTAATGAAATAAAATTTTAACAATTTTAGGTAAATTTTTCACTGATATCTCTTCGTTTTGGCCCCTATCATTAACCCTTTTGACTTTTATCGCGATATCAAATTTTTTACTGTTTAGGGGTCAAGAAAGATATTATAAAAGACATGTGAACCACAAGTAGAAAATATTTTATATTTTATACCATATCCTATTTGCTATTCTGAATATATGATTTTATTAATTTTAAATCAATAAATAAAATATTGTTTTACATATTATACCATTATAGTAATTTTTGGAACCATTCACATTGTTTGACTTTAATGACATCAAGATAGTAATGTAATTTGAATATAAAATTTTTAAAATATAATTGTACATTATATGTATCTAAAAATTATATGGGATTCTCTAACTCACCTAAGAATTTTTTTTATGTTTTTAAAATCATTTACTTTGTTTATCAACTGCCCATGAAAGTATTTTATCAATGCTATGTAAGAATGCAAAGTAAATATATCGTCACTAAAAATTAAAAATATTACTGATATAAAAATAAATTTATTATGTAAAAACTTATATTATAGATTTATTTATAATATTTTCTTATCCCTATCTGAATATATAGGATAAATTAAAAGCAATAAGTTGATATTTAAGAATTTTTCTTTTCTTAAAATAATATAAACTTATTTATCAAAGATAAATTGAACCAAAATGACATACTATAGATTTTATGAAGTGTGTTTCCAAACTAAACTCATAAAATATTGATAAATTGTGTTTTAGTTATATTTTTAAAGCACCATCACATTATTTTGAACCTTAATTACCCGATTTACCCTTACCGGGGTAACAAATATTTTCCACAGTTACTATTCAATATGACAAAAAATAAATTTGAACTATTTAAAATGGGTTAAAATCATGATTAAAAATATGTAATCCATTTTTAAATATTCAATTAATATATTTGTAACAAATAAATTCTAATATAAATTCATAAAACACAATAAAAAATATTTTTTTGAAAAAAATGTGTTTTTAAACCCAAAAATAATCTGATAAAAAATAAAGTATAATATTGATTCCTATGTAATTCATTTTATTATATAAAATTAAATGTTTATTATGTTTATATAATATTAAGTAAAAATAATAATGGGAGTTTTCAATGAAAATACATTGTAGTTTTATAAGAATCAGTATATTTCACTATTCACTTAAAAATTAATCTTTATTAAAAAATTACAAAATTTCACACTAAGTTAATTTTGATATGATAATTTAGAAAATGATAACCTTTATATTGATTTTAGTTCTATATAGAGAGGTGGTTGGTGTTTTAGGGATATCATTGGACCTTGAATAGGCATCCCATGCATCCTATGATAATAGAAATTAAAACCCATGTAGTTCGTTTGAAATAGTTCATGTTCATATGATAGGACTTCACCATGTAGTTTAACATCATGCGGAAAGGACTTAAATGAGGAAATTGAATACATATTATACGGATTGAGCCATAGATTGTCATCCTATATATCATATTATGATAGTAATATTATCTATGTGGTCTGTTTAATGGTAATCTAAACCATAAAAGTTTTTACAATAGAAGTTTTTAACGGGACTTATGCATGTAAGTCTACCTTGAGCCACCTCATCTAGAGTATATCCCTTTGATTAAAGAAGAGATTTAATTGACATTACATCTCAAGAGAGGAACATATTAGCGGAATACTCATCTTGATATTGGTACAACCATTTACAGTATCTAATCCCATGTTATTCATGATTGGTGCAATTAACTAGAGATAGTGGAAGATTATACACATCACATAAGAGAAAAAATGGGAGGGGCTTACCCATTGAGGTTTCCATGATATTTTATCAAAATTTTTATGGAGAATGTGGTATAGATATTAGGCCTTAATATGGAATCTTATATATGTTATTTGGAACATGAATAATAGTCTTCATAGTTTAGTTCATGGAAATGTGGGAATAATTTTGGGACTTAAACTAAGGTGGAGGCCCATGTATGAACCCATATTTTTTCTACTGATATACGATAATGGATGATATAATCATAGCATAATTTGGGTCCTATGAGCTATGTTATTTGTGATATCAGGAGAGTTACACCATGGTTAATGCTCGAATCACATGTTCATTATTTATCCCTTAAAAATTAAGAGACACATATTCACTAGTTATCCTCTAATGAAAGAAGAGATAAGGGGACCATGAAATGTATATCGAATATGTTTAGTATGAGATGCATACCCATTTTAGGTAATGGAATGAATAGGTTTTTATGTGATCATAACCCTATCCCATTGAGAAAACTCCCCTTATATAAATGGGGTTTTCATCCAAGGGTTCGTTGCTGGAGGTTTACTTATTACATGTCCAACGGTGCCTTCTGAAATAGATTAACATGTCTGATGGTTTCTTCCTAAAAAGGATGACATTCCTGAGGTGTCTGATTGAAAAGGATGCCATGTCTATGGATATTTATCTGAAAATGTTGACATTTTCGAGGGTGTATTCCTAATAAGTTTGACACATGAAAGGTTTTCTACCTGATAAGGATAACATATACTAAGGATTATTCCTAAAAAGGGTAACATGTCCCAAGGGACCTTCGTGTGATCATGGTTGACATGTCCAAGGATTCATGTGAACACTTGTCATTAAGGGAGGCATGTGATAGGGTATTATCAACATGTCCATGATCGTGAATATGAAAAAAAGAAACACATTTATGTCTTCAAATTTCATATCCATGAGTATATAAGGGCATCTTAATACCTTTGAGGAATCATGAAATCACATGAACTTAAGGGAGTCATGCGATGAGTTCTCGAAAACATATCTAATGGTATTATATCATTGTTACAAAGATAATGGTTTACATGATAGGGGAGTTCATGGTTAAGGTTTCATGTCTATTCCAAATACCCTAGGGTTTCCATGATAAGAGGATGGCATGGACACAAGTTCACGTGCTTGTCAAGGCTTCATATCATGGGGTGTTATCATGATAAGGATTCATCTCCCTGGACATTAATATTGCATATAAAACTAGAGTATTCATATAATAGATTTCTTGGATGATGTTCATATCATCATGTGAACACATGATGTTAAGGGGGTCATGTGATCAAGTCTCGTGATGAGAACATTCAATGGGTTCTCATGACGGGGTCCTGCGATTACGTAGTGAATTTATTTAAAGGTGGATGCTCACAACACATTTCATTCATCTCTATTTTTCTCCCTTTACTCACCCATCCCCCCATATATCCCCCTTTTTCTATTTATCATGCACTTATTTCTCTTTTTTCTTATCCACCCTTTTTTAAAGAAGATGGTGGAGGGTTTTAATGGAAATAGTGGCAAGATATGTCATAGTTTTTCATGGTAAAGGATTCATGTGCACCCACTTGAGGTGGTTGTAGGATTATCTCTGAGGTTTCGAAGCTCTCAATGATCATCATATTCATTAGATAATGGGGGAGAAATGTGATTTCACGATCACTTTATGTGATTGATCTATATAATATCAATGGAAAAATCATAGAAAACCATTTATGGAATCACTTTATCACATCAAGGGATTCTTGTGTTTATGTAGAATGTTAGTAGAAAACCCCTTGACAACCAGCCAAGGGATCACATGATAAGAAGCTATAAAGGATAAATGGTTCTTGTAAAGGTTAAATGCATTGTTTTTCATATGAAATCAAGGTTGTACAAACATGTATTATTTTTTTCATCATTACTTAATCACATGATCTATAGTCCTTCTCACAATGGATTTACATGGTTCGTGTGATTGAATCAATTGATCATCCCTTGGTGATGCCTTCAAATGATCGCACATTATCTCGAGATTATTTGATTAAATCCCTTTTAGGTTTATAGGTTGAAGTTGACATATCTTTAAAATACATTATTACTTCATGTGATCCACAATTTTTATGTTATGGATAAATGGACATGTGATTTTCATGATCCATAATTCTTCACATGATAACCTTATGTGACAAATCACAGTGTTCATGTGATGTCACTAGTGATTATCAATATGTCTTTATACAATGTCATATGCTTCCAAAATGTCTTTTTAATTTCTTTTATGTTGTATCATAACCCATATATCCTTTCGTGATAGAATAATGTGACTGATTCTCATGATCATCTTCATGTCACGACTCAATTCTTCGAATAATATAATGCATGAGAAATGAATTCATGGATTCGGGGTGAGGAGTATGACTCATTTTTCATGGTTTTGATCATTATAGGTGGGAAAAAATGGGTTTCTAACAAGGTAGTGAACTACTGGATTTGGGGAGTGTGATGGACGAGTTGAGGTTGAAGATAATGAATCGATGTTGCAGATGTAATTGTTAAGATGATGCAGTTTTAACCACATGTTTTAATGGTGAACAATGTATAGGTCATAGTTTTCATCCCACATTAATATAATCTTTAGTTGGATAATAGTTAATAATTTTCTCCATGCCTACCATACTTCAATTTGGAATTTGGGTTTGGCACCCACAACATAATCATTGATGTCCTCACCGACCGCACCACACCCTTGTGTGGCCCACCTGGGAAACTCCTCTGTACACAATGCACATAAAGTTGGTGATATGCTTCCCCAAGAACTTCCTCTAGTATTGATAGTTTAATTTTCCATCAATAATGATTTAGGTGAATTCCACGCATGCCTCTAGTTGATCTAGCAAGATAGCTAGCATGGATAACCAATATTTTGGATAAGGGAAATACTTAAATTACATAACATAAAATATAAGTAAAATTATAAAATAAGGTACATTATAAGTACACTTCTAAAATTAATAAAAATAATTTTATTATTATTAATTATAATTAAAATTCCTTTATGAAAAAAATAATTCTATTTTAACAAGGTCATCACACTTCTCAAAACTCTATCTACTATGTTTCTGGTACACAATTATGCATGCGTAAAAAATTATACCCCACCAATTAGAGTTGGATTAATTCCAAATGAAATGAACTCTATTATAAGGTCAACATAGATCACTTTTTCATGAATATTTCATGGTATTGAATACTAAAACCTATGAGAGGATTCATCAGTAATATTGTGTTGACTAAGGGATTTTGAGTACAAACTATAGCAGAATGTCAAATTAAGGTGTGTGGGTTACTGAGATAGTAGACCCAAGGATTTCAATTATTGATAATATTATCGGGGAATTGGGTTTTCCATAAGAATAATATCATCTTGAGGCATAGAGTGCCTAAATTAGAGAATATTAAAAAATACCAGTATGGAAAAGGGATTGGGATGGAGAGGAGTTCGTTGATGGATCCATGATTAGGGACTTGGATGTCACTAAATATCTTAAATAAATGGTAATAAAGGAATACATAGTTTTGAGATAAAATGATCTTATATAGATCAATATCATGCAGTGAAGACATAAGATCATGGATGAATAACTCGTTGATGAAAGAAATTACATAGATATTACTCGTATGTAGGTAATAAGTTTTCATCACTTTATGACATGATCACAGTTTTGGACCCATGTTTTAATAGTTTTTTTTACTGATCATTCTCTCCTGTCACATTTTAGGCCACATACAGTATTCCACTATAATTTGTTTACAGTCCTATGAGATGGAACATTTATTATTTGTAGATGGCATTCCTTACAAGATTTCTATCTCTTATTTTTTATCCATAACTTTCTCCAAAGCCTTTAAAAGAGATCCCTAGTAGCAATGGACTAATTTTTTTGTTAATCCACCCTTTATGGGGTTTTTCATTTTTTTCAATTTATATTTTGTAAGTGATCAATGTTTCTTGTATAACCCAACTTGAGTTTCTAGTGAGTATATACTTTAATTTCTTCCAGGGTTCCCCTTAATGGACTTCAAACTAGTAATAATTTTTTCTATTTAAATAGGAAGTTTAATATATATCAAACTATACTTTAATTTATGTTTATAAACTTATAACTTGGATCTTCAATTGTTATATTTTAGGGGATTCATGCCTGGACCCTTTGTTATTATAATTTACGATCTTCTATATCATACCTTCATTTTAAATAGTTTAGGGTCTTCTAGATTAGAACTTTTATTACTATGGTTTTGGGAATTCTATATCAGACCTATTGTTTCTTTAGTTTAGGGTCTTAAATCTCAGACCAACCATAACTATAGTTTTAGTGTATTTTATCTCATAACATCTTTTTTGTAGTTTGGGTTATTCTTTCTCAGACTTTATTTTATTGTATTTTATACGGTTTTCTAGCTAATTCCTTTTATTTAGGGTTTCTAAAGATGGGTATTTATGAAGGGTTATAACACCATGTATCCTTTAAAAGATTGATATTCATGAAGGGCTCAATAACCCTACATTAAATAACGGATATATTTTCATGAATGGTTTTGAACCCTTTTATCCTTTGAAGGATGGTTATTGGTGAATGGATCAGACACCCCTTATCTTTTGAATGATGGTTATTCAAAAATGGTTTATATTCCCTTCATCCTTACATATAAATGGTATGGTATGTGGTGAAATAATTTTTGGGATGTCAAATCTACTTATATAGTTGTATTATGGGTGGTTGTAAATAACGCCTCAAGGATTGTGAATTAGAGGTGATTAGATAGGGAGACGCATTAGGGATGACCAAAAGCATTCTAAGGTGATGATTTGCAGTATGCTATTTCTAGGGTTCATATGGACCAGAATTCTTTTCTTGCAATTCCAAGATACCTTTGGGTGATGGGCCCAAGGCTCATGTATAGATCCTACTTGAACATGGTCAAACAGAGGGGTTATTTACACTTTCAGAGGGTTGTGGAAAATTTCTGAGGATTCAATAACATGGAAATTTACATAGGGTATAGAATAAATAATATCCAATGAGGATTAATGAACCTTGTGGGTAGTTATTATTTATCGATGTGAAGCTTGAGACCAACAAAATGTGGTTTTAGAAGATGTGATGAGGTCCATTAAATGGTCATGAATGGAGTACTACATATCTACTTTGATAATTAGTACAATACATGGTGGAATAATACTAAGGATGTTGAATCCACTTGAATAATCTGGTAATGGGAATTTTAAATCATGTTTCTATGAATAACTTTGTCACCTTAAAATATGGGCTAGTTGGTACAAGTGATCCATTAATAATGGTGGAAACCATAATCGTATGTAGTTAGGGAAATAACTCATGGATTTATGGGGGAACATTCCACTAAAACCAAAACATCCTCTAGGAACAATTTCATCGGAATTTTGTTATTCTCCATTGAATCCTAGAGGTGTCCCTTCAGAAAATCCAATCTATATTACCAATAAAATATAGAGATGAAGCATGGTAAATTATTCAAGGGTATGGGATTATATAATAAGTGTATAAACTCAAGGACTTGGTGGGATTCATCTTATACTTCAAGTATGTGATGTTTGTTTATGGAAAACATAAAATTCGAGGAGATTTTGAGAACCCAAAAAAGCTATGTCGATACATACTAAACATGTTACCATGGATAGAGAATCTGATATATCATTACTCTAACTTTTTTCTAGATCATAGGGTTCCAACCATAATGAATTGGATTTTACTGGGGTAATAATATAGACCCCAAAATATTTGATCCTATTTTTTTATTTATTCTCTAACTATTTCCTACAATCTTGATATGAAGAAGTTAAAAATAGAATACATAATTTTTCTAAAACCAACCATTAAGGTTTTTTAGACATACTAGTTTTATGTATCTATCAGTAACAGTTTAGGGTCAGTGATTTGGACTATTGAGGTATAATGTTTAATGTCATTTATATTTGACCAAAGTACATGCATTTTAAGGTAATAAGATATGTTAACCTAGTATTAAAAGGGTTTTACACAGTTTCCTAATTATTATTCACATGGTCGAGATTACTCTAACACCTTTTTGAATGGAGGGTGAAGATGTAGTAAATAATGGATCAATATTCTCATATCATGAGTGTTGGTATGAGACAGGAATGATGAGGATGATCATGAATCACCCAATAGTGATGTGTTCCATTGTGATGATGTAAGGGATCACAATTATCATATGGCCCTTCTTTTAATTCCAAAATACCTCTAGTTGATGTGTTTAATTATCTTATGTAGATCCCACTAATACATAGTCAATAGTTATATCATTCCCCCTTTTCAGGGATCATATATGTTTTTTGGAAACATGAGATGCTAAAGATATTATTTCTATTTTATGGGTTGAGGTTCTCAAAAATATGGTGAAGAAATAAAAACTTTGGTTGACCATGGTTAGTATATTATGGTATTTTGATAAGGATATGTGATGGATGATTCTCTATATAGCTTAACATATTGCAATAGGGATGTGTCTTATATGAATTTAAGCGTCATGTGACCATGATGAAATTGTTCTGTAGTTTAATTCCACATGATCATTAAATTTTCATTGAATTTTTATTTCAGTAAATAAGGATCTGGGAACTGATATGAAGTTTTCCAATGCATCCCAAGAGACACCCGGAATGTTTTGGGGGTGGTAAAGGAATAATTGTAATTTGTGGGGATATTCTTCCTAGTTTATACTATTCATTTTGTAAAGGATAAAATCATGCCACTGTTATATCTTTAAAGGATATCCCTCTTAATATATATTAATCCCTTGTGAAATAGTGAAGGATATTTTTTGTTTCATTTTTTTTCTAGTCCAAATCTTAGAGTATTTATTCATCATTATGTATCTCAAAATAAATTAGAATCAATACACATATTGTTCTCATATGGATCCCTATATAGATCAAACATATATGTAGGGAGGGTGAAATTTCTAAGGTCATACACAATATTTTTTAGGCTTCCTCTAAATAGATCTAACTCATTAATGGGAAAGGGTAATTAATTCCTCACTTATCACATATCTATTATGGAAGTGGGGAATCATCACAAAGGTTTAATAGTTATGGTAAGATAAGAATTTACCTTTTTAACATTATTTATGAGCTTAGTAATGGGTGATAAAAGAATAAATATGGATTATATAGAGATATAAATAAATTTATATGTGTTTATTGAGTAGTTAAAGGATCCATTATATAGATATGACTCATATAAAGGGTATAGGGGGTGTTACTCACCAAAATAGAGGGAATACACTATCATTTGGTTTTATTCTCTATAAAAATAATTAGTACTATTAACATGAAGGGATCTCATGTATAGAGAGTGTTCACTTATGGGGTAATATTTATGGTCCCATTACCAACCATGGTTGAAATCATTCAATATGGATCAATCACTGGGGAAGGTGGTGATAGTGAAAAACCTATGGCTAGGACTCAGAATATATACTCAAGTGTCACTACATATCTTAATAATTCATGAACCAAAAAACACATAGTTCTTATTAGAGAAGATTCCCAACATTTATAATGATCATACTCATGGATTGGTGCATTTTAAATATGATTTCATTCTTTTCACCAACCACCATAGGTAGGTGAGGTATGGACATCCCTGGGTATAAGGAATGTATTGTAGGTATTTTTAGTTTTGTGTTCAGAGGAAGCCACCTGATTATATATTATTTTTAAAATTCATTAATGGTCCTAGAGAAGATTACCTATATATTAAACTTGTCTCAAATGAATAAGAATCATGCAATAAATAGTTATTATGAAGACTCCCTGCATAGATTAGGCTCAGGAAGGAAGGGGAATTTTTTATCCTCTCTTGGTGAGACATGACATCATAGTCGGCTAAGGGGTCCTCTACATAGATCGAGCTCATAAATAGAGAATAGGAATTTACATATTATATTATGGTATGGGGAATTATCATTCAAACCTTTCATGGACTTATGGGTAGGGGTAAAATTTCATTATATGAATGTAGATTTCATCTGGGTAATAGGTCCACTTTGATGGTCCACTATAATTAGTTTTTGGTCATTCAGGGTAGAGCATATGTCATGTAGTTTAACATCATGTGTCTAGGTTGTTTCAAGGATTAGGTTTTCTAGTTTTTTTAGCTCTGAACAAATAGTATTTCCAGTAGGATTGGTTATTCTCAAGGAATTTGGGTCATCATAGGATATGTATACCCCCAAATGAAAGGTATAATAATATGATGTAATAATATTTTTATGAAAATGTGTATCCTTTATATATTTTTAAAATATAGAGTTTCAAAATATGATTGAATATTTGGGTAATGATAAGTGTAAATAATAACCTAAAAATCTCTGATTCAACTATAAGTGGAGACAGGTGGGTATAGTTCAACTATTAATAATGGATGAAAACCATGCCACTCATAGTTAGGGTAATAGATCCTATATTAAATGAGGCCTATTTTCTCAGACCAGAACAACCCCTACACACAATAACTTAGTTATTTTTTTGTTCACTAGTGAATCCTTGCAGGGTCCCATTTAATCAGCATGTCCCTGTTACAAGTACACTATAGGGGAGAAACAAGAGTATGTGGGATCAAGGTCTATGGGATTCCATGATAAGTTTATAAAATCTAGGAATTTTTTATTATTAGCTTAGATATCAAATATATTATGATAGTTCAGGGAGAACATATGTTTCAAGAGGGGTTTGGAAAAACTAAAGGCTATTCTATCATTTATTTAATAAATTTTTAAGTTAAAGGGGTAAAACATATAATTTATAAATACAAAATAATCAGAGGGAATGAAATTTTTGAGGTAAATGAATCATGTCATATAGTTTAACCTAATTCAATAAGAACACGGACCCCTTTCCTTGAATAAAATTCACATTGATATCACCTGTAATAGTGTCTATCTAGGTTCTCTATTCTTACAAGATCTATGCTTGGTGTGAGAAATAAGAGATATTTGGGTATTAGATTAATTTGTGTGAGAGTTAAAGATAGGGAATATGTTGATGAATCTATATTTAAATATGAGTGGGAGTCCAAACACAAATTTGATTCTAATCATGGAAGATAGTTGGGAGTGGGGATAACGCACATATAATTCTGAAATTTATGGTTCAAGAATTAATACGTATCCTATGATGATGGGAATCATGCCACACATAGATCTTTAAAAGTACTGCATGCATTGGTCATGACCATATATAGAAAGTGAGAAGTATATATTTTTTTATTTTTTTAAATAGTTTTTGGGATTGTTATTAAGGAATAGGGGAAATGCAATGTATATTATGACAACAATAATCAAGCCAAATGTAGCTCTAGATAAATCTCCCTAAAAAAAGTCTTACCCATATATAGGTAAGGGTATTTTTATATATATTTCATTTTATACTAGGATTTGATATTAGGTTATCACTACACATCCTATTTTAATAGGAATCGAAAAACATATTGTTTTTATATGTAAAATTCACTACACATGTCAGAACCATATCCTGGGTGGTGGAATTTTTTCATTTTATATTGTTGTTGGGACAAGGATTTGTGATTTGTGTGTCACTACATATCCTCTGGTAATATTAACTAAACCACACAGGGTTATTAAAAATGATCTCATAAGTGAATATGACTCTCATATATGGATGTGGGAGTTTTATTTTCTCTCTTGGAACTGTGGTTGGGACCAAAATAAAACATTTGGTCATCACTACATATCCTATAAAGGCGGAAATCCAGACACATGTAGTTATTAAAAAGATATTTCCCTATACATATCGGTCTCATGCATAGGGAAGGTGGAATTGTTACTCTCGTTCATAGGCTACCCATGTGCCAAAGACTTAAACATGAATCTAGTTCTCTTGTAGTGGATAATTTGTGGTTGATATTAGGAAATTAAAATCCAGGTATCACCATGTATCTTTAGGGAATGAGAATATAGAAACATTTAGTTCTGATATGTGGTCTCTATATAGATCAAATTCTTACATGTGAATGTGGGATTTCTATTATTTTATAAACATTGTGGTATAGAAAATTACTAGAGGATATGAGCGTCACTGTATATATTTTAATAATGGGAATCAAACCACATCTAGTTATTGTAGATAAAACTCTTTGCACAACTCTAGACCATATGTAATGAGAGGGAATTTTTTAACTGTCTGGACAAGATATATCTATCATGTTGATCATGGGACACATGGGTTAACCTACTCGAAGCATTTTATAGTCTATAATGATGAAATATATGTCACAAATTTTAGAATCATTTGAATGGGATTTTGGCATGCAGTTTTACATCAAGGGACTGGGAAGTAAGTGCCCTGTAGATTTAGGTTATGTTATGAGGACATCATAATTGTATAGTTTATATTCCTTCAACACGGAAATAGAACCCGAAATAATAAAAAAGACTAATATTTTCTTCACACCTATTTGGAATGGGGAAATTGGATTAGATAAATATTTTCTTTAAATAAATATACCATAGATGATTGTTTAATGATTCATGGGACTAATGTCATTCCATTAGAGGGATTTCTAAGGGGGATAAAGGGGGACCTTTTCTCTTGGTAAAAAACATCCCCTAAGAACAATATCTTATACATTGTGTTGCACAACAGTGAATACTAGATTATTCCCTTAAGGGACCATAAAATCCCTTATAGGGTTATTGGAATAATATTATTCTGGGATAGTAAAAAAATACACCCAAAACATTTTAGGAAAATATTTCTCACATGTAGGAGTGGAGACATGCCCCATGACATAAGCACATATCGTGTAATATATGGTATTGCAACTAAACTGAAGCTTGCATTTTACCCTAGGTTGTGAAAAACCTTCCAACTGATACATCCATCTTTAATCAAGAAATTTTTTAGTTCTCAAATTAAAATATATAATTTCTACCATAGTATTAATGTTATCCATCTGTTTTTTTGTTTTCGGTATTGATTTGACATAAACCATAAATCTGTACGGTCTGTGTCATGGTATACCCAATAAGTGCCCTTTGATTTGTTTTATGTTTTTGTCCTACACTTCAAATGTCATGATTTTGTGAATCAACTTTATTTTAAGTCTTCTTAGCCACTCCTTCTATGTAAATTCAGTGAACAATATGAACTAATGGAGGTGTTAGTGAGATGTATCCCCAATCAAATATGGTAAAGGGTTTGTTTAGTTGTATTTTCTCGATGTGGGTAATGGATGTAAGGATGGTCCATGTGAAGTGATTGGGGATGGCTGGGGTAGTGGTGTTGGTGATTTTCCATTTTTTTAGTGGGGTGATATGGTACTTTCGATGGACTTTTGTTTAGTTGAAAATTAGATTTAGATTTTGAATTTATAGTTTCTCTTTCAAGGAATAATAGGAAGGGTAGTGATATTGAGGATGAATTGGCTATTGGTTGGGAGCTGGATTGGAATTATGATGTTAGTTATATTGGTTATATGTAATTTTCAATTTAGTATATGGGTATTTTTTACTCTAAACACTCCCACTCCCACCCCCTGGACACACCCACCCCCTGGACACCCACACCCCTGGACATCCCCCCCCCCACCACCACCCTCAACACCCCCTAGACACCCCCCACCCATTGGATAGGCACCCCACCCCCTTGACAGCCCCCCATCCCCCTGGACACCCCCACCCCATTAGAAATACCCCCCCCCCAAACAACCCTCACCCACTGGACACCCCCACCTTCACCCCCTTGGACACCCCTCACCCCCCATGGACACCCCCACCCCTAAAAACCCCATGAACACCCCCACCCCACCACCAGCACCACCATCATGGAAACCCCCACACCCTGGAATCCCCGACCCCCTGGACCCCCCCCCCCCCCTTGTACACCCCCTCCCCCTAGACACCCCTACCCCCTAGACAATCCCCCCCACACCCCACCCCCATGACAGCCCCTAGACACCTCTACCCCCATGGAAACCCTCACCCTTTGGGATACCACCTAGACACCCCCCTGGACACCACCCACCCCTTGGACACCCCCACCCCTTGGACACCCCCATCCCCATGAACAACCCCCTACCCTCTATACAGTGACCAACCCCTAGACACCCCCGCATAATGAATACATCAACTTTGTGGATTGGGTGTTATGAAATCTTCTAAATTTTCAAAATATTTCCATTTTTTGTCGTCAATAACTTATTTTAAAAACTTTTTTTACACATAATTTATATTTGATGAAAAAAATTAATTTTATAATATCTAGAACAATGTTCTATCAGTTCTATAATGTCATCTTTTATGTGACAAATCAAAAAATTCCAAGACACATTCACCTCAAATTTAGGCACAAATAACTAAATTAGTATATCTTCACATTGTTTTAATAATCTGGTATGATCCCTTGAATAGTTCACTATATCAACTAGAAACCACTTCCTTTATGGATATCTAAAATGGGGATAGATTATCCCATTTGGAAAATAAATTTCAATATCATCATTCGAAATCTCCATGTTCATGGAATAATGCTTTTTTTCCTTGTGGAACCATCATATCATGACATAAAGCCCCTCATTGTTCCATTTAATATTTATTGGATAATTATACACAAGTAGGACCATGATGTTTCAATCCCTGATGAAATTTTTACCATAATTTCTATATTATATTTCCCATTAATTTAGAATAGATATTATGAACATCACTCAAATAATCTACTAAAATATAAAATTTCTTCGATCTAAAATTTACTCAACTCCTAAATACTTTTCCTCCATAAGTGTACATGATCTTTTACACTCATGTAAAGTTCTTTAGAAATATTAAAAACCTTCCTTAAACATTTTTTTGGTCTCAAAACACTCTCTATATCTCACGTGATCAAGTTATTACATAGTTCTTGAATACTTGAGAATAATGGGATTTTTTTCCTTGAAAGGCTCGTGGATTTGAAATATATACTTCTATTTGACACAAGATATATATGACTCTCAAAATTATACCACATATTATATATGTTCTCTCAATATGCACAACTTTCATGGAATTTTATTTATAATGGAAGTCAATATCATGGTTTTATATTAATTTATAGTATTTTGTTATAAATATAGTATTTTTTTGTCTTTTATATTATGATTCTCATATATAGTAGTGTGTCAGTTATGGTTTCATATAAAGTGAAAAATTCTGATTTAATTAAATATATTTTCAATTAAACGTCTATCTTATTGAATTGCTTTTGATGAAATGTCTTATAATTTTTTTATAGATTGGATAGAAGTTGGATGTATGAAACCGATTGGATCTCAACCAATTTTTTTAAAAAAAATGAGAGTTTTTTAGATTTTTAATTTCACAATGCTTCAGATAATGGTCACATACGCTGCTCATGTTTCAATTATGTTGGAAGACCTTTTTTGAGCTGTGAAATAGTCAGCTACCACATAACCAAATATGGTTTTCAAGAAAACTACTATGTATGGTATCATAATGGGGAGAAAATAAAATCTCAAATTGCTAATGATCCAAATGAGAGGAATGAATTAGAGAATATGTTATACAATTGGTTTCCATTTATTTTTTATCATGAAAAACAAAGGACTATTACCCAATAAAACTTTATATGCGAACACATGAAGCATCTAATGAAAATGATGATGTTTTTAGACTGAAAAAATAAAATGACGAAGCCACGAGTCAAGTATATCAACAATGTGGTAAAATAAAAAAGCTAGAGTTTTTAATCTCATTGTTTCATGGGAAAAATATGTATAGTATTTATAATACTTCCATTGATTATATTTATACCTTCTTGAAGGACTTAATTCTAGATGATGTATATATTCCCACAAAACCCTATATGGAATGGAAGTTAGTTGAGGAACATTGATTTTCATGAAATAAAAGTCATGATTGCCTAAATTATTACATTTTATTATTGGAGGAAACTATTGAACAAATTTATTGTATAAAATGTGACACATCTCGCTTGAAGCCAAAAGCTGATGGAACACCATCCCGTGTGCCATAGAAAGTAATGTGGCACTTTCCATTGACCTCTGGAATCTATGATCTTTTTAGATATGACAAAATATCTATATAATTTCAATGGAATGATACCAAGATGAACAAGAATAATGATGAGTTAGTTTACCATACAGATGGATTTTCATGGTAGAGATTTTATGTTCGATATCCTGATTTTTCAGCTGACATTCTTAATATGAGGTCAGTTATTTCATGTGATGGTTTTAATCTGTTTGGGTAGATGGTTACTTCGCAAAGAACATGGCCAGTTTGTATACACATTTATAACCTTCCCCCAAGGTTGTTCATGAAAAAACCTTTCACTTTCATGAGTATACTCATATCTATCACTTTTGATCCCAAAAATTATATAGTCATATACATGAAAACTTTAACAAAAGTATTGAAAATTCATTGGGATGTGTGTGTGCACACATACGATGCATGTTTGAAATACATATTTGAGAAGTTTTCTGCACTTATGTGGACGATCCATGATTTTAATTCTTATGCAATGATGTATTGATGGAGAGTGAAGGGAAAACTATCATATTCTGTTTTTATGAAGAATACATGATCAAGAATACTGGAACATCATTGTAGTATCCATTTTATAGGACATCAGTGATTCTTGCCAAAGGACCCCATATATAGATATATTCATCCAAGATTTGACACTAACATGGAGATCAATGATCCACCTTAGTGTATGTATTGAAATTATCTTCTTAATGAATTTAAAGATTCCAGTTTTTCATTTGGCAAGGGTCAAATAAAATCTGGAAAAACAAATAAGTTTTCCACTGAAACCTATTAAAATTGGTTTAAGATGAGTATCTTATTTTATTTTCCTTATTGGTGAAACTATTTGTTACATCATTGCTTAGAAATAATTTACATTGAAAATAATATATGTGAAATACTTCTTTCAATTCTTATAAATGTTTATGGAAAGACAAAATAATATCTACAGTCTCAGTGTGACTTGGAGGATTGAGGAATCAAACCAAAATTGCATCATGTGCGCATCAGTAAAAATAAATTGCAAGTTCCACTTTCTTATTATGTCATGGAAACTATAGAAAAAATCAATTTAGGTAAGTAATAGAGATAATTAATGTTCCCGATAGATATTCAAGAAACATATCTAAATGGGTCAATATAAGAGTGTTGAAGATAAAATATTTGAAGACTTGTGATTATTACATCCTTATGTATGAGTTGATTCTAATAGAAACCAGTCATCATCTATCCAATAATGTAAGGGTGGATGTTATTCGGTTGTGAAATTTTTTTTCAGATCTTTGTGTGAAGAGTTTTTCCAAGTATTTCATGCACAAAATGTTGGTAGATTCCCCATTAATTTTGTGTGAGTTAGAGAAAATATTTCCACCATCATTTTTCACATGTATGCAACATCTGACTATCCATATTCCAACTGAAATACTTCTCATAGGACATTTTTTTATGTATCCAACTGAAAGACATATGTACACATTAAAGTATTAAGTTTGAAATAGGAATTATCCCAAAGGTTCTATCATGAATGGTAACTTGGCTCAAGAATGTATGGATTTATACTCTATGTATTTTTCTGATCTTACTACAAGAATGAATAAACCAATGAGAAAAAAATAAGAATAATATGAGAAATATGAACCCAGTTTTCCATCACTTCCTCAAACAAGAAGAATTCTTTGATCATATACATTGGTGAAATTAAGCATTGAAGAGCGGGAGATGGCACATCGCACAATTTTGTTAAACTAAGATTTTTTCAATAACTACATCTGGTATGTAAATTGAATATGTATATCTTGCATATATATCTATTAAACAGTTCTTATTTTTATCTACTGGGAACATAAAACAATGATATATAGAAATCATTGTTCTTTACCTTTGATAAAGAGGGAGACTTTGCATAAAAAAAGTTTTCTTCATGGTTAAAATTGAATATAAAAATATTACTGTTTAAAATAATTAAATCAATATTTAATTATGTTTAATATTCATTTTTATTTTAGGTATTGATTTTTCCTGATGACATTGTATCTAAGTAAATAATTGCTTTGTATTTTGGTCTTAATACCGTGGTTTAGGACTATAAATCAATTGTTATCAATGGTTATAGATTTATTATCACTGAACAAGAAAAGAATGTGAGAACACAACATGATGGTGTTATTGTTACTACCACCACATATTTTTATTCCAGTGCATCAGATAGTAGACTTGGATTTGAAAATGTAGGTTATTATGGAGTTATTTAAATAATAATAATAATAATGGATTATTACTCTCATGGATGAGCAACGATGATGAAATGACAGTGGTTTGATTTAATGAATATTTTGGGAACATTTATTGATTATTTTATATTTAGAATAATTGATATGACTCTCACTCTTTCTACCGATGAACCATATGTATTGGCATAAATGGGAAACAAGTTTTTTCTGTCAAAGACCATTTTCTACCTGAATTTGTTGTCATTATTTAAGTAATTCCAAGACAGATTTTTAATTATGGTGATTATGGAATTTACACCATCCCTACTTTCATTTGAAACAATCCATTTATTACTTTTGATGACTCCAGTAGCTCAATTTTAAGAGTTGACTATGAACCTGAAGTTTTGGTGGGAAACATATTAAATCATCCATCCATGTTCTCAATTATTTTTGTTTAAATCGACATGGTTTGTTAAGGTTGGTACTATTCAAATTTATTTAATATTTATTACAAATATTTTGTATTCGACTTGACCGTTATGTTAATTTTTATTTTTTATTGGTAGTAAATTTATTTTAATTGCATTTTCTAATTTGGAATTAAACTGTATTCAAACCTATGAAACCAAAAATTATAACTTAGTGAAAATTTCAATGCATTATTGACCATTTATAAAATAAATATAACTCTAAGACCTCCCTTTAAAATTTCACCAGATAATGAACCTGATGGTTTTTCTTCTTCTACAAAATATTTATAAAAACCTTCATCATCTACCAGATCTAAATAAATTAAATTTTTCCTTAATTTTGCGAAATTCATTACCCCTTTTGAATCTGGTAGATATATTATCTTTCTTCATATGTTTATATAATTGTTTCCAACTATATTAAGGGTTTAATAATTCATAATATACACCTTGATGAATTTTCTAGAGGCATAATTTAGTATGCCCTCTCTCTTGATTGTTGAGTGAAATAAGGCCTAAGAATCAATGATCAATGATTTTAATAGACTGATGACACTTAGTAAATAACCATCCTAGTCAAAATTAAATTTTTTATTACATATTTTATGATTTATTTAATTCATTATATATCCATTCAATCTTACCTAAAACAATAGATAATTAAATTATCCATGAATCCCCATATTCCCTCTTTTATATTTTGTTTTTTGGGTTAAACATTAGTTATCAATTTCTAATTAATTCTATATTTTTTTTAAAATGTAGTAAATGAAACCAATTGAAGAGAGGATATGGAAAATGATGATGGACAACAATCGTCTCATGGATGAGATTGGTGTTCCATCACTAGGGCCAGTAGTGAGTATTTTATTTAAAATATATATATATTTATAATATATAATGGCATGTGATTAATTTTGTTTTAAAATTTTCGGCAGGATCCACCTATTAGGTGAATTTTTTTTGACGAGCTACCTTGTAGTGGTCCCAGTACTCAGTATAGTGGTACGATGGGGGTCGTATGAGATCTATGTGATTTGGTCGGCATACCAGATTAGACCCTACCCCTACCACTGACATACCATCTATCCCACATTCTGATCCTGAGGTTTCATTAATGACACACAAGATATTTAGACCCACCTTGTTTTCACCACCATTTACATAAGAGTCTCCTCACCCATATTTACCATATTCTATGATGCTTCCCACCCCCATCTATTATTCAGCCAGCCATATGTCCCATCTTCTTTTACTTCTACTTCCTTTTCTCTGAGCGTCTATATTCTATATTCTTTTACTTCTACTCTGCCACTGTTTGTTCCTATGAATCATACACTAGGACCCACTCCACCTATATAGGGTGTTCCTTTAGTTTCTGCAGATCCAGCAGCACCCATTGATCAGACCGCCGTAGATATATTTATTGAACCCCAACAAATTTTGATACCATTATATATTTTCATTATAACAAGTATTAATAAAATATTTGTTTTTATTTCATAAAATATACATCTACTAATAGGAGGTGGGTGCGGGGGAGTATACACATGTGTATGGTGTGGAACCACAACATGAAGTTGATTGTGGAATTCAATGAAGAAAATAAAATGATTGAAAAAATAGGGCTGCAATGTCGGAGTTTTTTTTGACGCTTTCCAAATACATCGACATCATTCCTGTCAGCCCATTCTCATGAAGATAGTTTCCAAATGATGTCAAGGATAATTCTTGGGCAGAGATATAGGTAAAAAATCTATTGTATTTAATGCAATATATTATTATTTCTATTTATATGAATTAATATTTTGGTTTCAGTTTTGGTTTAATTTCCTCGATGCTGAGGGTGCACGGCTAGCACGTCTAAAGGATTTAGGTCAGCTATAGAGAGCCTATAATAATGAATTTCATATTTGATGGCATGCTAGATTTGGAAAAAGGTTATAGGTGGTACCTTTCATGGATGATTGTATGATTGAATAGTATCGGCAGATGATTACTCATTGGATGATAATAATGTTTAATGTATTAATCACATTTCAGGTATTTAAATAATAATTTTCATGTTTTTAATTAATAATATATTTGGTATTATTGAATTTTATATAGGAATAATCCAAAATAAATAATAAAATTTGATGATAAAAAATACCTTCACACATTAGGATGTACTGCGTTGTCATATCCTGAGAGGAAGCAAGTGTGACAATTTATAATTTTTCATTACGACTTGGACTTTCTATTGTTTCCTCCATAATTTATTTTATTGCTAATGTTTTCATATAATTTTAGTTATGAAATTAATTATTGGTAACATATTTTTAATTATGGTTTCGTAAATTCAATGTAATTTTAGAGGAAAACATTGAATATTGAAGAACGTGTTCTTCAAGCAAAACTGTTTTTCTCGAGTAGAAGAAAAAAAGATAGAAGTGTTGTTAATGAACTGACTCAGAATTAGATTTTCAGTTTTAATTTTTTGATTTGAAATATTAATATCTATTTTGTAACATAATAATATATTTATATTTGTAACAATATTCATTAGAGGCCCTTGATGCCCAGGAACCTGAAAATTTTGGTCCAAATGATCACTTACATTAGGTGTTGGGAGATGAGAACCCTGAGAGAGTACGCTACCGACCTGGAAATAATATAGTCTCGAAGATGTATTTTTATTCCCCATGTAGGAGTTATAGTGCCACCAAGTTCTAGTTGGTTAAGGCACATGCATAACAGGCTGAAAAACGGCCATAGACGTGGTAGAACAGTCTGCTAGGGAAGACACTGCATTTATGAAACTGATGGATTTTTTGTGTCCAATACTTCCACCAGAGGCCAACACATCTTGTGAAAAAACATATGTCATTGATGCATTCTATATATGGCACACCAGGTGTTAGTTCTAGTGGTGGTTGAGATGATTTCATTACTAGTGATGATAATGGCGAGGAGGATGCTGAGGCAGAGGAGGAGGGTGAGGAGGAGGTCGTAGTAGAAGATGAGGGTGAGGAGGTGTTCGAGGTGGAGGAGGAGGGAGAGTTGGAGGGCAAGGAGGATGATGATGGGGAAAAAGATGATGATGGGGATGAGGCTAGTGGTGACGATGATGATTGTGATGGTGATAATGGACAGATTGATCTGTTACATTTTTTAATGATATTACTGACATTTGATTTTTTATGATTTGTTGTGCCTGAATATTTGTGTGATTAGGTAGGTCATATTTTCTTTATTTATTTATCTATACATAAAAAAACTTGACATAATGATTTTCTATAACTGAATAAATGAGTGATTTATTTACACAATCCCTGGATGCCCCCACCCCCTTAGACACCCCCACCCCCTGGGCACCCAACCCTCTTGGCACCCCACCCCCTGGACACACCCACCCCCTGGATAGCCCCCCACCCCCGGAGACCCCCACCCCTGGGACACCCCATTGGACACCCCCCCCCAAACACCCCACCCCCTTGGACACCATCCCCTCTGCACACCCCCACCCACCCACCACCCCTATGACACTCCTCACCCCCATGGACACCCACCCAGACACCACCACCCCCTAGAGACCTCGCCACCCCCTTAGACACCCCCCTCCCCCTAGACACCCCACCCCCTTGGACAACCCCCACCCCTTGGACAAACTCACCCCCTTGAACACCCCCCCAAAACACACCCTAACACCCTCGACACCCCCACCCACCCACTTGTACACCCCCAACAGACACCCCTACTGCCTTGGACATCCCCCCACCCCCTTGGATATCCCCCACCCCTGGGACACCCCCACCCCCAAGACAGCCTCATCCCCTTGGACAGCCCTCACCCCCTAGATAGCCCCCACCCCCTGGACACCCCTACCCCCTTAGACACCCACCCCTCTCCCCCTAGACACCCCCAACCCTAGACATCCACACCACCCTTGATACCCCCAACCACTGGAAAATCCCCCCACCCCCTAGACAAACCCCTCCCCCACCCCCTTCGACAGTCCCCCCCACCTCGAACACCCCCACCCCCTAGACACCCACCCCCTTGAACAACCCCCCACCCCATGGACAACCCCCACCCCATAAAAAACCCCCACCCACCTGGACACCCCCAACCTCATGGACACCCCCACCCCCTAGATACCCCAACCACCCTTAGACACCCCAATCCCTAGAAACCCCCATCCCCTAGACACCCCCACCCCCATGGACAGCCCCCACCCCCGTTAGACACCCCCACCCCCCAGACAACCCCCCCCCCCCCCCAGACACCCCCACACCCTGGACACCCCCACCCCCTTGGATATCCCCCCACCCATGGACATCCTCCACCACCTCCCCCACCACCCCTATGAGACCCCCACCCTCTGGATAGCCCCCCCCCCCTAAAGACACCACCCCACCCCCTAGACACCCCCACCCCTTGGATAGTCCCCACTCCCTGGAACGCCCCCCTTGGACACACCCACCCCCAGGACACCCCCACCCACTACACACCCCCACCCTCTAAACACCCCCACCCCACAAACAACCTTTCCTCCTTGGATATCCAATCCCCCCCACACCCCCCACCCCCCTGGACACCAACACCACCCATGGACACCCAATACCCTTGGACAAAACCCATCCTCCCTAGACACCCCACCCACTTGGATGGCCCCAACCTTCTATAGAGCCACCCACCCCCTAAACACCCCACCCCCACCCCTTGGACACTCCCCCACCCCCACCCTAGACACCCCACCCCCTTGGACAGCCCCCACCCCCATAGAAAATGAAAATTTTGAAGTCATTTTCCATTTTCATATTTAATTATTGGTATAATATTAATTCCACAACCATATACAAACGGTTACTACTACAAACATTGGTATAAGTATTTCCCCATGGCTAAGTAGACAATGGTTTAAACAACCATTGGTATATTTTATACTAATGGTGTTTTGGCCTCTACTAATAGTTTGAAAACGTCGGTACAACTCATTTTTTCAATAGTGTTTCTCTCTATTTACCCCTCTTCCACTGTCACTTATTCACATATTCTTCATGAATATTTTTTCTATATGTTAATTAAATATATACATAATTTATTTTCCTTTTCATTCTTAGGGATATGATTATTTTTCAAATTATCTTCTCAATACTTAATTTTAATAAAAATAAATTAAAGGGAAAAAATTATTCCTTATTCTATTTCCTGAAACATCAATTTAAAGGATTCTATATTCTATAGAATCAAAAATAAATCATTATATTAGGGAAAAATATTCTGGTTCATATTTATTTTTAACTAAAACTCCATGTTCTTATCCTATTTGAGTTTTGTTACCCATTCCTCAAAATTTCATTTAAGAGGTTCATTTTAATACCTACCAATCCACCCATTTGTAGTTATTTTTCCTTTACATGAGCTCTATATGCATGTCTTTTAAATTTTATTTAATTATAAGTGTCCAAAAATCATTAATCTTTAATTTTTTTGGAATATTTTTGATTCTTAATTCCATTATTCTTTATGATATGATTATTTAACTCATTCCCTTCATATGGGTATTCTCATGGTTATTCAAATATATGATTTATATTCTTATGGAAAACATATTCATGTACATTTTATAAAGAAACCTATTGTCCTAAAATTATATAACCCCCAAACTTATTGTGTAATTATTTCATCTCATGATATACCATATATGGTGCATGTTTAACTAAACTAGAACATTATTTTTCATTGTATTGGAAGTAAATCTTGAATATTGTATATAATGATAAGTGTTATTATTGTGAAAAAATTTATGATTCCATTACAGAATTTACTTTATTCTATGTTTCAATGTGATTATATATGTTTCTATGCATTTATGAAATCATGTTATATCTCATTAATCATATGCTATACTTCAATATCACAGTTTTTTTAATAGTCTCGCATCCATACTCCTGTATCTAATGTGAAAAAACATAAACCTTACATTTTAATTCTTCGAAAAAAAATCCTAGTTTTATCCATACATCTCATAAAAATCTTCAGAAAATATTGGATCACTTATATATATAAGGATATTTTAGTTTTATAGTTTTCAATAAATAGGACAAACTCATATATAACAATACCCTTTTTCACATTATGACTTCAACATGTCCCATATAATTATTTCAAAATGAAATATTTCTAGACATAATTCATTTAACATCAATATTTATAACCTTGTGAAAAGAAACACAGTAATGGTGATCTCAAATGATCAGTAAGGGTAAACATAATCATTAAAAATTGAATTTCATTAGTGATCATAAGATAGTATAAATGGTAAAGTGTATGAGCATGACACAATATAATTAATTCCCATAAAAAATTGATCATTAATTATGTGACATGGAATAAATATTTAAAAAATGATTGATTCATAAGAATCACTAATAATGAGTCATGTGATGTCAAAGGATTTAGGTGAGATTTGGAGAGCCAATAAGCACATGTTGTTTATTGAATGGGGTGCTAGAGTTAGCAAAAAGTGATATGTGGTACCTTTTAGGGATTATTCTGTGATAGAAAAATATCGAGAGATGATTACTCAATATATAATAATCTATTTTAAGGTATTAATCAGATGTGAGGTATTTAAATGAAAATTTTCATGTTTTTCATTAATAATATGTTTTTTATTGTTGAATTTTATTTTGGAATCATTATAAAGAAATAAAAAAAATTTATTCTAAAAAATACCTCCTCATATTAAGACATACTATGATGTTAGATCATGAGAGGAAGAAGGTATGACAGTTGTTTATAATTTTCCTTTTTGACTTTCACTTTCTATTGTTTCCTCCATAATTTATTCGATTTCTAATGTTTTCATATAATTTTAGTTATGAAATTAATTATGGGTAACCTATTTTTAATTATTTTTTCCCACATTAAATGTCATTATAGAGGAAAACATTTAATATTGAAGGATGTGTGCCTCAAGAAATTTTTTCTGCTCGAGTAGATGAACAAAAGATAGAAGTGTGGTCCATAAACCGACTCAGCAGTAGATTGCATGTTTTACATTGTTAATTTAAAATTTTAATATCTAATTTGTAACTTAATAATCTATTCATATTTGTAAAATGATTCTTTAGAGTCCCTTGATGCCCAAGAACCAAACAATTTTGGGCCAAATGATCACTTACATCAGCTGTTGGGAGATGGGAACCCTGGCAGATTACACTGCCGACCTAGGAATATTATAGTCTCGAAGAGGTATTGGACCTCCTCATGTACTAGTTGTAGTGCCACCAAGGTCCAACTGGTTAAGGCACATGCAGAACAAGATGAAAAAATGGCCACAGAGATAGGATAATAGTATGTTATGGAAAACACTGCATTTATAAAACTGATGGAAGTTTTACATCCATGAGTTCCACCAAAATCCAGCACATCATGTGATGAATATATGTCCTTGATGATTTCTCTATATGGGGAACTTGGTTGCAGTTATATTGGTGGTTGAGATGATGTCGTTCTTGGCTGTGATGAGGGTGAGGTGGATTCCCAGGTGGAGGAGGAGGTCGAGGTGGAGGATGAGGTGGAGGACGAGGGTGAGAAGGATGGTATTGAAGAGGGAGGGGAAAATGATGGGGACAATGATGAGGACAAGGATGAGGCTGATGATGACAGTTATGATAGTGATGGTGATAATGGACAGATAGATCAATTACATATTTGACTAATATTACTAACATTTGATGTTTGATGGTTTTTGTGCTTGAATATATGTGTTATTAGGTAGGTCACATTATCTTTATTTATTTATCTATAAATAATAAAACTTGACATGATGATTCGGTGTGACTGAATATATGTGTGACTGATTCACCCCTCCCCTGGACACCACCACCCCCTTGAAACCCTTACCCACAGGACACTCCCCACTGCCCCTGGACACCCCATCCTTGTGGAAACCCCCCTAGACACCCCCCACACACCCTGGACACACCCAACCCCTGGACACCACCACCCCCTTGGACACACCCCCTAGATAGCCACCCTCCCCCCCCTAGACACCCCCATCCCCTATGACACCCCATGCACGACACTCCCTAAACACCCCCACCCCTGGAACACCCCCAACCTCTGGACACCCCCACCTCCTTTACACCCACACCCCCTAGACACCCCTCACCACCATGGACAACCCTCCCTAGACACCCCACCCCTTGGAGACCTCGCCACCTCCTTGGACACCACCCCACCCCCATGGACACCCCCTCCTACTTCGGACAACCCCACCCTTTGGATAGCCCCCACCCCCTGAACACCCCACCCCCTTGAACACCCTGACCCCCTAGACACCCCCACCCCTTGGAAAACCCCCCTAGACACCCCCACCCCCTTGGATGGCCCCCACCCCTTGGACAACCCCCACCCCCTAGACACCCCCACCCCCTTGGACACCCCCCTAGACAACCACCCCACCCCCTGGACACCCCCACCCCCTTGGATAGCCACCCCCGCCCCTTGGACACCCCCACCCCCTAGACACCCCCACCAACCAATACACCCCCACCAACATGGAAAGCCCCCACCACCTGAACACCCCCTACCCCACCCCCACCCCCCTTGAAAAAGACACTCAGACACCCCCATCCCCCTAGACACCACACCCCTGGGAAAGCCCCCTAACCCCCTAGATAGCCCCACACCCCCCTAAACACCCTCACCCGCTAAGAAACCCCCCCCCCCCTCACCCCGTGAGACCCCCACCCCGTGGACACCCCTACCCCTCCCCCTAGACACCCCACCCCCTAGACATCCCCACACCCTTGGACTGCTTCCCCCACCCCCTGAATAGCCCCCTAGATAGCCCCCCAGACACCCCCACCCTCCAGACACCCACACCCCCTTGGATAGACCCACCCCTGGACACCCCCCTACCCCCCTTTCCCATAACTCTAGACAGCCCCACCCCCTAGACACCCCCCAACACCACCCCACCTCTAGACACCCACCCCCTAGACACCCCCACCCCCTTGGATAGCCCCATTCCCCTGGATAGCCCCCATGTACCCCACCCCACCCCCTGGACACCCCCACCCACTTGGACACCCCCACCCCCACACACCATGGAATGACCCCCACCACCTGGAAAACCCCACCCCCTGGACAACCCCCTCCCCTCCCCCCTAGACACCCCCAACCCCATGGACACCCCCACCGACTGGGACAACCGCCCATCTCCCTAGACATCCCCCACCCCCTGGACACCCCCACCCCCACCCCCTTGGAAAACCCCCACCCCCACCCCAAACACCCTCCACCCCCTTGGACAGCCCCCACCCCTTATAAAATAAATTTTTTGAAGTCATTTATCCATTTTTATATCTAATTACATGTGAAAAGTATTAGCCATTATTCAATCCCACTGATTTCATCTAAAATCACCCATTCCTAGGAATTAAATTCTGAATTAAAATTATGTATTCCATATTTTTTATTCCGTATTAGTCATATTATGTATTCCATATTACTTATATTCTCTTTTGACTGCTATATTAGTCCTTTATCCATATTTTGTTTTCCATATTCTGAATTCAATTTTTTTTCTATATTCTATATGTGTTATACATAATTAAATTCTGTATGTGATGAAATATGAATTGAATACAATGTACATAATTCATAGTTCTTAATTTAATGAATAATTCATTTTTTATGTGCTATTTATTCATAATTCATAATTCATTACATAATTCATTCTGTATATATTCAGCTGAGAACTCAATTCTGAATTCTGTATTGCATAGGGTAATTGGGTTCTAAATTTAATTCTGAATTCAATTAAATTCTAAATTCTATATTTAGTTTTTCATATACATTCCTATAATTGCAGTTTCATAGGGGATTATAGAGGGGGAGGTAGGTCGGCCTGCTGCTACAATTACAGAAAGGCTATACCAACGGTTGTAAACCATTGGAATATGTGTGAGAAGTGACTTTATACCAATGGTTTACATAAAACCATTGGTAAAAATATATACCAATGTTTATTAAACCATTGGTATAGAACCTGTAATTAGTCTTTACCAATGGTTTTATGTAAACCATTGGTAAAGGATTATTCCAATGGGTACAAAACCGTTGGAATGGATCTAAAATTCCTTAATTTTCAATGGGTATCAAGCATTGGTATAATGTTAAACCAATAGTTTGATAAAAACATTAGTATAATGTGCATTCCACATCCATATACCAATATTTATACTATAACCATTTTATATGTCTATCCCCACGGCTAACTATCCAATAGTTTAAACAACCATTGGTAAAGTTTCTACTAATGGTTTTCTTGGCTTTACCAACTGTTTAAAACTGTTGGTATAAGTCATGTTTCTAACAGTGTTTCTCTCTAATTACCCCTATTTCACTACCAATTATTCACATTCTCTTCGTGTATATTTTATCTATGTTTTAATTAAATATATACATATTTTATTTTCCCTCTAATTCCTAGGGATATTTTTATTTTTCAAGTTGTATTAGTAATACTTAATTTGAATAGAAATAAATTAAATTGGAAAACATTATTCCTTATTCCATTTCCTGTATCATTGTTTTAAAGGTTTCTATATTCTATAGATTCTAAAAATAATCATTATATTAGAGAAAAATATTCTGGTTCATAATAAATTTAAAATAAAACCCTATGTTCTTATCTTATTTGAATGTTCTTTACCCATGTCTCAAAATTTCATTTAGGTGGTTCATTTCAATACCTACTAATCCTCCCATTTCTGGTTATTTTTCCTTTATAAGAGCTCTATATTTATTTATTTTTGTTTTTATTAAATTATAAATGTCCAAAAATCCTTAATCACTAATTTTATTGGTAATATTTGTGATTCTTCAATCCATTATTCTTTATGGTATGATTTTGTAACTCATTCACTTTATATGGTTATTCTCATGGTTTTTCATATATATGATTTACATTCTTATGGAAAACATATTCATATACATTTTATGAAGAAACTGATGGTCCTAAAATTATATAACCCCCCAATGTATTGGAAAATTCTTTCATCACATGATATACCATGTATGGTACATGTTAAAATAACCTAGAACATTATTTTTCGATGTATTAGATATAAACCATGACTATTGTATATAATGATAGGTTTTATTATTGTAAAATTTTATATGAATCCATTATATCATTTACTATATTCTTTGTTTCAATGTTATTATATATGTTTCTACACATTTTAGAAATCATGTTATGTCTCATGAATCATATGTTAAACTTCAATATCACACTCTTTTTAATAGCCTCCCACCCACACTCCTATATCTGATGCAAAATAACCTAAACATAAATTTTAATTTGTTGATAAAAAATAAAAATAACCTAATTTTAGTCATAAATATCATAAAAATCTTCAAAATATATTTAATCACTTATATATCTAAGGATATTTTAGTTTTATAGTTTTCAATAATTAGGGAAAACTCTTATATAACAATACCCTTTTTCTCAAGTGAACATTTTTTTCACTATTTCCTGCTTACTTTATTTCACATTACGACTCCAACATGTCCCATATAATTCTTCAAAAATGAAAAATTTCTTGACATAATTCATTTAAAGTAAATCTTCATAAACTTGGTAAAAGAAACATAATAAGGGTGATCTCAAATGATCAGTAAGGGTAAACCCAATCATTAAAAATTGAATTCCATCAGTGATCATAAGAAAAGAAAAAGGGTAATGTGTATGAGCATGACGTAAGAGAATTAATACCCATAAAAAATGGATCATTAAATATGATACATGTAATAAATATTTAAAAAATTAAAGAGTCATAAGAATCACTAATCATGATTCATGTACAATCAATCTTGATCAATGGTTCCATCAAAAATCCATGAAAGAATAAAGAAAACATGTTGGTACCTTGGAAAATCATTATAATATCACTATTACAATTAATATTATGAATTTTATAACCTACTTTGTAAATTCCAACACTATCTTATTATAACCCTATAGTTGTTTAATTCTATCTCTTTACCCAATAAAATAAAATTGAGTTAAAAAACCCATTACCTCGGGTCCCAAATCACTATGAACGTCTATTAACTCTTATATAATAAATTTATGATAATTATTTACATGTGTAAAAATAATTTATATGTTTACTTCCTTATCATTAAATAATTAAATTAATTTTTATCAATAAAATATTAATTACATAATCAGTTTAGTCAAGGTTGTGTGTTTTGAGGATGTTTGGTTCATAGTTGTAAAATAACTTTGGTATGTTGACCATGGGAAAAATGTAATTTTACCATAATTTAGATATTAATAATCATGAAAATTTTATCGTTTTTAGAAATTAAATTCAATTTTAGAGTCATTAATGAAAGGATTTCATGAAAAATGAATCATATCTCTTCACAGAGGTGGTAATCCACAAGTATTTAAGAATGATGCTATCATTTTCAAATAGATAGATTTTCAAGAAAATATATGATATATTAACATTACATAATGATAATATTGTCATAAATATAAATTATATAAATTAACTCCATCATAAAGAGCCATGAGATACCAAGATGGAAAATGATACATGTCTCTTTTTGGGGATGGTAGTCCACACATATTCCTAAACGATGTATTCTTCTCCCATTTTATGGAAAATATATGTGAAAATGGGTTTTACCATAGTCATGATAACCTAAAACTATTAATTAAATACTTATTGTATTATATAATCATGGTTTAATAAGATTTTAAGGATGTATAAGAATGATTAAAATAAAAATGAACAATTAAATATTATACCACTTCTTAAGAAACCCACATTTTTCTTACACATCAATCCATCTAGGTTGGTCTTATGATAATAACAGATCATCTAAGTAATGGATTGTAATTTAAGGGAGACATTTGGTTAGATATTTTCTGAAATATAGTGCTCAAAAGGTGTGAGAAATTGATGATAGGAAGTTCCCTTTTATATGGGTGAGGAGTGGCTATCTTGAAATTACATAAATTATTAATTTAATATAAACTAATTTTCCTGGAAAAGTGGTAAAAATTAATACATTTAGAATATAGTTTCATATTTTATTCTAAATAATCTCATAAAATAATATTGGAACAATTTTATGTACTGTTTTCACTCATATCTCTTAGTTTTGACACATGTCATTAACCCTTTTGACTATTGCCATTATTTAAAAGCTTTTTACTATTTAGTGCTCAAGAAAGTAACTATAAAATGAAAAGTGAACCATAAGTGAAAAATGGATTGTATTTTATATGATATCCTACTCACTAGTCTGAGTATATGATTTTAATAATTTTTAAATCAATAAATAAAATATTATTTTACATAATATACCATTATAGTCAATTTTTGAGACCATTCACATAGTTTGACTTTAATGAAATCATGATAGTAATGTAATTTGCATAAAATGTTTTAAAAATTAACTATAATTTATATGTATCTAAAAAATTTATGGGATTATATAACCCTCTTAATCTTTTTTGTGTTTTCAAAATCATTTACTTTGTTTGTCTACTTCTCATAAAAGTATTTTGTCAACACTGTGTAATAATGTAAACTAAATATAAAATCACTAAAAAATAACAAAATTACCAACATAAAAATAAATGAATTATGTAAAAAATTATATTTTAGAATCATTTATAATATTTTCTTACCCCTATATGAACATATAGGGGAAATTAAAATCAAGAGGTTGATATTTAATAATTTTCCTTTGCAAAAAATAATATAAACATATTTATTAATGATAAATTGAACCAAAATGACATATTTTAGATTTTATGAAGTGTGATTCCACAATAAACTCATAAAATTTAGATAAATCAGGTTTTAGTTTTATTTTTAAAGCACCATCACATTATATTGAACCTTAATTACCCAACTTACCCTTACCTAGGTAACAAATATTTTCCGTATTTACTATTCAATATGACCAAAAATAATTTTGAACTATTTTAAAACTGTTAAAATCATGATTAAAAATATGGAATCCATTTCTAATGATTCAGTTATTATATTTTTAACAAATAAATTCTAATATAAATTTATAAAACACAATAAAAAATAGTTTTTAGAAAAATTGTGTTGTTAAGCCCAAAAGTAATCTTATAAAAAATAAATTATAATGTTGATTCCTATGTAATTAATTATATTATATCAAATTAAATGATCATTTTTATTATATAATGTTAAATATATATAATAATGGGAGTTTTCAAAGAAGATAAATTATAGTTTTATAAGAAACATTATTTTTCACTATTCACTAAAAATTTAATCTTTTTAAAAAAATTAAACAAATTCACACTAAGATAATTTTGATATGATAATTTAAAGAATGTTATTATTTTTTTGGAATAAAATTTATAAAATTTGAGTAAATTAATTATAATATTCACTTAGAAAAATCACCAAACACAATTTTTGAAGAAAATATATTTTTGAATCATAAAACGACTTCACTAAAAATTATGTTCTCATTTTATAAGTATTAAAAAATACATTTTTATCAAGAAGGATTTTTATATATATTTATTTAGTAATTTGGTTACTCCTATTCATTTTCATGTTAATTAATAGGTTATAACTATCATATTTAAATAATATTTTTTTTTGTTTTATCTTGTTGGTGCATGGCTATACAGTATTGAACATGATGTTCTTTTAAAATGTCAAGATGTTTCACTTTTACAATTATTTTTACCTTAAATGGATGTATAGGTAACCCTTTTATTATATATCCCTATGATATCCTCTGTAGTAATAAATGCTTAATTTTATTTATGATAATGGTATGTAGATCAAAATAAAAATGATGTTTTTTATTTTGAACATATTATATAATGTAAATAATCACCCAAAGACACTATATATCACGATTTATTGGTTTTTATTGTGGTTAGTTATGTCAAAAATTATAAAATATTTTCTATTTGAAATGTGGGTCTCTATAGTTGGTATCCAATAATGTTTTCATTTTTTTTATGTTAAGGTTAGAGTTACCAATATGGAAGACATAATGAATAACATATATTGAAACATGGAAAGACATAAGTATAGATAATATTTATTCCAGATTTTTAAAGTTTAGTGATTGATTATGTTGGGATTTGTATAGTTTCACAGTCATTCATGTTTTAATGTTTTATCAATGGAAACTCTCAATAGATCCCACATCTATAACCAATTACATGCCAATATTAGAAAGGTGGTTGATCATTGGGTTTTAAAAACCAATATTGCTTATGAACACACAGTAGTTGAGAGGATGAGAGTTTGGTATCATCATACCATTTTAGGGGAAATTATTTCCTTTTATAGAAATATATTTTTAGGTTCAATATATGATCATGAATACTTCTCAAGCCCTGATACATGACTGGTTACCCATGTGCCAATGAATCAGTTAAATATGTGTGTAGATAAGAAGAACTATGTGTATCACTGGTTTTCCATTACCCTATTTTCTATTTATGATGCTCTAGTTTATAGCCATATTTTTACACTATATAGTTTCTTTCTATATGGAGAGGTGGTTGGTGTTTTGAGGATAGTATTGGACCTTGAATAGGCATCCTATTCATCCTGTGATAATTAGAATCAAAACCCATGTAGTTCATTTGAAATAGATCAAGTTCATATGATAGTACTGTACCATATAGTTTAACATCATGTGGAAAGGACATAAAAGAGGACATTGAATATATATTATAGGTATTGAGCCTCAGAGTGGAATCCTTTATATCATATTAAGATAGTAATAAGAATCCATGTGGTTTGTTTAATGGGAATCTGCACCATAAAACGTGTTATAATAGATGTTTTGAGTGGGACTTATGCATGTAAGGCTACCTTGACCCACCTCATGTGGAGCATATCCTTTTGATTGAAGACGATATGTGATGAGAATTACATCTCAAATGAGTACCGTATTAGGGGAATACTCATCTTGATATTGGTATAATCATCTATAGTATCTAAGCCCATGTAAGTCATGATTGGTGTATGAAACTAGAGATAGTGGAATATTATACACATCACATAAGAGAAAACATGGGAGGGAATTACCCACTAAGGTTTCCCTGATATTTAATTTCATGTCTTATAGAGAATGTGTTATAGATATTGGTCATTAAGAAGTAATCCTATATATGTAATTTGTAACATGAATCATAGACCTCATAGGTCATTTATTGGAAATATGGGAATAATTTGGGGACATAAACTAAGGTGGAGGCCCATGTATAAACCCACATTTTTTCTACTGATATACGAGAATGGATAATATAATCGTAGAACAATTTGGGTCTATGAGATATTTTATTTGGGATATCAAGATACATACCCAAAAGTTGATTCCCAAATAACATTTTCATTATTTATCCCTTGAAAAATGTAGAGACACATATTCATTAATTATCCTCTAACAGAAGAATAGATATAGAGACAATGAAAGGTCTATCAAATATGTCTTGTATGATATGGAGACCTATTTTAGGGAATGGAATGAATATGGATTTATGAGTTCTTAACCATATCCCATTGTGGAAACTCCCCTTATAAAGCGAGTTTTCATTCAATGGTTCATGTATGGAGGTTCAGTTGGTACATGTCTAACTATGACTTCCTAACAAGACTATTATGTCTGATGGTTTCTTCCTAAGAAGGATGTCATGCTTGAGGGTGTCTGATTGAAAATTCTGACATGTCTATGGTTATTTACCTGACAAGGTTGAAATTTCCAAGGGTTTATTCCTGATAAAGTTGACATATCCAAGGGTGTCTACCTGATAAGGCTCACATATACTAAGCTTTCTTCTTGACAAGGGTGACATGTCCCAAGGGACCTTCATGTGATCATGGTCGACATGTTCATGGATGTCTTTTTTATAGGTTGACATGTCCAAGGATTTAGGTGACCACTTGACCTTAGGGGAGCCGTGTGATAGGGTATGATGAACATGTCCAAGATCATGAAAATAACAAAGGGAAAACATTTATGTGTTCCAATTTCATATCTAAGAGTGTATAAGGGAATATTAAGACCTGTGAGTAATCATGAAATCACATGACCTTAATGTTGTCATGTTATGAGGTCTCACAAACATGTATTAGGGTATCATACCATTGTTACATAGAAAAGGGTTTTCATGATAAGTGAGTTCATGGTTGAGGTTTCTCGTTTATTCCACATATCCTAGGGGTTCCTTAATAAGATTATAGCATGGACAAAAGTTCATGTGCATGTCCAGGATTCATATCAAGGGGTGTTATCATGATAAGGATTCATCCCTATGGAAATTAATATTGCCTAGAAAAATGGAGGATTCATATAAAAGATTTCTTGAATCATTTTAATATCATCATGTGATCACATGATCTTAAGGGGGGGATTTTATCAATTCTAAAGATGAGAACATTAAATGGGTTCTCATGATGGTGTCTTGTGATTATCTAATGAAATTATTTGAAGGTGGTAGCTCACAAACCCTTTCATTCATCTCTATTTTTCTCCCATTCCTCACCCATCTACCCATATATCCCCCATTTTCTAATTATCACTCATTTATTATTCTTTTTTCCTATCTTCCCTCTTTCAATGATGAGGGAATAAAGTTTTATAGTCAATGGTGGCTAGATATATCACATTTCTTTCATAGTAAAGGAGTCGAGTGCACCAGTTTGAGGTGGTTAAAGGATTATCTCTAAGGCGTCGAATCCCTCAATGATTTTCATATTCATTTGATACTAGGGTAGAAATGTGATTTCAAGATCACTTGATATGATTGATCTATATAATTTGAATGGAAAAATGATAGAAAACCATTTAAGGAATCACATGATCGCTTCAAGGGATTCATCTGTTCATGTGCCATGTTAGTAGAAAAACCCTTGGCAACCAGCCAAGGGATCCCATGATATGAATCTATAAATGATATACGGTTCTTGTGAAGGGTAAATGTATTTATTTTCCTGTTAACCCAATTTTTTACAAACATGGATTATTTTTATCATCATTACTTGATCACATGATCTATAGTCCTTCTCACAATGGATTAATATGGTTCGTGTGATTGAATCAATTGATCATACCTTGGTGATTCCTTGAAATGATCACACATTATCTCGAGATTATTTAAATAAAACCATCCAATATTTATAGGTTTAAGTCTATATATATTTAATAAATGTGATTACTTTATGTGATCCATCGTTTTCATGTGGTGTCTCATTGTACATGTGATTTTCATGATATGTAATACTTCACATGATAACCTTATGTGATGAATCTTAGTGTTCATGTGATGTAACTAGTGATTATTGAAATGTATTTATACAATGTCATATGTTTCCAAAATTTCTTGTAAATTTCATCTATGTGGCCTCATAACACATATAACATCTTTTGATTGAATAATAAAACTGATTATCAGGATCATCTTTATGTGACGACTTTATTCTTTGAATAATTGAATGCACAAGAAATGAATTCACAGATTTATGGTGATAAGTATGACTCATTTTTCATGGTTTTGATCATTGTGGATTAGAAACATTTGAAGTATCTCAAGGTAGTGAACCAGTAGATTTGGGAAGTGTGATGGATGAGTGGAGGTTGAAGAAAATGAATAGATGTTGCAGATGTAATTGATCTAATGATGCAATTTTTATCCACATGTTTTTAATGGTGAGCAATGTAAATGTTATATTATTCATCCCACATTAATATAAGAATTATTCGGAGAGTGCTTAATAATTGTCTCCATTCCTCCCACCCTTCCAGTTGGCAGTGTGGTTTGGCACCCACAACACATTCACCCATGCCCTCACTGACCACCCCACACCATTTTGTGTCCTGCCTGGGAAACACCTGTGTACACCATGAACAAAAATTTGGTGATATGCTTTCTCAAAAACATCTATAGGATAGATATTTCTTCTATCTCTTAAGAATGATTATAGTGACTCTAACACATGCCTCTGGTTGATCTGGAAAGATAGCTATTATGGCTAACAAATATTTCGGATAAGGTAAATACTTAAATTACATAGGATAATATATAAGTAAAATGATAAAATAAAGTACATAATATGTACCCTTATAAAATTAATACCAATAATTTTATTATAAGTAATTCTAATTAAAAAAATTTAATAAAAAAATATTACTATTTTAACATGGTCATCACACTTCTCAAAACTCTGACTAGTATGTTTCTGGTACAAAATTTTGCATGCCTAAAAAAATTTTACCCCTCCACATAGAGTTGGATTAATTAAAAATGAAATGAACTATTTTATAAGGTCAACATAAATCACATTTTCGTGAATATTCCATGGGATTAAATACTAAACCCTATGAGAATATGCATCAATAATATTGTGATGACTAATGGATTTTGAGTACAAACTAGAGAAGAATATCCAATTAAGTTGTGTGGGTTACTAAGATAGATAACCTGAGGATTTCTATGATAGATAATCTTCTCAGGGAATTGGGTTTCCCATAAGAATAATATCCTCTGGAGGAATATATAGCATAAATTTTAGAATAATAAAAAAATACATGTATTGAAAATGGATTGGGATGAAGAGGGGTTTGTTGATGGATCCATGATTAGGGACCTGGATGTCCCTACATATCCTAAAAAATATTAATAAAGTAATACACAGTTTTGAGATCAAAGGATACTATACAGATCTATATCATATATCAAGGACATATTATCATGGATTAAGAACTTTTTGATTAAATCTATTAAAAAGATATTACTCATATGTAGGAAACAACTTTTAATCACTTTATAATAAGATCACAGTTTTGGGCCCATGTTTTAATAGTAATTTTTCACTAATCTTTCTCTCCTGTCACATTTTAGGTCACACATAGTATCTAACTCTAATTAGTTTAAGGTATTATGAGATGGAACATTTTCTAGGTCTAGATGGTTGACCTTACAAGATTTATATATCTTGTTTTTAATCCATAAAATTCTCCAAAGCCTTTTAAGGAGTTACCTAGCGGGATGGACTCAAATTTGTGTTAATCCACCCTTTATGAGTTTTTTCATTAATTTTTTTTTCAATTTATATTTCATAACTGATCAATGTTTCTTATATAACACAAATTGAGTGTCTAGTGAGTAGATATTTTAATTTTTCAAAAGGATCCCCTTTATGGACATAAACCAATTAATATTTCGTTCTCTTTAAATCAAAAGTTTAATATATTTCAAACCGTGCTTTCATTTTAGTTTATAAACTTACATCTCGGACCATGAATTTTTATATTTTAGGAAATTCAAGCTTGGACACTTTTTATTTTAATTTACTATCTCTTATATGATACCTTAAATTTCGATAGTTTATGGTCTTCATGCTCAGACCTGTTATCACTATGGTTTGTGGCATTCTAGAACAAATCTATTATTACTATAGTTTTGGGTCTTCACAGTCAAACCTACCATCACATCAGTTTCAGGGTATTTTATCTTAGACCTACTTTTGTGGTATTTTATGTTATTATTTCTCAGACATTATTTTATTCTATTTTTTAGGTTGCAATAGCTCAATTTTTTTATTGAGGGTTATGAATGACATGTATTTATGAAGGTTTCTAACACCCTATATCCTTTAAACAATGGATATTCATGAAGGATTTGGGGACCCTTTATATTTTTAACGATATATTTTCATGAAGGTTTTAGACACCTTGTATCCTTTGAAGGATGGTTATTCATTAAGGGCTCAGACACCCCACATCCTTTGAAGGAGGATATTTACAAATGGTTCGTGGGCCCTGTATCCTTACATATAATGGGTATGGTATGTGGTGTAATAATTTCAGTGACGTCAAATCAACTTTTATAGTCAGATTATGGGTGGTTGTAAATAATGCATCATGTATTTTGAATTATAGGTTATTAGATGGGGATACACATTAGGGATGACCAAAAATAGTCTAAGGTGTCGAGTTTCACTATGCTATTTCTAGGGTTCATATGGACCAGAGGAACTTTATTTCAATGCTAATATACCTTTGGTTGATGGGCCCAAGTATCATATATAGATCCTACTTGAACATCATCAAACATAGGGGTCATTTCCACTTTCAGAGGGTTTTATAAGATTTTTGAAGATTCAAGCACTTGGAAATTGACATTAGGTGTAGAATAAATAATATACAACAAGGGTTCAAGAACCCTATAGGTAGTTATTATTTATGGATTTGAAGATTAGGAAGAGAAAAATTTGGTTTTAGTACATGTCATGAGGTCCATAAAATGGTTCATGAATGGAGTACTACATCTCTACTTTGAGAATTAGTACAATACAAGGTGACATAATGCTAAGGATGTTGAATCCACTTGAATAGTCGGGTAATGGGAATTTTCAATCAAGTTTTATGAATATCTAAGTCAAATTAAAATATGGGCTAGTTGGTACAGGTGATCCATTAATAATGGTGGAAACCAGTATCATATGTAGTTAGGGAAATAACTCATGTATTTAAGGGGGACTTTTCCTCTAAAATGAAATCATCCCCTAGGAACAATCTCTTCGGCAATGTTTTGTTCTCCATAAAATCCTACAGGTGTCCCTTCAGACCATGAATTCTATATTACCAATACTATATATAGATGTATCAAGGAATATGAATCAAGGTTATGGGATTCTATAATAAGTGTATCAACTCAAAGAACTGGTGGGAGCCATCTTAGACTTCAAATATGTGAAGTTTTTTTATAGAAAACATAATATTCTGGGATTTTTTGATAACGCAAAAAGTTGTGTCGATACGTATTAAGCATGTTATCATGGTTAGCAAATATGAGAAATAATTACTCTAACTTTTTCATGCACCATAGGTTTCCAAAAATAATGGATTGGGTTTTACTGTGGTAATAATATAGACCCCAAAAGCATGGATCCTATTTTTTATTTATGCTATAAGTATTTTCTAAAATCTATAGATAGAGAGGTTAAAAATAGAATACATTAATTTTTCTCAGAACAACCATTAAGGGTTTTTAGACTTACCAGTTTTATGTATCTATCAGTAACAATTTTGGGCCTAGTGATTTGGACCATGTAGGGTTAAAAAGTTTGAGGTCCTATATCTTTGACCAAAGTTCATGAGGTTTAAGGTAATGATTCATGTTAACCTAGTATTTGGAGGGTTTTACAATGTTTCCTAATTGGGATTCCCAAGGATGAGCGTACTTTAACACCCTTTTGACTGGAGGGTGAAGATTTGGTAAATCATGGATCGAGATTCTCATATCATGAGAGTTGGTATGAGATAGGAAAACTGAGGATGGTCATGAATCATGCAATGGTGATGTTTTTCATTTTGACGATTTAAGGGACCAAAATGGTCATGAGGACCTTCTTACAAGTCCAAAATACTTCTAACTGATGATTTTAATTCCCTTATGTAGATACAACTAATATATAGTCAATAGTGATATCTTTTATCCTTTTCAGGGATCATGGATGTTTTGTGGAAACCTCAGATACTCAAGACATGATGTGTGTTTTATTGGTTGAGGTTCTTAAAATGATGATGAAGAACTACTAACTTTGGTTTACAATAGTTAGGAACTTATGGCCTTTTGATAAGGAGTGATGATGGATGGTGCTCGACATAGCATAACATCATGCAATGGAAATGTTTCTTCGATGAATTTAAATGTCATCTGAATAGGATAATTTTTTTTGTAGTTTAATGCCATATGATCATGGAATTTTTATTGTAGTTTAATTTGATTAAATAAGGACATGGGAACTGATATTACATTATCCAATGCATCCTTAGATACACCCTGAATGTTTTTTTTGGGGGGGGGGGTAAGGGAATAATTTAAATTTTTGGGGATATGCTTCCCTGGTTTATCTTATTCATTTTGTAAAGGTCAGAATCATGACACTATTAGTTATTTCAAGGAGATCTCTATTAGTATATATTGATAATATGTGAATGGGTGAAGGATATTTATTTGTTTCCTTTTTTGGCTAGTCCCAATCTTATGGGATCCATTCATCACTATGTATCTCAAATAAATAAGAATCAATCCACATATAGTTCTCATCTAGATCCCTACAAAGATCAAACATTTATATGGGAGGATGAAATATATAAGTTCATCGAAAATATTTTTTTAGGCTTCTTCAGAATATATCTAACTCAGTCATGGGAAAGGGGAATTAATTCCTACCTTATCACATATCCATTAGAGAAGTGGGGTATCATCGCAAAGGTTCAATAGTTAAGGTAAGAGAGGAATTTACCTTTTTAAAAATCATGGATGAACAGAATAATAGGTGATAAAGGCATTAATATGTATCCTATAGAGATATAAATAAATGCATATGTGGTTATTGAGAATTTAAAGGATCCCTTATATAGATATGACTCATATAAAGGGGAGAGGGGGTATTACTCACTAAAAGAGAGGGAACCCACTATCATTTGGTTGTATGATCAATAAATATAATTGGTACCGTTGACATGAAGGGATCTCATGTTGGGATAGTGTACACAATTGGGGTAATCTTTATTGTGTCATAACCAACCAAGGTTGAAATCTTTCTATATGGATCAAGTATTGGGGAAGGTGTTGATAGTGTAAACCTACAGCTGGGCCTAGGAATATATACTCATGTGTCACTATAGATCCTAATAGTTTATGAAACAAGAAACAAATAGTTTTTATAAGAGAATATTCCCAACATTGATAATGATCATATCATGCATTAGTGAATTTTAAATATGATTTCATTCATTTCATCCACACCCATAGGTAGGAGGGGTATGGACATCCCTAGGGAAAAGGACTGTATTGTAGGGATTTTATGATTTTTGTGTTAAGAGGGACCCACCTAATTACGTATTCTTTTTAAAATGCATGGATGGTCCAAGATAATATTACTTATGTATTAGTACTTGTCTCAAAAGAATAAGAATCATGGAATATATAGTTATTATAAATACTCCCTACATAGATCAGGCTCATGAAGGAAGGGGATTGTATTATCCTCTCTTGTTGAGCCATGACATCATAATCGGCTAAGGGGTCCTCTGCATAGATTGAACTCGTTCATAAAGAATAGTAATTTCAATATTATATTATGTTATGTAGAGGTTAAATTCAAACCTATCATGGACTTATGGATAAGGGTAAAATTTTCTTATATGAATGTTGATCTCATGTGGGTAATCGGTCCCCTTTGATGTTCCTCTCTAGGTAGTTTTTGGTCATTCAGGGTGGACCATATGTCATTTAGTTTTACTACACTTGTCCAGGATTTATCATGTATTATGTTTTATAGTATTTTAGCTCCGACCAAATAACATTTCCAATAGGATTGATTAATCTTGAGGAATTTGGGTCATCACAAGAGATGTATACCCCAAAATGAAGGTTATAAGAATACACTGTAATAATATTTTTCTGAAAATGAGTATATTGTACAGATGTGTAACATATAGAGTTTCCAAATATGCTTAAATTTTTGGGTAATGATAATTTTAGAACATAACCAAATAATATCTGATTCAACTAGAAGTGGATACAGGTGGGTATTGTGCAAGCATTGATAATGGATGAAAACCATGCCACTCATAGTTAAGAAAATAGATCCTTGATTAATGTTAGACTCTCCTCTATGAATAGAAATACTCCTATACACAAGAACTTGGGCATTATGTTATTCACTAGTGAATCCCAGTAGGGTCCCTTTGAATCAGTATGTCTCTATTACAAGTACACTATAAGGGAGAAACAAAATTATTTGGGCTCAACGTATATGGGTTCCATGAGAAGTGTATGAACTCTAGTAATTGGTTAGTATTAGCTTAGATATCAAAGATATAATTTTGTTTAAGGGATAATATTTGTTTCAATAATGTTTTGAGAAACCTAAAGTCTATTCTAGAATTTATTTAACACATTTTTAAGTTGGAGGGATACAACATATAATTCATAAATACACAATCATCATAGGGAATGAAATTTATGATTTAAATGAATCATGTCATATAGTTTAACCTATCTTGATAAGGACATGGTCCCCTATCGTTGAAAAAAATTCACAATTATATTAGTGGTTATAGTGTCTTTCTAGGTTCCCTATTCTAACATGATCCAAGCTTGGTGTGAGAAACAAGAGATAATTGGGTACTCGATTGAGTCGTGTGAGAGTTCATGATATGAAATATATTGGAGAATCTACTTTTCAATATGAGTGAGAGTCCAAACACAAATATGATTCTAATAAAGGAACATAGTTGGGAGTGGTGATAACTCACCTATAATTCGGAAATAAAAGGTTCTACCATTACTACATATCCTATGATGATATGAATTAGGCAACACGTAGTTATTTTAAAATTACCTCCTGCATAGGTCTAGACCATATATAGGAAGGTGGAATTATATATTTGTTTATTTTTTTTTTTAAATTATTTTTGGGATTAGTATTAAGTAACATGGAAAATGCTATGTATATTATGACAACAAAAATCAAGCCAAATATAGTTCTAGAGAAATATCCCTACAAAAATATTACCCATATATAAGAAGGGTTATTTTTTATATATATTGCAGTTTAGACCAGGATTGGATATCAGGGTATCAATAAGAATCCTTTGGTAATTGGAATAAACCAACATATAGTTGTTATATATAAAATTCACTACACATGTCAGAAACATATGTTCCATGGGGGAATTTTTTCCTTTTAAATTGTGGTTGGGCCCCAGATTTGAGATTTGTGTGTCAGCACATTCCCTCCGGTAATATGAATTAAGCCACATTGGGTTATAATAGATAGTATCTTATGCAGATCTGACTTTCATATAGGGATGGGGGAGTTTTATTTTCTCTCTTGGAACTATGTTTGGGGATAAAATACAACATTTGGGCATCACGACATATCCTATAAAGGTGGAAATCAAGCCATGTGTAGTTATTTGAAAGAAAGTTCCCAACACAGATCTATCTCAAGTTTAGGGAACGGAAAATTATTACTCTCAGGTGCTGGCCACCCATATACCAAAGACTTATATATGGATCTAGGTCTCATGTAGTGGAGAATTTGTGGTTGATATTAGGAAAGGTAAATCTAGGAATCGTTAGTTATCTTAGGGGAATGAGAATAAAGAAACATGTAGTTCTGATATATGGTCTCTATATAGATATAATTCATACATATGAATGTGGGGTTTTTATTATTTTCTGATCATTGTGGTTGAAAACATGATTAGAGAATCTAAGCATCACTGTATATCTTTTAATAACAGGAATCAATCTACATGTAGTTCTTGTAGATAAAACTCCTTGCACAACTCTGGACCATATGTAAGGAGAGGGAGTTTTTTAACCATTTAGCCTAGATCTATTTATCTTTTTGGTCAAGGGAATCATGGGGTAACCCACTCTAAGTAGTTTATATTCATTCATGATTAACTATATATCACAAATTTTAGTATCATTTGACTTAGATTGTGTCATGCAGTTTAACATCAAGAGAATTTTACACAAGTACACTGTAGATTAAGGTTATGTGATGAGGAAATTAGAATTTTATAGTTTACAGTACTTCAACAAAGAATTAGAACATGAAACGATAAAAAACTAATATATTCTGGATACCTATTAGAAATGGGGAAAATGGATTTGATAAATCATGTGTTTAAATATATATACCATGGATGATTGTCTGATGATTAATGGGATTAATTTCATTCCATTAGAAGAATAAAACAAAAATTTAAAGTGGTCCTTTTCTTTTAGACTAAAACATTCCCTAGAAACAATCTCTTATACATTGTGTTACACTATAGTGAATCCTAGAGGGGTCCCTTAAGGAACCTTAAATTCCCCTAGAAAAAAATCGCTTAAGTATTTTTTTTATTCATAATTCAATCCTAGTATGGTCCCTTTAGGAACCAAAACATCACCCAGTCATAATCTCATAAGAATTATGTTATTCACTAGTGAATACTAGTGGGGTCCCTTCATATCAGTCAGTCTTTATTGCAGATTGGATAGAGGAGAGAACGAAAAGTATGTAGGCTTGAGGATCGTGAAATGCTAAGGTAATATAAGATCCAGGCATCCAATTATTCATGCATGGAAAGGGAGAATGAATTTATTTGGGTGAAAAAAAGATAGTGTGAAATGGTATTTATAAACTCATTAGAGTTTGGTCATCATTGGATATATATAACCCAAAATGAAACGATACAATAATGCGATCTTATGATATTTATTTGATAATTAAAATTACTCATAGATGAGTAACATTGAGGGTATTTTAATCCAATTGAATAGTTGGGTTATGGGATGTGTAATTCATAACTTAAGATTACCTGAATAAACAGGAGGTAATGGCTGGGGGTACAGGTCAACAGTGAATAATAGAGGAGGATTATATTATGCACATTCTAGGAAACAGATCCTAGATTTATGGGGGTCTCTCCAATGGGACAAGAATACCCCCTATGAATAATATCTAAGGTGTTGTGTTATTCACTAGTGAATCGAAGTGATATACCTTCAGATTATCCATTCTACATTACCATTACACTATGGATAGGGAAAAGGATCATGTCTTATCAAGGTCTATGTTGTTATGAGAGAAGTGTTCCAGCTCATGGAATTAGTCATAATTCACTTGGATATCAATTATATTATGTTATTTTGGGGATATTATAATATTCAAGAGGGATTTGAGAACCCTAAAAGATATCTGAATGTGTATTGAACATATTTTTGGGCTGAATTGATAAATCATAAGATTTCTAAGTACACGATCATTCAATGGATGACTTATTCATCATGAATTCCCCTTTTCATGTAGTTTAACTTTATACATCTAGATGATTGTTTTTCATCTTGACATCGTGTGTGTAGGATGTGGTTCCTTATCTTTGAATGGATAACACCTTTATTACACTGGTAAAAGCATCTTTCCAGTTTCCCTAAGCTCACATGAGTCATACATGGCGTGATAAACAATAGAAATCTGTGTAGTCGATTGAGATGTTCAAGAGTGCATGATAGGGGATATATATTTTTCATTTTTTTCACATTAATGTGGTCCAGAATCACTATATGGGTCTGATTCTCATATAGGGACATGGTTGGGAAAGGTAAATCTTTATAGAAGGGCATAAAAATGGTAAATCTTGGTATCACTACATATACTATATTAGGAGATTCAATCCACACATGGATATTATTTACTAATCCCTTATACAGTTCTGACTTATAAAAAGGGGAAGGGTGTTTTTTCATTGTGTGTGGGCCTAAGATGGGCGACCTGAGAATCACTATGTATATTGTTGTAATATGAATCAATACACAGGTTTTTCTCATATATAAATCATTATGAGTATCTAACTCTCAAATAATAATGGGGGAACTTTATATTTTTTTGTATAGATATTGCTTATGTATATAGAACTTCTAATGAAGTGGTATCCTGGATTGAGAAGAAGGGAGACCTTTTGTGGATGTGATTCTAGTTCCTAGATCAAGATTGAACAATCATGTAATCCTATGGGGTTGTGGAAATAATCATATCATAGGATATATAAAAACTACACCCAAAACATTTTATGCAAATATAGCTCACATGAAAGAGGGGAGATATGCCCCCTGACATAGACACTTGTTGTGTAATAAATGGCCTTGCGACTAGAACCTATATAGCATAATCTATCTAGTCATGCCACATAAGTAACTTATATAGGTTGCATAATGATTTTGGTGAGGTGTTTATGGTGGTTTATGGGGCACATTATATAGTTAACCCTAGTTTTATTCTCCTCTATATGTAAAGGTTTTTTAAAAGGGAAGGATTTATTTATTTTTGTGAGATATTACTGCAAGTTGGTTTTTCAAAATAGATGTTTGGAATAAGGATCCTATAATACATCTCTATAATACCATGAAGAGGACTATCATTCTATTTATCTCTTTATTTATTTATTTGAATAGATTAAATACCCTTTAAGTGTTGTAGATACGCATTGTACAACCTCGAGGGCACTAGAATTGAGAAGATTAAGAATTTGGAACTCATTCTGTGTCATGGATGGAATATTCCAACCTGTGTTTGGATTTTAGAAAGAATTTTGTGCGAATATGTGGTGGTATCTAGAGTATGTTAAGGACTAACTATTTCCTTGGGAATGTGAGCTGACTATTGATAAGTTTTTAGAGTATATCAATGATATTATAAATTTTAAATGGGGATATGAGTCAGCATTGGGTGGTTTCTAGGATATGTAAGTCACCCATTGTTTAATAGGGGGTACGAGCCTAGTTTAAATATAAATTATGTATCAAAGTTTTTAGGAGAACCTATTTAATGGGAGAAGGTATATGAGCCTCCATCTATATATCCTTTAAAGGATTTCAGTGCAGTCTTTCATTGGTCAAAATTGGAGTATGATAAAGGTCAAGTACTATTGAAGTATATCATTGGATTTATTTGATAGTAATGTGGTCATGTACTAAGGTGATTTCCAATCTATGTTTATGGACCTTTAATGGAGTGGGTATATAGGCTCTATCTTATTTTACCTTTGGATTATTCCACCAGCTTTCTTCAACCAGAATTTGCGCCTTTCCTAAGGTGATAGGCAGACTAATTTGATGCACCCCAGTTAGAACTGGGTTATAATCTTAGGCCTATTACACAAACTTTATTTTAATATTCCAATAATTCTCCTGGATGTGAGAAATAATGTGATCTTTCCCTAGAGTAGACACCATTTCATATTAATCATATTGATATATTACTATGGATATTGGTATAGAAGATTGTGCTCATCCATGTATCATCACCAGAAAATATTGGTGGAGATCCTCTATAACTACCAAAAGTTATTGGAATTTTTGGTGGGTATGTGTAGGAATATGGTCATGAACACTATCAATTACTAGGACATTTTTGTTAATATATTTTATTGTTGCTGGGACGTTTTATCACTTCTATCTTACTTGTGCACTTAGAATATTATGATGTGATTTAGGATTATTGGAATATATATGTACATACCCCATGATTTCTCATAGATGTGATAGTTTAATTGGTTTGAGTGAGACAGGATATAGGATTACTCACCGGTTTCGGCAGGAATATATTAATGGGATTTTCAATAGACTTGAAGAAATTATCCTGCTCCCTCTGGCATGTAACATGTTATACATGGTGATATGTCATTGGTACTTAGACCTGATTATATAGGGAGGCGACCTGTTAGGTAACACCCTCATTAGGCGACTAAGGGGAATTAATGATATTGTGATATTGATGGGGTTGAGATTATTCAATATCGATGGTACTTCCTATGCATTACAATTTTTACTTGATGTTGATGAAATAAGCATAGAATAAGATGTCACACAATTTACCATTATGTGACCAAGAAATTGTCTTGTAGTTTATCATTGTGTGACTAAGACATTGTCATACAGTTTAACTTCATGTGACATGAATTTTATCATGTAGATTAACATCATGTTACTGGAATACTTTCTTGTAGTTTGATGTCCTGAGAAAAGTAAGTTTGGTGACATAAATATTTAGAATGGGTCTTTTCTTATGGAGTTTGGACGACTCATAGGCATGTTGTATGAGTTTTGAGATTATTTAACTTTATCAAGCCTTCATTTAGAAGACCCACACATATAATACATAAATATTATATGTTATTAGATGAGTATTAGTTACATAACATCATGATTCGTTCCATAATCATTTAGGTTTAGTTACTTTGGGGAAATTAACACATAAACAACTGGTCCATAAGTGAGTTATGTGACCTCCCACTAAGTTCTTCAAAACTATCACCCTTCTTATGAATATCATACATAATACCTTTCTCTATATCCTAGGAAAAGGAAACATAATATATAATGAGATCATATGTTTAATAAGTGTAATCAAAATATATATCAATATAATATGATAATATGGGTATGATAATATGAGAATAACATTTGAAAACCATACCCTTCATATCATAGATCATAAAAATGAGTCATGCAATAAATCATGGTGGTTAAAAAGAGTTGAATCATAATTGAATAAAATAAAATGATCCATGAGATCATAAAAATTTCATAATATAATGATTTTGGGAACACACAAAAGAATATGGAATATTATGTCAAGACTATCAACCAAACTTTTGTAACATGTTATTCTTGGTATAACCACTAATTTATATGCATAGGACCTTGGATAACCCCTCATGTAACCTCTATCAAGATTTGGGTAACCTCATACGTACGCTCATTTGGGATTGGGATAACATATCATGTAACTTTTGTACTCATATAACATTAATCATTACCCAATGCATTAGAGGGAGATAAAGGTCCCACCCATCACATAATGAAAATCATGCATATGTTTTCAATAAGATCATAAATTATTCATCATATTAGAAATTGTGAAAATAAATTGGTTTCAAAAATACTTCATCATATCATAACCTATCTAAAAGAAACATGTTTCATAATCATTTCACCATTTCATCATAGAATAACTTGTGGAAAAATAAATGTGTTTCATAATCATTATATAATGGTATATCCCATGAAATAGAAATGGATTTTACAAACATATTTTCATCATAATCATAAACCATTAAAAAAATTTGTAATGGTATTCCTTTGATCATATCCTTAATAAGTAATAGGAAACATAAAATGATTTTTTGTTTTATGGAAAATGATTTTGAAATATCACTCATAACATTTATCAAATAATATATCATTTCCACATTGAAAATAACTTTTTAAAATAAAAAAAAAATTAAATTCCTTTTCTTTTTAATAACCATATAAAATGATAAAGTACGATTTAAAAATCATTTAACCCATTTATTTAGAAAAATAACATTTCCAGTTATGAAAAAACTTTTCTAAACAGAGATCTTTTTCAAAATCATTTTCTATGAAAATAACCTTTAAAAGTTATAAAAATAGATTTAAACAAATAAAAACATTTATTTAGGAAAATATTCTTTCTTTGAAAATAATTTTTTAAAAATAAATGTTCGTAATAAATTTTATAAATACTTAATTTTAAATAAACTTTTAAACTTATAAATTAAGCTTTAAAACATTGAGTGGTTGGGATGATGATAAATTTCATACATGTTTAAACAAATATTTCCCATTTTGAAAAAAAAAATCCAAATGAGTATTGTACTGAAAACGAAAAGAAGGAAAATTAAAAATTAAAAAAAAATCAACAATGGTAAAAATTAATTTAAATAATTTCAATGTAACATTAAAAAATTTTCAATATAATTTATATCAAACATTGATATATAAGGAAAAAAAATTTCTGATACAAGAGATGATGTCTATTTTTTAAAAAATCATTTTTTTTATTCATGAGTATATAAAGAGAGAGAAATAAATGAACAAAATGTATTATAAATTAATAACTATAGTAGAATAAAATTCATTTTTTTATTGAGAAATATATTATATTATTTCATCATCAAAATCATAATCATAAAAAATCTGGATAAATAATGAGATTGTAAAATCAAAACATTACCACTTTGGTATCTTTTGAATCATATGCCCCATAAAATAATAACATCTAATGAAACATTTAATACCATGAAAATAATTAATTCATGATAAAACATGTAAAATAATTATTATATACAACTCATAGAAGAATATAGGTTCATAATATAACTTATGTCCCAAAAAAGGAAATTTGAGACAAAAATCTCTTACTTTTATGGTATCTTTTTAACTGTAAACCCATGAAAGAGAGATACTAATAAGGATATGTAAATCCCAATAATTTTCCAGCTAATAATTATAAAATAAATTCATGGGTATTATATATACTAAATAAAATAACTATATTTTGAATATATCAATTGTCTTACAGAAGTAAAAAGTGAGACAGAAATCCCTTACTATATCTCTCGACACCCTTGTTAAACATTGGAACCTCCTGTATAATAAATATAAGTTTATTATAATTCAATTATATAACCACAAAAACACAAATATATATATATATATATATATATATATCATACCATATATGATTTTATTATGACCATTAATTACTTTTTTGTTAACAATTCCTAGTTAAAATCACATTTCGGGTAATAACTGCTTTATTTTTCTTATCTATTTGGATTTATTATTTTGGGTTATATTAAATTTATCATGGTTCAATAATATACATAATATTTACCATTCTATAAATATAATATATTTTTAATATATAATTATTTACAGTAATCCATAAATGTTTGATATAGAAAATGAAATACATTGTTCATGGAGACGGTAGGTCGTACGTATGCATTAACTTTGTTTCCATATTATCTAAGGATGAAATAAAAGAAATTTAAATAATATATTACCTTTATAAAATTATTTTTATGTCATATATATCACTTATATTAATTATATTTACCCTTATTACCTCCTAGGAAAATTGTTAATGAAAAATGAATAACATCTCTTTGTCATGTGATTGTTTGTCGTACAGATGAAAGATAATATTGTATCACACAAGGAATGTGAAGTAATAAGGTATATGTGATATATTTTTTTATATATATAATTATGTGATAAATATCATATATATTAGTTTAATATTGACTTCTTATCATCAAAGTAAAATATAAATGAAAAACACATCAAATCAGTTTGTGAGGATATAATTTTCCATACACACAAGAGATATTATTGATTTCCAATATTTAGGGAGATAAGAAGGTATATGTAGTGTTATAATTATAAATTTATAATATTATATATCTATTCATGAGACGTGTTTATGTAAAGTGGATAATATCAGTTCGTGAGGCAGTAGATTTCCATATTTGTGATCGACAGAATCAGTTCCCATATAATAGTTGAGGATATGGATATAGGTTATTAAATTTAAAAAATAAAATCATAGTATGTAGGATATAAATTTTTAATTATATTATAATATTTTAAAAATATTTTGAGGTGTTATAATAATAATTAAAAGATAAATTTATAGTTAAAAACATTACCTCTTCTTTAAAAACCACTTTCAGTTTAACCAAAGTCCTCCTAGAATGGAGTTCTAATCTCACAAACGCCTATAGAATGTGTAGAAGAAAGTATTGATGTAATTTGATAAATTATGGCCGGAAAAAATGATTTTTGAAGTTTCAATAGGGGAGGATGGGTGGCGGCCTTGTATTGGTGGGGAAGAGGACACACATATAATTTTTTTTAAAAATATAGTGTACCCACCGTTTTTAAATTAAAAATGGATCTAAAGGGAGATTTATTGAACCTTTGAGGTGATAACATTAGAATATGTTCATAAAATTTGGGTTTTACAAGTTTATAGATCATTTTACCCCATATATTTTTAGTTTAACCCCTTGGTAAACCAGTTTTAACATTAACCATGGTAATTAATTTTTACTATTTTTACTATTCAGTTAGAGAAATAATAATTTTAAATTATATAATATATATTATTATGATTCCAAATACATAATATATTTTTAAAATTTCCATTAAAATAAGTTTAAAATTTAAATTTAAATTTAAATCTGTAGATAAAATGAAAAATGGTTTTCCAAAGAGAAAACCTTAAAAAGTTTAAAAAGTTTTCATAGCAAAATTCAATATGAAATTAACTCAAATGACCTAACTTATATTAAGAGATATATAATTTTACTAATATTATTTTTCAAATCACAATAAAATATAATTTATTATGAAAATTCATTAAATGAAAATACAATTTTTAATAAAAACCAGTACTTTTCAGTATTCACTAAAAATTTCATCTTTTTAGAAAATTATAAATAATTCAATAAATGATAATTTTTACACCATGATTTCAGAAACAAACAAAATTTTTTTCAAAAAAATCTTCTACATCTAGAAAAAATTAATTTTAAAATAAGTTCTCAAAAGGTGACAAAATGGCTTTTTAGGAAAAATACATTTTTAAGTGTAAAATTTTATATATTATTATATCATACATAGAAAACATATAAGATGAATGTTAAAAAATTTATTAAATATTTAATATAGAAATTCTATTAAATTTATTCATTAATAATTATTTATTAAATTTTTTGAAATAAAAAATGTTAGTGCTTATAAAAATAGTTTTTTTCAGAAATAGATTTATTTTATTTTTAAATGGGTTTTATTTTTATTTATAACTATTTAGTATCCAGAAAATAATTTTATATACATGTTTAACAAAATTATTTTAATAATTTATTTATTCCTATTTATAATTGTCATTCCAATAGCTAGGCGATATGTATCATATTAATTAATAATATTTTAATAATATGTCTTGTTTTGTCAAGACTCAGTATTGTGTGTAATGCTATATATTGAAGAAAATTAACTTTATTTGGAAAAAATATTTCATAAAAACTTGGGGTGTTACATTATACTGCTTAAAATTAATTTTTCCATAAAAATTATTCACTCCAATATAAACAAATAAGGATAATTCTGTCTCATCAAATATTGAAGTTCTCGCATAACTTATTCAAGCTGGTGGATTCACTAAAAATATTTGATCAGGTGATTGGTCTTATTTCATAGAACTATCTTTGTATGATTCAGAATCTTAAATTTTTATTCCTTATCAGAAATATCATGCTCTAGTTGTACCACCAATATTTTTTGAACATGTGAAGGATCAGGTATATAATTCATCAACAGAAATACATAGAACACATTATGGACATGTGATAGGTTTGGTGGATGTTCCAAATGATATACTACCATTCCTATACGATCAATAGTTTCACATGGAGAAATATACCTAGGGATTATTTTTCCATTATATAGTAATAAAGATTTCAACCTTCGGTTTTTCTTTGATCAATTTTAACTTCATTTCTTACTCTAAGATATGAAGAATATTCATTCTGACTAAAAATATTTGAGATCATAAGATTCATAAAATAATGATAAGTATTTCCATTTACGTCTAGATATTATCAAAAATAAAATTTTAAACACAATTTATGAATAAAACGTTAGACGGTGAAATAATACCTCTATAAAACCTTATACAAAGTTCAATATAAACCATTCCATAAACGGTTAACCTTAATAAACATCCAAAATTCAAAATTTATAAAGAAGATATCCAATTTTACCAAAATAAACGTAACATTAATCCCCCAAATATTATAAAGTGGATATTAATTTTCATATAAATATTTAAATATTTTTTTCACATATTTTCTGAAAACATGTTGACATCCATAATTTCCATAAAACCTCAATGAAAACATACATGTTTTCGCATTACTTAAATAAAACCACAGATAATAAATTTTATAAATTAAAAAATCATGTAAACTCCCTCAATGATAACATAACCAATTTTTAACAAATAATTAATCAATCCCATGGTCATCAATTCTATCTAGTTTACTTGATCCATATAAATTTCCTCTTTATCCAACCTAAACACCATTATCTCTACATTGGGAACACTTCATGGGTTATCTTTCCCTTAATCACGTGTTTTCCCTAAAATATCACTTTTCCATTAAATAACTTTCTTAGGCCATGAGTAACATGAAACATAATCTTGAAAATATTTAATGAAAAACTTATAATAAACAATGAATATATATTTCACAATTCATATAACAAAATTCATGTGTAACTCCCCGACCCCAATTACCCAGAGTCAGTGCATTATTTCAATACATTGGCATGATTACAAGGAATCATGTCCCGAAGGACCGTTCGGTTTAGCAGTCTTGGAAAATATATTACATACATAAATGTTACATTAAACTTTATAACATAAAAAACAAAATAAATAATCCTTTATTAAATCAATTATTCCCTTGGCTTAACCCTGCATATCAATCGCAATACACTTCTTGGAATCCTGAAAAAAAACATATAAAGGGGTGAGCTCAGATACTCAGCAACGATAACAATACAACAGAAACATTCATAAATAATCATACACATTTAAGGCAATTTATAAGTAAAACAAAATCTTTTTAAACTTGAACTTCAACATAATATGGAAAAAATATAATGATGTAATTTCATTTACTTATTCACATGGATATTCTACTATTCGAATAATCACATCCAATATCACTAACCACTTTCGTATTGATGGAAAGAACAATTCCAGACTATCATAACCACATAGTCAAGGCCTTGTGCCAAGACTATAAATAATATTTTTTCAAGGCCTTGTGCCAAGACACTATTTTGTCTCATGAGACCTACCGATGCATTGAGGAGCTATAGCGGGCTCCAGCCATCACTTACTAAGTCCAATTAATTCCTCATATAAAAAGGTTTAAACATAACATAAACATTCATATTGAAACTAGCATAAAAAATGTCAACAATTTATCCATAAACCATGAATGGTATAAAAATAACACATCCATAGTCAAACATATCACAAAACCTTCAATACAACATGGAATATTTGTATCATAATATATCATCTTCAAACAAGTTTAAAATCCATCAAAGGATGTTAACATAGATGGAAATGATTTGTAAAACTCATTGAGAGAAATATACCTTTTTAATGAAAACATTTAAAAGTCACAAAATTTAGAAAGGAATGCATTTAAATACATTTTTTTAATCAAAGTGTCCCATACCACTTTGAAACTTTTGAAAGGAATTAACATTTTAAAAACATTTATGTCCATATAAATAAATCCTTAAAAATCATTTTGAATACATGGACATTAATGAGAAAGATTTAGAAGAATAAATATTTAAAACATTTGAAATGATGATTTTTTTGAAAAGTTCCTTCAAATAATCCCTTTGAAAACTCTTTCATGAAACATGGAAGTGGATAATAAATATGTCACATTAGATACTTACGTAAAAACAACCTCGGATAATAAAGGGATTGTGAAATTAATGCTTACCAATTTGGTAACTTACGAAACATACACCCCATGATAGAGGAATGATACAATAAATATGTAAATGAACATAAATTAAAGATTATTACACAAAGAATACAATTATGGGCAGTACCTACACCACACAAAAGATAATAGTGCCAATATGGCATGAATCTCACAGTATTAAGAAGTGAGATGAAAACCCCTTACCTTGCACTTTCCTTTAGTCAATGGTACCTTTAACCTCATGTATGAATACCTTAGTATGTTATTAAATTATACCTGAACCATATTAATATTTATGACATCATAAATTATTCATTTATGACTTTATACTACCCATTTCATAATAATTTCAATGTTAAATTAACATTTCGGGTAATAATCGCTTTCTTTATCATTCGTGTTTTAACTTGTTACTCTTGATTGTATCACTTAGATCATGATTTAAATACTTAAAAAATATAATACATGATTTATATATCATATATATTAAGAATATAAATATTTATAATAGACATATATATGAAATGGAAAACACCGTTTATGGAGACGGTAGTCCCTACGTACGCATAAACACTGTTTCCGTTTTTATAACGTATTGAACGAAACTAAGTGAATAAAATATATGTAAGTACATATATATATATATATATCTAGTATAGTTATTATGTCATATATTACAAACATATTAGTAATATATATTTTTATAATCGTCGATGAATGGTGAATGCGGAAATGAATCGCATCGCATCGTGGAGACGGTAATCCGTACATACGCATGAGAGACAATATCATTTCCTTAAAAGGATGGAATTGGATGATATATTAATTTTACAGAGACATTATCATGTTATTTTCATTATTTATGTTCATATTACTCATCATTATATCCATCCAAATAATATAGTGTTGAAAAACACATTACACCCCGACACGGTAAATCGTACATACGCACGCATGGTGACATTATCATTCATAATATGGATAGAATAATTAATATAGTTAAGAAATATTTATAATAACATAACAGTATATAGAAGATACTGGAGTTATTATTTTAGAATGTAAATACCAAATAAAGAAGAAGTGGAAGAAGAAAGGAACTTGAAAGAGGGTGGTGAAATCATTACTTCTTCTTCGGGTTCTTCCTTTTGATTTGATCAAAAGGGATCCTTATGTTGGATTTTTGATAAAACTAAGGCCTATAATTTGTAGTGAGGGAATTTTTTAGGATATTTGGTCATGGGTTGTCAGAGCCAAATGGGTTTGGAGGTGTGATTTTGAGAAAAGGGGAAGTGTCCTTTTATAGGAGGGGTGAGGGTCACTTTAGGAAAAGATTAAAGTATTAATTTATTATACAATACAATTCATTGTATAATGGTTAAAAATGAATTTATTTAGATCCTTAGGTGGTTATGGGTCGAAATCCTATAAACCAATAGTTTTTATTCATGTTTAGCTTACCATTGTAGCCTTATCATTTAGATTTAACTCTTAGTTAAATAGTTTAACTTTTACCAGGTCTTCTTGTATTCTTACTATATATGGTTAATAAACTTACTCTAAACTTCCAAAAGAACCTCAAGTTTCTCATTAATGACATATATAATATTATTTAATCCATTTTCCCTAAACATACATTTTTAGGAACATTATATAACCAATAATATAGTGTTTGTTTTAAATATTAATTTATGTCAATTTTGACACTATTTGGTATTTTGGTTTTGTGAAAGCCATCAAAATTTGATTAATTCAAAAAAAATACATTGAATCATCCATAAAATTTAATATTCACCTTTAAAATTAGAGTATGTCATAAAATATTTGAAATTATATTTATTTTAATATTTATAATACCATTTATTTGATTCTTTCATTAATAATGTAATTATTGTATCATCATTGTGTCATTTTTCCTTTACTTTAAGTTAATTAATCTAAATTGTCATTATCACTTACAAGGTGCTAAAAGGGGTCCCAAAATCGACCCAAAGATTCCTATGGTCTTTAATGACTCCACAAATAAGGTTTGGACAAGTGTTAAGGTAATTTTGAATTATTATAATATTCTTTTTACCTTGAATTACCCTATTTACCTTTAACCACGATAAATAAAAGTCAAAAGTTACTATTAACCAAAAAATATTTTCATATTATTGAACCAAATTTTACTTACATATGACAACCATGTATTTAATATTTTCAAAATTCAACTCGCAGAAGTGGTATAATTATTTTAATGAAAAAGTCAGTTTTTTTAACTACTACTAAGTGGTTTCATTATTCACCAAAAATTGATGTTTTTCAGAAAAATACCAAATATTCAGCCTAAGATATATTTGATATTCTGAATTCAAAAATGATTTCTATTTTTCTAAATTAAAAACATAGAAGTGGCATTAATTAATTTCACATTAATTCTCGTTCTTAAAACAAATAGCGTGTTTTTAAGAAACAATAACTATCAAAAGATTGACACTTGTTTATCTATAATTTCATTATGAAATTAATTTCGATGACTAAAATTGGATTAAAGGGTAAAATATAATCTAATTATACTTTCAAAACATTAAAACATATAATTCAACACTATAAATTATTTTGATTAAAAAAAAATTTCCGTTAAAATATAGTATTTTTCACTATTCACCCAAATATGAAAGTTGTCAAAAAAACACCAAAAAATTATTGAAACTAAATTATTATGTCCCAATTATAAAGAAGAAGTTTATTTTGTCAAATTTAATATATAAAAGTTTCAAATATTGGATTTAAAAAGGGTTCGCCATTAAAAGGTGGTAAAATTGCATTTTTTTTTTAAAATCGTTATTCTGGAAAAAATGAATTTGTTCATAATTATGTTTAAGAAACTCATAATATGGATTCTGAAATTATAAGTATTATATAATGTTCAAAATTTAGTTAATACTATTCATAACCGCTTTTGAACGGCTAGTTTGGTAAGCCGTGATGCGCTTGAACTCTTTGTTGCGAGTAGTGCAAGTTATTGCATTACTTTGAAAAAATAACGTACTATGAAATCTTGGGGTGTTACATTCTTCCCTACTTGAATAAATTGAATCCTCACAATTTGAAATTTCTCTTCGAAAATAATAGGTTGAAAATAGAAAAAAACATTTTTGGGAATACCCACATCGGAAATTGGGTTAATAAAATTTAGCCTTAATAAGAGGAAAAGGGGAATGAAAAAGTCACCACCAAATATTAATCTTGATTAGGAGAACTTTGGTGGAAATTAGAGACACATAATTGGAGGAATAATTTGAATATTTATAGGGAGTTATTGAGGTCATCAATCACAAACAATTGTAGAATTGTGGGCCTCAAAGCCACCAATCTATGATGATTTAAAATACCATTGGTTCAACAAATCATAAGGTATTAGGATAACACATTTTTTGTTTTAAGATCACTTCCATAAAGTTTAATAATTAATTTACCCATATAATATGTGGGAAAAAATTGTATATATATATATATACTTGACAAGTATAGTTTCATCCTTCAACTAATTCCTACCACAAACTCATCTTTCACTCAAAAAAATATTCTATTTATCATAATCGTATAGGTTTCCAAAAAAATGAATTTATAATTTATCTACCAGACCTTTTAAAAAAACTAGATTATTCAATCTAGGACATCACGTGGGCCAGTAGTAGGTGATACACACTTTTCGCCCTTCGGTTGTGGGTTCATGTCCCGCGGCCTTGCCCGACGCGACGGGTTGCCGCCCGACCTCCGGGTTGTCCATTTATGGAAATCCAAAAATAATCTCAAACTGGAATTATCCAAAATACTTCTTTCCAAACTCATAGTCCAAAATTTATAAGGAAATAAAACCCAATTAATATCATTTTGACCATCTAATAACATGTAAACACCTTCGTCATGTATTCTTTAAAAACACCGCAACATCATGAATTACTATAAAACCTTATTTACTACATTCATGCTCCCTTATTCCTTATAGAATACTAGATATACTCTTTCTGTCCAAAAATTTTGTAAACTCTAACAATTATGGAATATACAAATCATTAATTAGTTTCAAGGTATTCAAGAATATCCAATATAATTTATCCAAATCAAACATGTATTATTCCAAAATCACTACCTCTGTATCAGAACCATATTATGGTTAATCTTTCTCTCAACCATATATTTCAAAAAATTTAATCTATTATTGAGTCACTTTTCTTTGTTCCACACAATCTAAAGTCCTTAATGAAATATTACTATAGTACAATCCTTATATACTCAATAATTATTATAACCAGTATGTCATTGATACAACACTAAAATGGAATAATTCTTTAATAAAAACATAAGAACTCTAATCATTCATCCTCATCTGTGGAAGTATCATAACTTAATTATTATCCAATAGCATCATTTGGGGCATACTCTAATTATTTGTACATTGGTTCTCGTAGTGTCCCAACTCCTTGCAGATGAAGAATTTTACATTTGAAAACTTTTTCTTACCCTTGAAATCACGTACTTGGTGTCCTTTTTCTCCATACTTATAACAAACTCCCATTCCCTTCAAGAATTTACCAAGGTGATTCATTCCACATTTATCACATATTGGAAAATCCTTCCTTCCCTTATTCCCTTTACACATCTTTCTATCTACAAGACTTTTCTTCTCTGGATTCCCTTCAAGGCCATAGGATTCACAGATTTCATTACTAGTCTTATTAACACATGATACTATTTATTCATATGATGAAAATACGTGGGAGATTATTTACATTCTAAATTTTGTCTAAATACCATGAATTATATGACCCGTCTTACTCTTTGGATCATACGTATTGTTGGAGTTCTCATTCCTTCAACTGGGTTCTATTTCTAAACAATGGCATACACTAGGTCAGTTTATGAATCACAATTGATAATTCCAAACATGTAAAATACCTAATGTAAATTGAACGGTTTATGGATATGATCCATAATCACTAAAATGTTTTCTTTGAGGAGGTATATACTCATAAACCCTTCATAGTGGTTTGTAAAGAAAATGAGAATTATCCTAAGCGTATCCCCCGGGAGTGTCGTAACCAAGAGTGCAGCAAGGCCCGTTGTCCTGCACCAGTTCCCATTCTAGTCTAGCTCAAAGCGGGGTTTTCGGGATTTACCCCTAGGTACATCTATACCATAGCCACCTCTACCTGCTCGTATTTAGACAAGGATTTATTTTCTTAGAAAACTCAAAAAATCTCTACATTACAAAAATTATAGGAAGTCCTTCTATACTAATCCTCAAAGTCTATCTTAGGTCTATGTTATCTAATCAGTGTTTAGCTAAATATAGCTTACAAGTTTATTGATAAACTTCCTATGATACCAACTGTAAAACCCCGACCCCAGTTACCCAGAGTCGGTGAATTATTTTAATACATTGGCATGATTACAAGGAATCAAGTCCTGAAGGACCGATCGGTTTAGCAGTCTTTGAAAAAAGATTACATACATAAATGTAACATTACACTTTAAAACATAAAAAACAACATAAATAATCCTTTATGAATGCCATTATTCCCTTGGCTTAACCCTTCATATAAATCACAATACACTTCTTGGAATCCTGGGAAAAATAAAACATAGAAAGGGGTGAGCTCTGATGGTCAGTAAGGATAACAATACGGCGGAATCTTTCATAAATAAGAATAAACATTTAAGGCAATGTATAACTAAAAAAATATCATTTTAAACATGAACTTCAGAATAATATGGAAAAAATATAATGAAGTAATTCCATTTACTTATTCACATGGATATTGTACTAGTCCAATAATCACATGCAATATCACTAACCACTTTCATATCGATGGAATGCATAATGCCAGACTATCATAACCACATAGTCAAGGCCTTTTGAAAAGACTACAAATAATATATCGTCAAGTCCTTGTGCCAAGTCACTATTTTGTCTCATGAGATCTACCGATGCATCCAGGAGCTATAGTGGGCTCCACCTATCACTTACTAAGTCTAATTCATTCCTCATATGAAAAGTTTTAAACATAATATAAACATTTGTATTGAAACTAACATATGAAATGTCAAAAAATTATCCATAAACCATGAATGGTATAAAAATAACACATCCATAGTCAAACATATCACAAAACCTTCAATACAATATGGACGATTTGTATCATAATATATCATCTTCAAACAAGTTTAAAATCCATCAAAGGATGTTGACATAGATGAAAATGATTTGTAAAACTCTTTGAGAGAAATATCCCTTTTTCATGAAATCATTTAAATGTCACACATTTTATAAAGGAATAAATTTAAAGAAATTTTTGAATCAAAGTGTCTCATACCACTTTGAAACTTTTGAAAGGAATTAAAATTTTAAAAACCTTCATGCCCATATAAATAAATCATTAAAAATCATTTTGAAGACATGGACATTAATGAGAAATATTTAGAAGAATTAATATTTAAAACATTTGAAATGATGTTTTTGTAAAAAAGTTCCTTAAAATAATACCTTTGGAAACTCTTTCATGAAACATGGAAGTGGATAATAAATATTTCCCATTAGATACTTACGTAAAAACAACCTCGGATAATAAAGAGATTGTAAAATTAACCCTTACCAATTTGGTAACTTACGAAACATACACCCCATGAAAGAGGTATCATACAATGAATATGTAAATACACATAAATTAAAGTGTATTACACAAAGAATACAATTATGGGCAGTACATACACCACAAAGAAGGTAATATTGGCAATATGGCACAAATCTCACGGGAATTAGGAGTGAGATGAAAACCCATTACCTTGCACTTTCCTTTAGTCGAGGGTACGTTTAACCTCTTGTATGAAGACAGTAGTATGTTATTAAATTATACCAGAACCATATTAATATTTATGATATCATACATTATTCATTTCTGACTTTATACTACCCATTTCATAATAATTTCCATGTTAAATTAACATTTCGGGTAATAATCGCTTTCTTTATCGTACGTGTTTTAACTTGTTACTCTTGATTTTATCACTTAGATCATGATTTAAATTATTCCAGAAAATAAAACATGATATATATATCATATATATTTATAATATAAATATTTATAATAGACATATATATGAAATGGAAAACACTGTTTATGGAGACGGTAGTCCGTACGTACGCATAAACGTTGTTTCCGTTTTCATAACATATTGAACAAAACTAAGTGAATGAAATATATTTAAGTAGATATATATATATATATATATTTCCAGTAGAATTATTATTTCATATATTACAAACATATTAGTAATATACATTTTTATAATCGTCGATGAATGATGAATGTGGAAACGAATCTCATCGCATCGTGGAGATGGTAATCTGTACGTACGCACGAGCGACAATATCATTTCCTTAATAGTGTGGAATTGGATGGTATATTAATTTTATAGAGACATTATCATGTTTTTTTAATTATTTATATACATATTAATCATCATTATATCCATCCAAATAACATAGTGTTGAATAACAAATTACACCACAGCGTGGAGATGCTAAGCCGCACGTATGCACGCATGGTGACATTATCATTCATAATATGGATAGAATAATGAATATAGTTGTGAAATATTTATAATAACATTACAGTATATTGAAGATAATGGATTTATTATTTTACAATGGAAATAACAAAGAAAGAAGAAGTGGAAGAAGAAAAAAACTTGAAAGAGGGTGGTGAAATCATTACCTCTTCTTTGGGTTCTTCCCTTTGATTTGATCAAAGGAGCTTCTTAGGTTGTCTTTTTTATCAAAATAAGTCCTCTAGGTTGAAGTGAGGGAAGTTGGAAGGATTTTTGGGCATGGTTTGGCCGAGCCAAATGTCTTTGGAGGTGTGATTTTGAGAAATGGGGAAGTGTCCTTTTATAAGAGGGGTGAGGGTCACTTTAAGAAAAGATTAATGTATTAATTTTTTATACAATAATATTAGATTTATAATGGTTCAAAATGTATTTATTTATATACTTAGGTGGTTATGGTTATAAATCCTCTCAACCAATAGGTTTTAGATAGGTTTAGGTTTTCATTTTTACCTTATCATTTAGATTTAACTCATAGTTAAATAGTTTAACTTTTACCGTGTCTTCTTGTATTCTTACTATATATGGTTAATAAACATAATCTAAACTTCCAAGAGAACCTGAAGTGGCTCATTAATGACACATATAATATTATTTAAACCCTTTGAACTAAACTTACCTTTTTTGGACCATTATATCACCAATAATATAGTATTTGTTTTAAAAATTAATTTATGTCAATTTTGACACTATTTGGTATTTTGTTTTTGTGAAAGTCATCAAAACTTTATTACTTCGAAAAAGATACATTGAATCATCCCTAACATGTCATATTCAACTTGAAAATTAGTGGATGTAATAAAAACATTTAAATTATATTTATTTTAATATTTATAATACCATTTATTTGATTCTTTCATTAATAAGGTAATTACTGCATCATCATTGTGTCATTAATAAATTTAATTATTTAATATTTAAAATTTATAATGAAAATACCATTATATAGGAAATATATATATATTTCCAATGAATATTTATAGTCGAAAATATAATTTATATAACCATTTTTAAAAATCAATTTACTAAAAGATATTTGTTTTTGTCATTTTTTCCTTTAATTTAAGTTAATTAATCTAAATTGGCATTATCACTTCCAAATGGCTCAAAGAGGTCCCAAAATCGACCCAAAGACGCCCATGGTCGTTAATGACTCCACCAATAAGTTTTTGATGTGTGTTAAGGTAATTTTTAATTATTATAATATTATTTTACCTTGAATTACCCTATTTACCTTTAACCGCGATAAATAAAAGTTAAAAGTTACTATTCAAAAAAAAATATTTTTTTCTTATTGAACCACATTTTACTTACTAATAACAACCATGTATGTCAGATTTTCAAAATTCAACTCACAGAAGTGGTAAAATTCATTTTAATGAAAAATTCAATTTTTTTAACTACTACTAAGTTGTTTCACTATTCATCAAAAATTGAAGTTTTTCAGAAAAAGGCCAAATATTAAGCCTAAGCTATATTTTATATTCCGAATTCAAAAATTATTTCTCTGTTTATAAATTCAAAACATATAAGTGGCATTAATTAATTTCAAATTAATTCCCGTTCTTAAGACAAATTACGTGTTTTTAAGAAACAATAACTATCAAAAGATTGACACTTGTTTATGTATAATTTCAATGTGAAATCAATTCCAATGACCAACATTGGATTAAAGGGTAAAAATATAATCTAATTATACTTCCAAAACATTAAAATTTATAATTCAACACTATAAATTATTTTGATTAAAAAAGTTGTTTTCAGTTAAAATATAGTATTTTTCACTATTCACCCAAATATGAAAGTTATCATAAAAAAACCAAAAAGTTATTGAAACTAAATTATTATGCCCCAATTTAGAAGAATAGGGTCATTTTGTCAAATTGAATATATAAAAGTATCAATGATTGGATTTAAAAAGGGTTCGCCATTAAAAGGCGGTAGGATTTCATTTTTTGAAAAAAAAATATTTTATCTGAACAAAAAATGAATTTGTTCTTACATTATGTCTAAGATACTCATAATATGGATTATAAAATTATAAGGATTATATAATGTTCAAAATTCAGTTAATACTATTTATAACTGCTTTTGAACGGCTAGTTTGGTATGTCATGATGCGCTTGAACTCGGTGTTGTGAGTAGTGAAATTTATTGCATTACTTTGAAGAAATAACGTACTATGAAATCTTGGGGTGTTACATCCTTAATTCTAATACATAAAAACTTTAATCATTCCACTTAATTCTCAAAAAAACTAGTCTTCATTAACTTATTCCTTAATAAATTATTCCTACAATATGAAAATTTAATCATTTCTCAAGATTCATCAAATTCAATTTTATTATGGTTCTTAAGTTAAACATAAAAAAACAATTATAACATTATATATCTTTCATATGTTATTAATGATCTCTTCATCATTAGTAGAAAAAACCATTATTTTTATTACATTAAAAATTCTCTTATAAATCTTTCCCCTAGGATATAAATTTGTATAATTCCCATACATTCCACTTTTATAACATTTAACCATTGATGATGCCTTATAAAAACCATTATTCTCATCTATTGAGTTGACCAAACTTTTAGTTTTTCCATAGAAATTACTTTCTTTGTGTTCCTTTCCACAATAAAACATCTTCTCGTCCCTCTAAGACATTCCCTTGAGTGATCATACCACATTCTCAACATGTCGGAAATTTTGTCTTCTTTTCTCCATCGTCTCCACCACCCAATATTTTAGCAAACTCTATCATTGTATTTTTTGGCGAGTTATATATTTTGTTAAGGTGAATTTTTTTAACCATATATCATGATAATTAATTAGGAATAATCATTGTATCTTTCACTCCAGTCATCATCCCATTTGGTTTCCAATCAACGAATTTTCTATTACATTCTAAATAATATTTTTCCTTATGGTTCCCATTGTTTACTAACCCCAAAAAGAATAGTGTGAGAAACAATAACCATAGTGTAATACCACATAATAATGAATAGTAAGGACCATTTTCATGTTATAGGGAAGTCTTTGGTCAACCACAACATGATTTTTTGTTTTTAGTACCCTTGGTACATCTAGTCCAAAACCATAAACACTTGTAGTATCTAGAGAGAGATGTAATTTATTGAAAACCACTCAATAGATCCTCCTCTAATATTCTATGATATTTTCATATACTTGGAATTATCCTTATAGATTTCATTAGAGTTTTCTCATCCTAATTTCAAAAGGTTTGACTAAACCTTACCTTAATATGAATGTTCTAATACAAAAATATTACATTTTAGTATATGAATATTCATTACATAAAAATAAGATCCATTCCAAAATCATTTTGGTATGGTGCCTTTGGATACATAAACACATATGCATATGTACCATAAGTGAGTTATGTGATCTCTCACTAAGTTCTTCATATCACCAATCTTAAACATATCATAAGTAATATCTTTCTTCATAGCTTAGGATAATGAAACATAAGAAAGGGTGATCTCAGATACACAATAAATTTTTAGAAGGTAGATATTAATATAACATGAGCATATGGGTATGGGAACATGAGAATAACATTTGAAAACTATTACCTACATATCATATATCATTAATTCTAGTTATGGTATATATATTGGTAGTTCATAAGACATTAATAATAATGGAATCAATGATCATGATCCCTGAGAGAATATAATTTTCATAAGACACATATTTTTTTCATAAAAATAATCATAGAAATTATTATATTAGTGATATCCACCAAGTCATTCGTAACATGTTAGGAATGGGATAACTACTCATGTACCATCTATCAGGCTTTAGAAAACCTCCCTTGTACTCTCCTAAGAGGTTTGGGTAACCTCTCATAAACCATATAAACTCATATAACATTAATTATTACCCAATGATTTGGAGGGATATACATTTATCACACGTCACATAATGAAAATAATACATATGTGTTTATAAAGAGAATAAATAATTCATTATATAAGAACCCATAAAAATAAATGGTTTTAATAAACAATTCATCATAGTATAACCTGTTGAAAAGAAAAGAGATTAATAATCATTTATTCATTTCATGAATGAGTAAATTATGAAAAATAAGAATGTTTCATAAGTATTTTATCACGGTATATCCAATGGAAGATAAATGGGATTCATAAACATCTTTTCATCATAAGCCTAAACCATTTAAAGAAATAATATGAATGGTAACCCTATCAATAAAGCATATATAACATCAAATGTAGTTTTATTTGATGTAAACTGATTTTAAAATACCAGTTGAAACTTTTAATAATGAAAATATCATTCTTTCTTTGAAAACACTGTTTAAAACATAAAAAATTTCTAAAATTCTTTTCATTATAAATATCCATGGAAATTTATAATGTAATATTTAAAAATAATTTAAAATTTTTCTCGACAAAAATAACCTTTTCAATTTAAGAAACACTTTTTAAATCATAAAAAATATTAAAATTCATTTTTTTTAAAATAACCTTGAAAACATATATATGAAATTAAAAAAATCATTTAAATAAATTCATGAGGGAAACAAATTTCATTGAAAATAACTTTTTAAAAATAATAATTAATAAAAAAATGGGAATCATTTTATTTTAAAAGTCACTTTGATACGTATAATTAAATATTTAAAAAAATGAGTGGTCATTACAGCATTAAATTTCATACATGTTATGTCAAAGATTCAACTTCCATTGTTGGAAAAAACAAAATGAGCCTTGTTTTCAAAATGAAATAAATATTTGTTTTTAAAAAATTCAAAAAATTCAAAAAACTAGTAAAAATAACTATAAAAAATTATAGAGTGACATTTTTTTTAATTTTTTAGAAAATATGGATATAGAAGGAAAATGGGTTTTTGAACCAATAGTGAAATAAGGGAGGTTTTTATTAAAAACATTATTTTGGAATAATGAGTACATAAAGAGAAGAAAGTGAATGGGAAACATATATTCTTAGTAAATAATAAGAGGAGAAAAAAATTCATGATTTTATTTAGAGATAGGTTATAATATTTTGTCTTCAAAATCATAATCATAAACAATCCTGGTAAACAATGAGATTGTAACATCAAACCATTACAGATTTTGTATCTTTGGAATCATAGGCACTACAAAAGAATAATGTATAATGAATAATTTAATATAATTTGAATAAGTATATTAATGATACAAAATGTAAAAGGGGTATTATATACACCTCATTGAAGAAAAAATGTGTGTAACATAATTTATGCCTGAAAAAAAGAATTTTGAGAAAAAAATCGCTTGCCACTTTTGTAAATTTTTAAGAGTAAAACCAATGAAATATAGATCCAAACAATTGATATTTAAATCCCAATTATGATAATTATAATAATAAAAACAATATAATCATGGTCAGTATATACACCACAAAAAATAAATAGGTGGTGAATATGGAATGTGTCTCACATAAGTAAAACGTGAGATAGAAATCCCCTATCAAAATCCTCAACTTCCTTCATAAACATTAAAACTAATGAATAATAAATATGAGTTTAATATTAATCTATTATAGAATCATATATATATATATCATAACATGTATTATTTACTTATGACCTTCATTACTGGTTTATCAATAATTCCTTGTTAAAATCATGTTTCAGTAATAACAAATTTGTTTTTCATGTATATTTTGATATTTTATTTTTGGTCTTCTTACTTTTATCAAAGTTCCATAATATCCATAATTTTAAAAATAATATAAATATTATATATATTCAGTATATATGTACTTAGAATAATCCGTAAAAGATAGAGATTGAAAATGAAATACATCATTCATAGAGATGGTATGTCGTATATACACATGAACGCTATTTCTTTCATGAATAAAGTAACAAAAGAATGGTAAAAATATATATTAAATTTATATATGCATATTAATTATATATATATAAAATATATTAATTAAATTTACCCTATTACCTTCCTTGCAAATTGTTAGTGAAAAATGATTCACATCCCTTTGCGAGGCAGTAGTTCGCCATACACATGAATGACGTTATCGTATCCTCCATCATAGATAAATTAAGATGTTATATGTGACATATTTATTACAGAGGTATAATTATGTTAAAAATATCATATATATTAATTTAATTTATACATATTTCCATAAAAGTAAAATAGAAATGAGAAACACATCATATCGGTTCGAGAGGTGGTAGTATGCCTTATATACAAGCGATGTTATTTTTTTCATATGGGTTGGTATGTAAGAATTTAGTTGTATTATTATAATTAAGGATATATAATAATTTCAAAAATAATATATATTTATATATATATATATATATATTAAATCCATCATTATATTCATCTGTGAGAGGGGGTGATGGAAAATGAACATCAATTTTCAAGGCGACAATTCGTCGTACACACGATCAACAGTTTCATTTATCATTTGATAGAAGGTAATATTCATATAGGTTATAAAATTAGCATAATAAAATATTAGTATATTTGATATATATTTATTATTATATTTTAATATTTTAATTATATTTTATTGAGTTAAAAGAAGAATTAAAACAAAAACTCATAGTTAAAATCCTTATCTCTTCTTTAGACAACCTCATTATGATTTACCTAAATCCTTCCAATATTGACTATCTGATATCAAAAATACCTAAAATATGTTTAAAGGTAATTATTTAATGCATTTTTTCAGGTATTTTATGAATTAAAGGGTTTTTAAAGTTTCAATAGAGGAGTACAGTTGGTGGCCTTTCAAAGTGGGGAAGGGGACACACATGGAAGTTTTGAAGTGAATAAATTGTACCCACATTGTTCACATTACATAAGGCACACAAATGGAACATTATCAAACCTTAAAATCTATATGATCGAAATATGACCATAAAATGAGTTTTGTAAAAGTTTCTAAGGAATTTTATCCCTTATATATTTACATTAACTCCATGGTAAACATTTTTTAACCTTAACCATAATAATTACTTTTTACTATTTTTACAATTCATTTTGATCAAAATACCATAAAATTCAAGAGGCTGGTGAAGCTGCTCCTAATAAAATCTTATTAAAAAATAAAATTTCATAAATAAATTACAAAGTAGCTTTACAAATTTGGGTATGAATGTCAACACACGAATCCAAAGAAACCAAATTGTAACAAGAATCTAGTAACATAAAAGACCAAATAGAACTAAAATCCATAATGGGCCTTTTGGAAGGGGAATGAGAATCTTGATTGGCCTCCCTATAGACACGAGTGACATCAATAGATAAAGACTTATCTAGATGAATGAATTCAATCCATGAAGGCAGTATTCTCCATGGTACATTATTAGAGTGACTTTTGAGAATCTGAAATCCAACAGTTTAATCACACTCCAACCACCACTCACACCAGAAAAAGTGAAAAAAAATATTTGATTACCTTGATCATTAACCATAAATCATCCTTCATGTCAAAAACATTTCCAATAAAGCAATATAAACAACCTTTAATGAGTCCATAATGAGTACAAAAGATGCCTCCACGGCTTGAGAGATCAGGTTCACTTAAAGCTGGCTTGTCAACAATAACATTCATCTATAACCGAATCGAGGGAATCCAAAAAATATATCTAGACACCAGAGTACCCGCATGAAAATCATTGAACTTGTTATGCACTTCACACATCTGAATATTTGAAGCATCCATAATCCCTCTATGAATATCTAGAGTACCCGAATGAAAATCATGTTATTAATTATTGAACACCCGCTCCTTTCGGTACCTCCATATTAATGATAAGATACTAACCTTAGTAGAAGGTTGTAGAAGCTATATATTTTCAATGTTATTAGAACTGTAGAGATAAGTAAACATAGAATTGAGACTCTAAAAATCAAAAGTGCAGTGAAAATTATCATGGATGTACTGCCACAACTTGAATGTGAAGCAGCTTTAGACAAAGATATGATTAATGGAATCCTCATTACACATGTAGAAAAAACACACTGAAGCTAAGTGAATTCCCTTTCTTTGAATCACACATTTATTTGGAAACCCATTCTTCCATATTTTCTAGATCAAAAGAAAATCAACAAGAGAAATAAAAGGTTTTCTAAAACATGATAACCATATTTTTAAGGTGATTGGCATACCACAATGAAACCTATAGAATTATAAGGTAGTGAAATGACCAACCATAATGGGAATCCATATGAGAATATTAGAGTCAGTGTACACCTACCTGGAGAACTCCATAACAAGATGTCTAGATAGCAGGATGAAAATTCAAAAAGCAACCTGAATATCAGATATAGTAGCATTGTTTATACGTGTAGGTATAACAGAATCATCACAAATAGTCTTGGATAAACAGGGGAACTCCAACAGTTTAATTGGGACTACTTACACACAACCCATTTAGATCATTCCAGAATCCCACGATAGGTTTTCTTGATAGTCGGCCAAACAGATGATGGGACATACACAACATACCCATTATAAATAATAGTAAAAAATATGATGTTAATAAATTCTAGATAAGGGTCAAAAATGGTCAAAAATTTTCATGTAAAGTTCTTAACTATAGTGTCATTAAAGATCATGAGATCTTTAATCCCCACTCCACCCATATTAATTGGTTTTATACATTTTTCTCAAGAAACCGTAACCATATTCTTCTCATGAATCAAACCAAACCACAAAAAATTATGAATCATGCATTATAGGTCCATGATAAGTGTCATTGGATATTTATAAAATGAAAAGGAACAAATAAACATCGATGTAATAATAGAATTAAATGAAAAAATTATACCAGACTGAGAAATTTTCTTACCATTCCAAGTTTATAATTTATTTATAATTCTCAAATAAATACATTCCATGTGAATCCCTTTCACCTTGCCCGAAAATGTGATAATCCAAGACAGATGAAATCCAAGGAACCTTGCTTCACACCAAGTCTTCTCGCCACTCTATTCTTCTTGTTGAAAAGCACTCTATCTCGAAACATGAATGGGTATTTTCTCTAGTTGATAACCTGACCAGAAACTTCCTTATAATGATTAAATATTAATTTGATATAAGAAATCATAACTTTGTTAGCCTTAGAAAAAATAAGGATATCATCATCATATAAAAAATGATAAGGAGTAAAGAGGTCTCTCCCAATCTTCATTCTATTATAGAGACCACGATTATAAATCTTAGAAATGAAATGACTCAGATAGTCTTCAGCTATAACAAAAAATAATCTTTGAAATATGATCACCATACCTGACACCTCTAGAATGCTGAAATAAACCCCTTGGGGACCAATTGACAAGGATGGAGATTCTGTCACATTTGAGAATAGAATAAACCAAACTGATTAATCATTGAGAAACCCCAGGAACTTTCTGAACACCAAATATGAAATTCCATTTTATTGTGTCAAATGCCATATAGATGTCAATATTTGAAGCCATGTTACCAATGTTTTCATTTTTTCTCATTATGTTCACACATTTAGAAGTAGTGAAGAGGTAGTTCTGTATATTCCTCTCAGGAAAAAATACAAACTCATTTGGTGAAATGAGGTCCTTTATAATCATACATAATTTCTGATTTAAATTTTTACTAATCACCTTCAAAATAAGGTTACCAATGGCAACATGATTGAAATTTTTGATATCGAGGGAATTATATTTTTTAGGGATTAAGGAAATGAAATTGGAGTTCACGCCATTAGGAAAATATGAATGATTAAAGAACTCACTCAAAGCATTAGACACATCAATATGAACAATAACCTGGTAAAACATAAAAAAATTGTTGGTGAAACCATCAGGACTAGCAGTGCTATCAATTTTTAAGGACAAACTTGGTGTATGAATTTCTACCACATTGGGTATCTCAAAAAGTTTCGTATTTTTATAGTCCTAAATACAATGTTCAAAACAACTAGCCATTTTTGGAGTGTTATCCTCCCCATAATCCATATAAAGAGACTTAAATTAACTATTTAAAACATTTTAATTCTCACTGTTAGAACTAGAAAATATCCAATTAAGATTTAAAGAATTGATATTTTTCCTTGACTTTTTCTCCCTATACATATAGTGAAAGTGCCCGAAATACCTATCCCCCTCCTTTAACTACCTGACACTAAATTGTGTATGATCAATATTATCCTTAAGGGACAAAAGGCTATCAATCTAGGAAAGGACATGAATATCCTCCTACGAAGGCATAATATGACTAGTACTGTTTTGCTGATAGAGTTCGAAAATAAATTCATATTCCTTGATATCCTTATTAAGATGATAAAATGAGTTTTTACCCCATTTTTTGAGTCTTTATTTAATTTACTTCAACTTTCTAGCAAGAATGTGCGTCAAATTGCCCAAAAATTTCCTTCCAAGAATCCAAGAAAATCTCTATACAACCAGGTACCATAAGCCATGTATTTTTGAATTTAAAAGGCAAGGGAGTTGACCAAGAAATGTTATCAAGAATATCAGCCGATGATAGAAAATGATCATAGTGAACCATTGGAAGGGTGATACGAGATATATTAAGAGCACTACTTCTCTCATCAATATCAAGGAAAATCTATCCAATTTACTAAACTTCCTCCCATTAATCATATATCTTCTCCGGGTGGGAATCTCAAGTATCCCACATTTATCAATACAGGAAAGAAAATCACTTGAAGAAATTATACAAAAGTTGCATCTAGTTTCTTCATCTACCAAAATAATGGAAATAAAGTTACCAAATATGATCCAATTATGACTCATAGATAATGAAATAGATTCATGTTTTCTCTAATGAGATATTATTTGAATATAAAGATTGAAGGTATAAAAAAGGAAATAAAAAGAGCAATAATACTAAAACTAAAAGAAATAGTGACAGACTGAAGATCACTAATACAGAAATTGATAACAAAGTTTTCATGATTTAGAAACCATAGGGATTCCACATCATCTTACAATTTTTTATTTTAAATATAGGAGTAACCAATGGAGTTTCATTTGAACAATTTTCAATTATCAAAGGTTATTCTTGGTTCAACAATAATAATGAGTAATGGTTTGTTTTTCAAAATTAAATGCCTAATGGATTTGACTGTGGGAGGGTTATGAAGCCCCTAGAAATATCTGAAGAGTTCCTTCATTGGTTAAGGGCCTTGAACCTTGTATTAGGTACTTCGTATCTTTTTTTCCTTTCTTGAGGAAGAGACACTAGTGTAATTCCCTCCTCACCTACTAAAATGTACTCAAAGGAAAAATCAACGGAGGTTTTCCCAGGTGGAGGTGATTATTTATTACCTTAATCGAAATCTATAAGGCTTAAAGCATCAAAAATTTCAGAGGATTCAATTGGAAGAATAATGAGACTTCTAGGAAATTTCTTCCTAGTAGATTTAGAAGGGGACACCTATGAGAAAGATCCACTAATTTGTTCACCATCTGCTGCAACCGTGAGGGAATCCAATATTCCATATGTAGGTGGATCCATATGTTTTATAGGTGATGCATGGGTAAAGTCCTTGACTGGAAGAATCTAATCAGATACAACATCAATAGAGTCTTCAACAGTTGATTGAACCACAATATTATGAAAATTATGTGAGAATAGATGGAAAAAATCTAGAGAAGTTCCCCGGTTAACAAAAACCTATTCAGGTAAAGGAATTATACCTTCAACAATCCAAATAATATCCATAACAGGCTTCTTTCTTGGTTCAAAAATAGGATCCATCAACAATGCAGTTTCCTCACTATCATGAGTACTAATAGGGGTCTGTTGAGAGACCAAGACAACAGAATCTTAAGTGTCAGGGGATGAAACTGTAAGATTGGCTGGGTTCCATGCCTAGATGGGAACATCAGTAGGGCTACCATCATCCTTGTTAATATTAATAGAGGGAAAATATTCTCAAAAATTTAATTCATATTGCCATAAATGTTTCTAAATTCAAGGGGGTGGGGGGTTCATCCAGTTTCACATTGGTTGGACCTTATATGAAAGGTTTGTCAATAATAAAAAGAATTCCATCCTTCCCAGACATCCTCCTACAAGTGGCATTATCATGACCCCTTATCTTATAGAAACTAAAAAACATATTCATGTCCAGTAATAGACACCATGAACAAAAAACTAACAATTCACATAGAAGTTTGGTTTTCTCTCATAAAAGATTTCCAAATTTAAACTATAATCCATTATGTCTAACATAACCTCATCAACTAGAGTAGTGAACATATCAACTTCAACAATGATCCTTACATAGTGGATAAAGGTTGGATTATCCATTTTCTTATTAAGTATAATGATATTAACAATATAGAAGGTAATTTACCTTAGAATTTGGAGATACCAATAAATCCAGTTCAATTTACATACTCAAATCCAAACCTAGGCATGAGTTTTCTTGACATTGTTGGGATCAAAATTATGGTCCGATTCTTGAATTCAGATAAATACAGGCTTTGGTGAGACCAATCCTAGACTCCAAGGGTGCCTAATGAAATTTTCTGAATTAAAGACAATATGGTAGAATTTTTGATCCATATTCGTCATCTTCTAGTCATTAAAGCCCTATATTTCTACAATTCTACAGATGATATCACAGAATTTCTAGGGATTCACACCTTTTGCAATTACAACACATTTAATGATAGATAATTTTAATAGATTCACACATTTTTTTCAATATTTTAAATACACACATTTTTTATGATTCTACCTAGAGAAGGAGAATTGAAATCCAAAAATTCAAGATTTTCCATAGCCTTGGAAACATCTGTAAAGTTCTTCCCAGAAACAGAGCCTTCACTATGAGAGTGCTCTGATGTGATAACTTTTATTTTCATGCAATGAATAAAAATATCATTATGCATGATGAGATCAACTCTCTGATCAGATATATCATCCTCAAGTATTATTCCTAGATAATTCGTAATTCCATCACCTAATCTAGGTTTTGTAGTGATCCCCCTACATTGATCTGCCATCCTCCCACACCATATAATCATGAATAAAATATAAATAGAACATATTATATAATATAAATTATTCATATTAAGAACATGGAATACTTTTTCCCAAATTTCATTCACAAAAGAGGAAAATTTTAGTTTAAAATTAAACCCGTATAAGAGTTAAAAAAGCAATTTTTTCAATATAGAAACATCAAAAGTATAAAAATAATTGATACAAAAATTGAAAATGAAATTGATTCCAATGAAAAAAATTGTATTATTATAAATATAATTTAACCAATTTTACTTTTAAAACTATATTAAAATGAAATTTATCATTTTAATTATTTGATTCAACAGACAATATTTTAATAAAAACAATTAATTTTCACTATTCAAATAAAATTTTATCTTTTCGGAAAATTATAAAAATTCCACTCTAAGGTAATTTAGAAATTATTATTTAAGGAATAATGTTAATTTATTCAAATACGTCTTCTAAAAGTGGGATAAATTTTAAAATATGGGTACAAATGGTGACAAAACTGGTTTTTAAAAATATACAATTTTAATCATAAAATTGGATTCATTCTTATCTAGTACATAAGAAACACATAATATGAATGTTAAAATTTTTATTGAATAAATAATACATTCATTTCATCAAAATAATTCATCAATATTAATTTATTTAATTTATTATGATAAAACATGTCTGTGCGAATAAAAATGGTTTTCCAAAAAAAATATTTCCTTTATTTTCAAATGGGTATTATTTAAATTTCTAATTAATTATTAACAAAATAATTTATTTTACATAAATTTATAAAACTTAAATTTTATAGTTTATTTTATCTTATTCATACCTAAAATTCTAATGGATAGGCTATAACTATCATATTAAATGATGATATTTTAATAATAAATTTAATCTGTCAAAGAAAATTAAATTTATTTGAAAAAATGTTTCATAAAAACTTAGGGTGTTTTATTAATTTAATTTATTCTATATCAAATCCTTAAAAATAAATAATACTTGAATAGTGTTCCCTAAGAGATGACGGTATGGAAAATAGTTGAGTTGGAAATTCATTGCTACTTCCCAGGGTATCTTTCCCCATGAGAGACTAGAAAGGTCATGTTATATTTAACATGTGAAGTATGAAGACATATTCATAGTCTTAGAGGAATAAACATTGTTTCTTTTAGTACTGAGAGTTATTTGTCCATCACTAGGAGACCGACGATCCATTTTTTATTATACACCTTTTTTATTCATCTAAGAGTGATCACATGTCTAGGGTAGGAATTACAGTATTGGTGGTTCCAACATCACCAAATCTATCTATTTCTAAATACAAACCATAAATTTAAAGTAATTTTCTTTTTTATTCTAGGGATGTTAGTGGTAGGGGTAGTTTTTTTGTCCACTTAACTCTTCTTCATTCAACTTCCTCATTACTGAGAGTTGTATCAAATCATTCTAGATAGAATATTCAAAATACCTAGAGACGTGATTTGGTTGGATGTAATATGTATTTCCTCATATATCATCATGAGATGGATAGAAAAACTATTTTCTATGTGTTTCTCTTGTTCCTCAATCAATATATGTACATTTATATATTTGGATCCGGGTATGTGATTTTTTTATCATTATTGATTTTGGGGAATGTGTTAAAGTATTGGGGTCCCTGGATGATGAATATTCTTCCCAATTATTAGAGGAACCCAACTCTCCTAGAGGATTTGTGAAAAATATTGAGCATAGACAGTGTTTAGATTACACTTAAGGATTGGTTAGAATATATATAAATTCCCCCAGTCCTATGGGATGGGGGTTTTAAAAAAGTTAAAATTGCCCCAGTCCTATGTGTTAGGTTGAGGTGTAATAATATCTATATTTCAACTGATGAGGGGTGAATAATATAAAATCCCCCCCCATCCATGTGGGTTGGGGAAATTCATTTCAATGAGTACCTCTATAGGAAGTTGTGGATATTCCATTCTAGAAAATATTCCCAAGAGTATTCCTACAATTATTTCCCATATATCATCATTCTATCATTGGAGATGATTGATTTATTCTTCTATAGATGTTTTCTTCTTTTCCTTAAGGGAGTGAATAGAAACATTCATGATGAAACATTTTGAATTCTTAATGGTAGGGTGGGTGTATGATGATTAGAGTCTTAGCGTAGACCCTGGATAGTTAATCAACTATTTCCATTAGGCCTATTATCCATCGATATAGTGATATAACATACCAATAATGTCAATACTACCATCTATAGGTTCATTTAAGGTGTTACTGAGCCCATATTCACCAATGTCAATGGGAGAAGATTGGTTATCATGCTATGGATAGAGTGATTATATAAGGGACAAATAATACACATAAAGAGCATGTTCATTCGTATGTGATGAGAATTTCCCATATTCAATTGATATAATATTGTTGGATTCATTGGTGGCATGGTTCTCCTCTTTAGTTGATAATCTCATTTGATGGGTTGATACCTAATGTGTCATTTGATGGGATGAAGCTTTTTGTACCTTTATGTGGGTCTATTTCTATATAAGATATGGTCCCATGGTTAAAAATGATAAAAATTATCCCATCCTTGCATGTTACGGTTCTCCATGGGATTCCATAGTCACCAATGCTAGCTATGATGCAGTCTGAAGCTGTTTGCTAATAATGAATTAAGATTTAATCTGGTACACATTCACGATTCACTAATTGTCCAAAAATAAATTGACAATAGTAAGTGTTAGGATGGTATGACTCTATGTATGATATACTCTATGATACCAAACGTAGGATTGAAATAAGAATGAGATTCTCAGATACAAGAGGGGGGTGAATTGTACCTTTTAAAAATTCCCTTTGGAAATTTTTAGGATGGTTATTTTTAACAAGGTTAAACCGGATAATTCACAAGACCTCTATGAGTACTAAAACATGCTAGATTCCAGAAAATTAATTCTGGAAATAAAACTTAACAAAAGTTTACACCAACAAAGACTCTACCTCAAAACGTATAGAATATAACTAAATCAGAGTCCAAGTAAGTAAGTATAAGAAAGTTATACTTTCCTTATCAATAAAAAATTCAGTGGAAAAACAAGTAGTAAAACTACACGTAACAAAAAATAACTATTTTAACCCAAAGAGAAGGGTATCCAACAACATTGGATAAAAGTCCCTTGATTTATATGTTTAAGAAAGTCTGTATTACCCACACTAGGGTAAGCCCTCGAAATAAATATCAGAGTTTGTCTTGCTATCCCCGCAAGCCCTCAACTATCATTTAGTCAACACCCTGTCTTCCTCAGCAAGGAAGCCCTCAACATCAAGGTGTTGGAACTTCTGTCATCCTATCCCTGGAAGCCCTCGATTGTAATCAACAACAATCAGAGTCGCATGAAGAAAGTCTGCACAAGAAAATGTTTTAACAAGCTGTTCAAACTTTCTGCATGAATATTTGAGAGCTGATAAGAGCATCTCTCTTTAGAAAACACTTCAACAGCATGTAAGAATAGATTTCAAGTTTTTCAAAGTTGTTGTAGACTTTAAAATGATCTTATATTTTTAGGTGAAGCTCCAACGGTCGGCTCCCTCCTCTAACGGTCATAATTCTCCTTGAATTTCGGAGGGACATGTACACGTGTCACTCAACCAACGGTAAGTCAATAACTAAAAGCACGACATTGTTTTGTAATGAAACAAGTGCAAGCATAAGTAAAACTGAATTTCTGAATATAAGAAAATAAAATTTCAGAGTCTAACAAAAAAGGAATTTGGAGTCTATAATAAAGAGATATTCAGATTCTGTTTTATAGGAATTCGGAACCTGAATTTTGTAGAAATCCAGAATCTGAATTTCTAAGGAAATTCGGAGTCCGGTTTCACTATAATTTGGAATCTGAACTTACAGAGTTCGTATTCAAACTCATAAAAGTTTGTATTCAAACTAGTTATAGTTTGTATCCATAATTCGGAGTTGAACTTTGTGAGAGTTCATATCCAGAATTCAGAGTGGAACTTTTTGAGAGTTCGTATCCAGAATTCAGAGTGGAAATTCATGAGAGTTCATACTCAGAATTCAGAATGTAACTTCATTAGAGTTCGTATCTAGAATTCGGAGTGGAACTTCATTAGAGTTCATACTCAGAATTCGGAATGAAACTTCATTAGAGTTCATATCCAGAATTTGGACTGGAACTTCATTAGAGTTCGTACTTGGAATTTGGAATGGAACTTCATTAGAGTTCATACTCGGAATTCAAATCCTAAAAAAGAATGTTTCGCATCTAAGTATTATATGATTCCAAGGTTTTAGATTTGAATCTAATTTTTATACTTAAGAAAAAATATAGATATGAACAATGAAAACATGGTAGGGGTAAATTCCTTTTGAAAAGGAAATTGTCCTTATAGAGGTGAAATATATATTATCTTATGTATAAGGTTTTTGTGATTTTCAAAATAAAAAAATTGAAAATTCATAAGGAAAGCCTTATTGACTCAACAAAATCCCCCTTTTTGGAAATCACAAATAACCTTTAGAAAAATAAATATATGGACTTAGATAATATTCCTTTAGACTTTGAAATTAAAACTTATCTCCCTTTGTTCAAATATGATGGTGAATACTACTAACACCCCCTTAGGCTTAGGAACTTTGAGGATTGTATTCTAGATTTCCAGTATGGTGTTTTAATTATCATGGGAATGAAAAATATCATAATGAGAAACTCCCCCTTACTTAAGGATAGTTATTAACTTAGAAATTTTTCTTCTCCCTTTTATATTTTTCCTCCTCCCCCTTTGATTAGTTGTTTTTCCTTCTCCCCCTTTGTAATTTTCAAAAAGAATTTAAGGGAGTGGAAAAGAAATAAAGTACCTGAAACTTTAGTACATAAAAAAAAGATATAAACAACCAGAGGTTTCATTAGAATTGAAAGAATTTTTAGAAGGAAATACATTACAACAAAAAATAGGATTGGTCTATTTGTCTTCCTTTTCCTTGGGGATTAACTTCTTCAAAAGGGTTTTCATATTTTTCAAGTCTTTATGGTCCTCCTTAACTTGTTTCTCTAAGGCTCTAATCCTTTCATCTTGAGCTTTTAGAACCCATGTTTGATCCTTCATGGCCTCTTCCTATATATTCATTAATTTATCCTTCTTTTCCAGCTTCTCTTTGATCTCAATCCATATATCTCTTTCCCCTTTCCAGTTTTGAGCAACTGAGTTAAGCTTCCTATTCAGATCCCTCACTTTTTGATTCTGAGAATTTTTCTCAAGGGTCGGCTTATCCTGAAGATCCTTCATCTTTAAATCCTCAGTTTTAAAAGCTTCTTTAACATAATTATAAAAGTTATCAATCTCTGACATGTCATCATCAATTTTATTTGACCATAAAGTCATTTTTCTAGATGACTTTCTGTGAACATCATAATTGATGAGAAAATTTCTATGCTCAGCGTCATTCTTCACACACTTATCCGTCACCATGGATAAAGATTCTGATTTCTGATTTAGGCTATGTTGAAGTATATGGCATCTAGAGTCTATGGGGTGAAAGATAGGAATGGTGTCCACCAATTTCTTCAAAGATTCAACAACAAAATCATGACCTAGTGCTGATGATTCTGAATCAGACACCTTCCTCGAGGATTGTTCTTCATCAATTTCCACCAACATTCTTCTTGAAGAGCCACCAACATCCTTTTTCCTTATAACATCTTTCATTGGAGTGTCCATATGCACTTTCTTACCTTTATCAACTTTCGGAATGGGTTCTTCACCAGGAGATTCTTCCTCACTTTCAAATAGTTGAACTATCTTGTCATCATCAGGTTTCTCCTTCTCTTCTCCTTCTTCAAGATAGTGCTTCTCATAGCTTTCTTCCTCAGATAATTAATTTTATTTATCTTCCTCCTTTTCTTCATCTTCCTTACCATATTTCTCATCTCCCTTTCCCAGAGTGACAAGCTTTGAGGTCTCAGCCTCAGAAGATCGGAGTTGTAGTTTTTCTGATAGGTTTTCTTTCTCTTGATATTCTTCGACTTGTTTAATCAAGTCATCTAGATCACCACTTCTTTCTTCTACTTATTTTTATTCTTATACTTCCTCTTCTTCTTCTATTTCTTCAACAACTTCTTCCTCTACTTCTTCACCAGCTCCTTTCTATACTCCTTCAACAACCTCTTTCCCTTTATACTTTTCTAGAGTGAAGTAATTTTTTCCAGGGGTCTCTGGTAGTGGCTCAACAAAAAAGGTTTCCGGTATAAGAATATTCTCAGAATCTATCTCTATGTCTCTCAAAAGGGATTGTACAACATTAGCTTCAGACATCTTCATCTTCATTTTCTTCTCTTTTTCTACCTTTTTAAGGTATTCATTCATCTTCTCTCTTAGGGATTTAGCTTCAACAGGGTCCAATCCAAACTGAGGTTCCCCTTCATTCCTTTTCTCCATATCTTCCCTCCATTTAGCATCCACCTCATCTGGATATTCATTCTGTTTCTTTGGCTTGGGAGGTTCGGATTGGGTTTCCTTAGTTTTGGGGTCTTGTCTTCAGCAACCACTTCTTTCAATTTCCTGATCTTACAAACCTTCTTCACTAGCTCAGCTTTCTCCACATTTTCATGATTGGTTTCAGCCTCTTCCTCTAGAAAATTATAATACTCTCATGTTTCCTTGGAAGAGGCCGTATTCATCCTTTTCAAGGTACCATCACTAATAATCATATCCTTGCAATTCTGAGCCTTAGAATTACATGAAATCTTGAAAGAATCCAGACACTGAACTATCAGCTTTGATAGTATGGCAGGGTACGTGATGATTTGAGCTCTCAAATTTCCATCCTTGATGTTCTTGATTGTCACAAGAACATGCCTCATCAGATTGATTTTTCTTAGAATCTCTACGAAGTCTATGAAATATATATAACTTTTCTTCAGGGTATCTTTTTCACCGTTTCTTGGAACCATGAAACCTTGTACCCATAGCTGAAGGATCTGATTATTAAAAGATAGGTGAGCAATCTGGCCTGTCTTTACATCATCCAGTCCAAGACACTCCAAGGCCTTCAACTTAACAAAACTACCTTGAACATCCGGAAGTTTATGTGAGAAAAATTCATCTTCTCAATCATATGTTAGCCCCACCAAGCTTGCTGCCTTGGTGTAAGTAAGTTTTTATGTCTTCTCATAAGACTTGAAATAAAATTTTTCTCTTCCCTCTTCCTCATAGAAGCATGTTGATTCATAAAAATCTACAATTAACTCCGGATAGACCACATCTTGAACACCTGTCTTAGATATACATACATCTTCCCAACCATTCAACTTGATGTTCTTAGAGATGATAGAATTGTACTTGTAAAAGTTCTGATGGACCAGTATTTCTCTATACACTTGCCATTTTGAAATTGGCTTCATGGTAGACATTTCTTGAGAAGTGGCTTCTATAGACATTCGGAATGGAGGAGTTCTGAGAGATTCAGAATGGGCTAAATGAACTGATGTAGAGCTTCAAGACATGAGAGCTTGGAGATCGATCTGGGACACAAAAGGGGGTGCCCTTTATATAGGTGATGGAGCTGACCTTTGAACTTCCAAAACCAATCTAACGGTTGAAAATTTCTCTGATCTGATCTGACAGTTGAAATCATACCCCCAAGGAAATTTTGAATTTGATATTTTGAGGTTTTAACTAAAACATTCGGATTTAATAAGAAACGAATCTGAGAAATTTTAAAAGAAAAAGAAACTACCAGCAACTAAAAATGACTAAGAAAAATTGAGTAAGGAAGTCATACATTTCAGATTTTCTAGGAAGTTTATTCATAATAGGTAATATTCTTATTGAAGAAAGTTTGAGTATGAAATAATAACTATGAAAAACTCACTACAAAAAAATATTAGTACAGAAATTCCCATTACGAAAATTCTCATTACGAAGATTCTCATTACGAAAATTCTCATTATGAAAATTCTCATTAAAAAAATTCTCATTATGAAAATTCTCATTACGAAAATTCTCATTACAAAAATTTTCATTACGAAATTTTTCGTTACGAAAACTTCATTGCGAAAATTTCTAGTACGAAAATGTCATTAAGAAAATTTTGAAGGACTCATTACGAAAAAATTTGAAAGATTCATTACAAATATTTTTTTATTGGATAAAAAACAAGTGTACTCCCCCTATGAAAAAGAATTTATTACTGTAAGGAGAATGGTTCAAAAAGAAGTTAATGAAGGAAGATTACCTCACGGTTATCATTCCTAACTTCTGTTTAATGTATTAAAATCTATCGGATGGTAAGGATTTTGTGAAAATGTTATCAAGTTGATCTTTCATTCCAATAAATTGAAGAATGATATCTCCTTTTAAAACTAAAAAACATTTGAAATCAATGTTTTTCCAAGAAGAACGATGTTACCTATACCAATAATTTCTCCCTGAGCATTATCTCTGAAAGTTACTTTTCCTCCTTTAATCTTGATAATCTTTTCGAAATATCTTTTATTACCAATCATATGATGGGAAGATCCACTATCCATGTACCAAGTATTTTTGTTGGTACTTTCCCTGTTTTCCTGAAAATAAGAAAAAAGTTACGTTTTTGAAATCCAGGCTTGCTTGGATGTGGAAATTTCAGAAAGTAAAATTTTGGGTACCCACATCTTCTTAGAGAAATAAGTCTTACAAAATCCTAAATATTGGGTTTTGTTTAATGAAAAATTATTTTCCCAGTGACCACCACACTGACACTTTGTGCAAAATGATGCACTTTTTGGAACAAAGTAGTTGTTACTAAAAATTGGTTTAGAACTTGTGTAACCAAAACCAGAAGTATTCCTTCGAGGTCGAATTTTTTAATAAATTTTATCAAAATTTTCTTTTCCTAGGGTAAAGTTTGACAAACACTTTCTCAAAGAAAATATTTCAGATTTGAGTTTTATAACAAGGTTCTGGTCTTCAAAAACATTTGAACTACAGCTAGGCTCGAAAACATCTTTCTTATAAATTACATTTTCAAGATATTTTGAGTGTTTATTCTTCTCAAAACTTACTTCCTCAATATTTTTTGAAATACTTTTAAAATCATCATTTTTATTATCAAGATATTTAGAAAGAATTGATATTTCCTTAGTAATAATAGTATTCCTAGAGTTTTCCTTATCAATATTTTTTATGAGTTTTGAGTTCCCAATCTCAAGAAGTTCAGAAAACCTAGAAACTTCTTCATATGTAGGTAAAGTATTTTCTTCATCAGAAGAAGATTCTTCATCCGAAGAGTTATAATATTTACTATCATTATAATTTAAAGAAAAATTGGTCAATGATTCATCATTGTGTACCTTAGCCATCAAGTAATGATTATTAATAGGTAGCCTGTTTATAAGACCAATATTCCTTTGTCCAGAAGATTCATAATCTGAAAATTCATCTGAAGAGTCACCACCACTGGAACTCCAGGTGTCATTTTCTTTCATAACATTCTTATCTTTAAACTTTTAATACTTCTTTCTTTTCCTTTCAGAATATCTTTATTTTCTCTCTTTTCTTTTGAGCATAGGGAAATCAGGTCTTATGTGTCCAACTCTCTTGAATTCATAGCATGTGACTCCTGAATCATTCTTATCTTTACTTTCCTTCTTCTTATACTTAGATTGTAAATTTCTTTGTCCAGCTATCTTTTTCATCCTTTGACCAAGATTAGATAACTCATTTTCTGAGACTTCACTCTCACTAGATTCGGATTGAATAATATCCTTCTTAGATTTGGATCTAGTAACTCTTTCAGGAGTCTTGGTTTTAGTATGATTTGAATATATAGTAAAAGAAACATTGTCATTCCCATTCTTCTTCTTTATGTTTTCAGCATCTCTCTTCATTCTAGTTTCATGTTCATGAAGAGTTCCAAATTGTTCATCAAGAGAAATTTGAGTAACCTTTCTGTTTTCATCGATTGTTGTCCTCTTGGATTCCCACTCATTTGGCATGATATCTATAATCTTATCCACAGGAGCCTCATTATCCAAAACGTTTTCTCCCATTGATTTTAAGTTTTTCACGATAGTCACAATGCTTTTTTGTACTTTGCTTATAATTTCTCCATAAGGAAAATTGAATCCATGGTATTCAACTCTCAATATAGCTCTTCTTGTTTTTATGACTTTGGATGTACCAAAATTTGTAACTTCAAGTTTCTTCCTTATACATTTGGTTTTTTCACAAGAAGAAATTGGGATATATATGTTCCTAGTCATTGAACAAAGTAAAGTATTGCGTACCTTATTGTTGAGTTGGTATTCATGCTTATCTTGATTAGTAAAATAACTTCCTTCCTTGCCATGAATTTTGTATCCATCAGTAAGAATGACAAAATTATCTACTCCAGTATTGATAATGAAAGTCTTCATATGATATCTCCAATATTCATAATCATTACCATCAAAAATTGGTGGTCTATTAGGATTTAAGTTGTCAATAGAACCAAAATTTAAACCTTCCATCCTTAAGAAAATCTTTGCCAAACAAACTTATTAGAAGTATAAGTTAGTTAACAAGAGAAATATTATATGCAAGATAAAAGTGTATCTCTATGCAAAAAATGAATCTGAACTGTGATTCCAAAAAATAGATTCCGAAAAGTTTGAATTCAGAAATATGAATCTGAATAAGGAATCTCAAGAATTCTCTTCTGAATCTAATCGTGAGATTAATTCAGATTTATCCAACCCCTATGATACCAATTGTTAGGATGTTATGGATCTGAGTATGATATACTCTATGATATTCAAACCTAGGATCGAAATAAGAATGAGATTCTCAGATATAAGAGGGGGGTGAATTGTACCTTTTAAAAATTTCCTTATGAAATTTTTTGGATGGTTATGTTTAACAAGGTTAAACAGGATAATTCACAAGACCTCTATGAGTACTAAAAACTTGCTAGATTCCAGAAAAGTGATTCCGGGAATGAAACTTAAAGAAAGTTTACACCGGCTAAGATTATACCTTAAAGCATAAAAACAAGTAGTAAAACTACAAGTTACAAAAAATAACTATTTTAACCCAAATATAAGGGTATACAACAACCATATATAAAGGTCCCTTGATTTATACTTTCAAGAATGTTTGTCTTACCCACACCTGGGTAGGCCCTCGATACGAAGATCAGATTCTGTCTTGCTATCCCCACAAACCCTCAACTATCAGGTAGTCGTTACCTCTGTCTTCCTCAGAAAGGAAGATGTCAACTTCAAGGTGTTGGAACCTCTGCCTTTCTATCCCCGAAAGCCCTCAATTGTAATAATCAACAATTAGAGTCGCACGAAGCAATTCTGCACAAGGAATAGTTTGAACAAGATATTCAAACATTCTGCATGAAGATTTGAGATTTGTTAAGAGCCTATATCTCTCTAGAAAACACTTCAATAGCATGTAAGCACAGATGTCACTGTTTTCAAAGTTTTTGTTGACTTTAAAATGAGCTCCTATTTATAGGTGAAGCTCCAACAGTCAGATCCCTCCTCCAACAGTCATAATTCTCCTTGAATTTCGAAGGGACCTTTATACGTGTCACTCAACCAACGGTTATTCAATAACTGAAAGCACAACATCATTTTGTAATGAAACTAGTGTAAGAATAAGTAAAACTGAAGTTCGGAATGTAAGCAAATAAAAGTTTGGATTCTAACCAAAAATGTGTTTGGAGTCTATAATAAAGAGATATTCGGATTCTATTTTATAGGAATTTGGAACCTGAATTCTGTAGAAATACGGAGTCTGAATTTCTAAGGAAATTCGGAGTCTGGTTTCACTAGAATTCAGAATCTGAACTTAGAGAGTTCAGAGTCGAACTCGTAAAAGTTCAGAGTCGAACTAGTTGTAGTTTTTATCCATAATTTGGAGTTGAACTTTGTGAGATTTCGTATCCATAATTCAAAGTGGAACTTAATGAGATTTCGTATCCAAAATTCGGAGTGGAACATCATGAGAGTACGTACTCGGAATTTGGAATGGAACTTCATTAGAGTTCGTATCCAGAATTCAGAGTGGAACTTCATTAGAGTTCGTACTCGGAATTCGGAATGAAACTTAATTAGAGTTTGTATCCAGAATTCAGAATGGAACTTCATTAGAGTTCGTACTCAGAATTCGGAATGGAACTTCATTAAAGTTCATACTCAGAATTCAGATCCTAAAATAGAATGCTTCACATCTAAGTATTATATGATTCTGAGGTTTTAGATATGAATATTATTTTTATACTTAATAAATAACATAGATATGAACAATAAAAACATGGTACGACTAAATTACTTTTGAAAAGGAAATTTTCCTTATAGAAGTGAAATATAGATTTGCTCAAGTATAAGGTGTTTTTGATTTTCAAAATAAGAAATAATAGAAATTCATAAGGAAAACCTTATTGACTCAATAGTAATGATATGGATAAAATTTATATTTTCACGATTTGTCTACCCTAGGAGTTCCCTCTTTTTGGATTCCATGGATTTGGTGGTTGGGGTAGGAATAACTTCTTTTGCAACATCCCATGGAATTGTGGTTATTTGTTGATGATGATGATAAGAGTTGATAGGAGACCTCCTAGGAAACTATTGAGTGGTATAGTTGATGTATTTATTTTCTTCATCCACATACCTAAGTTTGAGATGTTATATGTTGTTTCACTCTAGGGATAACCTCCCAAAGTGGTTGAAAGTAGCAATAGGGGCCACCTTCTCTTATGTATCCTGTCATAGAAAATAAACCATGGGGGCTTCATCTTTTAGTGGGTCTCATGAGTTTCCTCCAATGATGGGATTGATACCTTAATTTGGTAAAAATATATTAATAAACTTACCAACTAGCACTAGAAGTGTAGGGTTTTCAATGACATGTGTCAAGGCATCAGAGCGAAGGTTTCTATGGAAGATGATGCATATGATTGGTGTGTATAGTAGTTTCTCACAGCATCATGAGGTGTTTTATGGGTATTTACTACTTCTCAGTGATCTTGGAATATTTTAGAGCTTCTTTATGATGCTATTTTGATTATAGGGAATCTCAAAAGTCCATTAAAGGAAATAAGGAACCCTATATGTACAACATTACGTATAAGAGTGCATGGTCAATCAATTACATTCATAGTTAAAGAATGACAAATGATCTCATTTTTTGAAATATACTTCATAGATGAAGAATCGAAATTAGGTAAACTATTTTATTTCCCAAAAAAAGTGAAACAAAATTGAATTATATGAAATAGAAAGAATAACCTTGTATACTCATAAAAGGGTTCACATAAATAAGTATTTTCTTTGATATCAATATTTTGTTTCTATTAGATTTTCATGGGTCTCTGATTGGTTGTGAGGGGCTCAGTGTAGATTTTCAGTCATTCATGTCATCAATTTTTATATGGGGAAACACCCAATGACTTTGACATCCATAACGAGTTATGGGAATAATTTCCAAATGTAGGAGGTCAATTTGGTTTCAAAACCAATGAATCTTATAAACTCACATTTTTCAAGAGGATGGGAGTTTAGGATTATCACACCATTAGGGGTGGGATTATTTCATACTCCAATACTCACATATATATTTATGATATGTTTTTGAATCCATCCCAAGCCCCGATATGAGACTCTTTACCCCTGTTCCAAAGACTCGTTCAAAAACATATGTTGATTAGAAAAACTATGTGTATCATGGGTTATCCATTAATAAATTGTCTATTTATGATGATCTAGTTCATATATTTATTATGGAACTCTAGAGTTTATTATCATCTAGGGAAGTGGTTGGTGTTTTAGAGATATCATCTGACCTTCCAGATGTGTCCAATGTATCATTTGAGAATAAAAATCCAAAAAGATATGGTTCATTAGAAATAGTTTGAGTTTTTATGTTAGTAATACAACATGTACTTTAACATCATTTGGAATGCATGTAAATGAGGAATTTTAATAATGAGTATAAGGATTAAGCCTTAAATAGTCATCCAACGTAACCTATCAAGATAGGAGTCAGAGTCTTTTGAATTCATTTCATTGGCCTCTATATCATAAAAGGTGAGAAAGAATAGAATTTTAGTGAGTCTTATTCATCTAAGGCCTCCTTGAACTACCTCATCGGGATTATTCCCCTTTGAGTGATGTAGAGAAATAATTTGACTTCTATCTCAATGGATTCCCATATTGGGGGAATCTATATCTTTCTATTAGTATAATCATTTCCAATATCTAACATCATGTGAGTCATGTTTTTGTGAGAAATATAATATAGTGGAAGATAGGAAATATAACATGAGAGTAAATTTGTGTGGGGCTTACACACTGAGATTTCCCTGATATTTTATAATATGTCTCATGGAGAATATGGTATGGTGATCAGGCCTTAGTAATAATTCTTACATATCCTATCCATAATAGGAATGAGATTTCTCATAGCATAGTTACAAGAAATATGGTAATACTTTATGGACTTACACCAAGGTGGAGGCCCATGTATGATTCTAGAAATCATCTTTTGTTAGACTATTAAGGATGATAGACTCATAGGAAAGTTTGGGTTATATGAGAAAGATCATTTGGGATATGGAGGGACATACAAAAAGCTGGTTTCCCAAATAACAAGTTCATTCATTATCATATTATGGATGAATAGATTTAAATTTATTCTTTATCCTCAAATGGAAAAATAGAGATGATGGACACAAAAGGACTATTGAATATTTTTGATACAAAACGGAGGCATGTTTGAGGAAATGACATGAATTTGGTTGCATGAGTGAAAACCCATAACCCATTAAGGACATAAAACTTATAAATGGGGTCCTTAGATGAGGTTTCTTGGCCATAGGTTTAGACGATATATGTCTAACTATTCTTGACTAATAAGGATGACATGTTTTCAGGTGTCTATATTACAAGGCTGATATGTTAGAGGGTTTCTTCCGGAAAGGTATGACATGTATGAGGGTTCCATCTTAACATGGTGAAAAAATTTGAGGGTGTCTACCTATCAAGGATTACACATATAAGGGTGTCTTTCTAAAATGGTTGAAATTTCCCAGATAACCTACTAAAAAATGGTGACATGTCCCAAGGAGATGTCATATGACCAAGGTTTACACATCCAAGGGTGTCTACATGAAAAGTCAATATGTCCAAGGTCTCTTACACGACCAATCTGATATGTCAAAGGGATTTCACATGATCAAGATGACATGTTTAATGTCCTCCACCTGATCAATATGACATGTATAAGGGCCCTCATGTGATGTAATGACTAGACCGATGAGGATTCATGTGATCTAGTGATTATAAGGGGTCATGCAATGGGGTTTTTCTAACATTTATAGGATCACATGTATAATAATGGGTGCATATTCTAGGTTTTAGGTTTCATTCCTTTATGTATATAAGGTAATTGTGAGACCTATGAGGAATAGTGCAATCATGTGACCTTAAGGGAGTCACACCATTAGGTCTCAAAAACACGTCCAAGGGTATTATTCCATGGTGACATGGATGATGGTATTGATGGTAGTAATATTTCATTACTAAGGGTTCATATCAAGGCCACAATCCTAGGGCTTCAATGACAATAAGATTTCATTTCCTCGGGTTTACATGCATATCAATTCTACATGTGAAGTGGTGTTCGCATGAAAAGGGTCCATGCATACAGACATCATATTTCATGGAAAAAATGTAGTAATAATATAATATAGGGATCGTATGGTGTTAATATGTCAATTTGGTGTTGTGATATTAATGATATAATGTGAGCGAGTCTTGCATTGGGATCTCGTGATGGGTTCTCTGGATAAGGACTCACGATTACCTGGAGAAGTTATCTAAATAAAGTATCTAACTCCCCCTTATATTCTTAATTATTTTTCTTATGGTCTCTAATAATCCTTCCACATATCCCCCTAGTTCACTTACTCAAACCCATATTCCAATTTTTTCCTAGACTCCCTTTTTAAAATAGGAAGGAAGGGGTTTATATATGTAAATGTTTCCATATATGTCTCTATATTACATAGTAAAGGTGTCATGTACACTAGATTGAGACGGTGGGGAGATTATCTCTAAGAATTAAAAGATATAATTACTCGTCATAAGCATGTAATTCTATGGTACACATGAAATCACCTGATTTTATCATCTGATTGATTCATTCCATGTCGATGAATAATGATTGACAACCATCAGGGCATTTATATGATCACTCTGAGTGCTTCATGTGATCATGCGGCATGTTAGTGGAAAAAATATTGACATCCATCCATGGTATCTTATGATAGGAATCTATAAATGATGGATGGATATAACTGTGGGTATATACATTGTTTTTCATTTGAATCTATATTTTCCTCATCATAGATTCACATGATCGTCATTATTTGATCGCGTGATACAAATTTATTCTCATGATGGGTTTACACGATTCATGTGATTGACTTGGTTGATCATCCCTTGGACATTCTTTTAGATGATCGAAAAGTGTTTTTAGATCCATTGAAGTAAACCATTCATTGGTGATAGGTTGAAGGTGATGGATCATTCAAACAGACAATGGCTTCATATGACCCATGATGTTTAAGTGATATCTTGTTGGACAAGTGATTCATGTGATCCATAAATCTTCATGATATGACTTCATGTTATAGAAAACAATGTTTATTCAATGACATTATTGACTATATACATGTCTTTATACAGTGTCTCATGTTCCCATGATATCTCAGTGATTGATGCTACATGGTTAAGTAACTTGTAAAACCTGTTAGTATGGAATCATGCAATCGATCCTCACAATCATCTCCATGTGATGGATCATTTCTTCAAATAATGTAATGTATGAAAAACTAAGTCTCATGCATGGCTTAAAAATATTGATAATGATTCTTCTTGAATGGGTTTGATCACTAGAGATTGGAAAAATTTGTAATGGATGAAGGTAGTGAACCAGTGTTGTTAGGGAGTATGGTAGAGGAAAGGAACTTGAAGAAAAAAATAGATATTGAAGATTTCATGGATCAGATAATTCCACTACTCAATTTATGTTTTTATATGTTAATAATTTGTTTCTTTACTATATATACCACATTTATCTATGCTTCATTTATTGAGAAAATATTAAGTGGCTATGTGACTTAAATATGTTGAGCTAGCAGTGGTGTTCAACACCTGCAATACAAGCACCCACACCACCACCGACCACGCCACACCCTTGTGCAATCCACCTAGGCGCCTCCGGAACATAACATATACACCAAGTTGGTGTTATGATCTCCCACACATTTCTTGTAAGCTATGTTGGATCTGTTTTGTGGTTGAAACAACTTCCATATGTTCCTCTGGTTGAGAAATATTCTTAGAAAATGTGGTTTTAAAATTTATTGGCTACAAAAAATACATAAATTAGTTTGAATAAAATCTAATTAAAATGAGTGAAATAAGGGCCATAATATGTGTCCATATAAAATGAATCCCAATACTAAGCCTTTTATTCTTATGAATTCCAATTCCAAGTACTACATGTAAAATATATTAATAATTTTTCATCAGATTCACACTTCTTAAAACTCTAATGACAATGTATCTAGTACATAATTATGGGTGCTAATAGATAAAAAATGATTTTTGAGTTAATCTTTATATGTTAATAGTTTTCATGTTATATGATTATTGATTTTTGTAATCACATACCAAACATTAAATTATTTTATAAAATGGATTTAAATAAGAGGAAAAATGTCTATGAACAATGTTAAGAGAAATTTAACAATTTCTTAAATGAGAGTCCAAACATGATAAGAATAGGAGTCAGGAACCCCATTATGATCCTTTGTAGAAAAAAATAAAGTTATGAATAATAACATGAATCATATGGAACTACCTCCTTCTCCAAAAGATAGAACATATTGTTCATGATTAGTTTATATGAAAAAATATCTATACATTTACAAGGATCTTATAATCCCAAATTCACAGAGAAATGAATTAATTCGGTAGAGAAGAATTTTTATGTCCTCTAATGCTTCAAAAAAGGTTAACTAATCTTGTATGTATATCACTTAAAGGGTGATTACAATCAGTAGTGGACACTGATAAAGAATATAAACACCAATGAAGACATAAAATCAATGGAGTGGGCAGAAATAAAGAAAAAAAATTAACAAATATTTTACCCCACTCTCTCTGTAATAAAATGGAGTGAGAGTTTCTTGGACTCATGAAATGGGGGAATAAACCAATTATGTCATATGAGGAAAACCTCACAAGGCCAATCAGGTATTCATACAACTTTTTAATTTACCCTGAGAATATTTTTAACCACTTATTAGTTAACTAAATAATATTCTTAAAAATACATTAGTAATTTTACACCTTAATATCTATATTGAAAATTTTCGATGACCCCTTAAAATTTAGATGGATATTCATGACTATCAATGGTCACATGGGGATGGAGATAAAAAGTGAAGAATGAAATTTTATTTTGTTTCAAAAATGGATTGGGATTATATAGGGATGATTATTCAACGACCCACATGTCAAATGTGTGGGAAGAATATCCTTGGGATCTACCACATGTGAATGAAAAGATGATTAAATTAAGTAAAATTGGGGAATAAAGTGAATAGAAGTTAAAGATAAATGAAGTAATAGACTAATATAATGGTATAATGGATGGTGTTAGTAAAAAATATACCAATGGTAAAATGTTTCAACTTTATGAAATTTGGAAACTAAGATATTTATTTCACTAAACCATTATTCATCAATGATAACAGATTATAACAACTTCTAAGGCTATGAAAGAATGGTTGAGATTGCGATATAACTATTTCTAAGTTAGGTTAAGAAAAAATATGATTATTAGTACACTTTTTAATAATTAACTAATAGATAATGTCTTTTTTTTTATTTCAAGTCATTATTTTATATCATTAATTTTTAGTATAAATATTCATACTCAACCTCAAAACATAAAGGTTGAGTAATTGATGAAAACACCATGTGGTGTAATCATTCCCTCTCAAGTTTATAACTCTTAACCAATTAATATTTTGGGTAATAATCTATGGGAAAACATTATTATAATCCCTTTAGTATAATTTTATGCCATACTAGGAATTTATATTCTATTTTAAAGTGAAATATGTTTTTATATCCCAAACCATCCTCATTATCATTAAATTTTCAAGGATAATGGTGAATATACATTGGTAGGACCTTCTCAATCATGGAATATTGTTTCCTTATGATAGAGAACATCTAGATAAAATGATTGAGACAATGTAATGGATCATCCTTGATGATATGAAAATTGTGGGGGAATATGATGATGTATTCTTCTAAGAGTTGCATGATCTTTGTTCTGATCAAGGGGTTGTGTTCTTAATCAAAGTTATACTGACAGATCTACCTATATATAACGGTAAAAATTGAATGACTTCCATTTAACTAGAATAACTAAATTAGTAGATATAAGAGTATCTATAAATAGGTATTATGGGCCCAGGTGATTCACCATGGTGTTCCCTAGTTTACTTTATCAAGAAGAAGGATAGTTAAATGTGTCTTTACATTTATTATCATGATCTTAAGAAGTTAAAAATATAGAACGAGTATCCAATTCCATATATTGATGAATTATTTAAAAAACTACATGTGGATCAATAGTTCTCAAAATTTTAACTTCTATTTGGATATCATCAATTAAATGTAAAAAAAGAGGATATTCATAAGACTCACTTTCAAATAAGATATATAAATTTTGGGTTGGATTCTATTTATACTCACCATTGATATAGAAATATTCCTGAACATGATGAATAAAATATTTATAGATTACCTTGAAAAAAAAATTAGTTTTTATTGATGATATTCTAATATACTCTAAATGAAAAAAGAAACATGAGAAGAATATATGTACTATAATAAATACTTTTTAAAAGGAGATGTTATATATAGTTATAATAAACTATATTTTTGGATGGATAAAGTTATATTATTAGGGTTTTTTATCATAATAATTTATATATATATATATATCCTTCAACTATAAAGGGTATGGAAGAATGTGCAAGACCAACATATATAACATAGGTCTCTAGTATCCAGGGATTAACATAGTACTATTGATTATTTGTGAGGAACTTTTAATGATTATAAAACCCTCTAACCATGTTAACAATTAAAATAGTAATGTTTTTATGCATTAATGAATATGAATAGAGTTTCAAGGATTTTAATAATACGATATTCACTGTACTTGTACACACACATCCCTAATGTGGGAAAGTATTTTTGAAATACTGTGATGCATCAAAGAAGATCTTGGGTTGTGTACACACAAAAAATGATAATGTGATATCATATGACTCAAGATAGTGTAAGGTGGATGAATAAAATTACCAAATGCATGATTTGGTATTTGATATAGTAATCTTCACATTTTATATTTAGATACATTGTCTCTATATATAATATTGTAACATATATACTGATCATGATATATAAGTATATATTAACATATAAGGTTCTCAACAAGGAATAGAAGAGTTGGTTATATATGATTAAGGAAAATGAATACTCAATCCATTACCATCTAGGAATGAAAATTTAAATTAATAGATATGTTAAGTGGAAAAGATACTCTAAACTTATCAATGATGAGGATTACTTAGAAATCAATATTTTACGATATGAAAATGTTGGACACGGTAATCATAATGTTGGGAAAACATCATACCTTGTTAAAGTGATTGTTCATCCATCTATCCTGTATAAGATATTGGAATCCCAAAGGGTTAGTGTGTAGATACAAAATAATTTGGTTTATATAAGGAAGATGAAATCTCAAAGTTCAATATTGATAATGGTGGGGTTGTAATATTTGGGACAGGATTATGTATACCAGCATAGCCTGAGATAAAGAATGATAAATTAGATGATGTTCAAAGAACAAAATTCTCTCTCTACATAGAGAGAATAAAGCATATAGATATCTATGAGATAAATTTTAATAGTAGAATATGAAGAAAAAGATTACTGAATATACATCAGAGTTCCAAATATTCTATAGAGTTAATATATAATAGAATAATTCCAAGGGGACGATACACCCATTACACCTACCAACATGGTAAGAAAGAAAATATCCATGGATTTTATCACTCGTCATTTAAATACATATGAAGGAAATAATACTATATGGGATTGGTTGATTATATTATAAATACTAACCGCTTAATATCTATTTATAAATACTTATAATTTGATCAAATGACAAAACATAAATTGTATAAGTTGTGATGTAATATTTAAAACCACTATAGATTGTATTTAATCAAGATATCATGTTTTATTAAGTGTTCTATAAATGTATTCAATGTAAAATGAACACAGAGTTCAACATAAATACTAACCATCACCCCCAATATGAAATATAATAATGAAATTCTTTATTATCGCATTAGGATATGATGAGATATTTCTCTATTAACATTATATGATAGTAGGACAGCCATATTCCTCTTGTGTAGTTCCCATATAGCAACAGTTTTATCTCAAGTATTAATATGGATTCATATGAATCCTACTATAGGGAAAATAAAAAGAATCCAACATGATTAGAATAATTTGGAGAAAGTATTCTATTGGGACCTGAACTAATAATATAAATAGTATATAAGCAAAAATTCCTTTTGAAAAACATTTGGGATCCCCAAAGTTGAAAAATGATTTATTCTAAAAATCACCACTGAGGCCTAAATTTTGAGGTTATAGATGAAATGATCTATTATATCTCTCAGTGGAATAGAGTTATAAGGGTTTTGGAGAAAGGAACAATATGTCTCATAGACATTATCCCCATTGATATTCTAGATCTCATTGAAGTTTTATCCTACTGACTAACACTCCTGCCTAATATATCTTATGTTAATGATTTGTTCCATGTACCCCCCTTGAGGAGGTAAATACCATATATCACACATGAATTTAATATAGTGGTGGTTAAATTATAGAATGATCACTAGTTTAAGGATAAATTAGGTAAAATCAAAGACTGTAGATATAATGTTCTATTCAATAAGGAAACTCACCATCTCAAAGTGCTTTCATAAAAATGTAAGTTTGAAGAGAAAACATAAGAACTTAAGGAATAAATGAAACAAAAGTACACTCATATATTTTAATATTAGAGTGTGAAATTAAATTTCTAGGATGAAATTTATAGGGGGATTGATGACTGATAATTCTTCTATATGAAATAGTCTTTTCAATATTTATGTGTGTTATTCAGACATATCATACAGTATAAATACCTCACATAAACCCTTTAAAAAAACAAACACTATTTTATTAAAATATCCTAGAAAATTACATATAAAGTATAAATATAATCCAATAAGTAGAAAATAATACCACAGAGTAACAAAAAAAGGAAAATAATAAAACTCTAACCATGTATTTTCATTTTTTGTAGTCACCAAAAAGTATCACAGACTTGAAAAATGCTATAAAAATAAAAAAATATTACTTATATAATCGATGACATTAAAATTAAGAATATATAACCATGATGATATTTTTAATGTATGATTATGGATCAATGAGAAATATATGTGTTTTTTTATTTTTAATGGTTATATAAAAATTTAAAATATAACCATGAGAATAGTAACCTAGATTTTAGAATAGTATCATGCCTATTAGAACTATAATCTGATCATTGAAATGGTAAATTAATATTTGAGTATCTTATGGAGAAAAAATATCACAAAATAATATATTAATACAATTAAATAAAATGATTTAAAAAGAGAAAATTATTATTTTACTTGAAGATGTAAACAATTATAATTTTAGGAAAATAAATATATTTTATTTTCATTAAAAATAAATTTTTATGTTAAACAAAAAAAATTAAGATATAATATTATTTTTAATAAGTGTTTTTATATAAAAAATTATATAAATATAAATAATTATACAATTTTATATAATCATTATAAATTAGTCAAAGGGATTTAAAATAAATCTATCCATGAATTTTTTTTTAATAAATAAACATAAATTAAAAAATTAAATTTCTTATCTTTAGAAAATTATTTTGATAAAAATAAAGGTCATTTTTTATGTCATCATTGTAAAATTTCATAAACATTATTTTTTTATATTTTTCATAAATAGTAAAACATGTAGGTGAGTACTAAAATATCGTAGAGGTGTTGTATAACTACCATGTTTTTTAATAGTATATATGAATGAATTTTTGAGGCTTCTATAAGTATGATAGATATTTTAATAACCCATTTAATTTTAAATCTCAATAACCTTACCATAAAATCACTTTATTGATCAATATTTAGTTAAATTACATTTTATTCTAATATTTTATTAAAAAACACCCCTCTTCACCTCTTATAAATACTACCCTATTTGTCCTCAAACATTAAGAATCTGAGATTGAAAAAAGTTTTGTGAAAACCCCCTTAGATATTTATCCATGTTATTTAGATTATTCTCTCATAAAAATTACATCCATTGAAGGTTGTATTTGATTAGAAAAGATTTCATATCAAGGGGGAAAGAAAGTTATATATTCTAAACTCTATCAAATTCTTCATTCATTATTTTCTTTTTATACATTATAAAATTACTAAATTTATGTATCATCATAAATTTTTTAATGTGATAATGCCTTGAAATTAATTATGTCATTATATACTATATAAAATTCCGTTTATAGTTATTTATTAAATCTATTCTATCAAAACTGGTTTTAACTATCTATATGAATAATTTTTGAAAAAATCTATTACCACATTACATGGATTATTTTAAAATATTATTTAATGAATTAATATAATATTTATGAAATGATTAACAATTTGTAAATATAAATTAGTATATAAATTGATTATATTATCAAAAATTGGTGCTATAAATTTTAAACATCCAAATAAATCATATAAAGATACTTTTCATGATTTAAAGATGATATAAATGATCAATTAATATATAGAATATTTTTACTTATAAAATGATAAATAAGACATACCTCTACACTTAAATATATTTTTGAACTATTCTATAACTCCTTTTTCAATCTAAATATACTAATTTAGTTTTGAAGCAGTTGACCAAACAACTACAAGTTATTGACACTAATAACAGAAATGTTGTAAATGAATAAAATATGATAATAAATATACTATAATATATAAGAGGAACAAAAAAATGTTTTTTAAATATTAAATTATCATGTGTAACTCATATATTTATAAGATGATAATCCATGTGAGTCGGGGCCCAAGGTTAGGGTACTCCCAATGCAACCTCTTTTTCTTTTAGGATACAATTTCTATCTCTTTACCTCTCTTTTTATATATATTATTCACATATTATTCTTATATTATATATATATATATTGTATCATACTAGGTAATTATATAATAATTAAATTTAATATCTATAAATATTTATGAATAATCTATTAATTTTATATTAAAGGGGATACTTTATCAGCTAGCATACTCGACACGCAAAAATGTGTTTCTCCAAAATCATACGTTGCACAAAATATTGAGTTATACTAAAAAAATAATACATTATTAATGTTATTATTTTAAATGGTTATATAATATTGAAATTTTATTATAATTAATGATCAAAACTAAATATATTATGTTTACACATATTTAATAAATGTTTTTACTTTCATCTAAAAAAATTTAGAGACTTAAAATGAGAATAAATCCAGTTTAAATCATAAAATACTGTAATATTTTTAAAAGGTATTTTTACTATCATTTGATCGAGAACCATTTATAAATATAGTATTTAATAATTTTATATGTTCTATTTGACTAAATAAAATTATTATTTACAAGTGGGACATCAAAAATTACATTGCTTGAATGTTGGTATTTTTCTGATGAAACTAATTTTTTAGTGAATATTCAAAAATACTATATTTTAATTTAAAACTTTCATTCATCTATTTTTTATATAGTTATATTTTCCTTTTAAATTGTTTTAAAGTTCAGTTGAATTTATTTTTTACCATTTAACCTAATTTTGGTCGTTGGAGTTGATTTTAGAGTAAAATTTGATATAAACACGTGTCAATATTTTGGTGGTTTTTACTTTCAAAAGCTTGTTTTCTCTTTTTGACAGAGGGGATTTATTCTAAATTAATTACTTTTTTTAATTTAGAAAATTGAATTCCATATTTTTAATCATATGGTACAAATTATCTAAATATATCCCTTTATTTTGGGACATTATGAATAGTAAATTTATTAATTATTTTTATTTGACGTAGTTAAATTGTAAATAAGGTAAATACGGGTAAAAAATTATTATAATAATATAAAACTGTACTAAAACTTGTTATAATCCAATTTGATTAGATATGGACGACCAAGATATCCCTTGGGATGAAAATTTTCCCTTTTGAAGTCACTTGGGTGTTACTATGACACTTATTACTTTTAATTTAAAGTAAAGGAAAATATTTTATAAAGATATATATTCTTATTTAAAAAATTTAATATGGGTTTATATAGGTGATATATTTGACTATAAATAGTAATTATAGATCTAAAAAAATTCCTACATGATGGTATTTTATTTATAAATTTTGGTCAATAAATAATTAAATTTAATTATGACACAATAATGATGTAGTGAATTATTTATTGATTAAGGAATCAAATTAATGATATTATAAATATAAATATAAATATTATTTAACATTATTTAATTCATACAAGATCTTTTTGGGTAAATATAACATGTTAAAATATTATTTAGTTGGTTTTTTTATGTTATCTCCCGGTTAATGTTTTATTTAAATTCAATTAAATTAATATTTTAAAAATTTATATAATTAATTTTTTATAAAAATGGTAATTTATTATATTATTTAAAAATTATAAAAAAAATTAAAATAAAAAAAGTGACTATTATAAGGTCTAAAAGTTCATTAAGTGTCCAATTATTTTAAATTCCCCCCATATAAGTAAAATTGATAGCCTCTTAATAATTAATATGTTGTTACCACAATTAAAATCAAAAGACAATAACTATGGGTAAACCAAAAAGATAAGGTTTAAAATAAATTCTACACATGTCTAAAAAATATTGTATTAGAGGCTGTAGAATAATAATCATCTTTTATTATACATATTTCAATTTAGATGATTTTTATTAAATAAATTAATTTATATTAACTTCATATTATAAGAATTTTCAAGGGTGGCCCTCCCCTCTCCTATAAAAAGGTACCCTCTCTTCTCTAATACTCACACTTCCAAAGCCTTTTTGTTCAAACAATATCTTCCCAAAACTCTTCCTAGAATCCATCCCCACATTCTTGAGTCCTTATATTTGGAAGAATACCTTTCTTAGAGGTGTTAAGGTGTTCTTCAAAGCTGATCAACCGAAGAAGATGTATAATTTTTTTATGAGTTTCAAATTTCCTTCTTCTTCCAAATACTTTAAATAATATTATTCGAAGAGGAAATAATAATTGTAGTATAATAAATATAATAAGATGTTATTATGTTAATATCATCCCCTAAATCCATATCTACATTCATCAAATGGGAAAGGAGTTAATCATTCAGGCGTACATGTTAACTATCACACCCACGAATCAATTTAGTTTTCTTTCCATTACTGTCTATCAAGATCGGTTATAATGATTAAATTAATATTCATATATTATATTCATGACATATTTATCATTTTAAAAGATTAAAATTTCAATGATATTCTTACCTTACATGAACATAGAAATAATAACATCATTTGTACGTACGTGTGAACTATCACCTCCACGAAGTGATGTGAATCTTTTTTGTTCACCACATCACTTTTTATATATATATATATAAGTCGAGTTAAATTATTATTAATATTAAAATTATATTATTATAATTATTTAAATGTAAAATGTAAATTACCTTATTTCTATAATGATCAAAGAAAACTTGAGGGATGGAGATCCCATGATAGCTCTCCAATGTGTTGGGTAATGAGACAGAGTTAAACAATAAGGTTTCCCCTATGAGATTAAGTGAAGATACTATGATGGGCATTATAAATGTAAACATTAAGGTTACTCCCTATATATATATGAAAGATACAATGTATTTATGATATGTATTCCACAAGTTACCTTTTTTATTTATGATTTCAATATTCTTATTATTTCATGGGTATATTAATATTCATGGACTAAAATTATCTTTCCTTATTTTATAACCCTTACTAATCTTTTTGGGCAAATTATATGTTTTTAAAGCATTTTCATTGGGTATATGGATGGGTAAGATAAAGGAAGATGTCAAGAGGGGTTTTCTCAATAAAAATAAATCATGTTTACTTTTAAAAAATTTATATTGTGGAAGAAATGGATATTGTTGTATTGGTATCCACTTTGTATAAATTTGAGTTGTTATGTAATAATTATGGACTAATTCTCTAAAACTCTAAACCTGAAAAGATCCTCAATGTGAATTCCTAACTTAAATCCAGATTATGTAATGTTTAAGGCACGAGGCCTTATATTTGGTATTCAAGGGAGGTTTATAAAACTTTACTTCTTAGGATATTTTTAATAGAATATCCATAAATTATTTTTACTTTATGGTCAAATTAAAATTATATAGCATTTGAATATTACAATGTTTCACTATCTAATATATGTATGTTCAGAATGGTTTTCCACATAGGAAACAGGGAAGCTATGATGGGATGACATCAAGAGGAAAAAACCCTTCCAAATCAACAACATGAGATGGTCAGAATCAGAATAGAATAGTTTTTTGTAGTAATGACATAGTTGACTCAGACTATAAATGGTTGTGGTATCCATGCACAAGATCAGCTAGATCAACAATAGAGGAAAATTTTAGTTTTGGATCATTTTATGAGGTAATATCCTCCATCATTTAGAGTATCATCTGACCCTGTGATAGCTAAAGGGTGGATTAAAGAATTTTAAAATATTATTGATGTCATGGGATGTTCAAAAATAAAAAGGTTAGTATTTATATTTACCATTATGAAGGTGAAGTCGATCAATGGTGGTATATTGTTAAGAATATATTATATTGTGGGGATATTGATTCACATGATTAAGATGAATTAAAAGGAATGTTTCTTGACAAATATTTTTCTAAAGAGAATCAATGTAGGATGGAAAAAAATTCTGGGAATTGAAGAAGGTGGATGAATCAGTGGTTTCTTTTGAAAAAAAAAATCACTTAATTAGAAAGGTATTCTCCAAATTTCATCTAATATCTTTATAGTAAAATCAATCATTTTACTCAGGATTAAATCCAAAGTATCAAAGGGAATTGGATTCTCGTGAGTTCAAAGGTTATAAAAATACTTTTCGAGGTGTGGAGAAGGTGGAAGTGGAGTTTTCTAATTATCAAGTGATCCTTGGAAAATAGTAGAATAAGAGGTCACGGTGGAAGGAGAAAGGGAATAATTATTTTAAATAATCTAAGGGTAAGAAAATTAAATTTACATTTTGTGAAAATTGTGGAAAAAAGAACACTAGGGAATGCCTTGAGAATTCTGGGGAGTACTTCTGATGTGGTAAAATTGGACATATGGCTCGTAATTACACTGAAAAAGATCTGGGTAGTGGCGATAAAAAATCAAATTTTTAGTTAGTAAAATGTTCTAAGTGAAATGAGATGGGTCATTATGAAAATGAGTGTCCAATAATGAACTCAAATGATGGGATGATTCCAAACTATAAGCAGAAAGGTTTGGTGAAATACTTTACAACTACTTCAAGAAAAGTTTGGCCATGAAATAATGTGGAATTATGTACATATTTTGTTTATTCAGATTATTCCAATGTGTTGACTGATTCCAGATCTATACATTCTTTAATTTTTGAGAAATTTTCTGGTAAATTGGTAATTCCACCTCACGAAGTGAATCCAGAACTTATGGTAAAAACACGTGAGGGAAATATTGAGACAAAAATAAATTATAATAATATTCATATCATTTTCTGTGGATAGAATCTACTTTCCAACCTTATTGTTTTGCCTCTAATAGAGTTTTTTTTTATTATGGGTATGGATTTGATTTTTTTTCATCATTCTAATATTTATTGTAGAGCTAAAGATGTTTCTTTACAGAAATACTTTCAGTTTGTGTATAAGAATAAAAAATTGCCTTTAATAGAATATCAGGAATCTTATAGACTACTAAAAGATAGAAATTAATGATACCTTGTACATATTGTTTAAAACAAATGAATTGTTCCGATTAACAATTTTCTAGTGGTAAATGAGTATCTTAATATTTTTTCTGATGATTTTTCTTGTATTATACATGATCGGAATGTTGTATTTATTGTTGACTTAGTTCCTGATGTTAATGAAATTTCAAAAAACCCCCTTATCTAATAGCTGGAATTGAACTTTTAGAGTTAAGGAGTAAATTTTATAAGTTATTAGATAAAGGATTCATTTAACCTATCACATCAATGTGGGGTGCTCCAATATTATTTATTAAAAATAAATATACTTCAATGAGACTTTTAATTGATTATAGAGTCTTGAATAACATAAATATTAAGAAAAAGTATCCTTTTACTCGTATTGATGAATTATTTGACTAGCACCAGGGATCATAGTATTTTTCGAAGGTTTACTTCAGGGTGGGGTACCATCAGTTGAAATTAAAGGAATCAGACAATCCAAAGACTTCATTTCTTACTAGATATTCCCATTATGAATTTATAGTTATGTCATATGGGTTAACTAATGTACCTTTTATATTCCTAGATGTTATGAATAAAATATTTTTTGAGTTATTGGATATTTTTGTGGTTGTGTTTATTGATTACATTTTGGTATATTCAAAAATTAAAGAGGAGCAAGAATGTTATTTAAGGGATTTCTTACAAAACATAAAATAAAATAAATTGTATGGAAAATTCATCAATTGTGATTTTTGTTTACGACAACTTTTTTTCTTTGGTCACATTGTTTCTAAATATAGAATAACAATTGGTCCTACAGAAACAAAAGTTGTTTAAGAATTTGAAAGACCCATAAATATAATCTAAATTCATATTTTTCTTGGTTTAATAGGATATTACTGGATGATAGTTGAAAAATTTTCATGGTTATCTAGCCCACTGACTAAGTTAACTCAAAAAGGTGTTAAGTTCATCTAGACACAAGAATGTGATGATTGTTTTCAGAAATTGAAAAGAAGATTTTTGAATGCTACAGTTTTGGTTTTACCTTTTCCAAATGGTGAATTTGTTAATTATAATGATTCTTCGTTGAAAGGACATGGTTAAGTCCTAATACAGAATGATCAGGTAATTTCTTATGTTTCACGTCCATTAAAAACTCATGAGTTAAATTACCCTACACATGATTTGAAATTACCTATTGTAGTTTTTCTATTAAAAATTTGAAGGAATCAATTTTATGGAGTAAAATGTGAAATATATACTGATCACAAAAGTTTAAAGTATATATTCACTCAAAAATAATTGAACACGAGACAGAGAAGATGGTTACCACTAATCAAGTGCTTATCACATGATTCAATACCACCCTGGAAGAGTAAAGAAAGTGGTTGATTATTTGAGTTTTAAAATTAATTCTACATTAACCATGTTACATTTGGAATGTGGTCCTTTGGTTAATTATTTTATGAATTTTGTCTTGGATGTTTTTGGTGTAAGAAATTTCTATGTTTTGTTTCATGTGGTAGTGAAATCATTTATATCAGACAGAATTAATCAAGTGAAAAAGGAATATAGTGAGTTATATAAAAAGGTATAATCAGTTCATAAGGGTAAGCTTCCTAAAGTTAAAATTAATAAATATTGTTATTTAAGGTTTTGGGAGAGGTTATGTGTACCTTGTAATTAAAAATTGAAGAAATATTTGTTATGTGAAGCTCATAGCTCTCCGTTTTTAGTTCATCCTGGTAGTACTAAGATGTACAGAGACCTTCGAGAGTACTGCTAGTGGGATAGAATAAAAATGGATTCTGCTGACTTTACTATGAAATGTGTGACTTTTCAGAAGCTGAAAAAAAATAGTTTCTAAAATGGATGCTTCATACTTTTCCAGTACAAGAGGGGAAATGGGAAAATATATCCATGGATTTCATTGTGGTATTACCAAAGACTTTTCAAGGTAACAATTTGATTTGGGTTATTGTTGATAGATTTACTAAATCATCCCATTTTTATCTATTCGAGATATATTGTATCTAGATTAAATTTCACAGTTGTTTCCTAAACAAATAGTTATGGTATCTGGATTTACCATCCCTATTATTTCTAATCGTGATCACAGGTTCACTTCTAACTTTTACAAAGGCCTTCAAAATTCATTGGTAAATGAATTAAATTTCTATATATCTTCTCATCCTCAATAATATGGTTATTCAAAATGAACAATTCATACCTCGGAGGATATGATATGTTCTTATTCAATGGATTACCAAGGAAGTTGGGATCAGCATTTTTTTTGGACCCAACCTTTTTAGAATGAAGTAGGTGAAATGAAGTTTATGGGACCAGAATTGGTAGAAGAGTTGGTAGAAAAAAGATCAGTTGACTCATAAACACATGAGGACTGATCAAAGAAAGAATAAATTTTATGTCGAAACTGAAGGAAGTATCTTTGTTTTGAGGTAGGTGGTCATTTCTCTCTCAAAGTTTAACCATGGAAAATTGTGATCCATTTTGGTAAGAAGGGAAATCTATGTCCGCAGTTAATTTGACCCTATAAAATTTTTGAGAAAGTTGTATTAGTATACTAAAGATTGGTTTTACCTACAAATTATCCTAGGTACACAATTTTTATCATGCTTCAATTTTAATAAAGTATTTGTCATATACATCTCATTTTTTAAGTCCAGAAGTAGTTCAGTAGGAAGTGAGTCTTTCTAATGAAGAACAACCAGTCTAGATTTTTGACCATAGAGAACAGGTGTTGTGGAATAAAGTGATTCATAAGGTTATTGTTTTTTTGCAAAAACTATATTTTTGTATAAAAAACAAGGGAATTTGAAAATTCTATGAGGGATAAATACCTCCACTAATTTGATAAGTGAATAATGTTGTGAGGACACAATTTCTTATAGGTGTAAGGATGTAACATTCCATGTAATTATAGAATAAGGAATTATCATATCTATTAACATTTATAAATAATATATTAATTTTACATTAAAGGGAACACTTTTCCAATTTCGTACCTGACACTCAAAAATAGGTTTCTCGGAAATCTTACGTCTCACACAAGATTGAGTTATACCAAAACAGAATACATTATGAATACTATTATTTTAAATGTTAGTTATCACCAAGTCATTGTATTAGAGTGAATTAACATAACAGACTATATTATGTTTACATATTTTTATTCAATGTTTTTACTTTCATCTAATAAATTTTAGAGGCTTAAAATGAGAATTAATCTAGTTTTAAGCATAAAATGCTCTAATATTTTTAAAAGGTTGTTTTATCACCTTTTGATGGTGAACCCTTTTTAAATATAGTTTTTGAAATTTTTATAATTTATTTTAAAAACTAAACTTCTTATTTAGAATTTGGAAATCAGAAATTAATTTGGTTTAATTTTGGTATTTTTCTAAAAAAATCATTTTCTATGAATAGTGAAAAATACGACATTTTAATTCAAAACTGCCTTTGTCCAATTTTTATATAGTTATATTGTCCATATAATTGGTTTTAAAGTTTAATTGAATTATGTTTTTATAATTTTATCCAATTTTGGTCATTAGAGTTATTTTCACATTGAAATTTTATATAAACACATGTCAATATTTTGATAGTTATTACTTTTAAAATCTCATTTTCTCATTTTGACAAAAAAATTAATTTTTAATTAATTAATAAAACTTATTTGTTTTAATTATATAAAAATGGATTCCATATTTGGAATCATATGTTCTAAATTATGTAAATTGGTTCCTTTTATTTTTGTACATTAGGAATAGTAACTTTAGTAATTATTTTTATTTATGAGTTAAAGGGTAAATCAATTAAATATGGGTAAAAATAATATAATAATAATATAAAACCAAGCTAACACTTATTCTAATAATATTGGATGACATATGGCCAACCCAGAAAACACTTGGGATGAAAATGTTTACTTTGGAAGGCACTTGGGTATTATTATGACACTTATAACTTTTAATTTAAAGTAAAGGAAAATATGTTATAAACATATATCTTCTTAAGAAAAATAATTCTACTTTGGGTTAATATAAGTTATCTCTTAGACTATAAATATTAATTAAAAATTAGAAAATATTTCCTAGATCATGGTATTTTATTTATAATTTTCAGACATTAAATAATTAAATTTAATTCTAACACAATGATGATGCAGTGATTCCTCTATTAATGAAGAAATCAAAAAATGATATTATAACTATTAAAATAAATATTATTTGACATAATTTATGTCATCAACTATCTTTATAGATGACTATGACATGTTTTAATACAATTAAGTCATATTTATCGAATTTATCTCTCTTTTTATATTTTATTTAAATTCAATAAAATGAATAGTGTTAAAATTTTCATAATTAATGTTTTATAAAAATACTGATTTATTATATTATTTAAAAAAACTAAGAATATTTTAAAATAAAAAAATTACTATTATAATGCTGGTAATTTCATTAAGTGTCCCATTATAGACAATTTAACCCATATAAGAAAAATTTATAGCCTCATAATGATTAAAATGTTGTTACCACAATTGAAATAAAAAGAGAATAATTAATGGTAAACAAAAAAGATAAGGTTTAAAATAAAATCAGTACATGTATGAAAATTATTTGATGAGAGTATTTCCAAATATACTCATATTATTATATACATATTTCAATTTTAATGATTTTATATTAGAAAAATAATTTATATTAATTTAATATTTTAATAATTTCCAAGGGTGCCCCTCCCTTCTCTACTAAAAGGGTACCCTCTATTATCTAATACTCACACTTAAAAATGATTTTGGTTCATCCAAGATCTACCCAATCCACTTACATGAATCTGTCCTAACATTCCTGAGGCCTTAGTTAAGTAGAAAACCCTTCATAGTGGTGTTAAGGTGTTTTCAAAGGTGATCAATCGAAGAAGATGTATCATTTTTTAAGAGTTTATATTTTATTTCTTCTTACACTTCCTTTAAATGTTCTTCTTCCAAGATAAACTAATAAATCCATTATACATAATATAATGAGATATTATTATGTTAATATCATACCCTAAATTGAACTCTACTTCCATTAAACGGTAAATTAATTAATCATCTATGCATACGTGTGAACAATCACCTCCACAAACCAATTTAGTTTGTTTCCATTACCATCAATCAAAATCAGTTATAATGATGGAATTAATATTCAGATGTAAAATTTATGACATATTTATCATTTTAAAATATTAATATTTCAATGATGTTCTTACCTTACAAGCACATAAAAAAATAATTTCATTCGTGTATACATGTGAACTATCACCTCCACAAAGCAATGTGAATCATTTTCATTTACCAAATCACTTGTGTTGGCCCATACTTATTTTTGGCCACTCTCTCTGACTATAATATTTTTAATTATCACAAATCATGTAATATATTAACATCTATCTTACCTCACATCAAATCCAAAATTATTTCAAATAATTATCTTGTATATCATATCATTACAATCATTTAACTATTTATGTATGTTTAATTATAAACAATATTATAACTGATTATCTATGTGTAATTATGGGTATTAATTCTCTTAAAATTTGATGAATTGAAAGGCAGATAAAACATATAAAATTATATAATTATGAGTCACTGGAATGGACAAATAGATGACTCATCATTGTATATGAATCACCGATGCAGACGGCACTCGGTTGTATATGACTCACTGACGCAGACGACCTAATACCAGTCTAATTGACATATCGTTGCATGGTTTTACTGATGCCAGGACTCACCGTTAGTTGAAATGAGTCACTAAAAGATCAAATGTCTCTCCTGTATAAGTAAGGACTCACCGTTGATATTATTCACTGATATATCAACTGTCTCATTGAAAGAAGGAATGACTCAATGTTGAAATAAGTCACTGATAGATCAAATGTCTCACTGGCTGAAAGAAGGACTCACTGATAGAATCATTCACCATTAGATTAACTATCTCACTGGCTGTTCAAAGGAATCACCATTGTAAGGACTCATCGTTGGAAGGAATCACTATTGAGAAGAGTCACTGATGCCCCACCCACTGAAAGATTATTTCAATCTGCATTTACTAATATTATTTCTAATGGTTATGTTTGAGTCATTTAATGACACATATATATTTTATAATATTTTGTCAGAATTTTGATAGACAGTACATGGTATGATGAACCTATGAAAGTGAAAAGAACATGCTCTTTATCGGCCCTCAAAAATAATAATTTTTTAAGAGAAAAGATATAAAGAAGAGACAAGTGGTTCATGCATGTTCATGAGAGTGAGACATACTAAAGAACATATGCAACTATCATGAAACAACTATAAACTCATGAACAAAAAAACACACAAAGAAATATCAACCGATCTGAACATTAAATTAAAAAACTACTACAGTATATCAAAGAAGGAGAAGAATATACATGTAGAACCATACTTGTACATGGAAGCCAGAATATGACACTCTTCTTTTGTGTCAAATTCTAGAAGAGGATTCAAACTTCATCTCAGCTACATCTGATGAGTCCAGAGCTGTAACTGAAGACACACAAATCCTTCTAAATAATTTCTCACATTTTTTTCTTTATTGTGTGAAATTTTACATACTTTTGAGAAGTGTGGTTATCTATCTATTAAGCACACATTATATCCTGTATCAAGATGAAGGATACAAGATATCCTTCTAATCATACCTTCTTACATCTGTTACTCCCATAGATAAGTTTGGAATAGGTCCTTGTGTGACCAGCTAGTTTGTACCCATGAAGAACTATGGTAGAGGTTTTGTGACCTGGACAGACAGTGTTCTATTGTGAACCAGGATCCAGGGTGTGGATCATACTGTTCAATAATTTAAACTACTTGGTGGTAAGTGATCACAAAGTGGATATGATTAAGTCTATTATTTAGAATGAACCTCTTGTTTCATTTATTCAATGTTTTTACTTTAATTTTACTCTGTTTTATCACATATTCCATAAAACTAAATTGAAATATAATAGTTAGTCTTAGAAAGTGTTTATAATAGTATTGACTTATTAGGTCAGTTTCAAAAGTTGTATTAATTAAAATATATATATAATTAATTACTAATCACTCTTTCGTGAAATTAATCTCGATTTTAGCCTCTTATAAATTCACTACTAGCTAACTGGCCAATGGAATTTTAATATTGGGGGAACTTCAAATTATATATATTTTTAAAAAAAAATTATAAATAATCAATTCACCCCCTCTTGAGTAATCTACTCTGACCAACATTTGGTATCAAAGTTTGGATTTTTTGATTTTAGAGCTTGTTAAGAAAAATTCAACTATGATTTTAGTTTTATTTCAAATACCTTAAAATTTTTGTTAATACTAAATTTTTATCTCTTTAAAATATTGTTCTAAGATTTTATTATGGAAAATAGGCTAGAAGTTTCTGCTACCAACAAACATCCTTTATTTAATGGTATGACTTTTGCACAATGAAAATTCACTTAGAAAGTATAGGATTTGAGATTTGTTCTACTATACGAACTGAATATTAGATCCACGATGCTGCTAGAAATACTTGGGATGAAATGATAAAGTTTCTTGTAGTAATAACTGTAAATCCATGAACGCTTCATATTGTGCACTAAGAGATGATGAATTCAATAGAATTTATACATGTAAAAATGCCCATGAAATTTGTGATACTTTATCTATTTCACATTAATAATCTTATAGTGTTAAAGAAATTAGTCTTCACACATATCATTTTAAATATGATAATTTTAATATGAAGCATGATAAACCTATTAATGATATGTATCTCAAGTTTAATAAAATTGTGAACATTGTGATCTCTCAGGGAAGAGATGTTACTACCAAATAATAAATTATAAGGATTCTCATATACATACCTGATAGATGGATAGGAACTTTTGTCTCAATTAGAGAATCATGTGACATCAGAGAACTACCTGTCAAAGAACTCATTGGAAAAATGATGTTGTATGAAGAAGAGATGAAAGTCAAAAAAGGAGATGATGATGGTTCTTAGAGATAATTTGTAGCCATCAAGACTACTACCTCTAAGAATAAGGAAAAATACAAGGTGCTAGACTATGTTTAAATCTCCAATAATGATGAATCAACATCATATAGTGATGGAGAGATGGCTTAGAAAGCCATAAGATTCAAGAAATTCTATAGAAAAAAGAAGTTACTTAGGAATCCCAATTATAAAGGATGATATGATAATAAGGGAAACTGAAAAAATGATTATAAAATAAATGAAAAATTGTAGAAGATTGTCTGAAATGAATAAAAGAGGAGAGGACATGTCAAAGCTAACTGTCCAAAATTGAAATACAAAAAAAGTATGAAAATAGAGACAAGAAGTATAAGAATGCTATGAAGGACACCTGGAATGCCTCTGAGGACAACTCTAGTGAATCAGCATCACCTCAAGATGAGAAATATAACATAAAAATATTTTTTTATGATGAACACATCTGACATAAACATAGATTCAACAACAAAGAATTCCTATTATTCTGAAAATTAATTTGATTTTGTAAATATGACATGTGATAAACTATTTTAATAATGTAACATGATGGGGGAAACCTGAAATGATATAAAATATAAATATTAATCTTTAAATAAACACCATTCTCTTACTGCAACTACTATGTATGAACTTACAACTGAAAAGAAAAACAATGTTCAGCTACTCAAACAATAAAATTAACTAAAAATGTATAATGAGAAAATGAAGATTGATCAAGGAATGTTTACCAATGTAAAAAATAATCTCACTCAAATGGTTAGTAAACAGATAGATCCTAGGTACACTTTTGGTATTGGATATTATCCTATATAGAGAAATCTATCTAAAACAAATTTAGTAAATAAATCTGGAAAATTTGTTTTTCTATCTAAAAAAAATTCTGTTGTTAGTCCCTGTTCTAAAAAATATTTTACTACCTCTAGTTTTTATGGACCAAATAGAGTCTATTTTTAAAATATATTATATAATTTTTATAGGAAACCCATGAAGAAAATGTGGGTACCTAGAGAACTGATTACTAATGTCACTGAACCCAAAAAAGTTTAGGTAACAAAATATGTTTTTGATTGATTATTCTGTAGGAAATCTGTTTGAAGAGATCCTAAAAGATTCAGTAGTACTTGTATAGTGGATGTTAAAGACACATGATAGGACATTATTCATTCTTCATGAACCTAATCAAGATTGATGGTGGATATGTTACTTTTGGTCACAATGATTAATAAAAAATAATTGGCTTAGGCCAGATTGGTAACTCTAACTTAGTTTTAATTTCTAAATCACATTTTTTGTTGGATTGAAATATAATCTTCCTTATATTTCATAATTATGTGATTATAGATTTCATGTTATGTTTGAAAGTTATTCTTTCAATATTTTTAACTCTAAAAATTAATTTGTATTTTCTCCTTTTAGAAATGAACATGTATATTCTATTAATATAGATTCTTTAGTTTCTCAAAATGTTTCTTGTTTAAATTAATTTCAAAAAGAGTCCTATATTTGGTGTAGAATATTATTACATTGTAATATACCCTCTCTTAGAAATATTAATAGAAAAGTTTTAGTCAATGGTCTAACCAAACATGTGTTTTCAAATGAAAAAGTCTATAATCCTTGTGAAAAAGTTAAATAGCACAAGATATCCTTCAAATCAAATAAATAAGTATAAGCTTTTCAACCTTTAGAGTTGGTTCACTAGGACTTGTTTGGACTATATCGAGTTTCTAGTTTAAATGGAAAGAACTATGCTTATGTTCTTGTAGATGACTATTCTATGTATACTTGGACTTATTTATTAGATCACAAAAGTGAAGAAACTACTTTCTTCACTGAGTATACTAAAATAGTGGAAAATAAAAGCGGACATAGAATAAAATACTTAAGAAGTGATCACAATCATGAGTTTGAAAATCAAGACATTAAATCTTTTTTCTCACACAGTGGCTATATTCATAACTTCTCTTACTCTAAGACACCAAAAAAATGGAGTTACGGAAAGAAGAAATAGAACCTTACAAGAGATAGCTCGAACAATTCTTAACAAATATGACCTACCTATATACTTTGGGGTTGTGGTTTTGAATAGATCTTGCTACATAATTAATAATTTCTTAATTTTACCTATACTAAAGAATACTTCTAATGAGTTCTAGAATAATAGAAGCCCCGAATTTAGCTACTTCAATTTTTTTGGTTGTAATGTCTATATCCTTAATACAAAGGAAAATCTTGAAAAAAATTTATCCAAGTATGATGAAGGAATCTTCCAAGGTTACTCAACCTCTAGTAAAACCTATATCGTCTTTAATAAGAGAACCAAATGTGTAGAAGAATCTTTTCATATCAAATTTGATGAAATAGATCCACATGAACCTAAGAAGTCCCTAGACATCCTTAAAGTTGATATGTAAATCCTAGACATAAATGAAAAATATTTTAATCCTCTTGTTAAGAAAACTATAAAATCAAACAATCCTGGAAATTCATTCGAATCTAGACATGATGAACCCAAACCTATAGATGTACCTAAAAGTACTAGCCCTACTTTTCTAGACCAACTAAAACCCATAAAAACCATCCTTTAGATGTTATTGATGGAGACTTAGATAAAGGGACACAAACTAGATCTTATTTCAAAAACCAAGATGAACATCAAGATTTCTCATCATATAATGAACCTAAAAACATCAATTATGCAATTAAAGATGAATTTTGGATGATGACTATGCAAGAATAACTTATTCGGTTAGAAATAAATAAATTTTGGAAACTTTTGGATAGATCCAATGACACATTGGCCATAGGCACTATGTGGGTGTTTATGAATGAAATAGATGAATCTGGTAATATTGTTAGAAATAAATCTATATTGGTTGCACAAGGTTATAGTTATGAAGAAGGCGTTGACTATGAAGAAAAATTTTCAACTATTTCTAAACCCGAGTCCATCAGAATCCTGTATTATTATACAACCCATCTTAATTTAAATCATTATTTAATAGATATTAAAAGTTCATTCCTAAATGGGTATATAGTTGATGATGTTTTTTGAACAACCCTCGGGTTTTACAAACCCTCATTTTCAAAATCATGTTTTCAAATTAACAAAATCATTATATGGATTATATCATGCTCTAACAGCTTCGTATGATAGACTAAGTACTTTTATCATTTAAAAAGGATTTAGTAAAGGTATTTCTTATCCTGAACTATTTATAAAACGAATTTATAAATATGTTTTAGTAGTTCAAATTTATGTAGATGATATTACTATTAGATCTTCATGAAATTATTTATGTATTGATTTTTCTAAAATGATGCAAAGTGAATTTGAAATGAGTTTGATGGGTGAACTCAAATTCTTTCTTGGATTACTGATTTTTTAAAAAATAGAAGGTATCATTTAATATCAAAGTAAATACGCAAAATATATTTTAAAAATATTTGGATTTTATTGCATCAAAAGAAGTGACACTCTAATGAGTACAACTTTTAATTTGGATCTTGATGAAGATGGTAAATATGTTGATCAAACCACTTATATATGAATGATTGGATGTTTTCTCTACCTGACTGCTAGTAGGCCATATATAATTTTTAGTGTGTGTATGTGTTCCTATTTTTAAGCTAATACCAATGAATATCATATAAATTTTGTTAAAATAATTTTCAAATACCTTAAACATACTATCAAATTAGGTTTTTTTAACATAATGGACAATCATTTGATATTGTGAGTTATTCTAATACTAATTTTGGTGGATGAAAGTTAGATAGAATTAGTAACTCTAGAAAATGTCACTTTTTGGAAAATTCTTTGGTTTCATGGTATTTTAAGAAACAAAATTATGTTACCTTATCTACTGGTGAAGCTGAATACACAACTGCTGGTTACTTTTGTGCTCAGATTTTCATTATGCAACACACTCTTCTAGACTATGGATATCAATTTAGACATGTAATTATAAAATGTTACAATACAAGTGCTATTAAAATTTATCAGAACCCAGTTTCTCATTATAGAACAAAACATATTGATGTAATACATCACTTTTTGACAGATCATTATCAAATTGGTGATATCACTTTAAAAATTATTGGAACTAAATATCATCTTGCAGGAATATTGACTAATCGATTGAACTCGAAAATAATGAATTACATCATACATGAGTTAGGAATGATTAATCAGTAAGACCCTGTGCAGCTATTCCTTTAATATTTTTCTGTGAAGTTGTCATACTAACACCAACGCTATGTCATTCTAACACAGTTTCCATGACGACACTGATGTTATGTCATACCAACATAGTTGTCATGCTGAAACTGACATTGTGTCATGCTGACATTGAAGCTATGTCATGCTGACATAGTTTTCATGCCGACACTGATGCTCTTTCATGCCAACACATTAGTGTTATGTAATATCTATCATACCAACACTGCTGACTCACTATTTCTATAAATTTTATGTTTTTATCAAAACAAAATTATTTTATTAATTATTCTAAACCCAGTTCCTGATTTCACGATTTCATAATTTAAAAATCCCTAAATTATATAAATTTGAATTGAACCACAACTCCTTTACCACTACACTCTCTCAGCTACACCTCTTTCTCTTTACCCCCAACATTTCACCTTCTGACCTCTAGACTGAATTGATTGGAATGTCTCATGTGAAGTGATCTCTTGTTGATGGTGAGTATCGTGCTTCTAAGAAACATAAAGTTTAATCGATCAAATATTCATACCCTGTAAATCCTATTCTAGAAAACCATATTGTAACCTCAGAGAAATAAGTTCTGGTGGAATGGATCTTAGAGAGAAATTCAATGTTGTCAAAAGTGAAACATGATCAATGATGGCTTGATCGGTTGCAGATAATGATAGAGTCTACTACCCTAAGTTGGTACATGAATTTTACATGAATATGGAACTTCTGTTGGATGGAAGTGATGTAACCTGGGTCAAGTCGATGGTAAAATGGAATAGAATCCCTCTTTCTTCAATATATTTGGCTGAATATCATAAGGTTCCCTAGGAAGGAATATTTGATGATTATTAAGGCATTTCTCTACCTGAAAGTGAATTCTTTTGTTATGAGACAGCTCTAAAAGAGAAATCCAGAAATTATGAACATAAGAGAGCCATTGCATCATTGTTAAATGGTGAGTAAAAAATTTTATTTAAGTTTATTCAGCTCCTGATTTTTTCTAGGAAGGGGGAATTTTCTACACTCAAGTATCAGGATGAATACATGGTGTATTTGCTATAGAAATGATTTAAGTGTAATCTATGAAGATATCTAATGGTGCACATAAATTTTCTGATAAAACCTGATTGTAAGTAAAATTATCTATTATACTCTAGAATTATTTCTACAATGCTATAGGAGAAAGTTTGTGTAAGTGAATGTGATAATATAGTAGTTATTGAATATAGAGGAACCTTCTTAAATACTAATATCTATAAGAGAATTAAAGTTAACTAGAATCCATGGAGGAAAGAGTGAGTTAGTGATGAAGATAGACTATATGATAAGTTCAATACTACAGATCATCCATTTAGACCAAGGAATCTAGTGGATCCTAGCCTTGGTCTAGATGATCAGGTAATCTATTCTTCAGATGAGGGTGAAGAGCCTAATAATCCTACCAGAGATGACAGATCACCAATTGATTATAGAAGTGACCCAAACACAACTGGACCAACAAAAGTAGTTTCTATTGGACCTCTATGTCCACCTTTGGAAATACCTTCCATAAAAATGTTATCCAATCTACTGAAAGTGAAGATACAGAAGTCAAATGAGGTGTATAATATATTATTGAATCTAGTGAAGAAGAATATAATGAAAAGGAAGTTGGTAGTGGTGAAATTGGTTCAAAATCAAGTAAGGAAGAAGAAGATGAGAAATTTGATGATGAAAATGGAAATGAAAAGGATGAAGATGGTGATAATGTATAAATTTGTGAAAGTTTATGTAATAGTGAATCTGATCATCTTGATGGAAATCAAGATGTTGTTAGTATAGAGATTGTTGAAGATAATGTTGGTGTGTCTGTTGAGGGTGCTATTCAAGATTAAAATGATACTTCAGCAGATCACATTGCTCAAGATAATTATACTAGAAAAATAACTATACATAAGGAGAAGCAACCTAGAAAAGAATCATTAAGTGAGGGGGAGAAAACCTCTAAGAAATCAAACACTGAGGGGAGCCTCAAGAAAGATTAGCTTAAGATGATGAATTGAATCAACTTGGAAGTGTGAGGATTGATACTCTTACAGCTATGGATACTGATATAATGGTTTAATGGGTGAGTAATACTAGGTATGTGGCATTGGGATTAGATTATAATGATTTAGATTATGATGCCTTTGTACATACTACAAGGGAAACAATGCCAAGGCCCTCTTCTCGTAACTATGTCCCTAAGACCGATTTTGAGAAATTCAAGCAAGATATATGTTCTTCTGTAAGACACTTAGTACAATATCAGATGATATATGATATTGATGAAGATAAGATAGAGAACAATGAGCTAAATTAAGACTTGAAAACTATTTAATCTATGGTTGAAGGTGTAAGTAAAATTGGAACATCCAGTTCTACTCATGCCTCAAAAAATGTATCTCAAGATGATGTTGGTTCAGTCTCCTAGATGGTTATAACGTAAATTACTCAAAATTTTATTACAACTAATGAATCTATTGTGGAAAACAACACCAAGATTGGGGATGAGATGAAGAAGTTAACCACTAGAATTAATGCTCCAACTACAAAGTACAAGACTACAATGGAGCGTGTCATGAAATAGAATTGAAGGTATTATTAATCATCATAAAACTCTTGATTTTTCAAAACTGAGAAAATAAGTAAAGGAACTTTCTCTTCTGATTTTGCTTCATCCTTTGCTCCACCTATTCTTTATTTCCAATATGTGTCTTTGGCAACTGTCAGTATAGTTTTTAAGGGAGAGTTAGAAGCATTAATTTCTAGTGTTTCCAAGGTTGATGGCAATTAAAATAAGGTGCATGATCATGTAAAGTATTATACCAGGAGTGCGTCAAAAATTTAGGAGGATTTGACCAAAAGGATTAATGATTTTTTATCCAAAAATCATTAAAAATAATCCAATGAATAGTCTATTTAAGTATTTGGAGACCAATATTACTCTTCCTCCAGTGACAAAGGATTTTAAGGATCAGATTCAGAAATTGAGATAATTCACTCCCTTGTTGGACAAGTTCATTGAAAGTAAAGATAATTTTAAAAACACAATGAAATATGGTGGTGAAATCATTGAAGAGTTCATAAAGCTGTCAAAACCATATCTCCATGTCCAAAGTGAAGCCATCATGGTGCCTGATGTTGCACCACTTGGCCCTACTAGTTTAGTACATTATCAAGATCATATGTTAGTTTATTAAGATCTATCTCAGATTAGACCAATTATTACAGAGCCTATTTATCCTTGAACTATTTCTTAGTAAAGACCTTCCCTAGCTTCTATATTTCCTAAAGGAGTGCCTTTACCTCCTCTAAAAATTCATTTAGATCATCCTGCTTCTCAACATAACCCCTCTGCTGGACAATCCATTGATCCTTATAACAAGGTTAAGGATCACCTTTACCCGAACAAGTAGTGTGGACTAGTTCTTTTTTATTGGGCTAAGTTCTTGTACATTTGGTATTTTAGTGTAATTTTCTTATGAATTCCATTTCACTGTTTCTACTTTTAGGTTTTTCTCTTTCCACTTTTTTTCTAATCTCAAATGGGGGAGAAAATTAATAGGTATTTATATCTTCTTTTATGTATTATCTTGTTTATGTTAATCTTTTTATGGGAACTAATAATCGGTCTATTTACTTTAATCATTCTCTAATGGTACTTAATTAATAATTCCATGATTTTCAATTATCAAAATCGAGGATATTATTAGACTATAGATATTTTTGGCCACTATATCTGACTATACTGGTTTTAATTATCACAAATCATTCCATATATTAGCATCTATCTTACCTCATGTCAGATTTTAAATTATGTCAAAGATTTATCTTGTACATTATATCATTTCAATCATATAACTATTTATTTGTGTTTAAGTCTAAACATAATTATAAATGATTATCAATTTTTAATTATGGGTCTTAATGATCTTGGACTTTACTAAACTCAAAGATAGAAAGAAAATATAAAATTATCTAAGTATGAGTCACTAACACTGATAGATAGATGACTTGTCATTGTGTATGACTCACTGATGCAGACAACTCACTGATGCAGATGACCTACCATCAGTCCAAGTGACCTACCGTTGCATGGTTCTACCGACGCAAGGACTCGCCATCAATTAAAATGAGTTCCCAATAGAGAAATTATCTCAACAACATAAGGAAGGATTAACTGTTGATATGAGTCACTGATAGATCAATTGTCTCACTAACAGAAGAAAGGACTCACCGATGGAATGAGTCACTGTTAGATCAACTCTCTCACTGGCCGTTGGAAGGAATCACCATTGGAAGGACTCACTGTTGGAAGGACTCAACATTAGAATGACTCACAATTGGATGGACTCGCCATTGGAAGGACTCACCATTGAAAAGAGTCACTGATGCACCACCTACTGACATACTTTTTAAATCTAAATTTTTCGATATTAATTCTAAAAGTCATATTTTTATAATTTAATGACACTGATATATTTTATAATCTTCTGTATGTTATATTGAAGACCCTATGAGGTATGATGAACCTATTCATGTATAAATAACATGCACTTTTCGGCCCTAAAAATAAGTAAGTTTTTAAGAGAGAATATATATAGAAAAGACAAGTGTTGCATGTCTCTGCGCGAGAGTTAGACATACTAATAAACATATTCAACACTCACGCAACCACTATAAACTCAAGAAAAATAGAATAACACACAAATAAAATTTTACTAGGTTAAAAATTGAATCAACAAACTACTTCTTCATATCAAATAAAGAGAAAAATTTACCTGCTGAACCATACTTGAACCTAGAAGCTAGAATATGACACTATTTTTTATTCAACTTCTATAAGAGGACACAAACTTCATCTCATCTATATATTAAGATTCCAGAGATGCATATCAAGACACATAGATCCTTCTAAATCCTTTCTCACATTTTTTTTCTCTATTGTATTCATTTTTACATAATTTTGAGTAGTATGTGTATCTATATGTCAATCACACACTGCCTCTTGTATTAAACTCAAGGATATAAGATATCGTTACAAAAATACCTTCATACATCTGTTACTCTAACTAATTAGTGTTGAATAGGTCCCTGTGTGACTTGGTATTCTATAACCATGAAGAACTGTGCTATAGGTCTTATGACCTGGATGGCTTATGTGCTATTGTGAACCCCAATACAGGGTGTGGATAAAACTATTTATTAATTTAAACTACTTGGTGGTAGGTGATAAGCAAGTGGAGATGATTAATCCTCTACTTGATATTGAACCTCTTGTTTCATTTCTTGTTGGGAAAAAATCCCTCAAGGTAACATTGCAGTATTTTTGGGTTGATTGTGTTTGTTGACAAAGCAGGTTTTCATGAATATTTGTCGAGTTCCCAAGATTTTGTTGACAATCATTGTTGACAAAGAACGATGACAAAGGAAAGGACGATCTGGAGGCGGTACAAAAGAGTAGTACAAGGTGGCGCTGTTTCCCAGTGTTTGCCAAATTTTTGGGGTCCAAAATTTGGAGTTTGGTGAGCATCGTGAAAAGTGGATTTCCATGAAGAGAATAATTTCATATGGAAAAGGCATGAATTTCGCGAAGATAGGATGCATGGTTTGGAAATCACGAAGACCAGAAGAATGGAGGCGGTGATGCTTCGCGATTACGTCAAGCTTCACGAACGGAAGAGGTTGAAGTGCATCGCGGCGGTGAAGGAATATTGGGCATTGCGAGGGAGCTTCACGGCGAAGACGTGAAGGAATGTTAGGCTTCGCGAGGGAGCTTCGCGGAGAAGGCGCGAGCCGCGAAGGTAAGTAGACGGTGATTCTTCGCGACTACGTCAAGCTCCGCGAACGGAAGATTGTCGTGGAGCTTCGCGATTTGGACAGAATTCCGACAGAAACTTTGGAGCTTCGCGATTTGAGATGACGTGGCGTTGACTTCGCGCGGAAGGGACGAGGGTCGGTGTAATCGCCTATAAATAGAGGTCGACCCCTTCGAATGAAGTAGAGAGAATTTTCAGAGAAAATACTTTGCTCTCGATTTGTGAAGGTGGTTCGCGGAGCTAGTGTGCTTTGCGAAAGAGGTGCTTCGCGGCGGCTATTGTAGCTCCGCGAAACCTGCGAGCTCCGCGTTGGATTACTTATCTTTGCGAGGGTCGTTGCTTTGCGACGGCTTGTGCATCGCGAGAGAGCTTCCAGAGTGAGCTTCGCGAAAAGGCAGGAGCTTCGTGAAGGCTTGTTTGAGCTTCGCGAAATTGGGAGCCTAGCGGAGTAGGGTGCTTCGCGAAGGTCTTTCCAAAGGTAGTTTGCCCAGTGGATAGTGGCAAAAGGGTATTCATCTATGGGTGAAAGTTGAACTTCAACAGAGCATCTACATACAGAGAAAGATGCATTCCTTAACGGAAATGAAGAGACCCGCAGGTCTATAAACTCTGAGTGAATCCCTTCTGGAGCAGTGAGCTTAGGAAGAGGAAGAAGGTGATCCTCTCCACCGGCAGTGATCCATAGAGAGAGAAACAGGGAGTGACCCTTGGGAAAGTAGTGAGCTGACCCTAAACCTTGTATAGGCAGTGAGCCGGGGCATAGAAGTGATCTAGCCTGAACATTATAATCCACAGCTAGTAAAGTCTAGTGGAATTTGGTACGAACTGGAAACTTGTCGGCATATGCTCCTTGGACGTAGCCCTTAGCGGTGAACCAGGTAAAAATCTTTGTGCCTGCCTGCTTACTTCCCTACATTGCATTCAAAGCATCATCATCAGGTAAAGGAGACAAGTGATCATTGTAACCACACAAGTGCAAACAAAGTGACCCTTGTAACAAAGAGGTCAAGATCTAGTGGGGCAGGAAGAACTGTGAAAAAGAATATCCATACCCTGATTCACCCCCCCTCTCAGGGTTTATAGGCCCCTATTGGCCCTAACATTTCTGCTATGTATTTACTTTTATTTTCCTTGTATTTTATCACATATTTCATAAAACTAAATTGAACTTTGATAGTTAGTCTTAGAAAGAGTTTATAACAGTATTGGATTATTAAGATAGTTTCAAAAGTTTTATTAATTATAAAATGAATATAACTGAGAACAAATAAATATTTTGAGAAATTAATTGAATAGTCATGATCTTATAAATTCACTACTGGATAACTATCCAATGGAATTTTAATATTGGTAGAACTTCAAATTATATATTTTTAACTGAAATTTCTCTAGATACTCAATTCACCCCCCCCCCCCTCTTGAGTACTGTACTCTAACCAATAACTTGTATGATATATATATATATATCTTTGTGTGTGTGTATATTTAAATAATTATTATGATTCTCTTAATTTTATGATCATTTTAAAAAGATAAAATAATAATTACCTTATTTCCATAATTATCGATGAAAAATGAAAATGTTATTCATGCGTATGTACGACCTATTGTCTCCATTAATATAAAATTTTTCATTTTTCATAACCATAATTAATGGTTTAATTTAAAAAGTATTATTAGTGCATAAATGTGATTATTATTTCATGAATACTATTCCAAATATTATGGACTTTTGACCACATTGACAATTTACATGAAAACATGTTCATTTGTGACTCAAGTACTGAATATCAACAAATTATTAGATATGAACATAAATAATTATGTAGTTATTATAATTTTGTAATAAGTGATATAAAGAAATAATGAACTTGAAAAAGGGTCTCAAAAAATTTAAATTAATATATGTTTTTTATTCAGGAATATAAGGACTGTACGTGATGAATCAGACTCATAATGAGGGATTTCGTTTCAATCTCCCTTCATTGAGGCATATTTTGATAGTATAAACAATATTCTTTTATATAGTGTATAATCACCCTCTTTTAATTATAATTTCATTCAACGGTTTTCAAAAGGAATCTTTTTATATGAAGTGTTTTACTAAACGACAAAAGGAATTTTTTAACATATGCAGCGACAACGACCTTCCCACAAACATTGCCATTATTTTGTATTTGGGTTCCTCAACAAGATGTAATTTTTTAAAAAATAAAGTTAAATTCCATATTCCATTTTTAGGTATTTTGGTATTGAAAATGGTTTTGAGAATGAATTTATTATATCTTGAAATGATATCTTATGATTATGATGTAGAAATGTTATTTTTTCTTTATTCATGTTTTGTTTGTTATGATTATGTTATGGTTCTTGGGAATTGATTATATATATGGATGGTCTCATGATAAACTAAGGTTAGGAGAGCTTGTGATAGCTCTCCAATGAACTGGTTAATGATATGGAGTTAAAAAATAATCCTTCTTTTAATAGATTTAGGGAATGTACTATGATGGGTATTCCAAATGAAATTATGAAGGTTAATCCTTATATAGATGTTAATGCTGCAATGTAAGTCTGATATGGATTCCACAAGTTACATTTAGGATTTATGATTGCTATTATTTTTTTCCATATTATTATGATTTCATTGGTTTACAAATATTCATAGAATAACATTTTATTTCCTTATTTTATGTCTATTAATGTGCTTTTGTGTTCATCCCATGTTTTTAAAATGTTTTCATAGGGTATAAGGATGGGTAAGAGAATGGAATAAGTCAAGAATATTTTTATCAAGAAAAATAAATCATGTTTAATTTTAAAAAATTTATATTATGGAAGAAATTCATATAGTTTTAGTGGAATCCAATTTGTATAAATTTGAGTTTTTATGTAAAAGTTATGAACTAATTCTATAAAACTGTAAACCTGAAAAGAAACTCAATGTGAATTCTAACATAAATCAATATTTTTTAATGTTTAATGCATGGGTCCTTATATATATTTTCCTTAATTTTATTCCATGTTTATTTTCAATTTATTTTATATTTTTATACTTGTTTTTGAAGTTGTATTCTCAGTCATTTTTTTAAAGAAAACATAATTAAATGGATCTTCTTTCCCTTATTCAATTTCATGTATCACCATTTTAAAGTATTTTATCTTTCATAAAATTTATATTTACTCACTTTATTTTGTAAAATTATTATATTCCATCTCCATTTTCATCTAAAACATTATGTTCATACTTTCTTTAAAGGATTCTTAAAACATCATTTAAGAGCTTCATTTTTATGTATAATTATCTAGCCATTTATATTGAATTTTTATTCATTTGGGATCCATATTCATTTCATATTATTTATTAATAAATTATAAATATCTAAATATCCTTAATCTCTTCATTCTATGTTAAGCATTATGATTATTTGTATAATTTTGTTTTAGGATAATTTTATGTTACATGTTACATTATCATATGTTTTCTCAAAGTTATGCTTACGTATAATTTATTTTATTATTGACGAAAAATTTATCTATAGTTTATGATGAAAATATGATACCTAAAGATATTCACCCCCACCCACTCTATTGGGTAATTCTTACATCTCATGTTAAACCATGTATGGTGCATGCGAAGTTACTCGCGCACATTAGGTTTTAAGACTTAGTAGTGTGTCTCAACTCATGTATATGATGACAGGTTTTTTGCTTATTGAATCATATTTTATACTTTAATATGATTAATTAACTCAAATTTTTCCCTTATTGTGATTTATAACTTAACCTTTTTTATATATGTCCTATGGATATCTACTATAGTAATAAAAATTATAAGTTGATTAAGAGCACATTATGGAGATAAAATAAGTGATTAATTTTATTTTCAAGCTATTATATATTATATATATAATCTCTAAAAGAAACTAGATATATCTATTTTTTGGTTTTTATAATTTTTAATTATGGTAAAATTGAAATAATATTTTTTATACGAATTTTAGTTCTCTATATTTTCCACTAATGTCCCATAGTAGTATCATGAGTTATAATGTGTTACCCAATGCATTGAATAGAAATTAAAATTATGTCAAACTATAATATAAAGATAAATAATACATATGTGTTACACATGAAATCAATCATACAAAAAATCATGATTAACCCGTGAAAATAAAATAGGTGAAATGAAATTTTCTTGAGGACTCACTAAGGAAGAATAAATAATTGGATTAGAAGATACCCAAAATTAAATCTCTAAAAAGAAACATATAAAAAGACCATTTATAAGGTTATAAATGAAACATAATAACCATTTTTTATTGATCTATTATATTTTTAATGAAAAATATAAGGGAAAAAATATAATTTTATTTATGTTTTAGTAACATTGCTGTAAAAAATGTTAAAATTCATTTTCAAAAATATATTTAAAATGGTGACAGAACCGAATTTAATATAATAAAAATATAAATAATATAAACATGAATTTAAATTAAGGTAATATAAAATATATTTTTATAAAATAATATTTATTATAATGAAAGTGGAAAAAAGTATTTTGTTATATTTTTAATAGTTTTAAAAATAATCCCGCATTAATTAAAAAGATACCCAATAGAATTTTGAAAAAACTTAAAGAAAAATATAAGTGTAATGTAAGAGATTTAATTCTTTTTACTTTAAAATAAATGGAAAAACATTTTTGGAAATAATGAAGGAGGATAAAATCAAAATATTCAATAATAATGATGTGAATTACTCTTGACAATTATGTATTTCTATAAAGTAATGAAATCATTAAAAAATAATTTTTGATAATAAAATATAATTTTCCTAGAAAAATTTTGAAAACGAAATATGATATGGAAAAATGGAAGAATATAAAAAACATTGATGAACATAGTTAAAGAAGAAAGTATGACCGAGTCGAATAGAAATAGAGTTAAGAAAACCATTACCATGGATTTATGTTGGGTTGGATGCACTGTAATTTCATGTATAATAAATTTAGGTTTATTATTAATCTATATAAGAACAATATTTATATTTATATTACATAATAAAATTCATTAAAAATTTCAAATTATCCATTTTTAATCATTTAATTCAGAAATTAATATTCAGGTGCTCATTGTCCTAATTATTCAATACATGCTTTGGTAGGACAGTTTTAGTCCATTATCCTTAATCAAGTGTTTTTCATATTTATAATCATAATGGATATGATATATATTTTTATTGAGTACTATAATTTTATGGAAAATTCATGGATGTTTCATCTGTGGTTCATGATTAATATTTAATTTTTTTTGAAATAATGAATTAATAAACGGAATTGATTTTATTAATTAATATACTTTTGAATACCTATTATTCCCTATCATTTACTTTGTTTTGACCCACATTCCCAAAAAAATATTTTTATTCTCTTCGATAATAATTTTCTATGAAGTGACTAATTTAATGGAATGGATTTTTTCAGAATCTTTCATGTGTTTTATGAATGTCTGAAGAAGTGTAGTTTTAGTTTATGGGTAAGGAAATGAGTTTTGAATAGTAATAATAGTGATTCAAACTATAAAAATTTAATTTTGGTGTGGTTATTATTTAAATATTTTAAAATTAAAATTATTTCTATCCAAAAAATTTTTTTCTTTTTTTCTTATTTTGTATGTTATGATAGATAAGAAGGAAACCCCATTATATGACAGGGTTGGAATCTGGAAATATCCTTAAATTTATATTTTGCGACAAAGGTAATAACCCTAATGTATAGTGTATAACTCTTCATCAACTAATGTGGTAAACCTTACATATTCCATTTATTTTAATAGTACATGTACATATTTACTACCATGTCTCTTATTTATTTCTTTTGTTTCAAAAAGTAAAATTACATATTACTCTTATTTAAGAGATAAGTCTAACTTATTTAAATTGATGACTCTTATTTATTTCATTTTTCACATGTATAACCTTTATGTAACATCTTTTTAGACTCATAAATGTATCCTTCATAAAAAAGGTCTTTATATGTTACTCCAAAGAATGTTTTATATTTACTTTTTCATGGAAAGTTCATTTATGCATTATAGTGAAAATTAGAATGTTCTATTATGTATGTTGAGAGTTGGACCATTTATAAAGGTAACAACCTTTATATATATAGTTAAGAAACTTATGAAACAATGATATTACTCTTATGTACATTGTATTTGAGTTTAGTAAAGTGTTTTACAATTATTAATTATAATCAGAAAATGGATTTAATTTTATGTGTCAATTTTTGAAAAGTAAATTACTCTTATGTATGATTCTTTATTGTGAAATGTAAAAGTAAAATGTTCATATATAAGTGAAATTTCATCATAAATAATCATAAATATCTTTAAAGATGATTTAAAAATTATTATTTTGGCATGGATCATTTTTTTAGATTTATAATTCCATTATCAATAATAAACCCTAATCTTGTTTCAATTATATTTTACATTTAATAAGTATATTATCAATAATAAACCATGGAAACTAAAATTACATTATGTAATAAAATTATCTTTTCATATAATAGATATATATCATGTTTTTTGGAATTTTAAAAATTTATGTAATGATAATCATTATGTTTGGTTAATTAGAAATTAGAAAGGTATTTTCCATGTTTTTAAAAAAATAGTTAAACACTTGGAAAAACTCCACTGTGATTTTGGACTCTCAATTATATAATATGATGTATCTCCCCATCTAATTCAATATTTAGTTTTATTTTTCTTCTTATAATGGTGGAATAGGTGTTCATTTTAGAATAATTGGGATGATTCATATTGACATGAAGCTAGTTCTGGAAGCCTCTCAAAGACTATTTGGGGATCAATTACAGTTCTCTCAATATGAAATTGTTCGGTTTCATTAAGGTAGAGTATTTATATGATTTCATCTATCATATATAATATTAATCCACCAAGAATATTTTATGGTATTCTAAATTAATCTTGTTGAATATTAAACCCATATGTATTTTATACCTTTTGAATCAAACCATTATAATTTTGTTTCTTAGACTCCCTAAATTGTTAACCAAATTTACCTTTGATTATAACCTTTACTGAATTCCCATAATCCATGGACCCTTTTTTTAAAAATTTATCCATTTATAACCCACACCATTGTAGTACTCTAGAAAGGCCTTCTAACATGGTAAGTTTATACTCTATCCAGAGCTTCATGGTGATGGTATGTTATAGTGGTATGGGTTTAAAATTTGTTTATATATTTGTTATCAAAATCCTACCTCATACTCAATAATATTTTTCCTGAGTTAAGGGAAAATTTTATGCCTTATTATATTTTATATACTATACATCCTCTTTTGAGTTCAATTTCTGGGGGAGGGTATATTGTATGTTCTTCCTTCAATTAACTTCTACATGTTTAGATTATCATCACTCGATTTTCATTAAAATTTTATTATTTCCTTTAATGTAATCCTTAGTTTTTCATTATTATTATACTACTTTTTTATAATGATTAAGAGATAATAATATTCTACTAATATTATATTATAATAACTTGTGTTTTTATCCTTAAATAAATATTGTTTTTTTCACATGAAATACTAAAAACCAAACCAATATCGATCGTTGTAGGGTATCCATAGAATTAGAAATAATAAATAGTTTCACCATAACTGTGAAATATATAAATATATATATATATATATATATATAAGATAACAACAAAAATAAAATTTTCCTTAAACATAATACACAATGAATATAGTAAAGAAACTAATAAAATGTTCTTTTATTATTAAAATTAATTTTATAAATTGTATATTATTTTCATGGTTGATATATTAATGATTAACACTAATTTTAGAATATTAGTTAATATACTAAAAAAATATTCCCTATAGAAACTTTTTTTAAGTGATGTTTTATTATTTTACATTAAAGTTAAAATTATCAATTATAATATGTGAATTATAAAAATTAAAATATTTTTTATATTTATAATGGTTATATTAGATGTAGACGATTTTTTTTATTTTTTCTAATATAATTTATTTTTATGTGAATAGTTAAAAAATACCATTTTCTGAAAATGCCAATTCTTTTGTAACATCACAAGGACATAAACATAACCTAAAACTTAGGAAACATTTCTATTTACCAAATATATTTCCTTTAAGTAAAATTATATATTTTAAAAATTCATGTTTGAAATAAACCCCTATATTTTATATTATAAAACATAAAAAATATTTTCATAGAATTTATTTTAAATACATAAAGAAATAGTATTTAATAAATAGTTTTCATAAGTTGTAGAAAATTTAATGGGTTTTAAATTTCAAATCAATGGGTACAAATTATCTAATTGGGTATATTCTATTTTTATGTATAAATATAAATGTTTCTTGGGTAAATATTAGTTATCCCAATAAAACGATTATTTTTTAAACAATAATGCTTTTCTAAATATTTTTTATTTTTTGAAATTAAATTAATAAACTTTAAATTAAATATTTTATATTATTATTAAACATATATAAATAATAATTCACACTCATTTAAATGGTAATAAATTTTAAATAAGACTAATAATATTTAACAGTTAAAATTAATTTTTCTAAAAAATAGTTATTCAACACATTATATATTTTCATTTGGAAGATAATTGTATTCTATATAAAAAATTAATTAGTATAAATGGATCCCATATTCAGGTTCATCATGTTGTGGTTTTCTAATTATGGAATAATTACATTTTTAGTAATAAACTAATTGACATGATTAATATTTAATTAAGAGTAATATGTTTTTAAATGACCAATTTAGGATAGTTTGCTTTTCCTTAGTTAATAAGAACTTTACACCCTATAAAAAACATTTTTTGATTGTAAAGTTTTACATACATGTCTTACCATCCTTAACTTGAATAAATCACATATGTTTTATTCCTTTCTATTTTTACCCCTATAAACCAATCTTTTCCATGGAAAATCTCCTCATCCTCACTTATAAATAGGGGATCACATTCACACATTAAAAAGATGAATCATATGTTGAAATTTCCTTGAAACCCAACCCAAATATACCCTACTTGAATTCCATTACATGTAATAATTCCCATGTTCACCACAAATTATTTTAAGTCTTTCAAATATAAGGACTTCATTAATATGTAGTTCAAGGTATTGATGTTGGTATCACAAATTTCATAATATTTATTTATATTGTTTCATATTTAAACCAACCATAATGACAATTTAATAACAGCCAAATATTAATTAGTGTGTCATATATTATTATTGGAATAATGTTATGTGTAGTGGCCCACCAATTCTCATTGTCTTAAGAGTACAACATGCCATTACTTGGCCTTAAGAGACATCCCCAAGACGCCAAAGGCTGGAAATAAATACCGAAGGGTTTCAAATAAAAGTGGGGGATGATTTTCTCTTTAATAAATAAACCAATAAACCTACCAATCATAACCAACATTCACTATATGATGCATGAACAAACGAAATACAACTCAACAACTTCATGTATCTCAAAACCACGTCAAATTTAGAAACATTAGAAGAATAGCCTAGTATCAAAGCACATAATGGAAAAAATACACAAGACTCTCTCAAGACTCCTTGCTCCACAAGTTCCAAGCTCCAAAATCATCGCACAGCCCAAAAATCATGAGTTAGTGCTAAACACATGTGAAACATTACCTTTTCCCTTGTCCCAGAATATAGAATCTGCAAAATCACCAAAATGCCAAAGCAGGGGTGAGTATAAAACATAGTAGGTTTTCCCCAATGACTTACCTACTCACGCCACTAGGATATAAGTGTTAGCAACAATTATATAAAATAGTTTATATAAAAAAATTTCATAAAAACAGATTATAACTAAAAATAAGCTGGTTTCCAAAACCATTCATTACCAATGCATACAAGTGCAATTGAAACAAAATTTTCTCATCAAGATATTTTTCCAGAAAATTAAATAAATAATCTTTACAACCATTCCAAAATATCCCTTTATCGGCATACCCAACCATTCCTCAAACCCATGAAACCATGCATGCATGCTACATTATGACATTTCCATACTCATGAGTGGTTTCTCGTTGATCTACCACGTCGTCACAAGGTAATTGTTTCCCATGTGCCATTAATCATTTGGCACTGATCACAGGGTAAAATTTCAATCAATCCCCATGTATGAAATTCTCATGTTCCATTAAACCATTGGAACCGAGCACGAGGTAATATTTCAACCAATACCCATATATAAAACAGGAACACAGACCCCATATTCCCAACAATCATTCTAAAACAACCCTTTCAATAAAAACAACTTTTTATTGAAAACCATTTATGTCACAACCATTTAAATTCCAAACCATTTCAATTCCAAAACATTTAAATAAAACTCTATTTTTTATTTAAAACCATTTTTATTGAAAATATCTTTTCCATCAACCATTTATAAATTCTAGAAAATTTATAATTTAAAGTCATTATTTTAAATTCGTGTGACTAAACCCCCTTTTTCACAACTATTCACCATGATCACACAATTTCACAAAAACCAAAAATCATCAAAAATGATCATTTTTACATTAATTTCACAATAAATAAACCAATTTAAATTTAATCCAAACTATTATATCAATAGGAGTAGAGATAGAATCCACCTACATTGATGTTTTTGACAAAACATTGACAAACAATCGAAAAACGCACAAGAAAGCGGGTCGATTATCCAAGAATGGCCATAGTTCTCTTATCCAAGAAAGATCATGACTCAACATTGAATTATTTGGCATCCAAAAATGTAGATATACCCACTATAGGTTCATATCTGAGAAAGAATGGATATCGGATAAGTAGATCTAAGTAGATCTAAGAAAACATGACAAATCCGAAAAGAATAGTGACATACATCAAGAATCAGACTTGAAATCTCCAAGGGAAGGATCTGGGATACCTCCAACTCGTGTGGGAAGGGTACTACATACTTCTAGGGAAAGTAATCTCTTAATAGGGGCGTTTTAAATCCAAACCAAAATATATAGAGAAAAAATGAGTAATATTCTATAAAATAGGATCTAGATTTGACCTCTGTGCAAGGTTTGGCCACACTATTTGGGCCAACCGTGTATGGATCATGTGACCTTCCTTTTGGTCAAAAAACTCTTTATAAACCCCCCAAACTCTCCCATACTTCACCCATACCCTTTTTATGGAAACACATTTTTTATGGAATCATCCCACTTTAGGGAAACACCCCACTTTATGGAAACAACCCACTTTATGGAACACCCACTTTATAGAAACACCCCTCTTTATGGAAACAACCAAAATTATGGAAACAACCAACTTAATGGAAACTCTCTATTTTATACACACCAATTAAAAAAAACATGAGGATAGGGGTTATGTACCAGAAATCGGGGGTGCTACATTCTCCCCACCATTGGTCTTTCCATCCCTAAAAGTAGAAAAACCCTCGCTTACCAAAAAGAGTTCTGCGCACTGCTCATTCATTTACTTCTCACGTTCCCAAGTCTCTTTCTGAATCTGACCATGTTTCTATAAAACCTACACTAGGCCGATGCTTTTCCCATACAAGACTTTATATTTTCTATCCATGATCCACACTGGGATATGTACCTATGATGCATCCAGTTCTAGCTCAACGTGATCCCATTTGATCACATGGTCAGGATCAGGGTGATACTTTTTCAACTGGGAAACATGGAACACATTATGCACCAAAATAAACTGTGGTGGTAATGCCAACCGATATTCCACCTCTTCAACCCGTTCTAGTATCTCAAAAGGGTTAATGTATCTAGGAGATAACTTGCCCTGCTTTCCAAAGCGATGATGTCTATGCCTTGGAGAGATCCTCAAGAAGACACAATCACCCACAGTGAATGAAAATGGTCTTAGATGGTGATCTGAATAATATTTCTGAAGGCTCTAAGTTGTCTCTATCCACTTTCTAATCAACTATATCTTCCCTATTATTTCTTGGACAAGGCTTGGCCCGACTAGTGAAGATTCACCTGATACAGTGAAATGCTTCAAATAGGGCCATGTGTATTGAGGTTTGATAGTTGTTATTGTAAGAGAACTCTACTAAGGGTATATGCTCCTCCCAAGAGCCACCAAAATCCATTACGCAAGCCCTCAACATGTCTTTCAACATTTGAATCTTCCGCTCAGATTGCCCATCCGTCTAAGGATGATACGCCATGCTCATATTCAACTGAGTCCCAAGGTCTTACTGTAAGGATTTCTAGAAATGAGACATTAACCTAGATTTTCTATTTGATACTATTGACATTGGTACAACATGCCTTTTTACCACTTCTCAGATATAGATTTTCGAAATATCCTCCACCGTATGAGTTTCACGAATAAGGATGAATTGGGCAGACTTGGTTTGACGATCTACTATCACCTAAATGGAATCATGTTTCTGGACTATTCTTGGAATACCTATAACAAAATACGTTGCTATCTGATCCCATTTCCACATTGTGATGGGAAAATATTGTAACATATCATCTGGTCTCTGATTCTCTACTTTAACCTGCTGATAAGTTAAGCACCGCAAGACGAACTTGGCCACCTTCCTTTTCATGCCACTCCACCAAAATTTCCCCCTTAAATGCCTTATAAATCTTCTATTTACCTATATGTACAGACCATCCCAAATGGTTGTATGCATGAAGGAGTTGTTCTTAACAAACCATAAGTACAACCATCCGATCTCTGAAACACAAAACTGAACCCACATCATGTTTCCAGCCCTCAATGCTCTCCCCACCATTGATTTTTTAACTTACAACTAGACATTATGAATATGATGTTTGTTCCTCTTTGATCATTTTTACTTAATTAGGAACAAGAGTAAATGAAATTAAAACCACAACATCACCTCGGTCTTCACATTCCACATGCATGTCGTCTAAGACCGAAATCAACTACTATTCATCTTAAGCTTCTTTTTGAAACTGAGAATATTACTTTCTACTCAATGCATCCACCACTGAATTTTTTTTCCGGTGTGTACATAAAGTTAAATTCAAACATTTAAAGATACTCCATCCATCTCCTTTTCCTCATATTCAAATCTTTCTGTGAGAAAATGTGTTTCAAACTTTTTTTATCCATAAACACTGTAAATTTCTCACCAAAGAGATTATATCTCCATGTTTTCAAAGCATGGACGACTGCAGATAACTTCAAATCATGTGTTGGGTAGTTCTTCTCATACACCCTCAACTTCCTTGAACCATAAGTAACCACATGATCTCTTTTCATGAGAACACATCCCAACCCAGATTCTAAAGCATCACAATACACCACATACCCCTTTCCTGATTCTGGAAAGATCAAGATAGGTGTTGATGTAAGCCAAATTTTTAGTTCCTGGAAAGACTTATGATATTAATCCGGCTATTTAAATGGATCATTCTTCTTTTTAAGAGTTATCATTGGTGAAGACAGTCATGAGAAATCATGCACAAAACTTTAGTAGTAACCAGCTAAACCGAGAAAACATCATATCTCGAAAACATTCTTTAGTGGTTGCCAAGAGATAATGGCATCTATCATTTCAAGATCAACATAAATGCCTTTCATAGAAATGACATGGCCATGAAAACATACTTCCTTTATCCAAAAATCACACTTTGATAATTTAGCATAAAAACAATAATCTCTCAAGATTTATGACTCTATTTCCAGGTTCACCTCATGATCTGACCTTGTCTTTGAATAGACCAAAACACCTTTAACAAACACCATAAAAAAAGAATCTATATATTGTTGAAATATCTGATTCACCAATCCCATGAAGACCGATGGTGCATTTGTTAGAACAAAAGAAATGACTACATATTCATAGTTGACATATCTACTTATGAATATTTCCTTTGGAATATCCTCTTTTCGAACTCTCAATTGGTGATATCCTGATTGCAATCCAATCTTGGAGAACCACTAAGCTCCCCCTAATTGATCAAAAATATCATGAATGTGTGGAAGTGGATATATTTTCTTTATCGTAATTTGGATAAGCTTATGATAATCAACACACAATGGAAGAGTTTCATCTTCCTTCTTCACGATCAAAACTAGTGCTTCCCATGGAGATGTACTTGGTCGAATGAAACCCTTACTTTCCATCTCCTCTAACTGCGTTTTCAATTCCCATAATTCTATTGGTTTCATCATATAAGATGGAAGGGAAATAAGACTGTCCCCAGAAGGAGATCAATCGTAAACTCCACTACCCTTAGATGTGGTAACCTTGAGATGTTCTTGGAAAAGACATCTAGAAATTTATCTACAAAAATTGGAAAGATAATTTCCCCGATCTATTCCATTGATTCCATAGTCAAAGTTGCCAATTGGTAAGATATCATTCCCACTATTGGTTCCAACAGGCTCTTTTCACCCTTCTTTACAATCCTCTCTCCTCTAAAGCGATGCTCGATGTCGTCCTCAATCATGAAACTAACTGTTATCCTATAATAGTTGATTTGAGCCTTGAACATTTTCTAACAATCCATACCCGTGATTAAATCATATAAATCTATATACAACATCAAGAAGTCCCATTTTAGCTCAACTCCACCAATAGTTATAGAAAATTCTCTACATATAAAGGATTGACATTCTCTTTAACCAAGAGGAGTATTCAGTTTCAAAATAGAAGGCATCATTTCCAGTTTTAAACGTAGAAAATTAACATCACGAGAATCAGTTAAGGAAATTGATGCACCGGTATCAAACAACACTTGAACAAAGGTAGAATTTAAAAGAATCATACCTCTCACTATATATGGTTCATCTGATCATCAATAATCATCTACTCAACTCCATACAATTTTTTCTTCACTAAATTTTTCTCCCTGTTTCCTTGTTGAGGTTTCCCTGGTTGATGAGTCATGGTATTTCTATATTCACCATGGCTAGCTCTACTCTACTGATGAGACTGACTTTTTTGTCCTCGTCGAGACGATGCATACACTACTGGAAAACTAACCTTTACCAACGGTTTGGAACCGTTGGTATAGGCCTCCAAACCGTTGGTATAGCCTATACCAACGGTTTTAAGAACCGTAGCCAAGTAAGCCGTTGGGATAGGTCTATACCAACGGTTTTCCAAAAACCGTTGGTATAGACCTATACCAATGGTTTCCAAAACCGTTGGTATAGGTAATAAGAAATCTATACCAACGGTAATGGAACCGTTGGTATATAAATTCCAAAAATAAAACATCCGCTGGGATTTGATCCCAGGACCCCTCGTTTATAATCGAACGACTTAACCACTAAGCTAACATCACTTTTGTAAACATAATTTTATAAATATATATAAGTATTATCATAATTATTTAAAAAATTTATTTATATAATGTTCTCGGTTAGTAGATCTGGAAAAAATTAAAGAACCTACCCCAACGGTTTTCAAAACCGTTGGGATAGCCCTTTCCCAACGGTTTTCAAAACCGTTGGGGTAGGTTCTGGTGGGTTGTTTATTTAGCAGGCCGAAGGTTGAAAATGTGGGTGACCTTTCCCAACGGTTCTCCCAAACCGTTGGGAAAGGGGGGGTCTTTCCCAACGGTTTGGGAGAACCGTTGGGAAAGGGTTGTTTTGAGGCCCCTTTCCCAACGGTTCTCCCAAACCGTTGGGAAAGACCCCCCCTTTCCCAACGGTTTGGGAGAACCGTTGGGAAAGGGTTGTTTTGAGGCCCCTTTCCCAACGGTTCTCCCAAACCGTTGGGAAAGACCCCCCTTTCCCAACGGTTTGGGAGAACCGTTGGGAAAGGGTGTATATAAGTGTTGGGAAAGACCCAATTTCCAGTAGTGATATGATGGTTGGGACACCTGAGAAGTGTCTCAAGAACCGGACCATGGAACACTATGAAAATATCACTGAATAAGTCACATTTTGTTGCAATTATGACAAGATCTAGGTTGTGTTCTATAATCTCACTTTATGTCCTCAAGAGAACCACATTAAAAACAACTTTCTTTGCTCTAGGGTCATGGAGGAATATTTTTTTATCCATTCATCTAGTTATGATTCCCACTTGTTCCTGGTGGTTGAGTTCCCACCATTTCCTGTAGGTATCATTACGCCTCCTCCCATAGATCCTGAGATATCAGGTTCAGCCACAGTCACTCTATTAACCATCTCTATATAATATGTAATACAAAGTACTACAATCTTTGTTTGAATCTCATGTCATATCCCTAGTTTGAAGATGTGTTCCTTCAAAGAGGCACTTTCTGCAACTTCTGGTGCAAATCGTACTAAGTTTATGAACTTAGCCGCATACTCGATGACAGAGAGACTCTCTTGTTTTAGGCTGAATAAGTCTATCATTTTCTGGATCTTGAACATGTTAGGATAGAATTTTTTGTTGAACAATTCCTCAAAATCCTCACATGTAAGTCCTTCATCCAATTTATCCTGCACCTCTAAATCCCACCACTGACATGAATTATCCACGGGCATATACGTCGCCAGTTTGACCTTTAGCTCAAATGGAGTGCTGATGAAGTCGACGATACGATTCATCCTACATATCCACACCTCCTCATTCTTGGGTTTGGAATCACCCCAAAAATTAGGTGGATTCTGCTTCATGAATTGGATGATATGATCCACATGTCGTGTCTCATTCCTGTAGTTCCATGTGTCCACGTCTTGAAAATCATGGACAATAATCTGAACCAGCTCTTTGTTCACATGTGGTCCAGGTGCTACCACATTCTCCGCAGCTTCGTTGGGTTGGTTTCGACGATGCCTACCTAGTGCCATTTTCAAAACTAACAACAAACTCTGTTAATCTCACTCTCTAGAAACTGTTGGATTAGCATATCAAATTCCATCACACCAATAATCACAATATTGTTTTCCAAAACAACCTTTTTTCCATGTTCAATTATTTTTTAAACCACTTCACATGATTTTAAAAATTAATCCATTTTCAAGATATGATAAGAATTCTCTTTTTCAAAATATTTCATTTGAAAACTAATAGAATAGTTTTTGAAAAATTAACACTTTTATCACAACATTAATCATTCCTCAGAATGATATATGCACTCTTAGTGGGAAGTCATTCCTCTACAATACATATCATGCTCATCTCATTGTCTAAACCCATAACAATGAGATTTCAAAATCCTTGAAGTGTCACCAAACACTTATTTACCCAACTCCTTGGTAACTTGATGTTCAACATAAAAGGGTTATCTACATCCTTTTATGATATACATTTCAAGTTCTGAAAATCCTACTCCTTTCAAAGATTCCCACCCAAGGAATATACAAGAAGGGATTTCATCTCCAAAACTAAGGATATCAATGACTACTTATTAGGAAAGGACAAAACAAGCTGATACCATTTATAATGACAAGCTAATTTTCATTGGCTTGAGAGTACAATGAGTCATTACAAGGCCTTAAGAAATATCCTCAAGACACCAAAGGTTGTAAATAAATTCCCAAGGGTTTCAAATACAAGTGGGGGATGATTTACCCTTTAAAAAATAAAAAAAATAAATCTACCAACCATAACCAACATTCACTATATGAGGCATGAACAAACTAAAGACAACTCAACAACTTCATCTATCTCAAAACCACATCAAAGTAAGAAACAACAGAAGAATAACCAAGCATCAAAGCACACAACAGAAAAACTACACAAGACACTCTCAAGACTCCATTCTCCACAAGGTCAAAGCTCTAAAATCTCTGAATAGCCCAAACATCATGAGGTAGTGATAAACACCTTTCAAAACATTACCTTTTCCCTTTTCCCGGAAGATAGAATGTTAAAAATTACCAAATTTCTAAAGAAGGGGTGAGTATAAAACTCAGCAGATTTTCCCAAATAACTTCCATACTCACGCCACTAGGATAAAAGAGTTATCCAAAATTATATAAAAATTTAATATAAAAAATTTCTCAAAAACAATTTATAACTAAAAATAAACAAGTTTCCAAAACCATTCATTACCAATGAATACAAGTGCAATAGAAACAAATTTTTCACATCAAGATATTTTTCCATAAAAATAACTAAACAATCTTTACAACCATTCCGAAATTTCCCTTTATCAGCATACCCAACCATTCCTCAAACCCATGCAACCAACTATGAATGCTACACTATGACAGTTCCATACTCATTAGAGGTTTCTCATCGATCTACCAAGTCATCACAAGGTAATCTTTTCCCATGTTCCATTAACCCTTTGGCACCGAGTACAAGGTCATATTTTAACCAAGCCCCATGTATAAAATTCCCATGTGTCATTAAACCTTTGGAACTGATCAAAAGGACATATTTAAACCAAGCCCATATATATACAACATGAACACACATCACATATTTACAAAAATCATGCCAAAACAACCCTTTCAATAAAAACACCTTTTTATTGAAAACCATTTTCGTCAAAACTATTTAAATGCCAAACGATTTCAATTCAAAACAATTTCAATTCCAAACCATTTAAATAAAACTCCATTTTTTATTGAAACCCATTTTTATTGAAAATATCTTTTCCATCAACCATTTATAAATTCCAAAAAATCCATAATTTAAAATCATCAATTTAAATATATGAAACTAAACCCCCTTTTGTAAAACTATTCACCAAGATCACACAATTTCACAAAAACCATAAATCATCACAAATGAATATTTTTCCATGAATTTATTAATAAATAAAATAATTTTAATATAATACAAACAATTTTATCAAGAGGAGTTAAGAGAGAATCCACCTACCTCGAAGGTTTTGACGAAGCATTCACAACATACGTAAAACGCACAAGAAAGTGGGACAATTCTCCAAGAACGGCCTTAATTATCTTATCCTAGAAAGATCACGAATCGACATTGAATTATTTGGAATCCAAAATCGTAGGTCTACCCACTATAGGTCCAGATATGAAAAGTAATAGAGATCAATAAAGTTGATCTAAGAAGATATAAGAAAACCTAACAAATCTGGAAAGAATGGTGACATACCTTAAGAATCAGACTCGAAATCACTAAGTGAACGCTTTAGGATGGCTCCAAATCATGTGGGTAGGGTTATAAAACCATCTAGGGAGAGTAATCTAGAAATAGGGGCGTTTTGAATCCAAACCAAAATATATAGAGCAAAAACGATTTAGCTCCTAGAAATGGGATCTATATTTGACCTCTGCGCAAGGTTTGACCACATGGTTTGGGCCAAACGTGTATGGATTGTGCGACCTTAATTTTGGTCCCAACACTCCTTATAAAACCCCCAAACTCTCCCATCCTTCACTATTAACCTTTTTATTGAAACACATTTTTTTATGGAAACATACCACTTTATGGAAACACATCACATTATGGAAACAACCCACTTTATGGAAACACACACTTTATGGAAACACCCCACTTTATAGAAACAACCCACATTATAGAAACAACCAACATTATGGAAACACCCAAATTAATGTAAACTCTTTATTTTATACACACCAATTTAAAAAAAGTGAGTAAAGGGGTTATGTACCTAAAACTGGGGGTACTACATTATGACTATTATTTATTTTCTTCCACCTACCATGAAAAACAAGGATCTTCGTTAGTGTGTATGTGTGGATTACTGCCTCCATAAAGCTACACATTCAATTTTTCATCCCCACCTCTCATGGATTCTCTTAATGGTTTTATTTTTAAATAAATATGATTATATAATTTATTTATGTCTCTTAAATGATTATTTACTATCCATATTCACCCATCTCATTAATTAAGTAATTCAAATGCTAATTGTGTATTGTGTAGACTAACACCTCCTAGAAGAATTGTTTTTTAATTTTTATTCTAGATTGTAATTAGGTATACAAATATCAGGAAATATTTTTCACAAAAAAAATATAAAAATAATATAATTATTCTTTTTTATGATTATATTTTTTTATAAAATAAATTCCACCTTAACATTACTCTCTAATTGAGTTAAATCACGATCAAGATTGGGTTGGTTTGACCACCTACATGAGTATTTCTATGAAATTAAATCATATTTGAATATAAAAAAAATATTTTTTATATGGTATGAAAATAACTAATTTTTATTGTTTTTGTAAAGGCTAAAATAATATTTAACTCATTTATTTATAAAACAACATTCCTCAATTGAAAATAATCAAAAAATGGTCATTGTCAATTTCATCTTCTAGGTTGAAGATTAAAGTACTCGTGAAATGAAATTTAAAATTTACAAATAATTATGATCCATCAATTATAGTAAAATTAATTCACTCTAAATTATAAAATTTTGAAGAAGAATGAACACTAACACCACTCCTATGAAACTACTACAGACGTTCAAAACTGTAATCACCTGATATGGGTATATATGATAAAACGAACTAATATAAAGGTATATAATGATTACAAATGAAATTTATAAATATTTTTATGTATGAATCTTGTTATAAAACAATATTTCAATATATTTATGTTTTTACATGATTTTGGAGTGCATTATACTATGTTGGGAAACATGATAGGGGTTCCTTTGTATGAAATTTGAATATAATATGAGAAGTTTAAGTTATACATCATATTTACTTTTCAATGGTGTAAATATTTCTCTAATTTAATATTTTTGCATGATTAATGTATACATCAAGATATTAAATTTTCTTTTTAAAATCTTCTTTCTTTTGGGGTTTTGACTCAAATTTTACAAAGGTTATAAGGGGATTTCATAACTCAATTATCCTCCTTGGGTAATAATCAGTCATATTTGTCTGTTATATTTTACAATTGATATATTCTATTTAGAATTCATTAAAACCTTATTTTCTGGGTAAATTATGTTTCAAACCAAAGTCTTATTTCTCTATGACTTTAATTTTTCATTAAAATTCTTTTTTATTAATAATATTTCTCTTTACTTTTAACATATGTTTCATCTATATCTATATTTTTACTTCCCAGAAATGTTTCTATTCCCTGGTAAAAACTCTAATTTTTTATCTCTAATGATATTTTTATTCCCATTATATAATTATAAATCAATGTTTTATTTAAAATTATTTTTTTAATATAATTTATATTTTAATGTTATAAAAGATTTTCTAAAAGATTTTTTTATTTTCACTTCTATTTACCGATCATGTTTTTAATTTAATGAAGAATATTTTTTATTTAACACCCAGAATTTATATAAAAATAACATCGTATTAGATAATATAGGACACACACAATAGTGAGCTTAAAGAACCCATAAAATATATTTCTTTAAATTTAATCTTTTTGATAGTTTTTGGAACATGCAAGCCCATGTCTAAATAAACCATAGTATAAAATAATTTTATAACCAAGACATTAAATTATATGGTATGAATATTTATAAATAATATATTAAAATTATTATTATATATTTATTATAAATAAAATAACAATAATTTAAAATAAAAATAAATATTTTTTGAAAATTGTATTTTTTTCTAAATAACGGTTTAGTTGTGCTTTTAACACATAATTTAAAATTAATTTATTCCACATTTGGAAAATTTATTTTCAATAAAATTAACATAATTTTTGAAATGATAATATAAAAATTATATTTGGCTGAATTTTTGGGATTATTCAAAAATATTTCATTTTTCAATGAATATTAAAATTAATGAATTTTAATTAAAAATTGACTTTCCATTTAATTTTTTTATAAATTTAAATTATATTTTTAATTAGTTTTAATATAATATTAGTTAAATTATAAATCTATTAATACAATTGATTTCATTATAAACATTTTCATATTGAATTTTGGTATAAAAACTTTGTAAACTTTTGAACATTTTCTCTTTGAAAACAGTTTTCTCATCACGTATGGGGATTAATTTTAAAAAAAAATTCAAAATTATGGATATTTAATTTGTAAAAATAGATAAAAATTTTTAAATAGAAATATTTATAATTTATAATAAGTAAAAATTAATTTTTTTTTCCAAAATGAATACTGAGAAAATTAAAAATTAATTACCACGATTAAGGTAAAAATGGATTTAACAGGGAATAATCTAAGAAGATAAAGGTTAAAATGATCTAAAAATGTGTCCAATGCCAATTATATGTCTATATATAGACCATATATCTTCTAGGTTTTGGTATGATCCATTTTTGATTCATTTGAAATCATAAAAATGTGGGTATGATGGTATCTTTTTTAAACATTACAAGTGTGTCGCTCACCTATCATATAAAACACCACCCACTCTCCTCTATTTTTCACACATTCACACCCTTTTGGTGTGGATAATACCTACTAAAATCACTTATAAAATTAAATCCTCTCATCCAATAGTCCTTTTTATATACTTTATACCTAGTAAAGCCTTTGGTGAATACCTAAGGAGGATACCTGAAGAAGTGGTAATGTACTTTAATGAGCGTTTTTATTTTATTTCTTTATATAACTATTTCAATTATTATTATAAAATGATTATATAATAACACTATTTTCTTATATATAATGGTTTTTTTATAATAACTTTGTGACCTATGACCACTTACACTTATTTCAAATGGATTACAAAATTATTTTTTGTATGTTTGGAGGATTACTACCTCCCAAAACGATGTCATTCATTTTTCCATTACCACCTCCAATGGCTTGGTATGATTTTATATATAATGTATATATAATATATTTATAATATAATTATATATTTTGAGTAACTATATCAAATATATATTTTTTATATTCTCTTTCATATGGGATTTGATAACGCCACTCGTGTGTACGGCGGACTACCGCCTCATGAAGCGATGTGATTTATCATTCACTAATGCTTTCAATTAAACATAATAAGGATAAAGATAATGATTATATGTGATATAAGTGACATAATTATGATATAAATTATATATTTATCATTTTTAAAATATAATAAATCCTTTTCATTCTTACTATTTCACTCACTTAAAGATGATAACATCGTTTGTGTACGTGTAGACTACCACCTTCACGAAGTGACGTGAGTACTTTTTCATCACCAAACCACATAGATGATATATTTAAGTATATTTAAAAATATAATATGATATTATGGTCACTATATAAATTTAATATATTACTTACATCATTTTCATAATGACCATTAAAAATGGAGACCTTACTCATGCATACATAATGCCTATCGTCTCCATGGATATAGCATACATTATTTCTCATAAACACCATTCATGATTGGTATAAAAAGTATATTTGATTAATTAATATGATAAATATTTATTTATTAAAATTATTTATATGATATAACTATATAACATGTGCAATAACCTAATATTTAATGATAAAACACACATGAGAAAATAAGTAAATTAACACCAAAAATAGTAAAAATAATGAAATATTATTAAAAAAAGAGTGATAAGATGTTATAAAAGAATTATATATGATAATATAAATATTAATATGGATATTGAATAATTTAACAACATATTCTAAACCACTATATAAGAGTTTACAACATTATCAACAAAAAGAAAGTGTGAGGTAAGAGATTTTATCTCAATTTTATTTCATTCAGAAATATTATAATGTTATGCACCTAATTTCTTTGATAGGGTGTACATACTGACCATGTGAAATTTTATATCATTATTCATTAATAATTCATATTATTTTATTTTTAAATTTTAATTATTTCACCCAAGGTTATTTTTTTTAGGAAATTTCTAGGGGGTAAATAATTGCATAACTCGCTTTCTTTTCATTGGGCTACATTATTTTTTCTTTGTTCTTAATGATATAAGATTATTTGTATTATTACATTTTATTATATTATATTGTATTTCCTATTGTTTTATATGTCATTAAAATTTATACACATAATGTTTTCATTGATTAATTCTCACTTCAATGTTCTAATCATTGTAAGGTTTTATTTCACAATCCCATTCTAATTGAGATGGTTTATTCCTGAATTTTAATTGAAGGAAATTATTTGATCACTCTCTAAATAAACTCTTTTAATTTTCTTATATTATTTTTATGTGTGATATTATCAAGTGATATTAAAATTTTCCACTATTTTGTACTTAAAATAATTGATAAAATATTTTTAAGATAATCTAATTTTATTTCTCTATCCAGTCAGAAATATATTTTCTTCCAAAAACATGTTTTATAAAAAAAATTTATCCTTTAAAAAATTATTTATTAATGAAATTTTTACACATTTTATTCTTTTTGAAAAAAAATAAAATAATAGTTATGACTTTGGATTTTCGTAAATAAAATTGAAAGGAAACTTTTTTAGCATGCACGACATGAAAAGAATTTCAAGCCTTAATGACCAATAAAATGTTTTATACCTTCAATTATATGTTACAAAGATTATTTTCAAAAAAAAACAAAAAAATCATCCTTACAATAGATTTTCGAAATGAAAAATATATTTTCCTTAAGAATGTTTTTAATGGTCTTTTTATGATATTTCTATTCATAAATTAAAAAACCCATTTATTATTACCAAAATGGGTATATGTTATATTAATAATATCTTAATATTTTTATAGATGGATTACAATCATTTTCAACAAGGGGAGTATTAATATTCACTTTCTTGATTCATTTTTTAATCATTAACTTTCCATTGAATTATTTATTTTATTTTGATCATTGGACATTAAATTTTCCATAAATATCCATATTAATTATTATGGATATGTTTGTTATCTATGTCGTATATCATTTCTATATAATGATATACATTGAAATTCATTTTTTTTATCTTGTTAACTATTGATAAATCTTTATTCAATACTCAATATAGATATTTGAGGATAAGGATCATTATTTATGAATTAAATCCATTATTCATTATATAAACATGGAATTGGATGTGGAAGACACTGGTGGGTCTCGGTTATAGATATCCCTTCGATGCATCGTTAGTTTTTTTTAAATGTGGTGCCTTTGTTAAAGAACAAGTCATAAAATTTATTATTAAAATAAGAAATTACATAAGTCTAAAAGATGGGATTCTTTTACAATCTCTATCATAAAGGGGTAGCAAATCAACAGGGAGGTCATCCAACCAAGTGGTGACATGGATGACTCCCATATTTTCAAGACCATCTGCCACCGTGTTCACTTCACGAAAGGCATTCATAATCATGTAGTTGAATTCCATGAGAGAATAAAGGCAGTCCATCCATCGTGTTGTAAAAGGCCACGCAAGGTGCATCACACTATTCCAAATATCTTGAACAATGGTAGTCGAGTCACTTTCAATCCAGATGTTGTTCCAACCATGTTTCTTGTAGAAGGTGATAGTATGGATCACACTCATCATTTCATCCTCTAGAGCCAAGGAGATTCCCCAAGTGCCATAGAAACATCTAATAATATTCCCAGAATAGTTTCTAAAAATAATTTTTCATCCTAAAGGGCCAGAGATTACTTTAGAATCATCGTTGACATTTACTTTAATCTGGCATGGGAGATAAGATTTCAAGAACACTTCCAAAGTGTGTCAAGTTTGGGGATAAATACCATTAACCCTACGGTGACGCAGAATCCCAAATTCATTCACTATGTTGTTTCCAAATCCCTTTTGAATCAATTTAGCATTCCAAATGATAGTGAGGATCCACATATGACCTTCATGTGAACTAAGTGAGTAGTTGTTATGAATAATTTTATTTTTATCATACTAGAGTATATGAATAATTTAAAAAGAAATAGTTCATAAAATGATCTTGATTTGATGAGAGACTTTATGATACAAACAATGTTGGAGTCAAGAGTTGATTGAGTCATTAAGTATCCATATGCACTCAAAAAGGTCAAGCACATAATTCCATAGAGCAGAATAAGTATCACAAGAAAGAAAAAGATGGTTAATGTCTTCATGATGTTGGTTACAAATACAAGATTTAGAGAAAAGATAGATCCCAAAAGACTGAAGACAAGTGTCAGTAAGAATCATTTTGTGATAAATAGGCAAAATTAATGTGAATATCCAATGTTTTAACAATAATTTATCAAAAAAATTAATCTCACTAAAAGTATTTTCATAATTAATAAATCCATGATTGAAAAAAGTTGGCTTGCCTTAGTTAGAGGGGTTTTTACCTAACATTTTTAAACTTTAATGAGGATATATTATGATGGTATAGGTATCTTGTGTCTTAGACATGACAACCAATAATTAATTATTTCATTCATTAAGAATTAGATTATTTTTATCCATGATATTTTTGCAATTATATTATCTCTATATTCATTTCACTCCCATTTTATTGATTAAATGTAATTTGTTTTTAGTTATTTAAATTTATATATTGAACATGCATTATCCATCTATGATAATCATATTATTGATTAAATGGAATGAGTTTTTAGTTATTTACCTTCCCATACTGATTATTATACTCTATTTAAATGGGATGTGTTTTTACTTATTTACCTTTCCATGTTGATTATGCTCATAGATTCATGATAACTTATGTGGTACTTATCCCTTAATAAGTATTTGATATCACCCTTATTTTGATTCCCTTTTCAGGAATCCATAATGTATTCTATGAAAGATATGAATAAATATTCTAGTGTAAATAAATATATTATCGAAAAATGTTATGTTGTAATTTTTGTAATCAAATGTAATATGGGAATCATGTGTGTATCTAGTTTACCAATTCTACTAAACTATTAAATTCCTCATAATTTGATTCCTTGTATCATATTCCAATGTATTAAAGTAATACTTTTCCTTAAGAAACTAGGGTCTAGGTTTCTATAGTTGGTATCATATAAATTTTAGTAGAAACCTTGAGAACTAGATTTAGGAAAACATAGATTATGGAATATAACCCTATGATAAACTTTGATGATAAGTGTAGAAGAAAATCCTAACATTTTGGCATGGTAGATATTATGAGTTCTTTCTTGAAATATATCCCTTAATGGTTAATAAAAGTGTAAATGGTTTTATCACATATGTACATAGCGGTAATAACTCTAAAAAGGCTGCATTTGTCTTAACCCGATCATCACCCGATTCACAAAAATGGACCTTACTATGAACATGGTTTGACACACATGGGGGTATTCTTAAGATAATTCACATTTTCTATACAAACTATTAATAAGGATTTGAATATATGATGAAAATGAATTAGCTAGGTTAAATATAAGGTTTCATAGATTAAAAAAAGGTGTTATTATTTAAAAAACCTATAAATTATTATATAGTTTTCTAGCTATGATTATTATGTCTAAAAATATGCTTTTTGGTTTTATTCATCAGTCGGAACCTGAAGGAATCATGTTAACATTTAATAGGAAGGATAAGGTGGTGAATATGAGAAACCAAATGGGATGATGACTATAAATAAGGATACTTTGACTATGCCTAATCAATTTTATAGAAATATGATTAAAAAAATATTCCATAACCAACTCACAGACTCACCAAAGGAGAGAATGATTTTTTTTATAAGAGCTTTGGTGATGGATACAATAGAGGAAATAAGGCTCAATTTATATTATTTAAAAATTATTGAAGGATATACCCATTATATTGTCTCAATGAAATAATAAGGGTATAAAAAATTTAATTTCCAAGGAAAATTTAAGAATGTGGGGGAAGGAAATAAATCTCATCCTATAGATCCATTTATAGTTTATTATCATAAATGTGGAGAACCTACGAATTATATAAGTCAATTTCCTCTTATAAAAGATAAACACTAGACTAAGGAAGAACCTATGTGGGAATAAAACTAATGAAATATTTATGTACTATGATTTAATAGTTAAATTGTATAAGTATTTTACCAACGGTATTTTGGTTATAAGAGTCCTAAAACATATAAAGATTGTGTTAAATTTTAGAATAATATTTTTTTTCAATAAATTAAGAGTTATGGATACCATTATGGGTTATAAGTTAAGTTTTATCATATATTCAGAGTCTTAAACATCCCATTTTAAATTTTATGTGGTAGGATATGACATGATTAATGATTTTTTGGAAAACATTTATGGGAATATAACCCATTAGTTTAGTATATGTTTTAGAGAAAAATTATTTTAATTAATAATTCTTTTAAATTTTATAGACATAGGTTTAAAGATATTGATAACATTTAGGGTTTATATAAACCTTAATAAAATTGTAATAAAAATAGAATAATGTTACTAGAATTTGTAGAAAAAAGGTTTTATTAAAAATCTTGGTAAAAATTTTATTTAGTGATTAATTTTATTTCAAGTATGACCATCATATTTTTTAGGAATTTTATAGGAATTACATTATTATAGTTTAGAAAATGAAAACCCATAGTTAGGGTGACAACCGAAAATAATTAAAAAAATTATTTAAACGATTTGATGAGAAAATATTAATGATGAACTAGTGGTGTTAATATTTTGTTTTAGAGACTAAAGTATTATATTAGATAAATTTTGTTAAACATATTGGTTTTGGAAGATATTTAAAGGCACATAAGAATACATGTAACTCATTTATTATAATACAATATGTTAAAACATAATTTCAATGCTTCATGTATAAAAATTAATTTTTGGATATTTGTTTTTTGGAGTAAGTGATGAACTAGAAATTGACTTAAGCAAAACGAAAGGATGAAATTGTTCTTATGAAAAAAAACATATCAAATAAGTATATTTATATAAATTATTATATAGTAAAATAATTCCTCAGATTTAGGAAAATTATCTTGAAACATAAAATTTATCTTATGACATTCATCTATGATAAATAAAATGGTCTTTTAAATTGTAAAATATTTTTGTTTTTGAGGCCCTTATCTTTCCATTGATCATTAGATTTAATGTGATAAATGAACTCAATCACTCTCTATAATTATTTTCCCTTTTCTTACATATCCATATCTTAAAATTACACAAATTTTATCCTACTTAGAAACCTATTTATTTTTTCTTCCATGTGATCTTATAATTAAATTTCTATCTTATTAAAAGGATGTTTTATTAACCCTCTTATGATGTGGGTTTTTCAATAACGGAATTTTCAAATATCAAACACTTGATTTAAAAGATCAAGTTTAGAGTGATAATTTGAAATTTATTCAAGGTGGGGATAATTACACACTTGAAAATTACAAAATAATAACATTTTATTTGATATCATATGTTATAATCAACACTAACCTTAAATAACTCACAAAATATATTTCTTTAAATATAATCTATTTGATTGCTTGTGGAACACATAACCCCAAGCCTAAATGATCTGTAATATAATATACCATTATAAAATAGCCATAAAAGTTTTGTTAATTCATATTATTGAGTAATATTTGAAAATTATTTTTATCTTTTGTTTATAAATCAACTAATAATCTTTTAAAAGAAAAATAAATTTTTTCAGAAAAATGTATTATTTTCTGAAAGATGGTTTAGTCACGCTTTATGCACATAAAGTAAAATTAGATTTTACCACTTTTTGAAATTATCTGAATAAATTTACTTCATTTTTGAAATCATAATATCAAAATTATCTTAAGGTGATTTTTTTGCATTTTTCTAAAATACTTTATATTTTGATGAATATTGAACAATAAAAAAATTAATTGGACAAATCATTTTTTTAAAATATATATAAAGTTATATGAAATTTTGAATTTTCATGAAGGTAAAATTAGTTTAAATAAATATCTATGAAGCCAATTTATGTCATTGGAATCATATTCATATTCATGTTTTATATAAAAAATTTATAAAATTTTGAATATTCACCCTTTGAAAACATGCTTTCTCATCAAGTATGGGGGGTTAATTTTAAATTAAATGTTTTAAATTATGTGAATTGAATTTGGTAAAATTTATTATATATTTGGAATCTGAATAATTTATAATTTATAATATTTCCAACTTAATTTCTGACCAAAAGGAATAGTGAAATCCGTAAAAATTAATTCCCACAGTTAAGGTAAAAATGGATTTACCATGAGGTTAAACTAAGAGAAAATGGTTAAAATGACTTAAAAATTTTCCAACACCCAATTTATGGATATTTTTATACCTTATATATTATTTTATAAAAAAATTCTATTTTTTAGGCTTTCTGAAAGATAAAAATATGTGTACGATTGAATCTTTTCAAACAATTACAAGTTTTCCACTCACCTCACCTATAAAATAGCACACCATGTCCTCTATTATTTACAAATTCACACCCTTTTGGTTAATCCAATACATTACCAAATGAGTTCCCAAATTATCTTCTATAATCCTATATTACTTGTTTTTTTATAAATCTATCCTAGGATGTCCTTTAGTGAAAACCTTAGGAGTATTCTTGGGGAAGAGGTAATGTTATTCAATGAGTGTTTTTATTTTATTTATTCATCCAAATCATAAAATTATTATTAAAACATGATTATAGAATAATATTTTTAACTTTAATATAAAGTTATGTTGTTATAATAAGTTCATGACCTACAACCATCTCTACTTCTATCAAATGGGTTGTGAAATCATGCTTTGTGTGTATATTAGACTACCACCCTGCAAACCAATGTCATTCATTTTTCCATACCCACCTCTCAAGGTTGGCTATTATGATGGATATAAAGTATATATATGATATTTATAAAAAAATTATACCTATTGAGTCATTATAACATATAAAAATTTTAAATTTCAATTATTTATGGGATATGATAGCATCACTCATTTGTATAGTGGACAACCGGCTCATGAAGTGATGTGATTCATCTTCCACAGACACTCATTATAGATTATAATAAAGATAAATTTAATGATTATATGTGATATATAATACATAATTATGATATAAATTTCATATTTATAATTCTTAAAAGATCATAAATATTTTTCCTTCCTACCTTTTCACTCACTTAAAGATGATAACATCATCCGTGTACGTGTAGACTACTGCTTTCATGAAGCAATGTGTCTCTCTTTTCATAACCACACCCCATGGATGATATATATATAAGTATATCTACAAAAATAATATTATATTATTATTATTTTATAAATTTATAATATTACTTACCTCATTTCCATAAAGATCATTTAAAAATGGTAACGACACTCTTGCGTGCGTACGACCTACCGTCTCCATGATCGTATCATAATTTATTTCTCAACACAATCTTTAATGATTTGTCAGAAAATTATAATTGATCTATAAATATGATAATTATTATATGATCATTTTTCTTTATGCGATATAACTATATAATATGTGTAATAATCATATCTTTCATGATGAAACACACAATACAAAACAAAGAAATTAACACCTAAAAAATGAAAATAATTAATGATTATTAATGGAAGGGTAATAAAATGTTATGAAAGGATTATATATAATGTTATAAATATTAATATGGTTCTTTTATAAATTAATAACATGTTTAAAAAAACTATACCTAAGTTTAATTAATATTCAACCAAAAAAGGTGTGAGATAATGGATTTCATCTCAAATTAATTTCATCGAGGCATAATGTATTTCCATACACCTCATTTATTTTATATGGTGTATATAATTCCACTTTGGAATGCTATATAATGATTCATTAATAATTCATGGAATTTTATGTTTCAATTTTTATTATTTCATCAAAGGGGAATTGAATTGGAATTTACCAAGTGGTAAAGAATATCATAACTCAATTTCTTTTCATTGGGTTATATTACTTCTTCGTTATCATTGATATTTTAAGATTACATGTATAATGAATTTTTATTATGTTATATTATATTTAAAAAAAAATATTGATTTATATTTGATACACATAATCTATTCATTGAACAATTCTCAATTAAGTTCTATGATTATTGTAATGGTTTATTTTTCAATCTCATTCTAATCAAGGTTATTTATTCCTAAATTTTATTTAAAGGAAATTATTGGATTATTATCTAAATAAACACATTTAATTTTATTCTTGTCTATTTATTCATGAAATTATTAGGTAATAGTTCTATTTTTACACTCATTTGTACTTAAAATAATTGATAACATGTTTTTTAAAAAATATGACTTCATTTATCTTTCATATTTAATATTTTCCTTCTAAAACCATATTTTCTATAAAAATCAATTTTTTTTACTTTTAAAAAATTATTTATTAATAAAATTTTAACAATTTTGTCTTTAATTTTACAGAATCTTTTCAAATATATATTTATTTTATTTTCAAAGTAATTCATGTTTGGATTTTACTAAAACAATTTACAGGAATATTTTTTTAACATGTATAGCATGATTGAAATTTTCATCTGTTATAACCAATAAATTTTTCTAAAGATTTATTTATAAGTTTCAAAGGTTATTTTCAAAAAAAAATCAAAATATTTAGTTATGTTTTTAATTGATTTTCCAAATGAAAAACTATATTTTTGTCATTAAATTTTTTAAAGATCTTTTTTTTGGTATTTATATCCATCAAAGACCACAACCCTTTATTTTGACCGCAATGGGTATATATTTATGTTATATTATCCCTATTATTTATATGGATTGTTTATAATAATTTTGACCAAGGAATGTATTAACATTCACTTCCTTGATTCATTTTGGTAATCATTAACTTTCCCATAAATTATTCACTTTCAATTTTTAATTGGACATTAAATTTACCTTAAATATACATATTATTTATCATGGATATGTTTATTTTTTAAACCATATATCATTCCAAAATTTAGTGTTCTAAGTTAAAATTTATTTGTTTATCTTGGGAAATGTTGATAAATCTATATTCATTACTCAAAATAAATTATTGACCATAAGGAACATTATTTATAAAGTAAATCAATTATCTGATATATGAGGAATGCTCTGGACATGAAAGACATGGATGGGTCCTAATTATAGATAAACCCTCAATGTATCAATAGCCTCATGGGATGAATCATTTATCTAGCCTTCGTTAAAATGGTTCATACCTATCAGTTTTAAACTTACATGAGGATAAATCTTAACGGTAGATCTATCATGTTACTATGACATGACATCAAATAATTGAGTATTTAATTCATTAAGAATTTACTTATTACTGTCCAGGAGATTTTCACTGTGATATTATATCTAGATGAATTTTATTCTCCATTTATTGATTAAATTGAATTTGTTTTTAGTTATTTACATTATTGTATTGACTATACCCTATCTATTAATGATAGGAATGTTATTGATTAAATGGAATGTGTTTTCAGTTATCTACCTTTTCATATTGATTATACTAAAAAAATTATTTCAACATAATGAATGTTATTCTATTTACCTTGATATGTTTATTATCATAATTGATTCATGAAAACTTCTATTGTACATTACCCTTTACCAGGAATTTCGTCTCACCCTTATTTTATTTCCTTTCTCATAAATATATTAAGTTTTCTATTAAATACATACCAGAATATTCTAGAGTAAATAATGATATTTCCAAAAAAAAATTGTAATTTTTGTATTCAAATTTATGATGGGAATCGCATATGTATCTAGTTATATAATACTAATAAAATATTAAGTACTTTGGGATGTGATTTATTTTATTTTATTCCAATGTATTAAAATAGGTACCTGCCTCAGGCTACTAGGGTTGGGGTCAATACATTTTCACACTATACATATGATGTTATGACATGATTCCTTTAATAAAATTATATTTTTTATATCATGTGATCATTCAACTCTATGATATGTGATGTTCTTCAAAAGTATAAGAAACCAATTCTTTGTTCACGAGTTATTTAATATGTGATGATGATTTATTTTAAGTGGAACACATATGTGTAGATGATAATGGTTTGGGACTTATATCACCATCTAATGAAATGGTTTAAGTGTATATCTCATGAGATAGTATTTCATGGACATAATGAGTTTTTTTTCATAGAGGCCTGGTCATGATGGGTTTGCTCAGATTGCTAACGTAGATATAATAATTTTTTTCTTATATGAATGGGTATGAATGGGCTTTATCATATGTGTTTTTCCATGCTTATAGTTGTTCCATATTTTTAATTTATTCCTAATGTTATTCCACATTGCCAAAAAATTTATCATGTTAATTAAATTTTATAATATTAATTTTATTTCTATTACATGCAATGTTTTATAGTTCATACATTATTTTTAAATTATTCCACACTTTTATATTATTACCATATGATTTATTATTATTGATATGTGTTTTGGGCCATTTAATATCTTTAATGATTCCCTAATGATATTTTTATGTTCTTTTGTTTCTCTAGCATGGTTTATGATTACCATACATGGTCTTATGATCTTTTATTTAGATATCTATGTATCACTCCTATGGTCATTCATGTTTATAATCCAATATATTATGATATATCTTTTCGTATACTGAGCATTTGAGTTCACCGCTTTATTATCTTTCCATTCCCTAGGTTATTAATAATATCAAGTCATGTGAGGTATCTATAAAAGGGTCAAAAGGAGCACATTTATGGATAAATGTTCAAAGGTGTTGTAAAATAAGATGTTTATGTATCTAGTCTCCAAGACACTAAACATTTTGTTCCTTAGGATAAGTGAATATTTTTAATATTTTTAATTTTAATCATGATATTAATGTATTATATAAGTTATGTTTATAACGTTCCACTATATACATGGTGTCTCAAGTGATAAGAAGGGTATTTTAGAAATGTAATTATGGAAGGAACTTAAGAATGTAATTGAAGAATATGGAGATATGAACATGTTTGGATGGGTTCCTTGTTAAAAATTCATTTATACTTATATATTGAATATACATTTCTATATTAGTTTGATGATTATATGATGAAATCATACAAATGTAAAGTGATTTGGAATGGAAAATATTGGTGATTAAAAAGGGAATCACAGAAATAAATATTAATGATCTTGGAAATAAATTAAGTAATTTAACATGGGTAGTTATTGATTCATGAGGTTTTCGTTAACTAAAGATTTTTTATTTCTTAATAAGGTTTTATATATCAACGTCGAATTAGGGGTAAAATTATGATAAGAATTCTCTTTCCTTTCATTTATTTCAGAAATTTTACATTTACCAAGGGATGGTTATAATATTATGTGAGAAAATTGTGATATTAATAGTCCCTAGAGCATAGAAATTTATTGAAACCCATATTACTTACCTGGGATAATGGGAGATAGTTTTGGGTTAGATGGTGAGAAGTTATATGAAGATAGTTTAAGTGTTTTATTTCTTAAAGTAGTTCCACTAGTTTTGTTTTTGCATAAAGTAAGTGTCTATGGGAGTTTATTGTTGAGTGAGACAGTTAGGTCTTAATCAGGGGAGACATAGGGTGATATAGTTATAATATAAGAGTTTGGTTACATGTGTTAGATATCATTTAGTATTTGGTTAGTGTTTTTATTGAGTGATCTGTGAGGTTGTAAAGTTAGGTTTTTGTATCTTCTTAATTGTTTTTGGCCACATGGTTGTGAATAATTAACAAAATGATTAATAAATATTAATTAATGAATACTCAATGGAGAAGATATGAATTTCACATGGATATTTATGATAATACCAGGTATCAGTATCTTGTATATTTTAGTGAGGATTACTAGATCATAAATTTATGTGGTTGTATTATTTTTAAATTTTTTGAAGTGTTTCTTTGATAACTCATTGTATACCATTGCTTACTATCACTTTTTTGTGTTTTATATATTCATCACATGTTTGTATGATTATCTATTTGTTTATCTATTTTTTGGATCTTATGATACTATAAATAAATATTTTAATTTATTTTAGTCATGTGTATACTTTCATAGGATATAATTTTTTAAGGCGTGGTACATCGATACATGAGTTCTAATGGATCATGTTTATCACGTGTTTATTAGTTATAGGTTGTAATGGTTTATAGTTGTTTATATGAATTCATATACATGAAAAATATATAATTTATTAATGTAAAGTGTATGTATGTATGAGTGTGTGTCTATATATAAATATATGTACATATATACACAGACAAGTTATACAGGCTCAAATTTGTAATATAAGGAAAAATTTATGGTTTATAATGGCTCAATGATTTAACATGCACACATATATCCAAGATGTGATGGATTGAGTTAATTGCATGTATTTGGGTTGTGATTGAATGAGGTTATGGCATGAGTCCTTGAGATTATTAAGTGGTGATGTGATGATGAATGTGATATGGTTTTAGTGATGGGGAAGTGTACGTGAATTAGTTATGGTTATGTGATAAAGGTTGTGAAATGGATATGGTGATGTAGGGGAGGTGGTGATGAGGTCATAATAATTAAATTTTGATTGTGGAGTTTAAATTATGGCTATTGGAGAATATAATGGAACAACCATGATGGATAAAGAAGTGACGATAAGTTTATTGACCCTTTACTTTATTATTAGATGATTATAGGAATATAAAATCACCTTATTTTATTTTATGGAAAGTATATATTAAACTCAAATGATTATTTCAGATGATATGTTTAAAGTTAATGGTTATTTACCTTCATAATATTATTATCACTTTCTATTTTTCTTATTTTATTATTTGTGTCACTAATTATCTTGATCTCCTACTTATTTGAAAAACATATCTCAATATTTATGCATTTATTTCACATTGATGTAAAATATTTTTGAATTATAATCCAATTGAGTACTCTTAAGTTATCACCCCTCAATATTTAGCTTTAGTTGTTTAATAAGACTATTTGATGATGGATGGGGATTTTGTTATTTGAGAATCTAGTGTAGTGTCTACAAAGTCATTCATATCATTTTTTTAGGATTTATTTTATTCATTGACATATATAGATTTTTTATTTATGGTATTTTAATATTTTATTTATATTTATAAGTACTTGATTTTTGTTTTCCTTTGTTTTCATATGATTTAAGAGGGCAATCCCTTTCATAGGTGTGACAGATTCCCTCATGGAAAGTCATCAACCTGTGTCCAATTGAAGGTGGGGTTTGGGGGGTCACTCTTGCCTTTATTACCTATCCAGATTGGGTTTTAGTGGTGATCAGTCTTGAAAATGTGATATCATAGGTTTTGGTAGAGATATAGGATGGATTTTAGGGTAGTCATAGGTGAGGCATGAATGGGTTTTTTTTGGGAAATAGTTTTATTTAAACTAATGAGTGATTATGGTAGGGGATTAGATAGAACCCATATATTTAAGGACCCATGTCAACAATTCCATAACCCTTGATGTTATGTAAAACATAATTTAAATTGGTATTATCTCCCCATATGATTCAATGAAAGTGTCATGGCATCCAGTTAATAGAGATTATACAAGATTTCACTGATTACAAGGTAGAAACATTTCAGAAGTTTTCTTGCATCATTTATTTTATTTTCACTTATGGTAAATATTGATTTATATTTATGATAATTGTATTAATTTATACTAATATATATTAATATCATGAAGTCTTTATAAATATTTTTTTTCATTTATAAAAAATTGATTTAATCTACAATAAACATGACTTCATATAAACTAATTACATGATATGATGCTTAGTTTTTTTGTAATATTCTATATTTATTTTTATGAATTAATATATAATGAATTTTAATGAAAAAACGTGTATGATAATGTAGGAATTAAAAAGTATTGAATTTAATTAATATAATTAGTATGATCCTGTTTTTATTGATCGCTGATTATTTTTAAGATATCATCATTTCCATGAATAAATTTTCTAAAATATTTCTTAATTAAGGCTTCCCTTAATGTTTAATAATTAATTATGTGAAAATATTTCAAAATAAATATTTTAGTATCATTTTTTAAATTTATATGTTATTAATATGAAATGTTACTCCATGTGCGATGTTGGACTTTTAATTTTTGAGTTTTCTCAATACAAGTTTTATGTATGAGATCATTTGATTAAAAATAATTATGAGGTATCAATTTTTAATATTCAATAGGTATAAATTAATGAAATTTTAGGATTAAGTCCAAATAAATATTGTACTTATTAAGAATTAATAATTCATTATTTAAATTAATAATTATTGTTACATACATTAATTGATTATTTCAGACAATATGCCCAATATTATTATATGATATAAATTATTATTTATGTAATCCTGATAAAAATGAGACACATTAATTGATGTTTGTTCCAAGTCGAGAATGATTAGTTCCATTTATTACAATATTATTTAAATTTATACATGATTTATTAAGAGATGTTTCAAAAAAGTATAAAATGTTAAAAAGGTACACGTGTAAATTGTGTGATGAATTGAAAAGACTGATAAGATATTAGTAAATAATTTTTTATGGTGTATATAATATGTTGTGAGTATTATAATGTAGTGGTAACTAGAAAATAATTGAATATGAATATTCTATGAGAAGGTCCCATGAAATGTTTCATTAAAAATGGTTAATATTATTTTTTTGATTTATTTATTCTTTCCTTAATTAGTTAAATTTTGACATGCTATATTGGTATTATGTTTATTAACCCTCAAGTTTGATATTAATTGGCGTTTATTAACAATTTAATGTTAAATTTTATGAAGAAAATAATTATAAATTTCTTAGTGATATATTTGGTAATATTTGATATGATATTACGAAGATAATGTATTTAATGGTGGAAAGGTATGGCTGATAAGGAGATATATCATTATAATGTTATTGTGGTGGGAGGCACTGGTTAACTTCTAATTTCTTATTTTATAGTTGTTGTGTTCTAGTTTTTTAGTCATTATTTTCAAAATGAATAATTTTATTTTAATTAATAATGGTGATAAAATCTATATGGTACTTGTTTTCTTAATTATTTCTTATTCAAATTAAATAACTATTATTTATTTATTTCAAATTTTTTCTACTAGTAATATGATTCTTCTTCTAGAATATATATAATTTTACATATTCGATAACCACAACCAAACTATATACTAGTAGAATGTTTTTTCCCTTATTTTTTTGGATATTATTTATTAGATATGTGTTCACCTAATTAATTTCCTCATAAGTAACATAGAGATAATGGATAGTGCATCATGACCACCTAGAAGAAGTTCCTAGGTCAAAATTTTATTAAATATTATTGAAAGATTTTACTTCCAAGTGTAGATTGATGACTGTGTAAATAATATTAAAGAAGGACTATATACGTCATAATGAATTCATTGGATTACGAATCACATAGATGTGGAATCGATATCTTTTTAGAGTTAGTGTGCAGCCTCAAGAAATGATGTTAACTTTTTTTGGTGTATCCTAGTGTAGGCTAGAAATTCTTATTTCGTTATTATTTAGTAGGGTATTGTCATTATGAATATTCTAGGTCTCAGATAGTCTCTATATCTTTATTTGATAGTTAGTTATGGTTTTTAATTAAGGCATGTCATAGTTTGGTTACTCTACTTCCTTCTTTATAAGATTGATGTAATTTTGAATATGATTATAAAAAATCTATTTATAAAGGGGGTGTGTATTGATTTCTATTTAAATAAATAAATTCATCCTTTTTTCAAATAACTCATTAATACATTAAAAGTTTTAAATATTTTTTTTAAATAAAATTAAAGTATTTCAAAAAACAATTGTGACTTATTTCAAAGTGGTAATCATTTTGAAATGAAGATGTTGAGGAAAAGGGGTAGTTAGAGAGAAGTCAGTTGGGGTTTAGGGTGTTTTAACTTCCTTCACTTACTATGTTTGGCTACCTTTGATGTATAGGTTATTATTTAAGAGTTATTTTTGAGTTTTTTAGATTTCTATAATTTTTCTCATTGAATTTAAGTTAGATTCATAGCCAATCTATTTCCTAGAAATGTGTGGGCAGTGTTTTTGTTCTATTTGAGAGATATCTCTCAATGGATATTATGATTTGGAATATTTTTGTTTTGGTTTTGTCTTGAATTATTGAGGATGAGAATCATTTGAGAGGTATTTAATGTGAATACCTGGGATTCCTCGTCCTTTACATGGTTGGGAGCCTATTTCCTATTTGAATTGTTTTTATTTTGGTGGATGGGAATTGTTTGAGTGGTATCATATATAAAACACTATTTTTTATAGAACGCTAAATTTGTGATTTCTCATGTGTTAAGAGGATATAAGGAAGATTAGTGGAAGTTTATGGGTAAGGAAAAGATTTTTTTCTTATACTCTTAGAGAGCTATTCTATAAAAATTTATTTATAATGTTGGGATTTGTTAACTGTTTATAAATTATATTTATTTCCATTACAACTGTTAATTATAAGAATTTTGTATTATATCATATTTTATTCTAGATAATGGGTAAATATCTATTGGGTTTTATGGTTTGAAAGAGAGTATACTCATAGGTTTCTATTTTACATAAAAAAATGACCCTTAGGTATGGTTCATAATTCCTTAGAAAATTAGGCAACGAGATTTACATATCCCATATTCCATGGTAATTACCAGTAAGAATTTCTCTTGATAACTCTTATATATTTACTTTGTCATAAAATTTATCTTTATATATTACCCTTACATATGAGATGAATATTGTATATTTCCATTATTACAGGGATGAAATTTATATATCATCTTCGATAACTATAATATATTAATTTTTTTATAGAAAATAATTTTATGTATCTATCAAATTACTCCTATGTATTTAATTTATCATAGGAATAACCCTTAACATTATAGTAAAAAATTTAATTAACTCTTATGTGTGTTAAAAGTTGGTACTTTTTTACAGATGATGATATTTATGTACGAAGTCTAGGCCCGTATATATAAAGAATAATTGTCTTCTATTTCTTAACTAGAAATTTGGGAAAGTATTTTCCCTTTTTTTATTATGGTTAAATCCAGGATTTATCATTAAATATTGATTTTTGGAAAAGATTCTTACTTTTATGTTACAATTTTTATGATGATATGTAAATTTAAAAAGGTGATACATAGGTGCAATTTCCTAATATGTAAGAGTAAATACCATTAATAAAGAAGTGAAAATTCACATTTTAGACTTGATTATATTTTATGATTGATAATTTCTTTATCAATAGTAAAACTTATTCCAGTTTCAATCATATTATATAGCTGATTATGGGATTATCAATCTTAATCCATGGAAAATAGAATTTTATTATATAATAACCTCAACAAGATATTCTCTTTTCTTTTTATAATTCCAAACATTATAATGTGATAATAATCATCAGGATTTGTCAAATAGAAATTATAAATATATCGACTGAGATTTTAAAAAATGATTGAAATGATTGAGATAACTACAACACAATTCATCCATCTGAATTGTTTTATTATTAGGTGTTATCCTCTCCACTTACCATTTTATTATTATTATTATTATTATTTTATAGGGATTTTGGTTGTATAAATCATTTTATATTTGGTGGATTAATTAATAATAACATGAAGTAGGTTACTGGAAGCATCTTATAAACACATAACTGGTTGGGTCCATTCCTCTCAATTTGGAATTACTCAGTTTGATTTATATTTTGAGTTTTATGATTTCATATATCTTCTATAATATTATGTTTCTTTTCATTCTATTTGATCTTATAAATTACCCATATTTACCCTTATTCCATTATATTATTACCCCCTTTGAATCAAATAATTGTAATTATTTTATTATCAGATCTATCTTGACCAACATTTCCATTTATTGGAACCCTATTTGAATTTTCATAACTTGAGAACCCATTAATATATAACTTCAACCACTAGTATGTTATCTCATTATAGAACTCCATGAATTAATTCCAACATGGTATATTTATGATATATCTTTGGGCTTGGCGGTGATCGTTTGGTTTAGGGGTAGGGTCTTCCAATAACATTATAAATATATTATCAAATCCTTCCCTTCGTCTTGGTATTTTTTGGTCAGAAATAAGTATTTCATTTATGTATTTTTATTTTTATTTAATACCACCTTTTCTTGGGATCAATGTTAAATGTCAATGTTAGGGGGAGGAGATATTATATCCCCCCCTTAATTTAGTTTATACTTTTGTAGCTTGTCATGTCTCGATTATCATAATTATCTACTTGAATAATTTGGTTTATGATATAGTTTAGTAGTATTATAATTAAAATATTTTTTATTCGTGATAAATAACTAATTGGGTGATTTTCATATTACATTGTATTACATGTTATATTGGGAGTATTTTTAAAATTTAATTATGGAAGGAAATCTTGAATAATAATGAATAATATGGTGAGATAAATATGTTTAGCTAGATTCATATTTAAAAAATAATTTTTGGTTATATATTGAATATATATTGTGACGTTAGGTTTATGATACCATCCAAAAATCCTATAAATTTAAAGTTATATGGAATTAAATATATTGTTGATTGCAAAAGGAATCATGGAATTAATGATTTATGAACCTAGAAATGAGTTAAGTGGCACAACTCTTGTAGTTATAGATTTGGGAGATCTGATTTAGATAAATAGTTTTAATGTCTTGGTTAGTGTATTCAAATATAAATGAATTTAAAGATTTTTTATGATTATAGTGAATGTTAAAATATTTGATTTATGTATGGTTAGTTTAATTAAGATATATTATAATCTTAGGAGAAAAAGTTATTTCTTTTATTAGTCTCCCAAGAATAGACATGTCATTTTGAGTCATCTTCCTTCCCATGGATGATAAAAATGGTTTTATGTTGGAAAGTGAAAATTAACTGGAAGATAATTCATATATTTCCTATCTTATAGTGAATACTTTAATTGTGATTTTGGGTAGTGTAATTAGTTATGTGGGTTTACAGTGGATTGAGTTTGTTAGGCCTTCATATGGGGAGTCATAGGAAATTATAGTTATATTCTAGAATTTTAGTTTGAGGTGTTAGGTAGTGGTTAGTTTATCATTATTGTTTTTATGGAGTGGTGTGTAATGTTATAAGACTAGACTGGGTTTACATCATAGATATTTTTTATTACATGGTTTTTTTAAATTAACTAAATAATTAATTAATAGAGAGTAGTGGATAATTTAGGGTTATGGTCATAATTTTACATTTAATGTTATTATAATACCAAGAAGTAGTATCTTGTATATTATAGTGAGTATTACTAGATCATGAATTGATTTGGTTATTTTATTTTAAAATATCACTACATTGTTAAATCATGATATTACATTGATTATTGTTACACCTATTTATGTGGTATTATCTCTTCCTTTTTTATATGTATTTTTGTTCATTTTTTGTAATTGTTCATGATCTTATGATACTATACATACAATTTATAATGAATATAAGTTATTTGTATACTTACATGGGCTATAATTGCTTAACATATAGTGTATATGTACATAGGTTGTAATGGATCAAAAATTTTACATTTTTAGTCCATATAGGATATAATATATTATGGTTTTGATACGTGTTTATATAAATTTGACAATTTTTAAATGATTAAAGTGAGGTGTATGTGTGTGTGTGTGTGTATTTTAGATATACTGATACAAGGTTACAACATGTGCACCTAATTATAGGCTATAACATCATCATGGTATACCATATAGATATTTATCCAAACATTGATGGCTTGAGGTTAGGTCATGTATTTTGGATATAAAAACTTTTTGATTACAGTAGGAGTTTTTGAGATGATTACGTGGTTATGTGGTGGTATATCTAATGTGGTTTTGGAAATATGTTTATAGATGTGAAGTAGTTTTGGTGATGTGGTGGAGGTTCTGAATTGGATATAGTGATATAGTGGAGGTTTAAATAAGGCTATGGATGTTACATTATAATGGTGATGATGTGATCAGGATTGGTGGAGGATATAATATATCATTCATGATGTATAACTGAGTGGTGATATGTTTCTAGAACTTTTATTTTATTAATACATGATTATATGAATATAACATCACCATTTTTTATTTTATAAAATGTATATATGAAACTAAAATAATTCCTATAAGTGGTGTAATTGAGGTTGGTAGTTTTTCTATATTTTTATATTATTCTTACTTCTTATTTTTATTAACATCTTATCCTTATCCATGATTAACTCAAACACATTCTTTGTTGAATACACTCATGGTAGTCCTAAAAATTCTATTTCTTATGGGTACTAAATTACTAAGAAATATGATTCCATTATGTACTCTTAACTTCTCACACCTATACAAATTTACTGAGTTTTTAGGATAGTTTGATGGATATTGGACATGCTTCAATTCATGGAACTGATGTATAGTCTATGATGTCATTCTTACATTTTTTTGGTTAAATAGTATTCATTGACAAGTAGAGATGTTTTATATAGGGGATGATCATATGGTTCATATATTTATAATTATTTTGTCAGTTCATTGATTTAGTTTTCTAGGATTTAAGAAGTTAATTTCTCCCAAATGTGTGATAGACATCCACAATGATTTTCTCCAACCTGTTGCCTATTAGAGAAAGGATTTAAAGGTTACTATGGTCATTATTATAGACCCTTGTGGTGTTCCAATAGGTATGGGTAATGAAAATAATTACAGATCTTACCACTTAATAATTATAATCATTTATTAAATTCATTATTGTGATATGATATTTCGTGCACTTAGATTTTTTTAATTAGTAACTATATTAATGTTATAATAATTTTTATGTACGTGGTAAAACTAACCTAAACAACAATATATTGTAACAAATGAATGGGCAAGGGTATATTATTTCATTATAATGATATTGATTTTATAAAATAATAACGATTCAAATTACATGTTATAAAGGTGATAAATATTATTTATTGGGAATTCGATTAAAAAGGAAAAAATAAATTATGAGAACATAACACTTACATTGAAAAGTCAAATAGTCTATTAAATACACTCTCATATATAAAGGATTAAGGACTCTTTTTTAGGACTAGATATTACCTGAATTGGGATAGGATTATTATGGAGTGAATTTTGGTATGGTAAGAAGTAAAAACTAAATGAAACATTTGGTTCAAATTGGGTATTATATGTCATCTTATCGATGATTTTTAGTATTATTTCAATAAATAACCATTTATTAATGAATATGGAATATACTTTCTAATGAAAAGAGACTTGATAATATACCAGAGTTGTTTATATGTCATTAATTCCAACACCCACCCATTTATAAGAAATTTATAGTGATATTTTATAATTTTACTTCTCATTTTAACCGTTTTACATAATTTTATTTTTTATAGTGGCACCACAATTTTACCACTACAATTATTTTTTGGAAAAAATTGAAATTGACTTCAATACCTAATTCTAATAATATGGTTTCAAGTAAATGACCATTTTAAAATTAAATCTCTAAAATTTAATATAATATAATATAATATAATATAATATAATATAAAAATCATAACAGAAAACTGGTTTTTAGAAAAAATATATTTTTAAGAATGAAAATTAAATATTCTTATTTAATACCATATAATAATCATTATATAAATGTTATTTATTTAAATATAAATAATAAAAATATTTTTTAAAAGTAATCATTAATTTAATTTATTATGATCAATATAAATAATATTTAGAAAAAATTATTTATTTTAAAAAATATCTCTTTTTAAAACTAAATGGATTTATTATTATTTCTTTAATTATTTATCTATAAAAAATTATTGAATTTTATAAATCCATTTAATTCATGACATTCACTACATGTAAATAAATTAAATAAAAATAAAATTCTTATAAAAATAAATATAAAAATCTAATAATAAAAATACACATTTTAAAATATCATTTTTTAAATGGATAGTTATATTTTTTATCATCATGATAATTATTGAAAATAAAAACCTCAAAATCCTAGTACAATCTCTAAGTGTGAAATAATAAATGGTGGTTAACATGGGGGATAATCCATTTATCATTGACCTTGTAGTGAATTCTATGAGCTTGAACATCTACCAAAAATGATTCTACTCAAGGTGCATTCATTATACTTCATCTTAGGCTTGGATAAAGGAAAACCATTGCAATTCTACCTCTATCTTAAGATCAAAATAATGAACACTATATAAAAATATTCTACTACATGATTCCAAAACATTTCACTGTATACATAAATTTCATGATGTGATTACTTCCATGTATACACACCATACTAACATATATATTTAAATTGTCACATCTCATTTTAATTAGGAATAAAAAATTATTTAAAATAACCATATAATTTATCTCATAAATATATAATGACTGTATATTCCCAATTATCATATATTCACAGTGGTCTAATATTCACAACAACCATAAATTCCCAACAACAATGTAATAACCATAATTAAATTTTATATTTATATATATTGCTTTAAATACCTCAAAAAATAAATTTATCCAACTATCTAATTTTTTCTACATAATTTTATTTATATTTATTATATTTATTATCAATTAGATAGTTATAATTGGTGTTATGATCTTCGTATGTGATCTTGAAGATGAATATTTCAATTTTGTAGTGTTTTTATTTACTTATGGTTTTATTATTTTTAAAAAATTTCTAATCTTGTTTCATTTATATATCACAAAATGTATTATAATATAATTAATTATAATATTATACCTTAATAAAATAATTCCTTTTCATTTTATTTGGGTGTTGCATGTATCACAATCTGTCGAATAAGATAGACTTATTAAAATGTAAATTAATGCTAAAAATTTATGGTATCACAATTTGACTCTATTTAGGACTTTTTATACTCATAATGATAAATTTACAGTGATATTGTTCCATAATTAAATTATTTCTATAATAATATGGTAAAACGTATTTTAACTACATATAACTATTTTAACTTTATTATATACGTTTTTTTAAACAATTTGCAGATCATGGTTAACTAAAACAATCCACATTGATGATGATATAAATAAATTATTACCTTCTTACATTAATGGTTTTAAAATTTAATTTAAAAATTAAATATAATATTAATTACATTATTAATATTTTAAAAATAAAAATTTGTCATTATATTAATGATTTTAATAATAAATATTAACAATCATTTTAACCACCTAAAAAAGATCATACATAACCAAATTTCATAATTTGAAACCATTATTGAATATATATTAGTCCATATAAATTATTTTAAAGTGGAATGGTAAAAAAAATATATCTTTATATTTTACTATATCATGGAGCTATTTAACATCACATTTTTCTGATAATATATTTTTAAATTAGTTTTGTAGATGTCGACCCTAAAAAATCAATGAAAGAAATGTAAATATAAAATAAAAATAAGATATGATAATAAATAGATTATTATAACCTAAATAATCAATAATATCAATCTAAACTATGGATATATATTATTGAATTGAAATATGAATTAGGTTTAAGGAGTTTCCATGCGACTCAAAACTTAAGGTAAGGGAACTCCCTCACTTTCCTTTTCTTTTTGTGTATGATCTCACCCTGTTTTACAAATTATCCCTTTAAATAATGTTATTCTTATTTTTTATATAAATATTTTATTTATTTTTAATATTTTATTTTCCCTTTATCCTCTAAGGATATACATGTTTTTTAGTTTCTCTTTCCATTTTATTTTCTTAAATCATGCCCAATAAAAAAAATTATATATTATCTAACTTATTTTCATGTAACATTAATTTTAAGACTATTATTTCCAAAAAAACACCAATTTAAAACATAAATTCTGTTAGTTTGTACTATTTTGGGGAAAACCCACTGTTGTTTTCTGTATTAAAAAATCTTTTACCCATTTTATAAAACATTATTTTTGGGGTTCAAATCCATAACCCCTTCTTTATATATTCATTTGTCTTTTTTTCTTCACAGTAAGGTCTATTATAATAAACTATATATATTTATTAAATTGTGATCATCAAGAATTATATAACCACTTATTTTTTGATTTTTTATGTCAATTCATATGATTATAATTTATGATAATATTTTTGTAACAAATTTATTTTTTAGTTTTTTATATCGTGGCTATTCTCTATTTATGATTAGTTTTTGAAGTCTAACATATATGCATGATGTATTATAATTTAATATATAGTTTTATAATTATAAATCCCCCAATAAATTATTTAATTCTTACATATATTGAGATATTATCCACAGTGTATGGGTAATGCGCTTAAAACACTACATTATTATGTTTTGGTAGTGACGCTCAAAAAATAATTATATTGGAATATTATATATTTTATCCACCATATTATCATTCTCTTGATTACTATGTTCATATTCTATAATATCTCTTATACAAGGTTTCCATGTTGTTTTTTTATCTTCCACTTTTATGATTTTATGTTATGATTATTGACTCTTTTCATACCCCACCCTCATCTCTATCTTCATTATTCCCTTGCATGTTTTTCTTATTCCTTATTTTATATATGTCTCTATGATATCCCATGAATTTATATAAGTATGATGAGATCTTATAGGGTAAAATTTATATATAAATAAAATATGATGTTGTTTACTCTTCGTATTTTTTTATTTTTTAACTAATCATCAAAATATTCTAGAGCAGTGGTATTTTAGTTTTGTCAGTAGTTAATCATTTAAAAATTATATAACATTATGTTTTTGAGGTGTGGGACATTATGGTTGGTACCATATAAAGGTATAGTTATTTTGGGGATTAGGATAATGAAAAATTAAATAAATCCACTCTAAAAAACCTATATTGAAATATAAAAAGTCATGTTTTATGATATAAAATTTAATTAAGAGCAATTATTTCAATGTTCCTAGCTTTATCTTTATATGTTTATTAAGTTTTTCATTATTATCCTAAAAATTCAATTGTTTTATTATATTATTTTTAATATGATAAATAATTTCAATAAATAATGTAATGTGAAATATGTTGATTTCCCAAATTATATGGCTAATCTGATTTAAGAGATATTGGACAACCTCATGGAATTATTTCATCAATTAATTCAATTTATTAATAATAACTTGAAGAATTTTAATCACCCTTCTTTACATTTTGATATTGAGTCATTTATATGACAATAACCTCCCTCTTTTATATATTATTGATCTCATAATTATGAAATAATGTAGTAACTATATTACAATATATTTTCAACCCTCTATTGTTACAAGAAATAGAATATTACCATGTATATATATCTCCTTAAAGAAGAAACAATAATTTTTGGACACTTGTTTATAATATGATACCGAATTATGATTTTGATTCATTGAAATTGGATGAATTCAAAGAAATATTTCTTAATAAATATTTCCCTTACACTTTTATAGTTGAGATAGATATGATAATTTCTTAGAGTCAAGAAAAATTATTATGAATAAATTGGGTATTATTAAAAAAACATCATAACACATGAGAGGAGTACCTTTTTTTGTTTTAGTTTTCCCTAAAGAAAGTTTGATCATTCGATTCGTTACTTAGAGCCGATTCTTAAAAAATATTCAATAATTTAGAATATTGATAAACCTGGTGAAATAGTTTTATGTGACCTTAATATATAGATATATATGGAAATATATAAAATGTTTTTTGGGGATAATTATATAAATAAAAGAATTATGTTTAATTCTAAATGTTCAACTGATAAATCTCATGAAGGGAAGAAGATTCAAATGGCCATATGTCAATAGTGTAGGGAGAAGCACCCTAAACAATTCCTCAATAAAAATAGGAAATTTTCTTGTGTGGAAAATTAGATAGTTATTCTCATTCATGTTGAGGTTATATGAATAAGTAATTAATTATAAATAAAGAATGGATGGTTTTGATAAATCTCCACCCATGTCCCAATGTTTAAACTTTAGATAATATGAGTATTATGTAATCTGATGCACTAAACAAAGGTTATATAGTAAAACTGATTATAAAAACCTATAAGTATAAGGTATAAAATAATATTGTTTTATTTCATTACTATTGTGGTGTATAAACCTCCATTTAAGAGACTGGAGATTGAATAACCCTTATGAAGTTCTTTTACAAAGGGGGATGAGTTGATCTTAATTAATAAATGGTCCAAATTGAATTGATATAACACTATGGGAGGGGATTATTTATGAATAAAAAATTCTATCCAATTGTGAGTTGTTTAGATAAACCTTCTATTAGAGGAATTATATAACCTATTTATTAAGGTAATTAATGTTGGAGTTTGTATCCTAGAACCGACTTTATTAACTTAGTATTTCATAGAAATTCAAAGAAGTGATTATTAATTTAATTACCTTATTACATATCATTCATAGTTTTTGGTGAATATAATTCAATAATTTCCTAGAGTTTTTTTCATGTTAAAAGGACATAATTGTTCTCCACTATGATGAGAACCTATAAATTACATGAAGATATTTTTAAAACATTGTTGAATGTTTGGATAACATTCTATGATCGGTAACATAGTATGTGGACCATAAGGTGCAAGTACTCATAAGCATATGATACTTTATCTGATGATGTTGCAACTTGGAAGTCTCCAATATAGAATATTATGTGAATAGACTCGCTAGTAGGAATTCCACATGTTTCTGTTTCATTTTATATTAATATTTGTGAGTATGTGTAATGGTCCTTGTACATTAAAATTATTATTAGTGCATGTCATGACTCATTAACTTAGTTTTATTTCCATAAAACATGATGATAATAGTTTGTGGTGAAGTTGGGTACATTGGGTGTGTCATTAATGATGTTTTATTAGTGAAAATCTCAAGGAAGGATCGGTCCTTTCTATATTCTTAGTGATGATTTTATTTCAGATAGTTAAATAAATATTTATCAATAATATTTGTTGATGAAAGGTTTGTGCAACTATATTAATGGGATACAGTGATAATGGTATTATATTATACAATGAGTACTCGTACGTGGTTGTCAACATTACAACATTAATTTCATTTTCTTGGGATCATTAACTATCTCTAAACAGTAATCTTAGACTTTAATAAATCCCACATAATACCATTAAGAATGAATCCAAGATGTTCACACACTAAATGTTTCAATTATTCCCAATTAAATTCTATTTGAATTTTTTTATCGGAAAAAATATTATTTTTATGTATAAGGAATTGTTCTATTTATGATTTATTGATAAAATAAATTAAACAATTATTTATTGTTAATAAAATTGTTTATTACATTGATATATAATATTTATTTAGAAATCCGACAAAGGAATATAACCCAAAGATTATGTATATTACTTAATATTAATTTTCATACGCATAAAATAATAATTTATTACTTCCCTAGTTAGCACAATCCATTATAAATTATTATTATTATTATTATTATTACATGTAATGGGGCTATATAAAGTTTATTATATTATTTATGGGTTTTTGTGAAATTAAATAATTTTAAACCAAATATTATCTCTATTAATATATTATTATATCTATTGTGTATAGATTGATAGAAATTGAGAATTTTTGTGCATAGAAAAGTCTAGATCACTATATCAAAACTGAAGAACACTATAAGGGTTCTCTTTGATCCTCAATCATAACAGCAATGATATTTCATGAAAAGTGCATCAAGATTAGAGAAATCATCACTCTGATCAAGATGAACATTATAAGATGATTAATCTTCTACGCTCGCACCCAGGAATCCATCGGTGTTGTTTGGAGATCAAAGGAGTGTATGTGGATCATCGCTAGAGGGATTCTAATTTTGAATCATATAAATCCAATGATTTTTGAGTGAAAAGTGTCTTAAATGATCAACATATTCATAAAAGAAAGATCTAAACACTGAGGTATTCTTTCTTCCTATTTATTTTGTTTACTTTTAAATTTAACATGAAAAGTTATTCACTTAGATCTGGAGACTCTCTTTTTCAATATTATATTGAAAATTTTCAATGCGAATTATGTTTATGTTTTATACAACATACAAATAATCCATCAAATTTAATAATTGATGTATTGGAATTGGCTCTAATAGTTACTTTTTTGTGGTTCGAACTAATAAGTGGTATCATATTTTTCATGTTCAAATTTATAATTTTTTAATTGATTATTAACATGATGCATTTAAAAGTTAAATTTCATTTCAAGATACCATTTTTTTTCTAGATACATCAACAAAATATCTTTCTCCTCATCTTCCTTTCTTTCTCACAAAACTTAAATTGGTTAATAATTAATAAATAATGCAGTTGAGGAACCTATCCAAAGGTTCCAATAATTTTGGTTATATAATATAAGAATACATGGCATGTACACCTTTTTCACATGCCATGTATCCTTTTTAATTTCACTACAACACCCGTGTGGTCTCTCGGTCATTTTTTAATTAATATAAACTATGTACATTAAATTAATCATGTTTTTAATAACTTGGGTGGAATTCTTATTTTATGAACTATATAATAGCCCAATATGTTCATACAATGGTACTATATATTTTTATATGAATATTAATTACATAACAAAAACATATACCTAAATATCATAAAGGTATAGTACCACTGGAAAATTGGAAGCATAACCAACTAGTTCATAAAATATCTATATTTTCTCCCAATTATTTCATTATAATTAGAACCCATTTAAATATATTGATCATAACACCTTTCTTCATGTCTTGGGGAAAAATAAACATAAAAAATGTTGATCTTAGATGCTAAGTAAGGGTAAACATAGAAAATATCAATTGATTATCATATATAATCATAATAAATCATAGGAAAATTATATCTTATCCATAACTTAAAAATTACATTCCCAATATAACAAATATCATAACATTGGGTTATAACATTAAACATTAACATTTCTAAATAAATGAATCATAAGAATGAGAATTCATCATAAATCAATCATGAACCATAAGTTCATGTCATAAATGTGTGTGGAATCATCACAAGTATATAAACCCTTTAAAATGTCATGTTTAAATATAGATACCATCAAATCATGCATCAACACTTATTTCCCATAATGAATCAATCACATCGACTTTTTTTCTAAAACAGATTAAGCACATTGACTTGTTTCCATAACGGATCAAGCACATCGACTTGTTTTCCATAACCATATCATGAGATATAATTAATTAACCCATGAATTGGTGGGATATATATGTCCCAATCATCCCATATTGAAGGCTATAAATATGTTTTCCAAAAAGAACATGAATCATTCTAAATATAAAAACCTATGAAAACAAATATTTTTCCCAATCATATCATCATAAAATAACTCATAAAAAAAAGAAACGAAATTTTTAAACATCTGGTAACATCCCATTACCTTGATCAGGTAATTTTCCACCATTTATAAGTTCTTGTTTGGTTAAAAATCCTTTTCTGTGATTTTTTCTGGGTTTACAACAGACTGAAAGATAGGCACACGCCGTGTACCTAAAGTACACATCATGCACTTGGTGATTGTTTCATGTTTTGGACTAAAAGGTCATACCGTGAATAGGGAGTTCATTTCATGAGTTGTTACATTATGTGAACCTAAGGTACACATTATGTGGGGATTAAATAGTGTTTTTTTTACCCAAGGCGATGAGTTTTTTGGCGTACTTATCCAGTGTGGCCTACATGTTGTGACCCCTTGGTACACATCGTGAATTGACCAGTGCCCAGCCTTAAGTAATGCATTTGGAAGTGCCCCTCAGTCTATTATTCTCATACCTCTCATATCTCAACACCAGACTCTCCCTAGGCATTTTTTAAAGGCACCCCACCTTCAGTTCGATCAGATTGGCTTGGGACCTTCATTGTATTTGCACTATGATTCCAGTGTAAGGGTTCTCTTTCATTCTTCAACTTTCTCTCCATCTCTCCTTTTGGGATTTCAATGGATTATCTATGTATTGATGGATCTATTCCATTTGGTGTTGGATCTTTCTTCTAGGTTGAGTTTCAATATCTCTTTCACCTTCATTTTCATTGACAGGTGTCATTGCAAGTTTTGTTCTTTAAAAAAGAGGTATGTGGTTCCATCCTGTTTTTTCAAATTGATTACAATTGTATTGGTTGAATTATTTAAATTGCTGATTTAAATTTAAATGCTCAATCTTGGTTTCAATTACTTTTATAAAACCCAATTCCAATGAATTGGAGGATTTGAAATGGTTTTTGGATGAATGATTGGAAAATATACAATTCCATTGAATTGTGGTGGGTTTGTGGATAGTTAACCAATTTAAGTTTTTGAATTTAAATATTGTATTTTGATGGAAAATTTTTCAATTAAATTTTTTAATTTAATTATGAAAATGAATTATGAAAAGGTTGGAATTGGTTTTGAATGGATTTCAAACTCATGAAAATGGCTTAAACTTATTTGATAGAAACCTAGTGGTTTTATCTTGTGAAATATGGAATGTTTTTTAATAAGACCTTTTTTAGTTCAAATATAATGGAATGGGAATTTTTAAAATAGAATAATGGTATTGATCGTATTTTAAGCAGTTTTAAAATAGTGCGCCCATCATTTAAGAGTGCTTACAAGCCTTATTTAGTTAGTAATCCATTAGAATACACTCTACGCTATTACAACATTTTAAAAAATATATGTGGAAGGTCACATTCCCGATGGGATGGTGAAGAGTTTCCTTTGTCTAGTTTCATAGGGATGTTTGTATAAATTTTTTGTTATGTTAACATAGAGAGTGTGGAATCCTATAGCTGGTTAATACTATCGTACCTTTTGAAAGATGACCATGTTGCTCGCTTGATTATTTATATTTGAGATATAAATGTATGTCAATGTTTTTTGAACTACTTTACATGCCTCTGGAATTTATATAAACCATTTTATATAAATTTTTTACTTAATCTATTGTTTTAGAAATTTTCCATCTCTTGTAATGAAAAGCATGTGCTTTGCATGTATTTTCCATTATTTTGAAAATGTATAGAATGTTTTGTTAAAATATTCTTTTAAATTTCCAAAATTTTTTATTCTGAAAAATTTAAATCTTTTATTTGGATAATATATATTTTTTATCTGTTAGGAAATATTTTGTGGTATCTTACTGGGCTTAGTCTCACATCCTACTTTTTCTTTTAGGATTTTTAGACTTTCTTCTTCCAACCTCGAGAAAAGGGAAGGGATATCTTGGAGGTGGATCCAATTTTTGAGCATTAGACATGGTGAGTAGTGTACTTAGGTACCTTGGGTATATTTCCCTGTCTTTTACATTGAGTGGTATTACATTGAATTTTATGTCTCTTTTTATTCGGTTACTTTTACTCCTAGTGGAGCTTTTCCATTGATATATATATATTGCCTTTTAACTTTTATTCCATGTTCTTGTAGAAAAATAATTCCCACTTGTATGTTGTACGATGCTATGTGATAGTCGCCAACCCATGGGGATTGGAAACACCCTTGGGGTCATGTCAAGGTTGGCCCAGTTATCTCGTTACCAAGGTACCTAGTCTGGTTTTTGACAATGTGGTATCAGAGGATGTTGTTGATATTTTTTCATGACGTCAGTATGCATTTTTTAAATCTTTTCTAGACATAGGAGGTAGTTGTGATTGAGGGTTTGGATATCTCTCACCTCAATGAACTTTAAGTATCTAGGGGTGGTAAGAGAAATATGTCTTGTGTATTAGTTCTAGTATTTTCCCTATAAATATTTGGATACATAGAAATCCAAATCATTTTTGTCCCTTCAATTGAGAATATTTTCCCTTTCTACTCAGTTTAGTAGTTAATTTAGTGTTCTCCTTTAATCTATTAATGTTGTGTAGAATCATTCCTCTGAGAATAAATTCAAATAAAATACATGAAAAGGATACTATTTAACCTCAGCAAGAAAATCCTATTGTTTATATGATTCTGGTTGAGGTGATTGTGTGCACTATCCAATCTCTAGGACATGCACGACCTCCATTTCCCGCTCAAGCTATAGTTGTGGATCCTCGTGGGGGGATGTTCTCTTGAATCATTCCCAAGAGTTACTTTTCCAAAAGCCACCAATCTTCGAAGGATCCACTGATCCTCAACATGCTAAGGAATGGTTCGACAAGATAGAATTCTTGTTTGAGTTCTTGGAGATTCTAGAAGTGATCAGGATAATGTGTTCCACTTTCATGCTAGAGGGAACATGTAGGAGATAGTAGGACATGATAGTGATAACAAAGAATCATGAGGCCTTACAGTGGAAAGACATCAAGGTTCTTTTCACTAATTAGTTCTATCCAGATTTAATGGTGTTGTCTAATGTTTTTGAGTTTCTCAAGCTTGAGATAGCTGATAAAACCGTGACTGAGTATTCAAATCGGTTTTATAAAATGGAGCAGTTTTTTCCGGAGATTATATCTAATGATTTGGATGATGGATCAATAGTTCTAGTTAGAACTTCAATCAGATATCTATTCATAGATTGTCTTGATGAATTTCCCACTAATTCTGATTTGTTGGTTAAGGTGGTGATGGTTGAGATGGACTTGGCTAGAAAGTCAGGGTTGAAGGGGGTTCCTTTTTCTCCCAGTTACAATGTTGTTTCTTTCAAATGAGAATAAAAGCGTGATGATCTTCACTATGTTTCTCGATGGTAGTGTCATTCTAGAACTCCAATAGCTCCAGGAGTACGTTTTTTGACTTGTTATCAGTGTGGAATGCCAAGACATTATATGAAGTTTTTAACTAAGGCTCCCAATAACTGTAGCTCCTTCGGACATTTAGGATACTTTTAGAGGTTCTTCCATCACTTCTCTACTCTGAGTACTGGGACAAGATCATCAGCTCCCCCTAAAACTATGGGGAAATCAAATGCTTCACTAACAAAAGGGTTCCAACCATAGGCATCTAGAATGAAGCTTCTTCAAAAACTGGAAGAGTCTCGAGAAGAAACAAACATAGGTCCATGGACTGTGATATGTACCATTACAATTTCTTAGTCGGTAGTGACTGCTCTTTTTAATACTAGTGCATCTCAATCTTTTATTTCAACTCATATTTTTAATCTGCTAAATCATCCTATGGTGAAACAATCTTGTGCAATGGATATTACTATACCCCTTAGTATGAAGAGAGAGTAGGGTCTTCATAGTCCTGCCCGTGTCTTCTCTCTATCAGATTCTGATCAATCTTGGATTTTTCTAGTTCATGATGTGAAATCTCTTGATTTCATATTCGGGATGGATTTTATCATTTCCAACAAATCTCGAATTGATTGTTATCTTTAACGAGTATACTTTAATACACCCAGTGGTGTACCTCTTGTTTTCCAAGGAGAATGGGACTGATGGTTGAGCAGACCCATATCACTTTATCTATAGTTGGGAAAAGTGATAACAATGTTTTGTTTTAACATGGAGTGAGATTCAATGGGTGGTGATCTTCTTCTAGTTGTATTCAAGTTCTCTTATGTGTTCTTTTCATATTTCTCTATTCTTCCACTAATGGGAGAAGATTAGTTTTCATTTAAATTAATTCTTGGTAATCAACCGGTCTCCATCCCCTCTTACCACATGACACCAATTGAGTCGAAAGAGCTAAAGTCTCAGTTTGATGATCTTCTTGAGAAATAGTTTATTAATCCATGTGTATCACCTTGTGTAGTGTCGGTTATCTTTTCTAAGGAGTCTTGTGGTAATATTTTCTTATGTTTTGATTATCTAAATCTCAATCGAGTTACGATAAAGAACCAATACCTGTTTCCATGGATTGACAATATTTTTGATCATATGAAAATGGCGAAGTGTTTTTCAAATATCAACCTTCAATCTGGTTACCATCAGTTAAGGATAAAAGAATCTAATATTCCGAAAATTGCCTTTAGAAGTAGGTATGGCCACTATTAGTACCTTTTTATGCCCTTTAGTTTAACAAATTATCCTGTAGTTTTCATGGCCTTAATAAACAATATCTTGCATGAGTATATGGATACCTTATGGTGGTATTTGTGGATGAAATTATTATATACTCCATGTCTGAGTAGGATCATGTACAACATCTGAAAATAGTTCTGGGTCTACTAATAAATCACCGCATTTATGACAAGCATTCAAAGTGTGATTTCAGGATTCGAGAAGTTTAATACTTAGTACTCGTAGTGTCTGAATAGGGTGTATCAGTTGATCCTAAAATGTTTTAGGATTTTATAATGTGGGAGGATCCCTTAAACGTCTTTGAGATGTAGATCTTCTCAAGCTTAGCCGGATATTACAGTAGGATTGTGAAGGAATTCTCAAATTAGGCTACTCTAATGACTGCTCTAACTCATAAGGGGTGATGTTTTCATGGGATAATAAATTTCAGAGTTATTTTATTGAGTTTAAATGTTTATTGACTATTTCACTGGTATTGACTTCTCTAGAAACTGGGTTGGGATATGTGGTAATTTTTTATACATCAGGTTTTGGTTTGGGTTGTGTTCTTATGTAGGGTGATCATGTAGTAGTATATGGATCTCGTCAGCTTAGACCACACAAGAATAATTATCCTACCATTGATCTAGAACTTTCATCTGTGATTCAATTGCTTAAACTTTGGCAGCAGTACCTTTTTTGAGAAAGTATTACAGTGTATTTGATCGTACCACGATTCACTGTTTTATTCCACCCTTACACCGCTATTTTAAACTGGTTTTATAATGAATATTCCAAATATAATAATAAATTACACTTATTATTTGATTAAATGAATTAATGTTTATTAATATTTAATAGGTCAATTTTACTTGTTTATGTGTTTACATTATATGAGGAGGTGATTCGGAGAGCCCACGATGGTAATCAAGAAAAATGGGCCAAACTGCGCAAGGGCCCAAGCCTTCATGTGGACATAAATATGTACTGTGGATACTCCGTGCATTAAATTGGGCTAAAAATCGGATTATTCATGTAACATTGTGTGGGATACATTTCTATAGAAGACCATGAATCCCAATTCTCCCATTTAAAGGCCCATAATAGGCCCAAAAGGTGAAGCAATTCTGGGCGGTCTAGATAGGACAACCCTTCTGTATTTTGGCCATAACCCGGGGCTAGGAGATCCAATTGGGCTGATTCTACCTCCCATGGACAGATAACTTGAATTCCCACATCTCCACCGAATTTCATGATATTTTCTCGCGTTTTGGTCAGTCAACCATCCAGCTAAAGATGGAGTAAAAATTCTGCCCTGAATAGTGACCTAGTCTCTTAGGCAGTTGACTTCTTTTGTGGAAAGTGTGATGTGTATGTCCATAAAAACACCTCTCACCCCCATTCTCACAGGTTTCACGACCAGGGGTGAAGGTGTGTCTAATTGGAGAGCTTCTTTCATTTATTTTAGTTCTCTTCTCCCTCATGTACTTCTAAGTTTCTTAGTGATCAACTTGGGGGGTGTCCATTATGGTAATCCTGAGCTCTACATTTGTAATCTTTGTAAGGTGATTTAATTTCCAGGTTTGTTGTGTATTTTTCTTAATTTTTACCTTATGAATTTTAGTTTATTATGGTATGAATAAATGTAAATCAAAGGAACAATAATCTTCGTGCTTCCATGCATAACCCGGATCTTGTGATGATTTGAGTGTGTTTGCCTCTTTTCTCACCTCTTCTCTTTCATGAGTTTTCTTTTGAATTGACTTGTTTGATGACATACAAAAATTATAACCCATGAATATGCATGTTTTTGTATTGAGATCAATTTTGATAAATACCCAAATCTGTACATCTCATCACATTGTTGATGTGATGCCTTGATTGAGTTCGGTTCTTACATCGACATAGTTTTATTGATTATGAGAGGTCGCCAATAATCAATAATGTTGATCGATAAAATTATAGGTGGTAACCAAGTAATAACTAACATACTACTAATTTCAGTGGGTATAAAATCAAGGAATCAATGATCCTTCCCATTACCTTGAGAGCGATGACGGATTGAGCATCAAGGGACACTTACCCGGGTTGATCACGACTTCTCCAACCAGTTTCTCTCATTTAGTAGTATAGTTTCAATTGCTGTTTTAAAATAATATAACCCCCAACCAATTAATTTATTTTCAATTTTTTAAAATTAATCAAAACCTTCTTTTGAAATTAGTGATCTAAGGCTCTGTCGAGAGACGACCTAGGGTTCCTGCTATACTGCATAAATTCTAGTAAAAACTTAACCTCTAATTTGAGGCCCTCGACAACGCGATCAAATTTTGGTTCCATTTCTGGGGAGCCAAGATAATTTTTTTTCTATATTTCCTTTTATTTGTTTATTTTACTTATTAATTAGTACTCCTTTAAATACCCCACCCCCATTTGATTGTTTTTATTTTGGGTTTTGTCTTTATTTTTGGTTGTTTTTAGTGTGTTCGTTCTCTCTCTCTATCTCTATTCTTCTCCATCTCCCTATCTATAATTATTTATTATAATATTATATTATATTTTTACCTTTATTAAGTGATTTCATCCATATTCAAAAAAACTTCACAAACTATTTGCATGACCCGGTCTGGTAAAGGAACACTACTTGAATTTGACCCTGAAATTGAAAAGTCACTTCACACACAAATCAAGGCATCTAGAGAAGGTCAATAAAGTAACATTGAGTAACGCCAATTGGAACATCAAGTGGTCCTAAACCAATCTAAAATTGACCTCAATCAAACCCAAGAACACAGGGATAAAAATAACCAAACTTTAAAAGAAATGACCACCCCTGATGTGGAGTACCAACCTACGTACATCCAATATCCCGAGGAAGCAGCCAACATTGAGCTGAGATCAAGTCTCATCCACCTCCTTCCAAAATTCCATGGTCTTCCTGGTGAGGACCCTCACAAAAATCTCAAATAATTTCACATAGTGTGCTCCACCATGAAACCCCAAAATGTGTCTGAGCACTTAATCAAGTTTAGGGCCTTCCCTTTCTCCCTTGATGGTGTAGCAAAAGATTGGCTATACTATCTGACTACAACAATTGGGGGATGGAATGACCTTAAACGACTCTTTCTAGAGAATTTTTTCCCTTCCTCCCAAACTACATCAATTAGAAAATAAATTTGTGGCATTATGAAGTTACAAGGAGAGACCCTTCATGAATATTGGGAGAGATTCAAAATACTTTTCTCAAGATTCCCCCACCACCAGATTAGTGAACAACTATTAATCCAATACTTCTATGAGGGACTTATCCCCATGGATCGTGGAATGATTGATGCTACAGCTGGTGGTGACCTAGTTGACAAAACCCCTTCTGCCGCTCTTGACTTAATAGCCAACATGGCTCAAAATGAACAACAATTTGGTACACGAGCTATTTCACCAACCCAAGGAGTTCATGAGGTAAGTCATTCGGCCCTAGAACATAAGTTAGATACTAAACTTGATGAGATGCATACCCTTCTAAGGCAATTAGCTCAAGCACAAGGTAACTCGCACTCTACTTCTATTCCATTGTATTGTGATATTTATTATGATAACACTCATTTTTCTGACCAGTGCCCACAAATTCAAGATTCATCTGAGTCTTGTGCAGTTGTGTTCCCAAGGTGTCCATTCCAACAAGCACCTCCCTTCAAGCAAGAAAAATTTAGTCCAAATCCAAATCTAGGGTGGCCAGCACAACCCCAGTACCGACAAGGAGGAAACCCAAGCTACCCAAAGCAGAATTGGTATCAATAAGGCCAATGTATGAAACCTTCTTATCCTTCATCTTCTCAAAACAATAATCCTCCTCCTCTGAAATCTGAACCAAGCCTCGAGGACATGGAGAAACAATTTTCAACCCAGAACCTCCAGTTCCAACAGACCACACAATCAACAATTCAAGATTTGTGAACTCAAGTGGGAAAATTGGAAAACACCATCGGTGAGATTAAGATGCAAGGGTCTGGACAACTACCATCCCAACCCATTTCCAATCCGAAGTATAAAGGTAATGTATGTGTAATTACACTTCATGGTGGTAAAGAAGCTTCTCCTTCTACTCATTCTACCCAAAAGGTATGTCCCCCTCTTGAAAACACTCTTTCTCCACCCATGAAATATTTCAATGAAGAAAAACAAAATAAAAATGAAAATAAAATTATCATTAAGGTTTCCTATGAACATTCAATTCCTCTTCCATTCCCTCAAAGACTCTCTAAATATAAGAAAAACATTGATAATGAGATTGAAAATGAAATAATGGATACATTTAAAAAAGTTTAAGTTAATATCCCACTGTTGGATGCAGTCAAGAAAATTCCTCATTATGCCAAATTTATTAATGAACTTTGCACCCATAGACGAAGACTCAAGGGGAATGAGAGAGTCAACTTGGGTAGGAATGTCTCGGCCTTGATTCAACCAGAAATTCCAACCAAATACAAGGATCCTGGAACATTCACGATACTGTGTTCCATAGGGGAGACCTTCTTTTCTAATGCTATGCTAGATTTAGGGGCTTCTATTAATGTAATGCCTCACTCCGTGTATACTTATCTACAGGTTGGATAGCTTCAACCAACAGGAATTATTGTGAAACTTGCCAACCGGAGTACAACACATCCAAAAGGAGTGATTGAGGATGTCCTTGTTAGAGTGAAGAATCTCATCTTCCCCGCTGATTTCTACATTCTTGAGATGGAAGATACCTGAACCCAAGGACACGCTCCTCTCATACTTAGGAGGCCATTCCTCAAAACAGCAAAGACGATCATCAATGTTCACAATGGTACATTTTTCATGGAATTTGGTGGATAAAAGGTAAGTTTTAACTTCCTTGAGGCTATGAAACACCCCGGTGAAGAGCAATCCACTCTTCTTGTCTATTCGATGGAAGTGCTCTGAAATGATGCATACACACACAATTCTCTCCTCAACCCAAACTCTGATTCATTTTTGTTTTCTTCACCCTTGAATGATTTGAGTTTTTATTCATGTTTTGAGTGTTTTGTGGGTTCTGAAAAATGTAAATTTTGTGCTTTAATTGATGAGTGTTTTTATTCTGAGGTACCCATGACTATCGATGATTCTGAAAATCTCATTTCAATAGATTCTCTTTCCATTGAGAATAAACATGAGCAGATAGATAGTTTCATGGACCTCACTCCCCCTAAATCCCCTACCTCAATCTATAAACCACCGGTGTTGGAGCTTAAACGACTTCCTTCTAATTTAAAATATGCATATCTTGAGGGTATTGACCAATTTCCCATCATTATTTCCAATAACCTCTCTCCAAAATAGGAATCAAAACTGCTCAAACTTTTGAAAGAGTGTAAAAAGGAAATAGGATGGACATTGGCTGATATTCCCAGGATTAACACATCTATTTGTATGCACCATATACTTTTAGATGATGAGGCTAAACCTGTAAGACAATCTCAATGCCGGTTGAATTACACTCTCCTTGAAGTGGTAAAATTGGAAGTCAGTAAATTACTTACTATGGGGATCATTTATCCTATATCTGAGAGTAAATGGGTTAGCCTAGTTCAAATTGGGCCTGAAAAAATAGGAATAACAGTTGTGTCAAATGAAAGGAATGAATTGGTTCCAATGCATGTGCAAAACAGTTGGCGAGTCTGTATTGACTACCGTTGACTGAATCAAGACACGCGGAAGGACCACTTTCCTTTAACTTTCATTGACCAAATGTTATAAATATTGGCTGGTAAGTCCCATTATTGTTTCCTTGATGGCTATTCGGGTTGTTTCCAAATCCATATAGCCCCTGAGGATCAAGAAAAGACAACATTTACCTGTCCATTTGGCACATTTGCATACAGAAGGATGCCATTCGGTCTATGTAATGCTCCCTGTACTTTTTAGTGATGTATGTTGAGTATTTTTTCTGAGTACCTTGAGAGTTTTATGCAAGTATTTATGGATGATATCACAGTTTATGGTTCTTCTTTTGATAATTGTTTTAAACACCTAGGATTTTTCCTCCGTCGCTGCATTGAAAAAGATCTTGTTTTAAGTTATGAGAAATTCCATTTTATGGTTGAGCGGGGGATAGTTCTTGGGCATGTCATATCAAATAAGGGAATTCAAGTAGATAAATCTAAAATTGAATTAATTTCAACCCTTCCATTTCCAAAATGTGTTCATGAGGTGCGATCTTTCTTGGGTCATGCTGGTTTTTACCGCCGATTCATTAAAGACTTTAGTAAGATCACACTTCCCTTATCTCTTTTATTACAAAAGGATTCTGAATTTGTTTTTGATAAAAATTTTGAGGATTCTTTCAATTCACTAAAAATGAGTCTCACATCACCTCCTATAATCCATCCACCAAGGTGGGATCTGCCCTTCGAGCTTATGTGTGATGCCTCTAACTTTGCAGTTGGGGCAGTTTTATCACAAAGGGTTGAAAAGGCTCATCATGTCATTGCATATGCCTCACGTACCCTTGACCATGTCCAGGTAAACTACACAACCATAGAAAAAGAACTCTTTTCTATTGTGTTTTCCTTGGAAAAATTCTGTTCATATCTTCTTGGGTCAAAAGTGATTGTGTTCTCTGATCATGATGCCCTTCGTTTTCTCCTAAAGAAACCTGAAGCCAAACCCCACCTCATTAGATTGATGCTCCTCCTCCATGAGTTTGACCTTGAGATTAGAGATAAGAGAGGGGTGGATAATGAGGTAGCTGACCACATTAGTAGGATTTCCCCACCATTGGACCATCATGTTGACTCACCCATACCCATTGGAGAATCCATCCCTCATGAGAACCTTTGTGATGTTGTGGACCTTACCCCCTGGTATGCGGACTTTGTGAATTTTCTAGCAACATCTAGGGTCCCCACTGATTTCATCATTGCACAATCCCAGATAATTAAGCATGATTCCTGTTGGTATATTTGGGATGACCCATACTTGTGGAGAATTTATAGTGACCAAGTAGTTCGTCGGTGTGTCCATGACCATGAGTTCACCTCTGTTTTTACCTTCTACCACACTTTGGCCTTTGGGGGCCACTTTGGCCTTCAACGTACAGCTCGAAAGGTCCTTGACTCAGGACTTTATTGGACAACATTTTATAGGGATGCCCATAGATTTTTCAATTCATGTATTCGTTGTCAATTCACAGGGAATATCTCCAAGAGGAATGAAATGCCCCAATAGCCCATGTTATTTTTGTGATATCTTTGATGCATGGGGCATTGACTTCATGGGGCCTCTTCCAAATTCATTTGGATTTGTGTACATATTATTGGTTGTTGACTATGTATCTAAATGGGTGGAATACAAGGCCACCAAGACCGATGACTCTCGAGTGGTTGTTGATTTTGTGAGGTCCCAGATTTTCAGTAGGTTTGGTCTACCAAGATTCATCATTAGTGATCAGGGTTCACATTTTTGCAATCATAACATGAAAAAATTGCTTCGTAAGTATGGGGTTGTTCATAAAGTCTCCACTTCATATCATCCCCAAACTAACGGACAAGAAGAAATTTCAAATCTAGAAGTTAGGCGAATCTTGGAGAAAACGGTACAACCTAATAGGAAAGATTGGAGTTTTCACTTGGATGATGCACTTTAGGCATACCGTACTGCTTTTAAAACCTTGATCGGAATGTCACCATATAGGATTGTGTTTGGAAAAGCTTGTCACCTCCCAGTGGAGGTAGAACACCGTGCATATTGGGCTGTTAAACAATGTAATATGAACCTTTCATATGCAGGTGAGGAAACAAAGCTGCATATTCAAGAGTTGGTAGAAATTAGACGTGATGCATATGAAAACTCGTGAATCTATAAATAAAAGACAAAGGCTATTCATGATAGCATGATTCACCAGCGGAAGTTCCATATTGGTGAGAAGGTCCTCAAGTACAATTCCAGGCTTAATCTCCACCCAGGTAAGCTTCGTTCTCAATGGCTCAGTCCTTATACTATTACTAATGTTTACCCTTTTGGTGCAAAATAGGTTTTTCATGAGTAGAGTGGACAAAGTCTTACCATCAATGGGCAGTGACTTAAACACTTCTATGAGGAACTTCTGAAGAATCCGGTGGAGGAAATCCACCTTCTCGACGCATCATACCAATAAAACACACCAGGTTTTATCCTTCCTTCTCACATTCTCAATTATTTAAGTGAGGACACTACATACTCTAGGTGTGGATGGGTGGATACATTCTTGGGTTAGTTAGGAATTTTCATTTTTTTCCCCTTTTGTTTTCTCTTTTTGGCCTTATTTATGGTATTTTTATTTTTCCCCATCAACAATTTGGAAGTTCCATGATTTAGAAACCATAAAGTGGGGAAAGAAAAAATACCATAATGAAGGTTAAAAAGAATTTTTGTATGAATTTTACATCAGGGGGTGATTTTCAGTGAATTTGTTTTCTGCCAATGATATAAATGGTCTTATCTATGTGAAACATTTGAGATGATTGATGCCCTTTGTGTTAGTTGTTTTTTTTGGAAACCTTTGTCACTAATATCTCCAAAAATTGGCATTGGGCTAGAAAGTGTGATTATTTATTACTTAATATAAGGTAAATATATGTTGGGTTAATATTTTTCATCTTTAAATGACATTTCCATACGTTTTTTCCTTATCCGATCTATTTCATTACTGTACCAGATTGACCAATACATGTGTACCTAATGTCTGACTATTGTACGCCCTCAAAAAAGTTGTTGTTTCTTGGGAAGTTCAAAAACCACTCATCCTCAACCTTTGATCTTGTTATAACTATTTAAATTAGTGTCATGAGGAGATCAAACAATGGCTGAGAGATGAGTGTGAGATTTGTTCCAAATGCAACTTCAAAAAAAATATAATAAATGAAGGGAGTGATGAAATGTACAACATATGGGGATATCTAGGTCAGGAGATTATGGTTTGACTTCTAGGAATGCTTAAATGAGTGGGTCTTGAAATATTATTGCAAAGGATATAGGGCAGGTTCAGTGGACAAAATCATTTAAGATGAAAAATGTTAAAATAACCTATATTTATTGGATAGAAAGTGGAAAGAATTTCATGGAATGGTTTTCACACACACACCCAGGGATAATTAGTGTCATGGTTGACTTCTTAATTCCTTGCTCAATTTGGTATCATGAATATTTTTTAATTTCACTATGATATGATTAATGAGACATCTTTTTCTATTTTCACTAGGAAGAACTCCTTGGTGTGGTTCGTGCATTAATCACATTACTTTAAATAAAATTTCCTCAAAATATTAAATCTTCAGGATGTTGGAAAAATATATATATATATATATATGTGCATAATTTTATTTGGATATGTGGCTTTGGCCAGGAGTGAAAATATTTAGGTGTGGGGGTGTGATCGTCCCGCGATTCACTGTTTTATTCCACCCTTACACTGCTGTTTTAAACTGGTTTTGTAATGAATATTCCAAATATAATTATAAATTACACTTATTTTTTGATTCAATGAATTAATGTTTATTAATATTTAATAGTTCAATTTTACTTGTTTATGTGTTTACATTATAAGAGGAGGTGATTCGTAGAGCCCACGGTGGTAATCAAGAAAAACGGGCCACACTGCGCAAGGGCCCAAGCATTCATGTGGACATAAATACGTACTGTGAATAATCCGTGCATTCAATTGGGCTAAAAAGCGGTTTATGAATGTAACTTTGTGTGAGATACATTTATCTAGGAGACCATGAAGCCCAATTCTCCCATTTAAAGGCCCATAATAGGCCCACAAGGTGAAGGAATTCTGGGCGGGCCAGATTGGACCACCCTTCTGTATTTGGACCATAACTAGGGTCTCGGAGATCCAATTGGGCTGATTCTACCTCCCATGGACAGATAAATTGAATTCCCACATCTCCACCGAATTTAATAACATTTTCACGCGTTTTGGTCAGTCAACTAGCCGGATAAAGATGGAGTAAAAACTATGCCCTGAATAGTGACCTAGTCTCTTAGGCACTTGAATTCTTTTGTGTAAAGTGTGATGTGTATTTCCATAAAAACACCTCTCACCCCCATTATCTCGGGTTTAACTACCAGGGGTGAAGGTGAGTCTAATTGGAGAGCTTCTTTCATTAATTGTAGTTCTATTCTCCCTCATGTACTTCTAAGTTTCTTAGTGATCAACTTGGGGGGTGTCCGTTGTTGTAATCCCAAGCTCTACATTTGTAATCTATGTAAGGTGTTTTAATTTCCAGGTTTGTTGTCTATTTTTATTAATTTTTACGTTATGAATTTTTTTATTCTGGTATGATTAAATATAAATCAAAGTAACAATAATCCTAGTGCTTCCATGCATAACCCGGATCTTGTGATGATTTGAGTGCGTTTGCCTCTTTTCTCACCTATTCTCTTTCATGATTTTGCTTTTGAATTGAATTGTTTGATGATATACAGAAGTTATAACCCATGAATATGCATGTTTTTGTATTGATATCAATTTTGATAAAGACCCAAATTTGGACATCTCATCACGTTGTTGATGTGATTCCTTGATTGAGTTCGGTTCTTACATCGACATAGTTTTATTGATTATGAGCGGTCACCAATAATGAATAACGTTGATCGTTCAAATTCTAGGCGGTAACCTAGTAAGAACTCACAACCTATTGGTTTTAGTGGGTATAAAATCTAAGAATCAATGATCCTTCCCATTCCCTTGAGAGAGATGACGGATTGAGCATCAAGGGACACTTACCCGGGTTGATAACGACTTCTCCAACTAGTTTCTCTCATTTAGTCATATACTTTCAATTGTTATTTTAAAATAATAGAACCCCCAACAACTTAATTTAATTTCAATTTTGTTAAATTAATCAAAACCTTCTTTTGAAATTAGTGATCTAAGGCTCCGTCGAGAGATAACCCAGGGTTCCTTCTATACTGCAGAAATTCTAGTAAAAACTTAACCTCTAATTTGACACGCTCAACAATGCGATCAGTATTCAGACAACAAAATCATGAGTTATATATTCTCTCAAAAATATTTCAATATTTGTAGTGGTGTTGGGTGGAGTACCTGCAGTATTTTGTCTTTAAAATCACCCATACCCCAGGGAAATGGATTGTTGTTCTTGATGATTTGAGTAGGATACTTCTAACCTAGGAAGTGAAAGAATCTTCATAAGAGTGCATTTTGATGGATCTTTTTTCACAGTGGCATATTAGAGTTTAGGATAAAGGTGATGAGGTTTCTTTAGCTAGCGTTCAGTTGAGATATACTCTTCTCAAATTGATTATTCAATATCAAGATCTTGATGATGAGTTCTGTAGAATTTGGTCATCCCTTTATGGTTGGGAGATAGTTTCATAGTGGTAATTCCATAAAGATGGTGTTCTATGCTATCACAACTATTTCATTGTGTTTTTATTAGTGAGGAAGACCGTGAAGGGAGATTTACATAGATCATAGTGGGTTGTGCACCCGGAAACCAAAAAAAAAATTATACAATGTGAGGCAGTAGTTCTGGTGGCTGGGAATGGAACGTAACATTGTTGAGTTTGTCTCTCATTGCTATAGGTGACAACAAGTGAATGTTGAGCACTTGAAACTATCATATTTTATTCAACTGCTTCCAATACCTACATGGAAGTGGGATGAGATCTCTATATAATTTTTGGTTATGTTACCTCATACCTTGAGAATGAAGAATGTGATATGGGTTGTGATCAATAGGATTTCCAAGTCAACTCACTTTATACCCATTCTTGATACAAATAAAGTTGAGGAGTTTGGTGATTTCTATATGAAAGTGGTTTTTATCTTTCATAGAGTTCCATCTTCTATAGTCTATGATAGGGATCCTAGTTTCACTTGTCACATTTGGAGAGGCCTTTGGTGAGCACTAGAATATCAGGTTCATTTGAGAATGTCCAACCATCCACAGTCAGATGTCCATATAGAAAGAGCTATACAGATTCTTGAGAATATGATTCGCACATGTGTCCACAACTTCGGTGAGTCTTGGGATGATCACTTGGGGATGGTTGAGTTATCTTAAAACAATAGTTACTAGTACATTATCTTAATGGATCCATTTGAGGCCTTGTATGGTTGTCCTTATAAATATACATTGTGTTAGTCAGAGGTGGGTGAATGTTCTTTGGTTAGACCAAGATTAAAGGAGGAGATGCCAATAAAGATTTATTTGATAAATCAGAGGATGATGATAGCACAAAGCCGATATGAGTCTTATTTAGATCAACATCATAGACCATTGGAGTTTTCAGTAGGTGACTAGGTGTTCTTGAAAGTTTCACCCTGGTTGGATCATCGATGGATTGGAAATAAAGGGAATTTTGCTCCTTGTTTTGTGGGACCTTTCATGGTAGTTGATTATGGTGGGACATTTACATACCATTTGGCACTTCCACCATAGGAAACATCGATACATAAAATGTTTCATGTATCACAGTTGAAAAAGTATCTATCTGATCCATCTCATGTTTTGAGATGGAGTGATCTTTATATTGAGATTGATTTATCTTTGATTGAGTAACCAATTAGGATATTTGATTCTGAGACCAAGGTACTTCATGGGAGGGCCATACCTTTGGTTTGTGTGCTATGACATCATGATGTTGATAATCATGAGATGAGGGAACACGAGGAACTGATGAGAGAGCAGTGGCCTTATCTATTTGGATTGAAGCATCTTCATAGGATTTCTGGGGACATAAACTTATTATGGTGGGGAGGTAGTAACATCTTGTTACCTTGATCATGTAATTTTCCACATTTTATAAGTTATAATTCAGTTAAAAATCCTTTTATGTGATTTTTATAGCTTTATTGTAGACTACTGAATAGGTACATGTCGTGTACCTGAAGTACACATCGTGTACAAGGTGCTGGTTGTGGGTTGTGGACTGGGAGATCATGTCGTGAATGGGAAGATCATTCTGTGAGCTGGTACATAATATGTACCGAATTTAAACATCGTGTAGGGATTAAATATTGGTTTTTTAACCCATGGCGATGGGTTTTTTGGCGTACATATCTAAAAGGACCAACACATTGTGACCCCTTTCTACACATCGTCACTCAGCCCACACCCAGCCATATGTAATTCATTTGGTAGTGCTTATTAGCCTATAATTCCCATACCTCTTAGCTCTCAACCCTATACTCTACCTAGGAATTTTTTAGAGGCACTCCACCTTCAGGTTCGATCTGATCAACTCCGGATCTTCATTGCACCTGTGGTGTGATTCCCATATAAGGGTTCTCTCGTGTTCTTTGAGTCTCTACTTCTCTCCTCTTATGACTTCAATTGATCATCTAGATTTGATGGATCTATTCAATGTGTTTTTTGGATATTTCTTCTATGTTGAGTTTTAATATCTCCTTCACCTACATTTTCATTGACGGGTGTCGTTTCGAGTGTCGTTCTTTGGGAAAGAGGTAGGTGGTTCCGTCCTGATTTTCCAAATTGATTACAATCGTTTTTCTTGACTTATTTCAATTCATGGTATAAATTCAAATGATCGGCCTTTATTTAAATTACTTTGATAAAACCCAATTCTAATGAATAAGAAGGATTTGAAATTATTTTGGTATAGAAATTTGTAAAACCCACAATTTCATTGAATTGGGGTGGGTTTGTGGAAAGTTAACTGATTAAAATTATTAAATTTAAATGGTGGATTCTAATGGAAATGTTTTCAATTTAAATGTTGACTTTAATTGTGAAAAATAATTATGAAAAGGATGGAATTGGTTTTTAAGGTATTTCAAAATGATGAAAATGGATTTAAATGATTTGATCGAAACCCAATGGTTTTATCTTGTGAAAAAAGGGAATTCTTTTTAATAAAACCAATATTGGTTTTAAATTTAAAGAAATAGTAATTTTTGAAATAGAAGGATGAGATTGATTGAATTTTAGGAAGTCTTAAAATAGTTCACCCATAATGTAAGAGTTCATGCAATACTTATGTAGTTAGTGAGTTATTTGGATACACTCTACACTATTACAACGTTCTAAAACATATATATAGTGGGTCACAACCCCAATGGGTTGGTGATCAGTCTCCTTTTTCCAATATAATAGGGACATGTGTATGAACATTTTTTTGAGTTCACACAGAGAGTGTGTAATCCTAAAGCTGGTTAATACTATCATACCTTTTGGTAGATGACCATGTTTCTTGCTTTTTTATTTATATTTGAGGTATAAATATATTCCAATTTTGTTTCAACTGATTTACATGCTTCCTGAATTTATATAAACTATTTTATATAAATGTTTTATTTAAGACATTATTTTAAAATTAGTCAATATCTTGTAATGAAAATCATATTCTATGAATGTATTTTCCATCATTTTGAAAATTTATATAATGTTTTTTTTAAATATGATTTTAAATTTCTAAAACTATTTATTCTAAAAAATTGAAATCTCTTCTTTTGATAATCTATATTTGGCATTTTATGGAATCTTTGGTGGTACCCTACTAGGCTTAGGCTCACACCCTAATTTTTCATTGGGTGTTTCTATAAATTCTTCTTCTAGTATCAAGCAAGGGGAAGGGATCTCAAAGATGTTGATCCAGTTTTTGTGCTTTGGATGGGGAGAGTAGTATACTTAGGGACCTTGGGGCTGTTTCCCTGTTTAGTACTTTGGGTGGTAGTACTTTAGATTTTATGCCTCTTTGTATTCTAGTAATTTTACTCCCAGTAGAGTTTTTCAATTTATATGCCTACTGTCTTTTATCTTTCCTTTTGTGTTCTTGTAGAAAAATAATACCCACGTGTATATTGTATGATTCTAGGTGATAGTTTCCAACCCATGGGGATTAGGAATTCCCTTCGGGTCATGTCTGGTTCGGCTCAGTTATTGGGTTACCAGGATACCCAGGCTGGTTCGTGATACATCGTGACATCATAAACATAAACAATTTATATAAATAATTATAATTTTATCCTCGTATCATATTCCTAGTCAAAATTAAGTAACATGAATAAAGTTTTCCTACATGTAAAATTATTTTAAATGATCACATGAAAAAATTCTTCATGAATATATACTTTCCATTTTGAAAAAATATATCCATGAAATTGAAAAGAGAAAAACAAAATTCAATAGAACCTTGTATTATTATAAATTAATTTTCAATTCATTGTGGATTCATAAATGTGTGAAATTTTTCTATATCCATATAAATTAAAAAAAATGTTCCGTTCATATTTTTGTTGGAAAATTCACAAAGTAAATTGTTTAGAAAATGATAAATATATTCCTTTAAAACCTTTTGGTAAATAGATAAATATGAATTGAAATATACATAATAAAATATAAAAAAACTTTCCAAAAACACTACTAGAAAACGGGCCTATACCCACGGTTTTGCAGAAAACCGTGGGTATAGGGATAATATGGGGACCTATACCCAGGGTTTCAGAAAACTGTGGGTATAGGTGACCTATACCCACGATTTTGTCCCAAAACATGGGTATTGATTATTTTTAAAGACCAATACCCACAGTTTCGGCCAAACCATGGGTATAGAGTTTTTTCGGAAGACATATACCCACAGTTATTACAAATTGTTGGTATTGTGGTTTTTTTTGAAGACCTATACCCACAGTTTTAGAGAATAGTGGGTATATCTTTCCTTCCATAAGGCGGGGAAAAAATTACGTGGTACAACAAAAATAAATTAGCGGGAACACGGTTTGGATTAACATATATAGATTTATACAAATAAAAATAACAAAATTTTCATAGATGAGTTGGAGAGGTGTTTGTTTGTATTCTGCATCGTCAGGGGATCGAATCATGGTGGCTACGATTTTTCTAAAATCAGGTGTAATATTAATATATTAATCTAAATAAAGATATATACTTACATAATTAAACTTGCTGGGTTGGTTAGGTGGTGCATGTTTGTTGAAGCGGTTGAGGTATCAAATCCCACTGGCTTTTTTTTTGAATCCATAGAAAGGGATTAGTATATTATTATAAATAAAAACATATGTTGGTGTAGTCGAGCTAGCCTGGTTGGTTTAGCATTGGAAGCCTATTGTGTCATATGTGGGTTCGAAACCTGCTTCCTTCGTTTTTTCATAATACGGTCATATATTTATAAATATAGATATATATTAATATAAATGGCATAGCTGAAGTGGTGAGGTCGGTTGAAATAATCGTTCAGGTCACCAAAAGTCCCAGGTTCAACACCTGCAGGCTGCTTGTTTTTTATATTTTAAATCGTGGGTATAAGACTTTGACAGCATGGATGAGGCTTTGACACGGTGGAAAAATATATATACCCACGCTTTGAAAAACCGTGGGTATAGGTTAAGACCCCTATACTGACCCCTCTCAGCCCCACAGTTTTGAGGACTATACCCATGGTTCAAAACTGTGGGTATAGATAGTTTTTTCAGTAGTGAATTTTTTTTAGGAAAACGTGATGTGGAATAGAAATATTCCCCAATGAATACTTAACCATATACAATCTCATGTAATAATGAGATTGTGAAATAAAACCTTACTTTAAGTCTTCTATTTACTTATTAACAATATAAACTCATGTATAATAAATACAGATTTATTATAAATGTATTACATAACAATATATCTATCATACCATGTATAATTTATTCTTATCACCCATTTATTAATAACTAGTTATTAGAATCATTGTTCTGGGTAATAACTACTTCATTTTCTAGGCATGTTTCGGTTCAGTAATCTTGATTCGTATACATTGATCATGGTACCATCATTTAAAAAATGTTAATAATGTTATAAAAATAATATATATTCATTATATAAATATTTATAATCATTCATAAAAATTAGAGACAGAAAATTTATTACACTATTCATTGAGACGGTAGGTCGTACATATGCATGAACACTATTTCATTTCTGGATTGATTAAATAAAAGAAAGGTAAAAAATAATTTATATTCCCAAAATAATTAAAATATAATATAAATTATACATATTTATTTAACCTATCATCATACCTATCTACAAAATATGGTTATGACAAATGAATTGTATCTTTATGTGGAGACGGTAAGTCATACATACACATGAGTGATACTTTTGCTTCTTGTTTGATGGTGGAGAAGGTGTATAATGGTGTCTTAATAATCATAATAACATTTAATAATATTTATTATATTTAATTTATTATTTTCTAATAATAATAATATATTTGTAGGAGGTAAAGGTGATTATAAAAAGAATTTGATTGATTAAAGCGATTACCTCTTCTTCAAAACGACTCTTTTGGATCTCCTCTAACAGGCTTTGGGGTTGGTATTTTTAGAAGAAAAGTACATATAAAATGTGTATAGGGAAGTTTATAAGAGAAATTGGTAGACTTTGGTCAAGATATAAGACTAAAAGTGGTGAAATGAAGTGATAGAGTAGGATTCCTTTTATAATATAGGTGAGGGGAACTTTTCAAATTTCTCAAAAGATAAAATTATAATAAATTCATTTTCTATAAAAATACCACCAATTTTCCATTTATTATAAGATAATATAAGATAATATATTATATCATCAAAAAATATATTATAGACAAGTTTTGGTATTATTTTAAACTGTATCATTTGGATTATCCCTTAGTTAACTAATTTTAATTTTAACTATAGTAACTAACTTTTCAATGTTAAAAGGTTGTAATTTGTACATATATTGTGTTACTTGTACCATAAATGACCAATTTATGAAATTTTATACAATTTCATAATAAATATGTACTTTTAAAATATTATTAAGATTTTTAAATAACTTAATAAAATATTAATCCCATAAAATATCTTTACAGTCAATTTTGATACTATTCACTAGTTGAATTTTAAAATCATCAATGAAACATGTAAAATCCAAAAAAAAAAATTATTTAATTATATCCATAAAATGTAAATTTTATCTATATAATTCGTTTACCACTATAAATATCTCAAATTAGTTTACATTTAATATTTTTAATGTCTTTTATTTTATTTTCTTATTAACTAAATAATTACTTCATTAGTGTTGTGTGAGCATTTAAGGAAATTATTTAATTTGAAAAAAAAAATTACAATGATAAATATAATTACTATATATTTCCCAAAAAATATTTATAGTCAAGCATATCTTCTGGTAAACCCCCTATTAAAAAAAATATACTTATTAAAAAATAAAAGTGTGACATTTTTTAATTTTTCGGTAATTTTAATAATATCTAAGTCATTTTTAAAGAAAAGTGTCAATTAAATAACTCTATTTATAACCTTAGGTGTCGAGTGTTTAATTAAATTCATCAAATAAGAAATAGGAGGAAAATTTGTGGTCTTATCACTTATTTTTAATCTATATTAACCTATTTGACCTTTTTCCGAGTTAATAAATTTTACTACTGGTAATATTCATATTAACCAAAAATACAAGTCACTTATTACTAAATTTAGACATCGTGAATCAAATTATTGAATCTGATTTTCAAAATTCAAAACACATAGTTTATAGAATTTAATATATAATATACATGGAAAACCCAATGAAAAATAATTTTTGTAAGAAATACCACTTTATGTATAAAATGTTTTTTTTTCTAAATTGATTTATGAAATTCATTTAAAAGACCAAAATCAGATTGTACAGAACTAATAAAATTTTAAGACTAAACCAATATAAAATATTACTTTTTAATTTAATTAAAATAAAAAAAAATAATGTAAATAAGTATTTTTCACTATTTAAGGTTCTCTCTCAAACCAGTTAAAAAGGGGATTATTAAAAAATAAATACAAATCAAGGCCTTCAGGCTATTCGATTTAGGTTGTTATTCATTAAAAATTTAAAAAAATCAAAAAATTCTCAAAAATTCATCCTAAGATAATTTTGACATTATGAATCCAAAAATGAATTTTATTTTTTTGAATAAAATTTCTAAAAGTTTCAAAATTATTTATTTCATAAAAATCAATATGAATCTTGTTTGGAAGAAAACATATTTTTAAATAATAAATTCACTTTATTAAAAAAGTAAAAGCTTATTTCCTCAACATTAATAAATAAATTTGAACTGAATATAACCTTCACATATATTTTATAATACTGTTATTACTATTCATAACCACTAATTCATGGGCTATATTATAATGGTCTTTTGAAAATAATAACATTTTAATAGTGTCTCATAGTTCATTAAAACTTAGTGTTGCATGCAAAGAAACCTATCAATGAAGTAAAATTATTTTAAGAGAAATATTTCATAAAAATATCTAGTTGTTACTTTATTCCCCCTTAAAATGAATTTATTCCTCACAATTCATCACTCAAATACAAACATACAAGGATACCTCTACCTCTTCACACCATAAGGTTCCCATGTAGCTTCCTCAAATTAGTATTTTTTTTTCAACAAAAATTTAACAAGTCAAGTTGTCAATTTTCATAGAAATTTTTCTATATGATCCAAAATCTCTACCAATTGTTCTTCATAAGAAAGATCTTACTCTAGTAGTATTACCTATGAGTTCGATACATTTTAAGGATTAGGTATGTACTTTTGAGGATAGATATATGGAACACATAATTAACTTGAGAGAGGTTCATTGGAAGTGTCAATCGATAAGATACCATCCTGATACGATCAAGAATTTCAAAAGGACAGATCTACATAGGGATTATCTTTTCTTTATATACATATATTATCACTATATTCTATATAGATATTCATAAAAATACATTATCACCCACTTCAAACTCTAGATATTTTCATAGATTGTCAATATAACCTTTTTTCAACTCTGATCTGCTCTTATTTTTTGTTGAATGGATCTAATATTTTCTATCATTTCCTCAACTAGATTAGGTCCCAATATATTTATTGCCCCAACTCCACTCCAGATTACTGAAGTTCTTCACTTATTACTATAGAATGATTCATAAGGATCCATCTGAATACTAGATTGGAAGTTATTATTGTAATAAAATTCCACCAAAGGGAGTTGTTGATCCCAATCACCTTAAAAATCCACATAGAAAAATCTCAAATTGTATTATAGAGTTTGAATTCACCTCCCAAACAATCCATCTATATAGGGATAATAAGCAGTGTTGAAACATTACTCAATACCTAGATCATTCTTGTTAATTTTCCAAAACTTCTTGGCCAACCTCAGATCCCGATATAATATAATGAAAAGTGGTACTCCAATAAATATCACCACTTCATTGATATATATTCTCGTAGAGTGATCGGGAGATAATGATTTTCTAATAGAAACATAGTGTGCTGACATCATAAGAAGATCAACTATAACCCATATATAATTATGGTCATTAAATGTTTCAGGAATTATAATGAAAAAATCCATGGTGATGTTTTATCATTTCCATTATATTATAGGTAATGATTTTAAGAACCCCATGGACTTATGTCTCTCAGCCTTAAGCTTCTGACATACCAAGCAATGAGAAACATATTTTTTTAATATCAATATTCATTCTATACCACTAGAAATATTCATTTATGTCTCTATACATCTTTGTACTTCCAGGATGAATAGAGAATGATGAACTATGAGCTTCACCCAATGGCTCCTTGAAATCTAGTATGGGTAGAACACATATGCGGTTCTTGAACATTATTATTCCATCATAGTTAAGCTTTAACCTTGGAGAATTTCTCACCATCCTTTGTAGCTCTACATATTCCTTATACACCTCATCAATCTTTACTTGGATAGATTATTGAACATTTATTTTATCCATATATGATTTCTCCCCTTCCTTTAAAATTTTTTGGTCCATCCTTTTTAAATCTAGAAATAATAGATCTTTTGTGATCCTCATCAAAGATAAAATACCATGATCTTTTTGAATCAATGAATATTCCACCTTGTTTGGCTTCCTATGGTGGTAATATATTAGGCAGTCACAATATTTAATCAACTCCAACCATATTCTTTGTTGTGTATTCAAATAATTATATGTAAATATATACTTTAATATTTTTTAATTAGTATATATATCATAATTTTATCTGTGTAGATAATTCCTAAATTTTATTAATTTAGATATTACTGTATCTAAATCCAAATCAATAGTTTGGTAATTTTTCTCATGATCCTATATATTTCAAAGTCTCTTCTTAGATGCATAACTATAGATTACATACCTATATTTGTTATATGGTAATGTAAGAAAAGGGGCACTGATTAACCCTATCTTTAGTTATTTGAAATTTTATTCACATTTATCTATATAAAGTAACTTGGAACTCTTCCAAGTTAAATTGGTGATTGGATTGTACAATCGAGAGAAATTATCTACAAAGCACCACTAATATCCAGCCAAACCAAGAAAACATTAGATCTCAGTCACAGTTGTTGGTCTAGGAAAATTTTCAATAACTTATTTCATTGATAGATCTATAGATATAACTTCTCTTTAGATAATGTGACATAAAAATGATGCTTTATGAATCCAAAATTCACACTTGGTAAATTTTTCATAAATCTTCTCCTTTCTCAGAGTCTTCAACACAATACTAATTTGATCTTAATAATACTCCTTGATCTTTGACTATATAATAATATCATATATAGAGACTACTATAAAATGTTCATGATAGTCTATAAATACACTATTCAGTAAATCCTTGAAGATAGTAGGGGTTTTAGTAAGATTGAGAGGTATCACTGTAAATTCATTGTGTCCATAACTTATATAGAATTCCATTTTGGGTATATAATCCATGAATCTCAAATAATAATATCCAGAATGAGGTTCAATCATGAAAACGTATTTATCTTCATGTATTTGATCAAATATGTCACCAATACGAGGGAGGGGATACTTTTAGTAGGTTATGAACTTGTTAAGATCTAGGTAATCAATGAAAAGTTGAATTGGTCCATCTTTATTCTTAAAAAACAAAATATTCGCACCGCAATGTGATGCACTAGGGAGTATGAATTCATTATAAATATTATCTAAGAGTTTCTTCATGAATTCTTGCAACTCAGTTGGGTCCATTGGATAAGAAGTATTTGAAATAGGCATATTACAAGGTATGAGTTTTATCGAAAACTCAATTTCGTGATTCAGTTGGATAACGATAAATTATTATTCAAATACATAAACAAACTCCCATAAAATAGGTGTATCCTTAATGTTTAGTTTCTCCCCAACTATTTGAGATATAAAACCTTCAGTTATTGGAATTATGACCCAAAAAATAGAAGTAATTTATATTGAAGTTCATATTGATTCTTGAATCGATATATGATCTTAGATTCATTCCGAATATGAAATGTGACATCCCTTAATCAAAACATTATATGAGATCCATTTATAGAAAGTAAATCCATGCCAATAATCACATCGAATTCCACTAAAAGAATAATCACAAGATTTTAAAGAATCACTTTCCCACAAAATTCAACCAGAGAAGAATTGTAAACATGATATGTGACCATTGTTCCTTTAGGAGTTTTAACAGCTAACTCAACATCTAATTGTTGAGATGATATGGTGATCCCATATAAAATTATTTAGAAATAAAATAGTGGTTTAATTCAAAATCAAATAAGACATTATTTATTTTATATTGAAAATTAAGTATACCTTTCACCTCTTTTTTTCATACTTTACATCACCAATAGTGATCAAATGTGATTTTCCTTTATCTTTGGACTTAAGATATTGTTCACGTTAGTCATCGTCATTAACCCATAGATTTGATAACTTCTGGGCATAACTCTCATACTCATTTAATTTGAATCATTAGGTCATGGTTAGTTCATTAGTTGGAGTCATCTTTTCCTCTATTCCATTAATCGGTCTATTCATTGCCTTTTAACATTCATGAGATTTATGAAATGAACATTCACAATTAAATAACCACCTATTTCTATTTAAATTCATACTTTTATGTTTTTTTGACATTTTTGGAATGTAGATTGCTAGAATTTCCTTCCACCATGTTATTTATTTGAATCTTTATGATACTTGATATTTATTTTCCTACCAAAACCATAGGAACGGTGGGTATATAAAATTTATAATTCTACTTATATTACAAATCGAACAATTTCTTCATAGTTATTGAAGTCACTTGTGGATAGAAACCTTCAAATAATTTATTTTAAGACATTGAATAATCGTGAAACCATACTTTTATATTATATTATAATACCATAAGCATACCTTTCAATTCTGGTAAATTTTTTTCATAGGTATCAATAGTCATACAACCTCTTAAGATCAAGGAACTCTTTTATCTTCATGTGATGAATATGTGGAATTTACTTATTGAAAAATAAGTTTTCAAACTCATCTTGTTCTATGGAGTCAATTTCTTCCTCTTGCCTCATAATATTTATATGATTAAAACATTTATCTACTTCACCATCTTGATAATAAATATCAAACAAATATTTTTCATGTCCCAAGCATTGAATAACAGAAAATATTTTATCAATTTTTTTATTCCATCACTCATCCACTAGTGGATCAGAAAATTTGGTTTCTCAGGAGTAAAATTATTTCATTTCCCATCGTATTTATAATTAACATGGTTACTTCATATTCTAGCCATTGACGAAAACCGGAAATTCTAGTGTGAGAAACAATAATCATAGTGGGGAAAGTACATAATCAATGGAAATTGCGTATAAAATTTATGATCCCTTAGGTTTTAACCATGGTGATTCAAGATCGTTACCCAAACTCTAGGATTATAAACTATACATAGACTCTTACTTAGAGTTATTACTATGTTTTTCTCATAATAGTTTCCAAAGGTTCACTAAACCAACCTATGATACCATCTATAACATCCCAATCATTTCATATATAGGTATTACATTTTTTAGATGAATTTTAATTATATTACACAAACATAAGATAGAAGATCATAAAGTTATAGTGCCTTTTAAAACAGGGAAACATAAACAACTAGTTTATAAAATATCTACATTATCTCCCACTTATTTCTACATTATTAGAACCATTTTTAATATATCAAAAATAACACCTTTTATCATATCCTAGGGAAAAAACCTAAGAAAATGGTGATATCAGATGATCAGTAAGGGTAGACATAGAAAATATCAATTGATTATCATAGAAAAGTATAATCAAGGTATAAGTAAATGATGTATTGACCATAACTTACTAATTTTTTTATAAATGTAACAAAGATCATAATCATGGGTTATGAAATAAAAAGTTAAAATTTTAAAATACAAGAATAATAATAATGAGAATTAATCATAAATAAATCATGAATGCTAAGATAATTTCAAAAATTTGAGTGGCATCATTATAAGTATAGAAACCATTTCATATATCAATTTTAAATACAAAGACCCTAATGGATAAATCATATCAACTTGTTTCACATAACGGATCAAGAACATCTCCTTGTTTCCCATAACCATCTCATGAGATATAATTCATTACCCAATCCATTTTTGTGAGATATATTTCTCACCCATTACATAATTAAGACCATACAAAAAGCATTCATCATATCAGAACTGATAAAAATAAATGGTTTTCATAATCATTTCGTAATAACATAACTCATGAAAAAGAAATGGAATTCATAAACATCATGAAATCATAAACCTAAATCATTTAGATAAATAATAAGAATGGAATACTTGGATAATATCCCTCTTAAAATGTAAGTAACATCAAATAAGTTTTTATTAGATGGAAAATGATTTTTATTGATCACTTGAAATAATTATTGATGAAAATATCCTTTAAATTTAATAAAAACAATATAGACATGAAATTTCAAAGGGAAACATTTTCTTTGAAAAGAAACATATAATATTGTAATGGAATAATTAATACATTAATTCATAGTGAAATTGGTAACATACATTCATTCTGTATATAGTAATAAAACATTCCTTTCATATTGTTTTCGTAAATTTCACAAAGTACCCTCTTTATAAAAGAATAAAAATATTCCTTCCAACCCATTTTATAAAAATTAAATCATGGGTAAACATTAATTTAAAAATTAATTGGATACTAGTAAAAATATTTTTGAAAATAAAAATAGGAAAAATTGTCATGGAAGAAAAATATTCCCGAAAGATACTTAAATATGAACAATCTCAAGTAATAATGAGATTGTGAAATAACCCCTTACCTCGAGTCACATTTTTTTTTCATGACAAAAAATTCTATATAATAAATATGGATTTATTAGAAATATTTTACATAAATATATATATATATATAATAAAATGTATTATTTAATATTATCACCCATTTATTAATAATTAGTTATTAAATGCAATGTTCTGGACGACAACTACTTCGATTTCCAAGTATGTTTCAGTTCGGTAGTTCAACTCTTTATACTTTGATCGTGTTCCCATAATTTAAATATTTTTAATAATGTCATAAAAATATTATATATTAATTATTTATGTATTTATAATTATTCAAAAAATATATATATAGAAAATGAATTACACCATTCATGGAGCCGGAAGGTCGTAAGTATGCATGAATGATGTTTTCATTTTTTTGACTGATGGAATAAAAGAAAGGTAAATAATAATTCATATTTATAGAATCATTATAATATAACATATATAATATATATTTATTTAACCTATCATAATACCCATATATAAAATATGGTGATGATAAACGAATTATTTCGTTATGTGAGGACGGTATGTCGTGTGTACACACAAGTGATACATTCACACCATGTTTGATGGGGGAGGGTTTATAATGGTGTTTCAATAATCATAAAAAAATTTAAGAATATTTATGATACTTATTTTACTATATTATTATAAACATAATAGATTTATATGAGGTAAATAATTTTATAAAATGAAAGTGATCATTAGAGTGATTAGGTCTTCTTCAAAATGTCTCCATTAGATCTCCCCTTAATGTCTCTAGGGTTAGTTTTTTAAGAATAAAAGCACTACTAGAATGTGTCTATAGTAGTTTAGAAGATAAATTTAATGGTATGGTAAATATATAAGGATAAAATTGGTGAAAATAGGTGATGGAGGAGGTGTCCTTTTATATTTTATGTGAGGGAAACTTTGGAGTTTCTAAATAGATTAAATTATAATACATTTATTTTATATCCAAATATCAAAAATTTGCAATGTATTCGAAGATAATATATTATAATGTTTCAATTGCATTAGAAAATATATTTTAAAAAAGTATTGATATTATTTTAAACCTTATAATTTTGATTAACACTTAGTTAATTTATTTAAATTTTAACTACGGTAACAAACTTTTAAATGTTAAAAGGTTCTAATTTTTACTTACATGGTTTCACTTGAACCATAAATGGACAATTTATGAAATTTTAGACCATATAATAATATGTTTGAATTTTTTTAATATTTTTATGATTTATAAATAATTTAATAAAATATTAATTTCATAGAATATATGTATTATTAATTTTGATAATATTCACTATTTGACTTTTAAAAGAACCAATAAAACATGTAAAATTAAATCCAAATATTTTATTATATCCCTAAAATTTTAAGGTAATCTATAACATTCCTATATCAACATAAATATCTAAATTAGTTTTACTTTTTGTTTTTTTAGTATCATTTATTTCATCTTTCTATTAATTGAATAATTAATGCATCAGTGTTGTATAAGCACTTAGAAAAAAACATCTAATTTATAAAAATTATAAATAAATTTCTATGAAGAATGTAAATATTTTATATTTCCAAATTATATTTATAGTTGATCATATCTTCTGGTGAAACCTGTATCAAAAAATATTATACATATTAACAATAATAGTGTGGCATTTTATCACTTTCTTTGATTTTAATAATATCTAAGTAATTTCTATGGGAAAGTGTCCAATAAATAACTCCATTTCAAACCATGTGTTTTAAGGGATGAATTAAATTTCTCCAATAATAAATAGTCTTAAAATTTGTGTCCGTATCACTTATTTATAATCTATATTTACATGTTTTACCATTTACCAAGGTAATAAATATTACTAGAGTTACTATTCATATTGGCCAAAAATAAAAAATAATTATTTAATATATTTGGACCTTATGAATAAAAAAATATTCTATTTTCAAAAATTAAAAACACATAATTTTCAGAATTTAATTAATAATAAACTAGAAAAACTCGATAATTTTTTTAATTACTCTTTCTAAGTACAAAATGTTTTAATAAAAATTCTTGTATAAAATTAATTTCAAGGAAAAAAATAAGATTTAAAGGAAATAATGAAATTTTAGTACTAATACAATATAAATTTTGAATTTTAAAATTCGTTTAAATAAAATACAGTTTTAAGGTAAATTAGTGTTTTCACTATTCATTAAAAATTCAATCCTTTCTGAAATTTCTCAAAAATTCATATTGAGATAATTTTAAAATTTTGAATCCAAAAATGAAGTTTATTTTTCCAAATATAATTTATAAAAGTATAAAAATTAATTATTTTTTATAAATTTATAAAAATTGTGTTTTGAAAAAAAAAATATTTTTAAATAATAAAATTACTTTACAAAAAATTAAGTGTTTATTTTAAAAAAAAAATATTTTTTTATTGAGTATAACCTTCATATATATTTCATAGTATTTTTATTTTGGTTCATACCCACCAATAAAATGTCTAGGTTATAACATTTGTGTTAAAATAATAATATTTTAATAGTGTCCTCCAGTTTATTTAAACTTGGTGTTGCATGCACCACAAGCTATCGAATAAATAAAATTATTTAAAGAGAAATATTTCATAAAAATATCTATGTGTATTAGACTAAAATTTATGTAGATTACCTATATTCCATGTAGTGTACATTTTTTTCACAGTGAAAATATAGGGTCAAGACACCTCACGTAACTAATATACTACGTGTATTTAATATGCACTGCATATAAGCTGGAATTCATGTTACATGATGTAAAAATTATGTATCCATTATATATAATGAATCCCTAGGTGAGTGCTACAGATATCATGTGATGTTATGTATATCCCATGTGGTTATCTTTCACAAAAAGAGTAAATTACTTATTTTTCTATAAATATAAAATTTAATTGAATACTCTATTAAACCTCATTGACCTAAGTTCCATGAGGTAATTAAATTGATAGTACACACTGGTCATTAGGTTTTATATTATATTAAATTATTAATTAATTCCAAGTAATATTTCATACTATCAATCATGTATGGCCATTTTTTAATAAAAAATTAATGCACTAAATTATACAGAAAATGTAATATTCATATGTTATATGAAACATTAATTTGGCAGTACATAATGTGAAGTTATGAAACATTACATGTACAAAATATGGAGAGTGATGGAGAACATGTTCAGGAGAAATTTTTTAATAAAAAAATCATAATCTATATTTGTTCATAATGTTCATTGATATCATCAGAAACTATGATAGTAGGACAACATTTTTTTTCAAGACCCTATTCATATAGTTGAGAAATTCGTTCACTCTCTAAGAATATAAGTAAATATATATTTCTGTAAACATAATATTATCCTTTTATTGCATATTGAATTATTTATACTTAATCTATTAGCACATGATGCATCATATAGTGATATAATAAAATAATCTATAAAGCCACATCCAAAATTCAACTTAAAACATTTCACTAATAGTCAGCCTTATGACTCTTCCAAAATATTATAATCCAAAACATTATAATCATATCAAATTTAGTTTTTAGTATCCAATTTACTTTATCTATATGGATCATTTCATTATCCATGAATAATTATTTTAATATTAGGAACATATTATGTCTTATCTTTCCCTCAATAATAAATTTTCCAAAAACATTAACTTGCTACCGAATCACTTTTCTTGGTACTATTAAATATAAGATCTCAAATAATTAATGAAAATGTTATGCAGTACAATCCTTATATGTTTCATAAATCATATAATGATAAAATAATCAATAAAATTCCATTAAAACAAATTTATTAGATACAAATAAAAAATAACATTTACCATTCCACTTCATTTTTGTCAATAACATATGCTTGACCTTGATCCCTTAGCTTATTCTGAGGTATATTACCTTGATTAATGGGAAATTATTTTACATAGTTCCCATTATCCTTGAATACATAACACTGAATAGCCATATTTTCCTTCTTCACTTTTAATTCTTTTACTGGGGGACCCTTTTCTCTGCACTTATAACAATATCTAAGTCCAATTAATCATTTCCCAAGGTGATTCTTTCAATAGTTATCATATGTTGAAAGATCCTTCTTTCCCTTATTCCCTTTATCAATTATTTTATCTTTCATCATCATATTATCTTGCTTCCCTTTTCATCTATAAGATTTTGATAATTATTTCTCTATCTTGATAGAACAAAATACTGTTTCATCATATGAAGAAAATTTTTAAGCTAATGGCGCCCTTTGGAGAGTTGGTTTAATCCCTTCAAATAAATGACCAATATTTTGTTCTATGTTGTGTATAAAATATTTATCATACCTTTATAACCTTTTAAAGTTATTTTTATACTTCAAAACACTTTCTTCCTCCTTTTTCATTAAACTAAGTAACTTTCTCTTCATCTCAGTTTGTTTCTCATAAGGTAAATATTTGTAAAATAATGTCCCCTTAAAAACTTTCCATTCTATGAGTTATATTTCCTCTTCCATTCTAGTATTCTAGATCAATGAGGACCATTTATCTACATCTCCATTGATTCAATATAGTATATGTATAACCTCTTCCTTTTCACCACATCCCAATGCCATAAATATATTATCTAAAGACCGAATCCACAGCTCTGTTTCCATTGGACCAGTAGTCCCAATAAATGATGGGGCCCTCTATCACATAAAGTAATCCAACATCATAGAATCACATTATGGAATATTTTTCTCCATTTTGTTAAGGTTATGTGTCATGACCGGACTAATATTCCCTAATATATTCATAACTTTTTTAGTTTCAATATAATCTATATTGACTTCCTCAGTAGGAAAACCTCTAAATTGTCCATGAGTATTTATAAACATCATCCTTCAGGTTCTATTTTTAAAAAATGGAATATACAAAATTTTATTTTAAAATTTTGTAGTTTTTATAATTCTAAATAATTCATAAAACATAACATAAATTGAAAAAAAATTGCACAGATAATATAATAATCATAAAAATGGTTTCTTAGGTTATATATTTACTTTCAAATATGTCACAATGATTTATAAATAAATTGTTATTTATCCTATGTTTTTTTCCTAAGAGAATAAAAATAGTTGCGTAGTAAGGACTATTTTCATCTTCCATGTTATGATTTAGTGACGTCCGACACACCTTTTCAGATTTGTTAACCCTAGGTTCATCTTTGCCAGAACCACATCCACTTGTTGTAACCAGGTAGGGTTGTACTGTTAGGAAGATCCACATAATCTATACCTTATAAATACATTTTTATGTTCTTCTATACTTATCCTAAAAGTATCACTACTAGAAATAGGACCTATACCAACGGTTTAGCGAAAACCATTGGTATAGATCACTTATATGGACCTATACCAAAAGTGTTTCCAAAACCCTTGGTATATGTCACTAATTTGGACCTATACCAATAGTTTGGCCAAAACTGTTGGTATTGGTCACTAATATGTAACTATACCAACAGTTATAGACAAAAAGTTGGTATAGGTCTACCCTATGCCAATGGTTTCACAAAAAATGTTGGTATAACTCAAAAAATCAATGAACCTACACCAACTGTTATCAAAACCATTAGTATAGGTCTATACCTACGGTTTTGAGAACCATTGGTATATGTATACATTTTTTTTAGGGTATATTTTGTCAAATAACATTAAATAAATCAAAAGTAAAAATAATTATGAATATTAATATATATATATATATATATATATTAATGAAATTATGCTCACAAAACTCATGTTAGGTTAGTGGTTAGGTGATTAGATTATAAATGGGAGGTTTTGGGATCAAAACCAAGCCGATTTTTTTTGAATTACATATACCAATGGTTTTATGAAACCCTTGGTATAGGATTTTCACATGAAATATACCAATGGTTTTCCCAAAACCATAGGTATAGACCTATTCCAATTCCAAACCAGCCAATGGTTCTCTAATCCACTGGTATAGGTTATACCAACAGTTCCAAACTGTTGGTATAGGGTATTTTTCTATTAGTGTCTACCTTAGTGTTATGTTCCCTAATATATGTTTTTCTAAATATATTTTCCATGTTTCTACTAAAATTTATTTGATAACAAATTTAACTCCCCAAACCTATAATCTCATAGTCGGTTCCTTACTTCATTACATTAACATGATTACAAGGAATCAAATCCTTAAGAACTAAAAAGTTTAACATTTTTAGAACAAAAGATTACATACATAAAACCCATTTTACATTGGGGATGTAAAATTAAATATAAAAAAGTAAAATATCACCATCCTTGAAACTCATTCCAAGAAATCATATTCATGCCCTAGAGAATGAAAAAAAATAAGGGTGAGCTCAAATTCTCAATGAGGGTAATTATAATAGAACTGGTAATGAATTAATAAGAATAATTAACATGGAAAGGTAAATAACTGATCACACATTCCATTTATATAAATGGATAAGTAAAAATAAATATATAAATGTAATTAACTGATACACATTACATTTAATAAATAAACTGAGAATAAACTACATCTATTGATAATGTCAAGGAGAAAATTTTAAGAATAAATAAAAATTGATTCTGAATATAGTCAATGCTTAACTATTAGATTCCATGTTTCCTAGGTACATGGAACCATTATCATAAATACCTTTTACAAGATTTTTTATAACAAATTAGGTAAAAATCCAACTAATTGGTCAAATAATTCATCTCATGAGACTACCGATGCATCGTGGGGTTGATATTAACTGATCCCCAACACATAGGGATTGAATTAACCTATACCCAACCCATTGGGCTTGAATTAACCAGTATACAACATGTGTCCTAAATTTCCAAATAATTCTTCATATATCAAGTAATCTATTTAAATTCATAATAAATTTTCCTTCTCACATATCGTTATTGAGTAAAGGATACATATTGATAAATATTTCATCAATAAATAAAATAACTCCCAAAGTAAAAATAGTATGTAAAAATGGTATATGATTTTGTAAATAATCATATAAATCATATAAGAATATGTATATCACAAAGAATTATAATTTCCAATGAAAAATGATTAAGAGAAAATGAATGTTTTAATATAATGTTAACCATTACAAAAGAAAGTGAGATTGCAAAATAACTTTTACAAGTTGGAAATTTTTAGGTTAAAATGAATTAGATGAAATAATTCAAATTAAAACATTAAATACCATGAATTATGCCCTGAATAGTGACCTAGTCTCTTAGGCACTTGACTTCTTTTGTGGAAAGTGTGATGTGTATGTCCATAAAAACACCTCTCACCCCCATTATCTCGGGTTTCACAACCAGGGGTGAAGGTGAGTTGAATTGGAGAGCTTCTTTCATTTATTTTAGTTCTATTCTCCCTCATGTACTTCTAAGTTTCTTAGTGATCAACTTGGGGGGTGTCCATTGTTGTAATCTCGAGCTCTACATTTGTAATCTTTGTAAGGTGATTTAATTTATAGGTTTGTTGTCTATTGTTATTAATTTTTACCTTATGATTTTTTTTATTCTGGTATGATTAAATATAAATCAAAGGAACAAGAATCCTCGTGCTTCAATGCATAACCCAGATCTTGTGATGATTTGAGTGTGTTTTCCTCTTTCCTCACCTCTTCTCTTTCATGATTTTGCTTTTGAATTGACTTGTTTGATGATATCCAGAAGTTATAACCCATGAATATGCATTTTTTTGTATTGAGGTCATTTTTGATAAAGACCCAAATCTGGACATCTCATCACATTGTTGATGTGATGCCTTGATTGAGTTCGGTTCTTACATTGACATAGTTTCATTGATTATGAGTGGTCGCCAAAAATAAATAACATTGACCGATCTAATTCTAGATGGTAACCTAGTAAGAACTCGCATACTATTGCTTTCAGTGGGTATAAAATCAAGGAATGAATGATCCTTCACATTCCCTTGAGAGTGATGACGAATTGAGCATCAAGGGACACTTACCCGAGTTGATAACGACTTCTCCAACCAGTTTCTCTCATTTAGTCATATACTTTCAATTGCTATTTTAAAATCATAGAACCCCCAACCACTTAATTTAATTTCAATTTTGTTAAATTAATTAGAACCTTCTTTTGAAATTAGTGATCTATGGCTCCGTCAAGAGACAACCTAGAGTTCCTGCTATACTGCATAAATTCAAGTAAAAACATAACCTCTAATTTGACACTCTCGACAACGTGATCAGTATTCGGACAACAAAATCTTGAGTTATATCTTCTCTCAAAAATATTTCAATATTTATAGTGGTGTTGGGTAGAGTACTTGCAGTCTTTTGTCTTTAAAATCACCCATACCCCGGGGAAATGGATTTTTGTTCTTGATTCTTTGAGTAGGATACTTCTAACCTAGGAAGTGAAAGAGTTTTCATAAGAGTGAATTTTGATGGATCTTTTTGCACAGTGGCATATTGGAGTTCAGGAGGAAGGTGATGAGGTTTCTTTAGCTAGAGTTCAGTTGAGATATACTCTTCTCAAGATTATTATTCAATATCAAGATCTTGATGATGAGTTCTGTAGCATTTGGTAATCCCTTTATGGTTGGGAGACAGTTTCATAGTGGTAATTCCCCAAAGATGGTGTTATATGCTATCACAACTATTTCATTGTGTTGTTATTATTGAGGAAGACCGTGAAGGGATATTTCTATAGATTATAGTGGGTTGTTCACCCGGGAACCTAAAAAATGTTATACAATGTGAGGCAGTAGTTCTGGTGGCTGGGAATGGGATGTGGCATTGTTGAGTTTGTCTCTCATTACTATAGGTGACAACAAGTGAAAGTTGAGCACTTGAAACTATCATATTTTATTCAGCCGCTTCCAATCCCTACATGGAAGTGGGATGAGATCTCTATAGAATTTTTGGTTAGGTTTCCTCGTACCTTGAGAATGAAGAATGTGGTATGGGTTGTGATCAATAGGATTTCCAAGTCAGCTCACTTTATACCCATTCTTGATACAAATAAATTTGAGGAGTTTGGCGATCTCTATATGAAAGTGAGATTTCTCTTTCATAGAGTTCCATATGCTATAGTCTATGATAGGGATCCTAGTTTCACTTGTCACTTTTGGAGAGGCCTTTAGTGGGCACTAGAATATCAGGTTCATTTGAGAATGTCGAACTATCCACATGCAGATGCACATATAGAAAGAGCTATATAGATTATTGAGAATATGATTCGCACATGTGTCCACAACTTCGGTGGGTCTTGGGATGATCACTTGGGGATGGTTGAGTTATCTTGTAACAATAGTTACTAGTATATTATCTTAATGGATCCATTTGAGTCCTTGTAAGGCTGTCCTTATAAATATACATTTTGTTAGTCAGAGGTGGGTGAAAGTTCAATGGTTGGACCAAGATTAAAGGAGGAGATTCCAATAAAGATTTATTTGATAAATCAGAGGATGCTGACAGCCCAGAGCCGATATGAGTCTTATTTAGATCAACATCATAGACCATTGGAGTTTTCAGTTGGTGACTAGGTGTTCTTGAATGTTTTACCCTAGTTTGATCATCGACAGATTTGGAATAAATGGAATTTTCCTCCTTGTTTGACGGTAACTTTCACGGTAGTTGATTATGTTGGGAAATTTACATATCATTTGGCACTTCCACCATAGGAAACATCGATACATAACATGTTTCATGTATCACAGTTGAAAAAGTATCTATCTGATCCATCTCATGTTTTGAGATGGAGTGATCTTTATATTGAGATTGATTTATCTTTGATTGAGTAACCAATTAGGATAGTTTATTCTGAGACCAAGGTACTTCATGGGAGGGCCATACCTTTGGTTTGTGAGCTATGAAATCATGGTGCTGATAATCATGAGATGAGGGAACATAAGGAACTGATGAGAGAGCAGTGGCCTTATCTTTTTGGCTTGAAGCTTCTTCATAGGATTTCTGGGGATAGAAATTTATTATGGTGGGGAGGTAGTAACATCTTGTTACCTTGATCATGTAATTTTCCACATTTTATAAGTTATAATTCAGTTAAAAATCCTTTTATGTGATTTTTCTAGCTTTACTGTAGACTACCGAATAGGTACATGTCGTGTACCTGAAGTACACATCGTGTACAAGGTGCTGGTTGTGAGTTGTTGATTGGGAGATCATGTCGTGAATAGGAAGATCATTCTTTGAGCTGGTACACACTATGTACCTATGGTACACATCATGTAGGGATTAAATATCGGTTTGTTTAACCCATGGTGATGGGTTTTCGGTGTACATATCTAAAAGGACCAACACATTGTGACCCCTTGCTACATGTCGTAACTCAGCCCGTGCCCAGCCATATATAATTAATTTGGTAGTGCTTATTAGCCTATAATTCTCATACCTCTTGGCTATAAACCCTATACTCTACCTAGGAATTTTTTAGAGGCACTCCACATTCTGGTTTGATTCGATCAACTTCAGATCTTCATTTCACCAGCGGTGTGATTCCCATATAAGGGTTCTCTTGTGTTCTTCGAGTCTCTCCTTATCTCCTCTTATGACTTCAATTGATCATCTAGATTTGATGGATCTATTCAATGTGTTTTTGGATATTTCTTCTAGGTTGAGTTTTAAGATCTCCTTCACCTACATTTTCATTGACGGGTGTCATTGAGAGTGTCGTTCTTTGGGAAAGAGGTAGGTGGTTCCATCCTGATTTTCCAAATTGATTACCATCGTATTTCTTGACTTATTTCAATTCATGATTTAAATTCAAATGATCGGTCTTTATTTCAATTACTTTGATAAAACACAATTCTAATGAATAGGATGATTTTAAATGGTTTTGGTATAGAAATTTGGAAAACCCACTATTTCATTGAATTGGGGTGGGTTTGGGGAAAGTTAACTGATTAAAATTATTGAATTTAAATGGTGGATTCTTATGGAAATGTTTTCAATTTATTTTTTGACTTTAATTGTGAAAATTAATTATGAAAATGATGGAACTGGTTTTTAAGGGATTTCAAAATGATGAAAAGGATATAAATGATTTGATCGAAACCCAATGGTTTTATCTTGTGAAAAAAGGGAATTCTTTTTAATTATACCTATATTGGTTTTAAATGTAAAGAAATAGGAATTTTTGAAATATAAGGATGAGATTGATTTTATTATAATAAGTCTTAAAATAGTTCACCCATCATGTAAGATTTTATGAAATCCTTATGTAGTTAGTGAGTTATTTGGATACACTCTACACTATTACAACTTTCTAAAACATATATATAGTGGGTCACATCCCCAATGGGTTGGTGATCTGTCTCCTTTTTCTAATCTTATAGGGACATGTGTATAAACATTTTTCTGAGTTCACATAGAGATTGTGTAATCCTAAAGCTGGTTAATACTATTATACCTTTTGGTAGATGACCATGTTTCTTAATTTTTTATATATATTTGGGATATAAATGTATTCCAATTTTGTTTCAACTACTTTCCATGCTTCCTGAATTTATATAAACTATTTTATATAAATTTTTTATTTAAGACATTATTTTAAAATTAGTCAATATCTTGTAATGAAAATCCAATGCTTTGAATGTATTTTCCATCATTTTGAAAATTTATATAATGTTTTGTTTAAATATGCTTTTAAATTTAAAAAACTATTTATTCTGAAAAATTGAAATATCTTCTTTTGATAATCTATATTTGGCATTTTTATGGAATCTTTGGTGGTACCCTACTAGGCTTAGGCTCACACCCTAATTTTTCATTGGGTGTTTCTATAAATTCTTATTCTAGTATCAAGCAAGGGGAAGGGATCTCAAAGATGTTGATCCAGTTTTTGAGCTTTGGATGGGGTGAGTAGTATACTTAGGGACCTTGGGGTTGTTTCCTTGTTTAGTACTTTGGGTGGTAGTACTTTGGATTTTATGCCTCTTTGTATTCTAGTACTTTTACTCCCAGTGGAGTTTTCTAATTTATATGCATACTGTCTTTTATCTTTCCTGTTGTGTTCTTGCAGAAAAATCATACCCACGTGTATATTGTATGATTCTAGGTGATAGTTTCCAACCCATGGGGATTGGGAATTCCCTTCGGGTCATGTCTGGGTCGGCTCAGTTATTGGGTTACCAGGATACCTAGGCTGGTTCGTGACACATCGTGACGTCATAAGCATAAACCATTTATATAAGTAATTATAATTTTATCCTCGGATCATATTCCTAGTCAAAATTAAGTAACATGAATAATGTTTTCCTGCATGTAAAATTATTTTAAATGATCACATGAAAAAATTCTTCAGGAATATGTACTTTCCATTTTAGAAAAATATATCCATGAAATTGGAAAGAGAAAAAAAATTCAACAGAACCTTGTATTATTGTAAATTAATTTTCAATTCATTGTGGATTCATAAATGTGTGAAATTTTTCTAAATCCCTGTAAATTAAAAAAAATGTTCCTTTAATATTTTTGTTGGAAAAGTCACAAAGTACATTGTTTAGAAAATGATAAATATATTCCTTTATAAACTTTTGGTAAATAGATAAATATGAATTGAAATATTCATAATAAAATATTAAAATCCTTTCCAAAAACACTACTAGAAAACGGGCCTATACCCACGGTTTTGCAGAAAACCGTGGGTATAGGGATAATATGGGGACCTATACCCAGGGTTTCAGAAAACCGTGGGTATAGGTGACTTATACCCACGGTTTTGTCCCAAACTATGGGTATAGATTATTTTTAAAGACCAATACCCATGGTTTCGGCCAAACCATGGGTATAGAGTTTTTTCGAAAGACATATACCCACAGTTTTTCAAAATTGTGGGTATTGTGGTTTTTTTTTTGAAGACCTATACCCACGGTTTTAGAGAATAGTGGGTATATCTTTCCTGCCATAAGGCAGGGAAAAAATTACGCGGGACAATGAAAAAAAATTGGCGAGAACACGTTTTGGATTAACATATATAGATTTATACAAATAAAAAAACAAAATTTTCGTAGATGAGTTGGAGAGGCGTCATTTTTTGTTCTGCATCGTTGTGGGATCGAATCCTGGTGGCTACGATTTTTCTAAAACCAAGTGTAATATTAATATATTAATATAAATAAAGATATATACTTACATAATTAAGCTTTCTGGGTTGGTTAGGTGGTGCATGTTTGTTGAAGCGGTTAAGGTATCAAATCCTGCTAGCTTCTTTTTTTGAATCCAGATAGGAAGGGATTAGTATATTATTATAAATGAAAACATATGTTGGTGTAGTCGAGCTAGCCTGGTTGGTTTAGCATTGGAAGCATGTTGCGTCATATGCGGGTTTGAAACCTACTGCCTTCGTTTTTTCATAATACGGTCATATATTTATAAATATAGATATATATTATTATAAATGGCATAGCTAAAGTGGTGACATCAGTTGAAATAATCATTCAGGTCACCGAAAGTCCCAGGTTCAACACCTGCAGGCTGTTTGTTTTTTATATTTTAAATCATGGTTATAAGACTTTGACGGCATGGATGAGGCATGACACGGTAGAAAAAAATATATACCCATGGTTTGAAAAACTGTGGGAATAGGTTAAAACCCCTATACCGATGCCTCTCAGCCCCACAGTTTTGAGGACTATACCCATGATTCAAAACTATGGGTATAGATAGTTTTTTCAATAGTGAAATTTTTTTAGGAAAAGTATATGTGGAATAGAAATATTCCCCAATGAATACTTAACCATATACAATCTCATGTAATAATGAGATTGTGAAATAAAACCTTACTTTAAGTAGTCTATTTACTTATTAATGTTATAAACTCATGTATAATAAATACAGATTTATTATAAATGTATTACATAACAATATATCTATCATACCATGTATAATTTATTCTTATCACCCATTTATTAATAACTAGTTATTAAAATCATTGTTCAGGGTAATAACTACTTCATTTTCTTGGCATGTTTCGGTTAGGTAATCTTGATCCTTATACATTGATCATGGTACCATCATTTAAAAAATGTTAATAATGTTATAAAAATAATATATATTCATTATATAAATATTTATAATCATTCATAAAAATTAGAGACAGAAAATGAATTACACCATTCATTGAGATGGTAGGTCGTACATATGCATGAACACTATTTCATTTATAGATTGATTGAATAAAAGAAAGGTAAAAATTAATTCATATTCCCAAAATAATTAAAATATAATATAAATTATACATATTTATTTAACATATCATCATACCCATCTACAAAATATGGTTATGAGAAATGAATTGTATCTTTACGTGGAGACGGTAAGTCATACATACACATGAGTGATACTTTTTCTTCTTGTTTGATGATGGAGAAGGTGTATAATGGTGTCTTAATAATCATAATAACATTTAATAACATTTATTATTTTTAATTTATTATTTTATAATAATAATAATATATTTGTAGGAGGTAAAGGTGATTATAAAAAGAATTTGATTGATTAAAGTGATTACCTCTTCTTCAAAACGACTCTTTTGGATCTCCTCTAACAGGCTTTAGGGTTGGTATTTTTAGAAGAAAAGTACATATAAAATGTGTATAGGGAAGTTTATAAGAGAAATTGGTAGGCTTTGGTCAAGATAAAAGACTAAAAGTGCTGAAATGAAGTGATAGAGTGGGATTCCTTTTATAATATAGGTGAGGGGAACTTTTCAAATTTCTCAAAAGATAAAATTATAATAAATTCATTATCTATAAAAATACCACCAATTTTCCATTTATTATAAGATAATATAAGATAATTTGTTATATAATCAAAAAATATATTATAGAAAAGTTTTGGTATTATTTTAAACTGTATCATTTGGATTATCCCTTAGTTAACTTATTTTAATTTTAACTATAGTAACTAACTTTTCAATGTTAAAAGGTTGTAATTTGTACATATATTGTGTTAATTGTACCATAAATGACCAATTTATGAAATTTTATACAATTTCATAATAAATATGTACTTTTAAAATATTATTAAGATTTTTAAATAACTTAATAAAATATTAATCCCATAAAATATCTTTACGGCCAATTTTGATACTATTCACTAGTTGAATTTTAAAATCATCATTGAAACATGTAAAATCCAAAAAAAAAATTATTTAGTTATATCCATAAAATGTAAATTTTATCTATATAATTCGTTTACCACTATAAATATCTCAAATTAGTTTACATTTAATATTTTTAATGTCATTTATTTTATTTTCCTATTAACTAAATAATTACTTCATTAGTGTTGTGTGAGAATTTAAGGAAATTATTTAATTTGAAAAAAATATAAATAAATTACAATGATAAATATAATTATTATATATTTCCAAAAAAATATTTATAGTAGAGCATATCTTTTGGTAAACCCCCTATTAAAAAAATTATACTTATTAAAAAACAAAAGTGTGACATTTTGTAATTTTTTTGTAATTTTAATAATATCTAAGTCATTTTTAAGGAAAAGTGTCAATTAAATAACTCTATTTATAACCTTAGGTGTTGAGTGTTTAATTAAATTAATCAAATAAGAAATAGGATGAAAATTTGTGGTCTTATCACTTATTTTTAATCTATTTTAACTCATTTGACCTATTTCTGAGTTAATAAATTTTACTACTGGTAATATTTATATTAACCAAAAATACAAGTCACTTATTAATAAATTTAGACATCGTGAATCAAATTATTGAATCCGATTTTCAAAATTCAAAACACATAGTTTATAGAATTTAATATATAACATACAGGGAAAACCCAATGAAAGATAATATTTGTAAGAAATACCCATTTATGTATAAAATGTTTTTTTTCAAAATTTATTTATGAAATTCATTTAAAAGACCAAAATTAGATTGTATAGAACTAATAAAATTTTAAGACTAAACCAATAAACAATATTACTTTTTAAATGAATTAAAATAAAAAAATTAATGTAAATAAGTATTTTTCACTATTTAAGGTTCTCTCCCAAACCATTTAAAAAGGGGATTATTCAAAAATAAATAAAAAATCAAGGCCTTTGGGCTATTCAATTTATGTTGTTATTCATTAAAAATTTAAAAAATTCAAAAAATTCTCAAAAATTCATCTTAAGATAATTTTGACATTATAAATCCAAAAATGAATTTTATTTTTTTGAATAAAATTTCTAAAAGTTTCAAAATTAATTATTTCATAAAAATAAATATGAATCGTGTTTGGAAGAAAACATATTTTTAAATAATAAAATCACTTTATTAAAAAAGTAAAAGTATATTTCCTCAGCATTAATAAATAAATTTAAACTAAATATAACCTTCACATATATTTTATAATACTGTTATTACTATTCATACCCACCAATTCATGGGCTATATTATAATAGTCTTGTGAAAATAATAACATTTTAACAGTGTCTCATAGTTCATTAAAACATAGTGTTGCTTGCAAAGAAAACTATCAATGGAGTAAAATTATTTTCAGAGAAATATTTCCTAAAAATATCTAGTTGTTACATTATACCCCCCTTAAAATGAATTTATTTCACACAATTCATCACTCAAATACAAACATACGAGGATACCTCTAGCTCTTCACACCCCATGGTTCCCATGTAGCTTCCTCAAATTAGTATTTTTTCGACAAAAATTTAACAAGTCAAGTTGTCTATTTTCATAGAAATTTTTCTATATGATCTAAAATCTCTACCAATTGTTCTTCATAAGAAAGATCTTACTCTAATAGTATTACATATGAGTTCAGTACATGTTAAGGATTAGGTATATACTTTTTGAGGATAGATATATGGAACACATAATTAACTTGAGAGAGTTTCATTGGAAGTGTCAATCGATAAGATACCATCCTAATACGATCAAGAATTTCAAAAGGATAGATATACACAGGGATTATCTTTTCCTTATATACATATATTATCACTATATTATAGAGAGATATTCATAAAAATACCTTATCACCCACTTCAAACTTTAGGTATTTTCATAGATTGTCAATATATCATTTTTTCAACTCTGATCTGCTCTTATTTTTTGTTGAATGGATCTAATATTTTCTATCATTTCCTCAACTAGATTAGGTCCCAATATATTTATTACCCCAACTCCAACCCATAATACTGAAGTTCTTCACTTATTACTATAGAATTATTCTTAAGGATCCATCTGAATACTAGATTGGAAGTTATTATTGTAATAAAATTCCACCAAAGGGAGTTGGTGATCCCAATCACCTTAAAAATCCACATAGAAAAATCTCAGATTGTATTATAGTGTTTGAATTCACCTCCCAAACAATCCATATATATGGGGATAAAAAGTAGTGTTGAAACATTACTCAATACCTAGATCATGCTTTTGAATTTTCCAAAACTTCTTGGTCAACCTCAGATCCTGATATGATATAATGAAAAGTGGTACTCCAATAAATATCACCACATCATTGATATATATTCTTGTAGGGTGATAAAGAGATAATTATTTTCTAATAGAAACATAGTGTGCCGAAATCATAAGAAGATCAACTATAACCCATATATAATTATGGTCATTAAATGTTTCAGGAATTCTAATGACAAAATCCATGGTGATGTTTTATCATTTCCATTATATTATGGGTAATGATTTTAAGAACCCCAGGGACTTATGTCTCTCAGCCTTAAGATTCTGACATACCAAGCAATGATAAACATATTTTTTAATATCAATATTCATTCTATACCACTAAAAATATTCATTTAGGTCTCTATACATCTTTGTACTTCCAGGATGAATAGAGAATGATGAACTATGAGCCTCACCCAATAGATCCTTAAAATCTAGTATGGGTAGAACACATATGCAGTTCTTTAACATTATTATTCCATCATAGTTAAGGTTTAACCTTGGAAAATTTCTCACCATATTTTTTAGCTCTACATCTTCCTTGTACACCTCATAAATCTTCACTTGGATAGATTATTGAACATTTATTTGATCCATATATGATTTCTCCCCTCCTTTAAAATTTTTTGCTCCATCCTTTTTAAATCTAGAAATATTAGATCTTTTGTGATCCTCATCAAAGAAAGAATACCATGATTTTTTTTAATCAATGAATATTCCACCTTGTTTGGCTACCTATGGTGGAAATATATTAGGCTGTCACAATATTTAATCAGCTCCAACTATATTCTTTGTTGTGTATTCAACCCCTTATATATAAATATATACTTTAATATTTTTTAATCAGTATATATATCATAATTTTATCTGTGTAGATAATTCCTAAATTTTATTAATTTAAATATTACTGTAGCTAAATCCAAATCAATAGTTTGGTAATTTTTCTCATGATCCTATATATTTCAAAGTCTCTTCTTAGATGCATAACTATAGATTACATACCTATATTTGCTATATGGTATTGTAAGAAAAGGGGTACTGACTAACCCTATCTTTAGTTATTTGAAATTTTATTCACATTTATCTATATAAAGTAACTTGTCACTCTTCCAAGTTAAATTGGTGATTGGATTGTACAATCGAGAGAAATTATCTACAAACCACCACTAATATTAAGCAAAACCAAGAAAACATTAGATCTCAGTCACAGTTGTTGGTCTAGGAAAATTTTCAATAACTTATTTCATTGATAGATCCATAGATATAACTTCTCTTTAGATAATGTGATATAAAAATGAAGCTTTATGAATCCAAAATTCACACGTTGTAAATTTTTCATAAATCTTCTCCTTTCTTAGAGTCTTCAACACAATACTAATTTTATCTTAATAATACTCCTTGATCTTTGACTATATAAAAATATCATATATAGAGACTACTATAAAATGTTCATGATAGTCTATAAATACACTATTCGGTAAATCCATGAAGATAGCAGGGGTTTTAGTAAGATTGAAAGGTATCACTGTAAATTCCTTATGTCCATAACTTATATAGAATTCTATTTTGGGTATATATTCCTTGAATCTCAAATAATAACATCCAGAATGAGGTTCAATCATGAAAAAGTATTTATCTTCATGTAGTTGATCAAATAAGTCACCAATACGAGGGAGGGGATACTTTTAGTTGATTATGAACTTGTTAAGATCTAGGTAATCAATGAAAAGTTTAATTGGTCCATCTTTATTATTAAAAAACAAAATAGTCACACCCCAATGTGATGCACTAGGGAGTATGAATTCATTATAAATATTATCTAAGAGTTTATTCTTGAATTCTTGCAACTCAGTTGGGTCTATTGGATAAGAAGTATTTGACATAGGCATCTCACAAGGTATGAGTTTTATCGAAAACTCAATTCCATGATTCAGTTGAATAACGATAAATTATTATTCAAACACATCAACAAACTCCCAAAAAATAGGTGTATCCTTAATGTTGAGTTTCTCCCCAACTATATGAGATATAAAACCTTCAGTTATTGGAATTATGAGCCACAAAACAAAAGTAATGTACATTGGATGTTCATATTGATTCTTGAATCGATATATGATCTTAGATTCATTCCGAATATGAAATGTGACATCCCTTAATCAAAACATTACATGAGATCCATTTATAGAAAGTAAATCCAAGACAAGAATCACATCGAATTCCACTAATGGAATAATCACAAGATTTTAAAGAATCACTTTCCCACAAAATTCAACTAGAGAAGAATTTAAACTTGATATGTGACAATTGTTCCTTTAGGAGTTTTAACTGCTAACCCAACATCTAATTTTTGAGATGATATGGTGATCCTGTATAAAATTATTTAGAAATAAAATAATTGTTGAATCCAAAATCAATTACGACATTATTTATTTTATATTGAAAATTAAGTATACCTTTAACCACTTTTTTTTCATAATTTACATCACCAATAGTGATCAAATGTGATTTTCCTTTATTTTTGGACTTAAGATATTGTTCATGTTAGTCATCGTCATTAACCCTTAGATTTGAGAATTTCTGGGCATAACTCTCATACTCATTTCATTTGAATCATTAGGTCATGGTTAGATCATTAGATGGAGTCTTCTTTTCCTCCATTCCATTAATCGGTCTATTCATTGCCTTTTAGCATTCATGAGATTTATGAAATGAACATTCACAATTAAATAACCACCTAGTTCTATTTAAATTCATACTTTTATGTTTTTCCGAATTTTATGGAATGTAGATTGCTAGAATTTCCTTCCACCATGTGATTTATTTTAATATTTATTATACTTGATATTTATTTTCCTATCAAAACCATAGGAACGGTGGGTATATATAATTTATAATTCTACTTATAGTGCACATCGAACAATTTATTCATAGTTATTGAATTCACTTATGGATAGAAACCTTCAAATAATTTTTTTTAACCCATTGAATAATCGTGAAACCATACTTTTATATTGTATTATAATACCATAAGCATACCTTTCAATTCTGGTAAAATTTTCTCATAGGTACCAATAGTCATACAACCTCTTAAGATCAAGGAACTCCTTTATCTTCATGTGATGAATATGTGGAATGTACTTATTGAAAAATAAGTTTTCAAACACATCTCGTTCTATGGATTCAATTTCTTCCTCTTTCCTCATATTATTAATATGATTAAAACATTTATCTACTTCACCATCTAGACAATAACTATCAAACAAATATTATTCATGTCCCAAGCTTTGAATAACAAAAAATATTTTATGAATTTTTTTATTCCATCACTCATCCACTAGTGGATCAGAAGATCCACTAAAAGAAGGTGGACACTGCTTCGTGAATGAATTAAATAAAATTTGTTTCATTCTTTAAATTTATAATAATATCAAAAATAATTCATTCCATCTCCCATAAAATTTGGTTTCTCACGAGTAAAATTATTTCATTTCCCATCGTATTTATAATTAACTTGGTTCCTTCATATTCTAGTCATTGATGAAAACCAGAAATTCTAGTGTGAGCAACAATAATCATAGTGGGAAAAGTACATAATCAATGGAAATTGCATATAAAATTTATGATCCCTTAGGTTTTAACCTTGGTTATTCATGATCATTACCCAAACTCTAGGATTATAATCTATACATAGACTTTTCCTTAGAGTTATTACTATTTTTTTCTCATCCTAGTTTCCAAAGGTTCACTAAACCAACCTATGATACCATCTATAACATCCCAATCATTTCATATATAGGTATTAAATTTTTTAGATGAATTTTAATTATATTACACAAAAATGAGATAGGAGATCATAAAGGTATAATGCATTTTAAAATATGGAAACATAAACAACTAGTTTATAAAATATCTACATTATCTCCCACTTATTTCTACATTATTAGAACCATTTTTAATATATCAAAAATAACACCTTTTTTCATATCCTAGGGAAATAAAACAAAAGAAAAATGGTGAGATAAGATGATCAGTAAGGGTAGATATAGAAAATATCAATTCATTATCATAAAAAAGTATAATCAAGGTATATGTAAATGATATATTGACCTTAAATTACTAATTTTTTTATAAATGTAACAAAGATCATAATCATGGGCTATGAAATAAAAAAGTTAAAATTTTAAAAGATAATAATAATAATAATGAGAATTAATCAGAAATAAATCATGAACGCTTAGATAATTTCAAAAATTTGAGTGGAATCATCATAAGTATAGAAACCATTTCATATATCAAGTTTAAATATAAAGACCATAACGGATAAATCATATCTACTTGTTCCACATATCGGATCAAGAACATCTCCCTATTTCCCATAACCATCTCATGAGATATAATTGATTACCCAATCCATTTGTGTGAGGTATATTTCCCACCCATTACATAATTAAGACCATACAAAAAGCATTCATCATATCAGAACCGATAAAAATAAATGGGTTTCATAATCATTTCGTAATAACATAACTCATGAAAAAGAAATGGAATTCATAAACATCATGAAATCATAAACCTATATCATTTAGATAAATAATAAGAATGGAATACTTGGATAATATCCCTGTTAAAATGTAAATAACTTCAAATAAGGATTTATTAGATGGAAAATGATTTTTATTGATCACTTGAAATAATTATTGAGGAAAATATCCTATATATTTTAAAAAAAACAATATAGACATGAAATTTCAAAGGGAAACATTTTCTTTGAAAATAAACATATAAGATTGTAATGGAATAATTTATAAATTAATTCATAGTGAAATTGGTAAAATACATTCATTCTGTATATGATAATAAAACATTCCTTTAATATTTTTTTGGTAAATTTCACAAAGTACCCTCTTTATAAAAGGATAAAAATATTCCTTCCAACCCATTTTATAAAAAGTAAATCATGGGTAAACATTAATTTAAAAATTAATTGGATACTAGTAAAAATATTTTTGAAAATAAAAATAGGAAAAATTGACGTGGAAGAGAAATATTCCCCAAAGATACTTAAATATGAAAAATCTCAAGTAATAATGAGATTGTGAAATAACCCCTTACCTCGTGTCACATATTTCTTTTTTCATGACAAAAACTTATATATAATAAATATGGATTTATTAGAAATATATTACATAAATATATATATATATATATCATACAATGTATTATTTAATCTTATCACCCTTTTATTAATAATTAGTTATTAAATTCACTGTTCTGGACGACAACTACTTTGATTTCCAAGTATGTTTCAATTCGGTAGTTCAACTCTTTATACTTTGATCATGTTCCCATAATTTAAATATTTTTAATAATGGTATAAAAATATTATATATTAATTATGTATGTATATATAATTATTTGAAAAATATATATATAGAAAATGAATTACACCATTCATGGAGCTGGAAGGTCGTAAGTATGCATGATTGATGTTTTCATTTTTTTGACTGATGTAATAAAAGAAAGGTAAATAATAATTAATACTTATAGAATCATTATAATATCAAATATATAATATATATTTATTTAACCCATCATAATACCCATATATAAAATATGGTGATGATAAAAGAATTATTTTGATACGTGAGGACGGTATGTCGTGCGTACACACAAGTGATACATTCACTCCATATTTGATGGGAGAGGGTTTATATTGGTGTTTCAATAATCATAAGAACTTTTAAGAATATTTATTATACTTATTTTACTATTTTATGATAAAAATCATAGATTTATATGAGTTAAATAATTTTAGAAAATTAAATTGATCATTAGAGTGATTAGGTCTTCTTAAAAATGTATCCATTAGATCTCCTCTTAATGGCTCTAGGGTTAGTTTTTCGAGAATAAAAGCACTACAAGAATGTGTCTATAGAAGTTTTGAAGATAAATTTAACGGTATGGTAAATATATAAGGATCAAAGTGGTGAAAATAACTGAGGGGGGAGGTGTCCTTTTATATTTGATGTGAGGGAAACTTTGGAGTTTCAAAATAGATTAAATTATAATACATTTATTTTATATCCAAATATCAAAAATTCACAATGTATTCGAAGATAATATAATATAATGTTCCAATTGCATCATAAAATATATTTTAAAAAAGTATTGATATTATTTTAAACCTTATAATTTTGATTAACACATAATTAATTATTTAAATTTTAACTACGATAACAAACTTTTCAATGTTAAAATGTTCTAATTTTTACTTACATGGTTTCAATTGAACCATAAATGGAAAATTTATTAAATTTTTGACCATATAATAATATATTTGAATTTTTTTAATATTTTTATTATTTATAAATAATTTAATAAAATATTAATTTCATAGAATATATGTATTATTAATTTTGATAATATTCACTATTTGACTTTTGAAAGAACCAATAAAACATGTAAAATTAAAACCAACTATTTTATTATATCCCTAAAATTTTAAGGTAATATATATCATTCATGTATCAACTTAAATATCTTAATTTGTTTTACTTTTTATTTTTTTAGTTCTGTTAATTGAATAATTAATGCATCAGTGTTGTATAAGCACTTAGGAAAAAACATCTAATTTATAAAAATTATAAATAAATTTAGATGAAGAATGGAAATATTTTATATTTCAAAATTATATTTATAGTTGATCATATCTTCTGGTTAACCCCATATCAAAAAATATTATACATATTAAAAATAATAGTGTGGAATTTTATCACTTTCTTTAATTTTAATAATATCTAAGTAATTTCAATGAGAAAGTGTCCAATAAATAACTCCATTTCAAACCATGTGTTTTAAGGAATGAATTAAATTCCCCCAATAAAAAATAGCCTTAAAATTTGTGTCCTTATCACTTATTTATAATCTATATTTACATGTTTTACCATTTACGAAGGTAATAAATATTACCAGAGTTACTATTCATATTGACCAAAAATAAAAAATAATTATTTAATATATTTATACCTTCTAAATAAAAATATAATCCATTTTTAAAAAATAAAAACACATAATTTTCAGAATTTAATTAATAATAAACTAGAAAAACTCGATTATTTTTTAAGTACTCTTTCTAAGTACAAAATGTTTTAATAAAAATTATTGTATAAAATTAATTTCAAGGAAAAAAAAATATTTAAAGGTAATAATGAAATTTTAGAACTAATCCAATATAAATTTTGATTTTTAAAATTCATTTAAATAAAATACAGTTTTTAAGGTAAATTAGTGTTTTCACTATTCATTAAAAATTCAAACCTTTCTGAAATTTCTCAAAAATTCATATTGATATAATTTTAAAATTTTGAATCCAAAAATAAAGTTTATTTTTAAAAATAAAATTTATAATAGTATAAAAATTAATTATTTTATATAAAATGATAAAAATGGTGTTTTGAAAAAAAAATATTTTTAAATAATAAAATTACTTTACAAAAAATTAAGTGTTTATTTGAAAAATAAATAATTTTGTACTGAGTATAACCTTCACATATATTTCATAGTATTTTTATTTTGGTTCATTCCCACCAATACAATGTCTAGGTTATAACATTTGTGTTAAAATAATAATATTTTAATAGTGTCCTACAGTTTGTTTAAACTCGGTGTTGCATACACCAAAAGCTATCGAATAAATAAAATTATTTAAAGAGAAATATTTCATAAAAATATCTAAGTGTATTAGACTAAAATTTATGTATATTACCCATATTCCATGTAGTCTACATTTTTTTCATAGATAAAATATAGGGTCAAGACACCTCACGTAACTAATATACTGCGTGTATTTAATATGCACTGCATATAAGATGGAATTCATGTTACATGATGTAAAAATTGTGTATCCGTTATGCATGATGAATCCCTAGGTGAGTGATATAGATATCATGTGAAGTTATGTATATCCCATATGGTTATCTTGCACAAAAAGAGTAAATTACTTATTTTTCTATAAATATAAAATTTAATTGAATACTCTATTAAACCTCATTGACCTAAGTTCCATGAGGTAATTAAATTGATAGTACACACCGGTCATTAGGTTTTATATTATATTAAATTATTAATTAATTCCAAGTAATATTTCATACTATCAATCATGTATGGCCAATTTTTTAATAAAAAATAAATGCACTAAATTATACAGGAAATGTAATATTCATATGTTATATGCAACATTAATTTGGCAGCACATAATGTGAAGTTATGAAACATTACATGTACAAAATATGGAGGGTGATAGAGAACATGTTCAGGAGAAATTTTTTAATCAAAAAATATTAAACTATATTTGTTCATAAAGTTCATTGATATCATCAAAAACAATGATAGTAGGACAACATTTTTTTTTCAAGACCCTATTCCTAGAGTTGAGAAATTCTTTCACTCTCTAAGAATATAAGTAAATATATATTTCTGTAAACACAATCTTATCCTTTTATTGCACATTTAATTATTTATACTTCATCTATTATCACATGATGCATCATATAGTGATATAATAAAATAATATATAAAGCCATATCCAAAATTCAACCTAAAACATTTCACAAATAGTCAGCCTTATGACTCTTCCAAAATATTATAATCCAAAACATTATAATCATATAAAATTTAGTTTTTAGTATCCAATTTACTTTATCTATACGGATCATTTCATTATCCATGAATAATTATCTTAATATTAGGAACATATTAAGTCTTATCTTTCCCTCAATAATATATTTTACAAAAACAATAACTTGCTACCGAATCACTTTTTTGGGTACTATTCAGTATAAAATCCCAAATAATTAATGAAAAAGTTATGTAGTACAATCCTTATATATTTTATAAATCATATAATGATAAAATAATCAAAAAAATTCCATTAAAACATATTTATTAGATACAAATAAAAAATAAAATTTACCATTACACTTCATTTTTTTCAATAACATATGCTTGGACTTGATCCCTTAGCTTCTTCTAAGGTATATTACCTTGATTAATGGGAAATTATTTTACATAGTTCCCAATATCCTTGAATACATAACACTGAATAGCCATATTTTCCTTCTTCCCTTTTAATTCTTTTATTAGGGGACCCTTTTCTATGCACTTATAACAATCTCCAAGTCCTTTTAATCATTTCCCAAGGTGATTCTTTCCATAGTTATCATATGTTGGAAGATCCTTCTTTCCCTTCTTCTCTTTATCTATTATTTTATCTTTCATCATAGTATTATCTTTCTTCCCTTTTCATCTATAAGATTTTGATAATTATTTCTCTATCTTGATAGAACAAAAAACGGTTTCATCGTATGAAGAAAAGTTTTAAGATAATGGCGCCCTTTGGAGAGTTGGTTTAATCCCTCAAATAAATGACCAATATTTTCCTCTATGTTGTGTATAAAATATTTATCATTCCTTTATAACCTTTTAAAGGTATTTTCATACTTCAAAACACTTTTTTCCTCCTTTTTCATTAAACTAAGTAACTTTCTCTTCATCTTAGTTTGTTTCTCATAAGGTAAATATTTGTAAAATAATGTCCCCTTAAAAACTTTCCATTCTATGAGTTATATTTCCTCTTCTATTCTAGTATTCTAGATCAATGAGGACCATTTATCTACATCTCCATTGATTCAATACAGTATATATATAACCACTTCCTTTTTACCACATCCCAATGCCATTAATATCTTATCTAAAGACTGAATCCATAGCTCTGTTTCCATTGGACCAATAGTCCCAATAAATGATGGGGGCCTCTATCACATAAAGTAATCCAACATCATATAATCTCATTATGGAATATTTTTCTCTATTCTGGTAAGGTTATGTGTCATGACTTGACTAATATTCCCTAATATATTCATAACTTTCTTATTTTCAATATAATCTATATTGACTTACAGTAGGGAAACCTCTAAATTGTCCATGAGTATTTATAAACATCATCCTTCGGGTTATATTTTTAAAAAATGGCATATACAAAATTTTCTTTTAAAATTTTGTAGTTTTTATAATTATAAATAATTCATAAAACATAACATAAATTGAAAAAAATTGCACAAATAATATCATAATCATAAAAATGGTTTCTTTGGTTATATATTTACTTTCAAATATGTCATAATGATTTATAAATAAATTATTAATTATCCTATTTTTTTCCTAAGAGAATCAAAATTGGTGCATAGTAAGGACTATTTTCATCTTCTATGTTATGATTTACTGAAGCCCAACACACCTTTCAGATTTGTTACCCTTAGGTACATCTATGCCAAAACCACATCCACTTGTTGTAACCAGGTAGGGTTGTACTGTTAGGAAGATCCACATAATCTATACATTATAAAAACATTTTTATATTGTTATATACTTATCCTAAAAGTATCACTACTATAAATAGGACCTATACCAACAGTTTAGCCAAAATAATTGGTATAGATCACTATATGGACCTATACCAAAAGTGTTTCCAAAACCCTTGGTATAGGTCATTAATTTGGACCTATACCAACGGTTTGGCCAAAACCGTTGGTATAGGTCACTTATATGGAACTGTACCAACGGTTATAGACAAATAGTTGGTATAGGTCCACCCTATGCCAATGGTTTCACCAAAAATGTTGGTATAGCTCAAAAAATCAAAGAACCTACACCAACTGTTATCAAAACCATTAGTATAGGTCCATACCTACGGTTTTGAGAACCATTGGTATATGTATACATATTTTTTAGGGTATATTTTGTCAAATAACATTAAATAAATCAAAAGTAAAAATAATTATGAATATGAATATATATATATTAATGAAATTATGCTCATAAAACTCATGTTAGGTTAGTGATTAGGTTATTAGATTATAAATGGGAGGTTTGGGGATCAAACCCAAGCTGATTTTTTTTTGAATTACATATACCAATGGTATTATGAAACCCTTGGTATAGGATTTTTATATGACATATACCAATCGTTTTCCCAAAACCATAGGTATAGACCTATGCCAATTCCAAACCAGCCAATGGTTCTCTAATCCACTGGTATAGGTTATACCAATGGTTCCAAACTGTTGGTATAGGGTATTTTTCTATTACTATCTACCTTACGGTTATGTTCCCTAATATATGTTTTTCTAAATATATTTTCCAAGATTTATACTAAAATTTATTTGATAACAAATTTAACTCCCCAAACCTATAATCTCATAGTCGGTTCATTACTTCATTACATTAGAATGATTACAAGGAATCAAATCCTGAAGAATTAAAAAAATTAACATTTTTAGAACAAAAGATTACATACATAATACCCATTTTACATTGGGGATGTAAAATTAAATATAAAAAAGTAAAATATCACCATCCTTGAAACTCATTCCAATAAATCATATTCATACCCTAGAGAATGATAAAAATAAGGGTGAGATCAAATTCTCAATGAGGGTAGGTATAATAGAAAAGGTAATGAATCAATAAGAATAATCGACATGGAAAGGTAAATAACTGATCACACATTCCATTTATATAAATGGATAAGTAAAAATCAATATATAAAGGTAATTAACTGATACACATTACATTTAATAAATAAACTGAGAATAAACTACATCTATTGATAATGTCAAAGAGAAAATTTTAAGAATAAATAAAAATTGAATCTGAATATAGTCAATGCTTAATTATTGGATTCCATTTTTCCTAGGTACATGGAACCATTATCATAAATACCTTTTACTAGATTTTTTATAACATATTATGTAAAAATTCAACTGATTGTTCAAATAATTCATCTCATGAGACTATTGATGCATCGTGGGGCTTACATTAACCGATCCCCAACACATAGGGATTGAATTAACCTATACCCAACCCATGGGGCTTGAATTAACCAGTATACAACATGTGTCCTAAATTTCCAAATAATTCCTTATATATCAAGTAATATATTTAAATTCATAATCAATTTTCATTCTCAAATATCTTTATTGGGTAAAGGATACAGATTTATAAATATTTCCTCAAAAAATAAAATAACTCCCAAAGTAAAAATAGTATGTAAAAATGGTATATGATTTTGTAAATAATAATATAAATCATATAAGAATATGTATATCCGAAAGAATTATAATTTCCAATGAAAAATGATTAAGAGAAAATGAATGTTTTAATATAATGTTAACCTTTACAAAAGAAAGTGAGATTTCAAAATAACTTTTACAAGTTAGAAATTATTAGGTTAAAATGAATTAGATGGAATAATTCAAATTAAAACATTAAATACCATGAATATAAAAGTATTAATGATATAATATATCATATTTTTTATTAGATACACCACACAAAACAATTAAGTAGTGAATATGAATTTTATCTCACATTTGTAAAAATTGAGATAAAAATCCCTTACAACTTGAGTAACTTTTGAATAATGAGATACATGAAATAATGAAATATATTAAGACTTTTAGTATAATTATATAAATTAAATTCATGAAATAAAAATCCTAGTGAATTATATACATCACATAAAATAAATTAGTGATGAATATGGTATAAGTCTTGCAAAAATTAACGTGAGACTAGAAATCCCTTTACCTTACACTATCATTTTGGTTAAACACCTTTTAAACTCTTATAAAATGTGTTTAATAATTTTATTTACTCATATCTAAACCATAATAATATTTATAATATCATATATGGTCTTCTTATAATATCTTAGTGACCATTTGTTAACATTATTTCATTATTTTCATTATTTCATGTGTTAATTGTCATGTTCATTTAGTATATTCTGAATTGTTATTTTTTTCTTCTGAAACTAATAGTGATTTAATTATCTCAATGATTTAAATAATTATGTAAATATAATATATATTTATTATATATTTATTTATAAAAATCCATAAAATTTGGAGATAGGAAATTAAATGCACCATTCATGGAGATGGTAGGTTGTACATACGCATGAACACTACTTCCATTTCTATGTTGTATTTAAAAGGTAAGTGATATATATATATATATTATCATTACAGTATCATATTTATGTTATATATATATATAATATATTTATTTTAACCACCCTTAATACATTCGATGTAATGTGTAAACGAATCACATCGTTTTGAGGAGGTGGTAGTCCACCTGTCCACAAATGATGTTATCATATTCCCAAAAAATGGAAAGCATGAAGGTATATGTTATATAGAAATCATAAATGAATAAATAAATTATAAAAAATATATATATCACATATAAAACTATAAATCCATCATTATTTTCAACCCTGAAATTTTGTAATGGAATAACAAATGACATCGGTTCGTGAGGTGGTAGTTCGCCATACACACAAATTGTGATTGTGTATCCCATTTGATTTAAGTGTTTTTAAGTTTATTTTGTTACCTTAAGATAAGAAAAATCTAAGTATATTTATAATACTTATTTTATTATATAATCAATATATATAAATAATTTAATGGGTAGAGAAAATGAAACAAAAATGATCATTGAAGAACGTTACATCTTATTTGCGTAACTCATTTTGGTTTATACCAAAATACTTCGTTGGTTTTCATTATTCAAAAATTTATGCTTGTAGGATTATGGTAGGTATATTGGGATATTATTTGGGAAGGTTTTTTACTATACAAATTTCATGATAGGTGTGATTAAGTGGGAGGGGTGAGTGCCTTTTTATAGTGGAGGAGGAGTGGTGTTCTCATAAATATAAAAAGGTAAACACTATTTAGAGGCATAGTTAACATAATGTGCCACAAATAATAATAAAAAATTACATAAAATTAAGGATTTTTTATAATTATTTCTATAAAATATAATTTTTAAAATTTTATAGGTAATTTTGTCCCTTATGTTTAAGGTTTATTCCATTGTTAAGCTTGTTTTTCTCTTAATTGATGTAATTAATTTTAATTACATTCACTAAAATTTTTGTTCAAAAACTATATTTACCTTACTATAAAATATAAATTATTATGATTAAAATTACGGAATCCATTTTATCAAATTCTAACAACATAAGAGGAAGAAATTAGTTTATAATAAATCTTTCACACATGATTGGAAATGGGTTTTTAAAGTGAAAATGTTCAAAAGTTTGCTAAGTTTTTATATCGAAATTATATATATAAATGACTCAAATAACCTAAATTTTATTAATATATGTAAAATTTAACTAATTTAAAATATAATTTAACACTATAAATTATATAGATCAAAAGGCAGTTTTCAATTAAATTTTAGTATTTTTCACTATTCATCAAAAAATGAATCTTATCAGAAAAAATACCAAAAAATAACCAGAATATAATTTTAATTTTACACATTAAAAATTGATTTTTATTTTAATAAAAAAAATATATACTATTTTCTAAATTTAATTTCAAAATAGGTGAACCATTAAAAGGTGTCCAAATTTCCTTCTTAGAAAAATACAGTTTTTTACTGTAAAACTCATTTTACTCTTATATTATTCCTATAAAATCAATTTGATTAATGTAAAAAATATTTTATTGATTATTTAATATAAATATTTTTTTAATATAAATCAATTATAGTAATTAATTTAATTTATTAAGATAAAATATTTTTTGTAAGCATAAAAATAATTCTTTTATAAAAACATTTCCTATATTTTTTATTGGTTTTGACATTCATTTCTATTTAATTGTTAACCTATGAATTAAAAAAATATATTTTCATAAGTTTTTTAAAAATATTCATAACCTAAAATATAATGTCTAGGTTATATCTTATTTTATTAAATAACAATATTTTAATAATATATTTTTTTCAGTAAAATGTGGTATTGCATGTAACATAAAATATCGACCGAAGTCATTATTCTGTGTAACATAATCTAACTAAGTGTTGTGTGAATTAAAAGAAATATAATAGATTTATTTAAATATATTGGTATTTTATGTTCCTTTTTAATCATGGTTTTATGTGTCATACATTCTATTAAATACAATATTCTTACATTAAAATTTCAAGGTGTTAAATTCTTGGTTTGATCTTATATTTTTAATTCTAAATAAATATATTGAAAAATATCCTCCTATGTAAAATTATATAAATTTTAAAAAATTTAAAGCCATAATTAAAAGATATATTTTGGTATATTCCAACATTTAGATCCTAAAGAATATTTGTTTAAGTGATTCATCATTATAAAGATCATGATAGATTTATCCTTGAGGGGGAGATAAGTGGAGTATATTGAAGAAGATTCGAGAAATATTATTTCATAAAAATATGATTATTAAAGAATGTATTTTAATAAGTATCATTGGAAAATGTATGTCTTTATTATTCTCTCATATTTACTAAAAATAAGATTTTAACACAAATGGGGTTAAAGTTAATTAATAAATTATATAAGAAAAGTGGAAGAATGAAACTGTGGCAAGTAAATTTATCACACAAATTTGTAATTAAATTATTTCATTCTATTTTCTAAAGTGGTTGAAGGAGTTTTGGGATCATTTATCCTATATTTTTTATTAAAATTTATATATTTAACCTATAATACAATTGAAAATCCTTGAATATCGTTTTGTGATTTTTCATTTCATGTGGTATTAAGATTAATTGGTAAAAGAAAAAAATTATCCTAATAAAATATTCTTCTTTTCTACACTGAACATGGATCGCATGGGCTTAGAGTGAGATGATTGATGTAAAATTTCTCGAGAATGAATTTAAATCCTTTTCACAATTAATTTTTTTCTTGTAAGTAAGGGGAGAAAAATTGAAATTAAAGTTTTAAAAGAAAGGGGTAGAGAAATAATAAAATATTCATATATTGAAATATTCCTCATCGATTGAATTTCCAATAAATAAAAATGTGGATATTGGTGATTCGAAATTATTTCTATTATATTCTTTCAATAGTTTTTAATGTTTTTTAATGGTATTCAATGATTTTAAATGATTTATAATAACTTCATTGATGCATATATGATTCATGATGTTTTAAAGAAGAACTTTCATAGAAATTTGGTTGAATTATCCAATCCATTTAATAAATAAGATGGTGATAATTTTTTTTACTGAAGATTAATTCAGGATTTTCTAAGAGAATAAAAAGTAATCAGGTCATGTTTTTTTTTGAATTTGATAAATAGTTTTATTTAAATATGAATATTTTGATTATAATTGATACTTGAAGGCACAAGATTATTTGAAGACTTTGAGTAACTTATAATGATTTTTGAGATAAATTTAATTTCTCAAACATGTGAATTTATCTTTGTAGAAGAATTTTTTTTAAAAAAAATAATGAATTAGGAACCACCCTATGAATTTTATTGATGAAATATTATGTATGAAGAAGTATTGGTATGATAGATATTGATGAACAGATAAAGAAAGCAAAAACAAATTGTAAAAGAAAGGTTAGATGAATAGACTGAGATGATTGGATGGTGTGTAGAAACAAATGGTTGTATGAGCGTATTCACAGTTACATAATATAGAGAATTATTGGACAAAGTATATATGAAAATTATCATTGATGTATTCCTCATTGATTTAACATCACAATGCCTTATGGCTATGATACAAGATGAATATTGGAAGACGAAATTTCAATAGGAAAAAGATGAAAATTAGGAAATGAATTTTTGTTCCTAAAACTATATAAAATAATAATTACTAAAAGGGTATCATGGTTCAAGATGAGTTTATTAATAAAGTTTTCAGAAAGATAAAGTGTGTATGTATTTTAAGATACAGCTTTAAAATGTTTCATCTAATGATCAGATTGAGTCTATCGAACTAAGATACCCAAAATTTGTTTACTAGGTAGTGAAAGTCAAATGAAAATTTTCATCGGATTGAGTTTTATGGATCATAGGTATCAATAGAAATTTTTGGATGGATGATCATCATATATAGGTTTCATAATGATCTGAAATTGTATTAAAAATTCCGCAGATATAGTTTTATAAATTCATTAGATATCATATTAAGAATCCATCAGACCTAGTTCTACAATGTAATTGGAAATAATATTAATAATTTATTTAATATGTATCAGAAAAATGTTTTTAAATCCTTACAAATTATTTTGTAATGTCATACATTGTGATGATTCCGAGATGGATGTTCAATTCTTTAATAATACTGAACAAAAAATCATGATTCAAAATGATATTTGAGGTAGTTTTGAATATATCATTCAATATGAGATATATGGAATGTTAAATGAAGTTTTTTTAATCATATTTTCTTGAATTATTAAAGGAAGTCAACTTAATAAAGGATTAATTAAGATATTAAAATTTTTAATATCAAATTTGAATTTAAATTTCATGCTCCTTCCATGATTTTAGGATAAACAATGCTTATATAAAGGGGAGTGGATGCACTGAGAATGTTGTTAGAAATATTTTTATTATTGAGAAAGTGAATTTATAAAGTGATTTACTAGACACTAATCTTGATATTAATCATTTTTTGGGTTGAATTATCAAATATATAGGATATTAGATGGGTCACTACCAAATGAAGAATATCAAGTAGTGGTACCAGATAAAGTATACTAGAACGAGTACCATACAGAGGGAACCATTTAAGGATTATAGGATTTAGAGGTACTATATGGATAATAATGTGTCTTATGGAGTAGTAAGGCACCATATGAAGAAGTTAAGTACTAGAAAAAGAGGACATCAGACAAATAATTGAGGTATTAGGTGAAGTAGGTATTAGATAGAGAAATTTAGGATGGAAATTATCATATGGAGAAATATTTATGAATAGTATTTGATAGAGAAGTTTTGGATGAACAGGTACTATATAGAGAATTATAAGTTAAATAGAAACTAAATGGAGAAGTGAGGAATCGAATCAACAAGTTCTGTATGGAGTGAAACCCAACACAGGGTTCTCAGTGGAAGTTATGAAGAAGGTGTGTATAGTTATTTTAGCTCATGTAAAATAATAATAATAGGTGAAGAATAATTCCTATACCGGTATAAGAAAATTAAAATTTTAATTTACTATAATTAAGAGTAAGAATGTTTTTTGAACAGGTGCGTATACAAGGGAATAATAAGAGTGGTCTATTTCATGCTATTATGCAAGTCAAAACAGAATAAGGAATATAAGAGAAAATTATCGTTATGGTATTTAATAGAAGTTACATTTATTGGAGGAATTTATAGGTATTTAAAGAAATTATAGTCTATCTATATAGATACTATAAATATCTATCAAGGTGTTTTAGTTATACTAGGAAATCACTAGTCTATGAAATTCGGATTTTTTTTATCTATCCTCTTAAATTTTTGAGAACTAAACATGGGTTTAGTGATTTACGCAATCCAAACCATTATAATTGTTATCTCGGTATAGTGTAGAATATGTATACTAGTCCTTGTCATACACAATAAGGACTAGATACTCTTATTGGGTGGTGAACCATGTAAAGGAATCATGTTTCATATTATAATTTCTTTTATATAATATCATATAAAAACATTGGGATAATAATATTACTAAGATCCTAATAGGTATAATAGTTAAAGTGTTAAAAGTAGTAATTGTTTTAAAAAGTCTCAAACACGGATTCACCCCCGCCCGAGTGTTGATAATATCCCAAAGTGGTCTTAAAAATGATTATTTAATAAATTATTATGAGAAATAAATTAATTAAAAATTTGATTCCATGGACTTTAAAGAATTTATCTATTTTTTATCCAAAATCATGCAGTGAGGTGAAGGTAAATATTGAGTCAAGATACCATTTAAATTATTTGTTTATTCCAAGATTTCCTGTTTTTCATAAGTTTTCCCACATAAAGATAATAAGGGGGGAAGGATAATAAATCCAAAATATTTTCTTGAAAGAAAAATATGGTTATAGTGATATTGGAAGAAGATTCATTAAATTCGATGGAAAATACAATATAGAAAAAAAATATTTTCTTAAAAAAATATAATACATATTGTGATGAGGAAAGTGAAAGAGAACAAGATAACTCATAGGATAAATGGAAAATAACCATTATCAAATTATAAAAATACTTAAATGATTCTCTGTTTAAATAATAATAATAATAAATGAGAAGTTAAGAATTATTATTTTATATAGAGATATGAAAATATTATCAACATATAGTGGAGAACATGGTGTAATTGAAGGGGAATAAAATACATGTAAGGGGATAGAAATAATTGAATAAATATAATGATATATTTATAAAATATCATGATGAGTCAAATTCTAAATATATTATTGTGATAGATATTGAGTTCAAATAAATAATGGGATATCCCAATGTAATTCTTAAATTTAGATATAAAACTATTGATATTTATACTAGAAATATAACCGGTAAAAATGAGGAGTTGAAGGCTCTGGGGGCTTAGATAGTGGGAGAAACAAATTCCATGAGAATAATTAAATCTACAGAGTTTATAAATTAAAGAAATGAAGTTACAAAAGGATATAAAAAATTTAATAATGTTAAAAAATCTACTGAGTACTCTGGATATTGTTCATAGTTCCAGGGACATTTTTTTGGACACTCAGGCTTCCAATTATAGTAGTGGTAGTAGCAAACAAATGTGATTGAATAATTTAAAAAGAAATATATTCTCACTAAAATTTTTTATAATGGTGACAGAATTTATAAATAAAATATTTATAAAAAGAGAAAAAAATAGACATTAATATTGAGGTCAAGGTTAGGAAGAATAATAAGGATACAGAGCATGAGAAGATCGAAAACATAAATTGATATCAAATGGAAAGGAAACAAGATGAGTGGATTTTGAAGAAACATTTTTTAATCTGAATACAATTTCCTTTAGAGTTAGATGTTTATGTTGTAGAATCTATACACACATAAGAAATATTTTCTGTTATAACTTCTATCTCTCTATTAATTTAAAGATTGTGTTGAACGAAAGGATAAAAAATATGAAAAAGTAAAATTCTATACAAGATAACATCCAAAATAGATGGTACAATTGAAAAATTGTTTTTATTCCCTTGAAAATAATTTTGGAAATTGTGATAATCCCTCACACATCACCAAAAAATGTCTTAATGTGATACCATAATTGCTAAATCAAAATGAAAATTCTAAATATTTTTAGAGGAATAATGAGAACATGTAATGGTGGTTGAGGTTTCCTATGAGGCTATGAATGTTCAGTAATCATAGATTATTGATAGTGGTTTCTTATCACAAATGGGAAATAAAAAATTATTTAAATTAAATCAAATAGTATTATAGAGTATCTTTCAAATTTGGAAAAAATGTACAAAAAAATACATATAATGATTTAGATACCTAAATATTGGTAGGAAAAAATACAAGAATATTTTCTTTATCAATGGATTGAGGTAAAATACCCTTATTGTTTCCTAACATTGTGATAATGGGAATGAGGTGATACTTCAGTAAAAGGAAGGTTTCATAAAAATAATAATGTATTAAATAGCTATAATGATGTATAAGTGAACAAATAAAAATTTATTCTATATTTCTAACGATAAAAATTCATATTTTATGAAAAATAATGAGTAAAACTATATTAGGAAAAACTATGTACCCATTTTGGATAGATTAATATGTCTATATTTATAAATAATGAGACTAGGAGAATTATACTTAACATACAACATGATAAAGTAAAAATAAAATACATTTCACATGGTAATAATGGTGATTAAGAGTCCCAGTTTAGCATAAATTTAGAAGACTAAACCTCTTGATATAGTACACTTGGATGTGTATCGAATGATGCTCATGAAGTAAAAAAATGTAGATAAGTATTTCAAAATTTCTTAAATTACTTTAATCATAATACATTTATCTTTTTTATATCAACTAAATAATAATAACTTAGAAGATTTAAATAATTTTTAAGGATTTATGATAATTAAATAGGGTATACTATCAAAAGTCTCAGATATGATAACAGATATGAATACAAGGACGAATATTTTGATTCATATCATAAGAAGCACTATTTTAGACATGAATATTGAAATAAATACAAACCATCAATAAAATAGAGTCATTGAGAGTGTGAATTAAATTTTAGTGGACAAGGGAAGAACAAATCTATTAGAGCATAACACATAAAAATATTTTTCAGGTAGGATAGAACTATGGATATCATTATTTTGAACTGGTGTCTATACTAACTTAATTTCATAAATATACTATATGAGTTGTGGATCCATGAAAATAAATTAATGATGGCTTTGAAGGAATTTCATATCCTGTACTTTATCAACATTAAAGTAAAAAATATCAATTTTAATGAAGGGCCACATAAATGTATATTTCATAGATATATACCTGGTTAAAGACATTATCAAGTCTAAAATAAGAGGGTTTAAAGGGATATTTAAAATTATGGTATTACTATTTTTAAAATCATAATTATTTACAAAAAAACATAGAATATTGATGTTGTTCAAGGATCAGAAGAAACTAGATAGAATAATATTATTCTAGATAAAATAAATGATATTTATACCTCTCATGTTTATTTTGAAAATTTGAACATTTAGGGTGTATTTGAGAAAAGATATTCTATGTTTCAAAAATTTATAAAACACTTGATCCTAATAATATTTTTTAAGACAATGTAAAGGGGGTATAAACCTAAAAAATATTGAATTTTTTTTCACATAAATATCCTTTTGTAGGTTTAACCAATGAGTAATGATTAAATATTATAACATATCCATTGGTTTAAATTAATAAAATAATAGATGAACCAATTTGATATAAATAAAATTTTGTAATTCGTTTCATTTCCAAAAAAAATGTGCTTTGGACAATTTTTATATTTTAAAAAATATATAAATGATAAAGAAAATGTTTCATGGGAAAAGTATCATCCTTTTTACAAATTATATTCTTAAATCAAGGGTTTTGATTTAGAAAATAATTTTTTCTCTAGTTTTAAGGATTCAAATGGTTCAAATAATTCTAGTGATTTTTTCTCAGCGAAATTACAAGGGTTTATTAATAGATTTCAATTTAGTGTTTGGTAATGGAAAACTTCAAAAAATTGCCTATATTGAACAACCGAAAGGGTTTTTTGGTGATGATGATGGTTCATAGGTGTTAAAGATAAAGTAGGCATGTTATGAGATCAAATAAGAACCCCAAGCATGGTATTATAATCTATAAAATATCTAAAATAATCTGAAATTAAAAAATTAAATATAAGTGAAAACCCTTTTGTCCATTGAGAAAACACAAACTCACTCATTATTATTGGGTACATAATTAATTTAATTTTTGTGAGAAACAAAGAAAGAAATTTTGAGAAATTTGTTAACAAAATGAGGAATCTTTTAAAGATGAAAATTATTAATAATATTACATTTTTTTAGGATTTCATGTCATTAATAAAGTAGGTTGTATCTATCTATCATACTAAAGTGTGTTTATGAGTTACTTAGAATTCTGTATTAGAGGAATCTAGTATAGTTTCCACTGTTATAAAGCATGGGAATTAGTTGTACTTGGATAAAGAAGGAAGGATTTTTTATCACATGGAGATATAAAGTCTTATTTCTATCCAACTCTATTTTATGAATTCAAGACTAGTCATTTCGTTTCTAGTTACAATTTATGGATGATTTTAAATCAACCTGAAGGAGTTTCATCTTTCAGTAGTGAATTGAATCATAGACTACATCAAAAGAAAATTGATGTGACTAGTGGATAATTTTGTCACATTGATAAGGGGTATGAATAAGTTTTAAAAGTTTAACTAAATTTTTTTATTATTAATATTTTATAAAAATTTAATATGAAAAACCTCTAAACTACTTAAGATTAATGGGTCTCATATATTAAAAAATACATTCAGACCACATGAAAAATTGAAAGTAAGTAGAACACATCACATTTTACATTTGAAAATCTAAAAACATGAGGGTATATACTAATTTCTATGTTTGGATTTAATATAATATATAAATTTTCAACTGTTATTCACAATGATTGTAATTGGTTTCGGAAGGTATCATTTTTAAAACAAGAGGTTATCTCTTGAAAAGATGATAATTGTCTTATGAAATTTATCTTAATCATGAAAGGTATTTTTACTAGGTATTAATAGTTTTAAAGGTACTTAAAATCAAAAATGAGTGAGATAGCTTTGTCTCTAGGATACTTTTGAGATAATTGATCTTGATTCTTCAAAATTTTCTGAATCATCACTTTCTCACTTCTTAACAAACTAAACATTTAGACCTTGTTAAGGACCAAATAATTTATATTGATTACTTATTTATGTTATTAAACATTAATACCTTATTAATTATTGGAATTTTTTCCTTTCTCACTATCTTCCAAAATCTATATTTTATATAACATCCTCTTCATCGAGTATTTTAGTTCCTGTATGTGAATTACTACTACACAACACTATAATTATTTTCTTCTAGAAGAATATATATACTTTTGGACTCATAACTTATTCTTACTCAAGCACTATAACATTAATATCATCTATATGTTGTTTATGAAAATAGGTCTTACTTATGAACATCATGATCTTCAACTTCTAGAACCCCCTCATCTTGGAACCTCAAAATCTCATGTTCTAGAACCTCAAACTCATTGACAAAAATTATTTTTGGGACTTGTATATTTGATTTACACTATATTATATTATATTATATTTTATAATATATAATTTTCTCAACCTCAACTAACATCTCATCATTTTATGGGAATCATTGAATATTAGGACTTCATTGAAATACAATATTGCGGGATCAAGGAAATCATCATATTGAAAATCTCACTTTCTTAATTCTTTTGTCTTCTATATTTAATCTTTCTAAAATATTTTATTTTGAACTTGAATTATTCTCATTTAACTTTCATTTAATATTCTACATAAGTTCCTCAAATATTTCTTTAAATCATGGCTAAAGAATCATGATATTTTCTCTATTAAGAACATATGAACATCATCACATAAGATGTTTTCAACTCTTTAAATAATTCAGAATGTTTATCTTTAATAACTACATCATCCTATAATAAACATACATTTATCAATATTAAAACATTATAATCTTAAATCATAATTTAGTTTCCATTATTTTTTACTTTTTCATAGTTTTGATCTTATATCTATAGTTTTCCCTATTTTAGCACTCAACACATATCCATCTTCAAAATAAAACATTTCCCTTCAAAACCATCATGTCCAATCATTAACACTTGTATTATTATGAATCTTTGAGACTTTCATATTATTCATCATACTCATCATTTATTATTCTATGAAATTAATTTTTATCATATCATTTCTTATATTTATAAACTCTCATTCTTAGACATGATAAATTTCTTAGACTCATCTTCTAAACATGATACCTTCGCCTCAAGTCACCTCTTACTCTTATCTTATTCTATAATATTCCTCTTTATCTATTTTATTAGCTTCAAAAAAAGTCAATTTAACTGAATTATTCTCATATTATTTTTCATGAACTCTTTTATTATGTTAGATTCAAAAAATACAACCTTATTAACTAGCTAATAATGGTAGATTCTAGAATAGTCTTATCATTGAGTTTGTTTGGAATTTGATTTTATAGACTATGAATTTCCAAAACTTCTTCATAAATGATCATAGTTTTTTTCCAATAAACTCATCCTTAAATATTTTTTTCAATATTATATATTCTAGATATTTTTTGATTATAAATAGACAAACATTATGTAAGTTATAAATTAGACTTATGTAGACTTTAAACTTATATGTTCACTCATACGTGAGCACCCTATTATCCTAATACATCCATTGGAAGTTTTGAGTTAATATGACATGGATTGAAAATTCTAACACCAATCATACATAATTGATATTCTTTTAGATTTAATATCATATAATTACTTAACTTATTTATTCACAACACCAACTTAATCTTACATATGTAAAACATTCTCAGATATTATCTACTATATCCTCAATGTATCATCTGGTCTCTGGCTAGTATCATCTTAAAAAACTTCTAAATATTAGTTTCTAGACTTTTTTAATTTCAACTTATCTTATAAAAATTATCATTTCTAATTGGAGTTTCTAATTTATGATATGTTGAAACATTGAAACTCAATGTATTCAAGGGTTTTTTCATACTTATTACCAAGTAAATCTTACATTATTATTAATAATCATATGGTTCTTCTGGTCCTATTATATCTTCCTTATATTTATATATTTGTTATGATATATGGGTATCATAGGGTTTTATTCTTCTTCCATAACATATCTGTAATAATTAATCATTCTTCATCATATGGACATTACCTTAGTAATGTTCATTGTCTCTCAAACTCTTCATCTACCAGAACTAGATTTAGCTTCCCCATATTTTGATGTCAATACCTCATTAGAGTTGTTTGATGTATTTTAGAATGTTTATAAAATATATTTAAAAAGTAAATTCTCTAAAACTATAGAATAAAATTCTTAAGAAACAACCTTTATACACCTTTATAAGTTATAATTCTTTAGTGTAGTATATCTTCGTCATGAAATTATAGTACTTCTATTATTACCTTTGGGTTATCTTCTTTATTTATTTTTTAGATAGTCTGGGAACATATTTCACCCTTCTTCATTAAACTGATTAAACATTCACATCCTTGAATTAGTGGTCACATTTTAGAAATATTGTTTCTTTTGTATAATTTTTATCCATGAATTTATTCTCACATTAACTCATAGTCAGATTCCAAACATCATCAACTCATATCCTACTTATCAAAACTATCTTGGTGGTTATTTGATAGTATTGTTATTATGAATTATAATTTTCCTCAATTTCTATTAATTCCAACTTAAAAAATAACATATATATGTTTCTATTACCTTATTGAAAATATTTTTTCCTAACTAGGGAGTACTTTAATCTTCTTCTAATAGACACCCCTAAACTCGTATTATCATCATTTCTTTTTTTAAAAAAAATATAACACAACACCACAATCCAGTGTTCTCTTAAATCTCCTTAGGTATTTATAGAATCTTGATTATAGTCTAAATAATGAAAAAAGATATCATTATATCTAATACAGGTTGGGGAAAATCCCCTTTATTAAAAAAAGATGAATAGAAATCCCTTTTGAACTGGGTTAAGAGAGAAACCATTATAATCCTGAAGACGCAAAGGTAGGAATCCTTATATCTGATAGGCTCAAGATCTCATCAGTACAAATAAAATTACATGTAAACCTATTTAAAAATGGTCAAACTAGACAGATAGACCTATATCCATATAAACCTTGACCCATAGGCCCATCCCACCTCAAAAATATCTACATAACTCATTCTTCACCCACATCACCACCTCTCATTCCACCTGACATCAAAAAAGACCATCCTTCATGACTCCCATCACTGAAGCTAACATACTAATGAAATTGAATCTACAAAGGACCTACCTAGATCTTAAACCCAACCACATCCAACCACGGTCATATCCCGAGTATGCAAAAAGATGATGGGAACCCAGATGAGAACCCTATAGAAATGTAAAAGTGACAAAACTATAGGATAGAATCAAAATTATTGAAGTCATCTACTCACTTGGGCCACATGGTCTCCCATTCCTTCATCCATGACTTATTTCCATGACTCCCATCGTCGATTCCATTTGACTGAAGTAACTGGCACAAATCCAAGTCACTGAACTTAACATCCCAAAAACATGAAACCTTCCACCACCCAGAATGTGTGTCATCACCAGCCATCACTGAATCTACATATATAGTAGTTATAGATACCAGAATAATAGGGTTCACCATGGAAGGGGAAGAAAAATATAGGAAGTTTATGGATATTCATAGAGGACATAAAGAAGCCCGCCAGAGAAACCTATGCAGTTCTAAAATATAGATATGTATAACCATAGGACAGAACCACATGATGGATTATCAATGGAATAATAAAATTAATCTGAATTTATTCAAAATATTAATAAATTCATTTATAGTTCCCAAACTACCAAAAAAAAATAATATGTCACTCTTGGTTTAATGGAAGCTGATTGTGTTTTAGAATCACAAGAAAAAACTCAAATTATATGTATGAATTCATATTATGAAGACACGAGAGTTGATTTTTCATACCAACCAGTGATTGGGTATGGAATTAAGGTAAAAACTACCTTATCATTGAATCCCGTCCAATATTTGAGTTCCAATCATATTTATATCATGTACAACTTAATCATGGAGAAGGTGAATCTTGTTGAGATATCATTGGAATATTATTTGACTCAATAGAAAGTCATGGATATCCTAAAAAAACCAAATTCAAGGGATGTATTCCATAACATTAGAGTATTTATGGGAGTTTATTCTTTCAAAACTTTCCTATAAAATTTCATGGTTATTTAAAATATTTAATTCCTTTTTATTTATTAAAAATTTATAGAATATATTTAGAGAACTTATTGAAATATGGGAGAGAAAATCTATTTTATTTTTTAGGTTATCATAAAGAGTGAGAGTAGTTGATAATTATTCCAAATGATAGAGATATTAAAGTGTTGGAGCTGGTGTTTTGTGAACATATCATTTACTAATTTTTACTTTGTTAAAAATACAAAGGATTATATTGAAGATCCCATTGAGAGATATTATATATTTAATACTGCCCATGAATTTTATTGAAAATGGAGGATGTTATTTTATCTCAATAGAGATATAGTGAAAATTTCATTGGTCTTACACCAAGAGAATAAGTTCTATAACAATCATTATTACATTATTTAGTAAATTTTTAAGATTAATTTTGTATTGGGGGAATGTTATAACATATTTATTGAGGTAATTAAATCGTAATTTTGGTATGTTTTAAGGTTGTTTCATTGGAAACATTCTTGTATATGAGTTTCAACCTCTATAGAGATGATTATAGATGTAAATTAATTAAATAAATGAAGTTTTATTATATATTAACGAACCATGACATGAATAGTGTGTTCTCACTGGATCATAGTTTAGTAAATCTCACAAATAAGAAAATATTTCATATGTGAGAAAAAATATATCTCATGTGAGTTTGATTAAATATTTTATATGAATGATTTAATATAAAGTGATAGTATTCATTTCATATAAGTTTTGATCACACCTTGATGTATCTAATATAGTAAATAGTTTATCTAATTTGAGTATGGAGTTTTTTTTACATGAGATGACCATTCAGAAATCGTACAAGTCATGCCGTAATGGGTCGTTTGATTATTTCTTAATAGTAGATTATACATTGAAGAACCAGATGGTGAAATTATCCTCTATGTTGTTTTGTGAGTAAAGTGTTCTCACACCATTAAATATTGGTTCACACCTCAATATGTGGTGAAATATATAAGACCACAATATAGTAACATAACTATTGTACTCAAACTTGCGTGAATATGTTTTTAGGATTTTCTCGTTCTAAATATTCATATTGTAATAAACTATGGTACATGTTACACATCATAATTAGTCAGACTACAGAAGTTTAAAATATATATGGTTCTAAAAGATTCAAATATAACACACTATAATCTATTTTTCAAGTCATAAATCTAGACAATGATATCACAAGATACTCTGTGATCCTTTGTATTTATCCTTATATAAATTTTGTATATTAGGACCACACCATTGAAGAGATAATCAAGAAATAATTTTTCTTATATCTATAAATATAGGGTTTATATCCTATAGATAGTGTGTGTGGTGAAAAATGGATACTTTGAGATATACATTTACCTTTCCAAGTGTAACTTGACACGTAATTTAGAAGATAGATAAGGGTTCACAGAAAGTCTAAATTGTATTGGTATATGAGGTATGGGAAGAGAAGATCATTAAACCATTAAACCCTCACTATTATTATTATAATTGGGTATTCAAGATAATCATATCTCATTATTATTTATTCTTTTTATACTAAATTATTATAATGGGTAGTGGGATTGTAAAAACAACACACTATGGATTATCCACTTCAGAATAAGGGTTGATGATCCTTGGAAAAACTCTTGTTTCTATGAGTGTTCTTACTTACTAAATCCCTCACCATCACATCATCACCACTATTGTCTATTACCACTAACTAGAAATAATAATCATGTATTTTTAGAGTTTTTGTTTTTTAAAACAACTTATGTACACCCTCACCCCTCAATAGTGGTATACTCTTTCCTAAGACTTAAACTAGATACTCAAAATATAGTGGCTATAGGTACACATTTTATTTATTAAATAATAGTTAATTACCTATTTGATTATAATTTTACACATTATTTTATATCTTGAAATTTTGGTTGAAATTTTAAAACTTTGCCTCAAGGTATAAAGTTTCTTATAATTGAAAACACCATGTGGTAAAGTCATTACATCTCAGGTATATAACTCTCCCTTATTTTCTATTTATTAGAAGAATCACACATTAAATATTCTTATGCACCCTTTGGTAAAATTTGATTTTATATTGAGCATGGATTTAATGACTTGAAATATGACCCAAACCAACTTCCTATAGAGTGAAATCGCATTCTATATATTAATATACCCTATTATTCTACACATGTTCAAGAAGAATTATGAATCTCCATTGAAAACTCCTTATCATGTATGGACATTGTTTCCTTATTCATAAGAATATCTAGATCAACTGATTTAGATAATTTAATGGATCATCCTTGAGTAAATGACCCTTGTGATGGAATATGTTGATTTATTCCTTTAAGGGTTTCTTGGACTTCCTCTTGTCTGAGATTTTGAGTTCTCAATAGAGAATTTACTTGGAGATCTTCCCATGTCAATGTGTCCTTGTAGAAAGACCCTCATTATAATAGAAGCGTTGAAAAAGAAACTATAGTAAAACTTGGAGTATGAATTTATATTCCATGATATTTATCCATGGGGATCCCCAATCCTCTTTGTCATGAAAATTTAATTTTCAATGTATCTTTCTATTTACTATCATGAGATTAATATGATCAAGATAATGAATATGTTTTCACTATCAATAATTGATGACTTACTCGATTAACTACATAGGGATCAATACTTATATATGGGTGATCTTTATTAAATATATCATCAACTAAAACTAAAAATGATGATATTTAATAGACTAACTCACATAGTTTTTATAGAGAAAATGAGTTCATAATGTTTTAATTCAGTCTCACTAATAGTCTATAAATATTTATATTTACGATGAGTAGATTTCATAGAGGTGTCCTTGAAAAATTTATCATGGTTTTTATAGATGATATTATTATATATTCCAAAATAAAGGAATAGAATAAGGATCATTTGAGTATTGTGCTAAAAAATTCAAAAAGAAAAATTAAATGGAATGTACTGTGAATATTGATTTTGGATAGGGAAAGTTAACTTCATGGGGTATTATATCATAATAAATAAGATATGTGTTGATCAATCAATGTAAATATTATAAAAGAATGTCCCAGACTAGAATGTATGATGGATATTCATAGTTTTCTAGGATTATCTAGGTATTATTGATAGATTTAGATCAACTTATCTTTATTGTCAAACCCACTAACCATGTTAACAATGAAAATATTAATTTATTTATTATTAGATGAATATAGGGAAAGCTTCATAAGGATTATAAATTTTCTATTCTATTCACTTTTACTCACACAAACTATGTGTAGATAATGGATTGTGATATACATTGATTATTCTAAATAACATGTTTAGTTTTTGACACATGTGACATGATAAATTCATATCCTATTCTTTAATAAATATAAAGATAAATTAAATAAACTACCTAAAACAAGATCTTTATTTAGTTATGGTAATAATTTTCTTAATTATTTAGATACATTCTCACTATTAATAAATGTTTGGTTAATATATAAGTCAAAATATTCTATAGTGTATATCAGTAAAGAAGGACCTAAACATAAATACATAATGATCGTTAGATCTGATCAAATAATGTGATTAGAAAATCAATTACCACTAAAAATATACTAATAATGAAGTAGATGTTAAATATAGAAATTTAGAAAAGGTCGAATCAATGATAAGGATTAAAATATATCAAATCAACTAATATATAAAGGATAGACATGGGAATTATTATGTTAGGGATAATACCCTACCTTGATCAAATAACTTTTAACCATATATCCTAGAGAAGATTAAGGAATAAAAAATATTAGAGAGGAGATAAAAATAAATATAGAATAAAAATTTATTTAAAAAATATAAAAGTTTAACATTGATAAAGATATATTTATATGATTTGTGAAATTATTGTGTGTAACTTAATGGCCTGCGATAAATAAGGAGCTATTAAATGATACATACAACTCAAATTTATCTATCCACTCAGGAATCATAAAGGTGTATAAAATATCTGACTGAAATTATAGTGGGAAGATATGAAAAATGATATATTCTATATATATTAAAGTTATTTTAATACTAGAAACTTAAAGAATAATTATAATAATCCAAGGGGATGATGCAACCATAATACATAATAATCGAGAAATGGGAAAACATCACCATGGATTTTTCCATGGGCCATCCAAAGAAATATAAAGTAATTAATGTAAAATGGGTTATAGTGGGTTGTTTTACAAATACTTCTCACTTTATTACCTTTTTATAATACTTATTAACTGGTTAAATTTATATGATATATATCATAGAATTAGAGAGGTTTCAAAGAACAAAACTATTGATTATTTATAACTGAGATCCAAGGTTTTATTTTTATTTTGGGAGGTTTCTTCAACATACATTGAACATTGAATTGAACTTTATTATTAAATATAACCCTCATAAAAATGTTCAATTTTTTAGGACCATTCACCCTTTATAAGACATTGTTTGAGTCCAATCAATTTATTTCAATTATGGTTGGGATCAATATCATCCATTGGTTGAGTTCACATACAACAATATCTACTACTCAAAAATTCATGTGGATCCTTATGAAGCTTTATAAGGTAAAACATATTTTACTCCAATGTTTTGGGATGAATTTATAGAATGTAATGTATTGGTATTATAACTGATGATGAAAAAATATATACCATTGAGAAACACATCATAGCATAAAAGAGTTGAAATAAAATCCATGATATAATCGTTGGATGAGACGTAGAGTTTAATGATATAGATAAAGAAACATTTTTGAAATAAACTTGTAATGGAATCAAGAGTTTTGGGAAGAATGTAAAGTATATACCTAGATATATTGGATACTTTTATGATTCTTAATCATGTTGAAGTTGTGGAATATCAACTGAAACATACAATCGACCTATCACAAGTAAATAAAATGTTCCATGTATCACATTGTATGTATCACAACCCACCCCCACTAAAAACACCTTTTAGTGCAACAATAAATACAAGATTAACCCATCAATCCCAACTATAATAGGGTATTGTATACAAACTACAACCAATGAAATAAAAATATAAATAAATGGCATCACCCTTATAAAACCCAAGAACATTTTTAATACACACAAATGAACACCATGATATAAAAATAAAAAATATATCACATAATTATTATAATACCATGTAGATTCAAAGGTATCTAAAATAAAATACGAAAAAGAAAACTCATGTGGAAGCTATTTTGGTAGTATCCCTAATCCATGAGCTAATAACATCCATCTCGATCTCTAAATACCTCCTGGAAACCATATATATATGGGTGAGAAAACATTTATACTTAGTAGGATCCTTCTCAATACCACTTGTGAAAATGTGGAAGAGTTGTAATAATGATTTATTAAATTAATAGCATAAACAACTCACACTTATATCTCTTCAACAACCACCCAACATCAATAATGATCACTCAACAAATATTTAATCCATGAATAATTACATAATAATAAAATAATATGGAAATAATGTACTCCATAACCACTTATCTATTGGTCTTTTTCACTCATTCTCCAAAAACAGACATCTTGAGCTCAATTCCATCCACAGCTGTGAAACAGCACAATATATATATATATATATATATATATATATATATATATATATATATCATGTCCCAAACATGTAACAATTACCAAAAAAACAAATTCACACACACACACAGATATATATATATATATATATCCACATACCTCATTGACATCTCATATACATTAGAGAAAGGTATCGTTAATATGAATTAAATCAACCTTGTACCCTCCTCCTATCATGCATGACCCTGGCTATGTATCAGATCCTCTGTCAAATCATCATCCCATCAACATAACCTAACTAATTCTTATAGTATATTACATACTATAATTTATGTTGTTATAGGTTGTATTATTGTACTTCATTTGAGTTATCTTAGATTTTACGACACTAAGAGGGGTGTATGGGGAAGTGGGAGTAGTCTGTAATTTGTTCTCTCACCAACATGGATATTAGGGAAAACATCTATACCCAACACATTTGGCATCTGTGAGGTTATATAAACTGGGATGGGTGTGTACGAAATAACAAGGAATATATATAATATATAAATCCACACATAATCCCAAACTAAGGTTTTATACCAAAATAGTATTTCTACACCCATCAAAACAACCACGTCATCTCTAAAATTCTCTATAAATAACGACCACATATACGAAAAAACAAACCCAAATATACAAACAAAAGATATAAAAAAATTTATAATCTTACCATTCTAAACATTCCATTCCCCATTATGGATTTACCATTTTATTAGACATGTTAAATTTATTATTCAATTAAATAACCAATAACCCAGTTCACTCCACCCATTTATTATACAATTCAATCATGAACATTTCATTAATACCCATAGCTTATTCAATTTTAATCTCATAACCATTACCACATTAATTATCTCTAAATTTATTCATTTTGCATTGGGAATCTATAACACATCCACACAACAAACAACAAACCACCACACAGCTACTATGCATCTCATGCCAACATCCACCACAACAACCTAAACTTTTCCCGCACAACTATCCACACAAATACACTACCACAACCAACATAATCATATTAACAATAAAAACCTATTGTAAATAAATAGAAATTAATTCTGGAAATAAGGAACTTAAATAATCATTATTTTAATTATACTTTCATATTAATTAATTATCTATCATATGATTGATAAGACAATAACTAAATATATAACATAACTATTTGATTAACATCTATTTGTGTCAAACATTTTAGGAAATTTGATTCCAAAAATTTAATCATGTCATAAATACACTTATCATATAAATTAATAACACTTTAAATATAACATCAATAGAAACCAAAAATCTTGTAATAACATGGAATCTTATAAAGAACATTTGTTCACCCCTTCCCCTACTGTCCTAATTAGTCTATTTCATTATCTTCATTAGTTTAATCATTTTCATCCATCCAAATTAAGTAATTAGTTCTACTTCTACACTATAAAACAAAATAATAGAGATTTATCAGATCCCCTACCTCAGTAGAAGCTTCATGGAACACCAGACATGAATAAAATATCAAGGTATCAACCATTTATAAACTATATAGATACCACCTCAAGACATAACTATAATGAACCATCATCAAACTAAACTCAAATATTTACCAAAACCAAATAACCTCACTTTTAAAACCTCTAATAAATGAAAGATAACTTCAATAAATAAATAATTTTATGTAAGATTTTGCCTTGGATAAAAGAGAGAAATAGCCATGAATCAATTAGTTTTATCCCTTAAGAGAGATGGGTGGGAGGCACTAGGAAAGTGTAATGACTCGGATTTTCTATTTATTATTTTTAAATATTATATGGAATTAATTCGAGATTGGGCACAAAGACGTAACATCATTCCAAGGTCCAGTGAGCCCGGAATGGTGGTTTGAACCTTTTTAAAGTAAGGTGAGTCGGCACTTGTGCGCGGTTGTGGAAGTTTCCAAATGGATGCCCGGATTAAAAATCTAAGCACACTGTTGCGTCCAGGACAAAGACTTTACCTAAGAATGTGGCTCACCTCGACCAGCTCGGGTCGAGGGAAAAAAGTTAATTTTTGGATGTTTTAAGTAAAATAAAATAAATTAAATTAACGAGTTTATTTTAGTTCATTTAAGGAAACATTCGCGGCAGCGCGGAAACGACGCAATTGTTTCCTAAATTAATGGCGCTTCTTAATGACTTTGAAATGGAAAGTCAAAGCCATTAATACTACCACATAATTAAATGCCAACATGTTTTCCCTTTTAATGGGTTAAGAAATTGTACGTCATTGGCAACGTAGAGAGAGGAAACTCTGCAGAATCCGCAGCGCGTTGGAGCAGATTCTCGATGACGAACGACAATGGATCGAAACCAAGGATCATTGCGCCGACATTGAAGGATCTCAACGAAAAAGGCAGCACGACACCTTCATCAGTGATTGATCCTTTCAAAAGGTAGGGTTTTTATTTTCGATTTCTTTTCCCCGTGTTTGAGATTAAACGACTAACGCGGATCAACCACGAACAAGTTGATCTGTGGATTTGTGCATTCTTGCGGGAGGGATTTTTTTTGGGAAGATTATGGGGAATTGATCCATGCTTCATGTTGTTGTTGATTCTTGATCCATTTAATCCTATTAATGGGATCAGATCAATGTCGTGACGAACGACGGCAGAGTTTCGTTCCTCAATTTTGTTATTTGGATTTATTCCTCCTTTTTTCCCACACGTTCTTCAGGTTCTTCGCGGGGCGACTAACAAAGGATCATTGCGCATCCATTCTGTGACACAACGATCCCAAATCGAAGGTTTGACATCGCAACGACCTTGTGGTGGTGCGGCGACGATGGTGGACGACGAATCGGACCGAATCAGAAAGAGAATTCTTCGAGCGTTCTTCATGCGGGAAGATCGGAACACGTTTTCAAAGCCGATCGGAGGCCCGAAAATGATGGAAGTATCTTCATGGTGTCGGGGCGACCAGAAACTGGAAGTTTTGTTGCGATCAGACAACCAGATTGATGATTAGAGCAGCAAGGGAGGCGCACCGACGAAGAACGTCGTTTCTAGAAATTTCCAGAATACACGGCGTGTACTTCTGAAGAACACGCCGTGTAGTACTGGAATTGGAGGCTAGGGTTTTGGGGTCAGATAAGAATCACACTGCGTGTGACCCTAGTCACATGGTGTGTTAGACCTTCCCTGAAGCTCGGCGTGTACTTTGGGGAGTACACGGACACGGGATGATCTACACGGATTCAGGTGGCACGGCGTGTACAGCTTGGCAGAGGCGGCTACGCGGAACTCAGCATGTATCCCAAGGAGACACAGACATGGGATGGAGTACACGACCATGTACTCCATCACACAGCCAGACAAGGCCAGCAGGGCGGGTCACCCCGTGTGCAGTTTACACAGGTCGGAGTACACGAGTTGGTGACCGTGTACGGGCACATGGCCAGAGTACACGAAGCCAACCCTAGTTACCCAGACACGGCGTGTACTCTGTACTACACGTCATGTACTAAGTTTTTCTACACGACCATCCTCACGACATGGGCCATTGTACACAGGCAGTACCCGGGGTCGGACAACATGGCGTGTATCATTTCTACGTAGCATGTACTTTTTGGAAAACGGCTTGGTCCTTTTGTTCACCGTTCCTTGAACATATTTCATTTGGGTTAGTGCCCCTTCTTCTTGTTTCCCTAAAGGTCATGCGTCCTTCCCTCACGCAGGACTATGATCTCTTCAGCAGGACTTTCTGTGATAGAGTCAAGCATCCATCTGAGAGGCCCGGATTGAGATCCTCTATCCATTCCAGACCCTAGGTTGAGTCAGGCATCGACGTGACCAACTCAATCGGGTGTTGATCCTCTACCTAGCAGGTGAATTCTGGATGAGTCGTTGTATCCTCCATGGCCCCGAAAGTGATCCTCATCTGTGTATCAAGATCTTTCCCACTCAGGAGTGTGTCTCCCGTAATGAGTGCTTCTATCTACCGTAACTTTTCCACTCATGAGTGTGTCTCCCATAATGAGTGTAGCTATCTCTCGTGACGGTTTCCGATGAACATCACTTCTCAGAAGGATGTCATCAGAGCTATAGGACTCGTGGAGTGTGTTCTCCCGGAATGAGCGCATCACGGAATCTTCAAACAGAATCCCTTACGGGGGTATGCGGTTGTGTGACTTGTCTCCAGACCACGGGTCTGAGTTTTGAGTATGTCTGGTTTTGTTTTATATGTTCTGTAAACATATATTTTGCATAGATGACTGTACCTTTACTTTGTATTGCTTTGTGGTTTTCGGGGTCATCTACTGAGTATTGTTATACTCACCCCTGCATGGGCTTTGCCCGCACGTGTGGTGTCTTGTGCAGACAAGAAACCTTTTGACAGAGTTTAGGGCGGACCAGGACAGGACTGAGCTTTCTGAGTTCCCTACTGGCCGAGGCATTCCTACGGTTATGAGCGGTAGTCCTTGTACCTTTTGTTCTTACAGGTTAGACTTTGCAGTTTCAAGATCTTGTTTGTTTGTTTTTGGTGGGCTTGTATTTTTGGCCCAGTTTACTTTTACAGTACTCTACCTTTCATCGTACTCTGTTGGTTGGGGTTTAGTTGTATGCATGCATTTTTTTTCTTAGTGTTTTACTTTTCAGCATTTGTGCGCTTGGGGATGTGTGCATGTGTACAGGTACTTAGGCAATTCCTTCCATGTTCGTGATATTCCTACTCGGTGCTAGTCATCATCCACTGGCCTATTGGATTCGGGCTTGGGGAGTCACGGTGCAGGCCCCACTGGGACGGGTCGTGACAGAAATGATCATGATCAACTAGGGATTAATATAAAAAGGATAAAAATTTATATAAAGGAATCATAGCCTTTATTTAGAGAGAAAACTATATAGGACTTCACCAAGGTATCGAGACCTCAACCAAGGTTATGGTGTCTCTAAGGAAATCAAAATATGAGATCCAAGTTGATTAAAATGGTTATCTGATCCTCATAGCAATGGTTGTTTTGGTCATTTTACATTCATTTTATAAACACTTTGGTGTGTTTTTACCCAAAATTTCCATAAAATATTTTTACCATGTATTTTATAAAGTATTCACCATGGAATGATCTCAAATTTCCATTCTATATAGGGAATCCCCTTCACACTATAACATGCACCATTTTATATGAGTCCCAGTTTTGAACCTCAAAAAATGGTTATAAATTACCAAAGTTTTTTCCACCCTAGGTAATAGATACCTTAACATTATATAGGAATCAAAAAATGTCCACCTCTCTTAACTATACCCTGGAAAATATCTTTTTGAACACCAAACAGCCACCCTTTCTTCACTGAATCATGTTAGGTGCCTTGTTGATCCCCAAGAAGCCACCACGACACCCTGTATATAACAACCATGGTGTGAGTGTCTCCACACACTATAATATAAAACATGACAATGGAAATGTATTAAAACATACATAAGTTACATTTTATAATATAAAAATTCATAATATTTTACAACTTTTCCAAGATTATATGCTCCATAGTATGGTACGACCATGCACACCTCCATGATTATTACCCCTCTAACTATTTTTATAGGGAAATAATCCAAGAACCACACCCATTAAATAGTCACTTCAATATCATGGAGTATCACCAGGACAAAAAACAGACCAACATAAGAATTTTATGTCTTTTCATCACTAACTCTTCAAAATTCACAATTCACTACACTCACAACCCTGAAATATCTAGCACCACCATCTCCATCATAGTAATTTTGGACTCCATAGAGCCAAAACATGATCCTTTCCTTCTAAAACACCATTAAACTCCCTCTAGACACTCAAAGGAACCAAAAAAACACCATGTAACTATTTAATAAGGGGTGATCTATTAAATTAGATACCTCTAAAAAATTCTCATCCTCAAGTATCAAAACCAAAACTAGTAGGAAAACTATAACCACCACTCCCAACATTACCCTAAAGGTTCCCCTAAAACAGAGAAAATTCCATTAAAATCACAAAAAACATCATGTATAAATTATTTGAAACAAATTAACACTTATTTAAATGTATCTTCATCAAAGAAATAAAGGTTCAAAATAACTGAGGGTACTAAGAAAACATTTATGACTCACATTACCATCCAAATTCTTCCAAACCACCATGCCTTCATAGAACAAGAACAAATTGGATAACTCATCTTTAAAATAACTTCACTTGAAGATACTTAATCGTGACCATAAACTCCATCAACATTTCATCATCCTCTATATCCAACTACCCCTAATGGATTAAATCAGTTCCATTGTGAAAATATCAATGAATCTATGACGCATGGAAAATTCCATGAATTCAGTCCAAATATATGGGAAGTTCACTCTAATGCACCACTTACTTAATGTTCTCTAACACCTCAAAAGGACTAATGAACCGGTGATAAGGCTTACTCTTAAATATAAACCTCCATTATACACCATTAATTGAAACCCTCTATAATATATGATCTTTTACCTCAAACATCAGAGGCCTCATCCACCAATTAACTAAGATTTCTAAAGGTCATTTGGCACCTTCACCCACCATCACTTATAAATTCTTGGTCGTTATGTACACAACATTGGTTCTAAGGACTTCTAATTATCTAACCTCATCTTAACAAAATAAATATATTCATTTACACCCATAAAATGCCTCGAATGGATCCATTCCAATTGAAGAGTGGTATCTGTTTTTATAGGAAAACTCAATTAAAGTATGGTGTTTCTCCCATGGTCATAAAAAATTTGAAACAAAGGAACACAATATATTCTTTAGTTTCTAAATACTCTATTATTTATGATTATTTTTTCAAATATATAATTTCATGATAAAGCATAGATGAGAGATAAAATAACCTTGAATGCCTCCTCACACTTTCAAGGTAAAATGAGGATTTTAATAAAAGATGATGGTCCCCAATACTCCATGAGTCCTTGTTATATCATCCATATACTGACTCTCTAAAACATTATTACCACCCCACTCCCTAATTTCTAATAAATGATATGAATTCATCAACCTATCTAGAATTATCCAAATAGCATCACATCCCCCTTGGTCTCATGGTAAACCGGTGATGAAATCCATAAAAATTTTCTCCCATTTACATTAAATAAAATCTAGTGGTTGTATAAAACCACTAGAAATATGATTTTATACCCTAAACTATCAAAAGACCAAGAATTATGACATGAAATCCACTAAAGAACAATTTTTCCCTTTCAACCAGAACTAACTCCTCAAGGAATAGTAAGTGTTGGATATACAAGAGAGAATGCTAAAGGTGAAATATGAAACTCATGAAGAACCTTATTACACATCACTAAAAGAATAACAAATCTACTTTGAAATAACATATGATGTTGATCATCCTTCCACCTTCCCTTGAGATCATCTCCATGAAAGACATGATCACATATCAGCTTCAACCCTGAGTCTCCCCACTAAGAATCCTCTACCTGATATATCAAGGATGATTAAACTATCATCTCATGTAAGAAAACTATACCACCATCATCATTAATATCAAGATACATCGCTTTAAGATCCTCCATCAATATCCAACCATCTTTGTATTCCCGAAAAATATATCCTTTAAAATTATAGACCATCACATTATAAACTATATTTCCTTTCACCAGGGTGTAAGAGATCATTTAATCTTAGTTTCGTAAGAACTCTATCATCTTCTGATAATGTAGACTAAATGAAACAACCTACCTCCAGTAATATAGAGTTAATTTTTATTTTACTACATTGACACAAGATAAAATATATCATGTCCCAAAGTATTCACTAGTTTAGTACACTTAGGGGTAGAATACATACACAATTCTCACATTAAATTTGAAAACATGAAATGCAACATAATATTCTAGTGAGAAAATTATTATTTCTTCTAGTATATCCTTAAAATAATTCATAAATCCTTTCTTGGTAAACTAGGTAAATTCAAACATAATAAAGTGAGAGCTCAGAAGCTCAGTAATGTAAAGCATACAACATAAGCTATCATGGGATAAAAAAGAATAAATAATATATTAGAGATATACATTAATTAAATATTCCATATAAGTAATATCATAAAAAATTTACTAAATCTATTGATGAAATTGAAACATAAATAATAAAATGGATAAATAAACAAGTTTCATTATGATATAATTCATAATATCAGATATTATAATCTTATTGTAAATGCCTCATGCCATTAAATCATACATAGATAGGTATGACGTGTAAAAAATACCCAAAATAGTTAATCTCAAGAGACATATCAATGAATTTAGGTCCTATAATGGACCTCACCCATCAACTAATAAGTCGAATTCATTCATCATATTAATAAAATAAATAAAAACATAAATATTCATATTGAAAAACAAGAATATAGAATGTTAATATTTTACCTAGTAAATAATAAAAGATACATGATTATAAGTAATATAGTGTAATATTGTGGATGGAATCATTAGTTTATATACCCATAAAATTATGATACTCATCAACGGGTGTTGACATATAATAAATTACTTTTAAATGATCCTTGGAACATTTTTTGAGGAAAATACCTCTTTCATTTTGAAATTTCTTATTTAAAATATAAAATTTTTAGGATGTTAGGGAAAACATTATCTTTGGGAATAATCATGGAAACTTTTAAAGGAACATTAAATTTAAGGAATATATATGATAGAAAGAAAATTCATTCATGTGGTAAGGTTTAAAATAAATATTATATTCACACCTTTGATAAAAAGTTCATCATGCCTAAAATAACAAGAAGATCCATTTTAAAACACTTTATTAAAATTAAAACATGGTTAAAAATTACTTTAATCATTCATTGGAGAAAATTAAAAACATTCTTGACAATATTTTAAAGAAAATATGAATATAGATGAAAAATATTCTTGACTGAATAGAAACCCAAATTCAGTTTTCCTAAAATACATTCTATCAAAATTTTGATTACTAGAGAGAGTAAAATTAAAAAGTAAATTTTTTATTTCAGGAAATAACTAGAGGATAATAAAATAAATGGTTTTTAAGATAAAAATATCATATATTTCCTCCAATATATACTTTAATATATAAAATCCTAAATAACGATGAGATTTTGAAATAAACACTCACCACAAGATTGACTTTCTTAGTAAGTACTTTTAACCTGCTATATAATAAATTTTAATTTATTTTAATTTTATAAAAGAACCATATAAAAACTTATAATATACTATATTCTCAATTTATAATATTTCAACACCCTTTTATTAATAATTATTTATTAAAATCATTATTTATGAGTGTTAACTGTTACATTTTTTATGTTATTTTTAGTTAGGTAATTTTTCTCCATACATATTGATCATGATTCTGTCATATAAAAAACCATAATAATTTCATTATTATAATATTTCATCATTATATACAATTTTATAACCATTCATATAAAGTAGTGATGAAAAATTAATTATGTCACTTCGTGGTGATGGTAGTCTGTATGTACGGGTGACTGTTGTTCCCACTTTTCAATTGATTGAACAAAATAATGGTAAATAATAGTTAAGTTTTATATAATAGTTATTATATTATAAATATAATATATATTTATTAAATATATCCTTATTACCAGTCATTTAAGTAGAAATGAATAATGAATCGCATCACTTGGTGGAGGTGGTTGTCCACACGTACGCATAGGCAAAGTTATTCCTTACCAATGGTTGGTAAGGAAAGAAGGTAGATAAGATCTTATAGTTCCAAAATAAAAAATTATATCATAAACTTTAAATCCATCATAAAAACCGACCATCAAATTTACTAATGGAAAATTAATCATATCTCTATGTGGAGGTGGTGGTACACATATATATTCAAATGATAATTTCATTTCTCATTTAATGAAAAGAATGTAGAAAATGTTTTTACCATATTCATAATAAGATATTTTTATATTTATGATACTAAAATAATTCTGTTAACATGGATATAATATATTTATAGGAATTAGAATAAGGAATAAACTCTTAAATCATCGATAAATATGATTATCTATTCTTTTTCGAGACTTCCTTTGGTTTACCCCTTAATCATTCTTATGATGGTATTAGGGGAATAATAAAATATTGAGAATAAAAATATATAATATAGGAATTTTTTAGGGTAGGTATTGGCTGATTTAGAGTGCTCAAAAAATTGTGAATAATGGAGGACAGTATGTTACCTTTTATAAGTGAGGGGTGGGACACACATGGAATTACTTAAAATATTTAAATAATATAAATTAATTTTCCTTTTAAAGTGGCACCAAAATTAATTTTGATGATTAAAAATGTATAATAAATTTTAATCATAATTGTGACTACAAATTTTTACTCTTTTTTACTATTCATTATGAAAAAAATTAAGTTAATATTTTTAACTAAAATTAATTTTGATGATTAAAAATTTGGAATAAATTTTATCAAATTATCATTTTACAATATTCATAAATTAACATTAATATAATTGTGAAAAACTCATGGGAACCTATTTTTATAAAACCAAATTAACTCTAAAAAATATTTTACAGTTAATTAAAGTATAATGTCGATTATAATGGAAATAATTGGATTATATGAAAAAAGGAGACTTATTTTTATTTAAAATTAAAAAAAATTAACCTTTTATATACTTTATTAATAGATAATAACTAAAAATAGTTCGTATTTGAGATAACACGTTACTTAGATTTTAAAAATGTGAAGAATGTCTTTCAATGTTAAATAGTACATTTTTATATGAAATATATTACCACTTAAATAAATATTTGGTCTATAAAAAATGCTTCTTAATATTTTATGCTATAATTATATCATTATAATGTCACTCTTTTTGTCCTTAGAGTGTAAGTTTCCTAATTCCAAGAATTCCTTGGGTTTCCTCATTATTCCCTTAAAAGGGGGATGTATCAATAATAAAAACATTTGAAGCCATTTGGGCTGTTGGATGGAAATATTTCTAAAAAATATTTGAAATTCACCCTAAGTAATTTTGACATGATGCATTAAAAAATAAAAAAAAATTCATAAATTTCTGCTGATAAAAATTTTAAATTTATTTTTTAACCAAATTATTGAATAAATATATGTGCATTGAATTATTGTTTCCATATAAATAAAGGCTTAATATAATAAAATATCGAGTATTAAATTATTACCTCTTATATAAATTTAATCTTAAAATTTTCCAAAATGTCCCATAATGAACAGATTTGGCTATTTATTCATTATAAATTAGGTATGTTCACACATCATCTCTTCTATCTTATGATTTATCAAAAGTAACTTAACTAACCAAGTTTTCTAATTCTTCAACAAGTGTTCTGTAGTGCCAAGAATATGGATTATTTCTTCACAGTAATATAAATAATGTTCTGATTATATTTCCTTGGATGCGAGTATATGATTTTAGACTAGCATGTACTTCCTTACTAAATATATATGGAACACATCATGAACTGTATAGAGGTTAGGTGGAATTTCCAAATAGTAATCTAAAACTCTTATTCCTTCTAGAATATCAAAAGGACTGATGTACCTAGCACATATTTTTTCTTTATTACTAAATCTTATAACTATAACAACCCTATTATTTTTATTACATTCATAAATTATTTATTGACATTAAATTACACTTAATAAAACCTGAAATATCAAGAATTATATTGTATTAGGAAATTATTAATGTTACCTAACAAATTAAAACATCAAATATAATATCATTATTGAAAACATCCTTTACATGACCACAACATTCCTTCATACTTAACATTGCATGGGATAACCTGAGGAAATACATAATAAAGGGGTTATCTATAAAGTCGAGTAAGGGAATGAACTTGGAATAAAAAGAGGAAGAAAAAACATGTTGTAAAATAGGCATATCAATGGAGAATAAATGAAACATGAATATAAAGTCCAGATATATCATGATAATCATAACATAGAAATGTAGAAACAACTTAAAACATTTCATTATAGGTAAATGATAAACTTCCAAGCCATCATAGTTGATAAATTACCATAAATTAATTAGGTAAAACACTTTCCCAACATGTCATATCATGATAAAAAATATTACCCAATGCATTCGAGAACTATATAATTCTGGGTCCACCCATCACTTTCATTTCATTCTCATGCTTAAGTGTTCCACGTAGATCATGAAGCATGGATTTATTCATCATAATAATTTTTTAAATGATAAAGTTTTGTAGAATAATTACATTTAAGTCATAAATAAAAGAGTTATATGTGTATAAAAGTGAACACCATTGATAGGTAATGGGTACGATATTCACTTACACAATTATTTTAGAATGGAGATTCATGGTGCAATTTTGGCAGCCTAATGGTGTGACATAAAAATTCATAAAAATGGGTTTATAAAATATAAAGTTGTATCTAATCATATATAAATGAAGTGGAATGTAATAGGTCCATATAAATACATATACCAAAATAAAGAATTTGGAAATATAAGGTATATCATAATAAATAAACATAAAGGCAAAGGATAAATGGAATAACTCTTATGAAATTTCAGCATGGTAACGGGTGTATGTGGGGGGATTAATGAACGATAAAGTGGTATATAATCATTAAAAATAATAAGGAAAGTATTGGGGTGGTTTTAAAATATTCCCCATAATTTTTAAATGAAAATAAAATGGTGTAACAATATAAGGAAACTTGGATAAAAATGAGAATAGAAGGAACCCTTACTTGAGTATGTGACTTCAAAAGTTTGAAGAGTGTATTTTGGAGAGATTAGGGAACCTTGGGATAATTTCGGAGATGGTATGACAGAGTAAGAACATGATCCAATTAGTTTTAGTGAATAGAAGTGGGATCTTGGGTGGGTTTATGTAGGAAATGAGAGGGGAATTATTTAATATTTCACAAACTTAGGTTTGGAATCTCTATAATTAAATATTCAAAACCAAAAACATTACAATGGTTTTCCCCCATGGTTTTTGACAATGAGGAGTGGAAAAATTATTTTATAAGTCCATTGTCTGAATATATTAAAATAATATCCTTGATTATGTAGAGCTGAGTCACATAATTAAAGAAATGAACTTAAAATCATAAAATATATTATACATTTTGGAGGATTCACAAAGGATCTATAAAATAATTGAAAAATATATAAAATAACTTTATTTTAAAGTTAAAATCTATATTTGGCCTAAAATACCTTTTATAGTTTTTATTACATCACTATTGGGCTATTATGATGTCATAAAAAACATTATATATATGGTATTTAATTTTTACCCAAAAAATTAGATTGTCTCAAAAAATTATGAAAAAATAACTATTGGATAATTTTTAAAACCTGATTCCAAAAATAATATTTATTTTATCCAAATAATTTTCTAAATATTTTAACTTTTACTTTTAAAATAAAAACTAACATTTATTAAAAATTGACAGGCTTTGACAAAAACAGTTTTTAAACATTAAAAAATTACATTTGGCCTCATAAAAATTATATGATCATTTATACTTAATAAAATTAATTTAGTAATAATATTTTATTACCATATTATTTATTAATTCATCAAAATAGATTTCTTAATTAAATTTTAATATTATCCAAAAATGTTATTTTTTCTTTAAAAATAATAATAAAATAAAAGTATATTTACTATTCTATGCAAAAATAGTGTACATAATCATAATGCTAGGGTCTTGATACATATCTCTTTATTAACCCATCATATTCCCTAAGAGTAAGGTGTGTGATGATTTAGCTTTCATGGGTCTATTCGGTGAACATGGTTTGGATCATGATCTCATTGAGCTTTAACTTCTCCCATAAATGGTTTTTCTCATGCTTAAATTGCTGGATCTTGGCTTGGGCTTGGTCTAGAAAAAATTACAGAAATGTTATCTTCCTTGGAAGCTCCGAAAAATCGGATTTATAAGAAATGATTCTATTGGTTGAATCCATCACCTAATTTTTTCATATCGAAAAGATTTTTTAAAACCTTATATTTGTACTAGTCATGTGATCACTATTCAATAGCTATATTATCAATGATAATGAGAATTAAATGTAATTTAAATCCAATTGGATATAATAAAACAAATGGAGTGCATGTGTTCTCTATATCCATATTACAAAATAATACATTTAATTATGTCAAAAGGGAAATTTCACTTATAATAATTTGGGTTGTTAAAATCTTCCTCCCTTATGAAATTTCTCCATCAAAATTTTCATTTCCCACATTAAAATATATGAGGGTATCTTTTTTTAATTGCCTCTCTGGTTCCCACATTGCTTCTTCAAACAAGTGGTTTCTCCACAACACTTTGACCAGGTGCATTGTCTTTTTCCGTAGAACATTTTCTCTTAGATCTATTATCTTCATTGTATTCTCCTCATAATATATTTCATTATCCAATGGTACTAATTATAGGTTGATTACATGAAAGGGGTCAGGTATATAATTTATCAATAGGGATACATAGAATACATCGTGTTCTTGAGATAGGTTAGCTGGGATTTCTAGTCAATAGTCCACCTCTCTGATGTGATCAAGGATCTCAAAAGGAACAATATACCTTTGACTAAGCTTTCCCTTCTTCCAAAATCTCGTTACTCTCTTCCATGGAGATATGAATTAGAATAACATGTCTCCAACATCAAACTCTAAGTCTTATCGATAATTTTCATTATATATTTTCTATTGACTCCGAGTAGCCTTAACGTGCTGCTAAATGGTCTTAAAATTCCCCACAATTTCATCAACAATTTAAAGACCTAGTATTTTTAATTCCCAAACAACACCCCAGCATACATGTGTTCTATGCCTCTTCCCATAAAAGAATGTATAGGTAAACATTTGGATGCTTAAGTGGAAACCGTTGTTGTAAGAGAACTCAACCAAAGGAAGATGTTGATCATATCCTCCTTTGAAGTTCATTGATCACTCTCTCAACATGTCCTCAAGTGTGTAGATAGTACACTCATATTTTCCATTAGTTTGAGGGTGATATCAATTATTAAGTTTAACTTTGTATTCAGAGCATGTTGGTTACTATTCCAGAACATAGAGTTGAATCTTGGATCTCGATTAGATATAATCGATAGTGCTACATCAGGCAGCCTCACCACTTATATGATGTATATCCATGAAATATTATCCAATGATAAATCTTCTCAAATCACAATAAAGTGTGAAGTACTTGTAAGATGATCTACCACAACCAATATAGAAGTGTTTTCTCTAGATTTCTTAGTAACCCTGGTGAAAAATTCCATGGTGATGTTTTCCTATTTCCATGTTGGTATGGGTAATGGATGCATCATCCCCTTATATTATTTTCTTTCTAAATTCACTTAATGACATAAGAGACATCTTTATGTATCTTCTATGATATCCTTATTCATATTTTCCAACCAACAGTGTTCCTGGAGATCTTGATACATCGTTTTGCTTCTAGGGTGGATAAAGAAAATTGAGCTATGTGAATTATCCAACAGTTCATTCATTAACTCCGGATTTGATAGTACACATAGTCTTGACCCAAATCTTAAAAAACCTTTTTTATTAAAATTGAACTCTTATGATTTCCCTTCTATAATAGTTTCTACAATCTTCTAAATTCCCACATCATCCCTTTTAGAATCCTTTAATGTCCCCAGAAGAGACAGTTGAGAAATCATTTATGCAAGTATTGATTATGTTCCTTCCTTTATGATTCCCATGTCTATACTATTCAAGTATAAAAACATCATATACTTCCCAATTCTCATCAATGAAAATGTTTTTGGATCCTCTCTACTTATAGTTTCTTCTACATTATTCTCTTTCACTATATGGTAGTGAATTGAGTAGTCATGGTCTTTGATTAGCTCTAACAATCTTCATTGTCACATATTCAAATATTTCTATGTGAATATATACTTGAGGATTTTGTGATCCGTATATATTTTACACCTCTACCCAAAGAGGTAATGTCACCAAATTTTCAAAGCAATGATCACTACATCCAAATCCATATCATGTGTTAGATAATTCTCCTCATGAACTTTCAACTGCCTTACAGAATACACAATGATGTTTTCATTTTGCATCAGCACACAACTCGGTCCCTTATTTAAAGAATCACTAAATACCTAGAAAATCTCTCCACTTTTGGGTAGTGTGATCATGGGAACAGTGATAAGAATCCTTTTCAAATCCTTGAATCCCTCTTCACATTCATCATTATAAGAACACATGACTCCCTTATAAGTTATATTGGTTAGAGGGTTTGATAATCATGATAAATTTCTCAAAAATCAATGATATTACCCAGTTAATCCAAATAAACTATGGATATATGTCCCAGATGTTGTCCTTGTCCATCCTTAAATTGCCTCAGTCTTTGAAGGGTCCATAGATATCCTATTGATTGTAATGATATTTCCTATGAAAGACACTTCCTTCAAATAGAACTCACATTTGTTGTATTTGATATAAATATTTTCCTTTCACAAGTTCTTTAGAATAGTACTTAAATTATCTTCATGCTCCTTATTACTTTTGGTGTATATTAGAATATCATCAATAAAGACTACCAAAATTTTGTCGAGGTAATCTCTAAATACATTATCCATAAAGTCCAAAATGATTAATGGAATATTAGTGAGTTCAAATGGAATCATTATGAACTCATAATGCTCATACATTGTAAGAAATGAAATCTTGTGGATATCCTCCTTCTTCACCTTTAGTTGGTAATATCCCAACCACAGATCCACCTTGGAGATGTATTTTTCTCCATATAGCTAATTAAAAAAGTCATCAATTCATGGAAAATGATACTTTTTCTTTATCATGATTTTGTTGAACTCGCAATAATCAATGCAAAGGTGCATTGACCCATCCATCTTCTTGATGAAGAAGACTGGTGCACCCCATGGTGAAGCACTTGGGAATATAAACCCTTTACCCTGATCCTCTTGTAGTTTTTTCTTTATCTCCTTTAGTTCCACAACATCTATTCTATACTGATTCATGGATATTGGCAATACCCCAGGTATAAGATCAATCAATAATCCAACATCTCTGCTAGGAGTAAGACCAGTAAATTCCTCAGGAAACACATCAGTGAATTCCCTCATAATAGGAATGTCTTTTTGGATGGTTCCTTACTTCAACTAAATCATTCGAGTAAGATATCCAGGCTCATATGTTAGTAATATCTATTATTGGGATGATGATTCTAAAGAAGATTCATCCTCTTCCATGAACTTGTAGATAATCGGGAGTTTATTTTACTTATGGAGAGTGATTTCCTTCTCACATCAATTTATGTTGTCTCTATATAGGGAGATACAATCCATTCTATGAATTGAATCAAATTTCACCAAGGGAAGTACGATAGGGTTCTCTAGGAAGTTCAATCCACAAATTGTGACAGGGGAGGATTTATATAATTAGGATGTTATAATTAACCCATTTTCAATTTTCACCAACATATCTACTTACATTATGTGTGGTGGTGTTTGGATTTATCTACTAAACTCTTGTGATATTAAATATTGTGTTGAACCATAGTAAAAAAGTAATTTTTCTCTTCTTGTATGAATAACTAGAGTACCTATCACCACTTCATTTCCCTGATACACTTCAGTGATAATGATGGTAAAAGCTCTCACTTACTACCTTAGAGTTTGTTGGTTACTCTAAAAAACCCTTGTCTTAGTGCATTGGTTTGATAAATTCTATGGTTCCTTACAATTGTAGCAATGAACAATGCGCTAAGGGTTTACCAGAGAATTCATTTCCTCCGTCGTAGTAGCAGGGTTTTCTTAACAAAAATCATTGGGTAGGTTCCCTTCTTTCTTGCACCTAAATAATTTTCTCATCCCCTTCAGGTAATTTCTATGTTGCTTCTTGCCGCACCTTTGGTAAGTGGGGTGTTGAAATTTCATGGCACCGTTAGATCTCTCTATCGAACAACCATATTTTGACTCAAACTTCCAATTCTTATCCCTGTGATACCCTTGAGATTCTATGGTCCCCTTTTCAACTTTGAATTCACATCATATAATTATATCATATCTATAAACGTCACAAATTGTTAGGAATTTCTATAGGATAGGTTTTATCCCACCAAGGAGGTGGTCAACCTTGAATTTGGGGGTAACGAAAAATACAGAGGCATACCCTGAAAGCCTTGTAAATTTTTTATCATATGCTCTAATGGATTCATAATCTTTTTTATTTAGGGAAAGGAATTAATTTTCCATCTTAAGTTCAAGGGTGAAAGGAGAATATTTATAGAAAAACATTTTCCATAAATCCTTCCATACAATCTCCACGATATCTTCCTCAGGCTTCGTATTTTTGATCAATGTCTTCCATTGATCAGATTCACCCTCAATATTATAAGAATACATAAGAACCTTCTCTTTTTAGAATCATTGAGTAATGGATAATAACTTCTCAATGGAGTTGAACCATTGTTTGGTGATTGAGGGATCAGATGATCCACTGAAATTAGGAGGCCTTTGTCTCATGAAGTTCTCGATTGCGACTTGTTATTTATTATGGGGGTTAGAAATTCTTATTGATCCATTTTTATATTCAAAAATTGAGTTTACTGAGAGATTATCCGGACAAAGTTTGTGATTCCCTCTCCCATTAGTTTTGGAATCTCATTAGAGCAGTCATTAAATTAATATTCACATCAGTTGTTAGCTCGATTCTTCCTATCACCAGCCATTGAATAGAATGAAAGCAAATTTAGGGGTATGTATTTTAATCTATTAAAAACATAAAAAGTAATATAATAAAATTAAAGGTATAACTTATAAATTATATTTTTTTCCTTAACTTATGAATCTCTAGGCTTCAATATAAGTTATCCATGATCTATTTTCTAATGTATATTCTTGTGGGATTTTATTTTGTTCCATTAATAATGGTTCCTACTAATATTACGAATTTATCAAATAATATCCCTTGGGTGTGTCAAACCATGAGTGCATTAAGGCCCATTGTCATTCACCAATTCTCTTTCGAGTCTAGCTCAAAGTAGTGTTTTTAGTTTTTACCCCTAGATACATTCGTGCTAGAGCCACATCCACTTGTTCCTATCCAGACAGGGATGGATTTTCTTGATATACCACTTAATCTATACTCTCAAATATTTATGGTTGTTTTTCTTATACCTAGTCTTATCCCCAAGTCTTTAACTAGAGTTTTCTAATATTAATCAAAAAAATAACTAAACTTTCCTCTAATACCAACTATACCAACCATGTTATTTTTATTAAATTCATACATGATTTAATGAAATAACAATAATACAACCTATAATATCAAGAAGTATAGTGTCTTGAGAAATTAGGAACATTACATAACAACTTAAAACCTGAAATAAAACATCATTATTGAAAAAATTCTTTACATGACCACAACATTATTTGTACTTAACATTGCATGGGATAACCTAAGGACATATATAAGAAATGGGTGAGCTATAAATTCTAGCAAGGGAATAAACATGAAATAACATTATGAAGATAACACATGCTATAAAATAGTTATATCAATGAATCATAAAAGAAAATTTAATGCAATGACATGATATAGCATGGTAATCAAACAAGGAAATGTGGAAGCAACTTAAAACATTGAAACATAGGTCAAGGCTAAACTACCAAGACATAATATTGGAAAAAGTTCCAAAAATGAATTGGGTATACCCATATCCCAACATTTCATATCATGAAACTAAACATTACCCAATTCATTAGAGCTATATATAATTATGGGCACACCCGTCACTTTCATTTCATCCTCATGCTTAAGTTTACCACATAGATTGTAAATCATAGATTAATTCATTATCATAATTCATTCCACAATAAAGAGGTGTGGAAAAATTACATTTAAGTAATCAATAAAAATTTATATCGGTATAAAATTGAACACTCTTAATAGAGAATGGGTACGGTATTCACTTATATAATTATTTTGGAATGGAGATTCACGGTGAAATTTTGTCAGCCTAAAGGCGTGACATAAAAATGTCATAAAATGGGTTGATGAGAGTGAAATTGGTATATCATAATATATACATGAAATCAGAATTAAAATGGTCGTATAAATACATGTCCCAATATAAGTAATTTGGAAATATAAGTTATAACATAATAAAGAAACTTGAAGAAATAAGAGAAATGAAATAACTCTTATAAAATTTCAGCATGGTAACGGGTGTATGTGGGAAGTATTAATGAGAGAGAAAGGGGTATCTCGTAATTAAAACATAATAAGGTAATTATTTGGGATATTATAAAATATACCCAATCATTTTTAAATTAAAATAAAATGGTTTAACAATATAAGTAAATTTGGATAAAAATGAGAATAAAACGAACCCTTACATGAATGTGTGACTTCAAAAGCTTTAAGAGAGGATTATTGAGAGCATGGGGAGCCTGGGGAGAATTTTATTGAGGGGAGGACGGATTAAGGAAGTGATATAAGTATTTTGAGTGAATATAAGTGGGATATAGGGTGGGTTCATATAGGAAATAATAGGGTAATTCTTTAATATTTTAAAAACATAGGTTTTAGAATCTATATAATTAAATATTCAGAACCAAAAACCTTACCATAGTTTTTCCTCATGTTTTTTTTCAATTAATAGTGTAAAATATTATTTTACAAGTCATGGGATGAATATATTAAAATATTATCCTTTATTATGTGGAGGTGGGTCACGTTATTAAAGAAATGAACTTAAATTCATATAATTTATTTTACATTTTAGAGGATTCACTAAATATTATAAAATTAGACAAAAAAAATATAAAAACGAATTATTTTAAATATAAAACTTATATTTTTATGTAGATACCTTTTATAGTGTTTATTAAATCACTATTGGGCATTAATGATGTCATAAAACACACTGCATATTTATATGGTATTTTATTTTTACCCAAAAATTCAACTATATCAAGAAAATTATGAAAATTTCACCATTGGATAATTTTGATTTCATGATAACAAAAATAATATTCATTTTATCCAAATAATTTTCTAAATATTTCATTTTTCACTTTTAAAATAAAAACTGACATTTTTTTTTAAAATTGATGGGTTATGGAAAAATTAGTTTTTAAACCTTAATAAAAAATACATTTTTTCCTCATAAAAAATATACGATCATTTATATTTTATAAATGTAATTTAATAATAATATTTTATTAAATTATTATTTATTAATTCATCAAAAAATATTTCAAAATTCAATTTGAATATTAATAAAAAATTCTATATATGCTTTGAAAACATTATTAAAATTAAAGTTTATTCATTATTCAATAAAAAAATCATGTACATAATAATAATGTGAGGGTCTTGATACATATACATTTATTACACCATAATATGCCCTAAGAGTAAAGTGTGTGACCATGGGACTTTCATGGGGTCATTTATTGAATATGTTTTGGGTCGTGATCTCGATGAGATTGAACTTATCCCGTAAATGGTTTTTATCGTGCTTAAGTGGTTGGAACTCAACTTGGGATTGGTCTAGGAAAAAGTCCAGAAGTGCTATATCCCTTGGAAACTCAAATAAATGGGCTTCATAGGGAATGATCCTACTGGTTGAGGCTATCACATCCTTTTTTTGTGTCGAAAGGATTTGTTAAAACCCTAAATTTATACTAGTCATGTGATCACTGTTCAACAACTATATTTTCTATGGTAATGATACTTAATGGTCATTTAAATCCAATTTGTTATAATAAAACATATGAAGTGCATTTTTTTTCTATATCCATTTTACAAAATAAGACATTTAATTAAATCAAAAGGCAAATTTTAGTTATAATAGTTATGGTAGTTACAATAACACCCTTCTATGGAGATACCTTCAAAAAACATAATATCCATATTTAAATTCTAAATCATTCTTTAATTTATTGGCACAATGTTTATGTCTAATTTGAGATTCATTAATATGATTCTAAGTATTATTCACATTCATCATCGACTACTTAACAATATCTTAGCCTAAAATATTCCTTTCCCCAAATCCATCCAAATAAGTTTGAGTATGAAACCTCCTTCCATGAAATGCCTCACATAGTTCCATTTGAATGATTTAATGGATGCTATTATTATATGAAAATTAAACTAAAGATAAATATTGATCCCACATACCATGAATGTAAATTTATCATGACCTCAAAATATCTTCTAATGTCAAAATAGTTCTATTAGGATTCCCATCAGTTTGAGGGTGATAGGAGGTGCTAAAACATAACTTATTATTAAGATAATTTTGAATACTCATCAATAATTTTGATCAAAATTGTGTATCATGATTTAATACTATTTAAAGAGGTGAACCATTAATCCTTACAACATTTTTAATATAGATTAGCGTAAGGTTCTCAAGAGGTAGATCTTAACTTATAGAAAGTAAATGGAAATACATGGTAAGGTTGTCAGTAATAACCTATATGGAATCATTATTTCTAGAAATATTTTTCAATATAGTGAAAAAACCACAGTAATATCATACCACTTGCACATATAAAAAGGTAGATGTTTTATAACTCATTTGTTATTTCTTCTCCTAAAATTTACATCTTGACAGACCAATCATCTTGATATGTATTCAGAAATTTATTGTTTAATATTATCCCACCAAAAACAATCCTTCAAATACTGATACATTTAGTTATAATAAGGTGTATAGAGAAATTTTAGCTTTGTTCTTCATTTAATAATTCTATTTTCATTAAAGGTATATATGGAACATGTAAAATATTTCAAAATTTCAGTATACCATCTTCATAGATAAATTCTGCTAACTTCCCATCATTCTTATATTTCATTTTATTTTGAATATTCTTATCATAATGCTAGGAACTTTTTATTTTCTCTAATAAGTATGGTTTTTAAATAAATAGGAATTTATTTGATGTTCCTTATAATGATTCCCATATCTAACTTTACTATATCCATGAATATATAATCTTTGACTATCCTTATTTCAGTTAAAACTCTATGATCTTTTCTACTCAACACATCAGCCACTTTATTTTATTTCCTTGTGTGGGTGTTTATTGAGAAACATAATCCTTGAGTAGTTTTAACCATCACATTTTCCACATGGTGATACTATTTTGTGAGAAGATTTATTCCAAAAATTTATGATCTGAATATATTTCACATTTTTCACCATAAATGTAATGCATCCATATATTCAATGTAAAGATCATAGTTTCCACCTCAAGATCACGTGTTGGAAAATTATTATCAAGGATATTTAACTGACTATATATGGAGTAAACAACCCTATTGTTCTATATAAGGAAAGATTCAAGTACCTTATTTGGTGAATCATTATATATCACAAATCCATCCCTTCTAAGTGGTAAAGAAAATATCAGTGAATTTTTCCAACCTCTTCTTTAATTATTAATAAATTTCTTTAAATTCATCTATCCATGTAAAATTAAAACCTTTACATCTCAACTTGGTTAATAGGTTAGATAATAAAGAAATTTTATGAACAAATCATCGGTATTAACGTGCTAATCCAAGGAAAATGTGTACCTGTATTATATTCATTGGAATTGAAAATTATATAATTACCTTTTTTTAGGATAAATTGATATTTCATCCTTAGAGAAAATATATCCCTGAAAAGACACTTCTTGAAGCCATAATTCATATTTTTTTGAATTTTTTATATAACATGTTTTTTAAGTATAAAAATGATTCAAAAATGAATATTATTCTTATAATTACATTCATATTATAAAATGATATAATTATCAATTACCACAAAAAATTTATTAAAATATTCCTTAAATAACTTTTCATTAGATCCTTAAAAAAGTGGGGTGCATTAGTCAATCCATAGAAAACTAAAATAAATTTATAATATATATAAATCATATGAAATATCATATTTAGAATAACCTCTTTATTTACTAAGAGTTGATGATACCCAGAATGAAGATAAAACTATGAAAAATATTGAGCTCTTTTATGTTCATAAAACAAGTCATAAATTTGGGGAATAAGATAATTGTTCTTTGTATTAATGTCATTAATTTCCCAATAATTATCACACAACCTTATATAACCATATTTTTTCTCAAAAAAAGAATAGGGGAACCCCCTGGTGAAAAATAAGGGTGTATAAATCCCTTATCACACAACATATGTATTTATTTATTTAGTTACACTAATTATATTATAGACAACATTTAGAGAGTATTGGATATTAGTTTTTCATCGGAGTTGAGATCAATGAAAAAACTCAACTTCAGGATTGGGTGGGTGTCCAAGTAGTTCTTTAGGAAACACATTAATGTATTCCTATATAATAGTAACATACTCTATTCTAAGGATACTTTTCCCATTAATAGGTTGTTTTTACTCTTCTACTATAAGAATTTTATTATTTTTAGGTGGATTTAGAAATGATTCAGATGAATTATTTTCTCCAATGAAGACCATGGATTCCATATATCCATTAAAAATATTAATCTCCATATATCAAAAATAAATATTTGAATTATAATTTTAAATTAAATCCATACCAAGGATTATAAACAAATTTACCCTTGTTATAATAATCAAGCTTGAAAATAGGGTATTTTTATTTGTCATAATGGGAACTAAATGATATATCATTATTGTAAATATATTTCCACTAGGAATATTGATTAGATACTCCCCAATTAAGTTTCTAAGGAAATAACTAATTTTCTTGATAAACATGGAACATATAAGAGTGTGAATATCTAGAATAAAATAAAATATTAGCTAAATTTTATGCTATGATTAGTTTACCCACCACTAAATCATTAAGAACATTAACATTAGTTGTTGGGATTTAATAAGTTTTGTCATGCTCCCATGTCCTTATATAAGGAATATTCTCTTGATTTTTTGGGAATTCATTCGAATAGTACCCCCTCTTCTTAAAGTTGAATCGCTATACAGTGGTGGATTCTTTATTTCCCTTTCAATCTTTATCCATATGTCCTTTATATCCACACTTTAAGAAAACTCTTATTCACAACAAGCATGTTCCATTATGTTTATTTTGGTAATTATTAAAACATATAAATTTCACACTTTATTTATTCTTGTTTCCATTTTACTGTTTCTAGAGTGCTCAGTCACATGCTTCATTTAAAATATTTCTAGGAAAACAGAAGTCTTAGAGAATTATTTTCTATATTGATGGAACTTGATAATATATCCTAATATTTTGAAAAAAAATAAAAGGATTATCCCATTTGAATTCTAGTATTTATCCCATGAAATAAATTATCAATATAAATCCTTCTATTATGTACAAATCCACAACATGAATTTCTAACCTTTTAAAGTTAGCTTCATATTCGATAACATTTTTTCCTTCCTTTTCCCTTATACGAAGGGATTGCATATTCATATCATCTTTTTGATAATGATTAAAGTATTCTTAAAACAATATATCCTTGAATGTATTCCAATCCATACTATTTATTTCTAAGGGCTTGTTAGTGTTATGGATAAATGAACACCATTTATTAGCATTTCATTTAAAATGAAAAAAAAATCCATGATAATATTTTCTCTTTCACTACTTCCCAAAGTAAAGAATATATTCTCGATGGAATTTATCCATTTAATAGATTATAATGGATTCATATTCCCATTTAATTATGGAGGTTTTTTTACAAGATATAGACCAAAATTGTTGCACTATTTTTGGGTTCAACAATATTCTTTGTACCGAAAACGGTATTTTTTATGACATAATTTAACCTCCCTAATATAGTTATAATTTTTTCAGCTCTAAATCTAGATTCATTATACTACCAATGAGGTCATTTCCTATATAGATTATATACATTGATTTGATGTTGATTCCATTAACTATGATTAATTTTTAAATAATTGAATATAATTAAATGGCTCATATCATTATAAATTTTAAATCATAGTATATAGTTATAAATTTGGCGTTACACTTAACAAAAAGTAAAAATTTATGTATATATAATCTCATAATAATAATCTTAGCGTACTTGGGAACATCTTAAAATCATAAATATATTTTCAAGTATTTCATAATGGTTTTAAAATAGTGTATAAATCCATCAAATCATATCCCTTGTGAGTGAATATCTATGTATGAAATATTATTAAACTCATCATGCACCAATAATTATTCAGTTAATACCCAACCTTCCTCATATAGGATTGTTACTCCTAGTTGTATCTCTACCATAGCCATATCCACTTTTCAGTATCCAAATAGGGATGTATTTACTAGAAACACCGAAAAATATTTACTTTTACAAAACAGTATGATATCATCCTATACATATACTTATGCTCATATTCTATCTGAGGGTTATGTTTTCTAATTTCTGTTTTATTAAATATATTTCCCAATTTTTATAATAAACATTCTCTAATACCAACTATAACACCCCAACTCTAGTAACCTAAATTTTATGGTTATTTTACTACATTGGAACAAGATACAAGATATCTCATCCAAAATGATCAAATATTTTATTTTTATTGGAATACTAGATACATACATGATTATCGTATTTCATTTCAAAACATGAAATATAATTTAATAAACTAGTCATAAATTTTTCATTACTTCTAGAATAACCCTAAAATCATTCATAAATATTTTCTTGATAATATGGGGAAACAAAAAAACAATAAAGGGTGATCTCAAATTTTTAATAATGGAAAACATATAAAATATCTATCATAGGATAAATAATGAATGAGTAATATGAAAGAGATACACAATAATTAAATATTATATATAACTAATACCATAGAAAATAGACTAAATACATGGATGAAATAGAAGTATAAAAAATTATATAGATAAAAAATTACATAATGGTAGAATGCATAATTTTGGACATCATAATCTTACCATCAAGTCCTTGTGCTAATACATTATACATAAATAAGTAAGGTGTATTCTAAATACCAAAAATAGTTTATATCATGATACCTACTGATGCATCTTGGGGCTATAATGGGATCCACTTATCACGTACTAATTCTAATTCATTCATCATATTAAATAAGTGAATAAAAATTCAATACATAATCAAAATAAATATTCATATTGTAAAATTAGCATATAGATTGTTAATATTTTCCCCAGTGAATCACTAGAGTAACATGATCATAATACATAAATAGTAATATGATGGATGGTTTTATTATATTATATCCCTATAAAATCAAAGTATTTATCAAAGGATATTGACATATATTAAAATATCTTTAAAATATTCATAGAACATTTATTATGAAAAATAACCATTTCATTTGGATATAACATATTTAAAATCGAAAACTTTTCATAATATTAGGGAAAACTTATTTCATAATAAACATGAAAACATGTAATGGAATTTTCAAGTTGAGTAATATTAATGATAGTGTGGAAATTTTTTCAAACAAAAGTGTTAAAACAATTATTTTATTCCCAAATTTGGTAAAAAGTGCCTCGTTCAGAAAACACTAAGAAGATTCCTTTTAAAAAAATATTTATATTCAAAAATGAGTAAAAATGACTTTAATTAATAATTGTATAATATTAAAAACATTCTTGAAATCATTTTAAATAAACTATGGGCATGGGAGAAAAATATTTATGAACGAATAGAAAAAACAAAAGTTGGTTTTCCTTGAAAATATTCTTTCAAACATTTGAGTACTATAGAGAGGAAAATGAAAAATAAAACATTTAATTTATATAAACAACAATAGTATAAAAATATATTTTTTGAAGTTAGAAATATCATATAATTCCTCCAATATATACTTAGAAAAAATCAATCCTAAATAATGATGAGATCATGAAATTCACCCATACATCAAGTTCAAATTTCCATATAAGTGATCTAGACTCGTGTATAATAAATTTAAATTTATTATAACTATATAACAGAATCATATAAATTCTTATAATGTCTTATATTATCCTCTTATAATATTTCAACACCTTTTTCTTAATAATTATTTATTAAAATAGTTATTTTTTAGTGTTAACTATTTTTTTCATGTGTGTTTTAGTTTGGTAGTTTTATTCATTTCATCTTGATCTTAGTTACATAATATGTAGAACCTTAATCATCTAATTATTATCATATATAATCATTATATAAACTTTTTAACCATTCATATAATTTGGTGATGAAAAATGAATTGTGTCACTTTGTTGTGACTATAGTATATATGTACCCATGAGAAATGTTTCCACTTTTTAATGTATGGAAGGAAATAAAATTAAATGAATATTAAATTTTATAGAATAATTATTATATCAAAAATATAATATATATTCATTATAAAAAATGAAAAATGAATCACATATCTTCATAGAGGTAGTTTTCAACACGTATGTATTAGAGATGTTATCATTTCCAAGTAGAGGGAAGGTAAGAAGGTAGATAATAATTTTTTATTATAGAAGAAAAATTATATAATAGAAATTAGATCTATAATAATAACCAACCATTAACTGTGTTTATGGAAAATGAATCATATCACTATGTAGAGGCAGTAGTCCACGCATACACACAAGCGATGCTTTCATATTCAATTTGATGGAAATGGAGGTGGAAAATGGTTGTCCCATAATAATAATAAAATATTAGTGTATTTATGATACTATATTAATAATTTTAGGATAGATGCAATATATTTAGAGTAATTATAAGAAGAAATAAACATCGAAATTGTTTGTAAATATGATTACCTCTTCTCTGAGAGACATCCATTGGATTACACCATAAGACCTCTTAGTATAGTCTTAAGAGGGGACTAGAAGATCAAGAACAAAGGAAAGGAAGCTAAAAAGGGTTTTTCATATTTTTGGAAGATCTATATTACTCAATGTCTATTAAAAAAAGATTATAATAGGTTCCCTTTTATATCTGATGGGGGTACACATGGACTTACATAAATGATTTAAAAAATATAAAGTCATTTTTTGTGTATGTGGAACCAAATGATCAATAAATAAAATGTAAGATATTATAAGGTTGAAATATATTTAACCAATAATATTTATCTAAGTTTAAGTGGTATTTTTACCCTTATCACTTAGTTTAACCCCCCCCCCCACCCCCGATAAACCTATTTTAACCCTAACCATGGTAACAAATTCTTACTAATATTTCAATTCATGATGAAAAAAATATTAATTTTGAAATTATTAACTAATATTAAATATTATAAATAAAAATATTTAATATATTTTATAATATTAAATTTATAGAATTACAAAAATTAATTCTATTATAACTACCTAAAACGTAATGAAAACTATTTTTAGAAAAAATGTTTGTTTTAAGTATAAAATGATTTTACAGTAAAATAAAATAAAATATTGATTATAATAGAAATTATTGGATTATTTGAAATTAAAGAAGACTTATTTTTATTTAAAATTAAACCAAAACTGAATGTAATGTTTTATTTAATTTATTAAGAGAGAAGAATTATAAACTGTTTTAATTTGAACAAACAAATTACTTATATTTCCAAATTTTTGGGCTTATATTTATAATTTCACCGTTAAATTTTCATATGAATTATATTAAATATTAAATATATATATCTTACAATAATTGAATCTCATGTGTTTAATTAAAATCTCAGTGATATAAAGTATACCTAAAAAATTTGATACATGAATACAATAAAAATTTCTCCAATGATATAAATTCTCCATATCATTAGATAAATCACAACTACTTCCAACTTGATACCATGGGATACATAATTAAATTCATGAGTAAAGAGATTTATAAAACCATATGAGATTGGAAAACAAGGCTACATCAAGATGTAACAGAAAATGAGACATGAATAACTATAGAAAATATCAAACCTAACTCCCTCCTCTCGTAACTAGAGAAAATTATAACTAGTCAAATTCCCCTCTAGGTGGTTCAAAGCTACATAACACCCATTAGTCCATATAAACTCCTAGTCATTCCTAGTCAAGGATTTCAATAGGTGAATAATCCATGAGAATTTAAATACATACCTATAATAATATCTCATGATACGAAGAAAAATATGGACCTCTATAACATTCCTAGGTGCTTCCCAAGAAACAACAGCCTCGATCATTGAAGGATCAACTTCTACTCCCTACTATTGCACCAAATGCCCGAGAAAATTCACCTCACGTGTCCAAGAAATTAACTTATACAATTTACTATATAGAATTGGGGGTGTTGTGGGTCTTTTAAAATATCCCTAATATTCTTAGAATGATCTTAATTTGAATTATAGTTCATGAGGATGTCATCAAAAAACACTTCCATTAACAAATTCTAAACATTCAAGATAAAAAGTTCATGAATACCATGAAAATAATGGGGTGGTTCATGACACCTAGTGGTATAAAAACAAACTCAAAGTTCCTATAACCACACCCAAAAGTAGTCTCTGTGATAACCTCTTATGTCACCCTCATCTGATATTACCCAAACAACAAATCAATCTCTAAAAAAACTATCCCCCTTCAACTAATAATATAAATCATATATCCTTCTTAGGGGATAACAGTTCTCAACTATAACTAAATTCAAACATCTATAGACTTTAAACTACATCAGACCACTGTCTTTATTCTTTACAAAAAACAAAATACCCCATGGTGATACACTAGTCCAGATGAATCCCTTCTCCATAAAATATTTTTTTTCGGATTCCTCAACTAACAAGCTTGGAAGGTACCATACACTAAGGAGCCATCATAAGTGTAGATAATCTAATATTAAACTCTATCATAAAATTAATATGATGTTAAAGGGTATGATCCAAACCCTAATTAGGAAAAACATCCAAAAAATTTACAAAGTACTATGCAAATCTACAACCTGCACCTCCATCAAAACCAATGACAAATCAACTAGAAAATACAAAATTATCTCTTAGTATCTATGACTCATCGAATGATATCTCTTACCAATGAAAACCACACACTATCCTACCACATCATAGAATTCAAGCCTACTCTAGAAGAAATTTACAAAATCATATACAATGTAGAACAAATACATGTTAATAATGATGTTAAATAGTTTCCCATATAATGAGAATAAATCCACCAATAACTGATGTCACCCCATAATTAACTCATATCCTTGGAACACATCATGGAGACTTTATTAACCTCTAAATGGAATATCCAACACTAGGGCCACTGAAATCTCTGCACCTTTCTTCCCATGTTGTGGACCAAGGTTGGTTATATGAAATAATATGATGATCTATAATAAAATTAAGTGAAATATAATGTAAAATATAAATATATTATGCCTCAAACAATCTATGTATCTCCTTGCATTGGAATATACGTGTAATAAAATTGACCAATCTCATCTCGTCTTCAAATTTATCCCTATTATGACCACCTCTATGGAGATTATCTTCCCCATACCCATGATTATGGTGAGAATAATTGGGTTTCCCTATTCTTTCTCTATGTCACTTCAAATGATAATCCTTATGTCCCTAGTGTTTATTAAGATTAATATAAAATTGATATTGAGGCTAGATCTGATATTTTCTACAAATATTATTCATGAAAAGAAATTTTTTATCACCGTGACCTCTACAATAAATTCACATAGTCCTAAAACTATCAGTAAGCACAAAAAAACTCCACGCTCTAATGAAATTGGAAAACTATTAATATTGACTCCCTATTAGTCTAAATCTCAACTGTCCCAACATCCAATATCTTCTAAAAATATCTTATCTTCTTTGAGAGTTCAAATAACTCACATATTTATATGGTCCTGAGTGTACACACATCTTCTATATCACCAATACATTATTGTGAACCTCCAAATATTTAGTCAATGTAAATGGGTTAAACACATATCAAATAGTGTGAATTAGGTCCTCCTTAATGTTCCTAATCCTAGAATCCTTACATGAGAAAAGATCTTTGGTGAAGAAAATAAGATCCTAAAAGAGAACCATGAGATCTTAAACTCTTAGGTCCCCTTAATGAGATAAACCCACCCTAGTCTCTTCATTTCCTTCAAAATATATGAAAACAAATCAACAAGAATATACATATAAAAACACCCATGAAAATTTCACCTCCTTACTCTCTTCAAGGAACAGGATCCACTACTGGAATGATGCATCTCTTATCTAACTAACAGTTGAGTGTACCCAATACTCTATGGGAAAAAACTCATACTAGAGGGTATCTAACTCTGCTAAACAGTGCTTAATATCTAAATAAAAAATACCCCCATCATATATCACCAAGACCAAATGTTAGAACATAAAAAACATCTTCCATAAAGATTTTTACTCCTCAGCAATTTCAACCCTTATGAGTTTGACCGAATTATCCTATTATACTACAACAACTTGTGCCACATGTAATTGAAGACCAAAATCGATCTTGGTAAAAAATAGTACTCATGATAGGCAGTATGGAATTAATTTAAGATTTATTTAATTAATTTAATTTAAAATTTACAATATCAATTCAATTCATGTATAAGATAAGACATGTATTATTCATGTACTATCCAAGATATCTACCCCATAATCAAAATTATATTTCATAACGTGTTCAATGAGATTAGATTCCTTGTATTGAATCACAAGGGGGGATAATCACTTATTACCTAGCTGATCTTCCTTGATACATCCCACACTAAGTTCTTATAAGGACATTTCCCTACTAACCCATGAAATTATCACAAGTTCCTAAATATCATAACTCTCATCCATAGCTTTGATAACATTTTTTCATCAACTTACCCCACTAGAAACCTTTCTTACAACAGTAGTGAAGATGAGAGTGATGATTAAACCCCAAATTAAATAAGTCACATGATAGTGATTATAACCTGGGGTGTAAATAATAAAAATAGGAAGCATCACCCTCATAAAACCTAGAAACATATAAAAACAAAAAATCAACCTCATAATATAAAATGAAAACTGATATCCCAAAATTCATGTAATAACATAAATATAAAAACATTTTATAATATAAAATACAAAAAAGGAAACACTTATGGATGCGACATGGATAGTAGCCCCAATCCATGAGCTACTAATAACCAACTCGAACACTGAATCCTTTATATAAACCTAAAAAATTGAATTATATATATATTCGGGTGAGATTACTTGTATACTCAATAAGAATCTCCTCAAGACCACTCATGAAAATTTTGAAGAAACATACTAATGATTTTTTTAATAAATAGAATAATAAAATTGAAACTATATCATCTCAATGTCCATAAAACCTCAGCAAGTCCCACCCACTCAAAATGAAAATCATGAACAATAATGTAATAAAAATTATCTAGAACCAACCTGAGTTGACCCCTAACTGTTCACTCAATTTGACACACAACAAGTCATAAGAGGTGTTCCTAATCCTCCAAGTAGGAAAATAGTGTATGGAATCAAATATACTCAATTGGGAATGATTTATCTCATAAATGATAGACAATAAATAAAATAAACAAAAAGAAATAAACTCTTACAACATAAAAGAAATAAATAACTACTATATGTACCTCCATGTGAATGCATGGGTCACCTCCAACCATAAAACCACACTCACTCCATGAGAGAACCCTATTAGAGTAGAAATTGAAATTGAAAAAATGATAGATAAAATAGGTATGACCATTAAAATTACCAACAGGTATTATAATAATAAATAACACCTTATTCTTTACCTTTAAAGTAAATACCATTCCAAGCTAGTTTAAAAATTAAACTATATGAAAATAAGGTTTTATATTTCTTTTTAAAATAAGTAAAAGGATGAAAAATCTTAAAATCCATTTCCCCATTTTTGTTTTCAAACCCATTTCTTAAAACCATTTCTAAAGAATATTTCACTTCAAATAATCCCCTTATAAGAATCATTAAATGAAGGAGACATTTTAGTATGAAATTATAATTTTTGGTGTTACAAAACTAGGGTATGTAAAAGAAGATTTATATTATTTTTTACTTGAAAAGTAAACTTATAAGAGAATCATTTAAAAATATTACAATGAAAAAAAAGGAGTAAAAGAGAGAAACCCCCATAAAAAATCCCTAATAAAAATTGTTAGTTTGGGGTCCTAGGATCCTCATACTCTCGTTGATTTAACCATACAATCATTTCTCATGAATGAGCCACTATATAGGTCAAATACAGAGTTATAGTGGTCCCCAGAGCATATTCATGTTTTTTAGTTATAGTTGTAGTGTAATCATACAGGGGAGCCCAGGTCAATGCCCTACCAAATCAACTAGCTTACTAGTCCTTATAAACCCTCCTAGGTACCCAAGATTCCAAAGTGATTTATTCAAATATAGGTGATTTTTTATCAACCTATAATACATATACATGTCAAAAAAATTACACAAACAATAAATTCACATACTCACCTCTGAAATCCCACCTTAATCATATCCCCTTTCCAAGTCACAAAAATAAGAAACAAGATTTTCCACTAATCACAATTCCCAATTAAGGCATTTAATACATAATTTACACTTCCAAATAAAGGGTGAATTCCTAAATATGTGTTTTTAATTTCAATAAAATATTTCAAAGTGTTAATAGGGACTCATTACATAAGAATAAATGCTTTAATTTATGAAAACACCATTCGAAATTACCAATTTTATAATAGAAATTTTTTAGAAAACCAGTTAGAAATTTAAGATGCTCATAAATTAAATTCAGGCATGAAACCATTATTAAACCAAATAACCCCATTTTAAAAAATTAAGTTAAGTCTTAAAACAAGTGATAATTTATTTAATAGAACCACAACCAATTATATAACATATAAATTTAATGTAAAAAAGAAAACACTCATTTAAAACACTAAGAAATCATGGGTTTAAATTTAAAGGATTTGATATAGATAACCTACATAAAAACATGTTTACTTTGAAGATGGACACATCACACAAACATTCATATAATCCTCCACATATATATATATACCCTTTCACTCAATTCACATATCCCCCATGCCATGAGTGAATAAGTACAAGGAGGATATATATATATACATATATATATATATATATTTGTGTGTGTGTGTGCTTACCTATGTATACGCATGAAAGTACCCTTCAACAAAGATGGCTCAAAACTACCTCAAGGAGGTCCAAGGAACACTAGAAAAAATATGAGAAACCAAAATATTACTTAATATATTATTAAAAATTGAGAAAATAATTATAACAGAATAAATCATGAGAGTTCAGTAAAATTCCATTTTAATAATCCATATAAAAATTGTAAATAACTCATAAGGCATTAAAAATACCCAATGTCACTTTTAAAACTGACACATGTGTTTTCTAGACAATAGAATAGCACATTTTTCAAATAGAAGAGGCAGCCCAAAGGATAATTTTTTTGAAAACCAAGTTGAAAATATATTTTAATCTATAAATATTTTATAATTACCATTAATAAAATTATTAGATATCAAAGATGAAAATTTAAAGTTAAAGTAATCAAATACCATAAAATTGAAAGGTCAAGCATAGAGAAAACCTACCTAGAACTTGGTGTATTTGAAAACCAAGAATCAAATCCATCGTAATCGAACCAACGAGACACAAAAAAGGGATCACATCACCTAGGTTCAACAAAAGAACCAGAAAATAGTCAACCATGCACCTAGGGTTTGACACACACACATCATACTAAGAGGGAATAAAAATGAGAGAATAAAAAAGGAAGAATAAAAAGCTATAGAGGTGGTCTCACTTACCTGGTATGATCACACACTGAATTAGGATTAAAATTGATGAATAATAAAGGTTTCACTGAGGAGGGGGTTCACATGTGAGGAGAGTGGTCTAGCTATGGGGAAGGTGTGTTTTATTAGGGGTATTAGAGAAGGGGTGGGATTTTAAGTTATTATTATTATTATTATTATTATTATTATTATTATTATCTTTTTTATTTTTTTTTAACCATGAAGGAATCATACTCTCTAGGAAGACAGTTTACCAAACCATGCACTGACCATGGGCCCTTTACTGGGCACACTACGTGTCCGTACAGGACAGTCTCACAGTTTAGTAAACCATGTACTACCCATGAGAAACTATTCTTCTAAGGTGAAAGATTCAATTGCACAGTTTTTGTATGGTTTCCTCATAGTTTTTCCAACCATGCGACACACTAAAAAATAAAAACAATTCCCAAATTAAAATAACAAAACCTCAAAAATCAAAATATAACTAATTAAATAGATAAATTAATCGTTTAATAAGGGTTTATATGTGACAATTCTCCAAAACATGCCCTTTTCTATCTTCAGAAATCCATAAAAATCATGAAGGAAGACACCAAAGAATCTTAAACCATAAAAATAAACCACTCAAACAACTTAAAACCACTCGACTTTCTAATAAGACCTAAAAATCCACAACCGTCTCCAAATTAACAAATCACACATAATTGCTTTATCAAAAGAAACCAAGGAGCAGTCACTCATGATGGATTTCCCCAGGATTTAAGGATTTATCGAGAATGATGGGTCACAAGGAAAGTACACTCAAATTTAATTACTATAAAACATTACCCAAACTCAAATAAAAAGGGACTCAAGAAGAACTTATGATCAAAAATCCTCTAAAACACCACTAAAAACACTAATTTTTCCAAAGATTCTTCCCTAAGATCAAAACTAACAATAATAATAGAACACAAGAGAGAAAGAGAGAGAAAATAAAGAAAGATGTCAATAGAGAAATGCCTAAAAAAATTTATCCAACTACTATAAAATAATATCAAAACATTAAGATAACCCAGATAGTTTCCCAAATTATGTCCCAAAAACACACTCAATACTACAATATTATCCAAGTATGAAGGGTAAATAAGTATAAATCACAAATGTTCCTTTTTAATGACAACATGGGATCCCCTCCTGTGTCAAGAATAAAAAAATATGATCTTGGACTTAAAATCCAAACCACCAACCATGGAGGTCGCAGTAATATCTAAATCATCACCATCCAAAGTTTAAACATGACTAGTGTAGAATCCTTCCTAGTCACCCATATTTCACATTCATGGTTTCCAATTTCTATAAAATCAAAATAAAACCTCACCATAACACATATCACATAAAATAATCAATAATACAATACCTATATTTGAGTTAAAAACATAACGTGGATGTATCTCAAATAGTAAGAGAAATCAAAGAGGGGTCAAGAAAAAAAAACCAAGGAAGGATCGCCTTCATAAATCAACTGATCATGAATTCGTAGTATTAAATCTTCAAATACTGACAACACTCTCAGATTTTCTGGTAGTCATGTCTAATAGAAAAAAACAGAAGTTTAAAAAGAATATTGAACTCATCGTAATATGAAAAGTGAAAACCCTCTTTCAAAACAAACTGAAAAACCAACATTAAAATACTTGAAATTTCATGAAAATTATTATTTTTTCTTTCTCAAAAAATTAATTTTCACACCCTTTTACTAAATCAAAACCCAATTTAAAATTATAAAACCATAAAAAATTCACATTTTAAAAAATCAAGAATGAAATTCACATTCACAGGTCAAATAAATAAAAAGGCAAATAAAACCATTATATTCTCCTTTAAGATCATTTTAAAACCCCAGAGCTGAATTTTAAAACCTTGAAATCTTATTCAAAAAAAAAATTGATCCTTACTCTGTAATTTCAAAAATAATTGGTGCCTACTAAAACAAATTTAAAATCCCGCACTTCCATTCTTAAAATGATATGAATTCATTTAAAACAATTTTAAAACTTCACATGTTTTTTTGAAAATGCCTCATTAGTCTTTAAACACAAAAAAAACATTTTCAATTATTTTAAATAAGACCTCTATTAAGAATTTTACAACTCACTTTTACCATTTAAAACCAAATTTTATTTTAAAACTTCATTTTGAATCAAACCAAATCATATCTACGTATCACCCAAAACAATTTCAAGCCAAAGTAATCAAAAATAAAATACAAATAGAGATAGTGTTCATTTTGGTTAGACCATATGATTTGACGGACTATAATCCAATCAACGAACTACAACAAGGAGTCTCTCGGAACAATTCATAGGGGATTCACATGGTTTTCTAAGCCATGTGAGCTACCTATGAATTTTTATCCGCTCTATTTTCACAAATAAATTAATAAAATATGTCAAAGAAAGATAAAATTCAAAATTCACATCTTTACATGCCCTAGTAACTCAAGTTTCATCATGAGTGGTAGTGATCAGGAACCAAACCATGACTTACTTCCCAATCTCTGATAGTTTTATCTTCTAGCTACCCGATGTATAAAATATCACAGGCTACCCATGAGAAAGTAAAGGTTCCTCTAAAGAAAATAAATTAATTCCTATAAGCCATTTTTTTACTAACCAACCATGGTCAACCCTGAATGAGTCACCTGATACGGCCTACAACAATACATGAGAGGCATTCTCGATCCTCCCAAGATAGAAACTAATGTTGAGCATCAAATATACTCAATTGGGAATAATTTTTCCCATAAATTACATAAAATAAATAAATAAAACAAAAAAATTAAATAAACACTAGAAACAGAAAAGAAATAAATAACTAACATACATACATACCTTCATTTGTCCTCACAAGCCACCTCCAACCATAGAACCACACTCACTCCACGAGCAAACCTGATATGGGTAGAAAATAAAAATATAAAAATGATATATAAAATACGTATGAGGATAAAAATAGCTAGTTTTTATTTGAAGAATAAACAACACACTATTCCTTGCTGTTAAATTGAAATCCATTCAAATCTTGTTTGAAAATACTACTATATGAAAATAATGTTTCCATTTCTTTTTATAACTTGTAAAAAAGATGAATTTTCTTAAAATCCATTTCCTAGTTTTTATTTTTAACCCTATATCTAAATAATAATATTCTTCAAATAGTCCATTTATAAAAAACATGAAATTAAGGAAACATTTCATTATTAAAGAATAACATCAGGTGATACAAAATAGGGTTAAGTAAAACATTCTTTCTATTTTTTTGACGTGAAAAGGAAACTAAGAATACAAAAATTTAAAAATAGTACCCTGAAAAACAGGAGTAAAAGAGAGAAATTGGTATGGGAAATCCCAAAGAAGCTAGGTTATTTTGGGTTTTAGGATCATCATACTGTAAAAGACCCAAAAATTCCACGTAATTTTTTTTAAATATATATGAATTTTACGAGTCCAAAAAAATTGACGGAGTGTGATTCCGAGACCCAGTGTGCCTGGAATGAATTTCTAAACTTTTTTTAGGTACATTTATTAAAGGTGAGACCGGGTATTTGTAACATTTGAACCGGTGCTTAGAATTGAAATCTGAGGACATCGTTGAACTCGCAGTGCCGATATTCGCTTAAGGAGACTTTCACCGCAACTGTAGTTAGTCGTGGGTGAAAGTTAATATTTGTGTTTTTCATGGGAATGGGAATAAAATAAAACAATATTTTATTTTATTTTTGTTACCTCCCATGTATATGTTTCACAGGTGGGGACCACCTGAACTAAAACATCCCACATGGGTTATGGTGGTGAGGACCACCTGAGATTAAAATCCCCAATTTTGAATTTAAAGTCAGGGACCAGCCGACCCTTTGAACCTCCCACTTAAATGTGAGGGAGTCTCTTGAACTTCCCCTTGATAAATTATGCCACCCCATTTAATTAATTATGCCACCCCCTTTAATTAATTAAGTCAACTTAATTTGTGCCAAAAATTTAAAAATTGGTCAAACATATTTTATTATGTTGGCTATTCTTCTTATGGTGGGGAAAGGAGAATGGGAGAGCTTTTAGGAGGATTAAAATTTCTCCAACGAATAACTTCACCTCCCAATGAAGAAGGACCACCGGAGATCGAATAATGATGAAATCGAACCTGATCCAGATCAGAAGTACCTTGAGGAGGCAACCAATGTAGGACGTCTTTGACAACAACAAACTGACGATCGAGGAAATGCTGAAGAACCAACATCTGTTCTTTCCTCCTCTTTGACGTCAATGAGAAATCGAGGTTGGGGTGTGTTTTATTTTGATCAATGTTAAATTCCCTATCACATTGAATAATCTTCCTTGAGCCATATTCAACCACCCTAATGCGGAGGGTATGGGCCAAATAAACATGTCCTGACTCCTCCGTAAATCTTGTGGATCGTTTATGTGATCTTCGCGATGGTGATGACGACCGGTGAAGGCGACCCATGCTGGCGGTTGGCACCGATGGAACTTGAGAACTACGATGAAGGTGATGAATGAAGGGTGGCCGGTCAAGCCGGCCGCTGGTAAGGGCATAGTGCTCTGCCACCTCACGGCAACCGCACCGCACAGCGCTCCGTCGCCTATGGCTTCCGCCGCCCACAGCCTCTGCCGCCTCGCCGCCTCCACTTCCCGCAGCGCCCTGGCACCCTGCGGCACGAGTGGCCTTCGCTGACCCGCGATACCCGCAGCCTCGCGCCGTCTCGCGGCAGCCGCAGCCTCCGCCGCCTCACGGCACCCGCGGCATTGTGCCGCCCGTGTCACCCACGGCCTCGCCCCACTTCACGGCCTCCGCATCCCCGTGGCACCTGCGGCCCACGCGGCCTCCCCGCTGCCTAAGTCGGGCCGCCCAACGTAGGTCGGACCACCCAACGTGGGTCGAGCCGCCCAGCACGGGCCCGGCCGGACCCATCGCGGGTTGGGCTGGACCCAATTGGCCGGACCGCCCAGCGGGCTAGGCTAGAACTAGCGGGTTGGTCCAGGTCGACCTAAACCGGGTTGTCCTAGGCTAGGTCGGGCCCGGTCAGTTCGACCAGGTCGGACCAGACCCGAACCAGTTTCGACCCTATACTCTCTTTTAGCCATTACATTGACCCTGGGCGTCCGTTTAACGAATTTTCAATGGCTCTGGAAACCATGGAGTGAGATGGTCCCTTTGGTTTACCCCACTAAATATTTAAATAATGTTGGGTAACGGTCGGGTTGGATCGATCACGAATATAATCGGGCCCTTGGGACTAAAAGGCTAATAACTTATAGACCGGGCATTTGATTGACGTGTCGTCTATTGCATTGAGACCCCTATGATCTGGCAGCCATTTGTGATACTTCTGAGTGGGACTTCGTGGTAGTTGGATTATCGACCAGTGGCTTGAAGAGAGGACCCTCTCAGAGACGAGAAAGCTTAGCGCGAGAACCTAGTAGCTGGCTGTGACTTGAGGAAGAGATATTTCATCGGTCTGTGATTGAGGTTCCCATATAGAACAACTCTAGGATTCCATGCAGGACTACTCTAGTGATCATGTGTGGGTCATCACCTTGATATCCTATGTGGTTCAGCACCTAGCGTTCCTTTGTGGGTCAGTAACGAGCGATCATGTGTGGGTCATCATCGAGCGATCATGTGTGGGTCAGCACCGAGCAATCTTATGTGGGTCATCACCTAGAGATCCTATGTGGGTCTGATGATGATTAGAGTTCCTTCATGGGTCTGCCTCTTAAGAGATTTTTATTATTCAGTAGTTACATCTAATCATCTCTACTGCTGTACCTAAGTTATACCTGGTGTGAGCTGAGTTTGTACCTGAGCAGTACATTCCTTTGTGGAAATACCATGGTGGTATTATTCTATGTTGAATACATGTGTGGTACTTACCTTCACAGTATTCCTTCCTTTTTGGAATAGTTGACCTTTGGTATTTTGAGTTGGACTCTGTGATTCCTCATGATTGAGATGGGTATACTTGATAACTTAGGTATATGTATGGGTATATACCTAGGTTGGGTTGCCAGTTGATTTCATGATTTTTGGAGTATAATTTATGGATTTTGTGAGACCTTGAGGGTATTAGAGTCCCTAATAAGTATCGTTATACTCACCCATGCACGGGCTATGCCCTCACCTTGTTGTGTTTGGTGCAGACGACGAATAGCACTGGCAGACGACGAGAGTACCAGGACTGGAGGTAGCTTAGAGGTGGACCTTAGATGAGGCATACTACAGAGACGAACATTTGAGATCTGTACCTACCCATCAGTTAGGATCCTTGGCGGTTGATCGCACGAGCTATTCCATTTTACTTGTACTTTCAGTTTTTTATACATTCCAGTTGGGCTTGTATTCTTGCCCCTTTTACTTACTATACTCACTCTGTTTACTATTCAGTTTACTTGAGCTTGTATCTTTTTGTGTGCTTGGTTCTGTGTGTTGTAAGTTATAAAGGCAATAACTTCCCAGTTTTAGGGAATATGCCTTCGGTGCTAGTCTCCATCCCTTGGCCTATGGAAGGCGGGCTTGGGGTAGTCACGGTATGGGCCCTGGGGGACGGTTCGTGACAAATTGGTATCAGAGGGAGGTTTTACCATAGAACATAGGACTTTGATCTTTTTTTTAACGGAAATAGTGTTAATTATAGTGTGTGTGGTTATCAGTTTAGGGAATCTAGTGTTGGTGCGGTAGCTGTCGTATCCATACACTAGGACCCTACTTCTGATTTCCAACTCAGTGCATGAAAACACTGATTGCGTGTGCGTTTTCAAGATTTTTCATTGTGAACTCTTTGATTCATCTCACAAGGTATAACTTATTGAATGTGGAGGACTTGTTTCTTTTTATGATGCCCCCATGCCGACAGCCAGCTAGGGTTCTGAGAGTAGTACGCACTGATAGCCCACCGAGTAACGAGGCCTCGGTGTAGGGCCCTCTTTCAGTAGAGGCACCGGCGGTACCATTACTTGTTGATCCACTGATGCCACTAGCCTTATCACTAGAGGGTTCACACCGCTTGAGCGTGTTGCATTAATTCCAGTGCCAGAGGAAACTCAGGTTCAAGGGAGAGATGGACCCACAGGCGGTTGAGGATTGGCTGGAGGCTATAGTGAGAGTCTTCTGACTGGTTGGAACACCAGTCGATCTCATGGTGATACTTTCCACCAATCTTCTACAGGAAGCAGCAGGAAGATGGTGGATCTTGATGCTCTGAGATCACGACAAGGTGATGCTTCTCTAGCCAGAATTTTAGAGCCTATTTCGGGCAGAGTTTCCCCAACGAATCTTCGCGCAATTCGCATACATGAGATACTTCATCTATAATAGGGCAGCATGATAGTGGATCAGTACTCAGTGAGGTTCACTGACCTCTCGCACTATTCTACATATATGGTGTGAAACCCATTATTTAGGGCCCATACATTCGAGCAGGTACTCATGCAGGAGATCAGGGCTTTGATGATCTCACTCAGTATCCCGACCCAGGTAGGGGTGTTAGAGAGAGCCTTTTTAGTGGATAGTTTCCTTGTTGAGCAGTCACCAGCAGCGAGACCCACCACCAGTCATCACGTAGCAGAGTCTTCTGCATCTGGCAGTAGAAAGATGAAACAAAGATCCAAGAGGACCAGACCAATAGATAGACGACCGCATGATTCATGGTCTATTGTGCGGGGCACCCGAGGCAGAGCCAATCATGCCAGGAGTGAATAGTGTTATGCATGCGGCGAGTAGGGTCACAGGGCTCTTTACTATTCGATCCAACATACTGATGATCAGAAGACAGTCAAAGGACCGCCCAAGCAGAGACAAAGGCTCGACCGAGGAGGTCCGTAGGGAGCAGGAGGACGTGGAAGAGGAGTATCCCATGCAGTTGGTGGTGGGCGATGATTCGAGATGTTACCGCCACCACCACCAAATGTTCCACCCTGACCGCAGGGAGCAGGAGGAAAGGGGCGAGCTCACCTTTAGGCAGTTGAGTCTTATGACCATGGAACTATGGAGATAATATGAGGTATGATCTGTGTCTACTCCACCTTAGCTACAGTACATATAGACATAAGTGCTAGTCATTCTTTTATTGCCACTACCATCATTCGGAACTCTAAGATTTAAATGGATCCATTGGCTCGATCCTTACGGCTAGAGACTTTTATAAGAGTAGATTCGATGATTACGCACCGGTGCTAGCTGTGTGAACTTACTCTAGGGGGAAAAAGATTTGGATGGGATATCCTAGAAGCAGCGTCGATGCCTTATGACGTCATCTTGGGTATGGACTGGTTATCTATATTCTATGCTCATATTGATTGTATTAGGCACCAGTGTGGTGTGTTCGCATATATGGGACTAGGTTTACCTTCACCGACGAGAATGGACCCTTTACATCACAACATGGACTTACCCTGAGGAGGGTGCCGCCGATCACTCATTAGTTGGCTAGCCTTACCCTCAGAGTGGTTGATGTGGAGAGTCCGAGTTAGATTGTAGTGGTGGACCAGTACACGGATGACTTCCCTAATGATGTTTCAGGTCTACCTCCTCGCAGAGAGGTGGACTTTTACATTGACTTGTACCCCGGGACGACACCTATATCTACACCAGTGTATCGGATAGCTCCCAGGGATCTTCGTGAGCTGCGGGTACAAATAGAATACTTGTAGGGGAAGGTATTCATTCGGCCAAGTTTTTCTCCATGGGTAGCCCCGATTCTGTTCTCTAAGAAGGAAGATGGGATCTTGAGGCTTTGTGTTAACTATCGGCACCTGAACTAGGTGACTGTGAAGAACAAGTACCCACTCTCGAGGATTGACGGCCTCTTTGATCAGCTGAAAGGAGCATGGTGGTTCTTGAAGATAGACCTCAGATCAGTCTATCACCAACTCAGAGTACGATACGAGGATGTGAACAAGATGAATTTCAGATGTCAGTACGACCATTATAAGTTCTTAGTTATTCCATTCGGCATGACCAACACTCCAACAGTGTTCATGGGACTCATGAACAGAATCTTCCATTCATTCCTTGATCTCTTTGTAGTAGTCTGCATCGACGACATTCTGATCTACTCAACTACTTAGGAGCATCATGCTTATCATTTTAGGGTAGTACTAGACACACTCCGAGAGCACCATATTTATTTTAAGCTCTCAAAGTGCCAGTTCTGGATCTGAGAGGTTCACTTTCTGGGACATGTCATCTCAGATACTGGAGTTGTAGTGGATCCAGTGAAGATTGAGGTGGTACTTTCTTAGGAGCCACCTAGAAGTGTGAATAAGGTACAGAGTTTCCTGAGATTGGTCGGATACTAGAAGATATTTGTGACAGAGTTTCTAGATTTTCATCACCTTTATCAGTGTTTCCGAATAAGGGAAACCCTTCGTGTGGTCAGAGAGATGCCAACAGAGTTTTTAAGAGATGAGGCAGAGTCTGACTAGTGCCCCCATCTTGAGGCTTCCAGAGGAGGGTGTAGGGTACATATCCTACTACGACATATCAGGGACCGTACTCGGATCTGTCCTGATGTAGAAGCAAGAAGTGACCACATATGGTTCTTGATAGCTGATACAACATGAGAAAAACTACGATACCCATGACCGGTAGTTAGCATTAGTGGTCTTCGCCTTGAATATGTGGCGACATTACTTGATGGATGAACATTTTACAGTGTACTCTGACCACAAGAGTCTCAGGTATATCTTCTCTTAGAAGGACATGAACCTAAGATAGCGACATTGGCTTGAGTTCCTCCAGGACTATGACTTCGAGATAGTCTATACTCCTATGAAGGGGAACATTGTAGTAGATGCACTCAGTAGGAGATCTGGTATACAGATTCTCGTTGAGGCGATGGAGCAGCTGGCCGCTTTGCAGATATCCTCTGTGTATATAGATGGAGCAGCTTTCCTTCAGTCTCTTAGAGTCACTCCCCCACTTCTTCAGTAAGTCAGAGAGGCGCAGCATGGGGATGTTGACTACAAGGCTCTACGTGCTCAGATATCCACAAGGAAAGCACCTAATGGATTTTCTGAAGGTGGGGAGAATGTCATCCTCTTTAGAGTACATACCACGGTACCATTGTCTCTTTGGAAGGAAATGATTATGGAGTTCTACACATCCCCTCTAGAGGTATATCCGGGAGTGGAAAAGATGTACCAGGATCTCCGACGATAGCACCGGTGGCCGGGAATGAAGAAAGCATTTGTAGATTTTGTATCTTGGTGCCTCATATTTCAGCAAGTGAAGGTGGAGCATGAGGTACTAGCAGTCTTGGTTCAGCCTTTGGAGGTCCCAGAGTGGATGTGGAATGGGATATCCATGGGCTTCATGATAGGACTTCCACGTACATCTAGGGGTCATGACTCAATTTGGGTGATCGTCGACTGACTCACCAATTCATCCCACTTCCTACCGATCAGAGAGCAGGGTTCAGTAGAGATATTGGGACACATCTATGTGTAAGAGATTGTGTAGCTACATGGAGTACCCTTGAAGATTTTCTTTGATCATGATACATGTTTCACTTCCTGGCTATGGAAGGGGTTGCGGGAGGCTTTCGAGAGGCTGCTTCATTTGAGCATCACCTTCTATCCACGGACGGATAGCCAGACTGAGCAGACCATTCAGACCCTCGAGGAAATGTTGTGTGCTTGCATCCTCATCTTCGATCGCAGCTAGGCAGATCACTTTCCTTTGGTGGAGTTTTCATAAAACAACAGCTATCACTCCACCATTGGGATGACACCTTTTGAGGCGTTGTACGGGCGACCTTGCAGATAACCTTTGTGCTGGACTAACCCAAGGGATTCAGCACTCGTGGGGCCATAGATGGTTCGGGCTACCACATAGAAGTTAGAGATTATCCAAGAGAAAATTAAGACTACACAGAGCAGGTAGAAGTCATATGCATATAGTATACGGAGACCTCTGGAGTACGGTGATGGTGACCATGTATTTCTACGGGTCACACCTCGATGAGGTTTACGGAGATTTGGCCGAGCCGGCAAGTTATCTCCAAGGTTCATCAAACCCTTTCAGGTCCTCGGTAGAGTTGGTGAGGTGGCTTACCACTTAGCTATTCTACCTCAGTTGCACTGGGTGCACGGCGTCTTCCACATATCCTATCTGAGGAGATATGTGCACCACCCTTCCCACGTCATCGACCATGAAGAGATGGATGTCGATTATGGGGAAACTTTTATGGAGGTTCCAGTTGAGATTGAGGATCGACTGGAGCGGTTCCTTCATGGGAAATCGATACCTCTGTTGTGTGTTTGTTGGAAACACGGGATCCTCCATGAGATCACATAGGATTCGGAGGGTTATATTCATGCTCAGTACCCCCACTTGTTTTCCTAGTTTTGAGTTGTGGCTTATGGGGACGCAAATCCTTGAGTTGGGGAGAATGTAAAGACCTAGAAATTCCATTTAATTTTTTTAAAATATATGGGAATTTTAGGAGTCCGCGAAAATTGACGGCGTGTGATTTCGATGCCCGGTGTTCCCAGAATGAATTTCTGAACTTTTTTTTGGGTAAGTTCAGTAAATGTGCGAGCGGGTTCTTGTAACTTTTGAACCAGTGCTCAGAATTGAAATCTAAGGACACCTTTGAACTTGCAGATCTAGTATTAGCTTAAGGATACATTCACCTCAACGGCAGTTGGTCGAGGGTGAAAGTTAGTATTTTATTTTTTCGTGGGAATGGAAATAAAATAAATTAAACTTTTATTTTATTTTCGTTACCTCCCATGTGGATGTTTCATAGGTGGGGACCACCTAAACTAAAACTTCCCACATGGGTTATGGTGGTGGGGACCACCCGATATTTAAACCCCCAATTTTGAATTTAAAGGTGGGGGCCACCCGACCCTTTGAACCTTCCACTTAAATGTGATGGAGTCTCTTGAACTTCCCATTGATTAATTATGTCACCCCCTTAATTAATTATGCAACCCCCTTTAATTAATTAGGCCTACATAATTTGTGCCAACAATTTAAAAATTAGACAAACATATTTTATTATGTTGGCTATTATTCTTTTGGTGGGGAAAGGAGAAGGGGAGATCTTTTGGGAGGATTAAAATTTCCCCAATGAATAACTTCACCTCCCAAAGAAGAACAACCAACGGAGATTGAAGAATGAGGAAACAAACCCTGATCCGGATCAGAATTACCTTGCAGAGGAAACCAACATTGGATGTCTTTGACGACAATGAACCGACGATCGAGGAAACGTCGACGAACCAACATCCGTTCTTTTCTCCTCTTTGACATAAATGAGAAATCGAGGTAGGGGTGTGTTTTAATTTGATCAATGATAAATTCACCCTCACATTGAATCATCTTACTTGAGTCATATTTTACCGCCCTAAAGTGGAGGGTACGGGACAAAAAAACATGGCCCAACCCCTCCGCATATCTTGTGGATCTTTTGTGTGATCTTTTCGATGGTAACGGTGACCGATTACGGTGGTTGGAACCTATGGAACTTGAGAACCGTGATGAAGGAAATGAAAGAAGGGAGGTCGGTCAAGCTATTCGCCGTAAATGGCACGGTGCTCCGCCGCCACCCGACCTCCATGCCATGCGGCGCTTCGCCACCTGCGGCCTCCACCGCCCCGCGACACCCATGGCATCGCGCCTTCCAGTGGCACCCACGGCCTACGCTACCCCGCGGAACCTGTGGCCTCACGCCACCCTGCCTCACCTGCAGCCTCGCACCGCACCACGGCCTTCACTGCCCCCTGGTACTTGCGCCCACGCGTAGCCTTTGCGGCCCACACGGCATCCGTGCCGCCCAGGCCGGACCGCCCACCGCAGGCTAGACCGCCCAGCGTGGCCTGGGCCCCCCACCGCGGGCTAGGTAGGACCCAGTGGATCAGGCCAGGTCGACCCGAATAGGGTCAACCTAGGCCAGGTCGGACCTGGTCGGGTCGGGCTGGGTCGGACCGGACCCGGACCAGTTTCGACCCTATACTCTCTTTTGGCCATAACTTTGGCACCAGGCGTCCGTTTGATGAACCGTCAACGGCGCTGGAAACCTTGGAGTGAGGAAGCCCTTTTGTTATATCCCACTAGAGATTAGAATAATTTTTGGGAATGGTCAGGTTGGATCGAGCACGAATCCAACTGGGCCCTCTGGACTAAAAGTCTAATAACTTACAGACTGGGCATCTGATTGACATGTCGTCTATTGCATTGAGACCTCTATGATGTGGCGGTCCTTTGGGATACTTCTTAGTGGGACATCGTGGTATTTGTATTATCGACCAGTGGCTTGTGGAGTGGACCCTCTCAGAGACGAGCAATCTTAGCGCCGGAACCCAGTAGATGGTTGTGACTTAAGGAAGAGATCCTTTGTGGGTCTGTTATTGAGGGTACCACATGGAACCGCTCTAGGATTCCATGTGGGACTACCCGAGAAATCCAGTGTGGGTCAGTACCTAGCGATCCTATGTGGGTCATCCCCTATCAATCCTTTGTGGGTTAGCAACGAGCGATCATGTGTGGTTCAACACCGAGCGATCCTATGTGGGTCACCACGAGAAATCCTGTGTGGGTCAGTACCTAGAGATCCTATGTGGTTTTGATGATGATTAGAGATCCTTCATGGGTCTTACTCTTAAGAGAGTATGATTATTCATTAGTTACATCTAATCATCTCTACTACTATACCAAATTTATACCTGGTGTGAGATGAGTTCGTACATGACTGGTACTTTCCTCTGTGGTAATACCATGGTTGTATTCTTCTATGTGGCGTACATGTGTGGTACTTACCTTCGCGGTATTCCTTACTTTTTGGAATAGTTGACCTTTGGGATATTGAGTTGGACTCTATGATTCCTCATGATTGAGATGGGTATACTTGATAACTTAGGTATATGTATGGGAATATACCTAAGTTGGGTTTCCAGTTGATTTCATGCTTTGTACATTATACTTTGTGGATTTTGTGTGAACTTTAGGGTCTCGGGGTCCCTACTAAGTATCGTTATACTCACCCCTACATGGGTTATGCCCAAACCTTGTTGTGTTTGGTGCAGACGACAGACAACGCTGACAGAGGACGAGAGTACCATGACTGGTGGTAGCTTGGAGGTGGACCTTAGACGAGGCATACTGCAGAGACGACTGTTCAAGAGTTGTACCTACCCTTCATTTAGGATCCTTGGTGGGTGATCGTAGGAGCTGTTCCAGTTTACTTGTACTTTCAGTTTATTATACCTTCCAGTTGGGCTTGTATTCAGGCCCCTTTTACTTACAGTACTCACTCTGTTTACTATTCAGTTTACTTGAGCTCGTATCTTGTTGTGTTCTTGGTTGTGTGTGTTATAGGTTATAAAGGCAATACCTTCCCCGTTTTATGGAATACGGGTTCAGTACTAGTCGAAAGCCTTTGTCCTGTGAAAGGTGAGATTGGGGTAGTCACGGCACATGCCCCAATGGATGGGTTGTGACACATACTCTCGCTAATTGAACCATATAATCATTTCTCATGGACGATCTTCTAGAGAGGTAAAATCAAAATTTCTAGTGGTCCCTAGAAAATCATCATGTTGTTTAGTTAGTGTTGTAGCGTAATCCTTCCTTAGTGCCTGTGTTAGTTCCCAATTGACTCAACCAGTGTAATAGTCCTTAGAAACCTATCTAGGTTCTCAAGATTCCCATATAACACCCAAATATTTATGGTATGTATCTTCTTAAATAAATTCAAATTACTCCATAGATTATGTTTTATGCAACACTGGTCATAAAAACTGTGATATACTATTAAATATTAACATGACTGTTGCAAAAGTAATGTGACCATTAGAATAACAACCTCACCTATGAAATTATAAATAAAATTTATGAATCTTTCAAATTAAGGTGTGATATATTTATATCATGGAATATGTAAATAAATTTTATAAAATGATAAATTAATTATTGGTATTTTTATGAAATGTAAATTTTTATTTAAAATTTTATAATTAATATAATGATTTAAAATAAAATTTATTTTCATAAAATAGATTCATAAATTAATATTTCTTTATCTTATGATTATAAGATAATTTTATGAGACCTTAATTTTTCTAAGTTTCACAAAATCGGTTATAATTTTAAAATTGATATTTTTTTAACAAATGATGATTTTAATTAAAAATTAAAATTTTAATATTTAGAAAATTATTTTCATAAAATGGAGTCCACTTTTTAAATATTCACATCAAAAAATGGAAAGGGTTAATTTTTTGGATTTTTCTTAAATAGTTGAATTTTTTTGAACACTGAAATACTGTAATTTACAGTATTACCTAAATACATTAATTATTGTGCCATAGATGATGTATGGGTTATATAAGAACCATTAGTTATAAATTACATGCACTATTTACTATACTTGGTTACAAGAATCATCACTATTGATAATCTTGATCAAAAATAATAAACTAATGGATAAAATAATCAAAATACACCCCTCTCCTCCACTATAAATATTACCCCTACTCCTCACACCATAAAAGCTTTACAGAATACTGATATTATACCCAATTACTCTACCAAACATTATCCCCATTTATTTTTCTTTCTATTCTCACCAAAATACCAATCTCATGTTTTATATGGAGGTTCTCAAGGATACGTTATACAAAACGTAAAATCTTCTTTTGTTCTATTAAAGTTTTATTTAATTTTTTTCTTATCTTCCCCTTAACTATTATAACAAAAAATTCATGATAACTCAAATATCATATACATACTATAATTTTATTATTTTAATGTAATATAATTCATCAAACCCCTTATCCTCTCCCTTTTATTCTAAAAATGAAAATATCTTCTGTGATGTGTCGATTTATGGCTATCGTGGATGATGTTCTTTCATTACCGCCTTCAAGGAAGGTCATAAAAAATTATTATTCTTTAATAATATTTTATTATGAATATTATAAGTTCTATAATCTTATATAATTAATATATAAACATTATATTAAATAAAATGATATAATTTTATGATGGTCGTAAAAACCACCAAAATAAATTAAATCATTTTCATTAACATTTTATCTAATGAATCATTCTCATACCATATAACCAAATGGTATATAAGATCATTTAAACTTCTGTAAGTTCATTAATGACATAAAATTTAAATTTTTGAGAACTATTCCAATTTTACATGAACTTGCGTGCTTGTATATAAGTGAACTGATCTTGAAAAACCACGAAAACAAACACTCCCAGAATGAAAAAATTGAATCTTATAACTCATCAAAAATGAAATACATGAACTTAATAAAATTATAATAAATCAAATACATATAGAAATTTTTTTAGCTATTTTATTAATGAATCTAATTTTATTATACATTCCATTAAGTCAAAGTGAAAAAAAATTCCAACATAAGTTAAGTGATTTATTAACCCAATTTCTATTCATTGGGTTAAACTTCTATGTATTTGGTTATTTTTTGCCAAGATTATGTGTGAAATGACCTATTATTGTCTAATATAGTTTTTCAACTTTTATTTTTTGAATTTACATTTTTCTCACATAATTATTTAATTGGTTTATCCTCACTCAAATGATATGATCTTTGTATAGGGTTCCATGTCTCACTTTTATTTCTGTGAGATATAATTTATTCACCACTTATTTTTTGTGTGTGGTGTATGTGTACTGACACTTTTATTTATGATCATAAATCAATTAATATTTCATGAAAAAACATATTTATTTTATCATGGATATGAGTATTATCTAAAATTTATACCATTTTTACATACGATGTTTATTTTGAATGTTGTTTTAACTGGGGAAACATTTATGAATCTGTATTCTCTAATAAATATGGATATTTTGATAAGGAATATTTTTAATGGATTAAATATATATATTAATATTTCTTTTGACTTTTATTGATGGGTGTTTCCTAGTATTTTATATCCCCTTTATGCATCAACGGGTCTCATGATGAGAACCAGTTGGAGACAAACCCTTTTCATTTATTTCATAGCAGAATCAAAAAAGTTTATACCCATAGACTTAAACCATCATGATGGTATAATGTTTCAAGTTCCAGATACATGAAAAACAATAATTAATTATTTTATTCATTCATTATTCATTTATTACTTTCCATTATATTTTCACAATAATAATATTAATGGATACATTTTCATTCTCAGTTCATTTACGGCATTTGTTTTTCAATTATTTACCTTGACATAATAATTATTCTTTATTAACTTTTCTTCACTTATTATTGATTCGTGTAACCCTTTCTAAGAATTTGATCTCACCATTTTATTTTTTTCCCTTCCCAAGGTTATAAAGACGAAATATTTGAAAAAGTGTTATGGAAACAATTCATTTTTCTTTGTTATTTTCTATGTTTAATTACAAATATAATAAGGGAACCATGTATGTATCTATTTCTTCAAGACTATTAAACTAATCAATACTTGGTGATGTGATCTATTTTATCTATTCTATTATAATTAACTAACCATATAATCAAGGCTACTGAGGTCAATATTTTTACAATTTGTATCATAGAAGGTTTATTAAAAACCATGGGAACTGGATGTTAAATAAATTTCAGAATTATAAAGATTAATTATATCGAATTTTTTGCTCAATAATATTTATGATTATGAGATAAATTATTGTGTTCTAATATTTAGTGATAAATCCTAATAAAAAAAGGTAATTGATACCCACGGACAATGTATGGATTTCCCCATTGAGAAAGTTGACACAATTAGTGTTGGAGATGAGAATATTATGAACATATTAGGGTATCTTATTCAGTGTATGAATAATAACCATACTACACCTATGTTGGATAATTTCATGTGGCTTAATCCCCCATATTTTAGTGGGACTAAAAATCCAATGGTAACTGAGAAGTTGATCAAGTCCATTGAAAAGATATTTTTGGCATTAGGATGCAATGAAAATGAAAAAGTAGTATTAGTAGTATATTTTATCAAGGGATATGTTGATCAATGGTGGTAATTAATATATAATACTAAGGAGGAAGATGAAATATAAAATATGGAGTGTAAATTCTTTAAATAAACATTAATCAATAAATATTTCCCTCTTGAACAATGAACTGAATCTTAAAGAAAATGGAAAAAGAGAGTGTTGCATATTATAAAGCTACCTTCATGAGACAATCCAAGTATGCTACAGATTAAATAAATGATTCAAAAAACAATATTGATCATTTATTTGAAGGTTTTATTCCATTTATTCTAATATCATGAGTTTCTAAAAAAAATTCATCGTATAATGAAATAGTGTTAAGCTTCACAACAGAAGAGAGGGAATTTTCTCGATACTATATGTTCAATAGTAATCAAGAGAATAATAGGTATTATGATAACAATGGAATATGTTAAGCATTAAAGAATAATAGGGGAATGAATCAATTTATATTATAATTTTTTTTCAAAATAATCATTATGGGAAATTCTTGAATGGCATGGGATTTTTCTATAAGTGCAGAGAAAGGGTCTTCAAGAAAATGAATGCAAGGAGAAGAAACAAATAAATGATGTTCAATGCTTCAATTGTAATTAAATGGGGAATTATTCAAATCAATGTCTCAATCATTAAGGTAATTTACCACATAAGAGGCCAAGGGGAGATTTCCAAGATTTTGCGATCACTACATATGATGTAGAAGTACACAATGATGTGGTGGAAGGTACATTAATCCTATATTTAAATTTAACCATTTTTTAATTCTATATCATTTCACTATTTTATATCTACCCATTTTTCTAAGAAAATAATACATTTACCTTTTGATTTAATAAGGGTGTTTTTAGTAAAAATCCATAAGGAAAGTCTCATTGCAACAAAAATTGTATGTTAGACCCCTTTATGACACATAAATGTGATATATTTTCCTTCCTTATCATTGTAGCTATGGTTTAATTTTCTATAATCCTTAGAATGGACTGGATTTAAAAATATTATGTGAAAATTTATTTCAAGAAGAAGAAAAATATGGTTTTTGAGGAAGATATAAAATCCCTTATCTTTATAGTTGATGTTTCGTCATCTGATTTTTATCTAGATCAACCTCTAGTAGCTATACTAAATTAATTATTATGGAGAAAGATAAAATGAATATTCAAATTGAGTGTATACCAATTGTACGGGAATACATTCATTTACTGTAGAGGAATTACCTGGAAACCCCCTAAAGCATGAATTTGAGTTTATCATTGATTTAATCCCTAATTCAAGACCATTTTTAAATATTCCTTATAGAATGGACATTATGGAATTAGTGAATCTAAATAATAAACTAGAGGAGTTGATTAATAAGAGATTTGTTCACCCAATTGTTTCTTTATGGGGAGCCCATGTTCCCTTTGTCAATAAGAAAGATAGATGTTTGAGTCTCTTCATTGACTATAGAGAAATAAATGTATTTATAATAATGAAAAATTATCATAAATTCCTCATAAAGAAGGAAGATATTCCAAATACAACTTTTTAAATGAGTTATAGACATTAATATTTTATATTAATTCCATTTGGGTTGACTAATAAACCCTCTATTTTCATGGGATCTAATGAAAAAAGAATTCATGGAATATCTTGATGATTTTGTTGTAGTGTTCATTGGTGATATTCTAGTGTATTATAAAATCTATGAAGACCCTGAGAATCACTTGTATATCATTCTTGAGACTCTTATAAGGAATGGGTTATATAGTAAATTTAGAAATTTTTAATTCTGGCTTTAGGAAATTTATTTTCTTGGCCATATAGTCTCTAAGGATATAATCTCAGTTGATCCTATGGAGAAAAAGGCAATCCAAGATTTTCTTACTTAAATTAACATAACTGAGGTGTGTAGTTTCATTGGTTTAGCAGGTTTCTATCGGTGTTTCATTTTTAATTTTTTCAAATCGGATAACTTGTTAACCAAGATCCCATGTAAATGGGTTAGGTTTGTATGGAAAAAAGTTTATACAAAATATTTTGAATAATTGAAGATAAGATTAGTCAGTGTTCCTATTTTGACTTTACCATCATAAAATAATGGGTTTGAAATATCGATTCATGCATCAATGAAAATAATGGGTTGTGTCCTTATAAAAAATGATAATGTTGTTTCATATTCATCAATTTAGTTGAATATTAATGAAAAAATTATCCAACTCTTATTCTTGAGTTAGAAGCCGTAATCTTTACTCTAAAGATATGGAGACAATATCTCTATGGTAAAATATGTTAGATATATAAGTATCATAAGATTTTAAAATACATATTTACCTTTAAATAACTCAACATGAGACAAATAATATGGCTCTAGTTACTCAAAGATTATGATTTCTCAACACACTACCACCCAAGAAAATAAAATAATGTATCAGATTCATTAAGCATGAAATATCATGGACTTATAACCCAAATTAGGACTGAGAAATATCCTATATTCATGTATTTAGTAAATATGGATATTATAATTTTTAAGTAAGGAAAAACATCGCCCTTTTTCAAATTATTTATAAAAAAAATTTATTGGATAAGATAAAAAGTTCTCAATATGGTGATGAGAATTTTCAAAATAAAATTAAATCCATTAAGGATGGAACATTGGCATAATTCATATATGAGGATGGAATTAAGATATTTTTTAAAGAGGTTATGTGTTCCATCAATACCTGTGCAAAAAAAGTAAATATTAAATGATTTTCATAGATCAAATTTCTCTACACACCCTAGTAGTACCATGATATATATATATATATATATATATATCTAAAGGGATAATTTTTTGGGATAATATGAATCAGTAAATTGCTAACTATGTGTTAGGATGCCTACTTTTTCAATAAGTTAAGGCTAATAGACAACATCCTAGAGGAGTAATGATACCTATACCTATTCCTATGTGGAAGTGGGATAAAAAAATGGTACATTTTATTTCTATAAGATAATATTTCCTCTTGATCTCCTATCAAGACTTGATATTAATGAACTTGTAAGACTTCATGGTGCACCGCTCTCAATTATGTCTAATTAACTTCCCAATTTTACATAAAAATTATGGAATATTTTTCAAAAGTATTTTGAAACTAAAATTCATTTGAGTACTACTAATCACCCTCAAATTGAAACACATTCTGAAAAGACTGTTCTAACATTAGAATACATGATGAGATTATTATCACTTGACTTTCAAGGTATGCGGGTTCATTATTTACCTTTGGTATAATTTTCCTACAATAAAAGTTGTCATTCTAGTATTCAAATGGCGCCATATAAATCATTGTATGGAAAGAGATATTATACTTCAACTTTTTGGGATGAATTTATTGAGAGGAAACTTATAGGAAGATAAATTATTGATGAGACAATGAAAAAGGTAAAGACTGTTTAGGCTCGTATTAAAGCATCTCAAAGTCGGAAAAATATTTATGCTAACAACCATAGAAAGGATTTGGAATTTCAACTGGGAGATCATATATTTATGAAAGTATATTTATGGAAGGGTGTCATAAGGTTTGGTAAGAAATTGAAATGGATCCCCATGAACATAGAACCATTTGAAATTTTAGAAAGCATTGGAGCTATATCTTAGAAATTCCACTAAGTCTCTCCAAATTTCATGATGTGTTCTAGATAAGATTGTTAAAGTAGTTCATGTCAGACCCAATGCGTGTACTCACCTATAAAGAAGTAACCTGATTTTTCTGACTGTGAATATCCTATGAATATTCTTAACATAAGAGAGAAATTATTAAGAAATAATATGACTATACTGGTAAAATTTCTTTTGATAAACCATAAAATGGAAGAAGTAGTGTGGGAACCTAAGGATGTTATAAAGAAGAACCACCTTTGTCTGTTCAAGAGGAAATATTCATGAAAAAATTTGAGGATGAAAAAACAGAAGGAGGGAATAATATAACACCCTAAGATTTATGGTATGTATCTTCTTAAATAAATTTAATTTACGTGACATCTTTTGATTCATGCAACTCTGATATTAAATGAAACATGATATACTAATAAATATTAACAAGATCATTGGAATAGTAATGTGATCATTAAGAATAGAAATGTGAAAATTAGAATAATAACCTCACCTGTTAATGTGTAAGTAAAATTTAAGTATATTATTATCCAAAATATGATATAATTATATCATGGAATAATTAAATAAATATTTTCAAAAATGATAAATTAAGTGTTGGTATTCTTGTGAAACATAAATGTTTATTTACAATTTTATAATTAATATAATAATTTAAAATAAAATTTAATTTCCTAAAATATATTCATAAATTAATATTTTTTTCCTATGACTATAATATAATTTTATAAGACTTTAATTAATTTTTCAAAGTGCCACAAAATCTGTTATAATTTTAACATCTGTATTTTTTGAATAAATGATGATTTTAATTAAAAATAAAAATTTTCATATTTATAATATTATTTTCATAAAATGGATTCTATTTTTGAAATATACACTTTGAAAAATGTTTAGGGGTAATTTTCTTATATTTATGAAGTAGTTGAATTTTTGGTGAATAGTGAAATACATTAATTTATTGTATTAGCTAAATATAAGAATTATTGAGGAGTGGATGATGTATAGATGATATACTCACCATTATTTACAAATCACATAAACTATTTACTAAAATTTATCACAATAGTCATAACTATTGATAGTCTTAATCCAAAATAATAAACTAATGAATAAAATAATCAAAAAACACCCCTCTCCTCTACTATTAATACCACACCTCACCAACCCTTCTCCTCACACATTATAAGCCTTGTATATTTCTTATTTTATACCAAATTCCACCACCAAACCTCTTCTATACATCATTTTATTTTATTTTTATCACCAAAATACCAATCCTAAGTGCCTTAAAAAGGTTCTCAAGGAGATGTTATATGAGAGGTAAAATCCTCTTTCGTTCTCTTTTAATTTATTTTACTTTCTTTTCTTTTATTATTCTCTACATACCTCCTCTATCAAAAAATTAATGATAAATAAATTATCTTATTTATATATATATATTATTATTATATTATTATTTTTTTGGATCATCCATCATAAAATCCCTTCTCCTCTCCCTTTTATTGTAAAAATGAAAACATCATTTGTTATGTATTGATTTACAGCAATCGTGGATGATGAATTTTCATTAATTCCTTCAAATAAGGTCATAAAACCATTATCATGGTGAAATAATATTTTATTATACATATTACAAGTTATATTATGTTTTATAACCAATATATAAACATGATATTAAATAAAATGATATAAATTTGTGATGGTCTTAAAAACCAGCAAAATAAATTAAATCATTTTCACTAACATTTTATCTGATGAATCATTCTCGTAATATATAAAAAAATGATAAATAAGATAATTTAGACTTATTTAATTTCATTAATGAAATATAATTTCACTTCTCCAATTTTATATGAGCTTCCATACTTGTATACAAGTGAACCGATCATGAAAAACTAAGAATACAGTTACTCTCTAAATGAAGAAAATGAATCTTATAACTCATCAAAAAGCCCATAAATGAACTTAATAAAATTTTACTCAATAAAATACATGTATAAAATATTCTTAATTAATTAATTAATTAATCTAATTTGATTATACATGACATTAAATACAAGTGCATAACACTGTCGAACATAAGGTAAGGGATTTATTAATTCAATTTCCATTCATTAGGTTAAACTTTAATGTAACTGGTTAAATTATGCTAGTAATATGTTTGAAATAACCACTTATTATATTATACTATATTTCCATTTTTTTATTTACATTTTTCACACATAATTATTTCATTGATTTATCGTCACTCCAATGACACGGTCTTTATAAGGGGTTTCTCATCTCACTTATATTTCTATGAGATATGATTTATTCAAAACTTATTTATTGTATCTGGTGTATGTATACTTCTATTTTTATTTATAATCCTAAATCACATATTATTTCAATAAATATCTATATTTCTTGTATCATGTATATTATTATTGTCTAAAATCTATACCATTTTTACATGAGGTGTTTATTTTTAATTTTGTTTTAACTATGGAAACATTGATGAATCCATATCGTTTACTAAATATGGATATTTTGATAAGGAATATTATTATTGAATTAAACATATGTATGAATAATTATTTGGACTTGAAATGAAGGGTGGTGTCTGGAATTATATATCCTTGTGATGCATCGACTGGTCTCGTGAGACAAAATAGTTGGTGATAAACCCGTCATGTTTGTTTCGAAGAAGTATAAGACAGGATTATACCCAAATAAATAAATTGTCTTAAAAATATAATTTTTTATGTTCTAGATACATGACCTCCAATGATTAAGAATTTTCTTCACACAATATTCAATTATTACTTTCCATGATATTTTCACTATGAAAAAATCTATGGATGCATTTCCATTCTCAGTTTATTGATGTCATGTGTTTTTTAATTATTTACATTACTATAATAATTATACATTATTGTATTTTCTTCTCTTTTAATTTATTCATGTAACCCTTAATGAGCATTTGAGCTCTCTATTTTAATTTATTTTACCTTCCCCTTTTTATGAACATGAAATATTTGAATAAGCACAAGGAAGCAGTTTATTTTCCTTATGTTTTATGTTTAATTGACACTATAATAAGGGAATCATGTATTTATCTAGTTCTTCAATACTAATAAACTATAAATCCTTGTAAATTTTATCTCTGCTATATATTCCATTATAATAATATAACTATTGACTCTGGGATATTGGGGTTGGCGTTGGCGTTGTCACATCTCAAGTGCTTCATTCAAAAGGATGTGAGTTTTTATCAATATAGAAAACAAGGTCATTTCATAAACCTCACAAAAAATAAGTAATTTACTATCTAACATATGAGCTCCCACCTTTAGTGGAGCCCCTTTTCATCTCACATAAATAAGGCATAAGCTTTTCTACCAAGAACAAATCACAATAAATTCATTTAACACCTAGGTTACACTTCCAAAAAAGGGGGAATTCCTTAAGAGGGGTTTTTGTTTTAATAAAATATTTTATAGTGAAAACTGGGAATCATTGCATAAAAATAAACACTTTACTTTTAGAAAAAACCTTTGGGAAATACAAATTTTATGATTGAAATTTTTTAAAAAACCAATTCGAGGTTTAGGATACTCAAAAATTAAAAACAAGTTTTAAACCATTCTTACACCAAATAGAAAATTTTAAAAAGATAATAGAAATATTGAGAAACCAGTAATAATCCATTCTTAATAACCCCAACCAATTATATATCAAAATCATTTTATATAAATAGGAAAACACACTTTAAAAACATCAATCAATCATAGATTTAAATTTAAAGGAGTGGACATAGGGAACCTACCTCAAACAATGTTTCCTTTGAAAATATATAATTCACACTTAAATTCATATACACCTCCATATACATATATATACCCTTTGATCTAATGTACATATTACCCTCATTACGAGGGAATATGTATAAAGAGGATATATATATATATATATATTCTTAGCTATGTATACACATGCAAGTATCCTTCAACAAAGGTGGCTAAAAACCGCCTCAAGGAGGTCTAAGGCACACTATAAAAAAATAAAAGAAGGACAAAAATTAAAAAAAAACTAATAAAAAATACGGAAAATAATTATAACATAAGAAAAAATGAGAATTTAATAAAATTATTTTAGCAATCCATATAAAAATTTTAAATAACTCATAGTACATTGAAAATTCACAATGTCACCTTAAAAATCAACATAAGAATTTTATGGATAAAGGAAAAACATGATTTTCAAAAAGAAGAGGCACACTAAAGGATAATCTACAGAAAATATGGTTGAAACAAAATTTCATCCATAAATATTTCATAATTACCCATAATAAAATAAATAGATATCCAAAATGTCAATTTAAAATTCAGGAAATAAAATAACCTAAAATTGAAAGGTCAAGTACAGGTAAAACATACTTGGAACTTGTTGTCTATGAAAACCAAGACTCAAATCCAGTGCAATTGAACCAAATAGACTATAAAAGAAGATCATATGACCTAAGAACAACAAAGACACCCAAAAATCCATCAACCCTACACCTAGGGTTTGATCTGCATGTGGTATACCAAGAGGGATGGAAGATGAGGGATGAAAAAGAAATAAGAAGCTAGAAATAAAGAATCACTTACCTTGTATGATCACACACTGACTTGGGAATAAATGATAAAGAATAATGGTTGTACCAAGGAGGAGGTGTCGTGTGCAGGGAGAGGGGGATGGTTGTAGGGGAGGGGTGTCATGTGAGGGGTATGTGGGAAGGGGGATGATTTTAGTTTTTTGTTGCTGTTATTATTATTATTATTATTATTATTATTTTCCTTTTTCCCTAAACCAGGAGGGACTCACATAGTCTTGGAGCAAGATTGACCATACTATATTCCAACAGAGTTCACTTTATTGGGCACACTGGGAACCACCATGGGTTGGTCACATAGTTTATTAAACCATGAGTTAACCATGAAATACTATTTACCAAGGTGATATATTCAACCACATATTTTCTGCATGATTTATCCAACCATTCATCCAATCCATGAGACATAGTACATTTTTTAAAAACAAATTAAAATTTTCCCAAATTAAAAGACACAAACCTCTAAAACTAAAATATAAATATTTTAATAACTAAAGTAATAATTAAATAAGGGTGAGGTTGTGGGAAAATATATAATGTATAAATAAAGTACCTCATAGCCACATCCTCACTATATTATTTCTCTCATTCCCTCAAAGACATAAATTATATGCTTAATACCTTCAATAGATGAGAAAACACATAAAATATTTATCACATCCTATCCATGTGATATATACCAATACATTTATAATAAAATTTCTACATCCATATACCACATCAATATATCATATCCATTATAGTAATGTATCGTGAAAATTAAATACATCAACCTTGTGCCCTCCTCCTACAATTCATGACCCCCACCATGTACCACATCCTTTATCACATCATCTTCTCATAACTATCACATAACTGTGTCATCTAGTAAATTGTGTAATGTAACTTTAATCCCTTACAACTTATAATTTTATACCTATATTAATCTATCATTGTAAATTCTACATGTGGAGGGGGAGAAGGAATAGGGGTTAGTGATCGATCCATCCCCCCAACAATCTGGATGTTGGAGGAAACACCTAAAACTCAAAACATTTGGGCATTGGTAAGGTGTTTTTAACTAGGTGGGGTTCATATTAAATCAAAAGGACAATATATTATAAATAAATTCACACATAAAACTATCCTAATAGTTTTTTCTAAAATAGAACTGCCAGACCTATCACAACTAGAATGTCATCACTATCGTTCATTAGCAACTGTTGTTATGTCTACAAAACTAACCCGCCCCTTTTTACAAAAAAACATCCAAAAAAACATTCAATATCTTCCCATTTTGATCCTTCCATTCAATATTATAGTTTTACCATTTATTAGCCACACTATGTTTATTATAACTTTTATTAACTAGTAACCATATTCATTCTAGCCACATTTCATTCATTTTAATCATCCAATTTTCATTAGGAACCCATAGATTATTCTATTTCCAGCCCATTTCTTTACCAAATTTATTATTTCCAACTATATTCCTTTTCCAAAAGGAATATATAACAAATCACAACAATAAATAATCAATTTTCTCACAACCAAAATTCATCTTGTAATAGTAGTCACCACCACCTTCTATTTTCCTACACAACCAACCACAACAATCCACTATAAAGAAAACTTTAATAATATTAACATAAAAGTAGCATAACTTTTATTCATGAAAACCAATTCCACCAACAAGGAACTTCTAAAAAATTATTTAAAATTATACCTTCATAGTAATTCAACATCTCTTATGTGAGTGATAACATATCAATTCCAAATTTCACCCAACTAGTTCATTACCATATTTAAGTGTTTAACCATTTGTGAAATATGATCCCAAAAATTTAATCACAAAATCAACACACTTATCCTAGTAGTAAATAACACATTATTCATCATGTCAAAAACCATAAAATGATTACAATAACGAGGAATAATATGAATCACATACAATAATTTCCTCCCATTATGTCCCATTTAGCCTATTCCATTATCTTAATTGGGTCAATCATTAATATCCACCCAAAGTAGGTAAATCATGCTACTTACACATTATATAAAAAAATAAAGTAGATTTCTCAAATCCTAAAATATGGATGAATCTTTGAAGAAAATTAGGCAAGAAAGAATGTACCATAGATCGACCACTATTATACTTGAGAGAGGTCACCTCATGACTTAACCATTGTGAACCATAATCAAATTATACTAAAATATTGACCAAAAACAATAAACCTCACTATTAAAACCTCCAAAAATTAAATTATGAAGAGAAGAAATATAGGAGAGAGGGAAAGAGTGTAATCAAAGTGACCAATCCCCATAAGTCAATAGGTTTAATCCCTAGAGAGTGATGGATAAGAGGAACCAATAAATATCTCGGGTTAGTTAGGGTTTAGTAAAAACTAATATAAACCAATGCAAAGGAATATTATCCCTCTATTTATAGATACAACCATATTGTCTTTCACTATGGTGTGGTGACATCAACCACAGTCATGGTTTCTTTGGAAAACGTTAGATCTAAGATCTTTTCCATTTGAAATTACTATATTCTCTAGTATTTTTAGTCATTTTATCCATTTTAAAAATTATTTTTCTAATACTATAGTGTTTTGGTACCCAAAAAGACCGTAACAAGCTTCATCCATGGATTCCTTTTAAGAGTCACCATTGCATGATCCCCTCTTTCCATTTTAGACTATGATTTTCTAATTATACCATGTAATGAACCTTGGTGTGTGAGTCCCCATTTAAAACATCATAAAATTTATATATATTACTAAAGCTATTATATCCCTGGTATAATACTATTTATAATTCCTTAGTATTCCCAAAAATGAACACCTCTCATGGACCATGTGTGGAAGATTCCAAGTTAAAGACTAACCAACCACCCATTCTTTTCCACAACATGTTATGTACATTATTGATACCCAAGTAGCCTCCATGGATACCTATGAAGAGCCATAATAATGTGAGTTTCTCCACATTACACAATCAAAACCCCAAAAATAGAATAGTATAAAAATATGTGTATGTATCTTTCTATAAAAAATGATAAGTAGGATCCCCACACTATTAAAATTCAATATACCAGGGCATTGTGTAACCACATTTTCTATCAAGGGTGTTGAACCTATCCAATTTACCACAAAGAAAATCTTTTAAGTACCACACCCAAGAAATTATCACCACTATGACATGGAGGACCACCCTAAAAAATCCAAAACATTTTTTTTCATCTCTGGTTTTTTAACTTTTCAAAATGCCAAACTGACCACACTAACAAACATAAAATGGAATGTACCATGACCTCCACCATGGGAATTTTGGAACCCATATATCCAATACTTTACCATTTCTTTTTATACCACACTCAAACTCCCTATAAACACTTCCAAATACCAAAAAAACAAATAATGGTATGAGAATGGATGATCCATTACATTATATTCCAATTAAATGACACTCATCCTTGAGATTCGAAACCAAATATATAAGGAAAAACATAACCACAAAACTATGAATTAATCAATATATACCTCTAAAATATATACAATTTAACTAAAATAGTACAATTCAGTACAAAGAATAAATAATCTCAAACAAATTAGTTCTAATTATACCACCATAATATCAAAGTAATCATGGTTCAAAAAATCTCAGGGTACCCAACAAGAATCTGTGACCCATTTTCTAATATAAATTACACAAAATCACTATTCTTTAATAACACATAAACCAAATGGATAACTCACTTGTGAAACACATTCTATCAATGATCCTAAATCTCAACCATCCACTCTATGAATATCATTTTATCTGTTACATTAAACTATCCCAAATAGATGAAATATGAGTTATTTTGAATATATCAACGATGATTTGACACATGAAAAATATCATGGATCTGTTCCAATAGTATATTAAGTTCTAACCAATATGTCACTTCACATTCACACGCTAACACCTCAAATGGATGAATGAATTGGGGAGAAATATTACTCCCACAAACAAAACTTTAATATCTATGATGATGGTAAAACATCTAGAATATAAAATATTCAACATTAAACATCATATTCCTCTTACTTTAATTGTAATAATACTTCTAATGTTATTGCATCACCTTTTACCTCCCTCAAATTGTCTGAAACTTATTTGTTGTGATCTGTACCAAATTGGGCCCAAGGACTATCAACTCCCCATACTTAATTTAGAACAATAGAGATATCCATGTCCACTCACACAACACATTTAATGGATATATTATAATAAATAGTGTCAGATATTATTATATGAAAAAATAACCAAAGGGGTATTCATCACCCATGATCCCCCAAAATTAATAACACGAGAACAAAACATATCCTATAGTGTCTAAATGGTCTACTATATTTGACCTTCTATATGAGAATTAAAAGTATTTTTAAGTCATAGTTTAGAAACAAAAGAATATTTAAGGCCTCCTTGGACTTATGAGGTAAAATAACTATTTTTATCAAATATGGTGGTCCTCGGTACACCATAAACCCTCACTATCTCATCTATAAACCACCTCACTAGAACATTAATAGCACCCAACTCCTTTATCATCTGTGCCAGATTCATCAACCAATATATAATCATACAAATATAGTTTCAACCTTTATAGACATCTGGTAAAATAGTGAATAAATCCATCAAAATTTCCTCCCACTTCTATTCAGGGACATTCAATTACTACAAAAAACCACCAGGGAAATGATTCTTTGTATTATCCTATTAACATACTCATCCTTATGACATGAAATTCTCCAAAAATTATTTCATCCATAGATAGCAAAATCAGTTCCTAAAGTCATGATATGTTTTGGATATACCAATATGAACTTATAAATGTGAGTTATGGAACTCAGGGAGAACCTCCCCATGCATCCAAAACAAAACAATAAATCTTCCCTGAAAACATACGAGGATGATAATAATCTAACAATACCATAGAGGTTTCATTATGAAAGATAAAATCTCCTAACACCTCCACCTATGAGTCCCCCCATTGAGACTCCCCCAATTTATATATTAATAAATATGATACCATAATTTGGTATAGAAAAATTCTACTTCCAGCATTCTTTGTATCAAGATGCATCACTGTAATATCTTCAATTTCCCTATAATCATATTCGAGATCTTCAATATGATCTAATCATGTAATTCCTAATCAGTGAATCAGCAACTACATGTCATTTCCCTGTGTTGTAAGAGATATCAAATATGGTTTTCAGTAAATATTTTATCTACCTCCACAAATGTAATATCAAATATTTTTTAGATAAAATATACCTTAAACTCTGGTGATTAATAAAGACCACAAAGAATTCATTGATCGGGTAGGGTTTACATGTATTAATAGGAAATTCTATTTTTACTAACTTGAGATCATAGGTTTTATAGTTACCCACATTATGATGTAAATACCAAGATTCATATTGTAATGACCCTAACTTTTATTAATGAAAATTCCTCTGGATCTATTTAAATGTATTATTATGTAAAATGGTTGTATAAAACAAATGAACTTCCTTGGTTTTATATTTTTGGATTTCAAATTACTATTAATAATTGTTATCATTTCTAATATAGTCGTTGAATAGTGATCACATGATTAATATAAATATATGGATTTAACAAATCCAATTTACTCAGACACAGGAATCGATGGCCTCATCCAGTAGAATTTCTCCATATAAAGTGCATTTTTTGAAGCTCGGAAAGGAGGCTTCATCACTATTATTATCTCTTGACCAAGCCCAATATTAGCTTCAACACGTTAATCTTGAACAGAACCACCTACGGAAGAAGTGGAAGCTAATAGAGATTACCACTCAAGCGATGTTATCTGATTCACCCAAAGAGTATGTCACCACCGCACACCTTACCCTTAGGTATTATGCAGGTGTTATAAGGGTTTATGTAACAAGACCCTAGATCTATTATTATTTTCTTTATTTTTTTATAAATAATGTACATTCATTTCATTATTGTTACTTTGTAAATAAATTTTAAATAAAATATTGTATTTTTAGTTAATATTCAACTAAAAAATATATTTTTATGAATTAATAGATTTTTTAATTAAATAATATTTTATTAAAATATTTTTACTAAATTAATTTTTATTAAATATAAATGATCATATAATTTTTATGAAAAAAATTTAATTTTCATTAATGTTTGAAAGTTGTTTTTGTTAAAACCCATGAATTTTTTATAAATGTTGGTTTTTATTTTAAAAGTGAAAATGCACATAGTTAGAAAAAAAATTAGATAAAATGAATATTATTTTTTGAATCAGGACATTAAAATTTTCCAATGGTGATTTTTTCATAATTTTCTAAGACAACTGAATTTTTGGGAAAAATTAAATATCGTTTAACTATATAATGTGTTTTATGACATCATAATGGCCCAATAGTGATGTAATAAAATATTATAACTATGTTTTTCGTCCAATATATTTTTTAGGATTAAAATAATGATATTTTATGTTTGTTTTATTTATTTTACAAAGCCTTAGTGGACCCTCCAAGACTTATAAAACATTTTAACAATTTTAAAATGGTTTCATTAAGTGTGTGACTCACCTCCAAATAAGAACTCATAATATTTTAAGAATTTAGGCCATTTTCCTTATTAAATAATTTTTTGCACTCCCCTTTGGAAAAAAACTATGGGAAAATACCGTGGGTTGGTTTGTTCTTTTTATTAGTTTAATGTGTGGTGTCCAAAACTTAAATAATAAATAATTACCACTCTTTTCCTATATAAACCCACGCAAGCTCCCAATTATCTTCACTCAAAACCCTTGTATAACGTATATACCCTTACCACATATCTCTAAAATCCTTCCAAGGATCCCCAATCTCCCAATAATCTTCTCAAAAACCCTTATTAAGCCTTTCGGATCATACTTCCAAGTAAGGGATTTCTTCATTTCTCATTTTTGTCCAATTTACTTAATGTTTTTGTACCCTTTTTCAATTAAAAATGTTGGGGTATGATTTTTAACCTCCCCCATAATTCCCTCCTTATGTTTTAATTATTATATACCTATTTATCTCTCATTAATTCTTCTCATGTACACCCGTTACCATGTCGAAATTCTGTAAGGAATTTCTCTCTTCTCATTTACATTCAAGAAATTCTTTTATATTATACATTTAAATTACATTACATTTGTTGGTATATGTATCTATATTACCCCCTTACTATCCATTTCATGTAAATATTATGAGATAACCTTTTCTCTCTCATGAACAATTTTTATAAATTATTATTTCATGTCGTTTTGCTGCTGAAATTGCACTGAGATTCTCCCAGCCAAAGTCACTGTGTAGTGAATACCATACCCATTTCTCTATCAAGGGTATTCACCTTTATGCAAATTTACTTATTGATTATATAGTTTCATGTATGAATTCCACATTCCTTTATCATGTAATAAATGATTATGTTTAAAAAATCCATGTTGTATGATCTATGTCGAAAACTTATGCATGAAATAAAATGATTAAGAATGGTGCACCCTGATAGCGCTCCAATGCATTGGGTAAAGATTAGTATCATGATACATCAATTACAATGAGGGTTTATTCATGATAATACAAGTGCAATGAGTGTTTACTAATTCTCCATGTGATATGAGCCTTGGATCATTGATTATACAATAAAAAAAATATGTTAATTATATATTAATGGTATTAAATGTTTATTTTTTATCTTATGGGTCTATGTTAGTGGATTTTGATTTTGAACATACATTCTCATCATTTGTGCACTTCGTTCCTAATGTACACCAATCTATGCCCAATGATTCATCTAATTTTAAGGAACATAATTATCCATATTTTAATTTTATATTTTGAGAAATGGATCTAAACTTCAATATGAACATTCTTTATTCAGGGATCAATGGAGGATTCATAAAGGATTATGGGGATATTTGGTGATGAAAGGAAACAATTCTAGAGAGGGAAGATTGGACACCATCCCACTGATGAGATTGTGGGGCCCACAATATAGGCCCAATAAATCCCAAGATTTGTGGGATGATATAAGACATAAATATAAACATTTCATAAAGTAGTTACCAGAGACAATTCGGAGTTTTAAATGGAGTTTTAGGTGGCCCAATTTGGAGATAAAATTATGGGCCAGATTCTGCGGCCCAGAAAAATAGCCCACACATTTAATCATATATCGAAAACCATTAACTATTGTGGGATGAAATTTTACAGGATATTAGGGTACATCCTTATATTATTATTTTTATTCTATGACCCACCAAAATTCTTCCATCTATATGCTCATTTCAACACATCTGTCGAGTCGATAAAGTTGGCTCGGATTGTTTGTCAAGGATGGAAAAATCAACTCTCCCTTAACTTTCCACCCACTTATGGCCTACCAAAATTAAATGAGGAGACTTTTAATGTTTTAGGATCAACCCAAGTCTTTAAAAATTCATATTTAATGAATTAGTGGAGGAGGAGTTGGGCATCTTTGGTGTTTGGTTTCATTGTAGTGTTATGTTGTCTCTTTGTGTTTGTAATCGCATTTCCTTCTCATGTAAGTTGTTCAATTCACCTTAGTTTGTTAATAAAATTTATTCCTTTCCTCTTATTCAATTCTTTTACATATCATGTTGATACCGTTTCCTCAAGGTGTGAATTTATTCACACCATACCTTGATAAATGTTTCACACAATAGTGGAGTGATCATTATTTTGTTGTTTTTACTTCTTCAATTCCACCCTTGTAAGTCTACATTCCGCTTATGTTGAGAACATGTCATCAATGGATGTTAACCCTCTAATGGGTTGATCTGAGGGAGTATAAAGGGTTGGGATTGGATGTTATTTATTACACTATTAATGTCTAATCACTTATTTTAATTGAGAATTTTTTGGGAAGGTCTTTAAACTCCTTCACCCTTGTTGAATTTAAGGCCACACACTTTAAGTGCTAATACGAACCTTAACCTTGAAGTGATCAAAACTTTGATCCTTTAATTGTGTAGGTGATTATTATTAATGTATGTAGGTATTTAACCAGTAAGTGATGATTTTGTTTAATCTTCTTAAATGAACCCATCTCAAATATAATAAATTGAAATCATTAACAAAGAAATTCATCCAATCCACCCTGAGTGATAACCTAGGATCAACTCATTATCTTAAATTGAATTAACTTAAATCTATAAGTGATACTTTAAACCCATATAAAATCAACCCATATTAGCCACTTCATAGCCAAAAATAGTCCTTAGAGTGTGTATGTCTGTAGGTTTCTTCTTAGGTCTTTGAGGATTCGACAACCCAAGCTACACTACAAGCGATCTCTTAACCCTAAATACATGGGTAAATTTGAGCATGAATCAAATTTTCGCACTATTTACAAGGACCCAAGTAATTCATATAAACATGTATTATATTCTCCCCCATTTTTTTATTCTCATCCAAATTATCTTATCTTTTCCCTTGTTTTTTTGGATTCTTTTGGCACATGTCCGCCTACACTCGTGACCAATCAAACCGTCTAGTTAGGGTGGATAGTACAGGGTTTGGGGAGTCAAGTACACAAAAGGGAACAATTTAAATTTGATCATAATCTTCCTAATACTCCAGATTCAAAAATTGATCCCATTTCAGTGGAAGGTCTTCAAATAAACCAACTCATAAACCCGTGTGGGAACCAAAATGGAAATCCAAATGAGGCATCCCCAAACTTGGGAAATTTATTCGATCAAACCATGAATGACTACCTCACACTTGCCAGGACCAATACCCCCTCATGCATTAGAAACAATTCCCCAAGAGATTACAACTACATCTTTAAACCCCATGACCTAAACCACCTTCCCTCGTTCCATTAAATGGATTATGAGATTCCCTACCTTCACATCAAGGAGTTCAATGACATTGTAGAGACCATGTTTCCCCCACATAAACTATAATCAGTTAAGATGAGGTTATTTCATTTTTCTTTAAAGTATTAAGCTAAATATTGGCTAACAAATTTGATACCGTCATCCATCAACTCTTGGGACCAATTACAAAGAGAATTATACAAAAAATACTTTCCCCACCACAAAACAAATTCACTTAAAAAGAGCATCCAAAACTTTTTTGAAGAAGAGGGAAAGTAATTTTATGAAACATGGGAAAGGTTCATAGACACACTCAACATGGTACCTCACCATGGATTTTAAATCCTAGAACAAGTTTGAATTTTCTATGAAGGGTTGGGTCCGGGGAACAAACAATTCATTGACATAATGTGTAATGGAATTTTTAAAAACAAATCCCCAAATGATGCTTACGAGTATCTGGAGAACCTTGTTGAACAAAACCAAACATGGAGAACTTCACCTTATTCATAAAAGCCACAAAAAAACTACTATAATTCATACACTTAGAGAAGAGGAAAGCCTTAGGGATAAACTCACAGCACTCTCTAGGAAGTTTGAAGAGATAGACATTAGGAAAGTCCATGAAATCCAAAATATAGATTATGTTTGCACAATTTGGGACAAACATGACCATAAGACAGACAACTTCCCAACCATTCCATCCATCAAGGATGTTCTTTTAAAAGTACCCCTAGCATATCTCAATGCTTTTAACTCTAAAATTCCTCAATACCAAAACACCTTCAACCTAAGGTATAATGACCACCCAGGCATCCACTGAAAAGATAACCCACAACCTATCCAACCATAGGGACAAAATACTTACCCCAATCAGAACTACCAAACCCATAACCAGTTCCAAACACAACCTATCCAATAACAATAGCCATCGTTCCATTTTCAATAACCACCTCCAAAATATCCCCCTGGGACAAACCAATCTTCTCAACCACCAATCCAAACTGTTCCAAAAATCCTACTAGAACAACTATGAAAACAAATTTAAAGGATGAACTTGGAAGTATCCTCTTTAAAAAAATAACTTAAAACAATAAAAACTGGAAAGGCACCCATTCCTACACAAGCCATTCCACAACAAACGGAAAGGGTAGAGTCAAGTTTCACTCAAACAACTCATGAAAAACTAAAGGTTGTGATAGTTTTAAGAAGTGTAAAATCAATTGAGAAACCTTAACAAATAAGTCAGAAACCATGTGAAGCTTCAAACTCCAATGAAAATTCAAATGAACCACATGATCAAATTGTGTAAACTGATAACAATGTGAAAGAAAAAACCCTTAAACAACCAAACCTACAACCATCACTATTTATTCAATCATTTAGGGGGGAAACCAAGCCTAAATTGAATGAAATATTGAGGAAAATATTCTCACAGGTCAATTTGAGCATTCCCCTTCTCGATGAAATCCAAACCATAAATTCCTAGTAAAAGTACCTTAAGGGCTTGTTCACTTTTAAAATAAAATTTTCACATAAAAACCAAGTCATTTTGGCTGCTAATGTGAGTAACACCATTCAAGGGACCATTCCTCTTAAGTTGAAAGACCTAGGTTTCCCTTACATCAATGTTGAACTAGGAGAGAGAAAAGTTATCAAGGCCTTGTGTGGTCTAGGTGCTAGTGTCAATATCATCCCTTATGTTGTGTACTTCCAGTTAGGCCTAGAAGAGCTCCAACCCACATCTGTCACACTTCAACTTGCTGATCGTATCATTAGGGTTCCAAAGGGGATTTTAAAGGATGTTCTAGTAATGGTTGAAAACTTCATCTACCCTATTGACTTCATTGTCCTTGATAACCATCCAAACTTAGGAAATAAGGAACAAACCCCATTCATCCTTTGTCGACCGTTCCTTGCAACAATCAACTCTATTATCCAAGTCTGAAATAGGAACATGACCATCACCTTTAGAAACATGAGTCTATACTTTAACATCTATAATGAAATCTCACAAATAGAGGATGATTAAGAAATTCATGAAGTAAAAATGATAATAATCATTGATAATGAATCCATAGAACATCAAGGAATATTTGATGGATTTTTAGTTCGGGATGAGATTGATTTTCTTTGTTCACATGAAGTAAGCTTATATCCTTGGATTGAATAATTTTTAAATTGATCTTATTATTAATTATTTGGTCCAACAATCAGTGAAACCTTTTAGGAAACCACTTTCATGGAGACCAATCAAACTTCCTTCTCTAAATTTGATCAAACCAATATTGTAGCTGAAACTTCTACACATGGGGATTTGATTCCATCTAAAACTCTAGAAAAAAAATCAATCTTGATCCAATGTCCCAATATTCTGCTGAAATTCTGATCCAACCTGATCTTGAATTGAAATAACTTCCCGCTGCACTCAATTATGCCTTCCTAGGGTACAATCAAACACATCCAATTGTCATTTCTTCTTATCTTGAATGAAATCATGTTAGGATTCTTCTATATGTCCTTAGGAAACATAAGAAAGCCATTGTTTGGACCTTATCTGATATTCCTAGGATTATCCCACTAATCGGGACTCATATGATTGTTCTAGAATCTGATTCAAAGACATGTCATCAACCTCAACGGAGACTCAATCCTAATCTCATGGACTTAGTAAGGAAGAAACTTCTGAAATTGTTAAAATTTGTTATCATCTATCCCATAACTGAGAGTGAGTGGGTGATCCCAATCCAAGTGGTTCCAAAGAAGGAATGAATCACAGTGATAGCCAATAAGGATGGATATATTCTTCCAATAAGGGTGATTATTGGCTGGAGAGTCTGCATCGACTATAAGAAGCTAAACTCATTTACCAAGAAGGATTATTTCCTATTACCATTCATTGACCAAGTCCTTAAGAGATTCATAGGTGACGCCTTCTACTACTTATTATATGGGTACTCGGGGTATAATAAAATTGTGTTTTCCCTAGAGGATCAAGGGAAGACTATCTTCACATGTCCATTCAAAACCTTTGCTTTCAAACACATGCCCTTCAGGTTATGAAATGCCCCTAGAACCTTCCAGTGGTGCATGATGGGAATGTTATTAGAAATGGTAGGGGATTCTTTAGAGGTATTCATGGATGAATCCTCTGTGTTTATGGATACATTTGAGGGATGTATGAGGAATGTGGAGAGAGTATTTTCAATATGTGAAGAATCATGGTTAAAGAGGGACTATTACTTATCCATATAGTCTCTAGTAGGGGGATTAAAGTTGATAAAGCCAAGGTTGACATCATTATTCACCTTCCATCAGCAAAAATTTTTAAGGAAGTGAGGTCTCTCTTAGGACATGATGGATTCTATATAAGGTTCAATAGGAATTTCAGCTCTATTTCTAGACCACTTTGTGCTCTATTGGTGAAAGATGCTCCATTTTTATGGACAGAAAGTTGTGATAAATCATTCTCTCGACTCAAGTTAGCTCTTATCTATCCACCTATCATGCAGTATCCAAATTGTAAACTTCTTTTTGAGCTCATGTTTGATGTGAGTGACTTTACTATAGGTGTAGTCTTAGGACAACGGTGTGAGAAAAATCCATGTGTCATTTCTTATGAAAGAAAATATTTAAATGATGCAAAAATCAACTGCACTACAACTGAGAAGGAGTTACTTGCTATTTTATTTTCCTTAGAAAATTTTAGGTCCTACCTCTTAAGATCCCCCATCACTGTGGTCACTGATTATTCTGCACTAAAATACATATTCCAAAAACAAGATGTTAAGGCTAGACTAGTTAGGTGGGTCTTTCTATTTCAATAATTTGACCTCACAATAAAGGATAAAAAGGGTGTTGAAAATGTTTTAGTTGATCATATCTCTAGGATGGAATTCAAAGACAACTCAAATCACCTTTCTGTGTCTAATTCATTTCCTGATGAGCACCTCTATTCAGTGAATGATTTCCCATGGTATCCTGACATAGCCAACTTCTTAGTTACATGAGTCATTCCAAAATTCATAGGGACTCAATATAGAATAAAATTACTTTATGATGTCAATCACTATGTGTTTGATGATCCATACCTCTGTATATTCTATCATGGCTTAGTCGTTAGAAGGTGTGTCCCTAAATCTGAACAAGAGTTCATCCTTAAATTCTGTCATAGCGAGGCATGTGGGGGGAAATTTTACTATAATAAAACATCTGCTAAGATTCTTCAGTGTGGTATCTTCTGGCCCACCCACTCAAGGGACTCCGACACATTTTTTCGAAGTTGTCCTAGGTGTCAACAAGTAGGTTCTATCACAAAAAGGAATCAAATGCCACTCACCCCCATCTTAGTTGATGAAATCTTTGATTGTTGGACAATTGATATCATGGGTCCCTTCCCAAACTCTAGGGGGTATCTTTACATCCTCTTAGTTGTTGATTATGTATCAAAATGGCTTGAGCCCATTCCAAAAAAAATCAAATGATGATAAAACTATGATTATATTCCTAAAATAAAACATCTTCTCTAGATTTGGAATTCCTAGGGCTATCATTACTTATCATGGAACTCATTTTTACAATCGTCCATTCTCATCACTCATGGACTAGTATGAAATTTCTCACAAATTATCCACTACTTAACACCCATAAAACAATGGTCAAGATGAGTTATCCAATCGAGAAATCAAAAAAATCTTGAGAAAACTGTTAATCCATCTATGAAAGATTGGTCGAGAAAACTCTTATATTCTCTTTGGGCCTATCAAACCACTTATAAAACCACTTTAGGAATATCACCATATATGTTGGTTTATGGTAAAGCATGTCATTTTCCAGGGTAAATTGAAAATAAGGCCTTTTGTGCAATTATAAAAATTAATTATGACCTCTCATTTGCCGAAACAAAAAGGAAATTATATCTCAATGAAATTGAGGAACTTAGGATAGAGTATTATGAAAATTCAAGGATCAATAAAGCTAAATTACAAGCCTACCAATCTCAAAATATTAAAACCAAACACACTGTACTGGGTAAACCTATTCTATTTTATAGTTATAAACATCATTTACACCTGGTGAAGTTGTGGTCTAGATGGACAGGTCCATACATAGTGCATAAGGTGTACCACCATGGGGATGTAGAAATTTAATATCCCACCAATGGTCAAACCTTTAATGTTAATGGTCATAGAGTCAAACCATTTATTTAACCAATCCAAAAAAATGAAGTTGTTGAAAAATTGTGTGAACTAACCTTAGATGAAGAAAATACTTAAATAATTAAGGGTCTAAGTCAAGCTAGCGACATTATACCATATCAATACACGGGAGGCAACCCGTTGATTTCATCATTGTGAATCGTCTTTTTAAAAAAAAATAGGATTAATAAATAAATTTAATATTACAAAAATACTTAACTCTGCCTATGATTGTACCATAGATTTTTGACATGTTCTTCTATTATGAGTATGGATGGGTATGAAAGGGGATTTCCATATTCATTTGTGTCACGTGGTGTGATCTTTGAGTAATACCTTACCCAAAAATTTGAAAACAATACAATGTATCATTAGTTTATTTTTATGGGTTTGTATGCTAATATAAAAAAACAAAAATATATATATAATAATTATTATATATATATAAGGACATTATGTAGGTCATGGGGAAAACCCCGTCACAATCGGTTAAGCCATGGGGACCCAAACCCGGGATCGAAGGGAGACAGGGGAGTGCGTCTACCACTGACCTATGGGATATAGTGCTTCCTTTTTCTATAATTATTTGTATATATAGCTATATTTTACTTTTATTATATATATATATATTAATTTGTTTTGTTTTTTTGTTTTTTATTTTATTTTTTCACTAGGGAACTCTGCGAGTGACATGGATATCAAAGGACTAAATTGGAGTATCAATAATTACAACTTAAAACACCAGGTGACTTCATTCCATGATCATCATTTTCAATTCACTTTTTGAAATCTCATTCTCTACCTATACCCCCTTCTAAAATTTATTCTCTTTAAACACTGGGGATAGTGTTATTTTATGTTGGGGGGAGATAAAATTTAAAAAAAATATTTTGTGTCAAAAAAATGAATGATTTGAAAAACAAAGTGTGCCTTAATGGAAGGAAAATTTTCTTTAACCATGAACACGATAATATAAATTGTACAATTTGAAACTAAATATCAAATAATTTACCATTACCTAATTCTAATTTTAATCCATGTTATAATTTCATGAGCATAGATTTTGGAAAGTGTGGTTGTCTAATATGAAATTTCATTGTTTATATTTTCATCTAAATAAAAAAATATTACAACGCGTGTCTTTTGGATAGTGGGTTATTAGTTTGAGTTCATAGGGTCCCCAACATAAATATCATAGGTTTGGGGATCATTTTAGTTTTAATATGATTATTCAATAAAAAAAATAAAAAAACAATAAATTTGCACGTAGAGTAATGAAATGACCAAATGCATGGCTTTCGGCACTTGAGGATCGTGACTCCATAGTTGTATGGCCCAGAGTTAGTAATTTTATCTCTACTTGTGGTAATTTGACTTTGTTTTTCACTAAGTTAACTCGAGATGATTCCCGAATATGTGGGCTTGAATTGGTTTCCTAAGGTCTTTGAGCCTAGGAGTCTTCAGCAAAGTCTCGCTACAAGGGTTGACTCTATTTAGTACAATTTTAATTACCATGTAAAAATTAAAAAAAAATAAAGAATTTAAAAAAAATAATAATCATATTAATATTAAAATTTTATTACACCTAGCACTTCCATCATTTTACCCATGAAAAAAATGAACCCCCATGTCTTTTGTGACACACAACAAATCATCATACTTAACTGATATTTGATGAAATATGGCTATGAATTAGAACAAAGGAATGGACTTGGGATTGGGATATACTTATGAAACTATCTTGTATTAAAATATTTTTAGGGGTTTCATGATTGTTTGGTATAAGGTTTTTTGGTGATCATTGTGTATTAAAATGTTTTTGGAAAAAGGAATTCAAATTTCATATTGTTGAGATACATTTTGCTCGGGACTAAAAATCTCAAGTTGGGGGTGTGATTATCCAATCAAAACACATATTTTAATTACATTTTAATGATAATAAATTCACATTTTTGATCTTAGGGGCTTTATTTAGTGGATTTTAATTTTGAACATCCATTCTCATCATTTGTGGACTACATGCCTAATGTACACCAATTTAGGCCCAATGATTCATCTAATTTTAAAGAATATAATTATCTATATTTTAATTTGATATTTTAATAAATGGATCTACACTTAAATATGAACATTTTTTATTCTGTGATTAATTTAGGATTCATAAATTAATATGGGGATAGTTGGAAATGAAAGGAAACAATTCTGGAGAAGGAAGATTGGACACCAGCCCACTGATGAGAATGTGGGGCCCACAATACAGTCCCATTAAAGCCCATATTTTGTGGTATTATAGAATAAATCAATAGTAACATTTCATCCAGTAGTGATTAGAGCTAATTTGGTGTTTTAAATGGAGTTTCATGTGGCCCAATTTGAAGATAAAATTATGGGCCAGATTCTGTGGCCCAGAAAAACAGCCCACACATTTAATAATATTTCACAAAACATAAACTATTGTGGGATGAAATTTTATAGCATATCAAAGAATATAATTATCTAATTGTTTTCGTCTATGGCCCACCAAAATTATGCCATCTACATGCTGGTTTGAACACATCTGTTGAGTTGTTCAAGTTGGCTCATATTTTTTGTCAAGGATGGAAAAATCAACACTTCCTCAACTTTCCACCCACTTGTGGCCTACCAAAATTAATTGAGTAGACATGGAATATTGGAGACTCGACCCCAGAATTCAAAAAATTCTATTTAAGGTAGTGTTGTTGGAGGAGTTGGGAATCTTTGGTGTTTTGTTTCATTGTAGTGTTATGTTGTCGCTTTGTGTTTATAATCTCATTTTCTTCTCATGTAAGTTGTTCAATTCACCTTATTTTCTTAATAAAAGTTCTTATTTTCATCTTATTATATTCTTCTCTATATCCCATTTATATTTTTTCCTCAATGTGTGAATTTATTCACACTATACCTTGTGAAATTTATCATATAATTGTGGAGTGATCGTTATTTTTTTGTTTTTACTTCTTCAATTCCACCCTTGTAAGTCTACTTTCCGCTTCCATTGAGAAAATGTAATCAATAGAGGGATAACCCTCTTATGGGTTGATACAAGGGAGTATAAAGGGTATAGATTGGATGTTATTTCTCACTCAATTAATGTCTATTCACTTGTTTTAATTGAGAATTTTGTTTGAAGATCTTTAATCTCCTTCTTCCTTGTTGAATTTAAGGCCACACACTTCAAGTGGTAATACGAACCTTAACCTTCAAGTGCTCAAAAATTTGATCCTTCAAGTGTGTAGGTGAATAGTATTAAAGTATGAAGGTATTAAACCAGCAAGTGATGATGTTGTTTAATCTTCTTAAATGAACCCATCTCAAATATAATAAATTGAAATCATTAAAAAAGGAATTCGTCCAATCCACCCTGAGCAATAACCTAGGATCAACTCATTATCTTCAATTGAATTAACTTAAATCTATTAGTGATCCTTTAAACCCATGTAAAATCAACCCATGTTGGCCTCTTTATATCCAAAAAAAGTCCTTAGAATGTGTATGTCTATAGGTTTCTTCTTAGGTCTCTAAGGATTAGACAACCCAAGCTACACTACAAGCGACTGATTAACCCTAAAAACTTGGGTAAATTCGAGCATGAATCGCTCATGTTAATATCATGTTAATTGTTGTTTCCACATTTCCATGTTATAATAATCATGTTATATCATGACTTATGTTAATGTTTCTCTTATTCTCTATTGATATGCATATCACCTAACATGTACTATATTTTTCTGGTTATTCCTTTTTTACTCCCTTACTAGGCTTTACAGTTCACCCTTTTCATATTAATTCCCTCAGGTTATCCCATGAAATTCTATGTACAAAGGAATTTGTGTGGTCATGTAAAATAAGTTTTCAGTAAATATGTGTATTTCATGTTTTAAGTTGTTATGTAATGTTCTTAACCCCCAAATACACTAGACCACTCAATCTTCTATATTGTAAAAAGTGAATACTGTATGTAATAAGTTATTTTTATGTGTGAAATAAAGAGCAGGGTTGTTATAGTTGGTATCAGAGGATAGGTTTGGTTATTTTGGGATTAGGATTAGAAAACCTCAGTAAAATCCTTAGGGATAAGACTAAGAATAATAAAAACATCTCTAAATTTTGGTGAGTATTGATTAAGTAGTTTATCAATCAAATACATCCCTTTCTGGATACGAGAAGGTAGAGGCAGCTCTGGTACAGATGTATCTAGGGGTATAACCTGAAAACACTTTTTTGAGTTAGACTCAAATGAGAACTGGTCCATGACAATGGGCCTTTCTGCACTCTTTGTTATGACACTCTTGGGGGATATGCTTTGGTAAATTCATAAGCTTAAATGGATGCTTTCCCTCAAGCATATGATAATATGTTGAAATCAACAAAGGGTTCCAAAAATGAAATCTATTCCCCCGATACTTAAATTTCAAAAAATTATGCAATGAAAATCCATGTAGATATTGGGTGGGATAAGGTATTGGGATTTTAATGTGGCTATAAAATAAAAGTTTTTCATAAGCTCAAAGGTGCTTTCAAAATGAGGATTAATGTAAGTTTGATAGGAGACTATTTGTCTATTGTAATTTTCATGAGGTTTAGAAAATTCCTCTATCATATTCAAGAATACCAATGTAGGAAATTCATCTCTAAAATCCAAAAACTCCAGACTCACAATCGGGGTTGAAACGCACAAAATGAAAAGATGGTCATAGGTGACCTTGGAATGAAAGTTGATTTTCTTCCTCACAGTTGGGGAAAATCATTTTCCAAATCAAAAAATGAGCATTAAAAATTTGTTAGTTCTGAAACAATATTATTTATCCCAATATATGATGAATAAAAAAATATTTTGAGATGAAACCATGTTTTTTGATTCCCCAAAATGGATGGACAAAATTTGAAAATTTAATGGTGAGTAATTATGACACTTCATTTATTTTACTTTTTATATTTTAGTTTTTTTTTAATATTAAAATATACACTCATAGAAAAGTGAATGAGAAAAAGGTAAAAAAGTTATTCATGATGAAAGCGATAAAAAACGAAAAAAGAAGAAGATGAAAAAATGTAGGGAGAGGAAGAGAGAGAGTTAAAGGGAAAGAGGTGCCCCTGGTTTGGATTTGGTGGGTCATCGTCTCCCTCCAGTGGTGTGTTTATTGTATAATTTGTGGATCTGGTAAAATTTAATGGTGTTCCAGGATTTTTCATCCTCTCATGGTGATGCTTCAACCAATTTCCATTAACCTTGAATGTTCTTTTAGAAGAGGGGTCTTGAACTTGCACTGCACCAAATGGGTAAACATTAGTAAAAACAAAAAGACCTTCCCAATGAGAATTAAGCTTACCTGGGTGAAGTCAAAATCGAGAATTGAAGAGAATTACCTTTTCACCTTCATGAAATACTTTTCTCAGGATGTTTTTATCATGGAGTGCCTTTTATTTTTCTTTGTAGAGACTAGAATTATCATAAGAATCAAGTTGAAACTTCCCCAATTCAGTCAACTGCAACGATCTTTCTTCACTAGATTTTTCAAAATCGAAATTACCAGTTTTCGCAGCCCAAAATGGCTTCTGTTGGATTTCAATGGGAAAATGATATACTTTTCCAAAAACTAGCCTAAAAGGAGACATCCCAATGGGTGTTTTAAAGGTAGTATGATAATCCCAAAGTGCTTCACCAAGTCTTTCAGGCCAGTCTCTTATGGTGGGTTTTATAATTCTCTCAATAACTATTTTCACTTCTCTATTAAAAAGTTCATCCATTCCATTTTTCTGGGGGTGATATGTGTTAGGTCCACAAGGCTGAATACCCTGAGAGGGGGGGTGAATCAGGGTATGACTAATTTAAAATTAAAGCTCGTTCTGATCTTTTTTCACTGTTAAGAAAAACACTCTTCTCTCTCTTTCCTGTTGCACAATATAAACAGAAAGTAAAGCAAGCACAGGACACAAAAATTTTACTTGGTTCACCGCTAAGGGCTACGTTCAAGGAGCATACGCTGACAGGTTGCCGGTCATACCAAATTTCACTATACTTCACTAGCTGTGGATTACAATGTTTGGTCATAGTCACTATGTCCCAGGATCACTGCCTTTACAAGGTTTTAGGGTCATCTCACTACATTCCCAAGGGTCACTCCCTGTTTCTCTCTCTCCAGATCACTCTCGTGGATAGGATCACCTTCTTCCTCTTCCTTCACTCACGGCTCTGGAAAGGATCCACTCACAGTTTATAGACTTGTAGGTCTCTTCATTTGCATGAAATAATGAATCTTCCTCTGTATGTAGATGCTCTGTTGAAGTAAAACTTTCACCCGTAGATTAATATCTCTTTGCACCAAAGGTATCGGGAAAACTTCCAACTTCCACGCAGCCCGAAAATCACTTCTGGAAATAAACCTTACTTGGAGCGCAAGTCTATCTTGGCGCGCAAGTATCGGCGTGCAAGTCACAACGGGCGCGCAAGTCCACCTTAGACACTTGCGCGACACAATATTATCCAACTCCAAACTTTCGAAACTCTCTTCCTTTTATTCCCAAACCAATATTGGTGTGCAACTGCCAACCGGCACGCAACTTCTCACACTGGCGTGCAAGTTCAACAACCGACGCGCAACTTCACTTGTGCGACCCACAAACCACTTGTGCGACCACCACACCTACTCTATGGGAGCTCTGATTTCTCAAAGTCTTGAAATCCGGTGAAGAATGAGGAGGGTTGGCCCAGTATTTATAGGCAAATTGACCACCCAGTGTGACGGCACGCAAGTCAACCCTCAGCGCGCAAGTCTTGGTGCGCAGGTCTCTTCCCCTGCAAGTCACTTGCGTGACCCACTTCCAAACTTGCACAAACCTCTTTCCTTTTCCATATTTTGATCTTCAGATCTTGGAAAACCATAGGCGCGCATGTTCTCAAACTTCCAAGGCATCAGTGTGAAAGTATCTTTCTCGGCGCGCAAGTCACCTGCGCAACCTCACCAAAACTTGCGCGAACCTTATTCATTTTCTATATTTTGATGATCTGATCTTGAAAAACATATGGCGTGAAAGTTTCCAATCTTAAGCTCTCTTATTTAATTTTGATATCAAATTAAAGGATTAAGATGTGAAATCACAGTATTTTATTCCATATTTCATTAGTAATCTAACACACTGGTATTATTTAAAATAAGATAAACAGATTTTGAGATAACATAGATATAATTTGTCAGATATCTTTGGAAATAATTGATAACATTTTCTTTTGAAAAAATTATAGATCCCCAGATATGTTTTTGTAAAGGATCCAATAAGACAAATGAACATACATTAGAATAACATCAATAATAATTGTTATTTAGGAGGAATGTTATATTTAATTTTTATATATTTCCATCCTCTCTATTTTCTGAGTATCTTGGAGGATGAATTTTAAGAAAGCAAGGGTGGATCAGGGATCCGAGTGACTGGTTTTTGTAGCTATGAATTTTTTTAATGGTCAACCAAAAGTCAACCAACATGGATATAAATACTAAGTAGATCTAAAATGAGGTAAAAATAGGCCCCTATGTATTTTTTAATGAATTTAAAGATAATCAGCACATATCTTTTATTAGGTGTGTCCTTCCATTGTAACATGCAATGGTGGTTGGGATTCACTTCACTTTTCAATTAAAAATTCAAAAAATGAGTAGTGATCCATGTAATTCCTTAGGGTGATATAGAAAATATTTCATTAGAAAATATGAAACTATCTAATATTTTGGTTGAATGGATATTTTCATGGGATAGAGTTGTTTCATGGGTGTCTAATTTGGTAAAAGATCGATCATCTAATTAGTTCAATCAATTGACTATTGGAAGTGGGGGAGTCCAACAGGAGGAAAGGATAACTTGAAACTCTAGTAGTATTATAATCATGGGATGTGAATGATCTAATAACCACCATTAAAATCATCATGATAGAGTAATTGGTAAGGCTTTTATGCTCATGGGAGGAGCATAACATGTAACCCATGGATTTCCCAACATCAAACAAACATATAAGGGAACATGGGTGATCTAATTTGGGTGAGGGAAACTATAATTCACTCCATGTAACATCATAAACCAAATGGAATGGAGTTTAGGGTATTTAGAGACCATTTCATAGGTAATTTAAGTTATTTATGATAAATAAGTGAGAACAATATTATTGTGAAATAATAATAATTTAACAATGTTGTAAATATAGAGTTGGGTTTATTAATGTCACAATTATCCCCTACTGAAGCCACACCTCAATCAGTAGTGATGATGAGTGATACCCCCAAAACCAACATCTAATAGGCCTTAGGTTTGTGATTGGAACCAAGGGTATCTATCATAAGAATGGGAGGCATTACCTTTTAAATTCTTATTAAAAATAACCAGTCCACCAATATAATCTATATATTTAAATAGAAAAGTTAACATTACCCAATCCCAAATATAAATAAATGAAACATATAAAATAAAACCAGATAAAATTCAAGAATGATTTATGAAATCTCCACTTTAGCTGCAAAAAATATCAGTGTCTTTACTCTCCCTTAACTTAATCTCCAAAAAACCTAAGAAACACTATATAGGGGTGAGAACTTGGGATTAATCGGTAGGATTATGTTTAAAAATAAAAATAACATCCATATGAAATCAATATTCAGAGATAGATTTGTTTAGAAAAACATAAATAATAAAAATGTATAAATAATAGAAAGGTGATCATATCATTTATATCTTAAGATAAACACAATTACTTTTTATAACTAATTCACCTATAACCACCTCATTACATGTATATTTCATTATCATAAATAAATTACCATATCGTCAACAACCATTCCATTAATTAAGCAAATTATAGACATAAATCATTGAGATAAATTTTGTTAATAATATGATGATGATGAAAATGGACCCTACATATTTCCAATTATATTACCTATCAATTCATAGGCACTTCCAATTCAAATTGATAGTGAGCTGGTAAGAGAACACCAAAAAAATTTATCATGAATCTCAGAACAAAATAATAATGATAAACATAATATCAAAATTTTCATTAAAACTATCACATCATACCACATCACCATATCCACCTCTATACCATTTTCACTACATCGTCTATCCATGTGAAACAAACTTTGATCCCATTTTATCTCACATACAGATAAAATCAATTCTTATGATCCAGGAAATTTATCATATCAAATATATATCCATACACATCACATTCATCATAGCCATGAGTAATTATAACTTAATAATAAAATAATATGATGGTCAAATAAACTAGAAAACATGTCTATATAAATAGATATCATGGTCAAGGAAAAACCATCACCAATTAGGAAGTTCCCTTATTATATATTTACTCATTATTTAATCATTCCATCACTTAATCATAATTTATCACATTATCATTGAGCCTTACAAAAAAATATATATTCAAAGTAGTCCAACAAATTAATTATTCGTCATTAATCATATTCTTAATTTTAAACCCAAGTTGTGATTAACAGTTTGTTTACATGATTCATCTTCATATAATTCACCATAATAATTCATTCTTAAATGAATAATCTATAATCCAATTCACATTATGGTTCCACTTTATTTATTTTATTAATATAAGTAGTGAATTCATTATGTTATTTAGCTTCTTTATTCATTGGGTTAATTTAAACATTGACCCACACCACTAGTCTACTGTGTCTTACCCTTCAACCTAAACTCACAATTTTGAATGAAACCCTAACCATATCTACTAGTAAAAAACTCTCTTAGCCTGCATAACCTATCAAATACTATGAAGAATCCCAACACAATTCCTACCTCTAAACTATCTAACTCTCAATGCATGAAATCAGACAACAATACACCTTCACATCCCTCTTTTATTCTAGAATATCACACATCTTGGCTTCCTACTAGAACTAGTATCCCTACCTAAAAATAACATTGTATTTCCTTTAATAAAGGACCACTAGATTCTAATTGAACTGCGTATGGTTCAAGGAATCATCCTAAGGAAATAAAATATTTAAAATTCAGTAAACTCCCTATAAGATATTATAAATAGACCCACCTAAAGTTTATAACCATCCCTAAATATCCTACCAATATTGAAAGGGAAAAACTAACCAACTATACATAAACTAACCCTTAAACTCCTCTATAAAAAATAGCCTATAATGATACAAGTACCTGCCCAACTACAATAGTATTCAAACACATTAAAATCCCATTTTTAATTATAATAATTAATATTAATTATATGTTACCTCCCTATTAAAATAAAAATTATCAATTCACTTATAATTTAATTGATTTAATTCTAAATTTTCATGATCATCCTATTTTCTATTTCTCATGCATATTCAAGCCCAAATTTATCCATATTTTTTAATTATAATACTCAAATATAAATTATCAGTTAATAATATCATTAATGAAATAAAATGGATGATAATCAACATGAATAACCAACCACTTCTAGGTCATATTCTAATTCAATTCTCCAGTAAATAATTTTTAATTATAGTGATAATATAACATCATAAATGTGTGATAATAGTGAACAAAAATTTAAAAAAAGAGAAAGAGGAATCATATATTGGAAAACATAGTTAATATCCAACAATGTAGAAATAAGAAACATAAAATATCCCCTTAACCTATACCAAACCAACAAAAAGATCCTGAGATAAAGGATTATACTAGGAAATAAAGTAAATCATGTAAAAACCTATTCCCCTAGACCAATCAAGGGCCCAAGAGAAGTGTATGTTAAAAAATTAATAATAAAATAGAAACCCCTATATTTGGGACTATACTATATTAACTAATCATAAGGTGAGAGTAATAATATTCCATATCAAAAATATTTCGTTGTGTAGATTTATAATCAATGTTTAAAGTGGTATAAACAATCATGCCCTATAGGATTCAATGGGAGGGTTTCAATCAAAGATAATGATGGAAATTACAAAAATTCATATCAAATGGATTGAAAATAAAAGGAATTATGATAATTATAATCATTCGATTCAAGCGGATAATAATATAAGGGATATGGGTTCAATAAGGTTGACTTAGAGGTCCCAAAACATATCAAGATATACAAAATTTTAGAAGATAGAATTAAAAACCCAAAATCCCCTGCCTCAACAATGTTATGAAATTACATGTTGAAAGAACTAAAGCTGAGAAATCAAGGAATCTAGTAAAATATTTGTTCAACCTAACACATAAAATTAATCATTGTTCCATCAACCAAAAACCATCAAAACAAATAACAAATGTTACTACCAAAAACTCCTAAGAATAATAGTAGGTATAGATTCCAAAAAATGGAAATAAAATAACTTAGAATGAAAGAATAGTAATCTCATAAAAATTGAGATCAAGTGATATAAAAATGTGATTAAAAATATTCAAGGTTGTTCCTCTGGTCTCATAGGGTTTGGGAAGAGTAAATTAGATAATAATAATTTGAATGGGCTTCCAAATTGATATGTATTGGAATTTTATAAAGCTATAGTGAAAAAATGTTGACCATGATGCAATGGTTAGAATTTTTTTACAAAAAAACATGGTGCAATAGGGGTGGTCATGTCGTAATGGATCCAAGTCACACTTCCCTATAGAAATAAAAACATTAATCTCCCATTATATAAAAAATTTAATACCAAGACTACCCCTGATCTAATAAACATGAGGAATGGTTGCATTGTAGCTAAGAGACTACACCAAAATGTTCCCTATAAATAAATATCCATGGAATTAAATCTAAGAGTCTATATGGTATATCCATGATACCAAATTTAAGTTACCCCTAAAATATAAAAACCACAAAACAAACCAATTAGGGTTCCTTTTATAAAAGGATAGGGATACATCGTGAAGTCCATTAATCTAAGTTAAACCAAACTCCCAAATGTATATCATACAATAATCAAACCAGTCACTTAACAAAACCTCCCCTTCAGCTAAAAACCCATCTCTAATAGCACATTTACTCCATCCTTTACTTGATACGTATAACTATGTAAAAACAAAAAGGAATTTCATGGAATGAATCATTTACTTACATAAGATACCTCTCAAATGATTCTCATCCTTGATAATCAAAAAAACCTAAAAAATAGAAATAAATTCTTAGTAAAGGAATATGGAACTCTATATTTTACATTAAATAAAAATAAAATGATTCATAATTTAAGAATATAAAAAAATGAAATATAAAATGTAAAAAAACATAGATTCCATAGGGAGATATATCTAAAATTGAATTAATTCAATACCAACCATTTCCTTGAACGTGATTCACATCCCAAACCAAAACGAACTATACACCAAAGGCTGAAAAGCACACTATTTATCAAGTCATTAAATGGATTCCTCGTGACATTAAAACAAAAAAAATTTAACTAACTTAACATAATATACCTCAAGATTCCAAAACATAAGGCTTGAATCTTTGTTATGACTCTATAAGGTCACCTCACTCTCGTATTTTTTAGAGATTAATATCGAAAACTCAGAACATTTACCTCAACTTCTCTAAAAACCTAAGATGGATCGTTTCTAAAACCATCTCTAAAAAACCATGTAAAACATGAAAGACTATTTCTCATCCAATACCAACCATCCCAACATTATTAACATCAGGATCACACTACGTCCACCATATATCCATATCATCCTTTAGCATAATATTCATTCCTCCCCAATAGAAACATTTTATAAATATAATTATATAAAATCATATCGAAAATATCATTAGAAATATCATAACAAACAATTCTAGAAATATTTACCAAGGTATAATCAATAAATTACTTGGTTATAAAAATATGGAACTTTAAGAAAACACACCATTAATGCATAAATATTAAATAAATGATTATTAATCTCATAAATAATATTTAAACCGCATAGAAGAAACACTTTATTGGGGAACACATGTTGTGCTTATATTAATATTCTCTTATCAAGATATTTTTACAATAATTTGATTATATTAATTCACTATTAAAATTATAACATACTTATTTAAACTATCATATGATTACACACTCTTTTCTTCCATGCTTTATTCTTTCAATAAATATTTCATGATTATTAAATTTTATAACCAAATCTAAATGTCATATTTGACACAAAATTATTACCATGGAACAATCAATAATAAATTTCTCATATATTGTAGAATTCTTTCAAAACATCTTGTAAATTTAGACATTTTTTACACTTTAATTGATTACACATTCAATGAAATGGGTATTCATAATTATAGCATTATTTTTAACCAAATTTGATTATATATACATGTTGAATTTAATTATAATAAACTTTAAAAATCATAATTTTTACATAAAAAATAAAATTAAAAATCAATTTAAGAAATGTTATAATTTTACACATGTTGTTGAAAAAATTCATGCATAGACCCTTTAATCTAATTAATAATTATTCAAAAATTCTATATCTAATAGGTAAGGTCCCTAAAAAAGTATTACTCATTGAAAAAATCATTCATACATTCATTATTATTAAGTGAGAAAAAACATCTAATTCTTAAAATTCTTCTATAGGTTCATAAATCAGAATACATCAAACTATTAAAGTATACAACCAAACATGGAATTATAATGGAATAAATTATCATATAATATCATAATTTTATAATAAATTATGTTTAAAACTTTCATTATTCAACTTATTAGAATATATGTAACATAATTATTGAGATTGTATCATAACAGCATTAGCGAGCATAAATAAATAAATAAATCATACTTTTTAATAAAAATACTAACTTAGAATGAAACCTTTTAGAATTATGCATGCATCCTTAATAAATTTATTTTATCCCACAATCAGTGTATTTCCTCCTAAACATGGATATTAAGCTAACTAGTTCCTTACATCATATTATAAGGGCCATAAATCCTTGTTCCCTATATAGTATCATCTACCTATATCACATGTTATGTTTAGATGAAACTGTTTCTTGGACCAATAAAACATTCACCTATGCCTAACTTCAAACTTTATCATATATCATAATAAAAATTTCTGATACCACTTTTTATAGGCCCTCCCCTATACAATATTGACATAGGTTAACAACATTGATGAGTGTATCCTTCAAAGCCTGCCTCTAATAGGCCCTAGGTTGGAAAAGAATTATTTATTATTTCTATCAAAATAATGAGAGGTAGTACCCTCTTAATTCCAAGGAAAATATGATCAATCCACCAATCAGCTCCATATATATAAATGGAAAGGTTTACATTACCCAATCCTAACTATAAATACATGAATCATATAAAATAAAATTGAATATAAAACATGACTAATGAACTAAATATCCCCTCTAGCTACTCGAATAGCATTTTACCTATTCTCCCTTATGTTATCCTATAAAAAAACAATAAACACTTTAAATAAGAGATAACTTAGAAGTACTAAGTAAGATCATGTTTAAAAATAAAAAAACATCCATGTGAAATAATTGTACCAATATTTATATGTGTTTAAATAACTATGTAATTAAAATCTATAAATAAGATCAAAACTAATAAATCATTCATTGTTGAAGATGAACACAAATACCACTTATAACTACTTCACCTAAAACGTCTATATTACCTAGATACTAAATTATCACAAATAAATGAACATATCTCATATAATTGTATTGTAAATTAAGTAAATCATAGTAACCAATAATGATGAGAAATATAATTAATAATATTATAATTAAGTAAAAGGGATAGGAAAATTATTGCCATATTTACCAGTCAATTCAGATGCCCTTCCTACTCAAATTGGAAGTGATATCATAGGATAAACCCTCGCTAACTAATTAAGAAGACGAGAAAAAAATATTATAATATATACATCATACCTCGTATCTATTTAAAAATAACATCAAACCAAATCACTATATCCACATATATTCCTTCATCATTGCAACATTTATCTATATGAAACATACATTGATCAAATTATAGTTTACTTCTAGATAGCATCAAGTAATATGATCCAAGAAATGTATCATATCAAATATAAATTGATACACATTTTAAGAACCCGGTTTTTTCTACGGAAGACTTTGGAATATTCTTGATGATATTCTAGAGTAGCGCATTCAGACGGCATGCGATTCCGAGCCCCGGAGTGGCCGGAATTAAATTTTCAGTGCGTTCACACTGGAAACGCCAAATAAATGTGATAACTCTTGAACAGTGATCCGTATCAGAGATCTGAGTGTACGGATGGGTCCGGAATGGGGTTTTTACCCTAGGAATGACATAAAACATGTCAGTGCGGGACTTTTGGACCCCTCGCCCGCTCCCGGAACGTTAAACGGATGAATAAATTAATTAATTTATTCGTTTAATGGTGAAACGCTAGTATCTCTTAAACGGTGGCTCGGATTGGAAAACCGAGGGCACTGTTGAGTTCGGAGTGTGCCGTTTACCCTAGGAGGGGTGTAATTTTCACAGGCGCGGGCTGTTTGTGAAAAATGGCCTCAGGGGCGTTTTCGTAATTTGGTGGCCTCGGGTGCTAAGTTTAGTAACTTTTGAACGGGGTCTCAGAATAAAATTCTGAGACCGCCATTGCGCTCAGAGTGTGGTTCTTAGCCTAGGGGAGGCTAAATCCTGACCCCGTCGGGAGTTCGGGTTCGAGGCTGTCGGGCGGGCGTTTAAGTGATTTGTACTTAAACACCCCCCCCCCCTCTCCTTCGTCTTCTTCTTCTTCTTCCTCAAACCCTCCTCCCCCTCCTTCACCTCTGGAGAGGCTAGATCTAGCGAGGCAACTCCGGCAAGGTGCGGTGGTGCCGGCGGATCGACGCGAATCTCCGGGCGAAGCCCAGCGAGGTAGGTGGTGTTGTTTGAGTTTTAAATCCAGAACCCCCCTTTTTTCTAACTTCCGACATCCGTAGCATTCGCTACGGATGTCCGTTTTGCGCGCCGTCTACGGCGGCGTGGGCCTGACGCAGATGCAGGACTTTTGAGATGGTTTCTGGAATTTTTAATTCCCGAAACAAGGGGCCGCGGAGGCGCGACGCGTCTTTAAGTGGTTTGTCATTTTCCGAGGGAAACTTGTTTTGGGCGGCGCGGACGCATCGAGTGTCCGTTTTGAGCGCCGTCAGTTGCGTTAGGACCCTAGCATCGGGGAGAAGTTTTCCAGAGTGGTTTCAGACGTTGAAGCCGAAGTTGAGGTGTGGGCCCCACGACCCGTCTTTCGAGCTGCGTGTAGCGTTTCACGACTTTTTTTGTCGGACGTCCGTTTGGGGCGTGTGAGCAGTCGATGTTGGGTGTTTTTCTGAGGGCATCGCGTGGCGCAGTCTGCCCGCTGTAATTCCGCACGATGGTGCGGGCCCCGTGAGAGCCATTTCGGGAGTTGATGATAATTTCCAGCTTTATCACCAGGCGACCGTTTTGGACAAGTGAGTAGTCCATTTCGTGTACTTTTTCGAGAGGATCGCAACGGTGCGATCCGTTTGTTGGGTTTCGGGACTGGGATGAAGGTCCCACGTGGAACCGCTCGTGTGTGGCCGAGGCTCGGGATCACGGGACGTCGTTCGGGCGTGAGGCGGTGTTGGTGACTTTTCCGTCGGGTATCCGTTGGAGGCGAGTAAGTAGTCGATCTCGCGTGTTTTTCCGCGAGGATTACAACGGTGCGCTCTGTTTGGTTGTGCGGATCCTCTTGAACGATCTTGTTAAATGTGGAAATGTGGAGGTGCCCTGGTGGCAGTCCTTCTACCGTGTTTGTAGCGGACCTTTGGCGAGTGATCGCGTAAACTCCCGTGTGAGTGATGTAAATGCTTGAAGTGATGTGTTTGGCCATGCCTGGGCCTTTGAGGTGGAGTTTTCACGTCACGCCTTCGCGTTGACGTTGGGTACTGTGTGCACGATAGCCCTTGGGATGGAGACGTGGTATACTATGGGAGTATACGAGAGCGCTTGGAGATATGTGTGGTTCATACCTGAGACGTTTGTGCGCTTGGTTGGGGTTGACTTGGGGCCACACGTCGTGTGGTCCCCAAGTGCGTGTTGTGTTCTGCTTTGCGTACTTGGACCTCTCGCGGCGTAGAGGGTCCCTTTGTGCTCGTTGGTTTGGTTAGCAGGGTGGAGTGTACTTCCCCTGGATTTGTGCTCATTTGTTTGACCAGCAGGGTTGAGTGGTCTCCCCCTGGTTTTGTTCTCGATGGACCGGCCAGTAGCGGTGCTAGTAGCACCCCATGATGGAATAGGCGTTGAACCCCTCAGGGTGAGTTGTGCTGGAGTTGGTTGGTTGCGCGATACACACTCCGTGTTTGGTTAGCCATTGTTGTACCCTCCAGTGGATATGTACAGAGCAGTTCTAAGTTTTACCCTTCAGCGGGGCTGGGCAGTGGGTTACTCATCGGCTTCTAGGGTCTACCCTCCGGTGGAGACTGGGCAGTGGGTCACCCGACGCTCTTAGGGTATACCCTCTAGCGGGGCTTAGAAGTGGGTCACCTGATGCACTTAGGGTCTACCCTCCAGCATAGACTAGGCAGTGGGTCACCCGACGACCTCTTAGGGTCTACCCTCCAGCAGGGCTGGGCAGTGGGTCGCCCGTCGTCTAGTTCCAGGTCTACCCTCCAGCAAGGCTGGGCAGTGGGTCGCCTGTCGACATGTTCCAGGTCTACCCTCCATCAAGGCTTGGTAGTGGTTCGTCTGTCGACTTATTCCAGGTCTACTATCCAGCGGGGCTGGGCAGTGGGTCGCCTGATGATGTATTATGGTTTACCTTCTAGCAGGGCTGGGCAGTGGGTCACCTAGTATCTTATTATGGTTTACCCTCCAGCGGGGCTGGGCAGTGGGTCGCCTGACGATGTATTAGGGTTTACCCTCCAGCAGTGCTGGGTAGTGGGACACCCGATATCTGGTTATGAATTACCCTCCAGCAGGGCTGGGCAGTGGGACACCCGTTGATATTACAGACTCAATCCTTCCTACTAGGCTAGTTTGTGGCTTTCCTCAGTGACCACCGGAGCGGGACCCTTGGTTGTACGGGTCGGTGATGGAACGACTATGGCTTTGAGGAGACCTCTCGAATGCAGGGCAGTGACGAGGTGTGGTTTGACTTTCCCTAGAACTCTCAAGTATGAGGCTCAATTTCTCCACCGAGACACGTTCTTGTTACGCAATCTAAAACCGTGTGGGCGAGTCAGTGCCGCCCAAAGCGGATAGTGTCGAGGTGCGGTGATTGATCCCATTGTCTTGCGGTTCGGGGTAGACGTGTGGGATGCTGGGCATCGATGGAGTTTACTTATGGGACTATTGGTGACTCTTTTCTTGGGCTGAGCTACGGGACGGAGATCCCCTTATGACGTTGTTCAGGATTCTCGTTTGAGCATAAGGATATGTATATACCTTGTTCGAGTACTCACTTCTTGGGCTTGGTTACTCTCCCTCCAGGAGAGGCGAAGACGCGCGGGGTATGCCACGTGCTTTCCGTGTCTAGCTTCTCGTGGTTGGATGAGTCTACTCTCCTGCTATAGGTAGCGAAGACTCGACGGTAAGTTCATCTTCTCACCATTTCCAGCTCCTTGTGCCTGGATGAATCTACTTCCTTTCTCTTGTTGGGTTGAGCTGGACTCTTTACTGTACTCTCTGTTGTACCCCTTTACTTTCATGTTCTCTCTACTGCTCACCCTTCCGTACATCCTTTTTTTGCTCCCTCGAGCCTTCGGGGTATCCTACTAAGTATTTTTATACTCACCCCTGCTTGGGCTTTGCCCGCACTTGGTGTTCCCTTGCAGACGACGGACAGGTGGAGCGTGACTTTAGTGGAGCGTAGGAGCTTGGGAGCTTGGACCGCGTGCGGTGGTCGTGGTCGGGTTCCAGGTGGGAGACCCGTCAGCTGTTTCCTTTTTTTTTACCTGTTGCCGGGTTGTGGCACCTTTTCTGGTTGGGTGAGTGTTTTCCCCCTTTTTCCTTTTCAGCACTGTACTTTGTACTGTTGGAGGTCGATGCACACTGTGGTTTATATATAGTAGTTTCCCTTTACTATGCTTGTTCTTTCTTTTACTCTCCACTGTTGCATTGAGTTTGTTGTGTGTGTGTGTGTACAGGTACTTAGGAAAAGGCCTCCCCGAGTTATTGTGCCTTCGGCGCTGGTCGCCAGCCCCTGGCCTATGGAGGCGGGCTTGGGGTAGTTGCGGCTAGAGCCCGGGTAGGGTCGGTTCATGAAAAAGTGGTATCAGAGATGGTTCGTTCCTTGGGACGTTGTGCGGACGTCCCTAAAAGAGTAATTGGTTGGGATTTAGGGAAACAGTGTTAACGTGTCTCGAGCGCGGCTCTCAGGCCAGAGAGTCCAGTGATGGTGCGGCGGCCGATGTATCCATTCACCAGGACCCTGATAACCCGCTTGTCGACTCGGCATGCTGAGACACTTGTTGCAGGGAAATTTGTTTATGCATCACATAGGATTGATTCTTGACTGTCCTTCTTGAGTCAGCTCCCAATCACTGTTTCTTTTGGTATATACATATATGCTCATCTGACCGCGGCACTCCTTGATAATGATCAGGATGTCTCCGCAGAGACAGCCAGCCAGGATACCAGCTTTGGGTGTGTGACGATGACCCTGTGAGCTACGAGGCCACAGTCCAGGACCCATCGTGTGAGACCTTTTCTCCGAGTGGGCCGGTAGCAGCACCCCCACCTGTTGAGCAGCAGACAGCTTCAGTAGAGCAGACGGGGCTTGAGCGCAGGTGGAGCGCGCTCCATGAGTTCTAGCGGCAGAGACCGCTGAGGTTCAGTGGTGAGCCAGACCCTCAGGCAGCAGAGGGTTGTCTAGAGGCAGTTGTTAGTCTCTTCGGTCTTGTGCAGATTCTGACAGATCAGAGAGTGGCTTTGGCAGCCACCCTTTTTCGTAGAGCAGCTCGGCGTTGGTGGAGTCTGGTGACTCAATTTCTTGACGAGTCGTCGTTTTCGTTGGACGACTTTCAGTTGTTGTTCTGTGAGGAGTTTTCCCATCCTTCTTGTGCTCCGTTCGGATTCAGGAGCTCCTGCAGTTTTAGTAGGGAGGGATGACGGTGGCCGAGTACGCGGCTAGTTTTGCAGACCGTGCATGATTTACCCGGACTTGGTCCATGACGACAACTTCTGAGCGTGGAAGTTTGAGCAGGGTCTCCGCCGAGAGATTCGTGCTGTCAGAGTACCCTTGGGCACTTCCACGTATGTCGGGGTGCTAGAGAAGGCGTTGGTGACAGAGGGCCTCCTGTCATGTTTTGCGGTTGGTAGTGGCAGTGGGCGTGACGGAGCCGGGACGTCTGCCGTAGCTAGCAGGTGCTGGAGGACAGGACCTCGATGCGGGTGGCCTTCCCACTGCCGGTTTCGGAGACATGGTCGTATACCACTATGGCGAAAAGGTGCAGGGCCTCAGCCGAGGATGCCCTTCTGTGAGTGGATCTCGGGCCGTGGTCGTATACCACAGTAGCGCCGGAGGGCACCAGGGCAGGCCAGAGAGCGTCAGTGCTATGCTTGTGATGGGCAAGGTCACTTGGCACGAGACTGCCCGACCCGAGTTGCTGAGAGCTTCGGGCAGGCAGCAGGCGCACCACCACGGTAGAGGCAGCGCCGTGATTGGGTAGTACCCAGAGAGGTGGTGCTAGCAGAGGAGCGGGAGGAGCTGGTAGAGGGGGACGACATTGCGAGATCTCCCCATCACCCCTAGGCAGTCCACGCCAGGCTCCGGGAGCTGACGGTTGGGACCGCGGGTAGTCGCGAACATTGGATGTCTACGATCCTGAAGAGCATGGGATGGTGAGAGGTACCCCTTGCGACTCTTCTAACTTTTGAAGTAGAATTGTTGGCCTCTGCATGTGAAAGGATTTTCCTCCATGTTCCTCGTTTGAGGCATTACCAGGGTGACGCAGGACGTCGGGTGAAACCCTGTGTTGGTATGGAAAAAGGCGGGGGACCTTTTCCTTTAGTCGATGGTGTCGACTCCATCGCTCATCGAGCGTGTAAGAGAGCCTCGGTTGTGGATTCTTGCATGATCAGATATCCTTAGGTGTTCCACCATATGGATATTCTGAAGGAGGGAATCACTGGGCCTTGTTTCAGGTGCGGGCGGTGATTCCAGTCGCAGCGTGCGACGTAGAGGTTGGACCGGGGAGGTGAGCTACCCCCGAGGGCCTTCGGGCCGTTTGAGACCGTGCAAAGGGATGGCGAGGTACCCTACCGCCTTGCCTTAACCCCAAAGTCTGGAGTGGGTGCACGACGTCGGCAAGGGCCGACCTCGCATGAACAGATCAATCCTTTGGTCTGTGTGCGGTGACGCAGAGCTGTGTGTGGGTTCTTATGGGTATGAGGAAGCCAGGTGTGGGCTTCGTACACTGTGTTGCTCCCTAGTTTTGCTTTTCGGGGACAAAAATCTTGAAGGAGGGAATGATTTAATAACCCGGTTTTTTCTACAAAAGACATTGAAATATTCTTGATGATATTCTGGAGCAGTTCCTTCAGACGGCATGCGATTCCGAGCCCCGGAGTGGCTGGAATTAAATTTTCTGTGCGTTCACACTGGAAACACCAAATAAATGTGATAACTCCTGAACAGTGATCCGGATCCGAGATCTGAGTGTACGGATGGGTCCGTAATGGGGTTTTACCCTAGGAACGACATAAAACATGTCGGTGCGGGACGTTTGGACCCCTCGCCCGCTCCCGAAACTTTAAACGGATGAATAAATTAATTAATTTATTCGTTTAATGGCGAAACGCTAGTATCTCATAAACGGTGGCTTGGATTGGAAAACCGAGGGCACCGTTGAGTTCAGAGCATGCTGTTTACCCTAGGAGGGGTGTAAGTTTCGCGGGCGTGGGCCGTTTGTGAAAAATGGCCCCAGGGGCGTTTTCGTAATTTGGTGGCCTCGGGCGCTAAGTTTAGTAACTTTTGAACGGGGTCTCAGAATAAAATTCTGAGACTGCCGTTGATCTTAGATCATGGTTCTTAGCCTAGGGGAGGCTAAATCCCGACCCCGTCGGGAGTTTGGGTTCGGGGCTGTCGAGCGGGCGTTTAAGTGATTTGTACTTAAACTCCCCCACCCCCCCCCCCCCCCTTCTCCTCCTCCTTCTTCTTCTTCTTCCTCAAACCCTCCTCCCCCTCCTTCACCTCCGGCGAGGCGAGCTCCGACAAGGTGACTCTGGCAAGGTGCGGTGGTGCTGGCGGATCGACGCGAAGCTCCGGGGGAAGCCCAGCGAGGTAGGTGGTGTTGTTTGAGTTTTAAATCCCGAACCCCCCTTTTTTCTAACTTCCGACATCCGTAGCTTTCGCTACGGACGTCCATTTTGCGCGCCGTCTACGGAGGCGCGGGCCTGACGCAAAGGCGGGACTTTTGAGATGGTTTTGGGAATCTTTAATTCCCGAAACGAGGGGCTACGGAGGCACGACGCGTCTTTAAGTGGTTTTTCGTTTTCCGGGGGCAACTTGTTTTGGGCGGCGCAGACGCATCGGACGTCCGTTTTGAGCACCGTCAATTGCGTTGGGACCCTGGAGTCGGGGAGAAGTTTTCCAAAGTGGTTTCAGGCGTTGAAGCCGAAGTTGAGGCGCGGGCCCCACGACCTGTCTTTCGAGCTGCGTGCAGCGTTTCACGACTTTTTTTGTCGGGCGTCCGTTCGGGGCGTGTGAGCAGTCGATGTTGGGTGTTTTTTCGAGGGCATCGCGTTGGCATAGTCTTCCCATTGTAATTCTGCACGATGGTGCGGGCCCCGCGAGGGCCATTTCGGGTGTAGACGGTGATTTCCAGATTTATCACCAGGCGACCGTTTTGGACAAGTGAGTAGTGCATTTCGTGTACTTTTTCGAGAGGATCGCAACGGTGCGATCCGTTTGTTGGGTTTTAGGACCGGGATGCGGGTCCCACGTGGCACCGCTCGTGTGCAGTGCGCTGGGATGCATCTTTTTTTCTGGATATCCGTTGCACTCATGTGGGTAGTGCTTTTGACGTGTTTTCCTGAGGGGATCACAATGGTGTGATGCGCCCGACTGTTTTCGAGGCCGAGGCTCGGGATCACGGGATGTCGTTCGGGCCTAAGGCGGTGTTGGTGACTTTTTTGTTGGTTATCCGTTGGAGGCGAGTAAGTAGTCGATCTCGCGTGTTTTTTCCACGAGGATTACAACGGTGCACTCTGTTTGGTTGTGCGGAGCCTCTTGCATGATCTTGTTAAATGTGGAAATGTGGAGGTGCCCTGGTGGCAGTCCTTCTACCGTGTTTGTAGCGGACCTTTGGCGAGTGATCGCGTGCACTCCCGTTCGTGTGCTTGGTTGGGGTTGACTTGGGGCCACACGTCGTGTGGGCCCCAAGTGCATGTTGTGTTCTTCTTTGCGTACTTTGACCACTCGTGGTGTAGAGGGTCCCTTTGTGCTCGTTGGTTTGGTTAGCGGGGTGGAGTGTATTTCCCCTGGATTTGTGCTCGTTTGTTTGACCAGCAGGGTTGAGTGGTCTCCCCCTGGTTTCGTTCTCGATGGATCGGCCAGTAGCGGTGCTAGTGGCACCCTGTGATGGAACAGGCGCTGAACCCCTCAGGGTAAGTTGTGTTGGAGTTGGGTGGTTGCGCGATACCCACTCCGTGTTTGGTTGGCCAGTGTTGTACCCTCCAATGGATATGGCCAGAGCAGTTCTGAGTTTTACCCTCCAGCGGGGCTGGGCAGTGGGTTACTCATCGGCTTCTAGGGTCTACCCTCTGGCGGAGACTGGGCAGTGGGTCACCCGACGCTCTTAGGGTCTACCCTCTAGCGGGGCTGGGCAGTGGGTCACCCGATGCACTTAGTGTCTACCCTCCAGCAGAGACTGGGCAGTGGGTCACCCGACGACCTCTTAGGGTCTACCCTCCAGAAGGGCTGGGTAGTGGGTCTCCTGTCGTCTAGTTCCAGGTCTACCCTCCAGCAAGGCTGGGCAGTGGGTCGCCTGTCGACTTGTTCCAGGTCTACCCTCCAGCAAGGCTGGGCAGTGGGTCACATGTCGAATTATTCCAGGTCTACCCTCCAGCGGGGCTGGGCAGTGGGTCGCCTGATGATGTATTATGGTTTACCCTCCAGCAGGGCTGGGCAGTGGGTCACCCGGTATCTTATTATGGTTTACCCTCCAGCGGGGCTGGGCAGTGGGTCGCCTGACGATGTATTAGGGTTTACCCTCCAGTAGGGCTGGGCAGTGGGACACCCGATATCTGGTTATGAATTACCCTCCAGTAGGGCTGGGTAGTGGGACACCCGTTGACATTCAGACTTAGTCCTTCCTACTAGGCTAGTCTATGGCTTTCCTCCGTGACCACCTGAGCGGGACCCTTGGTTGTACGGATTGGTGATGGAATGATTATGGCTTTGAGGAGACCTCTCGAATGCAGGGCAGTGAAGAGGTGTGGTTTGACTTTCCCTAAAACTCTCAAGTACGAGGGGTACTTTCCCCACCGAGACGCATTCTTGTGATGCGATCTAAAACCATGCGGGTGAGTCAGTGCCGCCCAAAGCGGATAGTGTCGAGGTGCGGTGATTGAGCCCCTTGTCTTGCGGTTCGGGGTAGACGTGCGGGATGCTTGTCATCGATGGAGTTTACTTCTGGGACTGTTGGCGACTCTTTTCTTGGGCTGAGATACGGGACGGAGATCCCCTTACGACGTTGTTCGGGCTTCTCGTTTGAGCATAAGGATATGTATATACCTTGTTCGAGTACCCACTTCTTGGGCTTGGTTACTCTCCCTCCAGGAGAGGCGAAGATACGCAGGGTATGCCACGTGATTTCCGTGTCTAGCTTCTCGTGGTTGGATGAGTCTACTCTCCTGCTATAGGTAGCGAAGACTCGACGGGAAGTTCATCTTCTCACCATTTCCAGCTCCTTGTGCCTGGACGAGTCTACTTCCTCTCTCTTGTTGGGTTGAGCTGGACTCTTTGTTGTACTCTCTGTTGTACCCCTTTACTTTCATGTTCTCTCTACTGCTCACCCATCGGTACCTCCTTTTGTTGCTCCCTCGAGCCTTTGGGGTATCCTACTGAATCTTTTTATACTCACCCCTGTTTGGGCTTTGTCCGCACTTGGTGTGCCCTTGCAGACGACGGACAGGTGGAGCGTGACTTCAGTGGAGCGTAGGAGCTTGGGAGCTTGGACCGCGTGCGGTGGTCATGGCTGGGTTTTAGGTGGGAGACCCTTCAATTGTTTTCTATTTGTTTACCTATTGCCGGGTTGTGGCACCTTTTCTGGTTGGGCGCGTGTTTTTTCCCTTTTTCCTTTTCAGCACTGTACTTTGTACTGTTAGAAGTTGATGCACACTGTGGTTTATATATATCAGTTTCCCTTTACTCTGCTTGTTCTTTCTTTTACTCTGCACTGTTGTATTGAGTTTGTTGCGTGTGTGTGTACAGGTACTTAGGCAAAGTTCTCCCTGAGTTATTGTGCCTTCGGCGCTAGTCGCCAGCCCCTGGCCTATGGAGGCGGGCTTGGGGTAGTTGCGGCTCGAGCCCGGGTAGGGTCGGGTCGTGACACACATCACAATAATCATAACCATGACTAAAAAATATTTAATAATCAAGAAATATGATGGTCAAATAAAATAGAAAACATCATTATATCAATAGATATCATAGTCAAGGGAAAACGATCACCAATAAGGAATTTTTATTCTAATACATTTAATCATCATTTACTCTTTCCATAACTTAATTTTAATTCACCCCATTATCATTTAGTATCATATAAAAGTTCATATTAAAAAAATTCTAAGAAATTAATTATTCATCATTCGTCATATTCATAATTTAAAACTCAATCTAGGATTACCAATTAATTTACTTAATTTAACATTATATAATATGTTCTAATAATTTATTCTTAAACATATTTTCAACATTAAAATTAATGTTCTTTTCCCACACTATTTATATTCTTAATATAAGGAGTTAATTAATTAATTTATTCAACTTATATGTTTTTTAGTTTAACTTAAAGGTAAATCTACACCTTTAGTCAACGACAACATATAAATCATCTTAAACTCATTATTTCTATTTCAACTCCAACCAAACCAGAAACTATGATGCTCTATAATAATTAAAAACTATTCAAATACCAAGAAGAAACCACACACACGTACTATATCTAAACCATTCAAATCCCAGGGACTAATCTCATAAAAATAATGAACATAAAAATTCTTCTTTTATACCAGTAACTCAAACATCTTAGCATCCAACCATAAATAGTAGCATCACCCTAGAAAATAAAATTATATTTTTTCTATAAAGAGCCACTGTATTCAATTTAAACTAACAACACTAATCCAAAGATAAGGGATAATATTATGGAATTAATGAAATCATCTGATAAACCCTACACCTAGAGGAAACAAGGACCTAAGAAAGAGTATGCTAAAAATGGAACCAGTAAATAGAAACCCCACCCCCAAACCAACCCACATCCACCAAGAATGAGGGGACAGTGATCTCTTACCGTATTATTTGGAATTTATGTTGTTGGTTGATAATCAATGGTCAAATGGTATAAAAAATAATGGATCATATGATTCAATGAGTGGGATAAAATCATAGAGAATGGGGTAGGTTACAAGCATTCATGTAGCGATCGGACCCTAGAAAGTTTGGAGCTGGTGTCTACTACCATTACATTGGAAGGATTGAAAGGAATAAAATATCAAGGGACTGAAAATTTTAGTTTTCTTGGTAAACCAGATACATACATGGGTCTTATATTATAAATGAATACACTAATTACAACATAATTTTTTTCTTTAAAGGATAAATTAATTCCATCTAGCATATCCATTAATATATTTCTTAGTATACATCTTGGATTCTTGGGGAAAGGAAACATAATAAGGGTGATATCAAATTCTTAGTAAGGGTAAATTAAAAAATATATTGAATCAATTAGAGTCAGTATATCAAGCTAATAATTGAAGACACATTCCATGTAATAAATAAAATGACAAAGGAGTGCATAAATAATATGAAAAGGTAAATAACTGGAAACACATTCCATTAAAATAACTAGATAAGGAAAAATAAATATGGTAAGGTAAGTAACTTAAAAAACATGATGCTTAATAAATAAACTTATAATTAAATGCATCCAAATACTTTATCATAGTGAAAATATCATGGATAAAAATATTGAATCGAAATAAAGGAAATTCTAAATTATTAGACGGCATACTTCAGTCATATGAAAACTTATACCATCAAGAACTTCCAAAAGATTTTTTAAAACTATAGTCATAAAACTATTTAATTTATGCAACTAATTTATTTCATGAGAACCTATCGATGCATCGAGGGTCTATATAAATCCTGATCCCCACCTGCCATTTCTTGTATAAAACATTTCTCATATCTAATAATCGAAATAAATAATATTCCTTATAAAATATCCTTATTGAATAAATGATATCAATTTATCAATATTTCCCCAAATAATCAAATAACTATCAATGTAGACATTCTATTTGAAATGTAATATGATTTAGAAAATATTAATATCCATGATAAAAGGTATGGATGATTATGGGAAACTCAATGTTCAACGATCATAGGAAATTTTAATATTTTAATGGGGCTTCAAAAATATGAATTAAATGATTTAATGTAAATACTATCCTTGATCAAATCAATCAAAAAACATCCATATCAAGGATAAGTATTCTATCAATACAAAGTATCCCAAGTGGATTAAAAGTAAATGGTTTTTGTCATTGATGAATGAAAATACTATAAAAATAACTTTTGAAAACATTATTAATGAATAAATCCTTTTTATTTTAAAAAATATATTGAAAATAATTTTATTTCAAAATAATTTTCTTTAAAAAATAAAATTTTAAACATTAAAAGGTAGCTTTGAAGAAATGACTGTGTTTAAAGCTTTATAGGTTGTATGAGGTAAAAATAAAATTCTTTTTTCATGTTAAAAATGTTAGCCTTGTTCAGAAAGTGATAAGAAGATTCCTTTAAAAGCATTGGTATAAGACAAAAGGTTAAAAATTTATTTAATAAATCAGTTTGGAAAGGTTAAAAGAATTTAAAACCCTTTTAGAAAACTGCATTTTTAGAAGAAAGTAGGTTCTCTAACTAAAGAGATAAATGATGTCAGGTTTTCTTTAATACATTTTAAGTACCAAAGAGTGGAATATTGAACTACTATTTGATAACGGTAATGAATAACTATAGGAGAATAAAATTAAAGGTTTTATTATAAAATGATCAAATAATTTTCTCTGATCGAAATTTAACTGTAAAAAATCCTGAACAAAATGAGATTATAAAGTAAACCCTTGAAAATATTATAATGTTGAAGTGATAATCAATCAATAAGTATATTATGTGTATCAATTATAAATCCACGTAAAGAAGTGTAAATACTTGAATATATATATTCAAAGTCATTATACACATAATCATATAATATTAACTATAATGAGGTGATAGTATAACCCATTGAAAAGAAATTGGCTTATGAAATTATTTTCCACTTGGTATCTTTTAACTCAAATCCCCTTAGATGAAATAATTCAAATTGAAACTAAAAATATCAGGAAGAATGAATGAATCATGGTATTATATGACAAATTATAAGTATGTCCACCATATATAAGAAATTATGTGTAAAATAATAAAGTGATTATTTTAATATAAATTTGGCATTAAAAAAAGGAAGTGATAATGTAATGATAATCATTAAAAACATTCTCTAGGAGAATAATCTTTAAACATTCCAAACTCTCTCATACAACTTTGAAATATTTGAATCATAATTTACATGAATTCATAACATTAAATGAAACTAATAATATCCTGAGAATAATTATCTTCAAGATATAACATTTCAAATGTAATTATATACACTATATAAAATAAACTAGGTTCATAACAACAAATAAGTCTCAAGGGAATGTAAATTGAGATGAAATCTCCTACCTTGTGTTTTCTTTTAGGTAAAAGTAATTTAAATTAATGTAAAAGGGATTTGATATTATTAATAACTTATTAAATAACCATATTAAATTTTATAATATAATATATTATCTTCTTATAATATTTTATTAGGTGTTAGATATCAATTTGTCATTATTTTCTCTATTTTGGGTGTTAATCACCTAGTTTATTGAGAATGTTTTAACTTGTTACTTATTGTTACTATAATAGTTTCATCATATCAAGAATTTAAACCATGATTTAAATATAATATATATTCATTATATATATATTTATAATAATCCATAATATTTATGGATAATAAATAGAATGCATCGTTCATAGAGACAGTAGGTCGTACGTATGCATGAACACTACTTTCATTTATTTTTTGTATTAGAAGAATGAAATGTAAATGATATATATGTATATTATAATTCTAGTGTCATATATATTTCATATATATTATATAAATTTATTAAAATCATCCTTTAAAAATTTCATGTATAGTTTGAATGAGTCACATCGCTTTGAGGGGCGGTAGTCCACAATTCCACAGGCGATGTTATCGTATTCCCACAAAATGGAGTGCTTAAAGGTATATTTTATAAAAAAAATTAAATAAGTATAAATAAATTATAAATATCATATATAACATATATAAACATAGTTTCCATAATAATTACCAACCATGAGAGGTGGTAAAGGACAAAAACAAACAACTTTGTTTCGTGAGGCAGTAGTTCACCGTAAACATAAACGGTAAGTTTGTTACCCATTAGATAAAAGTGTGTGTAAGTGTAGATCAAAACCGTAAAAAAACATATAAGTATATTTAGGTTAATTTTTTGTTATATAATCATGTAATAATAATAATTAAAACAATGGATAAATAAATAAAACTAAAGAGCTTTAGGAAGGATGTGACCTCTTAATCAGGTAACACCTTTTGGTTTGAACAAAATGGATTCCATGGATGTATTTCATCCCAAAGTGATGATTATAAATTGAGGGTGGAAAGTTTTAGGTTCTGTTTGGGTGAATATTGGTCAACCCAAAGTGATTTGAGAGGTTTGAGGAAGTGGGAGGCCTAAGTGCCTTTTATAGTGGAGGAGGAGTGCCACTCTTGTAGATTTTGGAAAAGGGAATTCCACCCATGTATTTCCCATTTCAAGTGGCTCTAATAATAGTAAAAATTAGATAGAAATAATTATAGGGTCTTAATTTTTTCATCTAATTTATTTTGGACAAGTTTATAGGTCATTTTTTCCCTTAATTGTAATTTTTAGTCCCATGTTAAGCTTAATTTCACCTTAATCGTTATAATTAATTTTAATCACTTTTACTAATACTTTTTGTCAAAAACTAAGTTGAATTAATTATAAATTATAAATTATTTTTATTAAAAATATTGAATATATTTTTCAAAAATTAAATCATAAAATTGGTAGAAATTAATTTAAAATTAATCCTGCATAGAGACGACAATGCAGGTTTTCAACGTAAAAACGTTCAAAAGTTTGAGATGTTTTTAAATACAATTTCAATATAAAATAGATTAAAATTACCAAAATTGGATTAATTAATAGAAATTTTCCTAATTAAAATTTAAAAATAGTTTAAAATATAATTTATCCTTATATATAATTTAGATAAAAATGCCTTTTTGAATTAAAAATCAATATTTTTTTACTATTCATCAAAAAAAAACTTCACAAAAAATTCACCCTAAACTAATTTTTACATTATGATTTAAAATATTAATATTATTTTTACATATAAAATCAATAAAATTTTCAAAAATTTGATTCAAAATAGGTTTTTTATTAAAATCCGGTAAAACTGCCTTTATAAAAATATAGGTTTTTATATATAAGATTGCATTTGTTCCTATATCATTCCTATCAATTCTATTGGATGAATATAAAAAATATTTGATTGAATATAATATATATATATATATATATATATTAATATCACTCAATAATTGTAATTAATTTAATTTATTAGGATAAAATGGCTTTGTGAGCATATAAATAGTTTTCTATCCTGACATTCCCTTTATATTTAATTGGTTCCTATATTCAATTCTAATTAATTTGTAACCAATGAATTCATCTTATATTTTGTGTAAACTGCATATTTTATAAGTTGGTTAAAACTATTCATACCCACTAATTTAACATCTAGGTTATATCTTATTAAATTAAATAATAATATATTGGTGTTCGATAAAACTCGATCTTGAGTGTAACACGTGACATTGAAGAAACTCATTGTTGTGTGAAACATACGCTAAATCAATGTTACATGAATTTGAAGCTATAAATTATATTTTATTTATTTAAAATATTAAATAAATTATAAATTCTTGGGATATTATATTTTCTTACATGCTTGGGGTTGCATGTCATACACTCTATCGAATATAATGCTCTACATTTTGATTTTTGGGCATTAAAATTGAAATCGAAAGGCTATAAAATGAAGGTAATGATGATAATTCAAGTAATTTTATTCAAGGAGATGAAAATAAATGGGATCTATGTTCAAAAATAGAAACTCCATGGTTTTAAAAATATATCAAGCATTATGTAATTTTGGAAGATAGAAGAAAAAATCAGAAATCGTCTACCTTAATAAAGCTAAGAAATTCTACATCGAGAGAACTAGATTAAATCACCAATGAAACTAAAATAATCTTACTAGAACCTATAAAATTAAATTAATATCCATTAAATCAACAAAAATCCATCAAAACTAAGAAAAAAACTTTTTGTTAACACAAAATCTCGAGAAGAGGTACCGTGATAAATTCTAAATGTTTATAAGAAACACACCTCAAATGGAGATACCTTAATATTACAAAGAACAAGATCAAGAGATATCAATGAGTTATTAAATATATTCAATTATGTTCTTATGATAACATGGGGTTTGGGAATAAAAAATTAAATAATATGAATTTTAATGGGATTCCAAATTTATAAAGGTTGTAATTTTATATTATTATAACATAATAGGGGCGCCCACACTACAATGGTAGAATTTTTTTTAAAAAAAACATGATGAAACAAGTATGGCCACCCAAAAAAATATCCAATTCAAACATCCGATCATAAAACAAGGTGTAAACCCCCACCCCTAATCTCCCCCATTTAATACTTGATCAACCCTTGATCCGATAAACCTAGAGAGGGGTTGTGGTGCAACTAAGACACTACACTGAAACAATCCCGAAAATGGAAATCTAAGGAATTCAATCTCTGAGACTCCATAGCATAGGTTATATACCACACCAAAGTGACCCCTAATATGTTATAACCAATAAACCATCTCCTTGGGGCTCTATTTCATAGATTTTGGTTCCATTTCGTGAAGGTCATTAACAAAAATTAAACCAGACTCCCAAAATTATCCCAAGCTACTACAGAACTAATCATGCAGTCTTGCCACCCCTTTAGTTGAAATTACATCTCATGTGAAACCACCTCTCCTATATACTTTCCCTAATACCTCCAATCACCCAAATACACAAATTAATTTATTAGGAAGAACCATGATATTATAATTTATCACTCTGGTTCATGATGTGATAGCTAAATGAGTGCAATGGGATTGGTGGAAAAGAATGTGTGTATTTTTTGAGTGATCGTGTTTATTATTATTATTAGTATTGAATAATAATAATAATATGAATTATCTATAATACCTTTGTGAAAATCCTAAATTTCTCACATAAATGAAATTCTTAACCACTGGAGGTGGTGATTGGTCTATGTTGAGGATCTAGTGGTGATGATTAGTGGTTCAGAGATAAGGGGGATGAGAATGATTAAAAAATATGATTATTTCTTATAATTAAAGTTGACAACACTTATTAAGTTTATAAATTCATGATGAAATATTGAAATTTATATGAGGATAAGTTTTTATGATAATAAACATAAATAAATAAATTGGATATAAATAATTACGGTAATGGAAGTGGGTTGTCAAATAAAGAGTTAATAAGTGATTCAACTACTTAAATAAAAAAATTGTGTTATTTAGAAAATTTGGATTATTTAAATGAGTTTTAAGGAATAAAACTCTAATAATTTTATTATATGGTCAAAATGAATTCATTTATATCATGTCGTGAAATAAAATTTTTTAAAATGATAAAGGTAGACAAAGTGATTGAATTGAAAAGTAGTGATAATGGTGGCCAATGTTTTTCATCAATAATATAAATGAAAAAAATAGAATAACACTAAGGATGATAATTCACTTAAATATTGTAACATAATTATAAATAAATGACAGATTATTTATGAATGACTTGGAAGAAATAAAATCTAGTAATGAAAAATGAATTGAACCTTATTGACTAGGGTAGAGAAATATTTTTAGTAAATATTTAGGTGATCTATGTGAACTGTTTGGTGATGTAGGTGTTAATTGTGGTTACATGGGGTAATGTTTATAAAATTATAGGGAAAATAGTTGTATTGTATTTATTTTGAAGATACTAGTTTAATAATTCAATTAAAATTATCATTATTTAATTATTTTCATTATTATGAAATGAGATATGATTTTGGAAATCCTTTTTTGATGTTGTAGAATATAGTCATGACTAGGTGCAAAGAAATATTTATTAGGTTGTAATGTGATTAGCTAGATAATCCAATGATGGACATCTATCTATTTTTGAATTTTAATTTACTCTATGTGAGTAGAAAGTGTGAATTTATTGAGGAGGATATAGTATTTGTATTGCTACTAAGGGAATCTTGCAAGACTAATAATAGAATATTTTATTATAATTGATATATTTTTTGCGTTCTTACTCAATTAAAGTGTTATATAACCCTTGGTGGATTGATATCAATATAAATTAGATACATTGGTGGATATCCTCTATACTTATTCTCTGTTTAGGTTTGGGGTGAGATGTTAGTGACCATTCCTTTTCTCACCCACTAGTATGGGTAAGGACGTATGATTACTTGTATACATTTATCTACTTATACTCGCCCATTACTCTGGTTTAAGGTTAATTATATAGCTCTGGGTAATAGGTGTATATGAGTAGTTCCTCGTATATAGATTGTGTGAGATTATTTGATATGATAATTTCTTAAATTATTTTGGATATCAAAACATAATGATCATAATGGATGAAGATGGGTAATTCCTTAAGAAACCTTAATATAATAATATGATGAACTGTAATTCACCTATGTGAAGACACCCTTTCTATCCCATAATAGGGATCGAGGTATAAGATGATGCACCAGATATTTTATATCTTCCTCACATTAATCCATGATTGAAGATGACTTATTATTCTTTTTATAAACATAGAGATGTATATTTACTCTAGTAGTGTAATATAAAACTTTACCCATGAAGATATTTATTTTCTCAAATTTTCATAAAATTATGAGCTACTAGATTTGGATACTTGTATTTCCTCTATATATAGATGTATATTTCCTTTAATACATTAGTGATAAATAGAGAAAATTATTTCCTTTGGTAATTTTGAGATAGATATATGTGTGTATTTCCACCAGTATGTCATGAATAGTTATTCCATGCTGAATTTTCATGTGGGAAATCTATGATGGGTTGTTACATTTTATTGGTATTCATTTTTGGGAAAAACATTTATTCAATGGGTGTGATGATAGTGAGAAATGGGTAGTTGATCAGGCTTGACCTAGAATACTATAATTATTGATGGATACATTGGGTGGAATCGAGCTATCTAAACTTAATTTATTGTTAAGGAACATATATAGTAAGTGTATATGGAGACATATCACTACTTGGTATGCCCATACATGGAATTGTTATACTCACCCCTCTATGTGCACATGTGGTTTGTTTACCTTGTGTCAATTAAGATCAGTTAACATGGATGATGAATGATCATGGTTATGGGTTATGGATTCTTGATAGAGTAGAGATGGTCATTATGGGATCCACCCTTGGATTGTAAATTTTTTGGGATATCACATGCTCGGGTTGTGTGAGTTGTACCATGTGGTTTCATTTTTATTCTTACGTATTGTGTCATGGAGAGTTATATATATATATATATATAATAAATTGTTAAGTTTTATATTTCATGCATGAAATAATGGATTTGGATGTATGATTGTTTGTGATAGGTTTATTAGAGTTCATATCTTCCATGGTTTTGTGGATACCTCTATGCTGGTCACTAACCCTTGGCCTAATGGAAGTGGGCTTGGGGGGTTCACCTACTGGTATGTCAAGATAAGGTGGTTGGATTAAGATCTTGTATCTATTTTTATCATAAATAATTTAAAAATAATATATTATTTTGAAATTATCTACATTTTTATATTGATTTTATTAAATTGAATCCATGGAAAATAGTGTAAGCCTAGAAAAATATGGTTAATCATTTTTATGAATAAAAAAATCATCTTATTTTGTTTGATCATGTTCACTAATAGGTTCCAAATTTTTTAATGGTTTATTTCAAATATATATATATATATATATATTGAAGAAAATATTATATTTAATGTAAATTTAGTAAACATCAACCACTTATCTTTTCTCATTCCAACATTTATTACGCATAATGGTTTATTTTTTAAATTTTCAATATTTATTATTTATAAAATATATATTTATCAACTTGTTATCTAGTTTTATAAATTTTTTCAATAAGGAATATTATTAAATATACTTAAAATAAATTGATGACCATTAAAAATATATTTTTAGTAATCTAAGATCAATATTACACTTTTATCAGCTTTAGATTTAATATTTCATTGTTTGTATATAAATTTATCATAAAAATCACATCAGTTATATCATATAAAAAATTTTTATTGTTGAGTGGAAGAATAATTACCCAAATCTGTTTAATTAGTTATTTCAGCTCTATTCCTCAAATTACCAAACATTTAATGTTAACTAACTAAGTAAAATAAAAATATCTCATTATGAAATAGTTTACAAAAACTTAGTGTTACCCACATCCAATAATATATACACAAGATAATATATGAAATAAAATAATATTATGAATATATTTACTAAATGAATAATGTCATGAATAGTCCTATTTTTTAATAAAATATCAGGGGATTTAAGGATTAAAACTTCTATTTTATTTATTTTTCCTAAGAATATTTCATCTCATTAATTCCAAATATGTATGAATGCTTCTAATGATTAGATTTAATAATCTAATGTTTTTTGCCTAAATTAATCCATTTTAATTAGGATATTGTAATAACCATATACCACTAATGTTATGTGTTAATTACATAATATAATAAATAAAATTTTAAATTTTAACAAACCCAAATTTAATACATGAAAATAGTTAATGAAAATTATTCCATGAAAATTATTGTAATCATAAATAATAAAAACATTACTCAAGAGTATGTATGTTGTGTCAAGTAACCAAATACTTATTTTTAGGTAAAATTATAATCTACTTGGCTAGTGAGAATTCAAATACATAGTCCCATAATCAATAGATAATTAATCAAGATTTCATTAATGTTATAATAGTGATTCTAACTCAAAATATGTAAGAATAACAACAAAAAACCTCTCTTTTGAATTATAATAAATAAATCATCTCATGATTAAATTAAATTAAAAAAATTATGTTATATCCTTCTTGAAATAATTTAAATATATATTATATTAAATTTAAAATTGATTTAAAACAATATTAAAATCATACAAACGTTCATATATGAACAATTATTATATATAAGATATAACATTAAATAAATAAATGCACAACTCAATAATTTTTAATATGAAACCTTGGAATAATTTATAATATAAACCAACAATATATGAACATTTCATATAAGATACATATTTATAATTTAAACCATAAATTTAAATATACTTTCCTTATTAAGGTAGTAAATATTATCGCATCATATTTATAAATAATGGTAAATATTAAATATTCATATTTATTGAAAAATATATTTTATATAAAATATAAAACCTTTATATCAAATAACATAATATACATCAACCCTTATTTTACCATAATGAAATAAATTTATATTATGTAAATTATGATACATATCAATAATGGATCTCTTAAAAATATCGACTTTGGGGAATGATCACATATATCAAAAAATTATTATTATGATCTAACGTCACATATATTCAATGTATGGCCTTTAATTTGAAAAAAATAGGGTTTAGAAAATTATTTAATATGATTAAATAATTATGAAAACATGGAACATTATTCTAAACTATAATATTGTTACACCTTCCAATGAAATCAAGCTTCCAATTAATTTAAGATGACATTTCTCATACATTGGGAAATTTTTCCTTTATAACATTGAGATTATCTGAGAACCTCACTTGGAAATATTGTGGAATACATAAATTATTTATATACATATCATGAATATTTATCGCATCTAACCCTCACCAAAATAATATGTTTAATTTAATTGGTAACTAGGTGAATATTATAACATAAACCTATATAATACCATATAGAATTTATCAAATAATTCCCTGTTGAACCCATATAAGTTTATTTAACCCTTATTAATACAAAAGATCTCCTAGGGAGATACCTCAAAGAAAGGGTGAGATAAAATACCAGTAGGGGAAAACAAATAGAATCATGGGAAAATTAATCAATGGGAGATATTATGATATCAATAAGTAATCCATGTAATCATATCATGGAAAAACACATGAAATTACATGTAATATGAATGAGTAATACCATGTGGTCATCCTATGAATCATATGATCATAATAGAAATAAGAATCATAAAAATAAGACATGAAATAAATATATTTCAATAATAGGAATGCGTCTCATATATAAAAAAAATCATAAAATTTTGTAAAAATCACATTAATAAAATATAAAAACATATATAATCATGTTCATGTATAGCACATGTGTACAAAGTTTACTATATTAAATTTAAACAAATCTAACTTCATGTTTACAAATAACATTCATTATCTAATAAGATATATAACTTTATACAATGAACTGGAGGGGTATATAATTCTATTTCCACCTATCACGTTATAATATGATCATAATCATTCATTCCACATAAAAAAGAATCATAATCAGTTATAAATTAGGAATAAAACCATGTGAAAAGAATAAGTTTTATAATAGCATCATGAATCATATAATGGTAAGTAAAAAATAAATATTTCTAAATGAATAAGTAAATTTATTATTTTAGATATTAAAGGGTATAAGTAACAAATAAAAGATCATATTTCATGGAGAGGATAATAATAAACATAAAAGGTGTCAATAATAGATTTTGAGAAAAATTAGTGATCACAATCCGGAAAAAGGATACGAATGCATCCTAATGTATTGAAGACATCCATATAAAAATAAAATAAAAATTTTAAATTTAAATAAAGTACATTTAGAAGGATTTTTAGTATAATTATTTTAAAATAATGGAGGAAGTAATGATAAACATGAAATAAAGAGTCAGGTTCAAGAATCCCCATTATAAAGTTTCACTTGAGCATAATCATTTTAGATTGTAATGAATGGATATTTAAATCACCATATAAATTCAATAAGAATATAAATATAATAATTTAGGTGTAAAATAAATATTATCCTTTTGAATGAATGTTAAATAAAGAGATAAAATCCAAAGACTGAGATTGAGAGATAATCCGTTTACAAAATTTTAAATTATAAATTAAATATAAAAATTTAAGATCATGATTAAATGAATATATGATTCCCAAAAAATGATCAATACTAAAATGAATAGAAGATTTGTGGTACAAAATATATACAAAACATTTAAAATAAAATTATACAAAAGTGATGATCCCAAAGATAAATTTCAAGATATAATACCTTTATGGACATTGTAATTTATCAATTGAATAGAATTATTTAAGGTTATAATGAAAGGATATTTAAATCCCAAAATTTCAATAAAAAATTATTTTGAGAAATATGGTAGAAAATAATTATAAATATTTTTAAAAAATGTTAAATAAATCTAGATAGTCCCTTGAGAATGATTTATAGATATTCCTATTACATTAGGTTATATTTTGGTTTTTTCCCATTTAAAACTCTTACATAACCATATAATTTTTATCAAAAATTAATCTTGAAGTGAATCATATTTATTTATGATATTCTAGAATAATTATAATCATTATAATTTATTTGATAATATTTTTTTGTTAATGATGAGATGGTTTGATGACATATCTCTTTCAATTAACCAATTTAGGTTTAATTTTATAGTTTCAACTTATTGTTATTTATTCATTAATATAATTACATATACAATCTTAAAATAACATAACATTAAATATTTATACATTTTTAATAAATTATTATAACCATCCATGATGGTAGTTATGATTAAATAATTCACAACATTCTCATAAGTATAAAAAACAACTATTAATTGGACATATCAATGAGGGAGATATATATATATATATGTGTGTGTGTGTGTGTGTGTGTGTGTGCAAGGTATATATTCAAAATAACATTTTTCCATAATCCTAATATAATTAATATCATTTTGTTATAATGATAAAAAAAATTCGGTTGTTTTGGTTCATAGAGGCGTATGAGAAGTGAGATGAAATAAAAAACAAAGGGATTACATTTTCATTGAAGTCATTCCTTTGTTAAGGCCTTAACTTCTTGGAGGATTAAATGTTTATGACACTAGATTGTGTATGTGGTTCTATAAATACTTAGGAGAAGTGAATTGGGTATATATTAAGCAATTTTATGTGATTGGAAACTAATTTTCCCTGGAGAATAATAGGGAGAATTTATACTTGAGGGGAGGGGTATTTTAGGTAAAAATATGAATAAAATATTATTTTCATTGTAAAACATGAAATAGTTGTCTTCAATGACATTATAATATATATTTGATCATAATTATATGTTTTTATATCTTTTAGACCATTATAAAACCAAAATTTTAATTTTATACAAAAATAATCAAAGAAAAAATGAAAATTTTGTTTTTAATAGTATACTTTAGTTTTTTGAAATTTGTAAATTGATTTTTAGGTTTTGAAATTGGTATTATTGTTTTAAAATGTATTATTTATCCTGTGAAATATATTTTTAGTTGATCCACCCATTTTAAAATTTATTAGTCCATTATTATATCATAAATTATGTATTTAAAATATTTCATTTTGGTGAAAATGGAATCTTTACTATTCACTTCAAATTGATGTTTTTCAGAAAATTACAAAAAAATAAATCTTAAACAATTTCAACATTTTTATTCCAAAAATTATATTTATTTTATAAAAATAATTTTATCACAAAGGTAAATTTAAAAAATAATATATAAATTTTAATATTTATAAAATACATCAAAATTTATTTTATTAAATATATACACTTCTAATTTAATTGGATTTATCAATTCTAATGGAATTAAAATATTTATATTTTCATAAATTGTTCTTATTAAATATTATGTAATGTCATTTACTATTTTTATTTTCAATTTACTATAATGACAGTCAGATTTCCATTCAAACTCTTAGGTTAATATTTTAACCATTATATTATTATTCTAATTTCTACATTACCTATAAATGCATTTTAACTAAATTATTAATTATTCACATAGTTTTATCTCAAATATTTATTTTTTAAATAAAATATTACAATTATTTTTTTAATGATTTGGATTCTTTTTACACTATTTTTTGTGACTGTAATAAATCTAATATACCACTACATAGTATAATCCCAAACCATATTTTTTTAATATTTTATTTTTATTTCCCCATTATACGACATTCAATTTTGTAGATTATATTTATAATTTATATTTAATATTCTATATTTATGAAATGTTGTAGTGTTTTTATTATGTGGTTTATTTGTCTTATTTATAATTCATACATATACTATATTTTCATAAGGAAATTATATATTTAATCAATTAATAGAAATAAATAAGGGGTAAAAATATATTTACAAAAATTATTAGATCATAATATTAAATTAAATTTTACACATATATTAGTTAATGGGGAAATATTTAAAAATTATATACTGAAAATCTAGAATGTTGCAGATATTAATTATATCATTTAGTGTTTTTCACAACCATGATGTAATTTCATAGAAATATCATTTCCATTTAGTGGTATTTTATTAAAACATGTTGTTTTACTGAAAATAAAATTTTAAAAACATGATCATTCTCTTAAACCATGTTATAAAATATATAGATTTTATAAGACTCAATTTTATAAAAAAAATTAAATATATTTTTCTAAAACCATAATATAAATTATAAGAATTTGAAAAAAAACATGGAATTTTACTAATAACTAAGTCGTGGTTTTAGAAAATTCATACTGACATTTTCTAAGATTCATTTTTAGACTTTATTAACAAAGATATAATTCACTGGGATGGATTTAATATAACTATTTTATTTTATAGATATAATATATGCCTTATTTGTAGTAGAATAATTATGATTCCCAATCCATACGTTTTGATGAGATAGATATCTATAAAAATAAATAAAAAAATAAAAAAATAAAAAAAATACATCATGTTTGTAGAATATTTTCCTCACTTTATTTTTTTAATGATGATCTATCGATATTTGTTGAAGTCATCACACCACATATTTCATCCACTAACTATGGTAGTCACGAATATAATTTTTACATATTTTATTCAACACATGATAAATTATAACTCCCATGGTAATGAGAGGATGATATAAAAAATGTTAAAGGATATCATAATGATCATATAATCTCATGGAATCATGTATTATATCCAATATATAATTTCAATACAATCAAAATGATAGGCCCATATCTTGAGTTTAATAATTTTTTGAATTTATTTATTTTTGAAAAATTGAATGTTAAATTGCTATTATTTTTATTATTAATATATGATGCCTCGTATTAATTTTCGAAGTCAATGTCTCATAAATACATGCCACATTGTAAAATTACTGAAACACTCATATTATATCATAATAATTATAAAAGAAATTTAAAAAATGTAATTTCCATGTACATTATGAGAAAACATCATAATAAAGTGAAAATGACTATATAATTCTAATCACATCCTTCACATGTCATGATTTCTGATTTAGGGAATAATTCCTTTATTTCCAACCTAAAAATGGTGTTTATTATTAGAAAACAATTTATAATATATATTAAAAACATATATCATTATTGATAGACTTCAATGAAGAAATATATAAATATCTTTTTTTATTAATATTCTCATATAACTATATATTTTATTCATGAATTCTGAGGGCCTCTTATATAGTTCTTTAGGGGAAAATAAGATGAATACTAACTTTTTAGAGTGATTTCAAAGAATGAAGACCATTAAAAATTAAAATGTATAATAATTAATAGAAAAAAAAATTATCCATCCTAAAACATATTTTATAGAAGCATTGTGACGATAGTCTTTAATGAGACTTCAATATCAATTCTGGTAAGAAAAAATTTCTTAAAATATATTTATAAAGGGGAGTTATTATGTTTATAAATAAGGGAAGTATTAGAAAAAAATACTCTCATGTATTTTTTGGTTATATTTATTTATAATGCAATTTTTAAATCACATAAAAGACTCATGGAATCATTTTTAATTGTTTTTATTGAGTTTAGATATGTATATATTAATTTAGTGGAGTTTTAATAAGAAGTATACAAATTAGTCTTAATTGGGTACATCACACTATATTGAATATAGTATATGAATTAATGTTAGTGAAATCACACTCCAATAAGATTATTACCATGACATGATTATTTTTTAATAGTTTATTTGAGTCCATATATATTCTTACACTATAAATATAGGAGGGTGACACTATAATAGATGTTCATGGTTGATTCTAGTTACTGAAAATGTATAGATCACGCTGCAATGATGTGGGATGCACTGTTAAAAGTTGGTTTCTATGATAATATTGGCCCCTGTTATTTTTTTTGTTTCTATATTTTAGGTAAAATGAATCATTAAACATATATTTCAAAGTTATTCATTAGATGAAAATATATTTTAAAAATCCCTCATGTTATAAATAGTAGTGTCTAATCCATTATATTCATACAGATCATAGATTGTGTTGTGATGCCTTTCTATTGTGATGTATCTGATCATAATTTTTTAATAAAATCTTATTTTCCAATCTTTGAATAGGTAACATAGAATCTAAAAGGGGATTTTAACACAATTTTGAAGGTGAATAATGGTTGAGATTAATAAATAAATGATGATAATAATGAATGGAACAATAAATATTATCTTAATAGATTAGAGAGAAATATTATCTAATAAAATAATATATGGTTAGTTAATTATCACAACATGAATAAAAATATACTAGAATTTTAAGTCATAAAAAATATTGAGATCAAAGGATATTCCATTTGACCATTCATGGAAATTTTTACAGTTCATTGGGTAGATTAACATTTAACTAATTGTTACTTTGATCATTATGTAATATACTTACTTTGATTATATAGTTTATAGAGTTATCTTATAGTATATTTAGATTATTCTAGATTGAGGTGAGTAATGAATTCTCAAAAACATTAAGAGGGTACAAAACCTAGAGGAGTAGTGAGTTCACTCTTAATTTTTATGAATAGAAAATATTATTATTATGGATTCTGGTATACTAACACATCTTTGAGTGTATAATATTAGGAATTTTCACATCATCAGTTAAAATGTATTATCCTATATATATCTATATTTTTTTATTAATTTTTTATTCTCTATGATAGATATAATAGATTTTTTATTAACATAAGAATAAGAAAATTTGGATTATTTTCTTTAATTTAGTGTAACTTTATTCTTATAATATGCCTTTGAGAGTGTCTTCATTGTGTGGGGAAAACTTGTGGTATCAATGAAAAAAATAAATTTAAGAAATTTTATCTCTTTAAAATCTAGTATAATTTTTTTAATCAAAAAGGTATTCTAATCATAGATGGTAGAAAAATTCATCATTAGAATAATTTCATACAACACTATTTTAAATCTCTTTGTATAGACATGTATATATATGTCATATATAGAATTATGGTCATCATGGATAATTGTGATCAATTATAAAGATAAAATATTTAATTAGATGTCAACACTAATGGAATCAATGTGCTATTGGAAACTTTGTTTAATGAATTTGATATGAAAATGATGACATGAAAATCCTCACATGTCATTTAGAAAATGTTTCTAGAAATCTATGTAGGTGACCTAAAATTATGTGAAACTAAATTACAAGTAAAATGGAAAAATTATTAGGATTTTAGGTTCACCCAGATGAACTCATTAACAGATTCACTGATTGGGTGAATGTTATTGTGGATGAAATACATAGAATTAGAGAACCCCATGATGATATCAAAATTGTGAATAATATAAAGAGAAGTTTTCCACTTAATTTAAATTATAAGGTTTCTATTCATGATGAAAAGGATCTAAAGGATGTTAAATTAGATTCTTCATAGGAACCATATGATATGTTATATGGGTACTACTGAAGATGATCCAATAGAAATGGAGAAGATGACGATCTAATGGAAATAGAGAAATCTCATGAAGTAGCATTCAAATTAATAAAGAATTACTCATCAATAGATGACCCAAAATAAAATTAGTTTTACATAGTCATTTTATTTCTTTCATAAAATCCAAAGAGGGGAAAGTAAAATTTAAATGGGAATTTCAACTCACATGATTTTGGTTTGGAATAGTTTAGAACATTTCTAATAAGACTCCAAATAAATTTAAAATGATGAAAATGATGAAACATTAATGAATATTTATTCTAATGATATGAAAAAATAAGTGTACCGAGAATAATGTATTTAAAAATAATAAATTTCTTTAAAAAAAAGTAAACTAACATGTAAGATAAAAAAATCTTACATGACTAAGGTTTAAAATACATCAATGAATAATTTTTTTTATCATTGTTAAATCACAATATAAGGAGAAATTGTATACTAATGAGATCGATGTATAGGTTTTTTCTAAACTAAAAATGTATTTAGAGGCTAATTTTGATGAATTAAATATTTATAGTGATAAAATTATGAACTCTAATGGAGTTCTATATGGTTCAAAACTCTATATGTAGTAATAAGAATATGAAAAGGATGATTTTAAGGAAAGGATTAAAAGAAAAAAAGTGAAAAGCTGTAAATCTCAAATAAATTTATTTAGATCATGCTCAATGTGGAAATTTATCCCTAGATCATTAATTTCATAGAAAATAATATTACATTTTTTGTAATTTTATTATGAATGATGAAGGTTAAGTCTTCGAGATTAGGTAAAGTATCAAAGATAAAGATTGATACATGACTCATATTATGAAATTTCAAATTTGGATTATGTTCTGTGTGGAGAACCCACCAATGAATGTGAAACCACAATCTTGGGTTAATAATAAAAGGGCTGAGAAGGTATTTGTGGTAGATATTTATTTAAAATAAGTGGTTAACCTAGAGTATGGATATTTTAATATGGATAAATATACCATATGTTATTAATCAAGGATAATATCATTGGTATTAAATATAATAAAGAAGGTTTCTTTGGGTTTCTCAATGAAAAGGGATTGAAAATCATGGTATTTGGGAAGGATAAAATTTGTGAAAAATATATGTGGAAAATGAATGTCTTGATTATTTAAGTACTTGTAAATAAATCTCTATGTTATAATCAATTTTATGACTCGGGATGTGGAATATAATTCACCATGATATCTTCTATACTTAGGGGAAATTATTATGAAATTATGATGCAAGTAAATCACATATAGGGGAATATTTATCTCCTTACTTGTGAATAATATATGTGATTTTAAACTAAGAAAGATAGAAAAATATTATGGAATAAATATATTGGCCACATGATCCAAAAATAATTTGATTAATTAGTGAAACATGATGGAAATATATATATCCCAATTCTTACATGTGCCCAAACTCACACATGATACATTTTTCAAATGGAAATTTTTATTTGATAAATATCAAATCTTAACAAAGAGAAGTGGGTGTGGTTGCAATAATCGGTCGACATTAATGTTTGTGGGTTGATATTACTAATAGGTATTTATAGAAAGATGAAATATATTATATTCAATAAATACTAAGATATGATGTAATTGATAATAGTCATCTCTTATAAATATAAAGTGTTTGATTGTACTGAAAATTATTGGAGAATACTAAAAAAATGTACCGAAAAATATAAAATTATTTTCTGAAAATGGCTTGGAGTTTATATATAACAAATGGTATAATTATATCATGATTTTTGGGATAAAGAATCAATTATCAAATTGGATTAACCCTTAATAAAATTTTGTTGATGAGAATAATATGAGATAATCAACAACATAGATGAAATTATGCCAATTGAGAAAGACATGTCCAATGTGTTTTTAAAGGAAGTGGTTTTAACATCTATCAATATAAAAAATAGAGCCTAATTATATCTGAATGAGGAAATTATCTATAAAATATTTATTATGTGAATATTCACATCTTGAAGTGATTTTGAAACTTTGGATGTAAATACATTGTTCTCAATAAAAAATAACCACATTAAGGTTCAATCATATAAAGATGGGGGAATTCTTCTTTACTAATCTTTTAAGTAATCAAAATATAAATATAAAATCAAAAAACCTGGAAATGATTTTATAATTCATGTATTAAACCAACCCAGTTCAAACTACCACATCACCTGGGTCAAGCCACTATAAGGCTCAAAGTGTGTTCCCAATTATCACTGGATTAAATAAGAACTAGGGTATCACACTTAACCATTTAGGAATGGTTTCACCCTTGAAAAGTGATATGAACAATCCATGAATTGGATGAACACTCCATCAAACAATAAATATTAAGAGATAAAGATATCCAAATAAATAATATGAAATAATAACCAAAAATTAGTAATATAGCCAACATCAGTTACAATTTATATACAATACATATGAAAAATATCCACAAGTCAACATAAAAAGACTCAAAATAGGGACAAGGAAAAATTGCCTGAAACATAGTATCCCAAACAATCAAAAATTTCTAAATTCTCCACATAATCTCAACTCCATTAAACCATCTTCCCCACTATATCAAATAAACCATGGATAATGTTAATTAAGAATATCCACTAAACTGGATAGTGCCCTTACCTTTAACTAAGTCCTAAAAAATAAGAATTTATAACCCAAAGGAATATTCATATTGTGATATTAAATTCTAGTAACATACCACCATGAATCTACATAAGTAATTTTTTTATGTAAACCAATAACACTAGTTTGAAAACCACTTTAAAAAATCATTTGATAACATTTCTTTATAAATCCCTTTGGTTTTTATAAAAAACATTCTATGTTTCAAAATCTTGAGTAAAAAATGATCAAATACAAGTATGTGAAGATACATGGAATAAACAAACTCAACATATCCAAATATTTCATATTTATAATCGTAATCATAATCAATATCATTAGAATAAGAAACATCATATATCAAAAAAAGGGTTTTGGCATAAACACAAGGGTATCCAAATCGAACATGGCTCAAGAAAAATGCACCACTTGATATAACCAATGCGTTATAGTATGAATTATTCAAATACATAGATCACTAGCTAGAAAAGTGGTTACAAAAAGTTTAGAAGTTCTCTCTATATTTCTTAGGACCTGCATTCCTTCCATGTACTCTCTTGGTCTATATGGGTTACATTTCTTCCATGGGATCCCTTAGTCCCTGGGATAACATTTCTTCAATGGGCTCTCTTGATCCCATGGGTTGAAATCCCTATCTATTACATAACATAATCTAAGGCTCAAATTTTCTAAGTCATTCACACACTGATGGTCTCCCATTTTCTATACATTTTGAATCACTCAAAACATTATAAATACCCATTTCATAAACCACACATTCCCATAATAAATTAAATAGCAATCACAAAGAAAATCTATTTCAAAAACCCATTAATAAGTCTATTTGAAACCATAAATACTCTTTGAGGCATTTTATAAAACACATAGAATGCATTAAAATTTATTCCTTTAGAAAACCCATTTTAAATAATCAAATTTCCATATCACTTAAATAATCAAGCCAAACATGGATAAACCATCATTATTAGACCTATTTAAAGAAAATTTAATGAATAAAAAAGAAAATAAATGAATAAATAATGGTAATCCATGGAAAAGAATCACTTTTAAGAAACACATAGCTTCAAAATAGACGTGAACACATATCCTTCACAAAATACCACTTGAATCAGAAGAGAGGGGCCTCCCACACCTAAAAACCATGAAGGAACACAAATCCCCCATCTAAAACCTTGGAATTGGACCCATAGAATGAAAGGGTTTCCTAACTTAGTGAAAATGGAATCAAAATGGAAGAACAGAGATGGAGAATAATAAATAAAGTGATTCAAATCTTACTTCAAAAAAACCACCAAGATATAAGGATAAATCCCCAAGGTAATCAAGGTAAGGGGATATACAAACCATAGAGGGAGGGATGTGTGTGAATAGAGAAGAAGATGGTGGGTTTGGGGAAAATATTTAATTGAATTTAGTTAAAATAAATAAATTTAAATGTTTTGGATATTCATCACGGTTTAGCTACCCAGTTAGAGAGATTTCATGCCAACTATGAGGGAGTAATTTTTCCCTAAAAAAATCCACAAAATTCCAAGAGACTTACACATAGTTAGAAAAATCATGTGAAAACTATCGCAAACTACATTGTCCCCCAAACATCCCTCTTGCACTTTCATTCACACAGTTACTCTAAACCATGTACTAATCATGTTCGTCGACTAATTTCCCTAAGAAAAAATATTTTTGACATCTAACTTTTGGAATCACATAGAATAAAAAAAATAAACAAATAAAACTCAAAATAAAATATACCAGTGACATATTGGGTATCATAATTATCCCTAACATTCTACTTTATACCCCCCTTAATGTCCTCAAGTATTCGACTTATAAAACATGTGAAAACACTACTCCCTCATCAAATCCTCACACTTACATGTCTCATGTATATCACCACTATGATTATAAAGAACATAGGATAATGGGATTGATTTTAGATAGAACAACTTTTTGCTAATAATCTAGGATATGAACATGATACTCAATAATTATTCTGTCAACCTATACCTGTAAATCCTCCCACTTTATCACATGATATAGGATCTGATGGTACTTAATGAACTAGGATACATGGAATACATCATGAATCATGGTCAACCATAGTGGAAATTATAATCGATAAGAACCCTTCCCCATATGCTCAATAATTTGAAACAACCATATATAATGTGGTGTTAATTCCCTATTCTTTATCAAGTGATGATGACCAAGTCAAAAAGATACTCAAAGAAACACCTTATCACTGACCTCAAACTCTAATAAATGATGACAACAATCATCATATGATTTATGGAAAATCTAACCCATTGATTACCACTTTTGAATTAACTTAACTTTCTCTATCATATCTTGTATGATACATGATCCTAATATGGAAATCTCACCCAACTAATCCCAACATAATGGGGATCGACACATCTGCCTATACAACACCTCAAAATTATCTTACTTGATTAAGCCCTAATAACTATTTTTTATGAAAACTCAACCAACAATAGGTGCCTCTCTTATGAACCCCTAAATTTTTTAATTCAAACACAAAATATATCCTCAAGAACTTGGATGGTCCTCTTAGACTAACCATCTATCTATGGATGATACGTTGTGCTCAACTTTAGCTGGGTTCCCATGGATTTTAGGATTCCCTTCCAAAACCGAGAAGTAGAGGCATCCCAATACAAAATATAATTGTGGGATCCCTATTAATCCTAATGATATCTCATACATATAGGTGTTTATTATATTATACCTTCATTGTCTCTTTAATGGGAAGACAATGGGCTAATTTTGTAACACCATAATATTTTAGTATGTATTTTTCTTTAATTAATATAGTTTTTGGTAGCTTATATTAAAATCACCACCAATATAAAATGATCTATCACATATTATATTAGAATTATTAGGAAAATTATAACAGGAATAAAACATATAGTAAATAAATAAATAGTAATTAATTTAATGTGGTAATATTTATAGGATAAATAATTAATGTTTAAAAAAGATTATTTTTCAAAGATCTGTTTATAAAGTATTTTGTATGTTATTAAATTAATCACTTTTAAATGTTTATTATAATGATATGTAATATTTAAATTTAATATATAATATGTTAAATTTCATTCAGTTGTTAAATGATATAATGTAAGTATAAGAACACTTTAAGTTTTAAAGGGTCATTTTTCTATGAATGTGATTTTTATTTATATTTTATATTTTTATTTAAAAGAAAAATTTACGAATTTTATAAGTTTTATTTGATAAAAAAATTACTTTATTTTTTATATCACCATATCAAAATTACATTAGGTTTATTTTTAGTATTTTTTCAAAATGGTTGAATTTTTTATGAATAGTAAAAAATACTGATTTTAAAAATAATATAAATTTTATGAAAACATTATCATATAATAATGAATTAAAAAAATATAAAACATTTTTCTCAATAAAATATGTGTTTAAATAGTAAAATAAATCTTTTAGAACTTTTTTTTAAATTTTAAACCCATGATTGAATTTTTTTTGTACATAATTTATATTTTGTTCTAATTAAAACTATTTTTGGATCTTTACATTTAATAGTATTGTTGGAATATTATATTTGTCTTTGACGATATAAAAATGATGTATTATTTTATTTTATTTAAATTATATTCCATTTAAATTCATTATAATAAATAATATTCATAATTTTTGTGTAAAATATTTTGTATACTTAAAATGATCATTCTACTAAAAAAATTATTTGTTTGTTTTTTGAACATTTATTAAAATTAAAAAAATTCACCTATAGAAATTTAATATTATCAAATTTTTTCCATATTTGGAATTATCATTTTCAAATTTGGTAAAAATTTCCCTTTTATTTTATGTCATTAAAATTAGTTACCTAGGTAAAAATATATCACCACGGTAAAGGGTAAAATTAGTAAAAATAAAGGGTTAAGGATTCAAGATAAAACTGCTCACTTGAATAAATAATTTTTTTGTGTTTATTTCATCAATAATAATCTTATTTTCTAAAATATGGAAATTTTGAGCCACTTTCCATTGATCAAGAAATTTTATACTATTTTTAGTAAATAATAGTTAAGAAATTTCACTATATTTTATTATCTATAATAATTTCTAATGGGGGTAAAAATATATTATTAAATGTTATAAATTTTTAATTTGAATATTAATAAAAAAATATTATTTTAATTTAATTTTAATTTTTAGTGTTGGTATAATTATCTTAAATGATTACACAAAACTGATTCTATTCTTGTAAATAGGAAATTTTCAATAATATCATGAATGGATCATGTATATTCCATTTTTAATTTTAAAAATTACATTTTTAACCTTTAAATACTAAATATTTCTAAAAATTCAATTAATTTTTTTCCTATAAAATATGTCTTAATCTTACATTTCTGAAGACACATGTCAGTTTCGTTTTTTTATTAAACAACTACCAAAATCCCAATTAAAACTTATAATACCACGTACTTAATCCCATAGCATGATAAAAATTTTCTTCTCTAAAGGACTTAATTTCAATCAAAAGGTGGAATCTCAAAGATTAAGGTAAGGGTTTCCAATCCTCTTCCACCATTATTAATTATAATTATTTATCTTGAAATCATATTAAACCATCACATAAAATTCTTCCATAACTTCATTCCTATTTTAATAGAATATATTTTATAAATTTTTGAAGGGGTCACTTTTATCCTCTCACTAAACTCTTCTTCATAAGTCATTATTATTTTAAAATGTGGGTTTCCCAAAGATGGTCTTTTCATTTCTAATTATCATCTAACCTTTTCAGAAATGAAATTAATAACTCAAAATTTATCCTAAATCACTATTCTATATATTATAAATTTTATTTTGTAAAAATTACATATTTACTATATATTCCCTTCTTTTTAATACTTTTGAAAAATTATATTCCTCATTGTGGTTTTACTCAACCTATGTGAACGTTGATGTTTTCATGAATTTGGGTATCTCATGGGTATTATTTAAAAAAATATGTTTGAATATAAAATTAATATTAAATTAAATTTATTATTATTATTCTATAATGGTAAATCATCCATTACAAAAAAAGGAAAGTAAATGTAAATAAATATGGTTATTTTTTACCATCAGAAACATGCTTATTAATGAATTTTTTTGGATGGTAACAATTTGATAACCTATTTAGATTAATTAATTCTATAATGATATAAAACTTATACCTTCACTCTTATAGATTTTATTAAACCATTTAATAAATCCCATTAATCGTTATGAATATAATGAACCTGTTTGGAGATTTGAACCAAACGACCCCAAAAAGACTGATGTAAATTATAATGATTTAGTAAATGAAAAAAAATGATAATATTTGATAAAAATAATTGAATATAAATTAAATATGTTCCTATTAAAGTATATAATAAATATAATTTTATTATTCACGAAGGTAGTGGATGTACGAGGAAATTCGAGACTCGAGATAAGGTGTTTCTTAATTTAATTTCTTTCCATTGGGTTATATCATTTATTCATTGACTTTGTTATTAAAATATATTTTTTTATAATGAACTATTATTATTGAATATTTTATTTATACTTGTTTTATTTGGATTTATATTTTTTTCATATAAACACTTCATTGATTAATTCTCACTTTAATGTTAATATCTTTGTAAGGGTTTCTTATCTCAATCTTCCTTTTTTTAGACATGCTTCGTATTGTACACATATTTTCATTTATATGGTGTATATTATTCCAATTGAAATATTATATAATGAATATATATTTTATCATGATATTTAAATTTCTTTTTTAAGTTCCATCTTTCATGAGGTAATGATTCAAATGTTTTTAAAGTTTCAAGGGTTTTATTTGTCTTAATTTTAATTTCTTGAGTCTTGTTTCATATTGTTCACCGTGATTTATTTTACATGGGGTACATAATTACTCATGAGTTTATTTTGAAATACTATTTCATTTATTCATGGGATTTATATATCCATGACATTTTCTATCTTTTAATGTATTTTTATTTTGAAAGTTAAAGTCAAAAGGGTTTTTTCTGACAATTTTCCCCTTGTAAAGATATGTTTTAAACTCACCTCTTTATTTTATTTGTGTGGGGAATACACTACCAATTTATTTCATTTATGATAATTTTTATTAAAATATATAGGGTTTTAAAATCCATCTATTTTTTTATTTTTTATGGAGTTATAAATTTTAAAGGCCAAAAGGGGGTTAAATTTAATTTTGTTGATTCAAAAATATTAAACATTTTTACCCAAAATATTTTCTTCCATACTATATATATTATTTCAAGAATGTTATTTTATAAACATAAATTATTTCCCGAATTTTTTTCTAATTTATTATACCATCTTTTAAAAGGTTTTTAATGGAAATTTATTAATGTTTTTCCACATCTTACTTTGGTGTCTCTTTACAAAAGTGTGAAATAAATTTTTTTCGTAGCATTTTATACTTGATTGTTTTCTTCATAAAACTATATAGTTTTTTCATTATTAAAATAAATTTTCATGTTTCAATGGTTTTCTAAATAAAATATTTTATCCATTATTTTATGAATTTTAGTTTTTAAATATTATAAAAATAAGATGGTATTCCTCCTTATTTTCAAAATAATATTTATAAATGATTTTATAAAATAGTCTTTCCAATATTTTGACATATTCTAAATGAATCAAATTATTAACTATGGATATTCTCTAATTATACCATCACATATTTTCTTATGATGGATTATGATGATGTTTTAATGAAAATTATCATGGAACACATTTATTTTTTGTGGGTTAATCAAGTTATGAAGGGAATGATGGTTATTTTTATGTGTTTTATGATGAAATGAAAGATCTATTTACTTTATTCACATTGTGGTTCTGGTGTATTTTTTATGATGGTGGGTGATACCAATATAGCTCATAATGATGGGTGATCATGATATAGCTCTCCAATGCATTAGTTAATGTGGTGGAGTTTTCTAGATATAAGTTACTCCTAAGTCAAAATGGAATTAACTTAATATAAGTAACTCCTAAGAGACAATGAAGTTAACTGGATAGAAGTTACTCCTAATATAATATTGGAATTTTCTTCTTTAGGTGACTATATTATGAAATTATTATGTTTTAAAATTCCAACCTGGTTTCTCTATGTTTGTTATGAGTTTCAATGGATCCTTTCAACAATATTATCTCCACATAGCTCATGATTGTTAACTATAATATATCTTGTATTAAGACAAATCATTATACCATGACTTATGTTTTATTATCCATTTTTTTATAGTTATTAATTATCTTATGTTATACTCATTCACTTTTCTTATGTAATCATACCATTTTCACATCATATTCTCATTGATGATATTTGATTACTAATGTATATTTTTACCCTTACTTATCATTTTAGATCACCCTTCTTATATTTTCGTCTCCCTAAGTTATGAATAATTATGTTATGTAAGTTATTTCTATAAGTGTTTCAAGTGTGGAGAATTTTATGGGATATATTGAAGACTTATTATAATAAAAGCTGGGTATAGTGTGAAAAATTATCTCTTAAAGACAAGGTTCTTATTATGTAAATGATTTTTCCTCATTATCTAAATAACTAAACCTAAAAAGGTACTAGGTATATAAGTGAATCAATATTTCATTTTGACATATAAATTTTCGAAGGATAAAATTGAGTCACGTATATAGGTTTTAAATCCAAAATTGTAAAGAGCTTGATTTTAGTATCATATTTAGGTGTATAGATCCAAGAAATTGTAGATTTTTTAAACTGATCTATAATCACCCGAATATATTCTTTACCAATAGTATTTTTAAGTTGAATAATCAAAATTTTCATATATATCTCATCACAATTTCATACCAGAATAGGAAGAGTCTGAATAAATATTTCTAATATCGATTCTCATCTTTGATCTTCTATGAGGTAAAATACAAAGAAATCAAATCAGTAATTGTCTACCTCATCTTAGGCCACCAATACCACGTTCTCAAATTATAAAACATATTTATATACATGGTGTAAATAACCTAACTTGAATAATTTCCCACATGCATTACCTCTTATATCAAGGATAGAGGAACCACCATCCACTTATTAAATAAGAATGTACCATTAAGAAATAGAGACTAATCACCTGATGTCCCTCCATAATTTAAAACTCTAAAAATTAGTTGGTGGTTAAGGTTATATACTTTCTCACATTGAACCTTGTTATCAAGAGAGGGTTCAACCGAAACACTATTTAATAAAATCAGTTATCCAACCTCATACACTTGTAAACTCATATTAGAAAACAAAAAACATCAAACTCCACTCTTCCATAGATTATTTCTCTACATGGGTTGGTAATTTCCTACTCAAGGAATCAGTGACTATGATCCACTTCTTGGGGGTACAGAATATTTTAAAATCAAGATTCTAAAAATACCCCACCTAGTATATATTCTTGAGGGTATGGTCCCTCTATTTAAAGATATAATTCATGCTCTTAGGATCCAAATAAACTTTGAACTTATCTACAAATATATAATGAAACTAATTCTTCAATTCTTGAATCATAGTTTTTAACACTAGGTAATGGGTGGTGTAATTAATTTCATGTGGTAATAGATGACATAATCTATAGTTCATCACATGAACATCATACATCATCACACACCACATCCCCATAACTGAGGTATCACAAAAAACTGTGTAACCCTTACAAAGCTCGGTATGAATCAAAACTGGAGCTAATTTCAATCAAACATATAATGACTAAAAAGAACTCTAGCACTTACTGCTCCACTCAAACTCCACACCTTTCTAATTTAAAGATTTAAATGGAAAATCTAGTCTAGAGAAGTCCCAAAAAAAATGCATATAATATCTGAACAATCCTTAAAATACCATAATATGAAACACATTCTTAGGATGATCTCAATATATGACCACTTGTATCTTCTTAGGGTCCACCAAAATCCCTCTCCTTCAAATTACATAACCTAAGAACTTTTCTTACTAGATCCAAAACTATAATTTTGATATCTTATCATTTATTTTATTTTATCTCAAAGTTTCCAAAATACCCTCCATATTGTCTATATTTTCCTCTTCTATCCTGGAATACACCAAGATATCATCCTACAAATGATCACCTAGGAGTCCAAAAATTGATATATGATCTGATTCTCAAATCTGTAAAGATTATAGAATAAATGGTAAGTCCATATGGAATAACAAAATACCCAAAATGCATATACCAACTTCTAAAGGTAGTCTTAGGTATATCCTCATCCCAAAACCTCAACAAGTGATACCCCTACCTCGATCCAGTTTTCAAAAACCATCAGGGTCCCCTGATTGGGTAAAAAAGATCATCAATTCTAGGAAACATGTATTTATTATTAATTTCCACATGGTCAATCTTGTGATAATGAATTCAAATTAAGATACTCTGAAATAAATTCTTTTCAAAAAGAGTTGGAGACACCCATAGTGACAGGCTTGAACTAATAAATCCTTTTATTTCAAGATCCTATAACTAAACCTTTAACTCCTTAAACTCTATAGGATCCATTCAATGTGACAATAAGAAAATAGGGTTAATACTAAGGAGAAATTTGATAGTGAACTTGACCTCTCACTAGGGTAGAAAACCAAATAAATCATTTGAAAATAACTAAGGGTATCATTACACTCACACTAGATGATAATCATATATTCCTTACTCAGAAAAATCAAAGAAAACCTAGAAAACTAACACAAACTCAATCCCACATTTGTAAAAATGGGTCCTTCCCTCCCTGACCTTGGGTCCCACTCACCCTAGAAGATGTGAGTGTTCTCATCAATATATAGAAACAGGAACCTATAATGATAATAGTTGATTTTAGATTTAAAATAGATCATCTAATATATACAAATTATGGGATTGAACACATTCAGGTTAAACACTATAAAGTCCCACAAAACTCCCATATCAGAAAATAAAACCTGACAATTCAGTCACTTAAAACCTTACTCCTTCCTTCCGAACAAGGTAAGTAGATCCATAATAAATAAAATCAACTCTACTTTCATACCAAAAGAATAAAGAAATTTTAACAACAAAAAGGAATTGGAAAACATATACTAATCAAATCGAAATTCATGGAAGAAGAAATAAACATTATACCTATCCTAGTGGATGACATTGATTTAGATTCATCAGATGTCATCTCCATTTTATAATGACATCTTGAATCAATATCTTCTTGTTCATTCATAGCCGAATGAGAATCCCATTTAGACTAAGGGTGTGATCACACACCCATAGAAGCATTTTATGGACCTATTAACTTATAGAAAATGAAGAATTAACTCCACTCCCATGCAGGGGATTCTTGTAGAACCATTGGATTTGAACTATATTCACATACCAATGGAACATCCTCAAAGACTCTATTTAGTCATGTCCAGTGTATCTAGACTTAAAACACTATTTGAAATTCACTAAATTATTCCCTAAAGAATACACAATCACTAATCCTATTGAATTTTGAATTCCTATGCCTCAAATCTTATGAGGTTTATACCACTTCCTATTATAGATAGAGGAAGATCTCTGGCTACCCCATGTTGTTTAGGAATCCCCACTGAGACCTATCTTCCTATAAATGTCTATCTCTTCCATGACCTCTTAATACACCACATTAGTATAAATTAATAGGAAAAAAGATAATAATAATCTACCTAATCTCAACCTTGAGACCCGTTTAAAAAAACTCATTAAGTAGTCATTCATGAGGAGCTCAGGATACAAGTGAACCAAGTTAGAAAGTTCAGTAGCATACTCAATCACTAAATTCTTTTTTTCTCCATAATCATAAATTCATAACCCTTCACCACCCTTAGTATCTAAGGATATAATTTTTTATTTAAATCCTTATTTAAAGTACTATAACTAAGATACTCATAAAACTTCACTTTCACTATGGATTCCCACCACTTCATACACGGTCCTTTCAGCATGTAAGTGGTGCATCCTACTCTATATTTCTTAAGGTTTTTCATGAATAGAAATATATGATTTATCCTTTAAATCTATTCCTTAGGATCCATAGTTCCTTTAAAACCATGGAAAACTATTGGATTAGGCTTAATAAAATTCTAATCATGGTCTAATATTCTTACCTAACCCCTTCTCCCTCTTAGAATAAGGAATGGATAGTCTAGATCACCAATTCCAACCAAGCATGGTCAATCAATGGGTTTTATTATAAAACATACTATATATCTCTTTACCTTTGATTATAGGAGGCATTTCTTAGAGGAATTTTCTACAAAACATAGGAAAACAACTAATTCAATACGTAATTAGATTCCCAACACCATTAATTAAATTACATAAACCCTTATAATAAATCTCAAATGTCCATCTTTAGCATCAAAAATAATTCCAAATTAACAAAGGGTGAAAAAATTAAAAAACATAAACATTTTATCACTTTACATGGTTTAGTTTCATGATTTAATAAATTTTTTACCATCCATATGAAATTAAACTAAAATTATTGTAGACCTAGTCACACAGGTTCTCATATTTTCTCTTAATATTGTACCAAAACTATGAAACTTGGATTTCCTCCAACGGTTCACCATAAAACTCCAAACCACTTATGGGTTCTTCCCATAACACATTTTCAATAATAAGAGACATAAAATCTCATCAATATAACTTAAATTTAAGTATAAATTTAAATTAAAACTCTCAGGAACCCATGAAAATTCAAGGTTTTGTACAATGAAGAACTAGTATGAAACTCCTCTACACCTACCTCTTGATCATCAACGGTCCTTTCTCCTATTTAAAATTAATGGAAAAATAAAAAAAGGTATCTGAAACTATTTTTGTAGTGAACCAACTTAGGTCAACCTGCCATTTTTTTCATTTCATTCAACTAAAATTACTAAAGTTGGTTATTGATCACAACAGTCTAGTGAAAATAACAAATGTATCACACTTAACCATTCGAGAATGGTTTCACCCTAAAAACAGAACATGAACTTTCTATAAATTGGGAACACGCACCATAAAATAATACTTATTAATAGATTAAGATATTAAAAAATGGTATACATATTAATTAGTAAAAATGTGTAACATAACCAATATCTCTTACATTTTATAAACTAGACAAACATACAATATCCTCAAGTTGAAATAAAAAAAAATCTACAAATGGAGACAATTTCGGAGATCTTGATACATAATACCACAAATGATACAAAATAAAATATATATATATATATATATATGAGATAAACATCATGAGACCCTCATCCCCATTATCCCAAACCAACCATGAATGATAAAAATCAAGAAGAGCCACTGAATTTTATAATTCCCTTACCTTTACCTGATTCCTTCAATACCAATTCTGTATATTCCAAAAATTATATAGAAAGTTTGAGGAAAAATACAATTAGGATACCACCATGAATATACATATGGACTTTCTCAATGAAAACCAATAAATCTTGTTTAAAACCCACTTTTAAAAAAATTTCACTTGAAAAATTTTTTTTGAAAATCCCTTTTGTTTTTCTTAAAAACATTCCATGTTTCAAAATAATGATTAAACATGTATCAAATAAAATAAAGTAAAGTTAAATGGAATAATGAAACTCAACTTATCCATACATGGTATAAGAATAAGAATAATTATAAGAAATGTCATATATCAAAAAAAGGGTTTAAAGAATAAACATAAGTGAATCCAAATGAAACAGTAAACAAGAAACATTCATCATGGAATCTAACCAATGGGTTCTAGTATTAAATATTATAATACTTGGTTCACTAGCCATATAATTGAGTAAAATAAGTTTTGAATCTCTCTTGGACTTCCTTGGTCCCAAAATTCCTTTCATGGTCTTTCTCAATCCACATTGGTTGATATTTCTTCTATGGGATCCCTCTATCTCTTGGGTATAATTTCATCCATGGTCTCCCTCAATACCTTGGGTAACAGTCTTTATCTTTTCTTGAACATTAGTTAAATCTCAAATTGTATAATTCATTCACATACCTAAGGTATACCATGTGTTATACATTTCTAATCCCACAAATCAATATAAATACCCATTTTATAAACCACACATCCCAAGATAAATTAAACATTAGTAAAAATGGAAAACCCTTTCAAAATAAACTTTATAAATCCATTTTAAACGATAAATCTTCCTTTAGTAATTTTTTCAAACACCAATCATGAATTAATATCAATTTATTTAAAATCCCTATTTCAAATCATAAAATTCCCATCACACTTCAATAATAAAATAAAACATTGATAAACCGTCATTATAGATTTATCTTAAAGGTGATTTAATAAATAAAAAACAAAAGTAATCAAGAACCAAAGGTAATCCATGTAAATACACCACTAAGTAGATAAACCAACCTTGAAACTAGATTTTAACACATAACCTTTTCAAAATACCACTATAATTAAAATATATGGGTCCTTGCACACCAAAAATGCCAAGAATAAATGTAAACCTTCAATATACAACCCTTATCTCATCCCCAAGGAATGTTAGGTCTTCAAAACTCCATGAAAATGGAAGAAAAATGTTTAAACAAGGTTCGATGTTGAATAAATAAATAGATTCAAGGCTTACCTAAAGCAAAACCACCAAGATACAAGGATAAATAACTAATGGAAACAATGTAAGATGATATATACCTTAATAATGGAGGGATACATACCAATATGGAGGAATTGGTGTGAGTTTAGGTTAAAATAAATAAGTCTATTTAGGTAAAATCATAAAATATCAATGTATTGGTCATTGAACAAGGTTTAGATACACTCTTATAAAAATTATGCATCAAGCATACAAGATTCATTTCCTCCCCAAAACAAGGTATCATTGTTCATGAATACTTTATAATAGTTATATAAACCATTCCAGAATCATACCAAACCACATTTTCCTCTAAGCACCCCTTTCGCATGGTTAGTTACACAGTTACTCCTACTTATACACTAACCATGTACCCTAAACTATTTCACTAAAAAATATTTTTCACCTCAAACTCTTAGAAATTCCAGTAGAAAATAAAAAAATTAATAATACTCAAAAAATAAATATTAGTGACCCATCAGGTGTCACAATCCATGTTTCACTATAGTAGAAAATAAATGTATTATTATAAAAAACAATAAAAATATTTTGGTGGAATGAGTTCCTGAGTTGAGAATCTCAGGATGATAACTACGGTATATTATTAAATATTATGAATAATATGATAATAAAAAAGATTAAAAAATATATCAATCTATGAGGAAGTTATGAAGTAGGGCTAAAATTAAATCTAAAATCATTATTGTTTGTTAGAAATCTATATCGTAAATGTGTAGGATGAATTTACTACAATAAAAATAATCTTCATTATAATTAGATCCTATGATTTTTGATAAGTCTTCTCAGGAAGATAGTTTAATCATGGATATGAATGAATATATTTATAAAATTGAAATATATCATTCATGGGAGGATATTTTGATGAATAATATCAATAATATTATTAGAAAAATATATTTTTACCATAAAATTTTTGTTAATAAGATAAGGTTATCTGAAAAAAATAATTTCATGTGTGAAATTATGATCCAAATTTTAAGTAATTGGTTGTATGATAATTTTTATTCTATTTCTACATTTAAAATGATATGATGATTCTAGGTCATGATGATGTAATGGAAATATAAAGTACTCTAAATAAAATGTTAAACTGAATTAATCTATTATATTATTGAAAAAAATATATTAAAAAAATTAATATATTTTTTGGTGGAAAATATAGTAAAAGGTATGTTGATTGAATAAGGAATTTTATTAGTTTAAGATACCACCTGTTTAATGGTATTATATTTTTAATCAATACTTGAAAAATATTGATCTTCGTTGTAGAGGGGATGATTATAATATATTTTTTGGGAAGTAGAATAAAAAAAGTATGATGGTGCCTATATATGTTAATGAAATAATCATTATAGGATCAAATTAAACTCACTACAAGAAATTTGTTGAATTTGTGAGGAGTGACTTCAAAATTTTATTGAATGTTGAGTTGATGTTTCTCCTTGGTTTTTAACTCATACAATGAATTCATGGAAATTTTATTTATAAATCCAAAAAATATAAATAATTTCTAGAAGGATTTTATATATGGGATATAAATACTAAGAAAAAATTGGCAGCTGTTAGAAATTTTTTTGAAGATATATGAATGGAAAAGTAGGTTAAAGTGATGAAGTATACAAAAATCATTAAAATTATATAGTCTATAAAAATGATGATAACTGGTATTTTTTACAAATTTTTAAGACACAAGGTAAAAATTTGGTCTCATTGTGTTTAATATCATAGTATTGACAATAATTCTTTATTATGAAAAAAACATGGTGGATTTTGGTTTATTTTATAATAAAACATCAAAGATGGAATTACTTGGATATATCTATATAGATTGGACTAATTTAGAAGATGATATGAATTCATCATGAGGTAGTACATTTTATCTTGTATATTTTTTTAATTATAACCTAATAAAGAAGTAATATTGTTTTTTTAGAATTGTAAAGGATGAATATATACCAGTTACTCAAGATCAAACAAAATTATTATAGATAAAGAAATAACTTGAGGATACTATAGTTGAAGTGAGTTAACCTATTTCAATCATGAATTATAACTAGAGTGTTATTATTCAATGAAAAAATAAATCATTATATGAAAAAGAATATTAATATAAAAAATCACTTTATAAAGGATAATATAGAATAATTGTTGGTGGGATAAAATTTTGTGTCTACACAAATTTAAATTACTAGCATCACAAAAAAGAACCTTATAAATCATTCTTTGATAATTATTAGATGGATCCTGGATTTGAAAAATTTCTACTAATTTAAAATATATAGAGAAGGGACCCCCACTTACCTATGGTGATAGTCACTCCATGAATAATGATTAATTTTTCCACCTAACATATAGTTTCATCTATAATAGGTTCATGGAAATTTATTATATCTCTCATGGTTTGATTGGGTGTATTATTATATCTATTTTGTGAAACTTTAATGATGTTATCTTTGGGTTTGATAAAAAAAGAGATATATATATCAAATATTACCAAAAGTGGGAGATATATAGGTGTTTTATATATTATAGCCAAAAATGAGGGTATCCCATGTTGAAAGGGGAGGATTATAGGGAAAGGTACTATGGGAGTGAATGATTACTTATTGTCATGGTTCTGAAGTTATGTTTAAATTTATAAGAAACAAGTTGTAGTACCCCCAGTTTCTGGTATGTAACCCTTACTTTATGCTTTTCATGGGTTTAAAGTTATGGGTGTTGAATGGGAGAGTCGGGAGAACTTGAAATGATGTTTTGAGGAAAAGAGAAAGTCGCACGGGCGGCGCATGGTTTGTCTAAACTGTGCGGCCAAACCGTGCGCAGTGGGTCTTGGAAGTAGTGGCTTCCACACAGGTGGTGCATGGTTTGTCTAAATGTGCAGCCAAACCATGTGAGAAGGGTGGTCGAGGTAGTATCTAACGCATGGTTAGCGCACGGTTTGTCAAACTGTGCGAACTAACCATGCGGCCACTTAAACGAGATCCTATAAAGGTGGATCTCACACATTCCGAACTAATAGTGTGTAGTGGGTGGTCGAGGCAGTAGTTAATGCAGGGTTAGCGCATGGTTTGCCTCTATGTAGCTCTTTTTTCCTCCTAAGTGGCCCTAACTCGAGATTTTGGTTCTTCTAAGGTCAAGGAAGGTTCTCCCATCATTTCAAAGGCGATCCGAAGGCTTCTCTTGGCGAATCGAAGCCGGATTCTTGAGGTATGTGATCGTTCATGTTTGGGTTCTTAGATATACTTAGATCTACTTCTCATCTTCTCTCAATTTCTTATATCTACGCCTTTTATGGGTATATCTAAGTGTGTTTATGCCAAATATGACAAGATTTGTTCTTAGTTGTGTTAGGAGAAGAAATCTAAGTAGTATTCTTGGAGAATCGGCCCGGTTTTCTTGGGCGTTCTCCGCTTGTCTGGGTTTTCATCAAAACCTTTCAGGAAGGAGGCTTCACTCTCAAATACTCTTGTTATAATTGATTGGATTAGTTTCAAATTAGGTTATTTTAATGAAATTGATTGTTCAAAGCCTGGTGCAAATCTTCTTTAGTGATGATTTATGGTTTTGATGAAATTGTGAAATCTTAGTGGATTATTGTGCAAAGTGATTTGGCTTCTTGAATTTTAAATGTTATTTTAAATTATGGATTTTCTAGAATGGTAAATGGTTTGATTAAAGATGGGTTTTTAATAAAAAAGTGGTGTTTTATTGAAATGGTTTTGTATTGAAATGGATTAATGAAATTGGTTCATTCTTTGGTTTTCAATAAAAGTACGGTTTTATTGAAATGGTTTGAATTGGTTGAACACACTTGGTTTTGATGGAAATGGTTTTCAATAAAAGTTGTTTTATTGAAAGGATGGTTTTGGAATGATTTTTGTGAATGTGTGGTGTTTTTCAGGTTGCATTAATGAGGCTTGGTTGAAATAAGACCTTGTGCTTGGTGCCAAACGTTTAATGGCACATGGGACTTTTAAGTGCAAGGCTTGGTTGAAATATGACTTTGTGATTGTTGCCAAAGGTGTAATGGCACATGGGAAAAAATTACCTTGTGACGACTTAGTAGATTGACGAGAAACTTCTCATGAGTATGGAACAGTCATAACGAAGCATGCATGGTTGATTTTACGTGTTGTGAAATGGGTGGGGATGCCAAAAAGGGATTTTTTGAAATGGTTCTAAAACTTGATTGGTTATTTTTCAGGAAAAATAACTTGTTGAAAAATTGGTTTCAATTTCTCTTGGATGCTTTTGGTTACGAATGGTTTTGGAAACTTGTTTTTATTTAGATATAAACTGATTTTGAGAAAATGTTTTATATAAACTCTTTTTATATAAATGTGGCTAACTCTTCTATCCTCGTGGCATGAGTAGGGAAGTAATTGGGGAAAACCTACTGAGTTTTACCCCTGCCTTGGCACGTTGGTGCTTTTGCAGATGTCATATTTCGGGACACAGGTAAAGGTAAAGCATCTCATTGCTAGTGCTCGTGGTGATTCTTGGGAGATGTGGTGGTGCTTGGAACATAGAGCTTGGGGTGGAGCCGTGGAGTGTGTCTTGGTTTGTTTTGGGTCTTTTTTTTAGTCTTTTTCTTGGTACTCTGATTTTGTATTGGTTATGTAGTGATTTTTGGAACAATGTAGTTCTCTTTTGGTAATGCATGAGTTGGTTGTTTCTTTTGTTCATGAATCATATAGTGATTTGGTTATGGTTGGTTTTGGGGTTTATTTCTTAAAGGGTAAATCATCTCCCAACTTATATTTTAAAACCTTTAGCATTTATTTCTAGCCTTTGGCATCTTCGGGATGTCTCTTAAGGCCTAGTAATGACTCGTTGTACTCTTAAGCTAATGAGAATTGGTGGGTCATTAAAAATGGTATCAGATTGTTCGGTCCTTGCCTAACAAGTAGTCGTCGATGGTCTTGGTCTTATAGTTGAAATTCATTCTTGTCTATTCCTTGTGTTGAAATCTTATACAGGAGTAGGATTGTCGGAACATGAAATGTATAGTATAAAATGACGTAGCTAACCCATTTATTCTGAACTTCAAGTTACCAGGGTGTTGGGTATATAAGTGTTTTGGATACACTTATAGAATGTTAGAAATCTCATTGTCATGGGTTTAGCCAATGATATGAGAATGAAATGCATTATAGAGGAATTACTTCCCACTAGGATTGAATATCTCATTATGAGGAATGAGTAAGGATTTTTTGCAAGGTGTGAATTTTTGAAAAATGAAGAAATTTTTTTCAAGTAAAAGATTTTGAAAACAGGGTATTTGGTGTATTTTGAAAACGGGTTGATTTTCAAAAGGCATGAGAAATGTTTTCAAAAAATTTTGAACATGGGAAAAGTTTTTTTTGAGAACAATTCTTTGATATATGATGTGATAGAAATTTAATGCTAATACATCAGTTGTTATAGAGTGAGATTGACAGTGTTTGTTGTTGGTTTAGAAAATGTCACCCGATAGGCGTCATCGAAACCAACCCGAAAAAGATACGGAGAATGTGGTTGTACCTGAACCACGGATGAACCAAGATCTGGTTCAGAGTATTGTCTAAGATTTTCAAGCTATGGATACGGGGAACCAGAGGAATGAACCAAGACATGTGGATCATACCATCCAGTTCATGAAGCAGAATCCACCAAAAATTTGGGGTGATGTTGAACCCGAAAAGGCGGAGGTGTGGGTAAGTAGAATGAATCGTATCTTCGATTTCATCGGCACACCATCAGAGCTCAAAGTAAATTCGGCGACGTATATGCTCAAGGATCTTGCATGTTAGTGGTGGGATTTAGCGGTGCATGATAAATTGTATGAAGGCCTAACATGGGAAGATTTTGAAGAATTGTTCAACGAAAAATTCTATCCTTACACGTTCAAGATCCAGAAAACAACGGACTTCTTTAGCTTAAAGTAGGAGAGTCTCTCTGTCACATAGTATGTGGATAAATTCATGAACTTAGTCTATTTTCACCAGAGGTTGCAGCAAGTGTGTCACTGAAGGCACGCATCTTCGAATCAGGGATAAGGCAGAAGATTCGATCGAAGATTGTGGTGCTCTGTATTACAGATTATACAGAGATGGTGAACAGAGTGACTATTGTTGAATGTGATATCTCGGGATCGATAGGAGGAATGTTGATACCTACAGGAAATGATGGGAACTCAACCTCTAAGAACAAGAGGAAAAGGGACACCTATTTCCATGGTGCAAGTGGAAATAACTTTCAGACAGCGGGATCAGTGAACCTTCATCCACGACCCCAGAGAAAAGAAAGTTTCTTTCCATGTGGTTCGACTGACCACATAAAGCGAGAGTGTACGGAAAAACCTAGAGCATGTTATAATTGCAACATGATGGGGAATCTACAGTGCTATTGTAGGAATGCTCATAGGTCGGGTGCATGTGACACTTCTCAGGCGTCGCAATCATTGCATGCTTCGACAGGACAAGGACAGCAGAATCAGCCTCATCAGTATAATAGAGTTAGCCATAGTGATTCTCGAAATACCATGAATCCTCAACCAGAGCAATCTCAGTAAGGCAACAAGGAGAATAGTGTAGCGATAAAGAAATTGTATGGAGCTGACCAGATGATGGTCAATGATCAGGATGGACCATATACGGTAAGAGGTATGATTCTTTTGAATTATACCCTTGTGAAAGTGCTCTTCGATACTGGTGCATCGCATTCCTTCATTTCTTCTCATGCTATTGACTTTTTATGTTTAAAAATAGAAATGATTCCTTATGTTTTGAAACTGAAAACTCCTCTTGGTGAAAGAGAATGTCAAGCCTTTGTGTGTAGAGCATGTATTATAACTGTTTATGGAGGTGAGTTAAATTGGGACTTCTCAATGTTGGACATGGATGTCTATGATGTAATCCTGGGTATGGATTGGTTGACAATGTTTAAGGCTCACATCGACTGTTATAAGAGAACATTTAGTTTCAAGACTGAGGACGGCATCAACCATCTCTTCAAAGGAGAGAGGATAGTAAAGAAATATGCAAAGAGCTTGTTGGCACCAATGGTGGTAATGATCTCTCACCAACTGACAGCGTTGACTTTGGCATCAATAGAAGAGATTGAGGAAAATATTTTTCCAGCCGTTCTGAATCAATTTCCAGATTTCTTTCCTAATAACTTCTCAGGGTTACCACCTCTAAGGGAAGTGGAGTTTACGATTGATCTCCTTTCAAGGACCAGTACTATTTCCCTTCCGTCTTATAGTATGGCACCAATAGATTTACGGGAATTGAAAGTGCATTTGGAGAATCTAGAAATCAAGGGTTTCATTCGACCAAGTACTTCTCCCTGGGTAGCACCAATGTTGTTTGTGAAGAAGGAAGATGGAACTATTCGGCTGTGTGTTGATTATCGTAATCTTAACCAAGATACGATAAAGAACAAATATCCACTTCCACGCATTGACAACCTGTTTGATCAATTAAGGGGATCTCAGTGGTTCTCCAAGATTGAATTACAATCAGGATATCACCAATTGTGAGTTCGGAATGAGGATATTCCAAAGACAGCTTTTAGAAGCAGATACGGCCACTACGAATATGTATTCATTCCTATCGGACTAATGAATGCACAAGAAGTCTTCATGGATTTGATGAATAGGATATTTAAGCGATATCTGGATTCTTTTGTTGTGGTGTTTGTCTACGATATCTTGGTGTATTCAAATACGAGGTATGACCTTGAGGTGCACCTATAAACAGTGTTACAAATCTTGAGAGATCATTTTTTCTATGCCAAATTATCAAAGTGTAATTTTTTTATACAGGAAATACGTTTCCTTGGCCATGTAATTTATGATAAAGTCGTTTCTGTTGATCTTGAAAATATATAAGACTTTATCTCTTGGAAACCACCGAAGAATGTGTTCGAGATACATATTTTTCTTGGTATAACTGGTTACTACCGATGCTTTGTGCGTGATTTATCATGACTAGCTTCACCAATGACAGCTCTGACTAAAAAGAATGCTCTCTTCCAATGGATCGAAGAATGTTAGAAATCCTTTCAGGAACTAAAAGTTCATCTTACATCAACACCTATCTTGATCTTTCCAGAATCAGGACAGGGGTATGTGTTGTATTGTGATGCTTTAGGATCAGGGTTGGGTTTTGTTCTCATGCAAGGAGACCATGTGGTTACTTATGGCTCAACCCAGTTGAGGGTGCATGAGAAAAATTACCCAACACATGATTTGGAGTTGGTTGTAGTCGTCTATGCTTTGAAAAAATGGAGACATTATCTCTTTGGTGAGAAATTTGATGTGTTTACGGATCACAAAAGCTTCAAACACATTTTCTCACAGCGAGATTTGAATCTCAGGCAAAGGAGATGGATGTAATATCTCCAAATTTTTGACTTTGACTTGATGTACACAACCGGAAAAGGAAATTCGGTGGAAGATGCATTGAGTATAAAGTCATATGCTAAGTTAGAAAAAGAATCTTCAGACGAATGGCAGTTGATGTCGGTCTTAGCCGACATGCATTTAGAATGTGAAGACTGAGGTAATGCTACTATTTTCGTTTCAGCTACACTTGTTTCTGATTTAGTAAAGATGATCAAAGAAGCACAAACATATGATGCAGAATGTGTAGTTGTATGATCGAAACTCAATGGTGGGGAAACCATTGATGGCTGGAAACCTCATGGGGGTTCAGTTTTGTGTTTCAAAGATTGGATGGTTGTATATAAGGTTTGTCAGGAAAAAATCCTTCATGATTACCACCATTCAAGATAGGCTATACACCCATGTACACAGAAGATGTATAAGGTGTTGAAGGCACAGTTTTGGTGGAGCGGCATGAAAAGGATGGTGGACGAGTTTGTGTCATGGTGCTTAACTTGTTAGTAGGTTATGGCAGAGCATCAGAGACCATCTGGTGTGTTACAATATTTACCTATCCCAGTGTGGAAATGTGGTCAGATAGTAATGGATTTTGTAATAGGCCTTCCAAGAACGGTTCGTAAACACGATGTCATTTGGGTGATAGTGGATCGTCTAACCATGTCGGCCCATTTCATCCCTATTTGTGAAACTCATATGGTGGATGATATTTCAAAAATCTATATCTAAGAAGTGGTAAAGAGGCATGGCGTACCAGTTTCTATAGTCTCATTTAGAGATCTGAGCTTCACATATCGTTTCTAGATATCATTACGCAGGCCCTCGGAACTCAGTTGACAATGAGCACGGCATATCATCCTCAGACAGATGGGAAATCTGAGCAGACGATACAAAATTTGAAAGATATGTTGCGGGATTGTGTAATGGATTTTATTGGATCATGGGAGGATCATATACCCTTAGTGGAGTTCACATACAATAATAACTATCAATACTCGATACGCATGGCTCCGTTTGAAGCATTGTATGGGCATCTTTGTTGTTCTCTACTATGCTAGGTGGAAACGGGTGAAACATCACTAGTTGGGTCCACTACTGGAAATCCCATTTTTACCAACGCTTATATCCCAACGGTTTGATAAACTGTTGGGAATGGTTATGTATAACAACGGTTTTAAGAAAACCATTGGTATAGAGGCTTTTATGAAAAATTTTACCAACGGTTTGTAAAACCGTAGGTATAGGCCTCAATTAAGACACTTTTACCAACGTTTATACACTAATCGTTGGTATATGTTGGAATCTATGCCACCTTTTACCAACGGTTTAAAGAAACCATTGTTATAGGACTACATTCCCACCAATTTTTAAAAACCGTTGGGAAAGTTTTCCCCTAAATCCAGTTCGAGTGTCCAGTAGCCCCTCGGCTCGATTGTAGTCCCCCTCCGCTCAACTACAGCCCTAAATTGAACCTCTCAAGACGATATCTCATTACCCAGTCTCCGAAACTCCATACATCCTCTTCAATCAAACAATATTTATGTTCTACACTTCAAATCTGTAAGTTCTACCTCAGTTATAATGTTCTTCATCTATTTTTGTATTTTCTATTTTGATTTGACCTAAACGTCTGGGATCTCTCTATACAAAGACTCAGAAACTCATTCCACTCATAGATCCATCTTAAATCAAACAATTTTGTATTTCTGCACTCTAAATCTGTAAGTAATACCTTAGTTTTAATGTTTTTCATCTATTATTTTTTTCTGTTTTAATTTGGTATAAACTAGGTTGTGTTGTTTATGGAATGTGAAGGTTAGTGATATTTAAGATGAATTGGATGTTGGTTGGGTGATGGATTGGAATTGTGATGTTTTTTGGATTAAGTTTAGTTAATTTTAAATGAATTATTTGGGGATTTCCTCCCTTTAACAGAGCCCCCACTCCTCATGGACCCTGGACACCCCCCCTCTTGGACCCTGGACAGTCCCCCCCTCCTGGAACTTGGATAGCCTGGCCCCCCTCTTTCCTGAAACATAGACGGCCCCCCTCCTAGACCCTATAAAACCCCCCTCCACCCTCCTCCCAGGACCTTGTATAGTCCCCCTTTTTCCTAGACCCTAGGAATCCCCCCACCCTCCACCCTGGACCCTGGATAGCCCCCCTCCTTGATGAACCCTGGACAGCCCCCCCTCCTTCCTGGACCATGGACAGCCCCTTCTCCCCTTCTCCTTGACCCTGGACATCCCCCCACCCCCTTCCTGGACCCTGGACATCCCCCACCCCTCCTCCTAGACCTTGGATATCCCCCTCCCTCCTCAACCACCAAATACCCCCCACTTCAAAACTTTTACCACCAAACTTGGACATGCTGGATTTTCTCTAAAAAGATAGATTTGATCCTCAAACCACCTCAATAATATCCTAAACAATGCTTATAATGTGGTTTTCACCACATAGCATCCAATTGTATTCCAAGTCACTAGTCTATCATCCCTTGGCTAGATTTTACAAAAAGCTTTCAACCTTATGGATCCAAATAAAAATAAATTGATATAAGACATTTGATAATGGATTAAAATTTCAAATTGGGATCCAATGAAGAATTTTTGAGATATTATGCATCATGTCCATGAGTAAATCCATTTTTATATATCCGATAAGTTATTTTTCATAATTTTCACACATTAAATGTTTGTAAAAATGGGAAAAACATTTATAAAGGTTCTAATATATAAAAATGAATCTATTTGTGGATGTAGCTTAACCAACAATGTCTAGCTTGTCTGCCTCTTCCATGATCATCGATGTGCACGTATCGTCTCCATCTGACCTCGTACGATAGGTGACTCAGCATCTGGCTGATGAAGAGCACCAGATTCTCTTACTTCCAGACCAGATTCACATCCGCTATGCTCCTTAAGTGATCAATCCCACTAAGTGTCCTTGTGAGCTTGATGACATGGCCACCAGTTCTTGTAAGAGGTAGAGGAGTTCTGAGCTGATGGACCAAGATGATTGACCAGTGTCCATCCATCTAGATGAAGGTGTAAAACTTAGCACTTCATGGGAGGCAACCCATGTTCTATAGTTTCATCATTTTTCTTTTTTTACTTTGTTTTAGGAAATAAACATGGCATGTATGCAACAATTTTTTAGCTGCTTCTGATCTGTATGTGCACTTGTCATTACTCTGCATGACTGCTTCTATTTTGTCTAATCCTTGGTGTTATTTTTTATAACATGATGCAGCTATGTTCTGTCTATGTGTCGATTTTACAGGTACATAAGTATGTGCACTTTTCATTATTCCATTCTTTTAGTGCTTAGGCCGATGGTACGACGGGGGTTCGTACCAGAGGTAGACGAGCATCTCCGCGTACCCGACTAGACCCTTCCCCTCCAACCAAACGCATTCGGATTCTATTGAAACTTAAGTGAAATGATCCATGGGTCAAATGTGACGTGTATAAGTCAACCCCACCTCAATAAAAGGCACGGTGTGGCCAAGATCACTCAAACTGCCTCTCTTTTGTTCAAAATTTACTTATTTTTAAGTGAAATCAACAACTGACATATGGAAAATGGACCAAACACCTTCGGATTGTGTTGAAACTTTAGGAAAACGATACATGGGTCATATGTGACATGTAAAAGTAAAATATGCCTCAATCCGATGCACGGTGTAGCCGGTATCACTCCAAGTGTATGTATTTTATTTAAAATGGGAAATATTTTACGTACATGCACTAATCCAATCAAACAGATTTTTATTGTGTTCATACTTTTTCAAAATGATCCATGACTCATATGTGTTGTTTATGAGTCAACCCTACCTCAATTCGAGGCCCGGTGTGGTCGATACCACTCAAAGTGCCTCTATTTTGTTAAAAATTGACTTAATTTTAAGTGAAATCAACAACTAACATACGGAAAACCGACCAAACGCATTCGGATTCTGTGGAAACTTAAGTAAAACAATCCATGAGTCAAATGTGACGTTTATGAGTCAACCCCGCCTCAATAAAAGGCTCGGTGTGGCCGACACCACTCAAAATGCCTCTATTTTGCCAAAAATGGACTTAATTTTAAGTGAAATCAACAACTGACATACGGTAAACCGACCAAACGCATTTGTATTATATTGATACTATAGTAAAACAATCCATCAGTCATATGTGACGTGTATGAGTAAACCCCACCTCAATCCAAGGCGCGGTGTGGACGGTACCATTCAAAATGTCTCTTTTTTGTTCAAAATGACATTAATTTTAAGTGAAAACAACAACTGGCATACGGAAAACTGACCAAATGCGTTCCAAATCTATTTAAACTTTAGTAAAATGATACATGGTTCATATGTGACGTGTACGATTCAACCCCCCCCCCCCCCCTCAATCAAAGGCACAGTGTGGCCGTAACAACCCAAATTGTCCCTCTTTTGTTTAAAATGGACAATATTTTACGTACATACGCCAAACTGATCAAACGGATTCTTATTGTGTTGATAGATTTTCACAATGATCCATGACTCATATGTGATGTGTACGAGTCAACCCCGCCTCAATGCGAGGCCCGGTGTGGCTGACACCACTCAAAGTGCCTCTGTTTTGTTAAAAATGGACTTAATGTTAAGTGAAATCAACAACTGACATACGACAAACCGACCAAACGCATTCGGATTATATTGAAACATAAGGAAAACAATCCATGAGTCAAATTTGATGTGTACGAGTAAAACCCACCTCAATACGAGGCTCAGCGTGGTCGACACCACCCAAAATGCCTCTGTTTTGTTAAAAATGGACTTAATATTAAGTGAAATCAACAACTGACATATGGTAAACTGACCAAACGCATTAGGATTCTATTGATACTACAGTAAAATGATCCATGGGTCATATGTGACATGTACGATTCAACCCCGCCTTAATCCGAGGCGCGGTGTAGATGGTGCCATTCAAAATGTCTCTCTTTTGTTCAAAATGACTTTAATTTTAAGTGAAAACAACAACTGGCATAAAAAAACCGACCAAATGCATTCCGAATATGTTGAAACTTTATTAAAATGATCCATGAGTCATATGTGATGTGTAAGAGTCAACCCCGACTCAATATGAGGCACGGTGTGGCCAGAACCACCCAAACTATCCCTCTTTTGTTTAAAATGGAAAATATTTTACATACATACATCAAACCGATCAAACAGCTTCTGATTGTGTTGATACTTTTGAAAAACGATCCATGACTCATATGTGATGTGTACGAGTCAACCCCACCTCAATTTGAGACCCAGTGTGGCCGACACCACTCAAAGTGCCTCTGTTTTGTTAAAAATGGACTTAATTTTAAGTGAAATCAACCACTGACATACGGAAAACCGACCAAACGCATTTGGATTATATTAAAACTTAATTAAAATGATCCATGAGTCAAATTTTATGTGTACGAGTAAACCTCGCTTCAATACGAGGCTTAGTGTGGTTGAAACCACTCAAAATGCCTCTGTTTTGTTAAAAATGGACTTAATTTTAAGTGAAATCAACAACTGACATACAGTAAACCGACCAAACGCATTCGGATTCTATTGATACTACAGGACAACGATCCATGGGTGATATGTGACTTTTAAGAGTCAACTCCACCTTAATCCGAGGCGCGGTGTGGATGGTACCATTCAAAATGTCTCTCTTTTGTTCAAAATGACTTTAATTTTAAGTGAAAACAACAACTGGCATACGAAAAACCGACCAAATGCATTCCAAATCTGTTGAAACTTTAGTAAAACGATCCATGGGTCATATTTGACGTGTAAGAGTCAACTCCGCCACAATCCAAGGCGAGGTTTGGCCGGAACCACCCAAACACTCCCTCTTTTGTTTAAAATGGACAATATTTTACGTACATACGTCAAACCGATCAAACAGCTTCTGATTGTGTTGATACTTTTTCAAAACGATCCATGACTCATATGTGATGTGTATGAGTCAACCCTGGCTCAATCCGAGGCCCGGTGTGGCCGACACCACTCAAAGTGCCTCTGTTTTGTTAAAAATGGACTTAATTTTAAGTGAAATCAACAACTGACGTACGAAAAACTAACCAAATGCATTCGGATTCTGTTGAAACTTAAGGAAAACGATCCATGGGTCAAATGTGACGTGTAAGAGTCAACTTTTCCTCAATATTAGGTGCGGTGTGGCCGGAACCACTCAAACTCCCTCTCTTTTGTTCAAAATGGACTTATTTTTAAATGAAATCAACAATTGACATACGGGAAACTGACCAAACGCCTACGTATTGTATTGACACTTTTGTAAAACGATCCATGGGTTATATGTGATGTGTAAGAGTCAACCCCAACTCAATCTGAAGCACGGTGTGTCCGGTATCACTCCAAGTGTATGTATTTTGTTTATAATGGACAATATTTTACGTACATACGCCAACCCAATCAAATGTCTTCTGATTGTGTTTATACTTTTGAAAAACGATCCATTACTCATATGTGATGTGTACGATCAACCCTAGCTCAATCTGAGTCCTGGTGTGGCCGAAACCACTCAAAGTGACTCTGTTTTTTTAAAAATGGACTTAATTTTAAGTGAAATCAACAACTGACATACGGAAAACTGACCAAACGCAATTGGATTCTGTTAAAACTTAAGGAAAATGATCCATAGATCAAGTGTGACATGTACGATTCATCTTCTCCTCTATCCAAGGTGTGGTGTGGCCAGGACCACTCAAACTTTCTCTCTTTTGTTCAAAATGGACTTATTTTTAAGTGAAATCAACAACTAACAGACGGGAAACCGACCAAACACCTTCGGATTGTGTTGAAACTTTAGGAAAACGATCCATGGGTTATATGTGATGTGTACGAGTCAACCCTGGCTCAATCCGAAGCACATTGTGGCCGATATCACTCCATGTGTATGTATTTTGTTTAAAATGGACAGTATTTTACGTACATGCGCCAAACCGATCAAATGGCTTCTGATTATGTTGATACTTTTTCACAATGATCCATGTCTCATATGTGACATGTTCAAGTCAACCCTGCCTCAATCTGAGGCCCGGTGTAGCCGAAACCACTCAATGTTCCTCTGTTTTGTTAAAAATGGACTTAATTTTAAGTGAAATCATCAACTGACATACGACAAACTGACCAAACGCATTTTAATTCTGTTGAAACTTAATGAAAACGATCCATGAGTCAAATGTGACGTGAACGGACAGCCCCAGACAGCCCCCCCCCCCCTTCCAGGACCCTGGACAGCCCCCCCACCCTCCTCCTTGGACCCCGGACAGCCCCCTGGACATGAATAACATTTTCCTTTTGTACCATTGTGTATGCAAGTAAATGAGACTCGTATGCCTTATGTATAATTCTATTACAATTTGATTAAATTTTATACCTCATGGATGATATGTAAATTTAGGCATGTTGATTTCACATGCCTTTTTTTATTTCTTTGATCATGCAATGTTATTTGGGATTATTCCATTTTTGTATGTCTTGAACTATATGAATGACTTGGTAAGCTTATTAGCTCATGCTCATCAAATGCATGTGATGATATGATTTAATTTGAATACAAATCCTTGTTGTACATTCTTCATGACCCCCATACTCGCTCCCTGGAAATCTCCCCTCCCCTCTTCCTGGACAACCCCCTCCCCTCTCTGGACATCCCCCTACATCACATTCAATGCAAGTCATGCATCACTCTAGATGATTCAAAAATATTAACCACATTGTTGATTCACTTTATCACACATACCCCTCATACACCAATTTCTATCATAATCATAACCTTTTTGAGTAAGAAAAAAATTATATGTGTGAACCCAATAAATTGAAATAGGTTAATTGGAAGATTTGCTTTCATATGAAGATTGAAATGGGGAATTGTAGTACATGGAATGGTTGGAAGAGTGATGTTTTTATGTGTTTTTTTTTGTGTTTTTTTCAATGTTTTTTGTGGTGTTTGAAGTTCTATTTATAGATGTTATTTGTGATGTTTTTTATGCAGGTCAATCAAGTGGAGGCAGCTGTATGCAGGCTGCTGGTTTTTTGTAAAAATACCCAATGCCAAGGTTTTAGAACCGTTGGTATACTTTGAGCATATATGAATATATACCAATGGGTTATCTAAACCATTGGTAAAAAGCTATACCAACGGTTTTGAATCGTTGGTATAAGCTCAAAAATATGAATTTCCCAACTGTTTTAAACCGTTGGTAAATCCTTTTGCCAATAGTTTAGAGGAACCATTTGGAAATTAAAACTTTCACCACCTTTTACCAACAGTTTTCCTTAAACTGTTGGTAAAGGCCTTTCCCAACGCCTTACTTCCCTACAGTTTGGGAAACCATTGGTATATCTTATACCAATGGTTTTCCAGCCTATACCAATGGTTTTGAACCATTGGTATCATCTATATTTCCATTAGTGGTCGAGACTTGTCCAAGAAACAACAAAGAAGATTCATTTGACTAGAAAGAGGATGAAGACGGCTCAGAGTCATCAGAACGATTATGCAGATCACTGTCAAAGACTGTTGTCATTTGTTGTGGGTGATCATGTCTTCTTGAGGATCTCTCCAAGGCTTAGACATCGTCATTTTGGGAAGCAGGGAAATTTATATCCTAGATACATTGGCCCTTTTGAGATACTGAAATAGGTTGGAGAGATGGCATATCAGTTGGCATTACCACCATAGTTCATTTTGGTGCATAATGTGTTCCATTTATCTCAGTTGAAAAAGTATATACCTGATCCTGACCATGTGATCAGATAGGATCACATTGACCTAGAGCCAGATTCTTTGTTGATACATATACCGGTAAGGATTGTGGATAGGAAAGAGAAAGTCTTGCATGGAGAAATCATCGGTCTAGTGCTGGTTTTATGGCAGCATGGTCAGATTCAGGAGGAGACTTGGGAACATGAAAAGGAAATGAAAGAGAAATGGCCAAAACTCTTTCAGATGGTTGAAGGTTTTCTACTTTCCAGGGATGAAAAGACCAATGGTGGGGAGAATTTAGTACCCCTGTTTTCTGGTATGTAACCCTTACTTTATGTTTTTCATGGTTTTAAAGTTAAGGGTGTTGAATGGGAGAGTCAGGAGAACTTGGAATGATGTTTTGAGGCAAAGGGGAAGTCGCAGGGGCGGCGCACGGTTTGTCTAAATCGTGCGGCCAAACCCTGAGCAATGGGTCTTGGAGGAAATGGATTTCGCACAGGCAGTGCACGGTTTATCTAACTGTGTGGCCAAACCATGTGAGAAGGGTGTTCGAGGCAGTAGCTAACACACGGTTAGCGCACGGTTTTTCAAACTATGCAAACTAACCGTGCGGCCACTTAAACGAGATCCTATAAAGGTGTATCTCATGCGTTTTTGCCTCTATGTAGCTCATTTTTCCTCTTAAGCGGCCCTAACTTGGGATTTTGGTTCTCCTAAGGTCAAGGAAGGTTCTCCCATCGTTCAGGAGGTGATCTGAAGGTTTCTCTTGGCGAATCGAAGCCGGATTCTTGAGGTATGTGATCGTTCATGTTTGGTTTCTTATATCTACTTAAATATACTTCTCATATTCTCTCGGTTTCTTATATCTACACCCTTTATGGGTAGATCTAAGTGTGTGAATTCCAAATAAGACGAGATTTGGTCTTGGTTGTGTTAGGAGAAGAAATATAAGGTGGATTCTTGTAGAATCGGCCCGGTTTTCTTGGGCGTTCTCCACTTGTCAGGGTTTTTGTCAAAACCTTTGAGGTAGGAGGCTTCACTCTCGAATCTTCTTATTAGAATTGAGTGTCTTAGTTTCAAATTGGGTTATTTGAATGAAATTGATTGTGCAAAGCATCGTGTAAATATTCTTTAGTGATGATTTATGGTTTTGATGAAATTGTGAAATCTTGGTGGATTATTGTGCAAAGTGATTTGGCTTCTTGAATTTAAAATGTTGATTTTAAATTATGGATTTTCTGGAATGGTAAATGGTTTGATGAAATATTGGTTTTCAATAAAAAGGGGTGTTTTATTGAAATGGTTTGGTATTTAAATGTCTTAATAAAATTGGTTCATTCTTAGGTTTTCAATAAAAGTACAGTTTTATTGAAATGGTTTGAATTGGTTGAACACACTTGGTTTTGATGGAAATGGTTTTCAACAAAAGGTGTTTTATTGAAGGGTGGTTTTGGAATGATTGTTGTGAATGTGTGGTGTGTGTTCAGGTTGTATATACGAGGCTTGGTTGAAATAAGACCTTGTGCTCAGTTCCAAATGTTTAATGCCACATGGGACTTTTAAGTACGAGGCTTGGTTGAAATATGACCTTGTGCTCGGTGCCAAAGGTGTAATGGAACATGGGAAACAATTACCTTGTGATGACTTGGTAGATCTATGAGAAACTGCTCACGAGTATGGAATTGTCATAAAGAAGCATGCATGGTTGATTTCACGCATTGTAAAATGGGTGTGGATGCCAAAAAGGGATTTTGTGAAATGGTTCTCAAGCTTAATTAGTTATTTTTCTGAAAAAATAACTTGTTGGAAAATTGGTTTCAATTTATCTTGGATGATTTTGGTTACAAATGGTTTGGAAACTTGTTTTTATTTAGTTATAAACTACTTTTGAGAAAATGTTTTATATAAATTATTTTTATATAAATGTGGCTAACTCTTCTATCCTAGTGGCGTGAGTAGGGAAGTCATTGAGGAAAACCTACTAAGTTTTATACTCACCCCTACCTTGGAACGTTGGTGCTTTTACAGATGTCATATTCCAGGACACAAGTAAAGGTATAGCATCTCATTGCTAGTGCTCGTGGTTATTCTTGGGAGATGTGGTGGTGCTTGGTGCATGGAGCTCAGGGTGGAGCTGTGGAGTGTGTCTTGGCTTGTTTTGGGTCTTTTGTTTAGTCTTCTGATTGGTACTCTAATTTTTTGTTGGTTATGTAGTGATTTGTGTAATAGTGTAGTTCTCTTTTGGTAATGCATGAGTTTGTTGTTTCTTTTGTTCATGCATCATATAGTGATTTGGTTATGGTTGGTTTTTAGATTTATTTCTTAAAGGCTAAATCGTCCCCCAACATATATTTGAAACCGATCGGAATTTATTGCCAGCCTTTTGCGTCTTGGGGATGTCACTTAAGTCCTAGTAATGACTCGTTGTACTCTCAAGCCAATGAGAATTAGAGGGTCATTACACAAGTTATGTCATGGAGGCTACATTACAAGTAATATTAGTGTTAACTAATTTCTAAAGAGTTTTTAAAATAATAGGTGGTGTCTAGGTATTTTTTGGATTGATTTTTGAAAGTGGTGTCATATCATGAAATGAATGAAGTGTTTCACTAGTGATCCTTTAATGAAACAATAGTTTCTCATGTAGACCATGTCTCATATGATCATAAAGTGAATGTTAAATGAGTCATTAAATACATTTCCATAATATGGATATTTTATTAGTTATATAGTGTTTTAATATGATATTTTTTAAGGAATATATTCTCATCCAAACCAAAGGGGTGGATTATTATCAAAAATATTCATATTCATTTTTTTATTTGTGTTTTCATAAAACTAAATTTTGAAAATATCTAAAATACTCATGGAAGAATTGTGAATTTATGTCATTGATTTTTTAGAATCCTAAAGAAATTTTGAGGTGTTTTAGAATGAATTATACAAATTATGCTACAATGGTATAAAAAAGACAATAATGAATTTTTTGTATGAATATATGATAGAGAAATCACACCACAATTGGAAGGAGTCCATGAATTGATTATTTGGTGTCAATTTATTTGAGGCTATATGGATTATAGTGTAATAAATCTAAAAGGTTCACACCATAATGTATAGATAAGGTTGAAGTGGTTTGTAGGAAATATATGGATCACATTTTAATGATGTGGTTTTCAATATGAAGGGTTGGTTTGAACCATAATAAAGGACCTGTTATTTTTCTAAGTTTTTTTATATTTCTCTCCAGAAATCTCACTTCACCATGATCCATTAAATGATGACATATTTTAAAGATCCACAATTTCATAAATATTGAATTCTAATCCATGATTTTAAAAGTGGTTATGGATTGTGTCATGATATATTTGGTCACCATGTTATATATAAAATCATGAAATTTTAATCAGTTTCTAATTTCATATCTTCATGGATAAAACATGGGATCCAAAAGTGTATTGTTTGTATCATATTTAAAGAGTATGAATGGATGAATTTCTACATGAAATCAAAAAAGAAATTAATAAATTTCTCAATGGAAACAAAGATATTATCTTAATTTATATGATAAAAATATTCTCACATAAAAAAAAGAAAAATAATTTTTTTAAAAGGTAAAAAATACATTCCCGAATATCGAATTCTAAAAAGAGAGAGAGATGAAGTGAGGATCGAGGAGAAAAATATTAGAAATTTAGTATTTAGTCATATTGGAAAGAAAAAAATATATTATTTTTAAACTAATCTAGGTGAAATGTAATATTTTATTTATAGGTATTAATAAGTTTAATAAGAGGATATGTGTGATATTTTAAACTAAGGAGAGCAATAAGTTCCAAAAATATATTTTTATGGATGTAACATGGAGGGATAGTGATTTTTATCTTAATTTATAGGAATAATAAAGGAACTGTAGTGTATTTTAGTATACTAGTACATTTTTTAGTTTATACTAGTACATTTTTAGTGTATGATTCTAAGAAAATAAAATTACTTATATATGGCCTCTTCTATATGGCCTTTCTTCAAATAAACCTTTTCAAAAAAATGTCTCACTCTATATGGATAATTAACAGGGATTACTCTCTAAAAATTTGGTTGGATAACTACAATGGAATCCCTGTTTATATTATGATTAACCCCATGAAATTACCCATGAATATTAATATATCCATAAATGACTATTTGATCTCTCTATATGTTGATTTACCTAATGAAATCTATATTATTATTAACAACTACACCTTTGTCAACACTAATTATTTCTTAGTTTGGGAACCAGATTATAATGGTATTTTAACCTCTAAAATCTACTATAATCATAATTACACTAATAAAAACAATGATTTATACCGGTTAAGGAACTTTAAAAAAATGGGTTAGACCATACAAACTCATCATAGTTTGGATAATTTCTCAAAATAGAATTCCCACTGATTGCAATTTTTAAATTATTGGTATTCAAATTTGTTCTAAATGTCGCATGTGTAATCAGCATAGAGAAGATACCAATCAAATATTTCTAACTTGTGCTACTACTACTACTTTATAGAAATACATTTTTGAAATTTTTGATCTTATATAGACAGGTTTTGACTATATTGGACTGTAGCGTCAAAGATGCACTACTCTGGATACCTCTCCCCAAACTAATCAGCTTTTAAGTAGCATTGTGGTAGAACTAAAACACCTTATTTGGTATGAAAGAAATTATATTATGTACAGAAATAACACTTTCAATTTTATTTTATAACAAATAAAAATATACACTACAATCAAGGAAGTTGGAATCATACAAATAGGGACCTACCATAACTCCATTAAGGATTTCAGTATCCATTGAAGGATCAGGATCAAAAGAAGATACAGCTAGATGAAAGGTTTATGGGAATTATTCTAGAAACCACCTATTACTAAATGGATCAAAATTAATGTGGATGGGTCCTCAAAAAGAAATCATGGACCTGAAGTCTATGGTATCATATGCATAAATCACAATGGTGACATTCTAGGATGCTGCTTTGGTTCGTGCGGTCATGCCTCTTCCCTCAAAGCAGAGATGTACATTGTTATCAAGCTAGTTGATTTTATAAGGAAAATAGGATGGAATAATGTCTATATTGAAAGTGATTTAACAACCATCTTTTAGGATCTTAGACATGTAATGATTCACCTTTCTTGGACTCTCACTACTAAATGGATCATCTGCCTCTGAAAACTATTAGAACTCAATCATATTATCACTCATTCTTATAAAGTGGAAAACAAAGTGTAATATGGCCTTTCTAATAAGGGTGTCAATAGAAATATCACGTCCATGGAAAACCTTCTAGTTTATTTCATCCCTTTTAATCAAAATTATTGTAATTAATTCCCCTCCTTCAGACTCCTGTAGGCTTTTAATCCTTATATATTTTAGTTCTTTGGTCCTTTGACCAAGGAATCATCGTTTTAAAAAAATAACCTTTTATATTTCTAATTAGATGGTTCCCATTTATTACTTTCTAGAAATTACACTAATCATAACTCATGGTTATAATATATAACAACTATTAATTTTGAGGGTGTAAAAACATGATCCCGACATGTAATGTAACGTCTCACTACCCTAGAATACTGATCAGTGTCCAGACTGGTGGAATGCTATTATACCTTAGGTGTGCCTCCCTTTACACCGGAGCTTTCCAAATAGCATCATGGTTATATGGTTTACAGTGGAAAAACTATACTCATATATCGGATCATATCAACAGTGGAAAATAATAGAAATCAGATAAATAATTAAAAGGAATGAAAACTACGTAAGTGTCGATAGTAATCAAAATACACCATCTAATAACAAATGAATTGTATACTGTACATATTAGGTAGAAAAACTATGAAACCCAAAATACTAAAAACTGAAACTGGGAAAATCCCTAACAATGGGTTAGATTTCAGGATCAGTCCTAACTCTCATTCCTCATCCTAGAACATAAGAAAAAACCAAGCATTGGTCCCCTACCCTTAACCTATACCTAAAATCAAGTAGCATATTCTCAGGTACCCAAGCATCATGGTGGCCCAAGAAAAAAGTGATTATAACTCAGTAGTCTTTAACCAACAGAATTTTTAAAATTACCATTCTATAAAAAATGAATACAAAAGTTTTGTAAGTAAATAGTTCTAATAAAATAATTTAAAACATTTAAACTAAATTCATAAACAAACATTGAACCTAGGGTCCATATTCACCCCGAGAATATAAGATACTTGCTTCATCCAATGTCATGGTGTCTTTGAGAACATCATTATTACCATTTTAATACAACTCCCAATAAGAATAATATACCCATCCTTTACCAAACCATTGGCACCCTAGGGTAATATACCCATCCCCAAGGCCCCAGAGTTTACCCAGGACTAAGTTCACCCAGGACTAACCATTAACCAGCATCCATTTGGGATTCGGATTCACCCTAGGTTTAACCATTAAAAAGTATCCACCCAAATTCCATATTCAACCCAAGTTTAACCAATAATCAATATCCACATCAGGGCTAGATTCACCCTAGGTTTAACCAAAAATAGAAAACCAAACTGCCAAGCATCCATGTTCACATCAGGTCCATCTAGCACAACCACATCCACCTGGGGGCAGTTTTCACCCTAACTTTATCAAGAAAAACATAAAATCCATTCCATTTCCTTTATAAAAACCCAACCTATAGGGAGTTCTCAATTCCACATAAAACAAAAACAAACACTATAACTATTTCAATAAAAACTAATTTCCTCATTTTATTTGAGAAAAGTGGTTTTTAGGCCGTCACACCATTCCGCTATTACATTTCAAAAATCCATTTCCATTTTCATTTCAAAATTCCCTTTAAAATAAAACTTTTGAATAACATTTCAAAAAGGCATTCCCAAAGCACAAATTCTAAAATACCATATATATTTCATCAATCCCGTTACACAATTCCATTTGAAAAATCAAACTCAATTTACCATTCTAATTCTTTATTATAAAATTTACCATTTCTAAATTACCATTAAAATTTCCATTTTCAAAAAAAATATCAATTTAAATAACATTTCATAAATTTTATTTCAAACCCATATTCTACTTACTACTAAGTCACCCCACTTGGTATCATCTTTATTTTGTGAAAAAGGCATACTAAAAGGTATTTAAACTATGGTGAAGTTTCTCTTAAAACATCTAACTTGAACTACTTTGATTCGCAACCAAGTATTCATGACCAAAAAAGTAACCAACATAAATTAAAGTGACATTATGGGTTAATTAGAGGGACTATGTACCATAATAAATGCTTCTCTTTATTAAATTCTCATCATGGCAACCCACGACCTGAGCTCGTCCATAGCCAAAGGCCAATGCTCAAACCGCTTATGGTCCTATATTTCATCCAAACAAATCAAACTAATTAATTTTAACCAAATTATTATTAGTTATAAACTCACAATTAATTAACCAAAATAACTCACTTAGTAATAAATGATAGAAAACTCACTATGTGTTTTTTCTACACCAAAATTGAGATCAACCATCCATTCGGAGGTCCGTGCCAAGCTCTCAACACTATCCTAGGACAAAGACATATAAAAAATAACCAATACTATAAACAATTTCATTTTAATTTATTTTAAAACCCTATAAAAACTCACATGGTGACATATCTTCAACAAAATGATGGGAAATAGTGTGCAGACGTTGTCTCGGGACATCCTCAAGCTAAGGTGTATAAAATCCCCATTATCTAAAGACAATTCCACTATACTCTCCTGGAATAATAACTAAAATCCCTAATTGAAACATCCAAAATTAGATAAATGGGAGGAGTATTTTTAACCTTACTAAATTCTCTTGATCATAAGAGATGACATTCAAAACTACAAAGGGTCAAGTGAGATCCTTCAACATTCAAAAAGAAGAGGAGAAGAGGGTGGGGGATCATACTGGGAGAAATGAGGACCAATGTTCCAAATTGAGGCATATTTGGATGGCCCAAATGAAATTAAAAGGATTCCCCACATTTATAAACTACCCAGGAGTCCATTTACTTTCCACCCCTAGGCCACTGGCCAACCGATGAGCCCAGACAGCAAGCAAGGTTTCTTCACTTTCTATTGGCTAGTTGTGGTGTTGCGGAAGCATGATACAGCTCAGGTTCTTCCTTTAGTGATTCTATCTACTTTATTACACTTTTTTACCCTGAAACCTCATCCAAATAATACCCTTTTAGGTGTCCAAACATCTGAAGTACCCTTTCAAACCTCGGTTCTTAAAACGATCCATCTAGTAAACAAAAACTCAAATTTCTCCTTGAAATTTCCAACAAATATGTACACTCAGGTATTCAAAATACCCAACACAAAACTTATTATACCTTAGAAACAATACTATTCATATGAATATATATATAAACCTATTTCACTGATTAAAATCCACTCAATAGTGATGTTATAGCCTTGAAATCTCAACCCACTTCTAGAGAGAACCTTGAATTTAAATCTATTAAACAACTAAAACACAACCCACTAATTGAATTTATTACCAAAACACTGATGTGGTGGTCATATGATCATATATATCCAAATATAACACCTTAGGTGACCTCATCCAACTGATCAGTCAACATATTGCACTCCCCACCATAAGACCAAACCCATGGCGGCTAAATCCATGCCTTGGTAACACCTGCCTCTGGGATTACTTAATAAAACAAGATATCTGCATTACATGATTCTATTAGTGATGTTTCCAATCCATGGTACTCAATCATCAAGAAAAAAACTGGTCAAAATTTGGTACAACCTTTCATTTCGGAATTTGAACCAAAAAGGATGTATATTTGTCATCCATTTAAAAAGACAAACCACACTGGATTTTTCTTGATAGGACTAGAAAAAACTCAAATGTATCAATAATATCCAATATGAAAAGCCTAATGTGGTTATCAACTCACCACATGAAAATCTACTCAATAATTAAATTAAGACTTTTTCTGGATGACTTCTCCCAAAATTCACAGCTTTAGCTGCTGATGTGTTGTTAATTCACTAGACCACAATGCTGTAAACCCCAAATGAATCATATGATCATCCAAACATTCCCATAAAATTATATACCTAAATTCCAATGATATTAAATTCTTGGACCATCAATTGTAAATTTCCACCATCATTCCATACAGTGAGAACCGACACATCACTGAATCGATCGTGTTCAGATCACCAAAAACCATTATGGGCCTAAGGTCAATGCTTGATCCCCTCTTGATATCAAATCTGGGTTCATATCTGAAATTCATGAAGGATTCCATTGAATTTGACCAAATTTAGTTACTTAACTCAAAATACTATAACGATTTCTCATGGATCGATCTCAGGTACCCTTGATCCTCCTCCCATGAGGGTCGCATCACCATGACCGACATCACACTCCCCGCCATAGGATCATCCTTATAATTTCATCACTTAATAAATTTTCAATATCTATAGACAATGATTTATCCATCACCAAACATGATTTATTGATGAGTTTGAGGCCCCTCATCCCTGAGAATCATTATAAAAGGTAATTCGCTAACAGATCCTAGCATAAGGAAATAATACCCATTGATCTCTTCAAAAAACCTTCCAACAATGAGGGTCATTACTTTAAAATATTTTAGGTGTTCTTCACACCATCTAGATCATTCCTTAACTCTCTTAGAGTTCCAACCCAAATGGATACCATCAAAACCATACGTGTGTCACTACTATCAATCCACACTCATGCATCAGTCACATTAAACTCTGACACTTCCCTCAAGGTTCAATGCTAGATTGGATGTGTCATTGCACCTGATCTATCCACATTCATGTTCCCACCACCAGAACAGAAAAACTCTTACCTAGAGGCCTCATTCCATTATGCCTATAAGCTACTCATCAAACCCACCCCATTCCTTATCCCACACAAATAGCTACCTATTTTATTAATAATCATAAGTTCATTCTCTCATACTATCCAAAACCATAAATCAATGATACAATGCACCTCAAAAATGATCGTTACCCAATGATTCAACTAAATCTAAATGGTTTCACACTTCTACACAACATGATCACACCAACCCAATTCAAACCTAGTAAGTCACATTATATAAAAACCAATCTCATGAACCTAATACATTTTCCAAGCTCTCATACCATCCAAAACCACAATTCAATTATACAATTCACCTCCAACACACTCTTTCCCAATAATTCAACTAAATATCAATGGTTCCACACTCCTACACAACCTGATCACACTAAACCAATTCAAACCTAGTATATAGCATGATATAAATGCCAATCTCATACACCTAAGACACTATCCATGACTCTCATGAAATCCAAACATAAAAAGTGGAGTGTTACCTCAATGTTTTATAGAACTAGTGGTATCTCACCACAAATAACCCTTCATGAAACCACCCTAATCCCAAGAGTCATTCTTGATTTCCACTATGGTTCATTTATTCTCTATCTATTCTCCAGAGGGCCCGTACTAAGCCAAAATGGTCAGGAACTTAACCAGTCCTACCCTTGACAAATGTGTGGGCTACTGAAGCACCAGTACTCATAGTGCTTTTCATTTTTAGAGTGCCATTAATTTTCACATGCATCCCAAAAAAACCCTTTCGGGGATTTTCTCATTGATAGGAACCTCATTCTTGATCCACCTCATATTCACTAGGTCTACCCCCACATATATAAGCATTCCCAATGAACCTCATACACCTAAAACCACACATCCTAGAGTATAACACGTAGTTTAGATTCTAATTGAGTATTTAGAAACACCTTACTAGATCCAATTCTACCATCCACAATTCTCATTGAGGAACCTTCCATAACTCACACTAGGGATTTAAAAGGCTTATACATATGAATGACTCTAACCCTCCCAAAACTAGACTTAATACCAAAATAAATCACACCCAATTTCTTATTACAATATTCCAAAGGAATATAATGCACCTAAAGCACATAACCTATAGTAACCTTCATGCACCAACATCATAATCTGAAACATCTATCTCTACCTTACACACCTAGGGTAACACACAAGCTTAGTTAACCCCTCTCATGGATCACCCTCTAAGATCACAAGGCACCGAATAGAAAACATGGAGTCATGATTAAAAAAGGTCATTAGGTTCTCCCACCTATCCAACCTATCAATACAAGTCTCACATAGGACATAACTACCAAGATGACACTCACCCCCATTCCAAGGTCACATGACACCCAACCTATCAAACTCCCACTATAGAGAATAAAAAACAAGTTTGAAGCTATTTAATCTTACCTATTAATGATTTAGACATAGACAAATAGATAAAAAAAGTAGTTATAACCTAATATAAATCAATGTCACATCTCTAACTACAGTAACAAAAAAGTAATGCTTCTACTAATCCAAACACCCACATCACAAAGCTCTTATGATCATAGAGATATCACATAACCCGATCATTATCAACAACCCTAACTACCCATACCCAGGGTTAAAAAACATCAATTGGGACTACACAACATAAATATATATAGGGTTCACAATTTTATCCAATCTATTTTTTCTTATATAAGAAATTCTAAACAAAAAACCAGTTAAATGAAACATTGATTACATGTTGTAGAGGAAAATTATTTATAATTTTTACTTTGAATTTTATTTATCTAACTCCATACAATAATCAAGGTAAGAAATTTCATAATTTAATTTTAACTATTTGCTTTAACTAGAAGTTTTCATTGATAATGTTCAGATAAATAAGATGTCAATTTCAATTTATGGAGGAAATTATCTTTAAGTTGTAATTGGAATTTTATTTAGAACATATGTAATAACATGGATCTTCATTTTAGGTATGGATCTTGATTTTGGGAGTTTTGCGGGGAAAAGGAAGATTTTTGAAATTTTTTAAGTACACATCGTGTACTCTTCTGTACACGTCATGTACCCATTTTAGGCATGTAGCCATGTACTGGCCATGTAACGGCTGAGTACATGGTTATGTGGACCACCTAATGTAGGGGCTAGTTGAGGATAGTACACGGAATATACATTAAATTAACACGATGTGTACTTTTCTTTTTATTTGATTAATTGGACCAGGGTTGTGTCTAATCTTCATAATTGTCTTATTATAACCTTGGTTCATCTAGGAGTGATCGGGAGTGATGATCAAATTTTAAGACATTGTTTCTATGTACAAGGTCTGATTCGTACTCCGCCGGGTGCTTTGGAATACCACCAGTGAGTTTTTCCTTCTTCTAGAGCCTCTCTTCCTAGTTCATCTTCTTTCGTGGGTTATTCAAGGTTTAACAATTTTGACCTTTTGTAGATCTATGATGTTCTAGGATGATTCAAGGGCCGAAATTTGAGAGTGTTTATCATGCAACGTTGAGGTAGGTGGTTTGTTGCCTTTTGTAGTTTTTCTTTGAGTTATATGTGCCTAAGTGTAGATTACCCATGATTCTAGTATTTTTTGTTAAGTAATTGAACCTTGTTATCATCTTCCTAAGATTTATTGATAGATTAAAGGTTTTTTTGATATATATTATACTAAATTTCATGTTTATGGGACAACCCATGTGTGTGTTTCCTTGTTTGAATGTTTATAGTAATTTAGTCCAGGTTTCCTATGAGTGAGACCTTATTTCCTTGCCTTTCTTGTTAGGTTGAAATTATTTGCTTAATTTTTTCTTGTTAAATTCTTGTGTTATGAATTTTAGATTATTATAATTATAGTTATTGAGATTAATTTTGGATTCTATATATTGTTTGTGCATGATTGTATTACACAGGGATGTGAGAACCTGGTGTAGTTAGACCATAGGGGGAATTGACATTGAGGGCTTCCCTAGAGTGTCTATTACTTTTACATTATGAGACCATCGGGGGATTGATGGTGAGTGCTCCCTTAGTGTCTATATTATACTATTACAAGACCATATGGGGAATTAACGTTGAGGTATTCCCCAGAGTGTCTGTTACTTTTACTTTCTGATACCATATGGGGGATTGACATTGAGTTCTCCCTTAGAGTGACTATAGTATACTGTTATGAGACCACAGGGGTAATAGACATTGAGTTCTTCCTCATAGATTCTATAGTTTATTATTAAAAGACCACAATGGGGATTTACGGTGATTACATCCTCAGAGAGTCTTTGTTTTTTATAAGACCAAAGGGGTTAGACTGTGTGAGATTTCTTAGACGGTCGTTATATCTTTATTGAATTGATGATATGTTGAACCAGAGGGTTTAGGCTGTGATAAATTTACCAGAGGGTTTCTTGTGAATGATTGATTGATTTTGAAAAGTCTTCCAAGCCCAAGCACAATCTTGGACTCGGTCTTACATGATTGTTAGATGGTCTTATGAGATATCTTCTTTTCTATTGCATAGGGTATATAGAGCTTAGAATTGATCTCATGATTTCATTATTCAATGGTTTGAATAATTAATAAATGGAAATGAATGTAATTGAAAACATTCGGATTTTTTACTTTTGATTACTTCTTAGTTTATTGCTTCATTTTGCATATTTCCTGCTATATATATTCACTGAAAGTTGGGAACAGATCTTTTGGTGTTTTCCTATTATGATTCGTCTCACACCCTTTTTAGGTCATTCTTTTGGACCCAAACAGATTATATGGTTGCAGGTATAGATAAGTTCAAGCTCCCTTCTTCAGCAGGTTCTTGATTATTGTTGGAGCTGGAGAGCATAGGACCAAGATGTGGCTTGTGATGCTGTTGGAGTTTACTATTTTATGTACTTTCGTTTCATTATTTTGTTTGCAGAATTGTGACTTGTTTGGATTTTTTCCTAGATAAATTTGACATGCATTATTTATTTACATATTCTACAGTTTTTTATACTATCATTCTTCTGTTGTTTACTTCTTTTGTATGGTATTACTACTTCTGCTACTGTTTATTGTTTATTTCTACTATGTTACTCTTCCAATGAGAGAGTATTTTCCCCATTATCATGCCCAAGGCCCTAGATGATAGTTGGAAGCCTCTAGAGTTTAGGGAAATGTTCTTGAGGCCATGTGACCAACCAAGTACGGGGCACCTTTGGGAGGAACCCGGAACCAGGACATTACAAAGTGGTATTAGAGGTGAGGTTTCTTGTCTGCATTGTCTAACTGTTTGGAGCCTATAGACAGGGATAGTAAAAAATAAGTAGTTGGTAATAAATTGTTCTCGAGATTAGCTAACCCATGTATAGGGAAAATCCAATTTACCTTGAATATTGCAATTTTTTCTGGTTTTATGATTGTTACAGTTGATTTGATTTCACCATTGGGTGATTCACTTGTATTGTGTTGTTATCATTGATATTATTGAGGTTCTATTTATATTTAAACTTGATGAGATGAGGTTATTCCATCTCATGCATTATATAGTCACATGATAGGGATCACATGTCATTAATTCTTGTCATGCCATTTAGGTTGAATTACTGATTGCACGTTGTTATGATAGATGTTGTGGTAGATATGTATAATGTTGTGATATATGCCTTGATAGAATACCTACAATTTTTATAGGGTATTGAGATATATAAATTTTAATTTGGATGGGTACCAAACTTTGGTCCTTGAGGTGTCATGGGCCCTCTTGGATTAAAATTTGGTGGACCATGTATGATTTTTAGTTGAATTTTGTCAAGTTATGATATGAATAAGGATGCAAAACTTTGATTTAGGGGATTATAGGCTCTCATGTGTCATAATTGTTCATTGCATGGACAAATTTTGGGTTTTTAAGGGTTATAGAGGAGTTTTAGAGGCTTACTATCCAAAAACCCAGACATCACGGCGTGTGGTGTTATTAACACAGGCCATGTGTTCTTCTATTCTGGAAGAAACAACGTTTCTTAAGTACACACTGTGTACTATATGTACACGCTGTGTAGTCTTTAACCGTGTGACTGACTGTGTGAGAAGAGACACGGGGTTGGGAAACTTGGGTAGAACATGTTGTGTACTAGGAGTACACACCGTACCAAAGAGGCCATGTATCCAATCGTGTGACTAACGACACAGGTGGATAAAACTTAGGTTTTACATGTTGTGTCCTATTCTAACACTCCATGTAGAGTTTAATTTCGACTATGTGACTAATGAAATAGGTGGATGGAAATTAAGTAGTACATGTCATTTTTAGTGTGAACATGTTGTATAGTGTAACCTAAGAGAGAACTATGTGGTTTGAGCCATGTAGATGAACTTGGAAAGGAGGAAAAAATCATGTACATGCCATGTTTGAGGATGAACACACCATGTGTTGGGGTGTTACACAACCAGGGTTGGAAGGGGTACACTCCCATGTAAGGCTAAAAGAGAACACACCGTGTGGAGGTTATACACACTGTGTAACCCTATTTTTTGAAAAAATTGGATGTTTTTTCTCATGTTCCTTTCTTTCACTTATAATTTTTAGTCCTTGATAAACTTTAACTGAGGTGTGTGCTTGACCTTGCAGAGTCATGACACCAATATTTCCTCCGGTTGTACGCCAGATACAGGGCAATGATCAGACACCGGAAATGGTAGATCATGGACTACCAGCATATCCTCCATTCGTTCCCATCTTGTCACCAGCTGTTATACCAGACACAGGTGCTGATTCATAGTTTATAGAGGGATTCATGAGGTTTATTAAGACTTTCCAGGGAGCAATTCATCATGCCCCATCAATGGAATAGTTGAAGGGGCTTTTTCAGCAGCATCATCCTATAACTTTATCAGGGGATGGATGACCTCAAGCTGAAGAGTCGTGGTTATAATCCATATTTTCTATCTTCGATAATCTAGAGACACCTCTTGAGAGTATTGTGAATCTCACAACCTACATGCTTCGATATTCTACCAAGATATGGTGGGATGTGATATCATAGGCAGGATGCCAGTGAGTTATGCCTTGCGATGAGTTCCAGCAGACCTTCTATGAATTTTTCTACCATGAGACCTTGAGAGATGATCGAGACCAAGAGTTAATGGGTCTAGAAGAGGGTACACTTAAGTCATGGAGTATTCTTCTCACTTCGTAGATCTGTAGTGATTCACACCCATTCTGGGGGGTGATGAGTTATTTATGTCCAAAAAGTTTTAGGATGGTCTCAAACATGACATCTGATCCCATGTAAACATCTTCATGATGACTTCTATATATTTTATTGTCAACTAGATACTGATAACTGAGTTAAATATGAGGTAGTATGGATCTATGAGCCCGGGTGTTTTGGAATCTAGAGTTGGTACCCCTCCGACTGATAGTAGGAAGTGTCGCATGGGAGTCTATGTGTGGAGATCTGAGTAGAGGGGATACTTCTTTAGGTATCTAGGTGGTATGCTACCAGTGTGGTAAGAGTGTGAATATGAGATCTCAGTGCCCGAGAGACCCATTAGAGTGTCGATATTTCTGAAAGATGGGCCATATTCATCATTGTTTCCAGTTTTTCTCACCAAAAGCTGGTGATAAGTGTTCCTTTATGACTCCATGTCTAGGAGAAGGACCACTAGTTTCTCATTAGCTTGGGAATTGAAGTACTTTTGACTGTTAAGGTTGAGGAGGAGGTTATGGTCATGTTTTCCAGTTGGCAGGCTTTCAGGGACAGCAGGGTGGATCAGCTCAGGGTAGTCAGGCAGGGTCATAGGGCCACAGTACATGTCATAATTTTTTAGTTTAGCAAACCCATTAAGAGAAGGATACAAGACCCTCTATATTTAGAGGTACGATTCTAGTTTCCATAGTTTGAGCTTCTGCACTTTTTGATAAAGGGGATTCTCATGGTTTTATATAAGTTGTCATCATGGAGAGCCTTGGTCTCTGTATCTTTAATTAGAAATATGTTATGATTCTAGAAACTTTGTTGATGATTAGAATGACTAGTGTACTTCAGTGAAAGGAGTTCCCTATTGAGGTTGATTGGTGTCACTTCTTATGGTACCTCTATTTCCTAGAGATGATAGGCTTCGAAGTCATTCTCATAATGGAATGGTTAGTATCTTTTCAGGCCTTTGTTGACTTCTATCGCCATAGGGTGAGTTTTATGTCACTAAAGGGAAGGTCTTTTCTACACAATGGTGAATGGGATGTTCAGGTGAGCAGATCTAGACCTGAGCATATTGGGTTTGGAGGAGTTATAGAAAATATTTCTAGTTTATATCTGGATGAATAGGGGACTTCACAAATAGACCTTCCTCCAATGGTGGATCATTTTAGGCATATATTTCCAGATTAATTTTCAGGTTTACCTCCAGATAGAGAGTTATATTTATCTATTGATCTTGTTCCATGAGTGGAACCAGTTTTTATTCCTTCTTATAGTATGGGTACACTAGAGTTATTGGAGATCAAGAAGTATTTAGAGGAGTTATAAGAAAAGTGTTTCATCTGAACCAATACTTTTCCTTGGGGTTCGCCTGTCCTCACTACTATAAATTGGACCATTAGAAACCACCATTGGTGATCTCTAATGTTCTTTAGATGCCTCCTTACATTCATCAATGGTGGTCTTTGTAGGTGACCTAACACTCAGCCGAATAACAGCCATTATTGGTTCGAGCTATAGCGACCTCCGTTGGCGGTCGCTATAGGTAACCTAAAAATTTTCCTATAGCGACTGCTAATGGTCATTTCTAGAATATGGGAAAAAATCCACCCATTATAGACTTCTATAGCTGGCCGCTAACCTGGGAAAAATTTTCCAACAAAATTACAGTTCTGCTTCTCAAAAAACAGAAACATAGCTTAAATCGGAAAAAAAAATCAATTCCAAACAGTAGAAACACTAGGATCCTCAAAAACAATAAATGAGAGACATACTTATTCACATGTCCAGAAATCCAAATAGCTCCAATCCATTCCAATATTCTTCTTCAATAAACCTATAATAAGATACAAACAAAAAAACTAAAAAAATAAAATGAAAATTGGACATATTGATTTAGTTAGTATATATATATATATAATGATCAAATTGAGCCATTAAGTCGTTAGGTCATTAGGCCATTAGGGCGTTAGGTTGTTAGGGCATTAGGCTGTTAGGTAATTAGGCCGTTAGGGAATTAGGGTGTTATAGCGTTAGGCCGTTAGGGATTTTAACCCTTAGGGAGTTTGGATATTTGTACATTTGGGAATTTGGCCAATTTCCAAGTCTCCATTTAGAAAATTGGCCATTAGGACAATAGGATAATATACAATTCAACCATTTGGTAATTAGGTCAATATGTTAATATACCATTAGGCCAATATGAAATTAGGTAATTAGGACAGTATTCCATTTGGCCAATTTTCCATTAGGACATTAGGCCTTTGGGTCGTTTGGTCGTTGGGTCATTAGGTCGTTGGGTCGTTAGGTCATTGGGTCATTAATCTGTTGGGCTATTAGGCCATTGCGCTATTAGGTTGTTGGTCCCTTAGGTCATTAGGGTGGTAGTCCATTAGGGAATTAGGCTATTAGGGCATTAGGTCGTTGGGACCTTAGGTCGTTAGGCCGTTAGGCCCTTAAGCCCTTAGGCCATTAGGCACTTAAGCCCTTAGGCCGTTAGGCCGTTAGTCCCTCAGGCCGTGAGGCCGTCAGGACCTCAGGACCTCAGGCCGTCAGGCCCTCAGGCCCTCAGGCACTCATGCCGTCAGGCCCTCAGGCCGTCAGGCCCTCAGGCCGTCAGGCCGTTAGGGCCTTAGGGTGTTAGTTCATTAAGCGGTTAGGTCCTTAGGTGGTTAGGGCATTAGGTCTTTAGGGCATTAGGGTGTTAGGGCCTTAGGATGTTAGGGTGTTTGGCCATTTGGGTATTTGGTAATTTGGCTTATTGGCCAAGTCTCCATTTAGACAATTGTTCATTAAGCCAATAGGCTAATATTCCATTAGGTCATTTGGTCATTAGTCCAATAGGCTAATATTCCATTAGTCCAATAGCCTAATAGGACATTAGGATAGTAGTACATTAGGTAATCAGGATAGTAGTCCAATTGGCCAATTTTCAATTAGGCCATTAGGCCATTGGGTTATTAGGTCGTTGTTCCATTAGGTCATTGGTCCATTAGTCCATTGGTCCATTAGACCATTGGGCCATTATGTCTTTGGTACATTATTCCGTTAAGGCATTAGGCCATTAGGGAGTTTGGCTGTTACGACCTTTGACCATTAGGGTGTTTGTCTGTTATGGAATTTGGCTGTTAGGGCATTAGGGAGTTAGGGAATTAGGATGTTAGGGTGTTTGGCCAATTCGTCTTTTTTGAATTGGTCAAGTCTCCATTTATCCAATTGGCCATTAGGCCAATAGTCTAATATTTAATTAGTTCATTAGGCCAATAGGATAATATTCCATTAGGAAAATAGGACATTAGGTAATTAAGACATTAGGTAATAAGGAGAGTAGTCCATTTGGGCAATTTTCCATTCGGTCATTAGGATGTTGGGCCATTAGACTGTTAGGGCATTAGGCCATTAGGGAGTTAGGCCACTAGGGAATTAGGATGTTAGGGAAATAGGCCATTAGGACATTATGGTGTTAGGGAATTAGGCTATTAGTGCATTAGGGCATTAGTCCATTATGGTGTTAGGCCATTAGGGCGTTAGGCCATTAGGGCATTTTTTCTATTTGGGCATTTGGGAATTTGGCCAATTGGTCAAGTCTCCATTTATCCAATTATCCATTAGGTGAATTTTGACATTATTCCATTAGTTCATTAAGCCATTACACTCACTAATCTACTCTAGTATTGACCAACTTTGTTGTTCGTACATGATGAGGTGGTTTGGAAAGAGGTTTGGACTACCATTCGGCTTCGTTCACTCAACATTGAACTATATAGAGTAAATTTAATTACTGAATACCCCCCCAACCCCTACCCCTTGTATAACCCCCCTCCCAACCCCTAAATCATCCACCCCCCCCACAAAAACTCCTCCTAGATAGTCCCCCATCCAAAAAAATCCCTCACTCCCCCTCGGACAGACCCACTTCCCCCCACCCCCCCCCCCCACCCCCAGACATCCCCCCCTGAACACCCCCCCCCCCCCCACACACACACACACACTCTGAATAGCCCCCTCCCCCAGATAGCACCCCCCATCTCCCACTCCCACCACCACCCCCCAAAAAAACATCCCCCAGACAGCCCCCCACCCCCGGACATCCACCACTCCCAACCCCCAGACAACCCCACTCCCAACCCCCCAACACCCCCCACCCCAGGAACCCCCCCCCCCCCCAACCGCTTGTATAGCCCCCCCCCCCCCCCCCCCCCGCAGCCCCACACTCCCCCCCAGAATCCCCCTAGCCCCCCACCCCTGGACAGTCCCCACTCCCACCCCCCCCCCCCCACCTGCACATCCCCTCCCCCTCCACCATGCATCCCCTAACAGTAGATTCATTTTCAATTACACATGTGCAATGTGTCACTTTGATTATTATCAAATTATAACTAACACCGGATTTAGTAAACATGACTCTTAACTCTCTATCCAATTAATTATCAATAAATTCAGCATTTACATTTTTTTAACAATTTATATCAATAAAAACATTCTAATCCATGTCATAAAAAACATACTAACAAGAATATTATATATATTACACTATCTAGAAACACAGTAGGAAAATTGTTATCATGGAATAAAGCCACAACATTGGGCATTAGGCGATTAGGTCATTTTTTTATTTGGGAAAAAGTCCATTAGGACATTTGGTCATTAGTCCAATAGTCTAATATGTCATTAGGCCAATAGAACATTGCGTAATGTGTACAAGTACTTACTATAAGAGCTGTAGCCTCTTGATCATTTCGATCACGAGTTCTCATCCACACCGACATTTTATCATTCGGTGCACCTTGCTCCCATAACTATATACCAAAAAAATATAAAAATATAACACAAAACCATATTAAATAATAAATTAGAAAAATGAATAATAAATACATCATGTTGAATCTAAGACACGTGATGAGTCTCAAACCTATGAGGTGGTCCCTACAATGCTCAATTCTTGGAATGGCGTGATGACACCTCCTACATTCAATTAATTCAAATTCCAAACAAATATAATGTCACACATTCTTGAAAATATATATACCCAAATAAATATACTAACCTCAAAGTCCTCAGTAGACCAATATTAAATTAATTCACACCATTGAGACGGGAGAACACCTCTTGGGACCTTTTCTAGAATATCTGGGGAACCCACATTTGGTACCCAGTGCTCCCTCTTGACTTTGACTTTATAATATTTCCACATCTTATGAAATTTTCCCATACACACCAGCCAAAACTCATCGGGGCACAATTTTATATTATTCTATTTAATAAAAAAATCACACATGTTAGTATTTTTTAAACATAGTGAAGGAACAAAAATGGTATTCTTACCTGAACTTCCCTCCAAAGCTGGTCTAATGTATCCTTGGGGATAGAAGCCCATTCACGTGTGGTCAATGAAAATCGATGTGTCTTATGTAAGATATGACCCAGATAAAGAATAAATGTAGGTATAGTCAGTCCCATAAGATTAAATCTCTCGACAGATGAAACATCAAAGGTCATGTCAGAATTCTATGATGAAATGCCATGACTAGGGCCTCTCTTACGAGAGGAAGAAGCAGCCAATTCTAATCCCGTTGAAAAAAATTATACATAATTTGATATATGTTCATATATATATATATATGTCTTTATAAATTACATAAAAAATAAAAAAAAAGTTATAATCAAATATACCTCGACCCTGAGATGTGGATGGCTCAGATGGATGATGTCAATCTGCTTCCTGTTCCCCTGACATGCTTGCAGTCATAGAAAACATTAGTAAGGGGACCATCCAAAGTTTCAAAAAGATAAATTGGATTTTTTTTTTAAAATGTGTGTAGTTGTTAATAAAACAAAAAGGGACATAATAATTACTTGTAAATGGATTTTAAAAATTTATAAACTTAACAAAACATAAATAAAATTATGTACAAAAAAAGGCTTGTATTAAGAGGGTTATTTTAACGTGAATTGATTTAATATAGTGTACTATTTTACCTAGTTATTAAACATTCATATAATATAATACTTTTTAGCTTTTCTAGTAGAAATATATTTCTAATTTTACAATAAGAAGTTATAAATTCTTTTATCATGGGTAGGTGTGCGGCTGCAGGGGGTTAGGAGGGGGTTGTCCAAGGGGGAGGGGTTGGGGAGCTGGTCAGGGTGGGGGTGGGGTGTAGGGGTTGGGAGTGGGGTTGTCTGGGGGGATTTCTAGGTAGAGGGGGAGGGCTGTGCAGGTGGGGGCTGTCTGGGGCGTGTTTTGGTGGTGGGTTGTCTAGGGGAGGGGGGCTGTCTGGGGGGAGTTTTTTTGGGAGGGGCTGTCTAGGAGGGTTGTCCAAGGGGGGTAGGGAGTGGGGGCTGTACAGGGATGGGGGTCTATCTAGGTGGATGGGTATGGGTTGTGCAGGTGGTGTTGGGGGGGCTATCTGGGGGGATTTTGGGGGGTGGGTTGTCTGGGAGGGGGGCTGTTTAAGGGGGGGTTGGGAGTGGGGGTTGTTTGGGGCTAGGTGTGGGGGGCTATCTAGGTGGAGGGGGAGGGGCTAGGGGTGGGGGGATGTCCAGGTGATGGGGGGCTGTCTAGGTGGAGGGTTTGATTCAAACTAATAAAAAAAAATTATGTACCAAATTAGTTTTGGGTTGTTTAAAACAATTTTAAAAAACGGCTTTAAACTAAAGAGCATGAAAACAATTATACTTTTCATTAAACGTGAAAATCAACCATTTCTCCTTAAATGGATACTCTAACCCAATTTAATATCTTCTTAATGTTTAATTACAGTATGTTGATTAAGTTTTTGGGAAACAAAGGGAACATCATTGGGTTCATCTTGTTCAAATAAAAACACTCCTCACCGGGACATTTTCACAACAACTTTCCAACTAGGATTCGAAGGAAAAGTAATGAAGAATACTTGTTCCTCTTGTGATATCAAAATGAAAGGTTCATTATCAAATCATTCATTTCTATATAGAATATAGTTAAAATTCACCAATGTAAACTGATATTGATCGACTTTACTTCCACGCACCGGATCAACCCAATTACACTTTAACAATATGCACTTCAACCCATGTGCGTATACAACTTCAATGATGTCTATCAATTGACCATAGTAATAACCAGAATTGATGAATGGACAATTGATTCCACTATTTTGTGTTTCTCTTTTTTCATTAACATCTTTAATGTGAAATTGAAATTCATTAGAATCTATAGATTTATAATGACAATCCATTATAGATGGACCCTCAGCTAGTTGGATAAATTCTTAAGTTAGTGTGGGGTCACCTAACTCCCTTAGGTTATGAACCTACATAATTCACAGAATTAAATAATGATTTCTACAAAAATATATTAGTATAATACTTCACTCATAATGAAAATCAATTTATACATACAAAATCCTTATACCAATCATGAAATGATTCATAATGAGATTGTTGAATTTGATACTGAGTCACATGATACATATCTTCTTTTAGCTCATTAATGTGTTTCAAGAAAATGATAATGTGATGTTTAAATGATCAACTTATGTAAACAAAACATGTAAAAGTTAAACAATAAAAGTGATAAGACACTTACTAAATTAATGGTGCAACTGATGGAGTATTACACAAGATATATCGATGCGCTTTTATCCACTCAATGTTGTCCATATAAAATGTGGTTCTTTCTCCAACTGAACCATCATGAATCTGAGAGGGATTATCTAATTTTGTTTCAATATCCATAAGATATTCTTTAAAAAAATTAGTACACTCATCCATCAAATAACCATTGGCTATCGATGTCTCCAGACGAGATCTGTTGCATACAAATCATTTCAATGTATTCAGATACTGCTCAAAAGGATACATCCACTTGAATTTAATTGGACCATTATCCATTACATCATCATTTAGGTGCACTGTAAAGTGAACCATAACATCAAAAAATTATGGGGGAAATAGTTTCTCAAAGTGACAAAGTGTAAGTACAATTCGGTCCTACAAAATTTTTAAATCACTCATTATTTGATTTCTTAAACAAAACTATCTAACAAAATTACTCATCTCAATCAACGGTTGAACAACATTGGGGGATAAAAAATAACAAATTGCGATTGAAATAAACAGCTAAAGTAGAATGTGATTTTCATGACTTTTTAACCCTTTCAATGTCCTACTCGTTAGATTCACACACTTTGAAATATTCGAAGAGTAATCATCAGGAACCTTGAGCATCTTCAAAATAGAAAGAAATGTATCTTTCTCCTTTGTAGTCATTGTATACTATGCAGCAAGAATATATGCCTTGTTTCCATAAGATAACAGTAAATTCAACTGTTTCCTTAAACCTATTTCTTCCAAATCACGACGTGCATTAACATGGTCCTTTGATTTTCCACTGACACCTAAAATGGTCCACAATATATTATCAAAAACATTTTTTCAATGTGCATGACATCCAAATTATGCCTTATCATGTTAGTTTTCCAATAGAGGATATTGTAAAAAATACTTTTCTTTTTCCAATTGTGACTACGCTATCTACCCACACCACGAATATTAGGTAATGGATGAGCCACAAAATCCTAAAATTCATATACCATGAAAATGTTTTCTTCCTCAATCTGTGATAACATTTTGACTCTTGTCTTGATCTTTGGTGTTGGGATGAACTCTCTAGAACCATCAAATGTCACTTTGTCCTTTCTAAACCTGTGCTCAGGGGGGGGGGGAATTTGTGACCCATGTATGACCAATTTTTGGAATGTTTAATACATACATATTTTTTACTTTTATTACAACAATGGAAATAAAATTTTTCTTTCGTACTCCATCTTGATAAATTTTAATAAGTCGGGAAGTCATTGATTATCCACAATAAAGCAACATGCAGTTTGAACATTTAATTTGCTTCACATTCCTAATTCATCACACCATCACCTAAAATTCATTCAAATCATCAATCAATGGCTGAATGTAAACATCAATCTTATACCTCAGACTTATTGGTCCATCAATAAGTGTGGGAAGTAATATAAATTGATGCTTCATACAAAGCCACAGGGAAAGATTATATATAACCAACACCACAGGACATGTGCTATGATTTTCACCAACCATAGACTTGAATAGATTCAAACTATCTGCTTTTAACCCCAATCCTACATTACAAACATCATTAGAAAATTTGGGGTGTCTCTTATCAAAATCCTTCCATGCACGAGGGTATGTCGGGTGGGTTAACATATCACTTTACTAATTTCTTTCTGCATTCCATCTCATTAAATTAGAAACCTTAGATGACATAAAAAACGTTTCATCCTTGGCTTTAGGGGAATGTAATGCATTTTCATTATGTCAATTGGTTTTCCCTATTTTTCAGTCTGACTTTGATGAGTCTGATTTCCCCTTTTCTCTTTCCACCTAAAAGCTCTATAGACCATAAAAATATTCAAATGGGCAGTTTCTTTTCTAAACAACATACAATTTTTTGCACATGCATCTATGGTCTCATATGTAAAACCTAAGTTCTCTATAAACTTACGATAATGGTAATACGACTCAGTAATCTTAGTGTCGACAATAAGAACATTTTTCAATAACACCAACTGTATGTCGAATGATGTGTCTGACCACAGATTCCAAGTCTTCAAATGTAAAAACTCCACGATGAATGAAAAATTATTGTAAGCAGTACATTCAGGATATAATTCCTTTTTTTCATCATCAAGTACTTCATAAAACCTTCTTGAATCACGATCTACACCAAAGTGTAGATTTATCTCACTGGTCTCAACATTTTGGATGTAAATTTCTTCAAGATCCAACCCACATACCATTTCAGTAATCATTTCATGCATTAGATCATTCATCGTCGCATCAACATTCATCTGAACTGCATCTGTATTTTGAAAACAAATATATTCTTCCCCATGATGAGTCGAACTCTTATAATTTTTCAGAAATATGTTCAATAATAGGTGCTCCCTCATGGTATCTCGTGTGAATTGAAATTTGTTTTCACATTTTCTACATGGAAAACTGATATAGTCACTTTTAAATCCCCCAGTGAACTCAATAAACTACATAATTCCCTTGAAATAATATCTAGACATTTGATTTGGAAGATTAATCCAACTCTTATTCATAATAATATCGGTATAACAAATATTTACACAAGACTTCATGTTACATGCATTTTTTATATCAAATATATTTAAAATAGATAGACCAATTTCATGTGGACCATTGATAAAATAAACAATTTATATCTCTGTATAATAAACAAAAGAATAGATAATGGAATGGAAGTTAAAGCCCATGTCATCACCACCATGTCGGTATGGTAAATCTAATAATGATTCTATATTCAAGAGTCCCTAATCATATTTTGATTAAAAAAATTAAAAAAATGGAAATGAAATATTTCATAACTCTTGAAAGATTAGATGAAAATATGTATAATGAAGAAACTATATTGAGAATGAATTTAGTCTATAATTCCATAGAGTAAACATTTTTCAAGAAAGGAATATTATATCTATGGTAGATCATTATTCAAACATATTATATACTGATTTTTCTTCACATCTATTTAATTTTGCACAATAATTGGTTAATTTTTATCCTAAGTTAACCAATTGGGTCATCCAAAACAATCTTGTCAGCATTGAGCTGTGAATTTTTGGTTTTGTTCTCAAATTTGTTTCCATAAAGTGACTCACACTTATCATATTCTCCTCCTGTAAATATGATCATTGGTTCTATTGAATATATTTTCTTCATAATACGGAGTTGGATATGTCATGGGTCATATATAATGACATTACTTAACTCATTTGATCGGATGGGTGGGGGATTCGATCAGTTAAGAAAAAAAATATTATATATTGGGTATACTAAAAAATAGAAAACTAACATGAACAATATGGAATTTTTGTTCCACTAATATCATAATGCATAAATTTTTATACACTATAATCAAAACATATAAAGCAACTATAACTATATAAAGTCAAATACTAAATCAAAAAAAATAAAACACAACATAATAACCTATATGCATATATGGTACATGAAATAATTCATAAAATACTAATCTTGAACTATAAACCATAGTGACTAAGTTAATTCCTACCAATAAATCAAAAAATATAATTTGTGATGAAAGTGCCCAAAATCAATTAGCGATGAATGTTCCAATTTTAGATTTCTACATACATGTACATTGTATGTCATTCATACATGTATGATGGAAATAATATTTTCAAGTATGAATGTCCTCACATGTATGTGTATTCTATGTATGTACAATAAAAAATCATTAATTTTCATAGGGTGTGTATAAAACATTGTTCACTTCTTATTTTCTTCACACACACACACCTAGTTCACACACATTTTCCACTTATTAATTTATTCCCAAAGACACCTTCTATGAACACATTGTCCACTTATAATTTTCAATGCACATTTACATTTATGTGTGCATAGCCTCTTCCATGTGCATTAACTTAAATAATTGTGTGTGATACCTTTTCAAACCATGTGCCTTTTGCAATCTTGATCAAACAGTGAATACTTCATGCAAGAATATGTACAGTCTTCTCGAACTCAAAGAAATTGTATCTTTGTAAAAATAATGTCCCACTGCCTCTTGGATTTACACTGCCTTTCTGCCATCAGAGGTAGTAAATATTAACCATAAAAGATATAAATTAATCTCTAATTTATAGAAAAATAACTAATCTATATCAAGGATAACATCAAATATATACAATTCTAGAACAAAAAAATACCAATCTATCTTGAATTATGTTATCAATAGAGAATATTTGGGATAATGAATGTGATGCCCCATGTTGAATCATAGGGTCCAAGATAGTGTTCCTCATGTCCTCAAGTAGGTATTCTTTTATGAACGATGTTTTTACTAGTAGTAAGGGTCTGAATGTCATCAGTGCAGAAAATATACCCTTGGTATCAATAAATAAAAGGATAAACAATAACATAATAGAGTCAATAAAAATGAAAATCATAATCCACGGTAGGTATCTCAAGTAATATAGTAAAAACCCAAATACCCATAAAGTATTAGGTCAATAAAAGTGTGGGAAATAACAATAATGTGAAAAAATATTGATACATCACTCTAAATTCCATCCCAATTCTACCTCTAAACTCCATTCATTGTATACTAGCCCCTATCATCAGGGCCTTTCCCTTTCTTTTATCCCAGGATATGAAGTCTTCACATGCATCGAGATGCCCATGCATGGTGGGAATATGAAACTTGTAGGAAACAACCGATTTTCCTTAACAAATGAGCAATATTATAAGAGTTTATGTTGTGATAATAAATAAATGTGCATGAAAAAAACACACAACCTTGTTCGTAGTGGTCATGCGCTAAAAAAACATTGGATCCATGATAGAAATGTCGTTATAACAAAATTCAATAACTTAGTCAACCACAATTTCACATCATGTATTCCAAAACATAAAAAAGGTAAGAGTGTCAAGTCAAATCATAAAGTCCATCAAGACCCATCTCTCTTTTAATTAATCCATAAGTCCAACACATTTGTACACTCCCTTGGGCCTTTGAATCCCAAAAATACGCCTCAAGTCATGTCCTTGAATAACATCATGCCCTATTGTCACCTCAAGGTTTAGAACACATAAGTCTACCATGACCCTATGTGATCATAAAAAAATACAATATACCCTGTCATCGTTCTCAATCAAATCTTCATGGAACATATATCATCTTATCACACTCCCCCTTAAGGGATATTGAGCCATGATGAGTACACTAGTAACATTGGTACCATGCATAGAAAAACACAATATAAAATATAAAAAGTATGTCACATTGAAACGTGGAATATTATATAGAGGAACAACATATAATATTAATAATAACATATAGTATTGTAAAACACACATGTGATAAAACTCAAACATGGGTCTCATGGTCTATGCAAGCACACACATGTGTTCAAACCTCAAACATTTTCTCATGGTATACACACACACAAAGACATGTGATAAACTTAAGAATGGTATAAATCAGATAACAACACAACTTATTATCAATCCTGTCAACATATACATGGACTCTACATTGTATGTAACTTCTAACCTCAAGTAAAGTGTTAATTCTTCTCATACACACACTATAAACACACATTTTTTCATAATTCTTCATGCACACAAGCACGTAAACACATGAACTTCCATTTATGCACTTTTTATTCACACACAATATTCATATAATCTTCATGCATGAAATATTTTTGATGTAAATTACAAAAATCAAAACCCTAAAATGGAAATTAGGGAATACCTGATAGCATGAAAAATCTAGAAGGGTGGGTAGACGAAGGTGGTGTTGCGATGGAGAGGAGGGGTATTAGAGGGGAGTCAGAGTCGAAGGCAGTGTGGAGAGGGAGTGGATGGGCGGCAGTCCTGGCAGGGAGTTGGAGGAGGAGGCAGTGTGGTGGTGGCGGTGTAGTTAGGGAGGGGAAGGGCGGTGTGGTGAGGGAGTTTACGGGTGATGGCGTCAACGGGGAGCCTTAGGTGGAGGTGGTGTGGATTATCAGAAGTTGAACCAGTTGACGGTCAAGAATTGATATCCCTTTCCAAGGATTGATGATCTCTTAGATCATCTTCAAGGAGCTCAAGTGTTCTAAAATATTTAATTGAGATCTAGTTATCATCAGTTTCATGTTAGACCATCATATGTACCTCTTAATTCCTTTATGAGCACGTATGTTCTATATGAGTATGTGGTTATTTCGTTCGGTCCCATGAATGCGCTAGTAGTTTTCATGGAACTAATGAACTAAGTGTTCCATACTTACTTGGATTCCTTTGTGGTTTTTTTGTGGATTATATCTTGGTGTACTCTCACACTTGACATGACCATGCCACCCGTCTTGAGATCATTTTGAGTACACTAAGAGAACATCAGTTATATGTTAACCTCTCAAAATGCCACTTTTGGATGGACCAGATCCACTTCTTGAGTCATGGTATCTTGGAGACAAGAGTATTAGTAGACCCAGAGAAAGTGATAGTAGTTTTTTCTTGGGAGAATCCCAATAATTTATTTGAGCTATGAAGTTTTCTTGGGCTGGTTGGTTACGATATGTGTTTATACAAGACTTTTCATGCTTAAAAGAACCACTAATGAGCCTGAATAAGAAGGGTTTGAAGTACTTGTGGATAGAATCTTGTGATTCAGACTTTAAGGACCTAAAAGGGAGGTTGACTTCAGCACTGATACTGATTTTTATAGATCCAGTCAAGAGTGACACTGTATACTGTGATGCATCAGGTATCGGGAAGGGGTAGTTCTTATCTAGGGTGAAGGAGTCGTTGCGTACTGGTCTCGGCAGTTGAGGTTACATGAGAGGAATTACCCGATGCATGATCTCGAGTTAGTTGTAGTTGTGAATTCTTTGAGATGTTGGATACATTATCTTTTGGGAGATCATTTTGTGGTTTTAACTAACCACAAAAGTATCAAGTATATATTTACTCATCATGATTTGAAATTGAGATAATGAAGGTGGTTTGAGTACCTTCAGCCTTTTGACTTTGAGCTTGCCTACATGCCTAGGAACGGAAATTTAGTGGCTGATAAGTTGATTCGGAGTACTTGGATATAGGAAGTCCAAGAGGCCAGTAGTGAGTGGTAGATTATGGATCTATTCGCCAAGATAAATTTTGAGGTCCATGATAGACAGGGGCAGACGTTTCTTTATTCTATAGTTGTTACCTCTACTCTGCTTGATTGAGATTGAATGAGGTAGCTATCAGATTTCAAAGGCATAGTACTATGGGAGAGTGTGTCCGGAGGTGACCCTACTCCTAAGTGGACTGTATGAAAGGATGAGATCTTGCACTTTCATGGATGCATATGGGTGTCATCAGACATATACAGTGAGCTTTTATGGGAATTTCATTCCTCAGTTTGGGTAGTTCTTCATGGTGTCACCAAGATGTATCAAGATCTACACCATCAGTATTGGTGGCCAGGTATGATGAGGGATTTTTCTATCTTTGTTATGATATGTTTCACTTATTAGCAGGTGAAGGTGGAGCATCAACATCCAACATGGATTTTACAGTAGTTACCCATTCACGAGTAGAAGTTTAATAATGTCTCAATGGATTCTGTGACAGGTTTATCGATGTCTCCTCGAGGGAATGATGTAGTTTGGGTTTTCATTGACAGACTCTCGAATTTTGAACACTTCTTACCAATCAAGGAGACCTTCGGTGTTGATTAGCTGGGAATGTTGTATATACGTGATATTTTATGTTTTCATGGGGTTCTATACTCTATCATTTCAGACAGGGATGCATGTTTTACTTATCATGTCTGGAAGGGACTATAAAGGGCTTTGGGTACACTGGTACATTTGAGTACAGATTACTATCCCCAGATAGATGGCCAGTCTGAGTGCACAATTCATGTGTTGTAGGACATGCTTCGAGCATGCGTCCTAGATTTTGGGAGGTTCTTGGGAGAGACATATACCCATAGTGAATTTCACATATAATAATAGTTTTAAAGCGAATATTCAGATGGAACCTTATGAAAATTTGTACTATAGGCCATGATTATCACCCCTATATTAGATGGAGGCATGAGAGGTGGCTATGCTGGGACCTTGTCTTGTCCAGGAAACTACTAAGTAGGTGGAGTTGATTCAGAAGAGGATGGATACTGCACAGTCTCTCCAAAAATATTATACTAATCAATAGATATGACATCTAGAGTTTGAGGTCAGAGATCAGGTTTTCTTTCATGTCACACTAAGGTTGGGACACAAGAGGATTAAAATACAGGGGAAGCTTTCACCGAGATATGTCGGACCGTTTGAGGTTTTGGAGAGAGTCAGGCCGGTTTCCTATCAGTTTCAGTTACCTCATAGGTAGCAGCCTATACGCGATGTCTTATATGTTTCACAGTTATGGTGTTACTTTTCGGACATGTCGCACATTTTTCAACATGAGGAGATTGAGTTGGAGGTGGATGCATCCTTTTAGGATCACCCTATTTGGATTTTGGATCGCATCACAAAGGATCTTTGTGGATTGTATGTTCCTCTGGTGTGTGTTTTATGGTAGCATGGGAAAGTATAGGACGAGACTTGGGAGAGGGAGGTCGACATATGACCATAATGACCAGAGTTTCTTGAAGTTTCTTCTTCTCCACCCTTGGAAGGAAAATTCGGTGATGAATTGATTTAAGGGGGATGTTTGTAGGAACCCGGATCTTTATTTCTGGTATGAATCTTTATTTTGGTTGTTTTTTTTGGGAAAAGAAAGATTTTGAAAATTTTCTAAGTACACGCTGTGTACTCTTGAGTACATGTCATGTAACCAGTTGTCGTGTGTAGCCGTGTACTGTCCATGTAACGGCCGAGTACATGGCCATGTGGACTACCTAAAGTGGGGGCCGGTTGAGGCTAGTACATGGCATGTACATTAAATGAACACACCATGTATTTTCATTTTATTTTATTAATCAGACCAGGGTCACGTCTAATCTCTAGAATCATCTTCTTCTAACCTTGGTTCATCCAGGAGCGATTGGGATAGACGATCAAAGTTTGATCCACCATTTCTTCATCCAAGGTCTGATTCGAACTCTAGAAGGTGTGTTGGAATACTACCAATGAGTTCTTCCTTATTCTAAAGCCTCTCTTCATGATTCCTCTTCTTTCGTGGGTTATTTAAGGTTGAACGATTTTGAACTCTTTGTAGATATACAACATTCTAGGTCGATTAAAGGGCCTAAGTTCAATATTTTGTATCGTGAAACATCGAGGTTGGTAGTTTTTTTTTCTTTCATAGTTTTTCATTGAGTTATATGTTCCTAAGTGTCGATTACCCATGATTCAGGTATTTTGTGTTAAGGAATTGAACCTTGTTATCATCTGCCTTAGATTTATTGATAGATTAAGGGTTTTAGTTAATATATATTATGCTAAAGTGCATTTTTGTGGGACACCCCATGGGTTCGTTTCCTTGTTTGAATGTTTATGGTTGTTTGGTCTAGGTTACCTATGAGGTAGACATTGTTTCCTTACCTTTCTTGTTATGTTGGAATTGATTTCTTAATTACTTCTTGTTAAATTCTTGTGTTATGCATTATATCTACTTATCCTTGTGGTAATTGAGATTACTTTGGACTACTGGATATCATTTTTTCATGATTGTATTACACAGGTCTATGAGAACCTGGTGTAGTTAGACCATAGGGGGAATTGACGTTGAGGGCTTCCCCAATGTGTTTGTTACTTTTACATTGTAATACCATAGGGGGTTGATGGTGAGTTCTCCCTTATAGTGTCTATATTATATTGTTAGGATACCATAGAAAGAAATGACGTTGAGGGCTTCCCCAGAGTGTTTGTTACTTTTATGTTGTGATACCATAGGGGGGATTAACGATGAGTTCTCCCTCTGAGTTTCTATAGTATACCATTACGAGACCACAGGGGGAATGGATGTTTAATGATTACTTAGAGATTCTGTAGTGTATCGTTAAAAGGCCACAGGGAGAATTGATGGTGATTTCTTCCTCAAAGATTCTTTGTTTTTGTGAGACTCATGGGGTTACACTATGTGAGCTTTCATAGAGGGTCGTTATATCTTTATTTAATTAATGATATGTTGAACCAGAGGGGTTAGGCTATGAGAACCTTCCTAGAGGGCTGCTTATGAATGGTTGATTGATTTTGATGAGTCTTCCAAGCCAAAGCACAAGCTTGGACTCAATATTACTTGATTGTTAGATAGTCTTTTTAGACATCTATTTTTCTATTGCACAGGGTATACAGAGCTTAGGCTAGATCCAGGGATTTCATTATTCAATTGTTTAAATAATTAAAAAATGTAATTGAATGTAATTGAAAACTATAGGATTGTTTAATTTTGAGTACTTTCTAGTTTATTGCTTTGTTTTTCATATTTCCTTTTATATATATTCACTGATAGTTAGGCAAAAATATTTTAGCGATTTCCTACTGGGATTCGTCTCACATCCTATTTGGGTCATTCTTCTGGACCAAAATAGATTATATGGTTTTAGGTATAAAAAATGGAAAGTTCTCTTCTTCATTTGGTTCTTGATTACTGTTGGAGATAGAGAGTATGAGACCAAGTTGAGGCTTGATATGCTGTTGGAGTTTACTGTTTTCTATACTTTGGTTTCAATATTTTTTTCCATCATTGTGACTTTTTTGGCTGCTTTCCTAGATACATGTTACATGCATCATTTATTTACATATGTTGTAGTTCTTTATACTATCAGTCTTCCATTTTTTACTTCTTTTGTATGGTACTAATGCTTCCACTACTGTTTATTGTTTGTTTCCACTGTGTTAGTCTTCCAATGAGGGTATAGTTTCCCCACTATCACACCTAAGGACCTCATTGCTAGTAGGTATCCTCTGGAGTTTGGGGAAATGCGCTTGAGGCCATGTGACCTACTGGGTATGGAGCACCTTTGGGTGGCACCCGGAACCAGGAAGTTACAAAAAACCTCATAATAATCAATCCAAAATAATCAAAAATTGGTTATTTTATCTCATTAGGGGTTAAGTTAAGTAATATACCAGCATATCATTATATAGAAACACCATATAAATGATTGTGGGAACTTTAAACAATAGACCTAGGTCACAGTACAGGTAACCAAATAATCAATCACATATAATCATGTAAATGGAAAGTGGATACTATATGCTTGATATGATGTATGAACACATGATCTCCTATTATACCAGTCTAAAATATAAAATATCATAAACCAATAACCTCACAATCCAAGTGAATCACTCAAGGTGAAATAAAGCCAAATGTAATAATGAATGGAATGTAAATCAATACCATCCTTGGAAACATATACTTTACCTGTATGTGATCTGACTAATCCCAAGTAAAATCTCTATACCATATCCTAACACGCTCGTATCTTCTATCTACCTTATCTAGATGGAAAAAAAAGAAACAAGGCTCAGATACCAATTTGTATCATCCCACTACTACAATGGCCCATATTTTACATACATTGATATTGCTTCAAAGTTGAAGAATATTCATTACAAAGTAAAACAAAGTCATTACAAGAACATATAGGTATAGTGTCTTTAGAAACTAGGAAACATAAACAACTGGTTCATAAGATATATTTATTATCTCCTACTTATTTCATCATAACTGGACACCTTTTTGACATATCTTACTTTATACCCTTATTCATGACCTAGGGAAAAGAAACATATGAAAGGGTGATCTCAGATGATCAGTAAGGGTAAAAAAGGGAGATATAAATAATATAATAATCATAAGACATAAGAACATAACATTTGAAAATATTATCCAGCATATGAAAGATTAGGATATCATTCCATGGAATATATCATGAAAGTTCATAAGAATCAATGAAAATAATCCCAAAGTAATAAAATAATACATGAAGTTTTGTGAAAGACACATAATCATAGAAAATCATTTCATATTAGTCAAGGCTCATTTCCAAAACCATCACAGTGGACAAATTCCATTACTGAACTGATTTCACTCACTGTTTGAGCCCTGTATTACTGAACTGAGATAATTTCCCATTCTAGCCATGTATATCTCATTATATATAAATCCTTACCCAATTAATTGAAATGAGATATAGGTCTCACCCATCTCGTAGTTAAATCATTCTTACGTGTTCCATAAAAAACATAAATCATTCATCATAGCATAACCCAAGGAATAAAATGGGTTTCTTAAACATCATTCTACCATAATCCATATAAAAAAATAGATTTTATAAATAGAATTACTTCATAAAAACAATAAAATAATATTAATAATAGTTATAGAAAAATAACTTTTTTTAGATAATGTCATCTTAGATAGAAAATATTTTTGAAAAAATATTTGAAATTAATTTTTAAGGAAAATATCATTTCTTCATAAAAAATGATTTATTTTTTCAATATGCAATGCAATTTTAAAAGAAAATTATTTATTTGGAAAAAAACTTAAATAGTGTAAAGTAAGACTCATGAAAATAATATTTTATGAAGAAATAAAAATCCTTTAATGTTATTTTAGTTTAAAAAATATTTCTCCTCATACATTTTCTGAAAAAGTTAAAAATTATCTCGTATCAGATAACGAAAAAAGATTCCTTTCATACTTTTTAATAAAAATTCACCAATGGGTGAAATTGATGTTAAAAATTTTATAATAATATAAATAATATTACATATTTAGGAAACATGGTCATGGATGATAAATATACCCCAGTAAATACTTATGTATAAACAATCTCAGATAACAATGATATTATGAAATTATCTCTTACCTTAGATCTGATATCATGCATGTGTACCTGAACATCATGTATAATTATTTAAATAATTTCATTGACATATTATAGAATAATATTAATTTTTATTATATCATATATGATTATATTATCATTTGTTTATTTTTAACCTTTCATTATTACTCGTTATTTAGATATTAATTGTTTTATGTTCTTATGCATGTTTTGTCGAATAAGTTCTAGTTTTCCATCATAGGTCATAGTTATATCATTAAAAAATTACATTAACATAATATATACCATATTTATTCATTTTTTAAATTTATATAATCATTTTTTTAATGAATATAATGTAGAATGAATTGCATCGCATCATGGAGATGGTAAGTCATAAGTACGCACGAGCGACGATATCATTCCCATAATTGTTGAATGGTATTTAATTGGATGGTGTATAATATTTCATATTTAATATAAAATTATAATAATCATATGTCGTTATTATTTCCATCATTATAACCATCCAAGTAAGGTGGTGGTGAAAAATAGATTACACAACAGCATGGAGACGGTAAGTCGTACGTACGCATGCGTAGTGATTTCGTTTTTCATAGGATGGATAGAAGGTGGAATATGGTTGTTTAATAATTATAATAACATCTAAGTATATTATTTATACTCTATTTATTACTTTATAATGAAACAACTCATGAATAGTAAGTAGAATAAGAAAAAGTTTGAAAGAATCGATAGAAGAGATTACCTCTTCTTCGATGTGCTTCCTCTAAATCTCCCCTTAGATCACTAGCGTTGGTCTTGAAAGAAGAAAAAAACCTCTATAATGTAACTAGAAAAGTTTATAAGGTAAAATGGTAGGTTATTTCAGAACTTGAATGCTAAAATTGAATTAAATAGGTGAGGGAGGAGGTTCCCTTTTATAATTGGTGTGAGGGTCATTTTTGGGATCTCTGAAAATATTAATTTATAATAAAATAAAACCCCAACCAAAAACCTAAAAAATAACCCAAATTATAAAATGTGATTAGATAAGGTTTTATTCTCATCAAATAATAATTTTTTTTAAAATTATTTCTATCAATTTAAATCTTATCATTTTAATTAACACTTAGTTATCCTATTTAATTTTTAACTAGGGTAACGAATATTTCAATTTTAAAAGGGTGTAATATTTACTCATTTGATGTCAATTAGACCATAAATAAATACAATATAACATTTTAGAACATATAATAATTACTATATATTTTTAAAATTGTTTTATGATTTTTAAATAATTTAATAAAACATTATTTTCATAAACAAACAACAGTGTCAATTTTGACACTATTCAATTCATTGATTTTTAAAAATATTAATATAATAAGATAACTTCGAAAAAACTATTTTATTATACTACTAGGATGTCAAGGGAATGTATAAAATTCATTATACATATTAATTATCTCAAATTATATGTAATTTAATATTTTTAGTAACATTTATTTGTTATCTCTATTAATAAAATAAATATTACCCCAATATTGTGTAATTATTTAATATTATTATTTGTTGAATAAAAATTAAAAATAAAATACTATGAAGATGATAGATCTACTCGATTTCATAATAATGTATGTAATAGAATTTATATTCTGTAAAATCCAATGATTAAAATGTGATACTTATTAAATTACGAATGCAAAAACTTTGACATCACTTTAAATAAAGAAAAATAAGTATCACAATCTCTTATATAAGGCTTCAAATGGTCACTAACTCGATCCTTGGATGGTTATGGCTGAGATATAATTGAAAAATAGATTTTTTCAAGTGTTTTTCTCATTTTTTGGTTATTATAATTTTAATAAAAATTATTTTATTGGTTTTTCATCATTTAATTAATTTTTACATCATCAAAGAATAAGTCTTTAAGGTATTTATTTATTTCCTAAAAATTACAAATAAATTACAATGATAAATAAAATAATTATATATTTCAAATGAGTATTTTTAATTGGATTTATATTCAGTATAACCTTATATAAAAAATGGTATAATTATTAGAATTTGAGTAAGACATATTTAATTTTTCTTTAAATAAAATAAATTTATGTCCTAATCTCGTAAAATTGGATTCCAAAGGACACAATTTCGACCCAAGTATTATTTAGGTCGAAAAAAACTCATCCAATTATATTAAGACAATTTTTTGGATAATTTTAAAATATTATTATTACCCTTAATTACCTGATTTACCCTTTTACCTTATTAATAAAAATTACTGAAGTTACTATTCATCATGCCCAAAAATAAAACTAAGCTATTTAAATAATTTGGAAAAACTGATTAAAAATATGGAATCCATTTTTCAAAATTCAAATTATATAATTTTTAGTAATTAATTTAAAATTATTCTAGATTTCGGAAAGAGAGAACGTGTTTTTAAAAGTTAAAATATTGTAAAAGATTGAATTGTTTTTACATCTGAATTCAATGTAAAATTAACGTTAATGACATAAATTATATTGAATGATAAAAATATATTATATTTATAATTTAAAACAATTAAATATTATAATTTAACCATAAAAATATTTTTTATGAAAAAAGTTGTTTTCAATTAAAATTTAGTATATTTTTACTATTCATCAAAATTTGAAAGTTATCAAAAAAATATTAAAAAATCATCTGAAGTAATTTTTTATATCCTACATCCAAATAAAAACTTTTTTGTCATATAAAAATTATTAATGTGTCGAAATAATAATTTAAAAAGGGTTCACCATTAAAAGAGGGTAAAATTGCCCTTTTAAAAATATAGGTTTTTATAAATTAAATAGTGTTTATTCATACCATATGAAAAAATATCTATTTTATGAATATAAAAAATATTTTTCTAAGTATATAACATATATATTTCATTAATTTAATTTACTAATAGTAATTCACTCAATTTATTAATATAAAAAAAATACAAATATATACTTAATTTGTATTATTCATAAATAATTGGTAGCGAATGACTTCACCATACATATTCATAATTTAGTTATATTTATTCTTGATAACTGAACGGATAAGTTAAAATATTCATTTTATACTATGGGCATCTCGTGGTTTGTTTAAACTCATGATTTCATGCAATGAAAGAAATTAAATAATTAAAAATATTTAGAGAAAATATTTCATAAAAACGTCCAGGTGTTACATTCTAACCCCCTTAAACTGAATTGCATCCTCAAAACTCTTGAATTGGATACAAACAGATGAGGATATCTATCCTTCATCATATCCTCAAGTTCTCACATAGCTTCCTCAAATTGGTGGTTCTGCCACAAAACATTAACTAAGAAAGTGGTCTTGTTTTGTAGAACTTTTTCACTACTATCCAAAATATCAATCGGTTGTTCTTAATAAGAAATATCTTTTTCTAGTGGTATGAATTATGAGTTAAGTACATGTGAAGGATCAGTTATGTACTTTCTTAGGATAGATACATAAAACACATCATGAACTTGAGAGAGATTCAGTGGAAACTCTAATTGATAAGCTACCTTCCCAACATGATCCAGAATCTCAAAAGGATTGATATACCTAGGGATAAGTTTTCCCTTCTTTCCAAATCTCATTACTCTCTTCCATGGAGATATTCGTAGAGACGCCTTGTCACCTACTTAAAACTCTAGTTCATTTCATTATTTATCAGCATAACTTTTTTTCAACTCTGAGCTAATCTTATGTGTTGTTGAATAGATCTAACCTTTTGTGCCATTTCATAAACAAGATTAGGTCCTAATAGCTTTCCTTCCCTAACTTCATCTTAGAAAGTTGGATTTCTGCACTTCTTTCCATAGAGGGATTCATAAAGAACCATCTGAATACTAGAGTGAAAGGTATTTTTGTAAGAAAATTCTACCAAAGCTGGGTGTTGATCCCAACCACCTTTGATATCTATAGAGAAAGCTCTCAACATATCTTTTAGAGTTTGAATTTTCCTCTTAGACTGACCATTTTTCTAAGGATGAAAATTAGTATTGAAACTTAACTTTGTATTCAAATCCTATTGAATACTTTTCTAGAACTTCGAGGTAAATCTAGGATCCCGATAAGATATAATAGAAAGTTTTACTCCATTTAATCTTAACACTTCCTTTACATATATCCTAGCAAGATGATCAAGATAGAAATCCTCTCTAATATTAATAAAGTGTGCTTACTTCGTAAGGTGATCAACTATAACCCATATAGCATTATGGCCTTTAGATGTTTTAGGAAGTCTAACGATAAAGTCCATAGTGATGTTTTCCCATTTCCATTATGGTATGGGTAATAGTTATAACATCCCCTTAGACTTTGGTCTTTCAGCCTTAACTTTCTAACAAACCAAGCATCAAGATTCATATTTGGCAACATCTCCTTTCATGCCATCCCACTAGAAAAACACTTTTAGGTCCCTATACATCTTTGTGATTCCATGGTGAATATTGAATGAAGAACTATGAGCCTCATATAATAGATCCTTCTTTAATTCTAGTGTGGGAGGAATAAAAACCTGATTCATGAACCTTATTATTCCATCACAATCAAGGTTGAATTCAGGAACATCTATCACCTTCTTTTGTGGCTCTTCATCTTTCTTATGCTCCTCTTTAATCTTCACTAGTATATATGGTTGAACATTAAATTGAGAAAGATAATATTTCTCTACTTCCTTTAAAATATCAGGATATATCCTTTTCAAATCCATAAATATTAAATATTTTGTGATCCTCATCATGGGTAAGCTGGCATGTCCCTTTCAACTCAAAGCGTCTTCCACCTTTTTCTCTTTCCCAGGGTGGTAATGTATTGAGTAGTCACAATATTTAATCAACTCCAAACATCATCCTTGGGGCATATTCATCTCATTTTGTGTGGAAATATACTTTAAACTTTTATAATTAGTATATATATATCACACTTTTCACTATAAAGATAATTCCTCTATATCTTTAGTGAAAAGATTAACGCAGATAACTCCAAATCATGAGTTAGGTAGTTTTGATCATGGATTTTCAATTTTCATGATGCATATACTATCACCATATCATTACAAATGAGAACATAATCCATACCCTTTTTTTATGCATCATTTTAGATCACAAACATTTCTCCCCTACAAGGTAGTGTGAGCACAAGTGCATTGACTAACCTTCTTTTGAGCTCTTTGACATTTTCTTCAAATTCTTATTTCCACACAAACATAACATCTTTTCGAGTCAACTTTGTGAGTGGATTAGATAATAGTCAAAAATATTTCACAAAACATCGATAATATCTAACCAAACCAAGAAAACTTAGAATATTAGTTACTATTATTAGTCTTGATCAACATTAAATAACTTCTATTTTGGCTGGATCCATAGATTTTCCCTCTTTAGAGATTACGTGACCCAAAAATGGAACTTTCTGAATCCAAAATTTACACTTGGTAAATTTTTCATAAATCTTCTCTTTTATCAAGTTATTAAGTAAAATTATAAATCTTGGACAAGTATTGATATCAGTGTAGTTGGTATAATAAGTCATTAATGTGGGGAAGTGGGTATTTTTTCTTGATAGTGATCTTGTTAAGTTATCAATAATAAATGTAGAGTCTCATTGATCCATCTTTATTCTTAATAAACAGAACAAATGCACCCCAAGGTGATGCACTTGGGAATATGAATCCCTTGTTAATATTCTCTTGGATTTGCTTCTTAAATTCCTAAAACTCAATTGGTTACATTTTATAAGGTTTCTTTGAAATAATAATAGCACCTAGTATGAGTTCTATTAAAAACTCAACTTCATTATTTGGTGGAAGACCTAGTAATTATTCTGTAAATACATCAGAAAAATCATGTACAAAAGGTTTAACATTAATTGTTATTTTCTCCCCAAACATTTAAGATAGATAACCTTAATTTATAGGGATCAAGACCCATAAGATATAAGAAATTTATACTTGAAGTTCATACTCATTCTTGTGTCGATATATGATCATAGATTGATCTAGAATATGGAATGTGACTTCCCTTCCTTGGAAATTGATATGATATCAATATAGAGAAAGTCGATCCATGTTAAGAATCACATCAAATTACACTATCAGAAGGATTAAAATATTTTCAGGAAGTACTTTCCCATAAAATTAAATCGGAGAAAAATTATAAACTTCTATGAAATTATTGTTCCATTAGGAGTTTTCACAGATAAACGAATATCTAATTGTTGAGGTAATATAGTGATACCCTTAAAAAATTCTTCATAAATAAAAGAGTGGGTGGATACAGAATCAAATATAACATTTTCTAATTTAGATTGGATAGTAAGTGTACCTTTAACCACTTTATTATCATACTTCACATCTCCAGTAGTTATTTTATGTGACCTTACTTTCTCTTGGGCCTTAATAGTTTGATGAGGTTGATCATCATCAATAATCTGTAGATTTGGGCATTGATTGGCATAATAACCCATTTCCTTACACTTTTAACATTGAAGTGTATGATGTGAATTTTTTGTTTCCTTTTATCTATTCGCATCATTAGACATATTTTTTCCATCACTTCGGCATTCAACTTCCCAATGACCTGCTATTATACACTTAAAACATTTAATAGTCCCCTAATACAATTTTCTCCATGGTTCTTTCCACAGTGTTAGCATAAGGGAAAACTCATCTTCTTTTTATTGTGGTCTTTATATTCTCTCTTGAATTCCATTTTTCTCTTCTTATAAAACCCATAACAATGATGGGATACTCAAATCTCCATCGCAACCTTGAGTGCACATCTAATGATTTCTTCATAGCTATTAAAGTCCCTTATGGTTAATACCCTTTAGGGACTTGTTTTTAATCCCCTAAATAATCGAACAATTTTACTCTCAGGTTGGATAATAATTCCAGAATATTACCTTGAAAATATTGTAAAATTTACTTTTTAGGTACCAATGGATTTATCGTCCTTTTTCTCTTAATTTCATGGAAATATTTCTCTATATTTTTTCAAAGAATACAAGGAAAATACTTATTGAAAAATAAGTTATTGAAGTCATCTCATTTTAGGGATTCAATTTCATATCATTTCCTCACATTCTTGATAAGGTTCCACCATTTATTAGTTCAATCTTCCAAACGGTAGACTACTAAGATGACTTTATCATGTTATGAACATTGGAGAACTGAAAATATCTTTTCAGTGGAACTAATCCATTGTTCAACTACTAATGGATCAAATGACCCACTGAAAGAAGGTGGGAGATACCTCATGAAGGACTCAAAATAATGTTGTTCCCTCCCTTGTGTGTTTGGAAGTTCATCATGATTCATATCTTGGGAAAGTTGTGTGAGCATAGCTAAAATATTTTTCATTCGAGCTCCCATAACATTTGGTTTCTCAGGAGGACAATCATTATAACTCCCATCGCATTCAACATTAATGTGGTTCCTTTGGGTTCCATCCATTTACTAAAACCAAGAAACATAGTGTGAGAAACACTAATAATAATTGGAAAAAACATAATCAAGAATAAAGTTTCAATTTAGGACACTATAAGTTTTATCCTAAGTTATTCATGATCATGTCTAAAACACTAGTATTATAACTTATACTTCGAAATATCCTTTGGGTTCTTACTAAGGTTTTGTAATCCTAGTTTCCAAAGGTTAACTATACCTTTCCTATGATACCAACTATAATGACCCATACTTTACAAACATTAATATTACTTCAAATTTGAAAAATATTCATTACAAAATAAAACAAATCCAGAATTGTACCATATAGGTATAGTGTCTTTAGAATCTAGGAAACATAAACAGTTAGTTCATAAGACATCTTCATTGTCTCCCACTTATTTCGTCATAAATAGACCCATTTTGGACATATATTACTTAATACCATTATTCATGAATTGGGGAAAATAAACATATGAAAGGGTGAGATCAGATGCTCAGTAAGGGTAAATAAGGGAGATATCAATCATATCATAATTATAATACATAAGAACATAACATTTGAAAATCTTATCCTGTATATGAAATATCATGATATCATGCTATGGGATAAATCGTGAAATTTTATAAGAATCAATGAACATAATCCCAAAAGTCATAAATTAAGACATGAAGTTTTTTGGCATACACATAAGCATATAAAATAATTTTATATTAGTCAAGGCTCATTTCTAAGACCATAATAGTTGACAAAGTCCATTACTGAACTGAGTTCACTCCTCATTTAATCCATGTATTACTGAATCAAGATCATTTCCCATTCCATCCATGTTTATATCATAAGATATAAATATTTACCCAATAAATTTGATTTAGATATAGGTCTCACCCATCTCGTAGTTAAATCATTCTTACGTGTTCCACAAAAAACATAAATCATTCATCATAGTATAACCCAAGGAATAAAATGGGTTTCTTAAACATCATTCCACCATAATCCATTTAAAATAAATAGATTTCATAAATATAATTCCATCATAAACACAATTAAATCATAGTAAAAATAGGGATATAAACATAACCCTATCTAGATAATGTCATCTTAGATTGAAAATAATATTCATAAAACATTTGAAATTAATTCTTGAGAAAAATATCCTTTCTTCTTCAAAAACGTTTTCATTTCTCAAAATGCCATGAAAATGTAAAATAAAATAATTTATTTGAATATAAACTTGAAATAGTGTAAATGAAGCTTCATGTAAATAATTTTTTATGAATACATAAAAATCTCTTCATGCTATTTAAGTTAAAAAAACATTCTCCGCATACTTTTTTACGAAAAAGTTAAAAAGTAACTCGTATTGAATAACTACAAATGATTCATTTCATACCATCTAATAAAAAATAACCAATGAGTAAAATTGAATTTAAAAATTGTATAATAATATAAATAATATTACATATTTAGGAAACATTGACATGTATTATAAATATACCCCAGTAAATACTTACATATAGACAATCTCGAATAATAATGAGATTGTGAATTTATCTCTTACCCTAGATCCGATATTGTTCGTATATATCCAAAACTCCTGTATAATGATTTAAATAATGTAATTGACTTATTCCAGAATCATATTCATTTTTATGATATCATATATGATCATATTATCATCCATTTTTTAGTAACATTTCATTATTACATGTTATTTGGATATTAACTGCTTTATGTTCTTATGCATGTTTTGTCGAATAATTTCCAGTTATCCTTATTAGATAATATTTATATCATTAAAAAATGATATTAACATAATATATACCATATTTATTTATTATTTACATTTATATAATCAATATTTAATGAATATCATGTAAAATTAATCGCATCACATCGTGGAGATGGTAGGTCATACGTACACATGAGCGATGATATCATTCCCATAATTATTGAATGGTATTGAATTGGATAGTGTATAATATTTCATAATTAATATAATTTTATAATAATAATATATACTTATTATTTCCATCATTATACCCATCCAAGTAATGTGGTGGTGAAAACAAATTACACCACAGTGTGGAGACGGTAATTTGTAAGTACGCATCTGTGGTGATTTTGTTTTTCATAGGATGGATAGAAGGTGAAATATGGGTGTTTAATAATTATAATAATATCTCAGTATATAAGTGGTACTATATTTATTAATTTATAATGAAACAACATATGAATAGGAAGTAGAATAAGTAATAAGTTTGAATGAATCAGTAGAGGAGATTACCTCTTCTTCGGCGTGCTTCCTCTAAATCTCCCTTTAGAGCACTAGAGTTTGTCTTGGAAGAAGAAAAGAACCTATAGAATGTAACTATGGAAGTTGAGAAAGGAAAATTTCAGGGTATTTCTGAGCTTTAAGGATCAAATTAAATTTAATAGGTGACAGAGGAGGTTCCCTTTTATAATTGAGGTGAGGGCATTTTTTGGATCTCCAAAAATATGAATTTATAATAAAATCAAACCCCATCCAAAAACCTCTAAAATTACCCAAATTAGAATATTATATTAGATAAGGTTCTAATATCATAAACCAATAAATTATTTACAAGTATTTATATCAATTTAAATCTTATCATTTTACTTAACACTTAGTTATCTTATTTAATTTTTAACTAGGGTAGAAAATATTTCAATATTAAAAGGGTGTAATATTTACTTATTTGATGTCAATTAGACCATAAATAAATACCTTATAAATTTTTTGACCACATAATAATTATTCTATATTTTTTAAAAAAAATTATGATTTTTAAATAATTTAATAAAACATTATTTTGATAAACAATCAATAGTGTCAATTTTGATACTATTCAATTCATTGATTTCTAAAAATATTAATATAAAAATATAACTTAAAACCAACTATTTTATTATATTAATAGGAGTTAAAGATAATTTTTAAAATTAATTATACATATTAATTATCCCAAATTATATTTAATTCAATATTTTTAATAACATTTATTTGTTATATCTATTAATAAAATAATTACAACATCAATATTTTGTAATTATTTAACATACTTATTTTTTGAGTAAAAATTAAAAATAAAATACTATGATGAATATAAATGTATTATATTTCATAATAATGTATGTAATTGAATTTATCTTTTGTAAAATCCAACAATGAAAATTTTATACTTATTAAATTATTAATATGAAAACTTTAACATCACTTTTAATAAAATAATATAAGTGTCACAATCTATTCTATAAGGCTAGAAATGGTTACTAACTCAACCCTTGGATGTTTATAATAGATATATACTTTACCAATAATATTTGGTCAAGTTTTGGGTACTTTTATGGTTATTATAATTTGAATAAATAATTTTTTATTGGCATCTCATCAATTAATTAATTTTTACATCATCAAAGAATAAGTCCTTAAAGTAATTATTTATTTATGAAAAATTAAAAATAAATTACCATGATAAAGAAAATAATTTTGGATTTAAAATTAGTATTTATAATCAAATTTATCTTCTATATAAACTTATATAAAAAATGATATAGTTATTTAAATTTGAGTAAGACATATTTAATATTTCTTTAAATAAAATAAATTAAATGTCCTAATCTCATCCAAGTCGCTTCCAAAGGACACCATTTAGATCCAAAGATTATTTAGGTAGAAACACACTAATCCAATGATATTATGACAAGTGTTATGGTAATTTTATAATAGTATTCTTACCCTTAATTACTAGACTTACCCTTTTACCGTATTAATAAAAATTACTGAAGTTCCTATTCATAATGCCCAAAAATAAAATAAATCTATTTAAATAATTCAGACCTAATGATTTAAAATATGGAATACATTTTTCAAAATTAAAAATTTATAATTTTTTTTAATTAATTTAAAATGATTCCAGTTATCCGAAAGAGAGAACATGTTTTTAAAAGTTAAAAAATTATAAAAGATTAAATTGTTTTTGCATAAGAATTCAATGTAAAATTATTTATAATGGAATAAATTATATTTAATAATAAAAATATATTATATCTATACTTTAAAAATATTTAATATTATAATTTAACCATATAAATGTTTTTGATAAAAAAAAGTTTTTTTCAATTAAAATTTAGTGTATTTTCACTAATCATAAAAACTTGAAAGTTATCTAGAAAAATATTAAAAATTCATGAAAATTAAATTTTTATATACCTATTCTAGTAAAAAAGATTTTTTTTCATATAAAAAATATTAATTTTCCAAAATCATAATTTAAAAAGGGTTCTCCATTAAAAACAGTAAAATTTCCCTTTTAAAAATATAGGTTTTTATATCTCCAGTAGTGTTTATTCATACCCTATGAAAAAAATATCTATTGGATGAATATAAAAAAAATTATTAAGTATATAACATATATATTTCATTATTTTAATTTACTAATAGTAATTCACTCAATTTATTAATACAAGAAAAAATAAAAATATATAATTGATTTATATTTTTCATAAATAATTGGTAGCGAATGACATCATCATAAATTTTCATAACTTTGTTATATTTATTCCTAATAACCTAACAAATATGTTAAAATGATCATTTTATACTAACAAAGTATTTTGGTTTGTTTAAACACATGATTGTGTGCAATACAGGCAATTGAAGAATTAAAATTATTTAGGGAAAATATTTAATAAAAACATTCAGGTGTTACAATTACCCTAAACCAATGATCAATGCTCGAACTGGTAGAATGTTTTTGTACCTCAAGAATTCCTCCATGTATGATAGAGGCTTCCAACTAGAAATGTAGATCTATGGTGGTACAGTGGGGAGACTATATCCAAATATCAAGATATCACAACAGTGGAAAATAATACCGATCAGATAAATCTATAAAAGGAATTACATCTAGAAAGGTACTCAAAATAATCAAAATGTACCATGAAATAATAGATGAATTATATAACATACATGTTAGGTGATCATAATACAAAACCAAAAATAAAAATATATGAAGCTGGGAAAAATCTCTAACAATGGTTTTGATTCCTATCCCAATCCCAACTCTCATGCTATATCATAGCATCCCAAGCAATAACCAAGCATCAGGCCCTTACCCTAAACATATACCTGAAATCAAGTAGCATCTAATCAATTAACCAAGTGTTATAACATACCAAGCATGTTGTGAGTGAAACTCAGTAGTCTACCACCAATGGTATCTGTAAAATTACTAGTCTATATAGAGTGTATACAAAATTTCTCCAAGTAAACTATTCCAATACAACCATTTAAAACATTTAAACTAAATGTGAAAATAAATACCAAATTTGGGTACTGGATTCACCTCAGGATTCATACATACCTTCTTCAACCAATTTTGGGGTGTCTTTAAGAATGTCATAGTGATTGTTCCAACCCAACTCCTTTTGGGAATAATATGCCCTTCCATATCCAAACCACCAACACTCAGGGATAATATACCTATCCCTGAGGCCCTAACATCCACCCAAGGGATGAAGTCTTCCTCGGTTTAACCATAAACTATCATCCACCCAAGTAATATATTCAACCTTATTTTAAATATAAACTAGGGTCTACCTAAGGTATTTATTCATCCTAGGTTTAACCATTAATCAACAACCAAACCACTCTAGGTCCTTGTTCACATCGAGTTTAAAAATCACAACTAAAATTCAGTTTATTTTACTTTAAAACAAAATCACCCTAATAGATGTTTTACATTGCACATAAAACAATCCTCAACTCTATAACCATTTTCATAAAAACTATGTTCCTCATTTTATTTTAAAAAATGCTTCTTAAGACATCGTGATATTCTAATATTATTTTTCAATAACCCCCTTCCATTTTCATTTCTAAATTCTCTTTCAAATAACACTTCTGAATAACATTTAAAAAATCTATTCTCAAAACACCAATTCTAAAATACCATATATTTTCCATCAATACCATTACATAGTTCCATTTCTAAGACTGAACAGAATTTATTATTTGAATTCCCACTTCTAAAAGATATCATTTTCGAAATACCATTCATATTTCCATTTTCAAAAAATCAAATTAAATTTTATTTCACATTTTTTACTCCAAACCCATATTCTACTTACTAATAATAAATCCCACATAGGATCACCTTTAATTTGGGAAAAAATAATATTAAAGGGTATTTAAACTAGGGTGAAGATGATCATAAAATAATTAACATAAACTATTTTGATACATGGCCAAGCCAGCAAAACCACACAACACAAGACTATAAATTAAGGAAAGACTATGGGTTAATTAGAGGGACCACCTACCACAATTATAACTCCCCTTTCTTAAATTCTCATCCATAAAACCCATGACCCAGGATCATCCAAGTCCAACAACCAGTGCTCAAACCTCTTATGATCTTATCTCAAATAAAAAAAACTAATTAATTATAACGAAATTCTAAATAATTGATGAATAATTAACCAGAACAATTCACTTAAAATAAATGAAAAACTACTCATCGGGTACTCACACTATACCCAAATTGAGATCAACCATCCATTGGAGGTCCATTCCAACATCCCATCACTAAATCGGTCCAAATCCCTATATATTGGTACCAAGATAATAAACAATGGAATTTTAATTTATCACAAAACCCTATAAAAACATGCATCGTGTCGTACCATCAATAGAATGATGTGAGACATAATACAGATGTTGTATCAAGACATCCTCAATCTAGGCTACACAAAATACCCATTATCTTAGGAGGATTATACCATCCTATAGTGGAATCATTACTGAAATACACAATTGTAACATCTAAAATTAAATAAAGTATATGAGGATAGATACGGAGTCATAGCCTTACCGGAATCTCTTGATCGTAAGTGATGACATCCTAAACTACCAAGGATCATGTGAGATCCTTCAACCTTCAAGGAGGGGAGGATAATGGTGTGGGGGATGGTATTCGGTGAAATGAGGACCAAAATCTGAAGTAGAGACATAATGGGGTGGCTTCGATGAAACTATAGGGCTACCAATCACTTAAAAACTACTCAGGAGGCCATCAGTTGGCTGGTTTCATCCACCAACTAGCCACTCATGTGATATCGGCCAGCTAGTGAGGCTAGGTATCAATAAAGGCTTCTTACCTTTCCACAATCTTACTAGTGGCTTTATACTAGCTATCCAGAAGCTCTATATTAGCTAGTCGGTGGTGTTGTAACAGTATGGTACAACCTCTGCTCTTCCTCTTCCACTTATTACAACTTATATCCACCTTCCAACCGTGAAAACTCATCCAAAAAACAAAATTTGAGTTTTCTAGTAATTTACAGTACCCTTCCAAACCCTAGTTCCTAAAATGACCCATCAAGTGAATGAAATGTAAAATTTTCCCATGAATTTTCAAATTTGTACACCCGAGTATTACATGTACAAGATATGGAGGTTGTATTATTGGATTGTAACCAGTCATATAAGCAATGAATGGTGAAAATATTGGATCATAGAGTGAATATTAAAAGAAAAAATAAAATAGTATTTTAAAATGTTTTTAAATGAAATGTAAAGTTAAATTAGTTTATATTGGAACCTAAATATGTAATGAAGACTCACTCTCACATTTTCTCAAATATGGGAATATTGAAAACTATAAATAAAAAAATTTAAATTATGGAAGAATATGAAAACCCAAAAAAATTACGACATTAAATAAAATTATGATTAACATCAATATGAATTAAAAATTGAAATAAAATTCATTTTAGTGATGAATAATAAAAATAGAAATAAACGTAATTTTATTATTTTCATTACAAGAAAATATAAATAAAAAATATATTAATCATAATAACTATAAATAATTATGTAAAATATATACAGGTAAAGATCATAACTTATAAAAAGAAATATCTTGGATCATATTCTCTTGTAAGTATTTATATATGATTCTTAATACATAATTAATGAAAAATATTTAAAATTTAATATACAATTCAAAAAATAAAATTGATCCTTTAATATATATATATATTTTCCCATATTACATCACATCCAGATGTCAAAAGGTAGGGTGAATTGTCCCTTATAAAAATTTAATTAATTGAATGTATAAAATAATGAAAAATAGATTTTTATAAATATTCAGACACAAAGTCTTAATCCACTCTCCACAACCTCTTTCACTCCTTGATAGGTGTGTATCACACTATGACATTCTAACTTTTCAAGGGTTTTCAAAACCCAATTACAAAATAATTTTTATATTTGATCAAAAATCAAGACTCGTAATTTTTGGGAAGGTGGTAGAACCAATTAAAACATGATCATATTATGGTGGTATATAAATTCACAATGAATCCTCTCTTTGGGGGAAAATAATAAACCAATTTACATGTTTAAATAATAATAGAAATATAAAAAGTATTATAACACTAATAGAAGTACTATAATTTAATAATTATACTCGAGAAATTATATTGTTAAAATCATAAAAATAATAAAGTATTGAATTAATTCATTATCACAATCTTGTAATAGCCTAAGTTCTGGTTATTTTCATCATTATTTTATAATCAAATTCTTATCCATGGTTATTTCCAAAAACATAAAGTTTGAATTTTGATCTATAAAAGTAAATGGATTCATATATTATATTTTTTATTTTGTTATTGGTGTTTAAATGTGAGTTTTCTTTGTACATCCACATGTGGTTTTGAATTTTATTTTTAACATAGTTTTAGGATATAACATAATCGTGTCCTAGAAAAGATAATTTTCAGTATTATTACCTAATACAACCATATCATATTAATACGGTCCACTTTAATTCATAATATATAATTTTCCTTCTATCACTATCAAATTTGGTTCATAATAGACTTTTGGATTTATTATGATTTTGGTGTTATTAAACCTAATACCACATTTGATAAATTATGTTGTATATAAAAACTCCTCAATGGTTTTTTTTATGATGTTGTTATCCCTTATAAATACTTATCAAAGAATTAGTATAATAATATAGCATGTGTTGAATTTTTATTATAGCATTTCTTAGTTCACTATCTGTATCAAATAATAATTCACCATTAAAAAACTATTTATAGATTAGAAAAACCAAAATAAAATAACCACAATGAGCTTTGGTTTGACCCTTTCTTGGGAAATTCATTGATAAAATGATGACATTAGTAATGTCTCTTCATTATGTATCTACATATTCTCAACGAATTTCAAATAAACCAGGATAATATAGGGTTTTTATAATGACACATACTTTACATACATTGTTAATACTTCAAAATTGAAGCACACTTATTAAAACATATAACAAAACTAGGAAAGGACCGTATAGGTATAGTGTCTTTAGAAACTGGAAAACATAAACAAATGGTTAATAAAACATCTACATTGTCTCCCATTTATTTCATCATATCTAGAGTCCCTTTTGGAATATCCTACTTAATAAGCTTCTTCCTGACCTGAGGAAAGAAAACATACAAAAGGGTGATCCCAAATGCTCAGTAAGGGTAAACAAAAGAAATATCAATCACATCATATTCATAAGAACATAACATTTTGGAAATCTTAACCTGCAAAAGAGATCATAATTTCATAACATGGGATAAATAATAGTAGTGAAATGTAATCCCAATAATCATAACTTAAAACATGAAACTTTGTGTCATAGACACATAATCATAGAGAATCATTTCTTAGTAGTCAAGACTCATAGCCAAGACTATATTAGCAGACAAAGTCCATTTCTGAACCGAGTTCACTCCTCGTATCAGTCCTATTTCACTGAACTGGTTTAACCTGCCGTTCCAGCCATGTCTATCTCATGAGATATAAATCTTTACCCAATGCATTGGATGGAGATATAGGTCCCACCCATCTCATAATTATACCATTATATGTGTGCCACAAAATCATAAATCATACATCATTGCATAACCCATGTAATAAAATGGTATTCTTAAACATCATGACATCATAAAACAATTCATATAAGATAAAGAAATTCATAAAAATAATTCCATCACAACATAATAAAATCAATGTAATAATAGGGATAGAAATAGAACCCTATATTATCTGGAAAATAATTTTGATAAAACACTTGAACTCCATTCTTGAGGAACATATCCTTTCTACTTCAAAAACATTTTCCTTTCTTAACATGTCATACAATTTTAAACTAAAAGAAGTTGATTAAAAATAAACTTCAAAACTTGTAAAGGAATATTCTTGGAAATAATGTTTTAAAAATCTATTCATTCCGTATAAGTTAAAAAAACATTCTTCTCGTACTTTTGTCAGAAAAGTCAAAAAGTACCTCACATGAAAAATGACAAAATATTCCTTTCATATCTTTTACTAAAAACTCACCGATGGGTAAAATTGGATTTAAAAAATTTTAGGTGGATGGGAATAATATTACATATTGAGGAAACATGGATGTGGATGATAAAATACACCCCAGTAAATACCAAAGTATAAACAATCTTGGATAAAAATGAGATTATGATATTTTCCCTTACCTTAGGTCCGATTTGCTTCGTAAGTGTCCGAACCTCTTGTATAATGATTTAAATAATTTCATTGACTTATTCCAGAATCATACATATTTTTATGATATCATATATGGTCATATTCTTAGCTTCTTATTAGTAATATTTCATTTCTACTTGTTATTCGGGTGTTTATTACTTTTTATTCTTATGCGTGTTTTGTCGAATAAATTCTTATTATTCTATTTAGGTTATATATAACTCATCTACAAAATGGTATTAGTGTAATATATATCATATTCATTCATTCAATTCATTTATATAATTATTATGCAATGAAGATCATGTATAACGAGTCGCATCACATCGTTGAGACGGTATTCCGTACATACGCACGAGCGATGATATCATTCCCATGATCTTGGAATTGTATTAGAGTGTATGCATACTATTTTAGAATCAATACCACTTTAAAAGAATCATATATAGTTATTTATTTGCACCATTATACCCATCCAAGTAAGGTGGTGGTGGAAAATATATTACACCACGGCGTGGAGACGGTATTCCGTACGTACGCACGCGCGGTGATTTCGTTTTCTATAGGATGGATAGATGGTTAAATAGAGTTGTTTCATACTTATAATAACATACCAGTATATTAGTGATACTGATGTTATTACTTCATAATGAAACAACTAAATAAGAAGAATTGGAAGAAGAAATAAATTTGAAAGAATCGGTAATGGACATTACCTCTTCTTTGAAGCGCCTCTTTGAGATCTCTTCTTAGGGCACTAAAATTGGTCTTTGAAGAAAACCAGTACCTCTAGGATGTTTCTAGGGAAGTGTAGAAGATAATTTGGTAGGTTTTGGCAGAGATGGAAGGCTCTAAGTGGTGTGAGGAAGAGAGGGAGGAGGTTCCCTTTTATAAAGGAGGAGAGGGGCACCTTTGGAAAAACTAAAACTATTATTTTATTATAAAGTCATATTCGGTTTTTAATAGCTCCAAATTGATTTATTTCAAAGATAAGGTTTGGATGGGTCTAAATAGTCTCATCCAATATAATTTAGACAAGTTTAGGGATCTATTTTAACCTTATCATTTAGATTTAACTTTAAGTTAGATAATTTAACTATTACCGTGTCTTCTTGTTTTCTTACACTATAAGGTTAATAAACTTACTATAAGAATCCAAACGAACCCCAAGTTGTTTATTATTAATATATATAACCTTATATAAGTCATTTGGCCAAACAGTATATTTTTAGGAATAAAATAACAATTAATAATATAATATTTGTTTTTAAAACTATTTTATGTCCATTTTGACACTATTTGGTAATTGATTTTTGTGAAAATAATAACAGAAATATTAGTTCAAAAAAGTTACTTAAATCAATACTAACATGTCATATTAACCTATAAAATTATTTTAATTCATAAAAAGTCTCAAATTACATTTATTTGCGTATTTATAACATCAATTATGTCAATATTTCATTAATAAGATAATTACTGCATCATCATTGTGTCATAAATAAATTAAATTATTTATTGTCTAAAAATTAAAAATAAAATACCATTATGTATTAAATCTTTTTATATTTATAATGAATATTTATAGTTGAATTTATCTTATGTATAACCCTATATTAAAAATTATTTAGTTATTAAACATTGATTTTAACTATTTTAACCCTTCTTTAAATAAATTAATATTAAATGTCCTAATCTAATCCAAGTGGGACTAAATGGTCATATTTTATTCCTAAGGTTTTTTTTGGTCGAATTAAACTTATCCAATAGAATTATGACATGTTTTAGGGTAATAATAATATCATTTTTACCCTTAATTACAGTTTTTACTTTTAACCGTGGTAAATAAAAGTAAAAAGTTACTGTTCAGCAAAAATTATTTTCATCTCATTGAACCAACTTTTACTTACTGACATCAACCGTGTCTCTCGGATTTTTGAAATTCCACTCACAGAAGTGGTAAAATTATGTTTTATGTAAATTTGCAAATTCTCCTAGGAGGTGGGTAAAAGAGAGTGAAAAGTTCGATAAAATTTTTATATAACTAAAATTATTATAAAATGACTCCAATGAATTAATTTGAACTTATAAAGGTATTATGAATCAATTTTGTCCTAAAATAAATTTATATAAAATAAATAATTATTTAAATAAAAAGTCGGTTTTTAAATAGTAACCCAGTGTTTTCACTATTCATCAAAAATTGAAAGTTTTCAGAAAAATACCAAAATTTCACCCTAGGCTAATTTCGATATTCTGAATCCAAAAATGAATTCCATTTTGAAAGATAAAATTTACAAAATTTTAAAAAGTTGTTATTACTATTCATAACGGCTCGTTTTAATAATATTTTAATAGCATATCGTTGTTTAGTGAAACTCAGTATTACGTACGACGCAAGCTATTGAGGAAGGTCGTGATTGCGTGTAAATCAAGACAAGCTAGTGTTGTGTGTAGTGAAAGATTACTTTGATGATTTATATAACAAAATATTTCTCATAAAAGTCTCGGGTGTTACATTCTACCCCCCTTAAAATGAATTTCGCCCTTGAAATTCGTTACTTTGTAACAAACAGATGAGGATACCTCTCCCTAATCATATCCTCAAGCTCCCATGTAGCTTCTTCTAATTGGTGGTTCCTCCATAAAACATTCACCAAGCAATTGGTCTTGTTCCGTAGGACTTTTTCGCTATGATCCAGAATCTCTATCGGCTGCTCTTCATAAGAAAGATCTTGTTCCAGCGGTACAACTTCTGAGCTGAGTACATGTGAAGGATCAGGTATGTACTTTCTCAGGAGAGATACATGGAACACATCATGAACTTGGGAGATATTTGGTGGAAGCGCCAATCGGTAAGCTACCTTTCCAACATGATCCATAATTTCAAAAGGACCGATATATCTAGGGCTCAACTTTCCCTTCTTTCCAAATCTCATTACTCTCTTCCAAGGAGATATTCGTAAGAACACTTCATCACCCACTTCAAACTCTAGGTCTTTTCTTCAGTTGTCGGCATAACTTTTTTGTTGACTCTAAGCTGCTCTAATGTGTTGTTGAATAGATCTGACCTTTTCTGCCATCTCATCAACAAGATCAGGTCCTAATAGCTTTCTTTCCCCAACTTCATCCAAGCAAGTTGGAGTCCTACATTTATTTCAATAGAGAGATTCATAAGGAGCCATCTGAATACTGAAGTGAAAGCTATTATTATAAGAAAATTCCACCAAAGGTAGGTGTTTATCCCAACCACCTTTGAAATCCATAGAGAAAGCTCTCAACATATCTTCTAGAGTTTGAATTGTTCTCTCAGACTGACCATCTGTCTGAGGATGATAAGCAGTGCTAAAACTCAACTCTGTATCCAGAGTATGCTGAAGACTTCGCCAGAACTTTGAGGTAAATCTCGGATCCTGGTCCATTATAATGGAAAGTGGTACTCCATGCAATCTTACCACTTTCTTAACATATATCCTAGCAAGATGATCCAGAGAGAAATCCTCTCTAATAGAAATGAAGTGTACAAACTTTCTAAGACGATCAACTATGACCCAGATAGCATTATTTCCTTTGGATGTTTTAGGATGTCCGGTGACAAATTCCATAGTGATGTTTTCCCATTTCCATTCTGGTATGGGTAATGGTTGTAACATCCCCTTAGAATTCTGTCTCTCAGCTTTAACTTGCTGACAAACCAAGAATCGAGAGACATATTCAGCAACATCTCTTTTCATGCCATCCCACCAGAAGTACTCTTTTAGGTCCATATACATCTCCGTTCTTCCAGGATGAATAGAGAATGAAGAACTATGAGCCTCATCCAGCAGCTCCTTCTTTAATTCTGGGATGGGAGGAACACAAACCCGATTCCTGAATTTTATTATCCCATCACAATCAATGTTGAATTCAGGAACATTTCTCACCTTCTTTTGTAACTCTACATCTTTTTTCTGTTACTCTTTAATCTTCACAGGTATAGATGGTTGAACATTCAATTGAGAAAGATACGATTTTTCCCCTTGCATTATAATTCCAAGATCCAACCTTTGTAAATCCATAAATATTGGATCTTTTGTGATCCTCATCATGGATAAACTGGCATGGTCTTGTCGACTTAATGCATCTGCCACCTTGTTTGCTTTCCCAGGGTGGTAATGAATTGAGTAGTCGTAATCCTTAATCAGCTCCAACCATCTTCTTTGGTTCATATTCATCTCCTTTTGTGTGAAAATATACTTTAAAATTTTATGATCAGTATAAATATCACACCTTTCTCCATAAAGATAATGCCTCCAAATATTTAATGCAAAGATTACCGCTGCTAACTCCAAATCATGATTTGGGTAATTTTGCTCAGGATTTTCAACTATCGTGAGGCATAAGCTATCACCATATCGTTTTGCATGAGAACACACCCCAATCCCTTCTTGGATGCATCACTGTAGATCACAAACCCTTTTCCACTACAAGGAAGTGTGAGCACAGGTGCACTGGATAACCTTCTTTTCAACTCCTTGAAATTCTCTTCACATTCCTCCGTCCACACGAACTTAACTCCTTTTCGAGTCAACCTAGTGAGTGGATTAGATAATCGTGAAAAATCTTTCACAAAACGTCGATAATATCCAGCCAAACCAAGAAAACTTTGGATCTCAGTTACTATTGTTGGTCTCGACCATCTTTCAATAACACTCTGTTTTTGCTGGGTCCACAAATATCCCCTCTTTTGAGATTATGTGACCCAAAAATGCAACTTTTTGAAGCCAAAATTCATACTTTGTAAATTTGGAATAAAGCTTCTCCTTTATCAGGGTCTTCAATATAATTCTCAAATGATCTTCATGTTCTTCCTTGCTCTTTGAATAGACAATAATATCGTCTATAAAGACTACCACAAACTGATCAAGATAGTTTCTAAAGACTCTATTCATCATATCCATGAAGATGGCAGGGGAATTAGTAAGACCAAATGGCATCACTATAAATTCATAGTGTCCATACCTTGTACGGAAATCCGTCTTTGGTATATCCTCCCTTTTGACCCTTAATTGATGATACCCTGAATGAAGATCAATCTTGGAAAAGTATTGAGCTCCGCGTAGTTGGTCAAATAAGTCATCAATGCATGGGAGAGGATATTTGTTCTTGATAGTGATCTTGTTAAGTTCTCGATAATCAATGCATAGTCTCATTGATCCATATTTATTCTTAACAAACAGAACAGGTGCTCCCCAAGGTTACGCACTAGGGCATATAAATCACTTATCAAGATTCTCTTGGAGTTGCTTCTTCAATTCCTGTAACTCAATTGGGGCCATTATATAAGGTGTCTTTGAAATAGGCAAAGCACCCGGTACGAGTTCTACTGAAAACTCAACTTCACGATTAGGTGGAAGACCCAGAAATTCCTCCAGAAAGACATCATAAAACTCCCATAAAATGGGCATATTCTTAATCGTGAGTTTCTCACCAACCATTTGAGATAAATAACCTTCATTTAGTGGAATCAAAACCCATAAGATGGAAGAAATTTCCACTGGAATTTTATGTTCATCCTTGCATCGATAGACGATCATAGATTGATTTGGAATATGAAATGTGACTTCCCTTATTTGGCAATTGATTTGAGCTCCATATAAAGAAAGAAAATCCATGCCAAGAATCACATCAAATTCCACTATAGGAAGGATCACAAGATTTTCTGGAAGCACTTTCCCACAAACTTCAATTGGAGAAGAATTATAAACTTTTGATGCGACTGTTGTGCCATTAGGGGTTGTCACAGATAACTCAACATCTAATTGTTGAGGTAATACGGTGATACCCTTAGAAAATTCTTCAGAAATAAAAGAGTGGGTGGATCCAGAATCAAATAAAACATTTACTTTAGAGTGGATGGTAAGTGTACCTCTCACCACTTCGTTGTCGTACTCCACATCGCCGATAGTAATTGCATGTGACTTTCCTTTGTCTTTGGCCTTAAGAGTTTGTTGACGTTGATCATCATTATAAACCCTTGGATTTGGGCATTTATTGGCATAATGCCCCATCTCCTTGCACTTGAAACATTGAAGGGTAGTAGGTTCATTCTGCGTATCCCTTCCTTTGTTTGCATCATTAGGCATCTTCTTCACATTATTTCGACATTCAATTTCCCGATGACCTTCTTTTCCACACTTATAACATTTTATTGTCCCCTTAAGACAATTTCCTCCATGTTTCTTTCCACACTTTGAGAATAAGGGAAAAATCATCTTTTTTTCAGTGTGCTCTTTAGATTTTCCTTTGAATTCCATTTTCCTCTTCTTATCAAACCCATATGACTGATGGGTTACACCAATCTCCATCTCAACCTTGAGAGCACATCGAACAATTTCCTCGTAGCTATTGAATTCCCTTATGGCTAACGCCCTTCGAAGACTTGGTTTTAAGCCACTAAAGAATCGATTGATCTTACTCTCAGGTTGGATAATAATACGAGAAGCGTACCTTGCAAGTCTTGAAAAATTTTATTCATAGGTACCAAAAAATTCATCATCCTTTTGATTCAGTTCAAGAAACTCCTTCTTCATCTTTGTTCGAAGAATACGAGGGAAGTACTTATTGAAAAATAAGTTCTTGAACTTGTCCCATTCCATGGACTCAATTTCATCCCTTTGACTCATATTCTTAATAATATTCCACCATTGATCAGCATCACCTTCCAAATGATAAACTGCTAAGATGACTTTATCATGTTCAGAACATTGAAGAACAGAAAATATCTTTTCAGTGGTACGGATTCATTGTTCAGCCACTAATGGATCAGAAGACCCGCTGAATGAAGGTGGACGCTACCTCATGAAGGATTCAACAGAATGTTGCTCCTTCCTTTGCTCATTTGGAAGTCCTGCATGATTTATAGCTTGAGAAAGTTGTGTGATCATGGCTACAAGTTTTTTCATTCCAGCTCCAATAATGTTTGGTTGATCAGGGGGACAATAATTGCATTGCCCGTCGCATTCCGCATTAACATGGTTCCTTCGGGTTCCAGCCATTGACTAAAACCAAGAAGAATAATGTGAGAAACACTAATTATAATAGGAAAAACACATAATCAAGAATGAAATTTTATAGTTAAGGTTTTATCATAGGTTGTTCATGGCCATCTCTAAAACACTAATATTGTGTTCTATGCTTAGACTTATCCTTAGGGTTCTTACTAAGGCTTTCACATCCTAGTTTCCAAAGGTTGACTATACCTTTCCTCTGATACCAACTATAACGACCCATACTTTACATACATTGTTAATACTTCAAAATTGAAGCACACTAATTACAACATATAACAAAACCCGGAAACGACCGTATAGGTATATTTTCTTTAGAAACTGGGAAACATAAACAACTGGTTCATAAAACATCTACATTGTCTCCCATTTATTTCAACATATCTAGAGTCCCTTTTGGCATATCCTACTTTATAACCTTCTTCCTGACCTGAGGAAATAAAACATACAAAAGGGTGATATCAAATGCTCAGTAAAGGTAAACAAAAGAAATATCAATCACATCATATTCATAAGAACATAACATTTTGGAAATCTTAACCTGCAAAAGATATCATAATTTCATAACATGGGATAAATCATAGTAGTGAAATGTAATCCCAATAATAATAACATAAAACATGAAACTTTGTGGCATACACACATAATCATAGAGAATCATTTCTTAGTAGTCAAGACTCATAGCCAAGACTATCTTAGCGGACAAAGTCCATTTCTGAACCGAGTTCACTCCTCGTTTCAGTCCTGTTTCACTGAACCGGTTTAACCTGCCGTACCATCCATGTATATCCCATGAGATATAAATCTTTACCCAATGCATTAGGGGGAGATATAGGTCCCACCCATCTCATAATGATACCATTCTTATGTGTTCCACAAAATCATAAATCCTACATCATTGTATATCGCATGTAAAAAAATGGGATTCTTAAACATCATGACATCATAAAACAATTCATATAAGATAAAGAATTTCATAAAAATAATTCCATCACAACATAATCAAATCAATGTAATAATAGGGATATAAACATAACCCTATATTATCTGGAAAATAATTTTGATAAAACACTTGAACTCCATTCTTGAGGAAAATATCCTTTCTACTTCAAAAACATTTTCCTTTCTTAACATGTCATACAATTTTAAACTAAAAGAAGTTGATTAAAAATAAACTTGAAAACTTGTAAAGGTAGATTCTTGGAAATAATTTTTTAAAAATCCATTCATTCCATATAAGTTAAAAAAACATTCTTCTCGTACTTTTGTAGGAAAAGTCAAAAAGTACCTCGTACGAAAAATGACAAAAGATTCCTTTCATATCTTTTACTAAAAACTCACCGAATGGTAAAATTGGATTTAAAAAATTGTAGGTGGATGGAAATAATATTAAATATTGAGGAAACATGGATTTGGATGATAAAATACACCCCAGTAAATACCAAAGTATAAACAATCTCGGATAAAAATGAGATTGTGATATTTTCCCTTACCTTAGGTCTGATTTGCGTCGTAAGTGTCCGAACCTCCTGTATAATGATTTAAATAATGTCATTGACTTATTCTAGAATCATACTTATTTTTATGATATCATATATGGTCATATTCTTAGCTTCTTATTAGTAATATTTCATTTCTACTTGTTAATCGGGTGTTTATTACTTTTTGTTCTTATGCGTGTTTTGTCGAATAAATTCTCATTATTCTCTTTAGGTTATAGATACCTTATTTACAGAATGGTATTAGTGTAATATATATCATATTAATTCATTTAATTCATTTATATAATCATTATGCAATGAAGATCATGTATAACGAGTCGCATCACATCGTGGAGACGGTATTCCGTACGTACGCACGAGCGATGATATCGTTCACATGATCGCGGAATTATATTGGAGTGTATGAATACTATTTCAGAATCAATACCACTTTACAATAATTATATATAGTTATTTATTTTCACCATTATAACCATCCAAGTAAGGTGGTGGTGGAAAATAGATTACACCACGGCGTGGAGACGGTATTCTGTATGTACGCACGCGCAGTGATTTCGTTTTCCGTAGGATGGATAGATGGTGAAATATGGTTGTTTCATACTTATAATATAATACCAGTATATGATTGATACTGATGTTATTACTTCATAATGAAACGACTAAATAAGAAGAAGTGGAAGAAGAAATAAAGTTGAAAGAATCGGTAACGGACATTACCTCTTCTTTGAAGCGCCTCTTTGAGACATCCTCTTAGGGCAATAAAATTGGTCTTTGAAGAAGATCAGGACCTCTAGGATGTTTCTAGGGAAGTAGAGAAGAGAATTTGGCAGGGTTTTTCCGAGCTTGAAGGCTCAAAGTGGTGTGATGAAAAGAGGGAGTAGGTGCCCTTTTATAAGGGAGGAGAGGGGCACCTTTGGAAAAACTAAAAATATTATTTTATTATAAAGTAATATTCGGTTTTTAATTGCTTAAAATTGATTTATTTTGAAGCTAAGGTGGGGATGGGTCGAAATAATCTCATCCAATAGAATTTATACAAGTTTATGGTTCTATTTTAACCTTATCATTTAGATTTAACTTTAAGTTAGATAATTTAACTTTTACCGTGTCTTCTTGTTTTCTTACACTATAAGGTTAATAAACTTACTATAACAAGCCAAAATAACCCCAAGTTGTTTATTATTAAAATATATAACCTTATCTAAGTCATTTGGCCGAACCTTAGATTTTTTAGGAATAAAATAACAATTAATAATATAATATTTGTTTTGAAAACTATTTTATGTCAATTTTGACACTATTTGGTAATTGATTTTTGTGAAAATCATAACAGAAATATTAGTTCGAAAAATTTTAATTAAATCAATACTAACATGTCATATTAACCTATAAATTTATTTTAATTCATAAAAAGTCTCAAATTACATTTATTTGGGTATTTATAACATCAATTATGTCAATATTGCATTAATAAGATAATTATTTCATCATCATTGTGTCATAAATAAATTAAATTATTTATTGTCTAAAAATTAAAAATAAAATACCATTATGTAGGAAATAGTTTTATCTTTCTAATGAATATTTATTGTAGAATTTATCTTATGTATAACCCTATATTAAAAATGATTTATTTATTGAACTTTGATTTTAACTTTTTTAACCCTTCTTTAAATAAATTAATATTAAATGTCCTAATCTAATCCAAGTTGGCCTAAATGGTCATATTTTATTCCTAAGGTTTTTTGGGTCGAATTACACTTATCCAATAGAATTATAACATGTTTTAGGATAATAATAATATCATTTTTACCCTTAATTACCCTATTTACTTTTAACCGTGGTAAATGAAAGTAAAAAAGTTACTATTCACCAAAAATTATTTTCATCTCATTGAACCACATTTTACTTACTGACATCAACCGTGTCTCTCGGATTTTTGAAATTCTACTCACAGAAGCGGTAAAATTAAGATTTATTTAATTTTCAAATTCTCCGAGGAGGTCGGTAAAAGACGGTGAAAAGTTCGATAAAATTTTTATATAACTAAAATTATTATAAAATGACTCCAATGAATTAATTTGAACTTATAAAGGTATTATGTATCAATTTTGACATAAAATAAATTTATATAAAATAAATAATTATTTAAATAAAAAGTTGGTTTTTAAATAGTAACCCAGTGTTTTCACTATTCATCAAAAATTGAAAGTTTTCAGAAAAATACCAAAAATTTTACCCTAGGCTAATTTTGATATTCTGAATCCAAAAATGAAGTCCATTTTGAAAGATGAAATTTAAAAAATTTCAAAAAGTGTTTATTACTATTCACAACGTCTAGTTTTAATAATATTTTAATAGCATATCGTTGTTTAGTGAAACTCGGTATTTCGTACGACGCAAGCTATCGAGGAAGGTCGTGATTGCGTGTAAAGCAAGACAAGCTAGTGTTGTGTGTAGTGAAAGATTCTTTTGATGATTTATATAACAAAATATTTCTCATAAAAGTCTCAGGTGTTACAGTTTTAATCAATCATATTTTATTAAGTACACATATAAACATTAAAAAAGGATATAGGAATCCAAAATTGGCTAGAAAAATAATTATTATTAACGATGAATGTCAAGACATAAGATTCAAAAACTACAGATCATTGGCATTATGTGTGTTCTTAGTTGATGTGGGATTATATTTTAATGGACCTTCTTTGGATCTAATGTAGTCTCCCATTGGAATGAATAAATCATTCTCATTATAATTTGGAAGTTACTTGAACTTTTATATTAAAAAAATTTAAACAAAAACATAACATAATGACAATTTTGATTTCAAATCATTATACTTATCAAAGTGGAAGAATTAAAGGATAATTAATTTAATAAAACTAGGTGAATGAGGGATTTAATTTTTAGGGAATTATTTTATATAATATTTATCATTGTAAAAAATGATAAATTTATTGTTATATGACCATTGTAAATGTGTAATGTATTCATTTTGATAAGGTATTTATTGAGGTATAGTAGTTGTCAGTTATAATGTAAATGTTTGGTGTAACCATTATAGTTAATCATAGTTCTATTTTATAAAATTAAATGTATATCATAAATATTATATAAATAACTAATGATCAAAATATAAAAAAAATTAAAATATAATTGACTCTAAATATTTTATATATTGTAACTTAGAGATATTGTAATGAAATAATTAATTATGCAATGTGTTTACCTTATTTTATGAAATCCTAATTTTCACAAACAACTTAAATATTGAGTTTTCCCTATTTAGATATATATTCTTGAAAAAAATCTCATATTTTTTAAACCAAGATGATAAAATTAGTTAGGAGGGATGTTTTTAAATTTTCAATAAATTTTAAAATATAAAGGTGAGTGGTTGATGTGTTAAAATATGTTGTTTGGTTTATTAAAGTAAATATATTTATATATGAAACAAATAAACATGTATGAAATAATTATATTCAATTTACATAATATGAATACCATTCTTGGTTATATATATAACCATTGTTCACATTACTATTTGAAAATTATATTTTATTCTATTCTTATTCTAATTTTTATTAAAAAAAATCCACCCTTCACCAAAACAAAATCACCTTCACCTCCCACAATTTCACTCTTCAAAAATTCATTCTTATGTGAGAAATTTACATAAATTCCCTATTATTAAGATATTTTTAACCTTATAAAGTATTTTTCTAACAAAATATCATTACATTCATGTATATATCCCCAAAAAATGTATATTCTCATTGAATAGTTAATAAGTTATAACCCAAGATATTTCAATTATTCCTCTGTTATTAATGATTATAAATTTTATTATTAATTATTAAAATATAAAATAAATTTTATAAAATTATTATAATAATAAATAAATAAATAAATATTTTTTATTATTTATTTATTAGGGTATGTCAATTTTATAGTTGGTTTAACCACCTACAATAATGATATTATTCAATAACTACTAAATTCATTATGAATTATAAATAAAATTAAAATTTTGGTTAAATATTGAATCAGATGTTCATAAATATGTTCTACACATGTTTATAAAATTAAATATATACATAATGATAGTACCAATTGGTATCATTACTTCTAAAAGGCTTCCAAATTGTAAAATTTATGTTCTGTCTATAATCATTAACCATAAAATCATAGTAAAGTCAAAGTGTAAGGGAAACCCCACAGGAAAAAGGTTTTCTGGCTCATGATTTATAAACTAATATTTTGGTCTCCATAACATTGTGGTTAAATTATTAATCGAAATATAAAATAAACTAATTTACTAAGTGTAAATTGGTTTGGAGACAGTCAGAAAGGTCAAAGACAAGAAGATTGATATCAAAGGATAATTTTACATTATTAGAGACAACGCAACTTAACCCATGAGATTAACATAAAATTAATTATTGTGAGACTTCTTGGGTTTTATAGTTCTACCTCTCAACATAATGAATCATTATCATGAACACTCTCAATATATTTATAACTAAGTGCATAATAGGGGTTGATTGAGGTCATTCTTTTGAGGATTTATTGTAGTCAATCACTCACTAATTTTAATTAAATTTTAATTTTTTTTGTAATAAAACTAAAAGAAATATATTTTTAAGAATTGATAATTAAATAATAAAATTGAATATGAAAATGAAATGAAAATATAGTGAATGCAGAAAAATGGTGTTAGAAATAAAGTAGATATTTTTAAGAGAATAAACTCAATTAAACCTTAATTATCTTATTATTAGTTCAAACGTACTTAATGAACACACTAGATCATATGTGTGAATATTATCTTATGCCTGTGGTTTTGAATATATATCACACTCAATTATCTTGAAGAGACTGCACATCCACCTCCTCAATAGAGGTAAAATAATACAAAAGTGAATGGTAAGCCTCGTGTAGAAAGTGGAGAAACAAATGGGCTTTTCCCCCTAAGATCCACCTCAGACTAACTCTGTCACAACCCCCTCACCAAAAAGTGTACCCCTCATAGGCTGGTAATGTGAGAAGAGAGATAATGACCCCTGAGTCTCACCTCCAGTAGACCCCGGGTTAGTGACTAGCACTGATGGTATAGTAAACACACAGATGGGAGGCATTACCCTCTAAGATAACACACATGAAAAAGATAGATAATATATAACCCAATAAAATCCTACTCAAAACAAAAAGTAAAAGAAACCCAAGTTCACATATTTAATTTCATGAAAAGACTACTACAAATGAAATAGAAAAACTATAAGTACTAAAAGAAAGTAAAATGGAAGTGACCATGAAGCCCGAACAGCTTATGAAACCCCAAGGTAGTAGTAACCATCCTGACCTTCAACCTACTCCAAGCGATCTAAAAATAGTTTATAAAACATAGGGTGAGTATAGTAGTATACTCAGTATGATCCTACCCTAATCCTTTCTTTAAAAAGTAAAGAAATCAAGCTAAAGCATAGTGAACAACAAGTTAAATGAACTCATCACCTAAATAGTTATACTATGTTCCCAGCCTCAAAATGGCTACTCTCCCTAGGTATCACATACAAGAGTATATAATATAATAAAGAATCTCAAGGGTACCCCACTACCACTTCCCCGCTATTTTTTTGCTTTTCCCCAATGTCGTACGTCTTGAGAATATCTCTCCAAAATGCTTACCCACAGACACCTAGGAAAAGCACCACAACATGTATCTCGTGCACCAATATGCACCTCACACATCACACCACCAGGTTCATGTAACCAAAGTAATCAAGTAGATTCTATGAGCCACCACACTCTCAAAACTTGTATCATAAATTAGGTATTATACCTCGGGTCATTGCATCCCATACATAGAGTTAGGATCCTCAAGCCATTATAGCCAATACACGTTATACTTGTAGTAGTCCTTAGGAAGCTATATCTAGAATATATGTGTGTAAAATAACCACAATATATTACATCCCTATAGAAACATATATAGGTAAAACTAACCTTTGTGCATACCAGTACAACTAACTACCAATAGAAGAGACCAGGGCCAAAGGGAGAAATCATCTATCCATCCTCCCACCGGGATTTTGGGGAACCCCCCCCCCCCCCTCCCCAGGGCTCAGAATCCCTGGGGTGTCAGTTTCCCTAACATAAAGGGTGGATTATCATATAGAAACACAAAATTACATGATATAACATAGATCAAAACCACTCTTTGGGAAAAATCTAGTATTAGACACAATATAAACTAACATCTCTTAGACTTCTGGCTGTCACTACTAAGACTAGATATCTTATAATCACAAAACAATTTAAAGAGATTGATTAAATCATATTGTCCCTTTTAATAAGTTTCACTTTAAGTTGATTAATTCTTTAACCATTATCATTTTCACATTACATCTCATTATCATCACAAAAAAGTTTAATTCCCTCCAGTCATAACCAAACCGAGTCCATGGCTTATCATAAATATTACATTTTCATTTCATCCCACCAAACTCCAACCCCATGGGTTAACATCATTTATTTAATCATTTATTAATATCATTATCACTTTTCCATAATTCTAGGTATTCTAAGGAAATATTCTAATCTACCAAACACAAGGGGATCAACATAGTGAGTAGATGAACTACCCATCAAGTATTTTCTCCCTATAGCATTAGCACAGACCCATCCATCCTCGAGAAGCTAAACACAAAAAGCACATGGCATACCCTATGCGTCTTCACCTATTTTGGAAGGAGAGTAACTAAGACCGTCTACCTCAAGTATTGGGGAAATTAAAGTAGCTAAACAAACATCATATTCAACAACAACCACTTTCATATAAGTGAGTAAGCCTAGTTTAAACTCATTCTATCATCCCCGATGTTCTCCCCAACACCCACATGAATAAACTGATGCATCTTGCCACTCTAGGAATCAACTGATGCCACCACCACTGGACCTCCCTACCCCCACATACCCCAACATCCCTCCACAATCAGTTATCCCATGATCACACCATAACACAAGAAGTAGGAAACAAGAAACATAGTAATTGGGATTTTTTCCATAAACAAGGCATTCATCTTTGACACACAATAAGAACTCATAACTCCAAAGCATAAGGCACTTGGAATTTTCAAGCAAGTAGGTAACTCAGAACCCTATAAGTAATTAACTTTAACACACAACCGGTTCATTATTACATCTTGAATTAACTGATTCATTGTCATAGGTTCCAAATATGGGAAACCTAAACCACTAGATAACTCAAGATATCACAATTAAACAATTATTTTTACATCCCTTCAATCAAAAAGAATTAGCATGCTTCATTTTTATCAGTAAATTAGATTAAACATGCTTACTGCATCAATTTTATTATCATAAAATTATAATAACAAAAACCGGATTCATTAACATGATTCTTTAAACATTAAGAAAATTAAGTTATCAATTAATTCTAGATTTATGTTCTTTAACAATTTCCATCAAGAACAACAGGATAAACAGAAAGTCATAGATATCACACTATCTATAAAAACATAGGCAACCCATTATCACAGTATAAAGCAACAACATATGATTGATACCAATTCTTTAATCTAGTTCAATATTTATTATGTCAATTTTATTGTGATTCAAAGGGATAAATCATGATAACTCTACTACTTAATGTGAATAGAATATAGAATCCAAGAATACCCTACCTCAAAAGGTTTCCAACATTATTTTTATGATAATGGGTCAATGCAACGGATCACGATCACCTATCCTATAATGACTGCATCCACCTGAGGACTTCGCGGAACAACCTCATTGACCAACACCCAAGATAGATCCATTAGAAACATGTAGATAAAATTCCATTACATGTCAAGGAGAAACGGGAGAAAACAGATTGAATAACCCATATTAACTGAGGTAGAACATACCTTATATCGAAGACGGGTCGACTCTTTCTAGTTGCACCAAAATAGGGGGTTCATATAAAGTAGGAAAAACTCCAAGGGGAAATGATCCAAGGATAGAACGATCACAAAACTCCTCAGGAAAATTTTTTTGAGGTGACTCACTCCATGATAAATGAGAATGAAGAACAAGGGTGGAAGGTATCTCAGTCCTTTTGAAAATCTAAATGGAGTAGCGGTTTAGATAAGATTTAGATTTGACATTAAAGGTGGATCTGGTCAAGACTATGCAGTTTGTCCAAGTAAAAGAATATGGTCCCTTAGGAAAATTAGATAGGATTTATGGGCTTTGAATCATCCTTAAACCCTTAAAACAAGGCTTTGATTTTATTTTACATTAGATATAATGTCAAAGGGATAAAATTGTAGGAAGCTAGAAACACTGGTCACATCTATCTTGTCAGTGACATTGTTCGCATATGTTTTATTGATGAAACTATTCACATATATGACACCAATGCGACTCACCGATATATGACTCATCAATAGATGACTCACCGATAGATGACCCACTAACAGATGACTCATGGATAGATGACTCACTAACAGATGAGTCACTAACAGATGACTCATCAACAGATGACTCGCCGATAGATGACTCACTGACAGATGACTCACCGATAGATGGCTCACTGACAGATGACTCATCGATAGATGACTCACCAACAGATGACTCACCAATGAAATTTTTCACAAAACTAGGAACACTATTCACAGAACTGGAAATTTGGAAGTGTCAGAAATAAGTCACCTTGACCTCCCAGAACACCTCAAACACCATATTTTTACAGAGGAATGAACTGGATAGGTCTAGGACATTACATCAAATACCTCTCACAACATTATCATCCTTGAGAAACTAAAACCAACCCATAGAGGAAATAGAAAAAAGGGGTTCAAACAACCACCCTCTCAAGGATCTCGCCACCAAAGGAGATCAACCACTTCCTCAAAGGAACAACGTGAAATGACACAGAAACCACAACCAAAAAAAGATCCTAAACACTCTCCTAAGGGATATAATTCTCAAAAGAGAGAAAACCACAATAAGTAACAAAATAAATCCATCTCATAGAAGAAAATTTTTAAAACCACTAAACGAATAGAATTACAAGAAATGAATTAAACATCAAATAGATCAGGGTACTGATCATATATATACGACTCACATTCCCAATTACTCTCCTTCACACCACCGTTACACCACAAGACACGAACCAAGGGGATAACAAGACTTTGAAACACCTTCTACTTGCGGTCCTAGATCTCTATAGGCCACTCCTCGAAGGTCGCATCATCATCAACATCGATCTCACCCCAATCGATGATGTGAGAGTTTTCATGAAGATAACAGTAGAGCTATGACATGTGAAAAACATCATGTATCCTACTCATTTATGGGGTAAGTCATACCCGATATGCCACGACTCCAACATGAGCCAACACCTTGAAAGACCCAACAAATCGGTGAGAAATATTACTCCCACAACCAATCCATCTTTTTCTATGATGGGCAGTTACCTTTAAAAACACATAATCCCCAAAGTCAAACTCCAAAGTTCTACTCCTATGATCAGCATAGGATTTATAATGATCATGTGCTTCCTTTATCCTCCCACAAATCATATGAACCATCTCTATCATGTTCAGTACCAGTTCTGGTCTGAGAATTACTAACTCTCTGACCCTAGTCCAGCACAATGAAGAACAGAAAGGTTGCCCATAAAAGGATTCAAATAGAACCATATCGATGGTGGAGTGGAAACTATTGTTGTAATAGAACTCTATTAAGGGTATGTGCCTCTTCAACAAACCTATAAAATCTTGGACACAAGAGAGCTACATGTCTTAAAGATTTTGGATGGTATGTTCTGACCGTCCATCCATCTGTGGATGAAAATAAGTTCTAAGGCATAGCTGATAACCAAAATCATGTTGGAGACCTCTCCACACCTTGTAGGTAAAATGAGGATCTTGATCAAAAATTATCATCCTCGGGACTCCGTGGAGTCTCACCACCTCCTCCAATTATTTCCTTGATAAAACCTCCACTGAGATCAACTACTTGATTGTTATGAAGTGGGTTGATTTCATCAAACAATCCACTACCACCCATATAGAATCATGGAATCCTTGAGCTTGAGGTGAACTAGTAACAAAGTCTATCGATATTTCCTCCCACTTTCACTAAGGACGTCTAATGTCTAGATCAAACCATTGGGAACATGATGCTCGACCTTCACCTTATGGTAGAACAAACATCGAGACACAAAATCTACAACTGTACACTTTAACCCCATCCGCAAGAACTGACTTCTCAAATATCTGTATATCTTTGTCACACCAGGATGTACCACTAAGGGAGAACTATGGAACTCTCTGAGAACCATATCTCTCAACACCAAATGAATGAAAATCCTACCTTGAAACAACACCCAGTGTTGTTCATCCTCATACCAACCACTAGGGGCGTCGCCAAAAATAACTTAGTCTCTCCAAACCTCCATCTCAAGATCCCCCAAATGGGATTCTTCTACTTTCTACATTAGATATGACTACACCATCATCTGAAAAAGACAAACTCTACCCCCAACTTCTCCCACATCTAGATGTAATTCTGAAATATCTTCCATTATTCTCTAGAAATCATCTGATTCACACAATGCATCACTACATGATTTCTTACTCAGTTCATCGGATACAACGTTTTCCTTCCCAGTTGTATACGAAATATTGAAGCTGTAATACTATAATAACTTCATCCACCAACACTGGTACAAGTTCAAGTCATTTTGGCAGAAAGCATACCTCAGGATTTTATGATTTGTGAAGACCACAAAGTGCTCTCCAATGAGGTAATGTCTCCACAACTTTAGGGAAAACACCACCACCTCCAACTCAAGATCTTGGGTGGCATAGTTACAGTCATGGGGACGTGAGACCCATAAGAAATCACCAATCTCTACTACGTTATAATGCAGCCTAACCCTAGACATGAAGCATCATAGAAAACCTCAAACTGAACACATTCTAATGGAAGACAAATAATTAGAGCATTGACCAACTTCTCTTTCAAATACTCAAAATATACCTGACACTGATTAGTCCACATGAACGCCTAATCCTTTCTAGTAAATGATGTCATAGGGGTTGAAACCCAAGAGAAATTTTCCACGAAACTCCTATAATAAACTGAAATACCATGTAAAATTTTCACCTATGTCACTATCTTGGGGGGTTTCCAAGAAATAACTACTTCTATCTTTGAGTGATCCATAGCTACTCCCTTCTAGGATACAATGTGCCCCAAGAAACGGACTTCTTGAGCCCAAAAATCACACTTCAATAACTTCCCAAATAGCTAATATCAATGAAGAACTCCCAAAATGGAACGTAGATGCTCTGCATTCTCCTCCTCATATGTGAAGTACACATGGATTTCATTGATGAAGATCCTCGCGAAATTATTCAAGAACTCACAGAACATAGCGTTCAACAACCCCATGAACAAAGCTAGAGAATTTTTCACACCGAATAAAATCACAATGAAATCATAATTACCATGACGAAAACTAAAAGCAGTCTTCAGGATATCCTCATCCTTCACATGCATTTGATGTTATCTTGACTAGAAATTGATCTTTGAGAACCAACTTTCACCCTTTAGTTGATCGAATAAATCATCAATCCATGGAAGAGGATTGAGATTATTCACTGTCACTTTTTTCAAGCAATGATAATCGACACACAACCACAAACTGCCATCAGCCTTATTCACGAACAAAACTAGTGTACCCTATGGTGACACACTCAGCTGAACAAAACTGCACTACAATAGACCATCGAGCTGTATATGTATCTCCCAAAACTCAGAAGGTTCAATCCTATATGGATACAATGAGATAGGAGGCATGTTTGGATACTTCATGATCCCAAACATGATCTCTCATCAAGGGGGTAACATTACAACCTCTTCTAGAAAGACATCAGGGTACTCTTCCATAACCCTATGAAACACCAACAGTTGAACCTTCGACAAACTCAACATCATCTTATCCCTTAAGGATGAAAATGATGGAACACGCCTCTAACCCATCTGAGGGACTTGCTTGCCAAAAAACACTTTTGTATCTCCATCAGCATCGAAGAATACCACCTATCTTTGTTATAAATACAGAATATCATGCTCCGAATACAACCAATACATGACAAGGATGAAATAATATGGTTGTATTCGTAAACATAAAAAATCTTCCCAAGAGAGGTGCTTCCCCAGCACTAGATCACAGACTCTACATACTTCAAACAAGTCAGTTTGTCCCCCAACTAGCATAGTCAACACCAAGGGAACTTGAATCCTCTCTACCTCAAGCCCCAAAGCATTGAAAATGAAATCTGATATCAAAAAGTGTGTCGCTCCTGAATAAAACAAGCAATGCAACCAAGTTGAAAACAATAAAAGGGTACCTAAAACAATGTATAGCTTACCTGGAACTAGTAATTATAAAGCATAAAGCTGACCACAAACTACTTCGCAGCCTCTCTGACCCTGATAGTGACCACCACCATGACAATTCTCTTCTCATAGAGGCATTGGAGTGTCTCGTGGTTTTCCTATTTCTACCCCATCTACTCTCTGCTAATCAAAAGCTGGTGCAACCTACTGTGGATACCTCGACTGTAATTGCCTCAATGGAGGAACCTAAAGAAGAACATATAACACATATAGAATTCTCAGAAAGGTCAGGCACTCTTGTTATTGAAGACCTTGGCCTCCATAAGAAAAACAAGTGTCTGATCCCTTATCATAGACCTGAGATCCATTGTCCCAGATAAATGAGGTATTGAGGGTTGAGACCTACCCACATCAAAATGGAAACTATTATACCCTGAAAACTAGGAACCCTAGACCACATATATTCTTCATCAATAATCTTGAAGAATCCCCTCTCATGATAATATGGTTATGGATAACATCCTCCCGATGACCTCTTTCATCACCAACACCTCAAGAGATGTCTTCAGCATAAACAGAGTGACCTGGTGTTGGATCTCTGAATGCAAATCCCCCTCAAAATGCCTTGAAATTTCCTCCTCATCTGGAAACAAGTCTGAATAATATTGAAAAAGTTTCCTAAAATGGATTCTAAACTCTTGCACATTGGATCTCCCTTGTCGAAGGGTAAGAATCTCCTGGTGACTGGCTGTCTTCATGGTCGAAGAATGAAAATTGACTCTGAAATGGTCTCAAAACTCCTCCCATGATATTTTCGACTCCTCGTGATCCCTGAGGAATAAGAACCACCACTATATCACTGCCCCACGCAGAATCATCACAAAAAATGACACCCAGTGATTCTTCTAAGAATGGATTAAACTGAAGTCTATCTCAACCTCCTCTAACCAATATTTCACGACTACATATCAAACGGATCCTTCATACTTCTACAGACTCTGGTGCTGAAACTCTTGGAGTTTCCTACTCCAATTTTCATCATCGTCAACCTCTACTCTGCAGCAATTGGATGGCATAGCCTGCTGCACATATTTTGTGTGAACCTGATGAGGACATTGAACTAGATCCATACCTATAAAAGAACAAATATTTATAGATCCTAAACCTAGAATATGGAAGAATTAACATTAATTAATTATTTTATTTTATTCATTTTATGTTAACTGATCCTAAGGTATAGCCATTAAAACACAGGTGCAAAGAAGAATTATGCATGATCCTTTCATAGGTATCTACCCTGCCACCAGCATTGCTTAGTTTAGTAGCCACTATAAACTTAAAGGTTCATGCATCCGATCATAGGGGTTCCTAAATACCTGTGTATTAGATGGTCTCCAGTGTTCACAGCACTTACTAAACTTTACTAACACCATTTCCCTACTAACCCATGAAAAATATCCTCTTCCAAACTCTAAACTCCATCCTATCCCTCAGCCAAACCTCTAATACCACTCTTTCATGACTCCCTCCCCACAAAGTGTACCCCTCCTGGTCTAGAAATGTGATAATAGAGACAATGACCCCTGAGTCTTACCTTCAGTAGGCCTTCGGTTGGCGACTATCACTGAGGGTATATTAAACACATAGATGGGAGGCATTACCCTTAAGATAACACACATGAAATAGAGAGATAATATAGACACCAAGAAAATCCTTATCATATCACAAAGTAAAATAATCCCAAGTTCACATATTTAATGTCATTCAAATACTACTACAAATGAAATGGAAAAATTGTAAGTACCAAAAGAAAGTAGAACAGAAGTGACCACAAAGCCCAAACAGCTCCTGCAACCCCAAGATAGTAGTAACCATCCTGACCTCAAAACTGCTCCAAGAGACCTGAAAATGTATTATAAAACATAGGTTGAGTATAACATTATACTCAGTAGGATCCTCCCCAGATACTCTCATGCAAAAGTAAAGAAAGTAGGCCAAAGAACAGTGAACAACAATTAAAACAAACTCGTTACCTAAACAGGTATATTATGTTCCCAACCTCACCATGGATACTATCACCAAGTATCGCATACAAGAGTATATAATATAATAAATAATTTCAATGGTACCCTTCTACCACTTCCTAACTAGTTTTCTTCTTTTACAAAACATCACACGTCATAAGAATCTCTCTTCAAAATGATTTCCCACAAACACCTGGATGAAGAACCACAACACACACCTCATACATCAACATGAACCTATTGTATAATACAACCATTTCCATGTAATAAAAGTGACCAAGTTTCTTTCGGGAGCCATCACATCTCACATAACATGTATCATACGTCGGGTATTATACCTCAATCCATTACAGCTCATACACCGAGTAAGGATCCTTAAGGAATTACAGCCTATACATGTTATACCTATTGTAGTCCTTAGGAAACTATATCCAGAATATATGTGTGTGAAATAACCACAATCCATTACATCCCTCTACACATATATATGGGAAAAATAACCATCATTCATAGTAGCACAAGTAACTACCAAGAGAAGAGAGTGGGGGAAAAGGGGTTAGTCATCCATCCATCCTCCCATCAGGATTTTGGGAAAAACACCCCCAAGGCTCAGAATCCCCAAGGTGTCAGTTTCCCTAACTGATAGGGTGGATTAACATATAAGAACAAAAAATTACATGATATAGCAGAGATCACAACCAAAATATGGTAAAAAACTAGTCTTAGACTCAACTACAACTAACATCTCTTGGAATCTTATTTTCCACTGTTAATACTAGATATCATATAAGCACACAACCATTTAAAGAGATTTATTAAATCATATTGTCTCTCTTAATTAGTTCCACTTTACTTTGATTAATTATTTAACCATTAATTAACTATTTTCATTTCCACATTATATTTAATTGGCATCACAGCAACAAAGTTTCATGCCCTCCAGGCATAACCAAACTGATTCCACAGCTTCTCAGAAATATTACCTTGGAATTTCATCCCACCAAGATCCAACCCCATGGGTAACATCATTTATTCAATAGTTTATTAACATCCTTATCAATATTTTATAATTACAAGTATTATAAGGAAACATTATAAGCTACTAAACAAAAGGGGATAAAAATGATGAGTAGATTAACTACCCGTCGAGTTTTTGCCACCTATAGGAGGAGTAAAGGACCATCCATCCTCTAAAAGATAAACACGTAAAGAAAATGTCATACCCTACGCGTATTTGCCTCATTTAGAAGGTGGGTAAGCAAGACCATCTACCTCAAGAAGTTTGGAAATTAAAAATAGATAAGAAAAAATCATATTCAATAACAACCACTTTCATATCAACGGGTAAGCCCAGCTTCAACTCGTTCCATTATCTCCAATGTCCTCCACGACACTCACATGTATAAAACAATGAATCTCGCCACTCTAGGAATCAATTGATGCCACCACCACTAGGCCTACCTACCCCCACATACCACAATATAACTCTAGGCTCAGCTATCCTAGTATCACACCATAAAACAAGCAACAGGAAACAAACAACATAGAAATTAGGCTCTTGTCCCTAAATAAGGAATTTAACCTTTACAAACAATGAGAACTCATATATCCAAAGCATAAGGTGCTTGGTATTTAGAATAAAGTGGGTAACTTAGAACCCTACAAGGAATTAACTTTAATACACAACTAGTTATTTATTCCATCTCAAATTAATCAATTCATTATCATAGGTTCCAACTATAAGAAACCTAAACCACTATCTAACTCAAGATATAATAATTAAACAATTAATTTAAAATGCCGTAAATAAAAAAAACATCAACCTGATTCAGTTTTATCAATCAATTCAATTAAACATGCTTACTGTATCAATTGTATTATCATCAAATTACAATAACAAAAACTAGATTCATTAACATGAATCTTTAAAATTTTAGCCAATTAATTTATAAATGGATTTTGTCTTTACATTTTTTAAAAATTTCCATAAATAGTAAAATGATAAACATAAAGGAATAGATATCAAATTATCTAGCTAAATAGAGGAAACCCATTATCATGGTATAAAGTAACAACATACAATCGATACCAATTCTTTAATCTGGTTCAATATTTATTATGTCAATTTCATTGTGATTTAAAGGGATAAATCATTCTAACTCTACTGCTGCACATAAATAGAATAGAGAATCCATGAATCCCCTACCTCAAAAGATTTCTGATGTTCTTTGTATGATAATGGTCCAACAGAATGGATCAAGATCACCTCTCCCGTAAAGACTGCATCCAACTGAGGATGCCACGACACAGTTGCATCAACAAACACCCAAGAAAGCTCTATTAGAAACATGGTGATCACATTCCATCACATGTTGAGTAAAATGGGAGGAAATAGATTGATTAACCTAGAAGAATGAAGGTATAGTATACCTTATATCGAAGAAAAATCGATACTTTCTAGTTGCACCAAAATAGGGGATACGCATACAGTAGGAAAAGCTCTAAGGGGAAACAATCCAAGGATAAAAAAATCACAAAACTCCTCAGGAACCATGTTTTGGGGAACCTCACACCAAGAGAAGGGATAAGGAACAACAAGGTTTGAAGGTATCTCATCTCTTTTAAAGATCTAAATGGAGAAATGATTTAGATATAGTTTATATTTTCCATTAAAAGCATATTTTTTCAAGACTACATGGTTTGATTGAGTAAAATCATCCAAACCCTTAGGAAATTAGATTGAAGTTATGGGCTTTGAAATTGGACTTAAATCCCTTAAAATTGATTTGAATGAATTTTACATTAGAGATAACATCAATGGGGTAAAACTATAGAATGATGGAAACATTGTTCACATCTGTCTCACTGATGACAGTGTTCATATATATCTCATCGATGACACTGTTCACATCTATCTCACCAATAAATGACTCACTGAAAGATGACTCTCCAACAGATAACTCATTGATATATGACTCACTGACAGATAACTCACCAGCATATGACTCACCGATAGATGACTCACTGACAGATGACTCCCTGAAATATGACTCCCTGAGAGATAACACGCCTATAGATGACTCACTGACAGATGAATCTTCGATAGATGAGTCTCTGATAGATGACTCGATGATATATGACTCACTGACAGAGGACTCACTGAAATATGACTCACTAAAAGATGACTCACCGACAAATGACTCACCGACAGATGACTCATCGACAGATGACTCACTGACAAATGACTCACCAATAGATGACTCACTGACAGATGACTCACCGACAGATGACTCACCGACAAATAACTCCCTAATAGATGATATACTGATAGATTACTCACTAACAGATGAATCACTGATAGACGACTCATCAATATATGACTCATCGAGAGATGACTCACCGAGGGATTACTCACTGATAGATGACTCACTGATAGATGAATCACCGACACATGACTCACTGACAGATGACTCATTGGTGATAATGTTCACATAACTAGAAACACTCTTCAAAAAACCAGAAATTTGGAAGTGTTAGATATAAGTCACCTTGACCTCTCAGAACACCTCAAACACCAAATTTTTACAAAGGAATGGACCAGAAAGGTCTGAGCCATTATAAACTATAATAAAATAAGAAAGATTAGGAATTCATGTTCATAGGGTCAAGATCAACACTGGATTACTCCCGTAAGATCTTCCTTGGGTTATCTAGTCATGAAAATGAGCATAATATTTCACGGTCAAGAAGAAAAGAGGGAGATAAATCCAAAGAGAGATTTAATAAAAGATAAAGGAGAACACTAAAATTATAATAGGGCATATAATTACAGAATTAAAAGAAAATAAAATATGATACTAAACTATAGAATATATTCGTCCAAATATTCAGTGTAGTACCCAATCCTTTGAAATGAAAAGAAAATAAAAAAATATAGGGAAAGTGGAGAGAAATTTTGGCTCCAAAATATTCCTCTAAAGGATTATGTGAGGTAGACATCATTAATAGATGAATTAGGAAATGTGTTATTCCTGAAAGTTTTTCATAAATATCTATTATTTATTATCACAAAATTTCATTTTGATTTTCCAAGGAAAGAATGAGCTATATCAAATTTACTCCAGATATTTATTCTGCCTAGATAGACTCCTTGTATTCCACCTCTCTAGTATCTAATGAATTTATGACCTAGAAAAAAAATCACATGTGGAAACATTAATTAAAGTTTTTAATCAATAGCTTATATATGTCCATGTAAAATTTCAGATTCATTGGTTTGTCTATTTATGATATATGTTCCCATCATAAAAACTTTCCATATCTATGATCATATTTCAAAGTCTAACTTGTGAGGTGGTTTTAGGCCTTAAAATGGTGGATTGAACATTGGTTTCAAAATAATTAAATGAATCCAAATAAATAGAATACTAAAAAAGAATAATTTTACAATTTTGATTAGTGTAGAAAAATTTAAGGCTAAAATACAGAATAAAAATAAAACATTTAAATTACAAAATTAGTCTATTCTTATTAATCTCATAAATGATACAAAAACCACAAAATGTGACAATTTCCCTTAAAATAACACTTAGGTGGGATTAAAAATAGTGAAATTCAAATTAAAATAATTTAAAAGTATTTTCTCTATCAATTCAACCACAATAAAACATTACACTATAGGGAAATCATCTTATACCAAGTCAAAACAAACTTTCCAAAGTATAAATGAAAACACAACTCAATTATCATATTAAGGATAATATCATGAATTATAAATGGATAAAGAATCCATAAATTCTCAAAAATAATATAAACACATTCAATATTATATTAATTCTCACGTGCATTTTGTACTTACCTCCCCAGAAAAATATTTCTCTCTTTAGTCAATGATTTTCAATATATAGTTTTTCTCATTTTTAGGAACATGTGTGCTCTCTATAAGTTTGATATCCTTATATTATATCCAATTAATGGAGTTAAAAATTCTCCAATCATATGGTGTTTTTCATAGGTTGTTTTGAGTATGAGTGTTGGCAGGTTTTAAATGTAAAAACATCAGAGGTGGAATGAGGAGGGTGAAGTTCTATAGTGAAGTAAATTCATAAAAACTGTTTTTCTCAAGAATGGTGTCCTCTATAATCATCTCAAAAATTAATCACCTACAAACACCTATTTATATTATTTGGTATTTTATACTTGGAAGTTTCAAAAACAATGATAGATTTATTCCCTCTTTTCCACCATTTGTAACATTTTTTCATCTCGAATTCAAATATGAATTTCTCTTTAGAATCGTGTTTTTGAGGAAAAGAAAGGCCAATTTTGATCTTAAATAATTGGTGAACACCCAACCCATATTTTTAATGGTATTTTGGGCTAACTATACATAATTATATAAAAAACTTTATTCCATAAAATCATTAATAAATATGGAAACACTTTTTTCATATTTCAAATCAAACAGATTCTTTAGGAAAAAAAATATATAGTTCATCTTCTCTCTCCCTCACACTTGAGTTCAATAATAATAATGAATTTAACTTCTAGATAATTTTTTAAAGGGATAAATGGATTGTAATGTGGCTTTATAACAAGGTATTTCATGTCTAATAGGGGATTAATAAAGGTGAGATTAAAATTTAGTCCAAAATTAGAGTAGAATGTAAAAAGGGATTTCAAAATGGTGCCTCAATAATACATGACACATTCTATGAACTATAACAGATTTAAAAAAGATTAAAATAGTAATTTATGGATAAAAAACATATCTCAAGACTCTAAAGAAAATTATAAATGTAAATAAGGTTTCAAAAAGGTTTATAAACCTCTTAGGTTGGGCAATATTTTCAATACGGGCAATACTAATGCATATGAGTTTCACAATCAATAAAACTTCATTAGATGAAAACATTGGTAATAAAGAAACAAAATCCATCAAGTAATCATTTAAATCCTTAAAAATTAAAATCAATAAATTTTCCAAAAACCCTAAGGTGGTTTGAATTTTTCAAAGTATTTTATTCCTGTCAAGAATATTAAAAACATGCCAAAAATAAAAAACAAAAACATGAAAAATTTAGAAAAAAAACATGTAAAATTTAGAAAAAACATGAAAAATAAAATTTAATCACAAAATAAATTTCCAAAAATATATTAACATAACTTTCCCTCACTTATTACATTTACTACCATTTTTATAGATCAAATAAAATCAATAAATTTATACATTCATAATTTTAATTAGGTAGCAAATAAAATAAAGAAAAGGATAGATACATCCTAATTTATTTTTTAGTGGAAGACTTGAGTTAATCTCTTATATGAAACTACTTTAAAACAATAATAAAAAAAGGAAAAAAACATAAGAAAAACAAAAAACTAAAGATAAATGGGAAATAAAATGGACAATTCTTAGTTTAAGCCCCAAGAAGATTCTAGGTTTTTACTTTCCCTAGTTAGAAAGCTTAAGTGGATTATCCCCAATTAGAAGGTGGGTGTGGTTTCTTTGAGATGAACCACCAAATGTGACTCTTCCAAATTTCCATGAGTATAAACTGAGAATAGAGAACCCAAAAGAAGATAAGAAAATTCCCAAGACCCATTAAAGAAGAAATATATAATTTCAGGTCCAAAGTGGGAGGTAAAAAATGATAGGAGTGATCCATGTTGACATCCATTGTGTCCTTATCCATATGGTATACAAGTTTTTTTATAGGATGTAGTCGCACCACCACCAGATTCTCTACATCTTATTTTTTGATCAACACCACTTGAGTGGTATCTTTCTTAGCATCCAAGGCCTGTACCATTTGTGTTGTGTTTGAAATTTTAGAAAAAGATAAGTCAGAAAACAACTCAGCATGAATAATATTAAAACATGAATAATAAATAAAGGAATATTCCCTTCTATATAAGTCATATTTGTAATTTATCTCTTCTAGAAGGACCATTAGAAACTCAATATCAACAGGCGCATATTTATTATCACCTTCTAAAGAAATATATAGGTAGAAAGGTGATTATTTTTCATTTTCATGAATGGTAAGATCAATTTTTAGGTTATCTTTAACAAATAAATTATAGGATTATTCTAAAAAATATTTATTTCCCATAAATTCATCATCATGAATGTGTTCTTTAGGGACCTCCTTGAGAAATGGTTGAGTGCGGTATAATGTTATTAATTACTTTAGCATCACTTTATTAACTACTTCAGGTTCTTTAATATAAAAACTTATTGGTTAAATATAGTGAACCAAGCATTTTAAACATTTTATTACTTGATTTTAAGAATAATTAACCATAAAATTCAACCATGGATCATAAATTCTAGTGTCTTAGGAAGATTTGGTACATAATTAAACATCAGGAAACCAAAATCAAAACATATTTTATTTCATCTTCATAATGATATCCTAAATTCCTTTGAGACCTTAAATTTTATAGGATAACCTAGGGAATACATGAACAAAAGGGATGATCTAAAAATCCTAGTAATGTAATAATAGTAGGAATAAATATAAACATGGGTTAGAATATATAAAATGATAACATAAAAGGCAGGGAACATGAATAAGTATAAGGAATTATAAAATTTATAACATGGGAACATATAATCATGGCATCATCGGAATGGGGAAACAACATATAACATGACATAAACATAATCCAAGACTAACTTTCAATACAATATCACATGGTGGACAAAGTCCCATAAAGGAATCAGGTTTACTCCTTTTCCTAATATAACGTCTCATTAGACTAAACATTACCCAATCAAATGGAGCACTATCTTGGTTCAACCATCATAACATGTTCATTAATATGTGTTACACATGATGAATCATACATAAAAAATAAAACATAAATATAAGGGTTACCCATGGAAAGAATTGGGTATCATAATCATGTCAAAAGGCATAACAAAAAGGAATATCCCAATGGTGTCCATGAAAGAGTAAATTTAAATAATATATGGAAATTAATAATATAAAATAGATATATATCATGATAATTGGTGTAAAACTGAAGTGGAAACATGGAAAAAATTGTTTAAGAAAATTTAGAAATAAAACATTTTAGTGCAGTTTCAATAAAATACTAAAGAGTATTTAATGAAAAAAAGGAATAATTGTTTTAATCAAACCATAAATGAACAAGAATATTTTTTAATTATAAAATGAGTGATTTTAGAAAAATAATGGTGGATTAGAATATATTATGGAGTGAACTTTAAAATGGGTAAGAAATTGGGAATTTCTCTTTAATCGAGCCTGCTTTTCAGGAATAGTTGAGAAGGGAACCTTTTTGAAACATATATTTCTCCCCTTAAATAAGTATGATATGATCTGGATACATGATTTTGGAATATATAAATAGAATTTATAGTAAGTACTCAAAAATATATAATAATTACATTGGGGTAAATATAGATAAAGAGTAACCCAAATGAAAAAAATGGAGGTTCATGTAGAATCCCTTACCTTATGTATGAACCTGTTTTGCACTTGATCTTAATAACCTAAATAAGACAATTAATTCCATTAATTAATTAAATAATTAATTAATAAACTTTTCTAAACTTATTTTATTTATTATAATTTTATTAAGTTCATTTATTTCCTTTTTTATGAGTTATAATATTCAATTTTGCCGCTCAGGAGTGTTTGTTTTCACGGTTTTCATGATTTGTTCGCTTGTATAAGAGTATGGAAGTTTATGTAAAATAAGAATTGATATAAAAAATATAATTTAAATGTTATTAATGAATATATATAGGATATTAAATTATAATAGAAGTCATTTTGTTATTTGGGGTGAGGATGAATCATTAGATAAGACGTTAGTGATAATCGTTTGGATTATTTTGGGCAGTTTTCACTCACAGTGAACTTGTTTTGTTTTATTATGTGTATATGTTGTTTATATAACATAAAAGAGGTTATAAAATTTATTTTTCAATCTATTTCAAACATTATAATTGTTTTAATACCATATTTGAAGGCGATAAAGTAAAATCAAAATTTTTCATTCTTGAAGGTGATAAATTAACACCTCACTGATGACATTTTCATTTTTAAATAAAATAGAGAGGAGAAGATATTTGATTAAGGATATTCTATTAATATAATAATATTATCTTATATATATGTGATACTATAGTTATCATTCTACTTTTATGATATTAGGTGAGTATAGAATAATAAAAGAAAATAAATTTGAAAAGAAATTAAAAGAAAATGAAAGAGGATTTTACCTCTTGAATTTCTATTCCTTGAGAACCTCCTTAGGGAAAAGGGTTTGGTATTTTTATGATACCAAGTGATACTGAATGTGGGGGAGAGTTCTGGGAAGATTATTGAGCATAATTTGGACAAGTATCAAATCTTTAAAGGTGTGATTGGAAGAGGTGGTGAGGGGTGGTATTTATAGTGGAGGAGAGGGGTGTTTTCTCATTATTTTATTCATTAGTTTATTAGTTTGGCTCAAGACTATGAATAGTTTGAGAATTATCACTAAATATATTAAAATAAGGAAGTATGGTTTGATATTATGGTCTTACATCAGCCATACATCATTTATGACTCTATAATTAAAGTATTTAGATAATATCGCAAATCATCATATTTCACTACTCATAAAAAATTCAATTACTTTAGAAAAATCCCAAAAAAATTACCCTAACCATTTTTTCACATTTAGAATTAAAAAATGAAATATATTTTATGAAAATAATTTTCTAAATATGTGATATTTAATTTTTAATTAAAATCATCATTTACTTAAAAAAATACTGTTTTTATAACACTTTGATAAATTAGTTAAGGTGTCATAAAATTATCTTATAATCATAAGAAAAAAATATTAATTTTTGAATAATTTTTTTAAAAATAATTTTTATTTTATATTATTAAATTAATACAACAAATTAATTAAATATTTAGGAATTTCAAAAAAACCAACACTTAATTTTTCATTTTTAAAACATTTATTTACTTATTTCAATATATAGATTTATCATATTTTTATTTATAAGATATAAAAATTCAGGTTATACTTTCATAGGTGAGGTTACTATTCTATTGGATAGTTTCTTATTCATAAGGTTCATATTACTATTCCAAAGGTCAAGTTACTATTCCATTGGTATAGGTTCCTTAACTTCTAGAAATACCTCTTATTTTATTCATTATTTATCTAAAAAGTTTTTTGTGTTCTTTATGTGTTTTTATATGATTTATATTATATGAAATAATTATAATAAGGTAATTTCCATTGATATAATTTAGGGTCGTTATATGAAATATCTTCCACCACTCGTTTTGGTTCAGGTTCTAGTTTAGGTTCCAGTTTCTCTTGACTTGAATGTACATATTTATCTATCTATTCTATTTAGATCTTTAGGTTTTTAATTGAATTACTAATCCTTTGAAACTGAACATCAAAATCCTTTTAAACTTTTTATTTAAATTGAGATTGGTTATTTCATGAAGAATAATTTTAATTTAAAGACATTAATAACAATAATTTTGTTTTTTTTTATGATTTTTTTTGTTTTTTTATGGAAAAAATAAATTATTTAAAAAATGAGAATAAAAATAGTGATTTAAGACCACCTGGATCCCAAAAAATGGTGTCAATTTGATAAAACATTGTCCTTTTCTCTCACAAAATATTTATAACTAAATATAGCACCATTTCTGACCTTAGTCATTCTCTTGAGGATTTGTTGCAGTCAATCACTCACTACTTTCAATTCAATTTTTATTTCTTTATAAATTTTTTATTTTTGAAATAAAACTAAAAGAAATAGAGTGTTGAAAATTGGGAATGAAATACTAAAATTAAACATGAAAATTAAATGAAAACATAGTGAATGAAAAAGGAATGATTTTATAAATAAAGTATTTATTCCCAAGGGAATCAAACCGAGTGAACTTTTATTGTCTTATTATTAGTTTCAAATTTACTTAATAAAAATACTCCATTTTATGTGTAAACATCCACATATACCAATGTTTTTTTAATATATAGTGAAATCAATGATCTCTAAGAGACTACACATCCACCGCATAGATCGAGGGAAAATATTATAGAAGAAAAAGCTAAGCCTTGGGTGGAAAGTGGAGACACAAATTCACCTTGCCCACTAAGATCCCCCATATCCTTTCTCTAATAAAATAAGAAAAATTGATTTTTAATTTTAAAATTCTTGGGATAAAAATTTTATTACTCCCCGAAGAACTTATTTGGGTTGTCTACTCATGATAATGAGCATAAGAGTTCACATTTAATAAGAAATCAAGGAGAGAAAGCTAGAGAGAGGTAGAATAGGAGAGAAAGGGGAAAACTGAAATTAAAACATGAAAAGAAATTAAAGAATGAAAATAAAGGAAAGTATGATACTAAACAACATAAAATATTTAGCCAAATCTTCACTGTATTAGACTATCATTTGAAATGAAGAAGAAATACAAATTTACGGGGAGAGGGGAGAGAAATTTTGGCTCCAAAATCTTCATTGGAAAGTTTATACATGGTAGAAAACAATTAAGGGAATGATTGGGGAAATTGGTATTGTTTAAAGTTTTTCATACATCTATAATCTGTATTATATAAAAATTTCAGTTTTATTATTCAAGGAATAAATGAGTTATGGTCAATTTACTTCGTATATTTATTCTTCCCAGACAAACTCTTCATATTCCATATCTCTGGTTTCCAATGCAATTATGACCTTGAAATGAAGGAATAATGCATGGAAACCTTAATAAAAGTTATTCATTAATATCTTATACATATCCATGTATAATTTAATCTCCATTATTTTTTCATTTATGAGATATGTTCCCATAATAAAAACTTTCTATGTTTTTTCACGGATTTTAAGGCCTAACCTGTGAGCAAGTTTTGGGCCTTAAAATGGTGGATTGAGCTTTGGGTCCATCAGAAAGAATTGAATCCTAGAAAAAAAATATAAAAGAATAATTTTCCAATTTGGATTAGTATAAAATAATTTACGGTCTAAAAAAAATAAAAAATAAATATTTAAAATCCAAAATTATGTTATTTTTCCAATTAATCTCTAAAATGCTACTGAAACCATAAAATGTAACAATTTCCATTAAAATAAAACTTTGGTGGGAATAAAAAAAATTAAAATTAAAATTAAAAATAAAATAAAATATTTTCTCTATCACATCCCAAACTATATCTTCATATTCCCAGCAATCCCTCTCTCAAGATAATCTATAACAAATCTTGAATCATTATATTCAATTTTAAAATGCAAGGAGGAGTTAAGTCATATCTTTCTCTCCTGCTCCATTTGATCACACTTGGTTTCATCCCTAATCTACCCTAACTCTTTCTAGGTAACTCAGAAATAATATATAAAATAATAATAATAAAATAATAAACAACAAGAAAATTGTCCAAGCATAGAATAATTTGAAACATTATGTACTCATCCTCATCCATCAACTACACCCTCTCCCACAAATCCCATAGGTGATTGTTCATCAACTATGAAATAAAACAATAATTTGAGAATAGGTAAGAGAATTATAACTAAAAAATATTGAGAAACTATAGAAACTTACTTAAATTGAGAAAACAACCATTATATGAATCAATAATTATACAATGAAAAATGAAAGATAAAACACATCCATAGTTAATTGGAACCCTAGTAGTTGATGTAAATCCATCTCCTTCTACTCTAGCTTCCATATTTGGACCTTGATATTCCACTGATATTACCCCTGGGTGATTTTCAATCCACCTATGTTTACAATACCTCTTATTTATGAAAAAAATACTCAAAAAATATCCCTTCAATATTACCTATATTATATCAATATTTGATACTTATATTTCTCTTCATTTTAAGTAATTCAATCATGAATTTAACTTACCTTAGATATTTAGTATTATCCACATGCATAACCCCTCTTAAAATATCTATAAAAATATATTTATAAATATCCTTGAGAGAGATGTATAGACTTCTAGTATATCTATATCTTATATTTTATCTGTTGCTTTAAATTTTCACATTATCCTCCATATTTGAAGTGTATTCAAACTCTTTAGTTATTGGTTATTCTCCATTTGAAAAATACTCATGCATCTTATCCATGAAAAATATATTTTTAGGTTCATAGAGAAAAATAATTAGGCTACATGACATCCCATGTGGTGTCGCACCATGTCCCGCTGGCTCACACACGGCTATCACCGCATCCCACATGGCCCCACCGCTTGCCTCCCCAACTGCTTCTACAAGCTACCATTCTTCCTCCATCACAAAAAACTCTGAAGAAAAATCACCTTTGTGATCTTTGGGTCTCAGTATACACTGATCCAACCTTTGTTTCTTCTTTCCTCTAATCTGGGGTTCTGATTGCATTCGGATCCACCCAGCAAGTCAAGTCACAGTCATGATAATCCAATAGAGACGAATGAAAAGAAAGGGGGAGACAAAAGCACAAATAATTCCTGAAGAATGAACCTTTTCCTTCATTCATGTCGGCCTCAATTCATTCTCATTATAAGTATAAATAAATAGGATAAACTAATCTCCCAATAACCCTACATCAATAACCCATCCTGCAATAACAATAAAACCGTGGATCAATTTATTTGTGGATTGAACCACACTAAATATGGAAATAAAGAATGGGTAAAAGAAGCAATGAAACAACTACCCTACCTGGGATATGGATCGCTCCCTATTGTGGATTGATTACCTTTGGTAATCCATCAAGAACGATCTATGATCCCAGTGTTTGTCGTTCCTGCCGAGAGAATTCTCTTCAGAGCCTTTAGGGAATTTCTAGGGTTATGTGCCTAAACCTAGGTCCATTCCTAGATCTTCATTCAAAAGAAATAGTGTCGCTGCGTCTACATAATATTATAATAAAATAAGCTCATAGTTTATTTTATTCATTAAAACATCCAAAAACTATTTTTCATTGCTATCTTGCATCGACTGATGTTAGTCCTCATCTAGGGAAAACACCACATTATGAACTCAATAGTGGTATATGATTTCCAACCTGATCCACTATTCATGAGTTATTAGGATTTTAATATAAAATTATTTTATTTTATTATTTTATTTACGGTAACATCCTTGGTGGTTTTTTCTTCAGATGACCCGCACCGACCAAAGTTAGGTTGTTCCTAGGGTAATGTAAGAACCCGTGTTTTTTCGAACGGTCGTTTTGAGCAGAAATTTGAATTTTTGTTGTTGGATGCTTTTGAGGGGTAAAACGGTCATTTTATCCAACCATATGATATTGGATAATTTTTATGATAGCTCCGTTGGTCCTGGAATAGGGATTTTACTCTAGGATAGGAGTTTGGAGGAAATCTGAGCTGTTTGAATTTTGGCGGAATATTTAATATTTAGTATTATTAAATTAAATATTAAATTATTTGCATAGGTTCGTTTGGAAATAAATTTTAAATGGAGCATTGTATTGAGATTATGTTTGCGTCGTTGAGTCCATAATGGGGAGTTTATCCTAGGGAAGTCATAAACTCATGTCGGGCGTCGGGGCCGGGCCGGGCCCCTTTTTTCCTTTTCTTTTCTTCCTTTATTTTCTTTTCTTCTCTATTCTTTCCTCCTTCTCCTTGAGCACATATCCTATGCTTCCCCCTTTGGTCGTAACCTATGTTAGAATTTTGATATCAAGAAAATGGGAGAGAAGGAAGGTGAGGGTGGTACCGATTGGAAGCCCTCGACGCGCTGAGTCAGCGTGTGGCATCCGGGAGCCGCGAAATCAACCGAAGCTTCGGTGGTTTCTGCCTGAAGGTAGGGTCATTTATGTTTTTTCCATAGATCCTCGTTAAACATGTTGTTTTATGTCTTTTAAGCCTTATATTTCTTGCTTGTTTCCTCTTACGGATGGATCTAATGTTTCGGGGGCGAAAACGGGTGTTTCGGGTGTTTTCAGGGTTTTCCCATCGGAAAACCCAGAATACACAGCGTGTATTCCAGGGGTACACGCCGTGTGTTCTTCCCATTCGGGGAAGATGAAGTTTTCTTAAGTACATTCTGTGTACCTTGAGTACACGCCGTGTAGTGGGTGGTCGTGTGGAGTAGAACATAGAAATGGTGGTTTTTTAGGACTACACGTCGTGTACTTTATGTACACATCGTGTAGTGGTACATGGGCATGTGTTCGGGTGAAAACAGACACGGAGTAACTTTTGTGAACAGTACACGCCATGTACGGTAAAGTACACACCGTTTACCATTACACAGGTAGGCCTTGTGCTCTGGCCATGTACTCTGGCCATGTACTCTGGCCATATACTGCTTCAGTTTAGTAATTTTGAGATATCTTGGGCTATGGAAGTCAGAATTGGGTGTGTGAGTAGTTGATTCTGATCGTTTTTCCACGTAGATTGCAATGGTGGAATCCTTTTGACTTGTATAGGTCATATAAATGAGTTTTTTGGGGTTTCTATCTAAATGGAGGGGTTCTTCCTCCACTTATCGAGTTTATTTGTCACCTGAGAGTGAGACATGGTGTGGATGATAGGTTGGGTGTTCGTACCAACTTAGTTGAGACCATTAATAGGGGTTGATCTATGAGATATCTCCCGTAAACCATTCTTAAGAGGACGTCTACCTTGTGATATGTTCTCTTATGGCCTTTGAGGCTTTGAGACCAAGTACTTCTAAGGATCCCCTGAGGGATGCCTTTGCTTGTGTGCTGACCTAGGGAGTCCCTTGTAGGATCTATCTCTTTTCCTCCCCTTGACAGGAACCATGTTAGGAAAATCCTATGTGTCCTTCCTTTGAGGATCTCGTGTAGGATCCCTCCCTTACTCGGTGTTAAGGATCCCGCATAGTATGCCTTCGCTCGTGTTTACTTAGAGGATCTTGAGTATGATGCCTCCTCTGTGTTTGAACTGAGGGACCCAGTGGGTGCCTGTTGTTTGACCGACCCTGAGTTGTTATATCGGATTTGGGTAGAGATGGTGATCATGTGTCACCTAGAAGCCGTTCCAAACTGGTAATCCCTTTTTTCTTTGGATGTATTGTTGGGTTGGTCATTCAGTCCACCCGCATAGTTTGTTTATACCTGACTTGGTTGCTGATGTTGTAGTGTTTACCAGAGGTGCTTCCTGGTTGGTGGTTGCTGAGCCTAACGCGATGCATATTTCTTGTTTGTTTGGATGCCTACTTCTCCTTGTGGTCCTAAGTAGGTGGTTTGTTGCCTTACGTTCAATGTATTTGAGTTTTTGTGCAGAAGTTTCGGATACCCATGCATCGGGTATCTCGGCTTATGGTTTTGATCCTGCTTTATTATCTGCCTTAGACTGATTGTATGCTTGTGGTTGTTAGATGAATAATTATTACTTGTTAGCATGTTTGAGGATCACCCCATGGGTGTTTCCCTTGTTTTGGATGTTTATCGCCGTTTGGCTTAGATTGCCTGAGAGGCAGACCTTATTGCATTGCTTTCTTACCTTGATATAGTTGATTGCATGCATTGCCTACTGTTTATATGATTTTGATGCTTTGTAGCTATTATCCAAGTAGTTTTTTGAACTTACTTAGGGATGGTGACCGTAGATTACGCACAACTGGACTGCTCAGGGCTGTGTGAACCTGGTGCAGTAGACGAAAGAAGGAATTGATGATTAAGGGCTTCCCTAGAGAGTCTTTTATAAATTAGTTTGTACGCAGGACCTACAGGAATTGGACTTTGTGCTTCCCAAGAGTGTCCTTAGTTTACGCACATATCGAAACCACAGGAGTAATTAGACGTAAGTGCTTCCTCAGAGAGTCTGTAGCTATCGTTGCAAGACCACAGGGGAATTGGCGGTGAGAGCTTCCCAGAGTGTCTATACCTTTGTATGTTTACTTGAATATAGGGGTCTTCTAGTTTGATCCACCCAGAGAGTCTATGCTTTAGCTAAACCAGAGGGCTGAGACTGTGTGTGCTTCCCAGAGGGTTTCTTGTGTTGCTAGGTAGGACCATAGGGGATAGTCTGTGAGTACTTCCCATAGGGTTACCTATTGTGTTAGTTTCTTTCTTGTGTTTGTTTGGTTGAACTAGAGGGGAAAGGTTTTTAGTACTTCCCAGAGGGTTACTTGTTTTTGTTTATCTTGTTCAGAGGAATATTTCCGGCGTTGGCCGAAGCAGGTACATGTTGATGGGATTATAAACCTAGAGATCGACTTAATGATACATGGCTTGAGTGGCACAATTTCCAGCTCAGTGCCCTTACACAGGATGTCTGGAGATCGGGCTTATGGTCCCAAGGATCGGATGCTGATGTTGTTTCTTGTTACTTGAATCACTTCATCATGAATATTCATATTTATGTATATTTTTATATGTATGGGATTATACATGTGTACGTATATAGATATGGACATCCATGGTGGCACTTGCCCAGTTTACAGGGATTACACACCCTAAGTTCAACTGTGGTTGCACGTTGGGTTTACTTCCTTTTGGTTGTGTTCCATCTAGGCTGAGCACATTGTTTTTGCATACAATTTTAGCAGCACAGTTATAGGTTACTTGTCGGGGTGCCCTATTGAGATTATTTCTCAACCATGCACGTGCACCTTGGTGTACGTGTAGACCTTATGTCTGATTTTCAGGTTGAGAACGAGTTTCATGGTGGATAGGGCTGAGGCCCAGTGTTGCATGATCGAGCGGAGCTGCTCGAGTGGCTCTACTAATCAAGCTATTTCAGTTCGATTTGTTTGTAGATCGTGTACATGGATCGGCTCGGAGTTAGTAGAAGAGCCATGTACTTTTACTTTCAGTTTCTTTGTACTTGTATCTGTATGGTCGTCCCAGTGGGTGAACAGTGTTGTATTGTATTGCATAGTTGTTCGGGCTTTTACAGCATTTTACTATTACAACTTGTTCTATTTTAGTTGTTTACTGCTTCTGTGCTCTGTTTACTTTCCATTGTGTATGATACTTAGTTATTTCTGTTGTTTTCTTACTATGGTATGAGGGCATAGTCTCCCCAATATCACACCCTAGGCCCTCGCTGCTAGTCGGCAGCCTCTGGCGTACGGGGAGGCACGCTTGAGGCCTTGTGGAAAACCGGATTGGAGCACCGGTTTAGTGGCTTCTGGGTCGGGTCATTACAAATTGGTATCAGAGGAGTTTTCCTTCTTGGTCTTTACTATTTGGGATATGGTATACAGAAGTATTAGGAATGTGTCGGAACCTGTGATGGATATCGGGCTGGTGCGTCGCGAACACTTTTTTTGGTAAGAAGTCCTGGTTGTCAGGGTTTGGGATTGTTGTTCTGATTTTGCGATGTTACGGTTGTATATGATTTTCTCCTTGGGAGACTCACATGTTGTGTGGTGTTTTGATTTACTGTGGATCTACGGCTCTTGGCCATTGGTAAGATACCGGGGGTAGATTTTGACTCTTGGATGGAAAAGGAAAGAGGCGTCTCATGCATCATACTAGGAATATAGGATTCACATCATATAGGCCTACTAGTGTGTGTTTTTACTGACGACTAAGACCATTGGGTCTACTTACACATACTTTTTACTCTGATGGAAGGTTACATGGATCTACATTAAGGCGTTTTGATGGGGCTAAGGACTCATTCCTTTTTCACAGGTGGTTCAGTGACCCTAGAGGTCTATGTGGAACGTGTTGCATTTTTGTTTAACCACTTATTGGGTGTTGTTCTCGGGTCTGTGGTTATCTATTTGGATCTTTAAGAATGATGTCGATAAATACCAAGGCTTTTCTTATGAACTGGACCTCCTTTTGGTATCGTTGTATATAGATACCCAATGGGTGTTAGGTTAACTTGTCTCTTCTGTTTTATTTGTGACCTCCAAGGAGTCGTTCCTTCTAAGGATGCTCGGAGAGGATCAGGGCCCTTGTAGGTTGTGTTTTGGTTTTGACCTTCTTGGGTCGTTGTGATATTTACCATCTTCTGAGTGGGTTTGGATATTTTGGGACTAGGTGGTTTGGCCTTGTGACCCAGTTGTGAGGCTTTTTCTGTAGGGCTAGGTGGAGGACCTAGAGACCCCAGGTTTTGACCCGAACCCTTTCAATCGATGTCTGTTATGTTTCAGGGAAACCTGGGTGAGAAGGTTGGCCAGCGTTTTCCAATTCCTTTTTAATGGTGTTTGTTTCACGACTGGTTTCAACGAGCAGACATGTTCGAGTGCCTGGCCTGGTCGAACAGTGTTCTGATGTTGCTGTTGTAGAGGTAACCTTATGAAATTCCGATTTATCGTGAAATGGTTGACCCGTGCTTAAATCATGGTCGGGTTTTGGTAGGATGTTAGTGTGGCTCGGAGGGATCCAGACACGCCTTCAGTGAAATCTGAGTGTACTCCTGTAAGAGACGATCATGCGCTATCTTGATTTTTCTTGATTATGCTGAGAGATCTTCGACCCTACGTCGAGCTCCTTTTTCTTTCTTAATGTTCATCTGTGTGGTGGATGGAACCTATTCTGGTTGTGCTCTCGGAGTGGTGTAAGGAAATCCATATGGTGGGGAGTGCACCATTGGCCCTTTTTTAGGGTGGTTTTCCTTGTTTAGGTTAAACTTTATTGTTTTCCAGTAGGCTTTTGAACTCGTAGTTTTCTTTTAAGACGACGAAAAGGGTATTCCTATGGTGGGGAGTACTAGTTTGGTTGTAGTTAAAGATCTTCTGTGTGGAAGGTGGTTGATAACGCTAAGGCAGGTCGTTGGACAGTCCAGATAGATTGGTTGTGCTGATGCTTGGGTTATGTTCATGGTTGTTGTGTCCCTCACTGGGCTTCTCGGGGATGAGAAGGTTTATGGTGGGGAGTTTGTAAGAACCCGTGTTTTTTCAAACAGTCGTTTTGAGAAGAAATTTGAATTTTTGCTGTTGGATGCTAGTGAGGGGTAAAATGGTCATTTTACCCTACCATCTGATCTCGAATAATTTTTCAGATGGCTCTGTTGGTCCTTGAATAGGGATTTTACCCTAGGACAGGAGTTTGGAGGAAATCTGAGATGTTCGAATTTTGGCGGAATATTTAATATTTAATATTATTAAATTAAATATTAAATTATTCACATAGGTTCGTTTGGAAATAAATTTTAAACGGAGCATCGTATTGAGATTCTGTCTGCAATGTTGAGTCCATAATGGGGATTTTATCCTAGGTAATGCATAAACTCATGTCGGGCGCTGGGGCCGGCCCGGGCCCCTTTTTCTTCCTTTTCTTTTCTTCCTTCCTTTTATTTTCTTCTCTCTTATTTCCTCATCCTCCTTGAGCACATCTCCTATGTCACCCCCTTTGGCCGTAACCTATGGGAGAATTTTTAGATCGATAAAACGGGAGAGAAGGAAGGCGAGGGTGGTACCGATTCGAAGCCCTCGACGCGTTGAATCGGCGTGCGGCATCTGGGAGCCACGAAATCAACCGAAGCTTCGGCGGTTTTTGCCCAAAGTTAGGTCCGTTTATGTTTTCACCATAGATCTCCATTAAACATGTTTTTTATGTCTTTTAAGACTTATATTTATTGCTTGTGTCCTCTTACGGTTGGATCTAATGTTTCGGGGGCGAAAACGGGTGTTTCGGGTGTTTTCAGGGTTTTCCCGTCGGAAAACCCAGAATACACGGCGTGTATTCCAGGGGTACACGCCGTGTGTTCTTACCATTCGGGGAAGATGAAGTTTTATTAAGTACACGTCATTTACCTTGAGTACACTCTGTGTAGTGGGTGGCCGTGTGGCTGGCCGTGTGGAGTAGAACACGGAAATAGTGGTTTTTTAGGACTACACATCGTGTACTTTAAGTACATGTCGTGTAGTGGTACATGGGCATGTGTTCGGGTGAAAACGGACATGGCGTAACTTTTGTGAAAAGTACACGCCATGTACAGTAAAGTACATGCCATGTACTATTACACAGGCAGGCCTTGTGCTCTGGCCATGTACTGCTTCAGTTTAGTAATTTTGAGATATCTTGGGCTCTGGAAGTCAGAATTGGGCATGTGAGTAATTGATTCTGAGATTTTTTCCATTTAGATCGTAATGGTGGAATCCTTTTGACTTTTAGAGGTCATATAAATGAGGTTTTTGGATTTCTATCTAAATGGAGGGGTTCTTCCTCCACTTATTTAGTTCAGTTGTCACCTGAGAGTGAGACATGGTGTGGATGATAGGTTGGGTGTTCGTACCAACTTATTTGAGACCTTTAATAGGAGTTTATCTTTGATATATCTCCTATAAACCATGCTTTAGAAGACGTTTCCCTTGTGAGACATTCCCTTCTGTCCTTTGAGGCTTTGAGACCAGGTACTTCTAAGGATCCCCTGAGGGATGCCTTTGCTTGTGTGCTGAACTAGGGAGTCCCTTGTAGGATCTCTCTCTTTTCCTTCCCCTGAAAGGAACCATGTTATGAAATTCCTATGTGTCCTTCCTTTAAGGATCTCATGTAGGATTCCTCCCTTACTCTGTGTTAAGGATCCCACGTAGGATGCCTTCGCTCATGTTTAATTAGAGGATCCCGAGTATGATGCCTCCTCTGTGTTTGACCTGAGGGACCTAGTGGGTGCCCGTTGTTTGACCGACCTTGAGTTGTTATGTCGGGTTTGGGTAGATATGGTGATTGGGTGTCACCTAGAACTCGTACCAAACTGTTAATCCCTTTGTTCTTTGGATGTATTGTTGGGTTGGGCGTTTGGGCCACCCGCATAGTTTGTTTATATCTGACTTGGTTGTTGATGCTGTAGTGTTTACCAGTGGTGCTTCCTAGTTGGTGGATACTGAGCCTGACGCGATGCATCTTTCTTGTTTGCTTGTATTCCTACTTTTCCTTGTGTTCCTGAGTAGGTGGTTTTTTGTCTTACGTTGAATGTCTTTGAGTTTTTGTGCAGAAGTGTCGGATACCCATGCATCGGGTATCTCGGCTTAGGGTTTTGATCCTGCTTTATTATCTGCCTTAGACTGATTGTATACTTGTGCCTGTTAGATGAATAATGATTGCTTGTTAGTATGTTTGAGGATCACCCCATGGGTGTTTCCCTTATTTTGGATGTTTATCGCCGTTTGGATTAGGTTTCCTGAGAGGCAGACCTTGTTGCATTGCTTTCTTACCTTGATATAGTTGATTGCATGTATTGCCAATTGTTTATATGATTTTGATGTTTTGTAGCTATTATCCAAGTAGTTTGTTGAACTTACTTAGGGCTGCTGACAGTCGATTACGCACGACTGGACTGATCAGGGTTGTGTGAACCTAGTACAATAGACTAAAGAGGTAATTGACAATTAAGGGCTTCCCTAGAGAGTCTGTTATAAATTAGTTTGTACGCAGGACCTATAGGAATTGGACTTTGTGCTTCCCAAGAGTGTCCTTAGTTTATGCACGTATTGAGACCACAGGAGGAATTAGACGTAAGTGCTTCCTCAGAGAGTCTATATCTATCGTTTCAAGACCACAGGGGAATTGATGGTGAGAGATTCCTAGAGTGTCTGTGCCTTGGTATGTTTACTTGACTATAGGGGTATGCTAGTTTGAGCCACCCAGAGAGTCTATGCTTTAGCTAAACCAGAGGGGTGAGACTGTGTGTGCTGCCTAGAGGGTTTCTTGTGTTGCTAGGTAGGACCAGAGGGGATAGTCTGTGAGTACTTCCTAGAGGGTTACCTGTTGTGTTAGTTTCTTGCTTGTGTTTGTTTGGTTGAACTAGAGGGGATAGGTTGTGAGTACTTCCTAGAGGGTCACTTGTTTTTGTTTATCTTGTTCATAGGCATATTTCCGGCGTTGGCCGAAGCAGGTACATGTCGATGGGATCATAAACCTAGAGATCGACTTAATGATACACGACTTGAGTGGCACAATTTCCAGCTCAGTTCCCTTGCACATGATGTCTGGAGATCAGGCTTATGGTCCCAAGGATCGGATGCTGATGTTGTTTCTTGTTACTTGAATCACTTCATCATGAATATTCATATTTATGTATATATTTATAGGTATGGGACTATACATGTGTACATATATAGATATGGACATCCATGGTGGCACTTTCCCAGTTTACAGGGATTACACACCCTGAGTTCAACTATGGTTACACGTTGGGTTTACTTCCTTTTGGTTGTGTTCCAGCTAGGCTGATCACATTGTTGTTGCATACACTTTTAACAGCACAGTTATAGGTTACTTTTCGGGGTTCCCTATTGAGAATATTTCTCACCCCTGTACATGCACCTCGGTGTACATATAGACCTTATGTCTGCTTTTCAGGTTGAGCATGAGTTGCATGGTGGATCGGGCTGAGGCCCAGTGTTGCATGATCGAGCGGAGCTGCTCGAGTGGTTCTACGGATCGATCTATTGCAGTTTGATTTGTTTGGATATCGGGTACGTGTATCGGCTCAGAGTTAATAGCATAGCCCTGTACTTTTACTTTCAGTTTATTTGTACTTGTATCTGTATGGACGGCCCAGTGGGTGACCAGTGTTGTATTGTATTGCATAGTTGTTCGGGCTTTTATAGCATTTTACTATTATAGCTTGTTCTATTTCAGTTGTTTACTGCTTCCGCACTCTGTTTACTTTCTGTTGTGTATGATACTTAGTTATTTCCTCTGTTTTCTTACTCTGATATGAGGGCATAGTCTCCCCACTATCACACCCTAGGCCCTCGCTGCTAGTCGGCAGCCTCTAGTGTATGGGGAGTCACGCTTGAGGCCTTGTGGCGAACCGGCTCAGAGAACCAGTTTAGTGTCTTCTGGGTCGGGTCGTTACAGGTAAAGCTTCCATTATGAGCTCAATGGTTCCCTAGGATTTCTAATCAGAGCACTCGTTTAAACGATATTCCACTTTTTTAGGAAATTCGTGCGTGCGTTCTATTAAAAACTCAAGAAAAATGAATTTTTGAGGAACACTAGGCCTTATAATTGCTTATCGTCTCATCACCTGGTCTCATAATTTTCAAAAATAATTTCTAAAAATAAAATCATTAAACTTTGAGTCATTTCATTCTCCCCACCTTAGGGCTTTATGTCCCTAAAAATCCTAAACAAGAAGTACTCAAAAAAATGAGTGTACAAAGCATGAATTTGAGCATCCCACTCCCATGTGCTCTCCTAAATATCCACATGCTACTACCAAACACACGCCAATGGAATCAACTACCCAAGAAGTATCATATCCTATAGATTCTAGATCTCTACCAAGTACTCCATTAAAATCACCCCTTCCTCGATTTTGAATTCACCCCAATCAATGATGTGTGATGGGTCATGCATGTACCTCCTCAACTGCGACACATTGAAGATGTCGTGTACCTGGTCTAGCTAAGGTGGAAGAGACAAGCATTACATCACCTCTCCAACTCTACTATGTATCAGAAAAGGTCCTATGAACCTCATAGATAGCTTTTCACCCTATCCAAATATCCATAATTTGCATCGAGGTGAGACCCAGAGGAACATGTGGTCTCCTTCCTTGAAATCCAAAGGCCTCTATCATCAATCAGCATAAGACTTCTGATGGTTGTGTGTAGCCTTCATCCACTCATGTATGATCATAAACTTCTCTATAGTCGCGTACACCAACTCTGGGCCTATGATCGATGAATCTCTTGGGTCCATCCAGAAAAGTGGTGACATACAAGGTCTCCCGTACAAGGCCTTGAATGGTGCCATACCAATGGTGGAATGGTAGTTTTTGTTGTATTTAAACTTCTACAGGGGTATATGATCCTCCCAATTATGGCCAAAATATATCAAGAAATCATGTAGCATGTCCTCTAGAACATGTATGGTCTTCTATGTCAGGTCGTCAGTCTGTGGGTGAAACATTGTGCTCAAGCATAACTCAGTCCCAAAAGCCTCCTCCAATACCTTCCACAACTAGGATGTAATGAAAGCATCATGATCTAATACTATCATCGATGTAACTCCATGTATTCAAACTATCTCCTGCATGTAGAGGCATCCCAAGATCTCTATTGAACTCTACTCTCGAATATCTATGAAGTGGTCTGACTTGGTGAGTTGGTCAATGATCACCTAGATAGTATTGTGTCCCATAGAAATACATGGTAAACCTGTCAAAAAAGTCCATTGATATCCCATCCCACTTTCATTTAGGCACCTCATGGGGTTGATTCAAACACACTAGAACCTGGTGCTTGGCCTTCACCTACTGAAAAGTGAGGCTCTAGAAACAAATCTTGTAACTCTATTCTTCATCCTTGGACACCAAATTTGTCAATGGAGGTCCTGGTACATCTTCTCCATACCTTTATTTACCTCCAAATGGTATTTATGGAACTCAATCGAAACCTCCTTCCACAGCCTCACTGGTACTATTGCGCGCCCTCTGAAAAGAATGACATGCTCCCAACCTTTTGAATATCCATCATGGGCATGCCCTGTAGACATATGAGCATGTAAAGTCTCACAATAAGTATCCCCAAGTTGTGCCTACCTGTAACATACATGACTTATTATGAAGTTAAATTTCATTTATTTTCCTTTCATTCTTTGTTTTGGATGGTTTTCAAAGGTTTTATGGAGAAATAGATGAGTTTTAATGAATTGGGCCAAACCGTGAGCTCAATTCCAGATTTAAAAATAAATTTTGTTTCCTTTATAACTTTTTAATTTTTTAATATTTTTCCCTCATTCCAATTCCTAAATGGTCTCCTCTGACCTATTAACACCAAAATATAAATATGGAGCCTTTATAAATCCATAATCATGGTGGATATGGGTTTTTATTTAAGATATTGGGCCTGCCCGAAGGCCCATTTCCTGCATTAAAAACAAATTTTAATTTTTTTATATCTCCTTCATTATTTGCGTGTTTTCGGTCATTCCACCTCCCTCTCGACCCTAAGAAACTCAGGCGCGCTCCCATTTCCTTTACCCCCTCCTTGGAGCTCTTTGAAATCTCGAATTAGGGCTGATATTCATAGGGTGTCTCAAATCGGCCAGAATTGAAGAGGTAACTTCATCCCTTCTTAACTCTCTCAATTATTACTCTTTTCCCTCCATTCCAGTTCCTAAATTACCTAATAAATCTTGATCGAACAATACCTGAATTTTGGCTGTTTTCAATTTCAGAAACTATTGTTTTTGGAGTGATTAATTCAGGATACTTCAAGTAGGTGAGTCTATTTCTTTCCTCTTTCAAATTGCTTAGGGTTTCTTCCCTAATTCTTGAATTATAAAAATTCCAGAAGTTAGGGTCCATGTCTAGGTTATAAATTAATATATTTATGGGTGAAATATTGAGTTTTTAGGTTTCTTTTAACTTCCATGAGGTGCGGCGGTCGTGCGGTTGATGTTTCGCCCCAATATTTGAGGGTTTCGACACATTAGGTAGGTGATTCCATGGATAACCATTTAATTATGAGTTAGTTTGCTTGATTAAATAATTTTACATGTTCCTTATGTTCTGTGCATTATGAGAAAACCATTTTTGGTAGCAATAGTAAAGCATTTGTTTTTAAAGTTACATTTTTTCTTGAAATGTGTATTTTTCAAATGTATTTCATGTGTTATCTCTTGTGGTAGTTTTGTAAAATGTGGAATTGATTTATTAGTTGTTGAAAGGGGCTGACAATTATGGTTGGGAAATGATATAGTTCCATGTGGGCCTAAAAATGGGGTGTATTTGAATGGTTTTATTTGTATAACCTTGTTATACTCCTTGAAAGTGTTTTATGGATTTGTGTGTTCTCATGGGTATCTTTTGTGATATTATTCAAGGTGATTATATAACATTTGAAAGTGGATTATTACATGTTTATTGGGCTTCAAATTCTGTTTTGGTAGGGTCTTAGTGTGCTTTTGGCTTAAAAAGAGGTTTTTGAAATGGATTTTATGTACAAAGTTTGGGTATACTCTTTATAATTTTTTTATGAAAGTTTTGAATGGTTTATTGGGTTGTGTAATAGGTGAAACTATATCAGCAAACTATTTTGGTAGGAGTATATTTTTAAAAGGTCCGTTTCATTTTTGAAAAGGCAGTTATGTGATATGTATCATCTTGGAAATATTTTATTAAATTGTTTGAAAGAGATATTGAGGAGTGAAAGTGATGTGAAAGTGATGTGGAGTGTTTTGTGTGAGTGTGATGTGAAAAAATTCAATTTTTGATTATGAAAGAAGTGTTATTTTCCATGTGTGTGGGCTGTTATATGAGTTTAAATATATTATAATTGTTTTATAAAATTGTTTAATGGTTTTGTGGAAGTGTTGAAGAAATGTGAAATGTGTTGTGGGCTATTTTGGTGTGATTCGGATTTCAAAATCATTTTGAATGAAAAATGGATTTTTGTGACCTGTGTGGTATACATATGGGCTGTTTGGTGAATTTGTGATGTGTAAATGATATTTTCATGTTCAATGTGTATTTCTTGACTTGTTGAACTTGTTTTAGCACAAGGGGAAAACTCGGGTATCTAGGTGGGTGGAGGTGTACTAGTATGTTGGTGAATCTGTGGGGTTTGGCCTTAGTTTCACTTAGCAAGATTGACACTTACAACTCTAACTAAACTATGATGATGATGATTGGGGACCACTAGGTTATGGGTATGTTCCCTACTAGTGGCTCGTGCATGAGATTGGATATTTTTGGTGGTTACTCTCACCGAGATACGAGGTACCTGGGACCCACAGCTAGTTAGTGCCTAGGGGTTATTTCCTATTTATTGTGCTCATTATTTACTTTGTACTTACCATCGGCATACGGTATAGTTGGATGGAAAATTCACTAGTGTTGAAATTATTTTTAAAAGTGTTTATTCTTAATGATATCCCACTTGAAAACTGTTTTTATTCAAAGTTGCATCTTTTAGAAATTGTAACTAGCTTTTCATGTTTTTGAAAACATGCATGATTTTCGTCTTTAAATGTTTATCACATGGAATATCTTAGTGTTGGTATCCTACTGGGCATTGACTCACACCCTACTTACACCCTTGGGTGTAAGTAGACTTGGTTATTTTTGTTGTCGCAGGTTGGGTATAGTTTTTTTTTGTTCCAGTGGTTCATATTTCTAGCAGTTCCTTGGTGGTGAAGCCTTGTGGAGGTGGATTGAGGGCGGTGCCCCTTGCCATGAGGGTTCTTGGGCTATCCTTATTTGGTTTTGTACCTTTGTTATAGACCTTTTGAGTTGTTTTAAGCTATGTAATTCAGTTCTGAATTTTTTTAAAAGATTGTTTGGTTTGAAAAATCCAGATTTGTTTCATTGGATTCTTTTGTTGTTTTATGTTTATAAACTCGGGTAAATTGTTCCCAATTTTCATTTTATGATACCCGGGGACTTGTTCCATCCCATGGGGATCGGGAACACCCTTTGGGCCTTGTCACGGGATGGGTTTGGTGCCATTTTTGGTGGCGATCGATTCGGTTCGTGACAAAATGGTATCAGAGGAGGTTCCGGTTAACTCTTTGGGTCATGTTATATGGGGAACAGTCAGGATAGTCTGGAGTTAGGATTGTTGGGACATGTAATTCTAGTTATGGGTTGTGTTCCTGATCACCACACCTCATAATGGGATTCAAGTTTCCAAGAGAAATCGGTATTTATCTAAGTCCTTCAGTTTTCTTGGTTCGATGATGATTAAGGGAAATGAAAAGAGAGTTGGGTTAATGGTCCTAGGGAGCTCGTAGGTCCTGGAAAGACATGTGGAGCCAAGGATATTCCCTAGAACACTCTATGTGACAGTGAAGTGATTGTAATATGGCCTCCAACCATATTTCCAAGTCACCCACTGAAACTAGTTTCCACTCGCACTGTTTTGTGCTTAGGTTTTGAAATCTTGGCACTTTGGTTTTAAGAAGTTTATAGTTTTTGTGAAATGATTTTCAAATAAAGAGGGAATGGTTTGGTTTATGAAATGGCGGAACTGAATTTTCAGAATTGTTTTGAAATGTAAAATGGTGCGCTTACACCTCTTTGAAAGCAGAAACTATATTGAAGTTGGTTTTGAAAAGTGTTTCCAATAGAGTTTTCTAAACAATCAGAGTGTGTTTTAATGGGATGAGATGTTTTGAAATTGATGTGAATATCTTGAAAGTGAGTTATTTTATAAATGGTTGTGACTTTTTGAAAATTTTTGTAAGATGTGAGTTGGGATTTTGATCTCGTGGTTAGCGGTTATGAGAAAAAAGGATGTGTTGGTTGACCGTTTTGGTTTTGAAAAGTGGAAATAATTTTTGTTTTAACCTTTGGTATTTCTATTAGCGACCACATGCATGGGGTTATATGGGATGATGGATGGTTGATGGCACGAATGGATGAGTTATGGGACAGATATGATGAGGGTATCTGGTGTGGCACAAAAACATGCATGTGTGAGCCGCATGGGGTACCATTGGTGGATACGCTTACTGCTAAACTGTTCGTTCTCAAAGAATTTCTTTTAAAGAAAAACATGATGTCTTGATGAATATTTTTGTATGGTTTGTATTGTGGGTTTTTGAAAATGTTGATGTTGTGGGATATTTTGATTCCAAGAACCCCTTCTGTTTGAACTGTGTTTTGGGTTTGTGTTTGGTCGGTAAGCTGTGTTGTAGGGACAGTTAGTGGTCTCTTTTGAAAAATATTTTGGGATGCCTTTACAGTGGTTCCCTTCATGTGTTTGGATCTAGTTTATGGCTTGTTTTGACCAATGGACCAGATTGGTTGGGTCCTTGGGCTCTCTCATTGGATAAGATACGCCACCATTAAAGGTTAATTCATAACTGAAGCGCAACCCAGATTGTTTCTCCATTGGAAAATCCTCCAGTTGATCAATATAAGGAATCTATTTCTTGAGCTTTTTAGATTGAGTATACACCCTTTCCTTTATTGGTTTTGTGTATCCTCTTGTAGTGGTAGATTTATTATGGATGGTTGAAAGTGACCATAGCCTCTTAATTTTCCTAATTTTTCGAAGGTGGAAGTGTTCTGGGGTTGTTATCATGGATGAGTATTTGGATTGTGTCTAAGAGGAACTATCAGTCCTTCATAGTCTCTTCGAAGAAGGAGTTCATGTTAAACTACTACTGTGGGAAATCTGGTCGTGAGAGGATATTATGGCCACTTTCTAGAATTGTGTGTTGTTTGGGGATGTTTTACAAGTTCCCTCTCTATTCATTGTTTATATCAGTCGCAATGGTCATGTTCGGTGATTCCTTGTGATGTCATGTGCTCTATTGACTGTAAAGGTGAAAGTTGGGAAATCATCTGAGAGTCTCTATTATGTTGGGAGAATGTCTCCCTTGAAAAAAAAATAAAAAAAATATTCCAGTTTAGAGGAAGGTGAGTATAAGTGTTCTTTACTTCTATTGTTTCTCACCCGAACAAACAAGGTGTGATGTGTGTACATATTCTAATCCCTTATTTCAGTGAAATATCGAGTTAGGGTAAAGTGAGTTTGGAATGTGTTATGTCTTGGAAAAACTTATCGGGGATTGCGGTGTAGTTGTTGTTTGCAACGAAAGAAGAATTCTCATTCAGGTGGTTTCCAAATCCTAACTGCGAGGCCGAAGATGCTTCAATATTTTGAGCTCCAGTCATAGGTCCGTAAGAGAAGCTAGCGCGTAGTCAGGGGAAACCCCAGTGTCATTTAAACCCTTGTGCAAAGTCCTATCCTCAATATGAAAGATAAGAAGAGTTTAAACCTATGGTGTCATCATATTTCTTCTACAGTTCATGTTCGGTGGAAATAGGTGGAGGGCCTTGTACCCATGTCATCGGCCAATGTTATCCCCCCCCCTTTGGTTTCCATTGAGTCTTTAGAGAAAGGTATGAAGTTTGGCTAGACAGGTTGACCACACGGTTTGCACTTGGTTAGTAGTGACCATGCCCCCAAAAAAACATGTAGATAGAAGCATATCCACTGTTACTTAATGGTTTCCCAAACCGTGAAGACTAACCATGTGGTCGTCCCAACACTTTATATTTTGGGGTCTTTCTGTACCGGCCCATACTGGTCAATTAAGATTGTTGGTTCTTATGGTGGGGAGCGTATTTTTCCCCCCGTACCAATAACTTAGACTTATCCATGGTCAAGGATTGGTGGTAGGTAGTCTCATTCGGATCTATCAAGCTACCTAAATCTTCCTTGGGTAACCATTGAGATTGGAGAGTGCCCAATGGTTTAGTTATATCAAGGTATGTGTAACCTTGTTCGATGTTGTTGTTCGTTTGAGTGAATTGCTTGAGTCTTGTTCGGATAGTGTTTGAGGAGTTTTCCTTTGGGATAAATCCTAAATGTGATTGATTGTTTGAAGAAAGTGGTTTATGATTTTATTGTGAAGTATTCATTCCTTAATTGATCAATGGAGGTGTTTTGGCCTTTGGGGGCGAAACCTGGAAAGGGAGTACATCTTGGTTTATCAGTTCGGTTTGGCTTTCGTATCTGGCCTTTCTGTAGCTTTCCGGGGATGGAAAGTTTTCATGGTGTAGATAATTGTCACATACATGACTTATTTTGAAGTTAAATTTCATTTATTTTCCTTTAATTCTTTGTTTTGGATGGTTTCCAAAGGTTTTATGGAGAAATAGATGAGTTTTAATGAATTGGGCCAAACCGTGAGCCCAATTCCAGATTTAAAAATAAATTTTGTTTCCTTTATAACTTTTTAATTTTTTAATATTTTTCTTTCATTCCAATTCCTAAATGGTATCCTATGACCTATTAACATCAAAATATAAATTTGGAGCCTTTATAAATCCATAATAATGGTGGATATGGGTTTTTATTTAAGATATTGGGCCTGCCCGAAAGCCCATTTCCTGCATTAAAAACAATTTTTAATTTTTTTATATCTAATTCATTATTTGGGTTGTTTCAGTGATTCCACCTCCCCCTAGACCCTAAGAAACCCAGGCGCGCTCCCATTGCCTTCCCCCCCCCCTCCTTGGAGCTCTTTGAAATCGAAAATTAGGGCTGATCTTCATAGGGTGTCTCAAATCGGCCAGAATTAAAGAGGTAACTTCATCCCTTCTTAACTCTCACAATTATTACTCTTTTCCCCCCATTACAGTTCCTAAATTACCTCCTAAATCTTTTTCGAATAATACCTGAATTTGGGCTGTTTTAAATTTCAGTAACTATTGTTTTTGGAGTGATTAATTCAGGATACTTCAAGTAGGTGAGTCTATTTCTTTCCTCTTTCAAATTGCTTAGGGTTTCTTCCCTAATTCATGAATTATAAAAATTCCAGAAGTTAGGTTTTGTGCCTAGGTTCTAAATTACTGTATTTTTGGGTGAAATATTGAGGTTTTAGGTTTCTTTTAACTTCCTCAAGGTGCGGAAGTCGTGTGGTTGATGTTTCGCCCCAACATTTGAGGGTTTCGACACATTCGGTAGGTGATTCCGTGGATAACCATTTAATGATGAGTTAGTTTGCTTGATTAAATAATTTTACATGTTCCTTATGTGCTTTGAATTATGAGAAAACCATTTTTGGTAGCAATAGTAAAGCATTTGTTTTTAATGTTACATTTTTGCATGAAATGTGTATTTTTCAAATGTATTTCATGTGTTATCTCTAGTGGTAGTTTTGTAAAATGTGGAAGTGGTTTATTAGTTGTTGAAAGGGGCTTCCAATTATAGTTGGGCAATGATATAGTTCCATGTGGGCCTAAAAAGGGGGTGTATTTGAATGGTTTTATTGGTATAACCTTGTTATACTCATTGAAAGTGTTTTATGGATTTGTGTGTTCTCATGGCTATCTTTTGTGATATTATTCAAGGTGATTATATAACATTTGAAAGTGGATTATTACATGTTTATTGGGCTGCAAATTCTGTTTTGGTAGAGTCTTGGTGTGCTTTTGGCTTAAAAAGAGGTTTCTGAAATGGATTTTATGTACAATGTTTGGGTATACTCTTTATAATTGTTTTATGAAAGTTTTTGAATGGTTTATTGGGTTGTGTAATAGGTGAAACTATATCAGCAAACTGTTTTGGTAGGAGTATATTTTTAAAAGTTCCATTTCATTTTTTAAAAGGCTGTTATGTGATATATATCATCTTAGAAATATTTTATTAAATTGTTTTAAGGAGATATTGAGGAGTGAAAGTGATGTGAAAGTGATGTGGAGTGTTTTGTGTGAGTGTGATGTGAAAAATTTGAATTTTTGATTATTAAAGAAGTGTTATTTTCCATGTGTGTGGGCTGTTATATGAGTTTAAATATATTATAATTGTTTTATAAAATTGTTTAATGGTTTTGTGGAAGTGTTGAAGAAATGTGAAATGTGTTGTGGGCTATTTTTGTCTGATTCGGATTTCAAAATCATTTTGAATGAAAAATGGATTTTTGTGACTTGTGTGGTATACATATGGGATTTTTGGTGAATTTTTGATGTGGAAATGATATTTTTATGTTCAATGTGTATTTCTTGACTTGTTTAACTTGTTTGATCACAAGGGGAAAACCTGGGTATCTAGGTGGGTGGACGTGTACTAGTATGCTAGTGAATCCGTGGGGTTTGACCTCAATTTCACTTAGCAAGATTGATGCTTACAACTCTAACTAAACTATGATGATGATGATTGGGGACCACTAGGTTATGGTTATTTTCCCTACTAGTGGCTCGTGCAGGAGATTGGATATTTGTAATGGTTACTCTCACCGAGATACGAGGTACTTGGGACCCACAGCTAGCTAGTGCCTAGGGGTTATTTCCTATTTCTTGTGCTCATTATTTACTTTGTACTTACCATCGACATATGGTATAGTTGGATGGAAAATTCACTAGTGTTTACATTATTTTTAAAAGTGTTTATTCTTAATGATAGCCCACTTGAAAACTGTTTTTATTCAAAGTTGCATCTTTTAGAAATTGTAACTAGCTTTTCATGTTTTTGAAAACATGCATGATTTTCGTCTTTAAATGTTTATCACATGGAATCTCTTAGTGGTGGTATCCTAATGGGCATTGGATCACACCCTACTTACACCCTTGGGTGTAATTAGACTCGGTTATTTTTTTTGTCGCAGTTTGGGTACAGTTTTTTTTGTTCCAGTGGTTCGGATTTCTAGCAGGTCCTTCGTGGTGAAGTCTTGTGGAGGTGGATTGAGGGCGGTTCCCCTTGCCATGAGGGTTCTTGGGCTATCCTTATTTGGTTTTTTACCTTTGGTATAGACCTTTTGAGTTGTTTTAAGCTATGTAATTCAGTTCTGGATTTTTTGTAAAAGATTGTTTGGTTTGAAAAATCCAGATTTGTTTCATTGGATTATTTTGTCGCTTTATGTTTATAAACTCGGGTAAATCGTTCCCAATTTTCATTTTATGATACCCGGGCACTTGTGCCAGCCCGTGGGGATCGGGAACACCCTTCAGGCCTTGTCACGGGATGGGTTTGGTGCCATTTTTGGTGGTGATCGATTCGGTTCGTGACAAAATGGTTTCAGAGGAGGTTCAGGTTAACTCTTTCGGTCATGTTATTTGGGGAAGAGTCAGGATAGTCATGAGTTAGGATTGTTGGGACATGTAATTCTAGTTATGGGTAGTGTTCCTGATCACCACACCTCATAATGGGATTCAAGTTTCCAAGAGAAGTCGGGATTTATCTAAGTCCTTCGGTTTTCTTGGTTCGATGATGATTAAGGGAAATGAAAAGAGAGTTGGGTTAATGGTCCTAGTGTGATCGCAGGGCCTGGAAAGCCATGTGGAGCCAATTATATTCCCTAGAACACTCTCTGTGATAGTGAAGTGATTTTAATATGGCCGCCAACCATATTTCCAAGTCACCCACTGAAACTAGTTTCCTCTCGCACTGTTTTGTGCTTAGGTTTTGAAATATTGGCACTTTGGTTTTAAGAAGTGTATAGTTTTGTGAAATGATTTTCAAATAAAGAGGGAATGTCTTGGTTTATGAAATGGTGGAACTGAATTTTCAGAATTGTTTTGAAATGTAAAATGGTACGCTTACACCTCTTTGAAAGCAGAAACTATATTGAAGTTGGTTTTGAAAAGTGTTTCCAATAGAGTTTTCTAAACAATCAGAGTGCGTTTTAATGGGATGAGATGTTTTGAAATTGATGTGAATATCTTGAAAGTGAGTTATTTTATAAATGGTTGTGACTTTCTGAAAATTTTTGTAAGATGTGAGTTGGTATTTTGATCTCGTGGTTAGCGGTTATGAGAAAAAAGGATGTGTTGGTTGACCATTTTGGTTTTGAAAAATGGAAAGAATTTTTGTTTTAACCTTTGGTATTTCCATTAGCGACCACATGCATGGGTTTATATGGGATGATGGATGGTTGATGGCATGACTAGATGAGTTCTGGGACATATATGAGGAGGGTGTCTGGTGTGGCACAAAAACCTGTATGTGTGAGGCGCATGGGGTACCATTGGTGGATACGCTTACTGCTAAACTGTTCGTTCTCAAAGAATTCCTTTTAAAGAAAATCATAATGTCTTGATGAATATTTTTGTATGATTTGTATTATGGGTTTTTGAAAATATTGATGTTGTGGGATGTTTTGATTCCAAGAACCCCTTCTGTTTGAACTATGTTTTGGGTTTGTGTTTGGTCGGTAAGCTGTGTTGTAGGGACAGTAAGTGGTCTCTTTTGAAAAATGTTTTGGGATGCCTTTATGGTGGTTCCCTTCATGTGTTTGGAGCTGGTTTATGGATTTTTTTGACCAATGGACCAGATTGGTTGGGTCCTTGGGCTCTCTCATTGGATAAGGTACGCCCCCATTAAAGGTTAATTCATAACTGAAGCACAGCCCAAATTGTTTCTCCATTGGAAAATCATCCAGTTGATCAATATAAGGAATCTATTTCTTGAGCTTTTTATATTGAGTATACACCCTTTCCTTTATTGGTTTTGTGTATCCTCTTGTAGTGGGAGATTGATTATGGATGGTTGAAAGTGACCATAGCCTCTTAAGTTTCCTAATTTTTCAAAGGTAGAAGTGTTATGGGGTTGTTAGCATGGATGAGTATTTGGATTGTGTCTAAGAGGAACTATTGGTCCTTCATAGTCTCTTCGAAGAAGGAGTTCATGTTAAATTACTATTCTGGGAAATCTGGTCATGAGAGGATATTATGGACACTTTCTAGAATTGTGTGTCGTTCGGGGATGTTGTACAAGTTCCCTCTCTATTCATTATTTATATCAGTCGCAATGGTCATGTTCGGTGATTCCTTGTGATGTCATGTACTCGATTGACTGTAAAGGTGAAAGTTGGGCAATCATCTGAGAGTCTCTATTATGTTGGGAGAATGTCTCCCTTGAAAAAAAAATAAAAAAAATATTCCATTTTAGAGGAAGGTGAGTATAAGTGTTCTTTACTTCTATTGTTTCTCACCCGAACAAACAAGGTGTGATGTGTGTACATATTCTAATCCCTTGTTTTAGTGAAATATCGAGTTAGGGTAAAGTGAGTTTGGAATGTGTTATGTCTTGGAAAAACTTATCGGGGATTATGGTGTAGTTGTTGTTTGCAACGAAAGAAGAATTCTCATTCAGGTGGTTTCCAAAGCCTAACTGTGAGGCCGAAGATGCTTCAATATTTTGAGCTCCAGCCATAGGTCCCGGAGAGAAGTTGGCGCGTAATCAGGGGAAACCCCAGTGTCATTTAAACCCTTGTGCAAAGTCTTATCCTCAATATGAAAGATAAGAAGAGTTTAAACCTATGGTGTCATCATATTTCTTCTACTGTTCATGTTCGGTGGAAATAGGTGGAGGACCTTGTACCCATGTCATCTCCCAATGTTATTCCACCCCCCCCCCTTTGGTTTCCATTGAGTCTTTAGATAAAGGTATGAAGTTTGGCTAGACAGGTTGACCACACGGTTTTCACTTGGTTAGTAGTGACCATGCCCCCAAAAAAACATGTAGATAGAAGAATCTCCACTGTTAGTTCATGGTTTCCCAAACCATGCAGTCTAACCATGTGGTCATCCCAACACTTTATATTTTGGGGTCTTTCTGTACCGGCCCATGCTGGTCGATTAAGATTGTTGGTTCTTATGGTGGGGAGCCCATTTTTTCCCCGTACCAATAACTTAGACTTATCCATGGTCAAGGATTGGTGGTAGGTAGTCTCATTCGAATCTATCAAGATAACTAAATCTTCCTTGGGTAACCATTGATATTAGAGAGTGCCCAATGGTTTAGTTATAGCAAGGTATGTGTAACCTTGTTCGATGTTGTTGTTCGTTTGAGTGAATTGCTTGAGTCTTGTTCAGATAGTGTTTGAGGAGTTTTCCTTTGGGATAAAGCCTGAATGTGATTGATTGTTTCAGGAAAGTGGTGTATGATTTTTTTGTGAAGTATTCATTCCTTAATTGATCAATGGAGGTGTTTTGGCCTTTGGGGGCGAAACCTGGAAAGGGAGTACATCTTGGTTTATCAGTTCGGTTTGGCTTTCGTATCTGGCCTTTATGTAGCTTTCCGGGGACGGAAAGTTTTCATGTTGGGGAGAATTGTCACATACATGTCTTATTTTGAAGTTAAATTTCATTTATTTTCCTTTCATTCTTTGTTTTGGATGGTTTCCAAAGGTTTTATGGAGAAATAGATGAGTTTTAATGAATTGGGCCAAACCGTGAGCCCAATTCCAGATTTAAAAATAAATTTTGTTTTCTTTATAACTTTTTAATTTTTTAATATTTTTCTTTAATTACAATTCCTAAATGGTCTCCTATGACCTATTAACACCAAAATAATTATTTGGAGCCTTTATAAATGCATAATCATGGTGGATATGGGTTTTTATTTAAGATATTGGGCCTACCCGAAGGCCCATTTCCTGCATTAAAAACAATTTTTAATTTTTTTATATCTCTTTCATTATTTGCGTTTTTTCGGTGATTCTAACTCCCCCTCGACCCTAAGAAACCCAGGCGCAATCCCATTGCCTTTACCCCCTCCTTGGAGGTCTTTGAAAGCGCGAATTAGGGCTGATCTTCATAGGGTGTCTCAAATCGGCCAGAATTGAAGAGGTAACTTCATCCCTTCTTAACTCTCTCAATTCTTACTCTTTTCCCTCCATTCCAGTTCCTAAATTACCTCCTAAATCTTTTTCGAACAAAACCTGAATTTTGGATGTTTTCAATTTTAGAAACTATTGTTTTTGGAGTGATTATTTTAGGATACTTCAAGTAGGTGAGTCTATTTCCTTCCTCTTTCAAATTGCTTAGGGTTTCTTCGCTAATTCTTTAATTATAAAAATTCCAGAAGTTAGGGTTCGTGCCTAGGTTCTAAATTACTATATTTTTGGGTGAAATATTTAGGTTTTAGGTTTCTTTTAACTTCCTTGAGGTGCGTCGGTCATGCGGTTGATGTTTCGCCCCAATATTTGAGGGTTTCGACACATTCGGTAGGTGATTCCGTGGATAACCATTTAATGATGAGTTAGTTTGCTTGATTAAATAATTTTACATGTTCCTTATGTGTTTTAAATTATGAGAAAACCATTTTTGGTAGCAATAGTAAAGCATTTGTTTTTAAAGTTGCAATTTTTCTTGAAATGTGTATTTTTCAAATATATTTCATGTGTTATCTCTTGTGGTAGTTTTGTAAAATGTGGAAGTGATTTATTAGTTGTTGAAAGGGTCTGCCAATTATGGTTGGGAAATGATATAGTTCCATGTGGGCCTAAAAAGGGGGTGTATTTGAATGGTTTTATTTGTATAACCTTGTTATACTCCTTGAAAGTGTTTTATGGATTTGTGTGTTCTCATGGGTATCTTTTGTGATATTATTCAAGGTGATTATATAACATTTGAAAGTGGATTATTAAATGTTTATTGGGCTGACAATTCCGTTTTGGTAGAGTCTTGGTGTACTTTTGGCTTAAAAAGAGGTTTTTGAAATGGATTTTATGTACAAAGTTTGGGTATACTCTTTATAATTGTTTTATGAAAGTTTTGAATGGTTTATTGGGTTGTGTAATAGGTGAAACTATATCAGTAAAATGTTTTGGTAGGAGTATATTTTTAAAAGGTCCATTTCATTTTTGAAAAGGATATTATGTGACATGTATCATCTTGGAAATATTTTATTAAATTGTTTGAAGGAGATATTGAGGAGTGAAAGTGATGTGAAAGTGATGTGGAGTGTTTTGTGTGAGTGTGATGTGAAAAAATTGAATTTTTGATTATGAAAGAAGTGTTATTTTCCATGTGTGTGGGCTTTTATATGAGTTTAAATATCTTATAATTGTTTTATAAAATTGTTTAATGGTTTTGTGGAAGTGTTGAAGAAATTTGAAATGTGTTGTGGGCTATTTTGGTGTGATTCGGATTTCAAAATCATTTTGAATGAAAAATGGATTTTTGTGACTTGTGTGGTATACATATGGGCTGTTTGGTGAATTTGTGATGTGGAAATGATATTTTAATTTTCAATGTGTTTTTCTTGACTTGTTGAACTTGTTTGAGCATAAGGGGAAAACCTGGGTATCTAGGTGGGTGGACGTGTACTAGTATGCTAGTGAATCCGTGGGGTTTGGCCTCTGTTTCACTTAGCAAGATTGACGCTTACAACTCTAACTAAACTATGATGATGATGATTGGGGACCACTAGGTTATGGGTATGTTCCCTACTAGTGGCTTGTGCACGAGAATGGATATTTGTGATGGTTACTCTCACCGAGATACGAGGTACCTGGGACACAGAGCTAGCTAGTGCCTAGGGGTTATTTTATATTTCTTGTGCTCATTATTTACATTGTACTTACCATCGGAATACAGTATAGTTGGCTGGAAAATTCACTAGTGTTGACATTATTTTTAAAAGTGTTTATTCTTAATGATAGCCCACTTGAAAACTGTTTTTATTCAAAGTTGCATCTTTTAGAAATTGTAATTAGCTTTTCATGTTTTTGAAAACATGCATGCTTTTCGTCTTTAAATGTTTATCACATAGAATCTCTTAGTGGTGGTATCCTACTTGTCATTGGATCACACCCTACTTACACCCTTGGGTGTAAGTAGACTTGGTTATTTTTGTTGTCGCAGGTTGGGTACAGTTTTTTTTGTTCCATTGGTTCGGATTTCTAGCAGGTCCTTGGTGGTGAAGTCTTGTGGAGGTGGCTTGAGGGTGGTGCCCCTTTCCCTGAGGGTTCTTGGGCTATCCTTATTTGGTTTTGTACCTTTGGTATAGACCTTTTGTGTTGTTTTAAGCTATGTAATTCAGTTCTGAATTTTTGTAAAAGATTGTTTGGTTTGAAAAATTAAGATTTGTTTCATTGGATTCTTTTGTTGTTTTATGTTTATAAACTCGGGTAAATCGTTACCAATTTTCATTTTATGATACCCGGGCACTTGTGCCAGCCCGTGGGGATCGGGAACGCCCTTCAGGCCTTGTCACGGGCTGGGTTTGGTTCCAGTTTTGGTGGCGATCGATTCGGTTCGTGACACTACCTGACTCTCTATAAGAGTGGTGGGGTAACAACCATCCAATAGAGGTAATATTCTCCATCCCCATACACAAAGGATATTTGCAACGAGTACAACTGTTCTGATGCCTCATTCAACAACTGCAAACTAGATCTCCCACTAAGATAATCTTCCACCACATTCCCCTTCCCAAGAGGATAGAAAATATGAAATTCATAGTCTTGTAAGAACTATATCCATCACCTATTTATCAAGTTCATACCCTTCTGAGATAAGATATACTTGAGACTCTTGTGGTCAGAGTAGAAAATAAACCACTCACCCATCAGGTAGTGTCACCACATCTTCAAAGAAAATACTACCACTTCTGACTCAAGATCATGGGTCTTGTCATTCTACTCATGTGGTATCAACTACAATGAATCATAGGAAATCACCAATTTCCCATACATCAGGACATAACCAAGCTTGTTTCATGATGTATCACATAATACTACATACTCAGTACCCTCCTATTGAAATATCAAGATGGGAGTTCTCATCAATCACTTCCTCAACTGCTAAAAATATCCTTCCACGTCTCCATCCACATGAAATGTTGTCCTTTTCATGTAAAATATATCAATTATTCTGCCACTCTTGAAATTTTAGGTACAAATATCTTATAGTACATAACCAAACCAAGGAAAATATGCACCTCGGTAACACTCTTAGGTGGCTCCTAAGAAAGAAGTGCCTAAATCTTCACTAGATCTACTAAAACCCCAGCCTCTGAAACTAAATGTACCAAAAAATATAACTCTTGAATCCAGAACTGATACTTTGAGACCTTCATTTAAGGTTGTTACTCTCAGAGTGTGTCCAAGACCATCCCCAAGTATCTCTCATGCTCCTCTTTAGACACTGAGTACACTAGGATGTAATCAATTAAGACCCCCATGAACTTGTATGAGGATGAAAGATCCAGTTCGTGAGTCCCATGAACACTTCTGGGGAATTATTCATACCAAATGGCATCACCAAGTACTCATAATTTCTATAATTACATATGAAGGTCATCTTTATAATATCATCATCTCGTACTCGAAGCTGGTGATAGCCAAATATGGGTTCAAACTTCAAGAAAAATTGTGTCATTTCAACTGATCGAAGAGTTCATTGATCTTTGGTAGTGGATACTTATTATTCCTAGTCACTTGGTTTAGGTTCCAAAATTCCACTCATAACCTCAAGCTCTCATCTTCTTTGGAAAATAATACTAGGGATACCCAGGGTGAAACACTAGGTCTCACGAATCCCTTCCTCTACAAGTCCTCCAACTATACCCATAGCTCTTGAAGCTCTATGGGAGCCATCCTATATACAGGTGTAGATATCGGTTTCATCCTAGGGTATAGTTTAATGCATAATTCTACCTCCCTATTGGGAGGTAATCTTAGAACATCCTCAAGAAAGATTTCCACATACTCTACCACCATTGTAGGAAACTATGGACTCAAATAATCCATTTCACTGAGGGTCAGGCTATCCAACTCATGAGTTATTGGATTCACCCTCCTATGTGTGAGTCCATCCTGCACTGACTGCATTTCCTTTTCACCAGAAAAGGAAAACTGGGTCCCATCACAATGGACACACCACACTCTATGCCTAAAATAGTCAATATAAGCATGAAATGTGGATAAAAAATCCATAGTGAGAATGATGTTGTAAGGCCTAGACACTATACCAATAGATCCCAACTGAAACTCTCACCTCCAAGAGTAAGGTTACACTATTGGTACTAGTTTGTGATCATCTAATCTCCTACCATAGGAGTCTCTAAGTGTAAGGGTCGATTCAATGGTTCAACCAGAATCTCTGATTCTCGAACAAGGTTTGTGGAAAGAATACAATTAATGAAACCTATGTCTATAAAAATAGTAGATAAGGTATAAAAGACACACATCATACATATAATCATCCCTGGAGCCTCAGGTTCATAAGACTCTATCGCATATAGCTTTCCTTTTCTATGTCCACTGGTTCCCTAAGCCTGTCTTGGACCACCTTGGGGTGGTGGTGGTAATAGATAGAACCTCTGACCACCTCCTTCCACCCTTCCAACTCCCTTTTCACATCTTACACCATGCGTACCACTCTTCTCCTACTTATTCCTCTTCCTAGGTGTCCCCTAAACCATATCCTAATCGGTTTTACGACGAGTCGGGAAATCTCATGCTAGATGTCCCTGACCACCACATGAGTAACATACCTTATCCCTCAACTGACTCAAGCTTCCCTAGGATACCCACAATGTTCTTAGTCTATATGCATCCTTAGCTGGTGGTTTTGGTAGTAGTTACTACTCGACGGGTTGTGGTATAGCTAGTAAACCACCCAGAGCTGTTATCTCTGGTATATGCCTCTATACCGATGCCTCATCATAAGGTGGATCATCCTCATAGTCACACAATGAAATCTTGGATGACTGTCTGTGTGGAGGAATCCTATAATAAAACCATATGTACCATAGTCAATAGAGTATATTTGGATAAATGACTCAAGAAGGACATGGAATTCACAACCCATACCTATATGATTCATGTACCATTATTTTCCCTGCAACTAGTGTTTTCATGTACTGAGTCAAAAATCAGGTTCCCATGGTCTTGTTGTATGGATATGTTGACCACTGCACCAATACTAGATTACCTGGCCTGAAAGCCAAACTTGAAACACTTAACACTATTTCCCCAAACCAACCTCATAGATTCCTATTCCTAAAGTCAAACCAACCTCTCTATGATACCACTCTGTCATGACCCGTCCTAGAAGGGCCCATGCCATGACTTCCCCAATCCTACCTCCAATAGACCAGGGGCTGTTGAATAGCACTGTGTAGTCATATCTTATAAATGGGAGGCATTTAGCTAAGTACCTATATGACCACACACATCTCCAAGACACAAATACTGAAACGTAAAAGCACTGAGTAAATAATTCATGCAACCCACTATATCCCACAACTAGAAGTACTGGAAATTAAACAAGGCCAAAACAATCCCACCAAAAGAAAAGATTTTGCAGCCACAAGTCCAACATATAAATTAAGAGGTACTAGGACTATCATCGGAAAAACTACCAGAACACACCTCAGCCAGTCCGGTCTCACAAGTCACTTCATAGTTATGGTCTTCCTGGAACTCCATCAAAGAGTTGATCGTCTACAAAAGACATGACATGTGCGGGGAAATCCCGTTTAGGGGTGAGTAAAACAATACTTATTAGGACACCCTGAACCACAAAGGAATACCACAAAGGAAATATCATTAAGGAAATACCAAAAGGGAATTCTATAAAAGAATAATATAAGGGAAACACCATTATGGAATAACACTAAGGAAATACCATGAAGGAATTCCACCAAGTAATACTACAAAGGAATGTCAAAAATTGAATACCACAAAGTAAATGCATAGTCAGCTCCAATAAGATATATGGCTATAGTAAATATATCAATAATATATAGATATACTCAATCTAATAAGACAAATAGTCTCAAAAAGTCACATAGTCTCCATAAAACGCACAGTCTATATAAGACACACAGCCTCCATAAAACACGTAGTCTCTATAAGATACACCATCTCCATAAGACACATAGTCTCTAGGTCATATTCAGCCATAGAAATTTTTGCTCGAAGTGTGATCATTCTGGGATAACTCACTCCTCAATCCATTAGGTCATATGCACACTCCCAAAAACCCACTTAGGATATATCAAAATGACCTTATTGTTATAATGGTCCAAACTCAATAGACATATCATAAAATAGATGTTTGTTTTGAAATATATGGCCATTTGAAAAATATCATAAGGGGGTTCACTCAGTCGTAGACCAACCATGGCGGTCGACCACCTAGCCCGACCACCCCCTCGGTCGACCAGCCCATGGTTGATCGAGCTATCATAGTGGTCAACCATGCCCTAACTACTGTATCCATGCAGAAGCTCGATCGACCATGGCCCAGTCCAGCCGCCCGAGTCTGCCCCACCCCGCAGGGTCTGACCCGACCCACTAGGTCGACCCAACCCACTATGGCTAGGCCCATCCCACCTCACTGATCTAGCCCAACCTTCTCACCCAACCTGGCCCATTTCTAGGTAGGTCCTCTCATACAGTCTATTTTGGTGACCACCACCGCATCCCACATAGTTCCACACCGTGTCCCGCAACCTCTGATCCCGCCGGCTTGTATGCAACCGTCGTGGCGTCCTGCGGCCATCATGGCGGTTCCATCACTTTCCACTCTCACTACTTCAATGAGCTTCCATTCTTCCTTAGGCATGTTAAAATATGAAATAAAATTACCTCTATGATCCTTGATTCTTGATCTATATTGATCTAACCTATGTTTCATCTTTCCTCTAATCCGAGGGTCTGATCATGTTCGAAGCCTCCCGGCAAGTAGAGTCGTGGCCATGAGAATCCAATGGTGAAGAATTCCAATAAATAGGGAGATAAAATCACCAATAATACCCAAATAACTAACCTTGTCCTTTTTTAGGCCTTGATTCATTCTCATTATAAGGATAAATGAAGAGGATAAACTAATCTTTCAATAATCCATCATCAATAACCCATCTCGCAATAACGATCAAACCGCAGATTAATTTGTTTTTGGATTGACTCGTGCTCATCATAGAAATAAATAATGGGGAAAAGAATTAATGAAACAACTTCCCTACCTAGGATATGGAATGTTCTCTATCAAGGATTTATTTTCATTGGTGATCCATCAAAAAGCGATCTCTGATCCCAATGTTCTTCATCGCTGCCATGATAATTCTATAAGGATTTTCTATAGAGCCTCTGGAGAATTTCCAAGGATTTAAGCCTAACCCTATGTCTCTATCTAGATCATCATTTAAAATAAATAGTGTCATTGTTTTGACGTAACATTAAAATAAAATAAACTCATAGTTTATTTTATTCATTAAAATGTCCAAAAACTATTTTTCACAGCTGACCCGTGCTGGCCAATGTTAGGCCTTTCTTAGGGGAAAAATCGCATTACAAAATCAACAATGATATTAGATTTTCAATCTGAGTCACCATTCATGAGTTATTAGGATTTTAAAATAAAATTATTTAATTTAATTATTTTATTTATGGTTACGTCCTTGTTGACATTTTATTCATATGACTTGTGTTGACCAAAGTTAGGTCATGCCTAGGGTAAAGCTATTATTTTGAGCTCAACGGTTCCCTTAGATTTTTGATTCGAGCACCCATTTAAAATATATTTCACTTTTTTAGGAAATCTGCATGTATGTGCTGTTAAAAACATAAAAAAAATCAATGAATTGTTCTAGGCACATCGGGTCTCGGAATTGCATGCCATATCAGTGCCTACTCTCAGAATTTTTCTAAATAATTTCTAAAAATAAAATCAGGAAAATCCAAGTCATTACATCATCATTAGAGGACTCCTTTAATTATACCTAAAATTGGTATCATCATAAAATCTCACTCCTAGTTCAACAAAAAAAACATCTTTATCATTGGGGAACTCCTTTTATTTAGTTGGATCCTTTGAGAGTTTCTTTAGGAGTTTACATCCATCTTTGAGTAGTTCCTCCATAAATGTGAGGGATTATTATTTAGTTCTATGAATTATTTTAGTGCTTATGGTGTGGTGTGAATGTGTCCCCAACTCTTGTTTTAATTTATCCTCTTATGTATGCTAATTTTACTTCCAAGGGGATCCCATATCATCACCATATGGATGTGGACCTTAATCGTGAATTTTTTTATCCACAATTATAAATATACCCAAGTGCATAAAGAGAATAAGAACAAAATCAAAAAAAATAACCTAGACTAAAATATGAAAACATGAATGGGGTAAGAAAATACATAAAACTAATCAAAAAGTTTATTGACCATCACAAGTTCCTTATTCCCTAGAAATGGATCCAAAAACTTTATAGTGTCAACCGGTGTAGTTACTTATTAAGGGATACCAAAGTTTAAAATTTATGTTCTCTCTACAATAACTAACCCTAAAATCATATAAAAGTGAAAGTGTGAGGTCGATCCCATGAGAAATAATGTTTTATAGATCACAATATATAAAACAATGTTTAGGTATTCATAACATTATCACTAAATTATAAATTAACATCTAAACTAAACTAATTTATTAAGTGTAAATGGACTTGGACTCAGTTAGAAAAGAAAACAAGAGGAAAATTGATATCAAAGGATAGTTTTTTGTTATTAGAGACAACTCAAATTCACTCATGAGATTATATAAAATTAGTTATTAATAGACTTATTTGGGTGTCTAGTTTATCCTCTCAACTAAAACTAAATATACTTAGGCCTTCTCATCCCCCTCTCATTGTAATTTATAACTAACCTAGATGCATTATATTCAATATCAAAATGAATAGTTGAGTTAAGTTGGTTCTCACTCTCCCACTCCCCTATATCACATTGGGTTACATACCATAATCACCCTCACTCTCACTAAGTAAATAGGTAATAAGATATAAAATAATCAAAATCAAATACTAAATAATATGAATATCTCACAAGAATATATGGATATAAAACATTATGAACCCATCCTCATCCATCGACTCCGCCCTCTCTAACAAAACCAATCTACACATAGATTATTTTTCATCGACTATGAAATAAACCAAGATTTGGAGAAGAAAGAATACAAATATAACTAAAAAATTATTGAGTAACTAAGGAAACTTACTTTAATTGAGAAAACATCCAATGTAAGAATTCATAATTACATAATGGAAAATGAAAGAAAAAAACAAATCATGGATACTTATCACCTTGGTATATGATTTTGATTCTCGTCCTTTCACTCTAACTTTCATCATTGGACTTCAATCATCTACTGGGATTAATCTTGAGAGGTTTTCAATCCTCTTATGTGTATAACACTTCTTAATTATAAATAAAAGGCTCTGGAAATTTCTCTTCAATCTTCACTATCTTATCTCCATATATGTTCTGAATCTTTATCCTTATCTCTATTAATTTGATCCATCCTTCAAATTTCCTTTGATATGTATTATTATCCATGATAATGAATCCTCTTGAAATCTCTATAAATATATATTTTTAATTATCCATGAGGAAGATATTTCTCCTTTTAGTATAATTGTATCTTGAATTTTATCTATATATTTAAATTATCACATTATCTTCCCTCTTTGATGTGAATTATAACTCTATAATTGTAGTATAATCACCATGTGAAAAACACCAATGGATCTTCCACCTGAAAAATAACTTTTCATGTTCATGTCAAAAAATAATCAGGCTACATTATATCTGTAGATATAAATTTTATTTGTGGATAGTAGATTATGACACAAAATTTGTATCATATACCCTACTATAGTGTGGTGTGGGAACTATAACATATGGAAAATCCCATAAAAAATATAGTCCCTAGAAAATCTTGGACCTCCACAACATAACAAAACCATAAACCGAAACCTTAGACTCCATGAAAATATTATTTTTCCTTTATCTACCATTATGTTGAAACCAGAACCCTTCATCATATTACCCTTATATACATTAAAACCTTCATATCCTCCTATATTTTTCTATTGTGAAACTCCTCTAATTATTCTAAAATTTTATTTCTTTACCAAAACATATATATTCCTAAATTGAATCGTAGTTTCCTACATTGTGACCTTCATCTTTTACATTGATGCAGCTCATCCATCGATGCAATATCCCACCTATGTTGCAATCCTCACATAATGAATACAATAATTTTCTAATTTTTTCTACTATTATGTGTAATAGGACACCATGAAATACTAATTACTTTATATAAACTTCTCTAAGGCACTGTGAGGTAAAGTTCAGCCTGGAGTGCATTAATAATCTAATTTCCAATAAAATGTAGGCTCACACCTTCTATTAATGGTAGTTCTATAGAGCAGTGATGAAATAAATTGAATAGAAAAAATAAGTGAGGAATGTGATATAGTTCAAATCAATATGGTGAAGTTTTAGTTAAGTGCATAGTGCCCAGGTGAAGTTCATCCCACATCAAATTTTCTACTAGTCGAACACTACTAAATATTAGATTTTATTGCATTATATCATCATTGAATACCTAATGGAGCTAGTGGACACCAATGATCACTGTGTATAACCCCATGGAAAAGTTATCCACTTTTACGCACACATGATCATGCTCACTCACATGAACTCTCTTACTGATTTCTAGTCACATTCCTTACCAATTATGATCAAATCATCAAGTATGTTGTCATTATTAAATAGTTCTATGGCTAAATTTTTCATTGAACATAAAAAAACTTTGTTAAAATGTGACACATTTAAATGTTTTCTCTTTTATAAAATTCTCATCATCCTTATACTCATTTATTTTATTTTTGTAACGTTAATTTTAAAAACTCATTCACCAAAATAATAATAATAATAATAATAATACTTCAAATGATGATGAGAGCTCTAAAAATTAAGGAATTCAACAGTTAAAATTAAAAAAAATGTATTAAAAATGTGGGTTATCACTTACGCGCGCACACACACAAAAACACACACACACACATATATATATATATATACACACACATAAACATTATGAAACCATTCAGGTCACTGATATGCTTTATTTTTATTTTTTAATTTATTAATTCATTCTTGGAGATTTTGGGGGTTGGTTGGTAAAAACCTTGGGTTTTGAGGAAACAAGCATTGGCACATGATCAATACATGGTTTTCCTAACCATTTGGATAACCGTGTGAGGGTGATGTTTGGGGGAAATATGGGTTTTTCATGTATTAATAATGGTTTTTCTAATCATTTTTGGTTTTATAGATATTGTGTATCTTTGTTTTTTGGGAGATAATATCTCTCACATGGTTGGATCATGGTTTTCCCAATTGTTCAGTCAAACCATGTGGTCTGTCCAATTCATTAAAATTTTGAGAAAAAATCATTTTTCCCTTATCAAAATTGTCTTCCCCAATTCTCATTTCTCTCCCCAATCATGTTCTTCTCTCTCTCCTTGTATTTGGAGTCTCCATTCTTGAATTTTGGTTGATTTATTTCTTCCTTTCATTATTTGTTTCATGGTAAGCTTGATTTTATCTTCTTTTATTCATCTTTCCCCCTTATCTTTCCATGTTCTTCCATTTACATGGAGTATGGATACCCTATCTATTCTTTTGGACGAATCTAGGGTTGTTAATGTGGTTTTTGGATTGTTTCATTATGGTTTAGGTGTATGAGGACCTCAATTTATTTATTCAAGTGGTTTTCATCAAAGGTGAAAAGTTTCAGTTCGGTTTAATATAAGTATCTATATTTAAGGTAAATTTTCCATGGATTTACATTAAATATCGATTTCACTATATTTTTATTTATTAAATTACCCCAAATATTTTTTATTATTAATGTTTTATCCATTCTTATGATGATTCTTGTATTTGGTTTGAAATTTAACAGTTTAAAGTATCTTTTTCAAATGGATCGAGAGTTGGATTTGATGCACTTTATGTGTTTGTTAAAATGGATCAAAGAGATTTTATACTAAAAATGGGATTTTGAAAGGGTTTTTAAATTAATATTTCATTTTGTTAAATACTTGACTTGAAATTGTTATGTTAGTTTGTAAAATTAGTTTTTAAAATGGCTTATGTGATTGAAACTTGTTGATGTTTATATGTTTGGAAATGACTAGAACATGGGAAAACATGGGTGTGGGAATGTAAATGACTTGGAAAATTATATTTTTGTATAAGTGACCAAGAGATTCTTTGGGAGGAAGATAAATGGAGATCCAAATGTTCCAGATCATGCGGTTTTCACAGGTAACAGCCAAACATAATTTTTTTAATGCAGCCTAGTGGATAATCAAGGTAGTATTCTAAGGAGTGGGGAGTGGGCGCCTCACTATCCTAATACTTTTGTATTTTTTATGAAACATAAATAGGGAATGGTAATTTTGATTTTATGGAAATAAAATTAAGGAAGTCGCAAACACACAAATCCAGGGTGAATGGTGGTTTGATTTAAGGTCAATTATTCTAGAGGTGGTATGATAGGTTGGGGAGAATCTCACGATTAGTAAACTAACTATGGGAAAATATGTAGTGATTAATTCACTTTAAGATATAGGATTTATTTTTGATATATTAAGATACTGTAAAGAGTGGGTTATAGTTACTTGGGAATTGATTGTGAAGGATTGGTTGCAGTAAGTTGTGAACCTTATTATGGTAACTTCATAGGCTTCAGGTTCCAGATCATCCATATATTGTAAAAAAATCCATAGAGAAATAGTACAGTTGGTGTGGTCTCTTGGTAAGTGGCTATGAAGGTGGAATGGTATATTAAAAATTGGTTGTATGGTCACTTTAAATTTTCAAGTGTGTTCATTGACACTTGGTGAATTTTATAGATTTTTCTCAGCCATGGATTTAAAAATTAGAAATGAAATTTTTAGTTTAATATTTTTTTTAATTTATAAAAACAATTTAAAAATAAAATTAAGTAAAATTAATAAAAAAATGATTTTAATCAACTGATTTAAAATCATATTTTCAAAACAAAATATTTTTCAGTGTGTTATTAAAACCACATTTAAAAACTCAAGAATTAAATTTCAAAATTTAAAATTTATAGTTCTTTTTTAAAACAACATCAATTTATTCCTAAATTATAAATTTAAAAATTGAATAAAATAATAAATAATAAATTATTTTAAATAATTAAATTCAAATTCTGAAAAACAATTCATGGCTATTAGTTAATTCCAAAAGTTAATACATCATGAAAAATAGTGTTTTAATAAATTTGGTAATTAAATTAAAAATTCCAAAAATTGAAAAAAAATAAATGAATTTATCAGTATCTAAATTAATTTATGGTTACTTTTCAATAAAAAAAGAAAAAAAACAAAAAATTAGCCTCATATCACTCTCCCACGCTGAAACTATTTCACTTTTAGGAAATTTTATCATTGAATTCCATTATTCAAAAAGATAAATAAAAAGATACATACTATCTGGATCTCAATATACAATCTAGATAAGAATAAAACATAGATTAATCCATTGTTGAGTTAGCATGCCTCCTATATTCTTTAAATTCATTCCTCACTTCAATCCAGTCAATGTTCCACGTCCAAAAGTTGAACAAATTAGATTTATATAGAATCAAAGATTTAACAAGAAGAACTTACATTTATCCCACTCTATTTATTTTCTAAAAATGTATTTTAAACTTCCACTTCATTTATTAAACTCAAATGAATTTTGTAAGAGTTAATTTTTCCCTTCTATATTTGGGTTCAATATTACCCTCACTAAAATGAATTCAGTTTTATCTATTTAGAAGTTGATTGATTTTTTTTATTTTTTCCATACATGAATGTGTGAATAACTAAAAAATAACTTATTACACATTTACAAATGGAATTACTCATGAACCTAATGCCTAATTTCATATAGATTCATCATGGAATCCTAATTTCCCATTTTACTCTTTTTTCAAAGGACAAATATCAATTTATTTTAAGTTTTCTCTCTAAGGTGTTCTTCTTTACATAGGCCAAGTTACCTCATATTGAGTGTGAAATTATAGTGACCTCACATTATAATTTTGATTCCACAAATATATTTTCACTCACACTCCCTTTCCTAGTTCTAATTATAAATTATCTATGAAGGTAATGAAAATTTCACTCATCGTTCATTTGTCTTTGAAAATTTCAGAACTAGTGATATCATTAACTCTAGCATAAAATTTTCACTAGATGGTATGGAAATTAAGTCCAATGAATTTCTGAAAAAACATAAAAACTATACAAAAGAGTTATATAAAAAATTTACAAACATAATAGTTTTTATATGTTTTGTATATTTCTTTATTCATTTATTTATACTCTAATTTTTAAAAAAAATAGAAACTATACATATTATTAAAAACATATTAGGATAATTTTTTCAAAAAAATCTATAGAACAATTCTTGAATGTACTTAAAACTATTCTAAATAGTTCTGAATTTCTTCCCCCACACCTATCAATGACACTAACCTATATGATTTTTAGCATTTAATTTATCAATAAAATTTAAATTATTAATTAATAGTGTTAAAAACAAATTATAAGGATATAAACCACCTGGTGTTTTTTTATTTATCTATAAAGATTATGTTAGGATATCTAATGGGTGATTTGTAAATATCCTAATCTATCCTCCTATATTATTTTCCACTTTTGGTTATCCTATAGAAAAATATATTAAACATTATAATTTTTATAAAAAAACTACAAAAATTGAAAAATAAATATAGGGTAAATATTCTTAGGTTTATCATTCCCAATAGGGGTTGTATTTATATTGTATAGGGATGTAAATTCTTATGTTCATCCCCATTCCATTAGTGTATGTGGTTTGTGTGATGAAAACCACCACATTCTTTTCCTTCCAAAGATTCTCAGTTTCACTTTTACTTAGAATCCCACTTGAACTTAGTTCTTCAAGTCTACCCCCTCATCACTATGATGTACTTACTTAAGTGGGGGTAGTAGGATAATGTATGGGGTATCCTTAAATTTTTACATATATATTGTGAATTGCTATTCAACCAGTGGTTTCTCCCCTTATGCTACTTCATAATCAACCAAATAAGGGTTAGTGAGTAATTTAAATTTTATAAAATCAAACCAACTTGTTTTAAAATAAAAATTTCCCCTTAATATGTAACATGCACTTCTATCTCTAAATGAAAAACCATTGGGAACACTTACTCTATTTTTCCACCCTTTAGTTGATGGTTGGGGTGATGTTGAGGGACTAATATATTCACCATAAGTACCAAAGATTATTCTTCTATATAAACCACTTATTGGGTGGTATTGTGTTCATTTTATTAAACTAGTTATACATTTATTTCTTAAACATGATCAATTTTACAATATATTCTAGATTATCAGCCACTGGTGTGGCTTCTTTAACTTATTTTAAGGAATATTTGAGAAAATTGTCAAATAACACTTTATCAAACACAGTTTCTTCATTATGGGTAGTTATTTCTTAAATTTATAACTTTAATTTATCTTTAAGGGGGGATTCCACATGTTCTTCTTAAGTTTCATTCAATATGGGAATTAGTTGATCTGGTTTTGTAAAATTAAAACTAGTGATATTAGAAGATAATTAATATTTCATAAACTTTTAATGAAATTAATCCAGGTTAGTGGTATACCCATAATCAGTTTCATCATATAGTTCATTCTCAAATTGTGATGCCTCTTTGATGTTTTCTTATGTGTGTGGGGGAAATACTGGGAATTATATTCTTTCCTCTAATTTGAACCCATCCACTTCATATTATCCATTATCTAGGGCCTATAACTACCCTTATAGTTCTTATTCTATAATATAAGGGTGGTTAAAATAAAATTGGGTTTTAAATATAATTCAAGAAGTAAAAGTTTAGAAAAGGTATCCCTCAATAGTTTTAACTTTTAATTTCTTTTCTAGGTATAGGAGCACTAGGAATATGTGTTAAATGGCATATAGTGGATGTTCTTTTGGTTCTAAAAACTCTACATTTTCCTCTTCTATATCATCTTGAGCAAAGACTATGGGTACTAATTCTTTAAATTATTATTGTTTTCTTTTCTCTATGAGTTCTTGGAGGGTGGTGACTTTTTAAGATGACATTTTATTCAATTCTACCAACAATGATTTCTATTCATTCAATTATTTATCCTTTTTTAAGGAGATATTGAAATAAATTTGGATCTCCTCCAGTGTAAAATCATCTTCGGTTGGATGGTGTGTGGAATGCATTATTGATGGTGGTTGGGTGTGTTCATGTAGTATATTCCATCCTCCAAACCATTGGTGTGTATCAATTGTTTATGATGGTTTTTCCATCAAAAATTCATATTATAGGGTTTTATAGGAATTTGAACTTGTAATATGGGTGTGGAACCACTAAATAATGGTCCCACTTTAGTGTCTATCTATAATTAAAGTGAATAGAGAAATAAATAAATAAAAAATAACAAGAAGTAGAAAATAATAATTATAGGTGTGTCAAGACAGTCAATACTTTACCCTACACTCTATAAATGGTTAAATTTTGATCATCTAGTTGTCGTGGTTTGTGGTTAAATAGGATTTTTTTAAACTCTTAATGTAGCCTAGTAGTTGGCCAGGGTTGTCTCTCAAGGAGTTGGGTGTTAGAGCTTCACTATCCTAACACTTTTTTATTTTTTTATTAATTTTCAAAGTAACATAAATATGGATTTTTAATTTTGATTTTATGGAATGAAAAAGAAGAAAGTAGAAAACTCACAAATTCAGGGTAAAAGGGGGTTGGATTTGGGGTTGATTTTGTAGAATATGGCATGGTAGGGTAGAGAGAAACCCATGGTCATTATACTAACCATGGGAAGATTATGTGGTGATTCAGTCACTTGCAGATAGAGGTTTCATCTGAGGTATGCTAAGTTACTGTGAAGAGGGTGGTGTGGTAACTTCAGAAGTGACCATGAAAGAGAACTTATAGTAGGATATGAGCCTTCATATTATAACATGATAGGCTTTGGGTTGAAGATCATCCACGATCAGTTAACTAACCCTATAGAAATAGTGAAGTAGGTGTGGTCACTTGGGAAGTGGCCATGAAGATGGCATAGGAGGTTGAAAATTCATTATGTGGACACTTTAAATTTTCAAGTGTAGTCACTTCCACGCAATCACTTTGCAGGACTTTTCTCATCCTTGAATCTGTAAATCAAAAATGAATTTTTTTTAGTGTGGTATTTTTTTCAAATTTTTCAAAATCATTGAAAAATTAAATTAAATACAATTAATTAAAAATTTATTTTAATTAAATAATTTAAAATCGGATTTTCAAAACATAATATATTTTCAGTGTAACACTAAAAACACATTTAAAAACTCCAAAATGATATTTCACAATTTAAAATTCACAATTATTTTTTATAAAAATCTCAATTTATTCATCACCCACTAATTTCAAAATTAAATAAAACAATCAATATTAAATTCCTTTAAACAATTAAATCCAAGAACCCAAAAAATTTTGTGGCTATCAATTAATTTAAAAAATTAATAAATTGTATAGAAAATTGTTTTTGGAAATTTAGTCATTCAATTCTAAATTGAAAAAAATATAAAAAATTAAATATTTTCTCGGTATCTCAATTAATTGAGGGATAATTTTAATGAAAAAAAGATAAAAATAAATAAATAAACTTGGTCTCATATCACTCCCCCAAACTTGAACTATTACTCGGCCAAGAAATTTTATCATTGAATTTAATTATTCATAAGGATCAAAAAAAATTCATCCAACCCAGATCTAAATATACAATATAGAGAAGAAGAAAACATAGATTCACTCATTTATTAGTTATCATTCCTCCTCTATGATTTCAATTCATTCCTCACTTCAATATGATCAAATTTCCATGTACAAAAGTGGAACAAATTATACTTAATTGTAATAAAATATTTGATAAAAACATTTAGATTTATCCCACTCTCCTAAATTTCTTAAACTTGAGTTTTAATTTTCACTTTATTTATAAAAATAAAATAAATTCAGTGTAAGTTAATTTACCCATTATTCATATGGGTTCAATATTCCCCACCTGAATAAATTCATTTTTAACTATTAGGAAATTTATTGATTTTTTTAATTTTTCAATGGAATGTGCTAATAACTATATAAAAGCACTTATTGAATATATAAAAAATGGAATTAATCACACACCTAGTGCCTAATGTCTCGTAGATCCATAATGAGATCCCAATTTCTCAATGTACTCTTATTTCAAAGGACTTATATCAATTTCTTTTTATTTGGTTCCCTAAGGTTTTTTTACATAGTCTATGATACCACAAATTGAATTCAAAAGTATAGTCACCTCATATTATAATTCTGATTCCAAAAATTTATTTTCACCCAAATTCCCTTTTCTAGTTCTAAGATACAATTATCCATAAAGTTAGTGAAAATTTCACTTAGGTATCATTTATCACTCATAATTTCAGAACTAGTTATATCCTTAACTCTATCATGAAATTTTTACTAGTATGTATGGAAATAAAGTTCAATGAAAGTTTGAAAAATCATAATAAAAACTATTCAAAAGTGATATACATAGAATTTAAAAACATAATAGTTTTTTTTGTTTTTTTATTTTTTTATTTTTTTATTTTATTTTATTTATCTACACATCAAAAATATAAGAAAAAAAGGAGGAAATATGTACAGACTCCTAAAAATATATCAGAACCTTTTTTAAAAAAAATCCCTAAAACAGTTCCTAAAAAGTATTTAAAAACTATTTTAAATAGTTCTGAATCTCTTCCCCCACACTTATCAAAGAAATCACCCTCTATAATTTTCAAAATTCAATTTATCAATGAAAAGAATATTTTTAATTAGAAATTTCAAAAAAATGATAAGGATAGAAACCACCTACTATTTTTTATTTATCTAGCAGGATTGAGTTAGGATGTCCCTCGAGTTCTTTGTAAATATCATGAACTGGCTTGTTATATCATTTACCTCTTTTGAGTTTCCTATATAAAAATATATTAAACATTATAAATTTCATTTAAATATAAAAAGTGGATAAATAAAGATAGGGGAAATAATTTTTGGGTTATTATTTCCTAAGAGGGGATATATTTAGACTGTCCATAACTGGATAGTATTATGGTGACCCCTATTATGATATAGGATGTTTTTTTGTGATGAAAACCACTATATTCATTTCCTAACAAAGCTTCACAACTTCACTTTACTTGGAGGCCCCCTTGAACAAAGTTCATCAAGTCCATCCCCTCATCAGTGTGATATACTTCATAAAGTGTGGGTGGAAGGTTGATGTATGGGATCTCCATGAATTCCACGATAGCTATTATGGATTCCTCTTCAATCAGTGGCTACTCCACTTGTGTTGATTTATAATAAACCAAAGGAGAGTAATTGAGTAATTCAAATTTTATAGAATAAAAGTAACTTTAGCTCAAATAAAAAATTTCACTGTATATAAAGCATGAAATTCTGTCTTTATATGAGTAGCCACTGAGAACACTTCCTATGTTGTGTCACCCATTATTTGATGTTTGTAGTGATGTTTAGAGGTTAGTTGATTCACTATAGTTCTTAGAGATTATTATTCTATATCAACCACTTTATGGGTGGTATTTTGTTCATTTTATAGTGTTTTTTATACATTTTGTTTATTCAACATGATCAATTTTTCTATCTGTTCTAGATTTTTTAGCCATTAGTGTGTCTTCTTTAACTTCTTATAGGGTATATTTGAGTATATTTTTAAATAACTCTTTATCCAGATTGTTTTTTCATTCTATGTAGTCATTTTTAAAAAGATTATCTTTAATTTCTCTTTAAGGGGGTTTTCCACATGTTCTTATTTATATCCATCCAAGATGAGCATCAGTTAATATGAGCCTATAAAATTAAAACTATGGATGTTAGAAGATAATTTAGCTTTATTAAACATATAATGATATTAATATAGGAAAATAGTATCCCCCTCATCATTTTCATCATGTGGTTCATTTTCTAAGTGAAATGACTCTTTGAAGTTTTCTTATATGGATGGGGACAACAGTGGGAATTCTAATCTTTCCTTAAATTTGAGTCCATCCACTTCATCTTATTCATAATTTAGTTCCCACAACCATCCTTCTTATTTTTCTTCTACAACATAAGGGAAGCCATAAGAAATTAGGTTTCAATAAAATCATAGAAGTAAAAGTTTATAGAAGAGTCACCATCAATAATTTCAACTTTTAATTAATTTTATTTGTACAAGATATATAGGAAGATGTGTTCAATGGTATAAAGTGTAAGGTATTATTCTTCTAAAAACTCTCCCTCCAACTATTCTATATCCTCTTAATAAAATACCAAGGGCACTAATTCTTCAACTTCTTGTTTTATACTTTGATATATGAGTTATTTTTGGGTGGTGACTATTGCAGCAAACATATTATTCAATTCTATCAATATTTATTTATGTTATTAAATTGTTGGTCCCTTATCAAGTAGATATTTATGTGAATTTGGATCTCCTATGCTGTAATATCATCATTAGTTTGATAGTGTGGGGCATGTATTTTGGATAGTGGTTGGGTCAGTTCATGTGGTATCTTCCATCCTCTCACCCATTGGTGTGTACTGAATGTCATTGAGGGTGTTTCCACTAAGAATTAATCTCTTGGGATTCCTTTGGGAATGTGAACTAGGTATATGGTTGAGGATCTAGTAAATAACGGTCCTACTTTAGTCTCTATCCCAGAGTGAAATGAATAGATAAAGTGGAAAACAAAAAACAAATAAAATAATGAAACACTCATTATAGTTTTGTTAAGATAGTGAATACTTGACTCTACTCCCTAGAAATAGATCCATGTTGATCATGTGGTTATCATGGGTCATGGTCAAACATAAATTTTCTAAACTCCTATTGCAACCTAGTAGCTGACTAAGGTCATCACTCAAGGATTAGGGCATGGGAGATTCATTATCCTAACACTTATGTATTTTTGTTTTATTCCATTAATTTTGAAATAATCACAAAGATGGATTTATAATTTTTATTTTATGGAATGAAAATAAAGGAAGAAATAAACACCCAATGTCAGGGTGAAATTGGGTTGTATGCAAGGTTGATTGTATAAGAGGTGGTACAGTTGGTTGGGGAGAAACTCACAGTCAGTATACCAATAATGGGAAGAATAATAAATAACTTATATATAGAGGCTTTATTTTTTGTAGCTTAATAAATCATGAATAGGTGGTGTGGTCACTTGGTAAGTGACTATGAAGGAGCACTTTTGGTAGGTTTTGATCCTTCTTATGGAAACTTAATTGGATATAGGTTGAAGATTATCCAAATTCAACTAACTTACAATGGAGAAATAGTGCAGGAGGTGCGGTCACTTGGGAAGTGAATGTGAATGTGTTATTATAGGTTGAAAATTGGTCATGTGGTCACTTCAAATTTTCAAGTCTGGTCACTTCCACAAGGTCACTTTTCCATATTTTTCTCAGCCTCAGATCTTTAAGTCACAAATGAAATTTTTAGTGCATTATTTTATTCCAATTTTTTAAAATCATTGAAAAATAAAATTATGTATAATTATTTCCAAATTAATTTTAATCAAAAAACTTGAAATCAAATTTGGAAAACAAAACATATTTTAAGTGTACCATTAAAAAATATTTAAAAACTCTATAATGACATTCCAAAATTAAAAGTTAAAAATTATTTTTAAAAAAAAATCAATTTATTCATTAGCTATAAATTTAAAAATTGAATAAAATAATAAATATTAATATCCTTTAAACAATTAAATTCATATTCTGAAAAAAATCATGGCTATCAGTTAATTCCAAAAAGTAATAAATCGTGTAAAAAATTGTTTTAAGTCATTTAGTAATTAAATTCGAAATTCAAAAAAAATAACAAAAATGAATGATTCTCTAGATATTTAATTAATTGAGGGGTACTTTTCAATGAAAAATAGATGAATATTTTTGAAAACTTGAGATCACATCAGTGGCCATGTGGGTTGAGTTCCCATGGTATTATTGTTGGTCCCAAGGAAAACTGAGAAATATTCCAAACTTGTTATAATTTCTTATCTAGCTAGAAAACCTTTTTTTAGACTAAGTCACACTGGACCCTTATGGTTAGATACTATGGTGTTTAGTACTTATACCCAGTCTATTTTTATATGCTTTTTTCATAATGATAGTGCTTTAGTGGATTGCGATATTTTATGCTTATTACCATGTTCTTTTATTTAGTTATATGATGGTGTCTATCATTATGATCATGTTGATTCCATGTGTGGGTGTGTTGAGAATGTTATGTTAGGTGGATTTGTTTATTTATTTGATCCTTATTTTAAATGTTTAATAAAATGTTTTATTTGATAAAAAAATGGATTTCTCAAGTATTGGTTTCAAGAGACCTTTTTTTAAAAAGTTAACTCGGTTTTGAAAATTGTGTTTTCATGCTAGACTTATTGGTTTGAAGGGAGAAAGGCCTTATATATATTAATGGTGGTATCATATTGGATTTGTTCCACACACCCAATATATGTATTTAAACATATGAAGACCTCGTTTTTCAAGACATGAGGGAAGGTAAGGGTATCATGAAGTTCCATGGATCCTCTTGATTGTTGATGTCCTTAGTCAAATGGGATAGTGGAGATTTTGTCTCATGGAGTTGGATCATGTGGAGAAGTTTTGGGATTTTATATCATTGGGATATTGTGTATTGTACTTTTGGTATTTTTTTCGCTATTTTAAGATTTTAATATGGATATCATATGTATATTTCATGTTTATATATGATTATTTTATGATGCTTGTAATATATGTTTTTGGTTGTTTCTATATTAACTCTGTTGGATATTTATATCTGTTATATCTACTAATTTGGTTTCTTGGTTGGTGTTTCCAACCAATTCATGGATGTTTCGTGCTGATTTTATAAGGTTGAAACCATTCTTAAATGGTTATGAGTGATTCCCTAGTGTTTTTCATCAACCCATGGTGATCAGGAATGTGCTTCAGGACTTGTGGCATGCCAACTAGTTTGATAGATCAGGTTGACTTCAGATGGATTGTTACCAAATTCTATCATATCCTCTTTTTATTTTGGGGTCAGTGTTATACTATAAATATGCCCATTTGGGATCATGAGGTAGGTTTAGAGGAGTTCCTGGATAGCTCTTCCTCATGATAAACCTCGAGTTTCCATGTGTTTTAAGGAATTATGTTTATAATTTGAACCCTATTTTGGGTTGTTTTAATGATATTTGATCTTTTTCATCATTTCTTATAGGTTTTGGGATGAACCTATGAAAAGTTTTGAGAATTTTTGAGTTACGAGGTGAAACTAGGGTGGATAGAAAAGGAATGAGATTTAGGTATACTGTTATTAGTAATCATGTGAAGCTCTTATAACCGACTCTATAACCTTCCACTACCATTTTTCATAGTTTTTGCAAGGTATTTCATAATTTGTTGTCAAATCATGAACATAAGGAAAAAATTTATAATATTGATGTTTTAATCCCTTTTTTTGAAAGTGTTGAGTCAATAAAGTTATCTTATGACTTATCCATTCCTTATGGTTTTATGTTTTGAAAATCAAAAACACTTTTTCTTAATATCTGTCTTTTTCTTAAGTTCTTTTTTTCTTAAGATCTGGAATTTTCATTCTGTTATACTTATAGATGTATCATTACGATTTTTCATTCCTTTATACTTACAGATGTATCATTACGATTTTTCGTTCTGTTATACTTACATATGTATCATTACGATTTTTCACTCTATTATACTTACAGGTGTATCATTACGATTTCCCATTCTGTTAGATTTACAGATTATTTTCATACCATATTTATGATACCGAATCCGATGTATATGTGATACCATCTTTAAGATATTGAATCTGGTGTATATGTGATACTGTCTTTAAGATACCGAATCTGGTGTATATGTGATACTGTCTTTAAGATACCGAATCTGGTGTATATGTGATACCATATTTAAGATACTGAATCCGGTGTATGTGTGATACTGTCATTAAGATAAAAAATATGGTGTATATGTGATACCGTCTTTAAGATACTGAATCTGGTGTATATGTGATATCGTCTTTACGATACCGATTCTGGTGTATAAGTGATTCCGATTTTATGATTTCGATTCTGGAACAAGTGTGATACTGATTTCTCAATCCGATGTACTTTTCCTTATGAATCTGTTTTCGTCATAATGTTTTTCTTAAGAATCCATTTTTCTTAATAATGTTAGAGTTGTTTAATGTACCATTCCAATATTATCTGATTCCATGTTTTCTTATACTTAATATTTATCTTTAACTTAACATTGTTTCTTACTTGAAACGATGTTGTACAATCTGTTACAAACTAACTATTGTAAGTTTGACATGTGTCCAGGTCCCTCCGAAATTTAAGGAAAATATGACCGTTGGAGTGGAGCCAACCACTGGGAAGCTTTTCCTATAAATACAAGTTCATTTAAATGAGCAGAACCGAATGCAGACAGTTGATGAACTTGATGCATGTTGTGAAGTGTTTTCTAGAGTGAGAGGATCTTTCAACTCTCAATGCTTTGTACGGATGTCGTGAACAACTTGTTTGGGTGTGAAAAATTTGTTTAGACTTGCTTCATCAAGACTATGATCATGCTGATCGTGGGATTTTGGGTTTTGAAGACTGAGGTTCTGATTTCCTTCTAAATCAAGGACTTGCGGGGATAGCAAGATAGATACCGATCTTTGGATTGAGGGCTTACCTAGGTTTGGGTAAGACAGACTTTCGTGAAAGTATAAATCAAGGAACCTTTATCCAAGGTTGTTGGATACCCTTCTCTTTGGGTTAAAATAATCTTGTTGTTACTTTTTTACTATCTCAAGTTTTTTTATTTCTGCTGCAATCTTAACTTTGTTAATGTTAGAAAGTATAACTTTCTTATACTTTCTAATTCCATTACTCTAATTATATTATAGATTATATACACTTTAAGGTAGAATATTTTGTTTAAGAAAAGGTTTCTTTTAGAGGTTTTGTGTATGTTTTTTTAACTTTGTTAAACTAAACATTAAAGGTTCCAAAGGAATTTTTAAAGTATACAATTCACCCCCCCCCCTATTGCATATTGATCATCTACATCATTATTTTGATCCTACAGAAAGTGTTGTTCATGTTAATGTTTTTTTGGGGTATTATTATAAGAGTTTCTTGTGGTTTATTTTATATTGATTAATATTTAATTATGTTTTGATTGAGGCGGTCTCTTGTATTTTGTAGACAATGAAACCTAGAAAGACCACTTCTAGATGAAGGTAGGCTACAACAAAGTATGTTTTATAGGAAAATCATCTGGTTAAATATTCTTTAGTGAATTCAGTTATATATATCATCCAATCTCTAGGATAATAGGATGATATAGGTTAGGTGTGGATAATGGACCATGCTCGAGGGTTCACTGAGAAGAATCTGTTGGTCTTTCATGGTGGCAGAGGTACCCATGTTCATAAGGAATGAATTGAAAGGATCGAGTGTATATTCAATTTTTTGAAAACCTTAAAGACCATGAATGTAGTATTTTATACTTATATGTTGGAAGGACTATATATAAAATTGTGGGACTCTGTGGTGTAAATGAGGAGGCAAGAAGATCCCACTTGTGCTACCTTCAAAAAGTATTTCAATCAATAATTTTATCCTGAGGCATAAAAGGTGGAAAAGGATCATGATTTCATAAAATTAGAGAAAGGATGCCATTTATTGATGGAGTATGCTACTTGGTTTTTGAATTTGGTTCATTTGGATCCTAATATCCTCACAAATAACTATCTCAAGGTGAAAAAATTTGGAAATGCTCTTGAAGGAAAAAACCAGATATAATCTTATCCACATTTTCTGACCAACTTATGTTGAGGTAATAGATAAAGTAGCTTTGGTAAAGGTGGATTTAATATGAAAATAGTTCTCATTGTAGTTTCTTAAATAGTGGATAATAGTGATAGTTATTACTCTATCTAGAAAAGGAAGAAAGATGAAACTTGTCAAGGTAGTGGAAAGGGTTCTCGTCAGTTGTCAGGTGTGGTTCTAGTGGATTATCCTAGGTGTAATCTAGTGGTTTTATATCAGTGTGGATATTCTGGAAAAACCAGACCTAATTACCTAGAGGCCCTAAGTATGTTCCATCAGTGTGGGAATCCAGGTCATCTTTAGTGCTTTTATAGGGATTCTCTTCAGGGGAATGGTTTTAGTCATTCATTGCCTCACGGGTCACAGGTGTGTTTAAATACTTCTAAAAGTGTGGGATCCCACTCTCAATATATTGTGGAAATCTCATAAATCTAATAATTCAAAGGGTTTGTCTAATCTAGGATTTTTTTATACAATATATGTTGCACCTAAGGTATCTGAATCCAGGTGTTCCACTATAAGAGGTACAATGTTTATTAATTATTTTATGGATTAATTCTTGTTTTATATGGGTCTTTACCATTCATTTATATTGTTATATTTCATTTATTCTTTGGTTATGTGAGTAGATCTAATTCTATTCACCATGGATCTACTTACCCCATTGGGAAGGAAGGATAAAAATTTTAAGTGTATCGAGGTTTTTGTTTTTGGTTGTTGGAATAGACATTATGTGGGACTTCCTCATGTTAGATCAATATGTTTTCAATCTCATCATTGATATTAATTAGATGATCAGTTTCAAATTTTAAATTTAATTCTATTGTCACAGTGTCTAGTTTTTATCTTTGGATGAGAGAACTCACATCATCTTGGATGAGTGGGATCTAAGGTTAGGGAGGGAAAGATCATTTTCTCTAGATATGGGATCTATCTCAAGTTAGTTTTCTAGGTTATTATTTAAGGTTTTGGAGTAGGTTTCAAATGTTCAATTTCTTAGGGTTGTGGATTAGTACCCTGGGGTGTTTTTAAATGATTTTTCATGGATGTCTCTATTATAGTCAGTGTCCTAAAACTAGTTGTTTATACTTTTTTTAAAGGTTGGGGCTGAAGCCTCATTTATCTAATTACATATTGTTCATTATTATGTATGACCGTAATTTAATAATGTCTTAGAGTATTTGTCTCATTGATAAGGTCATAGTAGTTCCCCACTATAATGATAACCTTTAAGTGATTTAGCAATATTCTTATTATAGTTCTACGGTTGGATGGCATGCTATAATGGGACACATAGTATATAGACTGTCTGGTGTGAGTACATGTAAGCAGATGAGACTTATTCTCATAAATTTATCACTTGGTATTCTCCAATATGGGAGATTATGAGAACAAACCCACCATTAGAAATTCTATATGTTTTGGTGTCATTGGATACTCCTATCTACGAGCATGTGTAATGGTCCTTAGACTTTAATATTATCATTAATGCATGTCATGACTCACGCACATATATTTTCTAATGAAAATTGTTATTCCATATGTTGGTAGAAAGTAGGGTAAGTTGGGTGTGTTATTAATGAAATTTTATTGATGGATAAGTCAAGAAAGGAATTTTTTCTTCCATATTTATAGAAGTTTATATCTCTTCCCTTTTATTGAAATAAAATGGTCACCCTAAATTCCATGGTCATCGTGTAATGACGAGTTTATTTCAGATAATCAAAAAATGATGTATCAAGAATATAGGTTGATGACACCATCATGAAACCTACTTGATGAGATTATGTGACGAAGGGATTATATTATACATTGAGTGTTCGTATGTATTTTTATTCATTGTGAATTTAAGTTATTTCTCTTGGTTTCTTGACCTGTTATTAGACATTAATCTTGAACTTTAGGAAAGCCCACATAATACCAATGAGAAATAATCCTAGAGGGTCACACACTAAGTGTTTCTGGAGGTCTCGATTAAATTCTATTTGAATTTAATAAATGTAATTAATATCATTCTCAAGACAGAGGAATAATTTTATTTAAGTTATATTGATCTCATAAATTAAATAAATATTTATTCACCGGATTGTGAATAAAATATATTTATTTATTTTATTGAATATTTAATAAATATTTATTTACTAGTTTGTGAATAAAATAATTATTTAAAAGAATAAAATGTGTATTCGGGTGTTCACTAAATATAAGAGGAGTTTGGACGGACCAAGAACATGTCCAGTGATAAAATAATTATATGAGTCGGTGAATATTATTTATCCATTTTACACAATTCGGTGCACCACAAAATAATAATAATGTTATTATTATTATGTGGCATTGGATTTCATTAATTGTTATAATTATATTTAACTTTTTTTATGAAATTAAATTTTGTTACTAAAATCCCAGATCTATAAATAGACAGTTACATCTATTGTGTAATTCATTCGAAACCAATTCCAAGTTTGGGAATAGAGATTTTTTTTGCACAATGAATTCTCTCTCAACTCCTCCTCCTCTCTCCCTCTCAATAATGAGAAACCCAAGAGATAATTTCTTCAATACCGAAGAACGAATGATCAATAATGAATAATTCAAGACATTAAATTCTCCATGATATCACCCAAAGAATAAGTAGAATTGTTCAGAGGCCATTAAATCACGTTTAAATCGCTGCTAGAGGGAGTCTACCCTTGTATCCTCACAATTGCAATGAAATAAATCTAGAAGGAAATTTTTGGACAATCAAAAATAATCAATGAAGAAAGTTCCTAATCCCAAGTATTTATTTCATCAGATATTAAATAAATTAATTATAAATTTGATGTGAAAGTTCCTCGTTCTTGGTTTTGGGAAATGATTATTAAAAGAAATTTTAATATATCACCCAACACTGCATACATCCACTATGCCCGGAACCAACAAGTGATATCATAGGGTCACATTTAAATTTATAATTATTTATTTGATTGTTGATCTATGCGTGATTTTGGTTATATTTTATTTCATGTTATTAATTATTTAATCTTATTTGAATTAACATGTTATCAAAATATTGATCATATTAATTCAGCATTTAATTTTCTTAATGGTTTAATAAAAATGAAGAATGAACAGAGATGTCATCGGGAAGTTCCAAATCATTAGCCAATAAAACTAGGTTACATGGCGTGCGGACGAAGCACACATTGTATTTATATACGCAATGTATATAGATGTGTTGAGTAATTAATTACACTTGGTTCCTTTATTTCACATTGTGTGTTGACCGACCTAACCTGGCATATGGAAATCAGATACAGGGTGTGTAATTGGCATGTACACGCCTTGTAGTCTGGCTGAGTCAACACACTGAATCCCCAGGCATATGACTTGGATATACGGAAACCAAGGTACATGGTGTGTGGATGTATGTAAATGTCGTGTAGTCTCCCATTAATGGAAAAAATTAAAATTACATTAAATTTGAAATTGCAACATTAAAACTTTATTTTATTGATTATCACACCATTGTGTTTTTGAAAATTTAATAATGGTTTTAAATAATTTTAAAATTACCAATTAATTTATTATAATTAATATGTCATTATTGGTTCTACTATTTATTTTCCATGAATTTCATTAATAATGGGTATATCCAAATAAGATCAAATCATCATTAAGATGAAAGGGAATTAATTAATTAATTAACTAATAAATAAATACAAATGCATTTATCTTAAATAATAAAAGAATGAATAAATGAATTCTAGCCATTTTCATTTTCATATTAATTGTATGTGTGATCGTTCATTATCTTGACCAAGACCTAATTATGTGTTTGAATTTATTTAATTAAATTTATTTCATAGTTTTTCAATTATATAATATAAAATTAAAAGATGGGATGTTATTCATCCCTCCCTCTATTATTATGTTGGACCTGTGTTTCCAAGGATATTTATGTAATTCCCTTTAACCAATCCTTTGGTTCCCCTCACCTGCATGTGAGTAATAAATATCTGTAATTAATAGAGCATCCCAAGATATGTTGGTATGGTTCAAGACAGAATCCTAATGACACCGACTCAGTGATACATAAGTGGACACGTGAAATGTTGTGGCTCATACCAAGTCTATCATAAGGAGTTATTTCCCTTAGGTCATAGGTTGATTTAATGTCTATTCATTAAATCGACCATTAGATAACCTCATGATCGGGTCATTTAATTATTTATTTATTTTCTGTGTAATGCATTAAAATTATATTTATTGATGAAAGACCACGATCACTAAAATGAATGAAATAATTTTCAAAAAACAAAATTTAAATAGTATTGATTGTGTGTAAATTTTTTATCCAAACATGGTTAATTAGTTATGTAAAACATCAACTTATATATTAACAATACATTTAAAAGATAAAATAAGATAAAAAATTATTCATAATAAAATAAAATCCCTCATTATAATATTAAGTCAAACTAATCCTTTTATTAATTGATTAAGAACAAAAATCAATAGAACTATATGTTTAACCAACCCTTGTTGGGACACGTACTTTTATAATGGGAGTTATTATTAATGTTTCAGGTTAACTTAACCATTTTACATCAATAGGAGTATCAATTTCTAGACTTTGTGTCATTTGCAGGCAAGTGTTGAGAAAATCAAAGTTAGTATTTTTGGATTGGGGAGTCCACTTAACAGATCAAGGAGTTACAACCCTATAGTTGGAAAAGACATTCCAACCTAAATACCTTCAAAATATCTTGAAACCCCGTTTTGGGGTTATTCAAAGAGGAATATGGATCCTTTCCACTATAATTTCTTAGAAACTAAACATTACAAGTTCAATGGTGAGGGTAGTTGGGACTTGATAAAATAGTGGGAGATTTAATAAAATCAATTAATTATTTCTCAAAAAATATTTAATCAAGAAAATTACTAATAATATGCTCTTATAATTATATAATAAAATGGAAATATCACTATCCCTATGATCAATATTGGATAAAGACAATCTCCTCACTGTCAGTAACTTCCAGTAGTGGTTTAGATGCCTTTGGGTTGTTCAACGCCATGAATGGAAATCTTACATGCTAAAATCTTCAATGCCTAATCCGCCTACTCAAGAAGTGAGGGATGAAGAGTTCCTAGTCTACAAAAAATATATTAATGACACAGTCAACATTCAATGTTTGATGATTTCTTCTATGTCTAATTAACTCATGAAGTATCATAAAAACATGGATGTGTATAGCGTGCTTGAGTACCTTTGTGGACATTACCAATAGAAATCTAGACTGTGATGGTTTGAGATTTCCAAGGCACTATTTTAGAGTAATATTGGAAAGAGTTCCCTAGTTAGGCCTCACTTATTCAATATCGTTGGATACATTGAGTTCCTATAGGTTCTAAGTTTTAAACTCCCCAAATAACTAGGCACCGATCTAAATCTGGCATCACTCCCTCAGATCTTCTCTAGTTTTGTTATGAAATTTAATATGAACAACATTGAGAAGTCTCTTCTAAATCTTATTATCCTCCTTCACCAAGAAGATAAAGATATGAAGCACAAAAATACTTATATCTTAATGATAAAAAAATGGAAAGGGAAAGAAAATATATTTAACCCCAAATCTTCTTCATACCCTTATAAGAAGAAGAATATCAAAGGGGAAACAAGGGAACATGATGTTGTCTATTTCACATGCAGCAAGAAGGGCCACTGGAAGAAAAAATTCACCTTGCTAAAGAAGCAAGGGGAATTTTTAGGTTCATTTTTTATCAAATTAAATTTATCTATTTCTAAAAATGGTTATTAGATACGTATTTTTGTGCTCAAATATGTATTCAAATACAAGAACCAAGTATATTCAAAAAAAATTAACTGAGGGGAGGTAGATCTACGAGCATCCAACAGAGCTAAACTTACTATTTCATCTATCAGAAAATACTACCTCACATTGGTGACTGAGGATTTTTACTCATTATTAGTTTATAATAATGATCCTCTAACCTATAAGGAATCAATAAGTGGAAAAAATGTTTCCAAGTGGAAGGAATCCATGAATTATGAAATGGATTCCATGTACCAAAAACAAGTCTGGATGTTGGTAGATACTCCAATGGATGTAAATCATGTTGGTTTCAAATGGGTATTCAAGAATAAACTGAACATGGAAGGACAAGTTAGTAACTATAAGGAATGACTAGTTGAAAAAGGGTTTAAACAACATCAAGGTATTGACTATGATGAAACCATTTTCACCAGTTTCAATGCTGAAATCCATCATAATTCTACTTTCCATTGAAGAATACCATGACTATGAGATTTGGAAAATGGATTTCAAAACATACTTCCTTAATAAGAACCTTTAGGAAGATTTATAAATGACACAAACTGAAGAGTTTGTGACTCCAAAGGATGCCAATAATATATGAAAATTACAAAAATCCATTTATGGATTAAAGAAAGAATCCAAGTCATGGAACATTCATTTTGATGAATCCATAATGGAATTTGGTTTTATAAATAATGAATGTGATCCTTGTGTCTAAAAATAGTTTAGTGGGAGTGCAGTCATTTTCTTAATAATATATTTTGATGACATATTACTTGTTTGAAATTAAATAATAGTCTTATATTCTATTAAGGCATGGTTGAATAAATTATTTTCCATGAAAGACTTGGGTGAGGAAACATATATTCTTAGGATCTAGATTCATCGTGATAGATCCAAGAGGATGCTCAGCCTAAGTCAAAGTACATACATTTACAAGATACTCAAGAGATTTAGTATAGAAAAATCCAAGAGGGGATTGTTTCTAGTGTCACATGGTATTCATATTTCCAAGAAAATGTGTCATCATACCCATAAGAAGAGAAATATAATGGAAAGGATTAAATGACCATCATTTATTCGGTCATTCATGTATGTTATGTTATGTACTAGGATAGATGTCATCTATGCATTGTGTGTGGTAGGCAGATATCAAGCTGATCTAGGTGACTGTCATTGGATGGTAGTCAAGACTATCCTTAAGTATCTAAGTCTTATTAAGGATATGTTTTTATTTTATGGAGGATATGAGGAACTAGTCATCATATGATATGTATATGTTATTTTCTAAACTGATCAAGATGACATGAAGTCACAAATGTGATACATCTTTACTTTGAATGGAGGTGTTGTGAGCTAGAATATGTCAAAGTTGGCTATGGTTGTAGATTTTTCAATAGAGACTGGGTATATTGCAGATTTGAAGGAAGCTAAAGAAGCAGTTTGGATTCACAATTTCATCCAAGATCTTGATGTGGTACCTAGAAATAAAGATCACATCACACACTATTGTGATAATATTACATTGGTGTCTCTCCCAAAATATACAAGGTCACATTAGCATATGAAGCACAAACTTCAGAAGTATTATCTATTGAGGGATTTTTCTTAGAGAGGTGAAGTTTCAGTGATCAATATTTTCACAAAATACAACATGGAATACCCCTTGACTAAATCCTTGACTCAGCAAAAACATGATTATCATGTGAGTTCTAGAGAACTGAAAGTCTTAGGCAGGTGGCTCTAGTAAAAGTGAGAGTTTGTTAGAGTTGGTGTCCTAGATATAACTATTTGTACTTTGATTACATTAATATTTGATGTATTAAATATTAAATTAAACATATTATTACATATTGTTCATTTTTCTGTATGACCATAATGTAATAATTTTCTAGAGTATTTATTTCATTTATAAGGTCATAGTAGTTCGCCACTATGATGAGAAGCTTGAAGTGTTGTGACGGTAATATTAATATAGTTCTGTGTTTGGATAACATACTATGATGGGGCACATAGTATATAGACCATCTTGTGAGATTACTCGTAAGTTTATGATACTTATTCTCATGGAAATCGCACTTGGTAATCTCCAAGATGGGAGATTATGAGAACAAACCCGCCAGTGGGAATTCCTCATGTTTTGGTGTCATCAAATATTCCTATCTGTGAGTGTGTGTAATGGTCCTTAGACTTTAATATTGTCATTAATGCATGTCACTACTCATTCACTTAGATTTGTGATGAAAACTGCCACGCCATATGTTGGTGGGAAGTAGGGTACATTGGGTGCGTCATGAATGACATGTTATTAATGGATATGTCAATAAATGATTTTTCCCTCCCATATTTATTGAAGTTTATATCTCATCCCTTTGATTAAAATAGAACCTTTTCCCTAAATTCCATGTCCATGGTGTAACGATGAGTTTATTTTAGATAGTCAATGAATGATGTATCAAACATATATGTTGATGACACTGGCATGAAACCTTATTGATGATATTATGTGATAAATGGATTATATTACACAGTGAGCATTCATATGTAGTTGTCATCATTGTGACTTTAAGTTCTTCCTCTTGGGTACTTTGAACTGTTTCTAGATAGTAATATTTTACTTTAGGTAATCCCACCTAATTCCAATAATAAATAATCTTATAGGGGCACACACTAAGTGTTTTTTGTGGTCTTGATTAAATTATATTTGAATTTAATTAATGGAATAAATATTATTTTCAAGACTGGAGAATAATTTTCTTTAATTTATATTGATTACATAAATTAAATAAATATTTATTCACCAGATTGTGAATAAAATATATTTATTTATTTTGAATATTTAATAAATATTTACTTATTTGTTTGTGAATAAAATATTTATTTAAGATAATAAAATATTTATTCAGTTGTTCAATAAATAAAAGAGGACTTCAAATGGACCAAGACCATGCCCGGAGATAAAATAATTATTTATGAGTCGGTAAATATTATTTATCCATTTTGCGCAAGTTGGCGCACCAGAAAATAATAATATTTTTATTATTATTATGTGGCATGGTATTTCATTAATGGTTATAATTATATTTAATGGATATTATGAAATTAAATTTTGTAACCAAAATCCCATCTCTATAAATAGACGTCTACATATATTGTGTTATTCATTAAAAACCAATTCTAAGTTTGGAATAGAGAATTATTGTGCACAATGAATTCTCTCTCAACTCCTCCTTTCTCCCTCTCAAGAACAAGAAACCCAAGATATAATTTCTTCAAGAATGAATAACAATCAATCAATAATGAACAACTCAAGACATTCTATTTTCCATTCTAGCACCTGGATAATGAATGGCATTGTTCGGAGACCATTGAAGAACATGTGGATCACCAATAGAGGGATTCTACCCTTGGATCCTCACAAGTGCAATGAAGAAAACCTGGAAGGGACTTATTTGATGATCAACAATCATCAACAAATAAAGTTCCTAATCACATGTATTTATTTATTCAGATGTTAAATAAATTAATTATAAATTTGACATGCAAGATCCTTGCTCTTGGTTTTGGGATATTATTATTAAAATAAATTTTAATATATCCCCCACCACCACATGATTCTATTGTGCTCGAAACCAATATTCTTCCCATTGAGAGATCAATTTTACTATCGATATGCTCCCCAAGATGATCCCCGTTTATCTATTTTTATACTAGATGTCTAATATGGCTCTATTCCATTGAATTTTTACACATATTATTTAATTATTTAATTGGATTTATAAGTATAAATTGTTATTATAATACATAATTTTTTTAATATTGATTATTTTTTGTCAAAAATGTAATTTACTAAATATTCTTATAAAGAGTATGACTTTTTGTGTTTGAATTTTGAGGTGTTCATTTATTTGGATCTAATTTTTTAATATTCTATGGTTTTAATTTATTATTAATTATTGGAATTTAATTTAAAATGGAAACTTTTATTGAGTTATATTTGAAATTTTTTTCTTCATTTTCAAAAAAATAATCACTATATTCTTGAAATCTATTTGCAGGAGTAGCTCTATATAGTTGAATTTCCATGTATCCAATTTTCAGTAAGTCGTATACCTAAATAGTTGACATATGAAAATTTATAAATGATTGATACATATCCAAATTCTTTTAGTTGATATTACTATGTAGAAAATTCACAGACTATAACTCTTTATGTAATTGAATCCATGGAACTGAACTTCCACATAGCCAAAATCTAATAACACTATTGGTGATGTGTCCAAATGTGGAGGATGATCGTGTAGCATAATTTTCAAATCCCAAGTGGATAAATAGGCTATTTCCTAAGATACCCAGTCACATATACGATTTTTCTGTTACCTATTTACGTAGAAAAAATTATATATAAAAATATTTTTTTATCCAAAACTCATGGAGCCCTAGCTCATGCATTTGGGATGGAGATCACTCGAGCTAAAGAGATGCTACAAGGCTTTGGGAATATGCTGGATAAGGATGATGAATAATTAATCATTTATAATATTATGACCAAATTCATCCTACTAAATTTCAGATCAAGGCACACATGAGGCTGTCAGTATTCTATTATAGGAGTTTTGTTTGATTCATATTATAGGGAGGAAGAATAGTGATGGGGTGTTAAGTGGAGACTTCGGAGATGAGTTTGGACAAGATGACTGTGAGATGGAGATTGAGAATTTTTATTTGACAAATTAAAAGGGATTTATTTCCTTAATAAAACATACATGGATAATGATACATTGATACATTAGGGAAAAACATAGAGACTAAAGTGGAGGACTAAAAGATTATCTAGAGAATCTAGGGAGGAACTTTTGTTGCTTCCTTCTTCAATGAGGATGAAGAGTGGAGTCTTCTCCTATACCTTTATCATGATCAGCTTGATATTTTATATATGAATCTATTGTAATATATAACATCAATTTTTTCCATGTAAAGCTTTTAAATATGTATAGTAATTTTTTTGGAGCCAGTAATTGAGACACCACGAGATTCTGAGGCCTGGTGATCCCAGTATTGATATCAAAAAATATTAAATATATTAATATCACATGAAATAATTTTTCCATAAATAGTGTAATATCTCTATAATTAAGGTTTGTATTGGAAATTTTAGGTTGTAGTTGATTTTAGAGTGTGGGTTTTACCCTAGTCATGACATAATCCTTATGTGTGTAGGTTGTTCGGATTGGGTACTATTGTGGGTGGATAGATAATTAAATAAATAAATTATAAATTTGATTGTTTAATTAAAAATAAAAACCAAGATATATTCTATAAATATTATGTTATTTCCAATTCTCAAGGTTATCCACATAACCTTAATAATTTAGAGAGATCATTAGAGGATATCATTGGTGAATGACAACGTATTATAGGATCGAATCGATACCTCGGGAATCGTCTACACCAATGAAGTTTTTGGATCTCACCAATACTATGACATGGGATCATTATTTATTATTGAATAATCCAAAATAAAGTTAGTATGTTTGATTTATATGTATTTTTCTTGTTTTTGTATCCCATATCAAATGCATATCAATCCCACTAACAAGAATTGATTCGCACATTGACAGTTGATTTATTTTATGGATGATTTCATTATTGTTTGTTATATATTCATTCATCATTCTAACTACAAAGGGTCAAGTCCAACCCAAACAACAATCAAGGTTAGTTAATTTTTTTTCCTTTCTCCCCCATTTTCTTCACACATTCATCATGGGCAATTTCTTTAGTCTCTGGTTCAATGAATATCTCATATTTGATCATTGTGTGATTGTTCTTCGATGCAAAAAATCAATAATATTAGTGAAATTAATGATGGAGGTTCTGATCAAGGTGTGAAAATGAAGGATTATGATCATATATGGATCAAACCAATCTAGTGTTTTTGTTCTTCCTAGTTTGACGTGCAGTGATAGCACGGGTGATAGTGATGGTCTCCCGATCAGATTCAGTTATCATATTTTGGCTGATGGTGAAGGTGGAGCTAGGTCGAGGGTCAATCTAAGGATCATTGGTATGATCAATTATGGGAGTGTTTTATCTATTGATGGAATGGTTGTACACATGAAATAACCATGGGTTTCTAGAAATCCCATGTTACACAGTGTGAAATCCAAAGATACAAGTTGTGTAGGGCCCCTGGCTATGCACTTGGGTTTCTGCAAAAGTTTAAGGATCACAAATCATATGATACCTATCACACACCATGTGAACCTATGTTTTTGGATTACCATTTATATTAGAGGATAAATATTCATAGACATGGTCACATGTATAGTACACAGGCATAACCCAATGCTTGGTACATAGGCACAACCACAGTACACGGGCACGACCAGGTGTACATGGGCATGGGAAGGTGGCGTGCCAAGTGTTATCCAACTACTACACACCATGTACCGAGATAATACATGTCATGTATTTGGATAATTACATGGAATTTGATATGGTAAGAAATGGGTGGACCAAGTATTGTAAAGAAATGTCTCCTAACCCCTATTACACACCATTTACTTCCTCTAAGGTTGTTTGGAGCCCTTCATTTCTTCATTATAAACTAGTTTCAATTGAGTGTGATAACTTGGTCCTTTAATATGAGGTTATAGTGTATCATTACATCCTCATCACAGGATTTGGATCCCCATTATAGGTTCAATATTAGATATAATTTGGTGTATCCCTCTGTGGGACCAGGGTGGAATCCTATATCATTCCTATGTGGGTTTTGCGGTATCAACATAAGCACCATGAATAGGGTGTTGATCCTCTATCTAGTAAGATCTTCTAGTAGGTTTTTTGGTGTCCCATGGTGACCCTATATGTGATCCCCTACCTAAATTATGATACCTTTGGAGATCTAGTGAGTACTTCTTGGTGATCCCAGATGAGTATTACCTTAAAGCCTTAAGTAAAATCCTATGGATGGAAGTATTGGTTGGGAACTTTTTGAGACCAGAAATTTGTTATGAGTAAATATGGGTTTTTATTATTGTTATGTATCTTATCTTGATGAAATATCTTGTTCTGATCTGAATACTCTTGATGCATTATGCTTAGTGACTTTAGGGTGTCCTATTGGGTATTTTTGTGTTATTCCCTATATGGGTTTTTCCCATACACCCTATGTCTTATGTAGTTGACGGTCCATTTGATAGTATCCTAAGAGGACCAAGAATAAGCAGAGCTCAGATATGGCCAAATAGACTGAGGATTTTACCAAGAGATTCATTTGGTAGTATTCCCCTCCTTCTGGGTAGGTATAACTATTTTTAGTTTTTTTTAGGCTTGTATTTTTCACTTGTATCACTTTCATGTACTTATATTCATACTCTTATGTGGTATAGATGTTATTCATGCATTGGTACCAGTTATTTTGTTTTAAATTTTAGCATTTTATGGGCTTGGATATGTGTTTGTGCATATACATTAGGTTAATGTATCCAATGTGTGTGATGTGCCTACTTGGAACTAGTATCCATCCCCTAGCCTATTGGAGGTGGTTTGGGGTAGTTACACTTAGATTATTGCTGGACAAGAATTCCCCAGTGGATCAGGTCGTGATATAGTGGTATCAAAGCACAGTTTTACCTTAGAACCAGAGTTAAGATTTTCTATCTATGAGGTTGGTTTGAGATTTATGGAAATAGTTCTAAAGTGTTTTGAGGTCGGTGTTCAAGTAAGGGACTCTGGTGTTGGTGTGGTGGCCAATGTGTCTATTCACCAAGACTCTAAGAACTTTCTTGTTGACTTGATACATGTATACATTAGTCATAAGAAAATTATTGGTACATACATCATATAGGAATGGGTTATGGTTTGTATGTCCTTATTGATTCAACTCCCCAAATATACTAATTGATTATGGTGCATCTTGTTTATTTCAGGATGCCTCCATGAAGACAACCAACCAGGATTCTATAGTGTGGTCATGAGGATGATCCTCTGAGTGATGAGGTTTCAATATAGGGACATGTACAGAAGGTAGTGCCTCCTAGTGGTTTTACAGTTACGCCACCACCTATTGATTAATGGATTATACAATCAATAACATCCAAGGATTTTTATAGTATCGATACACCCCATTAATTTTATAAGTAATGAACTCCCAAATTTTAGAGAGATCCTGACCCCAAGGTAGATGAGGACTGGTTATAGGCATTCACCAAATTTTTCTACCTTGTGAGGAAACCTACAGATCAAATGATGGTCCATGTGGAAATCCTTCTCCATGGGTATACAGGGTTATGGTAGAGTCCGGTGACTTAATCACATGATAAGACATATCTATCCTAGTCATATTTTGAGCATCTCTTTAGAGAGGATTTCTATCTAGCCACATTGTGATCAATTCACATCCAGGAGATTATTTATTTACAAATGGGAAGTATAACCATGGTAGAGTATTCGATGAGGTTTATTGATCTCTCATGGTACTCTTTGGATATGGTGTGAGAACTTTTCTTTAGGGAATGAAACATATATAAGGTATTACACCAAGATATCAGGGATTCAATGATATATCTTTACATTCCCACCTATGCTGGAGTGATTGAGTGGTATTTAGTAGTGGATATATTTTTGGAAGAGAAAATGCTAACAATAGTTGTTGGTAGTGGGAACATAGGAGATGAGACCTCTGCAACATGTAGGTAATGGAAGTCATAGGGATATGGGTGTGTGAGATGTTTCAGGATATGATCATGGGATAGAGGATAAATGGTTCAGGGATCTTAGTAGGGATTGATTCGGACTAGGGAGAGGTTATTCTTCTCTTTCGACGATCGTGGTCATATTACTTGAGATTTCCCAACCCACCTCATAGCTGATAGAGAGACCATCAAGGGACCACCCGATTAGAGATAGAGGTGGAATCTAGGAGGCCTATAAGGTGGATATAACATCCCCCAATTTTTCACTCTCTCACATGTCCATAAAGGTTTTGTTACAATACCTCAATCATTCCACCTCGTACGAAAAAGGATTTCAACTAGTAGTGGGGGTGTGAAAAGTATAGTTGGGAGGATATACCCCCTAGTATGAAGTGTCATAGTAGTAGAAAAAATCATAACAAAACATAAAAAATAAAAGTAAATATGTAGAATAAGACAAAAATAAAATCAAACTAAATAATACAATAAATAAAGAAGGAAATAATGTAATGATGTGTTGAAATGTATCTAAATGTCATTCTAGGAAAATACAAGAAAAATACTAGCAGTCTCAAGTCCTGGGTCTCGAACCCCATGTTGTTCCCATCTCCAAACTCCATCCCAATAGTAAACAAGAAATCGACAGCAAGGTCCTTTCCCCTTGTTCAACCCTATATCTATAATATCTACTAAGGTTCCAAACAGAATCCTGAAAAGGGTGTGAGTATAAATTAGTATTTCGACACCACCCGGTCTAAACTAAACTAGTTTGATATAAAGTGTATGAAATAAAGTATATTTATTAATTAATTTAATAATTAATAAAATACATCCATAACCTACTTATACTCCCTACTGAAATAGCTCTGAGAATGTCTTACTACAATGCTAACCACAACCATATAACCAAGGTAAAATAACTTTCTTTGGCACCATACAAAAATATCTCTAAGCATGTCTTAGGACCACTCCAACCATATCCATATAACCAAGGTAAAATAACCTTCTTTAGTTCCATGCTGGAATATCTCTGATCATGTCTTATAACCATGCCAACTACAACCATATAACCATGGTAAAGTTAGAAAAATTTGGGTCAAAACCCTATAATCATTACAGCATCTAGGACAATCCCTACAAGTATTATAGCATGGGATTGGGCATAGCTCACTCTCTAAAAGCATTAAATAATGGGATTGGTCCAAGACCACTCAATATCATCATTATAACATATAAGTGTTCAAGTTTCAAGGTTGAGCCCGATATATAAGCATTACAGTATGGAACACAATCCCTATCATACAAAATGGATATCACAATATCATATCATAGTTCTCAAGGGTTAATTATATGAATTAACATTATTTTTCCATATGAAACTTTCACTTTGATTCACAATTTATTAACAATTATATCAATAAGAAATAATTCACAATTTAGGGATTCTATAATAAGAAATCACCCTAGGTTACATGTCATGATAAACATACTTTAAGTCATTATCCAATTCAATTATATTCAATGTTTTTCTCACCTAATGGGTAGCCATAATACATGTCAAAAGCCAACTTCAAAAAAATGGATTCAATGGATAATCTCGTTCATATGTTTAATTGATTTGGGTTCACACTATATTGTTACTATCACAATATTTTATAAACTTGACAATAATCAAACCATAGGTTTAAGATTTATACCCCAACCTTTAACTGATTATACAACAATGATTTCAATGGAAAACGATCATGACGAAGAAGGTGCGGATGATTAAAAAAAGGTTACTAGATCAAGACTAATCAAGATCAAAACCAATAATAGAATAAGGAAAAAAATCTACAACTGTTTGAGAATAAGGAAGAGAAGTAAGAACAGGATCAAAACCACATACCAGGGATTCCTCACACAAATTGGACATCCAAAAGGGAATTTTTCACCCCCAAAATCACTTAACGGAGGCCCTAGGGTATATAGATGAGAAGCTTAAATGGATTATAATGAAAATCATCTGTACAACATGTTTAAAACATTAGGTTGGACATTTACTTGTCGTGTAACATGATTACATGTCGTGGAACATGATTACATGTCATGTAAATGTTTTTGATTGAATTCTACAAAAAACATGTCACCTCATATTTATTTTATTAAAACTATTGAACAATTACATGACGTGTAATCCCTTTACATGATGTGTAAATGTTCTAAAGTATATTTTTCATCCCAATTTCCTTTTAAACAACCCGAACTCCCTTTAAAGATTCTCAACTTACCAAGAACCCATGAAACACTTTACCCATTATGCCCAGACTCCATTAATTCCAAAAATCATACATCCCTGAACTTTAGGTAATTTTATCCAAAAAAAGTATCTCTATATTCTAATAAGACTTACCCACCATGGATAAAATAAAAAACTTAGGGGAGACAATCCTGGAAAAAATATGGGATCTTACAACCTCCCCACCTTATAATAGCTCATCCCTGAGATGCTCCAAGCATCACTATGAGGCCTTAGAAAACAATTATGGACACTATGTTTGCATATAAGACTCTATCTCTCAGGTCTTCTCTTGAACTCAGTCATGTTTCTACTGCACCTGAACCTACGATATAGTCCCACCCCAAAGATATTTCTTACTATGATCCACAACCCATATTGGATGCCCCTCAAAGGATGCATCAGTACAAAGCTCTACATATACAAAATATATCACATGGGAAGTATTTGGATGATATATTCATAGTTGAGACACATGGAACATGTTGTTCAAGGCACTTTATTGTTTTGTAAGGTCTAAACGGTACGCCACAGGACTGATCCTTGCCACTATTTCAAACGGCCCGACAAACCTGGGTGCTAGCTTTCCCTGTTCCCTGATACGGTGCTACCCCAACCTAGGTGAAACCTGAAGGAAAATATGATGAACAATATAGAATTCAAAAGATCATATCTAATGGTAAGAATATGATTTCTTCTAGATCTTCATGGTCACCAACCGCTGTCTTATCAACTAAACTTGCTCAGATGTCTTCTGCACAAGACTAGGACCAATAAGTGTGAACTAACCTACCTATAGAAAACAAAGAGGATAATGGAATGACATACTATAAAAATCCTCAAAATTTTCCATTTGGAACAATTCTTAGAAGATATTATTATATAAAAACTCCACAAGTTCCATATGTTTCTCCCATGAACCACAAAAATCCAAAACACACGCTCGTAACATATCCTCCAAAATCTGAATAGTCCACTTAGATTGAACATAAGTATGTGTATTATAGGTTATTCTTAAAATAACTTGAGATCCTAGGGATTTCTGAAGACCCTTCTAAAAATGCGATTTGAAACGAGCATCTCTATATGAAATGATACTCCTCAGAAAACCATGCAACCAAACCACCTCATGAACATAAATATTTCCCATATCATTAACTATGAAGGTTTCCTTAATAGGTAAGAACTGTGTTACCTTAGTCAGTTGATCCAAAATATCCCATACATCATCATTCTTATAGGTTGTTCTAGGTAGTCCTATCACAAAATCTATCGTGAAATCATCCCATTTCCACTCAGAAATGGGTAAACACTGCAAAAAACACAGCTAGCCTCTAATGCTCAGATTTCACTTACTGACAAGTGAAGCATATTTACATGAATCTTCATACCCCTTCTTCATTCTTAACCAACAGAGTTGTCTATAGAGATCAAAATACATCTTTGTTAATTCAGGATGCACCACCCATCTAGAAGCATATAACTCCCGCATCATCTCCTAGCACAAGCTTGTAGTAACCCATAATCAGCCATGGAAAAGAAGAGAATTTCCACTGTCGAGAGACCATCTTGATAGTGTCTCTCCATAATATAATTTGTCTCTAAGAACTGATCCCTCTAGATCAAACAACTACTCAATCTTAATCTGGTCCAAAATCATGGGTATAATATATGTCGAAGTCAAATATACTCTTCCCTGAGATTACAGAACATCCAGATGCATGTCTACAAAGAGGGAATTTATTATCTACTCATTAAATAACTCTTATAATACCTATATCTATGTATTTATACTCAAAGATTCAGCAACAACATTTCCCATTCTTGTTGTATAATCCAATTCAAAGTAAAAAGACTACAAATACTCAACCCACCTTCTCTTCTGAAGGATCAGGTCTTACTAAGAAAATATGTACTTCAGACTCTTGGGATCCATGTATACCAAAAACCTATCACCCATGAGATAGATTTTACACTATATTAGGTAATGTACCACTACTTCCAACTCCAGATTTTGATTAGGGTAATTCCTCTCATGTGGTCTTAGATTCCTAGAGCTATAAGCAACCACATGAACCTCTGGCATCTAAAATTCTCTTAGTCAAACTCTGAATACATCACGGTACATAGTATATACTTTTACCAATATAAGTAAAGTGATTATAGGTGTTGAGGTCATCCTTCCTTTCAACTCTTGAAAATTACTCTCACAAGAATCAAACCAAAAAAACTTCACCTCTTTCTTGGTCAGTCCAAACACTGGTGCTTCCAAACAAGTTAAATCTTGGATAAAAATTTGATAAAACCTATTAATCCCATAAATATACAAATTTTTAAGATTTTATTGGGATATTAAAAAGATATCATGGATGTTAATTTATTTGGGTCCACAAGAAATCCAACTTCTAATACGACATGGCCCAATAAGTGCATTTTATTTTTCTAGAAACTACATTTGGTTTGATCGGTGTAAAGTCGATGCTCTCTCAATATACTCACAATGATGTCAAGATGTTTGGAATGATCGTATGATTACTGAGAGTACAATAAGATATCATTAATAAAAACCACCAAAAACTGATCCAAAAAAGGATGAATGTTCCTATGAATTAATTCCATGAATACCGCAGGTGCATTTGTCAGCCCAAACAGCATCATTATGAATTCATACAAGCCATACCTAGTCCTAAAATAATTCTGAGGTATGTTTGATAGTTTCACCCTTGACTAATGATATCATGATCTCAAGTCAATCTTGGATAAGCTCTTAGAACCTCTCAACTGATCAAAAAGATCATAAATGCATGGAAGAGGATGTCAGTTCTTGACTGTCATCTGGTTCAACCTTTAATAATCCACACATAAACACAAAGATCCATCAAAAGTTTTAGAAAATAGAACTAGAGAACCCCAAGGTGATGTACTCGGCTATATAAATTCTTTATATTATAGATCTTCCAGCTGAAATTTCAACACTTAAATCTATGTTGGTTCCATTTGGTAAGGCGGGATAGAAATCAACTCTTCTCCCAACACCAACTCGATCATGAACTCGATATCTCAATCAGGCGATAAGCCATAGAACTTGTTAGGGAATTTTTTTTTAAAATGGTATACCATTGGAGGAAAATAATCCTACTACATTCGAACATTATATAGATAAAGACTAGAGATTTGATCTATGAGACAATTCAACCTGCGCCGAATTGGTCCCACACGACTAGCCTGAATATTCCACTCACCCTAGTGAGAATAAACGATTCCTTATGGGGATTAGAAAGTAAATCTCCTCTTATAATAGTATATATGATCCTGGTATATAAATAACCATTACATACAAAGAATCAAGTCAAAGCCTTTCATTTCTAGCATGAATAGCTCCTAAAAGAAATGGTAGCCACCAATCTCTAAAGAACACGCCTTGAAACGTATGATATTTTCAAACCACACTCCCAATAGTGTGTCAATGGTTAAAACACCATCTAATATTTCTTCATCCAAGCCCAAAACATTTTCAAAAAGATAAGATAGAAAATAATGTGATTCTCCTATATCAAAAAAACATTACCTAAGGTATATGATATAAGAATCATACCTCTGATGGTAGATTGTCCTACATCCACATTAGTCGGATTAGTCTTCATAATGTATAACTAACTTGTACCTCTACCCTATGATCCTGTTTGAATGCCCTAAGCTACATCCATTTCATGGTACTATTTACCATGCACTAGGGTACCACATCCCCTACCTCGGCCTGAACAGTCTTTGGAACTCCAACTACCAGCCTACTGAGGGGTTGTTGATCCCTTCCCACTTCTGGTGCATGTCCAGATTCTCTACCACTATTCTAATGCATAAATTTCACACATAACCTCTAAATATGGACCAATATACTATAGATAAGACACTAGACTTGGAGGTAAGTACACTGTGGGAACTTGTGAGAAAATTTTCCACATTGATAGCACTTGAATGGAACATGATCTTGAGATGGTTTTACACTTCCCTAACTGCTCTACCCACTAATGCTTTAGAAAAAACTGTTATAATGGTACTTCTTAACACTTGAAGAAGAACTCCTAGATCACCTTGCTGAAATAGATTGGACACTTCTTGGAGACTCTCTCAGATTTTCTTCTGTGATGAGTGTCTTATTCATCACATCTTCAAAGTTATTTAGATGGAAAATGATTACCTACTACTTGATCTCATAATGAAGACTATCCTAGAAATGTCTTACCTTTGAGATCTCATCAGCTTCCAAATATGGGGAAATTCATTGTAGGTCGATAAAACATCCATCATAGTCTAGAATTGAAAAACACTCATGCATCAGATGTATGAACTTGTGATATTTTTCATACCTCAATGTATCAGTATATAAATGGATTGGGAACTTCATCTCAAAGTCCTTACAAGATATATTATCTTACTGTCTAACTTCCTATAGAATATATCATCAACTTTTGGCAGTTCACAAAGAATATACACAAAAATCTTCACCCTCCTATCCATGGGGGTCTTGAGATGCTTGAATATAATCTGTACTGACTCAATCTAGAACTCGATTGTCTAGGGTCCCCCTTCCCTAGTAAACACAAGCGAATACTATAGTTGGAACTCTCTTTCCATCTTAGACATTGAAGGAATAGTATGAACAATATCCCTTTCCATGGATCACATGACCCTCAGGAATCTATCATGAAGCTGAACATCCATATGTTCCCCATGTACTATAGGAAGCTCTGGTCCAACAATGAGATAGGTGTGTAGATTTCCTCTATCCTGATACTCAAGTCAAAGATTACAAGGAGGAATTTTATCTACAAGACAAACACATACCTTAGAAAGATAGTTAGTAATAATTTCATCCCCAATAGGTGACTACAACTGAGAACCACTAACTCTTGGCATCCCAAGACATAGTTTACAAGTATCTTAGAATTAAATGAAAAATAATTTTATTTATCCAGTGAAACTGATATATAGTTCAATAGGAAACTATATATCACATGAAAAAATAGACATTTCCCTATTATTAAAAAATCATGTAAATATTTTCCTATGTTCATATTATGATTCATGTATCATTATCTTGAAACATATCGGGCCATGAGTAAAAATATCAAGAAAAAATATATCATATAATAATAACCTCACACAACATGTGAATCACCCAAGGTGAAATAACACCAACTATAGAAATCACGCAGCACAAATAGCAATCCCTTCCCTAGGAACTTGGATTTTTCCCCATAAATTGGATAGCTACTCCCATGAATAAGATCATTAACAAGTCTTGACACATCCTAGTATCATTTTTATCTTTCCCAAACTATAATACCAAAGAAAATAAAACCACCTCCTTTGATACCACTTTGTAATGTCCCCCAATTTGTAACTCTCTCTCGTGGTTGGAAATGGTTAGTTACAAAACCTCAAGTGTGCATCCTCGTACACAAAAGGCTTCTGACTAGTAGTGGGAGTGTGAAAAGTATAGTGGGGATACTATATCCCCTAGTATGATGTGTCATAATAGTAGAAAAATTCATAATAAAATATAAATAATCAAATTAAAGACATAGCAGAAGACAACAATAAAAGAAAACTAAATAATCCAATAAATAAATAAGGTAATAATGTAATGAAATGCTGGAATGTAACTAAATGTCATGTTGTAACAATATAATTAAAATACTAGAATACTCAAATAAAATACTCAACTCTTAGGTCCCAAACCAGATGCCAGTCCCATCTCCAAACTCTAGCCCAATAGAAAACAATCAATCAACAGCAAGGTCTTTTTACCTTGTTCGAGCTTGTATCCAAAAAATCTACTCGAGTTCTAAATGGATGCCTGAATAGGGTGTGAATGTAACTCAGTAGGTTGACCCCACCATGTCTAAACTAAACTAGTCTGATATGAAGTGTATGTAATAAATAGATAAATAGTTGTATTAATTAATTCAGTAATTAATAAAATACATCCATAAACTACTTCAAATTCATGTTATAATAGATCTGATCATTTCATACAACCATGCCAACCACAACCATATATCCAATGTAAAATAAAATACTTCAGCACCATGCTGGAATATCTACGATCATGTCTTGTGACCATGCCAACCACAAACATATAACCAAGGTAAAATAACCTACTTCGGCACCATTCTAGAATAGCTCTCAGCATGTCTTATGACCATGCCAACCACAACCATATAATCATAGTAAAGTCACAACAATTAGGGTCAAAGTCCTATAAGTATTGTAGCATATGGGACAAGCCCTATAAGAATTATATCATGGGACTCAGTATATCCCGCTCTATATAAAAATTATAGCATGGGACTGGGCCGATCCAACTCAATGTCATCATTAAAACATATAAGTGTGAAATTTCTTGGTCTGAGCCCAATATATAAGAATTACAGTATGGAATTCAATCCCTATCATATAGAATGGATATCACAATATCACATCATGATTCTCAATGGTTAATTATGTGAATTATCATTATTATTTCATATGTAAGTTGCGCCTTAATTCACAATTGATTAACAATTATATCAATAAGAAATAATCCACAATTTAATGATTTTATAACAATAAATCACCCTAGGTCACATGTCATGATAAACATGCTTTAATCCATTATCCAATTCAATTATATTCATAAGTCTACTCCCTTAATGGGTAGCCATAAGCCAGTTCGGAATCCAATTTCAAACAAAGGGCTTCAAGGGATAAACTCATTCATTTATTCAATTTATTTGGGTGCACACTATGTTGTCTCTATCACAATATTTCATAAACTTGAAAATAATTAAACCATAGGTTTAAGAATTAGACTCCCTTTCTTTAACCAATGATCCAACAATCCTTCCAATGGCCTACACCCATGTGGAAGAAGGTTTTGATGATTTCAGAGAGATTCATAGATAAAAACTGATCAAGATCAAAACCAAAATCACAATTGGGAAAAGGATTTCTCTATAATGGTTGAAGAATAAGGAAGAGAATAAAAATAGGGCCAAAACCACATACTAGGGATTTCTCACAAAAACAGGACATTCGAAAGGAGAGTTGGCACCCTAAAATTTCTTGGAGGATGACCTAGGGTCGAGAGGAGAGAAGATGGAGTGGATTAGAATAAAAACCAGCTTCACAGCATGTTTAAAGTAGTAGGTCGTGCATTTACATGTTTTTTTACATTATTACACATAATGTAAATGTTTTTAATGGAATTTTTTGAAAAATCCATCACCTTAGATTTATTTTATTAAAACCCTCAAACAATTACACGATGTGTAAATGTTATACAATTGATTTTTCATACCAATTTTTTTTAAACAACCTAAACCCCCTTTAAATCTTATCAATATAACATGAATCCATGAAACACTTAACTTGTTATGCTCAGACTCTATTAATTAAAAAAAACACACATCCCCAAACTTTAGTTCATTTTCTCCAATAAAGGATCTCTATCTCTGAACAAGACTTGTTGACCAAGGATAAAATGAAAAACTCAAAGAGAGGAATATCAAGAAAACTATGAGATCTTACATTGGTGGATATGGTGGATTAGTGGGTGGATTATTAGGAGGTGGTAGAAGGTTTAACCTATTTCCACCACCACCCATTGGTGGTCCATGCCTAGCTTAGAGATCTAGTGACCAGGGATGTAGAAAAATGTATGTAGTAGAGGCTTATGACTCTAAGGCTCCCAAGATGATTATAAGTATGATCTATGTGTTTTTTATGTTATCTATAGTACTTATAGACACAGGTTTGAGTTACTCTTTTCATACCACTTTTCTGGTTCGAGACATAGAGATTATGGTTGAGCCCTTAGATCGACCCTTGTGCTTAGAGACTCTAGCCTAAGCTGACTCAATGATCACACACTTATGAAAATAGTGTGACCTAACACTTGGAGTCAAGATATTATTATGATTTATCTTTTTATTAGTGATTGTCATGAACCAACCCAGGTCGGCCCTAGACTGGTCACTCGAGTCGATCTGCAGTAAGGCCCGAGAGGCATTCCCAATCCTTCCGGGCTAGCCACAAGAACCAGGGCATCAATAGAGAACAAAAGGGCATGATTTCTCCCAATGAAAATAAAGAAAGTAGTGTAAAGAAAATAGAACAACACAAAACAATTAAATGACATGAAAAAGGAAGAACAAACAACAACAACAAACTAACATGACTATTAAAAAAACTCCTTGCGACCCCGAGAGTCTCTCACTAATCCATAATCAACTCTCGGCCACAGCGAGAAAGCTCAATTCAAACCTGTAATAGAAACTAAAAATAGGAAAACACTATAGGTGTGAGTATTAAAACTCAGTATGTGTGACCAACAAACTATCCCCAAAGCACTACCTTTAAATAAAGAATTTACCAATTTTATGTTTGAGCTAAATTATATAAAATATGGGTTTTGACATGCTTACATTTCCAAAACAAGTAATAGTCCATTTCCCTTTATAATTTAAAAACACGTTTAATGTTTAAAGTGAAAAGGTGCATTAAATTTAAAAAACATTTTCACGAACAATTTAGAAATCCAAATTTTAGTTTTTATTCAATAGGAAGAACCACACACAACACACAACACACAATAAGGTCAATGGGAAAGTAGCAAACGAGGACCAGCAACTGAACTAGGCCTCTCAATCATCTGCCACATACAAATCAGCACTAAAGAAAATATGGGTCAAACCTAGGAGGTCATGAACAATCTATAACAGACTATCCATGTGACTCATCCTGAAGGCATGCCTACTCTCAATGACATCATAACGCCCAAATTCTCAGTGTTTCCCTACCTGGCCTAACCGAGGGGCCCAATACCCTAGCAGAGAAAAGTTCGTACTAAGGGCTACTATCCAGTGTGTATTCTAAACTAGTTTAGAAAATGTTATCAGAAGATTCACTTACTATACCGGGTTCCCATGTTGAGTACTAAATAAAATGGGGGTGAGTCAACAATGTTAATCAAGTAACCAGTCACAAAGCACAAACATCACACACAACAAACTCATACAATCACTGAACACAACAAGGTCACCCTAAGTCACCCCAAAGAATTTTTTTCAAAATAATTTATTTTATTAAAGTTCTAAATGGGCCTTAACCAACTTTAAAGAAAAAAATCATTTCTCAATAGAAATGAAAACATTCACTCACATGCCAGATGAAAACATTTACCATCAAACTAGAACCACACTTGAAAATATGTGAATTATGTTCAAAGGAAAATGGGCATTATTTCACTATTGTGTGTCAATTTACCAAGAAACTATTTAAAGTTCCGTTTATAAAATAAACATCATCGTTTACATCAAGTAATTTTTCCAAAATTAATTATCTAATACTATTTCTCATTTATTGAAAATTAATGAGATATCAAGCAATTAATAAATTCTAAATTTAAAGGCGAGTGCAGTGGGGGACCTACCTCGACTCGCAGCTCGAACACGATGACATGACACACCTCGCATAGGCACAGAAGAATGCACTAAACAATAACCGCAGTATCATAGGTTTTCCTCGCCGACATGCTACAACAACCACACAACAACTAAAAACACATAACCACTGACTTAAAAAAATACAAACGAACAAACGGTGCAAAAACCACTTCAATATTCTTTCAAAACATAATTCTCACCATCTGTACTATTTAATAAACTACTTTAAAATTTATAAAACCATTACAAAGAGAAATCCATGTCTTTACGCACACAGAACCCCTTCAAAAACCTCTTTTATGATCAACCGCACATCCTCAACATACCATAATAGAAAACGCATGACATGCATAGTCAGAAAAACTAAATACACAATTTCATGAAATGATGTTAAACATCACAAAACTGGTTTCCATCAAAATGCAACTTATCTCACATAAACATGGTAGAAGGTATCAAACAAAAACTAAATTATTTTAAAAAATCATATTTTCACCAATCTAATTAATCACAACACATGAAAAACTAATTATCTAATATTCAAGAAATAAAAAAAACAAGTGATCAATGTATTTAAAAACTTAAAGGAGAAAAAAAAGGGATCATACCTCAATGATTGGAGGACTTCCCAAAACTGGTGAGAAACCTTGTTCGCACAGCAACTTCACCCTTGAGGGTCGAAAAAACACTAATAACAAAATTAAACCTCAATAAATTAGGAATATAACCCTTAAATCAAAACCACATGCATGGTAGAACCCTAAATCAAAGGGAAAGGGATAAAGCGAGTACCGAAGGGGAGGCCACACCGGCAGGGTTCGTTGAAGGAGGGTTGTGTGCGCCGGAGGGTCGCGCTTGATGGACAGGGGGTGTGGTGATGGAAGGAGATGCCAGAAAGAGAGGTATGTCCATGGGTTAGCTCACATGGCTGGAGGGGCATGCACCAGACAGCGGATGTAGGGGTGTGGCTAGTCGCAGGAGGTGTTCACATATGGTGGAGAACCAGCCGGGAGTGGTTGCGACTGGGTGGAGGTGCAGCGCACCAGGGAGGTCGTGCAAGGGGAGGGTCACATCGCGCACCAAACAAGGTAGTTGTAGTGAGTTCGGGTCACGCCATGATAGGGGTTCTGGCTGGAGGTGGAGAGCAGGGAGGAGTGAAAAGGGGAGCCACCGGAGCTGGATGGATGGATATGGGAGGGAGCTCGGCGCACTAGGTTAGGGTTGCGCTGAACCAGCAGGAGGGGATGGTGTGGGGGTTGCGCTACACACTACAGCAAATGAGGGGAGGGGGAAATATAATGTGCCAACTAGGATAAAAAACCTAATTCTTAATGAAAATAATAATTAAATTAAACTAATTTAATAGAAATATAATAATAATAATTAAAATATAAAAATAATTATAATAACAATATGACCATAATAATTATAATATTAGTAATGATAATAATTATTATTATTATAATATTTCCACCCTTTAAAATAATATTATTAATAAAAAAATTATATATATATAAGGGGTGAAAACAATAATTTTAATAACCATAATGGTGAAAATAATACTAAAATTCATTTCATTTTTAATATTAATAACAATTTGAATAATAATTTTATTATTACTCACAGCAACTATAATATTATTATTACGATTGAAATATTTGTTTATTTTTTCCCAAATTTTAATTCTTATCTCATTTGATCATATTTATTTACTTTTATTTCAATACTATAAACGTGCAGTCCGCATGGGTACCCGGGATGTCCACACATCCTTGATAATCATGCAATGATCGCGCACGAGACTAAAATCCACCACAATTTCCCACTGATATAAAAAATATAATAATAATAATAACATGAATAATAATTTCACTAAACACAATTATAATAAAATAAAGGTTTCAAAGTGGTTCAACAATAACCATTATTACAAATGAAGGAAAATAAACATCACAAAACGCTACAAGAGATGACCACTACATCCAAGAAACACTACAAAGAGAAAGCCTCAACTGATCCCCAAACATCACCCTAATCCTGCTGACAGGATGAGGTGACCTTCGATGTGATAGTTCGGGGTTCAACGCACTTCTTGTAAACACCTCGATTGAAATGATACAAGTAACCCAGACGTCCATAGGTATGGAAGGGTCTCGGATCACTCGGGCATGTTGACCTCTTGTTCTATGCCTACCACACTAGTGATAGATCACAAAATTGCACTATGAAGAGGATGACTAGAGGTATAAAGGATGCTTGATTATTCTATTAGAGCCACCAGAATCAGATCGCTTCCCATTTTTCCTATCACCATCCTATGTACTGCTTCCCAAGGCCGGGGGAGGATTCCCCACCTCATGTCCTTCTGCTAACTCAGCTTCGGCTAGAAAGGATTTCCCCCACAACATCTGAGAAGGTGGTTAGGTTGAGCTCTGCCACTTTAGACTGCAGTTTAGTTTGGAGTCCAGACTAAAAAAATTTATCCTTCATGGGATCATTTGAAACATACCATTGGTAGTATGAAACTATGTCTAAGAAACATTGATATAATTATAGCATTGATTCAATGCCCTTCTGAACAAAACACAACTCCATCCTCTTCCTTAGCTTTGTCAACTCAGAGAAATATTTTTGGATGAACGAAGACTTGAATAATTCCCAAGTGAGATCTTCTCAAGGCTTGCTTCTAGAAACAAACTTCCACCATTTCTAGGTTGTACTTTCAAGCATAAAGGTATCCAACTTCACCTTCAATGAATCTAAAAACCCATGGAAACTGAAGTTCCTCTCAATTTTCATCAACCACTCCTCCACCTCAAGAGAATCTTCTTTTCCATAAAATAGAGGAGGTTTCAATTTCAAAAACTTGAGGACGTAATCTATGAGCTGATCAATTAGAGGATTTTGGCGCACCACCCGAAGCTGCACCTTGAGCATCCATTAAACCTTTGTAAGGGTGACCACTAATGAACAGAGGAACAAAGAACATAATCAAAACATGGTCATCACCATTTCAAGTTCAACTTTTCAAAATTTCTAAAATAAAACTTTAAAACCAGTTTTTGTAATTAAATAAGACCCAAACAATACACAAGGGGAAACTAGTGAAAATGGGTGACTCTGACATATGGTTGGCAGCCATACACCAGTCACGCCGCCATCATGGAGAGCAGTCTAGGGAAATGTTCCCAACTCTACATGTCTTTCCAGGCCCTGTGAGCTCACAGGATACTTTCCCAACTCCCTTTTTATTTCACAACATAAAACAGTTCCCAAGAATCAAAGGACATAAACAATCAAAGACATCCCATGGTAACCTGAGGTTCAGAACGAGAAAGGGTTCATGACATCCTTCCTGTTACTACACCTCAATCCCTGAAAATCCTACTCCTTTTACCATGACAACCCAAAATAATGATGGGAGCTCTGAAAAACAAGGTATTCTCAAGAGTCAACCTCCTCTGATGCCATTTTGTCATGAACCAACCCAGGTCGACCCTGGACCGGTCACTCGAGCCGATCTGTGGCAAGGCCCGAGAGGCGTTCCCGGTCTTCCTAAGCTAGAAAAAAGTTCCAGGGAATCAATAAAGGGAAAAAGGGAATGATTTCCCCCAATGAAAATAAATAAATAAGTGGAAAGAAAATATAACAATGTGAAACAAATAAATTGCACGAAAAGAGGAAGAACAACCAACAAAAAACTAACCTGACCATGAAAAAACTCCTTGAAACCCTGAGAGTCTCTCACTAATACACAATCAACTCTCTCCCATGGCGATCAAGCTCGAATCGATCCTGCAACATAAACTAAAAATAGGAAAAAACTATAGGCCTGAGTATTAAAACTTAGTAGTTGTGCCCAAGAAACTATCCTCAAAGAACTACCTTTAAATAAAGAATTTACCAATTTCAGGTTTGAACTAAATTATATAAAGTATGGTTTTCCACATGCTTACATTTCCAAAACAAGTAATAGTACATTACCCTTTATAATTTAAAAACAAGTTTAATGTTTGAAGGGAAAAGGTGCATTAAATATTAAAAAAAATTAACAAACAATTTAGAAATCCAAATTTTATTTGTTATTCAAGAGTAAGAACCACACAAAACACACAACACCCAATAAGGGAAATGGAAAAGCATAAAACCATGTCCATCAACTGAACTAGGCCTCGCAATCGTCCGCCACGTACAAATAAGCACTAAAGAAAACATGGGTTGAAACTAGGAGCTCGTAAACAATCTAGAACGTATTATATGTGTGACTCATATTAAAGGCATGCCTACTCTCAATGACGTCATAATTTCCAAATGCTCAGTGTTTCCCTACCTGGCCTAACTGAGGGGCCCAATCCCCTAGAAGAGAAAAGTCTGTAGTAAGGTCCACTAGCCAGTGCATATTCTAAACTACTGCATCAATCGTTTTCATAAGATTAACTTACTATTATAGGTTCTCGTGTCAAGTACTAAATAAAATGGGGGTGAGTCAACAACTTCAATCAAGTAACCAGTCACAAAGCACAAACATCACACACAACAAACTCACAAAATTGATGAACACAACAAGGTCATCCTTGAGTCACCCAAAAGAAAGTTTTTCAAAATAATTTATTTTATTAAAGTTCCAAATGGTCCATAACCAACTTTAAATAAAAACATCATTTCTCAAGAGAAATGAAAACATTCTCTCACGTGACAGACAAAAACATTTACCAACAAACCAGAACCACACTTGAAAATCTATAAATTATGTTCAAAGGCCAAATGGTAATTCTTTCACTATTGTGCATCAATTTATAAAGAAAATATTTCAAGTGTCGTGTATAAAATAAAAATCATTTTTTACATCAAGTAATTTTTTCAAAAGTAATTATCTAATACTATTTATCATTTATTGAAAATTAATGAAATATAAAGAAATTAATAAATTATAAATTTAAAGGCGAGTGCAGTGGGGGACCTACCTCGACTCACAGCTCGAACATGACGATGCAACACACCTCACATAGGTGGAGAAACATGCGCAAGACAATGACCGTATTATCACGGGTTTTCCTTGCCGACACGCTGCAACAACCGCACAACAACTAAAAACACATAACCACTGACTTAAAATAAAAAAAACAAAAAAATGGCCTAAAAACCACCTCAAAATGATTTCAAAACATAATTTGCATCATCTTTACTATTTAATAAACCACTTTAAAATTTTAAAACCATTCCAAAGATAAACCCACCGCTTTACACACCCAAAACCCCTTCAAAAACCTCTTTTATGATCAACCGCACATCCTCAACATACCAGAATAAAAAACACATGACATGCATAGTCGAAAAAACTAAATACAAAATTTCATGAAATGATATTAAACATCACAAAATTGGTTTCCATCAAAATTTACCTTATCTCACCTAAACATGGAAAAAGGTATCAAACAAAAACTAAATTATTTTAAAAACAAAATTTGCACCAATATAATTAATCACAACACATGATAAACTAATTATATAATATTTAAGAAATGAAAAAAATAAGTGATAAATGTATTTAAAAACATAAAGGAGAAAAAAAACAAAGGGATCATACCTCAATCTTTGGAGGAATTCTTGAAACCGGTGCAAAACCACATTCGCACTGCAAAGGCACCCTTGAGGGTCCAAAAACCCTAAAAACGAAATTAAAAATCAAGAAATTATGAATCTAACCCTTAAATAAAAACCATGTCTATGGTAGAACCCTAAATCGAAGGGAGAAGGAGAAAGAGAATACCGGAGGGGAGGTTGCACTGACAAAGTTCATCGAAGGAGGGTTGTGCGTGCTGGAGGGTCGCGCCAGCTGGCCAGGGGTGTGGTGATGGGAGGAGACGCTGGAAGGAGAGGGATGGCCACGGGTCATCTCGCATGGATGTAGGGGCATGCATCGGGCAGTGAAAGTAGGGGGTTTGGACGGTCGCAGGAGGTGGCCACGGCTGGTGGAGAATCGGCTGGGAGTGGTCGCGGCTGGGTGGAGGTGCAGCGCACAAGGGAGGTCGTGCAAGGGGAGGGTCACGTCGCATGCCAAAAAGGGAAACTGAAGTGAGTCAGGGACGTTCCGCGATGGTGGTTCTAACTGGAGTTGGAGAGAAGGGAGGATCATAAAGGGGAGCCGCCGGAGCTGGATGGATGGAGATGGGAGGGAGGATAGCGCACCATGTTAGGGTTGCCCCGAACTAGTAAGAGGGGATCGCATGGGGGTGCGCTGGATTTTTTTTTTTTTTTACGTTTTAAAAAAAAAAATTCCAGAAAACGCTTCCGGAAAAACAAATTTTAAAAATTCACCTCAAAGGCGGCATCCGGGATGTCGCCTTTGCATTTCGGGGCAAGGCGGCATCTGCGATGCCGCCTTTGCGCTGCTGGTGAAAGTCGGCATCTCGGATGCCGCCTTTCTCTTAAAAAAATATTTTTTTTTTAAATTTTTTTTTTATTTTTTGTTTTGTTTTGTTTATATATATATATATATAAACAAAACAAAAATTCAGCAGAATTTCTCTGCTATTAAAGATCCAGCGCTACAGCCATTACAGCAGTCTGGATTCTGACAGAAACTCTTACCCAGGCCTCCTTTTTATAAGAGGGTTTGCCCTGAAAATCATTCTGCATTTTCGATGTGGGATTCAGGTTCTACCTTTACTGTGCAGTAGATTATGCATTTCCGATGTGGGATTCTGTTACAAGTACGTGACTTTGAAATACAATAAAATATAAACTATAAGGCCAATATAAATGAAATTTTAAACATTGATTAAACATATAATAAATAGTTGAAAACAAAAAGAATTTCCTCAAAAATGTTGATGAAAAATAATCTATAACCTTTCAAAACCGCCTACTTGAAACTTAAAAATGTTTCAAATAAGTGAATTTGAAAGACTGTAAAATATAAACTATAAAACGAATATAATTAAAACTTTAAAAATTGATTAAACATATAATAAATAGTTGAAAACAAATGAAATTTCCAAAAAAATGTTGATGAAAAGTAATTTATAAGCTTTCAAAAGTGCATACTTGAAACTTAAAATTTTTCAAGTACGTGACTTTGAAATAAAATAAAAGATAAACTATAAGACCAATATAAATGAAACTTAAAACATGGATTAAACATATAAAAAATAGTTTAAAACAAAAGCAATTTACAAAAAACTATTAATGAAAAATAATTTATAAGCTTTCAAAACCGCCTACTTGAAACTTAAAAATGTTTCAAGTACGTGACTTTGAAAGACTGTAAAATATAAACTATAAAACGAATATAATTGAAACTTTAAACATTGAATAAACATATAATAAATAGTTGAAAACAAAAGAAATTTACAAAAAAATGTTGATGAAAAGTAATTTATAAGCTTTCAAAACCGCATACTTGAAACTTAATTAGTAATTATTAATTATTAATTAGCTAATTATTAATATAAATATTTATTATAATTATTCATTATAATTAGTAATTCGTAATTAATAATTATTAATAAGTAATTAGTAATTATTAATTAGTTAATTAGTAATATAAATATTAATTATAGCTATTCATTAAATTATTAATTATTAATTATTACTCATTAATTATTACTTATATAATAAATAATTAGTTAATTATTAATATAACTATTAATTATATAATAATTAATTAGTTAATTAGTAATATAATTATAATCTTTCAAAGTCACGTACTTGAAACATTTTTAAGTTTCAAGTAGGTTGTTTTGAAAGCTTATAAATTATTTTTCATTAACATTTTTTTGTAAATTGCTTTTGTTTTAAACTATTTTTTATATGTTTAATCCATGTTTTAAGTTTCATTTATATTGGTCTTCTATTTTATGTTTTATGGTCTTTCAAAGTCACGTACTTGAAAAAGTTTAAGTTTCAAGTATGCGGTTTTGAAAGCTTATAAATTACTTTTCATCAACTTTTTTTTGGAAATTTCTTTTGTTTTCAACTATTTATTATATTTTTAATCAATGTTTAAAGTTTCAATTATATTCGTTTTATAGTTTATATTTTACAGTCTTTCAAAGTCACATACTTGAAACATTTTTAAGTTTCAAGTAGGCGGTTTTGAAAGCTTATAAATTATTTTTCATTAACATTTTTTTGTAAATTGCTTTTGTTTTAAACTATTTTTTATATGTTTAATCCATGTTTTAAGTTTCATTTATATTGGTCTTATAGTTTATCTTTTATTGTATTTCAAAGTCACGTACTTGAAACAGAATCTCACATCGGAAATGCAGAATCTACTGCACAGTAAAGGTAGAACCTGAATCCCACATCGAAAATGCAGAATGATTTTCAGGGCAAACCCTCTTATAATGAATAATTATAATAAATATTTATATTACTGATTAACTAATTAATAATTACCAATTACTAATTAATTAGTTATAATTATTAATTATATTTCTAATTAACTAAGTATTTATTATATATGTAATAATTAAGTATTATATAATTGATAATTTTATTACTAATTAACTAATTAGTTATTATATAATTAATGATTAATAAACACTAATTACCAAATTACAAATTATATACTAATTAATTAGTTATTTCGTAATATAAATATTAATTATATACTAATTAAAGAGTTAATTAGTAATAGAATTATTAATTATATAATCTGTAATTAGGTAATTAGTAATTATTAATGTTTTATTATTATGTTCGTATGGTTATATAAATATATATAAATAAAACCTAATTTACCCCCTCCTGAGATTCCACTTTGAACAACAAGTAAAAATAGTATTTTGATTTCAGTACACATAAAACATGTAAACAATAATGTACAATCAATGCATATGTCTGTGGCGAGGAGATTCCGTCCCACATGGTGGTCTGCGAATAGGACGTCTGCGTCGAGTGCGCTGTGGAGTCTGATGGCCTGGAGAAGGCTGATCCTCGGGCACTGAAACGTCGACTGTCGCATCCTCCATTTGTGTGTCAGTTGGAGGAGCTGTCAACTGCATCTCGTACTGCCATTCAGATCCTTCTCCCACTAGGGTGGTAGAAGGACCTGCCTCCATCGCAGAGGGGAACGAAGCCTGTGATGGAGCTATACCCCAAGACGACGACGGCTCTAGAATCCAAGGCTTGAAGGATTTGGAACCCAAGATGGAGAGAACTGCGGATATCCTGTCAGGAAAGACGGATCCCATGCCACCTGAGGCACATCCTGAATAGGCTGATCCTGGACTACTAGAGGCTCGACCTCTGCCTGTGGAACAGGCGATGCCTCACATGCAGCACGACGCTGTCTACGTCGCCGTGGTCGTGGCTCCTCAGCACCAGCAGCAGCTGCAGGATGTTCCTCTGGGGCAGGAACCTCCTGTCTCCGAGCCAGACGCGTGAAGATGCTCTCGGAAAGCGCATGAAAAGATGCCCTCGCCTCCAGCGTTGTAGCATGGACGGCTGCCCGGCTAAAGACCCCCTCCTCCTCTTCATCGCTCATGCGAACAAGCTGCTCTGTGTGACTTCCCTGTAAATAGATTCAAATGGAATTAGAAAAAATAATTCAATAAACAAAGTAATAGGAATTTATTAACTTACCATCCTCTGCATCTCTATGCCTGCTTGGGTAAGATACAGTATAGATTTTAGTCTATACCAGGGCGCATAGTCAACCTACTCTGAAAGAGAGAATCGATTTGTAGGAACACCTTGAATACGTAACTCTGCACGTCTGTGCCAGCAGTCGATAAAACTCGCATGTACTTGGGACCAGTCATCATCCTGCCTCCCTGTCAGCTTCATCCCATGAAGCTTGTCTGTCTGTCTAGATGGTAATGGAATCGGCTGAGTACGAAAAAATTGGCGCATGACCCTGTCAGGCTGCTGCCACTCAATAATATGAAAGTGAATGAGGGGCACTACAGCCATAGCATCCTCAAGACCAACAGTGCAGTATGCTGGAAACTGGTCCATAATACTCCAGTATGGAAGCCATGAAATCTGAAATGACAAGTGATTTTGTCAAAAAAACACCCAACTAAAAACCAAAATTGATTTTATTATTAAAAATGTTAGACAATGATAGATTGTATATACATACCTGATCAGGTAAGAGACAGTCCAACTGTAGCCGATATACGCCCAAATGTTGTCTCGGAACCACGTCAAAATTGTGTCGCTGACACCACCTGTAAAATACAACGATAATGACAAATAATGAGAAATTATAGTCAATAACTCATAGTAGAATAAAAAACCAATAGAAATGACTTATCATACCAGCGTCCACGCGGAGCGTCATGCAGCACCTCCATCTCGACCGGTGGACCAGCAAGGTCAGGGCGGAATGATGGGATGCGCTCCCATGCCCACATCTGAATAAGGATGACGCATCCTCCAAGACCTGTACGGTCCCTATGGGATAGTCTGCATAATGATCTGTACGTGTATGCCAAGCAGGCTGATCCCCAACTGTACGTCCCAGCCCGATCAAAGTCCTCTAGTAGGGGTAGATAGATCATATGCACGTGCATCCCCGAGTGATCAGTACACATGGTCCCACCAATGAGTCGTAAGATATATGAACGGGCGTAACGCATAACGGTCTGCTCATCATCATCATCCTGTAAATGTGGAATCTGCGACTCCAACCAACGCATAGATATGGACGATCCATCTGTAGCCCTACGGTCGGACAAAATATCAACGCCTAACAAGCGTTGAGCAAGTTCTGGCCAAGATGCACGAGTGGGTCCAATAACGGGTCTCCCCTGGATAGGAAGACCGAGAAGAACTGTGACATCCTCGAGGGTGATGGTCATCTCCCCCTCAGGCAAGTGGAATGTGCGTGTCCCTGGTCTTCATCTCTCAATGAGGGCAGCAAGTAGGTAATGATCTACAAATGTGAAATCTGATACGGCAAGGCCATAGAAGCCAGCACGGTGCAAGTAAGGTCTAATGGCATGTGGAGGCTCCATGTGATGAAAATGGTGCGCTCGACGCACCTTCACAAATCGATCTGGATGACCCTCTAACACGGCCTGCGAAATATGGGTAGGCTGCTGAGTGAGTAGTATGGTATCATCCATCTGCATATAAACAAAGAAAATGAGTCGTAAGTGTAAAATGTAAATATAACATTAATGGGTTAACTGACATACACATTTCAATATGGGTTAAGTGTTCCGCTTTCGGAGTTTTGAAATAAATTCTATTATTTCATATTCAAAGTTATTTCTTGAAAGCATGAATATTAATATGAAATAAGTTATGTTATCTAAAATATTGAGTCTTGAATTTGGTTACACATATTTTGGGGGAGCTTTGTGATTAACTACTTATGGATTGGATTAATATAAACCATGTCAATTAGTAATGATGTTTTTAGAATTTATCTAATTGTATGTATTCAATATCTTATTCTAATTATTATGATACTATAAATTTGGTATAGAACAGTTTTCTAAAATATCCTGCATGTTTATATTGGGGTTTAGGTTGGAGGGTTTAGGGTTAAAATTTTTAATATTAACGTCCAGGAAACATGTTAATGGGTTAACTGACATACACTTGTCAATATGGGTTAAGTGTTCCGCTTTCGGAGTTTTGAAATAAATTCTATTATTTCATATTCAAAGTTATTTCTTGAAAGCATGAATATTAATATGAAATAAGTTATGTTATCTAAAATATTGAGTCTTGAATTTGGTTACACATATTTCGGGGGAGCTTTGTGATTAACTACTTATGGATTGGATTAAGATAAACCATGTCAATTAGTAATGATGTTTTTAGAATTTATCTAATTGTATGTATTCAAAATCTTATGCTAATTATTATGATACTATAAATTTGTTATAGAACAGTTTTCTAAAATATCCTGCATGTTTAGATTGGGGTTTAGGTTGGAGGGTTTAGGGTTAAAATTTTTAATATTAACGTCCAGGAAACATGTTAATGGGTTAACTGACATACACTTTTCAATATGGGTTAAGTGTTCCGCTTTCGGAGTTTTGAAATAAATTCTATTATTTCATATTCAAAGTTATTTCTTGAAAGCATGAATATTAATATGAAATAAGTTATGTTATCTAAAATATTGAGTCTTGAATTTGGTTACACATATTTTGGGGGAGCTTTGTGATTAACTACTTATGGATTGGATTAAGATAAACCATGTCAATTAGTAATGATGTTTTTAGAATTTATCTAATTGTATGTATTCAATATCTTATGCTAATTATTATGATACTATAAATTTGTTATAGAACAGTTTTCTAAAATATCCTGCATGTTTAGATTTGGATTTAGGTTGGAGTGTTTAGGGTTAAAATTTTTAATATTAACGTCCAGGAAACATGTTAATGGGTTAACTGACATACACATTTCAATATGGGTTAAGTGTTCCGCTTTCGGAGTTTTGAAATAAATTCTATTATTTCATATTCAAAGTTATTTCTTGAAAGCATGTATATTAATATGAAATAAGTTATGTTATCTAAAATATTGAGTCTTGAATTTGGTTACACATATTTTGGGGGAGCTTTGTGATTAACTACTTATGGATTGGATTAAGATAAACCATGTCAATTAGTAATGATGTTTTTAGAATTTATCTAATTGTATGTATTCAATATCTTATGCTAATTATTATGATACTATAAATTTGTTATAGAACAGTTTTCTAAAATATGCTGCATGTTTAGATTGGGGTTTAGGTTGGAGGGTTTAGGGTTAAAATTTTTAATATTAATGTCCAGGAAACATGTTAATGGGTTAACTGACATACACTTTTCAATATGGGTTAAGTGTTCCGCTTTCGGAGTTTTGAAATAAATTCTATTATTTCATATTCAAAGTTATTTCTTGAAAGCATGAATATTAATATGAAAACTTATCTCAGATATTTGGGGTTTAGAAAACCAAGGAATAAAAAAGAGATAACAACATTTAGTTTACAATATGGGAATGTCACAATGAAGACAATACATCATTATGAATGAGACTGTGAAGTCGACCCAACAACGTTAGGGCATCGCTTCCGGTTATGACCTTCTTTATGACATATTGTGCATCGCAAACTCTGCCCTTGTTCTTGAGGCCAGTCCATCTCATTACGCATCCTACTCTCCTTTGGTCTCCCACGAGGACGTAACCGATTCATGTCAGGTATCACTATCGGCTGGCCTTCAGGCATTGGGAAATAACGATACTCCCCAATAGGTGTCCATGGTGCAGCATAACAGTTGGCAATGATATCCATCTGGTACACTGGATCAACATATGCTTCCCATGAGATGTTCACAGAGGCACATGCTGCGATGACGTGTGTACATGGAAACCGTAAGGCCTGAAATTTTCCACATTGGCATTGCCTTGTTTCCAGTAATACCACCATTTTTTCACCGACGTGATTTGTGATGGGGTCTGAACGCTCTTGAACTTCAAATCGGGAGTCTTCTCTTCGAAATAGACATACGTGATAACCAGAAGCTTCTTCAATATTTTTTTCAATCTCTCGTTGAAAGTGTATTCCATATCTTATCCCTTGATGTATTCTGTCTGATGCTAGTTTTTGTCTATCCACAAAGTACTTCACGCATCGATATAATGTCTCCTGAACTAATGCGGTTATAGGTAGCTTGCGAAGTCCTTTGAAGATACCATTGATGCACTCCACAATGTTTGTCGTCATGTGTCCGTACCTCTTTCCCCCGTCGTATGCCAATGTCCATTTCTCTTTTGGAATCCGCATCATATAATCATAAACTTCTTGATTAGCCTGACGAATTTGTTCAAAATGTTCTTCAAATCGTCGTTGGTCCGACTCATATGCTACAAAACATAGATGATATTTCACATAAATTGATTTTATATTTATATTGAAACAGTAAAACAGAATGAATAAAATACGTACCAAGCCTCGTGATTTCCTTCTTCATCAGTTCGTTGTGGAATTTTTTATGTACATTGCTAGTAATGTGTCTAATGCAGAACCGATGATGTGCATTTGGGTATCTCCATGTATCAGGATCTGCATTGATTGCCTCATTAATTGCTCGATAACGATCAGATATCAAACAAACTCCCTGAATGTTGGTGAAATGGTTGATGATACATGCCAGAAACCAACTCCATGATTCACAGTTTTCTTTCTCTACAATGGAAAAGGCAAGCGGAAGAGGTGAACGGTTTCCATCTTGGGTTGCCGCAATCAACAATACGCCCTTGTATTTTCCATACAGAAATGTTCCATCAATCTGAATAAATTGTTTGCAAAAACGAAATGCAGAGATACAAGGAAGGAATGCCCAGAACAACCGATGAAATTGAACACGAGATGGATCAAGTCGATTATCAGGAGACACATGTTCGTTTGTATCCAGATGGAAGACAACTTGGTTATGATGCCTCAGTATGGCTAGCAATTGCGGCAATACTCGATATGAGTCATCCCAATCACCATATACCTTCACAATTGCCTTCTGTTTCGCCATCCATGCCTTATTATAGGAAATCTTATAACCGAATGTATGTAGAATCCTCTCTTGCACAAGGGATATTGGAACATCTTGGCATGTCCTAATCATCTCAACAACAATAGATGACACAAATTCTGCATCCAATGAAGTATGATCTTGTGTGAGACTTGGCTGAACGCAACTATGAGCCGCCTCAATCCTTGAGATTCTCCAACCTCCAAATGTAATGTCTGGAATAGCCCTTAAGCGAAATCTAAAATCATCCCCATACTTCACGCACCGTATAACATATTTACTACAGCATGATTCGTGAACTACATAGTTGAAGTTTCTCTCAATATGAAATCTCTTTAACGTGCTTTTTAAGGCATCTTTACTGGGAAAATTCCTTCCAATATATAAGGTTTTGTCCACCTCACTAAACCTATCTGGTACAACTCCAGGGAACTCAGTTGCCGGTGTGAGAACAGTATTATCGAATTCAGGCACGCGTGTCATTGCTTCTGACCAAGATGAAAATAATGGTGGATGATTTATTGACCGAGGTTGATGTACAACAACTGCATTTCTCAAAACCTCCTCTCTATATTTTGTTGGTCCCTCCTCATCAGCACTGTTGTCACCATCTAATCCATCATTATGAAACTCCTCATCAGAAGTCGGATTGACATGTATATCCGGAAGATCATCTAGGTTGTCCTCTTCTGCTGCATCATTTGGAATAGGCTCAATGTCATGGGGTAGACTGTCTTCAACCACTCTTGTATTTCTACGTCTTTGTACAAGTGGACGTTGTTGTTGTACAGTAGCAACAAAAACGTATAACTCCATCATGGTACCATCTAACCATTGAGAAAATAAATTAATTGCTTGGACCCACTGCGCATCAGCAACCAATGGACAAGCTATATGCCACATTGTTGTTGGAAATTGCAAATGTCTATAGCTCATAGACATTATCTCTTGATCAGGTCCCAGATTTAAGGAAACATGAATTCTCTCTTGAAGGTCACTTATGGTAACACAATCAACTGTACTAACCACCGTAATTGGTTGTGTACTGTAAGAAGCTCCTTGCTCAGTTTGAATAATCTCCCCATAACAGTACACACAGGCATACATGGCTCTCTACGTCAAAAATGTGTTCTTTCATCAAAATTATGATAGTGTAACAAAATATTAACAATTATGTTTGACGATATGATGTTTATTATAATGTAATTTTATTGCGCCTTTCTATACCATAAACTATGCTACTGATGTTTGACCATATGATATTTATTAGAATGTAATTTTAGAGCGCCTTTTTATTTAGTTTGTTTGTTCTTCTTAATTTCACTTTATATGTACATTAGTATCGTTATCTAATCATTATATGAATTCATGTTTTAATCCTATGTTATTTATTAATTATTCTAAAATTAACTAATAATAACTAATCGTTAATTATTCTATTATTCTATAATTAACTAATAATAACTTTAATTTGTTAATTCTTATGTCCTTATTTGATTCTATAACATTATATTTATCATTTATCATTGATAAATTTACTGATCATTAGTATCGTTAGCTAATCATTATATGAATTCATGTTTTAATCCTATGTTATTTATTAATTATTCTAAAATTAACTAATAACAACTAATCATTAATTATTCTATTATTTTATAATTAACTAATAATAACTTTAATTCGTTAATTCTTATGTCCTTATTTCATTCTATAAAATTATATTTATCATTTATCATTGATAAATATACTGATTTGCTTTTTCTTCTCTTAGAAATTTTAGTAGTTTATAAAGAAAATATGAATCATCTTAAGCATATTCCCCGGGAGTGTCAAACCAGGATGCAGCAAGGCCCGTTATCGTGCACCAGTTCCCGTTCGAGTCTAGCTCGAAGCGGTGTTTTCGTGTTTTACCCCTATGTACATCTGTGCCAGAGCCACATCCACTTGTTTGTATCCAGACAGGAATTTAATTGCGTAGATAACCACATAATCTTTAAGCTACCAAAATTTCTAAATACTTAATCTTAAGTTAATCTATACTTAATCTATACTACCTAACAGTAATTATTTAAAACTATATATAACTAATTACAAAAAATAAATAACCAAATATTAAGAACTACCTAAACTACTTAACAAATGAAAGATTTAAAACTAAACAAAATTAAATTAATTAAATAAAAACATAAATTAAATAAAGAAACATACCTCTAAATGAAGCTTCGTAAAAGCTCGCACAGCAAAAAAAAATTTAGAGAGAGAGAGAAAATCGGAGAGATAAGTTGCAATGAACAAGTGAGGAGAGGGGGGGTGGCTGCCCTTTTATAAGGACTTCAGGCAAAGGCGGCATCACGGAAGCCGCCTTTCACCTCTGTGTATGGCCAAAGGCGGCTTCCGCGATGCCGCCTTTCGCCTTACCCTGAGGCGAAAGGCGGCCTCCTCCCGGCCGCCTTTGCCATGTCATCGATCCGGGCCAAAGGCGGCACAGGGGAGCAAGGGCGGCATCGCAGATGCCGCCTTTGTGCGCTAAAACAAAGGCGGCATCGCAGATGCCGCCTTTGTAGCCTATTTTTAAAAAAAAAATTGACCTAGGCCGTTTTTCAGAAATATTTTTTAAAAAAAACGTTAAAAAAAAAATCCGGGGTGCGCTACACACTACAGTAAAAGAGGGGAGGGGGAAAGCTGATGCGCCACCTAAGATAACAAAAAACCAAATTATTAATGAAAATAATAATTAAATTAAACTAAGTTAATAGAAATATAATAATAATAATTAAGATATGACAATAATTATAATAAAAATATGACCATAATAATTATAATATTAGTAATGAGAAAAATAATTATTATTATAATATTTCCACCCTTGAAAATAATATTATTAATAAAAAAATTATATATATATATAAGAGTTGACAACAATATTTTAATAACAATGATGGTGAAAATAATAATAAAATTCATTTCATTTTTAATATTAATAACAATTTGAATAATAATCTTAATATTACTCATAGAAACTATAATGTTATTATTAATATTGAAATATTTATTTTTTCCAATTTTAATTCTTATCTCATTTTCTCATCTTTATTTTCTTTTATTACAATACTACAAATGTGCGGTCCACACGGGTACCCGAGATGTTTGCACGTCCCTACTCATCGTGCAATGCCCGCGCTCCATCCTAAAACCCACTGCAATTTCCCATTGATATAAATAATAATAATAATAATAATAATAATAATACTAACATGATGGTAAATATAAAAATAATAAATGTATTCATTTAATTTTAATGATAATAAAATTTGTAATGATAAAAATTTTAAGCAACACAATAAATTACAAAATTTATTCATTTTAAATTTCTAAAGGCAGACGGACTGTGCCATTTCCTAGGTGAAGTCGCACGGGGTTTCCAAAATGCGCTCCACCCATGTGACAAGTGACGTCAACTCAAAAACACACACTTTTTTTACAAAACTCAAAATTTTCGCCCGAGACTCAACACGAACCCCAATAAAAAATTTAAAAACCAAAGGAAATAATAAAATAAATTGATTAGACCGATCGGGGTGTGAAAATTCTCCCCACCATAATGATTTCCACCCCCAAAAATCCCCAACATGATCAAGACCCAAATATAAAACTTATTACATGTCATCCCCCACCAAAATATTAAGCACCTCCAGTTGATCGATCCGAACAGACACTGAAAACCCATGACACAAAACTCATCCTTAAAACACGATCACCTTAACAGTCACTAAGCAGAACCCAAACCACCCATTTCAACCTAGGAAGTAACTTAAACCACTTAAGAAGTTTATTCCCATAATCTTAGTCCAACGGAACCATTGGGGGTACTCCATTCCCAACATTTACTCGATTGGAAGAACTTAAAATTGGGTGGTTCCGCATGAGACCACCTACCACCAAACGATGTATGAAAAGAAACTATGATACTGACACGGGGAGGCCTGAATAGACTCCCCACCATAAGGATTGGGCTAACACTAAATTATTTTAGGTGTAACTCTTTGAGACCCATTGTGGGTCTACCCACCATAAGAACTGACGAGATTAACCGAACTTGAAAGCTTCCCATACAGACCAAAAACCCCCCACCACGAGGGGGTAAGGGTAAGTCCAAACTGATAGAGCATCAAAACTAATTCCATATCTATATCAACAACATCACACCCTCAGAAGAACAAAAACCATTCCACAATAAGGAAAAATATTAAACTAAGGCCCTTGTTCACCATTGGGGTACTTCTGACTACGCACCATCTTCACTCTGGGATGTATGGTTGGAGCACTGATGATTGAAGCATCTCCTGACTCACATTCAGGCTTCAAAAATTCCCAAAAATAACACATGAACAAATATTTCACCAAAAAAATTTCCAATAAATTAAATGTTTAAAATTGGTTCAACAAAAATCATTCTTATAATTGAAGGAAAAGAAACACCACAAAACACTACAAGAGATGACCACTATATCCAAGAAACACTATAAAGAGAAAGCCTCAAATGATCCCCAAACATCACCCTACTCTTGCTGATGATATGAGGTAACCTTTGACGAGCCAGGTCTAGGTTCAGAGCACTTCTTGAAAACACCTTGACAGAAAAGCTGCAAGTGACTGAGATGTCCATAGGTGTGGCAGGGTCTTGGAGCACTCGGGCATGTCGACCTCTTGTGACCCTACCTACCAAACTGGTGACAGATCACAGCATTGCGCTATGAAGAAGATGACTGGAGGTATGAAGGCCTCTTGATTCCTCTACTAGATCCATCAGCATCAGGTCGCTTCCCATAATTCTTATCTCCATCCTCTACACTACTTCCCAAGGCCGAGGGAGGATTCTCCACCTCATGTCTTCCTGCTAACTCAGCGTTGGCCAGAAAGGCTTTCCCCACAACATCCGAGAAGGTGGTTAGATTGAGCTCTTCCACTTTTGATTGTAGTTTAGTTTGGAGTCTATACTCAAATTGTCGAGATTTCCCAGGATCATTTGCAACAAACCATTGTTCGTACAGAACTAGGTATAAGAAACGTTGATAGAATTATAGAATTGATTCAATACCCTACTGAACAAAAAAAACTCCATCCTCTTCCTTATCTTAATCAACTCAGAGAAATATTGTTGGATGAACAAAGACTTGAAGAATTCCCAAGTGATATCTTCTCGAGGCTTGATTTGAGACCTAAAATTCCACCATTTCTAGGTTGTACCTTCAAGAATAAAGGTATCCAAATTCACCTTCAATGACTCTAGAGACCTAGTGAAACGGAAGTTCCTCTAAATCTTCCACAACCACTCCTCCGCCTCAAGAGAATATTCTTGTCCATAAAATAAAGGAGGTTTCAATTTCTGAAACTCGAGGACATAATATATGGGATGATAAACTGGAGTATTTTCTAAGGGCGCACCACCTGAATCTATACCTTGAGCATCCATCAAACCTTCGCGGGGGAGAACATTAAGGAACAAATGAACAAAGAACTTAATAAAAACATGGTCATAACCATTTAAAATTCAAATTTTCACAAATTCAAAAATAAAACTTTACATATAGTTTTAAGAATTAAATAATACCTAAACAATCCATAAGGGAAAACTAGTGCAAATGGGTGAATCAGACATATGGTCGGCAGCCATACGCTAGTCACGCCACCGTCATAGAGAGAAGTCTAGGGAAATTTTCCCAGGTCCACATAGCTTTCCAGGCCCTATGAGATCACAGGATACTTTCCCAACTCCCTTTTTATTTTAAAACATAAAATAGTTCACAATAATCAAAGGACACAAACAATCTTGGACATCTCATGGTAACCCAAGGTTTGGAACGAGCAAGGTTTCATGATGTCCTTCCCATTCCCACACCTTGAGCCAAAACATTCCTACTCCTTTTACCATGAAAACCCCAAATAACGATGGACGCTCTGAAAAACAAGGTCCGCTCAAGATCCGACCTTCTCTTATACAATTTTTTCACGAACCAACCCGGGTCGACCCTGGACCGGTCACCCAAGCCGATCCGCAGAAAGGCCCAAGAGGTTTTCCCAATCCTCCTGGGCTGGAAACAAGCGCTTGGACATCAATAGAGGAAAAAAGGGAATGATTTCTCCCAATGAAAATAAATAAAGCAGTGGAAAGAAAATGGAACAATGCAAAAAAAATAAATGACACGAAAAATGAAGAATAACCAACAATAAAAAACTAACCTGACCATGAAAAAAACTCCTCGTGACCCCAAGAGTCACTCACTAATCCACAAGCAACTCTCGCCTATGGCGAGAAAGCTCGAGTCGAACCTACAATAGAAACTAAAAACATGAAAACACTATAGGAATGGGTATTAAAACTCAATAATCATTCCCAAAAAACTATCCCAAAGCACTACCTTTAAATAAATAATTTACTAATTTTAGTTTTGAACTAAATTATATAAAATGTGGGTTTCCACATGCTTACATTTCCAAAACAAGTAACAATCCATTTACCTTTATAATTTAAAAATAAGTTTAATTTTTTAAGGGAAAAGGTGCATTAAATTTTAAAAACATTTTCACGAACAATTTAGAAATCCAAACTTTAGTTGTTAGTCAAGAGGAATAACCACACACAACACACAACACACAATAAGGGAAATGGGAAAGTAGAAAACGAGGACCAGCAACAGAACTAGGCCTCTGAATCGTCTGTCGTATACAAATAAGCACTAAAGAAAACAAGGGTCGAGCCTAAGAGCTCGTGAACAATCTAGAAGGTACTATACATATGACTCATCCTGAAGGCATGTCTACTCTCGATGACGTCATAACGCCCAAACTCTCAGTGTTTCCCTACCTGGACTAACCAAGGGGCCCAATCCCCTAGCATAGCAAAGTCCATACTAAGGGCCACTAGCCAATGCGTATTATAAACTAATGCAGCAATATTTCTCAGAATATTCACTTACTATGCTAGGTTCCCATGTCGAGTACTAAATAAAATGGGGGTGATTCAAAAATTTCAATCAATTAACTAGTTACAAAGCACAAACATCACACACACAAAACACACACGATCAATGAAAACAACAAGGTCACCCCTGAGTCACCCCAAAGAAAGATTTTCAAAATAATTTATTTTATTAAAGTGCCAAATAGGCCTTAACCATCTTTAAAGAAAAACATCATTTCTCAAGAGAAACAAAAACATTCACTCACGCGCCAAAAAAAAATATTTTCCATCAAAACAGAACCACACTTGAAAATATAGGAATTATGTTCAAAGGCCAAATGGGAATTATTTCACTATTGTACATCAATTTACTAAGAAAATATTTCAAGTGACGTGTATAAAATAAATTGTTTTGTTTACATCAAGTAATTTTTTCAAAAGTAATTATCTAATATTACTTCTCATTTATTGAAAATCAATGAAATATCAAGCAATTAATAAATTTTAAATTTAAAGGCGAGTGTAGTGGGGGACCTACCTCGACTCGTATCTCGAACACGACGATGTGGCATGCCTCACACAGGCGCAGAATCATGCGCGAGATGATAACCGCAGTATCATGGGTTTTCCTCACGGACACGCTGCAACAACCTCACAATAACTAAAAACACATAACCACTGACTTAAACCAATCCAAATGAAAAAACGGTGCAAAAAAATCCCAACATGCTTTCAAAACATAATTTTCACCATCTTTACTATTTAATAAACCACTTTAAAATTTATAAAACCATTCCCAAGAGAAACCCACGGCTTTACACACCCAGAACCCCTTCAAAAACCTCTTTTATGATCAATCGCACATCCTCAACAAACCAGAATAGAAAACTCATGACATGAATAGTCAGAAAAACTAAATACACAATTTCATGAAATTCTATTAAACATCACAAAACTGGTTTCCATCAAAACACACATTATCTCACATAATCATGGTACAAGGTATCAAATAAAAACTAAATTATTTTAAAAACCAAATTTTTACTAATATAATTAATCAAAACACATGAGAAAATAATTATCTAATATTAAATAAATGAAAAACACAAGTGATCAATGTATTTAAAAACTTAAAGGAGAAAAAAACAAAGGTATCATACCTCAATCGTTGGAGGACTTCCCGAAACCGGTGCGAAAACTCGTTCGCACCGCAAGCGCACCCTTAAGGGTAAAAAATAAACCCCAATAACAAAATTCAAACTCAAGAAATTATGCATCTAACCCTTAAATAAAAACCCCATCCATGGTAGAACCTTAAATAAAAGAGAGAATGATCAAGCGAGTGCCGGAGGGGAGGCCGCACCAGCATGGTTCCCCGGAGGAGGGTTTTGCATGTCGGAGGTTTGCGCGTGCTGGACAGGGGGTGTGGTGATGGAAGGAGACACCAAAAAGAGAGGGATGGCCATGGGTCGGCTCGCATGGCTACAGGGGCATGCACCAGATAGCAGAAGTAGGGTGTGTGGATAGTCGTAGGAGGTGGTCGTGGTTGGTGGAGAACCGGCCAGGAGTGGCCATGGTTGGGTGGAGGTGAAGCGCACCAGGGAGGTCACGCAAGGGGAGGGTTGCGCCGCGTGCCAAATAGGACATCTAGAGTGAGTCTGGGTTGTGTCGCAATGGGGTTTATAGCTGGAGGAGGATAGTAGGGAGGAGCGCAAAGGGGAGACGCTGGAGCTGGATGGCCGAAGATGGGAGGGAGGTTAGGGTTGCGCCGAACCAGTAGGAGGGGATCACGTGGGGGGGTGCGCTACACACTACAGAAAAATAGGGGATGGGGAAAGCTAATGCACCACCTAGGATAAAAAACCTAATTCTTAATGAAAATAATAATTAAATTAAACTAAATTAATAGCAACATAATAATAAAAAATAATATATAACAATAATTATAATAACAATATGACCAAAATAATTATAATATTAGTAATGATAAAATTAATTATTTTTATAATATTTCCACCCTTAACAATAATATTATTAATAAAAAAATTATATATATATAAGAGGTGACAACAATAATTTTAATAACAATAATGGTGAAAATAATAATAAAATTTATTTCATTTTTAATATTAACAACAATTTGAATAATAATCTTATTATTACTCATAGAAACTAAAATATTATTATTAAAATTGAAATATTTATTTATTTATTTCCCAATTTTAATTCTTATCTCATTTTCTCATCTTTATTTTATTTTATTTCAATACTGCAAACACGCGGTCTGCACGGGTACCCAGGATGTCTGCATGTCCCCGCTAAACGTGTAATGCCCGCGCACCAACCTAAAACCCACCACAATTTTCCATTAATATAAAATAATAATAATAATAATGACATGATGGTAAATATAAAAATAATAAAATTATTCATTTTAGTTTAATGATAATAAAACTCGTAACAATAAAAATTTTAAACAACACAATAAATTATGAAATTTACTCATTTTAAATTTTCGAAGGTAGGAGGACTATTTCGTTGTCTGGGCGAAGCCACAAAGGGTTTCCAAAATGCACTCTGCTCGTGCACCCAGTGACATCAACTTAAAAATGTGCACTTTTTGACAAAACTCAAAATTTTTGTCTGGGACTCAACCCGAACCCCCACAAAAATTTTAAAAACCAAACAAAATAATAAAATAAATTAACTAGACCGATCGAGGTGTGACAGTGATGATACCTTATGAAATAATCTTAGGTATGGGATGGATATACATAGTTCATTCTTAGGTTAACTATTTTGGGTAGAGGATGCGATGTATCTGTATAGATGGATCGAGGTTTTCCTTAATGGGTGAAAATGAGACCCAGGTAGAGTTTGATAGGATCATGCGTAGGATTATAAAACTAATTACCCACTATTTGGATTGTATTTCCATTGGAGAAATGGATTATATGGGATTTCAGTTTCTTGTAGTGGTGGTGGAGTATATGGATGTCCTTCTTGAGGATGTTCCAAACTTACCTCCCTCGAAAGAGATATACTTCTGTATCAACTTACACCCTGAGACTACCCTGATATACACACCTTTATATTGGAAGGCTCTTATATATCTTTGGTATCTAAGGGTATAGTTAGAGGTTTTGTATAGGAAGTTATTTTTTAAAGCCAATGTTTCCCCCTTGGTAGCCCTAGTGTTGTTCATCATGAAAGCAGATAGTATCTTGAGGTTGTGTGTGGATTATTGGTTCCTAAACTAGGTGACCATGAAAAATAATTATCCACTACTAAGGATCAAATTACTCTTATATCAGTTGAGTGGGGCATAATGATTCTCAAATATTGACCTTATAACAATCTATCATCAGTTATGATTACGGGATGGGGATATACCAAAATGGCATTCTGATGTCCCAATAGTCACTATGAGTACTTGGTGATACCTTTCAACATAATGAACTCCCCATCATTGTTTATGGGTCTTATAAAATAGATCTTTTATCCCTTCTTGGATCATTTTTTGGTGATATTAATTAATAATATCCTAGTGTACTCGGTGTCTGAGGATAAACATGAGAGACACTTAAGGATGGTTATAGACACACTCTGAGAGAACCAACTTTATGAGAATCCCTCAAAGTGTTAGTTCTGGATTTAGTAGGTCCACTTTTTTGAACATGTAATCTTAGATAATGGTGTAGCAGTGGACCTAGTGAAGTTCTAGGAAGTGTTAGCTTGGGATCCACCCAAGAGTGTTATATAGGTGTGGATCTTCCTTGGGTCGGCGGGCTAATATAAGAGATCCATGCCTGATTTCTCCAAGATATTAGCACCTTCAACTGCTTTGACCTAGAAGGGTTATCCTTTTATATGGAAAGAAAGGTTTTAGTAGGATTTTCAAGATACATTTTAGATTAATGAGTGCCTCCATATTGATATTATCATAGGATTGTGTCAATTACATAGTGTTTTGTGATGCCTCAGGGATGGAAATTGGTTGTGTACTGATGCGGAGGTAGGATATGATTGCCTATGGGTCTCAATAGTTTATATTGTATGAAAATAACTATGTAAATCATGATCTTGAGTTGTCAGTGGTAGTTTTTTCCTAGAATATGTGGCTTAAATACCTTATGGGTGAGCAGTTTATCATCTAATATGACCATAAGATTCATAAGTATATCTTATCTCATAAGGTTATTAACTTGATACTGAGGTAATGGCTAGAGTTACTTCAAGATTATGACTTTGAGTTGGTCTATACTCTTGGGAAGGGTAAAGTGATGGAAGATTTTCTCATCATGAGATCTTGTTCATAGTATTAACCAAGGATTTGGAGCAGTTATCCTCATTGTAGTTGTCCTTAGTAGACAAGTATGGTGCATAATATCTATAGTAGATAGTTATTACCCTAGTGCATATACAACATGTTAGGGAGGTTTATCAGATATACTAACTATGAGACCTTATGTACTCAAATACTCATTAAATGTACACTGGATGGATTTTATGAAGGTGGGGGAACATCGTCCTTTTCATAGGGTGAATGATGGTGCTAGTGAAATTATAGGAGGAGGTTATGAGGGAGTTTCATAAATTCTATTTAGTGGTGAATACAGGTGTTGAAAATATGTAACAAGGCCTATTATGTTAGTTTTGGTGGCCATGAATGAAGAAGGGTGAATAAAATTTTGCATCTCAGTGCCTCACTTGTTAAAAAGTGAAGGATGAGCACCAGGTTTCCATGGGTTTAGCTCAACCCCTTGAGGTGACAAAGTGTAAGTGGGATGGTATATCTATGGACTTTTTGATGGGTAATACACATATGTATATAGGATACAATTCCATCTGGTTGATCTTAGACTAACTCACCAATTTGGTCAACTTTTTATATATCCAAGAGCATATTTCAGTAGATAACATGGGATTCATTCACATGAAAGAGATATTATAGCTCCATAGAGTTCCCTTGATGATCATTTTAGAACAAGATTCTCAATTCATTTCATAATTATGGAGAGGATTGCAGGAGGCATTTGGGACTCAGCTATATTTGAGAATAGCATTTCACCCCCTAGATTGACGACCAGACTGAGCATATCATTTATGTTCTGCAGGATATGCTTCAGGATTTCATGATGGAATTTGTACATAATTGAGAGGATCAACTACCCTTGGTGGAGTTTTCATGCAACAAAATATCCCATTCCACCATTGATATGTCATCATTAAAGGTTTTTTATAGGTGACCCTATAGGTCACCACTATGTTGGATTGATCTAGGTAAGTCATAACTCATGGTCCCAGAGTTAGTGAAATCAACAACAAAAAATATGTAGATCATCTAAGAGTGGATGAAGACTACACAGATCCATCATAAGTTATTTTTATACTAAATAAATAGGTCTTTGGATTTTGAGTAGGGATACCATATTCCCCTAAAGTTCTCACAATGAAGTTGATTAAGAAGATTTAGCTGGGGTGGTAGGTTGTTTCCAAGATTCATTGGCCCTTTCTAGATACTATATAGGTTTGGCGAGGTGGTGTATCACTTGGACCTACTACCATAGTTAGACCAGGTACATGAAGACTTCTATGTGTATTAGATGAGAAGTTATGTGCATAGACCATTGCATGTTATCGACTAGGGTGAGCTAGACGCCGAGGATGGATCTACCCTTGTAGAGTAACCATTAGAGATTGGGGATCGATAGGATAATATCCTCTGTGGGTGAATGATTCCCTTGTTGAATGTTCATTAGAAACATGGGAGTCTTTATGAGATCACTTAGGAGTGGGATATTTAGATGAAATCTTAGAAACCACACCTTTTTGAGTATTCCTTTTCTTTTTTTGGGTCAAAAATACCTATGGTGGGGAGAATTTAACATCTTCTTTTTTTTCAAGTAAATATTTGAAATATATATAGTAATATTTTTGGATCCAGGTACTAAGATAGCATGAGATTTTCAGAATTGATGATCTCAGTGTTGATATTATAATTATTTAATATTGTAATATCATGAAAGTTCATTTTTCCTGAAATAGTGGAATAGCTCCAGAACGTAAGCTCATATCAGAAATCTGAGTCTTCTGTTGAGTTCAGTGTGTGGGTTTTACCCTTGGTGTGATATAATCCTTATGTGCATTCAGAGTTTGTCTTGGGTGCCATTGTGGGAAGATAAATAATTAAATAAATAAATTGTTTAATTAATTATTTAATTATAAACAAAAAAACTAGATATATTCTATAAAAATGAGTTTATGACCAATTCAAAGGGTTAACCACATAACGTTGAGAATTTAGAAAGAGTGTTAGAGGAGATAATTGGTGGATGAAAATAGATCATAGCAATAGATCAAAACTGTATGGATCGTCTATGCCAATAGGATTTGTGGATCTCACTACCAACAATGATGTAGGATCGTTCTTTGGTAGCGAATGATCCAAGCTCAAGGTAGTGCATTTGATTATGTGGATTCATCCCATTTTTTATACCGTGTTAAATGTGGATCAATCCCACTAACAAGAATTGATTCACACATTGATGGTTGATTTATTTTATTGATGATTTGATTATTGTTTGTTGGATTTTCATTAATCATTACAATAGAAACAGAATGAGGACAAACCCAAAATTGGTTGAGGTTCATCCTTAATTTTGTGGTTTTTTTCCTTCTCCCATGTTTTATTCTAATGTTCATTAAGGGAAATTTCTTTAGTCCATGGTTCGATGAATACCCAATATTAGATAATTATGCGATTTTTATTTTTTGGAATAGATTAATACCATGGTTTTGGTTTTCAATCAAGGATTTGATCATGGTGAAATAATGGTGGAGGATGATTATAGGTGGTTTGGACCAATCTTATGTTTTTTTTCTCTCGATTTGATGTGTGGTGATGGCATGGGTGATAGTATTGGTATCTTGATTGCATTGGGTTGTTGTATTCTAAGATACACTGATGGTGGATCTTGGTTGATGGAAAATCCAAGGATTTTGGGTTTGATCGATACTTGGAGTGGAGGATCTGGTGGCAGTGCAAGCATACATGTGAAGGAACTGTAGGTTTCTTGAAATCCCATGTTATATAGCATATAATATAAAGATACATGTTGTGTTGGGAACTTGGTTATGGCACTAGGATTTCCTTGGAAAGATAAGGATCACATTCCACATGGTCCTTACCACATTACATGTAACCCCATTATGGTGGATCATCATATATCCCAGGGATACACAGGTACAAACATGAGCCAGTACTCTGACACGGCCAGGTACACGGGCACAACCACAATACATAGGCATGGACAGGTGTGGACGGGCACTGTCAGGCGGTAGGCTGAGTATCTAATTCCCTCTAAAATCTATGTACCTAGAGAGTACATTCCATGTATTTGGATAATTACATGTCATGTGATATGAAAAGACATAGGAAGACTAGGGGTTGGAAATACACGTTGTGTACCCCCTAGTACATGTTATGTACTCCCTCTGAGGGGGTTTAGAGCCCTTTTCTTCTTTATTATAGACTATTTTTAGTTGAATATGATACCTTGTTTCTTTCCCATGAGTTTATAATGTAGAATTGTGTCCTTAGAATAGTATTGTGATCCCATCTACAGGTTCGGTATCAAATAGAGTTTGGTGTATCCCCTAATGGGACCAAGGTGGAATCCTCTATCATTACTAGGTTGGGTTCATGGTATCAGTGTGAACACCATGAACAAATAATCAATCCCCTATCTAGTAGTCTAGTATAGTAGGGTTTATAGTGTCCCCTTGGTGAAACTAGGTGTGATCCCCTACATGGATGAGGAGATCTTCTAATATCTAGTGAGTACTTCTAAGAAAGGCCATATTAGCATTACCTTGAAGCCTTGATATTAATCCTATGGCTATAAGTATAGGTCGAAGGATTTTTGAGACCGATTGTCTATTATGAGTATATATGGGTTTTTATTATTGTTATGACTCTTATCCTGATAACATGTATTTTATTTATCTAACTAATATTGATGTGTTATGCTTAGTGATTTTGGGGTGTCCTACTGAGTATTGTTATACTCACACATACATGGGTTTTAACTGCACATGCCTTGTATTCTATAGATGATGGGATATTTGATAGTTTTCAAGGAGGACAGGGAGTGGGAAGAGCTTAGATTGGGATAGATAGACTGAGGCTTTTATCGAGTATTGCATTTGGCAGTTTTTCCCTCCTTCTGAGCAGGTTGGACTCGTTTGTAGTTTTTATTTAGGCTTGTATTTGGACCCTATATTTCATTATTTTACTTATATTTATACTCTGTTATGGGATATATATTATACATGCATTGGTATTAGTGGTGTTATTTTACATTTTAGCATTTTATGGTCTTAGATATGTGTGTGTGTGCATACAAGTACATTAGTTTAATCCCTCTCATGTGCGTGATATTCATACTCAGCATTGGTCTCCATCCCCTAAACTATTAGAGTAAGGATTGGGGTAGTCACGCTTGGGTTATCATTAGCCAAGAGGACCCCAGTGGGTTGAGTCATGACATAATCAAATGGTGAACCCTTTATAAGGTTTTCATTCCTTCCATTTCATACAATAATTATCTTTAGATAAATGAAAATTTAATTTCTATTGATGTTTGGTGTCTTTTTAGTATTTCATTCAATCAATCCATGTTCTTTTATTTTGTGACCAATATTTCTCTGATCGAAGTTTTTTTATCATTGTAATGACCCTAATTTTTTAATTATATTTGTTTCCTAAATTTTTGTGTTATTTTATTTTATACTCAACAAAACTATATCCTTTAATTAATGAAGTGGTTATAATTAAAATGAGACCATTGGGTTTCGCCGGTTATATGACCATTAGTTAATATGATCGTTGGAAACTATAATCTTAACATTGTGTGTTTATAAATTCAAATGATCTTGGTTAATTAATATAGAAAGAAGAGTTGATGGCATCATCTAGTATACTTGGGCCATACGAAGCCCATCTGTTGGAGCTTGGGAAGGAGGTAGCATCACGGGGCTTTGCTCTGGACCAAGCCGAAGCCAAACTTCAACATGTAAAGCTTGAACAAAATCGCCTAAGGGAGAAGTTCAAGCTGGTAAAAATCACCAGTCGAGCAATGTTGTCCGAGACACCCCAAGATTCTATCACCATAGCACACCTTACACTTAGGTCCTACGCTGGTGTTATAAGGGGCTATGTAACGAGACCTTAGCTACTTTGTGTAATCCTTTTATATAAATAAAATTATTATTTCTTTTTATGGTAAAGTTTGTGAATTTCAAATATCCAAATAAATGTAGGATGAATTTATAGTTCTATACTACTGATGATTTTTGGGAAAAAGGGGTATTTTAAAATATTTATGTAAACTTTAAATAATTAATAATGTGAAATGATTTTCAAAAAATGGCCTTCTACAGTTGTGATCAGTGTGAAATTTAGAGTTTAATAAGATCAACTTGATTTTTAGTGAATAGTAAAGTATGAATAGTAAAATACCCGTATGAATAGTAATGAATAGTAAATTGGCTAAAAAATAGAAACTTCACCCATGGATGTATAAATACAATTTAAACATCTTAAAAGTGAAAAAATGATCATAGTATAAGTTTTGGTATTTTTGTATGTCATAAATATTTTATTTACAATTTTATAATTAATTTAATAATTTAAAATGGAAATATATTTTCATAAAATGTAATAATAAATTGTTACTTTATTTTATTATGGTTATATGATAATTTAATGGGACCTTGATTACTTTATTATGGAATTACAAAATGAGTTATTGTTTTAGAGTTGTTTTTTTGAATAAATAATGATTTTATTTGAAAATTAAACTAAAAATATTTAGAAAATTAATTTCATAAAATGGAGTTCATTTTTGAATTCAGAGCATCGATATTAGGTTAGGGTGAATTTTTGGGATTTTTCTGAAACAGTTGAATTTTCAGTGAATAGTAACAATAGAGTTTTGAGTTTCGGGTGTTTAATGACATCATTAATGATGTAATAATGATGTAATCTCTCTGGTCGACTAATGAACAGTGAGATATGCTATTAGGTGTCTCAAGTGGCCACTACCATGGGAAAATACCATGGGCAATCCCATGGTTTTTCAAATACCACCGATGAGGTGTCCCTTGGAAATTAATAATGTATTCCCTCACTTTTCCTATAAATACCAAGACATTCTCTCATTAATTTCATTCCAAAATCCTCCTAAACAAATTTATGGTCTCCTTAACTCCCTATAAGTCCTCCCAAGGTTCCCTCAATCCTCACAAGGTCCTAACCTTCAAGATTTTGAAGTTACTCTTCAAGGTAAGGGATTCTTTCACCCTCCTCCTTTAAGTCATGACTTCATTTATGTTATGGCTTCTAGTTTCCATCTTATTATGTTGGATTATATTCTTATATATCTTTATTAATGTCCATTTCATTTCCAAATGAAGGGATACCCTTTCCACTCTCATCAATTTATTTTCTGATATTTTAAGTGACGCCGTTAAGCTGCCGAATTTTTTGTAAAAGAAATTGCATCTTCTCTTTCCTCTCAAGTTTCCTCTTCATGTGGTATGTCATTAAAATTTCCATACCATATTCTTATCTACATGTTATTATGTATTTACACTGTATTATAATTTATTTATGAGTGGGTTACCCTTATACCCTCTCTTTTTAATATTTTCTAAAACCATGTTATATAGTCGTTATGCTGTAGAATTTTCATCTCAAATCTCTCTCTTTTTCTCAAGAAATTATCTTGTATTATTTATTAGAATACCCAAATATATTTTCGTTTCTATGGGTATTCATAAATACATAAAATTGATCTATTTTATTCTGGAATTTTCATACATATAACCCACACTAGATTTACATGGGTTATAAATGACGTAACGATCAAGTTTTTAAGAACTTTTAAACGTCACAATTTTGAAATGAAACCCATTTATTTTATTATATATGGGTTATTTAGGAAATTTTTGATTATGATATATGTGGATCACATGAAAATAAATACATATTAATGGTGTTCCCTGATATCACTCTAATGCATTGGGTAAAGAATTTAATCTCTAAAGATGACAAGTTTCACGATACCTTGGTGAATAACCTTGGTAATTTTTATGACACCTCGGGGATAAACCTTGGTGATATGTTCATGAATGTCTAAATGAAATGATGTAGCCACATATTCAATTTATGATTCATGTTCTTTTTATTATGATATTCCTATACTTCCATTGCTCGTGTCTTTATGTTTTTATCAAGTTCTTATTGATTTCACAAGTAAAATGATTCCCTTGTTTTCCTTACTGGGCCTTCTACTCACCCTTTCCTTTGATGTGTGTCTCCATGTTATGAGATGTAGTAATTTTACTTAGGATTAACCTATGATAAATCCTTACAAGTGTTTTAGAAGGATGTTTTATGTTGTTTTCATGTATTATGTTCCTGATTTTTAAGACACTAGACTTTAAAGATCCTATGTATGTAAAATGTAATGAAAAGTTATATAATAAAACGGTGGGATTCCATAATCATAGGATGTGTCTTGTTAATCTAGATTGGTTATGAGTTTGAATATAATTCTATATGTTTTAATTTCTCAATTCTTGATCGAGGATTGTGAGTACAGTGAGTGGTCATCTATGTTATTGTGCTCTTTGATTTTGGATTTCATTTATCGAATCCTACTGAAATGAAATTAGTATATAATATATTAGGTTTTTATTTTAATCTTTTTAAGATGATGATATGAACATTTTGTGATCATGAATTGTGTATTGAGAGAGTTATTAATAAAAAAATATCTTTAAGTGATGAAGAAATAATGATCCATGAGATTCATTATATTTGGCCACTATTCTTATTATATTTTTTATAATTTTCTCATTTCTTTAGTTTTAATACTACTATTTCATTTCTTTCTTATCAGCCATGAAAATTGAATAATTTAATTTTAGTATTTAATTTCTCTAAAATATAAAAAATATTATAAAATTATTTATAGTGAAACTCTTAGAAGTAAAACTCCTAAGAGACAACATTGGATGATGTTATACTATAATATTTAGGGGGGGCTTGAAGCAGGGTTAAAAAAACATTAAAAAACCTTATCTCTTCAATCTGGATTATTGTTGAGGAATCCTCTGAAGAGTTTTTTTTAATGTTTAAAATATAAAAATAATAAAAATAATAAAAATTATGTTTATATGTTATATATTAATCCTAAAAATCCAAAAGTTAAAAATTACCATAATTTTTTATCCAGAACAACATAAAAATAGAATAACTAACAAACAATTGAAATTGTAAATGTTGATTTAGCTAAAACGTTGAAACCAATATCCCCAAAAAGAGATTTAATAAAAATTGGAAACTTGTAAATCCATGAAAACATATATTAACAATGAAACTTAAAGGATTTTATTTCTCATAACTTTGAAAAATAAAAATAAAATCTTAAGTTATCCTAAAATAACTCCTAATTTCAAGCTTAGGTCTGGCTTTATTCATCACATACCTAAATTTCTTGGTATGTCGGGTGAATACCCTCACAAAAATATTTAATAGATTCACATGGTGTGGATAATAATGAAACCACTGGGGTGAGTAAACATAAAATCAAAATGATATAATTCCATTTTTACTTAGATGGAGTATCCAAGGATTAGTTTTACTACTCTTAATCTACCATAATAGGGAATTTTAATCAGCTCAAAAAAACTTTTTATAAAAATATTCCTCATCCTAATGGACTACCACTCTTATAAAATACATATGCGGTATCAGGTAGTTACAAAGAGATATTTTTCACGAGTATTGGGAGTGATTTCAGAAATATTTTTATAGTTTTCCTCATTAAAAAATTTCATATTAGATTCTAATATAATATTTTTATGAAGTTTTATTCCTGATAGATAGGATTATGATAGATAAAAATATTAGATGATATTTATTTGATAATAATCCCATTTATGCTAGGAATATCATAGAAAATATGGCCTAAAATCAACAATAGTTTATAAATAGGTGCTTGATACATGTAAAACTATCCATTTAAGTATCTAATTTTAATTCTGAAAATTTTTTAAATGAAAATTATTTTGGTGATCTCACCAACATGATGAGATAGATGTTATCCAACATTGTCACTTTACAAACTCAACTAGAACCTTTTTTCTGATCCAAATTAATTTTATAATTTTTTATAATAATCATCATTTCAATTATCAATTTCCTCATTTTCAATAGTCTTTTAAATCCAATAATGGGATATTTCCTAAGAATCCTTTTCAAAAAAATCAGAATAGTCAATTTCGAAATAAAAAAACGGTCAATACAGGTCCTTTAAACCCAACTAGAATTTCAAACAAGGATAGAATTATCAACATAAAAATAGATTTAGGAAACTTGATCAAAAAATAAGTATTTTCAACCTCAAAATTTCAATCAATAGCATAGGCACAATTAAGATCAATTTGGTAATCAAGCTGGAATAAATTTCACATCTTTTCAAAATCAAGAAAACCAATCTATTTTAAATCCCTACATACTCAAAATAATCAAAAATATGATTCACACATTGAGGAGATTATTTAGAAACTACAAGATATTTTTCAATAAAAACTAGTGTTTTGACTAAATATGGTAACACAGATGGGTCAAATGGAAACTTAAATTAGTGGTCTAAAAATTCAAAGTGGTAGTTTTCCATCACAAACTGAATTGAATCTGATAGGAATAGATAATGTTATTTACATTATTCAAATAAGTGGAATAGAAATTAAAAACTCACAAGATACATTTAATGAACCAGTAAATAAAAAGGATAGTTATACTTTTGAAAGAAATGAGAAAACACATGAAGAATTTAGAAAACTTCCTATTCAACTAGTTCTTGAACCTGATAAAATAAAACATATTTTCTATAAGTATATAGATTATTAAAAACAAAATAAAAAAAATAAATCAATCTTAAAATAAATTCTAGGTATTTTTGAAATTTTATTGGCTTCTACAAAATAATTAAAAAAGTTTATGATGGCCTAAGAATTTACAAAGAGCCACTTCCATAGCCTCTAGTTGGTTCTCCTTTTAATAATAGTGTTGAAACTGAAATGGAAAAGGAAATTATTGAAATTTTTAGGAAATTATTGGTTAATATTATATTTTTATATGTTATTAAACAAATCACTATATATGAAAAAATCCTTAAAAAAATTTTAATCACAAAACGAAGTTCAAGGGTAGTGAGAAATTCAATTTAGGGAGGAATATTTCCCCTATAATCCAATATTCTTTCCCTGTTAATTGAAAAGATCCAGGTACATTTTTTTATTCCTTGTGTTATTAGATAAGGTAAATTTGAGGATGAATGTTATATTTAATATTCTTTATAAATGTTAATCCTTATTATGTATTTTCTTCAATTCATGTTAGAGATCCCAAGAAGTCTATAACAGTTGTCCCACTGGCTAATAGAAGTTTTGCTAAGCTAGCTGGATTCATAGAGGATGTATTGGTAAGGGTAAATAATGTTATTTTATTTACTAACATTTATGTTTTATACATGGAAGATGGAATATTTATCACACATAAACCTTTAATTATTTTTAAAAATTTTAAAACTATTAAGGATATAATTAATGTTCATAAAGTAACTTTGTCTCTTGATTTTGGAGGCCAAATGGTTAATTCTCGTATATTTTAGTCAATGAAACACCCTATAGAATACCATTATACCCAATAGGTTAATATGATTTATTGGTTTTATATATATTTGTTTCCTGATTTTATTTAAAATAACCAACCTCTAAATTATTTTGAAAATGTACTCTTTCCTAATGATGAATTTTCTAGAACTGACAAGATTGAAACCTTATGTAATGATTTTGAAACCAAATATTTGTTTAAAGGAACTTCATACTATTTTTAGATCTATATAGATAGAAAAAGGTGAATATTCTAATGATTTTTTTGAAATGATGTTGAGGTGTATAACGATTTTACTAAATATTTTGAAACACTTGTTCTTGTTGAGATTTCTGAATTTTTAAATGAAAATGGACTTGAACTAGCTAAAAGAAATTTAAAATATACCACACTTGAATTTTTTGTGGATAATGGTGATTTATTTGACAATATTTCTTTTGAATCCATTGTTCAAAGCTTTAAAACTTCTCATAATGATTATGAGGTAAATCTCATGATTATTCACATATCTATAATTTATATATAATCGAACACATATTTACTTTCTAGGAATAGTTTCACTATTTTCTTAGAGTTTTATAATTTCAATCTTGTAAAATTAATTAAAGGCTTAAAAATAAATCAAAGAACCCACAAAACCCATTTTTTTAAAATATGATAGGCCACATATACTTTTACTGAAATATTTGCCTAAAAATTTAAAATATTTCTACTTGGAGGAGAAAATAATTCCCTATCATAGTTTATATTAGGTTATATAGTAAAGAATAAAACTAACTATTATAGGTCCTTGGGAAGAATATGAGGGCCATAGGTTTGTATTTGTATGAATTTCCTTGAATTAGTACATTAGTGTGCATGCAGAGGATCCTTCTTGATGATAATTCCAAAAATATTAGACAAGTATATAGGATATTGAACCATAACATTCATGGATTTTTTAAAAATTAAGTGACTAATTTGTCAACCACTGATATAATTTACCCTATTTTAGATAGTTAATGGGTCATTCCAGTCCAAATTGTTCCTAAAAATGGTGGATTCACTGTTTTCTAGAATGAATTTGGAGAGTTAATACCTATTAGGTTTCCCAACAAATGGAGGGTATGCATTGATTATTGGAAGCTGATCTTAGTGACTAAAAAGGACCACTTTACTATGTCTTTTCATAATCAAATCATATAAATTTTTACTGGTTAATCCCATTATTACTTAATAGATTTCTTTTCATGATACTTTAAAAATCATATTTCCCTATAGGATTGGGATAAAGTAACTTTTACATGTCATTTTGGTACCTTTGATTTTAAGGAAATACCCTTTGGGATATGTAATTATGGTGACTAGAGATAATCATACATAAATATTATATTGATTTCATGTTTTAACTAATACATTCCACAAACATTCTCACAAAAAAGGACTAAATGTTTTAGTGTCTTGGAGACTAGCTAAATAATCATATTATTTTACAAAACTTATGAATATTTCTCCATAACCATTATCCTCAAGACCCTATTATATATATATCATATGAAATAATCATCTTCATAACCTATGTAATGTAACTATAAGAATAGGTGAGATCAAATTCTTAGTAAGGGAAACATATCAACTAGTCATAATAGTTAGATTTTAATTATGATGGAAAACATGAGTAAGGGAGTAATATCAGATAAAAATATCATGAGATCATAAGTGGCATAAAAAATTTTATTGATCATTAAGGATCATTCCATATGAACATAATACCAAATAAAGTTCATCAATAACATGTCTTATAAACATACAATGAACATAAAACCAATAAATATGAAATAATGATATCTTCAGAACATGTTCATGGTAATCCATAATGTAAAGTATAATTCTGATGGGTTTCAGTATAGAAATTGGTGAAAAGGTTTTTTCATAGTCAATTCCTTAATGTTTTTTAAACTCTTTAGAAACAAGTTATGAATTATAAGTAATGACTTGTCCATCCATGTCTACTTTTTTTTAATACTTGTTTACAACCAATAAGATTTACATCCAATCGAGGATATTCCAAAATAAAAAATTTGTTTTGTTACATGGAATTCATTTTAGAATTAATATATTCTTTAAAATTGGAAAAATTTGTGACAATTACTGCTTAATTATTGGTTAAAAGATTATTATTATCAACTAATAATGATTCACCATCCTCGATGAATTGAAAAAACATACCATTCTGGTTCTCTAACCTCTATTTTACTCCTATAAAGTACTTTTTTATCTAGAACATATTCTTCCACAGGGCCATTTGAAATTTTTCATGTGCTAAATCTTGTGTACCTTGATCCTAGTCTTCATCAAATTCTATCTCATTCCCTTATCTATTTTATAGATGTGATCCCTCTCTAGGAATATGATATGTATTTCCACTATTACATTTTTGTCTAAGGGGTCATATAGGTAATATCCCCTTTTTTTCTTGGGGTATAATATAAAGTTACTCTTTTGATTTGAGGTACATGCTTGTTTTATAAATAGTACTTAAAAACACTTCATAACCCCACACATGTAAGTAAAATAACACAGGTTTCTTTCCAATCTATGATAGGTAAGGAATACCATACGCCACTATAGTTGGAACTCAATTTAATATGTGTATATCTATTTGAAACATTTATCCCCAAAATTATAATAGGATATTCTCTTGAATCATGATTGATCTCACCATGTACAACAAGTTGTGGTTCCTCTTTTCTCTTACACCATTCTACAAAGGTGTATAAGGAGGAGTGAGTTGAAAAATAATCCTAAACTCCTATAAATAATCAATGAATTATTAATTAATATTTTCTCTACAATGATCTAATAAGAGTTTCTTAATCTTCTTTCCAAGATAGTTCTCAAATTCATTCATGTATTCCTTGAATCTCTCAAAGTAATCTAACTTATACCTCATTAAATAGATAAATCCATATCTACTAAAATCATTAATAAAAATTTTAAAGTATGAGTACCCGTCCCTTTATTATATAGAAAATGTTCTACACTCATTGGTATGAAATAATTTAAGAATCTATTTATCCCTTTCACCATTTCTGCTAAATGCGGATTTGGTCATTTTTTCTTGTAAACATGCATAACATGCACCAAGTGGTTTTACATAAAAGGAATATAAAAATCCATCTTGGTGTAATTTAGTCAAATTATTTTCATTTACATGAACTTAATTATGATTCCATAGTTGGGTGTGGTATGATACATGAGAATTATTTTCATTATTTATTTCCATTACTTGGTTCATGTAATCCAACATATAAATATTGTTATTTAAATGTGTCTTTCCATAAAAATGTTATCCTTATAAAAGAAGAAACATTTATTACCAAACTTGAAAATAAATATATTTGTATCCAATATGGATATATAAATAATGGTTCTGGTAACATATGACACATATTAACAATATTTTAAAACCATGATCATTTCCATCAGCAACGTGAGGTGGTTGTCCCTGATATCCACAGTAAAAATTATGGCTCTATTGGCTTCTCATAGATCTACCTATCCTTTGTAAATATTATTATATATACTTGGTTATTATATTTTAATATATATTTGATTACCACAATATATATCTAATAACCAATTTTTGAAAATAGATATATTTCACATGATAATAAACACACCTGAAGCTTCCCCTTACTTCTTTTTCTAGGCACATTTTTTCTTCGAGTGGCCCTTCTTACCACATGAAAAAAATCATGTTATATTTATTAAACATTGATCATTATATTATTTTAAGGTAATTGTGAATAAAATTTTAACTTATGTATCTTCACTTTACCTTTAATTTTATTCACTATAAGGACAAATGGTTTTTCATTCTTCATATCCTTATCAAGTTAGGGAAGAAGAGTGAGTAGATCTGGGAGAGACTTCCCGATGTTTTTAATATTTAAATTAACAGAAAAATGGATAATCTGTGGGGAAGTGATGTTAGAATGATATCAATGTATAGTTATTTAAGAAATTTAAATCCTATAACCTCTAGATGCTCAATATAGCCAATAAGTTTGAATATATGTGGCCCATATGGAACACCCTATCCAAACTCTCTCTGAAAGATCACCTTGGATATCTCAAAACATTCCTATATATATCTCTCTTGATATAAACCATATAGATTCTCTAGCATGCTAGAATCATCCATGACTTTATAAGAATTTATGAATTCACTTGACATGGATGAAAGTATTAAACACTTAATGTTGATTGCATCACTCAAGTGTTTATCATAGATAGTGAACTCTTCATATCCAGGCTCTTTTTCAAGCAGATCTAATAGTGAGGATTCTAAAACATAATATTTTTATTCATGGAACAACATAACATAAATTTGTATGAACCATTAATAGAAGTTACTACTAGTAATGAGATGGTATTTCTCCAAGATGGATCACAGGGATAATATGGATAATGAAATTTCCATTATTCTATAAATTTAAAAGATTATATTCTTAGTACTTCAATTGATTACAATTTATGTGAGACACAATGAAATTAATTTTATTAAGTCTCACACTATTTTATAAAGTACTAATACCCCTCACTATTTAACTCATAATGTCCGGTTTATTAGTCAGTCTAGTGGCAAGGATCCATATTTCCCTTCTCATAACACAAATATGGTACTAGTCAATTAATCAAAGGTATTTAGGTAAGAATTTATATGCCAACTATAGGCTTGTACCTATTTGATCTATTTAGTGGACTACCTAATCTAGAAATTTATACTTGGATTTCCTCAACACTTATCTCCAATTTATATAAATTTTAGTGTGGTTTATTCCCCTTGGTGAAATATGGTTGAGTCAACCCAAAACATTCATAATAACTCCATGATAAAAGTAAGTGTCCCAACGAGGGTCGGTCAAGCACTTGGTTCTATGGATTTCATTACTAATAAAGTAATGGAATTCTGAGTCTAACTTAATATAAAGTTAAGGTATTTTGTTTTATTATGTGTAAAATATTTATTGTTTTATCTTTTACATGTTTTTTAATATTAAGTGGATTTTAATTAAGTTATTAACCATGTTTTGATAAATAATTTATGCATAATCAATTTATTTAAATTATTTTTTTATATTTATCCATTTATTTATGTGATCATGGTTTTCATCCACAAAATAAATAATGCATGATATGTAAATAAATAAATGTCTTATTCATGAGCTTATCAAATAGTTTATTTATTGAGGGATAATAAATCAAGATAAGACCTAAGTTGAAACTCATTATGTAAATCTTGTCACAAGTTATAGTATTCCACTTGTCCACCTGTGCATCGCCTGGGTTTATATCATCTAAATTTTATCTTGAATAGCCTCAACATACCTTAGGACAATCCTTATATTACATGTATTTATAACTCATATGTAGGTGATGTAAACCAAATGATTGGTTAAAGATAATTACACAAATAACCTTGGACACATGGATCCTTCACAATAAAGGAGGTAGGGATGACTCACATTCCAACATATTTAATTTAATAATTAATAATTATAAAACCATGTAATAAATTAAATTAAATCAAACCAACATATACGCAGGTCTTGGTCAATTTCATGAATGACCATACACATACAAAGAATACACAAAAGTACATTTACTGGAATTCACTTATATTTGTTCTTTATTATTAAGATAAATATTCTTGAATTAATTAATTAATTCCATTTTATCTTAATTACCATATGAATTCTCTTCTAGATACCCATCATTAATGAATTCATGTAAAATAAATGGCATGGCCAATAATTATATATAATTAAAATAAATAAATCAAGCATTTTGAATTCTTCAAAACCTTTATTACATTGTTAAACACATCGGGTGTCAATATGTTTAATAAGTTTTTAATGTCATAATTAATTATTTTAATTTAATTTAATTCTTCCATTTATTGGGATACAACACTACGTGTACTGTCAAGATACACATTTTCCTCATTTTTATGTATCTAGGATAAACACCTATGGATTAAGACTATATTTCGGATGGAATACAAAGTGTGTATTAACTAGCTACATGCCATGTATCTTGGTTAATGTGTGTCCAAAAAACCCTATGAATAACTCGGCATGTTCTTCATACATGAGACTGTATGGTGTGTTCTTCAGACATGATACTACATAGTGTGTACTAACTAACTACATGGCATGTACCTCGCTTTCCATGTGTCCAAATAACCCACAAAATAACTCAATGCATATTTTAGATGCTATAATTAATTAACTACATGTCATGTACACTGGATACACTCTGTTTTTTCATTAATTACATAGTATTTCAGTCTCACATAGTTAGTAAATTTGTATTTGACCACATGATTAGCATAAATTTCAATGATAAACTATGTAGACTACATGAAATGTATTCCAATTACACACCATATAATCGAACAAGTTGTGTACCAAGTTGTCCTAGTCTACATGTGGTGTGTAATAAATGAACTATGTTTAATAACTAATCAACATGTTATGTATCCTGATACATGTCCAGGTATATTGCACTTGGTTACATGGATTGTACTCCAGTTACATGTTGTGTAACCCAGTATCACCAGTCAGAATCCTTAGCAATTCATAATGTTATCTCTAGTCATTCTTCATTTGTTCTTATACCTTTAAAAAATATGAATCTTGAATGAAATAATTAAAAAAATTAATGCATGTTAATAAAACATAGGATTAAAGAATGAATAATCTTAAAATGAAAGATCTAACCAATATTGTGCATAATTGATCAACAATCAAATAAATAATTATAAATTTAAAATGTGGATGCTCTAATACCCCATAAAGGTTCTGATCATAGTATAAGAACTAGGTAGGTGATTAACTATAAAGGTTTTGTGTAATTCAATGGATCATTCGCCAGTTATGAAAAATATAAAAGTTATGACCAATGAAATTCTTCCATCGAATATCGACATAGAAAATATTGGAACCCAAAAAGATGATATTTTTCATATTAAGGGTATAATTAATTTAATTTATATCTAAAGAAACATTACCTCATCTTATAAAATTTCTTTGATGATGATGTTTTTTATCATCCATAAAAACCTTTTTGAATTGACATTGTCGCACTTATAGGATCCAAGTATACAATACCTTTTGTGGTGATCCATGTGTGATCCTTTGATTTCTGAACAAAATCAATTTAATATAGGGTTCTAGCATGACATATATACTATTATATGTTGTTCATATTGATTTCTTATAGTTATTTAGGTATGTAAGGATTCTCTTTTGTTCTTCTAATTCTTGAGAGGATGAGAGAAGGAGGCATTCAAGATAGAAGTTTGTTGTGTGCAACGATTCTTAATTATCAATTAAACCTATACAATAGACATAACTATCTATCTATAATGTTAGGTTTTATGTTAAAATAGTATTTAATTGCACAATAGACCTTAAATAATATAATAAACATAATCTTACCCAATTATATATTAAAAAATATTATTATTTTATGGATTGTGCTCATCAGTGCAATGATAAATATTATTTTATCAGACTGAAAATTAATATTTATCACCATAAATGATCTTGGTCCACTCATATTCCTCAAAATTTATTTAATTCATAAATAAATATTTTATTATATATTTTATTCATAAATAAGTACTTTATTCACAATCTGGAAAATAAATATTTATTAAATATTCAATAAATAAATAAATATTCTATTTATAGCTTGGAGAATAAATATTTATTTAATATTTTATATCAAGAAAATATAAATAAAATTATTCCTTAGTCTTAAGAATAATATTTATTCCATTAATTAAATTCAAATATAATTTAATCAAGATCAACGGAAACACTTAGTTTATGACCCTCTAATATTCTTTCTCATTGGCATTAAGTGGGATTTACTAAAGTCCAATATTACTATCTAGAAATGGGTTAACTCACTGAAGATGTAATATCCCATATTTTTCTATATATATTTTTTAAATATTATATGGATTAATTTTAAGACCAGGGGCTGAGACGACGTGCGATTCTGAGGCCCGGTGTTCCTGAAATAAATGTTTGAATAATATTAAAATATTAAATAGCACGCACACACAGTTTTCTTGAAAAGTGTAATAACTTCTAAATGGGTACCCAGATTAGAAATTCTAGGGCACCATTACATTCAGAGTAATGGATTTACCCTAGGTGAGGCCTAACATCAGTCAGTGTGGGTCAGCTGTGAAAAGTAGTTTCATGTGTTTTTAATGAATAAAATAAATTCAATATTTATTTTATTTTAACCATTTCGTTGCTGCAACGATGTAGAAAATATTCTTATTTTAAGTGATCCTTTATGTAGTAATCTAGGGTTAGGCTCATAACCTTGGAAATTCCCTGGAGGCGCTGGAGAGAACCTTGATGAAACCTCTCAAGAGAACAGTGATAGAATCATAGATCGATTATCGACGAACATCCTTCTTGACAGATCTCACCAACGATGGTGACACAGTGACCACTATTCATCAGAGATAAATACAAACCAAAGGTAATATTAGTTATTTTGGATTTATTTCCCCGTTATTAGATTCAACAATAAACACGGACCGACCAACTAATGGGTTGATATGTGGTTCGATCGTTCTTACGGGATGGGTTTTAATTGCGGGATTTATCAGGGTTTTATTATTTGATAATTGATCTTGATTGTTGATCATTCTTATAAGAATGGATCAAGTCCAAAATGAACAATGGTTGAGTTTCATTCTTCATATTTGTTCCATGTTCTTTTCTCCCCCATTATTTTTGCACGTCTTTTTTGTTCTTTGTGGGGTTATTAATAAATAATCGTTGTGCCTTCATTTCATGGTGAAACAATCCAAAATTGAAGATCCAAAACCAGGATGACCTAATAGATGTGTGACGGTGATGTATATGGATGAATAAAAGTGATTTGGGAGATATCATTATTTAGGAGGTTTTCATCAGATGGATTTGGTTTTTCGAGCTGATTGAAGGCCCAAAACACCTTGATTCACTGTTAGGGTGATGAAATGACCTAGGATCTGGATTTTTTAGGAGAAAGGATCAAAAAAATGATATTTGGGTCATCAGTCGAGGCACACAGAAAAAGAACATGGGATTCTGGGAAATCTCGATGAACACAGTGTGTAACCCGAGGTTACATGGAATGTGGCCCCCACTGAGCGGTGGTTAGGGTTTAGGGAGTTAGTTAAATTCCCCATGGCGTGTGACCTGTTACACGGCAGGTAATCCCTTCCTTGAGACTCAGCGTGTATCTCAAGAGATACATAGACATGGGGTGGAGTACATGGGTTTCCTACATGGTGTGTACCCCACCACAAGGCTTGGCCAGGACCAAGTACGTGGGATACCCTATGTATTGGTACATAGGCAGATACACATGGGTAGACACTGTGTACTGGAACATGGCCAGAGTACATAGGTGGACCCCAAATTTAAGGACACGGCATGTGACTTCTTCTACATTTCATGTACCCATCTTCTACATGGCACAATTTGGAATGACATGGGATGTTGCACACAGGCAGTACCCGGGGTCAAGGAACATGGAGTGTGACCCTACTACATGTTGTGTATCCCTTTCTACAAGGCTTGATTCTCTTGTCTACCATATCTTAGAAAAGTTTCATTATAGAATGTTCCCCTGATCATTTTCCTTAAAGGTTGGGGAGTATCTTTTCCTACTCATAGGGGTATGATCCCTTCAACAGGACTTCCCAGATAAAGTTTTTGGAATCGCCTGAGAGTCTTGGAGTAGGATCCTCTATTCATTCTTTTTTCCCTATGTAGAGTCCTTGGTATTGATGTGACCAACTTCACCGAGGGTTGATCCACTACTTAGAAGGTTAATCCAGATGGAGTTTTTGGTATCACCCCATGGATTTGAATATGATTCTCATCTATTGTATCATATATTTCTTATCAAATCTATCAGTATATCTCTCTCTCATGAGGGTTCCTGATGAACAATTTTTTTTGGATGAAGGTCATCAATTCTATCGAACTCATGAGTGTGTTCTTCTGGATGAGTGCTTCATGTAATCTTCTAACTAAATCCCTAGTGTTGGTATATGGTATTTATAACTTACCTCTAGACTTTGTGTCTTGGTTGAGTATATCTAGATATTATTGTTATATGTTATGTAGATGTATACTTGTATAGATCTGAATGTATCATTACGTTGTGTATTGATTTGTGGTTTCGGGGTGTCCTAATGAGTATTGTTATACTCACCCCTACACAGGCTTTTCTCACATGTGTCATGTCTTGTATAGATGGGTGACCTTTTGACAAAGTCCTAGGAAAACTAGGATCGAACAGAGATTTGTGAGTTCATACAGGCTGAGGTGTGTTCCTGCGACTGCAGACAGCAGTCCCAATACCTTTTTTTACAGGTTGGACTTTGTGGTTTATAGACTCTTTCTTTTTTATGGGTTTGTATTCTAGACGGGTTTACTTTACTATACTTTAATTTTTTTTCATTCTCTGGTTGGGATTTAGTGGTATTACTGCATTTGGTTCTTAGTGTTTTTTTATGTTTCATCATTTTGTGGGCTGGGAGATGTGTGCATGTGTACAGGTACATAGGAAATTCCTCCCATGTTAGTGATATTCCTACTCAATGCTAGTCACCAGACCCTGGCCTATTAGAGGTGGGCTTGGAGAGTTATGGAACGAGTCCTACTAGGAAGGGTCATGATAAAGTCGTATTAGAGGTTTTTGGTTCTAATATAGTACCAAGAGTCTATGAGATCGATTTGGGGAAACAGTGCCAAGTGTTTCAAGTTCGAATTTCGAGCCAAGGACTCCATTGTTGGTGTGGACAGCCGATGTATTCACACACTAGGACTCTGATAACCTTATTTTCGACTCAGTACACAATAACATTGGTTGCTGGGAAAATAATGGTACATGAATCATATATGAATGGGTTGTGGTTCCATGTAATTCTTGAGTCATATCTCTAGATATACTCATTGACTGTGATACATCTTGTTTTCTTACAGGATGCCTCTAAGATGCATACCAACTAGGATTCAGCAGCTCGATCATAAGGATGAACTCCTCAGTGATGAGGCTTTTCTACAGGGACTAGTTCCCTAGATATCACTTATAATTGGTGCACTAGCTATACCACCACCTGTGGAGCATCATTTTGTACCCACAATACTAGTATATGAGGAACGTAGGCTGAGCATGTTTCAAGAGTTTCAGAGACAGAGACCCCTAAGGTTCTGAGGTGACCCTGACCCTCAGGCAGCTGAGGAATAGATGAGGTGGTGACCCAATTTTTCTATCTAGTCAGGACAACAGCGGATCAAATGGTGGTCCTGGTGGTGAGACTTCTGCAGAGTTCGACAAGGCGATGGTGGATTTTGGCTATCCCTAATCATGATGATGTGGCTCTTTCATGGATAGATTTTGAGTGTCTCTTTAGAGAAGAGTTCTCACCAATTACACTAAGAGTTGTGTGTATACATAAGATTCTTTAGCACCAGTAGGGTGTCATGAAAATGGATGATCATTCATCAAGGTTCACCAACCTTTCTAGGTACTTGATGTATATGGTTAGAGATCATCACTTTAAGGATCAAACCTTCAAGCGAGGATAGTGTAGAGACATTTGATCCAGCATTATCCCTATATGCATTTTGATGTATGTTAGGGTTCTTAAGCAAGATTTGGTGGTTGAAATATTCTTGTCTAAGAAAAAGAATCTGGTGATAGTTAGTTGTGGATGAGAAGGTGGAGAGACCTTGGAAGTAGGGAGCCAACATCAGTCTCAGGGATCTGGACATGGGAGATGTTTTAGGAGGAGGTCCCAAAATATAGGATCTGCAGTTTATGGCTCACAGGGTGGGTCTATGTAGCCTAGGTATAGGTGGTTCTATTAATATGATAGTAGGGGACATATCGCTTGAGATTTTCCAACCCTCCATACTGCTAATAGGGAGATAGTGGATGGACCACCGAGGTAGGGACAATGATAGGATCGGGCAGATCTATAGGGAAGTGGATGTGGTAGAGGATCTGGGAGAGTAGGAGGAGGTGTTCAATGTTTCAACAGGTTACCACCACCAACCTCAAGTGGTTCATGCCAGGCTCATGGAGCTGGAGGATAGGGGTGGGGATAGCTGCATGCAGTCAAGGAATATAACCTAGGGGCTCTAGGAATGATTGGAGGTATGATTTATGTCTTTTTTACTTTATCCACACTACTAATTTACATAGGTTATAGTCATTACTTTCCAACAACGTATCTTTTTTGAGACCTTGAGATTCTAGTTGAATCGTTGACTTGACCCTTATGCTTGGAGACACCTACTGAAGAAGACTTAGTGATCACATATTTTTTTCGACAATGTGACCTGACCCTTGGAGGTGAGTGTTTTAGTTAGAACCTCTTGGTGGTAGCGTTGATGACTTATGACATCATTAATGGTATGGATTGGTTATCCACAATCCATTCCCAAATTGACTATTTTAGGAAAAGGTTGTGGTGTGTCCGCAGTGATGGAATGTGGTTTTCCTTTATCATTGAAAAGGAAACCCAGGAAGCACAAGATGGACTCATACAACCAATTACTCATCAGTTAGTTAGCTTGACCCTTAGTGCAACTGATGCCATGAGTTACCAGTTTCATGCAGTAGTGTAAGAGTGCAAGGATGTCTTTCCTGAAGATGTTTCAGGATTACCTTCCCACCAGGAGATAGAATTCTGCATTGATTTACACCCCAGTACGGAACCAATATCAGCACCAGCATATTGGATGGATTCTGCAAAGATTCATGAGATAAGGGTGCAGTTAGAGGACTTATAGAATAAGGGATTTTTGAGACCTAGTGTTTCAACCTGGGTGGACACAGTTTTATTTTCCAAAAAGTCAGACTGGATCTTGAGGTTGTGTGTGGACTACTAGTTGTTAAACCAAGTAACCATGAAGAAAAATTGTACACTACCAATAATCTATGACCTATTTGATCAGTTGAGAGGGGAACTATGGTTCTATAAGGTTGACCTCAGATCAGGCTATCACTAGTTGTGGGTATGGGATGATGATATACTGAAGATGACATTCATATTTTGTTATGATCACTATGAGTAATTGGTGATTCTGTAAAGACCCGTAAAATTCAAGGTACATTTTTTCTTAACTTTTTTTGGGATTTTACAAGAACTCAGTTTCTAACAGCACCTGATTCTGAGGCCCGGTGTGCCCGGAATCAATTTCCAAAGTTTAGCTCGGGTACGCTCAGTGAACGAACGAGCGGGTTTTCCTAAATTTTGAAATGGTACTCGGAATCGAAATCTGAGGGCACCAATGAAACCGCAGTGCTGGTAATTGCTTAAGAACACCTTTTCTGGAGTTTTGTTTGCTCGGGTGTGGTTATTTAAAAAAAAGGGTTAACTAATGAATAAAATAAAAGTTGTACAACAATTTTTATTTTATGTTCTAAGTAGTTTAAACCTACTTATCAAAGTTGAGGTGGGACCCACTATATCCTAACCCCTATTGATAGGATATTAGTGGTGTGGGCCCCACACGAGCCCCACCTATTCAACTTCCTCAAACCCCCATTATTTTGTAACACACCCTCACCCCCTTATTAAATTCCAAGTCAACTCTCACATTAATTGGACTGTAAAGACTCTTCAATTAATTCAATTAATTGAATGAATTATTTTGAATTTCAAATGGAATGTTGGCTTGTGTGTGTTAATTAAATAAGACAAAGTCTTATTTCATTAGGGGTTGCTTCGTTGTGTTGAGAGGGAGAGTTCCACGAAGAACTTCATCTTCCTCCTTGAAGAACGCGAAGAACGCACTGACACCGATAAAGAACGTTAATTCCTCAGAGATAGACGACGCGATGCCGTGTACCGCGACGCCGACGATCCTCTTCACCACGACGCCATGTACCGCGACGCCTTATTTCCGCGACAAACCTCATTCGACGACTTCATCGAGGTAGGGGTTAATTTTTTGTTCGTGTTTTCTTTATTGTTCATCGACTTTTATATTGGGCCGCCTGTTATCGTAATAACGGGAGGAGGTCGGACCGCATGAACACAACCAACCCTCCTCCCACCTATGATGGTGTACTTGTTGCGGCACGAGGAAAGGCAGCGCGGTGCAACGGCACCCCGCGGAAGCAAGAGGAATGGGCGAAGATGTGCGGCGTCGTCGCGCCGTGTCGTTGAGGTCGAACGAAGCAGTGGTGCCATCGCGCCGCACCAGAGAACCACGAAGAAGCCGCGGCCGGAGCGGGGCCACGGCGGAGGGGCGCGGTGCCATCGCGTCGCGCTGGTCGGACAAGGCTGCGGTCTATGGCCGCAGTGGTGCGGGGAGTGGAGGCCGGAACCGCTGGCCGCCGGTGCAAGGAGGGCGGGACCCGTGGGGGGTCCCGCGGTGACACACCAGCTGGATTGGCCGGCCGGTTTCCGAGAAATCCGGGGTTCGTAACCCCCGGCTAGAAAATGGAGGGCCCCCCTCATGGGGGGCCGTTTCTCAATCAGGGGGCAGCGCCCCCCCCCCCCCCCTTTCCGCGACAGCTCGGCCGAGCCGAGCTGTCTGGCCACGCGGGCTGCGACCGTGCCAGGCCAACCGGCTTCCCAAGCCGGGCCGGGCCGCGCCCTAATGGTCCGGACCTGGATCTGGGTCGGGTCGACCGGTTCGGGCCGACCCAGGGGGTGTTGGGCCAGGTCGGTCCGGGCCCAAAACCCCCTAAAAACCGGACAGTTCGTTTAAATGCCCGTAACTTGGGCTACGGACCTCCGATCGATGCACCGTCAGTTTTGATGTGATCCTTGTATCGAGACGGTCGTTTAGGTTTATTACGCTCAAGGTTTAGGAGAACTTTGGGTACAGCCGGGTTGGTTCGAACACGAAACAAACCGGGCCCTCGGAGCGGAAACGCTTATAACTTGAGCTCCGGACGTCCGATTGACGTGCCGTTGACTTTGTTGGATTCCTCTTAGTGAGACGGACCTTTTGGATTAATCCTCTCGAGGTTTGGATGCAGTTGGAGTACGTTCGGGTTGGTTTTGACTTAAAAACCAACCGGGTCCCTGAACGAAAAAGCCAATAAATCTCAGACCAGGTGTCTGATTGATGTGTTGTCTGTCGTGTTGAATTCACTATGTCGAGACGAAAATTTGGGATACATCAACTCTAGAATACGTGTCAGTTGATGTATCGACCCCCTTGGCTCGTGGATCGGACCCTCCCGGAAACGAGCATGCTGTGTGCGGGAACCCTAGAGCTGGCTACAACTACGAAGACGATGACGACTGCACTGAAATCCTCTGTGGGTTCGGCAGCGATGAAGACTACACTGAAATCCTCTGTGGGTTCGGCAGCGATGAAGACTGTACTGAATTCCTCCGTGGGTTCGACGAAAATGACTACTGTTCTTGTATCCTACGTGGGTCTGGCAGTATTACTGTTCTTATATCCTACGTGGGTCCGGCAGTATTTGACCTCTGTTATAGTATCCTGCGTGGGTCTCATAGAGTAGCTGGACTTGTATCCTATGTTGGTCTGATAGATTAGCTGGTTTAGTATCCTATGTGGGTCCCAGCTTAGATGAATCAGTGGCTACATCTGATCATCTCTATCACCTTACGAAGAAGTATACCTGTGTGAGATGAGTCTGGACTTTCAATCATTATCTTCGATATGATTGAATTGTTTTCCTATGTAGATTTTGTTGTGGTTTCCTATGTGAATTGGGTTGTACTATCCTGTGTGGAAGTGATCGAACTTGGGCTCGGATGTTAGAGGCGAACTGGAATTGATGACTTAGGTATATACATGGGCAAATACCTAAGTAGTGGTGGATGTTATTTTGTGATTGTATCTTTCCTTTTTGGATTATCCTTTGTGGATTTTGTGAGACCTTTTGGGGTATCGGGGTCCTACTGAGTAGCGTATACTCACCCCTACACGGGCTATTCCCGCACTATGTTATGTTGGATGCAGACGACGGACAGCGCTGATCGTGGTTGAGGCTTGTGGAGTAGGTCGGTACCTGGAGGTGGACCACGGGGCGGGATGTACAAGGGGTGGACGGCTGGACCCGAGGAGCTGAGGAGGCTATCTCTACCCACCCTTCATGTGGGAATTCCAGTGGACAGCTCGACGTTGCTTCTTTACTTTCAGTTGTTGTACTTTATTTCAAGTTGTACTTTACTATCAGTTTGGTTTTTTATTCTGGCCCATTTACTTTCCTCACATACTATTGTACCCAGTTTTACTTAGTGTTTACTTCTGCTGGATTACTCTGTGGTGTTTGTTTACTTTATAATGCAATTCCTTCCCTTTTTATCAGGATTTACGCCTTTGGTGCTAGTCGCCAGCCCCTGGCCTATGGAAGGCGGGCTTGGGGTAGTCACAGCACGGGTCCCGAGGATGGGTCATGACAAATTGGTATCAGAAAAGTTCAGTTATACCACAAAACTCAGGACTCTGATCTTTCTTCTATGTGAAGCAATAGTGTTAAGGTTATTGAGTGTGGTTATCAGTCCAGGGAGTCCAGTGTTGGTGCGGCGGCTGACATATCCGTACACCAGGACCCTGACTTCTAATTTCTGACTCAATGCACGAAAACATTGATTGCATGTGTGTTTCAAAAGTTTTCTTTGTGATTACTTTGTGTCAGCTCACCAGGTATATTGTTTGACCGTGGCGCACCTGTTTATTTTCAGGATGGCCCCACGACGGCAGCCAGCTAGGGTTCTGAGCTTTGTGCGAGACGACAGCCCACCGGGCGATGAGGCCTCGGTGCAGGGCCCTCTTATAGCGGAGGCACCGGCGGTACCTCTACCCGCTGGGCCACCGATGCCACCAGCCCTAGTGGCTGAGAGTGCACGTCGCCTTAGTGCACTGCACAAGTTTCAGCATCAGAGACCTCCCAGGTTCCGTGGGGAGATGAAACCTCATGCAGCCTAAGATTGGCTAGAGGCGGTTGTGTGAGTTTTCAGGTTAGTGGGGACACCAGCTGACCTCATGGTGATCCTCGCAGCGAGCCTCCTGCACGTGACAGTAGATAGATGGTGGATCTTGATGCTCTAGGTGCACGACGAGGCATCTCTCCTCTGGACGGACTTTGAGAGCCTCTTCTGCTTGAAGTTCTTCCTAGCCACCCTCCGTCCGGTGTGCATTCAGGAGCTACTACAGCTGCGGAAGGGCAGCATGACGGTCTCCCAGTACTCGGTGAGATTTACCGATCTCTCTCCCTATTCGACGGATATGGTACAGGACCCATTCTTCCGGGCCCGGACCTTCAAGTAGGGACTGAGTCATGAGATCAGGGCATCGATGATCTCCCTCAGCATTCCGACGCAGGAAGGAGTATCGGAGCGAGCCCTTATCATAGAGAGCTTTCTTGCTGAGCCTACACCAACAGCGAGACCTACCACAGGGCGGCACGTAGCATAGTCATCTACAGTTGGAAGTCGACGGATGTCACAGGGGTCCAGGCAGACCATACCATCAGGCGGACAACCTCAGGACACTGGCTCAGAGGTGCGGGGCACCCGGCGCAGAGCCAGCTTTCTGAGGAGCAGACAGTGCTACACATGCGGCGGGCAGTGCCACATGGCTCGTGACTGCCTGACCCGCTGTGCAGAGGAGCATCAGACGGTTGAGGGGACACCCAGGCAGAGGCAGAGGGTCGACCATGGCGGTCCGCAGAGAGAAAGAGGATGAGGCAGAGGAGCTGGCCGAGCAGTGGGTGGTGGGAGACACTTTGAGGCTTTACAACCACCACCACCAGGAGGTCCACCCCGACCGCCAGGAGCTAGCGGACAGACACAGGATCAGCTTCAGGCAGCGGATGCCTACGACCACGGCATGCCAGAGATGATTCAAGGTACTATCTATGTCTACTCCACCCTTTCTGTAGTTCTTATAGACACAGGAGCGAGTCATTATTTCATTGTCGCTACCCTTGTTCGGAGCTCAGAGATTCCGACGGAGCCTTTGGATCGATTCTTACGGCTAGAGACTCCTACAGGATCAGACTCGACGATTACGCACTGGTGCCGGCAGTGTGAGCTTACTCTAGGAGGCGAGATCTTCGGCTGGGATCTTCTTGTAACGGCGTTGAGGCCTTACGACGTCATCTTGGGCATGGGTTGGTTATCTACAGTCCATGCACAGATTGACTGTATTAGGCGCAAGGTGCGATGTGTTCGCACCGATGGGAGTAGGTTCACCTTCACCAGCGAGAAGGGAGCCTTAGCAGTGCAGGATGGACTCATATAGAGGAGAGGACAGCCGATCACTCATCAGTTGGCTAGCCTCATCCTAGGATCAGTTGACGTGCAGAGTCCTAGTTTTCCTGCAGTGGTGGATCAGTATGCGGACATTTTCCCTGATGACGTATCAGGACTACCTCCTCACAGGGAGTTAGAATTTTATATTGACATGTACCCCAGGATAGCCCCAATATCCACTCCAGCATATTAGATGGCTCCCTCTGAACTTAGAGAGCCACAGGTACAACTGGAGGACTTGTAGGTAAAGGGATTCATCCGACCCAGTGTTTCACCCTGGGCTTCCCCGATTTTGTTCACCAAGAAGGTGGAAGGGAGCTTGCGACTGTGTGTCAAATATCGTCGCCTGAACCAAGTGACCGTGAGGAACAAGTATCCATTACCAAGGATTGACGACCTCTTCGATCATCTCAAGGGAGCACGGTGGTTTTCAAAGATAGACCTCAGGTCAGGCTATCATCATCTTAGAGTTCGAGACGAGGACGTGTAGAAGATGGCCTTTAGATGTCAGTATGGCCACTATGAGTTCTTGGTTATTCCATTCGGTGTAACCAATGCTCCAGCGGTGTTCATTAGTCTCATGAACAGGATCTTTCATCCATACCTCGATCGATTTTTCGTGGTCTTCATCGAAGACATTTTGATATACTCGACTACTAAGGAGGAGCACGCCTACCACTTGCGGGTTGTACTGGACACACTCCGAGAGCACCAGCTTTATGGTAAGCTCTGGAAGTGTCAGTTCTGGTTACGTGAGGTCCACTTCTTGTGACATGTCATCTCTAAGGCGGGAGTTGCGGTGGATCCTATGAAGATTGAGGTAGTGCTAGATTGGGAGCCACCCAGGAGCATAACGGAGGTGCGGAGTTTCTTAGGACTAGTTGGGTACTACCGGAGATTTGTGCCAGACTTTTCCAGAGTTGCGGCACCACTTTCAGCTTTGACTAAGAAGGGGAAACCCTTTGTGTGGTCAGATAGATGTCAGCAGAGCTTCCAGGAGCTGAGAGAGAGGTTGACCAGCGCACTTATCTTGAGGCTACCGGAGGAGGGAGTAGGGTACGTAGTCTACTGTGATGCATTAGGGACCGGACTTGGATGTGTCCTGATGCAGGAGCGGGCAGTGATTGCCTATGTATCACAACAGTTGAGGCAGCATGAGCAGAACTACGCTACTCATGACCTGGAGTTAGCAGTAGTGGTCTTTGCTCTGAAGATTTGGTGACACTATCTGATGGGCGAGCGCTTTACAGTCTACTCTGACCACTAGAGTCTCAGGTACATCTTCTCGTAGAAGGACCTAAATTTGAGATAGCGGTGATGGCTCGAGTTCCTCCAGGACTATGACTTCGAGATAGTCTATACTCCTGGAAAGGGGAACGTAGTAGCCGATGCTCTCAGCAGGAGGACGGGCATTCAGCTACTCAGGGAGGCAACGAAGCAGCTAGCCTCTTTGCAGATATCCTTCGTGGATAGGTATGGAGCAGCCTTTCTTCAGTCACTCATAGTCACTCCTTCACTACTACAGCGGGTCAGAGAGGCACAGCGTGGGGATGTTGACTCTGAGACATTGTGTGCACAGATATCCTCAGGACAGGAACCTGATGGATTATCTATAGGAGGAGAGCACGATGTCCTTTTCAGAGGACGTACCATGGTACCAGCTGCTTTTCGGGAGTAGGTGATGAGGGAGTTTCACACTTCCTTTTTAGCGGTACATCCAAGAGTGGCGAAGATGTACCAGGATCTCAGACGACAGCACCGGTGGCCGGGTATGAAGAAGGCTATAGCAGAGTTCGTTTCTCGATGCCTCACCTGCCAGCAGGTGAAGGCGGAGCACCAGGTACCAGTAGGCTTGGTACATCCCTTAGAGGTCCCGGAGTGGAAGTGGTATGGGATATCTATGGATTTCGTGACTAGACTTCCATGTACTTCTAGAGGTCATGACTCCATTTGGGTGATTGTTGACCGACTCACCAAGTCGGCTCACTTCTTACCCATCAGAGAGCAGGGCTCAGTAGAGAGTGTGGGATGTCTCTACGTTCAGGAGATCGTACGGATTCATGGTGTGCCATCATCTATCATCTCTGATCAAGATGCTCTCTTTACTTCCCGGCTTTGGAAGGGGTTATAGGAGGCATTTGGGACGCAGCTACGTCTGAGCACCGCCTTTCACCCTCAGACGGATGGTCAGACGGAGAGGACCATTCAGACTCTCGAGGACATGCTTCGTGCATGTGTCCTCGACCTTGGTCTCAGCTGGGAGGACCAATTTCCCTTGGTAGAGTCCACGTACAACAACGGCTACCACTCCACCATTGGGATGGCACCATACGAGGCATTGTACGGACGACCTTTCAGGTTACCTATGTGCTGGACAGACCCTGGGGAGTCAGCACTTGTGGGACCGGAGATGGTCCAGGCCATGACAGAGAAGGTCCAGGTCATCCAGGAGTAGATGAGGATAGCTCAGAGCTGGTAGAAGTCTTATGCTGAAAGAAGGCAGAGACCACTAGAGTTTGAGGATGGCGACGACGTCTTCTTATGGGTCTCACCTCGACGTGGATTACGGAGATTTGGCCGAGGCGGCAAGTTATCTCCGCACTTCATCGGACTGTTTCAAATTCTTAGCAGGATAGGCGAGGTGGATTATCGCCTGGCTCTACCACCTCAGTTGCACCAGGTTCACGACGTCTTCCACGTATCTCAGCTGAGGAGATACGTGCACGACCCGACGCATATCATCGATCATGGGGATCTAGACATTGATGATGGGGAGACTTTTGCGGAGGTCCCGGTGGAGATCGAGGATCGACAGGAGCGGGTCCTACGTGGTCGGTCGATTCCTCTAGTGCGCATCATATGGTATCACGGGAACTTCCAGGACAGCACTTGGGAGTGGGAGGCTCAGATGCGTGCATAGTACCCAGATTTGTTCCCCTAGTTTATGATGTATCTTTACAGGGACGTAAATCCCTGAGGTGGGAGTAATGTAAAGACCTGTAAAATTTCAGGGAAATTTTTTCTTAATTTTCTTTGGGATTTTACAAGAACGCAGTTTCTGACGGCACCTAATTCCGAGGCCCGGTGTGCCCGGAATCAATTTCTGAAGTTTATCTCGGTTACGTTTAGTGAACGAATGAGCGGGTTTTCCTAACTTTTGAAACGGTGTTCGGAATCAAAATCTGAGGGCACCAATGAAACCACAATGCCGGTCATTTCTTAGGAACACATTTTCGGGAGTTGCATTTTCTCGAGTGTGGTTATTTAAAAAAAAGGTTAACTAATGAATAAAATAAAAGTTGTGCAAAAATTTTTATTTTATGTTCTAAGTAGTTTAAACCTACTTATAGAAGTTGATGTAGGACCCACTATATCCTAACCCCTCTTGATAGGATATTAGTGAGGTGGGCCCCACATGAGCCCCACCTATTCAACTTCCTCAAACCCCCATTATTTTGTAACACACCTGCACCCCCTTATTAAATTCCAAGTCAACTCTCACATTAATTGGATTGTTAAGACTCTTTAATTAATTCAATTAATTGAATGAATTCTTTTGAATTTCAAATGGAATGTTGGATTGTGTGTGTTAATTAAATAAGACAAAGTCTTATTTCATTAGGGGTTGCTTCGTTGTGTTGACAGGGAGAGTTCCACGAAGAACTTCATCTTCCTCCTTGAAGAACGCGAAGAACGCACCGACACCGATGAAGAACGCTAATTCCTCAGAGATCGACGATGCAATGTCGTGTACCGAGACACCGACGATCCTCTTCACAGCGACACTGTGTACCGCAATGTCGACGACGCTTATGGAGCCTCCTTTTGCAATTTTGTCTTCCACGACATCTTATTTCCACGACGAACCTTGTTTGACGACTTCATCGAGGTAGGGGTTAATTTTTTTCGTATTTTCTTTGCCATTCATCGACTTTTATATTGGGTCGCCTGTTATCGTAATAACGGGAGGAGGTCGGACCGCACGAACATGGCCGACCCTCCTCCCCCCTTTGATGTTGTACTTGTTGCAGCACGAGCAAAGGCATCGCGGTGCAAGGGCACCGCGCGGAAGCAAGAGGAACAGGTGCAGATGCGTGACACCGTCGCGCCGTGCCGTTGAGGCCGAATGAAGCCGCGGCGCCGTCGCGCCGCACCGGAGAACAGTGAAGAAGCCGTGGCTGGAGAGGGGCCGCGGTGGAGGGGCGCAGCGCCATCACGCCGCGCCGGTTGGACAAGGCCGCGGCCTATGGTCGCGGTGGTGCGGGGAGCGGCGGCCAGAACTGCCGGCCGCCGGTGCAAGGAGGGCGGGACCCGTGGGGGGTCCCGTGGTGACACACCGGCCGGCTTGGCTAGCCGGTTTACGAGAAATTCATGGGTCGTAACTCCCGGCTGGAAAATGGCGGGGCCCCCTTGTGGGGGGCCATTTCTCAATCAGGGGGCAACGCCCCCCCCCCCCCCACCTTTCCCCGACAGCTCGGCCGAGCCGAGCTGTCTGGCCACGCGGGCCGCGCCCGTGCCTGGACAACTGGCCGCGCAGGCCGGGCCGGGCTACGCCCTAATGGGCCAGACCCGGGTCGGGTCGACCCGGTTTGGGCCGACCCAGGGGGTCTTGGGTCGGGTCGGTCTAGGCCCAAAACCCCCTAAAAACCGGACAGTTCGTTTAATTGCCCATAACTTGGGATACGGACCTCCGATAGACGCACCGTCAATGGAAATGCGATCCTTGGATTGATACGGTCTTTTCGGTTTATTACACTCAAGGTTTTGGATAACTTTGGGTATGGCTGGGTTGGTTTGAACACGAAACCAATCGGGCCCTCGGAGGGGAAACACTTATAACTTGAGCTCCGGAAGTTCGATTGACGTGTTGTCTACTTTTTTGCATTCCTCTTAGTGAGACGGGCCTTTTGGATTACTCTGCTCGAGGTTTGGATGCAGTTGGAGTATGGTTGGGTTGGTTTTGACTTAAATACCAACCGGGCCCCTGGAGTGAAAAAGCCAATTACTCTTAGACCGGGCGTCCGATTGACGTGTCATCTGTCATGTTGAGTTCCCTATGTTGAGATAAAAATTTGGGATACATCCACTTCGGCCTACATGTCAGTTGATGTATCAGCCCCCTTGGTTCGAGAAGCGGACCCTCCTGAAAACGAGCATGATGTGTGAAGGAACCCTAGAGCTAGCTGTGACTGGGACGACGATGACGACTGCACTGAAATCCTCTGTGGTTTCGGCAGCAATGAAGACTGCACTGAAATCCTTCGTGGGTTTGGCAACGATGAAGACCATACTAAAATCCTCCATGGGTTCGATGGTGATGACTACTATTCTTGTATCCTATGTGGGTCTAGCAGTATTACTGTTCTTGTATCCTACGTGGGTCCGAAAGTATTTGACCTATGTTGTAGTATCCTACGTGGGTCCGACAGAGTAGCTGGACTTGTATCCTACATGGGTCCGACAACTTAGCTGGTTTAGTATCCTACATGGGTCCCATCTTAGATGAATTAGTGGCTACATCTGATCATCTCTATCACCTTACGAATAAGTATACCTGTGTGATCTGAGTCTTGACTTTCAATCATTATCTTCGATATGATTGACTTGATTTTCTATGTGGATTGTGTTGTGCTTTACTGTGTGGATTGGGTTGTACTATCCTGTGTGGACATGATCCAACTTGGTCCTGGATGTTGAAGCCAGACTAGAATTGATGACTTAGGTATATGTATGGGTATATACCTAAGTAGTGCTGGATGTTATTTCGTGATTGTAACTTTCCTTTGTGGATTATCCTTTGTGGATTCTGGGAGACCATTGGGGGTCTCGGGGTCCCTACTGAGTAGCATATACTCACCCATGCACGGGCTATGCCCGCACTACATTATGTTGGATGCAGACGACGGACAGCACTGATCGTGGTTGAGGCTTGTGGAGTAGTTCGGTACCTGGAGGTGGACCACTGGGCGGGACGTACACGGAGCGGACGGCTGGACCCGAGGAGCTGAGGAGGCTATATGTACCCACCCTTCAGGTGGGACTTCCAGTGGATGGCTCGATGTTGCTGCTTTACTTTCAGTTGTTGTACTTTCTTTCCAGTTGTACTTTACTTTCATTTTGGTTTTGTATTCTGGCCCATTTACTTTCTGCACATACTATTGTACACAGTTTTACTTAGTGTTTACTTCTACTGTCTTACTTTGTGGTGTTTGTTTACTTTATAAGGAAATTCCTTCCCCTTTTTATCGGGATTTACGCCTTTGGTGCTAGTTTCCAGCCCCTGGCCTATGGAAGGCGGGCTTGGGGTAGTCACGGCACGGGTCCCGAGGACGGGTCGTGACAGATTATCTTTGGTGCGATGAATTCCCCAGCAGTATTCATGGGACTCGTGAACCAGATCTTCCAGCCTTACTTAAACTAGTTCATGGTAGTCTTCATCAATGATATCCTTGTATACTCGGTGTATGAGGAGGATAACATGAGACACTTAAGGATGGTTCTGGACGTACTCTGAGAGCATCGGCTGTATAGGAAACTCTTGAAGTTCCAGTTCTGGATTCAGGTGGCCCACTTTCTAGGATATGTTATCTCAGTAGATGGAGTGGTTGTGGACCTTTCCAAGGTTGAGGTGTTATTAGAATGGGATCCACCTAGGATCATGATGGAAGTGTGGAGCTTCCTTGGGCTAGCAGGATATTACTGGATAGTCATACCTAATTTTTCCAAGATATCAACATCGATGAAATCTTTGACTCAAAAGGGGAATCCTTTCATGTAGACAGAGAAGTTCTAGTAGTCTTTTCAATAGTTGAGGCAGAGTTTGATGAGCACTCTAATATTGATATTTCCATAGGAGGGTGTCGATTACATAGTGTTCTATAACGTATTAGGAACTAGGATTGGTTGTGTCCTAATGAAAAGGAAATCATTTATTTCCTTGGATCACACCATTTAGGACCACATGAGTAGAACTAGATGACCCATGATCTTGAGTTAGTAGCGGTAGTCTTAGAATTGAAGATGTAGTGAAACTACCTAATGGGTGATCAACTTATTGTTTACTCTAATCAAAAGAGTCTCAAGTATATCTTCTCTCAAAAGGGTCTGAACTTGAGATAGAGGTGATGGATATAGTTCCTCTAGGAATATGAATTTTAGATTATCTATACTCCTAGGAAGGGGAACATGGTAGAATATTCTCTCAATGGGATATCTAGTTCACATTTACTAAACGAGGCATCAGAGCATTTGGCCGCGTTACAGTTATCCTTTGTGGACGGAGATGGACTAGATTACCTCTTGTCAATGGTTGTTACCCCTCCACTCTTATAGTGGGTCAAGGATTCATATATTGGGGATACTTATTTCAAGACCCTAGGTGATCAGATATCCACAAGACATGCTCCAGATCAATATTCAAAATGTGGGGAGCACATCATCCTTTTTTGAGGATGTACATTAGTTCCAGTGGAATTATAGGAGGAGGTTCTGAGAGAGTTTCCTACGTCTCCTTTGGTAATTCATCCAAGTGTGTCTAAAAAGTACCAGGACCTCTAATGTTAGTTTTGGTGGCCAGGAATAAATAAAGGAGTTGTATAGTTTGTCTCTCGATGCCTCACTTTTCAGAAAGTGAAGGCTGAACACCAGGTTCCAGCAGGTTTAGATCAACCCCTTGAGGTGCTAGAATGGAAGTGGGATGGGATATCTATGGACTTAATCATGGTTTTACCACATACATCCAGGGGACACGATTCCATCTGGGTGATCTTTGATCAACTCACCAAGTCATCCCACTTACTAGCTATCTGAGTGTAGATTTTAGTAGAGATATTTTGAATCATCTATGTTTGGGAGAAAGTTAGAATCCATGAAGTTCCATAGATTATTTTTTCATATCATGATGTTCATTTTAAATCCATGTTGTGTAAAGGATTACAGGAGGTGTTTGGGACCCAGTTACACTTGAGCACAGTGTTTCACCCACAGAAGGATGGCCAGATAGAGCGGACCATTCAAGTTTTGGAGGATATGATGCAAGCTTTCATGTTGGACTTCAGCCACAGTGGGAAGGATTGTCTACCACTATTGGATTTCGTGAACAACAACAACTACCATTCCACCATTCTCATGGAACAATTCGAGGCTTTGTACAGACGACCCTACTAGTCACCACTTTTTTGGACTGAACTAATAGATTTAGCACTCATGGGCCCATATTTGGTCTTATCTACTAATGAGAAGGTGCAGATCATCCAGGATTGGATGAAGACTACATATATCTATTAGAAATCTTATGATAATAGGAAGAGGAGGTGTTTGGAGTTTGAGGAAGAAGGCCATGTTTTCCTTCATGTTTCACCTCAATGGGGATTGAAGATTTTTGGTCGGGGCAGAAAATTATCTCCAAGTTTTATTGGCCTTTTTCAGATACCGTGTAGAGTTGGTGAGGTGGTGTACCTCTTAACTTTACCTCTGTAGTTATATCGGTTACATGATGTCTTCCATCTGTCGTAACTGAGGAGGTACGTGCATGACCCATCACACATCATCGACTGGGGTGAGCTGGACATCGATGATGGAGAGAATTTTACTGAGTAACTAGTGGAGATCGAGGATAGGAAATAGAGGATCCTTCATGGGTGATAAATTCCTTTTTTGTGTATCTGGTGGAAACATAAAAATCTACGAAAGAGCACTTGGGAGCGGGAGGCTTAGATGCTTGCTCAGTACCCTTATATTTTTTAGTATCCTTTGTTTTGGATTTTTAGGGACATAAATCCCTAAGGTGGGGATAATTTAATGTCCTGGATTTTTATGTGTATTGTTTTTAAATATTACATGTATTAATTTCGAGACCACGCGCTCAGACGAAATGTAATTCTGAGGCCCAGTGTGCCCAGAATAAATGTTTGAATAATATTAAAATATTAAATATCATGTGTGCATATTATTCTTGAAAAAGTGGAATAACTTCTAAATGAGTTCCCAGATCAGAAATGTGAGGGAACTGTTGTGTTCAGATCAACTTCTTTACCCTAGGAAAGGCCTAACATCGGTCAGCATGGGTCGGTTGTGAAAAGTAGTTTTAGTCATTTTTAATGAATAAAATAAATTGAATATTTATTTTAATTTTAAACATTTCTTCGATGCAACTACATAGAGACACTTCTTCTTTTATGTTTTATTTTAGGCATAGATACATGGTTAGTGTCATAACCTTGGAAATTCTCTCGATGCACTGGAGAGAACCCTGAAGAAACCTATCAAGCGAATGGTGACAGAATCACATATCGACAATTGACAAAAAAAAATCTTGATAGATCTCACTAATGACGGCAACACAGTGACCAATATTCATCATTTAGTGATCTAAACCAAAGCTAGGATGTTCTATTTTGGATTTCCTTTCTTTTTATTAGATTCAACAATGAACGCGGACCAACAAATGAACATGTTGATCCATGGTTCGATCATTCTTGTAGGATGGGTTTTAATTGTGGAGTTTATTGGGGTTTGGTTATTTGAGAATTGATTTTTATTTTTTATCATCCTTACTAGAATGGATCAAGGTTGTAATGAACAACGGTCAAGGTTTGTTCCTCGGATGTGTTCCATGTTCTTTTTTCCCCCATTATTTCTACATGTGTTCTTCATTCTTTGTGGGGTTATGAATGAATGATTTTTGTGCCTTATTTTCATGGTACAAGGATCCAAAATTGAAGATTCAACACTGGTATGACCTAACAGAGGTGTGATGGTGATGGTGAAGGATTAATCGAAGAAATTTGGGAGATATCGTTCTTCGGGAGGTTTTCTTTAGATGGATTTAAGGTTGTTTTTTGAGCTGATTAAAGGCCTAAAACACCTTGATTCGGTGTTTGGGTGATGAAATGACCTAGTATCTAGATTTTAGAGGTGAACGGATCACCGAAACGAGATTTAGGTCATCATTCAAGGTGTATGGAGGAATAATGTGGGATTATAGAAAATCCAAATGACCTAGTATCTAGGGTTATAGGAGTTATTTAAATTCCCCATAGTTTGTGACCCTATCACATGGAATGTAGTCCCTTCCCTAAGACTTTGAATGTATCTCGGGAGAGACATGGACCCAGGGCAGAGTACATAGGTTTCCTACACTGCATATACCCCACCACACATCTTGTCCTAGACCAAGTACATAGGATACCCCATGTAATGGTACATAGGCAGAGACACATTGGTTGAAACTGTGTACTGAAACATGGTCAGAGTACATGGGTGGACCCTGGATGGAAGGACACAGTGTGTGACTTCTTCTACACACTGTGTACCCATCTTATATATGGAATAGTTTGGAATGACACTGGTTTTTGTACACAGGTAGTACCCAGGGTCAAGGAATACGGCGTGTGACCCTACTACACACCATGTATCTATTTCTACATGGCTTGAATATTTTTTTCTATCATATCTTTGACAAGTTTTATTATGGTTCATGCCGCTGATTGTTTTCCATGAAGGTTGGTGAGTATTGTTTCATACTCATAGGATTATGATCCCTTCAGTAGGACTTCCCAAATAGAGTTGTTGGAATCCCCCAAGAGGCCCAGAGTAGGATCCTCTATTCGTTCTTTGTTCCCTAGGTAGAGTCCTTAGTATTGACATGACCAACTTCATCGTGCGTCGATCATCTACTTAACAGGTTAATCCATATGGAGTTTTTCGTATCACCTCATGGCCCTGCTATGATCCTCATCTATTATACCATATCTTTCTCTTTAGATATATTAGTGTATCTCTCTCTCATGATGGTTCCCAACAAACATTACTTCTTGGATGGATGTCATCAGTGTTATCGGACTCAGGAGTGTGTTCTCTTGGATGAATGCTTCTTGGAATCTTCGGATTGAATCCCTATTGTTGATATATGGTAGTTATGAATTACCTCTAGACTGTGTATATTGGTTGAGTATATCTAGATATTCTTGTTATATTTTCTATAGGCATATACTTGTGTAGATTTGACTGTCTCTTTCCTTTGTTTATTTCTTTGTGGTTTTGGGGTGTCCTAATGAGTATTATTATACTCACCCCTGCATGGGATTTTCCCAAATATGTCATGTATTGTGTACAAGAGCAACCTTTTTATGGAGTCCTAGGTGGACCAGGACCAGACTGAGATTTGTGAGTTTAGATAGGCTGATGTGTGTTCATATGTCTACAGACAGCAGTCCCAGTACTTTTTTTATAGGTTGGACTTTGTTGTTTACAAACTATTTCTTTTTAGTGGGCTTGTATTTTGGCCCAGTTTACTTTACTCTACATTACTTTCCTATCATAATCTAGTTGGGATTTAGTGGTATGCATGCATTTTTTTCTCAGTGGTTTTTGTACATTTCATTATTTTGTGGGCTTGTAGATGTGTGCATGCATACAGGTACATAGGAAATTCCTCACATGTTAGTGATATTCCAACTTAGTGCTAGTCACCACCCCATATCCTATTGGAGTTGGGCTTGAGGAGTCAAGGCACGAGCCCCACTGGTATGGTTTGTGACACAAGAGAAAGAACTTGATGTCGCAATGTCAACAACCACATAAGAATTCTTATTGTGTAATATAATCCCTTTGTCATGATATCTTATCAATTAGGTTACATATCCATGTCATCAACCTATATACTTGATACATCTTTCTTTGACTATCTAAAATAAACTCATTATTACACCATGTCCATGGAATTTAATGTGACAGCTCAATTTCAATCAAAGGGATGAGATATCAACTTCCATAAATATAGAAGGGAAAATCCTTCTTCAACTTATCTATTAATGACATGTTATTCATAACACACCCAACATACCCTGCTTCCCGTGAATATATAGAATCATGGTTTTGGTCAGTAAATCTAAGTGAATGAGTCATGACATGCATTAATAATAATTTTAAATTCTTACTACCATTACACATGGTCATAGATAAGAATATCAAATGACACATAAACATGCAGAATTTCTATAGGCAGTTATGTTCTTATATTGCCTTTTCTAGGAGATTACCAAGTGAAAACTTCATGAGATGAAGTCTCATTCGCTTACGAGTAATTTCACCTAAAATTTATCATATTATGTGGCCCATTATAGAATTTTATCTGACCATAGAAATGGGTTTAGGAATACTGTCATGTAATTTCAAGGCTTTCATCATATCAGGGAACTGTTATAACATTTTTCAATGAGATAGATACTCTAGGACGTTATTACATCATAGTCATGCAGAACAATAAACAATATATATTAATATTTTCTATTAATATTAAAATATTTGAATATACATGTAATCCAAAGTATAATAAGTTGGTTCTATAATACCAAGTCCAGTAGTAGGTGGTCCCTAAACATGACTAATGGTCTTTTATTCCTTCAAGTACATGTGTCATGTGGTTGTGTCAGTTTCACTGAGAATTAACTCATTTTCCTTTAGAATTAAAATGGACTAGTTTGAAAAACATTTTGAAATGGTCATGGTTTTTTGAATGGGAATTGGTTTTGTTAAATGATATTTTTGGTTGGTTTTTTATATGGAAATGTGAAAAATTATTTTTTATGAAAAGGTAAGGTAAATGTAAAGGGGGTTTTGGTTTGAAATAGAAATGGGTAATGGCCTTGATAGTGTGAGTATGTTTTTGTGTGTGTTCTTGGTATTTTTAAATGTTGTTGAAATGGTAATTGAAAATGTATCTAAAAATAGTCTTTTGGAATTAGAACTAAAAATGGGGGCTTGTCCCATTTTTTTGAAAAAGTTTCTTGAAATGATTTTTCGAATCAAAAATGAAATGGTTATTTAATAAAAGAATTGGTAACTGATTTATTATGCTTTGTGTTTATTTTTGAGTTATATAATTGATGTTATGTGTATGTTTCCTTGGTTTTATTGGTGGTTAACCCAGGGTAAACACTACCCCCAGGGGATACTGGTATTGATGGTTAACCTAGGGTGAATGTTACCCTCAGGGGATGCTAATTATAGTTAACCCAGGGTGAACACTACCCCCAGGGGAAGCTAGTTATGGTTAACACAGGGTAAATACTACCCCTAAAAAATTCATGTAATGGTTAATTATGGAGTGAACACTACCCTTAAGTGAATATAGGGCTCTTAGGATGGGTATATTTCCCCTAGATTTCGGTTTAGACTAGGGATGGGTATATTTCCCTTATTTGAGAGTGAGATGTTTGGAACGGTCTATATGGAATGCTTAGAGACATCCCAACACTAACCAAATCATGTTTGTTCCATTACTAGGGTGAACATTGCCCCTGGGTTTGGTGTTTTTTTACATTTTCAATTTTAAATGTTTTAAATGTTTGTTTGGTATCTTTTAGCTTGATCACTTCAACATTTACTGCTTATAGACTGTCTATTTTAGGGACATAGTTGATGGTGGTCTACTAAGTTATATGCACACCCTTCTTGGGCCATCATTTCACTTGGGTACCCGAGAAGCTTTCACATGTTATTACAGGCACATCTTGTACTACTACAAAATAGGATTTTAACAGTGTTTACCTTTATCAGTTCCTTTTTTAGTGATTATAAAAGTTACCCTTTATCATCACTTTTTTAGCACTGATAATGGGTAACCTTTATCAATGATTTTGTTTAGATCTGATAAAAGTTACCCTTTATCAGTGCTTTATTTTTAGCACTAATAAAGAGTACCCTTTATCAGTTCTTTATTTTTAGTGCTGATAAAGGGATCCTTTATTAGTGTTTTTTAGCACTGATAAAGGTCTTGAATAAAATAAAATAATTAAATAAATAAAAAATAAAAATGATTTTATTAAAAAATATTAATTAAATAATTATTGATAAGAATGAATAAATTGATCATACTATATATAAATTATAAATACTAATAAATAGTGTATATTAAATATATAGATATATTTAAAATAAAAAATTAAACAAATAAAAATTTTAAATAAGTAAATTGAGAAAATTGTTAAACATTTTATTAATTAAATAATTATTGATAATATTAATAAATAGTATATATTAAATATATAAATATATATATGAATTTATATAAATATTATTTATATAATAAGAAATATTTAATCTTAATTTGCATTAAATAGTCATATATTTAGTGAATAATGGTTTATAATTAAAAATTTATATGAATTAAAAATACTGACTAATTACAATGAGTAATGGGCATAATTGAATGTCATTTGATTTTTCAATTTAACATATATCAAACATGTGTTATATTGATTTCACATACATATATATATAATTAATTCATTTTTATATACAATGAGTGAACACAAATATCTATATAATTAATGAAATCTTATATAGAAACACATAGACCTAATATTTATATAATTTATTCAAATTTTAGGATTCATTTTAGAATTTAATTATAACATGATACATTTATTATATCATTTACTTAATCATTAAATTTTATATATTTATTTTTAATTTTATTACAGTTAGGTATTAATTAATTTTTAATATTTTTTATTTTTTATTTTTTATTTTTTGGGGAATTTAATCAATTTCTATTGTTTATTTATAAATATTTATTTACTATGTTTTAATATTTTTAATATGTATTCATATTTATTTCAATATATATCCATATTTTTTAAATAATTAATATTTAATTAATAAAAATTATTCATTTTTTTGATATTGTTAAAGTGTAATCATTTTTAATTATTCAATTTCAATAATTTTTAACATGCATGCACTTAAAATTAAATATTCATTAATAATGTTATAAATATATTTATAAATAAATATTTATAAATATATATATTTATAAATGCATATTTACTATATTTATACATTTATATATTTATTATTATAAATAAATAAATATTATTTTTTAAAAAATATAATTATAAATAATTAATTATATATTTCAATAATTATGAAATTATAATAAATTTATTTAAATAATGAATATATTTACTATATTATATTTATATATATATAATTATATAAATATATAAATATATAAATATTATTTTTTAAAAACTTATTTATATAATTATAAATAAATAACTATATATTTAAATAATTATAAAATTATAATAAATATGTTTAAATAATGAATATATTTTCTATATTTATATTTATATACGTTTATTAAATATATATATATATATATATAATTATATAAATATATTTACAAAAAAAAATATTATTTATAGTTATAATTATAAATCCTTTATCAGTACTTAAGTAATAAGCGCTAATAAAATGAATCTTTATCAGCACTAAAAAAGCACTCATAAAATGGATCTTTATCAGCACAGCACTTTTTTTGAAGTGCAGATAAAAGTGTCCAAGTCGTGAACTAGTCGCAATATCCAAAGCTTTCTTTAGAATCCACCTACTTTTGGTGATCCTCATTGTCAAATCCAATCTCAAATCAAGGCTCGAATCAATTACAAGGCTTGAATCCAAGGCTTGAATGATTCAAGGGTTGAAGGAATCCAAGGCTCGAATTAATTCTAGGTTTGGCGATAACTCTACTTTCTCTCAGACGATTCAAAGGTTCAATCCATAGTATGTTATTTTCTCCTCCTCCTTTTATCATCATTCTTTCTTTTATTCATTACACAGCTATTTCTTCTCACACTATAGTTCGATAAATTCTTCCCCTTCTAAATTTATCTTGAATATGATAGATATTGGTGATAATATATGGAATGACATAGTGACCACTGGATATGTACAATGGGGTTCTCTTCATTCATTCAACTCGATGGATGTGGAAGCCAAGGGTTATTCTACTCAATTGAGGGATTCCTCCTACCATTGGACTTAAGAAATACTAGTCCTAGTGCACATGTGATGTTAATGAACTAGTTCCTTACATGGGATAAATAGTTAGAGTCAGTTAGGTGAATGATATTGATCATTTCTATAGAGCTATAATTAAGTTGGGACAACAAATTAAGAGAAAAAGTGAACACATATATCAGAAATACCCCAAGTATTGATCATTGTTTCTAATAATATTGTATTCATAATCTTATATTTTCATTATTTTTGTAATTTTTTTTGCATCAATTTTCAAAATCCCCAATATTTTTCATTTTTTCAAAATATATATATAATACTATAAATATAATAATGTGGTAGGAATAGTTAGTGATCCAAAATAAAATCTTTAAGGGAATGACCATGGCTATCAACTGTGTTGTACTAATGAGTAATATAAATATTATTTTTTACCACCCCATAACAGGTGTGTCATATACTCAACCCCATAATCTAATATAGACTTCTTTACCACACAATGAAACTCATTCTTAATACTTCTTCTTGAAATTTTAATTCCCTTTAGAATGTTTTATATATATATGAGTAAAACATAATACATATGATATGAGTATAGTTATAAATGGGTGAAATTAAATAATTATCACAATGCATTGATTTATACTTTGAGGGTCCATATATATCATTGTGAATAAACTCTAATGGTTGTTTCATTTAAATATATGATTTATTATTTTAATTATTAGCAATCTCCCCATTCTAATTAGTAAAAAAAATCTATCAATTTTATCTTATAAACATAAAAAAATCTCAACCCACCCTTTTTAAGTTTGTATTTAAATGTCTCATTATCTAATATTATCAATTTTTCACTGCCACAAATCAATTTCCCCTTTCAAACATAATTACAATAAATTTTTACCAACCCCAAATTAGAATATGGTTCGGATAGTTTTATATACATTTTTTAAAATATATACATCTTTGAAATGATAACCCACTCATTAATACTTCTTAAAAATAAATTCATTTCTCCATCACACATCTAATAAACACTATGTATGTTTTACTTTAATCCATATAGAAACATATCATTCTTTAACATTTCCTTTTATTTCCAACATCTTTTAAATGAAAAAAATTTATCTAAATATATCCATCATTTCTAAAATAATAAGTACCATTTTAGCATTTCAAAAATATTTAATTACTTCAATATACCTATCATGTGAGATGAACAACCAATATCTAATATGAAAGTGTGTTTCTTTTGTAAATCCTTTAGTGTGAAATCAATAATAAATTCTTCTTTCATTATATTATTTTTCATATAATACATTTCTAATAATTTCTTAACATCCATCTATGTTTTTAGAAAAAATTTACAATCCTTCATAAAACCATTTAATTTTTCAAATGTTAAATATAATTCATTCAATGGATGAAATTCATCATCCAATTTTACTCATGAATATTCATCTCACTTTAAAACTATCTTTGTAAGAGTGGGTCATCTCCTCTTCAACTTAAAACCTCTATATCTTCCATAATTACTATTATTTATCTCATTATGACTAAAATAATTTACTATTTGACCAAAATCACCATAGAACCCATAATTTCCATGAAAATGAAATTTTATTATAAAGCCTACTCTTCGTCTTCTTGAAAATAATTCTTTTTTCAACCTGTCTAGATATAATTATAGAATCAATTTATCAACTAAGAATTTTGATATATTTACAACCTTTATCATTATTAGGTATATTATTTTTGTAAAATTACTTTTTCCATTCCTTATATATTTTTAATTGAAATTGAGATTATAATTTTGAGATGTTTTCAACTATTTGATATACCATTAATATTAAATTTAATAATTCATTAGGTTGTTACATCACTTGTTCTAAAAAATATAATAGATGTTATCAAATTATATATATGTTGGAATAATTAATATAAATTATTTTACAGTATTCTTTATTTTAGGCCTACAAGTATTGGTTCCACCCCTAGGAATCTCTTATTATTATCCATGTATATGAAATAACTCTTTATTTATTAAATTTTTTTATCAATACATTTTTATATCTTCTAGTTGATGGAATGAGAGTTTATTATTCTTGTTTATCACATTTGGGTTTCTTATTACTCATTAATTTTCTATATTATATTTTCATTTGTTTAATATATTTAAGAAAGACTCGATGTATTATTTTAATAGAGGTGGTACTAGTCTTATTTATAGGATTTAAAGTATTAAAAGTGGTATTTATCCTATAGAATTCATAGAGGCCCCAAGGATTCATATATCATAACATGTCCTCGCCGATCCCTCTTGAATCACAGAAAAGAATGTGCATTCCCCATAAATCTCACCTTTAATAGGAAATGAGTTAATAACTAGTAATAATAGTGTAATTCTCACAAATGGGTGGCATTACCCTTTTTAGATAACACAATGGAGTACAACTGTCATCCTCATCAGCTTCATCTCCCTAACAGTTATTATTGCAATTTGTTGCTTGTGAGTCATCCCCTATCTATTTTATGTTTCTTATACTACTCTAAGAAGTATTTATCCCAAGTATTACTACTTCTTAGAGTATTTATAGAAACATAGGTGCATGTCCACAAGAGATGGAGTATGAGTGTCAAATAAAAAAATACAATGATAACTATTCAGGAGATGATCTGTTGAGGATGAAAGTTGTATATAAATTTCACCTTTGGATGAATTAGAGTATAACACCTACCATAGTGGATTAATTATTTTCTTAAATTCAATTAACCATTTTCTTCAAAGCATAATTAAGTTCTTTGAAACAATCAATTGTTGGGTTTCCCTTATAATAATTATCTATAAATTTCACCTTTGACAATGAATATCTTATGTGTATTTATTTATTTATTGTATAAAATGATATTTTTATGAACCCAATAGGATGGATTTGAATAAAAAAATGGATTCATGGTAATCATTTTAAAAAATGTGTATGAATATGGAGTTAATGAGTTCATCAAGTTTTCAATAGAGCATGCATACGACTCTTCCCAAATCCTGTGTTCATGTTTAAGTTGTTTTTATTCAAGAAAAATTATTTAGGAATAGTTAGAATAACATTTTATTTATCATAGAATAGATCATATTTATAATTTTTGGACTAAATTTATGGAAAAAATTGATGTGCACACCGATTGAGATAATACTTCAGTTTATGGATAATTTGATATGAATACCAGTGTGAATGATGATGGATATCATATAGAAGAAATGAAATTTTCAATTGAAGATGACCTTCGTGATTTTCCAAAGTTTTTTTAGAAGTTAAATAGTTGTGATAAGTGACCATTGTATACTGGTTGTACTAAATACACAACATTTTCATATGTATTGAAGTTTTATAATTTGAAAGCTAGCAATGAATAGAGTAGCACCGGATTTACATAACTAATTTGTCTTATGAATGATATTTTATGAGAAGAAAATGAACTACCATGTCAAGCATATGATGCTAAACGAATTCTACATTCAATGGGAATGATCTCTAAAAAATACGTGTATGTCCAAATGATTTCATATTGTTTTTCAAGTACCATGAATCATTCATAAAATTACCTTAGTGTGTTGCAGATCGATACAAGAAAACTAAATCAAGTCTTTCAAGTTTTATGGTATTTTCCTATCATTCCATGGTTTTGAAGACTATATGGATTTCATGAAAACATGAGACAATTGACATGGAATACAAATAAAATAATTAAATATGGTAACCTACATCATCCATCGGATTCTCATTAGTGAAAGAAAATTGATTATGAGTATCCTAAATTTTGAAATGAGCCAAGAAACTTTTGTCTTATGTTATCTAAATATGGAATAAATTATTTTGGTGTACATATTAGTACTCATATTACATGTCCCATCATGTTGGTAAATTATAACTTTCCTCCATGGTTATTCATAAAGAACAAATAAATTATGCTATATCTTCTTATATTTGTACCAAAGAAACTTGGTAATGATATTGATGTTAATTTAGATCCATTGATCTAAGATCTAAAATTGATTTAAGATATAGGTGTTATAGTGTATAATTCTTATATAAGTGAATAATTCACATTGAGGGTCATGTTGTATGTGACGATAAATGAATCTCCTACTTATGGAAATTTATTAGGCTATAGCTTTAAATAAATGTTGGGTGTCTCATTTGTAAAGAATGCAGACACTCAGTTTGGTTGAAACATTCCTCAAAGACTGTGTTTTTAGGGAATTGTAAATTTTTACTTCGATGACATAAATATCGATCTTATATGGCCGCATTCAATGGGAATATCAAACAAGGTGAACCTATCTCCACTGATGGTTGATCAACTATTTGATAAAGTAAAAGATATTGACATTGTTTTTGGTAAACCATTTTTGAATGAACTTAAAAAAATCAGGTTGGAATAAGTGATCAATTTTATTTGAATTACCATTTTGGAATTGTTTTTAATTCAGAAATTTTATTGATGTCTTTCATGTAGAAAAAAAAATTATTTATAGTGTTATTGGCACATTAATAAATGTTCCTGGAACAATGAAATATGGCATCAAGGCTAGGATGGACATGATTGACATGGGGATAAGGGAAGAGTTGGCATCGATGAAGGGTAAAGGGTAGAATTTTATTCCTCCCGTAGCTTAAACTCTATCCAAAAAGAAAAAAATTCAATTTTTCATTTTCATTAATAGTGTAAAAGTTCCAAAGGGATATTCATCAAATATCAAGAATGTTGTGTCAATGAATAATTTGAAGTTACAGGGACTAAAATCACATGAATATCATGATTTGATGTAAGATTTAATTTTTGTTACTTTCTATTGAATTCTTTTTAACAATTTATGGAATACATTAACCAAACTCTAATTCTTTTTCAAATCCATATGCAGTAAAGTTATAGACCTGATGAAGTTTTCAATCATGAATAAGGAGGTTGCAGCCATATTATGTGAATTAGATATGTTCTTCCCACCATCATTCTTTGATATAATGGTCCACATGATGGTTCACCTGGTTAGAGAGGTTCAAGTATGTGTTTATTTCCATTACAGATGGATGTACCCCATTATTGAATGGTATATGAAGATTTTGAAAGGGTGTGTCAAAAATCAAAGTCATCCAGATGGATTTATTGTAGAATGATATATTGTTGAAGAATTTATTGAATTTTTTACTGATTACCTATCAAATATTGAAAAAATTGGTCTACTGAAGTCTCATCATAGTGGATGCCTTATGGGTGAAGGTATTTTCAGAAGAGATGTTGTTACAATTACCTTTACAGAGTGGGAGAAAGAACATCTTTACATTTTATATAATGGTGAAGTTTCACAAACCAACCCGGGTCGACCCTGAACCGGTCACCCAAGCCGGCCCGCGACATGGCCCGAGGGGCGTTCCCCATCCCCATTGGCTGGAAACTAGTGTCGGGCATCAAAACAAGACAAGAGGGAATGATTTCTCCCAAAGAAAATAAATAAAACAGTGGAAAAGTAGAAGAACACAAAGTAAATAAATGACCCTGAAAAGAAAGAACAACCAACAAGACACACTAACCTGGTCTCAACCAAAACTCCTCGCAACTTCGAGAGTCTCTCACCAGTCCACAACCAACTCTCGCCCATGGAGAGCAAGCTCGAACCAAACTTGGAACAAAACTAAAAACAGGAAAACACTATAGGCGTGAGTATTAAAACTCAGTAGGTAGGCCCGACTAATTTTATTCCAAATGCACATACCATTAAATAAAGAATTTATCAATTCCAGGTTTGAACTAAATATAAAAAATATTGGTTTCCACACACACTTTATTTTCTAAAACAAGTAACAGTCCATTGACCTTTTTAATTTAATAAAAACAAGTTTAGTGTTAGAAAGAAATAGATGCATTGGATTTTTAAAACATTTTTGCGAAAAATTTAGAAATCCAAATTCTAGTTGTTGGTCAAATAGAAAACCACACCCAACACACAACACACACTAAGGGAAATGGGAAAAAATGGCACATGGGGCCAGCAACTAAACTAAACCTCTCAATCAACCGCCACATACAAACAAACACTAAAGGAAACATGGGTCAAACCTAGGAGATCGTGAACAATTCATAACGTACTCTATATGTGACTCATTCTGAAGGCATGCCCTAACTCGATGATGTTATAATTCCCTAACGCTCGTCATAGCCCTAAATGGCCTAACTGCAGCAATAACTTAGTATTCCCCTGCTATGGGGACACTAGCCAGTGCGTATTCTAAACTAGTGCAGCAATCGTTCTTAGAAGATTCACTCAATATGCCAGGTTCCCATGTCAACACATACAATAAAAGGGGTACGTCCACAATGTAAATCAATCAGTCACGATGCACAAATATCACACACAAATCATGAAATCAACACACACCAAATATCACCGCTGAGTGGGTTTTCCAAAATAATTTATTTTATTAAATTTTCAAATGGGCCTTCACCAATTTTAAAGCAAAACCTCATTTCTCGAGAAAACCCAAAACACTTGTTCAGAAGAAATCGTTTATCTTTAAAACTAAAAGTACATTTTAAATTCTGTGAATTGTTTTTAAAGGTCAAATGGGAATTCTTTCAATACTGGGTGTCCTCTCTTCAATAAAATGTTTCAAGTGTTCGGTATAAAATAAATGGCTCTTTTCACACCAAATAATCATTTAAAAATTAACTATCTTATATTATTTCCCATTCATTAAAATTAATAAAATATAAAGAAATTAATAAATTATAAATTTAAAGGTGAGTGAATTGGGGAACTACCTCTACTCTCCGTTCGATTGTGATAACACGACTCGCTTCGCATTTGTGGATAAGCACGTGAAACCCGATAACCGTAGTGCCGTGAACTTTCACTGACGACACGCTGCAACAACCGCAGGACATTTAAAACTGGAAACCTTTACCCAACTAAGATAATTTTCCATCCTTAATAATTATTTAGTAAAACATTTTAAAAAATTTATAAATAAAATTTTAAATACCATTTCCACGAATAAACAAAACACTAGAAAATTTATTAAACAGTTTTCAAAATATTTCACATGACTTTAAATGCCAAAAACTTCACTCAAAACATCCTTTTGAAACCAAACGCACCTTTCCGAAACACCAAACCACCTTTTAGACATGTTTCGCACCATTAATATAATTTAATAAACTGGAAATAAAAGTTTATAAAACAACTTTCAGGAAGTGACACTTGGCTTTACCAAAAAAACTCATTCAAAAACTTCCTTTATGACCAAACACACCCCAAAAACATATCAAAAATAGAATCTGAAACCCTTTTAATAATTAATAAACCAGTTTCACAATTTACAAAACACCAATTAATAATGAAATATGATTTTTCATCCAAGACGCACCACAATTTACATGAAAATGCCACTTTAAAAATCAAACGCATAACAAACACGAATAAAAACTAATTATGCACCAACAAAACTAATCAATAAAAAATATATATTAACTAAATGAGAAAAATTAATCCATCAAACAAAATGTATACGTGAAAATACTAACCTCGATATAGACCATTCACCGCAAAATTCGTGCACAAAGTTCACTGCACTTCAACATCACCTCAAACAATACAACTAAACCTTAAAATCAAATAATCGAATCAATCACATCGTAAGGAACCAAACGCAAAACTGAAACCCCAATAAATATGAATTAAAAACCCAAATTGGGTAAGGTGGGTTTACCCAGAGGGAAGTCATGCTGGAGAAGGGAAGCGGGGCACTGGAATTTGCACTGGCATGAGGCATGTTCAGGTTCGCAGTGCGCCGGAGGAAATTAGAGGGGGAGAGTGTCAGCAGTTGTTATAAGGAGGTTGGTGTGATGGTGTGGGGTCTGTCCATGGGAAAGGGGGTAGTGCACGACTATTACAAACCTGAGGGGAGGGTGCACACGGTGATTCGGTGCACCGAAGTAGGTTGGTTGGTGTGCAGGGGAGCGGGTTGTCGGTGCTGCTGAAATAGGCAAGGCGAGCGGCGCGGCTGACCAGTGAGGGAGGAGAAGGGCAGGACGACGCCGGTCCGGCCGTGCAAGGTAGTAGGGGCGACGCGAAGGAGCTCGAGGTAAAGTGGGAGGCGTGGCTAGGGTTAGAGGAGGAGAAGCGCGACAAACAGAATGGGGGGGAGGAGAGGCTCACGCGATGGGAGAGAGGAGACAAAGAAAGGGAGAGAAAAAAATAAGAGGAAAAAAGAAAGAGAGAAAAACAATAAAAATAAATAAAAATAAAAATAAGGATAAATTTATATCCTAATAAATTCTAACAAATTTAATATTAATAAGAAAAAGAAAATAATAAAATAAACCACAATAATAAAATTATTTATTGAGAACGGAAAACGTGTAGGGTCGCGCGCACGGTCGCCTCAGGGTCGCGTACGCGGTCGCCGCACATGGTCGCGTTCCCACAAAAGAACCCAAAAATAATCAATTTAAAATAAAGCATCGGTCGGGGTGTGAAAATTCTCCCTACCATGACACTTTCTGCCCCTAGAAATTCCCAAGAAGACTTGGATAACCAAAGGTTCCAAGAAAGACTGTGAAGACCAGAAGTTATTTTAAACAATACCTTCATCGCTCGAAGACCGATCATTTAAGACAATCATAACATGAAATTCCACAGATTCCAAAACTATAATCACCAAGTGAAAAGACCAACAACAAGAAGTTCACCTCCAAACACAACTTTAACATGGAACACTCTAAAACCTAACTTAAGAAACACCAAGGCTTGCTCGATACCTCCAAGAACACTCGCAAGGTGACCCACTGCCCGAGTGAACCAATTACACTGATCAAGGTTGGGCGGAGCAGAATCAAGGGATTGCCCTGCCATGTGCACTTTGAAGACAGAGTTTTCCACAAGTTCATCTGATGGTGGTCTCCCCACCATATTTGGATCCTTTTCAAACATTGGTTCTCCCAACCAAGATGACTCACAAGCCCAGTCAAACCTTTAACACTTACTTGACCCACCAAGATCCCTATGTTAAACCAAAACCACACAAGAGGAGATGTCGGTGAGACCTGCAATGGGTCTCCCCACCATTTTAAAATTTCCTAATACCATGGAACCCACGCGGCTATTCCCAGTTTACTTTGAGTGATACAGACTAAACTCTACATCACAAACCCACCAACACAGGCTGACCCACACAGACAATTCCCACACTGACCAATACTCCACCACATTGAAGGGTTTTGACAGCGGAAACTCCTAACCAAGAGAAAAACTGGACAGACGCGTGTCAATTCCACAAGACATGAGCATCTCCATAACGAGTACAATTTTGATCCATAGCCGACCACCAGAAGGGTCACAGAGCGCATTCGTTGCAAGAGGGATTCTCCGAACCTTTTTAAAGCCCAAGAGGAACTTCCATAAGTCAATACCACCACAAGGAAACAAGGCCTTTATGCCCCACACAAAAAAAATGAACCTTTAGAGATGATATTGCAGTAAGGGAATTTAAGTCATCCCCAACCCGTTACTGCAGCCTTAAGTTGGACCAAGCTCATCCCACGCTCGACCAGTTTTTAACTGCACGCAAGCTTCAGCCCGAGACCTATGGCTGGGGCCCTGATGTTTGAAGCATCTACCGCATCGCAGTTATAAGTTGACAACCTCTGAATTGAACTTCCTTCGCTGAAGAAGAAACCTGCATACCACTCCTCGTGTCCCGAGCAACCACTCCGTCAACATACCAACTAAGAATTTCAGCGAACGACTTAGGGTGTCCGACTGACCACACTAGAGGTTGGAGGTTGAGTGGTCTGTCAGATGCACGATGCAAAATGAAGAGAGCGGCACTCCAAGAACAAGTCCCTTTGGTTCACACTCTTCATCGGATGAGAAACCTGCACTTACCACAATATGGACGAGACCAAGAACTATTACGAGCTTTAAGCTGATTGTTCCACACAACCTCTTGAGAACATGAAACCAGCTCATTAGAAAGGTCAACGCACCTCAATCTCCTTCTGTTGATTGGTTGAGAACCTATGAGATCCACCAATTTCCTTTTCCTTCACTTAGATACAACCGTGGAATGTGGTGAGTCTTAAGGATCACTCACAACATCCCCATTTGCAACGAAAACGGAACGATTACCTTTTTCTAGTGTAGTCCCGCTCCACCATACATACTCGAGACAACTTTCACCCACACAAATTTTGGAGTTCCACAAAAACTGGAGACACTTAAAACTTTTCTAAAGTATACAACGTTATCCAGCTGACCACGACATCTATGAACAATCGACACAACCGAGCAAGACCCAACTCCATCACTCTATTGGGAGTCTGGGCTGAGCCAAGAATTGAGGGACCTACTGGAAACCCATTGGACCTTTCTAGGGGGCATATCCCAAAAAAGAAACACAAAACAACCTTCCACAAATCCAAACACATCACAAAACAAACATCCACATTCCAGAAACCAATCCAATAATTCCAATTTAAAACATTAATTCATTTTCAAAGAAAAACACTCACTTGAAAAACCAAGAACAGTACATTAAAACCCAATAACTATTTTGAAATCATCACTTTCACTCCATAAACAAAACCATTTTCTAATTCCAAAACCATTTAAGCACAAAAACCCGTTTGAGAGAAAACCCCACTTTTCAAGAAAAAAGATGCGGCTTTTAAAATCAAACACTCGCCACTGATATTCCTGGATTCCTCGCATATTTGCATTTTTGTGCCACCCAGACACCCATCCACACAATCCACAAACTATCCATTAATCACTTCGACATGCACATGCGATCACCCATAGGAATACCACTGGAAAAGAAACAAGGTTCTTTCGCTTTCAAAACAAAACATTACCAATATTCCAAAAAATACCTTTTTCCAAACCATTTCAAAAATTCAAGACATATTTCCAAAATTATTTTCATTTATAAAACAACCCAATCCAATTTCAGATAACCCAAGAAGTTATTTTTGAAATACAACTTCAATAAATAAAACGCCAAATCCCAAAAACAAGGTTTATGAGAAAAGCACCCCAAAAAGATCCTGCCAAACACACACCAAAATAAAATAAGAGCAACACCAAAGTTTGATTCCCTTTTTAAAGGAAAACACTTCTGTGCCAATCCCCAAAACTGAAGCAAGACATCACAAACATTAAAGCACCTGGACGGAGAACTAGTGGTCATACCGAACCCGGCTACATGGTTTAGCAGACCATGCCCTAGGCAAGCACCGACCACTCGGAGTGTCGAACCGTACTCTCGGGCATCACATGGGTCTCTACTCCATGTGAGACCGCAGGAAGTACCGGTTTACTCCTATTTTCATCCCCCATCCACAAAGAGAAAATCCAAAAAAAACTGAAATCTCATACTACCCCTGGCTACTCGAGGATCGGAACGAGCAAGAGTTCGCGATGCTCTTCCCACACCTACCCCTCGACTACCGACAGTACTATCTCTGATCTACCTGACATCCCAAATAACAAGGACAAAAACATGCCTTCAATACCATTTTGTCACAAACCAACCCAGGTCGACCCTGAACCGGTCACCTGAGTCGGCCCATGACATGGCCCGAGGGTCATTTCCGATCCCCATGGGCTGACAACTAGTGTCGAGCATCAAAACAAGACAAAAAGGAACGATTTCTCCCAAAGAAAATAAATAAAACAATGGAAAAGTAGAAGAATGCAAAGTAAATAAATGAACCTAAAAAGAAATAAAGACTAACAAGACACACTAACTTGGTCTCGACCAAAACTCCTCGCGACTCCGAGAGTTTCTCACCCGTCCACAACCAACTCTCACCCACGGCGAGCAAGCTCAAACCAAACCTGCAACAAAACTAAAAACAGGAAAACACTATAGGCCTGAGTATTAAAACTCAGTAGGTAGGCCCCACTAATTCTATTCCCAATGCACATACCATTAAATAAAGAATTTATCAATTCTAGGTTTGAACTAAATATAAAAAATATTGGTTTCCACACACACTTTCTTTTATAAAACAAGTAATAGTCCATTTCCCTTTTTAATTTAAGAAAAATAAGTTTAGTGTTAGAAAGAAACAGATGCATTGGATTTTTAAAACATTTTTGCAAACAATTTAGAAATTCAAATTCTAGTTGTTGGTCAAATGGAAAACCACACCCAACACACAACACACACTAAGGGTAATGGAAAAAAATGGAACATTGGGCCAGCAACCGAACTAGACCTCTCAACCGTCTGCCACATACAAACAAACACTTAAGGAAACATGGGTTGAACCTAGGAGATCGTGAACAATCCAGAATGTACTATACATGTGACTCATCCTGAAGGCATGCCCTAACTCGATGATGTCATAAGGACCTAATGCTCGGCATATCCCTACATGGCCTAACCGAAGGGCCCAATCCCCATTGCTGCAATAACTCAGTATTCCTCTGCTATGGGGCCACTAGCCAGTGTGTATTCTAAACTAGTGCAGCAATTGTTCTCAGAAGATTCACTCAATATGCCAGGTTCCCATGTCAACACATACAATAAAAATGGGTGCGTCCACAATGTAAGTCAATCAGTCACGATGCACAAATATCACACACAACTCACGCAATCAATTCACACCAAATATCACCCCTGAGTGGGTTTTCCAAAATAATTTATTTTATTAAACAGGCCTTCACCAATTTTAAAGCAAAACCTCATTTCTCAAGAAAACCCAAAACACTTTTTCAGAAGAAATCATTTATCTTTAAAACTAAAAGTACATTTGAAATTCTATGAATTATGTTTAAAGGCCAAATGGGAATTCTTTTAATACTGGGTTTTCACTCGTCAAGAAAATGTTTCAAGTGTTCGGTATAAAATAAACGGATCTTTTCACACCAAATAATCATTTAAAAATTTACTATCTTATATTATTTCTCATTAATTAAAATTAATAAAACATCAAGAAATTAATAAATTCTAAATTTAAAGGTGAGTGTAGTGGGGACCTACCTCAACTCGCTGCTCGATCATGACGACACGACTCGCTTCACATTTGCGCATAAGCACATGCAACCTGATAACCGCAGTGCTGCGAACTTTCGCTGACGACACGCTGCAACAACCGCAGGACATTTAAAACCAGAAACCTTTACCCAACTAAGATAATTTTCCATCCTTAATAATTATTTAGTAAAAAAATTAAAAAAATTATAAATAAAATTTTAAAGACCATTTCCATGGATAAACAAAACACCAGAAAATTTATTAAACAGTTTTCAAAATATTTCGCATGACTTTAAATGCCAAAAACTTCACTCAAAACATCCTTTTGAAACCAAACGCACCTTTGAGCAACACCAAACCACCTTTTAGACATGCTTCGCACCATTAATATAATTTAATAAACTGGAAATAAAAGTTTATAAAACAACTTTCAGGAACTGACACTTGGCTTTACCAACAAAACTCATTCAAAAACTTACTTTATGACCAAACACACCCCAAAAACATATCAAAAATAGAATATGAAACCCCTGTAATAATTAATAAACCAGTTGCACAATTTATAAAACACTTATTAATAATGAAATATAAGTTTTCATCCAAGATGCACCACAATTCACATGAACATGCCACTTTAAAAATCTAACGCATAACAAACACACATAAAAACTAATTCTGCACCAACCAAACTAATCAATAAACAAGATAGATTAACTAAATGAGAAAAATTAATCCATCAAACAAAATGTATACGTGAAAACACTAACCTCAATATAGACCAAACATCGCAAAATTCGTGCACAAAGTTCACTGCACTTCAACATCACCTCAAACAATACAACTAAACCTTAAAATCAAATAATCGAATCAATCACACCGTAAGGAACCAAACTCAAAACTGAAACCCCAATAAATATGAATTAAAACCCCAAATTGGGGAAGGATGGTTTACCCGGAGGGAAGTCGTGCTGGAGAAGGGAAGCGGGGCACCAGAATTTGCACCGGCATGAGGCATGTTTGGGTTCACAGTGCGCCGGAAGAAATTAGAGGGGGAGAGTGTCGGCAGTTGTTACAAGGAGGTTGGTGCGATGGTGCGAGGTTCGGCCATGGGAAATGGGGTAGTTCATGACTATTACAGACCAGAGGGGAGGGTGTGCATAGTGGTTTGGTGCACCGAAGGAGGTCAGCCGGGGTGCAGGGGAGCGGGTCGGCGGTGCTGCTGCAATAGGTGAGGCGGGCGGCGCGGCTGACCGGAGAGGGAGGAGAAGGGAAGTGCGGCACCGGTCCGGTCGTGCGAGGCAGCGGGGGTGATGCGAAGGAGCTAGAGGTGAAGCAGGAGGCGTGGCTAGGGTTAGGGGAGGAGAAGCACGACGTACAGAATGGGGGGAGGAGAGGCCCGCGCGACGGGAGAGAGGAGAGAAAAAAAGGGAGAGAGAAAAAAATAAGAGGAAAAAAAGAAAGAGAGAAAAACAATAAAAATAAATAAAAATAAAAATAAGGATAAATTTATATCCTAATAATTCTAAAAAATTTAATATTAATAAGAAAACGAAAATAATAAAATCAAACATAATAATAAAATTATTTATTGAGAATGGACACCGCGCAGGGTTACGCGCACGGTCGCGCGCAGGGTCGGTGCACGGTCGCCGCACATGGTCTTCGTGTGCAAGTTCGCGTTCAGGGTCTTGCGCATGGTCGCCTCAGGGTCACACGCGCGGTCTCCGCACATGGTTGTGTGCCCACAAAAGAACCCAAAAATAATCAATTTAAAATAAAGCGTCGGTCGGGGTGTGACATTTTGATCCATACATTGAATACCATAAAGAAATTCTTAGATATTTGAATCCATCAAGGGATGAAGGATGGATATCAAATACACATAATCAACAGTTTATAGGATGGTTCCGAGATCAAATATGTAAGTATTTATATGAAAATATGAATTCAATTGTCAAATGACTTTGATGAATAGCTAGGGGATCAAATTAAAATGTTATATCTTATACTAGTTTTTGTAATAAATGAATATATGTTATATACAAAAGAATATGTTGATTACATTATGATGAAAAATAGCGATGTTAAACATGTGGTGTAAGTTATGAACACATCTGGTTTCAAGGATAGAAATTCAATTTATGAAAATATGTCACATTTTGGCATTATCAAATATATATAAAAGTTGTATTATATAACATTTCATGTGTCTATTTTCCATTTAAAATGGGTTTACAATAGGAGTTTAGTGAAAGTTGATGAAATTGGATTTATGATGGTGAATTTTAGTGTGTGAGGGGAAAAAGACGAGTCATTCATAATGGAATCACAAGAAGTGAAAGTATTTTATGCCTCAGATCCAATAAAAAATAATTGTTTGATTATCCTGATGGTGACTAAAACCAATTTTAGAAGAGATGAAAATTCAATTGAGGATGACCCTTTCATTGGGAGATCACAATCATTTCATGTTGGTCCCAATGTAGAAAATTAATTTTACATTAGAGGGGACTACAAATAGGGGATTTGAATTCTCGATAGAGGATCCAAATCCCTAAAACCTTTAAAAATAAAGAGAGTTCAATGAGAAGGTAAATTTTTTTAAATATACTATGTTTTTACTCATAATATTATCTATTCTATATTTCATTAATATAATATAAATTAAATGTTTGATTAATCATACATACAATGTCTTTTACACATAATTATGTTACCAATCCTACAGAAGAACAAACTATAATGAAGGAAACCCTTTGGGAATATGTAAAGGTAATGTTACGATATACTTTCTTTATTTTACCAAAATATTAAATAATGAAATGTTGATTTAATTTTTATTATTACTTGTAGATTTAATTTATTTTAGAATATTTATATAAATATTTTATTCCTTTCTCCACCAAAACTTCCAGACACTTCTTCTCCCTCAAAACCCTTTTCACCTTTGTAGTGTTTCCATTTATCACTTTCCTTCATGTTCCATCCACTACCTTTTCAAGAAGAGAAATGAAGATACCTCTACTCAATAATAGAGGTAATATTGATGTTTTCATAGTAAAATCATTGTGCATATAATTAATGTATTTTTTCATATTTATGTTTAATGTTTTTAGTATTACTCACATAAGAATTATTTTCTTATGTGGGTGGATTATTTTGTTCGAGTTGGGGTGGTTTTTTCAAAGCTTCTCATTCTCATTAGAGATTAGACTTTGAGGCTACAACTGAAATAATAAAAATATGGAAATGGGTTAAGAATGTATAAAAATATCATGAAAAGTTGAATTCTTACTACTTATTTAATTAATTTTTTCATCATTTTATCTACTATTTGTAAGTTAATTTCCTTATCATTTTTATCTAATACTAATTTATATTTTCCTAGATCTTTTTGGAAGTCATGTTTTCATAGTTTGTTTATTTTATAAGATTTTTGTCTATCTTTCATGCCTTTATACACAAAAACTTCCACAGAATTATTCTCCCTCAAAACCTTTTCACCCCTACAGTGTTGGCATTTATCACTTTCCTTCAAGTTCCCTCCACTACCTTTGTAGTAAGAGAAATGACATTGCATCTACTCAATCATATAGGTAATATTGATATTTTTATAGAAAAATAATCATCCATATAATTAATTTATTATTTCATAATTATGTTTTATTTATTTATTTTTATTGTTAATCACATAATAATTGTTTTCTTATACAGTTGAATTCTTTTGTTCGAGTTGGGGTGGTTTGTTTGAAGATGCTCATGATAGTGAGAGATTGTACTTTGAGATTGTAATTTAGATAATGAAAACAGGGAAATGGTTCAATAATGTATACAACCATCATGAAAAGGTAAACTTCTACTACTTATTTAATTAATTTTTCATCATTTTATCTGATATTTTTAAGTTAATTTATTTATCGTTTTTATCTAATAATTTTTTAGTTTTTTCCACATATCTTTTGTGAAGTCATATTTTTCTTTCAACAATCTACAACAAGAAAAAAAATATATAACATGTTATGTTCTTCCAATGTTATCATGCTTTCCATTGGATTTATTTTTCTAACTGAAACATTGCATATTAAATCAGTGTTCTTAGTTGAAAAACCTTTTTCAGCTAAGAACATCAACTCAAAATGAACTATTGGAAGTTTAAAAAAGAAAGAAAATTTAATTCATGATAACACTGTAAGTTGAGATTTTTCTGAAACTTTGGGAAATGTAGGTTCATCTTAACCTCAATATGACACACGGTGTGACCGGTATGACTCCAAGTTCTTCTTTTTATTTAAAATTAACATTAATTTTAGTACAAAAGAAAAATTACATACTCAAAACTGATCAAACACATTTTAATTGTTTTGATACTTTATTAAAAATATCCATAAGTCATATTTTATATCTAGGAATCATCCTCACCTCAATTTGATATGTTATGTGCCCAATATGACTCAAATTTTCTGTTATTAGTTTAAAAATGACATTTTAATTCAAAAAGTTACACTCTTTAAAAACCAAGAAAAAATTATTATATTTTCTTGGTAATTTATGATAATGATTTATAATTCATTTTCAATGTTTAGTACTTAGTATCATGTCAAACCAATACATGATGTGACCGGTATAACTCAAAGTGCATGTTTCTAGTTTAAAATGGAATTTTAGTAAAAAAGACAAGCGGAATACTAAAAATAAAGAAAACACATTAGGATTGTTTTTATACCTTAGTAAAATTATCCATAACTAATTTGGTATGTGTATAAATCATCTTCACCTTAATAAAACACACAATATTATTGTTATGACTCCAAGTGTGGCTTTTTATTTAAAATTGACATTAATTTTAGTAAAAAAGAAAACTGACATACTCATAACTTATCAAACTCATTTATATTGTTTTGATACTTTAGTAAAATTATCCATAAGTCATTTGATATGTTTATAAATTAGCCTCACCTTAATCTGATTCATGATGTTCCCGATATGAATCAAAGTGTCAATTATCAGTTTAAAATTGACATTTTAGTTTAAAAAGGTTCACTCACTAAAAACAAATAAAACATGCTCATACAGTATTTATAATTTATGAAAATAATTCTTAAGTAATTTTTTATGTTTTTGAATTAGTCTCATGTCAAAATTACACATGATTTGACCGGTATGAATCAAAGTGTGAGTTTCTAGTTGGAATTACATTTTATTAAAAAAGACAAATGACATACCCAAAACCAAGAAAACACTTTCATATTGTTTTGATACTTTAGTAAAAATATCCATAATTGATTTTATATGTTTATAAATCATTATCACCTCAATATGACGTACTATGTGACCATTATGACTCTAAGTGTTTATTTTTATTTTAAATTGACATTAATTTTAGTAAAAAAGACAGCTGACATACTCAAAACTGATCAAAAACATTCAGATTGTTTTCATAGTTTATTAAAATGTTCCATAAGTAATTTTTGACATGTATGAATCGTCCTCAACTCAATATGATACTTGATGTTCCTGTTATGACTCTAAGTTCTAGTTATCAGTTTAAAATTGATATTTAAGTTCAAAAAGTGTCACTCACTGAAAACCAATAAAATTCACTTAGATTGTCTTAATAATTTATAAAAACAATTAATAAGTCATATTTAATGTGTAATGATTATTCTCACATAAAACTAACATATGATGTGATTGGTATGAATCAAAGTGTGTGTTTCCAGTTTAAAATGACATTTTAGTAAAAAAGACAAGTGACGTACTCAAAACAAAGTAAATGTGTTTGGATTATTTTGATATTTTAGTAAAATAATCCACAATTCATTTTTTAGGTGTAGGAATCATCCTAACCTCAATCCTACACATAGTGTGATTGGTATGACTCCAAGTGCGTCTTTTTATTTAAAATTGACATTAATTTTTGTAAAAATTACAACTGACATACTCAAAAACAATAAAATTCATTAATATTGTTTTTATACTTTAGTAAAACAATCCATAAGTCATTTTTTATGTGTAGTAATTATCCAAACCTTAATCTGACACATTATGTTCCCAGTATAACTCAAAGTGTCCATTATTAATTTAAAATTAAAATTTTAATTCAAAAAGTGTCACTTAGTGAAAACCAAGAAAAAGTGATCATATTCCCTTGTAATTTAAAAAAATTTCTAATAATTAATTTGTGTCATGTAAGAATTATTCTCATGTCAAAATAACACATGATGTGACCGGTATGACTCAAAGTGTGTGTTTCTAGTTTAAAATGACATTTTAGTAAAAAAGACAAGTGACATACTCAAAATTCATAAAAGGAATTTGGATTGTTTTGATACTTTAAGAAAATTGTACATATGTAATTTTAGATGTATACGAATCATCCACACATCAATCCAATGCATGGTGTGACCGGTATGACTCCAAGTGTGTCTTTTTATTTAAAATTGACATTAATTTTAGTAAAAAAGACAACTGACATACTCAAAACTAAGAAAATGAATTCAGATTATTTTTATACATTATAAAAATGATCCATATGTCATTTTTTATGTGTATTAATTAGCTTCACCTCAATCTAATACATGATTTTCTCGATATGATTCAAAGTGTCCATTATCAGTTTAAAATTGACATTTTAGTTCAAAAAGTGTCGCTCACTAAAAAATAAGAAAACACGCTTGGATTTTCTTGATAATTTAGGAAAATGATTCATAAGTCATTTTTTATGTGTAAGGATTATTCTCACATCAAACCAACACACGATGTGATCAGTATGACTCAAAGTGCATGTTTCCAGTTTAAAATGACATTTTAGTAAAAACGACAAGTGGCACACTCAAAATCGAGTAAAAACTTTTGTATTGTTTTGATACTTTAGTAAAATGATCCATAATCCATTTGAGACTTATAGGAATCAATCGCACCTTAATCTGATTCATGTTGTGACTGGTATGACTCCAAGTGAATCTTTTCAATATATAAGTTTCATTTTAGTTTATAACGTGCATCACATCTCCAAAACGGAGCAAACAATCCTAGAATATTTTCTCATAATTTTATCTTCTATGAATTAATTAATTTCCTTATCATTTTTATCTTATAATTATTTATTTAATTTTAACAGATATCATGGTTGAATATGAATAATAAATGGTGTGACGTGCAAGAATCAACTGCAACTCAATCTGATGCACAGTGTTCCTAGTATCACTCAAAGTTTAGTTAAAAATAAACACTTTATGTTAATTTATTTCTTTATATTATTACTAAAAAAATAATTTTTTTCTTATATAGTTGTGTTATTTTTCTTAATAATGGGTGGTTTTTTCGTCAATAGCATGATTCAGGGTCAGGATCAAAAGACAAAGGAACATTGATGTTTTTGAATGTATATAATAATTTTTACTTATCTAATTGTATAAACCAATGTTTTAAATGTAACATCATAGGTAAATAAATAATATAACATTTTCATATTTATTAATATTTTTCAATTAAATATCAATTTTACTTTAAAGGGGATGCTATGTTCGATAGCTTACCAATACGCAACAACGGGTTTCTTTGAAATCTTACATTGCACACTAATAATATAATAATATAATTTTAAATGGTAGTTAAAGCCAAGCCATTTTATTGGTGGTAATGAATAGAAACAACTAAAATATGATTATACATGTTTTTTAAATGTTGTTACATTTATCCAATAAAATTTAGAGGCTTAAAATGTGAATGAATCTAAGCATAAATACTCTAGTACTCTTTAAAAGGTCAATTTACGGCCTTTTGATGGTGAACCCTATTTAAATCTAGTTTTGGTCATTTTTATATGTTCTATTTGAAAAAATAAAATTCTTATTTAGAATCAGGACATCAAAATTTACTTTGGGTAAACTTTTTTATTTTTCAGATAAATTTCATTTTTTAATGAATAGTGAAAAATACTATATTTTAATTAAAAAGTGCCTTTTAATATAATTTATTTATATGGTTATATTATCTTTTTTATTGGTTATAAAGTTTAATTAGAATATATTTTTACCATTTAATCTAATTTTGGACATTGTAATTAATTTCACTTTGAAATTGGACATAAACAAGTGTCAATCTTTTGATAGTTATTATTTCTTAAAAACAGGCTTTTTGTTTTGACAGCGGGAATTAATTTTAAATTAATTTCTACCACTTATGTGTTTTGAATTTATAAAAATTGATTCCATAATTTTAATCAGTAGGTACAAATTTTGTAAATAGGAAACTTTTTTTATACATTTTAAATAATTACTTCAGTAAATATTTTATTTACCATGATTAAGGGGTAAATATAGTAAATAAGGGTAAAATATAATATTATAATAATATTAAATTACCCTAACATATGTCCTAATCCTATTTTATGATACATATCTGACAATGGGCATCCTTGGGTCAAATTTTGGACCCCATGGAGCCACATGGGAGTAATAATGACACTTTATATTAATTAATTTAAAGTAAAGACAAAAATGACATAAACAAATATCTTTTAATAAATAAATTTTTACATGAAGTTATATAAGTTATATTTTTGAATATAAATATTAATTTGATAGATAAAAATATTTCCTGCATCATTGTATTTTTTTTATAATTTTTGGACATCAAATAAATTAAATTATTTATGACACAATAATGATGCTGTATTTACCTCATTAATAGATGATTTAAATAAATAAGATTATAAATATTAAAATAATATCCAAAACCTGTCCAATTTTTACTGGATGATTTCATTTAGACCATGAGTCATCTTAACTTTGACTTTAACAATTTTTTGTCCTTTGGAAACTGAATATGAGTTTGTAATAAAATAATTGTTTTAAACTTTCCTAAAGAGCCCCTCCTCTCCCTTATAAAAATCCCTCACTTCCTACCCATTTCTCACACTTCTCAAGCCTTTGGATCATACCACCTATGCTTCAATAATCTCCCAAGATCCCTTTATTCATACTAGAATCCTTAACTTAGGCATAAAGCACTTCAAGAAACCCTTTTGGTTCAAACCAAATGGAGTTACCTGATTTAAAGGTAACATATTCTCTTAAGTTCTTTTGTTTTATTTTACTTATCCAACCCCTAAACTCTTTTTATTCATTTATTTTATAAAAAAACAAGTATCTTCAATATACTAGTATGTTTTTATGATAAGTATTCAAACTACACTTACACACACCTTCATCTAATGGGTGAAGAACATACTATTTTTGTGGATGGAAAACTAACGTCTCACGAAGTGATGATTGTTCAAATATCTCATACCACCTCTCATGGTGGCCATTATGATAGAACTGTATTTATATATGATATATATTATGTTTTTTTTTTCTATATTATTTTGTAATTTTTATTTACAAACATACCTTTATGCTTTCCAATATGTTTAAACACGATAATTTCATTTGAGGAAGTGCGGACTACCGCCCCTTCAAGGTGATATGATTTGTTCATGACATACATGGAATGTATAAAGATGGAGTTAATGAAATTATGTAACATATATATCATATGATATTATACTATAATTATAATATACCTATGTATTGTTAAGTTTTAATTCTATTAAATATTAAATAGAAATGAAAGTAGCATTCATGCATACGTACGGCTTACCGTCTCCATGAACGGTGCATTTCATTTCTTATCTCCAAATGTTATGTACTATTATAAATATATATATATATATATATATACTGGATATATATGATATATATGATATCTAAATCATTAATATCATTCTAGAGATAATGGAATTTTGACCACATGGACAAATTGTAATTATAACAAGTTCATTTTTAACTCAAATTCTGAACATCGACCAAATGTCCGATATGAACTCAAATAATTAACTAACTATTATTTCAAGTTAATAAGTGATATAAAGGTAATAATAAAAATTGAAAATGTTATGAATCAATTATAAATTAACTTAAGTTCATTATTCATGAAGAACAAGGAACATACGAGTCAAGTTGTACACGAGGTAACTGATTTCTTATCTCACTTTTAATTCCGTGAAGATTTCCATTGTTCACCACTTATTTAATGCATGTGAGGTATTGTGTACTGACATTTTATATATATTATCATTATTATATTTATATTCATGGTATTTTTTGATTCATTTGGTGATTATTAACTTTTTCTCAAACGACTCGATTGATGACAATGTGGTAAGGATTTTTTATCTCACTTTTTATTCCCGTGAGATTCATGCTATATTAGCCACTATTTCCTTTTGTGTGGTGGATGTACTGACCATGATTTTATTCTTTGTGTAATATTATTCAATTTATTAGTATTTACATATTCATTTTTTTATCTTTCTTTCATGGGGTTTATGTTTCGTAAGTTACCAAATCGGTAAGGGAACCTTTCACCCTCCTCTTTTTAAAAGACTTCTTTTTGTTATGTCTTTTAATTTACATCTTATTGTGTTGGGATATGTACTTATATATCTTTATTGATGTAAATTTTATGTCCAAGTGATGAGATATCCTTTTATCTCTCATAAATTTATTTTCTGAATTTTAAAGTGACGTCGTTAGGCTGTCGAATTTCTCTAAGAAAACTTCTTAACCCAATTTCAATTTTTGGGTTAAACATCTACTTCTTGATTATATCATGCTATGAATATGTGTGAATAACCTCTGATTGTTTTAAACTTAATATCCACTTATATTGGTTGTATTTATATTTTTCACACATAATTATGTAATTGATTTATCCTTAATCTAAAGATACCTTCTTTATAATGGATTTCGTCTCAATTTACATTTACATTGAGACTTCATTGTTGATATGAACCAATTCACTATTATATGGTGTATATATTGTACTTTGGAATATTATATCATGAATAACTTTATTCTCATGATATTATTAATTTCTTATTAAATTTTATTCCTCAATTATTTTTATTCTAGGATCGCACATTTTGCTAAAAACTCTTTAACTAAAATATCGTTTTAAATGTTTTAAAGGTTTATTCTTCTAAATATTTCACATTAATGTCAATGTTTTAAAAATGGTTATAAGGATTTATTCATATGGAAATTAATGTTTTGAAATTGAAATTTCTTTCAAAATCTTCAAAGTGGTATGGGACATTTTGATTCAAAAATCTCTTTATTTAATATTTTAAATGGTTTTGAAAATGGTTGGATAAAATCTTTCATTTTGTCAATATTTTGAAATGATATATTGTGATTGCAATGTGGAAATTTTATCTTTCTATTATGTTTGTTTTATGGGTTATGAATATGTTATGGCTATTGGGCATTTTTTGTGTATACGGGTGGTTCCATGATACACCTAGGTTGGGTGAGCCCGAGATAGCTCTCCAATGCATTGGGTAACGTGACGGAGGTAAACGTGAATGTTTATCTTAAGATATTTAGGTAATATATTGTGATGTGTATTACAAATGTGACTCCCTATGTAGTTTTGATAGCTAAAATGTAATTTTGATGTGGATTCCACAAGTTACCTTTATGATTTATGATTTCTATGTGTTATTCATAAATCTTATGATTTCATAAGGTATGTTATGATTAAAAAGTATGGTTTCATTGTTTTGTATTTATTAATGGGATAATGTTTTCATTCATTATTTTATATTCCTTACTGAGCTTTTTATTCTCATCCCATGTTTTTGAAATGTTTTCTACAAGACTTAAAGATGAATAAGGGTCAAGGATGGGATCAAGGAAAATTCATGCTCTCTAAAACATGGAACTAAACATGACTCTTTTTTTCAAGAGTTTTTATTTTATGAAAAAAATGGATGCTGAGTGGAATTGTCTACATGTAATATTCATGTTGTTATGTAAATGTTATGACCTAATTATATAAAACTCTAAACCTGAAAATATCCTCAATGTAAATTATCCATTTAATTCAAGATTATGTAATTTTTAAGGATGGGTCCTTATAGATGGAATCAAAGGTCGGTTTAGACAACTTTAGGGATTAGGAGTTTTCGTTAAACACATGGTTAGTCCCTGTGTCTATTATTTCTGTTAAATCCTTATTTTATAACTATTTTCAGATCAAGGAATGTTAGTTACATATGGAAGGAGAATCTCAAATTACATTCTTATCTCTTCCTGATGACTTTTTTGCAATAATTATTGTAAAGTCATGTTCGGATGATTGTGAAACTTTCTCTAGAATACAACTCACTTGCAAGAAGTTTTTTGAGATATCAAACTCCTCCACTATACCTCCTTATCGTCGTGGATCATGGGTTGTATTTAAACAAATCCTATTTTCACAGTATTCTCATATTTTAAAGAAAGGTAAATATTATCAAGGCATTTACAAATATTTTACCTTATCACAATATTTTGAAGAATATTATGATTTTGAAAAAGGTTATAAAGAATCAGAACCTTGCGAAACCTATTTATATTTTCTTTTACAATATAGTCTCTCATCACATACTTATGGTATTTTAAAAGAACCATTAGTTGAAAGTTTTAACTCAACTTTGGTCTGAATATTTTATAGAAATCATGTTTTATCAGATGTTTTGAAATTATATGTCATGCATGATTATTTTCCAAAACTATTTTTCTATGAACACTAATATAACCCAAGTTGTACAAGGTGTATTTGGATGAAGGAAGAAAATCATTTTGAAGGATCTCTAAATCATTATTTCTATGTATGGACCTTCTACCTATGTGAACAAGATAATGATGAAACCAATTGGACACCATGATAAAGGTATGATGTTCTTTATTCTGGGGATCATTTCATTTTATCATATGGTGGTAAAATTAAAAAAATGACAATATATATAAGACATCAAGAATTAATATGTGGAGATAATAATTATTTGGGATGAAAATGAGAGGTATAAGGAAACCATTGAGGTTAAAATATGTTAGGGTTATTTTTAAGTTTTATAAAAAGGACAACACGTAGACCGTGTGACAACCCGTTGCATCGAACAAAGCTGTGGGAACGAACCCACAACCAAAGTGCGATTGGGATTTATCACCTACCACTAGACTACGTAAAGTCCCTGGTTAGTATGAATTATTATTTTTAGTTAAATTGTTTTATTGATCAAGAATAAGTTGATTTGGGATCTTATGTTTTTTCAAATGGATATCCTTAATATAGGAAAATGATTTGGTGATTAAGTGATAAATGTTATTTTGGAAGAAGTTCTCTCTTTTGTAGAACATTATATGCTTAAGGTAAATATAATACTATGGGATCTAATTTGTATAGTAATGGTTGAAATTCTATTTGGGAAGAATCTATGTTTTTATTTTGGACATAAGGTGATTTGGGTTATTTATGGAAATGATTAACCTATCATAGAGAATGTGTTATTAGGTTAATTACTTTTTAGTATGAGACTTTAAGAGTAACTGATGTTATTTGGAGATAAATGTTTAGATTTATCTTGGAATACTATGTGATTAAATCCTTTTAAGATTTGGGTTTCAATATTAGTTTGGATTAATTTGAATAAATTTATAGACAGTTGTTTATTGAATAGTCTTTGTTGAACTTTGGGTATAGTTTGAAAAAATTTGGAGATTAAGAGAAGTTTTTCTTTTTGTAAAAGATTATCCTTTTGGGGGATTATCTAATATTTTACTAACCATTTTGGTTTTGGTTAATGTATAATGATGCGGGAAATATATAGTTCATCTTTTTTGGATTATGTAATTACTTAAGAGTTTATTATAGCGCATTTAATGTGATCAATTCATCTTGAATACTCATCGATTGAAGAAAGGATGAGTTTGTGGTAAAAGTTTATTAAAGGATGACACTCTACATTACTATTAAGTATATTTTATTTATGATATTGGTCCAGTTATTAATAAAATTATTCAACTCTATGAAAATAATCTTGAAGAAAAAAATGTTATAAGCTCTCTTTTTATCATTAGACTTTTACCTAACCACAAATTTATGGTATTGTCGTGGTTAAATTTTTGTGATCAAGTTCTTTATCACTCTCTATTAATCTATGAGAGTGTTTTTCTCTTCTATATCCATGTTTTCATGGAATTATAGTATCTCTTATCTCGGGTGACCTTTGTAATTCTATTCCTTTATTTTAAACTGATATTTTTATTGACTCTTTTTCCGATGTGGGACTTTCAATGAAGTTTTCAAGCCCAATTTTAAAATTGCGAGGACGCAATTTCCAAAAGAGGGGAAGGATGTAACATCCCAAGTAAATAAAGAATATAAAATTTTCATATTTATTAATATTTTTGAATTAAATATCAATTTTACTTTAAAGATGATTCTATGTTCGATGGATTATCTGATACACAAAAACAGGTTTCTTTGAAATCTTTATTTTGCAAACTAATAATATAATAATATAATTTTAAATGGTAGTCAACGCCTATCCATTGTATTGGAGGTAATGAATATAAATAACTAAAATATTATTATACATGTTTGTTAAATGTTTTTACATTTATCCAATAAAAGTTAGAGGCTTAAAATTTGAATGAATCTAAGAATAAATACTCTAATACTCTTTAAAAGGTCAATTTACTACATTTTGATGGTGAACCCTCTTTAAATATAGTTTTGGTCGTTTTTATATGTTCTATTTGACAAAATAAAATTCTTCTTTATATTCGGGACATCAAAATTTACTTTGGGTAAATTTTTGGTATTTTTCTGACAAAGTTCATTTTTTAATGAATAGTGAAAAATAATGTATTTTAATTCAAAAGTGCCTTTTAATATAATTTATTTGTATGGTTATATTATTTTTTTAATTGTTTCTAAAGTTTAATTAGAATATATTTTTACCATTTAATCCAATTTTTGACATTGGAATTAATTTCACTTTGAAATTGGACATAAACAAGTGTCAATCTTTTGATAGTTATTATTCCTTAAAAACACGCTTTTTGTTTTGACAGCATGAATTAATTTTAAATTAATTTATGCCACTTATATGTTTTTAATTTAGAAAAATAGATTCCATATTTAAAATAAGTAGGTCTAAATTTTGTAAGTTGGTAACTTTTATTTTTAGACATTTTAAATATTTACTTCAGTAAATATTTTATTTACAATGATTAAAGGGTAAATATAGTAAATAAGGGTAAAATATAAAATTGTAATAATATTAAATTACCCTAACATGTGTCCTAATCCTATTGTTTGATACATATCCGACCATGATAATACTTTGGTCGAATTTGGGACCCCATGGAGCCACATGGGAGTAATAATGAAACTTTATATTAATTAATTTAAAGTATAGACAAAAATGACATAAACAAATATCTTTTAGTCAATCAATTTTTACATGAGGTTATATAAATTATATTTTCAAATATAAATATTTATTGGAAATATAAAAATATTTCCTACATCATGGTATTTTTTTTATAATTTTTTGACATCAAATAAATTAAATTATTTATGACACAATAATGATGCAGTATTTACCTCATTAATAAATGATTTAAATAAATAAGATTATAAATATTTAAAAAATATCCAAAACCTATCCAATTATTATTGGATGATTTTATTTAGATCATGAGTCAACTTAACTTTTACTTTAATGATTTTTTGACTTTTTTAAATTGAATATGAGTTTATAATAAAATAATTTTTTCAAACTTTTCTAAAGAGCCCATCCTCTCCCTTATAAAAAGCCCTCACTTTCTACCCATTTCTCATACTTCTCAAGCCTTTGGATCGTAAAAACTCTTCTCCAATAATCTATCAAGATTCCTATATTCATCATAGAATCCTTACCTTAGGCATAAAGCACTTCAAGAAACCCTTTTGGTTCAAACCAAAGGGAGTTACCTGATTTAAAGGTAACATCTTCTCTTAAGTTATTTTGTTTTATTTTACTTCTTCAACCCATAAACTCTTTTTATTCCATTTTTTTATAACAACACCAGTATCCTCAATATAATATGATTTTTTTATGATAATTATTTTAACTACACTTACACACACCTATATCTAATGGGTGAAAAACATATTGTTTCTCTAGATGGAAAACTAACGCCTCACGAAGCGATGATTGTTCAAATATCTCCTACCACCGCTTACGGTAGCCATTATAATGGAACTGTATTTATATATGATATATATTATGTTTTTTTCTGTATTATTCTGTAATTTTTATTTACAAACATACCTTTATGCTTTCCAATATGTGTAAACACGATAATTTCATTTGATGAAGTGTGGACTACCACCTCTTCAAGGTGATATGATTCATTCATGACATACATGGAACGTATAAAGATGGAGTTAATGAAATTATGTAACATATATATCATATGATATTATACTGGAATTATAATATACCTATGTATCACTAATTTTTCATTCTATTAAATATTAAATAGAAATGAAAGTAGCATTCATGCATACGTACGGCTTACCGTCTCCATGAACAGTGCATTTCATTTCTTATCTCCAAGTGTTATTTACTATTATAAATATATATATATATATATATATACTATATATATGATATATATTATATCTAAATCATTAATATCATTCTGGAGATAATGGATTTTTGACCACATGGACAAATTGTAATTATAACAAGTTCATTTTTAACTCAAATTCCGAACATCGACAAAATGTCTAATATGAACTAAAATAATTAACTAACTGTTATTTAAAGGTAATAAGTGATATAAAAGTAATGATACACATTAAAAAGTTTATTAAGAAATTAGAAATTAACTTAAGTTTATTATTTAGGAAGAACAAGGGACATAAGAGTCAAGTTGGACACAAGGTAAGTGATTTCTTATCTCAGTTTTAATTCCGTGAATATTTCCATTGTTCACCACTTATTTATTGCATGTGGTGTATTTTGTACTGAAATTTGATATATATATTATCATTATTCAATTTATATTCATGTTATTCTGTGATTCATTTGGTGGTTATTAACTTTTTCTCAAATTACTTGATTGATGACAATGTGGTAAGGATTTTTCATCTCACTTTTTATTCCCATGAGATTCATGATATATTAGCCAATATTTTATTTTTTGTGGTGAATTTACTACCCATGATTGTATTATTTGTGTAATATAATTTAATTTATGGGTATTTACATATTCATTGTGTGATCTTTCTTTCATGGTGTGTATGTTTCGTAAGTTACCAAATCGGTAAGGGAACCTTTCACCCTCCTCTTTTTAAAAGACTTATTTTTGTTATATCATTTAATTTACATCTTATTATGTTGGGATATTTTATTATATATCCTTATTGATGTAAATTTTATGTCCAAGTAATGATATATCATTTTCTATCTCATAAAATTATTTTCTGAATTTTAAAGTGATGTTGTTAGGCTGTCGAATTTATGTAAGAAAACTTCTTAACCCAATTTCAATTTTTTGGTTAAATATCTACTTCTTGATTATATCATGATATAAATATGTTTGAATAACCTGTTATTGTTTTACACTTAATATTCACTTATATTGAGTGTATTTATATTTTTCACACATAATTATGTAATTTATTTATCCTTAATCTAAGGATACCTTCTTTATAATGGATTTCATCTCAATTTACATTTCCATTGAGACTTCGTTGTTGATATGCACCAATTCACTCTTATATGGTGTATATACTATACTTTGGCATATTATATCATGAATACCTTTATTCTCATGATATTATTAAGTTTTTATTAAATGTTATTACTAAATTATTTTTATTCAAGGATCTCTCATTTTGTTAAAAACTATTTAACTAAAATATCGTTTTAAATGTTTTAAAGGTTTATTCTTCTAAATCGTTCACATTAATGTTCATGTTTTAAAAATGGTTTTAAGGATTTATTCATATGTACATTAATTTTTTGAAATTGAAATCTCTTTCAAAAGATTCAAAGTGGTATGGGACACTTTGATTCAAAAATATCTTTATTTAAAATTTTAAATGGTTTTGAAAATGGTTTGATAAAAGCTTTGATTTTGTCAATATTTTGAAATTATATATTGTGATTTCAATGTGGAAATGTTATCTTTCCATTATGATTGTTTTATGGGTTTTGAATATGTTATGTCTATTGGGTATTGTTTATGTATACGGGTGGTTCTATGATACACCTAGGGAGGGTGAGCCCGAGATAGCTCTTCAATGCATTGGGTAATGTGGCGGAGGTAAACATGAATGTTTCTCATAAGATATTTAGGGAATATACTGTGATGGTTATTCCAAATATTACTCTCTATGTAGCTATGATAGCTAAAATTTAATTTTGATATGGATTCCACAAGTTGCCTTTATGATTTATGATTTTTGTGTGTTATTCATAAATCATATGATTTCATGAGATATGTTATGATTAAAAAGTATGGTTTCATTGTTTTGTATTTATTAATGGGATAATGTTTTCATTCCTTATTTTATATTCTTTGCTAAGATTTTTATGCTCATCCCAAGTTTTTGAAATGTTTTCTACAGGACTTAAATATGAATAAGGTTCAAGGATGGGATCAAGGAAAAGTCATGTTGTCTAAAACATGGAACTAGACATGACTCTTTTTTCAAGAGTTTTTATTTTATGAAAAAAATGGATACTGAGTGGAGTTGTCTACATGTAATATTCATGTTTTTATGTAAATGTTATAACCTAATTCTCTAAAACTCTAAACCTAAAAAGATCCTCAATGTGAATTATCCATTTAATTCAAGATTATGTAATGTTTAAGAATAGGTCCTTATATTAAATGTATATAATATAGTTTTTTTATTGTATTTTGATTATAAATTTTATTTTATTTAAATTCTGTATTGGTACTTGATTTTTCTGATTTTGTGGTGTTTTTTCTGATTTAGTGTGTTGTTACGTCACATTGCACTAGTGCTACAATGTGATATTATATAACACTGCCATATTTCCCTTTATCATTGGTTCTATAAGAACTAATAAAGGGGTCCTTTATCAGTGCTAAATAAAAGCACTGATAAAATACTAGGTCTTTTAATCTTGCTCTTATAGTCAATGCTTCTCCAACACTAATAAAGTCCATCTTAAGTGTTGTTAAAGGCCTGTTTTTTAGTATTTTTTCTTTGAGGACCTGTTTTGGGTTTTTCATGGTCAAGTGGGATAGTTAAATTTTGGTTCAAAAATTAGGATATGGTATGGATCTGAGTTTTAGGAGAGACTTTAATATTGTATTTTATTTTTTATTTTATTTTTGGTTTGTACCTGTGGTCAGCTCAGTGGGTGGTTTTGTGTGTTATATGTCATCATTTATTTTATTTATCATGTTTAGTTTTATTTACCCTTTATGTATACTCATATTTGTATGATATTTATTTATTTTTTTGTGATTATGAACTCTAATACAAGGGGTATAGTCTTCTTATAATACCACCCTAGACCCCTATTGCTAGTTGGAAACCTCTAATGTATGGGGAGTCATGCCTAAGGACTTGCATAATTATGGTCTAGTTACTATTAATATATTGAGCCTTATCATAATGTCAAAAAGTGGTATTATAGCCATTTTATTTTTTTTATTACTATTCTGAGGAGTTGGTAAACAGGAGAATCAAGAATGTGTTGGTTCCTGTGATGAAACTTGTACTGGTGCATCACAGACACCTTTTCCAATGTAAGTACAAGTTACCATGGTCATGGGATTTATGTTCTTGGTTTATGATGTTACAATTTATGTGATTTTCACCATAGGTGATACACGTACAGTTTGAGATTTAAGGTTTATGAGTTATTGGTTTTCAGCTCTTAGCACATTGGAAAGAGACTAATCTAGGGATTTTGACTCTTAGCCTAAAGAGGCAAGAGTCATATCATGTATCATATTTTTAACATATTATCCACATGAGATAGTACTACTAGGGTGATTTTTTTCTGAACACAGAGGCTTGATTTTTTAAAGTTTCAGTAATTGCTCATACGACATTTTCTCAGATAAGTACTTATTATAATTCTACTCAATTGGAAAGACTTGTAACTATATGTTTATTTCTGATTTTAGGTCTTATGGATCCTATATTGATAATTTTGGTATTATATATTTGGTAAAGGATGAGTATAGGATCTGAGAGGCTAGTAAGGGGAGTTCAGTATCTTAGGGATAAACCTATTGGGGTGTTTTTGGCTTTTGTTTTATTATATAAAGTTCAAATAAAAACTTATATAGTATTTTCCCGCATATCTTTGAATGGTTATCTAATTAAATGAATTTTTTGGCTATAGATGTTTAATATGGGTCGTTTGGGAAGACACCATTGGTTATATCCCTCAGGGTGGGTGTGTTGTGTTTCTCAAAGGAATAGTCTTGTAGGAGGATACTTAGTGAGGATTGGTACCTTGTGATTAGATAGTTTGGAATGAAATGTTTGGTGGTTATATTATGAGACCCTTTAGTGGGTGGTTTGTAAAGTGACACCTATTATTTTTATGGGACCCATGATTTGATGTTTTGGAATGTGAGTTACTACTATTGTTTGAGATGGGATCATATAGAAATCCCATGGTTGAGACATTATAGTAGGCAGTTTGGCACATTGGATGTAGGTTGGCCTTGAGATGGGAATCGTGTGGTGTTACCCTAATTTGAGACATTCTTTGAGTTTTTCTTAGGGCTAGGTGGTTGGACCTAGTAACCCTAGTGAGACCATAACTTCGGATTAGGTTGGATACCTAGAGACCATAGACATGGCTTTAACACTAGTGAGTCGATTTTTAGTTTCTTATGAGGGAAACCCATGATTGGGGGTGGCTCAGAGTTTGTGTTTTATTTAGTTTGGGAAGCACAGGTAGGTACTTCTTGGTGAGATCAGTACATCTAGGGTGAAATCAAGTTTTTTTCATGGACATAGCAATACCTTTGTGTGTTTTAGAGTAGAAGTTCTATAAGCACTAGCATTGTGGGTTCAAAATTGATTATAAGGGAAGGAATATTTGTGTACCTATCATTGTTTTTGTAGGTTTTTTGGTACATGTTGAGAATGTGGGTAGATTATTTTGGTTTTGGTATGTCATCGGGTGGTGGATAAGCATGTAGATGAGATCGACGCAATTTGGGGCTAAGCGTGTTGGTGTTATTTCCAAAGAGGAGTTCCTGAGCACTCCTAGTTGGCTTGAACTGACATGTGGAAAGGTAAATTTCCAGTGGTCTTGAGTAGTAGGACTTGAAATGAGTAAGGTTTAATGATCTTTCTGGGTAAGAGAACCTATAATATAAGTCCCCAACCTTAAACATTACTTAATCTTGAGTTACATCAAGAATACACGTTGAGGATCTTTTCAGGTTTAGAGTTTTAGATAATTAGATCATAAATCATGCATTACATTCCACATTTAAACCAAGTGGTTACATAAAAGATAGTACCCATTTTTCCATCAATGGAAAAATAAAACATGGATTCTTTATTGACACTTCCTTGACACTATCATCACATCATGTACCTTTCCCTTGAACTGTGAAAAACATTTCAAAAACTTGGGATGAGCATAAAAATCTCAGTAAGGGATATAAAAGTATGAAATGAAAACATTAGTCCATGTATAAAATCATAATTTACTCATAAAACATAAGCATTTTATCATACCTCATCAAATCATGAATAAATCATAGAAATCATAAGACATAAAGGTAACTTGAGGCATTCATAAAATTCTTACGTAGGGAGTAACCCTCACGGTTACGTTTGGAATACCCATCACAGTATATTCACTAAATCTCTTCGTAGAAACCTTAACGTTTAACCCCTTCACATTACCCAATGCATTGGAGAGCTATATCAGGCTCACCCGCCCTTAGTTTATCACGGAACCACCCATCTTCATAACAATGCCCAAGAACCATAACATAATCGTATCACATAAAACATGCATAAACAAAACATAACATTTCCACTTTTCAATCACAATATATCAATACAACACATTGATATAAAAACATTATGAAAACCATTTTCCATACAAAAATAAAAGAAAAGTAAAATATGGTATTTATTTTTCATTAAAAAAAAGTTATGGCTTGTAGAGGAAGTCGAAGCTCAAATAATGGTCACGACGGCTGAGAAGTCGTTGTCACCGCATACGTACGACAAAAAAACATTCCCTTTTATCATTTAGTAAACACTTCATATAAAAAAGATTCCTTTTAAATAAAAATAAAATTCAAAGGGGTTTATACACCGTATAAAATAAAGTTGTGTATAAAACAAAATATGCCTCAATGAAAGGAGATTGAGACGAAGTCTCATACCTCGGGTCCGACTTGACTCGATAATTCTTTAACGTCATGAATAATAAACTTGAGTTAATTTCTACTTGCTTAAGAACATTTTTCAAGTTCATTATTCCTTTTATATCACTTATTACCATGTTATGAACACTATGTAATTATTTATGTTAATAATGGTCGTTTTGTCAATCATTGGTACTTGAGTCAAAAATAAACTCTTTATAATTACAAGTTGTTCATGTGGTAAAATATCCATTATATCCAGAATTATATTCATTATGTAGATATCATATATATATCATATATATCCAGTATATACATGCATTTATAATATTACATAACATTTAGAGGTAAGAAATGAAATGCACCGTTCATGGAGACGGTAAGCCGTACGTACGCATGAATGCTACTTTCATTTCTATTTCCTATTTAATGGAATTGAATCATAATTATATAAAGGTATATTATAATTCCAGTATAATATCATATATAATATCATTAACTTCATCCTTTATATGTCCCACATATGTCATTAACGAATCAAATCACTTTGAGGGGGCGGTAGTCCACATTTCCTAAAATGAAGATATCGCGTTTACCCATAATGGAATCCATAAAGGTATGCCATAAATGAAAAATACATAATTTTAAGGAAAACATAAAAATATTATATATCATATATAAATATATTGACATCTTAATGTCCACCTTTGAAGGTTTTATAAGAATATTGAACAATCATCATTTCATGAGGCAGAAATTCGCCATCCACGGAAACAATATGTTCTTAAACCATTAGATGTAGGTGTGTGTAAGTGTAGCTCAAATAATTCTTATAACAACATCCTAGTATATTTAACATACTGGTTTTGTTACAAAATAAATGAATAAAAAGAGTTTAGGGGGTTGGAGAAGCAAAATAAAACAAAAGAACATTAGAGAAGACTTTACCTTTAAATCGGGTAACTCCTCTTGGTTTGTACCAAAAGGGTTTTTTGAAGAGCTTTCTGCCTAAGGTAATGCTTCTATGATGAAGAGAGGGATGTGGAGAGATAAAATGAGCAGATCTTGACCGATCCAATGTCTTGAGAAGTGTGTGTAAAGAGGTAGAGGTGGGGGCCTTTTATAAGAGGAGAGGAGGGGCACTCTTGGAATGTTATAAAATGTTACTTTATATTGAAATGTGTTTCGGATTTAAAAGGTCCCACATTGATATATTTAAAGGATAGGGTTATAAGGGTTATAAATATACTCATCCAATAGGTCTTTTACAAGTTTAATTCTTAGATTTTACATTATCTTTTCATTTTATTTAAATCATTCATTAATGAGGTAATCGTTGTATCATCATGATGTCATAAATAATTTAATTTATTTAATGTCTAAAAATTATAAAAAAAATACTATGATATAGGAAATAATTTTATATTTCCAATGACTATTTATAGTCCAATATATCATTTATGTAGAAAAAATTAAAAAAAATTACTCAGGTGATACATTCTTTGTTATATTTAACTTTCTTTAAAAATAAAAAGATAAAAAGTCATTATCACACAAAAGTTATTCCATGGGGTCCCCAAGTTTGGAAAAAGTCATCCCATGGTCGGCCATGACACAACCATTAGAATTAGGACACATGTTGGGGTCATTTTTTATTATTATGATATTATTTTATTGTCTTTAACTACCCGATTACTAATTAATCAAGATAATAAAAGATAATTACCGTTGTTACTATTCATAATGTCCAAAAACAAAATAATATTGATTACATAATTTGGACCCTATGATTAAAAATATGTAATCCATTTTACCAAATTCCAAACACAGAAATTGCAATAATTAATTTAAAAATAATTCTCGTTGTCAAAACAAATAGCGGGTTTTTTAGAAACAATATCTATGAAAGGTTTGGCACTTGTTTATGCCCAATTCCAAAGTGAAATTAATCCCAATGACTACAATTGGATTACATGGTAAAAATATATTCTATTTACACTTTAAAAACAATTAAAAATATAATCTAACCATATAATTAAATTAGATTAAAATGCAGTTTTGTTGTAAAATGCAGTATTTTTCACTATTCATAAAAAATGAACATTATCAGAAAAATACCAAAAATTTATCAAAAGTAAATTTCAATGTACCAATAATAAAGAATAAGTTTATTTTGAAAAATATAGCTTATAAAATTGTCAAAATTTTGATTTAAAAATGTTTTTCCATCAAAAGGCAGTAAAACAATCTTTTAAAAATATTAGTGTATTCCATGCTTAAGATTGGATTTATTCTCATTTTAAGCATCTAAAACACTATCTAATTAATAAATAGACATAGATAAGAATATCTATTATTCATTACTTACTTGAGATGTTACATCCTTCCCCCCTTTAGAAAATTGTGTCCCCGCAATTTATTTACTTCTCAAATATGTTGGGGTATTTATCCCTCATTGCATTTTCAGATTCCCATGTTGCCTCTTCAATCATGTGGTTTTTCCAAAAAAACCTTTACTTGATGAATCACCTTATTCCGCAACACTTGATCCCTGTGGTCAAGAATATGGACTGGTTGTTCCTCATAAGATAGATTCTCTTCCAGCTGAACTACCTCTGGACTCAAAACATGAGATGGATCTGGCACGTACTTCCTTAACATTGAAACATGAAAAACATTGTGTAACTGAGATAAAATTGAAGGTAGAGCCACTCGGTATGAAACTGATCAAACTCTCTCCAGAATTTCATATGGTCCAATGAACCTTGGACTCAGCTTTCCTTTCTTACCAAATCGCATCACACTTTTCCATGGTGAAACTTTGAGAAAAACATGATCACCTACCTCAAAAGAGAGATCCTTCCTCCTGTAGTCCGCATAACTCTTCTGCCTGCTCTGAGCTGTTCTCATGTGTTTCTGTATCAGCTGAACTTTTTCTGCCAACTCTTCTACCAATTTTGGTCCCATCCACTTCCTTTCACCCACTTCATCCTAGAAAGCTGCAGTTCGACACCGCTTCCCATATAATGCCTCAAATGGTGTCATCTGTATACTGGAATGAAAAATGTTATTATAAGAAAACTCAACCAAAGAAATATGTTGGTCCCAAATTCTCTGATATCCATCGAACAAGCACATAGCATATCCTCCAAAGTCTGAATTGTTCATTCTGACTGCCCATCTGATTGAGGATGAAAAGCTGTACTAAAATTTAATTTAGTACCCAACGACTTCTGAAGGCCTTTCCAAAAGTTATAAGTGAACCTGGGATCACGGTCAGATACAATGGAGAGAGGAACTCCATGTAACCTAACTATATCTTTAAGATACAAATGGGAAAGTTGATCTAGGGAAAAAGTATCTCGTATAGCAAGGAAATGAGCAGATTTAGTCAAGAGATCAACTATAACCCAGATTGCATTATTACCTTGAGGTGTCTTCGGCAATCCCACAACGAAGTCCATGGATATATCCTCCCATTTCCACTCTGGCACTGGTAAAGTTTGAAGCATCCCTTTCGGTAACTACTGCTCTGCTTTTACCTATTGACAAGTCAAACACTTCACAATAAAATCAGCAATATCCCTTTTCATTCCGTCCCACCAGTAATACTCCCTAAGATCTCTATACATCTTAGTACTGCCTGGATGAACTGAAAACGAAGAACTATGAGTTTCATATAACAACTCTCTCTTCAACTGTGAATCAAAAGTCACACACAATCTCTTCCCAAAACTCAAAACACAATCATTATCAATGTTGAATTTAGGCAACTTACCCTTCTAAACCAGCTCTACCTTTCTCTACAACTTGTTGTCTTGCTTCTGTGCTTTCTTAATTCTGTCTGATAGAGAATATTTCACTGATACTTGAAACAAAAAAGAAGTAAATCCTTCACCAAAAACTTCTATGCCAAATTTCATCAAATCCTTAACCAAAGTATCACGTTCCAAATGCAACATTGTTAATGAAGCATTACTTTTTCGAATCAAAGCATCAGCCACTTTATTTTCTTTTCCCGGATGGTAATGAATTGTACAATCATAATCCTTGATTAATTCTAGACAACTCTTCTATATCATGTTCAATTATTTCTGAGTGAATATATACTTTAAACTTTTTTGATCGGTATATATTTCACACTTTACTCCATACAAATGATGCCTCCAAATTTTTAAAGCCAAAACAATAGTAGGTAATTTCAAATCATGTGTAGGGTAATTTACCTCATGATTTTTCAACTGACGTGAAGCATAAGAAATTACCTGATCATTCTACATTAGGACACAACCAAGTCCTTTCAATGAATCATAACTGTAGATAACAAACTCCCCATTCCTGGAAGGTAGTTCCAAAACTGGAGCATTCACCAATATTCTTTTCAATTCCTGAAAACAATCATCACATTCTTTTGTCCAGATAAACTTAACACCCTTCCAAGTTAGCTTAGTCATTGAACTAGATAACCATGAAAAATTTCTAACAAACCTTCGGTAATATCCTACCAAACCAAGAAATCTATGAATCTCGGTTACATTTGTGGGTCTTTCCCATTATTCCACAACCTTTGTTTTTGCAGGATCAACAGTTATCCCATCTTTAGAAACAATGTGACCAAGGAAAAAAAATTGTTGCAACCAAAACTCACACTTGTTGAATTTACCATACAATTTATTTTCTTTTAAGGTTTGAAAAATAACCCTTAAATATCTTTCATGCTCCTCTTTACTTTTATAAAACACCAAAATATCATCAATGAAAACAACCACAAACTTATCCAAGAACTCATGGAAAATTCTATTCATAAGGTCCATGAATACAGTAGGTGAATTGGTTAGCCCAAAAGGAATAACTACAAATTCATAATGGCCATATCTTGTACGAAACGCGGTCTTCGGAATATCTGCTTCCTTTACCTTCAACTGATGGTACCCCGATCTCAGGTCAATCTTTGAAAAATACTGAGCTCCCGGGAGCTGATCAAACAAATCATCGATATGAGGCAAAGGATATTTGTTCTTAACAGTGATGTTATTCAAGTCTCTATAATCAATGAAAAGTATCATTGAACCATCTTTCTTTTTAACAAATAAAACAGTAGAACCCCATAGTGATGTGCTAGGTCGAATGAAACCTTTCTCTAATAAATCTTGCAATTTCTCCTTCAACTCTAAAAGTTCAATTTGATCCATTTGATAAGGGGGTTTTGAAATTGTCTTAACATCAGAAACTAAGTCGACAGTAAACTCAACTTCCCGATCTGGTATTATTCCAGGCAAATCATCAGGAAAAACAGCAGGATACTCATTTACCACTCACACATCATTAATCTGAATAGTTCCCTTGTTTTCAACAATATGTGCAAGGTAACATTCATTTCCATCTTTTAAAAGTTTCTCAGCCTCTTGATATGTTATCAACAGTAAGGGTTCATTATTGTACACAAACTGAAAGTCTTTCTGAAAAGAAACTTCTTTAGCTCTACAGTCAATCTTAGCATGGTAAATAGAGATTCAATCCATACCCAGGATAACATCAAACTCTACTATAGGTAAAACAATAAGGTTTGCAAGTAGGTTCTTTCCACAGATAAGGATAGGAATATTATTATAAATTCTTTTTGCCTCAACATTTCCCCATGTGTTTTTACCACAAGTTCATGAGTCATTTCTTGAGATGGTATTCCCATTTTACTAGAAAATATTTCAGAGATGAAAGAATGTGTAGACCCTGAATCAAACAAAACACTGGCATAATCTGAAAAAACAAACAAAGTACCTGATACCACTTCATTGATGGCCCAAAATCTGCTGAAGTAGATGCAAAGGATTTCACCACCCCTTTATTCTTGTATTCTAACTGCTTCCCATCACTCGAGCTCTTTTTCGGACACTCGTTTGCATAGTGACCCATCTCATTGAACTTAAAACATTTCACTAACTTTAAATCAAATTTGCTCTTACCATCACCCTGATATTTTTCAGTGCAATCACGAGCCTTATGTCCCATCTTACCACATCGGTAGAACTTTCCAGAATTCAAAATACATTCCCCAACATGCCTTTTACCACATTTATCACAAACTAGAAACTTAGTTTTCTTACCATCAGACCATTTTGAAGAATTCTTCCCTTTCTCCTTCCACCCAGGTCTCTTCTTCTATTGGTTGTTATAGAACATTTGATCATCTAAAAACTCCATTTACACCTTCTTAGCACATCGAACAAGCTTTTCATAACTTTTGAACTCACAAGAAGCCAATGCCCTTCGATATTTTGGCTTTAATCCTGAGTAAAAACGATTAATTTTACTATCAAGGTCTCAGATAAAATTTGGAGCATACCTTTCCAATCAAGTGAACCTCTCTTAATAAGCAGCCACTGAGTCATCATCTTGCCTCAATTCCAAGAATTGTTTTTCCATCCTAAGTCAAACAGCCTTAGGAAAATAATTCTCAAGAAACATACCTTTGAATTCATCCCAGTCGAGAGCATCAATCTTATCAGCATCCCTGATATTTTTAACCATCGACCACCACTGATCTGCTTCACCCTATAAACGGTAAATTGAAATACTAACCTTTTGATTGTCTGAACACCCCATGACATCGAAAATCTTCTCTAGTGCTTTAATCCACCCTTCAGCTAGCACAGGGTCAGATGATCCTCTGAATGATGGGGGATGTTGCCTCATGAAATGTTCCACCACTGACATGTTCATCTGCGATTGATCTGGCTGATCTCGTGCATGGATACCACCATCATTTATCACTTCATTCAACTGCGTCATTACTGCAACAAACTATTCAGTTCCAATTCCAACCATCTCAGCATGCTGATTCGGAAGGTCATTTCCTTCTGTATGTCTTCCTAGCACTACTTCCCTGTTTCCTCTGCGGAAAACCATTCTGAACAAACATGTCTTAGATGAAGCAACATGGTAATCTTCAAATTCTATATCATTTCAATTTGACCATAACAAAAAAATATTTTTGGATAATCATTTAATAGAATTCTAACTCCTAAAGTTATCTAAACCGACCTGTGATACCAACTATAAGGACCCAACCTTAAACATTACTTAATCTTGAGTTACTTCAATAATACACGTTGAGGATCTTTTCAGGTTTAGTGTTTTAGATAATTAGATCATAAATCATGCATTACATTCCACATTTAAACAAAGTGGTTACATAAAATATAGTACTAATTTTTCCCATCAACAGAAAAATAAAACATGGATTCTTTCTTGACACTTCCTTGACACTAACATCACATCATGTACCTTTACCTTGACCTGTGAAAAACATTTTAAAAACTTGGTATGAGCATAAAAATCTCAGTAAGGGATATAAAAGTATGAAATGAAAACATTAGTCCATGTATGAAATCATACTTTACTCATAAAACATAAGCATTTTAACATACCTCATAAAATCATGAATAAATCATAGAAATCATAAGATATAAAGGTAACTTGAGGCATTCATAACATTCTTACGTAGGGAGTAACCCTCATGGTTATGTTTGGAATACCCATCACAGTATATTCCTTAAATATCTTTGGAGAAACCTTAACATTTAACCCCTTCGCATTACCCAATGCATTGGAGAGCTATATCGGGCTCACCCACCCTTAGTTTATCACAGAACCACCCGTCTTCATAACAATGCCCAAGAACCATAACATAATCGTATCACATAAAACATGCATAAAGGAAACATAACATTTCCACTTTTCAATCACAAGATATCAATACAACACATTGATATAAAAACATTATGAAAACCATTTTCCATACCAAAATAAAAGAAAAGTAAAACATGGTATTTATTTTTCATTAAAAAAAAGTTATGGCTTATAGAGGAAGCTGAAGCTTAAATAATGGTCACGACGGCGGAGAAGTCGTTGTCGCCGCATACGTACGACAAAAAAACATTCCCTTTTGTCGTTTAGTAAACGCTTCGTATAAAAAAATATTCCTTTTGAATAAATTTAAAGGTCAAAGGGGTTTATACACCGTATAAAATAAAGTTGTGTATAAAATAAAATATGCCTCAATGAAAGGAGATTGAGAGGAAGTCCCATACCTCGGGTCCGACTTGACTCGATCGTTCTTTAACATCCTGAATAATAAACTTGAGTTAATTTCTACTTGCTTAAGAACATTTTTCAAGTTCATTATTCCTTTTATATCACTTATTACCATGTTATGAACACTATGTAATTATTTATGTTAATAATGGTCGTTTTGTCGATCATTGGTACTTGAGTCAAAAATAAACTCTTTATAATTACAAGTTGTTCATGTGGTAAAATATCCATTATATCCAGAATTATATGCATGATTTAGATATCATATATATCATATATATCCAGTATATACATGCATTTATAATATTACATAACATTTAGAGGTAAGAAATGAAATGCACCGTTCATGGAGACGGTAAGCCGTACGTACGCATGAACGCTACTTTCATTTCTATTTCCTATTTAATGGAATTGAATCATAATAATATAAAGGTATATTATAATTCCAGTATAATATCATATATAATATCATTAACTCCATCCTTTATATGTCCTACATATGGCATTAACGAATCAAATCACTTTGAGGGAGCGGTAGTCCGCACTTCCTAAAATGAAGATATCGCGTTTACCCATAATGGAATCCATAAAGGTATGCCATAAATAAAAAATACAGAAACTTAAGGAAAACATAAACATATTATATATCATATATAAATATAGTGACATCTTAATGTCCACCTTTGAAGGTGTTATAAGAATATTGAACAATCATCGTTTCGTGAGGCAGAAATTCGCCATCCATAGAAACAGTATATTCTTTAACCATTATATGTAGGTGTGTGTAAGTGTAGCTCGAATAATTCTTATAAAAAAATCCTAGTATATTAAAAATACTGGTTTTTTTACAAAATAAATGAATAAAAATATTTTAGGGGGTTGGAGAAGAAAAATAAAACAAAAGAATATTAGAGAAGACTTTACCTTTAAATCGGGTAACTCCTCTTGGTTTGTACCAAAAGGGTTTCTTGAAGAGATTTATACCTAAGGTAAGGACTCTAGGATGAATAGATGGATTTGGATAGATAAAATGAGCAGAGCTTGGCCGAGCCAATGTCTTGAGAAGTGTTTGTAAAGAGGTAGAGGTGGGGGCCTTTTATACGAGGAGAGGAGGGGAACTCTTGGAATGTTATAAAATGTTACTTTATATTGAAATGTGTTTCGGATTTAAAAGGTCACACATTGATATTTTTCGAGTATAAGGTGATAAGGGTTCTAAATATACTCATCCAATAGGTATTTGACAAGTGTAAGTCTTAGATTTTACATTATCTTTTCATTTTATTTAAATTGTTCATTAATGAGGTAATCACTACATCATCATGATGTCATAAATAATTTAATTTATTTAATGTATAAAAATTATAAAAAAAATACTATGATATAGGAAATATTTTTATCTTTCCAAATAATATTTATAGTTTAATATATCATTTATTTAGACAAAATTAAAAATGTTTTACTCAGGTGATACATTCTTTGTTATATTTAACTTTCTTTAAAAATAAAAAGATAAAAAGTCATTATCACGCAAAATTGATTCCATGGGGTCCCCAAGTTTGGAACAAGGCATCCCATGGTCGGGCATGACACAACCAGTTGCATTAGGACACATGTTGGGGTCATTTTTTATTATTATGATATTATTTTATTGTCCTTAACTACCCGATTACTAATTAATCAAGATAATTAAAGATAATTATCGTCGTTACTATTCATAATGTCCAAAAACAAAAGAGTCTTGATTACATAATTTGTAACTTTTGATTCCAAATTTTTAATCCATTTTACCAAATTACAAACACAGAAATTTCAATAATTAATTTAAAAATAATTCTCGTTGTCAAGACAAATATAGGGTTTTTTTAGAAACAATATCTATGAAAAGTTTGTCACTTGTTTATGCCCAATTCCAAAGTGAAATTAATCCCAATTACCACCATTGTATTACATGGTAAAAATATATTCTATTTACACTTTAGAACAAATTAAAAAGATAATCTAACCATATAATTAAATTAGATGAAAATGCATTTTTGATGTAAAATGCAGTATTTTTCACTATTCATAAAAAAATGAACATTGTCAAAAAAATACCAAAAATTTATCCAAAGTAAATTTCAATGTCCCAATAATAAATAATAAGTTTATTTTGACAAATAGAGTTTATAAAATTGTCAAAATTTTTATTTAAAAATGGTTTTCCATCAAAAGGCAGAAAAATAATCTTTTAAAAATATTAGTGTATGCCATGCTTAAGATTGGATTTATTCTCATTTTAAGCATGTAAAACACTATATAATTCATAAATAGACATAGATAAGAATATATATTATTCATTACTTACTTTGGATGTTACATATAATTCCTTGGGTTTCATGGAATTGACATGTGAGGGGCATGATCAATTGTTGAATTGGGATTTTGATACTAGTTTGGTTGTGATGTGACTCACGGGATCATGAGTTGGGTTATAGTGACCAGGTGGTATGGAAAAGTACACTACTTAATTTAAAAAGTAAATAAAGTTTTCACACATAATTAATGTGTGGATCTTGTGGAGTTTAAAATGGCGATGATAGTGAGTGGGAAAAAGATCAGTGGAAATTTTGGTGTGATGGTCTCAAGAAAGGTGAATTGTAAAATTAGATGAAATGGAAGGAGTGGCCTATGAAAAAAGGACATTTGGAAATGGATTGGGTAAGGTTTATCCATGTGTTGGTTAAGTTCAAGTTTTTCCAAGGGTGATGTGAGTGTGGATTGGGAGGAGTGGCACATGGGTTTGTCTAAGGTGGCACTTGAGGAGAGATTTTAGGTAAATCCATGTGGTGGTGAGTGCACAAATTGTTGATGAAGGAAGTGACTCTTATTTTTGGATAGAAAGCTTAGAAGGTACTGAGAATTATGTTATCATGTTCCGATAATGGGTTTTGAGATACATTTTAGTTAAATCTTGGGAATGTGTGGGTTTGGCCATATCCAATCATCGCTTTTGGGAATGGATAGGGCATGGGCCATAGTGTTTGGGTTTTGATCAAGTTGGTGGATACAAGAGACCTGCGATGGTGGGGATTTTGATATCATTAATCAAAAACAAGACCTCATTCAGTTAAGGTTGTATATTAGGGAGACCATATGGTAGGAAGCTTTGATAATAGTTAGGTTCCAACGACCAGGTGAGGGATAGAATTGAGTTCAGTTTTCTTAGTGTTTAGAGTCTAAGTGTGGATGTCAGGATTAGTTTGAAGTAGGAGTGATCTGAGTTTTATTTGGATTGAATTTTTTTATTATAGTGTAAAAATGATGTGGGTTCATTTAACTAGTGACCAAAATTATGGAATCACACTAGGTGTTAGGCTCAAGGTGGTTGTGATAGTCCAGATGTGTTGAATCAGGTTTTTCCAAAACTGGAGGTTGGGTTCAATTATGGTCTGAATGGTATAGGCCTTGACCTAGGGATTTCACCTGGTGTTGGGAGTGGACTTAAGTGATCTAATATGAAAAATCAAGGGGTTTCTCCTACATTAGGGTCAACACATTGATATTTTTTAAAAGTTTAGTGGCATTTGAAGTCTGAGCATCTATGTTGGGCTTGGGATGGCTCAAGATAACCCAAACATGATTGGGTTAGGAAATGTAAATGCTCATGGTAGATCATGTTAGTGGGCATGGATGGTTGAGAATTTAACCTTGGAGTTGCACTATGGGTTAGACATGGACCTTAGAAATTATGTTCAAGTGGTTGTAGGGTTCCTAGAATATTAAACATCATGGATGGGTGTTTGGGGAACATATCTTCAGGTGCAGCCAAGCATCTTTGAGGAAAATTTAGTTAGAGTAGTTTCAACTTACATTTTTTCATACATTTGGATACTATCGGTTAGGAACTATATTGTACACATCATATGGGGTGTAATGAGAGTGTCTCAGGTATTGTTCAGGGATTTCTAGGAGAATATGGCATGTATAGACCTCTAAATTGATGGTTGGCATGCATTTATTTTACTTAGGAATCTGGAATAGGGAGTCACACCAGTTTTGGTTCGATGTTATCTTTGTTGATCAGGCGTGAAAAGTTGTAAAACATGCTAGGTATTCCAAATAAATATAGTTATGGGGTTATAATAGGTAATTTCAGTGGTAGTAGGACTAAACTAGTGGAATCGATAGTTATGACCTAAGTCCTATAGTGGGGATAAATACAAGTTGGGTGGTTCATTGGGTGGTGACACAAGAATGTATTAGTAAGGATAGGCTTGAGTAAGTTCCATCCTAGTGTTTGAGAATAGTTACAGGTGTTGGATCATGTCTCGGTGGCTTAAGCGGTATAAATTAGAGTTTGTTCTTTAGAATCATGTTTGTACTTTCAAGTTAGAACATGTTAATTTCAATATATTTGATGATCGGAATAGGTTGGGATAGATTTATGAATAACCACTAATACTTCTTAGAGAAAAGAAGTATTAAGGTATATCCTTGTAAAACCCCATGTCCATACAGTGGGTTTAAATTCAAATGGAGTTCGAACTTTTTGTTTGGTGGATGGTATGGATTTTGAACCAAACATCATAAAGGTTTTATAAAGGTTTTAACTCCTAAAAGTACCCAATTTTAACTTGTAATGAAGTTATATAGGGTGTATAGGTGTCTTATGAGTGTCTTAGAGGTTTGGGGCTCAGATTTAAGCTTTTTCAAATTTTAAAAAAGGGTGCACAATTAATGTTAAATGTTTACCCCAATTTTGTAGCCTGAAATACATAGGCACAAATTTTATAAAATTAATGTGGAAGGTCTAAGAGAATTATACAAGTGTTTACAGAGTTTCAGATGGTCTCACATGTTTGGTTCATGGTTTATCAAACTATGTGTCATAACCGTGTGAGGTGGTTGGCCTTAGAAATTGGAGGGTTTATGGTTTGGAAAACCCTATGTCTAAACCATGTGGTTTCCTAGAATATCATTAAAATAGTGTATTTATCAATTTTCCCTCAGTTATTTTAACTCCCCCTCCCTTTCTCTTCCCCTCGTGTGCATGGACTAAAGGAGGGTTCCTCCCCCTTTCTCCCTTCTTCAATACTCTCTAATGAGAAGTTTTCAGTGGATTTAAAAAACTAATTTAAGGTATGTTTAACCTTCCATCATCCTCAATTGGTCCTCTATTACCTTAATTTTAATTTCCATCTTCCTTAGCTAGGTCTTCTTTAGAAATTCCACCATAGCATGGTGGAATCACCCGATTCACATGGGACTTTCGAGTATCCTAGGATAAGGGCATCCTAAGATTCTATTTACACATTTTTTACTCAATTATTTGTCAAGGTATGTCATCATTCTAGTTTTTCTTGAGTTTTTTCCCAAATTAAAATTAAATTAATTTTGGAATAAATGTCATTGTTTAGTTATTTGGCTTAGTGTAGGTCCAGGGGTGTGTCATAGGTGGTTGGAACCATGTGACTTGTGGAATTAATGGATAGATAAGTTTTGGTGAGTTATTAATATTTATAAAAAGTTTTATTTGGTTTAATTAATTAATGAAACATACTATAATTAATTAGTTAATGAAATTTTAATTCAGATGGAAACCCAGTTAGTTAGAATGGGTTTGATAAATCTTTTATGGGGATCGGTAGGCCTTATAAGAGTTTCTAGACCTTGAAAATTTAATTATAAATATTTATATGAGGTAGGTGGTCCCTAAACTTGACCCATAGAATTTTATATCTTCAATTTCATGTGTTCTATGGTTGTTTTAACTTCACCAAGCATAAACTAATTCCCCTTTAGAATTAAAATGCCTTGGTTTGAAAAACATTTTGAAATGGTCCTTGTTTTGGAATTGATATTGGTTTTATTAAATGATATTTTGGGTTGGATTTTGATATGGAAATGTGAAATGATATTTTTTGACAAAAATTAATGGGACTATAAAAGTGGTTTTTGGTTGGAATGGAAATGGGTAATGTTCTTAATGGTGTGTGTGTGTTCTTGGTATTTTGAAATGTTATTGAAATGGTAATTAAAAATTCATTTAGAAATGATCATTTAGAATCAGAACTAGAAATGGGGACTTGGAGTTGTTTTTGGAAAAAAATTCTTGAAATTATTTTTGTAATAGAAAATTAAATGGATTTTTTATAATGGAATTGGAAACTAATTTATTATTCTTTATGGTTATATTTTATCTATAGTATTGATGTTATGTGTATACTACCTTAGTGTTATTGATGGTTAGAATAGGGTGAATGCTTCCCCTAGGGGACATTGGTATTTATTTTTAACTTAGGGTGAGCACTTCCCTCCAGGGATGTTGGTTATAGTTATCCCAGGGTGAATACTTCCCCTATGGGACACTAGTTATAGTTAACCTAGGATAAATATTTCCACTGGGGATGCATGTGATGGTTAATCCTAGGGTGAATGTTTCCCCTAGATGGACGTAGGGCTCTGAGAATGGGTATATTTTCCCTGTATTATGGTTTGGACCAAGGATGGGTATATTTCCCCTGGTCAGGAGTTAGATAGTTAGAATAGTCTATGCAACATGCTCAGATATGCCCTATTACTAGCCCAAGCTGATTTTTTCCATTCCCGAGGTGAAATTGTCCCCCAGGTTTAACATTTTTTTATATTTTTAGCTTTAAATATTTTAAATATTTGGTTGGTATCTTTAATCTTGATCACATCAGCATTCACTACTTATAGACAAGTTATTTTAGGGACACCATTATTGGTGACTTTCTAAATTGTACTCACACCCTAATTAGTCTATCATTTCACTTGGTTACCCAAGAATATTCCACATGTTATTATAGACATAGGTAGCTATGAGGCCTTAGTTTAGGTTTTTCATGGTAGATCAAGATGTCTCGAGTTAGTTTGAATATCAGGATATCGTATGACTCCGAGTTATAATAAATCATTTTATCTTGTATTTTATTTTACTTTTGTTCTAGTTTGTATCTATGATTATCATAGTGGGTGGTGTTGTATTTCATATTTCAACATTTTTGTATTTATAATTTTTAGTTTTATTTACTCTTTCTACATACTCTAATGTACATGATAATTATTTATTTATGTTGTGACTTCACACTCTAATATAGAGGGTATAGTCTCTCCATAATACCACCTTAGACCTCCACTTCTAGTCATAAACCTTTATCATATGGGGAGTAATACTTGAGTTATTTTAGTGTTTTGATCTAGTTACTATTAATGGAGTGACTTAAGTATGGATTTTTCACTCCTCGTCATGGGTAGTATAGGTTCGATAATGGGAGTGATATTTCTACCTAATTTTTTGGGACTTTTGAATTTTTTTGAGTTCATTGGTGAAATTGTGTATGAATTGTTACTACATCCATATATTTATTAGATCCATGATTATTTCTATATATCATAGTTTTTTTTGGTATATTTATGATGATTCCCATGTCATTGACTGGGGTGAGTTGTAAGTTGAAGATGATGTGACATTTGAGGAGTGACATGTTGAGGTATATGACTGTTGGGAGAAGTTCTTCTATGAGTGTTTTATACCTTTATTTCATTTATTATAGATACATGGTGTCATATAAGAGTGTACTTAGGAATGTGAGTAGTATATACATGCTCAATATCCTGATTTGTTTAGAGATTGATTTTTTATTGAGATGATATGTATGGCCATGGTTTGTTATATGATATATTTATGATTTTTAACATTTATTTATAATTAGTTGGTTATTATTTTTATTATATAGATATTCCTAATAGGTATCTTATGGGGTGTTTATATTATGACCCCTTTCCTTTCTCTCTTTAGGTTTGTTTTTTATTCTCAAGGAAGAGAATCATTTGAGAATTATATAATGTAAGATACTGGTTTTTTAAACCCATTTCCTTTGTGTTTTCCAAGAATTTGGGGTGTTTATAGGATTATTAAAGGTGTTATGGAGGTATAGGGGAGAGTTTTGTCTCTTCAGGTGCCAAAATTCCCATGGTGGTAACCACGGTAGAAGTCATGTCTAACCTGTTTTCACATTGTGGTCATGGGAGTTATTTATTTTTATACATTATGAACCCATAGTGTGAAACTATTATTTTGAGGGTTGTGGTGTTTGGTAATATTTGTTGATATACCTATGTAAAATAGGGATATGTGTAATTCTTTTGTTCAAGGTAATGGTGTTTTGGGGAGTCTGGAGTTACCCTTACATATGATGATTTGTAATCGATGACATTAGTTGAATCATATTTCATGATATCATAAGTCACGCAAATTATATGATGTCCTGGTGATATTAATTTGGTGAGTGTGGAACTTATGTTATTTATCTATGGTAGGAAAATTCCTCCATTCCGTGGTGTATCTTCAATATAAGTTGTGGTTGAGGTCTGTTATAACCAATTTGGGTACAAAAAAAATCATGGTGCTGGTTAGACCTATTTTCAAAATGGTCAAAATGACCACAAATCTCAATGGAGAAAGTCATTTAAAATAGTTGGGATCTCAACTCTAGATTTTACTAGTGATATCATAATTATGGAAGAAGTCTCCATGTCATGGTGAAGGTTAGTCAGTTTTCCTCTATAAATAGGGGTTGGGTATCCCTTGGTTTGACTCTTATTTCTTTCCTTCAAACCCTAGTCAACCCCAGACCTTCTTTGGTCCCTTCTAGTCAACTCTTAATATATTTAATTATCTTGATTCATGAGGATGGATCTCCCTTAATCCAATGTGTCCCTCTCATCCTCTTTCATCTATTTCCTCTGACTCTCTCCCTTCTTAGAGGTTATAGTAGTTGGGTTTTCTAATTTTGGTTATTTTTCAAGTATGGTTGATTATGGTTTATTATGGTTAAGTACCAAGGTGGTTTTCATCAATTTTGGTGGTAGTTGGTCCTTCGTTATTCTATTCTTATGTAATGTTCCTTTAAGCTTCATATCGAGGTAGGGGATTTGAAACCTTTATTTTTTATTATGTGAAAGTGTGGGATTATCATGTTTTATCTTCATTGTGTAAATGGTTTATGTTATCGTAAGGGTGATGATAATTCTAAATTAAATAATTTTAAGTAGATTTTATTTTTATGTGACTATTTTGTTCATCATATTATTTCATAATTATATTTTCTAGGTAGTTTGAAAGGTTATTATTTCATTTATTTATGTTTCTCATGTTTTTTTCCTAGAACTGATTAAAGAACTTGAAGATGATAAGTCATGGGAAAATATAAATAAATTAAACATTTTAATTATTATTCCTCTAGAAAATTTTTATTTATATTTAATGTTGCATTGTGCATAGTTATTTTCAGTTTATTATTGCTATTGTTTTCCATTATGTTAGATTTTTTTTAAACCTATGCATAATTAATTGATTAATCAATATTATAAAAAATTATTTAATTCTAAAATTAATATTATCGATTAAATTTTTTTTGTCTTTGTTTGTTAAAGATTTTGTGTATAAACTGAAGCATTATTTCTTTCCCTTGAAATTTATTTTTTCTAGATTATGATTTATTCCACTTATAATCTAGAATAATATATCCCTTATTATTATTTAATATGAATACTTGTTATGGTTGATGTATATGGTTAGGGATGAGAATTTTTTGTATTATTGTGGTTGTTTATTTATTATCATGGTAGTGGAATGGTATAGATAGTTTTGAGTGGTGTGGGAGATGATGTGGTAATAGTTGGATTAGGTTTAGATCCTTTATTGAGATTTTTTCGCCTATTTCTTTACATTTTTTCATTTATTACTTGTTTTTGTTTGTTATTTCCTCTGGGAGTATCCTTCTTGATTTGGTATACTTAATTCATAGTTCCTAGAATTATGGAAGGGTAACTAATTAATGAATAAAATAGGGATGGATGATTCTTATATTTAAATATGGTTTTGATATGCTAATAATTAGGACCATGGAATGGGTGAATGAACAAGTTCTATTATGTGGAATTTAGAACAATAATTAAAATTACCTTCGAATTATATGATTGATGTGAATGTTAATCCATAATTAATGATGATATATTTATAAATGATTGGTAACTAATTTATAAGGGGTGATTAGTGATAAAAATGATCCAAGATGTTTGTATTCTTAGGAAGGTGTTAGATTTATAGTCTTTAAAAATATAAACTAAGTTTTCATGTGATACATTAGCTATATATCAATTCATTTATAGGTAGTTTCCCTTAGAATGGTTGTGTGTTATATTGATCACCATGTTTTATTATTTCTTATGATCTATCGCCCAAGTTAGTAGGGAAGTCTTATGACCATATTTGGATTTGGGTTCTGGGTGTGTCCTTGTATCTTGGTCGTTGTGGTTAATATGGATAACTACTCCCCATATCCCACTCCCCCTCCATACATTCTATGTATGTTGGAAAATCTATTAAATGGTGGATTTAAAATTGAGGATATGTGCTCACACATGCTATAATGGCTCGGGGTTATGTCATACATGTATATGTGTGTTATGGAGGATTAAGGTTATAGCATATACTTGTATCCAATATATAATAGCTTATGGTGGTTGCATTGGTATTTATACATTGGCTATAATGGATTAAGTTATAATATATAATTACATTGGTTGTGATGGATTTTTATATTTTTATATGATTATGGGTATCTGATAGTGATGTGGAAGTTATTACATGGATGAGGATATAATATACATGCATGGATGTAAACTATTATTCATAGTGGGTATGGGAGAATGAGTATGTAAGATAGTGGGTTTTAGGGTGGTTGGTTCAATGAGAAAGTGGAATTAGGGTACCTTTCTTCTATATATGATGGATATTATACTACTGACTTCTATGAATTATTTGGAGAGTGAGCCTTGGTGAGAATGAGAATATATATGTTCTAATATATGCGATGAGTTGATTTCTCTATTTATTCACTAGGGATTTAGTATAATTATTCCATGTTTTATTGAGATATTTCATGGATGATCCTATTGATTATATTTATTTTCTCACCCCAATATATATATATCTTCTTTTCAAGTCCATAGGAGGGAGTTTGTGATTGAGTTGGGTGTCACTAGATTATGGAGGTTGTTTGTGAGGAATTATTGTACTTGGTCACTTTCATAGGTGTTATAATCGTATAATTCCCTTTTGTTTTTTCATTTGTTTAAAATTTCATGTATTAGGGTCAGTTTATACATTAATACATAGTTTATGGGTGGTTTCTTATCATTTACTGGGAATTATAAGGGTAATTCCTCCAATATGTGTGAGTTTTATACCCTTAGTACTAGTTGTTAACCCATGTCCTATTAGAGAAGGGCTTTTGGGGTCACTACCGAATTCACTAGTGGTGCAGGAGGAGTACCAGTGGGGGTGAGTCTTGAAATATACCATTCTATGTTGATAGGTTCTTATATTATTCCACATTTTATTATTACAAATCCCATAATTCCTTTTCATATGTTAACATTAATATGAATTATTTTTTTGTATATGATTAATAATATACTTTTAATTATTCATTTATAACTTATGTATAAATATTTTTTAATTTGTTGAGTCCACCTATAATTACACAATACCCCAATTAATTAGATAATGTTTATATGTTAATAGATATAATGAATTGTTTATGAGTAGTGAGTATATTCTACTATGTTATGATGTTTTCATAGTAAAATAAGAATTATACTTATGCTGCCCAATTATCATGAATATTCATTATTTCTATGATGTGATTCATTTTTATTCAAATATAATGTTTTAATGATGATTCCATGATCTAGTTATACATCATACAAATGCATTTCATTATTCTTTTCATATGTTTATCATCATTCATGGTTTTCAGGTTAATATCTTAATATTGAAGTATACCCTATAAATTATAATGCATCATGAATATTGTTATTATTTTAAAGGATGGTTATTAATAAGGATAAGATAAATTTTTATATATTTATGTGTTAATGTTATGTAATATGTTACTAATCTCTAATGATAATAAATATTTTTATTTTTTAGTATTAATTGATACATAATTTATTATATATATTTTAGATGGAATGATGTAAATTATGAATCAAAACTTTGGATTGTTACAAATAAATATTTACTATTTTTTTAATAGTATCAATAAATAATATAAGTTAAAATTTTCATATAAAATTAAAGGGAATATTTGGTTAAAATATTAAAATTGGTGAGAATATTAAATCTAGAAAATTAATTATCATATGAAATTAAATATACATATATATATATAATTTGGTGAATTTTATCTTAATTACTTTAAAGTTTTCATCAATAAACTTGATTAATTTATAAATTTTTTCTTATAGTGTCTTGTGAATATTCCTCATTTTTTATTTATTTATTCCACTATAATCATGTAAAATCATGTTTGAATTTTAAAATGGAGTTTATTAAAAGGTTTTCTAGAATATTAATTTAATATTTTGGTTCTTTTTTAATTATAAGGGAAAAATCATGAGACCATAAGGGATTTTTCCAAGAAAATAAATCATCATCCACATATAATAGTAAACAGTGATAAAACACATATTCATATTATCTTTTTTTGGTTTCATCTATAGTTAAGTTAAAATTCTCACTATCAATTTTTTTATGGTATTTTTCAATATTTATTTATAATAAATGTTTCATTAATAAATTCACAAAAAAATTAATATATTGATCACTAATTCACCCCACACCTCTTGATGATTTATTCATCCTTATCTCATAAATGATGAATTTAGAACTACAGTGTTTGTGAACCAGTATATCTTTTGATACTTTGACTAGAACAATCAAATCTCTACTTTCTATTGGTTAAATACATACTTCCATCCCCAAAAAAAATATTCAAGCTAAAAAAATTGTCCTCCTTCAACTAGGTTCCTCTCAATAATGAGGGAATGGTTCACAAACATTGAAAATGATTTCAAGAGAATTATGTCCACCTAAGATTATATCACAATCCTTCAATGATCCTCAATACACTTGAACCTTACAATATCATCACCCTCCAATATAAGTGAAAATAAAATCAAGTCTATGAAGAGTGTAAAATAATCAATTAAATACATGTTCACCTAGACAAGATGAATGATCTCTTAGGACTTATCTTATAACAACCCAAACATTTATAAATGAAATTACCTTTTAAATGAATAAATTCTTTATTAAGTAATGTAGTTATATAAAACACATGCACTACATTAGCTATTTTGGACCATTATAAAATATAGACTATCAAATTCAATACGCATAAAAATTATTGATAATATTATCATTGTACAGTGGCCATTAATATTAGTATATATTAAGGGTGATAAATCTTAATTGACACTGATGGAAGAAGTGATAGCCTCAAAGAGTAGGATAATACACTATGAATCCCATTTATCAGATCTTATAAGTGAGATGGAAGCATTAGGATTTTCCCTTGACCAAGGCCAAGCTGAAATTCAATAACTAAAACATGATTGAAATTTTTTATTGAATAAGTTCAAGCTTATCAAGATCATGACCCAAACCATGTTCATTGAACCACCCTAAGAAAATACCATCATCTCACGCCTTACCCTATTGGTGTACACTAGTGTATTAAGGGTTGTGTATTTATACCCAAGTAGTATTAATTTTTATATTTTCTATTTAATAAAATAATTATTATATTTATATATTTTCATTATTACTTTATATATACAATTTTATATGAGTTGACAAAAATTAGATTTTTATATGAAGAAAATAAAATTTTGTTTTTGGAATATATAGGGTTTTAACATTATTTTTAATAAATTTAATAACTTTGAAATAAATATTACTTTTATATAACATTATTATTAAATAATATTAATTTATATACAAATGATAATATAATTTAATGAAGTACAATGTGATCTTTATGAGGGTTAAAAAATTGTTACTTTCATTAAAAAAGGTATTTTTGGTAAATAAGGATTTATATTTAAGTGTACATTCTCATATTTATAGAATTATTTTGATAAAATATATATTATTTTTAAAATCAAAATTTCGAAATTATCTGATGGTTAATTTTTCATAATTTTCTGAGACATTCGAATTTTAGGGTAAAAATTAAATATGGTATAAATATACAGTCTATATCATAACAACATAATAACCCAAAAGATAAGTAATTGTAAGAACCTGAACCATCTTTTCACGTATGTTTCTCTTTTCTGTTCATCATTGAGAAAAAGAGTAATTTTGGGAAGAAAAATTTTAATGTTGTAGAGGCTGTGAAGGTGCATGCGATTGGCGCACGGTTTGTTCAAACTGTGCGACCAGCCCAGGAAACCGTGCACCCTTGACAGTGGGCTCCACACAGGAGGCGCACAGTTTGTCAAACTGTACGGGCAAACCGTGAGAAGTTCTAGGACGAGACAGTGGGCTCTGCACGGACTGTGCACGGTTTGTCAAACCGTGCGGGCAGGCCGTGCAAAGTCCCTGGGAGAGACAGTGGCAACCGCATGGTTGGCGCACGGTTTGCCAAACCGTGCGGGGAAACTGTGCAGCCACTTAAAATTAGGGTTTAAAGCCCTGGGATGATCGGGATTCCTCATTTCTTCTCCAAAATCTCTTCCACTCGATCCTCACTCGGGATTTTGGGTTCTCAAATGTTGAAGGAGCTCTTCCATTCGTTTTGGAGGCAAATCGAAGGGGTTTCTTGGCGGATCGACGCCAGTTCTTCTCAGGTAAGTCTCTCCTCTTGGTTCCTTTGAGTTCACTCTAGATATACATCTTGCTATCCCCCGGTTTTCAAGATCTACACCCATTGTGTGTAGATCTAGGGCTGTGGTTGCCTTGGGTGTTGATTTCAAGACTTGTGGATGTTAGGGAAGGAGTTTTAGACCATTTCTGGTGATGTGTTCGCCAGTTTTGAGGAGGTGTAATTGCTTGTGGATCGTTTTTATCAAAACCCTAAAGGTAGGTGGTTTGTGCCTTTCGGTTTAAGGCCTTTGAATTGTTGTGTAAAATCTACAATACCCATGAATGGGGAATTACGTGTTACTGTTTTAGACCTATTGATTGTATGCTTTCTTGTATGCTAGAGTAGAGGATTTTGAATGTGTTTTGGGCTAATTGTTATGCTTTGGATGTTTTGCCCATGCATGTCTGATATGACCATTTTGTCCAGTTTCTCCTTTTAGGATATGACCAGTTTCCCATGCCTAGTGTTATAGGATGGTGTGTTGTGATCTTCTGATATGCTGAGATGATTTAGACTGCTATCCAAGTAGTTCTTGAGGTTTACTTTGGCCGATACATGCACTATACTCTTGATGACTTACATAGGGCCGTGAGAATCTGTTGTAGTAGACCATAGGGAGAATGGACGTAAGGTATTCTTGAGAGTGTCTTTATAATACGATGCGAGAGAACAAGGGGAATTGACGTTGAGTGCTTCCCCAGAGTGTATGTAGTTCCTCGACGTGAGCCACAGGGGGAATGAGACGTTGAGTGCTTCCCCAGTGCACCTTTAATACGATACGAGACTATAGGGGGAATTGACAATGAGTGCTTTCCCAGAGAGTCTATTCTTTAGCTGAACCATAGGGGTGAGACTTTGTGTGTCTCCTATAGGGTTGCTAGTACTTGTTGGTTGAACCAAAAGGGTTAGGCTGTGAGAACTACCTAGAGGGTTTCCTGTTTGTTCTTCATGATTGTGTAGATAATTACCTATTATGGATTAGATGCTTGAAACTATGGATTGTTTATTGTTTAGTACTTTATTGTTTATTGTTTCTGTACTTTTACCTGCCATATATTCACTGACTGATAGGCACATATCTCGTGGTGGTTGCCTACTGGGATTTTGTCTCACACCCTGTTTAGGCCATGCTTTTGGGACCAAACAGATTATATTGTTGCAGGTATAGACAAGGCAAAGCGCCCTTCTACTTCAGGTACTTGATTACATTGGAGCTGGAGAGCATGGGACCAAACCGAGGCTTGCGATGCTGAGAAGTTGCTCATCTGTTTCTTTTATACTTTGGTTTAGTACTGTTTGTATTCAGCATTGTGACTTGTTTGGCTGATTTCCCGAGACATATGTATCATGCATCAATTTATATATATATATGTGTGTGTGTGTGTGTGTGTGTGTGTGTGTGTGATCCAGTTGTTTATTCTTACAGTCTTCCGTTGTGTACTCTGCCAATGAGGGCATAGTTTCCCCACTATCACACCAAAGGCCCTCACTGCTAGTCGGCAGCCTCTGGCATTCGGGGAAATGCGCTTGAGTCCATGTGACCAACCGGGTACGGGGAACCCCTGGGTGGATTCTGAAACTGGGACCCAATGAGATGAGGGTATGTCATCTCATGCATTATATATGCACTTGTTAGAAATCACATGTCATGCATTATTTCCATGCCATCTAGGATGCATTAGCGATTCCATGTTGTTGTGATAGACGTTGTGTATATTATGCATGTTGTTGTGATAGATGACGTGATAGAATCTTTGCTACAATTAGAGCTTTGTTTATAATTTTTTTTGTGAATGAACGCCAAATTTTGGTTTCTGAGGTGTTATGGGCCCTCATGGACCAGAAATTGGTGGATCATTGCCTTGTCTACTTTTATATGACATGTGTAAGATGCCAAACTTTGATTCGTGGGGAGTATGGGCCCTCATGTATCGGAATTTGGAACTTTCAATGTTAGTTTCAGTGTTTCTCTAGGTTCCGGAGTAGTTTCTGAGGCTTACTGTCTGGAAAAACCCAGAATGCATGTCTTGTAGTTTTCACTACATGACATGTGTTCTTCTTTTCAGGAAGAAATAGTTTTTCTCTGTACACGTTGTGTACTCCTATGTTTCAGTCCCTGTTAATCTTGATCTAAGGTGTGCATTTGACCTTGTTGATTCATGCCACTGAGACATCCTCTGGTTGTCCGCCATCTATAGGGTGACGATCAGACATCGGACATGGCTGATCAGGGACTTCCGGCAGTTCCTCCTGCTATGCCAGTCTTGGAACCAACAGTTATACCAGAAGTAGGTGCTGATGCATAGTTGAGGGAAAGCTTTATGAGGATGATGCGGACCTTCCAGGTAGCACCACCTCATACCTCGACTATGGCAGACTTGACGTGGGTTTTCCAGAAGAAACATCCTCCCACCTTCTCAGGGGAAGGAGGACCTCAGGCTGTAGAGTCATGGCTAGAATCCATGATGACGATCTTCGAGCATCTGGAGATTCCTCCATAGAGGCGGGTCAAGATCGCTACCTACATGCTACGTGACTCCGCCAAGAGGTGGTGAGATGTGATCTCACAGACGGTTAATCAGCAGGTTATGGAGTGGGAGGAGTTTTAGCGCGTCTTTTATGACTACTTCTATCTAGAGACCTTGTGGTTCAACTGAGCCTGGGATTTCATGAGCCTAGAGTAGGATACTCTTTCTGTCATGGAGTACTCCTCTCTTTTCACTGAGCTTTAGCATTTCACACCCCTCCAGGGTGGAGATGGGTTGTTCTTGGAAATGAATTTTGAGGATGGTCTTATACGGGAGATCCGATCATAGGTGAATATCTTTAGGCTAACTTCTATCACTTCCATCGTCAACCAGGCACTGATTGCGGAGCATAATCTGATAGATTCTGGAACTGAGAGCCAGGGCGGTTCCGCTTCCTAGGTTAGTGCTTCACCAGCTGACATTAGGAAGCATCGTAGGGAGTCTATGTGCGGTGATCCGAGGAAGCGAGACACAACTTCATGTATCTAGGTGGTATGCTACCAGTGTGGAAGAGCTAGGAATACGAGGTTGTAGTGCTAGAGAGACCTGGTGGAGTGCCGATATTTCGGAAAGATGGGTCACCTTCAGTAGTTTTTCCACGTTTTCTCACCATTATCTTGTGACAGGGGTTATTCCATGACTCCTCGTTCAGGAGCAGCGCCACCAGTTTCTCACCAGTCTTGGAAATGGAGTTATTCCGGCTATTCGGGCCGAGGTGGAGGTATAGGTCATGGTGTTCAGTCACTGGTCTTTCAGCGACAATAGGGTGGATCAGCTCAGAGCATTCAGGCAGGGTCACAGAGTCATGGAGCAGGCCATACTTTTGCGGTGGAGCAGACCCAGTAGGAGCAGGATCTCGGACCCTCTACAGTTCGAGGTACCATTCTATTTGCCTCAGTTTTATCTTATGCTCTTTTTGATACAGGGGCTTCCCATAGTTTTTTATCTATTGTTGTTGTGTAGAGACTTGGGCTCTGTATCTTGTCTTCTGTCGACATATTAACACTAGACACGTCGTTGGAAACAAGGACATCTAGCGTACATCAATGCAGAGAGTTCCCTCTAGAGGTTGTGAGGTGTCACTTTTTATGGGATCTCTATATCCTAGAGATGACAGGCTATGATGTCATTCTCGGAATGGAATAGCTAGTCCCCTTCCAGGAATTCATCTACTACTACCACCGTAGGGTGAGTTTCATATCACCATAGGGTGGATCTTTTCTTCATAAGGGTGAGTGGGATGTCCAGGCGAGTAGAGCATGACCTGAGCATCATGGGCTAGGTGGAGTTATAGATAATATTTCTAGTCTATATTTGGATGACCAGGGCACTTCATAGTTGGACTTTCCTCCAGTGGTGGATCGTTTTAGGGATGTCTTTCCAGATGAATTTTCAGGTTTTCCTCTGGAGTGTGAGGTCGACTTTTCTATTGAGCTCGTGCCAGGAGTGGAATTGGTGTCCATTCCTCCTTATAGTATGGAGACACCTAAGCTACAGGATCTCAAGAAGCAGTTAGAAGAGTTTCAGGAAAAGGGTTTAATCTGAACCAGTACTTCTCCTTGGGGTTCACCTATCCCTTTTGCGAAGAAGGTAGACAATACTCTTAGGCTGTGTGTGGAATATCGGAAGTTGAACCAATTGACGGTCAAGAACCGATGTCCCTTGCTGAGGATTGATGATCTTTTTGATCAACTTTTAGGAGCACGAGTGTTCTTGAAGATTGAATTGAGATCTGGATATAATCAGTTGCGTGTTAGACCATAGGACATACCACTTATAGCTTTTCAGAACAGGTATGGTCTATATGATTACTTGGTCATGTCGTTTGGACTCACGAACGTGCCAGCAGTTTTCATGGCTCTGATGAATTGTGTGTTCCACCCTGTAAAGACCCATAAATTTCAAGGAAATTTTTTTCTTAATTTTCTTTGGAATTTTACAAGAGCGCAGTTTCTGACGGCACCTGATTCCGAGGCCCGGCGTGCCCGGAATCATTTTCCAAAGTTTGTCTCGGGTACATTTAGTGAACGGACGAGCGGGTTTTTCTAACTTTTAAACCGGTGCCCGGAATCGAATTCTGAGGGCACCGATGAAATCGCAGCGCCGGTATTCGCCTAGAAACACCTCTTCTGGAGTTGCGTTTGCTCGGGTGTGGATTTTAATTTTCGGGCTTAAGGTTAAGAAATAAAATAATTTTACGACAACTTTATTTTATTTCACTTAAGCCACTTGAAGCCACTTAAAAGTGGCTTAAACTGAGTTGAACCGGATAGGGTACTGTCCAGAAATATCCTACCCTCTTGGTAGGATATTTGTGAGGTGGGGCCTGCACGAGCCCCGCTGTTTCTTTCCGTTAAGTAACGCACCCGCGAAAACCCGTCATTATGAAAGTCAACTGACGCGTTTTCTTAAATTCTTAACAGACCATTTAATTGGGCGGTTTATTTCGTAAATTAAATTAGATGTTTCTTTCGTTGAATTAATTCAACGAATTGATGGGTCATTACTTACTTTTTTTTCGTTTCTTGGCGTAATAATAAAATAAGACCAACCAATCTTTTTGGAGGATTACTGGTAGAGAGGTTTGACAGATTCCTCGTGCCTTTATCCTTCTTCGCGAAGAATGCGAAGAACGCCGGCCTCCGACAAAGAACGCCGAACCCGGAAATCGACGACGCGACGCCGTGTTCCGTGACGCCGATGTTCCCTTCCTGCAACGTTCTTCTGCGACGTCTCTTCCTCCGCAACGGATCTTCGATCAGCTGCTTGAGGTAAGAGTCTCGTATTTTCTTTTTAATCTCCTTTGTGGTTTTTTTTACCAAAACATGGATTTAATGATTTAATTAAATTAAATCTGTTGTTTCATGGTCCGTTGAGTTCGCCGACTCAACGCCATGTTCCGCGATGACGCGACGCCCTTCCGCGACGACGCGACGATCTCCACCTTCCGCGACGAGCAATTCCGCGAAGGACGTGCGTACGACGACGACCAACGAGGTAGGGGTTGTTGTGAACTTTTCCTTTTCCCCGTGATCGTTCCTTTTTAAAAGTAAAGAACCCGGACATAAGAACAATTTTGATTCCCTTAAAATTGTTGAATTCATGTGTTGATTTTATTCCTCTCGTTGTTTATCTCTAACGCGGAGGGTGCGGGCCAAACGAACACGGCCCGACAACCCTCCGCCGTTCTTCGTTGTTATGCGGATTTGGCGGGCGACGACGGAACGTGCCGCAACGGAAGTTTGATGATCCCGCAGTGAAGAACGAGTCCCGAGAGGAGCAGCGGTGCAGACGGGAACAGAATCGAACCACCGGAGTGACTCTGGTGGCCCGCGGAAGCCGCCGGCGGCGCGGGTCGCCAGCGCGGCGGCGCCGGCAGTCGGGAGCAGCGGCGCCCCGGCGCGCCACCGGACAGGGCTGCCGCGGCTCAGCCGCGGCGGCGGCGCTCGCGGACCCGCGACCGCGCTGGTCCGGCGCGCGCGGTACGCGGCTGAAGCCGCGTCCGGTTGTCCGAGCGACACCCCGCGGGTGCCGCGGGGTTGTCACACGGGGGCGGCGGCTCCCCCCCGCGTCGCTCGGCTGTCTAGGGAGACACCCTGCGGGTGCCGCGGGGGTGGCGGCTCCCCCCCGCGCCGCTCGGCCAAGCCGAGCCGGGTTGGCCGAGCCAGGCCGGTCCGACCGGCCGGGCCGGACCGGGTCTGACCGGGCCGGACCGGGTTGACCCGGTTCGGCCGACCCAGGGGGGGAGGGGGGGGAGGGCCGGGCCCGGACCCCTCGTCTTCGGACGGTTTTCGTTCAAATGCCCGTAACTTGAGCTACAGGCCTCCAAACGACTCGCCGTCAGCGGCAACGCGATCCTTGGATCGAGATGGTCGTTTCGGTATATCGCACTCAAGGTTTCGGAGTACTTTGAGTTCGGCCGGGTTGGTTCGTACACGAAACCAATCAGGCCCTCAGAGCGGAAACGCTCATATCTTGAGCTACGGACGTCTGATTGACGTGCCGTCAGCTTTGGTGGATTCCTCTAAGTGAGACGGATCTTTTGGATCACTCCTCCCGAGGTTTGGACGCAGGTGGAGTACGGTCGGGTTGGTTTTGCCTTAAAAACCAATCGGGCCCCTGGGACGAAGAAGCCAATATCTCTCAGACCGGGCGTCCGATTGACGCGCTGTCTGCGACGTTGAGATCCTGTTGACGATACGGAACTTTTGGATACATCAACTTAGGACTTTGTGTCAGTTGATGTATCAGCCTCTTGGCTCGTTGAGCGGACCCTCCCGAACGAGCTTACTGTGTGCGGGAACCCTAGGGCTGGCTGCGACTGCTACTTCGACAGCGACGACCGTGCAGAGTTCCTCAGTGGACTGCGGCGACGACCGTGCAGAGATCCTTAGTGGACTGCGACGACGACTGTGCAGAGATCCTCAGTGGACTGCGACGACTACTGCACTCAGCGATCCTACGTGGATCAGTGCTACAGGTCATGTGTGGGCCCAATCCTATGTGGGTCCGATCCTGTGTGGGTCAGCGCTCAACGGTTCTGTGTGAGCCAGCGCCTATAGGTCCTGTGTGGGCCCAATCCTGTGTGGGTCTTTGCGGGTGTTAGTTACCTATCGATCCTTTGTGGGTCTGACGACTTAGATGGATCAGTGATCATCTTTATCGTCATCCGAAGAAGTATACCTGTGTGAGCTGAATCTTGTGTTACTCTCCTTTGTGGATTGTGTTGAGCTATCATGTGTGGATTTACTGTTTACTCTCCTTTGTGGATTGTGTTGAGCTATCCTGTGTGGATTTACTGTTTACTCTCCTCTGTGGATTGTGTTGTGCTATCCTGTGTGGGTATACGTTTTTGCTTTCCTGTGTGGACTGGGTTGTGCTTGGGCTCGGACGTTGGAGCCGAACGGGAATTGATGACTTAGGTATATGTATGGGCATATACCTAAGCAGTGTCAGATGTTACTTCGTGATTGTATCTTCCTTTGTGGATTATCCTTTGTGGATTTCGGGAGACCTTCGGGGGTCTCGGGGTCCCTACTGAGTAGCTTATACTCACCCCTGCATGGGCTATGCCTGCACTTCGTTGTGTTGGTTGCAGACGACGGACAGCGCTGATCGTGGTGGAGGCGTGCGGAGCAGGACGGTACCTGGAGGTGGACCACTGGGCGGGACGTACTCGGAGCGGTCAGGTGGACCCGAGGAGCAGTGGAGGCTATCTGTACCCACCCTTCAGGTGGGACTTCCAGAGGACGGCTCGACGCTGCAGCTTTTCTTTTCAGTTGCTGTTTTTCCTTTCAGTTGTACTTTACAGTTGGGCTTGTATTTCCGGCCCCTTTTACTTTCATCACAGCTTGTACAGTTTTTACTTAGTGTTTACTTTTCCTCTTGCTTACTCTGTGGTTCTTGTTTACTTTTCAAAGGTAATGCCTTCCCTTTTTACTGGGATTTACGCCTCGGTGCTAGTCGCAAACCCCTGTCCTATGGAAGGCGGGCTTGGGGTAGTCACAGCACGGGCCCCGAGGACGGGTCGTGACAAATTGGTATCATAGGTGGTCGGTTCTACCGCAGACTCTAATCTTTCTTCTATGTAAAGCAAGAGTGTTTAGTGTATTGAGTGTGGTTATCAGTCCAGGGAGTCCAGTGTTGGTGCGGTGGCCGACGTATCCGTACACCAGGACCCTGACTTCTGATTTCCGACTTAATGCACGAAAACATTGATTGCATGTGTGTTTCAAGTTTTCTTTGTGATTACTTTTGTCAGCTCACCAAGTATACTGTTCTGACCGTGGCGCACTTGTTTCCTTTTCAGGATGGCCCCACGACGGCAGCCAGCTAGGGTTCCGAGAGTAGAGCACGACGACATCCCACCGAGCGACGAGGCCTTGGTACAGGGCCCGTTGGCAGCAGAGGCACCGGCGGTGCCTTTACCCGCCGAGCCCCCGATGCTTCCAGCATCGACCGCTGATGATGCACGACGCCTCGGAGCTCTGCATGAGTTCCAGCACCAGTGACCACCCAGGTTTCATGGGGAGACGGACCCCCAGGCATCCGAGGACTGGCTGGAGTTGGCCGTCCGAGTTTTCAGGCTAGTGAAACACCAGCAGACCTCATGGTGATCCTCGCGGCGAGCCTACTGCACGCAGCAGCAGGGCGATGGTGGAGCTTGATGCTCCAGGTACACGATGAGGCCTCCCTCATCTGGACGGACTTCGAGAGCCTCTTCCGCTCAGAGTTCGTCTCGGGCACCCTCCATGCGGTGCGCATTCAGGAGCTTCTTCAGCTGCGGCAGGGCAGCTTGACGGTCGCCCAGTATGCGGCGATGTTTACCGATCTTTCTCGCTACTCGACAGACATGGTACGGGACCCCTTCTTCCGGGCCCGGACCTTCGAGCAGGGATTGAGACACGAGATCAGGGCATCGCTGATCTCCCTCAGCATCCCGACCCAGGCAGGAGTGCTAGAGCGAGCCCTTCTGATCGAGAGCTTCCTGGATGAGTCCACAGCGAGACCTACCCGTAGGGCGGCAGGTAGCAGAGTCTTCGGCAGCTGGTAGCCGACGGATGACTCAGGGTTCCAGGCAGACTAGACCTTCCGGCAGACGACCTCAGGACACTGGCTCAGCAGTGCGGGGCACACAGCGCGGGGCCAGTCTTCCGAGAGGCAGGCAGTGCTACTTCTACGGCGGGCAGGGCCACATGGCTCGTGACTGCCCGACCCGCCGTACCGAGGAGAAGCAGACGGTGGAGGGGCCACCCAGGCAGAGGCAGAGGGTCGACCGTGGCGGTCCGCAGGGAGGAGGCGGACGAGGCAGAGGAGCTGGCCGAGCAGCAGGTGGTGGGCGACGCTTTGAGGCTCCTCCACCACCACCACCAGGAGGCCCGCCCCGACCACAGGGAGCTGGCGGGCAGAGACAGGCACAGCTCCAGGAAGCAGAGGCCTATGACCACGGCGCGCCAGAGATGATTCGAGGTATGATCTGTGTCTATTCCACCCTTGCTGCAGTTCTTATAGACACAGGAGTGAGTCACTCTTTCATAGCCGCTGCCCTTGTTCGGAGCTCGGAGATTCCGACAGAGCCGTTGGCTCGATTCTTACGGCTAGAGACTCCTACGGAAGCAGACTCGACGATTACGCACTGGTGCCGGCAGTGTGAGCTTACTCTAGGAGGAGAGAGCTTCGGCTGGGATCTTCTTGTAGCGGCGTCGAGGCCTTACGACGTCATCTTGGGCATGGATTGTTTATCTACGGTCCATGCACAGATTGACTGCATTAGGCGCAAGGTGCGATGTGTGCGCACCGACGGGAGCAGGTTCACCTTCACCGGTGAGAAGGGAGCCTTTTCAGCACAGGATGGACTCACGCAGAGGAGAGGGCAGCCCATCACTCATCAGTTGGCTAGCCTCATCCTTGGAACAGTTGACGTGCGGAGTCCTATTTTTCCTGCAGTGGTGGATCAGTATGCGGACGTCTTCCCCGACGACGTTCCAGGGATACCTCCTCGCAGAGAGGTATACTTTTATATTGACTTGTACCCCGGTACATCCCCGATATCCACTCCAGCGTATCAGATGGCCCCCGCTGAGTTTCGAGAGCTACGGGTACAATTGGAGGACTTGCAGGGCAAGGGGTTCATCCGACCCAGTGTTTCACCCTGGGCTTCGCCGATATTGTTCGCCAAGAAGGCAGACGGGAGCTTGCGACTGTGTATCGATTATCTTCGCCTGAACCAGGTGACAGTGAGGAACAAGTATCCTCTACCCAGGATTGATGACCTCTTCGATCAGCTCAAGGGAGCACAGTGGTTCTCAAAGATAGACCTCAGGTCAGGCTATCATCAGCTCAGAGTTCGAGACGAGGACGTGCAGAAGACGGCCTTCAGGTGTCGGTATGGCCACTATGAGTTCTTGGTTATGCCTTTCGGCGTAACCAATGCTCCAGCAGTGTTCATGAGCCTTATGAACAGGATCTTCCAGCCATACCTCGATCGATTTGTCGTGGTCTTCATCGATGACATTTTGGTGTACTCAACCACGGAGGAGGAGCACGCCTACCACTTGCGAGTTGTACTAGACACACTCCGAGAGCACCAGCTTTATGGAAAGCTCTCGAAGTGCCAGTTCTGGTTACATGAGGTCCACTTCTTGGGGCACGTCATTTCTGAGGCAGGAGTTGCAGTGGATCCCGCGAAGATCGAGGCAGTGCTAGCTTGGGAGCCACCCAGGAGCGTGACAGAGGTGCGGAGTTTCTTGGGCCTAGCCGGATACTATCGGAGATGCATGCCGGACTTTTCTAGAGTTGCGGCGCCACTCTCAGTGTTGACGAAGAAGGGGAAACCCTTCGTGTGGTCAGACAGATGTCATCAGAGCTTCCAGGAGCTGAGACAGAGATTGACCAGCGCGCCTATCTTGAGGTTGCCTGAGGAGGGAGTTGGATACGTAGTCTACTGCGATGCATCAGGGACCGGAATCAGGTGTGTCCTGATGCAGGAGCGGGCCGTGATTGCCTATGGATCACGTCAGTTGAGGCCGCATGAGCAGAACTACGTTACCCATGACCTGGAGTTAGCAGCAGTGGTCTTCTCTCTGAAGACATGGCGGAACTATCTGATGGGCGAGCGCTTTACAGTCTTTTCTGACCACCAGAGTCTCAGGTACATCTTCTCTCAGAAGGACCTGAACCTGAGATAGCGGCGATGGCTCGAGTTCCTCCAGGACTATGACTTTGAGATAGTCTATACTCCTGGGAAGGGGAACGTGGTAGCCGATGCCCTCAGCAGGAGGACGGGCATCCAGCTACTTGAGGAGGCGACAGAGAAGCTATCCGCTTTGCAGATATCCTTCGTGGATAGAGATGGAGCAGCCTTCCTTCAGTATCTCACATTCTCTCCTCCACTTCTACAGTGGGTCAGAGAGGCACAGCGTGGGGACGCTGACTGTGAGACACGGCGTGCACAGATATCCTCGGGACAGGCACCTGATGGTTTCTCCCTTAGAGCAGAGCATGACGTCCTTTTCAGAGGACGTACCTTGGTACCAGTCGCTTTACGAGAGGAGGTGTTGAGAGAGTTTCACACTTCTCCTTTGGCGGTACATCCTGGAGTGGCGAAGATATACCAGGATCTCAGACGACAGCACTGGTGGTCGGGCATGAAGAAGGCTGTGGCAGAGTTCGTTTCACGGTGCCTCACCTGCCAGCAGGTGAAGGCAGAGCATCAGGTACCAGCGGGCTTGGTACAGCCCTTGGAGGTCCCGGAGTGGAAGTGGGACAGGATATCTATGGACTTCGTGACTGGACTTCCACGCACTTCCAGAGGTCATGACTCCATTTGGGTGATTGTTGACCGACTCACCAAGACGGCACACTTCTTACCCATCCGAGAGTAGGGCTCAGTGGAGAGCTTGGGGCGTCTCTATGTTCAGGAGATTGTACGGATTCATGGTGTTCCATCGACTATCGTCTCCGATCAGGACGCTCGCTTTACTTCCCGGCTTTGGAAGGGGTTTCAGGAGGCGTTCGGGATGCGGCTACGTCTGAGCACCACCTTTCACCCTTAGACGGATGGTCAGACGGAGAGGACCATTAAGACTCTCGAGGACATGCTCCGCGCATGTGTCCTCGACTTTGGTCGCAGCTGGGAGGACCACCTACCCTTGGTGGAGTTCGCGTACAACAACAGCTACCACTCCACCATCGGGATGGAACCATACAAGGCTTTGTACGGCAGGCCTTGCAGATCTCCTTTGTGCTGGACAGACCCTAGGGAGTCAGCACTCGTGGGACCAGAGATGGTCTGGGCCACGACAGAGAAGGTCCAGGTCATCCAGGAGCAGATGAGGACAGCTTAGAGCCGGCAGAAGTCATATTCTGACAGGAGGCGGAGGCCACTAGAGTTCGAGGATGGCGACCACGTATTCTTGTGGGTCTCACCTCGACGTGGTTTGCGGAGATTTGGCCAAGACGGAAAGTTGTCTCCACGCTTCATCAGGCCTTTCCAGGTCCTCAGCAGGATTGGCGAGGTGGATTATCGTCTGGCTCTGCCACCTCAGTTGCACCGGGTGCACGACGTCTTCCACGTATCTCAGCTGAGGAGATACATGCACGACCCGACGCACATCATTGACTATGGGGAGCTAGACGTGGATGATGGGGCGACTTTTGCGGAGGTCCCAGTGGAGATAGAGGATCGACAGGAGCGGGTCCTACGTGGGCGATCAATTCCTCTTGTGCGCGTCAGATGGCAGCACAGGAACCTCCAGGAGAGCACTTGGGAGCGGGAGGCTCAGATGCGTGCTCAGTACCCACATTTGTTTCCCTAGTTTTTGATGTATCTTTACGGGGAATTAAAGCCCTGAGGTGAGAGTAATGTAAAGACCCGTAAATTTCAAGGAATTTTTTTTCTTAATTTTCTTTAGAATTTTACAAGAGCGCAATTTCTAACGGCACCTGATTCCGAGGCCCGGTGTGCCCAGAATCATTTTCCGAAGTTTGGATCGGGTATGTTCAGTGAACGGACGAGCGGGTTTTTCTAACTTTTGAACCGGTGCCCGGAATTGAATTCTGAGGGCACCGATGAAATCGCAGCGCCGGTATTCGCCTAGAAACACCTCTTCCAGAGTTGCGTTTGCTCGGGTGTGGATTTTAATTTTCAGGCTTAAGGTTAAGAAATAAAATAATTTTACGACAAATTTATTTTATTTCACTTAAGCCACTTGGAAGCCACTTGAATCCACTTAAAAGCGGCTTAAACTGGGTTGAACCGGATAGGGTACTATCCAGAAATATCCTACCCTCTTGGTAGTATATTTGTGAGGTGGGGCCCGCACGAGCCCCGCCATTTCTTTCCGTTAAGTAACGCACCCGCGAAAACCCGTCATTATGAAATTCAACTGACACGTTTTCTTAAATTCTTAACAGACCATTTAATTGGGCGGTTTATTTCATAAATTAAATGAGATGTTTCTTTCGTTGAATTAATTCAACGAATTGATGGGTCGTTACTTACTTTTTTTTCGTTTGTTGGCGTAATAATAAAATAAGACCAACCAATCTTTTTGGAGGATTACTGGTATAGAGGTTTGACAGATTCCTCGTGCCTTTATCCTTCTTCGCGAAGAACGCGAAGAACGCGAAGAACGTCGGCCTCCGATGAATAACTCTGAACCCGGAAATCGACGACGCGACGCCGTGTTCCGCGACGCTGACGTTCCCTTCCTGCAACGTTCTTCTGCGACGTCTCTTCCTCTGCAACGGATCTTCGATCAGCTGCTTGAGGTAAGAGTCTCAGATTTTCTTTTTAATCTCCTTTGTGGTTTTTTTTTACCAAAACACGGATTTAATGATTTAATTAAATTAAATCTGTTGTTTCATGGTCCGTTGATTTCGCCGACTCAACGTCATGTTCCGCGACGACGCGACGCCCTTCCGCGACGACGCGACGATCTCCACCTTCTGCGATGAGCAATTCCGTGAAGGACGTGCGTACGACGACGACCAACGAGGTAGGGGTTGTTGTGAACTTTTCCTTTTCCCCGTGATCGTTCCTTTTTAAAAGTAAAGAACCCGGACATAAGAACAATTTTGATTCCCTTAAAATTGGTGAATTCATGTGTTGATTTTATTCCTCCTGTTGTTTATCTCTAACGCGGAGGGTGCGGGCCAAACGAACACGGCCCGACGACCCTCCGCCGTTCTTCGTTGTTATGTGGATTTGGCGGGCGATGACGGAACGTGCCGTAACGGAATTTTGATGATCCCGCAGTGAAGAACGAGTCCCGGGAGGAGCAGCGGCGCAGACGGGAACAGAATCGGACCACCGGAGCGACTCCGGGGGCCCGCGGAAGCCGCCGGCGGCGTGGGTCGCCGGCGCGGCGGCGCCGGCAGTCGGGAGCGGCGGCGCCCCGACGCGCCGCCGGACAAGGCCGCCGCGACTGAGCCGCGGCGGCGACGCTCGCGGACCCGCGGCCGCGCAAGTACGGCGCGCGCGGGACGCGGCTGAATCCGCGTCCGGTTGTCCGAGCGACACCCCGCGGGTGCCGCGGGGTTGTCACGCGGGGGCGGTGGCTCCCCCCCGCGTCGCTCGGCTGTCCAGGGAGACACCCCGCGGGTGCTGCGGGGGTGTCACGCGGGGGTGGCGGCTCCCCCCCGCGCCGCTCGGCCAAGCCGAGCCGAGCTGGCCGAGCCAGGCCGGTCCGACCGGACGGGCCAGACTGGGTTGACCCGGTTCGGCCGACCCAGGGGGGGGGGGGGGGGTCGGCCCAGGTCGGCCCGGGCCCGGACCCCCCGTCTTCGGATAGTTTTCGTTCAAATGCCCGTAACTTGAGCTACGGGCCTCCAAACGACTCGCCATCAGTGGCAACGCGATCCTTGGATCGATATGGTCGTTTCGGTATATCGCACTCAAGGTTTCGGAGTACTTTGTGTTCGGCCGGGTTGGTTCGTACACGAAACCAACCGGGCCCTCGGAGCGGAAACGCTCATATCTTGAGCTACGGACGTCCGATTGACGTGCCGTCAGCTTTGGTGGATTCCTCTAAGTGAGACGGATCTTTTGGCTCACTCCGCCCGAGGTTTGGACGCAGGGGGAGTACGGTCGGGTTGGTTTTGCCTTAAAAACCAGTCGGGCCCCTCGGAAGAAAAAGCCAATATCTCTCAGACCGGGCGTCTGATTGACGCGCCGTCTGCGACGTTGAGTTCCTGTTGACGATACGGAACTTTTGGATACATCAACATCGGACTTTGTGTCAGTTGATGTATCAGCCTCTCGGCTCGTGGAGCGGACCCTCCCGAACGAGCTTGCTGTGTGCGGGAACCCTAGTGCTGGCTGCGACTGCTACTTCGACAGCGACGACCGTGCAGAGATCCTCAGTGGACTGCGGCGACGACCGTGCAGAGATCCCCAGTGGACTGCGACGACGACTGTGCAGAGATCCTTAGTGGACTGCGACGACTACTGCACTCAGCGATCCTACGTGGATCAGTGCTACAGGTCCTGTGTGGGCCCGATCCTGTGTGGGTTCGATCCTGTGTGGGTCAGCGCTCATCGGTTCTGTGTGAGCCAGCGCCTACAGGTCCTGTGTGGGCCCGATCCTGTGTGGGTCTTTGCGGGGGTTAGTTACCTATCGATCCTTTGTGGGTCCGACGACTTAGATGGATCATTGATTATCTTTATCGTCATCCGAAGAAGTATACCTGTGTGAGCTGAATCTTGTGTTACTCTCCTTTGTGGATTGTGTTGAGCTATCCTGTGTGGATTTACTATTTACTCTCCTTTGTGGATTGTGTTGATCTATCCTGTGTGGATTTACTGTTTACTCTCCTTTGTGGATTGTGTTGTGCTATCATGTGTGGGTATACGTTTTTTCTTTCCTGTGTGGACTGGGTTGTTCTTGGGCTCGGACATTGGAGCCGAACGGGAATTGATGACTTAGGTATATGTATGGTCATATACCTAAGCAGTGTCAGATGTTACTTCATGATTGTATCTTCCTTTGTGGATTATCCTTTGTGGATTTCGGGAGACCTTCGGGGGTCTCGGGGTACCAACTTAGTAGCTTATAATCACCCCTGCACGGGCTATGCCCGCACTTCGTTGTGTTGGTTGCAGACGAAGGACAGTGCTGATCGTGGTGGAGGCATGCGGAGCAGGACGGTACCTGGAGGTGGACCACTAGGCGGGACGTACTCGGAGCGGTCAGGTGGACCCGAGGAGCAGTGGAGGCTATCTATACCCACCCTTCAGGTGGGACTTCCAGAGGACGGCTCGACGCTGCGGCTTTTCTTTTCAGTTGTTGTTTTTCCTTTCAGTTGTACTTTACAGTTGGGCTTGTATTTCCGGCCCCTTTTACTTTTAGCATAGCTTGTACAGTTTTTATTTAGTGTTTACTTTTCTGCTTGCTTACTCTATGGTGCTTGTTTACTTTTCAAAGGCATTTCCTTCCCTTTTTACTGGGATTTATGCCTTGGTGCTAGTCATCAGCCCCTGGCCTATGGAAGGCGAGCTTGGGGTAGTCACGGCACGGGCCCCGAGGACGGGTCGTGACACACCCTTATCTGGATTCTTTTGTGGTAGTCTTCATGGACGATATCTTGGTGTACTCTCACACTCGACATGACCATTCCACCCATCTTGAGATCGTATTGAGTACACTAAGAGAGCATGAACTATATGCTAAGCTCTCAAAGTGTCACTTTTGGATCGACCAGATTCACTTCCTGGGTCATATTATCTCAGAGACAGGAGTTGTAGTAGACCCGGAGAAGGTGAGAGCAGTATTTTCCTGGGAGAAACCTAAGAACATGTTTGAGATACAGAGTTTCTTGGGGATGGCTGGTTACTACAGGCTCTTTATACAGGACTTCTTCCGCTTAGCAGCACCGTTGACGGGTCTGACCAAGAAAGGTGCGAAGTTCATTTGGTCAGAAGCTTGTGAGAAAGACTTTCAAGAGATGAATGGAAGGTTGACATCAGCACCATTCCTGATTCTTCTAGAGAAAGGGAAGAGCTATACAGTTTACTGTGATGCATCAGGTATTGGGTTGGGATCAGTTTTGATGCAGGGTGATCGAGTAGTTGCATACGGGTCTCGGCAGTTGATGCCACATTAGAAGAATTACCCGACGCATGATCTCGAGTTGGCAGTTGTTGTCCATGACTTAAGCTATTGGAGATATTATCTTCTGGGAGAGAATTTTGTGGTTTTCACTGACCACAAAAGTATCAAGTACATCTTCACTCAACGTGATCTGAAGCTGATACAGCACAGGTGGGTCGAGTATCTTCAGTCCTTTGATTTCAAGCTTGCCTATACCCCGGGAAAAGGAAACGTTGTGGCTGATGTGTTGAGCAAGAGGACTCAGATATAGGCATTTCGGTAGGCCAGCAGTGAATGGAATCTTATGGCTCTGTTCTCTGAGATGCATTTGGAGGTGCACGACAGACAAGGGCATACTTTTCTATTTTTTATAGTTGTTACCTCTACACTTCTTGATCGGGTACGAATGAGGTAGCTATCAGATTATGAAGGCCTAGCCTATGGGAAAGCGTGTTAAGAGAGGACCCTATTCTTGGATGGACAGTAGGCGAGGATGAGATCTTACGTTTCCAGGGACGCATATGGGTGCCAGCAGACATACGCGAGGAGCTAATGCGGGATTTTCATTCCTTAGTTTGGGAATTTCTTCCTGGCATCACCAAGATGTATCATGATCTACACCGTCATTATTGGTGGCCAGGTATGAATAGAGATGTTGTAAGTTTTTTCATGAGGTGTTCCACTTGTCAGCAGGTGAAAGTGAAGCATTAGCGACCAGCAGGTCTTTTACAACAGCTACCCATTCCTAAGTGTAAGTGGAACGATGTCGCGATGGACTTCATAATCAGTTTGATGAGATCACCTAGAGGGAATGATGTTGTTTGGGTTGTCATCGACAGGATTACGAAGGTTTCTCACTTCTTACCGATCAAAGAGACCTTCAGTGTTGACGAGCTGGGATGGTTGTACATCTGTGAGATTGTACGTCTGTATGGAGTTCTACAATCCATTGTTTCAGACATGGATGCACATTTTAATTCTCGGGTCTGGCAATGGATTCAGAAGGATTTGGGTACACAGGTACTTTTGAGTACAACATACCATCCTCAGACAGATGTCCAGTCTGAGTGTACGATTCAGGTGCTTGAGGATATGCTCCGAGCATGTATCCTGGATTTTGGAGGTTCTTGGGAGAAACATATACCTCTTGTGGAGTTTTCCTACAATAATAGTTTTCAAGAAACTATTTAGATGGAACAATATGAGGCTTTGTACGGTAGGCCATGCCGATCACCCTTATGTTTTCTAGAGTCAGGAGAGGCAGCTTTACTGGGACCTCATCTTGTTTAAGAGACTACATAGTAGATAGAGTTGATTCGGAAGAGGATGGCTACTACACAGTCTCGTTAGAAGTCTTATGCTAATCAGCGGAGATGACCTCTGGAGTTTGAGGTCAGGGATTAGGTTTTTCTACGTGTCACGCCGAGGTTGGAACACAAGAATATTAAGAGAAAGGGTAAGATTTCACCAAGGTACGTCGGGCCGTTTGAGGTGTTGGAGAGAGTTGGTCTAGTTACCTATCGGTTGTAGTTACCTCAGAGGTACTGGGCTATTCACGACGTCTTCCACGTCTCTCAGCTTTGATGTTACTTTTCAGACCCATCTCATGTCTTTCAAACTGAGGAGGTTGATATCGAAGAGGATGCGTCGTTCGAGGAGCATCCTATCCAGATTGTCGATCGCAGTACAAAGGTTCTCTGTGGCCAGTCTGTTCCTCTGGTACGAGTGTTATGGTAGCACTGGAGAGTACAGGACGAGATATGGGAGAGGTAGACCGATGTACGAGCTCAGTGGCCGAAGCTGTTTGGGGTTTCTTCTTCTGCGTCGTGCTAGGAAAATTCAGGGAAGAATTTTTTTAAGGGGGGAGTTTGTAAGAACCCAGACCTTCTTTTCATGTATGTTTCTATTTTCTGTTCATTGTCTAGAAAAAGAGGAATTTTGGGAAGAAAATTTTTAAAGTTGTAGAGGCTGTGTAGGGGCGCATGGTTGGCGAACGGTTTGTTCAAACCGTGCGACCAGCCCAGGAAACCGTGCACCCTTGACAGTGGACTCTGCACGGGAGGCGCACAGTTTTTCAGACCATGCGAAGTTCCTGGAGGAGACAGTGGGCTCCGCACGGGCGGTGCACGGTTGGCACACGGTTTTCCAAACCGTGCGGGAAAACCGTGCGGCCACTTAAAATTAGGGTTTAAAGCCCCATGCCGCTCGGGATTCCTCATTTCTTATCCAAACTCTCTTCCACTCGATCCTCACTTGGGATTTTCAGTTCTCAAAGGTTGAAGGAGATCTTCCATCATTTTGGAGGAAAATCTAAGGGGATTCTTGGCGGATCAAAGTCAGTTCTTCTCAGGTAAGTCTCTCCTCTTGGTTCCTTTGAGTTCCCTCTAGATATACATCTCGCTATCCCCCGGTTTTCTAGATCTACATCCGTTGTGTGTAGATCTAGGGTTGTGGTTTCCTCGGGTGTTGATTTCAAGACATTTGGATGTTAGGGAAAGAGGTTTAGACCGTTTCCGGTGGTGTGTTCTCCAGTTTTGAGGAGGTGAAATTGCTTGTGGATCATTTTCATCAAAACCCTAAAGGTATGTGGTTTGTGCCTTTCGGTTTAAGGACTTTGAATTGTTGTGAAAAATTTCTAATACCCATGAATGGGGTATTGCGTGTTACTATTTTAGTCCTATTGATTGCCTTATTTCTTGTATGCTAGATTATAGGATTTTGAATGTGTTTTGTGCTAATTGATATGCTTTGGATGTTTTGCCCATGCATGTCTAATATGACTGTTTGGTCTAGTTTCGCCTATTAGGCTATTACTAGTTTCCCATGCCTAGTGTTATAGGATAGTGTGTTGTGATCTTATGATATGTTGAGATGTTGTAGACTGCTATCCAAGTATTTCTTGAGGTTTACTTTGGACGATACGTGCACTATACTCTTGATGACTTACACAGGGCCATGAGAACCTGTTGTAGTAGACCATAGGGAGAATGGACGTAAGGGATTCTCCAGAGTGTCTTTATAATACGATGTGAGACCATAGGGGGAATTGACTTTGAGTTCTTCCCCAGAGTGTCTGTAGTTCCTTGACATGGGCCATAGGGGGAATGAGATGTTGAGTGCTTCCCCAGAGCGCCTTTAGTATGATACGACACTATAGGGGGAATTGACGGTGAGTTCTTCCCTAGGGAGTCTATTATTTAGTTGAACCAGAGGGGTGAGACTGTGTGTGCCTCTCATAGGTTTGCTAGTACTTGTTGGTTGAACCAGAGGGGTTAGGCTGTGAGAACTACCCAGAGGGTTACCTATTTGTTCTTCTTGATTGTGTAGATGATTACCTGTTATGGATTAGATTCTTGAAAATGTGGATTGTTTACTATTTAGTACTTTCCTATTTACTGTTTCTGTACTTTTACCTGCCATATATTCACTGACTGATAGGCACATATCTCGTGGTGGTTGCCTACTGGGATTTTGTCTCACACCCTGTTTGGGCCATGATTTTGGGACCAAACTGATTATATTACTGCTAGTATAGACAATGGAGGGCGCCCTTCGACTTCAGGTACTTGATTACATTGGAGCTGGAGAGCATGGGACCAAGATGAGGCTGGCGATGCTGAGGAGTTGTTCATCTGTTTCTTTTTTACTTTGGTTTAGTACTGTTTGTATTTAGCATTGTGACTTGTTTGGATTCTTTCCTGAGACATATGTATCATGCATAAATTTATATATATATATATATATATATATATATATATATATATATATATATATATATATCTGTGTGTGTGTGTGTGTGTGTACTCCAGTTGTTTATTCTTACAGTATTCTGTTGTGTACTCTGCCAATGAGGGCATATTTTCCCCACTATCACACCCAAGGCCCTCACTGCTAGTCGGCAGCCTCTGGCGTTCAGGGAAATGCACTTGAGGCCATGTGACCAACCGGGTATAGGGCACCCCTGGGTGGCTTTCGGAACTGGGATGTTATAGTAATAAATTCCATAAAATATATCCATGAATAAATATATATTTATCCTTTAAATCAATTTATTTTTAAGTTATTAGATTAATTTTATAAACCTTTAATGAATCCTCTAAAACCTAATTTATATTTTAAGGTTTTAAAATCAATTATTTATAAACATAACTTGCTTCCACATCACAAATGGTATTTTTTTAATATTACTAGTTCTTGTACTTTTTTTTCGGAATAAACCATGTAAAAAACCCATGGGAAGGTTTTTGGTTTTGATTATTTTATTATATAGAGTCCAAAACCTAAGTTTTGAAATTAATAAAGAATTCCCCTTTATTTTTTTATAAATACCCAACCAAAATCACACTATTCTTAACTAAAAACCCATTGAGTATGAATTTATTCTCCCTATACCTCGATAAATATTTCCAAAGGTGTTCCTAATCTCTTAATAAGCTACTCCCAAGCTTTTAGAAGATCCCTCTCAAGGTAAGGGGGTTCTCTCCTCCTCCTCTTTATTCAAGAACTTTATTTGTGTTATACCTTTTTATTTCAAATTTTTCATGTTGGAATATGTTATTAAACATCCATTTATAGTTATTATGTTGTCAAAGTAATTATATACCACCTTTCTCTCTCATTAAACCCTTCCATGGATCTTTATGTACACTAGTTATGTTGTTCTTTTCCATGCCAATCATTTGTGTTTTGAATACTCATCCCCATTTATACTAAAGTTTATTAACCTAGATGTACCTATATTTTATTTATTGTGTAATTTCATGTATGTAACCCACACTCCTTAATATTTTGATTAAAAGTGATGAAATATGTTCTTATATTGTATAATCCATGCGGCACACAAATGCATATACATGATATAAATGTGATGGGTGGGGACGGAATTATATATCCCCCCAATGCATTGGGTAATGTTTTTTTCTAATGAGATACCATTTATGGTTCATGGGAGGTAATCCTTATCATACTATATTATTATTTCTTAGAGGTTATCCTTGAATCATTCTTATGATGTCATGTTTTATGTTATCATTGCATTCCTTTATTGTCTTGATTTTTTCATCTTATATCATGATTCAATGTTCATGTTTATGATTCTCACATTTTATGTCACCTTGATATGCCTCTTGACTCACATGTATTACTTTCATCATGTTATTATTTGATTATTATATTACTGGGATTTATAGCTCACCCATTTCTTATATATGTCCCAAGGTTATCCCATGTAGTATTAGAAGAGAAACAGATTTTAAGAGTGTGTTATGGAGTTTCAAATAATGTTTTCATATTATTATTTCAAGTTATTATGTTATGTATATAATTACTCAAATAAACTAGTCCTACCGATCTTTTGGGATTGTATTATGTGTATATTTATGTAACAAAACATAAAATAAGGTATATAAAAGATATGGGTTTTCATAGTTTGTATCAAAGCCATGTTTAGTTATTTTTTGGGATTAGGATTATAAAACTTTACTAAAATTCATATGGATAAGACTATACATAGGAAAACATCCCTAAATTTTGGTAAATTATATATTAATTAGTTTTTAAGAAACAAAATCCATGTCTGGATACTATAAATGGATGTGACTTTAGCATAGTTTTACCTAGGGGTAATAACCCCTAAAAAGGTTGTATTGGTTATTAACTTGATCATCACCCAATTCATGACAAATATGTCTTACTATAAACCTCTCTTAATTCTCTTGGGGGTATGATTTGGTAAATTCACAATCTCTTTATGAACAATTGTGAAGGGATCAAAAATTCCCATAAAATTTTATGTTAGTAAATAAACCATGGATAACTTACATTAAAACCTATAAATTCATAGGTTAAGGAATATATGTCATTTATAATTTATCCCTTAAATGTTCATATCTTCCCTTTTATATGATTAATAGTTCTAAAATTTTCATACCTGAGTCTATTTTGGATGAAGTAAATAATTAGGACCAGAATCAAATAGTGAAAGGAAATATTATCATCCATTTATGAACTTTAGATTTCCTACATTACTATAGTTATATTCATTCTTTCATATCATTAAAGTTTAGTATAACTATTCAAATTCCACCTTAAAACATATAAGTAGAGATATAATTGAAAATGATAAATGGGGAAATTATTTCATCCTAATTATATAACTTCTCCCATGTCCATATTTTTAGGATTAACATCCCAACAAACTTTGGGATGCTTAATTTAGTATAATTCAATGTAATTATAGGCATGTATTGGCCTTCCTTGTATAGAGCCAACATAAATTTTTGAGAGAAGTAAATCACCCTCTGTATTGAAAATTTTCCTCTGATTCTATTCAATTGTAAGGAGGGGGTGGATCTTAGTTGGAATCATCATATAAATCAAGGATATTATTACCTTATGAGTAATTTTATATATCTCAAATGATTGATAATAAGTAAAATATCATCCTTGATGACATGTACATTGTGAGAGAATATATTCCTCAAATAATTTTTTGGTCTTACTCCCAAATAAGAGGTTGCGTTCTCAATTAAACATATACCAGGAGCAAGTAAAATTATTGGGGAATTTTATCACTAGAAAAGGGATATATATGGATCCTTTCAAAATAGAGTTAATTGAATGATAGCCCGTACCATCATATTTAATAAATATCCATAATTTCCTTAGATTAGATAGGTACTATCGCCGATTTGTGAGAAACTTATCATGGTTTTCAATACCAATAAATAATATAAATAAGAAGGGAGTAAAGTTTTTCTAGAGTTATGAATGCAAGTATAGTTTTAAAGAGTTAAATAATAGGCTAATCACTACACTTTTTCTCGCATTACCCACTAGTGGGGAAGGATTTTTTATCTACAACGATGTATCCAAAAAATCTTGGGTTGTGTACTCATGAAAAATAATAAAGTGGTAGCCTTTTCCTCCTACTAATTAAATATACATGAGCATAACAAACCAATTCATGATATAGAGTTTTCTGATTTGATCTTCACATTGAATATTTTGCAACATTATGTCTACAGGGAAAATTTTTACATATATATGAATCATAAAATCCTTAAGTATATATTCACACAAAAGGAGCACAATATGAACCAATGAAGTTGTCTAAATATGATCAAGGATTATGATTTTTAAATCCATTACCATCCTGGGGAGTCAAATAAAGTGGTAGACACTCTAAGTAGAAATTATCCTACAACTCTATCCATGATGATGATTTAAAAGGATCTAATATTCTTGGACATGCAAAGGATGGACATTGGAATCATAAAAGGGACTTAATCCTACCTTTATAAAATAAATTCTCAACCATAAATTCTTCAAAGGGTCAATAATCCCCACAAATATTATGAGCAGATATAGAAAAAGGTAGAGAATATTTTGAAGTTTAACTTTTCTAAAGAATGAGTTATAAGGTTTGGAACCTAGATATGTGTCCCATTAAAACCAAAGATGAAGAGGTAAATTCTGGATGATATTCATAGATCATCCTTATCTAGTCATCTAAGAAGAACTAAGATGTATAGAGATATTAATAAAAACTTCTAGTGGGATAAAATGAAGAGAAATATTACATAATTTGTATTTTGATGGTTAGTATGAAAAAAAGTTAAGGCTGAAAAACAAAATTCTAAGGGTATGATGCAAACATTTCCCATACTAGTATGGAAATGGGAAAACATAATCTTGGATTTCATCATAGGACTCCATAGGGCATCTAAAGGAAATAACTCCATCTAGTTGGTATTTGATCACTTTACATAGACATTTCATTTCATTTCTATCGATAAAGATTTATCTTTTAAACAAATCACTAATATATATATAAGGGAAGTAGTAAGACTGATCTAATCAAGATATGAGGTTTACCATAAGGTTTTTGAGAGGCCTTCAGAAATTATTGGATATAAATTAAATTTTTTATTACTACTTATCACCCTCATAATGATTTTTAGTCTAAAAAAACCATTTAAATTCTATAGGATATGTTGATATCATGTTCAATATATTTCCAAGGATATTGGGATCAACATGTTCACCTATTGTATTTCTCATATAACAACACTTTCCATTCTAGTATTCAAAAGTAACCTTATGAGGCTCTATATGAGAAGAGGTTTTGAACTCCAACATGTTGGGATGAATTTGGTGAGAGGAAGTTTATGGAACCTAATCTTATCCAAGATATGGTAAATAAGTTTCAGATCATTCAATTTGATATTAAATACACACAAAGTTGATAATAATCTATGTAAAAAATCATCAACGAGACTTGGATTTTGACATTAGATACAGGGTGTTTCTTTGTATATAATCATGGAAGAAATTAATGAGGTTTAGGAAGAAGGTATAACTTATTAAAAGATACAACATCCCCTTTGAGATCATTTAATGCATCATAGATGTGGCCTATTTACTATAACTCCCACCTATCTCATCCTAAGTACATGATGTGTTCCATGTATCCCTCTTAAGTATGTGAATACTAGAACCTTAACATGTAATGGATCCATAGTTTATACCCTTGTATAAATATTTTTAATATAAGGATAATTCAATAAAGATCTTATATTGTAGAGACAAAGTTCCACAACACAAGACAACTCACCAGGTCAAATTATTATGGTGGAACCACAAGTTTGAGGAAGCAATATAGGAATTAAAGAGGTGATGAAACAGAGGTAACCTTATCTATTTTAGTGTATGAAATGAAATTTTGTGGGAAAAATTATGAAGGGGTAAATAATGTAACAACCCAAACTTTTATAAATAAAATTATATTTTAAATGAATAACGTCTTATTAAGTAATATAGTTATAGAAAACACATTCATTACATTAGATATTTTGGACCATCATAAAATATATAATGTCAGGTTTAAATGACCATTAAACATCATAAACGTTGACAATATAGTTATTTTACAGTTCCATTAATATTTTTATATATAAAGGGTTATGATAAATTCTAATTAATATAGATGGGAGAAGTGATGGCCTCAACCAGTAGGATCATACCCTATAAAGACAATTTATATGATATTATAATGGAAATGGCATCATTTAGCTTCACCCTTGACTAATCCCAACCTAAATTTCAATAAGTGAGGCATAAATAAAACCATTTACAAGAGAATCTTGAGCTTATTTATATCACAACCCAAACCATGTTCATCAAACTACCCTAAGAAAGTACTACCATCTCACACCTTACCCTTATGAAATACGCAGGTGTAATAAGGGGATATGTATTTAAACCCTAGTAGTATGAATTTTTATGTTTTCTATGTAATAAATAATGATTATGTTTATCCCTTTTCATTATTACTTTATATATACAATTATATATGAGTTGAAGAAAATTAGAATTGATACAAAGAAACCAAATTTTTATTTCGAGAAAATATATAAGTTTGATACTCTTTTTGATTAATTTAAGTATTTTGAAATAAATATTAATTCAATATAATATTATTATTAAATAATATTTATTTATATACAAGTGATAATATAATTTAATGAAGTTTAATGTAATCTGTATAAGGGTCATAAAATTGTTATTACCATAGAAACATGTTTTTTCCAATAAATAATGATTTTTATTTAAATATATAAATTTTAATATTTAGAGAATTATTTTGATAAAATAAATATTTTGTTTAAATCAGCAGGTTGAAATTATCCAATGGTTAATTTTTCATAATTTTCTGTGACACTTGAATTTTTAGGTAAAAAATAAATACGACATAAATATATAGTCTATATTGTAACATTATAATGGATAAAAAGTGATATAATAAATTCTATAAAAGGTATCCACAACTAGATATATATTTTCCATTTAAAATAATGTGTTTTTTAATTTATTTTATCAATTTTATAAACCTTTAATTAATCCTCCAAAACCTATATTATATTTTATGGTTTTAAAAAAATTATTTATGAACATGACTCAATTCCACATCACCAAGGGTATTATTTTAATATGTTTAGTTCTTAGAATTATAAAATATTGAAAACCTCTCATCTTTTGCAAAAAAACATGGGGAAACCCATGGGAATGTTTTTGGTTTTTATTATTTTATCATATAGAGTCCAAAACCTAAGTTTATAAATTAATAAAGAATTCTCCACTCTTTTGATATAAATACTCACCCAACCTCCCACTCCTCTTCACTCAAAATCCAGTGAGCATTAATTTAACCCAATATTTTATAAACTCCCTCTCATGGTATTTGGATTCTCTCCTCCTCCTTATTCAAGAACTTTCTTTGTGTTATGCCTTTTGATTTCCAATTGTTCATGTTGGAATATGTTTTTACTCATCACTTTACTATCCTTATTATTTACAAGTAATGAGAGACCATATTTCACTCCTGTTAAACCCTTCTAATAACTTTATCTACGCCTATTATGCTTTGATTTTCCATGATAAACATTTGTGTTATGAATAATTATCCCCATTTCTACTCAAGGGTATTCACCTAGATATACCTATCTTTATTGATTGGGGACTTCCATATATATAACCCACACTACTTACTCATGGGATTGAAAGTGGTGAAATATGTTCTTATTTTGTATGATCTATGTGGAAAAAAATCATGTACATGATATGAATGTGACGGGTGGACCCAAAATTATATAGCCCTCTAATGCATTGGGTAATGTTTTTATCTCATGGGATACCATGTATGGTGCATGGGAGGCTATACTAAGCACACTATGTTATGATTTATCAATGGTTAGCCTTGATTTATACTTATGATGTCATGTTTTATATTGTTTCCACATTACTATGTTACCTTGATGGTATCATATTATATCAAGATTTGGTGTCCATGTTTATGATTCTGACCCTTTTATGACACCTTGACATTCCTCTTAAGTCATGTGTATTACTTTCATCATGTTATGCTTTGATTATTCCCTTACTGGTCTTTATAGATCACCCCTTTATTATATATGTCCTCAGGTTATCCCATACAGTATTATAAGACTGATGGATTTTTTAAGGGTATGTTATGGAATTTTAAATAATATTGTTGTATTATTATTACAAGTTATTGTGTTATGTATCTAATTACCCAAATACACCAGGCCTATTAATATTTTTGGATTGTATTATGTGTATGATTATGTAATAAATCATGAAATAAAGTATATAAAAGATATGATCTATCATATATCTACCCTCATAGTCTAGATAAATAAATGATCGAAGAAACAAACCAAAAATATTTCTATGATAGGCCTTGGTGATGATTTTCTTGGAAAAATTCGTCACACAAGCATTTAATTGGTTCTCATAGAATATATATTGAAATAATTTCCCCCGTTTCATGGAGTGTCTCAATATAATTAAAAATATTCTTCAAAGACTCAATCCATAACTTGATATCCTACAGACCACCCACATTCATAATGAGAGGTGGGTAGTATATCTAGGAATCTCTCATCAAGTTATAGATTGATAACCATACTCTTATATCCCTATAAACCATGTATTTTAATACCAATATTAAGATATCACTTAAATAATCATCCATAATAAGTATAGTGTAATAGGGGAATTCTACACCACTATTGATGGGGATTTCTTATTCCAACCCTCCAATAACTCTACAAGATCTCATTGAGGTGGCACACCATTATAATAACTAAATCATATCTTAAAGAATGTCAATCCTAGTTATTGTTATCATAGTTTAGTAAAATTATTAATAGTAAACATATTCCATTACACTATATGTAAACCCAATGATTTAAGGGTCTCATATAACATAGGCATGTCTCGGCCTAACCTACCCTCTCTTGGGACATCTATAAAATACCCATAAGATCCATATATTAGTCGATGAATAATTTCAATAATAAGGAACTAGTAAACATAATCCTTTCAAGTAATGTTCCACTAACATATTATATATCAAAACACTATAAAACTTTTTGGTGACACTATAAACAACTGAACTATTTCTATAACATGATTATCAACCACATTAAATCATATAAATGTCATTTCAATCTTACATTTAAAATATGTTTTTTGGAACACATGCCCACTTTATAATTTTAGTAAAGGGTAAAATAAAAAATTATTAATCACACAGTATATTCCTTAAAATCTAAAAATTATAACTTTTAAAAACAAAGAAAAATAATATCATTCCCTGGTTACATGGATGTTCCACATACCAATGTTTGATAGGCATGTCCATAGGATATATCACATTTTTTTTACCAAAAATAATATCCATATACCATATTCAAAATACTAATACAAAATAATGCATGGATTTTATTTGCTTTGTGACATATCTAGCCTCGTCTACCTAAATAGTACTTGAATAGTGTCACTACATACCTCAAATATTCCTCCTAGTATGCCAGAGACTATTAATTATAAATTAGTTTTTATTGATACCATAGGGAGACTATAACCTATTATATAACTATAAATAATAGAGGAAATAAATACAAAACACCATCCATAAGGAATAATATAATATGGATATAACAGTGATAATACAACCATAGATCAATAACTATCACATGTAATAACAAAATATAATCTACTTTAATATCATATAAGGCATATATCATTGTACAATTGGATCATCTAGTGATATTACCTTTACATATGAATTTTCTGACATTATTTTGAACCATGTATTATTATATCTTGTGATGGTTATTAATATTTTTTATATTACCATTATAATTTCCATATTATATTGTTTGTTCAATTGAATATTTATCTAAACTCATATGTTTGTTTTCATCATTTTTAAAATGATGAGATAATGAATGTTTATAAAATTCAAGTTCCTTTGTATGAAGAGGAAAAAAATAAAAATTCTTTAAAATCATCATGATCGATTGAATAAGTTCATGGAGGAATTAAAAAAATATAACAAAGAATAATATTATGAAATATTTATATGATTTGAATTTGATAAGATATCTCTTTATGAAAAAATTCATGACAATGATCATATATTTGAAAGAAAATAAAGGAACATGTGATTGAATATATTTCAAAGACCTATTTGAACTCAAGTAGATAAAGTATATTTCACAAATGGAATTTTAATTTTAAAAATATTTCTTTTTTTCATTCCTTAAATATTAGACTTATAAAGAGTTATTTTTTTAGTTAATTATCACTTTCACCTTTAGATGATAATTTATTATGATTTTCCTCCACTATTAGTGAGGATACAAATATAATTTTGACTTATTGCAATATATATACATATATATGGATCATTAAATAGTTTTTAAGGGTTGTGAATAAATTTAAAGACATAAAAATCTTATTTTTTTAAATAGAATAATTTTATTTTTTATAGTTAATCCAAAAGACAATTTTTATTGAGATTATTTAAAAATTTATTTACTTATTTGAAATAAAAATATAATTATTTATAAAATTTTAAAAAAAACATATTGTTATTATTGAAATAAATTTATAATCATGAAATATATCATTAATAACATTTTAAAAATCAAATGGGACATCTTTTTTAAAAAAATGGAATAACATTCTACTTATAATACCCAAATATAACTATAAGTTAATTTGAGTACTAATCTTCATCATTGATTTGAATTTTTTAAAAACCCAAATTCATATCAAATTTGGAAAATAAATTTTCACTATAATGGTGAATTAATTTTTTTATATAGTAACTAATCCATTAGAAAACTTAAGAGGTTTAAATATCATCATTAATAATCATTCTCCTCTATTAATTTTGACTTGATTTCAAACATAAAAAATAATAACAACTCCATATTGATTTAATTATTTTAAGAAAAATTTATCAAATAATTATTTATTTATAATATTATAATAATTCATGATTCATTTGAATTATATTTGATTTTTTTTGAAATTAAATATACCAAAATATCATTAATATATTTTAATTTTACTAAATTATTCTTTCCCAAAAAAATAATTAATTCAATTTGAAGAAAAAAACCTCATTTTATTGTCAATTTTAAAATATTGAATTCTTTTCATTAATTACATTTTATTATGATTGTTTATAAAACTTTATATATTCTATTTCATTTATTAAATGTTTTGTGCATTAACTCCAGTATTTAATTATATTTCAATATATAATGTCAAAACTTTTTAGTATATTAATATCTTTTTCATTTATTTTTTTAAGTAAAATTTAAATGAACATATTTTTTTATAGTTTTACTATGAATTCCTTCTTCATAAAATAAAATAATGACGTATTAATGTAAAAATTTGATTTTTTAAAACTATATATTTATGTAATAATTTTAAAAGAGAGAAATTAGTTTTGATACAAGTGTTTTTATTTTTTATATAAGCAATGTATCAATTATAAATTTTTATTTTTAGCTATTTGTACTCTATATCCACTATATGATTTTATTTTCAATATATTATATTTCATTTAATTTATATTGAATAAAATTTATATATTCTAAATTATCAAATAAAACATTTATTTTAAGAATATTTCATAGATTTATTACTAATTTTATCTTTTTATTTATTTTATGTATTAGAACACTAGATTTCACTCTTAAAAAATTATTGGCCAACTAGATGCATTATCAGATTCATCAATATATAAATCATTTCAAACCTTTTATTTTCATTTTTTAATTATTAAATATCATCTTAAAGATTTAAAATATCTCTTTATATATTATTGATTTGATATTGAGGATCATCAACTGTTGGTTTTTTTTTATATAAATAAAATATTTAACATTATAATATTCCTTAATTTTTTTAGTTTATCATCTGGGAGTAACTTTATTTCTAAATTTTTTAGGTTCATAAACATATTCTATCATTTATACTATTAATTTATATCCTTTGAAATTATAATTATTAAATAATATTATAAGCATTGTTACGCATATAATAATGATAATAATAAATGACTTATTTATTTCTTTAATTCATTTGTATTTTATTTCTTCCACCTTTTCTTATTATGGTTTCTAAAAAATAAATCTTTTTTATGTTTGTTGCAATACCCCAAGATTTTAGAATTTATTTTCTTTAAATGGATATTATGTTTAATATTTGTGATACATGCAACATCAACCTAAAATGACCATGATACTTTGATTGAAATAAAATATTACAATGAATGATAAACACTAATACATTATAAGGTTGTAATATAAAACAACATAAGGAAAATTAAAATTATAGTAAATGAACATATATATATAAATACCAAAAACATAAAATCTTTTTCCTTTTAGTTTTCCATGAATATTCTGACTATAACCGCAACTATGAAAATAAGGAAAAGAATTATGAATGTAATAGACATGAGGAGAGAGAAGTAAGTGAATGAATTTTAGTGAAGAATGTAAGTCTATACATAGGAATGTGATATTACAGCTATATATATGGTCATTGGACACATATCCATTAGATATATAACTGTTAGGTATATTTAAATTCAATTAGTTTGAAATTAAGATAAAATCTTTTGAATATAAATGAGATTTTTTTAGACCTCTTTTTATATGTGTAAAGTATTTTTATCTCAATAGATTAAATTAATCATTGTGGATAAAGTATTATAATAAAATAATCAAATTATATATTAAATTTAATTAATTAAAATTAATTTAATTATTATTATTGGGAAATGAATGAGAATAAAGTCATTTTATGCTTCAAGAATACCTTTTTCTTCTAAATAGTTTTAACTGCATTTTCTGTGAAAATATTATAATTAATTTATACCACTTTTATAAATTTTATTTGATAAAAATTATATAATTTTTTAAATATTCATATCAAAATCACTTTAGAAATAAATTTTTTTATTTTTGTTAAAAAAATTGAGTGAATAGTGAAAATACCAATATTTGTAAATTTTCCATTTCTTTTCATTAAATGAAGTAATTTAAAAGTACCATTATGTTTTGAATTTTATATTAAAGTAAAATAAGTCTCTTTTAATTAGATTTAATATAATTAATTATATAGGAATCAACATTATAGTTTATTTTGGTATAAGTCCATTTTTGGGCTTAAAAACTAATTTTTCTAAAAAAAATTGTTTTTCATTGAATTTTACACGTTTATATTGAAATTTACTTATAAAAATTCTAAAAATTGAATATTGAAAATTTTATATCATATTTTTAATAAATATTTCCAAATTTAGTAAATATTTTCCTTTAATTTTTATCATTATGAATAGTATCCATGCTAAATATTTGTCACCTTGATAAGGGTAAAACATGTAAAATTAAGTTAAAACAATGAGGTAAAGATTTAAAATATCTATAACACTTTACTTTATCCTATTATATGAGTGGTTTTCAAACAAATATATTTTTAAGGACTTTAATAATATATTTTCAAACATTGTTTTAATTTTTGGAACCCATACTTGACTTTTATGAAGATAAGTTTTATTTTGTTCAAACTAAAAAACTATTTTTTGGTCTTTGCATTTAATGGTATGGTTAGAAGGTTCCATTATTTTTTGAATTTATCTAAAATTATAAAAAAATTCCTTTTTTATTAAATAACCCAAAAAATTATGGTAACCAATTTTTTACTTAATTTCAATGTAAAATGATTTTTATGCTTCAATCAGGTATTTTTCTAAAAAATGTCATCTATGTGTTTTGTGTTCTCATATTAAAAGTAATTTTTTCACCTATATAAATTGAATCTAATAAAATGGATTATAAATTTAGAATCATCATGTCTAAATTTTTTTAGAATTCCTCTTTTATTTTTTGTTATATAATTATTTTATCATGGTAAAAAGTTAAGTTATCATGGTTAAGGTTAAAATGGGTTTAAAGTGATTTAATGAGGAGATAAATCTTAAAATGTATCCAAAACTTATCTAAATGTGATTGGTTGAGTTTATTTTAACCATATCAAATATTTTCTTTGAATTTTGGGTTTCTTGGTACAACTTGACATGATTATGATATATATATTGTTTAATCTTTTAAGTAATTTTAAGTGTGTAATTTACCACAATTATAAAAGGAACCTCCTCTCATATCTTCCTCACACCATTTGAGAACTCTATTATAGAAAATAAATAAAAAAATATCTACCAAACATTCATATCCACATCCTAGATGTCCTAGTATCACCAAAACACCAAACCTATAAGGGTTAAGGTGTAAGCCAAAGAGGTTATCTGAAGAGAAGGTATAAGTCCTAACTGACCTATTTTAAGTTTATTTCATCTTATAACTCCTACAAATATTATTTAACCATGATGAAATAATAACATAAGTATATTCCATATACTAAAATTTTATTATTATTATGTTGATACTCTTTTTTATCTTCTTTTTTATTCTATGATAAATGAAAATATCGCTCATGTGTGTGTGTGGATTACCACCTCCACGAAGTGATGTGTTTTATTTTTCATCACCACTTCACATGGTATTGAGTCAAAAGTTCTAATTTCAAAACTTTTTAATATTTTTTTAAATAACTAAACACTTTCTTAAATACCAAGTTTTACTAACTATATACTTTCTAAATTTTTAGAATATTTTCATAGAAAACATATTTTTTACCGAACGTAGAAAACTTTGTTCATCATACAGAAATTTGTAAAAATTTCACCAGATAAACTATTTCAGGTAAACATTATAAACGTATGGACATGAACTTTAAAATTGAATATAAATATACTTTTTACATTGAATATAATATTTCATATCTGATCAAACAAATTTTTTATAATATATAACTAATAAATTGTAACGACCCGAACCCGGCCAGCCACCCGAACAATGCCAAATGGGTTGGGTGTTACTACCTTAGGAGCACCTCCCCTGAATGCCAAAGGCTGCTAACTAGAAGTGAGGGTCTGAATAGGTATAGTGGGGAGGCTATACCCTCATGGAGGAAATAAAGGTACTGGTCTGAGTAAAACTTCTATAGTCAGCGGAAATTTAATGAATCAACAGACTCAAACCAGACCCGCAGAGCGGAAGCAAGTAAAATATCAAATAAACAGCAGAAGTAATATAGAACAATGGAAGTGGAATTAAACAGAACAACATGATGAATATCACAAGAAACTACATATGTAAACAAACAAAAATGCATCCATATCAAGTCATACAAATCAACATAAAACGGCGCCAATGGCTAACCAACAGTTGCTACATAATAAAGTAAGCATGCTAATACAAAAAGGGAACTAAGAAAAATGACTCCAGCAAGGCATGACCTCAAGGTCCATGCCAGTATCCATGCTAACAGCACTAAGGTCCACCTCCTGAGGCTAACCCTCTACCTTCATGCAATTTCATGAAGTCTACACGCATCCCGAAGGGCCCGTATAGGGTGTGAGATGAGTCTCAGTAGGATACCACCCAATGGTGCGTACCTAATATAAGTGTTTCGGTAGACATTCATATATAAGAAAACAGTAAGCAGTACAATGCCCAAAATTAAACAGAAACTTTACTGGTGCTCAGTAGCCACCAGGAAGTGTCACCTGCTTCAGCCAACGCCGGAATCTCTGGTCTGTAACCCGACACCACGTGCCACCTGACACCATGTGTCTCAAGTAACGACGTCCCGAAGCTACGGCCAATAAACATAACCCAGCTCGAAATCTCGACTTTCCCATGGACCAAAATCCAGAGGAACAGTGATACCTATCCTCAAATAATAACTGGAGGGACAGCGATGTCTTCCCTCAAATAATACCCAGAGGGACAGTGATATCTGCCCTCAAATCACGACAAGCCTCGGCCCCCAACCTGACAGCCTCAATGCTATCTCCCGAAGGCTCCTCACCTCCCATGTGCCTTCCTATGGAAAGCACCCCCAAACCAATAACACCTAACCACATCTATCGGGAGCCTCTACCCAGCGAGTGGTCGTACCACCTCATCATAGAGTTTATCTGTGTGCACACTACTCAAAAGTACATGGTGAGCAGTAATCACCTCAATAAGTTCCCAAGCCACAACACCTCTGACACCTCGTGTCCCTATGAACCAGTCACTCAAGTCTGATGGCCTCGCCATCCAAGTAACTCAGGCCAAGCCCAACCTTACAGTCCAACTATCTCAACCGACGTCCATGACACCCAATCCCGTGGTAGAAAACCACCCAAGTAACCCGGGAAAAGCCCCAACCTGTGATCAACATAACTCAACAAAATATATGGGCCACGCCCAACATAACTAAACAGTTCAACACAGGAAATATCACACATTTCATATATATACTGGAAAGCATCACTTTGAAGAGGAAAATACTAAACAATTAGGTTGAACCACACATGTGTCATCCCATACTAGCACCTAAGGTCTCGAATGCCCAAAGTAAATTCAATCATGCTTTAACAATTTAAACTCAACAGTTTAAACTACGCAGTTCAATTTATACCCATTCCGGCACCTCGAATGAAATGCCCCAAACAAGAAATGGCCTCTAACCCATCCTCGCTCAATCAAAACTAGGTCAGGGTGAGTGGGGTTAGCCTTTCCGATGCGGTCCTGCTTCCACCGATGGATCGAAGAACGGAGGTTGTATGAAGAATCTAAGAGGGTTTGTGTTCTTCGGAGTTTTTTCGAATGAAGGGTTCATCCAACGAAGAAGAAAAAGAGTGTTCTGGAAATAAGACGTGATGACGTATCAAATGCTCAAATAAAAATGAAAGTATACGGAGTGTATTTCAAGACTACACGCCGTGTAGATGGCTTTTCTATACCCCGACTTAAGCGAAGTCCGGTGCACAGCTTGGACCGTGTACATGGTCAACACATGGCCAGGGACTCAGCCATTTACGTGGAAAGAGGTACACGGCCTGTCAAGGAAGACTACACACCGTGTAGATGGAAATTCACACATGGGCACCACATGACATGTAATTGGTTTCAAACGGGTTGTCACCTTCCTAACCAATACACGGCGTGTACTTGGGAGTACACAGCATGTAGTATGGAAATTTCCAGAAACTTCCCAGATTTTCCAAACTTCACAAAATCATCCAAAATCTTACAAAAAGGGAAAAAAATTCAAACAGGGTCAGAAATTTAACCCGTTTCAAAAACTCAGGTTCTTACAAACTCCCCACCTTAACGTAGCTCGTCCCCGAGATACCGAACGAAACCCAGAGATGGAACCGAACACACCCATCTCAGTTAAACAACCTGGACTACCTCGGTCCCGAGGTTCTGGCTAAATTCCTCAAGGGGATCCCCACCTTAGGAATTGCCTACTCGGTCTCAACCAACAAAGCTCAAATCAACTAGTAAACAAACAAGGCCCAACGACATATTTCTCGGACCCATGGTCCTCCCGTGACGCATCGTCACCCCTGCACCTCCTCGGTGCTCCCGTGTCATTTCTGACACCCAACGTAACCCTCACCGCATCGGTGTCCACCTCCAAGAGGTCCTGCATCTCATAGATGCTCCAATCAAAACCTGGTGCCTTGCACCTCAAGTAACATGCATCCATGATGCCCCGATGCCCATGGCACCTCACGTAACCTGCATCCACGATGCCCCGATGCCCATGGCACCTCATGTAACCTGCATCCTTGATACTTTTGATGTTATGCATCTCAAATATATATATAAATAAAATATATAACACATCTGATATGATGCCAATCCCACTAACTAGCATCTAGTCAGTCCCCAAGTATCATGTGCAACCCATGCACTCAACTAGACATGCCTCAAGAGGACATGCCAAAAGAAAGAAAAAAAAATCATGGCCACATTCGCGGTGTACCTGCCACCATCATCGGCTCACCAGCCTGCTCCGTCCCTGGAAGCTCCACAGCGTGCACCTGGCCTGAAGTACGGCCGCCTGATGCCTGACCTCCCTACAGTGCTGATCCAGTCACTGGCCACTGACCCCTCAGCTGGGTCCCACCGTCTCTATCACATCCTCCACGCACATTTGTACCTTGACTACCCTCTCCTGATACCGAACCTAAACCAACACCCGACGCCACAGTCTGTCCTAGTCCCTGCCTGACGGCTGTCTGAGAAGGCTTCCTGCAAAACTTCTCTAGATGCTTGACCTGTCCATAAGCCTTACACTCCTTCGGAGGCCTATCACATTGAGCCCAAACATGTCCCAGCTTCCCACACTAAAATAAAACCACCGCTGAACTGCCATGAGGTGGCCTAGCTGAGTCCTTGGCCTACCCGACCTGCTGGAACTCATCTCTACCTCGCTTCCTGTTGTCCGAACCATCACATAAAGCTGTCGCCCTGCCAATCTGGGGTCTATCCCTCTGGTTGCCCTCTGTTATAAGTGCTTGTTTCACCACCTCGGAGAAGGAACCCAGCCTGAAGATGTTCACCTGGACCCATATGACATGTCGTAAGCCATCCTCGAAGCACCTCACCCTAGTTGTGTCATCGCTTACCATACCAGGTGCAAAGCGAGACAACTCTGTGAAGGTAGCTGCGTAGTCCATGATAGACATATCTCCCTTATAAAGACTCAAGAACTCCTGATCTATCTCTTCCCTCAGTGTCTCTGGATAGAAGTGTTCAAAGAACTTGTCCTCAAAGTCCTTCCAAGCCAGTCCCTCGTGCCTACGAGCATGTACCTATACATCCCACCAACGCTTCGTCGGTCCTCTCAGCATGTATGTTGCCAGCTTGACCCTCCACCCTAGAGGCGTCTCGAGCTACTTGAAGATCATCTGCATGCTTTTTATCCTGTTCTATGCCACCTGTGGACCACCCTCACCCTGAAAAATCGGTGGGTGCTACGACTGGAACTCCCGCATCAGATATGCCATAGAAGGCTATGTACCCTGTGTGCCTCTGTCAATCCCCTATAAGACACATACCAGGATAGATCGGAGATACTCGTCAAGCCATGGTCCGAACGCTGCCAAACCCGGTTGTTGTCCTGCCTGCAGTGCATCCTGAACCTGATCCTGTCCCTGAGCCTGTACCTGCGGCTCATGGTCTGCCTGCACTGGATTCTGAACCTGATCCTGCGGCACTGTATCTTCTCTGTCCTGACGCTCCATCGAGTTTTGAAGGAGTAACCCACTAAATACTATAAATGTTCAGACAGCCCATATATATATAACAATATATTCTATGCAGATAAGGAAAGAAGTAAAGAGGCGGTGTATAACAACTACCCTTACTCTCCCCTATCGCAACTGATGCCCTCGGTATTCCCAACCTCACGGCCTCCTTACCCACCCTCAACAGATCCAAGTATTAATGTTACCTTGGGCCATGCTCGTCCTGACAACCAACGTTGCCTCTAACCCAACGACCGAGTTGCCCAATCCTGACAGTTACACTGCCTCAGTCATAATACATTCCTACTCTTATAAGAGCCAGACCCAAATATCCTGCAACAAGCAATTCTAAAAAAAATACAAAAAACATGGCATACATATTGAAATAAATAAGGAATTCTATCAGGAGTTTCACCTATTCACATTTTAAATCATACATATCATGTCAATTGATTTTTATTCACATGGCATTATCACTTCACAAAGCATACGTGCAATTATGAAATTGAAATACCCTAAAATATTCCTATCAAAATCCAAGAAAACAAGTCTCGCCATACCGAACCAAGGTCCAATTATCTCTTACCACACCAGGTCATGGTTCACATATCACAATCACTAACATCACACATCAAGTGAGCCACTTAGGTGGAAATCATATAAACCATAATCTGAGCAAAAGCAAACTGCACTTCCCACCCATGGAAACTTGGTCCATCCCTCGTACCTGGGGCTACAGGAACCCAAGCACAAGTTAGAAACCCAGTTTCCAGTAACAACCTATCTCCAATATACCATAACACAATTAGTAAAACCATCATAAATAAAAAAGAGAAGTCTCCACTCCTAGTAGTCAACAAGGCACTGCTACTAAATCCATGTCAAGAACTCCTCTGATAACACTTTGTAACGACCCGAACCGGGCCAACCACCCAAACAGTGCCAAATGGGTCAGGTGTTGCTACATTAGGCGCACCTCCCCTGAATGCCAAAGGCTACCGACTAGAAGATAGGGTCTAAATAGGTATTGTGGGGAGGATATACCCTCACAGAGGAAATAAAGGTACTGGTCCGAGTATAACATCTATAGGCAGCAGAAATTTAATGACTCAGCAAACTAAAACCAGACCCGCAGAGAAGAAGCATATCAAATATCAAATAAACAGTGGAAGCAATATAGAACAATGGAATCAGAATTAAACAGAACAATATGCTAAATATCATAAGAAACTATGGCTATAAACAAACAAACATGCATCCATAGAAAGTCATACATAGCAACATAAAACGGCGCCAATGGCTAACCAACAGTTGCTACACAATAAAGTAAGCATGATAATACAAAAAGGTAACTAAGAAAAATGACTCCAGTAAGGCAAGACCTCAAGGTCCATTCCAGTCTCCATGCCAATAGCACTAAGGTCTAGCTCTTGTGGCTGACCCTCTACCTGCACGCAATTTCATAAAGTCTACATGCGTCTCGAAGGGCCCGTGTAGGGTGTGAGACGAGTCTCAGTAGGATACCACCCAATGGTGCATACCTAATATAAGTGTTTTGGCAGAAATGCTTATATAAGAAAATAATAAACAATACAATGACCAAAAGTAAACACAAACTTCACTGGTGCTCAGCAGCCACCAGGAAGTGTCACCTGCTTCGGCCAACGCCGGAATCTCTGGTCTGTAACCCAGCACCACGTGCCACCTGACACCATGTGTCTCAAGTACCTATGTCTTGAAGGTACACCCAATAATCGTAACCCAGCTCAAAAGCTCAAACTTCCCATGGCCCAACATTCGGAAGAACAACGATACCTGTCCTCAAATAATAACCGGGGGGACAACGATTTCTGCCCTCAAATAATACCCGTAGGGACAGCGATATCTACCCTCAAATCACGGTGAGCCTTAGCCCCCAACCTCACAGCCTCAACGCTATCTCCTAAAGGCTCCTCACCTCCCACGTGGCTTCCTATGGCAAGCACCCCCAAACCAATAACACTTAACTGCATCTATCGGGGGCCTCTACCCAGTGAGTGGTCGTACTACCTCATCACGAAGTCTATCTGTGTGCACACTACTCAAAAGTACCTGGTGAGCTGTAATCACCTCAATAAGTTCCTATTCCACAACACCTTTGACACCTCGTGTCCTTTAAAACCATTCGATCAAGTCTGATGGCCTCTTCATCCAAGTAACTCGAGCCAAGCCCAACCTGATAGTCCAACTATCTCAACCGACGTCCATGACACCCAATCCCATGGTAGAAAACCACCCAAGTAACCCAGGAAAAGCTCCAACCTATGATAAACATCACTCAACAAAATATCTGGGCCACGCCCAACATAACTAAATAGTTCAACACAAGAAATATCACACATTGCATATATATACCGGAAAGCATCACTTTGAATAGTCAAATACTAAATAGTCAAGTTGCACCACACGTGTGTCGTCCCATACTAGCACCTAAGGTCTCGAATGCCCTAAGCAAAGTCAATCATGCTTTAACAATTTAAACTCAACAGTTTAAACTATGCAGTTCAATTTATACCCATTCCGGCACCCCGACAGAAATGCCCCAAATGAGAAAAGGCCTCTAACCCAGCCTCGCTCGATCACAACTAGGTAAGGGAATGCCTAGAGGCATCCCACATTGCAAATAAATAATTAAAAACAATTAAACAGGGTTTCTCTCAATACTCGTCATCGCTCTCGAATGTCACAACCTCCAAAAGTCTATAAAAACACAAAATAAGGTATGAACCACCCACCTCGTACTCGTACGATGACACCCCTTCGATGTCAGCCTCTGAATCAGTCTAAATCGCGGTAGATCTGCATTTCCGTCAAATTTCGGCAATTCTGCTCAGATGGAAACTACAGAGAAATAGGCAAGGAATCAAGGATGAAGAGGGGTGTGTGGGGTTATCATTTCTGATGCGGTCCCACTGCCACCGACGGATCGAAGAACGGAGGTCGTATGAATCATCTTGGAGGGTTTGTGTTCTTCGGAGGTTTTTCGGACGAAGGGTTCGTCCAACAAAGAAGAAGAAGAGTGTTCTGTAAATAAGACGCGACGACGTCTCAGATGCTCAAATAAAAATGAAACTACATGGCGTGTATTTCAAGATGACATGCTGTGAAGATGGATTTTCCGTACCCCAACTTAAGCGGAGTCCAGTACACGGCTTGGACCGTGTACACGGTCAACACACGGCCAGGGACTCGGCCATTTACGTGGAAAGAGGTACACAACGTGTCAAGGAAGACTACACGCTGTGTAGATGAAAATCCACACATGGTCACCACACGGCATGTACTTGGTTTCAAACAGGTTGTCACCTACCTAACCGATACACGACGTGTACTTGGGAGTACACGGCGTGTAGTCTAGAAATTTCCAGAAACTTCCCAGATTTTCCAGACTTCACAAAATCATCCAAAATCTTACAAAAAGGCAGAAAATTTCAAACAGGGTCGGAAATTTAACCCGTTTCAAAAACTAGGGTTCTTACATAAATCCTAACCAAGTCTCACCGGATGAAGTTTTAATTTGTTAACTTGACAAAAATTTACCATATAGAGGTAGAAATACTCTCTAGATAGAACTTTTTAAAAACTATCAGATGATGATTTTCATTATACTAGATGAATAGCATTAAAGTAAACATATGAACTTTGTTTACTCTACTAAATAGAATATTTTACATCATTGTGATGATGCTACCAAAACGAACATCAAACAAAGTCTATAAATAACATTCCAAGTGAATGAATAGTTTTTTAAAATCTATTGAAACCAACTCTAAGAATCACAAAATATGACCATTTTATATTTTCTTATAAATAGAGGTGCATTTGAGTAGGAAGGATTTTATGCTTTTTCAACTCAATCTTTTTGAAGTTTACTTTGTTTCTTTGTAAAATCGTGTCACTAGTTTGTGCTTTATAATATTTAGAGAGTTTTTTATTTTAATACATCCATGTAAAGATTTTAAATATCTTAAAACATTTTTGTAATTATAATATTTTTTTTATCAGGTTTGATCGAGGTCTTATGGGGATAGGAAGAATGATGTGTCCAATATATGTGATCAAGGGCTTCTAGGGATATGAAGATAGAGTAATTATGATATTTGTGATCAAGGTATTTATTCTTGAAGAAAGATATAAATTTATGGTTAGGTTAAACCATGGATACCTTAATTCATGTTGATTTAATTCCTTTACACTAAAGATTAAATTGTTGATATTCTTTTATAAAGTTTTTGAATGTTTTTATTTAGAACTTTATAAATTTTTTCTTTTCTTCTTTTTAAATTTTATTTTCATTACACATTTTTAAGGAAATTTAAACTTTTATATAAACTTTTATTATAACTATTTTTAGATAAAAATATCAGAATGAATTTAGAAAGATAAAATCATTATAAAAATTAGACAGAGTAATTTCGATAAACTGAAAAATATGTAAAAGGTAATTGTAAACTTTATTTTTATAAACTACAATTTACTCTTCCTCTACCCTATTGTATCAATTTAAATACACTTATGATCATTCATTCATTATTATAGTAGGATATAATGCTATAACTTGTAATATTTAGAGCTTCTATTTTAAATTACTATTTTTTATATCAAGCAAGTTTCTAAGTTTCAAATTTTATTATTTACAAATTTTGTTATAAATTGTTTTACACTAACATGTATTTATAGAAAGAGTATTTATTGATTATTAAAGATGGAAGTTATGAATTTTGGGACTATTTTGAATCTAAATCCAAGTAGACCACCAATTTTTGATGGATCTAACTATGAGTATTGGAGATGTAGGATGAAGAATTTTTTTATCAATACTGGTGTTGATAATTTTTTCATGCTTACTGGTAACTATGTAATTATGAACAAAGAAGTTTATACTTTTATGAATTTGAAGAAGGTGAAATATCAACTAAATTAAAGAGTTAGAAGCAATTTATTATGTTATAGGACCAGAAATATATACAATTGGATATATTCATGTGGAGATACAAATAGTATATGTAAAAAAGTTGGAAGTCACTCACTTTGGGACAACCAAAGTTATTGAGACCAAGAGAGCTACGATGAGAGCTGACTATCAAGATTTTAATTTATTACCTAGAGAATATGTTTCTAATATGCATTAGATATTTATGATTATTGTTAATATTTTACAATATATGGGTGATAAATATTTTATAGATGAGATTTTGGTTGAGAATATCATTGAGATTATTCCTGGAAAATGAGAATCTATAAGAAAACTCTTGATGATGCTAAGTAAATTAAAAATTTGATCTTAGATTATCTAATTTGAACTCTCAAGTAGTATGAGGGTACATTGAAGAGAGATATTTAATAGATAAAAAAGAAAAATGGAGTATATTTTTTCTTCTACTTCAGTTGTTTCTAAAAAAGTAAAATGTGTTGAAAAGGATTATAAATATTCTAAAAAAGAAAGTTAAAGTTGAGACTAAATGTAGTTGTTCAGAAGAAAATCATAATGAATTTTCCCAACTAGCTCAAAGAATGAATAAGATAGTTGGAAAGAAATATTTTAGATATAATTACAAGAAAATCCTAATGAAATTAATGAAAATAAATATTTTTAAGAGATGATCTACTATGAAAGAAAAAATTCTGGTCACATAAGTCTAAATTATCTTAAGATTAAAAGGAAAGATAAGTAGGAAAAAAATTCAAAGAAGTTCTATAAATATAAAGGAAAGAAATTTATGAATGATTATAACACTTGGAGTGAAAGTGGTGGAGATAGTTCTTATGATAGTTTTTCTAAAAATAGTAGTGAGGATCAAAAGAATATTAGTTTCCTTACTAAAATTCTAAAGAACAATAATTGTTTCATGGATAAGGTATCTACTAAAAACTTAAATAATTTTACTTTAAATTCAAATTATCCAAATTCTAAGGATGGTAATGATTCTAATTATTCTGAAGAATAAGAATATAATTCATCTAAAGAAAATAATAATCTACCTAGTTATGAAGAAGTTTCAAGGTTTTTGAAATTTTTAGATAGTAAAGTTTCAAAATAATATGAAGATGTCAAGGAAAACATTTCCAAATAAGATTCGATAATTTCTATACTTACTTCAGATATTTCAAATATTACATTAGAATTAAAAAATAAATCTAATTCTAATAAAACTAATTAGGATAATGATTTAGTTACAAAATTAAATTCAGAGATTTTTAGTCTAAATAAAATTTTATCAAATTTTACTTCTAGGAAGGAAAATTTTGAAAAAATTTATAGAAAAATTAAACCTCATAGAAATAAATTTGGGATAGATTTTACTCATGAAAAACCTTATTTTCAAAAAAAATATTTTATTCCTAAAAATTACCCTTTTATAAAAAATTTCATAGTGAATGAAATTAGAAAAACAAGTGTTCTTTAAATAGAGTACAATATTTAGGATTTCATAAATCCTATTTTTCTAAGAATTATAAAATTTTCAATATAAAAAAGTTTGAAAGATGCGGATTCCTAAAATAATTTTGTCTAACAATGCTCGACCCAAGAAAGTTTAGGTACCAAAATCTTAATTTTCTTAATATTAGGAAAATAATAAATGCACTAATAGTAACAAAATTTGTTACATGGATAGTGTATATTCTTATCACATGACTAGAAACAAGGATTTCTTCCAAAAGATTATTAAGATAAAAGGTGGAAAAGTCGCTTTTAGTGATAAATCTCAGGGATAAATTATTTGTATAGGTGGTATCATTTTTCTAGGAAAATATTTAATTTTAAATGTTTTATATCTTAAAGGTTATAAGAATAACCTTATTATCATAATTCAATTATGTGTTGATGGTTGTCTTTTTAACTTCAGGAATGATAAATGTATTATTCATAGTTAAGAAGATAAATTTATTTTTACTACCAATAATCATGAGAATATATGTACACTTAACATAGAATACCTTAGAATACAAGATATACATTTTCTTAGTGAAATAGAAGATCATTCTTGGTTATGTTATGGTAGTTTTAAACATTGTAATTTTATAAATTTATTTAAACCTTCTTAGAAAATACTTGTTAGAGATCTATAAGAGTATAAGTTTGATTCTTCTAAAGTTGGTCATCCTTGTAAATATGGAAAGAAACCAAAGTCAAGTTTTAAATCTATTAGTGAAGTTTAAACCTCTGATGATTTACATTTAGTGCACATGGACTTATTGGTCCTACACAAACTGAGAGTATTGGTCGAAAATATTATGTATGTGCTTTAATTGATGACCACACTAGAAACACTTGGGTCTATTTTCTAATGGAAAAAAATTGAAAGCCTATTTCTATTTTAAAAATTTTGTAACTTGTTTTAAAATTATAAATAGATACCTTTGGTAATTATTTATAATGATTGTGGTGGATAGTTTGTAAATTCAAAATTTGAAACATTTTATAGTAAAAAAGGTATAATACATAACTTCTCAACACCGATAACTCCACAATAAAATAGTTTAGTTGAAAGAATAAATAGAATTATTCATGATATTCTAAGAACCGTGTTGGTTGAATACTCAATTGAAAAACATTTTTGGGAATAAGTAGTTAGTATCATCTATTATACTATAATCTAAATTTTACTCAGGCCTTTTATTAATAAAACTTCGTATGATTTTTGGATGGGAATAAATCGAAAACATTATTACTTCAAAGTTTTTAGATTCACGGTATTCATTCTAAATACTAAAGATAATGTACATAAATTTTCTCTAAAATCTGATAAAGGGTTATTTTTAGGCTATTCTATATCTAGTAAGGTTTATAGAGTTTTTAACAAAAATAGAAGTACTATTGAGAAAATAGTACATATTAAATTTGATGAAATAGATCCTTTTATTTTCAAATAACCTTAACCCACATATTCCGATGTTATTCCAAAAACTAATTTTCAACCCATGTTAGAAAGATCATATTATAAGAAAATAATTGAAGATAACATTTCTAAAGTTTTACCTTAAAAGTAATTTAAATCGTTGTTAAAGAACATACTTATAAAAAAACAAGTAATAAATAAATCCTTGGGAATAATCTGAGTGAAAATATTATTGGTGATGTTGATAAACTAGTTAGAATTATAATTTTCTTAATAAATTAATTTAAAAATTGTGTATTTTTATCTTAATTTAAACCTAAGCCTTGGATAAGTCATTAGGTGATAAATATTGGATAAAATCTATGAAATATAAACCTAATGAATTTTAGAGGAATAAATTTTAGATTTTATTTGAACATGCTAATTATTCTCCTATAATTAGTGTGAAATGGGTTTTATAAAATAAATGTGATGAAATTAGAGTCATAGTTAGAAATAAATATAGACTTTTTATAAAGGGTTATAACCAACAAGAAGGCATAGACTATGATGAAACTTATGATCAGGTGTCTAGACTTGAAGATATTCATATACTTCTAGAATATGAATCATTTCTAAATTTCACACTTTTTAAAATGGATGTGAAGTGTGATTTACTTAATAGATATATACAGAAGGAAGTTTGTGTAGAACAACCCCTGGTTTTGAAAACAAAAAATCTTCAGATCGTGTTTTTAGACTAACTAAGTCCCTTTATGGAATTAAAAAAACCCCTAGATCCTGGTATGATAGATTAACCAGATATTTTTTACAAAAAAAATCAATAGAGATGCATATCTAAATATTTTTATTAAAAAAATAAGGGTGTCATCATTGTTAAAATTTATGTCAATGACATTATATTTGGATCAACTCAAAAATCTATTATATATTCCTTTGCGAATATTATGAAATCTAAGTTTGAGATGATCATGATGGGTGAACTTAATTATTTTATTGGTTTTAATATTTCCTTAAAACCATAAGTAACTTTTATATCTCAATATATGTATATAAAATATCTTCTTAAAAAAATTGATATGACAACACAAAAAGTATTAATACTCTTATTGGAACCCCAAATACTTCAGATCTTGATGAATCAAGGAAACAAGTTGATCAAAATATTTTTATAGGATTGATTGGTAGTTTACTATACCTAATAGTTATTCGACAGAATTTAATATATTCTATGTTATTATGTTCAAGATATCAAGAAAATCCTAAATAATTCTATCTTAAAGTTGTAAAAAATTAGTATCTTAAGGGAACTATGGATCATGCTATATTCAATTATTTTAGAAATTATTTTTAACACGGATTTTTTTTAGATACTAACTTTGGTGGATGTAAAACGAATAGAAAACATACATCTAGAAAATTTCATTTCTTAGGTTAATCTTTAGTTTCTTGGTCTTATAAGCAATAACATTCTATATCACTTTCCACTACTGGAGTGGAATATGTGGGAGTTGGAAGTTTTTTTTCTCAAGTGTAGGGGATGCAACACACACTCACTAATTTTGGCTTGAGTTTTGGTAAAACTCATATTTTGTGTGACAACACAAGTTTCATAGCTTTAAGTAAAAATCCATCACATCACTAATGAGATAAGAACATAGATATAATACACCATTTCCTTTAGGATCACGCATAAAAAGGAGATATAATTTTATAATTCATCAAAATGTAAGAACAACTTGATGGAATTTTTAAAAAATTCATAAATTACGATAGGTTTGAATATATTAAATAAAATCTCGGAGTTGTCAATAAAAAATGATCCTTCATATATACTTCATGTTTAAACCATCACTTTATAGTAATAAACTCCTTTATAAAGTTGGAGTACGTATTCTCTTTAGTTTTTCGAAAATATTATGTTTTTCTAAAATATTTAGTTTTATAACATCATAAGTTTTCTAAAAAAAATCTGGAAAATATTTTCATAAAAATGTTTTAGAAAATGTATTTGTTAAGAAATTTTGTGTAAAAAAATTTATTTATAAATACAATAAGAACATATTATTAACAAAATTTCTTACTTAAAGCTTAAAATTTTACTTCGAGATGTAATTTATAATATATAGTCTTTACTATCTTTTGTTACATTGTATTTTATTTTGTTCACATTTTTTCCCTTCTTTCCTAAAAGTTTTACAAACTTTAAAGTTTCTATTTCAAAAAAAGCTTAATTCAATTTTTTTTGGAAAACATTGAGAGTTCATAAAAATATATTAAGTCTTTCGAAGAAAATTATCAATCGTTGGATCTAATTTTATTTTAGAGTCGTTGGATTATCATAATTTGAAAAATTACCCCTTATATCCCAATAAATAGTAGTGTGGGTCACCACTCCTCCTTCATCAGTTATCTTCTACTATCGTATCTCACCACTCGGATTCTCTTCCTACTATGCCAAAATTTTCATTTAGCGACGGTTTAAACCGCCGCTAAATCATTCTGTGACGGTTTTGGAAAAATGTCGTTAAATAGTGTGTCGGCAATCAATTAGCGATGGTTTTTTAAAACTATTGCAGAATGATTTAGTGGCAGTTTAAACCGTCGTTAAATCGTTTTTTATTTTTTTTTATTTTTTTTATTTTTTTTTTATTTTTTTTAAAAAAAAATTAATTTTCATAATTAATTAATATTTTTTTTTATTTTTTGTAATTAATTAATTGATTGATTGATTATATTTACTTATTTTTATTATTTATTTATTTATTTATTATAACCATCCTCATGCCCATCTCCATGTACAAGCTCATGTCCATGCACATGTCTATGTCATATACAGAAATTATGCGTTGGGTGAGATTTGAACCTCTTGCCTCTTGCTTATTCTCCAAAGACTTTACCACTCTAGTAAGTTCTTCATGTGGTCAATAAATCGAATTTAATATACTTATATATATATATATATTAGAAAAACAAATAATACATAACAAATAGATACACATTAAATAATTATTAATCAATAATGATTAATCAATATTGATTAATCAATAATCAATAATCAATAATCAATAATCTATAATTAGTAATTAATAAGTAACAAGTAATTATTAATATTTAATAATTGCTAATTACAAATTACTAAGTAATAAATAAAATATAAATGAATAATAAATAAATAAATATATAATATGGAAATAAATGGTAAATAGAAAATATTAAATTATAAATAGTAAATGGTAAATAATAAATAGTAAAAAATAAATATTAAAAAATAAATAGTAAATTGTAAATTGTAAATTGTATATTATAAATAATAAATACTAAATACTAAATATTAAATAATATATAATATATAATATATAATATATAATACATAATATATAATATATAATACATAATATATAACATATAATATATAATACATAATATATAACATATAATATATAATATATAATATATAATATATAACATATAATATATAACATATAACATATATTATATAAGTAATGTATAATTAATAAATTAATTAAAAAATAAATTAATATATGATAAATAAATAATAAATTAATATTAAATTAATGAATAATATATAACAAATAATAAATAATAAATAATAAACCATGAATAAATAAATAATAAATAAATAAATATAATATAATGACTATATAATAAATAAGTAATTAATAATTTAATAATAATAAATTAATAATATAAAAATAAAATAATAAATAATAAATGAATAAATAATAAATGAATAATAAACTAATAATAATAAATAATAATAAATTAACAATAAATTAATAAATAATAAATAATGAATAAATGAATAAATAAATAAATAATAAATAATTATTAATAACTAATAAATTATAATTGATCATTGAGAATTAAAAATAAATATTTCATATTTCATATTTAAAAAGTTATAAATAATTAATAAATTATTAATAAACTATTAATAAATAATTAATTAATAATTAATAAATATTAAATATTGAATAAATAAGTAATAAATAAATAAATAATAAATGAATAATAAACCAATAATAAATAAATATTTAATATATTAAAAATAAATTATTATAAATAAATAATAAATAACTAATAATAAAGAATAAAGATTAAAGATTAAATAAGTAAATAATATATAATAAATAATAAATAGATAGATGAATGGATAAATAAATAATAACTAATCATTAATTAATAATTAATAATTAATAATTAATAATTAATAATAATAAATAATTATAATTGATAATTAATACTTAATAATTTTTAATTAATATTTAATATTCAATATTTAATAATTAATAAATAATTAAATGTTAATTAGTAAATAATTAATAAATAATTAACAAATAATAAATAAATAATAAATTAATAATAAACTAATAATTAATAATTAATTTATAATAAATTAATAAATTAATAATTAATTAATAATTAATTTTGTACATAATAAATAAATAAATAAATAAATATTAAATATTAAATATTAAATAAATAAATAAATATTAAATAATTAAATAACAAATAAATATAAATAAATAAATAAATAAATCATAAAACGTTAAGAACCTCTAAAAACCCTAAAACATTGAAATAACCATAAAATCTGATCCAGGGCTCCTTTTTTAGCACCACAACCTATCAAATTGAAGATAATGAAATGAGCTTGAATATTATATGTGTTAAAGGCTGAACGGACACTTGAATCAAAAGTTATAACCGTTTGAATTTTAAGAAATCGAGGTTGGGAACTAAAACCTATGTTTTGGAGGTCTTATGGGTCTTTATGGTCGAATAAAAAGTGGTAAAATGCTCAAAGAAACAGTATTAGACCTAAACGGTGTATATCTAATCGCATTCTTCGATTTGATATGTGGTAGAGCCCAAACGGACACTCGGATTAAAAGTTATAGCCGTTTGAAGTTTGAGTTCGATTTTTGACCTTTTTGAAATTTGAATATATTTTTTCCTTTTATTATCACATGACTTAAATCTCACTTTGTTTTATCTCATTTCATAGGCTTCGATTTTACTGGTTTTTGAGCTAAAATGGACTCTCGGATCACAAGTTATGGTCGTTTGATATCAATGTCTGGTTTTCAGGGTTTTGTATATTTGTTTTAAGTTTCATGTTATTATTCACTAATAATTATGAATATTTACTAATTAAAACATTGTAATTAATTAAAATTATAAATAAACTATATTTTATGGTAACTAATAAATAATTAATAATAATTAATTGATTTTTAGAAAAATATTTAATTTTGGGGCGGTTTTGAAAAAACCACCGCTAAAAATAATTGTAAATTTTTTTTGGAAATTTTTTTTGGAAATTTTTTTAAAAAAATTATAAAAAATATTTTAAAAACATTTAGTGGTGGTTTTTAAAAACACCACTAAAAAACCATCGCTAATTTTTTGATCGAAAAACATTTAACGACGGTTTTGAAAACCCCCGCGAAAAAACCACTGCTAAAACATTGTTTTCCTGTAGTGTCTATTTGTTTCTTTGAGCTTCATACATTCAGAATCTTTTATATATTTAATAAAGATGTAAAATTCATGTGATTTTTAAAATAGGGAAGTTATAAATTAAAGGTTTATAGAGAAAATATTTTTCGATAAATGTGATTCTTTGTTGAAGAATGTGATTATTTTCCATGGTTGGGAAGATATTTGTATTGAAAATGAAGATTTTGAACTTCATTATCTAACTTTGGTAGGTGTATTTTATTCTTTAGTGTATTTCAATAAAGAATAAGCTATAAATTCATAGCATTTAATTTTTTTGAATATTGTTACAAGCTAAGTATTTAACAAGTTGTATATCTAGTTAGATTTCCTCTTCAAGTTAAATATAATCTTGTTACCCAAAAGTTTCCACATAAGTTGGAATCCTTCAAGAAGTCAAAGGAAAAAACTTCATTGTTTTATTCATATGAGAAAGTGAGAAAATTATATCATCTTTTTTTAAACCCAGGGGAAGTTTTTTTGTGGATGTATAATTATTTAATCCCGAGAAAGGGGGTAGAGATACGATGAATATACATGATATATCTGTTCTTGATTATTTTTGAAACATGAAAAAGTTCAATTTAGTAAAGTTTTTTTTATATGTGGAGGATATAAAGAAAGGAACAATAAAGTTTATGGTTATTCTATTTCAAGTAATTATAAATATAATTTTGGTGAACTTTATGAAAGTTTAAAATATCAAGAATGAGGAAACAAATATGAAGAGAAAAAGTTTTATTTATTGGTGAATAAATAATAAATATAATGAAGCTTGTGTATGTTACTAAATTGAATAAATTTGTGGATAAATTGTACAAAGTGACATACAAATCTGAATCAAAAAGGTTGAATAAAATAATTTCAACAAAATAGGTGAGATGGTATTCTCCACCATTACCGAAAAATAAAGTGAAAATAATTGCGAATAAGGATTTTGAAGAACTTATGAATCAAAAGGAATGGATTGAGAAGAGAACCTATCCTAAGAAAGTTGAGAAAAACTAATGTTATGACAAATATTTCAGATAAATATTTTTAAACAAAGGGGGAGAGATAAATATAGGGAAGAAAAAAATAATTAAGAAGAATTATTTTAAGAAGAAGAAAAGAAGAATGAATTTCTTAAAAGTGTAAGTAAAAAATGGGAGGTAAGTTTTTTTAAATTTATTTTTAACTTTAGTTTTCTCTTTAAGGGTTGTGTTTAATGATTTTCAAAAAGGAGGAGATTGTTGAGTTGAAAGTTCTACATTCAACACTTTCTAATACTTATTTTTAAAATCGCAATATGCTTTCTTTAATACCATGTTTTACTAACTTTATACTTTCCAAGTTTTTATAATGTTTTTATATAAAGCATATTTTTTTATCGAACATAAAAAACTTTGTTCATCAGATATAACTTTGTAAAAAGTTCACCATATGAAATATTTTGGATAGAACTTTATAAATGGATTGGCATGAACTTTATAACCCGATGGACATGTACTTTTTACATCATACAAACTATTTTATATTTCATCAAATGATTTTTTTATAATGTCTAACTTACAAATCATAACTAAGTCTCACCGGATGAAGTTATACTTTGTTAACCGAACATATATTTAGTAAATGGAGGTATACATAATCTTTAGATGAACCTTTTTAAAAACTATCAGATTATGATTTTCATTATACCAGATGAATAAAGTTTATTTTATCGGACAAACTAATTTTACTCTACTAGATGGAATATTTTATAGCATTGTGATGACGCTACCAAAATGACCATCAGAAAAATTCTATACAAAACATTCCAAGTAAAGGAAGAGGTTTTCTAAATCCATTTCAACCAACTTAGAGAATCACATAATATGACTGTTGGAATTTTTTTCTATGAATAGAGGTTCATTTTAGGAGGATGGAGTTAATTCTTTTGAAATTCAATCTGTTTAAAGTTTAATTTTTTGTTTTGTAACATCTTGTTAGTAGTTTTCACTTTGTAATATTTATAGAGTTTTTTGTTTTAATGCATATATTTAAGGATTAAAAATGTATTAAAACATTTTTCATTTATAATCACTGTGTCCCACCAAGTTTGATCAAGGTCTTCCAAGGATAGCAAGACTATTATGTTTGATCTTTATGATCAAGGGCTTCAGGGGCTAGGAAGATAGAGTAATTCTTATCTTTGTGATCGATGGATTTCTTCTTGAATAAATATAGAACTTTACGATTAGGTTAAACCGTTGATACCTTATTTCAAGGTGATTTAATTCCTTTACACTAAATGTTAATGTTTTTATCTTCTTTTATAAATTTCCTATAAGTTTTTATTTACAACTTTATAAAGTTTTTATTTTCTTATTTTCCAAGTTTTATTTACATTATAAATTTGTAAGGAAATTTTAACTTTATTATAAACATTTTTTATCACTATATTAATATAAAAGTATCTAAATGTAGTCAATATGATAATATATTTTTAAATATTAGTAATATATTCAGTTTAATAAACTAAAAATGTGGTGAAAGGTAATTGTAAGATTTATTTTTATAAACTACAATTCACCCCCCCCCCCTCTTGTAGCCATTTGTGTACTCTTACAATCCTACACCTAAGGATGGTTATTACAATGGATTTAATTAATATATATTATTTTTAATACATAATTATAATTCTAGAAAGATAATTTATCATTTATTTTCTTAGATTTCCATTTATTAAAAAATTATAACATTGTCTGTGCGTACTCGTGGACTACCACCTCCACAAAGCGATGTGAATCGTTTTTAAGTACCTCATTCATAGATGGTTATAAAAATATATTTAATGTGTAAAAATGATAATTATTTCATGATTAGTATTTTTTGTATGATATAATAATGACCCTTTTGACTATGGTCAACACACCAAAGCTATTTTGGGATTATGAACTGAGTGTCCTCAAAACATCCGACGTAAACTTAACTGATTAAGTAACTAAATAAAACATTGTCATAAAAGATATAAAATGGGTAATGATAATGGAATGAATATAAAAAGGGTTCTTAATAAAATAAATAACTAATATAATTTTATTATTTGGGATTTAAATAACATATGATGCTATATGGTATTTAAGTTAAGAGATATTTCTTTAAAACCTTAATTTTTAAAGTTTAAAATTTTTTCTTTAATTTTTCCTCCATATCCATGTTATTTAAAAAAATTAAATTATTATATTAATATTACGAAATTTATGTTAAAATTCATTGTAAATAAATTTTTTATAAAGGTTTTGACACGTGCATGTCGTGGGGTGTGGCAAAAACAAATATAACCTATGTTAAAATGTATTATAGTGGATTACCTTGGTTGTCTTCAGAGAGGAGTGCACAACAATTAAGCTGTCACCTTAAAATAAGATCAAAATGTGTGGTTGTTTTTCTGAATTTGATTGATTTTTGAAAAGGAAAGAAAGAAACTAAACAAAGGAAGGAAATTTAAGAAAAAATATTGAGAACAACTTAACAAATCAAGTGATTGAAACTATTATATAAGAAGGGTGATTAGGTCAGAGTTGGTTCTCCATTTGTAATTCTATCATAGTTCCAATTTATTCAATTCTCTTCTGCTAAACCGTTAAGAGTGAGAATCCACAATCATTTATTCTCACTCCCTTGGTCAATTAAAAATGTGAGAATAAACCTTACTAAAATCTTAGGTTGGTCTACTCTCCTTCCAATGTGTAATAGATTTGTAGAAAATACTCCCAATTATATTAGGCAATTCCCAATCGGGTCTTGTTTATCCCAAGTAATCAAGAACATTCACTACTCCTCACACACGTACCGGTGATCACCGAGTACTTCACCACTAAGTCCCGGTCTATTACATCGTTTATAAACCAGAACATAGTGGAGGGAGATATTTATCATTGACCAAATATAAATGAACAACAGAATCTAAAATCAGATGCAATCGTACATGATAATAAAAACTGTTATAGGAAATTGAAAATGATTCAGAGAAGAGAATAGGATTTTAAAACATTAAGAGAAGGAACTCATGAAATACAACATGGAAAACCTCCCCTTCCCCAATCACACAGAATTTTACCCCACCATGGTAAGGGTAATTGTGACTAAGGGGAAATAAGAATTCATTACAAAACTAAGAAGAACAAAAGAGAGAAAAGAAAGAACAAAAATTTGATCCTTCAGAATCTGTCCTCCAGAAGTTTTCCTCTATTCTGCCCACCAGCCGGCAGAAAATCACTGAGTTCCCTTCTTATATAATGTTGTAAATGACGTTTTCTATCGATCCTAAAAATTTGAGAGTCATTGGACAAGTGTAAAGAAAGATATGGCCGAATCAATGACTATTACTTTTCTGGCCACCAAACACTGTTTCACCCACTCTACTTGGACGCGCCAAAAGGATGCATTAATGAGCTCAATAATTTATGAAATTTATTGTGAGCCGTAATTTTGAAGTCCTCTGTCGACACCAGCTTTAATCATCTCATTCTAAGGTCTTATGAAGGAGATATTTCATATTTAATGAAGTGGGGTTCATTCTGCCTTCCAAACTGATTTCTCCACTTGATTGGATTTTCTGTACCATTGGGTTTCGAATTGGGTCTTCATCCAGAAGGAACATTTGAATCCCACAAGCATAGAAATCCTACAAAAAAAGATTAACTTCAATTTGACCTATATTATAAAAGTTATGACCGAAAAACAGAAGCTATATAAAACTACCAATTTTACAGAATTACCCCATTTTCACATTTAAGCCCAAAATACACCAAAAACACATAAATGTTGCAAATACACTATCATTGAATAATTGGGAGGGATTAAATCATTGAAAAACATATAAATATTAATGAAAATATTAACTCTATCAATTCCCCCATCCTTATCCCTTGGACTCCTGGACAAGTCAGAATCAAAATAAAATCAAAGTAAATTCAAAACACATATCCATGAGATCCACCAATTTGAAAACAAGAAACAAAATATATCATGCCTCCTAAAACTCTATTATTTCATGTTATTAATTTAGGATCATTAAATAAATTTACTCTTCATTTCTCCTCCCATGCACACAAAACACTTACCTAACTTTCATTATCTCTCATTACACAAATCTCAATTTTTTAGCAATGTCTTTCTCATCCAAACTCATACAAGGGTCACCATAGGCTTGATAAATTCCTACATCTCCACCCGATGTGAGTCAAGGACATATGTTTATCATGAGGACTTTTTAAGGTTTTTCTGTGGCTTTCGGTTGGTAGGATTTATATGTGAAATATTCTGAGGCATAATGAGAGGGCTTGGCTCTTTTTGAAGCAAAATTGCATTAATCTAAATTTCACAAAAGTATGGTCTCCTCTTCACTCCCCTTAGTAGAAAATAAGCTCCTTATTCATGGAATATCAAGGAATGTTCACACAGATCATCATTTCAGCATAAAACATTTCAATCTTCTCAAATATAATATTTCTTGAAAGCTCCAGAAAAGGCACAGCTTCCTTTTTACATTAGAAGCTTCAGAAAGGCACAACTTCTCTCATCCTGAAAGCTCCAGAAAAGGCACAGCTTTCATCTAGATGGTTTTTTTCAGCAGAAATAACATCTCTTCAACATTTTTTTTACCCAAAGTATCCCCAAATAAGGTAGTACAATACAAGACATATTCCCCCCACACTTATGTTCAAATAGATCATGCAATTTCACTTCAAGAGCAGGTTGGATAGGGAATATTGGCTTGTAATGTGGCTAACCTAACAGGATTTTCATGGCTTATATGGGCTAAAAGGATTAAATGTTCAAGGTAGGCCATTATGAAAGGGATTATCTTGAAAAGGGGGCTTTCAAACCAAAGAAATGCCTCAATCATTTAAAACACAAGTACCCCAAACCCTCAAGTTTTGATAGGAATAGATCAAATTCTGGTTAAATCAAGCATGATTTGGTTCTCTCAAGAAGTGAGGTGAATGTAAATAATATGAAAATAATAGGTTCAGAAGCCTCACGGGAATGTGATTTCAAATATAAAGACAGTGATATGTGGCATGGGATTCAAAAAACAGAGTATTTTTTCATGAAATTCCCAAAGAATTGAACTTGAAACAATGTCATTTTCAGCATTCATTTAAGATCAGTTTCAAGAAATAAATTATTTCCCTCATGGATATGGGTTTCAAAAATATCAATGATAATCATTTCAGCTCAAAAGTTTCAAAAACACACAAAAAATGAAAAATAAACACACAAAATTTTAAACACACACATGTTTTTTTAAAACAAATAGGAAAACAAACAACACATAAAAATCCTACACTACAAAGGTTCTCTCCCCCACACTTAAATGATGCAGTGTCCACAATTCATTAAAATGTATTTAACATGTAAGAATATTGGAAATTGAATCATAGCAATCATGAAAATATAAAGGAGAGGTATGACCTGATGGAGTTTATTGATAAACATGTTGGAGGAGTGTGATCTCCTCCATTGGCTCTGATGGCATGGTCACAAGGAATTTATTCAATCTGTGCCCATTAACAGTGAATAGATCCTTCACTCCATCCTTCACAATCTACACAGCACCAAAAGGATATACATGAGTAACTATAAATGGACCTTCCCACCTGGAAAGAAGTTTACCTGGCATCAGCTTGAGTCTTGAATTGAATAACAACACTTTGTCTCCTGGATGGAAGTCCTTTGGTTGGATCAGTTTGTCATGAGCCACTCTTGTTCTCTCTTTGTAAATCTTGGAATTTTCAAATTATTCCCTTTGAATTTCTTCCAACTCTTGTAATTGCAATCTTCTCTCTTTCCCAGCACTTTCAAGATCCAGATTCATCTTCCTCACAGCCCAGTATGCCTTATGTTCCAATTCCACAGGTAGGTGACAACTTTTCCCATAAATCAGCCTATATGGACTCATTCCAATTGGAGTTTTGTAGGCTGTCATGTAATCCCATAATGTTTCTTCTAACATTTGGCTCCAATCCTTCCTATTTGGATTAACAGTCTTTTCCAAAATTCCTTTGATTTCCCTATTGTACACTTCAGCTTGCCCATTAGTCTGTGGATGATAGGGAGTTGATGTTTTATGATGCACCCCATAATTTTTCAACAAATACGCCATTCTCCAATTACAAAAGTGAGTCCCTTGATCACTAATGATGGCTCTAGGAACTCCAAACCTACAAAATATGTTAGCCCTTACAAATTCACAAACAACTTTAGCATCGTCAGTTCTGGTGGCTTTTGCTTCCACTCATTTGGAAACATAATCAACAGCAAGAAGAATATAAGAATTTCCAAATGACATTTGGAAAGGGACCATAAAATCTATCCCCCAAACTTCAAATATTTCACAAAAATTAAGTGGATTTTGGGTCATTTCTTATCTCTTTGAAATATTTCCTGTAAACTGACATTTTTCACACCGTTTACAAAATTCATGAGAATCTTTGAAAAGTGTTGGCCAATAAAGTCCAGATTCTAAAACCTTCTTCGCTGTCCTTTGAGGTCCAAAGTGGCCTCCACAAGCTAATGTGTGACAAAACCTAAAGACTGATTCAATTTCATTTTTAGGCAAACATCTTCTGATCATTTGGTCATTGCAAATCTTCCAAAGAAATGGATTATCCCAGATGTAATATTTAGATTCAGATTTCAATTTGTGAATTTGGTGAGAATTTAAATGAGATGGGACTTGAGATGTTACCAGATAATTGACCATGTCAGCATACCAAGGTACTTCTCCTTCAATCAAGTACAACTGCTCCCCTGGAAGGTGATCATTTAGTGGTTCAGTGTCTGGAATTTCAACTTCAGCGGTGTTGGGTAGTCTACTTAAGTGATCAGCCACTTGATTCTCAGATCCCTTTTTATCTTTGATTTCTATGTTGAACTCCTATAGTAGTATCATTCATCTCACTAGCCTTGGTTTTGCTTCAGCCTTCTTCATCAAGTACCTAAGAGCTGCATGATCAGAAAACACAATGACTTTAGTTCCAAGCAGATACGATCTAAATCTTTCTAAAGCAAAAACAACTGCTAAAAACTCTTTTTATGTTGTTGTGTAGTTGAATTGGGATGCATCTAAGGTTTTCGAGGCATATGCAATGACTTGTGGCCTGCCCTCATTTCGCTGAGAAATGACAGCTCCAACTACTTGGTTTGAAGCATCACAAAGTAGATCAAATGGTTGTTCCCAATTTGGTGGCTGCATCACTGGTGGTGTAATCAATTTCTTCTTCAACTCATCAAATGATTCCCTACATGAACCGTTGAAATCAAAATCAGCATCTTTCAAAAGTAATCTAGAGAGAGGGAGAGAAATCTTACTGAAATCTTTTATAAACCTCCTGTAGAATCCTGCATGTCCTAAAAATGATCTAACATGTTTCACACAAGTTGGGTAAGGCAAAGAATTTATCACTTCAATTTTTGATTTATCAACCTCAATGCCTTTCTGTGAAATGACATGCCCAAGGACAATTCCTCTCTCAACTATAAAATGACACTTTTCAAAATTCAAAACAAGGTTCTTTTCAATGCAAGTTTTCAAAACTTTTTCCAGATTTTTTAAACAATGGTCAAACGAATTTCCAAAAACTGTGAAGTCATCCAAGAAAACCTCCAAGAAATATTCAATGTGATCAGAAAATATACTTACCATACACCTCTGAAATGTACCTGGATCATTGCACAATCCAAATGGAATCCTTTTGTATGCAAAAGTACCGAAAGGACAAGTAAAGGTAGTCTTCTCTTGATCCTCGGGGGCAATGGGTACCTGAAAATAACCTGAAAATCCATCCAAAAAGCAATAATGAGTTCTCCCTACCAATCTATCTAACATCTGGTCAATGAACGGGATAGGGAAATGATCTTTTCGAGTGACCTGATTCAGCTTCCTAAAATCTATGCATACTCTCCAGCTATTCTAAATTCTCACAGGGACTAATTCATTCTTTTCATTCCTCACAATGGTTAGGCCAGTTTTCTTTGGGACTACTTGGATGGGGCTAACCCATTGTGAATATGATATGGGATAGATGATCCCGGCTTCTAATAACTTCTCAATCTCTTTTTTCACAACCTCCATCAGGGTAGGGTTCAGCCTCCTTTGGGGTTGTCTGATAGGTTTGGAATCTCCCTCAAGAAAAATTCTATGTGAGAAAATTTTTGGGTTTATTCCTGGGATATCACCTAAGATCCACCCTATTGCTTGTAAATTCTCTCTCAAAAGCTAAATCAATGATTTTTCTTGAGTTTCAGATAGATTATTAGCAATTATTACTGGTAATTTCTCCTCCTCCATAAGGTAAACATATTTTAAATCAGTGGGGAGTGGTTTTAATTCTAGATCAGGAGGATGCTCAAGAGATGAAACTAAATTGAGGTTCTCCACTTCCAATGGTTTGACATCCTACACACAATAAATCATATCATCTTCATCATCATTTAACAAATTATCAAATAAATCATATTTTACCTCTTCTTCCAACAAGAAATCAGAACCTCCAAGAGTTTGTGAATCCATATGTTCAGTGATATATTTAATGGAAAAATTCTCTCCTAATGATAAAAATTCATGAAACATACCTGATTCTTCAATTGGTTCTATTCCATCTTCATGGGAGAGTGCTAAGAGTGAATGATCATCTGATGGGTGCCTCATGGATTCAAAAATATTGAAGTGGACAGTGCTATCTCCAAACTCCATGGTAAGTGTCCCTTCATGGACATTGATGATGGTTTTGTCCGTCTTTAAGAATGGTCTCCCCAAAATGATGAGTGAGTGTGATGGGATCCTATCATCTTCCATATTCAACACATAAAAGTCAGAAGGGAATAAAAGATCTTTGACTTTTACCAGGACATCCTCCAGAACTCCTGCTGGGAAAACTGTGGATCTATTTTCAAGCTGGACCACCACTCTTGTGGGCTTCAAGTCTCCCATCTGCAAAGAAGTATATACTGAGTGAGGCAATACATTAATTGATGCACCTAAATCACACAAAGCATTAGATAAATTTAATGAACCAATAGTGTATGGAATAGAAAATGTCCCTGGATCTTGACATTTGGTTGGCAATTGTGGTGTGATAAGGGCTGAGACGCTTCTTCCCAAATTGATCCTCTCATTCCCTTGAAGTATCCTTTTCTTGGTGCAAATATCCTTCAAAAACTTAGCATACTTTGGAATTTGTTTGAGTGCTTCAAGCAGAGGTATGTTGATTTCCACTTTCTGAAAGGTGTCTAGTATTTCTTTTTGTAGTGCTTCTTCTTGTAACCTCTTTGATTCAATCATCCTTGATGGAAATGGTGGTGATATATCTTTATTTTCCCTTTGTTGCCTTTTAAATAGTGTTTCTTGTTTCTTCCTTCTTGGCCTATCATTATCATCCTCCTCTTTCTTATCTTCTTCCCGATGCATTTTCATAGAATTTTCATCATTTCTAACTTCATTCTCACCCATATTAGTTTTTCTTGTTTCAGGTTCAATGGCGGATGGTGGTTGGAGTTCTTTTCCACTTCTTGTAGTTATAATACTAACATTCTCTTTTGGGTTTGGGACTGTTTGGGAAGGGAGTTTACCTGGATTTTTGGTCAGAAAGTCCATGAGACTCTCAAACTTATTGGAAAAATCTTTAACAGTGTCTTTCAGTCCTTCAAACTCAGATTTTTGTTGGTTTTGAATTGGAGGTTGGGAACTAGTGGATGGTTGCTCATAGGGTCTTTGGATATTGGTTGGTTTTTGGTATGAAGGCTGATTATAAGACTGATTTTGTTGAAATGGTGGAGGGTTCTGGAATTGATTCTGGAATGGGGGTTGGTTTTGAAAATGATTTTGGTATGGGGGCCTAGCTTGATTCTGTTGATTTCCAAATCCATATTGTACTTGGTTAGGCTCTCTCCATCCTTGATTTTGTTGGAACTACCTTGGTTGAAAGGCTGCTGCACAACTTTCCATTCATTGTATTTCAGCACACTGGTCAGTGAAATGATCAGGAGATGAGCATAAACCACATACCTTAGCTGGTGCTTGTTGGTCACTAACTTGCTTCAAGGTCATCTGCCTCACAAAACTAGTAAGCTCTTCAATCTTAGTTTCTAATAAGGGTGATGTATGAGAAGTGCATACCTCATGAATACCTCTTGTTCCAATACCTCTTTTTCCAAATTGCTGCGAGTTTTGGGAAATCTTCTCAATCAAGCCCTTGGCTTCTTCTGGAGACTTGTCAATCAGTGCACCTCCAGATGATGCATCAAGAAGTTTTCTGTCATTTTCCAGTAGTCCTTGATAGAAGAAGACAAGAAAGTGGTGTTCCTCAATGGCTTGAAGTGTAAAGTTGGCACATAGCTTCTTAAATCTCTCCCAGTACTCGTAAAGAGTTTCTCCAGATGATTGTCGTATGGCGTAGATTTCCTTACGAATGGTTGTGCTTCTAGAGGTGGGGAAGAATCTTTGCATAAAACATCTTACCAGGTCATTCCAGTCATGTACGTATCCTGGTTGTAGGCCGTACAACCATTCTTTAGCAGCTCCATCCAATGAAAATAGAAATGCCTTCCACTTTACCTGCTCCTCGGTAATTCCACGGGGTCTGAAAGTTGAGCAAACATGTGTGAACTCTTTAATGTGTTTGTTTGGATCTTCACCAGCCAAACCATGAAACTTTGGAAGCAAAGTAATCATGTTAGGTTTCATTTCAAAATCATTTTGTAACACTGGCATGGCAAGTTTATTTTTTTGATTAAGGAATTGTGGTGCACAGAGGTCTCTAAGTGTTTGGTTTTGATTTTCATCCATGATGACAGGCTCAGAGTGAACACTTGAAGTTTCACTTGAGTATTAAAGGGGAACGTCCTCAAATTCAGATTCTAAATTAATGTTTCTAAGTCTATTCAACAAGGTTCTTTCAATTTCAGGATCTATGGGTAAAGTTTCAGTTTTTGAGGTTCTAGTCATGCAATTTTGAAGAGAAAAGATGAGAAGAGAGAAAAGAAAAGAAAAGAAATGTTGGCACTACCTCCCCGGCAACGGTGCCAAGTTTTGACACGTGCCTATCGTGGTGTGTGGCAAAAACAAATATAACCTATGTTAAAATGTATTATAGTGGATTACCTAGGTTGTCTCCAGTGAGGAGTGCACAACAATTAAGCTGTCACCTTAAAATAAGATCAAAATGTGTGGTTGTTTTTCTGAATTTGATTGATTTTTGAAAAGGAAAGAAAGAAACTAAAAAAAGGAAGGAAATTTAAGAAAAAATATTGAGAACAACTTAACAAATCAAGTGATTGAAACTATTATATAATAAGGGTGATTAGGTCAGAGTTGGTTCTCCATTTGTAATTCTATCATAGTTCCAATTTATCCAATTCTCTTCTGCTAAACCGTTAAGAGTGAGAATCCACAATCATTTCTTCTCACTCCCTCGGTCAATTAAAAATGTGAGAATAAACCTTACTAAAATCTTAGGTTGGTCTACTCTCCTTACAATGTGTAATAGAGTTGTAGAAAATACTCCCAATTATCTTAGGCAATTCCCAATCGGGTCTTGTTTATCCCAAGTAATCAAGAACATTCACTACTCCTCACACACGTACCGGTGATCACCGAGTACTTCACCACTAAGTCCCGGTCTATTCCATCGTTTATAAACCAGAACCTTGTGGAGGGAGATATTGATCATTGACCAAATATAAATGAACAACAGAATCTAAAATCAGATACAATCGTACATGATAATAAAAACTATTATAGGAAATTGAAACTGATTCACATAAGAAAAGAGGATTTTAAAACATTAAGAGAAGGAACTCATGAAATACAACATGGAAAACCTCCCCTTCCCCAATCACACAGAAGTTTACCCCACCATTTTAAGGGTAATTTTGACTAAGGGGAAAGAAAAATTCATTACAAAACTAAGAATAACAAAAGAGAGAAAAGAAAGAACAAAAATTTGATCCTTCAGAATATGTCCTCCAGAAGTTTTCCTCTGTTCTGCACACCATCCGGCCAAAACTCACTGAGGTACCTTCTTATAGAATGTTGTAAATGAAGTTTTCTATAGACCCTAAAAATTTGAGAGTCATTGGACAAGTGTAAAGAAAGATATGGCTGAATCAATGACCATTACTTTTCTGTCCGTCAAACACTGTTTCACCCACTCCACTTGGATGCGCCAAAAGGATGCATTAATGAGCTCAATAATTTATGAAATTTATTTTGAGCCATCCTTTTGAAGTCCTATGTCGACACCAGCTGTAATAACTTCATTCTAAGGTTTTTGAAGGATATATTTCATATTTAATGAAGTGGGGTCCATTCTGCCTTCCAAACTGATTTCTCCACTTCATTAAATTTTATGTACCATTGGGTTTCGAATTGGGTCTTCGTCCAGAAGGAACATTTTAATACCACAAGCATAGGAATCCTAAAAAAAGATTCACTTCAATTGGACCCATATTATAAAAGTTATGCCCGAAAAACAGAAGCTATATAAAACTGCCAATTTTACAGAATTACCCCATTTTCACATTTAAGCCCAAAATACACCAAAAACACATAAATGTTGCAAATACACTATCATTGAATAATTGGGAGGGATTAAATCATTGAAAAACATATAAATATTAATGAAAATATTAACTCTATCAGGTTTTAAAATAATAATTTTAAACATTCTCTAAATGAGTTATTTTTTTACATTTTTACAAAATTGTGAAATTGATCTTTTTTTAACATATACAACAAGAGTTGAATTTCCTGGAATCACGATCACTATTCTTTAATAATATTACTCTACAATTTTTAATGGTTTTTTAAAAGAATATTTCATTTTTTATTCTTCTGGAAATTTTTGTTTAAAAGGTTTTTGAAGGAAAGGGATTTTTATCCTTATTTTTATGTAAATCTAAAAAGTGATTTTTCATATGTGTTAAACAGAATATTTTAAAAGTTTTTATGATGAAAATTCAAGATTATATGTGTTTAATATATGTTATTTCCCTTTTAAATTTTCTATGAATATTGGTGAGCCTAATATATCTCTCTAATTAATTGGGTAATGATTATGTTCACTGGAGAATTATGTTGAAACTAACCAAGTAGGCCATTCCATTTGTAAGGGTTCTTGTAAGGGTTCTTATAAGGGTTCTATGAATATGATGTCACATGGAACATAAATTAGTTTTTTATTCATTTTAATGGGTTTTCATGGAAATATTTTGATTTTATACGGTAAGTTAATGATATTTTGTTTAAAGGAATGATTATTCCCTTTAAGGGTAAAAGGTACATTTTTTGGAAAATATTTTTCATAGATTATCATGTTTTCTAAGAAGACCGAATGGTTATGATTTTTCCTTTATGTTTTATTATAAAGTGTGTAATGAAATAATTTGGGCAGTAAATTTGATTTCTTGTGAAAGTAAATGATTATTTGATCTCAAAGTTTATTATGTTAAATTCAAAATCTCTTATATGATATCATGATTTTAAAATGGACTAATGGGTTTCATTTCTTCTTTGTTTATAACCTTACTTAGATTTTTGTGATCATTCCATGTTTTAAATGTTTTTCACAGGTTTTAAAAATGAGTAGGAATTATTATGAAGTCAAGTTGAAAATCATGAATATTTGTCATGAAATAAAACGTTTCATTTTAAAAGTGTTGTATTGTAAAAAAATCGACACAAAGTGGAAGTGGACACTTTTTAATGCTTGGGATTATTATGTAAGAGTTATAACCTAATTCTCCAAAACATTAAACCTGAAAGTTACCCAAGAATTCAAGAAAATAAATTCTTGATTTCAAACCAAATATTATGCAATGTTATAAGTTTGGTTCCTTATATTCATGTTCCAATTTCTTATAATTTTCTCTTAAATATAGCATGTCATTTTCAAATTCATTATTAATTGTTAAATTTTGAATAATATTTTTTTTTTTGTAATATAAATCTTAAAAATATATATATATAATAAATCTTATGATCTTTTTCAAACCATATTTTTTTATATCTCACTTTAAAAATTAACCCCTTTAACATGTACTATTTAACTATTTTTTATGAACTCTATAAATACTTTTTCAGGAAGAATGTTTATGTATTCAACATTTTTACTTGATTCATTAATATTTGTTGATTTATCATGGAATTTTTAAAATATCTACATACATTATGATCAGTATCTTCAATATTACTTTTCAAATATTTTTTGAATGCCTATTTTTTTATATTTTCAAATATTTTATAAAAATATGACTTTATACTAATTATAATATCATATTATTGATGTATTATTAGTTGGTGAATTTTTATTATTCTAACTTAATTAATTTGAAAAAAAAATTGTTTACCCTTAAAACTTTATTTTTAAAAATTATAGAATATTGTTGAAGTAATTACATTATAGTAATGTTTATATATTAATCATTTTTTTAATATTTTCACATATTGTATTTTTTTTACAAGAACGTTTAAAAAAAATAATAGAGTTACATTATTAATATCATTTATTAATTTTATATGACACTAAAAATATATAATTCCTTTAATTGTGCTTCCTTTTTTCTAATTATTTCTATGAATTTTGAAAAATTAATTTCCATCGTGTTTATGTTTACATTTGTTGTAATGTTTTCTTAACATTTTCTTGTTAATTCAAAATTCATTATTAATCATTAAATTTTGTTTATTATTTCGTTGATTGTTATTTGAAATTTTAAAAGAAGTTAGATAAAATGAATCTTATGATTTTTCATTCAAACCTTCAAATAGGGATCTCACATTAAAATTTTACCCCTATTAAGTTGTAAATTTTAACTAATTTTATATAAACTATAGAAATATATTTTTCATGATTAATATTTAACTATTCAGAATATTTATTAGATTCATGTATATATATTGTTATATCATTCAATTTTTTAAATATATACTTTTATTTCTATTATTATCTTGAATATGACTTATAAAAATTTATTTTCTTTAATACCTATAATTTTGAGATTTTCATAAATTTCATAAAAATCACCCTCTATTAATTAAAATCTTATGTAATTTATGTTTTAATTTTTTATAAATTACTATGTACTTGTCATTGTTAATTGAAAAAACATTTTTTTACCCTTAGGACATTTATTTTTTTACATTAAGGAATACGATTGAAGTAGATACTTTGTATTAAATTTTATATCTTATTCCTAAATTTCTTGAATTTTTTCACATGTTGTAATTTTTTGTAAGAATGTATTAAGATGAAAATTTGAATAAAGACGCATTACTAATTTCATTTCATATATTCATATAAGACTCAAAATATAGTTGTCCTTACATTATGTTTCCTTATAACATTCCTAGTATAGAACTGCATAATTAATGATTTTTTATTCTAAAAGAGTTATATAAAAATGTTTATTTAATTATTATCCTATAAGATAAAACATTACAATTAAACTAATTTGATGAAAATTATATCATATTTTAAAACATATATTTGAACATCATTTTATGAAATTATTTATAAATTGCCTAAAATTTATTGAATGGATAGTTTTGTGTTAGTTTACTATCTTAATAGAATATTATTTACAAATTTCTATACATAAAACTTTATAAAAATTATAATATTAGATTTTTTATATCTTTTAAATGCCTTTTTAATACTGATTTAGAAAAATATTCTCTTTACAATATCCAAATCATTCATTTATGTTATTCTATGACACAGTTCCATTGAAATCTCATCTAGGTTAGTGAAGAGACTTAGTGTGACCCTCAAAGCTTTCCCGTCACACCCCATGTTTTATTTATTAATTTTTTTAATATTATTTGATATTATTTTTTGGTATTTAGAGTTTTTGGGATTTTGGGATGCAAAAATTTTAATTTTTAAAGGTTTTAAAGGGGCTCAGAGTCAGCCAGCACAGTTTGAAAAACTATTAGACAATTGTGTGATTGGTTCTATCTCGGGATAGTGTAGTGTTTAATGATTATCACATAGTTTATTAAACAATGTGGGCACCTAAAAGTAAACTTTTGAGGTGTTTTTAGTGCCCAATATGGGTGGAATAATTATCGTATGGTTTTTCAAACCGTATACCGAACCCAGTTTTTAAAAAAAATATTTTTTTCATTTTTTCACTTATTTTGTTTTTTTTTCTACCTTTTTCTTCTCCTGGTCATCATGCCTCACCCACCCCCCCTCCTAGTCAAATACCTCACAGATCCCCCTCTCCCTATCAGATCCCTCATATCACCCCTCCCTCATTATGACCTCTTCCCCCCGATCTCCTCTCCTTTACTCACGCATGACACCCCTGGGATAAACCTCATGGTGTGTGCACCCCTCTCCCACTAGGTCTCTTCCTCTATAGTGATTCTTCTCATTTTTTCTCATTATTTTTCAACAACTATACATGGTAAGGACTCCTCCTTCCTCTATTCTTTGTTTACTCTCGATTTCATCCTCCCCCGTCACCATGATTTGGTTTGGCCAAACCCTAGGGATTCAAAGTTGGCTAGTTTTTTATGCTATCTTCATTTTTATGGTTCATAGTGGTCACTTATTCCCTAATTGGGTTTCCATTATCGAATGAATCATGTTTCATCATATCTTATATTAGTTCCTCTTGATTTTAGGTAGGTATCCCCATGTATAAGCTTTAAATATAAGAATTATTAGTTTTTTAATGATTCTAAATATTTTATTTAATTAATTATGCTTACGTATGGTATTCAGAATTGATTTTATGAAATTTCCAAGGGGTTTTCTATATGAATAATGTCTTTACTTGGAATTTCAAATGAAACTTAAAATTCTAAGTATTTAAAAAGTGTGAAATAATTATTTAAAATTAAATGAAAATATTGGAAGTAGTTTTGAACCTGTTTGGGTTGAGAATTAAATTGAAAATATTGGTTTGTCCTTTTAGAGGTTTAGAATAAAAAAATTAAAATGGGTTTTCAAATAGACCTTTTCATAATATTCCTTTAAATATATACATATATTTATAAATGTATTTTTAAAATGTTTTTGAAATGCCAACTATAGATAATTTTTTAAAGAATTATTTTAATTAAAAGGGTGAGGATTTAAATGGAATTGAACTCGTTTGGGTCATGTTGAGGTTTAAAAAGGTAGTTGATTTATTAAATTAATTTTTAAATATGATTCCAAGTATAATGTTTTGAGAAATTATTAAAAGTGCCCAAGTCATGATAATTGTATCACTGAGAGGGGGAGGGGGTGAATCAGTGGTAACTTTTTATTTTATATTTCCTTGCAAATGAAACAACCATAGCCTCCTATTAATGATTCCATTCCCTAGTGAAAAAAAATTCAAGCACACATCCATAGGAAAACAAGTATTTACAAGGTTCACTATTCAATAAGAACAGCTACATTCTTATTATGGTTTGGAAATGATCCAATACCACACAATAAACTAGAAAACAATCCTTTTGTGTGGAATATAATGAGTAAGATATACCCTTTCACTCATGTATCACTATGTAAACAATCCAATACTACATGTTCCCCCTCTATAAAATTGGTGTAATACAATTTTTTTGTAACAAAACATGTTACCCATGCTTCCTTTTCAATTTTCACAAATGTTTTCTTTTAAAAAAAATTCTTCAATTTCTTAGCCAGAAGCTATTAAGAACTTCAAAGACATTGATATAGAATTCCAATCTAATTTCCCAATCTAATATTTTAATACGATTCTCCCAGTTTGATTCTTAAAATTTTATTTCAAAATATAATAAATATGAATCTTCTAGAATATGATCGATACAATCCAAAACTCCTTTTTCCTCAGTTCAAAAATCCCAATACGGAAATCCTGATCTGATTGTCGATCCTGATACAATAATCATCCAAATACAATAACAAATATAATTCTATAGTCAACTAAATATGATGATCACTAAATATGATGATTATCTGAATAACATTGTGATCTTGTCTCTTATCATTTCACTTCAATCCATCGAAACTTCTACAATTTATCTCAATACATAAAACTTATTTCCCTCCCTAAAAAGTCAAACCTTCTCTATCTTCCTGTGAATAGTATATCAGTCATCAGAATTTGAAAAGTATGATGTATTTTTTACCTTTTATAGGTGACCCATGATAAGTTTTGGTAGGAAACCTCAAAACTTTCCCGCTCAACCAAATTCATCAAAATCTCGACTTCCCTTGAATTTAGGGTCCATTTATGACTTTTTTTAACTCTTCTTAAATTTTCTTCAAACTTTTCCACTTTTTCAAAATTTATTTTTCAAATTACAATACAATTTAAATTCTCCATTCCAATTGTTGAATATGATTCTCCCCTTAACAACAATTCCAACTTATATCATTTAACTCTTCTCGAGTTCGATTCAAATTCTGATTATGATTTGTCTCATTATGACGAATAAAAATGTAAATCAACATATTCTTATCCATATATTATCTTTACCCACTTGAATAAAAAACAAAGTAATTCAACTCATTTCAAATGGTTGACTACATTGTTGATTAAGCTTTTAATTTCTTCAAAATATGATACCACTAGCTTCTCTCGAACAAAAAATTATGCCTCTTATGAATATGATTAAATGATGAATATGATGGACCATTTTCATCTGATTCGACTTCAGAAACTTCCTTCAATCACAAACTTATTCTTGTATCGTGGCTTTCTTTATTACTTTTAATACTTCTGAGAACAAATTCATAATTGTCATTATTTCAATATAAATTATTAAAACTTCCCAAAACTCAGGCTGGATATGATTTTTCATAATTCAATTGTCATAAAAACGATCTCTAGCACCCTTTTTCTCTTTCTATTTAGATAAGATCAATCTGAATATGATTAACAAAATATCTTTCACTCCCCCTTTATTTCATCATGATTTCATCACAAGTCTTCCAATTTCTTTTTGATTTATGATAACTCCAAGATCAACAAGCATCATCACGTTTGAATCGTATTCATTAAGACTTAGATTCATCAATATAATCACTTATTCTATACCAGATATAGAGTGAATCCAATGAAAATTTACTCATAGTAAGATATTTTCTCAATATGATCAATCCTTTAAGTTCGAATTTAGTGTAAATATGATGATCCTTTCTTCTAGTTAGCTTATCCTGAATAGGATAGACCTTTTCAAGGATTGTAAGTCTGATTCTATTGAATATGATGGTCGAAATAAAATCTCCCCAAATATAAAGTGAGGTGATTTTTTTCTTCAAAAAATTTCTTGACAATAAAAGAAAACATCTGAATATGATCACCATTATTCTCAACTTGGTCCTAAAAATATAACCCTTTAGATTTTATTATCAACCAATTTTCATAAATCACTGAACTTTTTATCATCAATATATGGATTACTTATCAATAATTATAAGCCTATGTGGGATAACTCATTATAGGAAACAAGAATCATTGACAGTAAAACCATGCTATCCAAAAGACGTGATTGTGAAAACATTTTTAAATTCACACATTTCTTTCCTTCATTCCTTCAACTTTCTTGGAATACACAAATAGTTTGTTTCTTACAACCACTCTAACAAATAGTTAGAATATTTCACACACAATACAATATTGGATTTATATATTACCTACAACTCCCCCTTTTTACATGCATACAGAAGTATAGATTTATAAAATAATTCAATTATCCCCCTTGACAACACTATCCAAAGGTAAGATGAGAGAGGGGACAAAAACACATACCTCAACCTTGATGATAAAGAGTTTGGAAGATCATGGTTAACCTAAATTTAGAAAAGGATTCCTTCGATAAAGGTTTTGTGAAAATGTCAGCAACATGTTCCGATGTAGGAACATACTCCAACTTCAATTCAATATTATTCACATGTTCTTTTATAAAATAATATTTGATATCAATATGTTTTGAATGAGAATGTTGAACTAGATTCCTAGTTATATTGATTTTACTTTTATTATCACAACCCAAGAGTAAGGGTAACTTCACCTAAACAAGTAAGTCTTATAATTGAGTCCTCATGCACATAAGTTGAGTAGTGGATTGAGTGGAAGCAACGTACTTAGATTCATCCATACTGAGAGTTAATGAATTTTTTTTCTTTGAATGCCAACTACCATAATTATTTCTAAGAAATAATACTCCACCAAATGTGGATATTTTATAATAAACATTTCCTGCCCAATAAGCATCTGAATACCCAAACAAATCAATACTTTCTAAGTTTTCATACCTGATTCCAAAAAAAATTGTGCCTTTTATGTATCTAAGTATTATTTTTCCCACAATTAAATGTGATTCTTTATGAGGACTCTGAAATCTGACTCATAAAGTAACAACATAAACAATGTTAGGTCTTAAGGCAGTCAAATACAATAAGCTTTCAATCGGCTTCTGAAATTATTTCTAATTGACTTATTTTCCTTTTCCATATTTTTTAAAATTTGTTCCCACTAAAATTAGTGTGGAAATAGGTTTTCAGTTTTCCATGCCAAACTTCTTCAGAAGTTCCTTAGCATACTTTTCTTGAGAAATAAATATATGTTTCTTCTTTCGAAAAATTTTTAACCCAGGGAAGTATTTAATTTTACCTAGAATATAAATTTCAAATACCTTTTTTATCTCTTAAATAAATCTTTCACAACTTCTTTCATCATTCCCAATAAAGATAATATCATTAATTAAACAATTATGATGAGGGAATATTATGTAATTTTTCTGATATAAATATTTTTATCAACTCTTCCTTTCTTGAAATTCATTTTTCTTAAGCATGTATCCAATTTGGAATACCATGCTCTTAGAGATTTTTTATCCCATAAAATTCCTTCTTAAATATTCAAACATAACTTCCATCTTTCCCAACAAAAAATACACAAGGTTTTTCAATGTAAACTTACTCATCAAGATCATCATTCAAGAATGTGGATTTAACATCCATTTGAAAGATTTAGTAAATTCATTATGAATAAATAACAAGAAAAAAATCTAATTGTTTCTAATCTTTACACCAGAGAAAAGGTTTCATCAAAATAAATACCTTCAATTTTTGAATACCCTTTTCACACCAATATTTATTTATTTCTTATCAATTCATCTTCTTTGTTTATCTTATTCTAGAAAATCCACTCTGTGCCAATTAAATTTTCATTTTCTATATTGGGTATGAGTTCCCATGTATTATTATTTTCAATTTGATCCAGATCTTAATTCATTTCCTAAACCTATTATGGATACTCAAAATCTTCTTTTACATCATTTGGATCAACTTTTGAGTACAAATAAGTATGTGTAATAGCATTTGTTGTTCTTCTTATTTGAACCTTCTCATGTTGATCACCAATAATATTATAATATTCCACTTTTCTCCTCATCCTAGGATGATATTTTTGAGAAACTTACTAATCACTAGAAATAGCTAAGTCTGATTCTTATTCTTGAGTGGGATTACAATCATTTGTATCCTTATCGGAATTGTTTCCCTTATCATGCTCAAATTCCGTATCTGACTGAGTATTTTTGTCTTATTCAAATCTTTCAATTACTTTCATGTAAATAGAATCAACAATTTTTCCTAATTATTTGTTTAAAAATATATACCCTCTTCCTTCCAGATCATATCCAAGAAAAATTCCATCTTCACCTTTCTGCTCAAACTTTCCAAAGTTTCCACCTTTCTTCTTTATAATACATGGCCTCCTGAAAACTCTTAAGTGTTTAAAACTTAGAGTTTTTTCATAAAACAATTAATATGGAGTCATATATGAACTAGGCCTATATAACCATCAGTTTTGAATATAAACAGTAGTACTCATGGATTTCATCCAATAGTAATTAGAAAGATCATGTTCAAGTAACATAGTTCTTCCCATTTCCACCAAAATTATATTCTTTATTTTAGAAACTCCATTTTGTTGAGGAGTTTATGGGGAAATATACTCATACTGAATTATATGATTATCAAGATAACTTTAAAATTATTCACATCTATATTCACTAACATTATTAGTTCTCAAATTCTTTACAGAATACTCACATCCTTCTCAGCTTTCTTTCTGAAACTTTTAAACATTTTCAAAGCATATGATTTTTGTTTCATATACATAACATAAGTAATGCGAGTAAAATCGTCAATGAAAGTAATGAAGTACTTATATCCATTTGTTTATTTTTTTTCTCATTGGACCATAGATATCAGAATGAATAAGCTCCATGGTTTATTTTGAACAAATCTTAACTTTATTATGTACTGAGTTTGTAATCTTTCTTTTTTGAAAAATAGTGCAACACCAATATCTTCTTCATGGAAAATCAGGGATGTCTCATAAATTATCTCATTTTTATAATTTTCTCATATTTATTTGACACATGTGTCCCATCCTTATTTTTCCACAATTTATTTTCTTCTACTATACTCAAGTAGCAAGAGTTTTGTATTTCACCAACTTGAAACAAATTCCCTTTTGTATGTTTACCTCTTGTAACTATTTTTCCATATTCTTCACTTTTCAAAAAAAATACATATTTTTTTAATATAAATTTGTTACCCTCATCGCAAAATTGTGAAAAACTTATAAAACTGTGTTTCATCTCATCAACATACAAATATTTCTTGAATTCCAACTTTTCTTTTCCAATAATGGTTGATCCAACACCTTTGATTCTCAGAGACTCATCATTTCCAAATGTCACTATTCCTTTTCTAAAATATTTCACATTATTCAAAAACTTCAAATCTCCTATAATATGATAAGAACATCCACTATCTATAATCTAATGTTGTTCTCCTTTTTTAGATTTTAGAGCAGTTTCATTAATAATAGATTTTTCTTCTTCATTTTAATTCTTCACTTTCGGCTTCTGAGAATTGTTAAGAATCTTTTACTGTGATGGTAACAATAATATACATCCTTTTTCAAGGTGTCCAAGTTGTTTATATATTTCACAAATATTTTCCAAAGGTTGGAATCTATTTTCAATCTTCACACCAACCTTCTAAAGTTTCTTTTGAATATCCTTCTCAGATTTCTTCTTTTTAGGTAATTAGATCCCCATAAACCTTTTCCTTTCATAATATATGGAGTAATATTAATATTATTGGTTGAACCAACACATATTAGTTGTATGTATGAATTCAACACAATACCATTAGTATCCATAGAAAGAGTATTTTCCAATGAAACTTCAATACTGACTGGAATTGTGAATATGTTTCTCAACAACCTTCTTGCCTTTCTTTTCTGAGCTAACAACCTTTCTGTTAAAAATTAGAGTCTTAATTTTCTTTTCTTATTTATCTAAATCATAATTACTATAAAATTTTTCAAATCTATAATGTTTTGAAACATTTTTAGACTTAGTGTATTCCAAATTCACAAATTTGTTAGTCTTGGCCACATACATAACTTTACCAACTTTCTTCTTTTAATAAACAATTCCATATTTCTTCTAAACCTTTGAAGGTAACTTTTATTGATCCTTCTCAGGTTTTTATTTTTGAGAACTCTCACCAACTTCAGAGAGAGAGTTTTTGAAACTTGTATTTCTCTATTCAGCTTTAGAAATTTTTTTCTGGAAAAGTTCTAACTATTCTTCTTTTGCCTTTAGATTCAACTCTAGATGATCATTATGATTCTTTTCTTCCTTAATATATTTCTTCAAATAATCAATTTATTTCACCAGCTTCACCTTATCATTAGAAAAACATTTTTGATTTATTTTTTAGGAACATTCATCTTCCAAATTTTTGTTTTTCTTTTCAAGATTTCTAATATTTATCAGAAATTATTTCAACTCTTCTTTCAAATGAAATTAAAGTTGAGTTTATTCTTCTTCATAACTACTTATTTTGAATTCTTCATCATTCACTATTATAATAAAAGTATTCTCAATACCATACTCAATAGATTTTTTGGATTCAACATCACTTCCTTTTTCTTCTTCATCTTTATATAAGAAAATTCTTCTTTTGTATTTGAAGAAATTTTTATCTTTACTTATGGAATACAATTTTCCTTTATCTTTATGCTTCTTCCACAATCTTCTTGGACTTATTTATTCTTCATCTCTATCTTATTCTTTCTTTATTTTGAGGAAAGTTAGTCATAAAATTCCCAACGTCTCCACATTCAAAACATTTCAAGGGAATTTTCCATTTATATTTCCTTATAACTTTTTTCATATTTTTAGAAAACAAAGATAAAATATCATCAAAAAATTTGCATATCTTATTTTTAGAATCAGATTCACCAACTTCATCTTTTATAAGAATATTATTTTATTTTTCTTTCTCAGTATCCTTGAAATAAATTTCTATGTCAACTTTTTCTTTTCTTCTCATAGATTTCTCCCTTATCATTTCATGAGTAATGAGAGTGTTATGAAAATCATCTAGAGATAATGTTTTTGGATCTATGTCTTCTAGTGAAGAAACTTTTGCATCAAACTTATCAGGAAGGATTCTTAAAATATTTTCAATAACTTTAGAATCATATTACTTTCCACCAATACATCTGATAGTGCTAAAAATTTCATTTATCCTGGTAAATAACTCCACAATAGATTTGTATTCATCCATATTCAAAACTCCATACTTCAATCTCCAGATTTTTAATTTTACATTATTCACTTTTTTATTACCTTCGTATATGTTTTTAAATTTATCCTATATACCTTTGATTGTGGAAACACCTTTCACCATTAAGAATTAACTTTTATAAAGTGATGATAATAAAGCATTATTGGACCTTCCATAATTCTCAAGATTCTTCTCATCAACAGATGTGATAGGAACTTTATAATCAATAGGAGAAAACTCATAGCACATGAGTCTCATCCCAGTTGGTGAGGTATCCTTAAGTGAATCCATGAGACCAAGGTTCAAAACCAAGCAGAGGCATATTTCTGGTACTGTAGAAGTACTGTAGTAGGCATTGTAGTAGTACTACACACTGCAGCAGTTATTGTAGCAGTACTATAGTAGTTATTGTAGAAGGTACTATAGAAGATACTATAGTAGTTAGAACTATTCACCTTAGGTCACCAGTTTGGGGTTGGAGTCCTTAAGGCCTTCGGTCCACCCATGCAGTAGGGCTTTTAGGCCACATTTAAGGCCTTCAGGCCACCTCAAGGCCTTCGGGCCACATGTAGTTTCCCCAAACAGACTATACAAAAAAGAAGCATCCCCATAGGAGGATTCAGAGCATGCACACTCACCAGAGTAGAACCAATGGATTTGGAAGAATGATAGGGTATGTCTACGCCATCGGGACCAGCATGTGCTTGCACAGGAAGCTTAGTCATACATCCATGAGAAGGTGGAGAGATACCATCACAATGCAGATGCTAGGGAGGGGTAGTTCCTTGTAGTTATAGTCTGGTTGAATTTCCTAATACCTTCGGGTAATGTAATGTCTCTTAAGCCTGTAGTTCATGTAATCACTAAGCCTACGGGCCTTGTAAGGGTTCCCCCTCATCCCTTGAAAGGGGGTTATCAAAAATCATTAAAAATAAAGGCCTTTGGGCCATTTAGGCAATAGGAATAAAATCATATGTTGTAGATTCAAGAACATAATATCCAATAGACATGAGATAAGGAAATATTTTATCTTTACAGATATGATAATTCTTTCCATCAAAAATCGGAATACATTTATTATTCACACAATTCAAATTATCCATCAACAAAGAATAAATGAAGGGAACCTTTCCCTCTAATACCAGTTGAAAGTACCCAAGTCAAGATAATTGTATCATTAAGAGGGGGTGAATCAGTGATAACTTTTTATTTTATGTTTCCTTGAAAATGAAACAACCTCCACCTCCTGTTAAAGATTTCATTCATTGCTGAAAAATTCAACCACACATACACAAAAATAAAAGTATTTACAAATTTCATTATTCAATAAAAATAGATACATACTTGTTATGGTTTGTAAATGATCCAATACCACACAATACACTAGAAATACATCCTTTGTGTGGAATATAATGAGTAGGATATACCCTTTCACTCATGCAGCACTATGTAAAAAATCCAATAGTGTGTGTGTACCCTATAGCACAATTGGGGTAATATAATGTTTTTGTAACAAAACATGTTACCTGTGATTCCTTTTAAATTTCCAAAAATGTTTTATTTTTAAAAAAAATCTTCGATTTCTTACCCAGAAGCTGGTAAGAACTTCAAGGACATTAATATAAAATTCTAATTTTATTTCCCAGTCTGATCTTCCAATATGATTCTCCCAGTCCAATTATTCAAATCCAATTTCCCAATACGATAAATATGAATCTTCTAGAATACAATCAAAACAATCCAGAACTCCTTCCTCAGTCCAAAAATCCTAATACAGAAAACCCAATATGATTATCCAGCCTGATATAATGATCATCTGAATACAATAACAAGCAGAATATGATAGTCAGCTGAATATAATGATCACTAAATACGATGATCAGCTGAATAACATTGTGATATTTTCTCTCCCCCTTTTACTTCAATTCATCAAAACTTATACAAATTATCTCAATATGGAAAACTTCTTTCTTTCCCTATAAATTTTGAGCTTCTCTCTCTTCCTGTGAACATTACATCAGTTGTCAAAATCAGAAAAGTGTGATGCACTTTTAGCCTTTTATAGGTGAGCCATGAGGGGTTTTGGCGACAATCCCCAAAACTTCCCCACTCAACCAAATTCACCAAAATATCAATTTACCTTGAATTTCAGGTGTATTTATGAATTTTTCAACTCATATAAAATCTTCTTAAATCTTCTTCAAACTTCACCTCTTCTTCAGACTTTCTTTTTCAAATTCTAGTACAATTTAAATTCTCCATTACGATTTCTGAATATGATGATCCTCTTGATATCACTTGCAATTTATCTCCTTCAACTCTTCTCAAGTTCAATTTCAATTCTGATTATGATTTATATAATTACAATGAATACAAATGTAAATCATAATATTCTTCTTCATATCTTCTCTTGACCCACTTGAATGAAAAACAAAGTAATTCAACCTTTTCAAATGGTTGACTACATTATTGATTGAGTTTTTAATTTATTTAAAATGAAATACCAATGACTTATCCTGGAAAAAAATTCTACCTCTAGTGAATATGATGAAATATTGAATATGATAGACCAGTTTTAGCAGATTTGACTAAAGAAAATTCCTTCAATCACAAACTTGTGGTTGTACTATGACTTCCTTCATGACTTTGAATAATTTTGAGAATATCTTAAACATCATCATTATTCCAATATAAAGTATTGAAACTTCCCAAAACTTAGCATGGATATGATTTTCCATAATTTAATTGGCCTGAATATGATCTCCAACACCCTTTTTCTCTTTCCATCCAAATATGATCAATCTAAATATGATTAATATAATCTCTTTCACTCCCCATTTCTTTCATAAATCTTGCATCACAAGTCTTCCAATTACTTTGTGATTTATGAGAACTCCAAGATCAGTAAAGAATCATCACATTTTAATCCTAGTCATACAAACTATGATTCATTAATATGGTTACTTCTTCCATAACAGATACAAAGTGAATCCGATAACTATTTACTTATAGCAATATATTTTCTCAACATGATCAATACTTTAATTTAGGATTCATTGTAAATATGATGATCCTTTTATTTCAGTAATCTTCTCCTGAATATGATAGACCTTTTCAAGAATTGTATGTCTGATTCTCTTAAATATGATAGTCAAAATGATTCTCATCAAATATAAAGTGAGGTGATTTTCTTTTCTTCAAAAAAAATCTTGAAAAAAAAATAAAAAATCTAAATATCATCATCATCCTTCTCATTTTGGTCCTAAAAATTATTTTATAAATGGTTTTGAATTATTTTAAAGTGATTAGTATCCCTAGTAGTGTTTATAAAGTCCTAATTGTATATTTTAATTGATTTATAATTGGATGTGTGTGTGTTTCCCTCTTGAGACCCATTGGTTTTGATTGATATTGATGTTGGGTGGGTTTTTGGGGCTTTTCCTTAATAGGGAGATAAAGTTGAGGGTGATTTATTTATTAGTGCTCTCTATTTATTGTCCCTACTTATTGTTGGATATTATCCTTTCTTATTTTCTAACCCTTGATTTATTTTTGGTCATGGAAAATCAGGTAGATAAGTGTGGGTCTAGACTTATACTATACTAGATAATTACACACTACTACTGTCCCCTATAGTTATTTATAGGGCTAGATGGGTTGTGCTATTCTGATAAGGTTGGGTGTAATCTAGATAGTTTTTTTGTGATAGGATGCAACGTAGGCCAAAAGTTTGGTCCATCAAGTAATGTTTATTACCATCTCACTTTAGGACCTAGGGTAGAGTCCATAACATTTGTTCCTTTGGTCGGTGGATTCACTTAGCGGGGCTCCCTTGGATTATTTGATATCCCCTGACTGTTAGATATGTGTGGCACCTATGACTGGATACTTTTATTTTTCTTCTTTCATTTATGACATGGTGCCTCTTTTATTAATATCTTACTTCTTGCGGCGTGTGTTGGTTTTTCTGGAGTATTTTAAGAAATGGTTTAAAGGAACTTCGAAAACAGTACAAGGGGTTATTTTATATAGTGTTTTTGATTTATAAATAAATGTTTAAAAGTCATTGTTTTCATTTAATAAAAATAAATAGGACAATTTATAAAACCACTTCAAGGTGTTATTGGTTTCAAAATATAATTAAGCATGAAAAACCCATAATTTATTAATGTGTTTCAAACTAGAAGAAAATGGATATTTCGTTTAAATTTTATAAATTGGGTGTGGTTTCTATTTGTCATGATTAATGAGTTTTATCTCATGCCTATATATCATTTTAGTTTTAGGTTTTCATCTATATTTTTGCTTCTCTTGAGAGCATTTATTTATCTGAGGTGAGTTATTTGTTTTATTAAATTCAGACTATAATTCCTATTTCTTTACTTCATATGACTTGATTTTACTTTTATATAATTTCTAGTGTGTATCCCTTCAAATAATTTACATTTTCTAATTAGGATTTTAATTCTTTCTACAAAGGGAGGGTAGATATATCTGTTGGTGGCCTAAGAAAAGGCATCTGGTGGTGGATTTTTGCGTGTATGTTCATTACAGGGGAGGGAGACTAGGGGTGAGTAGAGAGAGTGTTTGTTTACTTTTATTTACTGATTTACATTTTTTATATATATATTTTATTTGGAATAGATGTACTATATATGGATGGTTGTGTTGGGTTTTTTTCTATTATGATTTTACTCTGATTTGAGGTAGAAATCATTCCCTAGTGGTGTTTCCTTGATTCCTAGGAACTTGTACCAGCCTATGGGGATCAAGAACACCTTTTGATCCTTTTCATGGGCTATCTTGGGCATAGAACAGATGGATGACTCATGTTAGTTTGTGACAAAATGGTATCAGAGCAATCAGGTCTTTTATCAATAGAAACCTTGGATCTTTTGTGAGTATACCTTATGTTATTTGGGGTGTCATGATAGAATTGAGTTAGAGTTAGTCATTGTGGATTAGGTGGTTAGTCGTGAATGGGTGACTGGTCACCGCCCACTATGAAAATTCTAGAGTCACCATGGGTAATTTGGATTTCAAATTTTATTTATAAATTTAATTTGATTATTTTTAATCATTTATTTATCCTCATCAACATTATTGAGTTGGTTTAGGGGTTGGAACAAATTTTGGGATGAAAATATAGATGAAATTGATGTGAGAGGTTGGTTAGTGTGGCTTGACTAACTATGTAGAAATAAATTTCTTGATATCAAACCTATTCTAGGAACCATTGCCTAATTATCACATGCCCCATTAGCAATGTGGCCAAATAGAGCATGATTTCACATCCTATTTTGATTTTTCTATTTAAAAATCCTAGTTCTTGGATTACCTTTATTGGTTTTGGAAAAGGTAAAAGGGACAAGTTTGATCTTGTGATATTTTTCCATGGTCATTTTAAATTTTGTTGGAGCATATTGTGTGTTTTGTAAAGAAAAAAATGAGATGGAAAAAGGGATTTTAAAAGTTTTTTTATTTTGAGATAATGTTTAAAAAGGTGGATTTAAGAAAAAGTTTTTTAAAATAGAGATTTTTGGAAAATGTTTTGAAAATGATAAATTTTATTTAAAACCATTGAAGGTGTTTTAATTTTGAAATTAGATTTAGAAATGTATTGAAAATTGATTGATTTAGAAATGTTTTAAAAAGTGGAGGATTTTAAAGGGGGGTTGTTTCCTTTTTATGGCTTATAAAATTAATTATTTTAAAAGTGGGGATTTTAAAATGTTTCAAAAATGGAAGTTATTTTTCTATTTTAAAAATGAGTGTTTGAGAGTTTGAAAATAAATGAATATTTTAGAAAATTTATTATTCTTAAATGGGGCTTTGGGGAAGCACCGTGTTTTATTTGTTTTAATATTTTTATTTTTCCCTTGGTTTAGTGATACTTTTTTGGTTGAGTGTTTGAGACATGAACTAGATGAGTTTATGTTTTATGTTATTTAAATTTTTACTCCCTTAAAGTTTGTAGAGAGTATGGATTGTGTGTTTTTAGATATTACCTTTAGTGTGATTCTATTCTCTATTAGGTGAAGTTTTTATAGTTAGTGGACCTTTCTAAAATCAAAATTGAATAGTAATCCTATATTATTTCTTGATCTTAGAATTAGGTTCATGGTTTCTAGAATCATATTAGTTTAGTTTTGTTGCGATTGCATCAAAATAATCTCATTTAGTGTTATTGGAGTTTTTATAAAAAAATTTGGGAATGATTATAGTTATGGTTGTTTCCTTTTGATTGTATTCAGAATCAGTAAGAGCCATTGAGGTATCTTGATCTGACTATTATTTTAATGGTTCTATGTGGATTTTTATGAGATGTTAGTTGTTTTGTAGTGATTATGAGATGTTAGTTTTTATCACAGTTCTTATACCTTAGTGATGATTGTGTTTTTTGTGAGTTGTATTTCATAGTGGTAAATTAGAATTTTTCTTTTGTATGGGTTGAGTGTGGGTGATTTTGGGTCGATGATTGGGTAACTGGGATGAATGTACTTCAAGTATTTGAGCACCTGAGAATACTGATTCTTTTATGGTTCATTGTTAAATGGTTTTTCATATTTGAGTACGTAGTTTACCTATTTGAGTATAGTGACCCAGGAATAAGGCCCATGTTGGTTCCTATATCAAAATTTCTTATAGTTTCTCCTCATTTGGGTTGATATGTTTGATAAAGGTATTGTGGTTTCTTCAGGTGTTTGGTGAAAGTGCTTATTTCATGGTGATGCATATCTTAGAGAGTGGGTTTTGATAACCCACCAATTTATATGAAGTCTAAATAGTGGAGAGACCTCAATAGGTTTCGATGTTCCTTAGGTTTTGTGTCCCTTGGTGGTATAGTTATTCTTGTAGATATCATGTGTTTCTTGAGGATGTGATTATTTTATTTTGAAGAATCATTATATTATGTGTTTTCTATCCTTTATAAAAGTATTTCTGGGGGCGGAAATCTTTATGGTGGGGAGAATTTTCACATGTCATGTTTTATTTATTAATTTTTTTGATATTATTTGATATTATTTTTTGTAATTGAGAGTTTCTAAGAGTTTTGGTCCATAAAAATTTTAATTTTTAAATGTTTTAAAGGGGTGCATGATTATCCGACATAGTTTGAAAAACCATGTAGAAATTGTGCAATTGGTTCTATATTGGGATAGTATTGTGTGTCATGTTTAGTGCACAATTTATTAAATTGTTTAGGTGCCTAATAGTAATCGTGTGAGGTGTTTTTGAGTTCCTATTATATTCAACACAGTTGTCGCATGGTTTATAAAACCATGCAATCCAACCATGGGTGAAACCCAATTTTTTTTTAAAAAACGTTTTTTTTTATTTTTTTTCTCTTATTTCTTTTTTTATCTCTTTTTCTTCCCTTGGCCATCACTACTCACTCCCCCACCCCTCCTGAATTAATCCCTTGTGTCTCCCACTCTCCCTTTCAACCTCCATCACCATCAGATCCCCCTCTCCCTCTCATAATCCTCACGTTACCCCTCCCTCATCACAACCTCCTCACCTCGGTCCTCTCTACTTTTCTAGTGCATGGTACCCCTAGTATGAACCCCATGATGCCCCCCCCCCTCTGGGTCTTTTCATTTATGGTGATTCCTCTCGGTTTTTCTCATGATTCATGGATATCTATCCATGTTAAGGACTCATTCTCCCTCAATTCTTTGTTTACTCTCGATATCATCCTCATCCATCACTATAATTTGGTTTGGTAAACCCCATGGATTCCAAGTTGGATAATTTTTTATGTTATATTTGTTTTTTGGGTTCATAGTGATAAATTCTTCCTTTATTGGGTGTCCACCATCAAAGGTGGAACATTCCATGTCACGAACCAACCCGGGTCGACCCTGAACCGGTCACCCGAGCCGGCCCGTGACATGGCCCGAGGGGCGTTCCCGATCCCCACGGGCTGGCAACTAGTGTCGGGCATCAACATTTAACAAGTGGGAACGATTTAGCACAAAATACAATAAACTAAGCAGCAGAAATAAGTAGAACAAATGTAAATAAGGAAAAAGGAACCAACAACGCAACTAACCTGACCACGACCAAAGCTCCACGTGACCCCGTGGGTCACTCTCCAATAACACAACCAACGTCGCTCAAGGCGAACAACTGAAGCTGGAACCTGCAACAGAACTAAAAACAAGAAAACACTATAGGCGTGAGTATTAAAACTCAGTAGGTAGGCCCGACTAACTCTATCCCAATGCACATACCAATAAATAAAGAATTTACCAATTACAGGTTTGAACTAAATTATATAAAATATATTTTTCCACACACTGTCATTTCTAAAACAAGTAACAGTCCATTGCCCTTCTTAATTTAGAACAAGTTTAATGTTGAAAGAAAGAGGTGCATTGCATTTTTAAAACATTTTGTGAACAATTTAGAAATCCAAACTTTAGTTTTTAGTCAAAAGGAGAATCACACACAACACACACTAAGGGCAATGGTAAAAGTGGCACACATGGGTCAGCAACCGAACTCGACCTCTCAATCATCCGCCACACACAAATAAACACTAAAAGAAACATGGGTCGAACCTAGGAGATCGTGAACAATCCAGAACGTACTATACGTGTGACTCATCCTGAGGCATGCCATAACTCGATGACGTCATAACGCCCATAATACTACCCGGCATAGCCCTGCATGGCCTAACCGAGGGGCCCAATCCCCATAGCAGCAATAACTCAGTATTCCCCTGCTATGGGGCCACTAGCCAGTGCGTGGTCTAAACTAGTGCAGCAATCGTTCTCAGAAAATTCACTCAATATGCCAGGTTCCCATGTCATCACAAGCAATAAAAAGGGGGTGCGTCTACAATGTAAATAAATCAGTCACGATGCACCAACATCACATACAGCTCACGCAAACAACGCACACCAAAGATCACCCCCGAGTGGGATTTCCAAGATAATCCATTTCATTAAAGTGCCAAACGGGCCTTCACAAATTTTAAAGTAAAACCTCTTTTCTCAAAGAGCTCAAAACACTTGTTCAGAAGAATTTATTGATCTTTAAAACTAGAAGCACATTTGAAGTTCCGTGAATTATGTTTAAAGGCCAAACTGGCATTCTTTCAAAACTGGGTGTCCGCCCGTCAAGAAAACGTCACAAGTGTTCGGTATAAAATAAACAGCTCCTTTCGCACTAAATAATAATTTAAAGTTTTACTATCTAATATGATTTCTAATTCATTAAAATTAATAAAACAACAAGCAATTAATAAATTCTAAATCTAAAGGTAAGTGCAATGGGGGACCTACCTCGGCCCGCTGTCCAAACATAATGGCATGTCATGCCTCGCACAGACGTTCAAACACGCACAAGCCGACGACCGAAACACCGCGAGTCTTCCTCGCCGACACGCTGCAACAACCACACAACTAAAACGCATAAACACAGACTCAAAACAATTTAAACGAACAACCAGTGCACAAGAACAAACTCGACATATTTTCAAAACCCATCTCGCACCATCTACAATATTTAAAGGACTGGTTGTACCATTTATAAAACACCACTAAGAGACGCAAAAAGGGTTTACACCAAGAGCAAGTCTTATTTTATATAAACACACTACTTTAAAAACAACCGCATACTCAACGCTTTCAAAATACCACTTCTGCGCCATCTGAACCATTTAATAAATCATTAATCTATTTATTAAATCATTTCAAGAAAACCAAAAAGACCTCACACTAAATAACGTCATTTATGTGCAAAATATGAAATACACATCTTCTTGTGCGACAAGCCTCAATCATAACTTGCGCACTAAAACCCACCACTTTTCACAAAGAACAAACACAAAACCCTCTTTTGAAATCATACATACACCAAACCTTTTTGAAACATAATTCGCACCACTTATGCAATCAAATAAATAATCTTCATATTCAAGAAACCGTTTTCACGATTAAACAATCCACTAAGAAAATTTATTAAATAGTTTTCAAACATGAGGCATCATTTCAAAGTCCAAAGCTCACTTAAAACCTCTTTCAAGACAAAACCCATTTTGACACCACGTGAAAAAGTAAACTCCACTCTCTGCACTCTCTGCACTTCATAACACACAAACTGCACAATTTTCAAACACTGAAGAACAGTTCAAAATGGGTTTTCACAATAAAATACACTAACATTACTTACAAACACTACTAACAAATTAAATGCAATCTAAAACTCAATCAATAACATTTACGCAGCATGAAAAGTAATTAACTAATGTGCTATATTCATTAAACACCCAAAATAAACTAATGACAACTCAAAAATAAATAAATCATAAAACCCTTAAATCAAAATTAACCAACAATGAATAAATTGAAGAATCGTTACCTGAAAATCAAGGCAAACCCCCTGCTCTCATCAATCGTGGCAAAGAAAAACCTCAATAGGTCTATCAAAATTAGAGAACCGTCATGTGCCGGATGGACGGCGGCGGCAAGGCAAAGGTGCGGTGTCACGGCAGGGAGGTGGGTGAGTCGGGAGGGTGGCCGGAGGCCGGTTGCGCAGGCGGCGCGCGCCTAGGGCGAAGCAGGAAGGAGAATGGTGGCAGCAGCACGGGCTGGCGGAGGCTGTCGGCGAGGGGAAGAGGTGTCCGGACGGGGAAGGCGGCCGGACGGCGAGGCGGCAGGGCCGGATGGGACGACGAGGTCGGACGGGGGCCGGACCGGAGCTGGGAACGGGGAAAAATAGGGGGGCGGCGAAATGTAGAAGGGAGAGGGAGGGGAGCGGCGCTGGGGTGCGCAGAGAGGCGACGGGGAAGGGGGGTTGCCGCACGGCGGACGAGAGGGGAAAGGGAAGGGGGTTGGGTAGCTAGGTTTAGGTGGTTTTTTTTTTCTTTTCTTTTTAATTATAATAACAATAGTTATAAAAATAAAACAAATAATAATTTTTTAAAAAAAATAATAATCATAATACAACAACAATAATAATAATAAGAATAATAATAATAATAATAATAATAAACATATACACATAAATAAATATATATATAAAAATATATATAAACCTACTAATATAAACATAAATACATATATACATATATATTTATAAACATATATATAACATATATAAACAATATAAACATATATAAACCTATATATTACATATATAAACATATAAACATATATATCAACATATATACACATAAGCATATAACTTTAAAAAAATAGTTATTTATAAACATATGTGTATATATATACACCTATAAACATATATACACATACCTTATATATATACACACAATCATTAAAACATAAATGTATACAAACATAGATACACATATATATATTTATATATATACCTATATAAACATATAAACTTACACATACATATATCTACCCACATAACGTAAAAAAAAGGTTGATCGTGTGGTATCTGCGCACCGCACGGTACCCAAGAGGACAGCGCATCTGCACGTACCCAAGCAGGTTATGCGCCTTAAACGCACAGTGTTTGCGCACTTTCCCAAACCATAAACTCATCCCAACAATAAAAATTTAAACTGGGACTCACCCGCACTTACGCAAAAACACCCAACGCCAAGAGAAATAAAATAATTAAAATGACCTAAAAAAACGGGTGTGATAATTCTCCCCACCACAAACACTTTCTGCCCCCAGAAAGTCACCAAGCCAACAGTTAGCATACCTCGAGTCCGTGCCCAGGCAAAAAACAGAAGGAACTGAGAGGCTCGGGGTGACCATTACCAACACAAGTCACACCCGACCAACTCAATTACAAACATTGTCTGAGGTTGAGGGGAGAACACGGGAGGGTTCTCCCCACCACAAAAATCTACTAACACGGAAACCTTGAAACTCGAACACACCACCCCGGAGGGGGGGGCAACACGGGAACTCCCAAACTGAACACATTTAATTTCTCCACATAGACCAAACAACACTCAGAGCCTTAAACAGAAAGTTTGCTACAAAATGACCCAACAACCCGAGGATAAGGAATTAACTCAACCCCTCACACACCGACCGAAGAAAAACCTCACCGCAACCAGAGTCTAGGGAATTTCTAGATCGAACTCACAAAGGACCTCGAAACAACGCCTGTTAATTTCATAAGACCACACATCCCCCCTAACGCACACAATTGAGACCCAACTCAAAATTAGATTGACTTGTTCATTCGCAGGTCCATCACCCTTCAAGGAGAACCGAACGATTTCAAAACACACTGAGAACAGATAAGACCGCTTAGACTGCGGTAGAATAAGTTCATCACATCACCACAACTATGATGAGCTTCCAACGGTGACAAGAACAGAACAAGGAACTTTGGATATTTCTCTTTAGAAAGCTGAAAACATAACCCGAATCGAGGTTCTACACACCCTCGGAAACTCCTGACTGTGCGCGAGCTTCACCCCGAGACCTGTGGTTGGGGCTCTGATGGCTAAAGCATCTCCTGCCTCACAGTCAGGCATTTTCATCTCCTGGTCTCTAACTCCTTCACGAGCGACGCTTATTCCAGAACTCTCCCTGGTGGCTTGAACAGTCGTACGGTAGCAAGACTTCGAAGGGATGCGGCAAGGTGACTTAGAATGTCTGGACAGGCCATACTGGTGGCACACAAGAGAGCGGTCTGACGAACTATGAGCCGGTACCGACGAGGATGGTTTCTTGGAGACAGGTTCCATTGGCCCACACTCCTTGCCATGTGGGGAACCTTTACAGAAATCGACCACCGTTAATCACACCCGCAACTCCAACGACGATGAGACATCTCATCGTCACTAGTCTAAAACTGAACCCTCAAATAAACCTGAGACGGCACGCACCCCAACAACCCTGGGAGTTCCCAATAACCCGAAGACCCACTCAAATTCCACAACCAAACAACTACCCCTCACGGACTTTGATTACTTTGATCGATAGGCAACATGCAGAAATAACTGGAAACTAGGCATGACTCATTAGAAACCTTAACGACCTTTCTGGGCAGCATACTCATGACAACACGAGAAACATCATCGAAACTGGCATCAAGCCAAAACTCAATCAAGGCAAGAACACAAGTCAAGGTAAAAAGGCCCATAAGCCAAACACACATAACCACAAGCATAAATCACTTTTCAAAACTATCATTTCTTTAAAACTTTAAAACTCACCTATGGAACCTTATGAACCGTCACATGTGCGTTCATTCGATCTCGCTCACATCATCTGCAAAAAAGTGCCCCTACGCACCCTCCGTACATAGCCATGAACATGTGACCCTCCATAAGGAGTTCCAAGGTTCAAACACTTCTTTCCTTACCAAACCCAAACACATACCATATTGTTCCAAACCAAAACACATTTTCTTTAAAAACCCACTTTACTAATTTCAAAAACAATTTGGAAGAAACCCCTTTTTTTCAAAATCACTTTCATTTTCAACACGCACACACACATAGACTGAGTTTAAAACAAAACACAACCAAATATAAACCATCGGAATGAGGGACTAGTGTTTGTACTTAACTCGACGACATGGTGGTGAGTCATGCCCCAAGTAATACATAACGCTAAGAGGACCTTAAACCGGGAACTTGGACTCCACATGGGTCACCACCCCACGTGAGGCCGCAATGTGAACCGATTCGCTCCCATTTTCATCCCTCAATCCAAAATAACCAAAGACAAAAGACTCAAATCCCGGACTAACCCTGGTAACTCAGGTCTCGTCACGAGCGGTGGTGATCAGGCACCGACCTGTAACCTACCTCCTGAGCCCCGACAGTCCTAATCTCCTTCTATCAGACATCCCAAACAACAAAGTGCGCTCTTAAAAGCGAGGTCCGCTAAGAGCCAACCTTGCCTCTGATACCATTTTGTCACGAACCAACCCGGGTCGACCCTGAACCGGTCACCCGAGCCGGCCCGCGACATGGCCCGAGGGGCGTTCCCGATCCCCACGGGCTGGCAACTAGTGCCGGGCATCAACATTTAACAAGTGGGAATGATTTAGCCCAAAATACAATAAACTAAGCAGCAGAAATAAGTAGAACAAATGTAAATAAGGAAAAAGGAACCAACAACGCAACTAACCTGACCACGACCAAAGCTCCACGTGACCCCGTGGGTCACTCTCCAATAACACAACCAACGTCGCTCAAGGCGAACAACTGAAGCTGGAACCTGCAACAGAACTAAAAACAAGAAAAAACTATAGGCGTGAGTATTAAAACTCAGTAGGTAGGCCCGACTAACTCTATCCCAATGCACATACCAATAAATAAAGAATTTACCAATTCCAGGTTTGAACTAAATTATATAAAATATATTTTTCCACACAATGTCATTTCTAAAACAAGTAACAGTCCATTGCCCTTCTTAATTTAGAACAAGTTTAATGTTGAAAGAAAGAGGTGCATTGCATTTTTAAAACATTTTGTGAACAATTTAGAAATCCAAACTTTAGTTTTTAGTCAAAAGGAGAATCACACACAACACACACTAAGGGCAATGGTAAAAGTGGCACACATGGGTCAGCAACCGAACTCGACCTCTCAATCATCCGCCACACACAAATAAACACTAAAAGAAACATGGGTCGAACCTAGGAGATCGTGAACAATCCAGAACGTACTATACGTGTGACTCATCCTGAGGCATGCCATAACTCGATGACGTCATAACGCCCATAATACTACCCGGCATAGACCTGCATGGCCTAACCAAGGGGCCCAATCCCCATAGCAGCAATAACTCAGTATTCCCTTGATATGGGGCCACTAGCCAGTGCGTGGTCTAAACTAGTGCAGCAATCGTTCTCAGAAAATTCACTCAATATGCCAGGTTCCCATGTCATCACAAGCAATAAAAAGGGGGTGCGTCTACAATGTAAATAAATCAGTCACGATGCACCAACATCACATACAGCTCACGCAAACAACGCACACCAAAGATCACCCCCGAGTGGGATTTCCAAGATAATCCATTTCATTAAAGTGCCAAACGGGCCTTCACAAATTTTAAAGTAAAACCTCTTTTCTCAAAGAGCTCAAAACACTTGTTCAGAAGAATTTATTGATCTTTAAAACTAGAAGCACATTTGAAGTTCCGTGAATTATGTTTAAAGGCCAAACTGGCATTCTTTCAAAACTGGGTGTCCGCCCGTCAAGAAAACGTCACAAGTGTTCGGTATAAAATAAACAGCTCCTTTCGCACTAAATAATAATTTAAAGTTTTACTATCTAATATGATTTCTAATTCATTAAAATTAATCAAACAACAAGCAATTAATAAATTCTAAATCTAAAGGTAAGTGCAATGGGGGACCTACCTCGGCCCGCTGTCCAAACATAATGGCATGTCATGCCTCGCACAGACGTTCAAACACGCACAAGCCGACGACCGAAACACCGCGAGTCTTCCTCGCCGACACGCTGCAATAACCACACAACTAAAACGCATAAACACAGACTCAAAACAATTTAAACGAACAACCAGTGCACAAGAACAAACTCGACATATTTTCAAAACCCATCTCGCACCATCTACAATATTTAAAGGACTGGTTGTACCATTTATAAAACACCACTAAGAGACGCAAAAAGGGTTTACACCAAGAGCAAGTCTTATTTTATATAAACACACTACTTTAAAAACAACCGCATACTCAACGCTTTCAAAATACCACTTCTGCGCCATCTGAACCATTTAATAAATCATTAATCTATTTATTAAATCATTTCAAGAAAACCAAAAAGACCTCACACCAAATAACGTCATTTATGTGCAAAATATGAAATACACATCTTCTTGTGCGACAAGCCTCAATCATAACTTGCGCACTAAAACCCACCACTTTTCACAAAGAACAAACACAAAACCCTCTTTTGAAATCATACATACACCAAACCTTTTTGAAACATAATTCGCACCACTTATGCAATCAAATAAATAATCTTCATATTCAAGAAACCGTTTTCACGATTAAACAATCCACTAAGAAAATTTATTAAATAGTTTTCAAACATGAGGCATCATTTCAAAGTCCAAAGCTCACTTAAAACCTCTTTCAAGACAAAACCCATTTTGACACCACGTGAAAAAGTAAACTCCACTCTCTGCACTCTCTGCACTTCATAACACACTAACTGCACAATTTTCAAACACTGAAGAACAGTTCAAAATGGGTTTTCACAATAAAATACACTAAAATTACTTACAAACACTACTAACAAATTAAATGCAATCTAAAACTCAATCAATAACATTTACGCAGCATGAAAAGTAATTAACTAATGTGCTATATTCATTAAACACCCAAAATAAACTAATGACAACTCAAAAATAAATAAATCATAAAACCCTTAAATCAAAATTAACCAACAATGAATAAATTGAAGAATCGTTACCTGAAAATCAAGGCAAACCCCCTGCTCTCATCAATCGTGGCAAAGGAAAACCTCAATAGGTCTATCAAAATTAGAGAACCGTCATGTGCCGGATGGACGGCGGCGGCAAGGCAAAGGTGCGGTGTCACGGCAGGGAGGTGGGTGAGTCGGGAGGGTGGCCGGAGGCCGGTTGCGCAGGCGGCGCGCGCCTAGGGCGAAGCAGGAAGGAGAATGGTGGCAGCAGCACGGGCTGGCGGAGGCTGTCGGCGAGGGGAAGAGGTGTCCGGACGGGAAGGCGGCCGGACGGCGAGGCGGCAGGGCCGGATGGGACGACGAGGTCGGACGGGGGCCGGACCGGAGCTGGGAACGGGGAAAAATAGGGGGGCGGCGAAATGTAGAAGGGAGAGGGAGGGGAGCGGCGCTGGGGTGCGCAGAGAGGCGACGGGGAAGGGGGGTTGCCGCACGGCGGACGAGAGGGGAAAGGGAAGGGGGTTGGGTAGCTAGGTTTAGGTGGGTTTTTTTTTTCTTTTTAATTATAATAACAATAGTTATAAAAATAAAGCAAATAATAATTTTTTAAAAAAAATAATAATCATAATACAACAACAATAATAATAATAATAAGAATAATAATAATAATAATAATAAACATATACACATAAATAAATATATATATAAAAATATATATAAACCTACTAATATAAACATAAATACATATATACATATATATTTATAAACATATATATAACATATATAAACAATATAAACATATATAAACCTATATATTACATATATAAACATATAAACATATATATCAACATATATACACATAAGCATATAACTTTAAAAAAATAGTTATTTATAAACATATGTGTATATATATACACCTATAAACATATATACACATACCTTATATATATACACACAATCATTAAAACATAAATGTATACAAACATAGATACACATATATATATTTATATATATACCTATATAAACATATAAACTTACACATACATATATCTACCCACATAACGTAAAAAAAAGGTTGATCGTGTGGTATCTGCGCACCGCACGGTACCCAAGAGGACAGCGCATCTGCACGTACCCAAGAAGGTTATGCGCCTTAAACGCACAGTGTTTGCGCACTTTCCCAAACCATAAACTCATCCCAACAATAAAAATTTAAACTGGGACTCACCCGCACTTACGCAAAAACACCCAACGCCAAGAGAAATAAAATAATTAAAATGACCTAAAAAAAACGGGTGTGACATTCCATCTCATCATGGCTTGGTTCTACTTGATTTAAGATAATTTTCCCCATTTATAAGTTTTAAATTTAAGAACCTTTTGTTTCTTGAAATTTTTAAATATTTTATTTAATTATTCATGCTTATATATGGTATTTAAAATGGATTTCATGAAATTTAAAGGGTTTTTCTTTAAGTATAATTACTTTACTTGTAATTTCAAGTGGAAATTGAAATTCCAAGTGTTTAAAAAGTGTTAAATATTTATTTAAAATTAAATTGAAATGTTTAAAATGGGTTTGAACCTATTTGGGTTGATAACCAGATTAAAATTCTTGATTTTTCCTTTTTGTAAGTTTTGAATAAAAATAAATAAATTGATTTTTAAAAGGGATTTCAATTTTTATTTTTATAATTTGTTTTAAAATATATTAATATATTTGGAAATGTATTTTTAAAGTGATTTTGAAATGACAAGTATGGATAATTGTTTAAAGAATTATTTCAATTAAAAAGGTGAGGTATTAAATGGATTTGACCTCGTTGGGTCATGTTGATATTTAAAAAGAGGTTTGATTTCTTAAATTAATTTTTAAATATGATCCAAAGTATAATGTATCGTGAAATTTTTTTTACAAAGGATATTGAATTGTTTCAAAGTACTTGGCATCCCGAGTGGTTTTTGGAAAGGGTCGATTGGAACTTTTCATTAATTTCTAATTGAGTGTGTGTGTGTGTGTGTGTACATGAAACCCTCTTGATCCCTTTTTTTGATTGATATTGATGGTGGATGTGTGTTTTGGGATTTTACTTGAGAGGGAGCATAAGGATAGGGTGAGTTATTTGTTACTGTTCACTGTTTATTATTTTTTCTTATTGTTGTCTATGTTGCTTTCTTGTTTTCTCACCCTTAATTTTTTTCTCATGGGAATCCGGATAGCTAACTGTGATTCTAGAAATATGATGCACTAGATATTCATACACAACTAGTGTCCCCTCTAGTTAGTGATAGGTATATATGGGGTGTTCCATTTTGATGAGGCTGAGTGCAGGCTAGTCGAGTGGTTTATGATAGGATGCAACGTAGGTTGGTGGGTTGGCATGTTGAGTAAGTTCTAGGATAGTCTCACTTTAAGACCTAGGGTAGATCTTATGGCATTTATTTATTTGGTTGGGGGATTCACTTAGGGGTAATCCTTTGGATTCTTTAATATCCCCTAACTGTTTGATGTGTGTGGTACCTATGATTGGATACTTTTATTTTCTTGTTTCATCTATAAAATGGTGCCTCTTTTATTAATCTCTTAATTCTTGTAATGTGTGATGGTTTTCCTAAAGAGTTTTAATAAATGGTTTAAAAAAACTTTTAAATTGAACATGGTGTTATTTTATATAGCTTGTATGATTTATAAATAAAGTTTTTAAAGTGATTGTTTTCATTTAATAAAAATAAATAGAAAAGTTTATAAAACCACTTCGTGGTGTTATTGGTTTCAAAATATAATTAATCATGATCATAATTTATTATGTATTTAAATCTAGATCTAAAAGGATGTTTATTTTAAATTTTATACATCTTGTGTGGTTTATCTTTGGCATGCCTTCTAATCTTTAGCTCATGCCTATCTATCATTTCAGTTTTAGGTTTTTATCCAGATTTTGGACACTCTTGACAGCGTTGATTCATCTAAGGTAACTTGTTTATATTATTGCATCTGGATTATGGTTCCTATTACCTAATTATGTAGGACCATATTTTACTTGTATAAAATTTATAATGTGTGGTCGTTTATATGATTTAATTTGAACAATTTGGATTTTACTACTTTCTATGGATATAAAGTAGCTATATCTACTAGTGGATGAGGCAAAAGAATCTAGTGGAATATTTTTGTGCATCTGTACATTATAGAGGAGGGAGACTGAGGGTGAGTGGATAAATTGGTTGTTTACTTTTCTTTACTTATTTATATTTTATTTTATTCATATTTTATTTGACATGGATTTATGATATATAGACAGCTCATTCTGGTTTTTTGTTAGTTTTACTAATGCAATTTTACTTCGATTTGAGGGTGAAATCGTTCCCAAGTGGTGTTTCTTTAATACGAAGTCACTTGTGTTAGCCTGTGGGGATTAGGAATGCCCTTAAAGCCTTGTCGTGGGCTGGCTCAAGCACTCGATGGATGGAAAACTTGGGTTGGTCTATGACATTTCCTCTTATATTCCATGGGTTTGGGACAAGTTTTGAGAGTATAAATCTTTAAAAATAGGAGTCATTTACCTCTAAAAAAGTGAAATACTATAAAAAATGTAACTCACCAAAACATGAAAAAAACTATGATAATATGATATAAAAAATAATCTATAATGAAAAAATATCATACAAAAAACCATAATGTTAAATAACTACAAATGGTAAACAATAACCATTTGACCCCAACATTCATATTATACAAAAAAACATGTATACCCCTATGGTATAAGAAATAATCCCAACACCAAGAACCTACTATCAAGCCTGATTACTGAGATAACACTACCTAGAAACAACATTATAATTACTTCAAACTATTATACAAGGGTATGGTTGAGTATATTCATATACTCTATAGGTTATTCCCAAAAATAATGAACAAATCATGAAATATCATGAATTCATAATATTAAAATATTAGAAATAGTAACTATGTCATTTAATCTCAGATCACTGTAATCTTAACCCAAAGTTTATATAGTCTATCCTATACATATAATCATGACACTATAGAAAATCCATATGTCTAACTGATTCAAAATACACCAGTAATCAAGATATCTTAAAATATAGGAATAATATATAGTTAGGAACTACACTATCTCCAAAATAATATTAATATTAATAATAAGGTCCCTCATAAACCAACCCCACCAATATAGTAACCAATAGTTGTAACATCTAACATCATGTCTCTACCTTCATTGGTAATATAGAAAATAACATCTTATCATATTCATAAAGTGAATTAACCTCGTTTACTCCACCTTGAGACTTTATCGAGCTTAAATAAATATCTATAGGTAGGGAGATAACTCGGTATAATAGTTGAACATCACAATAGCCTCCACCTCAATGTCTATGAGGTCACACCTAATGAAACCACCCACTAGGCGTGGTTTCATAGCAATTGATATGCTTATCACATAAAATAACAAAAAATATAAGTAATCACTTACATATCCTACATCATGATATACCTCACACATTAGTGTTATACTCAATAGCATTTCATGTAGTACTCATATATCAAAAAATCTAGAAAAATCATTATGTCCATTGTATGAGAAAGCCTCTATGTTTATCCCACTAACATTGCATCATATACTCCCATATCTTGATTAATACTTATCCCCAACACCAATGGTTGGGTATATTCAAATTCCAATGTAAACATAGTCAAAATGAATCGCAAGTAATTATACTAATATCCTCCTAATAACCCATCTAAGGAGACTATATGTATTAAACATATTCAAGCCATGTTATTCATGAATATAAAACCAATTGATCACTCTATATTGTGTGTTGTGGAAAATCCCTCAAGGTAACTTTGTAATGTTTTTAGGTTGATTGTTTTTATTGACAAATTAAGTTAATAAGGTCATTTGTGGAGTTACATAGATATTTTTGACAAGTTATGTTTACAAAGAACTAAGAAAAAGTAATGGATGCTCTAGAAGTGGTATATAAAATTGTGCATACAAGGTGGAATCGTTTCCCAGTGTTTGCCAAATTTTTGAGGTCCAAAATTTAGGGGAATACTCAAGCTTGTGGAAGTTGGATTACCAATGATGTCTCATAAAAATATGGAAAAGGCATGAATTTCATGAATTTTAGTGTTTCATGAAGTTCTAGATATTTTCAAAGGTTTAATGATTCGTAAAGATCTGTAGGTTTGTGAAAGAGGGCTGAGCATGAAGGAGTGATGGTAATCTGCACGACTACGAGATACTTTGAGAATGGAAAAATTTCCTTGGGTGTTTCATGAATATAGGGATCATCATCAATAAGAATTATTAGCTTCATGAAAATGTGTTGGTGGTTTTTGAAGATTTGCAAAAGGGATGAAATGTCTATAAATAGGCGCCCCCCCCCCCATTTGTAAGAGATAAATCCTTAACAAAAATCCAAAGGCTTTGAATTTGTGAAGGTGGTTCGTGAAGGATTTTTCTTGCATGAATGTTTTCATAAGTTTATTTGGTTCATGAAGAAAGAAAGTTCATGAATGCTATGTGAGCTTCACAAATGTAGTGAGCTTCAAAAAATTAGTGATCTTCACAAAACTATTGAGATTCATGAAATTGTTGAGATTCACGAAGATTGTGACATTCATGAAAGTATTGAGCATCGAAAAAGTGGTGAGATTCACAAAAGAGGTGATATTTGTGAAATTTGGGAGCATCAAGAAAGTAGGATATTCTTTTAAATAATTGGGAAGTTTCATGAATGTTGTAAAGAGGGTTTTCACAAAAGTAAATCGCATATAAACTAGTAGGGATTTCCCAGTAAATATGTGGTAAAGTGGTATTCATCAAGTGGATAAATGTGGAACTTAATGATGCAATAAATGAGGTGTAAAACATATTGATTCAAGTGATAAAAAGAAGAATCATTTGAATGAGAAATTAGCACACTTTATTTAATAGATCATTGAGCTTTAAAACTGTGATTGGTTGTAAACCAAGAGAGATAGTGAGTCTTCTCCAAACAATGTAAGGTTAGTGAGACTAAGTAGGAGTGACCTAGACTAAACCAAAAAGAAGTGAGTTTAGTAATTTTGGTACACTAACACCTTTTTGTATGCATGCTCCTTGGACTAGCCAGTAGTGATAGACCAATTAAAAATCAGTGTTTCCTTGTCCTTTATTTCTTTCATTACATTCTATGCATCATCATCATATAAATTTTGAAAAGGATAACATCAATATAAACATTAAAGAGAAAAAAATTTGACCCTTATAATAAAGGGATCAAGATCTAGTGGGGTAGGAAAATTTTCAAAAAAGAATATTAATACCATAATTCACTCCCCCCCCCCTCGGGGTATTTAATCCCCTTTTGGGCCTAACATTGTGAAAATAAATTGAATATATCATGATTTAACAAACCACCCAAGTCATTTCAAGCATACATGTAATCATTATCATAGTCATGACCTTACTCAACATAATCATAATCATTTTAATTGTCATTGTAATACTTATTAATTCATTGTCACATTAAGACTCATGACATAGTTATATACAACATTAGAGAGTAATTTTTAGCACCATATCATTATTGAATTCATCATTGAGTAAAAATCCAAAAAGTTCCATTATTATAAGACTAATTTTAATCAATAAATCATTAGCATGTATCATCCTTCTGTTAGGGGTTTCAAAATTATCACATATTATGCCATAATTTATGATTTATACTCAATATAATCAAACTTGATTCATCTTGACTTTTATTATCATGTTAATTCTTATGATATAGAATATTATACATAATTATTTCAAGTTTAACCTTTAATAAATGAAATGCTATCACATTTCATTCTTCAATAATCCATTTCCATATGTTTTTTTAATAAACCATAGATTATCCTTCATGTAAAATTTAAAATATCATCTTGAAATCAGCAATATTCATATTATAGGTAAATAATATTTCAGTGTCATTATCAAAAAATCTAACTATGTAATATTTATAATAATTAATGATCATCATATGAGTATATATTTTTATATCCCTATAAAATATACAAACATTTCATCATAATTAAAATAATTCATGAATTTCCTAAGTACAGATACACATCCACAATCAAAATTTCATATTTTCATTGACTTCAAAGTGCTAAATTGGTAAACTAAGGGAGCCATTGTGTTTTAATCAAGAAAACGGTTCGGTAGTACCCTAAAAATTTTACTAGGATGTATTTTCATCAATACCATAACTCTATATCTTTAAAATTCAAAAAATACCACTAAAATATAGATTCTCTCTAAAATATCTTGATCATGATCTATGTTAATATTTGAGTTATTTCAAGTATTCATATATCAAAATTGAACACCAAACTGTATTTTTGTCTTTTTTCCATTAATATTCATATGTATTTATATATAAATTCATATGAATATAAAATAATAATAATATATTATTATTATCATTAATATTTCAATCATTATTATTATTATTACTATTATTTGGGAGTATAAACAAACAAAATAACACCCCACACACATAGGAGGTTATGGCTCCAGGCCACCCCCCACCCCCTCAAAGGGACAACAAACCTCTAATTACATAATTTTATTGTTTTTATTTTCATTACCCATATAAACGTTTATTATTTATCATAAAATCTATGATAAAAAAATTAGGATCCATCTCTATCCATATACCCTCTTCTACCAAGATCAACCTGGACCATAAGATTGATCAAATGACCACCAGTGATTTCACCTCCTTAGCTCTCCTCAAGTAGATTACTTCCCCCATCACCTCCAATAGATCACAAACACATGGAGACCTCAACAAAATTCAATGATTCTTGATCAATCGAATGGTCGCACCTCTCAGTTCTATGATCAAACATGTCATACACCACAACCTTGATCGGTATCCTTCATTACACCCCTAGCCTTTGTTACTTTCAAATCCAGAAAATGGTTATCCCATACAAAAAGAAACACTCTTAGTGTTTCCCTTTAACCAAACCTCTAAGTATCCCCACTTGATCTACTCATCACTGCTTCATAACACCAAATCTTGGCTTGTCATCCCCCTTCATCTCAAAATCCCCCTTAAAATGGCCACCACCCATGACTCTTAAACTTAGTGTCTTAACCATTATCTATTATTAAAAACTATTCCATGAGATGGATTCCCTAACTTTATTCCATAATGTAATGAAAAAAATATAGTGTCAACCAGTATTCTTTGATGAGCCTTATGAATAGTTTAGATCCACTAAGATTTCTATGTGGATAGGAATTGGAAATCGACCATTATCATGGATGATTGAAACTCTATTCATCATAGATGAATGGTGTGTAAACTACATCATTTAAAATATTATAATTTAACTATAATTTTGAAATTTTATTTCATTTATCATCAAGTTAAGTAAATTCATTTAATAATTTTAATGAATAAAAATTTGAAGTTATTGTATTGAAATTAATAGGGAAATTTAAAGGAACATACAATAGGGGGAACCTTTTTCCCAAATTCTTATAATACTCACTTTGTGAAAATTACAAAATACATAAGATAATGGTGGTTAAAATTCTATTTATATATAAATTTTAAAAAATGGGCTCAGTTTAGGCCCAAAACCCTTGATGAAATTAAATTTCATTAACCAGACACACCATGATTTGAGAATCATGAAATTAACAAAATATCGATTTTAGTTATGGTTTGAGGAAAATTAAATTTAAAAAATCATGAATATTAGAGATATTTCAAATAACACAAAAATATACAATTTTTTAAACATTTTTGTTCCATGATTAGTGGAATGGTCAGAATGTTTTTCTAGAATCATTTTCCATGTTAAAAATCTTCCTTCCTCAAAATTTAAAAAAATACACAAAAAAACCATTTATGTAATTATAAATATAATAAATAACATATTATTAAAATCAAAACTATTATTATTTACACCAAACATAGATCCTAGGGTAAACATTACATTCCAAATTAAATAAAGTAATCAGTAAGTTTTTCTAAGTCTATTTAGTAGGATAAAATTATTATTTTACCAACTCAAGGAAATATTAGGAAAATTACCTTGGAAGTTTTAAAACATCATAACATGAATTTATTAAATAATTATAATAGATAAAACTTTTAAACATTTCATCCTTAATAATATCAACCTTATTCTTAAAACTTCATTACATTTACTGCATGAATTTTCATAATCCGCCCCATGAACCTATAAAATATATAGACACATCTAGAATAGAAAAATCCATAAATCAATATGAATATCACTATAAAAGTTACACCATCAATAGTTACAAGAAATTATTCCAAAGGGTAACAACTAAATGCAAAATATAAGCTCTAATTTATTATTTATTTTTCCAATAAACATCACCTAAACCTAAATTTTATTTAGAATTAGAAATAACATAGCATAAAAAATCAAGAAACTATAAACCAATCTAAAAATACATTTATTATATGTTCAATTTTACTCTTTGTGCCTCTACTATGCTCAAAAAAAATGAATGATTTTCTTATTGAAAAACATTTGGGTTATGCACCAACATGCTTTAATTACACCATAATTGAACATGATATAAGATCTCAAATACCTATTTAAACCTTAAAAACAATATAACATTCCCATCAAACCTCCACCTAAAATAAGAAGTAAAATGTCCATTATGATATGACATAACCATCGGTAGAAATTCATGTGGACATAATATCTCAAATACATGGGACCTAGTAAAACCAAAAAATATAACATGGAAACATAGGATAACTCAAGCATCAACATGAGTAAATTGATCATTAATTAAAATGTTATAATCTTCCAATAATGGGCCAATGTCACTTTATTTTATCTTTATTGATTCACATAAAATCTTCATTATCTCTTGGGAGAGGAAATGAATATCTATTCTATGAAAACAATTAATATATTTCAATAGGAAAGTATGTATTGCACGTCATCTTACCTATGTTTAATTAGGGAAAGGTTATAGAATATAATAATTCCACACAAAAACTATAAAATAATCATAAATAGTCACCTCTACCTATTTATAACTTCCTCTTTACCTTATCATAATGTATTATTCATTGCATGATTTTTTTTCAATACAATATTATAATAATCCATATCAACATAACTATGTGTTTATTTATCCATTATCAAATTAATAATGTTACCCTTGGATATTGTTTCATGGAATTGTAACACCTTTATGTGCTACCATTACACATCATATTATGTTACTTATTACATTATGTTTCTTTAAAAAAAATCCTCCCTCTATAAACATATATATAGGAAATTGTTTAATGCTAATGAAATAGGAATTTCATAACACTGAGCTTCATAATTCACCATTCATTTTAACATCAAAATTTATTTCTTCTAGATTACTTCATTGATTCAAATTCTTACACCAATGATTGTATAAGACTAAATGAGTAACAGTATATTTATCATCACCACTATCATCAAAGTGGTTGAAGATAAAATTTCAAAATCTAATAAGGAATTTTTGTAATGTCGCTACACATAAGTTACTAATTTTCTTAAGTAGACAACCAACAGAGGATCAAAACCACTAAAATACAAGGAAAAATAGGTCATGGTAGTCTACCCCAAACTATATAAAGGCACATAAATGATAAATAGGCTCTAATTGAGGTTAAAAAATTCCATATCCCTCATGTTGTAATAATATTAGGGTTTTCATTATGAAAACCATACACCCATATAAATAGAATCAAATTACAAAAATCTAATAATTTTGATAACTCACAATGACATATCGATAGTTTTAATCAAATGTATCTTAACATCAATTGAACTTCCCTTCTCACAGGTACATTAAAATTCATAGCATAACTTCATATGGGCATGGTTACCATACAAAAAAAATTATTCACACATATTGATCTATGATTTCTACTAAAATAATTTTTCTTACATAATCAATCATCATCATGTATATATATATATAGAATACAAATGTTAAAACATTCCCTATAAAATGATCTCAATCCCAATCATCTATCATAACGTATTAAAGTATGTCAAGAATTGATTTTCTCATCCAATCCCATTACAAATACACTCTAATATTGATGAGTTTGTAGAAGCTCACTGCATTATACCACATGGGAACTGAGAAACCACACATCAAAAGTAATACAAAATATATTGGGACTGGGTTGACCAAGTGCACCCTAAGATGGGTTGAATCAAGGTTCACAATGGTTTAAATTTTTTACTTTGTTCCTTTTAATTCTCCTAGGGCATTTAGATATTGTTCCCAGGTTAGTAGGAATATGTTAAATACCTTTATCTCTCTTACACTAATCACACCAAATAGTAAAATGAATGCAGAAAGTAAAACATGCACAAGACATGGTGATTTTACATGATTCAACACAAAGGGATTATCCAAGGAGCATACACTGATAATGTGTTAATGTACCATAAATTAACATTACATATTGTATGTGTTACAATATGTTTAGAAATATGTATAATCAATTATAAGATAACTCCCTCATCTAGTCTTTTTTCACACTTCTGAGAGAAAATTATTGGATAGTTTATAGACTTGCGGGTCTTATTTAACAGTTTAAATACATGGGGGTCTATCCATGTTCAACATGAAACTTCACTGGAATTATTACTCATAATTTTATGCTCCTTTGAACATTGATTATTGCACTCTACTTCTTATATTCTAAATAAGATCAATACCTCAATGTGATGGTTGAATCATTATATTCCACAATATCATAACAATAACAACTCCTTCCAAATGAGGATAATTCTAATTTTGAATTATCCTATTTCCTTATGTATCTACCAACTAGATGTAGTTTAGTTCCTTATTCTTATTCTATGAGCCTTAACTCTTGAACTAAATCAGATATAGTAATATAATCCTTTGATTCTCACTTTTTCTCCCTTTACTAGATAAATCAATATTTCTATATCTTTCTCCAAAACTACTACAAGAAGTTATATATGTCATTATAGAACCAACATTTTGATTCATCCATCTCTTTATCATAATCTCTAATCATTCAAGATGTACCACATGATTTAATGTGTTCATAAACATGCATTCAAACCTGAATCAACTCCCAAAATATCAGGATATTATTCTCTTTTTAACTACCAACTAAAACTACCTATTAATTTGGAAATAATCAATTTATGACATGAATTATTACTTCATGGAATGACATTCCTTGACTCTATATTCTTCATGATATGAGCACCTTTATTATTTCATGATACATGGTCAAACAACAAACCCCCCCAAATCCACCAAATAACTTATTTATCCTCATTTCGTGGCATGATATCTCTAATATTTTCAACTCTGAAACTCATCATTTCATGTTACTAGTGTTTATAGTGTGTTTATACTTTTTTTCAAGACATGTTGAGGCACAACTATCCTCCATGGAATAGAGGTCCCTAAATAACCAGAACCATCAAATATTATTTGAACTTCCTTTGTGATGCAACATATATCACATAGTGTGATCGATGCCGATCATATTTTATAATATGAACTGTTGCATCATGATCCTTTCTCCATGGTACAGGAAACATCAAATATTCATAACTACTTAAATTATCTTAACCATATTCACAGTGTGATCTCTATGTTTCAATGCATAATGAAAAACTCTAAATCTAGAAAAGTAATAAAACTATCGGAACACCTGAATAACCCATGCATATGGTTTTAATTACTCTTATGCTTCATTGTGTTAATTTATACTTATCCACATTTCACCATTTTCACTTTGAGGTATAGACATCAGTTTCACAACACAAATAACTTCATTTGATAACTTTTCCATCTTCTTCATTTTTTGAATATCTTATCCATCTTCCCATCATACATAAAGGGAAGGTTGTTCCTTTACTAAATTTCAATTTCATTCCAACAAAATGTTATACATGAAAGTAATTTTCTATTTTTTTGACATCAACACCAGTCACGGTGTGGTGCATGTACTCGTAGAGTGAATGAATCCTACATTTTCACTACACTTATATTGTAGAATGTTACACATATCCTAAATAATTATATACATATATGGTGAGTTTTTTTTATTTATTTTATTTTGATGTACTATAATAAAAATATGAAGTTAGGACTCACATACTAGTTTTTACCTAACTCCATTATTTCAATCTGTATTCTCATTTTCACTTTAACTATCTTTAAATAGTTATACACCACTTCCAATGATATGGAATTGATATATAGAGATATAAAGGTGTATCTAAGAATTTATCCACTAGTGCTTCCATGAACACCTCTTCTACAAATATCCAATGAATATACTCACATCGTCAAGTCTTCAAGAATGTTTCTTCAATGATTGAAAAAAAATCCATCACCAAACACACCTTGGGATCCAACATTCTCCCCCATTGGATTTTTTTTTCAATAATATCATAAATCAATTCTCTATCTAAGACTGTGGATTTATGATCCCTTTAATTATGACCCCTTTAAAATTAAAATGAAAAGGGTTATTTTATTTAAATTTAGCTTCCCATACTCTACAGATTTGGTTTCTCGTGATTTTTCTTACATGTTATTTTTCCCTATATCTTCAAAATTCATATGGGAATCACCATAAAATTTAATCATTTTTTGATAATATATTTTCACTAAATCTTCAATGATTTTTACAATTTTCATGTTGAGTTAAGATGATTTATTCAATATCTAAAATCCAGATAAAGAGATATTATTCTTCCTCTTGTTCTATGCAATCCTTTTCTATACCATTTAACACCACAAGTTGACATATAAAGACCACTTGGATCTATCAACCATTTAAAAATTTACCTCCAAAAACATAAGGTTATTTTAATCTACTTATAAATATTCCTTTTCACTTGATATTTTAACTTTACTTACTTCCTTAACACCTTTAGATTCAAGCACTTATTGATTGATCATTTGACTATTTTATCACCCATTGGTATCACTTAATTGAAATGAAAATAAAATTTTTCACTTTATAATTTATTACACTTGATGATATCGTTTATTTAATAAATACAATTCTATATTTCATTTTATACTCCAAACCACTTATTGAATGGAATAATTTTATAATTAATACCTTTAAATATTTGAGACACTTTCTCCTCTACAGCTACATTTTACTCAATGATTTTCAGAAAGTGAAATTACCACTTAGAATTGAATCATTAACTAATCCTTTAATCCAACTAAGTTAGAACTCATTATAGTAAGTAAGAGTTTAAGACAAAAATTCAAAATTTGTCAGTGTCACTCACTTACTTTAATAAATAATAGTGGCTTGATATTTTTACTATCTTCAACACATACTATGATCTCAATCAAACTTATGAAAAACTATTGGTATATAAGAAATAAAGAATAAATGATGTGAGTAATATCACATGTAAGACCAACCAATACTACTCATTTTTGATAAAGTAGTGATACCACTTTACATCCATTATTATCCTAACTTCTCAGGTCTTCTCCTCTTTTAAATGAGGCTAAACATCCTTCAAGTAAACATCAATAATTCCCCATGAATTCCTTATATACTTGCCTCTAATTTTTGAGACAATATTCAATATGGATAATTCATTTATAGGTTTTGAAATTTACTTCCAATGACTTCTTGGTATCCTGAAAACTATTAGTTAATACCATATTTTTTATTACATAACAAATAAACATGAAATCCATAAATGTTTCCTTCATCGTTAATCTACTTTATTCTTCTTATAGTGATTATATAGATATTAAAAAATATATTGATGTTACTTGTTGGTATCCAAAGATGTATTGGAACTAATAGAACTTTAAAATCCAACTTTAACATCTATTTGACTTATGGTCAGTCTTTTTATCTTTTGTAAAACTTTATTTCAGCATGCAACTTCTGATTTGGATTAGAAAACCACAGTGGTATCTTAACACCATTTAATGAGTTAGATTAGGTCCTTGATACCATTTATTATTTATGTTAAGTCTCTATACCAATTAAGAATAGAAAACACATTGAATCCCTTTATTATATAAATCTATTTTCAGCTTATGCATATACATGTATCTATTTTTTAGTTCCCACATACCCCATAGATCATATCTCCCCCTTAATCCTTCGTCACTTCTAATAGATATTAGAAACATTTAAATGCATGGGGATAGGGATACCTCCTAAATCCAAAAATTAGGGAATGTGGTTGTTCATGGAAAACCAGCAACATGCTTTTAACCTCTTTATAATACTTCTTAGTGATTATTATTTGGATAAAACCACTTTTGTGGATTTTATTCTGGATTCTCACTCTGGGTTTTTTCACCTCCCTTGACTTGGGATTCATTTTATTATTGATACTAATACCACTTTTGTATGTTTCTTCTTTTGATGTGGCATTAGTACATGTTTCTTCATGATTTCTTTACTATAGGAGGGCTCTTACACCTATCTTTACTTCTTTCTACTAGAATTATTTTTGAAATAACTATGGAATTATTCGTGTTTATTATCTTCGATTTCCATAGCAATCACTTAAAACTTATTTTTCCTTGGTGTTAATTCTTTAATTTCACTTAATTATTTCCCATAGCTATAGAATATCCCTTATTTTTCTTCCACATCCTCTTTATTTCTCTCTATGATGGCTATTGTAAATATATCATAATAGGTTCTTAGTGATCCCTTCATTGAGATCTATGTTTTTTATCCAAATAAATAAATATATTTTCCAACACAAAAAACATTCTTTCAGTTCAAAATTTCTTCCAATTTTTTATAAGAATGAAGGAATTACTTATAACACTTTTATATTTTTCCATGCTGAAATATATTGACATATGTCAACAAATATATAAAATAAAATGTTTCCCATTAAAATTATGTGTTCAGTATTAATTTCTTATTTGATATATTTATGAATCAATTTTTCATCCACCATTGATCCCTTGGGATTCTAGACACACACTCATAGTGCATCCCAATATTCCACAATAGTGGTATCACAACTAGAATTATTGGCTATACCAATAGTTAAAAACCATTAGTATAGGATAGATAACCATTAATATAGCCTATACCAATGGTTCTCCAAACCATTGGCTAGTTAGATGTTGGTATGGGCCTATACCAACAGTTTTTAATGAAATCATGGTATAGTAGTAATGGAATTTTAGCTATACAAATTATTTTGATGGAACCATTGGAATATATCTCTACCAATGGTTTGAAACCATTGGTATAGTTATATACCAACGGTTTCATCAAAACCATTGGAATAGCTCTATACCAATGGTTTTTAAACCATTGTAATAGCTCTATACCAATGGTTTTTAAACCATTGGTATAGACCCCCCCCCCCCCCAATTCCATAGGTAGTAAAACCCCCACTCTACCCAAATAACCAATAACATCCACCAGAAATCATAGAAACACCCCCACCTTAGTCAATTACCTGCAAAAAAACATCACCAGCCAATAAACAAATAATGATAACATAAGAAACCAATTAATGCATTCAACCAATGATAACACACATTCAAAACATCACATATATTCATTTAGAACTAATCATCAAACATTAAATTTCATAAATATCAGTTAAAAAATATAATGGATCAATCTTTCCCTCGTCACCATTATCATAACCATCATCACCATCATCCTCACCATCATCCTCACTATCATTCTCATTTTTATCCTTGTTGTTATCATCATTTTCATCCTCACCATCATCCTCACCATCATCCTTTTCATCTTCATCACCAAGAATATCATCACCCCAAACGCCACTAGAAAAACTGCTTGGTGCAAAAAATAATGTATGTATCATAGAAATATATAGATTAAAATCTATGGATAAATCTAGTGAAAGTGATGGACATAATACTACCATAAATTTCATAAATTCATCATTGGATCTTTGATTCCTTTCATGCTCGTCTATGACCATTTTTTTGCCTCTTATGCTTTAGCCTGAGCTTGTGCTTCCCATGCATTAGATTTTTCAAAATCAGTGTTGTCATAATTGGCACCTAAACTAGTCCAATATATTTTCAATGCAATAATCATTCTTGGTTGACAGCATACTCTTCCATGGAGCTCATCTCCCAAAAACCTGATGTAAATGATCATTTTTTCTAAAGTTGTTATCCTCCTTCTCATAAAGGTCCTCCAAATCACACTGTTACAAATATAAATAGACCATTTAGTTGTAAAATAGATATTAAAATTTTAAACCAAAAAAGTAAAATATACAATATTCTGTTGTGTTAATTCATTTACTAAACTTCCATCTTTCTTATTTCTACTTGAGAAAAACAATTTTTCTCGAGGCATGCGTCCTTAAATATTAAAAACCTCCCTCTACAATGACATTAAATATAGAAAACCATAATTTAAAATAGGTTATTAATAATTAATTTTACAACTAAACACATGAATCATATTTATAAACATGCTAAATAATGATTCAAAGGTTTGTGTGAGTCTATTTTGAGTGATGTATGTTGATGAAATAAAATTGTAGTTAAAGAGTTAAACTAGAAACTATATTGACTAAATGTGGGTAAAATATTTCATAGTGCATGAGAAAAATGTTCATGTTTTAATGATAAAGGAATAATATCTATTTAATGTCTAGAAAATGGGTGATGTTTTTCTAATTCATTATGGATATGTTTCAAAAAATCCATGTATTCCATAAGGAAGCTAAATAATATCATTGTTTGGTGGAGTTTATCACGGTTGTATAAAAATTATCATGAAAAAATTATGGAAAAAGGTTTTTGTGCAGTTAAATTATAATTATAACAAGTAATAATATTAGTTTTTAGGTGAGGATTAAAAATAGTTAACTGACCATGTCATGGGGTATCCATCATATTTGTGGTTTAATAATGAATAAGTCCCAAATTTTCTAACCATGTTAATGTATTTATTATGGTTTTCATGAAAGAATACAATATAAATAAAAAACCATAAAGTGTATATAAGTTAACTATGGTTGTCAAAATATTTTAGAGTAGTTTAAAATTTGTTAAGACAAAATACTATGTGGTTTATTCATACAACACCATGGTTTGTTAAATAATTTGTATTTATGTTTTTTCTAATTATGTGGGTTGGCGTATGCCAAATTAGCTAATCAAACTCGATACTAAACATGTTTTGATCACATAAATTGTGAACTGGTAGTTATTTATAATCTAAGTTATGATACTGAAGCTAAAGATGATTGAAATTTCATTGGATTTTGGATTTTTAATTTGAATAATCAAAAAAATATTGAAAATAAGAGGCCAATTATTATTTTAAGGGTGTGATGTAAGACTGATGAAGTAGAGTAGTATATAAAGATTAGGGGAAGGGTATGAAACATAATTTTGTGTGTTTTAAGATGTAATTATCATAAAATTATTGTGTTTTTATGAAAAGGAATATTTTATTCCTATTATGAGATTTTGAAAAGTGTTGGGGAAGTAAAGATTATTAGGATAGATTTATTTGTATCTCTATTTCAAGGATAATCCCTATATGTTGTATTATTATAATAAAATCTAGTTAATCGTTTGATCTTTATATATATATATTATTACATGGATGTAGTAATTAATTTTGAATAGTGAAACATGTAAATCAAGTGTCCCTTTATGTTTATAGCTTCTTGGTGTGTGTGTGTGTGTTTGTTGTAACAAGATGATTAATCGCATTAAAAAGTGATGAAGATTTATTTTAAAAAATATAAAAAAGTAAAATCATAAATTATTTCATCAATCCACCCCTCCCACCTCTTGTAAACTCTCATAGCACGTGTGACCCACAGTTTGAAAATATTGTCACACTACCCTATAATGAAAATTCATACACTATTTTCTAACTAAATATATTTTTTATATAATTTAACTTTATTCCAAAATTATTATTCACATATACATATGATCTATGTCTCATGTGTTTAATCATATAAGGAATATGGTTAATAGTCTATCAAACATACATATTCATAAATAATAATTATAAATATATTTTTCCATAGGACAACACCTAATGAAATGTAAATAATGAGTCATTTTTTGGATAAAACTTGAAGAAAATAATAACAAAGTATCACATGATCAAATTTTAGAATAATATTTAATATATATAATGTATAATTATCATTATTACATTTCCCAACATGATTTTTTTAATCTACCAATATTACCATAAAAAATAATGGATTACATTTTCCTTTATATGAGAAGAATATACCTTGATATTAACTAGTCAAAATAATATAGGTCAACAGTCCATCATTTATGAGAATAACATTAAATCTCATCTCTTTTAATAACCCTATTTAGCATAGTAAGGTTTGTCTATATTAGCTAATGTTTTAATTTTTTGATAAAATTTTATTATTCCAATAAAAAATAACTAGTTATAATTATCAACAAAATGAAAAAATATAACTCCAATGAAATTTACCTAACCTTAGAATTTACATATACCACAATTTCCAATTATTGACCACTCACCATCTTTAACCACTCATGTAATAATAGCAATTCATTATTCATTAATCATTTCCATCTCTTTACCTATAATTTTATCCCAAAATAAATGTTTTATAATTCATTAATTAACTAGCACATTACTCTATAATACCCATACTTATTGAACCCTATTTCTAACCCACACCTCACTTTAAAAACATCCACTAATATCTCCTTGGTAATAAAAAAATCAAACCTCAATATCCATTACACTTTCCTATAATAAATATATATTTAACATATCCCAAACTATCTAATTATTTAATATATTTGTTTTAAAAAAAATAATGGATCCATATAATTTATAATTGAAGAAATTTTACTTCCAAATTTTATTTAAAGAGAAAAATTACATAGGAGTGTCGTACCTTCTTCCTCTCATGGTTTGGCATCATAGTCCACCCCAAAGTGTGTAGGTAATTTGTAGCATCATTATTCTTTTATTTATTCCTGGAACTTCCCAAAAAATAATTTCCAATAATAAAAAACTAAGTATTAATGAAAACCGTGGTAATTTTTATTCAAAAACCTCAAATTTGATTAATACCTTGAATTTGGTACTCTTACAATAAGAAATCATTTCCCAATAATATGACACTGGACACTCATTCGTGATAGGGGTGGCCTATAAATCCATACCAACTCTAGCACACCATCCACTATACAACTCATGATTATATGATCTGTACATATCACCTAATTCCATGAGCCATGCTGTCCTCATAGCCTCACCATTGGAAAAATTATAAAAAAGTTAGCACCAAAATATTAATTCATATAAATACAATAATAATCTAACATTAAATACAATGAATTTTTGTACCCATATTTGTTCCTAAGAATTATACTTTACTTCATTTGGAAGGTGTCACCAAGAGAGTATCCTAATGGGAATGATGTTAGAGTATTTGGAAAGTATTACTATAAAACTCCTACATTATCACCCTATTTTTCCAATCATTTAATTTCCCTCATTGTACTCAACCATCAGCTGTGTGCAGTGGTTCCACACTGCACCCATATGTGTAATCCCACACCGCCTAGTGGAAGATCTAGTTTTGAAAGACAAAAAATGTTATATCAATACATCTTATAATGAAAATAAATTGTGGTCAAAAAAATTACTAGGGTTCTATTAATATACTTGAGGCAGTCTGATTGGTGGGTGACACTAGATCCTTAGGCTCTGAAGGAATTTTTGTACAGAAATAGTGGGAACCAATGTCTGCTTCGAAGGCTCAAAATGTGTCAGAGTAGAAGTCAAATTCCCATGAATATAGGATCTTGGAGAGAAATAAGTAAAAGAAAAATAATATGGCATAAATGATTTTGAAAATTTATAATATGGATGGGGAGTAGGATAAATCATTGGATAAGAGAAAGTTAAGTACCTGGTAGATCATTCAGGTATATTGATAGGGGGTGAATCAGTGTACACAAGTTTTTACCAATTTTCTTCTCTTATCTTGATCCTTTTTAATTAAAACCTCTGTACTTATTAGATTGAATGAATCTTTCCTATTTACAAACACAATTATATCAAATATAAGAAAAATAAATAAATAAATCACAACACACAGTATTATTAAAAGGTTCACCCTCAATGTGGGTGACTATATCCTTATTGTGTTTGGGATGATATGAGACACAGATTCTCTACTATGAATGAATCACCAATTACAAGTGGGATGGTCAGGTATCACCCTGAAACCATTATGGGTAGGTATGAACCATTTCCAAAATTATACTATCATCTAACCAGTTTTATTTATACTGTAATCTCATTAGTGTGTCACAAATTCAACACTTAACACAATAAGAAAGATCACAATAACTTCAGGCTTCCACTACAACACAAAATTGATCTTCCTCTTTGATCCACTGAAATAAACTGATTATGATATTTCTCTATTCAACTAAAACTCTTTGACTACCACTAAATTTAATCAAAAACACTATATTCTAGTCAATTCAGTATACTCTTATAAATTAGTATAAATTATCACTTTTACTTCAACTCACTTCAATATCATAATGAACAATTAAAGATTATCCAATACTCTATAAGTTGGCTTCTAATATAACGCTATGGCTTAAATCTCAAAAAATCATTGCATACTTATCATGCTATGTATATTTCATGTGCCTCATGCATTTAAAAATTAAATACATGATCTTCTTTATTTTTATATGCATTGTTTCATGTTCATGAGAATACACACTGTACATATGATTCTTTTTATTGTAGTGTTTATGTTCACATGAACAATGCAGTTATTTAACAAATTAGAACACCTCACATATATTCCACTATAAATGAACAATATATTTTTTCACTGTGTTTCCTTCATGTACGTATATCACATACTGTCTCTTCAATTTTCCTTTTTGTAACTTAGAACTGTTGAAATTATTAACAGTGTTGAATTCATATGGATGAATTCATACTGTTATGATGCCTTCAATATATGATATGCCCACTTCCCTCAAATTCATGTACACACTAAACACTTTCTCAATCTTAAATTCACTTTCTATGCACACACTCACTGTCCATACTACTTGCATGCAGACCCGGGAATACACACTATCAATTTTTTTACTCACAATTCACACACACTATTTTCCTTCTTATGCACTTACCTTTTCACACACTAAAAATTTCACAAACCACATGCATGTGTAACATGAATAACACTTATTTATTCATACAATGTATGTGGATATTCTTTATCAAATCTTGTGCACACACTGTGAAAACTTCTTTCATGAAAAACAAGATTCTCACTGTAAGTTTGATTTATTCTCAACAAGACACAGTGTGAGTATATACACTACCTTGAATATGTCTCAATCCCTTCATGTGAGTTAAGAATATGTACAGATTATTTGAGTTATGTGAAAAAACTAGAAGATAAATTCATAATAGGATTGAATTATCTTGGTTGCTTTGTGAAACACTATTCTTCATGAAGAAAAACTAGTGCTCAATGCACATATAGTTTTATCATGAATCTACCTCTTCACACAAACAGAATCTATGTGGGACTCCTCTTCCACTTCACAAATCACAATAAGGTAAAATACATTGGTTCATGGAATATCAGTGTACTTCATGAAAGATGAAGGAGATGCTTGCAATGCTATCCAATTTCTTTGTGGTTCATATATTCATGAAGAAATTCGATTGTGCACAACACAGATCAAACACTTGTGGAATACTGATTATTCTCTTATGAAAAAAGAATATGTGAGTTCTTCTTCTTCTTTGCAAAATAAAAACTAAATCATGAAACTGATTTGTAGAAACATCATGTGAACTTGAATGAAAATTAATTAGCACAAACACATGGAACCTTCTTCTCAAATACCAAATGTGAGATCATATCTGTTTATCTCTCAAAAATGTGCTTAGATTAATATGAGATAATATCTCAAATGAGAGATAAGATTTAAATTAAAAATTATATAGATTGAGGTATTTATAGATAAACCTCTCTATCTCAAATCGTGTGAACCTCTTTACCTAAAGTATTCCAATACTAAACTTGTGATTCGTGAAAATGGAAATCAACATCTTCATAAAACATCGCATATTCAATTGTAATATGAAAACAAAATTGCAGATTATTTCGATCGATTTCGGACCTTCAGGATAATGAATAGATGGATAGAAATCTTATATCAATCGACAGTAGATGATGCATGAATATTTTGGTGAACATAGGTCCTTGAAGGCTTTCTACAGAAGATAACATGGATGAAAAGATCAGATATTGTAGATAAAAGATTGGATGGATTGGATGGATGAGACAATCAGATGGTTAGGATCCCGGATTGATCTGATCAAAAGGTTATGGTACCTTTAAAGCAACAGTAACACAAAAAAATGTTCCCATATTGAAACAATAACCAAATTTCCACTCCCTTATAATACAATATGCACTGATGCTTTCCTAGAAATTGGTTACTGGTCAATCATATCACTACTTGGCACTGCCCTATGCCAGGAGCTCCTCCTCCACTGTGGTTTCCTGGCAGGACTCATTCCCAACAGGTATAGTTTTCAATTTTTTATACAAATACAATTAAAATTTTTAATCCAAATTCCATATAAGCATAGACAACCAAATCAAATCTATTCATGAAAAATAAATCATTTTTCATATCATCTTATTAAAATGTTGTAAAAAATGTATCAATAACCAAATCACCAATGAAACATGTTTTTCTAAACTACAAACCAGCTCTACAAACATAATAATATATGTTTCTTCATAAAAATAAACTATTCAAATCAAATCAAAACAACCTTTCCAACTTAATAATTTTCCATACCGATTCAATGAAATAACCCCAACCTTCAATTAATGTTACATTGAATTTTTATCAAACTTAAAATTGACTTTTTATCAAACAACTTGTATTAATGACAATTAAAACACAAAATAATACTTTCTATCAAATTGGGTTCTTCAATTTCTCCCTTTGGATTTGCTGTAAATACCCATTTCACTTTCAAATTCAATATATCCCCCCCTTACTTGACAATAAAAACAAAGATATAATTATGGTAAATGATTCAACTTATCTCATTCTGTAATAACTGAAATTTTCTTCTTCTCACATTCAATCTTATCATTTTATAAGAAATGTCACTTAATAGAAATTTAAATTGATCTTATTGATAGAAGAAATGCATCACCTTTCTCAAAGAAATGAGTTGTTAATTAATCAGCTCCAAGTCTACATGGACTAATCGAGTGTTATAAAATAGGATTGGTCAATATAGACAATAAATTTATTAATAAAATTTTCATAATGTGATGTCAACACTGAAACCATATTTGATGAGTTGATAAAAAGGCATCAAACAAATTTCATGAATTAATCTAGAAAAATAGATTAAAATCATTCAATTTCAAGGATGCACTTCCCCTTTATCAATCCATTTTTTTATCAAATTATCAGTTTCACCACTTTCTGATTCATAATTTTAATTCATATTAAGATAGGAGAAGATACCTCTTTAATGACAAGATTCAATTTCCATAAAATAAAATAATTTGATAAATCCCTTACTAGAACTTCAAATATTCATTTTATACCAGTTGAGAAATTAGACTCTGGTGGTTTTCCAGCTTTGCTCCCCCTAGAGGGATGACCTTCCTCTATGTTCTTCATCATGACTGACTTTCTTCAAGAATGATCTTCAAGAATAGTTTTTATAGAAATTAAAATAAAGAACTCCATGATGGATAACCTCCTGAATGTTGTATAATATTTTCACAACACTCATGTCTTTAGGAATCCCCCAAAATATATGCCTCACCTTTAATTCCCTACATAGAAGAAACAAACACAAAATATTCATGGGAATAAGATGGTTCTTCAATGATTTTTAGTTAGATTAGTAGGGACGAGATTTATCTCTCAACCCAGAAACTCATTTTAATTCTGCTCTAGAATTATGAAAACTCATCATACCTTATCATTTAAGGAAATCATGGTCTTATTGATTTCTTCAACTTTCATCTTATATAAAATAGGCTTCTTCACATTAGAAAGTAGTACGCTTTCATTCTTTTATTCCTACTCCATCTTTTTATCCAATTCCAACTACTCTAGCCATATGACTAAGCATTATTTTGTTATATTCTCATAATTATTCTTGTGTGTAAACTCTTTCATAGTATCATTTTTAATATAAGAATCCACTATGTATTTTTCATTGTTCTTCACTAGTTCTATTTTTTCAGGCAGCCATGTCATGTATTTATCAACAATATGCACGGAAATTTTTCACCTTCCACAAAAATCTCCAGAAATCCTAGTATTATCCCTTTTAGACAACCTCTCGTGAAATTTGAGTTTTTCATCTTGATTTTCATGCACAAAATCGATCATGTTATTTGTTTTTGAGATTGATTTATTTTTATTATTCAACTTGCTTCCAATATCATTGATGCTTATAACCTATTTGAAAGTGTCTATTATATAGCCTCTTATTCCATAGTAGAAGCACCTTTTCTTTGGTGTGACATTTATCTCATCGTTCTTCATGGGTGTAGCTTTCATCACAGTTTTCTTAAATCTCTTCTCCTGCTCACATCCCTAGTAAGACTTTTCTATTTTTGTTCCCTACCTCTATATTTGTTGTGATCTTGTCTTTATATAATAATTTTCATAGTTCATAGTAGGTACAAATCTGTTCTCATTATAATTGTGACCACCTATGTTGCAACAATCATAGAAGTCTTTAAGACAATAAAATCTATTATTGATAAATAGATTCTTCCTAAAATATTAATTATGCTTCAATTTTGTAGGATTTTTCTTCACATATGATCTACTTCCCCTTAATGTTGGACTTCTCTAATTATCATGAATATACATATTATTCTAATAGTCAATAGCCTGATGCCCAAATTTCCAACAGCACTAACAATAGCCAACAAATATTGATTTCTTCTTTTGTTCTATAACTTGGATAGTTTTTCCATCAAGTTGCTTTTAGATAATATGATTATCCATATGTGCTTTTTGTAGGGAACAAGAATTAATACTTTTCTTCATATCCACATTTGATGATATGGTGGATTTATCATCAATCTTCTTTACCCATGTTTGACCAGAATTCCTTTTGGAACCATATTTATCTTTAGATAATCTCAAACTCTTATTTCCACTTGAATAAGTCTTTTCAGAAGTAAAACTCTTTTCAAAATTACTCTTGGAATATTTTATGATCTCAGAAATTTTTTAAGATTCATCTTGGGAGTTCTCTAGATTTTTTAACTTCACCTCCAACTCAAGAAAGTTCATATTTAGAGAGTTCTTCTAGTCTTAAAGTGATTTCACCACATCTTCACATTCTTTTTGTGAAGTATTTAATTGTGTTTCCTTGAGTTTTTTCAAATTTACATTCATATAAAGACACTACATATTGAGAAAATATTTCTCATATTAAATAGATTTTAGTTTGTCTTCCCATTGACTCTTTATTTTTTGAACTTGATCATCATGAATTTGATTTACCTCTAATAGAGAATTATTCATCTCTTTAATTATATTTGTCTTAACTTATAATTGGGATTATTTAATATTCATATAGGTTTTTTGGAGTTTATATAATGCATGGATCGCTTTTGTATAAACTATATTAGTCGTATCCTTCTCAAAAATAGTCCTTTGTAATTCATCTTTTTATTTTTTAGCTCTGATGAATATATCATCCTTACCTTTGATTTCCAACTGAGTGTCCTTAATATTAATTATTGATTTATTACATTATTCAATTGTGTTAATCAACTCAGTAAGGACCTTTTTAGTAACTTCTTTCTCACAAATATTTCTTTGAAATTTTTCTTTGACACAGGAGAAATGTTCATTGTGAAGTGATATAGTTTCTTATTTGGAATAAATGATTTGTGAGAGAAGTTTACATCTTTAAAACTTCTTTTACAAGGCTTTCTCCATATCATCAGCTTCCTTTTCAAGCTTTAACTTTTCATTATATAGTCCCTTGATAAAAGAAAATATGTAATCAACAACTTCAATAGGAACATTCTTCAGATAATTTTTGATTTATGAATAAAAATCACTAAGTGGTCTAATAAATTCTTCTTCATAACCTATTGAAAAATACTCATCAAAATAATCTTTCTCAACTAATTTAACATATACTACTGATAGACTACTACTCTGACTATATTCAGACTGTGATGAATCCTATTTCTTCTTTGAATTCTATCTCATCTTTCTTGCCTCTTTCTTCTATATGTTTTTTAAGGTTTTTGCAGAAATATTTTTGTTGGAAATGACAGAGATAGGAACTGAACTTTTCATCTGAGACATCTCTATTACTTATTCAAATTCAAATCTAAACTTTATATAAGTATTATACAAACAATTGGGACAATCAGATAGATCTAATTAGATGTGTAACCAGTGCTCTGATTCCAATTGAATTTCTTAGTAGATCATGAAGGTACACTGAGAGGGGGTTGAATCAGTGTACACAAGTTTTTAACAATTTCCTTTCTATTCTCTTTCTCCTTTTTAATTAAAACCTCTTAACTTGTTAGAGTGAATGAATATTTCCTATTTACAAACATAATTATACCATATTAAAGATAAAAATTAAATGAAGCACAACACATGGTATTTTTACAAGGTTTTCCCCCGATGTGGGTGACTATGACATTTCTGTGTTCTGGATGATTCATGACATAGATTCTCTACTATGAATAAATCACAAATTATAAGTGGGTTGGTCATGTGTCACCATGAAACCATTTTGGGTAGGTATAAATCATTTCCTAAATTATACTTTCATCCCACTAGTGTTATTTATATTAGCATCCCACTAGTGTATCACAAATTCAACACTTAACACAATAAGAAAGATCACAAGAACTTTAGGCTTCCACTACAACACAAAACTGATCTTCCTATTTGATCCACTTAAATAAACTGATTATGCACTTTCTCACTTCAATTGAAACTTTTAGATTTCCATTGAATTTAATCAACAACATTGTATTCTAATCAATTAAATATGATCTTCTGAATTAGTATAAGTTATCACTTCTAATTAAACTCACTGCAATATCAGAATGAACAAATGAATATTCTTCGATACTATGCAAGTTGGATTCTAATATAATTCTATGGATTAAATCTCAAAAACTCATTGCATGCTTATCATTCTATGTATATTTCATGTGCCTCATGCATGTAAAAATTCAATACATGATCTTATTTATTTTTACATGCATTATTTCATGTGCATGATAATACATATTTTTCATTTGATTCTCTTGATTGTAGTGTTTTTGTTCACATGCACAAATGCAGTTCTTTCACAAATTAGAACACTACATGGATGTTCCACTATAAATTCACATTATATTTTTTTCACTACATTTCCTTCATGCATGTATATCACATATTGTCTCTTCACTATTCCTTTTTGTATCTTAACACTATTGAAATTATTAATGGTGTTACATTTAGTTAGATGAATTCACACTATTATGCTTCCTTAAATACATGATATGCTAATTTCCCTCAAATTAGTGTACACAATAAACAATTTCTCAACCTTACATTCACTTTGTATAGACACACTCATTGTCCATACTACTTTCATGCAAACCCAGACATACACACTATCAATTTTGTTTACTCACAATTCACACACACTATTTTCCTTCTTGTGCACTTACCTTTTCACATACTAAAAATTTTCAAAAACCACATGCATGTGTAGCATTTATAACAATTCTTTCTTCATACAATGTATGAAAGTATTCTTTCTCAAATCATGTACACACATTGTGCAAACTTCTTGCATGCAAAAAAATATGCTCACTATCAGTTTGAGTTATTATTCACAAGACACAGTGTGAGTATGTACACTACCTTTAAAATGTCTCAATCCCTTCACATGAGTTAATAATAGGTATGTATTATTTGAGTTTTGTGCAAAAACCAAAAGATAAATTCATAAGAGGATCTCATTATCTTGGTTGCTTCGCAGAACATTGTTCTTTGCAAAGCAACACTAGTGTGCAATGCACATATAGTTTTCTTATGAATCTACATCTTTACACAAATAGAATATGTGTGAAACTCCTCTTCCACTTCTAAAATCACAGTAAGGTAAAATACATTTGTTCATATAATATTAGTGTACTGTGCGGAAGATGAAGGAGACACTTGTTGTGCTACCCAATTACTTCGCAGTTTGGATCTTTACAAAGAAATTCAAGTGTGAACAACACCGATCAAACACTTACGAAATACTTCTTATTCTCCTTCATAAAAAGAATAATTTATTTCTTATTCTTCTTTGAAAAATAAAAACTAAATTGTGTAAATGATTTATAAAAACCTCATGCAAACTTTAATGTAGAGGAATTAGAACAAACACATCAAACCTACTTCTCAAATGCGGAATGTGAGATCATTTTTGTTTCTCTCTCGAAACTGCGCTTGGCTTGATGTGAGATAATATCTCTAATGAGATATAATCTTCAAATGAAAAATGATCTAGATCGAGGTATTTATAGACAAACCTCACCATCTCAACTCGTGCGAACCGCCTTACCTCAAGCGTTTTAATCCTCAGCTCATGCTTCATGAAAAAGGAAATCACTATCTTTGAAAAATATCGCATATTCAATTATAATATGAAAATTAAGTCTCATATTATTTCTATTGATTTTGGACCTTCAGGATAATGAATCGATGGATAGAAATCTTGAATCGATCGACAGTCGACGATGCACAACGATTCTAGTGAATAGAGATCATCGATGGCTTAATGGAGAAGATAACATAGATGAAAATATCAAACGATGTAGATAAAAATATTTAAAAAATTGTAAGGCTAATACAATCATAAAACCAAGATCCTAGATTGATCTTATTGAACGGTTGTGGTACCTTTGAAGCAATAGTAACACGTAAAAAATGTTCCCACGTCAAAATAGCAACCAAATTTCCACTCCCTTATAATACAAGCCACGCTGATTCTTTCCTAGAAATTGGTTGATGGACACTCATATCACTTCTTGGAACTGCCCTATGTTGGGAACTCCTCCTTAGTTGTGGTTTCTTGGACGGACTCATTCCCAAGTGGTATGGTTTTCAATTTTTTATACAAGCACCATTAAAATTGGTAATCCAGATTCTATATAAGCATATCCAACCAACTCAAACCTCTTCATGTAAAATAAATCACTTTTTTCATAGCATATTCTTAAAATGTTGTAAATAATGTTTCAATAACCAAATTACCAATGACACATTTTTTTGAACTATAAACCAGCTCTACAAATGTCACAATTTATGTTGCTTCATCAGAAGCAACTCTTAAAATCAAATCAAAACAACCTTGACAACTTAATAATTCTACATAATGATTCAATGACAGAACCCCAACCTTCAATTAATGTCACATTGAATTTTTATCAAACTTCACACTGAATTTTTATCAAAAAAATTGAATTAACAATAATTAAAACACAAAATAATACTTTTTATCAAATTGGGTTCTTCAAAAAGATAGGTGATCGGAATAAAATTCAAATAGTGGTGAAAACATAGGCAACCTAAATATCTCAGGTTCCTCTACTATCACTACAAGATCAGAAGGTGTTGTAGATGGTATGTTAGATAAAGGGATAGGGTGTGATCGGGTATGCCAAGTAGTGAATGTAGCTTTAGTACCACCACCCTTTTATCGTCTGGCTGAGCACTGGTACCAGTAGGCTGGTCAGAGAATAATTGTTACCTAGGTACCGGATCTTGATTAAAAGTTAAAAACAAAATTAATCATATGAAATTATATGTTATTGATATATATATATATATATATGAAATAAAATACTCACAACAGGCACCAAAGGAGGGACACCAATCTCTTTCATTCGACGATTATTGTCTCTCATCCTTTTCCTTCATATCTTTTCAATGTTTTTATTTCCTACATTTGAAAAAAATATGTAATTAATTATAAATCCATAACTAATGTGTAATCCAAACAAGAAAGAAGATGATACATTACTTAATTAAGGAATACCAATTTTCAAATCAAATAAAGGATATATAGTGATATAAAAAGGCATTTTATATTTAGTGGTAATAATATAAAAACATAAAATTCATGTCATAGAAAAATAAATATGTTCAAATTATAATTTTTAGAATGAGTATGATATAGTTTTCTTCTATTTTCAATTTTATCCAATTCAATTTTGGTTAGGTAATTTGGTTCATTTTGGTCAATTTATTAGATCATTTGTTCATTTTTTAGGTTATTTCATTTGGTTCATATTTTAGTTTAGGTCATTTTTTCATTTTTTTTAGTTAGGTCATTATTTTCATTGGTTTTGATTTTCATTTTAATTATTTTAATATGTTTCAATTCAATTCATCTAGTTTTTTGTTCCAATTTAATTGTTCCAGATTTTTTTGGTTTGGGAGGTTCTAATATAGTTCAATTAAATAAAAGAAGATAAAACTCAAATAAAACCATAACCAGTATATATTGAAATTTCACATGAAGATCAAGTTGGATACAAAATATTTGTAATCAATAGTAAAGTGATTTGAATAGTACCAACCTTAACAACCCAAGTTGATCTAAACCAAAAAAAATTAAGAACACGAATGGATGATTTTATATATTTCCCACCATAAATTTAGGTTCATAATCAACTCTAACAATTGAACTATTGGATTCATCATAATTAATAAATTGATCAGGGCCAATGAGGGTTGGGATGGTGTCAATTTCATCATCACCATCATTAAAAATATGTATTGGGATCACTTCAATAATGACACCAAATTCAGTTCATGGATGATCTTTCACATATTTTTTTCCATTGATGTCAATATATATGGCTCATCAATAGAAAGAGTATGAGTTATGTAAATAACTCTAAATACACAATCATCAATAAATGTGTCACGCCTCATCATCAAATTAAACCACTTGAATTTCATCATAGTGACTCGATCATGAGAGTAATAATCCAATATTATTATTTTCTTGATGATTATATAATAAGATGCATTTTTAAATCAAGACCTAATATCCAATGCAATATAATAATAGTCTATTTTGTTAGTCACCATAATACCACCATGTTGTGTTATCATGTTCATTGCTCTTTCACTGATAATAAATCTATACCCATTGGTCACAATTGATTTTAATTCATGAACCATGGAATTAAGACCAAAATCTAAAGCTATTATTTCCTAAAATATAAAGTCAGTAGACAAACTTATTACCTAAAATATAAATGAATATTAAAATTAACTAAATATAAATTTTATTAATTTATTACAGTAATTCTCCTACCTTCAATTTCAACCAAGAAAAAAAATATTTACTATGAAAGGTATATTTCCTTCTCAAAGATAAATAATGATGCTTTCTATTTATCATTTTTTTATTTTCCCTAGTGAAGAAAATAAAAACAGTTTAAAAAATATGAACAATTACATGAGATGAGATAATATATAAATGTTAAATTTACTTACTTGATGTAGTCATAAAAAATCACAATTAAACAAAATTGTTCGATGTGCTATATCCCACTCTTCAAGGATTAATGTGGTCAATGTATATGATCTGGTAATTCCCCCTATTTGGGTAAGTGATGGAAAACTGGGTTCTATTTTCTCATACTGCTCTCCTTCATTTCTCATTGGTTTGTTCTATCTCATAGTCACATCAGAAAAATACATTGAGTAGAAATTCATAATTTTTTTATCCAAGTAACCTTTCATGATAGAAAATTAGATATGATTCCTATTATAGACATAAGACTTCATTTTGTACATATTTATTTCAATTGGATACATTTAATGAAAAGGAATAGGTCCTCTAAGAATAATTTTAATTGAAATATAGACAATTAGATGCAGCATGCATGTGAAAAATGATAGAGTAAATATTTTCTATAACTAACACAAAATTAATGGTGCCACTTACAATATTTTTTACAATAAATACTTATAAAAACTATTAGCACAAAGATCTTTATAAAAATAACACAACTAAATAATTGACACCCTTATATTATTGGATAGTAGATGGAAGATTGTTATTGGAATCAAATCATGTAGAAGAATATGATAATCATGAGTCTTAAAATATTTTAGCTTTAACTCTCTTTTGTTTTCCCATTTTGATATATTTCTTGAATAACCATTAATAAATTTAATAGTCACTAGTACTTCCACAAATTTATTTTTTTCTATAGGTTTCATCACATAAGAAATACATATAACTTTATATTTATTTTCACTAATAGACACAGGATAAAATTCTTGTCTGATACCCTAATCCAACAAGTCACACTGAGATTGTAAATTATATTTTGTCTTTACGTTGACATTTAGAAAAATTTAAAGAAACATTTCACATATATTTTTCTCAATGTGCATTATGTATAAGCAATGACATAACAAATTGGTTGACCAATAAGGAAACTCAAAGAATATGCTTTTCTTATTATAATTGTAATTGGTTTTAGTGGAAACATTCTTCCTATTTCTATATTTATTCTAACCCTTACCTAATGAAAAACTAACATCTTTCAATTCATTAAGCACATTGGATTTAGACATACACTGAGGTGGATTTTCGGTCTCCAGGGTATTTTCAAACCTTCAATTATTATTCCTATGTGGATTATCCATTATAAATAATCGTCGATGTACTATAAAACTAAATCTATGGTGGTATTTAAGTCTTATATATTGTGTATTCTTCATAAAAATAGTACATGATAGTTTTCCATTCATGCTCCATCCATACATCATTGCATAAGCAGGAAAATCATTTATCATTCACATAAGTGTACCACGCATCTGAAATATTTCTTTCAAACATGCATCATATGTGTGCACACCCACATTACAAAGATATTTTAACTCTTTTATTAAAGGTTGAATGTATTCATATATATCATTTCCGGGATCAGAAGGTCCATATATGAGTATACTCATGAAAGTGGAAGGTTTTTTCATACACATCCATAGAGGAAGGTTATAAATGTGTGTGAAATCGGCCATGTGTGGTGTGAAGTAAACATATTCCCAAATGGATTAAAACTGTCACTTGATAGACCCAACTTCACATTATGTATGTCAGCTGAAAAATCAGGACATCGAGCATCAAATTTCTACCATGTAAATCCATATACAGGATGAACGAACTTTTCATTATCCTTCTTTCTCTCAATATCTTGACATAATATTTTTATTTATATTTCATCAAACATGAAAAGATTATGGAGTCTGGGAATCAATGAAAAGTTCCAAATTACTTTATGTGGCACACAGGATGGTGTTACATCAACATTTAGATTCCATTGGGATGTTCCACATTTTATAAAATCATTTCATTTAGCAGTTTCCTCCCAGAATAAGCTTCAATGTTTTGGGAAAATGTGAATTTTGTTTTTATAAAATCCAAGTTATTAAACTAACTTCCATGTCATATAATGGTTTGAGAGAATATTTGCATCATATGGAATAAATTCCTTCAAAAAGGTAAGAATATAATCGATGTCGGTAATAGAAATCTCATACATTGTTTTCCCATGAAATAGTTAGATTAAAAATTCCAGCTTTTTCATTTTACCACATTTTCGATATACTAGAGTCGTGGAAGAATCATTCAATTTTTTCAACCTATCAGCATCATTGTAACACCCCGAGATTTTATGAAAAATATTCTTTTAATTTCATTAATGTCTTGTGTTGTATGTTACACCAAGATTACCTTGAACTATATGCAACACCGTATTAGCTTGCAGTATACGCAACACTATTCTTGGATCATGTTACACACAATTTTGATAATAGTTATTCTACGCAACATTGAGTGTGTATATATATATATATATATATTCAATGTATAAATGAAATATGGTTGGATTATATTATACGAAACAATGAAGGATTCTTGTGCAACACGCAACCCTGACATGGCTGGCATTACACGCAATCGCGACCTTCCTCGATAGTGTGTGTTGTACGCAATACCGGGTTTTACTAAACAACGATATATTATTATAATATTATTATGAACTAGCCGTTATGAATATTATTAACTAAATTTTGAATTTTATAACATTATTATTCATCTTACACATTTTCTAGAACATGGTATAAGAACAAAATAAATTTTTCGGGTAAAATAAGTATTTTTCAAAAAATGCAGTTTTGTCGCCTTTTGATGGCGCACCCACTTTAAATCTAGTTTTTGACATTTTTATAAGTTCAATTTGACAAAATAAAATTCTTCTTTGGAATAATGAAATAAAAATTTACTTTGGATAAATTTTTCATATTATTCTGGTAACTTTCATATTTTGATGAATAGTAAAAACACGCTATATTTTAATTAAAAACAACTTTTTTTATCGCAATAATTTATATGGTTAAATTATAATATTTAATGGTTTTAAAGTATAAATAGAATATATTTTTACCATTTAATATAATTTATGTCATTAGCATTGATTCTACCTTGAATTCATAGGATAAATCAATTCAATCTTTTGCAATGTTTTAAAGAAAAACCCGTTTTCTTTCGACAACGGGATTAATTTTAATTTAATTTCTACAAATTTTTTGTATTGAATTTGGAAAAATGGATTCCATATTTGAAATCAGTGGATCCAAATTATGTTAATAAGCTAATTTTTATTTTTGGGAATTATGAATAGTAACTACGGTAAATTTTATTTACCATACTTAAAGGTAAATCGGGTAATTAAGGGTAAATATAATATTATAAAATTACCCTAACACATGTCAAAATCCTATTGGATGACTAAAGTCGACCCATATCACCTAAGGGTCTGATTATATTCATTTAATGGACTTTTGTTCATGAAAATAATTTAATTATTATTAAAACCAAAGAATGTGACAACATGTCACTTTCTTAAATCTTATAAGTATAATAATTTTAATTTAGTGAAAAACTTCATGAAACTTAGAAAATGAATAGTCTAAATAAATATAATACAATTATCTACATCATAGGAATTTATTTAGAATTTTTAGGTATTAAATAATTATCATTTATTATGACACAAAGATGATGCAGTAATTATCTTATTAATGAAATATTGACATAATTGATGTTATAAATACCCAAATAAATGTAATTTAAGACTTTTTATGAATTAAACTAATTTTATAGGTTAATATGACATGTTAGTATTGATTTAATTAATTTTTTTCGAACTAATCATTCTGTTATGATTTTCACAAAAATCAATTACTAAATAGTGTCAAAATTGACAAAAAATAGTTTTTTAAAAAAATATTATATTATTAATTGTTATTTTATTCCTAAAAATCTAAGGTTCGGTTAAATGACTTATATAAGGTTATATATATTAATATTAAATAACTTGGGGGTTTGTTTGGCTTCTTATAGTAAGTTTATTAATCTTATAGTATAAGAACACAAGAAGACACGGTAAAAATAAAATTATTTAACTTAATGTTAAATCTAAATGATAAGGTTAAAATAGGAACCTAAACTTGTCTAAATTCTATTGTATGAGAGTATTTAGACCCATCCCCGCCTTATCTTAGAAATAAATCAATCTGGATCTATTTAAAACCGAATTTTTATTTATAATAAAATAATAGTTTTAGTTATTCCAAAGGTACCCCTCTCCTCCCTTATAAAAGGGCACCTCCTCCCTCTCTTCCTCACACCACTTTGAGCTTTAAAGCTCGGCCAAACCCTGCCAAATTCCCTTCTTCACTTCCCTAGAAACATCCTAGAGGTTCTGGTCTTCCTCAAAGACCAATTTTAGTGCCCTAAAAGGAGATCTCAAAGAGGCGCTTCAAAGAAGAGGTAATGTCCGTTACCGATTCTTTCATCTTTATTTCTTCTTCCACTTATTCTTCTTAGTTTGTTTCATTATGAAGTAATAACATAAGTATCACTTATATAATGATATGTTATTATAATTATTAAACAACCTTATTTCACCATCTATCCATCCTACGGAAAACGAAATCACCGCGCGTGCGTACGTACGGAATACCGTCTCCACGCCGTGGTGTAATCTATTTTCCACCACCACCTTACTTGGATGGGTATAATGGTGTAAATAATAACTATATATGATTATTTTAAAGTGATATTTATTCTGAAATAGTATACATACACTTCAATACAATTCCACGATCATGAGAACGATATCATCGCTCATGCGTACGTACGGACTACCGTCTCCACGACGCAATGAGATTCATTCTCCACGTTAACCATTCATGAATTATTATAAAGTATATATAATAATTAATAATGAAATATATGACATAATAATGATTCTGTATTTATGTGTATATATATGTATATCATCTACTTAATTCCATTCAACTCAATAAGGAAAAGAAAACAGCGTTCATGCGTACGTACGGTCTACCGTCTCCATGAACGGTGTATTTCTTTCCATTTACTGATTTATTATATATGTGTATATTATGAATATATATTATATATAAATCATTTTTTATATTCTGTAATTAAGTAATCATGATCTAAGTAATCATATGAATAATTACAAGTCAAAACACGGACGACAAATGAAACAATTTTACCCAAAACGCTCATTAACATGGAATTTACAAAAGAACGGGTAATATAAAGTCATAAGTGAACCATATATGATATCATAACAATGAGTATGATTCTGGAATAAGTCAATGACATTATTTAAATCATTATACAGGAGTTTCGGACACTTACGAAGCAAATCGGACCTAAGGTAAGGCAAATATCACAATCTCATTTTTATCCGAGATTGTTTTTACTTTGGTATTTACTGGGGTGTATTTTATCATCCACATCCATGTTTCCTCAATATGTAATATTATTTCCATCCACCTACAATTTTTTTAAATCTAATTTTACCCTTTGGTGAGTTTTTAGTAAAAGATATGAAAGGAATCTTTTGTCATTTTTCGTACGAGGTACTTTTTGACTTTTCCGACAAAAGTACGAGAAGAATGTTTTTTTTAACTTATACAGAATGAATGGATTTTTAAAACATTATTTCCAAGAATATTCCTTTACAAGTTTTCAAGTTTATTTTTAATCAACTTCTTTTAGTTTAAAATTGTATGACATGTTAAGAAAGGAAAAAAAATTTGAATTTGAAAGGATATTTTCCTCAAGAATGGAGTTCAAGTGTTTTATCAAAATTATTTTCCATCTAAGATAATATAGGGTTATGTTTATATCCCTATTATTACATTGATTTGATTATGTTGTGATGGAATTATTTTTATTAATTCCTTTATCTTATATGAACTGTTTTATAATGTCATTTTGTTTAAGAATCCCATTTTTATTACATGGGTTATGCAATGATGTATGATTTAAGATTTTGTGGCACACATAAGAATGGTATCATTATGAGATGGGTGGGACCTATATCTCCCTCCAATGAATTGGGAAAAGATTTTATATCTCATGAGATAGACATGGATGGAATGGTAGGTTATACCGGTTCAGTGAAACAGGACTGAAACGAGGAGTGAACTCGGTTCAGAAAGGGACTTTGTCCACTAAGATAGTCTTGGCAATGAGTCTTGACTAATAAGAAATTATTCTCTATGATTATGTGTGTATTCCACAAAGTTTCATGATTTAAGTTGTGATTATTGTGATTTTATTTCACTACTATGATTTATCCCATGTTATGAAATTATGCTCTCTTTTGCAGGTTAAGATTTCCAAAATGTTATGTTCTTATGATGTGATTGATATTTCTTTTTTTTACCCTTACTGAGCATTTGAGCTCACCCTTTTATGTTTTCTTTTCCCCAATATATAAAGAAAGGTTTTAGGTAAAAAAAAGGAAGATCTTTATGGGAGATGTTGAAGATCTTTCACCACGATTAGAAGATTATATTCTGAGTTTCCAAAGACACTAAACTATTACGATCCTTGTGTGTGTGTTTTTGTTATGTACTAAGTATTCTGCAAAAGTAATGTAATGTCCATGTACGTCAGGCTTCGGGTCTCTACAGTTGGTATCAGAGGAAAGGTTTAGTCAACCTTTGGAAACTAGGATGCGAAAACGTTAGTGAGATCCCTAGAGATATTTCTAAGATATGTCTATAGATGTCCCTGAGGATAAGTATACGTATAGGATATAGTCCTAGAACTATGGTAACGATATTATAATTTAACCTAAGTTTTTAGATATTGAGGGTACTCCCCCTTTACTATTTTGTTTTCCCTAGCATGATTTTTTCCTCTCACACTATTCTTTTTGGGTTTTAGAAAATGGATGGAAACAAGAAGATTCATGATAATGGAGGATATAAAGGACAGTGGAATGATATTCTTCATGAGAAACCAAATGAAACGGGATTTGGAAGTCCAAACATCGTTATTATGCCTAATCCGCAATCTCATAATATGATCAATAATCTCAACTTTGGTAAGTTTTCCAACTCAGATAATAAGAGAAAGATGGAGTTTCATGATGATCATAGAGGAAAGAAAGTTCAATTTCCCTCATGTAAATCATGTGGGAAGAGGCATCGGGGAGATTGTTTCAAAGGAATTGGAAGATGCTTTGGGTGTGGAAAAGAAGGACACAAAGCCAGTAAGTGCAAAGGAAAAGGTTCAGTTAACACCAGGGATGAGGATAATGGTATTGCTACGACATCAACAATGGTTAAATGTTTTAAATGTGGAATGTATGGGCATTATGAAAACCAATGCCCTAATGGAAAATCTCATGAAGAGAATCAGCATGGTCATATGGGTAGTATTTATGTGGATGATGATGAGGTGACTACAAATGATATATGAGCTGAAAGAAGTGTTGAAGCTTAGTCAGTTGTTTTAGAAGGTAGTGGAATGATTGTATGTTTATCGAGAGTTATGTTGTATAGTTAATGGTACTATGGAATAAAGAATCATCTAAGGATTGTTACACTTTTGTTTTTCCTAAAAGTATTTGAAAGTATATGTTGAATGGTACCAGTAACCATGGAAGGTTATTCAGATATTTTTGTAAAGTAGATGATATGCGCATAATTAAGGAATAAGAAGATAATGAGATGTTTGATTGTATTCATGAGCTCATGATTGATATAAGGACTAAGTGATATCATGGTTTGAGTATATAGAATTTTGAGGATTTTGGTATGTGGAAAGTGTTAACTTTTAACTGCATTCATGTTTTCACTAAGGTTCAATGGGTATTCATTTTTCAAGAGAATACATGATTAAGGCCTTCGAATGTTTGGAATGTGACCAACAAGACATATCTTATGGGGATCAACGATGGTATTAAATCTCTGGTAATCATTTTCACTATATTATGAGAGTGGACTGCAGTATTATGGATAAGCCTAAAGATTGGAATGGATTATGTTGGACATAAGTTAGTATTGTTTAAGGATAGACGTTTTTTCGATATTATTGATGGGATGTTATAGTAATGTAGTTTTAGAAAAAGGACAACCTCCAGGACAGGCGACAGCCCATCGCGTCGGATAAGGCTGTTGGAATCGAACCCACAACCGAAATGCGACTGGCCTTTATCACTTACCACTGGCCTACAGGAAGTCCCTGGTTAGTAGAAACTAGTTTTATTTTATTAAGTGGTATGATATATGAAGTATAAGTTAATTTTTGGAACCATATACGATTAATCTAACCATAAGATGGACTTATAACTTTTGTTAACCTTTTGTTTGAAAGAGATGGAATGACCCATCATTCTATCACATGATCTGCTAACACATCACGAATAACAAATTCAACTTCATTTCTTTAAGGGATGAAGTGGAAATTGTTCAATTCATGGACAATAGTGAGATTGTACCAAAATCATACAAGTATTTATTTTAATTCATCAACTTTAGGGAAATGATCTTGAAAACCAAAAAATTTGTCCTAGTTCCCTTATATCCGATTAATCAGATGGTACCTTAGATCATCACAAATCAATATCTTTGTGATTGTTGGCTTTTTCATAGCCATGTTCTCTACCACTCTCCATCAGAACTTGATGGTTATATTTTTCTTTCATATCCATATTTTCACCTATGTTCTCCTACGTGGAAACCCCGTGATGAGTTAATTTGGGTAACCGTTACATTTCGTACTTTAGTTTTTAAAATCCATGTTTTGGTATTCCTTTTTACGATGTGGGTTTCTATTAAACAAACTTTCGAGTAGTAAACCATTTATAACCCTGATGAATTTCGAGGGCGAAATTCATTTTAAGGGGGGTAGAATGTAACACCCCGAGATTTTATGAAAAATATTCTTTTAATTTCATTAATGTCTTGTGTTTTATGCTACACCAAGATTACCTTGCGCTATACACAACACCGTATTAGCTTGCAGTATACGCAACACTATTCTTGGATCGTGTTACACACAATTTTGATAATAGTTATTCTACGCAACATTGAGTATATATATATATATATATATATTCAATGTATAAATGAAATATGGTTGGATTCTGTTATATGAAACAACGAAGGATTCTTGCGCAACACGCAACCCTGACATGGCTTGCATTACACGCAATCGTGACCTTCCTCGATAGCGTGTGTTGTACGCAATACCGGATTTTACTAAACAACGATATATTATTATAATATTATTATGAACTAGCCGTTATGAATATTATTAACTAAATTTTTAATTTTATAACATTATTATTCATCTTACACATTTTCTAGAACATGTTATAAGAACAAAATAATTTTTTTGGGTAAAATAAGTATTTTTCAAAAAATGCAGTTTTGCCACCTTTTGATGGCGCACCCACTTTAAATCTAGTTTTTGACATTTTTATAAGTTCAATTTGACAAAATAAAATTCTTCTTTGGAATCATGAAATAAAAATTTACTTTGGATAAATTTTTCATATTATTCTGGTAACTTTCATATTTTGATGAATAGTAAAAACACGCTATATTTTAATTAAAAACAACTTTTTTTATCACAATAATTTATATGGTTAAATTATAATATTGAATGGTTTTAAAGTATAAATAGAATATATTTTTACCATTTAATATAATGTATGTCATTAGCATTGATTCTACCTTGAATTCGTAGGATAAATCAATTCAATCTTTTGCAATGTTTTAAAGAAAAACCCATTTTCTTTCGACAACGGGATTAATTTTAATTTAATTTCTGCAACTTTTTGTATTGAATTTGGAAAAATGGATTCCATATTTGGAATCAGTGGATCCAAATTATGTTAATAATCTATTTTTTATTTTTGGGAATTATGAATAGTAACTACGGTAAATTTTATTTACCATACTTAAAGGTAAATCGGGTAATTAAGGGTAAATATAATATTATAAAATTACCCTAAAACATGTCAAAATCCTATTGGATGACTACAAGTCGACCCATATCACCTAAGGGTCGGATTAGATTCATTTAATGGACTTTTGTTCATGAAAATAATTTAATTATTATTAAAACCAAAGAATGTGACAACATGTCACTTTCTTAAATCTTATAAGTATAATAATTTTAATTTAGTGATAAACTTAATGAAACTTCAAAAATGAATATTATATAGAAATCTAATACAATTATCTACATCATAGGAATTTATTTAGAATTTTTAGGGATTAAATAATTATCATTTATTGTGACACAAAGATGATGCAGTAATTATCTTATTAATGAAATATTGACATAATTGATGTTATAAATACCCAAATAAATGTAATTTAAGACTTTTTATGAATTCAACTAATTTTATAGGTTAATATGACATGTTATTATTTATTTAATTAATTTTTTTCGAACTAATCATTCTGTTATGATTTTCACAAAAATCAATTACTAAATAGTGTCAAAATTGACAAAAAATAGTTTTTAAAACAAATATTATATTATTAATTGTTATTTTATTCCTAAAAATCTAAGGTTCGGCCAAATGACTTAGATAAGGTTATATATATTAATATTAAACAACTTGGGGGTTCATTTTTCTTCTTATAGTAAGTTTATTAACCTTATAGTATAAGAACACAAGAAGACACGGTAAAAGTAAAATTATTTAACTTAATGTTAAATCTAAATGATAAGGTTAAAATAGGAACCTAAACTTGTCTAAATTCTATTGGATGAGATTATTTCTACCCATACCCACCTTAGATTCAAAATAAATCAATTTGGATCTATTTAAAACTGAATTTGGATTTATAATAAAATAATAGTTTTAGTTATTCCAAAGGTACCCCTCTCCTCCCTTATAAAAGGGCACCTCCTCCCTATCTTCCTCACACCACTTTGAGCCTTAAATCTCGGACAACCCATGAAAAATTCCCTTCTCCACTTCCCTAGAAACATACTAGAGGTTCTGGTCTTCCTCAAAGACCAATTTTAGTGCCCTAAAAGGAGATCTCAAAGAGGCGCTTCAAAGAAGAGGTAATGTCTGTTACCAATTCTTTCATCTTTATTTCTTCTTCCACTTCTTCTTCTTAGGTTGTTTCATTATGAAGTAATAACATCAGTATCACTTATATACTGATATGTTATTATAATTATGAAACAACCTTATTTCACCATCTATCCATCCTACAGAAAATGAAATCACCGCGCGTGCGTACGTACGGAATACCGTCTCCACGCCGTGGTGTAATATATTTTCCACCACCACCTTACTTGGATGGGTATAATGGTGTAAATAATAAATATATATGATTATTGTAAAGTGATATTGATTCTGAAATATTATACATACACTCCAATACAATTCCACGATCATGAGAACGATATCATCGCTCGTGCGTACGTACGGACTACCGTCTCCACGACGTGATGAGATTCATTCTCCACGTTAACCATTCATGAATGATTATAAAGTATATATAATAATTAATAATTAAATATATGAAATAATAATGATTCTCGATTTATGTGTATATATATGTATGTCATCTACTTAATTCTATTCAACTCAATAAGGAAAAGAAAACAGCGTTCATGCGTACGTACGGTCTACCGTCTCTATGAACGGTGTATTTATTTCCATTTATTGGTTTATTATATATATGTATATTATGAATATATATTATATATAAATCATGTTTTATATTCTGGAATTAAGTAATCATGATCTAAGTAATCATATGAATAATTACAAGTCAAAACACGGACGACAAATGAAACAATTTTACCCAAAACACTCATTAACATGGAATTTACAAAAGAACGGGTAATATAAAGTCATAAGTGAACCATATATGATATCATAACAATGAGTATGATTCTGGAATAAGTCAATGACATTATTTAATTCATTATACAGGAGGTTCGGACACTTACGAAGCAAATCGGACCTAAGGTAAGGGAAATATCACAATCTCATTTTTATCCGAGATTGTTTATACTTTGGTATTTACTAGGGTGTATTTTATCATCCACATACATGTTTCCTCAATATGTAATATTATTTCCATCCACCTACAATTTTTTAAATACAATTTTACCCTTTTGTGAGTTTTTAGTAAAAGATGTGAAAGGAATCTTTTGTCGTTTTTCGTACGAGGTACTTTTTGACTTTTCCGACAAAAGTACGAGAAGAATGTTTTTTTTAACTTATACGGCATAAATGGATTTTTAAAACATTATTTCCAAGAAGCTTCATTTACAAGTTTTCAAGTTTATTTTTAATCAACTTCTTTTAGTTTAAAATTGTATGACATGTTAAGAAAGGAAAATGTTTTTGAATTTGAAAGGATATTTTCCTCAAGAATGGAGTTCAAGTGTTTTATCAAAATTATTTTCCATCTAAGATAATATAGGGTTATGTTTATATCCCTATTATTACATTGATTTGATTATGTTGTGATGGAATTATTTTTATTAATTCCTTTATCTTATATGAATTGTTTTATGATGTCATGTTGTTTAAGAATCCCATTTTTATTACATGGGTTATGCAATGATGTATGATTTAAGATTTTGTGGCACACATAAGAATGGTATCATTATGAGATGGGTGGGGCCTATATATCCCTCCAATGCATTGGGTAAAGATTTTATATCTCATGAGATAGACATGGCTAGAATGGTAGGTTATACCGGTTCAGTGAAACAGGACTGAAACGAGGAGTGAACTCGGTTCAGAAAGGGACTTTGTCCACTAAGATAGTCTTGGCAATGAGTCTTGACTAATAATAAATGATTCTCTATGATTATGTGTGTATTCCACAAAGTTTCACGATTTAAGTTATGATTATTGGGATTTCATTTCACTACTATGATTTATCCCATGTTATGAAATTATGCTCTCTTTTGCAGGTTAAGATTTCCAAAATGTTATATTCTTATGATGTGATTGATATTTCTTTTGTTTACCCTTACTGAGCATTTGAGCTCACCCTTTTATGTTTTCTTTTCCCCAGGATATAAAGAAAGGTTTTAGGTAAAAAAAATGAAGATCTTTATGGGAGATGTTGAAGATCTTTCACCACGATTATAAGATTATATTCTGAGTTTCCAAATACACTAAACTATTACGATCCTTGTGTGTGTGTTTTTGTTATGTACTAAGTATTCTGCAAAAGTAATGTAATTTCCATGTACATCAGACTTCGGGTCTCTACAATCATCATTTTCATTATATGAATCATGTGTGCTCATATCGAAGTATTATTAGGTCAAAATCCTTTATTTATCATGATGATGAATAAACAAAAACTTATTATCTAATAAATTCTCCAATCCAGTCCTCTCACTCGGATCATGAACATTTTGATATTGCATTTTCTCCCCATTATGATACCACACATAGTATTTTGTTTGAAAACCATATTTTATTATATGGTATCTAAATTATTCATGACTTAATCAAGTTCTTTCAACATAATTATAACATGGTCAATGTATATGAACATTATCTAAAGCATTGTTAAATGCAAAATCTAAAAAACTCTCCAAATTGTTTTAAAAATCACTTGAGATCTGATCAGTTTCATACATCCAACTTCTATCCATTATATAAAAAAAATTATATGTCATGTCGTAAAAGCAATGAAATAATATTAAAGTTAAATCAAAAATATATTTAAGGAAATTAGAATTGTTCACTTTATATGAAACAGTAATAGAAACACTAGTCTATATGAGAATCATAATATAAAAGACAAAAAAATACTATATATAACAAAATAATATAAATATAAAACCATGATATTTAATTCCATTATATTAATGAGTAATAACTATACATACTAATACAAAAAATTGTGTTTATAATTGTTGTTTTTATTTTTTTCTCTTATTCAATTCACTTTTTAAGTGTGCACGATGATGAGTGAAAGTGTGATAGAGGTGATAAAATAGATGAAAAGTATAAAACAGTGGGAAAATTAAATTAAATGTGTGTGTGAAACAAAGTGTGAGATTCAATGAGAATCTGTGAACAAAGAGTGTATGAGATAAAATTGTGAGCAAGTGAACGATATAATGAAAATAATATTAAAATTAATAAAATAATTCTAAGGGGCCTTTATTTGAATTGGGTTATTTGAAATGTTTTATAGACATAATACCTTTATGATATCCTAGAACATTTGTTTTTTATAGATTGATGATAATGTTAAACTTCATCGGGTCATAATAATAAGGAATAAATTGATAGATTATGTGAAATATAGTGGATATGATGGAAAATAATTATATAAAGAAAGATATCTCCAAGATAATTATGGGAAATTGTTGGGATTAAGTCTAAATTTATAAAGATCATTATATTGCATAATTAATGATATTTTTAATCAATAGTGACCCTCAAGTAAAGATATTTGTTTGGTGTATTGGAATTATAGAATCAAAATTATAGTATTGGTGATAAATTATTTCATAGTAGGGTATTTTGATGGTAAACATCTTATCATAATAAGGTGTATATGTTAAATAGTCTATACACCATTGAAGATTATATTTTTAATAGGGTGAGTTTTTTTAAGGTAGCCATCTTGGAAAAAGTTTTTTTAAATTTTATTTACCATTTTTTATTCCATTGATTGTTAATGACTTTTACGGGACTTATATAGTTTTATATAGGATACTATTTCATTTTGAATTCCTTTATAGATGAGTGTTCTAAAAATATAGGCTATCTTATAGTATGTGATGGGATTACCCTTGTATGTATACTCATTGACTATTAAGGCTTATCCAATAATGTGAGTGGGATTCTGTAATGAACCAATCTTTTATGAATAAAATTACCTTTCTTTTAATGTTTTATGGATATAGAAAACACATGCACTCTTTTTTTATTATATAGTTTAAATGACTGTTATGTATCATTACCATTGATAATATAGTCGTTGAGCACTGATCACATGACTGATATAAATATAAGGTTTTTAAAAAATCCTTTCGACGCAGAAAAAGGAGAGGATGGCCTCATCCAGTAGACTCGGGCCGTATGAAGCTCATTTTTCAGAGCTTGGAAAAGAGGTAGCATCACTGGGCTTCACTCTTGAACAATCCCAAGTCTAGCTTCAACACGTTAATCTTTAACAGAATCGCCTACACAAGAAGTTCAAGTTAATAGAGATTACCACTCGAGTAATGTTATCTGAGCTGCCCCAAGAGTCTGTCAACATCACACACTATACCATTAGGTCTTATGAGGGTGTTATAAGGGGTTATATAATAAGTTATTAGTTACTTATTGTGTAATCCATTTTTTATAAATAAAATTATTATTCCATCAATTCCTTTATAGGAATAGTCTTTCTTAAAAAAATGATAAATTTGATAAATTGATTTTTCATGTAAAAATTGTACTTTTGAGAAATATATACATTATTATATTTAACTAAGGTTTTTATTAATAATATTATAAAAAATCTCATAAATGATGATTATATTAGTTCCTTATCTGTAAATGATTAGGTAATCAGTTTGATAAGAGTTATATTTTTATACGATAAAACAGAAAGTGTATATTTTAAGTAATTAATGAATTTTTGAAATAATTAATATTTTAATAAAATATTTTTATCAAATTAATTTTTTTAATAATAAATGATTATATAATTTTTATGAAGTCAGATGTAATTTTTATTAAGGTTTGAAAACTGTTTTTGTCAAAACCCGTGAATTTTCAATAAATACCAGTTTTCATTTTAAAAGTGAAAATTCAAATATTTAGAAAATTATTTATATAAAATTAATATTATTTTTGGAATCAATATGTTGAAATTATCCAATGGTGAATTTTTCATAATTTTTTGAGACTGTCAATTTTTTGGGTAAAAATTAAATACCGTATAAATAAAATATGTGTTTTATGACATCATAATGACCCAAAAATGATGTAATAAAACCCATAATGGGTATTATAGGTCCAATATATGTTTTCCCATTAAAATAATTTGATTTTATATATTTTTTACTTATTCTATAAATCCTTAGTGAATCCTCCAAAATGTATAATATATTTTATGATTTTAAATTCATTTCTTTAATAATATGACTCACCTCCACATAAGAAAGGATAATATTTTAACATGTTTGGACATTGGCCTTATAAATTAATTTTTTCCACTCCTATTTGGAAAAAACCATGGGCAAAAACCATTGTAATGTTTGTGGTTTTGAATATTTAATTATATAGGTTCCAAAATCTAAGTTTGTGAAATATTAAAGAATTCCCCTATCATTTCCTATATAAACCCACCCAAGATCCCACTTATCTTCACTAAAAATCCTTGGATCACATCCATACTCTTCCCTATCATCTCTATAATCCTTCCAAGGCACCCTAATCTCTCAATAAGCCCCTCTTAAAGCTCTTGAAGTTACACACTCAAGTAAGGGATTCCTTCCTTTCTCATTTTTATCCAAGTTTCTTTATGTTGTAATACCCTTTTAATTTCAATTAAAAATGTTGGGGTATGATTTTTCACCTCCCCCGTACTGCCCTAATTATGTTTTAATGTTTATATACCACCTTATCTCTCATTAATTCCTTCTGTGTACACCTGTTACCATGTCGAAATTCCTTAAAGGATTTCTCTCTTCTTATTTCCTTTCAAGTATTTCTCCCATATTATGCATATAAATTCAATTTCATATGTTGGGATATTATGTTCCATGATCCCCTTACTGTCTATTTCATGTATAAATTATGATAGATCCCTTTCTATCTCATCAACCCAACTTATGAATTTCCATATGACAACGTTATGCTTCCGAAATTTCACCGTGATTTTCCAAACCAAAATCATCATGTAGTGAATATCATGCCCATTTCTCTATCAAGTGTATTAATATTTATGAACATATACATATTTAATGGAACTTACATGTATGTATTACACATTTCTTAATCGTGTAATAACTTATGATGTTTAATGATTCCATTTTATATGATCCATGTGGCACACTTATGCATGAAATGAAATGTTTATAAAGGGTGCGCCATGATAGCACTCCAATGCATTGGGTAATGTTTAGTATCATGATACCCTATGTGAAATGAGGGCCTAATAATGATAATTCATTTTAAATCAGGGTTTACTCATGCTAATTCATGTGCAATTATGGTTTAATCGTGCTAATCCATGTGCAATGAGCCTTGGCTCATGATAATATCATGTTGTATGTTGTTGCCACATTTCCATGTTATGATAATAATACTATATCATTACTTTATGTTAATATTTATATTATTATCCATTTATATGCCTATTGAATAACATGTATTGTAGTATTCATGTTGTGACTTGTTTACTCCCTTACTAGGCTTTATAGATCACCTCGTTCTTATGTATGTCGTCAGGTTATCTCATGCAGTGTTAAGTACGAAGGAATGAGTTGGTCATGTCAAAGAAGTTTGAAATAAAGATGTTGTATTTTATGTTTTAAGTTTTTACATAGTGTTCTAAATTTCCTAATACACTAGACTTATCAATCCTCTGAGTTCTCTTAAGTAAAAGTTTATGTAATAAATTGTGTTTAAGTGTGTAATAAAAAGCAGGGTTGTTATAGTTAGTATCAGAGGATAGATTTAGTTATTTTTGTGATTAGGATTATAAAACCCTAGTGAAAGCCTTTGGGATAAGACTAAGTACAAGAAAAACATCCCTAAATTTTTTGAGTATAGATTATGTGGTTTATAAAGAAAATACATCCCTGTCTGGATATGAATAGGTAGAATTGGATCTGGCATAGATGTATCTAGGGGTAAAACCTGAAAACATTGCTTTGAGCTAGACTCGAACAGGAACTGGTGCATGAAGACGGGTCTTGCTGCACTCTTGTTTTCACACTCCCAGGGGATATTCTTTGGTAAATTCATAAGCTTAGTATGAACCATTATTAAGGGGAAAAAATTCCCCTAATAATATATATTTGTAAGTTGATTGTGGGTATAGATTGAAACCTATAATTTCATAAGTTAAGAAGATAAATGTAATTTATAAGATATCCCTTTTGTCATTGTATTCCACTTAATGTGTTTAATAAACTTACCCCTAACTTTAATTTTATTCTATCCAATGGTTGGTAATAGGATGACTCGAGATAAAAAATGATGCGAAGATGAATGTGATGACTATTCTAATGAGATGTCCAATCCGATGGGAGTGGGAATTGAAAAAAATTTCACTATACTCTCTCAGTTAACTCAAGTTTTTAATATAAACATGGGTCAATAGGAACTTCCACCCCCCCCCCCCCCAAGAAAGAACAAGCCGCATTCGAGAGCTTCATGAGACAAAGGCCTACTACTTTCAATGGATCATCTGATCCCTCAATAGTCGAACAAGGAATCAACTCCATTGAGAAGATATTATCCATCCTTCAATGTTCCGAACAAGATAAGGTTCTTCTAGATTATTATCATATAGAGGGTGAAGTTGATCAATGGTGGACATTGAAAAAAAATATGAAGCCTGAGGAAGAGATCGAGGTGTTGGAATGGAAGGAATTATGGAAAAAAAATTCGATAAATATTTTATTTGCACCCTCTGACTTAAGATGGAAAAGGACTTCCTTGACCTCAAGAAAAAAAAGACAACGAATCCATTGGAGTGTATGAGGACAACTTCATAGGGCTTGCATGATAAACCTTTGGATTTGTCATTTCCCCTAAATGCAAGGTTGGATGCTTCTTTAGTGGGCTAAAACCTAGCCTAAGGAAAGCCCTAGTGATTCGTGACTTTGATATCTATGAGAAAAATTTTCGATGTGACCTTAAATTCAAAATAGAGATCGGAAAATCTTAGGGGTATCATGGGGATAAGAAGTAGAAAGTGTACTTTAATTCCAGCGGTCCAATGGATAAATCCAACAGTGATAAGAAATTCTAGCACCCCACTTTCCAAAGGTGCAGAAAGAAGAACCCTAGAAATTTCCTGAAGGGGGTGATGAAATGATTTAGGTGTGGAAGAAAAGGGAACCTGGTCATTAATTTCCAACAAGAAAGACTCGTTGCTACAAAAGAGGATAGGAATTCTCCGTTCGACCCTCAATGCATTGTTCATTGTTATAAATACAAAGAAATATGGCACTTTGTGAACCAGTTCCCTAAGCCAAGGGTTTTTGAAGGCAACCAATAACCTCCAAGACAGCAAGGGTGAGATTTTTCCATCACTACCACTGAAGAGAATCTTGATAATGAAGTGGTGATAGGTATGCTAGTTATTCATTCAAGAATAGTGAACATACTTTTTTATTCTGCTTCTACGCATTCTTTTATATCATGAAAGTTTAGTAGAACAATCCAAACACCACCACAAATCATGGAAGTAAAGTTGTCGGTGAGAATGGAAAATGGAGAAATTATTGCATCCCATGAATATAACTCCTCCATTATTACAATTTTTGGATTGAACTTCCTGAAAAACCTCATCATACTCCCTCTGGTGAAATTTGATGCAATTCTTGTCATGGATTGGCTTTCCCTATATAGATATAACATAAATTTCCATGATAGGGAAATCACTCTTTATATGGTGAATTAACCCCTAATTCTGTATAAGTACTAGGAGGGGGATTAATCTTCTTTAGAACCATAATCTCAAACATATATATTACTGCCCTATGAACATGTGTATCTTGCTCAGATGATTGATTCTAAGGAAGGAACCATCCTCGAAGACATGCCTTTTGTGAGGGAATTCGTTGATGTGTTTCCCGAGGAATTTCTTGGTCTTCCTACTATAATATATATTGAATTCTTGATTGATCTTATACCTAGGGAATCGCAAATATCCAAGAATCTGTATAGAATGGTCATTGTGGAGCTTGAGGTGATAAAGAAACAACTACAGAAGAATCTTGATAAAGAGTTTATATGCCCAAGTGCTCACCATGGGGTGCACCAGTCCTCTTCATCAAAAAGAAGGATGGGTCAATGTGACTTTGCATTGATTATCGTGAGTTGAACAAAATCAAAATAAATAACAAGTATCCTTTTTCGCGAATTAATGACTTGTTTGATCAGCTACGTGTAGAACAATACTTATCCAAGGTGGATTTGCAGTTGAGATATTACCAAGTAAGGGTGAAGAAGGAGGATATCCCCAAGACTAATTTGTGTACTAGTAATGGGCACTATGAATTCATAGTAATTTCTTTCAGACTCACTAATGCTATAGAAATATTTATGGACTTGATGAATAGAGTCTTTAGATATTACCTCGACAAATTCGTAGTAGTCTTTATAGATGATATTCTAATGTACTCCAAAACCAAGTAGAAGCATGAGAATCATCTATGCATTGTACTAGAGAGATTGTGAAAGGATAAGCTCTATGAAAAGTACAGAAAGTGTGAGTTCTGGTTGAAGGAAGTCTCATTCTTGTGGCATATCATCGCGAGCAATGGGATATATTTGGATACCTCTAAGAAAAATCCAATTAAAGGATGGTCGAGGCCAACATATGTGATGGATATCCATAGATTCCTTGGGTTATTTGAATATTATCATTGATATGTGATAAATTTATCACAATTTTCAAACCCCCTTACCAAGATAACTTGTAAGGAAGTCAATTTTTCTTATAATGATGAATTCAAAGAGAGATTCAAGGAGTTAAAAAGGAGGCTTATCACTGTGCTTGTGGTCACACTACCCACAAGTGGAAAACTTTTTGTGGTATTCAGTGATGCTTTGAAGAAGGTTCTAGGTTATGTGTTGATGCAAAATAACAAATTCATTTCCTATGATTCAAGGAAATTTAAAGTTCATGAGTATAAATATCCAACACATGATCTGGAGTTGGCTGCAGTAATATTCACTTTAAAAATTTGGCAACATTACCTCTTTGGGGAGAAGTGTGAAATATATATGGATCACAAAATCCTCAAGTATATATTCACACAGAAAGAGTTGAATATGAACCAATGAAGATGGTTAGATCTGATCAAAGACTATGACTTATCAATCCATTACCACCCTGGGAAAGAGAACAAGGTGGAGGATGCTCTAAGTATAAAGGACCCAGTGATTCTATCATTGATGATAATTGAAAAGGATCCAATATTATTATATTTGATAAAGATGGACATGAGAATCATAAAAAAGTGAACATCATAAATCCTTTCACAAATTATTTCTCAACCATCTCTTTTGGAAAGATTAAAGGATGCTCAAAAGGATAATGTGGGAATTTAGAAGAAAGTGGAAACTATCATAAAAGGGAAATCCTTAGAGTTAAATGTTAATGAAGAAGGAATTGTGAAATTTGGGTCAATACTATGTGTTCCATCAAATCTGAAGTTAAATAAATAACTTTTGAATGATGCACATAGTTCTAATTTCTCCATTCACCCAAAAAACACAAAGATGTATCGAGATCTCTGAGAGTATTATTGGTGGGATAACATGAAGAAGAAGATATTTGAGTATACATTAAAGTGTCTGGTATGTCATCAAGTGAAGGATGAGAGGTATAAGTCTAAGGGGATAATGCAACCATTACCCATACCAACATGGAAATGGGATAACATCACCATGAACTTTGTCACTAAAATTCTGAATACATCCAAAGAAAATAATTCAATCTGGGTTATTGTGTATCGTCTTACAAATACTGAACACTTCATTGCGATTCGAGAGGATTTATCATTAGATCAACTAGCACAAATATAAATCAAAGAAGTGGTAATGTTGCATGGTCTATCACTATATATTGTATCCGATCGAGATCCAAGATTCACCTCTAAGTTCTAGAAGAGTCTCCAACATGCTCCGAATATTGATCTAAACTTCAGTATAGCTTATCATCCTCAAACTGATGGACAATCTGAGCAGACTATCCAAACACTTGAGGATATGTTGAGATCTTGGTCAATGGACTTCAAAGTCGGATAGGACCAACATCTTCCTCTGGTTGAGTTCTCTTACAACAATAGTTTCTACTCAAGCATCCAAATGGATCTTTATGAATCCATTTATGGGAAGAGATGTAGAACATTGGCATGTTGGGATGAAGTTGGAGAAAAATTTCTAGGTCCAGAATTGGTCTAAGAAATGGTGGAGAAGGTTAAGACCATCCAGCAGCACATTAAATCTGCTCAGAGTTGACAAAAGAGCTATGCTGACAATCATTAATGAGACCTAGATTTTGATGTTGGATACATGGTATTCCTCCGTATATCACTATGGAAGAGAGTTATGAGATTTGGGAAGAAGTTAAGTCTTAGTAAAAGGTACATAAGCCCTTTTTAGATCCTTAATCACATTGGAGCAGTGGCCTATCGACTATCACTCCCACCAAATATGTCTCAAGTACATGATGTATTCCATGTATCACTCTTGAGGAAGTACATACCTGACTCAACGCATGTACTCAATCCATAAGTGGTTCCATTGGAGAATGACCTATTCTATGAAGATAATCCGGTGAAGATCTTAGATTGTAGACAAAAAGTTCTACGAAATAAGATGATGTCCCTCATCAAGGTGTTGTGGTGAAACCACAAGTTTGAAGAAGCAACGTGGTAACTGGAGGAAGCGATGAGGTAAAGTCACCCTCATCGGTTTTAGTGTGGGAAAAGGAAATTTCAAGGGTGAAATTTCTTAAGGGGGGAATGTTGTAACAACCTAATCTTTTATGAATAAAATTTCATTTATTTTAATGTCTTATGGTTATAGAAAACACATGCACTCTTTTTTTATTGGGTTTAAATGACCGTTAAGTATCATTACCATTGATAATATAATCATTGAACAGTGATCACATGACTAATATAAATATAAGGTTTTTAAAAAATCTTTTTGACATAAACAAAAGAGAGGATGGCCTCATCCAGTAGACTCAATCCATACGAAGATCATTTGTTAGAGCTCAGAAAGAAGTTAGCATCATTGGGATTCTCTCTTGACTAAGACCAAGCTGAGCTTCAACACGTTAAGCTTTAACGGAATCGCTTATGGAAGAAGTTCAAGTTAATAGAGATTACCACCCGAGCAATGTTATCTGAGACGCTCCAAGAGTCTATCACCATCACACACCTTACCCTTAGGTATTATGTGGGTGTTATAGGGGGTTATGTGATAAGTTATTAGTTACTTATTATTTAATCCATTTTTTATAAATAAAAGTCTTATTCCGTCAATTCCTTTATAGGAATAGTTTTTCTTAAAAAATGAAGAATTTAATAAATTTATTTTTTGGGTTAAAATTGTAATTTTGAGAAATATATACATTGTTATATTTAACTAAGGTTTTTATTAATAATATTATAAAAACAATTCCCATAAATGATGATTATATCAGTTCCTTATCTGCAAATGATTAGGTAATCAGTTTGATAAGAGTTGTATTTTTATACGATAAAACAGAAAGTGTATATTTTAAGGAATTAATGGATTTTTGAAATAATTAATATTTTAATAAAATATTATTATCAAATCACTTTTATGAATAATAAATTATTATATAATTTTTATTAAGTCAAATTCAATTTTTATTAAGGTTTGAAAACTGTTTTTTGTCAAAATCCATGAATTTTCAATAAAAGCCGGTTTTCATTTTAAAAGTAAAAATTCACATGTTGAGAAAATTATTTAGATAAAATTAATATTATTTTTGGAATCATGACATCGAAATTATCCAATGGTTAATTTTTTATAATTTTATGAGACAGTCGAATTTTTTGGTAAAAATTAAATACCGTATAAATAAAATATGTGTTTTATGACATCATAATGACCCCAAAATGATGTAATAAATACTATAATGGGTATTATTGGCCCAATATATGTTTTCAAATTAAAATAATTTGATTTTATATTTTTTTTACTTATTATATAAATCTTTACTCAATCCTCTAAAATGTATAATATATTTTATGATTTTAAATTCATTTCTTTAATAATGTGACTCACCTCCACATAATAAAGACTAATATTTTAATATGTTCATCCATTGTCCTTATAAAATAATTTTTTTCAATCCTATTTTTAAAAAACCATGGTCAAAAACCATGGTAAGGTTTGTGGTTTTGAATATTTAATTATATAGATTCCAAAACCTAAGTTAGTGAAATATTAAAGAATTCTCCTCTCATTTCCTATATAAACATGCCCAATGTCCCACTTATCTTCACTAAAAATTCTTTTATCAATTCCCTAATCTTCCCTCCCCTCTCTATAATCCTCCCAAGGCACCCCAAGCTCCCAATAATTCCCTATTCAAGATCTTGAAGTCACACACTCAAGTAAGGTATTTCTTACTTTCTCATTTTTTATCCAAGTTTATTTATGTTGTAATACCCTTTTACTTTCAATTAAAAATGTTGGTATATGAATTATAACCTCCCACATAAATCCTTAATTATTTTTTTAATGTTTATATACCACCTTATCTCTCATTAATTCCTTTCATGTACACCTGTTATGATGCCAAAATTTCATAAGGGATTTCTCTCTTCTTATTTTTATTCAAGTATTTCTCCCATAATATGCATCTAAATTCCATTTTATATGTTGGGATATTATGTTCCATGATCCCATTACTATATATTTCATGTGTAAATGATAATATACCTCTTTCTCTCTCATCAACCGAACTTATGAATTTCCATATGACAGCGTTATGCTGCAAAAATTGCACTGTGATTTTCCAAGCCAAAATCATCGTGTAGTGAATACCATGCCCATTTCTCTATCAAGTGTATTCAACATTATTAACATATACACATTTAATGGTACTTAAATGTATTTATTCCACATTCCTTAATTATGGAATAACTTATGATGTTGAATTATTCCATGTTATATGATCCATGTGGCACACTTATGCATGAAATGAAATGTTTATAAAGGGTGTGCCCTAATAGCACTTCAATGAATTGGGTAATGTTTAGTATCATGATACGCCATTTGAAATGAGGGTTTAATTGTGATAATTCATGTTCAGTGAGGATTTAATCATGATAATTTATGTTCAATGAGGGTTTACTCATGCTAATCCATGTGCATTAGAGCACTATATAATATTATTACACATAGAGGATCCAAAGGTTTAGTGTCTTGGGAAAACTAGGACCATACATAACAAATACAACATCAAGCATAAACATTTATTTAATTTCTCCTTCTCTAGCTTCTTATTGGCACTTTTCCTATCCTAAGCACATGTAGCCACCTGAGGATATACATAAAAAGGGGTGAGCTAGAAGCCCAGTAAGAGGATAGATAAGAAAAATATATAATGGGGTGAGCATAATCATAACATAGGCAAAATATCATGAACATGAGAGGAGCATAAATAAAAGACTTGAAATGTGGCAATGCATAAAAATGAAACATCATGTCTTAGTGGTTAACTACCACACATACTGGTGAACCAAGCTAGCATATTTTTCACACATCATTTCACATTTACTCATGAGATTCATCACTTTACCCAATGCATTGGATCTCTGTATAATTCCGGGCGCACCCATCACATTGAAACATTCATACTGCGCTATATAATTCCGGGCGCACCCGTCACATCATAACATTGTCATCATCATGATTTCCACATAGAACACATATAAAAAATGTACATAACTAACCCATGGAATGGAATGGGTTTCATCTCATAATAACACATTCATAAGCTTTGGGTTCCCAAAAGAAAGAGGGAATAACATACATGTTACCAGAACCGTCCACTTTGAGTGAGAAGTAAAAGGGGTGTTCTTAAAAGAGAAGTTCTTTTTGGAAAACATTTGGTTTGACATAAAAAACAGTGAAAAACATTTATATCCCAGAAAATTAAATACAATGATGAAAAAATTATCTTTAAGGGGTAACCATATCAAAAATGGAGTGAAAGAGGGAGAACCCGAAGGAAGAAAATTGGGTTCGAGATTTCCCCTTACCTTGTATCTGAATGTTTCCTTCTCTTTAATGTCCTATATAATGACATTATATTCATTAATTAGAAATTAAAGAACCTTTTATACATTAATAGGGTTCATTATGGTTTCATTATGTCATTTTATTTTACTTTGGATGACTTATAGAGTTTAAAAACATTGTTCGGGGATGTTCGTTTTTTATGGTTTTTCTTGGGTGGTTCACTTGTATTCATAAATTGAAGTTCGGGTAGAACATGGGTAAACATCCAGAAATGATATTAAATTTCATTAATGATATTACAGAAGTTTGAATGATCTTATAATGAATTATATTAGATCCATGTGGATGAATCATTAGATAAGAATTAAATGAAGATTGTTTGGGTTAATTTGGGAGGTTTTTCGATCACAATGAAGTTGTTTTAATTTATCACTTAGTAATATGTTCATAATTCAGTTAAAGAAATTTAAATAGGACATAATACATATAAAATATTCTGGTTAAACCATAAAAATGGTTTAATGACCATATCTTAAGGTATAAATGGAAGAAGAAAGCATGTCATTCTTGGAGGTCATAAATTAACACCTCACGAACAACGTTCTCTTTAATAAAATAAATGGAAGAGGGAAGGGGGGTTGGATGATATAATATCCCATTAGAATCATAAAATTAAATTATATTTATAATACTGAAGTTACAATACCATTTGAATTAATATGTTTGGGGAGAGATCAAGAAATGAACTTGAACTTGAAAGGAAATTAAAGGAGAAGAGGGAGAGAAATTACCTCTTGAGTCCTTCTCATGAGAACCTCCTTAAGGGACTAAGATTGGTATTTTGATGAGACCAGAAGCTATTGGACGTGGGTACGGGGATAGATAAGGTGTTTGGGTAGAGTTTAGTGTAGTCTTGGAGCTTGAGAGGTGTGAGGAAATGAGGGTGTGAAGGGTGGCTTTTATAGTGGAGGGGAGAGGGGTTTCCATAATATAAAATTCATTAGTTTATTAATTTCCCCTAAGACAAGGAATAGTGAGTCTTGAATGACCAAGAATAGTAATTTTATCATGTGATCCCGAACCAAGTGGGCTTACATCAGCAGAGCATCATTTATGACTCAATTAATCCATTATTTAGCATTTATTGTAAATTATCAGATTCTACTATTCATCAAAAATTCAAGTATCTCAGAAAAATCCCAAAAATTTACCCCAACCATTTTTCAACATGTAGAATCCAAAAATTAAGTCCATTTTTTAAAAATAATTTTTTAAATATTATTAATTTAATATTTAATTAAAATCATAATTTACTTAAAAAACAGTTTTTAAGATTAAAACTGATTTTATAGTGCTTTCAAAAATTATGTAGGGTCTTATAAAATTATATAAAAACTATAAGACATTTATTTGATAAATAATGAATAAATTTTAAGAAAATACATTTTAAGAAAATACATTTTCCTTTAAATTAATTTATTAGTTATAATTAATTATTTATGACTTACAAAATTCCAAAACGTTTACTAAGGTTAAATTGTCACTTTCTAAGATGTCTAAATTTTTTTAATTATTAATGGGTAAGGTTACTCTTATGTTGGATAATTTACTATTAATAAGGGTATGTTAATATTCCTAATTTTATGTTAGTATTCACTGAAAATTATTTTTGTTTCATTAGACTCCAAAAATCATCTTGAGCACAACCGTGTATGTCGGATTTTTAAAATTCCAAATACAGAAGTGAAAAACTTCTTTTTGAAGGTCAAGATGATTTTTGGAGTCTAATGAAACAAAAATAATTTTCGATGAATAGTAACTTACCCTTAGGAATAGTAACATACCCTTATGAATAGTAAATAATCCAACATAAGAGTAACCTTACCCATGAATAATTAAATAAAATTTAGACATCTTAGAAAGTGACAATTTGACCTTAGTAAATGTTTTGGAATTTTGTAAGTCATAAATAATTAATTATAACTAATTAATTAATTTAAAGGAAAATTTATTTTCTTAAAATGTATTCATTATTTATCAAATCAATGTCTTATAGTTTTTAGATAATTTTATAAGACCCTACGTAATTTTTGAAAGCACTATAAAATCAGTTTTAATCTTAAAAACTGTTTTTTTAAGTAAATTATGATTTTAATTAAATATTAAATTAATAATATTTAGAAAATTATTTTTGAAAAATTGAATTCATTTTTTAATTCTTCATGTCGAAAAATGGTTGGGTTAAATTTTTGGGATTTTTCTGAGATACTTGAATTTTTTATGAATATTAGAATTCGATAATTTACAATAAATACTAAATAATGGATTAATTGAGTCATGGATGATGCTCTGCTGATGTTAGACCGCTTGGTTCGGGATAACATGATAAAATTACTATTATTGGTCATTCAAGACTTATTATTCCTTGTCTTAGGGGAAATTAATAAACTAATGAATTTTATATTAAGGAAACCCCTCTCCCCTCCACTATAAAAGCCACCCTTCACACCCTCATTTCCTCACACCTCTCAAGCTCCAAGCCTTCTCTAAACTCTTCCCAAACACCTTCCCTATCTCATCCCCCACGTCCAAGATCTTATGGTCTCATCAAAAGACCAAGATTAGGCCCTTAAGGAGGTTCTCGAGAGAAGGATTCAAGAGGTAATTTCTCTCCCTCTTCTCCTTTAATTTCCTTTCAAGTTCAAGTTCATTTCTTGATCTCTCCCCACCTATATTCATCAAAATGGTATTGTAATTACAGTTTTATAAATATAATGTAATTTTTTTATTCTAATGGGATATTATATCATCCAACCCCCTTTCCCTCTTCCTTTTATTTTATTAAAGAGAATGTTGTTCGTGAGGTGTTAATTTATCACCTTCAAGAACGACATGCTTTCTTCTTCCATTTCTACCTTCAGATCTGGTCATAAAACCAATTTTATGGTTTAACCATAATATTTTATATGTATTATGTCCTATTTAAATTTATGGAACTGACTTATGAACATATTACTAAGTGATAAATTAAAACAACTTCATTGTGATCGAAAAATCGCCCAAATTAACCAAAACAATCTTCATTTAATTCTTATCTAATGATTTATCCACATGGATCTAATATAATTCATTATAAGATAATTAAAACTCCTTTAATATCATTAATGACATGTAATATCATTTTTGTATGTTTACCCATGTTCTACCCTAACTTCAATTTATGAATGCAAGTGAACCACCCAAGAAAAACCCTAAAAACGAACATCCCCGAACAATGTTTTTAAACTCTATAAGTCATCCAAAGGAACATAAAATGACATAATGAACCCAGAATGAACCCTATTAATGTATAAAAGGTTCTTTAATTTCTAATTAATGAATATAATGTCATTATACAGGAAATTAAAGATAAGTAATCATTCGGATACACGGTAAGGAGAAATCGCGAACCCAATTTTCTTCCTTCAGGTTCTCCCTCTTTCACTCCATTTTTGATATGGTTACTCCTTAAAGATCATTTTTTCATCATTGTATTTACTTTTCTGGGATATAAATGTTTGTCACTGTTTTTTATGTCAAACCAAATGTTTTCAAAAAGAACTTATCTTTTAAGAACACCCCTTTTACTTCTCACTCAAAGCGGACGGTTCTTGTAACATGTATGTTATTACCTCTTTCTTTTTGGAAACCAAAGCTTATGAATGTGTTATTATGAGATGAAACCCATTACATTATATGTTTTAGTTATGTACATTTTTTATATGTGTTCTATGTGTCAAGCTTTATGATGACAATGTTATGATGTGACGGGTGCGCCCAGAATTATATAGCACAATATGAATGTTTCAATGTGACGGGTGCGCCCGGAATTTTACAGTGCTCTAATGAATTGGGTAAAGTGATGAATATAATGAGTAAATGTGAAATGATGTGTGAACAATATTATATATTAGTTCACAAGTATGTGTGTTAGTTAAACACTAAGACATGATGTTTCATTTTTATGCATTGCCACATTTCAAGTCTTTTATTTATGCTCCTCTCATGTTCATGATCTTTTGGATATGTTATGATTATGCTCAACCCATGCTATATTTTTCTTATCTATACTCTTATTGGTCTTCTATATCACCCCTTTTTATGTATATCCTCAGGTGGATACATGTACTAAGGAGAGTAAAAGTGCCAATAAGAAGCTAGAGAAGAAGAAATTAAATAAATGTTTATGCTTGATGTTGTATTTGTTATGTATGGTCCTAGTTTTCCCAAGATACTAAACCTTTTGATCCTCTATGTGTAATACTATTATGTTTTTTATCTTTAAAATGATGTAATATTAATGTAAGAAAAGGCTCGGGTTGCTATAGTTGGTATCAGAGGAAAGTTTTAGTTAATTTGGGAATTAGGATTAGTGAACCCTAGAGAAAACCTCTAGTATGAGATTAAGTACAAATATGCACACAAGAGTATTTACATAGGGATCCCATATGTTATGAATTTAGTATAAATTGTTCAAATGAAAAATTTATGTATTCATGACTTGTTTACTTATGTTTTGTTCTAACCTTTTTTATTTTAGAAAATAGTGGGAACCATGAGAAATCAGGCCAACAACTCTTACGAGGGCCAATGCAATGATTTCCCAAACGACATCCCCAATGATTTGGGAGGTGGAGTTCAAAACCTCCTGGCACTTCTTACCCAATTATCTCAGGTTATGAACAATAACCATAATAATGGGGAACATCCTCCTTCTCCAAAGAGTGAGGAACTGGCTATTGAATGTTTTATGCGGCAACGACCACCGACGTTTAGTGGATCTTTCGATCAACTAGTTGCAGAACAGTGGGTCAACTCCATGGAGAAGATCTTTTCTGTTATTCACTGTTCTGATATGGAGAAGGTGACCCTAGTCATTTATCGTCTAGATGGAGAAGTTGATCAATGGTGGTCTTTGATTAAGAACATCAAGCCAAGGGAGGAAATTGAATAGATGGAATGGGAAGACTTTAAGGTAATGTTTCTTAATACGTACTTCCCATGAACTCTTTGCACAAAGATGGAGATAGAATTTATAGATCTCAAGAAAAAATAAGGAGAATATATCACAACCTATGAAGTGAATTTCACAAGGATTGAAAGGTACGCTTCAGGTTTTGTTATCAACAATGATAGAAAAATTGATAGATTTTTTAGTGGATTAAAACCACACCTTCAAAAGGATCTTGCAATTTGAGACTTTGGGAGTTATGAAGAAGTTGTTAAGTGTGCTCTAAAAGTGGAGATGGAGTTTGGATAATGGTCTCATGGCTATAGTGATAAGAAAAGAAAGATGGAGTTTCAAGCTGGTGGATCTAATGACAAAGGAGGGAAGAAAAATCAACGACCCACATGCCAAAAATGTGGGAAGTTGCACCATGGGAACTTCCTCAAAGGGATGGGGAAATGCTTCAAGTGTGGGAAATAAGGACACCATGCTCAAGAGTGTCAAAAATACATGAAAAGTAAGAAGAATGTATCCTATGAAAAGAGAGACCAACTCATGGTTTAATGATACAACTGTAGGGAGCTAGGGAACTATGCAAACCAGTGCACTAAACCTCGAGTTCTCGAGGGTAATCAGCATCAGCAGCCAACAAAGCCAAAGGAATAAGGGAAGGCTTATTCCATCACTACTGAGAAGGTGGATCATGATAATAAAGTAGTACAAGGTACACTTCCTATTCACTCAAGAATGGAAAAAGTCTTATTTTATTCTGGTTCTACGCATTCCTTTATATCTTGCAAGTTTTCTAGAATTATAGAATCGAAGTCCCAAAACCTTGAAGTAGATATATATGTAAAAACACCGAGTGGTGCAATCATTGCAACCCGAGTGTTTGACTCTTATCCTGTTGGCGTATGTGGGAAGATTCTTCCAGCAAATCTCGTAATACTTCCCTTGGTGGAATTCGACGCTATAATGGGAATGGATTGGCTCTTGTTATATAGAGTAAATATCAACTGTTGGGAAAGGAAATATCTTTTCATATTCTGAACCATCCCATGCTCCTCTACAAATTCCAGGAAGATCGTGAATCTCCTTTGAAAAATACTTCAATGGTGTGGGTGTTGATTCCCAATGAAGAAGCATACCTCGCCCAAATGGTTGAGTCGAAGGAAAGTGCCAACCTTGAGTAAATGCCCATTTTGAGGGAATACGGCGATGTATTTCCCAAAGAGTTACCCAGAATTCCCCCGGATCGTGAGGTAGAGTTCTCAATTGAACTCATACCCAGAGCTACTCCTATCTTGAAGTGTCCCTATAGGATGGATCCTATCAAACTAGAGGAGTTAAAGAAGCAGGTACAAGAGCATCTAGACAAAGGGTTCATACTCCCTAGTGCATCACCTTGGGGTGAACCAGTGCTCTTTATGAAGAAGAAGGATGGAACAATGCGGCTATGTATCGATTATCAGGAACTCAACAAGATCACCATAAAGAATAAGTATCCTCTCCCAAGGATTGGTGACTTGTTCGACCAGTTAAGAGGATCTCAATACTTCTCAAAGGTGGATCTTCGTTCTGGATATCATCAGGTAAAGGTAAAGAAGGAATATATTCATAAGACTACCTTCCGTACAAGGTATGGGCACTATGAGTTTTTGGTTATGCCCTTCGGACTTACTAATTACCCTGCAATCTTCATGGATTTGATGAATAGAGTCTTTATACATTACCTCGACAAATTTGTGGTAGTTTTTATCGATGATATTCTCATCTACTCCAAGTGAAAGGAGGAACATGAAGAACATCTAAGACTTGTGTTGGCGACATTGAGAAAGGAGAAGTTGTATGCCAAGTTCAGAAAGTGTGAATTTTGGATAAAGCAAGTCACATTATTGGGACATGTGATCACAAGTGAGGGAATTTATGTGGATCCTTCAAAGACAAAGGCGGTTGTGGAATGGCCCAGGACCTCTAGTGTCACAAAAATCCATAGTTTTCTTGGATTAGCTGGGTACTACCGACGTTTTGTGAGAAACTTCTCACGATTGTCAAGCCCGCTAACTAAGTTAACAAGGAAAGTGGTAAAGTATGTCTGGACGAAAGAATGTGAGAGAAGCTTCAAGTATCTAAAGAGAAGGTTGATCACTGCACCTATACTCACACTACCAAAAAGTGGAGAAAGTTTTGTGATATACAGTGATGCTTCAAAGAAAGGCTTGGGTTTTGTACTCATGCAAAATGACAATGTGATAGCCTATGCCTCACGATAGTTTAAGATCCATGAGCAGAACTACCCGACTCATGATCTAGAGCTGGCAGCCATGACTTTTTCCTTGAAAATCTGGCGGCACTACCTTTATGGAGAGAAGTGTGACATATACATCGACCACAAGAGCCTAAAGTATATATTCACACAAAAGGAGATCAACATGCGTCAAAGGATATAGTTAGAGCTAATCAAGGATTACGATTTCTCTATCCACTATCATCCTGGAAAGGCGAACAAGGTAGATGATGCTCTAAGCAGAAAAGAACCTGCTACTCTATCCATGTTGTGGATTGAGAAAGACCCTATCTTCTTAGATATTCAAAGGATGGATTTGGAAATCATAAGGGTAGGGGATACATCCTACCTTTCCCAAATGATTGCGCAACCATCCATCCAGGAGAAGATTAAGGAAGCACAAAGGGATGATGTGGAGATACAAAAGAGGGTGAATAAAGTAAAGTAAGGGAAGTTGCAAGAGTTCCATATCGACGATGATGGTGTGATTCGGTTTGGAACGCAGATTTGTGTGCCTTCATCACCCGGGATAAAGAAGGATCTATTGGATAATGAACATAGCTCAACTTTCTCTATTAATCCTGGGAGTACCAAGATGTACCGTGATCTCCGAGAACACTTCTGGTGGGATAAAATGAAGAAGGAGATTTCAGAATATATATCAAGGTGCTTGGTATGTCGGCAAGTTAAAGCTGAGCGAAAAAAGTCCAAGGGTATGATGCAGCCATTGCCTATACCCATGTGGAAATGGGAAAATGTTACTATGGACTTTGTCACGGGTCTTCTGAATACGTCAAAGGGAAATAATGCGATATGGGTTGTGGTTGACCGACTCACCAAGACTACCCATTTTATCGCTATTCGGGAAGACCTCTCACTTGAACAACTTGCAAAGATATATGTGTAGGAAGTGGTGAGACTGCATGGTGTTCCACTCTCAATTGTCTCTGACCATGATCCAAGGTTCACATCTAAGTTTTGGAGGAGCCTTCAACATTCTTTGATTACTAAATTAAATTTCAGCACGACCTATCACCCCCAAAATGATGGCCAGTCTGAAAGGACTATTAAGATGCTTGAAGATATGATAATATCATGCTCTCTTGAATTCAAAGGTGGTTGGGATTAGCATCTCCCATTGGTTGAGTTCTCATACAACAATATCTTTCACTCGAGTATCCAGATGGCTCCATATGAAGCTCTGTATGGAAAGCGATGTAGAACTCCAACCTGTTGGGATGAAGTTGGATAAAGGAAGCTACTTGGACATGATCTTGTTCAAGAGATGATAGAGAAGATTCAATTCATCCATAAACACATCAAAGATGCTCAAAGTCAGCAAAAGAGATATGCTGACAACCGTCGAAGGGACTTGGAGTTCCACGTTGGAGATAAAGTCTTCCTTAGAATATCTCCATGGAAGAGAGTCATGCGATTCAGGAAGAAAGGGAAGCTAAGCCCAAGGTATATTGGACCCTTTGAGATCCTTGACCACATAGGATTTGTGGACTATCGTCTTGAACTTCCACCAAATATGGCTCAAGTTCATGATGTGTTTCATGTATCACTACTGAGGAAGTACATACCAAACCCCTCACATATACTAAAATCATAGGTGGTGCAGCTGGAAGATGATCTCTCCTATGAGGAGCAGCCAGTAAAGATTCTGGATCAGAGATATAAGGTTCTATGCAACAATACAACCCATCTTGTCAAAGTGTTGTGGAGGAACCATAAGTTTGAGGAAGCAACTTGGGAACCAGAAGAGGCAATGAAGGACAAACACCCTCACCTGTTTGTGTAAAGTGAAATTTCGGGGGCGAAATTTCTTAAGGGGGGGAAGAATGTAACGACCCAATGTTTTTCAATATAAATTCTCTTCTTATATAAAATAACATGAAAACACAACATAATGAACTACTAAGTGATAAGTGACCTTTAAACATAAGTTTGTCACTTTTGTGTTTGGAATTTTAAAAATATGACATACACGGTTGTGCTCAAGATGATTTTTGGAGTCTAATGAAACAAAAATAATTTTCAGTGAATAGTAACGTACCCTTAGGAATAGTAACATAACCTTATAAATAGTAAATAATCCAACATAAGAGTAACCATACCCATGAATAATTAAATAAAATTTAGACATCTTAGAAAGTGACAATTTGACCTTAGTAAACGTTTTGGAATTTTGTAAGTCAAAAATGATTAATTATAACTAATTAATTAATTTAAAGGAAAATTTATTTTCTTAAAATGTATTCATTATTTATTAAATCAATGTATTATAGTTTTTAGATAATTTTATAAGACCCTACTTAATTTTTGAAAGCACTATAAAATCAATTTTAATCTTAAAAACTGTTTTTTTAAGTAAATTGTGATTTTAATTAAATTTTAAATTAATAATATTTATAAAATTATTTTAGAAAAATGGACTTCATTTTTGGATTCTACATGTAGAAAAATGGTTGGGGTAAATTTTTGGAATTTTTCTGAGATGCTTGAATTTTTTATGAATAGTAGAATCCGATAATTTACAATAAATGTTAAATAATGGATTAATTGAGTCATCGATGATGATCTGATGATGTAAGCCCACTTGGTTCGGGATCACATGATAAAAATACTATTCTTGTTCATTCAAGACTCTCTATTTCTTATCTTATGGGAAATTAATAAACTAATGAATTTTATATTAAGGAAACCCCTCTCCCCTCCACTATAAAAGCCACCCTTCACACCCTCATTTACTCACACCTCTCAAGCTCCAAGCCTTCTCTAAACTCAGCCCAAAACCCTTCCCTATCCCCTCCCACATGTCCAAGAGCTTCTGGTCTCATCAAAATACCAATCTTAGGCCCTTAAGGAGGTTCTCAAGAGAAGGATTCAAGAGGTAATTTCTCTCCCTCTTCTCCTTTAATTTCCTTTCAAGTTCAAGTTCATTTCTTGATCTCTCTCCACCTATATTCATCAAAATGGTATTTTAACTCCAATATTATACATATAATGTAATTTTATTATTCTAATGGGATATTATATCATCTAAACCCCTTTAACTCTTCATTTTATTTTATTAAAGAGAACGTTGTTCGTGAGGTGTTAATTTATCACCTTCAAGAACGACATGCTTTCTTCTTCCATTTCTACCTTCATATATGTTCATGAAACCATTTTTATGGTCGAACCAGAATATTTTATATGTATTATGTCCTATTTAAAGTTTTTTAACTGACTTATGAATATATTACTAAGTGATAAATTAAAACAACTTCATTGTGATCGAAAAATCACCCAAATTAACCCAAACAATCTTCATTTAATTCTTATCTAATGATTCATCCACATGGATCTAATATAATTCATTATAAGATCATTAAAACTCATGTAATATCATTAATTAAATGTAATATCATTTCTGTATGTTTACCCATGTTCTACCCGAACTTCAATTTATGAATACAAGTGAACCACCCAAGAAAAACCATAAAAACAAACATCCCCGAACAATGTTTTTAAACTCTATAAGTCATCCAAAGGAACATAAAATGACATAATGAAACAATAATTAACCCTATTAATGTATAAAAGGTTCTTTAATTTCTAATTAATTAATATAATGTCATTATATAGGACATTAAAGAGAAGGAATCATTCGGATACAAGGTAAGGGGAAATCTCGAACCCAATTTTCTTCCTTCGGGTTCTCCCTATTTCACTCCATTTTTGATATGGTTACTCCTTAAAGATCATTTTTTCATCATTTTATTTACTTTTCTAGGATATATATGTTTTTCACTAGTTTTTATGTCAAAACAAATTTTTTCCAAAAGAACTTCTCTTTAAAGAACACCCCTTTTACTTCTCACTCAAAGTGGATGGTTCTTGTAACATGTATGTTATTCCCTCTTTCTTTTGGGAACCCAAAGCTTATGAATGTGTTATTATGAGATGAAACCCATTCCATTCCATGGGTTATTTATGTAAATTTTTTATATGTGTTCTATGTGTAAAGCATGATGATGACAATGTTATGATGTGACGGGTGCGCCCAGAATTATATAGCATAGTATGAATGTTTCAATGTGACGGGTGCGCCCGGAATTATACAGCGCTCCAATGCATTGGGTAAAGTGATGAATATCATGAGTAAATGTGAAATGATTTTTGAACAAGATGCTAGCTTGGTTCACTAGTATGTGTGGTAGTTAACCACTAAGACATGATGTTTCATTTTTATGCATTGCCACATTTCAAGTCTTTTATTTATGCTCCTCTCATGTTCATGATCTTTTGACTATGTTATGATTATGCTCACCCCATGTTATATTTTTCTTATTTATCCTCTTACTGGGCTTCTATCTCACCCCTTTTTATGTATATCCTCAGGTGTCTACATGTTCTAAGGATAGGACAAGTGCCAATAAGAAGCTAGAGAAGGAGAAATTAAATAAATGTTTATGCTTGATGTTGTATTTGTTATGTATGGTCCTAGTTTTCCCAAGACACTAAACCTTTGTATCCTCTATGTGTAATACTATTATGTTTTTTATCTTTAAAATTATGTAATAGTAATGTAAGAAAAGGCTTGGGCCGTTATATAACATGTATTGTATTATTCATGTTATGCCTTGTTTACTCCCTTACTGGGCTTTATAGCTCACCCCTTTCTTATGTATGTCCTCAGGTTATCCCGTACAATGTTAAGTACGAAGGAATGAGTTGTTCATGTCAAATCATTTTGAAATAAAGATGTTGTATTTCATGTTTTAAGTTGTTATTTAATGTTCCTAACTTCCCAATACACTAGATGTAACGCCCCGACCCCAGTTACTCAGAGTCAATGCATTATTACATAACATTGGAATGATCACAAGGGATCAAATCCCGAAAGACCGATCAGTTTAGTAGCCTTGGAAGTACTAGATACATTAATAAGTTTTACATTACATCATGAAATAAAAACATCAACAAAATTTTGTCCCCTTTTTAACACACTTAAATCCTTAGCCTATCCCTACAGGTCAACCATAAAATACTTCTTCACATCCTGAGAAAAATAAAACATAGAAAGGGGTGATATCAGATGCTCAGTAAGGATAACAATATAGTAGAAACTTTCATAAATTAGCATAAACATTTAAGGAAATGTATAACACTAAAACAAAAGCCTTTTAAACTTAACCTTCAAAATAATATGGCAAAGATAAAATCAAATAATTAAATTTACTTATTTACATGGATATTCTACTAGTTAAATGATCACATGATATATCAATAGCCACTTTCATAATGATAGAATTCATAATGTCAGACTTCATAACCACACATAGTCAAGGCCTTGTGCCAAGACTAAAAATAAGATTTTTTCAAGCCCTTGTGCCAAGACACTAGTTTGTCTCATGAGACCTACCAATGTATCGAGGAGCTATAGCGGGCTCCACCCGTCACTTACTAAGTCCAATGCATTCCTCATATGAAAAGGTTTAAACATAACATAAACATTCATATTAAAACTAGCATACGAAATGTCAATACTTTATCCACAAACCATGAATGGTGTAAAAATAACACATCCACAGTCAAACATATCACAAAACCTTAAATACAATATGGAAGATTTGTATCATAATAAATCAACTTCAAACAAGTTTAAAAATCATCAAAGGATGTTGATATAGATGAAATAAAAACTATTTGAGAGAAATATCTATTTCTATTTTGAAATCATTTAAGAGTCGCATAATTATAAAAGAAAACATTTATTTTGAAAATATTCTTATAATATTGTAAGGGAAGCTTATATGATGTTATAACGGCGAAAAATAGTTTCACCCGCCGTATAAGTTAAAAAAAACATTCTTACCTTATTTTTGTCGAAAAGGTTATAAAGTACCTTGTTTGGAAAATGAAGAAAAGATTCCTTTGAAAACATATATGGTCAAATAAGGGTATAAATTAATTTAATCCATATTCTAGTAAATAGTAAAAATGTTTTGAAATACATTTTTAATAAACATGGATGTGAATGATAAAGAGGTCCCAGTAGGTACTTACGTTAAAACAACCTCAGATAATAAAGAGATTGTGAAATTAACCCTTACCTGGTACTTTTCCTTGGTTGAGGGTACGTTAACCTCCTGTATAATAGTTAAATCATTGTTATTAAATTATACAAGAACTATATATATAAATATGATATCATATATGATTCTTTAATATTGTTTTGTTAATAATATTTCAGTAGTATCATCATTTCGGGTGTTAACTCACTACCACAAAAATAGTTTTTCCCAGTGCCAACCTTTATCAGCGCTAACGAAAAAGCGCTGATAAAGAGGGGTTCCTTTATCAGCGCTAAAAAAAGCGCTGATAAAAGCACCCCTTTATGAGCGCTTTTTTAGTGCTGATAAAGGTACCCCCTTTATCAACGCTTTTTTTAGTGCTGATAAAGGGACCCCCTTTATCAGTGCTTTTTCGTTAGCGCTGACAAAGGTTCGACTTCAAAAATAAAATTTAAAAATAATATATAAATATATAAATATATTTATATTGATATAAATATAATATATAATTTTTAAATATATTTTAGATAAGTATAAATATACATTTACACTTAATATACTTAATATATAATATATTTAGTGAAAATGGATTATAAAAAAATTAAAAAAATATTTTAAATTAATAATTTTCTAATTATTATGGAGTAATAGTCATTTAATAACAATTTGAAGAGTAAAAAATAAAAATAAAAGATCCAAAATATGTTGAAAACGCAACTCGAACTTCAAGCGGCCATAACTTTTGATCTGGGTGTCCGTTTGAGCTCTACCACATATCAAATCGAAACCTAGGACGAGCTCTACATTGCTATGTTTTGAGGAAACCTCGTACAAGGATTTTTTGAGGCCAAAAAAGGCCCAAAAGTCCTCCAAAACTGAGTTTTTAGTCGGGGTACCCCGATTTTTTAACATTTTGTGGATTTTCAGCCTCGTTTAAGGGGATATTATTGGATTATTTTGGTGGGGACTGAATTTATTCTAAGGTATTACATTCATATTTATATTATGTCTTTGAAATTTCGTTGTTTTTTATAATGAACTTCTATTTATAATCAAATATATAACAATATATACATATTTTTTATATATTCACGCATAAAAATTTAATTATAAATATAACTAATAAAATATATTTACATATAAAATATATTAGATTTTTCTAAATTATAACTAATATCAATTTTATTTAAAATACAAATATATGAATATTTATATACCTATATATTAATCTAACTATATATATATATATATTAATCTAACTATATATATATATTAATATAATTACATATATATATTAATATTACTATAAATATATATATTAATATCACTATAAATATATATATTAATATCACTATAAATATATATATTAATATAACTATATATATATATTAATATAACTATATATATATATATTAATATAACTATATATATATATATTAATATAAATATATATTACTATCCGAATAAATATAACTAAATATATATATATATATAAATAGAGATATATATTAATATAACTATATATATATATTAATATAAATATATATTACTATACGAATAAATATAACTAAATATATATATATATATAAATAGAGATATATATTAATATAACTATATATATATATATTAATATAACTATATATATTATAATATAACTATATATATATATATATTAATATAAATATATACTACTATACGAATAAATATAACTAAATATATAAATATATATATAGAGATATCATGAATTGGAAAACAAATCAAAATAGAGGAGTAGTAAGGGTTTAGGCGCGCAGGGGGGAGGTCTCGAGTTCAAATCATGGTGGAGGCAGGGGCGCGCGTGCATGGGGGAATATGGGAGAAAGCGCTGTTAAATGGTGGAGGGGTGTGTGGGGCACTGTAGGGGGTGGGAAAGCGCTGTAAAAGGGGGGGCTCAAGCGCTATAAAAGCCCCCCCGATTGGCAATTTTTTTTATTTTTTTTTATTTTTTTTTATTTTTTTAATTTTTTTATCTTTTTTTACCTTTTATCAGCGCTTTTAAAAAAGTGTTGATAAAAGGGGTCCTTTATCAGCGCTAAAACGAAAGCGCTTATAAAGGAAGCACTAATAAAGGGGTCTTTTATCATTGCTAAAACAAAGCGCTGATAAAGGACCATTTTATCAGCGCTTTGTTTTAGCGTTGATAAAGGGGACCCCCCCCCCTATCTTCGTCGGTATTAATAGCGCTTTTCTAGCGTTGTTAAAGGCTATTTTTAGCGCTGATAAAAGCCGTATTTGTAGTAGTGACTGATTTGTTTTCCTTTATATGCTTGGTTACGTAAGTCATGTTTGTTATAGATAGGATGTATTTGATTCATATACAGAATTATATTATGTTCATAAAAATTATTTTTAATCATAAAATGAAAATTATTCTTGAATGATTACGATGGGGAATGAATCTCATCGCGTTCGTGGAGATGGTAATCTGTACGTACGCACAAGCGATAATATCATTATATTGATGGTGAAATCGTATGTAATTGGATGGTATATAATATATAAATAATAATTAACATGTTGTATTTATTATTTACATTAGTTATATTCATTATTATACCCATCCAAAATAATGAATTGTTTGAATAACAAACTACACCGCGACGTGGAAATGGTAAGCCGTACATACACACGTATGGTGACTTTTTCATTCATATGATGGAAAGAATAATGAATATGGTTGTACCATTTTTATAATAAAATCACAGTATATATAAGATACTGTAATTGTTATTTTAGAATGGTAACAACAAATAAAGAGGAAGTGGAAGAAGAAAAGAACTTGAAAGAAGTGATGAAATATTTACCTCTTCTTCGGGTTATTCCTTTTGATTTGATCAAAAGGGATCCTTAGGTTGGCTTTATGACCAAAGTAAGGCCTCTATGATAAAGGGGGAAAATTTGGTAGGATATTTGGACAGGTATTGGACGATCCAAATGGATTTGGAGGTGTGAAATTAAGAGAAGGGGAAGTGCCCTTTTATAAGAGGGGTGAGGGTCACTTTAGGAAAAGCTTGAAATATTATTTTATAATAAAATCATTTTCGGTTTCTAATGGATCCAAAAATAAATTATTTAGAGTATAAGGTTGTTATGGGTCTAAAACCTTTCAACCAATATGTTTTAGACAATTTTAAGTCATCATATTAACCTTATCTTTTAGATTTCACTCCTAGTTAAATAGTTTGACATTTACCATGTCTCTTTGTATTTTTATGTTATATGGTTAATAAACTTACTATAACAAGCCAAGAAAACCACATTTGGTTAATTATTAATATATATAACCTTATCTAAGTCCTTTTTATAAACCTTATATTTTTATTAATATTATATCAATTAATAATATAGTATTTGTTTTAAAAACTCAATTATATCAATTTTGATACTATTTAGTATTTGGTTTTTGTAAAAATCATAACAACATGATTACTTCAAAAAAAATTATTTAATCAACACTAACATTTAATATTAACCTATAAAATTAGTTTATTTCATCAAAAGTCTCAAATTACATTTATTTGGATATTTATAATATTAATTATTTTAATCTTTCATTAATAAGGTAATTACTGCATCATCGTTGTGTCATAAATAAATTAAATTATTTATGTCTAAAAATTATAAATAAAATACCATTATGTAGTAAATATTTTTATTTTTATAATGAATATTTATAGTCGAATTTATCTTATGTATAACCCTATATTAAAAATGGTTTAGTTATTAAACTTTGAATTTAACTCTTTTAACTCTTCTTTAAATAAAATAATAATAAATGTCCTAATCTAATCCAAGTGGACCAAAGGGGATAATATTTTATTCCTAAGGTTTTTTTTGGTTGAATTGAACTTATCCAATAGAATTAGGACATGTGTTAGGATAATTATGATATTATTTTTACCCTTAATTACCCTATTTACTTTTAACCGTGGTAAATAAAAGTCAAAAGTTACTATTCACCAAAAATTATTTTCATCTTATTGAACCACATTTTAATTACTGATATTAACTGTGTCTCTCGAATTTTTAAAATTCAAATCACAAAAGTGGTAAAATTATGTTTTATGCAAATTTGCAAATGCTCCTAGGAGGTGGGTAAAAGACGGTAAAAAGTTTAATAAAATTTTTATATATCTAAACTTATTATAAAATGACTCCAATGAATTACATTGAACTTATATAGGTATTATTTATCTATTTTGACCTAAAATAAATTTAAATAAAATAAAAAATTATTTAAATAAAAAATTCAGTTTTAACCAATAACGCAGTGTTTTTCACTATTCATCAAAAATTGAAAGTTTTCAGAAAAATACCAAAAATTCACCCTAAGATAATTTCGATATTTTGAATTCAAAAATGAAGTCCATTTTTAAAAATAAAATTTATAAAATTTCAAAAAGTGGGTATTACTATTCATATCGGCTAGTTTGATTGGTCGCAGTGTGTTAGGATCTCGAAGTTGCGTACAATGCAAGCTATTGTATTATTCAAAGGGAAATGTACCATGGAAGCTTGGGGTGTTACATTCTCCCCTCCTTAAAATAATTTTGTCCTAAAAATTTCTATAATATTACTACATAAAAATATTTGGGTGGTTCTTCATCATAAGTTCCTTAGGTTCCCAAGTTGCCTCTTCCATCTTATGATTTCTCCATAGAACTTTTACCAGACGATTCTTCCGGTTTCTCAGCACTTGTTCTCTGGTATCAAGAATTTTGATAGGCTCTTCACAATAAGATAGATCAGGTTCCAGTTCAATTTCCTCATAGGTGAGTACATGCGTTGGGTCAGGCATTTATTTTCTCAACAGTGATACGTGGAACACATCGTGAACTTTAGAGAGACTTGGAGGCATTTCCAAATGATAAGATACAACTCCAATTTCATCTAGAATTTCAAAAGGTCAGATGTACTTGGGACTTAATTTACCCTTCTTATCGAATCGTATAACTCCCTTCCATAGAGATACCTTCAAGAAAACATGATCTCCTACCTAAAATTTCAAATCCTTCCTTCGGTTATCGGCATAGCTCTTCTGCCTACTTTGAGCTGCTTTGATATGGGTTTGAATAACATTCACCTTGTCCATTGTTTCCTCAACAAGTTCTGGGCCTATGAGTTTTCTTTCACCAACATCATCCCAACAAGTTGGTGTGCAACATCTCTTTCCATATAACACTTCATATGGTGCCATCTAAATACTTGAATGGAAGCTATTATTATAGGAAAATTCTAATAGAGTTAAATATTGATCCCACATACCTTGAAAGTAAAGTGAGAAAGATCTCAACATGTCTTATAAGGTTTGAATAGTCCATTCTGATTGTCCATCAGTTTAAGGGTGGTAGGCAGTGCTCAAACGAAGTTCAATATCTAGGGATTTCTGAAGACTTTTCCAGAATCTTGATGTAAAATAGGGATCACGATAAGAAAAAATCGATAGGGGTACTCCATGAAGTCTTATAACTTCATTAATATATAGTCTTGTCATACGTTCAAGTGGTAAATCTTCTCTTATAGCAAGAAAATGTGCTAACTTGGTAAGATGGTCAATAATGACCCATATTGCATCATTCCTTCTAGGAGTCTTTGGTATCCCCATGAAAAAGTCCATTATAATATTATCCCATTTCTACTCAGGTATGGGAAGAGGTTTCATAACTCCTCCAGGTTGTTGCCTTCTAGATTTCACTTATTTTCAAACCATACATCTTGACACAAAATCAGCAATCTCCCTCTTCATGTTGTCCCACCAAAAATGTTCCTTCAAATCTCTATACATCTTAGTGGTACCAGGGTGTATAGAGAAATTGGAGCTATGAGCATCATCCAACAATTCTCTTTTTATATCAGGTAAATTGGGAACACAAAGTCTCTTCCCAAATTTCAAAATCTCATCTTCATATATGAAGTCACTCAATCTCCCATCATTCATAGCTTTAATCTTATTTTGAAACTCCTCATCATCAGTCTTGGAACTCTTTATCCTTTCTAGTAAATATGGTTTGGCAACTATTTGAAAAAGAATTGATGTTTCACCTTCCATGGTTATTATCATATCCATCTTTACTAGATCCATGAAAATAAGATCTCTTTCAATTCTCATCTTATTCAAAACTCCATGATCCTTTATACTCAAAGCATCTGCCACCTTATTTTCCTTTCCTGGGTGGTAGTGTATAGTGAAATCATAATCCTTGAGTAGTTCAAGCCATCTCTTTTACCTCATGTTGAGTTCTTTTTGTGAGAAAATATACTTCAAACTCTTATGATCAGTATAAATATCACATTTTTTCACCATAGAGATAGTGTCTCAATATTTTCAGAGTAAAGATTATAGTTTCTAACTCAATATAATGAGTGGGATATTTTTTTCATGAATTTTTAGCTGCAGTGATGCATAGGCAATAACTCTATCATTCTGCATAAGGACACAACCAAGTCATTTCTTTGAATCATCACTGTAAATAACAAACTCATTGTTCCATGATGGTAGAGTCAAGATAGGAGCATTGACTAATCTTCTCTTCAGTTCTTCAAAACATTGTTCACATTTTTTTTGTCCAAACAAATTTAACCCCTTTACGTGTGAGCTTGACTAATGGGTTAGCCAATCGGGAAAAATTCTGGATGAAACGTCGATAATAACCTGCTAAACCAATAAAACTGCATACCTCAGTTATACTTGTCGGTGCTGGTCATTCTTGGATTGCCTTGGTCTTTGAAGGATCAACATAGATTCCATCCTTAGAGACAATATGTCCAAGAAAAGAAATCTCCTGAATCCAGAATTCACACTTGTTAAATTTCTCATATAATTTATTTCTTCTAAGAGTCCTTAGGATAATGCACGAGTGATTTTCATGATCTTTGTAGCTTTTTGAGTATACCAAAATATCATCAATAAATACCACTAAAAATTCATCAAGATATTCCTTGAAAACTCTATTCATTAGATCCATGAAGATAGAGGGTGCATTAGTCAATCCAAAAGGCATTACTATAAACTTGTAATGCCCGTACCTGGTTCAAAATGTTGTTTTCGGAATGTCTTCCTTCTTCACACACAACTAATGATATCTAGATTGAAGGTAAATCTTTGAAAAATATTGAGCTTCATGAAGTTGGTTGAATAAATCATCAATGTGAGGTAGGGGATACTTGTTCTTTATTATTATAGCATTTATCTCCCTGTAGTCAATGCACAACCTCATAGATCTGTATTCCTTTTTAACAAAAAGGACAGGGGATCCCCATGGAAAAACACTAGGGAAAATAAATCCCTTGTTACTCAATTCCTTTAGTTGTTTCTTTAGTTCCACTAATTCTACAGTGGCTATTCTATAAGGGGTCTTCGATATGGGCCTTGAAACAGGAATTAAATCAATGGAAAACTCAATTTCTCATTCTGGAGGATGTCTAGGTAAATAATATGGAAACGCATCAACATATTCTTGCACAATATGTGCATACTATATTTTAACATTCCTTTCCTCACCCATAGTTATTTCATTCTCTTACTCCCAAATAATTGAATTTAGTAGAGCTACTAGGGGCGGATCTAGATAATAATTAGGTGGTGACATTTCTTCTCTAAAGATAAGGTACTCCTTATCATCATCGAGAATTGTAACCTCCTTCTTCTTACAATAAATTTTCACATCATGGTCCGAAAGACAATCCATACCAATGATTATATCAAATTCAATCATGATTATGATGATGATATCAACAGATAAAGAACATGTATATGCCCTAATGGGAACTGATTCACAAAACTTTGTTGCAATGATACTTCCCTTAGGAGTTTTGACTGAAAACTCCCTTGTTAAATCAAATTATAAATATCTAATTTTCTTATCAAACTGGGAATATATGAAATAATGCGATGATATAGAATCAAATAAAGCATTGGCTAAACTTGAGGAAACCATTAAATTACCTGCCACCATGTCTTTCAGAGCTTCAACCTCAACAGTAGTGATCTTATAAGCTTGGCCTTTCTCCTTGGACTTTTCTGAGGTAAGTTCCCTTGGCGATTAGGAAATTTATTTGAATAATTCCCATTTTCTCTACAATTGTAGCATTCAACATTGACAACCTCTTTATTCTCCTTATAATCATGAGCTTGGTGGCCTTTTTCACCACACTTGTAACAGACTCCCATTACCTTCAGACAAGTACTAGGGTGTTTCTTCCCACATTTACCGTAGGATGAATATTCAAATTTTCACTTCTTCCCCTTATTTCCATTTTCAAAGTGTTCAGCAGATCTCTTCTTCTTCTGCTTTTATTTAAAGTTGTAAGACTTAGGGAATTCTTTTTCTGTCTTGATATCGCATAAGACAATATCTTCGTATGATAAGAAGGATTGTGAGACTAATTCTCACCGAATAAATGATTTTAACCCATTAAATAATCGATCAATCTTACTCCTTGTGTTACATGTATAATCTACTACATGCCTTACTAACCTTGTAAAGTTAGCCTCATAATTTGCGACATTATCATCCTCCTTTTTCCTCAGACTCAGAAATTGTCTTTCCATATCCACTCGATGGTCACGAGGAAAGTATTTTTCTAATAAAATATCTTTAAACTCCATCCATTATATATTTGATACTTAATCATCTTCATTTGTATTTTGAATCAATGACCACCATTGATCTGCATCTCCCATGATGCCATAAACTGTCATGAAAACCTTTTCCCTTTCGCTACTCCCCAAAGCATGAAATATTTTCTATAAGGAATTTATACATTGCTCAGATACTAATAAATTTTTACTCCCATTGAATGTTGGTGGTTGTTGTCTCATGAATCATTCTAACACTGATCCTCCGCATTGTGGATCAGGGTTCTCCATACGGGTAAGGTTATTATTCATAACCTGGGTGAGTTATCCCAGTATGGTGATAAGCTAGTCAGCACCAGTTGCTTCACCAGCTCCACTATAATTATCTTGAGTAGGAGGGAAATCCCTACATGGATTATGTGTGTTGATAAAATTTCCATTCCTTCCACTAGGCACTATTTATAAACAATGGAATAAAATAGATTAGTTTATGAACCGCAATACATAATTTCAAACTTGTAAAACACTTAACATAAATTGAACGGTTTATGGATATAATCCATAATAATAAAAATGTTTTCTTTGAGGAATTATATACTCATAAACCCTTCATAATGGTTTTTAAAGAAAATGAGAATTATCCTAAGAATGTACCCAATGAGTGTCATAACCAAGAGTGCAGTAAGGCCTGTTGTCGTGCACCAGTTCCCGTTTGAGTCTAGCTCAAAGTGGTATTTTTTTTTTACCCCTAGGTACATATGTGCTAGAGCCGCCTATACCTACTCGTATCCAAATATGGATGTATTTATTGTAAAACCCACAAAATCTCTACAATACCAAAATTCTATGAAGTTATTCTATACTAATCCTCAAAGTTTATCTTAGGGTAATGTTCTCTAATCAGAGTTTTCCTAAATTTAGTTTCCAAGGTTTGTACTAAACTTCATCTGATACCAATTGTAATGCCCCAAACCCAGATACCCAGAGTCGGTGCATTATTACATAACATTGGCATGATCACAAGGGATCAAATCCCAAAATATTGATCAGTTTAGTATCCTTGTAAGTACTAGATACATTCATAAGTTTTACATTACATCATGAAATAAAAACATCAACAACATTTTTCCCCTTTTGAACACACTTAAATCTTTAGCCTATCCCTACAGGTCAACTATAAAATACTTCTTCACATCCTAGGAAAAATAAAACATAGAAAGGGGTGAGCTCAGATGCTCAGTAAGGATAACAATATAGCAGAAACTTTCATAAATAAGAATAAACATTTAAGGCAATGTATAACACTAAAACAAAAGCCTTTTAAACTTAAACTTCTGGATAATATGGAAAATATAAAATCAAATAATGTCATTTACTTATTCACATGGATATTCTACTAGTTTCATAATCACATGCAATATCAATAGCCACTTTTATAATGATGGAATGCATAATGCCAGACTTCATAACCACATAGTCAAGGCCTTGTGCCAAGACTACAAATAAGATTTTGTCAAGGCCTTATGTCAAGACAGTAGTTTGTCTCATGAGACCTACTGATTCATTGAGGATCTATAGCGGGCTCCACCCATCACTTACTAAGTCCAGTGCATTCCTCATATGAAAAGTTTTAAACATAACATAAACATTCATATTAAAACTAGCATACAAAATGTCAATAATTTATCCATAAACCATGAATGGTGTAAAAATAACACATCCACAGTCAAACATATCACAAAACCTTAAATACAATATGAAATATTTTTATCATAATAAATTAACTTCAAACAAGTTTAAAATCCATCAAAGTATGTTGACATGGATAAAATCAAAACTATTTGATAGAAATATCTCTTTCTATTTTGAAATCATTTAAGAGTCACATAATTATAAAAGAAAACATTTATTTTGAAAATATTCTTATAATATTGTAAGGGAATCTTCGATGATGTTATAATGGTAGAAAATAGCCTCACCCGCCGTATAAGTTAAAAAAATATTCTTACCTTAATTTTGTCGAAAATGTCATAAAGTACCTTGTTTGGAAAATGATATAAAGATTCCTTTCAAAACATATATGGTCAAATAAGGGTATAAATGAATTTAACCAATATTATAGTAAATATTAAAAAAATTTGGAAATACATTTTTAAGAAACATGGATGTGGATGATAAAGAGGTCCTAGTAGATACTTACGTAAAAATAACCTCGGATAATAAAGAGATTGTGAAATTAACTCTTAACTTGTAATTTTCCTTGGTCGAGGGTACTTTAACCTCCTGTATAAAAGTTAAATCATTATTATTAAATTATAAAATAACTATATACATAAATATTATATCATATATGATCCTCTAATATTGTTTTGTTAATAATATTTCAGTAGTATCATCATTTCGGGTGTTAACTGGTTTGTTTTTCTTTATATGCTTGGTTATGTAAGCCATGTTTGTTATGGATCGGATGTATTTTATTCATATATAGAATGATATTATGTTCATAAATATTATTTTTAATCATAAAATAAAAATTATTCTTGAATTATTACGATGGGGAATGAATCTCATCGCGTTCGTGGATACGGTAATCTGTACGTACGCACGAGCGATAATATCATTATATTGATGGTGAAATCGTATTTAATTGGATGGTATATCATATATACAGAATCATTAAAATTTTATATTTATTATTTACATTAGTTATATTCATTATTATATCCATCCAAAATAATGAAGTGTTTGAATAACAAACTACACCACGACGTGGAGATGGTAAGTTATACGTACGCACGTATGGTGACTTTATCATTCATATGATGGAAAGAATAATGAATATGGTTGTACCATTTTTATAATAACATCACAGTATATAGAATATACTGGAGTTATTATTTTAGAATGGAAACAACAAAGAAAGATGAAGTGGAAGAAGAAAAGAACTTGAAAGAGGTGATGAAATATTTACCTCTTCTTCAGGTTCTTCCTTTTGATTTGATCAAAAGGGCTCCTTAGGTTAGATTTATGACCAAATAAAGGACTATATAATGAAGTTAGGAAAGTTTGGAGGATATTTAGGAAGGTTTTATCCAAGACAAATGTATTTTAAGGTGTTAAATTAAGAGAAGGATAAGTTCCCTTTTATAAGAGGGGTGAGGGTCACTTTAGGAAAAGCTTGAAATATTATTTTATAATAAAATCATTTTCGGTTTCTAATGGATCTAAAATGAATAATTTATAGGATAAGGTGGTTATGGGTCTAAAACCTCTCAACTAATAGGTTTTATATAGGTTTATGTCATCATATTAACCTAATCTTTTAGATTTAACTCTTAGTTAAATAGTTTGACATTTACCATGTCTCTTTGTATTTTTATATTATATGGTTAATAAACTTAATATAACAAGACAAGAAAACCCCATGTGGTTCATTATTAATATATATAACCTTATATAAGTCCTTTGGTCCAACATTAGATTTTTATGAATATTATAACAATTTATAATATAGTGTTTGTTTTAAAAACTCAATTATGTCAATTTTGACACTATTTAGTATTTGGTTTTTGTGAAAATCATAACAACATGATTAATTTGAAAAAAAAATTATTTAGTCAACCCTAACATGTCATATTAACCTATAAAATTATTGTATTTCATCAAAAGTCTCAAATTACATTTATTTGGATATTTATAATATCAATTATTTTAATCTTTCATCAATAAGGTAATTACTGCATCATCATTGTGTCATAAATAAAGTAAATTATTTAATGTCTAAAAAATATGAATAAAATACCATTATTTAATAAATATTTTTATATTTATAATTAATATTTTTAGTCAAATTTATCTTATGTATAACCCTATATTAAAATTGGTTTAGTTATTAAACTTTTAATTTAACTCTTTTAACTCTTCTTTAAATAAAATAATAATAAATGTCCTAATCTAATACAAGTGGATAAAAGAAGATAATATTTTATTACTAAGGTTATTTTTTGTCTAATTACACTTATCTAATAGAAATAGGACATGTGTTAGGGTAATTATGATATCATTTTTACCCTTAATTATCCTATTTACTTTTAACTGTGGTAAATAAAAGTCAAAAGTTAATATTCACCAAAAATTATTTTAATCTTATTGAACAATATTTTACTTAATGATATTAACTTTGTCTCTCTTATTTTTGAAATTCAACTCACAGAAGCAGTAAAATTAAGTTTTATGCAAATTTGCAAATGCTCCTAGGAGGTGGGTAAAAGACAATAAAAAGTTCAATAAAATTTTTATATACCAAAACTTATTATAAAATTTATCTGATGAATTACATTGAACTTATATAGGTATTATGTATCTATTTTTACCTAAAATAAATTTAAATAAAATAAATAATTATTTAAATAAAAAAATTGGTTTTAACCAATAACGCTGTGTTTTTTACTATTCATCAAAAATTGAAAGTTTTCAGAAAAATACCAAAAATTCACCATAGGATAATTTCGATATACCGAATTCAAAAATGAAGTCCATTTTGAAAAATAAAATTTATAAAATTTTAAAAAGTGGGTATTACTATTCATATTGGCTAGTTTGATTGCTCGCGGTGTGTTAGAATCTCGAAGTTGCGTACAATGCAAGCTATTGCATTATTCAAAGAGAAATGTATCGTGGAAGCTTGGGGTGTTACACTAGATCTCTATATCCTTGTAGTTGTCTTAAGTACAATTTTATGTAATAAATCATGTTTAAGTGTGTAATAAAGAGCAGGGTTGTTATAGATTCCCATATTGTTATGCACTCCAATAGTTAAGCTTATTCAAGGAATTTTCCTCTTAAGACACTCTTAAACATTTGAGGATTGTACAATAAACAATATAATACCCCTTCTAATAGATTTTTAAAATATTGGAGGATTATTCAATATGCTAACATGATTTACCCTATTGATATATAATTATTTTTTATAACAAAGGGTAATTTTATTTAACATTATAAGAATATAAAATAATTTTTCTTCACCTTCTCAGGTTATATTTAATTTTTAAATATTTAATAAAATATTTGTGAAGTTAGTGTAGATGAGATTGAGGAGTATAATGTCTCTAATGGTCAGGGAATCAAGACAAAACGTGATATTAGTGGATGATATCCTTATATCCTATCTATGAAGCATCCTCTATTAACAGTATATTTTTCTCAATCATTTCATAATAAAAATCAAAAATTAATAAAATGTATGAAAAATACTATTATCAAGATTTATCATGTATTATAGAGTAGATATATTAAATATTTATTCAAATAATCATATAGCATGTATAAATCATTAAATGCACTGGAATTAATTTATATATCTAAAATCATAGAATGCATATAGTTGATATTTTGTCTTAATAGTATTGTAATTTTTTTATTATCTAATATGTTTTAAGTATAATGAAATTAAACTACAAATCTCACCCAAAATCACTTAGAATGGAATTCAATAAACTAAGAAGTAAAAATTTTAAAAACTTAAAATATTTTTTAATAAAACACATTTCTATTTTGATTATATAAAGATCATAAAAATAATAGTTTGATATTATATTTATATAGAAGTGTAGAGTAACTGAATTAAAAAAATACATCACACACAATCATATTTATTATGCAATTTAATAACAAATATAATTAAAACTAACATTTGTTCAATGAATATGGAATATGAAACAAAAATATTGGTTATTATTTCAGACCTATAAAATAAACAAAAATGATGGTTGAAAAAAGAGATGAAGTATTTGGAACTTACCAATTTTATATTCAAGAATAATCAAATGAAAATATTAAGGGATGAGAGATTATTGTGGATGGGGAATGGAACTGAATGTCATAGGTTAGTGTTTTATACATAGATAAAAAGGGAAAATTATTCTTGGTAGAAGATATAACCCATTTTGAACTCACCTATTTGATGTTGAATAAACTGAATGAATGAAACTGAGGATGGATCTCCACGGCTTGGGAAGAAAATGAAGTGTTTGGTAGGGGAAAAAGTGGATCGATTTAGAAATGAGGAGGTCATGCCCGCACACTGGTATTTGGGGAAACTCTATACCAACGGTTTTTTAAAACCGTTGGTATAGAGGTATCTATCCCAATTTTTTTTAAACTATTGAGACAACCTTCATTAAAATAGACTATCCCAACAGTTTTGTTGAATTGTTGATATAGGGGAGTTGGTATAGAGTTAATTTTCAGTAATGTGTTGTTCCTAATGATTTCACTGGGGTGCGCCGCCTCGCTTCGTCGTCGACGGAGACGGCCACTTCTGTTGCCTTGTATTCCCACTTTCTAAAGGTGGTCGACATTCATCACTTCTTTAGAGATGTCTGCTCCTTAATCAAAATAGAATGATGGGATGTTGGTTGCTCCTTCCTTGGATTCCTCCTCAAAATTCATCGCCTAGTCCGGGTCTCCCTTATATATTAAGATGTTGTTCTTGAAACTCATTCCTAGTTCTATCTCTTTGTGAATTTCGGTTAACTATGCTGCTTCTATCAGGACATTCAAAGGGGTCAAGTCAGGGCATCAACCTTTGGTCAAGGGAGTAGTCACATTGAGGAATCTGTGGCATGTCTTGATGTTGGAATACTAAAACACTTGTATTCTTCCTCATCAGAGGGATTCTCAAGAGAACATAAACCCAAGGCTTCCCATGTTTATCATAGGGTATCCTATGCCAGAGTTATGTCTCCAAGGTTTTTCTCAACTTACCATGTTTAACATGGGGCATGCTATGAGTTTAACGTCTGGAAGAGATGGATTGGACCGATCAGAACACTGATGAGAGCGAATCAAGTGGGCACATCCCTATGAGGGGACACCTATAAGGTTTATCAGATGGATGGATCAAAACTCCCAATGAGGACGGATCCAGGATGAAGTTTCCCAAAAAGGGAAGATATCACACCGTGAAGGCTGATCTGGATACCCCAAAGGGCAAATCAGATAGAGTGGGCCCTAAAAAGGGTAACACCAAGGTTTACCATTGGATGGGATTGAACCTCATGTAGGATTCCTACGTACCCTGAATATAATATAGGGATCAAAACCCACATAGTTCGAAATGTTGATTTAGAGCTTACACATGGTTAGTGGCCCAGGTGCCATAAAAAGAAGCAATGGGATGGATAACCTTATCATGATGAGGGAAAGGTGATGGAGAAGATGGTTGGGGCTTATTCATGGTTAGCATCTCAGGTGCCACTAAGAAGAGGCAATGATGGATGGCCTAATCTCGCTGGGATGTGGTGTCCTGGATAAGGATCAGGATGGATATGGAGTAAGTATTAGAGGGCGAGGATAAATTAGATGGAACCGATGTGAAGATGACGGTGTTGGGATTGAACCTCATGGAGGTTTCCTATGTATCTCAGTGGTTAGGAATCAAATTCCACATAGTTATGTATGGGTATATGAGACACCTGAGGAGGAGGATCATGAAAATGGGTGCATGGATGGGGACCTGAAAGAAGTAGAACCCCTGGGTTGGGGAATGGTCTTCCTGAGACACAAAGGCTCAAGGGGAAGACCAGGATGGGAAATGGATTATGGGATTGAACCTCAAGGAGGATTCCTACATACCCCATGTAGAATACAGATATCAAAGTCCACATAGTTCAAGATGGGCATGGAATTGGGGTGTACACAAAGGACAGCAACCCTTCGATATGCTGGGGATTACGCATGGTTAGCAGCCCATCACAACAGGGGTACTCTTGGTTGGAGGGGTATGATGTGAAAGTCTTATGCATGGTTAGATGCCCAGGACATGTGGTTGGGGTGTATACAAAGAACACTAACCCTTCAACATGTTGGGGCTTATGCATTGTTAGCAGCCCATCGCAAGAGGGACACTCTTGGTTTGAGGGGTATAATGTGTGGGGCTTATGCATGGTTAGCTACCTGAGACATGTGTTTGGGGTGTACAAAAAGGATAGAAACCCTTCGATATGTTGGGGCTTGTTCATGGTTAGTATCCCATCTGGATGGATCAGAACACCCCAGGGAGGTGGATCCAAGAGATGTGTCCCAAAAAGGGAAGATGTCACATCATGATGGTACATCCCTAGAAGGGAGCACCATAGTTTACCATTGATCAGGGTTGAACCTCAGGGGGGGTGTCCTATATACCCTATATAGAAAACAGGTATCAAAACCCACATAATTTGAGGAAATAAAGGAGGCCATAGTTTAAAACTATGCGGGATGAAAGTGAATAGACATGAAGTGGTTGGGATAGATGGGTGTTGGGCTTGAACCTCCGGTAAGCTTCCTACATACCCTATGGAAGATAGGGATCAAATTACATGTAGTTCCAGATGGATAAAAAGGGGGTATGGGGATTATGCAAGGTTAGTGTTCCATAGAGGATTTTAGGATTTTCACTTTCTCTAATCCCACTTGATTCATGCTCAGTGTGAGGAATAAGAGGTAGTAGAAGACCCGATGATCGTGTTGCGAAAGATGTGGCCACAAGGAATGGTGAAGATTGGTACTTACTCTAAGAGGGAAGCCCGAGGAGGGTGACCCGATGTATGAGGAGGCTATGGACATCGTATAGGGAATACCCTGTCAAGGTGTGTTCGGGCTTATGTGGAGACTGCCCGAGGTGCACATAGAGACAAAGTGCAAAGGGAAAGAGAAGACGGATTGAAAAGGTGGGAAGAGAAAAGATCCCGGTCCCATCCCTTCTCTAGTTATCTCAAGCCTATCACATATGTGATGATCATAGTTTAACATCATGTGTTGAGGATGATGGGGTTCTTGGAAGTTTAACATCCTGTAGCTCGGACGATGGGGACTCACTCCCCACCCCTTGGACTTACATAACTTGTACTGATCTGCACTTGGGGAGAGGAAGGCACAAGCAATTTCAGGTGTTAACGAGGTGAAGTATTGGTCAATATAGGGGTACATGTTAGCATATATGTGTGAATAAGAAATATCTATTAGCATACATGTGCAAAGAAACATGAGGTAGGGAAACTCATCATGGAGCACCGCTCGAGGAACCCGAAAATCATTGTGCACAAGCCTAGAGGGACGCACGGAAGAGGTGCACACAAAATAGAGATTTTCCACACAAGGGGGGCTCAAACATGGTTCCTTAGAATGAAGAGAACACATGGAGCACAAAGGAAGGGACATGTGCAATATTGAAGGCTTTCATGCAATGTCAAAGGTTACACGCAATTTTGGAGTCAATCGTGTAAAGGGAAGGGGTCTTAGTGCAAGATGTGTTTGCACAAGGCTAAGCCTTGAAGGTAAGATGGATCTTTTACATGCACTTGAATTGTGAAAAATGAAAATGGGCAAGGGTCAAGACCTAGTGGGCCCACCCAAATGGGGACCCATAGGAGACCTATCACGTAAGTTCCAGTGCCTTGACATGATGACTTTCACGTGATCATGGAAGGGGTCGTCTTACATGCACGGGAGTGATGGTTTGACTTCTAGAGTATTTTTTTCTAAGGGATGGGGTACCCCACTATTTATAGGAAAAAATATCGGTGGAATTTCACAAGGTGGTCTGCGTGGAAGAGGTCATTTGACATCGTATCGGGTGTGCAAGAGGTTTTCCCATAGATCCGTACTTTTAGGCTTCAACTTTTCTTATTTAGCACATCTAACTTGGCCATTTTCAGGAGATTAGAGCAAAAGAGACACTTTGATGTCATATCAGGCATGTAAGAGGTTTACGTGCAGATGTCACTCTTGGGTGCATGCTTCAAATCTTTCACGCATCACCCTTAGGATCCTTGGGTTTGTTCACAGAATCAAAATATGCCTTTGGGTTTCTTAAATATGACAACCCATGGCCTCAAGTGGAATTTGGAACCAAAAAATTCCCCCTCGGAATCCAAGCTGAAAAATAACTAGAAGGTCAGGTTTCGAGGGTAATGTCAATGAGCATAAAACGCTTTCAGCGGTGCGCACAAAACGGCCGACCTGGCATGTAAGGCTCCTTGCACGTGCACGAAAGACCTGATTCATGCCTATAAATATGCATGGGGGGAGCACTATAACTTGAATTTTCATACGATAGGTGATATTCTCTTATGCATGAAAGTTCCTTCATTATGTGTGAAATATATTGAATTTAGTTGGTGCCTTACGCACAACCGCTGGATCTTGCGCACTTTTGAATTAGCCTGATTTTCTTACACAGTTGTCGTCAATCTTGTGTGAAGCCATCCTTCTTGCACACCAAACCCACATATTTCAAAAAAATACCTTTTTTCATTCATGAATTCAATAAGATGGTCAGCTAATAGATCGACGTTGAGAGGGAGGCTGCTAAAGCTGCTTATGCTGCATGGAGGGATGAGATGGCTGCAAACCCTCAAAATCTTCATGCAAGAAGGGTGATATCGAACAACCAAATGATCCTAGGCATGTTTACACAGACTCAAAAAGATTATGTCCTAAGTGATAGCCTCCCACTATGGAACTTTGGAATTCTCATGGTGGTACTGATGCCAAGATTTGAGATAGACTCACCGCGGTCATGGGTGATGCATGAGGATAACCTTTCACAGTTCAACATTACGAACAATGGTCACCCTACTAGGGAAACTAGGGATATGGCTATTTATTTCCTAAATTTGAAAACCAGAACAGTTGTGGGGGGTGAACCAGTTGCTGAATACTTCCCTTCCCATTATGCCAACACTTTCAAGAGGAGTATCACTAATGAGAATAAGGGTTTGCAGAAAGACTGGGACTTGAGGTCCGGAGGAAACTTCACTAGCGAGTAAGCATGGGTGTATTGGGTACTCCAGAAATGTGAGGAGTTCAGGGTGGAACTTTGACATATTGAATTGTTTGACGTTGTGTGGACATCGCAATTTCATTTCTACCACTAGCAGGACCTGGTGCCGGATCTGTTCAGCTGATGGTCTCCTAATACCAATACTTTCCATCTTCACCATGGGGAGGTCGAAATTATCCTTTGGTACATCCACTGTATTGGGGGAATCCCTATGGAAGGGTTTCAATACGATGAATTCTTACCAATGGAGAATGTTTGGGGAGACAGGGTGTGAACCCCTATTTTGTCATGGCATTTATTGGAGATGGAAAAGGAGAGGTTAAAGATCAAGCACATCCTACAGGACATATCTTATCTGGCATGGTTCAACATGTTTCTCAAGAGGGACCAGAATGTGAGGATGCACGGGTGAGGGAAGTCATGTCTGACCACATCGTAGAGGGGAAAAGAAGGATTATACTGGGTAGTCCTGGAAGCAAGTGAATACCAATCATGGGGCTTTAGTGTGAATGAAATTCGGGACCCGTATGTTCAATAGACTAGGTTCCTTGCTGCCTTCCTGAGTTGGTGGTTGGTTCTAGTGAGGGACACATGGATGGGGTTCCATCTAGGGACATTGGTGATGTTAGGGATCATGGAATCCAACAACCATAGGGTTAACCTGGGAGTGCATGTGTTAGATAGGTTGTATAACATTCTGGGGTGCATCTCAATTGGAAGTACACCCAGGATAATCTGTGAACCATTCCAAATTCTTAATGGTTGGGTTGCAGCTCACTAGGGTAGGTATGATTTCCCAAACTCCATCCATCCTCTAAGTGATGACTTGCGACCATCTCTGCTGAGCATTTCTGGGATTCAACTACTGGTGCTTAATGAGGAAGGGATTAAGCTCGGGATCAAAAATCATGAAAACTTCAAATTCCACCCATTTCAAACCCTGGTCGGTCAAATTTTGGATAAATTATGAGGCCCATTAGAGTAGAGGGAGTACCTACAAAGTATCGAGGGTGGTGTGTATCCTCTACAAATCCTATGTGCCATCACGGTTTTCCATACAATTCGAGTGTACGCAACGAATGTTGAAAAAAGTGTATACAGAGGTTTGAGAAGAGAATAACCCCTATATATTTTACCAATTGTGTCTCATGTTCATAGCTTATGGATTTTGTGAAGTCATTACCTTCCCCCCACTGATGTCGATGTCATCATATCAACAGAGTATGTTGACCACTGGGTGGCGGCTTATCTAGAGGAAATTCTATGGAAATGCATTCGGTATATCAAGGAAGCAAGCATAGAGTCTAGATGGTGAGAGAGTAGGCAAGGTGATATTAGGGAGTAAAGTCCAGAGGCAAGTCAAGAAGCTAGGGCAGCACAAGAAGGAACATTATCAGTAGGAGTGTTGAAATGTGTGGTCGCTCCTCTGCCTTCTGAAGAGAGATGGTCATGCATGCGACCTCATGGGACATCTAGGGAGGCCCTTAGGAAGCAACTGAGGTATCTCCTGCAACTATCCACTGATTCCATTTCCCCATACTTATGGTATTCTTGGAGAACACTGCAACGATCAATGACAACTAAAGAACTGTGGCGAAGACTGGTGTACACTGGGCTTGATTTTCCAGACATAGGGCACATCCAGGTGGTGGTAAAGGTTCATTTTCATCACCAACATGAATACCTGATATCAATGGATGCATATTCCTACCAATGGGGGCGTTATGGTGAACCTAATTTCTTGTTTAAATTAATTCTCGGTCAAGAGAATGACCTCGAAGGAATGACACCTGAGGATGACGATGATGATGATGAAGAAAGAGAAGAATAAGATGATTATGATGAGTAATAATAGTAGGAAGAAGAATTATAAGAGGCATAAGAGGAGGCTGAGGATAAGGGTCCTGAGGCAAGGGACCTTTGGGGACAATGACCCAATATAGGAACCCATGTGAGAGTGGTGAAATTGTAGGCTCCAACGAGGAACTAACCAAATGTCTCGAGGTAAGTTTCCACTCCTATATCTCTTGGTCCCTTTTTTCCACAAATTGAATCCATCAATTGTGACCTATCCTGTTTAGGAACACATTGGTAGTTTTAATCAAGTAACTCTCATTTCATGGGGCGAAAATGTGCTGATGGTCATGGAAAGACGTATCCCTGAACCCACATTTAGGTTTGGGCAAGGTGGAGGACCAATCATGGATGAAGCAGCAAAAGGGGTCGGAGCAACGACCTCAAAATCTCAATTCGTCCCCAGTACTCATAAGAATCCAAAACCATTTTTTTAATTAACTATCATTGAGGGATATCCTATTGTGGAATCCCCTGTGGTAACACAGAAACTTAATTCAACTGCGCTCAACTCTTGTAAGTCTCTATTTACATAGAACCACCTTTTCCATTCGAGTATTTAGTTAACCAAAGTATTCATTCTACACAATGCTCATAAGACTACAAGCTTGGAAAACCAAAAATTCTGGGACATCCATGGGAGATTTCTTGATGGTTGCGCCTATTCAGGAGGAGTAAATCATCCCAACTGATCCAGCCCTGACATCCAGCGAGTAGGAAGTGGATGCTATAGGTAACGTAGCTTCTAGGGTGGAGCCTGAAGCTAGAAATGGTAGATAAGAAGAAGAAATGAGTGATTAGGTTCTACCTCATTTCATAGTGCTCAGTACTTTAGAAAGGATGGCGTAGAAAGCCCCTATTTCTGAGCTTTTGGCCATTTTTCTTGAATACAAACCTGTAGATTCTGAAGAGATGGATAGTGATTATCTTGATGCAGCTGAGGAGATCCATATGACACGGTGTAAAGCATGGAAGTGCATCAAGTGCTTCTTCAGTCACCCAAAGGTGGAATGGCTAAGTCGGATGGGGTTACTTTGTACCTGGATGAATTTCCTCTGTGTCGTAGGGGTGGATGCTCACTATATTAATATGATGATTTGCAACTATCTTGTTGAGAATATGAGGGGGAGAAACCAATACTTAGAAGCCTCCTATTTCCGGAAGAAATTTGAAAATGTCTAGAAGTTTTGTGAGGCTAAACAAGAACTCTGGCACCTTGATGAGAAAATGAACGAATGGGTCACATTCATCACAAACCAATCCAAGCTTATTGAACTACTGAAAACCCATCTGGTGAAAGCCTGGGAGTAGGCGGTGTAGGAAATCCATCAGATGGATGAACTCCAAGCTGAGAGGGAATGGATGCAGATTCAAGGTGATGAGATTCACTCCATAGCTGCTGATAAAGAAAGGGAGCTTAGGCAGAATGAGGAAACCCTGGAATCTACACACCAGAAAGTGGAAGAACTGAAGTATTCTGTTGAAGGGGTTGATCCGTAAGGGTCGTGTTTTGGCTGAACTCATAAAACATATCTTCCTCATTAATTTCTTATTTTGAACTGTGTGCATGGATTTATTGTTTTCTTGTTTGATTTAATACCTCCATCTTAATCATAACTATGAAGCAACCAGCGATCAATCCCTAAGCTCACATGGGCTATACCTAGTGCGAGAAATAAGGGATGACCACATAATTATCTACTTTTTGTATGAGAGTGCCAGCTAAACATCAAATACTCGGGGCCTGCTATAGTCGACTAACCACCTAAAATATCCAGGATGAGAGAGGGACTGTGACTAGAGGATAAGGATCTCAGAACATCTAACTTTCCTTTCCCAACGTGCTCTAGCGCATGAGTGGGGTAATGTTAGGGGCATTGAAATCAATCCGAACAAGGGGGAATGGGTAGAGTGAATCATGATACCCAAAATTTGGAACACGGTGAGGGTGGCATGATGATGGAGGATAATTGTTGACCATTCTTAGGATGCAGTATCCATATCGCGTAGCCTAGGATGAGAACAAAAAAATGAGGTCCAACCGCTGACTTTATTCAAAAGCACAAGGCCTAACTCAAAATGTTATCCAATGTCTTCTAGAATGTTGTTCCAAAGTGGTAGGTGAGCTATGAGGTTGATCATCCATACCATTAGGGGGTTCCTTCGGATGTGAGAGGATACGGGGATCCAAATAAGGGGCATGTGAAGTGTGGATATGGAGTGATGGAATGTTTGAATGGATTCCAACACTCTTAAAATTATTCCACCATGGCGAAAGAACATTAGTGTGAGTGAATTGGACTGAAAAAAGATCAAACATATCTTCCAAGGGGCGTCATCTCAGATGTCGAGTGACAACTGAAGATGCGAACAATGCGGTAGATGACCAGCACTATGAGAGAGGGCCACACAGGATGAGGGCCTAGGATTATTTGTAGTTTTATGTAGTGAAAATTAGGATGATGTATACGGAGTTTAACATCGTATGGTAAAGATGATGCATGACATAGTTTAACGTTATATGACTAGGACATTACACATAGTTTAAGGTCATACCACCTGGACCCTGATCAACAGTTTAAATTCATATTACATGGACTAGGAGCTCCTAGATTTAAGGTCATAGAGTTTTTGGACCGTAATTGGGGCCAAAGGGCCAGGAGGGTTGATGAACCTGTGGTTGGGCCCGAGTAAAATGTCTGGGCATCACTACGTATCCCATAAATATGGGAATCAATCTGAATGTAGTTACTTAAGAATAGTGTGATTAGAGACTAACACTGGTGGGGGAAATCCTCTTTGATGGTGATGAAGCTGAAGCATCCTGCAATTATCATGGGGCATTCTGAATTTGTTCAGGGTATGGTTTTAGTTTAACGTTGTGTGCTAAGGATGAAGGAAAAAGGGGAAATAATATTGAGGTTAGGATCAAGATCGATGATCCAAGTGTTCATATGTATCCTATAAGGGTGGGAATCAATAAACACGTAGTTCTTGAAGGTAGGTGTGGTAAGTGTCCAATGCCAAAGGTGGTGATATCCTCCGAAACAAGGACAATCAAAGTTATGTAGTTTAATGTCATGAAAACTTGGACACTAAAGATATTAGTTTAAGGTCATAGAGTTCAGACTATAAGGTTTGCGACTCTTCCATGCAAGTTTAAAACTTATCAAGGACCCCTAAGCCCACGTGAGCGATGCTCGGTGTGGAAAAAAAGGGTGGAAAAGATCTTTACTACACATAGAATCACAAAATAGGGGAACTGGGGCATGGAGTCAAAGGCAACCCCATGACACTAGTCTTACCACTCAATATATAAAGGTGTATAGAGGGATGGCACCGAGAGTATTGAAGTTTCATCTGGATATAAGGATGTGAGAAGGAATTTTAATTAAGAGACCAATATTTGGGATGCGATGGGAATTGGTGTAATGATGGAGGATGACTTCTTACCATGTCTAAGACAGAGTATCCATATCACATTGCCTGGGATGGGAATAAACACCTAAGGGTCGGTCTTTGACTATAATAGAAACGTGAAACCTGGCTCAAAACATCATTCAAGATCCTCCAGGACATTGGCCCAAAATTGTAGGTGAGCCTAAAGTCCAAGTATTCATACCATTTGGGGGTCCTTTCAGATGTGAAAGATGATGGAGACCTAAATAAAGGGGAACGTAAAGCATGGAAATGGAATGAAAGCATGTCCATATAGAATCCAACACTCTGATCCCTACACCACAGCGCATATGAACACATCAATGAGGCATAAAATAGGTCAAGGGACTCAATCAAGGATAAATGACTCGAAAAAATGAGTGAAGAGACAAAGTGGGTTGATGAACCTGGGGCTGGACTTGAAGACAAAATGTTTGGGCATTCCTATGTATCCTGCAAGGGTAGGAATTAATCCACACGTAGTTCTATAATGTCATGTAGTATAATTTCATGTGGTAAGGATGGATAGGGTATAGGTATCCCAAAGGAGGAAATACGTATAGCATGGTAAAGTAACTTGACGTGAATGAGGACCAAGGAGGTCCCACGCCACACTATCCACAATCCCAAAAGAGAATTCTGGCTAAGGGGCTAGAAGAGAAATTGGAGGACCTGGGGTTGGACTTGAAGAAAAAATGTATGGGCATTACTAAATATCCTTCAAGGGTAGGAATTAAGCCATACATAATTTTAGAATGTCATGCAGTTTAATGTCATGTAGTAAGGACGGATGGTAAAGGGGGATATCCCTAAAGGGAGACATGTGATATGGTAGTTGTAAACTCGATGTGAATGAGGACAATAGAATTATGCACCACACCACGTGATCTCAAAACACTCAGTTCAAGAGGCCAAAAATATGATAGGATTTTCATTACCTGGGGTTAGACCTGAGGGAAAAATGTCTAAGCATTTCTATATATCATTTGAGGGTAGGAATCAAGCCATACGTAGTTCTGGAATGTCGTGCAGTTTAACATCATGCGGTAAGGATGAGGGTGGAAAAATAAGTATTCTTAAGGGAGGCGTACAATGAGGCTATTTCAAACCCGATGTGAATGAGGACCAAAGAGGTCTCATACACACCATGTGTTCCTGAGGAAACCTTAGGATGTGAGGCTGAAATGGAGAAACTTGGGGTTGGACCTGGAGACAAACTGTCTAGGAATTTCTATGTATCCCATAAGTATGGGAATCATGCCACATGTAGTTTTGGAATGTTTTGTATTTTAACTTCATGTGGTAAGGATGGGGGTAACAGTTTAACGTCATGTATGATGAACTAAATGAAAATGGGGCTTGCAGTTTAACGTCATGCAGGACATATGATGCAGTTTACCATCATACGGGATGATGATGCCATGCAGTTTTACATCTTACAGCCTAGACGGACCAGTTTAACATCATGTGGGATAAAAGATATCCTCATATGAAGTACCTCTTGAGGAAATTATCATTGGTGGGAGGAGTGATATGCTCACCGTCCATGGTGATCAAAGAGTACGCACCGTTAGGGTAAACCTTATGAATGATATAATATCACTCCCACTTGGTCTCCAACTTGGATGGTTTCTTACCGAGTATCATCAGCGTTTTTAGGTCCAATACCGTGGCACCCTAAGGGAAGGAGAAGATACCAGCTTTCTTGTCTAAATTCCTAGCTATTTTGTTGTGGTGCCTCTCCAGATTGTGTAGGGCTTGAAGTCAATTTTCATAGAGGTCTTATAGATCATCCAGATGGACTTCCACTATCTTTTTTGAAGTATTCTAGTCATAAACAACTATGTGGAGTGACAGAAACTTGATCTCAATGGGTAGGACTGCCTCTACACCATACACCAGGGAATATGGGGTCGCTTGGGTAGAATTAAGAGTTTTCATCTGATAAACCCAGAGATCAATGGGGAGCTTGTTCGACCAACTGTTTTTATTTTGAACAACCATATTTTTCAAATTGTTATAGAGTTTCTTTTTTAACGCCTTGATCTACCCATTTTTATGCGCGTGATAGCAAGAAGTGTGATTGGACCGGATGTTGTACTTAGCGTACAATTTCTTCATCTCAATTGCTCAAAAGTTGGTGTCGTTATCGATGAGGACGGCATGAGGGACTATGAATCATTGGATGATGTTTGAGATCATGAAATCAATGATAGAATGGGCCTTGACTTCCTTGATTGGAATCGCTTCTATCCACTTGAAGAAGAAATCTGTGGTGGTCAAAATTAACCTGCACTGGCGAGCTATTACTGGTGGATATGGCCTCATAACATCGAGCCCCCAGACTGCAAAGGGATAAGAGTACTTAGTAGTGTAGAGGGGTTCAGGCGGCTTATACGCAAAGTTGGCATGGATCTAACATGCATGGAACCTCTTAGAGAACTTGATACAATCGTAGACCATAGTGGGCCAGAAGTAGCCCAACCTTCGAATCTGATGGGAAAGTTTTGACCCAGTATGATGAGATCTATAGGAACCAACATGGAATTCCTATATAACTTGGAATATCTCACCTCTATGAATGCAATGGAGGAGAACTCCATCTAACCCACATTTTTAGAGGACCCATTCAAGGTTGGGACCACTATGAAGGGTGAATTGCATTGCACATTGACAGATTCGCTCACATTCACCTCTATTTGTCATGAGATTTCTATGTTTGAGGTATTTGAAAAAGGGAGTCATTCAACCAAGGGTTTCTTCTACTATAGTAGGTAGATCTAGAGGTCCCAATATGGAGGCATCAATGATAATATATCCTACCTGCTAACTATCACCATTGCCTAGAGTGATGGGAGCGATGACTCTTCGATGTGCCACATGGATAAACAGGTTATTCTAGTTAACCTCTCTAAGAGATGCGGCAAGGTTGTCCAAGGTATTGGCTCAAATATTTTGTGACCTCAGAATATAACTGACCTCGGGACAAGAAAGGAATTGGGCCATCAGCTGGTGAGCACGCTCTAATAAGGGCATGAGATCTGGATTTCTGACAATGTAGTCACCATTGATTTTCTTGATGACTAGCTTGGAGTCCCCCTTCACATGTAGGTGGGGAAAATCAATCTCAAGGGATAACTCAAGACAAGTGATAAGAGCCTGATACTATACCTCATTATTGGTTCAACCTTCTAACAACAAGAATGAATAGAGAAATACCACCTGTATGGGAATAATGAAGATGATACCCAGGACTACTTTTTTGAGTATGGGATCATTGAGCCTTCTGCTAATGGGGCTTAATGAAGTGACATAGAAGTGCATCTGCTAACATGGCATAGCGTGATCCACTAAGAGGATGGCCTCATTTGGGAAGTCGAGATCTAGAGACTACTCTACAAGGGCTGGATGGGTAGCTAGAAAATCTTCTAATGCTTGACCCTTGATAGCTTTATGTGGAAAAAACCTGATGTTGAACTATTTAAGGATCACTTCCCACTGATCTAGATATCCTTTCATAATAGGGTGGTTTAGAATATACTTTATCAGGTCCACACGGGACACTATCTATATCTCATGGTGCTACAGGTAGTTCCACAACTTCTGCACTGCAAACACCAGCGTGAGTCATCTCTTCTCGATAAAGTAATATCTGGTATCGATGTCAAGGAACGTGTGACTGAGATAGTATAAACTATTCTTTGTCCCTTCATTATTCTTTTGAGTGAGAAGGGTGCCAAGGGACTATTCCGGGTTGGTCATGTAAAGGACCAGCGGCTTACCGGAGACAGGTGGAATCAAAACCAAAGGATGAAGCATGTACTTCTTGATTTCCTCAAATGTGGTTTGACATTCTTCATCCCACTGGTAGACGACACCTTTTTTTATAATCCATGAAAAGGGCTTACACTTGTCATCCAAGTTCACAATGAATCAGTGTATATAGGCTAAGTGGCCTTGAAAGCCTCAGAGCTCCCAAATATTGCTCGAAGGAGGCATCTGGCTGATGGCCTTGATCTTCTCTAGATTGATCTCGATGCCTCTATATATAATGAAAAACCTAAAAAGTTTCCATAGGTAACCCCGAAGGCACGCTTTGAGGGGTTCATCTCCAGATGGCGAGAACAGAGGAATCCAAACACTTTCTCAAGATCTTTGAGATGGTCCTGATGTTGGCGGTATTTATCATTACAAAACGGGCAAGGTGGGGAGGGGTGGGCCAAGCCCGCATAAAAAATGGGTGGATTTATCAAGTCTTCCCCACCCCGCAGCGGATGCGGGAAAGCCCGTGGGCAACCCACATTCATTATTATTTTTATAAGTTTTTACATTTTAATAGGTTTGTAAAAACCCTCATGAAAATGAGTGGATTTATGGTTGGAAAGTATGATAATGAGAATGTAAGCTTAAAAATATAAAAATAATAATTTAAAAAATTATTGTAAGGAATATTTAAAATTCCATGTAATTATAAAATTTTCTATAATTGGCATAAAAAAGTCCAAATTTTCAAAATCAAAGTTACAAATATAAAGTATACAACACTCGACAAAAAATATAGAATGAGGTCGGTCTCTTTCACATGCTTCTTTAATATCACATACACCTCTGTCTTCTTTAATGTTTCCTCCAAATCCTACATCAAAACACAATTAAAAATAGATTTCAAAACAAATATAAAATAAAAAAAATAGTAAAAACTAAAAGTATTGATGCATTTGATTTTGATAAAAAAATATTATTAAAATATATCAATAAATGATAAATTAATTGATTTAAATAATTATCTAATTTTATCATGAAAAATAAAATATTTTAATGAAACATTGATTTTTTTTAAGTTGGATAATATATAATTATTTTTTTGGATAATTAGATTAGATAATTTTAAATTTATCAATTATTCAAAAGTTTATTAACTAATTTGAAATGATGTTTAAAATATAATGTGATTTTGAATATAAATAATTATGGATCAAATATACTTATTCATAATTTCAATAATCTCATTTATCTAATTTGAAATAATGAATTCTTTTTTAATAATATCATGGAATTATAATTATTCAAATATTTTAACATGATAAAATTAATGTGATTGAATAAATATTTTTGATGGTTTCATAATATGTTTTATAATAATTATATAATTTTATTATCTAATGAAATTTATCAATTCATTATTAACTAAATAAATTTAAAATTTAATAACCATATAAATAAAAAATAATTTAGATATGTTATAAAAATAATTACATTTTAAATTAACAAATAATCATAAATTTTATGAGATACAAAATAAAAATATTGAAAATATTAAAAATTAAAATAATGTTATGATATAACATAAATCAAAATATTAAAAATTAAAAAAATTACTTATATGCCTGTCGGAGGAGGAGACGGGCGTGCTTGGTGGGGGAGGCGGCTGCGGAGGTGGTGAGGGAGGGGGAAGACTTTGATGATAGAGGGGTGGCCGGTGAAAGGAGATGACCGTGAGTTGGGAGTTGAGCATGTCGACAGTCTAGGGTGGTGGAGTGGAGGATACGAGGGGTTGAAGAGGAGGCGGGAGAGGGTCGGGGGCTGGGCGGGGGTAGTGGAGGGTTGCAGAGGAGGGAAACAGGGTTGGGGCTAGGTGGGGAGGGGGTAGCGGGGTGTTGCGGAGGAGGGTCGGGGCAGACAGATGACGACAGGGGGGTGGAGGATGAAAGGAATGGGGGGGATGCGGGAGCGGATTTTGGAGGAGGAGGGAGACACTACATAGGAGGAGGCGGAGGAGGAGGAGGGTGTGGAGGTGGTGACGGAGGGCTGGGGTCGACGACGACTGAGTAGGCTGGGGGGCAGGGCGGGGGACGTCGGGCAAGGGTGGGGGGCATGGGGTTGGGAGGTATGAATGGTAAGGGTGGGGGATGACTGCAACGACGTTGGTTGGGGAGGGGGATGACTGCTACAACATGGATAACGTGAAGTAGAGGGCAAGGGGGTGCGTCTATGTATGGAAAGGAGCCGAGGTTGGGTACTGAGCAGTCTATTAAATAAAATTAAAACAAAGAGATGTTGCGTTGGGAATCGGAGAGTACAGTCAGACTTCGTTCGAGGTGTGGAGTAAATGAGATTTGTGGGTCATGAAGCAATTGGGTATCAATATTATAAACTTTAAAAAATTAATGTGATATGATTATTTAAAAAAATTATAGAGCCCATGGGCTTTCCCGTATCCGTGCAGGAAAACCCGCACGGGTTGGCTACCCGTACGGGTTGTTCATATTAGCCCAATTTAAATGTGGGTTATTTTTAATAAACCTACCCCACCCCAAACCTACCCCAATCCCACTTAGCCTGTGATCCCACAGCCTGTTTTGCACCGCTAGCGATATTTGACCACCAGATCATCTATGTAGCATTCCACTAATTCACTGAGAATCAATTTGAATATACGGTGCATAACGCGCTGATAGGTGGATCCTGTATTCTTCAGACTAAAAATCATTGCTTGATAATATAAGGTACCTTTAGGTGCTCTAAAGTTGGTGGACTCTTCATCCTCGGGGTCATTCAGATTAGATTTTATCCAGAATACCCATCTATGAAGGAGAGAGCCTTGAATCCAGTAGTGGCTTCGATCAACAACTCATTCACAAGAAGGAAAAAATCATCCTTCAAACAGTGATGTTTAAGATCCTAGAAGTTGATTCAGACTTTGATATGTCCATTCTTCTTCCTAATGGGAATGATATTGTCCAACCATCTAGGTTACTAGACTTCCTTGATAAAGTTGGATTTAATGATCTTATCAACTTCGGCCTCGACCATGGCACTGTGAGATGGGTGCATCTTTCTAGGAGGTTGTTTGAACCTACAAGGACTTACGAGGAGACTGAGATGGTGGACGGAGACTTAAGGATCTAACCCCAGCATCTTATCATATCTCTAGGAAAATACATCTCGATGTTGCTTCAAGAAATCCACATATTGTTGTTTATATTCTACAGGCATAGCTAGGCTGATTAGTGGTGGCCATGGGTCTACCTCGGTATCAAGACTCACTTGTACCAACTCATCGATGGTGGTGAATACACCTTCCTCGAATGTAGTAGGAGTGTCCTCCAAATTCTCTTCATCATCCATACTAAGAGGATCATCAGTGAGGGAAAATTCTTATGGGTTAACTGACCCTGATGAAATGTTGGCATTGGCTTGAGTGGTGGTGGAATCTTCATCGGGAGACCCCTGCACTTCTGAAACCATAGCGACAAAATATGTTGACCTAATTCCATCAGGCCTTTGACCAAGGGGACATTCTTGATGATATCAAAGTAATAATGGTCCATCGGTTTGATTTGGTTCTACCCAATTTGGCAGAACATGCAAGTATGGCATATAGCTGTCTCCATGGGGCAGACATCCCAATACCGTATAGGGGTAGGGGTTCTGGTATCACCAGATCCTAGTTCGTATAGGAATACAATGTTATCCTATGGTGTTCCTTGTATCTGGGAACATGTTTTCCCCTTGTCTTATAAATGATAACATGGTGTCTTAAGTCTGGGGTTGTGGCTTCCAACCAGTGAATCTAGAGGATGAATGCATCATCTAAGTCTATACATGGGTCAGCTGAAAGAGTAGTGTGCTCAACCTCATTGGTTTGAACCTAATTTTCCTTTATCTTGTAATAGTCAGCATCTAAATAGTAGTCTTCACAAGAGGTAAAGGGAGATACATCACCCTGAAGTACACCCACTCGACCATTAAGGGAGTACTTGAGGCACTAATGATATAAGGAGGGAACCGCCACGTATAGATGGAGCCAGGGTCTACCCATCAATGCATTATAGGTGATGTCTTGTGAGACGAACATGAATTCAGTGCTATTAACCAGGAAACCAAACCGATTCTTCATATGAATCTTTCCACACAGCCTATGTTCATTCTGATCATAACCTTGAATCTTTAGGTTAGAGGGATCCAGGTCTGCTTCAGACAACCTTAGTGTGTGGAGTGTTTGGGTCAAGATGATATTGATCCCAGAACCTATGTCAACAAGGCAGTGGTGAACTTCCACATCATTAATATGTCCTATCAAGTATAATGGGTAGAGTTTCCCCTATTTTGGGGAGCCTTCATCTTCTCCTGAGAATGAGATGATGACTTGGCATTCCACACACTCAGCTTCCTTGGCATGGAAGACTTCTGTGGCCGCTACCTCCATTTCAAACTAGAGAGGTCATCTTAAAGCCTCTATGAGGTCTTCACACATATATTCTAACTAGAGAAGATCCTAGAGGATTGAGAGATTTTTAGTGATGCTGGAAAGGCACTTAAGAACATCATACTTCTGTGTTAGGTGCACATTTCTACTGGAAGGAGGTATGACGGGCATTGCTAGTTGAACCAGCAGATTCTGGATGGTGTTGGGAATGTCTCATTTCTCACTAGTTAAACCATGAAATATAACTACTAGATAATTACTAGACAACTTAGGTTTGTCCATAGCTAAACATGCCTGATCGTGATGCGGTCGTGGTGGCTCTTCCTAATCAATGAGCATAAACAATGGCGGCTAAAAATCTAATGAGATAGGATGAGAGGATTGAACATGTTGATCTCTACACTGAACTTTCTATCTAGTCTTGGTAGTATGCATGACTTGTCTAGAGAAACTAGCCTAAGCATTCTGATAGTTCATGTATCCACGGTTACGTAGACGATGGCATCAACTGGGAACATTGGGAGGATCTTCCCGACACTCCTCATCATCGGGAACCATGTATGGGTCCACCAGCTCGATGGTATATACTGAGGCATACTCCTAGAAATCACTTGAGGAATCCTCTATTGTTGGGTGAATTATCGGGGGGCATGAAGTCACCAAGCATATGAGATGGCTTCAGCACCAGTGGGGGGCTTTGCTTTCCCTTGTGTCTTTGGTGTATTCTCTTTTGAGAGGAAGAAGGTTGAGATGTGAACGCAGTAGAAACAACTGGGGAAGGTGTAGTGGCTTTGAGAGGCTTGGTCTGATTCAGGCAGGCACAGATGATTCCATGGGAGTGATCAACTGCTCTGCGAGCCATCCAGTTGTCATGTTTCTGAGACCCATGACTGGAGACCTGCTATCATTCACCCTCACTATCACTGTTTAGATTTTAGGATACACATGCCACCTACGCCGAGGCTGGACCTAGCCTGACCACATTATTTTTAAACTGATCCTGAATCCATTACTTGATCACATAGCATTGTTTAAGGGTATGTCCAAGGAATAAGTGATATGGGAAATAGTTGGGGTGATCAGTGAGATCAGATTCTTGGGGCCTTCTATATTCTAGAAACTGCAAGATTTCCTGATCCACAACACTCTGGAAATATCTATGGAATAGAGCTTCTTCGAACAAGTGGGTTTGGTTACTCTTATCCAGGAAAGGGACCATGAGATCCTATCCCTGATGGGGGGCTGGAGCCTGATGAGGAGGTCAAATCTGATTATCTAACCTAGGTAGAAATAGTGCATTACACGGTGGTGCCTTCCAATTTTGAGGTAAGTGGTACTGAACCTGAGGCTAATCCTAAGGCTGGGTCCCCTCAGTGAGGCTGTAGAGGAGGCTTTGTTGGCATTAACTCTAGTGGCCTGGGGGCCTCTACCTGTGAAATCATAGTAGTCTCAACCTTGGATGCTCTTCTTGTAGGGGTTGTGGGAGGCAACGAGCATGCCTATTTGGCCTGTTTTAAGTCTTCCTCTAGGCATTGAGACTTAACAGAGAAATCCCTGAATTCACTTGGGAAGTTTTAAGTGATTAGAGAAGGAACTAGTTCAGTCTTGATGTTTCCCACACACATCGTCAATAGCTTCTTTTGAGTCGGTGGCATATTGAGTGAATATGTGAGTCCCTTCCACCTAGCAACAAAGTCTATAATGCACTCATCTGGCCTTTTCTTGCACTTGAAGATGTCAATAATACTGGTCTTGTGAGTGTTGGAGGTAAACTGATATATAAACTACCTGTGAAGATCCTACCAACCAGCTATGGACTCGATGGGTAGTTGGTTGTACCAGAAAAATGTAGGCCATTCTAGTGTTTGTATGAAGTATCAGAGCTTGGCGACCTCTTGTTTCACTGGAGTTCCCAGCATGGGTCCATACCTTGAGATGAAGTGGGCCAGATGCTGCAGGGGGTTTCTCATCCCATTTAAGGGGGAAAAGGTAGGATTCCCAAAGCCCGGTGTGCTATCATATCATCCACCCATACCAGATATGGCTTGCCATCAAGTGGGATCACCACCTATCAGGTTTCAAGGGCCTCAAGGTGAGTAATGATACAGATCATTGGATCATCCTAAAAATGGTTTATATCCTATAAATGATCCCTAACCACTAGTGCCTTTGTGGTTTCTTCAATATGATAGGCGGGTCCAGTGGATCATAGAGTGGCTATTGGAATGACCTGAGGAGCTGTTGGAGGGATGACCTGTGGAACAGTTGGGGGAGAAACCTGAATAGAAACTTGAGGGGATTATAGGGGAATGTCTTGTGGCATTGGAGGAAGGTTCTCACACAACTTGGGCGGATTTAGTGATACACACTGTGGCTGTTTTCCATAAGTTATGACCTCTATCCTATCATGATATGCAAGGTTGTTGAGATCAATGGGAGGCAACTCACATGGGGGATCCTATACCTACCTATGATGCCCTAGTTGAGGATGATTGAGATCATACCAAGGATCACCATAGTCTGGAAGCCGCTCTACAATGCGCTCATCGGGGATCTCATCAATTACTTTCTATTGTTTTTCAAGATATTGAAGCAGTGCGACCTTCTTGGGATCCTCCTTCATTTTCTGCACTGAACTAGCTGGGTCAGAGGGATTATCAGTCTTAGTGTTCCCTTTTCCCTTATTAGGGTCCCAACTGAGGCGCAATGACTCAGTGGGGTCTGTAAGGCTAAGTAAGTGTCTTTGATGGTGAGTGAAAATGCCTAGAGGATCCAATTATTGTGGTTTTGTTCCTAGAGGTAGGGTTTATTAAATGAGTCATACCTCAGTTTATTTATCTGTGAGATCAGATATGTTTATGGTGCGACTCTTGGTATCATATCCTTGATATCTCCAAGAAGGTCTGGTTTTCATTGAATCGAGCTGAAGTAGAGGGTAGCATACTATCCCCAACCATGGATTTGGACGTGTAGAGATGCCTCCTCAAGCACAATGAAGCTCTAAAAACATCATTACTGAAGATCTTGGTGATTATCAGGTAACGTAGGGTGCTGAGCCACAGGAATCACAACTAAATCAATAAGGTGGCATTGCTGGCCAATGTCGTCATAATGCTCCTAGCTTTTTGGATAATCCAATCGATGATGATGAAGATATAAGTGCCTCATCCCTAGGGTTCGGCGGAAACATATGACTTCATCCTGGGCAAGCGACCTTGGAATGCTGAATTATGAAGTAGCGTTTAGCCAAAATATCAGGGGAAGATGGTCCATGGTGAGAATACCCTAAAAAATCTTTCGTTAAGAATTGGGATTTGGCCCTAGGTTTCCCCATTCTTCAATTAGGGGTTACTGAGGAACTGGTAATGGTATTGATATAGACCATTGCGCCAGTGGGATGGTCAGTGGAGATTATGGTGTGTGGGATGACAAACTACTATATATTGGGTTGTTAACTAAGGATTATACTAACTGCATAACCACATCCCTATAGGATGGGGTATCGATCGCGGATTCCTATGTCAGGATGGCGATTGCTGGTGGTGAATCTAGGAGATTTTCATCATCCACAAGTCCCCATAACAACTCTTCATGATCTCTGGTCAAGGTAGAGAATGATCCTAGTGACGACAGAGTGGAATCCATGGCCAAGCCTTAAAAGGGAGCCAAATCTTCCTCCTCCTGCATATATCTGCGAAGGGACTCAAGAATCTGGTTCATTTCACTTTTTGAAAGGATGAAGATTATGCACCTTATTCCTACCATAGACTATGATACATAGTATCGGGTCTATGGATCCATCGTTGAATCACACTTTGCTTCAGAGTCTGAAAAGTGGACTAGATTGACAGTGATCTGGTGTTATGTAGGATTCTTCCTTCGGCGGCGACGACTCACCTTTCTGCCCCAGGACGGTTCCTCAGTGTAGGGTAAATATTTTACATGGGGATTACCTCTGTGAAAGATGGTGCTGGAGCATGGAGGGCCTCTGCTGGAGATGATAGAAACATGGAAGAAACCTCCATGCTTGATGTCATTAGAGTGGGAAGGACCTCCGCTTTGGGTGCTGACAAGGACATGGGGAGGTCCTCCATGTTGGATGAGAGAGTGGGAAGAACCTCTACTTGGATAAAATAGGGTGAGATGGGAACCTGGGTAGATATTGAATGGAAAAAGGGGAGGCCCCCCATGCTGAGTGTGGGATGTATAGGGAAGACCTACGTGGTTAGCAGTGATGGAGCGGGGAGGGCCTTCGCTGGAGCTGGTGAGAACATGGAGGAAACCTCTATGCCGGTTGGTAGTGGTGTTATGAGGAGGGACTTCATGCTAATCAATCTGAACATGAGGAGGACCTTTGTGTTGATGGGTTGTGGGGAGAGGAGGACCTTTGCATTGATAACCTGAAATATGGGGAAAATATCTATACTTGGGATCACATGCACGGGGAGGACCTCAGTGTTGAACATCAATAAGATGGGGAGGACCTCCAATCAGACTGAAAATGGAAGCATGGAGAGAAATCCCATGTTGTGTGTGAGAGAAAGGAGGACCTCCACCCTGGCTAGTGATGGTATGGGGAGGGCCTCTATAATGGATCTGGACGTCATGGGTTGGCCTGCGATGACTGTTTCTCGCATCGGTAATCGGAAGAGTCCGGCCAGCCTTCCCATTGGATGGTTGGGGTCCCAATACCGGTCGATCATAGAGGTTACCCTAATCTATAATAACAAGTATTTGGTAGTATGCATTGGTGGTGGCACGGGCCACTGAATCTGTAGAAGATGATGCCCCCTGATGGAAATCTTTCTGAGCTTGTGTTCAATGTTGGCATCGGGTTAGCCGAGTTAGGTCCGATGACATAAGGGTAGAAACCACCTATTCCTTGGCCTGAGAGACCGGATGGTGGTGTTGACGCAGCCTGGTGGGATCTCTCCTAGGCAGCTCTCAGGTGAAGGTCGAAGCCGGGATGACTCGAGTGTCCCTTACCTCATTGGCATAGGGGAACGAGTTGTAGGAACATTCTGGGGAGAGGCTCCCAAAATTATTGGACGTCGAAGTGAGGAGTAGTGGATCCCTGTACGGCCCTTGGAGGTGGCGATGACGATGATGCAAAGAGGACTCTAGATCTTGGTGGGCCATATCCCTCATTGGGATGACCCCTCTTATTCATATTGTTGAATGAGAGTATCAATCACCCTCCTATGGATGATCTTGGGGGGTGATACGGGGCATGAGCACCCAACAACTGTGGTTGTGGGGGATATCATGGTAGAGGTGGATCTGTGCTGAGTTGTTGCATTGGAATTTCCCCTACCCTTGCATCTACGGGTGGGAGGTGATTGGTTTCCTGTGGATGCAGATTGGGTCCTATAGAGTAGGAAGATTCATCCATCAACACATATGTTAGGAAAATAATGCTCAATGCATCATCATCGTTTAGTCTTCCATGATTGGAGAGAGAAATATTCACACTAACAATTCCATAGACCAGAATTCTCCATGATCAACTACCCTAAATTCTGGTGAGTTTCACGCCAGGCCCACTATTTTCTTAGTGGGACCTAGCATCAGATATCTAATTTCGGTGACATGCTCATTTGATGATGTCTCAAGCACTACTAATCCCCATAGTTGGAGGAGAACTAGTTCACTTCGGGTTCACCATTTCAATTTCTGATGCTTTCGTTGGGGCATGCCACCTCACTTCATCATTGACGGCAACAGACGCATCTTTTGCCCCACATTCCCTCTTTCCAAAGGCGGGCGACATTTATCACTTCTTCAGAGATGTATACTCCTTGATCAAAATGGGATGATGTAATGTTGGTCTCTCCTTTCATGGATTCCTCCTTGGAATTCGTCGCTGAGTTTGGGTCTCCCTTATAGATTAAGATACTTTTCATGAAACTCATTCACGATGTCATGTCTTTGTGGACACGGTTAATTATATTTCTTCTATCAGGACATTTTAAGGGGTCAAGTCAGTGAAGCAACCTTCAGTTAGGGGAGTAGTCATGTTGAGGCATTTTTGGAATGTCTTGATGCTGGAACACTAAAAAACATGTATTTTTCCTCATCAGAGGGCTTCTCAAGGGTGTAGAAACTTGAGGCTTCCCACATAAATCATGGCGTATCCTATTCCATAGGCATGTCTCCAAGGTTTTCTTTGGATTCCCATGTTTAACACGGGGCATGACACAAGTTTAACATCTAGCAGAGACAGATCTTACTGATTGAAACACTGATGAGAGATCATCAGGTGGGTACATCCCTGAGAGTGGGTACCTAGAAGGTTTAGCAAATGTATGGATCAAAATTCATAATGAGGATGGATCTAGGATGAGGTGTCCCAAAAAGGGAAGATATCACACTGTGAAGGCTAGTCTGGATGCCACAAAGGGCGGATCAGAGAGAGCGGTCCCCAAAAAGGGGAACACCAAGGTTTACCATTGGATGGGATTGAACCTCAGGGAGGCTTCCTACATACCCTGTGTAGAAGATAGGGATCAAAACCCATGTAGTTCGAAAGGGTTATTTGGGGATTACACATGGTTAGCGGCCTGGGTGCCGTAAAAATAGCAATGGGATGGATGACCTTACCATGATAAGGGAAATGTGATTAATCATATGGATGAGGCTTATTCATGGTTAGTAGTATAGGTGCCACTAAGGAGCAGCAATGATGGATGGCCTGATCTCGTCAGGATGTGGTGGCCCGGATGAGGACCGGGATGGATATGGAGGAAGTTTTGGAGGGTGAAGATAAATTATATGGAATCGAAATGAAGATGATGGTGCTAGGATTGAACCTTATGGAGGTTTCTTACGTATCCTGGTGGTTGGTAATCAAATTACACATAGTTCTTTATGGGGAGATGAGACACCTAAGGAGGCATCTCATGAAAATGGGTGCATGGATGGGGACCTGAAGGAAGTAGAACCCCCCAGGTTGTGGAATGATCTTCCCAAGACACAAAGGCTCAAGGGGGATCCATGATGGTAAATGGATGATGGGATTGAACCTAAGGGAGGCTTCCTACGTACCCCATTTATAATATGGGGATAAAAGTTCATGTAGTTCAATATGGGGCATGAAATCGGGGTGTACAAAAAGGACACAACCCTTCAACATGACGGGGCTTACGCATGGTTAGCAACCCATCGTAAGAGGGATACTCTTGGTTGGAGGGGTATGATGTGTGGGGCTTAGGCATGGTTAGTTAATCAGGACATGTGGTAAGGGTGTACACAAAGTACATCAACCCTTCGACATTATGGGTATTACACATGGTTATCATCCCATCGCAAGAGGGAAACTCTTGGTTGGAGGGGTATGATGTGTGGGGATTATGAATGGTTAGCTGCTTGGGACATGTGGTTGGGGTGTACACAAAGAACAGTAAACCTTCAATATGTTGGGGTTGATGCATGGTTATTATCCCATCTAGATGGATCAGGACACCCTAGGGAGGAAGATCCAAGAGATGTGTCCCAAAAAGGGAAGATGTCACATCAAGATAGTACATCCTTATAAGGGAGCACCAGAGTTTACCATTGATCTAGGTTGAACCTCAGGGAGGTTTTCTATGTACCCTATATATAAGATAGGGATCAAAACCCATGTAGTTTGAGGAAAGAAAGGAGCCCACAGTTTAACGTCATGCAGGATGAAAGTGAACCGATGTGAAGTGGTCGAGACAGATGGATGTTGGGCTTGAACCTCAGTGAGGCTTCCTACGTACCCTATGGAAGTCAGGGATCAAAGTCCACATAGTTCCGGATGGAGAAAAATGGGTGCATGGGGATTGCACAAGGTTATAATCCCATAGAGAATGTCAGGATCATTGCTTTCTCTAATCCCACTTGAGTCATGTTTGGTGTGAGAAACAAGAGGTAGCAGCAGACTCAATGATCGTGGTGAAAAAGATGTGGCCACGAGTAATGGTGAATATTGGGGCTTACTCTAGGAGGGTGACCCAATGTATGATAAGGATATGGTCATCATATAGGGAACATACTGTCAAGGTGTGTCAGGGATTATATAGAGACTACCCGAGGCACACACGGCGATAAAGTGCAAAGGGAAAGAGAAGGTGAATTGAAAAGGTGGGAAGTGAAAGGCTCTCGTTCCCATCCCTTATCTAGTCCTCTCAGGCCTGTCACATATGTGATGATCACATTTTAATGTCATGTGTTGAGGATGATGGGGTGCTTTCCAATTTAATGTCCTACAGCTCAGACTATGGGGACTCACTCCTCACCCCTTGGACTTACATAACTTGTATCAATCCACACTTGGAGAGGGGAAGGCATAAGAAATTCCAGGTGTTAACGAGGTGGAGGATTTCTCAATAGAGGGGTCCATGTTAGTAAGTTATGAGAGGAAAAAATAGTTGTTAGCGTACCTATACAATGAAGCATGAGGTAGGGAAACACAATATAGATCACCGCTCGAGGAATCCGGAAATCACTACGCACAATCCTAGAGGGACGCACAGAAGAGGTGCTCACAAAATAGGGATGTTGCGCGCAAGGGGAGATCAAACATGGTGCCTTAGAATGAATACAACACATGGAGCACAAAGGAAGGGGTACACACAAAATTGAAGGGTTGCGTGCAAAGTCAAAGGTTGCGTGTAAGTTTGGAGTCAAACGCATAAAGGGAAGGGGTCCAAGTACAATATGTGTTTGCACAAGGGTAAGTCTTGTGTGTAAGATGGATCTTTTGCGCACACTTGAATTTGGAAAAATGGAAATGGGAGAGGGTCAATCCCTATTGGTCCTGCCCAAAGGGGGACCCATAAGAGACCTGGTGCACAAGATCCAGTACCTTGACATGATGACTTTCATGTGGTTGTGGAAGGGGTCGTCTTATGCATACGGGAGTGACAGTTCGACTTTCAGAGTGTTTTTTCTAAGGGAGGGGGTACCCCTCTGTTTATAGGTGAAAATCTTGGTAGCGACACACAAGGTGTTCTATGCGGAAGTGGTCATTTGATGTCATATCGGGAATTCAGGAGGTTTGCACGTGGAACCATACTTTTGTGCACTAACTTAGCTTCTTTAGCGCATCTAACTTGTCCATTTTCAGGAGCTTAGAGTGAAAGAGCCCCTTTGATGTTGTATCGGGTGTGCAAGAGGTTTCCGTGCAGATTTCACTCTTATGCACAGGCTTCAAATCTTACACGCAGCTCCCTTGGGATCCTCGAGTTTGTTCATGAAATCAAAATGTGCCTTTGGGTTTCTTAAATATTCCAACCCATGGCCTCAAGCGGAATTCGGTGCCAAAATGTATCTTGTAGATACCTTCTTTTGAGACTATTGTTTTCTATATTTGACATGAGTCTTTTACTTACTTTCAGATTCCATATTTCATCATTTATGCTATCCACTTAATGATGATTTCATGGGAGTATTTTTTACCTTATCCTTTTCCTTAAAGGAATTTTACTTATGATCCTTGATCATCATGTATTTCCCCTTTAATTGTGCAACCATTTTATTCAATATTGAGCTAGCTTTCGATACAAATGTTCTCCCCTATTCATGTTGTGTCGTGAGAGGGATAATTCTCGCTTTTAACTCCTATATTACTATTTTTTCCTATATATTATGCAATTTATTCAAGTAGAACACTTAGATCCTTCATCTTTATGACCATATTTATTATTTCTACATTTATGACCACCTTTACTCTTCTTAACCTTTTATTTTTCATAGATAGATCTTCTATGAATGTAAAACTCACTTCATGCATAATCTCTCATTGATCCACCTTTTCACATTAGGCTTGGATATATTTTAAGTTGCTGTAATAACACCCTCTATATTGAAAACATGAAGTCATTGCCACTTCTTTCATGAAGTCTTCGGTTCATTCTTCTCCTGAATAGGAATCTGAATTTATAGATGTACAAGTATCAAGTAAAACAGTGATAGAAGTATACTTAACATCGATATCAATCCCACTTACCTCAGTGGGTGTGTACTCCTTCTTAGGAGTCTTTTTGTTTTTTTTTCTTTCCTTTCAATATAAGGTAGTCTTCTACAGATTTATTCATTGATTTTTCATTATAACATGATATGAAATCTTCTCCTAAAGTCGGTTCTTAAACCTTATTTACCCCAATGATTTCCCAAATATAATTTCTAGAGTCTTTTATATTTCTAATGTAGTGGCACAATGACAAGTGTTCTTGATTACTTCACCATACAATGATTTTACTAATATCTTATTTATCCTTGCATTACCAACCCTTTCACCATGCATAGTCAAATTAGAATCTTGAAAAACATACTATGTAACCTCATTTCCACAAGATTGTAGGAACATAAGAATTTCCTTATTTCAACGATCAAAATTTGTTCCTTTGAAATTTTTTAACTTCATCATTGACTCCATGTGAAAAAAATCCAAACAAATTTAGAAATTGAACTTTAAATCATAACCTTTTAGCTCTGATACCACTAGTTGGGACCAGGTTGACCAAGAATGGACCAAGGTGGGGAGTGGATCAGGGTGAACACTCATTTATATCTTTTTTTTTCTTTTATATCCCTTGGTATTTTTGGATCTTATTCCCATGTTAGTAGGAACATTTTCAATATCTTATTCTCTCTTTCACTTATCACACCGAATAGAAAAATAAATGTGGAAAGTAAATCATGAAAATGACACAATGATTTTACTTGATTCAATATGAAGGGATAATCCCATGAGCATATGATGACAATGTGAAGATGTACCAAAAATTAACACTACGCATTGTATGTGTTACAATAGGTTTAGTAAAAATGCATTGTCAGTCCTATGATCACTTTTCATTATTTACATTTTGTGTACTGCTAGGAGACAAGGCATGGATAGTTTATATACTTATGAACCCTCTTCAACAGTCTATATATGTGAGGGTATTTCCATGTTCAACATGAGACTTATCTTGCATCATAACTCCTGATTTGATTCTCTTTTGAACTTCACTTTATTTTTCTCTCCTTATTCTAGTCCAAATGAGATCAACACCTCAATGTGAGGGTTGAATTTTTGTCTTCCATAATATCACAACAACAAAAAATCCTTAAGAAAAGGATAGTTCTATACTAGAATTATCATGTTGCCTTCCTTATCTACCAACCAATTATAATAATGCATTTCCTTATCCTTCTTCTTTAAGCCTTCACTCTCTAAAAAAATCAAATATAGCAATGGAATCCTTGGTAGCTTACAAGATATATCAATATTTGTCTCACTTTCTCCAAAAATACTATAAGAAGTTATATAGGACTTAATACAACCAACCCCTTGATCCATCCATATCCTCCAGATAATCTTCAATCATTATAGATGTAACCCGTGATTTAATGTGGTCATAAACATGTATACAAAACTGAGTCAACTCCCAAAATATCCATCCAGATATTCTTCTTCTAAATACTAACTGAAACTATTAATTAATTTGAAAATAATCAGTTGGTGGTGTGACTTCTTCCTTTGTGGAATGGTATGCATATGCTCCAGCCTCTTCATGGTGTGATCACTAGTATTATGAAATGATTCTTGGTCAAAAAATATATCCAAAAAAATCCACCAAATAACTCCTTTAAAATTCCTCTGCATATCATTGTGCAATATCTCCAATATTTTAAACTCTCAATCTCATCGAGGCGTGTTACTAGTGTTTGTGGTGTGTTTATCCTTTTGTTTAAGATGTGTTGTAGTGAAACCATCCTCTATGGTGTAGAGGTTCCTAAATAACCAGAACAACCAAATCTCATCTAAACATCCTTCACGACACAACATTTTTCTTACAGTGTGGTAGATGTCAATCATGTTTTACGATATGACTTATTATGGTGTGAGCCTTGCTTCATAGTGTGGGAAACTTCATATCCCCAAAACTATTGAATTTCCCCTAACCATCTTCATGGCATGACCTTTGTGTTGTCGCATGTAACATAAACCTCAAAATCTATCAAAGTAAGAAAACTCCCACGACACCTAAATGGCCCATGTGTAATATTTTCATTACTCTTATGCTTTACTTTGTTCTTCTATACTTAGTTGCATTTTATAATTTTTACTTCACAATATGGTCATCAATTTTATGGCATGACTAACTGCATTTATCTTCTATATTCTCCAAATATCTTATGTGTCTTCAAAGAATATATACAAAGAAGGTTTTGTCTTTGTCGCATTTCAATTGCTTCCCCATAAAATCTTACAAATGAACATACTTTTCCATTTTTTTGACATCAGCACTAGTCGTGGCATGGCTCTTGTACTCACAATGTGAATGACTCCTATGTTTTCTCTATACTTATACTTGAAACACTTATACATATCCCAAACCATGTTATGTATACATGGAGAGTTTCTTCCTTTTGTCGTGTTTCATTGTACTCTATCCATGGTGTGAAGTTAGCACTCACATTGTGGTTTTTTCCTGACTCCAGTATGTCACTTAGCCTTCTCATTTCAACAATAACCTTCTTCAAACCACTACACGGCTTCCAAATCCATGACATTGATATATAAATATATTAAGGTGTGTCTTTTTCATTTCTCCACTAGTGCCACCAAATTCACCGCTTCTCTAAATCTTTCATAAAAATCTTTACTTTACCAAGTCTTCAACAACGCTTCTTCAGTGATTAACAAAAAATCCAACACTAAACACATCTTTGGGTCCAAAAAATACCTATCATGGGATACATTACAAATCATGTAGCTCATGAATTCTATCAATATCTATGTTTATCAAATGACAATATCTGATAAGACCTAAAACATAATCACTTGATCGAACTACTCAACTCTTGAGCCCCAATGATCATCATCCTCTACCTGCTTACCAACAATGAAAGAATACAATCATGTAAGGAAGTGTCGTGGATGCGTATATCTTTATTAGAATAAATTTCATTCCAATATCACATATTCAGGGTTCCTCTACCTAGAATGAGGCTCACCCTACATGGGTATCATAAATCAACAAATCACATGCCTTTCCTTATCAATACAATATTATTATCCTATTTAATAACCTCCATGGTAAGCTCAATCAATGATATCATAGTAGTTTAGTTCTGTGGACAATGTCCACATTAGACTCAAGATCAATAACGGGCGACAATTTGATTGGTTCACACCCGATACTCATCAACTCAAGACTTCATATAAATATTTTCCAAACAATACAATATCACATTGAAATGAATCCATAATCGTGATATGAAGTTAGAATCTAAATTACTTGGAACATTATTTTTACATCCAAAATCAATCATTATATCTTTGGTTCTAATATATAGAATTTTTATCTAGGGAAAACAATGAGAACATCAACTATCCAAAGCAATGGATGCGTGGATTCATAAAAAAACACATTAACTACTCCCTTGGTTCCCCCAATATGAACCATTATTCCCTACATAGAATGTGTATTCATCATAGACTAGACATATAAATATAAAGAATTTTCTCATACCTAATATGTACATTTCGTGAAGCACATTATTCCCTTAGGTGCAGTCAGTAAGCAACCTTGATCTGTGAATTTAAATACATCGACCACCCATATCAGTATCTTGTCTTAGTCTCCTCATGATTACCCCAAGTCCACGTGTACTTCCATTTCACAGCCATGAAAAAATCCTCACATCTGAATACTCTAAAATACAGTATATCTCTCAACTAAATGCTCTGAAACCACTCTATTATGACCAAGTTTGGTCGATACCCCACTTGGGTCAGTGGCAAGGTAGAGTAGGATCCCCAATGCCCACATCTTATCAGTCATGAGTTAGAGACTAGCATTGTGGATATAGATCTCATAGAATGAGAGGTATTATGTGTGAACATATTATAAAACTATAAAATTACATTCCCATGCATTATTGTCTCGCGTTCCCCAAAGCATGATATCAACCGGTGATGGAGTGAGATGATGACATTTGGGGATTTTACGCACGTCAATATCAGAGAATGAGAGAGATTGAAGGGTTTTTTGGTCCATTGAATTTTTTTGAACGCCCAAAAATTGTGTTGATACTAATTTTTATATTTATAAAAAAAATAATTGTTGAGTGTCCAAAAAATGATGATGTGTTAAATAATTTTTAATATTTATAAAAAATAACATTTTTATATTTAAAAATTAAAAATTAGTTTATGTTATAATATTTTTTAAAATTTTTAATCATTTGGAAAAAATTAATAATTTTTAATTTTATAAAAAAGGTATATAATTTTTGTTAAGCTATAAAAAATTGCAACATTTTATAATGAAATTAGTATAATCATTATTTTTTGTAAATACCGATGAAATTATTTAATAATGTTATAAAAATTTAAAATCCCTTTGCAAACATAGAAATTTATTATTTCTTTGATAACCATTAAAAATAAATTTCAAAATTTGTTACAATTTTACTAATCATCTTAAAAAATACTATATGTACACAAGCATAAAAAAATTATTTTTTTATAAAAGGATATAGAAGATATTTTTTTTGTAAACATACGACGTTATTATTTCTTTAAAAATAATTAAAATTTACTTTTTAATTATACATTTTTTATTATTCATCATAAAAAAAATATTATTTATTCACATTTATTAAAAACTTTTTTTCTATGAAAGAATATAAATTTTATTTTTAATTAATAAAAATCCATAAAAATTTAACTAAAAATGTTCATGTCAAAATTTTAGAATGAAGTTTCTGAAAAATCACTCTAGTGATTTTAAGATAAAAACTAAAAAATTGCAATGAGAAAATTATTAAAAAGTTTCATAAGAAATTCCAACTAAAAATCAAACTATATTATAGTAACATATCAAATTGAAAAATGATTATTCATTTAAAATCTCCAGAGGATAGTTACAATGTATTTTTTCACTGAAATTCCCGATAGAAGTTTCACTAGAATTTACAGCGGAAGTTTTACAGAAATTTATAGGGAAATTTTCAACTGAAAATTTTAAGTGGAGGTTGAAGTTACGAGTTGAATTTTCACTGGAATTTCCAGTTGAAGTTTCACTAGAATTTCCAGTTGAAGTTTCGCTGGAATTTTCAATTGAATTTTCACTTGAATTTGCAATGAAAGTTTCAATTGAAATTTTTATGTGGAAGTTGAAGTTTCCATTGAAATTTTCTAATGGAAATTTCATTAGAATTTATATTTGAACTTTCACTGGAATTTTACAGTGGAATTTTCACCCAAAGTTCCAATAGAAATTGCATTGGAATGTTCTAGTGAAAGTTTCATAGGAAGTTCCAATTGAAGTTTTACTAGAATTTTATAGTGGAAATTTCACTAGAAGTTCCAGTAGAAGTTGTGCTGTAATTTTCGTTGAAAGTTTCAACTGAATTTTTCAAGCGGATGTTGAAGTTACTATTGTAATTTCTAGTGAAAATTTGAACTAAAATTTTCAAGTGGACATTGAAGTTTCCACTGGAATTTTCTAGTGGAAGTTTCCATTGAAGTATTATGGTGGAAATTTTACTAAAATCCCCAATGAAAAATTCAAATGAAATTTTCAAGTGGAAGTTTCACTGAAATTTCCAATGGAAGTAGCACTGAAATTTCCAATGAAAGTTTCAACTAAAAATTTCAAGTGGAAGTTTAAGTTTCCACTAGAATTTTTCCGCTGGAGTTTCTAATGGAATTTTCCGATGGGAGTTTCCAATAAAATTTTCCATTGGAAGTTTCCACTGTAATTTCTAGTGAAAGTTTCAACTGGAATTTTCCAATGGAAACACAATAATTTTCCAATGAAAGTTTCCACATGATTTTTCAATTAGATGTTTCACTTGAATTTTTTAGAGGAAGTTGAGCTTTCCACTGAAATTTTCTATTGGGAATGTTATCCTTTTCACCAAAGTTTTTCTTTGAAAATTATCACATCAGTGCATTTTTCAATGTAATTTTTCATGTGATTTTTTAGTCAAAAAATCTAGTAAAATTTTAATTGTAAATTTTGAGTGAATTTTTTAACTAGAATTTTGCAATGAAATTTTAAAGAGGATTTTTTAGATGATATTTTCTAGTGTTATTTTCTACTATAAAATTACAATGAAACTTTAGGATTTTTTTTTGAATTTATTTAATGGAATTTTTTGTGCACATTTTGAATGCAATTTTCCAATATTAATTTTCAATGCAAATTATCATTATAAAATTCCAATAAATTTTTTGAAGTGGATTTTTCTATTTTAAAGTATCATTATGAATTGATTTTTTTTAAATACACATACAAGTTTTTTTGAATGTTTTTAAAAAATTATTAATTATCTCTAAATATAAAAAAAATGGATAACGATTTTTTACCTTTTTATAACAATTTCAAAACTATTGTTTTTTAAAGTAATTGTTTCCTTCTTTTTGAATTTAGTTTGAAATTATTATCTCCGATATATAAATATAAATTATTATTTTTATAAGATTTTAAAAAATTACTACACAATGCTAGTCATAAAAAATATTTTTTACACTGATAAAAAAGATGAATTAATTTTTTAAATGATTTAGAATTTTTAAATATTTTTAAAACAAATATTTCTTGCTTTTATAAATTAAGTTATAAAATATTTTTTAATGTATAATTACAAATTATTAAATCTATAAAGTTTTAAAAAATTAATAGTTAACTGTAAAAAAAATATTATATAGATAAACAATCTATTATTTGTCTTGTCACTTTTTACAATTTGCTGTAATTTTTGAAATTAATTTTTAACTATATTTTTAAGTGTAATACGCATGTTTTTTTAAAAAAAGAAAAAAAAGATCTCACAGCCAAACAAGTACTGTCACCACAAGAAACAATGGATTTAAATCATCTCAGGTTGGGCACCTGAACCTGACCCTCAGATTGGGTTTTTGGACCAAAATGCCCTTTGTTGTGCATTCTTGTTTTTTTTTATTTTTATGTTGTTGTTGCTCCTTATTCTTCACATATATATATGTATATATAATCTAATATTTACTATATATATTTAAAATATACAAACATATATTTACTATAATTATTATTAAATAGATTTATTATATGATATTTATTAATAATACAAACATACATAATAATATAAATATAACTATTGAAAGTATTATGTATATTTTAAATTTTATTATAGTGCAATTAGTATATATTGTTTATTATTCATGGAAAATAATTATATAAATATATGTATTGTTTTTATTACACACACGTATATATGATATTTATTATGATATTTATTATATATAATATTGATTATTTATATTTGAAATATGATAATTATTAATTAAACTACAAATTCCATAGGGAAATTTCCGGTGGAAATTTGCGCTATAAATTTCTAGTGAAAATTCCACTGGAAATTTCCACATGAAATTTACATTTTAGATTTGCACTTAAAATTAAAATGGAAATATATTAATACATAAATAAACAATGCAATTTTTTATTGGAAAGTTGCATTGAAGATTTGTATAAAAAACTTCTAGTGTGAATTGTAGGGATTTCTAAGGGTCTATAAACACTTTATAAATCATGTGTAAGTAAAGGAATTTATTCCCAAGATCCCTGAGTATATAATCTAGAAATGAAGAGTATTGTGAATGTGTGTACCTATCACTGTAATAACATTTACTCCAAATTTCCACATTAAACATTTATCGTAAAGTGCCATTCAAATTTCTAGTGGAAAATGTATATTTTTCATTATACATTTCCATTTAAAATTCACAGTGCGGGTTTGCACTGAAAATGTCTAATAAAATTTCTATGTATGATGGCAATTTTTAATGCACAAAAAAACACAAAGACAAATAGAAATACAAATATGTATGGTAATATTAAATTATAAATTTCAAGTGAAAAGTTACAGTCAAATTTTCTAATACGTATATACAAGGATCCATGTAAATCTGCATTGAGATTTTGTGTTTTACATTTACACTGTAAATCCCCAGTGAAATAAATCTATACTGAAAATTTTCAATGTAAATTTACAGTGCAAAATTTGAATGCATGTATGCATACATATATATGTGTGTGTGTGTGTGTGTGTATGTATGTATACAGATGTAAATATACAATATAATTTTATGTGTAATTTTACACTGGAGAGTCACATCATCCAATTGAAAATTCTCAGTCATTGGTGTAAATTTATACATAAGATTTAATTTTGAGTGCACATTTCAACTTAAATTTTATCATAGTTAAATTAAAAATTTGAATATAAAAAAACTAAAATAAATGCATATTTAAATCTGCAGTTCAAAAATATTAACATATAAAAAACAATGTAATTTTGCATAGAATCTTTGAACTGGACATTTCTTATGGAAAATTGCAGTGCAAACCTCAACTAGCAGTTCAAATTTATACATTAGATTACAATGAAGATATATTGATACATAAATAAAAAATATAAAATTTCATTGGAAATTTACACTAAAACCCTTTAGTGCAAATTTCCACTGTAAACCTTTTGTGCGAATTTCCATTAAAAACTCTTATTGCCAATTTCCATTCAAATTTCCAGCGGAGATTTTCAATGTATATTTTCCACTACAATTTCTTTTAAAATTCATAATAAAAATTTGCACTAAAAAATTCCAATAAAATTTCAATGTATGATGAGAATTTTCAATTAAAACAAGAAAACACAAAGACAAATGTACAAATACGAATAAACATGGTAATATTCAATTATAAACCTCAAGTGCAAATTTACAGTGGAAATTTTCAGAACACATATACAAACATCGATGTAAATTTGCATTGAAATTTTGTGTTTTACATTTACACTGTAGATCTCCACTAATATAAATCTATACTAAAATTTTTTAGTGAAAATTCACAATACAAATTTGAATACATTGTATATACATCCATATCATGTATATATACATCCGTATTCATGTATATATACATACATATTCATGTATAGATACATACATATTCATGTATATATACATACATATACATGTATACATACATGCATATACATGTATATGTACATACTAAATATAAATATACAATATAATTTTAAGTATAAATTTACACTAGAAAGTCACACAATCCCATTGAAAATTCCCAATGAAGACTGACGATGAAAGTTTAATGCTTTCAGTAGAATCTATGTTTGTTGTTGCAAGTGCATTCCTTGTATGATTTGTTTTCGGTGTAAGTTATTCCTTGCATGCTGATTCTATCGATCATAGATTTTATATGTATTTGAGTTTGATTTCACTTCCTAAGATCATATGATGGAAATTTTCATCACACATTTTCAATTCAAATTTCCACTTAGATTGCGAGTGAAAATAGATTAATACATAAATAAACAATGCAAATTTCCACTGGAAAATTGAAGTGAAATTTTGAAAAGAAAACTGTCATCTTAAATTTTTAGGTTGGATTTTCACTTCAATTACAAGTGAGAGTGACACAAATAAACTATGCAAAATTTTAGTAGAAATCTCCACTAAAATTTTCCTGTGAAAACTTTCCTTGAAAATTTCCAAGTTTATTTTTTATACATGATATATTTCATATTATAAATATACAACAAAATTTTTCAGTGAGAAATTTTAATACAAATTTTTAATGCATGCATACATAATATATTAATATATAAAAAACAATGTAAAATTTCAACGCAGATTTCCACCGACAAATTTAGAGTGAATAAATATAAAAAATGTATATAGTTAAAAAAATTATCAGCAGTTCTTATATATTTACAAACACATAACAAATTATTAATTATTGTTATACTTTTAGTTTTATTCACTATTATTATATATTTATTATTGTTTTATATTTCCAATTATATTTATTACCAATAAATTTTTATTATATATTTTGTTTTGATTTAATGTTTATGGGTTTGAGTTTTTTTTTTTAAATTGTATTGGATTGAAGGGTATTTAAGTTGAACTCATTCAAATAAATCAAATTATTTTTTAAAAATGAATATGATTTAAAATTTAGATCTTCCCACGACGCTAATCGGGAAACAACCACTATCCCCCAATATTGGCGGCGCCGGCTTTGGAGGGGGAGGCTCAGGCGACAAGACTAGAGGGGTCTTCTCCGACGATTCCATCGATCCCTCTTGCTCCGAAGGCACCGGCCATGTTTCAGGGTTCTCCGGACTTTCCGTTGTCGCCCTTGGAGTTCAAGGATGCAGCTGGATCTCTCGATCAGCGGCATTTTTGCGTTCATCTCTCTTCGGTAGTTGATATCGCCCGCGCCTGGTCGAACGAGCTTCGCCTGTGTGATAAGATATCCGGCGCTTCCTCCTCTTCCAATGGACGACGTATTTCAACAAGGGTCGTGACAGTAGCCGAGCGGCCCTTTGGATTCGATTGCTGGGGCTCCCTCCCCCTTTTCCGAACCTTTCAATCCTTGCTGGCATTGGTAATCAGATCGGTAATTTTCTGCGGGCCGATGATTCCACTTTGAGCTTGAAAGATACATCCTGCGCACGTATATGTGTCGGCGTGGAACCAGACTCTCCCTTGCCCAAGCGCATCCGGTTGATGGTCGACAACAAGGGTTTCTGGCAGCGGATCCAGTATGATTCCGAGCTTGGCTTCTGTGGGTTTTATCATTTGCTGGGTCACTGGACGGATGACTGTCGCCGGGCCAAGAGGCGTCGCTCTTGTTTCAAACAGGAGCCGACGGTTGATGCTCCTCACACGTCCCAGTCGGGCAAAGTTGATGGCCAGGGGTGGAGGGGTTTGTCTCCGGTGGGGGTCCGTCAGCCAAAGCACTGGGCAAGCACCCTTCCGTGGGGGCTGGACTTGGTTCTCCCCAGCTCTGCGAGACTCAGTCCTCTCCTCCTGTTGCCCCTCCTCAGGGGGATCCTTCATCATCCACCTCAGTGAAAGTGCACGTACAAGCAGTCCAAGGTAGCTCTGGGTGCGTTAATGCTGCTTCACTCTAGGAACAGGGAGGGCCATCCTGTCTCTGGAATGGGGTTGGGAGCAAACCAGATCAGGGGCACCATAGCAGCTGGTCTTTTTTTGCAACCCTCAACCGAACTCTTCCAAAGGCTGGTGAGTCTGGGATCAAATCCGAACGTATGGGTGTGATTTCAAGACTCAGAGCTAACAAGGAGAATAAGGAGAATCTTCTGTTCAGCGAACAGATATTTCACTCCCACAGTGGCAGGAGTCTCAACATCACCTCCAAACCGGCTTTTCTTCCCCTTCAGGAGGCCTTGAATGTCCAACAACAGAAATTTTGACAGAGGAATTGTTTTAGCAGGGTTCAGGGTGTGGTTCCGGAAAAGTGATGTATGGAAAACTGGAGTTGAAGTGTTGCAGCAGTTATGTTATGCATGTACAGCGTGGTTGTTGTTCGTTTTGAAGATTAACAAATGCTGCTAATGATAAGGCCATCTTTGATGTTGTTTGTAGGCATCCAAACACGCGAAAGGGAAGAGAGTGAAGAGGGAGAGAGGAGAATAGAGCCCAAAAAGGAGTCTCCCACTGAAGGATAGAGGAAGGAAGACGGTTTATCAAGTAGGTGGCGATAAGAATGACATCGCCCCAAAAATGCAGTGGTACCTGTCGGTGGAAGAGGAGGGCACGAGCAGTCTCCAGAATGTGTCTGTGGTTCCGCTCGACCACTCCATTCTGCTGGGGTGTATTAGGACATGAGGTCTGATGAAGGATGCCTTTTGTCTGGAGAAACTGCTGAAAGGGAGTGGAGAGATACTCACGCCCATTATCCGAGCAGAGACATTTTACAGAGATGGAGAATTGGTTCTGAACTTCATTGTAAAAGTTTTGGAAAGTGGAAAACACTTCGGAGCGTTCACGAAGGAGGTAAAGCCAAGTCATTCGCGAATAATCATCGATGAAAGATATATAGTATTTATATCCCATATTACTCGAAACGGTACAAGGACCCCAAACATCTGAATGAACCAGATCAAAAGGGTGTGAAGCCCGTGTATCCACGCGAGGAATGTATGTAGTGCGATGATGTTTCGCAAAAGTACATGACTCACAATGAAAAGAAAGATGTCGACTGAAGTCAGGAAAAAGCTGATGAATGGTGGATGCAAGCGGGTGTCCCAAGCAGGAATGAAGATCCAATGCTCGAGAAGAGGCAGACATGCAAGCGAGGGGTGCCGGGCCATCGAACATGTAAACCCCGTCCCGAAGCCGGCCTCTACAAAGTTCCCGGTTTGTAGCCTGCTCCTGAAACACAACACCAGTAGAGGTAAATATGACAGCATAGTTATAATCTTTTGTCAGCTTACTGATGGAAAGAAGATTAAAGGGACTGCGGGGCACGTGGGCCACAGAGGGTAGGTGTATCGATGGAGTCAGTGAGCATGCGCCGAAGCCCGCAATGGGGATAGTGGAGCCATCAGCGACAGTGATGGCTGATGAACCGGCATAAGGGCAGTAAGAGGTCAACATACCAACATCTCTGGTTAGGTGGTTGGAGGCACCAGAGTCCAGCATCTAGGCAGGGGAGCGACGACCGACAAAGGCAGCGGAGCGAACAGAATGGGTCACAGAAGCCGAGGATGGACCGGGTCCGACAGGGTCCCGTGGATCATGAGTCGGCCGGATGTCGGCCATAGACAGGTCCAGTGATGGGGGAAGGGTGGAGACTGTCGAGGACGCCTCCTGGACCGCGGTCTGTCCCTGCCGCGGGCGCTGGGATGGACGTCCATGCAGGACCCAATATCGGTCGATCGTGTGGCCAACCTTGCCACAATATTGACAGAGGGGACGTGGACGACCCTCGACACGACCACGTCCACGGGGACTGGAGGAGCGACCATTGCTTTGACCGAGGAGAGCCGAGTGGTCGATAATGGGGGCGAGAGGAGGTTGCTCAGCCGATGATAAACCTGAGGGATCTCTAGCGTCGACGGGCTAGCGAGCAGCTCGATTGCCGTGGCGGCAAACTCCGGAGCGAGGCTGCTGAGAAGGGTGGAGATGCAGAGTTGGTCCCGCTGGGTCTGAGCCTCTGCCGGAGTTTGGGGAATGGGCCACAACTCCTGAAACTCATCACGAAGCCCTTTCCATTCCATGAAGTAGGCGGTGAAGGACTGGTCCTGCTGTCGAACATGGGATAGACGCTGAAGTATTTCGAAAACCGGAGCCAGGTTGTTGGTCTCAGAATACATGATATTCAAGGAGTCCCAGAGTTCCTTGACTATATTTGCCGTGTGGGTGACATCTTTGACCGATCGTTCCATGAAATTGACCAGCATAGCGAAGATCTTGCTGTCGGCAAGCTTCCACGAACGATATTTGGGGTTAGTTGAAGTCGGGGAGGATCCTCAAGGTGATGATCAAGGTCCATCCCGGTTAGGGACATCACCACAGTCTTCCGCCAGATGAAAAAATTTGTGGAGTCCAACCGGTCATCCACAAGGCGGGTGGAAGCAGTAATCATCTGAGGCAGAGGGGAGGAGTCGGCCATGGAGGCGTCGTGCAGCGGTCTAAGACGCAGTAGGGGGCAACGCCAGAATTAGAGAAGTGTCGGGCATGCCGGGAAGCTGAGCACGCTGGGCGTAAGAGGAGCCGGGAGGAGCCCGGTGTGCCTGGACAGAGCCGGTCCGTTTGGAGGGAGTAGCCGGGGCCGGTTCGCGTGGACCGGGTCGCGGTTGGGCGGTAGTCGTGCACAGAGGAGGCCGCTGGGAGTGTTGCGCGTGCTGCGCGTAGAGGAGGGCGGGGTCGGCGCTTGATGAAGCGGCACAGGCAGGAGGGAGGGTCGCCGGGAGTGTTGCGCGCAGAGGAGGGCGGGGCCGACGCTCGATGAAGCGGCGCAGGCAGGAGGGAGGGCCGCCGGGGAAGCCGCGGGAGGTGTTGCGCGCACAGGAGGACCGCCGGGAGAGGCGCTGCGGACCGGTTCGGTCGCCGGGAGATGCGGGAGCCGGTGCGAGCAGTTGCGGGAGCTGAAACGACCGCCGGGGAAGGCGGAAGCCGTTGAGGAGGCGGGCGACGGGAAGCGACGGGAGGTGTGGGGGGGGGGGGGGCGCAGGCACCGGGAAGGGCCGGGAGGGTGCGTGGGAGCCGGACGGAGCCGCGTCAGAGGGTCGCGCTTGGGTGGAAGCCCGACGAGGCGACGGGATGGTCGCCATCGGGAGGCGCCGCGGCGGGGAGGGCTCGCGCGCAGGAGAAGCGGCCGCCGTGAGGGAGGGCGCACTGGGGAGCCGGACCGGGCAGGAGGCGCCGGGGAAAGAGGGTGCAAAAAATGCACCGGGGAGGCGGGCTGGACTTAGTCGGGAAAACCGCAAAGAAGAGCGGGGAAATAAAATTGGATGGAGGAGAGTTCGGGATTAGGTACCCTCTGATACCATGTAGGTTGAGAAACCCCCTTACCTCCAAAGAGAGGTGGAGGCCTTCTTTTATAGAATGAGAAGGCGGAATATACAACGGAGTATTCCGATGTGAGACTCGGGAATACCCATAAGAATAAAAAAGGGTTTAACAGTTTGGAGCACTTCTGGTATCTGCTTATCACTGCGGAAGGGAAAAGCTTTTAAAGGCAGTCTGATTCTGTACCATTGGCGTTCCGTGTTGGTTTGGGGACCTTTTGGTTCATCCGACACAAAGTAGTTGTGGTTTGTGGCTCATGCTGGTGCCACTACATTCGGTTTCATTATGCTGCAGTGGATGGCTTGGACTGGCATGGCTTCTGCTCCTCTCAGTCTTGAGGTGATTCTGTTTGTTACTTTTTGTTAATGCCCTGCACTTTGTTTTGTTTGCAGTGCTTTAGTTTTTGGGGTGGCTTTAAGTGTTTGTATGCGTCTGGTTGTTTGGTGGTGTGAACGTGGGTCATTGAACTGTGGTCTCTGTGGTCGTCGTAATTCTGGTCATGGATGTGAGGTTCCCACTCAACCTAAAAGCGGTTTTATTAAAAATCAAAAAATGGATTTGGAGGATTGAGCTATCCACCAGAAAACTCCCCAACAAATCCTACAAACCTATATATAGAAATAGGGGTGAGTACACCCACATGTTCTGTAGGCCATCCCCAAAAGGACTGAAAAAATCAAGCAATATCGTGCATAGATAATAGTGAAATAATAGAAATCATTAAGAAATTCTTTCATCTCACCTCACTATAATCCCAACCCGAGCTTCATCTAAGCCATCCTATATGTTTGAGCATGACCATATAGGCGATACACTTGTCTAACTGATTCTTAACTCACCAATATTCACACACTCCATAAACACAAGAATAAATACAAGCCTACACTACCCTCACAGAATAATAATAATAATAATAATATTAAGGCCCCTTGCAAACCACCCCCTCCAACCTAGAAAGTGGCAGTTCTACATTCTCACTTCTAATATCCAATAACCATTCTTTTATAGCACATCATATCATATCAAAAATATATTTGTCATAAACTTTGCCCCCTCTACATGAGGACTATCTCAACCTCATATCCACATCCATAGCTAGGGAGAGAACTATGTCTACTGGTTGGCTATCACACTTGCCACCTACTCAATATGTGGTAGGTCACACCTGACGAAACCTTCCTAATGTGGGGTTGAATATTGATTAGTACTCTCATATAATGAAATAATAGTAAATAGAGGAATCCACTTATATATCATTCATCATGGATCTGACATCAATGGTACCCCCAGTAGTATTGCATTTAGTACGCCCACATCAAGGAAACTAGTAGTAGAACATCGATGGAATGAGTAAACCCTTGGTGGCACTCCAATTGACATCACATATGGCACTCCCATATTATGATATTAATACCCATACCCAACAACAATGTTTTTTTTGAGGGGGGGGGGGGAGAAGGTAGAAGAAGTCCACACCAATAACCCTAACGCGAGGTTACGGTGAGGGCTTTTATCCTTTCCTCATAAGGGGTGAGGGGACACACCGGTAAAACGATGTGGGATGACAACATGCCTTTGTTTTTTTGAGGGAAGGAAAGGGTAGAAGGAGAAGTCCACACTAATAACCCTAATGCGGGGTTACGGTGAGGGCCTTTATCCTCTCCTCATAAGGGGGGAGGGGGACACACTGATAAACCGATGTGGGATGACAACATGCCTTTGTTTTTTTTTGAGGGAAAGAAAGGGTAGAAGAAGAAGTCCACATCAATAACCCTAACGCGGAGTTATGGTGAGGGCCTACCCAACAACAATGTTGGGTGTATGCAATCGCTCATGTAAATCGGCACAAAACAACTCACAAGTTGCAACACTACCCTTCACCTAGGAAACCATCTTAGGAGTGTATATCTATCATGTATCATGTCATAATTTATGTTTCATGCTCATCATAATCATCCTCTAAGTCATTATAATATCTATCATTATGTTGAGTTTGTAATATAAAATATGTTATATCAATCTTTAAGGGTTCACCTTTGACCAATAACCAGTCAGAACCTATCGTTGTCGAATACATCATTTCTTTATGTTTAAAGATCAAACGAGGGATTATCCTTTAGGCTCATCATCAAATGTTATCCCATAATCACCACCTTTGATGGTGTAGGGATAGAATTTTTTTGAGTATTGTAATCTAATACACCATTGAAACCTTAATTCTTGTCATAGTACCAATTATCAATAATCCTCATAACTTTTTCTATGTTTTGGGGTCCCATTAAAAATACTCCTATGATATTGTTATTAAAGTCATCGATCGTTATTTTATACATATATTCACGTCTAAAATATTAGTTTCACATTTTTACCAATTTCAAAGATCCAATTTGACAAATTGAGGGTGTTGTATTCAACTCATAAAAACGGTGTAGGTAATGCCATCAAAATTTTCCAGTTCATGGGCGTCATCAATCATACCACCTAGCCTCATTAATATTTTAAAACAAATCCCCTCAGACGAACCCCAATTCCCTTGAAAATATCACCATCATGATCTATGCAAGAAAACTACTGATTTTGATTATTTATTTTTCAAAATTGGCCATTATACCTAATTTTCATGTTTTTTTCCATTAATTTAAATTTATATCTATATATAAATACATATAAATGTATAATCATGATGATATTATTAATAAAAATAAAAATAATTATATCTATATTATTATTATTATTATTATTATTATTGTTTTGTTGTTATTGTTATTATTAATATCAATACCATCAGACATATTTCTCTTGCAATAATAACCCACTTTCAATCAACATAATTATCTTACAAATTTCTAACGCAAAACACACAAACTCGAGCGCGTGCGCACACGCACACGTGACATTGGGAAAGAAGTGGGCATTACCCATTACACTTGTTGTGTGTTTATTGCAAACCATTAGACCAATGATTGGATAGAATTGGTTCTCTGCCATTATCCCCGCTTCTAGCAAAGGTGATGTAGCAGTTCAGGTTTTATCGGATAACCACCTGTAGTGCCTCCTCCTCTGCCTCCCTCAAATCGAGCTTTGTGTATTTGCTTTAACCAGTTCATGACCTCACAACCTCAAGGGTTTTATTAGAGTCTAATAAGAATTATTAGAAGCAGCGAAAACAATTAAAACCCTTGTCCGAGGATCTCCCATGCAAGATAATATGAGACCTGCATAAAAACTGAAATGAAGAACATGTTGTAAACTGGCGTACCTTACACTGAAGAGCCACCGCATCATCTCCTTCACCTATGCCCATCTTCGAATGTGTTTGATAAAGATCACATGAGTGGCAGATAAAAGCAACCCACCTCCATGGGGTATCCACGGGCCAACCGAATCACATGTCGTACATGCAGGACTCCCCATCCTCCACGATGTGTTAGCATCTCATTACGCAGAGGTAAGGGAAATAGAGCTTTGGGTCAAGGAGTATCGGCCAAACGTGAAACAATCTCACACCCATCACACTGTCATTGCAAGGCAGTATTTATAAAAAACGCCGAGAACACTTCTCGGGCTCTTGCATTTATTATGCAGGAAAAATAAATGATAACAATTTATTGTTTTGTTGCAATCACATATTGCATAAAAAAATATACCCTATTGCGCATGCAAATCATAATTCACATGCAATACACACACACACACACAAGGCTTTAGGACATATCTCCATCACAACCGCCTCGATTGAAGCCACAAGGACTTCTGTGATCTTGATCAAGAAGAGTAGAGATTTAAAACAAAATGTTCTATTTGTTTCTATATCTAAATAGTTGATAGGGATAAGGATGCAAGACTCGGTTACACTCCCAGGAGATCGTTGCTCCACATGCCAAAACTCTGGCCCGCTTAAACTACAAAATAACCGAATAACTTCTCTTGACCCCAGGACTTGTACTAATACCCCCCCCCAAGGATTTCTACAAGCAATTTACAACACTGCCCCTTGACAGTTAGATTCCCCCCCCCAATGGTTTATTGCAAACCATTAGATCAATGATTGGATAGAATTGGTTCTCTGCCATTATCCCCACTTCTAGCAAAGGTGATGTAGCAGTTCAGGTTTTATCGGATAACCACCTGTAGCGCCTCCTCTGCCTCCCTCAAATCGAGCTTTCTATCTTTGCTTTAACCAGTTCACGACCTCACAACCTCAAGGGTTTTATTAGAGTCTAATATGAATTATTAGAAGCAGCGAAAACAATTAAAACCTGTTGGATCCTATTTAAGTTTAATGGGTATTTCTGAGTCCCACATCGGACTTACCCTCCTTGTAATTATTTTTACTCATCTATAAAAGAATACCTCCGCCCCACTTTGAGGTAAGGGAGGCAGGGGGTTTCTCAACCTACATGGTATCAGAGGGAAATTAATCCCGACCCTTCCTCCCCTGCGGATTCCCGGTTCTGTCCGGCCCCGCCTCTCTCCCCTCTGCCTTTGCCCTTCCCGGCGGGCCTCCCTCCTCTGCCCTAGGTGGCCACCCCCTTCCCCGGCGGCTCCCTCCTGAACTCCCGCTCGGCGGCCCTCCGTTCGCGCTGCTCCGACGGACTCCCCCCTGCCCCTGCATCTCCTGCCGGTGCGTCTCCCCTCCCGGCGCCCTCACCCAGCACCGGCCCCCCGACTCCAGGCGCGGCTCCCGACGACTCCTTCCGCCGGCCCGACGACTCCTCCCTGCTGCCCCGATATCGCGCGCGTCTCCCGTCGGCTCGACCCTGTCCCACCGCGCGGCTCCTGCATCTCCCGCTCCGCACCGCACTCATCCTCAACAACACCCGCCTTCTCCTTCGGCCGTTCCGGCTCCCGCAACAGCCAACAACAAACTCCCGCTTCTCCAGGCGAGAGATACACAACTGCTCCGCCTCTCCCGCTGGCCCGACGTCTCCTCCCGGCGAACCCATCTCCCTCAGGCGGTTCCCCGGCACCCCGTCGCACCTCTACCCGTGCGCGCCTCTGTTGCGGCTTCCGACCAGCCGCGACCTGGTCCACGCGAACCAGCCCCGGCTGCTCCCTCCAGACGGACCGGCTCCGTCCAGGCAACCCGGACTCCTCCCGGCTTTGCTCTGTCTCGGTCGACCGACTCCCTCCCGGCGAACCGGTCTAGGCGGCTCCCTCCAACCAGCGCCGGAGCTCCTTGACGTCCCAGCTCGAAGCCGCTCCGCAGAGTGCCCCTTAGGCCGGCTCTATCCTTCGGCCGTACCAGCACCAGGCTTGCCCGCGGCCACCGGCAGCAGATCCAGGTCGGCCGCTCACCTCGCGGCGCCTCCGGTCGTCCTCCCACCAGGCGACAGCGGCCCTCCAGTCCAGTGCTTCCTCTCGCAATCCAGGAATTTCCTGTTTTCTGGATCCAATGCGGTCATCCGGCCCCGCCCTCCCGTGGCACTCCCGACGACGTGTCGCTGGACAGTCTCCCGACGCTTCTCGGCTCCTGCATCCGATGTGGTCTCTCGGTCCGCCTCCAGCGGTTTCCCGACCCCGTCCTGAGCATCGACCCTCTTATCCAGCCACCATTGCTCAAACTGATAGCTCCACCGCCTGTCTATCTCATCGACCGTCAGTCTGGATGCTCGACTCCGGTGCGTCTCAACATCTCACAGGAGATTTTGGTATGTTCACTACCTACCATCCATCGACCAGTGCTTCTCCAATCACTGTTGCCGATGGATCAACAATCCCCATTGCGGGCTTTGACACATGCCTTTTGACCCCATCTATGAGTCTGCCTTCCGTTGCTCACGTTCCTCACAACCAGTTTAATCTTCTTTCCATCAGCCAACTCACCAAAGATTTAAACTGTGCTGCTATTTTTACATCTTCTGGTGTTGTATTTCAGGAGCGATCGACGAATCGGGAACTTGGTCGAGGTCATCTTCAGGCCGGGGTGTACATACTCGATATCCCACACCCTATTGCCTGCCCATCCACCTCAGCCCGTGCCCTTGACCTTCATTCTCGCCTTGGTCATCTGCCGGCTTCCGTCCTACATAAACTTTGCCCCCAATTTAGTCATAATCTTTCATTCCATTGCGAACCTTGCAAATTTACAAAACATCATCGGGTGACATATGTACCTCGCTTGGACCCGCGTGCTGCGAATCCTTTCGACCTTGTTCACTCCGATGTATGGGGTCCTTGCAGGGTTTCTAGCCAGCCCAGGTACCAGTATTATATTACCTTTATTGATGACTACTCCCGCATGACCTGGCTATACCTTCTTCGTGATCGGTCTGAAGTGTGTTCTACCTTTCAGACCTTCTACAATGAAATTCACTCAATTCTCAACCTCGCTGAAATCTCTCCGCTCCGACAATGGCCGAGAATATCTATCCTCCACCCTTCAGCAGTTTCTCAAGGATAAAGGCATCATTCACCAGACATCTTGCCCCGATACACCGCAGCAGAATGGAGTGGCCGAGCGGAAACCCCGCCATATTCTGGAGACTGCCCGTGCCCTCCTATTTCACATGAAGGTGCCTCTCCAATTTTGGTGCGATGCTATCTTGACTGCTACCTACCTCATTAACCGCCTCCCTTCTTCTATCCTTCAGGGGGAGACTCCTTTTCGGACTCTGTTCTCCTCTCTCCCTCCTCACTCCCTTCCCTTGCGTGTTTTTGGATGTCTCTGTTATGTCCGTGACACTCGACCCGGTCTCTCCAAACTCTCTCCTAAATCCCTCCGCTGCATATTCCTCGGCTATTCCCGTACTCAGCGCGGATATCGATGCTTCTCTTCGGACCTACGGCGGTATATCATCTCTGCTGACGTTTCGTTCGTTGAGAGCTCTCCTTTTTCACATCTCTCTCCCCATCCAGACACTGGCATTGATGATTGTCTTCCCCTCATCATCCACCCTCCACTAGTGTCTCCCCCTGCTGCTGCTGATCACCATTTTGGTGTGGTCTACTCTCGCCGCCCATTGCCTGTACCCCCTGTCCCGGCCGAGGACACCTTCGTCCCCGCTTCGTCCGATGCTCTTGCCCCGGCACCAGACGACTTGCCCATTGCACTCCGGAAAGGTACACGTTCGTGCCAGCGTACACCTTTATTTGTATCTTCGTACAGGGGTCTGTCAGCTCTGGAGACAGTATCGATTCCTCGAACCGTTGGTGATGCAAAATCTCACCCGGGGTGGCTAGCAGCAATGCGGGATGAATTGCAGGCTCTGGAAGAAAATCATACTTGGGATCTTGTTCCCCTTCCAGCAGACAGACAGACGGTTGGCAACAAATGGATTTACACTGTCCGGCTAAATCCCGATGGCACTCTCCATCGACTCAAAGCCCGCCTTGTGGCTAAGGGCTTTGCACAAACTTACGGGGTGGACTACTTTGATACATTCTCTCCAGTGGCCAAGATGACCTCCGTCTGATTATTCATCTCTCTCGTTGGCCTCTTCATCAGCTGGATGTCAAGAATGTCTTCCTCCATGGCTTTCTTGAGAAAGAGGTTTATCTGCAACAGCCACCCGGCTTTTGTGCCTCCGGCGCCGAGTCTCAAGTCTGTTGACTCCGCCGCTCTCTGTACGACCTCAAGCAATCTCCTCGTGTTTGGTTTGGCTGCTTCAGCACTGTTGTCACTGATTTTGGCCTCTCTCGAAGTATGAAAGATCACACAGTTTTTTACAGAACGACTCCTGCTGGCTGTATCCTCTTGGTGGTCTATGTGGATGATATCATCATCACAGGGAGCGACTCCACAGGAATCGTCAACCTCAAGGCGCATCTTCACCACCACTTTCACACCAAAGATCTTGGTCCCCTCACCTACTTCCTTGGCATCTAGGTCTCCCGTTCTGAGGACACTATCTCTCTCTGCCAACGCAAGTATGCTCTTGATATCTTGCAGGATGCAGGTTTGAGCACAGTAACTGCAGTGAACACTCCTCTTGAGCCTGGGGAACGCTCTCTCCATACCGACTCAGAATCATTTTCTCATCCCGAGAGCTATCGACGTCTGGTGGGTAAACTTAACTACCTCACCATGACGCGACCAGACATTGCTTGCGCCGTTGGCAAAGTCAGCCAGTTCATGGAGAATCCAACCAGATCTCAGTGGGATGCTGTCCTCCGCATTGCCAAATACATCAAGAAAGACCCTACACGTGACCTTCAGTACTCACATCATGCTCATTTGGATGTTGAGGCCTTCTGTGATGCGGACTATGCAGGTTGCCTCGCTACCCGCAAGTCTACTTCGGAATTCGCCGTGTTCTTTGCCGGTAACCTCATCTCCTGGCGCAGCAAGAAGCAGACTGTCGTCTCCAGATCGAGTGCAGATGCCGAATACCGCGCCATGGCCACGACCACCACTGAGATCCTCTGGCTTCGTCATCTCCTCCATGAGCTCGGCTTCCCGGCACACACCTCTGCTCATATCTGGTGTGATAATCAGGCAGCCACAAAGATTGCCTCGAATCCCGTCTTCCATGAACTGACGAAGCATATCGAGGTGGGCTGCCACTTTCTTCGCCACCATCTGGAGCAGCAACATATCAGCTTTGGTCATATTCCGACAGCAGATCAGCTTGCCGACATCTTCACCAAAGGCCTCCCAGGAGCTCACCTTGACTCTCTCACTACCGGGTTGGGTATTCACAGCATCCATGGCCCAGCTTGAGGGGGAGTATGAGATGGTCTTTATGTCTTGTCATCTTTTTCTTTGTGGGACTCGATCCAATCTGGGCATGTCCAGCTTGAGGGGAAGTGTTGGATCCCATTTAAGTTTAATGGGTATTTTTGAGTCCCACATCGGACTTACCCTTCTTGTAATTATTTTTACTCATCTATAAAAGAATGCCTCCGCCTCACTTTGAGGTAAGGGAAGCAGGGGGTTTCTCAACCTACAAAACCCTTGTCCGAGGATCTCCCATGCAAGATAATATGAAACCTGCATAAAAACCGAAATGAAGAACATGTTGTAAACTGGCGCACCTTACACCGAAGAGCCACCACATCATCTCCTTCACCTACGTCCATCTTCGAATGTGTTTGATAAAGATCACATGAGTGGCAGATAAAAGCACCCCACCTCCATGGGGTATCCACGGGCCAACCGAATCACATGTCGTACATGCAGGACTCCCCATCCTCCACGATGTGCTAGCATCTCATTACGCAAAGAGGTAAGGGAAATAGAGCTTTGGGTCAAGGAGTATCGGCCAAACGTGAAACAATCTCACACCCATCACATTGTCATTGCAAGGCAGTATTTATAAAAATCACCGAGAACACTTCTCGGGCTCTTGCATTTATTATGCAGGAAAAATAAATGATAACAATTTATTGTTTTGTTGCAATCACATATTGCATAAAAAAATGTACCCTATTGTGCATGCAAATCATAATTCACATGCAATACACACACAAGGCTTTAGGACATATCTTCATCACAACCGCCTCGATTGAAGCCACAAGGACTTGTGTGATCTTGATCAAGAAGAGTAGAGATTTAAAACAAAATGTTCTCTTTGTTTCTATATCTAAATAGTTGATAGGGATAAGGATGCAAGACTCGGTTACACTCCCAAGAGATCGCTGCTTCACATGCCAAAACTCCGGCCCGCTTAAACTACAAAATAACCGAATGACTTCTCTTGATCCCAGGACTTGTACTAATACCCCCCCCCCCCCCCCAAGGATTTCTACAAGCAATTGACAACACTGCCCATTGACAGTTAGATTCCTCCCCTTTACGCCCCTCCTTTGATACGTGTAAAGCAAGGGTGGACGAGATTGACAACCTGGCAGTTTGCCAAGAGTACCCCCCTCCAGGTTCCTATCTTCTCCTTCCCCTTGAGATACCATCTTCCCAGGTTGCTTCTTCGATAGATCTGTCCTGCCACTTTATCAACCACTTCCCTCGAGTCTTCTTTGCTAGAACTGCTACCAGAGAGTCCTCATCTTCAGAAAATTCAGCCGGCAAGGGTTCTTCAATAGAATGATGGCCCACTATTGGTTTCAACTGAGATACATGAAACATCAGATGTATTTTGCTCGCTTCAGGAAGTTCAAGCCTATAGGTAACGACCCCAATCTTTGCTGAACTGGAAATGACCCATAATATCCAGCATTCATTTTCTGATTAATCTTAGTAACAACCCCCCCGACTTGTTTGGTCTTTAGCTTTACCCAAACTAGATCCCCCACATTGGAAGTCAACCTCCCTCTGGCGCTGGTTGACAAATTTTGCCATAATTTGCTGTGCTCGTGGAAGATTCATCTGCAATTGTTTCAAAGCCTCATCTCGATGAACTAGCGCAGTGGCTACTGCTTCAACCACTGTTTCCCCTCTATTATAGTGCAAAATGTGTGGTTGTTTGCGGCCATTTACAATCTCGAATGGTGTTTTCCCCGTAGAGGTATGGAAAGAGGTATTTTAGCTGAACTTTGCCCAGACTAACCACATTATCCACTGTTTCAGATGACTAGAAGAGAAACCCCGCAAATATACTTCCAAACACCTATTCCCTACCTTAATTTGGCCGTCGCTTTAGGGATGATAAAAGGAGCTCATTTTAATGCTGTTCCTTGTAACTTGAAGAGTTCTTGTCGAAACAAGCTCGTGAACAAATGATCTGTCACTGACTATAGCATTTGGGATACCGTGTCGTCTCACTATTTTTTTCATAAATACTTCTTGAACTGTCTTTGCAGTATAAGGGTGCTTAAGTAGTATGAAATGGACGCACTTACTAAGCCTGTCTACCATCACCAAGACCACTTCAAAACCCTGTGACTTGGGCAGTCTGGATATAAAATCTATACACACTTCTCCCCCTACCATATCCGGAATTGGCAGCGGCTGTATCAGTCCAGTTGGACTTAAGTCTCATACTTGTTCTTTTGGCACACCTTGCGATTCCGAATAAACTGCTGCACTCGAGTCATTCCCGCCCAAAAAATTCCATTCGCAAACTGCTTATAGGTCTTCAAATATCCCAAATGTCCTCCCGCTGGAGATGAATGACAGAGCTGTAACAATTTTGGAATTAAAACTGATTTCCTGGTTAAGACCAGTCCGTTTTTATAAAATAGGATGCTGTTTTGGGTTGTGTATCCAGGCTTGGCAGTACAATCTTCATGCAAGGCTTCTATTAATTCTCTTAAATCTTCATCCTGAAGTATTTCTTCCTACTTACTGCAAAAATTCTCCTTGTTTACTCTAGATAGAGCATCTGCTGCTGAATTCAACTTTCCCGGCTTATAAATGACTTCAAATCATAGCCTAAAAGCTTAGCTTGCCAACATTGCTGGTCCATTGACACAATCCATTCAACATACACTTAAGGCTTCGATGATCAATATAGACTTCAAATCGTCTACCCATCAAATATTGCTTCCAATGTTGATTGGACAACACCAATGTCACGACCCGTCCCCCGGGGCCCGTGCCGTGACTACCCCAAACCCGCCTTTCATAGGCCAGGGGCTGACGACTAGCACCGAAAGACGTATTCCCTAAAACCGGGAAGACATTGCCTTTATATCCTGTAAACACACTCAACCAAACACATAGCAAGATACGAACACAAGTAAACTGTATAGTAAAAAGAGTGTGTACAGTAAGTAAAAGGGGTCAGAATACAAGCCCAATTGGAAAGTACAAGAAAACTGGAAAGTACAAGTAAACTGAAACAACTCCTGTGAACACCCGCCAAGGATCCTACCTGAAGGGTAGGTACAGCTCTTGAATGGTCATCTCTGCGGTACGCCTCGTCTAAGGTCCACCTCCGAGCTACCTCCAGTTCTGGTACTCTCGTCCTCAGTCAGCGCTGTCCGTCGTCTGCACCAAACACAACAAGGTGCGGGCGTAGCCCGTGCAAGGGTGAGTATAACGATACTCAGTAGGGACCCCGAGACCCTCAAAGGTCTCATAAAATCCACAAAGGATAAACCACAAAGCATGAAAACAACTGTCAACTGTACTTAGGTATATGCCCATACATATACTTAAGTTATCAAGTATACCCATCTCATTCATGAGGAAACACAAGACCCAACTCATTAGCTCAAAGCTCAACTATTCCATGAAGGAAATAATATCACGAAGGTAACACCACGAAGGTAAGTACCACAAAGGTAGCGCCACACAGAAGAATACCACAGAGGTATCACCACGAAGGAAAGTACCGCACAGGTTCGCCACACAGAAGAATACCACTAAGGTATCATCACGAAGGAAAGTACCACACAGGTATGCCACACAGAAGAATACCACAAAGGTATTACCACGAAGGTAAGTACCACACAGGTACGCCACACAGAAGAATACCACAAAGGTATCACCACGAAGGAAAATACCACACAGGTACGCCACACAGAAGAATACCACCAAGGTTTCACCATGAAGGAAAGTACCACACAGGTACGCCACACAGAAGAATACTACAAAAGTATCACCACGAAGGTAATTACCACACAGGTACGCCACACAGAAGAATACCACAAAGGTATCACCAAGAAGGAAAGTACCACACAGGTACGTCACACAGAAGAATACCACCAAGGTATCAACACGAAGGAAAGTACCACATAGGTACGCCACACAGAAGAATACCACAAAGGTATCACCACGAAGGTAAGGACTCAGCTCACACCAGGTATAAGTTAGGTACAGTAGTAGAGATGATTAGATGTAACTACTGAATCATCTTACTCTGTTAAGAGGCAGACCCACATAGGATCCTAAATCATCATCAGACCCACACAGGATCCTAGTATATCACCAGACCCACACAGGATCCTAGTACATCATTAGACACACACAGGATCCTAGTACATCATCAGACCCACACAAGATCCCAGTACATCATCAGACCCACACAGGATCCTAGTACACCATCAGACCCACACATTATCTTAGTACAGCAGACCCACGAAGGATCTTAGAGTAGTCCCGCATGGATTCCTAGAGGGGATCCATGTGGGACCCTCAAACACAGACCCACGTAGGATCCCGAAGCACAGAACTACATAGGATCACTTTCTCATGTTACAGTCAGCTACATGGTTCCTACACTAAGCTCGCTTGTCTCCGGGAGGGTTCGCTCCTCAAGCCACTGATCGATACTCCAACTGCCACGAAGTCCCACGAAGAAGTATCACAAAGGGCTGCCACGTCATAGGGGTCTCAACGCAACAGATGGTGCGTCAAACGGACGCCCGATCTGTAAGTTATTAGCCTTTTAGTCCCGAGGGTCCGGTTGGATTTGTGCTCGATCCAACCCGACTGTACCCCAACTTTATCCAAATCTCAAGTGGGGTATATCAAAAGGACCGTCTCGCTCCAAGGTTTCCGGCGCCGCAGACGGTACGTCAAACGGACGCTCGTAGCTCAAGATATGGCCGAAAGAACGTATAGGGTTGAAACTGGTCCGGGTCCGGTCTGACCCGGCCCGACCTGGCCCGGGCCGCCCGACCTGGTTCGGGTCGACCCGGTCCGACCCAGGTCTGGCCCTGGGTCCGGCCCGGCCCGCCGGTGCGGCCCGACCCAAACTGTAGGGGCCCAGGTATGATAGTCGAGATCTCTACGAGTTGAGTTGACGGTGTGGAGTCGTATGACAACTCCACACCGTTAGTTCTCGGTATAATATAGGTAGTAGAGCCGGGTGGACATACCTCTACTACTTAAACTATATTATACCGACTGTGGATTGGATCGTCAATGCCCGATGCGGAACGTCAGTGCATCCAATAGTGGGCATCTGGGTTCCTTGTTCCAGTTCTCTGGAGATGCCAAACGAGCAGTAGTTGAATGGATATCCTCTGGTGCAGCAACAAAACAATCTTGGGCCTCGACTCCAAAACATGTCCGTTCCACTCTACTCGACTCTTTTTGATCGGATCACGCAGCGTCACCACGTGGTTCCCAATAGCAGTTTAAGCATTCCCGACACCCAAATCAAATCAGCCCTGCCGAGTTGCCAACATCGCATAAGAGCATCCAGTCCCTCAATGCCACCAATGTAGTCTATCATACAGTTCACGCGGGATTGACCCTGGGCCGAGACTATTAGAGCAGAGTATTGACTATTAGAGTAGATTACTGACTATTAGAGTAGAGTACCGAGTTGTATTGCGTAACGAAACCTCTTCTAATAGCCGACTATATAGAATAAAGTACTGAGCTAATCAATAGGGGATAGACCTAAGGGAGTTCCCTTCATCAGTATAAAGAAGCTAAGAGCACAGCAGACAACGCAAACAAGCAGACATGCAGCCGTGCGAGACTAGTGCTTCTATCAAGTGTGAAGCAAATCGGTTCACTCCACAGGAATTAGTCCGAAGGGGGAAGCGGGTCGGATCAGCCAACCCCCCTCCTCTGCCGCCACAATACATCAAGGGATCAAATTCGCATGCATTGGCACTTGTGGCATCTTTGAAGAAAATAGATGCAATCCCTCTGGTCGTGAAAACATCTTGGAAGGGGAGATCTTCCACCTGCTCTTAGAACTGACAAAGCACGACACATACTGGAATTATTTGTCTTCTGGGTCACCGCAATTGATATCCATTTCATTTACTAACTAGTACTAGTACATTACATGCACCACTTTCAAAAAACCATTTGCCTTGGTATATTCAAATTACCAACTAGAGAAAGGAAGGGCAACAGCTCTCCAGCTCCACTTGAGTCCCTATCCCTTCCCGATGTCGCTTCCTTTGATTTGAATTAATGAGGAACGAAAGCCCATGCAAGCGACAAATACTCTTCTAATAGGCTGAAGTAGGCCCTCCTTGGCTATGGCTATTAGCTTACCGGCGACTCGAGGAGAGCAACTGAGAAGGGGGAAGTTGAGAGCGCTTGACGGCTAGTTTACAATCCGACTGTGATTGGGGGATAGAATATACCCGGGAATTAGCTACCCGGGTACCTAGATGGAGTACCAGCTCCATCCGAGTACAAATCCCCCGCTCGGTTACTCTGATTCCGGTTGGAGTAACACCTTATGCCCTGGTGAGGACTCAGGGGTGCCGCATGGAAGAGGGCGACAACTGCGAAGAGGCATAGGAAGCTATGAGCAAGCTGTGGTGAATCAGGTGGTTGCTAATAACCTCGCTTGGGAATTGCCGTGGTCTTTTCCCCCTAATCTACCATTTCTTTGTAGAGAGTCCCCCTATCTCGTGTAGCGTCCACCCCATTTTGACCCCCTAGTGAAAACCAGCTCCCAGCCTTCGGGCTCTGTACTTATCTTATCCGGTGCCGACCTCTCGTCAGGGAGGTTAGGCAGGTGAAAGATACAACCTGTAATACCGAATTGGGGGTTAGCCAAGGCAATACACGCACTCATTGGAAACGAGGTTGCGGGGACAAACGGCGCTTGGAATCAGGACTATATAGACAGAGTACCTGTCGGGGGCGATTGGTGTTTCTGGCGGTAGGGACGGGTATTCTTATAATATAGGTCTATACCAGACTAGTAGTAGACGGATGGAAGTGAGGTCGAATCAGGCGGAAGAGGTGTCTCTTTTGAGGGTGTGGTGGTAGGAACAACCGGAGGGAAGCGAGTTGGGCATAGGTTTTCTAGATTGAATTCCGATGCCGCAACTGGATGCATTCACCTATTGGACACAATTCATCTGGTTATGCCTAGTACTCTCGACATACTATATATATGTGAGCCTGGTTGGAGTTCGGGGGTTGAGCTGCATTCGGAAAGGCACCCCTCAATATATAAGAATTGACACAGAATTGTCTTCACTGGTTATGACCCTGGTCGAATTCAATGATTGAAAAGTTGCCCAAGAAACTAAGCGAGAAGATGGATCAGCAGCCTTAGAGCAGATCGAAGGCTATCAATTTGATGGCCAGTTCAGTGTAAAACATCTCACGTGAGGGACCATAATGTTTCTCAAATCGACTAGTTAGAGGCTCGAGAATGGGGTCTAGGAAGACAAGTACTCTGTCTATATAGTAAAGTACACTATATAGAAGAGTACCTGAGATTAGCCTGAGGCCGTGCTAACGAATTGAGCAAGCTACCTTGAGCTGATTGGAATGGTGGACTTCGACACTATATAGGCAGAGTACCTGGTTTTGTCCATTCGATTGGCTAGTCCAGCTTTCCCCCTTTCTCTTAGTTCGTGTGTCTCACGACCCGCCCTCGGGGTCCGTGCCGTGACTACCCCAGGCCCGCCTTCCATAGGCCAGGGGCTGGCGTCTAGCACCAAGGCGTAAATCCCGGTAAAAAGGGAAGACATTGCCTTTGAAAAGTAAACAAACACCACAGAGTAAGCAAGCGGAAAGTAAACACTAAGCAAAAGTAGAGTACAACTGAAAGTGCGGAAAAGTAAATGGGCCAGTATACAAACCCAAACTGAAAGTAAAGTACAACTCGAAAGGGAAAAACAGCAACTGAAAGGTAAAAGCCGCTACACCGAGCTGTCCACTGGAAATCCCACCTGAAGGGTGGGTACAGATAGCTCCTCTGCTCCACGGGTTCCGCCGTCCGCTCCGAGCACGTCCCGCCCAGTGGTCCACCTCCGGGTACCGTCCCGCTCTGCAAGCCTCAGCTAAGGTCAACGCTGTCCGTCGTCTGCAACCAACACAACGTAGTGCGGGCAAAGCCCGTGCAGGGGTGAGTATAAGCTACTCAGTAGGGACCCCGAGACCCCTGAAGGTCTCTCAAATCCACAAAGGATAAACCACGAAGAAAGGTACAATCACGAAGTAATAACCGACACTGCTTAGGTATATGCCCATACATATACCTAAGTCATCAATTTCAAATACGCTCCAACCTCCGAGCCCAAGTACAACTCAGTCCACACAGGAAAGTAAACGTATTCCACACAGGAAAACAAAACGTAATCCACACAGGATTGCATATCACAATCCACACAGGAAAGCAAAACGTAATCCACACAGGATTGCTCAACACAATCCACACAGGAAAGCAAAACGTAATCCACACAGGATTGCACAACACAATCCACACAGGAAAGCAAAACGTAATCCACACAGGATTGCACAACACAATCCACACAGGAAAGCAAAACGTAATCCACACAGGATTGCACAACACAATCCACACAGGAAAGCAAAACGTAATCCACACAGGATTGCACAACACAATCCACACAGGAAAGCAAAACGTAATCCACACAGGATTGCACAACACAATCCACACAGGAAAGCAATAGGTTTCAGCTCACACAGGTATACTTCTTCAAAAGACGATAAAGATGATCACTGATCCATCTAAGTCGTCGGACCCACGAAGGATCGATAGGTAACTAACCCCCGCAAAAGACCCACACAGGATCGGGCCCACACAGGACCTGTAGGCGCTGGTTCACACAGGACCGCTGAGCGCAAGGACCCACACAGGATCGGACCCACACAGGATCGGGCCCACACAGGACCTGTAGCACTGATCCACGTAGGATCGCTGAGTGCTGAAGTCGTCGTCGTCGAATCCACACAGGATCGGGCCCATACAGGACCTGTAGCACTGATCCACGCAGGATCGCTGAGTGTTGTAGTCGTCGCAGTCACAGTAGCAGTAGTAGCAGTAGTAGTCACAGCAACAGTCGCAGCCAGCACTAGGGTTCCCGCACATAGCAAGCTCGTTCGGAGGGTCCGCTCCACGAGCCGAGAGGCTGATACATCAACTGACACAAAGTCCAGAGTTGATGTATCCAAAAGTTCCGTATCGTCAACAGGAACTCAACGCAACAGACGGCGCGTCGATCTGACGCCCGGTCTGAGAGTTATTGGCATTTTTGTCCCCGGGGCCCGGTTGGTTTTTAAGGCAAAACCAACCCGACCGTACTCCACCTGCGTCCAAACCTTGGGCGGAGTATGCCAAAAGATTCGTCTCACTAAGAGGAACACAACACAGCTGACGGCACGTCAATCGGATGTCCGTAGCTCAAGATATGAGCATTTCCGCTCCGAAGGCCCGGTTGGTTTCGTGAACGAACCAACCCGGCCGAACTCAAAGTAATCCGAAACCTTGAGTGCGATATACCGAAACGACCACCTCGATCCAAGGATCGCGTTGCCGCAGACGGTTCGTCGATCGGAGGTCCGTGGCTCAAGTTATGGCCAAAAGACCGAAAATGATTCGAAACGGGGGGATCCGGGTCCGGGCCGACCCGGCCCGACCCCCCCCCTGGGTCGGCCCGAACCGGGTCGACCCGACCCGGGTCCGACCCGGCAAGGCCGGCCGGCCGGCCCCCGGCGCGGCGGCCCGGCGGCGCGGCTTTTTAGCCGCGCCTGTTTGTAAAACCGCCCCCCCCCCAACGTGGGGGGCTTGATTGGCAGGAAACGGGGGGGCAAAGCCCCCCGCTTGATTGAGAGGGGCGGCGCGGCATAGCCGCGCCCTTTGTAAAAAAAACGGCCCCCACGTGGGGGCCGACTTGGAGAAAAACCGGGGGGCCTCCTGCCCCCCTTCAAGGAAACCGCCTCCCCCAATTAAATGGGGGGGGCTTTAATGCTGGCCGGGGGATTAATTTCCCCCGGATTTGACCATCCGGCCGGCCAGCTGGCCGGCCGGTTTTCTCCAACGGGACCGGAAAATCCGGTCCCCTCTTCGGCTTCCGTCGCCGGCGGCCCGGCCGCCGGTCTCCTCGTCCCGCCGCGGCCCGGAACCGGCCGCGGTGTTCGTCGTCCGGCGAGGTGCGACGGCACCGCGCCCCTCCGCCGCACTTTTGATTTCTTTCAACGCGGCGCGACGGCGTCGCGTTCAAGATGTTTCTTCCATGGTGCGCGCGCGACGGCGTCGCGTAAAATAAACGCACGATTAACCGCGTGGTGCGACGGCACCACGCCACCTTGTTTCCACTTGCAAGGTAAAACAACAAGAACGATGGAGGGGGGTTCGGCCGTGTTCATGCGGTCCGGCCCCCCTCACGTTAAATAATAACACACCTTAAAATAATCAATTGCCTCACGTTAGACATGCTAGATCCACGATCAAGAACGAAATAATTAAACAATAAATCAACAACCCCTACCTCGGGTATAGGTTCGAAGATTTGACAACGACCCGCGGAAGACAACGTCGCGGAGGTCGGGCGTCGCGGTCGTCGTTCGTCAAATCCGATGACGAAGAGGTGCGTCCGATGCGATACGTCGTTGGCGAATCTTCTTAAGTCGACGAAGGGAGTCCGAGGAGGAAGCGGCGTTCTTCGTCGGAACTTGAGCGTTCTTCGTCAAGTTGAGCGTTCTTCGTCAAGGCTTGAAGATGAAGGAGAAGCTCTCAAAATCCCTTCAAGAACAAAGGAAACCCACCCAACAAAATAAAATAAGCTTAAGCTTATTTTATTACACAACCCTCCTCTTAGAATTTCAAAGGTTTGAAATTTAAATTAACCCTCTTCAATTAATTAAGCCAAGTTGTCAACATTAATTGAAATGGGTTAAAGGGGAGGTTTTGAGAGAATTTGAGGAGTTGGGGTTCGTGTGGGCCCCACCACACTTAATCCTCCCAAGGGAGGTTAAGTGGATGTGGGTCCCACTCCCAACTCCCTTTGGTAGGATTTATCTAGTTAAAATAAAATTTGTTCTTCACAAATTTTATTTAACTTAAACTAAAAACCCAAAAACTAACTTTCAACCCGCAACAAACGCAACTTCCGAAAAGGTCTCTTTAAGCGAAAATTGGCGCTGCGAGTTCATCGGTGCCCTCGGATTTCAATTCCGAGCACCGGATCAAAAGTTAGGAATTCCCGCTCGTTCGTTCACTGAACGTACCCGCGCCAAACTTCAGAAATTGATTCCGGGCACTCCGGGCCTCGGAATCAGGTGCCGTCTGAAACCGCGCTCTTGTAAAATTCTAAAGAAAATTAAGAAAAAATTTCCCTTGAATTTTACGGGTCTTTACATTACTCCCACCTCAGGGCTTTACGTCCCCGTAAAGATACATCAAAAACTAGGGAAACAAATGAGGGTACTGAGCACGCATCTGAGCCTCCCGCTCCCATGTGCTCTCCTGGAGATTCCCGTGCTGCCATCTGATGCGCACAAGAGGAATCGATCGCCCACGCAGGACCCGCTCCTGTCGATCCTCTATCTCCACCGGGACCTCCGTAAATGTCGCCCCATCGTCAACGTCAAGCTCCCCATGGTCAATGATGTGCGTCGGGTCGTGCACGTATCTCCTCAGCTGGGATACGTGGAAGACGTCGTGCACCCGGTGCAACTGAGGTGGTAGAGCCAGGCGATAAGTCACCTCGCCAATCCTGCTGAGGGCCTGGAAGGGTCCGATGAAGCGCGAAGATAACTTGCCGCCTTGGCCAAATCTCCGAATACCACGTCGAGGTGAGACCCGCAAGAAGACGTGGTCACCACCCTCGAACTCCAGTGGCCTCCGCCTCCTGTCAGCATAAGGCTTCTGCCGGCTCTGAGCTGTACTCATCCGCCCCTGGATGACCTGGACCATCTCAGGTCCCACAAGGATGACGTCGTAAGGCCTCGACGCTACTACTAAGAGATCCAACCGTTACTCTCGCCTCCAAGGGTTGAGTCACACTGTCGGCATCAGTGTGTGGTAACTGGGTCTCCTCCAGTAGATGTCTCACAAGTGAGGGTCAAGTCAACAGCCAAAACTGGATCCTCTTAGTAACATCACGAAAGAGAACAGGAACGAAATATCACAAAGGTATGCGTCTTTTATTATTGCCGCTCATAATACAAGACGCTACACAAAAGCAACAAGGAACCAGAAGTACAAAGGATGTATCCACTAGTTCTGCTCCTGTCCATCGGCTCCCAGAGCTCCATGATCAAAGGCCTCGGTTGCATGAAGTTGAGCTCTCGCATCTTCACCTACTCCCTGTGGTCGGGGTGGACCTCCTGGTGGTGGTGGTGGTAGAGCCTCAAAACGTCGCCCACCACCTGCTGCTCGGCCAGCTCCTCTGCCTCGTCCGCCTCCTCCCTGCGGACCGCCACGGTCGAACCTCTGCCTCTGCCTAGGTGGTTCCTCAACCGTCTGCTGCTCCTCTGCATGGCGGGTCGGGCAGTCACGAGCCATGTGGCCTTGCCCGCCGCATGCATAGCACTGTCTTCCACTCGAAAGACTGGCTCCGCGCTGTGTGCCCTGCACTGCTGAGCCAGTGCCCTGAGGTCGTCTGCCTGAAGATCTGGTCTGCCTGGACCCCTGAGTCATCCGTCGACTGCCTGCTGCAGATGACTCTGCCACGTGCCGCCCTGCGGTGGGTCGCTGTGCTGGTGTAGACTCAGCAAGGAAGCTCTCGATCAGAAGGGCCCGCTCCAGCACTCCTGCCTGGGTCGGGATGCTGAGGGAGATCAGTGATGCCCTGATCTCGTGTCTCAATCCCTGCTCGAAGGTCCGGGCCCGGAAGAAGGGGTCCCGTACCATGTCTGTCGAGTACCGAGAAAGGTCGGTGAATCTCGCCGAGTACTGAGCGACCGACATGCTGCCCTGCCGCAGCTGTAGAAGCTCCTGGATACGCACCGCACGAAGGGTGGCTGGGACGAACTCCGAGTGGAAGAGGCTCTCAAAGTCCGTCCAAAGTAGAGATGCCTCATCGTGCACCTGGAGCATCAAGCTCCACCATCGTCCTGCTGCTGCGTGTAGTAGGCTCGCAGCGAGGATCACCATGAGGTCTGCTGGTGTCCTCACTAGCCTAAACACTCGTACCACTGCCTCCAGCCAGTCCTCTGCTGCCTGGGGATCCGTCTCCCCGCGAAACCTGGGCGGTCGCTGGCGCTGAAACTCATGCAGTGCGCTGAGGCGACGTGCATCGTCAGCGGCTGCTGCTGGAAGCATCGGGGGCTCGGCGGGTAGAGCTACCGCCGGTGCCACTGCTGACAAAGGGCCCTGCACCGAGGCCTCGTCGCTCGGTGGGCTGTCGTCACGCACGACTCTCGGAACCCTAGCTGGCTGCCGTCGTGGGGCCATCCTGAATAGGAAACAGGTGCGCCACGGTCAAACAGTATACCTGGTGAGCTGACACAAAGAAATCACAAAGAAAACTTTGAAACACACACACAATCAATGTTTTCGTGCATTAAGTCGGAAATCAGAAGTCAGGGTCCTGGTGTACGGATACGTCGGCCGCCGCACCAACACTGGACTCCCTGGACTGATAACCACACTCAATACGCTAAACATTATTGCTTCACATAGAAAAGATCAGAGTTCGCGGTAGAACCGAACTCCTCTGATACCAATTTGTCACGACCCGCCCTCGGGGTCCGTGCCGTGACTACCCCAGGCCCGCCTTCCATAGGCCAGGGATTGGCGTCTAGCACCAAGGCGTAAATCCCGGTAAAAAGGGAAGGCATTGCCTTTGAAAAGTAAACAAACACCACAGAGTAAGCAAGCGGAAAGTAAACACTAAGCAAAAGTAGAGTACAACTGAAAGTGCGGAAAAGTAAATGGGCCAGTATACAAACCCAAACTGAAAGTAAAGTACAACTCGAAAGGGAAAAACAGCAACTGAAAGGTAAAAGCCGCTACACCGAGCTGTCCACTGGAAATCCCACCTGAAGGGTGGGTACAGATAGCTCCTCTGCTCCACGGGTCCCGCCGTCCGCTCCGAGCACGTCCCGCCCAGTGGTCCACCTCCGGGTACCGTCCCGCTCTGCAAGCCTCAGCTAAGGTCAACGCTGTCCGTCGTCTGCAACCAACACAACGTAGTGCGGGCAAAGCCCGTGCAGGGGTGAGTATAAGCTACTCAGTAGGGACCCCGAGACCCCTGAAGGTCTCTCAAATCCACAAATGATAAACCACGAAGAAAGGTACAATCACGAAGTAATAACCGACACTGCTTAGGTATATGCCCATACATATACCTAAGTCATCAATTTCAAATACGCTCCAACCTCCGAGCCCAAGTACAACTCAGTCCACACAGGAAAGTAAACGTATTCCACACAGGAAAGCAAAACGTAATCCACACAGGATTGCATATCACAATCCACACAGGAAAGCAAAACGTAATCCACACAGGATTGCTCAACACAATCCACACAGGAAAGCAAAACGTAATCCACACAGGATTGCACAACACAATCCACACAGGAAAGCAAAACGTAATCCACACAGGATTGCACAACACAATCCACACAGGAAAGCAAAACGTAATCCACACAGGATTGCACAACACAATCCACACAGGAAAGCAAAACGTAATCCACACAGGATTGCACAACACAATCCACACAGGAAAGCAAAACGTAATCCACACAGGATTGCACAACACAATCCACACAGGAAAGCAATAGGTTTCAGCTCACACAGGTATACTTCTTCAAAAGACGATAAAGATGATCACTGATCCATCTAAGTCGTCGGACCCACGAAGGATCGATAGGTAACTAACCCCCGCAAAAGACCCACACAGGATCGGGCCCACACAGGACCTGTAGGCGCTGGTTCACACAGGACCGTTGAGCGCAAGGACCCACACAGGATCGGACCCACACAGGATCGGGCCCACACAGGACCTGTAGCACTGATCCACGTAGGATCGCTGAGTGCTGAAGTCGTCGTCGTCGAATCCACACAGGATCGGGCCCACACAGGACCTGTAGCACTGATCCACGCAGGATCGCTGAGTGTTGTAGTCGTCGCAGTCACAGTAGCAGTAGTAGCAGTAGTAGTCACAGCAACAGTCGCAGCCAGCACTAGGGTTCCCGCACATAGCAAGCTCGTTCGGAGGGTCCGCTCCACGAGCCGAGAGGCTGATACATCAACTGACACAAAGTCCAGAGTTGATGTATCCAAAAGTTCCGTATCGTCAACAGGAACTCAACGCAACAGACGGCGCGTCGATCTGACGCCCGGTCTGAGAGTTATTGGCATTTTTGTCCCCGGGGCCCGGTTGGTTTTTAAGGCAAAACCAACCCGACCGTACTCCACCTGCGTCCAAACCTCGGGCGGAGTATGCCAAAAGATTCGTCTCACTAAGAGGAACACAACACAGCTGACGGCACGTCAATCGGACGTCCGTAGCTCAAGATATGAGCGTTTCCGCTCCGAAGGCCCGGTTGGTTTCGTGAACGAACCAACCCGGCCGAACTCAAAGTAATCCGAAACCTTGAGTGCGATATACCGAAACGACCACCTCGATCCAAGGATCGCGTTGCCGCAGACGGTTCGTCGAACGGAGGTCCGTGGCTCATGTTATGGCCAAAAGACCGAAAATGATTCGAAACGGGGGGGTCCGGGTCCGGGCCGACCCGGCCCGACCCCCCCTCCCCTGGGTCGGCCGAACCGGGTCGACCCGAACCGGGTCCGACCCGGCGCGGCGGCGCGGCGGCCCGGCGGCGCGGCGCCTGGCTCCGCATGGAGGCAGCACGCGCGGGGGGGGCAAAGCCCCCCGCTTGATTGGAGGCGGCGCGGCTTTTTAGCCGCGCCTGTTTGTAAAACCGCCCCCCCAACGTGGGGGGCTTGATTGGCAGGAAACGGGGGGGCAAAGCCCCCCGCTTGATTGAGAGGGGCGGCGCGGCATAGCCGCGCCCTTTGTAAAAAAAACGGCCCCCACGTGGGGGCCGGCTTGGAGAAAAACCGGGGGGCCTCCTGCCCCCCTTCAAGGAAACCGCCTCCCCCAATTAAATGGGGGGGGCTTTAATGCTGGCCGGGGGATTAATTTCCCCCGGATTTGACCATCCGGCCGGCCAGCTGGCCGGCCGGTTTTCTCCAACGGGACCGGAAAATCCGGTCCCCTCTTCGGCTTCCGTCGCCGGCGGCCCGGCCGCCGGTCTCCTCGTCCCGCTGCGGCCCGGAACCGGCCGCGGTGTTCGTCGTCCGGCGAGGTGCGACGACACCGCGCCCCTCCGCCGCACTTTTGATTTCTTTTAACGCGGCGCGACGACGTCGCGTTCAAGATGTTTCTTCCATGGTGCGCGCGCGACGGCGTCGCGTAAAATAAACGCACGATTAACCGCGTGGTGCGACGACACCACGCCACCTTGTTTCCACCCGCAAGGTAAAACAACAAGAACGATGGAGGGGGGTTCGGCCGTGTTCATGCGGTCCGGCCCCCCTCACGTTAAATAATAACACAACTTAAAATAATCAATTGCCTCACGTTAGACATGCTAGATCCACGATCAAGAACGAAATAATTAAACAATAAATCAACAACCCCTACCTCGGGTATAGGTTCGAAGATTTGACAACGACCCGCGGAAGACAACGTCGCGGAGGTCGGGCGTCGCGGTCGTCGTTCGTCAAATCCGATGACGAAGAGGTGCGTCCGATGCGATACGTCGTTGGCGAATCTTCTTAAGTCGACGAAGGGAGTCCGAGGAGGAAGCGGCGTTCCCTCTCGTTGACACGGAAGACGAAGAAGAGTGGAGCGGCGTTCTTCGTCGGAACTTGAGCGTTCTTCGTCAAGTTGAACGTTCTTCGTCAAGGCTTGAAGATGAAGGAGAAGCTCTCAAAACCCTCTCAAGAACAAAGGAAACCCACCCAACAAAATAAAATAAGCTTAAGCTTATTTTATTACACAACCCTCCTCTTAGAATTTCAAAGGTTTGAAATTTAAATTAACCCTCTTCAATTAATTAAGCCAAGTTGTCAACATTAATTGAAATGGGTTAAAGGGGAGGTTTTGAGAGAATTTGAGGAGTTGGGGTTCGTGTGGGCCCCATCACACTTAATCCTCCCAAGGGAGGTTAAGTGGATGTGGGTCCCACTCCCAACTCCCTTTGGTAGGATTTATCTAGTTAAAATAAAATTTGTTCTTCACAAATTTTATTTAACTTAAACTAAAAACCCAAAAACTAACTTTCAACCCGCAACAAACGCAACTTCCGAAAAGGTCTCTTTAAGCGAAAATCGGCGCTGCGAGTTCATCGGTGCCCTCGGATTTCAATTCCGAGCACCGGATCAAAAGTTAGGAATTCCCGCTCGTTCGTTCACTGAACGTACCCGAGCCAAACTTCAGAAATTGATTCCGGGCACTCCGGGCCTCGGAATCAGGTGCCGTCTGAAACCGCGCTCTTGTAAAATTCTAAAGAAAATTAAGAAAAAATTTCCCTTGAATTTTACGGGTCTTTACAGTGTGTTGACCGCCCTTCGATTCCCCCAATTCGTAATAGGGGTGTCCCACTAGATAAAGCAAGTGCATGTATTACCTTGGCTAACCTCGGAATCGGGGATAAGGAACTGATGCCTATTGAGGCCTATTCAAGTATCCCAGTGAGTGCCTGGAATACATGAAGTATCCCTGAGAATGACCAGGGGCAAGAGGGTGAACCAGGTTGAAACACGGATGAGAGCAAAAACGCCATCATTGAGGCAAACGAGGCTATAGCTTCGGTTAGAGCAAACCCCAAAATCGCATACCCAAATGATTGTTTTGCCATTGACAGATTGCGCGCCACAAATTGAATCAATGCACTGAACACGTTGCCAACCTGTAATACCCGAGCGTACTCGTGTGTCTGGATGGAAAAAAAAACTAGGACCTCAGTTCAACCATTGGAAGACCGAATCACCACCATAGGTTGAAGTACCTAGCAGCACCATAGGTTGAAGTACCGAAAGGTCCGTGAAGTCAATGAAGTCGCGGGGTCAAGTCAAAATCACATACAGCGAATAAATAGGATTTTAAATAACCCTTTCTTTTCTCTTTAACTACAGCTGTATGATCATCTGTTGAAAAGGTCTCAATATGGTTCAATTTTCTTTCAATCATGAACTCGAGCAATCTTTTACCAATTTCATATTTCTTACTTTTTTCTGCTTGATATCACCATCCTTACTACTATCAACTCGAGTACTTGTTGCTGTACTACTTACTGTCTTATTTTTATTGATTATATTAGCCTGTGTTCGAACAATGCTATCTAGCTTATCCAACAATGTAGATACCCTCACAACCGAGGAGCCTTTCACCCTTAGGCATTCATTCGGACTAAGATCGTCATAGTACCCTTACCTCAAGGCAAGCTCCTGACCACATGTCTGTCTCTGGTGACGATCGATTCCTAAGTCATATTAGGTATGAGGTATGTAAAGACAATTTCATTATAGAGTGTTAGCGCCGGTCCAGTTGAAATGCCTTCACCATTCCCCCCTTCGGCGAAAAGGGCATCGACGACTATCCAATGGCATCGAACAAATGCCACTCGATCAGTCAGGTGTGTTTGTCGCGTGTAGTAGTTGTGATTGTTGATGTCCCGTTTGTAGCTCGTTTAATATCTCGCGTTCATGGCACCTCCGACTAGCGACTGCCGAATGACTTGCTGTCGAAATACCATGACCTGCTCTCTCTCTCTATATATACAATAAAAGTGGTCCGTACCGTATTCTAGCATATAAAGAGGACTTTATTGGTATTTAGCATATAAAGTCCACATATAAAGAATGGACTATAAAGTCCAACGACCGCCCAACCGCTTTCATGTCCACTTCCACGAGTGATATATTTTAGTATGAGCCCTCAGTACTCTACTCTAATAGTACTATATAGGAAGAGTACCCGATCCTCCTGAACCCCCCAAAACACGTATCTTTCTACCATTCCACCGCTCTGCTATCCGTATCAAGAGAATGCATCAACTGATATGACCATTGCCTATGCATTCCAGTGTCCGATGAACCGCACTATACGCTTTCGAGTATCAAGAGTACGGTCAGAGCAGTGAGATCCTTGCAGCAACGGACTGAGCGAGCATTCCACATTGACAGGGATAAGTTATAATCTAGTTCGGTAAGATACAACCTCGGAATTGGTACTCTGTGACCGTTACTACTGTGCCAGGAGGTCCAATGAAAGGACTGAGGTCTTGAATTTCCTCGTCATCCGACAGGACATTCACCGCTCCGTGATCTGGGGGTTGTAACATCAGGCTGTCCTGGTGATGTCACCACTTTCTTCCCAACTCTTTGATAATCTAGCAAGTCCTGACACGGACTTCAAAGAGTACCTAGCTTGAGTGCAAAACAAGATTCAATGTAATGTCCTGGTTGTCTGGAATGATACGTACACCGTTGATCAGGATTGAAATTTCTGAGTGGCGGGTTTTGAATAGGTAGTGCTGGAACTGGTGCAATCTTTCCCGCTTTTAGAAAATGTTTGTAAGCTTGTGCCATAGTAATGGCCAAAGGAGTGAAGACTCGATTCCTTCTGACATTCTGTCTCTGCTGATTGATTCGAGCCATTTCAGGCGGTGCAGGAGCGTTTGCCATAGGCTGTGCTGGCTGTGCTGGCTGTACTGGAGCTTGCTGAACAGGCGTTTGATTGTACGACAATGTGGGAAGGATGCAACCTGCGACTCTTTTTTCTCAGGCTTCTTTGCTACTGTCTTTCATCGAAGAAAACCATTAGCCCGATAACTTATAACCACTCTTGTCGTCGTCCGAGGGCTCACTCAGAAGTGAAGTGGCAATATATATCAGTACCAGGTTCAAATTTTTTGATCGACCCCGTTAACCCTAGCAAGACGTCATACTAGGACTTTCGCAACTCTCACACCCATTCCATGGTCAAGCTCAATGCAAGAAAAAAAAGATAATGCTAATGAAATAGGGGTGGCGAAACCTCAGAAATGATATAATAGTCCCCTCTTCCCAACATGTTCCACCTTCCCCACCAATGCCGTTTGAGTGAGTATACTCGAGGCCAATCGCCGCATCTCTGGCATACTACTACTAGTCTAGTATAGTGGTGCATGTGTGCTTTTCGAAAGGTTTCTGCCGGACGCTTCCCCACTCGCCGGTACTATATATATAGTCCGACTTGTGCTATATGACCATGACCCTTGTGATTTGGTGGTGGCATTCGAGAGGGTGGGATCTCAAGAGTGCCAGATCCACTCAATCACAATCAGCAACACCATTCCACTGAACCACCTGAGAAATGCTCACCACTATACTAGACTAGTAGTAGTACCTCCAACTCCAATTCCAGCACCACCATATCCACTATCGAACCCCCGAACCATCGACTATCATATGAGGCGTCGGTATAATATAGTCGGACCACTATAGGCACCAAAAAAGGTGCCTATAGTGGTCCGCCTATAGACTATATAGAAGAGCACCTGTCTAGATTATACCGATGAACCCGAAACAACCTGCTGCCTTCGGTTTGGCAGATGCATTGGCCCCGTCGCGGCTGGCCGGTCGGCCAACGCCCCTCCTCCGCGTGGCACGGTCGCACGCCGCGCCTTTGTCGGCGGCCGACCGCCCTTCTTTGCCGCCGCGGCCTCGTGCCGCGGCTCTTGCTTCGCTGGGCGGTGCGGACGCGCGTCACCGCCTTTCATCGCGCGGCCGGCCTCTGCCCGGCTGCCGCCCTTGCTCTGCCGCGACCCTTCTCTGGCGGCGCGGTCGCGCTGCCGCCTTCGTCGCGGCCGGTCGTGGTGCCGGCCGCCGTTCCCGAGCCCCCACCGGTGTCGGTTGCCGTCCTCCTCCATCGTGAAGAACGCATCAAGAAGCAAAAAGATTTGCGGAGAGGTCGAACCATGTTCGTTTGACCCATACCCTCTGTGTTAGAGCGGTATCAAGCGGCTCATGGGAGGAGATTCAACGTGAAAGAAAAATTAACGATGATTAATCGAAATCACACCCCAACCTCGAAGGTTCGTTGACGTCGGTGAGGAGAAAGGAAAGACGGATGTCGGTTCGTCGTCGTTGAAGAACGTCGACGTTCGTTGCCTCTGCAAGGTGCTTCCGATCCGGGCTCGGGGTTGGTTTCTCGTTCTTCGATTTGTGGTTCGGGGTTGCTTATCACCGCCCGCCGGAACCGGCTCCGTCCTCCAAGTGTCGAGCGTCGCGACACTTTACCAGAGCTTCGTCGCTTGGTGAAGCCGTGCCAATTCCTCCCCCCCAAGCTCCATATAAATAGGAGTGGGAGAGAGTAAGTAACAATCGTGGAATTTATGAAGGTTCATTTAATAGGAACCTTCCTAAATTCCAACGACGCTGTTACTTAGCATTTAATTTACGTTGGCGCAATTAAATGAGAGGTTTACCAAGGGACTTCCCCATATTAAAGTGGAGTTCGGGTGGTCCCCACCACCATGAATTCACAAATTGGGAGGATTAAAGCTCTTGTGGTCCCCACCTTCATAAATCAAAAGGAGGTTACAAGAAAAATAAAAATGTGAACTATTTTTATTTTTTTCTATTCTTCCACGAAAAAGTGAAAAACTAACTTCCACCCTCGACCTACTGCGGTCGAGGTGAAAGTCTCTTTAGATGAATAGCGGCGCTGCGAGTTCAACGATGTCCTCAGATTTCAATTCCGAGCACCGATTCAAAAGTTACAAAACCCCGCTTGCGCGTTTACTGAACGTACTCGAAAAAAAGTTTGGAAAATTATTTACAGTCACCCTCGACCCGCGTCGGTCGAGGTTAGGCTCTGCCTAAGTGAAACACACCCCAACGAACCCAACGGTACTCTCGGATTTCCAATCCGAGTTACCGTTTAAAAGTTATGGATTTTACAATAAAATAATTGTCACTTAATTATTTTATTTATGGCAAAAAACTAACTTTTACTGGTGGCCCGCGCCGACCAATGTTAGTATTTGCCTAAAGAGAGAATACCCTCACGAGTTCAGCGGTGGTCTCGGATTTTCAATCCGAGTTACCGTTTGTGAGTTATAATCATTTGAAAAATAAAATAATTTATTTAATTATTTTATTCACGATTATGCCATTTTTGGGTTTTCTCAGAGGAGGCTCGCGCTGACTAAACTTAAGTCGCGTCTAGAGTAAACCCGCTATCCTGAACGCAACAGTGCCCTCAGATTTTTGATCCGAGTTACCGTTTAAGAGTTATTTCACTTTTTCAGGAAAACTACTTACGCGCGCTAATTAAAACTTAACCAGACTTCGACGGATCATTCCGGGCACTCCGGGCCTCGGAATCGCGCGCCGTCAGATTTCGCGGTCTCGAAATAATTCAATATAATTAAAAAAAAAATTATACGGAATTTCTGGGACATTACAACCAAGGCCATTAATTCCATTTCATACACAAATTTGGCAAGATTCTAATCAAATAATGCTTTACTATAATAAGCCAATGGTTTTCCGTCCTCTATAAGTACAACCCCAATTCGAAACCCCGAAGCGTCACATTTCACTGCAAACCCTTTCGAAAAATCTGGCATACTTAACACGGATGCTTTAGTCATACTTAGCTTTAGTTTCTCAATGGCTTCCCAAGCTTCCGAGGTCCACTTGAATTCTTCTTTTCTTAGTTAAAGTTGTCAAAGGCCGAACAATTTTCCCATAATCGTTTACAAACTTCCTGTAATATTTAATGAGACCTAAGAAGACCCTTACCCCCTTAACGTTCCTGGGCTCCCGCCATTGTTTCACAGCCGCTATCTTTCTGGAATCCATAGAAACTCCTTCAACAGAGATTATATGCCCCAAATACTCTACCGTTCTCCTTCCAAAGGAACACTTATTCTTGTTGGCCACCAATGCATTTTCCCGTATGAGTTGTAATTTTTCCAAATGCTCTTGCCATCCGTTACTGTAAACAAGTTTGTCGTCGAAAAACACCAAGACTCCCTTTCTTAACAATGTTCGGAAGATCGCATTCATTGATGCTTGGAAGGTTGGCGGAATATTCATTAACCCAAACAATGTTACCAAATATTCATAATGCCCTTCATGGGTCTTGAAATCGGTCTTCCCAACATCTTTCTCTCTCATGCGGACTTGGTGAAACCTGAACTTCAAATCCAGCCTGGTGAAGTGCTCTGCCCCATACAACTCATCCATCTGCGCCTCTATCACCGGTATGAGATATCTGCCCGGAACTGTCAACTTATTCAATGCCCGGTGGTCACCACACATCCTCCATCCGTCATCTTTCTTCTTCACCAAAATTATTGGGCTAGAGTAAGGGCTTGTATTGTGCCTTACAAAACCTTGCTCCAACAGTTCTTGGACCCACCTTTCGACCTCATTCTTCAAATGATATGCGTGCTTGTAGGGTCTGATACTGATCAGATTCGTTCCTTCGCTGAACTTAATCGCATGCTCAATTTTTCTCTTCGATGATAATTTTCTGGGTGTCTCAAACACTGTTCCAAACTGTTGCAGAATCCCTTGCAGCTGAATTTGTTTGTCTGAACTAAGTTCTGACTCCACTTCTTGATTCCGAGTGTTCGTCCATTGTAACCCTGTACTTGCAGTTTTCCATTTCCAAGGTAATCCTGTAAGGCACCAAACACATTTTGTAATTGTTTTACTCCCTGTAAGATGACCTTTTTTCCCCTCCCAAACAAACTCCATAGTCATATTCCTCCAATGTGTTGTAACATATCTCAAGGTTTCGAGCCACGAAATTCCCAATACCAGATTGGGCCTGAAGTATAAAAAATATAAGCATCCAACTCAAATTCTTCTTCTCCCTGAACTTTTATAGATTTACAAAGGCCCTTGGATGCAACCTGATGTCCGTTTTCCAACCTGATATAGAATGGGTTGCTTGTCGAAAAGTTCCGCAACAACTGTTTTGAAATAAAATTGTGGCTTGCTCCATATCCACCAACACCTTCATTAAATGAGTCATAACTCGGCCCACAGGTGTTTAATTGAGATGAGTTTAATTGAGACGATTCCACCTGTAGAAAGGAGGATTGGAGGATTCAAAGTCACATCTCAACATTAAATACCAAGATTAAATCAGGTCATTAAGATGGTCGGTAGACGCGTGAAAGTGGAGGAAGTTGAAGAACCACTGTCCAGAAAATGTTTTTTTTAGTAAATCTGCTATAACTTTTTCACCACATGTCAAAAGGAGCTCTAATTTTGTGGGTGGAAAGACAAGACGTGTGCGAACAACATTTATGAGGACACCTCAACAAGATTCAGCTGAGAGGAGCTCGAAAATCGAGCAATCTTCCAGGATACACAAACTTGACAATTGATTTTCACCCCTCTATATTTTCATCTTCACTTCATTTCAAAGGATGGTTGGATTTAAGAAGTGGGCTATGTTGAAGAAGATATGATGGAGAAGAGGAGTTCTATTGATGATAATCAAGCCATAAAGGGCTAAACTCAAAGTGGTGGTGGACAACGAAGGAGGCCCAAACAAATCACTCAATTTGGAAAATCATTTTTCGGACATAATTGATACTCCTTAAGTAAATGAGGCATAACTCGGCCCACATGTGCCCTATTGAGATGATTCTACCTGTAAAAGGAGGATTCAAAGCCGCATCTCAACATTAAATACCAAGATTAAATTAGGCCATTAAGATGGTCAGTGGGTGCGTGAAAGTGGAGGAAGTTGAAGAGTCACATTATCCAGAAAATGTTTTTTTAGTACATGTGCTATATCTTTTTCACCACGTGTCAAAAGGAGCTCAAATTTTGTGGGTGGAAAGGCAAGACGCGTGTGAACAACATTTGTGAAGACACCTCAACAAGATTCGGCCGGGAGGAGGTCCAAAATCGAGCAATCTTTTGAAATACAGAAACTGGACAACAGATTTTCACCCCTCCCCTTCTTTATATTTTCATCTTCACTTCATTTCAAAGGATGGATGTATTTAAGAAGTGGGCTGTGTTGGAGATGATAATACTGGAGAAGAGGAGTTCCATTGATGATAATCAAGCCATAAAGGGCTAAACTCAAAGTGGCGGTGGACAACGAAGATTCGATGTCATTTCCCCTTTTGAGTTTGTGCTTTTCATGGTAAACTCTTTCATTTTGAATTATCCTAGAAACTGTTTACTTGATTGAAAGAGGTCTCTTTCATTCTTGTTTGCATTTTCTAAATTATTCTTGATTGATGTTCATCTTATGAAAGTAATGTGGTTACTCATTGTTTAAATTTCTTTGGCGAGGTCTCGCCTTTGAGCACGATGAGTTTAATCTGTTTTAGTTGCTCGGAGGTCTTCGGGTAATCGGATCACTTTCATAAGGGAATCGACACCCATATTTGTGGTCTCAATATGATATCTAGTTAATTTAGGTGTGTACTTTGAGGTCTTGAGGTATACATTGGATAATTTAATTGGAAGACATCAGTAGACAATGATAAAGGGTGTGTCTGATGATCGAAGCTTGTCCAGTGCTGCTACCTTTAGCTTATCTTTTTTAGTTCGGTTTGCTTCTGATTTCTAATCACCAACGTAGATTTCTTATCATAATATGATTTTGTGTTGTTTAACTTTGTTGAACTCATTTCAAATCCCCATTTATAATTATGATTTTAACAAAAGCAAATTAACAAAGCGACAATTTGATGGTTTAGTCTGCAACCTCCTCGTGAGACGACCCCGTGATCACCATTGTGCTGCATTTTTGTAGGGGAAAATATTGATTTGAGTTTCGTGACAAAAACCCCCTGTATCAGGCGTTCTTACGTTAATTAATCTTTGATTCAATTCCGTTGGTCACAACGTTTATCATTGATGTACATCTCGGATTAATCATCGATTATGACAAAAAGCCGAGCTGGGCATACCTTATCAGGTGCTTCCGCTGTGCTTGGAACCTTCAAGTTACATCAGAGTGATCACATAATTATTTATATATATTTAAAGATTGTTGATTGATTTACGCATTTATCGTTAGTTTTCAATTCCAGTTTAATTGTTCTTTAATCCGAATCGCGAGATCTGCTCTTCTTCATCTTCGTTCTCGCAAATATAATCAAAATTGATTAATTTTATGAACGAAGAACATTTGAAGAACTCATTCGGAGGTGATGGGGATTCTAGCCGGATAACACAAGAGTACACGCAGTGTAGCTCGTTGGTACACGCCATCTAGCCCGTTGGTACACGCCGTGTACCCTTAATGCACCAAGATAATTCACGATTTGATTCGGATTTAATTCAATCTGTGTGCCATGCGCGATGTGTGTTTAAATACACCACATGTTGATCGGGCCAGCTCGACGCACGGTTAGCCGGACTACACGACGTGTAACATTCGTACACGACGTGTAGTCCATTAGTCACAGACGAGCCGTGTTTTTTTTCTTACACGTCCTACTTGATTGGTGACCGTGTAACTCGGAGACCACACGACGTGTAACCTACATACACGTCGTATACAACATTTATTTCCATGGCACGATTACATGCCGAGTCCCTAGGTGTGTGCCACAGATAGATGGTGAGAACTATATACGACGTGTAATTAGATTGTGCACGCCGTGTATATTACCAAGTTACACGAAATTCAAAATTAATTTATTGTACTGCTTAAACCTTATTAACATGTGTTCCGTGTGTTATTTATTTGACTATGTACACGCCACATGATGAGTTATATATATATATATATATTAAATGTCTAATTAATTTTCGCATAATGTTCGAAATTGCATATCGTGTATAAGTTGTAATACAATCATTACTCTACGTGCATTGAAACACAACACGCTACGTAAATAGCACGTGTTCCGTGTGTACTTTATTTGACTATGTACACGCCATGAAATTACGTGATAAGTCGTGTATGCTACATGCCGCATGAGTAAACAATATACGAATATAATACACGTTGGGTAGTTCGGACCCCATCGTGTTTCCTCTAAGGTACATGTTTTTATACATAGTTAATTTTAAATAAATTTATTTAATTTATTTAAAATTATGATGGATGAGAATCTCAATAAAGTTCGGATGAGAATTAAGATAAAAGAATTGATTAATTAAAGAAGACAATTAATTGATTCGAACGTGATTTATCTTAAATAATAATGATTAAAATTAAATGCTAATTTTATTAAATGTGTAATTCGTTGCATGTATGTGGATGATCATGAGCATAGACCTTACCTTTTTATGTGATTGGTTTCCTTTTAATTTATTATTAAATTAAACAGATGGATTTCACGTCATCCCTCCTCTCATTATGTAAGGACTTGCGAGCCCATTTTTTCATTTTATGTAAACCCCTTAACCAATCATTTGGTTCCCTTCACCTGCATGTGAGTAAAGCTTAATGGATAAAACCCCTAAGCGAGTGGAGGCGGTTCAAGTTTGGAGCCGAGGTGAAACCAATTCATGAGGTACATGAGTGGATAAGTGAAAAGTTGCAACACGAACAAGTCATGGTTTAAGGTGTTTTCCCCCAGGTTGACGGTTTATCATTTGCTAGATAAACTAACTATTATTAAAAGCTCATGATCATACCACTTTATTATTTTATTTCTGTCAAGTTGCATGTTTAATTTCATTATGAATGTTTTATCGCGATCACATGAATTAATGAATTAACCAACATGCAAGATATAATTAAAATAAATTAGATTATGCGTAAACATTATCTAATACATGGTTAATCACTTAAGTAAATCCACTTAATATTAACAGGCATGTAATAAAGATAAAATGAACAATTTTTGCATAAAGATAAAACCCCCTCAATTATACAAACAGATCAAGGAACCGTGAGTTAATGCAGTTAACAATTTTAATGCCTACTTAAAACCCTTCAAATAACTTGTCAGACTTGTCTGGGTTATGAGAAGGGAAATACGGGTCTTTGCCACTAAAATGTCCAAGCAACAGGATGTTCCAAATCTAATGGTGAAGGCTATTGAGTTTTGATAAAATAGTGGGAGATTAATAAATATAATATTTATTATCTACTTTTATCAGATAAAGTACTAAAATTCTGCTCTTAATTGTAGAAACGACAATAAATATGAATTCAAACATATCCTGCGATCCATACTTGAGAAGAATAACCTTTTCAATGACACTAATTTTCAAGAATGGCAAAGGCGCTTATGCATTATCCTACGCCATGAAAGAAAATTATATGTGCTTGAAAACCCTATTCTTGAAGTGCCCAACGAGGAGGAGTTGTCTCTTGAGAAACATTTGGATGATGCCATAAATGTTCATTGTTTCATACTATCATCTATGACCAATGAGATTCCAAAGTAACATGAGGACATGAATGTGTATAACATGATGTCTCACCTTTGCGATCTCTATCATGAGAAGGTGAGATAAGAGAGATACGGGATCTCAAATGCACTGTCTACATGCAAGCTTGGAGAGTCGGCGCCAGTTGGGCTTCATACAGTCAAGCTTATTGGTTACATAGAATGCTTAGATATCTTGGGCATTAAATTTCTAGATGAGTTGCACACATATCTCATCATTTCCTCACTAACCAAGCCCCTCTCCAGTTTTATTGTTAATTATAACATGAGCAATAACGAGAAGAATCTTTCTGAACTTCTTACTCTCATTCGCTAAGTTGACAATGACATGAGGTGCGACAAACCACAGTCTTTATGATGAACAAGAAAAGGAAAAACAAGGCAAAAAGGTTCATGACTCAGAACAAGTCTAAAGCTCCTGAGCACTGTCCTTCCAAGAAGTGGAAGATTCAAAGGCCAACAAAGGAAAATGAAGCAATATGTTTTGCATATGGCAAACAAGGCCACTGGAAGAGGAACTGCACCTAGAAACAAGGGCAAGCTAAATGTGCGTTCGTTATCGAGTGTAATCTTTCTATATCTACACATTGGGTATTAGATACAACTTGTGGTGCTCAAATATTTATCCAAATGCGGTAACCATGTATATTTCAAAAGATTGCCAAAGGAGATGTTGATTTGCTGATTGCTAATGGTGCGAGATTGGCTGCTCTAGCCATTGGAGACTACAACCTTCTGTTGCCAACATGAATGATCTTGGTTTCAAGAGATAGTTATTATGTATAGACTTTACCAAAAATATAATTTCTATATCCTGCCGATACAAATGATTTTGTTTTTAAGTTTGGAAATAAAAGATGTTTCTTTTATAAAGACAACATATGTTATGGTATGACTGTAACATTCTGTTACCTTGAACAGGTAATTTTCCACTTTTTCTAAGTCCCCGTTCGGTAAAAAATCCTTAAAAACAGTTTTCTGGGGTTTACTGCAGGTTTTAGGACAGGTACACGTGTACCTGAAGTACACGCCGTGTACTTGGAGCCTGTTTCAGGTCGTGAATGGGGAGGACACGCCGTGAGCTGGTACACGTTGTGTAACTGAGTTGCACGTCGTGTAGTGTTTAAATATTGTTTTCTTTAAGGTGACGGGTTTTTTCGGCGTACTTATCCAGCGTGGTCTACACGTCGTGACCCCAAGGTACACGTCGTGACTCGGCCTGCACCCAGCTTAAAGTCACGCGTTAGACCGTTTCGCTCGGTCCTTTTCATTCCAAACTTCTTGGCTCTCGACTTAGAGAAGTTCTGTTGCATTTTGGAGAGACTCAACTCATTCAGGATCGAACCAAACGACTTGGGATCTTCATTCTTCTTGCGGTGCGATTCCCGGGTAAGTGTCCCCCCTCGTTATTCAAGTTTATCTCTTCCTCTCCTCTTGGGTTTTCAATGGATCATCTTGGGATTGATGGATCCATGTCTTGTGGTGTTGGATCTTGATACTAGGTAGAGTTTCAAGGTCTTCTACACCTTTGTTCTCATTGACGGGTGCTGTTGTGAGTGTCGTTCTTCGGAAAAGTGGTAGGTGGTTCCGTCCCGATTTTCCAAATTGATTACCATCAAATTGCTTGATTTATTTCAATTGCTGATTTAAATTCAATTGCTTACTCTTGCTTTCAATTGCTTTGATAAAAACCCAATTCCAATGAATTGGAGGAATTGAAATGGTTTTGGTAGGAAAACTTGGAAAACCCTCAATCCCATTAAATTGGGGCGAGTTTATGGAAATCAGATGATTTAAATTGTTTAATTTAAATTATGGATTCGATGGAAATATTTTTAATTAAAACATACTTGCGACGGGTCACATCCTCGACGGGTTGGTGACGAGTCTTCTTTGGCCAGTGTCATAGGGACGTGTGTATACACATTTTGCTGAGTTTACTTAGAGAGTGCGAAATCCTATAACTGGTTAATACTATCGTACCTTTTGGCAGATGACCATGTTGCTCACTTGTTTATTTATATTTGAGATATAAATGTATGACAATGTTTGTGTGAATTGATTTACATGCCTGCTGAATTTATATAACCTGTTTTATATAAATGCTTTACTTAAGCCATTGTTTTAGAAATATTCCATCTCTTGTAAAGTCAGTGCTTAAAAATGAATTTTCCATCATATCGAAACTGTTTAGCATATTTTGTTCAAATATGCTTTTGAATTGCTAAACCTGTTTAATTTGAAAATTGAAAGCTTTTGTTTGGATAATCTATATTTGACTTCTGTTATGGAATCTTTGGTGGTATCCTATTGGGCTTAGGCTCACAGCCTACTTTTGCCTTCGAGTGTTTGTAAACTTTCTTCTTCCAGGTTCGAGCAAAGGGAATAGATCTCTTGGAGGTGGATCCAGCTGTTGAACTTTGGACGTGGTGAGTTATGTTCTTAGGTCCTTAGGGCTGTTTTCCTGTTTAGTACTTTGAGTTGTAATACTTTGGCTTTTATGCCTCTTTATGTTCTGGTACTTTTACTCCCAGTGGAGTTTTTCTATTGATATGCATACTGTCTTTTATTTTTCGCTTCCGCATTGTTGTGGCAAAAATCGTTCCCACTTGTATGTTTTACGATGCCAGGTGCTAGTCGCCAGCCCGTGGGGATCGGGAACGCTTTTCGGGTCATGTCAGAGCCGGTTTAGTTATCGGGTTACCAGGGTACCCGGGTTGATTCACGACAAATTGGTATCAGAGGAGGATGTTGATCTTCCCTTTTCTTGAAGTCAGCATGCATTTTTGAAATCTTGTCGGGACTAGGGAGGTAGTTGCGATTGAGTGCCTGACCAGCTCTCACCGCAATGAACCTTAAGTCGCCAGGGGTGGTTAGGGAAATACGTCTTGTGGATTAGTTCTAGTCTTTTCCCTATAGAGATTTGGATAGGTTGAAATCCAAATCTTGTTTGTCCCTTTTTGTTGAGAATATTTTCTTTTTCTACTCAGTTTGAGTGTTAATCTAATGGTATCCTTTTATCTGCTGATGTTGTGTAGATACATGCCTTCGAGGAGATGTGCGAATCGGATACAGGAAAAGGCTGCTGCTGAACCTCAGCAAGCAAATCCTGTCGTCGACCCGAATCTGGTTGAGGTGATTGTGCGCATTGTCCAAGCTCTGGAACAGGCATCACCTCTAGTTTCCGCTCAGGCTCCAGCTGTGGATCTTCTGGGGGATGTTCTTCAGAATCGTTCTCAGGAGTTTATTCGCCATAAGCCACCAGTCTTCAAAGGCTCCACCGATCCTCAACATACTGAGGAATGGTTGGGCAAGATAGAACGTTTGTTTGAGTTCTTAGAGACACTGAAAGTGATCAGGGTGAAGTGTGCCACATTCGTGCTGGAGGGACCTAGCAGGAGATGGTGGGACACAATGACGACGACAGGGAAACATGAGGGCTTAGAATCGTGGAAGTTCTTGACGACAGAGTCATTTTAGACCTCCTACAGCTCCAGGAGGAAGTTCTTTGACTTGCTACCAGTGTGGAAAGCCAAGACATTCTAGGAGGGTTTGCACTGAGACACCAAAGAACTGTAGCTCCTGCGGACGTTCAGGACACTTACAGAGGTTCTGCCATCACTTCTCTACCCCACGTAGTGGGACATGATCATCAGCTCCTCTTAACACTGCGGGGCAATCAAATGCTTCACATTCAAAAGGGTTCCAGCCACAGGCATCCAGAACGAAGCTTCTTCACGCAATGAAAGAGTGTCCAGAGGAAGTAGACACAGGTCCAACGACTGTGAGAGGTACCATTACCATTGCTTCGTCATTAGTGACTGCTCTTTTTGATACCAGGGCATCTCACTCTTTTATTTCAACCTGTATTGTTAGCCTACTTAATCTTTCTATGGAGCAACTGTCTTGTGCAATGGATATTACTACACCATTTGGTACAAAGAGAGAGCATGGTCTCCGTAGTCTTGCATGTGTCTTCTCTCTATCAGAAGTCAAGCTAGCTTGGAGTTTTCTGGTTCTTGATATGAAATCCCTTGACGCCATATTCGGGATGGATTGACTCGTTGCCAACAAAGCCCGAATTGATTGTTATCTTCGACGGGTTTACTTTACTACACCCAGTGGTGTGCCCCTTGTTTTTCAAGGAGAATGAGACCCAAGGTCGAGCTGAGCCAGACCATCTTATCCAGAGTTGGAGGAAGTGATATCAGTGTTTGCTTTTGACTTGGAGCGAGATTCAATGAGTGGTGATCTTCCTCCAGTTGTCGTCGAGTTTTTCGATGTGTTCCCTTCGGATTTCTCTGGTCTGCCACCAGCGAGAGAGGTTGAGTTTTCTATTGACTTGATGCCTGACACTCAACCGGTCTCTATCTCCTCGTACCGCATGGCACTGGCTGAGCTGAAAGAGCTGAAGTTTCAGTTGGACGACCTTCTTGAGAAAGACTTTATTCGTCCAAGTGTGTCACCTTGGGCAGCGCCAGTTCTCTTTGCTAAGAAGGCTGATGATTCTCTTTGCTTATGTGTTGATTATCGAAAGCTCAATCGAGTTATGATAAAGAACAAATATCCATTGCCACGGATTGATGATATGTTTGATCAGCTGAAAGGGGCAAAGTGGTTTTCAAAGACCGACCTTTGATCCGGCTACCATCAGTTGAGGATAAAAGAATTTGACATTCCGAAAACCGCCTTTCGGAGCAGGTACAAGCACTTTGAGTACCTTGTTATGTCCTTTGGTTTGACAAATGCTCCTGCAGTTTTCATGACTTTAATGAACAAGATTTTCCATGAGTATCTGGATATCTTTGTGCTAGTCTTTGTGGATGACATTCTTGTTTACTCCATGTGTGAGGAGGATCATGTGCAACATCTAATAACAATTCTGAGTCTGCTATGAAATCACAGCTTTTATGCCAAGCTTTCAAAGTGTGATTTTTGGATTCGGGAAGTGAAATTCTTGGGACACGTAGTGTCTGAACAGGGTGTATCAGTTGATCCTGCGAAGGTGAAGGCTGTTATGACGTGAGAGCAACCACGAAATGTTTTCGAGATCCGGAGCTTCTTGGGCTTAACTGGATATTACCGTAGTTTCGTGAAGGACTTCTCGAAGTTGGCTTCGCCGATGACTGCTCTAACTCAGAAGGGGGTAAAGTTCATGTGGGATAATAAATGTCATAGTTCTTTTGTTGAGCTGAAACGTCTGTTGACTACTGCGTCGGTGTTAACTCTTCCAGAAGTCGGGCAGGGCTATGTGGTCTTTTGTGATGCATCGGGTTCTGGCTTGGGCTGCGTTCTTATGCAGTGTGATCATGTAGTGACATATGAATCTTGTCAACTTAGGCCACACGAGAAGAATTATCCTACCCGCGATCTGGAACTTGCTGCCGTGGTGATGCATCAAGTTCTGGCTTGGGCTGCGTTCTTATGCAGGGTGATCATGTAGTGGCATATGAATCTTGTCAGCTTAGGCCACACGAGAAGAATTATCATACCCACGATCTGGAACTTGCTGCTGTGATGCACGCGCTTAAAAGTCGGCGACACTACCTTTTTGGCGAAAGGTTTACGGTGTATTCAGACTACAAAAACTTGAGTTATATCTTCACCCAAAAGATTTGAATCTTCAGCAGAGGTGTTGGGTGGAATACCTGCAGTCTTTCGACTTGACATCGCCTATACCTTGGGTGTTAGGAATATGTGTTATTTGACTTGAGTGGGCTGCTGCCCGTGTAGGGGGGGAGAAGCAGCAATGACTGGAAAGTTTGTTAAGGGGCGTGGGGGCTGCCTGTGTACAACTGCCAAGGGGCAGTGATGTCTTTGGGTTGTTTGTTAGTGTTTGCTAGTTTGTTAGGGGCTGGTGACAGCTGGCAGTAGGTTGTTAGTAAGTTGTTAGCTGGCTGATAGCTGAGTTATAAATTGGAGGGGTTGGGTGTAAGAGGCGGATACAAATCATTCTTGAATTTCCAGCCGGTTGCTGAGAAAGGAGGCCGATCTTGGGAGGTCAGCCAGCTGCTACGAGGAGTGGTCTTCTCCGACAGCACCTTCTTCTTCTACCTATATCTTCGTCTTTCTACTTCTCTCTCCCTCCCTACTGCAATTGCTATATTACTGTTGTGTTCTTGCTGTATTTCTGCTACTGTGATTCTGCAACTACTTCAATATACACAGTTTTCTCCTCTTTTTCTCCCTCTCTCAATTATTTTACATAACAATTGGCGACTCCGCTGGGGAACTGCCGTGCGAGAGGACTGATCGCACGCTTGGGGAGAGGCGTCGCAGGAGAGGAGGAACGCTGCTGGAAAATCGTAGCAGCAAGAAAGAGAGAAGAAGAAGAAGATCGCCACTGGAGTGAGGCGCTAGAGCAGTGGACGCTCACTGGAGGAAAGGAAGCGTCGGAGCTGGCCGAGTTCTGCTGCAGCAAAACAGAACGCAGAAGGATGTTCGCTGCTGGGGAAATTTGCTAGAGAGAGAAGCCGCTCTCGAAGAACAATTGTAGTTGCAAGTTGAAAACCGGAAACGATCGTAGAAGAGGTTCGCTGCAAGGGAAGTCAAACGTAGCTGGAAAACGCGGTAGCCGCTGCGGAAGAATTGAGCAGTGCTACCGCTATCACTGTGAGGCGTGACCGTTCTGGAAGAAACATAAGCAACTGGGGAGATCCGCGCAAGCAAGTTGACGAACCGAGCTCGCTGGTTGCTGGAGGAGAGGTGCTAGCACGGGGTACGCGTTGCAGCAAGTGATGCATGCAGATTGGGAGAGATCGCTGCCGAGGTGACTGTGTGAGCAGCGGAGAGGGGTTTCACGACTCAGAGAATGTTTGGGCCGCGGTACGTATCCGACACTAGAATTGAAGACGGACGGGCAAATTTTTTAACGCAGCAACAAGGCTTGTTTAAGGAAGCTGTTTAAAAAAAAAATAAAAAAAAGAGAATTCTCTTAGCACAAAATTTCTCTCTTCCACCTGTGAACAGTTGTGATACAAGATTCAAATTGGGAAGTATTATACAGGTGGCTGCTGTGGAAGCTGGTGGTAAGATGCAGGAGTTTGAAACATTTTTCAAAGCTTTTGCCGATAGGAAAATCTGTGAGTTTCAGTGTGAGCTGCAAAAGAAACCAATTGAGGCTCATGTCGGACGATCAGGAGATTCAGGATAGTTCACGCAAGAATTTCACTGCATTGAGTCTGGTAAACGAGGTGAGACAGAAGTTGCATGTGCGTTTGACAGTGGCAAAGCGGTGGTAGTCAGCAGTTTAGACGCAAATTTAAAAATGGAAGATGTTGCTCCAATAGATGATTCTAGGAGTGAGACAAAGAAGACTGAGTTGCCTTATTTTTCTGGAGAAGATCCATTGGGGTGGATCATGAGAGCAGAGGCATATTTCCTTTTTTTACAAACAACAGAGAACATGAAAATACATTGGGCGCAGCTAAGTATGGAGTACACGGTTCTACGATGGTTCTTGTTATATGGCAGTTTGAAAATCCTGGAGTGAGTTGGGAGCAACTTAAGCCGATGCTTCTGGAAAAATATGGGAATGACAAGAAGTTTGCTTCCATTCCTAAGCTGCCAGAAGAGGTATATATTGATCTTAATTCAAATAAGGTTGAACTGGAAAGGAGTAGTGTGGAGCGGTTCGAGACACATCCAGATTCATCCGAGGAGACTGGAGTCCTAAATTCTAGCATGGAAAGGCGGGAGCTGGACAACCAAAGTGAGCTTGCTGTGCAGAGTGATTCTGATTGTTTCCAGCCAGAGGTGGAAATATTCGTCGTAACAACAATTGGAAAGTGTACACACAAGTTGTTTAGAAGGGGTCTTCCTACAGCGGAAAACGATGCACAGAGGCCACGACCTCAGCCATGGGTTGAACCTTTGCAGGGTCCTCAGTCAGCACTGCATGCTAGTAGTGTTGGGGCAACTGAAACTGCTTCACAGAAACATGACCATGTTATGGCTCATTTATTGGAGACAAAAATGGGAAGGGTCACTGTTAAGGGAGACATAGTTGTTCGAGGACCACCATTCTGGATAGAGTTGCATTACGCACCCAATACTGCTGCAGTTTTAATGGTTAAGCCTATAGGCAGCTGGTTGTTGGTTCATAGAGGAAAGGTTCTGGTTGAAGAACCGACACTAGCACTTGAACTTCCGAGAGAAGCAATTAGGAATGTATGTTGCAGGGGCCAGAATCGTGCGCTTTGCAGGTCCACCTTGAAGACTGGCTTTCTCGATCCGGTTCCAACTCAGGAAATCCTTGTTGACTGGTTACTTAGGCCACCGCCAAAGCCACTACCAAGGGTTGTCACAAAATATTTTGCTCCTTCAAACAGCCTTGGAGTAGGTGGTTTCAGGTCTGTTTATATGTGCATTTTGGGAATATTCTTAGACGGAGCAAAATCAGGAGCTTGTGGTTACAACGTTGTATTGTATTGGAAACATTATCCACCTATTTTAATTGGAGAGACGTGGATCACGGTGATATTGGGCTTCAGTTGGGATGCAAGGGATCATTTTCTTGGCCTACTTCTTATTCAACCGCAATCAAATGTGGCCAGCAGTTCTCTCTCTACTGTGATTGCTCTAATTTTCTCAACTGGCTGTCTTAACTTGCCCAAGTGTGTTGTTGATTTCCAATGAAGCTGCAATGAAACTGAGGCCTCCACCAAAGCCGTCACTGGGTGCTGCTGTCCCAATGCACAACCGAGCAAAGGTTGAGTTTGTTCCACCTTGAGGACAAGGTGGTTTTTAGGTGGGAGGGAATTGTTAGGAATATGTGTTATTTGATTTGAGTGGGTTGCTGCCCGTGTAGGGGGGGGGGGAGGAGCAACAGTGGCTGGAAAGTTTGTTAAGGGGCGTGGGGGCTGGCTGTGTACAACTGCCAAGGGGCAGTAATGTCTTTAGGTTGTTTGTTAGTGTTTGTTAGTTTGTTAGGGGCTGGTGACAGCTGACAGTAGGTTGTTAGTAAGTTGTTAGCTGCCTGATAGCTGGGTTATAAATTGGAGGGGTTGGCTGTAAGAGGAGGATACGAATTATTTTAGCAAATGCTTGGCAGCAGGTCGCCGGTGGTCTCAGCTGGGCTCAAGGGAGGGTGGTCTTCTCCTACGGGTTTCTTCTCTTTCTCTCACTCTCTTTTCTTACATCTCTTTCTTCCCCCCATTGTTGTACTTCTGTAGGTTTTCTGCTACTGTAATTCTGCTGCTATATTCTATATACACAGTTTTCTCCTCTTTTCTCCTCTTTTCTCCCTCTCTCAATTATTTTACATAACAATTTGGCGACTCCGCTGGGGAATATCGCTCGAGAGAGAGAGGCCGCTGCTAAGAAGGAAAAGGTAGGGGAACACAACTGCAGTTGCAAGTACGCTGGAAGTGCCAGACGACTGCAGAAGAAACTCCTTCATCGTCGCTGGAGGAGAGGCGTCGCAGGAGCTGGTCAAAAAAAAAAAATCCTGCTCGAGCTGCGTATGAGTGTTCGTTCAGTTCGGGAATTTTCTGGCGCAAACCAGTACTAACAAACGAAGCTGGAAAATCGGGAGAACATTCGCTGCTGAAGTGGTTTTGTGAGCAGATCGAGGTAGACGATCATTACAGTGAATTCATCTTGACCGTGGAGTGCGTCCGACGTTATTTCGATACAGCAGTGCGGCGCGCTTTGTAGAGATAGACATGCACTGCTAGAGCAGAACTAAACGCAGCAGAAGAACATTCGTTCGCTGGAGGAAGCTCGGTTATTTCTGGAAAACGTGGTTGCCGCTGCGGAGGACACAAACAGTGCTTCCGCTGTTCATTGCGAGGCGCGACCGTTCTTGAAGAAACGGAAGCAACTGGAGGTTTCGAGATTGTTGGTAGCTGGAGAAGAGGCGCGAACACGGAAAACGTGTAGTAGCAGCAGACGCGTGCTGGTTGGGATCGATCGCCAGAATTGGGTGACGAGAACTGACAGTAGTGAACGTCGCGACTGGAAAATCGTTTGCTGTGGTAAGCGTTCTGATAGCTGGAGGCGCGTGCACACTGGGGAATCGTGTTCCAGAAGAGGAGCACGACCGTTGCGCGGGAATGAGAGCAGCGGACCGACGTTGAAGGCGACAGCGTTGTTGAAGTCATTGGGGGCAGGTACGAGTCTGTTGTTCGTTGGAATGGGAAAAAGGAGGGAAAAAAGGGGTTCGTTTAGCTGAGCTGCTGTGCAGAATTTTCTTTCTTTGTGATACAGATTGCCACTGAGGAAGACAAGATTTTCCATTCGTTTAGCTGAGTGGGGTGCGCAGAATGGCAACAAGAGTCACACTGCCAGATTTTATGGGAGAAGATTCGTATGACTGGATCAACACTGCAGAAAGGTATTTCGAATTTTTGTCGGACGACAGATGACATGAAATTACATTGGGCCCAACTTTGTATGGTTGATACCACTCTATTTTGGTTTTTGTCCTGGCATAGAGCTACGCCAAACCCGTCATGGGAAATGTTTAAACCAGCTCTATTGGAAAAGTATGGGCAGCGGATGGAGAGGAAACCGTTTCAGCAACCTATTGCTTTGGAGGAGCAGTTTGTTTCCACTCCGGAACAGCAGAGAAAAGTAATTGATAACCTGAGTACTAGTGTGGAAAGGCGAGACAATTATATTGAGGAGCAGGTTACTGGTTCTGGTATTGCTGGAGGAGCAGCCACAATTTTTCTTAGCAAAGTTGGAAATGAAGAAAAAAAGACGACAATGGACAAGGTGAGTTCAACAGAGCTTCTGTGTACCCTTCGGAGCTGGGCATGGTGGCAGGGTACCCAAAGCCTGCTCGAGTGACGCGTGGGCACTCTCCACAGGACGATTCCGGTGATACGTTTATGGGCATTGTTGATCATGAGAACGGCGATTGGGGTGAAGTACCAAAAAATGATGAAGCCAATTGGAAAGAGAAAGATCAAATGCTTATAAAGTTGGCTCAGTTTGAAGTTGATCAACAAGAGTATGTTTCTGCCATAATGTATAACGAGGAGCTGGCCTTTGCAGAACTCAAGGTTGAGAAGCTAGCAACGATTACATACCAGCAGACCACGTCTCACATTTTGAAAGGTGCTAAACAGAAGGCTTGGGCTGTAGCTGAAAGAGCTGGGGACTACACAACAGTTTTGAAGGGAACAAATCAGGAGTCAATCAAGGTAAAGACTCTACTATGTGAAAATGAAGTGAAGTCAGAAAAAGAGGAAATCGAGAAAAATACAGCAGGGGGAAAACAGGATGTCTCCCAGACTTTGAAGGGTGAGTTGGATGGCATCAAGGGTGCCATAGAAACTTCCAAAGGAATTGCACATTTGATGTTGTGGCCTCCACCTAAGACGCAGTGCACATACTTGGCTATAGTCTCCAAAGGACGGGGAACTACCTTGATTTTGGTCTATGATTCAAGTTTCACGCCTCCGAATGCAGCTTCTTTGTTGGAGGTAATGGCCGCAAAAAGGCAGGCAGGAGATTCCCAGAGTCATATTTCTGTTCCCGGACTCCACACCGATCCAGCTAGACAAATATTGGCTGAACCGGAATTTGTTATGCTGAATGTTGCTAAGATTCATGGCTGCTGGAAAATGGAGCAGGTTTGGGCACGGTTAGGATCAAATAGACTAGCTGGGAGGTATACCCCTAAGTGCATTGTAGCTAAGGACATACGAGGTTTTGGCCAACTTATTTCCTTTCTTGGAAGTACAGTTTCAACTACACATGCTTTTGGACAGAATTTTTCGCAAATGTGGAGCTTGGAGATGTTTGGGGCACTTCCTACTGTTTGTGAAGATGTCTTGGCAACATTATTCTGGTCAAGATGCAACTTGGTTTGTTTTTGGGTAAATTCTTGTGGGGAACAAGAACACCCATTTGAAGAGCTAGCAGCTGAAGGGGATAGAAGACATTTGGAGGGATGTAAGTGGCTGGACGAGATAACATTCAAAATCGGGAGCTCAAATCTGCAAACACATGGGATGCTAAGGGCTGTCTTACTTTGCCAGCTGCTTGCAATACATGCTGGTTTTTGTGTTTGGCAGGATGTTTTAACTGTTGGGCATCCAAAGCAGCTTCGAGAAATGGAAGTTACAGACGATGGGTTAGCTGGAATTTGTGCTGGGCAGGAGACTTGTTGAGCTGCAGCACAGCGGAAGCTCGCCGGGCTTGTTGTTTGGGACCAAGTGGAAGATAAAGAGGAACAAGAATCTCCACAACGACAGGGATTTCATCATGTTCTAGAGCCACTGCTGTAGCCACAACTGACAATAACCTCTAAGGGTCGTGGGGCAACCTTTGTTTTGGTTTTTGGCCTTGGTTTCACACCTCCACATACAGCAATTCCGTTGGTAGAAACCGCAGCTGTTTCTACCAGATATGATACCCCTTCTACTTGCAGAATTCATCAGCAGCCCTTCTACTCGTAGGTGCTGGATCAGATGTGCTGCCGACTTCAAAGGGGGCTTATAGAACCAATGTTGAAGAGGCCGAGCTGTGTTTTTGGTGGTCCACCTTGGGGATAAGGTGGTTTTTAAGGAGGGGCAAATGTTAGGAATATGTGTAATTGATTTGAGTGGGTTGCTGCCCGTGTAGGGGGGGGGGGAGCAGCAGTGGCTGGAAAGTTTGTTAAGGGGCGTGGGGGCTGCCTGTGTACAACTGCCAAGGGGCAGTAATGTCTTTGGGTTGTTTGTTAGTGTTTGTTAGTTTGTTAGGGGCTGGTGACAGCTGGCAGTAGGTTGTTAGTAAGTTGTTAGCTGGCTGATAGCTGGGTTATAAATTGGTGGGGTTGGGTGTAAGAGGAGGATACGAATTATTTTAGCAAATGCTTGGCAGCAGGTCGCCGGTAGTCTCGGCTGGGCTCAAGGGAGGGTGGTCTTCTCCTACGGGTTTCTTCTCTTTCTCTCACTCTCTTTTCTTACATCTCTCTCTTCCCCCCATTGTTGTATTTCTGTAGGTTTTCTGCTACTGTAATTCTGCTGCTATATTCTATATACACAGTTTGCTCCTCTTTTCTCCCTCTCTCAATTATTTTACATAACAAACCCTACTTTTTTTTTTTGCTAATCTACGATGTTTGAATTGTTGAAATGATAAAGGTCATTGTGTCATTGAATGAACCCTTTATTATTTTTCATTGTCACCCACCATACATTTTTCCTTCTTAGTAGCCTTATGAATGGCCTCGTTAAGAACCACAATAAAATCTAAATGTTTTGGCAGATATGTTTCATAGCCAAGGTTAAGAGGGGGTTAAATTATCCTAATATAAATTTAAAGGTATAAAGCATGAAAGATTAAAGAACACATGAATTTTTACAGTGGTTCAGACTCAATTTCTAAATCCACTCTTAATTTTTTTTTTCATAACCTCGCTACTGCTTGAGAGTTGTGGATCACACGAAGTCTTGACTTATTGATTGGGGAGTCAATAACCAAATTACACCATGCCTTTTCTTATATAGGCGTAACCAAATACACACTTCATTTTGGTGAGGCGTCAGAACCAAATACAGGAGACGCACCCTTTCAAAAGGGGTATATCCAGTACAAGAATCTTGCTTTTGTCGGTAAAAGAAAAGCCAATTAGAGAGATATAGTACGGTAGAATAAATAATAGAATTACAACTCATTAATAGGAGAACAAGATTTAGAATGATTAAACTCAGTTGAATGTTGCAGCACGATCACACCAACAATACTTTGTAGTAGCAATATGAAAGTGACAATGTAACAGTATTGAATCAAAATATGTACCAGGTACTCCCAAGGTTCCCTCCCTTTTAATTTTATGAACACGAGCACAGTAATGGTCTCCATCAATATCATCAAGGTTTCTATGTTTAAGTCAAATGGATCACTCCCTCTATTTCCAAATTGATGCATCACACAACAGCGTGTTAAATATTGTCTGCTTCCTGTGTGTCCTCATTTGATAATGCGTTGAGTCTCTGATATTTTTCTGAGAAATAAAACAATGAAGTGTTAAGTGAGTTTGCAAAAATTGTTGTTAACCTGAAACCGTGTTTGCTTCTAAATATTGTATGTGCCCACTTGTTAGAATGGCGTTCTTCTTCTTATGTTATCCTACAGTAGTTTATGATAAGGCATTGGCACTTGGATGCTTACCATGTTATTTATCTTGACACAGGTATGGATTAACTTCTCTTTCTTGTAAAACTTCTCTGCCATGTGTTATTTTGCTGATGTTGTGTCATGAAATTGCATTGCATAGCATTGACATGTTGACCTAGCATGCACCAATTCATCAATACTTTGTCTATGTGTTTGCTCACTGTGTCGTGTCTTAATACTCTATTGATGTAATATTTTCATAGCTCAATCAAATACAAGGCAATTCTTAAGGGATTGGATTGACATAGTTTCATAGCTAAACCCTTCACCCTCTTTGAAAAAGTTCAAGATTCTCACGAATTTAGCAGTGTTTTGATCTGTATGTAAACTAGAAACACCTAAGAAAAATCAAATGATCAAGGTAGTATGCAACTGATACAGGTCAGAACAATAAAAAAAGCATAAAGTGATGTTAAATTACTGAAATTCTAATATATGAGATCAAATAGCTCAATATGTAAAATTCTACCTACTCTCTTAGTCTCTGATGCATGGTGCATCGATTCTAGCGCTTTGTATGATTCCAACATAGCTTTAATTCGACTCTTCGCTACCTTAATATCCAACACATGGGGCAATCTTTCTTACTTTCAAAATAAAATTAACTAAAATAGAAACAGAGATAGAATTAATTATGAATTATAATTATTGTACTTAAAAAAAGGAAGATATTATTAGATCACGGTTCCAACAATATCTCCCTTTTTTAACAAGGATAAATAAATTTTGTGTCCAAATAGATAAACAAAATTGAGTAAAACTATAATAAAATAATAACAAAATATAATAAAATACCCAATAAACCCCCCTTCATATATCATCCATTCCAATCAAGCATCCTCTCCTCTGGACTTATCAAAACAGAAATAAAGAATATAACATATAAGTGGAATTCATATCATATCGGCAGTATTAAAGCAGTACCCACAATATTTTATAGCATGATAAAAGAAAACAGAAAAGATAATCCAGCTTAATCATTCTACATCCTAGAGTCGTTTTTCTATTCAACCTTGATATTATCTTTTTCAGCTCCTTCTGTAATAGCCTAGAAAACAGATGCATCTAATTCATCAACTTTTTGTTCCTTAGGTGATTTCTCTTCAACTAGTTTTTCATGAACTTCAACTGATGGAGCAATTTCTTTAACTGTAGTAAGTGATAGAATCACTCTGAACCGGGGAATCTAGAAATTTTGCAAACTCTTCCACTGTAGCTTATTTGACCTAATGCATGTTCATGCATGTTCTTATGCTGCCACTTTTCCAAGAGCGTCGAGTCTCTGTAATCTGATGCGTCTCTGTAATCTGATGCGGAAACAAAACATGACGTGTTAGTGGAGGCAGAAGGTGCGAGCAGGACACTTGTGGATAGAATAGTCTGAGTGGTAAGAACATTGGATTCTTCATCATAAGGTATCAAGGCATCTCCCGGCCTCCTCTATCTAATAGGAAGCTTTACCCTGGCACTTGATCTTTTACTAGATGATCACTTCTCAGTATGAGAACCTTCTGCAACCTTCTCCTTCACCTTTGATAATTTTTTCTTCTCTATTTCTACCTTCTCCTTCACCGTTTCACATCAGGTCACATCAGGTCTTGACGTCCTTGGTGAACTTCACATCCTCTGATGGTTTAAAATGTGCCATATTTTTTATATGGTTTAGGCTGTTTATGAAATGACTAAACTGGCCTTTGATAAGACTCTGCCTGTTTTTGAGAAGCCTCTACCTATGCTTTGGAAACCACATTAGTAGTAAGGGTTGAAATGGAATATCCCTCAGTTATTCATTTCTGAAAGGTGTGATAGAAGCAATTGTCTATCCAGTAGTATGCTAAAAATTTATGAATTTCCTAATCCTTTTTATACCTTTCTTTAATGGTGCAAGCTTCTTAAATTGAGCTTCCATACTAAATCCACTTCTAATTAGGATAGTGTAGATACTCCTTTGTGAACCATGAAATTTCCACGACTACCAAGAGCAGAATTTGTCTCAGCATTAAACTGAGTTAGCACCACCTTCACCCCATTGGTCTTCGTATTCAAGTATTACATTGAGATAATGTTCTCCGTAACTCGAAGCACCAAACATCATTCTTCTGTCTGCTTATCATCAAGCTCCACTTGGAAGACATAACTCTTACTAGGGAACATTGATGAAGAATGTTTCGTTTTGAATGCTTCAACTTAGGAGAACGTCTGCTTTTTTCCTTGCCTTGCCAACTTGATTCATAGGAGAATCTTCGTCAGACGGTTCCTTAATGCGATCTTAGATAACTAGTGCGTTTTCCTCTCTTACCCATAAGGATAGATTTGAAATGACATGAGAAAGAAACAGGATGAATCCGACATTTAGCATTGACGGATAACGCCTTCTTTTTTCAAAAAGGGAATTCTCAGGAGTGGCCTTTTCGAACCCTCCACACCCAGGAACCCCCCTCCCCACGAAGAGATCATTCGGAGAAGCCTCAGTCGGGGAGAAGCTGTTGTCAGCCGAGATGACAGAGTGTCCCACGGGGTTACACCTCGATCAGTGATGGTTCGACATAGCAATCCGTCAGCTATATAAAGTGCGCCCATTCTGCCCACCCGGTGAGACTCTGGGTGACCCGGCAAGACGAGTGGTACATGAGAGGCGGAAATTCCCCCAAGAGCGGGCTCTCAGGAATCGAATCCCAGACCTCACCGAACACCGTTGCTATGACCCTCGACCACCCACCACTACGCCACCGCCGAAGCGGCAAACGGATAACACTTTCTTGAGTAGCAACACATTCAATATTCTCATTATATCTCATACTGAAGCTTCAACGCAAACATAATTGTCTATTTGATGCTTAAGATGTGTCATAATACTCCAAACATCACACATATTTAAAATTTATATTTTTTAGAGAATATAAATAATTATCAATTATATATGGTTGGTACAAGTGCGACACACATGCTACAAAAGCCTGCAAATAAACTCGGCCCAGAGACTTGATCCCGTGATTGCGCCCCAAACTCCCGCCCACCCATGCCACCTCAGAATAATTTTGATGCTCCTAATGCCATAATAAAGATGTATGTCAATTGATCTTTAGTAGGAATTATTTCAATGATATCTCCTTTCTGAAAATGATCACAGATGAAGTAACATCTTACTTCAATATGCTAAGCCCCAGAATGTTGGAGAGGATTTTTAGAAATAGATATATTGAGTTATCACACATTATTGGCATTCTATCACAATGAATCAAAAAGTATTATAATGTTTGTCTTATCTACAGAGTTTTCTCATAAAAACAAGCTACAACCACTTGCTCTACCTTAAAGTAGATAAATCCATTGAATGTTGTTTCTTCAAACATCATGATACTAAGATTTTAACAAGTAACACATGCCACTGATAATCTTTATGTCTGTCTGGCATACTTCAAAATCAAGAATCTACGTAACTCAATAAATCATGAGAATTGTTGTCAAGATAGAACAATACAAGAATAGATATCCATTTAGCATACATTCATGTGATTCCATAGGGTCGGTCTAAAACCTCTCACATAAGAATATATTGTATATCAAATTAGGTATTCTTGGTATCAAATGTAGTAAGCTCTCAATCATTCCTCAATTGGTCTTGGGATCGACATATTTTCCTTCCAGGTCATCATTAGTACTCGTTATAATATTAATAACTTTACATAGGTTTAATCTAAACCATTTCGCTATCTTTTTAGAATAACTAATTTGGTTTATGATGATTTCATCATCTCTTATAGATCTGAAATCTTAAAAAGGACATGGGTTATCCCATGAGACATCTCAAATTAATTTTCTATCAAATTTGTAAAATCTTTATATTGAGAACTACATGATGGCCCAAAGTTCATTAGGTGACTTCATGAGAATTGGCCTGAGAAGAATCCTGTCAGAGACATGAGAAGCTGTATTGTTAGCTTTTCCCTTGTGTATATTTTAGTAACCGATATTCATTAGCATGGTTCTTTCCATCACATTATTGTTTTATTCCTCCTTTCCATTACTCTATTTTAATTTTGAATCATTGATGTTGAGAAATTTTTGGAGTAGCCATTATCCTCACAAAAAATTTCAAATCCTCCGTTCAAGAATTCTACTCCATGGTCACTTCTAATTGGTATCATTATAAAACATTTATCATTCTATATTAGATTGCAGTAGATAATAAACATTGAAAGAGTCACTTTTGTGAACTAAAAAGAATACCCATACGAATCTTGAATAATAAGACAATATAACAAAGTTGTATGTCTTTCCAGCTTGTAGTTTGTGTTTGTTCAAACAAATCCAAAACCAATTGAAGTGGTTTATTGGTAATGAATTCAATTTTTAATTTGACTAAATCCTTGGGATGTTAGACATTCATACAAGGGTCACATAACTATTTCACATCCACATTTAATTTAGGCAATGGTAGGATTCTCTTATGCTTAGCATTTTTCTACAATAGAATGAAGTTATACTACCCAAGCCTCTTATGGCATAAGATGCTATCTCACTGAGCATCTTTTAAACACTTAACATGATGCACTATTAATTCATCATAATTAATGACATATACATTATCCTTGTGGTTATCAATATAAAACGGTGAACTATTCATTAAGACAATGCATTTATCATTATTAAATCTAATAGACATGCCATCATAAAATAATTAGGATATACAAATTAAGTTATGCTATAAATCTTTGATATATAAAACATTACTGATGTTAGAATAATCTTAAAATCCAACCTCACAAAAACCATTTACCTTGCTCTTGGAATTGTCTTGTGTCAATTCCTACATAACATTTGTTGAAATATTTGATGTTTGATGGATCACAAGTCACGTGCCTTGTGCACCCACTATCCATGTAACATATCTCCTTGAGATATCCATGGATATTCTCTTGAAAAGAATAGAGATTTTTTGGTATTCATGTTACTTTGGGTCAAACTAGATTAGTCATGGTTTCATTAGGTACCCAAACAGGTTTCAAATTATAATTAAAAGGGGGCACTAGCAGATAATGATTTTGAAATGAAAGATTTGGTATGACTCAAAAAATGTGGGTGCTTATATGAGCATTCACTAACAAAATGACCTTGCATAACAAATGTAATACCTATAATAGAAGGCACACATTCTTTAGAACTCTTCACAAAAAAGATTTTATATATCATGGACAATTATCTACTATAACCAACACCATTCCCAGTTTTAGTCATTCTTTATAATTACATCATTTTATCATAATTCTCTTTACCATTGTTAATTTTTTTCCAAATTATCACTCAATCATTCCACTTCTACCTCATGATGTTCCACCTCATCAGAATCTGAAGCATTGATAGTAGAAATGACATTTCATATTTTTCAACTTCAAGGGCCATATTCTTATTCTCCACATCTAAATTCTTATGGGTCTTCTTAAGTTTATTATATGAAATAGTAATGTTTAAAATCTCAATTTTCATCTTATCACACATATCAATCAACTCTTTTACACTACTTTTATCATATTCAAATTCATAGTTAGGATCACTTAATCAAAAATTTCCATCATGCATAGATTTACAAATTCATGTTTCGGCTTCCATTCATCACTCGAGTCAGTGTTCTAATTGTAGCTCCCAAAATCCCTTCTTCCTCTCTTGCCTTTCCTTTTGAAATTCTTGTATTTCCTTTCATCCATTAACCTTTTAATGTTCGGATTTATGTAGACTTTCTTCCTATCTTTAAAGACGACAGACACAACGCGATTAAGAAGGATAAGGATGGGTTTCGCAACTTCTCTCTCATCAATAAGGCCACTAGCCAGGTCCAACACTAATGATTCTCCAGTGCATCTGGTTCCTTACGATCTACACAAGCTGGATGAGTCAGTGTTGTGGACGGAGGGGGAGGACATCAGGGATTTCTTTAAGGTTATAAGGATGGTGAACAACATCCGTCTTAACTTCGCTACCTCCCATGAGAGTGGTGACGACGTCCATGATGGCTCCCTCATTCTTCTCAAGGAGTGAAACAACCTCAAGGATTGGAACCAGTGGTGGAAGATTGTTCTCTACTGATGATGTTTGTGGATGAAGAAGTTTGGTTCAGTTCAGATTATACCCTACTTGGATCTGATCTCTTTGATTGTTGAACACCTATATGTGGCGTACATAAGTGTTTTATTGTTTATGAGTTGTTTGTTCATGGTGTATGTGATGGGTCGTCTTCTTCCTGTTGTCCCCTTATTCCAGAGTGAAGAATCAACGTCTGTTTTGTGTGGTCCATGTGTGATCTATGTCGTACTTCTGTGTTCTGTATGATGGTACTACCTAATGTGTGGTTTGTGTGAGTTTATGCTATTTTTTGTTGTTTGACCTCTTACGATGGTGCATTTGTGTAACTACTCCCAATTTGTAGTGGATCTCAAAGCATGTAACATCTATATATTTAGAATTAGAATTAGAGTTAACATTGTTTTTGCTTCTCCATTTATCATTTTTGTTTCTTATTCTAGGATACTTCTTGTAACCTTTACTTTACTTGATAAGTCTATTTACACTTATTTCTATTTATTACAACTCATCATCATTAGATGGTTCTTCTATTTTGGAAGAATCAGATGATTGAATATATATATTAACAACAATAACAACAAACAAGCCTTAAGCCCAATTAAACGGGGTCAGCTATAGGGACCAAACGTCACCAATTTGCTCTAATTGAAGGTCATATTTTCATTGAAAAAATTTAGAACAAGACCATCTTGAATGATTTGTTTAAGAGTTCTTTTAAGCTTATCTCTATCTCTTTTAATAAGTGAATTTGTCATCAAGCTTATCTTATTAATAGGTGTATCCCTAGGTCTTCTTCTAACATGTCCTAATCATCTTAATTTAGTCCCAATCATCTTCTCATCAATGGGAGCCACTCCAATTTTCTCTCAAACACATTCATTTTCAATCTTATCCATCTTAGTACGTTCACATGTCCATCTTAACACTTTCATTTCTATTACCCTTATTTTTTTGTTCAAGATATCCCATCAAAGGCTCACTCACTACCATATAGAATAGTCAGTCTAATAACAGTTTTATAAAATTTACCCTTCAATTTCAAAGGAATTTTACGATCATAAAGTAACCTAGAAGCCTTTCTCCATTTTATCTATCCAGTTTGAATCCTATGAGAGAAATCTGCATTAATATCTCTATCACATTGTCGAAATGAGCCTTAATAACTAAAATGATCAACTTTTGAAATAAAGTGGCCTTTAATATCACATCTACAATATTACCACTCAATCCTTTGTTAAAATGACACTCCATATATTTTGTATTATTCCTATTAAGCTAGAGACCTTTCAATTCTAAAGTTTCAAAAGATTTAACTTTAAATTGATAGTCTCTTTGGATTCTGCAATGAGAACTATATCATCCATGAAAAGAATGCAATTAAGTATCTCATCTTGAATATGCTTAGTAAGTTCATCTAAGACCAATGAGAAAAAGTATGAGATTAAATCCAAACCTTAATGTAGTCCATCGAGATAGAGAAGTATGTAGTGTCACCTACTAGAGTTATAATTTGCGTCAAACTCCCTTCACACATGTCTTGAATGAGTTTGATATATACCACATACACCCTTTTCTTTCAAGAGTTTTCCATAAAACATCTCTAGGAACTTTATCATTCACCTTTTACAAATCAATGAAAACCATATGCAAATCTTGGTCTTTTTGTTGATAATAGTCCATCAGTCCTCTAATAAAATAAATTGCTTCTATGGTTGAATGTCCAAGCATAAAACTAAATTGATTATCTGAAACATCAGTTTCCTTTTGAATCTTCTATTCAATCACTCTCTTCCAAAGTTTCATATATATACACACACACATATTAATGATATGACTTTATTATTTTTGGATTCTACTACTTATAGATTGTTCAACTTCAGTTTATACTGAAGAATGGATCTAATAAACTCATTTATTGTCTGATATTTGATTTTTTTTCTCCCATCAATGGCCACTATCCTAGAATGTCATTTCTTATATAGTGCTCTTAGGACTCTTTTAACTATGACATAATTCTCTAGTGTCTCTTCTAGTGCACTCATGCAATTTATAATCCATGCAGATATTTGGAATAATGAATCCACTATTTCATTATCACATATCAGGAAATCATGGTACTCAACTCCTAATATTCCATGTTTCCCCCTTTTCATCTTGTTAGTATCATTATGAGTTACATGCATAATTCTCCATATATAATGACATGCCATACTAGCCGAGACACGACTTAACAACATCATTAATATTAAGATTATCAAGATCAACCTCATGGAGTTTTAAAGGTTTTACTTATAAGACTAGTGATCGGTACTTAGATTCATGTAGTATGCTTCCTTTCATGTCTGCCAATATTCACATCCATATCCAACAAAGTATGGAGGCTTCTATGGAATCCAACCATCATTAAATCATTGATGATCCATGGAAATAGATATTTCCCCTGGACTTTTAAAGGCCTATAATAAGGTTAATACTAATAGATGTATGCATCAAATTGATCCAAGTGCTCTGATACTAATTGTTTACCTGGATAAGATTCACAACGAGAGGTCAAGAGGGGGTGGATTGACATAATTAAAAATTTAAATTAAAAAACAATGAAAGAATAAAAACCACAAGATTTTATAGTGGTTTAGACACAATTTCCTAATAAAATTTTTATAGACACTATACTCAAGTGGAGTGGATCACACCATGTCTTTACTTTTTGTTTGGTGAGTACAACCTAATTATACCCTACATTTTCTAATAGAGGAACAATAAAATACACACTTCCTTCTGGTCAGGTGGATCAACAAAATACAACACCTTGCATTTGTATGAGGTATGATTTTAATCTCAATTTTACCAAACCTCATGTATGGGTTTTATTGAGTATTAGAGGTGTTAGAGGAGGATTGGGAGTTTGTTTTAGGTAGACGGGTCAGGTTTTAGGACAATGGTCTTTTGACAGAAGCCACCGAGTATCCCGTGTACTGTTACCAGGTCCTCGATGGAGGTGGAAAGATGGGGTAGTAGCTCAAGATGGGTCACCGGGTGGCTGATGACCAAGGAACAGGTACCCGATAGGCATCGGGTACCCAGTGGAGGGATGTTGGGTACCTGGTAGCTCTTAGCCATGTTTTTTTAAAATTTTAAATTAATTAATTAGTTTGTAAATTTTTATTATAATGACAATTTCTTCTCAATTGGTTCACACAACAGCCCCTCCTCTCCTCCTCCCTCTTCCTCATCCCACTCTTCCAAAGGCCACATCACCTCTATTCATCATTAGTTTTGGATCCCGTTTGTCACAGGAGGTTATCACTAGAAAGACTATGACTCCTCTTCCCTCTACTAATAATTTCTTTTTTCCTTTTCTCCATGCATAATAAATTATTCCTAATTCTGGGGCTTTTGCTATATTTATTGATTCCTTCTATTTGAGGGGAAATCAGTTATTGGTTTTTTATGAGCATGACCCTGCTAGACTCAGGTAGGTGGTCCCTTGCTTTATTGTGGGTGTTTACACATGTGGCGTGCATCGTATGAAATTTAGGAAAACTAAATTGTTGTGTGTTTTATAAAACTAATTGAATTTGTTTTCCTAAAATCTTTATGGTGTAAGTGGCACCCAAGAAGGCCATGAGTGGTCTAGGGGAGGTGTGTGTTTACACCATTGGTCATTAATGACTATTTTTTTTATGAATTTGAATTTCAAACCATGACTTTGGACCATGGATGGGTGCTTATGATTAAGAATTGATCCTAGAATCCTAGTGTGGTGTCTTAGTGTATTTCTTGGTAAGGATTTGACTTGAGAACGAGTTAGGCTAGAGATGAGCTGGCCTAGGAACGAGACTTGTGTGGGTTAATGGCTTGAGAGAATAAGCATTTATCGGTTAAATAATTGTAAATGATTTATAATGTCTTAAATGATAAGTCATTCATTTTTATGGTTGATGGTATGATGGCGGTGCCTTGTTCACCTTGAAATGATTAGAGGAGGTATCTCATACACCCTTTCTATGTTATGGTATCCCATCCAATAGATACAGGAAGGTAATTCGTTGTTCATCGTGAGGCTGGTGAAATGGTGGAACCTTATCCACTTTGAGTTGTCATGTTGTTGGTAGATCATCCACCTGGGAAATCACATTAGTGGTGCATCATTTACCAATGGAATGTGTCTTGGTGATGCATCATACTCCCAGAAACTTCTAATGGTGGTGATTCATTCACATATGAAAGTATAGCCACACATTGTAACATCCCGAGTTCTTAAAAAGAAATACTATGTTCGATAATGTACATGATATGACGCACCAAGTTTAAACAAACAACTAAATAATATTTAAATGTTACCATTAAAACCTAGTTGTGAGAATGATGAGAATGAATAGTATTAACTGAATTACAAAAAATATGGGTTACACATGTATATATAATAAATTATTTGGTGACAAATTAACTATAAATGGATGTAAAACCCTTTTTAAAATAAAAGGAAATTTAAATCTGAAAAACTATTTAAATATGCACAAGTGTATTTTATACCAATAAATTAATAAATCAGTCTTGTTGAATTATATATATATATAATATTTATTTTAATATTTAAAATTCATCTTATGTGTTTTCTAGACATGATATAATGACAAATTCAATTTTATAGATAAAAGAAGTATTTTTTCAAAATGATAGTTTTGCCGCCTTTTGATGGCGCACCTATTTTAAATCTAGTTTTTGATACTTTTATAAATTTTATTTGACAATATAAACTTCTTCCTTGAAATTGGAGTATTAAAATTTACTTTGGTTAAATGTTTGGTATTTTTCTAATAAGATTCATTTTTGATGAATAGTAAAAAAATAATATATTTTAATTGAAAACTACTTTTTCATCAAATTTATTTATAGTGTTAAATTATATTTTTGAATGGTTTTAAAGTATAATTAGATCATGTTTTTATCATTTAATTCAATGTAGATTATTGGAATCAATTTCGCATTGAGATTGGATATAAAAACATTATGAACTTTTGAACATTTTTATTTTAAAAACCTGTTTTCTCATTCCATCAACGAGATTAATTTTTAGTTAATTTCTTCCAATTATGTGTTTTGAATTTTGAAAAATGGATTCCATATTCGGAATCATAAGGTCATAATTATGTAAATAGGTCTTTTTTATTTTTGGACATTATGAATAGTAACTTTAGTAATATTTTTTTATTACCACAGTTGAGGGTAAATCAGGTAATTAAAGTTAAAAATAATATTATAAATATTATAAAATTATGCTAACACTTGTCCTAAATTTATTGGATGAGTTTAATTCGACCAAAAGCATCCTTGAACCGAAATTATGACCTTTGGAAGCCACTTGGATGCGAGTATGACATTTATAATATTTTATTTAAAGTAAAGTTAAAGATGACGTACTCATGTTTCTCATAACTATAACAATTTTAATATGGAGTTATATGTGCGATATGTTCGACTATAAATAGTCATTTGAAAGCTAAAAGAATTATCTACATCATGGTAATTTATTTATAATTTTAAGAAATAAATAATTAAATTAAATGGCGACAGAATGATGATGCAGTAATTGCCTCATTAATGAAAGAATCAAATAAATGATATTTAAAATATTAAAATAAATATAATTTGATATAATTAATGTCATCCATGAATTTTATGGATGAATTTTACATATTAGTGATGTGTTAAAGGAGTTGGTTCAAAGATATCATGTTATGATATTTTTATAAAGTCAAGTAATGAATAGTGTCAAAATTGACATTATTGATATTTTAAAATAAATAATATTTTATTAAATGAAATAATTTTTTTTAAAAATACCAATTTCGGCCAACTGATTGTGATAAGTCTTAAAATATCATCAATGATTCATTTATTGTTCATTTTTAATTTTATAGTAATTATATTAACTCTCAAATAGTAAATAACAAGATATCACGGTAAGAATTAAAAAGGTTAAATAAGGGTTAAAAAAGATAAGGATTAAAAAATAGTCAAAACTTATATAATTTTAGTTGGATGAAAGGGATTAAACCCAACATCATCCTATATTCAAAATAAATCCCTTTGGACCCATTTATAATTAAAAATTAATTCATATTAATTTAATATTTTGGATAATTCTAGGAGTGCCCCTCCTCTCTCCTATAAAGGGGCACCAATTCTTCTTTATTATTCACACCTAAAAACCTATTTGGTTCGACCAATATCTACCCAAAATACCTTCCTAGAATCCCTCACCACATTCTAGAGGCCTTAGTCTAGGAAGAACACCCTCCTTAGAGGCGTTAAGGTGTTAATAAAAGGAGATCGTTTGAGGAAGGGTTATCATTTTTAATTAAGTGTTTCTATTTTATTTATTTGTCAACTTCCTTCAAATATTATTCATCCTTGATGAAATAGAAACTCCATTATTCTCAATATACTGATATGTTATTATGTTAATATCATCACCTAAATCTATCTCCATTTCCATCAAATGGGAAAAGAATTAATCGTTCGTACGTACGATGGACGTACGATGGACTGCCACCTCGCGAACCGATATAATTTGTTTTCCATCACCGTATATCAAGACTAGTTATAATGATGGAATTAATGTTTATATATGATATTAATGAAATATTTATCATTATTAAAGAATAATATATCATTTATGTTCTTACCTTTCCATGCACAGAAAAATGATAACGTCGTTTGTGCGTACGTGTGAACTATCACCTCCACGAACCGATGTGATTCAGTTTTAATCACCACATAACATGGATGATATATATAAGTATATTTAAAATATTAATATGATATTTATGATATTATGATCATTATGGAAAGATAAAATAATACTTAACTTCTTTCTATAATTATCATTGAAAAATGGAAACGTTACCCATGCGTACGTACGACCTACCGTCTCCATGATTATAACATTGTTAATTTTTCATAACCACATATAAATGGTTTTATTTAAAAGTAAAATTGATGTATGAAATTGATTATTATGACATGAATATTATTCTAGAGATTATGAACTAATGACCACTTTGACTATTGACATCATACCAAGTTCCTTTTAGACTCATGTACCGAATATCGTCAAAACATCCGATGTGAAATTAAATAATTAAGTAATTGTTATAACAAGGTCACAAGTGATATAAAAAGAATAATAAACATGAAAATAAGGTTCTCAAGTAAGTATAAATTAAACTAAGTTTATTATTCAGGAATACAAAGAAGGCACATGACGAGTTAGACTCAGAGTAAGAGACTCTTTAACTAAAACATCGTTTTAAATATTTTAAAGATTTATTCTTATAAATCCTTCTCTTTCATGTCCATGTTTTCAAAATGGTTTTTATGAATGCATTTCTATGGACATGAATGTTTTAAAATATTTATTTTTGAGTTTCTTTTAAATGTTTCAAAGTGGTAGAGACACTTTGATTCAAAAATCTCTTTTTAAATGTTTAAAATGGATTTTAAAAATGGATTGATTATTTCAATAACTTGGAATGTTCTTTTTAACATATGCGGTGTGAACTAAATTTCCTGTTTTCATGACGCTTCTATTACTTAAATGTTTTCTTTATAAGTTTTCATATTTTTTTTAAAGAAAATGGTTTCATTATTATGTGCATGGTTTTTACATTTTAAAATTGATTTTTACATGAAAAGGGTATTTTGATATCTGGAAGTGTTTTTCTCATGGGTTTAAAAGAGTTTTCAAAGATTTTATTCATGATATGTTCCTTGGAAATTGTTTATTATGGGTTGATCCCATTATATCTCAAGATATTATGGTTTGAGCCCCATTATAGCTTAAGATATGCTGGGTTGAGCCTATTAGAACTTAAGATATGCCAGGCGAGCTCCATTATAGCTCTCCAATGAATTGGGTACTCCGGAGATGGAAGTCAACTGTAAGGTTATTCCATTTGTATGGGTGAATGTAAGTGCGATCTGTTAAATGATGTCCAAAGGAACCTACATGATTTTTCTATGCATGCTAATAAGTTTTTAAGAAAATGGGTTTTAATGGTTTTCATGTTTTCACTAGACTAATGATTTACTTTATTTATGCCCATTGTTGAGCTTTTTGTGCTTATCCAAAGTTTTTAAATATTTTTCATAGGGTATAAGGATGGATAAGAGAAATGAGGAAGTCAAGATGAATGTTATGAATATTTTTATGAAAAAGAGATAATGTTTTCTTTTAAAAGTTTTATATTTTGGAAAAAATGGATACTGAATATAAGTATCCACTTGTAATGTATGGGTTTACTATGTAATATTTTTTCATAATTCTCCAGAACTCTAGAACTAAAAGATCTTTGGTAATAAAAGAAAATAAATTATAGTCAAAAGTCACTAGAACATGTTTTGTTTAAGTCCAGGTCCATATAGTTGGTATTATAGCAAGGTTTAAACAACTTTGGAGATTAATATGTTTTTCTTAAGAGTAAGGGTTATCATCACGAGTTTATACTTTTATGGTTGATAATAATTTCAATGTCTTAGAAACCCCTTTTGAGGATTTGAGTTAAGAAATTTCAAGGTGATTAATGGTACTTTTGGAGACATTTATTTTTTAGGTAATTGCGGGTTATTACTTTTTGGGATGCAAAATGAAATTTATGAGATAAACCATGAGGTTAAAACATGCTATAGTTATTTTTAAGGACTTTATCATATTTTGGGAATGTTATAATAATTTTATAGTTTTAGAAAAAGGATAATTCGTAGGATGTGTGACAACCCGCCGTGTCCGGTAAGGCCATATGATTCAAAACCACAACCGAAGGGCAACAACGATGCATCACTGATGACTGGCCTATGTGAAGTCCCGGATTAGTGAATTTTTATTTTTAGTTAAATGAGTTGATTGATTAAGAATAATTTGATTTTGGGAACCCATGTTTTATCGAATAGATAACCCTAGGATTAGGAAATGATTTGGTGATTAAGTGATTAATATTTTTTCGGAAGACGTTCATTATTTTGGGAACCATATATGATCAAAGTAAATAGAATACAATGGTATTATATTTTAGGAATAAAGGTTGAGTTATATTTTCGAATAATCTATGTTTATATTGTGTATTTATGGTGATTTAAGTTATTTATGAAAATGATTAACCTATCTTGGAGAATATGTGATTAGGGGAACTATATTTTTGGTATGATACATTAAGAGTGATTGATTTTATTTGGATTTATCTTGGAAGACTATGTTATAAAATCTTTCTGATTTTGGGCTTCAATCTTAGTGTAGAATATTTTTGAGGAATTTTAATGATAGTTATTTGTTGAATGGTCTATGTTGAACTTTGGGTATTACTATTGAATTTTGGAGATTAATGTAGTTTTTCATCATTTAAAGGTTTATTATTTTTGGGGAATTATCTTATCTTATACTAACAATTTTGGTTTTTCCTAATGTCTAAAGATAGGAAAAATAAATAGTTAATATTTTTTGGATTATGTGATTCTCTAAAAGTTTATTCCAGTGCTTCAGGTGTGAAAAATTCATCTTGAATACTCACCGTTTGGAAAAAAAAGATGAGATTATGGTGGAAATTAATTAAAGGATGAAACTCTACTTGTCAAGTAAGTATATTTCTTTATATTCTTAGTCTAAGTAGTAAAGGAATTTCTCAACTCCATGAAAAGGATCTTAAAAAAATGTTATCCATTTACATTTCTTAATAAGGGATCAATGACCTTTTAACACATAATAGATTTACGATTTTGTGATTGTTCACTTTCTCATGATCATGTTATTTATCACTCTCCATCAGAACTTGATGGTTAGTTTTAAATTCCATGTCCATGTTTTACTATACGGAACCCGAGTATGTGTTATCTCAGGTGACCTTCATATTTCTTTTTCTTTATTTTAAAGTGGATGGTTTATTGTCCCTTTTTCTGATGTGTGATTTGAATAAATATATTTTGAAAAGTAAAACCCCTAGTTTTTTATCCTAAGTTCAAATTATGAGGATGAAATTTATTAAAGGGGGGAGGGGATGTAACATCCCAAGTTCTAAATGAACAACTAAATAATATTTAAATTTTATTGTTAAAACCTAGCCATTAGAATGGTGAGAATGAATAATATTAACTAAATTATGAAAATATTTTTTACAAATGTATATATAATTAATTATTTTGTGACCAATTAATTATAAATTAATTAAAAACCCTTTTTAAAATAAAAGAAAATTTATTTCTAAAAAACTATTTAAATATGCACAAGTGTGTTTTATACCAATAAATTAATAAATCACTCTTATTGAATTATATTAATGAAATATATATATATATATATATATATAATATTTATTTTAATATTTAACATTAATCTTATGTGTTTTTTAGACATGATATATGAACAAATTCAATTTTATGGATAAAAGGAGTATTTTTTTCAAAAGGACAGTTTTGCCACCTTTTGATGGCGCACATATTTTAAATCTAGTTTTTGACACTTTTATAAATTTAATTTTATAATATAAACTTATTATTTAAAATAATAGTATCAAAATTTACTTTGTTTGAATTTTTGGTATTTTTCTGATAAGATTCATTTTTTGATGAATAGTAAAAAATAATGTATTTTAATTGAAAACTACTTTTTCATAAAATTTATTTAGTGTTAAATTATTTTTTTGAATTTTTTTAAAGTATAATTAGATCATTTTTATCATTTAATCCAATTTAGTTCATTGGAATCAATTTCACATTGAAATTAGATATAAAAACATTATGAACCTTTGAACATTTTTACTTAAAAAACCTATTTTCAATCAAGTAATTAAAGCTAAAAATAATATTATAAATATTATAAAAGTACCCTAAAACTTGTCCTAAATTCATTGGATGATTTTTATTCAACCACAATCATCATTGGGATATAATTATGACCTTTGGAAGCCTCTTACGTGTGAGTATGACATTTATAATATTTCATTTAAAGTAAAGTTAAAGATGTCATACCCATGTTTCTCACAAATATAACAATTTATGGAGTTATATGTGTGATATGTTTGAATATAAATAGTAATTTGAAATCTAAAAGCATTATCTACATCATGACAATTTATTTATATTTTTTAGGAAAGAAATCATTAAATTAATTGGTGACACAATGATGATACAATAATTGCCTCATTAATGAAAGAATCAAATAAATGATATTAAAAATATTAAAATAAATATAATTTTATATAATTAATGTCATCAAAAAAATTTATGGATAAATTTAACATATTAGTGATGTTTTAAATGAGTTGGTTTGAAGATATCATGTTGCTATGATATTTTTAAAAATTCAAGTAACAAATACTGTCAAAATTGACATTGCTGATATTTTAAAATAAATAATATTTTATTAAATAATTTTTATAAAAATATAACTTTTATCCAAATGATTAGGATAAGTATCAAAATTTCACGAATGAATCATTTATTGGCCATTTTTAATTTTATAGTAATTATTTTTACCCTCAAAGAGTAAATTACATGATATCACAGTAAGAATTAAAAGGGTTAAATAAGGGTTAAAACAAAAAGATAAGGAAAAAAATAGTCAAAACCTATCCAATTTCAATTATATGAAATTTATTAAACCCAAAATCATCCTATATTCGAAATAAATTGCTTTGGACCCATTTATAATTGAAAATTAATTCATATTAATTTAATATTTTAGAGAATTCCAAGAGTGCCCCTCCCCTCTCCTTTAAAAGGGAACCCATTATTCTCTATTCTTCATACATAAAACCTATTTGGTTTAGACAAGATATAACTAAATAACTTCCTATAATCCATCACCACATTCTAAAGTCCTTAGTCTAGGTAGAACACCCTCCTTAGAGGTGTTAAGGTGTTAATCAAAGGAGATCATCCGAGGAAGAGGTATCGTTTTTAATTAAGTGTTTTTATTTTATTTCATCTTACACTTCCTTAAAATATTCTTCATCCAATATAATAAATATAATGATATGTTATTATGTTAATATCATCACCTAAATCTATCTACATTTCCATCAAATGAGAAATGAATCAATCGTTCGTGTGTGCGGCGGACTACCACCTCGCAAACCGATATAATTCATTTTCCATCACTGTCTCTCAAGACTAGTTATAATGACATAATTAATGTTTACATATGATATTTATGGCATATTTATCATTATTAAATAATAATATATCATTTATGTTCTTACATTTTCATGCATGGAAAATTGATAATGTCGTTCGTGTGTACATGTGAACTATCACCTCCACGAAGCGATGTGATTCATTTTTCATCACCACATCACATGGATGATATATATAAGTATATTTAAAATATTAATATAATATTAATTATATTACAATCATTATGGAATGATAAAATAATACTTACCTTCTTTCCATAATTATCATTGAAAAATGGAAACGCTACTCATGCATACATACGACTTACCATCTCCATGATTATAATACTGTTCATTTTTATATCCATACATAAATGGTTTTATTTAAAATTATAATTGATGTATAAAATTTATTATTATTTCATGAATAATATTTTTGAGATTATGGACTAATTTACCCTTTGAATATTGACATCATACCAAGTTCATTTTGCACTCATGTACCGAATGTCATCAAAACATCTAACATGAACTTAAATAATTAAGTAATTGTTATAACAAGGTAATAAGAGATATAAAAGGAATAAAAAGCATGAAAAATAAGATTATAAAGCAAGTATAAATTAACCTAATTTTATTATTCAGGAATATAAAGAAGGTACGTGATGAGTCAGACTCACGATAAGGGACTCTTTAACTAAAACATCATTTTAAATGTTTTAAAGATTTATTCTTCTAAATCCATCTCTTTCATGTCTATGTTTTCAAAATAGTTTTTATGAATGTATTTAAATGGACTTGAATGTTTTAAAATGTTTACTTTTTAGTTTCTTTCAAATGTTTCAAAGTGGTATGAGACACTTTGATTCAAAAATATCTTTTTAAATGCTTAAAATGGTATTTAAAATTGGATTGATTATTTCAATAACTTAGAATGTTTTTTAACATATATGGTATGAATAGATTTTCCTATTTTCATGATGCTTTATTAATTTAATTTTTTCTTTATAAGTTTTCATATTTCTATTCAAAGAAAATGGTTTCATTATTATGTGCGTGGTTTTTATATTTTAAAAGTTATTTTTACATGAAAAGGGTATTTTGATATCTGGAAGTGTTTTTATCATGGTTTTAAAAGAGTTTTCAAGGGTTTTATTCCTAATATGTTCCTTGTACATTGTTTATGATGGGTTTATCCCATTATAGCTCAATATATAATGGGTTTATCCCCATTATAGCTCAAGATATGTTGATTTGATCCCATTATAATTCAAGATATGACAGGTGAGACCCATTATAACTCTCCATTGCATTGGGTACTTCAAAGATGGAATTCAACAATAATGTTATTCCATTTTTTAGGGTGAATTTAAGTGTGATATGTTAAATGATGTCCAAAGGAACCTGAAATAATTTTCTATTCATGCTAATGAGTTTTTAAGAAAATTATTTTTAATGGTTTTCATGTTTTCACTGGACTAATGATTTACTTTCTTTGTGTCCCTTACTAAGATTCTTGTGCTCATCCTAAGTTTTAAAATTATTTTCATAGGGTATAAGGATGGGTAAGAGAAAGGAGGAAGTCAAGATGAATGTTATGAATATTTTCATGAAAAATAAATCATGTTTTATTTTAAAAGTTTTATATTTTGGAAAAATGGACACTCAGTATAAATATTCACTTATAATGTATGAGTTTACTATGTAAGAGTTTTTCCTAATTCTATAAAACTATATACCTAAAATATCTTTGGGAATTAAATAAATTAAATTCTAGTCAAAATTCACTATAATAAGTTATGTTTAAGGCCAGTTCCTTATACACATTCTTTGGTTGCTAATCACTCCATGATGTGATAATATCGAGCATGAAAATGTATTTACAAAAATTGGTAGGAATTCTATTAGTGATTTTCTACCGAGTTATACTCACACCCTTCTTGGGAGTTTTGGTACCCGAGCAAACATTATGTTTGGTGACCGAGGTAAGGGAAAGTTCCATGATGCCGTGGATGGTTGAGCTGATGGAGATTTATTGGAGTCAGGATATGGGACTGGGCCTATACTTAGGACATGTTTTATGGATGTATCCTTACTTTTTTTACTTTTGGGACCTTTTGTATATATTTTCCCATTATATATATTGTTTATTTTGTTTGACTTGTATGAGATTTATGATATCTCATTTTGATATAACATGATGTTGATATTTACCATTGAATGGAATTTAGATGTGATATATATTTTTATTTTGCTACTATATTATGATGAATTCTTATTGAATTTTTTATACTATTTTTTATGGTTATCTATACCTAAGGTATAGTATCTCCACCTATTTAATTGACCCTTAATTCTAGTCGGCAGCCTTTAGAATATGAGGAGGTTGGAATAAGGTCTGTGGTTCTTAGTTCATCCACAATAGAGGTCAACCATATTCGGTACAATAAAAAGTGGTATCAAATTCTTGTTTTTATTTTGTCTTACTATTTGAGATATGGTGGACAAGAGATATGATGTGTTGTAGATTGTTATGGACCTTGTGCCTAGGATTAACTAACCCACGCACGAGGGAAGTCCCAATTTTCAGGTACATAATCATTTCTTTCTTTTTATTATTATAGTATTTTTGATTATGTTAGTAATATTGTTTTGATGTTATTGATGTTATTGATTTTTAGTTTTAAACTTGGCTTGGGGTGGTAAGATGCATATGTTCATGCATCATCTTGGCTCGTATGGCTTGATAGATGTTCGTATTTTTTTATTGATGTTCTAGTGACTATGTAGGGTTGGTTCATTTAAATTGTTAAAAACATCTTCTATAGAGTTTTACTATATGACTTGTTTGTTTCACTCTACTTTCCCAACCTATGATTACTGACCATTATTATGATATGCTATGATAGTTATGTGAACTTATGTGAGATTATACTGGGACTGAGAGTGGGTAGGTTGGGCAAGACTTGAGCTTATACATAATAACCTAATATCATATAGTGTGTATTTAGGGTAGAGTGGTGTATGACTATTTTTAATTACCCTAAAATATGATATTCGACCAGTGATTGACTGTGATCTGAGTTGTGTGCTTGGAATTATAGATATACACCACCATGGAAACCTACCATTGCATTCCATATGGCTAGGGATGAGCATGCCCCACCTATAGAGGAGCTATAGTGGACTTTTGTGCATGTTCCTCCCATCGATCAACATCTCAAAAATATTTTTATAGAGGCATTACAATCTATGTGGAATTGGGCATCGAGAGTCTGGTTGACCATGCTTGTTTTGACTTGTGGGTTCCAATTGCACGATTATCTTCTCTTTGAGGGTACAAGTGGACACAAAGATATTTAGTTCTAGATAGAGTTTATGCATATCATATTTGGTAACCTCAAGACACCCCCTAATAGGTGGGTGATGATTTCCACCTACATTCTTCAAGGAACTGCGAAGCACTTGTGAGATGTTCTAGTCTAGGCATACCAATACAGGGGGTTATCCTGAAAGTTATTTTAGTCTTTATTTTTTTAAAAACTTCTTCTTAGAGATCTAAAGGGTTGAAATAGGTTGGGAGTTTATGCATCTAGTACAGGGGGCATGTTGGTGATTGATTATAATACCCTCTTTGTCTATCTATTACAGTTTACTCTTGCACTAGTGGGCGATGAGGCTGCAGGAGTTAGGTATTTTTAGGATAACCTAAGACACACTATTCGATTCAAGGTGAATATCTTATATTTGATGTCCTTATTAGAGGTCGCAAATTAGGTACTTATTATGGAGTATAATATTGAGTGTAGATCATATAATGTTTTTTTATTAGGGATAAGAGTGAGTCATTGGGTTGTTAGAAGTAGAGGTATGGGTTGCATCTCTAGGATGGAGACATGCAAAGCAATGGGGGCATGGGTTCATTGCTTCCTTTGAGAGAGAGATACTCAGTCAAGTGTTATCAGTGTTTTTAGAAAGGGTTTAATTGGACTGATTGTGATAGATAATCAATGGAGTGCTTCTTTTGTAGGGAGATGGGGAACCTGTTAATGTAGTATGGTATAACACCACATTTGATTAGTGGACAAACCTATGGATATACCTGAGGGTCAAAAGAAGGTTTAAGATCACAAAAGTAGTTAGGTAGTTGGGGATGTAGGTTCCAGGCACAATGGAAGCATGCGATGGGTTGTGCCCAAATTTTCTTTTTGTCATGATTGATGATCAATCTGAGATCTACATGATAATGAATGCTATAATCAATAGAATTGAATCAAATAAAATAGATAAGGGATAGAAAGTTGGAACCAAGTACAAGATCATCACATATTATTTATAATTAATTTAATCAATTAAATAATTACCTTGCAAGAATTATTTCTTCATTTATGGATATGAAAACATATTTACATTGTATGATCATTTCATTGTAGGGATAAAGAGTAGATTCCCTCTAGCGGTGATCCACACGTGTTCCACAAATCTCCAAACATCACCATAGGAATCTTCGGGTGTTAGCACAGAAGATCCTAACACTTTCATCTTTTCCCTTTTGATCGCCATGAGAATCACTTATAAAGTGTTCTCCTTGATCTCTATAGACTCGAGATTGGGAGGTGGAGGACGATCACTCTCTATTCTTTGGAGCATTCTTGGAGAGGGATTTCTCAAGTGCTTGAGAGGATTCTCTCTGATGGTCATTGTGCACAAAAAAAATGAATTGGCACTAATGAAAAATAATATAATTGGGTTTATATATCACTAGGGTTAGAAATGAATGATTGCACAAGTGTACTTTATTATTTATTTAATCCCTTACAGAACCCAGTATCTAAAATAATAAAAATAATATTATTTATCAACATGCGCTTAATTTGTGAATTAAAATTAAATATTATTTATTCAAATAATATTAAATATATATTATTTATCATCGAACATAAACACTCATTACTCCATTCCTCTACTATAATTTTTTGAGGCTTGAATAATGTCTATTTATTTATTAAATAAATATCACTTCATTATTCTCCAATAAATAAATAAATAATATATTCACTAAATAGAAAATAAATATTTATTAAATATTCTTCTCACATAATATTCTCTCAAATAACCGGTGATAGAATATATGTGATTAAATAAACATAAATAATTATTAAACCACATGTGAGAATAATATTTATTCAACCTGTTAAATAATAAATAATAATATATATTATTTAACTGAGACTCTGAATACACTTACTGTGTGACCCTTTAGGCCTCTTTCTCAGTGACATTATGTGAAGCAACCTAAAGTCCAAGGTTAGGGTATAATAACATGATAAGACACCCATAGAGAAAGAAGTTAATTCTATAATGACATAATACCTCATACAGATTCTCACTATGTAATATTATCCTTTTATCATGATATCTCTAATCAAGCAGGTTGCATGCTGGTTCCATCAATCTACGTGTTCGATGTATCTTTCTTTGACTTTATAGAAATCAAAATTTCCTATAAAACACAATTTCCAGGGATTTATTTAGTCTATAAAACCTCAATATTTCATAGTAAGTTATTTTCTTTAAAGTAATTCAATAGCTTGTGCTATACGCAACACCGAGTTCGAGCGCACCATGACTTACCAAACCAGCCGTTTAAAAAGCAGTTATGAATAATATTAACTGAATTTTGAATTTTATATACTCCATATAATTTTAGAATCCATATTATGTGTTTCTTAGACATAATATAAGAACAAATTCATTTTTTAGATAAAAGAAGTATTTTTGAAAAAAATGCAATTTTACCACCTTTTAATGGAAAACCCTTTTTAAAACCAATATTTGACACTTTTATGTATTTAATTTAATGAAATTAAATTATTATTTAGAATCAGAACATAAAAATTTATTTTGGATAAATTTTTGGTACTTTTCTGATAACTTTCATATTTTGATGAATACTGAAAAATACTAAATTTTAATTGAAAACAACTTTTTTAATCGAAATAAATTATAGTGTTAAATTATGAATTTGAATGGTTTTTAAGTATAATTAGATTATATTTTTATCATTTAATACAATTTAGGTCATTATAAGTAATTTCACATTTAAATTTGACATAAACACATGTCAATCTTTTGATAGTTTTTACTTTTTAAAAAACCCGCTTTTCAGTTTTGACAACGGGAATTAATTTTAAATTAATTAATGAAACTTATATGTTTTGAATTTTGTAAAATAGAATTTATTTTTGAATTTGGAATATAAAAATTATCTTAGAGAAAATTTTTGGTATTTTTCTGAAAACATTCAATTTTTGATGAATAGTGAAAAACACTGCATTATAGTTTTAAACCAAATTTTTATTTAAATAATTATTTCTTTTATTTAAAATTTATTTTAAGTCAAAATAGATATATAATACCTATATAAGTTCAATTTAATTCATTGGAGTCATTTTATAATAAAATTAGATGTATAAAATTTTATTGATCTTTTTACCGTCTTTTACCCACATTCTAGGAGCATTTACAAATTTACATAAAACTTAATTTTACCGATTCTATAAGTTGAATATCAAAAATCCGAGAGACACGGTTGACATAAATAAGTAAAATGTGGTTCAATAAGATGAAAATAATTTTTGGTGAATAGTAACTTTTGACTTTTATTTACCACGATTAAAAGTAAATAGGGTAATTAAGGGTAAAAATGATATTATAATTACCCTAACACACGTTCTAATTTTATTGGATAAGTGTAATTCGACCAAAAAAAACCTTAGGAATAAAATATTATCCTTTTGATCCACTTGGATTAGATTAGGACATTTATTATTATTTTATTTAAAGAAGAGTTAAAAGTGGTAAATTCAAAGTTTAATAACTAAAACATTTTTAATATAGGGTGATACATAAGATAAATTCGACTATAAATATTAATTATAAATCTAAAAATATTTCCTACATAATGGTATTTTATTTATAATTTTTATACATTAAATAATTAAATTTATTTATGACACAATGATGATGCAATAATTACCTTATTAATGAAAGAATAAAATAATTGATATTATAAATATAAAAATAAATGTAATTTGAAACTTTTGATGGATTACACTAATTTTATAGGTTAATATGACATGTTAGAGTTGATTAAATAATTTTTTTTGAAGTAATCATGCTATTATGATTTTCACAAAAACCAAATACTAAATAGTGTCAAAATTGACATAATTGAGTTTTTAAAAAAAATACTATATTATTAATTGATATAATATTCTTAAAAATCTAAGGTTCAGCCAAAGGACTTAGATAAGGTTATATATATTAATAATGAACCACTTGGGGTTGTCTTGGCTTGTTATAGTATGTTTATTAACCATATAATATAAAAATACAAAGAGACATGGTAAATGTCAAACTATTTAACTAAGAGTTAAATCTAAAAGATAAGGTTAATATGGTGACCTAAACCTGTATAAAACCTATTGGTTGAGAGGTTCTCTACCCATACACACCTTATCCTAGAAATAAATCATTTTTGAGCCATTAAATACCAAAAATGATTTTATTATAAAATAATATTTCAAACTTTTCCTAAAGTGACTCTCACCTATCTTATAAAAGGGTACTTCCCCTTCTCTTAATTTCACACCTCCAAAGCCATTTGTCTTGGACAAACCCTACCCAAATATCCTCCCACCTTTCCTCCTTTCATCCTAGAGATATTCCTTTGGTCAGAAATCTAACCTAAGGAGCCCTTTTGATCAAATCAAAAGGAAGAACCTGAAGAAGAGGTAAATAGTTCATCACCTCATTCAAGTTATTTTCTTCTTCCACTTCCTCTTTATTTGTTGTTTAAATTATAAAATAATAACTCCAGTATCTTCTATATATTTTTATGTTATTATAAAAATTGTACAACCATATTTATTATTCTATCCATCATATGAATGACAAAGTCATCATACGTGCGTACGTACGACTTACCGTCTCCAGGTCGTGGTGTAGTTTGTTATTCAAACACTTCATTATTTGGATGAGTATAATAATGAGTATAACTGATTTAAATAATAAATATAACATGTTAATGATTCTGTATATATGATATACCATCCAATTACATACTATTTCACTATCAATATAATGATATTGTCGCTTGTGCGTACGTACGGATTACCGTCTCCACGAACACGATGAGATTCATTCCCCATCATAATCATTCAAGAATAATTTTCATTTTATGATTAAAAAATAATTTTTAAGAACTTAATATCATTCTGTATATGAATAAAATACATCCTATCCATAACAAACATGACTTACGTAACCGAGCATATAAAGGAAAGCAGATCAGTTAACACCCGAAACGATGATACTACTAAAATATTATTAAAAAAGCAATATTATAGGATCATATATGATATCATATTTATGTATATAGTTATTTTATAATTTAATAACAATTATTTAACTATTATATAGGATTTTAACGTACCCTCGACCAAGAAAAAGTACAAGGTAAGGGGTTTCTTATCTCACTTTTAATTTGGTGACATTTCCATTGTTCGCCACTTATTTATTACATGTAGTGTATTGTGTACTTCCATTTGATATATATTATCATGATTCTCTTTATATTCATGGTATTTTTCGATTAATTTGGTGGTTATTAACTTTTGGTCATACGACTCGATTGATTACAACGTGGTAAGAGGTTTTCATATCACTTTTATTCCTGTGAGATTCATGCTATATTTGCCACTATTACCTTTTGTGTGGTGTATATACTGCTCATGATTGTATTGTTTGTATAATATAATTTAATTTATGGGTATTTTAATCAACATTGGGTGATCCTTCTTTCATGGGGTGTATGTTTTGTAAGTTACCAAATCGGTAAGGGAATTTCAAATTTCAAATTCCACTCATTCAGTTTTACGCAAACTTCATTGATTACTTTACTCCAAGATTATGTGTGAAATCACTATTTATTTACTTATATAGTAATTTAAACCCCCCCTTTGTGTGGATATAATTTTTATACACATAATTAATCTATTTATAAATTCTAAAGTCATCGATATAAACTTGATAAGAGTAATTTTAACTCAACTTCTATTCATTGAGTTAAACATCCAAGTCATTGGTGTTGTTTTTACAAGAATATGTGTGAATGTCCTCTGATTGATTTGTACTGAATATCCAATCATATTGAGTGTATTTATACTTTTCACACATAATTATGTCATTGATTTATCCTTAACCTAAGGATACGGTCTTTATAAAGGAATTCATCTCAACTTACATTCCATTGAGACTTATTTGTTGTTATGTGCAAATTCACTTTTATTTTGTGTATATACTATACTTTGACATAGTATATCATGAATCCCTTTATTCTAATAATATTATAAATTTTTTATTACCTCAATTATTTTTATTCAAGAATCTCTCTTTTGGTTAGGAACTCTAACTAAAATATCATTTTAAATGTTTTAAAAATTTATCCTTCTAAATCTTTCTCATTAATGTCCGTGTTTTAAAAATGGTTTTAGGTTTTATGTATATGGACATTAATGTTTTAAAATTGAAATTCCTTTTAAAATTTTCAAAGTGGTATGGGACACTTTGATTTAAAAATCTATTTTAAACAACTTCTTGATAAATAATGATACTTTTAAATGTTTTCATGAAAAAGGGATATTTCTCTCAAAGATTTTTACAAATCATTTTCAACTATGTTAACATCCTTTAGAAGATATTATTATTGACCGAGGTTGATTTATTATGATACAAATCTTCCATAATATATTGAAGGTTTTGTGATATGTTTGACTGTGGATGTGTTATTTTTATATCATTCATGGTTTATGAATAAAGTATTGACATTTCATATGCTAGTTTTAATATGAATGTTTATGTTATGTTTAAATATTTTCATATGAGGAACAAATTGGACTTAGTAAGTGATGAGTGGAGCCCGCTATAGCTCCTCGATGCATCGGTATGTCTCGTGAGACAAACTAGTGTCTTGTCACAAGGCCTTGACTATGTGGTTATGAAGTATGACATTATGCATTTCATCATTAGGAAATTGGATATTGATATTACATGTGATTATTCGACTAGTAGAATATCCATGTGAATAAGTAAATGAAATTACTTGATTTATCTTTTCCATATTATGCTGAAGTTTAAGTTTAAAAGTATTGTGCTCTAGTATTATACATTACCTTAAATGTTTATTCTTATTTATGACAATGTCTTCTATATTGTTACCCTTACTGAGCATTTGAGATCACCCCTTTCTTATGTTTTATTTTTCCTAGGATGCAAAGAAGTATATTACAATTAACCTGCAGTAATAGGCTAAGGGATATAATAGTTTTCAAAGGGGACACAATGTTTTTTTTCATGATGTAATGTAAAAATTATGTAAGTATCTATTACTTCTAAGGCTACTAAACTGATTGGTATTTTGGGACATGATTTCTTGTATCATGCCATTGTTATGTGATAATGCACCGATTCTGGGTAACTGTGTTCGAGGCATTACAGTTGGTATCAGAGGAAGTTTAATACTAACCTTGGAATCCAGATTTAGAAAAAACTTTGATTATAAAACACTAACCTAATAATACTTTGAGGATTAGTAAAGAAGAATATCCAAAAAATTTGGAAATGTAAATATTATGTGGGTTTTCTAAGAAATACATCCTTGTCTGGATACGAGCAGGTAGAGGCGACTCTGGAACAAATGTACCTAGGAGTGAAAACTCTGACAAGGAGTTTTGGGCTTGATTTGGGGTATCCTACTACATGACAACGAGCCTTTCTACACTCTTGGTTATGACACTCCCGAGGGATATGATTAGGATAATTCACATTTTCTTTACAAACCGATTTGATGGATTTTAATATAAGATGAGAATAAATAAACTTTGTTAGTCCTAAGGTGTTTTAGATTGAAAATAAGGTGTTATGTTATTCTCTAAATTATTTTATGACTCACACTATGCTTTCTTGTGTTAGTCAATGGATATATTCCGAGGAAGTCATTATAAAATTGAACATGATGAACAAGGTGGGCACGTTGGTGGAAATAAGAAAAAAATGGAATGTTGATAGGTGTAAAAGATATTGTGTTCATGCCGAAACAGTTTTCCAAAAATATGATCAACAACATATATATTAACCAACTCCTAGACTCAACAAAGAATAGAAATGCGGTGAATGATAAGAGCTCCAACAATGGAGAACATGGAGAAAAGAAAGCTCAATTTCTATCATGCTGGAAATGTGGAAGGAGACACCTAGGAAAGTGTCTCAATGGAACAAAGAAATTCTTTATGTGTGGGAAATAAGGACATAAAGTAAAGAATTTCCGAGGAAAAATAAAGAGTATTATGGAAGAAAATAAAAAAGATCCCAAGAATCCATTTACAGCCATTTGTCGTAAATATAGAGGACCTGGTAATTACCCAAGTGAATGCCCTATTCTATAGGATAACCTCTTGGTTAAGGAAGAACCTATGTGGAAATAAATGGATGGAGAAATTTTTAAAAGTATTAGTGCTCTTTGTTGATGAGATTACTTTGGAAGAATTTTCTCTTGTATGTGTAACCCTGTAGTTTGTTAGGTGAAAATGATATTTTAGGAAGAATTATCTTTTCTATTGTTGATATAGTTATAAATAACCATTTGGATTTATCTGATACTTGAATTTGATGCAATTAAAAGTTATTAAATTTTGGGATGAAAATGCGAGGTATGAGATAATAGTTGTGATGAAATTATGTTATGGTTATTTTGAGAAATTTATCTCATTTTTGGAATGTTATAAAATATAGTTTTTTTAAAAGGACAACACACATACCGTGTGACAACCTGTCGCGTCGGACAAAGCTGTGGGAATCGAATCTACAACCAGAGTGCGATTGGGATTTATCACATACCACTGGACTACGTGCAATCCCTAGTTATTGTGACTAATTATTTTTAGTTAAATGATTTTATTAATTAATAATAAGTTTATTTTGTATCTTATGTCTTATCAAATAGATATCCTTAGTATAGGAAAATGATTTGGTGATTAAGTGATAAATGTTATTTTGGAAGACATTCGCTCTGTTGGGAACACTATATGCCTAAGGAAAATAGAATACTATGGGATTTCATTTGAGGAGTAATGGTGGATTATTATCTATGTTTTTATTGTGGATTTATAGCGATTTGGTTTATTTATGGAAATGATTAACCTATCATAGAGAATATGTGATTAGGTTAATTAATTTTAAGTATGTGACTTTAAGAGTAGTCGATGTTATTTGGAGATACAATTTAACGTGGAAGACTACGTAATCAAATTATTCTAAGTTTTGGGTTTCAATATTAGTTTGTATTATATTGAAATATTTTAAGGACAATTGTTTATTGAATGGTATTTATTGAAATTTGGGTATTGTTAGTTTAATTTTAGAAATTAAGATTAATATTTCTTTCTCTAAAGGATTATCCTTTTTGAGGATCATCTGATCTTGTACTAACCATTTTGGTTTTGGTTAATCTCTAAAGACAAGGTAAATATATAGTTTATCCTTTGTGATAATGTGATTCTCTAGAAGTTGATTCTAGCACTTCAGGTGTGTCCAAGTCATCTTGAATACTCATCGTTTGAAAAAAAAAGATGATTTAGTGGTAGAAATTTATTAAAGTATAAAACTCTACTTAAAAAGTAAGTATATCTCTTTATGTTCTTAGTCAATATCATAAATAAATTCCCCAACTTTATGAAATGGAAATTAAAAAAAAACGTTGTCCGTTTACTTTTCCTACTGGGAAACTAATGACTGTTTATCCCATCACAAGTTTGTGGTTTTCTTGTTGTTAACTTTCTCCTGATCATGTTTTCTATCACTCTCCATCAAAATATGACACTTATTTTATCTCCCATATCCATTTTTTCCTGCATGGAATCATAGTATGGGTTATCTTGGGTGACCTTTGTACTTCTCTTTCTTTCTTTTAAAGTGATAGTTTTATTGACTCTTTTTTCGATGTGGGAATTTCAATGAAGTTCCCAAGACCAATTTTAAAATTGCGATGATACAATTTATAAAAGGGGGGAAGAATATAACACCCCAAGATTTCATAGTAAGTTATTTTATTTAAATTAATTCAATAGCTTGTGCTATACGCAACACTGAGTTCGAGCGCATCACAACTTACCAAACTATCCGTTTAAAAAGCAGTTATGAATAATATTAACTGAATTTTGAATTTTATATACTCCATATAATTTTAGAATCCATATTATGTGTTTCTTAGACATAATATAAGAACAAATTCATTTTTTCTGATAAAATAAGTATTTTTCAAAAAATGCAATTTTACCACCTTTTAATGAAAAACCCTTTTTAAAACCAATATTTGACACTTTTATATATTCAATTTAATGAAATTAAATTCTTATTTATAATCGGGACATAAAAATTTATTTTGGATAAAATTTTGGTACTTTTTTGATAACTTTCATATTTTGATGAATACTGAAAAATACTAAATTTTAATTGAAAACAACTTTTTTAATAGAAATAATTTACATTATTAAATTTTGAATTTGAACGGTTTGGAAGTATAATTAGATTATATTTTTATCATTTAATAAAATTTAGGTCATTATAAGTAATTTTACATTTAAATTTGACATAAACACATGTCAATCTTTTGATAGTTTTTACTTTTTAAAAAACCCACTTTTCGGTTTTGACAACAATAATTAATTTTAAATTAATTAATGAAACTTCAATGTTTTTAATTTTTTAAAATATAATTCATTTTTGAATTCATAATATCAAAATTAGCTTAGGGTAAATGTTTGGTATTTTTCTGAAAACATTCAATTTTTGATGAATAGTGAAAAACACTGCGTTATAGTTTAAAATTGACTTTTTATTTAAATAATTATTTATTTTATTTAAATTTATTTTAAGTCAAAAAATATATATAATACCTATATAAGTTCAATGTAATTCATTGGAGTCATTTTATAATAAAATTAGATGTATAAAATTTTATTGAACTTTTTACCGTCTTTTACCCACCTTTTAGGAGCATTTACAAATTTGCATAAAACTTAATTTTACCGCTTCTGTGAGTTTAATTTAAAAAATATGAGAGACACGGTTGACATCAGTAAGTAAAATTTGGTTCAATAAGGTGAAAATAAATTTTTGTGAATAGTAACTTTTGACTTTTATTTACCATGGTTAAAAGTAAATAGGGTAATTAAGGGTAAAAATAATATTATAATTACCCTAAAACACATCCTAATTCTATTGGATAAGTGTAATTCAACCAAAAACAACCTTGGAAATACAATATGACCATTTTGGTCCACTTGAATTAGATTAGGACATTTATTATTATTTTATTTAAAGAAGAGTTAAAAGTTTTAAATTCAAAGTTTAATAACTAAACCATTTTTAATATAGGGTTATACATAAGATAAATTCGACTATAAATATTCATTAGAAACATAAAAAGATTTCCTACATAATTGTATTTTATTTATAATTTTTAGGCATTAAATAACTAAATTTATTTATGACACATTGATGATGCAGTAATTACCTTATTAATGAAAGATTAAAATAATTGATATTATAAATATACAAATAAATTTAATTTGATACATTTTATGAATTAAACTAATTTTATATGTTAATATGACATGTTAGAGTTGATTAAATAATTTTTTTAAAGTAATCATGCTGTTATGATTTTCACAAAAACCAAATACTAAATAGTGTCAAAATTGACATAATTGAGTTTTTAAAACAAATACTATATTATTAATTGATATAATATTCCTAAAAATCTAAGGTTCAGCAAAATGACTTAGATAAGGTTATATATATTAATAATGAAACACTTGGGGTTCTCTTGTCTTGTTATAGTAAGTTTATTAACCATATAATATAAAAATACAAAGAGACATGGTAAATGTCAAACTATTTAACTAAGAGTTAAATCTAAAAGATAAGGTTAATATGGTAACCTAAACCTGTATAAAACCTATTGGTTGAGAGGTTTTCGACCCATAACCACCTTAAACTCGAAATAAATCATTTTGGAGCCATTATAATCCTAAAATTATATTATTATAAAATAATATTTCAAGCTTTTCCTAAAGTGACCCTCACCTATCTTATAAAAGGGTACTTCCCCTTCTCTTAATTTCACACCTCCAAATCCATTTGGCTCAGACAACCCCTGACCAAATATCCTCCCAAATATCCTCCCTTAATCCTATAGGCCTTCATTTGGTCATAAAGATAACCTAAGGAGCCCTTTTGATCAAATTAAAAGAAAGAACCTGAAGAAGAGGTAAATATTTCATCACCCATTTCATGTTCTTTTCTTCTTCCACTTCCTCTTTATTTGTTGTGTCCATTATAAAATAATAACTCTAGTATATTCTATATAATTTGATGTTATTATAAAAATGTTACAACCATATTTATTATTCTATCCATCATATGAATGAAAAAGTCACCATACGTGCGTACGTATGACTTACCGTCTCCACATCGTGGTGTAGTTTGTTATTCAAATAATTCATTATTTGGATGGGTATAATAATGAGTATAACTGATTTAAATAATAAATATAACATGTTAAGGATTATTTATATATGATATACCATCCAATTACATACGATTTCACCATCAATATAATGATATTGTCGCTCTTGCGTACGTACGGATTACCGTCTCCAACAACGCGATGAGATTCATTCCCCATGGTAATAATTCAAGAATAATTTTCATTTTATGATTAAAAAATAATGTTTAAGAAATTAATATCATTCTGGATATGAATAAAATATATCATATCCATAACAAACATGGCTTACGTAACCGAGCATATAAAAGAAAACAGATCAGTTAACACCCGAAATGATGATACTACTAAAATATTATTAACAAAGCAATATTAGAGGATCATATATGATATCATATTTATGTATATAGTTATTTTATAATTTAATAACAATTATTTAACTATTATATAGGAGGTTAAAGTACCCTCGACCAAGTAAAAGTACAAGGTAAGGGGTTTCTTATCTCACTTTTAATTCGGTGAGATTTCTATTGTTTGCCACTTATTTATTTCATGTGGTGTATTTTGTACCATTTGATATATATTTTCATGATTCTATTTATATTACTGGTAATTTTTGATTAATTTGGTGGTTATTAACTTTGGGTCATATGAATCGATTGATTACATTATGGTAATAGATTTTCATCTCACTTTTATTCCCGTGAGATTCATGCTATATTTGCCACTATTACCTTTTGTGTGGTGTATGTACTGCTCATGATTGTATTGTTTGCATAATATAATTTAATTTATGGATATTTAAATCATCATTGGATGATCCTTCTTTCATGGGGTGTATGTTTCATAAGTTACCAAATCGGTAAGGGAATTTCAAATTTCAATTTCCACTCATTTAGTTTTACGCAAACTTCATTGATTACTTTACTCCAAGATTATGTGTGAAATCACTATTTATTTACTTATGTAGTAATTTACACTCACCTTTATGTGGATATACTTTTGATACACATAATCACTCCATTGATAAATTCTCAAGTCATCGATATAATCTTGATAAGAGTAATTTTAACTCAACTTCTATTCGTTGAGTTAAACATCCAAGTCATTGGTGTTGTTTTTACAAGAATATGTGTGAATGTCCTCTGATTGATTTAAACTAAATATCCAATCATATTGAGTGTATTTATATTTTTCACACATAATTATTTCATTGATTTATCCTTAACCTAAGGATATAGTCTTTATAAAGGAATTCATATCAACTTACATTCTATTGAGACTTCTTTGTTGTTATGTGCCAATTCACTTTTATTTGGTGTATATACTATACTTTGACATAGTATATCATGAATCCTTTTATTCTCATGATATTATAAAGTTCTTTTACCTCAATTATTTTTATTCAAGCGTCTATCATTTGGTTAGGAACTCAAACTAAAATATTATTTTAAATGTTTTAAAAATTTATTCTTCTAAATATTTCTCATTAATGTACATGTTTTAAAAATGGTTTTAAGGTTTTATTTATATGGAAATTAATTTTTTAAAATTGAAATTATTTTTAAAATTTTTAAAGTGGTATGGGAAACTTTGATTCAAAAATCTATTTTAAACAGATTCTTGATAAATAGTGAGACTTTTAAATGTTTTCATGAAAAAGGGATATTTCTCTCAAAGATTTTTACTGATCATTTTCAACTATGTCAACATACTTTATGGGATATTATTCTTGATCGAGGTTGATTTATTATGATACAAATCTTACATACCGTATTGAAGGTTTTGTGATATGTTTGACTATGGATGTGTTATTTTTATACCATTCATGGTTTATGGATAAAGTATTGACATTTCGTATGATAGTTTTAATACGAATGTTTTTGTTATGTTTAAACCTTTTCATATGAGGAATGCATTGGACTTAGTAAGTAATAGGTGGATCCTGTTATAACTCCTCGATGCATCGATAGGTCTCATGATACAAACTAGTATCTTGGAACAAGGCCTTGACAAAATCTTATTTGTAGTTTTGGCACAAGGCCTTGAATATGTGGTTATGAAGTCTGGAATTATGCATTCCATCATTATGAAATTCTCTATTGATATTACATGTGATTATTTGACTAGTAGAATATCCATGTGAATAAGTAAATGAAATTATTTGATTTATATTTTCCATATTATGCTTAAGTTTAAGTTTAAAAGGCTTGTGTTCTAGTCTTATACATTTACTTAAATGCTTATTCTTATTTATGACAGTTTCCACTATATTGTTACCCTTACTGAGCATTTGAGCTCACCCCTTTCTTATGTTTTATTTTTCCCTGGATGTAAAGAAGTATATTACGATTAACCTATAGAAATATGCTAAGGGATATAAGAGTGTTCAAAGGGAACACAATGTTGTTTATTTCATGATTTAATGTAAAATTTATGTATGTATCTAGTACTTCTAAGCCTACTAAACTGATCAGTCTTTCAGGACATGATTCCTTGTATCATGCCAATGTTATGTAATAATGGCCCAATTCTGGGTAATTGGGGTCGGGGCATTACTTATTCTATATCATTTTCATCAAAGGGCCTGATATATCTTGTAACACCCCAAGCTTACATGGTATGCTTCCTTTTTAAATAATTCAATAGTATGCGATGTACGCAACACCGAGTTCAAGCACACAAAAACCTATCAAACTAACCATTTAAAAAGAGGTTATGAACAATATTAACCAAATTTTGAATTTTATATATCCCATAAAATTTTAACATTCATATTTTGCATTTCTTAGACATAATATAAGGACAAATTCATTTTTTCAGATAAAAGAAGTATTTTTCAAAAAAATGCTTTTTTTTCCACCTTTTAATAGAGAACCCTTTTTAAATCCAATATTTAAAAATTTTATATATTAAATTTTATAAAATTAAATTCTTCTTTATAATCGAGACATAAAAATTTATTTTGGATAAATATTTGGTACTTTTCTGATAACTTTCATATTTTGATGAATTGTGAAAAATACTAAATTTTAATTGACAACATTTTTTTAATCAAAATGATTTATAATGTTAAATTATAAATTTTAGTGGTTTTAAAGTATAAATAGATTATAATTTTATAATTTAATATAATATAGGTAATTTTAAGTAACTTCACATTTATATTGAACATAAACACATGTCAATCTTTTGATAGTTTTTACTTCTTAAAAACCCACTTTCTAGTTTTGACAACATAAATTAATTTTAAATTAATTTCTACCAACTCTATGTTTTAAATTTTAAAAAATGGATTCCATATTTGAAATCATAAGGTTAAAATTATGTAAATATGTACCTTTTATTTTTTAACATTATGAATAGTAACTTCAGTAATTATTTTTATTTACCAAGGTTAAAGGGTAAATCAGGTAAATAAGGGTAAACAAATAATATTAAACTACCCTAAAACATGTAATAATAATATTTTAAGAGATATGTATAACCATGGGCATCCTTAGGACGATTTTAGGACCCCATGAGACCACTTGGGTGTGATAATGACTTGTTATAAAAATTAATTTAAAGTAAAGATAATTATAACATAAACATATATCTTTTAATAAGTAAATTTTAATATAGGTTTATATAACTAATATCTATGTATATAAATAGTCATTATAAATTTAAAAATATTTCCTACATCATGTTATTTTATTTATATTTTTTAGACATTAGATAAATATATTTATTTATGACACAATTACGATGTAGTAATTACCTCATTAATGAAAGATTCAAATAAATGAATTTATAAATATTAAAATAAATGTAATTTGAAAATTTTGATGCCATAAAAAAATTTTATGAATTAAATTGACATATTAGGGATGATTTTATTCTTTTTTTCTAAGGAATCAAGTTGTTATGACTTAAACAAAAAACAATTACTAAATAGTGTCAAAATTGACATAAATGAGATTTTAAAATAAATACTATTTTATTAAATGATATAAAAATCCTAAAAATATAAAGTTTGACAAAATAAATTTTACAGTGATAAAAATTTAATAAATTACCCACTTTATGTTCTCTTGGAATTTTATAGTAAAGATATTAACCATGTAGTATAAAAATACAAGAGGACATGGTAAAAGTTAACTTATTTTACAAAGGGTTAAATCTAAAATATAAGGTTAATTTTATGACCTAAACATGTCTAAAAACTATTGGTTGAGAAGATTTATACCCATTCTCATCTTATAATATAAATAAATCATTTTTTAGCTATTATAAATTGAAAATATTTTTATAATAAATTAATATTTCAAGATTTTTCCTAAAGTTCCTTCACCTCTCTTATAAAAGGGTACCTTCCTTTATCTTTAACTCACACCTCTAAAGCCTTTTGGTGCGGAAAAACCCTACCAATTTCTTCTCCAAAACTCCCTCAATTCATCCTAGAGGCCTAAATTTGGGAAGATATCCATCCTAAGGATCCATTTTGTTCAAATCAAAAGGAAACACCCGAAGACGAGGTAATTGTTTTATCCCTTCTTTCAAAGTTCTTTTCTTATTCTACTTATTCTTTATATACTTTTTCCATACCAAGGTAATAAATACAGTATCATCCATATACTGATATTTTAATATAATTATGGGAAAAATATATTCATCATTTTATCCATCTTATGGATAAAAATATCACCATGCGTGCATACGTACGACTTACCGTCTCCACGTCGTGGTGTAATTTGTTATTCCACATTACTTTATTTGGATGGGTATAAAAATGAGTATTATAGAAATAAATAATTAATATGACATGATTATTATTATTTATAATTAATATACCATCCAGTTCCATATCATTTAATCATTAAAGGAATGACATCATCGCTCGTGCATACATACGGTCTACCGTCTTCACGACGCGATGCGATTCATTCTCCACTTTAACCATCCAAGAATGATTATAAAAAATATATATTATTCATAATTGTGAAATATATTAAATAATAAGTCTACTGGAATGATATATATATATATATATATATATATATATCTATGTACACATATGTCATTCACTTACTTCTATTTAATACAATAAGAAAACAGAAACATCGTTCATGCGTACGTATGACCTACCATCTCCATGAACGATGTATTACATTATATATATATATATTATATTTATATTATGAATATATATGATATATAAATCATATTATACATTCTTAAAGTAATTAAATCACGATATAAGAAATATGATCAAGAATAACAAGTCAAAACATGTAAAATAAACAAAGCGATATTACCCAAAATGTTGTATTAACTTGGAATTGTTAATAACTGGGTAATATAAAATCATAAAAGAATCATATATGCTATCATAAATATTATTATGATTCTGATATAAGTTAATAATATGTTTAAAAACATTATACAGTAGTTTTGGACACGTACGTAGAGTATGAGATCTAAGGTAAGGGTTAATTCCTCAATCTCATTATTATCTGAGATTGTTTATGTGTAAGTATTTATTGGGACATATTTATCATATATGTCCATGTTTCATAAAAATGTTTTCAAAAGGAATATTTTAAGATTTTATGGAAGGGTCTTTTTAACTATATCATCATTATAAATGTGTTAATGATTTATTTTTTCTAAATCTATTTAATTAATGTTCATGTTTTCAAAATGATTTCAAGGATTTATTTATATAGACATGATTGTTTTAAAATTTTAATTCCTTTCAAAATTTTCAAAGTGGTATAGGACACTTTGATTCAAAAATCTCTTTTAAATGAATTCCTTTATAAATTGTGTAACTTTTAAATGATTTCATGAAAAGATGGATATTTCTCTCAAAGAGTTTTACTAATCATTTTAAACTATGTCAACATCATTTACTGGATATTATTATTGATTGAGGTTGATTTATTATAAGAAAATATTCCATATTGTATTAAATTAGTTATGATATGTTTGACTGTGGATGTGCTATTTCTATACCATTCATGGTTTACAGTTAAAGTATTGACATTTAGTATGCTAGTTTTAGTATGAATGATTATGTTATGATTCACCCTTTTCATATAAGGAATGAATTAGACTTAGTTAGTGAGGGATGAGGGCTACTATATCCCTTTGATGCATCAGTAGGTCTCATGAGAAAAACTAGTGTCTTGGCACAAGGCCTCTAAAAAATATTTGTGAATGGTCTTGGCACAAGGCCTTGACGTAGTGGCTATGATGTCCGAAATTATGCATTCCCTCATTATGAGATTACTTATTGATTTTACATGTGATTATTTGACTAGTATAATATCCATGTGCATGTTTATATAGTAATGTTTTATTTATTATTTTCATATTATGCTGAAGATAATGTTTTAAAAGGCATGTGTTTCAAATTTTCACCTTTCTTTAAAAGTTTATACTTATTTATGATAGCTTTTTCTATATTGTTTATCCTTACTGAGCATTTTAGCTCACCCCTTTCTTATGTTTTATTTTTCAGGATGCCAAGAAGTGTTTTGTGATTGATATACAGGGTTAAGCTCAAGGAATAATGGCATTATCTAAGGATTATCTATGATTTGTTTTATGTTATAAATATTAATGTAAAGTTCATGTATGTAATCTGTTTTTCAAGACTTCTAAACTGATCATCCCTTTGGGACATGATTATTTGTATCATGAAAATGTATTAAAATAATGCACCGGATCCAGGCTTCTGGGGTCAGTACATTATAGTTTGTATTGGAGGAAGTTTAGAAACAACCTTGGAAATAGATTTAGAAAACTTAGATTAAGGATTATAACCCTAAGATAGAATTTGAGGATAAGTATTGAATAGAATACTAGAATTTTAAAATAGAGATTATGTGGGTATTCCTAGAAAATACATCCCTTTATAGATGCTACAAGTGGAAGTGGTTTTGGCATAGATGTACCTAGGGGTGAAAACTCTGACAAGGTGTTTCGAGCTTGACTCAGGGTAACCTAGTACATGACAACGAACCTTACTGCACACCTGGTTTGACACTCCTAGGGGATATGCTTAGGATAATTCATATTTTCATTAAAAACCATTATAAAGGGTTTATGAGTATATATGTCTTCAAAGGAACCATATTTATGATTATGGATTAGATATTCATAAAATTTTCAATTTATGTTAAGTATTTTACTAGTTTGAAATTATGCATTATGATTCATAACCTAATCTAGTGTATGCCATTATTTAGAAATAAAACCTAGTGGAAGAAATGGAAATCGTATCAATGAATGCAATCCATTTAGGGATTTACCTACTATTTAAGATAATGATAGTAGAGTTGGTGAAACAACTGATACTGAACAACTTATAACCATACTGGGATAGCTGAATCAGGTTATGAATAACAACCTTACCCATATGGAGCATTCTAATCCAAAATGTGGAGGATCAATGTTATACCGCTTCATGAGACAACAAACTCCAACATTCAATGGGTTAAAAAATCCTTTTGTAGCTGAGTAATAGAAGAGATCCTTAGAGAAAAAATTTCTTGCTTTGGGGAGTAACGAAAGGGAAAAAGTTGTTATGGTAGTCTATCATCTTTCAGAAGATGCATATCAATGGTGATCACTAATTAAAAACACAAAGGAGGATTAAGAAGTAGGAAATATGGAATGGAGGAAGTTTAAAGAACTTTTCCTAGAGAAATAATTTTCTTGTGAACAACGAGATGATATGGAAAGGCAATTTTTGAGTTTGAGACAAAAAGAGGATGAGAATGTTGCAGAGTATGAGGCTAACTTCAAGAGGTTAAAAAGGCACACTGAAGACTATATACGTAACCCAATAAGTAAGATTGATTGATTCTTTGATGGGTTAAAACCATTCCTCTGATGGGAATTGGTCTCACAATCTTTCTCATCGTATGAAGATATAGTCTCATGTGCTATCAAGATGGAAAAGGAATTCCCTAAGTATTATGACATTAAAGTAAAGAAAGTGAATACTATAACGATGGAGAAAGAGATAAATAAAGGTAAAAAGGGAAATAAGGATTTTCCCTTATGTGATTATTGTGGGAAGAAACACCCTAGTTTTTGCCTAAAAGGAATGGGATTTTCTTACAAATGTGGAGAAAGATACCACTAAGCTCGTGATTGTAAGGGGAAGAAAGAGACTTTCAATGTTCAATGATAAAATTTCAAATAAATAGGACATTATGAAAATGATTGTCTAAATAATCAAGGAAATATATCTCATAAAAATAAAATGGATCAAGTTCAAACTTATGCTATTACTATAGTCAAAGTGGAATAATTAATGTATTTGTGTTTTTGGATTCAAGAATTATATTTTGGTTATAAGAAGAATGTGATATATATAATATTGTACTGCAGTATTTTTTGTTTTTTTATTAATGTTTTAATATGATGAAGGTAATCATATATTCAGTATGAGCACCATTATGTTTTTTGGGGAATCTGATGTTACAAATGATTTTAAAAATTTAGAGACCTTTTCGAGAGAGTTTGGACAGAAGTTTTTTAGATAACTCTAAATTTTGGAATGGATTAAGTTGAACTTTCTATAGTATTTTTTAAGGTTAAAACATTCCTTAAGATTATTTTTGGAATGTTATAATACTATAGTTTAAAAAAAAAGACAACCTGTAGGTTGGGTGATAACCTGTCGCGTCAGAAAAAGATGTGGGAATCGAACCCACAACTGAAGTGAGATAAAGATTTATCACCTACCACTATCCTATAGTAAGTCCCTAGTTATTATAACATAGTTTTCTTTATTTAAATTGTATATGTTTATATTTGGAACCTTATACGATTGACATAAATAGAATATTTTTGACTTTTATATTCTAAAGAGAAAGATGAGTTTGTGGTAGGAATTAGTTAAAGGATGAAAATATACATATAAATTAAGTATGTTTTTGGTCTATGAAGTAAATTAATTCTATAACACTAGGGAAATGATCATAAAACCAATTTTTTTTCCTAGTCCTTTCTTTTGCGATGAATCAAATGGTCCCTCAAATCGTCGAAGATTTATGGCTTTCAGATTGTTAAATTTCTCCTAATAATATTCTCTATCACTCCTCATCAGAACTTTATGGTTAGTTTTTCTTTATATATCCATGTTTTCCTACATGGAACCCTAGTATGTGTTATTTCCGGTAACCTTCATACTTAACTTTATTTTAAAATAGAGGTCTCATTAATCCATTTTTTGATGTGGGATTTCAAAAAGATATTTTGAAATGTCAAACCCCTAGTTTTAAATCCTGGGTTTAAATTATGAGGAAATAATTTATTGAAGGCGGGTATAATGTAACACCCCAATATTCAATAGTATTCTTTCTTTTTAAATAATCCAATCGCGTGTGATGTACGTAACATAGAGTTTAAGCACACTGCGACCTATCAAACTAACCGTTTAAAAAGCTATTATGAATAGTATTAACCACATTTTAAATTTTATATATACCATAAAATTTTAACATTAATAATTTTTTTCTTATACATAATATAAGGACAAATTCAATTTTTCAGATAAAAGAAGTATTTTTCAAAAAAATGCAGTTTTTCCGCCTTTTAATGGAGAACCCTTTTTAAATCAAATTTTTGACACTTTTATATATTAAATTTTATGAAATTAAATTATTATTTAGAATAAGGATATAAAAATTTAGTTTGGATAAATATTTGGTACTTTTTTGATAACTTTCATATCTTGATGAATAGTGAAAAATACTAAATTTTAATTGAAAACAAATTTTTTAATCGAAATAGTTTATACTGTTAAATTATACATTTGAGTGGTTTTAAAGTATAATTAGATTATAATTTTATAATTTAATATAATTTAGTTATTTGGAAGTAATTTCACATTTAAATTGAACATAAAAACATGTCAATCTTTTAATAGTTTTTACTTCTTACAAACCCACTTTTTAGTTTTGACAACAGGAATTAATTTTAAATTAATTCATGCAAACTCTGTGTTTTGAATTTGGAAAAATGGATTCCATATTATTAATCACAAGTTAAAAATTGTGTAAATAGGAACCTTTTATTTTTTGACATTATGAATAGTAACTTCAGTAATTATTTTTATTTACCATGGTTAAAGGGCAAATCAGGTAAATAAGGGTAAAAAATAATATTATAATAATATTAAACTACCCTAACACATGTCATAATCCTATTGGATGAGATATTTCTGACCATGGGAATCCTTAGGATGATTTTATGACCCCATGTGACTACTTGGGTGTGATAATGACATGTTATAAGAATTAATTTAAAGTAAAATAATTATAACATAAACCTATATCTTTTACTAAATAAATTTTAATATAGGGTTATATAACTGATCTCTATGTCTATAAATATTAATTATAAATATAAAAATATTTCATACATCATGGTATTTTAATTATAATTTTTAGACATTATATAAATATATTTATGTATGACACAATTATGATGCAGTGATTACCTCATTAATGAAAGATTCAAATAAATGAATTTATAAATATTAATATAAATATAATTTGAACATTTTGATACCATCCACGAATTTTATGGATGAAATTGACATATAAGGGGCAATTTAATTACTTTTTTTTGAAGGAATCAAGATGTTATGACTTTAACAAGAATAAATTACTAAATATTGTCAAAATTGACATAAATGAGATTAAAAAAAATACTATTTTATTAAATGATATAAAAATCCTAAAAATATAAAGTTTAGAAAAATAAATTGGATAATGATAAAAATTTCATAAATTATCCACTTTAGGTTTTCTTGGAATTTTATAGTAAAGATATTAACCATGTAGTATAAAAATACAAGAGGACATGGTAAGAGTTAACTTATTTTACAAAGGGTTAAATCTAAAAGACAAGGTTAATTTTATGACCTAATAATGTCTAAAACCTATTGGTTGTGAGGATTTAGACTCATAATAATATTATACTTGAAATAAATCAATTTGGAGCTATTAGAAACCGAAAATATTTTTATAATAAATTAATATTTCAAGATGTTTCCTAAAGTTCCCTCACCTCTCTTTAAAAGGGCACCTCCCTTTCTCTTTAACTCACACCTATAAATCCTTTTGGTTCGGCCAAAAACTGACCATTTATCATCCCAACCTCCCTCAATTCATCCTAGAGGCCTAAATTTGAAAATATATCCATCCTAATGATCCATTTTGTTCAAATCAAAAGGAAACACCTGAAGAAGAGGTAATCGTTTTATCCCTTCTTTCAAAGTTCTTTTCCTCTTCTACTTCTTCTTTCTAGATTTTTTCCATACCAAAGTAATAAATCAAGTATTATAAATATACTGATATGTTAATATGATAATGGGACAAATATATTCATTATTTTATCCATCTTACAAATAATAATATCACCATACGTGCGTACGTATGACTTACTATCTTCACGTCGTGGTGTAATTTGTTATTCGACATTAATTTATTTGGATGGGTATAATGATGAGTATAATAGAAATAAATAATGAATATAAAAATATGATTATTATTTATAATTAATATACCATCCAGTTCCATATCATTTAATCATTAAAGGAATGATATCGTCGCTCGTGCGTACGTACGACCTACTATCTCCACGACGTGATGAGATTCATTCTCCACTTTAACCATACAATAATGATTATAAAAAATATATATTATTCTTAATTATGAAATATATAAAATAATAAGTCTACTATAATGATATATATATATATATATATATGTATGTACATATATTTCATTCACTTACTTCCATTCAATACGATAAGAAAACGGAATCAGCGTTTATGCGTACGTACGACCTATCGTCTCTATGAACAGTGTATTACATTTTATATATCTATCTATTATTTATATTTATATTATGAATATATATGATATATAAATCATATTATACATTCTATAAGTAAGTAAATCATGATCTAAGTAATATGATCAAGAATAAAAAGTCAAAACATATACGATAAACAAAGAAATATTACCCGAAATGTTGCATTAACTTGAAATTGTTAATAAATGGGTAATATAAAGTCATAAAAGAATCATATATGATATCAGAAATATTATTATGATTCTGATATAAGTTAATAATATGTTTGAAAACATTATACATGAGTCTCGGACACGTACGAAGAGTATCAGATCTAAGGTAAGGGTTAATTCACTAGTCTCATTATTATCTAAGATTGTTTATATGTAAGTATTTATTGGGACATATTTATCATCCATGTCCATGTTTTATAAAAATATTTTCAAAATTAATCTTTTAAGATTTTATTTAAGGGTCTTTTTAACTAGATCATCATTTTAAATGTTTTAAAGATTTATTTTTCTAAATCTATTTAATTAATGTCCATGTTTTCAAAATGATTTTAAGGATTTATTTATATGGACATGATTGTTTTAAAATTTTAATTCATTTAAAAAGTTTCAAAGTGGTATGAGACACTTTTATTCAAAAATATCTTTTAAATGACTTCCTTTATAAATTGTGTAACTTTTAAATTATTTCATGAAAAAGGGATATTTCTCTCAAAGAGTTTTACTAATCATTTTCAACTATGTCAACATACTTTAGGGGATATTATTCTTGATTGAGGTTGATTTATTATAATAAAATCTTCCATATTGTATTTAATGAGTTATGATATGTTTGATTGTGTATGTACTATTTCTATACCATTCATGGTTTATGGTTAAAGTATTGACATTTCGTATGCTAGTTTTAGTATGAATGATTATGTTATGTTTCACCCTTTTCATATGAGGAATGCATTAGACTTAGTAAATGTCAGGCGGGACCCACTATATCCCCTTTATGCATCGATAGGTCTCATGAGAAAAACTAGTGTCTTGGCATAAGGCCTTGATATAATATTTGTGAATAGTCTTGGCACAAGGCATTGACTTAGTGGTTATGATGTCTGAAATTATGCATTACCTTGTTATGAGATTAGTTATTGATTTTACATGTGATTATTCAACTAGTAGAATATCCATGTACAAGTTTATATGGTAATTTTTCATTAATTATTTCCATATTATGCTGAAGATAATGTTCTAAAATTCTTGTGTTTCAATTTTGTACCTCACCTTAAAAGTTTATGCTTATTTATGATAGCTTTCTCTATATTGTTTATCCTTACTGAGAATATGAGATCACCCCTTTTTTATGTTTTATTTTACCAGGATTCCAAGAAGTGTTTTATGATTGATATGAAGGGTTAAGATAGGGGAATAATGGTGTTCTCTAAGTATTATACATGCTGTGTTTTATGTTAGAAATATTAATATAAAGTTCATGTATGTAATCTATTTTCCAAGACTGCTAAACTGATCGGTCCTCTAGGGCATTATTTCTTGTATTATGACAATGTATTAAAATAATGCAATGGCTCCAGGCTTCTGGGGTTGGATCATTACAATCTACTTCTGTTAAATAACAGAAGGGAAAAATATTTTCTCACATAATTTATTAATGCAATATTACTCGTGACACACCCAACGTATCATACCTCTCCGTGAACATATGTCATCATGGTTTTTGTCAAATCATCGATGTATATGACTCATAATACTCATTAATAATAATATTAAAGTATAAGGATCAATGCACATGTTCTTTGATAGGAATATATAACTACACATAAATGTGGATTTTCTACTGGTGGGTCTCATTCTCATAATATCCTACACGGGATATTACCAAGGGCATACACCATGAGAAGGTTCCTAAAATTCCTATGAGTCTTCACCCTTGATAACCTATATAATTTTTATCCCTAAAATTACATCATATGGATATAAAATATATATTTAAGAATACTATCATGGAACTTTTGGATTCTCATCATAGTAGGGAACTACTATGAACTTTCTATGTGACAACTAATCTTAGGACATTATCACATACTGTGTTATGGAGAAGAACAATCATGATGTGATAATAAGTTTATTAATATTCAAAAATAAGAATATAGGTTATCATAAAGTATAAAGAAGTTGGTTCTAGAGCACTAACTCCAATAGAATCCCACTTGTACTAGAGCCAACTGCTTACAACCTTCAATCCGCTAACTCTCACATGATACTCATGCTTTTACTGAGATAAGCCTTTAATAAAGGGTTCCACCACATTCTCTTCCATGGGTAATATTCTTACTATAGCTTCACCCCTTTGATAAAAATTCCTCAAGAGGTGATACTTCTAGAGTACATTCTTTTCCCATTGGTGTTACCTTGACACTTTTTCAAGAGCCACCACTGTATTATTATCACAATACAATGTGATAGGTTCTTTACTTCTAGGTACCACATAAATATCCTAAAACAAGTTTCATATCAAAACAAATTTATTGGATATATCATAAGATTCTATATACTCGGACTCCATTATAGAATCAGTTACAACTGGATACTTTGAACTCTTCCAGATCATAGATCCTTTATTGAGACAGAAAACATATTCTGATTATGACTTCAGATCATTATGATCTATTTTAAAACTAGGAACAGTATAACCCCTGATGACTACTCATTTTCTTCATATACTAGTAACATATCCTTATTTATTCACATATACTTGAGGATGGACTTAACAAAAGACCAATTCTGTTCTCTTGGATCTTCCTACTATGCTCAATGTATAGGCAACATTAAGTCTAGTACATAGCATGGAATACATGATTGGTCCTATCACTAAAGCATATGATATCTTACTAATTATCTCTTTCTCATGTTGTGTCTAAGGACACATTTTCTTAGAATGATCTATACCATGTGACACTAGAACCAATCCCCTCTTAGATTGTGCCATACTAAATATCTTTAGTATCTGTTCAATTTATGTACTTCTACTTATTACGATCAGCCTATTGGATCAATCAGAAATGATCTTGATCCCTAGAATATAGGATGCTTCACCTAAGTATTTCATGGATAAACACTTTTTCAACTGATCCTTAACAGATTGTAAGACTGGTATATCATTTCAAATAAGTAATATATCATCAAAATATACTACTAGCATACTGACCGCATCCCCACTAAACCTCTTATAAATACATAGTTCACATTCATTCTTAATGAAACCAAATTATTTTATATATTCATCAAATCGAATGTTCCATGAACTAGATGCTTTCTTTAGTCCATAAATGGATCTCTACAACTTGAAAAATATTTTTAGAATCACCTAGAGTCACAAAACCCTTTGGTTGTCTTATATAGTCATCTTTCTAAAGGTTCCCATTAAGGAATATAGTTTTAAAATCCATATTAAAAATTTCATAGTCATGGTAATATGTTATATAAAATATAATCCTAATGGAATTAAACATAGAAACTGGGGAAAAGGTTTCATCATAGTCAATTCCTTTATGTTTTTTAAACCCTTTAGACACTAGCCTTTCTTTATAGATATTTACTTTACCTTCCATGTCTAGTTTTCTCTTGAATACCCATTTGAAACCTACAGGATTTACATCAATTGGTGTATCGACCAGAACCCAAACTTAGTCCCGATACTTGGAATTCAGTTTAGAATTAATGGCTTCATTCCATTTTGTATCTTATGAGATATCTATTAACTCTTTATAGAATATAGGTTCACTATTTTCAACCAATAATGAGTCACCATTTTCAGTGAATAGAAAACCATTTCTCTATAGTTCTCTTACCACTTTTATGCTCCTACACAGTACTTATGTTTTTGGAACTAATTCTTCTATGGGGACTTGTAGAATCTGTTCCTATACTGAATCTTGAGTATCTTGAACATCAACTTCATTGAAGTCAATATTTCTCACACTATCCTTTTTGAGGGTGTGATCCCTCTCAAGAAAGATGGATTGTCTGGTGATAATCACTTTTTGTGTGATGGGTTATATAGGTAGTATCCCTTTTTTCCTTAGATTACCCTATAAGAATACACCTGTGTCCCGTGGTGCTAGTTTTTTGCCTGATAAGGCCTTAAAAAATGCCTCACAACCCCATATATGTTTATTCAACATAATGGATTTCTTTCTACTCTATAACTCAAAGGAAATTCTATTTTTCACTTTATTTGGTACTTAGTTTAATGTATATGCAGCATTTTGTAATTCATGTTCCCAAGAGGATAATGGAAGGTCTACATGACTCATCATTGACCTTACCATGTCTAACAAGGTACAATCCCTCCTTTCACTAATACCATTCCACTGTGGTGTGTAAGGTGGAGTGAGTTTAGAGAGAATCCAAAAATCTCATACAAATTTGTTAAAATCTTGATTAAGATATTCACTACCTTGATCCCATCAAAGCTTATTTATCTTATTTCCAAGTTGATTCTACTCTTTATTCTTGAATTCTTTGAATTTCTCAAAGGACTCAGACTTATACTTCATTAATTAGACATATCCATATTTACTCAAGTCATCAGTAAAAGTTATGAAGTAAGAATACCCACCGTTATCTTCTACTTTAAATGGTCTATACACATTAGTGTGTACCAATCCTATAATCTCTATAGTCCTTTCACCCTATCCATCAAATAGTGGTTGGGTTATTTTACCTTATAAACAAGCATGAAATATTTCAAGTGGTTTCAACTCAGAAGAGTCTAAATAACCATCTATACAGAGCTCTATCAAATGTTTCTTGTTTACATGACCAAGATGGTGATTCTATATCTGGGTGTTATATGAGTCATGTGAACATGATTCATTATCTATTAAAAATACTTTATTTTTATAATTTAATATATGAAGACTGTTATCTAAATGTTCCATACCATAACATATGTTGTATTTATAAAAGAAACAACTTTTATTTCCAAACTTGAAAATAAAACCATCTGTATCTAGTCATGATATAGTAATTATGTTATTGGTAACAATTGGTACATAATAAAAATCTTTTAAAATAAATATTATTCCTGTTGTAAATGAAAGGTGGTAGTTACAAATAGCTTGAGCATCCAAACTCACACCATTTGAAGATCTCAAATCAACCTATCCTCCATAAATATTTTGAAATATACTTGGTTCTTACATTTGAATATATATGAGAGAACCAAAAGATGTATATAATACCCAATGTGTAGATATTGAAATATTAAACTTGATTTTGAATGTACCTTTAGCTTACCCTTGCTTCTGAGTGTATTTATTCTTCCATTGGACTTGCTTTCCACATGAAAAACATACTACCTCCTTTTCCTTGCTCTTACTTTGGATTGTCCTCTTCTTGGAAGAATGACACTTGGGATATTTATACTTGTTATGAGTCTTGGTCCCCTTATCTTTGTTCTTAATTTTTTTATTCACCATAAAGGCCATAGGTTTATAACTCCACACATCCTTATCCACTTTTAAAATCATAGTAAGAAGTTTCGAAATACTCTTATAGTTATTTATCATATTATAATTAACAATAAAACTTGATAAGTTCTTAGGTAGTGATCAAATTATGAGATCTGTGTGCAACTCATTTGAGAATTTAATCCATAAGATGTCTAAGCATTCAATGTAGCTAATAATCTTGACTATATAAGCCCAAAATGGCACAAAATCTCCAAGATTAGTTTTAAAGAAACCATTGTAGATCTCATATCTCTCTTTCTCACCTTCTCTTGATAGAGACCCCGAAGGCGGGATATCATGATATACGTATCCATGTCCTCATGTTGCTTTAATTGCTCATTGGTCATGTATGATAACATGAAACACTGAAAATCTATATAATTATTTAGATGTTTCTTATAGAGATATAACTCTTCATCATTATACTCATTACCAAGTGATTTAGGAATAGGTTCTTCTAGAACATACAACTTCCTTTCATGGTGAAGGATAATGCGTAAGCACCTTTTCCACTCTTGGAAATTTGTGTTGGTGAGAAGGTTGTCTTTATCAAGTATGGATCACAATGATATGTTTGATGTTATTTTTATTGATATTTATAAAAGTAAGATGAGAATATATTTAGTACTTTATCTGATAAAATTTAAACAAATAAATAAATATTGTATTTATTAATATCCCACTATTTTATCGAAACCTAATAAACCTCACCATTGGATTCAGAATATCCTGTTTATTGGAAATTCTAGTGGATATGACCCATATTAAACTTCTTTATACACCAAATTTGGTTGGTCAAGAAACTTGAATGGTTTTAGGTAGGCATTCCAAATTACAACTGCATTAACTCACAGTTCTTTGATCAATTGAGTGGACTCCCCAATCCTAAAATCCTTAAATTGGATTTCCTCGACCCTTGCCTCTCAGTTACACCAAGTCCTTCTTTGTAAGTCAACCCTTAATGTGAAATAATCTAAGTAAACCCAAAATTTCATGTTAGAATTACCTAATAATTGAAAGCACCCCAACTTTAACTGGTCAAGAAATTTGAACTATGGTTCTATTTTAACTGAAGTAGTGGAAAGCTATACCGACTTAATATATAATTTAGAGACTTTATATTTTATGTGTAAATTTAAAATTATTATCTTTATCATATGATTTTTAATATTAAGTGGATTTACTTAAGTGATTAACCATGTATTAGATAATATTTACATATAATACAATTTATTTTAGTTTTATCTTGCATTCTTGTTAATTTATTAATTAATGTGAGTGTGAAAAAACATCCATAATGAAATAACCATGAAAATTGATAGAAATAAAATAATAAATCATTATTATCATGAGATTTTACTAATGGTTAGTTTATCTAGAAGATGATAAACTAACCATTGACCTTGGAAAAAAACACCTTGAACTAATTACAGTTCATGTTATAGATTTCCACTTGTCCACCTATGTATCTCTCTTAGATTAGTTTCACCTTAGCTCTAAACTTAAACTGCCTCTACTAGCTTAGAAGCTTCATCTGTTACATATTCTTTTACTCACATACAGGTGAGGGGAAGGGGTTTACATAAAAGAAACCATAGTCATGCAAACACTTACATAATAAGAAGAGAGAAGGCATGCATGCCAAAAATTTAATTTAATAATAAATTAAATGAAACCAATCACATACAAAGGTCTGGTCTATGCTCATGATCATCCACATGCAACAAATTATTCATTTAAAATAACTAGCATTAAATTATTAATTGTTCTTATTTAAGATATACCGCACTCAAATCAATTAATTATCTTCTTTAATTAATCAATTTTTTATCTCAATTCTCATCTGAATTTACTTGAGATTCTCATCCATAATAATTTTAAAAAAATTAAAAAAATTAATTTAAAATTAATAGTGTACATAAATGTACCTTGGAGGAAACACAATAAATACCCTTCCAAATATATCCAATATGTATTATACTCATATACTGTTTACTATTTAGACATATGGTATACATGAATTGTCATGTACTTTCATGATGTGTACTATAAACTTAATGATTACACAAATTATATTGTATTTATATCACGTGTTATGCTTCAATGCACGCAGAGTAATAACTGTAATATGAATCACACATGATATGCAGATCTGAACATTACATAGAAATTAATTAAACACACACACACACACATATATATATATATTAAAACCCATTACATGGCATGTACTATCAACTTAATAACCACACACAAGAACATGCTGATAAGGTTTATACAGTATAATAAATTGATTTTAATTTTTCATAATTTGTTATAAGTACACGGTGTGTAAAAGACATCTACACAATGTGTACCCTTACCATCTTCTATCCGTAACACAATCCTAGTGACTAATCATGTAAACCGTGCCACAAAAAAAATAGAGTACATACCATTTATAAGGGCTACACAATATGTGGTCTCCAAGTTACACAGTAACTAGTCAAGTAGGATGTGTAAGAAAATACATGTCTCATCTGTGACTATTGGATTACACACCGTGTATATGGGCTACACAGCGTGTACACTAGTTAACCATATGCCAGGTTGTCCTGATCAACACACATTGCATAATTAAATTCACCACATGTATTCAATTCACACGGTTTCAATTAATTTTGAAATAATTCTTGGTGCATTGAACACTAGTACATGGCGTGTACCTCTTAGTACATGGAGTGCACTCTTGTGCTATCTAGCTAGAATCCTTGGCACCTCTGGACAAGTTATTCATTTTTATTTTGTTCATAAATTAATCAATTTGATTATATCTTTGAGAAATGATATAGGAAGAAGTAGATATCACAATTTGGTTTAAATAATGATTAAAATTTAATTAAAAACTAAATAAAAAATTCATAAATAAATGAATGATATTTAAATAATTATAAATAATTATGCAACTGCTCGGATACCACTTTTAGGTTACATGCGCAACTAAAGTGTGCAATGGGTCCTACCCAACTTTTGTTTTTTTAATGATCAATGATTAATCCAAGATATACATGATAATGAATGTCGTAATGAACATAATTGAAATAAATAAAATAGACAAGGGATAAATTGTTAGAACCAAGGGCAGAATCATCACATATTATTTATAATTAACTTAATCAATTAAAGAATCACCTTGTGTGAATTTTTTTATGGATATGAAAATAGATCTATATTTTACGGCTGTTATGTTGTAGAAATCAAGAGTATATTCCCTCTAGCAGAAATCCACATGTATTCCAAAAATCTCAAAAACATCATTGTAGAAATCTCTAGGTGCTTTTGCAGAAGATCCTAATTATTTCATTATTCACTTCAGATCTCCATGAGAATCTGTTATAAAGCATTCTATTTGATATCTTTATACTTGAGAGTGGGAGGTAGAGGAAGATCACTCCCCATTCTTGTGAGCGTTCTTGGAGAGGGAGATCTCTAGGGCTTGAGAGGATTCTCTCCGGCTGTCATTGTGTACAACAGAAAAATGAATTGGATCTAATGAAAAATAATATAATTATGTTTATATATTTCTAAGGTTAGAAATAAATAATTGAAAAAGTTTCCTTTATTATTTATCGACATGCACTTAACATGTGAATTAAAATTAAATATTATTTATTCAAATAATATTCAATATATAGTATTTCTCACCAGACCTAAAAACTCAGTCCTCCATTCCTCCAAAATAATTTTTCGAGCCTTGAATAATGTATATTTATTTATTAAATAAATATCACTACATTATTCAACAATAAATAAATAAATATTATTTTCACTAAATTGAAAATAAATATTTATTAAATATTATGATCAAATAATATTCTCTCAAATAACTGGTGACAAAATATATGTGATCAAGAAAACATAAATAATTATTAAACTATATGCATGAATAATATTTATTCAAACTGTTAAATAATAAATAATAATATATATTATTTAATTTAGATTCTGAATACACTTAGTGTGTGAACCTTTATGCCTCTTTCTTAGTGGAATTAGACAAAGAAACCTAAATTCCAAGGTTATATTCTAGAAACACACCAAGGCACCCATAGAAAAAGAAGTTAAATCCACAAACACATAATACAGATGATCACTGTGTAATATAATACTTTTATCATGATATCTCTAATCAAGCAGGTTGCATGATGGTGCCATCAACGTATGTTCTTATTGTCTCTTTATTTGAATCTAAAAAAATAAAACTTGCCTATAGAACACCATGACCATGGATTTATTTAGGATATATAATTTCCATCAAAGGTCCTGAGATATCTACTTCCCTTTAAGAACAGAAGGGATAAATCCTTTCTCACATTATTCATTAATGAAATATTACTCGTGATGCACCCAATGTATACTACCTCACCGCGAACATATGTTATCATATTTTTTTATCAATACATAAAATTACATGACTCTTAATACTCATTAACAATAATATTAAACTCTAAGGATTAATACACATGTCCTTAGATAGGAACACATAATGACATATATAAATGTGAATTTCCTACTAGTAGGTCTTATTCTCATAATATCATACACAGGATATTACCAAGGGTGTACACCATGAGAAGGTTTCTCAAAGTCCCATGAGTATCCACCCCTAGTAACATGTATTATTTTTGTCTCTCAAATGATATCATCCAGATATAGAATATATTTTTAAGAATACAGTTGTGGTACTTATGGGTTCTCATCATAGCGGGAAACTACTATGACATTTTAGTGTGAAAACTACTCTTAGGACATTATCACATACTAATGTTACACAAAAGAAAAATCATGATATAATAAGAGCTTTATTAATATTCAAAAACTATGAATACAAGTTATCATAAAGTACACAGAAGTTGGTTTTAGGGAACTAACTCTAACAGGGTATCCACTAGAAATTTTTCCATTAGGGCGGTCATGGTACCCAGAGTCAGGGTAAATAATTCTATTAGGGAGATTTAACTTAGGGGAGTCAAGAAGCAAGATATATGGGATGAGGTTTAGTTAATCTTCATACAATAAATTAGAATATTACCATATGGGTTAGAGAGGCATCTATAATTTGAGGTATGGTTCTTATGGCATAAAAAAGCATCTGTTTTGTTTTGATATGCATGTGTCACACTCATTCATATTTTATTAGCTAGTTGATGATTTATGGATCTCTGTAGAGTATCTATATTGGGTATTTTATATTGATACACTCTTATGGGTGCGATCAGAGAGTATGTAGATATTTTCAGAGTGTGTTATAATAATCAGTGGATGTAGGATTCTCTGAGGCTTATTCATATCGGAGATTCATGATTTTTATGTGATAATTAGAATGTATTTAATGAATTTAAATTGAGGAAAAATAGACTAATATCACTGATGGTTATCATTCACATACTCATAGGATAATGGTTATATCTGTTCTAGTGGATATGACTTGTAAGAAGGCTACTTGGGACCTGGCTATAAGCAGTTGGATCTGATCACAACCTACCCAATTTTATTACATTACTCTAAGAGATGAGGAGATGCATTGAGGGGTATTTCCCCTATATTCATTCAATTATAAGATTTTTTTCTTGATGATTTACTGGGATTTTCACCCAAGCATGAGATTGAGGTTACATTCAATATTTTCCTTGGCATGGATCCCATTTCCATTATACCATACTAGATAGTTCTTGCAGATCTTTGAGAGATGAAGGTTAAGATTGAGGATTTGTAGGTAAAGGGGTTTACTCTTCTAAGAATTTCCTCTTGGTAAGATCTTGTATTTATTATTAAAAAGGTGAAAAAATAATTGCAGTTATGTGTATATTACCAATGGATAATCCAAGTGATGGTTAAGAACATATATCTTCTTCCTAATATCGATGACATATTTTTTTAGCTGAGTGGATCTAGGAGGTTCTCTATGATAGAATAAAGGCTTGACTATCACTAGTTTCCTATGAGGCCCTATGATATTCCATGTACTACTTTTATGAGTAGGTGTAACTTATATGAGTATCTTTTAATGTCGTTCGGGTTGATGAATGTACTAGAAGTAGTCATGGACCAAATGAATAAGGCCAGCTATTCGTATTTAGAATCTTTCATGGTTTTCATCATTGATGAAAATCTAGTGTATCCATTATTTATGGAGGATCACAATCTCCTTTTGGATATTATTTTAAGTACATTGATACAATATCAAATGTATGCCAAGCTCTTGAGGTGTCAATTCTGGATTAGTGAGGTGCACTCCTTGGGGCATATGATATCTGAGGTAGGCATATCAGTGGACCTAGAGAAGGTTGATATTGTTCTATCCTAGGATTCATCCTATATTGTTTTTTAGATTCATAGATTCCTGGGTTTGGTAGGTTAACATCGATGATTTATCAAGAACTTATATCATTTGGCTACACCAATGATGTCCATGATCAAGAAGGGGGTGAAGTTCATGCAGTTAAATCCTTATGGGAGAGCCTTTTAGGAACTTAAAGAAAGGTTTATATTAGTGTTAATATTTACCTTAACTAAGATAGGTAAGGATTATACAATTTATTATGATTCTTTATGAGTGGGGATTGGGGCAGTTTTGATGTAGAGCAGGTGAGTGGTCACTTATGGGCCCAGTAAGTTAAGGATACAATAGTGAAGTTACCTGACACATGTTTTAGAGTTGGAAACATTGGTTCATGCAATTAGATGTTGGGGCCACTACCTTTTGGATGTGAGGCTAGTTATTTATACTTACTAGAAGATCCTAAGGTATATATTTTCTCAGGGGGACTATAACCTTTGATAGAGGAGGTTGGTTGAGTACCTGGAGTATTTAAATTTTGAGATGGTGTATTCTCTTGGGAAGATGAATTTTTTTGTTCATGTACTAATTATAAAGAATTTGAATCTGATGGTGTAGGTGTATTACAGTGAGTGGAAGCTAATTATCCTCTTCATTAAGATGTTCCTTGATGTTCAAGAGTATAAGGGAATTACAAAGCTAAAATCTATGAGTATTAAATCACCACTAATTGAGAGGTTTAAAGAGAGTTAATTATCTAACTTAGATTTATAGACGATGAGGGACACTATATATTTTGGGATCCATGGCATGAATGGTCCCTTTATACTAACAAGGTCATCTATATACGAGGTTGGGTTATGGTCTCTACAACTTGTGTGAAGTGCAGATATAGTATTCACACACTTTAAGATTGGATATTTACTCAGGGATTACTAAGATGTATTATAGAATTCATATAGATTATTAGTTTCATGATATGAAGAATGACAGATCAGATTTTGTTCCATGCTGCTTGACAAGTCAATAGGTGAATAACTAGCATCGGAAACCCATAGGGAATCTTAAATCACTACCCAATCCCAAGTGGAAGTGGGATGACATGATGATGGAATTTGTGTTTATATTGTTGAGGTTGTATTGGGGAAATGATAAGGAATGGGTTACTGTGGTCTAGTTTATGAATATTGTACATTTCCTATCGATCTAGGAAAATTATTCCATAAAAAATATATGGAGGATATTTATTTAGGAGGTTGGGAATCTCAATGGGATTCTTAATAACATCATTTCAAATCATGATTCATATTTCATGTCATATTTTTAGTGAGGACTAAAAAAGGTTCTTAATACAAAGGTGAATTTGATCATGGTGCACTATCCTTAGAATAACAAGTAGTTTGTGCATACTATTCACATGTTTGAATAAATTCTACAATATTGAGCCCTTGATTTTAATGGTTAATGGGAGAACCATCTTGTTCTTATGGATTTCACCTATAATAATAGTTATTATACATTGATTTAGATGATGTATTTTGAGGATTTCAATGGAAGGCCATACCAATCACCTATGTGATTGTTAAAGGTAGGGGATTCAATGATTATTAGGTCAAGTCTCATATAAAAGACATAAAATTAAATTCTATTGATCAAGAAGTATCTAGTGAACACTCAGAGTAACCAGATATTGTATACTAATTGAAAATGGAATACTTTGTAGTTTGGGATAAGTAATTAGGTATTATTTTCAGTTTCACCTCAATTGAGTCACCATTATATTTGGAGGTAGGGAAAATTGTACCATAGGTCTGTGAGGTCATTTGAGGTTGTCAGGAGTATAGATAATATGGAACATCATTTAGAAATTCTTTATAGATACCATTCCATGGACCATATTTCCCATGTATCTCATCTTTATAGCTTCCATACCAAACCTTCTTAGGAAATGAGCACATAGGCTCGTGAGGTAATTTGAGGTTCTTAGGAGGATTGGTATCATGGTTCATAATTTAGAAATTACTTAGAGATACCATGATATGGAAATTATATTCCTTGTGTCTCATATTTAGAGATACTATCCCAAACCTTATCATGTGATCAGTGCTTCTGAAGTTGAGATGTCGCCAGACACTTTTTCTGAGGAGAGACTAGTTTGGATAGTCAATAAGAGTGATAAGACTCTATGCTGGAAGACAATATCTTTGGTATAAGTGAATTGGTGTCATGGGAATATCTATAAGGTGATTTTGGAGTAGGAGTCTCATATGTGGGCATATTGGCTAGATATTTTCTTCGATGAGGATCAATAATGCTCAGTAGTGCATCTATGGGATACATTGCTATATGGTGGAGAAATTGTAACCCTTATCATCTATATGAGGCATTATTTTGATCTAAATTTTTTAAACCTCATTTTTTTGTATTTTCTTGAGTTTTGGAGGTTTTGGAAATGGATCATAGGTTTGTTTCAGGGAAATGTGATAGGTTTCAGAACATCTATCTTTGAAAAATGCCACTGGGTACTTAGTAAATTGGTACTGGGTACCTGGTGGAGGTAGTATAGGGGGAAATAGCTCTAGGTGGGACATTGAGTGTCTAATATCATATTAGAAGTTACCCACTTGGAACTAGGTACCTGATGGAGGGTTGAAAGTTACCTAGTGGGTTTCCACCTTGATTGTTTTTCAAATATTTTAATTAATTAATTAGTTGGGATTTTTTTAAAATGATATTTTTTCTCATTTGGTTCACATATCAGCTGATCCTCTCAGCCTTCCTCTTCTTCACCCATCTCTTCCAAAGGCCAGATCACCTCCAATAATCGCTGATTTTGGATCTTTTCTATATCAGGAGGTTATCACTAGTAAGGATATGACTCAATATCCCTTTATTCATTGTTTATTTTTCTCTTTATTTGTGAATAATTAGTTATTCCTAATTCCATGTATTTTTCTATATTTATATATTTTTTCCATTTAAGGATAAATCAATAGGTGGTTTATGATGAGTAAGACCCTACTAGGCCCAGGTAGGTGGTCCCTTTCATTCCCATGGGTATCTATACACGTGGTGTGTGTTTTATGAAATGAAATAAATTCTAAATTGTGTGTTACCAAAAAAATTAAGTAGATTTTCTTTAAATCCATATGGTATGAGTAGTATCTTAGAGGGTTGTGGATGGTCTACGAGAGGTGTGTGTTGGAATAATTTGTCACTGATAAACATTTTTCATATGGATTTAAGTTTTAAACCATGACTTGGGCCTTAATATGGGTTCCTATGCTCGATAATTAATCCTAAAATCCTAATGTGGAGTTATAGTGTATTCCTTAAGAAGGATTTTGATTGATAACTAGTAAGGATAGAGAGGATATAGTGTAGGCATGTGTCTTTTATGTGCTAATGCATTGATATCATAACCATTTATGTGTTAAATAATTTTAAATTATTTATTTTATATTAAATGATAAGTTTTTATTTTTGATGGTAGTGGGTATGATGGTGATACCATATGCACCTAGAGTTGATTAGATGTGGTATCTCATCCACCATTTCTATGTTTTGGTATCTCTTCCACCCAATACTATTTAGTGATCCATTATTCATCGTGAGGTAGATGAAATGGTAGAACCTCATCCACTTGTAGATTTGTGATGGTGGTAGATCAACCACCTTAGAAATCACTTTAGTGGCGGATCATCCACACTTGGAAGTAGTATAGGTGGCGCATCATCTACTTGGAGACTTATAATGTTGGTGAATTTTCTACCTCAGAAGTTGATGTTGGTAGTAAATTGAACACTTATGAAGTGTCATCAATGGTAAATCATCCACATAGAGGTGTAATATAAATGGTGCATCATCCACCTAGAGACTAGATATTGTAGATTATTGTAACAACATGACCCCATACATTATCTTGGAAATATATGAGGTGTCACTGACCTTAGGTGACATTCTACAGACACCAATTTTTAATAAAAAATGTTGAGGGTTTAATAATAAAAAGAGGGAATACTTTACCTTTTTACAGAAACACAAAAACACACATAAAACCACAAAAATTTACAAAACCTAAGACAACTATATAAATGATGTATGATACAAACTAACATTTTAAAGTATGACAAGGAAAATAATCATAGTAACATAGGAAACAAATGAAACCCTAAAAAAATAAAAAAATAAATCAAGACACATACACCAAGGTAGAATCTCTCTATAATACTAGAATATAACTAACTCCCAATATCCACCTCCAACATCTATGATAAATCCATCAAGAAGATCCGCTAGTGAAATATAATATCTCCCCCTTTCTTGTATCAGGGAAAACATCATATCTATATACACTAAATTGTATATGCAGGAGGAGAGTAATCATACCTAGTATGAAAACCCCAAGAATTTTTCCACATGATACTAAACTAAGAATTGAGTTAGCTCACCATTTTTTTTATAAAGAAGATATACATAACATCAAGCGGTTTAAACAATTTCAAAATTAAAATAAAAAACACACATAAACAAATTTGAGATCAATTAACCCAAAAATATAGTTCTAATAGAAATAAAATACATTTCTTTTCAAATCACTAGACATAATAATTCCATGTTCACACACACACACACACCCATTCTTGTTGGATGACATCTCCTTTGCTCATGATTAAAGATCTATCCCATACCAAGCCATTACTTGGAAATAACCATTGTCCCAAATTGGACCTATAAAAAAGTCCATCCAGACAAGGTCCAATGCACACGAACACACACCAAACATACTATACCAAGTGAACACATCAAAAAATTTCTTTATTTTAAGAAATACATCTTATTAATTAATTAATCACTTTGTGGGAATCACCTAAAACCCATGTTTTAAGAACCAATTGGATAGTGGAAAATCCAAAAAAGTTTCACCGTGATAATTTCATTTCAAAATAAGAAGAAATTATTCTATAAATCAAAGAGGATTCACATTCTAGATAAAGTGGAAAGATAAAAAACCACCTACCTAAAAAATGTTTGACACATGGAAACTTCTCATGATCTCTCAGATCTATACTCTTTCTTCCATTCCTATAATGAATCAAAATAAGGTCAATAAAAACTTGTCTGACCCATATATACAACCATAAAATATTAGCCTAGGTTACATTCAAGATATAATGAGTTGATTTAGATTAGAATAAAAGAAATAAGGACATACCATTTGTTTCTAATATCCAACACTCAAAGAATCATTAAGAAAAGAGTCCAAAATTAAAAGATTCCAAAAATAACCTCGAGAGAGACTAAATTTTGAAGGGAAAGAGCATAAGATAATTAAAATTTAAGGGGGTTGGAATTAAAAGGGCTTGATAAAACTGGATGAATTCATTGTGTGGAAGATTATTTCACGATGAAATCCTTCAGAATAGCTACATATACCAAAATTCACATCATCTCACTTAAAATATCCAAAACCCATTCATAACCTAAATAGGATTCGTAGAAACTACCAAAAAATTATTCATAATGTGATTAATCATTCATGTCATGAATCAATTCCTATATCCAAATTCTAGATTTTTCTCTCCTTCCTCCCTTGAACATATCCAGTGACCCAAAACAACAATCCAAAACTCAAAAGGAAAAATGTATAATATGGATTTACCTCAAACTAAAAGAACTAAATTCTCCCCACCATTAGTTTTTTTCCTAAAAAATATAGAGATTGGAATTATCTTTGAAGAGTTTTTTCCATTTCTTGAAAAAGAATTCTTCTCATTCCCAAGTCACTTCTTGAATGTGACTATGCTTCCATAACACTCATACTAAGGAAATATTTCTACCTCACAAGATATTTTATTTAATATATAGAATCCAAATTGGTCCATGGATAAATGTCACATCAAGCTCAAGAGTCACATGATCTTAGATAATCACATGATTAGGATTCTCCTAGTACTTATTCAGATGATAGGCATGGAAAATATTATGGAACACACTGAATTTCGATGGTAAATATAATCAATATACAATGTCACCGATACATTCTAGAATCTCAAAGGATCCCACATATCAAGGAGATATTTTTCCTTGATTTACCAAATGATGATGAACCAAACATGCATACACTTTTAGAGAACCATGGTCACCGACATAAAAAGATAATGAGTGATGAAAATGATCTATATATGATTTCAAATAGATTTGGGATGTATCCATTTGCTTCATAATCATATAAATAATTTATGTGGTCTCCTGGACAAGACTGGGTCAAATTAGTGAAGTTTCTACCATTTCCACCCAACAAAGAGGATATTTACAAGTATGACCATACAATTACTCTAACAGAGACATATATATCATGAATTAATAGTTGTTATTATATGAGGAATCCACTAAAGTAAACTGATCTTCACATCAGACACTAAAGGCCTTGAAATAACCTCTAAGTATATCTTTTAATGTACGAATCATATGTTTTGACTACCCATTAATCTGAGAATGATATACCATATTCATGGTCAAATGGGTTGTAAGATCCAGTTTCAAAGACTACCAAAATTGAGAAGTAAAATTAGGATCTCTATTAGAGATAGTAGATGCTGGTACTCCATAAAACTTAACCACTTACCAAATATACATCTTTTCTAGATCCTCTACAATGTTGGACTCTTATATTGGGAGAGAGTGTGCTGAATTTGTGACTTGATCTATAATTATCCAAATAACATCATGTTTTTGAAGCATTTTCAGTAGATCTATGACAAATCCCATGACAATATTCTCTTATTTCTCAACAGGTACAAGCATAGATTGAAGCATACCATATGAATGTTGATGCTCAACCTTTATCTATTAAAAATTCGGAAATTTCATGACACGGTCCATAATATTTATTTTCATACCTGACCACCAAAAACAAGCTTTCAATGTATTTTATATTTTTTGAGCGCACAGGTGAAGAGCCCATTTCAAATGGTGATACACCAAAAGAATCTGTTCCCAGTAATATTAGGGCACCATATCTTGGTTCTATAAATGAAATGTCAAGTTTGAATACTCTATCCAATCATCCATGGTTCCTCACAATTTTGGTTTTTACTAATGAATATGACTTAATGATTTTATCATTGAACCTCTTTGAATAAATCCATCAAATCATAAACAAGAGTGAACAAGATAGAAACTAATTTTTTATTCTGTTTGTCATAATCCAAATGCATGTTAACAATAAGAGTCATCAACTGCTATTGGTCCTGATCTTCTCTGACCATTTCATTATAGTACTTCTGAAGTTTCATTGGATCGTTGAACCACTGAGGTTGGGTGGGGGGGGGGAGTTGAATCAATGGTTTTATTTTTACAAATTTCCATCATTATAAAATTTAACCCCTAAAACTTATTAGAGTTATCTTCCTTACCAATTTTTATAACAATCTCACAAGTATGAAAATATAAGAAAGTAAACAAGGAACTCAAGATTTATAAGTTTCAGATTCAGTGTGAAAACCTATATCATTTCCATGAACACTCTCATGGGTCCATGAAAATTCACTATTAGAAATAAGTTAATATAAATTTGAACCAACTCCAGTTAGACTCCTTTTATGTCCCAGTAGGTTTGATTATACTGACTCCTGTCAGTTTACAAAATTTTCTTACAAAACTTAAGCAAAAAAAAAAAGAAGTAATTTTGTGAATTATTCTTTAGGAATTCTCTTTAGGAATGTATGTTAAATTATTATATCCAATTTATATATTTGGTGTTCCTGAGTTCGATAATTTCTTTCCAATGCACCTTTTCTAAAAGTGCACCCAATACAAACTTCTGTTCTATCTAATTTTATAAAACTAAGCACCACATGAACTTTCTACATGGAAACCTGATCAGTTTTACTCTATCAAGTAACTAAACTAACCTCTATCTAATTCCTATAATAAAAAAATTATATCTAGAACCCTTCTTCAATATTAAACTAAAATTCAATTGGAAACTCACTCTAACAAAAACTTTTCAACACTGCAGATTTTCATACACATAAACAAAGTCAATCACATATAATGTACTTTGCATCTACTATTTATAGGTTTACCTCTAAGGATTTTGGGTAGGAAATTTATTTCAATTTCCCACTCACCAAAATTCAAATTTCAATACTCTATCTTAACTCAATTTCATTGTAAGCTTCTCAAAATTCCCACAGCTTAGGAAAGTTACTTACTTTTTTCCATTATTACTCCCCTTTACTTGATACCTATTTCTGGCTAGTGAAATATTATGCCAATAGTTAAAATCTTTGTGCCCATGAATTCCACAACACTAACAAAAACCATAAAATCTTATAATTCTATAGAATTAAGATCTTTTCCTATATAAATTTTACCAGGGATCATAATAACTTTCTTTTTTTACCTATTATCATGGAGAAAATTTATTATAAGGTATATTTTTAACTTTTGTTAATGTGATGGTTTTCTCACATCCTTTATAAACCCATGATTTCCCAACATTTAAAAAAAAAATCATGGTTACACAAAGTATATGTTCTATAACATTTATTGGGTGAAGATTTCACCTGATTCTTGGTATGAGATTTCTTAGGAACTTTAAAAGTATCATTTTTTTACTTTCAAATATTTGCTAAAATTTTCATTCAACTTTATTAAGGAAATTTCAACCTTAATAATTTTGGATTTAGTTTTAGAAAACTCATCTTTCATGGTATAAAATTTATTAAAAAGATATTCTACCATCTTTTACTATTATACAATTTATAGTTTGAGGTTCTGAATCTCCTAAATGTTCAAATCTTCCTTTTTAATATGATCTTACATTTCATAAAATCTCATCTCATCAACTTTCTTCATTATTTTACTTTCTTTCTTGAGATTTTTATTTTTCTCAAGACATGAAACAAGTTCTGATCAAAGATTATATTCTCTGTAAGATTCTTTACCACATTATTATTCACTATTTGTGGAATATTTTATTTTATCAAATTTTTTAATTAAAATTTTAAACTCATATAAAAATTCATATTTTGAAGAATATTTTTCAATTTATTCAGATTTAGTTTTCTTACTCAACATACTTATTTTGTTTCTATTGAACTTATTCTTATATTTTTTGGATTATTTTTATTCCTTATAACTTTTTTCAAACTTCTTCCATAAAAGTTTTTCTTAAGAATAATCTCAATATTCTCCAACTTTTTTCTTGGGGAAATTTATAGAAAAGTTCCCAATTCATCCACACTTGAAACATTTGAGTGGAAGTTTGCCTCCATTCTTTCGTTGATCTCTTCAATAATTCTTGGATATAAGAGACATGATAATTTCATTCATTTCATCATCGTACTTATCTTCTGAATCACTTTTTTCAACAATGTTATGATCAATATCTTAGATTTTCACCTTTCTCATTGCTTCAAAATACATTTCATCCTTAATATTATTTTTTAATCATGGAGATTTTCTCATATCATAAGAAATAATAATGTTATGTAACTCATCAAGATACAATCTATCTTTATATTCTAAAGAAAGGATTTTGGAATCAAACCTATCAGATAAATTTCTCACGAGTTTCTTAACAATATAAATTCTTAAAAGGTATCTCTAAAACCTATAATGTTGTAAAAAACTTTATTCACTATGGTGAAATATTTATTAATAGTTTCTTTATCAGCCATCCTGACATCTTCAAACTTTCTCCACCAAATTTGTAACTTTTCTTCCATCACTTTAGTATTTTTATCAAATATACTTTCAATTTTTTCCTAAGTTTATTTGGATATTTTGAGACCCATTACCTTCATGAATACATTTTCTGATAAATATATAAGAATAAAATTTCTATATTTTCTATCAACTTCAATGTTTCTCTTATTAGCAAAATTTATAGGAGCATTTTTCTTAATGGGTGGAAACCCAATAGTTATTGCAACAATAAAGTCCAGGAAAAGTGATAGAATATAGGGAATCATCCTATTTTTCCAAGCATGATATTTTTCCATATAAGGTAGGAATACCTCCACTATTGATGTAATTGAGATTTTATTTGATAATGAATCGACATGGGAACCTTTAATATGATAATAATTTAAGTTTTGTTAAGTCACTAAACTACTGGAGGGGGGGTTGAATCACTGGATGTATTTTTACAAATTTATAATATTATAAAATTTATACCCTATAACTTGTTAGAGTTATCTTCCTTATATATTTTTATAAAAATCTCACTAGTATGAACATGTAAGAAAGTAAATAATTCATGTAATATTTACAAGGTTCATCCTCAATATGAGAACCTATATCCTTACCATAGCCACTCCCATGGGTCCATGGAAATTCACTATTTGAAAGAAGTGAATAAAAATTTGATCCAACTCTCATTAGACTATTTATATCTCCTAGTATGTATGATTATAATGGCTCCCATCGGTTTAAAATATTTTATAACAAAACATGATCCATAAAAAAGATAAAACTTTATGAATTATGCTCTAGGAAAGTTCTTTCAGAAAGTACATATAATTACTCTATATAATTTCTCCTTCCAATGTGCCTATGTCTAACAATCTCTATCTAATGCACCTTTTCTAAAATTGTGCTTGATACAAAATTCTGTTATTTTTGATTTAATAAAACTCAACATCTCACAAAATTTCAAATTGAAATCTTTTTCAATTATACTCTTTCTGGTAACTGAACAACCTATGTCTGATTCTTCCAATCAAAACATTCCATTTGAAAGTCTTCTTCAACACAAAACTCAAATTTTGTTGGAAAATCACTCTAACATAAACTTTACAACACTTTGACTTTTTTTACATGTGAACAATTTCAATCATTATAACGTACCGGTTCCGGGTTCCACCCAAAGGTGCCCCGTACCCGATTGGTCACATGGACTCAAGTGCATTTACCCGAACGCTAGGGGATACTGACTAGCAATGAGGGCCTTGGGTGTGATAGTGGGAAACTATGCCCTCATTGGTAGAGTAACATAGCAGAATAAAAAATAATAATCAACAATAAAAGAAATGATACCATACAAAAAGTAAATAACAGAAGACTGATACACTATAGTAAAATAACCAATTCACAGTGATTATTTTTGGATATGGCGGTGGTTTAAACCGTTGCTATATACTTCTATGGTGGTTTCAAAAAACTATCCCTAAATTGTGTGTTGGAATACAATACATGGAAGTTTCCTCGATTTAGTGGTGGTTTATGGTAACTATTGTAGTGGATGCATTTAGCGACAATTTTCCCAGTGAAAATGATTTTTTTAGTGATGGTTCAAACCACCGCTAAAAAAAAATTATTTTCTCCTGGAAAACCGATGCTAAAACCAAGATAACTGCCACGAAATAATAAAGAAATATGAAAAATTTTTCTTGGTGGTTATAACCACTACTAAATTATTGTTTGTAGTGGAAGTTTTAACTGCCACAGATAAAAAAATACCAAAATTATAGCGGTGGTTAAAACTACCGCTAAATATAATACATTTATTTCATGGCAGTTAAAACTGCTGCGAAATCTAGATTTACAAAAATAGAAGCTGATTCTTCAGCCCTAGTACTAGTGCCCTGAAAAAAACCATTCCAATTTCACATAAACATACATCCCACATTCAAAATAATACTAAGAGACCAAAATTTTCATAATAATCGCATGATAGATACTTTAATAATAAGTTTAGTATGATTTGGGTACATAAAATTTATTCTAAGTACATGAAGTATCACTTTTGGATATAGTGGTTTCAGAATATGGGATATCAGTTGATCTCGAGTATGTTGATGTATTTGTGTATCTGTTATAACTGAGAAATGTAATCGATAATTGATGTTTTATTGGATTGTATGGGAATTTAAGGAGAATAATTTTTGAGATCTCTCACTTAGCATTGTCAATGACCATAGTTACTAAGAATGGATTCATGTTTGACTGTACATACTAGTGTGAGGAAGTTTCCATAGTGTTGAAGAAGTGGTTGTTGTCAGCTCTGATCCCAAGCATTCCTAAGCCTAACATTGGACATGTAGTGAAATGTGATGTATCTATTTCTGGCTTACGATATGTTATGATGTATAGTGATAAATTATTTACTTTTGGTTTCATCATATTTTAACCCACAAGATGAAATACTCTAATCCTGTATTTTAGTTTGTAGATGTGGTCCATGCATTGAAATGATCATGACATAACCTCTTGGGAGAGAGATTTATTGAGTACTTTAGCACCCAGAGTACATATAATATTTTATCACTGCATGTACATAATCTTTATCAGATTAATTTCATAGATTACTTGTATATGTTTGACATCGATAAATAGTATTCAACTAGAAATGGAAATGTAGTGGTAAATGCATTGGGCTAGAAAATGTAGGATATGAGAGAACATATTTCATTAGCTGAATAAAATATCTTATCTTCACTGTAAGACTTGTTGGTGGGTGTATTTGAGGGTTGAGGGGATGAAATGTGGGTATCCTTAGAGATAATGTCTTCATTGGTTAAACAAGTAATGACAAGTTAGAATATTGTTCTAGAATGTATCATGTTGTATGGTAGGTTGGAAGAATGCGAAACTATTTCAAGATTAAATTTTGATATACATGGAGTGTTTATTGTTTGTATCATGGTAATGGTCACATATTCCATTATAGATGAGTTTATGAGATCCTATAATGCTTTGAAGTGGGATGTTCACCCAGGGCCGACCATGATTTATAATAATGAAAAGTGGATGTTTTGGTGGCCCTCCATAGTAAGAGACATTGAAGGCTTTGTTTCCTATTGATTTTATTGTCCAAAAATTGTCACCGAGTTTCAGAGTTTATAGTTGAAGTGGGATGTTCACCCAGGGCCGACCTGTTTAACCTCATAGTTTTGGTAATTATAATAGAAGTCTATGAGTTGATAGTTGAAGTTGTGTATAACCTTTTATCATCAGATTGATGAGCATTTAGGAAGGATGATCAAAACCATATAGAAAATTATTTAGGATTTTATTATATATTTTAGCCACTAGATGCATATTTTGGGGAGATACAAATTCTGGTAGTGTAAGACACTCAAGTTTTCAAAAAATATTTTCAAATTATACTATTAATGAAGTGGACAATCCCTCTACCTTAACAGGATCAAGATACTCAAGTGTTCAACAGATATTTGTAAATTCTTATCAAAACAATTTTGAATAAGAGGAAATCATAAGTGGGAGTGATCACATGCCAACTATAAAACATGAGAAGAGAATACTATAAAATTTGAAGAAATAAGGGTTATCCACTAAAAATAAGTTGAAGGGAGTTACAAAATTGGATATTCATAAGAAAATAAATAAGAAGGTTGATCGTTAATACTTGGCTAAAAAACCTAATAAATTTAGGAAAAATGAATCATAAAAAATGATTCATGATAATAAATAATCTACATATATGGTACATACCACACTCAAGAAGTCAATACATAAAAGGAAACATCAGAAATCAATAAAATACATAAAAGGAAACATGATAAATGAAGAAAATGTTAGGTCATGAAATTTTTTGGTGGAAACTATGTGCCACAAATGATACATATACAAACCGACTGTTACCATATTTTTTTAACATATCAACAATACAACTAATCATGGTCCGATGACGAACACAACTCATCACCCTCTCCACCTATTCCTCTACTTAATGCTACCACCTGTAAGAACATTATATTGAAAATTAAATACTATTGTATATTTATATTTAAACTTAAAACCAATAAAAGTTTTCAAACTAAATTATTTTAAATTTTTTTGATTTACTTGCTCACCACCAGTCGATGCAATACCACTGGGGGAATATCCGGTCATCTTTTGATATAAATCAATCAACACTTTCTGCAAAGTAGATATCTAATCCCCCTGGTCTTAAATTGTGTTTTTTAGAGAAAAAATTTCTCTATGAGTCTCTAGGGGTATGTACTTACTAAAACTAGGAGTAGATGCAGCTACAATCCCCGATGGCCTGCCAAAGACCTCAGATGGTATGGGTCTCAAACCCATACTACGCGCTTTACCAGGATGCTCCTTCCCAAGGAATTTAGCAACCGGGTCATCCTGGGAAACTGAGTAGGACTGCGTAGGATTGGAATCCCACAGTTCTTTAATTTTTACCTATAAATCAAATAGCTGTCATATTTGAATAAATATATATTAACATATTAACAACTAATAATAAGTTATTATAATGAAAAATGAGTTCATATCCCAACTTCTTTGGCAGACTCATTAACAAAACTTCCATCAGATTTTTGGTGAACATTCAACCACACTTCTGTTCGAGATGCTTTGTGCCCCAAAATATGTGACTACATTAAAAAAACCTAAATTAAAAATTTAATATATTAAAATAATAATATTTTCTTATAAATATTTAAACTAATTAAAAGATTACCAGAGTAGATCAGCTTTTAGAAAAACTCTTTGACCCCACAGTGCGAGGGATGACTTGCTTAGCCCGGATTGATGCATTCTTTCTTGAAAGATCCTGAAATAAATAAAATGTGATTTAATAGTAATGTATTCAATGTCATATCCTATTCATATACATGTATAAATTTAATACGAGATTAATATAGTAATATATATTTAAATACCATATGCTTCTTATCACGATGTCTGTCAACAAAAAATTTCCATTACTCTCTGGGTACCCCATCATGTAGCTTGTCATACATCTGTTGGGAGGTCAACAAAGTATCATTGAAATCACCCCACAATCTCCATTTAAATTCTTTCCATTTTCCAAGATTTTTCAATGTCCACTTTCGTGCTATCACATCAGCAACTGTAAAGTGGAAAAAAATATGTACATAGAAATTTATTTTGAAAATATTAATAACATGACATTCAATTACACCATAATGTATTAAAATTACCTTTATTTTGGGAATCAAAAACTTCATTTTCAAACTTCCAGGCATATGCCTCCAATCATCATACGAAATAGTAAGGGAAACAGGCTCTGGATCCATCTGACCTAAAATATGGCCAAGTAATCCCACGACATCATCCGTAGGGACCCCATATGAATCAAATGGAACAAAAATATTATCTCTGGTCAGATTCCATACATCTGAAATTTTATATTTTTCTCCACACTTTCATTGTTTCCATCTTTAATGAACAAATATTTAGTATAAAAAAAGTGAAATAAATTTATTCATATTAAATTTTTTACATATAATAGTCACCCTATAGTATCACTACGAAGAACTAGAAGTGGCGTGCCGCTCCCCCACTGTTGAGGCTCCAAAAGCAGGAGGCGATGACTGAGATGCTGAAGGAATGCTCACTGAGGGTATAAGAGATGGTACATGGGGAGATGGTTTAGGGGGACAAGTGGATGGTGGCTCAGATACCGTAGGGAGGGAGACAGATGGATCGTCACCTGTCGCAGTGGTCTATGAAACAATATATTGCTTCCTTATTAGAATTACTATCATTTAATCAAATAAAATTAAGTTCAGAACATATATTTCAAAAATTTATACAGAAAAAAATTAAAAATGATAACATATGCACAATACTAACAAACAAAATATACATAACAATGATAATGAATAATTTCACAAATGAAATAATTGGTTTCTAAATGAATTCATAACTATACATACAATCATTTTCTCCTTAAATCATGTCAGTTTACTATTCCATTACTTCATCCACTTCATTCATCCTTGCTAGACTAATATTTTCAATATCATGATGAACAAATAATTCCGCTTCTTTTTGTTGGTGAGATTCAATGTTAGAGGTCAAATCTTACACTTCATCACCCATATCATCCAAATATCTTTGTTTTATATGATAAAATACACTCCACCCTTCATCCACAACATTATTCACATAATATAACATTTTTATTACGAAGATAAGATATATGGACCATGCAGTTCACGATCACCAACATCCATCAAGTGAGAGAAGTTCATAGAATTAAATTACAAGGAATCTCTTTTAACACCTCTGATAATATCGACCCAATTTCATTTGAATAAAACAACTGAAAAATTCCTGTAGTAGTTTAATTCAATAATATCGGTCATCTTTCCATAGTATCCCACTTCAAAAAATTTAAATATACCACTATTCTATGTTTTCAAACCCTCTTCTTGATTGACTGTACAAAATCTAAATCTATTCACATTGTAAGTGTCAAAATTTATAAATTTTTTAGAGGACCTCAAGAAAGAAACTTCAAATATTTTGACAACTCTACTCAAGTATCAGTATTCATGATCTAAAAAAATAAATATACTTTATTATAATTACAAAATATATGTGTCAACCTAATATTTGTATTTATTGAAATATTTATGAACTTATACGTTGTGAAAACCATTATACAAGCTCTTTATTAATAGATTTCATTATATATTTCTCATTTCATGTTCGACCTCTCATTTGTATCTTTGTTTGTATCCTAAAATCTTCAATAAATGGATCTGCAATTTCACTATTCAGTAGAACATATCTATGTGCATGTAATAATTCCATTTCTGTTAGTGTAACATTTAAGGTCCTCCCAACTGATCGACCAATAGCAGAAAATATTTTTGATTTCCCATGTATTTGAGATTGAGTCAATGTGTCATCAACATGTCCAAATCGATGAAATATTGTCTCAATATCATCCAAGTATCTAGAATAAAAGGTAATACAATCCTCTTCCAAATATCCTTCAGCAATAGATCCTTCTGGTTGAGCTTTATTTCTCACGTATGATTTCAAATACCCAAGATATCTGTGAAATAAAATAAACAAACACAATAATGCATTTAATTAAGTTCAATTTTTTTTACTTAATTAAAAAAATATATAAATAAAGTACCTATAAATTGGATACATCCATCGATAATGAATGGGGCCCCATAATTTAACTTCCTCAACCAAATGCACAGTTAAATGCATCATAATAGTAAAAAACAACGAAGGAAAGATCATCTCCATTGTATAAAGTGTCAATAAAAACCTCTCCTGAAGGTTTTCAAGCTCAAATATATATAGATATTTCTCACATAGTTGTCTAAAAAATATGCAGAATTGGAGTACCACAACAGTATCTTTTTCAGGTAATAATGTATGCAAATTCCAATGGTAATAACTACTGTAAAAATATATGTGAATCATGACTTTTAAATCCATGTAAATTATGATTCTTTATGTAAACACACCTTGAGATGTTACTTGAATACCCATAAAATACTTTCACATTCTTTAAAATTCAAAGGAATGTATCTTTATCCCTATTTTTCATTGCAAAAATTGTCGAAGCATACTTTTCATTCTAATATGGTCAGAGATCATGTTTTATGTTCATTACTTGTAAGTATTTCCAAGCATTAAGACGATCCTTAAACTTTCCATGATCATTAATAAATGTGAATATAAAATTGTCAGAGACATTAATCTAAATATGTATCACATCAAGATTATGCCGCAACAAATTAAATTCCCAATATGGAAGTCTGAAGAATATATTTTTTTCTTCCATTGTTACATTCTGATTTAACTTGACGATGCACTTCAAATCTATTTCCCGCTATCATTCAAATGATGAACCTTCCCAAATTCTGTTTCAATATTTTCAAGTTGTGTCAATATTTTAGAACCAGTTAAGAACTTTGGAGGTGGTCTATGATCAATGAAACCGTTAAATTTTGATTTGTTCAACCGAAATCTATGAGATGCATCGAGAAATATTTGATGGTACAAGAAGAACCATTTTCTATTGTGAGGTATCCGTTTAATCTCAAAATCAAAGTTAAAAATAGAAAAATCCAAACTCATGTAAGTGTTCAAAATAGATAAATTCCCAAGCCCAGGTAAGTAACTAATGTTCCACATTAAAGTAGCATGCATTTTAAACATTATTTTAGAAGAATCATCAAATGTCTCAACACCGTTGCTTCATAACTCCTGTAATTATTCAATTAAAGGCTGCAAGTATACATCAATATCATTTCTAGGCATTTTTTTCCTAGAATAATCATCAAAATGAGTTGTTTCATACACATCCATGAAGACAAATTGTAAGGGATCAAAACAACTATCCAAATGCTATAAATGGTACTCAAAGTACCAAATGGGTTGAATCCATTGACAACCAATCCCAATCGAACATTCCTAGGATCAACTGAGAAATATGGATGTAGTGAATCAAATGTATTCCATGATTGTGAATCTCATGGATGTCACATTAACCCATTATTGTTATTATCTACAGAATTCCACTTCATGTATTAGTCGGTTTTTGATGACATGAATCATATTTTCAATCGAGCCTTTAAAGGAAAGTAATGAAAAAAATTTGAAGGTGTGTTCCTTTTCTTCTTCTTCATTGTAGTATATTTATTTAGACTTCCAACATCACCCATTGACTGCCATCTATAAGAAGAACATTTTTTGTAATACTGTCTACTTGAATCCTCTCACCAATAAAGCATACAATCATTGGGACACACACATAATTTTGTATAATTAAAACCAAGTCTGCTAACAAATTTTTTAATATCATAAAAAGAATCGGGGATGTTTGCTTTAGGAAATTCATCACTAAACAATTCCAATATCATGGAAATTTTCTTATTTGTAATTCCACATAGACATTTGATATGGTACAACTTCAGTAGAAAAGAAAGTTTTAAATATTTCAAACATCCACTATATAACTCTTGATTTCCATATTAGACTAAATCATGAAACATATTTTCCTTAGTGAAGTTTTCTCTTACATTAGTCTCCAAATAATCAAGAGGAGGATCCATTGATATGTTACAATATTGATCTGGTTGTCCTATAGTCTCAAAAACATCACTTGTAACATTTATATTTATAGCACTCTCATATGGTTGTTTTGATATGTTTTGATGTTGATAGTGGTGTATTGCAGTGAAGAATGCATAATTTATAATGTTTTTCATTTAATTTTCCATTATCAACAAAGTTGGGAGCTCATTCTGTGGAGTGATATAAGTTCTCAACCTTTCTGTAACGTTCAATTCTTCGTTCCAAATCCAACAAAAATATTAACCAGGTAATTGATTCAATATTAAATGTTCATAAACTTCATCTCTATTCGAACATCTTCGAAATTTACATTTAAGACATGTACATATTATTCTCCCTTCAACGGATCAATTGAAAATTGAAAAATATAAAAACTCATCCAAACCCTTAACATACTAAGGTGTGTTCCTTGATAATGTGATCCATCTTTTATCCATGTATATCACAATGTTCCTACACAATATTAAAAAAAATTAAAACACATAAATATTACTAAATAAGGAAATAGATTCATATATACTAGTTGAAAAAATATATAAATATGTTAAATAAGGTTTTACTATATAAATACATATGGTAAATAATTAACCCACCCACTATAAAACCAAAGCATGAAAATTAAAAAGATCCATAAAAGAAGAGGAGAACAAGGATCCCATCCCTGTAATTTTTTGTATGTCGTGCTACACCAAAATAGATGGACAAACTGATAATGTCATAAATTTGATATCACTAAGTTAAGGGCTTGATAAATCATATAATAATTGAATAGAATTTAGGAATATAAAATGGAAACAAACTCTTACCTTAAACATGAATCACTACTTTAGAAAATACATGGGGAACCAAGATGTAGAACATGTCAGGAATCATTAGGTGAAAAGATTCATGGCCAGGTTAGATGAATCCAAGTATTATAGAAAGTGGGAGAACCTATTATATATACATTTTTAATTTCTATTTAATTTAATTTCAATTACATATTTGGGACGATCTTCATAGATTATTCATGTAAATATTTTTCCCATCACCATGATTAAAAAAATAAAAATTTTTATATATCCTATCTAATAGGAATCTAGAGAGACTCTCTATAAGTATTGAGAGATATTCAAAAAAGATGTGTACCAGTTATCCTCATCAAATTGTTGAAGAGAACGATTTAATTTTGTTCTTAAAAAATACCTACTAGAAAATGATAGAAAACTTCTAGATGCCTCATAAGTAGGATCCTTGATTGGAAAATCACACATAGATTCCAAAGGGTTTATTGAAAAGATTAATCAAAACTAATAACAACTTGGCACCATAGGTACTCTCACAAGATGAATTCATGTTTATAGTTTAGTTATAGGGTTATTTAAGTGTTCAAAAACTACAAAAAAATTATTTACCAAAAATATTTAAAATGAATGGTTTAGTTTCATGACCATGTATAAACTGTTTATTAGTTATTTCCTAAATATCCATGATCATGGATTGCTATTTAACTATTCATTCAAACCATACCATGAATAAAAACCTATCCCAACTTCTATAAACAACTTATATTCTAACCAAACAGGTACTCCAAGGTAAACCAACCATTATAAATCTAATGGTATACTCAAAATTCACTTTTTAGATCATTAAAAATATATATTTCATTCCTTCAGTTCTCATGGTAAAATAAATTCCCCTTAATATTCCTAAATTCAATGAACAGAAGTTTTAGGTCTCTATAAAATTATTGTTAATCTTTTAGTTAAGAAAAAATTCATAATATCATTTGTGAAGTAATTTAGACTTTTCTACATAAACAATAAGATGTAAAATTATATGATAACATACAAAAAAAATATATTAATAAATTCAAAAAAATGAAATATAAAATATAATTCTAATAAAAATAGAAATAAAAAATATTAACAAAGATAACTCATGGTAATAAATGGGTTTTTTTAGAGGATAGAATAATTATGGTCGAGAAAGGGGATCTAGATAATTGGAGCATAGAGTTTATATTTCTTAGTGGAAAAGTGAGTGTGAGACCAGTGATGTGGGGAGTCATGATATATTAGTGTTTGATCAATTTTTATGAGGGGATGTGGCATGATAATAAACATATATTGAGGTTGTTAAAGAAACTAATCACCTAAACCACACTTTAACTAAAAAATGTTCAGGAATTAGTACTATCGATGACCACAATCTTGAATATAAAAGAACACTAGAATGGCTATAATCATAGAAGTTTGAGAATTTATAACTCCAAAGTAATAAGAAGAAGAAGGATGACACTGACTCCCTGTCAATTGGAACCTTGACTTCCTAAATATACAAGGGCCTCCATATACTTACTTAATCCTTTGTAAGTTCTAATGAATCCCTTCTAAAGATTATTTAGTCCACACAAACATATTCATTGTCACTTCTACCTTTACAAGAACATATAGATACATCGATTGTGTAAATAAAGTGACCTGGATTTAAAAACTTGAACACAATGTCTCCTCAAAATCTTAGATTATATCCTTCTCATATAGAAGAACATCATGAGAAAAATAAAGAAGGTTATTAAATCAAAATCTAATATCTCACATGCTAAAAATTTTATGTTGAAGAGATAAAATCCTTCCATCTTGACACCATATGTGTCAAAGAGAGGAAATCATTATAAACCTACTTCTATAATTCATCCCATAATATTGTATTATCCTCATGCTCACCCAAGAACAATATCAACCACAGATGAATTACTTCATTCAATACACTAATATCCAGTGGAATCCAATGTTATTTTCATTCATGAATAAAGCTAAATTCAATATCAAATTCCTCTAAACAATGTTCTATATCCAGATTGGGGATATTATCCTCATGCTTCTCCAAGATATTATACTAAAACTCACTATGTATTTATCTAAAAAAATAGTTTATATACCTTGTGAGGCGCATTGAGGGGTATAAAGAAGCGCCGAGTAGCGACATGGGTCAGGACCTATAGCGGGGAGGCGAGCTATGGCTTCAGGGGGTCGGCGATGATGGGCGGCGAGCCACACTAAGGGGATGCGAGGAGGAAAGTCGCACTAAGAAGCAGTGAGGTGGTGAGGCGTGCTTAGAGGAGGCGAGATAGGGCTTCGGGGGTCATCGGGGGGGGGGGGGGGGGTCTCGCGGGAGTTGGGGGGGAGAAGGTGTGTGTGTGTGTGGGGGTCTCGTAGGGGTCAGGGGAGGGGGGAGGGGGGGGGGGGGGTCTCACGGGGGTTGGGGGGGGGAGAGAAGTGTCAGGAGTGTAAAAAAAAATTTTAGCGGCGGTTTTTAATAAACCAATGCTAAATCATTTATAAAAAAATTAGCAGCGGTTTAGTAAACCACCGCTAAAAAACTTCCACAAAAGTCTATTTATGTTGTAGTGATAGTAAATAAAAAACTGGAGCATATTTATAAATGATGGATGCCACATATGTATTGGAAAGCATCAAAATAAGTCACAATGCTGGAAAAACAATACTGAAACCACAGTATAGAAAATAGTAAACTCCAACAGCATCGCAAGCCTTAGCTTGGTCCCATGCTCTCCATCTCCACAACAATCAAGTACCTGATGAAGAAGGGAACTTTCCCTTATCTATACCTGCAACCATATAATCTATTTGGGTTGAAAAGCATGACCCAAAATGGGTGTGAGACGAATCCTAGTAGGAAACCACCAAAATATATTTTCCTATCTATCAGTGAATATATATAGTAGGTAATATGTAGAAATAAAGCAATAAACTAGAAAGTACTCAAAATTAAACAATCCTATAGTTTTCAATTACTTTCATTTACATTTATAAATTTTTAAAACTGTTTAATAATGTTACCTTAGGATCTAGCCTAAGCTCTGTATCCCCCTGTTATACAATAATGAATAGACATCTCAAAAGACCATATAATAATCAAGTAAGATAGTCTCCAAGCTTGTGCTTTGGCTTGATAGACTCGTCACAGAAAACTAATCAATCATACATGACAGCCCTCTGGGAAGCTCTCACGGTCTAACCCCTTTGGTTTAACATAACACTAATCAATTTCAAATAACCACCTCGGTAGATCTCATGGTCAATACCCCTAGTCCACATGGCATCAATAATTTATACATGACCTATGGGTAGCTCTCATGGTCAATACCCCCTGGGCCATCATAGAATCAAAAATAAAATTTAATGACCCTCTGGAAGCTCTCACAGTCAATGACCTATGGTCCAACATTTATTTAATAATGACCCTCTGGGTATCTCTCATAGTCTAACCTCTCTGTTCAATAACCCACAAAAGATCTCATAGTCAATACCTCTGGTCAATCATAACAAAAAATATACATAAATGACCTTATATTGGGAATCTCTCACAGTCAATTCCCTTGGTCAACATTTACAATGGGAAACACATGCATATCATATAAATATAAACTTCATCCTAACAGCACTAGGCATGGAAAACAAAGAATCCTAACATGAAGTTCTAGACCCAACAACCAATATCAAACAAACATGGGAAACACATTCATAATCAAGGTAATAAAACTTATTCATAATCAATAACCCTTTATCAAACAAAAAAACCATAGCAGGCATAAAACATGGTTAAATTCCAAAACACGCAATACCCTAAACAAGGGTATTCAATAATTTTCACATATATAATCCAAAGACAACTAAAGAAAGGAACAAACCACCTAACTCAACATTCTACGAGTAACACTCTTGAATATCGGCCCTTAAATCAGCCTAGAATGTCATAGATATATAAAAAGGTTAAAATTGTTCAACCTTGAATAACCCAAGAGAGAGGATAAATGAGGAATAAAGGCTCTAGAAAAAGAGATAACTCAACGGTGAAAATCCAACGCACTCAGCGGCATCTCAATCAGAGCTCAGACAGAGGAATGGTAGGGTTTCAAAGTTCTTGGCTGCCTCGTCGCTCTCTTGTATGAAACACGAGGGAGAAGAGATGTGTTCTGGAGATGAGATGCAACCCCGATCTGATTAATCAAATAAAAAGAAAAGGTACACAATGTGTTCATTTAATGTACATGCTATGTACTAGCCTCAACCGTCCCCCACTTTAGGTGGTCTCTAGGTCACCTCACATGACCATGTACTCAGCCATTACATGGCTACCCGCGGAAACCAGGTACACATCGTGTACTTAGAAAATTTCCCTTACTTCCTTTTTCCTAAAAAACAAACCGAAATAAATATCCATACCTGAAATAAATATCTAGGTTCTTATATTCATGCACAATGTACTTTTTATCTCCTATTTATAGGTGTGCCTCTCAGGATTTTGGTCAGGAAATTTATTTCACTTTCACACTAAACAAAATTCAAATTTCAATACTCCCACTCAACTCAATTTCATTGGAATCTTATAAAATTTACTTAACTTCATATGTTAAGAAACTTCCTATGACTTTGTAACTTCAACTTTATACATCCATAAAAATTCAACTTTGTATGTTTAGAAAACTAAAAATTTGTAACTTAATTTTTTTAAAAACTTACAACTTCAACTTTATAACTTCAATATTTATAAAAACTTTCAACTTTGTAACTTAAACTTTGTACAAACTTGAAACTTTAAATTTATAACTTAAATATTGTAAAATATTTTAAATTTAAAATTTATACAATCTTGAAACAAGGACTTTGTATAGATGTTTTCACTGTTCATCCACTTTATCCATATGATAATATTGTTCATACACTTTCTCCAACTGATCATACTATTCGTACACTTTATCAATCCAATCATACTATTCATACACATTATCTGTCTGATCATACTGTTTATACACTTTCTCCGTCTGATCATATTATTCTTCTTCTTTATTCATTTGATCATACTATTCATACACATTCTCCATCCAATCTTACTTTTCATACACATTCTCCATATGACTATACTATTCATTCGGTGATGAAGTACAAAATTTCTAACAAAAAGTTCATCTGATTTCACTATTAATCCGATGATAAAGTACAATTTTTTTAAAAAAAGTTCTTCCAATCTCACTATTCATTCAGTGATGAAGTATAAACTTTCTAACAAAAAGTTCATCTAATTTTACTATTCATCTGGTGAAGAAGTAAAAAATTTCTAACAAAAATTTCATCTGATATCATTGTTCATCAAGTGAATTAGTATAAAATTTCTAACAAAAGGTTCATCTGATTTCACTATTCATATGGTGACGATGTACAAACTTTCTAACAAAAATTTCATTCAGATACTTGAATTTTGAAAAATCCAAAAATATACACTTTTATTTTCTTCTATAATTTTTATCTTGTATCATGAATTCTTCATGATATTTTAGGTACTTTAAATAATAACAATGAATCATATAACTTAGGTAGAAAGTTATTTATGAACAAATTATAACTTTCTAAATTTATAACTTTCTTCTTTATTAATCATTAGTAGTTTTCTAACTTTTTTAACTTTCTCAATTTCTATATATCAAATAATTTTTTGAATTGAAAACTTTTCTAAATTTCTTCATCTTAGTAGTTTTTTTTACTTCTTGAATTTATAACTTTCCTCATCTTAATGAATTTATGACTTTCTATATCTATAGAACTTTATGAAATTATATAAAATCTTCTTTTCATATTTTACAAAAATATTCTTGAACAAAAGTTAGTTATCATAAAATAAAAAACTTAGTAAAATATCACAAAACTTCTTAAACTTCCAACTCAAAGCATCAGTCATATAATTACATTTTCCAGGTGTATACACTATGTTAATGTCAAAAATTTAGTGATACTCTGTCAAAAATCATTTCCTAAAGTTCTAGTCTCTTTGATATTAGATATGTTTCAAACTTTTATGATTAGTGGAGACAGTGAAATGTTCCCTAAAGAGACAGTGGCACCATGATTTTAAGTCATGGACCACTGCAGTCAATTCTAGGTCTTGCATAAAATAATTATTTTCATGTGTTCACAACTACCTAAATCCATAGGCCATAGCATGATATCCCTATAAAAGGATACAACCTAGTCCCAATCTATAGGCATTACAATATACCACATATCCATTACCTAGTTCTGGTAAGAAAAGGATAGGTGCTGAAGTGAGATGATATTTGAGCTCCTAAAAGGAATTAAAAAAGTATTTAGTCTAATAGAAATGAATACCCTTTCTCATTAATACATTCATGAGAGAAGAAATCCTAAATAAATCTCAAAAAAAGTGACAATAATAGCCAGATATTCCCAAAAAACTACATATCTCAAAGTAATTCTTGGGTGGATACCAAGAAATTACTACTTTAATCTTCCCAGAGTCAACTAATATTCCTTATTTATAAATTATATTCTTGAGGAAATGTGATTCTTTAATTTATAATTCACACTCAAAAAATTTAGTATAAAGTCAAAGATCATGAAAAGTGATCAATTTAATCTCCAAGTTCTCCTCATGGTCATTCTTTTTTCATGAGTAAGCTAAAATATCATAAAAAATAAAATGAAAAATGAATAAAGATACCTGTGGAAGATATGGTTCATAAATTCCATGAAAAATGTAGGTGTATTCTTTAAAACAGAGGGTATGAAAAACTTATTCATAATGGTTGTATCGAATCTGAAATATTTTCTTTGGAGTATACTCTTTCCGAACTCTGAGTTGATGATATCCTGATCACAAATCAATATTATAGAACCACTCAGATCCATTCAATTGATCAAATAAATCATTGATAGGAAGAGGATACTGATTATTGATCATAACTTGAATCAATTTATGAAAATAAACACACAATTAGATCAAACCATATACCTTCTTTACAAACATAAATAGAGTATCCCATGACGATGTACTTGGTCTAATGAATCCCTTTCTTTAAAATTATTCTATCTATACCTTTAATTACCACATATCTATTAGAGCCATTCTATATGATAGAAGTGAAATAGGCCTTATTCCAAGAATTTAGTTGATAAAAAATTTTATTTCCCATTCAGGGGGTATCCTATAGAAATCATTCGAAAATATATCTGAGTATTCGTACACTATTGTAGGATGAGTCATATTTTCAGTTTCTTCTGTATCTACCAATGTCATTGTTTCCATATGACTAGAAATGGTTCCATCTACTGTCACTAAAGGTCCTGCTCAACTAGCATTCCTATCCCAATCCCCTTTTAATAAAAAAATAGATCCATATGGGGATGTGAATGTTACTTATTGATCATAAAAATTGATATAACATTTGAATTCCATAATCCAGTCTATTCTAAATATTAAATAAAAAATATCAATTTCTAAGATAGTAAACTCCCAAAGGAACTATATTTAATCAATGGTAATGGTACAATATGGAAACTTGAATCCTATGCATTCCTATTGACCGAGAGGTGGTTTTATGCTCATGAAATGAGGTTTCATTTCCATGTGTAAGCCCAATTATTTATTCACATGAGTAAAAATAAAATAATGAAATGCACCGGTATCAAAAAAGACATTAATAAGGGTTGAGTTCAGAAGAATTTTAACTTGCACCATCAAGGGACCTGGTTTCTCAATTCATATTGCCTAATATACTCTATATAATTGTTTATTAGCTCCATATAATAGTCCTTTTATACCTTGATTTGATACTATATGAACAATTGAGGTGTTCCTAGAGTCATCTTAGTTCATTCTATTTTGAAGATGAGAACTATTCTGATGAGATCATCCTAATTTTTCATGAGAGATATGAGACTAGTTTGATCTATATCTTCTTGTTGAATTTATATATCTAAATAAATACCTCTTGAGATGTTATATTTTTCCATATCTGTGAAAATATCATGGTGGTGCAGTACAATCCTTCTTATTATTCTGAAGAGAGCCAAACTAAAAGAAACCTGGTATATTTCTGTGATATAATGGATAAGAGACTAATCTGGTAGTCTAATTCTCTGGAACCCTGATTCCCTAGTAATAAATCTCCCTTTTTTACTTATTCCCTACACTGGTGTTTCCACCCACACTTATATGGACAAAGGTGTCCCCTCCACCATGATTCCATACAAGATCTCTCTCTCTCTACCCCACCAGTGCCTTTTTGACTATATCCATATAATCTGTAATCTAGAACATGACTAATTTAGACTAAATATCAGGTAATAGGCCACCCTCAAATATTTTCAACTTTATCCTTTCCCTATCCACTACCACTGGTAAAAAAAAACCAAGTGCGTGAATCGAGCAACATATTTGGTCACTAATATACATCCTTGTGTTAGTTGGAAGAATTTTGTCATATTTTCAAGATATAAAGCATGTTGATAAATTTTTGTTGAAAAAATCCTAAAACCCCTCCCAAGTAAGTCCCTAGTCCATCTTCTCTTTAATAGTTAAGTCTTACCATTATAGAAATAGGTCTTCAAACATTTATGTCACTAGATTGACCTTCATCTTAGTTGGAGTTTTGAGGAATTAAAATATTTTTTTATCCTTCCCACTTATAATTATTATTTATCAGGTCCCAAATAACCCTGAAATTTTATTGGACTATGCTTTTGTAATTTTGATTAGTGATTCACACAACTAGGTTCCTTATCCCAAGGTCCCTTGTTAATAGATTAGAATGCTTGTATAATACTTTGGAAAAGGTATTGGTTTACCTATAGCTTTAGCTAAAACACATTCTATAATTCTCCCTCTCATAAGTTTCTTGTTCTAATCACTATTGAAATTTTAATTCTATCACCATATCAACTGTAATACTTGAGATTTAATTATATTAAGCTTTTCTTTCTAGATAAACAATTGCACAATGCACATAAATTTATTCAAGAATGTGATTAAAACATAAAATTCCCAATTTTTTTATATTAAATTTTATTAAAATAATTTAATTTTTGAACTCATTATGTAAAAATTATATTAGGTTAATTTTTTAATATTTTTCATAAACAATTGATTTTTGGGTGAATAGTGATAAGTACCGATTTTACAAAAACTATCAATTTTATAACCTTATAATGATATAAGAATAACTTGAAATATTATAAAAACTTTTTTATCAAAAAAATATATATTTATGAAGTATTATAATTCATATAAATATATAACAATGAACTTAGAAATATATTCTTAACATTTTTGGAAATCTAAGTAATATTTTTGTTAAAATAAAAAATGTTTTTAGTTATTCTCTCTTAATCAAGTACATAAAAGGTTAATTTTAGTTTTAGTTAGATTTTAAAGACAAATAGGTATCCTTTTATTTAAAATAATCTATTTAATTACATTATAATCAACATTATACTTTATTTTAATGTAAAATCATTTTTATACTTAAAAAAACACTTTTCTAAAAACGATTTTCATTGCGTTTTATGCACTTATATTAAAATTAATTACTACCAATACTATAAATTGAATATTATAAAATATATTCCTTATTTGTAATAATAATAATTAATATTATTCAATAAATTTAACTTAATTTTTGTTCATAATGAATTGTAAAAAATGAAAAATTTTGTTACCACGGTTAGGGTTAAAATGGGTTTAGAAAGGGGTGGGGGGGTGGGGGTGGGGGGTTAAACTAAGAGATAAGGGTTAAAATTCCTCTTAAACTTGTCTAAATATTATTTTTTGAATAAATTTAGGCCTTATATTATATTTTCTTTAAAGTATTTTCCATTTTGAACCACTTTCATAAGAAAATGACTTTATATTATTTAAATCTTTTAAGTAATTCCATGTGTGTGCCACCCCTAATGTATAAAAGGGAACCTATTATAATCCATTATTAAGAAAAATTGACCACTGTATATTTTCCAGAACCTAACAAAAAAAATTACTAGTTTCCTTCCCTTTATTATTGAGCTTTTGGTCTTACCCTAAGACCATCCTAAGAAGGCTTAAAGTGTAAGACAAAGTAGGTCTCTCAAATAAGAGGTAATCATATTACCAAAATCTTTCAAAGTTTATTTCTTCTTCTAATTCCTGTAAATATTTTGTATCCATAATAACATAATGAATATGGTATCTTAAATATAATGAGTTGTGATTATGATTATGGGAAAGACCATTTACACCTCTTTTCTATCCTATGGAAAATGAGAACATCGATCGTGTATACGTATGACCTACCGTCTCCACGCAGTGGTGTAATTATTTTTTCATAACCACTTTACTTTTATGGTTATAAATATAGAAATAATGAATATATATGATATTTATAATAGAAATTATTTTTCTATAAATATAATATATCATTTACCTTCTAACCCTTCCATCAGATAAAAAATGATAACATTGCTCGTATGTACGTGTGGACTACCACCTCCATGAAGCGATGTGATTCATTTTTTCATGTACACCATTCAAGTATGATTATAAATATTTATATAATGAACACATATTATTTTTATATCATTATTATAATTTTTGAGATGATGGAACCATGATCAAGATTCAAATACTATAATTTCTGAATTGAAACATACATGAAAATCGAAGTGGTTAACACCATAAATGACGATGATAATGAAAGATTGTTAATTAATGGGTGATATTATGTTATATATATATATATATATAATTTATGGTATTATAAGTATGCATGTTATTCTGTTATAGGATTATAATAATTTTAAATTTATTATATTAGAGGTTAAAATCACTTACAAAGAAATTTAGACCTGGGGTAAGTGTTTATTTCACAATATCATACTTATTTAGGATTGGTTATGTTTTAGTTTACATTGGTTAAATTATATGATATTTATATATTAAAACCCAAATATTTCTTGACCCTATGGTTATTTATGTAAATTACATGTTTTCTTTTCATATTCCTCTTTCTAAGTTCTCAAAATTCTAAAAGAACATTTTTAAGAAAAACTAACATTAGTTTTTCTATTTGGTTGGGAATATTTTTTCCATATTTTTTATTTTATTTAATTTTTTTCAATAATGTTTTACTATTATCCAATGATTTATTAAATTCATTTTTACCCATGTTTATATTTATATAAAAATTTTCAAAAGGAATCTTCTTTCTTTTTCTTGAATGAGGTACTTTCACCAAAGGGGTAAATAGAATATTTGTTTTACATTTATCACAAGAAAAAATTTTCATTTCATTATGACTATTATTATACTTGAATATTCCTTTAAAATTTTACACGGTTCTTTTCAAAGAAAATGTTTTTCTTAATATTATAGAAATTCCTAAATTTTGAATAAGTGATTTAAAAATGAAAAGGGTAATTTTCCTTTAAAAATGATCTAGTGATATTTTAAAAGTATTTTCATATATGTAAATATTATTTGACAAATCTTATGATTTATTGGGGATATAATCAAATTATACCATATACTATAATACTTTAGATAGATTATGATCATGTTATTTTATTTATTGACTGAGGAAAATATTAACATGTATTTGATAGTTTTTCAATATGAAAGTTAATTTTGATTATGTATTGAATTATTATTCATTTCCTTTATATAATGAATTCATTTTACTTAGTAAGTAATGATAATGTCCTGTTATATCCCTTTGATACATCAGTAGGTCTCATGATACAAACTAGTTTGGGTATTTAGCGCATGCCTTAGCTATTTTTGTAAGATGTCTTGGCATGAGGCCTTATCAATAAGTTTATACCATTCTAAATTTTAAATTATATCATTATAAAACTAGTTTTTGTTATAAATGTGATTATTTATGTTTCTATGTAATTCATAGATTTATTCCCCTTTTTATGATATTAGTTATATGACATATTTGATTATTTTTTATCTCTTCTATATTAATTATGATTTATTTATCCTCTGATAGATTATGTTGCACATTTTTACTTAATGAGAATCTAATCTAAACCTTTATTATGTTTTCATTTACCCAGGTTACCAATAAGGGATTTATGAATGATTTAATGGTTATAATAGAAAAAATTATAAAGTAATCACTAGAATATTAAGTTGTATTTCATGTTTTAAAATGTAATGTGATAATAATGTATGTATCTAGTATCTCAAGAATAATAAACCATTCGATCCTTTGGGATGTGATCCCATGTATCTTGTGAAACTATAGTAAAATATCCACATGATCTAGGTTACTGGAGTCAGGGTGTTACAATTGGTATCAAATATAGTTCAGTATAGATCTTGTGAATGAGATTTAGGGAAACATAGATTAGATAACATAACCCTATGATAGAATCTGAGGATATTCATAAGTATAATATAATATCATAAATTTTTGGTAAAGTAGATATTGTGTGGTTTTATTAGAAAATACATCATTATATGTATACTATCCAGTGGATGTGGCTGTGACACTAATACACATATGGGTAAAAACTTTGAAAGTGGAGGATTGGGTACTAACTTGATCATCACCGATGCACAATGAACATGCCTAATATTGTACACCTAGATAGAAGATATTAGGAGATATTATTTGGATTATTTACACACTATTTACAAACCATTATGAAGGATTTGAAAACATTTTTATGATTTTTAGATATTCCCAAAGATACCAATATTATGATTATTAGAACATATATGGATAAATTTTCAATTTATTTTAAGTGTTACACCATATTTATAATTATATATTTTGATTTAAAATTCATAATATTATGAGATAATTCAGTATGTTCCATTATTTAGAAATGTAACTTGGTGGAAGGAATGGAAACCATATCAATAAATATAATCTATATAGGGATTTCACTCCTGGGAAAGACAATGAACCTAGGGATGCCACTAAAAAAATTATATATATCTTGGGAAAACTGACTTAGATTATGACTAATAACCTTGCTCATTTAAAGAAGCCTACTAATAACTAACATGGTAAAATAAATTTGGAATACTTTATTCATCAAAAACCTCCATCATTAAATGAGACTACTAATCCATTAGTAGCTGAGTAATAGATCAAGTCCATGGAGAAGATATTTATCAATTTGAGAAGTAGTGAAAGAGTGAAAGTTATCATGAACGTTTATCATATTAAATGAGGCATTGATAAATGTTGGACATTGATCCATATCACTAAAGAGTTTGAGGAAATAAATAGTATTTTTTGGAATACTTTAAAGGAGATATTCTTTGAAAAATACTTTTATCATGATCAACTAGCTAATATGGAGTGGAAATTCCTCAATCTAAGGTAAATGGAAGGAGAAAATGTTTCTGAATATAAAGATAACTTTAAAAGGTTAAAAAATAATTTTATGGATTATATACATACTCTAAGGAGTAATATTGATCATTTTTTATGGGATAAAGGCTATCATTTGAAGGGAATTAGTCTCTTAGAAATTTTCAATATATAAGGATATAATATCAAGTTCCATCAAGATAAAGAAATAATTCTCTAAGTATTATGTTTTACAAGGAAAAAAGAAAATAATCAAGTGGATGAGAACTCTAGAAAAGGAAATATAGAAAAATGGATGAAGGTAAGGGTGTAATTTACCACTTATAAGAATTTTGGAAAGAAACAAAATGGAACATTCTTTATGGGAATGGGAAGTTTCTTCAAGTGTAGAGAGAAAGTCCATTAGGATCATGATTGAAAGGGAAATAAATAATATATCAATGATCAAAGCTTAAAATATATGGATATGGGGAACTATTTGAATGAATTCCCTAGGAATCAAGGGAATTTAAATTAGAAGAGGCCAAGAGTGTATGGACAAGCTTATATGATCACTACAATTGAAGTTGAAGTTCCTAAATATGTAGTAGTAGATATGTTGATCTTAGCCTTCTATTTAGCCAATTATTTATTTGATTCTATATCTTCACACTCTATTATATATTCCATGTTTATCGTGAAAATTAGATATTTTACTAAAACCTTAATAAGAGACCCGTCAATCAAGACTCACAGTGGAAATCTTACTGTAATAAGGATATATTAGTTAGTTTCATTATAAAACATAGAAAAACCTTATTTAAAAACTTGATTATTATTATTATGATTGAATTTTATATAATCCTTAGTATGTATTGGATTTAAAATTAAAATGTGAAAATATATTACTGAGAGGAGATTGTGATTTGTGATATAGATATAGAATCCCTTGTCTTCAGAGGGGAGAATAAATCATTTGAATCATTTTAGAATTCACCTCTAGTAGCTTTCATTAATGAAATTATTAGAGAGGAATAGTATAAAAAACATATGAATGAGAAATTTATCCTTATAATAGAGGATTTACCAATTATGGAATAATATATTTATTTGTTTTCTGAAGAACTATAAAGACACACACCTAAGCATGAAGTTGAATTTTCCATTGATATCATCCTTGATGTAAAAAATATATAAGAATCCATATTGGATGACCATAGTGTAATTAGTGAAACTAAAGAAATAAATACAGGATTTTTTTGAGTAGGTATTTATACAACCTATTGTTTTACCATAGGAAGCCCCTATTCTTTTTATTAAGTATAAATATGGGTCTATGAGGTTGTGCATTTATTACAGGGAAATAAATTCCATTACTATAAATAACAAGTATCCTATTCCCTGTATTGATAACTTATTTGATCAACTTCAAGGAGATAAGTATTTTTTAAAGATTGATATTCATTATACATACCATAAAATTCAAGTAAATGAGTAAGATATTCCAAAGAAAACATTTCATACAAGTTATGAAAATTATGAATTTATAGTAACACCCTTTTTATTTTCTAACACACCCTATATTTTTATAGATATGATGAACAAATTATTCAAGGATTATCTAGATAATTTTGTTATGGTATTTATTGATGATATATTTATATAATCTAAATGATATGATGATCATAATAGTAATTTGTGAATCATCATTAAAACTCATATATAAAAGGAGTTATATGTAAAATATATAAAATGTGAATTATGGATTCAAGAATTTTCTTTTCTTGGACATATTTTCTCTAATAATGAAATATCAGTAGATCATTCAAAGAAAAAAGTAGTGATTAAATGACCAAAAACAAAAAATATAACCAAGGTACATAGTTTCCTTGTATTGGAAGGTTACCATAAATGATTTATTCAAAATTTTACGTGATTAGATAACCTGTTAACCAAGTTGACATGTAAAGGGGTTAAGTTAATATGGTCAGAATAATGTCAGGAAAGTTTTGAATAATTAAATAGGGGATTGTTCAATGCACTGATATTGAATTTACTATCAAGAAAGAATGTATTTGTGATATTTAGTGATGCATAAAATAAATGACATGGATGTGTCCTTATGTAAAATGATAGAGTTGTTTCCTATGAATTAAGGTAGTTAAAGATTCACGAAAAACATTATCCAACCCTTGATATTTAGTTATAATATTTAATCTTTTCATTGAATATATTTAGGAATTTTCTTTATGGTGAAAATTTGAAATAAATATTAATCATAAAAGTTTGAAATACATATTCTCATATAAATTTATCAACATGAGGAAAATGTTATGGTTATAACTACTCAAGGATTATGATTATTCAATACACTAACGTCCCGAGAAGAAAAATCTGGTGGATGATGCATTGAGTGTGAAAGATCATAGATTTTTGAATAACATGAGTATTTTCAAAGATCCTATATTATTGGATTTAGTAAATTTTGATATGGGAATCATTAATAGGAAAAATCACATGTATTCCAAATGATTTACAAATAATAATTATTAGATAAAATAAAAATTCCATAGCTTGATGATGAGAATATTCAAAAGAAAATCAAAGCCTTGAATGATCTAAAGTTGGTATACTTCATCTATGAAGATGGTATTTTGAGATTTGGAAAGAGTATATGTGTTCCATCCATGCTTGACCTAAAAATATAATTATTAAAAGAATCTCATAGCTAAAATTTCTCTATACACCTTGGTAGCTTCAAAATATATTTGTATTTGAAGGAATATTTTCAGTGGGATAATATGAAATGGGAAATTATAGACTATGTATCAATATTATTGGTTTTTAAATAGGTAAATACTTATAGATAACATCCTAATGGAGTTATAAAACCTCTACTTATTCCTATGTAGAAATGGGATGATATTACTATGGAATTTTTCACTAGATTGACTCTTTGAAATAATGATTATATATGGGTTATTATTTACCACCTTAACAACTCTACACATTTCCTTGATATAAGGGAAGATCTACCTCTTGAGTACTTAATAAGACTCTATATTAATGAAATTGTGTGACTTTATGGTGCACCTCTTTTGATTGTATCTGATTGTGATCCATGATTTACATAAAAATTATGGAAGTCTTCAGAATGCTCTTGAAACCAAGATATGTTTGAGTATCTCCTATCATCCTTCAAATGATGGGCAGTATGAAAGAACTAATCAGACATTAAAAGATATATTTAGGTATTTCTTGATTGAATTTCAAGGTATGTGGGATTAATATATAATTTTGGTGGAATTTGAATATAATAATAACTTATATTCAAGCATTAGAATGGCACCATATGAGGAATTGTAAAAAAAGATATATCATAATTCAAATTTTTGAGAAGAAGTTGGTGAAAGGAATATTGTAGGTTCAAATCTCACTGAGGATACAACAAAAAAAGTAAACACTATTCAGAATCATATTAAGGTAGCTTAATACCGACAGAAAAGTTATGCCAATAACCGATGAAATGATTTAGAATTTCAAGTATGATATCATTTTTTATTGATGGTATCTTTGTAGAAGGGTTTTATAAGGTTCATAAATAAAGTTAAACTAAGTCCAAGGAACATCATTCCTTTTTAAATTATAGAATTAATTAGAGTTATGGATTACCATTTATAAATTCAACCTATCCACTCTAAATGTCATGATGCGTTCCATATATATTTATTAATGAAGTAAATTCTATACCCAATTAATGTAATCACTTATGAGGAAATAGAATTGGAACCATATTTATCTTACTATGAAGAGTCTATCCAGATTCTTGATGCTAGGGAAAAAGTTTTGAGTAATTATATGACTTGGATGGTAAATGTACTTTGGAGAAATCATAAGATAAAGAGGTGATGTGGGAACTTGAATAAGTTATGTTGAATATCTACCCACACATATCATAATGTGATATTCTGAAAATTTCAAGGATGAAATTTTTAAAGGAAGGAAGAATGTAACACTTGAGATTTAATTATTATAAACTTTTCTTTCTAGAGAAAGAATAACATAGTGCACATAGAGTTATTTAATAATGTGATTAAAACCTAAATTCCAAATTTTTATAAATTTAATTTGACTAAATGAATTTAATTTTTTAATACATCATATAAAAATGATCTTATGTTTCTTTTTGAGATTTTTTAGAAATAGTTGTTTCTTGGTTGAATAGTGAAAAATACTTGATTTTTTCAAAAAACATCCCTTTTATGACATTATAATGATACAAGAATAACTTTAAAGTTTATGAAACCCTTTCTGTAGAAAAATATACATTTATTAATTAATATAATTAATATAAAAAATATTTTTCTATACTTATAAATACATTCTTAACATTTTTAAAATCTAAGTATTGTTTTCATTCAAATAAAATCCGTTTTTAGTTCTTCTATCTTAATTAATTATATAAAAGGTTTATTTTGATTTTGGTTTGGCTTGAAAGAAAAATAAGTCTCTTTTTATTTACAAACCTTTTTCTAAAAATGGTTTTTGTTGTGTTTTATGAACTTATATTAAAATTAATTTATTACACTCATAAAAATTAAATATTATAAAATTGATTTCATATTTTTAATAGTCATATTTGATATTAACTAATATTTTCAACTTAATTTTTTTAAATAGTAAAAATAGTAAAAAACTGTTACCACGGTTAGGGTTGAAATGAGTTTAACACCGGGGGGATTAAACTAAGAAATAAGGGTAAAATGACTCTTTAAATTGTCCAAATACTATTTTTTATAGAGATTTAGAAATTTTATTATCTTACCATTGAATTTCTGGCCATTTGGTTCCTCTTTCACTAGAAAATGTCTTTATATTATTTAAATATTTTAAGCAATTCCATGTGTGTCCCTCCCCTAATTTATGAAAGGACACTTATTTTCCTTCTATATTCAGAAACATTGATCACTATATCTCAGGAAATACCTACCTAAAAAAGTTCCTAAATTCATTCCCTTCATTATTGATCTTCTGGTCATACCCTAAGATAATCCTAATAAGGCTTAAAGTGTAAGCCAAAGGAGGTCTCTAAAAAAAGATGTAATCATCTTACCTAACTCTTTCAAAGTTTATTTATTATTATAATTTATATAAATATATTATATCCATACTAATATAATGAATCCAATATCATCAATATACTGATATTATGATTATGGTAAAACCATTTTCCACTTCATTTCCATCCCATGGAAAATGAAAACATTGCCTGTGTATATGTTTGGCCTACCGTCTCCACGTAGCGGTGTAATTAAATTTTCATCATCACTTTACTTAGATGGTTATAAAGATGGAAATAACGAATATATATAATATTTATGAAATAATTATAATTATGGAGATATAATATATCATTTACCTTCTTACCCTTCAACCCATTAAAAAATGATGATGTCGCTCGTGGGTATGTGTGGACAACCAACTCAGTGAAGTGATGTGATTCATTTTCCATGTCTTAATTTCAATGATGATTCTAAATATGTAAATAATGAATATATATGATATTACTATCATGATTAAAATTCTAAATATTATTTAACCCTAATCAATATTTAAGGACCATAAATGCCAAATCAAAACATACATGAAAAATAAAGCAGTTAATGTCCACAATGATGATGATAATGAAAGATTGTTAATGAATGGTTGATAAATATTATAAGTAAACCATGTATGGTATTATAGGTTTGAATATTATTATTATATATAATTATAATAACTTTAAATTTATTATATAGGTTGTTAGAATCACTTATGAAGCAATTCGGGCCCGAGGTAAGAGTTTATTTCACAATCTGATCATTATTAGAGATTGTTTATGTTTAAGTTTATATTGGGAGAATTATATGATATTTATATATTAAACCCTATATATTCTCCTCTACTATATTTATTTCTAGAAATTAAATTTTTTTCCTTTAATTTTCCTCTTTAAGTACTCAATATTCTAAAGAAAGTTTTTAAGAAAAACTGACTTTGTTTTTCTATTCAGTCAGGAATTTTTTTCTTCCATTTCCATATTTTCTTTAAAATATTTTCAATAATTTTTTTAATATCCTCCAATGATTTATTAAATTAATTTTTACCCATGTTTTGATTTTTATATCAAGTTTTAAAAGGAATATTCTTGTCATTTTATGAATAAGGTACTTTTACTAAAGACATGAACAAAATATTTGTTTTAATATTTATTGCATTAACAGATTCTCCCACCATAATAACTATTATTTTCCTTGAAGCTTACTTTACAAGTTCCCATTTTTATTTTCAAATATTTTTTCCTAATATTCTATAAATATTTATATTTTAAATAAGTGATTTTAAAATGAAAAGGGTATTTTTCCTCAATAATTTTCCAGTGATCATTTCAAAGTATTTTTATTTATCTCAATATCCCTTCATAAATATTACAATTTATTAGGGATATAATCTAATGATACTATTCACCATATTACTTTGGATGGATTATGATCATGTTGTTCTATTTATTGATCGTAGAAAATATTAACATTTAATATGCTAGTTTTTCAATATAAATGCTTATGTTGATTATATATTGACTTATTATTCATTTAATTCATATAATGAATGAATTAGACATTTTAAGGGACTAACGGGTCCTGTTATATCCCCTTAAATAATTAGTGGGTATAATTAGAAACTAATTTGGTTATTTGGCATACACCTTACCTATTTATATAAGATGTCTTGGAATTAGGCCTTGGTGGTAAGATTATGATGTTTGGTATTATGTATTCTATCATTATGAAAATAGTTTTTATTATCCACATGATTATTTATGTTTCTATGTCATCCATGGATTTAGTATAATTTTTATGATTTTAGTTATATAAAATATTTGATTATTTTTTATTTCTTCCATATTATTCATGATTTATTTATCCTATGATAGATTTTGTTGTAAAATTTCCATTATTGATCATCTGAGATCATGATTTATTATGATTAACTTTACCTAGGTTACCAAGAAGGTATTTATGAATGATTTGAGTGTTATAATAGAATAAATTATAAATTTATCTCTATAATATTAAGTTTTATTTCATGTTTTTAATGTAATGTGAGAATCATATATTTATCTAGTCTCAAAAATCTACTAAAGTATTCAATCCATCAGGATGAAATCCCTTACATATTATACCAATGTAGTAAAATAACCATCATCTCTAGGTTACTAGATTTAGGGTGTTACATCCACAATTTTTAATTAATCATTTTACTTATTTTTTATTTAGGGTTATAACATATATAATATCAAAAAATTCAAAATCATAATAACATAATAAAAAAATAAAATAATCATGTGATAATTAAGTCACAGAGGGAAGTATATTTACTAATTCATGATACCAAATGCTCATTGGATAAACCCATGATGATTAGACGATGACATGCCTAGAAGTTTTTTAGAACACTTTTTTTACCTTGATCACCCTCATAACTGAAAGTTCAACATAAAGAGGCTAGATACATATTTTTATGATATAAATTTTAAGTCCTAATGTATCCTATCTCCTTACTACCATACCAACCAATGGAACGACCAAACTGATATAGTTTTTAACAATCCAACTCCATACATTGGCTTGGAAAGAGATGAGGTGTCACTAACCTTAGGTGACATTCCATACACTGTAGTTTATAAATAAATGATGAGGGTTTAACAATAAATAGGGGGAATGTTTTACCATTTTTATATAAACATAAAAACACACACATACAAAAAAAATAAAAAACCCAAGAAAAATATATAAATGATGCATGAAACTAACTAATAGCTCAAAGATTAAAAAAATGAATCATTATAGTAACAAAAAAAAATAAAAATAAAACTGAAACTATAAAAAATCCAAAAATAAAGTAAGACACAAGTTCCAAGGTGGAACCACTTTAGAATCTCAGAATAAGACCAACTCCCAAGATCTACCTCCAACATCCATGAGAGTTATATCAAGAAGCATCCTTAGTGAAATATGAAATATTCCCCTTTCCTATATCATAGAGAATTATGTCTACATACACACTAAAATACATATATACAGAGTGAGTAATAATAACCGGTAGAAAAAATCCAATACTTTTCTTACATGATACTAAAACAAGAATCGAGTCATTTTTTTATAAAGTAGTTGTACATGAAATTAATTAGTTTAACCGGTTTCATAGTTTAAATACAAAAAAAAAAACCCTGAAGAAAGTCAAGAGAGATTCACCCAAAAATACAATTCTCATAGGTAGTGAAGATAGTTAATTTCAAATCACTTGATATAACCATTACACATTCACACACACACACACACCCATGCATTCTGAATTATATCTATCTTTCTTATGATCAAAGATCCAAATTCCTCTATGTTGTCACTTAGAAATAGTTGTTGGCCCAAATTGGACCTGTGGCCAAGTCTCTCCAGATAAGACTTAATTTACATAAACATACATCAAAATAATATTATTTCAAGTTCAAACATAAATTTTTTTCTTTGTTTTAATAAAACTATTTTTTAATTCATTAACTACCTTGTGGGTGTCACCCACAACCCATTTGGAAAAAATAGCGAGTGATTAATCTAGTAAAGTTTCATTATGATAATTTAATTTCAAATTAAGAATAAATTCTTTTATAAATAAAATATCCTTCACATTCCATAAAAATTGGAAAGAGGAAAAAAATTTCTACCTGATAAACATTCTATATAATAAGAATCCACATAATCTCATAGTGATGAACTCTTTCTTATATCCATTTAATGAATCATAAGAAGATTCAATCAAAAATTGACCAATAATATAGATACAAATAAAAAACCCTATCTAAGGTTCCATTCAATAGAGAAAAATAATATTTATATTTGAAGGAAAGAATGAATCCCTTAATTATTGTTTCCATGATCCAAAACTTGAAGAATCATCAAGAACAATTTATAGAAGTTGAAGATCACCACAAATCCCCAAGAGATAGCCTAGAGTTTTAGGGGAAAGTCCCAGATAAAATTGGAATCAAAGGGTACATTAATTAAAAAGTATGTTTAAAGCCAACTGAATTCCTAGTGTAAAATATAGGTCCACACCGTGAACCTTTGGTATTGTCACATATTCTGAAATTTTCATCACCTCACTTAAAATCCCCAAAATCCATTCACACCCTAAATAGATTTCATGAAAACTATCCAAAAATTATTCACATCATGAATAACCATTAATTTCATGAATCAATTCCTATATCTAGATTCTAGCTTTCACTCTCCTTCATCCTCTAAATATAAACAATGATTTAACACATCAATTTTATACTCAAAAGGAACAACATATAACAGGGACACACCTCAAACAAAGGTTATTATAATTATCAACCACTCTGGGAGTTAATTATGGAAGCACATTTTTCAGCTATGGTGTGTTGTATTGGTGGTATATCATCTAACCAAAATGAAAATTAGTGGCGTATTATCCACCTATAATAATAATTGGTAGTGTATATTCTATTTGGAGTGGGTGATACAATTTTTATCATACAATTTATCATTCTCCTTTAATATTGGTATGGTGATGGGTTATTTACCTTGATGAGTTATGATGGTGATTCATTATTCAATTAGAATATTTGACGGTGATAGATCGTTCACCCTGATTATAATATAAGGAGTGATAGATCATTAATATAATACCCCATAATTTAAGCAACCCATAATTACCCAATTTATAAAAAGGGTTTCACTTTCTTACATTTCAAGAATGTTTTTAGTTTAGAGTTTTAGAGAATTAAGGAAAAAAATTACTTATAAGACCCTTAAAATATAAAGTGGACACTTCCACTAAATATACATTTTCCACAAAAACAAGATATATAAATTTATACTCTCATTTTATTAAAAAAATTCACCTCTTTAAATTTGAATAACCATAGTGGAAAGTTAGACCTTGATATAGTTTATACTCATACTTAGGCCCTATGAAAGTATTTATAAAACATGGTATGAGTACAAAAATCTAATTAAGGGATAAAAAATGAAATAAATCCATTAGTCCATTTTTAAAATCATGTAATCCCATAAGAAACTTTACCTTATTATATAATAAACTTTAAGCTCAAATATTTATTTTCTTACTCATAAAATAAGATTCATTTCTAAAACATTTTCATAAAAAATATCATAAGTAATATTAATGAAAAAATAATAACTATGAGGTTTTATTTTTAAACATGATTACTCATAAAAATATTTTCCTAAAAAACATACTTTTCACCCTTAAAAGGGGTATAAAATTTTCTATAAACATAAGATCATTAGCTGACCTCATGAAATAAAAATAATTCCATGAAAAATAATTTGAGATAATAGAAAATTAATGTATGTACCTTGGGATATCAAATTCATGTCACTCTTAAAATTAATCTTACAAGAACTTTATAAATGGAATAACCTACCTGGTTAATTCCAATATAATTTCCTAGATAACATAATTATTACCCAATGCATTGGAGAGCTATACCAAACTCACCCGTCATCCCAAAAAGTTTCCAATGACTATAAAATACATTAATAATATATAATATTTCATTTACATCACAAAATATCATAAAATATTATGTTTAATATATATATATATATAATAACTTTAAGCTTTATTTAGAAATAAGGATAAGAATCCTTTTTCTTTGAAAACTTTCTAAAAAAATTCCCAAAAGAATGGGAAGTGGGATATTATTTTTAAAAACCATGAAAAATTATATAGTAATCTTCTTAAGTAATAATATTCATGATGTTGAGAAATTCCTCTCTTTCTTTATACATTAAAAAAGTTTCCTTTCACACTTTTTTAAAAAAGTGAAAAATAACACGTTTGGAAAATGCTTATAATTATTCTTTTAAAAATTCCATGAATAAATTAAAACATAGTTTAAAATTAATTTGAAAATTAATTTAAATTTATTAATAACATAATTGAAACATTTTAAATAACATGTATATGGAGGAAAAATATAAGTAGAACTTTAAAACTTTTAAAATAAGGTTTTAACGAAAAATCCCTTATCTCAAGTTTGGCTCACCATATATATACTTAAACTATTTTATAATAAACTTATATTAATTATATAATTTATTAAAAAAAATTTAGTTGTATTAAATTATTAATATCCCTTTTATTTAATTTATTATCATTCCTTATATAGTTATTAAATTAGTTAAGTTCGTTTTGGATGTTTTGAGGAAGTTTAATTAATAATCACAAAACAACTTCAGTGGGTTGAACATGGTTAAAGGGGTCATGGTTTCATCATATATATAATATTAATCATTAAATAATTATATTTTTTATACATTAATTATAATTTTATAACCATCTATGAAAGGTATACATAAAAATGAATCACATAACTTCCTGGAGGTGGTAGTTCACACGTACGCACAAGTGACATTATCATTTTTCAAAAAATGTAATGGTAAAATGGTAAGTAATATATTGTCTTTATATAATAATAATTATTTCATTAATATCATATATATTCATAAAATCTATTATAATAACCATACTTGTGATTTAATGATGAAAAATGAAACACATCACTTCGTGGTGGTGATAATCCACACGTATGCATGAGCGATGATTTCATTTCCCATAGGATGGAAAAGAAGATGAAAAAGGGTTGTACCATTATCATAATAAAATTTCAGTATATTTAAGATACTTATTTTATTATTTAATCATGTAAAAATAATATTTTAAGGAGTTAGAAGAAGAAATAATCTTGAAATAGGTCATTTAGGGATTATACCTTCTCCTCGATATCTCCCTTTGGCTTACACCTCAAGCCTTCTAAGATTAGTAATTTGAGAAGACAGAGATCTATAAAAAGTTTTTAGGGATGTTGGGGAGAGGTTTTATTAGGGATTTTATGAAATAGAGTGCTCAAAATGTCTGATTAAGGTAGGAGAGGAGGTTCCCTTTTATAAGCGTGGGGAGTGACACACTTGTAATTTTTCTAAACTTTTAAATATTATATATTATTAATCATAGGAAAGTGGATCCAAAAATTATAAAATTTTAAATATAAGGTGATAAGGGTATAAATTAAATCATCCAATAAGATTTAATATGAAAATTTTCTACTTTAACATAATTTATTTACCTTAATTAACCCGATTTACCCTTTACCATGGTAATACATTTTAACCACAATTACTATTCATAATGACCAAAAATTAAATTGAACACATTACTAATTTAAAAATATTGATTAAAAATACGGATTCGATTTCTCAAAATTCAATTTGTAAAACCATTAGAAATTACTTTTAATATAAGTGTGAAAAATTCAATGAAAAACAATTTTTTAGAAAATTGTGTTTTTAAGCATCAAAATGAACTTATAACAAAATAAAATAAAATATTAATTAATATTAAATTATTTAGATTATTTTTAATAAAATGAATATTAATTTTATTTAAAACCAAAACCAAAATATAATGATACTTTTAAATTAATTTATTTAAATAAAATAAATGACAGTTTTGTAAAAATCAGCATTTTCACTATTCACTCAAAATGAATTTTTTAAAAATTCAAAAAAATTAACCCTAAGATATATTTGATATATTGGTTTAAAAAATGAATTAATTTTTATAAAATTAAAATTTTAAAATCAATAAATTTATCTTTTAAATAAAACTAAGTAATTCTTGGAAAAATAATTTAGTTAAATAAAAATATTCCTTTTTCGACTGAAAAACTTTTATAAAATTATTTATAAAATAATGATGAATTTAAATCAATAATATTAATACTTATAAATCATAATATTAATTTATTAACAATATTACCTAGGTTTTCACATTCTTCCCCACTTAGGAAACTATTCTAGATAATTTTATCCATTTATTAAACAAGTGAGGTGTTGGGAAAAAATACCTCAAGGTAACTTTACAGTGTTTTTTGGTTGATTATGTTTGTTGAAAAAGTAGGTTTACAACATCAGTTGTGGAGTTCTAGAGTGAATTTTAACAATATATGATGATAAATATTTAATATAGAGGTATAAAATCTTTGTAAGTGGTACATAAAATTATATGTGCAGCGTGACATCATTTTCTAGTGTTTTATAATCTTTTGGGGTCAAAAATTTGAAGGATGAATTAATTTTATTGAAAGTTACATTTTTAGAGCTTCCTTATGAAAATATGAAAAAGTCATGGAATTTAAAAAAAATTTGTGTTTCAAAAAAGTTTGATGTTTCACAAAGGTTTGGTGATTCATGAAGGTTTGGAGATTAGTGAAATATGGAAGAGTCGTGAAGGAAAGAAGATAAGTCATGAGATTATAAGAAGTGTTCCAAATATAAAATTCCCTTGAAGTTTTATGAAAATAAGGAGTTTCTTGAATAATAATTAAGAGTTTCTCAAAAATTATGTGGTGATCTTGAAAGTTTTGTGAAGGGGAAAAATGTCTATAAATAGGCAGCTACCACTATCATTTAAAAATAGAAAGCCTCAACAAAAATAAAAAGGATCTGAATTCATAAAGGCATTTAAAAAAATATTTCCTTACAGAACTGATTCATAAGAACATCATTTTTACAAAGGAATTAAGTTTCACGAGAGTGAAAGGTTCATGAATAGTCATGATTTTCACAAAATCTTGGAAAGATTCATGAAAGTTTATGAGATTCACAAAAGGAAAAATTTCAAGAAGGTTTGAAAAGTTTCGAGAATGATTTGGTATTTTCATGAAAGTTGAGAAAGGGGTTTCACAAAAGTGAATATTATGAGAATTAGAAGGTATTTCCTAGTAATTATATGGAAAAGTGGTATTCCTGAAGTGTATGAAAGTGTAACTTAATAATGAACCAAATGAGGTGTAAAGAATATTGATTCAAGTGATCAAAAACATAATATTTTTAAGGAGTAGTGAGCACACTTTAGTTGAGAGATCAGTGTGATTTCAAATTGTGATTGGTTGTAAACTAGAAGGGATAATGAGTTCACTCTGAACATTATAAAAATAATGAATTTTATTGGATTTGGTACATAGGTACATTGCCTTTGTATACTCCTTGAATGTAGCCCAATGTGGGTGAACCAAATAAAACTGCCATGTATCATACATGCTTTTATTTCTATTCATACATTACTACATGAAAAGAAGAGAAGAGTGTTTTGTTTATCTATGAAAAAAATCCAAAAGGGAATTTGTTTTAATGTATCATACCCTAATTTACCCCCCCTCTCAGGGTATTTACCTAGTTGGGATAACATGAGGGTATTTTTACCTCATATAATTTTTTGATTCCCATGTTTCTTTTTCAATTATGAGAAAAAATTTATTTTAAATTACCTACTATCTATGATCCAAAATCTGAACTAGATTTTCTTTATAAGAAATATTTTCATCTAAATATAACACTTTAGGACTCAAAACATGAGATTTATCAGGTATGTATTGTCTTAGTAATGAAACATGAAATAAATCATGTAACTGAGATAAACTTGAAGGTAAAGTTACTTAGTAAGCAACTGATCCAACCTTATCTAGAATTTCATACAGTCCAATAAACCATGGGATTAACTTTCCTTTCTTTCTAAAATGCATAAAACATTTTCAAGGAGACATTTAAGAAATAAATGATCAACTATCTTAAATGAAATATATTTCATCTTACTATATTCATAATTATTCTACCTACTAAAAGCTACCCTCATGTGTTGCTGAATCATCTTTACCTTCTAAACCATTTCATCTACTAGTTCTGGTCCTAATAAATTTATTTCTCTGAATTCATCTAATCATTCTAGAGTATGAAATCACTTTCTATATAATTCCTCAAAAGGTTCTATCTATATATTATAATGAAAATTTTTATTTTAAGAAAATTACACTAAATAAAGATGATGATACCAACTTCCCTGTTAATCTAATGAGAAATCCCAAATAACATCCTCTAATGTTTAAATCATTCACTCCAACTGTCCATAAAATTGAGGATGATATGTTGTATTGAAATTTAATTTAGTACCCAATGAATTTTAAAGCCCCTTATAAGAGGTTGATGTAAATATAAGATCACTTCTAGATATAATAGAAACATGGACTCTATGTAATCTAACTATGTTTGTATGATAATATCTAGAAATTTGATCCAAATAAATAATATCTTGAATAGAAAGAAAATACATATATTTATTCAAATGATTAACAATAACTCAAATAACATTATTACATTGAAATTTCTTTAGTAACCCCACCACAAAATCCATGTATATATTCTCCCATTTCCATTTAGGATTTAGAAAATACCGATGCATCCTCTTCAGTAGTTGTCGCTCAATTTTATCCTATTGACAAGTCAAACATTTCATGGTAAAATCAGAAATATACTTCTTCATTCCTCACCACCAATAATATTCATGAAGTTCTCTATACATCTTAGTATTATTTCAAATAATAGAAAACAAAGATATATGGGATTCACTTAATAATTCATTCTTTAATTAGGGATCACTTGGAACACAAAACCACATTTTAAATCTTATAATACCTTATTTTTCAAAATTAAATTTAGGAAATTTACCCTTCTTATATAATTATACCCTCTCTTAAAAACCTCAACCTTCCTTTTGAGTATGATTAATTCTATCTTAAAAGGATGACTATACTGAATCCTGAACCAAAAGAGTGGGAGTTTTTGCATGAAATTTTTTTTAGTATAACATTCATTAAATCATTAAATAAAGGATCATATTCATAACATATCTAACGACACATTATCTTTTCATCTCAAGGCATTTTATAACTTGTTTTATTTAACTGAATGATAGTGAATTTCACAATCATAATACTTTATCATTTCCAACTATCTTCTATACCACATCCTAAACTATCTTTGAGTGTTAATATATGCTTTAAAATTTTATAGTCAGTATATATTTTACATTTTACCCCATATAAAAATGTATCAAGATTTTTAAAGAAAAAACTGCTATATCAATTTCAAGATCATGTGTGGGGTAATTCTGTTCATGGATTTTCAATTGGCATAATGAATATGCAGTTACCCATTTATCTTGTAGACACAACCAAGCCACTTCAAAGAAACATCACTATAGATAACAAAGTCACCATTTCTAGATAGAAACACCAAAACTAAATCATTGACAAATATTATTTTTAATTATTGAAAGAATTCATAAAATTCCTTTGTCCAAATGAATTTAACTCATTTTCAAGTTAACTTAGTTATTAGGCTAGATAACCAAACAAAGTTTTTAAAAAATCATTAGTGGTAACCCAATAATCCAAGAAAACTACAAATCTCAGTAAATTTTTTAGGTTTTGGACACTCTTCCACCACCTTAGTTTTAGTGATATCAATAATTATTCCATCTTTAGAGACAATATTTCTAAGGAAATAAATCTTTTATAACCAAAATTCACATTTACTGAATTTTTCGTATAAAATTTTAATTTTAAATTATATTGTAAAATACTTATATGTCTTTCATGTTCCTCATAAATTTTATAATAAACCATAATTTCATCAATAAATAAAACCATGAATTTATCCAAATACACATATAAAACTCTATTCATAAGATCTATGAATATAGAGGGTACATTAGTCAACATTATAGGAATAAACAAAAACTCATAATACACATAACTATTACAAAATACCATCTTCAAAATGCATTCCTTATTTACTTTTAGCTAATGATATCTGAACCTGAGATCAATCTTTAAAAAATACCGTGCTCACTAAATATGATAAAAAAAGTCATCTATATGAGTCAATAAATACTTGGTCTTAATAGTAATTTTATTAAGTGATTTATAATAAATGAAAATCCTCATTGAACCATCAATATTTTTAACAAATAAAATAGGAGCACCCCAAGGTGAAGTGATAGGATGAATAAAACCCTTTCAAGAAACACTTGTAACCGCTTTTTCAATCCCAATAATTCTAATGGATTCATTTGATAAGGGGTTTTTGTAATTTTATTATCTTTAAAAACTAATTTAACATTTAATTCAACCTCTTTATCATGAATAACACTAGGAAAATAATTAGAAAATACATCCACAAATTCATTTACTATTAGAACATCACTAATATGACCAACTTCCTTTTTTCAACAATATAAGAAATAAAACTTTCACTTACATATTTAATTAGTTTATTAGATTATTGATATGTTATAATTAATATGAAATAATTCTTATATACAAATACAAACTCACTCTAAAAATTTAATATAAATTTCTTAGCTATACAATCCATCTTAACATGATAAACTGAAATCTAATCCATACCTAGAATAAAATCAAAATCAATTATGGGAAAGATAAGAATATTTGAAGGAAAAATCATTCAAAAATTAATTATAGGAAGTCTAAAAAATATATTTTTTCCCTTAATAATTCCAACAATATTTTTTACAAAAAATTATTTATCCATTTCATGAGGTAATATTTTTGTAAGATTCTATCTTTTTCTAGGTGCGTCTTTTTTTTATTTTTTGTTAAACCTATTTGAGCCTATTGTTTTTGGGTAAAACCATATTGTCAAGACTTTTTTGTGGTAATTTTATTTGGAGAAAAGAAACAAGGTGAGTGGAGTTGAAAAATCCTCAGTTGTAGGGAAGAATACAACATAGAGCTCTAGTATGCTCCATAGTGTGGGTCCCTGTGGTGTGGAGATCAAGGCTATGAAGTAGTTAATTAGAGGGAGGAAAACATGAGCTACTACCAATTTTTTAATAATGGTGAAATGGAAGGGTGGCTATAGTGTGATGGGATCTGGGAGAAAATTGGATGGTTATACCAATTTTTACACCCAAGAGTCATAATGGTAGGTTGTGAAAAAACCATTACCTTGGAAAGGGAATGAATTTGGTGTGGTGTCCTCAGCTATGACATGGTCTATCCCTGGGTAAATAGGATCTGCTCCGTGAACCTCATCATGGATCTCAAGAAAACTTTGACCAAGGGAGGTTGCAACATGGTCCCTTGGTCTACAATATAAGATACTCCGTGTCAGGTAGTTATGCAGTGTGGTCTAATGGTGCTACACTATAGTTCTTTTTTAATAGCCTATCTATAAATACCCCTGATTCCCTTTGAACTCCTTCTGATCCAGTATTTCCCTCTTTATCTATGGGAACCCATAGATATTTTTAAAGGATTTTGGACATACTTTTCATTATATTCAACCCCCACCTTGTTAGTATAAATATATGATGACTTGAGTATTCCAATCTTGGTGTTATGATCATATAGTTTAAAGGTAAGCCTTATAGTTACTCTTCTTATTCTCATTCAATTTTTTCCTCTTGGAGAAACCTTTTTGAAGAATTTAATTTTCATCAATAATGGGAAGGGATAAGGAACCAAATTCTACCTTAGATGCTGGGATTTCATCTACATCCTTTTCTTTTTTGAGGTGGGTGGTCTAGAAGTTATCCCTATTTTTCTATTTCAATTCATACTAGTATGCGAAGTATGTGAAATCATGCCGAAATACCATGAATGAGACCTAAATAATTTCTTTATTCTATTTTTGATGAGTTACACATATATAAACCTTAGATTGGATCATGTTGGGTCCTATGGTGGTGAGACCGAGACATGAGACCACCCAATAGGCATTCCATCCTTTGACCTTTCTTGAGACCTGGTTAGTTTGAGCATTACACCTCATAATATTTTTGTTTGAGTTGATTATTTTATTAATATTATGAATTTTCATAAATTTTGAAATTGGTATGATTTCTTGATATAGGATCACATGGATTAAAATTGGTTAATTTAAATTACAATGAACTTGTGGGTTTAAATGATAAATGGAACATGATTTGATGTAATTATGATGATAATTGGGATATCAACCTTATAAAGTGTAAATGGATAGATAAATGGATTTTTTTGATTTGAACATAATGGATTATGATGAAATGTGTTATGATTATTATTGGTTATTTTGAAATGATTATAGGGCTTGGATAAGTTTTTATGTAATTCTTATATGGGTTGGTATGATTATACTATAATGTTTATAGGGTTTGGACTGATTATGATGTAATGTTAATAGGCATCTTTTAGGTTCTACTGTGATGATTTTATGTTCTATACCCCGTAATGGTTATGGAAATGGTTGGAATGGTTCCATGACATGCTCAGAGATATCTGTCTTGGTGCCTAAGCAGGTTAGGGATGGCCCTGAGTGTGAACCTGAAGCTTTAGGGTTAGTGGATTTATTTCATGTGTAGTATTAATTGATTAAATTAATAAACTATTTATAAATTTGTTGGATTCACTATATATATAAGACTAGATTTATTTAAACATAGTTGTGTAAACCTACTAAGTTATACTCACACCCTATGAATTCCACCATTTGGTACCTAGATAGATTTCATGAATGTAGGTTTGGACAAGTGCAAGGGAACTTATTTTTGATTTTTGCTTATTGGATGAGTTGGAGCTTGAATATGAGATTAAAATGGGGTTACGGACCAGGATCTTTGAGTCTTTATTTGAGTTTTTTTGACATTCATAACATCATTTAGATATATTTCTATATTTAATTACATGATTTTGTTACTATTTAGTTGTTAGTGATGTTCTTTTTTTTGTTATAGATATATGTTTTTTGATTATATTATTTCCATTATCCATGATACTATATTATTATTTTTCTATATTGACACTATTTTACAAAGGTTACAGTCTCTCCACTATATTCCTTACACCCTTGCTGTTAGTTGGTAGCCTCTCACATACTGGTAGGCATGCCTGAGGTCACGTAGCCAACCTAGATCGGTCACTTGAGGAATCACTGATCTAGGGACATTACAAAGTGGTATCAAAGCATTAGGTTTTTTTTACTATTGGTTTACTATTTGGGAAAGGTATAAAGTATAATAGGATGTGTCAGGACATGGTAATGAACTAGTTCATGGGAGTATCTAACCCATGTATGGGGGAAAATATGAGTGCCCAGGGATGGGATTGTGTTCTTTTTATTCACTTGTTACAACTTTGATGTTATTTCACCTTTAGTGATTCATTTGATGAATGATGTTATTGTTTTTTGATATTTTTAATCATGGAATATTATTTCACGAGATGAGTATCAATGAATCATGAAAGGAACCTAGGGATATATGTTGACTTGTATGGTTCATGCTAGGGACATATTTATTTCATGTGACATATATTCCCATATAAACTATGAAATGAAATCCATTAATATAAATAATATAAAATATGAAAGGAACTATTATGTTATGACAATTCACATGTTAATCCAAGTGCATAAGAACCTTGAGACAATGGTCCTATATTATTATCACCTATTGAGGTTGATATTGATGAGTCCTTATGTTCTAAGTAGTGTGTTGTTCATTTTAGAGAAAATGACTCTCTGCCACATAGATTTGAGCATCAGGAGAGTGGTAATCAACATAAGCCTAATGTAAAGAAGCTGAAATTTCCTACATATTTGGAGAATCTAATGGAATACTATATTACCAATAGATTTTTTGGGCTATGGGATTCATGGAAAGGGAGACTATTCACACTATAACTATGATTCCTGAGTTAATGAGAGAGTTCCGGCTATAGTATCTACCTACATTTACTGGGGATAGATTCTTTTTGAAAGTTGATTTATATATTGAGTTAGTCCATATGATCTTTAAGTACCTCAAGACACCCACTGATAAGAGGGTGAATCTTATTATTTATATACTTTTAGGACCAACCAAACATTAGTGGGATATACTAGAGAAATCTGGGTAGTAGGAGGAGTTATCCTGGAAAGATTTCAAGGAAAAGTTTTTGAGACACTTCTATTTAGATATTTTGAGGTATGAGAAGGATCATGAGTTCATTGAATTGATATAATAGGGCATGTCAGTGATATACTTTGTTGGACACTTCACTGATCAAAAATTATTTTCTCTATCCTTGCCAGCTGATGAGGACTCCAAGGTAGGGCATTTTTAGGATGGTATTTGTTATGATATTAGGTCATAGGTGTAATGACCTTAAATTTTATGAATAAAATTTCCCTTTTGATTTCATTAAATGCGTTATTAAATATTATGGATATAGAAAACAAATGTAGTTATTTGGTTTCATTACATTCTATAGGATTTAAAATACCATTAAGAATCTTTACCATTAATAAAATAACTATTGAACAATGATTGTATGATTAGTATAAATATAGGGTTTTAACAAATCCAATTGACACAGAAAAAGAAGCGATGACCTAAACAAGTAGGATTATACCTTATTAAGCCCATTTATCAGATATTTTGAGGGAGATAACATCACTGAGTTTTTCCATTGACCAAGTCCATGCTGAGATCCAATAATTTAAGCATGAGTGAAACCATTTACGAGAGAATTTGAAGCTCATTGAGATCATGGAACAAACCATGTATACTGAACCACCTAATAAAAGTATCACCATCACTCACCTTAACCTTAGGTAATTTTATGGGGTAATAAAGGGATATGTATTAAGACCCTAATAATATAAATATGTATATTTTAAATAATAATGAATATATTTTCATATTATTGTTACTTTATAAATGATTTTTATTTTGATATAATAAAAAAAAATTGTATTTTTGGGTAATATTTAAATTCAATTAAGGAATTTTTTTGATGAGTTAATGGATTTTTGAAATAAAATATTTTATTTAAATATTATTATTAAATATTTTTTATTAAATATAAATGATCATGTATTTTTAATGAAGTCAAGTAATTTTTATAAGGGTTTGAAAACTGTTATTGTGAAAAAAACCCATCATTTCTCAATAAATTCCAATTATTATTTTAAAAGTAAAAATTAAATTATTTAAAAAACCATTTATATAAAATGAACATTATTTTTGGAATCATAATTTCAAAATTATCCAATGGTGATATTTTCATAATTTTTTGAGATAATCAATTTTTTGGGTGAAATTTAAATACGGTATAAATATGTGATGTATATTATGACATCATCATGACCCTAAAATGCTGTAATAAATACTATAAAATGCATCCACGACCAAATATATGTTTAAAATTTAAAATATGTGATTTTAAGTTAATTTTATTAATTTTATAAATCCTTTATGAATCCTCCAAAACTTATAATATATTTTAAGGTTTTAAAATCATTTCTTTAAGGACAAGACTCAATTCCACACCAGTAAGGGTAATATTTTAATAATTTAGACCCTTAGAATAATAAAATAATAAAAACCACCCCACTTTAGAAGAAACAATGGGAATAACACGGGAAGGTCTGTGGTTTTGATAACTTTATAATATAGAGTCCAAAAGCTAAGTTTGAGAAATAATAAAGAATTCCCCACTCATTTACTATATAATCCATTTATCTTCACTAAAAAACCTTGTATCATGTAATTAATCTTATATAACCTCTATATAGTCCTCCAAAGGTTACCACAATCTCTCAAGAAGATCCTCCCAAGCATTTGGAATCACCCTCTCAAGGTAAGGGATCCTCTCTTTGTCCTCTTTATTCAAGTATCTTCATAATCTTATGTCTTTTATATACAATTAATAATATAGAGATATGTTCTTCCATATCCCCATCACTTTAAATTTTATGTATAAATTATGAGATACCACTTTCAGTATCATTAATATCTTCCATGGACATTTATATGCCTCCGTTATGCTGTCGAAATTCCACTGTGATTTTTCATTCCCTAACAATTGTGTAGTGAATCCCCATACCCATTTTATATCCTAGGTGTTCAAATTTATGCAATTAAAATTATTTTATTAGGTACTTACATGTATTTATTCCACAATAATTTATCATGGAATAAAATGTGATGACAAATGATACCATGTTTTATGATTTATGGGCACACTTATGCATGAGAATAAAATGAAAGTGAAGGGTGTGCTCAGAATTATATAGTGCTCCAATGCATTAGGTAATATTTTAGTCTCATGAGAAATCATGCAAGGGATTATAGAGTGATTTTAATCCATCATGGTAATTTTTTCATCATGATTTCTTGGTATTTATCCTTGATCTATGTTTATGACGTAGTGTTTTAAGTTGTTTTTACATTTCCCATGTTGCCTTTATGATTATCATGCTATATCATGTATCATTATTCGTGTTTATGATTCTAACTCATTTTATACTGCATTGATATGCCTATTGTCTAACATGTATTAATTTTTTCATTTTATGGATTGTTTATTACCTTACTGGGATTTATAGCTCACTCATTTCATATGTATGTCCCCAGGTTATCCCATGTAGTTTTAAGTATGAAGGAATAATACAAGCATATTCTGTAAGTTTTCAATAAATATGATGTATTCCTTGTTTTAAGTTGTTATGTAATGTACCTAATTCCCAAATAAACTAGACTTATCAAATTTATGGGTTGTATTATGTGAACTCTTATGTAATAAAACAATAATTAATGTGTATTAAAGAGCAAGGTTGTTATAATTGGTATCAAAGTAAAATTTTATTTATTTTTGGGATTATGATTAGAAAACTCCTTAAAAATACTTAAGGATAAAACTAAGTATAATAAAACATCCCTAAATTTTTCTAAATTATAGATTAAGTGGTTTATCAAGAAAATATATCCCTTTCTAGATATTACAGGTGGATGTAGCTCTAGAATAGATGTACATAGGGGTAAAACCTAAAAACACCGCATTGAGCTAGATTCAACCAGGAGATGGTGCATGAAAACAGGCCTGGATTCACACCTACTTTGAAACTTCTAGGGGATATTCTTTGGTTAATTCACAATATAATTACAGACCATTATTAAGGGAACAAAAAATACCCATACGAGTGTATGTTAAAAAATAGATCATGGATAACATATATTTAAGCCTAGAAATTCATAATTTAAGAAATAAATTTCATTTATAAGTTATCCATTTAATGTCACTGGATTCCCATTTATATGTTTAATAGTTTCAAAATTATCACCCCTAATTTTCCATTTATTCTAGCTAATTGCTGAAAATAGGAGGAGTCTGGTAAACAAATGATGTGAAGGGAAATGTGATCACTTCCCAAATGAGATTCCCAACTTGATGGGAGTAGGAATAGAGAAATTTGTGACAGTACTCTATGAGTTGACTTAGGTTATGAATAGAAAAATTTATTAAGAGGATCTTCTAAATCACCTTAAGAGATAACAAGCTAGAATTGAGACCATTATGTGAAAAAGGCCTCCAACTTTCAATGGATCACCTGATCCCTTAATTGTGGAATAATGGATCAACTCCATTGAGAAGATATTATCCATACTTCAATGTTATGATCAAGAGAATATTCTAATGTTTGTTTATCATATAGAGGGAGAAGATAATTAGTGGTGAAAATTGATCAATAATATGAAGCTTGAGGAATATATTGAAGTGATTGGGTGGTATGAATTCAAAAGAATGTTATTTTGAAAAATATTTTCCCCACACTCTATAACTTAAAATGGAAAGGGATTTCCTTACCCTTAATAAAAAAGATGAAAAATCTATGGGTCTGTATGAGGAAAACTTGAAAATACTTTCACGATATGCCTCTTGCATTTTCGTTACCCCTAAATGCATGTTTATCACTTCTTTGGTGGGATAAAACCTAGTTTTCAAAAATCTCTAGAAATTCGAGGCTTTAGTAACTATGAGGAAATTATTAGATGTTCCATCAAAGTCAAAATAGAGATTAGAGAATCTCAAGGTAATCACATGGATAAGAAGTGGAAAATGGAGTTTAATTCTTGAGGTTCGATGGGGAAATATAATGGTTCCAATAAATTTCAACATCCCACTTGAAAAAAGTGTTGAATGAAGTACCCAAGAAATTTTCTAAGGGGAACGAGGAAATGATTTAGGTGAGGGAAGGAAGGACACATAGTTAGCGATTTCCAATGGGATAATACCACTAATTTGATGGAGGAAAGTAATGTTAAAATCAACCTTTATTTCATTTTTTATTTTTTCAAATTCAAGGAACAAGGTCACTTTGCAAACCAATGCACTAAGCCAAGGGTTTTCATAGACAACCAACAACCTCTAAGAAAAAAAGGGAGAGCTTATGCCATCAAAATCGCTGAGGAGGATCCCAACAATGAAGTGATGAAAGGTACACTAGTTATTCATTAAAGAATAGTGAAAATAATTTTTTATTCTGGTTTTATGCATTCCTTCATATCATGACAGTTTAGTATAATGATTTAAACACCACCAAAAATCATATAAGTAGATTTGTTGGTGAAAATTGAGAATGAGGAAATTATTGCATCCCAAGTATATAACTCCTTCCCAGACAAAATTTGTGGGATTTACTTACCAGTGAACCTTGTGATCCCCCTTTAGTGGAATTTGATGCAATTATAGGTATGGATTGGCTTTCCCTATATATATCCAACATAAATTTCCATGAGAATGAAATCACTATCTGTATGATGAATTGTCCTACGATTTTCTACAAATAAAAGGTGAAGGATGAACCTTTTTTAGCTCCAACATCTTAATCATGGATATTATTTCCCTATTATCAATCTTATCTAGACCAAATGATTGAGTCTAAGGAAAATATCATCCATAGAGACATTCCCATTGTGAGGGAACACACTGATGTGTTTCCCGAAGAGTTTTCTAATCTTACTCCTAGTTGAGTGGTTGGATTTTAAATCAATCTTATACTTAGGGAATTTATATTATCTAAGACTCTGTATAGAATGAATATTGTGGAATTTGAGGAGTTTAAGAAACAACTATAAGAGAATCTAGATAAAGGGTTCATATTCCCAAGTAATTCACCTTGGGGTGAACTAGTCCTCTTCATCATGAAAAAGGATGGGTCAATGCGCCTTTGCATTAATTATTTTGCACTCAATAAGATCACGATAATGAATAAGTATCCTCTACCTTAGATTGATGAATTTTTTGATCAGCTACATGGATTATAATACTTCTCCAGGGTGGATGTTCTATCGGGATATTATTAAGTAAGGGTGAAGAAGGAGGATATCCCCTAGACCTCTTTCCATACAAGGTATGAGCACTACGAGTTCATAGTAATTCCATTCAAACTCACTAATAATCTAGTAATATTCATGGAATTGATGAATAGAGTATTTTTAGATTACCTTGAAAAATTTGTGGTTGTAATTATAGATGATATTCTAATATACTCCAAAAGTAAGGAGGATCATGAGGAGCATATAATCACTGTTCTAAAAACCATACAAAAAGTGAATATTTATGAAAATTACAAAAAACGTGAGTTTTGGTTTAAGGAAGTATCATTCTTGGGACATATTATCATTAAAAATGTGATATATGTGTACCCTTCAAATAAAAAATCAATTAAAGGATAGATTAATCCAATATCTATGATAAAAATCTATAGTTTCCTTTGATTAGATGGGTACTATCATTGATTTGTGATAAATTTATCATGATTTCCCAACCCTCTAACCAAGATAACACAAAAGGAAGTCAAGTTTGTTTGGAATGATGAATATGAAGAAAGTTTCATGGAGTTTAAAAAGAGTCTTATCACTACACCAGTACTCATAATACCCATGAGTGGATAAATTTTTGTAGTGTACAATAATGCTTCAAAGAAGAGCTTGGGCTGTGTGTTAATGTAAATTGAAAAAGTGATAGCCTATGCTTTAAATAAATTGAATGTTCATGAGTAGAAGTACCCAAATAATGATCTATAGTTATATTCAGTTATCTTTACATTAAAAATTTGGTGACATTATCTCTTTGCGGAGAAGTGTAAAATATATAGAGATCATAAGTGCCTAAAGTATATATTCACATAGAAAGAGTTGAATATGCACCAATGAAGATGGTTAAAGATGATAAAGTACTATGAATTATTAATCCACTACCATCCAATGATAGAAAATAAAGTAGAATATACTCTAATTATAAAGTATCCAAAAATTTTATCATTTATGAGAATTAATAAGGACACGATCTTCTTATAATTTAAAATGATGCACATGGGAATTATAAAAGAAGGAGCATCATCAATCCTTTCACAAATGATTTCTCAACTATACCTTATGGATAAGATAAAGGATGCTCAAATAAATTATATGAGAATTCAAAAAAAGGAATCTATAAGAAAATATAAATCCTTAGAGTTCAATTTTAATGAAGAAGGAGTTGTGAGATGAAGAAGGAGTTGTGAGATTTGAGTCACAACTATGTATACCATAAAATATTGAGTTAAAGAAGGAGCTGTTGGATTATGCACATCACTCAACCTTCTCCATACATTTAAGAAAAAAATGATGTATCGAGATCTTTAATATCACTAGTTTTGGGACAATATGAATAAAGATATCATAGAATATACATCAAGATATATTTTATGTCAGTAAGTGAAGATAGAAAGTCAAAAGTCCAAGGGGATGATGAAACCATTACCCATACCTACATGGAAATGGGAAAACATCACCATGGAATTTGTCACCGGTATTCTAAAAATATCAAGAAGAAATAATGATATATAGGTTGAGGTAGATCTTCTTACAAAGACTACTCACTTCCTTACAATTCGAGAGGACTTCTCACTTGATCAACTTGTAAGGACACACATTAGAGAAGTGGTGATGCTGCATGGGATAAAACTATCAATTGTATCTGATCAAGATCAAAGATTTATCTCTTAGTTCTGGAAGAGTATCCAAAATTCTCTAAATATTGAGTTGAAATTTAGTATGGAATATCACCCTCAAACTGATGGCCAATATGAGTTAACTATCTCTACACTCGAGGAAATTGAGAGCATGCTTAATTTAATTCAAAGAAGGATGGGATCAACATCTTTCCTTTGGTTGAGTTCTCATACAATAATATTTTTCACTCAAGAATCCAAATAGATCACTATGAATCCATTTATGAGAAAAGGTATAGAAAACCTGTATGTTGGGATGAATCTAGGGAATGAAAACTACTAGGTCCTAAAATGGTTGAGGAAATGGTGGAAAAGGTCAAGACCATTCAGAATCACATGAAGGCTGATCAGAGTTAACAGAAGAGCTATTCTATAAATCATTGATGTGACCTATATTTTGAGGTTGGAGACATGGTATTACTCTATATATCTCTATGGAATAAATTCATGATATCTTGGAAGAAGGGAAATCTTAGTCCAAGATACATCAATCCATTTGAGATCCTTGATCGCATCGAAATAATAACCTATCGACTAGAACTCCCACTTGACCTAACTTAAGGACATGATGTGTTCCACATATCAATCTTGAATAAGTACGTACTAGAACCCTCACATGTACTCAATCCAGAGGCAGTACCATTGGAGAATGATTAGGAGTAGCTAGTGAATATCTTAGTTTATAGAGACAAAGTTATACGAAATAAGAAAATGAACCCGGTCAAAGTGCTGTGGAGAAACCAAAATTTTGAAGAATAAATGTGGGAACTAGAGGAGGTGATAAAACAAAGTTACCCTCATCTATTTTAGTGTGTGAAAATAAAATTTTTAGTGTGAAAATTTTTAAGGGGGAATATTGTAACGACCCAAAATCTTATAAATACAATTTCTATTTTGATTTAATTAAAAATGTTATTTTATATTATGGATATAGAAAACACATGAAATAATTTGGTTTAATTATATACTATCATATCTCAAAAACCATTAATAATCTTTACCATTGATAAAATATCCATTGAATAGTGATCGTATGATTAGTATAAATACAGGGTTTTAACAAATCTAATTAACACAAAGGAAGTGATGACCTAAACTAGTAGTATTATACCATATGAATACTATTTATTAGAGATTATAAGGGATATAGAATTAATGGGATTTTCTCTTAACCAATCCCTAGCTGAGATCCGTCAACTTAAGCATGAGTGGAACCCTTTATAGGAGAAGTTCAATCTCATTAAGATCACGACCCAAACCATATACGCTGAACCACCCCACCATCGAGCACTTTACCCTCAGGGAGTTTTTCAGTGTACTAATGGGATATGTATCAAGACCCTTATAATATGAATATGTATATTGTATAGAATAATTAATATATTTTTATATTACTATTACTTTATAAATGATTTTTATTTTGATACAATAAAATACAAATTATATTTTTTGGGTAAAATTCAAATTTAATTAAGGAATTTATTTTGACGAATCAATGGATTTTTTAAATAAATAATATTTTATTGAAATATTATTATTAAATATTTTTATTAAATATAAATGATCATATATTTTTATGAATTTAAATGTAATTTTTATAAGGGTTTAAAAAATGTTATTGTAAAAAAACCCAATATTTCTCAATAAATATTGATTATTATTTTAAAAGTGAAAATTCACTTATTTAGAAAATTATTTAGATAAAATTAAAAATATATTTGGAATCATAATTTTAAAATTATCCAATGGTGAATTTTTCATAATTTTCCATGAGTCAAATTTTCAGGTAAAATTTAAATACGGTATAAATATATGGTATGTATTATGACACCATAATGACCCGGAAATGATGTAATAAACACTATAAAAGGTATAAAAGACTAAATATATGATTAAACTTTAAAATAATGTGATTTTAATTTTATTTTATTAATTTTACAAGGAATTTATGAATCTTTCAAAACCTATAAGATATTTTAATTTTTTAAAATCATTTCTTTAAGGACATTGCTCACTTCCAAATCATTAAGGGTAATATTTTAATAAGTCAGGAACTTGGAATAATAAAATAATTAAAACCAATCATATTTTGAAGAAACCATGTGAAAAAACTGTAGTAAGGTTTGTGGTTTTGATTACGTTATTATATAGAGTCCAAAACTTAGTTTTGAGAAATAATAAATAATTCCCCACTCATTTCCTATATAAACACACCCAAGATCCCATTTTAATTCACTCAAAAACCTTGGATCATGTACTTACTCTGAAATACCATCTCTAGAGTCATCCTAAGGTTATCACAAGATCTCAATAAGCTCCTCCTAAGAATTTGGAATCACCCTCTCAAGGTAAGGGATCCTCCCCTTCTCCTCTTTATTCAAGTATCTTCATTATCTTATGTATTTTATCTCCAATTACCAATGTTGGGATATATTATTACATATCACCCTTACTATAAATTTTATGTCTAAATTATGATATAACCCTTTATCTCTCATTAATCACTTCCATGAACATTTATACACCTCAATTATGCTGCTGAAATTCCACAACGATTTTTCATGCCAAAAAAATTATATAGTGAATACCCATAACCATTTTCTATCAAGGGTGTTAAACTTTATGAACTTATACTTATTTTATTTGGGACATAAATTTATTTATTCTACACTCCTTGATCATGGAATAAAATTTTATGATAAATGACTACATGTTTTATAATACATGTGGCACACTTACGTGTGAGAATGAAATGAAAGTGACGGTTGTGCCATAAATTATATAGCGCTCCAATGAATTGGGTAATGTTTTAGTCTCATGATATGTCATTAAATGGATTATAGTGAACTTAATATATCATGAGACTTTTTTCCGTCATGATTTCTTGGCATTTATCCTTGACCTATGTTTATGATGTAGTGTTTGAAGTTGTTAGCACATTTCCCATGTTGCCTTTACAATTATCATGTTATATCATGACTCATTGTTCATGTTTATGATTATCACTCATTTTATGACATATTTATATACCTATTGTATAACATGTATTATTTTCTTCATGTTATTCCATTTTTATTTCCTTATTGGGTTTTATAGATCACCCCTTTCTTATGTATGTCCCAAGGTTATCCCATGCAGTTTTAAGTATGAAGGAATAATATGAGCATATTAAGAAAATTTTAAATAAAGATGATGTATTACCTATTTTAAGTTGTTATGTAATGTACTAAATTCCTATAGGCACTATAATTATCTATCTTACATGTTATATTATGTGTACTGTTATATAATAAAACATGAATTAATGTGTATTAAATAGCATGGCTTTTATAGTTGGTATCAAATGATTTTTTTTGTTATTTTTGGGATTAGGATTAGAAAACTCTAGAGAAATCCTTAGGGATAAAACTAAGTATAATGAAACATACCTAATTTTTTTAAAGTATATAGTATGTGGTTTAAAAATAAAATATGTCCCCATCTAGATACTATAAGTGTATGTGGCTTTGGAATAGATGTAGATAGGGGTAAAACCCAAAAACACAGTGTTGAGATAGACTCGATCGGGAATTGGTGCACGAAAACAAGCTCATTAAGAACCAAAATCCTAGTTTTAATTGATAGAGAACATGCCTTACTTTATACCTAATTTGACACTCCCAATAGATATGCTTTGGTAAATTCACAAGATCATTACGAAACATTATTAATGCAATTAAAAATTACAATAAGAGTATATATTAGGAAATAGATCATGGATAACATAGATTGAAGCCTATAAATTCATAATTTACTAAATAAATTTTATTTATAATTTATCTCTTTAATTTAATTGGATTAATGTTTATGTGTTTTGTAGTTTCAAAATTCTCATCCCTAATTTTCCCTTTATTATAGACAATGGCTGGAAATAAGAAAAATAAGGTAAACAACAAATGTGAAGGGAAATGTGATGACTTCCCAAATGAGGTTTCCAACCTGATGATAGTAGGAAAAAAAATCTGTGATGAAAATATCTTAGTTTAATCAGGTTAAAAATAGAAACCTAGATCAGGAGGAGCTCCCAAATCCCCCTAAGATATAAAAATCTTCAATTGAGACCTTTATACGACAAAGGCCCCCAAATTTAAAAGGATAATCTAATCCCTTAATCACAAAACAATAGATCAACTCCATTGAGAATATTTTCTCTATCCTTCAATGCTTTGAGAAAGATAAGGTTATGATAGCTGTTTATTGAATAGTGGGAGAAACTAATCAGTGGTGGACATTGATCAAGAATATAAAGCCTAAGGAAGTAATTGAAGCGATAGATGTGCGGAATACCCGCATTTTTTTTTCAATAAATATTTTCCTCACACTATTTGACTTAAAATATAAAGGGATTTACTTTACATTAAGAAAAAATATGAAGAATCTATCAGTGTGTACTGAGAAAACTTCACAATACTTGCACGATATGACTTTGGATTTGTTATTACCCCTAAATTCAAAGTTGACCGCATCTTTGGTGGGATAAAACATAGTCTATGAAAATCCCTAGTGATATGAGAATTTGATAGTGTTTCCTAAAAGTAGAAATAGAGATCAGAGAATCTCATGGGTATTACATGGATAAGAAGTTGAAAGTGCACTTTAATTCTATAATTTTTATGGAGAAATCTAATGATGTTAAGAAATTTCAACAACTCACTTGTCAAAAGTGCAGAAAGAAGCACACAAAAAACTACCTAAGGGTAATGAGTAAATGCTTTAGGTGAGGGAAGTAAGGACACATAGCTAGAATTTTTTGACAAGATAATAACACTAATTCGATTGAGGAAAGGATTTTAGGATCAAGTTGATAAGAATGATTATCATATTCAGGTATTTTCTTTTTTTTTTTGTCAAGGAATCTTAAGAGGAAAAGAAATCACCTCACTTTTCAAAAGAGGATGATTGTATTGACCATCTTATTCAAGAAATTAAACTCAAAATTCTTAAGAAAGTCCATCAGTTTGAAAAGATGATGTATAAAATAAAAGGTTCATATAACTCACCATGATTTCATAATGAAAGAAAAACCATAATGAGGAAAATAATTGGATTTATCATGGATCCTATTGAAATATGATGACGATTTACTATTTTGGAAATCTTAAAAATCATAAGTTGTTTGGAAAACTTGTGGTACTATCTTAATAAAATAAAGGAAGAGTGATTGCAATCATATTTAGGACAATAATATTCAGGGTTGGAAGGAAAGAAATATATTGTTAGAAGAATGGGAAGTTATAATGATTTCCATTATAATTTAGATGATTCTAAAGATGATATTCAATGTAATCAAAGTCATTAAGGAAGTCATGCTTACAGGAAAATGTTTATGTAAGAATAAATATTTTTGAAGTAAAAGCTTTCAGGTTTTAGATCATCAGATTAATATTTGTTTGAAGGTTAGGAAGGCTTGCTTGATTAAAATGTGAGAAATCAAAGGTGTTGGTTTTCAGTAAAATAAAAAGACAAAATATTTAAATCTTCAAAGATATAATTTGATGAGAATCATAATTATAAAAGAGAAATAATTTGAGTGATGAAATTTCATTGGTATCATATTTAGAAAAGAAGGAAGTTTATTAATTCAAAGCTGTTGATACTAATCCATCAAATTTGGTATGCCATCACAATCATCAATAGATTTTTTTTTCATTGGTAGCTATTGTGACCAATGAAAATGAAAAATAAGTAAATTTTTTGGGGGATGATACAAAAATAAATTAAAATATCAATCAATAATGTCGTCAACCATTTCCATCAAGATGAATTTATGGATATTTTTTTTAACCAGTGGGTCAAGAGAAAGAAGATTTTCCTTAATATTTGATATATTATCACGTGGTTTAAGAGTCATCGTATTGAAGTTGAATCTGATTATTGAAATGAATCTAATAATGATAAATTTATGTAACATGACATTGATAACTTAATCAGATTCAGGAATATATTTCTGAAGAAAAGAAGAAAGAAAAATCTTGGTTGGATAATTTTGGAAGTGTTATTACAGGGGGACATGAATATTTCTTAAACAGTTTGAATAATATGCTATCTTCATCGTAATGAAGAAATTAGAATGAGTATATTGATTTTCCAATTGGTGTAGAGAAACCTAATGGGATGCATTCAGTTTTGATTCATTTGAAAGTGGGTTAAGAAAATTGGAGTGACCAAACTCCCTCAACATAATAAAGAATTTATAATAGAAAATCAGAATTGGAATCAGAATTACGTTTTCTAAGAAGATCAAATCTGTCTATTTATTCATATATGAAAGTGATATATAGTATCATAATGATATTGGGGAATAAAAATAGAGAATAAGAATCATAATAAAGTGTTTTAAAGAAGTCACAAGAGAGATGAATTTTTAAGAATATTCGAGAAGGTTTGAGAAGAATTGAGAAGCATTGATGTAGTCATTGATGCATCCTGAATTCAATGGAAATAGAGATTTTGGGAAATTGGGTTGTGTTGGAAAAATTTTCATAATCTCACCCAAACTGGATTTGGCTCACCTATAAAAGGATAAAGTACACTGTATTTTTCCTAACACAAGTACTGTTCACAGGTGAAGAGAGAGAAGCTCCAAATTTCTTGGGAGAAGAAGATTTTGGATTAGACATTCTTGAGAAAGTTAGTTAGACAGAAGAATAAAGGATAAGAGATAAGATCATATTCAGGGTTTCTAGATCAGAATGAGAAATTAGCCTAGTATTTCTTGATTTAGACTAAATCAGTTCAGAATTGTCTTAGTTGTATTATGACAGATCTATTTTTTCATATTGAGTAATTGGACTTGGGAATCATACTATGAAATCATACTAAGTATCATTACAAATTCTATGAATTTATTTCTTATTACTGGGTAAGAAAGTAAATAATTGTCTTGAAGCTTATATTTCTGTGAAAGTTGATTAATCATAACCATAACATGATTTTTATAAAAACTTTATGTTACATATTCATACTACTTAAAGCACATTCACTATTGTATTGAATATAGTGCTACATGGGTGTAAGGGCATATCCTACTCATTATATTCCACATAAATTGATTATTTTCGAGTGGATTGTGTGGTGTTGGATTATTTCCAAACCATACCAAGGATGTATGTACTCTTGTTGAGTATTGAACCTTGTAAATTCTTATGTACCTATGAATGTGTGTTTGTTTTGTTTTTAGTAGGGAAATAAATCTTTAATAGGAGGATAAGGTTGTTTCATAAGTAAGGAAACATAAAAGAAAATGATATAACTAATTCAACCCTACCCTCTGAGTGATACAAATATCTTGACTGGGAAATTACAAAGGAATAATCTATTAAAACCTTAGTTCATTATTCATTATTTAAGCTATAAGTAATAAGGGAACTTTGCAAACAAATTCACTAAGCCAAGGGTTTTCAGATAAAACCAACAACCTCTAATGAAACATGTGAGAACTTATGCTATCACAACCATTGATGAGGATCCTAACAAAGAATTGGTGACATGTATGCTAGTTATTGTTTCAATAATATCAAATTTACTTTTTGATTCTTGTTATAAAAATTCCTTCATATCATTCAAGTTTATTATAACTATTAAAACACCACCACAAAACATGGAAGTATACCTGTTAGTGGAAATAGAGAATGGGGAAATTATTTCATCCTAAGTATATAACTCCCACCCTATTAAATTTTTTGGGATGAACTTACCAGTGAACCTTTTGATACTACCTTTAGTTGAATTTGATGCAATTATAGGTATTTATGAGTTTACCTATATAAAACCAACATAAATATCCATGATAAGTAAATCTCTCTCTATATCTAAATTCGTCCTTCAATTCTGTAAAATGCAAGGATAATGATGAATCTTATTTAGTACCAACATCTCAATCATGGATATTATTTCCCTATTAGAAAGAATATATTTCTAAAATGATTTATTCTATAGAAAATATCATCCTAAAAGACCTTCCTATTATGAGGGAAAAAATTGATGTGTTTCTAGAAGAATTTTCTGATCTTCCTCCTAGATGAGAGGTTTAATTTTTAATCAATCTTATACCAGGGGAATTTACATTATACAAGAATCCATATTGAATGGATTTTGTGGATCTTGAGAACCTAAAGAAATAACTATATGAGAATCTAGATAAAGGGTTTATAAGCCCAAGTTCTTCACTTTGGGGTACACCAGTCCTCTTCATCAAGAAGAAGGATGGGTCAATACAGCTTTTAATTGATTATCATGAGCTCAAAAAGATCAAAATAAAGAATAATTATCCTCTACCATAGATTGAAGACTTGTTCAATTAGATAAGTAGAGAACAATACTTCTCCAAGGTGGATATTCATTCAGGATATTATTAAGTAAGGGTGAAGAAGTAGGATATCCCCAAGACTGCTTTCTATACAAGGTATGCACGCTATGAGTTCTTAGTAATTTCATTTGGACTCACTAATTCTCTATAAATATTCATGTAATTGATGAATAGAGTCTTTATATATTACCTCAAAAAAAATTTGGTAGTCCTTATTGATGATATTATAATATACTCTAAAATCAAGGAGGAGCATGATGAGAATCTGAGCACTCTGCTAAAAACCTAAAAAAATGAGAACTTTATGAAAAGTAAAACAAATATGAGTTTTGGTTGAAGAATTTATCATTATTGGGAAATATTATAACAATTAATGGGATATCTATGGAACCTTAAAATATATAAGCAATTGAAGGATGTTCAAGGCCAACATTTGTGAAAAAAACCCGTAGTTTCATTGGATTAACTGGGTACTATCATCGATTTGTGAGAAATTTCTTGCAATTATCAAACCCTCTAACCAAGATAACTTGGAAGGGAGTAATTTTTTTTTTGGAATTACGAATATGAATATATATTCAAGGAGTTGAAAATTATTCTTATTACTGTATTGGTACTCACACTACCCACTAGTGGAGAACTTTTCATAGTGTAAAGAGATTCTTAGAATAATGGATTGGGCTGTGTGTTAATGAAAAATGAAAAAGTGATAGGATATGATTCAAGGAAATTGAATCTTCATGAATAAAACTACCCAAAAAATGAACTAGAGTTAGTTGTAGTGATCTTCACATTGAAAATCTAATAGAATTACCTCTTTGGGGATAGGTGTGAAATATATACGGATCAAAAGAGTGTCAAGTATATATTCACATAGAAATAGATAAATATTCACCAATGGAGATGGATAAAGCTAATTAAGGAATAAAAATTCTCAATCCATTATTATATTAGGAAAGAAAATAAATTGGTAGATGTTCTAAGTAAAAAGGATCCAATAATTTTATCACTTATGAGAATTTAAAAGGATATGATCTTCTTAAACTTGAAAAGGATGGACATGAGAATCATAAAGGAAGGAACACCATTAATAATTTCAAAAATGGTTTCTCAACAAAACCATATAGAGAAGATAAAGTATGATCAAAGAGATGATGGGGGAATTTATAAAAAATAGAAGCTACAAGAAAAGGTAAATCCTCAGAGTTTAATGTTAATGAAGAAGGAGTTGTGGGATTTGGGTTTTGACTATGTTTAACATCAAATATGAGTTAAATAAGAAGTTGTTAGATGATGCAGATAGCCCGACCTTCTACACCTATCCAAGAAGCACAAATATGTATGAATATCTCTAAGAGTACTATTGGTGGGACAATATGAGTAAGGAGATCATAGAATATACATCAAAATGTCTTGTATGTTAGTAAGTGAAGGAATAAAGGAAAACATTCTAAGGGGATGATGAAATCATTACCCATACCTACATGGAAATGGGAAAAGATCCCCATGTACTTTGTTACTATTTATTTAAGACATCAAGAGTAAATAATTCTATATGGGTTTAGGTGGGTTGTCTTAAAAATATTTCTAACTTCATTACAATTAGAGAGGAATTATCACTTGATCAACTTACAAGGACATACATTAGAGAAGTGGTGAGGCTATATGGGACACCACTATTGATTTTATTTGATTGAGATATAAGATTTACTTGCATATTATAGTAGAGTTTCGAACATGTTCTAAATACTGAGCTAAGCTTCATCATAACATATCACCCTCAAACTGATGGGCAATCTGAGTGGACTATCTAAAAACACAAGTAAATTTTGAGATCATGCCCAATTTAATTCAAATGATGATGGTATCATCATCTTCCCCTGGTCGAGTTATCATAGAATAATTGTTTCTTCTCAATCATCCAAATGGCTCCCAATGAAGCCCTTTATGGGAAGAGGTTTAGAACAACTAGATGATGGGATGAAGTTGGGGAACACAAACTGATAGGACTTGTAATGGTTGAAGAAATGGTGGAAAAGGTCAAGACCATTTAGTAGCACATCAAGGCTTCTCAGAGTCGTTAGAAGATCTATACTAACAATCATCGATGAGACCTAGAGTTTGATATTGGATACATGGTATTTCTATGCACATCTCCATGGAATAAAGTCATGAGATTTGGGAATAAGGTAAAGCTTAGTCCAAGATACATCAATCATTTTGAGATCCTTGATTGCATTGGAATGGTGTCCTATTAACTAGAACTCCCACATAACATATCTCCAGTACATGATGTGTTCCACATATCAATATTAAGGAAGTATATACCAATACCCTAACATGTACTAAATCTAGATATGGTACCATTGGAGAATGATCTTTCCTATGAGTATCAGGAAGTGAAGATCTTAGATCATAGAGACAAAGTCCTACATAATAAGACAATGTACACAGTCAAAGTTCTATGGAGAAATTAAAAGTTTGAAGAAGAAATGTGGGGACCATAGGAGGTTATGAAATAAAGTTACCCTCATATTTTTTAGTGTTTGAAATAAAAATTTTGGGGGTTAAATTTCTTAAGGTGGAATATTGTAACACCCTGAACTTTTATAAATAAAATTCATGTTGTGATTTAATTAAGTGCATTATTATATATTATGGATACAGAAAACACATGAACTTATTTGGTTTCATTATATCCTATTAGATTTAAAAAACTTTTAAGCATCTTTATCTTTGATAAAATATCCATTGAACAATGATCACATTATTAGTATAAATATAGGGTTTTAACAAATCCAATTGGAAAGGACAAAGAAAGTGATAAACTCAACTAGTAGAATCATACCCTATGAATCCTTGTTATAATAGATTTTGAGGGGGATAACATCAATGGGATTATCCCTTGACCATGCCTAAGTTTATATCTAGTAACTTAAGCACGAGTGAAATCGTTTTTGGGAGAAGTTCAAGCTCATCAAGATCACGAACAAACCATGTACGCCGAACCACCCCATGAAAGTCTCACTATCGCACACCTTACACTTAGGTAATTGGATGGTGTAATAAATGGATATGTATCAAGACCCTAAAAATATGAATAAGTATATTGTATAGAACAATGAATATATTTTCATATTATTATTACTTCATAAATGATTTTGATTTTGATACAATAAAATACATATTGTATTTTTGGGTAAAATTCAAATCCATTAAAGGAATTTATTTAAATTAATTAATGTATTTTTAAAATAAATAATATTTTATTGAAATATTATTATTAAATAATTTTTATTAAATACAAATTATCATATATTTTTTATGAAGACAAATGTAAATTTATAAGGTTTTGAAAACTGTTATTGTTAAAAAACCCAGCATTTCTTAATAACTATTGATTCTTATTTTAAAAGTGAAAATTAAATTTTTTAGAAAATTATTTAGATAAAATTAATATTATTTTTGGAATAAAATTTTCAAAATTACCCAATGGTTAATTTTTCATAATTTTATGAGACAATTGAATTTTTGGATAAAATTTAAATATGGTATTAATATACAATGTGTATTACGAAACCATAATGACCCAAAAATGATGTAATAAATTCTATAAAAGGAATCCAAGACCAAATATATATTTAAACTTTAAAATAATTTTATTTTTAGCATATTTTATTAAATTTATAAAGCCTTTATGAATCCACCAAAATCTATAATATATTTTAAGGTTTGAAAATCATTTTTTAAGGACATGACTCACTTCCACATAAAAAAGGGTAATATTTTAATAATTTTAGGACTTGGAATAATAAAATAATTAAAAAAATACTCTTTGGTAGAAACCATGGGCAAAAACCATGGTAAGATTTATGGTTTTGATTAATTTATTATATAGATTACAAAACCTAAGTTTGAGAAATAATAAAGAATTTCACAATCATTTCCTATATAATCAACATAATTTCCCATTTAAATTAACTAAAAAATATTAAAAAATTTTATTTAATATTACCACCCTCTCTATAGTCCTCCCAAGGTCCCCCCAAGTTCTCTATAAGCTCCTCCCAATCATTTGGAATCACCCTCTCAAGGTAAGGGATCCTATCCTTCTCCTCTTTATTCAAGTATCTTCATTATATTAATTCTTTTATCTAAAATTACTAATGTTGGGATGTGCTCTTAAATATACCCCTTACTATAAATTTTATGTATAAATGATGAGAGAAACATTTCACCCTCATTAAGCCCTTACATGAACATTTATACCCCCCTTATGCTGCTGAAATTCCACCATGTTTTTTCATGCCAAATCAATTTTGTAGTGAATAACCATACCCATTTCCTATAAAGGGTGTTAAAATTTATGAAATTATACTTATTTTATTGGATACTTACATTTATTTATTCTATAATCCTTAATTGTGGAATACAATTTGATGAAAAATGATTCCATGTTTTATGATCTATGTGGCACACTTATGCATGATAATGAAATGAAAGTGATGAGTGAACCCAAAATTATATAACACTCTAATGAATTTGGTAATGTTTTAGTCTCTTGAGACATAATTAAATAGATTTGGGAGTGAACATAATCCATCAAACTACTTTTTCCATCATTATGTCTTGGCATTTATCCTTAACATATGTTTATGATGCAATGTTTTAAGTTGTTGCCACATTTACCATGTTTCCCTAATGATTATCATGTTATATCATGCCTCATTATTCATGTTTATGATTATCACTACTTTTATGAACCATTTATATTACTATTGTATAACATTTATTACTTTCTTCATGTTATGACATGTTTATTCCCTTACTGGGCTTTATAGATCACACATTTCTTATGTATGTCTCCAGGTTATCCCACATAGTTTTAAGTATGAAGGAATAATATGAGCATTTTAAGGAATTTTTCAATAAGGACGATATATTACCTATTTTAAGTTGTTATGTAATGTAACTAATTCCCAAATACACTAGTATTCTTGATCTTCTGGGTTGTATTTTGTGTACTCTGATATAGTAAAACATGAATTAATGTGTATTAAAGAGTAGGGTTGTTATAGTAGGTGAATGTATTTTATTTTAGCATCTTTGTGATTGTGATGATTTGGGCTCTCATCATGGAAGGGAACTTGAAAGAGGTCCTAAGTAGCGGCCTTACAGTTTCAGTAGGGAAATTTATGAGCTCTTTGTCTGGTAGTAGGAATCTCCACTACGATAGTTACCATTAGGAAGGTTTTGGACAAATAATATAGGGCACTAGGTAGTAATCTTAGAACCATGGTCCGTTGTAGTGTTTTAATTGGGTAATGTCTAGACACAAGAACCATCAGTGTCCTTTCCCCATTATCCCACAATAGAAAAGTATTGGAAGGGGATCAGAGAAGGCACCTAGGTCAGGGGGACATAGTTTATCCGCAACATACTGGTAGTTGGAGTTGCACTGGATGTTTAGGATGTGGTAGGGGAAGTGGTATGCCAACGCATGACCAATAATACCATTCAGATGGAATAACACAAGGGATTAAGACTAGAGCCTAGGGTATAGGGGAGAGTCAGCTATATACTATGCAATCCACTTTAGCTAGTTTGGATGTAGAACCTTCTACCATCATAGGTACTATTATTGTATCATCTACCCCTACTTTCATTTTTTTTGATATAGGAGCATTGCATTCCTTTTTATCTACTCAATTTTCCAGTGGTTTGTTTTTGGTTATGGAGCATTTGGATAGAGTTATGACCATCAATATGCCATTGGGAGTGCAATCAGATGATATCAAGCATTACAAGGATCATTTTATTAAAATTGGTGGCTACTATTTTATTTGGGAGCTGTTTGTATTGGAAATGCACGAATTTGATTTGATTCATTATATATATTGGCTAGTTATATACCAGGATCATATCAATTATTATCAAAGAAGAGTTACATTTCTATCTCTATAAGGGTGAAACTATACTCACTAGGGTGAGTGGGATTTTCAGGCTGGTCCTATTAGACCAATTCAATATAGATTAGATTTTATCATGGATCAGATAGTAATACTTGTTTTTAATAAGAGTGAAATACAATAAGGTGATTTTCCTCCAATTGTAAACCAATTTTAGAATGTATTTCCAGAATAATTATTCAGATTACTACCCAATCAGGACATTGAGTTCATGATTGAGTTAGTTCTGAGAGTTGAACCAATTTTTATCCCACCATACAGAATGACATCAATAGAGATTCATGATTTAAAGTTTAGTTTTAATACCTATAAGATAAAGGATTCATATGAACTAGTACTTCCATGTGGGTTTCTCTTATTATTTTTACCAATAAAACTAACGGGACTTTGTTCTTATATGTGAATTATTGGATATTAAACTAGTTGATGGTCAAGAACCGGTATCCCATTCCATGCATCGAAGATATCTTCGATTAGATAAGAGGTGTTAGGATCTTATCCAATATTTAATTGTTGTCAGATTACCATAAGTTTAGAGTGATATCATCTTACATACCTCATACTTCTTTTAGGAGCAGGTATTCCTTATATGAGTTTGTGGTGATACCATTCGGTCTAACGGATGCATCGACAATATTCATGGATTTGATGAATAAAATCTTCAATACATTATTGGATCAATTTGTGATGTTTTTCATAAATGTTTTTAGTGTAATCCCAATTAGTATATGATCATGCCTGACATCTTAACATAATCTTGAGTACACTTGGAGAGCATCTAGTTTATGTCAGTCTACTAAAAAGTAGCTTCTGGATTGATTGAGTGTGCTTCTTGGGACATGTAATATCAAAGGATAGATTGGTAGTGGAACCATAAAAAGTTTCAAACATCCTATCTTGGGAGAAAACCAAGAACATATTTCAGATTCTGGGTTTTCTAGGTTTAACAGTCTATTATCAGTGTTTCATTTAGGACTTCTCCCATTTGGAAGCACTGATGTCTGGAATGACCAATAATGGGATGAAGTTTTTTTCTAGATACTTTCAAGGGATATTTACAAGACATGAATATTAGGATGATCTCAGTATTGGTCCTCACTTTTTCTAATTCATACAAGGATTACCATGTACTATGATGCATTCGGAGTTAGACTCGAAGTAGTTCTGATGCAGTAGGATCGAGTGGTTTCTTATAGCTCTAGATAGATGAGACCACATGAGAGGAATGACCCTAATCATGATATGGAGTTAGATATGGTAGTAAATTTCCAAAGATTTTGGAGATGATATTTTTTGGTTGATAGGTTTATGTTGTACACATACTACAAGATCCTTAAGTATATCTTTTCCCAACGATAACTGAACCTTTATAAGAGAGAAAGGTAAATGTCATTTTCTATGCTTTGAGATAAAATCCACAAAGATAAAAAGTTTGGGAGTCTTGAAAAGAGTGGAATCTAATGGAAGTATTTGAAGACATGTATCTCAATGTTTAGGAGTCCCATGGATGGGTAGCTCTGACTTCAAAATCTGTTATACCCATGATTTTAGACTAGATAAAGATAGCGCAATTATCTGATTCAGAGGGCTTAACTCTGAGGGATAACTTTTATGGCGTGGAGCCACCATCAGGATGGTCTCTTGAAAATGGAGATTTTTTTAATTTATGAGTCCAATCATGGGTTCCTATAGGTTTTCATGAGAAGATAATGAGAGAGTTTCATTCTTCTAGATGGTTGGTGAATCCAGGCCAGAAAAATATGTATCATGATCTCCACAGACAATACTAGTGTCAAAGAATGAAAAAGGAGATAACAAGATTTATGTAGAGATGTATCACTTGTCATTAAGTTAAGGTAAAAAATCTAAGGAATGAAGGGTTTTTTAAGCATATACCCATTCTATAATGGAAGTGGGATGATTTAACTATAGAATTTGTAAAAGGATTACCTAGGACACCCTAAAATAATGGTAAAGTATGTGTGATCATGGATCAACTGATGAAGGTATCCCACTTATTTCCTATTAAGAGACCTTCACCATTGATGATTTGAGTAGTATCTATGTGTGGGAGATAGTTAAACTTTAAATTTTCCTGAGGAGTATAATTTATATCCTAGATCCTTGTTTCACATCTTGAATTTGTTAGGGTATTTAGAAGGCTTTGTGATTTTAGGTACTTCTGAGTACAACCCATCATATTTAGACTAATTGAAAATCTGAGTGGATGATTTAGATTCTTGAGGATATGTTGCGAGGATGTATTTTGTAATTATTGTGGTTCTTGGGAGCATTATATATCACTCGTGGAGTTATCTTATAATAATAGTTTCTAAGAATAAATCAAAAAGAATCATTTAGTGGACTTTTATGGGAGGCCATACCATTTGTATATTTTTAGGTTAGAGGTAGGAAAGTTAGAGTTTATCAGAATTGGTCTCATTCATGAGATGTCTAAGATGGTTCAATTGATTATAAATTTGTTGGTGACTATGAATATCCAGCAGAATTCATACACTGACCATTGAAGATGAAATCTTGAGTTTTAGTTTGTTCATCATGTTTTCTTTCGGGTGCCATCTAGGCTAGGAAATGTCGTATCAAGAATCTGGGGAAGCTAGCACCTAGGTCTATTAGGCCGTTTGAGATAGCGGAAAGGGTCTATCCATTGGCATAATGTAGTACCCCAAGTTTCTATTATGTAACCCTTAATTAATTATTTTTATGGTTATATAGTGTAAAGATTATAGTTGGTATATTTAGGAGAACTTTGGAAATGTTTTTTGAGATAAAGAGAAGTCACACTGTGGAACACGGTTTGTCTAACCGTTCATCCAAACCATGAAAAATGGAAAGTTTGAGGAAGATATATTTAGAATGGTGTGTGCATAGTTATAGAAACTGTGTGAGGAGGCTATGCGAGGGTCTTCCTAGGCAGTAGCTAATGCATATTTAACACAGAGTTTGTCTAACCATGCAAACTAACCATGCAGATGTTTTAAGTGAGATCCTAAAAAAGTGTATCTCACACATTTTTGCCTTTAAGTGGTTCATTTTTGATTATAAGTGGCCATAAATCGGGATTTTTCTTCTTATAAGGCCGGATATGTTTCTCCCATTAGTCTGAAGGTGATCTGAAGGCTTCCCTTGGTGAATCAAAGATTGATTCTTGAGGTATGTGGTTGTTCTTCTTTGTTCTTGATCAGTTTCTTAGATATACTTAGATATACTTCTATTATTCTCTTAGTTTCTTATATATATGCCCATTATGGGTAGATCTATATAGGTGCTTGGATTCCAAATATGATGATATTTGGTCTTGATATTTCTAGGAGAAGAGATCTAAGGTGGGTTCTTGGAGAATCGACTCGGTTTGCTTGTGCGTTCTTCGTTCATTAGGGTTTTTCGTCAAAACCTTCGAGGTAGGAGGATTATTTCTCGACTCCAATTAGTAGAAATGATTGGAATGATTTCAAATAGAATTTTTGGTGTTGAATTTATTATTATTTGGTTATTTAACACTTGTTGGAAACCTTTTTGAGTGATGGTTGTGGAATCTAGAAAATTGGGTGTTTGAGTAAAATGCTTTTGCTCTTGGTTTTAAAATATGTATTTTAAAAAGAAGATTTTTCTGGATTTTTGAAACATAAAATAGATTAGATGTTTTCAATAAAAGAAAATGTTTTATTTAAATGAAATTATTTCTTTAAAATTGGTTGTGATTTGGTTTTTAATAAAAGTTCAGTTTTATTGAAGTGGTTTATTTTGGAAATGGAAATATTTGGAATAAATGGTGTTGGTGTGAGTTCATGATTAACAGGACCTTCATAAAGTACGAGTACCATTAGGGTACAAGTGACATGAATTTCGATCAGGGGCACCTGTCATTGGGACACAAGGTGATTGGATAAGAGACCACTCATGAGTATGGAACTGTCAAACGAAGCATGCATGTGTGGGTGTGTTGTAAACTATGGAATGGGTATGAAAAATTATAATAATAATTGGTTTTAAATATTTTATTAGTTATTTTTCTATAAAAATAACTTTCTAGAAATTTGTTTCACTTAGTTTTGTTTTCAATTGGTTATAAACGGTTTTTTGAAACTTGTTTATTTTTGGTTATAAATTGTTTTGGTAAATTTATTTATATAAACTATTTTATATAAATGTGGATAAATTTTCTATCCTAGTGGATTGAGTAGGGAAGTCATTAGATAAAACCTAATGAGTTTTATACTCACCCCTACTTTGGAACTTTGGTTCTTTTGTAGATTCTATCTTTTAGGATAGGGGAAAAGGTAACGTTTCCCACATTTTTAGAACTACCTCATGATACTTGGGCTGTTCGGTGATGGTGGAGATTAAAGATTGTGGAACATAGAGTCTTGTGACCTATTTAGAGTCTTGAGTTGTATATCCACTATTTACTTTGATACTTGTTTGGTCTTCCACTATTGCACACTTTGATGTGGTTTTGAGATACATGAAGTTGTTGAGTTGTCTTTATTTTATTCCTGCATCATTTAGTAAATGGTTTTGTTATGGTTGTTAGTTTATTGGTTTATTTACTAAAAGTTAAATCATTCCCCACTTGTATTTTAAACCCTTATACATTTATTTCTAGCCTTTGGTATCTTGGGGATGTCACTTAAGGACAAGTAATGACTCATTGTGCTCTCAAGTCAATGAGAATGAGCGGGTCATTACAAATGGTATCGGTCTGTTCCTTCCTTGGTAATACAAATGATATAAACTTGTTTGGTTCTTTACTAACAAGTAGTCATCAGTGTTATTAGTCTTGGAGTTGAAATTCCTTATTGTATATCCTTTAGGATGAAAAATTAGATAAGATTAGGATTGTGATAAATTAAAATGTATAACCTAAAAGGATGTAGCTAACCTTTTTATGCTGAACTTTAAGTTACCAAGGAGTTGGGTACATAAGTGTTTGGAGACACTTACAGGATATAAGAATCCCATTTTCATGGTTTTATCCAATGAGACGAGAATGAAATACATTTTATAGGAATGAATTTCCACTAGGAGTGCATACATAATTTCTAGGAATGATTCATGTTGTGAAAAAGTGCTGTTTTTTGAAAAGGTATGATTTTTTTTCTTTTTCAAATGAAAGATTTTGAAAAAGGGAATGCTTATGGTATTTTGAAAATGGTTTAATTTTCAAAATCATGTTGAATGTTTTAAAAAATGGTTGAACACGGAAAAAAGGGTTGTTTTGGAAAACAATGTTGTGATAGTTAATGTGATAGAATTTGAAATGCTAAGACATCTATTTCTAGAGAGTGATATTCACAGAGTTTGTTGTTGGTTTAGAAAATGGCACCCAATAGTCGTTGTCAAAAAAAAAAAACATGAAGAAGTGATGGAGAATGTGGTTTCACATGAACCATAGGTGAACCAAGAGCCGGTTCAGAGTATTTTTTATGATTTTCAAGCTGCAGACACAGGAAACTAGAGGAATGAGCCAAGGCATGTGGATCATACCATCTAGTTAATGAAGAAGAATCCACCTAACTTATGGGGTGATTATGAACCCAAGAAGGTGGATGTGTGTTTGAGTAGGATGAATCATATATTTTACTTCATCAGCACACCATTATATATAAAGGTAAATCTGGAGACGTATATGCTTGAGGATCTTGCACGCTAGTGGTGGGATTTAGCAGTGCATGCTAAATTGGATGAAGGTCTTACATGGGGGGATTTTGAGGAATTTTTCAATAAATAATTCTATCCTCACACATTTAAGATCCAAAAAACAACGGACTTATTCAAACTGAAACAAGAGAGTCTCTTTATCATAGAGTATGCAGCTAAATTCATGAATTTAGTCCATTTTTAACCAGAGTTTGCAGCAAGTGCATCTTTGAAGGCACACATATTTGAATCAGGGATACGACAAGAGATTCAATCGAAGATTACGGTGCTATGTATTATAGATTATACAGAGATGGTGAACAGAGAAACTATGGATAAACATGATATCTCGATATCTATGGGAGGAGGTATGATGATACCTAGAAGAAACGGAAAGAACTCAACCACTGGGAACAAGCAGAAAAGGGACACCTATTTTCAAGGTGGATGTAACACCCCAAGAATTCATAATGTGTTATTTCTTCAAAATAATTCAATAACTTGCACTACACGCAACACCGAGTTCAATCACACCATGACTTACAAAAAAAAAATCCATTAAAAGAGGTCATGAATAGCATTAACTACATTTTAAACTTTATATAATCCTTATAATTTTTCCATATTATGAGTATCTTAGACATAATGCAAGAACAAATTCATTTTCAGTATTGCACTTTTATCAACTTTTAATAGTGAACCCTTTTTAAATACAATATTTTAAACTTTTTGACTAAATGGGGACATCAAAAATTTAAAATGAAACATCCCAAGCTTCTATGGTACGCTTCTCTTTGAATAATGCGATAGCGTGTGTTGTACGCAACACCGAGTTCTAACAACCAATCAAACTAGCCGTTATGAATAGTAATACCTACTTTTTAAAATTATATATATTTTATATTTCAAAATGGACTTCATTTTTGGATTCGGAATATCTAATTTAGCGTAAGGTGAAATTTTGGTACTTTTCGGATAACTTTCATATTTTGATGAATAGTGAAAATTACTAAATTTTAATTAAAAACAACTTTTTTAATCAAAATAATTAATAGTGATAAATTATGAATTTGATTGGTTTTAAAGTATATTTAGAATATATTTTTACCATTTAATATAATGTTGGTCATTGGACATAATTTTACAATTAAACCGAACATAAACAAGTGTCAATCTTTTGATAGTTATTATCTCTTAAAAACACGCTTTTTGTTTTGACAGCGGGAATTAATTTTAAATTAATTTATGACACTTCTGTGTTTTGAATTTAGAAAAATGGATTCCATATTTGGAATCAGGATGTTCAAATTTTGTAAATAGGTAACTTTTATTTTTAGACATTTTGAATAATTACTGCGGTAAATATTTTATTTACCATGGTTAAGGGTAAATCCGATAAATAAGGGTTAAAAAAATAATATTATAATAATACTAAATTACCCTAAAACGTGTCTTAACCCTATTGGTTGATACATGGTCGACCATGGGCATCTTTGGGTCTATTTTGGGACCCCATGGATCCACTTGTAAGTGATAATGACACTTTATTTTAATTAAGTCAAAATGAATACAAAAATGACACAAGCATATATCTTTTAGCAAAACAATTGTTACATAGGGATATATATGTTTTATTTTAGATTATAAATATTCATTAGAAAGATAAAAAGATTTCCTACATAATTATATTTTATTTATAATTTTTAGACATTAAATAATTTATTTTATTTATGACACAATGATGATGCAGTAATTACTATAATAGTGAAAAATTAAAATAATTGATATTATAAATACCCAAATAAATATAATATGAAACATTTAATGCATTAAACTAATTCTCTAGGATAATAGGATATATTAGGATTGATTTAATTTACTTTGTTCGAAGTAATCAACCTGTTATGAGTTTCAAAAAAATCAACTATTGAATAGTGTCAAAATTGACATAAAAGAGTTTTTAAAACAAATATTATATTATTAATTGATATTAAATTCCTAAAAATCTAAGGTTCGGCCAAGAGACTTATATCATGATAGGTGTATCATTAATGGACCACTTGTGGGTCTCTTGTATGTATATGGTAAGTTTATTAACCATATTATATAAAAATACAAAGAGACATTGTAAAAGTGAAACTAATTAACTTAAAGTTAATACTTAAAGATAAGGTTAATATAAGTACCCAAACCTGTATAAATTCTATTGGTTGAGTTGTTTTCGACCCATACCCACCTTAACCTTTGAATAGTCAACTTTGGAGCCATTGGAAACCGATTATGAATTTATTATAAACTAATATCTATAGCTTTTCCAAAGGTGCCCCTCACCCCTCTTATAAAAGGGAACTCCTCCTTCCCATTTCTTCACACCTTCAAAGCCTTTTGGTTCGGCCAAACTCTGCCCAAATACTCTCCCAAAATCCCTCACTATAACCTAGAGGCCTTAGTTTGATCAGAAAGCCAACCTAAGGAGCCCTTTTGATCAAATCAAAAGGAAGAACCCGAAGAAGAGGAGGTTAACCTACCCCAACCAAGTAAAAGTACAAGGTAAGGGGTTTTCATCTCACTCCTTATTTCCATGAGATTCATGCCATATTGCCACTATCACCTTTTTTGTGGTGTATGTACTGCCCATAATTATATTCTTTGTGTAATACACTCTAATTTATGTGTATTTACATATTCATTGTATGATACCTCTTTCATGGGTTGTATTTTTCATAAGTTACCAAATTGGTAAGGGTTATTTCACAATCTCTTCGTTATCCGAGGTTGTTTATATGTAATAATCTACTGGGATCTCTTTATCATCCACATCCATGTTTCTTCAAAATGTATTTCAAAACATTTTTATTATTTACAAGAATATGGGTTAAAGTCATTTATACCCTTGTTTGACTTTTTATAAGAGGAATCTTTCCGTCGTTTTCAAAACAAGGTCCTTGTAACCTTTTCGACAGAATTAAGGTAAGAATGTTTTTTTTAACTTATACGGTGGGTGCGGCTATTTTCCGCCGTTATAAAATCTTCAAAGCTTCCCTTACAAGATTATAAGAATATTTTCAAAGAAAATGTTTTATTTTATATGGATCTTAAATGATTTCAAAATAATATTTCTCAAAAAAGTGTTTTGATTTCATCTATGTCAACATCCTTTGATGGATTTTACAATTATTTGAAGTTGATTTATTATGATATAAAAATTCCATATTGTAATAAAGTTTTGTGATATGTTTGACTGTGGATGTTCCATTTATATAGCATTCATGGTTTATGAGTAAAGTATTGACATTTCGTATGCTAGTTCCAATAAGAATGTTTATGTTATATTTCAACCTTTACTTCATATGAATGTGTTGGACAAGTATGTTCCAGGTTGGGGACTGGTTAAAGTAAGCCCTCCAGGTTGGGGACTGGTTAAAGTAAGCCCTCCAGGTTGGGTACTGGTAAAAGTAAGCCCTCCAGGTTAGGGACTGGTAAAAGTAAGCCCTCCGGTTTGGTCTCCGGTTATTAGAGGCACTCCGGGTTGGTGTCCGGTTATTAGAGGCACTCCGGGTTGGTGTCCGGTTATTAGAGGCACTCCGGGTTGGGTTCCGGTTACAGTTAGCCCCAAGGTCTTGGGACGAGGCCTTGAAAAGAAATTAAAGTTTAGCATTATGCATTCCATCATTATGAAAGTGGTTATTTTTCATGTGATTATTCGATTAGTAGAATATCCATGTGAATAAGTAAATGGCATTATTTCATTTTACTTTTGCCATACTATGTTGAAGTTCAAGTTTAAAAGGATTTTGTTTTAGTAATGAATTTCCTTAAATGTTTATGCTTATTTTGAATGTTCCTCTATATTGTTATCCTTACTGGGCATTTGAGCTCACCCCTTTTCTATGTTTATTTTCCCCAGGATGTGAAGAAGTAAGTTATGAATGACCTGCAGGGATATTATGATGGGATAATAGTGTGGACTGTGGAAACATTATGTTGTTGTATTAGTTTTTCATTTTATGATGTAATGTAAAACTTATGAATATATCTATTGTTTCCAAGGCTACTAAACCAATCGGTCTTTCGAGATTTGATCTTTCTTGTGATCATGCCAATGTTATGTAATAATGCACCGACTCTGGGTAACTGGGGTCGGGGCGTTACAGTTGGTATCAGAGGAAGTTTAGTACAAACCTTGGAAACTAGATTTAGATAAACTCTGATTAGAGCACGTAGACCTAAGATGAAATTTGAGGATTAGTATAGAAGAACTTCCTATAATTTTGGTATTGTAGAGATTTTGTGAGTTTTCCGAGCAATACATCCCTGTCTGGATACGAGCAGGTAGAGGCGGCTCTGGCACAGATGTACCTAGGGGTAAAACCCGAAAACATCGCTTTGAGCTAGACTCGAACGGGAACTGGTGCATGACAACGGGCCTTGTTGCACTCTTGGTTACGACACTCCCGGGGGATATGCTTAGGATAATTCTCATTTTCTTTACAAACCATTATGAAGGGTTTATGAGTATATACATCCTCAAAGGAAACATTTTTATGATTATGGATTACATCCATAAATATTTCAATTTATGTTATGTGTTTTATAAGTATGGGATTATGTATTTTGATTCATAAACTGATCTAGTTTATGCCATTGTTTAGAAATGGCGCCCAGTAGAAGGAATGTGAACTCCAGAAATGCACATGATCCAAAGAGAAGGAAGGATCATATCTTTCATGGTCTTAAGCTAGAATTGATAAGAGAAATAGTCTCCCATTTATTATCATCATATGAAGAAATAATATCACGTGTTGATAAGATAAGTAAAGAGTTTACTGAGTCCTATGGATTTGAAGGGAAGCAAGAGAAGAAAAGGATAGAAGAGAGAAATATGGATAAAGGGAAGAGGGAAAATAAGAATTTTCCCATATGTGGTAACTGTGGAAAGAAACACCCTGGAACTTGCCTGAAAGGAATGGGAGTTTGTTATAAGTGTGGAGGAAAAGGGCACAAAGTACGTGACTGCAAGGGTAAGAAAATGGTTTCAAATGTACAATGCTTCATTTGCAAGGAATTTGGACACTACGCGAACCTATGTCCCAGTCATCAGACTATGCCGCAAATGATGCTATTGGATAATAATAAAGTTATGATACAACCACAGATGAATAGGAATGATTAGAGTTCTTATGTTGATTATGTCAATTGAGTGTTGTATCAACAATGTACTTGTTATAATAATTATGGAGTATATAAGGATTGTACTGCAGTACTATTTCATTAAGGACTTGAGATTGTGTGGAACAAAGAAAAGTGACTCAATAGCAGGATAAATTTTTGGAAAATATATGGTTGAGAGAAAGATAAATCATAATATAGTTCTGATACTGAGGTAGTGATTTTGGAATAATACATGATTGTTTTGGATAAATTAAATTGGATATTCTTGACTACCTTGGAACTGATTAATGATTTGTATATTCCATCACTGTTGGGGTTTAAAACATTTTTGGATTAATATCCAGCATTCTATATGGAATAAGGGAGCATGAATGTAATCAATAAGGAATATGGTAATTCAGGATGTTTCAGTATATTAAAAGAATACATGATGAAGGTATTCATATTCTTTTACGGGGTAAAAAGTATCTACATTATGTTTACCTTCCTTATAAATGTTGGACTGTGAGTTTGGACAGAAGTATTTTGGATAGTTCGAGTTTGGATTATTTTGGATTGCCAAAAAAACAACCCGGAGGTCGGGCGGCAACCCGTCGCGTCCGGCAAGGCTGCGAGACTTGAACCCGCAACCGAAGGGCGACAAGGGTGTATCACCTACCACTGGCCCATGAGATGTACTGGATTAAATAATGTAGTTTTGATTAAAATATCATGTAGATGAATTATAAATTCATTTATTTTGGAACCCCTGTACGAATAGTGTAAATAGATTTTTTTTTACATTCTATTATCTTTGAGAGTGAAAGATGAGTTTGTGGTAGAAATTTATTAATGGATAAAACTCTAATTATAAAGTAAGTATATCTCCTTATGATATTAGCCAATCTCATAAATAAATTCCTCAACATTAAGAAAAGCAACTTAGAACAAAAATGTTTTCCTAGATGGTACCTTAAATCATCACTAATTTATGGCTTTGGGATTGTTGGCCTTTTCATAGCCATGTTCTCTACCACTCTCCATCAGATAATTGATGGTTAGATTTTTCTTCCATATCCATATTTTCCTACATGGAACCCTAGTATGTTTTATTTTCGGTAATCTTCATACTTTCGACTCTTTATTTTAAATAGAGGCCTCATTAATTCATTTTTCGATGTGGGATTTCAACTAAGATATTTTGAAACGTCAAAAATGTGTTATCCTAATACCAAATGTTGTGTTGAGCCAATGGTATTTCAAATCATCATAGATTGATGAATTTAAGGACCTCAATTTTACACTTGTTTGTGATTGATGACCTCAAACACTACCTATAAATATTTACGTTTTTCCTCCAATTATATGTCTCTAATTGCCACCAATGTTCTCCTAATCGAGATCATAATTTGGTGGTGACCCTTTGATTTCTCTTTTCCTCATATTAAGACTAAATTTTAGTAACCCAATTTCCAATGTGGGTTTTCCCACAAATATATTTTCTACTTTCAACCATTTATTTTCTAAGAACAATTTCAAATTGCAAGGACGCAATTTATTGAAGGAGGGGAGAATGTAACACCCGAAGAATTCATAATGTGTTATTTCTTCAAAATAATTCAATAACTTGCACTACACGCAACACCGAGTTCAATCACACCATGACTTACAAAAAAAAATCCATTAAAAGAGGTCATGAATAGCATTAACTACATTTTAAACTTTATATAATCCTTATAATTTTTCCATATTATGAGTATCTTAGACATAATGCAAGAACAAATTCATTTTCAGTATTGCACTTTTATCAACTTTTAATAGTGAACCCTTTTTAAATACAATATTTTAAACTTTTTGACTAAATGGGGACATCAAAAATTTAAAATGAAACATCCCAAGCTTCTATGGTACGCTTCTCTTTGAATAATGCGATAGCGTGTGTTGTATGCAACACCGAGTTCTAACAACCAATCAAACTAGCCGTTATGAATAGTAATACCTACTTTTTAAAATTATATATATTTTATATTTCAAAATGGACTTCATTTTTGGATTCGGAATATCTAATTTAGCGTAAGGTTAAATTTTGGTACTTTTCGGATAACTTTCATATTTTGATGAATAGTGAAAATTACTAAATTTTAATTAAAAACAACTTTTTTAATCAAAATAATTAATAGTGATAAATTATGAATTTGAGTGGTTTTAAAGTATATTTAGAATATATTTTTACCATTTAATATAATGTTGGTCATTGGACATAATTTTACAATTAAACCGAACATAAACAAGTGTCAATCTTTTGATAGTTATTATCTCTTAAAAACACGCTTTTTGTTTTGACAGCGAGAATTAATTTTAAATTAATTTCTGCCACTTCTGTGTTTTGAATTTAGAAAAATGGATTCCATATTTGGAATCAGGATGTTCAAATTGTGTAAATAGGTAACTTTTATTTTTAGACATTTTGAATAATTACTGCGGTAAATATTTTATTTACCATGGTTAAGGGTAAATCCGGTAAATAAGGGTTAAAAAAATAATATTATAATAATACTAAATTACCCTAAAACGTGTCTTAACCCTATTGATTGATACATGGTCGACCATGGGCATCTTTGGGTCTATTTTGGGACCCCATGGATCCACTTGTAAGTGATAATGACACTTTATTTTAATTAAGTCAAAATGAATACAAAAATGACACAAGCATATATCTTTTAGAAAAACAATTGTTACATAGGGATATATATGTTGGATTTTAGATTATAAATATTCATTAGAAAGATAAAAAGATTTCCTACATAATGATATTTTATTTATAATTTTTAGACATTAAATAATTTATTTTATTTATGACACAATGATGATGCAGTAATTACTATAATAGTGAAAAATTAAAATAATTGATATTATAAATACCCAAATAAATATAATATGAAACTTTTAATGCATTAAAATAATTCTCTAGGATAATATGATATATTAGGATTGATTTAATTGACTTTGTTCGAAGTAATCAACCTGTTATGAGTTTCAAAAAAATCAACTATTGAATAGTGTCAAAATTGACATAAAAGAGTTTTTAAAACAAATATTATATTATTAATTGATATTAAATTCATAAAAATCTAAGGTTCAGACAAGATACTTATATCATGATAGGTGTATCATTAATGGACCACTTGTGGGTCGCTTGTATGTATACGGTAAGTTTATTAACCATATTATATAAAAATACAAAGAGACATTGTAAAAGTGAAACTAATTAACTTAAAGTTAATACTTAAAGATAAGGTTAATATAAGTACCCAAACCTGTCTAAATTCTATTGGTTGAGTTGTTTTCGACCCATCCCCACCTTAAACTTTGAATAGTCAACTTTGGAGCCATTGGAAACCGATTATGAATTTATTATAAACTAATATCTCTAGCTTTTCCAAAGGTGCCCCTCACCCCTCGTATAAAAGGGCACTCCTCCTTCCCATTTCTTCACACCTTCAAAGCCTTTTGGTTCGGAAAAAATCTGCCCAAATACTCTCCCAACATCCCTCACTACAACCTAGAGGCCTTAGTTTGATCAGAAAGCCAACCTAAGGAGCCCTTTTGATCAAATCAAAAGGAAGAACCCGAAGAAGAGGAGGTTAACCTACCCCAACCAAGTAAAAGTACAAGGTAATGGGTTTTCATCTCACTCCTTATTTCCGTGAGATTCATGCCATATTGCCACTATCACCTTTTGTGTGGTGTATGTACTGCCCATAATTATATTCTTTGTGTAATACACTCTAATTTATGTGTATTTACATATTCATTGTATGATACCTCTTTCATGGGTTGTATTTTTCATAAGTTACCAAATTGGTAAGGGTTATTTCACAATCTCTTCGTTATCCGAGGTTGTTTATATGTAATAATCTACTTGGATCTCTTTATCATCTACATCCATGTTTCTTCAAAATGTATTTCAAAACATTTTTATTATTTACAAGAATATGGGTTAAAGTCATTTATACCCTTGTTTGACTTTTTATAAGAGGAATCTTTCCGTCGTTTTCAAAACAAGGTCCTTTTAACCTTTTCGACAGAATTAAGGTAAGAATGTTTTTTTTAACTTATACGGCGGGTGCGGCTATTTTCCGCCATTATAAAATCTTCAAAGCTTCCCTTACAAGCTTATAAGAATATTTTCAAAGAAAATGTTTTATTTTATATGGATCTTAAATGATTTCAAAATAATATTTCTCCAAAAAGTGTTTTGATTTCATCTATGTCAACATCCTTTGATGGATTTTACAATTATTTGAAGTTGATTTATTATGATATAAAAATTCCATATTGTAATAAAGTTTTGTGATATGTTTGACTGTGGATGTTCCATTTATATAGCATTCATGGTTTATGAGTAAAGTATTGACATTTCGTATGCTAGTTCCTATAAGAATGTTTATGTTATATTTCAACCTTTACTTCATATGAATGTGTTGGACAAGTATGTTTCAGGTGGGGGACTGGTTAAAGTAAGCCCTCCAGGTTGGGGACTGGTTAAAGTAAGCCCTCCAGGTTGGGGACTGGTAAAAGTAAGCCCTCCAGGTTAGGGACTGGTAAAAGTAAGCCCTCCCGTTTGGTCTCCGGTTATTAGAGGCACTCCGGGTTGGTGTCCGGTTATTAGAGGCACTCCGGGTTGGTGTCCGGTTATTAGAGGCACTCCGGGTTGGGTTCCGGTTACAGTTAGCCCCAAGGTCTTGGGACGAGGCCTTGAAAAGAAATTAAAGTTTAGCATTATGCATTCCATCATTATGAAAGTGGTTATTTTGCATGTGATTATTCGATTAGTAGAATATCCATGTGAATAAGTAAATGGCATTATTTCATTTTACTTTTTCCATACTATGTTGAAGTTCAAGTTTAAAAGGATTTTGTTTTAGTAATGAATTTCCTTAAAAGTTTATGCTTATTTTGAATGTTCCTCTATATTGTTATCCTTACTGGGCATTTGAGCTCACCCCTTTTCTATGTTTATTTTCCCCAGGATGTGAAGAAGTTAGTTATGAATGACCTGCAGGGATATTATGAGGGGATAATAGTGTGGACTGTGGAAACATTATGTTGTTGTATTAGTTTTTCATTTTATGATGTAATGTAAAACTTATGAATATATCTAGTGTTTCCAAGGCTACTAAACCAATCGGTCTTTCGAGATTTGATCTTTCTTGTGATCATGCCAATGTTATGTAATAATGCACCGACTCTGGGTAACTGGGGTCGGGGCGTTACAGTGGAAGTGGAAATCAGAATCAGACGACTGGATCAGTGAACCTTCCCCCACGACCCCAGAGAAAAGATGGTTTCTTTCAATGTGGATCGCTTGACCACATAAACTGAGAGTGTACAACACAAAATAGAGAATGTCATAATTGAAAAAGATGAGAAATATTTATCACTATTATCATAGTGCTCCAAGGTTAGTTTCTCGAGACACTTCTCAAGCGTCACAAGCATCATATGCTTTGACAGGGTGAGGATAGAAAAATATGTCTCGTCAGTAGAACAGAACTAGCCATGGTGATTCTAGAAATACCATGACTCCTCAACCAGGGAAATATCATCAAGGAAAAAAGAAGAATAGTACAACGATGAAGAAATTGTATGGAACTGAGCATATGATTGCTGATGATCAGTCTGGACCATCTATAGTGAGAGGTATGATTATTTTGAATTCTACCTTTTTGAAAGTTCTCTTCAACACTGGTGCATCAAATTATTTCATTTCTTCCCATTCTGTTGATTTTCAGTGTTTAAATTTTGAAATGATGCCTTATATTTTAAAACTACAAACTCCTCTTGGTGAAAGAGAATGTCAATCATTTGTGTGTAGATCATACACCATAACTGTTGATGTTGTTGAGCTAAAATGGGACTTATCGATATTGGATATGGATGTCTATTATGTAATCTTGGGTATGGATTGGTTGAAAATGTTTAAGGATCACATAGACTGTTATAGGAGAACAATGAGTTTCATGACTGAGGAAGACATCAAGAATCTCTTCAAAGGAGAGAGGATGCTAAAGAAAGGTGAAAAGATCTTGGTGGAACCAATGGTGGGAATGATATCTTACCAGTTAGCGGCATTGAATTTGGCATAAATGGATGAGATCGAGGGGAATAGTTTTCCAGCAGGTGTGGATAACTTTCCAGATGTATTTCCCAAGAAGTTCTCAGGGTTACCACTTATAAGGGAAGTGGAGTTTATGATTGATCTCATTCTAGGGACCAATCCTATTTCTCTTCTGTCTTATAGGATGAAACCAATAGAGTTACGGGAATTAAAAGTGCAGTTAGAGGATCTGGAAAGCAAGGGTTTCATTCAACCAAGTACGTCTTCATGGACAACACCGAGTTTTTTCATGAAGAAGGCAGATGGAACTCTTCAACTGTGTGTTGATTACCATAAGCTTAACCAAGTTACGATAAAGAATAGATATCCACTTCCACGCATTGATGAATTGTTCGATCAATTAAGGGGAGATCAATGGTTTTATGATATTGACTTGTGATCAGGATATCACCAATTGCGAGTTTGGAAGGAAGATATTCCAAATACAGCTTTAAGAAGCAGATATGGCCACTATGAATATGTAGTCATGCCTTTCAGTCTAATGAATGCACCAACAGTATTCATGGATTTGATGAATTAGATATTTTAGCAATATCTAGATTCTTTTTTTGTGGTGTTTGTGGACAAAATTTTGGTGTATTCAAAGACAAGGGCTGACCATGAGAAGAACCTAGAAACAGTGTTACAAATCTTAAGAGATCACCATATGTATTCCAAATTATCAAAGTGTAATTTTTGGATATAGTAAGTATGTTTCCTTGGCCATGTAATTTCTGATAAGGGCATTTCTGTTGATCCTAAAAATATAGAAGCTGTTATCTCGTGGAAACCACTAAAGAATTTTTATGTGATATAAAGTTTTATTGGTCTATCTTGTTACAACTGACGCTTTGTGCCTGATTTCTCATGACTATCTTTTCCAATGATAGAAATGACAAATAAGAATGCTCTATTCCAATGGACAGAGGAATTCCATAAATCCTTCTAGGAACTAACATTTTGTCTTACATTAGCACCTATCTTGATCTTTCCAGAATAAGGACAGGGGTATGTGGTGTATTGTTATGCTTCAGGATTAGTGTTGGGATATGTTATCATGAAAGGAGACCATGAAGTTGGTTATGGTTCAAGGTAGTTGAGGGTTCATGAGAATAATTACACAAAAAATGATTTGGATTTATCTATAGTTGTCCCTTCTTTGAAAACATGGAGACATTATCTCTTTGGTGAGAAATTTACTGTGTTTATAGATCACAAAAGATTGAAACACGTTTTCTCACAGTGATATTTGAACCTGAGGTAAAGGAGATGGATGGAGTATCTCCAGATGTTTGAATTTGACTTGATGTATACACTAGGGAAAGGAAATTTGGTGGTGGATGAATTGAGTAGAAATTCATATGTCCATTTGAAAAAAGAATCTTCACATGAATGGAAGTTGATGTCGGTCCTAGCCTACATGAATGTGGAATGTGAAGACCAGGGTGATGTGGTAGTTTTTTTAGCTATGCTTGTTCCTAATTTAGTAAAAATGGTCAAAGAGGTATAAAAATATGATGTATAATATCTGGTTGTGAGTTCAAAACTCAATGGAGGGGAGACCATTGAGGGATATGAACTTGATGGGGGTTCAGTTTTGTGTTTTAGAGATCGTATAGTTGTACCTATATCTTTTAAAGAACAAATCCTTCATTATTACCACCATTCAAGATGATATGTACATCTAGGTACACAGAAGATGTATAAGTCACTAAAGGCACACTTTTGGTGAAATTTCATGAAAAGGAAGGTGGCTGAGTTCATCTCATGGGGCTTAACTTGTCATCAGGTTAAAGCAGAGCATCAGAGATGAGTGGGTATGTTGTAGTATTTACCTATCCCAGTGTGGAAATGGGAGTAGATAGAAATGGATTTTGTTATAGGTATTCCAATAATAGTCCGGAAACATGATTCCTTTTGGGTGATAGTGGATCGGCTTTCCAAGCTGTTCCATTTCATTCCAATTCATGAAACTCATATGGTAGAGGATATATAAAAAATCTATATCTGAGAAGTGGTAAAGAGGCATGGAGTACCAGTTTCAATCATCTCAGATAGAGATCTGAGGTTCACATCTTGTTTATGGAAATCCTTACAACAAGCCCTTGGGACTCAATTGACTATGAGCACAAGGTATCATCCACAAATAGATGGGAAATCCGAGAGGATGATACAAACATTGGAATACATTTTGCGGGATTGTGTAATGGATTTTTGTGGCTCATGGGAGGAGAATATACCCTTATTATAGTTCTCATACAATAACAAATATTAGGACTCGATAAACATGGATCTGTTTGAGGCACTGTATGGCCATCCTTGTCATTCTCCACTATATTGGGTGGAAACAGGTAAAACATCACTAGCTGGGAAGAGCCTTGTCCAAGAAATAACGAAGAATATTTATCTAATCATAAAGTGGATGGAGACGGCTCATAGTCATTATAAATCTTATGTATATTACCATCGAAGACCGTTGTCATTTTCTATGGGTGGTCATGTCTTCTTGAGTATATCTCTAAGACTTGGAAATCATCGTTTCAGAAAGTAGGGAAAGTTATCTCCTAGATACATTGGCCCTTTAGAGATACTGGAATGGATTAGATAGGTGGAATATCAGTTGGAATTACCACCAAAGTTTAGTTCATTGCATAATGTGTTCCATGTATCTTAGTTGAAAAATTATTAGCCTGATCCAGACCATGTGATCAGATGGGATCACGTTGAACTAGAGTCAGATGCTTCATTGGTACATATCCCGATGATGACTCTGGATAAGAAAGAGAATGTATTTCATGGAAAAATCACCAGTCTAGGTGTGGGTTTTATGGCATCATGGACAGATCTAGGAAGATACTTGGGAATGCGAGAAGGAGATGAAAGAGCAGTAGCTGGAACTCTTTCAGATCACTGGGGATTTTCTACTTTCTGAGGACGGAAAGGCCAATGGTGGGGAGAATTTAGTACCCCTAGTTTCTGGTATGTAACCCTTAATTAATTATTTTTATGGTTATAAAGTTTAAGGGTAATATTTTGGATTTTTTGGAGAACTTTGGAAATGTTTTTGGAGCTAAAGGGAAGTCATATGGGAGACACACGATTTGTCTAACCATGCGGACAAATAATTCGAAATGGAATTCTTAAGGAAGATAGATTTGGAACAGTGTGTACACAGTTAGGGAAACCATGCTAGGAGGCTATGTAAGTGTCTTCCTAGGTAGTATCTAATACACTCTTAGAACATATTTTTTCTAACCGTGCGAACTAACCATGCAAATGGTTTAAGTGAGATCCTAAAAAAGTAGATCTCACACATTTTTGCCTTTAAGTTGGTATTTTTTGCTCCTAAGTGGCCATAACTCGGGATTTTTATTCTCCTAAGGCCATATAAGGTTCTATTATTGGTTAGAAGGTGATCCGAATGTTTCCCTTAGTGAATCAAATCCAGATTCTTGAGGTATGTGATCGTTCTTCTTCGTTCTTGATCAGTTTCTTGGATCTACTTAAATATACTTCTCCTCTTCTCTTTGTTTCTTAGATTAATGTATTTTATGGGTATATCTAAGTGTTTGGATGCCAAATATGATGAGATTTGGTCTTTATCTTTCTAGGATAAGATATCTAAGGTTGGTTCTTGGAGAATCGACCCGGTTCGCTTGTGCGTTCTTCGTTTGTTGAGGTTTTTCGTCAAAACCTTCGAGGTAGGAGGATTATTTCTCGACTCCACTTAGTAGAACTGATTGTCATGCTTTAAAATTGAATTTTTTGTGTTTAATTTATTGTTATTTGGTTGTTGAAAACTTGTTGGAAACCTTTTTGAGTGATGGTTTTGGAATTTGGAAAATTGGGTGTTTGAGTAAAATGCTTTTCTCTTGGTTTTAAAATATAGATTTTAAAAAGTGGATTTTTCTAGATTGTTTGAACATGAGTTGGATTGGATGTTTTCAATAAAAGGGAAGGTTTTATTGAAATTAAATGATTGATTTTAAATTGGTTGTGCTTTGGTTTTCAAAAAAAGTTCAGTTTTATTGAAGTGGTTGGAAATGGAAATATTTTTCATAAACAGTGTTGGTGTGAGTTCATGATTAATGGTCCCTTCATAAGGGACAAGTACCATTGGGATAAAAGGGACATGACCCTGGATCGGGGGTGTGTTTCATTGGGACACAAGGTAATTGGACAAGATACCATTCATGAGTATGGAACTATCAAACAAAGAATGCATGTGTGGGTGTGTTGTGAACTATGGAATGGGTATGCCAAATGATAATAAGAATTGGTTTTAAAGCTTTGATTAGTTATTTTTCTATAAAAATAACTTGCTGGAAATTGGTTTCACTCAGTTTTGTTTTCACTTGGTTACAAACAGTTTTTTGGAACTTGTTTATTTTTGGTTATAAACTATTTTGGTAAATTGCTTATATACACTATTTTATATAAATGTGGATAACTTTTCAATACTAGTGTCATGAGTAGGGAAGTCATTGGGGAAAACAGACTGAGTTTTATACTCACCACTGCTTTGGAACTTTGGTGATTTTGTAGATGCTATCTTCTAGGATAGGGGAAAAGGTAACATTTCCCACATTTTTAGCACGACCTCATGATAATTGGGATGTTCGGTGATGGTGGAGATTAGAGATTTTGTAACATGGAGTCTTGTGGCCTCTTGAGATTCTTGAGTTGTTTATTTACTATTTACTTTGATACTTTTTTGGTCTTTTGCTGTTGCACACTTTGATGTGGTTTTGAGATACATGAATATGTTTAGTTGTATTTATTTTATTCATGCACCATTTAGTAAATGGTTTGGTTATGGTTGTTGATTTATTGGTTTATTTTATAAAGGTTATATCATCCCCCACTTGTATTTGAAACCATTATTCATTTATTTCTATCCTTTTGCGTCTTGTGGATATCGCTTAAGGCCAAGAAATGACTCATTATGCTCTCAAGCCAATGAGAACGAGCGGGTCATTACACATAACATTTATCCATTCCATAGTGCTAAAACACTATGCATGATGTGTTTCACATGTCAAAACTTTAGAGATTTCATCCCAACCCTTCTCACATGATAGATATTGATAATGACAAGATGGATATTGATGCATCCTTTGAGGAGTATCCGATTCGTATTGTGGATCATAGTGAGAAGAATCTTCAGGGAAAGACCATACCTTAAGTGAGAGTATAGTGGTAGTATGGGAATGTTTAAGAGAAGACCTGGGATAAGTATTATAATATATAGACATAGTGGTCAAACTTGTTCATGGATACCCCACAGTGATGCTTGTAGTAGCACGGGGATGAGTTGTTATATGGTGGGAAGGTTGTAATATCCAATATTTTTCCAGGTGCATATTTTCTTAGTTTTGTTTAAATATATTTGATCCTTATGTTTTTGGGTAGAACCTTATTGCCAAACCTTGTTTGGGGTGAGTTTATTAAATGAAATAAGTATGAGGACTAGAGTTGAAAAATACTCAGTTGTAGGGTGGAATACCATGTGGAGCTCTAGGATAGACTGTAGTGTGGGTTGCTGCGGTGTGGAGAACAAGGCTATAACGCATTGGATTTAAGGGATGAAAATCCATTCTACAACCAATTTTGGCAAAGATTTGGAATGGAAGGGTGAATGTGATATAAGGTACTTGGTGAGAAAATCTCCCGATTCTTCCAATTTTGACACCCATGCAACGTGAAGGCAGGCTACGACACAACCCTTACATTGGAAAGGGAATGGATGTGGCATGATGGCCTTGAATGTAGCATGGTATATCCCTAGGTAAATAGGACCTATCCCATGATCATTATTATGGATATCAATCACACTTTGACCAAGGGAGGCTATGATGTGGTCCCTTGGGCTGCGCTGTAGCGTACCCTATGTCATATGGTTCTGCAGCGTGGTCCAAGGGGGATGTGACATGGTCCTCTTTTTTAACTATTTGTCTAAAAATACCTTTGATTAACTCTAAACTCTTTTTGAACCAATATTTCCCTTTTGACCCTAGACACCCTAGAGATATTTTTGAAGTCTTTTGGACCTCTTTTTCATCATATTCAACCCCTACCTTCTAGGGATGAACCCATGATGACCCGAGCCTTCCAATCTTAGTGTTCCAGGCCAAGAGTTTGAAGGTAACACTTTTAGTTCCTCTTCTTCTTATCATTAAATTGTTTTATCTTAGATAACCCTTGTTAATAGATTTCCTTATCATCAAAAAAGGGAATGGAGAAGGAAACAAATGCTACCTTTGACATTAGGAGTTTGTCCACGTCTTCTTCATTTTTGAGGAGGGTGGTCTAGAACTTATCCTTATTTTCCTCTTTAAATTTATCATAGTATGTGGAATACGTGTGATCATGTTGGAATTATGTTTATGAGACATAAATAGCTATTCTATACTCTATTTGATGAGTTACACATGTATAGACCTTCCAACGGATCTCGTCGGGTCCTTTGGCGATGAGACTGAGATATGCAGCCACTTGAAAGGTGTGAAATACTTTAACCTTTCTTGATACCTGGTTATTTTGAGAATTATGACCCATTATATTTTGGTTTGATTTGATTATTGGATCAATATTATGAATTTTCATAACTTTTGGAATTGGTTTGATTGCTTGGAATGGGATCACACAGAATAAAATTGGTTAATTGTCATGCTAACTAATTTAGGAGTTTAAATGATAAATGGAATGAGATTTTATGTAATTATGATGATAATTGGGATCCCAACCATATAGATTGTAAATGGATATATAAATGGTAATTTTATGATTTGACCATAATGGCTTATGATTTCATGTGTTATGCTTATTCTTGGTTATGCTGTAATTCTCATAGGGCTTGGCCTGGTTATACTGTAATGCTTATAGGGATTGTCCTGATTATATTGTAATTATTTTAGGACCTGTCTTAGTTATATAATAATTCTTATAGGGATTTGCCTAGTTATGTTTTAATGTTTATAGATCTTGTCTTGGTTGTGTTGTAATGCTTATAGGGTATGACCCGATTATGTTTTAATGATTATAATGATATTCCTGATTCTCTTGTGATAATATTATAGTCTATAACATGGAAGGGTTATGGAAATGGTTGGAATGGTTCTATGACATGCTTATAGATATCCATCTTGGTGTAGAAGTAGGTCAGGGCTAACCCCAAGTGTCAACCTGTATCTCTAGGGTTAGTAGATTTATTTCATGTGTAGTATTAATTAATTAAATTAATACCCAATTTATTTATTTATTGAATGCACTATATATCTTAGTATAGATTTGTTAAGACATTGTGGTGTTGACCTAATGAGTTATACTCACACCATGGATGGGCCACCATTTAGTACCCGAAGAGATTTCATGGATGCAGTTTTGGACAAGAGAAAGGGACCTTGTTGTTGATTGTTGCATGCTGGATGCGTTGGAGTTTGGATATGGGATTGACATGGAGATGAGAGCAGAAACATGGAGTATTTATTTGAGTATTATTAGTAATTTATTTTCTTGACATTCAACACATCATTTAGATACATTTCCACCTTTCATTACATGATTATGTTATTATTGAGTTATTAGTAATGTTATTTGTTCTATTGTGGATACATGTTTTTTTGATTATATTTTTATGCTATTTTAGATTTTTTTATTATTTTATAATGTATTTATACTATGTTACAGAGGGTATATCCTCCCATTTATATTTCTTACACCATAATTGCTAGTCGAAAGCCTTGGGCATACAAGGAGTTGCACCTGAGGCCACATAGCCAACCCGACCAAGTCACTTGAGGGAGACCCAGGCTGGGGATATTAAAAATTCCATTTTTAAAAAATATTCCTTATAATTAAATGAATGTGTAAACCCCCAATAAAACAATACTTTTTCATAATCTGAGTAAACAAGTAATATTCCTATCACCACTTCATTTGATGGTAATTTATTTTCCAAGGTAGTCGCAAATGAATTTTCCACACCCTTTTGCTTATAGTATTAATGATTACCATCATTAATGGTTTTCTTTAGACCAAAATTAGTATAATGGACCATATAATTGTATTTAATACATCTCACTACCCACTTATCATATTTTTCCTGACCATTACCTTGATTATTTTCTTTACAATCATGAGTGAAATGTTCCGACATACCATATCGGTAACACTTTCTAGATTTCACAATTCACTCCCTAGGATCATTCTTACCATAATTATCATAAGAGGTAAATTTATACCTATTGCCTTCATATTTATTTTATGGATACTTTCATATTTCTTTCTACTTGGACTGCTTCTTGTCTTTGTTGTTTCAATAGTCAAAAACTCCATCTCAACCTTATCAAAAATTTGTACAACTTTCTCAATGATTTTAAATTCATGAGAGTAAAAATATATTTAAAAAATTAGTTTCAATCTCAAGTAAAACCATTAAATTTTACTATCACAGTCTAGAATGAACTTTTCTACATTCCTAGACAATCTAGTATAATTAGCTTCATATGTGGAAATGGATTCTTACTTATTTTTCTTAGTTCCAAAAACATCCTTTCCATAATACGTCAAAAAACCTAAGAAAAATAATTCTCATGGAAAAACACCATCCAATCCATAGAATCAATCTCATATTTCTCCACGGTATTATTAATTAGAGGCTACCATTGATCAAATTCAGATTCAAAATTATAAATTAAAATAATTACTTTTTGATGTCCAGAACTATAGAATCCTGTGTTTTTGGATCAGATGAAATTTCAAAGGAATTTTAACATTATAATTTGGTGGAAAATCTATTGTTTAAACCAATATTTTGGATGAAAGTAAAAGCATTGGGACACTAAAACGTGTTGTTTTAGACTTGTCTTTAGGATCGAGAGTTTATTCAGGTGATCCATTGGTTTTTGAGACCATCGGGCTCTAAAACCTCAAAACTAGAGAAGGTTGATAGGGGAACATCGTTTTTAAGAAAACATGTGGCCCCTAAGAAAAACCATGCGGCTGATCCACTAGAACTAGAGGCCCCAAACAGTTTGGTCTAACCATGAGGGAGGAGCCTCACAGCCATGCAGACTTATGAAGATCTTAGACAGAGGGGAAACATATAGTTTGGTCATGGTTTTCCAAACCATTCACATGAAACATGCAACCCCTCTTCTTAGGAAATGGCACTTGCATGGTTGGTGCACCATTTTTCCAACCATGTAACCAAACCGTGTTCCTCATTAAAGGGAGTAAATTTTTTCTTTTCCCTAAACCTTTATTTCTTATTCCTCCCTTGTTTTTACTCTCACCCATGCACATATTCTATATTGTGGAAGCTCTTCCTATCCTCACCTTCTATGGAGATATCTCCTCCATCTGGTGTTAGTTTCGAGCATTGTCAAGTGTGTTGAATAACCCTCAATAATTCTACAACTACTCACATTTTATTTCTCAGTATCTCTCTCTATCTTAAATGATATCATGGTGCGAGGTAATTTACCATATTTTTAGGGTGTTTATCAATTTCTTTAATTTCTATTGAACCATACCAAATAAATCCTCAATATTGAACATTTTGTCCATTTGAAGCCTGAGGTAGGTGGTCTATAGCTCTAACCTTAATGTATTAGTGTTTTATAAATTATTCCTTTGTGATGCACACCGATATTTCCATGAAACACCCCTTAAATATGGACTTTAATTTGTAAAACCTAATTCCTTGAATCTAATAGTCTTTGTGTAATAATTTTTCCTTGTTGATAATAATTAACCTCAAAGTGGAACTTCCATCAAGGGTGTGTTACTTGAATAACTTTAATCAATTAAAACTTTTTATAATAAAACCCATCATTGAGGTATGATATCTTCAAAAATGTAAATATTTATTAAAATTCACTGTGGGATAATGTGACACCCCCACTATGTTATACTCTAGTGACTAAACCCCCTTCCAAGTGGTTAAGTACTATTTTATTAAATAAAAAACTTGATTATCCTTTATGGAATGCATGTTATCATGGACTTTTAATACCCCTTGATTGTATAGTGTTTCTTCCATGGGAAGTTCACCTAGACCTATATATTAATTAAAATATTAAAATTCCTTCATAATGGAAAGGAAAACTAAATTAATTAAATGAAATTTTATGAGTTTTCTCATGATTATTACAAGGACCTTATTGATTAATAATTGAAATGGTAAGTGGGTGTGGACCTCTTAAAGAAATTTTGTTTCATGACTTGACATACTTAAGTACACTGCCTACTTTTCCTTAGGACTTAACTTGTGTCGGGGAATTCTTATATACATGGATTATTTACTTAATTAAATATTAAATGATTAAATTAATTGTAACATTCCTTGAGAAAAACTTTGGTTCCTCTTTATACAACACTAAGAATAATATCATAGGTTGTTGAGACTTTATAAATCGGGAGAGGTGCATGTTATATCTTGGATGGGATCACTGTGTGTTTTTATTACCTCTACATGAGAGATACAGGTTCCCATGGGAGAACCTATGGATGGTATTGGTGTAAATATGGTTACACCATTACACGAGTGATACTCGAACCCCTTTGTGAGATACCAGGTATGATCTTAGAGGAAAAAAGTTTTACTTTATGCTGAGAGTAATACTTTGGATTCTATATATGGATCACCATGGATGGACTTCTTTGGATTTGGATAATTGTGATGCTCATGGTGTGATACTTGATTTCCTTTATAAGGTTATCCTTGGATGGGACCAGGATTCCATTTAATTAAATACATGATATGCCTCTTCCTAAATTCACATGATGAACATTATATTTAAAACTAATAATGCATAACTGTTATTGAGGGACATGACCGCCAAGATAAATCACATACTTGGGGTTCAGTCCATCGCTTGATGCATGTTTTGTGATTACTCATTATTACACCCATCAAAGATATGTATTGATTAAACCTAGTTAAGAGACATTATGGATTAATCTAAAGAAGGTATGGTCGAATAGCTGTCCTTGAGGAACCTAAGATAACTTTTCATTTTTATTTATTTATTTTCCATCATTTCATTATACCTAAACACTATTATAATTTATAATCATGGACCTAATTATGCTTTTATAAACCATTGGTGGTATTATATTAAGTATATATCACACCCTTATCATGTCTTTATTACACTGGGGTACCCAACTAGACCTTATTATTCACAGGTATTTGGATTATTGATTGTACTATGCCTTATACTTGGGAGTTAGGAGAACATGACTAAGTAGATACCCAGAATTCTTATAGAGTCAGTATTTGGGAATTTTTTCTTTTTATTGAATTTTACTTTTTATTGTATTTACCCTGCTTATACCTTGTAGCATCATCTGGACATGAATGCATAATTTTATATTTGGCATTGGACACTTTTATTCTATTCTTATATTTATCTTCTGATACTCTGTATTTTCCTTATTTATAATTCTTCCTCTATTTTATATTTTCTTATTAAGATATAACACTGTTCCACTCTAATCATAAGGGTATAGTCTCCCCACTGTACCACCATTACAACCTTTCTACTAGTCGATAGCCTCTCGCATACGAGGAGGCGTGCTTGAGTCCATGTGATGACTAGTCCAGCTATTGGTTTAGTATTAAATATGGATGGGATGTTACAAAGTGGTAGAGCTTTTCTTCATTTATATTACTATTTTGTCTAGTAGATATGAGACTACAAATTTGTCAATGATTATCAAATATCCATGCCTAGGAATGATCAACCCATGCATGGGGAAAATTCCAAGTGGCCATAGATGAGATTATTGTTCGTGTTGTTCATTGTTACAGATGATTATGATTTCACCTTAAGTGATTGGTGTACATTAAACTTCTTATTTATTTATAAGGTTTATAGTATTTTTTCCTTGTCTTGGTATGGAAATGAATTAGAAATACATTCGTCATTACAGGAACATATAAATTCACATGTCATGCATATTTCTATGCTATGTAGATTGTACTGTCAGGATATTTTAAATTAGTTAATGTTCCTTGAATACTTATTTTCTTTCATATACTATACCATATTAGGTGAAACATTCTTAGTTTTATGGATTCTTAGGTAATTTATTAGCATGCTTATTTGTATAATATGAGGTGTGGTTTATTTGGTACATTTTTCTATAGAACATTCTTATATGGTTTATTTATTATTATTTTCCTTCATATGCCATGTTTTGTGTTTATTTACATGTTTATTTATACTTATTTATATGTTTAGCACTCCCTGTTATAATTGTGATGAAAAGGATGGTTAAATAAAATGTAAAAATAAAACTAAATGGTGTTTTCCTACATATATTAATGGTGGAAATATATTTGACCAACCAATCATGACATTTTTGATACATGAACCATTGGTTTCATGCGATGAAACATGCTGGTTGTGATTAAATGAGATCCAATTTTAAATTTATAAAGTGAATGGGCGCTTTATAAATTACATAATGGAAACCCATATAATCAAACCATATTTATGAGAGTACTATATATATATATTGAAACCATTGTAAAATTGTAAAAGCTTATAAACCTTAATTCTTATGTAAAATGGGTTTTTTGGACCTTTCTCGTGATTCAACCCAAGTAGGTCATTCTCAACCAGTTTGGTTAAATTATTAAATGCACAACTAGACCCAATTAGTTTATTTGAGGCATGCTATTTATAAGATAAAAACATTAAGGGTTCTTTAAAACTTGATATCGAATGACTTGATAGGGACCCTTGTAGGTCACACCATATCTTATTTGTTAGTATTTAAACCCATGGAGGTATTTTTATACTGCATAGGAATGGTTATTTAAAATGCACAAAACTATTTATATGATTTTACAGGTAAGTTTATGTTGGTATTTTACTTGACCAGTCCCCTCCATAATTAACAAAATACCCTTTTATCTATTTTTAAGCTATACTTATATGAGTAATTAGTTAATTAAAATAGAAAATTTAACCTAAATCGTGTATTCATCTATAAATTAGAATTGAAATTTTCTTTATCTAATCCTAATTGTGATAACCTTGTGAATAAATAAAATGGATAAAATAAAATTTATGCGGTAAATTTCCTAATCATGACAGGTTCTCCGTTAAATAAATGATGTTTAAAATAAAGTTTATTATAACTTTCTTGAGTGACTTTTGGATTTATCTAAATTAAGTAACAATCAAAGTTTCCTTATGAACTGTAATTTAATTTTTCAAATTGATCCTTTAAAATTTTAATGATTAGGTGTAAACTAATGTAATGACTTAAAAATGGAACCTTAAATGGCGTTATTTGTGTATACCTCATGTAAGTGCAGTTTAGTATTCCTTGATATTGCCTTAGAATGGGAGTGTGATCATTTCCTGGAGGCCTCTTCTTTCATATCTTGAACATAAAAGATTGTCCCTTAATCCTAGTGACTCTTTAAGCATGAAATACTTATAGGGTCAATGTTTTTTGTTTTTATAAGAGGATAGACTAAGGTAAGTAGCACCCTCAGATTCTTAAATCCTCATTGAGTGCTGGTGAATCATTTTAGATGTGTGGTATTGTTTATGTGGACTTTGTCCCAAACAAGGCTTATTGGTTTATAAAACAACACCTTGTTCTGTATGGGTTTTCATTCGGTAGTTGACCACTTTTTATGGGAATGATCATCGTTTAATACTTAGTTTCAAAGGGGAAAATAAGAATAGGGCATGGTCTACCATTTAGAAGGTCATGCGAATCTTATTATTCTTCCTGTTTAGTGTTTAATGAATCGGAAGGTCATCAACCTATTTTATAGTTATATGGGATGGTGTGACTCTGGTCTAGTTCTTTTTACAGTTCTTCAGATACTTGAAAGCATAGGAATGATAATCTCATGGATAGTATCAAGTATGTGTCATTTTTCTCATGTAATCCTGGGGTAGTATGCATTGGTACACACAGTACCCATCAAGTTTCTAGTATGGTACAACAAAACATGTGGGTTTGTTGATAATTGTTTGATCCTTAAGATGTTAGGCTTAAATCATAGGTTATCTCTAAAGTAGAGTGACCTGGGTGTTAAAGAGGAATCAGATTCGTTCCAATTCGTTGGATGATGTTATAAAGAGGATAAGGTTTTTTGACATGATGGTTAGTCATTTTTGATTTTACACCTAATGCTATAAAGCATGCAGATGTATCTTAGTAGGAGAGTCATGTTTATATCTAAATGTGAATCTAATCTAGCACTTTTAAGTGGATGGATTTCTATCTCTTAGGTTTAATGATTTCTATATCTCGTTGGCCACATCTAGAACTCATAAATAATGGTTGATAGAGCATGTTCTATAGGATGATATCCATTTTTTATTAAATGATGAAAATAATACTCGTAAGGATGGGATAGTTTTGTTGAGTGTTTTGTAGAATGTTCTCCGAAGTAGAAGGGGAATAACTAAGAAAGACCATTTAGAAGTGGCGAATGCTACTTTAAAATCCCCCGAGGCTGGTGAGTTTTAATTTAAGTTAATGATTGCGGGGTGGAATGATGATGAAATGGTTGTATATGTACAAAAACTTTGTAAACAACATTATTCAATGGCAAACTTCGGTGGTTGTGCTTGAAAGAACATGGGATGACTCAGGTGATAAAGGCATCCTGGTCGAGTAATGATGATGTGTTAGCAGGTGAAGCCAAGATTCTTCTTGAAGAATTATACCAGTAGTGGTTCGGGTGCTCTTCCATTCTATAGTTGGTTAATGGTTGGTTAGGAACTATATAAAGCACTTCACCATGTAACAAAACTATATCAAGTATTATTAGTAAAACTTAAATCCTCTTAGTGTACTCATCTTTTTGAGATGATCATGTCCCCAATATTGACATCGTTTGGGTACACTGAGAGAGTGTCGGTTATATGCCATGATAAATTTAAAATATTTCAGGCTTGATAAGTGGTTTCCATTATAGTTTCATGCTAGAATCATGGTTTTTATCAAGGAATGGTTATTCCTGGGTTATATTTAGGTTCCCAAGTAGGAATTCCTTTCAGGACTCATGGATGCCATCTGTTTTCCTTGACTTGATTATCATTAGTTAGTATTTTTATGTGTGAACATTAAACTATGTACTGAAATATCACCTATAAACATTGAAGTATGAACTATATTGGATGAGCTCCTTGAACTCCAGTTGTTGAGTTTGAGGCTACCCTACACTTCATTTGGGATCAGATAAGGTGTTCAAATAGAAAATTTTTAGGTGTACTGAATCATGTTTACACCCATGTTCATGCTGAGGCACAATAGATTAAAGTTATCATTTTAGCTTGAGATGTCACCGGAAGCTAGTAACGAGATTCAATGGGCATGCTCGGAGAAAATCACTAGGTAACTTCATTTAAAGGATTTGGGTTTAGATTTTGGAATACGATGACCATCTAAGCCAAGAGTTTTGAGAATATTTAGCTATAAATGGATCGACTCATCTCCTTTATATTTTGATAAATACAGTTAGTTGGGGATCGTTGTTGGCACACCATCAGGTTAAGATGGGTGCAGTGAAAAATATGGATAAATATTTTCTTGGAATGGTTTTCTTGACCTAACTAAATTAGGTTAATGTAGATTTGAAACTTCATTCAAAATGGTAATCATGTTGTAAGTGTCATTTAAATGCTACCAGCATGCTTAAATAGGCAGTTTCGACAATGGAGACACTATGATTTAGAAATAGACTTTCAAATTATAGAACCTATGGTGGAGAAGTGATATAGAATGGGTAATTAATGAGATAAATATGTGATCATGTATTTGGTTTTACAGGTTTCGGTAAACATCATCATGGTGTTTCTATTTGGAGTACGAGGGTTTGATAAAGTTGCTAATGCTTATGTACAATATGCTTAAGTGATTCTTGTAGGTGCGTTGGAGAATTTGGAAATGCAACATATCCATTTGGATAAAAATTCACAAACCATGTAGGTTGGGTGTTTTTTAGTCATCTTCACTATGGCTTCTTGGGCATGAGAGGTTCTAAGGAGGGTAGATTATAGCGTCTTGTCACAAACTAGCCCGAGTCGAACCAGAACCGGTCACCCATGCCAGACCACAACAAGTCCCGAGAGGCATTCCAAATCCTCCCAGGATGGTGAAAAGCATTGAGGTCATCAGTAGAGTGACAGGGGAAAAATTTATCCCACATATAAACAATTAAACAACCAATGGAAAGAAATAGACAACCCATTACACATTTATATAAAAGTTGAACTGAACATTATTTGCACATGGAAGTGAAAGTACAACTGAACCAAATAACCCAACTGACCAAACATGACAACTAACTATCTCCATGTGATACTGCTGGTCACTCTCCAACAAAATGATCATATGTCACCAAAAGTGATTGAACTTGAGATAGAACCTACACAAGGGCTAAAAACAGAAGTAGACTATAGGCCTGAGTATTAAAACTCATAAGGTTAGCTCGATATTCTAACCCCAATGCACTTAATTTTAAATAAAATAAACATCAATTCCACATTTGAAATACAATATGAAAAATTATGTTTTCCAAACACGGTTCCATGCTATAATCATTATAAAATAAAATGGTTGCAAGTTTTTATAACCAGGAAATGTTAGTAACCAATTTCAAAGAGATGAAACTTCAAAATAAAAATAGTTTTCAAGAGGTCTAATTTAAAGAAAGTACACTTTTAAATAAAACATGCACACTTCTGAATTTATGAACCAAACACATCTTATGCCGATAGTGAGTACAAAATAGCCAATGATCACAAGTCATGGGAACAGCCCTAGGCACTAGTTTGTTGTGGGCCCTAGGTACCTCGTATCTCAGTGTAAAAGTAACCATAAAAATATCTGTTCTCATGCATGAGACACTAGTAGGAAAAAATAACCATAACCTAGTTTTCCCCAACATCATCATCATACTTTAGTTAGTGTTATAATCATCAAACTTGCTACATGAAACATGGATAAAACCACTCCGGATCACTAGCATACTAGTACACATCTGCCCACCTAGATACCCGAGTTTCCCTTTAGTGCTCAATCAAGTTACACATATTATAAAATACACTTTTCACATGAAAATATCATTCCAAAATCATACACACACAAAAATAAATAAAAAATTCTCCACATTTCTTTCACAGATCAATAAACCACTTAGAAATTTCATAAAACAATTTCAAGAAGTATAACAAGGCTTCGCATATAAAATCCATTCAAAAATGATATTTTAAGGACAAAAACCCACCATTACCATATAAAACCAGATTTTTAATCCCCAAAACCATTTAATAAATCAATTTCATGGACCATAAAATATCTCCAAATGATACAACATGAAGGACACATGAAAACCATTTTTACAAGAAAAATGCCAAACAATCCTTTAAGCATTATTCACAAAAACAAAATTTATCAAAAAAAATTACACTATTAATAAATATGTGTAAAAAAACTATTATAATAAATATAAAATTTAGTTAAAACCCTCAAAAAATCAGGTTACACATTCAAAACCCCTCCATTTCAATAAAGGTTCCAAACGAGCCATTTAATGAGAACACATGCCAAAACACCATAAAAACTGATACTCACATCATTATAAAACCCAAAACCATATTGGAACCCACATAAGGAACCCAAAAACATTTATTCACATGATTGTAATATTTCTAATAAGCCAAGACAATAATTTTATATCACCTTGAACACACAAAAGCAAACAAGGCACTTTCTCGAAAACGAGGCCTGTAACAATTAATAAAATAAACTCTATTTAACAATAAAAATGTTATAAAACCAAATTTTCATGAAATTTTTTTATTTAAATAGTTGAAAAAGGTTTTAAACATTATAAGTCAGGTGCCAAAGAAAATGGATCATTTTAACAAAAACTTAGTGTGCACACTTTAACCAAGAAAACATAATTTTCAAAAAACAAGGCATAAAATACCCTTCTTACACACTAAATAATTAAAACAAAGGGTGATAAATAATACCTAGAATACACGTATGGTTAAAAAAGAAATAAATATATGAATCTTGAATTATAAAGGGAGTTCTTGGGAGAACCTACCTCAAAACCAAGGTGTAATGGAAACACACACCTGATAACACCTTCTGAGGGTTTATAAACCCTAAACCTTTGAATACAAACCCCAAATGAGAAAAAACCCATTAAAATTATGGTAAAACATAAAACTATATCGTTCATGACTAGGGGAGAAGATAGATCCAAGAAAAATTGGAAGGAGGAGGAAGGAGGAGAAAAGAGAAAGAAAGTCACCTTGATAACTAGAGGACTCTACATCTTCCCTTATATCCACACCCTTAGAGGATAGGTAATGTCTTGGAACTCAATGTAGAGGCTCCTTAGCTCTGGAAGAACCAGGTAAAGAATATTTTGGGGAAAAAGAGTTAAAAAATGTATGATTTATGAAATAAAAAATTACCTTTTCAAATCTGGATGATTTGAGAAACCTTGAGAAATTTCACCCTAATCCCCAATGAAGATGAGGTAAAAACAAATAAAATGGAACATGGGAGTTTGCATAGGGTTTGTGGGATTAAGTGAGAGGTTAAATGAATAAAAAATATTAAAAAAATAATAATATATAAAAGAAACAAATTTTTTTTAAACTGGAAATGGGATAATGGGATGTCTCAATACCTGAATAAATAACCCAAATCCACCATGAATATGAATTATTAAGGGGTAAAAATGGATATGGTGGTTTTAATAGGTAAGGGGAGTTCAAGTGGGAAGTTTAATGGGTGAAAAATATTAAAAAATTAAGGAGTTATAAAATATTTTTTTTAAAACTGGAAATGAGCTCACGGTTTGACCAAAACCTTGAAGTAACCACCATTTTATCTAAAATCCCCCAAAAAATCTATGAGGAACCCATAATAGGATGGTTAAAAATAGATATCAATTTAAAACTCAACATTCATATCACCCAAAACCCAAGAAAAGGATCGAGATTTCCAATGAACCGGATAAAAACCAATAGGTGAAAAACTGGGTTTGACAATTCTCCCCACCATTAAATATCCCTGCCCCCAAAAATACATAACATTTTTCAGATGATTGATATACACCTAAGGATTCCTCATCAACATGATCCAGCCTATCAAGCTAAGAAAATTTCATTTATCATTAACAGAACTTAATCCTCTTTCCCAAACAAAACACCAACTCACAACCACTTTCTAATAATTAACGGAAAGATCAAGCCACTACCTCCACAACCAAGCTAAGAACCAGATTGTTGGGACTTATCCCAATAACCCAATGATCACCCAAACCAAATAGCACTCAAAAAATAAAATTATTGGGGGGGGGGTGTAACAGACTCCCCAACATTAGAGAACAACCAAAATCTAACAAATCCTTAAATTAAAGTTTTATGAGACCCATAGTGGGCCTCCCCACCATTAATAACTAACTAGATAATACCAAACAAGAATTCAACATGAATTAGGAATGGACCTCTCCCACATAGGCTCACCAAAACTCCCCCAAAACAACCTACCAACCCAATATAATAGGAACATAACATGAATATTTAAACCACCCAATCCCAAATGGAGTGGACAAGAACTGGGACAACAATTTTTGTATAGATCCAAACCCCCACCACTAAAAGAGGGGAGGGAAGGGGACCAAATAATTAGGCCACTAAAACCAAAAAAGAAACAAAGGAACTACCCAACACTCTAAACCTAAGAACAGGTAAAACCAAGACCACAACCGATTCACATAGGCGGTCCACACAAGGACGTTGATCGAAAACCCACATCCAAGAAGGTATAACCATAGAAACTGCGTGAGGGGTAATTCCACCAATATCTTTATAACAAGAGGAAATTCATAGTGATGAGGAACCATGATAGAGACATAGAAACTACCTTACCACAATGATGGAGGTAGGAGCTTAGTCAAGCTCCCCACACCTATGGTGATTTCTTGACTTCATGAAAAGCTTCACTATGAGGCATAAGGCCGGAGCCCTAATTTTTGAAGCATATGTTGTGCCGTAGTCAGGATCTAAGGATAAAAACACCCCAAAAATCTCACTAGTAAAAAAAACACCATCACCCCAAAAAAACATAAGGATACAAACAACCATTCTCCCTCACTCCGAACAAGGAAAAGAATGGACAAGGAACACGGTAAAACACATACCGAGCACTATTACCACAACCAAGAGAGTAACCATAATAGAAAGACACTTTAATCTGAGCCCATATAGCTCTATATTCCAATAAATGGGCTGAGGCATAATTCAAAGAGGTGTATTTAACCCTTCGGATGAATCCTTAGGCTGATCAACTAGAAATATTTCCAAAGGATAACTATCCATGGACACATCAAAAAATCCAACACATCTTTAGAAACCCACTAAAAATTACTCAAAAACCGAGCCAACAACAAGATCCCATCTCAAGATGCAGAAAGAGTATGAATTCTAGATCACAAGGAAGCATACTGAATAAACAACACTTCTAAAACATAGAAAAAACCAGCCACATAACCACCATTTTATAAAAAAATGCCATGATTTTTTAGCTCAAAACACTTTTTAAAAACAAACTAACTTTGTGGATTTCCACATTCACCAATGGTGTTTCATCAAGTCTCACTCACATGAACATTTCCATACCACCCTGGGCACCCAAAAACCATGTCATACTGTCCATCCATCCAGATATCCATAAAACCATGCATGTGAGCACCCATGAAAACCCCAAAGGCTAAAACAAAACAACGTCATTCCAAAAATCACACACCTTCAAAAGGCACACTAACCACCAAGTCAAAAACCCCTTTCATATTTCAAAAAACAAACCACACTTCATCAATAACCATTTTCTAAAAAACCTACCCATTTTCATTTTTAACAGGTTTCAAAACAACCAAGCTACTCAAACCAACCAAGCTACTCAAAACAACCCCTTCCCATTTTAAAAAATTTAGTAAGGTCTCTTTTCATAATCAGATAGCCACATAGATTAAGATTCTTTCTAAGAAAACACCAACCACTCAATTTTTTTTTCCAAAATCTATTCATCAGATTCAAACAATTTTCAACAACCCAAAACAACCCATTTAAAACAATGTTTTAGAATCACCTTAAAATGATCCACACTTTCAAAAAATTTTATTTCAACAAACCACAAGTTTATATTAGAGAAAATACAACCCCGTTAAATCATTTTCACTTTATTCCCAATATTTGTTTCACAAAAACCAAATCTCCAAAAACTTTCTTATATTAAAATTTGAAAACCAGTTTCAAAACTTCTCACATGAGGATTTTCAAAATAATTTTTGAATTAAAGAATGGTCCAAGATACCCACAAAAGGGAACTAGTGTCGGTGGGTGACTTGACCATATGGCTGGAAGAATGAGATATTCTATACTCTATTTGTTGAGTTACACATGTATAGACCTTCCATCGGATCTCATCGGGTCCTTTGGCGATGAGACCGAGATATGAAGCCACTTGAAAGGTGTGCAAGACTTTAACCTTGCTTGATACCTGGTTAGTTTGAGAATTATAACCAATTATATTTTGGTTTGAGTTGATTATTGGATCAATATTATGAATTGTCATAACTTTTGAAATTGGTTTGATTGCTTGATATGGGATCACACAGAATAAAATTGGTTAATTGTCATGATAACTAATTTATGGGTTTAAATGATAAATGGAATGAGATTTTATGTAATTATGATGATAATTGGGATCCCAACCATATAGAGTGTAAATGGATAGATAAATGGTAATTTTATGATTTGAACATAATGTATTGTGATTTCATGTGTTATTATTATTCATGGTTATTCTGTAATTCTCATAGGGCTTGGCCTGGTTGTACTATAATGCTTATAGGGATTGTCCTGCTTATATTGTAATTCTTTTAGGACCTATCCTAGTTATATAATAATTCTTATAGGGATTGTCCTAGTTATGTTTTAATGTTTATAGGTCTTGTCTTGGTTATGTTGTAATGCTTATAGGGTATGACCCGATTATGTTTTAATGATTATAGTGATCTTTATGATTCTCTTGTGACAATTTTATAGTCTATAAACTGGAAGGGTTATGGAAATGGTTGGAATGGTTCTATGACATGCTTAGAGAAATCCATCTTGGTGTAGAAGTAGGTTAGGGCTAACCCCAAGTGTCAACCTGTAGCTCTAGGGTTAGTAGATTTATTTCATGTGTAGTATTAATTAATTAAATTAATACCCAATTAATTTATTTATTGAATACACTATATATCTTAGTATATATTTGTTAAGACATGGTGGTGTTGACCTAATGAGTTATACCCACACCATGGATGGTCCACCATTTGGTACCCGAATAGATTTCATGGATGTAGTTTTGGACAAGAGAAAGGGACCTTGTTGTTGATTGTTGCATACTGGATGCATTGGAGTTTGGATATGAGATTGACATGGAGTTTGAGACCAGAAACATGGAGTATTTATTTGAGTCTTATTAGCAATTTATTTTCTTGACATTCAACACATCATTTAGATACATTTCCACCTTTCATTACATGATTATGTTATTATTGAGTTATTAGTAATGTTATTTGTTCTATTGTGGATACATGTTTTTTGGATTATATTTTTACGCTATTTTAGACAAATTTTTATTATTTTATAATGTATTTATACTATGTTATAGAGGGTATAGTCTCCCATCTATATTTATTACACCGTAATTTCTAGTCGGAAGCCTTTGGCATAAAAGGAGGTGGACCTGAGGCCACATAGCCAACCCGACCAAGTGACTAGAGGGAGAACCAGGCTGGGGATGTTAAAAATTCCATTTTTAAAAAATGTTCCTTATAATTAAAATAATGTGTAAACCCCCAATAAAAAAAAGACTTTGGAATAATATGATTAAAGAAGTAATATTCCTATCACCACTTCATTTGATGGTAATTTATTTTCCAAGGTAGTCGCAAATGAATTTTCCACACCCTTTTGCTTATGGTATTAATGATTATCTTCATTAATTATTTTCTTTAGAAAAAAATTAGTATAATGGCCCATATCATTATATTTAAGACATCTCACTACCCACTTATCATATTTTTCCAGACCATTACCTCGATTATTTTCTTTACAATCATGAGTGAAATGTGCCGACATACTATATCGGTAACAATTTCTAGATTTCACAATCCAATCCCTAGGATAATTCTTACCACAATTATCAAAAGAGGTAAATTTATACCTATTGCCTTCATATTTATTTTATGGATACTTTCCTGTTTCTTACTACTTGGACTGCTTGTTGTCTTTGTTGTTTCAATAGTCAAAAACTCCATCTCAACCTTCTCAAAAATTTGTACAACTTTATCAATGATTTTAAATTCATGAGAGTAAAAAAATCTTTAAAAAATTAGTTTCAATCTCAAGTAAAACCATTAAATTTTACTATCACGGTCTAGAATGAAATTTTTTGCATTCCTAGAAAATCTAGTAAAATTAGCTTCATATGTGGAAATGGATTCTTACTTATTTTTCTTCAGTTCCAAAAACATCCTTTCCATAATATGTCAAAAACCCTTAGAAAAATAATTCTCATGGAAAATATCTTTAAACACCATCCAATCCATAGAATCAATATCATATTTCTCCATGGTATTATTAATCAGAGGCTACCATTGATCAAATTCACATTCCAAATTATAAATTAAAATAATTACTTTTTTATGTTCAGAACTATAGAATCCTATGTTTTTGGATTAGATGAAATTTAAAAGGAATTTTAAATTTATAATTTAGGGGAAAGTCTATTATTTAAACCAATATTTTGGATGAAAATACAAGCATTGGGACACTAAAACGTGTTGTTTTAGACTTGGTTTTAGGATTGAGAGTTTATTCAAGTGATTCAATAGTGTTTGAGAGCGTCAGGCTCTAAAACCTCAAAACTGGAGAAGTTTGATAGGGTCACATCATTTTTATGAAAACGCGTGGCCCCTAGGAAAAACCATGCGGCTGATCCAGTGGAACTAGAGGCCCCAAACGGTTTGGTCTAACCATGGGGGAGGATCCTCATAGCCGTGTAGAATTATAAAGATCTTAGAAAGAGGGGAAACACATAGTTGGGGCATGGTTTTCCAAACCATTCACATGAAACATGCAACCCCTCTTCATAGGCAATGACACTTGCATGGTTGGCGCCCCATTTTTCCAAACGTGTAACCAAACCATCTTCCTCATTAAAGGGGTAAATTTTTTCTTTTCCCTCAACCTTTATTTCTTATTCCTCCCTTTTTTTTCCTCTCACCCATGAACATCTTTTCTATCATGTAATCTCTTCCTATCCACTCCTTCCATTGAGATATTTCCTCCATCTGGTGTTGGTTTCGAGCATTGTCAAGTGTGTTGGATAACCCTCAATAATTCTACGAATCCTCATACTTTCTTTCTCAGTTTATCTCTATATATTAAATTATATCGTGGTGCGAGGTAATTTACCCTATTTTTAGGGTGTTTGTCAATTTATTCAATTTCTATTGAACCAGACCAAATAAAGACTCAATATTGAACATTTCGTTCATTTGAAGCCTGAGGTAGGTGGTCTATATTTATAACCTTAATGTATTAGTGTTTTATAAATTATTCCTTTCTGATGCACACTGATATTTCCATCAAACACCCCTTAAATATGGACTTTAATTTGTAAAACCTAATTCCTTGAATCTAATAGTCTTTGTGTAATAATTTTTCCTTGTTGATAATAATTAACCTCAAAGTGTAACTTCCATCAAGGGTGTGTTCCTTGAATAACTTGAATTAATTAATGATTTTAATAATAAAACCCATCATTGAGGTATGCTATCTTCAAAAATGTAAATATTTATTTAAATTCACTATGGGAGGATGTGACACCCCCACCATGTTATACTCTATTGACTAAACCCCCTTCCAAGTGGTTAAGTACTATTTTATTAAATAACAAACTTGATTATCCTTTATGGCATGCATGTTATCATGGCCTTTTAATACCCCTTTCTTGTATATTGTTTCTTCCATGGGAATTTCACCTGGACCTATATATTAATTAAAATATTAAAATTCATTCATAATGGAAAGGAAAAATTAATGAATTAAATGAAATTTTATGAGTTTTATCATGATTATTACAAGGCCCTTATTTCTTAATAATTGAAATGGTAAGTGGGTGTGGACCTCTTCAAGAAATTTTGTTTCATGACATGACATACTTAAGTACACCACCTAATTTTCCTTAGGACTTAACTTGTGTCAAGGGATTCTTATATACATGGATTATTTACTCAATTAAACCTTAAATTATTAAATTAATTGTAATATTCCATGAGAAAAACTTGGGTTCCTCTTTATACAACACTAAGGATGGGATCATAGGTTATTGAGACTTTATACATCAGGAGAGGTGCATGTTATATCTTGGATGGGATCACTGTGTGTTTTTATTACCTCTATATGAGAGATAAAGGTTCCCATGGGAGAACCTATGGATGGTATTGGTGTAAAGATGGTTACACCATTACACGAGTGATACTCGGACCCCTTTGTGAGATACCAGGGATGGTCTTAGAGGGGAAATCTTTTACTTTATGCTGAGAGTAATACTTTGGATTCTATATATGGATCACCATGGATGGACTCCATTGGATTTGGATAATTATTATGCTAATGGTGTGATACTTGATTTCCTTTATAAGTTATCCTTGGATAGGACCAGGATTCCATTTAATTAAATACATGATATGCCTCTTCCAAAATTCACATGATGAATATTATGTTTAAAACTAATAACGCATAACTGTTATTGAGGGACACTACCACCAAGATAAATCACATGCTTGGGGTTTAGTCCATCACTTGATGAATGTTTTGTGATTTATCATTATTACACCCATCACACATATGTATTAGTTGAACATAGTTAAGAGACATTATGGCTTAGTCTAAAGAAGGTATGGCCGAACAGGTGTCCTTAAGGAACCTAAGATAACTTTTCATGTTTATTTATTTATTTTTCATCATTTAATTATACCTACACACTATTATAATTTATAATCATTGACCTAATTATGATTTATAAACCATTTGTGGGTTTCTATTAAGTATATCTCACACCCATATCATGACTTTATTACACTGGGGTACCTAAATAGACCTTATCGTTCACAGGTCTTTGGATTATTGATTGTGCTATGCCTTATACTTGGGAGTTAGGAGAACAGGACTAAGTAGATACCCAGAATTCTTATTGAGTTAGCCTTTGGGATTTTGTTATTTTTATTGAATTTTAATTTTTATTGTATTTATCCTGATTATACATTGTAGCATCATCTGGACATGCATGCATAATTTTATATTTGGCATTGGAGACTTTTATTTTATTCTTATATTTATCTTCTTCTACTCTGTCTTTTCCTTATTTATACTTCTTTATCTATTTTATATTGTATTATTAAGATATAACACTGTTCCAATCTGATCATAAGGGTATAGTCTCCCCACTGTACCACCATTACACCCTTGCTACTAGTCGATAGCCTCTGGAATATGAGGAGGTGATTTTGAGTCCATGTGACGACTAGTCCAGCTATTGGTTCAGTAGTAAATCTGGATGGGATGTTACAAAGTGGCATAGATTTTTTTCCTTTATCTTACTATTTTGGCTAGTAGACATGAGACTATGAATTTTTCAATGCTTATCAAATGTCCATGCCTAGGAATGATCAACCCATGCATGGGGAAAATTCTAAGTGGCCAGGGATGAGATTATTGTTCGTGTTGTTCATTGTTACAGATGATTATGATTTCACCTTAAGTGATTGGTGTACATTAAACTTCTTATTGATTTATAAGTTTTATATTATTTTTTCCTTGTCTTGGTATGGAAAGGAATTAGAAATACATTCATCATTATAGGCACATATAAATTCACATCTCATGAATATTTCTATGCTATGTATATTGTACTATCAGGATATTTTAAATTAGTTAATGTGCCTTGAATACTTATTTTCTTTCATATTATATACCATGTTAGGTGAAACATTCTTAGTTTTATGGATGCTTAGGTAATTTATTAGCTTTCTTATTTGTATAATATAAGGTGTGGTTTATTTGGTACATTTTCCTATAAAACATTCTTATATGGTTTATTTATTATTATTTTCCTTCATATGCCATGTTTTGTGTTTATTTACATGTTTATCTATACTTATTTCTATGTTTAGCATGCCCTGTTATAATTACGATGAAAAGGATGGTTAAATAAAATGTAAAAATAAAACTAAATGGTCTTTTTCTACATATATTAATGGTGGAATTCTATTTGACTAAACAATCATGACATTTTTGATCTATGAACCATTGGTTTCATGGGATGAAACATACTGGTTGTGATTAAATGGGATCCAATTTTAAATTTATAAAGTGAATGGGTGCTTTATAAATTACAAAATGGAAGCCCATATAATCAAACCATATTTATGAGAATACTATATATATAAATATATTGAAACCGTTGTAAAATTGTAGAAGCTTCTAAACCTTAACTCTTATGTAAAATTGGTTTTTTGGACCTTTCTCGTGATTCAACAAAAGTAGGTCATTCTCAACTAGTGTGGTTAAATTCTTAAATGCACAACTATACCCAAGTATTTTATTTGAGGAATGTTATTTATAAGATAAACACATTAAGGGTTATTTAAAACATGATATCGAATGACTTGATTGAGACCCTTTTAGGTCATCCCATATCTTATGTGTTAGTATTTAAACCCATGGAGGTATTTTTATACTACATAGGAATGGTTATTTAAAATGCACACAACTGTTTATATGATTTTACAGGTAAGTTTATGGTGGAATTTTACTTGATCGGTCCCCTCTATAATTAATAAAAGACCCTTTTATCTATTTTTAAACTATACTTATATGAGGAATTAGTTAATTAAAATATAAAATTTAACCTAAATCATGTATTCATCTATAAATTAGAATTGATATTTTCTTTAGATAATCCCAATTTTGATAACCTTGTGAATAAATAAAATGGATAAAATAAAATTTATGTGGTAAATTTCCTAATCATGACAGGTTCTCCGTTAAATAAATGATGTTTAAAATAAAGTTTATTATAACTTTCTTGAGTGACTTTTGGATTTATCTAAATAAAGTAACATTCAAGGTTTCCTTATGAACTGTAATTTAATTTTTCAAATTGAGCCTTTAAAAGTTTAATGATTAGGTATAAACTAATGTAATGACTTAAAAATGGAACCTTATGTGGCGTTATTTGTGTATACCTCATGTAAAGGCAGTTTAGTATTCCTTGATCTTTTCTTATAATGGGAGTGTGATAATTTCCTGGAGGCCTCTTCTTTCATATCTTGAACATAAAAGATAGGCCCTTAATCCTAGTGACTCTTTAAGCATGAAATACTATTAGGGTCAATGATTTTTGTTTTTATAATAGGCTAGCCTAAGGTAGGTAGCACCCTCAGATTCTTGAATCCTCATTGAGTGCTGGTGAATCATTTTAGATGTGTGGTATTGTTTAGGTGAACTTTGTCCCTAACAGGGATTCTTGGTTTATAAAACAACACCTTGTTCTGTATGGGTTTTCATTCGGTAGTTCATCAATTTTTATGGGAATATCATCGTTTAATAGTTAGTTTCAAAGGGGTAAATAAGCCTAGGGCATGGTCTACCATTTAGAAGGTCATGCGACTCTTCTTATTCTTCCTGTTTAGTGTTGTATGACTCGGAAGGTCGTCAACCTATTTTATAGTTATATGGGATGGTGTGACTCTAGTCTAGTTCTTTTTACGGTTCTTTAGATACTTGAAAGCATAGGGATGATAATCTCATGGATAGTATCAGTATGTGTCATTTTTCTCATGTAATCCTGGGGTAGTATGCATTAGTACACATAGTACCCATCGAGTTTCTAATATGGTACAACAAAACATGTGGGTTTGGTGATAATTGTTTGATCCTTAAGGTGTTAGGCTTGAATCATAGGTCATCTATAAAGTAGAGTGACCTGGGTGTTAAAGAGGAATCAGATTCGTTCCAATTCTTTGGATGATGTTATAAAGAGGATAAGGTTTTTGACATGATGGTTAGTAATTTTTGATTTTACAACTAATGCTATGGTGCATGCAGATGTATCTTAGTAGGAGAGTCATGTTTATGTCTAAATGTGAATCTAATCTAGCACTTTTAAGTGGATTGTTTTCTATCTATTGGGTTTAATGATTTCTATATCATGTTGGCCACATCTAGAACTCATAAATAGTGGTTGATAGAGAATGTGCTATAGGGTGATATCCATTTCTCAGTAAATGATGAAAATAATATTCCTAAGGCTGGGATAGTTTTGTTGAGTGTTTTGTATAATTTTCTCCCAAGTATAAGAGGCATAACTAAGAAAGACCATTTATGAGTGGAGAATGCTACTTTAAAATCCCATGAGGCTGGTGAGTTTTAATTTAAGTTAATGATTGAGGGGTAGAATGATGATGAAATGGTTTTATATGTACAAAACCTTTGTAAACACCATTATTCAATGACGGACTTCGGTGGTTGTGATTGAAAGAACATGGGATGCCTCAGGTGATAAAGGAATCCTGGTCGAGTAGTGATGATGTGTCAGCAGGTGAATCCAAGATTCTTCTTGAAGAATTAGACCAGTAATGGTTCGGCTTCTCTTCCATTCTGTAGTTGGTTTATGGTTGGTTAGGAACTATATAAAGCACTTCAACATGTAAAAAAACTATATCAAGTATTCTTAGTAATAATTATATCCTCTTAGTTTACTCTTCTTTTTGAGACGATCATGTCCCCAATATTGACATCGTTTGGGTACACTGAGAGAGCGTCAGTTATATTCCATGATAAATTTAAAATATTTCAGGCTTGATAAGTGGTTTCCATTAGATTTTCATGCTAGAAGCATGGTTTTTATCAAGGAATGGTTAGTCCTGAGTTATATTTGGTTTCCAAAGTAGGAATTCCTTTCATGGACTCATGGATGCCATATGTTTTCCTTGACTTTATTATCATTTGTCTTAGTCAGTGTTTTTATGTGTGAACATTAAAATATGTACTCAAATCTCACCTATAAACATTTAAGTATGAATTATCTTGGATGAGCTCCTTGAACTCCAGTTGATGATTTTGAGGCTACCCCAAACTTTATTTGGGCTCAGATAAGGTGTTCAAATAGAAAATTTTTAGGTGTACTGAATCATGTTTACACCCATGTTCATGCCGAGGCAAAATAGATTAAAGTTAGCATTTTATCTTGAGATGTCACTGGAAGCTAGTAACGAGATTTAGTGGGCATTCTTGGAGAAAATCACTAGGTACCATCATTTAAAGGCTTTGGGTTTATATTTTGGAATATGAAAACCATCTAATCCGAGAGTTTTGAGAATATTTAGCTATACATGGCTCAAATCATCTCCTTTATATATTTATAAATATAGTCAGTTGGGGATCGTTATAGGCACACCATCAGGTAAGACGGGTGCAGTGAAAAAGCTGGATAAATATTTTCTTGGAAATGTTGGATTGACCTGACTAAATGAGGTCAATGCAGATTTTAAACTTCATTCAAAATGGTAATTGTGTTGTAAGTGTCATTTAAATGCTACCATCATGCTTAAATAGGAAGTTTTGACAATGGAGATACAATGATTTATAAATAGCCTTTCAAATTCTAGAACCTATGGTAGAGAAGTGCTATATAATGGGTAATTAATGAGATAAATATGTGATCATGTCTTTGGTTTTACAGGTTTGGGTAATCATCATATTGTTGTTTCTATTTGGATTATGAGGGTTTGATAAAGTTGCTAATGCTTGTGTACCATATGCTTAAGTGATTCTTGTAGGTGCATTGGGAATTTGGAAATGCAACATATCCATTTGAATAAAACTTCACAAACCATGTAGGTTGGTTGTTTTTTAGTCATTTAACTAAGGCTTATTGGGTATGAGAGGTTCTAAGGTGGGTAGATTATAGCATCTTTTCACAAACTATCCTGAGTCGACCTAGAACCGGTCACCCACGCCAGACCACAACAAGTCCCGAGAGGCATTCCAAATCCTCCCAGGATGGTGAAAAGCATTGAGGTTATCAGTAGAGTGACAGGGGAATAATTTATCCCACATATAAACAATTAAACAACTAATGTAAAGAAATATACAACCCATTAAACATTTATATAAAAGTTGAACTGAACATTATTTGCACATGGAAGTGAAAGTACAACTGAACCAAATAACTCAACTAACCAAACCTAACAACTAACTATCTCCATGTGACCCTACTGGTCACTCTCCAACAAAATGATCATATGTCACCCAAGGTGATTGAACTTGAGATGGAACCTACACAAGGGCTAAAAACAGAAGAAGACTATAGGCATGAGTATTAAAACTCATAAGGTTAGCTCAATATTCTAACCCCAATGAACTTCCTTTTAAATAAAAGAAACATCAATTCCATGTTTGAAATAAAATATGTAAAATTATGTTTTCCAAACATGGTTCCATGCTATAATCATTATAAAATAAAATGGTTGCAAGTTTTCATAACCAGGAAATGCTAGTAACCAATTTCAAAGAGATGAAACTTCAAAATAAAAATAGTTTTCAGAGGTCAACCTTAAAGAAAGTACACTTTTAAATAAAACACACAAACTTCTGAATTTATGAACCAAATACATCTTATGATGATAGTGAGTACAAAATAGCCAATGAGCACAAGTCACGGGAACACCCCTAGGCACTAGTTTGTTGTGGGCCCTAGGTACCTCGTATATCAGTGTAAAAGTAACCATAAAAAACATCTGTTCTCATGCATGAGATACTAGTATGAAAAAAATAACCATAACCTAGTTGTCCCCATCATCATCATCATAGTTTAGTTAGTGTTTTCATCATCAAACTTTCTACATGAAACATGGATGAAACCACTCCGGATCACTGGCATACTAGTACACATCTACCCACCTAGATACCCGAGTTTCCCTTTAGTGCTCAATCAAGTTACACATATTATAAAATACACTTTGCACATGAAAATATCATTCCCAAATCATACAAACACAAAAATAAATCAAACATTCTCCACATTTATTTCACGGATCAATAAACCACTTAGAAATTTCATAAAAAAATTTCAAGAAGTATGATAAGGCTTTGCACATAAAATCCATTCAAAAATGATCTTATAAGGACAAACACCCACCATTACCATATAAAACCAGATTTGTAATCCCCAAAACCATTTAATAAATTAATTTCATGGACCATAAAATATCTCCAAATGATAAAACATGAAGGACACATGAAAACCATTTTTACAAGAAAAATTCCAAACAATCCTTTAAGCATTATTCACAAAAACAAAATTTATAAAAATAAAAAATGACACTATTAATAAAGAGGTGTAAAAAACTATTGTAATCAATATAAAATTTAGTTAAAACCCTCAAAAAATCAGGTTACACATTCAAAACCCATCCATTTCAATAAAGGTTCCAAACGAGCCATTTACTGAGAACACATGCTAAAACACCATAAAAACCAATAATCACTTCATTATAAAACTCAAAACCAGATTGGAACCCACATAAGGAACCCAAAAAAATTTATTCACATGATTCCAATATTTATCATAAGCCAAAACAATAATTTTGTATCACCTTGAACACACAAAAGCAAACTAGGCACTTTTCCAAAAACGAGGCCTGTAACAATTAATAAAATAAACTCTATTTAACAATAAAAATGTTATAAAACCAAATTTTCATGAATTTTTTTTTATTTAAATAGCTATAAAAGGTTCTATACCTTATAATTAAGGTGCCAAAGAAAATGGATCATTTTAACAAACTCTTCGTGTGCACACTTTAACCAAGAAAACATAATTTTCAAAAAACAAGGAATAAACTACCCTTCTTGTACACTAAATAATTAAAACAAAGGTTGAAAAATAATACCTAGCATACATGTAAGGTAAAAATAGAAATAAATATATGAATCTTGAATTATAAAGGGATTTATTGGGAGAACCTACCTCAAAACCATGGTGTATTGGAAACGCACACCCGATAACACCTTCCGAGGGTTTATAAACCCTAAACCTATGAATACCAACCCAAATGAGACAAAACACCATTAATATTATGTTATAACATAACTCTATATCGTTCATGACTAGGGGAGAAGATATATCCAAGAAAAATTGGAAGGAGGAGGAGGAAGGAGGAGAAACGACAAGAAAACTCACCTTGATAACTAGAGGACTCTCCATCTTCCCTTAGATCCACACCCTTAGAGGGGAGGTAATGTCTTATAACTCAATGGAGATTCTATTTAGCTCTGGAATAACCAGTTAAAGAATATTTTGGGGAAAAATAGTTAAAAAATTTATGATTTATGAAATAAAAAATTTCCTTTTCAAATCTGGATGATTTGAGAAACCTTAAGAAATTTCACCCTAATCCCCAATGAAGATGAGGTAAAAACAAAGAAAATGGAACATGGGGGTTAATATATAGTTTTTCGGATTAAGTGAAAGGTGTAATGAATAAAATATATTAAAAAAGGAATAATATATAAAAGAAACAAAATAATTTTTTTTAAAACTGGAAATGGGATCATGGGATGTCTCAATACCTGAATAAATAACACAAATCCACCATGAATATGAATTAATAAGGGGTAAAAATGGATATGGTGGTTTTAATAGGTAAGGGGAGTCAAAGTGGGAAGTTTAATGGGTGAAAAATATTAAATAATTTAGGATTTATAAAAGAAACAATTTTTTTTAAAACTGGAAATGAGCTCACGGTTTGACCAAAACCTTGAAGTAACCAACCTTTTCTCTAAAACCCCCCAAAAAATCTATGAGGAACCCATGGTAGGATGGTTAAAAATAGATATAAATTTAAAACTCAACATTCATATCACCCAAAACCCATGAAAAGGATCAAGATTTCCAATGAACTGGATCAAAACCAATACATGAAAAACTGGGTTTGACAATTCTACCCACCATTAAAGCTCCCTGCCCCCAAAAAGACATAATATTTTTCAGATGATTGATAGACACCTAAGGATTCCTCATCAACATGATCCAGCCTCTCAAGATAAGGAAATTTTATTTATCATTAACAAAACTTAATCCTATTTCCGAAACAAAACACCAACTCACAACCACTTTCTAATAATTAACGGAAAGATCAATCCACTACATCCACAACCAAGATAAGAACCAGATTGTTGGGACTTCTCCCAATAACCCAACGATCACCCAAACCAAATAGCACTCACAAAATAAAATTATTGGGGGGGGCATAACAAACTCTCCAGCATTATAGAACAACAAAAAATATGACAAATCCTTAAAATAAATATTTACTAGACCCATGGTGGGTCTCCCAACCATTAATAACTAACTATAAAATACCAAACAAGAATTCAACATGAATTAGGAATGGACCTCTCCCACATAGGCTCACCAAAACTCCCCACAACAACCTACCAACCCAAGATAAGAGGAACATAACATTAATATTTAAACCACCCAATCCCAAATGGAGTGGAAAAGAACTGGGCCAACAATTTTTGTACGGATCCAAACCCCCACCACTCGGGGAGGGGAGGGAAGGGGACCAAATCATTAGGCTACTAAAACCACTAAAGAAAAAAAGGAACTACCCAACACTCTAAACCTAAGAACAAGTAAAACTAAGACCACAACCGATTCATATAGGTGGTCCACACAAGGACATTGATAGGAAACCCACATCCAAGAAGGCATAACCATAGAAACAACATGAGGGGTAATTACACCACTCTATTTATAACAAGAATAAATTCACAGTGATGAGGAACCTTGATAGAGACATAGAAACTACCTTACCATAATGATGGAGGTAGGAGCTTAGTCAAGCTCCCCACACCTATGGTGATTTCTTGACTACATGAAAAGATTCACTCTGAGGCCTAAGGCTGGAGCCCTAATGTTTAAAGAATATGTTGTGCCATAGTCAGGATCTGAGGATCACAACACCCCCAAAAGCTCACTAGTAAAAAAACACCTTAACCCCAAAAAAACATAACGATAAAAACAACCATTCTCCCTCACTCCGAACAAGGAAAATAATGGACAAGGAACATGACAAAACAAATCAAAACCACCAAGCACTATTACCAAAACCAAGAGAGTAACCATAATAGAAAGAAACTTTAATCTGAGCCCAAACAACTCTCTATTCAAAAAATGGGTTGAGGCATCATTCAAATAGGTGCATTTAACGATTCGAACGAATCCTTAGGCTGATCAACTAGAAATATTTCCAAAGGAGAACCATCCGTGGACACATCAAAACATCCAACACATCATTAGAAATCCACTAAAAATTACTCCAAAACCGAGCCAACAACAAGATCCTATCTCAAGATGCAACAAGAGTATGACTTCTAGATCACAAGGAAGCATACTGAATAAACAACACTTCTAAAACATAGAAAAAACCAGCCACATAACCACTAGTTTATAAACAAATTCCATGATTTTTTAGCTCAAAACAATTTTTAAAAACAAACTAACTTGGTGGATTTCCACATTCACCAATGGTGTTTCATCAAGTCTCACTCACATGAACATTTCCATGCCACCATGGGCACCCAAAAACCATGCCATAATGGCCATCCATCCAGATATCCATAAAACCATGCATGTGAGAACCCATGAAAACCGCAAAGGCTAAAACAAAACAACTTCATTACAAAAATCACTTACCTTCCAAAGGCACACTCACCACCAAGTCAAAAACCCCTTTCATATTTTACAAAACAAACCACACTACATCAATAACCATTTTCTAAAAACCTAACCAATTTCATTTTTAACAACTTTCAAAACAACCAAGCTACTCAAAACAACCCCTTCCCATTTTCAAAAATTTATCAAGGTCTCTTTTCATAATACGATGGCCACAGAGACCAAGATTCTTTCTAGGAAAGCACCAACCACTCAAAAACAATTTCCAAAATCAATTCATCAGATTCAAAAACTTTTCAACAACCCAAAACAACCCATTTAAAATAATGTTTTAGAATCACCTTAAAATGATCCACACTTTAAAAACATTTTATTTCAACAAACCACAAGTTTAGATTAGGGAAAATCCAATCCTGTTAAATCATTTTCACTTTATTCCAAAGATTTGTTTCACAAAACCCAAATCTCTAAAAACTTTCTTATATTAAATTTTGAAAACCAATTTCAAAACTTCTCACATGAGGATTTTCAAAATAATTTTTTAATTCAAGAATAGTCCAAGAGACCCACAAAAGGAAACTAGTGTCGGTGGGTTACTTGACCATATGGTTGGCAGATACATGCCAAACACACCACCGACACGAAAATCCTTCTTAGGACCATTCCCCAGCTCCAAATGACTTTCTAGGCCCTGTGAGATCATAGAAACCATTAGTACAACTCCCCTTGTCATATCCTAACACCAAACAATCAATAAGAACCAAGAACACTAATAAAACCAGACTTCCAATGGAAACCTAAAGATCAGAATGAGAAAGAGTTCACAATGCTCTTCCCACACTTACCCTCAAGTCCCAGAAATCCTACTCCATCTACCTTTACATCCCCCCAAATGACAAGGGTGCTCTAAAAATCAAGGTCCTCTAAGATATGACCGCCTATAATACCATTTTTTCATGAAATGTGTAACGTCCCATTTCCAAAAGCCACCCAGAGGCACCCCATACCTGGTTGGTCACATGGCCTCAAGCGCATTTCACCAAACACCAGAGGCTACTGACTAGCAGCGAGGGCCTTGGGTGCGATAGTGGGGAACTATGCCCTCATTGGCAGAGTACACAACGGAAGATTAACAAAATCAATAGCGGAAGTAGTAAACATCAATACAAGAGTAAAAAACGGAAGGATAAAAGTGTAAAAAAATGGAACACATATATAAATGATGCATGATACATAAGTCTAGGAAAGTAGCCAAACAAGTCACAATGTTAGAATACAACAGTGCTAATCCAAAGTGAAAAAGAAAGCAGATAAAACTTCTTAGCATCGCAAGCCATAGCTTGGTCCCATGCTCCCCAGCTCTATATCAAGTCAAGTACCTGAAGTAGAGGGGCGCTTGCCCTTGTCTATACCTGAAATAATATAATATATTTGGGCCCAAAATCATGGCCCAAATAGGGTGTGAGACTAAATCCTAGTAGGCAACCACCACAAGATATATGACTAACAGTCATGGAATATATTGCAGGTAAAAGTACAAAAAGTAGTAAACAAGGAAAGTACTCAACAACAAAAAATCCACAGTTCAAGCATTTAATTCACAAACAAGTAATCAACCACTCAATAAAGTAGAAAGAACAGGTAACCCTCTGATTAGTTCTCATAGCCTAGCCCCTATGGTTCAACCAACAAGTACTAGAAACCCTCTGGGAAGAACACACAGTCTCACCCCTCCAGTTCAGCTAAAGTATAGACTCTCTGGGGAAGCACTAACCATAAATTCCCCCTATAGTCTCGTATCGTACTATAGGAACTCTGGGGAGGCACTCAACGTCTATTCCCCCTATGTCCCATGTCGAGGAACTACAAAAACTCTGAGGAAGCAGTCAACGTAAATTCCCCCTATGGTCTCGCATCGTAAAATTATAAAGACACTCTGGAGAAGCCCTTACGTCCATCCTCCTTGTGGGATACTACACTAGGTTCTAATGACCCTGTGTAATTCAAACATGTATAGTGCGCGTATCTCCCCAAGTAAACCTCAAGAACTACTTGGCAAGAATTATGAGGCATATCATCATAATAGAACAACATTCACTCTATCCCAAAACTAGTCATGGAAACTGGCAATAGCCTAATAGGAAAAACTAGACCCAACAGTCATAAACAGGAAAAACATGCATGGGGAAAAAAAAATAAAAAGCACAGAAAAATTAACCTATTCAAAAACAATAATCTCTACTCAGGCATACAAGAAAATCAGTCAAGCAATAAGGATAAACCGTAAACACGCAATACCCCGTTCAAGGGTATTGGTGGAATTCGCACAAAATACTCAAATACTTTCAACAGAAAGGCACAAACCACCTACCTCAGGTTTATAATATTGATATAATTTAACCAAAATTCTTGAATCTCCTTATAACGTCGTAGATCTATGAAAATTTATAAAAAGTTCAACCCACGATAACTTGGAAAATATGAGGAATTAGAAAATGATGCTCTGGGAGAAGAAAGAAATCACCACTGTGATTCCAATGCAATAAACGGTGCTTGAATCGGAGGACAGATGGAGGCTCAGGGGATTGTCGAAGATCCGTGGCTGATCAACGCTCTCAGAAAAACGAGACCTAAAAGAAGTGCGTTCTGTCTGTCAGACGTGACCCCGATGTGTTTAATAAAAAAAAATAAAGTACATGAAATGTACTTTTGAAGTACACGGCGTGTACTTACTGTTTCCGTACTCTTCTTTAAGCATCCTCTGAACACCCCCACATGGTTGTGTTCATAGACGCTACATGGCCAGCACCCGGCTACCTACGGCAAGGGAGTACACGACATGTACTCATAAAGTACACGACGTGTACTTTGAAAATTTCCAGAATTTCTTCTTTTTCCCAAAAACGACCAGAAAAGGAAAAACATACCTAAAAAGAAGATCTGGGTTCTTACAAACTTCCCCCCTTAAAAAAATTCGTCCCCGAATTTCCCTAGCGCGACATAGAAGAAGAAATCCCGAACAACTCTAGCCACTATGATCGTACGTCAGCCTCCCTCTCCCAAGTCTCGTCTTGCACCCATCCGTGCTTCCATAGCACTCATACCAGAGGAATAGACCGACCACAGAGAAACTTCGTACTGTGATCAACAATCCGAATAGGATGCTCCTCGAAAGATTCATACACCTCCAAATCGAATTCCCCGGGTTGGAAAGTATGATACAGGACTGAAAAGTAACGTCAGAGCTAAGAAACGTGGAAGATATTGTGCATAGCCTGGTACCTATGAGGAAACTGCAACCGATAGGCAACTAGACCCACTATCTCCAACCCCTCAAATGGACCGACGTACCTCAGTGAAAGCTTACCCTACCTCCTGATCCTTCTATGCCCCAACCTCGGTGTGACATGTAGGAAAACCTGATTCCTGACCTCAAACTCTAGAGGTCATCTCCTTTGATTCCACTTTGTAACATCCCAGTTCCAGAATCCACCTAGAGGTTCCCCGTACCTAGTTGGTCACATGGCCTCAAGAATATTTCCCCAAATGCCAGAGGCTGCCGACTAGCAGCGAGGGCCTTGGGTGTGATAGTGGGGAAACTATTCCCTCATTGGCAGAGTACACAACGGAAGATAAAAAAAGCAATAGTAGAAGCAGTAAACATCCATACAAGAGTAAACAACGGAAGGATAAAAGTGTAAAAAAATGGAGCACATATATAAATGATTCATGATACATAAGTCTAGGAAAGTAGCCAAATAAGTCACAATGATGGAATAAAAAAGTGTTAAACCAAAGTGCAAAAGAAAGTAGATAAAACTCCTTTGCATCGCAAGCCATAGCTTGGTCCCATTCTCCCCAGCTCCATAGAAAGTCACATACCTGAAGTAGAAGGGCGCTTACCCTTGTCTATACCCGCAACAATATAATCTGTTTGGGCCCAAAAGCATGGACCAAACAGGGTGTGAGATTAAATCCCAGCAGGCAACCACCACAAGATCTGTGCCTAACTGTCAGTGAATATATGGAAGATAAAAGTATAGAAATTAGTAAACAAGGAAAGTACTCAACAACAAACAATCCATAGTTCAAGCATTTAATTCACAAACAAGTAATCAGCTACTCAAGCAATTAGAAACAACAGGTAACCCTTTGGTTATTTCTCACAGCCTAGCCCCTATGGTTCAACCAACAAGTACTAACAAACCTTTGGGAAGCACACACAGTATCACCCCTCCAGTTCAGCTAAAGTATAGACTCTCTGGGGAAGCACTCAACATCAATTCCCCCTATAGTATCGTATCATACTAAAGGTGCTATGGGGAAGCACTCAACGTCTATTCCCCCTGTGGCCCATGTCAAGGAACTACAGAAACTCTGAGGAAGCACTCAACGTCAATTCCCCCTGTGGTCTCGCATCATAAATTTATAAAGACACTCTGGAGAAGCCCTTATGTCCATCCTCCCTATGGTCTACTACACTAGGTTCTCACGGACCTATGTAAGTAAAACATGTATAGCGCGCATATCACCCCATGTAAACCTCAAGAACTACTTGGCTAGCATTCTAAGGCATATCAACATAATATAACAACAATCACTTTATCCCAGAACTAGGCATGGCAACTGGCAATAGCCTAACAGGAAAAACTAGACCCAACGGTCATAAATAGGAAAAACATGCATGGGAAAAACATCCAAAGCACAAAAAAATTACCCTATTCACAATCAATAATCTCTACTCAGACATACAAGAAAAGTAGTCAAGTAATATGGCTAAATGGTAAACACGCAATACCCCGTTCAAGGGTATTAGTGTGATTCACACAAAATACTCAAAGACTTTCAATAGAAAGGCACAAACCACCTACCTCACGTTTAGGAGATCGATATACTTGAACTACAACGCTTGAATCTCCTTAGAACTTCATAGATCTATGAAAAAGTATAAAAAATTCAACCCAAGATAACATGGAAAAGAGGAGGAATTGGAAAATGATGCTCTAGGAGAAGGAAAAACTCACCGTTGCAATTCCAACACAATCAACGGTGCTCAAATCGGAGGATGGACAGAGGTTCGGGGGCTCATCAAAGATCTGCAGCTGCTCGATGCTCTTGGACAAATGGGACCTAAAAGAAGTGTGTTCTGTCCATCAGACGCAACCCCAGTGCATTTAATGAAAAAAAATAAAGTACACAAAATGTAATTACTATTTCCATACTCCACTTTAAGAGGCCTCTGAACACCCCCACACGGCCGTGTGCATGGCCGCTACACGGCCAGCACCCGGTTGCCCACGACAAGGAAGTACATGGCATGTACTCATAAAGTACATGACGTGTACTTTTAAAATTTCCATAATTTCCTCTTTTTCCCAAAAACAACTAGAAAAGGAAAAACATACCTGAAAAGAAGATCCGTGTTCTTACAAAATGGCCTAAGTTGACCCTGAACCGGTCACCCATGCCAGCCCGCGACAAGTATCGATAGACGTTTGTGATCCTCTTGGGATGGAAAAAAGCACTGAGGGAATCATTAGAGTGATAAGGGAACTATTTCTCCCATATATAAATAATTAAACAACCAGTAGAAAGAAACATACAACCCAATACACATTTATATAAAATTTGAGCTGGACATTATTTGCACATGGATGGGAAAGTACAACTGAACCAAACAACTCAACTGATCAAACCTCACAACTAAATATCTCCATGTTACCCCACTATTCAGTCTCTAACACAATGATCACACATCTCCCAAGGTAATCAAAATCGATCTAAAACTTTCCCAAGGGCTACAAATAGAAGAAGACTATAGGCGTGAGTATTAAAACTTAGTAGGTTAGCCCGATATTTTATCCCCAATGAACTTCCTTTAAAATAAAAGAAGCATAAAATCCAAGTTTGAAATATAATATATAAAATTATGTTTTACAGACATGGTTCTATGCTATAATCATTATAAAATAAAATGGTTTCACATTTTCTTAACCAGGAAATTCTAGTAACCAATTTCAAAGAGATGCAACTTCAAAATAAAAATAGTTTTCAAGAGTGATGATTTAAAGAATGTAAACTTTTAAATAAAACACACATGCTTATAAATTTATGAACTAAAAACACCATATTCTGATGTTGAGTACAAAATATCCAATGATCAGAAGTCACAGGAACAACCCTACACACTAGTTCATTGTGGGCCCGAGGTAACTCATATCTCGGTGTAAAAGAAACCATAAAAAATATCCTTTCTTGTGAACGATCCACTAGTAGGGAAAAATACCCATAACCTAGTGGTCCCCATCATCATCATTATTGTTTATTTAGTGTTTTCATCATCAAAATTTCTATGTAAAACGGGGACGAAACCACTCCGGATCACTAGCATACTAGTACATGTCCGCCCACCAAGATACCCGGGTTTCCCTTTAGTGCTCAATCAAGTTCCACATATTATCAAATACACTTTTCACATGAAAATTTCATTCCCAAATAATACACACACAAAAATCATGCAAATATTCTTCACATTTATTTCACAGATCAATAAACCTCCCAAAATTTTCATAAAACAATTTCAAGAAGTATAACAAGGATTTGCACATAAAATCCATTCAAAAATGCTCTTTTAAGGCCAAACACCCACCATTACCATATCAAAACAGATGTTTCATCTCCAAAAACATTTAATAAATCAATTTCATGGACAATAAAATGGATCCAAATGATACAACATTAAGTACACATGAAAACCATTTTTACAAGAAAAATGCCAAATGGGACTTTAAGCATTCTTCACAAAAACAAAATTTATCTAAATAAACAATTAAAATATTCATAAATAGGTATAAAAACACCATTTTAAGTAATATAAAATTTACTTAAAACCCTAAAAAACTTAGGTTATACATTCAATACCCATCCATTTCTATAAAGGTTCCAAACATGCCATTTACTGATAACACATGCCAAAAAACCCTAAAAAATGATACTCACTTCATTATAAAACCCAAAAATAGATTGGAAACCACATAAGGTACCCAAAAAAATTGATTAACATGCTTCCAATATTTTTCATAAGCCAAAACAATCATTTTATATCACCTTGAGCACACAAAATCCAACCGTGCAATTTCCTGAAAATGAGGAATGCGACAATTAATAAAACAAACTCTATTTAACACTAAAAATGTTATAAAACCAAATTTTCATGCTAGAAATTTATTTAAATAGATAAAATAGGTTCTAAACATTAAAATTTAGGTGCGAATGCAAATGGATCATTTAAACAAATACTTATTGTGCACACTTTAACCAGAACAACACAATTTTTACAAAACAAGGCATAAAATACCCTTCTTGAACACAAGATAATTAAAACAAAGGGTGAAAAACAATACCTAGAATACATATAAGGTGAAAAAAAAACAATAAATAGATTAATCTTGAATTATAAAGGCAGTTCATTGGAGAACCTACCTCAAAACCAAGGCGGAATGGAAACACACACCCAATAACACCTTCAGAGGGTTTATAAACCCTAAACCTATGAATAATAGCCCCAAACGAGAAAAAAACCCATAAAAAATCATTTTATAATAGAACCCTAGATCTTTCATTACCAGGGAAGAAGATAGTGCCAAGAAAAATTAGAAGGAGGAGGAGAAAGGAGAAGGAAACCCACCTTGATAACTATAGGAATATTCATATTCGCTTATATCCACACCCTTAGAGGAGAGGGAATGTCTTGAAACTCAATTGAAAGTCTACTTAGGTCTAAAATAACCAGGTAAAGAATATTTTGGGGAAAAATAGTAAAAATATGACTGATTTATGAAAGAAACAAATTACCTTTTCAAAAATGGAAGATTTGAGAAACCTTGAGGAACTTCTCAATAATACCCAATAAAGATGAGGTAAAAAGAGGGAAAATGTAACATGGGGATAATACTAAGTTCTCTTGGTCTCATGTGAGAGGTGGAATGACTGAAAAATATTATTAAATAGATATAAAATAAACAAAATATTTTTTATTTTAAACTGGAAATGAGATCACGAGCTGAACCAATACCTAAATAAATAACCCAAATCCACCATGATTATGAATTTATAATGGGTAAAAATGGATATGGTGGTTTTAATAGGTCTGGGGAGACTAATTGGGGTGTGTAATGGGTGAAAAATGTTAAAAAATAAAGGATTTATAAAAGAAACAAATTTTGTTTTTAAAACTCTAAATGAGCTCATGATTTGGCCCAAACCATGAAGTAACCACCCTTTTCTCCAAAAACCTTCAAACATGATATGGGGTAACCATGGTATTATTATTATACATAGATGATAATTAAAAACTAAAAATTAATCTCATCCAAAACCTAAGAAAAGGATTAGGATTTCCAATGAACCGAATCAAAACCAAGACATGAAAACCTGGGTGTGACACGTCTCATGTTTTTAGATTGGATGAAATTACAAAGGAATGTGTACTTTAGCATTTGGTGGAATAGAAATTGTTTAAATATATATTTTAAATGAAAATAAAATATTTTGGACACTTTAATGTGTTATTTTAGACTTGGTTTAATTCCTGGGAGTTTCCTCAGGTGATTTTGAAGGTTTTGGGAGAGTTGGGCTTCAAAACCTCAAAGATGGAGAAGGCTGTCTGGGGTGAACGTTTTGTATAAAAATGTGTGGAACCTATGAAATACCATTTTAATGATCCAATAAAACTAGATGTCTTTCATGGTTTGGTCTAATCATGTGGGAGTATACTCATGACTGTATGGACTTATACAGGTCTTAGATAGAGGGGAAACACAAAGATTGTGCACGGTTTCCCAAACCATGCGCATGAACCATGAGACCTCCATTCTTGGGCAGTAGAACTTTTATATTGGAACATGGCTTGGTTAAAGATGTTACCAAACCATACACCACATTAAATGAGGAAAATTTACCCTTTTCCCTCCAGCCATTATTTCTTATTTCTCCCTTATTTTTCCTCTCACCCATGCACAACTCCTCCACCGTGGGAGCTACTCCTATCCTCTCCTTCCATGGAGAGATATCCTCAACTCAAAGTTTGTTTCAAGAAATTTCAAGTGAGTTATATATCCCTAGGTAATTATATGACTCATATTACTTCCTTTCTCATTTTCTCTCACTATCTTAAATGATATCATGGTGTGAGCTAATTCTCCCTATTTTCAAGTCATTTTTCAATTTCTTCAATTTACCTTGAAACAAACAAAATAAAGACTCAATATTGGATGTGTGGGTCATTATAAGAATGAGGTGAGTATTCTATAACTCTTCCCTTAATGTCTTAGTGTTTTATAAATTGTTCTGTTGCGACCCGACCTAGTATTTCTATGCGACACCCCTTAAATGTGGAATTTAATTTATAAAACCTAATGAATTGAATCTAGTAGTCCTTATGTAATAATTTTACCCTATTGATAATCATTAAACTCATAGTATAACTTCCCTTAAGGGTGTTTTACTTTACTAACTTTAATTAATTATTGTTTTTTCTAATAAAAACCCTCATTGAGGTGTACTATCTTAAAAAATGTACATGTTTGTTTAAATGAATTGTGGGAGGATGGGACACCCCCACCATGATATAATCTAGTGACTAAACCACCTAACAAGTGGTTATGTCCTATTTTATTAAATAATAAACTTTATTATCCTTTATGACATGCATATTATCATGGAATTTTTATACCCCCTTGCTTGTATGGTGTTTCTTCCTTGGGAAATCCACATAGCCCTATATATTAATTAAAAGCTTGAAATTACTTCATAATGGAAAGGTCAACTTAATTAATTAAATTAAATGTTATGAGTTTTGGAATTATTAATACAATTCCCTTATTGATTAATAATTGAAATGGTAAATGGGTGTGTCCCTCTTCAAGAAATTTTGTTTCATGATGTGGTATGATTAAGTACACCACCCACTTTTAATTAGATCTTAAATTGTGTCAATTCATGCTTATAGACATGTCCTATCTCCTTAATTTAACCTTAAATGATTAAAAAAAACTAATATGCCTTGAGAGAAACTTGGGTTCCACTTTATGGGATTCTAAATATGGGCTCTTAGGTTGTTAAGACTTTATATTCCAGGAGAGATACATGTTATATATTGGATGATATTACAATGTGGGTTGCTTATATCTATATGAGTGATACCGGTTCCCAGGGTAGAACCCATGGATAGGCTCGGTGGAAAGATGGTTACACCATGCCCTGAGTGATACTTAGACCCCTTTGTGAGATACCAGGGATGGGCTCAGAGGGTACATGTTTTAATTTATGCTGAGAGTGATACTTGGGATTTCATATATTGATCACCATAGGTGGACTACTTCGACATTGGATAATTGTGACACTCTTAGTGCGATGCTTGGGTTCCTTTATAAGTTTAACCTTTGATAGGACCAAGATTCTGTTTAATTAAATACAAGATATTTATCTTCTTAAATTCACATGATGACCTTTATATTAAAAAATAATAACTCATACCTATTATCAAGGGATGCGTCCACTAAGAAAAATAACATGATTTGGGTTTGATGCATTTCTTGATGCATGTTTTGTGATGAATCATTATTACACGCATCCCACATATGTACTGGTTAACCCTCGTTTAGAGACATTATGACTTAGGCTGAAGTAGTTATGGTCATCCAGGTGTCCTTGAAGAACCTGATCTAACTTATCATGTTTATTTGTTTTTTTATTTTCCATCCTTTCATTATACCCACACACTATTTTAATTTATAATCACATACTGAATTATGATTTATAAACCATTGTTGGTGGCCTACTGAGTATATATCACACTCTTCTTGAACCAACATTTTACTAGGGTACTTGATCAGACCTTCTTGTTCATAGGTATTTAGATTATTGCTTGTTCTATGCCTCATACTTGGGAGTTAAGAGTACAGGATTGAGTAGATACTCAATATTCTCATGGAGTTAGCCTTTGGTATTTTGTTCTTTTTTTTTCATTTTACTAAATGTTGTATTTATTTTTCTTATACCTTGTTTCATAATCTTGACATGCATGCATAGTTTCATATTTTTCATTGGACACTTATATTCTATTATTATATTTAACCTTTTCTGATCTCACTTTCCATTTTTATTATACTTCCACTATTTTATATTGTATTCTTATCATATAACACTATTACACTCTAATAATGAGAGTATAATATTCTAATAGTACCACCATCATACCCTTGCTCCTAGTCGGTAGCCATTAGTGTATAGGGAGATGCACTTGAGGTCATGTGGCAACCGGTCTGGCTACTGGTTCAGTAGTTAGTCTGGACGGGATATTTCAATAAGAACCCAAAACCTTGAATATATTTTCTAAAGAATTGATCCATCATTAAGATACAACTGGATCTGAGGTTCCACCAAATTTCATAGGGTTATATTTCCTGAAATAATCTATTATATACATGTTCATCTATAGAGAGTTTGGTTGCTCTCTGTAAAGGGTACCACCCTAAATTTCCCACAAAAACTATGTTAACATAGCTATAAACTATTAAATTCAAATTCCAACTCATCCAAGTTACTTATTTAGAAGGAAATTATGCTCATGATTCATTTCCACTTCATTCACCCTATTTACTCTGTGGAAAACCATTCTGAAATAGGCACCTATTAGATAAAGAAACATGGAAGACCTAAAAGTTTTCTCATGATAATACAAAACATATATTAAAATCCCTTAAAATTATTTTCTTAATAACACCCTAACCTGTAATGTTGTCTAAACCTTTCCTTTGATACCAACCATTACACCCCATAACTTAAATAACCCATAATTACCTAATTTATAACAAGGGTTTCACTTTCTTATATTTTTAGGATATTTTAAGTTTAGAGTTTTAGATAATTAGTAAAAAAAACTTATATATCATAAAGTTAAAATACAAAGTGGACACTTCCACTTAATATCTATTTTCCCACAAAATAGGAAACTTAAATTTAACCTCCCATTTTATTAGAAACACATTTTCTTATTTGAAGTTGAATCCCCATAGTGTAAATTTATACCTTTTTATAGTTACCACACATCCTTAGGCCCTACGAAAAACATTTTAAAAATTAGGATGATCATAAAATGCCCATTAAGGGATACAAAAGAAATAAATATATTAGTCTATTATGAAAATCATGTAATCCTATAAGAAATTTCCGCTTTTTATATAATAAAATTTGTGCTCAAATATTTTTTTTCTTACTCATGAAATAAGATTCAATTCAAAAATATTTTCATAAAACATCTCATAATAAATCTTAACTATAAAATTATAATCATGAGAGTTTCTTGTAAAACATGGGTACTCATGAAAATATTTTCTTAAAAAACATACTTTTCACCCTTAAAAGGGGCATAAAATTTCATATAAACTTAATCTCATTAGCTTACCTTATAAAATCAAAATAATTCCATGAAAGATAATTTGAAATCATAGAAATGTTATATAGGTACCTTGAAACATCATCTTCATATCACTCTTACAATCAATCTTACAAGAACTCTTACAACTGGAATAACCTACCTGGTATATTCCAATATAATTCCCTAGAGAACATAATCATTACCCAATGAATTGAAGAGAAATATCAGGATAATTATTCATAAATAATAATTTATAAGGAAAATGAAATAAATAAAACACATATAATATTTCATTTAAATCATAAATCTCATAAAATATTTTTTTAATACATACGCAAAATCACATTTAAGCTTCATGAAAAAATAAGGATAAAATATCTATTCTTTGAAAAATATTCTAAAAAAATTCCCAAAAAGAATAGAAAATAGAATATTCTTTAAAAAACACGAAAAAATGTAGAATAGTATTCTTAAATAATAAAATTCATGACATATAAGTCAAAAAAATATTCCTTTCACATTTTTGTAAAAATGTAAAAAATAATTTATTTGGAAAATGTTTTAAATTATTATTTTAAAACCTTCATAAAAAAAGTAAAACATGGTTTAAAATGAATTTGAACATAATTTTTTGTATATTAATAACATAATTTATTCATTTTAAAGAAAATGGACATGAAAAAAATAGAAGAAAAACTTTTAAACTTTTGAAATAAGGTTTAAAAAAATCCCTTACATTGAGTCTGACTCACCACATCCGTAATTTAACTATTGTATAATAAAATTATATTAATTTTATAAATTCTCAAAAACTTTTTTTACTTATTACCTTATCATTATACCTTTTATTTAATTTATTTTCATGCCTTATATAGTTATGAAATCAGTTAAGTTCATGTCAAGCGTTTTTGAGGACTTTCAGTTCATAATTACAAAACAGCTTCGGTGGGTCGAACATGGTGAAAGGGGTAATGGTTGAATCATATAAAGAATTTTAATAATCATATAATTATAATTTTTATACATTAAATACAAATTTATAACAATCCATGAGATGCATACATAAAAAAATAATCACATCACTTTATGGAGGTTGTAGGCCACACGTATGCACGGGCGATATTATCATTTTCCAATGAATGGAAGGGTAAGAAGGTAAGAAATAAATTATATTTATTGAGTAATAATTATTTCATTAATATCATATATATTCATTAAATCCATTTTAATAACCATACTTATGAGGTGATGATAAAAAACACATCACTTTGTGAAGGTGGTAATCTACACGTATGCACGAGTGATGTTTTTATTTACTATAGGATAGAAAAGGATACAAAAAAGGGTTTTAACATAATCAAAATAAAATTTTAGTATATTGAAGATATTTATTTTATTATTTCATCCTATTTAAATAATATTTCAAGGAGGTAGAAGAAGAAATAAATAGGAAATAGGTCTATTATAACTTATACCTTCTCCTCAAATATCCCCCTTTGGATTACACCTTAAACATTATAGGATTAGTATTTTTGAAAATACCAATGCCTATATAATACTAAATACCACTATACTTCTTCCCAAACTATCAATTCATTTTTCATGGTAAGTATTCCTATCATAAAAAATTGTTTTGTTTCTTTTGTTCATTAAGAGGGAATACTTAGATTGATTGTAAGAAGAAATTGAGGAGGCGGACAGTGAAAAGTAATGTGGTTCCTATTGGAGGAAAGAAACCCCATCATGACAGGGGAAATATTAAAATATTTGTTGAGGAACTGAACTTAAATATTAGTGGAAATGAAAATATTATCAATGTTTTTTATGATGGCCCCTCCTTCTCTAATTCAATGTAGGGAAAATAGATGGTGCTTCTATTGGTGTTGAATTGAATCAACATGGAACTGCATCTAAACCTACTTAGTAGGTTGGTAGCTCTAATTTTATTGTCATGAAATGCACTGGAAATTATAGGAAGCACACAGGTGAGGTGGGAAAATCTATAGATGAGTCTATCAGTGTTGGTCTAGGGGAATCTCATTCACAAACTAATGAGAAAAGTTGCATTATATAACCAATGGATGTGGAATTTTCAGAGCATGTTCCACAAGATGATGGATCTAGGAAATTTTATGTTCCAAATAGTGTTGATTATCTTCAATATATTCAAAATTTCATTATGTCTTCAAGATGTTTTGGTAAATGGGTTAATAGCTCAGATAATGGAAGTGACAAGGAGAAGAAGATGGTCTTATTAGACATCACTCATCTCCAATCCAAGGGTAGTGGTGACCTTATTTCCTTTAATGATGTTATAATAAATGGAAATGGAAATATGGTCAGTAGTGAAGGATTATGTCTGATTCCTCCAAAAATAAGGCCCTGTAAGGATTACTATAATCTGCCCAGGAATACGTCTACCAGGTCTTCTTCCAAAGCATCAAATATCTAGCTCACTCTAGAGTATATGAAAGGTCTAAGGAGATAATCCTTGGGACCCTCAATCAAGGTAATTCACAGTTAGAGAGGGAGAATAATGATGATGCTGATGATTCTAATTATTATTATTGAAATGATCCTTCTTTTTTTAATTCGTGGTTTTCTTTTATATATGAGGGAATTTCCTTTTGTATGATCCCATATATTTTCTTTCTTGCTTGTTATCTTTTTATTTCACCATTAATAAAAGTACATGATATTTTACTTCTGGATAGACCTTTTTTTAAAAGGATATTATTTTAATTTAAAACCAAATCAAAAAAAGAATGGTACTTTTAAATTTATTTATTTAAAGAAAATAAATGACATTTTTAAAAAAATTGGCATTGTCACCATTCAATCAAAATCAATATTTTCAGAAAAATACAAAAATGTCACCCTAATATATGTTTAATATGTTGATTCAAAAAATTAATTCATTTTTATCAAACTACATTTCTAAAATGGAAAAAAATTATCTTTTAAATAAAATCATGTAATTCATGAAAAGATAATTTAGTTAAATAAAACTATTCCATTTTTGATTAATTTTTTTTATAAAATTATTTATAAAATTATTAGGAATACAACTCCCTAAAATGAATACTTATAAATCATAAGATTGATTTATTTCTATAATTAACTATGTTTTAAAAATTCATCCTTGATGTGTGTTCAAAACATGGTTATATATTCCTATTTTGACGTTGGTCATAGTAGGTATGAACATTCATTATTTGGGTGTCGATCACTCTATGATGTGATTGGTATTTTATTTTTATTTTTTAAAAAATTATATAAATAATTCACATATATTTTCCAGTATTGTAAACAATTTCTTTATTGGAATCCAGCTGAGTTATACTCACACCCTACTTGGGTGCGGTGGTACTAGATAAGACTATATGTTTTGTAACCCAGGTAAGGTAAATAGACCTACAACAATGGATGGTTAAGCTATTAGAGCTTGGTTAGAGTCAAGAGATGGGATAGGGTTAGGACTCAAGAACCATTCTGTGGATATATCCTTACTTGTATTTACTTTTGGACCTGTTATAGATGACCTACACATGTGAGGTCCTATTTATATTGTATGAATTTTATGACATACATAATAGATCATATTCATATAACATGATGTTTATATTTACTATTGAATGGAATTTTTCTATAATATCTATTTTATGATAATGTTATGTCATGATATTTCTTTCACTATATTTTATGGTCATTATAACTTGTGTTAATATCCTCCCCACATATTTATATTGACCCTTAACACTAGTTAACAAACTTTGGTGTATTGGGAGGCACACATGAGGCGTGTGGAACATGATACATTCACAGTAAAAGTGAACCAAATTGGATACACTACAAAAAATATAAGAGACATTTATTTAAATAGAGGTATAACCTATAAAAGAAAATTGATTTTGTAGGAAAAATTATAAACCAAATAGAAATATATAGTGCAAAGGAATAAATAAAAGCATTAAAAGCCATTAAAAGTAGAAGTAGAATTATAATGATGATTCTTATTTGAATATTTAAACATGTTCACACAAGTAATAAATTTTAGTAGTAAAATGAAAATGGGAGTGTGATAATATTTAATTGAATTTAGTAATATGTTCTCCTCAAGTTTTATCCTTTTTTATTTTATAAACATGATCATAATGAGGAACTTCTTCTCCAACCACAAGGTTTCCATATTTAAGACTAATGATTCACTCTAGATGTTTCTAAATTAATTAAATTTCTATTGGTGAATTAAATTATTTTCTCTTACCACTCCCTTATCTGACAATGCATTGAATTTATTACATTATCCTAATAAATAAATTAATAAAGAATTAGGTTATTTTGTAAAAATTTTGGTAACTTTTCCCTGTGTTCCTTTGATAACAATGTTTGTGTATACTTGTTATAATTTCATTATCTTTTTTATGTTATCCTATGTTATATCATGATAGGTAACATAAAATCAAATGAATAACATGCTGTTTAACTTGTCCCAAAGTTTTCTTGAGTTTTATTTATCATAAATATTTTAATGAATCTCAGGTTTCTTCATAACGTTCTTCATATTTTATCCATTAAAAATGATGATTTTGTTTTCTGGTATGGCCCTAACCACTTCTCCCATACCCCAAAATCTTCATGTGGTATCAGAGTGGTAACATTATAATTTATAATTTTTATTATTTATTTGATTGAATTCTATTTTTTTTGTGATATTTCATTTATAATTTTTCATTCTCTAATAAAAAATACAAGAAAATGTGTTAGTTAAAATTCATATGACCAAGAATAGTACAAGAATAGATGAAAAATTCTTGAGGATCCCATCTAGAAGTGTTGAGGTTGGTAGCTTTAGAACATGATTTATTACTGAAATTAAACATCATGTACCTTTTTTCAACCACATAATCTCATAAAACATAAATTATGGGGTGATATATCAGGATCAGTATGTGGTTTCATTACATTCTATGTATTGATTTCCAATTTTCACATAGTTTTATAGGGATTACACGGTGTGTAGTTGGCGTGTACATCGTGTAACCACACATAGTTTTAACCACTTTGGAATCATGAAAGCTTTGTGATTAAAGTACACGAAATGTATTTATTAAACACACCACATAATGACCACTAACTAAGTGACATGAAATTCCATGAATTGTAAAGAATGTAATTGGATATTCAATCCATGAAACACATGACAATCCATGCAAGATACACACTGATTCCCAAGGTGCGTAGCATGGGTGGCCAATAAAAGATTACATTATGTGTATCTAGTTGTACACACCATGTAACCGAAGAAAAATAATACAAGATACATGTTCAAACATGCCTGTGTGAGTTAACATGCATATAATAATTAAAGTGAGACCAAACCACAAAGTGCATACCTGGTATACACATCAGGTAAAATAATTTTTCACACCAGATACACATCGAGTAATTTTCATTGGGTTGTTTGGAATTAAATTATTTAAATAATCATTTTCTATATAATTATATAAATACACAATATGTATGGTCATCTTAATCATTGTGTGTTTCATGGGAATCACCAGAAGTACACATTTTTCATATTAATGGCATACCATGGGGCCATACATACCACAAAGACTATATGGATTGACCCATAGAACAAAAAACCATGTATATTGTGACATTCTATATAGGCATACATGTCATGTAAGTACATAAAATATGGAAGTGATCATACACAATATAAGTCACCTAATTTGTTGAGTGGAAATATACACCATGTAAGTATAAAGCTCTATAAATGGATTTAAATAGACATAAAAGGAAACATGTAATTTTTTCTCTAATACATGTTATTTATATATTAAATTCGTGACTGAATTTAATCTAACCAAGAAAGAACATGCCTGATACCTGGTCAATAAAAAACCTATAATAATTAGTCTTAAATTAAAATAAATTTTCTTAATTTACTTAAAATTATAGATTTTGGGAATCTGAAGGATTGTTTGGATAAATAATTAAGACAATGAATTAATTAATCAGTAATTTAACTAATTTATTATTTTTAGCGATTTATACTAATAACAAAAAAACTAAATGAATGATAGAAAGTATAATGAATAGTATTTTCATGTTGTTAATGTTCATGATTTTTACCAGCCTTCATATGTTTAGAGTTTCTATTAAATTACATTTTTCATTACATCAAATTTTGTGAAAAATTTATTATTAAATTAAATACAACAATATGTGTATCATCCCTTTTCCTTTATTATGTATGGACCTATGTGTATAAAGATTATTTTATATAACCCTAAACCCATAATTCCCCTCACCATAAGTGAGTGAGAATTTGTAAAGGATGGATCCCCTAGTGGGTGGAGATAGTTCAAGACCTGAGCCTAGGTGAAATCAACCAAGGAGTTATATAGATTAATGGAGAAATGTTGCAAATCAGGATAGGTATCAGCTCAAGGAATTTTTCCCCTAGGGTCAAGTATGTTTTATATTTGACTAGACAAACTAACCTATAGTTGAATTATAATGATCATATTAATTATTTATTTTATTTTTCAAGTACATGGTTATTTATTTTCGTGATGCATGTTTATTTGAGGATTAAATGTGGACACATAAAGAAAACAAATAATAATCATGAAATATAAATTAAATAACATTATTATGTGTAAATTATTTTATCATAAATGGTAAATTAACTATATAAAATGAATATAATATTAAAAATCATATAATGGATAAAATAAATATTTTTTATGCATAAGTTAAAGAAAAACCCCTCAAGGAAAATATTAAGTCAAATATAATTTTCCATTACTTATGTTAGAATGAAACCATAGATCAATCTATTGGATTGTACCTCATTAGGATACTTTCATTTATCAGGGATTTCTAATAAAATTTTTGGGTTAGATTAATCAATTTAGCATCAAGAGTAGTTTCATTTATAAGAAATTGTGTAAATTAGAGGCAAGAGTCAAGGAAATTTGAGTTTAGGATTTAAATATTGGGGAGACCACTCAATAGATCAAGAAATATGATTTAATATAGTTGGAAATACCACCTACCTAAATATCTTTTAATAATTTTAGCAGACCATCATATGAGTTATTTGAAAGAGAATATGGATCCTTTCTGCTAGAATATCCACGTGAAAGGATATTTCTAATACAATAGTGAGTTTTTTTGGATTTGGTAAAAAATTGGAAGACTATAAAAATTAATTTACTAAATCAAACATGGTAATCAAGATAAAGTAATAAAATATTCTTTTATTTTATAGAAAATGGAAAGTAATATGATCATGAAAATATCCCTATGATCTACCTTGGATAAATAAAATCTTCTGACTGGTTTCAACTTCCTAGAGTGGTATAGGTCTCTTAAAATCATACTATTACAATAGTGAAAGTTATCTATGTTTTAGTACCCTATTTTAGAAAATACCTTTAAGGTGAAAAGTTAGGAGGAAAATGAATTTTTGAAACTTTTGGATGATGTATTGGATGTCCAATGATTCATGATACCATTCATGACTAGTTTTCTCCATAATATTCATAAGTACATGGATTAATACACCATATTGTATCATCTTCATGATCTTTATCAAGTGAAAGGATGATAATAGAGGTACAGGATCTCTAAGTCACTCTTTACATTCATAAATGGAGAAGGTGTACCAATTATACCACATGTAGTCAAGATGATTGGCTATATTGAGTGTTTTAAAATTCCATGTTTCAAGAAACCTAAAGAATTTATTATGGACCATATACTAGCCTCACTTACTCAATGTTTTGTGAATTTTAAAATGAAAAATATAGATATGACACTCTCAAATATTTTGACACTATTTCACTAGGATTATAAAGATATAAATCATAGAAAAACATTATGTTATTATGATGAATAAGAGGAAAGACAAGTCCAAAATATAAAATTATAACTCTTGGTCTAAGGAATCTTTTCACTCAACTTCTATGAGAAGAAAGATCAAGGTAAAGGATAAGGAGTAGTTTTCATTGTGTTTTTCTTGTGGAAATAAAAATCACTAGAAGAATAATTACACCACATTGAAGAAGTAAGGGAAATATTAAGGTGTGTTCATTATCAAGTGTAATCTCTCAACTTCTATAAATTGGTTAGTATATATAGATTGTGGCAATTAAATTTTTATAAAAATAAAGGAACTAATTATATTATAGAAGATTACTATGGTTGAGGTGGATCATTGAGAGAAAAATGGATCACGAAAAGTCATGTTTTCTATATAAGACTAACATATCAAAATTTTGATAATACTGATTATACTTTTAATGAATTTTTGTTATATTCCCACTATAATTAAGAATCTAATATCCATGTACAATTTAGATGCATATATATTTGTTTTAATTTTCCTAAATGAGAGTTGATAATTTTATAAAGATAGTATATTTTATGGGATAAAACATTTGAAAAATAGTCTTTAATTACATGAATATAAAAAATAAAGTGTTGGAAATAGATAACAAATCAAATCCACACGACTCATATCACACCCTATTGTGGAATCATTGGATTAGTCATATAAATAACAATAATTTGAAAAAGCTATATCAAGAATGATATTTAGATTATTTTGAACTAAATACCTTGAATACATGTCACTCTTTTTTGCAAGAAAAATGATCAAAACTTTATTTAGTGGAAAGGGTAAAATAGATGCATATATTTTAAAATTAGTTCATATATATGTGTGTAAAACATTTCCTGTAGAATCTAGAGGTGGATACTATTTGTAACTTTTATTGATGACTTTTTTAGATATGGTTATTCCTTCTTAATGAGGTATAAGTCTAATTTATTTATGAAATTTAAGGAATATAATATTGAATTATAGAATCAACATGTTAAGAAGATAAAGAAAATCCACTAAAAACATGGTGGAGAATATATTAACCAAGTATTCATAGATTATCTAATGAAGTTCGAGATACTATCTCAACCAACTCTACCTTATACACCATAGTGGAATGGTGTCAGTTAAAGGAGGAACTATACCTTGTTAGACATGGTGATATTGACAATTATTCATGAAAGTATTCCATTATCCTTTTGTGGATACACATTTCAGACTATAAAATACACATTAAACCAATTACTAACTAAACAGGCAAGTATAATCCCATATAGTTATGGTGTGGTATGAAATATATGCTGTAAAATTTACATGTATAGGGATTAAAATTATTTTTTAAAAATAATTCTAGAAACAAACTTTCATATCAATGAACAAAGCATATATTTAAAGAATATCCTAAGGAAATGAGGGGATATTATCTATATGACCCATTATACAAAAAATTTAATAGTATAAATACACATTATGTTCCTTGTGAGGGTGAAAATATTCAAATTATAGAGTGGGAGAAATATATAATTTTATTAAGTCGAGGATCAAGATATACAAGAGTTGGAACAAGAACAATTTCCAAAAGCCCTAGTGGAAGAAGTTATTCCAGAGACACAAATACTACACAGGAGCACCAAAGAGGTTAGATAACCTGATAGACATATATTTTTAGTCACCAAATAGAGTGAAATATTATTAGTGTAAGATAATGAAATTCTCTTATATATTGAATAAATAAATATCTCAGAATTCACAAAGTGGTATGAAGATATGAATTGTAAAATGAATTCCATTTACTGAAACAAAGTTCTAGTTTTGATAAATCCTCCAGTTTATGTAACACCTATTGGGTATAACTGGGTATTAAATATGAAGCTATGAAATAATCATAAAGTTAGTACCTATAAATTATTACTAGTTACTAAAGGTTTTAATAAATTTATAGGACTAGACTATGAATGATTATTTTTACCAGTCACTATACTAAAATCTATCAGAATTATACTTTCCATATAAGATTACCATGATTATGAGATTTGTAAAAATGGATGTCAATACATATTTCAATAATGGAAACCTTGTGTAAGATTTCTATATTACAAAACTAGTTGGGTTTGCAACTCTAAAGGATTCCAATAAGGTGTTAAAGTTGTAGAGATACATTTATGGGTTAAATAAGGTATTAAGATCATGGAACATTCATTTTTATGAGTCCATAAGAGAATATAGTTTATAAAAAATGAATGCGAGCTATGTGTCAACAAGTGGTTTAGAGGGAGTGAAATATTTTTCTTAGTCGTATATGTTGATGGTATATTACTAATGGGAAATGAGATATCAGACTTATAGTTAGTTATAAAATGGTTAAAAAAATTATACTCTATGAAATACATAGATTAATAATTATACAGTCTAGGGTTCAAGATATATTGAGATATATCTAAGAGGTTACTTAGAATAATTCAAGATATATACATTGAAAATATATTTAATAGATTCAATATGAAAAAATAAAAGAAATAATTATTACAGAGTCACATGGTATATATCTCTTTAAGAAAATGTGTCCCTAGACACAATAGAAGAGAGACATATAGAATGAGAAAAATACCTTACACTATAGCTATAGATTTTATCATGTATAATATTATATGTACCAATATTGATGTTTACTACACCTTGAGAAAGGTAGGAAAATATCATGTAGAACCTGGTGATCTACATTGGTTAGTTATAAAGACCATCACAAAGCAGATGAGGTATATGAAATATATGTTCCTAGTGTGTGGAGGATATGACGAATAAGTTATCAAGGGGATACAAAAATTCTAGTTTCTAGATATATTTGAATTATCTAAAACTATATATATGATATACATTCTTCCTTAATAGAGAATCTTAAATTTAGAGGAGTTCTAAGAAGTAAGTTATCACTGATTCTTTAAAAAAGTGTATGTATATAACAACTTATGATGCATATAAAATAGTATTATAGATATGTAACTTTATACAAGATATTGATATGGTGGAAAAAATTAAAGATGTTTTCCCACTATACTATGATAATACTACAATAATGGTTATATTTAAGGAGTGAATGTCACATAAATAGAAGAAAAAAATAATTTAGAAGTATTATAGATTAAGGGAATTTTCTTATAGGGGTGAGGTCATAATAAGTAGAGTTATCACAAAATAGAACATGGATGATCCATTTACTAATGCCTTATCTTAGCACAAGAATTGATATATTGTGAGATCTTGTGGACTAAAATTTATTATCAGTTTTCTCTAGTGAAAGTGGTAGTCTGTTAGAGTTTGTGTCCTAGAACCAATTGAATATATACTTTAGATTAATAATGTATTAAGAGTAATTAATATATTTTCCCATAATGAGTGTTCTTCTTCATACCATTAAATTAATAATGACCTCAGTTTTTTTAATTGAAAGGTTATTATAGTTCCCCTCTGTAATGGGAACCTTGAAAGTCTATGATAATATTTTTAAACATATGTCATATCCAGTACATGAAATTTTTATGATGGTAAACATTTGATGATTGAATATTAGGTGTTGGATTCTCAAAAGTGGTTTACAATTCTTCTCATAAAGTTTTCACTTAGTAATCTCACAGAAAATAGGTTATAAGTATTGACTCACCAATATGAATTTCATATGTTATATGTTTCATTATATATTTCTATCTGTGGACCTATGTATTAGTTTTAGACCTAAAATTATTATTAATGTATATCATAAATCACTTATTTTAATATATAGATGAAAACCATGATGATATATGATCGTGGTGAGGTACCATACATTGGGTGCATCATATGTGATATAAATTAAATTAAATAAGCTAAAAAGAATTTATAATTTGAGTTATGGAAGATGATATCCCTAAACCTTTGATTGAAATATAACTGTATGATTAAATAAATGACCGTGGTAGTTAAACAGTGAGATAATTTATCAAATTCAGAGAAAGATAAATCTAGTATATAGGTTGATGACACAAAGTATTCAACCCGATTGATATGATGTCATGATAGAAGAACTATATTACACAATAAGAATTATTAGGTGGTTATGGTCATTGTGACATTAACTTCATTCTCTATGGGTTCCTTGATGTGTTTCTAGATGCATCTCTTAGAATTTAGGAAAGATCACCCAATGCCATAGATAATGTGGCCTAAAGGGCCACACACTATGCATATTCATAATCTCAGTTGAATTGTATTTTAATTTAATATTGTGAATAAATACTATTCTCAACTTGTGGAATAATAATTATTCAAGATAATTTGATCCCATAATTACAATAAAAAGTTATTTTAGTTATAATTTATGTGAGTTGAATATTAAATATATACTATTTATGATTAATGGAATATAATATTTATTTATCTCTTGTTTACTATTTAAAAGGTAATAAATATTTATTTATTTAAATAAATATTTATTCAGTTACATGAATATTAAAAATAAATATTTTTTATAAGTTTAGTGAATATAATATTTATTTATTTATTTAATAAATAATATAATGATATTTATTTATTTAAAATAATATTTATTATTCAAGGTTTGATAAATACCGAAGAGGATTGTATGGATGAGTTAAAGGGAACAACCAAAATGATATATTAATCAGTGATTTTAGCACATGTCATGAGAATATATTATTATTATTATTATTATTATTATTATTTAAAATGGGGTTTTCTGAGAATAAAAAATTAAATAATGAGACTCTGATAAATTATCAATTATTTAAACCTAATTATATAACTTGATTTATATCATTTTAGAGATTGTGCATTATTGTGCACAATAGATTCTTTCAAGAAAATTTTGTCAATGTATTAGATAGAACTTCTCAATAACTCTCACAATAATGAGAGAAAATCCTACTCCTCCCACTAAATATAGATATAGAAAGGGTGAAATTTTCTTAATATTGATAGATTTATTACTACGTTCAACAAAAAATGACATAAAGTGGTTGGTTCCTCCAGATAACACCCAAAATACCAAGGGTGATGCTCGAAGATTCATGGAGAACATGTGGATACCACTGGATGAATTATAGTTTTGATTCTTCTTTGAAATGAAGATATAATAAGAGAGGATATAAAATTGATCAATGAACAATAATAAATATCACGATGAAGTAATCACTCTTTTAAATTAATTATAAATTATATGAGAAAATATCCTCTCTATAAAGAATATAATGTCACTTCATAATTTTTTTTTATTTTATTTGTTGAAACCAATGATTTTTTTTTGGGAATGGGCCTAAACACATATATTATTCCCTAAACCCTTCAAGTGGTATCAGAGTGTCCACACATAATTTATAATTATTTTTTATTTTTTATCCAATTTATGTTATTGTTAGTGATATTTTATTTCTAGTTTTCCTTATTTAATATTAAAACTGAGATAATGCATTTGTTTAAATTCATATGAAAAAGAATATGCCAATAACAGTTGAATAATTCTCAAATATTCTATCTAGAGGTGCTAAGATTAATGGATACATGACATATTTACATGATATGTAACTTAAATTACATTCCATGTAACTTAAATTACATTCCATGTAGCATTGGTCAACCACAGAATCACAAACCATGTAAATTTACACAAACCATGTGGGGGTTGGTACACAACATCATTACATTCCATGTATTAAATGATAATTGGAATAATATTTGATAGGGATTACAATTCATGTAGATTATGTACACTCTATGTAACCCCACACAGTTCTGATCTTGTGGGAATTGAAGAAGTTGTGTAGTTAAAGAATGCAACATGTAATTAGTACATGTGTCACGTATTGACTAGTATCCAAGAGACACAAAATCATGTGAAGCACACAGTTCATAGTTGGATATAAACATTATGTAACACATGATAATATGTGTGACATACATAAAAAGTACCAAGGTATTTAGTGTGGGTCCAATAACATATTACACAACATATATCTAGATGTACACACCGTGTAACTCAAGGAAACTCATGTAAGTTACAAACTGACACATGCATGTCATGTTGGTCAATGCATGAATAATAATTAAAGTGAGACCAAATAACATGGTGTAAATCTAGTGTACATAATGTGTGATTGCGCTCGCTAACATCATCTTATCGGCGATACCTATCCATGCACTGGAGGCCTCCAATGTACCTAAAGGGGTCATTAATACCATTGATAACATGCTTTCTAAATTTATCTGGGATGATGCCTTAGAATAGAAGAGACGCTGGGTCACTTAGGGGAGAATGGAAAGAGCTATCTAGGATGGAGAAATCGACATGAAGAGTTTGGCGATCACCATCCACAACATGCATGCAAAACTGGTGTGGGTCGTGATCGAGGAGCGCACATTGTGGAGAAGGACTATGTAGCATAGCCTTAGCGGAAGCATAAACAGTGCACCCCTGCATGGCTCCCCCCTCTAGTCCTCAGTCAGCAGCCTCATTCCGACCCTTTTCCAGAACTACTAGTGGATCTTCGGTGAGGAGAACATCTAGTTCTAGAATGACAACTAGGCCGAAAATGTGATTGGCTACCTCAGCTACCCTGCTCCCAATATTATCTTCAAGGAGGTGAGCCTCCACCCTCAGTTCATCAGGCTGTTTCTGGATAAAAAACAACAAGAGTCCTTTGATCTCATCATCCTCAACTCGGAGGCTGACAGGTGCATGTTCACCCCTTCAACTTTGGGGAGCTTCACTATGAAGGACTTCCGATGGATGGTCGCTCCCCATGCCCAAGGTGATAGGTGGCATGAGATAGTACGGTGCACCAAAATCCCCATGAAATATGGATTCCTAACATGGAGGATCAGGAACCACGCCATCCCGACGGATGACAACATTAAAAAACTAGGGATCAGTATGGCCTTAAGATTCCATTTCCCTAAGAGAAATCACGAGGAGACCACGCAACATCTCTTCTTCAATGACAGATGGGCACATGAATTATTGAGATTCTTCTATGGTTTTACCATGTATCAGGACTGTGACCTTCACAATGCTCCCTTTGTTGAGCGTTGGTACATAAGGGCTGACAGTGCGGGACCAGAAAGAATGACGAGCACCATCATCCTCAATACAAGGTACAAAATTTTATGGAAGGCTAGGAACTAAGCAACATACAAGGGGACTATATCTACTGGGAGATCACTCATTGTGAACACAATAAACCTAGTAGCTGACTGGGTTACCCACATCAGCAACTGGAGTGACGCACCCTCACTCCAGCTTATGCACGATGCTTAAACTGTGCCTCAGCCCACGTCGCAGGGCCATTGGGTATGGTGGATTCCCTTAACAGATAGTTTCAAGTTGAATACATATAGTTCTTTCTCCTAGGGTATCATATGAGGAGGCGGTGTAGTGAGGGACTACACGGGAAGTACTGTCCTGGCCTTCATGGCCCACTATGGGAGGGGCATCTCTTTACAAGATGAGGCCAATGCGATACTGACCGGACTCACCCTTTGCACGAAAAAGCAGGCTTGCCTCTCCCGGGTAGAGAATAACACAATGATCATACACAATTCCTTATTTGGGAGAAAATCCACACCTTGGGTGATAGCTTACATCATCAAGAAGTGAAAGGTGATCATATCCAACAATATTAAAGTCACCCATACCTAGAGAGAGAGGAATAAAGTAATGGACCACCTTGTTTCTCAGGCGGGTCAAACTTTTGAGGTCACAAGTCTCCACAACATTTCTTATTTTAAACCTGAGGGGGTGAACCTGATTAGAGGGGATGCCCTTGGCCTGCACCACTTCAGACCTCCTTAGGTCCCTACGACCCTTTGGCTTGTAATATTTCTAAAATAAAAAATAATACAATGATGATGATGATGTGCAGTACATACTGTGTATTGGGGTTTTCCACACTAGATACATACTGAGTGATTTTCAATAGGTCACGTAGAATTGAATTCTTTAAATAATCATTTTCCATGTAATTATTCAAATACATGACATGTATGGTCATCATACACCCCATTTACTTCCTAGGAATATCTAGTTGTACATGAAACATATATTTAAGGAATGTTGTGTGGAAATACATTTTGTATAGAACACATGAATTTACCTATGAAAACACACACCATTTATATCATGAAATACTGTATAGGCATACATATCATGTAAATACATAAAACATGACAAGAACTATACACATCGTAAGTCACATTCCATGTCAAGTGATAGTACATGTTGTGTGAGTATTAAATTGAGAAATAGACTTAATCAGACATAGAAGGATACATTATATGTTTCATCCAGTATATTCCTTATATATATTAAATTCTAGAATGAATTTAATCTGACCAGAAGGGAACATGTCATATACCCATTCAGTACACATCATGTACTAATTAATTTTAAATTTAAATTAATTTATATATTTTTAAAATTATAGAAAGTGGGAATATCAAGTAATATTTGGAAAAATAATTAAGATAATAATTAATTAATTATTAATTTAATTAATTTATTAATTCAAGTAAATTTTCTTAATAAAGAATGAATTAAAATAATTTATACCAAGTATAATGCATATCCATTTCTTATTGTGAATGATCATGAACTTGAATTACTTGTTCATGTGTTGGGTATCTATTTAATTTAACTACTTATTGCCTAGTATTTTGTGAAAAAATTTATTATTAAATTAAATATGATGATATTCATATCATCCCTTCCTCTATTATTATATATAGTCTTGCGTGTCTATGGATTATTTTATATATCTCTAAACCCATGACCCCCTGACCTATGAGTGAGAAAGAATTTATAAATGCTGGAGTTACTAGTGAGAGGAGATTGTCCAGGATTTGAGTTGAGGTGAAACCAACCAAATAGATACACATGTTAATGGTGAAATGATACAACTCGAGCTAGTTATCAACTCAAGTAGTTTTTCCCTAGGGTAAAGGTTGTTTTATCTTCCACTCAATAAACCAATCAGTAGTTGACTAATCAATACCATATTAAATATTTATTTTATTTTTCAACTTCATACTTATTTATTTATTCACTGCTTGTGTATTTAATAATTAAACATAATCATATAATATAAATAAATAAAAATCATGCGATGTGAAATAATATAAAGTTATTATATGTAAATTAATTTATCAAACATGGTTAATTAATTATGTAAAATTTCCATAACATTAACAATAATTTAAATTATAAAATAAATATTATTTATTCATAATTTAAACAAAAATCCCCTAAGGAAAATATTAAGTTCAATATTTCCATCGATTACGTGAGTTAGAATGAAACCATATATCACTATATTGGTCTGACCCTTGTTAGGATAATTTCATTTATTTTGGAGTTATAATAATTTTTTTGATTGACTCAACTAATTTAACATCAATATTAGCTTCCCTTTCAAGATTTTGTGTAACTTAGAGGAAATAGTTAAGGAAATATAGGTTTAGAATTTCAGGATTGGGGATTCCACTCAAAAAATCATTGAACTATGAGTAAATGAAATTGGAGAGACCATCTACCTAAATATATTTGAATAATTTGACCAATACCCCATCTAAGTTAGTTTAAGGGGAATATGGATCCTTTATACTAGAATATATATGTTATAATATATTCTTAATCCAATTGCGATGAATATTTAGAGACTAATAAAATTAATTTATTACATCACACATGGTAATCAAGATAAAGTACTATAATATATTTTTATTTATTGTATAAAATATAATTTCATTCAAACATGAAAATATCCCTATGATCTATCTTTAATAAAGACAATATCAAGACTAACACTAAATTCTAGGAGTGGTACTAACTCTTTCACATCATACGATGCTTAGATAATAAGTTATATGTGTATGAGTCTCTAGATACTATTGATTCCTCCAAGGAGGCAAGTGAGGAGGAGAAAAGTGTCTTCTAGAAACACATGGATATTGCATTGAATTTCTGATGACTCATGTTATAATCCATGAAAAATGAGCTATATAAGCCTCATGAAGACATGGATATATACACCATATCTTCCCATTTACACGATATTTATCAAAAGAATAAAAGACTAGAGAGTCATGATATTTACAAGTAACTATTTATGTTAAATCTTAGAGAAGGTTACTAGCTAGACCTCATGTAATCAATAAAATTTTATACATTAAGTGTTTGTAAATTCTAGGTTTCATGCCACCTAAGGAATTGTGAATAGACTTCACACTCACCTAAATTCCTTAAAGATTCTCATTTTTTGTTGTAAAATTAAATATGATCAATATAGAGAATACACTCCTAGATCTCTTGAATATAATTAAATAGGTGGATAAATAAATGAAACATGAAAAAACTTATGTATTTTTTGTGAATGATAGGAAAGGAAATAAAAAATATCAAAGACTAACTCTATGTCCAAGTTGTCTTTACACCAGATTCTCCATAGAGAGGATGTTTTCACATATAATTTATAATTATCATAGAACACCAATTACCATAATTTGATAAACACTCTTATTTATTGATAAATACAATAAACTCTCTTATCATACCAAAAATTTAGTGATGAATAAAAAAATAAAATTCCTCTAGTGGTATCTTCACATTCCCCATGAAACTTCAAATACCACCCTTCATATTCCAGGTTCTAGTGTAGAGGAACCGAGCACCCTATGTTGTTCTTAATTGATCACAATAAGAAATATATTTTTTCTTTAGAAAATTTCTATAATGTCATATTTTTCTTTAGATGGAGGAGGATTCTTATCTTTAATTTTTGAGAGAGCGATTAAGAAGTTATCTCTAGGGATTTGAGAGAATTATCTTAGTAGAATATATCATGCACAACAATTTCCATTCTCTAAAATGATATGAATCATATCTAATAATTAGGTCTAAGAAATTGATAATTGAAAAACTACCCTTTATCTCTAAGTAAGCCTCATGTATAATAATAATAATAATAATAATAATAATATATTCTCTTGACATATGCTAAACCCACAAATTAATATATCATTTTTGTCAGACCCTTTAAATCAAACAAAAAATCCTCTCCAAAATTTGTTGAACCTTGAATAATAAATATTTATTTAAATAAATAAATATCATTATATTATTTTTTTAATAAATAAATATATATTATATTCACTAATATGGTAAATAAAAATTTATTTTTAATATTCATGTAACTAAATAAATATTTACATAAAAAATAATTATTGATTACCTTGAAAATAATTAACAAGAGATAAATAAATATTATATACATTGGATTGAAAAAAAATATTTATTTAATATTTAACTAACATATTGTTTCTAGAAAAAAACATATCCAAAATTTTAATGAGGCTCATGTATGATTCACTATTTTGTCTCCAATGGAAACTCTCAATGGCTCTCACATCTAAAATGAGATACAAGACTACTTTCCAAAGGCAGGAAGTCATTGAGGTTTCAAACTAATGATTCTTAAGAACTCACATTGGTCGAGGGGATGGGTGTTCGAGATCATCACATATTTTTTGTTGGAATTATTTCTTACTATAGGTATCTCTTATAGAATTAAGATGTGTTCATGAATCTTTACCATATCCTAGTATGAGACTAGTTACCCAAACAAAATGATTAGGTATTGAATTTCACTAATGTGAATCCCTGTCCTTATAGAAGGGAAACCTATTAGTGAATTCATCTCTATATTTCAGAGGTTACCCATCTTTTTTCCCATTACAAATTAATGATAATAGTTTGGGGTATTTATATGTTTTAAATCCACATGACTGGGTACATTTGAGTTTATTGCTATACAGTGTGGTGATTGGTGTTTTGAATTAGGGTTGAACCTCCAAGAGGCATCCTATATTTCCCATGATAAGAGAAATTAAAAACCACATAGTTCATACCAAAACATTATTTAGTTTAATATCATGTGGTAAGAATGTAGTTGTTGTGAATTTGAATTCTAGATACAATGCTTGATCCTTAGGAAGGTGTCCTATGTATCCTGTTTATAATAAGAATTAGAATCCTTATAGTTCAGTTATGCATCTATGTTGTAAACGGGCATAATAACAGAGGTTTTTAGTGGGACTTATACATATAGGTATTCCTTAAGACACTTAATTTGGAATATAACCCTCTAAAGTAAAAGAAGATATAATCAGGATTGCATCTGAAAGGAAGTCTACATGGGGGAATTTTCATCATGATAATGGAAAAATCATCAAATGCCTCTAATCCCATGTGATTAATTCTCAGTATGAGAAGAAAGAGGTGATGGATAATTGTGCACATTGCATGAGAGAATAGGTTTGATTTGTGCGAGGATTATACTCTAAGGATAACTTGATGTTCGATTAGAAGCGTCGTGAATAATATGGATCCATAAGGAGATACATGTTATTTATGTTTGGTATAGATCTTAGGACTTAGGAAGGTATCATATAAATCATTTTTATAACAAAAATTAGATTCCTAATAGTTCATATGCTTTTTACCCACTTATGGGTATGGAATAATTGGATCATAAGAGAATTTGGTCCCATGAGTTAGTATAATTGGGACATTGAGTGACTTACACCAATGTAGAGGCCTATGTTTGGTGGAATTTGTATCATTATATTGATATGATCATAAAAAATACCTAACCTCATATTAGTCATGCTCAGTGTGAGAAACAAGATACAATAATATATCAGACATGCCACAATGGATACAAGATTGAATTTGTATGGGGATTACATGCTCTACAGAATACATGGATCTATGAGAAGAGCTAGAGGATTTCATAAGGGATGTTATGAAATGAATTACATATAGTATTTATGAGGAAATTATGAGGCTTGAACCTTGGAAAATGGTTTCCTATATATCCTTATTATGACATGAATCATATTCCTCATAGTTAACACTCCCTTTACTATTGATGGGTTGGGTTGATAGACATCTTGTCTGCATGATTGAGGGAGTGTTGTTGGATATTTATAAGAATATGAAATTTATGCAAGGATAATGTCGTAGTATAGCATGATTGAAACCCTTGGGGGTCAAGTGGTCATACATGAAGGAAGGGTGGTTATGCAATTTGTGTGATCCCCTTCAAGTCATATGATTCACATGATCTACTTAGAGTCACACAAATAGGAAAGGGTGTAAGGAAATATTCTTGGAAAAAAGGTTTTTAAGCCATTCATGTGTTCCAAGGAACAGGGTCATGCAATTTCATAAATGCTGGGTAGTCATGTGATTCGCATGTAAGGAAGTTGGTTTTTAATTTTACATGATCCTTTTGGAGTAATGCTAATGAGAAAGGATGCGAGGGCATGTAATCACCTGATTGATAAGTGTCCAGGTGATCATATGGCTTGGTCGCACAATAAAGAGGTTGTCTCATGATTATATGCCCATCACAGAACCAATGAGTTGTCTGGTGATCCTATTCTAGTCACATGATCAATAGGTCATGTCAAGATCATATTTCCATTCCATGATTAACAGGTCGTCTCGCTATCAATTATTATGAAACTCATTATCCTTAAATTTTTCCTAAGTTACTCATTGGGTTTTTTAAGTGTAATACCCTTTGTGATCACTTGATCAATATGATCTGGAGTGTTTTATCCTAAGTGTATCCTCCTTTTTTGTGCAATAGGGTAGTTTTATAGGCATCACTATCCCATATCCATTCCTCTTTACACATTGATCAATTCTCATATCTCATCTTAAGTTAGTGGAAGGATTGTACATATAAGTTGAAAACATATCATGAACTTTTCATGATCAAGATGCATGTCATAAATTATGTTATCTATTTATCTCATGATAAATAGTGACCACATGGATGGTTCATCATTACTAGCTTCCTTGAAACTATGACATGTTTGGGGACATGCACATAAAAAAAGGAATACTACTAAGGGGATCAAGTTTCATGTCCAAGGATGCATGTAGAAATCACATGATGTCCAAGATGGATGTGTCTAAGGGAATTCAAATAATCTAGTCAGAATATCAAGCCACCTTCACATGATTAGGATGATATTTCCTAGGGCCTTTTCATGATTAATGAATTGATCATCTAAACCACACGACCCCTTCATGTGAAAAATAATGTAACTTCCATCACGTAAGGATCCTTTTTTAGCCTTTATCATATGAATAACATGGTGTTTTTTCACCAATTATTCATCAGGGTGTCATGTGATTAGAAAAACATGTCTAAGGTCCTTCACATGATCAACATGATATATTTTGAGGGCCATCGAGTGATCAAACTTACATGTCCTAGGGCCCTCGCGTGATCAGTAATTTTATCATTCCAACCACATGATCACTTTTCATGACCCAATTTCCATGGAATAAATATCATGAATCAAAAGGGGGTGTATCATGATCATTCATTTATCATGTGTTGGCATGATACCCTTATCAATGATACAACTATTTGGTTTTCCTTAGATCATCTCATGATGCTTCAAGAGTTATGTGATCATGAGTCTCTGAGAGGGTCATGTGATTGCGTGATCTCATCGCAAGACCTCCTATAAAATATTATTTTATTATTTTCCTTTTTTGGGGAGATTATAATCCTATGTTGGTTATCTCCTCAACTATAACATTACAATGTTCACTTGATGGGAATCAATAATTTCCCCCCTCAGAAGTAAAATTTGAAGGAAATATAAAGGACTCAGTTATGATAAAGTAAATGCCTACCTGAGTCCCTTGGGCTTAATCCATTTGATCTTCTAGGAATATATTTGTATTTTGAGAGATTTTTTTGTATCCTGTGAGATACCCTATAAATAATTGGGTAAGGGGATGACCATTTACTTCCAACTCATACCTCCATATTTCTTGAAATTTTCTCTCTCACATGATCACTTTGAAAGTCTTCTTAGTGTAACCTCATCATGGGAGCCAGTAATATGACCTTTTAATGTGATCACATTATCTAAATTATTTTTAAAACCAATACTAACTAATCTATAGTAATTAATTTAAACTATATTTCACATTGTTGATCTCAAGGTTTCTTCATGTGATGTACATATTGTTACATGATCTTCTTGATGATCTTGGATGTGACACGATCACATAATTATTTATTTGATTCATATGATCTTCCCATGGTCAAACGATTCACATGATACCATTATGGTCTTGATTATGTTATATTTTATTGTTCTTGTGATTTCCTGACTTAGGATGGGTCACACACTTCATATGATGTCGTCTAATTCATGCACATTTTTTCATTGAGTTCACCCCTTTTTATGATATTTATATTTCATACTATGAAAAAATTTCTATTTTTTATTATTTTATATATATTAAAAAAGGTATGTTGTGGTAGAAGTGGCTTAATATAATTTGCAATGTAGAAGTTGATTAACACTTCATTGTTTAGTCATCTCAAGGAAAATTAACAAGCCTGATGGGGAACAATCTTTTGGAATATCCTTTTTCAAATTGGTTACCTCTACATAAATTCAGCCTCTGTAATGATGCTCCTTTCATAGAAGAGAAATTGGGGATCACACCACCTTTTTGGATTCTAAAAACCCACAATAATTTCAGAGCAAACATCTCTCACACATGTCACTTTATCTCTAAGGATAAACAATCTGATAGGTATATTTTAAAGTTTACACTGATAGATTTAAAAGGAGTCCATTGTGAATATAATACTAAAATTAACACTTATTAATCAATAATGAGAAATTTTTCCATAATTTTAATTTTTAGATGGATTCCGAGTTGGGATCTCTGATCAGTGGAAGCTTTGGGATAAACTGAGGCTAGACTTTCAGGGTGTAGCTTAACACTATTGAATTCACTTTTTAAGTGAAATAGATTAGTATATAGGAGGATACATAGATTTTTCAAACCCTCCCCTACTGTAATAAGGTAATAATGATATAATTAGTCATCTGATGGAGTTTGGATATGAAAACATTTCATATGATGCATTGTGAGGTTGACATCAGTCTCTGGGATGTCAAAAAAATTTGGGGTGCATCAATATTGGGAGATATATATGATGATTTTATCCCCCACTATCTTACTGACATGATTTAGATAAAACCCAACCATTTCTAGGGATTTGATCAAATTGGTCAAGAAGGCCCTTAGGAAGGCCCTATTTTTGGGGGTGGAAATTTTGTTCAAGAGATGGGTTGAATTATTTATCAAAAAGGCAAATAATGAACCCATGACCAAAAATATGAAGGAATATACATTGAGAGACTCTCATGGGGAATATGGTGACTATTTAACAATACTTAAAGAATATTTTTTGAGAGCTGGGGGTGGTAGGTTATTCCCAATGTCGACCGACCCGTTCAGCCAACTGGATTTCTAGCAATGTACATTATTGGGTATCTACACCTAGTTTGGAAGAAGTATGGAGTCAAGGTTTCCAAATTTATAATGGTAGAATCCATGGAAGGTGGGAGACATATTGGATTGTCCATTTTGGTGTTGGGAAGTCTATACTTCTTGTTGCATCACATTGATAGGGGAAACCCCCCATATATAATATTCTTCCCCTTTTAAGTCCTATAGGGTTTGATGGGGAACCATTTTGGCTGATACAAGTACTTTTTCATTCATAAAATTCCTATAACCCATTTTAAACACTTATTATAATGTATTGGTGGAGTCAATCCCAATGTAATAAAGAACTAAGAAATCAAGAGCTACCTGAATCACTAGGATCATTTTACCCTTATGTTGTATGAGAAAACCACTTATAAAATAACAGTTAATGGAAAGGTAAATATTTAGGCTTAAAACTATATGATAAAAATTCAAAATGGTGTTATATTCACTTATATTGATAAAATATTCCTCTGTGAGTGGTATGATCCTTGTTGATTTGGGTAGAAACTTCAGTGTATTTAGATGATATGCCTTGATCCTCCCCAAATTTATTCTAAAAAACACCCAATGATGGCTCATCAATTATGGTTAATGTTTACCAGGGAGGATACCTATACTAAAATAATATTTCCTTCAACTAAAATTGAGGTTAGCATCTCTAAATTTTATGCCAATTTCTGGATTTGTTTATATCTGAATGGGAAACTAGCCATATTAGCGTAAAAGGCCATGGGGTTTCCACCAATGATTAGAGGTTAAATAAATAAAATTTCTAGAAAATAGACTTAATATAGTATTACCATGGATCCATAGATTCCCCAAAAATAGGTAAATCATATGTTGTTATCTTTATCATTAGAAAAAGTACCAACCAACATGACTTCAATGAGCATGGAGCCTACAAGTAGAGCCTAAACTATGATAGAGTTACCCATTTCATGTCAAAAAATGGGATGATTGGGGGAAGGAAAACTTATTCGATGAGTCTTGGGGGTGTTGTCTCATTTGAAGTTATATTTAGAGGGGTTTTCACATGTTACTACTCCTGTATGTATCTTCTTCAAACATCATCCTATTGAAGTTAAGTCATTCCATTTAGATCTTAATGCGATAATTCATAGTGTTAAGGGAAAAATTTATTATTCTCCTAAGGTGTGGTAGATTATGGTTTATTATAGAGTTGTGATTATTACATATAGGGAAGACCAATATGATTCTAGTGAATAGGTAAAGATAAGTTTTTTTTATCTTGAAATGATTAAACCACCATTAAAACTATATTGATCTCACATTATCCTATTGAGTATTACAGGATTCTGGAGAATTATAGTCACCCCTCACACCTTCAATATATTCTCCTAGAGGCACGATGGTTGGGGGTGAATTAGGTGATGGATGGGAGGCAAAGTATGAGGACTCCCCTAGATATATGGAGCTAATGAAGATAATGACTGTTGTACCTAAGGTGGAACAATCTACACATTCATCAGTACCATAAAAAGGACCTTCAGTGTAACTCCCACCTATAGAGATTTCCTCAGATAGGAAAAGGAAAAGGAATGGGGACAAATTAATGGAGTATTCCTAACTAGGATCAACCAATAATAGTTTCACTATGTATACACATTTCATTTTATTTTTCTTTAGGTTTCATTAGTGGATTATTCTGGCCTACCCAATTATACAAGACCTTGCTGAGTTCAATTAGAAGTGGAGGAACCCACCACTAAGGAGAAATATGTGCCTTATATTCCTCCAGTGAAATATTTATTATTGGGAATAGTTTACGAAGGTTTATAGGTGGCTAGAATATTAGACCTGACGTCTACTACCGATGTGTTAGCACTCATGCCTTTTTACTGGGCATGGGTGAGTACACTCCTTAAAGATTTTGATTTCTAAAGTAATTCCTCCACTACCTTGGATGTGATGGATTCACTATTGGGTGAGGGTAAGTACATATTTGGGAACTGAACATATCACCCAATCAATATTATTCCATCTAAAATTTATTTATGCCTACATTGATTTAAAGTGGTGTATAGAATTTTCTGATAGACTAAATGTCGATAATTCATATTGGTCATTCAGTGCAAGATGGTATAAACTCTTACCAGGAATATGAAACTATGATGATAGGTTCTTCTGGTGGAATGAATAAGATGTGTATATTTTCATCACTTATCATGACCATTTGTTGTCTGGAAGTATTGAGTTACTTATCTCCTAGTTTACAACCTCTTACACAATTCATCACAGTAGTATTACCTCCAAGCTTAGAGGAACTAGATCCACCTACTTTAGGATATCTCTAAACTGGAATGACTAGAGCAGAGACCAAATTAGTACTAATCATATCAAAGTATATAATCACAAGTTCCTCACTTAGTTAACTAGTCACAAAATATATTTCTTTTTCTGTACTAGGTCTATATTGAGGCTTGGTTCATGTGACATTCCATAAGTATTTATAAAAACAAGTATGGGGGACATATATAGTTTAATAACTAAGGTACCCTTTGAGGATCTAGAGGGATGGTTAGTCCATTTCAATTATTTGTTCACCACCATAAACTATGGATGGTTTGATTATCGAGCTCTTCATTTGAGGTAAAGAAGATGGTTTCTTTGAGGGAGTAGAATAGAACCCTCAAGATGAGGGTGTTAGTGATAGAGGACATATATCCAGCCAAAAAACATCAAGATAAGTCTTTGAATTAGGATTCCAAACATGAGACAAAGATAATCTCTCATCTGGATCTAGTCAATACTGGGAAGATCGAGTTCGGTAGGGTCTAGCAGGAGCTGTCCCTCCAATAATATATACTGAAATTCATGGATAAAACTGTAGAAGATTAAAAATAAACTTTTAATGTGGCATATGAGGCTATGATTGATGTTGTTTCCATAGTAGATTCATTATTATGATATTTATCAGTGGTAGCTGAATATATCAATCAACTATTCCAATCTATAGTTTCCTTGGGGTAGAAGCTAGTAGAGTTAAGGGAGTCCTCTAAAAAAATATTTTAAGAATATTGTGCATTCAATAGCCCATTTTTTGGATTGATAATTCATAATAAAGACAGTATATTGTTGACATTCCTTCCTTCCTTTGTACACTATTAATGAATGGATCCTTCAAATTTTTATTTTTTTGTCAATCCTTACAACCTTTATCATATGTATGACACTTTGTTAGCTTAATATCATAAAAGTCATTACATACATCAAGAAAACCCATAATTCTATGAAAACCCCAAAACCAAAGTCAAAATTAACAAATCATAATGGAATTATTTTGAGAAAAAATTATGGGTGAAAAATAGTATAAGAATCATTATTGATACTTAGGGTCAGGAATTTTGGGATTATCTAGTTTTAAGGAATGATCCAAGGTAGATGTGTCTTAGAGAGAGAAATAATGATCTAATTTTTTTCTAGGTAAATGGACCTAGAGAGCATAGCTCGATTTCTACTAGGGCCAGATAATGGTCCCTATAAGATTTTTTATCTTGCTTTCAACCCTACAATTTTTCTAATCCATTGAAGGAGAAGTTTTGCAGGAATAAACTTGAATTTTTCTCAAATCCCCCTTTATAGAGTTTTTATACTGAAATTTTTTGTGACTTTTCCATTTCATAAGTGATAAATGTTTCCTAGATCACATAAAGTGTGTATGGCAAGCAGAGACTCAACTTTTTCCTAGGGCTCCCTTTGCCGGTTTTCAACCTGGATAGTATTGTGACTCTTTTAATTATCATTTTAAGGCCTTTCAAGTTAGACCAATGGGGTTATATTATTTTTGGTCATATATATAGGACCTTCTAATTTCTATAGTTTAAGTCCATATAGCTAAAAAATTCTCCTATTGTTGTTTAGGATTGTATATCTTGGACCTTATTTTGCTGTATTTTAGGGTCGTAAATCTCAGACCTTATTTTTCTACAGTTTATATTCATATAGCTCAATCCTTATTTTATTTTAGTTTAAGTTCATATATATTGAAATTTTTTTTCTATATTTTATGGTCATATATATTGGACCTTATTTTTCTATAATTTTGAGTCACATAGCTTAGACCTTTTTTTTCTTTAGTTTAGGGTCATATAATTTGGACCTTATTTTTCTATAGTTTCGGGTCATATAGATTAGACATTCTTTTTCTATAGTTTATATCCATATAGATCTAACCTTATTTTAAATATTATGCTTATGAAATTGAGGATGAATATCCATGATGGGTTTTGATACCCTACATCCTACGAAGGATGAGTATTCATGAAGGGTTTTGGAAACCTGCATCCTTGAAAAGAACTGGCATCATATATAGTGACTTAATTTTTGGGATGTTAAATCCACTTGGATAGTTATAATATGGATTGTGTAAATCACATACCAAAGATTTTTAATCAAAGCTGATGATATTGGGTAGAAATCCCAGGGATGATAACAAAAAACTATGAGGTGCCGAGTTCCACTACAATGTTTCTAGGGATCATGCGTATTGGAGGTCCTTTCTTACAAGGAAGATATGCCTATAGTTTATGGGTAAAGGTCCCTTATAAATGATCCATATAGTCTTACTTTTATGGTAAAAAAAGGGATACCCACTCCTTATCAGGTGTTAGAGAAGTTTCGGGAAGGGTTAAACACTCATAAAATGAACTAGGATATGGAGAAAATACTATCCAAGAAAGAATCTGGCACCATGGGGGTAGTTTTTTTTCTGGACATGATGCTCAATACCTATGTCACATGTTTAAGATCTTACAACAAAGACCACTAAAAAGGTTTAAGAATAAAGTACCGTACTCCTACTTTAATAATGGGTATAATAGATGGGAACATAATGTATAGGATATAAAAGCCACTTGAATAGTTTGGTCACAAGGCTTGTAAATCATGGTCTAGGAATATTTGAGTCAATAAGGAATGTAGAATGGTGGGAACAGGTTGAAACTATTTTTGCACACAGTTGGGAAAATATCTCATGGATTTAAGGGGTCCATTCCTCTAGGACCAAAACATCTACCATGAAAAAGCTTTAAGGAGTTATGTTAATCACTATAAAATCCTATTAGGGACACTTTAGATCAGTTAGTCCCTATTACCAATACACTATAGGAAATTACGAATGGAAATGAATCAATGTTTTAGGGATCTATAAGAAGAGTAACGACTCAAGGAACCAAAGTGTGTCAATTAATAATTCCAAGAAATTATTTTGGTTTATAGAAAATAAAATATTCATGAAGGGTTCAGGAACCCTAAAGGTCATTTCATCACATAATAAACATATTATTATAGCGAGGGGATGCAATAAATCACCACTCAAACATTCTCCAGGACCAGGGGTCTAGCGAGCATGGGTTGACTTTTACTAGGGTCATAAAGTGGACCCAAAGAGATTTATTACTTCTTAATTACATTCTAACACTTTCTTAAAATATAAAGATGAAAATTTTAGTGGGTAGAGACTTAATTTTTTCTCAGAACACCCTTTACATGTTTTTAGCTTGGAAAGTTTTGTGTCTCTTTCACTAGAAGTTTAGGGTCTTATAATTTGGACCATTGAGGGAAAAAGTTTATGTTCATACAACTTTGACTACAATATATGCAGTTTATGTTCATGATGCAGAGACCCAGTATCATGGATATGTTATACAATAACCTAAGTTGGATTCCCAAGGTCGAGAGTACTCCGACACCCTTATGAATTGGGGATGATATGTTGTAAATAATGGCTCGATGTTCTTGAATCATGAGTAATGGTTTGATATATAAATTTCAAGGATGATCCCATATCACCTTGAGATAACAAGTTTCACAATAATGTTATTAATACCCATATAGATTGGAGGTCCATTACTATAATGAGCATATTCCTCTAGTTGATGGGTCAAGGGACCTTATGCATGATACTATATGAGATTATATACATGGTCAAGAAGAAGGGTCCCCACTAATTTCCAAGGATTATGGAATATTTGAAGTAATTAAATATGATCAAGACATGAATTGTGGTTTATGGATTAAGGTTCCCAAAAAGATGATGGAAGCACCCCGATCCTCAGTTTACGATGGCCAGGTTCTTATAGTCCTTTGATAAGGAGTGATTATGGATGGTGGTTTTATTAGTTTAAAATTTTACTATGGGGACATGCCTATTGTTAAATTTAACTTAAATTAACTAGGACTTCATATATGTAGTTTAATGTCACGTGGTAAGCTCATAATTATTGTTTAATTTAAAAACATGCAACCATGACTTCATCCTTGTAGTTTATCATCATGAAGTAAATATATATTCTTTGTAGTTTAACATCATGTGGTAAGGAAATAATAGTTTTCTAGTTTAACTTCATGCAACCAAGATGTCATCCATGTAGTTTATAATTATGTGGTAAGGAAATCTTCTGTGCAGTTTGACATCATGTGGTAAGGACTAGATTGTTGTATAGTTTAACATCACAAAAATGGAGGGAATGTATTAGTCGACCAACCTTTAATAGTTTGACATCATGTGGTAATCCATATTTAGATCCAAATCATGAATATACAAAATGATATTGTATGAATCAACCATACTTTAACAATTTTATGTCTTTCGAGGTGGACTAGATCTAGGGGCATATGCAATTTTTGTGGCCGGGATTTACCTGATTTTTCCTCTTCATCTCATGATGATAGGAACCGGGACACCATCAAATCTCTCAAACAAATCACTCTGCATAGATCAGGCTCATACATAGAAAAGTATTTGATATTTTTTTCTTTTGCAGCTAGGCCCAAGATTAGTGAATCCATGGGTCACTACGTATCCTATGATAGTAGGAATTAAGATATATGTAATTCTTATATGGATCATCACATGGATCAAACTCATATGTGGAGAGGGGGAATTTTAGTAGTTGTAAAAAATATTTATGAGTATTATTTTACATGGATATAGCTCACATGAATTGAAGGATAAATAATCCTTTCCTTAGTGTAGAACCATTAGGGAGGTGATGTGCTGATCAAAAGGTTCAAACACTTAGATATGAGGGGAACATTTTTTCTTGAATTTTATGAATGAGATCAGTGATGGGTGATCCGAGAATTACTATAAGTCTATACATAGTTCTTGATAAATAATACCTTGCACATATTTGACTCATGTGAAAGGAAGAGGGTATTTTTTAACATTACATCCAGAACCTGGATATAGGATTCATGCATCACTATGTATCTCAAATGAATGAGAATAAATATATATGTAGTTCTTGATAAATTAAAGGGTCCCCACATAGATATGACTCATATGAAGGATGGAGGGCATGTTATCCTCAAAAGAAAAGTCAACCACTATCATTTGGGAACATGATATCTAGCTATCAATGATGATACCATTAGGGAGAAGGGATATCATGTTAGGAAAATATTTTACTAGCGGACATCTTTATAGTCTCGCAGCCAAACAACATCGACAACTTTAATTATTGATCATGCACTAGTGAAGATTATGATAGTGTAAAACTTGTGATAGGGATCGAGACAATTTAACTAGGCACCACTATATATCCTGATAGATAATGAATCAAGCCACATGTAGTTCTTATAAATAAGGGTTCCCTATATAGACATGGATCATTTTAAGGATGAAGGGAATGTTATCCACAAAATATAAGTCACACACTATCATTTGAGAACATGATATTTAGATGTTAATGATGATACCATCAGGGAAAAGGGCTCTCATGTTGGGAGAGGCTTTCACTGGAATTGAATCTTTATAGTCTTGAAACCAAATAAGGTTTATATATTTCAATATGGATCATACACCAGTGAAGATTGAGATAGTGTAAAACCTATGACTAGGATAAGGAAAACTTACCCAGGTGTCACTACATATCCTGATTGTTCAGGAATCAAGTCACACATAGTTCTTATAAAGAAGGTTCTTCTACCCATATCTGACTTGTGTGTAGGGAAATGGGACATTATTATTTTGAATAAAGTAGTTGGGGAAAGTATTATGGGACCTTGGGGTCTATATTTATCCTAAAGGTTTAGAAATCAATCCATTAATAGTTCTTGTATATAAATCTCCCTGTATAGGTCTGATCTATGCGCAAGGAGAGGTAAATTTAGTCTTCACATGATATGAATACATTTAAATGAAAGGCTACGAGAATGCAATGTTATAATCTTGATTTGAAAATGAGTATTACACCAACATGTGTAACAATAAGGGTATCTGAATCATATTTAATAGTTAGGTTATGAGAAGTGTAAATAATAACCTAAGAAAATTTGAGTCAATGGGAGGTGGATACCGATGGGTACATGTTAACCATTAGTAATGAAGGAATCCCATATCCCATGTAGTCAAGATAATAACTTTGGGATTTAGGGGTGAGATCTCTCCCCTAGGACTAGAAAATCCACTAGGTATAAGATATTAGGTTATGTGTTATTCAACAGCGAATCCTATAGGTTCACCTTTGTATCATCCATTCATTGTTACCGATATACTGTAGGAGAGAACTAAGAGTACATGGGCTTGAGGTCTATGGGGTTCCAAGAAAAGTGTAGAAAATTAAGGAATTGGTTGGTATTAACTCAAATATAGAGGGTAAGAAGTTGTTTCATAGGGTAAATAATATCTAAGAAGGGTTTGACCACCCTAAAGGCTACATCAAAATGTATTGAACACATTTTAGGGCAAATAGATAAGACATGTCATTATTGAGTAAACAATCATTAGACAAGGTGATCTGTTTAGAATGAAGACGTCATGTCATGTAGTTTAATATCTTGAGAAAAGGAAATGGTCATGTAGTTTAAAATCATATGATGAGGACGTTGTCATGAATTTTAACATCATGCTTCTAATAAATTCTCGTGTGGTTTAACATCATGCGACTAGAAAATGGTTGCATAGTTTAACATCATGTGACTAGGACGTTGTCATGAGGTTTAATTTCATGAGACTAAGATATAGTTACCTATCCTTAAATAGAATGAATCTTACTCATGATAGTTGGGGTTTCTATCTAGTTTCTCTAAGTTACATGAGTCATGCTTAGTATAAGAAACAATATATGGATAGAAAGTCAATTTCGCTACATGATAATGCATGATAGGGAACTTGTCAGGGGAATTTCAAATTTTATTATAGATTGAAATCTCTAAATGGATATAACTCTCATAGAGAAATGAAAATTTGTGTATGGGTCTGAAATGGGTGATTTAGGAATCTATACATATTCCATGAATATGGGAATCAATCCACACATAGTTCATAGTAAAAAATACTCCCCACAAAAGTTTAACCCATACGTAGGGAGATGCCATTTTTATTATTATTTTAGATAGACCTAGGATTAAGTAATCTGGGAATCACTATGTATATCAAAGGAATGATAATAAATCCATATATAGTTCTCATATATGACCCCTTATGCGGATATGAATCTCAAAAAGGGATGGGGAATTTTATTTTTTCTACACAGATCCAGATCATGCATAGTAAATTTTCATTGAATAGGTACCCTACCTCAAGAAAGAAGAAATCCCAATGTGGGTAAGGTTTAAACACTCGGATGGAGGTGGGGATACTTTACTCTATTCTAGGTTTATTAGAGAAAACTCAGCATAAGTTGGAAAAACTCATACACTGGAAACATTTTATGAAAAAATAGCTCATACGTGAATGGGGAGGTAGGTCTCACGAGGTGAACACATTCTATGAAGCTTAAGGTATTGTGATAAGGCACAATATATAGTTTAAATTCATAAATTAAGGACTCAATTTGTCTCCCAATTTAATATCATGTGATGAAGATGTGTTCCGTAAAATTTAATGTTATGCGGTGTGGATGTCAATACCATGTAGTTTAAAGTCTAGCTACCCAGAATTAGGTTATACAATTTATCATCATGTGACTAGGATACACTCCCAAAAGAATAATTATGAAAAGTACTTCTTAATAAACCTCTCATTGGTGGTATGCATGACATGTTCCCCATCTGTTAGGGATAATGAGTATGCTATATTAGAATAGACCTTGTGTATGATGTAAGGCCCCTGCCATGCAAGTTTCAAATTTTGAGATTTCTTTCTTGGTATCATCATGGTTCTGAAAACTAATATATATTCTCCTTATATGGGTGAATTAATGTGAAAATTTTTATTTAAGGATCATGAGATACATTTCTAATGTAATTTGGGGGTGTTCATCATATGCAACATCTTATCATCGAGTCATTCTAGTTTATCCAGCTTCTTCTGTGATTTTTTATAATTAGAGAGTTTTCTACAAATAACTATTTAGAGTCAAGGAAACTAGAATTTTATAGGAAATATTGACTCTATTTCATAGACCAATGACTAAAAATTCATTTGCGTGATAGTGTGGGCTGTGGTGTGGTAGGCCCAAAAAACATTAAAGAGTTTATTGAATCAAGAATTATTGTCTCTGTACACTATTTTATGAATTCTATTCAATAAGGTAGTAATAAAGGCATCTATATACCATTTTCTAGGGAATGATAATGATATGAATGGTTGGAATCATTGTTATACTCTTGATACAACCTCATTAACTCAAATGAATAGAATTTGGTGCTGTTGTACATCAATATTGTGAGAGGGACACCGAATTTGGTAATTATATTAGAATTCACAAATTTTATGATATTATTTGTACTAATTTAGTTAATGGGTATGTTCTTGTCCCATTTTGAAAAGAATTTATTAGTGATGAGGATGTATTTAAATTAATTGGCTGTAGATGGAGGATATGTCCCCACAATATCTATTCCCCATAAAACAAATAGTTAGGAATATTTATCCATGTATAGTAACATCAGGGGTTAATGGCTGAAATTTTAGTGGATATGACATGTGTGACACTTCCTGGTGAACTATAAAAATTCCCATATCACCATCTTATAGAATTAACTAAGACTCCTAATTTGGAAGGAGTCCTTGGTTCCAAAATGATGAAAACTGTAGGATCTTGTATACACTTCCTTCATTACGGTGATAGTCTCTCTATCTATAATTAATATGAGGAGGAATCCATTGGATCCTCATTTATATAGTGTTTTTTGTTCATTTGTCCCATATCGAAGGGTAAAATTTACTACCAAACATCGAATTTATTCCATTTTGAATCGATCCAATGGGAGAGTTACATTTGGGAGGTAATATGTTATGGGATTCATCTATTTAGAAATGAATATTAGATTATCATTCCCTATAGAAGTGTTGACCATACTAATTTCCTCCATGTTACATATGATGATTGGAGAGACTATCCTTCAGTGTTCAATGTAGAATATTACCTCATCCTAGTCATGATCTTCTAGGAATGTAGATTCATTAGCCAGTGCATCATTATAAGAATTCTATAATCAAGGAATATAATGTATTGTTGGTTCATAAGGTAATTACCCTATCATTCCTCTCACATAATCGATGACATGAAAAAATTCATCCATTCTAAGGAATATTTTTCTATTGATCTATTTAATCACTAGCATTGAATCACATATGACATTTAGATAAGTTATATAAAACTATAGGGTTAACTCTAGGAATATAATAAGATCTTGGTATTCCACCTCATTATTAGTGCATACTTTTGATATTGAGAATAAGTAAGGAAAAATTTCCTTGTCTGGGGAGGCAAAAACAACCTCTAGAACAACATGGTTGAGCTTCAAGTTTTCCATTTTATTTCTAATCATACTATGGGAGGCCTAGTAAAAGTACATATCCCATATTCATGGGGATATCATGGGAAGAGAAAAACTCTTCGTTCAGAAGTTTTTTTTGATGGCATGTTTTCTGAGGTAGAATTTTCTATGAGGAAGTCATCCAATGCCTTCCCTTTGAATGAATTTTGTGAAAAAATACAAATTTTGTATTATTTTAGGATAATAACTCATAAAAAAAACTCATCAGCATAGGGTGGAAAAGAATATACATGATTGGTTTGATTTGAGAGATTAATTGGAATTTTTGGTTCTACAAGTAATGAACTATATCATGCATTAAAAATATGAGTGAAAAGAAATTCTTCTCAATATCAAAATATTGAGTCTTAGTATCTAACATCATTCAGATGAGATAATAAAGATTTTTTTCCTTCCCTATATCAATTTTCTATGTTATAAGGGAACTGAGTGGTCACTCTATAGTGACCACATATAAGATGATAAATTCACTTCTAATAGTTGAATTAATAATATTTTATAAAATATACACTACTTTAGGTCCTCAAAACCTTCTTGGTAGTCCTCATCCCACTGGTAGACAACTAACTTTTTCATTAAATTAGTTAATGGGAGAAAAAATACATCCAGGTTGGTTTGAAATAACTGATATAAGAAAGGATCCCCTAGATCCCTCTCAATTGTTTAATATTATGTGGAGGTGTAATTTACATAATTTCATTGGTATTTTTCAGATAAACCTTGATTTCATGGTGGAATACCACAAAGAATAGTAATTTTCATGTTGTTACTCAAAAATCACACTTTAGAGACTTCATCTTCAAAATATGATGCTGAAACTTGTCAAATATTGTTTGAAGTTCCTTGTGGTGATTTAAACACTGTTTATATTTAATCACCAGATCATCGACATAATATATTTTTATTTATCCCTTCAAGGGTTTTAAAATATAATACATGTCACACTGATAAGTGGATACAATTTTCTTTAAACTAAAGGGAATGACCTGGTAACATAATATTCCCTAAGGTTCTTTGAAGTCAGTGTCTTCCTCATCACTAGGGACCATCTTGTTTTGGATATACCCTCAATACAAATCCATAAAAGAAATGACTTGGAAGCTAGTAGTTGCATCTATCAAAAGTTTCTTAATCAGTACTAGAAAATAATTCTTTGGGAAGTATCCATTAAGGTTCCTTAAATTGATATAGACCCTGATCCTTATATTCTTTTTATTAGTGGGGAAAATGTTGGTAATCCATTTTGGGTACTACACATATTATAAAAATCTATATTTGATCAATTTTTTTGACTTTGAACTCCACCTTAGTAGAGAGTGAGGGGTTCATTCTCCCGGCTTCCTACATGAAACCTCGGTTGTCATCTAGTAAGACCAGAAAAATAGTATCTATATTAGATTCTAGTCAAGGAATCTATGTATAATTCTAATAGAATATATATCCATGATTCTTCAAGAAATAAATATACATCTCTTTCTTCTCAAGGGGAATGGAGGCACTTATCAATGTGAGTTGTGGGTCCTCTTATATTACCAAATTTACTAGAATGAGTGCATTAATGGTGGTGAAGATGCCTTCCTCAAAAGGAGGGGATTCCTTGAGATCATCTTCTTTCACTTCTATATCTATTCTATTGGGGGAATATCTAGGTATGGTGGATAATTCAAGGGTATCTACATCTATTTTGAGGTATGGTAGACAAATAGAAGATGCATTGAAATCCTGAATTTCAAAATACATCATGGTGGAATTATAGACATTCTTATTTTCCTCTCTGATATTGAGAGGGGTATGAGAGGTATGAAAATCCCGAGTTGTATAGAACATCTTGTGGGAATTATCAATTTCCATTGATAGAGTATGGAAATTTTATAACTCATAGGGAGCATTGTTCCAACTTATTTTGATAGGATAATATCATCTATAATGATTGTTATTAATAGACATGGTCTAGTGATGTTTTTAGTCTGCAATGACCAATTAGGACTGAGACTACTACCTTGATTAGTTTTTTAGGAACCACATGGTCACTATTGAGCATAATCCAGTTCTTTTTAGGGATGGTTACCAAGTTTTTAGGAGTTGAAACATGTATTTCACCCTTGATCATTGGTTTTTTCACTTTCCTATTTTATAAAATCACATTAGAGTATCGATATTTTCAATATTTAAAGGGATAATTATCACTATATAATATTCTAAACTTTTCATTGTTAGGAATTTTAAAAAAAGATGTAATGTTGATGGTATCATTATATGGTTATGAGGCTAAGGAATTCTAATTAGGACATTGTATATCATGTCTTTCTAAATAAACATGAACTAAAAATTGGACATGAGGTTCCTAAATTGATCCTTGAGATTAATCTTTCTGAGGGGATTTTATTCACTTTTATCATACCCTTAGATGGTCAGTTTCGTTGGAGGCAAGTCATCCTCACTATATCCCAAACTTCATAGGGTCCAGATCAGGATGAGGTTGATCCCATAACCATTATCAACCAAAATCCCTCCATATTTTAACATTTTCAAGATTTCCTGAAACATATAGGGGTATGATATGTCCTAGAATGGATTCCTCCCAATATCACTCTATGAATAAGATGATAGCATGAAATTCCACTAGAGTGGGTTATTCTTGGTAAAACTCATCTAAATTGACTTCTTTATCAAATTCATGGGGGCTACATAGGGATTCTATGATTGCATCTCTGAGCTATTTTGAAGGGTATAGAGAATCTAAGATTCAGAGCTTAGTTGGGATAGTCTTTAATGGTTTTAAAATTTCATATTTCTATAAAACAGGTTGACACATCCCAGTGTAGAGTTGATCCTTAGCATGAAAACTAGGATTTTAATTGCTTGAAGTAGATATTCCTTATTCCTGGTCTGAGGTTGAGGGAACGTCTATTGATAACAGTGTAGTCCGCACTAGTTAACCACTTTGTTTGGGATAATCAGATAGTTCTACATTTTCTAGTATATTTTGAACAATTTAGTTTAGATGAACACTAGAATACTCTTAAGTATCTCAATGTGCTCGTTGGAACAAAAAAAATGATTACCCATGGTACTTAGTTACATATATGGGTTTGACATGGATGTGGTTGAGATACTGTATTTGACAATGACCATACCATACCTTGTGACCTCAAATTCAATGATCTTAGCCTATGGTTCCCCATTAAAGTATAAGACACTCATATTTAGGGGAATATTCATCATCGAATAATGGGTCTGATAATTGAATGTCATTAATGGATAAAAAAAAGTTCTTTATTTGGTAGGGGTTTTATTTAGTGGGATGATTCCCATACTCCGGATGCTAAAGGAAATAAATCTACAAGATTCAAAGCCAGTATGATCATTGGATGTGGATCTTTTCCCATTGAATTTTCCTATTTATACTAATTACATTTTTTATGAGTGCCATATTTAATGGAATATACATAGTTCCTAGAAACATGAATGTTTTAAAAAGATGTGCTCTTAGGGTGGCATGATATCAATCAACTATCTTCTAATTCATTCATTTATAGAACTTATGTTCATTCCTAGATGTAACTTCTTTTCAGTCACCCTATTCTTTTAGTTGAGTGGTGGTCACATAGGTCACTTGTGCTAGTGTTTTTCCCAATATCACCTATCCAAAATCAACCATACCCTGGAGGATATCCTTAAAGAAAAAGTAATCCTAGATGGTGTGAACTAATGTCCTATGAAAAAGTGAATAGTCAGGGTGGTCACTAAGGATGACCTCATTGGGTTTACTAGGCTCTAGTATCTTGATAAGATTTTTTTATATGGTCTTGTTGAAATAACCAAGAACTTGTTCATTTTGGAAGGAATATACTTTTTTTCTTACATTCCTCGAATCATGGAAATCCCTGATCTCTCTCCACCTTCGATCGTGGCCAATTTTGATGCTACTATTTCTCGATGAGAGGTGTTGGGCTATTCAGGGATTTCTTGGGTGCTCCGGCTATCACCATTACTAATTTTAGGGTAAAAATAATAGAATCTACTCAAATGGGCCTTTTTTCCAAATTCCATGGGTATGGGATGGGATTTGGCTTGAGTTTTCTAAATTAAATCTTCTGGATATTGTGTCATTTCTGCAAACTCATGAAATTCCCCTAATAATTTCATCAGGATTAAAGGCATATGAAACTAATCATATAGGATCTCGCCACAAATCTCCAACAACTACTCTTGTGAGAGTGGAATGATGAGTGAGTATGTTATCCCCTTATATTTGGCAATAAAGTTATAGACTCCTCATTTTCATTTTTTTACAGTTTGTGAGGTTGATGATAGTTTTATTTCTTAACATTGAGCTAAATTGATAGAATAATTGATGAATAATGTCTTCCCAACTGATGATAGACCCTGATGGGAGGCTATTATACTAGAATAAAGTTGGCCCCACTAGAGTTTGTATAAATTATCCCACTTTCGTTATTCTTTTCAGTATCGAGGGACCATCATAGATCCACATTTGAATACAAAGTGTGTGAGATGATTTTATGTCCCCCCATACCGTTAAAGGTTTAAAATGTAGGATTTATGAAATTGGGTAGAGGAAAAGTATCATCCACCCATTCAGGATATGACTCCCTCTCAGGATATATGGGGGATTTTTACCTCTACATGGCCTTTATTCAAGCACCAAGAGACTCGGTGGTGGTGAGGATCTCTAGGGGTACTACCATTTGGGACACCCCTTGAGTATGGGTAGAAATAAAGGTATTACAAAACTATCCTACATTAATATCTATGTGATTCCAAATTCATTCCAAGGCCATGTTGTCACATAAATAAGGATAATGTTGTTTCCATAATGAAGTAAAACTATAATCTCCCTCAGTCACCATGTTTATACAAGCTGGTTTTCTTGATCTGGATCCAACCTAATACTCAAATTCTATCCGGATAGGCGGATTTACCCCTTCCTAATAGGTGAGAAGAGGGATGTATGTCTCTTATTATAGGAGGTACCTAATGGGAATATTTACCCATAGTAATTACCTATTGAGTAATATGAATATCTATATTTAAATCACAAATTGTGTTAGTTGATACTCATTAGAGGGGATTTTATCTCTTATATGTAGGGACTATTTCCCTGGAGTAATTCCCCATTGAGTAATCTGAATTTCTATATTTAACTCACAAATTGTGCTAGTTGTTCCTCCTTATAGGGGATTTTATCCCTTATATGTAGTGAGTCAAATATATCCATGCCTTTCCCCTTATCCTTGGAATAATTTCTCTAGGCAGGTGGAAAATCATTATTCAAAGGTCCAAGGTTTTGGTTCCTCCTTTGATTCCATGTACACACAACCTCAATTTTTCATCAAAATTAACTTCTTATCAAGGCACCATTTATACAACATAACCATTGATGTATGAATTTTAGTCTGTGTCATCGGCTAGGTCAATGGTGATGATGTTCACTGAGGTATATCAGGTGACAGTGGTTACCCTGTCACTCTCCAAGTAGTAGGGTGTTTTTTCACTACACATTTCTCCTATGAGGGTTATATCTGTGACTTTGTTATAACAATTCATTTTTTGGGTTATTTTATCTTAAAATTCTTAAGGGGTTTGATTTTATTACCTAGATGCTCCCCTAGTCATGGCTTGAAAAAAGTGACCTAAGGGAGTCTTCGACTTCACTCATTTAACTGGTGCCAAATGTTAGTGGTATATCGTAAAATGGGTAGAACAGCTGGGCTGTCATCCATTTATGATCACTACCTCACCTAGAGAAGACTGATATCCAATGGGGAGATGATAAAAATTCCCCCATCATTATGGGATGGGGTTGATTGAAGGCCTCTATAGGTTTCTCATGATCATGTTATTGAGGATTTGATGATTTTCAAGATTAAAGTAGAGATAAAAATCCCCCAAACCATTGGGTTGGGGTTGATCATGAGCTTTCAACAATTTTATTGGGATATTCCTATGATATGATGATCTTGGGGGTGGAAGATGTGGTAAAAATTCCCCCAACCCTATTGGATGGGTTTTCTCCTAGATTCCTAACTCAATGGATGCAATCAAAAGATTATTTATTTTGGAATATTTTCAGTCATACATTGTCCGTGTGAAGTGACTTATTCTAATGGGAGTAACTTGTTACCAGAATATATTAAGAAATTTAAGACTTTAACATCCTCATTTGAGATGTTTTCACTTTTCATTGAGATACTGGTCATATTATCACCTCTCTCCCTCTGTTATCAATGATTTTGTGTTTTCAAAATGGGGGAGCTTCATCATATTGAACAACTGGATCATGTATTTTTTGGTACAATGATATGTCCTACGACTATAAAATTGTGGTATGTTGTATTTGGTGAACTCTTTTATCCTAACGATAGGGTGAAGTGGAATTTTCATGACCCATCCCAGAGGGTCCCATGCCTTGACTACCCCAATCCCACCACTAATATGAAAGGGGCTGGTGACTAGTACCGAGTAGGTATATCTAAAAAATGGGAGGCATTAGCCTAAATTACCTATATGCATGAACACATATCCAAGAAAAAAATTTTGAAATGTAAAAACACTAAGTAAAAAATGCATTCAAACCACTATATCTCACAACTAGAGTACAATAGTGAAAGTAATGGAAAGTAAACTGGGCCAAAACATGACCACCAAAAGAAAAGAGTATACAACCAAAAGTAAAACCTGTAAAGTAAGTGGTACTGGGAATATCATCATAAATATTTCCAAAACCGACCTCAACCAGTCCAGTTTCACAAGGTGGAGCCTAGTCCTGGTCATCTTAGAACTCTGTTGAAGAGTCAATCATCTGCACAAGACATGACACATGTGAGAAAATACCGTATAGGGCTGAGTAAAACAATACATAGTAAGACACCCTACAACCAAAAAGGAATAACACAAATAAGATACCATGAAGTAAATACCATGAAGGAATACTAAAAAGGAATGAATAGTCATCTCCATACAGATATATGTCTATAACAAATATATCAATAACATCTAGATATATTCAATCCAATAAGACACAAAGCCTTAACCAGACACATAGGCTTCATAAGACACACAATATCCATAAGACACATTGTCTCCAAAAGACATGAAATATCCATAATACACATGGTCTCTATAAGACACATAGTCTCTATAAGACACACAGTCGCTAGGTTACAACCATCCAAAAAAAGTTTTCTCAAAGCACACTCATTTTAGGAGAACTCACTCCTCAAGACATTAGGTCATATGAATACTCCCACAAAAACCCACTTAGGGTATCTCAAAATTACCATCTCTTCATAAGGGTCCCAACACCGTAGACATATCATCAAATAGACTTTCGGTTTGAAAGTTATGGTCATTTAAAAATTTTATAAGAGGGTTCATTGGGCCGTGGACCAACCGTGTAATTACTCCACCGACCATGGTGGTTGACTGCCCAGTCCAACCACCCCCCCTTCGGTTGACCTCCCCATGGTAGCTCGAGCTATCATGGTGGTTGACTGCGACCTAGTTTCCACAACTGTATGGCGACTCAGTCAACTGTGGCCCGATCCGGTCTCTCAGGTCCACCCCGAACCGTGGGGTCCAACTCGACCTACCAGTTCCAAACCGATCCATTGAGCCAACCCAACCCACTAGGCCCATCCCACTATGGATGGGCTTGGCCCACTTCGCTATACTGACCCCCCATGCTGGTCCTACCCGCTCGCCCGACCCAGACTGTTTCTGGGTTGGTCCACTCACACGGTCAATCGCGACGACCACTGCCACATCCCACGTGGTGTCGCACTGCATCCCACGACCTCTATTCCCACTGTATCTTCTAGATCACATGCAATCGCCATGTCCCACATGACACTATTTTCCCCACTCGCTACTTATGTGATCTTACACCCTTCCTTTGGTGATAATAAATATGAAATGAAAGTACCTCTATGATTCTTGGGTCCCAATCTATACTGATTCAGCCTCTATTTCATCTTTCCTCTAATATGGGGGCTTGATCATGTTTGTAACCTCCCATAAAGTCGAGCCACGGTCATGAGGAACCAACAGTGAAGAATTCCAAGAATGGGGGTGAGAAAAGCACCAAGAATTCCTGAAGAACAAACCTTGGAATTTGTTCTTATCAGCCTCGATTTTCTCTCATTGGAAGGATAAAGAAAAAGGAAAAACTAATTTCCTAATAATCCCGCATCAATAACCCATCCTGCAATAATGACCGAACCACAGATCAATTTTTTTGGGGATTGACCCACATCCTTAGTGAAAATTACTAGGAAAGGTGGGGGTAATCCCCTTTATTAAAAACAGAAAAACACACAAACCCCTTTTGCGGGAGAAGGGAGAACCCAAAAAAATCCAAGAAATCAAAGGCACAAATACCTTAGAAAATAATGACCCAAAATCCTAGTGGCATAAAGCCACTAAAAAACAAAAGACCCAGGCACAAATAAAAATAAATACCCAAAGCCCCATTGACCCAGCTTCTTCCCACAACACACAACTGCATGACCCTATGGAAATTTCATGGAAATTAAGAAATGGGAAAGGAAACATTGAAAAAACTACCCTACATGGAGTTTGGATCAGTTTTTGATGAGGAATGGTTGTGTTTCCATCATTAACGAGATTCTTCAACTTTGTTGGCACAATGATCCATGATCTGTTCTCCGATCTTTCATCCTTTGTTTGAGAGGATTATTTCTACATGTCTTAAAGGAATTCCAGGGTTATGGTGATAACCATGGATTCCTAACTAAGGTTTAATAAAAATAAAACAAGCTGCTGCATTACTTAAAATAATTTTTATATAAATTATTTAAGGACAATTACATCCTTTTTGAGTTTTTTCCACAAAATACACACGCCGACAAATATTAAGTTGCACCTAGGGTAAAAAATAACGTTATGAGTTTAAAGGTTCCCTTATATTTCTAATCCAAGAACCTGTTTAAGAGTTATTCCACTTTTTTAGGAAAACCATGGGCTCTTGCTATTAAAAAGTTTAATATATTTCAAAAATTGTTCTAGACACACCGAGCCTCAGAATTGCATGTCGTCACAGTTCCTAGTCTCAAAATCAATCCATATAATATCTAAAAATAAAACATAGAAAATCCAAGATGTTACATTCTCCCCACTTTAGGGATTTACATCCCTGAAATCTAAAACAAAGGACTACTCAAACAAATGATATAAATGAGCATGAATATGAGCCTCCCGCTCCCATGTGATCTTCTAGAGATTATCGTGCTTCCACTAGACACACACTATAGGAATCAACCACCCATGATGGATCCTTTCATATCGATCCTTGATCACCACTGGGTACTCAACAAAAGTCTCCCCATCATCGATGTCCAGCTCGACCCATTCAATGATGTTTGATGAGTCATGAACATAACTCCTCAACTTCAACACGTGGAAGACATTATATACACACTCTAATTATTGAGATAAAGCCATGCGGTACACCACCTCTCCAAATATACATAGTATCTAGAAATATTTGATAAACCTTGAAGATAGATTTCCACCACGGAAAAATCTCTATAATCCACATCGAGGTGAGACTGGACGAGATACGTGGTCTCCTTCCTCGAACTCCAAAGTCCACCACCACCTATAAACATAAGAATTATGTTGAATCTGTGTATTTTTAATACGCTCTAGATGATATACACCTTCTCCATGGTATCTCACACCAACTCTAGGCCCATGAGTGCTGACTCTCGTGAGTTAGTAAACAAAGTGGTGACCTGCAGGGTTTCCCATACAGGGCCTTGAATGGTTCCATACCAATGATGGAGTGATAGCTGTTTTTGTATACAAACTCCACCAGTGGTAGTTAATCCTACCAAATATGGTTAAAATCCAACATGAATGCCCACAACATGTCCTCTAGAACCTAAATGGTCCACTAAGTCTAGCCGTCTGTTTGGGGGTGAAATATTGTTCTCAAGCATAATTGAGTCCCAAAAGCCTCATGAAATCCTTTCCAAAATCGGGGTGTAAAGTGAGCATCACAATATGATACTATAATCAATGGAACTCCATGGAGTCAAACTATGTCTTGCACATAAAGGAATCCCAAGATCTCTACTGAACTCTGCTCCCGAATAGCTAATAAGTTTTCCAACTTGGTGATTCAATCAATAATACCCCAGATGGTATCATGTAACCTAGACGTATGTGGTAAACCTATCTTGAAGTCCATAAATATCCCATCCCACTTCCATTACTTTACCTCAAGGGGTTGAGTCAAACTCTCTGAAACCTGGTGCTTAGCCTTCACCTGTTAACAAGTAAGGCATCGATAAACAAATTCTGCAACTCCTTTATTTATCCCTGGACACCAAAACTTATGTTGGAGGTCCTGATACATCTTTTCCACACCAAGATACACCGCCGAAAGTTATGTATGAAAATCGATCAAAACCTCCTCCCGCAATGCCACCGGTAATACTGTGTTCCCTATGAAAAGAACGACATGCTTCCCACATTTAAAATTCCATCAGGGGTATGGCCTATAGGCATATGAGCATGTAAAGTCTCATAGTCGATATCCCCAAGTTGTGCCTCCCTGAATTGTTGTAAGAGTGGAGGAGTAAAAACCATCAACTGGAGGTAAGCTTCTCCATCCCCATCTACAATGTATATCTGCAACAAGGCCAATTATTCTGATGGCTCGTTCAGTAACTGTGAACTAGATCTCCTATTGAGAGCATCTGCAACAACATTTCCCTTCCCAGGAGTATATAAAATCTTCAAATCATAGTCATATAGGAACTATATCCATCACCTATATCTCATGTTTAGATCATTCTGAGAGAAGATATACTTGAGACTCTTATGGTCTGAGTAGATTATAAACTTATTTCCCATCAGGTAGTGTTTCCACATATTCACAGATAAGACTACCACTGCTAACTCAAGATCATGGGTGGATTAGTTCTTCTAATATAGTATAAACTGTCATGAACCATAGGCAATCACCACTTTCCCAACATTAGGACACAACCAAGCCCAGTTCCTGATGCATTGCAGAACACTACATACATGGTACCACCTCGGGAAATCTTAAGATGTGAGTGTTCGTCAATCTCTACCTAAACAGCTGAAAGCTCTCCTGGGAGTTTTCCATCCACATGAAAGGCTATATCTTTCATGTCAAAGCTATCAAGGATACCACCACTCTAGAAAAATTGGTTACAAACCTATGATAGTACCCAACCAAACTAAGGAAATTCTGTACGTCGGTAACACTCTTGGTTGGATCCCAAGAAAGAACAGCCTCAATCTTCATTGGATCTGCTACAACCACAACCTCTGAAATGACATGTCCCATAAAATTGACCTTTAGAATCTAGAATTGATACTTTAATAGCTTCCCGTAAAGCTGGTGCTCTTGGAGTGTGTCCAGGACAATCCTCAAGTGTCTCGGGTACTCCTCTTTGGATGACGAGTACACTAAGATGTCATTAATGAAGGACACCATGAACTAGTCTAAGTAAGGAAAAAAGATATAGTTAATGAGTCCCATGAAAATTTATGGGGTGTTCATCATGCCAAATGTAATCACTAAGTACTCATAGTTTCCGTAATGACATCTGAAGGCCATCTTCAGTATATCTTCATCCTGTAATCGTAGATGGTGATAGCCAAATTTAAGGTCAATCTTCGAGAACCAATGCTCTCATTTCAACTGATTGAAGAGGTCATCAATCCTCAATAGTTGATACTTATTCTTCACGTTCACCTGGTTCAGGAACCGTAAGTCCACACATAACCTCAATCTCCCATCTTCCTTCTTGGAAAAGAAAACCGGGGTTGCCCAGTGTGAAACACTGGGTCTCACAAATCAATTCCTTTGCAAGTCCTCAAACTACACCCTCAAATAATGAAGCTCTATAAGAGACATCCAATATGCTGGTGTGGATATAGATTATGTCCTGGGGTATATATAAATGTATAATTCTACCTCTCTATAGAGAGGTAATCATCAAATATTCTCAGAAATGATGTCCTTATAATCTTCCACCACTGTAAAAAACTGTGGACTCATATCATCCAACACACCGAGCGTGAGGTTATCCAACTGATGAGTAATCAGATGAACCCACCTATGTGTGAGTCCATCCTACACTGCATGTGTTTTTATTTTCACCAAAAAAGGAAAAACCGGTTCTATCACTGTAGACACACCGCACTCTATTCCTAAAACAATCAATCTAATAATGAACTATGGATAACCAGTCCATACCAAGAATAACGTACTAAGGCCTCAAAACCACTACCAAGAGATCCCAATTGAAACTCTCACCTCCAAGAGTAAGGTCACACTATTATCACTAGTGTGTGACCATCAAATATTTTATCTTATGAGTATCTAAGCATAAGGGTTGAGTAAACAGTTCAACCAAAATATCTGAGTCTTGAACAAGGTTCATGGTAAGAAAATATTGACTAGAACTTGTGTCTATAAAAACTATAGCTAATGTGGAAAAGACATAGATCACACCTCTAATAATCCCTGGATCCTCAGGGTCATAAGCCTCTATCACCTATAGCCATCCTCATCCCTTTCCACTAGGTCCTTGAACCTATTATGGACCACTTGGGGGTGGTGGTGGTAATATATTGAACCTTAAAACACCTCCTTCCACCTTTCCTGATCCCCTAACACATCTGCCACCCTACAGATCCCCCTTCTCCTACCTCATCATCTACCTCAGTGGCCCTTTGAACATCTACTGATCGACCATATGACGGGTCGGGCAATATCATGCCAGATTTACCCAACCACCACATGAGTAACACAACCTGTCCCTTATCTGACTCGAGATTCCTTGGGAGCACCGCACCACTGATCCTATGTCCTGGGATTGTATCCCGATGTTCTTGACACTATTGGGTCCCTACGACTGCCATTGGATACCTTCTTCCAAGGTCTTAGCTACCTGGTTCCAACTAGTATCTCCCACTACTGGTGCCTACTCTACTAGAAATATCTCCACTAGCAGGGCTCTCTCAATTACCCCAACATAAGTAGGAATGATAAGGGATATCATGTATTCCCTAATCTATTGGCATAATCCATTCTCAAAGGACGATCCTTGAATAATGGGTCTCGTACCATATCTGTGGAGTAGGGTAAAATATTGGTAAATTTCGTTGAATACTCTACCACAGTTTGACTACCCTACTACAGATGTAGAATCTCCTGTATGTGCACTAACTACAACATGGTCAGAAAGAACTCTTCTCTGAATAGATTCTCAAAGTATGCCCAAGATAGAGTTGTCTAATCATGTGTCTAGGTCACTAAGCTCCACCATCACCCCATAGATCCTTAAAAAAGACTTGAGGAAAGAACTGCCATCTGGTCGGAAGGTATCCTCACAAGGTGGAAGACACAGGTAACTGCCTCCATCCAATCCTCAGCTACCTGGGGGTTTGGTTCACCCCAAAACCTAGGAGGTCGCTACCTTTGAAACTCTTGTAATGCGCTTAGTTCATATGCATCCTCAGCTAGTAGTGCTGTTTGTAGTTGTTTCTCGACGGGTGCTGGTATAGTTGGTAAACCAAACGGAGGTGCTATCTCTAGTACATGCCCATGTACCAATGCCTTGTCACTAGGCATGTCATCCTCATGATAACGCAATGGAATCCTGGATGGCTGTCTCCGTGGAGGCATCCTATAATAAAAAAAGATATACCACATTCAATAGAGCATATCTAGAGAGTTGAATCAAGAAAGACATGGAAGAAACAACCCATTACTATATGATGTATATGCCATTATTTTTCCTATAACCAGTGTTTTCATGTACTTAGTCGAAAAGAAGGTGCCTAGAGTCCTGGTGTATGGATACGTCATCCTTTGCACCAACACCGGATTCCCCAGACTAAAAGACAAACTCAAAACACTTAACACTATTTCCCCAAACTAACCTCATAGACTCCCAATCCTAAAGTAGAACCAACCTCCTCTAATACCACTCTTTCATGACCCGTCCTAGAGGGGCCCATGTTGTGACTACCCCCAATCCCACCTCTAATAGTCTAGGGGATAATGACTAGCACTGAGTAGGCATATCCCACAAATGGGAGGAATTATCTAAAAGTACATGTACACATGGACACATCTACAAGATGAAAATGTTGAAATGTAAAAAAACTAAGTAAACAATTCATGAAAAACACTATATCCCAAAACCAAAGTACAATAGTGAAAATACTAGAAAATAAACAGGTACAAAACAAGCACACCAAAAGAAAATATTTTATAGCCACAAGATCAACCTGCAAAGTAAGAGGTTTTGAGACTATCCTCAGAAAAGATATTGGAACAAACCTCAGCCTATCTAGTCTCACAAGCCAAATCCTGGTCCTAGTCTACCTAGAACTCCATCGAAGAGTCGATCGTATGCACAAGACATGACACTTGCGGCAAAATCCTGTGTAGGGGCGAGTCAAAAAATACTCAGTAGGACACCCCAAAACCACATAGTAAGACCACAAGACAAATACTAGAAAGGAAATACCGTGAAGGAATACGAAAAGTGAATACCATAAATGAATTCATAGTCAGATCCACACATATATATTTCTACAACAAATATATCAAGAACATCCATATATACTCAATCTAATAAGAAAAAAGGTCTTAAAAAGAAACATAGTTTTCATAAGACACAAAATATCCATAAGAAAAATAGTCTCCATAAGACACACAGTTACCATAAGACACATAGTCTCCATAAGAAACCCAATCTCTAGGTCACATCCAGCCACATAAATGCTTACTCGAAGCATGCTAGTTTCAGGAGAAATCATTCCTAAAGCCATTAGGTCATATGAAAAATCCCATAAAACCACTTAGGATATCTGAAAATGACCTTCTCTTCATAAGCATCCCAACACTGTAGACGGATCGTCAAACAGACATCAAGTTTGAAAGTTATGGCAATTTGAAAATTTCAAAAGGGGGTTCACCAGGCCGTGGATTGACCGTGGCGACCGACTACCCCCCCCCCCCCCACAGTCAACCACACCATGATAGCTTGAGATACTATGATGGTCAACCACACCCCTGTTTTCATGGCCCTATAGAAACTTGGTTGACCATGGCCCCGTCCGGCTGCCCGGGTCCGACCTAGTTCGCCAAGTCGACCCGACCCACTTCAGTTAAGCCCGAACCACATCACCGGACCGGCCTACTATACTAGCCTCAACCCACTTACTTGACCTCACGTATTTTTGTGTTGGTTCTCTCACGCGGTCTCCCACAATGACTGCCACCGTATCCCATGCGGTACCGTGTTGCGTCCCACGACCTCCAATCCCACCGGCTATGCCTTAAGCTGGCACTGCTCGCCGACCATGCTACTTCAGTGAGCCGCAATCCTTAATCCAATAATCTAAACTCTGAAATGAAATCATATCTATAATCCTCATCTCCTGATCAACACTGATCCAACCTCTATTTCATCTTTCCTCCAATCTGCGGGTTTGATCGCATTCGAATCCTCCCAGAAAGTCGAGCCACAACCACAAGGATCCGATGGAGAAGAATGAAAAGAATGGGGGATAAAAAATCACCAAGAGAACCCAAAGAACAAAACTTGTCATCTTTTCATGCCAGACACGATTCATTCTCATTATAAGGATAAATGAATAGGATAAACTAATTTCCAGATAATCCCGCATCAATAACCAATCCCACAACAATGACTAAATCGAAGATCAATCTATTTGTTGATTGACCTATGTTCATCAAGTAAATTAAGAATAAGGAAAATAAACAACAAAACAACCACCATACATATATTTTGTATCAGTTGTTGATGAGTAATAGTTGAGTTTCCATCATTGATGAGATCCTCCAACTTCATTGGAAAAATGATCCATGATCCGTTCTTTGACCCATCACTGTTCATTCAAGAGGATTCTATCTACATGTCTCCGAGGAATTATATGGTTATGGTGATAACCATGGATTCCTAAAAAAGGTTTAATAAAAAGAAAACAAGCCACTACATCACTTAAAATATTGTTTATTTAAATTATTTAATGATGATTATGTCATTTTCAAATTTTTCCATAAAAGACCCATGTTGACAAAACTTAAGTCGTACTTAGGGTAAACCATGAATTCTATTTTTAATGGTGCCCTCTGATTTTCGATCTGGATAAACGTTTAGGAGTTATTCCACTTTTTCCAAAAAACCATGCACACATGATATTAACATGTTTAATATTTTTCAAAAAATTGTTCCAGGCACACTAGGTCTCTATATCACACTTCATCTCAGCACCTAGTCTCGAAATCAATCTATATAATATCTAAAAATAATACATGGAAAATATGAGACATCCCATAAATGAATTATACTAACTCCTTCCTCAGATATGGATGTCTAAAAGGGCTCTAGTGATTAGTTTCCAAAGAATCATTAAGATGTGGAGGAAAGAACAAAGTAGGATTCTACTATGAATTTTCAATATTAGGTCCCGAGTAATGGAGAAAGAGTCTAGGTCTATATGAAAAAGATCATATTTATGAAATGGATGTGATCCTCATATTACTGATAAGGGAGGTTTCTGGACTTTAACCGCTGATGGGTTTCCCACATATTTTTGTTTAAGTAAGACTTAATCCTTCTTTAAATCATTTGGGACTTCATAGTCAAAATTATAAATGATCCAAAAAATAACCAGAAGGTTTTTTTTCATCCAACTACTTCCATATATTCATTCAATACTCTACTTCATTAGAGGCATATTCCTCTACATAATCAAACCATAGAGGTTTCTTTTCTAGGTTTCCTAATGACCAAGGCAAGGTGTTACTGGTGGTTGATGGGGCACTATATATGGTTAATGTTGGTGTTTTGAGAACCTCTCTATATGAAGGTGTCTTGATAAGGGTTTCATTTCCTTATCTAGGTGAGATATCACCAGAGATAGGTTTTCCATGGTGGATTTTAGTAGTAAAACCCCCATAATCCATGTCAATAATATCATGAGGATGAATATCATGGTAGTTATTTACTTTTGATTTGGATTAAGAGTTTGCGTGCCCTTTAGGTGATGAAGATATTCATTGTACAACCTCAAGGACACTTGCATTGATCAGAGTAGGAATATGGTCCTCATTTCATTTATTGGTCAGAATATGTTGACCTGCCTTTTGGGGCTGATCAAGAATATGAGAATGCTACATTATGGACTTCAAATCATGTCGATAACCATATGTTACTATGGTAGTGTGATACTTCTACTAAAAAACTACTATATTATACTAGTAATCCTCTATATTTTTATCAGGAATGTGATCCTACCTTTGGGTGTCTACTGGAATATACTGATCAACCCTATTTGAAGTGGGAGTATGAGCCCAGTTTAAATATGCCTTCCATATCAGAATCTACTGACGGACCTTTGGAATGGGAGAAGGGATTTTAGAATCCTTATATATATATACTTTAAATTATACTGGTATAGTCTTTCATTGGTTGGATTGGGAATATGCACCTATATCCCATAGGCTTCTGAAATATGCCGTGAAACTTTGTCGGTAGGGATATATTCTTACACTGAGGTGATTGCTAAAATGTGTTGAAAAACCTCTATTAGAGAAGAGATATGGGATCAATATTAGTTAGCCTTTGGAATATACCATTGACCTTTTTTGATAGAAATATGTTCCTATAATGAGGTAATTTCCAAAATATTTTTATAAACCCTAGTCAGAATGAGAAAGTGAACCTGGTTCTGTGCCTTGACAATTATCAGACTATGCGGATAATCATTTTGGATAGGATCAAGAATATCTGATTTCTCTATAGTATCTATATTTTCATGTTATACATGATGATATGATTTTATGGATACTAGGATAGGAATATTTTCATGTCCCTATTTCATTGTCAAAATGTGCTGGTGATGCCCCTCCATTGCTGTCAGAATGTATGCACACTTTTGAAGGGTGTATGTAGGTATATAGTCCTACACATTCTTATATGACATGATATACTAGTATATGGATTCAATTTAGGTAGGGGATATATGACCACCCCTATCCCTATAATACATTGGAATATTCTTAAGGGATTCATGAATGGGGCATAGAATATGTACCTCTCCCATTCTTGATGTAGAAATATTCTGAAATACTTGGTCAATGTGACTAGAGATATTAACCTTCTCACTACATTCCACAAAAATATATCAATGGGTTTCATTAGTGGAAGAAAGGATATGATTCCACTCCCTTTGATCCAAAAATTTCTACATTCGGTGAGTTCTCCTTGGTTACTAGGAATGAGTGTCCAGGGTGGGGACCTATCAGATAGGTCCCTATGTAGAAAATTGAGGGGGAATTGGCCAGATAAAGATGGTAGTGGTGGTCAAAAAGTGTCCTATAGGGTGGATTCTGAACCAATATGGATCCATAATCTAATCCCTGATCCACCTCCCTAAGGTAAGGTAGGTTTTTATTTTCACGCTCTATAGATAGGCTTCCAAAGTGATTAGTAGTGGTGACAGGTGTCACCGGTTTCATTGATGCCTTCCCTGAGTAAGGTAGGATTATGGATTTTAGGGTATGAAGTACCATATGTGGATCCTCGAGGTTTAGTATTGTTCCATGTCAGTGGTACTCCCTAACCATAATTTTTTCCACTTGATGCTAAAGGAGTCAGGTGGAAGATGTTGTTTTGCGATCTGCAGAGGCAGTCACTACAACTAAGGTTTCAAAATTCTTACTTGATGATTCCATGACCTCATATCAAAGTAAAATTTGTGATAAAAATGTATGTAATCACAATGAAAATAGTAAAAATGGTCACCTATAAGTGAAACATTGTAAGTAATAAACATTCTAAATCAACTATTCATTGGTAACATAATTATTCTTATTGTTAGTTTGGTCATTTTGTTTGCAATTAATGTATATAATGAAATAAAATGTCCCATAGAAACCCCAATTATGTTTAATTATTGAAATATTCATGTTGGGTTAAACATTTTTGTTTCCTAAAAAAACATGCCCAATGTTTTTATGAGATTCATGTTTAATCCATTATTTTTCTCTAACAAAAACTCGAAATAGATCTCACAACTATAATGAGATACATGCATTCTTTCCAAAGGTAGTTAGTCATTGGTATTTCAAACCAATAACGCTTATGAACTCACATTGGTCAAGAGAATGATATTTTGGGCTCATAAAACTCTATTGGGGGGAATTATTACCTACTCTAGGACTCAATTATAGATTAAAGATATGTTTGTGAATATTTTCCATATTCTTCTATAGGTCTGGTTAACCTAAAAAAATGATCGAGTATTGACTTTCATCGATGTGAACCACCATGAATGTAAGAGGGAATCCTATTAGAGATCCCATCGGTATGTATTAGAGGTTCTCTATATTGATTCCCATTATGACTTAGCGATATTGGTTTGGGGGATTTATATGTTTGAAAGCCATATGATTGGGTAATCTGGAGTTTATTTCCATATAGGGAGGTGATGGGTGTTTTAGAATTGGGGTTGAACCTCCAAGAGGCTTCCTACATATCCTATGAGAATAGGAATCAATTCCCATGTAGTTCATACCACCATATCGTGTAGTTTAACATTATGTGGTAAAGATATAGTTGTTGTGCATTTGAATTATATATATAAATATAAATCCTTATAAATTCATCCTATGCATCCTATTTATAATAGGAATCAAATTACTCATAGTTTAGTTATGAATCCATGTCATAAAAGTGTGTGAAAACTGAGGTTTTTAGTGGGACTTACAAATATTGGGATTCCTTGAGACACTTCATCAGGAATATAACACTCTAAAGGAAAATAACATGTAATTAGTATTTCTTCTAAAAAGAGGCCCACATGGGGTAATTTACCTCATGATAATGGAAAATCATAACTATCCTCTAATTCTATGTGATTCATTCTTAGTTTTAGAAACAATAAGTGATGAAGAATTAAACACATTGTATGAAATCATAGGTTTGAGTTTTTTATGGATTACACTCTGAGGTCACCCTAATATTTGATTAGAAGCCTCATGTAGGATATAGTTCCATAAAGAGAGTCATATTGTTTATGTTTGGTATGGATATCAGGCCTTAGGAAGGCATCTAACATATCCTATTTATAATAGGAATCACATTCCTCATAGTTCATATATTCCCAACCCACCGATGGGTAGGAACGGATTGAATCATAAAGGAAGTTGGTCCCATGAGTTAGGATAATTGGGATATTGGGGGACTTATACCAAGGTGGATGCCTATGTTTGGAAACATTTGTATCATGATATTGACATGATCATCAAAACTCCCTAATACCACATGATCCATTCTTGGTCTAAGAAACAAGAGACAAAAGAATATCAGAAATGTTGCAATGGATACAATATTGAATTTGTATATGTATTACACATTGATTATGAGAAGAAAGAAAGGCGATGACATGCCCCACAGAAAATATGGTTCTATGAGAAGAGTCAAGGGCTTTCATAAGGTTTTTTATGATGTGAATTCCACATGGTATTTTTGAGTTTATTATAGGGATCAAACCTTGAGAAAAAAGTGTTTTATTCCTGATTATAATAGTAATTAGAGTCCTCGTAGTTCATACTCCATTTCCCAAAAACGGGTTGGGATGATAAACATATTTCCCCCATAAATTAGGTAGTGTTAGAGGATATTTAGAGGAATATAGATTAGGAGATCATGAGTGACACTCTTGGGGGTCATGTGGTCATGCATGTAGGAAGGGTGGTCACACACATTGTGTGATTCAATTTGGGTCACATGATTCATGTGACCACCTTGGAGTCACATGAATGAGAAAGGGTAAAAGGACATACACTTGACACAAAGGTTTTGAAGCCATGCAGGCATTTCATAGAATAGGGTCATGGAAACACATAAAGTCTAGGTAGTCATATGATTTTCATAAAGGGAATTTGGTCTCATTCTTCACATGATCCCTTTATAGTCATGCGAATGGGAAAGGATGTGAGGGCATATGATCACATGAATGATAAAAGTCTAGGTGATCATATGAACAATTTTCATGACTAAGAGGCCACCACATGATAATATTCTTATCACATGACCAATGAGTTGTCTCATGATCATAGGACTATCACACAATCAATAGTTCATATCGTGATCGTATTCCTAATTCATGATCAATATGCCATCTCATGATTGATCCTCATGTGACTCATCCTCCTTCTATTTTCCCTAAGCAACTCACCAGTCTTTGTCAAGTGGAAGAACCTTTGTGACCGTGTGATCACTCCACTGTATAAAGTTTACTTTTAAGTGTTTCCTCCTTTTGTGGGTATTTGGATGGGGGGGGGAGGAATATCTATACAATATTTGTTCCATTTTTCAAGGATATCATGTCTTTTATCTCAGTATACATTGGTGGAAGGATTTTCTACATAATTATGCAACTTCTCATGCAATTTTCATGATTAAGACACATGTCATCAGTGAAATCCTTTTATCATGTAATAAATAGAAACCATGTTATTGGTCTATCATTATCATCTTACTTGAAGTTATGTAATTTATGGGGATATGCACATAAAAAAAGGCGCAATACTAGGAGATCAAGTTTCATATACAAGGACACATGTTGACATCACATGATATCTAATAAGGATGTGTCCAAGGGACTTCATGTGATCAATACTACATGTTGGGGGACCTTCACATGAATAGGTCGACATGTCCAAGGTCCTTCACATGATCAATGAACCGATCATGCAAACCGTGTGACCCCTTCATGTGAAAAACTAAATAACTTCTATCATGTAAGGATCCTATCATTTATAGCCTTAATCTCATGAAGCACATGGTGTATGTTCATCCGTTTTTCACTAGGGAATAATATGATTAGGATGAAATGTATAAGGGCCTTTTCTTTATCAGTCGACATATTCTGAGAGCTATTGCATGATTAGGCTAACATGTCCACAAGCCTTCATGTGACTAGGAAAAAATGTCCAAGGGACTTCATGTGATTAGGATGACATGACAAAGGGCCTTTTCATGATCATTCTGACATATCCAAGGGCATTCACATGATTAGTAAACTGATCATGTGAACCGTATGATCCCTTCGCATGACCCGATTTCCATGGAATTGATCTGATGAATAAAAAGGGGGTATCAAATGATCATTCATGGATCATGAATTTTCATGAAACCATTGTCATGAAAAAACCTATTTGGTATCCCTTAGAGAATTACATGATGATTCAAGAGTTATGAAATTGTGAGTCCTTGAGAGGGTCACACGATATCATGATCTTGGTGTCTGACCTTCCATACAATCTTTCATTATTCTTTTCCGTTTGTGGGGAGATGATTCTCATACATTGGGTATTTCTTAAAATCCAAATTTACAATGTTCACTTGGTGGTAATCAACACATACATTATAAACTTGAATAACTGGTGATTGAATTTATGAGGCCAAATGATCTTGAATAATAATTATTCCATAATACAAGAATAATATTTACTTATAATATTAAATTGAAATTGAATTTAATAAAGATTCTAGATACACTTATTCTGTGACCCTCTAGTCCTATTTCTCATTGAAATTAAGTGAGCTTTCTTAAATTCCATGATAAATGTCTACAAACATGTTGAGTCACCCATATAGAAAGATGATAATATTTCAATGATGATGAATTTTTACAAATGATTGATGTGAAATACAATCCCCTTATCATTATATCCCATCAACCAGTTTGAATACTTTGTATCATTAATCTAAATGCTCAATTTATATTTATTTAACTACCTAAAATGAACTACCCTTTCCATGTATTTAATCATATACTTTCACTTCAATCATATGGATAAAGGTATTATCTTTCGTAACACAGAATGGAGAAATCCTTTCTTGATTTATTCAATTAATGAAATATCAATTATGATGAACCCATCACGTACTACCTCACCACAAGTATATGTCATCATTATTTTTATCCATACATAAAATTATGTGATTAATGATATAAATTAATAATAATCTAATGTCTAAGGAACAATACACATGTATATAGATAGGAATATCCAATATAACATATAATATGTGGAATTATTATTGGTCCGTCTATCCTCACACCATCTCTTATTGAATATTTCCAAGTTATAACATCATGAGAATATGTCTCAACCAATTGTGAGAATCAAACACTAAATAGTCCAACATCATATATGACCTGTCAGGTATATGTCACCTAGACCATATGACATATGTTTATGAATATTGACATAACATTTCAAGGTTCTCATTATAACGAGGAACTACTATAGTTTTTTGATGTGATAAATTCTATAAGAACATTACCACATTATATTTACATAGAATTACAGCCATAATATGATAAGATATTAATTAATATTAAAATTATTGTAATCTAAAGTAAAAATTTAGTTGGTTTTGAAGCACCAAATTCAACTAGTTCAACATGATACATTATTATGGTGACACCATCTCATAAAATTTATTATAATAACATTCATCAACATATCCACTCACTGTGTTGAGTCTTATTAATATGTTAGTATAAATTATTGTCACGGATCATTAAAATACAAGGAAATCATTAAGGAATTTTCTTGACAACATCCTCTATTTAGAGTTGGAATATGGTTGAATTTTATCATAATGTATTAAACAAACAAATAATTTTCTTTTAAATAATTAAAAATCACAAGAATTCAGTTGTGTTTTTATTTGTCTGTAAACTAAAAACATAAAGTAAAAATCAATCAATCAATACAATACAAAATTGATACTGGATAAAACTATTGAAACATCCTAACTTGATATAAAAACTAAATATTGACCCCAAATCGAATTATAATGTTACATAGCCTTTGGAATTGTCTACTAATTATAAAAATATTGGTAATAAAAATACAACAACCAATACTAACCTTAGGGGAACAATGTTCATCACCCTATAACATAACTGCATACCTATCAAATATGATACATAATAAAATTCAAAAAATAAATATTCATATAATAATTATATGTAAGTATAATAACTACACAATAAACTCCCCAATAAAATTAAACTATGTATAACTAACTTGACCCATCTCTAATAACATCACCTTAGCTACATTTCTCAAGTAGAATACCTAGACTATAATGTACCATCCAATGAAAAAACATCATAGTATCCTAAATCTCATGTAAAATCAATTTTATCAGCACCATGATACTCATGCATGGGGTGAGTATAATACTTATAAGTATTTCATGAAAACTCCCCATAAAACTTATCAGTTTTATAACCCAACCAAGCTAAAAGTTTTTTTTATAAATATTACACAACCTATCAAAACTTATAAAATAATTTTAATAATTTTAATAACCAAAAAAAGAAAAATAAATAACAAGAAATTGTGAAATGTGATATGAAATTCACAAAACAACAATAAAAAATATCAACAAACCTGGGCCAAGAACTAACACACACACATCTTCAAAATCACCCTGCATACACATTTTAAAAAAACCCAATAGAATATTTAGACAATGGGTAAAAAAAATAATTGGTATCACTAACTTGTGAGTGGATGACTACCCCCAAAACCCACATTGTATTTCCAACAAGGGACCCAAACCCAAGTGAGAGTTTACCACTGCATTAGTTAATCACAACTGATGAGATCCTCCACCTATGTTGGAATTTACCAAGCATATTTCTAATACCACACCAAAAAAATCAATAACATCAATAAACATATCATAATCACATGCAACTAAATACACAAACCATGACAACATCAAACTCATGTAACTCTAGGTAAACATGAAATAACATAAATAGTGTAACTTAATATATAAATCAAATATCATGAATCATGTAACTCAATGTAAAAACCACCAATATAAAATCTTTATAGAAAATCAATGAAAAAAACAAAAATAATGAATTCACATACTCTTCTATAAATCATTAATAACAAAATAAATCCAAGAAATACCCATTTTAAATCACACCTTACAAATTCTCTAATTTTTCAAAAAACCCATATCAACTTGGAAATGCACCATTTAATTTTTCACCAAAACACTAAAACAAAATCCCCAATTTTTATATAGAAAAATAAAAATAATGTTATTGAGAAGATAATTTTATCAATCATAATGTATATGCTAAATCATCTTTTCTTAATGAATATTTTTCCTTTATCTAAAATAATTTTATATATAAACAAACAACATTAATGATTGACCCAAAATCACTTAACTAAAATCCCCAAGTTGACAAGTAATGAAATAATTATTACCATTTAAAAATATGACATGAAAACCATAATAATAACATATAATACAACCATCATAGACACCTTTATACTTTATAAAAAAAATACCATCATTTCAAAAAGTTTTTCCTAGAGTTTATAAAACCCACACACCTAAACCTAAGATATAACCACAAAAAGAGATATAAACATGATAAAAAAATATGAACAAAAATTATATCAGATTCATAGGGATCAGAGAAGAATTTATTATCCTAATAACCTTTAAAAATTTCCTAGGAATTTTCTTCATGGAAGAATGGAAAGATATGATAGAGTTCTATGTGCTAAATAATGGATTTTCACCATTTAAACCCAACTTCCCGATCAATATTCATGAAATATAGGGTTGTTCAATCAATATATTAGCCTCCCTACCGTAAAAACAGAGTGCATGGTCTATTGAACTATTCATAGACCATAAATTTCTCACTAATCAATATATCACATTTTTAATGACTCATAAGACCATGCATGGGCAATATAGGGAAAAATTATACTTAAAAAACATCTCCCAACATCTATATAAGACTCATATTTAGATGAAACATGGTATCTACTGTAAAAAACCAATTTCATATCCAATGGAGTAGTCATAAATTTCTTTTGAGATCATATATGCATCCATTTCTCAAAAATAATCATAATCATTCCATGAAACTCACTTTAAGAATCAATATTACATCCCATGATAATAAACAATAAATCTAAAACACTAAGGTGTTAGAAAAAACTTTCCAATAAATAAAAAATACTTCCAAAATGGTTTAAAAAAACACAACCCCAATATTTTACCTTAATCCCAAAACCCGAGACTCATAATTATATCAAATAAAATCATGTTTCATTCTAAAAAAATAGTTATAATTCAATATATTAAATAACGAAAAAAATACAGGTATATCCCCCCATCATGATTTTCTCCCCCCAAAAGCATGTGGATGTTCCAATAAGCTAAATATTTTTATGGGAATAAGAACCATTAATACACTATACACCATAAAAAATCATTATATACTACCAAAATTCATCGAACCATTCATAGATACCATGAAATTACAAAACATACCATTGAATCATTAAAAACTACAATATCTCATTGGATTTCCCACAATATATATATACCTAAATCCAATGATTTCCCACAATAGATCCATCACTAAAAGAAAATAAAACTAGTTATCTTACCACAACATCTCATTTCCATAAAATCCATAATTGAGTCATCTCAACTCCTTTAGTAAAAAAACCCAAAATAAGCATTGAACTCATATTCACCCCACAAGCTCACCTAAAGGAGATTCACACTGATCATACACTAAAAACCAGAAAGTGAACATATAATTGAAAAAATAAACACTAAACCCTTATCCATGAACAAATTCACATTCATTTAATATTACAACTTAGAAATGTCAATTTTATTCTTCAATAAAACAAAAAGTGTATATCTAATTGACTAAACAATAATGTAAACGCATCCCTGAAACCTATCCACCCATACTTGAACTACCCAATAGAAACTCACATGAAAATACAAATCCATCTTGAGTATACAAGGCTCACAGTATTATCTTGTACCAAAAAAGTCTTTAAAATCCATGACACAATCTTATCATGGTTTATCACTTCAAAACCCTTTAGCTATATCACATAAATCCCTTAATTCACTTAAAAATTTACAATAGACAATTAAATAAAAAATTATGCCAAGTCATATATATACCCATATACTAATTTTAGGAACCATGAATCCAAAACATTTCTATTTGAAAAAAACAATAACCATTAAACCAAAATTAACACTCAAACACCATAAATACTTTGTGATTCCACCATTGATTCCACCAAGCTAAAAACTAGTACTTCAAACCTTACCTCACATAACCCAATTTTTATAAAATTACCTATAAAAGGAAAATAGGATACCTCTATCATTATATTCACATGGAAGGTAACTAGACTATACCATTCCCATAATCGAATAAATGTGAAAAAATTAATAACCTATACCATAATCTCATACCGACTAAGAAGAAAAAAATAATCCAATAAAGAAACCACTATGGATCCTTCTTACCATCTATTAATCAAACAAAAATTAACATGATAAAACCTCTCTTAAGGTATTGATAATAAAACACCAAAATAAATCAACCAATATGATGTGTTTTTCTACAAACTATCCACAAACTAAATTTGGGACATTACTGATGAAAACCTACTAAAAAAATATCCAATTCTCATAGAGTATCCACCACTAAGAAATTCATTGAGAAAAAATAATCTAACATAGTTTAAGATTCAAAATATAGGAATCTGACAATAGAGTAATCCCATACACCCAGAGAAATCTCCCCTGTAATAGACCAACTGAGGTCATCCCATAATGTCACCTAAATTGGATTATCATAAGGCTCGAAGCACATTTATAATCTCCATAGGCAGGTGACAAGTACTAAGGTATCATAAATATAAATGTCGTAATGATCGAACCCTCAACATACATATGATAATAGAGAATAAAATAGATTATCACAACATATATCTAAAAAGATACATCATATGTAAAAAAACCAAACTATAAAGGTAACATCAAATAACATGATAACATGGTCTAGATGAAAAATCTAAAATACCATCGATAGAGAACCTGAAGAAACCCATGGGACCTATTCTTATGAATCTATGTCACCACCATACCAACCCACTGAAAATAAAAAAACCCAAGAGATTCATCTTTTACATGATTCTATTCCCTAATCTTGTATCCATAAAACCAAGTCTACAAATGCCCAAAGGAAAAAGTATGGTTTGATAACTAAAGCTCATTAGAATAACACCAATAATATTTAAAATGTCTATCATAAATCATACATTTGATATTATATAAAAAATATCTCTTAAACATTTCCAGAAGAAATAGTTTTCCTATATAAAATCATCCTTTGGTTTTATTTTCAAAACATACCATAATCCAACAAGAAAAGAAATATGGCATAAAATATATCCATGAGGCATAAGAAGAGGAATAATATAGGTTTCAAGAATCAATATCTATATCAAGTGTAAAAATAATAATATCAAATGACCATGAACGTAATGTATTTATAAATCTCTAAAGGATAATCCACAACCTGAGGGTGTACAAAACTAAGAAAAACTAGAAATACTATCAGAAATAAGTGAATATTAAAGTCTGATAAACCTTATCCCCTGAAAATCCTACCCACTGTAACCTCCCCCAGTGATAGCTTAATCCACTAAGGCTCAAATATGTTTAGTTTTCCCGAGTAACCCAAGGTCTTCCCAATGTTCTATTACATCATCATTATGTTCAATAATCAAAATATAAAGATTATAAAAAAATTTATAAGTAAATCCATTTCATTTTCATTCCCACATTTCATAAAAAAAATTTATATAATAATTTAACACCATTTTAATTATTTAAAAACCATTTTCATTTCAAAAAATTATTTTATGAATTTATATAAATGCATCATATGATTAAAAACAATTTTCAATAAAACGCCCCTTTTATAAAACATTTCCATATCCATCAAATATCAAATTCACATCTCATGGATTTCAATCATGAATTTCATAAATCAAAGCCAAATAAAATCATAAGAACATAAGTCATGCCATGGGATAGACCACAGGATAGAGACATCAACCTCACCAATGAAGAAAATTATATTGCCTTCAAAACCAGTGATGGGAAATGAATAGTTTTGGTCATCATGATACAAGATCATTAATGGCTGAGTCAAATAAATAGGGAATCACCCTAATTTACTATTGGATTAGAATTGAATTCCAAAAAAACCTTCTTGAACCCTCTAGATCGAGAATTTGAGCCAATAGAAAGAGAAAAATAGGTTTAATAGAAGGAAAACAAGTCAAAAGACACAATAAAATCCCTCATTAAGGTTACACATGGCTGAAGTAACTACCCTAGAATATCATGCACTGATAAAGTGTTTCAAAGATTATAAGACTACCACCAATACAACATGGTGTATCCAACACAACCATAGTATATTTTCCTAGGAGACTAGCCATAGGGACCTTCCGTGGATTGGTGTAAACACTTAGACTATTTTTTCCCACCATTAACTCTACCAAATCATGGTGAGATTCCTCTATCCATGGTCAATAGGGATACTCCTAGAATTCTCCAACCTAGGCCTCACTTACTTGATACCCATTTCCCCACCCCTAAACATTTTATATAATAATCTTGAAGGTACACTATAACCTCTACCATGATCATGGTCCTAGCCATTCTACACGAAAAAAGACCAAGAACTGATTTTAATCCATTGTGTGCCTCTAAATCATCCTAAATTGAAATTAACTAACTTAACCCTCAAAAGAAAACATACCTATGGACCAAATGGAATCAAAATTCTCCCCACAAAAATATATTTATATCCCTAGAAAGACTCTTGATTATGAACCCAAAAAGAGATAAGGACATTGCTGAATCATCAAGGCCATGTGGTCCCATGTCTCATGGATGTCTCTACCACACTGTCATAATAATAATAATAAAAATTGGATAATATTTCTACAAAACACCTTATATTATTGGTCCAACATCTGAATAGGTATTTTCACCATTGAGGATTTAGGTTTAATATCAGCATCCTCCCACTAGATAATGTGAGGCAGATATGGATAACACTTCTTTAGTTTAGAAGAATGGAACACATCATGTATAGAATTTAAACGATAAGGTAAGTTCAATTGATAATCCCCCTTCCCAAGTCACTCCACAATATCAAACTAGCCAATATAACGAGGTGATAACATACCCTGACTTCCCAAAAATCTATGTACCAACCAAAGTGAAACTTTGAGGAAAACCTGATAACATACCTCAAACCGAAATAGATGAAGACACCAATTAACATATGATTTATGGTGACTCTAAGCCATATATAACCTTTTCCAGATCAATTTCATGATATCTATCATCTCTTAAATGATACATGGTCCAACTAAAGACTATTATCCAATTTATTCCCAATAAAGAGGATATCTACAAGTCCTTCCATACAAAACAAAAAATTGAAACATCCTGATCAATGCATGATTTCTATTTTCATAAGAAAACTCCACTAAGGTTAGATATTTCTCCCATGATCCACTAAATTAAATTATGAATTCCCAAATCATGTCTTCAAGAATCTAGATAACTCGCTAAGACTGACCATCCATCTAGGGATAATATTCCATGCTCAATTTCAATTGAGAACCCATTACTATCTATAATACACTCTAAAACCATAATGAAAAGTGAGGGTCCCTATCTAAAATGATAGTTTATGGAACACCATGGAGTCCTAAAATCTCTTACACATATAAGGGCCCAAGATCTTATACCTTTATTGACTCATTAACATGTAGGAAGTGTGATGATTTCATGATTCAATCAATAATCACCCATATTGAATCTTTATGACTAGAAGTCTGAGTAGAAAAATCATGAAGTAGATGGCTGTCTCATCCCATTTCTATAATGGAATGACTAAGGGTTACATGAAACCATCTAACCTATGATGTTCTTCTTTAATTTTCTAACATTTAAGGAATCAAGACATAAAATCCTCAATCAATCATCTCATTCATAACCACCATTAATTATGCCTTAGTTTATCATACATATTTGTAAATATAGGGTGCATAAATAAATTATATCAGTTTTCATTATCTACTGATTCTTATCTCAAGACTATTGGAACTACCATCCCACCAAAAAAGAACAAAATTCCATTGAGAGACTAAGACCACTCACCTGAGGTCTCCACCATAATGAATTCTACTAAAGCACTGACATTATGAATAATGAACCCATCCAAGTAAAATATGACCATATATAGATTATCCATCCCAACCATAAGCTAGGAACACCTTTCCATCAACTCTCCCTTCATCCAAGAATATCTAATTAAAAAAATCCATTATCTATACAAATTTACACGATGTATGTGAATGGGCTATGATGGATTGAGGTATAATTAATATGATGGTATCGAGGCATGTAGAAGAAGATGGTGGGTTAGGGATTTAAAAATTTTCATCACATAAGTGAAGAAATTTTATCATCTCTTGTGATATAATCCCTGGTATAGGTCCTAGGATCTCATTTGAATTATAAAATAAAAAAATAAAACCTGAATAGTTATCTTATTTGAATCAAATCATGCTCAATATAATCTTGTCATAGGTGATTTTTTCATAAAGTATCCAAGTTTTAGTCCATCTATATCATCCACACATGCTTCAATAATCCATGCGTATTCCATTTTTCGAATTATTGGTGCTACCGTAGAGCTCTGACGATTCCTTCAATGTCGTGATGATTACCTCGATCTTATGCCTTTGATCCATGAAGGAGTTATTAGATTAAGTTCTTAGATAGATCCTTTATATCTCTAGGATATGAGAGGAGATATGAGATCTCAATCCTTTAGAATGAATAGTCACTCAGAAATTATATCCTTCCATCTTATATAGTGGATGTCAAAAATACCCAGATAGGCTTCCCTGACCCCATATATTTTAAATCCACTAAATAGGAAATACATTAATAGTTATGATTAAATAACTTTATCAAAAATGCAATTTATATTTTATAACCTACTAATAATATATATTTTATATATTACATGATAAACTTGAGTCATTAACTTTAACCAAAATTCCTGTTAATATTAAATGAAACCTTAATATTAAAATAATATTCCTTTATAAATATTTTTACACGTATTCACTTAATACCATGTGAATACATTTAATTAATAAATTTGACACAATTATTCTATAATCAAATAATAATGAATTTATTTATTTTTTGACGATCAATAAAACTTGGACAACTCTCAGACCCCGTGGTAGGGTCCACCATGTCCTATACACATGTCCAATAGAATAGGGAAGATTAGTGAATATGATATTGTGTGTGACCCTATAGTACCTTATCTTAATATTAATAAATAAAAATCAATAGATCAGGAGTGGAAAATGGAATCCCATAAACTCCCCAAAAGAGATAATTAAAAGTCATAGAAATGAAAATATTTCCAACGAACATGAACAGTGTAATGTAATATATTTGTCTCACAATATCTTATAAAATAGGATGAAAAATTTGTGTCATAATCCATTATTTATTTATTATTTTTTGATCTAACTAGATGGACTTACCTTTGTCTACCATGAACATGGATTTATGAAAGTACCACTATCCTGATCAACTAGGCCCGAGATATCACTTCCTCAACTCAGAAGTGAGAAATTCTATCTTGACCATTCAACCAATGTCATACCATCAAAGATACACCCAACACAAGCTACCTCACCAAGACTTAATTGTTATTATTTATTCCTTGCATCAAAGTAAATGATTAAATTTCACACATTTATAATGATATCAAGTTAGGAGACAAATGAATGTGTCCATAGATAGGAACAACCGATGACACCTGAAATATGTGGTGTTCCTATAGGTGGATTTTTTCTCATGATCTCACCTACTAGAGATCAAAAATTTCAAACTTCATGAGAATAAGTATAAATTATTATGAGATTTAAACACTTTTTGGTCACACAACATCCATTTCCTATCAGTATGATGTATTTGGACCATTGTACAAAATTTTAAGATTACTATCTTGATATATCTAGGTAATCGTTATTACCTAAGGATTTATATAACCTTTTGATGTGATAATTAATCCAAGGAAATTACCACTAATATTGTGGATGTAGAAGTATCAACACTATTTTAGTAATATAAATACATGTATATATCAAACTATACACATGTAATGGCAATCAAAGTACATACCAAAGTTGGGTCTAGGGAACCCACTTTCAACACTACCACTTTCTATAGAGACAATTGTTAACAAGTCTCAATATGATATCTGTCATATGAGAATCATGCTTCTACTAAGATATGGGTTTAGTCAAGGGGGTTTCCATTTTATATATTATGGATACTCTTCCAACTAAAACTTCAACTATCTGTGTAAAATCCCTTAAGGGATGAAACTTATGAAATATATTATTTTTTCTTCTAGTGTTACCTGGGATCCTTGGATATCACCACTACTATAATATTATCAAAATAAATTAGAATAGTGTCAGAACTGATAGGCACACCAACAGTTCATGAGACAAATATAAATATCCAGAATAATTCTTTAGAAACATCAAAAGTTTCAATATAATCAGATTCTATTGTAGAATTTATGAACATAGGTTTCTTCAAGATTCTCCAGCCCACTATACCACCATTCATGAAAAAGGAATAGCCTGGATGTGATTTCATATCATCATGATATATCTATAAACTTGCATCAATGCATCATATCATTACTTGTTCCACATATCCTCCATACACAAGGAGCATATCCTTCGTATGCCTGAAGTACTTCAAGATAGATTTGAAAAATTTAAAATACATCTCTCTTGGATTATTTTGTTATCTTCAAAACATGTTTAAAGTAAAGTAAATATCAAACCTAGTACATAACATGACATAAATGATAGATCACACTAATGAATCATAAATTATTCTACTGATTCTTTCAATATCTTCCTATATTTGTGGACACATTTTCTTGGAGAGATTGATACCAAGGGACATTGGAAAAACCCTCTCTTGGATTGTTCTATTTTATACCTCTTTAGTAACTTATCAATATATATTATTTGAATTATCCCAAGTATCCTCTAAGATTTATCTCGATATATCTTGATCCCTAGAATGAAGGATGATTCACTAAATTATTTCATGGAGAAACATTCATTTAACCAAATCTTAACTAATTGCAATACCCACACTCTATTTACCATAATTAGTATGTTATCAACATATAATACTAGGAAAATGGTGGAATTACAATTAACCTTCTTATAGAAACATGGATATATTTCATTCTTGAAAAAACCAAATTCTATTATAGCCTCATCAAAATGAACATTCTATGATCATGTCGCCTTATTCAACCCATAAATGGATCTTTGTATATTGCACACTTTATTGGAATTCCTTGAATTAAAAAAACTCTTCAAGTTGATTCATATAGATATATTCAACGAACTTACCATTTATAAAATCATTTTTGACATCCATTTTCCAAATTTTATAATCATGGAAGGATAATATTTTAAGTAATATTCTAATGGATTTTAGTATCACTACTAGTGAGAATGATTATTTATAATCTATCCCTTAACATTTCATGAAACCATTTTCTACATGTCTTTTATTATAGGTATTAATCTTTCCATACTTGACTGGTTTTTTATTTAATAATAATTTTCACCCAATGGTTTTTACAATAAATGGAGGGTCTAATAAAATACAAACTTGTTTTTAGTATATGGACACTGTCTTAGAATTCATGGCATCTTTCTATTTAGTAGTATCCTTTACTTCTTCTACTTCCTTGTAGGTTTGGGGTTCATCATTCTCAAGGAGTAATGTGTCACATAAATTGGTGATTGGAAAACCATATCACTCTGGTTCTCTAACCTCTCAAGTAGACTACACAATAATTGTGTCTCGAGAACTTCTTTATCTCCCACCATCTCTTATAGAGATTGTTCCCATATTAACTCTCATGCATCTGGTGCATCAACTTCATTGAAGTCAAATTTTCTCCCACTATTTATATTTGAAATGTGTCCCACTTATAGAAATATGGAATTTATTTCCACAATAACTTTTCAATCATAATAGTTATATAGGTAATATCCATTGGTTTCTTTAGGATAACCAATAAATATTCACTTCATTCTTCTGGATGCTAATTTGTCACTAGGTATAGTCTTGAAAAAAACCTCACATCCCTATAAATGTATATGTGATAGATTGGGGTTTTTTCAAGACCAAAACTCATATATAATTTCATATATATCATCATTTGGTAATCAGCTAAGGGTATATATCATTGTTTAAAAGGTGTATCCCTAAAAGGATAATGGAAGAGTTTCCTGAATCATCATTGACATGACCATTTCCATTAGAGTATGATTCCTCCTTTAAAAAACACCATTAAACTATGGTGTATAAGGTAGATTGATTTAGGATACTATCCCACACTTCTTTAGGTGACTAATAAATTCTTGGTTAAGATACTCTTTGCATCGATTTGAGACGATTTCCTTAATCTTTTTACTAAGCTAGTTTTCTACTTTATAATGATATTCCTTAAAAATTTGAAAAGAATATGACTTATACCTCATTAATTATATATAACCATACCTAATTTATTCATTAATAAAGGTAATAAAGTATGAAAAACCACCCCTTTACTCTACTGTAAATGGACCACATACATCAATATGAACCAATTATAGTAATTTTGTGTCCCATACTTATTTCCCGGAGAAGATGATACAATATACATCTAGTTCATAATATACAAGATTTTTATAATTATATTTATCCATATTTATTTCTCCATGATGAGGATCGACAAGAAGTGAGGAGTCCAACACATAAACATTCCTCTCTTAGAATATTACTATATGCAAGCACATGTACCACTCCTAGAAGTTATAATAAGCCAGGATATTTTCTTTATCTATTATAGATTGTAATGATAATGTTTTGGTGGTGTTAATGATTTAAATTTTTATATACAACAAATAAAATTTAGCTTTTATTACTTTATCTTGATCACCTTCTAGACACTATTGATTAATTAATTAAATCATTAAATGTATCCCACTATTTTATCGAACCTCAGTATCCCTCACTAATAGTTTTAAAACACTATATCGCTTGATTATTATAGCAGTAAGGATCCTATAAACCTCTCATAATTGTCTAAAAGATTTATAAACACCACTAATTTGTGATTTTCAAGGTTGTAACAATACTGGCTAACAACATTAACTCATGGTTCCTTGACCTGATGAGTAATGTCCCAACTTATGAGAATTGTAACCTTGATTCTCTCAATGATTTTCTTCTAAGTTGATATAATGCTATCTTTGGATACTCATTTGAAACCATATTTAGTTAACTCAACCCATAAACCTCATATGAACTCCCCAATAGTAGAAGGCACCCTCAACTTTGGCTAACGAGCACCCTATGCACCCAATTTTATTTAAATTTGAGTGACATAACATAATATTTCTTTGAGAGATTTTTAATATTTATGGATGAATGTAATAAATTTCTATTAAATATGTTCATACTATATTGTCATGATAAAAAATGAACAATCATTAATATAAAAAACATTCATCACATTTTTATTTATTTTTTTATTTATTATTTTATCTGTTCCCACAGTAAATATGCACATTCATAAAATAATAAAAAATTTATAAAGGAAATAAATTACCCAATTTTCCTTGAGAATATAATAGTGGTTGATCCATTTAAACTCAGTGGATCAACCGTGACCTAGGGGCATCATACCTGAGTTGAGTCTTGAATCATATCGCAATTCACCCCTGGTCTTGTGTATTCACTTCTCGTTTAGGATACCACCTCATCTTGGTGTGGTATGTGCCTTACAATGTCATCATCAATAGTATATTAATGCTATCACATAGGAAATGGGGTATCAATAATCATAATATACATACAAATATGAATGGATGCACATTCCCTTATACATATTGATTAAAAAGAGACGATGTACAAATCATCATAGAATTAAGTAACTATTACAGGAATCACATGCAGGTAATAAATAATTAAATAAAATTAACCCAAACATACATAGGTTCAATCAATGCTCAAGACTATTCTATGGATAAAATAAAAGCATGATAAAATTAAATTTAAATAAATTTAAAGAAATAGGGAATTTATATAAATTACACAAATTATTTAAATTTACATAATTTATTCTCATTTGGTCCTGATATTAATTTAAATTTATATTCAAAAAATTAAATCAATCAACTAATTTAATTAAATTCTAAAACTAAACTAATTTTTTATAATATTAAAAATATTATTATTTTTAAACAAAAAATTAATTAAATTAATTTTTGATTATATAAAATTTTACTGTGCTTCAAAAGCCTTATTAGGGTCATTACGGATCGGGCCAAACCCACACAGACTCATTCCAGGATTGGAAAACACTATAGAGGGATTTTCTAGGCCAGAAAGACCTTCCCTCACCCATCGAGGTTAGGTAGACCTTCCCAAGACCGTTGCGCGCGGGGGGGGGGGGGGTAGGACAATCAGGACCTACTAGAGTTTAGGGAACCACCAATCGAGGTGAGGTTTTAGGTTCCTAGGGTGGTCAGCTGGGGTTGGAGTGGCCACAGTGGTCCGTCGTGGAGAGGGAAGTGTTCGTATCGACAAGGTAGAGGAAGAGGGAATAGATCAGCCTAGGATTGGGAGTCCGCATGACGATAGGCTGATAGAGATCCATAGAAAAAGAGACAGGGACTGGAAAAGGTAGTGACATTCAGCTCAGCCACCAGAGATGAGGGTTATGGAGAGCTTTTTAAGGATAACGATGATAGTGGTCCCAGGCCCAGACAGTGGATGTTTTGGTCTATGCCAAGAAAGAGTGAGGGATAATAATTTAAAATTTTTCATCTCTAGTGAAATTAAAATTTGTCTTCTATAGATACCTAAGCCTTGATAGAGGTTCCAAGATCTCACAAAAATTTTCAAAGAATAAAATAAAACCTAAACTAATACCTCATTTGAATCAAATATCTCTTAATAAAATATTTTCACTGATGACCATTTCTCAAAGGATCTAAGGATGAACCCCTCTAGATCATCCAGATACTCTTAATTAATCTATACATATGCAGTTTATTAAATTCTAGGTTCTAGAGTGGAGCTATGATGATTCCTTCAATGTTCCAATGCTCTCCTAAATCCTATACCTTTGATCCGTAAAGGAGTTCTTGGATATAATGCTCAGATAAAACCTTTCTCTCTCTTGTTTTTTAGAGGATAAAGGATCTCTCAATATTTTGGAATTAATAGTCACTCATAAATGAGATACTTTCGAATTATATATTGGATATCCAAAATACCCAGATAGGGTTCCAAAACCCCCATATTTTTAATGTCCACTAAATAATTAATAAATGAATAGTTATGAAAAAATAACTCCATAAATTTCATGTCTATTTTATCCCCTACTTATAATATATATTAAATATATTGTGTGATAAAATTTAGTCATTAAATTGTCTCATAATTCTCTATAATAATAAACCAACCTTGAATATTGAAATAATATTCATTCATATAATATTTTTCAATATATTCACTTAATATCTTGTGAATAAATTTAATAAATAAATTCTATCCAAATATTCTATACTCAAATAATAATGAATTTATTTATATTTTAGTGATCGATAAAACTTTGACAACTCTCGGACCCCGTGGTAGTGCCCACCATGTCCTATACACCTATTCAGTAGAATAGGGAATATTCATGAATATTATTTTGTGTGTGACCCTCTAGAACCTTATTTAGATTACAGTGGAATCTATCAACCCATAAAGGCATCTAAATTGATAAGGAAAATTCATAGTAATGATGACCTTTCTTATAAACACACACAATGTAATATAATCTATTTGTATCCTGATATATCATAAAGTAGGATACAAAACTTATGTCATCATCTATTCTTTCATTATTATTTATTCATATAACTGGATAGACAAACCTTTAACTTCTATATCCATTTAATTATAAAGTAACTACCATCCTAGTCGACTAGGCCTGAGATATCACTTCCTCAACTCGGAAGTGAAAAATTATATATTTACCATTCATCTAATGCAATACCACCAAAGAAGCACCCACCTCAAGCTACATCCCCAAGATTTCGTTATCATGGTTTTTACCTTGCATCAAATTATGCAATAAAATGGAACACATTTATAATTATATTAATTTAGGAGAGTAATACACATGTTCATTTATAAGAAAAACCAATGACACCCAAAACATATGGTGTTCCTATTGGAGGGTCTATCCTCATGATATCACCTACTAGAGATCACCAATTGTGAACTTCATGAGAAGAAGTATCAATTATTATAATCCCACAATAAATGATAGTCACACATCTATGTGTTCTTTCAGTATGATGTATCTAGACCATAAGACAAAACTTTAATATTACTTTCATGTTATCTCTAGGTTCTCATTATAGCATAGGAACTGCTACAACCTTTTAATATGACATGTAATCTAAGGAAATTACCATAAATATAGTGTATGTGGAATTACCAACACTATTATATTAAGATAAACACATGAATATATAAAAATGTATACATGTAATGATAATAAAAGTACATACACAAATTAGGTCTAGGAAACCCACTTTCAAGAGCATGTACACAGGATGTAGTGGATTTTAGACATACAATTGGTTATGGATTGGATGGTGATCATTATGATATATACATGTGGACTAAATACAACATGAGATGTTAGGATCTTCATGGGATTGAGGTTGGTAGGGTTGATTCCTGACTCACATCATGGATGTCATGATTTTTATGGAAGGGATGAGAGATCATGAATTGTGATGTTGGGGGTGAGATTAGAAAACTAGTGGGAAAGTGGTTTCAAGGTTCCCATATATATATATATATTTATGTTCTCAATATTTTGGTTATACTTATGTGCATTATTTGGTGAGTGAGACCTGGTGAGTTTGAGAAAGAATAGTGTACCTATTAATGTGATCAGTTTGTTTTATTTATTTAGTCACTGGGATTTAGTATAATTATTTCATATTTTTCATGAAAGTTTTTAGGGAGGATACTACCAAGAATACATGTTATTATCACACTATATATTTATAAACTATTTTCAGGTTAGCAGGAGCTATTTGGTGATTTAGTTGGACATTACTAGTTCAAGGAGTTTTCTAGGAGCTGTTGGAGCTTTGTGGTTACTGTTGTGGATTTTGATTTATTATTTTCATATCTTTAAGTTGTATTTTATTACATTATGTACTAGGATTGGTTATTTATTAATTATGAATAGGATTTTTTGGTGGTTTTTCTCTTCTTATCTCACATTTCTCATATTCTTATTAGAGGGTAATACCTCTCATTTGTGTGTGTGATATAACCTTGGTGCGTGTCACCAACCTATGGACTATTGGAGGTAAGATTCATGAATCATTATCTCATTTCCATTATTGGAAACCTAAGAGGGGTAACTTTGTGGGGAGGGGGTAATGAAATAGTTTTATGGTTGTTAATAATGATTGATATTTTATAATGTTAAATAATAAAATAATACTGGTAATATTTTTTTTATAATAAAGTGGGTATGTTTAAATAATTTCCATCAATTTTTTTGATATATGAAAGAGAAACTTAAGGTGTAATTATATATTAAATATATAATATTTATCCTTGTAAATTTTTATAGATAATGTTTCTAGGATTTATTCACTACTAATTGGTTAATTAAATAAGATAATGTGAATTTAATTATTTTTTAAATATTTTTTGAGGATGAGGGAGATCATGATTTTTTGATAAAGGATAGAATTAATTGTTTTATCTGGCCATATTTTCCTTTAAAATTATGTGAAAAAATTAATTTAATATGTATTTATGCTCTATGGATTTATATCATTTATATGATTGAATGATACCTTATGTGGTTAGAATATTTGAAGACTAACGGATAGGGATGCCTGCGTATGTGATGATGGAACAAGGTGACAATTATGGTGATGATGTTTGAATGGAATGCCATATATAATTTTATGTGAAATGAAGTATCAAACTGGGTCTATTGAGATGAGTTCATAGTGGGGATTACTCATTGATTATCACTCCTAGATTGATTATTTCTTGATGGCTCGATGACCAAATGTTATTTATATGACTAGTTTTCAATTTCAATATGTAGTTTGATTCTATTCACTGTAAGTGAATATTTTTAAGTGGGATCTTGGAATGAGTCCTAGATTACCTAGATGTTGATGAAATGATAATTAATTAATGTAATAATGGGGTTGGTTCTTGATGTTCACTTATGATGATGACATAATTGAGAATATAAGAAAACAATTAATAGTTCCATCAATAATTATCTTAGTAGATTAAAATTTTAATCTTGGAAAGGGAAGTGGAATAATATTAATTAATGGATAATGAATTAATTAATATTGAAATTGATTCTTGTATACTTGTTTGATATATATATATACCTTAGTAGCGGCAACCTGGTGTCTTGTGTGATTAAAATGAAATATGAGTATAAAGTAAGGTAATTTACCTTATTGTGGTTTTTATCTATATCAATTCTATATGTTTTGTTATTTTATACACACCCCACCCATGTTGGAAGGGAAATTGACAACTAAATGTTCTGGTGGTATTTTCTCCAATATCTAGGTTGGAGAGGAAATGGATGGTTGAAACCCCCCTCTCACCCACTCTCTCTTCAGTTGTAGTATTAGGTGGGGGTACACACATGGGAATTTCCTATACATGTGTTTGACATACTATTACAACTTGAGGTTATTATGCATACTTTTATTTAGTTATGGTGGCTATAGCTTCCCATGGGTGTACGTGCATGGGTTGTGATGGCTTGAGGTGTAATACATGTACACATGACATCATTGTAATGAACCAACCTTTTATAAATGAAATTATATTCCGAATGATTAAATTTCATGTTAAGTAATGTAGTTATAGAATTCACATGCACAATATTTCATTTTTTTTACCATTATAAAATATAGCCATAATTGTCTAAAAAAATTAAAATGTCATTAAGAATCATAAACATTGATAATATATCCATTCTACAATTACTTTTAATATTAGTATAAATTAATTGCTATGATAAAATCTAATTGACATAGAAGGAAGAAGTGATATTCTTGAACAGTAGGATCATACCCATATAAATACCATTTATCAGAGCTTCCATGGGTGATGGAATCAATAACGGTTTCCCTTTTACAAGCCCAAGTTGAGATTCAAAAACTAAAAATTAGGTTAAACCATTTATAAGTGAAGTTCAAGATTATCAATATCACTTCCCAAACAAAGTTCATTGAACCACCCCAATAAAATATCACTATCGCACACCTTGCCCTTTGGGAATATGATGGTGTAATAAGAAGTTGTGTATATTGACCCTAGTAGTAATAATTTTTATATTTTCTTTTTCATAAAATAATGATTAGTTTTATCAATTTCCTTTGTTACTTTACACACATGATTATATAATGAGTATAATAAAAACTATATTTTTATACAAAGAAACAAAAATTGTATTTTTGGAAAATATATAGTTTCAATTAAAACAATATTTTTCATAAATTTTATAATCTTTAAATAAATTTTATTTTCATGAAACAATATTATTAAAACAATATTTATTTAAATATAAATCATAATAAAATTTATTTAAGTCCAATGTAATTTTTTATAAGGGTTTGAAAGTCATTAGTTTCATAAAAATTATTATTTTCCAGTAAATAATGTTTTTTATTTAAAAGTATATATTCTAATAATTATAATATTATTTTGGTAAAATAAATATTAGTTTTTAAATTATAACATTGAAATTAGCCTATGGTTTATTTTTCATAATTTTTTTGAGATAGTTTAATTTTTGGGTAGAAATTAGATATAGTATAAATATACAATATGTATTATGACATTATAATATCCTAAAAGTTATAAAATAAATACTATAAAATTAATCCATAAAAAAATATATCTTCCATTTAAAATAATTTGTTTTTAAGTTATTTGAGTAATTTTGAAAACCTATAATGAATCCTACAAAACATATATTATATTTTAGGTTTTAAAAACAATTATTGATGAACATGACTCACTTCCACATAATGAATGGTATTATTTTAATGATTTTTGTTCATATAATAAAAAAATATTTAAAACCACCTCTATTTTTATAAACCCTGGGAAAAATAATTGTATGTTTTTGGGTTTTGATTGTTTTATTACTTAGAGTTCAAAACCTATGTTTAGAAATTAATAAATAATTCCCCTCCCTTTTTCAATAAATAACAACTCATCCTCCCATTAATCTTCACTTAAAACCCATTTATAATAAAATTAATCTCACTATCACTCTTTAAATACATCATAAGGTGTTCCCAAGCTGTTAATAAGCTCCTCCCAAGATTTTAGAAGCACCCTCCCAAAGTAAGAAATTCTCTCATTTTCCCTTTTATTCAAGTACTTTATTTTTACTAAGCCATTTTATTTATAATTTTTCATGTACTAACATGTTTTTACTCATACTTTTTTATGATTACCATTTAATTATATAACACATTTCACACTCATTAATCCCTTCCATGAACCTCTTTTTACACATGTTATGTTGCCGAAATTATCCCACGATTTTCCGTGTCAAAATTTTTATATTGTGAATAACCATCCCCATTTACACTCAGAGGAATTACACTATATGCGCATATCCCTCATTTATTTTTAAATTACATGTATATAACCCACACTAATTATTCTTAGGACTAAAATTTATGAAATAAATTCTTATGTTGTTTGATCTATGTGGCACACAAATTCATGTACATAATATAAATGTGACAGGTGGTCCAAGAATCACATAGTCCTCCAATTCTTTAGGTAATGTTTTTATCTATTGGGATACCATGTATAGTGCATAATCGATTATCCTAAGTACACTATATAATGATGAATTGGAAGTTACCCTTGACTTCTGCTTATGATATCATGTTTTATATTCTGCCACATTCCTATGATGACTTGATGCCATCATATTATGTCATTCTATAAAATTCATGATTATGATTCTCATATTTTTATGTAACCATGTTATGCCCCTTGAATCAAATTTACTACTTCATGAAATTATTTGATTATTCCCCTACAAATATTTATATATCACCCCTTTCTTATATACATCCCCATGTTATCCTGTGGTGTTTTAGAAGATCAATAAATTTTTTAAATAATGTTATGGAGTTTTTAAATTATTTAATTGTACCCCTATTTTAAGTTATTATAATATGTATCTAATTACCCAAAGAAAATAGTTCTATTGATCTTTTGGGATCATGTTATGTTTGAATTAATGTAATAAATCATTAAATGAAGTGTATAGAAGATATGGGTTGTCATAGTCGGTATCTGGGAAATGTATAGATATTTTGGGGATAATGATTATAAAATCATAGTGAAAACCATAAAGATAATACTAAACATATAAAAACATCCCTAAATTTTCGTAAAGTATAAATTGAATGTTTCCCAAGAAATGAAATCCCTGTCAGGATACTACAAGTGGAAGTGGATCTATTACAGTTGTAGTTAGGGGTAATAACCCTGAATATGGTGGATTGAGTATTAACTCGATCATCACCTAGTTCATGAAAAAGTTTACTCGATTCACACCTATTTTGAAACTCTCATGGGATATTATTTGGTAAATTCACAATCTCTTTAAAAACCACTATGAAGGGAATAAAAATTCCTATGAAATTTAATTTTAGGAAATGGAATATGGATAACTTATACTGAAACCTAGAAATTCATATTTTAAGGAATATATTTCATTTATGAGTTATCCATTGAATGTTTATAGTTTCCATTTTTATGTATTTAATAGTTTCAAAATTATCATTATTTATTTTCCCTTTATTTTAGTTAATAGATAGAAATAAAAGGAACCGAGTCAACAAACAATATGATGGGAAATGTGATGATTTCCCAAATAATATTCCCAACCCAATAAGAGAAAGAGTTAAGAACTTCATTACGGTACTAACTCAATTAACTAAAGTTTTGAATATAAACATGCATTATGGGAAACACCCACATATACCTAATAAAGATTAATTTATAATTGAGACCTTTATATGGAAAATACCTATGAATTTACATGGATATTCTGATCCCTTAATCATAGGAAAATGGATAAACTCTATTGAATATATTTTCTCTATTATTCATGCTATGCGAAAGATAAAGTCATGATATTTGTTTATAATATGTATAGAGAAACTGATTAATGGTATTAATTGATCAATAATACAAATCCTAAGGAATAAATTGAAGGGATGGAGTGGAAGGAATTCAAGAAAATGTTTTTTGATAAATATTTTACTCACAATATCCAAATTAAAATAGAGAGGGAGTTAATTGAATGTAATCTAAATAAGGATGAATCCATCAGGTCTAATGAGGAAAACTTCACAAAAACTTGTAATAAATTCCTCATAACTTTTCATTAACCCTGAAAGTAAAGTGTACCACTAATTAAATGGTATAAATCCAAATATATGAAAATATTTTTTGATTTGAGACTTTGAAAACAATGAGGAAATTATTAGATATTCAGTCAAAGTAAAAATGGAGTCTACCTAATCTCAAGGGTCTGGAGATAGGAAATGGATAATGGATTTTAATTCGGGGATAGTGATAGAGAAATATCTTTGTGGAAAGAAATTAAAATATCCCACTTGTCAAAATTATGGGAAAAAGCATCCTGGAAATTTACTAAAGGGGACAAGAAAATGATTTAGGTGTGGTAAAGAGGGTCACTAAGCTAGTGAATGCTGATGGGAGAAATCCACCAATGTGATAGAATAAATGAATTCTCTAGTTAACCCTTAGCCTATTGTCTAATACTTAAATGATAATGAACAAGGGAACTATGAGAACCAATGCACTAAGCTAAGGGTTGTCAAATGTAACTTTGTTAATAACCTCCAAGGCCTAGAGATAAATGATGATCCATTTTCATCATAATTTATAAGGTGGATCCCAATAAACAAGTTGTGATAGGTAGGCTAGTTATTTATTCAATAATAGATAATTCACTATTTAATTTTTGGTTTTACACATTATTTTATATCATCCAAATTTAGTAGAGAAATTAAAATACCACCTCAAACATGGAAGTCAATTTTTTAGTGAAAATGAAAAATGGTACAATTATTGAATACTAGTTATATAGATTCTCCTTGGTCAATATTTGTAGTCTAAATTTCCAAGAGAACATTTTGATACTTCCTTAATGGAATTCAATGCAATTCTGGGTATGGATTGGATTTCTTTGTATAGTGAATACATAAATTAATGGGAGAAGGAAATAAACCTATTTATTGAGAATTTTCCTTAGATTGTATACAAGTGTAAGGATGGGGATAAATATACTTTTGAATCATTATATCGATCATGGATATTATATCCTTATGAGTAAGTGTCTCTAGATCAAATGATTGTTACTAAGGAAAAGATTATACTTGCTAACATGACCATTTTAGAGGAATATGATGATGTTTTCCCTATAGAATTGCCTAGTATTACTCCCAATAATGAGGTTTAGTTCTTAATAAAACTCATACCTAGATCATTTCTAATATCCAAGAGTCTATATAGAATGGACAATACTGAACTTGAATAGATGAATAAGTATCTAAAGGAGAATCTATATGAAGGGTTTATATGTCCAAGTTGTTCACCAAGGTGTGTATCGGTCCTTTTCATCAAGAAGATGGATGGGTCATTATGCCTCTTTATTGAATATCATGAGATCAATAAGTCCAATAAAAATAACAAGTATCTTATTCCATGTATTTATGACTTATTTGATCAAATATGTAGAGATTGATACTTTCCTAAGGAATATCTTTGGTTGGGATATTATCAAGTAAGGGTAAAGAAAGTGAATATCCCCAAGACTAAATTTTGTATAAGGTATGGGCACTATGATTTTATAGTGATTCCATTTTGACTCACTAATTTTCTATCTATATTCATGTACATAATTAATAGTCTTTATGGATTATCTCAAATAATTTTTGGTAATATTTACAGGTTATATTCTTATATACTCCAAAAGAAAGGGGGAATATGAAGAGCATTTAAATGATGTACTTAATATTAGGATAAATGAACATTTATATGAAAATTATAGTAAATGCAAGTTTTGGATGAAGAAATTAACATTCCCAGGGAATGATATCACTAATTAAAGGATATTTATGGATACTTTGAAGATAGAGGTAATTGAAGGATGACCCACACCAAAATCCATAATTTATATCCATAATTTCATTGGATTAGTTAGTTACTATCATCAATTTGTGAGAAATTTACCATGATTATAAAGACTGATAACCAAGATAAATCATAAGGGAGTGAATTTTTCATGGACTAATGAATGTGAGGAGAGATTTAAAGATATAAATAATAGGCTAATAACTACATCCATACTCAAATTATCTACTGGTGGGGAAGGATTTTTGATCTACAGTGGTACATCCAAAAAATTATTAGGTTGTATACTTGTGAAAAATGATAAATTGAAAACATATCCCTCACACCGATTAAAGATCCATATTTAGAAGTACCTGAAACATGACCTGGAATTAGATATAGTGATATTTGCATTGAATATTTGGAAAAATTATCTATACGGGGATAAGTGTTACATATATATGAATAATAAGAGCCTCAAGTATATATTAACCTAAGATGATATCAATATAATCTGACAAAGGTGGTTAAATATAATCAAGGATTATGGATGTTAAATCCATTAACATCCTAGAAAGGTGAATAAAGAAAAAAATGCTTTGAGTATAAAGGATCCCAAAACACTATCCATGATGAGGATATAAGGGGATATAATATTCTTGTACATGAAAAGTATGGAAATGGGAATCATAAAATTAACTTTACCCTACCTTTATCAAATAACTACTTGTTGATGCCAAAATTTGGGAAGAGGATGAACAAACAGACAGACTTTGGGATGGACTCACGAAGCTTATTCGCGGAGCCCCGCAGCACCGCGGTCGATGCGATGCTCCCCCCTTTTGCGAAGCCACCACGGAGAAAGGAGGCAGAAGGCTCTGTGAACCCATATGAAGTTTGTGAAGCCTCCACATATCAAGGAGTCAGGAGGCTCCATGAACCCATTTGACGTTTGCGAAGCCACCGCGAAGCAAGGAGGTGGGAGGATCCATGAACCTGTACGACATTTACGAATCCGCCACGGAGCAAGGAGGCAGGAGGCTTCACGATTAAGACAAAATACCACATGTTTTCATGCTCAACATGCTCTGCTTTGTGACGTATCTTGCATAAAAATACAAGGGTCCCTTCAAGCCCAAACAATGGATCCTCCAACCATTATCCTTCTTAAATCTCAAATCATGAAGCAATTTCTACTCTGTAAACCATGATCTCTTCAAGGTATTTTCGCATCATGAAGTGCCTCTCCCTTTTCTTGAAGTCAGACCCTCTTCAAAGAGGGATTCCCTTCGTGGAGCCCATGGGCCTCCGTGAAGAAAGGGGATCCCCAAGGGAACTTGGGTCTTTGCAGAGCACTTATACTTCGCGAAATACCCTCCATGCACATGTGAACCACATGCTAAGGTAGGGTCACTATGCTTCATAAAGCACATTTCTTCACAATTCTATGCTTCGCAGGGCACCCTTGCTTCGCGAAGCACTTCTCCGTGAATGCCTTTCCACTTTGAGAAGAACCTTCCATATACACCTATTCCCTACGCCTAGGCTAGACCACTTCACTTCATGAAGAATACCCCTTCACGAAGCCCCTCCACTACTTGGAGCACCAAAGCTTCACGAGGATTCTACCTGTGAACCCCTTTGCTTTGCAACTCTTTTTCCCGTGTGACCCTCCAGGTTTAAACAAAGTGATTTCAAAGTCCTTTGGGTGGTGTTTCCGACTATGTTTCTTAGCCTTATGATTCTTCACATAGGCATGCTAAAGGACATTTCTTATTCATATAGACACAATAACACAGACCCCTCATTGGATAGCTCCACAACACCCCCACACCATGGCGTTGACGATGCCTTCCCTTCCCCAAGGGTGGGTGGGTATCAGTTATGTAAGTCCTAGGGGTGCAGAGTGAACCCAACTCGTCTGAGATGCAGGACGTTAAACTACTAAGCACAATCGTTCATAGCACATGACGTTAAACTATGACCCCAACCTATGCATCATACGTGGGGTGCCTCATCTTGGACATTCTCTACACCCACTCGTCTCCATGGGAGTGTGATCTTCCCCACATGGAATGAGATTCTTTTTGTTGGACCGGTGTCTGTCCGCGGGGGAAGGGAAACCACCTTGGTGTAAGCCCTTAGCCATTCTTGCAAGAGGTGGTACCCTTACACCTCCTTTCTTCTTCCAGGACAAGGACCAGAGGGGGGATGGGCACCAGGACCTTCATCATCATGTCCCTCTCCCTTTGGGATTTTCACCACCTGGGCCTCCATCCTAGAGTAAGTCCTAATCTCCATCTCCCTATGATTATAACCACACATAAGCCCCTGTTTTCTCTTTGGGCTTCTAACCACATGTAATCCCATGTTTCCTCTTTGGGATGCAGACCACATGTAAACCCCTATTTCCTTTTTGGGCGGCTAACCAGATGTAAGCCCCATTCCACTTCCACAGATGAACCTTTCGCGATGTGATCATCAGGTCTTTACTGCCTCTTGTTTCTTACACTGAGCATGACTCACATGGTCTTAGAGCAATCATCGACCATGAAATACTCTATGTTACTCCCTAGAGTGTAATCCCCAACACCATCCCAAACTACATGGACTTTGATCCTTTCCAAGGAAAGGTACGTAGGAAGCCTCCTAGAGGTCCAAGCCCAACAACTATTGGTCCCAACTCCCTTCACATAGTTTCACCAACATGTCTCTTGAACAATGTGTACTTTGATCCTTGCCAATGCAAGGTACGTAGGAAGCCTAACAGTGGTCCAAACCCAACAACCTTTGGTCCCGACTCCCTTCACGTCGGTTCACCAACACGTCTCCCAAACTACGTGGACTTTTATATTTTCCAAGGCAAGTTACGTAAGAAGCCTCCCAGAGGTCCAATCCCAAGAACCATTGGTCTTGAACCCCTTCAAATTGGTTCACCAACACGTATCCTGAACAACATGGAATTTGATCCTTTATAAGGAAATGTACGTAGGAAGCCTCCCAGAGGTTCAATCCCAGCAACCATTGGTCCTAACTCCCTTCACATCGGTTCACCAACACCCATTTGTCCCGACCAATCCACGTCGGTCAACCCCCATCCTGCACGACTATAAATGTCACATACATAGCTTATTTTAAATTTATTTTTATTTAAATTTCCATTCATGCTTTGTTTTGAGGGTTTCCCAAGCATTTATGGAGGAATTGGTGAGTTTTTATGAATTGGGCTAAACCGTGAGCCCAATTCCAGATTTAAAAATAAATTTTGATTCCTTTATAAATTCTTCATTTTTCAAAATTTTTCATCCATTACAATTCCTAATCATCATCCCCTGACATATTAACACCAAAATATTAATTTGGACCATTTAGAAATCCATAATCATGGTGGATATGGGTTTTTATTTAAGATATTGGGCATGCCCGAAAGCCCATTTCCTGCATTAAAAATAATTTTTAAAATTTTAATATCTCCTTCACTATTTTCGTTTTTTCGGTGATTCAAACTCTCCCTAGATCCCACATACCTAAGGCGCGCCCCCAAACTATCCTCCCCATATTTTGAGCTCGGTTGAATCGCGAAAGTGGGAGAAATGTCTCTGGATTACACAAATCCCCCAGATTTGAGGAGGTAAATTGATCCTTTCATAACTCCTTCAATTTTTATTATTTTCCCCCCATTCCAGTTCCTACATGACCTCATCATTATTTTTAGAAACTCCATTAAATTTTATCTGTTTTAAAGATTCTGGTCGATTTTGGGTCGTTTTCTTCAGGATTGTTTTGGGTAAGTGATTCCTTCTTGGTTTCTTCCATTTCCACAGGGTTTTATCCCTCTTTCTTGATGTTCCAAATTTTCCAGAACCTAGGGTTCGTACCTAGGGTTTAAACATGGGTCTTTTTGGTGAATTTTTTTTTTCTAGGGCTAGATTTAACATCCTTGTGGTGCCAGGGTGGTGCGGTTTATGTTTCGCACCATGTTTTGAGGGATTCGACAATTTCGGTAGGTGATTCCGTGGGTAACCATTTAATGATGAGTTAGTTTGCTTGATTAAATAATTTTACATGTTCCTTATGTTCTATGCATTATTAGAAAACCATTTTTGGTAGCAATAGTAAAGTATTTGTTTTTAAAGTTACATTTTTGCTTGAAGTGTGTATTTTTCAAATGTATTTCATGTGTTATCTTTTGTGGTAGTTTTGTAAAATGTGGAAGTGATTTATTAGTTGTTGAAAAGGGCTTCCAATTATGGCTGGGTAATGATATAGTTCCATATGGGCATAAAAAGGGGGTGTATTTGAATGGTTTTATGTGTATAACCTTGTTATACCCCTTGAAAGTGTTTTATGGATTTGTGTGTTCTCATGGGTATCTTTTGTGATATTGTTCAAGGTGATTATATAACATTTGAAAGTGGATTATTACATGTTTATTGGGATGAAAATTATGTTTTGGTAGGGTCTTGGTGTGATTTTGGCTTAAAAAGAGGTTTTTGAAATGGGTTTTATGTGCAAAGTTTGGGTATACTCTTTATAATTGTTTTATGAAAGTTTTGAATGGTTTATTGAGTTGTGTAATAGGTGAAACTATATCAGCAAACTGTTTTGGTAGGAGTATATTTTTAGAAGGTCCATTTCATTTTTGAAAATGTTGTTATGTGATATGTATCATCTTGTAAATATTTTATTAAATTGTTTGAAGGAGATATTGAGGAGTGAAAGTGATGTGAAAGTGATGTGGAGTGTTTTGTGTGAATGTGATGTGAAAAATTGAATTTTTGATTATGAAAGAAGTGTTATTTTCCATGTGTGTGGGATGTTATATGAGTTTAAATATCTTATAATTGTTTTATGAAATTGTTTAATGGTTTTGTGGAAGTGTTGAAGAAATGTGAAATGTGTTGTGGGCTATTTTGGTGTGAGTCGGATTTCAAAATCATTTTGAATGAAAAATGGATTTTTGTGACTTTTGTGGTATATATATGGGCTGTTTGGTGAATTTGTGATGTGGAAATGATATTTCCATGTTCAATGTATATTTATTGACTTGTTGAACTTGTTTCAGCACAAGGGGAAAACCTGGGTATCTAGGTGGGTGGACGTGTACTAGTATGCTAGTGAATCCGTGAGGTTTGGCCTCAGTTTCACTTAGCAAGATTGACGCTTACAACTCTAACTAAACTATTATGATGATTATTGGGGACCACTAGGTTATGGGTATGTTCCCTAATAGTGGCTCGTGCATGAGAATGGATATTTGTGATGGTTACTCTCACCGAGATACGCGGTACCTGGGACCCACAGCTAGCTAGTGCCTAGGGGTTATTTCCTATTGCTTGTGCTCATTAGTTACTTTATACTTACCGTCGGCATACAGTACATTTGGATGGAAAAATCAGTAGATTTTTTGTTTATTTTAAAATTTTAACCCGTTAAAATATCCCACTTGAAAACTGTTTTTATTCAAAGTCGCATCTTTTAGAAATTGTAACTAGTTTTTTTTATGTTTTTGAAAACTTGCATGCTTTTTGTCTTTAAATGTTTATCAAATGGAATCTCTTAGTGGTGGAATCCTAATGGGAATTGGCTCACACCCTACTTACACCCTTGGGTGTAAGTAGACTTGGTTATTTTTGTTGTTGCAGGTTGTGTATAGTTTTTAGTACCATTGGTTCGGGTTTCTAGCAGGTCCTTGGTGGTGAAGTCTTGTGGGGATGGCTTAAGGGAGGTGCCTCTTGCCATGTGGAGGTTCTTGGGATATTTAATTTTGGTTTTGTACCTTTGTTATAGTCTTTTTGAGTTGTTTTACACTATGTAATTTAGTTATAAATTTTTTTAAAAGATTGCTTGGTTTGAAAAATCCAGATTCGTTTTATTGGATTCTTTTGTTGTTTTATGATTATAAACTCGGGTAAATCATTCCCAATTCTCATTTTATGATACCCGGGCACTTGTTACAGCCCATGGGGATCGGGAACGCCCTTCAGGTCTTGCCATGGACCGGGTAAGGTGCTGATTTTGAAGGCGACCAGATTCGGTTCGTGACAAAATGGTATCAGAGGAGGTTCAGGTTAACTCTTTGGGTCATGTTATTTGGGGAACAGTCGAGATAGTCTGGATTTAGGATTTTTGGGACATGGAATTCCAGTTATAGGTAGTGTTCCTGATCACCACACCTCATAATGGGATTCAAGTTTCCAAGATAAGTCGGGATTTATCTAAGTCCTTTGGTTTTCTTGGTTCGATGATGATTAAGGGAAATGAAAAGAGAGTTGGGTTAACGGTCCTAGTGAGATCACAGGGCCTGGAAAGCCATGTGGAGACAAGGATATTCCCTAGAAAACTCTCTGTGACAGTGAAGTGATTGGAATATGGCCTCCAACCATATTTCCAAGTCACCCACTAAAACTAGTTTCCTCTCGCATTGTTTTGTGCTTAGGTTTTGAAATCTTGGCACTTTGGTTTTAAGAAGTGTAAAGTTTTTGTGAAATGATTTTCAAATAAAGAGGGAATGGTTTGATTTATGAAATGATGGAAGTGAATTTTTAGAATTGTTTTGAAATGGAAAATGGTGTGCATACACCTCTTTTGAAAGAAGGAACTATATTGAAGTTGATTTTTGAAAAGTGTTTCCAATAGGGTGTTCTAAACAATAAAAGGGTGTTTTAATGGGATGAGATGTTTTTAAATTGATATGAATATCTTGAAAGTGAGTTCTTTTCCAAATGGTTGTGTCCTTATGAAAAGTTTTGTAAGATGTGAATTGGGATTTTGATCTCATTGTTAGCAGTTTTGAGAAAAAGGTTGGGTTGGTTGACCATTTTGTTTTTGAAAAGTGGAAAGAATTTTTGTTTTAACCATTAGTATTTCCATGAGTGACCACATGCATGGGGTTATATGTGATGATGGATGGTTGATGGCATGATTGGATGAGTGCTGGGATGGATATGAGGAGGGTTCTCGGTGTGGCACAAAAACATGCATGTGTGAGGCCCATGGGGTACCATTGGTGGATACGCTTATTGTTAAACTATTTTTTTTTCAAAGAATTGGTTTTAAAGAAAAAAATGATGTCTTGATGAATAGTTTGGTATGGTTTGTATTATGGGTTTTTGAAAATGTTGATATTGTGGGATGTTTTGAGTTCAAGAGCCCCTTCTGTTTGAACTGTGTTTTGGGTTTGTGTTTGGTCGGTAAGCTGTGTTGTAGGGACAATTAGTGGTATCTTTTGAAAATAAATTGGGATGACTTTACGGTGGTTCCATTCATGTGTTTGGATCTGTTTTGTGGCATGTTTTGAACAATGGACCAGCTTGGTTGGGTCCTTGGGTTCTCTCATTGGATAAGGTACACCCCCATTAATTGTTAATGCACAACTGAAGTGAAACCCGTATTGTTTCTCCATTGGAAAATCCTCCAGTTGAACAATATAAGGAACATTTTATCGATCATTGTTGATTGAGTATACACCCATTCATTTCATTGATTTGTGGATTCTCTTGTAGTGGTATAGTGCTTGTGGAAGGTTGAAAGAGACCTTAGTTTCTTAAGTTTCCTGATTCATCAAAGGTAGAAGTGTTCTTTCGTTGTTAGTGTGGATGAGAGTCTTGATGGTGTCTAAGAGGGCCTCTGGGTTATTTATAGTTTCTTTTAATAAAGAGTTATTATTAAACCAACAATTTTGAGATTTTTGTCATGATAGGATATTGTGTCCACTTTTTAATCTTTTCTGTTGTTTAGGGACTTTGAATATGTTCTTGTTCCATGTATTGTTTCTATCAATCTCAAGGGTCATGTTCAGTGACGCATTGTGATGTTGTGTGCTCTTTTGACTATAAAGGTGAAGGTCACACAATCCTCTGAGGTTCTATGTTTTGTTGGGAGTATGTATCCCTTGGGAAAAACATCAAATCCTCTATCTTTGAGGAAGGTGTTTATACGTGTCCTTCCCTTCTGTTGTTTCTCACCCAAATAAATAAGGTGCGATGTGTGTGCATCTTCTGATCCATTATTTTAGTAAAATGTCTGGTTTTGGTAAAGTGGGTTATGGTGTGTGTTATGTCTTGATGAACCCATCGGGGTATGCACTATAGTTATTTGTGGCACCGAAAGAAGATGTTCCACATAGGGGTTTCAACAGCCTAACTGCGTGGCCGAAGATGCTTCAATATTTGGAGCTCCAGCCATAGGTCCCGGAGAGAAGCTGGCGCGTAGTCAGGGGAAACTCCAGTGTTTTTTAAACCCTTGTACAAAGTCCTATCCTCAGTATGAAAGATAGGAAGAATTTAAACCTATGGTGTCATCATATTTCTTCTATTGTTCCCATTCGGTGGAAATAGGTGGAGGGTCTTGTTAATCACAAAATGTTATTCCCTCCCCCTTTGGTTTACATTGAGTCTTTATAATTTCTTTTGTAAATTTCTGATAGAAGTATACCCTTTGTACTGGGGAGTCCATTCAGGCCTCCCCCTGTTAGTGTCCTGATTCTTTCTTGAGAAAAAAATATAGGTTGTCTCTTATGGTGGGGAGGTAATTTTTATTCCCCCATACCAGTAACTCAGACTTATCCATGGTCGTGGCTTGGCGGTAGGTAGTCTCATTCAGAGCTATCAAGCTACCTACATCTTCCTTTAGTAAACATTGGGATTGGGGAGTACCCAATGGTCTAGTTAAAGTAAGGTAAGTGTAACCTTTTTCGATGTTGTTGTTCATTTGGGTGAATTGCTTGAGTCTTGTTCAGATAGTGTTTAATGAGTTTTATTTTGGGATCAATTATGAATGTGATTGATCATTTCAGGAAAGTGGTGTAAGTTTTGTTTGTGAGATTAACCCTTCATTAATTGTTCATTGGAGGTGTTTTGGCCTTTGGGGGAGAAACCTGACAAGGGAGTACCTTTGGGTTTCTCAGTTGGGTTTGGTTGTTGCTTTGGTCTTGCTGTGACTTTCCAGGGTGGAAAGTTTTCATAGTGGAGAGAATTGTCACATACATAGCTTATTTTAAATTTATTTTTATTTAAATTTTCATTCATGCTTTGTTTTGAGGGTTTCCCAAGCATTTATGGAGGAATGAGTGAGTTTTTATGAATTGGGCTAAACCGTGAGCCCAATTCCAGATTTAAAAATAAATTTTGATTACTTTATAACTTCTTCATTTTTCAACATTTTTCATCCATTCCAATTCCTAATTGTCATCCCCTGAAATATTAACACCACAATATTAATTTGGACCATTTGGGAATCCATAATCATGGTGGATATGAGTTTTTATTTAAGATATTGGGCCTGACCGAAAGCCCATTTCCTGCATTAAAAATAAGTTTTAAAATTTTAATATCTCCTTCACTATTTGCGTTTTTTCGGTGATTCCAACTCTCCCTCGAGCCCACATACCTAAGGCGCGCTCCAAAACTCTCCTCACCCTATTTTGAGCTCAATTGAATTGCGAAAGTGGGAGAAATGTCTCTGGATTACACAAATCCCCCAGATTTGAGGAGGTAAATTGATCCTTTCATAACTCCTTCAATTTTTATTATTTTTCCCCCATTCCAGTTCCTACATGACCTCATCATTATTTTTCGAAACTCCATTAAATTTTTATCTGTTTTAAAAAACATATTCTGGTCGATTTTGGGTCGTTTTCTTCAGGATTGTTTTGGGTAAGTGATTCCTTCTTGGTTTCTTCCATTTCCATAGGGTTTTATCCCTCTTTCTTGATGTTCAAAATTGTCCAGAACCTAGGGTTAGTACCTAGGGTTTAACCATGGGTCTTTTTGGTGAAAATTTGTGGTCTAGGTCTGGATTTATCATCCTTGTGGTGCCGGGGTGGTGCGGTTGATGTTTCGCACCATGTTTTGAGGGATTCGACAATTTCGGTAGGTGATTATGTGGGTAACCATTTAATGATGAGTTAGTTTGATTGATTAAATAATTTTAAATGTTCATTATGTGCTTTTAATTATGAGAAAACCATTTTTGGTAGAAATAGTAAATCATTTGTTTTTAAAGTTACATTTTTGCTTGAAGTGTGTATTTTTCAAATGTATTTCATGTGTTATCTTTCGTGGTAGTTTTGTAAAATGTGGAAGTGATTTATTAGTTGTTGAAAAGGGCTGACAATTATGGTTGGGTAATGATATAGTTCCATGTGGTCATAAAAATGGGGTGTACTTGAATGGTTTTATGTGTATAACCTTGTTATACCCCTTGAAAGTGTTTTATGGATTTGTGTGTTCTCATGGGTATCTTTTGTGATATTATTCAAGGTGATTATATAACATTTGAAAGTGGATTATTACATGTTTATTGGGCTGAAAATTATGTTTTGTAGGGTCTTGGTGTGATTTTGGCTTAAAAAGAGGTTTTTGAAATGGGTTTTATGTGCAAAGTTTGGGTATACTCTTTATAATTGTTTTATGAAAGTTTTAAATGGTTTATTGAGTTGTGTAATAGGTGAAACTATATCAGAAAACTGTTTTGGTAGGAGTATATTTTTAGAAGTTCCATTTCATTTGTGAAAATTCTGTTATGTGATATGTACCATCTTGGAAATATTTATTAAATTGTTTGAAGGAGATATTGAGGAGTGAAAGTGATGTGAAAGTGATGTGGAGTGTTTTGTTTGAATGTGATGTGAAAAATTGATTTTTTGATTATGAAAGAAGTGTTATTTTCAATGTGTGTGGGCTGTTATATGAGTTTAAATATCTTATAATTGTTTTATAAAATTGTTTAATGGTTTTGTGGAAGTGTTGAAGAAATGTGAAATGTGTTGTGGGCTATTTTGGTGTGAGTCGGATTTCAAAATCATTTTGAATGAAAAATGGATTTTTGTGACTTGTGTGGTATATATATGGGATTTTTGGTGAATTTGTGATGTGGAAATGATATTTACATGTTCAATGTATATTTATTGACTTGTTTAACTTTTTTGAGCACAAGGGGAAAACCTGGGTATCTAGGTGGGTGGACGTGTACTAGTATGCTAGTGAATCCATGGGGTTTGGCCTCAGTTTCACTTAGCAAGATTGACACTTACAAATCTAACTAAACTATGATGATGATGATTGGGGACCACTAGGTTATGGGTATGTTCCCTACTAGTGGATCGTGCAGGAGAATGGATATTTGTGATGGTTACTCTCACCGAGATACGAGGTACCTGGGACCCACAGCTAGCTAGTGCCTAGGGGTTATTTCCCATTGCTTGTGCTCATTAGTTACTTTATAATTACTGTTGGCATACGGTACATTTGGCTGGAAAAATCAGTAGCTTTTTTGTTTATTTTAAAATGTTAACCCGTTAAAATAGCCCACTTGAAAACTGTTTTTATTCAAAGTCGCATCTTTTAGAAATTGTAACTAGTTTTTATTTATGTTTCTGAAAACTTTCATGCTTTTCGTCTTTAAATGTTTATCACATGGAATCTCTTAGTGGTGGTATCCTACTGGGCATTGGCTCACACCCTACTTACACCCTGGGGTGTAAGTAGACTTCCTTATTTTTGTTGTCACATGTTGGGTATAGTTTTTAGTACCATTGGTTCGGGTTTCTAGCAGGTCCTTGGTGGTGAAGTCTTGTGGGGATGACTTGAGGGAGGTGCCTCTTGCCATGTGGAGGTTCTTGGGTTATTTAATTTTGGTTCTGTACCTTTGGTATAGTCTTTCTGATTTGTTTTACACTATGTAATTTGGTTCTGAATTTTTGTAAAAGATTGCTTGGTTCGAAAAATCCAGATTCGTTTTATTGGATTCTTTTGTTGTTTTATGATTATAAACTCGGGTAAATCGTTCCCAATTCTCATTTTATAATACCCGGGAACTTGTGCCAGCCCGTGGGGATCGGGAACGCCCTTCGGGTCTTGCCATGGACCAGGTCAGGTGCCGATTTTGAAGGTGAATAGATTCGGTTCATGACAATAAACTATGCACCCCTTTTGTCCTACATGATAATAAACTATCCTCCAATTAGTGGTAATTCATTTTCAACCCCAATCATCAATAAGATGTTTTCAACCCCACTCGACGGTAAGCCGCCGTGTTCCCCAATCGATGGTAAGCCGTTGTAATCCCCTTCATTGGGACCCACATCTCTGGTACACCCCCATGGTGTTAGAACAACCCCAGGCTTCTAACCATGTGTAAGGCCCAATATATCATCGAGTCATTGTCCTCTGAGCACATCTGATTCTATGCCCCCATTCTGAACTATGCGGACTTTGATCCTTGCCAAGGAAGGGTACATAGGAAGCCTCCATTAGGTTTAATCCCATCACCCATGTCTCGTCTTGATCTTTCCCTCTAGCCTATGTGTTTCGGGAAGGTCATTCCCCAACCTGGAGGTTCCACTTCTTCTAGGTACCTTCTATACATGTCACCTCTTTAGGTGTCCCATCACCTCACCGAACTATGCGGACTTTGATTCGTTGCCACATGGGTATGTAGGAAATCTCTTTGAGGTTCAAGCCCAACATCACTATCTCCCTCGAGTTGACTCTATCTAATTCTCCATCCACATCACTTAACCATCCATTATCCATCTTATTCTTACTCGGCCTACCACATCCTGGTGAGATCATGCCAATTCACCTCCTAGAATCAGTGTTCCCTCCAGGTGTTGCACCCATATGATCCACTCTAGTCAGTGATTCAATCAGTCTGATCTATCTATTCTAGATGTTAAACTAATATAATACCCTATGTTAAACATGGGAAGTTGAGGAAAACCTCAGAGACATGCCTATGGCTTAAAATTCCCCACATTCGACGTGGGTTGCCTCGGGATTCTGCACCCTTGATAATCCCTATAATAAGGGGAAGAAACCCAGACACGCTAGTGTTATAGCGTCCAAACACACCAGTGATGTACAACGTGACTACTCCCTCGACTGAAGGTTGATGCCCTAGACGGACCCCTTGTAATGTCTTGATAGAAGCTATGCAATTAACTGGCATCCATGAAGATATGGAACTCGGTAGAGTTTCACAAACAATGTCTTAATCTATAAGGGAGACCCAAACTAGGTGACGATTTCCAAGGAGGAATCCATGGAAGGAAGAACCAACATCCCATCACCTCATTTTAATCAAGGAGAAAACTTCCTTGAATAAGCGACTGATGTTGCCTGCCTTTGGAAAGTGGGAATGCGGGGCAACAATCAGCGAATACTTGTCCTCCTCAAACAGACGGATGCACATGCCCTGGTGAAAGCATCTAAAATAGAAATGGTGAACCCAACGTGAAGTTATTATCCTCAATATGGAGATTAGTAGTGTTTGAGACATCAGTGGATTACCGTGTCCCCAGATCCGGTTATCTTGTGCAGGTTCATTCCAAGAAAATTGTGGGCCTGACGTGAAACTCAATCGAAGTTAGGGTAGTTAAAATATTGGATATCCCAGTCTGCAACATTGTCAGTGTGGATCCTTCTTACCAGCCATGGAATATGGAATGGCACTAGGGAAATAGACGTCGATTTCTTTGTTTCAGCACTAATGGTTTAATCTACCTACTTTCCATACCCAAGCTGCCGCAACAGGAAACCGATCACCTCCCATGCACTGATGCAGGGGTAGAGGAAATTTCAATGCGATAGTCCCACATGGCTCCACCACTTCTGTGAAAATATCCACATCTACAATTGTTGGGCTCCCATTCCCCATCTCCCCTTCTGAGTTTGTTCAATAATGGGTGATAAACGACCTTGTTCACCAATATGAGGAGGAGGAGATTATCCCAACTTGGGATATGGACCACTAGTATTTAGAGGCATATGTTCCTCATCGCCACTGCCTCCCCCAAGGGACACATAGGGATCCGTTACTCCCCACTCCAACATACAAACATTTGGGGAGACTCTCCTTGGAATGCTTCGATGACCTCCTCCCCTACGCCGATGGGGTTGGGATGTCTGGGCCAGCCTGACCGGGATCCCATTTCAGGGGCTCCCAAGAAGGGCTCCCACTAGGTCGTGCCAGCGCCGCCACCCAGTCCCATGAGCTGAAGAGAAGGTAAGCTATGTGCCTGCACCACCGTCCCTAGTCTGGATAACGTGACGCCAGCGTTGGTCACATGCCAAGGAGGATGCCTGCCAAGGGGTGTCAACGTCAACACGTACTATGGATCATTCCACCACCGATGTATATCATCATACCCCTATTTATACTAAGTAGGGGAACTTATATACCCGACCTGGATCGAGGCCCCAACCACCCCACGAGCAGGCTGGGTCGACTCACTTGGTCGTCAGCACAGGTAGTGACTGCTACAGACCGACCCGCGACAACGACACCCAGTACAGAGGTCCCCCCATACCACCACCATTGAGAACGCGGGTCCTACCCACTTTTAAGATGGGCGTGGAGGTCTACCTCATGACACCTTCGATTCGAATGAGGGTCCTTCTTGTGGAAGTGACACTCAGTATAGAATCCTCTTACACACTCATGACATCATGTATGGAGTCATTCCTCCTGCCACAAGCCTCTGGAGTGGGGATGTTACACATCTGATCAATCTCTAGCGTGGGGGACCTCCCCATGTCCTTAAAATAGATGTAAAAGGTCCTCCTTGCCTCAAAAATTAGAGAAGTAAAGTCCAGATTCGCTTCACTAGCACCCAACATGAAGGTCCTACCCGTGCTCCTGCACTTTCCATGGAGATTCCCTCCGAACATCAGTTAGTGGGAATAGAGGACCTCAGTGTGGTCCCTTTGATATATATCCAGGTGCTCCTCTCACCCAAGCTCACTTAGGCAGAAATACTCCCCACCCTAACACCATTACAGACGAAGGTCCTCCTCATGCTAGAAATATACCCTATCCCGAAGAACCATCCTGGGGAAGGAGGGCGGGTCACTGCCACCATAAAAAGAATACTGAGAAGATTCAGACTGAGATTAAACCATTATACTTCTTAGATTCTGAGGCGGAATATGACTCAGTGATGGAACCCTATCCTAGATCCTCCGTGTCAAGGGCCAGGGTAGGAACAAGGCACATCATCCTCATACATACAGAATGTGAGGTCCATTAGATTCCCACCTCCATCTGTAGTTATATCCACGAGGACGAAAATTTGGAAACTCCACAGGATCTGTCCATGAAATCGCCACCATCATCACTAGAAGCACTCTCTACCATGATCAGAGATCATGGAGAGTTATTCTGGGGACCAATGAAAGGTGAGAAGCACTGTGGTTCTCCACCAGTAGCCGCAACCCCTGCGCCAGAAACTGCAGTAGCTAGACCGTCTAACCATGATGTGGTGGATAAGTCCCTACACTCTTCAAAGGATATCTCGAGATGCATCGGTCTGTCTGCTCGCTCGCTGTATTCTCCACTGGCCTGCCTGCCATCCTTGTAGTCTGCTTCAGTACCGCTATCGATTCCTCAGCCGCCTCCGGTTGACAAGTGGGGAAATGAAGGGCTAGACCCCAAATCTGGACCAAGGAGCTTATGGGATATTCTCGCAGTGGACCATTTCCCAAAGATGTTTTGGCTAGTTGTAGTGTGAAATTTTATGGCACCAGAATCACTCACCCAGGAGGAGGTTGGATGCTTTCTCCAAACAATCTAGATGACTCATTTCCATCTTCTTCATCGACGAGTGGCCTGCCCCAAGAGTTAGACACACTTTGAAGACATCATCCAACAATGTTGTTTGGTTTATTTGGCCTCACTCCTCGTGTCCCAGCGCCCTGAGTCACCAAGTCTCCATAGGACCCTCCAACAATGATACATCCATATCTTTAAAGTACTCCACAAGATAATCAAGGAGGCTTCTCCCCACATGAGAATTCATGGTTGGGGGAAGTACGCGGCCCTCCATTTCAATTCCATCTGGCGCCAGCCCGATTTTCTAGGAGAAATAGAGGATATGCCCCTAGGTAGGGTCGCGGTTAACATGGCTGACCTGCTAGGGGGTGAGAACAAGCTAGAGTGTAACGAACCAATGCTTTTAAATGGAAATTACCTTCTCATAAGTGTGTCATAAAATCACATGAAAACACAAAATAATTATATACTAAGTGCTAAGTGACCTTTAAACATAAGTTTGACACTTCTGTGTTTGGAATTTCAAAAATCCGGCATATACGGTTGTAATCAGTAAGTTATTTGGAGTCCGATAAGAAAAACTTAATTTTTGGTGAATAGTAACCTTCCCTAATGAATAGTAACATACCCTTATGAATAGTGATATAAACTAATGAATAGTATCCTCACATATGGTAGTATAAAAATAATATTCAAGTTGGAAGTACGATATACCTAAATTTTAGAATAAGTTAATGAATGTTTTAAAACTGGTTTTGATAATAAATTATTATTTTAATTAAATATTAAAATAATCATATTTAGAAAATTATTTTTGAAAAATGGACTACATTTTTTGATTATAAACATAAAAAAATGGTTAGGGTTAATTTTTGGATTTTTTCTGAAATACATGAATTTTTGATGAATAGTAAAATATGATAATTTAAAATAAATAATAAATAAGAGATTTATTGAGTCATTGATGATGTTATGCTGATGTAAGCCCACTTGGTTTGGGATCACATGATAAAATTACTATTCTTGGTCATGGAATACTTACAATTCCTTGTCTTGTGAATAAATAATAAATTAATGATTATAATATTATGAAATCCCTCCTCCCCTCCATAATAAAAACCCCCCTTCACTCCCCCTTCTCTTCACTCCTCTCAAGCCTAGTGCCTTGCCAATATTCTGCCCAAATCTCTCCCCAAGATCCTTTCCCACGTCCAAAAGCTCATATCCTATTCAAAATATCAAAACTTCTCCCCTTAAGAGGTTCTCCAAGGAGGAAGTCTCAAGAGGTAAATTCCTATTCCCAATTCCTTGTTTTCTTTTAAGTTCTTTTCTTTTAATTTCTTTCCTCACCTCCCTTAACCATAATAGTTTGATAAATCCAGTACCATACATGTACTGGAATTTATTAATTCTTATGGTATATTTCATTATATTCTCTCCTTTCCCCACCCATTTATTTGAATGAAATGAAAGCACCGTTTGAGATGTGCTAATTTAGCACATTCAAGGACAACAATTTATCAATTTCTATCTATTATTATCTTTAATTCTGGTCATGAAACCATTTGTGTTATTGTTTAAAAAGATTATTATATATGTAATATATCCTATTTTTGGTTCTGTAATCCTTTTGTACAAATTTTATTATGTTATAAAGAAAAACATGTTCTTTATAATCAAATCCACCGATTAACAAAAACGGTTATCACTAAGGTTATATATATAATAATTAGAATTTACTATAAGTAACATAATTAAAATTAAAACCATGTAATCTCATGGATATTCAATAAATAATATAACTTAAATTCTGGACAACAACTTTCATCTTACTTATAATCCAAACTTGAATATAAGTGAACCAATCTTTTAAAGCCAAGTAAACAAACGAGCCCGAACAATGAAATTGAACCTTATAACTAATCAAAAAGGATTTTAATGAACTAAAAAAGGTTATAGTAAATAAATTAAATATATAATAGGTTCTATAATTATTAATTAATAAGCCTAAATTTGTTTATTCAGTCTTTAATGACAAGTGGATAACACCAACGGATTTAATGTAAGGGATCCTCTCCTTTTCACTCTTAGTCAAGATTGTTCTCTATGCTATGCCTTTTTATGTAATACAAAATGATGGGTTATATTTATTCACCTCCCCCATACTTCCCTATTGATTTATAAGTGATGAGAAACCCCCTTTCTCTCTCATCAATCCCTCTTGGTTACACCCGACACCATGCCGATAAAATCCTAACAAATTCTACTCGAACCTTCTTTGTTCTTTCGGGTTGCATTATCTTTCTTTAAAAATGGTGTTATCTTATCTATTTATTTGAATATTATGAATTATAGTTAGTTTTACAGGATTCTTATATCAATACCCTTTCATCAAATTCTTTCAGGGATATATATGTTTTTGAAAGATTCCCTCCTTAGAACTTTCTGATAAGCAAACCTGTTTTAAGGGGACTTCCCAAATTTTTACCCATATTTCAAGTGCACTCTATCCTCTATTTTAAGACACAATTTTCTTTATAAAATCAGTATTTTTATTATGAAAACATTCTTGGTTAACTTCTGGTTTTATATAAAAGATTTTTTTCTTTTCTATTTTAGAAGCTCTACAATATTTTTCTTAAAACCGCACAAAAATGTTTTAAAGCTAATGTTTCTAGAATACATTTCTCATATGTTGTCACATATATTTGAAAAAACTTACCATGTTATAATCCAATTTTACCCTATGAACTTCCATGTATTTTCTAATTCTTTCCTTACATGGACACTTTCATGATACACCCATTGGTTATGATTTATGTCATGATTGTGGTACCCAATTCTTTCCATGGGTATCCTTTTGTTTATGAATGATTGATTATGTATGATTATTTATGTGGAAAGAATATTTATGTGGAAATAATATTCATGAAAATGTTGATATGGGTGTGCCCAGATAGCGCTCTAATGCATTGGGTAAGGTTAAGTCTCATGAGATGCGATGTGAAACAGGATTGGCGGTTAGCCTTGACCTATAGTGAAATGGGAAACAGGATTGGCAGATAGCCTTGACCCATACAAAATAAATGTTTTATGATTATGCAACATTTATATAATTCCATGTTTATATGATATTATTTCATATGTTCCGTGTTTTGGATATCAATATGTCATGCCTCCTAACTCATGTGCTTAAGATGTATCCTTATGTTCATTCCCTTACTAGGCTTTTTAGCTCATCCCTTTGTTCATGTGTTCCCCAGGGTACCCTATGTAGATGTAAGGGCTCAAAGGAAGTTATAATATCATTATGGAGATTAAATAAAGAATCTAAGTAGATGGCGCCTCACTCTCCGGGGTGCTCTCGAGCTCTCGGCTCGACTTATTTTCTCGGGTTTCCTCTCCCCGACGACGTTTCCTTCTACTCCGATTTCCCTGGTTCTCTCTTCTCTCCGCTTGGTTCACTAGGATTTGTTCTCTCTAGGCCCAATTCTATTTCTCTATCGTGGTTCTGATCTCCTCTCCCTGTTTCACCTTCCTCAGATCCATGAAGACCTTTCTAGCCGCATTTCTGCGCTCTGGCCTCAAGCTCCACCACTCCTCTCCAGGTTGGATCTGGAGTGATGGGAACACTGAGGCTTTGGGATAGTAGGTTGGTGATTGAGGGTCCTCTCTACGCCTCGGTTCTTCTTATTTTATGGTTTTATCCCCCGATATATTTCTAGGGTTTCATACCCTCACCTCACTTTTCTTTTTATGTTCCTTTACCTGTTTCATACTAGGTTCCAATCCCATTTCTTCTTTATCGCTCTCAGTGGTTTTGGGTTGTCTTATAATGAAGGTTTATCGTAGGTGGTGGAGCTTGTGTTTGTACAAGGATGGTAGTGGAAAAGGTGGGAATCAACAGGATGAAGTTTGGGTAGGTTCTGTGGCTTAGGGATGGTGTCAATGGTCGCATCATCGGGCTTCTTGAGGAGGTTGTTTCCAAGGTCTGTTTTGTTCAGGCTTTTTTTTTGGTTTTCGTTTCCCTAGCTCATGGTCTCTAGGCCAGAGATGTGGTTTTTATCTAGAAAAATAGAATTGTTTTTATTCTGGCGATGGTGGTTGGTGTGTTGTGATTCGTTCGATGAGGGTGAGGATTAGTTCAGATACGATGTTGATGATGATGATGGATGCCAGGGATGCGATTTATGGTGCATGCGTGACGTGGGCTGGTTCATTATCTGAGAACTGCCTTTTGAATTTTGAATTTTAAATCATTGGTTTCTCTAGCAGCTCAGTCTGAAGTCGGAAATATCGGATTCTATATGATGAAGGTTCTTTTTAATTTTGGAACAGACGGGCTTGGCACGGTGAAGTGCTATGTTTTAGGTTTTGAACTTTGAACTATGTAATGTGTGTTTTTGTATGTGTGTGACTTATTGATGGAGGATGTTTTATAGGTTCTCAATTACCCTCAAAGTGTATTTTCAATAAAATAAAATAAAAATATGATTTGTGGTGTGGAGATTAAATAAAGAATTGTTTTTTAGCCCCATGTTTTATGTTTTATGTACCTAGTCTTCCAAGACACTAGACTTAACGATCCTTGGCTTGTACTTTGATGATTAATTATAGTTAAAATCATGAAATGTTATATGTAAATGGATCAGGTCACTATAGTTGGTATCATAGGATGGTTTATTCATTTTTTGAGATTAGGAATAGAGCACCTTAGTGAGAACCATAAGGATGAGACTAATTATAAGAAAAAATTCCAGAATTTTGGTGAGTATTGAATAAGTGTTTTATCAAGAAAATACATCCCTGTCTAGATACAAGAAGGTAGAGGCGTCTCTGGCACAGATGTATCTAGGGGTAAAACCCAAAAACACCACTTTGAGCTAGACTTGAACGGGAACTGGTGCATGACAACGGGTCTTGCTGCACTCTTGGTTACAACACTCCTGGGGGATATGCTTTGGTAGATTCACGAGTTTAGTAAAAACCATTGTTAAGGGACAAAAATAAGACCATAAGAATATAGGTTAAGAAATAGATCGAGGATAACCTGGATATAAACCTAAGGAATCACAAGTTAGGATATACTTTTTATTTATAAGTTTATACTTTTACATTCAATGTTTTATTTTTTATGGTCAATAAATAAGTATTCAAGACCTCTAATTATACATTCTTTTTCTTAGTTAATGATGGGAAATTGAAGAACACGTCCCAACAACCAATGTGATAGGCGATGTGATGATTTCCCTAATGATATGCCTAATGTGAGGGAATAATGTGCTCAAAACTTCATAGTAGTACTTACTGAGCTAGCTCGAGTTATGAATAATAACTTGAATTAGGTGGAACGTCCACCTTCTCCAAGGAAAGAGAAATTTTCCGTAGAATCCTTCATGCAGCAAAGGCCTCCCATGTTTAGCAGATCTTCTGATCTCCTCATCGCATAATGATGGATTAACTCCACTGAAAAGATTTTCTCCGTCCTCCAGTGCTCGGAAGAATAGAATGTTGTACTAGTGGTCTATCGTTTTGATGGGAAAGCTGATCAGTGGTGGACACTGATCAAGAATACAAGGTCCCAAGAGGAAATTGATTCCATAGATTGGGAGGAATTCAAGAGGATGTTTTTCAAAAAATATTTTACCTGAACCCTCCATCTCAAGATGGAAAGATAGTTCCTTGGACTCAAGCAAAAGGAAGATGAGACCATCAGGGTGTATGAAGTTAACTTTACAAGGCTTCCAAGGTATGCCTCTAGTTTTGTCATGAACACCGAATGAAAGGTGGATCACTTCTTTAGAGGACTAAAGCCGAGTCTATGAAAAGCGTTGGCGATTCGAGACTTCGACAGTTATGAGGAGATTGTCCGTTGTGCCCTCAAGGTGGAAATGAAGATTTAAGACTCTCAGTGGTCTCGTGGGCCCAGTGACAAGAAGGGAAAAATGGAGAACAACATGGGTGGTTCATCAAAAAATCCTATGATGGAAAGAAGCCTCACGTTCCCCTTTGAAAAAATTGTGGGAAGAAGCATCTTGGTGACTGTCTCAAGGGAACCAAGAATTGCTTCAAATGTTGAAATTTTGGTAATCTGGACAAGAACTACTGAAGGGATATGAAAAATTCCGCTAATGTTGAAGAAGAATGGAAGGTTCAGATCAACACTCAACCTGCAGTATAGTGTTATAACTACAAGGAGCTTGGGCATTATGCCAACAATTTCCTTAAGTCGAGGGTTATCATAGGCAATCATCATCAACCTCCAAGGCAACAAGGAAGGTCTTATTCTATCACTACTACTGAGGTGAAGCTGAAAAACAATGTGGTGACATGTACTCTTGTTATTCATTCAAGAATAGTGAACGTACTGTTTGATTCTGGTTCTATGCATTCTTTCATATCATGCAAGTTTAGTAGAACTATTAAAATACCACCTCAAAATTTAGAGGAAAAGTTATCTATGAGAACAACGAATGGGGAAATTATTTCATCCATGGTTTATAACTCCTCCCCAGTTAACATTTGTGGATGGAACCTCCCAAAAACTCTTTTCATACTTCCTTTAGTGGAGTTTGATTCTATCTTGGGCATGGATTGACTATCTTTGTACAAGGCCAACATCAATTGTTGTGAAAGGGAGATCACTGTTCACATCCCGATGCATCCTCTGATTCTTTACAATTGTAAGGAGGAAGGTGAGTCTCCTTTAGAATCTTCGTCTCAAGTTTGTATACTGCTTCATTTTGAGAAAGCATGTCTAGCTCAAATGATTAGGAAAAAGGATAAAATCATGCTTGAAGACATGCCCATCGTGAGGGATTACACTAATGTATTCCCTAAAGAGTTTCCTGGTCTTCCTCCTGACCGAGAGGTTGAGTTCTCAATTAAAATTATCCCTGGATCTCTACCAATCTCAAAGACACCTTACGGAATGGTCATCGTAGAGCTGGAAGAGCTGAAGAATCAATTACACGATAATATGGAGAAGGGTTTTATAAACCTGAGTGATTCACCATGGGGTGAGCCAGTCCTCTTCATCAAGAAGAAGGATGGATCAATGCGCCTATGCATTGATTATCATGACCTCAATAAAATCATGATAATGAACAAGTATCCCCTTCCACGGATAGATGACTTGTTCGATCAGCTTTGTGGGGCCAGTTATTTCTCTAAGGTGGACCTTTGGTCGGGATATCACCAACTAAAGGTGATGAAGGAAGATATGTTCAATATTTCCTTTAGAATGAGGTATGGTCACTATGAGTTCATAGTGATGCCCTTCGGACTCACTAATGATCTATCAATTTTCATGGATTTAATGAATAGAGTCTTTACAGATTACCTCGAAAAATTTTTGGTGGTCTTTATTGATGATATTCTGATATACTCCAAGAGAAAGGAGGAACATGGGGAGCATTTGGAAACTGTGTTAAAGACTTTGCGAAGGGAGAAGTTGTATGAAAAGTACAGTAAATGTGTGTTTTGGATGGAGGAAGTATCATTCTTTGGGCATGTTATCACCAGGAAAAGGATATCCATGGACCCTTCTAAGATGAAGGCAATTGAAGAGTGGATGAGGCCAACTTCTATAACGAAGATCTGCAGCTTTTTGGGTCTATCTAGGTATTATTGAAGATTAATGAATAACTTTTCAAGATTGTCAAACCCAATGACCAAGATGACATGGAAGGGAGTAAAGTTTGTCTGGACACAAGAATCTGAAGACTGTTTCAAGGAGTTGAAAAAGAGGCCTATCACTGTGCCAGTACTCACACTCCCTTCAAGTGGAGAACTCTTTATGGTGTATAGTGATGCTTTTAAGAAAGTATTAGGTTCTGTGATAATTCAAAATAATAATGTGATATCCTATGTCTCAAGGAAGCTGATAATCCATGAGAAAAACTATCCTACACATGATATAGAGTTAGTGGCTGTGATCTTTACATTGAAAATATGGCGGCATTATCTCTATGGAAAAAATGTGAGATATATACTGACCACAAAAGTCTCAAATATATATTCACACTGAAAGAGCTTAATATGCACCAGCGAAGATGGATAGATCTCATCAAGGATTATGACTGCTCAATCCACTACCATCCCAGTAAGGCAAAAAAGGTGACATATGCTCTAAGTAGAGAGGATCCTGCATCTTTATAAATGATGATAATTGAAAAGGATCCGATCTTCTTAGATTTGAAAAGGATGGACATGAGAATTATTAATGGAGGAACATCATCAATCATTTCAAAAATGATTGCTCAACCATAACTCTTGGAGAAAATAAATAACTCTCAAAGAAAGAATGTAGAAATTCAGAAAAGTGTGGAAGCTATTAAAAATGGGAAATCCTCGGATTTCAAAATTGATGAAGAAGGAGTTGTAAGATTTGGGACATGATTATGTGTACCAACCGATCCGGAGAGAAAGAAGAAGATATTGAATGATGCACATAGCTCGACCTTCTCTATCAACATAGGGAGTAAAAAGATTTATCGAGATCTTCGAGAAAACTTTTGGTGGGACAATATGAAAAGGGAGATTGCTGAATATACAACAAAGTGCCTTGCATGTTAGCAAGTGAAGGCTGAGAGACAAAAGTCTAATGGGATTATGCAACCACTACCCATACCAGCATGGAAGTGGGAGAACATTACCATGGACTTTGTCACTGGACTTTCAAATACATCTAGAGAAAAAAATTCTATATGGGTCATTGTGGATCGTCTTATGAAGACAACTCACTTTATCGTGGTTCGAGAGGACTTCTCATTAGATCAACTTGCATAGATTTACATCAAAGAAGTGGTAAGGATGCATGGAGTACCACTATCTATTGTATCCGATTGTGATTCGAGGTTCACCTCGAAGTTCTAGAAAAGTCTCCAACATGCTCTAAGCACTGAACTGAACTTCAGTACGACCTATCATCCTCAAACTGATGGCCAATCTTAGCAAACTATTCAGACATTGGAAGACATGTTGAGAGAATGTTCTATGGAATTCAAAGGAGGATGGGACCAACATCTTCCACTGGTTGAATTCTCCTACAAAAATAGTTTCCACTCGAGCATCCAAATGACACCATATGAAGACCTTTATGGGAGAAGGTGCAGAACACCGACGTGTTGGGATGATGTTAGTGAGTGTAAGCTTCTAGGACTTGAAATGGTCGATGAAATGGTGGAAAAGGTGAAAACCATTCAGCATCATATCAAGGCAGCTCAAAGTCGACATAAGAGTTATGAAGATAACCATCGACGAGACCTTGAGTTCAAACTTGGAGACATGATATTTCTACGCATATCCCCATGGAATAAGGTCATGAAGTTTGTGAATAAAGGGAAGTTAAGTCCCAGGTACATCACCCCCTTCGAGATCCTTGATCGAGTCAAAGTTGTGGCCTATCGACTGACACTTCCACATACCATGTCGAAATTACATGATAACTTTCTTGTATCCCTCTTAAGGAAGTACATACCAGAACCTTTACATGTACTCTCTTTATAGGTGGTACAGTTGGAGGATGATCTCTCTTACAAGGAGCTGCCAGTGAAGATCTTGAATCGTAGAGACAAAGTTCTACGCAACAATACTACTCATCTGGTCAAGGTATTATGGAGAAAACATAAGTATGAATAGGAAACATGGGAACTGGAGGAAGTAATGAAATAGAAGTACCCACACCTATTTTTGGCTTAGAATGTAAAACGAAATTTCAAGGGTGAAATTTCATAAGGGGGGAAGAATGTAACAACACAATGTTTTTCAAAGGAAATTCCATTCTCATAATTATGTCATAAAATCACATGAAAACACAACATAATTATCTACTAAGTGCTAAGTGACCTTTAAACATAAGTTTGACACTTCTGTGTTTGGAATTTCAAAAATCTGGCATACATGGTTGTAATCAGTAAGTTATTTGGAGTCCGATAAGAAAAACATAATCTTTGGTGAATAGTAATCTACCCTAATGAATAGTAACATACCCTTATGAATAGTGATATACCCTGATGAATAGTATCCTCACATATGGTATTATAAAAATAATATTCAAGTTGGAAGTACGATATACCTATATTTTAGAATAAGTTAATGAATGTTTTAAAACCAATTTTGATAATAAATTATTATTTTAATTAAATATTAAAATAATCATATTTAGAAAATTATTTTTGAAAAATGGACTTCATTTTTGGATTCTACGCATCGAAAAATGGTTAGGGTGAAAATCTGAGATTTTTCTGAAATACTTGAATTTTTGATGAATAGTAAAATACGATAATTTAAAATAAATGATAAATAACGGATTTATTGATTCATTGATGATTTTTTTCTGATGTAAGCCCACTTGTATCGAGATCACGTGATAAAATTACTATTATTGGTCATAGAATACTTACAATTCCTTGTCTTGTGAAGAAATAATAAATTAATGATTATAATATTATGAAATCCCTCCCCTCCTCCACTATAAAACCCCCCTTCACTCCCCTTTCACTTCACTCCTCTCAAGCCTAGTACCTTGCCAATATTCTGCCCAAATCTCTCCCCTAACTCCTCCCCCATGTCCAAAAGCTTTTAGACTCTTTAAAATACCAAAACCTCTCCCCTTAAGAGGTTCTCAAAGGAGGAAGTCTCAAGAGGTAAATTCCTCTTCCCAATTCCTTCTTTTCTTTTAAGTTCTTTTCTTTTAATTTCTTTCCTCAACTCCCTTCACCATAATAGTATGATAAATCCAGTAACATACATGTACTGGAATGTATTCATTCTAATGGGATATTTCATTATCTTCTTTCCTTTCCCCATCCTTTTATTTGAAATAAATGAAAGCGCCGTTTGAGATGTGCTAATTTATCACATTCAAGGACAATGATTTATCAATTTATATTATTATATTTAATTCTGTTCATGAAACCATTTGTGTTATGGTTGAACCAAATTATTATATATGTAATATATTCTATTTTTGGTTCTGTAATCCTTCTGTACAAATGGTATTAAGTTATAAAGCAAAACATGTTTTTTGCAATCAAATCCACCAATGAACAAAAACGGTTATCACTAAGGTTATATATATAATAATTCAACTTCACTATAAGTAACCTAATTAAAATTAAAAACATCACATCTCCAGGATGTTCAATAAAGAATATAACTTCAATTCTGGACAACCACTTTCATCTTACTTAACTTGAATATAAGTGAACCGATCTTTTAAAGCTATGTAAACAAACGAGCCCAAACAATGAAATTGAACCTTATGACTAATCAAAAAGGATTTTAATGAACTAAAAATGGTTATAATAAATAAATTACATATATAATATGTTCTGGACTTATTAATTAATAATCCAAATTTTTTTATTCAGGTCTTTAATAACAAGTGTAGAACACCAACAGATTTAAGGTAAGGGATCTTCTCATTTTCACTCTTAGTCAAGATTGTTCTCTATGCTATGACTTTTTGTGTAATACCAAATGATGGGGTATGTTTATGAACCTCCCCCATACTTCCCTCTTGATTTATAAGTGATTAGAAACCCCCTTTCTCTTTCTTCAATCCCTATGTGTTACACCAGACACCATGCCGATAAAATCGTAACGAATTCTACCCGAACCTTCTTTGTTCTTCCAGGTTGCCTTATCTTTCTTTAAAAATGGTGTTATCTTATCTATTTATGTGAATATTCTAAATTCTGGTTAGTTTTACAGGATTATTATATCAAGACCCTTTCATCACATTCTTTCGGGGATATACATGTTTTTGAAAGATTCCCTCCTTAGAACTTTCCGATAAGCAAACCTGTTTTAAGAGGACTTCCCAAATTTTTACCCAAATTTAAAGTGCAATATATCTTCTATTTTAAGACGCCATTGTATTTATAAAATCTGTATTTTTATTATGAAAACCTTCTTGTTTCACTTATGGTTTTATATAAAATATTTTTCCGGTTTCTATTTTATAATCTCTATAGTATTTTTCTTAAAACTGCACAAAAATGTTTTAATTCTAATGTTTCTAGAATACATTTCTCATATGTTGTCACTTATATTTGACACCAATTACCATGTTATAAGCCTATTTTACCCTATTAATGTCCATGTATTTTCTAATTCTTTCCTTACATGGACACTTTCATGATACGCCCATTAGTTATGATTTATGTCATGATTGTGGTACCCAATTCTTTCCATGGGTATCCTTATGTTTATGAACGATTGATTATGTATGATTATTTATGTGGAAAGAATATTTATATGGAAATAATATTCATGAAAATATTGAGATTTGTGTGCCCATATAGTGCTCCAATGCATTGGGTAAGGTTAAGTCTCATGAGATGCGATGTGAAACGGGATTGGCGGTTAGCCTTGACCTGTACTGAAATGGGAAACATGATTGGAAGATAGCCTTGACCCGTACGAAAGAAATGTTTTATGATTCTACCACATTTATATAATTCCATTTTTATATGATATTATTTCATATGTTCCATGTTTTGGATATCAATATGTCATGCCTCCTAACTCATGTGCTTAAGAGACATCCTTATGTTCATTCCCTTACTGGGATTTTCAGCTCATCCATTTGTTCATGTGTTCCTTAGGGTACCCTATTCAGATGTAAGGGATCAAAGGAAGTTAGGAGATCATTATTAAGATTAAATAAAGAATTGTTTTTTAGCCCTATGTTTTATGTTTTATGTACCTAGTATTCCAAGACATTAGACTTAACGATCCTTGGCTTGTACTCTGATGATTAATTATGGTTAAAATCATAAAATTTTATATGTAAAAGGCATGGGTTGCTATATAGAGCTTCTTGGAGAGTACTTCACCCTAAGGGAGTTTCATAACTATTGGATCCATTGGGAAGGATTACTCGTCAACAGAGAAATCTACTGGGTCTTTTTGTGCCCACCTAGGCGTTGGTCCTCAGCCGAAATCCCAACAAGAGTAAGGAACACCTCAGAGCTATCAAACCCTCCTACCCATCTGTCTTAGGGAAGAAGGTGGAAGAAAATCCTGAAAAAAGTTGCGTTGTGTCAACAACTTGCAGAACACAAGAATATGGTCGATGAACTCCTTTATGAACATGATTCAGAGTGATGGCTAGACTACGGTGTTCCTCAGACAGGGCAGTAGGGAAATACACAACTTCCCCTTGACGAATTTCTTCCAGGTGACCCTGACCATCCTGCCCACACAGACAGGGTTGAGGCTAGAACTTATGGAAAGGGGGCGCGGTATGTTTCTCTAAATACACCTGAGAAGCGAGAAATTCTCCGGGTCCCAGCTTAGGTTCCCCCAAATGCTTCTTAGGTTATTCAGCCAACCGCTCCAAGAGTCGCTGGGCCTACTTATCGTGTTAAATAAACTTCCAACACGCTGGTGGTTAGGGATCACCGTCAAGACATGAACCCCCACCCAAATTATCCAGTGGAGGCATTCATTTCCCATCTCGAGGCATTGGAGACACGACAGGTGGAAATCCCACCTGATGGAAAACCTTATCTGGAATGGGTGGATGATATGCCAACACCCTCAGGTTTTGGAAATTCCACTTTTCCCCCCTTCAATGGGACAGGTGACCCACTTTAGCATGTGGCCTACTTCATCTCAAGGTGTGGACCCATGTTAGGAACTTATGTGTAGAAGGAAGCCAAAAAACTCTAGTGTTTTGTGAAACCATTGGAAGGGCCTCCATTTGTCAGGTACAACCAGCTACCCATATGATCAGTAGCTGGCTAGGAAGACCTCCATAGGAAATTTTTATACCAGTTCAGTTCCAGCACTCAGAAGACGAGTATCACGAACCTCTTCAAGTGAAAGTAGAGGCTTGATGAGAACGTTGTAGAATTATTTTCCCAGTGGAAAGGGTTCACATACTCCCTTGACATGCCACTAAATCAGGAGAAAATACTAAAGATGTGCACAGGGAATGTCAAGATAGAACTGGTCCCCTCTTTGATCATCCAGAACTACCCCGAGGGATTCTAAGACTTCTCTGATAAGGCCCATCACTTAGAAGAATCCTTGAAACAGGCCAACCAGGCACATCCATTACCTCCTTCAATCCCAACAAGAAGGGACTCTAGGGAAGATCCCACCGCAGTGGCTCAAATAGAGCCCCCAGGCATCTAGAGTTGTTACTAGTGGAGCTGCCTCCACAACATCGTAGAGTCCCTCCACCTTAGGTGTAGCCTCCGGCCCTGTAGTGCCCACCGTAGAATCTACAGGTGCCCTCGTGAAATGCACCTCCACTGCCTAGGTGAGATAACTAGGCTCCACCTCCTCGACAGGATCCTCTATCCCCTCGTTTGGGTCAGGATCCCAAGACCCCCTTCGTGGAAAGAATGAACCAGACCTTCTCGTTCAAAGAGGCTCAAGTCCCCAGTTATTTCCACCATGCCTTGGAGCAGGGGATGGTACGTTTTTCTGAATGCAGGTGTCCAGAAGAGGCGAACCTCACTAAACACCCTAATTACTACCCCTATCACTGAATTCTAGAAAAAACCCTCAAACAGTGCTATGTGTTTAAAGACTAGCTTCAAGACCAGGTGGATAAAAATGTAGTCCAGTTAGGCTCTGCCCCAGTACAGGTGGCATGTGTCTTTGTGAGGCCAGACAAAAACAGTGACAGTAAAGGCGAGTGGTATCTGGTTTTCAACCATGGGTCCTAAAAGTATGATGACTGGATGGATTATAAAATAGTGGACCATGCCCATGGTGTTATCTATGCATGCCTGAATTGACCAGAGATTTCAGAAACCGCTTCTACTACTTCTTCATCATCATCTTAGTCATCCCTTTCTCAAAAGATAAAACATTGGTGATGTAAGGGAAACAAAGTCCCCCACTGATGCCATCATCATCCCATACTCTTGGAGACTTCATGCCCACGTAGATGGAGATTCCTCCCAAAATCCATCCAGTAATGGATGAATCTTTGAGTGATGGTCAAGGGTACACCTTGGTTAATACCGTAGAGTTGGTAAACCCTTACATAATTCCTGACAATGAGGAGCTCCAGGAAGATCCTCCCAACGTCCCTAGTCGTCGCCAGCATCGGCGGGGCCATGACTATATGGGTCATCAGAGTGCCTCGGTCAGCACTTTCAGGTAGGCTGTTCATGCTACCAAAACCAGGCAGCAGGCCCAACATAGATCTCAACACACACAGCCTTCTAATATGATATCATCAGGTCCTCCTTCACCACTATTCATGTTGTTGGATCGGGCAGAGCCATCTTGGATGCATCGTGATCAGCCACGCTTTTTTATGGACCGGTCTCAGTCATCGGGCCCTCATTTGGTAGTCACTTCGTAGGCTTCGACTAGTGAGAAGCGGGATATTCCAAGCACCAGTCAGCCACCGGTCTAGTCAGCAGGGCTCACCATACCTCCTGCTATAGAGATACCTCTTGTAAGTAGAAGTTCATGACTGGTATGGAAGTATGATGTCCTCATAAATCTTTACAACATTACATCAAATATCTCTATCCTGGAGCCCCTTCGCCTGTCATCGGATATGCGTGAGGCCCTCACCGAGGCTTTAAGAAGCCCCCTCCAGTTTAAGATGGAGGTAGAATCCATAAAATCTTTCCATGCTAATTCATTCGAGCATGCTGAATTCCAAGCCATCATCTCATTCTCTAGAGAAGATGAAGGATCTCCCATATAGGGGAACATTCGCCCACTGTACATCACCGACCATTTTAATGGCGTGGAGGTTCGTCATTGTCTTTTCGACATAGGCCTTGGGATCAACCTAATCCTGACTTGGACACTGTGAAAACTGGGGTTGTCCAAAGATTATTTGATTACCTCTAACCTAAAAATCCAAGGTTATGACAGGAAAAAATAGACATCGGTCGGCAAGATCTGCTTGAAGACCCAGTTTGGTGGCCTAGTTTCCAGCACCGAGTTTATGGTTTTCTCTCAGGACACCGCCTACAATGCGTTGATGGGAAAGCCATGGATTCACCTGCATGTGGAAGTTCCTTTATCATATCACTAGTGCCTTAAGTACTCCCATAATGGATGAGTGGTAATAATTCAAGGTGATGTGTCTCCCTTTGTCTCTTGTGAATCCCGCTATCTGGATGCTGACTATTACAAGAGCAAAGACAAGAAGATTCAGGATAATGAGGTTGAGCATGCCACGACTGTGACCGACCCGTGGAAAGATCTAGATGATGCCTAAATCTTTCCAATCCACCGATTGGAGGCTACAACCCTGAACATGGGACAATGCTTCATTGTTTCTATAATGATGGGGGAACACATTACCAAGTATAAGAGATGCCGAAAGATCACCTCATACTCCTACAAAAATCAGGCTCAAGTGATCCCGAAGACTTCTACTCCCATTAGGTATCGGGATGTCCACCCCATGGAAATGACAATACATCATACTTGTTTGTTTCTCTGGGATGGAATTAACCAGATCAAGCCGACATGCCCCTATTTCTTCGATATCATCAAGTGTTTCCCCTTGGGCTGAAGATCATATGGGATAAGATCAACAACCTTCATCGCTATGGTTTAGGCAGCACAGGAGTCCCCCGATGTAGTGTCCACTACCGCTCAGGCTGGTACCGACCTCCCATCGAGATCTTTTGACTCAAAAGAAACTACTCTCAATGAGAATCCCTCCTCCATAAGTGAAGAAGAGAATTTAGAGGATGCTCCCCTACCTTTGAAGAGGGAGTCTCCACCATGGTCGATGAATTGGTACAGGTGAACCTCGGTAGCAAGGTAGACCCGAAACCCACACTGATCAGTGCCACTATGCCCCTCGAGGAGAAAAAACTATATGTGGACTTCTGCAAACAACATCATGATGTATTCACCTAGAGCTATGATGAGATGTCCAGACTAGATCCTCAGTTAGCCGTCTACCACCTCAGTCTCTCGGTAGATCATCGTGGGTTCAAGCAGCCTCCCATAAAGACGCACCCTTCTCACGGTGCCATGGTTTAGGTATAAGTATAAGATCATCAGATCCAATTTCTTTAAGGAGGTCTAGTACCTCAAATGGATTGCCGAAATTGTGCCAGTCTGGAAGAAGAATAGATAGATCAGAGTCTATATTGACTTCAGGGATCTCAATCATCAGTGCCCGAAGGATGATTTTACCCTTCCTATGATTGAATTGTTGATTGATGCTATAGATAGGTTCCAAGACCTCTCATTCATGGATGGGTACTCTGGGTATAACCAAACCTGAATGGCCCCTAAGGATGAGGAGTCTACAGCCTTCAAGGTACCACAAGGTACTTTCTATTACCAAGTCATGCCCTTCAGTTTATAGAATGCAGGTTCCACCTATCAGTAGGCTATGTATCACATATTTAAGCTAATCTTTAGAATGTTGGTGTAATGTTACGTGGATGATCTGGTGGACAAATATTTCCAGTGTCAGGACCATCTCAAAGACCTTGATAAAGTGTTCGTCTTCCTCCATTCCCATCACCTAAAGATGAATCCATTGAAGTTCACTAAGTTCACCTCTGGAAAGTTTCTCGGCTTCATTATTAGATATAGGGGCATCGAGATCGACCCAGAGAAGATCAAGTTCATCAGTCAGATGTCTCCCCCAAGAAAACTCCGGGAGATTTGAGGTTTCCAAGGCCACTTGGCTTACATACACCGATTCATTACGAATTTGGCCGGAAAGTGTAATCCCTTTTCTCGTCTTAGGAAGAAAGTCATTATTTATGACTGGGATGAATAATGTCAGGATGAAATAGAGGAAATCAAGCAATACCAACTTCAACCTCTGGTCTTAATGCCACTTATCTTCGAAAATACGCTAGTCCTTTATGTGACCGCCCTGGAACTGTCTCTCTGCGCCCTTCTCACCCAGAAGAATAATGTGGGGATCGAGAACAATATCTACTATATCACCTACATGATTCTTGAAATGGAGACCAGATACTCCCCTATCGAGAAGATCTTCCTTGCATTGGTATTCACAATACATAAATTACGACATTACTTGCAACACCATGAGGTATAGCTAGTGTCCCATGTGGATTCACTGAAGTACATCCTGAACCGCCCCATGTTGATTGGATTTCTAGCTCGTTGGGCGGTAATACTTCAGCAATTCGACATCAGGTTTGTACCTCAGAAGAATATTAAGGGTAAAACATTAGAAGACTTCCCTGCTGCCCATCCAACTCATGCGGAGCAGTCCCTGGATATTGATTTCCCCGATGAAGCGATTGTCTCGGTAGACCAAGCCATGCCATGCTGGAAAATGTACTTTAATGGTTCTTGCGAGAGCCTCACCACCAGAAGTCTCAATGACCCCATGCTCAACAGAGTAGGCTTAGGTATTGTCTTCATTACCCCAGCATAAGACATTCTGTCATATTCATTCCTGTTGTCAGAAGGCTGCATCAACAATGAGGCAAAGTATCAGGCTCTCATTACTGGCCTCGAGCTGGCCCTCGAGATTAATGTTCCCCATTTTCATGTGAAAGGGGGCTCCGAACTAGTCATCAAGCAGATCAAAAGTGACTATGTCATTATAAAGACAGATCTCATACCATTTTTGGAACACACTCTTTAGCTAATGACCCAGTTCCCATCTCGACCAGAATTTACTCATGTCCCTCGATCTTAGAATGATCAAGCTAACACCCTGTCCAGCCTAGCTGCATCACTTGAAGAGCCTTAACATGATGATTTGATTATCCACATGGCACACTGAAGATTCATTTCTCTTGTCACTCCAAATGATGATGACAACCTGCAGGTAAGCCCCCTTACTGCCGAAGCCTCCACATCAGGACCCCTAGGTCCCCTAGATGCATTGATTAAAGTGACTCTTGACTGGAGAAACTCTTTTGTTGAGTACCTCCAAAAAGGTAATCTCCCAAAAATTCAGGCCGAGCATGAGATAATTCGATGCTTCGCATTACAATTTACCCTCAAGGATGGTCATGATCTTGAGAAGATCCTCTACAAGTGAGAGTTTGATGGGGTTATCCTTTGTTGCATTCAAGGAGTCGAGATTTACCAAGTCATGCATGAGGTTCATGCTGGTTCCTGCAGGGATCATTAGATCAGGCCGAAACTATCTCAAAAGATATAGAGAATGGGGCATTTCTAGACCTCTATGATCTATGACTGCATTGAGTTTACCAAAAGGTGCCATGCGTGCGAAATTCATATCGAAATTATGCATCAGCCTCCCGAGCCTCTCCACACCACCAAGTACTCTTGGCCATTTGTGGTATGAGGACTCGATGTCATGGGACCATATCTACCAGCGACGGCTCATCAGTGCCGATTCATCCTGACCTTTATGGATTTTTTCTTCAAGTGGGAAGAGGCAGTTCTGCTCAAGGAGGTCAAGGCCCATTCCATCATTTACTTTGTGAGCTCCAACATCATCTACCGATTTGGATTCTCTCACGCTGTCCTCATCGATAATGGCACAGACTTTCGGGAAACTGAGCTGAAGAAACTGTATGCTAAGTATAACATCCATTTTAACCATACCTCCCATTATCATGCGCAAGAAAATGTACAGATCGAGGCATTCTAAAAAACCCTCTCTAACATTCTTCAGAAAATGGTTGGTCAAAACAAGAAGAGTTGGCCAAACAAGATCTCCAATGCCCTCTGGGATTATCAGATGACGACTCGTTATTCCACCTAAGTGACCCCATATTCCCTGGTATACAGAATAGAGGCCATCCTACCCATTGAGATTCAATTGACCTCATTGCGCACAACTATCTATGATCAAAAAGTGCCTTATAAAGTAGCTAAAATGCAGCTGGATGAGTTGGAAGCACTTGAAAAGAATAGGCTTCGGGCCCTGGACAATTTGGAAAGGCATCAGAATAAGATAGCTAGAACTTTCAACAAGAATGATCACCTCCGATATTTCTTACAAGGTGACTTGGTATTGGACCTGAGGAAACCAATGATACCTGGAAGCAAACCACCCAAGTTAGATCCCAAATGGGAAGGACCTTACATCATTCACAAGGTTTACTCAAATGACGCATACTCCCTGGTTACCATGGATGGTGATCATATAACTCCTCCCACCAATTCCAAGTTACTCAAGAAATAATTTTCATGAGTATGTCGGTCCTACATGACCTTAAACTATTTGGTCCTACATGACCTTAAACTCTCCGGTCTAACATGAGCTTAAACTGTGAAATGTCTCGCATGATAATAAACCGTATATCGTCCCACATAATGTTAAACTATATACTGTTCCGCATAATGTTAAACTGTATTTCATCCTAAAAGACGTTAAAATGTATATAATCCCACATGACATTAAACTGTATGTCGTCCTGCAAGACGTTAAACTGTATATGGTCCTTCTTGACATTAAACTGTATTTCATCCTATAAAACATTAAACTGTATATCATCTTTCATGAAGTTAAACAGTACGTCATCCTAAAAGACGTTAAACTATTTTTTGTCCTGTAAGACGTTAAACTGCAAGAACTACATATGGATTGATTCCCATCCTCATGGGATACATAGAAACACTCAGAAAATTCATCTTGAGTCCATCCCCAAGTTTCCTCTTTGACTATCCCCCTAGGTATAGTTCTCTTAAAAGATCCCACATGGTGTCGTATAGGATTCTTCGCCCCCACTCATATCAAGATTACGATGATTACACCATGTGCCCTCCCTCGTTCTTCTCTCCCCCCATGTCCTCACCGAACGATGCTAAACTACATGGACTTCAGAACAATGTATGGATTGATTCCCATCCTTATGGGATACGTTGGAATGCCCAAACATTTCATCCGTAGGCCCAGCCCCAAACTTTGGGGCCTCCCATTGGGTCGAAACTCATGGTGCGGTACAGGATTTTTACCTCATTCACGTCGAGTTCATCATGATCATACCATGTATCCCTCCCCCTGAAGATCACCTCCTCTTCTACTCTCCATCTTGACATTAAATTGCACGGGCACATTTATGCTTCACACACTCCCTATACTTGGGACTCCATTATATTTCACATTCAAAGGGACCCCCGAATGGCATGGATGCTCAACCTAAGGAATCTTCTACCATTATGAGCAAACGTCCTTGAGGGTTTCGAACAAAAAATTGATACAAGTCCCGTGTAGTGAATATGGTCAGCGGTTGAAACTCGTTTGTTGTTCCCATTTAAGGTCACATGATATGGATAATGTGTTTCAAATATGGTCAACATCTATCCTTTATCATTATCACCACCCCCATATGTCTCAGGCATTGAGTGTAGTGGATTATTCTGCCCCACTATCTCTTCAAGCTTCGGTCTGCCTCAGGCAGGAGTGTGATTCCAGCTATCAGAATCTTATATAATGGGGAGAGCCTAGTCCTACTCTTTGTTTCCCACAACTATAATTTCTCACATGGTCTTAGGAGTTATGATATGGCAATTCCTGCATGAGAGGTCATATGGCTATAGTTGGCCGGGATGCCAAGCCTCAGGCCCCTCAAACATTTCGGTTCCTTTGCCAGAGTGTTCATTCGTGGTTGTATGATGTGGTATGATCTTATTACCTCATTCACCTTAGGATACTCATCAATCCATACACATCCATCCTTGGGGTACCTTTCCCCTATTTGCGTCATTTCTGTATGATGATAAATTATGTAACATCCTTTTCCTAAGAACTACATATGGATTGATTCCCATCCTTATGGGATACGTAGGACTACTTGAACATCTGGTCTTTAGATCCAAACCCATATTTTAGAAAACTCCCTATCATTCTGGCCTCTTGGCCTGAGTCCTTCTAAGGGAGGGGTACGCGGTGTGGTATGTGCTTGTTTCCCCATTCACGTCGGGTTTGTAACAACCATGCCACATACCTCTCTCTTATGAGTGACATTTTATCCCTTTACCTACACTCATATTTTCGATTAGGCTACTCTTAAGTTGGGTCCCTCGAACCTCTTCGGTGATTCACCAATTTTCCTAGGAGTACTCTGGTTCAGAACCTGGAGTGTCAAATTCTACCTAGACAAGCTTTCACCCATTTTCAGGCTTCGTGTTCCCCTTCATTTGTAATTTCATTATCTTTCACATCTAAAGGGACCCCAAGTGGCCTGGATGCTCGGACCAAGGGATCTACTACCATTACGGGACAACAACCTCGAGGGTTTCGAACAACAAATTGATACAAGTCCCACATTGCGAATATGGTTAGCGGTTGACACTCATTTGTTGTTCCTATTTCAGGTCACATTATATGGATGTTGTGTTTCAAACATGGTCAACAATTATCCTCCATCATCACACCAACCCCATCAAACCTTAAATACCGGTTACATGATTCACATCATTTTCCACCCCATCATGTCCAAGTGGAATTTTGACACTCTTAGTGTTATCACTAAGTGCACAGTTTTACGTTAGGAGGACAAAGTCGCGACAAGGCGTCATTTAGGTCTTCACACTGACTTCCCCTTTACATGTATTCCATGTGTTGCAAAGACATATTCTGCCCTTTTCTCCCACACTGAGTTTGACTCACGTGGGCTTAGGGACTAGATTGAGGTCTGTTCTCTCTTGGAAGAGTTCCGTTTCTTCATGGTTCGAGCTCTAAGACCTTAAACTAATATCTCCTTATACGCCATCTTCTAGAACTACGTCTAGCTTGATTACCATGCTCATGAGATATATAGGAACGCTCGAACATCTCTTCTTTAGGTCTAGTGCAAATTTCACTAATTATCACTTTTGTTCAGCCTTTTAGGCCCCGACCTGTATATGTTTTCATGGTGTAGCGTGTGTGGACTTATTTCTTCATTCACATCAGGTTTGCAAGAGATGCACTATGTTCTTCCATTCTGAGATCTAGTCTCTCCTTCACCATATTCTATAACCTTTTTTGGCCCCTCTATCCAAGGTTTCTTTCCTAGAATCGCATGTAGTGTGATGTAGACCTTGTCCTCATTCACATCGGGCATGCTTTATCATGACGTGCACATCCTCTCTTAATCCTCATATCTCTTGTATATGTCTGAGCCATATGACTTTAAACTATGCTGCCTAGTCCCACATGAATTTAAACTGTTGCATCTGTAATTCATGACATTAAAATGCATGGTTGGTCCCATCACATGACTCTAAACTGTGACCTTATCATCCTAGCCACACGATGAAAAAAATGGCACTACATCATGGGGTCCTTATTAAAGAGGACATCATGTTTGGTATTGGTCACACACCATAAAATTTTTCAATGCTTTCATACAACTTGATTCTTATCGCGATGCCTGGAATTTCTATCCTAGGTCCATCGCTTCACAAAAAAAACCACACATTCATCCTAAATTACAAACAAGATCTATCAAATGCTGCTTCTTTTGGTGCGAGGGCCAGACCCGCACGACCTTATTATCTCTAGCGCTGGTATCTTACCATTCCACCTTCAGAACTATGTATATCTTGATTCGTATCCTAATATAGTACGTAGGAACATCCGAGAACTTTGCCTCAGGCCCAGCCTAACTTTCACTTTTGGTCCCCTGACCTAGAAGTTTACCGGGGGCACATTGTGGTGATACAGAATCCCACTGTCCTCATTCACGTCGAGTTTAGTAATTAATTCACCATGTGTCTCCCTCCTTTGGTTTCATCTTTGGTCCGAGATCTATGACCATAAACTAAGACCACTTCACGTAATTTCTACAAGATGTTAAACTGCATGACATCCTCCAGAACTATGTATGGCTTGATTCCCATCTTCATGGGATATGTAGGAACTCCCAGACATTCCGTCTGCAGGTCCAGTCCCAGGAATCTAAAATTCTACCCCCTCTCTTTAGCCCCTTGAACCAATATTTATTGGTAGCATGTGATGTGGATAGTACCTATACTGTCCTCATTCACATCGAGTTTCTCAATAGCTGCACAATGTGCCTCCCATGTCTTTTCCCAACCTGGTTCCAGTTTTATGACCCTAAACTAAATCTCCCTATGGGAACTACACATCACGTTTGGATCCTTCACCTCCCTATGCACAATCCATTAAATCAATACCCCTCCTTAATGGCCCATACTACGACCATTAAGTAGGAAGTGTGCAAACTCAGGATCCTTGTCCTTGGAGGGGTACTCGAATACCTCTATCTGATACGTCTTATTATCATACTCAAACGTGTTGTGACAAAGAGGCTGAAGTGTGGAATTTTCACGGGGACATTCCCCTCATTCCATGTCCAAGATTCGTGAGCCCGTTATTTGGCTCCTCATCCCATTCCACGTCTGAAGGGACCCCCTTTACATCCCGGTATCATGCCACATTGGCTTACCTATCATCTTAGGCCAACATCCCTAAGGACCTCAGACGACATTTGAGTCAGGTCCTGTGTTTCGAACATGGTCAACGATCAAACCTCATTTTTCTATCCCCATTTCTGGCTAACACGATATGGATATTGTGTTTTAAATATAGTTAAAAGTTATCCCCTATCATCATGCCATCATTAATGTGAGCCAGATATCGAGCATCGTGATTCAAAATTTTCCACTTCCTTATGTTCAAGTGGAATTCCAACATACTCAGCTTTACCCCTTCGCGCATATAGGTGCGTTAAGTAGGCATGTTAGCATTCTGGGGATGTCACTCACCTAGCGTCCCACTACACCTAATGTGCGCCTCCTAGTACGAGGAAAGTCCCATCACCATTGCTTGTTTCCCACATCGACCATGATTCACTTGGGATTAGTAGTTTTGGTTGGACGTTTACTGGAGAAGCCATGTCACACATGTCTTTCATCATCTTGCATGACATTAAATTGTGCTCTCAGAACTACATACGGCTTGATTCCCATTCTAATGGGGTATATAGGAACATCCGGGAACCTTTCCTCCAGCCCATCCTAACTTTCACTTTTGGTCCCTTGACCTGAAAGAAAACTTCCTCCTGGGATACGTGGTGTATTGTGAACTTCTTGGGTTGTCTTTTACATCGGGTTTATGGATACCACATCATGTGCTCCCTTCCTGTGATATTATCTTTCACTCCCTATCATATTGTATGAAATTAAATAGCACGAGTCCATATTTCCTCAATTCATGACACTAAACTATGGTTCTATCCTAAACAAGTTTAGGATACCCTATATTAGTCATGGGATGCACCAGATCCCTTCCTAGAGAGGGTTTCCCCAATCAGTTTTGGATTTCGGCCACACTATGCATCAGAACTATATTTGGCTTGATTCTCATCCTTATGGGATACGTAGTGATGCCCATGCGTTTCACCTTGGGCCCAGCTCTAGGGTCATTGACCCTTCTGACCCTTCAGGCCCGATCGTGGTCTAGGCAGTATGAACTTTAAACTATGTGCATCGTCCTCATCGTATGGCGTTTAAACTACGTGTCTATCATCCTTATTGGTATGATGTAAAACTACAGAGCATTCTAGGTCCTTGCCAGAGAGGTCCTTTTTGTAAGTATGTTTGATCCCTGATCAGAAAGATACGCCCACCTAATGTGTTTCCACCATGGTGGCGTGATTTCAAGAGTGTTGGACTCCATTCAAACAACCCATAACTCCACACTTCAAGCTTTACATTCCCTTTATTTGGACCCTCGTCCTCTTTCATGTCTAAAATAACCCCCTAACAGTATGGATGATTAGACTATGGCTCACCTATAGTCATGGGACAATGTTCCGGAAGACTAATGGGTAGCATTTTGAGTCAGGCACCATTTTTCAAACATGGTCAACGGTCGACCCTCGTTTGTTATATCCATTCTAGGATAATATAATAAGGATCCTGTGTTTTGAATGTGGTCAATGGTTATCCTTTATTTTCACACCACCCCCACAATGTTCCGAATCTTGGGTATTGTGATTCACACTTTCCACTCCCCTATGTTTGGATTAATTCCAAACGCCCTTGGCGTTACCCTGCTCATTCACTAGAGCACACTAGGAAGATGACACGTTGATTGTTCTAAGGTCTTCATCTTCCAATCGGGCCTCTCCCTTTCTTCCCAGAAATTTAGGTTGGTTGTTCCAAACCCAGATTCCCAAATCTTGGTTTTCACTCTTTTATTCAGATGGAATGAAAAGGTGGTCAACCCTTGTTTCTCGCATCGGGGCTGACCCACGTGATCTTAGGGACTGATCACTTGATGTTCCATGAATGTAACAGAAATTAAATAGACCAAAAAACAAATAATAGAACTATTGCATGCATCTAACATAAATAATAAAATCATGAAATTGCGTTACAAAGTTACATGCATCACAGTACCCTAGGGTCGACCCCTCCCATGTACAGGTTGACCCTATCAAAAGAGAGTTGCAGCTCCGCCACCCTCTGGCTTGTGGAATTAGGGTTTGCTGTCACCTATTTAGTTCCCGCTCCTCCTCAAAAGCAATGGGCACAATTCATCAGACACGATCCGAGCCTGATCCTCGTTGGTTTGGATGATGGTCATCTCCTCTGAGGCTTGCCTCATGCACTCTTCAACATCCTTCAGCTTGGACTTCAGCCGTGATATAATCACCGATTGCATGTTGAAGAAAGTAGAATGCTCATCTACCCAGACGTGCAGATTCTAAATCTCACTTCTAGCCTCCTGGATCCTCTTGATGTTCACCACTTTTCTCCGTTGCCAACCCACACTAAGGCCGCAGTCATATTCTCAAATCTAATCCGCTATGAGATCTCAGATGAGAATGTGAGGATGCTGGGCATCCACTCCTCTAGCACACAGTTCACATAGTGGTGAACGAAGTCTCTCTATATGGTCTATCCATTGTGCTTGAGGGGTGTCTTCGATAAAGTGCTTGATCAGCTTCCATGACCGACGAAAGACTATATTTCTATCCTCTTCATTAGATGGCATCACATCCTAGTCTATGGGGCTAGAAGACTCATACGTAGGGAACACCCCCAAGAACTTATCCGTAGGGTCTGCATATGGTGTTCGATCAGGTATGCAAGGACTCGTGCTGTCTGATCGATCTTTATCAGCGAATCCTACCTCAATAATTTCAAGCTTTACCCTAATAACGGTCCCACCGATGATCGGGAGCACCACAGCCTGTTCAGTGTGAGTGTCCACTTCCATGACCACCAACATTCCCCTGGGAAAGGTGTTGCTGGGAGTACCAACCAACCTTACTAAGGTATCCCACACCATTTGAAGAACTGTGCATACTAAGAAGTGAACAGATTTCAGTTAACCTGATCAATGGGTGGAAGACATGTATTCTATACAGGGGACTTACAGAGATAAAATTTCCTGTCTCTCTCCTAGGTGGTTTCTATAGAGACTCCGAGGCATGGCCCTTTGTATATTATTGGGAAGTTTGAAAACTCTGTAGGAACCACTTTAGGTGTCCTGGCCCCGCTGGATGCGGTAATCACCATAGCCACGAGTGTATATCCTGAATTCCCCGCATCTGCATCTACTGAGGGGCGAGAATGGGTTCTACGTATATGGACCACTAGCACAGTTCAAATATTACTGAGGGGTCCAAAGTAACCTGGAAGAAGATCTTGGGTAAGGGACTCAGGTTTTTACAACAAGAGCCTCTGTAAACTATTCAATTTATGTGTTTGAATCAAAAAATTCACCCTCCTCCAAAGGGATCCCTCTACTGACCTCCTCCCCCCAGGAAGACTCATCTGATTCTTTCGTCAAAGGGAAGCACTCCCTCAGTTCACCAGCCGACAATGGTGGAGGGGTCGTAAAATCCAACAACACCTTTACCCGATATGTCATTAAACACGAGGCACCACGAGGGTGCACAAATTTCTCCAAATTAGCCAGGTATTGCTCCGCCTCTGCCTAGGATACTACAAAGCTGGCCCTGACAGGGATGATTCCCATAAAATCCATCCTGAGATGGTTCATGTGATGCCACATCTCATACAGGTTGAGAAATTACCGGTTGACAACCCAGATGTCTCAAGCTTCCAAGAAGACGGTGTTCTCAGGCATGTCTATAGGGTGTTTCCGCTTCCCTGAAGCTCGAGTGGATATCATGAAGAATCCCCTTAGTGGCCTCCCCTCTGGATGAATCTGCTCCTCTGGGACTGTTGGGTCTACTACTGTCGCTTGATCTGCTACTATATCCCCTTCAACCAGTGTGGGACTCGCCGCCACTGCAGCCTCACCAACACAAGTCGTCCTCGCCACCTTTAGGCCCCGACCTTGAGGTTGGGGAGGAACCACATCGCTGGCCCGAACAGTTGGCTGCTTCAATATCTCCCCAGGGTAGGCCGCCTAACAACTTTTGACACACTTCTTCATGAGTCTGAAGATGGTCATGGGAAGAGGTATCTCATTCCATATCTTCCCATCTTCTCATGTGAACATGAGGCACATCTGCCTCATCACGCACGGGTGGTCCTCATAGAGCTCCCCCAAATAGACTTGTGGGTTCAGTCGCTGCATGCACTGAAATCGCCTTCCAAATCAATGCGGGGTGTATGGATCACATAGGGACTCATGGTCCACCTGCGCCACTAGGACTCCACCTCGAAAGGCTATGAGGTAGGATCGATGATCTTCCATTCCCCAGCTGTCATCAGTGAACATGCCTATTGGAAATGAGAACAGGTGGAAATTGAACTCATCTACCTTTTAGACCCAGTTTAGTACCACCTACACGGTCAACTTGGCCAGAAAGCTCCCCACAACATACAAAATGTATGGGTGGAAGTTTGATCCTGGAGGGGAGATGGGGTTTGGATATTCATAGACCCCCCGGACATGTGCCGCTATCCATCCATACAAGAGGTAGAATGGCCCACATATTCTATATGTCTTATTCCCCTCGCTGATATACCACATCATCTTGTACATCTTGGCAAGCATCGGGATCCCATAATTGACCCATCCTCTTATCTCCATCAAGGATGCCATGATAAACATTCTTGGTCACATGACCATGTTTGTGTCTCTCACCGGCAGGATCAAACCACAGATGAGCATCGCAATGAATGAAGCCAACCTGACAACCGGTTACTACTCAGTACTGACATTGAAGCCCCACATCTTACACTATAACGACCCATACTTTACATACATTTTTAATACTTCAAAAATTGAAGCACACTTATTACAACATATGATAAAACCACAAAGGACCGTATAGGTATAGTGTCTTTAGAAACTGGGAAACATAAACAACTGGTTCATAAATCTTCTACAGTGTCTCCCATTTATTTCATCATATCTAGGGTCCCTTTTAGCATATTCTACTTAATATCCATCTTCCTGACCTGGGGAAAAGAAAACATAAAAGGGTGAGCTCAAATGCTCAGCAAGGGCAAATAAAGGAAATAAAAATCATATCATATCTTTTTGAAAATCAAAACCTGCAAAAGAGATCATAATATCTTAACATGGAATAAATCATAGAAGTGAAAATGAGATCCCCATAAAACTTGAAACTTTGTGGCATGCACACATAATCATGGAAAATCATTTCTTGTTAGTCATGACTCATTGCCAAGACTATCTTAGTGGACAAAGTCCCTTTCTGAACCGAGTTCACTCCTCGTTTCAGTCCTGTATCACTGAACCGAAATAACCTTCCGTTCCAGCCATGTCTATCTCATGAGATATAAAATCTTTACCCAATGCATTGGAGGGAGATATAGGTCCCACCCATCTTATAATGAATCCTTTCTTATGTGTGCCACATAATCATAAAACATACATCATAGCGTAACACATGTAATAAAAATGGAATTCTTAAACAACATGACATCATAAAACAATTCATATAAGATAAAGGAATTCATAAAAATAATTCCATCACAACATGATCAAATCAATGTAATAATAGGGATAAAAACAGAACCCTTTATTATCTTAGATGGAAAATAATTTTGATAAAACACTTGAACTCCATTCTTGAGGAAAATATCCTTTCTTCTTCAAAAACATTTTTCCTTTCATAACATGTCATACAACTTTAAAATAAAAGAAGTTGATTAAAAATAAACTTGAAATCTTGTAAAGGAATCTTCTTGGAAATAATGTTTTAAAAATCCATTCTTGCCGTATAAGTTAAAAAAACATTCTTCTCGTACTTTTGTCGAAAAAGTCAAAAAGTACCTCGTACGAAAAATGAAAAAAGATTCCTTTCATACATATTACTAAAAACTCACCGAAGGGTAAAAATGGATTTAAAAAATTGTAGGTGGATGGAAATAATATTACATATTGATGAAACATGGATGTGGATGATAAAATACACCCCAGTAAATACTTACGAATAAACAATCTCGGATAAAAATGAGATTGTGATATTTCCCTTACCTTAGGTCCGATTTGCTTTGTATGTGTCCGAAGCTCCTGTATAATGGTTTAAATAATGTTATTGACTTATTCCAGAATCATACATATTGATATGATATCATATATGGTCATATTCTTAGCTTCTTGTTAGTAATATTTCATTGTTTACTTGTTACTCGGGTCTTTATAACTTTTTGTTCTTATGCGTGTTTTGTCGAATAAATTCTTATTCTTATCTTTAGGTTATAGATAATTCATTTCCAGAATGTTATTAGTGTAGTATATACCATATTCATTCATTCAATTCATTTATATAATCATTATGAAATGAAGATCATGTAGAACGAGTCGCATCACATCGTGGAGACGGTATTCCGTACGTACGCACGAGTGATGATATCGTTCCTATGATCGTGGAATTGTATTGGAGTATATATATATATTATTTCAGTATCAATATTACTTAATAATAATCATATATAGTTACTCATTACACCATTATACCCATCCTTGTAAGGTGATGGTGGAAAATAGATTACACCACGGCGTGGAGACGGTATTCCGTACGTACGCACGCGCGGTGATTTCATTTTTCCGTAGGATGGATAGAAGGTGAATTAGGGTTGTTTAATATTTATAATAACATATCAGTATGTAAGTAATACTGATGTTATTACTTTATCATGAAACAACTAAAGAAGAATAAGTTGAAGAAGAAAGAAATTGAAAAGATCGGTAATGGATATTACCTCTTCTTTGGAACGCCTCTTTGAATCCTCCACTTAAGGAACTAAGATTGGTCTTTGGAGAAGACCAGGACCTCTAGGATTATTCTAGGGAAGTGGAGAGGAGAAAATGGCAGGGGTTGGCCGAGATTGAGGGCTCAAATTGGTGTGAGGAGGAGGGGGAGGAGGTGCCCTTTTATAAGGGAGGAGAGGGGCACCTTAGGAATATCTCAAAATATTATTTTATATTAAAGTCAAAATCGGTTTATAATGGTTCCAAAGGGTCTTATTTCGAAGCTAAAGTGGGGATGGGTCGAAATCCTATCAACCAATAGGATTTAGACAAGTTTAGAGTATTATTTTAACCTTATCAATTAGATTTAACTCTAAGTTAATTAATTTAACTTTTACCGTGTCTTTTTGTTTTCTTTCACTATATGGTTAATACACTTACTATAACATGCCAAACGAACCCCAAATTGTTTATTATTAATATATATATCCTTATCTAAGTCATTTGGCCGAACCTTAGATTTTTAGGAATAAAATAACAATTAATAATATAATATTTGATTTAAAAACTATTTTGTGTCAATTTTGACACTATTTGATATATGATTTTTGTGAAAGTCATAACAGAATTATATGTTCAAACCAAGTTGATTAAATCAACATTAATATATCATAGTAACCTATAAAATTAGTGGAATTCATAAAAAGTCTTAAATTACATTTATTTTGGTATTTATATTATCAATTTTGTCAATATTTCATTAATAAGATAATTACTGCATCATCTTTGTGTCATAAATAAATTAAATTATTTGATGTCTAAAAATTACAAATAAAATACCATCATGTAGGAAATCTTTTTTGCTTTCTAATGAATATTTATAGTCGAATTTATCTTATGTATAACCCCATATTAAAAATTATTTACTTATTAAACTTTGATTTTAACTATTTTAACCCTTCTTTAAATAAATTAATAATAAATGTCCTAATCTAATACAAGTGGGCCTAAATGGTCATATTTTATTCCTAAGTTTGTTTTTGGTCGAATTACACTTGTCCAATAGAATTAGGACATGTGTTAGGGTAATAGTAATATCATATTTACCCTTAGTTACCATATTTACTATTAACCGCGGTAAAAAAAGTAAAAAGTTACTATTCACCAAAAAATTATTTTCATCTCATTGAACCACATTTTAGTCCTTGATATTAACCGTGTCTCTCGGATTTTCGAAATTCCATTCACAGAAGCGGTAAAATTAAGTTTTATGCAAAATTCAGTTTTTAACCTACCACTTAGTGGTTTCACTATTCATCAAAAATTGAAAGTTTTCAGAAAAATACCAAAATTTCACCCTAGGCTAATTTCGATATTCTGAGTCCAAAAATGAAGTCCATTTTGAAAAATAAAATTTATAAAATTTCAAAAAGTGGTTATTACTATTCATAACGACTAGTTTTAATAGTATATTGTTGTTTAGTGAAACTCGGTATTGCGTACGACGCAAGCTATCGAGGAAGGTCGCGATTGCGTGCAAAGCAAGCCAAACAAGTGTTGTGTAGAAAAAGATTCCATAAAAGTCTCGGGTGTTACATTCTACCCCCCTTAAAAGAATTTCGCCCTCGAAATTCGTCACTTTGTAACAAACAGATGAGGATAATTCTCCCTCATCATATCCTCAAGCTCCCAAGTAGCTTCTTCAAGTTGGTGGTTCCTCCATAAAACTTTCACCAAGCGAGTTGTCTTGTTACGTAGGACTTTTTCGCTACGATCCAGAATCTCTATCGGCTGTTCTTCATAAGAAAGATCTTGCTCCAGCGGTACAACTTCTGAGCTGAGTACATGTGAAGGATCTGGTATGTACTTTCTCAGGAGAGATACATGGAACACATCGTGAACTTGAGAGAGATTCGGTGGAAGCGCCAATCGGTAAGCTACCTTCCCAACACGATCCAGTATTTCGAAAGGACCGATATATCTAGGGCTCAACTTCCCCTTCTTTCCAAATCTCATAACCCTCTTCCAGGGAGATATTCGTAAGAACACGTTATCACCCACTTCAAACTCTAGGTCTTTTCTTCGGTTGTCGGCAGAAATTTTCTGTCGACTCTGAGCTGCTCTTATGTGTTGTTGAATAGATCTGACCTTTTCTGCCATTTCATCAATGAGATCAGGTCCTAACATCTTTCTTTCCCCAACTTCATCCCAGCAAGTTGGAGTCCTGCATTTCTTTCCATAGAGAGCTTCATAAGGATCCATCTGAATACTGGAGTGAAAGCTATTATTATAAGAAAATTCTACCAAAGGTAGGTGTTGATCCCAACCTCCTTTGAAATCCATAGAGCAAGCTCTCAACATATCTTCTAGGGTTTGAATTGTTCTCTCAGACTGACCGTCTGTCTGGGGATGATAAGCAGTGTTGAAACTCAACTCTGTATCCAGAGTATGCTGAAGACTTCGCCAGAACTTCGAGGTAAATCTCGGATCTCGATCAGATATAATAGAAAGTGGTACTCCATGCAATCTTACCACTTCCTTTACATATATCCTGGCAAGCTGATCTAGAGAGAAATCCTCTCTAATAGCAATGAAGTGTGCAGACTTTGTAAGATGATCAACTATGACCCAGATAGCATTATTGCCTTTGGATGTTTTAGGAAGTCCTGTGACAAAGTCTATAGTGATGTTTTCCCATTTCCATTCGGGTATGGGTAATGGTTGTAACATCCCCTTAGACTTCTGTCTCTCAGCTTTAACTTGTTGACAAACCAAGCATCGAGAGACATATTCAGCAACATCTCTTTTCATTCCATCCCACCAAAAGTACTCTTTCAGGTCCCTATACATCTTCGTGCTTCCAGGATGAATAGAGAATGATGAACTATGAGCCTCATCCAGCAGCTCATTCTTTAATTCAGGGATGGGAGGAACGCAAACCCGATTATTGAACTTTATTATCCCATCACAATCAAGGTTGAATTCAGGAACATTTCTCACCTTCTTTTGTAACTCGACATCTTCTTTCTGTGCCTCTTTAATCTTCACATGTATAGATGGTTGAACATTCATTTGAGAAAGATAAGATTTTACCCCTTCCATTATAATTCCAAGATCCATCCTTTGTAAATACATAAATATTGGATCTTTTGTGATCCTCATCATGGATAAACTATCATGGTCTTGTCGACTTAATGCATCTTCCACCTTGTTTGCTTTCCCAGGGTGGTAATGGATTGAGCAGTCATAATCCTTAATCAGCTCCAGCCATCTTCTTTGGCGCATATTCAGCTCCTTTTGTGTGAAAATATACTTTAAACTTTTATGATCAGTATAAATATCACACCTTTCACCATAAAGGTAATGCCTCCAAATCTTTAATGCAAAGATTACCGCAGCCAACTCCAAATCATGTGTTGGGTAATTTTGCTCATGGATTTTCAACTGTCGTGAGGCATAAGCTATCACCATATCATTTTGCATAATAACACACCCCAATCCCTTCTTGGATGCATCACTGTAGATCACAAACCTTTCTCCACTACAAGGCAGTGTGAGCACAGGTGCACTGGATAACCTTCTTTTCAACTCCTTGAAATTTTCTTCACATTCTTCCGTCCAGACAAACTTAACTCCTTTCTGAGTCAACTTGGTGAGTGGATTAGATAATCGTGAAAAATCTTTTACAAAACGTCGATAATATCCAGCCAAACCAAGAAAACTTCGGATCTCAGTTACTGTTGTTGGTCTTGACCATCTTTCGATAACCTCTGTTTTTGCTGGATCCACAGATATCCCCTCTTTTGAGATTATATGACCCAAAAATGAAACTTTTTGAAGCCAAAATTCACACTTGGTAAATTTGTCATAAAGCTTCTCTTTTCTCAGGGTCTTCAATATAATTCTCAAGTGATCTTCATGCTCTTCCTTGCTCTTTGAATAGACAAGAATATCGTCTATAAAGACTACCACAAATTGATCAAGATAGTCTCTAAAGACTCTATTCATTAGATCCATGAAGATAGCAGGGGCATTAGTAAGACCAAATGGCATCACTATAAATTCATAGTGTCCATACCTTGTACGGAAAGTCGTCTTTGGTATATCCTCCCTTTTGACCCTTAATTGATGATACCCTGAACGAAGATCAATCTTGGAAAAGTATTGAGCTCCGCGTAGTTGGTCAAATAAGTCATCAATGCGTGGGAGAGGATATTTGTTCTTGATAGTGATCTTGTTAAGTTCTCGATAATCAATGCAAAGTCTCATTGATCCATATTTCTTCTTAACAAATAGAACAGGTGCTCCCCAAGGTGACGCACTAGGGCGTATGAATCCCTTATCAAGATTCTCTTGGAGTTGCTTCTTCAATTCCTGCAACTCAATTGGGGCCATTCTATAAGGTGTCTTTGAAATAGGCAAAGTACCCGGTACGAGTTCTATTGAAAACTCAACTTCACGATTTGGTGGAAGACCCGGTAATTCATCCGGAAAGACATCATCAAACTCCCGTACAATGGGCATATTCTTAATCGTGAGTTTCTCACCAACCATTTGAGATAAATAACCTTCATTGAGTGGAATCAATACCCATAAGATGGAAGAAATTTCCACTGGAAGGTTATGTTCATCCTTGCATTGATAGACGATCGTAGATTGATCTGGAATATGAAATGTGACTTCCCTTCTTTGGCAATCGATATGATCTCCATGTAGAGAAAGCCAATCCATGCCAAGAATCACATCAAATTCCACTAAAGGAAGGATCACAAGATTTGCAGGAAGCACTTTCCCACAAACTTCGATCGGAGAAGAATTATAAACTTTTGATGAGATTGATGTGCCATTAGGTGTTGTCACAGCTAACTCAACATCTAATTGTTGAGGTAATACGGTGATACCCTTAGAAAAGTCTTCAGAAATAAAAGAGTGGGTGGATCCAGAATCAAATAAAACATTTTCTACTTTAGAGTGGATGGTAAGTGTACCTTTCACCACATCGTTATCGTACTCCACATCGCTGATAGAAATTGCATGTGACTTTCCTTTGTCTTTCGCCTTAAGAGTTTGTTGACGTCGACCATCATCATCAACCCTTGGATTTGGGCATTGATTGGCATAATGCCCCATCTCCTTGCACTTGAAACATTGAAGTGTAGTAGGTTCATTCTGTGTATCCCTTCCTTTGTTTGCGTCATTAGACATCTTCTTCCCATTATCACGGCATTCAAATGACCGATGACCTTCTTTTCCACATTTAAAACATTTACTTGTCCCTTTAAGACAACTCCCTCCATGTTTCTTTCCACACTTTGAGCATAAGGAAAAGCTCATCTTCTTTTCCGTGTGCTCTTTAGATTTTTCTTTGAATTCCATCTTCCTCTTCTTATCAAACCCATGTGACTGATGGGTTACTCCAATCTCCATCTCGACTTTGAGAGCACATCGAACGATTTCCTCGTAGCTATTGAAGTCCCTTATGGCTAACGCCCTTCGAAGACTTGGTTTTAAGCCACTAAAGAATCGATCGATCTTACTCTCAGGTTGGATAATAATACCAGAAGCGTACCTTGCAAGTCTTGTAAAATTTGCTTCATAGGTACCAACAGATTCATCATCCCTTTGCTTCAGTTCAAGAAACTCTTTCTCCATCTTTGTTCGGAGAATACGAGGGAAGTACTTATTGAAAAATAAGTTCTTGAACTCGTCCCATTCCATAGACTCAATTTCATCCCTTTGCCTCGTATTCTTAACAAGATTCCACCATTGATCAGCATCTCCTTCCAAACGATACACTGCTAGGATGACTTTATCATGCTCAGAACATTGAAGAACTGAAAATATCTTTTCAGTAGTACTAATCCATTGTTCAGCAACTAATGGATCAGTAGACCCGCTGAAAGAAGGTGGACGCTGCCTCATGAAGGATTCAACAGAATGTTGCTCCCTCCTTTGCTCGTTTGGAAATCCTGCATAATTCATAGCTTGAGATAGTTGTGTGAGCATGGCTACAAGATTTTGCATTCCAGCTCCCATATCGTTTGGTTGCTCAGGGGGACAATCATTTCATTTCCCATCGCATTCCGCATTAACACGGTTCCTTCGGGTTCCAGCCATTGACTAAAACCAAGAAGAATAGTGTGAGCAACACTAATTATAATAGGAAACCACATAATTCAAGAATAAAATTTTCATGATTATGGTCTTATCCTAGGTTATTCAAGGCCATTTCTAAAACACTAAGATTGTGTTCTATGCTTAGACTTATCCTTAGGGTTCTTACTAAGGCTTTCACATCCTAGTTTCCAAAGGTTGACTATACCATTCCTCTGATACCAACTATAACGACCCATACTTTACATACATTTTTAATACTTCAAAAATTGAAGCACACTTATTACAACATATGATAAAACCACAAAGGACCGTATAGGTATAGTGTCTTTAGAAACTGGGAAACATAAACAACTGGTTCATAAATCTTCTACAGTGTCTCCCATTTATTTCATCATATCTAGGGTCCCTTTTAGCATATTCTACTTAATATCCATCTTCCTGACCTGGGGAAAAGAAAACATAAAAGGGTGAGCTCAAATGCTCAGCAAGGGCAAATAAAGGAAATAAAAATCATATCATATCTTTTTGAAAATCAAAACCTGCAAAAGAGATCATAATATCTTAACATGGAATAAATCATAGAAGTGAAAATGAGATCCCCATAAAACTTGAAACTTTGTGGCATGCACACATAATCATGGAAAATCATTTCTTGTTAGTCATGACTCATTGCCAAGACTATCTTAGTGGACAAAGTCCCTTTCTGAACCGAGTTCACTCCTCGTTTCAGTCCTGTATCACTGAACCGAAATAACCTTCCGTTCCAGCCATGTCTATCTCATGAGATATAAAATCTTTACCCAATGCATTGGAGGGAGATATAGGTCCCACCCATCTTATAATGAATCCTTTCTTATGTGTGCCACATAATCATAAAACATACATCATAGCGTAACACATGTAATAAAAATGGAATTCTTAAACAACATGACATCATAAAACAATTCATATAAGATAAAGGAATTCATAAAAATAATTCCATCACAACATGATCAAATCAATGTAATAATAGGGATAAAAACAGAACCCTTTATTATCTTAGATGGAAAATAATTTTGATAAAACACTTGAACTCCATTCTTGAGGAAAATATCCTTTCTTCTTCAAAAACATTTTTCCTTTCATAACATGTCATACAACTTTAAAATAAAAGAAGTTGATTAAAAATAAACTTGAAATCTTGTAAAGGAAGCTTCTTGGAAATAATGTTTTAAAAATCCATTCTTGCCGTATAAGTTAAAAAAACATTCTTCTCGTACTTTTGTCGAAAAAGTCAAAAAGTACCTCGTACGAAAAATGACAAAAGATTCCTTTCATACATATTACTAAAAACTCACCGAAGGGTAAAAATGGATTTAAAAAATTGTAGGTGGATGGAAATAATATTACATATTGATGAAACATGGATGTGGATGATAAAATACACCCCAGTAAATACTTACGAATAAACAATCTCGGATAAAAATGAGATTGTGATATTTCCCTTACCTTAGGTCCGATTTGCTTTGTATGTGTCCGAAGCTCCTGTATAATGGTTTAAATAATGTTATTGACTTATTCCAGAATCATACATATTGATATGATATCATATATGGTCATATTCTTAGCTTCTTGTTAGTAATATTTCATTGTTTACTTGTTACTCGGGTCTTTATAACTTTTTGTTCTTATGCGTGTTTTGTCGAATAAATTCTTATTCTTATCTTTAGGTTATAGATAATTCATTTCCAGAATGGTATTAGTGTAGTATATACCATATTAATTCATTCAATTCATTTATATAATCATTATGAAATGAAGATCATGTAGAACGAGTCGCATCACATCGTGGAGACGGTATTCCGTACGTACGCACGAGTGATGATATCGTTCCTATGATCGTGGAATTGTATTGGAGTATATATATATTATTTCAGTATCAATATTACTTCATAATAATCATATATAGTTACTCATTACACCATTATACCCATCCTTGTAAGGTGATGGTGGAAAATAGATTACACCACGGCGTGGAGACGGTATTCCGTACGTACGCACGCGCGGTGATTTCATTTTTCCGTAGGATGGATAGAAGGTGAATTAGGGTTGTTTCATATTTATAATAACATATCAGTATGTAAGTAATACTGATGTTATTACTTTATCATGAAACAACTAAAGAAGAATAAGTTGAAGAAGAAAGAAATTGAAAAGATCGGTAATGGATATTACCTCTTCTTTGGAACGCCTCTTTGAATCCTCCACTTAAGGAACTAAGATTGGTCTTTGGAGAAGACCAGGACCTCTAGGATTATTCTAGGGAAGTGGAGAGGAGAAAATGGCAGGGGTTGGCCGAGCTTGAGTGCTCAAATTGGTGTGAGGAGGAGGGGGAGGAGGTGCCCTTTTATAAGGGAGGAGAGGGGCACCTTAGGAATATCTCAAAATATTATTTTATATTAAAGTCAAAATCGGTTTATAATGGTTCCAAAGGGTCTTATTTCGAAGCTAAAGTGGGGATGGGTCGAAATCCTATCAACCAATAGGATTTAGACAAGTTTAGGGTATTATTTTAACCTTATCAATTAGATTTAACTCTAAGTTAATTAATTTAACTTTTACCGTGTCTTTTTGTTTTCTTTCACTATATGGTTAATACACTTACTATAACATGCCAAAAGAACCCCAAATTGTTTATTATTAATATATATATCCTTATCTAAGTCATTTGGCCGAACCTTAGATTTTTAGGAATAAAATAACAATTAATAATATAATATTTGATTTAAAAACTATTTTGTGTCAATTTTGACACTATTTGATATATGATTTTTGTGAAAGTCATAACAGAATTATATGTTCGAACCAAGTTGATTAAATCAACATTAATATATCATAGTAACCTAGAAAATTAGTGTAATTCATAAAAAGTCTTAAATTACATTTATTTTGGTATTTATATTATCAATTTTGTCAATTTTTCATTAATAAGATAATTACTGCATCATCTTTGTGTCATAAATAAATTAAATTATTTGATGTCTAAAAATTACAAATAAAATACCATCATGTAGGAAATCGTTTTATCTTTCTAATGAATATTTATAGTCGAATATATCTTATGTATAACCCCATATTAAAAATTATTTACTTATTAAACTTTGATTTTAACTATTTTAACCCTTCTTTAAATAAATTAATAATAAATGTCCTAATCTAATCCAAGTGGGCCTAAATGGTCATATTTTATTCCTAAGTTTGTTTTTGGTCGAATTACACTTGTCCAATAGAATTAGGACATGTGTTAGGGTAATATTAATATCATATTTACCCTTAGTTACCCTATTTACTATTAACCGCGGTAAAAAAAGTAAAAAGTTACTATTCACCAAAAAATTATTTTCATCTCATTGAACCACATTTTAGTCCTTGATATTAACCGTGTCTCTCGGATTTTCGAAATTCCATTCACAGAAGCGGTAAAATTAAGTTTTATGCAAAATTCAGTTTTTAACCTACCACTTAGTGGTTTCACTATTCATCAAAAATTGAAAGTTTTCAGAAAAATACCAAAATTTCACCCTAGGCTAATTTCGATATTCTGAGTCCAAAAATGAAGTCCATTTTGAAAAATAAAATTTATAAAATTTCAAAAAGTGGTTATTACTATTCATAACGGCTAGTTTTAATAGTATATTGTTGTTTAGTGAAACTCGGTATTGCGTACGACGCAAGCTATCGAGGAAGGTCGCGATTACGTGCAAAGCAAGCCAATCAAGTGTTGTGTAGAAAAAGATTCCATAAAAGTCTCGGGTGTTACATACACCGTCTATTCTCTAAGAGCCATCAGTACGAGTGATACTTGCCACATTGAGCCCCCTTCGGGAAAGTCTGGGGCCTCACAGGGAACTACCTATTTTACGAGAAGTTCAAGAACTGCTTAAACCACTGTTTGATGTGGACATCCCTAACTTACTGCTTGTCCTCTCTTGGAACTAGGTTCATTAATGCCATAGACAGTGGTGGCATTTGATCTGGATCCTCCCACGCACCCATAAAAAGGAAAAACTCATCATGCATCGCCCCCAATATTGGGATCCCCGAGATCTGATGCAGGTCCCATAAACTGATGCCGACCTCTCCATGGTGAAAATGAAAGGTATTGGTCCTCAATGAACATCTGATCAGCAACTCTGGAATCAGTTTCTTTAGCTGATATATGTGGAATTGGGAGGCCCATGCCACCTCATACATGCCCACTCTTCTTATATCTTCCCCTAATTCCTCGCACGAGGCACCTAACAAGTAGGCCCAGACCCATTCATCTGTGAAGTTTCCGCCCTGGTGTAGATCCCACCCGTCGGACAACTCCTTTTCTAGGTTCCTCAAGGATACCTTCAAGATAGTATGTTACATTGGGGAGATGCCTCCAACTATAGTTCCTTCCCATCAACATTGTTCATATGATTATACAGACAGTCAGCATTGACATGAGTAATGTCCTACCAGGCATGGCCGTCAGTTTCCCTGAACCACTGGCGCTGATACGACGTGCTTCTGAACTAGTAAGCTGGTTCATCCCTACTCGCTTCATGGATGAAGATGTTATCCATCAGGCCAAATCCATACAGATGCATCCTCCTACACATGGGATAGTCCTTCTGGATTTCTGATAGCTGTGCCACTAGAGAGTTATGGTCAGAATGGATTTACAAAAAATCCTCTATACCTGAGAAATCCGCCATATCATACCTCCAAGTAGCATCCACAAGGAACCCCCTGACAGCCTCTTTGTGATCCATTCAGTTTTTTAGGTTTGGAAATTTTTTGTTTTGGTTCGCGAAGCTCTTTCACAGATCTCATTCGTGAAGACCATTCATGGAGCCCTGCCCTGGACTTCAGATGCAAGACGTAGAGCACACCATTTCGAAGTAAAAGAATCACTATGCGCAATAAAGTGGAAGGCCTGATTCGTGGAGAGTAATCACGGAGTACATGGAGCTTCGCGAATCGAGAGTGCTAAGTTCCAAAATGCGGAGTTGAGAAAGGAAACAAGATAGGTCATCCTCACTATCTATAGGAAATAACCCATTGTGCATCGTGGCGCGTCAGACCACGATGAGCATCGTGGTGCTCTCATCCCGTGCGCCGCCCCTACGCCTCACGAGCCTCCTTTATGACCACTCTTCATGATTGGACAAGGAGTTTTGGTGATTAACCCTCAGACTTTGACCCTCGTTTTCTCCTCAAATCAATGTCTAGGGGGGGCATTTTTTGGCACCAAAATTTGGGAAGAGGATGAAAAAATGGAAGAACTTTGGGATAGGATCATGAAGCATGTTCGTGGAGCCCCACAACACCACAAACGACATGAAGCTCCCCAATTTTGTGAAGATACTGCGGAGAAAGGAGACGGAAGGCTCTACGAACCCATATGATGTTTGTGAAGCTGCCACAGAGAAAAGAGGTAGGAGGCTCCACGAACCCATTTTAAGTTTGCAAAGCCACCGTGGAGCAAGGAGGTGGGAGGATTTATGAACCCGTATGATGTTTACCAAGCCGCTGTGGATCAAGGAGGCAGAAGGCTCCACAATTACGAAAACATTCCACGTGTCTTCATGTTTAGTATTCTCTGTTTCATGATGCCTCTTGCCTATAAATACTGGGTTCCCCTCGAGACCAAATGATGTATCCTTCGAACTTTCATCTTATCAGATCTTAAATCGCGAAGAAATTTCTGCTTAGTGTACCATGAGATCTTCAAGTAACTTTAGCATCACGAAGTGCCTCTTCCTTTAGTTGAATTTAGACCCTCTTCAAAGAGGGATGCCCTTCATGGAGCCCACGGGCCTCCGCGAAGGAAGGGGATCTCCAAGAAGACTCGTGTATTCATGGATCACTTATGCTTCCGAAATACCCTCTATGCACATGTGATCCATAGGCTAAGGCAGGGTCACTATGCTACGCGAAGCACATCGCTTTGAAATGATACGCTTCATAGGGAACTCTTGCTTCACGAAGCACTACTCCATGAATGTCTTTCCACTTCACGAAGAACCTTACATATGCACCTATTTATTATGCTTAGGCTAGAACACTTCACTTCGCAAATAACACCCATTCGTGAATCCCCTCCACTACCTGGAGCACTAGAGCTTCACGAGGCTCCTACCTATGAACCCCTTTGCTTCATAACTCCTTTTCCCGTGCGACCCTCTAAGTTTGCATGAAGTGATTTCAAAGTCCTTTGGGTGGTATTTCCCATTGTGTTGCTTAGCCTTATTCTTCTTTACATAGGCACTCTAACACTTATTTATTTTTTTCATAGCCATTCTAACACGAACCCCTCATTAGATCGCTCCACAACACCCCCACACCATGGAGTTGCTAATTCCTTCCCTTCCCCAAGGGTGGGTGGGTATCAGTTATGTATGTCCTAGGGGTGTGGAGTGAACCCGCCTCATCCGAGATGTAGGACGTTAAACTACCAAGCACCATCCTCCTCAACACATGACGTTATACTATGAACCCACCCCATGCATCATCCACGGGGTGCCCCATCTCAAACATTATTTATGCTCACTCATCTCCATGAGAGCATGATCTTCCCTACATGGAATGATATCTTCTTTGCTAGAGTGGCATCTGTTTATGGGGGATGGGAAACCTCCTTAGTGTAATCCCCTATCCTTTCTTACAGGAGGTGGTACCCTTACTCCTCCTTTCTTCTTCCAGGCCAAGGACCAAAGGGGGAATGGGTACCAGGACCTTCATTATCCCATCCATATCCCTTTGGTCTTTGTCGCCACCTATGCCTCTATCCTAGAGTAATTCCCAATCTCCATCTTCCTAGGATGCTAACCACATGTAATCCACTGTTTCCTCTTTGTGATGTTAACCATACGTAATCCCCTGTTTCTTATTTGGGATGCGAACCATGCATAAGCCCCTATTTCATTTCTTGGGTGGCTAACCATGTGTAAGCCCCATTCCACTTCCAAGGACACACATTTCATGACATGATAGTTAGGTCTTTACTGCCTCTTGTTTCTCACACCGAGCATGAATCACATAGTCTTAGAGCAAGCATTGACCATGGAATCCTCTATGAGCCACCCTAGAGTGTAATCCCCAACACCGTCCCAAACTACGTGGACTTTGATCCTTGCCAAGGCAAGGTACGTAGGAAGCCTCCCAGAGGTCCAAACCCAACAACCATTGGTCCTGACTCTCTTCACGTTGGTTCACAAACACATCTCCCTAACTACATGGACTTTGATCCTTGCCAAGGCAAGGTATGTAGGAAGCCTCCCAGAGGACCAATCCCAACAATCATTGGTCCCGACTCCCTTCACATCAGTTCACCAACACGTCTCCCAAACTATGTGTACTTTGATCTTTTCCAAGGGAAGGTACATAGGAAGACTCCCAGAGGTCCAAGCCCAATAACCATTAGTCCCTAATCCCTTCACATCGGTTCACCAACATGTCTCCCAAACTACATCGACTTTGATCCTTTCCAAGGCAAGGTACATAGGAAGCCTCCCAAAGTTTCAATCCCAATAACCATTGGTCCTGACTCCCTTCACATTGGTCCAACAAAACCCATTGGTCCCAACCACTCTACATCGGTCCACCCCCATCCTGCATGATGATAATCTGTGCGCCCCTTTTGTCCTGTATAACACTAAAATGTCCCCCAATCAACAGTAAGCCGTTGTCAATCCCAATCAGCAGTAAGAAATTTTCAACCCAACTTGACGGTAAGTCGTCGTGTTCCACAATCTACGGTAATCTATTGTAGTCCCCTTATTTGGGACCCACATCTCTGGTCCACCCCCATGGATTCAGACCAACCCCAGGCTGCTTACCAGGCATAAGCTCCATTATATCATCGAGTCATTGTCCTCTGAGCACACTTGATTCAATTCCACCATTCTGAACTACGTGGAATTTGATCCATGCCAAGGTAAGGTATCTAGGAAGCCTCCCTAGGGTTCAAGCCCATCAACCATGTATCATCCTAGTCTTTCCCTCAAGCATATGTGTTTTGGGAAGGTCATGCCCCAATTCAGAGGTTCCACTTCCTCTAGGCCCCTTCCACATGGGTTGCCTCCTTAGGTGTCCCATCACCTCACTGAACTATGCAGACTTTGATTCCTTGCCATGAGGGTACGTAAGAAGTCTCTTCGAGGTTCAATCCCAACATCACAGTCTCCCTCGAGTCAAATCCTTCTCATTATCCATCCACTTCACTTAACCATCCATTATCCATCTTGATTCTTACCCGGGACACCACATCCCGGTGAGATCATGTCAATTGACCACCTAGCATCAATGTTCCCTCTAGGGGTGTCACCCATATGATCCACTCTAGTCAGTGTTCCGATCAGTCAGATCCATCTCCACTAGATGTTAAACCTGTGACATACCCTATGTTAAATATGGGAAGCTAAGGAAAACCTAAGAGACATACCTATGTCATATAATTCCCCGCATTCAATGTGAGATGCCTCAGGATTCCGTGCCCTTGAGAATCCCTATAATAAGGGGAGGAAACCCAGACATGCTAGTGTTCTAGCATCCAAACACACCACTGATGTCCAATGTGACTACTCCCCTGACCAAAGGTTGCTGCCCTGGCCGGACCCCTTGGAATGTCCCGATAGAAGCAGTGTAATTAATTGGTGTCTATAAAGATATGACACTGGGAATAGTTTCACGAACAACATCTTAATCTATAAAGGAGACCCAGACTAGGTGATGATTTCTGAGGAGGAATCCATGGAAGGAAGAACCAACATCCCATCATCCCGTTTCGATCAAGGAGAAAACGTCCCTAAATAAGTGATGAATGCCACACACCTTTGGAAAGTGGGAATTCAGGGAAACAATTAGTTCATCCTCATCCTCCTCAAACAGACGGATGCACGCACCCCAAATAAAGCGTCAGAAACACTACTTAAACATCTATTCTTGAGAGGATTAAGGAGGCCCAAAAAGATGATAAGGAGAAACCAAAAGAGGTAGTGAATATTCTGGTGTTCAAATTTGATAAAGGTGGAGTTATAAGGTTTGGAACCCATATATATATCCCATTAAAACTAGTACTGAATAGGGAACTTCTAGATGATTTACATAGACAATTATTCTCTATTAATTTAGGAATCCCTGAGGTATATAAATATCTAAATTAAATCTTATGGTGGGATAACATAAAGAGATAGATTACAAAATTTGTATCTTGATTGTTGGTATGCCAATAAGTCAAGGCTGAACTATATAAGTCTAAGGGTATGATCCAACCATTTCCCATACCAATATGAAATTGAGAAAACATAACCCTAAATTTCGTCATAGGACTCCCGAGGAAATCTAAAGTCAATAATTCCATTTGGGTGGTGGTCGATCGCCTTAAAAATTCAAAAAATTTAATTACTATAAAGGAAGATTTATTTATTTATTAACTCATTGAGATATAAATAATAGAAGTGGTAAGATTACTTAGGGTACCTATTTCCAATGTATCTGATCGAGATCCATGATTTACCTCGAGATTCTGGAGAACCCTCTAGTAAAAATTTGATACAGATATGAGCTTCATTACTTCTTATCACCCTCAGATAGAAGTTCAGTCTAAGAGAACCATTAAAACTCTATAGTATATTTTTAGATCATGTTTAATGGATTTAAAAGAATTTTGGGATAAACACCTTCCCATAGTGGAGTTCCCATATAACACTAGTTTCAATTATAACATTCCAATGACACCTTATGTGGATCTGTATAGGAAGAGGTGTTATACTCCAACATGTTGGAAAAAATTTGGAGAGTAGAAGATGATGTGACCTGATCTTATCAAAGAGATTATAGAGAAGGTTCAAACCATTCAATGTCATATGAAATACACACAAATTTGGTATAAAATCTATTTAGATAATCATTGATGTGATCTAGAGTTTGAGGTTAGAGATAAGGTGTTCCTTCATATATCACTGTGGAAGAAAGTAATTAGGTTTGGGAAGAAGGAAAAGTTTAGTCCTAGATACATTATACCCTTTGAGATCCTTGATCACATCATATCTATGGTTTATCTACCAACACCCACACCTAACCTATCTCAAGTACACAATGTGTTCCATGCATCCCTCTTAAAGAAGTACATACCAGTCCCATCATATACACTGAATATAGAAGTGGTACTATTGTAGAATGATATTTCATACATGGAGAATCAGTGAAGATATTATATTATAGAGAATAAGTTATATGAAATAAATGAACTCACCTGGTCAACATACTATAGTGGAACCACATGTTTTAGGAGGCAACATGGGAGCCGAAAGAGGCAATAAAACTAAAGTACCCTCATTAGTTTTTGTGTATGAAATAAAATTTTGAAAGTGAAATTTATGAAGGTGGGGGGGGGGGAGAATGTAATGACCAAAAATTTTATAAATTAAATTCCATTTTGAATGAATAAATTCTATATTAAGTAATATAGTTATAAAAATAACATGCATAATATTTAATTTTTTATTTTGGACTATTATAGCCATAATATTATGATAGACTAAAAATACCATTAAGAATTATAACCATTGATAATATAGCCATTATATAATGAATATTTATATTATTATAAATTCAGGGTTATGATAAAATCCAATTGTCATAGAAGGAAGAACTGATGACCTCGATTAAAAGGATCGTACCATATGAAGACCATTTATCAGAGATTTTGAGGGACATGGCATCACTATGCTTTTCCCTTGACTAATCCCAAGTAGATATTCAACAACTGAAACTTTAGTGAAACCATTTATGAGATAATTTAAAGCTTATTTATATCACTTCCCAAACAATTTTTGTCGAGCCACCCCAAAGAAGTACCATTATTACACACTTTACCCTTAGGAAATACACTAGTGCAATAAGGGGTGATATTTCTAAACACCAGTAATATGAATTTTTATATTTTCTTTTCTAAAAAATAATTATTATATTTACCCCTTATCATTATTAACTTATACAAAAAATATTTAATGAGTTAATAAAAACTAGATTTTGATATGAAGAAACCAAAATTATATTTTTTTTGGAAAATATATAGTTTCAATTAAATAAATAATTTTGATAAATTAAAAAATTATGAAATAAATTTTATTTTTATGAAATAAACTTATTAAAATAATATTTATTTAAATATAAATGAAAATATAATTTAATTAATTTCAATGTATTTTTTATAAGGTCCAAAAAGTTATTAGTGTCATAAAAACTAGTATTTTCCAACAAATAGTTATGTTTATTTAAAAGAATAAATTATCATATTTAGAAAATTATTTTGGTAAAATAAATATTATTTTTTAAATTATCACATTAAAATTATCCAATGATGTTTTTTTTATGATTTTATGAGATAATTGAACTTTTGTGTAAAAATTAACTACAATATAAAAATATGGCATGTATTATGACATAATAATAGCCCAAAATTTATGTAATAAATATTATAAAAGGAATACATGACCAAAAATATATTTCTTATTTATAATAATGTGTTTAAAGTTATTTTATTAATTTTAGAAACCTATAATGAATCCTCCATAACCCATATTATATTTTATGGTTTTAAAAAAAATATTTATGAACATGTCTCATTTACACATCATGAATGGTATTATTTTAATGAGTTTGGTTATTATACTAATAAAATATTTACAAAAACTCATCGTATTAAAAAATGGTGAAAACCCATGGGAAGGTTTGCAGGTTTTATTATTTTATTTTCAAGAGTCCAAAACCTAAGTTTAGAAATTAATAAATAATTCCCCTCTCTTTTTCTATAAATACCAACCCAATCTACCATTACTCAACACTAAAAAACCATTTAGAATTAATTTTTTCTCCCTATACATGTCTAAATCCTAAAATGTGTTACAAATCTCTTAATAAGCTCCTCCCATTATTTTAGAATCATCTTGTCATGGTAAGGGATTCTCTCCTCTTCCTTTTTATTCAAGTACCTTCTTTGTACTAAGCCTTTTGATTTCCAATTATTCATGTTATAATGTGTTTTTACACATTTATTTATTTTAATTATTATTCCAAAGTATTGATATAACACCTTTCACTATCATTAAGCCCTTCCATGAACCTTTATGTACACTTGTTATGTTGCTGAAATTATCTCATGATTTTCCATGGAAAAATTTTGGGTTGTAAATACCCATCCCTATTTCTAATCAAGGGTATTCACCTAGATGTACCTATACTTCATTTATTTGGTACTTTTATGTATTTAACCGACACTCCTTAATAATGAGATTAAAATCAATGAAATATGTTCTTATATTGTTAGATCTATGTGGCACATAAATGCATGTAAATAATATGAATGTGATGAGTGGGCCCTGAATTATACAGATCTCCAATGCATTGGATGATATTTTTATCTCATGAGATACTATATATGATGAATTATAAGTTATACTAAGAACACTATACTATGATGTGTTGGTGGTTAGGCTTGACTTATTCTTATGATAAAATGTTTTATGCTGTTTCTACATTCTTATGATGCCTTGATGTTATCATCTTTTGTCATTCCATAATATTCATGATTATGATGATCACCTTTTTATGTCACCGTGTGATTCCCCTTGAATCGCTTGTACTAATTTACTTAATGATATGATTTTATTATCCCTTTACCAGGCTTTATATATCATCCCTTAAATACATCTCCATGTTATCTTGTGAAGCATTAAAAGATCAGCGAGATTTTAAGGAAATGTTATTGATTTTTTAAATAATTTAATTGTATACTTGTTTAAATTAACTATTTTATGTATCTAATTACTGAAATAAATTGTATCTCTCAATATTTTTGGATTGTGTTATGTGTATCTTTATGTTATAAATCAAGAAATAAAGTGTATAGATGATATGGGTTGTCATAGTAGTGGCTTCATAACATAAAATTAATTATAGATTGGATGATGATGATGTGATGGATATATGGACTGATGTAAATATGAGATTTTTGTCCCTATGTGGGACTAAGGTAGGTAGGTTTGATATTTGATTCACATTAGAGATAACATGATTATTATAGAAGGGATAAGATCTCATGACGTGTGATGTTAGGGTGTGAGAGTGGAAAACAAGTGTGGGAAGTTGTTTGATTTTACCCCCCATATATATATATGTTCTCAATATTTTTGCTATACTTCCATATCTTATTTGGTGAGTGATCCATTATGAGGTCGGTAAAAGAATAGTATACCTATTTAGGTGAGGATTCAGTTTCATTTATTTACTCATTGGGTTTAGTTTGCTTTTTTTACATTTTTTACAAGATGTTTTACAGAAGATCCTACTAAGCATACATTTTATTCTCACCCTACATATTTATAAATTTTTTTATATTAGAAGAAGATATTTGGTGATCAATCTAGACATTAGTAGTTTGAGAAGTTATTTAGGAGATGTTGGAGCTTTATGCCCACTGTCAAGAATTTTGTTTTATTATTTTTAGTTGTTTCAGTTGTATATCATAAGAAAGTGTTTTTGGGTGGCTGTTCTCTTCTTATATATCATTCATCATGTTTTTCTTAGAGGGAAATGGATTCTATTTGTGTGTGTGATATACCCTTGTGGGTTGTCTCCAACCCATAACCTATTAGAGGTGGGATTCGGGTGTCATTATCACTATTATCCACATTATAAAAGAATAATATCCTTTAAAAGGATTAAAATCGCAAACCTAAAAATAGATAAGTTCATTGATACATTATCAAGGACTCATGCTCCCATGTCTCATGGATATCCCTACCATATTTCTATCTTTCTTGGACCAATGGTATTCTGTTTCCATGAAACACCTTATCTTGTCATTACACTATCTGAATAGGTATTTAAACCACTGGGGAGTTGGACACAATTTCAATATCCTACCACTCAATCATATGGGATGAATCCAGTTGATACTTATTTAATTAAGAATCATGAAACACATCATGGATAAAAGTTAGAAGAGTAGGTAAGTCTAATTGATTTCCGACCTTCTTGAGTCACTCTAGAATCTAAAAATGGCTCAAATAATTAGGTGTTAACTCACTCTTCCTCCCTTAATTACTATGTCCCAACTGAGGTGAAACTTTGAGGAAAACCCAATCACCCACCTCAAACTCTAATAGAAAATAGTGCTGATTTAAATGTACTTTTTAGAAACTCTGAGCTATCACTAACCGTTTATAAATCAATTACATGACATTCATCATCTCTTAAATGATTCTCAATCCAACCGAGGACTATTCTCCAATATGTTCCTAGTAAAGAGGAAATTTACAAGGCCTCCCATACAACACCTCAAATGGAACCATCCTGATTGATGCATGATAACTATTGTTATAGAAAAACTCCACTAAGTGTATATGTTTCTCCCATGACCCAAAAAAATTTAATCATGTATGCCCAAATATTTTGATTAATAATATGTATATATCACTATATCCATCCGTCCATATAGGGGTGATATTCTATGTTAAATTTTAACTGAGAACCCATAATTTTTTACAATACACTTAGAAAAATGGATGTAAAGTTAGGGTGCCTATCCCAAATTATAGCTGATGAAACACAATTGAGTTTAACAATCTCTTGAATAGTCAAGTTCTTAGGATCCTTCACCTTCATCGACTCCTTAATAGGTAGTAATTTCACTAATTTAATGATTCAATCAATAATCACCCATATCACATCCTTACCACTAGTAGTTTTATGTATCCCAATCCTAAGTCGATTTATATCTCATTCCATTTCCATATTGAAATGGATAAGGGTTACAACAAACTACCAGGCCTCTAATGTTTTTTTAATTCTATGACATGTAAGGTACCAAGACACAATATGAAAAATTGATCACCTAATTCTTAACCACTAGTAATTATGCCTCTGGTCATGATAAATCTTGTTATATCTAGGGTGTATGAAAAAATTATATAGGTTTTAATTATCCATCAATTTCTATCTCAGGTTTATCGAAACAATCATCCTAGATCAGAAGCATAAAACCCCATCAAGAGTCCGAGACCACTCACCTGAGATCTACCCACCATAAAAAAATTCTACTAACAATCTAAATCTCTACATACTTAGCCTATAAAAGTCTAATATGATGATCTATAGATGATACAACTTGAAAAAATCTAGGAATACCTTATGTTAGATCTTCCTTCATCTAAGAGAATCTTGGTAAATAATCCCAACAATAACCACTCTTCAATTTATTTCTTCACTTAATGAGTTGGTAATTTTATTCTGAAAGTGTCTATGACCACATTTACTCTCACATATATGTTTTATTATAAGCCTTAAGTTGGATAATTTCGGTTTCAGAGGAGTTATAGGTTCATGATGTCTTAAAAATGGTTATTTGTATTTTTGGTGAAAATGAGGTAGGACCACAACCATGGTGTTCCTTCAGGGATCCTGTGTAAAATAGACAGGGACAAAATATGAAATTAATAGGTATTAACTTGGGTGGATCATGATAGGATACTCTCTACTATCCATGAAAAAAATGGAACTCACTACACCATGGTGGTGGTTGTGGTGGCCAAAACAGCCTAAGTGTTTACACCGGGTCGTGACCGGTCCCTGTGGCTTATCACCTAGTCCAATCCATCATGGACTTGGTGGATTAACCAAGATGTCATGGTGAATTATGTATTTTGAAATTACTGATCAACACCTAATATTCTATGGGTGGTTACTCTAGCCACATGAAATATTAATGAGGAGTTTTATTGTGCTATTTCACTTGGTTTCCCTCTATTAAACTGATTTTTCTCACCCAATTAGCTCAGATTCCAGATATATAATATTTAGGAAGCAGTTTTGGGAGTTAATTTCTTATCTAGTATTTTATTAAGGTGATTTAATTATTCTTTGACTTTCCTCTTATAAATCTTAGCTTGTGAGGACCATATCTATTCATTTCGCATAACCGATTTTGAAGGTGACATCATTTTCTCTGTTGGTGATGTATGTGTCTCTATAATTTTAAGGAAACAACCTTGAGGTATATATATATTACATTTATTTTGTGGAATAATTAATATATAACACAAAAATACTCTCAAATACCATATTAGTTTTGTGTATTTGGAATCTTTGATCAAAATCTTCTAACTTGGTGAAATATATTTAACATCTACCATAAAGATCTTCCCATTTTTTCCTACATAAAACATTTTTTATATTCTAGGGAAAATAAAACATAAAAAGGGTGATCTCAAATGCTCAGTATGGGTAAACATAGAGAACATAGAACAAACCATAAACATAAAAATGTAAAAACATGAACATAAAGTTTAAATATCAAAATCTTGAGTCATGAAATAAATCTTGGTAGTACATAAAGCATAGATCATAAATAAACATTAACCATGATAAAATAGAATTGGCATAAATCATGGTATTGTGAAAATAAATAATAACACAATATGATTTCAATAGCATCCAAGGCATTTCTCCCAAGACCATTATAGTAGACAAAGTCTATTATTGAACCAGGTTTACTTGTCGTTCCATCTAGGTATTACTAAACCAGATTTACTTTAACTTCTAGCCATATCTATCTCATGAGATATTAATCTTTACCCAATGAATTTTAGTTAGATATAGGTCCCACCCATATCATAATTAAATCATTCCTACAAGTTCCACAAAACATAATTCATTCATTATTCATAACCCATGAAATAAAATGGGTTTCTTAAGAAAAATTCAATCATCACATAATCCATATAAAATATCATTACAGCAGTAATATAATCAAATCATAAAAATAATAGGGATATAAACATAACCCTATTTAATAGCATAATAATATATGGAAAATAATTTTGATAAAAAACTTGAACTTAATTCTTGAGGAAAATATCCTTTATTCTTAAAAAATGTTTTCTTTTATCAAAATGCAATGAAACTTAAAAAGAAAAGAATTTAATGAAAAATAAACTTGAAATATTTTAGAGTAATCTTCATGTAAATAAGGTGTCATGAAACCGTAAAAAAATCCATTCATACCGTATATGTTAAAAAAATATTCTCCTCATACTTTATCCAGAAAATTCAAAAAGTACCTCATATGGTAAACAAAATAAATATTCCTTGCATACCATGTAGTAAAAGACAAAAATGGGTAAAAATTACTTTAAAAATACATAGAATAATATTGAACATTTTATGAAAACATTTTTAGAAAACATGGAAATGGATGATAAATATATCCCTAGTAAATACTTATGTATAAAAAATCTCGGATAAAAATTAGATTTCAAAATTATCACTTACCTTAGGTCCGATATGCTTCGTATGCATCCTTAACTCTTGTATAGTGAGTTTAAACATATTATTAAGTTGTAAAAAAACCATATTAATATTTATTATATCATATATTATTTCTTTATGAATTTATATTACCCATTCATTTATCAATTCCATGTTAAAGCAACGTTTTGGGTAATTATTGTTTTATTTATCGTACAAATTTTGAATTTTTATTCTTGATATTATTAATTATATCATGGTTTACTTACTTAAAGAATGTAAAAAATGATTTATATATCATATATATTTAGTATATAAATATGTATAATATATAGATAAATGAAATGGAATACACTGTTAATGGAGACGGTAAGTCGTATGTACGCATGAATGCTATTTCTGTTTCCTTATTGAATTGAATGGAAGAAAGTAGATGAAATATTTATATACATAAATATATTATAATTAAAATTTCATATATTTCACTATTATTTATTATATATACTTTATAATCATTCTTGAATGGTTATCATGGAGAATGAATCTCATCGCATCATGGAGATGGTAAGCCGTACGTCCGTACAAGCGACGATATCATTCACTTAATGGTTAAATGGTATATAATTGGATGGTAAATTAATTATAAAGATTAATTATCAGGTTATATTCATTATTTTAATCCACTATACTCATCCTTATACACATCCAGATTAAGTATTGTTGAATAACAAATTACACCACGATGTTGAGACGATAAGGCGTACATACACACACATGGTGATATTATTATTCGTAGGATGTATAAAAGGAGGTATAATGTTGTAAAATAATTATAATACCACCTAATAATGTATAATATGTTGGATATATTACTTTATTATTATAAAAACATAATAAGAGGAAGTATAAGAAGAAAATAATTTTGGAAGAGTTGATAAAACAATTACCTCATTTTTGTGTATCTTCTTTTTGTATGCACAAATGGAATACTTAAGATGGATTTCTTCCCAAAGTGTGGTCTCTAGGAAGAAGTTAAGGAATTTTTAAGGAGATTTGGGTAGATTTTGGAAGAGAAAAATGGATTTGGAGGGGTGATTAAAAGAGAAGGATAAGTGACATTTTATAAGAGAGGGGAGGGGCACCTTTGGAAATTCTTGAAATATTAATTTATTATAAATTCATTTTTGGTTTATAATGCTCCCAAATTCATTTATTTATAATATAATATGAGTGTGGGTAGAAATAATCTCTAAAAATAAAATTTATAAATGTTTTTATTTTATTTTAAACCTTATCATTTTGATTTATTCTTATTTAATATATTTAATTTTATTTATGGTAATAAAATTGTAAATATTAAATGGTTATAAATATTTACTTATGTATTTAAAATTATCCATAATTGGATACTTTAAGAAATTTTTGACCATATAATTTTCACTTTTTAATTTTTAAATATTTTTGTTATTTTCAAATAATTTAATAATATGTTATTTTTATAAAATACCAATAGTGTCAATTTTGACACTATTTATTTATTTGACTTTAAATAAAATCCACAACAAAGATAAATTCGAAAAAAAATATTTAATACATTCATAACATGTCATAGTCACCTATAAAATTCGTGGATAACATTAATAAGTTCATATGATATTTATTTTAATATTTTTTAAACCATTTATTTGATATTTTTATCAATAAAATAATTTCAATATCACCATTGTGTCATCATTAATGGTAATTATTTAATCTATAAATATTATAAATAAATTTAAATGATGAAGATAATTTCATTATTCTTAAGGATACTTTTTGTGTTATAATTTTTATTATGTTTATTACTATATTAAAATTATTATACTTACAAGATATATGAGAGTGACATGTTTTCACCTTCTTTTGTTTTAATTATAATTACCTCACTTTCATGGAAAAAAGTCCATTACATGAATCAATTACAAACCATAGGAGATATTGGTTGAATTTAATTCATCCAATAAGATTTTTTTCAGGTGTTAGGGTAATTTTATTATCTTTATCATATTTTTTTGTTACCCCAATTTACCTGATTTACCTTTAACAGTGGTAAATAAAAATTACCATAGTTACTATTCATAATATTCAAAAAATAAAAAAAAACTATTAAAATAATTTTGAACCAATGATTCCAAATATGGAATCAATTTTTTAGAATTCAAAAAAAAAATTAGTAATTAATTTAAAATTAATTCTCATTATCCAAACCAGAAAGTGGGTTTTTAAGAAGTAAAAACTATGAAAAGATTGACATTTGTTTATGTTCAATTTAAATGTAAAATTACATAAAATGACCAAATTGGATTAAAATATAAAAACATAATCCAATTAAACATTAAAACCAATTAAAAATATAATATAACTGTATAAATAAATTATATGAAAATGCAGTTTTGAATTAAAATGAAATATTTTTCACTATTCATTAAAATAAGAATTTTATCAGAAAAATACAAAAAATTAAACAAAAAAAATCGATGTTCCTATCCCAAATAATATGTTTATTTTGTTTAATGTAATATATAAAAGTGTTAAAAACTAGATTTAAAATTAGTGCGCCATCAAAAGGCGTAGAAACTACATTTTTGGAAAAATACTTCATTTATCCAAAAAATTGAATTTGTTCTTATATCATATTCTATAAAATACATAAGATGAATTTTAATTTTATATAAAATTAAAAATGTGGTTATTACTATTCATACAACTAGTTTATATCCCATTAAATAATAATATTTTAATAATATATCGTTGTTTAGTGAAACTCGACATTGCGTACAATGCAAGTTATCGATGAAGGTCACTCTTGCATGTAATGTAAGCCAAGTATGTGTTGTGTTTAGTGAATGATTCCTTTGGTATTGCTTATAATAGAATCCCAACATAGTTCTTTTATATATGGAAAAACATCAATACTCAGTGTTGTGTATATCGTACGCCAACTTGGTGTTGCGTGTAACATACGACTACTCAGTTTAGTGTGGTAGGAATGTTCGACTTAGTGCATTGCAAGATATAAATGAAAATTTTAATTTATTCAAAACAATGGTCCATAAAAACTATAGGTGTTACATTATACCCCCCTTAAAATTAATTTTTCCCACAAAATTCATCGGGGTTATAAAAGGTTTACTACTTGAAAGTTTCTTTCATAGAACCCACATTGTAAAAAGGAATACTAAAACTTCATTTTAAAAAAAGAATGTTAGAAACATAACATTTACCCAAAGTAACTCATCAATGGGTTTCCACATAAGAGAACATAGGTGGGAAGTGAAAACATGGATATGGAAGAGAAATATCACCATCAAGTTTTGATGGATAGTGATAGAGAAAAAGGTCGGAGAAAGTTAACAACCAGAAATCCATAAATATGCGATGATTTATGGGACCATCGGATTCATTGGATAAGAAGGTACTAAGATAACATTTTTGGTTTTAATGATCCTTTTCCAAATTTGAATAATTTTTCATGATAATAAATAATTACTTGATTTTGGTATAATCTCACTGTTGTTTGTTCCTTAAAAACTTTCAACTTCATCTCTTATTTAATGAAATGAATTTGAATTTTTAATTCTTGAAGTGTTAGTAGATCATGCGATAAAATGATATGTCATTTCATTTTTCTAAAAAAAGGTTATCACAGGTAATCAAATATGCATAAGTCCACCTATAGTGAGATAATACATTAATCTGACAAACTTCAATCTTAAAATAACTTATATTATCCATAAATGGATAACATTATAATCCTTCTAAAAAATAAAAATATAAAACTTAGAATGAGGTGAACTAAATCAATATAACATTTATCTCTCATATCTCATAAGTTAGTTCTTTATTGTCACATTCCAAATATGTGAATACCTTAATCATGTATTCTCTTGAAACATGATAATAAAATAAATTACCATATAACCTTAGTGAAAACTTTCATTCTATAAAAATTAACTCTTTCCACACAAAAAAATTATATATACTCAAACCATGATATCACTATGTCCTTGTATCAGTCATGAGGTAATTAATACTATCAAACATATCATTATCTTATTATCCCTTAATTATGCGCATATGATGTGCTTTCCAAAATTATTTCAATCACTTTTCATGGTTATTAGTACCATATACTTATAGAAAACCATAATGTACCAATACATAGATATTCCAATATTCTATAATACTATAAAATATATTCTACAGCACAATTTTGGAACCCCGTTACATAAACACTTAATCATTCCACCACTTGATTGTCATACTCAACATCGCCAATAGTTATTACATGTGATTTGCCTTTTTATTTGGCCTTAAGAGGTTTTTGATGTAGATCATTATCATTAACCCTTTGATTTTGGTATTGGTTAAAATAATGCCCCATTTCCTTTCACTTGTAGTACTGAAGTATGGGTGGTGCATTCTCTATAGTCTTTTCTCTATTCACATCATTAGCAACATTTTTCCCATTACATCGGTAATAAACTTCTCGATGACCTTATTTTACACACTTAAAATATTTTATAGTCCCTTTAAGAAAATCTACACCATTATTCTTTCCACACTTTGAGCATAAGGAAACATTCATCTTCTTTTCACCATTTTTTGAGATTTTCCCTTGAACTCCATCTTTTGTTTCTTATCAAAACCATGAGATTGATATGTAACACCAAATTCCATTTATACCTTGAGAGAAAAACTAAAAATCTCTTCATAGCTACTAAAGTATCTTACAGCTAATTCACTTTGAAGACTTGGTTTTTAGTCACTGAAGAATCGATCAACTTTTTTTTCAGGTTGGAAGATAAAACTAGAAGAATACCCTGCAAGACTTGTAAAATTTTCCTCATATGTACCAACAGATTCATCATCCTTTTTCTTAAACTCAAGGAACTCATTTTCCATCTTTGTTTGAATAATTCGAGTGAAGTACTTATTGAAAAATAAGTTCTTGAACTCATCCCATTCCATGGATTTAGTTTCATCTTGCTGCCTTGTATTCTTGATTAGAGTCCACCACTGGTCTGCTTCACCTTCTAAATGATAAAAAACCAAAATTACTTTTTCATGTTCCAAAAATCGAAGGATGGAAAATATATTTTCAATGGTACCGATCCATTTTTCAACAACAAGTGGATTAGAAGAGCCACTGAAAGATGGTGGACATTGCCTTATAAAGGACTCAACAGAATGTTGTTCCCTTCTCTGCTCATTTGGAAGTCCATAATAATTCATAGATTTTGTAAGTATAGAAATAATATTTTTCATTCCATATACCATAAAATTTGGTTTATTAGGAGGACAATCATTGCATTTCCCAATGCATTGATCATTAACACAGTTCCTTCAGATTCCAGCCATTGTCTAAAACCCAAAAAGAATGGTGTGAGAGGAAAAATTCATACTAGGAAAACAACATAATCAAGGGAGAGTACTTTCAATATCCAAAATATTAGTTTTAATACTAGGTTATTCATGATCATTACCATAATTCTAGGACTATAACTTATAGTTAGACATACCCATAGGGACATCCCTAGAAAAACCTTAGAAATATCTCAAGGGATCTCACTAAAGTTTTTTCATCCTGGTTTTGGTAGTACGTAAGGCATAGATCATAAAGGAAAATTAACCATGATAAAGTAGCATTGGAATAAAACATGGGATTGTGGAAAATAAATATCACATAATATGATTTCCATAGTAACCAAGGCATTGATTCCAAGACCATCATAGTGAGACCATTACTAAACCAGGTTTACTTGCCATTCTAGCCATGTATTACTGAACTAGGTTTACTTTCTGTTCTATCCATGTCTATCTCGTGAGATATAAATCTTTACCCAATTCATTGGAGAGAGATATATGTCCCACCCATCTCATAATGAAATCATTCTTATATGTCCCACAAAAACATAAATCATTCATCATAACATAACCCATGATATAAAATGGGTTTCTGAAGCATAATTCATTCATAACATAATCCATATAAAATATAATTACATCATTAACACAATCTGTAAAGACCCAAAAATTCCATGTAATTTTTTTAAAATTATTTGGGATTATTAAGAGTCTGTGAAAATTGATGTCATGTTATTATGAGGCCCTGTGTTCCCGGAATGAATATCTGAACTTTGTTATGGTATATTCAGTAAATGCGTGGGTAACATTTTCTATCTTTTAAACTGATGCTCAGATTAAAAATATTAGGACACCATTGAATCTACGGCGCTATGATTCTCTTAAGGGAATCTTTACTTCAACCATAGTGGGTTGGAAGAAAAAGTTAATTTTTGGACTTAAAAGAAAAATAATAAAATAACTTAACAAGTTGTTTTATTTCTTTTTCTCCAGCGGATGAGTGGCGGTTGTGGGGACTAGTGACTTTTCAAGACAATTAATGGCTTGACTCATCAATTTCATAACTCCACTATTTTGAATTAAAAGAGGTTCATTAATTCATTTAATGAACCTCATTAATTTCTCAATGTGTTACCCATATTTCCCCCTCCTATTTAAATAGAGCTTAAGGTGGGGTTTTGGAATTGCTTCTTCAAGAGAGGAAACTCTAGTGAAGTCCTACAGAAAAATCCTCCTATCGAAGATGGAATCATAGGCGGAAATGATCTGGGATCGACGAACACTGATGAATCCATCCAACTTTTATGGTCCTCCCGCCGCAACCGTGACACCCTCAGCGGATCTCGAGGTAGGGTTTGTTTATTAATTTAAGAAATTCCCTCGATTATATTCCTCATTCTTGAATTTCTAGGAGGTTGTTGTGGGGTATTTTAATAGGGTTAAAACAATATTTATGTGATGTATAATTACCCCTTTTTATAAAGCTAACAAGGAGAGTGTGAGCTAAGGGAATAAGGCCTAGACCCTCCACCACTTGATTTTATTGCGTTCTTCAGAGGCAGCATGTTCCAACTTGAGGGAACCTTGAATCTGAGAGGCACACGACAATGGAGGCATCCCAAGAGGAATGTAGGTAGATTCGGAAGGACGAACATACCACCAGAGCTCACCCGGTTCCCTGAAGAAGAAGCATAGGTACTGCACCAGCGTCGGCAGATGAGGGCGGCGGACGAAAACTGCCGACCGTGGTAAAAGAGTTGTGCCGCGGTGGCTAGACAGGCAGCCGACAGCGTGATGGCCATGGAGGCGGAGGCGGTGCACCATCGTGCGCCGCGTTTTAGGGCCGCGGCTTTGAAGTCGCGATAGTGGTGAAGGCTGGGACCCGATTCCTGTAGGTCTCGTGGGTGACAAGGTGGTGCCACCTAGTTCCATCCTTAATGGAGCCTAATGGATCCTTTGAGATGTTCGAGAGCAGCGACCGTGCAACCCCGCATGGGTCACGTCATTTGGTGGGCCGAACCATCGTGGCCCAGCCCATTTGGGGCGGGCCAGGTCGGTCTGTGGCCCAACCCAACCGGGATGAACCCGGACCAGGTTGGGTCGGTCCAATCGGGTCAGACTGAACCTGGACCCCTCTCGAGCCCTAATACGCATAAGTGATTGTATCTTGCAAACCAGACATCTGTTTGACGAACCGCCTATGGAGTTGGGATACTTGGAGCGAGACGGTCCTTTTGATATACTATAAGATAGTTTTCGATAAAGTTTGAGTATGGGCAAGTTGGATCGACTCCGAATCAAACTGGGCCCTTGGCACTAAAATGCCAATAACTTACAGACCGGGCATCCTGTTGACGCATCGTCTATTACACTAGAACCCTTATGACATGACAGATCATCCGGTTACTTCTTTGTGAGACTTCGTGCTAGTTTAAATATTACTGATGGATTGAGTAGAGGTTCTCCCATAATTAAATGTACTATGGGCAGGAATACAGTGGCTGACAGTGAGGCGGAGGTTGGAGATAGATCATATGGAGGTTAGTACCGAGAGATCCTAAATGGGCCAACACCTATCGATCCTATGTGGGTTAGTTCCTGTGTAGGTCAGTGCTCAGTAATCCTATGTGGGTCAGTGCATACCGATCCTGTGTGGGTCAGATCTTGTGTGGGTCAACGCTTAGCGATCCTGTGTGGGTCAGTGCATACCGATCCGGTGTGGGTCAGATCATGTGTGGGTCAGTGGGGGTTAGTACCTATCGAATATGGGTGGTTCAGATCATGTGTGAGTCTTGCGTGGGTTAGTACCTATCGATTCTATGTGGGTCAGAATCTGTATAGTCAGCAACAATGCCTATTGACATAATAATATGATCTAGCTTCGCGGCTAATCATCTGTACTTCTATACTTCACTTAAACCTGGTTTGAGTGGTGCCTTTTTCTTTGTGATTTTTGATTGAGATCATGCTTTTTGGTTTTCCTTTATATAATTCTGAGAGACTTTCAGGGGTCTCAGTGTCTCTACTGGGTATTTTTATACTCACCCCTGCACGGGCTTCACCGAAACCTTGTTATGCCTTGTGCAGATGACAAACAACTTGGTTGAGTATTGAGGTATCCAGTACCAGGTGGTACATAGAGGTGATTGGATGATGTGGAGAGTAGTGGAGATGAGATGTACCAACATTTTAGGTAGGATCCTTGGTGGATGATTCCAGGAGCCGTTTTTTGTTATTCAGTTGTAGTTGTACCTTTCTGTTAGGCGTGTATCCTGACCCTTTAATTTCAGTACTTACTTTTACACTTATTTGTGGTTACTACTTATGGTTGCACCTTACTCTTTCATTACGTTTTACTTTTGCGTAGTGTACCCTGCTTGTCTGTGTACAAGTTTTGAGGCAATGCCTTCCCGTTTTTGGGAAATTCCTTTCTGGTGATAGTCGCCAACCCCTGGCCTATAGAAGGCGGGATTGGGGTAGTCACATCATAGGCCATGGGGGACGGGACATGACAAAGTTGTATCAGAAGAGTCATTTCTACCAAAGAACAACGACTCTGATATTTTAAATAGAGCAATAGTGTTAAGTGTTTTGAGTATGGTTTTCAGTTTGAGGAGTCCAGTGTTGGTGCAGCGGCCGACGTATCCATACACCAGGACCCTGAGCTCGGATTTCTGACTCAATGCATGAAAACACTAATTGTGTATGTTTTATAAATGTTTTTTACTTTGATATCTTTTGAGTCAGCTAACTAGGTATAACTTATTGATTGTTGTGTTCCTGTTTCTTTTCAAGATTCCACCGTGTAGACAACTATCCATGATTCCCAAGAGATTACACGATGACGGCCCACTAAGCAACACGGCTTCAGTGCAGGGCCCTATTACTATGGTAGCACCTTCAGGTGGTGCACCAACAACAACACCACCACCCGTTGGGCATCAGATGCCACCAGCCCCATTAGAAAACTGTGCACGCCTTCTGAGCATGTTGGGTGAGTTCTAGAGACAGAGGCCTCCGAGGTTTCGAGGTGAGACAGATCCCCATGTAGTTGAGGACTGGTTGGAGGCTATGGCTATAGTTTTTTTCTTGGTTGAAACACCAGCAGAGTAGATGGTTATCCTAGCTTCTAGCCTTTTCCAAGGCACAATAGGGAGATGGTGGAGCCTGATGTTCCAGTAACATGACGAGGTGACCCTCACCTGGATAGACTTTGAGAGCCTTTTCAGGGAAGAGTTTGTTCCAGTGAAACTAAACTTAGTGCGTATCTAGGAGCTACTTCACTTACAGTAGGGCAGCTTATTAGTGGCCCAGTACTCGACCAGATTCACTGACATCTCACACTACTCCACCGACATGGTAAGAGACCAATTTTTCAGGGCCCAAACCTTTGATCAAGGTCTCCAGTGAGAGATCAGAGCGTCGATGATATCACTGAATATACTGATGTTGGCTGGAGTTCTCAAGCGAGCACTGTTGGTAGAGAGCATTAGAGATGAGAAGGCACCGATGACAAGAGCCACCACTGGATGTTAGGTATCCGAGTCATCTGCAGGATGGTGTAGACAGATGACATAGAAGTCCAAGTAGGCCAGACCCACCAGTGGATGACCCTAGGATGCAGGGTCAGAGGTGCAAAGCTCGCGAGGTAGAGAAGGTCAGGTTAGATGCAGATTGTGTTTCATGTATGGCGGGCAGGGCCACATGACTCGCGATTTCCCGAATCGCCATACCGACGATCAGCAGACGGTCAAGGGACTGTTGAAGAAGAGGTGGAGGTTTGAGCAAGGATGTTTTTAGGGCAGTAGATGATGTAGAAGAGAAGGCCATAAAGCAGGTGGTGGGAAGTGATTTGAGGTTCTACTACCACCACTACTTGGAGGTCCACCCTAAACATAGGGAGCAACTATACAAGGGCGAGCACAACTATAGGTAGTAGAGGCCTATGATCACAGGGCTCCAGATATGATTAGAGGTACGATCTGTGTCTATTCCACCCTAACTATAGTACTTATAGACACAAGTTCTTGTCAATCCTTCATTTCCAAGACACACTTTCGGTTCTTGGAGATTATGATAGAGTCTTTAGCTCGATCCATGTTATTAGAGACTCTTACGGGAGAAGATTATATGATTACACATTGGTGCAGGCAGTGTGATCTCACTCTAAGAGGTGAGATCTTCAGTTGGGGTCTTCTAGTAGAAGCATTGAGGCCTTACGACATCATCATGGATGTGGACTAAATATCCATAGTCCATGATTGGATCGACTATTTTAGGAGAAAAGTGTGGTGTGTCCATGAGGATGGGATCAGGTTCTCCTTCACCGGTGAGAAGTAAACATTTTCATCATAGGATGGACTTTCTCGGAGGAGGGTGCAGTCGATCACACACCATTTGGATAGCCTTACCCTCAGAGCAGTTTACGTGAGGAGTCCGAGATATCATGTAGTGGTGGACCAGTATGTTGATGTCTTCGCTGATGATGTTTTGGGACTACCTCCTCATAGAGAGGTAGAATTTTACATCGACCAATACCCTGGGATGAAACTAATATATACAACAACATATCTGATGGCTCCTGTGGAGCTTTGGAAGTTGTGGGTACAGTTGGAGGACTTGTAGGGAAAGAGGTTCATAAGGCCCAGTGTTTCTCCATGGGCATCCCCGATCATGTTCACCAAGAAGGAAGATGGGAGCTTGAGGTTTTGTGTGGACTATCGGTGCCTGCACCAGGTGACCGTGAAGAAAAAGTATCCAATCTCAAGGATTGATGATCTCTTCGACTAGCTGAAGGGAGATCAATGGTTTTTGAAGATAGACCTCAGATCAGGCTATCATCAGCTCAGAGTACAGGATAACGACGTACCTAAGACAACCTTCAGATGTCAGTATGTCCATTATGAGTTATTGGTGATGCCTTTAGGAGTAACTAATGCTTCAGAAGTGTTTATGGGGATCATGAAAAGGATCTTCTAGCCATTACTCAATCACTTTGTGGTGGTCTTTATCAACGACATCTTGATATACTCGTCGAAGGAGGAGGAGCACTCCATGAACCTTCAGATAGTTTTGGATACACTTCTAGGGCACCAGATTTTTTGGAAACTCACAAAGTTTCAGTTCTTGATTCAGGAAGTCCACTTCCTGGGGCACGTTATCTTAGAGGCTAGAGTTGCAGTGGATCCAGAAAAGATAGAGACAATGCTTTCTTGGGAATCACCCAGGAGTGTGACTAAAGTGCGGAGTTTCTTGGGATTTGATTAATACTACCATAGATTTCTACCTGAATTATCCAGGGTAGCGGCACCCTTTTCAGCCTTGAAGAAGAAGGGGCATCCTTTCTTGTAGATGGAGAATTTCCATCAGGGTTTATAGGAGATAAGGCAGAGACTGATGAGTGCTCCTATCCTGAGGCTACAAGAAGAGGGTTTTGGGTATGTATTTTACTACAACGCATCAAGGAATGGGTTGAGTTGTGTCCTGATGCAGAAGTGAGTAGTGATCAACTAAGACTCATAGAAGTTGAGACAAAACGAGCAGAACTACATTACCCATGACCTGGAGTTAGCAGTAGTGGAATTTTCACTGAAGATGTGGCATCACTACTTGATGGGTGAACGATTTTCTGTTTAATCTGATCACAAGAGTCTCATATATATCTTCTCATAGAAGGACCTGAAAATGAGACAACAACGATGGCTAGAGTTCCTCCAGGACTATGACTTTGATATGATCTATACTCCTGGGGAGGGGAATGTAGTAGCAGACACACTCAGCAGGATGCCTGATCTACAACTGCTGAGTGAGGTGACAAAGTAGCTAGCTGCATTGTAGATATCCTTTTAGGATAGATATGGAGCATCTTACCTCTAGTCTATGACTGTCACTCTCCCAATTATTCAATGATATCAGGAGGCATAGCTTAGGGATGTAGACTGTGAGGCTCGACGTGCTCAGATATCCTTAGGACAGGCTCCTGATGGATTTTCTGAAGGTAGGGAGCACGTCGTTCTCTTCAGAAGACGCACTATGGTACCAGTGACACTTTAAGAGGATGTGTTGAGGGAGTTCCACACATCCCCTTTAGAATTACATCTTGGAGTGGTGAAGATGTACTAGGACCTCCAGCGTCAATACTGGTGGCTAGGGATGAAGAAAGAAGTGGCGAAGTTCGTATCATGATGCCTCACTTGTCCACAAGTGAAGGCCGAGCATCAGGTACCAGTTGGCTTAGCGCAACCACTAGAGGTACTAGAGTGGAAGTGGGATGGTATCTCCATGGAATTAATGAATGGGCTACCATGTATGTTCATGGGCCACGATTCTATATGGGTGATCATTGACTGACTCACCAAGTCGGCCCACTTCCTACCCATCTGAGAGTACAGATCAGTAGGGAGGTTGGGATGCCTCTACGTATTAGAGATAGTGAGACTTCATAGAGTTCCATCGACGATCATCTTATATCGCAATGCTCATTTTATATATCACCTGTGGAAGGGATTACAGGAGGAGTTCAGGACTCAACTATGCTTGAGCACCACCTTTCACCCACAGACGGATGGTCAGATGGAGTGGACCATACCAAAACTCAAGGACATTCTTCATTCTTGTGTCCTTGATTTTGGCCATAGTTTGGAGGGCCACCTGCCACTGGTGGAGTTAGCATACAACAACATTTATCACCCCACCATCGACATGGAACTGTTTTAGGCCTTGTACGGGTGACCATGCAGATCACCTCTTTACTACAAAGACCCTGGAGAGTCAGCACTTATGGTTCCCGAGTTGGTACATGCTACCACATAGAAGGTGAAGGTAATCCATGAGTGGATGATGAATACACAGAGCCGATATAAGTCTTATGCCGATAGGAGATGGAGACCCTTGTATTTTGAAGAGGGAGACCATGTCTTCCTATGGGTCTCACCCCGATGAGGATTACAGAGGTTTGGCTAGGGAGTAAAGCTATCTCTGAAGTTCGTTGAACCTTTCCAGATCCTCAGCAGAGTAGGCGAGGTTTCATACCATCTAGATCTTCACCCACAGATGTACCAAGTGCATAATGTTTTCCACATGTCGCATATGAGGAGATATGTGCATGATCTATCACACATTATCGACTGAGGTGAGTTGGACATCGATGATGGGGTAACATTCGAGGAGTTGCTGATGGAGATAGAGGATCGACATGAGCGGGTCCTTCATGGGTGGTCGATTCCTCTGGTGTGAGTTTGTTGGAAGCACAAGAACCTCCAGGAGAGAACATGGGAGTGAGAGGCTCAGATACATGCACAATACCACCATTTGTTCCCATAATATTTTTATAGCTTTGGGGGATGAAAATACCTATGGTGGAGAGAATGTAAAGACATGAAAATTCCATGATTTTCAGATTATTTGGGATTATTACGAGTCTGAGAAAATTTACGGTGCGTGATTCTGAGGCCCGGTGTGCACAGAATGAATTTCTAAACTTTTTTAAAGGTACATTCAGTAAACACATGGGAGAAATATTCTATCTTTTAAACTGGTGATCAGATTAAATATACGAGGGTACCGTTGAATCCACAGCGCCGTGATTCACTTAAGGGAATCTTTACATCAACCACAGTGGTTTAGGAGAAAAAGTTAGTTTTTGGACTTTACCGAAAAATAATAAAATAACTTAACAAGTTATTATATTTCTTTTTCTCTAGTAGATGAGCGGCGGTGGTGGGGACCAGTGACTTGTCAATCCAATTAATGGATTGACTCATCAACTGCGTAACTCCACCCTTGTGAATTAAAATAAGTTCATTAATTCATTTAATGAACCTTGTTAATTCCTCAATGCATTACCCATATTTCCCCCTCGTATTTAAATGGAGATTGGGGTGGGGTTTTGGCATGACTTCTTCAATCGAGGAAACTTTGGAAAAGTCCTGTGACAACATCCACCGATGGAGGATGAAAGCTTGGGTGAAAAAAATATAGGATCAATGAACACCGACGATTCCATCCAATGTGGATTCTCCTCCCACTACAACCGTGACACCTCAATCCGATCTCAAGGTAGGGGTTGTTTATTAATTTAAGAAATTATCTCGATTCTATTCCTCATTATTGAATTTGTGGGAGGTTATAGTGGTGGATTTTAATGGGGTTTAAATAATATATATGTGATGTATAATTACCCCTTTTTATAAAGTTAATACAGAGGGAACATGCTAAATGAACAAGGCCCGGACCCTCTACCGCTTTATTTTCTTACGTTCTTTGGAGGAGGATTATTAAAACTTGAGGGAACCTTGAATTTGAGAGGTGCATGAAAATGGAAGCATCTCAAGAAGACCGTAGGCGTGTTTGAAATGAATAACGGGATACCAGAGCTCACTTGGTGGCCCATGGATGGGGGAAGTGGCCGGAAACCACCAGACATGGTGGAAGAGTGGTGCCGATTGGTGCCATGGTGGCTGGACAGGCGGCCGAAAGTGGGCCGATTGCGGAGGAGGAGGTGGCGCACCATTTCCTGCCATGTTGAAGGGCCAAAAATTTTATGCTGTGGTGGTGGAGAAGGTTGGGACCAACTTTCTACAGGTCCCATAGGTGACAAGGTAGTGCCACCTGGTATCATCCTTAATGGAGCCGAATGACTCCTTTGAGCCTTTCGGGAGCAGTGACCGTGTGACCCTACATGAGTCGCGCCAGCCGGCGGGCCGAACCGCTATGGCCCAGCACAGACGGGGCAGGCTGGGTCAGTCCGCGGCCTAGCAGGGTGATCTCTCTGTAGCCCAGCCCAACCGATCTGGGTCGGGTCGGGTCAGGTTGGTCTGCTTGGGTCGGATCGGACCCGAACCCCTCTTGGGCCTTAATATGCATAAGTGACCGTATCTTGAGAACTGGACATCTCTTTGATGAACCATCTAAAACACTGGGATCCTTGTAGTGAGATGGTCCTTTTGAGATAATCTATAAGAATTTTAGAGAAATTTGGAGTATGGATGGGTTGGATCAACTCCAAATCCAACCGGACGCTCGACAATAAAATGCCAATAACTTACAGACTGGGCGTCCAGTTAACGCACCGTCTGTTACGTTGGAACCCTTATGATGTGACAAATAATTGAGTTACTTATTCGTGGGACCTCATACTGGTTGAAATATGATCAATGGATTGAGGAACAGTTCTACCAGAATCAAGCGTACTATGAGCATTAATCTAGTGGCTGGCAGTGAGGCAGAGGTTTGAGACAGATCATACAGAGGTTAGTACCGAGCAATCTTGCGTGGGTCAGCACCTATCGATCCTGTGTGGGTCAGATCCTGTGTGGGTCAGATCTTGTGTGGATCAGCACTCAGTGATCTTGTGTGAGTCAGTGCATACCGATCCTGTATGGGTTAGATCCAGTGTGGGTCAATGGGGGTTAGTACCTATCGAATTCAGGTGGGTCAGATCCTATGTGGGTCTTGATGGGGTTAGTACCTATTGATACTATGTAGGTCAGACTCTGTATGGTCAGCAGCAGTGCCTCTTGACAAAATAAGATGATCTAGCTTCACGAATAATCATCTGTACTTCTATACTTCCCTTAAACCTAGTTTGAGTTGAGTCTTTTTCTTTGTGATTTGTGATTGAGATCATGCTTTGTGGTTTTTATTTGTGGAATTCTAAGAGACCTTTGGGGGTCTTGGGGTCCCTACTGGGTATTGTTATACTCACCCTTATATGGGCTTTTCCCGCACCTTGTTGTGTCTTGTGAAAATGATGAGCAGCTTGGCTGAGTCTTGAGGGAGCCAGGACCAGGCAGTACACGAAAGAGATTGGATGACGTGTAGAGAAATGGAGAGGAGTTGTACCTACCCTTCAGATAGGATCCTCAGTGGATGATTCCAAGAGCTATTTTTTGTTTTTCAGTGGTATTTGTACCTTTCTATTGGGCTTGTATCCTGACCCTTTACTTTTAGTACTTACTTTTACACTTAGTTGTGGTTAACAGTTGTGGTTTCACCTTACTCTTCTGTTGTGTTTTTGTAACACCCAAAGATTTCATAGTACGTTATTCCTTGAATGTAATTCAATAACTTTCACTACACGCAACACTAAGTTCAAGCGCACCATGACTTACCAAAATAGACATTCAAAAGTAGTTATGAATAGTATTAACTGAATTTTGAATTTTATATAATCCTCGTAATTTTTCAATCCATATTATGAGTTTCTTAGACATAATATAAGAACAAATTCATTTTTTCAGATCAAAGAAGTATTAAAAAAAATGAAATTTTACCACCTTTTGATGGAGAACCCTTTTTAAATCCGATATTTGAAAATTTTATATATTAAATTTGACAAAATAAACTTCTTATTTAGAATCGGTACATAAAAATTTAGTTTTGAATTTTTTTTTGTGTTTTTTTGATAACTTTCATATTTGGGTGAATAGTGAAAAATACTAAATTTTAACTGAAAACAACTTTTTTAATCAAAATAATTTATAGTGCTCCACTATACATTCGAATGGTTTGGAAGTATAATTATATTATATTTTTACCATTTAATCCAATGTTGGTCATTGGAAGTAATTTCACTTTGAAATTGGACATAAACAAGTGTCAATCTTTTGGTGGTTATTATTTCTTAAAAATACGCTTTTTGGTTTTGACAACGAGAATTAATTTTAAATTAATAAATGCAATTTATATGTTTTGAATTTGGTAAAATAGACTTCATTTTTGAATTAATAATATCACAATTATCTTAGGGTGAACTTTTGGTGTGTTTCTGAAAACTTTCAATTTTTGATAAATAGTGAAAAACATTGCGTTATGGGTTAAAACTGAATTTTCATTTAAATAATTATTTATTTTATTTAAATTTATTGTAGGTAAAAATATATACATAATACCTATATAATTTAAATGTAATTTATTGGAGTCATTTTATAATAAGTTTAGATATATAAAAATTTTATTGAAATTTTACCGTCTTTTACCCACCTTCTAGAAGTATTTGAAAATTTGCATAAAACTTAATTTTACCACTACTGTGAGTTGAATTTCAAAACTCCGAGATACACAGATAACTCCAGTAAGTAATATTTGGTTCAATAAGATGAAAATAATTTTTGGTGAATAGTAACTTTGGACTTTTATTTACCACGGTTAAAAGTAAATATGGTAATTAAGGGTAAAAAATGATATTATAATTACCCTAACACATGTCCTAATTCTATTGTATAAGTTTATTTCGACCAAAATCAACCTTAGAACAAAAATATTATCCTTTAGGTCCAATTGGATTATATTAAAGCACTTATTATATTTTATTTAAAGAAAAGTTAAAAGTGTTAAAATTCAAAGTTTATTAACTAAACCATTTTTAATATGGGGTTATACATTAGATAAATTAGAATATAAATATTAATTATAAAGATAAAAATATTTCCTACATAATGGTATTTTATTTATAATTTTTATACATAAAATAATAAAATTTATTTATGACACAATGATGATGCAATAATTTCCTTATTAATGAAAGACTAGAATAATTGATATTATAAATATCAAAATAAATATAAATTCATACTTTTAATGAATTAAACTAAATTTATAGGTTAATATGACATGTTAGGGTTGATTAGATAAATTTTTTTCTAAGCTATAAGGTATTTATGACTTTCAAAAAAACAAAATACCCAATAGTGTCAAAATTGACATAAATGAGTTTTTAAAAAAAATATTATATTATTAAATTATATAATATTTATAAAAATATAAAGTTTGGGAAAATGGATTAAATAATATTATATATGTCATTAATTAACCACTTGAGATTATCTTGGATGTTTATAGTAACTTTATCAACCATATAGTGTAAGAATACAAGAAGACACGGTAAAAGTTAAATTATTTAACTGAGAGTTAAATCTAAAAGATAAGGTTAAAATGGTAACCTAAACTTGTCTAAAACCTATTACTTGAGAGACTTTAGACCCATTACCACCTTAGACTCTAAATAAATCATTTTTTATCCATTATAAACCGAATATGAATTTATTATAAAATAATATTTTAAGTTTTTCCTAAGGTGCCCCTCACCCCTCTTATAAAAGGGAACTTCCCATTCTCTCAAATTCACACCTCCAAAGCCATTAGGATCGGCCAAAACCTTCCAAAATATACTCCCAACTATCCTAAATTTATCTTAGAGGCATTAATTTGGTCATAAATCCATCCTAGGGAGAAAGTTTGATCAAATCAAAAGGAAGAACCTAAAGAAGGGGTAATGATTTCACCACCCTCTTTCAAGTTCTTTTCTTCTTCCACTTACTCTTTATTTGTTATTACCATACCAAAAAAATAACTCCAGTACCTTATATATACTTTTATGTTATTATAAATATGGTAAAACAATATTCATTATTATATACATCCTATGAATGATAATGTCACCATACGTGCGTACGTACCGCTTACCGTCTCCACACCGTGGTGTAATTTGTTATTAAACACTATACTAATTGGATGTTATAAAGATGAGTAATATGTATATAAATAATTAAAATAACATGATAATGTATCTGTAAAATTAATATACCATCCAATTCTAAATTTTTAAGGAAATGATATTGTCACTCTTTCATATGTACGGATTACCGTCTCCACGACGCGATGAGATTCATTTCCACGTTCACCATTCATCGACGATTATAAAAATATATATTACTAATAAGTATGTAATATATAAAATAATAATTATATTGGAGATATATATATATATATATATGTATTTATGTACTTACATATATTTTATTCACTTACTTCCATTCAATACAATATGAAAACAGAAATAGTGTTTATGAGTACGTACAGCCCACCGTCTCCATAAACGGTGTTTTCCATTTCATATATCTATCTATTATAAATATTTATATTCTAAATATATATGATATATAGATCAAGGTTTATATTCTGGAATTATATAAATCATGATCTAAATGATACAATCAATAATAACAAGTAAAAATACGTACGATAAAGAAAGCCATTATTACCCAAAATGTTAATTTAAAAAGAAAATCATTATTAAATTGGTAGTATAAAGTAATTAATGAATCATGAATGATATAATAAATATTAATATTCTTCTGGTATAATCTAATAACATACAATGTTCATTATACAAGAGGTTAAATATACCCTCGACTAAAGGAAAGTGCAAGGTAAGGGTTAATTTCTCTATCTCTTTATTATCTGAGGTTGTTTTTACGTAAGTATCTACTGGAAAATATTTATTATCCATGTCCATGTTTAATAAAATAGCTTTCAAATGGATTATTTTTAATGTAATTTTTACTAAAACATCATTTTAAATGTTTTAAAGATTTATTCTTCTAAACCTTTCTCATTAATATCTATGTTTTCAAAATGGTTTTAGGGATTTATTTATATGTACATGAATATTTTAAAATATTAATTCCTTTCAAAAGTTTCAAAGTGGTATGAGACACTTTGATTAAAAACTATATTTTAAATGACTTCCTTTATATTAATTATAATTATTTCATTAAAAATGGATATTTATCTCAAATATTTTTACTCATCATTTTCAACTATGTCAACATCCTTTACAGGATATTATTCTTGATCGAGGTTGATTTATTATGATACAAATATTCTATATTGTATAGAATTATTTGTGATATGTTTGACTATGGATATGTAATTTTTATACCATTCATGGTTTACGGATAAAGTATTGACATTTCGTATGCTATTTTTAATATGAAAGTTTCTGTTATGTTTAAACCTTTTCATTTGAGGAATGTATTGGACTTAGTAAGTGACGGGTGGAGCCTGCTATAGATCCTCGATGAATCAGTAGGTCTAATGAGATAATTAGACATGGAATTATCCAAGTCCTTTCCCAATTTGATATATTTTTTTGGTCGAGTCCTAAATCATTTTTAGACTTATTGGTGGAGGCCTTGACTGGATTTTTCAGAATGTCCGGCATTATGCATTCCCTCATTATGAAATTAGTTATTACATGAGATTATTCGACTAGTAAAATATCCATGTGCCTGTTTATATGGTAATTTTTGATTTATTTTTTCCATATTATGTTCAAGTTTATGTTTTAAAAGGATTTTGTTTTTATTACACATCTTGCATTAAAAGTTTATAGCTTTCACTAAATTATTTACCCTTACTGAGCATCTGAGATCACCCCTTTCTTATGTTTTATTTTCCCAGGTTATGAAGAAGTTAGTTATGAGTGAGTTGAAGGCATAATCTAGAATGATTGGAAATTTATAATGGAATAAATTACTGTTTTTTTTTCAAGTTGTAATGTTGAAATTCATGTATGTAATCTATTTTCCAAGAGTACTAAACCGATTGGTCCTTCGGGACTTGATTCCTTGTAATCATACCTATGTATTAAAATAATGCACTGACTTTGGGTAACATAGGTCGGGGTGTCATAGTTTGTATTAGAGGAAGTTTAGGACAAAACTTGGAAACTAGATTTATATAAACTCTGATTAGAGAACATTACCCTAAGATATACTTTTTGAATTAGCATAGAAAAACTTCCTAGAATATTGGTAATGTAGAGATTTTGTGTATTTTCCAAGAAATACATCCCTGTCTGGATACGAGCAGGTAGAGGCGGCTCCGGAACATATATAACTAGAAGTGAAAACTTCGACAAGGAGTTTCAGGCTTGACCCGGGGTATCCTGGCACATGACAACGAGCCTTGCTGCACTCTTGGTTACGAAACTCATCGAGGATATGCTTATGATAATTCACAGTTTATTTACAAACAATTATGAAGGATTTAGGAGTAAATACTTCCTCAAAGAAAACATTTTTATGATTATGGATTATATCCATAAACTGTTCAATTTACGTTAGGTATTTTAAATGTTTGGAATTATGAATTGCTATTCATAAACTGACCTTGTGTATGCCATTGTTTAGAAATGGCGCCCGGTAGAAGGATTGATAAATCCAACAATATGTATGATCCAAAGAGTAAGAAAGATCATATCTTTCATAGTATTAACCCACCATTTAGAAGGGAAATAGTATCCCACGCATTCTCAATATATTAATAAATATTATCATGTGTTAAAAAGATAAGTAAAGAATTCTCTGAGTCATATGGATTTGAAGGGAAGCTAGAGAAGAAAATGATCGTAGAGATAAATATGGATAAAGGGAAGAAGGGAAAAAAGGATTTTACCGTATGTAATAATTCTGGAAAGAATCACCTTGGTAAATGTTTTAAGAGAATGAGAGTTTGTTATGAGTGTGGAGAAAAAGGACACTAACCACGCGATTTTGAGGATAAAAAATGTTTCATGTGTACAATTCTTCATCTTCAAGGAGTTGGGTCACTACACGAATCAATGTCCAAGTCATCAGAGTACACCCCAAATGATGGTATTGGATAATAATCGAGTTATGATATTACCACAGATGAAGAAGAATGACTAGTTTTCTTATGTTGTTGTTAAAATATTATGTCATTTTAGTGTTGTGTCGATGATATACCAGCTATATGAATTATGGAAATAAATAAGGATTGTACTACAGTACTATTTCATTAAGGATTTGAGATTATATGGATTTATGAAAAGTGACTCAATGAAAAGTTAAATTTCTTGGAAAATACATGGTTTGAGGAAAGATAAACCTTAATATGGTCCTGATACTAAGGTAGTAATTTTGGAATAAGAGATGGTTGGTTTGGATAAATTATATTGGATATTATTGACTATCTTGGAACTGATTAATGGTTTGTTTATTTCATCATTGCCGGAGTATTCAAAATTTTTGGATATAAGGAATTTATATAGTATTCTATAATGAATATTAGAGCATGAATGTAATAAATAAGGTTTTATGGTAATTCAGGGTGTTACCGTCTTTTAAAATAATACATGATGATGGTATTCACATGTTATTATGTGGAAAAAAGGATCTTCATCGTGTTTTACATATTTATAAATTTTGGAATGTGAGTTTGGAAATAAGTATTTCGGATAAGTCTCAAGGTTTGAATGGATTAAGTTTTAAATTGGATTCTATTTTTAAGGTAAAAGCATTTCTTAAGATTATTTTTTAGATTTTTTTATAAAAGGACAACCTGGAGGTCGGGCGACAACTGGTCGCGTCCGGTAAGGCCACGAGACTTGAACCCACAACAAAAGGGAGAAAATGGTGCATCACCTACCACTAGCCTACGTGATGTCCTGGACTGTATAATGTAGTTTTTTTAAAAGGTCTAACAGATGAATTATAAATTCATTTTTTTGAAACCATATATGATTAGTAGAAAATAGAGTATATTTATGTTCTATTATCTTTTATAGTGAAAGATGAGTTTGTGGTAGAAATATGTTGAAGGATGGAACTATACTTATCAAGTATATTTTTTCTCTTATTCTATGAAGAAATTAATTCTTAAACTTTATTTAAGAGATCTTAAAACCAAAAATGTGTTATCCTAATACCTTATTTTTTGTTGAACTGATGATATTTTAAATCATCATACATTGATGGCTTTGAGGCCCTCAATTTTACACTTGTTTGTGATTGATGACCTCAATCACTCCCAAAAAATATTTACGTTTTCCCTCCAATTATGTGTCTATAATTTCCACCAATTTTCTCCTAATCGAGATCATAATTTGGTGGTGAATTTTTCATTTCCCTTTCCCTCTTATTAAGACTAAATTTTATTAATCCAATTTCTGATGTGGGTTCTCCGCAAAGGTATTTTTCTATTTTTAACCTTTTATTTTCAAAGAACAATTTGAAATTGTGAGGACACAATTTATTGAAGGAGGGGAAAATGTAACACCCCAATATTTCATAGTACGTTATTTCTTTAATGTAATTCAATAACTTGAACTACATGCAACACTAAGTTCAAGCGCACCACGACTTACTAAACTAGCCGTTAAAAAGCGATTATAAATAGTATTAACTGAATATTGAATTTTATATAATCCTTATAATTTTAGAATCCATATTATGAGTTTCTTAGACATAATATAAGAACAAATTTATTTTTTTCAGACAAAAGAATTATTTTTTTTAAAATGAAATTTTACCGTCTTTTGTTGGAAAACCCTTTTTAAATACAATATTTGAAACTTTTATATAATAAATTTTACAAAATAAACTTCTTATTTAAAATCAGGACATAAAAATTTAGTTTTGATAAATTTTTTGTATTTTTCTGATAACTTTCATATTTGGATGAATAGTGAAAAATAGAAAATTTTAACTGAAAACAACTTTTTTTATCAGAATAATTTATAGTGTTAAAATACAAATTTGAATGGTTTAGAATTATAATTAGATTATATTTTTACCATTTAATCCAATTTTGGTCATTTTAAGTAATTTCACTTTAAAATTAGACACAAACAAGTGTCAATATTTTGGTAGTTATTATTTCTTAAAAATACGATTTTTGGTTTTTCAATGGGAATTAATTCTAAATTAATAAATTAAATTTATATGTTTGTAATTTGGTAAAATAGACTTCATTTTTGAATTTTGAATATCAAAATTATCTTACGGTGAATTTTTGGTATGTTTCTAAAAACTTTCAATTTTTGATGAATAGTGATAAACACTACGTTATTGGTTAAAACCGGCTTTTCATTTAAATATTTATTTATTTTATTTAAATATATTTTAGGTCAAAATAGATACATAATACCTATATATCTTCAATGTAATTAATTGGATTAATTTTATAATAAGTTTAGATATATAAAAATTTTATTGAAATTTTATCGTCTTTTACCCACCTTCTAGAAGAATTTGAAAATTTGCATAAAACTTAATTTTACCGCTGCTATGAGTTGAATTTAAAAACATAGAGAGACATGGAAAACCTCAGTAAGTAAAATATGGTTCAATAAGATAATAATTTTTGGTGAATAGTAACTTTTGACTTTTATTTACCACAGTTAAAAGTGAATAGGGTAATTAAGGGTAAAAAATGATATTATAATTACCCTAAAACATGTCCTAATTCTATTGGATAATTATATTTTGACCAAAATCCACCTTAGAACAAAAATATGATCCTTTATGTCCACTTTTATTAGATTAAATAATTTATTATATTTTATTTAAAGAAAAGTTAAAAGTGTTAAAATTGAATGTTTGTTAACAAAGTTTTTTTAATATGGGGTTATACATAAGATAAATTCGACTATAATTATTACTTAGAAATATAAAAATATTTCCAATATAATGGTATTTTATTTATAATTTTTAGACATTCAATATTTAAATTTATTTATGACACAATGAGGATGTAGTAATTTTCTTATTAATGAAAGATTAAAATAATTGATATTATAAATATAAAAATAAATATAAATTCATACTTTTGATGAATTAAACTAATTTTCTAGGTTAATATGACATGTTATAGTTGATTAGATAATTTTTTTCGAAGTGATATGGTATTTATGACTTCCACATAAAAATACCCAATAGTGTCAAAATTGACATAAATGAGTTTTTAAAAGAAATATTATATTATTAAATTATATAATATTGCTAAAAATCTAAGGTTCGGCCAAATGGATTAAATACTATTATATATGTCATTAATGAACCACTTGAGATTCTATTGGAAGTTTAGAGTATGTTTTTAACCATATAGTGTAAGAATACAAGAAGACACAGTAAAAGTTAAATTATTTAACTGAGAGTTAAATCTAAAAGATATGTTTAAAATGGTAACATGAACTTGTCTAAAACCTATTTTTTGAGAGGATTTAGACCCATCCCCACCTTATACACTAAATAATTAATTTTTTATCCATTATAAACCGAATATGAATTTATTATAAAATAATATTTTAAGTTTTTCCTAAGGTGCCCCTCACACTACGGAAAAAATGGGTATTTGCGACGGGTTATTTGCGACGGGAATAAATCCCGTCGCAAATAGCCCTGTTAAAAACTTATTTGCGACGGGGGTATTTGCCCGTCGCAAATAAGTAGCCTTTTGCGACGGGATAGCTTTCCCCATGGAAAAAGTACTGGCGCCCTTTGCGCGCCAAATCGCGGGAAACTTATTTGCGACGGAGGAATATTCCCGTCGCAAATAACCGGCGGCGGTAAAAGGTATTTGCGACGAGAATATTCCCCCGTCGCAAATAGTATGTCGGCTGGTGGTTATTTGCGACGGGTCCCGTCGCAAATAACTATTTAACCGTTGACCGTAATAAATGATGGCTAAGGTATTTACGACGGTACCAGTCGCAAATGGGCCCGTCGCAAATAATCTAACCTATAAATACCCCATCCGTTTTTTTCAAATCATTCTCAAACTCCATCTTCTTCTTCTCTCAAAATTTTATTTCTAAAGTTCAGTTTTTCTCATGTTTAATTTTTTTCTCTGGAGTTGATATTGAAGTTTTGAAGAACGATCAGAGATCAACCTCAGATCAATTTTCAAGGTATTTATATTCATTTTAATTTAATATTTATTTTTAATGTTTTATTAGTTTCAATTATTCTTAATTAGTTGTAATTTAATTATGTTTACATTGTTTTGTTACTTAATAAATTTAAATTATTAGTATTGTTCATAGTTAATGGTAATTAGGAATAATTAGTAATAATTTTTAATAATTAAGAATAAATATTAATAATTAGTAATAAATAACAATAATTAGGAATAATAACATTATTACATTATTAGTATATTTTATTATTAATATTAAAATAATATAATTTTTTATATATATACAATTCTCTTTTCATCTGTGTGTTTGCTGTCTCCACATGTATTATTTGTATGTGGAGATAGAAAACACACAGATGAAAGGAGAATTGTATATAAATTAAAATATTATATTATTTTAATATTAATAATAAAATATACTAATAATGTTATTATTCCTAATTATTGGTAATTATTCCTAATTATTGATAATTATTCATTTAATTACTAATAATTAGGAACAATTACCAATAATTATCAATAATTAGGAATAATTAGTAATAATTAGTAATAATTACCAATAATTAGTAATAATTACCAATAATTCGTAATAATTATCAATAATTAGTAATAATTTACAATAAATATTAATAATTAGTAATAATTATTAATAATTACCAATAATTAGTAATAATTAACAATAATTAGTAATAATTAACAATAATTAGTAATAATTACCAATAATTAGTAATAATTACCAATAATTCGTAATAATTACCAATAATTAGTAATAATTACCAATAATTAGTAATAATTACCAATAATTAGTAATAATTAGTAATAATTAGTAATAATTACCAATAATTAGTAATAATTACCAATAATTAGTAATAATTACCAATAATTAGTAATAATTACCAATAATTAGTAATAATTAGTAATAATTAGTAATAATTACCAATAATTAGTAATAATTACCAATAATTAGTAATAATTAGCAATAATTAGTAATAATTAGTAATAATTAGTAATAATTAGTAATAATTAGTAATAATTAGTAATAATTAGTAATAATTAGTAATAATTAGTAATAATTACAAATAATTAGTAATAATCAGTAATAATTACCAATAATTAGTAATAATTAGTAATAATTAGGAATAATTACCAATAATTAGTAATAATTAGTAATAATTCGCAATAATTAGTAATAATTAGTAATAATTAGTAATAATTACCAATAATTAGTAATAATTAGTAATAATTAGTAATAATTACCAATAATTAGTAATAATTAGTAATAATTAGTAATAATTACCAATAATTACCAATAATTACCAATAATTAGTAATAATTACCAATAATTACCAATAATTAGTAATAATTAGTAATAATTAGTAATAATTAGTAATAATTTGTAATATTTAGTAATAATTAGTAATAATTAGTAATAATTACCAATAATTAGTAATAATTAGTAATAATTACCAATAATTAGTAATAATTAGTAATAATTACCAATAATTAGTAATAATTATCGGTAAATAGTAATAATTAGTAATAATTAGAAATAATTACCAATAATTAGTAATAATTAGTAATAATTAGTAATAATTATTACTAATTATTGGTAATTATTTCTAATTATTACTAATTAATACTATTTACCGGTAATTATTCCTAATTATTGGTAATTATTACTAATTATTGTTAAGTATTACTAATTATTGGTAATTATTACTAATTATTACTAATTATTGGTAATTATTACTAATTATTACTAATTATTGGTAATTATTACTAATTATTACTAATTATTACTAATTATTGGTAATTATTACTAATTATTACTAATTATTACTAATTATTGCTAATTATTACTAATTATTACTAATTATTGGTAATTATTCCTAATTATTACTAATTATTACTAATTATTGGTAATTATTACTGATTATTACTAATTATTGGTAATTATTACTAATTATTACTTATTATTACTAATTATTACTAATTATTACTAATTATTACTAATTATTACTAATTATTATAATTATTGGTAATTATTACTAATTATTGGTAATTATTACCAATAATTAGTAATAATTACCAATAATTAGTAATAATTAGTAATAATTACCAATAATTAGTAATAATTAGTAATAATTACCAATAATTAGTAATAATTAGTAATAATTACCAATAATTAGTAATAATTAACAATAATTAGTAATAATTAACAATAATTAGTAATAATTAGTTATAATTAGTAATAATTACCAATAATTAGTAATAATTAGTAATAATGACTAATAATTAGTAATAATTAGTAATAATTAGTAATAATTACCAATAATTAGTAATAATTAGTAATAATTAGTAATAATTAGTAGTAATTACCAATAATTAGTAATAATTACCAATAATTAGTAATAATTACCAATAATTAGTAATAATTACCAATAATTAATAATAATTAGTAATAATTAGTAATAATTACCAATAATTAATAATAATTACCAATAATTAGTAATAATTACCAATAATTACCAATAATTACCAATAATTACCAATAATTACCAATAATTAGTATTAATTACCAATAATTACCAATAATTACCAATAATTACCAATAATTAGTAATAATTACCAATAATTAGTAATAATTACCAATAATTAGTAATAATTAGTAATAATTACCAATAATTTGTAACATGTTTTGCTTTATTCTCACTATATTTAATTCTTAAAGGGTCAATTTTTAGGTCTATCTCAATAAAAAGTTTGCGTCAGTCGTGTATTATCTAAACTCTATAATTATCCTAGCTTGAGTGTTTTTTCTAACAAATTATTCAAAACCAGTAATGCTTTTATATTTTATAGAGAAATATGGAACAACGAGGTCGTCAACAATCATTATTAGGTGACCGCATATGGATAAATCAACGTAGAAATCCAAACGGTTCTGGTTTAAATCCAGTATATGTAGAGGGTGTGGAGACTTTTTTATCATTTGCTGCATCAAATCCAGAATTTTTTCAGAAGGCAAAATAAAATGCCCTTGCAGAAAATGTGCATTGAGAACGTTTGACATATTTGACAAAGTGGGAGAACATCTCTTGCATTTTGGTTTTCAACCAGATTATGTTTTTTGGTATCAACACGGTGAACGCAGTTCTAGAGCAGGTGATACCAACTTGATTCCGGATCCATCCCGGTTTCAAGATTTAGTACATGATGTTGCAGGTTCATCTGTTCAACATACAGAAACTCCGACTGATATAGCTTCAAATCCTGAGTTGGAACCGTCTGAATTTTATGAGTTGTTGAAGTCTGCTGAGGATCCATTATATCCTGGCTGCAAGATGAGAAAATTAGAAGCAGTTGAAAAATTTATGGCTATCAAATCAGATAACGGAATGTCAAACACCTGTTTTGACCAGATATTTTCTTTGCTTAAAACACTGTTACCCGAAGGAAATGTTTTACCTGCAAATTACTATGAGAGTAAGAGGTTGGTTCGAAATTTGGGACTTACTTGTCAGCAGATTCATGCATGTTCAAATGACTGCATTTTATATTCTGGGGAAAATGAGTCATTGGATAGCTATCCCACATGTGGGAAACTGAGATATAAAGAAGGACAACACGGGAAGTCTGGTTTGATTCCTGTAAAACAGTTGAGATATTTTCCGCTTACATCCAGACTTCAGCGTTTATTCATGTCTAAGAATACAATGAAAATGATGTCATGAAATAAAGAGAATATTTCAACCGATAAAAGCTTGAATCATCCAGCCGATGGTGATTCATGGAAACATTTTTATAGAGTGCATCCATCCTTTGCTTTAGAAGCTAGAAATGTTCGAATGGGCCTTTCCACTGATGGTTTTTGTCCGTTTAGATCTTATGGTAGTCAATATTCATGTTGGCCTGTTTTCTTAACTCCGTACAATTTACCTCCATGGATGTTGATGAAGGAGCCATATATCTTTTTGACTTTACTAATTCCAGGACATCCGAAGAAAAATATTGATGTTTATTTGAAACCATTGATTGATGAATTAAATTTATTGTGGAGTACTGGTGTCAGTACATATGATGCTGCAACAAAACAAAATTTCATACTGAGAGCAGCATTGATGTGGAAAATAAGTGACTTCCTGGCTTATGGGATGTTATCTGGATGGAGTACACATGGTCAGAAATCATGTCCTTACTGTATGGGAGAGAACAAAGCATTTATGCTCATTCATGGAAAGAAACCTTGTTATTTTGACTGTCATCGCAGATTTCTTCCAGCTGATCATCCTTTTCGCAGAAACAGATCTCATTTCAGAAAAGGAACATTTGAAAGGGAAGGACCTCCAAAAATGCTATCAGGTCCGGAGTTAAAATCAGTTGTATTTTCATTACCTCCCATCACTTTTGGTCCCACAATAAACCAACAGAAAATTTCTGGTTTTGGGAAAGAACACAATTGGATTAAACATAGCATATTTTGGGATTTGCCATATTGGTATGATTTGTTGGTCCGACACATGTTAGATGTCATGCATATTGATAAGAACTGTTTTGATAATTTGTTTCATACAGTTTTGGATACGCCAGGAAAGAGCAAAGACAATGTAAATGCACGTTTAGATCTTGCCCAAATTTGCAGGCGTCCAGAATTGGAACTGTTTGAGAATGTCAGAACAGAAAGGTTACTGAAACCAAAAGCAGCTTATACACTGTCTAAAGAAAATCGTTTATTATTTTGTCAGTGGATTGCAGATTTGAGACTTCCAGATGGCTGTGCTTCCAATTTGGATAGATGTGTAAAGAATGGTCATATTACTGGATTAAAAAGTCATGATTGTCATGTTATAATGGAAAGACTGCTACCCATTGGATTAAGAGGTCTGTTAAATTCTGTGATTTGGGATTCCATAACAGACATGTCTCATTTTTTTTGGGAAATTTGGGCGGCTACAGCAGATTATGATGCTCTATGAAAACTTGAAAAAGATGTTGTTGTAATTATATGTAAACTGGAAAAAATATTTCCGCCGTCTTTCATCGACTCAATGGAACATTTGATGTTACATTTGCTATATGAAGCCAAATGTGGAGGTCCAGTACAGTTTTGATGGATGTACCCATTTGAAAGATTCATGCAAAAATTTAAAAGAAAAGTACGTAACAAAGCATCTGTTGAAGGATCTATTGCAGAAGCTTATTTACAAGAGGAAATATCTTTTTTATGCTCCCATTATTTTGAATCTGAGTATCCTTCAAAACACAACCGAATGGGATGGAACGAGAGAAATATTGATGAAATCGACAATCAATTATCTGTTTTTAACCAGTCAGAGCTTGGTTTTTGTGGAGTTGATGAACGCTGGCTTTCAGATGATGAACATCATAGAGCTCATATGTATGTTCTGCTCAACTGTGAAGAGATGACATCAGTTGTACTGTAAGTGTTTATATCACTTATTATATCATTTATGTTACAGTAAATAACTTTGGTTTTTATAGGTTGTATGATAATCATATCAAAAAAAAATTCCACATATTACAGCAGCTGCTCTCGAAGAACGTCGACTGAAAAATTTCTCTCAGTGGTTTCAAAAACTGGTAACATAAATTCTTTATCTTTTAGAAACTCATTCAATGTATAGTTTACTATATTGATAATTATTTCACAAAATTTCAGGTGTCTCTACATGCTGATAAAATTGAAAAACGGTTGTGTGTATTGAGTAACCCACCTTCCAAACTTGTTAAAACTTATAATGCATATGTGGTGAATGGATTTCGATTCCACACACATGCATATGGGGAATCGAAAAAAACAATGAACAGTGGAGTTAGCTTGAGAGGATCTCATCATCGAGAAAATGAAGTTGACTTTTATGGCATACTTGATGAAATCATTGAACTCTGTTATCTTGGACAACATTACATAACCATGTTCAAATGTCGGTGGTTGGATACAGAGAGAGGCATGCGTGTTAATCCGACTCATGGAATCATCGATATTAAATGTAAAAGTGTTCTCGCAGTAAATGAACCATTCTTATTGGCTCAACAGGCATATCAAGTTTATTACACAAAGTACTGTGCTACATCAAGAGACTTGACTGATTGGTGGAGTGTAATAAAAATAAAAATTCGAGACAATCAGTTTAGTCAAAGTGAATGTGCTTTCACTGATGTGCAAAGAATTGAAGTTTTTCAAGAGAGTACTCAAAATCAATCTTTTTTACAAAGAGACATGAGTATCGATGACAACACCCCACATTTAAGAGTCGGTGATGACGATGATGTTAATGATGTCACATATGAATTTGAAATGGTAAGAGATGAAGCAACTGTAACTCGAATGGATATCGATGATGTTGAGGAGGAATATGAAGATGACATTGACATATATGATGATGATGATGAAGATGAACACTGATAGAATTACATGGTATTTATATAAAATCATAATATGTATATATGTATATATAATAGTAATTATCAATTATTTGCTAACAACATTAACATTTTCTGTTTCAGATGGACGACGCCACATTTCGTGAGTTGGCGGATGATGACCTGACTTTCGATACGGATGAGTTGATGACAGATGACCCTCAGCCTGCAGGCGCTCCAGGGAGTACACGGAGGGGGCGCGGTCTTGCACGATTGATGATTCCTGACCCCGTCCTCGAGCGACGTCCACGTCTTGGGTTTGATCCACGCACACAGAGGTGTGATAACCTGTTTGACAACCTGTGGATTTGACTAAGATTTCATTAATCTATTCACATAATAAATGTTTATTATTTTTACAGTTTTCCGCATATAGCAGTCGGACAGGGCAGCGCTATTTTGCGCAACTATTTCTCTCAGCCGTGGACCACATGGGAGCAGATTCCCATTTATGTGCAGTAGGCCATGTTCGGCCATTGGTTGGTACGTACGTAAATAAATAATTTTTTATTTTGAAAATTATTTCATTTCTAACTTGATATTTTGATTTATTTGTAGGGTTTATGGTATCCGATCGAGGATACCATGCGTGACGCCATCCACGAGGCATGGGAGGTGGCCATGCATGATCGCCTTCGTCAGTTTTTGCACAATTTAAGAAAAGCAGCGATGAAGAAAGCAGGAGTGTCAGATTTTGACGAGTCATGTAGAGCACACCGACCAGAGTACATTTCATCCCATGTATGGGATGGATTATGTGCGCACTGGTTGAGTGGTTCCTTTCAGAGGAGATCATCGGTGGGGAGGCAGAATCGGGGGAGACAGGAGGTGACTCATCGAGCTGGGAGTCGTTCTTTCAGTACTCATAGACAGCATCTGGTACGTACATTATTTATAAATATTTTATATAACTATAAATATTAACAGTTTATTTTTTATTCTTATAGGCTGTCGAGCACCCCGATATTACGGAGTACGACGTATATCGGAGGATGTATAGTGATCCTGCTACTGGGGAGCTCAGAGGTGATCGTCAGCATCACATCGTGGTTAGTATTATTTGTTTTCAAGTTTAAAAATTAACTGTATATAATATATTCACAATTTTAATTTTAAATTGCAACTACAGGAGTCATATGAGGCCGTAGCGTCACAGGCCCGGCCTGAGAGTCAGGCCGAGTCATCAGATCAGACCACTGGCCGTCAGTTTGATGAGGCGGCGTGGATGCAGGCCACCCAGTATGCCTTCGAGAAGGGCCGGGTAGTTGGTATCAGCTCTCGACTGACTCCCGGAGATTATTATGGCAGTGCTGCGATGTCGGCGTCCAGCTCGAGAGGAGCTCGTGCATCTTATTCTGCTACACAGTATGAGGATCAGTTGCGATCTCAGACTGCACTGATAGAGAGTCTCCGACAGGAGCAGGAGCAGATGCGTCAGTAGCATGAGGAGGAGCGTCGACGCCAGGAGCAGCTGTACGAGAAGCAGACGAGTCGGTGGCAGCAGCAGCATCAGGAGCAGATGGAGTACATGCGCCGACTCACTCATGCTTTAGGGATAGAGTTTCCTCCACCACCATCTGCAGATCCCCCCTCCCCCCTCCTTCAGATTAGAGTTTGTATTTATGTTATAAAATTTGTGAAATCAAAATATGATTTTTTTTCTATTCGTAGTTTTTGTCTCATTATAAAATATTTATTAATATTCTATTATTTTTTATTTTTGAATTATAATTCTATTATTATTATATTAATTAAAATAATTTATTATTTTTATTTGTGAATTATAATTCTATTATTATATTAATTAAACTCATTTATTAATATTTTATTATATTATATTAATTAAAATAATTTATTATTTTTATTTGTGAATTATAATTCTATTATTATATTAATTAAAATCATTTATTAATATTTTATTATTTTTTATTTTTGAAATATAATTGGATTATTATTATATTAATTAAAATAATTTATTAACAATTTATTTTTTTATTTTTTTATAGTATTTGCGATGGGATACTATTCCCGTCGCAAATATTATTATTATTTTTTTTATTTTTTTAAAAATAGTTTTTGCGATGGGCCTCACCGCAAATAGTTTTTTACAAATATACGGAGTACTAGTTGCGACGGGGATTCTCCCCGTCGTGGAAAAAGGCTTTAGCAACGGGCCCGTCGCAAAATATTGTTATTGTGACACCGTTTTCAGCAACGGGTCATTTGCGACGGGCCCCCATCGCAAAAATCCATTTGCGACGGGATCCCGTCGCAAATGACCCGTCACAATTACCTGTTTTTCTAGTAGTGTCACCCCTCTTATAAAAGGGGACTTCACCTTCTCTCAAATTCACACCTCCAAATCCATTTGGATCAGGAATCACCTGCCCAAATATCATCTCAAATATCTTAGATTCATCCTAGAGGCCTTCCTTTGGTCAGAAATCCATCCTAAGGATCCCTTTTGATCAAATCAAAAGGAAGAACCCAAAGAAGAGGTAATGATTTCACCACCCTCTTTCAAGTTCTTTTCTTCATCCACTTACTCTTTCTTTATTATTACCATGAAAAAATAATAACCCCAGTACCTTATATATACTGTGATGTTATTATAAATATGGCACAACCATATTAATTATTCTATCCATCCTATAAATGATAATGTCACCATGCATGCATACGTACTGTTTACCGTCTCCACGTCGGGGTGTAATTTGTTATTCAATACTATGTTATTTGGATTGATATAATGATGAGTAATATATATATAAATAATGAGAATAACATCCTAATGTCTCTGTAAAATTAATATACCATCCAATTCCACACCTTTAAGTAAATGATATTGTCGCTTGTGCGTACGTACGGATTACAGTCTCAACGACGTGATGAGATTCATTTCCATGTTCACAATTCATCAATGATTATAAAAATATATATTACTAATAAGTATGTAATATATTAAATAATAATGATACAGTATATATATATATATATATATATATATATATTTATTTACTTACATATATCTTTTTCACTTACTTCCGTTCAATACGATATGAAAAAAGAAACATCGTTTATGCGTACGTATGACCTACAGTCTCCATAAACGGTGTTTTCCATTTAATATATCTATCTATTATAAATATTTATATTCTAAATATATATGATATATAAATCAAGGTTTATATTCTGGATGTATTTAAATAATGATCTAAATTATATGATCAAGAATAAAAACTTAAAATACGTACGATAAAGAAAGCGATTATTACCCAAAATGTTAATTTAACATGAAAATAATTATTAAATGGGTAGTATAAAGTAATAAATGAATCTTTTATGATATAATAAATATGAATATGGTTCTGTTATAATCTAATAACATACAATGGTCATTATACAGGAGGTTAAATGGACCCTCGACCAATGGAAAGTGCAAGGTAAGGGTTAATTTCTCAATCTCTTTATTATTCGAGGTTATTTTTACATAAGTATCTACTGGTAAATATTTATTATCCATGTCCATGTTTCATAAAAGAGTTTTCAAAAGGATTATTTTTAATGGATTTTTTACTAAAACATCATTTTAAATGTTTTAAATATTTATTCTTCTAAACCTTTTTCATTAACGTCCATGTTTTTAGAATGGTTTTAAGGATTTATTTATATGAACATGAATATTTTAAAATGTTAATTCCTTTCAAAAGTTTCAATGTGGTATGAGACACTTTTATTAAAAACTATATTTTAAATGAATTACATTATATGAATTTTAAATGATTTCAATAAAAAGGGATATTCCTCTCAAAGAGTTTTACTGATCATTTTCAACTATGTAAACATCATTTACATGATATTATTCTTGATCGAGGTTGATTTACTATGATACACATCTTCCATATTGTATAGAAGGTTTTATGATATTTTTTACTATGTATGTATTATTTTTATACCATTCATGTTTTATGGATAATGTATAGACATTTCATATGCTATTTTTAATAATAATGTTTATGTTATGTTTAAACCTTTTCATTTGAGGAATGCATTGGACTTAGTAAGTGATGGGTGGAGCCAGCTATAGCTCCTTAATGCATCGGTAGGTCTCATGAGACAATTAGATGTGGAATCTGACGAGTCCTTTACCAATTTGATATATGGTTTTGTCCAAGGCCAAAATCATTTTTAGACGTCTTGGTTGAGGCCTTGACAAGATGTTTCAGAATGTTCAGCATTATGGATTCCCTCATTATGAAATCAGTTATTACATGTGATTATTCGACTAGTAAAATATCCATATTCATGTTTATATGGTAATTGTTGATTTATTTTTTCCATATTATGTTAATGTTTATGTTTGAAAGGATGTTTTTTATTACACATCTTGCCTTAAATGTTTATAGCTTCCTCTAAATTATTTACCCTTACTAAGCATCTGAGCTCACCCCTTTCTTATGTTTTATTTTCCTAGGATATGAAGAAGTTAGTTATGAGTGACTTGCAGGAATAATCTAGGAGGCTTGGACATTTATAATGAAATAAATTAGTGTTGTTTTTCTTTTTTCAAGTTGTAATATTGAACTTCATGTATGTAATCTATTTTCCAAGACTACTAAATTGATTGGTCCTTCATGACTTGATTCCTTGTAATCATGGCAATGTATTAAAATAATGCACCAACTCTAGGTAATGGAGGTCAGGGTATTAGATTTGGTATCGGTGGAAGTTTAGTACAAACCTTGGAAACTAGATTTAGATAAAATTTGATTAGATAACATTACCCTAAGATATAATTTGAGGATTAGCATAGAAAAACTTCCTAGAATTTTGGTAATATAGATATTTTGTGTATTTTCCAAGAAATACGTCCCTGTCTGGATACGAGTAGGTAGAGGTGGCTCTAGCACAGATGTACCTAGGAGTGAAAACTCTGACAAGGAGTTTCAGGCTTGACCCGGGGTATCCTGGTACATGACAATGGGCCTTACTGCACTCTAGGTTACGACACTCTCGAGGTATATGATGAGGATAATTCACAATTTCATTACAAACCATTATTAAGGATTTATGAGTAAATAATTTCTCAAAGAAATTTTTTTGTGATTGTGTATTATATCCATAAACTGTTCAATTTACATTATGTATTTTACAAGTTTGGAATTATGAATTGAGATTTATAAACTGACCTAGTGTTTGCCATTATTTAGAAATGGTTCCTGGTAGAATGATTGAGAACTCCAACAATACGTATGATCCAAATAGTAAGAAGGGTCATATATTTCATATTATTAATCCAACATTTAGAAGGGAAATAGTATCCCATGTATTCTCAACATATGAATAAATAGTATCATGTGTTAATAAGATAAGTAAATAATTCTCTGAGTCGTATGGATTTGAAGGGAAGCCAAAGAATAAAAGGATGGTATAGAGAAAGATGGATAAAGGGAAGAAGGGAAAGAAGGATTATCCCATATGTGATAATTGTGGAAATAATCACCTTGGTAAATTCTTGAAGGGAATGAGAGTTTGTTATGAGTGTGGAGAAAAAGGACACCAAGTACGTGGTTGCATGGATAAGAAAAAGGTTTCATGTATACAATGCTTCATATGAAAGGAGTTGGGTCACTACGCAAATCAATGTCCAAATCATCAGAGTATACCCCAAATGATTCTATTGGATAATAATCAAGTTACGATACTACCACAGATGAAGATGAATGATTGGTGTTCTTTTTTTGTTGTTAAAAGATTATGTCATTTCACTGTTTTATCGATGATATACTGTTATATGAATTATGGAAATAAATAAGGATTGTACTACAGTACTATTTCATTGAGGATTTGAGATTATATGGTTTTATGAAAAGTGACTCAACAAAAAGTTAAAATTTTTGGAAAATACATGGTTTGAGGAAAGATAAACCTTAATATGGTCCTGATATTGAGGTAGTAATATTATAATTAGAGATGGTTGATTTGGATAAATTATATTGGATATTATTGCCTATCTTGGAACTGATTAATAATTTGTTTATTTCACCATTGTTGTTGTATTCAAAATTTTTGGATATAAGGAATATATATATATAGTATTTTATAAGGAATAAGGGAGTATGAATGTAATCAATAAGTTTTTATGGTAATTCAGGGTGTTACCGTCTTTTAAAAGAATACATGATGATGGTATTCACATGTTATTACGTGGAAAAAAGGATCTTCATTGTGTTTTACATCTTTATAAATTTTAGACTTTGAGTTTGAAAAGAAGTATTTTGGATAAGTCTAAAGGTTGGAATGGATTAAGTTTGAAATTGGATTCTATTGTTATGGTAAAATCATTTCTTAAGATTATTTTTTGGATTTTTTTATAAAACGACAACTCAAAGATCGGGCGACAACCAGTCGCGTCCAGAAAGGCCGTGAGACTTGAACCCACAACCAAAGGGTGACAAGGGTGCATCACCTACCACTGGTCTAGGTGATGTCCTGGATTGTATAATTTAGTTTTTTTAAAAGGTCTAATAGATGAATTATAAATTCATTTTTTTGGAACCATATACAGTTAGGATAAATAGAGTATTTTTCTATTCTATTATCTTTTATAGTGAAAGATGAGTTTGTGGAAGAAATTAGTTAAAGGATTGGAACTATACTTGTCAAGTATATTTTTTATCTTATTCTATGAAGAAATTAATTCTTAAACTATAGTCAAGGGATCTTAAAACCAATTTTTTTTATCCTAATACCTTATATTTTGTTGAATCGATGATATTTTAAATCATCATAGATTAATGGCTTTGAGGCCCTCAATTTTACACTTGTTTGTGATTGATGACCTCAGTCACACCCAATAAATATTTACATTTTCCCTCCAATTTTGTGTCTTTAATTTCCAACAATTTTTCCCTAATCGAGATCATAATTTGGTGGTGACTTTTTCATTTCTTTTTCCCTCTTATTAAGACTAAATTTTATTAACCCAATTTCCGATGTGGGTTCTCCACAAAGGTATTTTTATATTTTTAACCTTTTATTTTCAAAGAATAATTTCAAATTGCAAGGATGAAATTTATTGAAGGATGGGAGAATTTAACACTCCAAGATTTCATAGTATGTTATTTCTTCAATGTAATTCAATAACTTTCACTACAGGCAATACTGAGTTCATGCACACGACGACTTACCAAACTAGCTGTTAAAAAGTGGTTATGAATAGAATTAACTGAATTTTGAATTTTAAATAATCATTATAATTTTAGAATCATATTATGAGTTTCTTAGACATAATATAAAAACAAATTCATTTTTTTCAGATAAAAGAAGTATTTTTTTTTAAAATAAATTTTCCCTCTTTTTGATGGAGAACCCTTTTTAAATAAAATATTTGAAACTTTTATATATTAAATTTTACAAAATAAGCTTATTCTTTATAATCAGTACATAAAAATTTTGTTTTGATAGATTTTTTGTGTTTTTCTGAAAACTTTCATATTTGGGTGAATAGTAAAAAATACTAAATTTTAACTGAAATTTTTTTAACCAAAATAATTTATAGTGTTAAACTATACATTTTAATGGTTTGGAAGTATAATTATATTATATTTTTACCATTTAATCCAAATTTTGTCATTGTAAGTAATTTCACTTTGAAATTGGACATAAACAAGTGTCAACCTTTTGGTAGTTATTATTTATTAAAAATATGCCTTTTGGTTTTGACAACGAGAATTAATTTTAAATTAATAAATGAAATTTCAATGTTTTAAATTTGTTAAAATAGTCTTCATTTTTGAATTCGGAATATCAAAATTAGCTCAGGGTGAATTTTTGGTATGTTTCTGAAAACTAGAAATTTTTGACGAATAGTGAAAAACACTGCGTTATTGGTTAAAAAAAACATTTCATTTAAATAATTATTTATTTTATTTAAATTTATTTTAGGTCAAAATAGATAAATAATATATATATAAGTTCAATCTAATTCATTAGTGTCATTTTATAATACGTTTATATATATAAAAAATTTATTGAAATTTTACTGTCTTTTACCCACCTTCTAGGAGATTTTGAAAGCTTGCATAAAATATAATTTTACCACTTCTGTGAGATGAATTTAAAAAATCTGAAAGACACGGTTAACATTAGTAAGTAAAATGTGGTACCCTAAGATTACAATAATTTTTTGTGAATAATAACTTTTGACTTTTATTTACAATGGTTAAAAGTAATCTGGGTAATTAAGGGTAAAAAATGATATTATAATTACCATAAAACATGTCATAATTATATTTTATAAGTATATTTCGACCAAAATAAATCTTAGAACAAAAATAGGATCCTTTAGGTACACTTATATTAGATTATGGCATTTATTAAATTTTATTTATAGAAAAGTTAAAAGTGTTAAAATTCAATGTTTATTAACTAAACCATTTTTAATATGGGGTTATACATAAGATAAATTAAACTATAAATTTTCATTAGAAATATAAATAGATTTCATACACAATGGTATTTTATGTATAATTTTTAGACATTAAATAATTAAATTTATTTATGACACAATGATGATGCAGTAATGTACTTATTAATAAAAGATTAAAAAAATTGATATTATAAATATAAAAATAAAAATAAATTCATACTTTTGATGCATTGAAATAATTTTATAGATTAATATGACATGTTAGGGTTGATTAGATAATTTTTTTGAAGTGATAAGGTTGTTATGACTTTCACAAAAACAAAATACCCAATAGTGTAAAAATTGACATAAATGAGTTTTTAAAACAAATATTATATTATTAAATTATATAATATTCCTAGAAATATAAGGTTAGGACAAATGGATTAAATAATATTATATATGTAATTAATGAATCACTTGAGATTCTCTTGGAAGTTTAGATTAATTTTATTAATCATATAGTGTAAGAATACAAGAAGACACGGTAAAAGTTAAATAATTTAACTGCGAGTTAAATCTAAAGGATAAGGTTAAAATGGTAACTTAAACTTGTCTAAAACCTATTGGTTGAGTGGATTCCAACCCATAACCACATTATCCTTGAAATAAATAATTTATTATCCATTATAAACAGAATATGAATTTATTATAAAATAACATTTTATGTTTTTCCTAAGCTTCCCCTCACCCCTCTTATAAAAGGGAACTTCCCCTTCTCTAAAATTCACACCTCCAAAGCCATTTGGCTCAGACAAAAACTTCCCAAATATCCTCCCAACTATCCTACCTTCATCCTAGAGTCCTTCCTTTTGTCATAAATCCAACCTATGGAGCCCTTTGGATCAAATAAAAAGGAAGAACCCGAAGAAGAGGTAATGATTTCACCACCCTCTTTCAAGTTCTTTTCTTCTTCCACTTACTTTTTCTTTGTTATTTCCATAAAAAATAATAAATCTAGTACCTTATATATACTGTGATTTTATTATAAATATGGAACAAACATATTCATTATTCTATCCATCCTATGAATGATAATATCACCATGCGTGCGTAAGTACGGCTTACCGTCTCCATGCCGTGGTGTAATTTGTTATTCAACACTATGTTATTTGTATGGATATAATGATGAGTAATATGTATATAAATAATGAAAAAAATATGCCAATGTCTCTATAAAATTAATATACCGTCCAATTCCACACCTTTAAGGAAATGATATTATCGCTCGTGCGTACATATGGATTACTGTCTCCACGATGCGATGAGATTCATTTCCAAGTTCACCATTCATCGACAATTATAAAAATATATATGACTAATAAGTATGTAATATATGAAAAAATAATGATACTGGAGATATATATATATATATATTTATATATATATATATATATTTATTTATATACTTACATATATCTTATTCACTTACTTCCGTTCAATACGACATGAAAATAGAAACATCGTTTATACGTACGTATGACCTACCATCTCCATAAACGGTGTTTTCCATTTTATATATCTATGTATTATAAATATTTATATTCTAAATATATATTATATATAAATCAAGTTTTATATTCTGGAAGTATTTAAATCATGATCTAAATGATACGATCAATAATAAAAAGTTAAAATACGTACGATAAAGAAAGCGATTATTACCTGAAATGTTAATTTAACATGAAAATCATTATTAAATGGGTAGTATAAAGTCATAAATGAATATTGTATGGTATAATAAATATTAATATGGTTCTGGTATAATCAAATAACATACAATGGTCATTATAAAGGAGGTTAAACGCACCCGCGACCAAAGGAAAGTGCAAGGTAAGGGTTAATTTCTCAAATCTATTTATTATCCGAGGTTTTTTTACATAAGTATCTACTTGAAAGTATTTATTATACATGTACATGTTTCATAAAATAGTTTTCAAAGGGATTATTTTTTAAGTTAATTTTTACTAAAACATCATTTTAAATGTTTTAAATATTTATTCTTCTAAACCTTTCTCATTAATGTCCATGTTTTAAAAATAGTTTTAAGGATTTATTTATATGGACATGAATATTTTAAAATTCTAATTCCTTTCAAAAGTTTAAAAGTTGTATGGGACAATTTGATTCAAAAATATCTTTTAAATGAATTTATTTATTTTATTTTTAAATGATTTCATTAAAAAGTGATATTTCTCTCAAATATTTTTACTGATCATTTTCAACTATGTCAACATCCTTTACGAGATATTATTCTTGATCGAGGTTGATTTATTATGATACATATCTTCCATATTGTATAGAAGGTTTTGTGATATGTTTGACTATGGATGTGTTATTTTTATACCATTCATGGTTTATGGATAAAGTAGTGAAATTTCGTATGCAAGTTTTAATAAGAATGTTTATGTTATGCTTAAACCTTTTCATTTGAGAAATGAATTGGATTTAGTAAGTGACGGGTGGAGCCCGCTATAGCTCCTCAATGCATCAGTAGGTATCATGAGGAAATTAGATGTGGAATTGGATGAGTCCTTTACCAATTTGATATATGGTTTTGGAAGAGGCCTAAATCATTATTAGACATCTTGACCGAGGCCTTGACAAGATGTTTCAGAATGTCCGACATTATGCACTCCCTCATTATAAAATTAGTTATTACATGTAATTATTCGACTAGTAGAATATCCATGTGCCTGTTTATATGGTAATGTTTGATTTATTTTTTCTATATTATGTTCAAGTTTATGTTTGAAAGGCTGTTGTTTTTACTACACATATTTCCTTAAAAGTTTATAGCTTCCACTAAATTATTTACCCTTATTGAGCATCTGAGCTCACCCCTTTCTTCTGTTTTATTTTCCCAGGATATGAAGAAGTTAGTTATGAGTAACTTGTAGGAATAATATATAAGTCTTGGGCATTTCTAATGGAATAAATTACTGTTGTTTTTCTTTTCAAGTTGTAATGTTGAACTTCATGTATGCAATCTATTTTCCAATACTACTAAACTGATTGGTCCTTCGGGACTTGATTCCTTGTAATCATTCCAATTTATTAAAATAATGCACCGACTCTAGGTAATGGAGGTCGATACGTTATAGTTGGTATCAGAGGAAGTTTAGTACAAACCTTGGAAACTAGATTTAGATGAACTCTGATTTGTGAACATTACCCAAAGATATACTTTGAGGATTATCATAGATAAAATTCCTAGAATTTTGGTAATGTAGAGATTTTGTTTATTTTCCAAGCAACATATCCCTGTCTTGATACAAGCAGGTAGAGGCGGCTCTGGCACAGATGTACATAAAAGTGAAAACTCTGATAAGGAGCTTCGGGCTTTACCTGGGGTATCCTGGTACACGACAATGGTCCTTGTTGCACTCTTGGTTATGACACTCATGGGGGATATTCTTAGGATAATTCAAAATTTCGTTACAAACTATTATGAAGGATTTATGAGAAAATACTTCCTCAAAGAACACATTTTTATGATTATGGATTATATCCATAAACTATTAAATTTACGTTAGGTATTTTAAAAGTTTGGAATTGTGAATTGTGATTCATAAACTAACCTAGTGTATGCCATTGTTTAGAAATGGCACCCGATATAAGGATTGAGAACTCCAACAATACATATGATTCAAAGAGTAATAAGGATCATATATTTCATAGTATTAAGCCAAAATTTAGAAGGGAAATCGTATCCCACATATTCTCAACATATGAATAAATAATATCATGTGATAATAAGACAAGTAAATAATTCTCCGAGTCCTATGGATTTGAAGGGAAGCCAGAGAAGAAAAGGATGGTAGAGAGAAATATGGATAAAGGGAAGAAGGGAAAGAATGATTTTCCCATATATGATAATTTTGGAAAGAATCACCTTGGTAAATGCTTGAAGGGAATGAGAGTTTGTTATTAATTTGGAGAAAAAGGACACCAAGTACGTGATTTCAAGGATAAGAAAAAGGTTTCATGTGTACAATGCTTCATCTACAAGGAGTTGGGTCACTACGCGAATCAATATCCAAATCATCAGAGTATACCCCAAACGATGCTATTGGATAATAATCAAGTTATGATTCTGCCATAGATGAAGAAGAATGACTATTGTTCTTATGTTGTTGTTAAAATATAATTTCATTTCAGTGTTGTATCGATGATATACCAGTTATATGAATTATGCAAATAAATAAGGATTGTAATATAGTACTGTTTCATTAAGTATTTGAGATTATATGGTTTTATGAAAAGTGACTCAACAAAAAGTTAAACTTTTTGGAAAATACATGGTTGGAGGAATGATAAACCATAATATGGTCCTGATACCAAGGTAGTAATTTTGGAATAAGAGGTGGTTGATTTTTATAAATTATATTGTATATTCTTGACTATCTTAGAACTAATTAATGGTTTGTTTATTTCATCATTGTTGGAGTATTCATAATTTTTGGATATAAGGAATATATCTAGTATTCTATAAGGAATAAGGGAGCATGAATGTAATCAATAAGGTTTTATGGTAATTCAGGGTGTTATCAGCTTTTAAAATAATACATGATGATGGTATTCACATGTTATAATGTGGCAAAAAGGATCTTCCTTATGTTGTACATCTTTATAAATTTTGGACTGTGAGTTTGAAAAGAAGTATTTTGGATAAGTCTAATGGTTGGAATGGATTAAGTTGGACATTGGATTCTATTGTTAAGGTAAAATCATTTCTTAAGATTATTTTTTGGATTTTTTATAAAAGGACAACCTGGAGGTCAGGAGACAACCAGTCGCATCCAGAAAGGCCGCGAGACTTGAACCCACAACCGAAGGGAGACAAGGGTGCATCACCTACCACTGGTCTACGTGATGTCCTGGATTTTATAATTTAGTTTTTTAAAAGGTCTGATAGATTAATTATAAATTCACTTTTCTTGAACCATATACGATTAGGATAAATAGAGTATTTTTATGTTCTATTATATTTTATAGTGAAAGATGAGTTTGTGGAAGAAATTAGATAAAGGATGGAACTCTACTTGTAAATTATATATTTTTCTATTATTCTATGTAGAAATTAATTCTTAAACTTTAGTTAAGGGATCTTAAAACTAAAAATGTGTTATCCTAATACCTTATGTTTTGTTGAGCCGATGATATTTTAAATCATCATAGATTGATGGCTTTGAGGCCCTCAATTTTACACTTATTTGGGATTGATGACCTCAATCACTCCCAATAAATATTTAAGTTTTCCCTCCAATTAGGTGTCTATAATTTCCACCAATGTTCTCCTAATTGAGATCATAATTTTTTGGTGACATTTTCATTTCCCTTTCCCTCTTATTAAGACTAAATTTTATTAACCCAATTTCGGATGTGGGTTCTCCACAAAGGTATTTTTATATATTTAACCTTTTATTTTCGAAGAAAAAATTCAAATTGTTAGGTCGAAATTTATTGAAGGAGGAGAGAATGTAACACCCCAATATTTCATAGTACGCTATTTCTTCAATTTAATTCAATAAATTTCACTACACACAAAACTGTGTTCAAGCGCACCACGAATTACCAAAATAGACGTTCAAAAGAGGTTATGAATATTATTAACTGAATTTTTAATTTTATATAATATTTATAATTTTAGAATCCATATTATGAGTTTCTTATACATAATATAAGAACAAATTCATTTCTTCAGATTAAAAAAGTATATTTTTTAAAATGCAATTTTTCCGCCTTTTGATGGAGAACCCTTTTTAAATACAATATTTGAAACTTTTAAATATTAAATTTGACAAAATAAACTTCTTATTTAGAATTGTCACATAAAAATTTAGTTTTGATAAATTTTTGGTGTTTTTATGATAACTTTCATATTTGGGTAAATAGTAAAAAATACTAAATTTTAACTAAAAACAACCTTTTTAGTCAAAATAATTTATAGTGTTAAAATGTATATTTGAATAGTTTGGAAGTATAATTAGATTATATTTTTACCATTTAATCCCATGTTGGTAATTGGAAGTAATTTTACTTTGAAATTGGACATAAAAAAGTGTCAATCTTTTGGTAGTTATTATTTCTTAAAAATATGTTTTTTGGTTTTGACAACAGAAATTAATTTTAAATTAATAAATTCAATTTATATTTTTTTAATTTGGTAAAATAGACTTCATTTTTGAATTTATAATATCAAAATTATCTTAGGGTGAAGTTTTGGTATGTTTCTGAAAACTTTCAATTTTTGATGAATAGTGAAAAACACTACGTTATTGGTTCAAACTGGCTTTTCATTTAAATAATTATTTATTTTAATTAAATTTATTTTAGGTGAAAATAGATACATAATACATATATAAGTTCAATTAAGTTAATTGGATTCATTTTATAATAAGTTTAGATATATAAAAATTTTATTGAAATTTTTCCGTCTTTTACCCACCTTCTAGGAGCATTTGAAAATTTGCATAAAACTTAATTTTACCGCTTCTGTGAGTTGAATTTCGAAACTCCGAAAGACATGGATAGCCTCAGTAAATAAAATTTGGTTCAATAAGATGAAAATAATTTTTGGTGAATAATAACTTTTGACTTTTATTTACCACTATTAAAAGTAAATAGAGTAATCAATGGTAAAAAATGATATTATAACTACCATAACACATGTTATAATTCTATTGGATAAGTATATTTCGACCAAAATAAAACTTATAACAAAAATATGATCCTTTATGTCCACTTTTATTATATTAGGGAATTTATTATATTTTATTTAAAGAAAAGTTAAAAGTGTTAAAATTCAAAGTTTATTAAATAACCATTTTTAATATGGGGTTATACAGAAGATAAATTCTACTATAAATATTCATTATAAAGATAAAAATATTTTCAATATAATGGTATTTTATTTATAAATTTTAAACATTATATAATTATATTTATTTATGACACAATGATGATGCATTAATTTCCTTAATAATGAAAGATTAAAATAATTAATATTATAAATATAAAAATAAATATAAATTCATACTTTTGATGCATTAAACTAATTTTATAGGTTAATATGACATGTTAGGGTTTATTAGATAAATTTTTTTCTAAGTAATAAGGTTTTATGACTTTTACAAAAACAAAATACCCAATAGTGTCAAAATCAACATTAATGAGTTTTTAAAACAAATATTATATTATTAAATTATATAATATTTATAAAAATATAAGGTTAGGTAAAATGGATTAAATAATATTATATATGTCATTAATGAACCACTTTAGATTCTATTTGACGTTTATAGTAAGTTTATTAACTATATAGTGTAAGAATACAAGAAGACACAGTAAAAGTTAAATTATTTAACTGAGAGTTAAATCTAAATGATAAGGTTAAAATGGTAACCTAAACTTATCTAAAACATATTGTATGAGAGTATTTCTACCCATACCCACCTTATCCTAGAAATATTTCATTCTGGATCAATTATAAACTGAATATGAATTTATTATAAAATAATATTTTATGTTTTTCCTAAGCTGCCCCTCACCCCTCTTATAAAAGAGAACTTCCCCTTCTCTCAAATTCACACCAGAAAGCCATTTGGCTCGGACAAAACCTGACCAAATATCCTCAAAACTATCCTACCTTCATCTTATAGGCCTTCCTTTTGTCATAAATCAAACCTACGGAGCCATTTTGATCAAATCAAAAGGAATAACCTGAAGAAGATGTAATGATTTCACCACCCTCTTTAAAGTTCTTTTCTTCATCCACTTACTCTTTATTTGTTATTACCATACCAAAATAATAAATCCAGTACCTTATATATACTATGATGTTATTATAAATAAGGCACAACCATATTAATTATTCTATCCATCCTATGAATGATAATGTCATCATGCGTGCGTACGTACGAGTTACCGTCTCCACGTCATGGTGTAATTTGTTATTCAACACTATGTTATTTGGATGGATATAATGATGAGTAATATGTATTTAAATAATGAAAATAACATGATAATGTATCTGTAAAATTAATATACCATCCAATTCCACACCTTTAAATAAATTATATTTTCGCTCATGCGTACGTACAGATTACCGTCTCCACGACGCGATGAGATTCATTTCCATGTTCACCATTCATCGACGATTATAAATATATATTACTAATAAATATGTAATATATGAAATAATAATGATACTGGAGATATATATATATATATATATATGTATTTATGTACTTACATATATCTTATTCACTTACTTACGTTCAATACGATATGAAAATAGAAACAACGTTTATGCATACGTACGGTCTGCCATCTCCATAAATGGTATTTTACATTTCATATATCTATCTATTATAAATATTTATATACTAAATATATATTATATATAAATCAATGTTTATATTCTGGAAGTATTTAAATTATGATCTAAATGATACGATCAAGAAAGCGATTATTACCCAAAATGTTAATTTAACATGAAAGTAATTATTAAATGGGCAGTATAAAGTAATAAATGAATAATATATGATATAATAAATATGAATATGGTTCTGGTATAATCTAATAACATACAATGTTCATTATACAGGATGTTAAACGTACCCTCGACCAAAGGAAAGTGCAAGGTAAGAGTTAATTTCTCAATCTCTTTATTATCCGAGGTTGTTTTTACGTAAGTATCTACTGGGAAATATTTATTATCCATGTAAATGTTTCATAAAATAGTTTTCAAATGGATTATTTTTAAAATAATTTTTACTAAAACATCATTTTAAATGTTTTAAATATTTATTTTTCTAAACCATTCTCATTAATGTCCATGTTTTCAAAATGGTTTTAAGGATTTATTTATATGAACATGAATATTTAAAAATATTAATTCCTTTCAAAAGTTTAAAAGTTGTATGGGACACTTTGATTCAAAACTATCTTTTAAATTACTTCCTTTATATTAATTTTAAATTATTTCATTAAAAAGGGATATTTCTTTCAAATATTTTTACTGATCCTTTTCAACTATGTCAACATCCTTTACGGGATATTATTCTTGATAGTGGTTGATTTATTATGATAAAAATATTCCATATTATAGAAAAAGGTTTTGTGATATGGTTGACTATGGATGTTTTATTTTTATACCATTCATAGTTTATGGATAAAGTATCGACATTTCATATTCTAGTTTTAATACCAATGTTTATGTTATATTTAAACCTTTTCATTTGAGGAATGCATTGGACTTAGTAAGTGACGGGTGGAGCCCGCTATATCTCATCAATGAATCTATAGGTTTCATGAGACAATTTGACGTGGAATTATTAGAGGACTTTCCCAATTTGATATATTGTTTTGGATGAGGCCTAAATCATTTTTAGATGTCTTGGCCGAGGTCTTGACAAGATGTTTCAGAATGTCTAAAATTATGCATTCCCTCATTATGAAATTAGTTATTACATGTGATTATTAGACTAGTAGAATATCCATCTGCATGTTTATATGGTAATTCTTGATTTATTTTTTCCATATTATGTTCAATTTTATGTTTTAAAGTCTTTTGTTTTTATTAGACATCTTGCCTAAAAGTTTATAGCTCCACTAATTTATTTACCCTTACTAAGCATCTGAGCTCACCCCTTTATTATTTTTTATTTTCCCAGGATATAAAGAATTTATTTATGAGTGAGTTGCAAGCATAATATATGAGGCTTTGACATTTCTAAGGGAATAAATTATTATTTTTTTCTTTTTAAGTTGTAATGTTGAACTTCATGTATGTAATCTATTTTCCAAGACAACTAAACTGATCGGTCCTTTGGGAATTGATTACTTGTAATCATTCCAATGTATTAAAATAATACACTGACTCTGGGTAACAGAGGTCGGGGCATTACAATTTTACTTTTACATAGTGTACCCTGCTTGTGTGTGTACAGGTTTTGAGGCAATGCCTTCCTATTTTCAGGAAATGCATTTCTGGTTCTAGTCGCCAACCCATGGCCTATAGAAGGCGGTCTTTGGGTAGTCACAACATGGGCCCCAGGGGATGGGTCAGAACACAATAAAATCATAGTAATAATATGGATTGAAATATAACCCTATTTAAGAGCATCATCTTATATGGTAAATAATTTTGATAAAACAATTGAACTTAATTCTTGAGGAAAATATCCTTTCTTCTTCAAAAAAATTTTCTTTTCTCAAAATGAAATGAAATTTTAAAAGAAAATAATTTAATTAAAAATAAACTTGAAATAGTGTAGAGTATGTTTTAGAAAATTAATGAGTCATGAAACTATAAAAAGATCCATTTATTTCATATAAGTTAAAAAAAATCTCCTCATACTTTTTCTAAAAAATTCAAAAGTACCTTGTATGGTTAAAAAAAGAAAGGTTCCTTCCATACCAAGTAATAAAAGTTAAAAATGGATAAAAATGTATTTTAATATAAATATAATAATAGTAAACATTATATGAACATATTTTTAGAAAACATGTACATGGATGATAAATATATCCCTAATAAATACTTATGTATAAAAAATCTCAGATAAGAATTAGATTGCAAAATTATCCCTTACCTTAGGTATGATATGATTCGTATGCATCCTAAACTATTTTATAATAGGTTTAAAAATATTATTAACTTTTAATATAACCATAATAATATTTATGATATCATATATAATTCACTTATGACTTTATATTACCTGTTCATTTATCAATTCCATGTTAATGCAACAATTTGGGTAATAATTTTTTTATTTATCGTATGTGTTTTAAATTTTTATTATTGATATTATTAATTATATCATGATTTAATTAATTATAGAATGAAAAAGATGATTTATATATCATATATATTCAGTATATAAATTTGTATAATAGATAGATAAATGAAATTGAATACACTGTTTATGGAGACGGTAAGACGTACTAATGCATGAATGATGTTTCCATTTCCTTATTGAATTGAATGGAAGAAAGTAAATGAAATATATATAAATATATAAATATATAAATATACACAATATCATAATTATTTCATATATTTAATTCTTATTTATTATATATACTTTACACTCATTCTTGAATGGTTATCGTGGAGAACGAATCTCATCGCTTCGTGGAGACGGTAAGCCGTACGTACACACGAGCAACGATATCATTCACTTAATATTTAAATGATTTGGAATTGGATGGTATATTAATTATGCAGAATAATTATTAGGTTATATTAATTATTTAAATCCATTATACTCATCATTATTCCCATCCAAATTAAGTATTGTTGAATAACAAATTACACCACAGCGTGGAGACGGTAAGCCGTATGTACGTACAGACGATGATATTTTTATTCATAGGATGGATAAAATGAGGTATAAGGTCTTCCAATAATTATAATAACATATAATAATGTATAATATGATGGATATTTTACTTTTGTATGAGAACAAAATAAGAAGAGTAAGTAGTAGAAGAAAATAATTTTGGAAGAGGTGATAAAACAATTACCTCATTTTAGGGAATCTCATTTTGGTATGCACAAAAGGACTCATTATGATGGCTTTATGCCAAAAGGGTGACCTCTAGGATGAAGTGAGGGATGTTTTGAGGAGTTTTGGTCTGGGTTTGGCTGAGAAAAATGGCTTTGGAGGTGTGATTAAAATAGAAGGTGATGTGGCACTTTATACGAGAGGGGAGGGGCACCTTTGAAAAGTCTTGAAATATTAATTTATTATAAATTAATTTTTGGTTTATAATGATCCCAAAATCATTTATTTAGAATATAATATGAGTATGGGTACAAATAATTTTAACCAATAAAATTTAGAGATATTTTTATTTTATTTTAAACCTTATCATTTTGGTTTATCCTTATTTAATCTATTTAATTTTATTTGTGGTAATAAAATTCTAAATATTTAATGGTTATAAATTTTTATTTATGGGTTGAAAATTGACCATAATTGGATAATTTATGACATTATTGACCATATAATCTTTAATTTGTTATTTTTAAATATTTTTGGTATTTATAAATAATTTAATAATATGTTATTTTTATAAAATATCAATAGTGTAAATTTTGACACTATTTATATTTTTGACTTTAAATAAAATCCACACATAAGATAAATACGAACCAAAATATTTAATACACTCATAACATGTCATAGTGACATAGAAAATTCATTTAGAACATTAATTAGTTTATATGATATTTATTTTAATATTTTGAAAACCATTTATTTGATATTTTTATCAATTAAATAATTTCTACATCACTATTGTGTCATCATTAATGGTAATTATTTAATCTATAAAAAATTCTAAATAAATTTACATGATGTAGATAATTTAATTAGACTTCATTATAATATTTATTTTATAAGTTTTATCATGTTTATTACTATATTAAAATTATTATAATTATAAGATATATGAGAGTGACATGTTGTCACCTTCTTTTGTTTTAATTATAATTACATCACTTTCATGGAAAAAAGTCCCTTAAATGAATCAATTCTGACCCATAAGTGATATTTGTCGACTTTAATTCACAAAATAATATTTTTTAAATATTTTGGGTAATTTTATTATTTTTATCATATTCTTTTTTACCCTAATTTACCAGATTAACCTTTAACGATGGTAAGTAAAAATTACCGTAGTTACTATTCATAATATCAAAAAATTAAAAAAACATATTAAAATAATTTGTACCCAATGATTAAAATTATGGAATAAATTTTTATAAATTCAAAACAAAATATTTTCAATAATTAATTTAAAATTAATTCTCATCATTAAAGCCAGAAAGCTGGTTTTTAAGAAGTAAAAACTGTTAAAAGATTGACATGTGTTTATGTCCAATTTAAATGTGGAATTACTTCCAATGAAAAAAATAATCCAATTACACTTTAAAACCAACTAAAAATATAATCTAACTATATAAATAAATTATATGAAAAGGTAGTTTTCAATTAAAATGCACTATTTTTCACTATTCATTAAAATATGAATTTTATCAGAAAAATACCAAAAAATTAACCAAAGTAAAATTTGATATCTGGATTCCAAATAATATGTTTATTTTTTCAAATAAAATATATGAAAGTGTTAAAAACTATATTTAAAATCGGTGCGCCATTAAAAGGTTGCAAAACTGCATTTTTTGAAAAATACATCATTTATCTGAAAAATTGAATTTGTTCTTATATAATATTCTATAAAATACATATGATAAATTTTAATGTTATATAAAATTAAAAATTTCATTAATAATATTCATAATGACTAGTTTATATCCCATTAAAAAATAATATTTTAATAATATATCGTTGTTTAGTGAAACTCAGTATTGCATACAATGCAAGATATCGAGTAAGGTCACTCTTGAGTTTAATAAAAGATAATTAATTGATAAATTTAGTGCAAGATTACTTTGGTGTTGCATATAAAATAATCCAAACATAGTTCTTTTATACATGCAACAATATCTATACACAGTGTTGTGTGTATCGTATGCCAACTGGGTGTTGCGTGTAACATACGACAAGTAAATTTAGTGTGAAAGGAATGTTTTAATTAGTGCATTGTAATATATAAATGAGAATTTTAATTTATTAAAAAAAATGGTCCATAAAAACTAAAGGTGTTACAATCTTCTAGTCTATCCCTTGGAATTATTTGTGTTCTTATGATCTCCTTTGGTTTTAATTTATGGAATTTATGATGGAAATCCATGATTGTAGAATTTTAAAATTTATGGATATGGAAAAAGTTTTCCACTAACACTATAATTACATTAAAGTAATTACATCAAAATTTCATCACCACCATTTTAGAAATTAAGGTTAGTAAAACATGTTAATAGACATAAAATGAAATAGTTTTGTTTCAAAAAATCAAATTTTATTGAATGATAATATACCCATAACCTATTATCAAATTATTTAAAAAGATCCTTCCAATTTTAAAAACATCACTTGATAAATTACCTCGATACTATTTTCTAACTATTTAAAATTCAACTAATGAAAATCACCAATCATGGAATAGTTTCCAAGTTTAAATTAAACCATCCCATGGGTATCAACACAAAAACCACTTGAAAACTAAAATATAAAATTTTAAGAGCACCCATTTCATTAATGTATTTCATAATAATCTACTTTTTAAAACTAATTAAAGTAAAAACTACTAACCATGATTTTTTTTGAAACCACTACAAAATAGTATGAACTTTTTTAAAGTCCATTTATTTCCAAAATAAACTAACAAAAAATTCCTTTATAAAACAAAATGTGATTCCACTACTATTTGAGAAAAACAAATTAACCCAACATGAAAGAAAAATACACTTTTTCTCAAACATGGTTAAACAATATACAACATTGAAAAATATTTCTTATTTCCAAAATACTAAAACCCATTTAAATTCTATTCAATAATTGTGGTCAATCACTTTTTATAAAATCCAAATTTTATGCCTTTAGAAAACTATTTTAAACCAATAAATGTTTTTTTAAATAACCCTTCAAAATATAAAATAATGTTTAATTTTAGTTCAGATTTGAAATGATAAAACATTTAATTTTTTAACTATAATTCACTTTAAAATTTTTAACTCCACACTTCCATTTTTCCAATAAATGTATAACATAAACAAAAAACTTTCCTCACAAAAAAATAATTTACATAAAGACTCTGTTTAACCATTAATTATAAATATTTATTTTACCGTATAAAAATTAATTAATGAGGCTTCCATAAAATAATAAATAAAATCATGAACATCCATCCCATAAAGAGGAGTACCAACATTGACCAAATTATGTGAAGACTAACTAAGCTGTTTAAACTTTGATATGTAGCCTTTTATTGAATTTTATATTATTGAATGCACATTGAATTTTATGAAATCATAGAATAAATTACTAAGACTCAATAACAACGATCAAGGTAACATTTAGTGAAATACATACTAAAATAAAATAAACTAACAAAATAACTAGTTAATAGTCATAACTGATTCCCACAACTATAAGTATAATTTATCATCTATGCAGATACATGGAAAATGATTTTCTCATTTTGTGTCTCTACCCAAAAATATTCAACACCCCACATTAAATCCATTTTTCTTGTCAAAACCCAACCATACAGGGAATAACCCCTTAATGTGAAAATATTAAAAATTATTCTTTAGGTAAACATATCAACTATCATAGGCATAAAACCATAATCTATGAATGCACTATCATGATAATAAATGATTCATGAGACACTAATCCTATCTCAGTCCATTATAGAAAAGGAATTTAAACTAGGAATAACCAAACCAAATTGAATATTTATGAGTCACCCAATATGTCGCATTCCTAAACTTCCCAATCTTATCACATATCACTATTAAGATGTTGATCAATTATTAATATAATAATGTATTGAGTATTTACACATCATATATTTATACCTACCAGACCCTGGATGAACCAACCTGATACCATTCATAACATTCAACATAGATTGGATACTAAATCTTATCCTGAATCTAAGTTATAATTATACTTGACCTTTAAAATTTTTCCTTCCACAAAATGATCCGTAATAAACATACAATCACTAATAAAAATGTTGTGTGAACAATGTGAAATACACCACAATCTAACCACATACCTGTGAAACATGTTACATTGGGAAACATAAAAAATGTACGTGTATATAACAATGATTTATAAAAACAATAACTATAGAATGTACTCCCTGATAAAAATACAACATTGTACATCTAACTCAGCCCATCACCAATAATGAAACATACTCCACTAGTATTATCATGACCAAGCCTACCTTCAATAGGCGAGGGGATAGTGACTAGCACTGAGTACACATATCCCAAAAATGGGAGGCATTAACCCAAAGTACATGTACACACACACACATCTCCAAGACACAAAATTATAAAATGTAAAAGAACTGAAAGGATGCATGCATACATATAAAATACCACAATAGAGATGAAATTGAAAGTACTGAAAAGTAAACAGGGCCAAAAACAATCTCACCATAAAGAGTCTGTAAAAAAAGTCCAACATGGAAGTTAAGATATTGGGGATGTTGTATGAAAGCTACAAGAAAATTATTCAGTCTGTATGATCTCACTAAGAACTTCCTCATCCTGGTCTACCTTGGACTCTCTCAAAAGGTCAATCATTTGCGCAAGACATGACATGTGCAAGAAAATCCCATGCAGTGGTGAGTATAAAAATACTTAGTAGGAGACCCTGAAACCACAAAAAAATAAAAAAAGAAAATTACAATTATCTCTACACAGGTATATGTCAACAACACATAAAACAAGAAAATCCAAATATACTCAAGAGAGACCCCACACCATCAGGCATTCATAACCAACTTTCAGCCATAGGATTCTGCTTGGAGCATGCTTTTTCTGAGGAAAATCACTCTGTGAGCCACATTATCATCAGAGACACTCGACGAAGAGGTCTAGCTTGTTTGGGACCCACCCAAGGAGAAAACATTTGTCATGGAGGACTATGATACACAAAGAGGGGGTCACTCCGAGAACTGACCAGGGGACACCACAGATCCCACCTAGAACTGACCAGGGGATACCACATACCCAATATGGATCAACACTCTATGTAGAAGATCATGACCAACCACACTAGGGGATACCATGGACCCTACTAATGTGGTGCATCAAATATAGGATCCACACCCTACTCAAGGAGGTTACATGATTCCATAGACTCCACCAGGGGTGATTGAGGATCACACTCTAGTCTCAGGAAAGGATATTATACCCTATTTGAGACTTGGCCTCTAGAGAGGATTACAATCTAGTGATTTGGATGTAATTTCATAATGCACCCTCGAGGGAAGGACCAAGGGAATAAAATCAACCAATATTGGTCCAGACTAGGAAAATAAATAGCATGAATCTCTTTTAATGGGAGTGCATGGCGTATCCCAAGGGGTACACAACGTGTTCTACTATCCCAAGTATTTTCTATGTGGAATAACTGCAAACGAAATGTATTATCCATATACACAGTGTGTAAGATGAGTAAATGGTGCATAGAGACACACAATTCCCTGCCTATGTCGCCTAGATGTGTCCATTTATGGAAGCTGTGTTCATGTACCAAACTGTGCATGCCAAGCCATGTATGTGTCTACATAAATGACATGAAATATGGTCATGTGATGTTAAACATGTTTGTGTACTTTCAAAAGTATGTACCGGGTTGTCTGGGGAGGGTCACACACTGTGGGACAATGGTCACAAGTTGTGTGGTCCTTAACTCCAGCCAAACCCTAGCACCGCATCTAGGGGTAACCACACACTGTGTAATCTCGGATTACACGTCGTGTTCTTTAAGATTTTCCTGAACCACCGTTATTACTCTATGCATCCCGACTAGTGAGATGTCTTCTATTCAGAGATCAATTCACCAGATAATCAAAGATCCAAGGTCACCCATGGCTTTCCATCGCCTAAAAATGCATTCTGTCTCCAAATTTTCTTAGGAATCGGATCAAACCGTCGTTCTTCACTTCACGCCGAAGAACACCAAAGAACACAAAATCAGGAATCATTCATCATCTTATATTCTCCATCTCTACCATATCACCTCTACTATACTACATGGATATTAGATCTATGACATCAAATTGTTGCGCCAAGAAACAAGGGTGAAATGATCTATTGATCAGGAATAGTCGAGTCGCGAGCCAAATGAAGAACACCCACGAAGAATGATGAATCGAGGGAGAAACCACATAAAAAAATGAGAGAAATTAATCTCAATAAATATTATTATTGATCTCAATTCATCTCTATAAGATAATTAATGAAGAGATTTAGATATAATTCTCCCAATTTATCCCGTAATAAACCCATCCCACAAGGTGATCGATTTGAAAACCAATCTGTTCATCTATTGATTTACGCTCATCATATAAATTAAGAAAAGGGAAATAAAAAAATTGAAACACATGCCCTACCTCAATTCAGATCAGTCACTGATGAAGAACGATCGATGCGTCATTGTCTTCAATGAGGTTCCTTCGAATCAGCTATGCACTGATTGTCGATCCATGATTCATCACCGTTTGTTCGAGAGAGTTCTTCAAGGGTTATATCCAATGGCTCTCCAATGACTATAGGGTTATGTGGCTAACCTTGGATTTCTAACATAAGTATGTTTTTAAAGAAAAATTCACTGTATCAATAAAATAATTTTTAATAAATTATTTTAATTCCTTTAGGTCCTGCGATAGCTTTTCACAGATGAACCATGCTGACCAATGTTATGTCGCTCCTAGGGAAAAAACTAGATTACAAATCAATGGTGGTATCATATTCCCAATAAAAGTCCCCATTCATGATATATTTGGATTTTCAAAAAATAAACTAGTTTTATTTAATTATTTTACTTATGGATACATCCTTGAAGACTTTTTCTATAGATGACCCACACTAACAAAAGTTAGATCTCACCTAGGGTAAAGCTGTAGTTCCAAATTCAACGGTGTCCTCAGATTTATGATCCAGAGAATGAGTTGATAATTATTCCTCTTTTTAAAGATCACCACACAAACATACTATTAAATATTTTAATATTTTCAACCATTTGTTCCGATCACACCGAGCCTCAAAATCGCACGTCGTCTCAGCACCTAGTCTCAGAAATAATCCATATAATATATAAAAATAACAAACAGAAAATATGAGACATTACATTCTCCCCACCTTGGGACATTACATCCCCAAAAATCTAAAACAAGGGATACTCAAACAGATGACGGTACTAGGCATGAATTTGAGCCTTCCGCTTCCATGTTCGCTCCTAAATATTCCCATGCTTCCACTAGACACACACCAAAGGAATCGATCAACCATAAAGGATCCTCTCTTTCCGGTGCTCGATCCTCATTGGTTACTCAACAAAATTTTCTCCATCCTCAATGTCCAGATCACCCAAGTTGATGACATGCGATGGATCATGCACATACCTCTTCAGCTATAACATGTGGAAGACGTTGTGTATGCAGTAAAACTATGGTGGCAGATCCAATTAGTACACCACCTCTCCAAATCTACATAGTACATGAAAAAGTTCTATGAACCTTAGAGATATCTTGAAACCCTGACCAAATATCCACAGTCCACATCGAGGTGAAACCTGAAGAAACACATGGTTTCCTTCCTTGAACTCCAAAGGCCTCTATCATCTGTCAACATAATACTTATAACAACTTTGTGTATTCTTAATAAGCTCCTGGATGATTTGTACCTTCTATGTTGTAGTGCACACCAACTCTAGTCCCATGAGTGCTGACTGTCTTAGGTCAGTCCAACAATGTGGTGACCTGTAGGGTCACTCGTACAAAGCCTCAAATGGTTCCATACCAATGGTTGAATTATAGATATTTTTGTATGCAAACTTAACTAGTAGTAGGTGATCCTCCCAATTACGACCAAAGTCTAACAGGAAAACTCACAACATGTCTTCTAGAACCTGAATGGTCTGCATAGTTTGGCCATTTTTCTGGGTTGAAACATTGTGCTCAAGAATAATTGGGTCCCAAATGACTCCTATAATCCCTTAAACAACTAGTATGTAAAGAAATCATCATGATCTTAAACTATCATCTATGGAACTCCATGAAGTCAAACTATCTCTTGCACATAGAGGGATCCCAATCGCTCTGTTTAACTCTACTCTCAGATAGCTAAGAAGTGGGCTGACATGGTGATTTGGTTGACAATCACCCAGATGGAATCATGTACCCTTGACATATAAGGTAAACACATAAACATGTCCATCTATATCCCATCCCTCTTCCATTATGAAACCTAAAGGGTTTAAGCTAAACCCGCTGAAACATGGTGCTCAACCTTAACTTACTGATAAGTAAGACATCAAGAAACAAAATCTGCAACTCCTTTCTTCACACCTGTCCACCAAAATTGATGTCAGAGGTCCTAGAACATCTTCCCCACACCTAGATGTACTACCAAAGGGGATGCATTAAACTACCTCAAAACCTCCTCCTACAACTCCACTGAAACTACTATTCATCATCTGAAAAGAACAATGTGCTCTCCACATTTTGAGTATCCATCAGGAGTTTGCCCTATGGGCATCTGAGAATGTATGGTCTTGTAGTCGATATCTCCAAGAAATTCCCTCTTAACTCGCTGTAAGAGTGGATAGGTGAAAACCATTGATTTCATATAAACTACTCCATCTCCATCCATAAAGGATAACTTCAATGAGGCCAAATTCTACGAAGCCTCATTTAACAACAACAAACTAGATATCCTAATGAGAGAATATGCCTCCATGTTATCCTTCCCAAGAGTATAAAAAAACTCAAAGTCATAGTCCTGGAGGAACTATATCCAAAAAATATGTCTCAAGTTTAGATCCTTCTCAGAGAATATATAATTGAGACTCTTTTGATTAGAGTAGATGATAAACTACTCTCCCATCAGGTAGTGTCACCACATATTCAATGCAAAGACTACCACTGCTAACTCAAGATCATGGGTCACATAGTTATGCTCATGTGGTATAATCTAGCGTGAACCATAGGAAATAACTTCTTAACTTTACATTAGGATACAACCAAGCCTGGTCCCTGATGCATCGCAGAACACCACATACTCAACACCTTCCTCTGGTAAATTTAGGATGGGAGTGATCATCAACCTCTGCCTCAGCTCCTGAAAGGACTACTCTAACTTTTCTATCCACACAAAAGTATTCTAATTTCATTTAAAATCTGTAAAGGGTTCTTCCACTCTAGATAAGTTGAGAAAAAACCTTCTATAGTATCTTTCTAACCCAAGGAAACTCTGTACCTCAGTAACACTATTGGGTGAATACCAAGAAAGAACTGCCTCAACCTTCACTGAATCCAATGTAACTCCATCCTATGAGATGACGTGTCCTAGAAAATGGACCTATTAAATACAAAAAATGGCACTTTGAGAGATTCCCATAAATTTTGTGTTCTCAGAGTGTGTCAGGGACCATCCTATGGTGTTTCTCATGCTCCTCCTCAGACATTGAATAAACTAGCTTGTCATCGATGGAGACCACTATGAACTTGTCGAAGTAAGGATGAGAGATCTGGTTCATGAGTCCCATGAACACTTCTAGGGCATTCGTCACACCAAATTCCATCACCAATTACTAATAGTGACTGTAACGGCATATGAAGGTCTTATTTGGTATATCCTCATCCCATACTCATAGATGGAGATAGTCTGATATGAGGTCAATCTTTGAGAACCACCGCGCCCATTTCAACTGATCAAGAGGTCATTAATCCTTGGAAGTGGATACTTGTTCTTAATGTTCACCTGGTTTAAGTTATGTAAATCCAAACATAACCTCAAGCACCCATCCGAATTATTGAAATACAATACCAGGGCTACTGAAGGTGAAACACTGGGTCTCACGAAACCTTTCCTCTACAAGTCCTCCAACTTCAATATCATCTCGTGAAGCTTTGTGGGAGACATATGATATGAAGATTTAGACATAGATGTTTTATCTCAGTTTAGATCAATGTATAATTCCATCTCCCTCCTAGGAGGTAAACCTGGAACATCTTCAAGAAAGTTATCCTCATACTCTTCCACCACTAAAAGAAATTGAGGACTCATATCATCCACTACATTGAGGGTGAGGCTAGCCAACTGATGATTAATCGGATTCAACCTCCTATGTGTGATTCCATCCTATACTACCTGGGTTTCCTTTTCACCAAAAAAAAAGAAAAATTGGCTCCATCACTGCAGACACACTGTACTTTGTGCCTAAATCAGTCAATTTAAGTATGAATTGTGGATAACCAGTACATACTAGGAAGGACATCATAAGGCCTTGATGCTAATACTAAGAGATCTCAACCAAAAATATCACATATAATAGTGAGGTAACACTATTGAAACTAGTGTGTGATCATCGAGACCCCTCTAATAGAAGTATTTTAGCATAAGGGTCGAGTCAAATGTTCAACTAGAATCTCTGAGTCCCAGAAAAGGTTTGTGGAAAGAAATGAATGAATAGAACCTGTGTCTATAAAACCTATAACTAAGGTATAAAATACATATATTTTACCTCTTATCATACTTGGAGCCTCGGGGTCATAAGACTCCACCGCACACCGCTAGCATTGTCCCTACCCACAGGATCCCTAACTTGGCGTGGATGACCTGGGGGTGGTGGTGGTAAAAGGTCAAACCTACGAACACCTCCTACTCTTCTGCCTACCACTATTCCACATCTTCTTCCCTATAAAATACCCTGATACTTTCTCTTCCTCTATCTCAGTGGTCCCTCAACCATCTCCTGATCAGCTATATGATAGGTCATGAAATCTCATGTTAGATGTCCCCGATCGCCGCATGAGTAACACTATCAATCCCTAGGTTGAATCGAGCCACCCTGGTAGCCTTTAACCACTAAAACTTAGTCATGGGATCATCCCCTTAAGCAATTGAACCAATTGGATCTTTGTAACTTGCATCAGTTTCTTCTTGTTGAGGTCTCAGCTACCTGGTTCCCACTGTTAGCTCTCACTTCCGGTGTTTGCTCCACTAGAAAACTCTCCATTAGTAAGGCTCTCTCAAGTACCCCATCATAGGTAGTAATGATAAGGGATACCACTGATGAAATGATTTCCCAACGTAAGACCTAATTAAAGGTTTGGGCCTTAAAGAACTGGTCTCGTACCATATCTAAGGTGCATCGTGAAAGATCAGTAAACTTCGATGAATAGTCCACCATGGTCATACTACCCTACTACAGATGCAGAAGCTTCTGTATACATACCGATCACAACATGGCTGGATAGAACTCCTCCCTAAAGAGATTCTCAAAGCCTGTCTAGAAGAGTGTTGTCTCATTATGTGACTGAGTCACCAAGCTTTACCATCTCCTCATAGATCCCTGAAGAAGACCCATGGAAAGGACTACCATTTGGTTGGCATACTTATTCACAAGGTTGAAAACATGGGTGAATTCCTCTAGCCAATCCTTATCTATCTAGGGGTCTATCTTTCCCGGGAACATGGGAGCTCACTACCTCTGAAACTCATTCAATGCACTCAACATGCATGCATCCTTAGATGATAGTGCTGGTAGTAGCTGCTACTCAACAGGTGGTGGTTTAACTAGTAAACCACTTGGAGGTTCTATCTATGGTAAATTCTCTTGTACTGATGCCTTGTTACTAGGTGAATCATAATCATGATCATGTGATGTAATCATGAATAGCTGTTTTCATGGAGGCATCATAAAATAAAACAACATGTACCACAGTCAATAGAGTATATCTAGAGAGAAGAGTCAAGAAAGACATGAAAAACATAACCATTCATATATGATGCATGCACCATTATTTTTCCCTACAACTAGTTTTTTAGGTACCGAGTTAGAAATAAGGTAATCAGAGTCCTAATGTATGGATACATCATCCTGCTCACCAAAAATGGGGTCCCCAGCCTGAAATCTAGACTAAAAATACTTATAACTATTTCAAAAACCAATATCATAGACTCCCAGTCCTAAAGTCGAACCGACCCCCTATGATACCACTATATCACGACCCATCCCATAGAGCCCGGTTCCATGAATACCACAAGACCGCCTATAATAAGTTAGGGTCTGGTGACTAGAATCAATTAGTCATATCCCATAAATGGTAGGAATAAGCCTAAATAACCTGTACACATTCAAAAATATCCAAGAAAAAAAATGATAAAATGTAAAATAAATGAAATGATGGATGAATACATCTAAGATCCCACAACAGAGTATGATAGTGAATATACTGGAAAGTAAACAAGGCTAAAAACAATTCCACCACAAAGATTCTGTAACATAGGTCCAACATGGAAGTAAAGGTACTGGGAACACTATCTGAAATCCATAAGAACACACCTCAGCCTGTACAGTCTCAATAAGCACAACCTAGTCTTGGTCTTCCTAGGACTCCCTCAAAAGGTAAATCGTCTACATAAGACACGACACATGCGGGCAAAGCCTGTGCATGGGTGAGTATAGAAATACTTAGTAGGAAACCTTGAAACTAAAAAACAATACAAAAAAATTAAAGTATAGTAAACTCTACACAATTATATCTCTACAACACTTATAACAAGAACATCCAGATATACTCAAGAGAGATACCACGCCATTAGGAAGTCATAAAAAACTATCATCCACATGATTCTGCTCGATACATGATCGTTTTGAGAGAAATCACTCACTGAGACACATTATCATCAGAGACACTCAATGAATAGGTCTATCTCATTTGGGCCCCACCCAAAGAGAATTAATTGGTCAAGGAAGACTATGATACAAAAAGAGGGGGTCATGCCTAGAACTAGCTAGGGGACACCGCTGATCACACCCATAACTAACCAGGGGATACCACATACCCATTATAGAACAATATGTTATGTAGGGGATCATTCCCAGACACACTAGGGGATTCCATGGACCTTACTGATGTGGCCTACTAGATGGAGGATTAGTTCCCTATTCAAGGAGGTTAAACAATTCCACAGACTCTACTTAGGTTGATAGAGGATCTCACTCCAATCTTGAGGAGGGATACCATACTTTATCTGAGACTCAACCTCTTGAGGGGATTTTAATCCAGTTATGTGGATGTAATACCACACTACACCCTTGAGGAAAGCACGAAGGTAACATATTCAACATATACTGGTCCAATATTTAAAAATGAAGAGCCTGAAGCACCCTCGATGAGAGTAAATAGTGTGTCCTTAGGGGTACACGACATGTTTTACTATCCCAAGTCTTTCCTCTGTGGAAGAACCTCACACGACATGTAGTCTCCATATTCACGATATGTAGGATGAGTACATGAACGGTAGAGACACATGGTTTCCTGCCTATGTGGCATGGCCATGTCCGTGTACAGAATATGTGGCCATGTACCGGTCCATGTATGCCATGTTATGTTTGTGTCTAAGTAAACGGTGTTCCATATAGCCATGTACTATTACCCAAGTCCGTGTACTCTCTAGAGTACACCCAGAGTCGTCCAGGGAGGGTCACACACCGTGTGTTCCTTAACTCTGGCCAAACCCTAGTAGCACAGCTAGGGGGGACCCCCACACCATGTAATCCTGAATTACACACCATGTTCTTCAGGATTTTCTAGAACCATCATTTTTCCTCCACGTATACTGGATGGTGCTCTGCCTTTGATCCAGTGGTCGATTCTCCACGAAATAAAATATACATGGTATCCCATGCCTCTATATTTCTGAAAAACATGTTCCATGTATGGATATTCTTGGGAATCAAATCAATCCACTGTTCTTAATTTCATGCTAAAGAATATAGAATCGGGAATCATCCACCATACGATTCACTCCACCTTCATCGTCTCACCTCCTTTGTATCGTGCCGATACCAAATATATGATATCATATTTATATGCTAATGAACAAGTGAACAAAAATTTATTGATTGGAAATAGTCGAGTCACCATCCAAATGAAGAACAAACATGATGAATGTTGAAATGGGAGAGAAAAGAACCTAAAAAATGAGAGGATTGAAACTCGATCGATGTTTTTGTCGATCTTGATATGTTTCAATAAGATAATCAACAAAGTGATTATGAAATAATTCTCCCAATTTATCATGTAATAAACCCATACTGCAAGGCAATCGATCTAGAAAACCAATATGTTCTTTGATTGATTTGTGATCATCACAAAAATTAATAATGAAAAAATCAAACAATTGAAAGACACACCCTACCTTGATTCAGATCATTCAATAATGAAGAACGATCTTGTTGTCTTTATAATTAGTAAGGTTAATTTGAATTGGCTATACATTGATTGTCAATCCACGATCCATCACCGTTTTTTGAGAGATTTCTTCAAAGTTTCTATCCAATGGATCTCTATAGGTTCCAGGGTTATGAGGCTAACCATAGAATTCTAAAATAAGGATATGTTTAAATAAAAAATTGGTGAGTCAATAAAATAATTTTTATTAAATAATTTTATTCTCTTTAGGTCCTGCGACAGATCTATCACAAATGACCCACACCGACCAATGTTATGTCATGCCTAAAAAAACCACATTACTAACTAAATAGTGGTATCAAATTTTCAATATGATTCCCCGTTCAAGAGTTATTAGGATTGAAAAAATAATAATTTTATTTAATAATTTTATTTATGGTTACATACTTGGTGACTTTTTCAATAGATGACCTATGTTGAGAAAAGTTTGGTCATCCTGAGGGTAAATCCATTATTCTTTATTAAATGGTGCCATTGGATTTTTTACTCAGATACCCATTTGAAAGTTATTCCACTTTTATTAGAACATCACGCATGCGTCCTATTAAATATTTTAATATTTTTCAACCATTTTTTCCGGTCCAACCAGGTCTCAGAATGACATGCCGTCTCAGTGCCTAGTCTCAGAAATAGTCCATATAATATCTGAAAACAATACATAGAAAATCAGAGTCATTAAAAAGTATTTACTAGATAACATCTACTACTCTATCCCATAAAATGAGGTAACATCCCATAATCCTCTAACTATATCAATATTGTAACAACCCTAAAATCATAATCTTGGATCCAATGCTAAAAAAATAATCTTTATATTTTTGGCATTGATAATGAAAAATGTGACCCAATTTTTTCTAATAAAAAATAATTCATAAAAAAATATTGGATCACTTACATACCCAATGGAATTTTAGGATTAGAGTTTTATAGAATTAGGAAAAATTATTAAAAAACAATACCCATGTCATTAAGTATGAATTTTTTTAACTACAACTTGATTTTATTATTCCACATTAAATCTTTTTCATTTAACACATGAAAACCTTTTAGAAATACCTTAATTAACGCCTTTATTTATAACCTATGGAAAATAAACATAATAATAATGATCTAAAATACTCAGTAAGGGTAAATATAGGCATTAAAAATTAAATATTTTCAATGAGAACAAGATGATAATAAGTGTATGATAAAATATTCAAAGTGAGTGAGGATAACATAATAGAATTCATAGACATCAAAACCTAGATCATAAAAAATGAGACTTTACATAAAGCTTAAAAAAATATGAGAGTAATATTATTCAATAATCTTAATCCATGTAAAAATAATCCTTGATTAATAGAAACATTATAACTTATTTTCAATATAAAAAAACTATGCTGGTAACTTGAAAAATCAAACATTAATCACAGAATCACCTAAAGAAAGAAAATTCCAATACCGATTAACATTAAATTATAATAGTTAACTCTATCATCTATTAGGATTTAATAATATTTATTAATCTCTATAATTTCTTAGAAGTAACCTATAATAGGTACCCTCCATTGCATTACCCAATTCATTAGAGGGATATAACAAACCCACCCATCCTTGGTTTATAATATAACCACCCATACTTGGTTTATACCATAACCACCCTTTAATCATACATAAATATGTCCAAGTTCTATAGGATGGAATTTTTTTTAGAAGATGTCACTTTTTAACAAAACACTATTGAAAACAACTATCACTCTATTTTTAGCTTGATTAACCCATGGAAAAGCATTTTCTCCATTAAAATATCTTTAAAACAATAATAACTCATCTAGAGAAATAATAAGTATGGTGTCATTAGAACATATCCCCATTTGAGAATAGTAAAAAATAAAGTATATTTCCATATATGAAAAATAAATTTAAAATAACATTTAAGTCATTTATTTGAAAATAAAGAAAATATATTTTTCTTTTGATAACACTTTAAATAAATAATCTTAAATATTGGGAAAAATATTTTCTTTGAAAATAAACACGGAAAAGTTTATAGTAAACTTGAAAGAAAATAATATTTATGATTGTGGTAAAATCCATTCATTTGTTAAATGTTAAAACAAATATTAATTTCACACTTTCAGTAAAAACCAAAAGTACCATGTTTAGAAAATGAAAAAATATTCATTTTAAACCATTAGAATCAAACTTCAATATAGTTTAAAATGAATTTAAACAACCATTTATTCATATAAAATAAAATTCTTTAATTTTTTTTAATGATCATCGATGTTGAAGTGAAAAGGTTCCCAAACAAAAAAGTGAAATATGGTTGATTTTTTCATAAAAATATTCTTTTGATCTTCTTAAGTGAAAAAGAAAGGAAAATGAAAAGGAATCATGAAAAAAATTATAAATAACCATAGTATAAGAATAGATATGTGGTTCTAGAAATTAAGATCATATAATTTCTCCTAAAGAAACATTGAATATAATAAATCATGAAAAGAAATGAGATTGTAACATAATGACTTGACCTATTTCATAACTTTTGAATAAAAATTCATTGAGAGAAATAATTTGATATGAACCAATAAATCACATGAATTATATGAAATAAAATTTTAAAATTCATTCATGTGGAAGTAATAACACCATACACATACATAACCTTTTCTATTTTTACTCCCTTATTAATAAATAATTTATTTCAATGAAATATATAATTACTTAATCGATTAAATCCACATTGGTTGTTTCTAGGAAGTTCAGTTCATAATTGAAAAATGAATTTGGTAGGTTGACCATTACAAAAGGGGTAAATGTTAAATAATATATAGAATAATATTAATGACATAATTATCACTTTTTATTAATCAAATAAACTTTTACGACCATCTAAGAAAATCAGTCATTAAAATCAAAATACATTCTCTCCTAAGGCGGTAGTCCCCACATATAAACAAATGATGTTATTAAATTTTTTGGATGAAAAGTAAAGTACAGAAATAAAATAAAATATTATCTTTATAGAATAATTATAATGTTATAAAATCAAATAACTTTATTAAATTGATCCCCATAACCAGTAATGAGAGGCATTTTTGTGAAAAAAGTATATCTAAACAAAGAGACGATAGTCCGTACATACGCACGTGTGATGATTCCTTTTTTAATGATTGTAATGGTATTAATATAAATGATATATTATTTTTATAGAATCATTATAATATCATTAATATCATATATATACATTAAATCCATCACAATAAACATCCAATAAATATCGTGTTGAGAAATGAAATACATCAGTTCGCAAGGCGGTAGTCTGCACATACGCTTGAATAATGGTCTCATTTCCCATTTGATGGAAAATGAGATGAATAAGGTTATGAAATTAAAATAATAAAAAATAATTATATTAAGAATACTGATGATATTATACTAAAATGGGTAGGATAGAATTTAAGGTGGTATAAGAAGAAGTAAAATTAAAACGCTTGGTTGAGATGATTACCTCCTTTTTAAAGAACCTAATTTGGATATCTACTTAAGGACCATGGGGATGATCTTTTAAGAATAAAAGATCCTCTATAAAACCTTGTTAACCCTTCTAAAGATTATGATGACAACAATATTTTTTAACAATTTACGGGTCAATAAAGTTACTATACATGAAAAATTGACCCATAAATGGAAAATGGTTGATATTATAGACCATATACCATTTAATTTCCCAAAAATAATAATTTAATGAGTTTTAAATCATTTAATAATATATTATTTAACATGAAATACTATTAAAGTCAATTTTAGGACGATTCACATAATTCGACTTTAAAGAATAACAATAAACACATTTAATTAAAATATTAAATTTTAATACATCAATAATAAATTATATTCATATAAAAAATTATTTTAATGCCACTAATTATCCCAAAAATATTACGTTTAGAGTTTTAAAAATCATTTAATTTATTTTTCTACTGCTTTTACAAGCACTGTGTCAGTGCTGTGTAAGCATTCAAGGAAATTATTTAATCACTAAAAATAAAAAATAAATTAAAATAATAAAAAATATTAATATTAAAATTAACCATTTATAAAAATTTATTACTTTTTTATCCTTCTGAAAACATATTAGATATATTAAAATCAAGAAAGTGACATTTTGAAATTATTATTTTCATAAAATAATATAGAGGTCTTTATCAAAGAAAAGCGGCGAAAAAATCATATTTTAGAATATATAAATTATTTTTGAACTAAACGCATCCAAAATATTATAATAAATTTTTAAAATTATTTTAAATCATTTTCACATTAGTTTAAACCTTGGTTTACCCAATTTATCTTTTACCATAGTGATATATTTTACTGTGATTACTATTTATTATGGAAAAAATATAGTTGAGATATTTACCAAAATTGGGAATGATGATTAAAAATATGGAATAAATTTTATTAAATTAAATCTATATAATTTTCAAAAATTAATTTTAAAATAAACATGCAAAACGCGATAAAAAATAGGTTTCCAGAAAAATGCATTTTTAAGTAGAAAAATATTTTTATACCAAAATTAGAAATAATTTTTATTATAATGAAATGAATTAGACTATGTTTAATAAAAAATAACTAATGAGATTATAATATTTTTTGAAAAAATAGTACTTTTTAAATACACGAATGGAAAATATAGATTTTTATAAAATCGGTATTTTCACTATTCACTAAAATATTAGTCTTTTCAGAAAAATTAAAAAAATTCATATTAATATAATTTTTATAAAATAAAATTTCCAAAATTGGTAGAAATTAATTATAGTATTTTCTGAGAAGAAGTAATAAAAACCATTTTTGAAGAAAACATATTTTAGAAGCATAAAATGACTTTAATAAACAATGTGTGATTATTTTTGATGAATTAATCAAGAAATTTTTATTGATTAAGAACTTTACACATATATTTTATAATCTGTTTTCTTCCATTCATATCATATTATTCAACGACTAAGTTATAATGATGAAATTTAATTAATAATATTTTACAGTAATTGAAGCTCTGTGTTGCATGTCCCATACAATATCGAATTTAGTATTATTTTTAAAATATCAGGGAATTAAATTACCCACTTAAGTAAATTACTTCCTTTAAATTTCATCTCGATCTTGGTAATTCAAGTATTTAATATTTGAAAACCCCTTTATTGGAAAACCACATGAAAAAGGGTTAATAAAACTTTCTTTTGAAAAGAGGGATAGGTAAATATGAAGGTCATATAGAATAAAACATAACTAGGTTTCTTAATAGAATAACTATAACACTCAAATATTTTAGAATAAAACTATGTTTGATAGTGTATATGACACACAACACATAACTTAGACAAACCATACAAAATTATTATTTAAATATGACTGGTATAAAATAGATGTTGAATAACAATAACACTCATCCTAGCGAGGATGGCGGCGGCTTCAAGAAACACGGGTTCCCAAAGAACATGATGTGATTCAAGTTTGGCTGTGATGGTCTGCCCAAGATGATCCTTGGCCACAAGACCAAGACCAACAGGTCTATCCATGGGAAGATACACATCCACGTTAATCTTGATAATCCCTTCCAGTGGAGGGCACCGATGTGAAGAAGGGGATGGGGTCCCGAATGGCTTTTATTGTCCAGTGTGCGGCTGCCATCCTGCAATCCATGATACCATCTATTCAATCCAAAAACTAGGGGGCCTGATGATGTGGTTGAAAATGGCATCGTTGCGACGCACCCAGATGATCCAGGCTAAAATGCAAAGTGAGACCACTTTGGCCAGTGAAAGAAAGGAGCATCATCACATCAGGAGAGAGGGTAGGTCTGGGACCACGTCCAGTGAGAGATTTGTACAGGAGCCCCAAGTGTGCCATATCTCCATTGCCCTAGAGCATTGGGTTAAATAATGGAGGGGAGTTTCTGGGGTGTTCGAGCAAAGGGGGCACAACATGTCGTTGGAAATGTGACGGTGGACTAGAATGTCCATGGTCAAGAGGATGCCAGTGCACACCTGCCACCAGAAGTGGCGGATTTTTGGAGGGACATTGAGCTTCCACAACAGATCCTAGGGTCTCCCATCACCTCCATCTGCCTGATTACAGAGGGCGAGCCAATATCCAGACTTCACCATAAAGGTTCTTGATATGTCATTGATCCAGTATAGATGGTCAGGGCCTACATCCAAAACATAGGGGGTACTCAGGATAAGTCTTTTTCCCTTTCGTTGAACCACAAGTGATGTTTTTCCATGTCCACCCATTCCCATTATCAGAAAAAAGGCAACTGACAATTGCCCCTTCAAATCCTGGTTGAGAAGGGGATGAAGCCCGCATGCCTTCCTTATCAACCATCCAAGGATCATTCCGAACCTTAACAGTTGAGCCATTCCTAATCCTCCAACCCAAACCTTTATTAAGAAGACTACGAGATCCCCAGATACTTCTCCAGAGGAAGCTAAGACGAGGGCCCAAGGAGGAATCCTGGAAATCCTTGTGGGGTAAGTATTTAGCTCGGAGTACTTGTGCACAGATAGAGGATGGGTGGAGAATAAGGCACCATCCTTACTTAGCCAGCAGTGCATCATTAAAGTGAGAGCGGTCCCGAAATCCCATACCTCCCACCGATTTTGGTTGGCACACTTTATTCCAGGATATCCAGTGGGTTTTATTCCTTCCATTGTTCTTTACCCACTAGAAATTGGTAGTGCATGAGTGGATTTGGTTAAGAACAACATCATGAAGTTTGAACAGGGACATGAAGTATCTGGGGATAGACTAAAGAGTATCTTTTATGATGGTTTCCTTGCCAGCTTTAGAGATTATATTTGGGGTCCATCCATGGATTTTTTTCTCTATCCTGTCCAACATATATGCGAAGATTTATTTTTTGGACCGGCTAATCACCATGGTCAGCCTGAGGTACTTCTGATGCTTCTCAACCATATGAATACCTGTAGTGACACAGAGTTCTTCCCTTTTGGATGGTGGAAACCCAGAGCTGAAAGAGACTTTTGACTTTCCATGGTTAATTGTTTTCCTTAAACCCCTCTCATATTGGTGGATCGCATGGCATATAACAAGGCAATCATTATGGGTGGCTCTGTAGAAAAGAAGGCAATCATCGGAGAAAAAGAGATGTGACACCAGTTGTCTTACACGACACACCTTTTCCCCATGAATTTTATGTGAGGATGATGCCCTGGAAATAAGGTTAGAGAAAACATCAGCCACCAATATGAAAAGAAATGGGGAAAGAGGGTCTCCCTGGTGAAGGCCTTGGGTAAGGGAGAATCCTTGGGTAAGCACCCCATTGACATTAATACGGAAGGATACCGACGAGACACATTGCATGATCATATCTGTCCATGTTGAGCAGAACCCATTTTCAGCATCACGAATCTGAGAAAATGCCATTCCACTTTGTCGTAGGCCTTGGTCATATCCAGTTTCCACACCATGGTTCCTCTTTTCTTAGTGGAGAGTGTTTTCATAGAGTGGTACACTTCATGGGCCACAATGTCATTATCAGTGATCAGTCTCCTGGCCACGAAAGCACTCCGATTTTCAGAGATGATTTTAGGTAACCAAGTACGCAACCGATTAACAAGAATCTTTGAGAATATCTTGTAGGAGACAGTGTAGAGGATGAAATTTCTGAAGTTGGAGACCGCAAGGGGCTTCTTGATCTTGGGAATGAGGATAAGGATAGTTTGGTTGATGGCGGAAATGTTTGTTCTCCCCACCAAAATGTTCTTCATCAGAATGCTGATGTCCGGACCAATAATGTGCCAGTAATGTTTAAAGAAGAGGGTGTGGAAGCCGTCCGGCCCTGGGGCCTTAGTGGGGTGAATGTGTTTTAGAGATATAATAATCTCATCATCCGTAACACCTTTGGTAAGCTGTCTGATCATCTCCTCGGTGATCACGGATTTGATGCACTCCTCCACCTCAGCCGAGATGTTAAGGCTTCCTCTAGTAAAGAGATTATATAAATAACTGGAAATAAAATTATGGATTCTATCTGTGTCGTAGAACTTTCTCCCATCCAGGTGCGAGATGCAACAGATAAAATTTTTCCGCCGCCTTGCTGATGCTTTATGATGAAAATAGCGGTTTTTCTCATCCCCTTCTGCAATGTGGATGTCGCACGCCCGCATAGCCCAGAAGATTTCCTTGATACATAGGGTGGAATCCATGTCTTGTTGGGTGTCTCTGATGCCAGAAATATTTCAATTGGATGGGGTTGGTTGAGAAGGTTAACCAACTTTCTTTCAAGAGCTTCACAGTGCCTGTCAGGTTGAAGGAATTTTTTATTGCTCTACGACCTCAGTTCGGATGCCACCTGTTGGAGGTTGGACCCAATTTCTGATTGACTACACATCCAACATGATTGGATAACATCTTCACATTCATGGTATTTTTCCTAGAAGATTTCAAATATGAAAGGTTTCATGACTTTATTGATGCGGTAACCTTGGGTACATTCAATGACAATCGGGCAGTGGTCTGAGCAATTGAGTGTCAGGTGTCTGATGTGAAACATTCTGAAATAATTCATCCAATACGATGATCCCAGAAATCTATCAAGGCACTCAGCAATACGGGTGTCATCTGTATTACCACGAAACCATGAGAAAGGGTTACTCGCATAACCTAGATCAACCAAATCCTCCCAAGAAATCTCCTCCTTGAAGTCTGACATCGACTTATCCGAATGAAGAGCCCCGTCCCATTTTTACTTCTGATACAAGATCTCGTTAAAGTACCCACCGAAGAGAATAGGGATTGTCATCTCATACAACAGATTGCAAAGTAGATCCCAATATTTCTACTTCTCATTATGGGAAGACCAACCATAAAAACCCATGAACGTCCATAGCAGGGTTTGGGTGTCACGACCCGCCCTCGGGGTCTGTGCCGTGACTACCCCAAGCCCGCCTTCCATAGGCCAGGGGCTGGCGACTAGCACCAAGGCGTAAATCCCGGTAAAAAGGGAAGACATTGCCTTTGATAAGTAAACACACACCACAGAGTAAACAAGCGGAAAGTAAACACTAAGCAAGCAGAGTACGACTGAAAGTGTGGAAAGGTAAATGGGCCAGAATACAAACCCAAACTGAAAGTAAAGTACAACTCGAAAAGGGAAAAACAGCAACTGTAAAGTAAAAGCCGCTACTCCGAGCTGTCCACCGGAAATCCCACCTGAAGGGTGGGTACAGATAGCTCCTCTGCTCCACGGGTCCCGCCGTCCGCTCCGTGCACGTCCCGCCCAGTGGTCCACCTCCGGATACCGTCCCTCTCTACAAGCCTCAGCTAAGTCAACGCTGTCCGTCGTCTGCAACCAACACAACGTAGTGCGGGCGAAGCCCGTGCAGGGGTGAGTATAAGCTACTCAGTAGGGACCCCGAGACCCCTGAAGGTCTCTCAAATCCACAAAGGATAAACCACGAAGAAAAGTACAAACACGAAGTAACAACCGACACTGCTTAGGTATATGCCCATACATATACCTAAGTCATCAATTAAAATACGCTCCAACCTCTGAGCCCAAGTACAACTCAGTCCACGCAGGAAAGTATACGTATTCCACATAGGAAAGCAAAACATAATCCACGCAGGATTGCACAACACAATCTTCACAGGAAAGCAATAGGATTCAGCTCACACAGGTATACTTCTTCAGAGGACGATAAAGATGATCACTGATCCATCTAAGTCGTCGGACCCATGAAGGATCGATAGGTAACTAACCCCCGCAGAAGACCCACACAGGATCGGGCTCACACAGAACCTGTAGGCGCTGGCTCACACAGAACCGCTGAGCGCAAGGACCCACACAGGATCGGGCCCACATAGGACCTGTAGCACTGATCCACGTAGGATCGCTGAGTGCTGAAGTCGTCGTCGTCGAATCCACACAGGATCTCTGTACTGTCGTCGTCGCAGTCACAGTAGCAGTAGTAGCAGTAGAACAGTCGCAGCCAGCACTAGGGTTCCCGCACATAGCAAGCTCGTTCGGAGGGTCCGCTCCACGAGCCGAGAGGCTGATACATCAACTGTCACGAAGACCAGAGTTGATGTATCCAAAAGTTCCGTTTCGTTAATAGGAACTCAACGCAACAGACGGCGCGTCGATCGGACGCCCGGTCTGAGAGTTATTGGCATTTTCGTCTCCGAGGCCCGGTTGGTTTTTAAGGCAAAACCAACCCGACCGTACTCCACCTGCGTCCAAACCTCGGGCGGAATATACCAAAAGATCCGTCTCACTAAGAGGAACACAACACAGCTGACGGCACGTCAATCGGACGTCCGTAGCTCAAGATATGAGCGTTTCCGCTCCGAAGGCCCGGTTGGTTTCGTGAACGAATCAACCCGGCCGAACTCAAAGTAAACCGAAACCTTGAGTGCGATATACCGAAACGACCGTCTCGATCCAAGTATCACGTTACCGCTGACGGTTCGTCGATCGGAGGTCCGAGGCTCAAGTTATGGGCCAAAAACCGAATCTGGTTCGAAACGGGGGGGTCCGGGTCCGGGCCGACCCGGCCCGACCCCCCCCCCCCCTGGGCCGGCGGCGGCGCGGCGGCGCGGGGAGCCGCGGCGGCCTGGCACCGCGAGGAGGCTGCGCACGCGGGGGGCTAAGCCCCCGCTTTTCATCTGGCGGCGCGGCATAGCCGCGCCGTTTTTTAAAAAAAACGCCCCCCGCCACGTGGGGGGGCTTGCTGGAACGGAACCGGGGGGCCGGCTGCCCCCCCCCCCTCCTTCAAAAAAAACCGCCCCCCTCTTAAAGAGGGGGGTTTTTTTTAGGTGGCCGGGGGATTAATTTCCCCCGTTTTTAAAGCCTTCCGGCCGGCCAGCTGGCCGGCCGGTTTTCTCAAACGGGACCGGAAATTCCGGTCCCCCCTTCGGCTTCCGACGCCGGCGGCCCGGCCGCCGGTCTTCTCTTCCGCCGCGGCCCGGAACCGGCCGCGGTCTCCTCGTCCCGCCGCGGCCCGGAACCGGCCGCGGCGTTCGTCATCCGGCGCGGTGCGACGGCACCGCGCCCTTTCGCCGTGCTTTGATTCTTTTCAACGCGGCGCGACGACGTCGCGTTCTTGAAGTTTCTACCCCGGCGTGGCGCGACGACGCCGCGTAAAAATAAACGTACGGTAATCCGCGTGGTGCGACGGCACCACGCCACTTTGCTTCCACCGCAAGAATTAAACAAGAACGATGGAGGGGGGGTTCGGCCGTGTTCGTGCGGTCCGGCCCCCCTCGCGTTAACTATAACACTTAAATAAATTATTTCAAAGCCTCACGTAGACATGCGATCCACGAGCAAGAAATGGAATAATTAAAGAATTAAACAACAACCCCTACCTCGGGTTTAAGATTCGAAGATTCGTCTACGTTCCGCGGAAGACGGCGTCGCGGAGGTCGGGCGTCGCGGTTGTCGTTCGTCAAATCCGTTGACGAAGAGTTATGCCTGAAGAGATACGTCGTTGGCGAATCTTCGTATGCCGACGAAGAAGGTCCGAGGAGGAAGCGGCGTTCCCTCTTGTTGACACCGAGGACGAAGAAGAGAGGCGTCGTTCTTCATCGGAGTTTGGGCGTTCTTCGTTCTTCGTCAGAGCTTGAAGATGAAGAAGAAGCTCTCAAAAGTTCTCCAGGAGACAAACAAACAACCCATAATAAAATAAGATAACATCTTATTTTATTATTACAAAACACACAAGAATTTTAAAAGTTTTAAATTCAAAAAGGTTTAACTCCCAATTAATTAAGTAACCCAAGTTGACAACATTAAATGAAATGAGTTAAAGGGGAGGTTTTGAGAGAATTTGAGGAGTTGGGGTTCGTGTGGACCCCACCTCACTTAATCCTCCCAAGGGAGGTTAAGTGGATGTGGGTCCCACTCCCAACTCCATTTGGTAGGTTTTAAGAAGTTAAAATAAAATTTGTTCTATACAAATTTTATTTAACTCAAACTAAAAACCCCTAAAATTAACTTTCATCCTGCAACAAACGCAACTCCCGAAAAGGTCTCTTTAAGCGAATATTGGCGCTGCGAGTTCATCGGTGCCCTCGGATTTCAATTCCGAGCACCGGATCAAAAGTTAGGAATTCCCGCTCGTTCGTTCACTGAACGTACCCGAGCCAAACTTCGGAAATTAATTCCGGGCACTCCGGGCCTCGGAATCAGGTGCCGTCTGAAACCGCGCTCTTGTAAAATTCTAAAGAAAATTAAGAAAAAATTTCCCTTGAATTTTACGGGTCTTTACATTACTCCCACCTCAGGGCTTTACGTCCCCGTAAAGATACATCAAAAACTAGGGAAACAAATGAGGGTATTGAGCATGCATCTGAGCCTCCCGCTCCCATGTGCTCTCCTGGAGATTCCCGTGCTGCCATCTGATGCGCACAAGAGGAATCGATCGCCCACGCAGGACCCGCTCCTGTCGATCCTCTATCTCCACCGGGACCTCCGTAAAAGTCGCCCCATCGTCAACGTCAAGTTCCCCATGATCAATGATGTGCGTCGGGTCGTGCACGTATCTCCTCAGCTGGGATACGTGGAAGACGTCGTGCACCCGGTGCAACTGAGGTGGTAGAGCCAGGCGATAAGCCACCTCGCCAATCCTGCTGAGAATCTGGAAGGGTCCGATGAAGCACGGAGATAACTTGCCGCCTCGGCCAAATCTCCGAATACCACGTCGAGGTGAGACCCGCAAGAAGACGTGGTCGCCATCCTCGAACTCTAGTGGCCTCCGCCTCCTGTCAGCATATGACTTCTGCCGGCTCTGAGCTGTCCTCATCCGCTCCTGGATGACCTGGACCTTCTCTGTCGTGGCTTGGACCATCTCCGGTCCCACCAGTGCTGACTCCCCAGGGTCTGTCCAGCACAAAGGAGATCTACATGGTCGGCCGTACAACGCCTCGTACGGTGCCATTCCGATGGTGGAGTGGTAGCTGTTGTTGTACGCGAACTCCACCAAGGGTAGGTGGTCCTCCCAGCTACGACCAAAGTCGAGGACACATGCGCGGAGCATGTCCTCGAGAGTCTGAATGGTCCTCTCCGTCTGACCATCCGTCTGAGGGTGAAAAGCTGTGCTAAGACGTAGCTGTGTACCGAACGCCTCCTGTAACCCCTTCCAAAGCCGGGAAGTAAAGCGGGCATCTCGATCAGAAACGATAGATGATGGCACGCCGTGGAGCCGCACAATCTCCTGAACGTAGAGACGTCCCAAGCTCTCCACTGAGCCCTGCTCTCTGATGGGTAAGAAGTGTGCCAACTTGGTGAGTCGGTCAACAATCACCCAGATGGAGTCGTGACCTCTGGAAGTGCGTGGAAGTCCAGTCACAAAGTCCATAGATATGCCGTCCCACTTCCACTCCGGAACCTCCAAGGGTTGTACCAAGTCTTCTGGTACCTGATGCTCTGCCTTCACCTGCTGACAGGTGAGGCATCGAGAAACGAACTCTGCTACAGCCTTCTTCATGCCCGGCCACCAGTGCTGTCGTCTGAGGTCCTGGTACATCTTCGCCACTCCAGGATGTACCGCCAAAGGAGAAGTGTGAAACTCTCTCAGCACTTCCTCTCGCAAAGCTACTGGTACCATGGTACGTCCTCTGAAAAGGATGTCGTGCTCTACTCCAAGGGAGAAACCATCAGGTGCCTGTCCCGAGGATATCTGTGCACGCCGTGTCTCACAGTCAGCGTCCCCATGCTGTGCCTCCCTGACTCGCTGCAGTAGTGGAGGAGTGACTGTGAGAGACTGAAGAAAGGCTGCTCCATCTCTATCCATGAAGGATATCTGCAAAGAGGCTAGCTGCTCTGTCGCCTCCTCAAGTAGCTGAATGCCCGTCCTCCTGCTGAGGGTATCGGCTACTACGTTTCCCTTCCCAGGAGTATAGACTATCTCAAAGTAATAGTCCTGGAGGAACTCGAGCCATCGACGCTGTCTCAGGTTCAGGTCCTTCTGCGAGAAGATATACCTGAGACTCTGATGATCGGAAAAGACTGTAAAGCGCTCGCCCATCAGATAGTGTCGCCATGTCTTCAGAGTGAAGACCACTGCTGCTAACTCCAGGTCATGGGTAGCGTAGTTCTGCTCATGCGGCCTCAACTGTCGTGATCCATAGGCGATCACTGCCCGCTCCTGCATCAGAACACATCCGAGTCCGGTCCCTGATGCATCGCAGTAGACTACGTACCCTACTCCCTCCTCAGGAAACCTCAAGATAGGTGCGCTAGTCAATCTCTGTCTCAGCTCCTGGAAGCTCTGCTGACATCTGTCTGACCACACGAAGGGTTTCCCCTTCTTCGTCAAAGCTGTGAGTGATGCCGCAACTCTGGAGAAGTTCGGCACAAATCTCCGATAGTATCCAGCTAGTCCCAAGAAACTCCGAACCTCAGTCACGCTCCTGGGTGGCTCCCAAGCTAACACAGCCTCAATCTTCGCGGGATCCACTGCAACTCCCGCCTCAGAGATAACATGTCCCAAAAAGTGGACCTCACGTATCCAGAACTGGCACTTCGAGAGCTTACCATAAAGCTGGTTCTCTCGGAGTGTGTCAAGAACAACTCGCAAGTGATAGGCGTGCTCCTCCTCTGTCGTAGAGTAAATCAGAATGTCGTCGATGAAGACCACGACAAACCGATCGAGGTATGGCTGAAAGATCCTGTTCATGAGAGCCATGAACACTGCTGGAGCATTGGTTACACCGAAAGGCATAACCAAGAACTCATAGTGACCATACCGACATCTGAAGGTCGTCTTCTGCACATCCTCGTCTCTGACTCTGAGCTGATGATAGCCTGACCTGAGGTCTATCTTCGAGAACCACCGTGCTCCCTTGAGCTGATCAAAGAGGTCATCAATCCTCGGTAGCGGATACTTGTTCCTCACGGTCACCTGGTTCAGGCGACGATAGTCAACACAAAGTCGCAAGCTCCCGTCCGCCTTCTTGGCGAACAATATCGGGGAAGCCCAGGGTGAAACACTGGGTCGGATGAACCCCTTGCCCTGCAAGTCCTCCAACTGTACCCGTAGCTCTCGAAGCTCGGCGAGGGCCATCCGATATGCTGGAGTAGATATCGGGGCTGTCCCGGGGTACAAGTCAATATAAAAGTCTACCTCTCTGCGAGGAGGTAGCCCTGGTACGTCGTCGGGAAAAACGTCCGCAGACTGATCCACCACTGCAGGAAAACCAGGACTCCGCACGTCAACTGCTCCAAGGATAAGGCTAGCCAACTGATGAGTGATGGGTTGTCCTCTCCTCCGCGGAAGTCCATCCTGTGCTGCTAAGGCTCCCTTCTCGCCGGTGAAGGTGAACCTGCTCCCGTCGGTACGTACACAACGCACCTTGCGCCTAAAACAGTCAATCTGTGAATGGACCGTAGACAGCCAATCCATGCCCAAGATGACGTCGTAAGGCCTCGACGCTGCTACAAGAAGATCCCAGCCGAAGCTCTCGCCTCCTAGAGTAAGCTCACACTGCCGGCACCAGTGCGTAATCGTCGAGTCTACTCCCGTAGGAGTCTCTAGCCGTAAGGATCGAGCCAACGGCTCTGTCGGAATCTCCGAGCTCCGAACAAGGGCAGCGGCTATGAAAGAGTGACTCTCTCCTGTGTCTATAAGAACTGCAGCAAGGGTGGAATAGACACAGATAGTACCTCGAATCATCTTGGGTGCGCCGTGGTCGTAGGCCTCTGCTGCCTGGAGCTGTGCCTGTCGCTGCCCGCCAGCTCCCTGTGGTCGGGGTGGACCTCCTGGTGGTGGTGGTGGTAGAGCCTCAAAGCGTCGGCCACCACCAGCTGCTCGTCCAGCTCCTCTGCCTCGTCCGCCTCCTCCCTGCGGACCGCCACGGTCGATCCTCTGCCTCTGCCTCGGTGGTCCATCAACTGTCTGCTGCTCCTCGGCACGGCGGGTCGGGCAGTCACGAGCCATGTGGCCCTGCCCGCCGCACGAGTAGCACTGTCTGCCTCTCGGAAGACTGGCTCCGCGCTGTGTGCCCTGCACTGCTGAGCCAGTGCCCTGAGGTCATCTGCCCGAAGGTCTGGTCTGTCTAGACCCCTGAGTCATCCGTCGACTGCCTGCTGCGGATGACTCTGCCACGTGCCGCCCTGCGGTGGGTCTCTGTGCTGGTGTAGACTCAGCAAGGAAGCTCTCGATCAGAAGGGCCCGCTCCAGTACTCCTGCCTGAGTCGGTATGCTGAGGGAGATCAGCGATGCCCTGATCTCGTGTCTCAAACCCTGCTCGAAGGTCCGGGCCCGGAAGAATGGGTCCCGTACCATGTCGGTCGAGTAGCGCGAGAGATCGGTAAATCTCGCCGAGTACTGAGCGACCGTCATGCTGCCCTGCCGCAGCTGTAGAAGCTCCTGGATACGCACCGCACGAAGGGTGGCTGGGACGAACTCCGAGCGGAAGAGGCTCTCAAAGTCCGTCCAAAGTAGGGATGCCTCATCGTGCACCTGGAGCATCAGGCTCCACCATCGTCCTGCTGCTGCGTGTAGTAGGCTCACAGCGAGGATCACCATGAGGTCTGCTGGTGTCCTCACTAGCCTAAACACTCAAACCACTGCCTCCAGCCAGTCCTCTGCTGCCTGGGGATCCGTCTCCCCGCGAAACCTGGGTGGTCGCTGGCGCTGAAACTCATGCAGTGCACTGAGGCGACGTGCATCGTCAGCGGCTGCTGCTGGAAGCATCGGGGGCTCGGCGGGTAAAGCTACCGCCGGTGTCACTACTGGAAAAGGGCCCTGCACCGAGGCCTCGTCGCTCGGTGGGCTGTCGTCTCGCTCGACTCTCGGAACCCTAGCTGGCTGCCGTCGTGGGGCCATCCTGAAAAGGAAACAGGTGCGCCACGGTTAGAACAGTATACCTGGTGAGCTGATATAAGTAATCACAAAGAAAACTTTGAAACACACACGCAATCAATGTTTTCGTGCATTAAGTCGGAAATCAGAAGTCAGGGTCCTGGTGTACGGATACGTCGGCCGCCGCACCAACACTGGACTCCCTGGACTGATATCTACACTCAATACGCTAAACATTATTGCTTCACATAGAAAAGATCAGAGTTCGCGGTAGAACCGAACTCCTCTGATACCAATTTGTCACGACCCGCCCTCGGGGTCCGTGCCGTGACTACCCCAAGCCCGCCTTCCATAGGCCAGGGGCTGGAGACTAGCACCAAGGCGTAAATCCCGGTAAAAAGGGAAGGCATTGCCTTTGATAAGTAAACACACACCACAGAGTAAACAAGCGGAAAGTAAACACTAAGCAAGCAGAGTACGACTGAAAGTGCGGAAAGGTAAATGGGCCAGAATACAAACCCAAACTGAAAGTAAAGTACAACTCGAAAAGGGAAAAACAGCAACTGTAAAGTAAAAGCCGCTACTCCGAGCTGTCCATCGGAAATCCCACCTGAAGGGTGGGTACAGATAGCTCCTCTGCTCCACGGGTCCCGCCGTCCGCTCCGTGCACGTCCCGCCCAGTGGTCCACCTCCGGATACCGTCCCGCTCTACAAGCCTCAGCTAAGTCAACGCTGTCCGTCGTCTGCAACCAACACAACGTAGTGCGGGCGAAGCCCGTGCAGGGGTGAGTATAAGCTACTCAGTAGGGACCCCGAGACCCCTGAAGGTCTCTCAAATCCACAAAGGATAAACCACGAAGAAAAGTACAAACACGAAGTAACAACCGACACTGCTTAGGTATATGCCCATACATATACCTAAGTCATCAATTAAAATACGCTCCAACCTCCGAGCCCAAGTACAACTCAGTCCACGCAGGAAAGTATACGTATTCCACATAGGAAAGCAAAACATAATCCACGCAGGATTGCACAACACAATCTTCACAGGAAAGCAATAGGATTCATCTCACACAGGTATACTTCTTCAGAGGACGATAAAGATGATCACTGATCCATCTAAGTCGTCGGACCCACGAAGGATCGATAGGTAACTAACCCCCGCAGAAGACCCACACAGGATCGGGCTCACACAGAACCTGTAGGCGCTGGCTCACACAGAACCGCTGAGCGCAAGGACCCACACAGGATCGGGCCCACACAGGACCTGTAGCACTGATCCACGTAGGATCGCTGAGTGCTGAAGTCATCGTCGTCGAATCCACACAGGATCTCTGTACTGTCGTCGTCGCAGTCACAGTAGCAGTAGTAGCAGTAGAACAGTCGCAGCCAGCACTAGGGTTCCCGCACATAGCAAGCTCGTTCGGAGGGTCCGCTCCACGAGCCGAGAGGCTGATACATCAACTGTCACGAAGACCAGAGTTTATGTATCCAAAAGTTCCGTTTCGTTAACAGGAACTCAACGCAACAGACGGCGCGTCGATCGGACGCCCGGTCTGAGAGTTATTGGCATTTTCGTCTCCGGGGCCCGGTTGGTTTTTAAGGCAAAACCAACCCGACCGTACTCCACCTGCGTCCAAACCTCGGGCGGATTATACCAAAAGATCCGTCTCACTAAGAGGAACACAACACAGCTGACGGCACGTCAATCGGACGTCCGTAGCTCAAGATATGAGCGTTTCCGCTCCGAAGGCCCGGTTGGTTTCGTGAACGAATCAACCCGACCGAACTCAAAGTAAACCGAAACCTTGAGTGCGATATACCGAAACGACCGTCTCGATCCAAGGATCACGTTGCCGCTGACGGTTTGTCGATCGGAGGTCCGAGGCTCAAGTTATGGGCCAAAAACTGAATCTGGTTCGAAACGGGGGGGTCCGGGTCCGGGCCGACCCGGCCCGACCCCCCCCCCCCCTGGGGCGGCGCGGCGGCGCGGCGGCGCGGGGAGCCACGGCGGCCTGGCGCCGCGAGGAGGCTGCACACGCGGGGGGCTAAGCCCCCGCTTTTCATCTGGCGGCGCGGCATAGCCGCGCCGTTTTTTAAAAAAAACGCCCCCCGCCACGTGGGGGGGGGGCTTGCTGGAACGGAACCGGGGGGCCGGCTGCCCCCCCCCCCCCTCCTTCAAAAAAAACCGCCCCCCTCTTAAAGAGGGGGGTTTTTTATTAGGTGGCCGGGGGATTAATTTCCCCCGGTTTTAAAGCCTTCCGGCCGGCCAGCTGGCCGGCCGGTTTTCTCAAACGGGACCGGAAATTCCGGTCCCCCCTTCGGCTTCCGACGCCGGCGGCCCGGCCGCCGGTCTTCTCTTCCGCCGCGGCCCGGAACCGGCCGCGGCGTTCGTCATCCGGTGCAGTGCGACGACACCGCGCCCTTTCGCCGTGCTTTGATTCTTTTCAACGCGGCACGACGGCGTCACGTTCTTGAAGTTTCTACCCCGGCGTGGCGCGACGGCGCCGCGTAAAAATAAACGTACGGTAATCCGCGTGGTGCGACGGCACCACGCCACTTTGCTTCCACCGCAAGAATTAAACAAGAACGATGGAGGGGGGGTTCGGCCGTGTTCGTGCGGTCCGGCCCCCCTCGCGTTAACTATAACACTTAAATAAATTATTTCAAATCCTCACGTAGACATGCGATCCACGAGCAAGAAATGGAATAATTAAAGAATTAAACAACAACCCCTACCTCGGGTTTAAGATTCGAAGATTCGTCTACGTTCCGCGGAAGACGGCGTCGCGGAGGTCGGGCGTCACGGTTGTCGTTCGTCAAATCCGTTGACGAAGAGTTATGCCTGAAGAGATACGTCGTTGGCGAATCTTCGTATGCCGACGAAGAAGGTCCGAGGAGGAAGCAGCGTTCCCTCTTGTTGACACCGAGGACGAAGAAGAGAGGCGTCGTTCTTCGTCGGAGTTTGGGCGTTCTTCGTTCTTCGTCAGAGCTTGAAGATGAAGAAGAAGCTCTCAAAAGTTCTCCAGGAGACAAACAAACAACCCATAATAAAATAAGATAACATCTTATTTTATTATTACAAAACACACAAGAATTTCAAAAGTTTGAAATTCAAAAAGGTTTAACTCCCAATTAATTAAGTAACCCAAGTTGACAACATTAAATGAAATGAGTTAAAGGGGAGGTTTTGAGAGAATTTGAGGAGTTGGGGTTCGTGTGGACCCCACCTCACTTAATCCTCCCAAGGGAGGTTAAGTGGATGTGGGTCCCACTCCCAACTCCCTTTGGTAGGTTTTAAGAAGTTAAAATAAAATTTGTTCTATACAAATTTTATTTAACTCAAACTAAAAACCCCTAAAATTAACTTTCAACCCGCAACAAACGCAACTCCCGAAAAGGTCTCTTTAAGCGAATATTGGCGCTGCGAGTTCATCGGTGCCCTCGGATTTCAATTCCGAGCACCGGATCAAACGTTAGGAATTCCCGCTCGTTCGTTCACTGAACGTACCCGAGCCAAACTTCGAAAATTAATTCCGGGCACTCCGGGCCTCGGAATCAGGTGCCGTCTGAAACCGCGCTCTTGTAAAATTCTAAAGAAAATTAAGAAAAAATTTCCCTTGAATTTTACGGGTCTTTACATTGGGCCTCATGGATGGACACCACCACATGGTGCGATGAGTAGGATAAGATCCTGACTTCAACATTGTCCTTCTAAAACAGACATAGCCCCCCTAAGTGGCCTTGTAGAGTAATTGGGAGGCAACCTTGGAAGCCCAATTTCTGAGCAAGAGCAGTAGTGTCCTTGTTTTCCAATATGGTTTCGGACTGGAAAACCATATCAGGGCGAATTTGAGTGCAATGACGCTGGAACATGCAAACCGTTCGTGGGTTGCCAAACCCACGATAGTTTCAGCATAAGACAATCATTGATCTAGGTGGGGCTGGGACATACCTGACTCTGTCTTTGGGATCTCTGAGATCGTTGTTTCACCCGCCACTTTCCATTTTTTTGGGGAGCTTTCAGCCGAATTACTTCTTTCATTTTGTCGTTTATGTTCCCCCGGTTTTGGGTTAACTATTTTCCCGTATCTGCTTGCACAATGCGCCCTTTTCCAATTTCAACGAGTAATTAGGCCTGGTAGATTCTCCACTAACATGAATTCCCATGAATAATTATCCCAAAGGTCTGCCACGTCATAGGGGTATCAACTCAATAGACGACGCGTCAATCAGACAATCGGTCTGTGAGTTATTATCCTTTTAGTCTCGAGGGCTCAATTGGATTTGTCCACGATCCGACCTTATTGTATCTAAACTATACCCCAAAATCTTGTGGGGTGTACTCAAAGGGAACTTCATGCTCTATGAACACCAGCGCCGCTGACGGTTCGTCAAACGTACGCCCGATGCCAAAGATATGACCAAAGGAAAAGTAAAGGGCCGTAGTGGGCTGGGGTCCGGTCCGACCCGACCCAGTTCGGGTTGACCCGACCTGACTTGTTGGTTCTGGACCGGCCTGTTGGGTGGGCCAACCTGTTAGGTTCGGCCCAGCTCACTGGGGCCTGCCCAACATGCCGCAAGGGGCCACAGAGTGATGTGAGGGTGCAGACCGGTCACGAGGGCACAGAACGGCCATGGGTCGGCATGAAGGCGGCTCGGCCCGGAGGGCGCTGAGTGGGTGATGCAGCCCGGAGGGCACCGCGAGGGTGCGGGCCAGTTCGGACGGGGTGCTGCGAGGGGCGCGGGAGGCCGGTTCGGCTGGGGCACCGTGAGGGGCGCGAGAGGCTGGCTCAGTTGGGGAACCGTGAGGGACGTAGGAGGACGGTTAGGCCGGGGTGCTCAGGAGGCTGGTGACTGGAACGGTTCGGCTGGGGTACTCGAGAAGCTGTCAGACGGCATAACTGAGGCGGCTCGTGAGGGCACTGCGGGGTCGCTTCGGCCCGAAGGGTGGTGCGGCCGGCGGGTGGTGCGACCGGGGTAACCCGGCCTGCGGGGTGTAGCTGGTGGGCGTGGGGCCGGTTGGGATGGGAGGGCACCGTGAGGATGGGGTGGCTCGGACGATGGGGCGCGGTTGGCGGGAATGGGGTCGGTTTGGTCGGGAGGGGGCCGTGAGGCCGGGACCGGTTCGGCTGGCGGGCGGCGCGGATCGCGGAGGCTGCAGGTAGCGCGGTCATTGCCTTTGTCATCTCGTCGCCTCGTCACCTAGTTTCCATGTCAAAGGACATCACAAAGAAGAATGACAGAGGGGGGTTGGGCCATTTTAGTTTGGCCCGTACCCTCTGCAGTTAGGGTGGCAGCAATTGGTTCATTAAGAACATAAACAAAGAACGAGCAAGGAAGATATCTTAAAAAAACATATATTCCCATAATCCCTTGTTAATATTATATTCCCAAACCATAAGGAAAACATTCACGAAATCCATGGATATCCCATCCCACTTCCACTTTGGGACCTCTAATGGCTGAACCAATCCTACTGGTACCTGGTGCTCCGCCTTCACTTGATGACAAGTGAGGCACCAAAAGACAAACTCTGAAACTGCCTTCTTCATTCCCGACCACCAGTGATGTCGTCAGAGATCTTGGTACATCTTCAACACTCTTGGATGTACCGCTAGTAGGGATGTGTGGAACTCCCTCAACACTTCCTCCTGAAGTGACACTGGTACCATAGTACGTCCTCTGAAGAGGATGACATGATCCCCACCTTCAGAAAATCTATCAGGTTCCTTCCCTATGGATATTTGAGCTCGTCATTTCTTGCAGTTAGCGTCCCCATGCTGTACCACCCTGACTCGCTGAAGAAGTGGGGGAGTGACTGTAAGAGACTGAAGGAAGGATTATCCATGTCTATCCACAAAGGATATTTGTAAAGCAGCCAGCTGCTCTTTCACCTCGCCTAGCAGCTGTATACCAGATCTCATACTGAGTGCATCTGCAAAAATGTTCCCCTTATGAGGAGTATAGACCATCTCGAATTCATAGTACTAGAGGAACTCAAGAAAACATTGTTGTCTCAGGTTCAGGACCTTCTAGTAGAAGATATACCTGATACTCTTGTGATAAGAGTACATGTTAAAATGCTCGCCCATCAGATAGTGTCGCCACATCTTCAAGGTGAAGACCACTTCTGCTAATTCCAGGTCATGGGTAGCATAGTTCTTCTCATGTTGTCTTAGTTGCTGAGAACCATAAGCGATAAATTCTCACTCCTGCATCATGACACATCCGAGTCCGGTCCCTGATGCGTCGCAGTAGACTATGTACCTTACGCCTTTATCTGGAAGCCTCAATATGGGAGCACTAGTCATCCTCTGCCTCTGATCCTGAAAGCTCTACTGGAATCTCTCCAACCACACAAAGGTTTTCCCCTTCTTCATCATGGCTGATAGTGGTTTTGAAACTGTAGAGAAGTCTGGTACAAACCTCCGGTAGAAACCAGAAAAACCCAGGAAACTCTGTAACTCCATCAAACTCATGGGTGGATCCCAAGAAAGTACTTCCTCAATCTTCGTTGGATCCAATGATACTCCAGCCTCTGAGATGACATGTACCAGAAAGTGAACCTCTCATATCCAAAACTGGCACTTTGAGAGCTTACCATAAAGCTAGTTCTCTTGGAGTGTGTCTAGTACTACATGAAAATGATAGGCATGATCCTCCTCAATTTTCGAGTAAATCAGAATGTCGTCGATGAATAATACGACAAAGCGATCAAGGTATGGCTGAAAGATAATTTTCATGAGTCCCATGAACACTACTGGAGTGTTGGTTACACCGAATGGCATAACCAAGAACTCGTAGTGGTCGTACCAACATCTGAAGGCCATCTTCTGCACATCCTCATCTCCAAATCTGAGCTGATGATAGCCTGATCTGAGGTATATCTTCGAGAACCATCGTGATCCATTAAACTGATCAAATAGGTCGTTAATCCTTGAGAGTGGGTACTTGTTCTTCATGGTCACCTGGTTCAGGTGCTAATAGTCAACACAAAGCCTCAAGCTCCCATCCGCCTTCTTAGCGAACAGAATCTGGGTTGCCCAGGGAGAAACACTGGTCCAGATGAATCCCTTCCCCTGCAAGTCCTCCTGCTATACCCGCAGCTTGAGAAGCTCTGTGGGAGCTATCCGATACACTGGTGTAGTTACTAGTGCCGTCTCGGGGTACAATTCAATGTAAAATTCTAACTCTCTGCAAGTAGGTAGACCTGAGAAATCATCAGCTAAAACATATGTGTATTGGTCCACCACTACAGGATAACTCGGACTCTACACATCAACAACTCCAAGGGTAAGTCTAGCCAACTAATGAGTGATCAGTTGCACTCTCCTCCGAGCAAGTCCATCTTTTGCTGCAAAGGATCCCTTCTTGCCGGTGAAGGTAAAACTGGTCTCATCCGTGTGGACACACCACATTTTGTGCCTAATATAGTCAATCTGAGCATGGACTGTAGATAACCGGTCAATACCCAAGATGAAGTCATAAGGCCTTGACGCCGCTACTAGGAGATCCAAAGCGAAGCTCTCGCCTCTTAGAGTACGCTCGAACTGTCCACACTAGTGCGTAATCGTCGAATCTTCTCCCTTAGAAGTCTCTAGCCGTAAGGATTGAGCCAACGGCTCCGTCGGAATCTCCGAGCTCCTAATGAGGGCAGTGGAAATGAAAGAGTGACTAAAACCTGTGTCTATAAGTACAAAATCTATGGTGTAGTAGACACAGATCGTGCCTCAAATCATCTTCGGAGTGCCATGATCGTATGCCTCAGCTACCTGGAGCTGAGCTCTCCCATGTCCACCTGCTCCTTGCGGTCGGGGTGGACCTCCTGGTGGTGGTGGCGGTAACACCTCGAATCGTCTCCCACTTCCAGCTGCATGACCAAATCCTCTGGAATGTCCGCCTATGCCCTACGGACCACCTCGATTGAATCTATGTCTTTGCATGGGCAGTCCTTCGACCGTTTACTGATCATTCGTACGACAGGTCAGATAGTCATGGGCCATGTGACCCTACCCGCCGCATGAGTAACACTGCCCTCTCCTGGCATGTATGTCTCCGCCTCGAGTGCTCCATACAAATGATCCTGAGTCATACGATCGTCCACATATAGGTATGGTCCTTTTGGACCTATGCAACATATGTCTGTTACCAGCTGCAGATGTCTCTGCTACGTGTCATCTGGTGGTGGATCTCGCTGCTAGTGACTGCTCAGCAATGAAACTCTCCACTAGGAGGGCTCTCTCTAACACGCCTGCATGCTTCAGGATGCTGAGTGAGACCATCGAAGCTCTAATATCCTCTCTGAGCTCCTCATAGAAGGTCCCAGCCCTGAAGAATGGGTCCCTCACCATATCGGTGGAGTAGCATGAGAGGTCTGTGAGCCTCACTGAGTACTGAGCTACAGTCATGCTGCCCTGCTACAGATGAATTAGCTCTTGTATGCACACTACGCGAAGAGTCGCTGGGACAAACTCTGCCCGAAACAGGCTCTCAAAGTCTGCCAAGAGAAGTGTCATCTCTTCATGAATCTAGAACATCAAGTTCCACCATCTGCTTGCTGCTTCTTATAGAAGGATAGAGGCAAGGATCACCATGAAATCAGTTGGTGTCCCTACCAGTCGGAAAACTCTCTCCACAGCCTCCAGTCAATCCTCATCCACCAGTGGGTCAGTCTCTCCCCTAAACCTGGATGGCCTCTAGAACTGGAACTCGTGCAACGTGCTCAAGAGGCGTGCATCATTTTTTGTCAGGGCTGGTGGAATCGGTGGCCTAATAGGGAGTGGTACCGCTGGTGCCTCTGCTGGAAAAGGGCCCTGCACTGAGACCTTGTCGCTCGGTGTGCTATCGGTGCATACAACTCCCAGAACTCTAGTGGGCCGTCTTCGTGGAGGCATCCTAAAAAGAAACAGGTGTGCTACATTTAAAAAGTTATACCTGGTGAGCTGACCTGGTTGAGATGAATTAAAGAAAACTTTTGAAAACACATACGCAATCATTGTTTTCGTGCACTGAGTTGGAAATCAGAAGTCAGGGTCACGGTGTATGGATACGTTGGCCGCCACACCAACTCTGGACTCCCTGAACTGAGAACCACACTCATTACACTTAACATTATTGCTTCATAGAAAAGATTAGAGTCCTATGATTTGGGGTAGAACCGAATCCTCTGATACCAATTTGTCATGACATGTCCCACGGGGCTCGTGCCGTGACTACCCCAAGACCGCCTTCCATAGGCCAGAGGCTAGCGACGAACACCAAAGGCGTAAATCCCTAAAACTGGGAAGGTATTGCCTTTATAACCTATAAACGCACACACCAGAGCACACAACTAGATACAAAACACTAAGTAAACTGTATAACAAAAGAGTGCAGAAAAAGTAAAAGGGGTCGGAAATACAATCTCAACTGTAAAGTACATGGAACTGGGAGTACAAGTACAACTGAAGAAAGGAAAAACAGCTGATGGGTCGTCCTTCGGGATTTCTACCTGAAGGGTAGGTACAGATAGTCTCCTCAGCACTCCATGTCAGTCAGTCTCCTCCTTGTATCGACTCATTGTAAGGTCCACCTCCGGGTACCGTCCAATCCAGGAACTCTCAGCCTCAGTCAGCGCTGTCCGTCGTCTGCATCCAACACAACAAGGTGCGGGCATAGCCCGTGTAGGGGTGAGTATAACGATACTCAGTAGGGACCCCAAGACCTTCAAGGTCTCACAAATCCACCAACACTACAGGAAAAGTGGGTATTTGCGACGGGAATTTATACCGTCGCAAAAGGTCCCACGAAATATGTATCTGTGACAACAATCTTTTCCCGTCACAAATAGTAGGTTAATTGCGTTGGGAATAGCCGACCCGTCGCAATAGGTTTGGTGCGGTTTTCACGCCAAAATGCAGGAAGGGTACTTGCGACGGGGATGCGTCCCCGTCGAAAAATCCTGGAGGCGGTAAATGCTATTTGCGACGGGAAAAGCCGCCCGTCGTAAATAGTATGTGTATTTGTGACGGGACCCATCGCAAATATGCTTTTAACCGCCGACTGTAATTAATGCAGGCGAGAGTGTTTGCGACAGGCCCATCGCAAAAGCCTGACGGCGGTAAATACCATTTGCGACGGGAAAAGATGCCCGTCACAAATAGTATGTCGACAGGTTGTATTTGTGATGGGTCCCGTCGCAAAAACCCTTTTAACCGCAGACCGTAATTAATGAGTGCGAGGGTATTTGCGACGGGCCCCATCGCAAATACCACTATTTGCGATAGGAAACCCGTCGCAAATAACCCCGTCGCAACTAATCTAACATATATATACCCCCACCCGTTTTTTTTCAAATCACTCAGATCTTCCTCTCTTTCTCTCTTCATTCTCTAGTTTTAAGGGAAAAAGTTCTTTTAGTTGAAGTTTTTTATACGAGAGCAATTGGAAAGCGTCAATACCTTCAGAATATCAAAGTTTAAGGTATTTATATTTTATTTTTTTATATTTATTTTATTTTTAATATTAATTTTAATTGTTGTTTATTAGTTCTAATTAAATTAGATTTAAATTGATTTTTATTTATATTCATTTTTAGTAAGAAATTGATATTGTTAGTGATAATTATAAATAATTATTGTCAATTTGCAATAATTAGAGATTATTATAGATAATTAGAGGAATTTAGTTATAATTAGAGAAAATTAGTCATAATTAGATATAATTAGTAATAATTAGATATAATTAGTAATAATTATATATAATTAGTAATAATTAGTTATAATTAGTAATAAATAGAAATAATTAGTAATAATTGGATATAATTAGATATAATTAGTAATAATTAGATATAATTAGATATAATTAGATATAATTAGTAATAATTAGATATAATTAGTTATAATTAGATATAATTAGTAATAAGTAGTAATAAGTAGTAATAATTAGAAATAATTAGATATAATTAGTAATAATTAGATATAATTAGTAATAATTAGATATAATTAGTACTAATTAGATATAATTAGTAATAATTAGTAATAATTAGATATAATTAGTAATAATTAGATATAATTACTAATAATTAGATATAATTAGTAATAATTAGATATAATTAGTAATAATTGGATATAAGTAGTAATAATTAGTAATAATTAGATATAATTAGTAATAATGAGATATAATGAGATATAATTAGATATAATTAGTAATAATTAGATATAATTAGTAATAATTAGATATAATTAGATATAATTAGATATAATTAGTAATAATTAGATATAATTAGTAATAATTAGTAATAATTAGATATAATTAGTAATAATTAGTAATAATTAGTAATAATTAGTAATAATTAGGAATAATTAGTAATAATTAGATATAATTAGTAATAATTAGGAATAATTAGGAATAATTAGTAATAATTAGATATAATTAGTAATAATTAGGAATAATTAGGAATAATTAGTAATAACTAGTAATAATTTGATATAATTAGATATAATTAGTAATAATTAGTAATAATTAGTAATAATTAGAATAATTATTAATAATTAGTAATAATTAGTAATAATTAGTAATAATTAGTAATAAATTGCAATAATTAGTAATAAATTGGAATAATTAGTAATAAATTAGAATAATTAGTAATAATTAGTAAAAATTAGTAATAAATTAGAATAATTAGTAATAATTAGTAATAATTAGTAATAATTAGTAATAATTAGTAATAATTAGTAATAATTAGTAATAATTAGTAATAATTAGTAATAAATTTGAATAATTAGTAATAATTAGTAATAAATTTGAATAATTAGTAATAATTAGTAATAATTAGTAATAATTAGTAATAATTAGTAATAATTAGGAATAATTAGTAATAATTAGGAATAATTAGTAATAATTAGGAATAATTAGTAATAATTATGAATAATTAGGAATAATTAGGAATAATTAGGAATAATTAGGAATAATTAGAAATAATTTGGAATAATTAGCAAAAATTAGCAAAAATTAGCAACATTTACGAACAATTAGCAACAATTAGCTACAATTAGAAATAATTAGCAACAATTAGCAACAATTAGGAATAATTAGGAATAATTAGGAATAATTAGTAATAATTAGTAATAATTAGGAATAATTAGGAATAATTAGGAATAATTAGGAATAATTAGGAATAATTAAGAATTGTTAGGAATAGTTTGGAATAATTAGGAATAATTAGGAAAAAATAGGTATAATTAGGAATAATTAGGAATATTAGTAATAAATTGGAATAATTAGTAATAAAAAAATTTATATTATCAAAATTTATGAAAAAACAATATTAATATTATTAAAATAATAAAAAATTTATAAAATATTCAAATTATCAATATTCGCAACAGGATTTGCTCTATTCTTAACTTGTTCAAATCTCAAAGGGTCGCCAATTGTCAGGTCATGCATAATAAAAAGTTTGTGTCATCCATGTTCAATGTAAGCTCTATAATTATCTTTACTTGGTTGATCACCTTGCAAGTAGCATTGGAATAGGACAACCCAAGTCATGCCCTTCTTATCTATAAGAATTATCTCACATGACCCTTTAAATAGACCATTCTTCCTTGAAAATTAAAGGGAAAGATACTGATGTCTCATTAAATTTTTAAGGAAAAATGATCTATGTAAAGAGAGAAAGATGATTATTAGAGACAAGAACGACATTACTTTGGTCATCTTATTGCAACACTACTTGCGAGGTGATCAGCCATGCAATGACAATTATAGAGTTTACATTGGACATGGCTGATACAAACTTTTTATGGTGCATGACCTAAAAATTGGCCACCCTTTGATATTTGAACATGTTAAGAATAGAGAAAAGCCTGTTGCAAATATTGATAATTTTAATATTTTATAAATTTTTATTATTTTAATAATATTAATATTGTTTTTTTATAAATATTGATAATATACTTTTTTTATTAGTAATAATTAGTAAACGAAATCTTCTTGGATAATGAAGGGAAAATTTGTAATCATCTTCATAACGATGATTAGAAAATTTCCATTCATTATTCAAGAAGTTTTCATTTTGATAAGTATTTCTAAGTATTTCTAAATTAGTAATAAATTGTAATAATTAGTAATAAATTATAAGAATTAGTAATAATTAGTAAACACAATCTGTTTGGATAATGAAGGGAATATTTGTAATCATCTCCCAAATGATGATTACCAAATTTCTTTTCATTATTCAAGTAGTTTTTATTTTTCTAAGTATTGCTAAGTATTGATAAATTTTTAATAAATTGTAATAATTAGTAATAATTAGTAATAAATTGTAATAATTAGTAATAAATGGTAATAAATAGTAATAAATTGTAAGAATTAGTAATAATTAATAAAAAAAATCTGTTTGGATAATGAAGGGAAATTTTTTAATCATCTCCACAATGATGATTACCAAATTTCCTTTCATTATTCAAGAAGTTTTCATTTTTGTAAGTATTGCTAAGTATTTCTAAATTAGTAATAAATTGTAATAATTATTAATAATTAGTAATAAATTCTAATAATTAGTAATAAATTGTAATAATTAGTAATAAATTGTAACAATTAGTAATAAATATTAATAAATAGTAATAATTAGAAATAAATTGTAATAATTAGAAATAAATGGTAAAAATTAGCAATATATAGGAATAAATAGGAATATATAAGAATAAATAGGAATAAATAGGAATAATTAGTAATAATTAATAATAATTAGTTAGGAACAGTTAGGAAGAAATTTTAATAAATTTTAATAAATTTTAATAAATTTTAAGAACATAGCACGATTTCCATTGGATTGACGACACTCCTCTTTCTCGATGAATTTTCTCCTTTCAACTCTCACCAACTCAAAACATTATGAAAAATGTGCTTCTACGTAGACATATTCAATATTGTATGCACGAGATTGGATATGCATTCATAGAATCATATATTTTATAATATTTTTAGGCGGTGACAGTTGGAAGAAGACGATTCATCAGTGAAAAGGGGGATCTTTTTTCCATGGGCTCATTTACTTGCATCTTTCTGACAGTGAAATCAGAATGAAGAATCTGGTCGGAGGTACACATATCCATTCCCATGCATATGAGAATGAATATGCGTACCTCTGACCAGATTCTTCATTCAGATTTCAGTGTGAGAAAGATGGAAGTAAATGAACCGTCAGACAAAAGAGGAGCCATCAATCCACTGGAAATTGTGTCGCCCTTAATTAATAATGATGATTTTATATTTTATGTAGAAAAATATGGAACAAGGAAGTCGACATCATTCATTATTAGATGATCATACTTGGATAAATCAGCGTAGAAATCCAAATGGTTCTGGTTTAAATCCTGTATATATTGTGGGTGTTGATTCTTTCTTAGCATTTGTATCATCAAAACCAGAATATGTTTCAAAAGGCACAATTAAGTGTACTTGTAAAAAATGTGCTCTGAGAATGTTTGACACAATTGACAACATTGGGGGACATCTCTTTCGGTTTGGTTTTTAACCAGATTATGTTTTTTGGTATCAACACGGTGAACATAGTTCCAGAGAAGATCCTAATAACTTGATTCTAGATCCATCAGGGTTTCAAAATTTAGTACATGATGTTGCAGGTCCATCTGTGCAACAAACTAAAACTCAAGATGATATTGATTTAACTCTTGAGTTGGCACCATCCGAATTTTATGAGTTGTTGAGGTCTGCTGAGGATTCATTATATCCTGGTTGCAAGATAAGAAAATTAGAAGAGGTTTCAAAATTTATGGCTATTAAATCAGATAATTCAATTTCAAACAACTATTTTGATCAGATATTTTATTTGGTTAAAACACTATTACCCGAAGGAAATGTGTTGAATTCAAATTACTATGAGAGAAAGAGGCTGGTTTGTAATCTGGGCCTTAATTATCAGAAGATTCATGCATGTCCAAATGATTGCATCTTATATACTAGCGAAAATGAGTCCTTGGATAGTTGTCCCACATGTGGACATTCAAGGTATAAAGAAGCTCAACCAGGGAAGTCTAGATCGCTTCTTGTAAAGTAGTTGAGATATTTCCCCCTTACACCCAGGTTGCAACATTTATTTATGTCTCAAAATATAGCGTCAATGATGTCATGGCTCAAATCCAAGATTTCAACTGATAGAAGCTTGAATCATCCATCTGATGGTGATTCATGGAAACATTTTGACCGTCTACATCCATCTTTTTCTATAGAAGCCCGAAACGTGCGATTGGGTCTTTCTATTGACAGTTTCTGTCCGTTTGGTTCTTATGGTAGTCAGTATTCATGTTGGCTTGTCTTTATAACTTAATACAATTTGCCTCCATGGATGTTGATGAAGGATCCTTATATCTTTTTGACTCTATTAATCCCAGGACATCCGAAAAAGAATATTGATGTTTATTTGAAACCATTGATTGACGAGTTAAATGCATTATGGTGTGATGGTGTTAATACATATGATGTTGCTGCGAAACAAAATTTCATATTAAAAGCTGCATTGATGTGGATGATTACTGGCTTTCCGGCATATGGAATGTTATTTGGTTGGAGTACACATGGTCTGAAATCACGTTCTTACTGTATGAAAGACAACAAAGCCTTTATGCTCATCAATGAAAAAAAACCTTTCTATTTTGATTGTCACCGTAGATTTCTTCCAACCGACCATCCTTTTCGGAGGAACAAATCTCATTTTAGAAAAGGTACAATTGAAAGGGATGAACCTCCAAAGATGATCTCAGGTACAGAGTTAAAATTAGTTGTATTTTCATTACCTCCCATCACATTTGGACCAATAGTAAACCAACATAAAATTTATGGCATTGGGAAAGAACATAATTGGATAAAACAGAGCATTTTTTTGGGATATTCTGTATTGGTATGATTTTTTGGTCCTCCACATGTTGGATATTATGCATATTGAGAAGAACTATTTTGATAATTTATTTCATACAATTTTGGATACACCAGGTAAGACCAAAGATACTGTAAAGGCATGATTAGATCTTTCCCAAATTTTCAGGCGACAAGAACTTGAACTATTTGAAAATGTCAGATCACAGAGGTTAATGAAGCCAAAATCAGCTTATACAATGTCCAAAGAGAGTCGCTTATTATTTTTTCAGTGGATTGTAGATTTGAGACTTCCAGATGGCTATGCTTCCAATTTGGGCAGATGTGTTAAAAATGGTTATATTACTGGATTAAAAAGTCATGATTGTCATGTTATAATGGAAAGACTAATGCTGATTGAATTCACAGGTTTGTTGAATTCTATGATTTGGGATTCTATAACTGACATATCATATTTTTTTGAGACATTTGTGCAGCAAAAACATACTACGATGCACTAAGAAAACTGGAAGAAGATGTTGCTGTAATTATATGTAAACTGGAAAAAATCTTCCCTCCAGATTTCTTTGACACAATAGAACATATGATATTACATTTTCCACATGAAGCTAAATGTGGAGGTCCTGTACATTTTTGATTGATGTACCCATTCAAGAGATGCATGCAGAAATTGAAGAAAAAAGTATGTAACAAAGAATCAATTGAAGGCTCAATTGCTGAAACTTATTTGCAAGAGGAATTTTTTTTTCTGCTCTCATTATTTTGAATCTCAATATATCTCAAAAAAAATCACATGGGACGAAATGAGGGGAATGTTAATGATGAAATGGACAATCAATTAACAGTTTTTAATCAGCCAAATCTTGGTTTCGGTGGAGTTCATGAATGATGAATTTCAGATGATGAACATCACAAAGCTCATATATATGTTCCGATCAACTATGAAGAAATGACATCATTTGTCCTATGAGTGCCTTTATCACTTATTCTATAATTTATGTTATAATATTTTAACTGATTTTATTTTTAGGTTATATGATAATCATATCAAGAAACAACTTCCACAAATTACAACAGCTGCTCTTGAAGAACATAGACAAAAAAAATTTTCTCAATGGTTTCAAAAACTGGTAACATAAATTATTGACGGTTTAATATAAATTCTGTTTATTATTTATTATATTGAAAATTGTTTTAAAAAATTTCATGTGTCTCAATATGCTGATAAAATTGATAAGAGACAGTGTATATTGAGTAACCCACCATCCAAAATGGTTAAATCTTATAATGAATATGTGGTGAATGGTTTTCGATTTCATACACATGCATATGGGGAATAAAAAAACAATGAGCAATGGAGTTTTCTTGAGAGGATCACATCACAGAGAAACTGAATTTAACTTTTATGGAATTTTGGATAAAATTATTGAGTTGTGTTATCTAGGAAGGAATTTCATAACAATGTTTAAATGTCGGTGGTTGGATACTGAGAGAGGCTTTCATGTTCATCTGACTCATGGAATTGTCGATATTAAATATAAAAGTCTTCTTACAGTAAATGAATCATTTTTACTGGCTCAACAGGCACATAAAATTTATCATGAAAAGTACTGTGCTACTTCAAGAGACTTGAGTGATTGGTGGAGAATAATAAAAATGAAATCTTGGGAAAATAAGTTTACTCAAACTAAATGTGGTTCCGCTGAAGTGGATGGAATTGAATTTTTTCAAGAGACTGCTCAAAATCCATTTGATTCACAATGAGACGTGAATATCAATGATGACACCCCACAATTAAGGATCGATGGTGATGAATATGTTAATGATGTTATAAATGAATTTGAAATGACAAGAGATGCTGAAACTGAAACTCATATGGATATTGATGATGCTGAGGAGGAAGATGAAGACCTTGACATTGACAGCTATGGGGAAGAGGATGAAGATGAACATTGACATAGTTAAATGCGGATTATAATCATAACTAATATATATTTATATTAAATAGTTATGTTCAACTATCTACTAATAACAATCATTTTGTGTTTCATATGGACTTTGATATATTCCGCGAGTTGCAGGAGGCTGACCTACCATTGGATGAGGGAGATTTTGGATCATCTGACCCTCAGCCTACTAGCGGTTCAGGGGGTATGCGGAGGGGGTGCAGTTTTGCACGACTGATGATTCCTAACCCTATCCCTGAGCGACGTCCACATCTTGGTTTCGACCCACACACACAGAGGTATGATAACATGTATATTTTAGTTAGATTTCATTAATTTATTTATATATATACTAATTGTTTGATTATTTATTCATTTTTTTTACAGTTTTGCACATGTAGCTATTGGACAGGGGAGCGCTATCTTGCACAATTATTTTTCTCATCCATGGATCACATGGGAACATATTCCTGTTGATGTGCGATTTAACATATTCCATCATTGGATGGTACGTAACTAAATAATATTTATTTTGAAATTTATTTTATTAATAACTTGATATTATAAATTATTTGTAGGGTTTATGGTAGCCTATCGATGATAGCATGCACGACGCTATCCACGTGACATGGAAGGTTTCTATGTGTGACCATTTCCATCATTTTTTGCACAATTTGAGAAGGAAAACCATTAAGAAAGCAGAAGTGAAAGAATTTGATGAGTTGTGTAGAGCTCACTGACCAGAGTACATTTAATCTCATGTTTGGGATGGATTATGTTTACATGGGTTGGGTGGTGGATTTTAGAGGATATCTTCAGTGGGACAACATAACCGGGGGAGACAGGAGGTGATTCATCGAGCTGGTAGCCATATATTCAGTTCACATAGAGAGCATCTGGTAAGTATATTTTTTAAAAATTTTAAATAACTTAAAATATAAATAGTTTATTTTATATTTCTGTAGGTAGTCGAGCATCCCGATATTATAGAGTTTAACATTTATTGGAGGATGTACAGTGATCCAGCCACTGGAGAGATTAGAGGTGATTACTAGCGTCAGATTGTGGTTAGTATTATTTTTTTATTTTGACAATTACCTACATATAATATTTTCACAATTTTAATTTTAAATTGGAATTGAAGGAGTAATATGAGGTTGCGACCTCTCATACACAGGCTGAGGGTCAGGACGAGATGACAGAGTAGACCGGTGCTCACCATTTTGATGAGGCGACATGGATGCAGGTGACTTAGTATGTCTTTGAAAAGGGCCGAGTAGTTGGTATCAACTCTCATTTGACTCCTGACACTTGTTATGGTACTACTACGATGTCAGCGTCTAGCTCGAGAGGAGATCGTGGAGAGACATCATCTTCTGGCTCACAGTATCAGGAGCAGTTGCGAACTCAGACTAAGCTTATAGAGACTTTTCAGAAGCAGCATGAATTGATGCGTCGGTGGCACTAGTAGTAGGAGCAAGATCATGAGGAGGAGCTGCGTCGATTGGAGCAGCGGCAGCAGCAGGAGTATCACAAGCAGATAAAGTACATGCGCCGCCTGACTCGTAGTTTAGGGATAGAGATTTCTCCACCTCCTCCAGACGACCCCCCAGTGATTTGTTTTTTATGTTAAAAATATTTGAATTCATGTTTTGTAATAATATGAACTATTTACAGTTTCTATCTTTTATCTTGGGGGAAATATTGAATAATTTAATTTTTTTTAATATTTTATTACTTATATTTAGTATTATATTTTCTAATATTTGTTTATTTTACTAATAAGAATAATATTTTATGATGTTTTTATATTTTTTTTGAAAATATTGAAACTTTTAATAATTTTTTATTATTTTATTATTTTAATAATAGTAATATTAATTTTTTACTAATCATAATTTTATTAAATATGTTTTTTAGTATTATATTTTTTAATGTTTATTTTACTAATAATAATAATATTTTTTATTCTTTTATTATTTTTATAATAATAATATAATTTTTTCATTAATCATAATTTTTTTTAATTATTTATATTATTTGTGACGGGGTCTTTACCGATGGGGTCCCGTCACAAATAAATAAAATATATTTTTTTAAGATTGGTATTTGTGACGGGATAACGGGACTATCGCAATAAGTATTTCCGACGGTCCCGTCACAAAAGGTTTATGGGTATATAATGTATATAATCAGAAGGATATTTGCGACGAGAATTTTTCCCGCCGTAAAAACTAATTGCGACGGGCCCGTCACAAAAAGGATTTTGGGTATATAATGTATATAATCAGGAGGTTTTTTATGGCGGGCATGTCGCAAAAAATATCTGTTGTGATGCCGTTTTCTGTAACGGGCTATTTGCGACGGGGGCCTGTCGAAAAAAATGGGAATTTCAGTAGAGTAAGGATACACCACAAAGTAAAGAATAAAAAGATAACCCTACTTAGGTATATGCCCATACATATACCTAAGTTATTAAGTAATCCATCTCAATCATGAGAAAAACACAAATGTACTAACACAGATCAACCAAGATTTTATTTAAATTATCAAAACCTCGGCTGATGGAGAAAAACTGCTCAATCGAGTACAGTGGGCCTTCCACGTCACACATAGGAGATTCCCACTAACCTTGTACTGCGGAGGTACTCCTCCTGTCGAGTACCGTGGGTCTGTTGCGTCAAAAAGTGGCACTCCCCACCGTGGTTCTGCCACCACACCCAGGTGCTCCCCCTCATAGCCTGCAGAGGTACTCCTCCTATCGAGTACCGGGGGCCTACCGCGTCACCAAGCGCACTCTTACACCATGGGTCTACCACCACAACCAGGCTCTCCCCACTGGGTCAGTCAGGTCACTCAGAGTTAAGCGGTCAGCAGTTGTCAAGTCTCATCCAGCAACTAGGTTCCCGCAGAAAAGCTCGCTCGTCTTTGGAAGATCTGCTCCACAAGCTACTGGTCGATGTTCCACTGCCACAAAGTCCCACGAAGAAGTATCCCAATGTTCCGCCGCATCATTGGGGTCTCAACGCAATAGACGACGCATCAATCGAACACCCGGTCTGTGAGTTATTAGCCTTTTATTCCTAGGGGCCCGGTTGGATTCGGGCACGATCTGACCTAGCTGTATCTCAACTATCCCCCAAACTATAGTTGGGTGTACTCAAAGGGACTGTCTTGCTCCAAGAAACCAGCACCGCTGACAGTTCTTCAAACGGACGTCTGATTCCAAAGATATGGCCAATGGAAAAGTAAAGGGCCGTAGTGGGCCCGGGTCTGGTCCGCCCTGGTCAGACTGACCCAGCCTGACCCAGTCTGGGACGAGCCGGTTCGGGTCAACCCGGCTTGACACATTGGTCGGGCCAACCCGTTAGGTTCGGCCTGGTTCGCTGGGCCCAACCCAATAGGCTGTGAGGGGCCGCGGAGTGCCGTGAGGGCGCGGACTGGTCGCGAGGGCGCGGATCGGCCGTTGGTCAGCGTGAGGGCAGTTCGGCCCAGAGGGCGCCGCGTGGGAGACTCGTCCCAGAGGGAATCACGAGGGCGTGGGCCGGTTCGGCCGGGGCACTGTGAGGGGCACGAGAGGCCTTCTCATTCAGGGCACCGTGAGGTATGTGGGAGGCTGGTTCGGCCGGGGCGCTTGGGAGGCCAGCGGCTAGCGCAGTTCGACCAAGGCGCTCAGGAGGCCGGTGGCCGGCATGACCAGGGTGACTCGGGAGGGTGCCGTAGGGCCGGTTTGGCCTGAAGGGTGGTGAAGCCAGCGGGCGGTGCGGCCGGGGTGGCTCGGTCGTTGGGGCGTGGCCGACGGGCGTGGGGCCGGTTCAGCTGGGAGGATGCCACATGGTCAGGGTCGCCGGGGCCAGTTTGGCCGACGAGCGGTGCGGGGAGTGGAGGCCGCGGGTAGCGCGACCCTTTCCTTTTTCTTCTCATCGCCTCATCGCCTCATCTCCATGATGAAGGACATCACAAAGAAGAATGGTGGAGGGGGTTTGGTCCATGTTAGTTTGGCCCACACCCTCCACGTTTAGGGTGGTAGCAATCAGTTCATCAAGAACATAAAAAAATAACGAGCATGGATGATATCTTAAAAAAAACATCAATCCCCATAATCCCTCGTTACCATTATATTCCCAACCCATAAGGAAAAACATCCACGGATTGACTTGATAATAAGTTGGTCCGCGTTCTTTGTTTTATAAGGAAAGAATCAATTTAATAATATCATACTTAAATGAAAACCCTACCTTGTTCATTCTTCATCAGCATTAATGCGAGAAGGCAGACGTCGATTCATTATAGACAAACACGTCCTATGTCGAAGGAGGTACCGAAGAAAAATGTAGTAGTTGAGGTCATTCTTCATAGGTGGAGCATTTTTCATCAGGAGAGCATTCTTCGTTTCAAGATAAAGTTCTTCATTGGAGAACTTTATTTATCCCAAGCTCTCTCCTCTCCCAATATTTCTCCCAAGTTCCACCAAAAAGAAAATGACATGCCATGATAATAGATTATGTTATCTATTATTTAATTGTTGAAACAATTTTCAAAAAGGATAATTAATCACTTGGTTAGCACATTAAATGGAATGTGCGTTGGCACAATAAATGTGGAGGAGGTCAAGAGGCTCTCCCTCATTTATGAGGGAGTTGAGAGGTTTTCCTCAATTAAATGAGGTGTTTAGTCCCGGGTGGTCCCCACACCATAACCTCTCGTGGAATGTTAGGTTTGGGTGGGCCCCATGACCATAACCTCTCATTGGAGGTTAAGGTGTGGTGGTCTCCACCTCCAACATCCACATGGGTTTTTATAATAGATAAAATAAAATAAAACATGTGTTTATTTTATTTTATTAATTCCATGAAAAACCCAAAAACCAACTTCCACCCTCGACCAACTACCGTCAAGGTGAAAGTCTTCTTAAGTGAATACCGGCGCTGTGAGTTCAACGATGTCCTCAGATTTCAATTCTGAGCACTGGTTCAAAAGTTAGAAAAACCAGCTCGTACGTTTACTGAATGTACCCGAACAAAACTTTAGAAATTGATTCCGGGCACTCCGGGCCTCAGAATCGCGTGCCGTTAATTTTTGCAGAATCGTAAAATTCCCATTTAATTAAAAAACATTTACATGGAAATTCGCGGTCTTTACAATTATCCCTTTTTATGATGTGGTTTTTTAACAAAGGTATTTTTAAATATTAAAAGGTTTTTGATTCATGATCATATGATTTATAATCCATTCTTTGGAATTTATTTGAAAAATGTTTTAAAACCATAATTACCATGATCAATTTAAAATTGTGAGGGTGAAATTTATTAAATAGAGGATAATTTAAATCACTATTTTTTTAAAATAGCATTATGTTTGATTGTATATATGACATTCAACACCGAGATTAAATGAAGCATGAAATATTATTATTCATATATGACCATTATTACATAACCCTTGAACTATCAGATATGAATATAAATAAATAAATTATGAAATATATATAAAGGTTCTAATCAATAAAAATTTATTTATAAATACTTAGTAAATAAGAATCCAATTTTTATTAATGTCATTTTATTCTTCAAAAATATGTTTTCTTCATTTATTATTTTTATTTCTTTTTTAGAGTGAATATTATAATTAATTTATGAAACTTTTTGAAAAAATATTTAATTAAAAAGTTATAATTTTTGAAATAATCACGTCATAATTATACTAGGATTATATTTTAGTAATATTCTAAAAATATATAATTTACAGTAAATAGTGAAAAATACCATTTTTTATTGAAAACTGTCTTTTCATTCAAGAATTTATAAAGATCAAATTTTTTTCAAAAATAGATTCAAAGAAAAATTAGGTTATTTATATTATTATAAATCCAATTAAGGTCCTTGGAATAAATTTTATGTTTTATTTTTTTTTATAAAAACTTATATATTTAAGAATAATTTTTTCTCGATAACCACTTTTCATCGTGTTTTGTGGGTTAATTTTAAATTTTATTTTTCTACTTATGTGAATTGAATTTGATAAAATTTAATCCATATTCAGAATCATAATGATTAATTTTTCTATAAATTGTTCTCTTTAAAATACAATATATAAACATTCAAAAATAATACATTGATTTAAAGGTTTAATTATTACATCCACAAATAGTCTCACAACCTATGGTCCTAAAGGTTTAGTGTCTCATTGACTGGAAACATAAAAAAAATTATTTCACATGCTATGAACATTTAATCATAAAATAAATACACTCTAAAGCATTATAAAAGAAATAAATATCTTCAAATCCTTGGGATGATAAAATATAGAAAGGGGTGATCTCAAATGATGAGTAAGAGTTGATATATCAAATAGCATAATGGTTAGATCATAAACATATAAAAAACCATGAATAATGATAATATATAATTTAAATTGTAGAGACCCGAAGCTTGACGTTCATTGACATTACATTACTTTTGCGGAATACTTGGTACATAACAAAAACACACACACAAGGATCGTAATAGTTTAGTGTCTTTGGAAACTCGGAACGTAATCTTCTAATCGTGGTGAAAGATCTTCAATATCTCCCATAAAGATCTTCCCTTTTTTTTAACTAAAACCTTTCTTTATATCCTGGGGAAAATAAAACATAAAAGGGTGAGCTCAAATGCTCAGCAAGGGAAAATAAAGGAAATAAAAATCATATCATATCTTTTTGAAAATCATAACCTGCAAAAGAGATCATAATATCTTAACATGGAACAAATCATAGAAGTGAAAATGAGATCCCCATAATCATAACATGAAACTTGAAACTTTTTGGCATGCACACATAATCATGGAAAATCATTTCTTGTTAGTCATGACTCATTTCCAAGACTATCTTAGTGGACAAAGTCCCTTTCTAAACCGAGTCACCCTCGTTCCAGTCCTGTTTCACTGAACCGGTATAAACTACCGTTCCAGCCATGTATATATCATGAGATATAAAATCTTTACCCAATGCATTGGAGGGAGATATAGGTCCACACATCTCTTAATGAACCCATTCTTATGTGTACCACAAAAATCATAAATCATACATCATTGCATAACCCATGTAATACAAATGGGAATCTTAAACATCATGACATCATAAAACAATTCATATAAGATATAGGAATTCATAAAAATATTTCCATCACAACATAATCAAATCAATGTAATAATAGGGGTATAAACAGAACCCTATATTATCTTATATGGAAAATAATTTTGATAAAACTCTTGAACTCCATTCTTGAGAAAAATATCCTTTCTACTTAAAAAACAATTTTCCTTTCTTAACATGTCATACAATTTTAAACAAAAATAAGTTGATTAAAAATAAAAGTGAAAACTTGTAAAGGAAGATTCTTGGAAATAATGTTTTAAAAATCCATTCATGCCGTATAAGTTAAAAAAAACATTCTTTTCGTACTTTTGTCGGAAAAGTCAAAAATTACCTCGTACGAAAAACGCCAAAAGATTCCTTTCATTTCTTTTACTAAAAACTCACCGAAGGGTAAAATTGGATTGAAACAATTTTAGGTGGATGGAAATAATGTTACATATTGATGAAACATGTATGTGGATGATAAAATACACCCCAGTAAATACTTACGAATAAACAATCTCGGATAAAAATGAGATTGTGATATTTCCCTTACCTTAGGTCCGACTTGCTTTGTACGTGTCCGAACCTCCTGTATAATGATTTAAATCATGTTATTGACTTATTCCAGAATCATATTCATTGTTATTATATCATATATGGTCCACTTATGACTTTATATTACCCGTTCTTTTGTAAATTCATGTTAAAGAAGCGTTTTGGGTAAAATCGTTTCATTTATCGTAGGTGTTTTTAACTTGTAATTATTAATATGATTACTTGGATCATGATTACTTATATCCAGAATGTAAAACATGATTTATATATCATATATATTCATAATATACATATATATAATATATTGATAAATGTAATGAAATACACCATTCATGGAGACGGTAGTCCGTACGTACGCATGAACGCTGTTTTCGTTTCCTTATTGAATTGAATAGAATTAAGTAGATGACATACATATAAATATAAATAAATAAAGTATCATTATTATGTCATATATTTCATTATTACTTATTATATATACTTTATAATCATTCATGAATGGTTAATCATTGAGAATGAATCTCATCGCGTCGTGGAGACAGTAGTACGTACGTACGCACGAGCGATGATATCGTTCCCATGGTTGTGGAATTGTGTTGAAGTGTATGTATACTATTTCAGTATCAATATAAATTTATAATAATCATATATAGTTACTCATTACACCATTATACCCATCCAATTAAGGTGGTGACGGAAAATAGATTACACCACGGCGTGGAGACGGTATTCCGTACGTACGCACGCGCGGTGTTTCCCTTTTTCCATAGGATGGATAGAAGGTTAATTAGATTTGTTTCATATTTATAATAACATATCAGTATATAAGAAATACTGATGTTATTACTTTATCATGAAACAACTAAAGAAGAAGAAGTTGAAGAAGAAAGAAATTGAAAAAGATCGGTAATGGATATTACCTCTTTTTGAGGCGCCTTCACTTATCCTCCACTTAAAGAACTAAGGATGGTCTTTGAAGAAGACCAGGACCTCTAGGATGATACTAGAGAAGTGGAGAAGAGATTTTGGCAGGGGTTGGCCGAGCTTGAAGGCTCAAATTTGTGTGAGGAAGAGAGGGAGGAGGTGCCCTTTTATAAGGGAGGAGAGGGGCACCTTAGGAATATCTCAAAATATTATTTTATATTAAAGTAAAAATCGGTTTATAATGGTTCCAAAGGGTCTTATTTCAAAGATAAAGTGGGGATGGGTCGAAATACTATCATCCAATAGGAGTTAGACAAGTTTAGGGTATTATTTTAACCTTATCAATTAGATTTAACTCTAAGTTAAATAATTTAACTTTTACTGTGTCTTTTTGTTTGCTTTCACTATATGGTTAATACACTTACTATAACATGCCAAACGAACCCCAAATTGTATATTATTAATAAATATATCCTTATCTAAGTCATTTGGACGAACCTTAGATTTTTAGGAATAAAATAAAAATTAATAATATAATATTTGATTTAAAAACTATTTTGTGTAAATTTTGACAATATTTGATATATGATTTTTGTGAAAGTCATAACAGAATTATATGTTCGAACCAAGTTGATTAAATCAACACTAATATATCATAGTAACCTAGAAAATTAGTGTAATTCATCAAAAGTCTTAAATTACATTTATTTTGGTATTTATAATATCAATTATGTCAATATTTCATTAATAAGATAATTACTGCATCATCTTTGTGTCATAAATAAATTAAATTATTTGATGTCTAAAAATTACAAATAAAATACCATCATGTAGGAAATATTTTTAGATTTCTAATGAATATTTACAATCGAATTTATCTTATGTATAACCCTATATTAAAAATGTTTTAGTAAATAAACTTTGATTTTAACTCTTTTAACTCTTCTTTGAATTAAATAATAATAAATGTCCTAATCTAATCCAAGTGGGCCTAAATGATAATATTTTACACTTAAGGTTGTTTTTGGTCAAGATAAACTTGTCCAATAGAATTAGGACATGTGTTAGGGTAATATTAATATCATTGTTACCCTTAATTACCCTATTTACTTTTAACCGTGGTAAATAAAAGTAAAAAGTTACTATTCACCAAAAATTATTTTCATCTCATTGAACCACATTTTACTTACTGACATAAACCGTGTCTCTCGGATTTTTGAAATTCCATTCACAGAAGCGGTAAAATTAAGTTTTATGAAAAATTCAGTTTTTTAACTACCACTTAGTAGTTTCACTATTCATCAAAAATTGATGTTTTTCAGAACAATGCCAAAATTTGATCCTAAGCTATATTTCATATTCCGAATTCAAAAATGAAGTCTATTTTACGAAATTCATAAAATAGAAGTTGAATTAATTAATTTTATAATTAAATCCCGCTGTTAAAACAAATAGCGTGTTTTTAAGAAACAATATCTTTCAAAAGATTGACACTTGATTATGTCTAGTTTAAATGTGAAATTACATTCAATGACCAACATTGTATTAAATTGTAAAAATATATTCTAAATATACTTTAAAACCACTCAAATTAATAATTTATCACTATTAATTATTTTGATTTAAAAAGTTGTTTTCAATTATAATTTAGTAATTTTCACTATTCATCAGAATATGAAAGTTATCCGAAAAGTACCAAAATTTCATCTTAGGCTAAATTCGATACTCCGAATCCAAAAATGAAGTCCATTTTGAGAGCTAAAATTTCTAAAATTTAAAAAGTGGTTATTACTATTCATAACGGCTAGTTTTAATAATATTTTAATAGCATATCGTTGTTTCGTGAAACTCAGTATTGCGTACTACACACGCTATCGAGGAAGGTTGCGATTGCGTTTAATGCAAGGCAAGTCAAAGATGCGTATTGTGCAAGCTCCTTTTGGTGTAGCGTACAACACAAGAAATTAATAAAATTAAAAAGAATATTTTTCATAAAATCTCAGGCTGTTACATTCTACCCCCCTTAAAATGAATTTCGCCCTCGAAATTTGTCGGGGTTATAAATGGTTTACTATTAGAAAGTTTCTTTAATAGAAACCCACATCGTAAAAAGGAATATCAAAACCAATCTTTAAAAACAAAAGTATGAAACGTAACGGTTACCCAAATAAACTAATCACTGGGTTTCCACATAGGTGAAAGTATGGATATGGAAGAGAAATCTAACAATCATGTTCTGATGGAGAGTGGTAGAGAACATGGCTATGGAAAAGCCAGCAATCACAAAGCCATAAATTTGTGACGATCTAAGGTACCATCTGATTCATCAGATATAAGATCACTAGGACAGCATTTTTGGTTTTCAAAATCGTTTCCCTAAAGTTAAAGAATTTGAATTAGAATAAATACTTACTTTATTTTGGTACAATCTCACTGTTGTTCATGCCTTTAACAATTTCCACTTAATCTCTTAAATAAATGAAGTTGAATTTGTTATTCGTGAAGTGTTAGCAGATCATGTGATAGAATGACGGGTCATTCCATCTGTCCCAAACAAAAGGTTAGCAAAAAAATTATATACATAAGTCGATCTATAGTGAGATTAATCATATATGTTTCCTAAAATGGACTTATACTTCATATATCATACTGCTTAATATAATAAAACTAGTTTCTACTAAACAAGGACTTCCTATAGGCCAGTGGTAGGTGATAAAGGCCAGTCGCACTTCAGTTGTGGGTTCGATTCCCACAGCCTTGTCCGACGCCATGGGCTGTCGCCCGTCCTGCAGGTTGTCCTTTTTTTAAAACTGTATTACTATAACATCCCATCAATAATATCGAAAAAACTTTTATCCTTAAACAATACTAACTTATGTCCAACATAATCCATTCCAATCTTTAGGCTTATCCATAATACTGCAGTCCACTCTCATAACATAGTGAAAACGATTACCAGAGATTTAACACCATCGTCGATCCCCATATATCATAAGGTATGTTTTGTTGGTCACATTCCAAACATTCAAAGTCCTTAATCGCGTATTCTCTTGAATACCTTAGTGAAAACATGAATGCAGTTAAAATTTAACACTTTCCACATACCAAAATCCTCAAAATTCTATATACTCAAACCATGATATCACTTAGTCCTTATATCAATCATGAGCTCATGAATATTGTTAAACATTTTGTTTTCTCGTTTTCCCTTCATTATGCACATATCATCTTATTTCCAAAAATATCTCAATTACTTTGAATACCACATTAGACCAATACATAAATATTCCAATACTCCATGATACAATATTATTTTGGAATCCCATTACATAAACACTTAATCATTCCACCACATCGTTGTCATATTCAACATCGCCAATAGTGATCGCATGTGACTTCCCTTTGTCCTTTGCCTTCAGTGGTTGCTCATTTTGATCATCACTAACCCTTGGATTAGGGCATTTATTAGCATAATGCCCCATTTCCTTGCACTTGAAGCATTGAAGTGTTGGTGGTGCGTTATCTGTAGTGTTTTCTTTATTCACATCATTAGAAACCCTTTTTCCATTACTTCGACACTCAGATGCTCGATGACCTTCTTTTCCACACTTAAAACATTTTCTAGTCCTTTTAAGACAATCTACACCATGCTTCTTTCCACACTTTGTTCATAAGGAAACATTCATCTTCTTTTCACCATTATTCTGAGATTTCTCCTTGAACTCCATCTTTCGTTTCTTGTCAAAACCATGAGATGGATATGTAACACCAACTTCCATTTCTACCTTGATAGCACAATGCACAATTTATTCATAGCTACTGAAGTCTCTTATATCTAATGCCCTTCGAAGACTTGATTTTAATCCACTGAAAAATCGATCAACTTTACTTTCAGGTTGGATGATAATTCCAGATGCATACCTTGCAAGTCTTGTAAAATTTGCTTCGTATATACCAACAGATTCATCATCCTTTTCCTTTAGTTCAAGAAACTCCTTCTCCATCTTTGTTCGAAGAATACGAGGGAAGTACTTACTGAAAAACATGTTCTTGAACTCGTCCCATTCCATGGACTCAATTTCATCTCTTGGCCTCGTATTCTTGATAAGATTCCACCATTGATCAGCTTCACCTTCCAAACGATATACTGCTAAGATGACTTTATCATGTTCAGAACATTGAAGAACTGAAAATATCTTTTCAGTGGTACTGATCCATTGTTCAGCAACAAGTGGATCGGAAGTCCCACTGAAAGAAGGTGGACGTTGCCTCATGAAGGACTCAATAGAATACTGTTCCTTTCTCTGCTCATTTGGAAGTCCAGAATGATTCATAGCTTGTGTAAGGATAGCAATAAGATTTTTCACTCCATCTCCCATAACATTTGTTTGTTCAGGAGGACAATCATTGCATTGTCCATTGCATTGATCAACATAGTTCCTTCGGGTTCCATCCATCGTCTAAAACCCAAAAAGAATAGCGTGAGAGGAAAAAATCATGCTAGGGAAAACAACATAATAAAGGGGGAGTACCTTCAATATCTAACATCTTAGGTTTAATTCTATAATCGTTAGCGTTGTTCTAGTACTATAACCTATACGTATACTTAACCTTAGGGACATCCCTAGACATACCGTAGAAATATCTCTAGGGATCTCACTAACGTTTTAGCCTCCTAGTTTCCAAAGGTTGACTAAACCTTTCCTCTGATACCAACTATAGAGACCCGAAGCTTGACGTTCATGGACATTACATTACTTTTGCGGAATACTTGGTACATAACAAAAACACACACACAAGGATCGTAATAGTTTAGTGTCTTTGGAAACTCGGAACGTAATCTTCTAATAGTGGTGAAAGATCTTCAATATCTCCCATAAAGATCTTCCATTTTTTTTACCTAAAACCTTTCTTTATATCCTGGGGAAAAGAAAACATAAAAGGGTGAGCTCAAATGCTCAGCAAGGGCAAATAAAGGAAATAAAAATCATATCATATCTTTTTGAAAATCATAACCTGCAAAAGAGATCATAATATCTTAACATGGAACAAATCATAGAAGTGAAAATGAGATCCCCATAATCATAACATGAAACTTGAAACATTGTGGCATGCACACATAATCATGGAAAATCATTTCTTGTTAGTCATTACTCATTTCCAAGACTATCTTAGTGGACAAAGTCCCTTTCTGAACCGAGTCACCCTCGTTCCAGTCCTGTTTCACTAAACCGGTATAACCTACCGTTCCAGACATGTCTATCTCATGAGATATAAAATCTTTACCCAATGCATTTGAGGGAGATATAGGTCCCACCCATCTCTTAATGAACCCATTCTTATGTGTACCACAAAAATCATAAATCATACATCATTGCATAACCCATGTAATACAAATGGGAATCTTAAACATCATGACATCATAAAACAATTCATATAAGATAAAGGAACTCATAAAAATATTTCCATCACAACATAATCAAATCAATGTAATAATAGGGGTAGAAACAGAACCCTATATTGTCTTAGATGGAAAATAATTTTGATAAAACTCTTGAACTCCATTCTTGAGAAAAATATCCTTTCTACTTCAAAAACATTTTTTCTTTCTTAACATGTCATACAATTTTAAACAAAAAGAAGTTGATTAAAAATAAACTTGAAAACTTGTAAAGTAAGCTTCTTGGAAATAATGTTTTAAAAATCCATTCATGCCGTATAAGTTAAGAAAAACATTATTTTCGTACTTTTGTCGGAAAAGTCAAAAATTACCTCGTACAAAAAACACCAAAAGATTCCTTTCATTTCTTTTACTAAAAACTCACCGAAGGGTAAAATTGGATTGAAACAATTGTAGGTGGATGGAAATAATATTACATATTGATGAAACATGGATGTGGATGATAAAATACACCCCAGTAAATACTTACGAATAAACAATCTCGGATAAAAATGAGATTGTGATATTTCCCTTACCTTAGGTCCGACTTGCTTTGTACGTGTCCGAACCTCCTGTATAATGATTTAAATCATGTTATTGACTTATTCCAGAATCATATTTATTGTTATTATATCATATATGGTCCACTTATGACTTTATATTACCCGTTCTTTTGTAAATTCATGTTAAAGAAGCGTTTTGGGTAAAATCGTTTCATTTATCGTAGGTGTTTTGAACTTGTAATTATTAATATGATTACTTGGATCATGATTACTTATATCCAGAATGTAAAAAATGATTTATATATCATATATATTCAGAATATACATATATATAATATATTGATAAATGGAATGAAATACACCATTCATGGAGACGGTAGTCCGTACGTACGCATGAACACTGTTTTCGTTTCCTTATTGAATTGAATAGAATTAAGTAGATGACATAAATATAAATATACATAAATAAAGTATCATTATTATGTCATATATTTCATTAGTACATATTATATATACTTTATAATCATTCATGAATGGTTAATCATTGAGAATGAATCTCATCGCGTCGTGGAGACGGTAGTCCGTACGTACGCACAAGCGATGATATCGTTCCCATGGTTGTGGAATTGTGTTGAAGTGTATGTATACTATTTCAGTATCAATATCACTTTATAATAATCATATATAGTTACTAATTACACCATTATACCCATCCAATTAAGGTGGTGACGGAAAATAGATTACACCACGGCGTGGAGACGGTATTCCGTACGTACGCACGCGCGGTGATTTCCTTTTTCCGTAGGATGGATAGACGGTTAATTAGAGTTGTTTCATATTTATAATGACATATTAGTATATAATAAATACTGATGTTATTACTTTATCATGAAACAACTAAATAAGAAGAAGTTGAAGAAGAAAGAAATTGAAAAAGAACGGTAATGGATATTACCTCTTTTTGACGCGCCTTCACTTATCCTGCACTTAAAGAACTAAGGATGGTCTTTGAAGAAGACCAGGACCTCTATAATGATACTAGGGAAGTGGAGAAGAGATTTTTTCAGGGTTTGGCCGAGCTTGAAGGCTCAAATTTGTGTGAGGAAGAGAGGGAGGAGGTGCCCTTTTATAAGGGAGGAGAGGGGAACCTTAGGAATATCTCAAAATATTATTTTATATTAAAGTCAAAATCGGTTTATAATGGTTCCAAAGGGTCTTATTTAGAATCTAAAGTGGGGATGGGTCGAAATCCTATCATCCAATAGGATTTAGACAAGTTTAGGGTATTATTTTAACCTTATCAATTAGATTTAACTCTAAGTTAAATAATTTAACTTTTACCGTGTCTTTTTGATTTCTTTCACTATATGGTTAATACACTTACTATAACATGCCAAAAGAACCCCAAATTGTATATTATTAATACATAAATCCTTATCTAAGTCATTTGGCCGAACCTTAGATTTTTAGGAATAAAATAACAATTAATAATATAATATTTGATTTAAAAACTATTTTGTGTCAATTTTGACACTATTTGATATATGATTTTTGTGAAAGTTATAACAGAATTATATGTTCGAACCAAGTTGATTAAATCAACACTAATATATCATAGTAACCTAGAAAATTAGTGGAATTCATAAAAAGTCTTAAATTACATTTATTTTGGTATTTATAATATCAATTATGTCAATATTTCATTAATAAGATAATTACTGCATCATCTTTATGTCATAAATAAATTAAATTATTTGATGTCTAAAAATTACAAATAAAATGCCATCATGTAGTAAATCTTTTTATATTTCTAATTAATATTTAAAATTGAATTTATCTTATGTATAACTCTATATTAAAAATGTTTTAGTAAATAAACTTTGATTTTAACTCTTTTAACTCTTCTTTGAATTAAATAATAATAAATGTCCTAATCTAATCCAAGTGGGCCTAAATGATAATATTTTACACTTAAGGTTATTTTTGGTCGAGATACACTTGTCCAATAGAATTAGGACATGTGTTAGGGTAATATTAATATCATTGTTACCCTTAATTACCCTATTTACTTTTAACCGTGGTAAATAAAAGTAAAAAGTTACTATTCACCAAAAATTATTTTCATCTCATTGAACCACATTTTACTTACTGACATCAACCGTTTCTCTCGTATTTTTGAAATTCCATTCACAGAAGCGGTAAAATTAAGTTTTATTAAAAATTCAGTTTTTTAACTACCACTTAGTAGTTTCACTATTCATCAAAAATTGATGTTTTTCAGAACAATGCCAAAATTTCATCCTAAGCTATATTTCATATTCCGAATTCAAAAATGAAGTCTATTTTACCAAATTCATAACATAGAAGTTTCATTAATTAATTTTATAATTAAATCCCGCTGTTAAAACAAATAGCGTGTTTTGAAGAAACAATATCTATCAAAAGATTGACACTTGATTATGTCTGGTTTAAATGTGAAATTACATTCAATGACCAAAATTGTATTAAATTGTAAAAATATATTCTAAATATACTTTAAAACCACTCAAATTAATAATTTATCACTATTAATTATTTCGATTAAAAAAGTTGTTTTTAATTATAATTTAGTAATTTTCACTATTCATCAGAATATGAAAGTTATCCGAAAAGTACCAAAATTTGACCTTAGGCTAAATTCGATACTCCGAATCCAAAAATGAAGTCCATTTTGAGAGCTAAAATTTCTAAAATTTAAAAAGTGGTTATTACTACTCAAAACGTCTAGTTTTAATAATATTTTAATAGCATATCGTTGTTTCGTGAAACTCAGTATTGCGTACTACACACGCTATCGAGGAAGGTTGCGATTGCGTGTAATGCAAGACAAGTCAAAGATGCATGTTGTGCAAGCTCCTTTTGGTGTAGCGTACAACACAAGACATTAATAAAATTAAAAAGAATATTTTTCATAAAATCTCGGGCTGTTACATAAATGAATATAACAAAATAATATTTAACCATAAGTATAATATATAACATCTTAAATGATAACTATTTTACCATGGAATGATAAATATAAATGAGGAATCATATAACATGGGTCATAGAACATAAGAAAGAAATTGGCATAATCATAAACATAAGATTTATTATCTTTTTGAATATAGCTGCTGAACAACCCGTTCACTCATAAAATTGCGAGTAAAGATAAATTCTATCACAATCACCCTTTTTGAATCTATAAACTTGATAATCCATTCACATTACATTTATATCTCATGAGATATAATCCTTTACCAAATGAAATTAAGGGAGATATAGGTCTCACCCATCTTATAATTAATACATTTGTGTACCACTTGATAAAAAAATCACCACATCATAAAATTACCCATAGAAAGAAATTGGGTTTCATGAAATTTTGAAATTATCATATAAATAACCCATGGAAATAAAATGGGTTTCATTGAACATATAAATATAAATCCTTAAATTTTCATAAGTAAACCATAAAATAATATTAGTCTCATAAAATATCTTAATAAAATCGCAAATTAAATCACTCAATACTGAAAAATTGAACACTAAAAATAATCAGATAAAAAATTAATAACATAAGGAGAAACATGAAACACAAATCCATTACAGATATATCAATTGAAGATAATGAAAAAAATAATAAATGATCTTTTGGAAAACATTTTGTATTCATTGTTCTGAAAGTCATGGTTAAGTGTGTCTTCTAAAAAAGTCTCCTTTATTTTTAGGAACAATAAAAAGAAAACCTTTAATATAAAGATATTTAGTTCAAAATATATTTTTCTCTTAAATTAAAAAATATAAAATCATTTAAATGGGAAAGTATAGGAAAAATTTAGTTCAAATAAAAATTTACATAACTCAAATAAAGGAGTTTGAGTTACCAAGTCCCTCACCTTTACCATTGATTTCCACAGAAGTTATTTAAACTCTTATATCATAAAGATAAATATTTAATTACATATTTTATAACCTTATTCATAAAAATTACCATTTATAATCTTTATTAATTATAATTATCTTCATGTGTTAGATTGTTGTAACCTATTTTCATCATCAGGTGACAATAATATTGAAGGTTTTAAACTAGATTCATGGAAGTAGTGTCGATCTTACTTTTTATCCAAAATATAATCACTTAAAAACCATTAAAGGTAATGTAATTGATGTCTTTTAAAGTATTATAATGTTCCAATACCATATCATGTGAGTTTTAGTCGCATTTTATGAACGCGAAAATGATAATGAACTAGTTTTGAGTTATTTACCGATATTTACCAATTACCTTATAACAATCATTATTTTTTGTATTATAAAAAAAGAACCATAATAATGATATATATTAATTATATAAAGCATATATAATAATCCTCTATGAACTAAAACCATCCATGTTTGAAAGTAAAGGAAAGTGAAAAATGTTTATTCATGGAGGCGGTAGTCTACACAATGTATGACTAGTGTTTCTATTACCCAATGAATGAGAGGGGTGAAGGTAGATAAAAGATTATCATATCAAAATCATAAATAAATTTTATAAAAGATATTTATTCATAAATACAATAATTATGACCATACATGAGGGACAATGATGAAAAAATGAAACCTTCGCTTCATGGAAGCGGTAATCCACACACACACACAAACACTAATAATGATTCTTGTTTTTCTTAATAGATAAAAGAGAATAAATAATGGTTGTAACATCATTAAAATTAGTTATAAAAAATTTTTATTATTATTTTATTATTAAACTTGGATTATGGTTGGTTTATAATGGAAATAATATAAAAACACATTAAGAAAGATGTGATACATATATTGAGACCTTGACCTTCCTCTTGATAAAGGAAATTTATATAAGGGAATTAGGATAATATTTGGTGATAAAAGGAATTAGGTAAATTAAAGGATTAAAAGAAGAAGGAATTTTGGTATTGGTTTAAGAATTTTTTTTAAATTGGAGTATAATAATTAAAGGGTGTAAGTGGTATCCTTTTATAAGAGAATAAAGGAGATCTTTTGGAAACTTTCATCATTTTTTTAATAATTCCTTGACAGTATTCAAGGGCCAATGGCTCAAAAGTAGAGAAATGCGGAGTGTGGGAAAAGATAAAGTTGAGAATAATCTCAAACAATTATTTGAAAAAATGGTTTTAACATTTTTTGGCTATTTCCCTATAGTAAAAGACTTTATTTACCAATTTTAGTTTTTATCGGGGTAACTGTTTTTTTAACCTTAGTAATTAATTTTGATAAATGAAACTAAAATTGAAATACTTTACTAATTTTAACCCTATTATTTTAAATGTAAAAATTATTTTATCATATAAAAATTATAAATGTTTGAAATCTCAATTTTAAAATAAAAATACTTAATTGTTTTAAAGTAGTTTTTTAGAGAAATGAGGTTTTTCAACTTTAAATTTAAATAGATGATAAAATTATAATTATTACTAATTTTAATGGAATACATTGATTTATTATAACTTTTATTTAAATTTTTGAGGCTTTAAAATAATTACAAGACGAATTTCACCATGAAAATATTTAGTTAAAAGAAAAAAATGGCAACATTTTTTAAATTATAATAAAATGTTTCTTATGTCCTAAAATATTAAAAATAGAATTTATAATTTCAAAATAATATTTATGATTTCATAATTATACCATTAAAATATATATTTTATCAACTAAAATATTTTATAAACTTTTACACCTTTCACATATATCAATAAATTGATAAAAGTAACTATTTTGACAAAAATTGTATTTTCACTATTCACGTAAAAATCAATTATTTTTGAAAAATCCAAAAAATTAAAATCAAGATAATATAAACATGATAAATACAAAACTTATGTTAATTTTTTTTCAAAATCACATCTTAAAATTGATATATTTGTCTTTAAAAAACATAAAATGTAGCGAAAACTATTTTTATAAAAAATAACTTTCAGTATATTCACTATTATTTAGATATAAATAATTAATTAATAAAGTGTTAGTATATATTTTTGATATTAAATAATAATAAAATTTGTTCCTTGAAATGAAATTCAAATTTTTGAAAAATACATTTAAACATAAAGTGAATTTAGAAAAAATTACACTTTGAAAAAGTATATAAATTTATGGTATATTTATAAATATTTTATTAAATTCTGATATAATATTGATTTATACTAACATAACCAGTTTTGATATCCACATAAGACCTCAAAATTAGATAGGATCTGGTTGCATTCTAGGGTGGTGATTGCGCTAACATATATCTCTTGACTATTTCCAAAATCTTGAATTTCTCTCACAAACGATTCCACTCAAATCAGAATTGTTTGAGTTAGGTTTTGGTTTGTTCTAGAGAAAACTATAGTAAGGATAAATACTCCACAAACTCAGATATATGGGCTTCTTTAGATAGGATTCCACTTTTGGTTGCCATTTATTTTTTACTTTACTAATTGATTTTGATATGGTTACTTCAATTTGTACCATATAACATATTTAATATTCAAAAAACTATCAATGTTTTTTTATTTAGTTTTGTTTTTCATGTGAGACATAATATTCAAAAAATATTTATTTTGGTATAATATATAGTGAAATATATGTTTGTTACATTGATTTATTTTTTTTCATTATTAATAGAAACTATGGTAAACAGTTATAACTACAGTTAAGGATAAATCAGGTTAATTAAGGTAAAAACTAATGTATAAAGTCTTTAAAATATGAAAAATATTTACCTTTACCATATTTGATGTATGTATCTCAGCCATACTTATCTAATTTTCTAATTTATTTCAACTTTGATTCTTTTTTTCTTGATAATTACTTATATAATATTTTTTCTAAATAAAAATACAAAAGGTCACTTTCTTACTTTTAAATTGACCTTATATGTTCATATAGGGATACAAATAATATGTGAATGAACATTAAGTGTTATTTGGTGAATAATGAAATTATTTTTATAATAGTTATTTATTTCTAATTTTTACCAATTATATAATTTCCATAAACACTTATATAATGCTGACATTATGCTTATGAAAGCAGTAAAAAAATCAAAGTAAATAATTTTAAAAATATTAAAAGTAATGTATTTTGGTTGAATTATTATTATAAATGAATTTTATAGTAAATAATATTGTATTATTGATGGTAAAATGCATTAAATTATAATTTTATTATTATATTCATGATTTTAAAATAAAATTTAATGAATAGTTTCAAAAATGACATTAATGATATTTTATAATAAAAAATATTCTATTAAATGATTTAAAAATAATTAAAAATCACATATTTTTCGAAGTGAATTTGATATGTTCTTTAATATAGACCATTGTAAATTTATGGGTCATTTATCTTTCATAGTTATTTTTTTGGGACTCCTCATATTTTAATGCTCACAAATGACATTTTACACACTTATAACTCATATTTTTAAACCCTCACAAGATCATGTTTAAAATCTCACAAATTATATTTTAATCTTGTGAACTATGTTTAATCATGTTCTATTATGTTTTATTATGATTATGTTTAATCTTAATCCATTCTAGGAAGATTTTTTCTTATGAAAACTTATAGATATTTTACTTAGTCGGTGAAATTGTAAGTGTGCTACCAGTTCCAGATTTCCACAAAGTCTGTGACACCATAACCATGCTACTGGTTATAGATTTTCAGAAAGTATATGACACCATAACCTTGATACCAGTTCTAGAATCCACAAATGAACAAACACCGTAACCATGCTACGGGTTCCAGAATTTTTAAAGGACCGAACACCATAACTTTACTACCAGTTCCAGAATTTGAAAGGACTAAACACCACAACTTTGCTAATGGTTCTAGATCTCACCATGATTATGAAACTGTGACTATCTCACCAAAACTATGACACCATTCCATAGTTATCAATTTTTCTATCTTTTTTAATTATATTTAAAAGTTGTTTCTAACGGTCATATTTGAGTCATTTCATGGCACTGATATAATTAATTATCTTTTGTAGTCCTGTTAGTAGATTGTATAATGTACGAGGTGTGGAGATCATAAACCTTGTTGGATCCAACACAAGTGACCAAAAAAATAAAGTGTAGCACACGAGTAGAGTAGTGTGGTAGTTGAATTCATGCAAAATAGAAGAACACATATACTTGTAAGAATACACCAAAATAAGAACTTTCAATTATTTCCGGATAAAAAAATGAAATTTCTATGAATCATCTTGAAAACATCCTTTATAAAACTCAAAGAAGAATAAGAACATCTCACTACACTGAAAACCAAAACACTCGACTCATGACCCTCTATTTTTAGAAGTGAACTGGAACATTGCATCTACTACATCCAAAGAGTCAAAATAGGAATTTCATGTCACACAAAGTCTTCTAAACTATATCTCATTACATTTTTATCAATTTTGTACTGATTTATTACCCTTTGAGAAATGTGTGTGTATTTATTTAAAACACACACTGTCTCCTACATTTAATTGGAGGATATAATAAATCCTCACTCAAATATCTTCTTACACCTTGTTTCACCCATGTGTAACTATGGAAGAGGTCTTGTGCGACTTGGCTATTAGTTTTCCTAGGTAGGAAATTGGGAGAGGTCTTGTGTCCTATAAAATCTTTTATACTATTTTTAACCCTGATCTAGGGTGTGGATCAAAGATTTATATATATATTTCTTGGTGGTAGGTGATTACCAACTGAAGTGGATTAGGTATCGGCTTGAGACTGAACTACTTGTTTTATCCACCGTGTCTTTCAATTTAGCCTTTCTCTGTTTCAACTCATATTTCAGAAAACTAAATTTTACTTTGATAATTAGTCTTGAATAGTATTTATAACTTCCTTACCTTTTTGGAGTAGTTTCAAAAGTTGTATCAATATCTCATATTGTTATAACTAATAATTAATCAATATTTTGAGAAACTATTTGAACAATCAAGATATTATAATTTTACTACCTTGGTTAACTGGATAATATTATTTTTAATTGGGGGAATCTTTTAACTAAAATTTTTAAAATAAATTTTTACAGGAACTCAATTCACCCCCTATTGAGTGTCCTACTCTGACCAACATTTGGTATCAAAGGCTATTTTTAAACTACTATTTTCCAAAGTTTCAATGATTTTTCAAATCTATTCAACTATGATTTTTTTGTCATTTAAATATCTATAAATTTATTTTATTTATAAAATTATAGCTTTTTAAAACCCATCCTTTATGTATTTGTTATGGATAATAGATAGGAAGGTTCTTTTACAAGCATACCTCCATACTTAAATGTAATAAATTATGATCAGTGTAAAATTAAAATGAAAATTCACTAAAAAATCATGGGATTTTATATCTAGATAGTAATATAATATAAATATGAAATACCATAAAATCTAAGAAAAACATAGAGTTAATATAAAAAATTTTCTTACAATAATAATTGTAAATCTATGAATGATTTTTTTGTGCCTTAGGGGATGAAGATTTTAATATAATATCTACTTGTAAATCTAGAAATGAAATTTGGGATGCCTTAGCTATTTCACTTGAAGAAACAACTAATGTTAAAGAAATGAGACTTAATACCTATACTATTAAGTATGAAAACTTTAAGATGAATCCTAATGAACCAATTTTTGATATGTATCTCAGGTTTAATGAAATATTCAATAAAATTATATCTCTTAGAAATCCTATGGGTGAAAAAAAAATCATGAATCTACTCAGATGCCTACCTAAAATATGAAGAGGAACCTTAGTATCAATTTCAGAGTCCTATGATATCAGTAAATTTCCATTCAAGGAGCTGATAGGTAAATTGATTATGTATGAGGAAGAGTTAAAGGTAAAAAAATAAAAAGAGGATGAACCAAAGAGAAAGTTAGTGGATTTCAAAACCACTAATTCCAAAAATAAAGAAAAGGAGAGGATATAGACTCATTATAAGAGTAAAAGTAATTATGACTCACTATTAGATAGTGATTAGGAAATGGAATAATTAGCCAGATCATTTAAGAAGTTTTATAGGAGGAATAAATTCTTCAAGAATCCCAAATACAAAGATAAATATGACAATAAGGGAAACTGTAAAAAGGATTGTAAGAATGGTGATACTTCTAGATAAATAATCTGTCATGAATGTAAGAGAAAGGGACATGTAAAGGCTGATTGTACCAAGTTAAAATATATGAAGAGATATGAGGAAAAAGATATAAAGTATAAAAAGGTAATAAAAGCATCATGGAGTGCTTCCGAGGATAGCTCAAGTGACTCAGAATCTTCACATGATGAAAATTTTGACAAATCCAATATTTTTTTCATGAAAAACACATCAGAGGTAACTCTTGAGTCTCCTATATAGAATTTGTAAGGCCCACTTGGTTAGATACCTTGAGAGGGGGGGGGGGGGGTGGTGAATCAGGGTATTACAGATTAAAACCACTGCCCCTATAGATCTTGTCTCGCTGTTAAGAAAGAATCTCTTCTCTCTTTCCTGTAGAAAAATATAAACAAAAACTAAAGCATGCACATGACACAACGATTTTTACTTGGTCCACCCTCACTGAGCTACGTCCAAGGATAATACACTGACAATGTACCAATGTAACAAATCCACTAAAAGTGTACTTCTATTTACAAAGTTCGGGGTAGATTAATTCTATTCCGAGGATCATTGCCTTTACAATGTTTAGGGTCAGCTCACTACTTTCCCAAGGATCTCTCCCTGTTTCTCTCTCTCTGGATCACTATCGGTGGAGAGGATCACCTTCTTCCTCTTCCTTTTCTCACTGCTCTAGAAAAGATCCACTCATAGTTTATATACTTGTAGGTCTATTCATTATCACTAATGAATTAATCCTCTGTTGTATGTAGATGATCTGTTGAAGTTCAACTTTCACCCGTAGAAGAATCTCACTCTGCACCGAAGGTATCCGGAAATCTTCCAGCTTTCATGCTTCCCCGAATCACTACCGTACTTCAACCATACATGGCGCCCTTCTCCAAGTCAGCGTGCAAGTCTCGGCATGCAAGTTAAAACTGTCTCGCAAGTTCACCTCAACCACTTACGCGACACAAGCTTCTGCAACGCCAATCTTGCGCGACGCAAACCCTTTTACGCCCAAACCAATTTTGGATTGCAACCAAAAACTGCTGCAATTCTCCAAAACCTGGAACGCAAGTGTCACCAAACCTCTTTCACGACTCCCCCTTCTTCAACTCTAAACTTGGGAAGCTCCATTCCTTTCTCTCCCAAACCACTATGGACACGCAACAATCAACTGACACACAACTTCTACCTACGCAACCACACCACCACTTGCACGACCTCCACACATGCGCGGAGGGAGCTCTGATTTTATCTAAGTTCTGAACTCACACCAAATGAGGAGGGGTTGACCTAAATTTATAGGCATTTGGACACCCTACGTGATGGTGCACAAGTCTCCTCTCGGAGCGCAAGTCCCCGCATGCAAGTCTCCGCCACGAAAGTCACTTGTGCGACCAACCTAAAACTTGGGTGCCCCTTTTCCCTTTTCCATATTTTGATGTTCTGATCTTGAAAAACATAGGGTGCACAATTTTCCTCTCCTTCAATACCACGGTGCGAAATTCCCTTTTCCAAAACCAATTTTCTCCATTTGTTGATTTTCAGGCCCAAAATTTTTTCAAACACTGGAAAATGGTGCCACCTAGTATCTGCTCTTTTTGTACCTCCTCCAGATCATCCATTAATTTTTCGACATTCTTGAATAAAAAATGGATCGTTAACCACAACCCTAGAACTCAACATGCCACAAAGAAATCCCCTTTTTCAACAAATTTGTACTTCATGGTTTGCTTTTTCAACAATCAAAACACAGATGTCCACTTTGTCAACAAACACAATCACCTCAAAAATACTTCAATGATGCCTTAAGGGATTTTTACCCAACAATCTACACCTTTGGGTTTGTTAAAAACTCTTTCATAAAAAGATACATTGTTAATTCTTCAGCCACCATTTTCCTCATTGCGATTCTGATAGCGATCAAGGATTTACTCAACACATACTCTAAGCCCACATGAGCAATGCGCGACGTGAGAAACAAGAGTAAATGAAAAGTTTATCAATGAATCACATCAACTCTAACACCAACTTGTTGATACCAAACTGATATCAATTTTTGGAAATATTCTTTCCACATTCGAACACCACTCTTCTGATTTTATCACAATCCTCAGCTATCACGATATCTATTCTTTGATCGATCACTTCTACTATTGTCAGATTTGATACTCTCCCTGTCAGCTCATAGATTTAACTATTGTTTGCTATAAAACCTCTTCAGCACTATTGCCTGTGTTTTCCAAGATAAGATCTGACTAATCACATTCAACTAGCTTCAACTCCCCCTATCTTGCTACTCCACCTATCATCTTATTTCCCGTATCTGTCATGATTTCTCAAACATCCACCTATCATGATTTCTCAAAAAGCAACATCGTCTCCCACTTGAAAAATCACTATTTTCTCACCCTTTGTCAACGAACCCAAAGGTCACTCTTTTGTAGTCTGTAACAGAGTAGAGAAAACCTATCAGTACATTAGGGAAAAACACATCATACCTTGGGGAGAGGGGGTGCCACATCCACACTCTTTTAAGTGCAGGGAGTCAACTGAACTCCCAGATCTAGTTGATGCATTTCAAACACTTCCTTAGGTAAGGCCTTTTTCAGAATATATGCAACCTGTAGCTCTGTAGGCACATACTCCAACTTCGCAAGCCCTTGATCTACCTTCCCCTTAATGAAATGATATTTTATCACCATGTTCTTTGTGCTTGAGTGATGAACTGTATTTTTTCTAATATTGATAGCACTTGAGTTATCACACTGGATTCCGATCGAAGACTTCACTTCAACTCCCATATCTTCAAGCTGCTAATTCATCCACAATAACTGTGTGCATACTTGGGTGGTCGCAATATACCCAACCTCCGTAGTGCTCAACGAAATGAAATCTTCTTCTTGCTTAACCAAGAAATACACAATCCACCAAGATAGAAACAACCACCTGACATTGATTTAACATCATCCGCTGAATCGACTCAGTCTGCATCAGTATATCCCAATAACTCTATATGATATTTGTCACTAAATGACACTCCAAAGTCCACCGTGCCCTTGATATACCAAAGTATTCTTTTCACTGAAATCATGTGGCTTTCCTTAGTATTACTCTGATATCTCCCTGCTTGGAATGTGGAGAATACAATGTCAGGCCTTGTTGCGGTCAAGTACAACAAAATTCTAATAAATTGCATGTATTATGTGATATTAACTGCCTCTCCATCCTCATATTTGGACAATTTCAACCGAGTATCAATTAGAGTCTTCATTTCATTGGAATTTTCCATTCCAAACCTTTTCAAAACCACCTTGGCATATTTATATTTAGAAATGAATGTTCCATTCTTTTCTTATGTCACCTGTAGGCCAAGGAAAAACATTAGCTCTCCAATCATTGACATTTCAAACTCATTTTTCATGAATTCGGAAAACTGTCTGCACTGAGCTTCATTTGATCCACCTAATATTATGTCATCAACATAAACCAACACCATCATCCTTTGATTACTGTCATTGCTGAAATAAAGATTTTAATCAACTCCCACATGCTAGAAACCAAGCTTCTTCAAGTACTAATCAAGACTTGAGTACCATGCTCTTGGTGCTTGTTTCTACCCATACAACGCCTTCTTCAGTTTGCAAACTTTTTTCTCATCCTCATGAATGAGAAAACCATCTAGCTGCTCAATATAAACTTCCTCATCTAGAACCCCATTCAAGAATACTGATTTGTCATCCATCTGGAACACTTTGAACTTCCGTTTCACTGTAATGGCTAGGAATAATATAATTGTCTCCAGCCTTGCAACCAGTGAAAATGTCTCATCAAAATCTATTCCCTCTATCTGGGAGTACCCCTTGCACACTAGTCGTGCTTTATTCCGAATCACTGTTCCATATTCATTCCTCTTGTTGCGATAGACCCATTTAGTCCTGATGACATTCTTATCTGCTGGTCTCGAAACAATCTCCCACGTCTGGTTCTTCTCAATCTGATCAAGCTCTTCATTCATAGCCTGAACCCAGTTTCTATCTTCAGCTGCATCAGCGAAGCATTTTGGCTCAACCTGTGATAGTAATGATGTCTGCTGTAGTGATTCAATTCTTCTTGTCTGAACTGGAGATGACTGATCACTAATGAGATTTTGCCTATCAATTTCAGTTCGACTATTTGTCTTCCTTGCAGACACAGACTTGACACTTTCTTGTTCGTCATCAGTGTTTTCTTCTGAGTCAGAATTTTCCACTTCTACTCCTCCTGTGTTACTTTCCTATTCATCACTTTCATCAAGAAACTGTTCACTATGCTATTTAATATTCTCTTCATTTTCTAGAATAGTGATGTCATTACTCTCAACTAATTTTCCCAGCCTCTTGTTAAAGCATTTGTATTCCATGATTTTTCCTGAGTAGCCCAGAAATATTCCCTCATCTCCATGTGATTCCAACTTCCTATGCTTTTCTTTGTTGAGAATGAAGAACTTACTTCCAAATATTAGAAAGTATTTCACTGTTGGCCTCTTTTTGTACCACATTTCATACGAAGTCTTTCCATCCTTCGGACACAACAGAGCCCTATTAGAAATGTAGGCTGATGTCAATACTGCTTCCTTCCAAAACATCTCTGGTAGGTCTTTTTCTATAAGCATTATTCTGGACATGTTGTTGATGATCCTATTTCTCCTTTCAACCACTCCATTCTGTTGGGGAGTTCTTACTGAAGAAACTTGATGACTTATACCATGTTTCTTGAGATAATCTTCCACCTGGCTGTTTGTGAATTCCGTACCATTGTCTATATGAAACTTCAGAATTTTCTGTCCAAGCATCCCTACAAATTCCCTTCGGTACTGTTTTAAGCAACTGAACACATCAGACATATGGGAAATAACAAATACCCATGCCATTCTTCCATAGTCATCAATGAAAAGAACGTAATACCTCTTCCCATAAAAGGATCTTGGTGAAATAGGTCCATAGACATTAGCATGAAGCAATTAAAGCACTCTTATCGACTTATTTTACTTTACTTTGTACATATTTTTGATGATCTTCCCTTGTTGACAGGTTTCACACGTATGTGTATGATCATGTGATTTCTTAGGAAGGTCTCTTACTACTTCAGACTTTACCAGATCTTCTATAGATGGTTGACATAGATGACCAAGTCGTTTATTCCACAATTTGTTTTCTTCATCTCTGGATAAAAATCACATATTATCTTCTCCACTTACAAGGTAGAGATTTCCATTTGTTATTTTTCCCTATAGAACCACTTCCCCATATCTTCCTTTGACGATACACATCTTCTTAGTAAACCTTATAGAACGTCCTGAGTCACATAGTTGACTTACACTGAGCAGATTGTGACTGAGGCCTTCTACTACCAACATATCAACACGTCTTATTTCTTTTCCACCAAACCTGGCTTTTCCTGGGCCAATAATCTTTAAGCCTTCATCATTTACAAACTTGAAGACTCTTTCTTTGTCATATTTTATGCCTATAACAAGATCCTTCTTACCTGTCATGTGAGACCTACAACCACTATCAAGGATCCAAACACAAGTACGGTCTGATGCTTTAAGGTAAATTTCAGCAACCACTGCCTTCTCTACTCTCTTCTTCTTGGTCCATGTTTTTGTGCTCACACTCGGCAAAGATTGAGACTTATTATCTTTCTCTGAATATTATGGACTGGCGTCATTTTGCAAATCTGCAAATTGATTTTTCATTTTCAACTCACCTGTTGGTTCATTGATCTGCTGCTTGTGAACATATTGGTTCTGCTTGGGCACATTCTTCTGTATGGTTGACGTACAGTATCTGGCCATGTTCCCAAATCCTCCGCACCAAAAACAATGTCCTTAAAAACATGTTCTAGAGAACCATTCTCTATTTGGATGCCACATCTTTTCTTGTTCCCTTCGATATCTCTTGGATATGGAACACACATATTGTGTATGTCCCATCTTTCCACAACAATAACACCTGATATAAGGTGCATTCCTTCATGTTACTTCCACACTATGAGTTTCCTGTTGGGATCTTTGAATATTCTGATTTTTCTTTTTTCCCAAATCTGCCTTCAATCTCAGGATGGGTGCTTGCGATCTGACTTCAATTTTCACAGATTTTTATTTCTGATCAAGCCCCAATTCAGCCTTAGCATCTGAGCTTGATTGCTATTTCTTTCCTAATGAGATACTAGCATCCTCTTTCATCTTTTATGTCCTCTGAATGACCTACTTTTCAGATATCACATTGGGAGTGAAGAGTTTTTCTTGAACCTTTGTTTTTCTTCATAGACTGGACACTTCTACTTCAAGTTCTTCGATAATCTTGACTCGATCTTTCAATTTTATATTCAAGCTATCGATCTCCCTTTTCTTTTCTTCAATCTTGAGTTTATACTCACTAACTGATTCTGAGTTCTCTGGTGTTGATAACTTGAGTTTTTCAATTTCTTCCATCAACTCAGACTTCTCTTCTTCCTGCTACTACATATAGAGTTTGGCATCGCGAACAACTTTGTTAGATTTCTTTGTTTTGGCTCTCCAAACATCTATCTCCTCAAGAGAAGCCTCTAACTCATCTTTCATATCAATTCTTCCTTCAACTTCTTCTTCTTCTTCATCACCTTCAGTTTTGTTCTTCTCCTGAGAAATATATACGACTTCCACCATAGAATTTTCTCCACGATCATTGCAATTTTCAATATTCTCAACCACTTTAACTTGAGTCTCATCTGAACTATCTATTTCTTGTGAAAGAATATTATTCTTCTTGAAGAAATTTGTCTTGAACTGCTTCTTCCCTTTCACATAGGTTGAAGATTTATTCTTGGGAATTTCAACGTCATCTTCATAATTTTCTTCTTGAAACTTTTTGGGGCACCTTGTGGTAAGATGACCAACTTTTCCACATCTAAAGCAATCAAGTGGAAGTTTCCCTTTGTACTTTCCTTTTCCTCTTTGAAGATTTGAGGAAAGGAATGAAATTACCTCATCTGTCTCTTCTTATTCTTCAGAATATTCAATGGTGAGCTTCTTCATGGCCTTAAATGCCACCTCTTTGGATTTCCCCTTTTCCACAACCTCATTATCACCATTTCTCATTTCATAAGGAACCAAGGAACTGTGCAAATTGTCCAGTGTCAGCTCTTTTGGATCTTCATCTTCTAGTAATGAAAATTTTGGATTTAACAGAGGTGGAAGTTTCCTCAAGATTTGATTTATGATCTTTATGTCTACAATGACTTCTCCAAGACCTCACATATCTCCCACAACAATATTTACTCTTTCAAAGAATGCATCAACAGACTCATTCAGGTTCATTTTCAGATCATCATACTTATTCCATAGTACTTCTACCTTTGCCTCTCTGACCTTTGTATCTCCTTCATATATATTCAAAAGCTTTTCCCACATGGCATGTGATGTTTTACATGACATCATCTTCGTATAGATAGCATTGGATAGGGATCCCCCTAAAGCATTTATTCCATTGGCATCAGAATCCAATTATCTTTATTTGGATTCCGATAAAGCCCCACTATTGATGTCAGCTATTATACCATGCATTGCTTCTGTGAACACATCCATTCCCAAAGATTGGAAGTAGTGTTGCATCCGATTATTCCATATCTGAAAATTTTTCCCATCGAAGATCGGAACCCCTTTATGATTAGTGACCTCCATTTGAGAGAGAATTATAGATATTAACCTTTCCCTCTGATACCAATTGTTAGGTCTAATAGGTTAGATACCCTGAGATGGGGGGGGGGGGTGAATCAGGGTATGACAAATTAAAACAACTGCCCCTATTGATCTTGTCTCGCTGTTAAGCAAGACTTTCTTCTCCCTCTTTCCTGCAGCAAAGTATACACAAAAACTAAAGCATGCACAAGACACATTGACTTTTACTTGGTTCACCCTCATTGGGCTACATCCAAGGAGCATACACCAGCAATGTGCCGATGTACCAAATCCACTAAAAGCGCACTGCTGTTTACAACATTTAGGATAGATCACTTCTATTCCCAGGCTCACTGCCTTTACAATGTTTAGGGTCATCTCACTACTTTCCCAAGGGTCACTCCTTATTTATCTCTCTCTAGATCACTGCCGGTGGAGAGGATCATCTTCTTCATCTTCCTTTGCTCACTACTCTTGAAAGGATCCACTCAAAGCTTATAGACCTGTAGTTCTCTTCATTATCACTAATGAATGCATCCTCTGTTGTATGTAGATGCTCTTTTGAAGTTCAACTTTCACCCATAGATGAATCTAACTTTGCACCGAAGGTATCAGGAAATCTTCCAGCTTTCACGCAGCCCTGAATCACTGTCATAAATCAACCATACCTGGCGCCCTTATCCAAGTTGTCACACAAGTCTCTATGTGCATGTTAAAACTGACGCGCAAGTTCACCTCAACCACTTGCACGATACAATCTTCTGCAACACCAAAATTGCACGACACACACCCTTTTACACCCAAACCAATTTTGGCGTGCAACCACCAACTGCCACACTTCTTCAAAAGCTAGCGCGCAAGTGTCACCAAACCACTTGCGCGACACACACCCTTTTACGCCCAAACCAATTTTGGCGCGCAACCACCAACTGCTACGCTTCTTCAAAACCTGGTGCGGAAGTGTCACCAAAAAACTTGTGCGACACCCCCTTATTCAAATCTAAACTTGGGTGAATCCCTTTATTTCTCGCCCAAACCACTCTAAACACGCAACAATCAACTGGCACACAACTTCTACCTGCGCGACCACACCACCAGTTGCGCGACCACAACACCTATACAACGGGAGCTCTGATTTTCTCTAAGTGTTGAACTCACACCAAATGGGGAGGTTTCAACCTAAATTTATAGTCATTTGGACACCCTGAGTGACATCACACAAGTCTCCTCTTAGCGCACGAGTCTCAGCGCGCAAGTCTCTACTGCGAAAGTCACTTGCATGACCAACCCTAAAACTTGAGCGCCCCTTTTCCCATTTCCATATTTTGATTCTCTTATCTTGAAAAGAATAGGGCATGAAAGTTTCATCTCCTTCAAGACCACGTCACACAAGTCCCTTTTCCAAAACCACTTTTCTCCATTTTTCGATTTTCAAGCCCAAAAATTTGGCAAACACTAGAAAACGGTGCCACCTTCTATCTGCTCTTTTTGTACTGCCTCCAGATCATCCATTCCTTTGTCAACGTTCTTGAATCAAACATGGGTCATTAACCATATCCCTTGAACTTGGCATGCCACAAATAAATAACCTTTTTCAAAAAAATTGTACGTTATGGTATTCTTTGTCAACAATCACAACACAGATGTCCACTTTGTCAACAAACACAATCACCTAAAAAATGCTTCAATGATGCCTTAAGGTATTTTTCCCAACAATTTATTATCTCCAAACATTATATAATATTATTAAATACATATATAATGGATATATATGAAATTTAAATCATGAACACCATTCTAGAGATTATGTACATATAACTACATGGAAAATTCTCTTCAAAAAAGTTTATTTTTGACTCATGCACCGAACATCGACAAAACGTATGATATAAACTCACATAATTAACTAATTATTATAACATGAGAATATGTGATATGAATTGAATAAAAAAGTTTAAAGTAAGTCCTTAAGCAATTATAAATTGACCAAGGTTTATTATTTTGGAATATAAAGAAATGAACAAGACAAGTCAAACTTGTGGTAAGGGATTTCTTATCTCACTTTTAATTCCGTGAGATTTCCATTGTTCACCACTTATTTATTGGATGTGGTGTATTGTGTACTGAAATTTCATATATATTATCATGATTCTATTTATATTCATGGTATTATGTGATTAATTTGGTGTTTATTATCTTTTGGTCATACGACTCGATTGATTACAATGGGGTAAGGGGTTTTTATCTCACTTTTTATTCCCATGAGATTCATGATACATTTTCCACTATTTCATTTTTTGTGGTGTATGTACTACACATGATTTTATTCTTTGTGTAATATAATTTAATTTATGGGTATTTTCATCTTCATTGTATGACCCTTCTTTCATGGGGTGTACGTTACCAAAGTTACCCAAATTGCTAAGGGAACCCTTCACCCTCCTCTTTTTAAAAGACTTATTTTTGTTAGGTCTTTTAATTTACATATTCTTATATTGGGATATGTTCTTATATATCCTTATTGATTTAAATTTTATGTTCAAGTGATGAGATACCCTTTTTATCTCTCATCAACTCATTTTCTGAATTTTAAAGTGACACTGTTAGGCTGTTGAATTTCTGTAAGGGAACTTCTTAACCCAATTTAAATTCTTTGGGTTAAACCTCTACTTCTTGATTATATCGTGCTATGAATATGTGTGGATGACCTATGATTGTTTTACACTTAATATCCACATATATTTGGTGTATTTATATTTGTCACACATAATTATGTAATTGATTTATCCTTAATCTAAGGATATCGTCTTTGTACGGGAATTCGTCTCAATATCCTTTCATTGAGGCATATTTTGATTTCTACACGACTTTATTTCATACGGTGTATAAAACCCTTTTGACTTTTCATTTCATTTTGAGGGAATCTTTTCTCTACGAAGCGTTTTACTAAATGAAAAAAAGGAATGTTTCTTTTTTAACGTAAGTGGTGACAATGACCTTTTCTTCCACCGGGATTATTATTTGATCCATGGATTCCTTAACAAGTCGTAATGTTTTCAAAAGAAATATAAATACCATATACTCTTTTTACATATTTTGGAATTGAAAATGGTTTTTAAAATGGATTTATTATTTCAATATCTTAAAATGTTATATTGTTATTGCAATGTGAGAATGTTATCTTTACATTATGGTTAAGTTATGTGTTATGATTATGTTATGGTTCTTGTCCATTGTTACTTATACGGGTGGCTCCATGATAATCCTAGGGCGGGTGAGCCCGAGATAGCTCTCCAATGCATTGGATAATGTGATGGAGGTAAATATTAATGTTTTTTCTATGAGATTTAGGGAATATACTGTGATGGGTATTCCAAATGTGACTCCCTATATAGCTGTGATAGCTACAATTTAAGTATATTATCTATGCCTTAATTTACCTTTATGATTTATTATTTCTATGTGTATTTCACAAATATTATTATTTCATGAGGTATGTTAAAAAGCTTATGTTATGTATATATTGATGATCTAATGTTTTCTTTCCTTGTTTTATAACCCTTACTGAGCCTTTTATGCTCATCCCAAGTTATTGAAATGTTTTCCATAGGACAAAAAGATGAATAGGGTCAAGGATGGGATCAAAGAGAGACATTCTGTCTAAAACATGGAACTAGTCATGTTTCTTTTTTAAGAGTTTTTATTTTACGAAAAAATTGAAATTGAGTAGAAGTGTCTACTTTATAATCTTTTGAGATGTAACAGTTATGTCTTAATTCTCTAAAACTATAAACCTAAAAAGATCCTCAATGTGAATTATTCATTTAATTCAATATTATGTAATGTTCTAAGGCCGAGTCCTTATAATACCCAATTCCCCAAATGCGAATGTATATTACCACTGAAGAGTTCAAGGGTAGAAGTTCATGTTTATAAAATTACTAAATATGATATTTATCTTCCTTTCAATGTCGTGGTATATACCTTGATTTTAAATTCAATCATAACTAATTATTTATTAGATTTTGGATCCTCTCACTCTTTATAACATTTATGTTCTCTATGAAAAATATAAATTTTTATATCACATTGATATGGGAGTTAGCAATCATAAAACCAAGGGGAAATATTATTTAAATAATGATATTTCATTAAATCCCTTTTATGATGCATAGACATACCCCATTCACAATTTTTAAAATTAGAACAATATTATTCATTGATATAATCTTTTGTGGGGATTGGATTTTAAATTATAATAACAAAATTCATTTCTAGGAGATGGAGATTCAGATATGTGATATAGATATGATGGCTTAAATTATGAGACTATATCATTTGAAAATTTTATTAATCTACCCCCAGATACTATCCTTAGTGAAATTATCAGAGAAAAAGATAAAATACAATATATTGATATGTAATCTTACCCAATTATAGAAGCTTTTCTTATTGTTTAATAATAGATTGTTGTATTTCATGAAGAACTACCTCAACATATAGCTGGGCATAAAGAGTAATTTTCAATTGAATTAATTCCTTACATGAAACTTATATCTAATAATCCTTAAAAAATGTATAAAATAGAGATAGTTTTCTAAAAGAAATGACTTTATCATTTTTTTTGTTAAAGGATTAATACACCTAACTATTTATATGTGGGAGAACGTTTAATATTTATAAAAAATAATGTGAATGTGAGGTTTTTCTATTATTATATGGAAATTAATTTCATTGGAATGAATAAGAAGTATCATCTTCCTCATAGTTAAATATTATTTAATAAAATTCATGGTTACTATCATTTTTCATAGATTGATTTTTATTTTAGGTACCATTAATTGTGAGTATGAAAGATAGATACAGCAATGGAAATATTTTTTATAGGGTATAGATCATCTGAGTTTATAATAATGCCATTGGATTGATTAATGTAAACTCTATTTTTCATGATATAATGAATAGAGTTTTCATGGGATATCATAATTTCCATGTCTTGGTGTACTCCAACACTTATGAGGATTATGAGAATTATTAAAAAATAATAATTTGACTATCATAAAAAAGTAGTTATATGGGAAATTAACTAGCTGAAAGTTATAGATTATGGAAGTAACTTTTCTTTACCATAGTGTATTAAATAATATAATATCATTTAAACAGTAAATTTAAAGGTTGTTCAAACAGTTTTTTACACCGATAAGTATAAATGATGTATATAAATTTCTTGTATTAGTAGGTTAATAACAATGAATTTTCAAAAATTATACCAAATTAAAAAACATTTTAACCAAGTTGTCACACAACAGGGTTTTTTGGATAGAGGAATGTAAATAATGTTTTAAATATATTTAGTTTCAGTTTATCGAGTAACCAATGATGACATTTTTAAATAGAGGGAATGGATTTGTGATATATAGGGGTCCATTAATGAAAGTACATCAATGTTTCCTTGTGGAGAATTATAATGTAATTTCATTTTTTTCATGTAAGATCAATATCCATGAATGGAACTATTTAACTTATTATCATTAGTTGGATGAAATAATTTTTCCCTTCAAGGTATAGAAGAATTATTTATATGGTGAAAAATGTGAGATATACAGAAAACATAATATCTTGAAATGCATATTCTCATAAAAACATCTCAACAAGATGAAAAGTAGATGGAAATAGAAAAAAATATTAAGATTTCTTGATACACTAGCACACTAAGAATGATAAAAAGGTAGTTTATGTGTTGATTAAGAAAGATCATAGAGTTCTTAATAAGAAGTTTATTGATGTGGATTCGTTATTTAATGACTTAGTAAAGATTAATATGGAAAATATCATTAAATGGTCAAAATCACTCATTTTTTAAATGTTTTCCATACCATCCTTAAATGAAGATACAAAATACTTCTCATAATAATGATAAGATTTTGAAAATTAAAATTAAATTTGTTAATGATGGGAAACTAGAGCAATTTGTCTTTATGAAGATGGTGTGATGAAATTTGGAAGAAGGTTATGTGTTCCATATATACCTTTCTAACAAAGAAATTTATGATTTAAATACCTTAAATAAAATTTATCGATACACCTTGGAAGCACAAAAGTATTTTATTATTTAATTGAAATTGTTTGTGGGATAATCTGAAATTTGAAATTGCAAACTATGTAACAATATGATTGGTTAGTCAAATTGTATTTGTTGAGAGGCAACATCCCAAAGGATTCATTCAAAAATTATATATTACTATTTCTAGATAGGATGATATTATGATATACTTCTTCACCGTATTTAAAATAATCCAAGAAAAATTAATTACATATGTGTTATTTTTGGAATTAAAACCAAGTTTGTACAATTACTCTATATAAAGAAATATCTTCCACTTGATCACCTGGAACGAATCTGAATTAATTTTTTTGTGAGATATTAATCTATATATAATTCAAATGTATCTCATCAGGATCCGTAGTTTACAATAAAAGTATAAAATATTCATTAAAAGCCTCTTGAAACTATTCTACTTTTGAGAACATGTTATCATCCCCAAAATAATGAGAATTTAGATAGAACTATTTATCAATAAGAAGATATTTTATTTCTATATTCCGGTATTTTTAAAGGTTTAAGGAATCAATGTGTACCATTGTGGGTATTTTTCTATAATAAGATCTTCCACTAGATCATTCAAAATGTAATGTATGAATCGTTTAATTGAAAAAGATGTCATATTCATAATTGTTGCGATGAAGATAGTGAATAGAATTTTATAGGCCTAAACCTTTTTAGGTTGGCAATGGTGAATGTGAAAACTATTTGAAGTTATATTAAGTTAGCTCAAATAAGGAAATTTTTTTAAGAAATAATGTGTGAATATATAATTTAAATATATATATTATGTTTTTATAGGAATATCCTTACAAAGGATTTATAAGGTTTGGAATGAAAAGGATACAAAGTCTTGGGTATATCGGGTCTTTTGAATATCTGGAAGGAATTTGATTAGTAACTTACCATTTTGTGTTTCTACATAACCTCACTAAAGTTCATGATTTGTTATATATCTCTTTATTATGTATATACCTATTTGAGCTATTACATTTTCTCACATTCATGGAAATATAATTGGAACATAATTTTCAAGACCATTAAGATCATATCCATATTCAAGACACTAGGGAACAATTGTTGTGGATTCAAAATACTCATCTAAAAATTGTACATTTGAGAAATAATATTAATGAATAAGTGATGTGGAATATTTTTGATGTTATTTTGAATAACATCCCACATTTTTTTATGAGGTTACATTTTATAATTTTTTATCAAATTATTCAAGGAATAGAGATTGTAACAGTTGATCTTAAATTATAGCATGCACTTATTTTAAGAGAAATAATTCAACAATACCCATGAAATTATTATTAAAGGAGAGTAAAACCTAAATTAAAATTTTTAGAAATTTAATTTTAGGAAATGAAATTAATTTTTTAAATCAAAATGACTTTACTAATATCGGATGATATCTTTTATTTTTCATAAATATTTTCCTTTCTGTGAATACTGAGAAATATTGATTTTAACAAAACTATCAATATTATTACACTATTATGATATAATAATAGAATTAAAATATAAAAAAAAATTTTATAGGCCAAATATATATTAACTAAGTAATATAATTTATATATAAATAAAATATTGCACAAATAAAAACATTCTATAAATTTAAAAAATCTAACTACTGATTTATTTTAATTTTTTTTATTTCGTTTTTCTCAATTATATAAAAATGTAATTTATGTTTTCAGATGATTTTAAAAAAATGTGATTCATTTTATTTAACAAAATAGAATTAATTTAATTGGGATGCACATTTTATATTATTTTCAAATAAAACAAATTATACATTAAAGGAATTTTTTTGTAAAACAATTTTTCATCACATTTTATGATTTTGATTTTAAATTAAAATTTTCCAAACATATTAATAAAATTTTATAAAATTGAGTGCATTTTTTCAATCATAATTTCCAAAATTTTAAATTATTACACATTCATTTTTGGACATTTTGAATAGTATCTTTGGAAAAACTGTAGTTACTAAGGAAAAAATAGAAACAGTTTAAAAGGGATAAAAATTAAATGATAAGTGTTAAAATTAATTAAGAACTTCTATAAAATATAAATAGATAGAAATATATTAACCCTATGTAATATTATATTTCATTATGAGTCATTTTTATTCATTTATATTTAGTAATACCCTGATATGTTTTAATATTTTTAAAAGTTCTAACTATGTTCTCTCCCTCATTTATAAAAGGACACCACATCTTCTCTCTTATCATCACTTGAAGGGAATTATAGCTCACAAAAGTTCCCAAAAAATTACTAAAAATCCTACTCACGACCTATAAATACAATTTTTATCACACTACTTTTTATATACATTTTAAGGTGTTATCCAAATGAGGTAGTTTAGAGAAGAGAAATTTCTCTTAAACAACTATTTTCATTTTTATTCTTAGATTAAACTTTTTACTTTCTTGATAACCATGATTATATAATACCAACCAAATATTTTCCATATATTATTATTTAGTATTTATATTGTTTAAAATTTTTTCATTTCATTCCCCATCATTTGGGGAATAAAAGCATCATTTGTGCGTACATGCATACTACCGCCTCATGAAGAAATGCATTTATTTTTTCATTTACATTATTCATATATGGTTATTGTGAAAGATATAATGTTTATATATTATATTGATTAGTTTGTTTTTATTCTAGAAATAAAATATATAATTTACCTTCTTACACTTCCACATATTAAAAAAGATAATTTCACTCATGTATATGTGTGGAAAACTAGTTCTATAAATTGACATGATTAATATATTAAGTCAATCATTTAAAATTATTAAAAATATTTATATAATTAATTTATATAATATTTATAACATTAATATAAATATAGATATGATATAGAAACTATTAAAAAGAAATTAAAGATATTACAAAATTGAAACATACATGAAAAAATAAAACAATTCCCACTCTGAAAAGATGATTTTAATAAGGAATTACAAATAATAATGTATTGAATTATTATAAGTGGATAATATAATATATTTTAAGTACTTATATGGTTCAATTATATATGTAAAATAATTTTAAATTTATTATATATATTTTTAAAATAACATACAGTGCAAGTTGAGCCTTAGGTAATGTTTTATTTCCAAACCATATTCTTATTTGGGGTTATTTATGCTTATGTTTATATTTAATTAATTATAATATATTTCTTTATTAAAACCCATATAATTTTATATAATTTATTTATTTATATAAATGAAATTTTTTAATTTTATTTTCATCTATCAATGTACCCAAATGCATGAAAGAACACATTTATGGAAATATATCATTGTTTTCTATATTAAGTTAAAACACATTCCTTTGAAATAAATATTTTCTTTAAAATTTTTCAAGAATATTTCTACTATAATACAATTATTAATCAAATATTTTTTCACCAATTTTTTTCATTCTATAAAATTGTTTAAAATTAATCCTCTTATCATTTTAATAATGATTCACTTTATACCATAGGTGTTAATGGATTTTTTGTTTTAATTTATATGGAAAAGAGTCTCTTCCCACCATCTAGAAAAATAAATTATTTTAATATGAAATTATATATTTCCATACTTGGTTTCAAAGAAAATTTTCTTCAAAATATTTTCAAATTTTTATATTTTAAATGGGTGATTTCAAAATGAAAATGTTATTTTCCTCAATAAATTGTCATGTGATGTTTTAAAAGTATTTTCATTTATGTAAACGTCATTTTATAAATCATATGATTTAATGAGGATATACACTAATGAAATAGTACACCATTTTTATTTGGATTTATAATCATCATTTTTATAGGGGGGATGTATTTATATCCTAATTTCATTTTCTTATAGTATGGATCATTATTTATTTTTAAGATATGCTGATTAAGTTGTTTAGTTTATTCATGAAATGAATGCATTTGACATATTTAGTATTGAGTGGTACCCAGGATTACAAATATCTTAAATGAATATGTAAGTCTGATGAGACAAATTTTATATGTGTATTTGGATTATTCATTACCCATTTATATGTATCATCTTGGAATAAGGTCATAACAATAATTTTATGATGTTTGAAATTACGAATTCCAACATTATGAAATCATTTATTAATACCCATGTTATTAATAAAAGAGTTATGTGTTATAGGAATATATTTCAATCTCATGTGATTATATGATCCTCAGTTGTTCTTATATTACTATTAATGTCATATTTATTTTATGGTAGCCTCTATTATATACATTCTCTTATTAATCATCTTAGCTCACCATTTCATTTTGTTTAATTTCCTCAGGATTCCAAGAAGTGTACAGTGGTTGATTTTAATGTATATTCTAGAGGGAATAATATTTTTCTCAATGAAAATAATTTTGTTATTTTATGTTTTCAAATTCAATGTGAGATTCGAGATTAATAAACTAATTAACTATTTGATCCCTCGATATTTGATCACTACTATCAAGTGAAAAATAATAATGTAACCACCAGACATGAGAAATTATGGATATGGTTGTTACATGAACATTGGGTAATGGGTATTACCACAATATTTAAACATTAATTATACAATAAATATATAATCCATCATATATAATTTGGTAAAACATATTTTAATGGAAAATATTGAAAAGAAATAATGGCAGAAAAAATAGTACTTAGGTTGAGAAGATTGATCTTCCAATGGAAGGTTGCATGAAAATAGGGGAAATTGGAAAAAATATATTGTCTATAAGAATAATAAAGTGAAAGATAATTATAACAGAATTATTTATGTTTTAGTTTCATTAAATCTAAAATTTTGGAGTAGTAATTTGTAACATGTAAAAATTTTAAAATATGTATACTATATTCGATAGCGTGTATGACACGTAACACCAAGTGTAGAAAGTGATATTACATCCCAAGTAATTAAGATATAAATAATAATTTAAATAAATTAGTTCATTATATATATTAAAATAAATTAAACATTGGTTTTATCTTTCATTACATGCAATAATAAGTTTCTTCGATAGCTTGTGTTATAGGCGTGGTCCAGTTCTACCAAACAATAATATACTATTATTTTATAATTTAATATAATAGTTATAACATATCAAATGGAATGGAATGTATAACTGGGATTATACAAATAATGAAAATATATTTTTTAAACACATATATTGGTTATCTATTTATTATAAATAATAATAAGAATCATTTAAAAAAAGAAATGTTTTCAGAATACTGTATTTTACTGAAAGATATTTTAGTATCTCATGGCACTCCCAATTTAAAATTTATGTTTAACACTTTTATAATATTTATTCAAATAAATATACATCATCTTATAAATTTTATATCAAAACTATAATAGGGTTATGTTTTGAGTTTTTTCTAAGAAGTTTCATTTTTCGATAAAAAATGAGAAATACTAGATTTTAATCGAATATTTCTTTTTGGTCAAAATATTTTTATAAGTGATATTATTATTTTTATTTTTTTAAAGTCATAATAGTTAATTTATATATATATTAATCCAATTTTTTTATTATATTTATTTTCATAATAAAATTATATATAAAAACATTTGAAATTTAAAAAAATTTAACTATTAAAAACTACATCTCCATCATGTAGGTGAGATTATTTTTAAATTAAACTTTTCCACATATATGAGTTTAATTTTCAAAATTTTTATAAATATTTTTAATCATCATATTTTATATTTTATAATAATTTAAACTTATTTTTTTTAAATGAATTGTGAATGCGATAAAAAACAATTACCATAATATAGGTAGAAATGGGTTTATTAGGTGTTGAACTAAAAAGATAAGGGTAGAAATTATAAAACAACTTTTTAAAATTATATTTTATGGCCATATTTATACCATTAAACATATATTTCACTATAATAGTCTATTATAGATAATGTATCCATATTATAAACATTGGAAAACTCAATTGTTTTCAAAAATACCAAATGTGTCATCTCCTCCGCATATAATGTGACACCCTCTATCCCCTATTATTCACACCATAAAACCCCGATTGGATTAGAAAATATCAATCAAAATCACTTAAAAACATTCATACACTAATCCGACGAGGCTTATTTTTTTTAAAATGCTACCATTTCAAGGGTATAGTGAAAATATAATATGCTTTCCCGAAAGAGATGAAATGTTCTTTAACGAGCGCTTTTATTTTATTTCCATATCCACCTCCTTAAATTTTTATTATACCTGGATTATATAATAAAATAATTATTACCAATAAACATACATTTTTTGAAGTTATTGTTAAGACATATAATCACACACACATCCATTAAATGGGTTACGAAATCATAGTCTGTGTGTAAGATGGCCCACCGCCTCATGAACTGATGTCTTTTGTTTTTTATTTTCCACATACCATGGTTGAATATTATGATGTATATAATGTATATATATATATTATATTTATAACATATTCATACTTATGGAGTCACTATATCATAAATAGTTTTTCATCTTCCACTCAGTAGGTGAAATGATAACGTCGTTCGTGTGTACGGTGGATTACGACCTCATAAAGAGATGTGATTATTCTTTCACTAAAGCTTCACATAGATGGTTATAAAGATAATATTATTAATTATATGTGATATAGATGAATTTTTTTTTATTATTGAATTATTTAATATTATTTAAAAATTATATATTTATATATAATCATGTATTTATTTTCTTTTCACTCAGGTAAAGATGATTACATCATTCATGTACATGTGAACTACCACCTTTATGATGTTATGTGACTCTATTTTCATCATCACACCACATGTATTACATATATTAGTATATAATATGTTATTTATGATATAATTATCATTATTCACATATAATATATCACACAACTTCTTTCTATAATGATAGGTGAAAATTGAAACTTTACTCATGAGTATGTAAGGCCTACCGTTGCCATGATCATAACATAATTCATTTTTAATGAACATTAATCTTGTTTAGTATTAATATGTAAAATTGATGTAATAATATTATAAATAAATTATTATTATTATTATTATTTTGGATATGACATAACAATATAATATATTTTCCATGTGTATATTTTATTATTAAAAACACATGAGAGAACAAGGCATTTGACACCCAAAATGATGAAAATAATGAAAGATAATTAATGAACTAGTGGTAAGATGTTATAAAATGATTATATATAATATGAAAATGTTAATTTTCTTCTTTAATAAGATAATAACATGTTTAAATCCACTATAAATGATGTTATATCACGTTCAACAAAAAGGGATCATAAAAAAAGTGTTTTTATATCCATTTCATTTCATTAAGGCATATAATATTTTAATGCATCTAATTTATTTTATATGGTTTATATACTACCACTTAGATATGAAATATATTGAATAGTTAATAATTAATTATATTTTAACTTTCAATTTGAATTATCTCATCTAATGTAATTTAAACATAATATTACCATGTATTAACAAAATTTTAAAAATAAATTTTTTTTCATTGGGTTATATTTATTATTTATTTTCTTCAATATTATATGATTATTTATATAATAAAATTTGACTATATATTTATGTAGTTTAATTTCAGTTATGTTGATTTATAGTTTATATACATAGACAACTCATTGATTAATTCTAACTTTAATGTTATGATAATTTTAAGGGTTCACTTTACAATCTCATCCTAATCAAGATTACCTATTACCGAATATCCATTAAAGGAAATAATATGGGTTTTATTTGTTTAACGCTTTCATTTACCTCTCCTATGGCCATTTATTATAATTATCATGCGATAGTTCCAATTTTTCACTCTTTGGTACATAAATTGTTTTTAAATTTTTTTTATGAAAATATAATTGCATTTCTCTCTTCAATCAGAAATATGTATTCTTCTAAAACCTTGTTTTCTAATTTTTTTTTCAATTTTTTATTGACATTTTTAAAATAATTTAAAAAATTAATTTTATCTCATTTTAACACTTTATGAAAAAATTCAATTGATCCTTATGTCATTTTGAAAATAATACCTATTTAGATTTTACAATTTTTTTAAAGGAATCCACTTGATGTTTTCTGAATAAAGAACCTTTGAACCATTTATACAGTAAAAATAACTTCTTTTACTATTATAAAATTAACAAAATTACCCACCTTTATAATCGTTATTTCATTGAAGCCTCCATTGCATGTTTTTGAGGTTATTTTTAAATATTTTTTTTAAATTGATATTGAAATAAATGGATTTTATAATTGTTTTTCAAAATGTAAAAGGATATTTTCCTTAATAATATAAATAAATATATTTGTTGGAAATTTATATTGATAAATGAAAAAAAACCTTTATTTATACTCTAATTGGTATACAATATGTTCATACCATCCTTATTCTTCATCTAGTTGTATTGTGATTTTTTGACCATAGAGAGCATCAATATTATATTCCATAAATCATTTTCTTAGTCATTAGCTTCTCCTTAATTTATTTACTTTCCTATGATCATAAAAAAAATATTATCCCTAAATATACATATTATTTTTCAAAGATATGAATTTTTATGAATCCTTAATCCTTTTATAAATAAAGTTTTTACTTTGATAGTTATTTTATTTTCTAAATAAATATTGATAAATTTTTATCCTTTACTCAATATTGATATTTGATATGAAACATTGTTTATGAATTAAATTGACTATTAAATATATAATAAATGATTTGGACATGGAATGCATAGATTGTAGGCCAGTTAATGTAAGACTCTCAATGAAATGGTAGTCTCATGGGATGGATCAGTTTTTTATTATCAGGTAAATGGGTTTTTACCTAGTATGTTTTAAACTCTCTTTAGGATACATATTAAAGGTAAATGTATTATGTTATGGGAAAAAATAACCTCTAATTATTACACATTTCCTTTATTTCAATTATTATTAATATCTAAAATATTTTCACTATAAAAATATATATAGATGCATTTCATTATCATTTATCTATTTAATGGATTGTGTTTTCAGTTATTTAAATTTCCATATTGATTGTTAACTATCTGTTCATGTAGTCATATTGTTTAAATGGAATGTGTGTTCAGTTATTTATCTTTACATATATATTATTATCTAAGATATTTTGACATTAATATTATCTCTAGATTCAATTCCTTATCTATTTATTGGTTTTATGGTAAGTATGTTCAATTATTAACATTTCATATTGTTTATTCTTATTGATTTATAAATTCTTACATTGTAATTTACCCTTATGGTGCATTTGATAACACCCTCATTTTTTCCTTTCACTAAGATTTGATGAAGATTACTAAAAAAATATTAAACAATATTCAATAGGTAATAATGATATTCTCAGAAAAAATATATGTCATAATTTTAACACTCAAATGTAGTGTATTAATCATGTATGTATCTAGTTTAACAAGACTAGTAAACTATTTAGGCTTTCATGATTAAGTTTCTTGTAAATTGTGCTAATTTAATGTACTATAGAATTAGATCTGGGATACTGGGTTTAGGTACACAATAGTTGGTGTCAGATAATGTTTAGTAGAAACCATGGAAACTAGATTTATAAAAACATAGATTTGATTAAAAATAACTAAATGATAGAATTTGAGGATAAGTATAGAGGAACATTTTAATGATTTTATAAGGTAGAGATTTTGTGTCTTCTTAAAATACATCCATGTATGGGTAATACTAGTTAAATTGGTTGTGAAATAGATTTTCATAGGTTAATAACTTTTAAAATGGAATGGTAGTCCTAAATCAAGTGTTACCTAGTTGAAGACAACGATCCTTACTATTCACCAAGTTGGACACTCATGGGGGATATTATTAAAATAGTTAACATTTTAATTAAAACCATTATAAAGGATTTGTAAAGATAATGAAATGAATGACCTAGGTTAATCCTTACCCGAATGGAGGACTTATATTAAAATAACACAAATGATGTCTTTTTTTAGGAATTAAAGAATTAAATTTCAAAAGTATATTTTCTAATAATATTTTTGTTAAAAGAATAATGAATCATATTTGAATATTTTTAGAATCATATATTTATTCATTAACTTATGATTTATGGATACCATAATGGGTTATGAGTTTAAGACATAAAATAAGTTCAAATACAAAAAAAATCCTTTTTTTAGGTTTTATGTGATGATAGTCTACCACGATTAAGGAAATTTTCGGGACATTTATAGAATGTATATGTTTTAGTATAAAAGTTATTTAAGAAATAATGTATTTAAGTATTATTGTTATATGTTTTACAGTAATCATTACTTTTATGGTTAATATGATTATTAACGAAATTGTAAAAATATTTAAATAATATAATTATACTTTTTAATAAAAGTGTTTTGAAACCCCAAGACAAGAAGTTATTAATAGTTACTTTTTTTTAAATATGAATATCATATTTTTAATTGGAATATTGATGAATTATATTAATATAGATTAGTAAAAGGATAAACATTATGTGGGATGACAACACATTATGTCTAGAAAGGACAAGGGGCTTGATCCCATGATTGAGGGAAAATAAGTTTTTTTCTCTTACCACTGGCCTATTTTATGTCTTTCTTAATATATATTTTCTATCTCAAAAAATTGACAAATAATAATGAATGATTAACTAGTGATATTAATTTTTAGGTAAATATATTAATTTATTGGGTAATTTATGTTAAACATTTTGGTTTTTGAAAATAGTTCAATATGGATTTGAAGACATTTTTATTGATATTACGATTTGATAAAAGTGAATTTTAGTGCGTTAGGAATAAAAAATAATTTTTATATGTTCATGTTTTAATGTAATAAATGCATTAGAATTTGTTCAAAGAAAAACATATTGATAAAATTATGTTTCTCAAATTGAAATGCATTAATTAAGTATATTAACATATATTTTTATATAGAAATAGAATTCAACAATCATTGGGAAAATAATTTTGAAAAAAAATCCCTTATATATTCATATCTGAAAAATCATATGGTCTTTCATATCATCATAGATTTATGGTTTTGAGGCCCTTAAAATTATTTTAATAAATCAATTGTTTTCTATATCCTCAATCATACTCTATAAATATTTACACATTTAAACCATTTCCATATCTTCACTATCCACCAATTTCCTCATACATAATACCATATATAGGTGTTATTCCATGTGACATTTTTTACATCCCTTTCTCTCTTATTAAATGGATTTTATATTAACAATTTTATTATGTGGGTTGTTAAAAAAAGGAGTTTTGAAATATAAAGCCTTGGATTTTCAATATCGCATTTAAATTTCAAAGAAACAATTTATTTAAGCAAGGAATAATGTAAGACACCAAAATTTTAAAATAGTAATGTCATATTCTATATCTTATATGAAATACAATGCTAAAAATTGAAATAATTAGAACATCCTGACACAATATGAAGTATTTAATATTTTACAAAAAATCAATACAATATATATATTTAAATACAAGAAACATGGTCTATATCTTGTGTTACAAGAAAAAAAGAGTTTCTTCGATAGCATACATTATGGGAAAGACCAAGTTCTACTTAATAAATAATAAACTGTTAATATTATTATTTAATATGATAGTTATCTCCTAGACATTGGATTTGAAGGTATGAATATGATTAAAAAAATTATGAAAATATATTTTTTACACACATTTACTTGTTAAATATTTAGTATAAATAATAATAAGAATATTTAAAATAAAAATAAACATTTTTTAAAAAACTGTATTTTCCATAGCAACGGTTTAGTCATGCTTAGATCACATAGATTCAAATTAATTTCGTACAATTTTAAAAAAATTAAATGAAAAAATAAAATTATTTTTTTCAATTTAAATACCAATATTATCATAGGGAGATTTTTTGGGACTTTTTTAGAAGATTCACTTTTCGAGGAATAGTGAAAAATAATGGATTTTATTAGAGAGGTGTCTTCTCATCTAAATAATTTATAATGGAATATTTTATTTTTAATTTGTTTAAAAGTAATAATATTTTAATTATAAATATTGTAATACAACATAGTTCCTTATAATCACTTTAATATTTAATTCAGATATTGAAATATTTTATACTTTTAATCATTTTAACTTTAAAACACTAATTTATCATCACATCTGTGGGGTTATTTTAAAATTAAAATTATACAATTATTGAAATTTATATTGGAATACTAGATAAAATATTTGGAATCCAAATAACATATAATTTCTAACAAGTTCAATATAATTTTTGACAAAAATATATAGTTAATATGGTAAAATTAATTACCACATCTAATGTAAAAATTAGTTTATCAGATGGTTAACCAAAAAAGATAATGGAAAAAATAACCTATAATTATGTATAAATACTTTTATATATACATGTTTTTTCCATTAAAACTATAGTGTTCAATAAATCTCCATTTCATATCCTTTTTCAATATGAAAATCCTAGGAGCACTCAATTCTTTTAAAAAATACTTCTCCCACAATTATAAAAGGCAACCCTATCTACCCTATTCTTCACACCATCAAACATATTTTATTTGAGATATTTTTGCCCAAATAACTTCCCATATTCAATACCCTTACCTTATTATTCTTATTTTTCAAAAGGATAAATCTATTAAAATATTTATTGCAAAACTAAGTAGGATACCCAATGGAGAGGCAATGTTATTCAACGATCATATTTATATTATCTCTTTATAAAACTCCATAAATTTATATTATACCATGTTTATATAAAATACCAATTATATTTAATATAATTATATATATTTATTTTAATGTTATGACCTAAAACAAAACAAAATTCCATCAAATGAGTTATGAAAACATCTTTTGTGTTCACGACGGACTACCGCCTCACGAACCGATGTCATTCATTTTTCTATTTCCACCTCTCAAGGATGGGTATTGTGATGAATCACAAGTATATATATGATATATATATATTATATTCAAACTAATTTATTCACTATATCATATATATATTTTCACCTTCTATTTCGTATGAGATAAGATAATTTCACTCATGTGGATGACAGAATACCGCCTTGAGAAATAATGTGATTAGTCTTTCAGAATCGCATAGTATTAATGATAATAATGAAAATGGTAATGATTATATGTGATATAAATTTAATAATTATTATATTCATGAAATAATTATATTTACATAAATATAAAAATTTAAATAAAAATTTTTTCTTTCCCTTTCAGTCATGTAAAGATGGTAACATCGTTCAAGTATGTATAGACTACCACCTTCACAAAGCAATGTGAATCTCCTTTTATCACCCTACCACCTAGGTGAAAAACATAAGTACATAAAATGGTATATTTGAATTCATGATTAATATTTTAATTTAATATATCACATACCACCTTTCCTTAATGATTGATCAAAAATGAAAATGTTACTCATGCATTTGTATGACATATTGTCTCCATGATCATAATGTACTTCTATTTTCATAACAATAATTAACTATTCATATAATACAAATTGATATAAAAATATTTTATTTATTTCTTGATTATTTTTTATAGATAATAATCTATATAATATTCTCAATAATTGGATCATCCATGATGAAACATGCATGAGAAGGCAAGGCAATTCACACCTGAAATGATGAAAATAATGAAATATTATTAATGAATGTGTAATGAGATGTTACAAAAGAATAATTTATAATATCATATATATTAATATGGTTATGGAAGAATCTATTAACATTTTTAAAACCACTATATAGGAGTTAAATAATATTCACCCAAAAGGGAGTATGAGGTAAGGGTTTTCATCTCAACATTATTTCATTAAGGAATATTGTATTATTATGGACTTAGTTTTTCTTATAAAATGTATATAAATACCCTTTGAAATGTAATATCATTAATTATTTTATTATTCATTTTATTACAAATTTTACTTTTAATTATTTTATCTACAAGGATTTTAAATTAATATCACCAAGTGGTAAATAACTTTCATAGATAAATTTAATTTCATTGGGTTGTATTAGTTTTTCATTATCATTGATATTATATGATTATGTGTATAATGAATTTTGAAAATATATTTAGTTATTTCATCTTTTTTATATGGATTTAATTTTTATTAATATAATCATGTCCTTTATTAACACTCGATTAAATAATAGGATAATTTTTCGAGTTTATATCTTTATCTCATTCTAATTGATGCTGTTTATTCTTGAATTTCCATTAATATAAATTATATGATATTTTTTTATAAACACATTATTTTTGTTATACATATTTCAATAATATTATTATTGAATTTATATATACATTTTTTCTCTTTGGTAGTTAAAATGTTTTATAAAATTTTTCTTAGAAAAATCGACATTATTTCTCTCTTTGGTCAAAAATATATTTTCTTCCAAAACAATGTTTTTTAAAAATGATTTAGAAATTTTTTAACCTTTCCAAAATTATTTAAAAATGAAATTTTCACCCTTTTTACCTCATTACATAAACAATTCAAAGGAACATTATTTTATTTTCTAATAAATGTCTACATTTCTTTTATAGAAAATGTGATAGGAGTCTTCTAATCATTTTCTAGAAAAGGAACCTTCCTATCCTTTTTTACATTATAAAAGGAATGTTCCTTTTATTATATTTATTTCATGTAGAGAATTACCCACCTTAAGGACCGTAATTTACTTAAATATTCTATTTAATGTTTATAGTGATATTTTAATAAATTCTATATTCTTATAAAAGGAAATTAAAAATTATTTTCAAAATAAATATTATATTTTCCTCGATAATTGTTTTTAATAATTTTTTTGATATTTCAATTCATCAAATAGAAAACCATTTATTATTTCTCTAATCTGTATATATTGTATTAATACCATCCTTATTTATCATATTTATGTCTTAATACAGTTTTGAAGAAGGATAATATTGGAATTTACTTAGTTGAATTATTTTTGTAGCCATTATATCCCCTTGAGTTATTCACTTTCTTATGATCATTAAAATTTGTTTTCCCCAAAAAATATCCAAATCATTTACCATATATATTAATATTTCATAAACCATATTCAATTTTTACATATGATTTTTACATTGAATATTATTCGATTAAATGGGAAAGTTTTGATAAATTTGTATCCTTTACACAATATGGATATTTCATTTGGCACATTATTTTTGAACTAATTCAATTAATTGATATATGATAAATTATTTTTACATGTAATACCCATGATGGGGACCAATTGATGTATTCACCTTAATGAATCAGTAGTCTCATTGGAAAAATCAATTTCCTAGCCTCTGGTAAATGGGTTTCCACCCAATATGCTTTAAACAGTCCCAAGGATAGACATTTAAGAAAACAAATTGACGTTCCTATGAAAAAAGATGTAAAGTAGTTATGGATTTCTTTAATTTCATTTATTATTATTATCTAGAATATTTTCTCTATGAAATTATATCTATATGCATTTCATTTTCAATTATTGACTATATATATTGAGTTTTTAGTTATTTTTCATTAAATATTGACTATTACTTATCAATTAATTAAGTCAAGTTATTTAAATGGAATGTCTGTTTAGTTATTTACATTTTAATATTTATAATTATCTAAGATAGTTATTCATTTATATTATCTCTATATTTTATTCCTTCTCATATTATTGGTTATATGGAATGTCTGTTAGGGTATTTCCTTTCAATAAAGATTATTATTATTGAATTTTCAATTCTTATGTTGTACTTAACTCTTACTTTCCATTTAAGACCACCTTTATATTTTTCCATTCCAATGGATTCCATGATTTTTAATGTGACTAATATGAAATTATATTCAAGAGGGAATAATTACATTCTCAAAAAAATATTTTTTTATTTCTGTATAAAAATTAAAATTAAGATTCATGTATCTATCTAGTTTACCTATACTACTAAAATATTTATTCCATTGGGATTTGATTCCTTTTATCTTATTCCAATTTATTATTGTATAACACCACCTATAGGCTTCTAGGTTTGGGGTCACAAAATATTAATAGGGTGTTTATATGGCCCTTTTATTAGTGGTGAGAATATGATTTTTGTAATTATTTTATCTTAATATAACGACAACACATTTTAAACATATAAAGAAGTATCGGGAATAAAAAAATAAATCTTTAGAGATAATATTTGTTCGATCCACACCATAACCACTCAATTATAAGTTTTTAACATTTTATGTCATTTCCACTTTGGTCAACACTTTTTACACATTGAGATTTTACTATGGTAACTAGATTTTACCAAATTACTTCATTTTCCTAAACATGTACTGTTTATATTTTATAGAACTTATAATTCATAATTTGAAATACATTTTGGAAGATACACTTTAAGAAAGAAATAAAATTAATTTTAAAATAATAAATGAATGTTTTATAAAAATAACTTTTAGAAAATAGTGTAACTTATGTTCTAAAATATCAAACATAAATTCGATGAAAAATGAAAATATATTTATCCATTAAATAACTCTTAGAAAAAAATATATAAAATTTTATTTTAAATTTTTAATTCTTTATTATATACTAATAATTTTAGAAACTAATAATTAATTGTTAAAATGTTATTTTCTATAATTCTACAAAAAATGATTCTTTTTAGAAAACAAACAAATGAATTCCTCGCATTATTATGAAATTGAAAAAATGAAAAATGTTTTTTATTTTATCTACTTATAATTATAAAATTTATTAATTTACTTTATAAATGATAAATATATATATAATAAAAAATTTTATTTGATGAAAAATCCCCTTTAAAAATTTAAGTGTTTCTAATCTAGTATTATATTCATTTAAAATTATTTAAAATATTTTATTTACAAGATGTTTTATTTTTATTATTAAATTTTCATAGTAATATTTTCCAAAATTTTTTAGTTTGGTTTTCATTCGGTGTTGCATGTGGAGTAAATTATCAAACATATTAGACATATTAAATTTATTAATATATAGTAAAATCGCGGGGAATTACAGTATCCCTTAAAGTAAAATTCATCCTCAAAATTTTAGCCATTAATTATTAATAATATTAGCTATGGATATCTAAATGATAGACATAGTACAAGGTGTCATTTCAAAATATGTGTTTACCATAGTATCTTATGTATAACTATTAAAAATGTCTTTATCCTTCATCATCTTAACTAGTTTCTTCTTAATTCCATGGAAACATTTCACAATATTATATATTTTGTCATTGAGACACTACTGGAAATCCAGCATTTCCCAACGGTTTAGAACCGTTGGGAAAGGCTGCAGAACTGTTGGTATATGTTATACCAACGGTTCTGCAAACCGTGGGAAAGTAAGCCGTTGGGAATGGCTTTTCCCAACGGTTTACAGAGAACCATTGGGCTAGGTTAGAAAAAATAAACCTATCCCAACGATTCTTCCAAACCATTGGGAAAGGCCTTTCCCAACGGTTTGGCCCATTGGGAAATCAATAGAGAATTTTCTTTCCCAACGGTTTACAAACCGTTGGGAAAGGTTTTTACCAATGGTTCTATGAACCGTTGGTAAAAACAACCATTCTACAGGATATCCCAACGGTTTCAAACCGTTGGGATAGGGTGTTTTTACCAACGGTTCCTTGAACCGTTGGTAAAAACAGCTACATAGAGCCTATGCCAACAATTTTCAAATAGTTGGCATAGGCTTTGCTGTGAAAATTGCACAGCAGCCTGCAATTTGCACAGCAGGTCTGGTTTTTGGGCATTCACCCTCAGTTTCAATTCAATTTTCAATCCAATTATGCCCTCGTTTTCAATTCATTTTTCAATCCAATTATTGTACCTATAACACATATAATGCATACATATAGAGAACAAACCAACACATACAAATAATGCAAACCAACCAACCAACACATATAATGCATCCTGAAAATATACACATCCATAATTAAAGTAGAATTCATAACATAATTATAAACATACATAATTCATTTAGAATTCATTTTAAAATTTAGATGACAATCATATGTGGAATCCGGAATTCAATTCATAATTTGATTGGTTTTTCATATACCATATATTTTTAATAGAAATGATATCCATTTTAAACAAAATACATACATCTGGAATGATACCGGTCACACCGTGCCTCGGATTGAGGCGAGGTTAACTCGTACACGTCACAAATGACTCATTGATCATTGTCCTAAAGTATCAACATATTCCGAAATCGTTTGGTCAGTTTTCCGTATGTCAGTTGTTGTTTTCACTTAAAATGAAGTTTTTTTTAAATAAAAGAGAGACACTTTGAGTGGTGCCGACCACACCGCGTCTCCAATTGAGGCGGGGTTGATTCGTACACGTCACATATGACCCATGGATCGTTCTCCTAAATTTTAAATGGAAACCGAATGCAATTGGTCGGTTTTCCGTATGTACTTAAAATGATGTCCATTTTAAACAAAAGAGTGACACTTAGACTAATCCTGACCACACCGCGACTCAGATTCATCCCGGGTTGGCTCGTACATGTCACATATGACCCATGGATCGTTGTGATAAATTATCAAAAGATTACGAATGCGTTTGGTCAGTTTTGCGTATGCCAGTTGTTCTTTTCATTTATAATCATGTCCATTTTAAACAAAAGAGACAGAGTTAGAGCAGTGTCGGCCACACCACATCTAGGATTAAGACGGGGTTGACTTGTACACGTCACATATGACTCATGGATCGTTGTGCTAAAGTATCGATAGAATCCGAATACGTTTGGTCGTTCTTCCGTATGTCAGTTGATGCCTTTCACTTAAAATGACGTCCTTTTGAAACAAAAGACGGACACTTTGAGTGGTGTCAGCCACACCGCATGTCTGATTGAGGCGAGGATGATTCGTACACGTCACATATGACCCATGGATCGTTCTCCTAAAGTTTCAACGGAAACCGAATCCGTTTGGTCGTTTTTCCGTATGTACTTAAAATGGTGTCCATTTTAAACAAAAGAGAGTCACTTAGACTTATCCTGGACACACCGCGAATCAGATTCATCCCGGGTTGTCTCGTACACGTCACATATGACCCATGGATTGTTGGGATAAATTATCAACAGATTCGGAATGCGTTTGGTCAGTTTTCCGTATGTCAGTTGATGCTTTTCACTTAAAATGACATCCTTTTGAAACAAAAGACGGACACTTTAAGTGGTTCCGGCCACACCACGTCTCTGGATTGAGCTGAAACCAACGTGCAACATTCTTATTATTTTTCGTGACGTGTACGTGCAGACGGCACGTCAATCGGACGTGCGGTTTGCGCGGTACGACTCAATATTCGTGTTTTAAGTGATGCGCGCGCTTCGTAAACGCGCGTGAGGGGGATCCAAACGGTCCGAACGAATTTGGAATGACCTGAAATCAGACGAAAAATATGGGAGAGTGAATTATGAAGTGGTCGAGCAGACGACACATCAATCGGACGTGCCGTGTGCCCGCGGTGACCGACAACGCAGTTCTGGTGTCATAAACGGCCAAAACGGGCGTCCAACGGTCAAATTCATAGAGGACGACCTCAGATTGATCTGAAACCACCGTGAAACATTCTAATTATTATTTGTGACGTGTATGCGTAGACGACACGTTAATTGGACGTGCGGTTTGCGTGGTACGGCTCAATATTCGTATTTTAAGTGATGTGCGCGCTTCGTAAACGCGCGTGAGGGGGGTCCAAACGGGCCGAACGAAGTCGTAATGGACTGAAATCATACGACAAATATGGGTGAGTGATTTATGAAGTGGTTGAGCATATGGAACATCAATTGGACGTGCCATGTGCCCGCGGTGACCGACAACGCTGTTCTGGTGTCATAAACGGCCAAAACGGGCGTCAAACGGTCAAATTCATAGCGGACGACCTCAGATTGAGCTGAAACCACCGTGAAACATTCTAATTATTATTCGTGACGTGTACGCGTAGACGGAACGTCAATCGGATGTGCGGTTTGCGCGGTACGACTCAATATTCGTGTTTTAAGTGATGCACGCGCTTCGTAAACGCGCGTGAGGGTGGTCCAAACAGGCCGAACGATTTCGGAATGGCCTGAAATCAGACGACAAATACGGGTGAGTGATTTATGAAGTGGTCGAGCAGACGTCACGTCAATCGGACGTGCCGTGTGCCCGCGGTGACCGACAACGCAGTTCTGGTGTCATAAACGGCCAAAACGGGCGTCCAACGGTCAAATTCATAGAGGACGACCTCAGATTGAGCTGAAACCACCGTTGAACATTCTAATTATTATTCGTGACGTGTACGCGCAGACGGCACGTCAATTGGATGTGCGGTTTGCACGGTACGGCTCAATATTCGTATTTTAAGTGATGCGTGCGCTTCGTAAACGCGCGCGAGGGGGTCCAAACGGGACGAACGAAGTCGGAATGGCATGAAATCAGATGACAAATACGGGACAGTGATTTCTGGAGTGGTCAAGCAGACGGCACGTCAATCGGACGTGCCGTGTGCCCGCGGTGACCGACAACGCAGTTCTGGTGTCATAAACGGCCAAAACGGGCGTCAAACGGTCAAATTCACAGCGGACGACCTTGGATTGACTTGAAACCACTGTGCAACATTCTAATTATTATTCGTGATGTGTACGCGCAGACGGCACGCCAATCGGACCTGCGGTTTGCGCGGTACGGCTCAATATTCATGTTTTAAGTGATGCGCGCGCTTCGTAAACGCGCGTGAGGGGGGTCCAAACGGGCCGAACGAAGTCGGAATGAACTGAAATCAGACGAAAAATACGGGACAATGATTTCTGAAGTGTTCGAGCAGACGACACGTTAATCGGACGTGCGGTGTGCCCGCGGTGACCGACAACGCAGTTCTGGTGTCATAAACGGCCAAAACGGGCGTCCAATGGTCAAATTCATAGCGGACAACCTCAGATTGATCTGAAACCACCGTTCAACATTCTAATTATTATTCGTGATGTGTACACATAGAAGGAATGTCAATAGGACATGCGGTTTGCACGGTATGACTCAATATTCGTATTTTAAGTGATGCACGCGCTTCGTAAACGCACGTGAGGGGGGTCCAAATAGGCCGAACGAAGTCGGAATGACCTGAAATCAGACGAAAAATACGGGTGAGTGATTTATGAAGTGGTTGAGCAGAAGACACGTCAATCGGACGTGCCGTGTGCCCGCGGTGACCGACAAAGCAGTTCTGGTGTCATAAACGGCCAAAACGGGCGTCAAACGGTCAAATTCATAGCGGACGACCTCAGATTAAGCTGAAACCACCGTGAAACATTATAATTACTATTCGTGACGTGTACGCGCAGACGTCACGTCAATCGGACGTGCGATTTGCGCGGTATGGCTCAATATTCACATTTTAAGTGATGCGCGCGCTTCGTAAACGCGCGTGAGGGGGGTCCAAACGGGCCGAACGAAGTCGGAATGGCCTAAAATCAGACGAAAAATACCGGTGAGTGATTTCTGAAGTGGTCGAGTAGACGACACGTCAATTGGACGTGCCATGTGCCCGCGGTGACCGACAACGCAGTTCTGGTGTCATAAACGGCCAAAACGGGCGTCAAACGGTCAAATTCATAGCGGAAGACCTCGGATTGAGCTGAAACCACCGTGAAACATTCTAATTATTATTAGTGACATGTACGCGCAGACGGAACGTCAATCGGACGTGCGGTTTGTGCGGTACGGCTCAATATTTGTGTTTTAAGTGATGCGCGCGCTTCGTAAACGCGCGTGAGGGTGGTCCAAACGGGCCGAACGATTTCGGAATGGCCTGAAATCAGACAAAAAATACGGGTGAGTGATTTATGAAATGGTCGAGTAGACGACACATCAATCGGATGTGCCGTGTGCCCACGGTGACCGACAATGCAGTTCTGGGGTCATAAACGGCCAAAACGGGCGTCCAACGGTCAAATTCATAGCGGACGACCTCGGATTGACCTGAAACCACCGTGAAACATTATAATTATTATTCGTGATATGTACTCGCAGACGGCACATCAATCGGACATGCGGTTTGCGCGGTACGTCTCAATATTCATGTTTTAAGTGATGCGCGCGCTTCGTAAACGCGCGTGAGGGTGGTCCAAACAGGCCGAACGATTTCGGAATGGCCTGAAATCAGACGAAAAATACGGGTGAGTGATTTATGAAGTGGTCGAGCAGACGGCATGTGGAAGTTTCCATTTATTTTTACTAATACGCACAGGATGCAATTCTGGTCTGATGCCCCAATCCACCAAGTCACGTCGAGATCGTAAATCATCTTTTGTCTTCCCCTTGACATTTAGAAGAACTGAAAGCAACATTTCACATATATTCTTTTCAATATGCATTACGTCTAAGCAATGACGTAGAAAATTGGTTGACCAATAAGGCAAATCAAAAAAGATACTCCTCTTCCTCCAATTGTAACAGGTTTCTGTGGAACCATTCTTTCTCTTTCCTGATTTCATTTGACCCTTCCCGAACGAAAAACTGAAATCTTTCAATTCATTAAGCACATCAGTTCCAGACATATGCTGAGGTGGATCATCGGTCTCTATAGTATTATCAAATCTTCGACGATTCATTCTATATGGATGATCCTTTGGCAAAAATCGTCGATGTCCCATAAAACTGAAACTACAACGATGTTTCAGTCTTCTGGATCGTGTATTCTTCATACAAACTGGACATGACAGTTTTCCCTTCGTGCTCCATCCAGACATCATTGCATAAGCCGAAAAATCATTGATCGTCCACATAAGCGCAGCACGCATCTGAAATATGTCTTTCGAACATGCATCGTATGTGCGCACACCCACATCCCAAAGAAGTTTCAACTCTTTTATTAAAGGTTGCATATATACATCAATATCAATGCCGGGATCAGAAGGACCAGATATGAGTATACTCATGAAAGTGAAAGATTTTTTTCATACACAACCATAGTGGAAGATTATAAATGTGTATAAAAATTGGCCATGTGCTGTGCGAAGTAAGCATCTGCCCAAACGGATTAAAACCGTCGCATGAAAGACCCAGCCTCACATTACGCACGTCAGCTGCAAAATCAGGATGTCGAGCATCAAATCTCTTCCATGCAAATCCATCTGCAGGATGAACCAACTCATCATTAGTCTTCTTTCTCTCAGTATCATGCCATCTCATTTTTATTGATATTCCATCAGACATAAAAAGATTCTGGAGTCTGGGGATCAATGGAAAGTGCCACATTACTTTCTGTGGAACGCGGGATGGTGTTCCATCAGATTTTGACTTCCAGCGGGATGTGCCACATTTTATACATTCATTTCGTTCAGTGGTTTCTTCCCAGAATAAACTGCAACCTTTCGGGCAAGCATGAATTTTGTTTCTGGAAAATCCAAGTTCTTCAACTAACTTCCATGCCATATAGTGGTTTGAGGGAATATCTGCATCATCTATAAGTAAATCCTTCAAGAGGGTAAGAATGTAATCGATTGCTGTATTAGAAATCCCATACATAGTTTTTCCATGAAACAATCGGATTAAAAATTCCAGCTTTTTCATTTTATCGCATTGTCGATATACTGGAGTCGTGGCAGCATCATTCAATTTTTTCACCCTATCAATATCATCATTTTCACTAGATGCATTAGTTTTCCTCATATCGACGTCTTCTTGAGTCGAAATCCTTTCTTTTTTATGATGACGAATAAACAGAAACCGATCATCTAACAAATTATCCATTCCAGTCCTTTCATTTCGATCATCACCAATTTGAGATTTCATTTTCTCCCCATTGTGATACCACACAAAGTAGTTTGCTTGAAAACCATTTTTGGTTATGTGGTAGCTGACTTCTTCACGACTCAACCAAGGTCTACCAACACAATTGGAACATGGGCAGTGTATTCCACCACTATCTGAAGCATTGTGAAATGAAAAATCTATAAATCTCTCCAAATTGTTTTGAAAATCGCTTGAGATACAATCGGTTTCATACATCCAACTTCTGTCCATTCTGTAAAAAGAATTCATATAAGTCATTTTGTCATAAACAATTCAATAGGATTGAACTTTAATAGAAAATAAATTTAAGTAAACGATAAAGGAAGAAAATAATCATGGTATCAACTACACATGTGAAAAAAACATACTAATGTGTTATTGAAAAAATGTAAAACCAACAAGAACTTAATGTGTTATCACATCAGAGCATGCCTCATCCCATAACCATATTAGTAGGGTATCCTCATATGCGATTTACCTTTTTGAATTAATATGCACTTCCTCACCAGGTACCTGAGTAGATTTCATAGATATAATCATCTCACATCCTGTAAGGCTTCCATTATGTATGATCTGCAGAATAATTTGTGTGATCATGAATCATGCATGGGATCTTCCCATGATCACTACAGATTATGAGAAGGAATTATGATAGGTCACGTGAAGAACATCAAACACATATTTTAGATAATTTGAGACATAATATAATAAAATAATGTATAAATCTATGGAATTTGGGATAAAAGGTGGGTTGTCCACGGGGGTCGATGATGTTCGGACGGGGGGTTCACGAGAGAACGACCACCCCCTGTGGCCAGCCCACCCACCCCCCTGGACAGCCCGCCCACCCCTCCTTGACAGCCCGGCCACCCCCGTGGACAGCCCGTCCACCCTTGTGGACAGACCGCCCACCCCCATACCCACCTGGACACCCCGTACCCCCCTGGGATAGCCCCATCCACCCTCCCAAACAGCCCACACCACCCTCCCCTGCAACCCCACCACCACCACCTAGACATACCAACCTCCCTGGACACCCCACACACCCCTCCCCCACCAGGACACCCCACCCAGACCCCCAGGACAGCCCACACCCCCTGGACAGCCCCGCCCACCCCCGTGGATAGCCTTTCCCACCCTCGTGGACAGCCCCGCCCACCCCCATGGACAGTCCAACCCCGTGGACACCCCCTACCCCCTAGACAGCCCATCCACCCCGTGGACAGCCCACCCACCCCCCTCGACACCCCTTCTCCCTATGAACAGCCCCCACACCCTTGGATAGCCCTCCCACCCCCCTGGACACCCCTACCCCTTGTGGCCAGCCCACCCACCCACCCTGGACAGCCCGCCCACCCCTCCTTAACAGCCCGACCACCCCCGTGGACAGCCCGTCCACCCTTGTGGACAGCCCGCCCACCCCCGTACCCCCCTGGACACCCCGTACCCCCCGGTATAGCCCCACCAACCCTCCCAAACAGCCCACACCCCCCTACCCTGCAACCCCACCACCACCACCTAGACATACCAACCCCCCTGGACACCCCACACACCCCTCCCCCACCAGGACACCCCACCCAGACCCCCAGGACAGCCCACACCCCCTGGACAGCCCCAACAACCCCCGTGGACAGCCTTTCCCACCCCCGTGGACAGCCCCCCCCCCCCCCCGTGGACAACCCACCCACCCCCGTGGACGCCCCCTACCCCCTAGATAGCCCAAACACCCCCGTGGACAGCCTACCCACCCCCCTCGACACCCCTTCTCCCTATGGATAGCCCCCACCCCCCTTGGATAGCCCGCCCACCCCCCTGGACACCCCTACCCCTGTGGCCAGCCCACCCACCCCACCTGGACAGCCCGCCCACGCCTCCTTGATAGCTCGACCACCCCCGTGGACAGCCCGTCCACCCTTGTGGACAGCCCGACCACCCCCGTACCCCCCTGGATAGCCCCACCCACCCTCCCAAACAGCCCACACCCCCCTTCCCTGCAACCCCACCACCACCACCTAGACATACCACCCCACCTGGACACCCCACACACCCCTCCCCCACCAGGATACCCCACCCAGACCCCCAGGACAGCCCACACCCCCTAGAGAGCCCCGCCCACCCCCGTGGACACCCCCTACCCCCTAGACAGCCCAACCATCCTCGTGGACAGCCCACCCACCCCCCCTCAACACCCCTTCTCCCTATGGACAGCCCCCCACCCCCTTGAATAGCCCGCACACCCCCTAGACACCCCTACCCCCCGTGGCCAGCCCGCCCACCCCCCCTGGACAGCCCGCCCACCCCTCCTTGACAGCCCGACCACCCCCGTGGATAGACCGTCCCCCCTTGTGGACAACCCGCCCACCCCCGTACCCCCCTGGACACCCCGTACCCCCCCTAGATAGCCCCGCCCACCCTCCCAAACATCCCAAACCCCCTCCCCTGCAACCCCATCACCACCACCTAGACATACCACCCCCCTAGACACCCCACACACCCCTCCCCCACCAGGACACCCCACCCAGACCCCCAGGACAACCCACACCCCCTAGACAGCCCCGCCCACCCCGTGGACAGCCTTTCCCACCCCCGTGGACACCCCCGCCCACCCCCGTGGACAACCCACCCACCCCCGCGGACACCCCCTACCCCCACAATCCATTATCCAAAACATATCAAATTGGTTTGAACACAATCCATAATTCCCACAATCCATTATCCAAAACATGTAAACGTTCACGATAGCCTCCCCCAACTCTGATTTACATGTTTTGAACACTCTCCTTCCAAACATAGAAAATAAAAACATTAAATAAGTCTTCACAAACACAAACAATATCCTATTTAGATATTAATTTCAATAATCAATTAAACCACCAACACCTGGAAAAAATCTATTCATTAAAACAACTACACCAATATGGTTGAGGTCAAATTTTACCTATTCATATGGGGGTGTACCTGTTGGGATGGGGGGTGCTGGTGTTCGGATTCGCGAGAACAGTGGATTCGGATGGGGTTCGCGAGAGCACCAGAGCGAATAGATTAGGGCTCTGACCGAATGGGGAGAGGAGATCGCGATCTGGAATTTGGGGGAAACCTTTGCCAACGGTTTATAAAAACCGTTGGCAAAGGCACACATTTCCCAACGGTTCACTGGAACCGTTGGGAAATGTGTGAGTTTAGCACCCCTTTCCCAACGGTTCCAGTGAACCGTTGGGAAAGGTGTGAGTTTTTTCCAACGGTTCCAGTGAATCGTTGGGAAATGTGTGAGTTTAGCACCCTTTCCCAACGGTTCCAGTGAACCTTTGGGAAAGGGTCCACCGAAATTCTCTTTGCCAATGGTTTTGTTAAACCGTTGGAAAAGGATCACTATACCAACGGTTTAAGTAAATCGTTGGTATAATACCTTTGGGAAAAGACTAAATTCCAGTAGTGAGAAAATATCTTATAGTTCCTTTGTGAAGTATAGGTGCTTATTCAAAAGTTTTGACACATATGAAATTGGATATTCATTACCTAATCATCCTTATCACTCATATATCAATGAGAATCCATCCTTATATTAATTATTGAATTTTGGACATTAACCATATTCACATTGTTAATTAGGATTCATAATATTTGGTTCAGTATAATCATAATTTTTCTCAATCATGTTATTATATAATTTTTTTTTCATTGGAAAAATATCCAAATATTCCATAAAAATAACTCTAAAAAATATTCCATTTTTCTAGGTACATTATAAAAAACAAAAGGAGCTAACTTGAGTGAAGAAAAATTAACACCATAACAGAAATGTTATAAGATAATTACATGATAATGTATAACTCTTTTGAAACATCAAATTAGATTTGTGTTCAAAATAAATCACTCTGAATTAAATCTAGGTTTATTTAGGCTGGAAATTTTTTATTATACTACCAAATTCATCAATATAATAAACCCTTCATAAAGGACTGTAAATATAATTTTATTTACCAAATATTATCCCTCCATAGTATCTGTCAATATGGGTATTATTATCCAAAACACTATGAACTGGAGTGAATATTGGGATGACACTAAACGTACATTTTTTAGGGTGATTACACATATGTGAGTATATGATATTGTTGAATCCACATACCAGTACCCAGTTATGAATTACTAAGATAACAAAAAAATATTTATTTTAATATTTCATTCTATTCAAAAAATTATCCCATTAATTGTCACTAAATATATCTTATCTTATTTCCTAAACAAATGAAAATATTTCTTTATAATTATGTATACTTATACATATCCAATATAATTATCCTAATTGTGTGATAAATCATGATCATTTTTAACTAGTTTCATAATAGTGATTTTTTCATCCTGATTCTCCCAAATTTCATTTTTTACCAAATCAGAAAGGGTGCTGTAATTGAATTTTTAAAATTATTTAATGTGTTGTAATTCAATTCTATTGGTTTTTTGGTTATGATCATTGATGATTAAATCCTCAATGAACATATTTAATTGATTTTGAATGAATTAAATATGGCAACATAATAAATGAGATCAATATTAATGTTACCATTCTGAAAAAAAGTAGAATAATTGTTAATTTTTTATATCATATATTACGAGTAATTAATTTCTCATAGTCATCCATAATATAATTTTTTTATTTTTTAAATAGATGGATGGACTGACCCAAACATGAACATAAAATAATTAAGGGACAAGTATCTTTATTAAGTAGATTCATTTATAATAATTTATTTATTATAGATGATAAATGATATTTTTTACATACATTTAAAATTTTCAAACATAATTTATTATTTTTTAATAAATAAAATACAATATTTTTGAAATATGAGATATGTTACCTCATATAAGTGACAATTAGTACAAACACACAAATGATGCTTTATTTCTTTTAATGGAAGAAGGGAAATCTGTTTAATGATTATTTATACAATATAATAGAATTAAGTATTATATAAATAAAAAATTAATCATATAATATTTTAAAAAATATACTTTAAATAGAATTATTACAAAGAGAAAACTTTTGGGTAATATTAGTACATATATTTAGAACATTGAGATTCCGCTAGAGGACTACATAAAAAATGAGAAATTAAGAAAAATATATTTTATAGATTCTTATATAATTTTGTTATTATTCTAGGTGAATTAAAGTGTTTATATTTTCAAGATGACTCTGAAATTTTGGACTAGTATTTAAGCGGTGGTGAGAGGTCCCTTTTAAAAGTGATTGGAATGTAAGTTTTAAAATTATTTGATCTTATCATAAAGAGAGAAAATCATTCACATGTCAATTAGAAACAAAATTATAGAATAATGGAATATATATATGGTTTTGTTAATAAAAAACATAACCAATCATTTAGAAACATGTCTTTTAGATTATAGGAATTTTACCTGTCTAGTTAGTCGTCTATAACCTTTTGGATTTTGAAATAATAACTACATTTTTTTATAAATCCATGTCTATGAATAAAAATAAAATGTTCCACTTTTATATAATATGGTTATTATAGTTCCATATTTAAAATTTATTTTATTATATTAATTTTTTTTAAAGTTAAACAAATATTAAAATAAAAAATATATATTGTTTTAAAATGGAAATTGTAAATTAAATAACATATAATTCATAATATCGGACTTGGGATATTAAAATAATGTCCATATTTTTTATTTTTAATTGTATTATATAAAATAAATAATTTTTTACCTAAATTTTTTCATATATTAATAACTCCTACAATTATACTTATAATTTCATAAAAGTCATTGTATTAATAAAAATGGTATTCTATATTATACACCAAAAAATTAATTTTAAAAATTTACAAAAAATAATGCTCAACATATTTTGAAAATATAAATCTAAAATTGATATTTATTTTAACTAATTCAAATTATAATCTCTATAAATTTTATTTTTTAAAACATATAATATTTAATGAAAAAAATATTTTATAGAAATATATTGATTTAAATCTTTTAGTTCTCTATTAACTATTTTGAACAGGTTTCAAGTTGACTAAATCCATTTTATTTACTTATGTTTTTATTTTTCATAAATTTTATTTAAAAAATACATGAATATATCATTATTTATTAGTGTTGTGTGTGTAGAAATCCGTTGAACACATTATATTTATTTAATGTAATGATATATCATAAAATAACATGGAATCACATTTTACCCTCTTTGGAAAATTGTATATTCAAAATATTAACCATTAAGAATTAATTGAAATAGTTAATGAAATCTAAAATAGATACATAACTGATGTTATATTTTCAAATGAGGTGTATACCTTAATATAATAGTTATGACTATAAATCACATGTTTTACCCTCATAAAATTAACTGTTTTATTTATCTTTCCTTATAATATTTTCTTCTATTTAACTTCATTACCAAAAAAAATTCTAGTTCCATTGAGACACACCCTTGGGTGCTTCTTCATGTATTTTTGACCCATATGAAATTGGGTATTCATTACTTCATTTTCTCCATAACATGAATTTCCATAAAACTATATCCTTTTCTTCATTTATTTGTTTGGAATTTCAACTATGGTCACACTATTGACAATGATTCATGATATATAGTTCAGAATAGTCACAAGATTTATCATTTCATTTCATATGACTTTTGGTTGTTCATTGGGAAAATATCTATATTGTCTATGGAACCCACTATTAACTTTATTCCTTCAGGATTCATACCCTACTAAAAAAAAATAAGAAAACACGTGAGATGAATAATTATATACCTAAGATAAATATTGTAATATAATTAAATGATAATTTATTACACTTTCAAACCATCACATTAGATTGTAGTTAAATTTAAATAACTAACGGTTCAATATAGAGTTATTTATGTTGGGTTTTCTAATATTCCATAACCTAAATATTTATCATAATAAATCCTTCATAGTTTATTTTAAATATAATTTAATTAACTTAAGAATATCAATTGAGAGTGTATAGATGGTGTGAATCCTTTATCCCACTCATTGTGCACTACTATGAAGATTGTTATGTTACCCAACCAACCTTTTTAGGGTGATTACCCATAGGTTCATCAATTCCATAGTTATATCCACTTGATCATATCCAAAAAAGGATGTAATTTCATAGAAAACCACTAAATATTCAATTTCATAACACATTAGTTTTTTATTGTATATTTATATTTATCGCTTATACATATCCCAATGATTTTATCAAAATATATCTCGTCTTAATCCATAAAAAATAAATATTACCTCAACTAACATAAAATCACCATTCATTGTTTATAATTTATTTTTACCTAACCTACTATAAATAAAAAAGTGTAGAATATTAATATATATGGGGTTGAACCCATGAGGATACATGAATCCCAATGATGTTCGTAGAACTAATTTTAAGGTCTCCTTAATCTAGTCATGAAATTAATAATGAAATTAAATAAACTATATTAAATATAAAAAATTTATATTAATAAGAACTAAGATTATACTATACAAAAGATATCTCAAAGGGGATAAAAGGAGGGGACTTATGTCTGGAAAAAAAATTCCTTTCCAATAACGATTCCACTTTAGTCATGAATTAAATCTAATTAAACACTAGGGGATTAAAGAACATCATTATAATATAATAATATCGATTATTACAATATTTTATTGGGAATATAAATAAAGAATCACAACCATAAAGAATGAATATTATATTAGTTTTATAAACTACATGGACACTCTAATTTAAAATTATATCTGAAAACATAAAATACAACATAATACATTATTTGATTACACCATTATATCCTTTATCATATCCTAAAATTTTAATCACAATATACTTCTTGGTATCATAGGAATAATGAGACAATAGAAAGGGGTGATCTCTGATGCTTAGTAAGGGTATCTGTACAACAAAATCTATCATGAATTAATAAGTATAAACAATATTGAAAGATAAACAACCAAAACACATTCCATTTAAATAAAAATACGAGTATAATATGGAAGGAAAAAATGATGACCAAATAATATATATAAACAATAACATGATCCCATGATTTATCCACATATATTATAAATGAATGAATAATTAAATAGACATTGATAACTAAATTCCTAATGATTGATTTCACAATTTTAGACATCTAAAACATACATTCATGGAATCATCTATGACATCTTCAAATAGGATCAAGAACTTATTCCCGGACTTTGGAATTAATGCTTAATGCATGAAAAAACACAATACAGTTTTTTTCTAATAATTACTAATGTATCAAGGGGAAATAGAAGGCCCCGCCCATAATTTACTATGTTCAATACATTCCTGGTATGAATATATAATAAAAATGAATCATTATTCCTTATCAACATCTATAACTATCCGTATTGAATGAACATGTAATATGAAATTGAAATTCTTCTCTAGCCATACTGATGAGAAAAAACCACTGAAAGATGATAAATAATATCATTAAATTACATCTTCAAAAAAATATTCCACAAAGTATATTTTCATGAATTAAAATACATTAAATAGATTAATGGAATATTTCATGAGTATAATATACTTTTTTAGTTTAAAAATAATTTTTTAAATCTAAAGACTATGCCTGCAATAAAGAAAATAATTTCATTGATAAAAAATTGAAAACATTTAATGTAATATATAAAAAATTGAGGTTTCATGATGTCAATAAATCACATTTATTCAGTGTATGTTAAAAATCATTTCTCTCACACATGGTAAGAAAATTCAATAATGAAATCATTTAGAAAATGATTGGAATATTTCATTTAAAACATTTGTAAATTGTAAGAAAAATGGTAAAAAAATAAATTTATAATATTATTGGATAATAGTAAAAAAATTGAATATTCTATGAGAAATTATGGGTATAGAAGATAATTATCCTTAGTTTATACTTAAAAATCGTGAATAATGATGAGATTTTGAAATAAACTCTTACCACATTGGGAAAATTTGAATCTTAATCACTATAAACTTGATAAATTAAAATTAAACTTTAAATAGCTTGAATAAATAGATATTAATGATATAATATTTCAAATGGGTAGGGAATACATCATAAAAAATAAATTATTGGTGAATATGGAATTTTCTACACAGAGGTAATAGTGAGATCAGAAACCCATACCTTAAGTTCAACATCATTCATATGAATTACAAAATCCACTATAATAAATATATATTTATTTTAATTATATTGTAGAACTATACACAAATATATAATACCATATTTTATTTACTTATAATATTTTATTACCCATTTATTATTAATTAATTTTTAACTTATTTTTTGGTTGGTAGATACTTCATTTTTTATGTATGTTTTGATTCGATGGTTCCAATTATTTTAATTGAACATGGATAAGTAATCTCTATAATTATCACTAAAAATATCTTATATATTCATTATATATATATATTTATATTATTCCATAGAATAAAGAGATATAAAATAATGTAATCTTTAATGAAGATAATAAGATTTTTGTATGTGTGAACGTTTGTTTCACATTTCAATGGAGGGAATGAAATGAAGATGAAAATAAATAATATTCTAAAATCCTATTTATTTTTTAAATATCATATATTACCATTATATCCATATATATAACCATCTATGTAATGTGGTGATGAAAGAAATAATTACACCGCTGCGTGGTGATGGTATGACATTCTTACGCACGTGTGATATTTTCACTTTTTAGAGGACGGGGAAGAGTTTAAATATGGATTTCCCATAATCATTATAACATATTAATATATATATTATTATTTTTTTATTATTTTTGTGTTATATAATCATGTGAATATTAAGTATAAGAATCAATAATCTTGAAAGATTTAGTAAATATGATTAACACTTCTTCAGAGAAATCTCTTAAAATATCTTTTTAAAAGACGTATGGTTGCTATTTTGGATGATGTAGAACCTCAAGAACTATAATATGGTTGTGGTGATGATTAATGTTAATGTTTTTTACTGATATATGGTGTAATTTTTTTGTAAATAAGTGAAGTGGATCCCTTTTATAATTGAGTAGATGGGCATTCTTGGAATTTTTTGTAAATTGTTAAATTAATATAATTTCTTATCATTGCCAAATGGATCAAAATTGATATAATTTTAATAAAACGAAATTTGTAGTCAAAATATTTTCACCTAATAAAATTTGGAGTCTTTTTAGATATTTTTTCACTGATATCAATTAGTTTTTACCCCTCGTTAACCCAATTGATAATTACCATACTAATAAAATTTTCTACTCTTTAAGGGTAAATAATGTTATTATAAAATTAAAAAACACTCATAAATAAAAAATGGTGTATTTAATAACCTGTATTTAATTTTTTTAATTTAGTATTTTTTGTGAACTTTATATCAATAAAAAAATATTATTTAATATAAAATATCAACATTGTCTACATTTTGAACGATTAATTACTTTGCATTAATTATATGAGGACAACAATTATAATTGTAAAAAATATTTATATCCCTAAAATATCATTTTAATCTTTAAAATATATTTATTATATTATTTAATTAAAATTATATTACATTTATTATTTTAAAAATCATTTATTTTATTTTTTCTTTAATTGAATACTTATTATGTCACTATTGTTTAAGTATTTAAAATAAATATTCCTTCACTAAAAATTGAAAATAAAATACCATGATTATGATATATATTTTTTATTTTTAATTAGTATTTATAATCTTGCATATCCTCAAGATAACCCCATTATGAAAATATTACAGTTTTTAAAATAAGAGTGTGACATGTTTGACATGTTTGACTTTTCTGAAATAAAACTTTACAATGGTAATAGTCTCAACTGAATGGAAATAAAATTTCATATAACTATATAGATGATGATTATGGATGAAATGGTACTATATAATACCATTAAGTAAATTTTTAGGGTTATTTTATAGTCCATGACATTTTATTTGAATCATTAATTACCCGATTTAACGTTTATCGTGGTAAAAAAGTATTAAAGTTATTATTCAGTTTGAAAAAAAGGAACCTATTCAAAAAAATTAGACATCCTAACTCAAAATATGGAATCCATTTTTAAAAATCCTTGACATATAAGATGAATAATTTAATTACAAATTAAACCAAATTAATGAAATGAAAAATTGTTTTCCAGAAAAATGTCATTGTTTGTGTCTAACCATATTTTATTCCAAATTAAACCATGAAATTTATTTTAATTAAATTAATTGGTTTACTAATAGTATAATATATCTAAATTTACTTTGAAAACACTTTCAAATAAAATATACCCTTTCAAATGGTTGAAACAAATATATGGTTTCTAATAAAAATATTTATTTTTCACTATTCAAAGGAAAATAAATCATTTCAGGAAAATTTTAAAACATCACCAAAATATAACATTGATATTATTATTTAAAAAATAATTTTATTTTTAAAAAATAAAATTTATATACATTCCATATTTTTGTTAAAATGTTTTCTAGTTAAATATTTTTAATTAAAATATAATTTTAAAGTATAAAATTAATTTTCTACAAAATTGGTACTTATTTTGTTATAATTAATTAGTAAATTTTTATTAATTAGGTATTTTATATGTTTAATAATTTAGTTAAAAAATTTTATACCCTTTAATTTAACATCTATGTTATAATTTCAGTATTTAAATATTATTTTCTGATTTTTTTGAACATTTGCTTTTTATGTGTATATACTATAGAACGTGATGAAATTTTAAAATATCAGAGTTAAATGAATCATTATCTATAATGAAGATTAAATTAAAAAACATATTGTAACATTTTTTTGTGTTACATTCTCTTTTATACTTTTTGTTTCGTTTCATATAAGATTTTGATTATGATATTCCTCTTAAAATATCAAGGTGTTGTATTCTTACCCATTAAATAAAAACCATACTCATAATTTAATCATGATCTCAATAATTGATATTTTTACATTTGAAATATTGTTCATGAATTCCATCATTTTTATAAGGGTTAATAAAACATCCTATCAATGAAAGATATGGGGAAGTACAATGTTTATCTAAAATATTCCCATAATTATGTTTCCAAAAATAAGAACACAGGTGGGATGTAAATATATAGATATAAATGAAAATTGCATTCTTGAAGAAATTATTCTGTGTGATAGAGGAAATTGACCCAAAAATGTGAAAAATCATGAAAAATTCAAAACCCACAATACCATAAATTAGTGATGTGTCAAAAGACTATTGATTCATCTAATTTGAGGAAAATAGAAAATATTTTGGTTTCAACATCCTTTTCCTATAGTTGATAAATTCTTTCACCTTTTATACTTTGAACATAAGGAAAAATAGTGACATGATATCTTTCTATTTCATTGGAAAATTTTTATCATTTTACGTGGGTTTATCAATTCATAATTAATTTCTTACACTTTGATGTAAATATCCAATACGAATTTTTATTCTAGAATCACTAAAATGAACATTTAACAGATCATTAACTCAACAAAATAACGACAATCCATTCCTCAGGTCTCTAGATTTCTTCCAATACAAAAAATTGTTAACATTAGTTATCAAAAAAAACACCCAAACTTCTACTTAATTCAATCTCTAAATAAATGACCTTATGATTCATCTAAAATCTATCTTCCCAAATTCAATGTAAAATAATTTATAATGAAGGTCACTAAATTTACCAAATGATGTTAACATTAGATTATAAAAACAACATGATGTTACTATTAATGTCTCATATGTGATATTTAAATATCGTTATCACCTTCAAAACATAATGAAAACATGCATTATTATAAAAAGATAATATTTTGTTGATGAATATATTCCTTAAATCCACACATGTAGTAAAATCTAGCAAAGATAACACAAACCATAAAATCAAATACAAATTCCACGGTCACAAATAATATCCTATAAATATCTCATTATAATTATTATCTCAACATAAAGAATATATTAAGTTTTATCTTCCCTCTATCACGTGTTTTCCATAAAGATCAGCAATCCATTGAATAACTTCTCATTTTCAACCTTACTATTCAATATATTCTATAAAATCCTTAAAGATATGTTAATATTGTCTAATCCTTACAGTTTTTATAATTCTTATATCAATAATTTCATTGAAAAAAATACAATTGTAACATTTTTAATGAATCCAAAAACAACCCCATTAAAAATCAAAGTCATTAATAAACTAGTAATTGGGATTCATAATCTTATTTGGTAATACCTTACTCCTTTTATATATAATTTGTATTCTATTTTTTATCAGCAATGCAACACATACTCTTACAACCCAGCTAATTATCTTCATGAGATTTTCCCCAATGAAATTTATTATCATATTACCCGTATTTTACAAATTAAAAAATTCATATGTTGATAATTTTAGAAGTAATCTATTAATATTATCTATTATGTTCACAGAAAATTTTATTTTTCCTTAGTGATGTATTTATTTGTGTTACTGTTTTCCACAAATGAAATATTTTTTGTCTGATTGAGACACTCTTTTCAGTTTCTCATTTCACGTATCTTATATAAAGGAAATAGAGCCTCACTTTCTTAATGGTCTCTATTATTTATGATCCAAGATGATTCTATCAATCTCTTCTTCAGTGAGTTTGAGACTTTTTTGTGGTAAAAATATTTATTCATGATAACTAGTTAGGTATAATCACAACATCTACCAACTTATTCATTATCTCATTTGGTTTCTCATCAACTAATTTTCTATAGAATTAAACATTAACCAAGTTTTTTATAGTTCCATATATTGACTAAAATCCAAAACATTGTGTGAGAAACAATAATCATAGTGGGAAACAATATAGTCATGAACAATCATTTAATTTATTTTTAAATCAAGATAAATTCTTTCCAATATTTTTTAACACTGTTTTATCCTTTATTATTAATTTTAATTATATATTCAGAACATACATGATGGTTCATAATGAAAATTTTAATTAACTAAATCATATCCCTCAGGTGTGTTAGAGAATTTGTGTAGTAAGGCCCATTTACATGTAACATGTAATGACTGAGTTAAGAATAAAATTACATTTTGTGTGTTATCACCCCTAGGTATATCTATAGAAGAACCAAGTCTGCTTTTCATATTCATATTGGGATATATGGATAGTAAAAACAACATGATCTCTATCTTACATTAATGTTAGGATGTTCTTCTACACTAATACTCAATGTTTATAATGGGGTCGTGTTCCCTAATTTGTGTTTTTATAAATTTAGTTCCCAAGGTTTCTACTAAACTTACTATAATACCAACTACAAAGACACATATTCTTTAATTAGAAAGTCATAAGTTACATTTTCTACATTGGAAATAAATATCAGGAAATAAATTCCCTGGTGACTTAATAGTATACCAGTCTTGTTAAAGTTTATACATAATTTAATTTCACAATACAATTGAAAATATAAAATACAACATTTTATATTCTTTGAGTACACTATTATTCCCTTAGTATGTCCGTATATATCAATGAAAAATATATCTTTTTATTAGAGAAAAAATAATACCAATAAAAGGGGTGAGAAGATATGCTTAGAAAGGGTATACATTATGTGGAATCTATCATTAATAATTATGAAAAGAAAATATGGAAGGGTAAATAATAGAAACACACGCCATTAAAAAAACTTTAGAATAATATGGAATGATTAAAGGATGATCAAATGACCCATATAAATAATTACATGAGCTCATAACTTATCCATGTATATTATATGTAATAAATTAATAACATGTAAATAAATAACAAAATATATAATGATATAATGCATAAGGTTGAAAATCTAAAACATACAATCAAGACCTCGATAGAGACATCTTGAAATACCATTATTGACGTGTGCCATGACATCTAAATAAATGGATATAACCTCATCCAAAACCCAAAATATTTAATCCAATGTTTCTTAGCAATGCATATAGGGGTTATACCAAGTCCCTTTATTCACATACTATGTCCAATTAATTCTATATATTGATAAATAATACTTCTAAATCAATACACCATAACAATCAATAACTATTTATATTAGAAGAACTTTTCCTAATGAATATCTATACATTACCCAATTAAAATGATCATAAACCATCAGAAAAAATATGATGAATGGTATCATAAGTATAGATCCTCAACATATGATTCATCAAAGGATGTTGAAATAGATGAAAATAACAGAAATAAATTACTGGAATATTTCTTGAGTAAAATACCCTTTTACATAGAAAATTAATTTTAAAATATGACAAATGTGCATGTAATATATAAATCACTGGGTTGGAAAATAAACTTTCAAAAATGTAATGTATGAATAAATGGATTAAGTATTTTTAATGTTTTATAATTCCATTTATTCCAGGTAAGTTAAAAATTATTCTTTTTACACTTCTTTAATAAACATCACAAACAAAATCATTCAGAAAACAAATGGAATATATATTTAATTTTTTTTGTAAAAAATAGAAATAGATAAAAATAGTTGAGTTTATATAATAATTGGATATTAGTAAAATATTTCTGAAAAAAATTATAAATAATGGAATGGAAGAGAAATAACCTCAACCGATACATAAAAATAAACAATCCCAAAAAATGATTAGATTAGGAAATAAACCTTGAAAACTTTGGTAACTATTGAATCAAAATCCCTAGAAAATAAATAATAAATTAAACAATAAATAACATTAATAAAAAGATATTTATGATATAATAAATCAATGGTACAATATATACACCAAAATAAATAAATAATCGGTGAATAAGGTATATGTCTCATAGAAGTACAAGATTAGATGAGAATCCCTTACCCCAGGTCTGAATTCAGTCAAAAGAATTAAAAAAACATATAAAATGAATATTTATTTATTAAAAATATATTATTGAACCGTAATAATATATATTATACAATATATTATTTACAACTAACATTTTGTCACTCGTTTTTTATCAATTCTTTGTTAAAATCACTCTTTCGAGTATTAACTTCTTTATTTTTTATGTTTGTTTTTATTTCATAGTTTCATTTCGTATACATGATAATGGTTCCATAATCAATATAACATTAATAAAAATATCATATTATTCATTAAAAACATATTTTGAGTTGTTCATAAAATGGAGAGAGTGAAAATGAATTACACCATTCATGGAGACGGTAGGTCGTACGTACGCATGAATGCAATTATCACTTTATAATCATGGAATGAAAGAAATTTGAATAATAAATAATATTTTAATAATATTATTAATTTAAAAAATATTATATATATTAATTAGTTCCATTATTATAAACAGACAAGTATAGTGGTGATGAAAATTGAATTGCGCCGCAATGTCGAGATGATAAGTCAAACATATGCACAAATGATGATTAATCATTTCATATATTGAAAATGAGATAGAATATTGATTTATAATAATCATAATAACACCTTATTATATATTTGATACAATAGATATTATTTTAGTATGGTTATAACACATACATAGGATGTATTAGAATGAATGAACTTGAAAGATTCGGTAAATACTATTACCTCTAATTCGGTGAACTCTCTCTAAATATCTTCTTAAGGGTACTATAGTTATTATTGAGGATGATCTAGAAGCTGAATATATTTCATAATGATGTTCAGAAGTTTAATGATCATCATTTGTTCAAGCTAGATGAATCAATGTGGTATAATTCTGTTAATGAAGGGGTTCCCATTAATAAATGAGTAAATGGGTATTCTAGGAATTTCATAAAATAATAAATAAATATAAATTATATCTCAGGGAAAAAAGGAACATGAATTCTATAATTATAAAATAATTTTAATATAATTCAAAATTATTTCACCCAAAAAAATTTATACATGTTTTCGAATTTTTTCTACCTTATTTTTCAGTTTTAACCCCCTTAACCCTTTTAAAAATTAACGCTCTATTAACATTTTCAACATTAGTTGGGCCTATAATGTTTCTATAATATTTAAAACCGATAAATGGTAACTGTAGATGGAATTAACAATATAACATTATTTTCTATGAATATACAATATTTAGTAATTTTATATCTTTAAATAAAAAATTATTTATTTTAAATAATCAATATTTTAAATATGTAGAACTATTCATTACATTAACCTAAATAATTTCAAGAAAACCATTATAATTATAGAAAAATTATAATAACTCTATAATTTTATAGTAATATTGAAATTTCATGTATTAAATTGTTTTTCCCAAATTATATTAATTTTAATATATTAAATATCATATGTTTTATTTTTCTATTAATTAAATAATTACTAATCCATCATTGTATAATAATTTAAGATATTATTTCATCACTAAATAGTAAAAATAAATTAGAATTAGAAATAAAAATATTTTAGTTTTAAAAATACTATTTATAGTTGAAAATATCTTTTGGATGACCACATATTAAAAATATTATATTAATTAAAAAAACGTGTGACATGTTTGACTTTTCTAGAAGAAAATAAAATAATGGTAATAATCTCATAAAAATGGTAATAAAATTCCATATAATAAAATATTTAATAGTTATGAATGAACAAGACTCATGAAAAAATATTAATTCAAGTTTTAGGGACATATTTTAGTCCATTTCATTTTATTTTAACATTATTTACCGAATTTAACATTAAGCGATGTGAGTAAAATTAAAATGGTTACTATTTATATTGACAAAAAATAAATGGAAAATATAAAATAAATATGTACTCTTGAATAAAAATATAAAACCCAATTTTCAAACATAAAAACACAATATTGGATGAAATTAATTTAAAATTATACTATAAAACCCCCATAAAATAGTTTTTAATAAAAAATTTCTTTATGTATAACTTTTTTGATAACAAATTCAAATAATAAATTTATTAAAATGAACATAATTTTATTATTAATTATATTATATAACTATATTTACATTGAAATCATTTTAAAATTTAATAGAACTTTGGAAATGTTTGAAACAAAAATATAGTTTGAAACAAAAATATAGTTTCAATAAAAACTTGTATTTTTCAATATTCAAAATAAAATAAATCTTCTCAAAAAATTTAAACATTTCACTAAATTATTTTTTGATATGATAATTTTTAAAAAGATATTAATTTTATAAAATCCACCTTATATACATTCCTTAATTTAATTAAAATATTTTCTGAATTAAAAACATTTTTTATGAATTTTTTTGAAGCATAAAATTACATTACTGAAAATATAGTATGAATTCTAAGACCATTAATCAAAAAAATGTACCGATTAAGACCATTATATATATATATATCATAATTTGGTTAACACTATTCATAACCTCGACATTGACTTCTATTTTATCATAATAATATTTAAATAGTATTATTCCCTTCATTGAAGCTTAGTGTTGCGTTTTGAATATGCTATCAAAAATAGCGCTACGTTAAAATCATAGGGTTGTGTGCAAAAAAAGATATAAAAAAGGTTATATATATTAAAAATACATAACATAAAATATTGGTTTGTCACATTATATTCTTATATTTTTATTTCATGTCATATACGGTATTGAATATGTTGTTCCTCATTTAAAATTTCTAGAAGATATAGTGTGACTCCCTGAATTAAATTTTCCTACCTCTCTTACTAAATATGACTACATTAGATATCCAAACCCTCTTTCAAGATGATCTTTTAAAAAAAGGGTATTAGGTTCAATATCTAAGTGAAAAATGATGTTATACTGGCTATCACCTTCTACTTCTCATAATTGAATGGGGTGTCTTAACCTAATCAAAATTCCTCTCGCTAGAAGACGAGGGGATAAAGTAACAAAATAATAATGAAATTTAATTAAATTTTAGTTTCAAGAATTCATAAATCTTGATTAATGTATATAATTTCATTCACATCCACATCAAACAAACCCACCATTTTTAGTGAAATTATATTGTCATCGTTGGTCGTTTGTTGTCCATATATGAACTATAATCATAGATGAGGGAATTTAAATTATTAAACAAAAATAAATTATTTTCACAATAAGAGGAAATAAATTTAATTCATCAAAATACAAGTTCAATCAATACGCTATAAAAAATAAAATAAAATAAAATAAACTATGTTTCATCTCTGGTGGTTGATGAGGATATTCTTTTCCACTCTCACATTTGAAGATGAAACCTCAATTGATCCATAATTTCTATCCTATAATGTAAATTTATCCTAGCGCAGAATCATATCTCATTTCATCCACAACAAATTCCATGAACCAACATGGGTTCACACAAAACTGGTCACCTGATCTGGCCCGCGATAAGGCCAGAAAGTTGTTCCTGATCCTCTTGCGTCGGAAACTATAGTTAGTCTTCATGGATAAGAAAATTTGGAAATATTCAGCCATGAAATAAAATATATGAACAATATGGACATAATATGTATCATAAAGATGAGAATTAAAAAATCATTAAATAAAATCAATACACCTACGAATCCAGATACAACCATAATGTAAAAAATAGGAAACTGAAACCAAACCAAAACCAAAACTAACCAGAACCAACATGATCACCTTATTTCATCATGGTCACTTCAAAACATAAGATAAACCTGCTCTATAGGAAAACCTAAACACAAAATGAACCAACAAACATCTTAGATCTACTGATACTGAGTGGAATAAGTAGTGTGTTAGAATTGAAAATCATAGTTGGTAGGAACCATATAATCCATTCATTTTCTTTCTTGAAATAGTTCATATACAGTAGTTTGAAATAATTATAATGAAAATATGGTCTGTATCATTGAGATAATCAAGTACAAATTTCCTTTTTTGAAACCCGTTTGGAAATAAATAAAGCCACCATGTTGATAAACAATGAGTGAAAATAAAAGGTGAGATAATTATAAATAATATCGTATAACCAAAAGAACCACAAATAAAGGCTAATGGTATAAGTACAAGCATAATAATACCAATTAAAAAGTTACCAAAGTGTTAGAAAAAAAATGAGTAAATACAGATATTTAATCATGGGAGTTTCCTAAATATCCTAAAAAAAATCCATTGATGCACTCAGTTAAGACATACCACTTGGAATATGGTGGACCTACTTAGTCCCTTACCAACATGGCTTCTCTATTCTATACTCACCAGGGGAAACACCCACTAGGCCTATCCTCTGTCATGGTGGTTCTAATCCATCTAATCATGAGTAAAAAGAAATCATCACATAACACTCTATATGATGTCCATGAATCCCATGAAAATTTTATAATTTAGAACGAGGATGTAATCAAACACTTATAATTAATCACAACATAATGATTCCTCTATGCATGCCTTTCCCAATCCATGAAACACGATATGTGAATTCCCATCATCATATAGATTACCATAGGGGTTACCTTCATACATAGAAACTTACTAATGTTTCAACCAGGATGACACACCATGTTAATGTAAACCCAGTTTCTAAAATATCACATGGTACCAACTAGGCCATAACCTTTACAAATCCAAAGGCAATTTCACACAATCTTTAAACATTATTTATGCTCTAAAGATGCGTAACATCCCATTTTACTTTATTTATTTACCAAGGTATGCCTCATGGTTCCAAAAAGTCCACGATTCCAAAAACACATTTGAGACAAACACTTGAATCCATTTAATAAAATATACCATTTAGTGAAATTATATATTTCTAAAAAAACATTGGATTTTATAGTGTAGGATTGGAAAAAAGGGAGGATGAGAGTTTTGAATATCTATTTCAGTATGGCATATTTTTATTGAATTACATTTATATGTGTTTGTGTGTATGTGTGTTTGTACATATGTGAACCTTGGACACATATGGATATCCCCACATCCAATGGAACACAGATGATACACAACAAAAATACCCTAGGATCCAATTAAAGAAAAAAAGTCACATTATAATAAAGCATAAGGGTCCACATACATGCAACAACCCATAGAATGTATGAAACTAACCCATAATTCCCAATTTCTCTTGTCACCTATATTAAAAATCTCGAACAAGGTCAAACATAATATAAAAATAGAAAAATTCATATTAAAAGAATAATTGTAATTTTTTAAAATAGCTGGAACATATGTACATATATAAATAATTAAGAAATTCCATTGAAAATCCATTTTCATCAAATAACGAATATGGTAATAGGATAATATATCAAAATATCACATCTCATACATGAATGAAACATTTAAAAATTATTAAAAAAATCATAGGCATCAAATGGCATGTTTCAGAAAGAAAATTGATAAAAACACTTACCTCAACATTGCGTCAATGTGACAAAACCATCGAAGAAGGGAGAACTAAGACTAAGATTTAAACAACACACCCTAGTATCAAAGAAATCTATCCAATTAAGCTAACCCTCACTCATGGGTTTTTCCAAGGAAGAACCCAACCATGAGTGGACCAAGAAATGAGAGAAGGGGAAGATGAGAGGGGGAATTAACACCAAAATATAAGAATAACGCAACTCAAAGTAAAGAATAAGACTCATACCTAGAGAATGTTCCAATGAGAAGGGAGATCTATGATCCCTATAGTCCACCTCATCCAAATGGTAGTGGATAAATTTGAATTTGTGTTAAAAAAATAGGTGGAAATAAGAATTCTATTATGAATGTTTGTAATTCAGGATGTTTGGATGCACGGATGTCTGAACTATGTGATAACTATCCACACGCTACTTAAAGTAAGGGGTTACCACATGGTATAGATGATTTTTTTGGGATGTAATTCCCCAATAATGAAAAAAATTTCTATCAAAATGGCATCGCCTCTAGCATGATTTTCACACAGTTTATTCTAACTGTGGGCATTTGGGGAACCTTCCCTCACAAACCACACACCGGCTGAATGGTTATCCCTTTACAAAGTAGGTTTGGTGAAAACCTTTTGTAGATCACGCAAGAATAACCTTTCATGAAGAAACTGAACTAGAAATACACAGTACCTTTACTATCCAAAATTTTTCTCATCTAACCATGCACACTAGTGGTTTACTGAGACAAAAAACTAATTGAAACATCCAAAACAAAAAAATTATCATTAAGAACCCAGCCCAAACCTTAATCTAAAGGATAAACAGAAATAAATAAATAAAATAAATGAAAGATTTTGGTTGAAATGTGATAATTCAAAAAATATTCCATTCACAAAAATTCAACCAAAAAATTATTGAATGAAAATGAAACCTAAAAGTAAATGAAACCTAATGAAAACATAGAAAATTATGTGACCTTTTAACTCAATAAGTCACACCTAACCACTTTAATGGAAAAAAACTACAAAGAGAAAGTAAATAAGATCTATTGTCGGTCTCTGTACCATTTAAAAACTAACTATAATAATGACACCACCCCCATAACACCCAACACATGAAATACCCAATGAAAGAATGTAAAATAAAACACTAAACCCAAACTTGACTCATAATTTCAACAATAAAATTAAATATCCAAAATTATTACCACCGAAAACCAAAACATATCTAAAAAATATAACCACTAATGTTTTATAACACAAATTTAAACCAAATAACTATATGAAAATGAGGTCAACAATCCTTTCAAAACAAATAAAGGAAATTTTAAAAAAATGAAAAAAACAATAAATAAAATAATGTTATTCCCAATACAATTATAGGGATAAAAGTTAGGCTAGAAACCCCCACCATACCATGAAATTCATGACACTATGAACATTCTCACTAAGAGGCCTATGGGTGGAGCACTGGTGCCCTGGAACATCTACATCCCATTAGCCATGAGAGAATAGCCTCTGACCAATACTTCCTCTTCTAGAAAATCCATTCGAATATTTTCTCCAGATGACCCAAATGGACACATAATAAAAAAACCTTTAGAGGATGAAGGCAATATGGCTTATAATTCTCAAACAAACCACACTAGAGGAATAATAGCATCTGGTTTAATGGATCAGGTATATGAAAAATCAAAGGGGAGTAAAAAAGAATAGGTTCATGTGAAAAAACCTATTTCATTATGGGGAACATTTAAGAGTTCCAATAGAAATTGTATTTCCAATAGCTAGAAATTTAACTCTACAAACCAAGTCATATTGAAATGTATCATACACTATCATCCTAAATAAAATTTACTAGGGTGAGATAACTTTATCCTGAACTTCTAAATGAAGACCCCAGAACAAAAAAGGGCTTCCATTGATCCTTTATTTCTATATCTAGATTAATAGAATCCATATTTTTAAAATGATCAACATAGTATTTAACTATCATCTGACCCATAATAACATCCAAGAGCTCTTCATCTTTCTTCAAATTCACTTCCACTTGTGTTAATCATTGGATAAAATTGGTCTTAATGAATTCCCAATACAATCTAAATTGAAATGATGATTGAATGATCACCTTACACCAATCTAATCTCATACCCTCAAATAAACCCAAAATAGCTCACACCCCCATAGCTTCGGGAGATCCCAAAGACATGAAAACACTTAATACATCCTCAATACATTTTGAAGCATCTAATAAACCTCAATCAATATGGTAGACTGAAAGAAACCTAGAATAAATCATTTATACCACCCCACTCGGAGTCTAGGAAATGCCAAATATTGGAGGAGACTCCTCAAAATCATCCGAGTACTATCAGGGTGGCACACTCTAGTTTACATGAAAGAGAAAACCAAAAGTTAATCAACATAAAACAAAAAATCAACACAAAAATAAACATTACATCTTAAAAAATATAACCATTAATCAAAATATCGTGAAACAAACCAATGATTCTTTTTCCAAATTCACCATTCCAACTATAAATTCCAAATACATGTTTCTCTAGGGAAACTTTCTAAAAACACCAAAAAAATGCAGATCCAACCCAAACACAAAATACATATTTTAAAATAAAACCATGATCTAAAACCATTTTTCCTTTGAAAAAATTCTTCCAAAAAAAAATTTCCATTCAAAATCAACTCAAAAAATTCAAACCAAAACATAACTCACATTGAAACCTCAGATGTATAGAACTAGTGGTCATTCATAACCCAATCACATGGTTTAGAAGACCATTCCATGGGCATTCACCAACCATTGGTTTTATCATAGACTTTACACTCAATCATTACATGGGTCAGTACTCCATGGATAAACACTATGTTCCACTAGTTCATTCCAATTTCTATTCACCAAACAACACCAACCAAATAAAAACCAATATCATAAATCCAATCTTGAAAATAAAACACTCAAGTCAGGGAATAACCCTTGTAACTCCATGATCATTAAGAGTAATATTCCGCGAAGAAATTACCATAACTTTATACCATGTAAAAGTATTATTATCTCAAAACTACCTAAAACCCCAAATAAAAAATGGGTTATTTGTTGGAATTTTTTCATGACCCAACCTCAGTAAACCATGAACCAGTCACCCGAGCCTGCCCAAGATAAGACCTGAGAGGAATTATAGATTTTCCCAGGATGGAAAATAATATTAGGAATAATGGAATAAAGAATTTTGAATGATTATTATTATTAAATAATAAACATAAACAAGCATGATAGTGTAAACAATATAAAAACAAGAATCCAATAATCACAGAGTATAGTGAATAAATCGAAAGATCTAAAAAACTCCATAGTAGAACAAGATAGAAAACTAAACCAAAACAATAACTGAAACCAATCATAACCAAGATGATAACCCTATAACCTCATGGTCACAACCATCCATAAGATCAACTCTCTTAAAAAGGAAACCATAAAAAAATTGAACATGAAAAATAGATAGGGTCTACCAAAACCAAGTGACACCAGTAGGGTATGATATTAAATTAGTTTATAGGGTAAGAACCATAGAATATATACAAATATTTTCTCAAAATAGTTCTTATACACTTTTTTAAACAAAATAAATTTGATATAGGGTCTTTATCATTGATAAGATAATGTAAGAATTTAATTTTATCGAAACTCAGTTTGAAAACCAAATCTAGACACCACTTTGATAAATAACGAGAGTAATGAAAAACCGAGAAATGTATAAAGAGTTGGGTATAAAAAATAGAGATATAAATAAAGTGGAATAATAAAAGTAAGTGAACATAGTTTAAAAAAAATTGTACCAAAATTGTTGAAAAAGAGAATAGGAACATACATATATGTAATCATGGGAGTTTCCTGAACATCCCTAGAAGAAATCCTTACATATAAATGGTTTGGACCAACCTTATAAAAGATGGTGTATCTTCATAGTCACTAACCAACATGGATTCTATAAACTAGCCTCATCATTGGAAAATTCCACATGGCCTATCCTTTCCAGGGGGGACTAATCCCACTAATCGATTCTAGAATGAAATTGACAATTGACCCTCTATATGACATCTATGATTCCCATGATAATTTTTTTAAGGGTAATGTGGGGTAAAAAAATTAATAGCATTATACATAACTCATCGATTTCTCTTTGCATGCCATTACCAATTCCTAAGACCAACTATTTAAAGGCCCTCTCATCAAAAGTTTGAAAATAGGGATTCCCAACATACGTATAACCTTTAAAATGTACCAACCAGTCCTTCCCATTATGTAAATTCAAATTCAATATCTAAAAACTCAAAAAGTTCAAATTGAGACTTATACATTCCAAATAAAAAAAATTCCAACCACCGTGATATAATACTTATGATTGAATGATTTAAATGGTCTTTTTAAGTCATCTATTTACAACTATATGCCTCAATGTTCCAAATGGGACATGATTCAAAAAACACATTCGAGATCCAAACCTGACATCATTTAAAAAAAATTTCATTTACATAAATTATATGTTTTTTTAAATAAAATTTCATAAGGTAGATAAGATGATAGAATAAAATGGAAATAGATTATTCTGAAAACCATGTTCAATATTAATTTTTTTATTGAATTCAATTTATATGTAAGTTTTCTTATCCATATTTTCATACCATGAACAGTTGGATTTTCACACATCCAATGGACCATAGATGAGAAACATAACAATACCAAAGTTTCCATTTGGATAATCATAAGTCACATTATAACCAATCATAAAGATTCACATATACGCACCAAACCATATAAATAAACAAAAACCACACACAATTCCTAGTTTCTCATTTCTCCAAACTACCAAATCTCAAACGAGGTCAAACAAAATCTCAATTATATAACATTGAAACATAATAATAAATGACATTAGCACATAAAAAACCTGAATAACACATTCAAATTTTATTTATGAACTATCAAGCATCAAAAGAAACGTTCTAAATAGTAAATTAATGGGAACACTACCCCAACTGTGTGTGAATGTGAAGAAACTTTGGGATAATGAAGAACTAAACCAAAGAAGTACAACACACACTATAGAATGAAGGAAAAAACTCACATAAACTAACCCTAACACTATGGTTCATCCAAGAAGGAGACCAATCGAGACAGAAAAAACAAATAAGGGAGTTAAAAGGCAAGATGTGGAAAAGAGATCAAAATAAAAAAACAACTCACCTCAATCAAATGCCAAAGCCTCAACCATAGAGAAGGATTCCATGAGAAGGAGATATGGGATCTATAATGTGTGAATCAGTCAAATGTGGGAGGATAACCCAGAATTGAGGATAAAAGAAAAGATGGGAGAATGGGAATTTCATGTTGTAAAAAATATGGGTATGTCGCATGGTTTGGATGCATTTTTTTGCAAACCATGAGCTAATTGTTTACATACTACAGGAAGGAAGGGGAACCAAAATGGGTTGGTCACACTATTTAGAAAGCTATTAACAAAACATATTAAATGGCTCTATCAAAATGAAATATCCTCCTTTTCACCTGGAACATAGTTTTTGCTAATCATGTTGAAGCCATGGTCCTTATCTCAGGAACCACCCACAAAATGAATGGTTATCCATTTGACATGAATGATTTGGTTAATCTCTTTCATAGTGCATTCCAGACAAACTACAAAAGAAAAATTGAACTAGAAACACCCTTTATTACATCCCTACCCTAGTGCCACACACTGGTGCCCCAAACTGGTAAGTCATATGACCTTAAGCGCGCATCCCCATATGCTAGAGGATGAAAACTAGATGTTAGTATCTAATATTAGTCATGGGAAGACTATACCCACTATTATCTAGTAATACACAAGTGGAAATAAATAATCTGTACTGGAATAATGTATAACCCTGAACATTACCAATATTTCACGACACACAAAATTGAAAAACCAATATCAAATCTAAATAAGAAAATATTTCATGTCAATATACATGTCACTTGTCTAAGATGCATCCCAAATATAAATACACTAATGACTCCCCAAATAGGCCTCAAACCATGTTTGGTTCCCTCATCCAAGATCCATCTGAACTCATCAATTTATCTCAGGGCCTTTCCCTTAACCTGTATAGAAAACAAAAATTATATTCGAGTACTAAACATAAAGCTCGAGTATGGTGTTATTAGAACATAGTAGGCCACCACCATTGTATAAAACAATATACAATAAAATAATAGTGTATGGAATTATATAATAAAATTTATTTCAATACATAATTAAATGGTTACCACATTATGAAATAATCTATATTTGACCACATCAACTCCTAGGTTCCCATGGATGCCTATACCTTAATACTTTCTTCAGCTCATATTAGAGATCGATGTACTCCCAAGTGATATTATATCTAAAAATTCCATTATTACCATTATTTATTTCTTACATGGTTTCCCTTGTTACCATTAACATTTTATATAATAGAATGACCATATTACCATTCATTAATTTACAACTAAATGACAATGTTACAATTCATTCATTATAAATTATAATTACCACGTTACTATTCCATAATTAAAAATAAAATGACAATGTTAATATTCATACCATACTCATTAGATTGACCGTTTTAACATTATTTAATTCATAACTAAATGACCATGTTACCATTCATCACATAATTAATTCAACAATTAATTATCCACATCTTTTCCATTAAAAATCAACAATTAGTCAAATACAAGAATTTAAACTTGTTTAAACAATATTTAACTAAGCCCTTAACCCCCATTCATTGATTCAAAAATTAAATAAGTTAATCCATCCCATTAATTAACCCCTCAATTATTTAATCAAAACCCACAAATGAAAATACGATAATTAATTCCAAAATTAATTATCTCAATTCTCAATATCAATACATCATTAATAATTTATCAATTAATTATCTATAATCAACCTCTCTATATCTCATAATTAACTTTGTAATTAATTATTTCAAAATCAATAGTTTAAAAAATCCCCAATTCACATATTTTTAATTAATCAATTTATCATATTAATTAATGCTGATCAAGAACACAAATTATAAATGCCTAGTAGAAATTATACAATTTAATAAATACAATTTAAATAAAAACAATAAGAATTTATTTATAGAGAACCATCCTCAATTTGTTGAAAAATGATCTCCCAATCGAAATCCCCAAAATTTAAGCTACATAATGATGTAAAATGAGATTTGGATCTGATCGGCTAACTCATGATAAAATAAATCATGATATCTCTAATATTGATGTAGGTATATAATCTTACATTATAGTCCAAAAATATTTAATGTAGATATAATAAAAAATAAAAACAATAACCCCTTTAAATGATCGAATAAGATAAGAGAATGAATGAGAAACTGATGTAATTGAATCTAGTTATCAGGATGAGTGTTGATCTACAATCAGAACATCAAATCCTGAAGAACGGATGTTGGGAAGGCCTAAAAACTGTTTAGTGAGCTCCAAATCTTGAAATAGTTCCTAGGGTTGAATGGGGGTAGATTTGGGATTAAAATGGGTCTTCAAGAATTTCTAGAATTACTTTTCTAACAAAATAACTCTCATACCTGGATTGTTTGGAAAGGGAGCATGGTTTAACCAATCCATGCTCCGAAACTATTCTCCTCTTTAATAGTGGGGAACAATTACTCTTAAGAGGCAATATGATTAGACAAACCATGCGACAACCATGAAAATCCCCACTACCAAAGGTTTCACAATTTCTAGGGCTGGGGTGTATGGTTTACAATAACCATGTTCAAAGTATGAAAATCCAAATTTCATTCATTTTTTTTTCAATAATTATACCCAAATACACCCCAACATAAAACCAAAAGGATAATTACTCAAAACTATACAAATGTGTACATGTAAAAAAGACTGATAAAACTCCAAAAAAACTCAAGATCTTATATTCACCCAAAATTATAATATCTCATCCCCAAGATGCACTCCCAAACATATCAAATATCTTGAGTACAAAATTTCAGGCCACAGATCCCTCAAATTTACTTCACTTTCCCATGTTTCATCAAACACATGCCCACGTTTCCAAAATAAACTAACTATCAGCATGTTGTTTCCCCGCAACACATTTTCATTACGATTAAACAAACATTTCGGATTCTCCCCAAATGACACATTTATCTCAAGCTTAACATTATCCACATAGATCACTTGAGAATTGCTGGGGTGTTACCACAATAATGGTGACACATGGAAAATGTCATCCATAACACATTATTTATATGGAATGTCAAATTGGTATTCCATTGGACCAATTATCTCCACCATCTAAAATGGTCTAACTAATTTAGGCACAAAAATTCATTTTCTCTATATTATGTGGTGACCCAACATACTAGAAACCCGATTGAATACACGGTTCCCCTCTGCAAGCTCTCGAGGTTATATATGCCTATCGGTGTATAACCTTTGCCTTATCTCATCTATATCCTTAAATTTCCAAATCCATTATACCTATAGTAATGTATCTTGCATGAAAATAGAACCTAATAACTTAGTATCACCTAACTCTATCTAGAATAAAGGTGATCATCATATCCTATAATAATGTGCATCATATAGTGTAATCTATAGAGTTTCCTAAAAATTTTTGTTACAAAAAAAACAAAAAAAAAATATAAGTGATTATCCTGGTATCTATAGAATTCTAGAACACTCACTCTTATCATATCTTACGAACTTTTATCATATTCTCTCACTATCCATATTTCTATGGGTTTAAATAAGTATTCAAAAAACCATGTGTATTGAGATCCTTCTGTAAGTCCTTCCAGAAGCATGAATTAAAACATTGGTCATAGTGTGAAATAATTGTCTGTGGCACTCCATGGAGAGAGATTATCTATTCAACAAACAAAACTCCTAGGTTCCCCACTAATAAAGTTTTCCTCATAGGCAATAAGTGTTATATTTTTCTTAGTCGATCTGCAAAAAATAAAATATCATAATTCATATGAGGAATCCTCAGGAGACCCACAACAAGGTATATGGTAACATCATCTAACATCATTTTCATATTGGTAAATATCTATAAAATTCCTCTAGGTCATTGAAGTTCCACCTTTACCTGATGAAGGGTGTAATATAATGTAAAAAATCATTCTATCTTCTTTTTCATGCTCGGTCACAAAAACATTTATCATAGTTTAGGGTACATTTTTTCACATTTGGGGTACCTCCAACATTGATTCATAAATCTCAAACAATATATACTCTCACATTCTTATAGATACAATAATTTGAATCCTAACGTAGATAATATCATCCTCATCTCCATTACAATATGAAGGTGTCTCCCCATATTAAATTCATTCCCTCCAGGTCAGCCATTCTTGATCATAATATTGTTTATCTATGTCCTGTCTCAAATGTGCATACTCCAAAGAAACTGACTTGAGATTTAACTTCTCCTGACTCTATTGAACCACTAAATTCATTTCAAATTGAAATGTCGTCATCAAACACTTGGTAATAGACTCCTAAAACCTCTTGAGCTTGAGTTTTCTTGGTCAAAGCATCAAAAAAATATTGTTCCCATTTTCAGGTATATAAGAAATTTAAAATCTAATGACTACATATACATATCCCCTTTCTATTTTTGGATATCGATTTCTTATTATGAATAGAAATTCTTTATGCTTTTTTTATCAATATGCACAGAAAACTTTTCATAAAAAATATATTTCCACTAACATTTTGAAGAATCTACCACTATAGCCAACTCGAGGTCATACATAAGGTAGTTCTATTCATGAGGTCTTAGTTGCTGAGACCCAAAATCCACAACTAAATCTCCTTGAATTAACATATCTCCATTTACAATACTAGAAGTGTCACAATACAAGGTGTACTCCACACCTAGATCAGGTGGGATTATGTTTGGTTCCTTTTACAAATGAATTGTTTTTTCCTAGAAGGCCTCCACTTAATCTTCAGATCATTCAAAATTTATACCCATTTTTTTCACACCTGAAAGCGAAAATGAAAAAAAGCACTGGATGAACCTCTTATAATATCTAGCTAATCCCAAAAATCTTTGGATATTGAACTTGTTATTGGAATTCTCTCAATAAATTACAAATGGAATAATCTCTAGATCTACTATAACACATTCCTTAGAGATGATGTGACCCATGAAGTGTACTTGATCGAACCAAAACTAGCACTTAGATATCTTGGAATATAGTTCGATGCTCTCTAAGTGTACTCATGATAATGTCAAGATATTGGGAATGGTCATCCGAAGTCTTTGAGTACACCATGATGACATCCACAAATAATACTACAAACTGATCCATGTATGAATGTATGATCATGTTCATCATTCCCATAAACACTACTAGTTCATTCGTCAACCCAAATAGAATTACGAAAATCTCATATAGGTAGTACATGATTTTGAATTTATCCCTTGGTATATCAAATTTAAAAACTATCAAATGAGAATACACATATACCAATTAAATATTTGAGAATACAAAAGCTCCTCTGAAATAGTTATATAGATCATTGATACATGTAAGAGCATACTAGTTCTTCACAGTCAATTGTTCCAGCATCCAGTAATCAACACATATGCTAAAAATACCATCACCCTTCTTGGAAAACAACAAAGGTGAACCCCTATGTTACATAACCATAAAAATGAAGACCTTATCCTCTAACTCATTCTATTGCATCTTGATCTCTTAGATCACTATCGGTGTCATTCTGTATAGTAGAAAAGAAACTACCTCTACAACTATCATGATTTCACTAGTGAAGTCCACATATCTCTCAGGTTGAAAACCTAATAATTTTTCTATAATGAAATCATGAAATTATTTCAATATATCATGAAAGAAATACTTCTTTAATGCTATTTCATCTAGTAATATACTACAAACTTCCATAGTGAGTTCTCATAGTTACAGAGTAATTTCCCCTCCTTGACCTGCTTGGATATCCCACACTCCATTGTGAATATAGTTACCACCCTTAGGAGACATAAAAGTTACTCTCTACCGATAACTATCCATGTGGTACTGGTATGTGACTAGCGTATCCATACATATATTTTTTTTGAATCCCAAATATGTATATGATGTAGATATTCCACCTGTAATTCTACTCAATGACTTTTAGAGAACACCCTTTGCATTTAAATTTTTCTCTAGTCTATACACCCAATGGTGTATCTAGAGTCATAACCTCACCCAAAAACTCCATTAATAGGATAAAACCATTCACAAGTTTTATAGAAATAAAGGAATCAGATGATCTTATAAAAAATAAGACACCGGATAATGTAGAGCCTACAAGACTTGTATGTCACTCTATCGATGGTCCAACCTCACTATCTAAAAGAATATGTTATAATGCATGAAAATTTCCTCCCCCCTATTCTCTATAATGAATTATAACTCCCTTTTTATTCACTAATCTACTGATATGGGTTATCTTTCCCCAAAACTCCACATCCACTACGCCTACATTCTATTCTTGTAGAACATCAGCTGCCGGAATGATATTGTGTGGAAGATCACCATCATACATTCTGATGTTACACATCTTCAACATAACTACCTGTATTTCATTGGGTCTTGATGAACATCTATATATATCCCATTATTCCACACAATCGACACTCTACTAGCAGTTGGGGGAACTATCTCTAGATGTGTATAGACCTACCACACTGGTGACAGATTACTCGAACATGTTCCTATGCAACTAATCCCTCTGTCCAAGTACACTATTTTTTATGGCCCTGGATGATTTTGTCGTAGATATGCATCTTAATCTTGGGATACATACATCCTATTCATCAATATATAAACAATTGTATTACACTTGAATCCTCCTTTAAGTTCCCCTTATTTATGAGATGTTGATTGACCACCTCAATAAACTTCATTAATAAAAAATTATTAATCAAGGATTTAATCTCACATTTAAGACCATCATGAAAACATCTCCTTGTAGCTATATCATTTCCTACTATTGCTGTGAAAAGCATCGTAAATCTATAAAATTACCTCCATAGTCCATTTATATCATTCTCCCAGGATTCATACTCATGAACTTTTTTGATCTCTCCTACCTCCATATCTCTTGATAAAAGTGCTCAAAGAACCTCTTGAAAAATTCCTTCCATAACATATCATTAGCCTGTCTAGCATGAACCTGAATGTTCCACCACTGCTTTGCTGATCCTCGTAGTATATAAGATTCCAACATTATACTCCACTATATAGGAGTCTCTATGTGGTCATGTATAGTCTCGATAGATTGAACCCAGAAACCAACTCCCTCTAGTCCATCCTCTCTAAAGAAACATGAAGGGTTCTATCACTCGAAATCCCTCATAATATTAGAAATACACTTCCCAACCCGATATGCGTGTCTTTCCATAAATTTCATTAACTGGGGAATGTTCTCTTAGAAAATCTATCCTACTTCCTCACCCAGAACCATTGGTGCCTCTGGTTCCATCACTGGATGATCATTTATAGACATGTCCTCTTGGTATACTCCAAACAAGAATCATTGTGGAGGAATAATCTCTACAATGACATACATGTATCTTAGGTTAGATTCCACAAAACAACATGTTTATGTAATGGGTAAAAATAACAAGCCATATTTTTTCCCAAAACCTCATCAAACGGTTAAAAAGTGAGGCGCTATCACTACCATAAACCATAAAACCCCAAGGTCTTGGTTAACAAGGGTAAATTCATTGTCATTATCCATGTTTCTCATTTAAACACCCTTTTATTGTCATCTCTCATAATTTTCTAAATCTTTATCAATTTCATTTTTGGAACCATTTTTTTTCAATTTCACAGGAATTAAAAAAATAGTTCAAATTCAGCAACTAACCCATAACCTATTTTCGACTGTGTGCTTAAATTGATGCATGCCACAATAAAAAATAGTTCCAAGAATGATTCATGTGTACTCAAAACTTATTCTATGATGGGTCACAATTCAAATTTTAAAAAATATCAACATTAATAATCACATCGCAAAACAAGTGTATCACCCAAGGTGAAATAAAATTCAATTATAATAGAAAAAATAATAACAAAAAATCCCACCATAAGTACATGGGTTCTGCCCCATACATGGGTTATCTACAATCATGACCGATCTCATAACCAAGGCCCAACTCTTCCTCAACTGATGTATACCTCTCCCAAAGAGTACGAAAAAAAAATCCTCTCATACCACATTGTAACATCCTATCCCATGTGTCACACACAGGTGCCCCAAACTGGTCAATCAAATGACCTCAATCGCACCTCCCCATATGTCAGAGGATGATGACTAGAAGTGTGGGACCAATATGAGTCATAGAAAAATATACCCTCTATTATTATAGTAATACCCAAAAAATAAATAAATAATCAATAGATTAATAACATATGACCATGAAAATTACCAATATCACATTATAAAAAGACATCAAATAAAATATTAAAAAAAGAATAAAATATTATAATCCAATGTATATGTCAAGTGTCTAAAATAAAACCCAAAATAAATACAATTATGACTCCTCAATCTGTTTGCGAACCACATTTCATTCCCTCATCCATGCTCTATCCCGACATAGCCATCTATCTCAGGAAAATTTCGCTTAACCTATCCTAAAAACACAATGACTATTCATGTAACAATCAAGGAACCAAAGTAGGGTGTATGTAAAACTCATTTTTCCACCAACACTAGTGTCTAAAGCAATATCTTGTGAAATAATATTTTATGTAGTGGTATAAATAAAATAATTTCTATAAAATAGTAAACAGATATCAAATGATAAATTAATCATCACTTAACCATATCAACATGTAGGTTTCAGTAGACACATGTACCTCAATCCTTACATAATCTCATTCTAGATCCCAAAATATTTCCATGTAATATTACATCTCAAAATTCAATGGATATAATTATTTAATTCGTACATTAATTCATATGTTATCATTCCCAAATTAAAAAATATAATGAGCATGTTCCCATTTCTTAATTCACAACTAAATGGCTATGTTTACATTCATACCACAAACAATAGAATGACTATGTTAACATTATTTAATTTAAAACTAAATGATAATGTTACCATTCATACCTTACATATTAGAATGACCAGGTTACCTTTCTTTAATTCACAAGTAATTGACCATGTTTCCATTCACCATGTAATTAATTCAACAATTAATTATCCATATCAATTCCATTACCAATTCAATAATTATTAAAATTCAAGAATCTATATTAGTTAACTACACAATTAAATAATCACATAAACACTATTAATTAATTTCTTGATTAATTAAGTTCTTCAACCCCATTAATTAACCCATGAAATAATTAATCAAAACCCATAACTCAAATTCCACTAAATAATTCCAAAATTAATTATCTAAATTCTCAGCCTCATTAAATCATGAATAATTAATCAATTTATTTTCTCCAATAATCATATATATATATATATATCTCATAATTGATTATAAAATTAATTATCTCTAAATCTATAATTTTAAAAATCCCCAATTCACATCTCCCCAATTAATAAATTTACCAAATTAATTAATTTAGATCAAGAAAAAAATTTCTAAATACCTAATACCATCCCTATAATAATATACAATAAATAAAAATATATATATAAAGTGATATAAATAATAGACCACATACATCAATTCGTTGATGAACAACCTCCCCATGGAAATCCACAAAATTTGAGTGACACAATGAAATAGAATGAGATTCTGATCTAAAACCCAAAAGAAAGATCAAATAAATAAACATCTCTCTAATATATATCTAGATCTACTATCCTAGATCATGCTCAAAATATTAGATATAGATATAATCTAAAATAGAATTAAATATCTCCTTTGAGTGATTGGAGAATAAAGGTCAATGAATAAAAAATAATTGAATATAATCCACTTACTAGTAGGGGAGGAGATCTATGATTCGGGCTTCGAATTGAAATGAAACGAAGTCAAGAAGTCTTGGAATCTTTCTGGAGAGCTCAAAATATCATGAAGAGGACCTACAGAGAAATATGGGTTGATTTGAGATTAAAATACAGGATTTGTAATTTTGAAAACTAATTTTTGTGCTAAATTAATTCTCTTTCAAGGATTAATGTGTAGGGGAACATGATTTCCCCTTACCATGTGACTAAACAATGAGAATCTTTTATAGGGGTGCACAGTTACTCTTGAAAGGGTGAATAGTTAGAAATACTATGCACCAATACTGAAAATCCATATTATCCAGGGTTTTATAGTTTATTTTGCTAAGGAGCACATATTACCCTTATTAAACGCCATCCATGCGCATCCACACTTCTTTCATTTTTCTGAAATCTTCTACTCAAACATACCACAAGATTAAAACCAAACAAAAGGTTCTCAACACTAAAAAACATAGTACTTATTAACAAGATAGAGACAACTCTAGAAAATTTCAAGATCATACACCCTTTTCCTTGACCAACCACAAAGTTTCTCCTCAAACCATGAACAATAACTATCCACAGGGCCAAAAACTATATAAAACTACCCAAACTAAAAAAATAACACCAGGAAACAAAAAAAACATCACATTTAATATATAAAAAATAAAATAAGTAACATTAATAAATTATTGAGTCAAGGGTGTGAAATCCAATGTATTTATCACCCCACCTTAATAGATGTTTCAACTTTTTTTTTTTTTATATTTTGGGGGAATTATGTTCATAAAATTATTCACTAATTTCTTCTACATTCTCTTGAATACACTCCCAAAAGATAATATTTTCATAAAATAAAATATGGTTTTTATGATAATTAATAGTGTGGATAGAATATCCATGGTGAAAGTTTTAAAATCATCACATTGGAACATATTGTGTGAACTCCACTATAGTGAAAATTGAAATATTGTGTCATAAATAATGTAAATGGAGATATAATGAATAAGGTAATACTCTTCATTTGAACACCTATGGATTAGGATATGATATCCATTGGCTTCCACTTATATCATAATTCTAGACATTTTATTCACACATGGTTGTGGAATAGGAATGCGATGATGATTTAGCCTCTTATGGCATGAAAAATATAACCAATTATTTTTCAATACAGTCCATTTATTAAAAAAACCACGATTTATCATATATTTTATGATGTGTTTATAATGGTTCATAGATTAGACAGAGTTTAACAAAGCCATATGGATTCTCTAAGAAACAATAAAAACAGAGTTAATGGATCAAGTGGAGGAACATAATTAAGACAAATAGTTTAAAAAACTAGGTTTCCCTCCAAAGAAAATCTTAAGACACCCTCTAGTGGAAACACCATAGTTAGATTTTATTTTTTCAAAAGGTGCACCAAAACCTTAGGGATTATCCATAATAAAAGATAGGGTCTCATTATTGGAACATGGATTGCCATATTGTGTGACCAAACCATGTGCATGGGAAATACATAATCTAAAATCCTCTATAATGACTATTTATGGTCTGTTTTGAGCCATTATTCTGTCTGTTGGAAGACTTCTTGATATATGATACTCATCATTCCATACCTATCAATTCCCAATACTCCAATTCATGATTCAAGTTAACAAAATTGAGTTAATGATTTGTAATTGAGTTATATGATTATATAACCGATGTTCCTAAGGTTTCATCTAGATATATCATCATTCCATTTAAATTATTCATAGATTGGGAATCTAATTTTATATATATGGATTCCAATGGAATTGAATTATTAATTCATCCATCATTTATAGAATAGTGGTAATTTTATACTTTTTAATGAATTCCCTTTTAACTAATTCTTCATCCCTTGTTGATGGTGTACATTTTCAAGTATATATATAGATCAATCACATTGAGACTTGCTTATTCTTGAATCTCATGTTGTGTTTTTTCTAAATATGTTTTGATGTTGGATAGATTTTATTTGTATAGAACCTTGTTTTTATTCTATAATTGAATAATAATTCATGATATATTCTTGAACCAACAATAGATTTTTTTTAATTGACACCCTCTTCTTTGATAAAACTCAGAACTAGTTTTGTTCATGGTATCAATAAGGCATTAGATTCTGAAACCACATCTTTGGGGAAGAATATTTTTTGGTATTTCTAAAATCCCTATTCATTTATGAACAAGAACACAAGATAGGAATCCTTAGTGTGTGATCTTTTTATAATTATTATGTGAATATAGTTGAGTGGATAAAACATTTGATGAACCTTGTCATTGGTATCAAAAACCATGTGATGGGTAGTTCCTTACACTTTGGTCCTTATTTAAACACCTGATTGTTTGTAGAATTTTTGTGATGTCATTTATTATATCATCATTCTTGATATTGATTAAATTTTGGTATGTATGTGTGTGTGTTTGTATCCCCTGATACATTTTTATGATTCTTTATTACCTATGTTTGTTTATGTATATTTATACAACATTAGATATTTATAATAGGTTTATGTTTATTGCTAATTATTTCTCATGATGTAATGCCTTGTATTTCTGTTAAATTCTTTCATTCTTGTATGTATTTCCATTCTATTGGAGGTAATTATTTAGTATCCAGAATAGGTGTAACATCATGATATTATTCTCCTTAATAGTGGGAGTGTGTATGATATACAATGATTGTGATGTTGGAATAATGAATGTGGAGTAACATTTTTAATCAATGCCATGAGGATTCCAAGTAATATGGTTTCTTGATTCCTTTTGGATTCCATGTGATATGTTTTCTCGATTGATTATAGATTCTTGATGAAAAGTAAAATTTATTTTTTATGAATGTCATGTTTCAACTTGAATTGATTCCATAAAGATTCAATGAGAAGTTATATTGATAAATTTTGACTTCTATCATGACCATCCCTCTGTTATAAAGAATAAACATATATAGTTGTGACTTATGGTGGATTGGTTAGCACATGAGTCCTCATTGTATATTTTTTATGATTTATTTCATAATTATTATTTAACAAGTAATAAACCAATTATACATGTGTACATTTTTTAAGTATGTATCTGTAGTGTAATTATGGTTTTATTTCTCACACCCAGCATTGGAATTAAAATAATCATATAGACTTAATTTAGAGGGATCAAGGTTAGAGAAATGGTGCTATAGAAAAATTATTGAGCTATAGACCATGGAGATAGTAGTGGAACTAGGATAGAGTAATAAGGATTTACAGAGAGTTTTATTTATCTATCTATATTAAAATTATACTATAGTTTGGCTTAAAACAGTCATAGCCCAATTTATTTACTTTTATGAAATAACGTGACAAAAGATATTAAATAAGGATGCTTTATCTTCTTCCCTAATCAATCTGAGTTGTTTTATATTTTAATTATATTCTTGTGTTATGTATATGATGTCTATGGTATAGTCTCCCAATTGGAGGAGTTTAGACCCTCACTTATAGTTGAAAAAAATCTTTTGTATGGGGAGGTTTGGATGATGTCTTGTGGTCCCCTAGCTTATACCTAGTGGTTTAGGTCATGGCCTTAAAAAAGGTTTCAGATAATAATTTTATTCCTTTATTCTACACTATTCTCATAGATGGTAGAAAGTGGATATGTTCTATGGGAATAATGGAGTGGAGTTTCTATGTTCCCATCCATCTCATGTGTAACATACTTATGAGTTACCATTGATGGGATTATTGATACAGTTTTATAGGATTTGGGTGAGTTCATGCATCGGTAACAGGAAAATAGGATCACATTCTATATATGTGCTTATTGTGTGTTATATAATAGCTATTAAATATAATGCCTTGAATTTTTATATCTATTGGGGATAGACATGTATTTTTTTTGAGTGATATATTTGTTTATTCTGTTAATATGGTATATCTTTTTTTATTAATTGGTGGAACATTATCATGTTGTTATGTTTTTTATATATTTATATATATTACTATGAAAAATATGTAGGGATGGAGAACCTTGTGTAGTGATAGGATGGAAATATTATGGGTAAAGGTATAATATTGGTATAACCATATATTGATCCCATTATATGATTATGATCTATCTTAAAAACAAAATATATTCAAATGATTCCATTATAATTCTTGGTATTCCACCCCAAACAAGGTAGATGCGACTATCATCTAACGCAAGTCAAGTTACTCTCACTAGAGAGTATATCCCCCTATTTCACTGCCCTATGAATAGAATTTTTCACGAAATCACACTCTTAAACCATCTCTTGTAGTCCCAATTCAACATGGAGTCTTTCCTCTTTTTTCTTCTTAAGTATGAGTAGCACTGAGGTCTATCATTAGATACACTATAAACATCACATCTAGTGTCCTCTATCTATTTTGGGAATGGGGGCACATCATAATGAATATTAATTGATAGATATTATCATTAGTGAATTTTTCCTAATTAATACACCTAAGTGATAGAGGGTAAATATTGCTGTGTTCCAACTACTGGGATCCTTCTAGAGTTCTTGGGGTATAATTTAACCCGATAAGCCTTCAAGGACCTATTATTTGGTGAATTTTTCCTTTATACATTTATGTTGGAAAATGAATTGGTGTTAAGGGTACAATAGTTTGGATCCATGAACATATCTTCATATTTTACTCATTTCACTGAACAAACAAGTTTTTTCCTTCTCTTGGTCGAGAAGGAGGCATCAAATTTTGGGTAGTTTGAGACCCATATTATTTTTGACATTAGGAAACAAGTTTATAGTCTTAACCAAATTACATACCCAATGGTTGTTTAAAATTTCTTGACTATTGAGAAGGGTATCAACAATGATCAAGAAATTGGTATTTTTGGCTCATCAGTACTCATGTTGGTGGACCCCTACTACTATGATGTGTTTCACTTCTAATAGTAGGAAGAGGAAGGATGATGACATGAAACAGGGTAGTGGTAAGTAGGTTGACATGTGTATGTATTTTTAGTCCCCCATAGGGGGAGATACATAGTTATTAACCTATTGTAATGTTAGAAATTATCAAATTTATTAGAAAACCCACAAATCAAGTATCATCAGTGTGGAAGGATGGGGAATCTTTAGCAGTTCTCCTCCAAACAAATAGATGAAAATGTTACATAGGGTAGTGTAATAGGAGTGACCCAAAACCTAGGGATCCATAAGGTATCACCATATATTTGATCATATGATGACAACTCAGATTATTCATGTACCTCAAAGATAGGGTATGTAGAAAAAAAAAGCCAATTATATACAGTATGTCAGACCCCAACAGATAGTCATGGGGGATCACCTACTATTTCAGATATTAACATGGTATGTTTATTGTTTTCTACTACATTAATTGATATTAGTTCTTCCAATTACTTTAAATCTATAGAATTTATTTTTGGGATAACATTCCAGTAATGTTATCTTTACTGTTGATCACACATGATACACCCTTGGGAATGAATTTGAACCATATTTATAAATTCCCAAAATGTCCTATAAGCATTTCAAGTAATGGAAATATGTTGTTCTTAGGTATTTTTTAGGGAAAGTGTTTATATTTAACTATTTTTTGTACTAGATAACCACATTTCAATCCCTCATTGTTTGATATCAAATACAGTTATCATTTACATCACCCTAGGGACAGATGTTTTTGATAACAAATGAGTATGATTTGGGAGCAAGAAGAGTTGGTCAAGACATTAGACTACATGGGAATACTATGAAACTTTTTTTTGGATTTTATATTTTATTAGGATCAATTTTATCCCCCTTTTATTTTATTCTTTTTTATATATTTATCATAACACATTTTTAATGACATCACATGCCTTTCCCCTGACAGAGGAGTTGACATTAAGATAGATCTCATTTATGTTGGGCAGCCCATTCCACAACCCCATTAATGTTTGAAACCAGATATGTTGTAGGATCTCATGTTATGGATCAAGCACTTAGAAAAGGAAGGCCCTTTTTAGGCTATATACAGCATTGTTTTTTTATCTAATTTTTTTCACTAACAAGGCAGATAGTTTAACATCCCATACCCGATAAACTCAAATATGTTATTTAAATTACATTATTTGTAAAAATTATATTATTTCCATAATGATTGAGTATTTTAGTAGTCTTTTAAGAATAGATTAAAATATACAATACACTAGGAAATATAAAATCCAACATGAAAATATTGTGAGAAAATGATTATCCATTCCATTATATTGCTGAAAAGTACACATATTCCAACTATAGATTTCCTAGGGAAAGGGAAAAAAATAATTGTGAGATAGGATGCTCAGTAATGGGTAACATAAAATAAAATATTTCATAATATAAACATGTAATATGTAACACCCTAATATACTGTGAATCATTTTTTAATTAATTAATTCTTTTTTATATTTTTCATTTCACACAACACTAAAAATTGTTATTATATATATATATTAATGCACTAATATTGGATTGTGTTATATGAATTAAAATATGGTTTTTCAATATACACAATATATACTTTATATTTATTTTTATAGAACACTGATGTTATCTTACATTATACACAAAACTGACTTTCCTCAATGCCTTGTGTAACCTGCAAGAACGAGTTTTACCAAACAACAATATATTATTAAAATATTATTATTTAATATATTAATACATAACATGTCAATTAAGTCACCATTTATTAATATTAATAAATAATTTATTAAAACATATGGTTTATAAATGTAAAATGAATTCATTAGTTATAATTAACTAAGTGAATATAAGATAATATTTTTATAGAAAACTATTTTTATGCTCACAAAGAAGTTTTATCCTAATAAATTAAATTTATTTAATTAAACTCAGTGAGTGATATTAATTTAATATATATATATATATATATATTATATTATATCAAATAAATTTGATATTAATCCAATATATTCAATAATAAAATGATATGAACAAACAAAGTTTTACACATAAAAACCTATATTTTTATTAAACCACTTTTACCTCCTTTTGATGTAGAAGCTACAATAAAGATACTTTGGTTAACTTTAATAAATTTATATATCAAAATAATTTTTTTTTCAAATATAAATATAAAAATTAGGTTAGGTTTAATTTTTGTAAATTTTCATTGATGTTTCATTTCTTAATGAATAAGAAAAAATACTAAAATTTACCCCAAAATTTATTTTTCTTCTAATTTATTTACATATAATTTTTTAATTTATTTTATAATTATATTAGATAAAATTGTTATCATCGTGTCCAATTTAGGTCATTATATTGAATTTCACATTGAAATTGGTTATAAAAACCTAGAAATTTTTTGAACATTTCTACATTAAACCCCCTTTTTGTCATCCTGTTTATGGAATTAAATTAAAACCAAATTTTTCCACATATATGATTGAAATTTTAAAAAATAAATACCATATTTGTAATCATCATAATTTATAATATATAATAATAAAAACTTATTTTTTGACCAAAAATATTAGTGAAGGTGATTATAATTAATTACAACGATAAAGATTAAATTAACCTTAATAAGAGACTAAACCCTAATCTTGAGGCCTAATAGGACATAAAAACAATTAAAAAAGAAAAATTATGATACTATTTAGTATCTATACTCCATTTTGTATAATATAGACAATTCTTGGATCTAGTTTCCATAAAAAAATGTATGGGGTTTACCTTTTTCCAAAATATTACAAAAGTGAAACTCATCCTCCAATAAAATTGACCTCATGTTCTCCCACTTCCTCACACCTATGAATCCACATTGGTTAGAAAAAATGCTATCTAAATATGTACTCATCATACCCTAATTCATTTTTTAAGCCTCCCATTAGGAGGAAATCCATCCAAGTAATCCCTTTGATGCAAACCAAAAGGAGTCTCCCAAAGAAGATGGAGCATCCTTCCTCTAGCTCATTCCCTTTATTTTCATTGTCCACCCCTAAAATATTTTTGTTTCATGATTATATAACAAAAAAATTATCCTAAGTATTAATTATTGTTTTTATATTATGGTTTATAACTACACATACACACACCACAATCTAATAGGTGACAAACTAATTGTTTGTGTATGGAGAACTTCCACCTCGCAAAACAACGATTTCTAGTTTTTTCCTTTCCCACCATTCAAGGTTGGTAATTTTTATGTAAAATATGTTTATATATGATATATATTATATATATTTTTAATTTATTTATTCTTGATTAATTATTTTACAATAAATTATTTCATTATTTCTTTTATGTATAAACACAATAACATCATTTGTAGATGTGTGGACTACCACCCTTTCAAAGTGGTGTGGTTCATTCATACGATATGAGAATTGTTTAAATTATGGATTGATTTAAAGACAAGTGAAATAAAAAAATTATGATATTCATGACATAAGTAAATTTCTGGAAATAAAATATATACCATTTTATTTATTACTCTTTTATACACATAAAAAGTGATAACTTCATTTGTGGGTGTGTGGACTACTGCCTCCTCAACATGATATGTTTGCAATTAAATTTCAAGAATTATATATATATATAACTATATATGATTAAATAATATTTTATTTATGGTATAATTATAATTATTTAATGATTAATTTTACTTACTTTCTTTCTAAAATGATCATTGAAGAATAGGAACACCACTCACACAAATGTACGACCAACCGTCTCCATGGTTGAATCGTTGATTCAATTTTCTCGACCATATTTAATGTTGGGTTTTAAAAGTAAAATTAATGTATAAATATGATAATTATTTCAATATTATTATTCTGTGTATTTTTATATAATATCCTCTTTGACCATAGTGGGCACACCAAACTTTTTTTGAACACATGAAAGAAATTTGGGAAAAACATCCAACTTAATCTTAATTATTTAACTAGATATATGAAACATTGTAATAAGTGAAAAAAAGAGTAATAAAAATCATGAAAAATTTTCCAATGAAATTAATTAATTAAAATATGTTTATTATTCATGAATATAAAGATATATGATACAAGTCAGTCTCATAGTAAGGGAAATTCATCTCACTCTTTAATTCTTGTGTGACTCATACTTAATTCGCTAATCAATTATTTTGCATGGTGTATATACTAAATATGAATTTATTATATTCTACTTATACATAAATATATGGGTATTTAAATAAACATTTTATGATATGTATATCCTGTAGTTAATGTTTCAAAAGTCACCAAATCAGTAAATTAATTTAGTCTTTATTTTACTTCTTTGAGACACATGTCATATCATGCACAAATATTTTTATATGAGGAGTATAAACTACCTATGAAATGTTATATCATGAATCCCATCCATTTCCTTATATTTTAAGCTCCATTTATTTCCAATTTTCTATATGGGGAGTATGATTAAAACATACCATGTGGTAAGATATTATTGAAACAATCTCACTGTTTATCAAGATTGTTTATGATCAGATTTTTTATGAAATATTATGATTCATATTTTCAGAAAACTCAAAAATTATATTTTCCTCTAGTTATTATTAATTTATTCATGTATTAATACATTTTCACTCCTTTTTACTTAATATAATTAATGATTTTTTTAATAAAATTTGACCTTAGGTCTCTCTTCAACCAAAAATATGCGTTCCTTCAAAACCATGTATTCTAGAAAGGTTACCATTAATATTTTAATATTATAATATAATATATAGAATAAATTTTTACCCTTGTTTTAACTTTTAGTCAAAATAGTTTATAATAAAGGAAACTACATTTCATTTTCTGGTCAAGGCACTTTTGAAAACTTTTTATGGTGAAAAATGAATTTTTAGAATGTACAAATTTACGTGCCATTATTTTTTTGAAGCATGTTTTGCATGTTTAAAAAGTTATTTTTTGAGATTTTATTAAATTTATATTCAAGGAAATTGTATTCAAATTATTTTCATTATTCTTCTAAAATTTCATAAGGAAAAATGGGTTTCAATTCACACTAAAAGTTTTAAAATAAAAAAAGGATTTCTATTTTTTTTCAATTATTCCTATATAACTATATATTTTTAGTTTAATAAAAATAGTTTTCAAAAGTTTTTATGTTCAAAGAATAATTTTTTAAACGAGAAAGGATAATTTACTCAAGCATTTTTTTAAAAGACCTTTGAAAATTATTTCTCATCTATGATAACATCTATAAGTGTTATTCATGAAATTCTAGGGAAATTATTCAATGTTTCCATTCATATTCATTATATGAGTGGTTTATGTTTTATGTCATCATATTTAATGAATTTATATCTTTATTATAGGATATATTCATATGAAACCTGCTTCATTTCATTGGTTATTCTGTGATGAAAATATTTTGGAACTTGTCACTTTTCTATAGTGTGTGATTTGACTACATGTTTATGAAACCTAGATAAATTCGTGGGTTATGAAATGAATGTTTATGATCTTATAGAACATGTATGTATGATTTCATTTTGAGATGGGTGGGACCTATATCTCTCTTTAATGTATTTGGTAATGATTTAAATCACAAGGAATACACTAATATGGACATGGGAGTGAGCCTTTACATCCAATATGGTATGAGGAGTGAAATCAAGCTACTAAGATTGACATAAGAGGGAATGATTACTACCAAGATGGTATAATGAGTTAACCCATACAAATATGATGGTCTCATAATTGATTCCATGGATGCTATGGAAATCAAATTTTATTCTTATGTGTTTCAATAATCCCATTTTTTAATCTTATATTATGCTTTGATTGGTTATGTAGTTTAATTCCATATGATGCGTGTCTTTTGAAAATTGAATATTTTTCCAATATTCATCTTTATGATCTATGCTATACAGTGTATGTTTTTTTTTAATTTTTTGATTTTATTCTTAGACTTTTATGGTCATTTTTATACATACATGTCTCCCTTGTTTCCCCTAACTATAAATTTGAGCTCACCCCTTTTTATGTTTCATTTCCTAGGTTTTGAAGATATATATTATGTATGATTTGTCTTAGAAGGGTACATTTGAATAATAACCATGTGGGAAATAATGTAGCTCATTTATGTACTAGGGTTTATGTTTCCATGTTTCCAAACATAATAGAATAATACGGTCTATGGGCGTGTATTTTTATAACTTTTTACGTATTCTAAAAAACTGATTTGATGTTTATGTACATTATGATTGGATCATTAGAGAATATGTGATATTAAAATAATAAATAATTAATATGAATCCACAATCAACTTGAAAATAGAATCATTATATATCCATGAAAATAAATTAAAACATGTATATTAGTAATAGGAATCACATACTAATGGAATGAATAATATATGAACTCAAAAACATACTGTCAAAGACTTATTCTAAGACACTTATCCTTGTATTAAATGAGGAATACTTCAAATCCCAACATGTTGTGTCTAATGAGGCATGTCGATGCACTGAGTGGCTATATAATTTTTCACCTCACCCATCACCTGATTAAGTCCAATGAATGTCCCATAGGAGTAATAAATACCAATTATAAAATTATCTATATAATATATAATAAAAAAACTTTTATAACCATATAAAGATAAATTAAGAAATACAATACATATCTATTCATTAAAATAATGTCAAGGTTTATGATAATATCACTTAATAAACTTAAAAGTAATGGGGTATCATCAAAGTAAAATGATGTACCCTTATCAATGAAATATAGTTGCGAGGGTACATAAAATGAGATGTATTATCTTTAAAATTTAGTAATTGGGTTCAATATTATGCATTGGTAGAACAACAATATATTGTTATGAAAAACGTTCATCATGGATCATTAATATTGTTTAAATATTCTAAATCATATCCCTTAAGAGTATATCTCTTTGTGTGTAGACATAGGACACTAATCGTACATCATCATGATTATTGATTCATTTATCAACTAACTCATTTCAGATTTATTACCACTAGGAACATATATGAAACACCTATATCACATTGACACTATCCTGGTAGGGATGTATTTTGAGAGAAATTACACACACATTTAGTTTACAAAACTTTTGGACTGTTTTTCCAACATGGGGAATGTAACTCTTGAATCAACAGTATATGAGATATGTATACCAATATAGTCTTTAAAATACCTGAAATTTCATGAGTAACATGGAAAAAACTATTCAATGTTAATTTTTGTGATACAAAAAATAAAATATGTGGGGATTATAACATGACTATTAACGAATGTATATAGAGATGGGAAACCCACACTTATGGATTTGGTAGAAATTATAACATAACCCCTTGAAATAGTGATATTAAACATGAACTTAAAATTGAATGAATAAATAAATATATTATTATTATATATAAATTTATCATTATATAAAACACAAATAAAAAATAAAATCAACTATTTAATACAAAATATATTAAAAATAGAGAAATTTAACATGGAAAACCTATACCTATTTTTCTAACATCATCAAACATCCTTTAACCTATCATATCATAATCATAGATATCCAAATAATTTAATTCAAAACTTTACCCATATTCATCATCATTTTTAATCTTTATAAATGGAAAATCTCTATATGAATTAACATGATTTTCAACTTCTTCTATTTTATTTTTTCATTATTTTAGTAGAATCAAAGTAGTGGTGTGCATATTCATTCTTGTTCCAAAGTTCATAATTACTATAAAACTAATGTTACTATTTAGGATAACTTATAATATTATATGATGTTTCAAATCCATTTCATGATTGTTATAATCTTTATCATTGATGATGAAATTGATAATAAACATGATTGGATGATTCAATATGGCCATAGTGTGTTTTATTATGTAATGAATTAAAATTTTATATAACAATTTGAAAAAAACATGACTCTATTTATAAATTTCCATCATAAAATAAAAGTATTTATCTTCCCATTTCCATTAATCGTATAAATTCATAGTATTTTTTATGTAGGTGATTAAACTATACCTAAATGTTAGAATACAATGATTTAGTGAATCATTATGAGGTTATTTTGTTATAATAGAATTATACATGTATCATAATAATCTAATTTAGTTTTTATTAGTGTGATACATCTAAATTTAATGAAATTATAAGAATATTTTTATATTGAAATATTACACAATTTGATGAAACAATTATCATCATAGTATACTTATTATAAATGGTTAAATTAATGATGATCAATTGTTTATAATATCATTGATAAGTTACCTATTTTGTCATACCAAAACCATAATTATATCATTAACCTGAAATTCATATTTTCTCAAAATCTTTATTTTCATCCATTTAGGATGTTTGTGGAAGAAAACATGTTACATCGTGGAAGTGATAGTCTGTACAATAATGGGACAGCGACATTGTTTTTTCTTAATGGAAGTGTCATATTAATAAATCATGATTATACCCATAATATATTAAAATTATAGTATACAAATTATAATAATATAATTATAGAATTTTGGAAATAATAAATTTGAAGGAAAATAATTTAGAAGGAAACTAAGTAGTTAGTAATACTCACATCGGGGGGAATGAATTCTCCTTGGACGTCTCCTAGAATTTGAATGGATTATCTAAAATTTGGGTGAACATGAAATAATGGTAGTGGAATAGGATTTTAGGGATAATAAAATTCATTAATTTAAATGGAGATTTTATAATATATGCATGTCTGGAAGTATTGAATGTGTTACTCTTTTATTAGTGAAGGCAATGGTGGTATCGAGATAAATCCTAATATTTTTAGTAATTTAATGTTAATATTAATTTATAAATGGGAAAAAATTGTAAAAACTGTATTTACATTAATTTTTGTATAAAAATTACCTCATCCACCTCTTTTTTTAAAACACATTGACTGAAACATGTTTTTTTACTTCTAACTTTTGTCGTAATTTAATTTTACCATTATAATTAATTCATATAATTAATAATTAATTATTATAAAAAATATTATGATTAAAGATTTAACATTTTTTACCTTTAATAAAATAATTAAAATCATTTTATAAATAAAATTTTACAAAGATATAAAATTTTAAATTTTAAATAAATAATATTAGATACATAAATACTATTTTAAGATAAAAAATGTTTTTGTGATTTAAAAATATATTTATATTATATGTTTTTTTGGAATCTTATTTTAATGAAATAAATTGATTTATCATAATATGAGAACTATATATGAGGTTTTTCATGAATGAAAAAATCGAATCAACCTTGAAATTACATGATTCATAGAAAAGAAACTAAAAAATTATTTATATATTAAAGTAACAATTTAATTAGTTCTAAAAATATTTTCTATAGGATTATTAACATTAAATAATAAATTAAAATGTATGATTTTATTACATAAAATCATATATTATTAAATAATTTTTTTTAATCTTATAACTCATATTTATATATTGGTAGAGTCATATAAATTATAGGTTTTTGGAAACTCGTATTTTTTACTAAAATCCTACCATTTTATAAAAGGCTAAAAAATTATAAAAATATCAATTCCAATGTCATGAATTAAAAAATGATATTTTATTGGTCAATTTTAAATTATTATGTTAATATATTAAATAGTTTTATGAAAAAATTCTCTTTAAAAGGTGTTTTGTGTGATATTTTAGTACATGTTGTTTACCAACTTCACTAAAGTCTCAGTTATTACATTATCTCCCAAACCAATACATAATATCATTCTCCAAATTGGGGCATATATTATATATTTAAAAAAATTAGATACCCATTACCCATATCTTCTTTAGGATGCAATGATTCATCTCCTAATTTAGGATTTTTATAAATGAATTTCACTAAACAATTTTTATGATTCTATAATACTTATTTTATTATGTCAATAATTTGGAAAGGATTACCATTATAGGACATGTATAGATTAAAATATATTCCCTCATATATAAGGACATTAATTGAATCTATAATTTTTGTTTTTAGTAATTAAATAAGGATGATTTCATGTACTTTATAATGGTTGGGTGACATATCTAATCAGTAAGATACATCCCTAACTGATTCAAATATTTCTAAAATATCAAGGTACATAGGGCTAAACTTCCCATTTTTACTAAATCCTAAAACTCTCTTCCATGGTGAAGCATTAATAAATACATTATCCTTGACATTAATTTCTATTTATTTCCACTGTTTTTCAATGTAGTTCTTTTGAATATTATTGGTTGTAATAATATGATCCTAAATAGTTCATAACTTAATAGTCACCTCCTCTATGAGATTGATGTCAAATAAATTTCATTCTATAACTTCTTTCTATAATGTTGGAACATAACACCACGTCCCATAGAATTATTTGTATAGTTCCATGTGTATGCGTGAATAGAAGCTATTATAGTATGCAATCTCTTCAATAGTTAGCTACTAATCCCATGTACCTTGGAAGTCAAGATAACATTATCTCAATATGTCTTTTAATTTCTAGATAATTAATTTAAACTTTTGTATGTATAGGCGTGATATGTGGTGATTAAATATATCCTAGTGTTGAGAGACCTCAGAAGCCTACATAAAAAATCCAATTAAACTGAGGGTCATGGTCAAATTCAATCGATTTTGGTTCCCTACAAAGTGTTAATATTTAATTAATATAAATCATTGTAATACACTCAAATGGAAAAACATATCTTATTACAAGTAAAGGACAATATATAGTATAAATATGAATGAAAACCCATATATCATAATTATTCCTTGAATTAATAATTATTATAGTGAAAATTTGAATTATAACAATTTTCCCACATCCATATAGATATTTCTAGAGTTTGAATGAATCCATTATGATTTTTTTCTATTAGTATTCACATAGTAGAATACTATATTTTTAGGTACATAGTCCAAAATTTAACACTTTATACTCTCTCACCAAATTTTTTCCCTTAATTTCCTATATATTATTTTGTGGGCATAGTGTATAGATAATTATGGAAATATTCTTTATATAGAAAATACCATTTTAATTATGGTACTGATAGAACACATTAACTATTAACAAACTACAATAATCCTTTTCTATATAAAAATTCTATAAAATTTTCATCATTAACTGCATTAATCTTTCTTTTTAAGTTCTCATCATCTAATTTTAAATTATATATCCATTCTAGTAAATGTGATTTAGATATTTCTTGGAAAAAAATCGATGTATCTCCAAGACTAGAACAATCCAAATCCATATTTACTAGATCTATATATTTTTATGATCCTTTTTAATCCTTATACTGATTAAAACTCTATTATAGGCCCTACTCAATTCATCAACCACCTTGTATGACATCTTATGGTGGTAGTGTATAGTGATTTCATAATTCTTGAGTAGTTCCAACCATCATTTGTTGATATCATTTTGACATAATATATATTTCATTATATTTTAGTCCATATATATATTTAATATTTCAACATAGAGTTACTGTCACTCTTTTTTTAAATAAATGATTATTGATGTTAGCCCCGGGTCATGAGTCAGATGGTTTTATTATTTGACTTTAAACATCATCGAATCTTAGGTGATCACTCTATCATTATGCATAAGGACAAATCCATGTCCTTTATTGGATGAATCACTATAAATTAAAAATCATTAATTATTAAATGGTTATGTGTATATATTTTCATTAATCAGTATCCACCTAAGCACGTCAATACTTTCCATGCCTTCCCCGGACCATGCAAATTTTACCACATTACACATTAACCTGGTGAATTTGTTATTAAATTAAGAAAAATCATTTAAAACCCAACACTATTTAGATACTAATCCCAGAAAACATAAGATCTCAATTATGGTCATTAGTGTAGGTCATTATTTTATACCATTTTTATTTGAGGGGTAAATAAACATTCTATCCATATTAGCTATATGGTAAAGAAAAAACATCATTATTCAAAAATTGTCACTTAATATACCTCATTTATAAATCATTTTTCTAAGGGTCTATAGAATTATTCATAGATTATTATAATAATATTCATAAATCTTATATTATATAAATATATCATTAATTAATAACAAAAAAATGTTATAATGGTACTCCTTGAATACTCTCTTCACCAGATACATTAATATAGAAGTAACATTACCTAATCGAAAAAACATTACCATTAAATCCTAATATATATACCTTCTTCAAAATGTTGTCTTTGGTATATCATATATTGTTTTCATTAGTTGAGGACAATAATACCAATGATATCTCTCTGAATAGTTTTTGGATCCCTGATTTTTATCAAATAAATCACCAATATATTCAAAAAAGATACATATTCATTAAAGTAATGGAATTTATCATAGTATAATTGATTCAAAATTTCATAGATCTATAATTTTTTAATGGACAGGGGAGGGTCTCCCATGGTTAAATAATAGGGTGTATAATTAAATGAAATAGTAAAGTTTTTTATTTATCTTCATAGAATACACCAGTAAAATTCTATAATGAGTTTTGGCCACATGTCTTGCATCTAGAACACGTTTAGTAGAGAACTCGACAAGGTAGTCCAGTGGATGACTAGAAAATTATTTAGGAAATCATAAATAGTATTTTATACCATGGGTATAACCTAAGTTATTAATAAACATTCCTCATCTATATATTACACATTTTCATCTTATTTACACATAATATTCTTAATTAGATCTACTAGGGGAGGATCCAAACATGATTTAGATGATGAAGTTCCCCCTCTACAGACATGGGATTCCACCTTCTCTTCACAAACAGTAATATCCATAACATTAAATTTTATGATTATACATTAAATGAAAATAAATAATAAGGATAATATCAAATTTAACCATAAGTACAATAACAAATATTTGAAATATGGTACGCCTGTGCATCATAGTTTTTATTTTCTGAAAATAATTCTACCATATGACTTTCACTTGATGTCTTAATTGATAACTATATTACTAGAGTATAAGATTTTTTTATTTTTGGTAAATATATAATATATAAATTGGTTTAATGATCTAAAATCAAACAAAATAGTAGGTAAATTTTAGGCAATGATCAATGTACTCTCCATCTCATCTTTAATAACATCGACATTAGTTATAGTAATCGCATAATATTGTCATTTCCCCCTTATAATTTTTTTAGAAAATAAAAATTAGTGTTAGAGAATTTTTACACATATTTTACCCTCTCCATATATATAAATCATTTAAAATCAATGGATTAATACTTTCCCTTAAATTTATGATATTGATGGATGTTTTCTCTACCCTTGAAATACACTATCGTTCCCTTCCCATGGAACTTCTTCCGATATTTATCATAGGTTGGAATTATCATATTTTATTTCCACTATTACACACATTGTTCTTCCCATGATTCTCAATTATCCTCTTCTTCTCCAAATTTCACTTGAATTCATATACCCCATAGAACTCTTTATTTTTTTAATTTCACTTGAGAAAATAACCTCTTGTAATAAAAAGGTTTAAAAGACTAATTCCCTTAAATGTATCAGTTTAATCCCATCAAAAAAAATAATTGTTTTATTATGTTTTATGTACATAGAATATATTGTGCCAAGATAAACTTGTAAATTCAGACTCATTCTCAATAACATTTTTCTCCTCATTCTGTCTAGTATTGTAAACTTATTTCAATTTATACTCTTTTATCCGGAGGAAATTATTTTTCAAAGAAAGCCATTTTGAAAGTTAATCATTCAATTCCATTAATAGTATCTTTCTCTTTAGTGTTTTCAGTTAGATACTATCATTTTTCTATATCTCCCTTTAGGTGATAGATCTTCATGATGACTTTTAACCTTTCACTAATTCCCAAAGAGATATGGATCTTTTCAATGGACTTCACCAACTAATAATCTACCAATAGATTGGTAGTCCCACTATATACTAGAGGATATTTTTACATAAAGTTATCCATCATAGTTAGACCATACATTTGATCAATATGAATTTATATTCAAGAATTTTTTTTCTTAGGAAAAATCCCCCAAAATGGTTGTGAACTTATTTTTCTCAACATCATCATCAATTACATTTTTCGAGTTGAATAACCTTGAATTACCGATGGTTGTTGATAATGTTTTCATCCCCCCATTAGTTCCCAAATTTCTATAATGGTATACACATAATTATATCATTAAATTGAAATTTTACATATAATTACTTCTATATTTGCTACACTTTACCTAGAAATATTGAGGGCTTTCTATAAAAGTAGTTCTATCAAAAATAGTTCTTATAAATCCAGTCCCCAATGATGATAGTTAACATCTATTGAAAAAAAATAAAACATCTCATGATCAAAAATAAAAAGTCGATAGTTATTCTAAATTATTGGTAAATTTTACAACTATTCTTGAATAATCAAATAGTTTATTAGTTAAGGAATTTAACATCCCATGATTTTATAATATATTACTCTATAAATAAGTTTTTTATCGTCTTTCATTACACAATACACTAAGATTAAATAAAAACAAAAAATCAATCAAAATATAATTATGTAAGAGTGATTATATTTTTAAATTAATCATGTAAACATTATCATCAGTTGAAATTTTACTATTTTTTTGAAAAGATTGATCTTTTTTGTGAATAGTAAAAAATTAAATTTTTTATAAAACTGTCATTTATTTAAATTTTAAAACCCCAATATATATTTTAATTTATGCAGAAATTAAAATTATACTCATTTTTTATAAATAATATAATTAATTACATTTAAATTATAATTATACACGATTTTGTTATAACTTCATTTTTTGAAAAAATAAAATTTCTAAAAGAAAGATATTTTTCATTGTATTTTGTGCTTTTATATCAAATTAATTTTCTGCCCTTATGTGAAATTTAATTATATTAAATAGACTCTATATTTTTAATTCAGATTTATATATTTTTTAATTAGGCCCTTTCTTTCATTATGATTAATAACCTTGGTTAATATTTATCGCTTCAATAAGGGTTAAATATGTAAATCATTGTTAAAACATTGGGATTAGGCTTCAAAATGTCTCTAAAACACGACTTTATCCAATTAAATGAAACATTTTCGGCCATTTACATCAAATTTCTTTAAAATATAGTAGCCTTGTGTATTATTTATTTTATATTGAATGTTATTTTTCTTTAAGAAATGAATATATACAAAATGTCAACCTTTTAAATTTAATATTAATAATATTTTACCATAATGATAAAATCATATTATGTTTTATTAAAATTTTAAGATGGAATATGAATTAGTAATTTTCTTATTGTAATTTGTTTTTATTTTTCTGTGATTGAAAAATTACAATAAATTCTTATGCAATGCCAACACAATATCATTTGAAATAATAAAACAAATAAAAAAATGATTTTAAAATTATTTAAATAATATAATATAGATGAATTATTTAATTCAATTAATTATATAGATTAATATAAAATATTTTTTATTTTTTAAATTATAATATTCTAAAAAAATCATGTATTGGTTTCATTAATGTAAAATTAATTTAATAGTGTCAAAGATTATATCGATTATATTTTATGAAAGATAATATTTTATTAAATTATTTATAAATTATAAAAATCACAGAAGTAGAATACATGGGTAATATATGACTGTAAATTTCTTTCATTTTCCATATGGAATAAAATTTTAATTTTATGATTAAAATTATAACTCTTAAAATTTCAAATATTTGTTACCACAACAAAGGTTAAAAATGGATAACAAAGGGGTCAACAAAAACATTATGGTTTAAATTATATCTAAATAAGTAAATATTCACTGTATTATTATATTATAACCACACCCGATTTATATTATATTAAATTTTATTTTATAACCATTTTACTTGATTTGTACACATATTATATTACAATTTTTGTTAATTTCCAAAAGATCCCCTCCCTTGACTTATAAATGGTCACCCCTTTTCTCTTTCATTTATACCACTTTAGTCCTTCTGGCTAGATAAATCCCAAAAATATTCATTTATAAACATCGTAATATGCGAATTATATTTTTTTCATCTTATAATATTATTCCAAGGGTCCTTAATAAGGAATATAATGGAAGCCTACTAAAGAATGGGTAAACATCTTTATCAACTATATCAATTTTATTTCTTCTTCTAAATTCACTATAACTATTATTAAAATAATATAAATGTAACTATATAATCAAAAATAACATTAATGTTATTATTAATATGGTATGAACATTAATCATCATGTTTTAATCCTATGAAATGGGAAAACATCACTAATGTGTATGTACGGATTACCATCTCCATGTAGTTTAATTATTTTTTCAATAATAATTTACAAGGATGGTTATAGTGATGGGAATAATAAATATATATGATATTTATTACATATTTATTATTTTTTATTTAAAATATAACATACACCTTCTTCTTTTCCAATGTGTTGGAAAAAGATAGTGGCACTCGTGTGTATGTGTCAACTACATGCTCCACGAAGCGATGTGATTCATCTTTCATTTCAATTATATAGTGATGGTAGTAAGGAAATATTTTATTAATATATATGATATATATAACAAATAATTTACTTATAATGTTGATGTATTATTTAATTTTCATTCATTTTATTATTTGAAATGATAAAGTAGAATTTATACAGACGTATGACCTATCATCTCCCAGAATAATTTGCTCTATTTTTGAATATCTATATTGTATAAATGACTATAAAAACCAATATAATGAATAAATATTATATTTATATCATTATTTAAATTTTTTTATGATGGAACTGTGAGAAGGATTCATGGATGATAACTACCAAATAAAAAAATACACGAAAAATGAAGTATTATGCACTATAATTAATGATAGTAATATATAATTATTAAAACATGAGTGATAAAATTATTTAAATGAATCATATATGATATTATAGATATGACCATTAATTTATTATTTAATTATAATAAATATAAATGTATTATAAAAGAGGTTAAAAGTGACTACGTGGAATGTTGTACTTGAGGTATGGGATTTTGTTTCAATTTCAACATCATTGATACATAATTTTTATTATTCCAATATTTATTTTTAATCGGTGTATATAATTCCCCATTGATGTATCAAAAATTAACATATATCTTTCGTGATTATTAATTTTTTAACTAATGACTATTCAATAAAGGGTTTATATATAGAAAGTTACCAAAGAGGTAATTTTTTTTTACAATATCGTTGTTTTGGAATGCTCTTGTTTTCCTTGATGAAATATTGTAACATATCATAAACTACATATATATTATTATTCTATTGATATTTTAGTAGTTTCAATGTTTTCATACAAAATTTCCTCTCTTTTTTTATGAATCAAGCCAATACATTTTTAAATAAATAATATCATCTTATTTTTTTATCAAGTATATTTTTCTTCAATGTTCATCACTCATCAATGTTTTTTACAAAATTAATTTTCATTTACTAAAATTATTTAGTAATGAAATTTTTGTTTTCCTTGAAAATTTTAATGGATTTAAGGGAATATTTATAACATTTTATGAATGTGTTTATTTCAACATTCTTGACGAAAAAGTCAAATTGAATGTTTTTTATCATATATGGAATTAAAAAACATTATCATCGCTTTATTTTTTTATGATATTTAACATCTTTAGTTTTAAATTATTTCCAAAGAAAAATCTTTAATGAAATTTTATGTTTATTTTTTTCTCCCATTTTCTTTTATTCTTGGAATGACATTATTTTATTACAAAACCCATATTTTTAATTAATAATTGGGAATAATATATATCTTATTAATTTTGTTCTCATTCACTTTCACTTTAAAAATTCAATTTTTTTATAATTAAAAATAATGAATTACAATTTTATTAAATATCCAAATTATTTTTACCATGGAAATGAGTTTTCATAAATTGTATGCAATTTTTACAAATAGTGTTCTACTATGAAGGTTATTTGATTGACTGGTGAAATATTGATATTATGTATTCTTTACTAAATATATAATTTTTTTATTAATGAATATTATTTATGAAATTAATTGATCATTCAAAATAGGTGAAATTAATTGGAAATTAAATGATGGGTGGGTCTTGGTTATAGATTTTTCTTTGATGAATTGATAGATATCATGTGACAAACCAGTAATCTCGCCTTATTAAATAACTTTTTATTGTATACATACACATAGATTAAAAATTATTAGCATAAGGATTAGGTAGTAATGATATCATGGTGTCTAAAATAATGGAATCCTATAATAATAACTTCATTCATTGATAATTTTATTATTATTATCAATTATATAACAATATTTATATTTTTGATGGATGCGTTTCATGCTCATGTTATTGATTAAATGCCATCTGTTTTAAATTATTTTCCTTTACATATTAATGGTTAGTTATTTACTAGTAATATATTATTGAGTACATAACTTTACTAAACAATTAAGATAACCCCTTATTTATTTTAATTTCCCCATGATGTGAAGAATTATATATTCAATACTATACATGATCTATGAATTTTATAAGGATATTTATATTATATTTAACCTATAATATAAGAATCAAGTATGTATCTAGTTCTTAGAGAATAATAAACTGATTAGTTATTTGGGATGATATACCTTTTATCTTATACCAATGTAACAAATATGACAATATACCCCATTTACTAGAGTTTTGGTTCCAATATTTTTTAAATGAGGAAGTTTAGTAGAAACCTTAGGAAATGGATTTTAAATGAACATTCCTACCAATAGAATAGTGATAATCCATTATATTATTTGATAATATTTAAAATTATAAGGATATTTAATTTATGTCTCCAAAATCTTGATGATTATAATTTAACTCTATTTGTGCCATAATTTAGTTGTTTCTTCTATTATAGGAAAAGGAAGAAACACCTACTGAAAATGTAAGGATTTCATTAATAAGATAGACAATATAACTATTGTTCGAACTAATCATATCATGTCTATATTGGGGTAGATAAATTAAGATTCCAGGAATAAACTATCCGTAATTGAGAACACTCACTATGGGAAAATTGGTCTATACCCACGGTTTTGCAAAGAACCTTGAGTATAGGGTACCTCTATAACCACGGTTTTTGAAAACCGTGGGTATAGGGATGGTACGTGAACCTATACCCATGGTTCTCCGAAACCGTGGGTATAGGGTACTATTCGAAGACCTATACCGACGGTTCTTCAAAACTGTAGGTATTGGGGTTTTATTTGAAGACCTATACCCACGGTTCTGGAGAACCGTGGGTATATCTTATGGTGGGGAATTAAAATTATGCGGACCATGAAAAAATTATGGCAGGAATATATTTTTTCACTGTGTATTTTAATATATTTATATAAATATAAATTTAGATACACAGAATTTCTTTAGCTCGGTTGGTCAATAGTAGAGGCGTGGCCGTTAGACTCGAGTTCGAATCCCATGGTCTGCATTTTTGAATTTAAATACCCAATGTATATTAAATATATATATATATAAATTGATGTATAAATAAATAACAAAAACAATTCACAGCCTGGTTGGTTACTTGGTGGCGCGCGGAAGGGAAGCCCAGCATGAGACGTGGGTTCGAGTCCCAACTCTTGCTTTTTCTTATTTTAAGTTGATTAAATTAATATATATAGTTTGATTTATGGATATATCTCAAACAAATTAATAGCCTAGTTGGTCTTTCGGTGGTGCGCAGCTGAGAGGCGCTGTGAGAGTGTGGGTTCAAATCCAAGATCCTGCAATTTTTTTGATTTTAAATACCCCATGGTTTGAAAACTGTGGGGTCTGTTGTGTGCCACACTATACAACTGTGGTGAAAACTTTGACCCCACTATACCCACGGTTCTCCAAAACCATGGGTATAGGTTGAGACCCCTATACTGACGTCGTTCCAGCCCACGGTTCCCAAAACTATGGGTATAGCCTATACCCACGGTTTTGGGGGCTATACCCACAGTTTTGAACCGTAGGAATATGTCATTTTTCCACCAGTGACTATTCTCCCAAATCATGGTTACATTATGTCAGATCTCTCCCTGTGCCATAAGATTCCATATTTTAATGAAGCTAGTAATCTACTAGAATCAATTCAATGAATTAACTCCCTCAAAAATATATTCATGTCTTTGGAATGTAATGAAAATTATTAGGTCACTCTGAAAGGGGTTTTTAGAAAGGATATTATTATCAATGGTGGACATTGATATAGAACACTAATGTGGTTGAAAAAATAGAAATGATGGAATAGAGAACATTTAAATTTATTTTTATTGAAAAATAATTCCCCTAAAAATATTGATCTGGATTAGATAGAAGGATCCACACTTTGAATCATAAGGATCAAGAAAAGGAGGTAGGGTATGAAGATAGGTTTACAATATTATCCATAAATTATTTGAACAATATATGTAATATGGAATGAAATATTTACAATTTATGTTATGGGATTAGGTTGAGTCTATAAAGGGAACTAGTTTATCAAAAAGAAATTACAATATTATTATATAATATCCAATTCTATCAAGATAGAGGAAGAATATTATCAATCTAATAGATTCAAGGGAAATAAATATATATATCCCTAATGAGTACCATGAAATAGATAAAACATCAAATAAGAATAAAGGAATTAAAAAATTTATATCATGTAAAAGATGTGGAAATAAACATCCTTGAATATTCTTGATCAGTATGGGAGAGTGTTAAAATTGTTTGTATAAGAGTCATATATATAATGAATGTAATGATTATATTTAAACCACTATAATATTTATTTCAATTGTAATGAGATATAAAAGTATTCAAACCAGTTATATAATAATTAATGTAAAATACCAGAGAATAGGTAATGTAGTGAAATCCAAACATATAGAATCAGTACAACAAAGGAGAAATTTCATACTGATGTGGTGAAGAGTACACTAATTATCCCCTCAAATATTGTAATTTATTTATTTGATTTAGATTCTAACCACTCATTTATATATAATTCATTTTCTAACTATATCAAATCAACACATTAATTATTAGATGATGATTTTATAGTGAAAACCCATAATGGTTTGGTGATCACTTTTCATGTCTATAACACCTCTCTGATAAAAGTTTGTGGGAGTATGGTTCTATAAAATCCAATTATTTTTTCACTAGTAGAATTTAATGTAATATTGGGAATGGATTTTCTCTCTTACTATTTATCCTAATCCAATTTTCAAATAATTGATGTTATATTTAATATTCTGAATCAAACAATGATAATATCTTTCTAAGAGGATAAAAATTAAATTTTAATGGAAATTAATTCTATCATATGGTATTTTTATCTTGTATTTTTTAAGGAACACATCCTTTAATATATTTATATTGTATGGGATTATTTTCAAGTATTTATATAATTTTTATTGGAATTATTCAATATCGTAAAATATTGTTTCTAATATAACTCATACATGGTGCTACAATAATTTCAATGAATCTATATAAAATGTCCCTGATTGAGTTTTAGACATTGATGAAGAAAATCCAAGAGAAAAAATATAAGTTATTCATTCATTTTATTTATTCATAATGTGGTGTTCTTATTATCATGGTTCATAAAAAATATGGATCAATTCATATTTACATTGATTACCAGAAATATAACAAAATCACTATAAAATAAAACTATCATTTTCCCAATATGAATGGCCTATTTGATCAATTATGTAGAGATAAATTTTCTTCATAGATTAATATTCTATCTATATATAATTATATTATGTTCAAGAAGTAGGATATACGACAAGAACCATTCCAAACTAAGTATATTCCTTATAAATTTATATTAATTTCATTTTTAGTTACCAATTATCATGTTATCTTCATGGATTTAATGAATAAAGTATTTTTAGATTATCATGATATTTTTTGGTAGTATTTATATATTATATTATTATATATGAAATTGCAATGGGTATTAAGTCTCTTTGATAATTGGGTTGAAGTCTATTAAGAATGACAATATATATTCCAAATTTATCAGTAGTAAAATTTTTCTACCAATATACATGGTTTTTGTAAAACAATTTCATGTGAGTGTATTTCATTGGATCCATCATAGATTAATGTTATTGAGAAAGATCCTAGAAAAATCATGGTAACATAGATCTATTGGGATGTATTAATACTATTGACGCTTTGTGATAAAATTCTACCTATCTAATCCACTGACCATGTTTCATTATAAAGAGTTTAAGTTCTTATGGATAGATAAATGTGATAATATTTTTGATGACCCAAAGAGAAGGTTGTTCCGCTAACCTATTCCTACACTACCATATTCTAGATAAGGGTTTATGATATATAGTGATGCATCAAGAAATGGACTGGGATGTTACCTTATTTTTAATTATATAGTTATAGCTCATGCCTTTCTATGGTTGATAATTTGTGATAAAAATCACATGATGAAAGGGGACATATCATATATTTATAGTAGGAAAGTTCAACCATCCATCCATGATAGGATTAAAAAGTCATAGAAGGAAAATATAAAATTACATAAGATGTTGAGGAATTTATTTGTGTTCAACCACAATCATGATAGAATGATATGGTTTACCAATTGAGTATATGTCCCATCATTACTAGAGATAAAACATTTTCTATTAGATTATTATCATAGTTCATTATTCTATATACATTATGGGTTTTCAAACATTTATAGAGATATGAAAGATTATTTCTAGTGTGGTAATATAAAAAAGGGAAACTATTGAGCATTTATCATAATTCTTTCTATTTCGGAATGTTATGGACAAGGGACATAAGTATAAGGGAACATTACCACCATTACCCATACTAGAATGAAAATGAAAAAATTTTACAATGGATTTCGTCATCAAATTTCCAAAAAAATCTTAAGAGAAAATGATATTAGTGTTTTATTAAATCATTTCATTTTTCAAAATTAGAGAATATTTCTATCTTGGTAAATTAAATTAATCATATATTCTGTAGGCTTTGAGATTACATGGATTAAAAATATTAATCTTATCTGATAGGGATGAAAGGGTTTCCTCATTGATTTAAAGAACCATTATATAGGATATAGATATAGAGTTGAATTTCAGTACAAAATTTCATCATAATTTGATGGTATATCCGAAAGTATCATTCAAACTCTAGGAATATTATTGAAATATTTCATTGTAGATTTAAATGGTGGTTAGAATCAAAGACTTCCATTGGTATATTTTTTATGAAAAAATATCATTCACACAAGATTTCATATGAATCCTTATGATTTCGATTATATAAGGATGTACATAAATCCATTAATTTTGGATGATGTCAGAAAATAAAAACAAGTGGGATATTTTATAAATGAAGAAATTGAAAGGAAGGTTTCATCCATTCAATAGAACGTAAAGGTACATTAGATCTGAGAATAGTTTTATGATGAAAATCCTTAGTGATATATAGAGTTTGGTGTGGGTGATAATGTATTCCTATGAATATGTTCTTGAAAAAGGTTATGTGATTTGGAATGAATGGAAATCTAATTCCTCGATATATCAGTCCCTTTGAAATTCTAGATTGTATCGGGATGGTATCTTATCACATGAAACATCCCCCAAATATCTCTCAACTACATGATGTCTCCCAAGTATCTATCCTTGGGAACTATATAAATGATTCTTTATATTTTCTAATCTCAAATATTATACTCTAACATTAAGATATGTCTTTTGAGGAACATTTGGTGGATATTTTGGATCATAGAGGAAGAGTTCTATGAAACAATCCCACTCATCTAGTTAAAGATTTGCAGTGAAATGATAAAATAGGGAAATATATGTATAAATCCTATGATGAGATGATGTACATGTATCTACCATTTTTTATAACTGAGTGATGGAATCTCAAAGGAAAAATTCATTATATAGTGGTGGAATATAACCGACCATGATTTTAGGACATATTTCTCATTAAATAAATTTCATTAATATACTTCTTTATAGAAAAAACTTATTTTAAAAGAACTATGATGTGATATTAAAATATAATTATGTAAAAATTATATATAATTTTTTAGTTCCTCATATCAATAATTTTTTTATTTAATTTTTTGGATTTTTCTGAAAATATTTATATTTCAATGAACATAAACAAATAAAGATTCTCATAAAACTATCATTTAATTTAATTTTAAAGGCCACATAATCTTCTAAATTTAATCATAAATTATGAAAATTTTCCTTTAATGAGAAATAATATAATTAATTATATTATTTTCTTCCTTATACCTGATTTTAGTATTAGTTCAATTTTTTTACTTAAATAAAATTATTCTAAAAAAATGTTTGTTATTGCATTTTGATTCTTTGAATTAAATTATTTTATTCCACATAATAAAATTGAATTTGAAATAGTGGATTCCATATTTTTAATCATCTGTTTTATAATTTTTAAATATTTCCATTTTATTTTGGATATTATGAATAGTAACCTTATTGAATATTTTTCACTTCAATAATTTTAAAACATGAAAATCATGGTAAAAATAATCAAATAAGGATTTTAATGTCCTATAACACATTCCATTATCTTCTTGGATGAATTTATTTAGGAAATTTCTATCCAATAGTCAATTATATGTCCATTAGTTTCAAATTTTCTTTGATATTTCATTTTATTTTATTTTATGAAAATAATTAAAACATAGTGTCACACTCTTTACATTAATAATTGTAATATTACTACTTTAGTATAAAAATATGTTATGATCATATTTGAATTAAAGTATGAAATATTATTTAATTTTATTATCATGTTTATTTATTTATAATTTTTAGTGTTGAATAATTGAATTAAATCCAAACACTACACTCATATATTATTTATTCAATTAAAAGAAAAAATTAAAAGATTTTAAAATTAATAAAAATAATATAATTAGGTTAAATTATTTTATTTCATGAATTTTATATAATAATATATAATATTTTATATGTGTGAATATATTTCCTTTGAATTAAATATTTTGTGTGGTGCCTTTAATGTCATATTGAACGAATATAGTAAAAATGGAAGTAATTATATTTTATAAAAATATTATTTTATTAAATTATCTAAAATGAATTAATAACATGATATAGAAAAATGGGGATAATAAAAAGCTTTAAATTTAATCCCATTTCATTTTTTAATCTACTGTTTTTGTATAACTGAATTTATAGTCATTCAATGTTGAAATAGTTGTTACTGATGTAAAGGTTGGTAATGGTTAATTTATGGGTTTATAAAAAATATGGTTTAAAATATTATCTAAAAATATTTAAATTATATTTTATGATGTTATTAAAACTATACCCTCTCTATCTTAAAATACATTCCATTTTGTAACAATTTTCCATTATTGAGACATATATTATATTATAATATTTCATGAATGTCCAAAACTGCTCATCCCCCCACATATAAAAGGACACCCCTTTTCTAATTTTGTTACACAAAATTTTTCTAGAAAAATTGGCCAAAACATATTAAATTATATTCTATACATATATTTAAATTAATTAGAGTGACTGTTATTCTTTAAAGACCCTTTTAATGTTCAATAAGAAAGAATATAACAGAAGTCTACTGAAAAAGTGGTAATCATCACTACCGAATCTTTCAATATTATTTAATCATATAATTTATATAAATATATTATACCTAACTAAAATTTATAATATAAAATCATAAATATAATATGTTTTTATTTTTATTATGATAAAACCATTTTCTATCTATTTTTCATCCTACAAAAAGAAAAAAACATCGCTCTTGTGAACGCCCAACTTACCATATCTTCGTAAGACTATAATTTATTTTTAATCTCCACTATGTATGGATGGTAATAAGAATTATCTAATGAATATAAATGATATTAATGAAAATACTATGTTTTGGAAAATATAATATCATATCTGTGTTTTAACTAACAATTTTCAGGAAAACGATAATGTCGCTTGTGCATACGTTTGAATCACCACCTCAAGGAAGTGATGTGATTTTATATTATTTTTATCTTATATGGTTGTTAATAAGGATATATTTAATTAATAATAATAACATATATAATATAAAAAAATATTATAAATTTAAATTATCATATATCGTTCCTTTATTCTGTCTTCTAAAAGTGAAATCAGTGTTCATGTGTACGTATAATCTGTCGTCTTGAAGAATAGTGTACTTTATTATTCTATCGCTATATGTTCCAGATGATTCTCTCTCTCTATATATATATTGAATATATATGATATATATGTCATGAATAATATTTTTTAGATTCTGAAACCATGATAATATCTAAAGTTCCAAAACTACCAAATCAAAACATATTGTAAAACGAAGGAGTTGGCAATTGAAATAACGAGAATAGTAAAATATTAATGAAAAATTGAAGATAAAGTTTTATAAATTGTTTAAATATAATATTATATATTTAAATATCTATCTTTAATGTAATTATAATAAATATAAATTTATTAAATATGAGTTTTAATGTTAATATGAGGCAATTCAAACTTGAGGTATCAGATTTCATTTCATTTTCCACAAATGTGAAATATGTGGTATTTGGCACCTATTTATTTTTTATTTTGTGTATATAATTTCCATTTTATGTATTTTATATGAATATATAATTATTCATGATGAATAAATTTTAAATTTATATTTATTCATTCAATGGATCAAAATTTTAATGTTATCAAAGAGGAAGGAATTTATTTCGCAGTATCATTTTTTTGGGATTACTCTAATTTTCATTAAAAGACTCTTACAATATATAATGGTATATATTTATGTTGTTTTTTTTTCAATTTTTTTATATAGTTCCCATGTTTAGTTCCATATTTCCATCTATTTTTAACTTGAATCATGAAAATGATTTTTTGATAGAAAATTCGATCTTATTTCTCTTTTTGATCGGGTATATTTTTCTTCAATGTCCATTTTTTCATAATTATTTTACAAAATTAATTTTTATTTACACAAATGATTTATTAAATTTTTTTATGGTATATGTGACTTTATAAGTGTTGAGTCAATAAGGTTTTCCTTATTACTTTTCCATTCCTTCTTGTTTTGAAAATCACAAACACCTTATCTTTAAGGAAAATCACTTTTATAAGGAAAATTGCTTTCTTAAGGAAAATCGCTTTTATAAGGAAAATTGATTTCTTAAAGAAAATCGCTTTTATAAGGAAAAATGCTTTCTTAAGGAAAATTGCTTTTATAAGGAAAATGCTTTCTTAAGGAAAATTGCTTTTATAAGGAAAATTGCTTTCTTAAGGAAAATCGCTTTTATAAGAAAAATTATCCTTATCATATTTTCATTCATATTTTTCTTAAGTATGAGTTTCAGATTCAATTTCTCGGAGTCATTAAAACTTTGATATAAAAGTATTCTGTTTTAGGATTCGGTTCTGGACAAGAACTATAAGGAAGTTTCATTCCGAATTTCGGATATGAATTCTGACTAAGTTCTATTCCAGATTCAGGATACGAATTCTGAAGAAGAATTCTCATTACGAATTCCAATGAAGAATTCTCATTACGAATTCTAATGAAGAAATCTCATTTCGAATTCTCATTGCGAATTCTGATGACGAATTCTCATTACGATTTCTGATGACGAATTCCTATTCCGAATTCCTATTCCGAATTCTCATTCCGAATTCTCCTATTAAACAGAACCTGATTATCATTGTTTTATACACTCTGAATTTATTCACTCCGAACCATCACTCCGAAGTTTCTATTCCGAACCTTTATGTTAGAGTTTAAAACGATGTCGTACTTTCTGTTACACTTGTTTTGTTATAAAACGATGTCGTTCATTTTGTTATAAACTAACCGTTGTCTAAGTGACACGTGTAAAGGTCCCTCCGAACATTAAGGAAAATATGACGGTTGGAGAAGGAGCCGACCTTACCTATAAATAGGAGCTCATTTGAAAGAGCTCGGGGCTATTGGAAAAACAACTGAGTTTTGTGCCTACATGCTGTTGAAGTTATTTCTAGAGAGAGAGTCTCTTATTAACTCTCAAAGCTTCGTGCGACTCCGAATGTTAGTGATTACATTCGAGGGCTTCCGAGGATAGGAAGACAGAGGTGCCGACTACCTTAAAGATCGAGGGCTTTCTTGCTGAGAAAGACAGAGGTTGCCAACTACCTTGAAGTTGAGGGTTTGCGGGGATAGCAAGACAGAGACTCCGATCTTCGTATCGAGGGCTTACCCTGGTGTGGGTAAGACAGACTTGCATGAAAGTATAAATCAAGGGACCTTTATCCAAGGTTGTTGGATACCCTTCTCTTTGGGTTAAAAGACTATTATCTTGTTACTAGTAGTTTTACTACTTGTCTTTTTTCCGCTGCAATTTGTATCTTAAGGAAAGTATAACTTTCTTATACTTCCTTACTTACTCTGATTAGTTTAGATTCTATACGCTTTAAGGTAGAATCTTATATTGTAACTTTTGTTAAGTTTCAATCTCCGGAATCATATTTCCGGAATCTACTTTTGGAATCCCTTTCCAAGTTCAGTTCGGTGTTAGAGGTGTTGTGAATTTACTTAGTTTAACTTTGTTAAACTTAGCCCTTTCCTTTTCTTAAGGAAACTCTAGTTATTCATAACTAAATTTAAAGGTTCCAAAGGAATTTTTAAAGTATACAATTCACCCGCCCTCTTGTATATTGAGCATCTCATATTATATTTTGATCCTACAATTGGTATCAGAGGTTGGAAACCTCTTACTCTATACCATTCTTACATTTGGTATCAGAGCCAAGGTTACTGAAATACTTGTACTCACATACAAGTTTTTCTTGCTCACTTTTCTATTCCGAACTTTGTCATTCCGATTTGTCCATTCCGAACTTTTCCCATTCCGAACCTTGTTGATTCGATTCTAAGCTACTAACAAGTTTGTGTGCAAAGTTTTTTTAGTATGGCAGGAATTAATGTTGGTTCTATTGACAATCTGAATCCTACAAGACCACCAATCTTCGATGATAATTATTATGAGTACTGGAGAGATCGTATGAAGACCTTTGTTATCAATACTGGGGTAGATAACTTTGTGATGCTTACTGGTGATTATAAAATTCCTGAGAAGGAAGTCAGAACCTTTACTAACCAGGAAAAGCAAGAATATCAACTCAACTATAAGGTACGCAATACTTTACTATGTTCAATGACCAGAAATATATATAGCCAAATTTCTTCTTGTGAAGTAGCTAACTGTATATGGAAGAAGTTAGAGGTTACACACTTTGGGACTTCAAAAGTGATTGAGACTAGAAGAGCTATGCTTAGAGCTGAATATCATGGCTTCAATTTTCCTTATGGAGAACCAATCTGTAAAGTACAACAAAGATTTATGACTATTGTCAACAGTCTAAAATCTATGGGAGAAAAAGTTTTAGATGATGAAGCTCTTGTGGACAAGATAATTGATATTATGCCCAATGAATGGGAATCCAAGAGAACAGCTAAAGATGAGAACAGGAAGGTCACTCAAATTACTCTTGATGAATTATTTGGAACTCTTCTACAACATGAGACCAGAATGAAGAGAGATGCTGACAACATCAAGAAGAAGAATGGAAATGGTACTGTTGCTTTTACTACAACTTCAAATCAGATGAAAGCTAAGACTCCTAAAAGAGTAACCAGATCCAAATCGAAGAAAGTCATTTTCCAATCCGAATCTAGTGAAAGTGAAGTTTCAGAAAATGAATTAGCCAATCTTGCTCGATGGATGAACAAGATAGCTGGACAGAGAAACTTTCAATCCAAGTATAAGAAGAAGGACAGGAAATACAAGAAAGATGGAGAAGTTACTTGTTATGAATGTAAGAGAGCTGGACATATTAGACCAGATTGCCCTATGCTCAAAAAGAAAGAAAGGAAGGAAAGACATTCAGAAAAGAACAGGAAGAAGTATTACAAAGCTAAAGCTAAGAAAGTTCTAAAAGCTAATGACACCTAGAGTGCCAGTGGTGGTGACTCTTCAGATGAATCTTCTGAATATGAATCTTCAGGACAGAAGAATCTTGGTCTTATAGCCAAATTACCTATTGATAATCATTGTCTTATGGCTAAGGTACGAAATGCTGAATCATTGACCAATGTTTCTCTAAATTCTAATGATAGTAAGTATTATAACTCTTCTGATGAAGAATCATCTTTTGATGAGGAAAATACTTTACCTACTTATGAAGAAGTCTCTAGATTTGCTGAACTTCTTGAGATTGAGAATTCCAAAATCAACAAGAAACTTGATAAGGCAAATTCTAGGAATTCTATTCTTACTAAAGAGATATCAGATCTTTCTAAAGATCTTGATAAGAAAAATACTGATTTTGAAAGTATTTTAAAAAATCTTGAGGAAGTAAGTTCTAAGAAGAATAAACTTTCTAAAGAATTAGAAAAAGTAATTTCTAAGAAAAATGTTTTCGAGCCTAACTCTAGTTCCAAAACGTATGATTTTGAGGATAAAAACTTGGTTGTAAAACTCAAGTCAGAAATTTTTTCCTTAAAGAAGTGTTTATCAAACTTTACCAATGGTAAGTAAAATTTTGATAAGATGTATTCTCAAATACGACCTTTAAGAAATAAATCCAGATTTGGTTATACCCATGCAAAACCAATTTTCAGTAACAATTATTTTGTTCCTCAAAGTGCCCCATTTTGCACTAAATGTCAATGTGGTGGTCACTGGGCAAAAAATTGTTCCTTAAACAAAACCCAATCCTTAGGTTTTCATAAATCTTACTTTTCTAAGAAAATGTGGATACCTAAAATTTTATTGTCTGGAAATCTCGGATCCAAACAAGTTTGGATTCCGAAAATCTAACTTTGTTCTTAATTTCAGGAAAATAAAGAAAGTTACAGCAACAATATTTGGTACATGGATAGTGGATGTTCCCGGCACATGACTGGTAACAAAAGCTTTTTTGAAAAGATTATCAAAACGAAAGGAGGAAAGGTAACTTTCGGAGACAATGCTAAGGGAGAGATTGTTGGTATTGGTAATATAGTTCTTTTGGGTAAAACTTTGATTTCAAATGTTCTTTTTGTTAAAGGTCTTAAGCACAACCTCATTAGCATAAGTCAGTTATGTGATGAAGGTTACCTTGTGAATTTTAGGAATGATAAATGCTTAGTTCACAATTCCAAGGAAGAATTTATTCTCTCAGCCAATAGGCAAGATAATGTTTACACCTTAAACTTAGAAGACCTAAGAAGTCAAGATTTACCTTGCCTAAGTGCAATGGAAGATCATTCTTGGTTATGGCATAGAAGATTAGGACACTGTAATCTTAGAAACCTATGTAAACTCTCTAAGAAGAAACTTGTTAAGGATCTACCGGAGCTTAGATTTGATTCTTCTAAAGTTTGTGATCCTTGTCAATATGTCAAGCAACATAAATCTAGTTTTATGTCAATCGGTGAAGTCTCAACAACCGATGCATTACAGTTAGTGCACATGGATCTTTTTGGTCCAACACAAACTGGAAGCATTGGAGGCAAATACTATGTGTTTGTTCTAGTTGATGATTACACTAGATTTACTTGGGTCTATTTTCTAGCAAGGAAATCTGAAGCTTTTTCTTATTTCAAAAGTTTTAGAGCTCAAGTTAAAAATGAGAAAAACCTTCCATTGAAAACTATTCATAGTGATCATGGAGGAGAATTTCAAAATTCTGATTTTGAAACTTTTTGTAGTAAGAAAGGTATTACTCACAACTTTTCAGCACCTAGAACTCCTCAACAGAATGGTGTAGTTGAAAGAAGAAATAGAATTCTTCAAGAAATAACTAGAACCATGTTGAGTGAATATTCTATTGCTAGACATTTCTGGGCTGAAGCTGTAAGTACTGCTTGTTATACTATAAATCGAGTTTTGATTAGACCTTTTCTTAATAAAACTCATTATGAGTTGTGGAATGGTAGAAAACCAAGACTTTCCTACTTCAAGGTTTTTGGTTGCAAAGTATTCATTTTGAATACTAAAGATAACTTACATAAATTCGCACCAAAATCAGATGAAGGGATTTTCTTAGGATATTCCACAACCTCTAAGGCTTATAGAGTCTTTAATAAAAATACTTGTACTGTTGAAGAAACAGTACATGTAAAATTTGATGAATCAGACCCTTTTGTTTTTAAAACCTCCCAACCTACATCTTCGGATGTGTTTTCAAAAACTGATTGTCAACCTTTGATAGAAGAACCTTGTGAGAAGGAAATTGTTCTAGAAGATACTTCTGAAACATTTACCCCAGAAGATTTTCTACCCTATGTTGATGAACAGGTTTTACAAAACCCAAATCAGGTGTTTCATAAGAATCATCCCAGTGATAGTATCATTGGTGATGTAAATCAACCTGTAAGGACTAGAAGTTCCTTAAGAAATGAAGTAGAACATCTAGCATTTCTTTCCCAATTAGAGCCTAAAAGCACTGATGAAGCTTTAGGTGATGATGATTGGATCAAAGCAATGCAAGATGAACTAAATGAATTCGAAAGGAATAAAGTCTGGACCTTGGTTGAAAGACCTAAGGAAACTTCTGTTATTGGAGTAAAATGGGTTTTCAGAAATAAATGTGATGAAAATGGAGTCATTGTTAGAAATAAAGCTAGACTTGTTGCTAAAGGCTATAATCAGCAAGAAGGAATAGACTATGAAGAAACCTATGCTCCAGTAGCTAGACTTGAATCTATCCGCATTCTACTTGCCTTTGCAGCATTCTTTAATTTCAAACTTTTCCAAATGGATGTGAAATGTGCTTTTCTTAACGGTTATGTTCAAGAGGAAGTTTTTGTTGAACAACCTCCTGGCTTTGAAGATACAAAATATCCAGATCATGTTTTTAGACTTACCAAAGCTTTGTATGGCCTTAAACAAGCCCCACGAGCATGGTATGATAGACTCACTGGTTTTTTGCTTCAAAATAACTATGTTAAGGGAAATGCAGATCCAACCCTTTTTATAAATAAAGATAAGAAAAATGTTTTGATTGTTCAAATTTATGTTGATGACATTATATTTGGTTCAACTCAGCAATCTTTGACTGACTCTTTTGCTAGTCTAATGAAATCTGAGTTTGAAATGAGTATGATGGGTGAGTTAACATTTTTCCTTGGTTTTCAAATTTCTCAAAAACAAGAAGGAACCTACATATCTCAACATAAGTATATTAAAGATCTTCTTAAAAAGTATGGTTATGACAACACTAAGAGTATAAGTACTCCCATTGGTACCTCAAACTCTTTAGATCTTGAGGAAGCTGGGAAACCAGTAGATCAAACATCTTTTAGAGGTATGATTGGAAGTCTACTTTACTTAACAGCTAGTCGACCAGACTTAATGTTTTCAGTATTCTTATGTGCAAGATATCAATCCAATCCTAAGTAATCTCACTTAAAGGCAGTAAAAAGAATTTTTCGCTACCTTAAGGGAACCATGGATCTAGGATTATTTTATACTTCTGGAAATGATTTTGTTCTAAAAAGCTTTTCTGATGCTGACTTTGGTGGATGTAGAATGGATAGAAAAAGTACATCCGGAACTTGTCATTTCTTAGGAGATTCATTAGTTTCTTCGTCATGCAAGAAGCAACATTCTGTTGCACTTTCCACTGCTAAAGCTGAATATGTAGCAGTTGGAAGTTGTTGTGCACAGGTGTTGTGGATGCAACACACACTCACAGACTATGGCTTGAGTTTTACTAAAACTCAAATTTTGTGTGATAACACAAGTGCCATTGCCCTAAGTAAAAACCCTGCACATCACTCTCGTGCAAAACACATAGATATTAGGCATCACTTTCTTAGGGATCACACACTCAAAGGAGATATTATTCTTCAGTTTATCGGAACGCAAGATCAACTTGCTGATATTTTCACAAAATCCTTGCCTTCTGATAGATTTGAATATATTAAACAGAAGCTAGGAATGATAACCGTAAGGTAATCTTCCTTAATTAACTTTCTGTTGAAAAAATCTCCTTACAGTAATAAACTCCTTTTCATAGGGGGAGTACATTTGATTGTTTATTTAACAAAGTTTTTCAAAATTTGTTTTCAAACTTTTCGGAACGAAAATTTCCGGAATGGAACTTCCAGAACTACCATTTTCCAAAATGGATATTTTCGTACAGAATACTTCTGGAATGAAAGTATTCGTATTGAAAATTTCCGGAATGGACAACTTTTGTACTGGGACTTTCATAACCAGATTTTCGTACCAAGTTTTGTTTTTCGTATTTTCTTTTTCGTATTAACTTTTTGGTATTGACCTTTTCGTAATGACTTTTTCGTATTGAGTTTTTCATATTTAGTTTTTCGTATTGAGTTTTTCGTAGTCGTTTTTATATTACCCATTACGAATAACTTTCCTAAGATAATCCGAAAGGTATGATTTCCTTACTGAAGTTTTCGTAATCATATTTTACTTGCTGGAAATTTCTTATAGTTTGTTTTTGGTTTTTGGATTTCTTAATTCTTTACTTTAATAAAAACCTCAAAAAGATCGGATTCAAGCTCTCAACCGTCAGATTTGATCTCAGATCATTCTAAACCGTTAGATCAACCGAGGAAGTTGAACCGTCATCCCATTGCCTATATAAAGGGGACCCTATTTTTGAGTCCCACATCGATTTCAAGCTTTTACGTGCTGAAGCTCTGACTCTCTGATTTAAGGCCATTCCGAACTTCAGTCTTCTCGATTCCGAACTTCTCAGAGACTTCAGATCCGAATGTCTGCAGAGTTAGCTTCTCAAGAAATGTCTTCAACCAAACCCATTTCTCAGTGGTTAGTCTACAGAGAGAGGTTAGTTCACCTGACTTTCTTCAGCAACTATGATTCTATTATTTCAAAGAATATCAAGCTGAATGGCTGGGAAGATGTTGCGGTATCAAAAACTGGCAACCAAGATGAAGTCTACTCTGACTTGCTTGTCGAGTTTTATGAGTCAGTTGCTTTCTTCGAGGAAGATAATAGAGAAAAATTTTCTTTCAAATCGTATGGCAAGACATATAAGCTTTCTTACACCAAGGCTACAAGCTTGGTAGGGCTAAGTTATGAAGGGGAAGCTGAGTTTATTTCCCACGTATTTCCAGACTCTTTGGGTAGTTTCAACAAGGAGAAAGCCTTAGAAACTCTCGGATTGGATGATGACAAGGCTCCGAAGATTGCGAGCCTATCTAGAAACTTCCGGATGCTGGAGTTATGGGTACAAGGGCTTATCGTACCAAGAAAAGGAGACAAGGATAGCCTGCAGAAGAGTGAGATATATATCTTAGATTTCCTGATAAATCTAATAAAGTTCAACTTGATGAAGCATATTCTTCTTAACATTGAAAATTTGAAGAAGGGGAATCTGAGAGCTCAGATCGTAATGTACCCGGCAATATTGTCAAAGCTCATAGTTCGGTGTCTAGAATCTTTCAAGGTAGCTTGCAGTTCTAAGCCGAAAGTTTGCAAGATCATGTTGTCCAGTGATGCCACTCTTAAAAGGATGAATATAACTTTTGACAAGAAGTCTGGGAAGTTCATTGATCTGCCTCCTCAAGTAGAAGTGACTCCGAAATCTGCTGATCCGGAATCATCCAAGATAGTAAAGAAGAGGAAGATGAAAGAAGTGGTAGTCGAAGCTGAGGAACCTAAGTCTAAGGAAGTCCACTCCGCACCTCCTAAGTCCAAGAAGAAGAAAACCTATACTGATGAGGTTGCAGCAAAGTGGAGAGCTGATAAAGAGAAGAGGAAGGAAGGAGATCCGCAGTTCGGATTGGATCCTGCAGAGGCTAAAGCTCTGAAAGAGAAGGCCGCTGATGAGCTTGAGAAGCAAGCAAAGGAAAAGAAGCTTAAGAAGAAAATGTCCGAGGCTGAGGTAGCTCAGGCCTTGTTAAAGTTCAACGAAATGGTTTCAGCAACCATTCCCGTTCCGAGAACTTTTTCTCTGGAATCTTTACCTGAGACTCCAGGAAGAAATCTTGATGATCCAGAAGAAAATGTTGCTACGAATACTGAGGAAATAGAGCAAGTGGAACAAGTTGAAGAAGCTGCTGAAGGAAGTGGTGAGACAGGAGATGTGCTCAAACAAGTAGATGAATACAAGGGAACTCCTTCGGAACACCTGTCGCTCCGAACTTCTGAAGCTCAATCTTCAAAGCTTGTTACTCCTGAATTAGAAGAAGAGAAAGGGGAAGAAGAAGTTGCCTATCATGGAGAAGAAGAACAACTTTTACATGATATTGCTCAGATGGGAAACGTAGAGGTTGGTGTTCAAGAAATTGCTGATGAGGAAGATTTGGTTGTTCACGTTTCTGACAGTGAAAAGAAATCTCCGGAACAGGTTTCTATTCCGGAAAAAGATAAGGGGAAACGAATTCTTGCTGATACCCCGAGTTCAGAAAAGAATATGAGGAAGGAAGCTGGTAGTTCTTCGAAGAGTAAGTTGAAGCTTATTGAGGAAGAAAATTCTCCTAGCAAGATTTCAGATTCGGAGTCATCTTCGTTGGGGCATGATTTTGTTGTCTAGTCTTTGAAGAAGTTGGTGGGAACCATTCCAACCTTCTCAAGCATTGACTCTAGATGCCAGATGCTCCAACATGCGTTGAATCAGAAAACCGACTCCGTATTAATGGTTATGGATAAATGTGTTGAGATTGAAGCCCAGTTCGAAAATTTCTTTATTGGTTACGAAGCACATAAAAGATCTTGCAAGAGGATGACAAGCTGGTCTAAGAAAACTATTGAAGAGATGAGGTTGCTGGATGAGTTTCAGAATAATGTTAAGGATGCATTTGAAACCGAGGACAAGAAGTTTCATAAGTTGACTGCATCATTCGAAGAGAAATTAACAGAGGAGAAGAACTTTCGGATTCAGGAAGTAAGAGATCTGAATGGAAAGCTCAATTCCATTAATCAATGTTGGAAATATGAAAGGGATTATCGGATCGAGTTTGAAGAAAGGATGAAGGCTCAGGAAGAGAAGATGAAAGTTCAGGAAGAAAAGTTGAAGGCTCAGGAAGAAATCATTGAAGCTCAGTCAGCAAGAATAGTCGTCTTAGAGAAGCAAGCAGAGGAAGATCACAAAGACTTAAAGAAGATCAAGATGATTCTTAAGGGTATAATGTCGAAGGAGAAAGATCCGAAATGACCAATCCGATCTTTTTGTTGTAATTATTTTGTTGCTGACATTTCAAATCTAATGAGAATCGTGCTTGTTGTTTCTATTGTTTTCATTACTAATTTTTCAGGTACTTTGTTAAGTTTTTCCATTCCCTCCAATTATTTTTGAAAATCACAAAGGGGGAGAAGGAAAAGATCCTTAAGAAAAAGAGGAACTCTAATAAGAGTTTATCAAAGGGGGAGAAAGAAAAATACTCAAGGAAAAAGAACTCTAATAAGAGTTTGTTTAAGGGGGAGTTTTTCTTAAAGAAACATCACTCCGGAAATATGAATACGATCCTTAGAGTTTCAAAGCCTAAGGGGGAGTTAGTCATATTCATCTATATTTTTTAAACCAAGGGAGATAAGCTTTAATGTGTTTCTTTCTTCTTAGAATAGATTTTTCGTAAGGATGTTTGTGCTTTCCAAAAAGGGGGAGATTGTTGAGTCAATAAGGTTTTCTTTATGACTTTTCCATTCCTTCTTGTTTTGAAAATCACAAACACCTTATCTTTAAGGAAAATCACTTTTATAAGGAAAATTGCTTTCTTAAGGAAAACCGCTTTTATAAGGAAAATTGCTTTCTTAAGGAAAATCGCTTTTATAAGGAAAAATGCTTTCTTAAGGAAAATTTCTTTAATAAGGAAAATGCTTTCTTAAGGAAAATTGCTTTTATAAGGAAAATTTCTTTCTTAAGAAAAATCGCTTTTATAAGAAAAATTATCCTTATCATATTTTCATTCATATTTTTCTTAAGTATGAGTTTCGGATTCGCTTTCTCGGAGTCATTAAAACTTTGATATAAAAGCATTATGTTTTAGGATTCGGTTCTGGACAAGAACTATAAGGAAGTTTCATTCCGAATTCCGGATATGAATTCTGACTAAGTTCTATTCCAGATTCAGGATACGAATTCTGAAGAAGAATTCTCATTACGAATTCCAATGAAGAATTCTCATTACGAATTCTAATGAAGAAATCTCATTCCGAATTCTCATTGCGAATTCTGATGACGAATTCTCATTACGATTTCTGATGACGAATTCCTATTCCGAATTCCTATTCCGAATTCTCATTCCGAATTCTCCTATTAAACAGAATCTGATTATCATTGTTTTATACACTCTGAATTTATTCACTCCGAACCATCACTCCGAAATTTCTATTCCGATCCTTTATGTTAGAGTTTAAAATGATGTCGTACTTTCTGTTACACTTATTTTGTTATAAAACGATGTCGTTCATTTTGTTATAAACTAACCGTTGTCTAAGTGACACGTGTACATGTCCCTCCGAACTTTAAGGAAAATATGACCGTTGGAGAAGGAGCCGACCTTACCTATAAATAGGAGCTCATTTGAAAGAGCTCGGGGCTGTTGAAAAAACAACTGAGTTTTGTGCCTACATGCTGTTGAAGTGATTTCTAGAGAGAGAGTCTCTTATTAACTCTCAAAGCTTCGTGCGACTCCGAATGTTGGTGATTACATTCTAGGGCTTCCGAGGATAGGAAGACAGAGGTGCCGACTACCTTAAAGATCGAGGGCTTTCTTGCTGAGAAAGACAGAGGTGCCGACTACCTTAAAGATCGAGGGCTTTCTTGCTGAGAAAGACAGAGGTTGCCAACTACCTTGAAGTTGAGGGCTTGCGGGGATAGAAAGACAGAGACTCCGATCTTCGTATCGAGGGCTTACCCTGGTGTGGGTAAGACAGACTTGCTTGAAAGTATAAATCAAGGGACCTTTATCCAAGGTTGTTGGATACCCTTCTCTTTGGGTTAAAAGACTATTATCTTGTTACTAGTAGTTTTACTACTTGTCTTTTTTCCGCTGCAATTTGTATCTTAAGGAAAGTATAACTTTCTTATACTTCCTTACTTACTCTGATTAGTTTAGATTCTATACGCTTTAAGGTAGAATCTTATATTGTAACTTTTGTTAAGTTTCAATCTCCGGAATCATATTTCCGGAATCTACTTTTGGAATCCCTTTCCAAGTTCAGTTCGGTGTTAGAGGTGTTGTGAATTTACTTAGTTTAACTTTGTTTAACTTAGCCCTTTCCTTTTCTTAAGGAAAATCTAGTTATTCATAACTAACTTTAAAGGTTCCAAAGGAATTTTTAAAGTATACAATTCACCCCCCCTCTTGTATATTGAGCATCTCATATTATATTTCGATCCTACAATAAGAGGTTTTAATGGAATTTATATTATGTTTTGGGATAGTTTCATTTTTTTTATTATTTACAAATAATTCAGAAGAAATATTTTTAACGTACATGGTGTTAACATAATTTTCTATCACCAAAAAATTTACAACAGTTATCATATTTAAAAAAAAATCAATTTTCATACATATAAAAAAATTAACAAATACATATTTTAATATTTTTCTTCCATTTACTATATTCACCAAAGTATACGATTTTGTTACAAAAATCATATTTTTTATAGATTTGTGGACATATTTGATCTCTTAGTAATTTTGTGTTCGTTAAAATTATCTTGAAATAATCACTATCTTGTAATGAATTTTAATTATAAATTACATTAATTTTATATATAAATATTTTTTACAATCAAGGAAATATATTTTTTCTAAACTATATAAATTTTTTATATATGATGTTCTACTATAAAGGTTATCTGATTGAATGTTGAAATATTGATATTCCATATACATTAATCAAAACTAAAATTTGTTCATAAGGCATATTATAAGTGAATTAAATTTGTCATTCACTATATGTGGAATCTATTGGACATGAAGTGATATTTAGGGCCTTGTTAAGGATATCTCCTTAATGTATTGGAACATCTCATGAGACAAACCAGTATGATACCATTATTAAATGGATTTTTGGTGTATATCAACCCATCGATTAAATTATCTTATCCCAAATCATTGACGATAAATATATCTTACTGTATATGATAATGACCTCTAGTATTAAACATTTACTTAAAAAATAATTTATTTATTATTATCCATGATATGTATAGATTGATATTATAAAAGGATGCATTTATTCCTCAAGTTATTGATTAAATGGAATCTTCTTTCAATTATTTACTAATCCATATTGATTATTCCTTTTTTAATCATGGTATATTTTAATTAAAGTAATTATTAATTATAATATTACCACAACCTTTATTTTTTCCATTCTCCATGATATGAATAAGGATATTATGAATAATATCTATTATGTAAGAATGTTCTTACACTATGTGTTTTATATTTCATATGTAATATGGGAATCATGTATATATTCAGTTTCTTAATAATACTAAACTAGTATCTCCTTTGGGATGAGGTCACATGAATCATATACCCATGTAATAAATTAGACACCAGCCATGGGTTACTGGTGTTGGGGTTTAAATATTTAAGACAAAGTACATACATACTTGTGGGTATGAGTGTTTAGCCCATGCAACCCATTTACGATTCTTGATTCCTTAAATATGATTATATATCTTCAAACATTTTAGATTCCCATCACATGATCATGTATGTTACTATTTATTTCGCATGATAACATACCATGTGTTTCTTTTTTATGATTGACCTATTTTATTTATTTCCATGACTGTGGAGGTATTTTATATTTATTCTAGACTGTTGGACCGCATTGATATGATAATCACTTAGAAGGGTGTAAACATGATATAAAAAAATAGTGATGTTGGACTTGTGAATATGATGTGGAATAATTAATTGATGTCATGTGTAATCTAAGTAACATGTTGTATCTATTACTTTTGGATTCCAAGTGACATGTTTCATGATTCCATGTGGATTATATATGAAATAATGAATTTATTCCTTGTGGATGTCGACATACATGTTAATTTGACAACATGGAGATTCTAAGTGACATATTTTTATTACTTGAGAAATACATTAAAACTATCCTTCTCAGATAGAGATGAAGCATGTATGAACATAAATCGTGGTGTCTTGGATAGTACGTGAGTTATTGTTATATAATAGTTTATGATATCTTTTTTATTTATTATTTATCATGGGATACACCTATTATACTAGTGAACAAATATTAAAGACACGTTTGTGTTATCCTACTGAGTTTACTACGCATAACCATTACAAGAAACACGATGAGAATATATACTACATGTTTTAAGATCTATTCAAGGGAGAGGGACTTATTTAAGATAGTATAGTTATAAATTTTTAAGATGGTAAAAAACAATGATGGAATACATAAAACTATTTATAGTCTTATTCAGTTATAGCCTTAGACTTTATTCACTAGTTTGTATTTACACAAAGGAATACTAGATAATTTACTTTTATGATATGGGTTCCATTTTATTTTACATTATGATTCATTATCTGCTTCCTTGATCACTCTTTGTTGTTTTATAATTTATTTATATTCATTGTGCATGGTTATGATACTGAGGGTATCACCACCCCATTGATGATGTCCAGACACTCACTACTAGTTGGTAGCCCCTTGAATATGGGGAGGCACCAAAGAAGTCTTGGTGATATTTGGTTTGGACATTATTTTCCAGGCTTGGGGATTATAAAAATTAGGAATCACCCTATTAAATTGAATATTTTATTACCATGGGAATAAGAATCCCAACAACAAACATTACTACATGTCGCCTTTCATTAGATATAATAAAGATTCATATTAGGTTATTCATTACTTCTAATTCACTGTGAAAAGTAAATTCTATGATGATATATCATTCCAAATCATTTTTGGCTATGGCACTGCTCAGACATCTATGTGGAAATCCACAAACCACAGTATAACAACTATAATCTCTTTATAATAGATGGCTATATATAGTGCGAGTGATTTCGATGATGTGTTCTAGTGGTGTGTAGTAATGGTTTGGTAAGTTAAGATGGTGATAAAGGGTTTGGGATGTGTTCATGAAGATGATACATGGGTTAGGAGAAAAATAGCGGTGTTTTAGAAAGTATGGATAATTCATGGTTTTTCCATCCAACATTGGATTTGTGGAGGTACTACCTTCACTTTATAAGTAAATCAATTGTACCGTTTGATATTAAAGTCAAATGGGGGGGGGGGGTCAGAATCCCTCTAACATCACTATGTTCCACCTACACTAGTGAAATTTTCTTCTAACCACCACTGAGATTCCCAACTTTTGTGTTGGTGCCTGCTAATGATGTCCATGCAAGCCCAACTAGACATACATTGACCTATGTAGGGGAATTTCACACCCTCATGACCTACCCTTAGGTCTTGCCCAATTGGATATCAATTTTTATAGGTGTCTTTCCCCATGATTGAGGGTTATCCAGGTGTTAGACCAATTTTTTTCACTTCTTTATTTTTATGACTTTTACCACAACCACATTCTTTCATATTTCATTATTCTAAAATATTAACAAAAAATCACCTAAACCCCATCAAACATCATCAAACTCAATTTTATTTTTTTAGTTACATAAATAATTAAAATAATTAAAATATGGGAAAAAAGATATTAAATAAATAATAGTGATGGATAAATTATATAAATATATTAGATTCATTACAATTAAAATAAAATGTTATTTTAAACTAATGGACCATTTTTCCACTATATAAAAATATACATCTCATAAAAGGTCTTCAATATTGCCCATAAATTCTCCACAGAAGATAGTAATTTAAAAATATTATACATATTACTCTTATTTAAAACCAAGGTAAAAGAAAGTATAAAAAATGGGTGACATTAGATGTTCAGTAAGGCTAAACATTAGAAATAACAATAAAATATCATAACTAGGAATAATATGAGCATTTGGTTATAATAAAAATACATTAAAAATTTACACCCAGTAAAGAATATCTTATAATTAATTTCATAATTCTTATCATGAGAGAATAAAATATCATGTAATTTCCACATATCATATAAATAAGGCATCCTAGAGAATTTTGGGACATCCATTTGTATAGGGAAAATCACATTTTTCACACACATAAAACAACACTTGATAGAAAATATAGTATTACCTACATATATACCTCATTTTGAAGTCACATACTATTACCCATGGTTGAGAGAAATTAAATTTTTCTCAAGTATATATATCTAATAATACTTAATCAGTGGTTTAGAAGAAAATATATGGTCCACCTTTCATCATAAATACATAGTTTTTCTTCTTATAATAAACCATTATCACATTATAAAGAATGAAATGTATTGTAAATTCCAATCATAATCTTTCTAATTGACCATATTCAGAATACAGTTGTCATTTTATCAAAATTCATGATAATCCTATAGAATATAAATGGTTAACCATTGATACTAAATAAATTTATATGTGTATTCCCTTCAACAATTAATATGGTATTTACACTATATTAATAAAATGTAGATATTTTAGTCAATAATTTCCCAAATAAATACCCATATAGAATGTAACACCCGAGACTTTTATGTTATATAAATCATCAAAGGAATCTTTTTCTACACAACACTTGCTTGGCTTGCTTTACACGCAATCACGACCTTCCTCAATAGCTTGCGTCGTACGCAATACCGAGTTTCACTAAACAACAATATGCTATTAAAACTAGCCGTTATGAATAGTAATAACCACTTTTTGAAATTTTATAAATTTTATTTTTCAAAATGGACTTCATTTTTGGACTCAGAATATCGAAATTAGCCTAGGGTGAAATTTTGGTATTTTTCTGAAAACTTTCAATTTTTGATGAATAGTGAAACCACTAAGTGGTAGGTTAAAAACTGAATTTTGCATAAAACTTAATTTTACCGCTTCTGTGAATGGAATTTCGAAAATACGAGAGACACGGTTAATATCAAGGACTAAAATGTGGTTCAATGAGATGAAAATAATTTTTTGGAGAATAGTAACTTTTTACTTTTTTTACCGCGGTTAATAGTAAATAGGGTAACTAAGGGTAAATATGATATTACTATTACCCTAACACATGTCCTAATTCTATTGGACAAGTGTAATTCGACCAAAAACAAACTTAGGAATAAAATATGACCATTTAGGCCCACTTGGATTAGATTAGGACATTTATTATTAATTTATTTAAAGAAGGGTTAAAATAGTTAAAATCAAAGTTTAATAAGTAAATAATTTTTAATATGGGGTTATACATAAGATAAATTCGACTATAAATATTCATTATAAAGCTAAAAAGATTTCCTACATGATGATATTTTATTTGTAATTTTTAGACATCAAATAATTTAATTTATTTATGACACAAAGATGATGCAGTAATTATCTTATTAATGAAATATTGACATAATTGATAATATAAATAATTTGAGACTTTTTATGAATTCCACTAATTTTCTAGGTTACTATGATATATTAGTGTCGATTTAATCAACTTGGTTCGAACATATAATTCTGTTATGACTTTCACAAAAATCATATATCAAATAGTGTCAAAATTGACACAAAATAGTTTTTAAATCAAATATTATATTACTAATTGTTATTTTATTCCTAAAAATCTAAGGTTCGGCCAAATGACTTAGATAAGGATATATATATTAATAATAAACAATTTGGGGTTCGTTTGGCATGTTATAGTAAGTGTATTAACCATATAGTGAAAGAAAACAAAAAGACACGGTAAAAGTTAAATTAATTAACTTAGAGTTAAATCTAATTGATAAGGTTAAAATAATACCCTAAACTTGTCTAAATCCTATTGGTTGATAGGATTTCGACCCATCCCAACTTTAGCTTCGAAATAAGACACTTTGGAACCATTATAAACCGATTTTGACTTTAATATAAAATAATATTTTGAGATATTCCTAAGGTGCCCCTCTCCTCCCTTATAAAAGGGCACCTCCTCCCCCTCCTCCTCACACCAATTTGAGCACTCAAGCTCGGCCAACCCCTGCCATTTTCTCCTCTCCACTTCCCTAGAATAATCCTAGAGGTCCTGGTCTTCTCCAAAGACCAATCTTAGTTCCTTAAGTGGAGGATTCAAAGAGGCGTTCCAAAGAAGAGGTAATATCCATTACCGATCTTTTCAATTTCTTTCTTCTTCAACTTCTTCTTCTTGAGTTGTTTCATGATAAAGTAATAACATCAGTATTACTTACATACTGATATGTTATTATAAATATGAAACAACCCTAATTCACCTTCTATCCATCCTACGGAAAAAATGAAATCACCGCGCGTGCGTACGTACGGAATACCGTCTCCACGCCATGGTGTAATCTATTTTCCACCATCACCTTACAAGGATGGGTATAATGGTGTAATGAGTAACTATATATGATTATTATGAAGTAATATTGATACTGAAATAATATATATATACTCCAATACAATTACACGATCATAGGAATGATATCATCACTCGTGCGTACGTACGGAATACCGTCTCCACGATGTGATGCGACTCGTTCTACATGATCTTCATTTCATAATGATTATATAAATTGAATGAATGAATATGGTATATACCACACTAATATCATTCTGGAAATTAATTATCTATAACCTAAAGATAAGAATAAGAATTTATTCGACAAAACATGCATAAGAACAAAAAGTTATAAAGACCCGAGTAACAAGTAACAATGAAATATTACTATCAAGAAGCTAAGAATATGACCATATATGATATCATATCAATATGTATGATTCTGGAATAAGTCAATAACATTATTTAAACCATTATACAGGAGCTTCGGACACGTACAAAGCAAATTGGACCTAAGGTAAGGGAAATATCACAATCTCATTTTTATCCGAGATTGTTTATTCGTAAGTATTTACTGGGGTGTATTTTATCATCCACATCCATGTTTCATCAATATGTAATATTATTTCCATCCACCTAAAATTTTTTAAATCCATTTTTACCCTTCGGTGAGATTTTAGTAATATGTATGAAAGGAATCTTTTGTCGTACGAGGTACTTTTTGACTTTTCCGACAAAAGTACGAAGAATGTTTTTTTTAACTTATACGGCATGAATGGATTTTTAAAACATTATTTCAAAGAAGCTTCCTTTACAAGTATTCAAGTTTATTTTTAATCAACTTCTTTTAGTTTAAAATAGTATGACATGTTAAGAAAGTAAAAGTGTTTTTGAAGAAGAAAGGATATTTTCCTCAAGAATGAAGTTCATGTATTTATTCAAAACTATTTTCCATCTAAGATAATAAAAGGGTTCTGTTTCTATCCCTATTATTACATGGATTTGATTATGTTGTGATGGAAACATTTTTATGAATTCCTTTATCTTATATGAATTGTTTTATGATGTCATGTTGTTTAAGAATTCCATTTTTATTACATGGGTTATGTGATGATGTATGATTTATGATTATGTGGCACACATAAGAAAGGATTCATTATAAGATGGGTGGGACCTATATCTCCCTCCAATGCATTGGGTAAGGATTTTATATCTCATGAGATAGACATGGCTGGAACGGAAGGTTATTTCGGTTCAGTGATACAGGACTGAAACGAGGAGTGAACTCGGTTCAGAAAGGGACTTTGTCCACTAAGATAGTCTTGGAAATGAGTCATGACTAACAAGAAATGATTTTCCATGATTATGTGTGCATGCCACAAAGTTTCAATTTTTATGTTATGATTATGGGGAACTCATTTTCACTTCTATGATTTATTCCACGTTAAGATATTATTATCTCTTTTGCAGGTTTTGATTTTAAAAAAGATATGATATGATTTTTATTTCCTTTATTTGCCTTGCTGAGCATTTGAGCTCACCCTTTTATGTTTTCTTTTCCCCAGGTCAGGAAGATGGATATTAAGTAGAATATGCTAAAAGGGACCCTAGATATGATGAAATAAATGGGAGACACTGTAGAAGATTTATGAACCAGTTGTTTATGTTTCCCAGTTTCTAAAGACACTATACCTATACGGTCCTTTGTGGTTTTGTCATATGTTGTAATAAGTGTGCTTCAATTTTGAAGTATTAACAATGTATGTAAAGTATGGGTCATTATAGTTGGTATCAGAGGAAAGGTATAGTCAACCTTTGGAAACTAGGATGTGAAAGCCTTAGTAAGAACCCTAAGGATAAGTCTAAGCATAGAACACAATCTTAGTGTTTTAGAAATGGACTTGAATAACCTAGGATAATACCTTAAGCATGAAAATTTTATTCTTGAATTATGTGGTTTCCTATTATAATTAGTGTTGCTCACACTATTCTTCTTGGTTTTAGTCAATGGCTGGAACCCGAAGGAACCGTGTTAATGCGGAATGCGATGGGAAATGCAATGATTGTCCCCCTGAGCAACCAAACGATATGGGAGCTGGAATGCAAAATCTTGTAGCCATGCTCACACAACTTTCTCAAGCTATGAATCATGCAGGATTTCCAAACAAGAAAAGGAGGGAGCAAAATTCTGTTGAATCCTTCATGAGGCAGCGTCCACCTTCTTTCAGCGGGTCTACTGATCCATTAGTTGCTGAACAATGGATTAGTACTACTGAAAAGATATTTTCAGTTCTTCAATGTTCTGAACATGATAAAGTCATCCTAGCAGTGTATCGTTTGGAAGGAGATGCTGATCAATGGTGGAATCTTGTTAAGAATACGAGGCAAAGGGATGAAATTGAGTCTATGGAATGGGACGAGTTCAAGAACTTATTTTTCAATAAGTACTTCCCTCGTATTCTCCGAACAAAGATGGAGAAAGAGTTCCTTGAACTGAAGCAAAGGGATGATGAATCTGTTAGTACGTATGAAGCAAATTTTACAAGACTTGCAAGGTACGCTTCTGGTATTATTATCCAACCTGAGAGTAAGATCGATCGATTCTTTAGTGGCTTAAAACCAAGTCTTCGAAGGGCGTTAGCCATAAGAGACTTCAATAGCTACGAGGAAATCGTTCGATGTGCTCTCAAAGTCGAGATGGAGATTGGAGTAACCCATCAGTCACATGGGATTGATAAGAAGAGGAAGATGGAATTCAAAGAAAAATCTAAAGAGCACACTGAAAAGAAGATGAACTTTCCCTTATTCTCAAAGTGTGGAAAGAAACATGGAGGGAGTTGTCTTAAAGGGACAAGTAAATGTTTTAAATGTGGAAAAGAAGGTCATCGGGCATTTGAATGCCGTGATAATGGGAAGAAGATGTCTAATGATGCAAACAAAGGAAGGGATACACAGAATGAACCTACTACACTTCAATGTTTCAAGTGCAAGGAGATGGGGCATTATGCCAATCAATGCCCAAATCCAAGGGTTGATGATGATGGTCGACGTCAACAAAATCTTAAGGCTAAAGACAAAGGAAAGTCGCATGCAATTTCTATCAGCGATGTGGAGTACGATAACGAAGTGGTAAAAGGTACACTTACCATCCACTCTAAAGTAGCAAATGTTTTATTTGATTCTGGATCCACCCACTCTTTTATTTCTGAAGACTTTTCTAAGGGTATCACCGTATTACCTCAACAATTAGATGTTGAGTTAGCTGTGACAACACCTAATAGCACATCAATCGCATCAAAAGTTTATAATTCTTCTCCGATCGAAGTTTGTGGGAAAGTGCTTCCTGCAAATCTTGTGATCCTTCCTTTAGTGGAATTTGATGTGATTCTTGGCATGGATTGGCTTTCTCTACATGGAGCTCATATCGATTGCCAAAGAAGGGAAGTCACATTTCATACTCCAGATCAATCTACGATCGTCTATCAATGCAAGGATGAACATAACCTTCCAGTGGAAATTTCTTCCATCTTATGGGTATTGATTCCACTAAATGAAGGTTATTTATCTCAAATGGTTGGTGAGAAACTCACGATTAAGAATATGCCCATTGTACGGGAGTTTGATGATGTCTTTTCGGAGGAATTACCAGGTCTTCCACCAAATCGTGAAGTTGAGTTTTCAATAGAACTCGTACCCGGTGCTTTGCCTATTTCAAAGACACCTTATAGAATGGCCCCAATTGAGTTGCAGGAATTGAAGAAGTAACTCCAAGAGAATCTTGATAAGGGATTCATACGCCCTAGTGCGTCACCTTGGGGAGCACCTGTTCTATTTGTTAAGAAGAAATATGGATCAATGAGACTTTTCATTGATTATCGAGAACTTAACAAGATCACTATCAAGAACAAATATCCTCTCCCACGCATTGATGACTTATTTGACCAACTACGCGGAGCTCAATACTTTTCCAAGATTGATCTTCGTTCAGGGTATCATCAATTAAGGGTCAAAAGGGAGGATATACCAAAGACGGCTTTCCGTACAAGGTATGTACACTATGAATTTATAGTGATGCCATTTGGTCTTACTAATGCCCCTGCTATCTTCATGGATCTAATGAATAGAGTCTTTAGAGACTATCTTGATCAATTTGTGGTAGTCTTTATAGACGATATTCTTGTCTATTCAAAGAGCAAGGAAGAGAATGAAGATCACTTGAGAATTATATTGAAGACCCTGAGAAAGGAGAAGCTTTATGCCAAATTTACCAAGTGTGAATTTTGGCTTCAAAAAGTTGCATTTTTGGGTCACATAATCTCAAAAGAGGGGATATTTGTGGATCCAGCACAAACAGAGGTTATCGAAAGATGGTCAAGACCAACAACAGTAACTGAGATCCGAAGTTTTCTTGGTTTGGCTGGATATTATCGACGTTTTGTAAAATATTTTTCACGATTATCTAATCCACTCACCAAGTTGACTCGGAAAGGAGTTAAGTTTGTCTAGACGGAAGAATGTGAAGAAAATTTCAAGGAGTTGAAAAGAAGGTTATCCAGTGCACCTGTGCTCACAATGCCTTGTAGTGGAGAAAGGTTTGTGATCTACAGTGATGCATCCAAGAAGGGATTGGGGTGTGTTCTTATGCAAAATGATATGGTGATAGCTTATGCCTCACGACAGTTGAAAATCCATGAGCAAAATTACCCAACACATGATTTGGAGTTGGCTGCGGTAATCTTTGCATTAAAGATTTGGAGGCATTACCTTTATGGTGAAAGGTGTGATATTTATACTGATCATAAAAGTTTAAAGTATATTTTCACACAAAAGGAGTTGAATATGCGTCAAAGAAGATGGTTGGAGCTGATTAAGGATTATGACTGCTCAATCCATTACCACCCTGGGAAAGCAAACAAGGTGGCAGATGCATTAAGTCGACAAGACCATGCTAGTTTATCCATGATGAGGATCACAAAAGATCCAATATTTATGGATTTACAAAGGATGGATCTTGGAATTATAATGGAAGGGGTAAAATCTTATCTTTCTCAAATGAATGTTCAACCATCTATACATGTGAAGATTAAAGAGGCACAGAAAGAAGATGTCAAGTTACAAAAGAAGGTGAGAAATGTTCCTGAATTCAACCTTGATTGTGATGGGATAATAAAGTTCAGGAATCGGGTTTGTGTTTCTCCCATCCCCGAATTAAAGAAAGAGCTGCTGGATGAGGCTCATAGTTCATCATTCTCTATTCATCCTGGAAGCACGAAGATGTATAGGGACCTGAAAGAGCACTTCTGGTGGGATGGCATGAAAAGAGATGTTGCTGAATATGTCTCTCGATGCTTGTTTTGTCAACAAGTTAAAGCTGAGAGACAGAAGTCTAAGGGGATGTTACAACCATTACCCATACCCGAATGGAAATGGGAAAACATCACTATGGACTTTGTCACAGGACTTCCTAAAACATCCAAAGGCAATAATGCTATCTGGGTCATAGTTGATCGTCTTACAAAGTCTGCACACTTCATTGCTATTAGAGAGGATTTCTCTCTAGATCAGCTTGCCAGGATATATGTAAAGGAAGTGGTAAGATTGCATGGAGTACCACTTTCTATTATATCTGATCGGGATCCGAGATTTACCTCGAAGTTCTGGCGAAGTCTTCAGCATACTCTGGATACAGAGTTGAGTTTCAGCACTGCTTATCATCCCCAGACTGACGGTCAGTCTGAGAGAACAATTCAAACCCTAGAAGATATGTTGAGAGCTTGGTCTATGGATTTCAAAGGAGGTTGGGATCAACACCTACCTTTGGTGGAATTTTCTTATAATAATAGCTTTCACTCCAGTATTCAGATGGCTCCTTATGAAGCTCTCTATGGAAAGAAATGCAGGACTCCAACTTGCTGGGATGAAGCTGGGGAAAGAAAGATATTAGGACCTGATCTCATTGATGAAATGGCAGAAAAGGTTAGATCTATTCAACAACACATAAGAGCAGCTCAGAGTCGACAGAAAAGTTATGCCGACAACCGAAGAAAAGACCTAGAGTTTGAAGTGGGTGATAAAGTGTTCTTACGAATATCTCCCTGGAAGAGGGTTATGAGATTTTGAAAGAAGGGGAAGTTGAGCCCTAGATATATCGGTCCTTTCGAAATACTGGATCGTGTTGGGAAGGTAGCTTACCGATTGGCACTTCCACCGAATCTCTCTCAAGTTCACGATGTGTTCCACGTATCTCTCCTGAGAAAGTACATACCAGATCCTTCACATGTACTCAGCTCAGAAGTTGTACCGCTGGAGCAAGATCTTTCTTATGAAGAACAGCCGATAGAGATTCTGGATCGTAGCGAAAAAGTCCTACGAAACAAGACCACTCGCTTGGTGAAGGTTTTATGGAGGAACCACCAACTTGAAGAAGCTACTTGGGAGCTTGAGGATATGATGAGGGAGAATTATCCTCATCTGTTTGTTACAAAGTGACGAATTTCGAGGGCGAAATTCTTTTTAAGGGGGGTAGAATGTAACACCCGAGACTTTTATGTTATATAAATCATCAAAGGAATCTTTTTCTACACAACACTTTCTTGGCTTGCTTTACATGCAATCACGACCTTCCTCAATAGCTTGCGTCGTATGCAATACCGAGTTTCACTAAACAACAATATGCTATTAAAACTAGCCGTTATGAATAGTAATAACCACTTTTTGAAATTTTATAAATTTTATTTTTCAAAATGGACTTCATTTTTGGACTCAGAATATCGAAATTAGCCTAGGGTGAAATTTTGGTATTTTTCTGAAAACTTTCAATTTTTGATGAATAGTGAAACCACTAAGTGGTAGGTTAAAAACTGAATTTTGCATAAAACTTAATTTTACCGCTTCTGTGAATGGAATTTCGAAAATCCGAGAGACACGGTTAATATCAAGGACTAAAATGTTGTTCAATGAGATGAAAATAATTTTTTGGTGAATAGTAACTTTTTACTTTTTTTACCGCGGTTAATAGTAAATAGGGTAACTAAGGGTAAATATGATATTACTATTACCCTAACACATGTCCTAATTCTATTGGACAAGTGTAATTCGACCAAAAACAAACTTAGGAATAAAATATGACCATTTAGGCCCACTTGGATTAGATTAGGACATTTATTATTAATTTATTTAAAGAAGGGTTAAAATAGTTAAAATCAAAGTTTAATAAGTAAATAATTTTTAATATGGGGTTATACATAAGATAAATTCGACTATAAATATTCATTAGAAAGCTAAAAAGATTTCCTACATGTTGATATTTTATTTGTAATTTGTAGACATCAAATAATTTAATTTATTTATGACACAAAGATGATGCAGTAATTATCTTATTAATGAAATATTGACATAATTGATAATATAAATAATTTGAGACTTTTTATGAATTCCACTAATTTTCTATGTTACTATGATATATTAGTGTTGATTTAATCAACTTGGTTCGAACATATAATTCTGTTATGACTTTCAGAAAAATCATATATCAAATAGTGTCAAAATTGACACAAAATAGTTTTTAAATCAAATATTATATTACTAATTGTTATTTTATTCCTAAAAATCTAAGGTTCGGCCAAATGACTTAGATAAGGATATATATATTAATAATAAACAATTTGGGGTTCGTTTGGCATGTTATAGTAAGTGTATTAACCATATAGTGAAAGAAAACAAAAAGACACGGTAAAAGTTAAATTAATTAACTTAGAGTTAAATCTAATTGATAAGGTTAAAATAATACCCTAAACTTGTCTAAATCCTATTGGTTGATAGGATTTCGACCCATCCCCACTTTAGCTTCGAAATAAGACACTTTGGAACCATTATAAACCGATTTTGACTTTAATATAAAATAATATTTTGAGATATTCCTAAGGTTCCCCTCTCCTCCCTTATAAAAGGGCACCTCCTCCCCCTCCTCCTCACACCAATTTGAGCACTCAAGCTCGGCCAACCCCTGCCATTTTCTCCTCTCCACTTCCCTAGAATAATCCTAGAGGTCCTGGTCTTCTCCAAAGACCAATCTTAGTTCCTTAAGTGGAGGATTCAAAGAGGCGTTCCAAAGAAGAGGTAATATCCATTACCGATCTTTTCAATTTCTTTCTTCTTCAACTTCTTCTTCTTTAGTTGTTTCATGATAAAGTAATAACATAAGTATTACTTACATACTGATATGTTATTATAAACATGAAACAACCCTAATTCACCTTCTATCCATCCTACGGAAAAAATGAAATCACTGCGCGTGCGTACGTACGGAATACCGTCTCCACGCCGTGGTGTAATCTATTTTCCACCATCACCTTACAAGGATGGGTATAATGGTGTAATGAGTAACTATATATAATTATTATGAAGTAATATTGATACTGAAATAATATATATATACTCCAATACAATTACACGATCATAGGAATGATATCATCACTCGTGCGTACGTACGGAATACCGTCTCCACGATGTGATGCGACTCGTTCTACATGATCTTCATTTCATAATGATTATATAAATTGAATGAATGAATATGGTATATACCACACTAATATCATTCTGGAAATGAATTATCTATAACCTAAAGATAAGAATAAGAATTTATTCGACAAAACATGCATAAGAACAAAAAGTTATAAAGACCCGAGTAACAAGTAACAATGAAATATTACTATCAAGAAGCTAAGAATATGACCATATATGATATCATATCAATATGTATGATTCTGGAATAAGTCAATAACATTATTTAAACCATTATACAGGAGCTTCGGACACGTACAAAGCAAATTGGGCCTAAGGTAAGGGAAATATCACAATCTCATTTTTATCCGATATTGTTTATTCGTAAGTATTTACTGGGGTGTATTTTATCATCCACATCCATGTTTCATCAATATGTAATATTATTTCCATCCACCTAAAATTGTTTAAATCCATTTTTACCCTTCGGCGAGTTTTTAGTAATATGTATGAAAGGAATCTTTTGTCGTACGAGGTACTTTTTGACTTTTCTGACAAAAGTACGAAGAATGTTTTTTTTAACTTATACGGCATGAATGGATTTTTAAAACATTATTTCAAAGAAGATTCCTTTACAAGTATTCAAGTTTATTTTTAATCAACTTCTTTTAGTTTAAAATTGTATGACATGTTAAGAAAGTAAAAGTGTTTTTGAAGAAGAAAGGATATTTTCCTCAAGAATGAAGTTCATGTATTTATTCAAAATTATTTTCCATCTAAGATAATAAAAGGGTTCTGTTTCTATCCCTATTATTACATGGATTTGATTATGTTGTGATGGAAACATTTTTATGAATTCCTTTATCTTATATGAATTGTTTTATGATGTCATGTTGTTTAAGAATTCCATTTTTATTACATGGGTTATGTGATGATGTATGATTTATGATTATGTGGCACACATAAGAAAGGATTCATTATAAGATGGGTGGGACCTATATCTCCCTCCAATGCATTGGGTAAAGATTTTATATCTCATGAGATAGACATGGCTGGAACGGAAGGTTATTTCGGTTCAGTGATACAGGACTGAAACGAGGAGTGAACTCGGTTCAGAAAGGGACTTTGTCCACTAAGATAGTCTTGGCAATGAGTCATGACTAACAAGAAATGATTTTCCATGATTATGTGTGCATGCCACAAAGTTTCAAGTTTTATTTTATGATTATGGGGATCTCATTTTCACTTCTATGATTTATTCCATGTTAAGATATTATGATCTCTTTTGCAGGTTTTGATTTTCAAAAAGATATGATATGATTTTTATTTCCTTTATTTGCCTTGCTGAGCATTTGAGCTCACCCTTTTATGTTTTCTTTTCCACAGGTCAGGAAGATGGATATTAAGTAGAATATGCTAAAAGGGACCCTAGATATGATGAAATAAATGGGAGACATTGTAGAAGATTTATGAACCAGTTGTTTATGTTTCCCAGTTTCTAAAGACACTATACCTATACGGTCCTTTGTGGTTTTGTCATATGTTGTAATAAGTGTGCTTCAATTTTGAAGTATTAACAATGTATGTAAAGTATGGGTCGTTATATAGAATCTAGGTGAAATCTCTTAAATAAATGTAAGTTAATATAGTGTATTCGTAGAGTAAGGTCATTGGAGGAATAATTATACCTATTAATAGTGGATGGTTAGGAATGTAAAATGTTTTGATAGATCCATCCAATTATAGAATATAAAATTTCTTAATATATATAAAGGAAAAAAGTTGAAAATAACATTTTATTCATATCATTAAACAAGAATAATATATGGAGAAATATGGTGACATATGTGAAAAATAATTTTTATGGGTATTAGAAATTTCACCTTATAAATAAAGAAATCCATGACTTTTTTAATATTTATTTCAAAAAATAAATTTATTATAAAACATGGAGGATCATTACATGTGACCTGCCTTAAAAGTTAAATAATATTGAGTTTTATGTCATTTATTTATTCACTTCAATTTATGGATATTTTTATATTTATTGTTTTACAGAATTAGATCATAAATTATATATAACAAATCCATATAAAAAAACCAGACACTTCCAATTATTATCCAACTCGATCATAATGTAAAACATTTAAAATAAGACATGTTTTAATTTCTTAAAAAATCAATACATACATCATCTAAACATCTTCCACTCTATTAACCATTCATAAATCCTGTCAAAAAACATTTTAAAAACATGGGATGAGATAAAACCTTAGTAAGGTATCAAAAAGATAATAAATATATTATTTTAGTGAGAAACACAACAAGCAATGTAATTTTTATATTTATCTTCAATTTTATTTGAGTGTATTAAATAAAACATTTAAAAATTGAAAAATACACATTATTATTAATCAAAATATATTTTAAATCCCTAGAATTAAAATAAAAACCCTTTTTTGGAAACCTAGACCTTTATATTCATTAAAATTTTCAAAACCCTTGAAATTTGTATTACCATATGGATGTCATAGAATATAATTTTTGGTTGAACATAATAATTACCCAATGAATTGGATATTTTTAATGGGGATAAACCATTTATATAAGATATATCAAGCTCACCCATTTTTTAGGAGCTATAATGGCGTCCATCCAATTGTATATATAATACTTGGCTTACCTAGCTGCTATAATAAGTCTCATCCTTTTATATAAGATATATGGGAATCACCTGTGTGCTATAATGGATATTAACACATTGTATATTCTATATCAGGTGAACCATTATGCCATAGGGCATACAACAGTTCATATTTTGAGCTATAATAGGGCTCAACCTATCAAATAAGTCATATCACACACCCCTGTGAGCTATAATAGGGCTTTGAACAGAGAAAAAATTATACACAAACCATAATATAATTAAAAATATTATATAATATTATTCTCCATTTCATAACATCAAGGTATATGGAAATGAAATGGGTTCCATGATAATCCCCTAAAACAATTATTAGGAATGAAGAAAAAGAATTAGAATTGTATCATTTCCACATATCCCAGGGTATCATAACTTACATTAAGGGTTGCTGACATTTATTAATGGAATAACCATTAAAATATCATTAAAAATATTCTAGGGTAAAATAAACATCCCACATTGAGTATAGTCAAAGTATTCCATCTTATGTTGAAAATGAATTTGAAATATTAGTTGGAAATATTAATGAGTAAAATATGCTTCCAATTTTGAATACACATATTTAAAATATAAAATATTATAAAACATTAATGAATTAATTTTCATTTAAAATAACTTTTAATAAATAAATATTAAGTAATAAATAATTTAGTGTTCATGAAAACATGAAACTCCTTTCATTATGATTACATTGGAACAATGATTTGTTTTGAATTATTGGGAAAATATAAAAATTGACTATTTCATAAATCAAGAGGAATAGTCCTTTGATATTTTAAAAAAAAGTATGTGTACAAATAACATTAAATAATCATAGTAAAACATTTTTGAAGACACTTCTAAGAATCGTGTCTTTGTAAGAAAAATGATTTTCAACCAAAGAGAGAAATGTAGTCATATTTCCTTAAAAACATTATCTTAATTTATTTTTGAATGAAATAAAAGAAAATTCTACATTTTCATGAAATATTAATTAAAAACCATGTGATAATAAAAGTAAAGGGGTTTATTAAACAATGATCCCAAAATTCCATCCATTGAAATTCAATAATTAATAATTCGGGTAAAAACCAAGAATTTAACATAAATCCTTTTCAAATTGGTAACTCTTTATTTATAATCCCCATCAAAGAATAACATCAAATAAAATTTTAGATTTCATAAACATAATAATATTCAGGATATTACATAAAAAAATATTGAATATACACCATAAAAAAGAAATTTGGTGCATCAAATTACAATATTAAACAATGAATTAAAATTGAGACTAACTCCCTTACCTAGAGTCATACTCATCATGTACGTTATTTATCATCCTCGTTTTCAAAAGACCTCCTTAGGTTAGAACAAAAAGCCTTATTGTGGTAGATTTATGATACAAATAGGGGCTCCATGTATTTTAGAGTAATGAAATGAAAGTATTTGGGTATATATTGGATGAGAAAAAGGGCTTTGAAGGCATGAAGAGGAGTGAAGAGGAGGTGTCCTTTTATGAGTGGGGAAATGAACCCACATTTAAACTATATGAACATTTCCTAAAATAATCCGAAATGATATACTAATTCTATAGAATACTTTTTACAAATTACCATATATTGTAACGTGGGATAAGATTAGGTTTCAAGATTTCCCAAAAAGAGTATTTATAAATCTTTGATTGGAAAACATACCATTGCCTTTTGGTTTAACTACAAGGTAAATTCATTATTACATTCACCATAGTAAAATATTTTTACTATTTTCATGATTTATTATATGAAAAATTTATGTTTAAGATATTATATGATAAGAATTATTATTATTCAAAACATGGATTGAAATTTAAAAAATTAAACTCATAGATGTGGAAGAATTTAATTTAAAATTAAACTCATAGGTGAGATGAAAAATCGATTTTCCATGAACTATATTATCCTATAATAAAATGATTTTATATCAAATCTACGACTAGTAGTATTAATTTTTTGAATTTTATATTATATTTTTTGATACGTAATCTAAGAATACCATTTTAATAATTCTTTATTTGGGGTTGTTTAATTAAAATGGAAAAACATTATACACTTTAAAATTGTATTCAGAAAAATATTTTTTTAAAAATGAATAAAACATATACTCAAATCCAATATATTGTTGAATAAAATTTCTTTAGTGACATTAAATATAAATAAAAAACTTATTTTACATTAAATTAATTCAAATTATAATGTGATTTTTAAATTACATTATTTTTTAAACAGATATGATTGTTTTTACAGAAATCTGTATTTTTTATTATTCCCTCTAAAATAATTATTATATAAAAAATGCAAAACTTTCACCCAATTTTAATTATGATATTATGATTTAAAAAATTAATTTAATTTTATATAATAAAATTTCTAGTACATTGGGAATCTAATTATTATATTTTATCACAAAAACTAATAAATATAATTTTTTAAGACAGGGTATTTTTTATGACTAAAATGACATTACTAAATATTGATTTATTATTTACTATGAATTTATCAATAAAATTAAATTCATTAAAAAATTTATAAATATATTTTATTATGTAGTTAATCATATTCATACCTCCCAATTTAACAACTATGTTATAATGGTCATATTTAAATTAATATATTTACTTGGTTCGTTTAAGCATGGTGTTGTGTGTCTTGTATACTATCGAGAAAAAAGTTCCTTTTTTAAAATATATTGGTGTTATATTATCACCCACCCCACCTTAAATAAAATCTTTCTTCAAAATATTTATTTCAGCTCGATAATTAAAGGATTAAAATATGAAAATACTTTTTTTTTGAAAAATCAAATCATATAAAGGGTTAAAAAAATCCACTTTAAAAGGTTGAAAAAGAACTAACAAGGATATATTGGGGTTACCAACCCAATAAATATCATATTTTATCATTTTGGAATAAATTTAATTTTTTATATAGCTAATAATGCATAGGACACTGACATTAAACAAAACACTATTTTTGTTAGATTTTGCACAATTAATTAAATTATAATAATTATAGAGAATTTATATAGTGAATTTATATTTTATATATCGAATAAAATATATTGAGATTCATACAATACATATTGTATAGAAATATGATAATAACAAACCTAATATTACACATAAAGATGTATATTTCTATAAAAGCAGTTTTACCGCCTTTTAATGAAGAACCTATTTTAAATCCAATTTCTATAATGTTTGTATATTATATTTGAAAAATTAAATTTCCCATATTAAATAGGAATTTAAAAATTTAAATTAGTTTAAATTTTTATATTTTTCTAAAAAGTTTATTGTTTTGATGAATAGTGATATAATATTGCATTTTACTTGAAAATAACTTTTCATAAAAATAATTTATTGTGTTATATTATTTTTTAATTACTTATAATGTATAAAAATACCAAATTAAGATTATATAATGAAATTTAGGTCAAATAAATCAATTTCACATTGAAAAAGGATATAAAAACAATTCAATCATTTTCATATTTTTACTTAAAAACATGTGTTCTTGATCTATCAATGGTATTAATTATAAATCAATTTTAGAAAATTATGTGTTTTTATTTTTTACATATGGATTCCATATTCGGAATACTAATTTCAAAATTTACAAAATTTTACCTTTTTTTATTAAAAATAATTTTAGTAATTAATTTTATTACCACAATTAAAGGTAATTCGTGAAATTAAAGGTAAATTTTTTTTATAATTATTATAAATTTTCCCCAAAAGATTTCATAATTTTATTTTATGAGAACTATTTTCCCTATGAATTAATGGATCAGTTATGAGACTATTTATTTTCCTTTTATGAGAATATGACATTTATAATTTTATATTCTAAGGAACGCTAATTTTGACATACTATAGTTTTTAACAAGTGAAATATTTTTAATATGGGGTTATAAAGTGGAAATGTTTGACAATGAATAGTAATTTGAAAAAAAATATTTTTATTAGTCATAATAATTTACTTTTAATCTTTATAGAAGAAATAATTTACTTAAATGCTTTGATAATGACGGTGTAGTAATTATTTAATTAAAAGAAATGTCATATAAATGATATTATAAAATATGAAAATAATTATAATTTGTGTTATTTATTCTAATCCATAAAATTTATTGATAAATTTTATATAGTGGGGATATGTTATAATATTTATTTCAAATATACCTTGTAGATAAGAAATTTCAAAAAAAGTCCCGAAATGAATAGTGTAAAATTGTCATTATTAATATTTTAAAATAAATAATAAATTTTTATAATATATAAAATTCATAAAAATATAAAATTTTGACAAATTATTTTTTTTAATGTATAAAATTTCATCCATAACTCATTTGTGTTTCGTTTCTAATGTTATAGTATCTATATTATATCTTAATCCAAACAAAGGCAAGTTATCACAGTAAGAGTTAAAGGGTTTGACTGAGGGTTAAATCTAAAAGATAATGGTATGAATATGACCTAAAAATGTCTAAATATATTGGATGAATATGAATTGACACTTATAATATTAAGAAAAAATTTTATTTTTTTAATTGAAACATTTCCATGAAAATAAGTGATATATTATTTAAATCAAATATACTTATAAAATGTCACACTCTTTGTATTTAACCTCATTTATGTGTCCACATAGAAAAAAACAAGTTAAAAATGAAAATAAATGTATATTTTAATATTAATGAAATTATATTAATTATATAAATTTATTTTTATCTTTTTAAAATTATATAACTACCATAAATGTTTTTTCACTGCGGAAACAATATTTATTTGATTAACATAAAAATAAATGTATTGATTTTAAAAGTATTAATTTTGAAATATTTGGGATGATTTAATGTTTATAAGGAATTTTATAGATATATATATATATATTAGATATTATATATTTTTGAAATAATTATAATCTAATTCACAGTTTTTCATGATGTCATTGAAGTTAAATTAAATGAATAGTTTCAAATTTGACAATAATGATATTTTATTAAATTAATATGTTATTAATTTAATTAAAAATCTAAAAAAATTTAAATAATAACCAAGGGGATATTATATTTTCTAAAATAGATTCCCCCATTTATTTTTATCCATTTTTAAGACTTTTCCTCGAGAATATCCTTATTGTATTTTAATATTTTTAGGATTTCTGAAAGTTCCCCTCATATAAATTATAAAAGGGAACCTCCACCCTAATTTCCTATCAAAAATATGTTCCTCTTAGCTTGAAAAAAACCTTAATATTTATCCCCCAAATATCCCTATATTTTTCCTAGAATCCTTTAATTTGGAATAAATCCAAACAAAGTATCCATTTTGTGAAAATGAGAAAGAGATACCTGAAGAAGAGTTAACCTTATTAAACAAATGTTATTGTTTTATTTCTAAATTAAACCCATTAAAATAATTTTATTTAAATATTAAAATATTATAAAATTATCCTCAATATAATGTAATTTTTTTATGACATTATTTTGAACAAAAATTTCACACACATCTATCTAATGGTTAATAAACGTACCATTTCTGTATGGAAAACTACCACCTCACAAAAGTATGTCTTTCGCTTACCATTTACCACCACTAATGGTTTGTAATTATGAATTACAAGATGGTTATATATGATAAATATGATATTTTAATATCTTTATTCTTCTGTGATTCTTATATAACTCATACATTCATTGTTTCATTTTTGTGTAAAAATGGAAACATTTTTGGTGGACTTGTGGACTATCTCCTCTTCAAAGCAATGTGATATGTTCACACAATACATAGAATATGTAATGGGTGGTTTTAATAAAATAATGTGACACATATTACATAAAAATGATACATTAATTATTATATACTTATATATACCATTTATGTTTCATTATTTTCAATTCTAAAAAGAAATGGAAGTAGTGTTCATGCGTATGTATGACCTACAATCTCCTTGAAAGGACCATTCATTTCATATATCAAAAAATTATAGATTATTCTAAACACATATATAATAAGTATATATTTTATTTAAAAAATTCATTACATTATGTAGATTATTGAATTATAGTCTAATTAATATGAACAAAAACTAACTTTTCAAAACATACTAGAAAAACCTAGAAATTAACACCAGAAATATTGAAAATATTAAAATATTAAAAGAAATCGGTAATAATTTTTTTTATGAGGATCATATATGATATCATAAATATTAAAAATGTTTTGGAATAAATTTTTATCATTCTCAACACCATTATTCATTAGGTTAAATAATGTTCTCTGAAAAGGAAACATAAGTAAAAAGTTTTCATCTTGATCTCCTTTCACTAAGGCATAGTTTGTTTTTATACACCCACCTTCTTTTATTAGGTGTATATACAGAACCTTTCACTTATCATGTCATTAATTTATTTATTATCAAGTTATTATAAATTTTATTCCTTCATTAAGATTATTATTTAAATATTCAAAGTGGTATGGGACACCTTAAATGTTTAATGATTTAATTATCACACATTTTTCTTCATGTCCATGTTTTCTAAAAATTATTTTAAAAATGTTTTTTTCTATTATAAAATGATAAAATATACTAATTTTAATCCCTTTATCTTTTAAAAATTATTTAAAATGAATATTTTTTCATTTTCTAAACAAGGTTCTTTGTTGTTTCTCTAACTAAAAAATGTGGAATGAATATTTCATTTATATTATATGGAATGATCTATTTTTACCTTTGTCATGTCACCGTAATATTTTGAAGCATCCTTTACAATTTTAAAATAATATTTTCAAAGAATATGTTTACTTTTATAATTTTTTAGCATTCAAAAAAAATTATTTCAATGTAAAAAATATTATTTATCTCAAAAAAAATATTGATTTTATTATACTCTTTCCATCTATGTTTATATATTTTATTAGATATTATGATTAATTGAGGATGATCACTTATAATACCATATTTTGATGAAGGTATTATGTTTAGTTTTACTATTGATGTGCTATTTTGATACCATTCATGGTTTGTGGATAAATTATTCACATATCATATGATAGTTATTTAATATGAATGTTTATGTTTTTTATGTTTCACACCTTTCGTATAAGGAATGAGTTGGACTTAGTAAGTGTTTGGAAGGGCCCGCTATAGCCTCTACATGCATTGGTAAGTCTAATTAGACAAACTAGATTGGGTTATTACCCACTATTGTATGCTGCTTTTTACATATCCTTGACAGTATGTTTATGATTTCCTGCATTATGTATTCCCTAATTATGAGATTAGTTATAGATATTTCATGTTTTTATTAAACATATAGAATAAAAATGGTTCTGTTTAATTATAATTTTATTATTTGTATGTAATTATTTAATAATATTCTATTCCATAAATATTATGCTCAATCTATTGATTAAATAGATCTTATTTCAGTTAATCACCTTTTCATAATCATTTATAATTGTTTATGATAACTTCTATTGTATTCCATACCCTTACTAAGCATATAAGATAACAAATTTAATTTGTTTTATTTATTATATGATGAAATGATATATGTTATAACTGATATATAGATTTAATTTAAGAGAATGAAAATGTTCAGAAAATATTCTTTTTTTTGTATTTCATGACTAAAATTGTATTATAAAGTTTATGTATATAATCTGCTTTCTGAAACAACTAAACTAATGTGTACATTAAAATTTAATTCCTCAAAGTCATTCCAATGTGATAAAATAGTGCATCATCTCTGGGATGTGGGGGTCAATGTATTTTTTTTGGTATCAAAGGAAGATCAATATAAATAATGGGAAGTATATTTAGAAAATCATATATTAGAGAATAAAAACCTATGAAAAAAATTGGAAATATATTCAAATAAAATTATATTATGGCATATATATAAGTTATACCCAAATTTTCTATTTAGGTTTTGTGATTCACTAATTTAAAGATAGTATATTATGTTTCAAAATGTTTTAATCTAATAGAGTGTTTGTCATTGTTTACAAATGGACCATAGTTGATGGAATTGAAATCGTATCAATGTGCGTGACCCATGTAGGGGTTTCCCTCGTATGAAAGAAATGATATTGGAGATAGATATTTGGATGGTTATAGAAAAATTATAACTATTTTTGGAAATTTGACTTAGATTATGATAAAAATCCTTACTCATATGGGGAATCCTAATATATAATGTATATAAAAAATGTTATCCTGCTTCATGAGACAACAACCTCCATAATACAATGGGACAATAAATCAATTTTTAGTTGAGAAAAGGATATGTAACTTAGAGATGATATTTATTTGTGTGCTATGTAATATAGGGTAGAATGTTTTCATTTTAGTTTATCATCTCTTAAAATATGTTGATAAATGGTGGTCACTAATTCAAAACATGAATGATGAAGTAGAAATACAAAAATTGAATTTAAGGATTTTAAGAATATTTTCACTGATAAATATTTCCCTCATGAATAGTCATCATATATTAAGAGACATTTATTGAATATGAGGAAAAATTACGATGATAATGTTACTAAAAATGAATGAAACTTTACAATGTTATCAAGGAATGCTATATACATCATATGTAACTCGAGGAGTATGGTATATCATTACTTTCAGGGGTTAAAGCATTCCTCTAAACTTTAATGGTCTCCCAAATTTTCTCATCATATGAAGATATAGTATCATGTGTGATCAAGATAGTAAAATAATTCTCTAATTATTATGAGTTTAAGGGATAGAAATAGAATACAGGAATAGTGGATTAAGTGACTGATAATTTGAAAATGGGAATGTAGGATTTTCTAACATCTGATACATTTGGGAAGAGACCCCATGGTTCATTCCTGAAGGGAATATGAGTTGTTCACATGTATAGAGAGAAAGGTAACTGGGCTCATGAAGGTAAGGAATGTAAGGAATCTATCAATGACCATTGCTATAGTTTTAAGGATCATAAATAATATTCACATGAATGTCATAAGCTTCAAGGAAATATTACATAAAAAATAAATGTATAGTGGTCATGTTTATGCTTTTACTATAGTATAAGTGGAACAATTGATGTATTTAATTTTTTGGATTGACAAATTATGTTATGATATTCTAGATATAAGAATAATCATATATATAAAGATTTTAACATAATAATTATTCATTAAGTATTTTAAACCATTAAATTTTCATTATGGTATAATGGAGTTCAAATTATTCATATATATGAAATGTCATATAAAGAGTTACATGATGTTATTTGGGGAACCTAAATTTGGAAATTTAGTTATCTTTTTTTTTGAGTTTTTGGACTTTGAATTTGGACATAATTATTTTAAATGAGTTTTAATAAAAATTCTTATAGAATTGTTTTTGATAAACATTGTAAAACATTTTTTGAGGTTAAATATTAATTTATTGGATATATTATTCAAACATATTTTTTTAAGTAAATATTTATAGGATGAAAGAAATAATTATGGAAATTATGATTCATCTAAAGTGCTTCAGTAATAGAAATTTATCTTGAACATCCATCTTTACGTGTGCTAAACCAAGAGAAAATATATCAAAGAAAAACCACCTATGATATTATTCTTCTAAAATGGAAAGAAATAATGTAATTAAATGATACCTCAACTACAAAATATGAATTTTGAACAAAAATGTTATTCTTTTAATTTTCTTATAGTTAAATCAATGGCCTCTTTAAACCATCAATGATTTATGATATTTTGATGGTACACATTCTGATTATCATGTTCTCTAACCCACCCAATCCGAGCATGATGGTTTGATTTCTTTTCCATGTCTCAATTTTCAATTACCACTAATTTTATCATATTTGAAAACATAGTCTTATAGTAACATTCCCATTTCCCTTTCCCACTAATTAAGATTATTTTTATTGACCTTATTTCCAATGTGGGTTTCCCCCAAATGAAATTTCATGTATCAACCACTGATTTTTGAATTGAAATTTCAAATTTTGAAGATGAAATTTATTGAATAAGGGGATAATATATCACCATAATACATTACCATATTTTTTCAATGTAAAATAAATTTAATTATTTAATAGCTTACAATTCATGCAACACTAGGTTTAAATAAAATTCTATTTATTCACGTTCGACATAGTCAATAAAAATACAAAACTTATAGAGATTTTTTATAGTGAATTATTATTTTATATACTCATGAAATTTAATTTTACATTATTCCAAAATGTATTTGATTGGAATAAGTCAAAAGAACCCCAATATTACACATAAAAACTTATATTCTTAAAAAATCATTTTACCACATTTTAATTAAATACATATTTTTAATCTATTTTTTTGAAAATTTTATATATTATATTTTAGAAACTAAACTTCTTCATTTTAATAATAAATTAAAATATTTATTAGTTTAATATTTGGTATTTTTCTAGTATGTTTCATGTTATGATGAATAGTGGTAAAATATTGCATTTGAATTTTAAACCGCTTTTTTGTCTAACCAATTTGTAGTGTTAAGTTATATATTATATTCGTTTTATATTATAATTAGATAATATTTTTATCATTTAATAAAATTAATTTTATTTTATTCAATTTCACATTGAATAAGTATATAATAACATTTCAATCTTTTGGACATTTGTTTCTTTAAAAAACTGTTTTATCAATTTGTCGGTGAGATGAATTTTAAATTTATTTTCAAAAATTATATGTTTTGAATTTATAATAATGGATTCCATATTTAGAATCAGAAGTTATAAATTTTTTAAATCTTTTAATTTTATATTCAAACATCATAAATAGTAACATTAGTAGTATTTTTTATTACCACATTTAAGGCTAAGTCGAGTAATTAATGATAAAATCATATTATAAATATTATAGAATTTACTTAAAAATTGTACTAATTTTATTGGTTAATTATTATTCATCCATAGGAATTAAATTTTTGGTTATGAGACCACTTATGTCATTTTTTTGATAATATAACCTTTATAGTTTTCTATTTATAGGAAAGTCCATTTTTCCACACTCTTCTTTTTAACAAACAAAATATTTTTAATATTTCAATATATATGAGATATGTTATACTATAAATAATAATTTGAAATATAATATTCTTTTATTAACCATGATAATTTATTTTAATTTTTTTTGAGAAGAAATAATTTCATTAAATGATTTCATAATTATGATATGGTAATAGTTTAATTAATGGAAATATCAAATAAATGATATGAAAAAATATGAAAATAAATTTTATTTTAGATAATTAGTGTCATCCTAAAATTTTTTATATTAATTTTACATATTGGGGATATTTTAGATAGTTTTGTTTCAAAGATACCATCTATTTATGACATTTTTAAAAATTCATGAAATAAATAGTGAAAAAAATTGTCATTGATGATATTTTAAAATAAATAATATTTTATTAAAATATGTGAAATTGATAAAAATAAGAATTTCAGCCAAACATATTTATATAAGGTGGAAAATTTCATCAATATCTTGTTTATGGTTTATTTTTCATCTTCTAGTAAATATATTTTCCCATAAAGAATAAAAAAGTGAAGTTGTCATAGTAAGAGTTCAAGGGTTTAATAGTGGGTTAAATCCAAAAGACAAGGGAATGAATGTGATCTAAACATGTCTAAAATTTTTAGGATTAATATTATTCAACTCATATCAACTAAATATCAAATTTTAGTTATTCAATGGTCACTTTGTGATTAAAATAACTTATATATTATACAAATCACATATTATTAAAAAATGTCACATTATTTGTATTTAATATCTTTCATGTGTCAATGTAGGGTAAAATAAACATATGAATGGACATGAAATTATTTTTTAGTCTAAATGATATTATTTTTTTTATTTAAATTTATTTTTAAATTTTTATTAATTATATAAGAACCATAAATTCTTCTTTAATGCTAAATCAATATTTATTTAATTAAAAGAAAAATAAATGGATTGATTTTATAAGTCATAATTTTAAATATTTAGAATTATTTAATTTATATAATTAATTATATAGATCTATAGGATAAATTAGGTATGTTTAAAATAATTATATTTCAATTCCCACTTTTTCATGATGAATTTCAGGTCAAAATAAATGAATAGTATCAAATATGATAATAATGATATTTTATTGAAAAAATATATTTTTAAATTATATAAAAATCACAAAACTATTAAATAATAACCAAAGGGTTAATAAATGGTCTAAAATTCCTTCACCTACTCATTTATTATCTATTTTTATGTCTTTGTCCCTAGAATATCCTTATTATATTTTAATATTTTTTGGATTTTTGAAAGTTCCCCTCACACAAATTATAAAAAAGGAACGTCCTCTATCACCTCCTCACACCACATTGAGATTTATAGATAGACCAAAACAAACATATTTAATCTATAAAATTTCTTATATTGATTATATATGCCTTCATTTGTGTATAAATCCAACCAAAGAATTCATTTTTGGAAAATCAAAATGAGATACTCAAAGAAGAGGTAACATTCATCAATAAATGTTTTTATTTTATTTCTTTCTCAAAACCATAAAATTATTTTTATTTCATGTTTATATAATAAAATAACTATCATAAAAATTATTTAATGATTTTTGGATAATTTTTTTTAATTACACATTCACACACATCCATATAATGGGTAATGAACACACCACTCGTATATGGAGAACTACCATATCATGAAATGATGTCGTTTGTTTTTTCTTTACCAAATCTCATGGTAGGACATTATGACTAGAATGTTGTTCATATATTAAATATATGGTATTTTTTATGTAATCATTCTTTTGTAATTATTATATAATGTATACGTTTGTAAGAACCCAGATCTTCGTTCAGGTATGTTTTCCCTTTTTCTGGAGTTTTTAAGGGTAATAATTTTTCTGGAAATTTCAGAAGTACACGCCGTGTACTTTTTGAGTACACGCCGTGTACTCTGATTCGGCTCGAATCCGTGTGCTGGCCATGCCGGGCTACACACACGGTGTGTAGGGGCGACGTGGAGGCCGTTTTTGGCGGTGTACAGAAAGGACCCAGTACACGCCGTGTACTCTAAAAGTACATGCCGTGTACTTTCTTTTTTTTCATTAAACGTACCGGGGTCATGCCTAACCCCTATTTCCATATTCTTCTCCAGTTTTCGTCCGCCCGGAAGTGACCGTACGGCCGAATCTTCTCCGAGCTTCTGCCTCGCCGTCCGTTCTCCGATTCGAGCATGATCGATTGCGTTGGAATCGCAGTGGTGAGTTGTTCCTTCTCCTTGCGCCTTGTTTCTTGATTCCTCCTTGTTTTCAAGTTATCATGGGATGAATGTTTTGTGAGTTTTCTCAGATCTACGTTGTTCTAAGGGGAATCTGTCGTCAAGGTTCACATATATCGATCTCCTAGGACCGAGGTAGGTGGTTTGTGCCTTTCCTTATAAAGTTGATAGATATTTTGTGAAATTTCCACAAAAACCCTTGAGCGGGGTATTGTGTGTTTCCTGTTTTGCCCTTGTTTCTTGCCTGATTTTCTTGATTTCATTAGTAGAGTTTATTGCTTGTGATTAGAGTATTTTGTTTGTGCTCAGTTTTCTTGCCATGCTTTTTCGGCTGTTTGGCGTTTTTCCAGTTTCCATGCCTAGTTATAGGATTGTGGACTGTTGCCTTGTTTTTCTGTTGATCCTTAGCTGATAGCCAAGTAGTTCTTGAGGTTTACTTGGACGATATATATATATATGCGCACTGAGTATGTTTAGTTATACTCAAGACTGTGAGAACCTAGAGTAGTAGACCAAAGGGGGAATTGACAGAAGGGCTTCTCCAGAGTGTCTTTTAATCACGATTTGAGACCAAGGGGAGAATTGACGGAAGGGATTCTCTAGAGTTTCTTTTAATTACGATGCGGGCTATAGGGGGAATTGACGTTGAGTGCTTCCCCAGAGAGCCTTTAGCACGATAAGAGACTATATAGGGAATTGATGGTGAGTGCTTCCCCAGAGAGTCTGCTTATTTGCATAGTTGTACCAGAGGGGTGAGACTGTGTGTGTTTTCCAAAGGGTTGCTAGTACTTATAGGTTGAACCATAGGGGTTAGACCATGAGAGCTACCCAGAGGGTTACCCATTTCTTCTTTTGTTGCTGGATGTTTACTTGTGTGCTATACTTGTTAGAACTGTTGATTGTAGCTGTTTGTGCGTTTCAGTTTACTGCTTCTTGTTTTAGTACTACCATGTATTCATTGACTGTTAGGCACAAATATTTGGGTGATTTCCTACTAAGATTGTATCTCACACCCGGTTTGGGCCATGCTTTTGGGCCCAAGCAGACTATGTTGTTGCAGGTATAGACAAGGGAAAGCACCCTTCTTCTTCAGGATCTTGATTGCACCAGGAGCCGGGGAGCATGGGACCGAGCCATGGCTCGCGATGCTGAGGAGATTATTTTGTTTTCTTTTGCACTTGGTTTCAGTTGTATTTCTGTACGTTGTTTTGTTTTCTGTTTTCATTAAATACTTGTACCTGCTGCATCATTTTCATCATAGTTATATCTCTACATTGCTTCCATTGTTGGGTTTCTGTTGTTATGCTTATTGTTTACTGCTTCTGCTGGTTATTGCTGTTTTCTTACCTTGTATAACTTACTGAATGAGGGCATAGTTTTCCCACTGACTCACCAAGGCCCTTGCTACTAGTCTGCAGCCACTGGCGTTTGGGGAAACGCGCTTGAGGTCATGTGGCGAACCGGGTACGGGGCACCAGTGGAGGGGCTCCGGACTCGGGACGTTACAAAGTGGTATCAGAGGAGTTATTTTCACTTACTTAACTGTTTGGAGACTTTAGCCAGGGATTGGAAAGATTCATTACTTGGTATTAAGCTGTGCCCAAGAGTAGCTAACCCATGTACAGGGAAAATCCATACTACCTCATTAATTTTAGTTTTCTGGTTTTGATATTTTATGGTTGGTATGTTTTCACCTAGAGTGATTCATATGACTTGTGCGGTTAGAGTTTTGATATTTCAGTTCTATTTCTGTCGCAACCCGATGAGATGAGGGTATTCCATATCATGCATCATATAGGCACTTGTAGAAATCACATGCCATGCATTATTTCCATGCCATCTAGGGTGCATTAGCAATTTCATGCTGTTGTGATGGATGCTTGATAGATTATCTGCTGTTATGTTAAAAAAAACTGTTTGTTTTGTTCTTTGCTTAAAGTGAATGATAAAATTTTGGTTCTTGAGGTGTTATCAGCCCTCACGGATCGGAATTTGGAAATTTTCGCCTTGTTTTTGTGTTCTAGAATTCTGTGCAGTTTCTGAGCTACTGCACAGAAAAACCCAGAATACACGGCCTGTACTTTTTAGATACACGCCGTATAGTTTTTAGGCCGTGTCACTGACTGTTTGAGCAGAACACGGTGTTGTAGGAGTATCTTCGGGAACACGTCATGTACCATTGGTACATGTCATGTGAGTTCGGAGCCGTGTACCCGGCCGTGTCACAAACAACACGGGCCGGGGAAGCTCGGGTAGAACATGCCGTGTCCGTAGGGAACACACCGTGTAGTCCTGTCCAGGTACCCGACCATGTCACGAACAAAACAGGCCGACGTGACCTTCTTTTCCGCACATCATGTCCGTAGGGAACACGCCATGTAGTCCTGTCTAGGTACCCGGCCGTGTCACGAACAACACGATCCAGTGTGACCTTCCTTTCCACACGCCGTGTTTGCTCGGAACACGCCGTGTAGTCTTTCCTAGGTACCCGGCCGTGTCACGAACAACACGGGACGATGTTACCTTCACCTATACATGCTGTGTTTGTTTGGAGCACGCCGTGTAAGGTTCAGCCGTGTAGACGACCATGTGCTTAAGCCTTGTCCAGTACATGTCGTGTTTGTTTCGAACACGCCGTGTAGCCTCGAGCTGAGTCGGACCATGTGGGTTAGCCGTGTAAGGAGACTCATGCAGGGGAATAGTTTTCAAGTACACGTCGTGTGTGGGGGTCAACAAGCCATGTAGTTTGAAGTGTACATGACTTGTTGGGCAGGGGTACACGCCCATGTCAGTAGCTTAAGTAGACACGCCATGTAGTTTTATACACGCCGTGTAGTCGTGTTTTGTAATCTTGTCTGTTTTTATTCCCCTGCTCCCATTTTGTACTCTTGTGTTCTCTGTCCTTGTTTTCCTGATCTAAGGTGTGCTTTTGATCTTTCAGAGCTATGCCTCCGAGACATCCTCCGGTCGTACGTCTGTCATCAGGCAGTGATCAGATTCTAGACAGCGGTGATCAGGGACTTCGTGTCGATCCCCCAGCCGAGCCAGCCTTGGCACCGGTTGTTGTACCAGTTGCAGGCGCTGATGTGCAGTTCAGGGAGGGTTTCATGAGGATGATGTAGGCCTTCCAGGGAGCACCAGCTCCTACCACGTCTATGGCATACTTGACGTGGGTTTTTCAGTAGCAGCATCCTCCCACATTCTCGGGGGAGGGAGGTCCTCAGGCTGCAAAGTCATGGTTGGATGCCATGCTGACTATATTCGAGCATCTGGAGATGCCTCCAGAGTGGCGGGTCAATCTCGCCACCTACATGCTCCGAGGCTCTGCCAAGAGGTGGTGGGATGTGATCTTACAGGCGGGTCAATAGAAGGTTATGGATTGGGAGGAGTTCCTGCATGTGTTCTACAACTACTTCTACCCAGAGACCCTGAGGGACGATCGAGCCTGGGAGTTCTTGAGCTTAGAACATGGTACTCTATCTGTCATGGATTATTCCTCTCGTTTCACTGAGCTACAGCATTTTACACCCCTTTGGGATGGGAGTGTGGTGTTCTTGGAAAGGAAGTTTGAGGATGGACTCAGGCAGGAGAGCCGCTCGCAGGTGAACATCTTCCAGATGACTTCCATTACTTCCATCGTCAACCAGACACTGATTGCGGAGCACAATCTGAGAGACCCTGGAGCTGCGAGTCAGGTCGGTTTTGCTTCCAGAGCTAGCTTCCCTTCAGATGACAGCAAGAAGCGCCGTAGGGAGCCTACGCGTGGTGATGCAAGGAAGCGAGATGCATCATCAGGCAGCCAGGTGACATGCTACCAGTGTGGCCGGACAGGGCACATGAGGCCGCAGTGCCAGAGAGACCCCGTGGAGTTCTGATCATGCAGAAAGATGGGTCACCTCCAGCTTTTCAGCCAGGTTTTCTCACCAGCACCAGGTGACTGGGGTTCTTCCACGACTCCTCGTTCAGGAGCAGCCCCACCAGTCTCTCACCAGTCAGGGAACTGGAGTTCTTCCGGTTGCTCGGGCCGAGGTGGAGGTCGAGGCCATGGCAGTCAACCACCAGTTCCTCAGGACCAGCAGGGAGGTTCAGCCCAGAGTGGTCAGCCAGGGGTGCAAGGCCGCGGCACGGGCCAGTCTTTCACCGTGGAGCAGACTTATCATGAGCAAGATCCCGACCCTTCTACTGTTCGAGGTACGATTTTAGTAGCCTCAGTTTTATCTTCATCCCTTTTCGATACTGGTGCTACGCATAGTTTTATCTCTGTTGCCGTTGTGGATAGCCTTGGACTCTTCATCTTTTCTACTACCGACTTGTTGACACTAGACAAACCTTTGGGAATGAGGACTTCTAGTGTACGTCATTGTAGAGAGTTCCCTCTCGAGATTGCAGGGTATCGCTTCTCATGGGATCTCTATGTCCTAGAGATGATAGGCTATGATGTCATCCTTGGCATGGACTGGTTGATTCCCTTTCGGGCAGTCGTCGACTGCTATCGCCACAGGGTTGGTTTCATTTCACCAGAAGGTGAATCTTTCCTTTATAGAGGTGAATGGGTCGTTGGGGCGAGTCGGGCGGGACTCGAGTATCTTTGGCTAGGAGGAGTGACATCCCAGATTGCTAGTCTTTATATGTATGATCAGGGGACTCCACAATTGGACTTTCCTCCAGTGGTGGATCGCTTCATGGATGTTTTTCTAGAGTACTTTTCAGGTTTGCCTTCGGAGTTTGAGGTAGAATTTTCCATTGAGCTCATTATTGGAGCATCACCGGTGTCCATTACCTCTTATAGGATGGCCACACCTAAGTTGCAGGAGCACAAGAAGTAGTTATAGGAGCTACAGGCTAAGGGTTTCATCCGACCCAGTACTTCTCCTTGGGGTTCGCCTGTCCTGTTTGCAAAGAAGGCATACGGTACCCTTCAGCTTTGTGTAGATTATCGAAAGCTGAACCAGTTGACGGTGAAGAACTGATATCCATTGCTGTGGATTGATGGCCTTTTTGATTAGATTCGAGGATCCCGGGTGTTCTCGAATATCGAATTGAGGTCTGGTTATCATCAGTTGCACGTTAGACCATCAGATATAACTCTGACTGCCTTTAGGAGAAGGTACGATCTTTACGAGTATAAAGTCATGCCTTTCGGACTCATGAACGCACCTGCAGTTTTCATGGAACTGATGAACCGAGTGTTCCATCCTTACTTGGATTCCTTCGTCGTGGTCTTTGTGGATGATATCTTGGTGTACTCTCACACTCGAAATGACGATGCCACCCATCTTGAGATCGTTCTGAGTACACTGAGAGGGCATCGACTTTATGTTAAACTCTCGAAGTTCCATTTCTGGATGGATCAGATTCACTTCTTGGGTCACATCATCTCAGAGGCAGGAGTATCTATGGACCTAGAGAAAGTGAGAGCTGTAGTTTCCTGGGAGCAGCTGAAGAACGTTTTTGAGGTATGGAGCTTCCTAGGGCTTGCTGGATACTATGGACGCTTCATTCGGGACTTTTCCCATGTAGCAGCACCCTTGACAGGTCTGACCAAGATGGGGGCGAATTTCTTATGGTTAGATTCTTATGAGTCAGCCTTTAAAGAGCTGAAAGGGAGGTTGACATTAGCACAGATACTAGTCTTGCCAGAGCCAGGAAAGAGCTACACTGTTTACTGTGATGCTTCGGGTATCGGTCTGGGAGCTGTGCTTATGCAGGGAGATAGAGTCATTGTGTATGGGTCTCAGTAGTTGAGGCCACATGAGAGGAACTACCCTACGCATGATTTGGAGTTGGCAGCTGTTGTTCATGCCTTGCGCTGTTGGAGACACTATCTTATGGGAGAGCACTTTGTGGTCTTCACTGACCACAAGAGTCTAAAGTATATCTTCACTCAGTGTGATCTGAATCTGAGGCAGCATAGGTGGGTTGAGTATCTATAGTATTTTGACTTCAATCTTGCCTATTCACTGGGAAAGGGAAATGTCATGGAAGATGCGTTGAGTAGGAGAACTCAGATTCAGGTAGTTCAGAAGGCTAGTAGTGAGTGGAAGCTGATGGCTCTATTCTCGGAGATGCATCTGGAGGTTCATGACAGATAGGGACAAACCTTTCTATCTTCTGTAGCTGTTACCTCCATGCTACTTGATCGGGTATGGATGAGGAAGCTATCAGACTCGGAAGGCTTAGTCCTACGGGAGAGTGTATCAGGAGAGGACCCTCTTCCTGGATGGACAGTGGGCGAGGATGAGATCTTTCATTTCCAAAGACTTGTATGGGTGCCAGCAGACATACGTGAGGAGTTGATGCGGGATTTCCATTCCTCGGTTTTGGAAGTTCATCCTGGCATCACCAAGATATATCGAGATCTTCATCGCCAGTACTGGTGTCCAGGTATGAAGAAGGATGTTGCTGGTTTTGTAATGAGATGTTCTACTTGTCAGCAGGTGAAAGCAGAGAATCAGCGACTAGCAGGCCTTTTAAAATAGTTACCCATTCCAGAGTGGAAGTGGAACAATGTTGCGATGGACTTCATGACTGGGTTACCGAGGTCACCGCGAGGGAATGATGCTGTTTGGGTTGTCATCGACAGACTTACGAAGGTTGCTCACTTCTTTCCAATCAAGGAGACCTTTAGTGTCGATGATCGGGGAAGACTTTACATTAGAGAGATTGTGCATCTGCATGAAGTTATGCGCTCTATTGTTTCAGACAGAGATGCGTGCTTTACCTCTCAATTCTGACAGGGAATTCAGAAGGCCTTGGGTACAAAGGTACTTTTGAGTACAACATACCATTCCCAGACTGATGTCCAGTCCGAGCACACGATACAGGTGCTTGAGGATATGCTCCGGGCTTGCATCCTTGACTTTGGCGGTTCTTGGGAGAAGCATATTCCTCTGGTGGAGTTCGCCTACAACAACATTTTCCATGCAACCATTCAGATGGCACCATATGAGGCTTTGTACGATAGGCCATGCCGATCAACCTTATGCTGGCTGGAGGCAGGAGTGGCAGCTTTGCTGGGACCTCGTCTTGCACAGGAGACTTCAGAGCAGATAGAGCTGATTCGGAAGAGGAAGGCTACAACACAGTCTAGGCAGAAGTCTTAGGTTGATCAGCGCAGATGACCTATGGAGTTCGAGGTCGGAGATCAGGTTTTACTGAATGTCACACCTAGGTTGGGGCACAAAAGGATTCAGAGACAGGGTAAGATTTCACCATGGTACATCAGGCCGTTTGAGGTTTTGGAAAGAGTGGTGCTGGTCGCCTATCGGTTGCAGCTACCTCAGAGGTATCGGGCCATGCACAACGTCTTCCACGTCTCTAAGCTCCGACGTTACTTTTCAGACACGTCTCACATATTTCAGCCCGAGGAAGTCGAGCTTGAAGCGTATGTGTCGTTCGAGGAGAATCCTATCTGAATTGTCAATCGCAGTAGGAAGGTTCTCCGCGGGTGGTCTGTTCCACTGGTATGGGTGCTATGGCAGCACGGGCGAGTACAGGACGAGACATGGGAGAGGGAGGCCGATGTATGATCACAGTGGCCAGAGCTGTTCGAGGATTCTTCTTCTCCACCTCATTAGGGAAATTCGGGGATGAATTTCTTTAAGGGGGGAAGTTTGTTAGAACCTGGATCTTCATTCAGGTATGTTTTCCCTTTTTCTGGATTTTTTAAGGGAAATTAAATTTCTGGAAATTTCAGAAGTACACGACGTGTACTTTTTGAGTACACGCCGTGTACTCTGATCTGGCTCGAAGCAGTGTGCTGGCTGTGCCGGGCCACACACATGGTGTGTAGGGGTGATGTGGAGGCCGTTTTTGGCGGTGTACAGAAAGGACCCAGTACACACCGTGTACTCTAAAAGTAAATTCCATGTACTTTTTTTTCATTAAATGGACCAGGCTTGCGCCTAACCCCTATTTCCATCTTCTTCTCCAGTTTTCATCCGCCCAGAAGTGACCGTACAACCGAATCTTCTCCGAGCTTCCACCTCACCATCCGTTCTCCGATTCGAGCATGGTCGATTGCGTTGGAATCGCAACGGTGAGTTCTTCCTTCTATTCGAGCCTTGTTTCTTTATTCCTCCTTGTTTTCAAGTTATCGTGGGATGAACGTTTTGTGCCTTTTCTCAGATCTACATCTTTCTAAGGGGAATCTGTCGTCGAGGTTCATGTATATCAATCTCCTAGGATCGAGGTAGCTGGTTTGTGCCTTTCCGTAGAATGTTGATGGATATTTTGTGCAATTTCCACCAATACCCTTGAGCGGGGTATTGCATGTTTTCTGTTTTTCCCTTGTTGCTTGCCTGCTTTGCTTGATTCCTTTAGTAGAGGTTACTTCTTGTGATTATATTATTTTGTTTGTTCTTAGTTTTTTTGCCATGATTGTTCGGCCGTTTGGCGTTTTTCCAGTTTCCATGCCTAGTTGTAGGATTGTGTACTGTTGCCTTGTTTTGCTGTTGAGCCTTAGTTGATAGCCAAGTAGTTCTTAAGGTTCACTTGGATGATATATATATATATATATACGCGTGCTGAGCATATTTAGTTATACTCAGAACTGTGAGAACCTAGAGTAGTAGACCAAAGGGGGAATTGACGGAAGGGCTTCTCCAGAGTCTCTTTTAATCATGATGCGAGACCAAGGGGAGAATTGACGGAAGGGATTCTCCAGAGTGTCGTTTAATTATGACACGGGATATAGGGGGAATTGACGTTGAGTGCTTCCCCAGAGAGCCTTTAGAAAGATACGAGACTATAGGGGGAATTGACGGTGAGTGCTTCCCCAGAGAGTCTGCTTATTTGCGTAGCTGTACCAGAGGGGTGAGACTGTGTGTGCTTCCCAGAGGGTTGCTAGTACTTATAGGTTGAACCATAGGGGTTAGACTGTGGGAGATACCCAGAGGGTTACCTATTTCTTCTTTTTTTTTTCTGGCTGTTTACTTGTGTGCTATACTTGTTAGAACTGTGGATTGTAGCTGTTTGTGCTTTTCAGTTTACTGCTTCTTGTTTTAGTACTGCCATGTATTCATTGAATGTTAGGCACAAATCTTTGGGTGATTGCCTACTGGGATTGTATCTCACACCCTATTTGGGCCATGATTTTGGGCCCAACCAAACTATTTTGCTGCAGGTATAGAAAAGGGAAAGCTCCCTTATTCTTCATGATCTTGATTGCACCAGGAGTCGGGGAGCATGGGACCGAGTCGTGGCTCGCGATGCTGAGGAGATTATTTTGTTTTCTTTTTTCACTTGGTTTCAGTTGTATTTCAGCATGTTGTTGTGTTTTCTGTTTTCCTTAGATAATTCTACCTGCTGCATCATTTTCATCAAAGTTATATCTCTACATTGCTTCCGTTGTTGGGTTTCTGTTTTTATGCTTGTTGTTTACTTCTTCCGCTGGTTATTGCTGTTTTCTTACCTTGTATACCTTACCGAATGAGGGCATAGTTTTCCCACAGACTCACCAAGGCCCTCAATGCTAGTCTGCAGCCTCTGGCGTTCGGGGAAACGCGCTTGAGGTCATGTGGCGAACCTAGTACGGGGCACTAGTGGAGGGGCTCCGGCTCGGGACATTACAACGTTTATTCTTTCCATTTAGTGAAAATATGATAACATCGTTTGAGGATGTGTGGACTACCACCTCCTCAAAGCGATGTGATACGTTCACCTTATACATGGAATGTATAAAATATGGATTGAATAAAATAACATAACAAATATTACATAAAACGTATAATAGAATTATAATATAAATATATATCATTTGAGTTTGATTATTTTAAACATGAAAAGGAAATGATAGTAGCGTTCATGGATATGTACAACCAACCGTCTCTATGAATGGTTCATTTCATTTATTCTCTCCAAGTATAATTTATTATTATATATACATATTTAATGAATTTATATTATATTTACATCATAGTTTATACTTTTTATATGATTAAATAAAAACATAATTAACAGGAACAACAAGTAATAGGTCAAAACGTACTAAAAAACATGGAATTTAAAACCTGAAATAGTTAAAAAAAATGAATAATTGCTAACAAAAAGTAAAAAAATATTATGAGACTATCATATATGATTTCACAAATATTAATATGGTTTAATAATAATTTAATAAAAATTTTAATCCCATTATACCATATGTTATAGAACATTCACACAACATGAAATGCAACATAAGGGACTTCGTCGCAAACTCCATTCATTGTGGAATAGTTTGATGTTATACACCCACCATATTTTATGAAGTTTATATACATCCCCATTCACATATCATTTGTTTAATTTATTTAGTACCATGTTTTGTAATATTTTATTCTTTCTTTGTTCTTATGATTTAAATATTCAAAGTGATATGGGACACCATAAATGTTTAATCATTTAATTATCACAGATTTTTCTCCATGCCAATGTTTTCTAAAAAAATATTTTCATTATATTCTAAAATTTATTTTAAATTAATTTTTAATAAATTTTATCATTTAAAAATATTTTAATATTAATATATTTTTTTTATAAACAATGTTCTTGGTGTTTTTTATAACAAAAAAATGGAAGGAATGTATTTTTAACTTATAAAGAATTAATAGATTTTACCACCATTATGACTCTTTTTTATTTCAAGATTCATTTACCAGATTGCAGGGATATTTTCAAAGAATGTGTTTTCTTTTATAATTTTTAGTCTTTGAAATAAATGACTTCAAACTAAAAAAATATTAGTTATCTCATAGAATTTTAATGATTTTATTAGACTATTTTTATTTATGTCAAAATAATTGTTGGATTTAATGATTAAATGTGGTGGATCTCTTACGATTATATATTTTATTGAAGGCTTTATCATCATTTGGATTGGGGATCGTTTATTTTGATACCATTCAAGGTTAACGGTAAAAAAATACATGTCATATACTAGTTATTCAATATGAAATTCTATGTTGTTTATATTTAACCCCATTAATATGTGGAATCCATTAGACATTATATGTGTTTAGAGGGGCCTATTGTAGCCCCTCAATGCATCAGTTTGTATTAGGAGAGAAACAAGATATGGTTTTTAACTATTATTTTATTATGTATTGGCCTAAGACTTTATGGTATGTCTATGATGTCTGGAATTATGCATTATATCATTATTAAGTTACATATTTATATTACATGTGATTATTCAATTAACATAATATCCATGGTAATGTTTCACTCTCATGTGATAATTTATATGGAATTATTTGATCAGCTTTAAGACTTTTAATATTACGCTTTGTTTATTGATTAAACATATTGTTTTTTAGTTAGTCACCCTACCATAATTTTTATCCTTGTTTGTGATAGGTTTTTATGTATTACATACCCTCACTGAGAATATGAGAACACAACATTATTATAGTTTATTTTTAGGAGGATGCTAATATGTATATGATGACTGGTATTCATTGTGAATCTTAGAGAAATTTTGTGTTCTCAAAAGATTATCTTTGTTGTATTTTATGATTTAAATTTTAATGTAAGTTTTAAATTGGTGATATTCCTTAAAAAATTTCTAAATTGATCATTCCTTATAGATTATATTCTGTGTAATCATTTTAATGTAATAAAATAATGCACTAACTTCGTGCTTCATGGGTTGAGCTGTTACATGGAGTAACACATACTAGGTTTCCAAATTGGAAAACATATATTGGAAGTGAAGATTTTAACAATAATGAAAATAATAATTTAAAAATATTTATAGAGACTGATAGATATTTTTTATCACAAGAATGAGAATGATCATGAGAATGTCAACATCCAAAAAAAATACCAAAGGGTTGTGAAAAATAAAATTGTTTCATTTAAATTTAACATAATAAGGTAACATTTCCTTATTATTGATCCTTTTAAATTGTTTGAGTAATTAATTACCATATATACTCAGAACATAATGAAATATACATACTTAATATGTTGAATTTCATACTTTAATAATTATCCACTTCAATGTCTTCTTCTAATCAAAATGGTGTGTATTAAAGGTTATATTTTCATTCCTCAAGAACTAAAATAATTTTTTAAAGGATAACATAATAATAAATGAATAGATGGATATTATTTCGTGTCATATACATTAATAATATCCAAAATAGTTAAGAATTGTTAATATAATTCCCAAAATGAATAAAAAATCAAATGGTGAAGTACAATATTAATCTATAAGGCCTCAACAATAACACCCAATGTTTATCTTATATCATTCAAGAAAAACCAATATTAAATTTTCTCCAAAATAGTCCTAAAAAATATTGAAACCCAAAAATCAAAAGGGGTTGATAACAAATTCTTAAAATATTGATTTATCATTTCTCTTCAATGAAGATCGATAAATTTATATATTTTTCATAGAAAATGTATATAACATTATCATGAAATATCCATGATATAATTATCAATTCCATAAATGACATGAATTACCACCAACCCACAATAAAAAAGACAAATAAAACATTATTCACTAATTAAAATCATATGGTGTTTTATTTAACCAAATCATATAATTTTCCCAAAATATTGAAATTATTTTGAAATAAAATCACCCAAATAATCACGATATCACTTTTCTATCCCATAGTTATCTATATTATAAGAAATATATTTTCAAATTAAAAACATATTATCTTTCAAATTGTTCAAGTAAAAAATGATTTCATACTGACTTGTACATCATATAGGCTATTGGTTGGCACTTCACCCTTGCCTCCCTTAAGTTGGGGGGCCAAGTACCACATAATTGATGGATGTGATATGTTTTACTTTTTTATAAAATATACTAATATAATTATAATAAAATTACTTGAAATATGGTGAAAATCCAAAAAATAATATTAGTCATAATTGATCATATAAACTCTAAAGGTTTCAGTAAGTTTTGTAAGAGAATTTTAGCTCAATTAACATTCTAGAATGGTAAACCTATGGTCACATATACTTTTAACATCTATAAAAACTCAATAAATGTCTGTTATGTTACTGCCATCACATAAAAAATCCAATTAAAATAAATGTGTTTAAAAGTGTGATCATTTTTAAAACTACCACTACATTATAACACTATAATATCATTATGTATAATCATTAATCAGTAAATGTTATTCGTAACCGGTAACGCCCCGACCCTAGTTACCCAGAGTCGGTGCTTTATTACATAACATTGGCATGATCACAAGAAAGATCAAATCTCGAAAGAACGATTGGTTTAGTAGCCTTGGAAATACAAGATACATTCAAAAAGTTTTACATTACATAAAAAAAACATCTTGTCTTAATATCCCCTCATACTATCCCTGTAGTTCATTCATAAATTACTTCTTCATAATCTAGGGAAAAAATAAAACATTGAAAGGGGTGATATCAGATGCTTAGTAAGGATAACATTATAGCAGAAACTTTCATAGATAAGCATAAACACTTAAGGCAGTTTAAAACAAAAGCCTTTTAAACTTGAACTTCAGCACAAAATGGCAAAGATAAAATAAAATAATGCCATTTAATTACTCACATGGATATTCTAATAGTCAAATGATCACATGAAATATTCATAAACACTTTCATAAGGATGGAATCAATAATGCCAGACTATCATAACCACATATCCAAGGCCTCGTTCCAAGACTACAAATAAGATTTTGCCAAGGCCTTGTTCCAAGACACTAGTTTGTCTCATGTGACTTACCGATACATCAAGAAGCTATAGCAGGCTCCACCCGTCACTTATTAAGTCCAATGCATTCCTCATATGAACAGGTATAAACATAACATAAACATTCGTATTAAAACTAGCATATGAAATGTCAATACTTTTACCACAAACCATGAATGGTATAAAAATATCACATCCATAGTCAAACATAACTCATTCGATACAATATAGAATATTGTATTGTATCACATTAACCTCAATCAAGAATAATGAAGGATTTTTACATAGATGAAAATAATCATCAAAACTATTTGAGAGAAATATCCCCCTTTTCTTGAAATCGTTTCAAAGTCACACTATTTGTCAAGAAGCCATTCAAAAATAGATTTTTGAATCAAAGTGTCCCATACCACTTTGAAAATTTTAAAAGGAGTTTTAATTTTAAAACATTAATGTCCATATAAATAAATACTTAAAACTATTTTTAAAACATGGACATTAATGAGCAAGATTTAGAAGAATAAGTCTTTAAAACATTTTAAAATGGTATTTTGGTTAGAGTTTCTAACCAAAAGAGAGACACTTGAATACAAATAATTGAGGTAATCAAAACATTTTAATATCACTAGAATAAAGGAATTCATGATATACTATGTCAAAGTACATTATATACACCATATAAAAGTGATTTGGTGTATAACAACAAAGAAGTCTCAATGGAATGTAAATTGAGATGAAATCGCTCATAAAGGTCGTATCCTTAGGTTAAGGATAAATCAACGACATAGTTATGTGTGACAAATATAAATACACTAAATATGATTGGATATTTAGTGTAAAACAATCAAAGTACATTCACACATAATCTTCTAAAAACAACACTAATGAATTGGATGTTTAACTCAACAAATGGAGAATGAGTTAAAATTACTCTTATCAAATTCATATCGATGACTTGAGAAATGATCAATGTAGTGCTTATATGTATCAAAAGTATATCCACATTAAGGGGAGTGGAAATTATGACATAATCAAATGAATAGTGATTCCACATATAATCTTGGAGTAATATAATCAATGAAATATTCGTAAAGCCGAATGAGTGGAAATTGAAATCTCAAATTCCCTTATCGATTTGGTAACTTATGAAACATGAACCCATGAAATAAGGATCATAAAACGATGATGTAAATACCCATAAATTAAATTATATTACACAATGAATACAATCATGGGCAGTACACATACACCACATGCAATAAATAAGTGGTGAACAATGGAATTCTCACGAAATTAAGAGTGAGATTAGAAACCCCTTACTTTGTACTTTTTCCTTGGTTAACGGTAGGTTAACCTCCTGTAAAATGGTGAAATAATTTTTATTTAATTATACAAGAATCATATGCATTAATATGATATCATATATGATATTTTAACATTGATTTGTTAATAATATCTTAGAATTATCGTCGATTCAGGTGTTAACTTACTCATTTTCTTTTATATGTTTTGTTACATAATATGTGGTTGTCATGGATAGGTTGTATCTTATTCATATCTAGAATGATATCAAGTCCTTAAAAATTATTTTTAAATCATCAAATGATAATTATACTTGAGTGGATACAATAGAGAATGAATCTCATCACGTTCGTGGAGACGGTAGTCCGTACGTACGCACGAGTGACAATATCATTCTTTTGATATTAAAATAATATATAATTGGATGGTATATCATATATACAGAATCATTATCATGTTATATTTATTATTTTCATGAGTTACACATCATTATTATACCCACCCAAATAATAAAATATTGAATAACAATTACACCGTGACGTGGAGACGGTAAGCCGTACGTACGCACGTATGGTGACATGTTATTCAAAGGGTGGATAGAATACTGAATATGGTTGTACTATTTTTATAATAAAATCACAGTATATATAAGATACTGGAGTTATTATTTTAGAATGGTAATAACAATTAAATAAAGTGGAAGAAGAAAGGAACATGAAAAGGGGTGGTGAAAACATTACCTCATCTTCGGGTTCTTCCTTTTGATTTGATCAAAAGGGCTCCTTAGGTTGGCTTTCTGATCAAACTTTTGCCTCTCGGTTGTAGTGATAGAAGTTTGGAGAGTATTTGGGCAGGGGTTGGCCGAACCAAAAGGCTTTGAAGGTGTGAAGAATGGAGAAGTAAGAGTTCCCTTTTATAAGAGGGGTGAGGGGCACCTTTGGAAAAGCTAGAAATATTAATTTATAATAAATTAATATTCCCTTTCTAATGACTAAAAAGTTGATTATTTAAAGGTTGAGGTGGGGAGGTTCGAAAACCACTCAACCAATAGAATTTATATAGGTTTGGGTCATTATATTAACCTTATCTTTAATTATTAACTCTTAGTTAATTAGTTTCACTTTTACAATGTCTCTTTGTATTTTTATATTATATGGTTAATAAACATACCATATACATCCAAGAGACCCCCAAGTGGTTCATTAATGATACAAATATCATGATATAAGTCTCTTGGACGAACCTTAGATTTTTAGGAATTTAATATCAATTAATAATATAATTTTTTTTAAAACTCTTTTATGTCAATTTTGACACTATTCAATAGTTGATTTTTGTGAAACACATAAAAGAATGATTACTTCAAAAAAATAAATTAAATCAATACTAATATGTCATATTAACTTATTAAATTATTTTAATTCAATAAAAGTCTCAAATTATATTTATTTGGGTATTTATAATATCAATTATTCTAATTTTTCACTATTATGGTAATTACTGCATCACCATTGTGTCATAAATAAATTAAATTATTTAATGTATAAAAATTATAAATAAAGAATAATTATGTAGTAAATTGTTTTATCTTTCTATTTAATATTTATAGTCTAAAATCCAACATATATAACCCTATGTAAAAATTGTTTTTCTAAAAGACATATGCTTGTGTCATTTTTGAATTCATTTTAACTTAATTAAAATAAAGTGCCCCTATCACCTAAAAGTGGCTCCATGGGGTCCCAAAATCTTCCCAAAGATGCCTATGGTCGAGCATGTGTCAACCAATAATGCTAGGACACGTTTTAGGGTAATTTAGTATTATTATAATATTATTTTTTAACCCTTATTTACCGGATTTACCCTTAACCATGGTAAATAAAATATTTACCGAAGTAATTATTCAAAATGTCTAAAAATAAAAGTTACCTATTTACACAATTTGAACATCCTGATTCCAAATATGGAATCCATTTTTCCAAATTCAAAACACAGAAGTGGCAGAAATTAATTTAAAATTAATTCCCGTTGTTAAAACAAAAAGCGTGTTTTTAAGAGATAATAACTATCAAAAGATTGACACTTGTTTATGTCCGGTTTAATTGTCAAATTATGTCCAATGAACAACATTGTATTAAATGGTAAAAATATATTCTAAATATACTTTAAAACCACTCAAATTCATAATTTATCACTATTAATTATTTTTTTTTTAAAAAGTTGTTTTTAATTAAAATTTAGTAATTTTCACTATTCATCAAAATATTAAAGTTATCCAAAAAGTACCAAAATTTCACCTTAGGCTAAATTAGATATTCCAAATACAAAAAATGAAGTCTATTTTGAAATATAAAATATATATAATTTCAAAAAGTAGGTATTACTATTCATAACGGCTAGTTTGGTTGGTAATGGTGTGTTAGAACTCGGTGTTGCGTACAACACACGCTATCAAATTATTCAAAGAGAAGCGTACCAGTGAAGCTTGGGGTGTTACATTCTCCCCTCCTTCAATAAATTGCTTCCTCGCAATTTTTAAAATTTTTCTTGGGAATATAATGGAAAGTCCCACATCGGAAAAAGAGTCAATAAAACTATCGCTTTAAAAGAAAGAAAGAGAGGTATAAAGGTCAACCAAGATAACCCATACTCGGATTCCATGTAGGAAAACATGGATATGGATGATAAACAAAGTGTCATGTTCTGATGGAGAGGGATAGAAATCATGATCAGGAGAAAGTTAACAATAATAAAGCCACAAACTTGTGTTGGGACAAATGACCATTAGTCTCCTAGTAGGAAAGTAAATGGATAACATTTTTTTTGTTTTATGTTACATTAATTTATGATATTGATTAAGAATATAAAGATATATACTTAAATTTTAGGTAGAGTTTCATTCTTTAATAAATTTCCACCACAAAATCATTTTTTTAAACGATGAGTATTCAAGACGACTTGGTCACACTGGAAGAGCTAGAATAAACTTCTATAGAATCACATGATCCATGCAGGATGAACTATATATTTACATTGTCTTTAGAGATTAATCAAAACCAAAATTGTTAGTACAAGATCTAATGATACCCCAAAAGGATATTCCTTGAGAGAAATAAACACTAATCTTAATTTCCAAAATTAAACCAACAATACCCCAAAGTTAAATAAATACCATTCAATAATCAATTGTCCTTAAAATCCTTTAATATAATCAAAACTAATATAGAAAACCAAAACTTATTATGAATGTAGTCTTCCATGTTAAATTGTATCTCCAAATGACATTAATTACTCTTAAAGTCACATAATTAAAAGTCATTAACCTAATCATTTCCATAAATAACCCAAATCATTATAAATCCACAATAAAAACATAGATAAAAATCCCCATTACTCCTCAAATGAAATCCCATACTACTCTATTTTCCTTTGGCATATAGTGTTCTCAACAAAGTGAACAACTTCCAAAATAACATTTATCACTTAATCACCAAATCATTTTCCTATAGTAAGGGTATTAATTTGATAAGACATAAGATCCCAAATCAAATTATTATTGATCAGTAAAATCATTTAACTAAAAATAATAGTCACACTAACCAGGGACTTCACATAGTCTAGTGGTAGGCAATAAATCCCAATCGCACTTTGGTTGTGGGTTCGATTCCCACAGCTTTGTCCGACGCGACGGGTTGTCACACGGTCTACGTGTTGTCCTTTTTCAAAAACTATATTTTATAATATTACCAAAATGAGATAAATTCCTCAAAATACCATAACATAATTTAACCACAAATATTATCTCATACCTTGAATTTTCATCCCAAATTATAATAACTTATAATTTCCTCAAACCCAATGATCATATAAGACCAAATGGTTATTTATAACTATATTCGCAATAGAAAAGATAATTCTTCCTCAAATATCATTTTCACATGATAAATTGAAGGTTTACACATACAGGAGAAATTTTTTCCAATGTAATCCCATCAATAAAGAGCAATAACACTTTTAAACATTTCACCATCCATTTATTTCCACATAGGTTCTTCATCATATGTTCCTCGGGTTCCCACATTGCCTCTTCCATCTTATGATTTCTCCATAGATCTTTTAGCAGACGAGTCATCCGGTTTATCAACACTTGATATTTGGTATGAAGAATTCTGATAGGCTCTCCACAATAAGATAGATTGGGTTCCAGTTCTAATTCTTCATAGGTGAGTACATGCGTTGGGTCAGACATGTATTTTGTCACTAGAGATATGTGGATCACAACATTAACTCTGGAGAGACTAGGCGGATTTTCCTTTCGGTAGAATGCGTTCATGTGTCACAATGGTACCTCAGGAATTTTTCAAAATCATCTACTTCCTTTACCCAAAAAGTCCTCATCCATCTTGGATTATATCGATGGAAGCATCGATGCATCATAAAAAATAGGTATTTCTTATATATAATTTTGAGACATCGTCTTTAACATGTTTTTTTAGAAAAATTCACACTGATTCATCTTCAAATATTTCAAAATAAGGTTTTGGTAAATCAGTTTTCGTATATCCCAAAATACATAAATATATAATTTGATACATATAGGCTGCTCGAAGGTCTCCCTCTTCTGCAGCATCTAGAAAATCATTTAGTGCATCGTAATTTTGAGATAGAGTGAATAATTTGAAAAGACCCTGATGGTACTTCCCATGCTTAGCGTGGTAAGAAAGTTGAGAGTGCAACATTATCCCATAGTCGGTAATTGATCCTTGAAAGAATCGTGCAATGATAGAGGTATTGGATGTCTCATAAATTTCTTTGCATGTAACTTGGACATTTGAAAAAGTTTCAACATCGTCTGCGCATAACTTCTGGATAATAATTGTAAGTAGTTCTTCAGGAAGAGAGAGAAGAGTTGTTCGTGATCTTTCTCCCTCCATGTTTCAACTAACAAAAAGAAAATACAATTAGGGTTTTTGAATACTTATCTAATAAGAATGTAAAAAAATAGACATAATAGGATAATCTTGTAATTGAACAATATATCCTAACATGGGGTACCCTATGTTAAAATCAAGGTTATCCACTATATATTTGCCGACATATATTCTTAGGGGCATTTTTTTATTCCTTTAATAATGGTTTATACTAATCTTTTGAATTTACCAAAGCATATCTCCTGTGAGTGTCATAACCAAGAGTGCAGCAAGACCCGTTGTTATGCACCAGTTCCCATTCGAGTCTAGCTCAAAGCGGTGTTTTCAGGTTTTACCCCTAGGTACATCTATGCCAGATCCACCTCTACCAACTCGTATCCAGACAGGGATGTATTGCTCGGAAAACTCACAAAATATTCTACAATACCAAAATTCTAGGGTGTTCTTCTATACTAATCCTCAAAGTTCATCTTAGGTTTACGTGCTCTAATCAGAGTTTATCTAAATCTAGATTTCAAGGTTTGTACTAAACTTCCTCTGATACCAACTGTAACGCCCTGACCCCAGTTACCCAGAGTCAGTGCATTATTACATAACATTGGCATGATCACAAGAAAGATCAAATCTCGAAAGACCGATTGGTTTAGTAGCCTTGGAAATACTAGATACATTCAAAAAGTTTTACATTACATCAAAAAATAACATCTTGTCTTCATATCCCCTCTTACTATCCATGTAGGTCATTCATAAATTACTACTTCATAATCATGGGAAAAAATAAAACATTGAAAGGGGTGAGCTCAGATGCTCAATAAGGTTAACATTATAGCAGAAACTTTCATAGATAAGCATAAACACTTAAGGCAGTTTAAAACAAAAGCCTTTTAAACTTGAACTTCAGTATAAAATGGCAAAGATAAAATAAAATAATGCCATTTACTTACTCACATGGATATTCTACTAGTTGAATGATCACATGCAATATCAATAACCACTTTCATAATGATGGAATGCATAATGCCAGACTATCATAACCACATAGCCAAGGCCTCGTGCCAAGACTACAAATAAGATTTTTCCAAGGCCTTGTGCCAAGACACTAGTTTGTCTCATGAGACCTACCGATGCATCGAGGAGCTATAGCGGGCTCCACCCGTCACTTATTAAGTCCAATTCATTCCTCATATGAACAGGTTTAAACATAACATAAACATTCGTATTAAAACTAGCATACGAAATGTCAATACTTTTACCACAAACCATAAATGGTATAAAAATATCACATCCATAGTCAAACATAACTCATTCGATACAATATGGAATATTGTATTGTATCACATTAACCTCAATCAAGAATAACGAAGGATGTTGACATAGATGAAAATAATCATCAAAACTATTTGAGAGAAATATCCCCCTTTTCTTGATATCATTTCAAAGTCACACTATTTGTCAAGAAGCCATTCAAAAATAGATTTTTGAATAAATGTGTCCCATAATAATTTGAAACTTTTAAAAGGAGTTTTAATTTTAAAACATTAATGTTCTTATAAATAAATCCTTAAAACCATTTTTAAAACATGGACATTAATGAGCAAGATTTAGAAGAATAAGTCTTTAAAACATTTTAAAATGGTATTTTGGTTAGAGTTTCTAACCAAAAGAGAGACACTTGAATAAAAATAATTGAGGTAATAAAAACATTGTAATATCATGAGAATAAAGGAATTCATGATATACTATGTCAAATTACATTATATACACCATATAAAAGTGAATTGGTGTATAACAACGAAGAAGTCTCAATGGAATGTAAATTTAGATGAAATCTCTCATAAAGGCCGTATCCTTAGGTTAAGGATAAATCAACGACATAGTTATGTGTGAAAAATATAAATACACTAAATATGATTGGATATTTAGTGTAAAACAATCAAAGTACATTCACACATAATCTTCTAAAAACAACACCAATGAATTGGATGTTTAACTCAACAAATGGAGAATGAGTTAAAATTACTCTTATCAAATTCATATCGATGACTTGAGAAATTATAAATGGAGTGATTATGTGTATCAAAAGTATATACACATGAAGGGGAGTGTAAATTATGACATAATCAAATGAATAGTGATTCCACACATAATCTTGGAGTAATATAATCAATGAAATATGCGTAAAGCCGAATGAGTGGAAATTGAAATCTCAAATTCCCTTATCGATTTGGTAACTTATGAAACATGCACCCATGAAAGAAGGATCATACAATGATGATGTAAATACCCATAAATTAAAGTATATTACACAATGAATACAATCATGGGCAGTACACATACACCACATGCAATAAATAAGTGGTGAACAATGGAATTCTCACGAAATTAAGAGTGAGATAAGAAACCCCTTACTTTGTACTTTTTCCTTTGTCGATGGTAGGTTAAACTAATTTATAATGGTGAAATAATTGTTATTTAATTATACAATAATCATATGCATTAATATGATATCATATATGATCTTTTAACATTGATTTTTTAATAATATCTTAGAATTATTATCTTTTCAGGTGTTAACTTACTCGTTTTCTTTTATATGTTTCGTTACGTAAGCCATGGTTGTCATGGATAGGTTGTATCTTATTCATATCCAAAATGATATCAAGTCCTTAAACATTATTTTTAAATCATCAAATTATAATTATACTTGAGTGGATACGTTAGAGAATGAATCTCATCACGTTCGTGGAGATGGTAGTCCGTACGTACGCACGAGTGACAATATCATTCTTTTGATATTAAAATAATATATAATTGGATGGTATATCATATATAAAGAATCATTATCATGTTATATTTATTATTTTCATGAGTTACACATCATTATTATACCCACCGAAATAATAATATATTGAATAACAGTTACACCACGACGTGGAGATGGTAAGCCGTACGTACGCACGTATGGTGACATGTTATTCAAAGGGTGGATAGAATACTGAATATGGTTGTAACATTTTTATAATAACATCACAGTATATATAAGATACTGGAGTTATTATTTTAGAATGGTAATAACAAAGAAAGAAGAATTGGAAGAAGAAAGGAACTTGAAAAGGGGTGGTGAAAACATTACCTCTTCTTCGGGTTCTCCCTTTTGATTTGATCAAAAGGGCTCCTTAGGTTGGATTTATGATCAAACTAAGGCCTCTAGATTGTAGTGAGAGAAGTTGGGAGAGTATTTGGGCAGGTTTTGGACAAACCAAAAGGCTTATAAGGTGTGAGGAAATGAGAAGGAAGAGTGCCCTTTTATAAGAGGGGTGAGGGGAACCTTTGGAAAAGATAGTAATATTAATTTATAATAAATTAATATTCGGTTTCTAATGGCTCAAAAGTTGACTATTCAAAGGTTAAGGTGGGGATGGGTCGAAAACAACTCAACCAATAAAATTTATACAGGTTTGGGTACTTATATTAACCTTATCTTTAAGTATTAACTTTAAGTTAATTAGTTTCACTTTTACAATGTCTCTTTGTATTTTTATATTATATGGTTAATAAACTTACCATATACATACAAGAGACTACCATGTTGTTCATTAATGATACACCTATCATGATATAAGTCTCTTTTCCGATCCTTAGATTTTTAGGAATTTTATATCAGTTAATAATATAATATTCGTTTTAAAAACTCTTTTATGTCAATTTTGACACTATTCAATAGTTGATTTTTGTGAAACACATAACAGAATGATTACTTCAAAAAAAGATAATTACATCAATACTAATATGTCATATTAACTTATAAAATTAGTGTAATTAAATAAAAGTCTCAAATTATATTTATTTGGGTATTTATAATATCAATTATTCTAATTTTTCACTATTATGCTAATTACTGCATCACCATTGTGTCATAAATAAATTAAATTATTTAATGTCTAAAAATTATAAATAAAATATAATTTTATAGGAAATCGTTTTATCTTTCTATTTAATATTTATAGTCTAAAATAAAACATATATAACCCTATGTAACAATTGTTTTTCTAAAAGATATATGCTTGTGTCATTTTTGTATTCATTTTAACTTAATTAAAATAAAGTGTCCCTATCACCTACAAGTGGCTCCATGGGGTCCCAAAATCGACCCAAAGATGCCTATGGTCGAACTTGTATCAACCAACAAGTCTAGGACACGTTTTAGGGTAATTTAGTATTATTATAATATTATTTTTAACCCTTATTTACCGGATTTACCATTAACCATGGTAAATAAAATATTTACCGAAGTAATTATTCAAAATGTCTAAAAATAAAATTTACCTATTTACACAATTTGAACATCCTGATTCCAAATATGGAATCCATTTTTCCAAATTCAAAACACATAAGTGGCAAAAATTAATTTAAAATTAATTCCCGTTGTTAAAACAAAAAGCTTGTTTTTAAGAGATAATAACTATCAAAGGATTGACACTTCTTTATGTCCGGTTTAATTGTAAAATTATGTCCAATGACCAACATTGTATTAAATGGTAAAAATATATTTTAAATATAATTTAAAACCACTCAAATTCATAATTTATCACTATTAATTATTTTGATTAAAAAAGTTGTTTTTAATTAAAATTTAGTAATTTTCACTATTCGTCAAAATATTAAAGTTATCCGAAAAGTACCAAAATTTCACCTTAGGATAAATTCAATATTCCAAATCCAAAAATGAAGTCCATTTTGAAATATAATATATATATAATTTCAAAAAGTAGGTATTACTATTCATAACGGCTAGTTTGGTTGGTAATGGTGTGTTAGAACTCGGTGTTGCGTACAACACACGCTATCACATTATTCAAAGAGAAGCGTACCGTAGAAGCTTGGGGTGTTACATAACCAATAAAATAGGTTTTCTTTCTTATTGATATAAATTCCTTCCTACACAATGAATATGAATCATATCATATGACAAATAAATCAAAAAATAAGAAAATATAAAATCCATACCATTCATTTGTCATTTTTTATTTCAAAATATTCAAGTGTAATTCCATAAGGCATTTCAAAAAATTCATCTGCAAATTATTTTTGTCCTTTTTCTTCAGGTTTCCCCCTAGTCACCTTTTTTAAAAATTATCATACTCCTCAAAATGTTTAATTTCAATTGATAACATGGAATTATTGTTATTCCAATTTATGGAAATAGTGAAATCATCCATTTTAGTATGAAGATTTTTTCTTTATTCCCCCTTTTACTACATAAAATACATATTCATGTGATTTTATGATACTTTCATGGGATATCCACCCCACCCATTAGACACATTGTTCCTTCAATATTTTTACCTTAAAGATCTCTATAACAAGAAAATATATGATGATTTATTTCTCCATCATTTGATGCATTTGGAAACATAATTAGGTTCACATTATTAATTATAACTTTTAATATAATGTTAATAATAACCACTAAAGTTTTCACAATATATACCATTCTATTTTGTTGATAATTGAGAAATCATGTTCATTTTCCTTCACATCCATTATTAATTTGGTGCTTATAAGATTCAACAATTTTCTCAAAAAAAGTTGATCGAAGAGCGAATTTCATTTAAATCAAAATAATAAATATTATGTGGGGGATAAAAAATGTGATATCCTAAACCATGTTATCTTCAAGACAATATATTTACCCAAAATAATCGTAATTCACCCTAATGTACTAAATTTTTTGGTTATATATGACTTAAAACTTATGTTAAAATAACATCCTAAACTCTAAGGTTATATAATATGACCTTTGATACCAAATATATATACCTGACCATAAAAAATCATAATAATAAATTTTAATTCAATAATAAATTATCTGACATTTGATGATCTTTTCATGTATAGAGTTTTTGATAATTTGGTCATAATTTATACATGAAAATCCTCATAATACAATGTGGACACTTCTGATTAATATATATTTTTCATAAAATGTAATTTTTTTAAAATAAATAAATAAATAATTTCATTTCAAATCTTCACAACTTTCAATATGACTTCTTCATTCCCATTAAAAATCCGTTAATACTTTTTAAAATCCATTCAAAAACATGGGATGAACACACAATGATTAGTAATTGACATAGAAAGAATAATTTTTTTGTCTCGTGAAAAAAATTAAAACCCTTATGAATTTTACCTTAGTCTCTAAAGTTATAGAAAAATAAGAAATAAACCAACTCCGAATAAAAACACACAAAATTTTTTTTCTAAGAAAACCTAAAAAATAATATTAAGAAAATAAAAAACTTTTCTAGAAACATAGATAATCATATTCATTAAACAATTTCAAACTTCTTGAAATTTGACTAAACATTTGGCTACTATATAAGATAATTATTTGGAGATCATATCATTACCCAATGCATTATAGAGGTATAATGGGGATCAACACTTCTTATTAGTTATATTGGGACCCCCCATTTTTCATGGGCTATAATGATGCTCAATCATTATTATAAGCTATATCGGCTGTAGTCGTGACCTATAAAAAGGATTACCACTTTATATAAGATATATCATGCTCACCTATGAGATATAATGGGGATAAACCCACAATATAAACTATATAAGGGTCACACCTGAGCTATAATTTCTCTGAAACCTTCATATAAGTTATGTCGCACTCACTCATGAGCTACAATGGTGATCAAGACTATAATGTCCCTGATTTCCCATGATTCTTTTAAATGTTATATGTATTATATATGGAACTAGGTGCTGAGATGGCATGCGAATTTAAGTCTTAGTGAGAGTGGAACAAATATTCAAAATATATTAAAATATTAAAAACCACGTAAGGGAAGTTTTCATTAAAATCGTGATAAATTCCAATCATGTGCCCAGATCAGATATCTGAGGGTACTATTTCATACAGAGTAACTGCTTTACCCTAGGAGCGATGTAATATTGGCTAGCACAGGTCAACAATAAAACATTTTCACGGGGGATTTTAATGAATAAAATAAATTCCCATATTTATTTTATTTTTCTGCTTCATCAATGTAGTGACACTAAGATGGATTTATTTTATATATTCCTTTAGGTAGGGATCCATGGTTAAGCAAATAATTCCAGAATACTTAGAAGGATCAGGTTAGAAAACCTTGGAGATTTCTTTTAGCATGCGATGAAGGAACTGTGGAACGAAAGTAAATGGATTCCATTATTAATGGATCTCGCCAGAAGAAATCGATCTTCAATAGATTCCAATCCAATTCCCATATTGGATGCATTATTTTGGATTTGATCCCCTTTCTTGAATTCAATGATGAACACATACCAACCAATGAACAGGTTGATCCATTGTTTTATTGTGCCTTGTGAGATGGGTATACTTTGTCGGATTTATGGGGTTTTATTATTGTAACACCCCGATATTTTATGAAAAATATTCTTTTAATTTCATTAATGTCTTGTGCTACACCAAGATTACCTTGCGCTATACGCAACACCGTATTAGCTTGCAGTATACGCAACACTATTCTTGGATCGTGTTACACACAATTTTGATAATAGTCATTCTACCCAACATTGAGTATATATATATATATATATATATATATATTCAATGTATAAATGAAATATGGTTGGATTCTTTTATGCGAAACAACGAAGGATTCTTTCACAACACGCAACCCTGACTTGGCTTGCATTACACGCAATCACAACCTTCCTTGATAGCGTGTGTTGTACGCAATACCGGGTTTTAATAAACAATGATATATTATTATAATATTGTCATGAACTAGCCGTTATGAATAGTATTAACTAAAATTTGAATTTTATTACATTATTATTCATCTTACACATTTTCTAGAACATGGTATAAGAACAAAATAAATTTTTCGGGTAAAATAAGTATTTTTCAAAAAATGCAGTTTTGCCGCCTTTTGATGGCGCACACACTTTAAATCTAGTTTTTGACATGTTTATAAGTTCAAATTGAAAAAATAAAATTCTTATTTTGAATCAGGATATAAAAATTTACATTAGATAAAGTTTTGATATTTTTCCGATAACTTTCATATTTTAATGAATAGTAAAAACACACTATATTTTAATTAAAAACAACTTTTTTTCATCGTAATATCTCATGTGGTTAAATTATAATATTTAATGGTTTTAAAGTATAAATAGAATATATTTTTACCATTTAATATAATGTATGTCGTTAGCATTGATTTTACCTTGAATTCGTAGGTTAAATCAATTCAATCTTTTGCAATGTTTTAAAGAAAAACCCGTTTTCTTTCGACAACGGGATTAATTTTAATTTAATTTCTGCAACTTTTGTGTATTGAATTTGGAAAACTTGATTCCATATTTGGAATAAGTGGATCCAAATTATGTTAATAATCTACTTTTTATTTTCAAGAATTATGAATAGTAACTACAGTAAATTTTATTTACCATAGTTAAAGGTAAATCGGGTAATTAAGGGTAAATATAATATTTTAAAATTACCCTAACAAATGTCAAAATTCTATTGGATGACTAAAAGTCGACCCATATCACCTAAGGGTCGGATTATATTCATTTAATTAATTTTTTTCAGTGAAAATAATTTAATTATTATTAAAACCAAAGAATGTGACAACATGTCACTTTCTTAAATCTTATACGTATAATAAATTTAATCTAGTGATAAACTTCATGAAAATTCAAACATGAATAGTCTACAGAAATATAATACAATTATCTAAATCATAGGAATTTATTTAGAATTTTTAGGGATTATATAATTATCATTTATTATGACACAAAGATGATGTAGTAATTGTCTTATTAATGAAATATTGACATAATTGATGTTATAAATGCCCAAATAAATGTAATTTGAGACTTTTTATGACATACACTAATTTTATAGGTTAATATGACATGTTATTGTTTATTTAAGTAACTTGTTCTGAACTTATCATTCTGTTATGAATTTCATAAAAATCATGTACCAAATAGTGTCAAAATTGACAAAAATTAGTGTTTAAAAAAAATATTATATTATTAATTGTTATTTTATTCATAAAAATCTAAGGTTCTGCCAAATGACTTAGATAAGATTATATATATTAATAATAAACAAATTTGGGTTCGTTTGGCTTGATATAGTAAGTTTATTAACCATATAGTGTAAGAAAACAAAAAAGAACCGGTAAAAGTTAAATTATTTAACTTAGAGTTAAATCTAATTGATAAGGTTAAAATAATAACCTTAACTTGTCTAAATCCTATTGGATGAGATTATTTCGACCCATCCCAACTTTAGCTTCGAAATAAGACCATTTGGAACCATTATAAACCGAATTTGACCTTAATATAAAATAATATTTTGAGATTTTCCTAAGGTGCCCCTCTCCTCCCTTATAAAAGGGCACCTCCTCCCTCTTCTCCTCACACCAATTTGAGCATTCAAGCTCGGAAAAACCCTGCCAAAATCTCTTCTCCACTTCCCTAGTATCATCCTAGAGGTCCTGGTCTTCTTCAAAGACCATCCTTAGTTCTTTAAGTGGAGGTTAAGTAAAGGCGCGTCAAAAAGAGGTAATATCCATTACCGATCTTTTTCAATTTCTTTCTTATTCATCTTCTTATTATTTAGTTGTTTCATGATAAAGTAATAACATAAGTATTTATTATATACTGATATGTTATTATAAATATGAAAAAACTCTAATTAACCTTCTATCCATCCTATGGAAAAAGGAAATCACCGCGCGTGCGTACGTATGGAATACCGTCTCCACGCCGTGGTGTAATCTATTTTCCACCACCACCTTACTTGGATGGGTATAATGGTGTAAATAATGACTATATATGACTATTATAAATTAATACTGATTTTTAAATAGTATACATACACTCCAATACAATTCCATGATCATAGGAACGATATCATCACTCATGCGTACGTACAGAATACCGTCTCCACGATGTGATGCGACTCGTTCTACATGATCTTCATTTAATAATGATTATATAAATTAATTGAATGAATGAATATGATATATATTACACTAATAAGATTCAAGAAATGAGGTATCTATAACCTAAAGATAAGAATAAGAATTTATTCGAAAAGACACGCATAAGAACAAAAAGTTATAAACAACCAAATAACAAGTAGCAATGAAATATTACTACTAAGAAGCTAAGAAAATGGCCATATATGATATCATAAAAATAAGTATGATTCTATAATAAGTCAATAACATTATTTAAATCATTATACAGGAGGTTCGGACAATTACGAATCAAAACGGACCTAAGGTAAGGGAAAATATCACAATCTCATTTTATCCGAGATTGTTTATACTTTGGTATTTACTGGGGTGTATTTTATCATGCACATCCATGTTTACTCAATATGTAATATTATTTCCATCCACCTACAATTTTTTAAATCCAATTTTACCCTTCGGTGAGTTTTTAGTAAAAGATATGAAAGGAATCTTTTGTCGTTTTTCGTACGAGGTACTTTTTGACTTTTCCGACAAAAGCATGAGAAGAATGTTTTTTTAACTTATAGGGAATGAATGGATTTTTAAAACATTATTTCCAAGAAGCTTCCTTTACAAGTTTTCAAGTTTATTATTAATCAACTTCTTTTAGTTTAAAATTGTATGACATGTTAAGAAAGGAAAAATGTTTTTGAAGAAGAAAGGATATTTTTGTCAAGAATGGAGTTCAAGTGTTTTATCAAAATTATTTTCCATATAAGATAATATAGGGTTCTATTTGTATCCCTATTATTACATTTATTTGATTATGTTGTGATGGAATTATTTTTATGAATTCCTTTATCTTATATGAATTGTTTTATGATGTCATGTTGTTTAAGAATCCCATTTTTACTACATGGGTTATGCAATGATGTATGATTTATGATTTTGTTGCACACATAAGAATGGTATCATTTTGAGATGGGTGGGACCTATATCTCCCTCGATTGAATTGGGTAAAGATTTTATATCTCATGAGATAGAAATGGCTGGAATGGTAGGTTATACCGGTTCAGTGAAACAGGACTGAAACGAGGGTGACTCGTTTCAGAAATGGACTTTGTACACTAAGATAGACTTGGAAATGAGTCTTGACTAATAAGAAATGATTCTCTATGATTATGTGTGTATGCCAAAAAGTTTTATGTTTTTTGTTATGATTATTGGGATTTCATTTCACTACTATGATTTATCCCATGTTATGAAATTATGCTCTCTTTTGCAGGTTAATATTTCCAAAATGTTATGTTCTTATGAATATGATGTGATTGAAATTTCTTTTGTTTACCCTTACTGAGCATTTGAGCTCACACTTTTCTGTTTTCTCTTCCCCAAGATATAAAGAAAGGTTTTAGGTAAAAAAAGGGAAGATCTTTATGGGAGATGTTGAAGATCTTTCACCATGATTAGAAGATTACATTCCGAGTTTCCAAAGACACTAAACTATTACGATCCTTGTGTGTGTGTTTTTGTTATGTACTAAGTATTCCGCAAAAGTAATGTAATGTCCTTGTAGGTCAAGCTTTGGGTCTCTACAGTTGGTATCAGATGAAAGTTTTAGTCAACCTTTGGAAACTAGGATGCAAAAACGTTAGTGAGATCCCTAGAGATATTTCTAAGGTGTGTCTAGGGATGTCCCTAAGGATAAGTATACGTATAAGATATAGTCCTAGAACTACGGTAACGATCTTAGAATTTAACCTACGATGTTAGATATTAAGGGTACTCCCCCTTTACTATGTTGTTTTCCCTAGCATTGTTTTTTCCTCTCACACTATTCTTTTTGGGTTTTAGACGATGGCTGGAACCCGAAGGAACCGTGTTGATCACTGTAATGGACAATGAAATGATTGTCCTCCTGAACAAACAACTGTTATGGGAGATGGAGTGCAAAATCTTATTGCTATACTTACACAAGCTATGAATCATTCTGGACTTCCAAATGAGCAGAGAAGGGAACAATATTCTATTGAGTCCTTCATGAGGCAATGTCCACCTTCTTTTAGTGGGTCTTCCGATCCACTTGTTGCTGAACAATGGATCAGTACCACTGAAAAGATATTTTCAGTTCTTCAATGTTCTGAACATGATAAAGTCATCTTAGCAGTTTATCGTTTGGAAGGTGAAGCTGATCAATGGTGGAATCTTATCAAGAATATGAGGCCAAGAGATGAAATTGAGTCCATGGAATGGGACGAGGTCAAGAACTTGTTTTTCAGTAAGTACTTCCCTCGTATTCTTCGAAAAAAGATGGAAAAGGAGTTTTTTGAGCATAAGAAAAAGGATGATGAGTCTGTTGGTATATACGAAGCTAATTTTACAAGGCTTGCAAGGTATGCATCTGGCTTTATCATCCAACCTGAAAGTAAAGTTGATCGATTTATCAGTGGATTAAAACCAAGTCTTCGAAGGGAATTAGCTATAAGAAACATCAGTAGCTATGAAGAAATTGTGAGTTGTGCTATCAAGGTAGAAATGGAAGTTGGTGTTACATATCCATCTCATGGTTTTGACAAGAAACGAAAGATGGAGTTCAAGGAGAAATCTCAAAATAATGGTGAAAAGAAGATGAATGTTTCCTTATGCTCAATGTGTGGAAAGAAGCATGGTGGAGATTGTCTTAAAGGGACAAGTAAATATTTAAAATGTGGAAAGGAAGGTCATCGGGCATTTGAATGCCGCAATGATGGGAAGATAATGTCTAATGATGCAAACAAAGGAAGGGATACACAAAATGAACCTACTACACTTCAATGCTTCAACTGCAAGGAAATGGGGCATTAGGCTAATAATTGCCCTAATCCAAGGGTTAGTGATGCTCGACATGAGCAACCTCTCAAGACAATGGACAAAGGGAAGTCACATGCGATCACTGTTGGCGATGTTGAATATGACAATGATGTGGTGGAATGATTAAGTGTTTATGTAATGGGATTCCAAAATAATGTTGTATCATGGAGTATTGGAAAATTTATGTATTGGTCTAATGTGGTATTCAAAGTGATTGAGATATTTTTGGAAATAAGATGATATGCGCATAATGAAGGGAAAATGAGAAAATGAAATGTTTAACATTATTCATGATCTCATGATTGATATAAGGACTAAGTGATATCATGGTTTGAGTATATAGAATTTTGAGGATTTTGGTATGTGGAAAGTGTTAACTTTTAACTGCATTCATGTTTTCACTATGGTTCAATGGGTATTCATTTTTTTCAAGAGAATACATGATTAAGGTATTCACATGATTGGAATATGACCAAAAATATATATATATGGGGGATAAATGATGGTATTCACATGCTTGGTTGATGAAATTTCAAGTAATCGTTTTCTTTATACTATGAGCTTGGACCGAAGTATTTTAGATAAGCCTAAATATTGGAATGGATTATGTTGGACATATGCTAAGTATTGTTTAAGGATAGAACTTTTTTTGATATTACTGATGGTATTTTATAGTAATGTAGTTTTAGAAAAAGGACAACCTGCAGGACGGGAGACAACCCATCGCGTCGGACAAGGCTGTGGGAATCGAACCCACAACTGAAGTGAGACTGGCCTTTATCGCCTACCACTGGCCTACAGGAAGTCCCTGGTTAGTATAAACTAGTTTTATTTTATTAAGCGGTATGATATATGAAGTATAAGTTCATTTTTGGAACCATATACGATTACTCTAACCATAATATGGACTTATAACTTTTTTAACCTTTTGTTTGAAAGAGATGGAATGACCCAACATTCTATCACATGATCTGCTAACACATCACTAATAACAAATTCAACTTCATTTCTTTAAGGGATGAAGTGGAAATTGTTCAATTCATGAACAACAGTGAGATTTTACCAAAATCATGCAAGTATTTCTTTTAGTTCATCAACTTTAGGGAAATGATCTTGAAAACCAAAAATGTTGTCCTAGTTCCCTTTTATCCAATTAATCAGATGGTACCTTAGATCATCACAAATCAATAGCTTTGTGATTGTTGGATTTTTCAGAGCCATGTTCTCTACCACTCTCCATCAGAACATGATGGTTCGATTTTTCTTCCATATCCATATTTTCACCTATGTTCTCCTAAGTGGAAACCCCGTGATGAGTTAATTTGGGTAACTGTTACATTTCATACTTTAGTTTTTAAAATCCATGTTTTGGTATTCCTTTTTACGATGTGGGTTTCTATTAAACAAACTTTCGACTAGTAAACCATTTATAACCCCGACGAATTTTGAGGGAGAAATTCATTTTAAGGGCGTAGAATGTAACACCTCGAGATTTTATGAAAAATATTCTTTTAATTTCATTAATGTCTTGTGCTACACCAAGATTTCCTTGCGCTATACGCAACACCGTATTAGCTTGCAGTATACGCAACACTATTCTTGGATCATGTTACACACAATTTTGATAATAGTTATTCTACCCAACATTGATTATATATATATATATATTCAATGTATAAATGAAATATGGTTGGATTCTGTTATACGAAACAACGAAGGATTCTTTCACAACACGCAACCCTGACTTGGCTTGCATTACACACAATCGCGACTTTCCTCGATAGCGTGTGTTGTACGCAATACCGGGATTTAATAAACAATGATATATTATTATAATATTGTCATGAACTAGCCGTTATGAATAGTATTAACTAAATTTTGAATTTTATAACATTATTATTCATCTTACACATTTTCTAGAACATGGTATAAGAACAAAATAAATTTTTCGAGTAAAATAAGTATTTTTCAAGAAATGCAGTTTTGCCACCTTTTGATGGCGCACCCACTTTAAATCTAGTTTTTGAAATGTTTATAAGTTCAAATTGACAAAATAAAATTCTTCTTTTGAACCAGGATATAAAAATTTACATTAGATAAAGTTTTAATATTTTTCCGATAACTTTCATATTTTAATGAATAGTAAAAACACGCTATATTTTAATTAAAAACAACTTTTTTTCATCGTAATATCTTATGTGGTTAAATTATAATATTGAATGTTTTTAAAGTATAAATAGAATATATTTTTACCATTTAATATAATTTATTTCATTAGCATTGATTTTACCTTGAATTCGTAGGTTAAATCAATTCAATCTTTTGCAATGTTTTAAAGAAAAACCCGTTTTCTTTCGACAATGGGATTAATTTTAATTTAATTTCTGCAACTTTTGTGTATTGAATTTGGAAAAATGGATTCCATATTTGTAAACAGTGGATCCAAATTATGTTAATAAGCTACTTTTTATTTTTGGGAATTATGAATAGTAACTACGGTAAATTTTATTTACCATAGTTAAAGGTAAATCGGGTAATTAAGGGTAAATATAATATTTTAAAATTACCCTAACAAATGTCAAAATCCTATTGGATGACTAAAAGTAGACCCATATCACCTAAGGGTCGGATTAGATTCATTTAATTAAATTTTTTCAATGAAAATAATTTAATTATTATTAAAACCAAAGAATGTGACAACATGTCACTTTCTTAAATCTTATAAGTATAATAATTTTAATCTAGTGATAAAATTCATGAAACTTCGAAAATGAATAGTCTACAGAAAGATAATACAATTATCTACATCATAAGAATTTATTTAGAATTTTTAGGGATTAAATAACTATCATTTATTATGACACACAGATGATGCAATAATTGTCTTATTAATGAAATATTGACATAATTGATGTTATAAATGCCCAAATAAATGTAATTTGAGACTTTTTATGACTTAAACTAATTTTATAGGTTAATATGAAATGTTATTATTGATTTAAGTAACTTGGTTAGAACTTATCATTCTGTTATGAATTTCATAAAATTCATGTACCAAATAGTGTCAAAATTGACATAAATTAGTTTTTAAAACAAATATTATATTATTAATTGTTATTTTATTCCTAAAAATCTAAGGTTCGGCCAAATGACTTAGATAAGATTATATATATTAATAATAAACAACTTGAGGTTCTTTTGGCTTGATGTAGTATGTTTATTAACCATATAGTGTAAGAAAACCAAAAGACACGGTAAAAGTTAAATTATTTAACTTAGAGTTAAATTATTTTACATAGAGTTAAATCTAATTGATAAGGTTAAAATAATAACCTAAACTTTTATAAATCCTATTGTATGAGAGGAGTTCGAACCATCCCCAACTTATCTTCGATATAAGACCCTTTTGAACCATTATAAACCGAATTTGACCTTAATATAAAATAATATTTTGAGATTTTCCTAAGGTGCCCCTCTCCTCCCTTATAAAAGGGAACCTCCTCCCTCTTCTCCTCAAACCAATTTGAGCATTCATGCTCGGCCAAACCCTTCCAAAATCTCTTCTCCACTTCCCTAGTATCATCCTAGAGGTCCTGGTCTTCTTCAAAGACCATCCTTAGTTCTTTAAGTGGAGGTTAAGTAAAGGCGCGTCAAAAAGAGGTAATATCCATTACCGATCTTTTTCAATTTCTTTCTTCTTCAACTTCTTCTTCTTTAGTTGTTTCATGATAAAGTAATAACATCAGTATTTATTATATACTTATATGTTATTATAAATATGAAACAAATCTAATTAACCTTCTATCCATCCTACTGAAAAAGGAAATCACCGCACGTGCGTACGTACGGAATACCGTCTCCACGCCGTGGTGTAATCTATTTTCCACCACCACCTTACTTGAATGGGTATAATGGTGTAAATAATGACTATATATGACAATTATAAAGTAATACTGATTCTGAAATAGTATACATACACTCCAATACAATTCCACGATCATAGGAATGATATCACCACTCGTGCGTACGTACGGAATACCGTCTCCACGATGTGATGCGACTCGTTCTACATGATCATCATTTCATAATGATTATATAAATGAATTGAATGAATGAATATGATATATATTACACTAATAACATTCTGGAAATTAGGTATCTATAACTGAAAGAGAAGAATAAGAATTTATTCGACAAGACACACATAAGAACAAAAAGTTATAAACACCCGAATAACAAGTAGCAATGAAATATTACTACTAAGAAGCTAAGAAGATGACCATATATGATATCATAAAAATAAGTATGATTATTTAATAAGTCAATAACATTATTTAAATCATTATACAGGAGGTTCAGACACTTACGAAGCAAAACGGACCTAAGGTAAGGGAAAATATCACAATCTCATTTTATCCGAGATTGTTTATACTTTGGTATTTACTGGAGTGTATTTTATCATCCACATCCATGTTTCCTCAATATGTAATATTATTTCCATCCAACTAAAATTTTTTAAATCCAATTTTACCCTTTGGTGAGTTTTTAGTAAAAGTTATGAAAGGAATCTTTTTTCGTTTTTCGTACGAGGTACTTTTTGACTTTTCCGACAAAAGTATGAGAAGAATGTTTTTTTAACTTATACGACATGAATGGATTTTTAAAAAATTATTTCCAAGAAGCTTCCTTTCCAAGTTTTCAAGTTTATTTTTAGTCAAATTCTTTTAGTTTAAAATTGTATGACATGTTAAGAAAGGAAAAATGTTTTTGAAGAAGAAAGGATATTTTCCTCAAGAATGGAGTTCAAGTGTTTTATCAAAATTATTTTCCATATAAGATAATATAGGGTTCTGTTTATATCCATATTATTACATTGATTTGATTATGTTGTGATGGAATTATTTTTATTAATTCCTTTATCTTATATGAATTGTTTTATGATGTCATGTTGTTTAAGAATCCCATTTTTACTACATGGGTTATGCAATGATGTATGATTTATGATTTTGTTGCACACATAAGAATGGTATCATTATGAGATGGGTGGGACCTATATCTCCCTCCAATTCATTGGGTAAAGATTTTATATCTCATGAGATAGACATGGCTGGAATGGTAGGTTATACCGGTTCAGTGAAACATGACTGAAACGAGGGTGACTCGGTTCAGAAATGGATTTTGTCCACTAAGATAGTCTTGGAAATGAGTCTTGACTAATAAGAAATGATTCTATATGATTATGTGTGTATGCCACAAAGTTTCATGCTTTAAGTTATGATTATTGGGATTTTATTTCACTACTATGATTTATCCCATGTTATGAAATTATGATCTCTTTTGCAGGTTAAGATTTCCAAAGTGTTATGTTCTTATGAATACGATGTGATTGAAATTTCTTTTGTTTACCCTTAGTGAGAATTTGAGCTCACCCTTTTCTATTTTCTCTTCCCCAAGATATAAAGAAAGGTTTTAGGTAAAAAAAGGGAAGATCTTTATGGGAGATGTTGGAGATCTTTCACCACGATTAGAGGATTACATTCCGAGTTTCCAAAGACACTAAACTATTACGATCCTTGTGTGTGTGTTTTTGTTATGTAATGAGTATTCCGCAAAAGTAATGTAATGTCCTTGTACGTCAAGCTTTGGGTCTCTACAATTATAGTGATTATTTATTTATTTATGACCATTCTTATAAAAATTTATCGCATCTGGAATGAAAAAATTTCAAAGTTCATTCCTCATATTTTTTTTTGTTTTATCTCCCTTGATCGTTCTATGGGGTTTTTTTCTTCAATTTTTTTTAAAGAACAGTCATTGTGCCTTCATTTCATGGAACAATAATCTGAGATTGATGATCCAATATTAGTATGACTGAAAAGATGTGTGAGGGAAATGGAGATGGGTGAATTTAAGTAATCTGGGAGAAATATTTCTTTGGGTGAGATGCATCGAATTTGATTTAATTAGTTTTATGAGATGATTGAATGCCTAAAACCCCTCGTTTTTGAGTTAGGGTTGGGAGATGAACCTCAATATTGAGTTTCTAGGTTATCCATGCACCGGAGAAGAACCCGGATATTTGTTTATGTGAGCGGGAGGAAAAATATGACATTATAGAAATTACAAAACACACAGTGTGCATCCCTTTCTACATGGTGTGTGTTTGTCATTGTACCACCCGACATTTACTCAGGGAGGTACACAGGCATATGGTGGAGTACACAGGTTGCCTACATGGTGTGTAAACCCCTGCATGGCATGGCTTGGACCAAATACAAGAGCTACCCCATGTACGTGTATACGGTAACAGTTACAAGGGTTGATACTATGATGTAGAACACAACTGGAGCATAATGGTAGGCCCCAGATGGAAGGACACTAAGTGTGAATCATCCACACTATGTACCCATTATCTAAACACCATGTTCTAAAGACATGGTTTGTCATACATGGATAGTTCTTAGGGTCAATGTACAAGGAATGTGACTCTAGTACACCCTGTGTATACCTTTATACATTTATTGATTCTATTTTCCTTCATTTAATGGATAAGTTTCATTAAGGTACTTTCCCTTTATAGTTTCCCCAAAAGGACGGTATAAATCATTTCCAAATCATTAGACTATTATCACTTTGGAAATACTTCCTAGATAGAGTTGTGGAATCACTCGAGAGGCCTGGAGTAGTATCATCAATTCATTCTTCATTCCCTAAGTAGAATTCTTGGAATTTATGTGGCCAAAATTACATGGTGTCGATCCTTTACATAGTGGGTAAATCCATATTGAGTGGTTTGAATCACCCCATGGTCATGGTTGTGATTCTTATCTTTGTATCATATCTCTCTCTTCATATGTATATGTGGATATCTCTCTCTTGATGGTACCCAATGAACAATACTTCTCAGATAGATTTCATTAGTTCTATCAGACTCAAGAGTGTGGTCTCTTGGGTGAGTAATGCATGGAATCGTCAAGTAGAATCCATAGTGATGGTGTGTGGTATTCATGATCTACCTACAAATGGTGTGTCTTTTATTGAGTATATCATGTTAGTATTATATGTCTTTTAGACATATACTTGTGTAGAGATAAGTGTACATTCCATTTTTGTACTACATTGTGGTTTTAGGGTGTCCAACTGATTATTTTTATACTCACCCCTATATGGAATTTTCCCAAAATGTTTCATGTATTGTGCAGAAAAGAAACATTTTGTTGATTTCCTAGGTAGGCCAAGCTCGGGCAGAGCATTTTGAGATCAAGAAGGATGATGTGTTATTATGGCTATAGATATCTATCCGAGAACCTTATGCTTATAAGTTAGACATGTCATTTAAAGACACTTTTAGTGAGATTTTATTCTAATATGGATTAATTTACATGCATTATTTTTCTTTCATACTCTATCGGTTGGAGTATACTGGTATTCATTCAGTGTTTACTTAGTTTTTTTTACATTTCATAATGTTGTGGTCTTGGAGATGGGTTTTTTCATACAGGTACATAGGAAATGACTCTCATGCTAGTGATATTCCAGCATGAATCTAATAACCATACCATGGCCTACTGGTGGTGGGCTTGGAGAGTTTCAGAATTGGACTCAGCAGGCTGGGTCATGACATAGTGGTATTAGAGGTGTTCGGTTCTAAATTAGAACTATGAGTCTATGAAATTTTTATGGAGAAATAGTGTTAAGTGTTTTAAGTTATAATTTCCTTCTAAGGACTTCGATGTTGGTGTGGGTAGCCAATGTATCCATTAAAAATAACTATGATAACTTTATTTTCGACTCGGTAAATGAGAAGACTTGTGAAGGGAAAGTAATGGTACCTTCATGATATCATAATGGGATGTGGTTTCCATGTACTATTTGAGTAAAATCTCTAGATATACTAATTGATTGTGGTACATATTTTTTTTCTTTCGGGATGCATCCACAACACATACACACTGCGCTTTTGAAACATGATCATGGGGATGACCCCCCAGTCATGGGGATTCAATATAGGGATCAGTTTCCCTGATGTTACCTCAAGGTGGAAGACCATCTATACCGCCACTTGTTGAGAATCACATGGTACCACAGTACCTAAAAATGAGGAGTGTAGTCTGAGCATGATCAATGAGTTTCAGAGACAAAGACTCCTCTGGTACCAAGGTGATCCCAACCCTCAGACAGTAGTGGAATGGCTTGAGGCAGTGACCTAATATTTCCTCAGAGTCTAGATACAAGAAAATAAGATGCTGTTTCTAGAAGAGAGACTTGTATACAACTCTGTAGGTCCATGGAGGAGTTGTCTATCCAGACTCACGATGGGGAGATCCTCTCATGGATATATTTCAAGCATCTCTTTAGTGATGAGTTCTCACAAGTTATGTTGGGAGTTGTGCAAATAGAGGAGCTTCTTCTTCTCATGCAGGGTAGCATGAAAATGGATGGTTATTTATTGAGGTACACCAACCATTCTAGGTACTTGATGGATATAGTTAGACATTATAACTTTAGGGATCATACCATTTAATGAGGTCTTTGTAGGGACATACACGTCATCAATATACCACTATACATTGCTACTTATTATGGGGTTATTGAAAGATCTATGTTGGTTACACGATTCCTAACAGATAAAATAATTCTTGTGAAAATTATCAGTGGACAAAAAGGAGTACATACTTTAGTAGAAAATAGAGGAAATCAGTCTTAGGGACTTTAGAATTTTAGCCTTTTCTATTGGAGGTCCTATGATAGAGGATCTATAGTTTATGGATCACATTGTGGGAACCCTTAGCCTAGGGAGAGGCGGTGTAATTAAAGTGATGGGAGGTATGTCTCTGGAGATTTTCCAAATTGTCATGCAACCGCTAGAGGGACCGGGGAAGGACCACCGAGGAAAAGAAAATGATAGGAGAAGGTAGATCATTAGGGTTGACGATGTGGTAGAGGAGTCCTAGAGCATTAGGAGTTGGTCAAAAATTTGACTTATTACCACCACCACCCCTTGAGGTCCACGCTCGGATCAGGGAGCTAGATGATAGGTGGAATAACTACATGTTTTCAATTCATAAGACCTCGAGGATCAATGAATGATCAGAGGTAACATTTATTTACTTTATACATTAGTTTCAGTACTTCTAGACACAAGTTCTAGTCATTAATTTCATGACATATCTCTTATTCGAGACCTAGATATTCTAGTTGAACATATGAACCAAACCATATGCTTTGAGACACTTACTAGAGAAGACTCAATGATCAAAAATCTATTTTAACAGTGTGACCTAATCCTTGTAGGTGATAGTTTCGGTTGGAGCCTCTGGATTGTAACATCTAGGAATTATGATTCAATTCGTGGTGAGGATTGGTAATCCATAGTTCATTCCTAGATTGATTGTTTTAGGTGAAGGTTGTGCTATGTCTGAAATGATGGACGAGTCTTTCCTTTTTCTATGAAAATGAAACCCTGATAGCACAATATGGACTCATACATAAGTGGTCGTGGCTTATTATTTATTAGTTAGCTTGGATTTCCGTTGGTGCAACATATGTTATGATCTTCCAGTTTCTAGTGGTGATGGCGGAGTACAATGACGTCTTTCTAAAGATAATCCACTACTACCTCCCTATCAAGAGATAGAATCCAACATTGATTTACACCCAAGGACTATAATAACATTTTCTTTAGCATATCATATTGCTCCAATAGATCGTCACATGTTGAGGGTGTAGTTGGCGTACTTGTAGAGGAAGGGATTTTGGACACATTGTGTTTTACCCTGGGAGGCCCCAGTTTTTTTCCAAAATATTAGATGGGATCATGAGGATGTGTGTAGACTACATGATCTTGAACCAGAATGACCGTGAAGAATAAGTATCCACTACCATGGATCGATGAACTCTTTTATTAATTGAGAGGGGGACGATGGTTCTCGAATGTTTCCTTAGATCAGGCTATCACCATTTGTGAGTATGGGATTAGGATATACTTAAGACACATTTAAGAAATCGTTATAGTAAAAATGAGTACTTGGTGATCCCATTTGACATGAATAACACCCCAAAATTTCTCATGAAACTCTTGAACCAAATATTTTAGCATAACATAGACGAGTTCATGGTAGTCTTCATCGATGATATACTTATGTACTCAGTTTTCTAAGTAAAACCATGAGAGACACATAGGGATGGTTCTAAACATACTTAGTGACAACCAGATTTAGGGGAAACTCTCAGAGTTACAATTCTTGAATCAGGTGGTCTAATTTTTGAGACATGTTATTTCAAAAGATGGTGTGGTAGTGGACCCATCAAAGTTCAAGAAAATATTAGCATGGGGACCACCTAAAAATGTGATAGAAGATCATATCTTCCTTAGGATAGTAGAATATTATTAGAAATTCAAACCTAATTTCCCCAAGATATCAGCACGTTTGACAAATTTAACTTGAATGTGGAATCAAATCATGTAGAAATAGATGTTTTAGTAAGATTTTCAGAAATTGAGGTAGATATTGATGAGTTCTCAGATCATTAGATTATCATTGGAGGGTGTTGAGTACATAGTATTTTGTTATTCCTTGGGAATCATTCATGGTTATTTTATGATACATAGGTGAGTGGTGATTTTCTATAGATCATTCTAGTAAAGACCACGTGAGTAGAACTATGCAAACCATCATCTTGAGTTTGTAGCGGTAGTCTTCATGTAGAAGATGTGGTAACACCACCTGATAGGTGATAAATTTATCATTTGCTCTAACCCTATGATTCTAAATTCTGTCTTCTCTAAAAAGGATCAAACATGATATATATGATATGTCTAGAGTTCCTCCTGGACTATGACTTTAAAATTGTCTATACTTCAATGAAGAGGAACGTGACGAGAGCTTATCTAATTGTAATATCAAGATAACACATGTTAAATGAGGCGTTGTAGTAGTTTTCATCATTGCAGTTACCCATTATGTATGGAGATGGAGAAACTTACCTCTATTCAATGGTTGTTACCCATATACTCTTATACTAAATAAGGGAGGAGGAGTAGCTTACCTCTATTCAATGGTTATTACCCCTCTACTCTTATACTAAATAAGGGAGTAATAACATGGGGATTCCAACTATGAGACCCTATGTTATTAGATGTCGATATGGTATACTCTTTATAGATATTCACAAGGTGGGTAGAACATAATTATTTTCATAGGACACATAATAGTACCATTAGTTTTATGGGATGAGGTTATAATGGAGTTCTGTACATTCCCTTTGGTGGTACAACCAGGAGTGGTGTAAATGTATGAGGACATATGATGTCAGTTTTAGTGGACATGGATAAGGAAGTGTTGCGGTGTTAGTTTCTTAATGCCTAACTTCTCAGCAAGTGAAGTATGGGCACTAGGTTTGAGTGGGTTTACATCACCCCTTTGGGGTTACCGACTGGATGTCGGATGAGATATTGATGGAATTTGTGATGCTTTTTCCATGTATGTCTAGGAAATGATACCATCAGGTTGTTAGTTATCTGACTCTACAAGTCAACCCACTTCTTATCTATCAGATAGTAGAGTTTAATAGTGATCATGGGATTTCCTTACATAAACGATTTTGTTCGACTCCCTTTAGTCACATTGATGATAGTTTCATGTCATGATGATCGCATTACATCCTGATTGTGGAAGGGATTGTCGGAGGTGTTTGGAACCCATTTACAATTGACCACAACATTTCACCCACAGATGGACGACCATACTGAGTGAACAATTCAGGTTATGGATAACATGTTTTGGGCTTCCATGTTAGACTTTGGCCACAGTTGGGAGGATCAACTACCACTAGTGGAGATTTCATACAACAAAAAACCATTCAACCATTGGTATGGAATTGTTCATGGCTTTTTACATGCAACACAACACATCACTTGTCTGCTTGAATGAACCAAAAGTGTGAGCACTCATGGGACCATAGATAGTGTGAGATACTACAAAGAAGGACAAGATCATCCAAGAGTGCATGAAGACTACATAGAGCTGCCAATGTCTTATTCAAACAGGACAAAGAGGTCTTTGGAGTTCAGAGAAGGTAATGACATGTTCCAATGGGTTCACCTCGATGTGGATTAAGATATTTGACTAAGGAGGCAAGTTATCTCTAGATTTTATCATCCATATATAGATACTTTATATAGCTGGTGAGGTGGCATACTTCTTACCACTACCCCCACAGATGGAATGGGTACACGACGTCTTCCACTTGTCATAGCTAAGGAGGTATGTGCCTGAGCCATCACACATCATTGACTGGGGAAATATGGACATCAAGGATGGAACAACTTTATTTGAGTTCCCCGTGCAGATCAAGGATCAGTAAGAGAGGATACTTCATGGGTGAGAGGTTCTTTTGGTGCATGTCTGATGACCGCATATGAATCTTTATGAGAGCACATGGGAGTGGGAGGAGTATATTCATTCATAGAAACCAAATATTTTTTAGTAACCTTTTTTATTGGATTTTCAAGGATGTAATTCATATAGGTGGGGAGAATATAATATCCTAGATTTTAAATGTATTAATTCTAGATATTATATGAATTATATTCAAGACCAGACATTGAGACGGTGTGCGATTGCAAGGCCTAATGATCCCAATTCAAATTGTCGCAATATATTAATATATTAAAAATAAAAAAACATGTGGTTTTCCTACAATGTGGGATAACATTTAAACATGTGACCAAATCATAAATCTGAGGGAACCATTGTGTTCAAAGCATTAGATTTAACTTAAGTGTGAGCATACAAGAGGAGGCACATGTGAAATGTGAAATGTTTTCATGGGCGTTTTTAATGAATAAAATAAATTGAAATATTTATTATTTTTTCTATTTATTTGATGTAGTGATGTGGAGAAATATTTATTTTTAAAATACATTTAGGAAGGGATCCATGGTTAGGCTCCTATCCCTGGAATCCTCTAGAGGCTCTAGAGATAAAACCTTATAGTATTCTCTCAGCCGAAAATGGAAGAGTTGTGGATCAAAATTCGAAGAACACAATTATTTATGGATATTTATAGTGGAAATATATATTCAACTATGAGTTAAACAATTCCCAGGTAAGATTCTTTATTTTTGATTTCATTCTCTGTAATTCAATTAAACGATGAATGTGGACCAACAAATGAATAGTTTTATCTGAGGATTGATCATTCCTTGCAGGATGGGTTATACTTTTAGGGATTTACAGGGTTTTATTATAGATATTTTTTTTAATTATTGATAATTATTAAGGGAATGGATCAAGTCCAGAAAGAACAATGGTAATGGTTCGTTCCTCAGATTTTTTTCCTTTTGTGTTTTCTCTCTACAGAACATTCTATATGTTCTTTGTTCTTCAACAGTTTTTGAACGAATGATCGTTGCACCTTTGTTTCTTTGAAAAATTATACAAAATTAATAATAAAACATTGGGATGACTATATAGAGGTGTAACAGTGATAATAATGGATGAATCGAATCAATTTGAGAGAAATTATTCTTTATAAAAATGAATTTTATTTGATCTAATCCATTTTTCAAGAAAATTGAAGGACTAAAAACACTGGTTTTGCTGTTAGGATGGTGATGTGAACCTATATCATGAGCTTTGAGTCAAAACGGGCATCAGAGTAGAACCCACTTATTGGTCTAGTTGAGTAGGAGGAAGAAGATGACTTTATGGAAATTTCAAAACACACTGTGTGTATCCCAGGCTACACAGAGTATACTCGAGAATGTACATGGGCATGGGGTGTTGTACCCAGGTGACCTACACAACATGTACTCCACCACATGGCATGGAATGGAATTGATACATGGGAGACCCCATGTACTAGTTCATGGGAAAGGTTTCATAGGTTAACACCATATACAAGAACACTACTATAACACACATGTGGACCACAGATGGACAGACGCTTCATGTGACTTCCCTTACAAGATATGTTCTTTTATTCAACATGAAATGTTCTAAAGACATGGGTGATTTTACATGGGTTATACCTAGGGTCAAGGGAAATAGCATGTGGCCCTACTAAATTATGTGTACTCCTATCTACATGGTTTTATTCTCTTGTTCTCTGTATATTGGACATGTTTCGATAGGTTTCGTTCAATTTATAATTTTCTTGAAGGTAGGTACGAATCATTTACAACTCATATGACTATGATCTCTTTAGTAGGAATTCTTGGATAGAGTTTTGGAATCCCTCAAGGGTCCTGGAGTATGATCCTCTATTCATTCATCATGCCCTAGGTAGAGTCTTCGATATTTACATGGCCAACATTATCAGGTGTTGATCCTCTACATAGAGGTTTAATACATATTTATTTGTTCGTATCACTCGATAGTCCTGGATGTGATCCTAATCTATGTATCATATCTCTCTCTTCAGATCTATCAGTTTATCTCCCTCTCTTTATAGTTAAAAATGAACAATAATTCTCAAATAGATGTCATTACTTATATCAGAAACAAGAGTGTGTTCTCCCAAATGGGTCCTTCATGGAATATTCGAGCTGAATACCTTGGGTTTGTATGTTGTAGTAATGAGTTACATATAGAATACATGTCATGAATTGAGTATATAAAGATAATCTTATATAGTTTATAGACATATAATTTCCTATAGCTTACTATATATTCTTTTGTTATATTTCTTTCTTGGTTTTGGGTTGTCCTACTAAGTATTGTTATACTCACCAATGCACGAGCTTTTCCCACACAGGTCATATATTATATAGATGAAAAACCATTTTAGGAATTCCTAGGACGACCGGGACCTGAAAAAATTTTTGAGTGTAGGAAGGTCGAGGGATTCCAATGGCTATAAACATTAGTCCCAATACCATTTTTGTACATGTTGTACTAGTGGTTCATCGACTCTTCTTGGTGGTCTTGTATTCTAGCCCGATTTACATTACATTCTTTACATTCATGTCTTACACTTTTGGTTGGGATATAGAGGTATACATTCATGGTTTACTCTGTGGTTTCTAAATTTCAGAATTTTGTAGGCTTGGAAAATATTATGTGCATATAGTTATATAGACAATGCATCCCATGTTAGTGATATGCCAACTAGGTTCTATTTACCTACCTTTTTTCTTATTTAAGGTAGTCTTGGGGAGTCACAAAATATCCTTACTAGGACGGGTTGTGGAAAATACTTCATATCATAAGACATAAAGGGAAAAACTCCTTTGTATAAGTCGTATCAGGCTCACCTATGAGCTGTATTATGGATCAAACTATCATAATAAACATCCAAGAACCATAATATAAATAAAAATATTAGGAAAATTACTATTCATTTCATTAAATCATTTACTTGTGTCCATGAAATGGGTTCTATGTTAGTCTCTTAAAACAATCATTCTCCATCCAGAGATAGAATTAGGTCGGTATCATTTCAACATATCTTAGTGGGGGATAAGTAACATCAAGATCTGTTGACCTTGATTGATTAAAATATCATTTAAAATAAATTAAAAAAATCATTAGGAAAATACCTTTTCAAATTGAGATACATAAAATGATGTTAGCATAGATGGAAACTGATTTTTAAAGATCACTTGGAACATTTTATGAGGAAAATATTCATTCCTTTTTGAAATCACATATTCAAAATATAAAAATTCTCAAATATTAAAGAATTAATTATTTTTTAAAATAACATTTAAAACAAAAAATTTAATCATTAAATCATTGGCTATTCACAATGGTAGTAAATTCGGTTCTTATCATTTACCTTAAAATAATGATTCATATTTCATTTTTTTAAAAAAATACAAAAGTGCCTCATTCTGAAGACAACTGGAAGATTAATTTTAAAAAAATGAAACCCAATTATGGGTAAATATAACATCCATAAATCAGTCTAAAAAACTTTTGAAAACATTTTTTATTAAAATGGGTTTTGACCAAAGAGAGAAATAAAGTCAGGTTTTTATATAAAATATCTTAAATCATTTTACGTACAAAAGTAAGAAAAATGGTTCTATAACATGGAATAAAAAATAATAATCATAGATGATTAAAAGGAAATGGGTTTTTTGGAAAATGAAAAAATAATTACCTTCAATGGAAATTTATGAATAAATAGTCTTGATAAAATGATATTTTAACACATAGAGTTTTCTACTTTGGTAACTCTTCAATCATAATCACCATGAAATTACATCAACAAATTAGTAATTTTATATCATGAACATTAATATATTACTAATACTAAGTAAAAATTTGGTAGAATATAAACAATATAAAATAAATTAGATGTATAAAATTACAATATTTCTCAATGAAGGGTAATTTGGGAGAATAAATTTACCGAGTTTCTGACTCATCAATTACATTATTTATCTTCATATTCTTCGAATAAACACATTATTTTAGTACCAAAATACATAGTAGGATGGATTAATTATCACACTAGGTGATCCATGAAATGGGTAGGTAAGTAAGGAATTTATTTTGGTAGGTCCTGGGTTAGGTATTGTGATTTGTTGGTGTGAAGAGGAGAGGAGAGGGAGTTGCCTTTTATAAGGAGTAAAACTAAACCCCTATGATTCTATATGGATACTCCCCAATATATTCCAATGTTATAATGTTTTTCCCTAGAAAAATGATTCAAAAATAACCTTGTATTAAAAATTTGGATTGAATAATGTATTTATATAGCCACATAAGAGGAATTGTAAAAGTTTTATTAGAAAAACCTCCCTTTCCTTTTGGGTTTAATAGTGAAGTAAATTCATTTTGCCCTTAACCATAGTAAAATACATTACAATTTTCAATATTCATTATATCCAAAATATAATTTTACCTATTAATATAATATTAATTTTGATGATTCAAAATATAGAATCCATTATACCGAATTCAACGTACAATAGAGGAATAATTGAATTTCAAATTAATCACACAACCGTGAAGAAATACTGGTTATTCAAGGAGTAAATGTTTCACATAAAAGATGAATTTACATTAAAAATATAAATATTAATCATTAATATATAAATTAAAAATAATATTTAGTTATATGTAATATATAAATTTAATTTAAATCATTCTACATTTTGGGTTTTTTAAATTAATTGAAACAGTGAAACATTATGTAGATTAAAATAGTTTTTAGAAAAATCCTGTTTGTAAACCCAAAAATAAACGTATAAAAAATAAAATATAATGATGATTAAAATATAATAAATTTGATTAAATAAAAATTAGTAATAATTTTTTTATATTAAATCAAATTCAAATCATTATGGATCTTTAAAATTACTTAATTTGTAAAAAATTAATGACAGTATTACAAAAATCAATATGTTTCACTATTCAGTGAAAAAATCAATATTTTTATATTAGTCCAAAAAAATTCCCCTTTGTTAATTTATTTTATTATAAATCAAAAAATTAATTTTATTTTATAGAATACTTTTTCTAATAAAATTATGAACTGATTTTAATATTTCATCCCGAAAAATTAATCATTTTTTATGAATCCATATTTTTGATGAATAAATTGATATTATTAAAAATTGGGTAAATGATTAACAAGAATTTATCAATTTATTTAAATTTGTTAGGAAAGTTTTATGAATGGTTCCTTAGTTATTTAATCTTATCCATACCAACCCATTTAACAGTTATGTTATAACGGTCATATTCAAAATTATATTATTTCATGATTTATTTAAGCTCGATATTGTATGTCCTTCACTCAATCGGTCATAAGTTACATATTTAATGTATTATAGAGTTAAAATTATTATTTCATTCATAAAATAATATTAAATATATATTAAATAGATATACATTACAAATGACTTGTTTCCTGGGAAAACCCTAAAAATTTTATATTTACACTTTCAAAAATATGTTCTATAATGAAAATGATCAAAAATTCATTAAAAAGTTTAAATGAATGTAAAAGTAGTAAGAAATGAAATAAATAAATTATTGAGGTAAATATAATGTAATTTTTAAAATAATTAAATGAATATAGACAAGTAAAAGGGAGGTTCCCAACTGAATAGAATGGATGAAATTTATTTTACTCATAAGAAAAACTTAGGGTAATATTTGAGTCTAGGGTAAACGATAATTTTTTGACACATGTAAAACTCAATGATTAAGACAATTAAATTATAAATGGATTTTGAAAGAATTCAAATTAACATGATGGGTTATCCTTCAAAACTAATATTGGGTTATAAATAATATTGGAAAAGAAACCATTATAGATTGTATAATATTTTAATCAAAACCCCTTTAAAGAGGAATCATGATGTTTAAGATAAAATACCATAAATAAAAGGTAATTAATTATATAATATCTCATATTGTTTTTATAAACATCATATTAGATCCTTTTGTCAAAAATAAAACAATTATGATGGATGTTAAAATTAGACAAAGAAACCCTTATCTTAATTCCATAATTTAATTAATTCACTTGTATCTCCTATATAAAAAACTATATTAATCGAAAATAAATTATGTATATTCATATATATAATATTTTATAAACATAATTTATAATTATTCACTAAATTAATGATATTTATTTATTATCTATTTTCAATATCTAGTGTTAGTATTATTCTTCATTTTGATAATGTATCATTATAGTATTGTTATTTTTCATTCATCTCCCAAAGTTTACCATTCCCAAATTTTAAAACACACTATTATAAGTACATTATCCATATTTAAAACGTTTTAATTTAATTCAATTGGTGTTTTTTATTATTATAATTAATGATGAAATCATCGATGAGAATGTTTCTATGATTTTTAATGAATGAATGTATATATATCATGTCACAACCCAACCCAAGTTGGGGCTCAAACAGTAAATACCCAAATCCAACCTCCATAGGCCATGGTCTAGTGACTTCGGCTGAAGGCATAACAAACATGGGGAGGAATTTTTTAATGTACTTATATAAACACACACAACATTCTCTATGAAAAATTGTTTAGCAAGTAAAAAAAATTTCACAGTAAGGGGAAATACCATGCATGAAAGACCTATTGACAATATATGAGTGTCATAGTAAAAACATAAAATTAAAGTGAAAAAATACATTCCAAACCAAAAATATGTCCCAATGTGAATAAATTAGAAAAGTAAAATGTTAAAAGTGATCCAGTCTTGAATCGAAAGCTATGACCACTGTATGTGGTCCAAAGCACCAGGTAACCAAAAGTTCTTCTAAAGTCCCCACTGACATTTTTTTCATCTACATAAGACATGAAATTTGTGGGAAAACCCCATGGAGGGGTGTGTATATACATACCTAGTAGTACTCACAAAAAACCAAATGTGGAGTAGTAAGAGAAACAATATGAATATAATGATAGTAAATGAAAGATACAGTCCAAGAGAACATATCAAACAAAACCAATACTGAATGTAACATCATAAATGAACAAGAGGATAAACACGGTGAGTAGATGAACTACCCATAAAGTCGTTTTCACATATAGTATGATAGTAGAGTCATCCAACGATGAAAATATAAACATTGAAATCATGTGACATGTCATGTCTATCATCGCCTCTCATGGAAAAGAAGTAACAAAATCCAAGGTGTGGACAAAAATGGACACACACACACACACACACACACACATATGCTCAGTAAAATGACTCCCAAATGATTAAGTAAGGGGATATCCATATCATATCTTATCCCTAGAAGAAGTATATCTAACTATTTGAAAAGTCCAACTACGATGCACACCATCTCAGGCGTCTACCCAGAACTACCCAAGTCAATCCATGCCTTTTCACTGTGCCTCATAGCCGAGGGGCCATAAAATAAATGTAGAGGAAACACCACCTAGTACGTCAGGGGGTTCTATTTTAAATGTATATGTAGGGGACCTAAAAACATGCCTCTAGGGTCTCTACTATTTTGTCATGAGGACCTACACCCTATGCTGACAGGGTGTTCCAATTTTTATGGTAAATGATATACCCCCTAGTACGTCAGGGGATTAAACTCTACAATTATCCATAAAAGACTCATGCACATGCTGATATAGGGTTCCCCTCCGATTTCTTGAGGACCCTCTCCCAATGCTGATAGTGGGTTCCACTCGGTGAGGTAGAGGTCTCATGCCTATGCTGATGGGAGGTTCCATTCTAATAGTTGATAACATACACCCTATTATGTTGGGGTGGGGTGTGGGTTACACTCATATCATTTAGGTCTCATTAAATATCTATATGTGGTTTCAACTCAGATGTTGAGGACTCACACCATCGTTCAGTAGGGGTTTCAACTTTGGACATCGGGGACCCATTCCATGCACGATAGAGGGGTTCCAATCGAATTATATATGTAGTGAACCTTCACCCAGGAAGATGCAGGGTTCCACTCTAATGGTCGAGGACCCCACTGTCTAGTAATACACTAGGGTACAACTCTGTAATCTTAGGTGATTTTTTCTAATCATTGTCAGTGTCGGGTGGCACCTTAGAAAGAACCATGCACAAAATATTTCACATCTTATATCTAAAGCCACAATAGTGGAAATAAATACATTATAATTGAAATAAAACTCAGGATAAGATAGTCACAGTACAAAATCTGAGTTTAAACGAAGGAGATTCAAAACCTTGATGTTTCATCAAAAGAGATCATGAGGGTTCACAACTTGGGAGGGGATCCACACACTGTGTGGTCTTTCTCAAATACCTGAACATGTCCTAGGATGGGACATAACTCCCATACTATGTAGTACTACACACCATATATGTGGATGGCATAGCTATTCAAGGGTGACTAGGACTGGGTTGTGCCCCATTAGCACTATTCGTGTATCCGAACCAATCTTGGTGTTCAAACCATGTGTTCATGTATCTCATCCCATGTCCAAGTAATCAGGTCAAGGATATGTACCTGGACATGTAAATCTATATAGTTTTCTTCCTGTGTGACCCTTAATATAGGATTTCTATCAATGGAATGGGTACATTGTGACTATGAGGGCTACACATCATGGTATCCTTATCTTTTCCAACACCCTAGCTGCTATCATTGAAGATGACACACGCCGTGTGTTCATCCTTGTATACGGTGTGTGGTCCATATTTTCCATAAAATCCCAGATCTAATTCTCTTACTAAATTTGTTCATTTAGGATTTATTTCGACCCTATCTCTATCCAAAAATGGTGGATGTAGCAAAAAATATGGGTTTCATCGTTGTTCATCAGAAATTGACCTTCATTCGCCCATCGAGGGTTCATCGTGCAAACTCTATGTCATTATGCCTTCCACCACAATGGATATATAATCTAATCTTCAAAAATAGCTCCTATTTTTCCAGCATCCCATATCTGTTCATACTTCATCGATCATTGCTTTGTTTTTCGATTCATCACGGTTTTGGTGGTCTGATCTTGCTTGGTTCCGCTTGGTAATGTCCAATCAGGATGGTGGGGTCCTATCTGTGATGAACACAAATAATGATTGTGATAAAAGAAACATAAAATTATTTTCTACAATTTTTGACCATGTTATATTCATTAAAGATCAGTAATGTTGATCAAGGGTTATGAACCAATGAAATAAATTTTGATTTAAGTACATGGGTTCATGAAATTTGCCAAAATTGGGGTAGATCCAAAAACAATGATTGATCTTCTCAAACCATTTAATCAATGGGTGTAAATAAAAAATTAATGAGTTCTTCCTAGATTTTTTTTATCATTTGTTAATGAAGAACATGGTTTCCAATGGAGAAAAGGGAATATTGTATTTTTTGACCTAATATAGAAACCCAGCCTCAAATAGCCTAGATCTAGTGTGTGCTAAAAAATAATTTGGCATGATTACAAGGAATCAATCCTTAGAGTATCGATTTGTTTATCAGACTTTTTAAATCAAATACATAAATGAGTATTTAATTACAAAGGAATAAATTAATTACAGAATAATTTTTTCTTTATAAATAAATAAACAAATTTGAGAATAACTCTAATCCATCTAGTATAATATAAGAATATATTTAAAATAATTTTTATTGGATTCCTAGGGAAGGAAACATAATAAAGGTGAACTAAAATTACCATTAAGGAATAATATAGAACAATAAATCAAGAATTATTAAGAATACTCAATATGGTAAGGTAAATAACTAAACACACATTCCATGTAATCAATAAACAAAATGGAAGTGTTTAAACAATATGGAAATGTAATAACTAAAAATAAATTCCATTAAAATAATTAAATAATGAATAATAAATATGAAATGGTATGAAACTGAAACACAAGGAATCTAAATAATGGAAAATGCAATGTATCTATAGATATGTCGATGAAAAATCTCATAGATGAATAATAACTGAAAATGTTCTGATGTAAATTAATTATTAATTGATTTCATTTATAAGGAATATAATGACATATTATCATAAAAAACTTTTACAAGATGGTTTAAAACTAAACAAAGAACCCCATTTTCACAACTATTCATCTCATGAGAACCTATCCACGAATAGAGGGGCTATATAAAGGTCATGATCCACCCGCCATTTCTACTACAATGAAATTATCATATTGAATAAACAAAATAAATAAAATGAATTATAAAATAACCATATTGTATGTAGAATATTGATCTATCAACATCTCACAAATTAATTAAAAAATTGTCATAGTAGGCATTGTATGTACAATGTTATATTGTTTAGGAAATAGTAATACCCAGGATAAATCATATGGGTAGTTAGGAGAAATTCAATGCTCATGATAATATAAAGTTTAATATTTAAAGTTGACTTCAATAATGAATAAATCAATTTAATATTAATAGTATACCTCTACAAATCAATAATAAACCATCCTAAGGAATAATAAGGATAGTATCAATACCACAATCTCAAGTGGAGTAAGATAAAGAGTTGTTTTCATTGATGAAATAACATATTAAAATTTGAAAATATTCTTGAAGAAAAATTAATTTTCTTTTAAAAAATATTTTAGATAATATTTTTCTTTAAAAATTAACCTATTAAAAATGAAAATATAACATTAATAAAATAAAGGAAAATGAATCTGTACAAGTCAAACTAGTTAAAAAAATATTTCTTTAGTGTGAAAAATGTTTAGAAACTGCCTTATTCGGAAAAAGAAAAAATAATATTCCTTTTCAAAAATTTGTAAAACCCAAAATGGGGAAAAATTAATTTACCAAATAATTTTAAAAACTTCTTTCAAAACATTTTAATGGTGATTTTTTTTATAGGAAACGTGGTTCTTTAACTTATGGGAGAAATAATGTTGAGTTTTTTGAAAACAATTTTAGAACATTTTGAGTAAAATTAAATTGAATGTTGGAACTAATACATTATAATGTAAATGAATAATCAGATAATAATTAATGGTATTATATAATAATGGTTATATAATATTTTATAATATAAATACCATTGAAAGATCATTAAAGTTATTGTTGAGGTTAATAATTTTTAAACAATCCAATGTGTCCCATACCACATTGAAACATCCTAAATCATAACCTCATGAAGGAATAATTTTAAATGATTGTAATAATATCATGTCAGTAATGAGATTCATTATATATCATGTAAAAGTCAGTACATACACCATATAATTGAAACTAGGTTTATGACAATAATAAAGCCTCAATGGAATGTAATTGAGGTGAAAATTCCTTTCATATGAATTGAAAGACTAAAAAGTGATAATCATAAAATGAAACATCTAAATACAATTAAGATAATTTAATTCATGATATAATATATAAAAATGGGTATTATTTATACCAAAAAAACAAAGTAAGTATTGAATATGACGTTTATCTCACTGATATAAAAAAGCGAGATGGAAATCCATACCAATGTAGTAAAAAATTTATCATAAAACTAAAAGGTAATAATTATTAAATAAAAAATTTAAATACCATGAATAAAATATAATTCATGATATTATATATCAATTAGGTATTATTTACATCATGTATATGATATTAGGTTCACAATAATTATGTATACCTCACAAAATAAAAATGACACAAGAATCACTTACATTTGAATTGAAATACTCAAAAGTGATAGTCATAAAATAAAACATCTAAATAAAATGAATATAAATTAATTCATTATATAATATATCAAAATGGTAAGTGGGTAAAACACACAATATATGTAAGTGGTGAATATGATCATTATCACACTGATATACAAAGTGATATAGAAATCATTTCCTTAATGTTTCTTTGTTTGTGTGATATTTAACCTCCTATATTGTGGTTTAAAATATGTTAATAAATTATACCATAATGATAATCATGTTTATAATACCATATAATACTTTTTTAAGGTATAGTTACCATATTTAACAATTTTCATTATTTTGACTATTTCATGTGTTAATTGCCGAGTTTTCTCAAGTCTTTTTTGACATATTAATTGTAGTTCTTAATAAATATATCATGGTTCCATCATCATAGGAATTTAAAACATAAATAAATTATCTTATATATTCTGTAAATAGTAATTTATAATAGTCGATAATATTTGGATATTATAAATGAATTGCACAGTTCATAGAGACGGTAGGTCACGCGTACTCACGAATGTTACTTAGATTTATTTATTTTATTTAATGAATTAAAACAAAATGATATATATGTATATTATAATTCCATTAAAAAATAAATGTTATATATTTTACAAAATTTTATTAAAACAATCCTTTATATGTTCCATGTATGGCATGAACGAGTCATATCTCTTTGAGGGGATGGTAGTACACACTTTCTCAAATGAAATTATAGTATTTACAAAACATGGAAAGCATAATGTTAATTTATAAATTAAAAATACAAAAGAAAAAACATTATGAATTTCATATATATCATATATATAAATATATTTCCTAAAATAATGGACAATATGTGAGGTGGTAAAAGGAGAAATGATCAATCATCATTTCGTGAGGCAGTAATTTACAGTACACAAAAACAGTATGTTCATTACTCATTAGATAGAGGTGTGTGTAAGTGTTGGTGTAACCCTTAACATAAAAACAAACATTTATATCTATTTTATTGGTGTTTTTATGTAATTTAAAATAATAATAGTATAGGGAGTGGATAATTGAAATGAAACTAAAGAGCATGAGAGAAGGTGTTGCCTCTTAATCGGGTACCTTCTTTTGGTGTATATCAAAAGGCATTCTCGTGAGAATTTCTTCCCTAATTATTGCTTCTAGATAGAGGGGAGGATTTTCAGGAATCAATTTTGTAAAATATAGGCCCATCTTAAGGGGTTTGAGGGTTGTGAGGAGTTGGGGCATGTGGTGTCCTTTTATAGGAAATGAAGAGGCCTCACTTGGAATTTTGGGAAACAAGTTAGGTGTGAACATGTTCTTACCTAAAAAATTCATAAAAATCCAGAAAACCTATAATTTAAGGTTAATTTCTGAATTAAATCCAAAAAATTGGTGTTTTAAAAGTTTCTAGGTCATTTTTTCTTTTATGATAAATGTTTAGTCCTTTTTTAAGATTACTTCATCCTTAATAATTGTAATTAACTTTTGTCACATTCACTATTTTTTTTGGTCTAAGAAAAGTTTCCCCTATTATAAATTATAAATTATTTCCAATAATAATATGGAATCCATTTTTCCAAATTCCAATCGAATAAGTGATTGAAGTTAAATTTAATGTAATCTCATAGATGGGACCAAAGTACGATTTTTTAAAATAAAAGTTTTTAAATGATTACTATATTTTTATAAAAATTTCAAATTTATATTGATCCCGATCATGTATATTATATTAATTTATAAAATTATTATATAATTAAACTTTAAAACAAATCAAAAACATGACTTGTCTTTATAAATTAATTTTATTAAATTGTTGTTTTGAACTAAAATACAGTATTTCTAACTATTCATTAATAATAGAAATGTCTCAGAAAAATATCAAAAAAATAACCATAACCTAATTATTATATATATAATTACAATAAAAAAATATTTGGAAATATTAAATCAATTAATGTGTCAAAACTCATATTTTAAATGGGTTCTCCATTAAGATTTGGTCAAATTACCTTTATAAAAATATGTGTTTTTATGTGTAAAACAAGGATTTTTCTTATCTTATTCATATAAAATCCAATGAATGAATATAAAAAATATTGTATTGAAAATATAACATATATATAACATTAAAATAATTAACTAATTATAATTAAATATTTTTTAAAAGTGAAAACTCCTTTAGAAGCATAAAAATGATTATATTTCTTTTTATATATAATTAGTTCTTATTTTCATTCCTCATTAATTAAAAACCCATGAATTCATATTACATATATATAAATGATATATTTTCATATATTAATTAATAATATTTATAACCACTAATATAACATCTAGGTTATATCATATTATATTAAATAATAATATTTTAATAATACACTATTATTTGGTAAAAATCTACCTTGTGTATAACACAAAATATCAAGGCCACTATTGTGTGTATCATACGATATTGAGGAAGGTCTCTCTTATGTGTAACTCAAGATAAATCAATGTTGCGTGCATTGAAAAATACATATAGATTTTATTTTAAATAGTAAATATATTATAAAGTATTTGGATGTTATATTACCGTATGTGGTTGTTGTTGTGTGTTGTGCACACTATAAAATACAAGGTCATTTCTTCATTTTTATAGGGAATCACATTATCCAAACATAATTTAAATTAAGTCTTTTCAATTTAATATCGATCATAGTGATATATTTTTTGATACATCCTATGTTTGAAAAAACACTTAGTGAGAATGGTTCATAAGTAATCCTCTATAAAAGAGAGGATGGAATGTACACAGGTTGCATGTAATACCTTGTAATTAAGTCTCTATGTATGTTAAAATTAGTGGAAATTATAGATACATACTTAGAGGAAAATCCTATATATTCATAGGGACGGATTTAGGTCATCAATCATAAAATAGTTATTGATCAATGGAATGTTGAAGTCCTCAAACCCTTAAATCTATAATGATTTAGTAGACCATCAGTTCAGTAGAAATGAAGGTATTAGGGGAACAATTGTTTTTATCATTTTACTAATGTTGAGTAATTATTTTACAATCCAATCATATAAAGAAATATTAATACTTTTTATGTTTAGATTTCGTATGAACAATTCTAACTTTTAGTTGTTCTTCGTTCAAATTCATATTCATTCCATTACTACCATAAATTTATTTCCAATAATGAATTTTTTCTCTATTTACTCCAGAAGAACTCAAAGAAACTATTAATGGATCTTTAGGCCTATAAAATAGTGACTAGTCTGACAATTGTTTCCTTATCTATCTTTCAAACCCAATATGGTGAATATATTAATATCTAATACTAAAAAGGGACAGTACTGGTTCCTAATTAACATTTATTCATCAAATTATTTAACTACAAAATTGAAAAATTAACTACGACATCACATATATTAGTGGTTGTTATGAAACACTTTTTATCCTTTGGTCATGGGTTAAAGACACATGTCCTTTCCAGATTTGATTCATTGTCACCAATCTTATAGGTTGTTCTTTCCTAAAATGAAGTTATAATATTTTTGAAAATATATTTGATGGACATCCTTGAAATTCAGTTAATCACTAAATAGAATTTCATCGATGGTTTTCAATACATCCTCAATAAATAAAGATTTCATCCACTTATTTCTACATATATCCTTCCATAGTCTACATTATTTCTACGTGGAGAGAGAATTGATTTTGGTATATTCCAGGTTCCCTCTTTTTATGACAATAAATTATAAAGGATTTCTTTGGATGATCATCACTTCCTTCCATCACACTCTTCCTTTTTCCTTGATAATACTTTTAATTATGTCATTATTTCCCACACATAAAGAATTTACATATTCCATTGAGACACTTTCCTGGATTTCTCCTTCCAAACTTCTCACATATCAAATTTTGATCCTTCTTTTCTACATGGTCTCCACCACTCGATCTCTTATCATCCTTCATCCTTGTCATCTTTGGTGCAATCTAGAGTTTTTAGCGGTATATATTGTAAATGATTATTAAAGAAAATGATTTTTCATAAACATGACATCCTTTAATCTCATCAATACATTATTTAGTTTCTCATTTACACTACCTTTTTTTATTTTTGATACTAACTTTAATTCATCATGTTCCAGCCATTGACTAAAACCAGAAAGAATAGTGTGATAAACAATAGTCATAATGAGAAAGGGAGTAATTATCTATAAGATTACTCTATTATGACACCTTATTTTTAAATCAAAAACACCATAATATTAACATTTGTTATACTTTTTCAATATACATTCATATTATTTTTAATGGATTGTAAAGAAAACATGGATAATCCTATGAATATCCCCCAGGAGTGTCAAACCAGGGCCACATTAAGGCATGTTCTCATGTATCTTGTTACAAAGAGTCTATCTAATAACACCTTATTGGGATTTTTACTTTTAAGTACTTCAATTCCAGAACTACATCCACATGTAGTATCCAGACATTGTTGTTTATCTCAGAAGATCCACATAATATATACATCACCATACTTATAGGGTCTTAATCTATACTTATCATAAATTATATCTTAGGGTTATCTTATATGACTTAAGCTTTTCTAAATCATGTTCCTATAGTTGTTATTAAATATAATTTCATACCAAATATAACAACCCAACCCCATATAGCCTAGAGTTGGTTCCTAATAATAAATAAATTGGAATGATTAATAGGAATCAATATCCAAAGAACTGATCAGTTTAGTAGTCTTGGTAAACCAAATAAATAAATAATTATTTTATTACAAATTAATAAATTGATAAAAAAATATTTTTTTTTTCATATTTATAAAATTATTTCATACCTTTCATAGCACACTTCATGGATACTTAAGGAAATAAATATAATAAAGGTGATCTCAAATTCATATCAAGGAAAAATATTGTGGAAGCAATCATGAATTAATTAGAATACATAATATGGAATGGTAAATAACTGAACACGCATTCCATGTAATCAATAATATGAATGGAAGTGTTTAAAAGAATATGTAAATTTAATAAATATCAAAACATTTAATTTAAATAATGATATAAGGAAAAATAAATATTGCATGATAAGAAGTGGTAATATATTCTATATAAATAACTAAAAATGAAATGTATCATTAGATACGTCGACATAAAATCTCCTGGAAGAATAATAACATAAACTACTATGAGGGAAATGCTTTGTTAATGTGTGTCATTTCTAAGGAACATGAGGACCTATTAACATCTATAACATTCACAATACAGTTTAAAACTAATGGTAGAAAACCATTTTCACAGTTATTCGTCTCATTAAAATCATTTGATGCCTCTAGGACCTATATAATTTTCAGGATCCACCCGACAATTACAGTCAACCTAATTTCTCATATTGAAAAACCAAAATAAATAATATGGATTAAAAAATAACCGTATTCAATGAGAAATACAGATCTATCAATAATTCTAAAGTTAATTAATTGATTGTTCATGTAGGCACTTTATGTACAATGGTATACATTTTAAGAAATTGTAATATCCATGAAAAATGTTACTGATATTTAGGAGAAAATAGATTCTCAATGGTCATATGAAGTTTAACATTTCAAAAGTACTTCAATAATAAATCAAGGAAGTTAATGTGAATGATTCCCTTCGCCAAATCAATAACAAACAATTCATAGGAAGAATAAGAATGATATTAATACAACAATCCCAAGAAGAGTAAAATAGTGGGTTATTATCATTGATGATATAAAAGATTAAAATTAGAAAAATTATTTATCAAAATATAATTTTGTCTTGAAAAAAATTGAAAATATTTTTTTAAAAAAATAATCATTTTAATCTTGAAAATGAGGCTTCAAATAAATGATGATAGATGAATCTGTACATGTCATATGAGGTAAAAAAGAGAAACTTTTTTATGAAAAACTGTTAGAAAATTCCTCATTCGAAAAGAAACAATAATATTCCTTTGATAAATTAGGTAAAAATGAAAAATGATTAAACTGATTTACCAAATAATTTTAAAATCATTTGGAAAACATTTTATTAGAGAATCATTTTTAAAAGAAGGCGGGTTCTCATACTAAAGAGTGAAATACTGTCATGTTTTATGAAAACATTTTCAATTAAATTTTGAGTACCAAACAAGTGAATATTGGTACTAATACATGGAAATTGCCTTGAATAACTAGAGAACATTGAAAGTGTTTATTTAATAAATATTATATAATTTTATGAAAAATAAATACCATTGAAATATCATTAATGGTATTGTTGAGGATAATAATATTTAAACATTCGAAAGTGTACCATACAACATCCAAACATTCTAAATCATATCCTCATGGAGGAATAAAATTATATTAACGTAATAATATAATTTGATTAAGGATATTCATGATATATCATGTAAATGGTAGTACATACACATATAAAAGACACTATGTTAATATTAAAAATTATGCCTAAATAGAATTTAAATTGAGATGAAAATATATTAAAAATGAATTAAAAGACTCAAAAGTTATAATCATAAAATGAAACATCTAAATGTCAGGAAGATAAATTAATTCATGAACTTATAGATTAATATGGGTGGTAGGTACACCACAAAGAATAAGTAAGTGGTGAATATGACATTTATCTCACCGATGTAAAAATTGAGACATAAATGCTTACTAATGTGGTAACAAATGAATTGAAAACCCCAAGATAATAATTTTTAAATAATATTATTATAAGATAGTTTATGATATTATATGTCATTTTGGATGTATGTACACCATATATATGGATTTGTGTGCACAATAATTATGTATGCCACATAGAATGAAAATTATGCTAGAATCTTTTACATATGAGTCGAAAGACTAAAAAATAATAATCATAAAATTGACATATAAATAACATTATTATAAATTAATTCTTCATATAATATATCATATTGGATATTAGGTACACCACACAAAATAAGTAAGTGGTGAATATGACAATTATCTCATGGATGTAAAAAGTGAGATAGAAATCCATAACTTAAAATTATTTTTTTGTTTGATATTTTTCCTCATGTATAGTGGTTTTAATTATGTTTGTAACTTATTGAATAAAAATAATAATTTTTATAATACAATATTTTATTTTTTGGTAATGTTTTATTTCCTGTTTGTTAAAAAATAGTTATTATTTTAACTATTTTGGGTGTGAATAGCCTAGTTTTCCCAAGTATGTTTTGACTTGTTATTTTTTTCTTACTAAATATATCATGGTTTTATAATATTAGAATTTAATTAATGAATAAATTATCTAAAATATTAATTAAATTGGTATATAAAATAGTCCATAATAATTTGATTTTAGAAATGAATTGAATAGTTCATGGAGATGGTAGGCCTTATATACGCATGAATGTTACTTTAATTTCATTATAGTATTAAATAAATTATACCTAAATGATAAATATTTTTATTATAATTTAAATATAATATAATTTTTATATATGTTATATATTTTTTATTAAATCCATCATTTATACGTTCCATGTATGGCATGAACGAGTCATATCGCTTTAAGGGGGTGGTATTCCACACTTCCTCGAATTAAATTATCATATTTACACAACATGGAAAGCCTAAAAGTATGTCATAAATAAAATATAATGAATAATAAAACATTCTAAATTAAATATAATTCATATATAAATATATTTTCTAATATAATGGACACTATATGAGGCTGTAAAGGATAACTGAATAATTATCATTTTGCGAGGCTGTAATTCACCGTACCCAGAAACACTATGGTCATTACCCATTAGATGGTGGTGTGTGTACGTGTAGGTAGAAACCTTAGCATAAATAATAATATTATATTTGGGATACTATTTTTTATGCAATCATAGAATAATAATAGTATAGGGAGTGGATAATGGAAATGAAACAAGAGAGCTTGATAGATGGTGATACCTCTTAATCGGGTAACTTATTTTGGTGTATACCAAAAGGCTTACTTGGGAGGATTTCTACCATAAGGAATGAATTAAAATCTAGGTGGGGTTTTAGGGAATCTATATTTGAAGATATTGTCTGATGATAATGGGTTTGAGTTGTATAATGAATGGGGAGAGGTGGAGGCCTTTTATAGAAAAGCAAGCAGATTCACATGGAATTTTTAGAAACAAGTTTGTTGTGCACAATTTATTACATAAAAAGTCAAACCAAAATAAATAAAATATCAATAATGGAATTTAAATGGTCTCTTTGTGGCCATATAATGGGGGTTGGAAATTTTTCTTGGTCATTTTGGCCCTTCACTTAATGGTTTAGTTCTTTATTAAGCATAACTTAACATTAAAAATTGTAATTAAATTTAATCACAGTTACTAATAATTTTTTAAATAAAAAATATTTCCTAATTTGAAATTATATATTATTATAATTAATAATATAGAATCTATTTTTTGAAATTTTAATCCTAGAAGTGGTGAAAAATAAATTAAAATTAATCTCACAGGTAAGATGACAATCCAGGTATTTAAAGTAAAAGTGTCTAAAAGATTGCTATGTTTTTTTATCAATTTCAATGTGAAAAGGATCCAAATAACCGAAATTGTATTAATTTTTAAAAATATTAATTAATTAAACATTGAAAACAAAAATAACTTAACCAAGCCTTAAAAATTTTTATATTTAAAAGTATATTGGAATTGAAATTCAGTATTTTTAACTATTCATTAAAAAATTTATTTTCTCAGAAAAAAATCAAAAATTCACCATAACATAGTTATTATTTTTCTCTATCAAATTAAAAGTTTATTTTGACATATTAAATCAATTAAAATTTCAGAACCCATTTTTAATATTGGTTCTCAATTAAAAGGCGGTAAAATTATCTTTATAAAAATATAAGTTTTTATTTGTAAAATTGGGTTTGTTCTTATCTCATGCACATAAAATCAAATATATGAACATATAAAAACATTATTGAATATAAAACATATATATTTCATTAAAATCAGCCACTAATTAATATTAATTATGTTTATTATGATAAAACTCCATTTAAACCATAAAAATAATTATATTTTACTTTATATCAAATTGGTTCTTATTTTAATTTCTCATTAATTATTAACACATGAATTCATTTCATATTTATATAATACAAATATTTTCATAAGATAGTTAATCTAGTTCATAACTGCTAATATAATATCTAGTATATATATTATTATTGTAAATAATAATATTTTAAAAATACACTGTTATTCTGTGAAACTCAGTCTTGCGTGTAACACGGACTACCAAGTATGTTCACTCTTGTGTTTATCTCATGCCATCAAGTAATGTCACTCTTAAAAGTAAGGCATGAAAACTTATTGATTCATCCATTTAAATATATATAGAATCTATTTTTAGTTGTAAATATATTATAAAGTATCTGGATATTATATTACCTTACGAGCTTGTTGTCACATGGCATACATGTTATCGAATAAATGGTTCTTACTTTAGTTTTTCAGGGTGTCACACCTAATATAATCGGTTCTATCCTTTTATCATCATCTTATGGGACCCTCCAATGGATGGATGATGGAGATCATCATTTACAATTCCATAATTATGTGTCTAAACATAGCCAATTCACACTGGAATCATTTTTATATAATTAATTTATATGGTAAAATACAACATTTATTTATTTATTTCACTAAACATACCACCAATGAGTGTGGAGTTCTAATTCCCCCCACATAACAATTTTAGGATACTAATATGGTAAAAACCTCCTCTTAGATTAAATAGTGATCTTGGATTTCTAATCCAAGATTCTACCAAAGTGTTATTCTATTTTCAATAAGAATATTCATGTGATCCACATAAATATATTCAATATTTTTATAAAATTAATTTATGGAACACCAGGCCACAAAATTCCATTTCATCTTAGTGCTTCACTCTAGAAATATATATAAAAATATTTCCGCTTCTTATAAGGAAAAACAGGGTCTATACATCATTCCTCTCTTCAAGATTTTCATCCCCCAAAGTAAGAATAAACAAACTACTCAAGATATTGAGCCTTCACATTGATCTCCCTCTCCTAGGAACCAACCTATAAATTCTTATACTACCACAACATGTGAACTAAGGGGATGGTCCATCCATGTAGGGTATTCTCAAATCAATCCTTGATCACCATCAGGTGCTATGCAAAGGGAACTTCATCCTCAACGTCCATCTCACACCGATAGATAACTTGTGGGGAATCATGAACATTTCCCCTCATCTGTATCTTTTGTAACACGTCGTAAACCTTCTCCAACTATGGGGGTATTTGGATACAATACAAAACCTATCCAACCCTCTTAATGATATCAAATGACCTGATTAATCTTAGGGATAACATTAATCCCTAGCTAAGCCTCTACAATCCCATTCATGTGGAGACTCTCCGAAAAATATGGTCTCCCCAATCAAACACCAAGAATATACGAAAATGATTTGTATATGATTTCATTTATCTATGATCTATCTTCATCCATTCACGAATGTCCTAGACTATCACTGTCCTAACCAGTACAATCCCTAGGCCCACAAAAGATGTCTCACTAATCACTATCCAGTGCATGGGTGGACTAAATGTTCATATGTAGAGGGCCTAAAAATTTCCCATGTAGATGGTAGAGTGGTAGTTATTGTTTTATAAAAAGTATTCCAAGGGAAGATGATCTTCCTAGATCAGGCTATAGTCTAACATGAAATCCCCCATAATATCCTCCAACACCTTGATAGTATTTTTGTTTTTCTCATCATTATAGGGATAAAATGTTGTGCTCATTATCATTTGGGTATAGAATTTACCTAGTAGTTGAATCCAAAATTATGATGTAAACTATGAATCGTGATCATAGATATTCGTCGAGGGCACCCTATGAAGGAGAATGTTCTCCCATACATAAACAAACCTCAAAAATTACACAAAAATCTTGTCCCTGATAGTAAGGAAGTAATTTGAATTCATGACTCAGTAAACTATAAACTATATGGTGTCATATTCCTTCAATGTTTGTTGTATCCCTGTGATAATTTCCATTGATATTTCATCCCATTTTAACTCTGGGATCTCAAGGGGCTACAACTAACTTGTATTAATGTCATTCTCATCCTTCACCTGATGACATGAGAGGTACTGAGAGATAAAATAAAATATGATTCTTATCATGTAAGACCATAACAACTACCACAAAATTTCTATTTAAATCATCCCCACACTATTATGTATAGCTATGGGAGAAGTAGGAAACTCTCACATCACCACCTCCCCTATCGCGATGGGAACCACTATTCTCTCATGGAACCTGATGATGTGATTCCATCCTTTATAAAATGCATCTAGTGAGTCACCTATGGATATATAATCATTTAATACCTCACAGTCTATGTCTCCCAGCTGGGACTCCCCCACACACTTAGGAAGGAGATGACTCAACACTATCGACTGTAGAAAAGTTGTACCCTCCTTCCGCACAAAGGTAAGATACAAGGAAGAGAAATACTCTGAATCCTCCTACACAAAGTGAGTTGGGGATTCATAGTAAGGGAATGTAGTACTTAATTTCCCTCCCATAGAGTATAAAGTATCACAATGTTATAGTCCTGAAGGAACATCAGCCAACATTGTTGTCATGGGTTCAAGTCTTACTGCATGAAGATGTACCTAATAATCAGATGGTCTGAGTAGACCACAAAGAAATATCCCAAAGGTTAGTGCATCCACAACCTCATGGATAAGAATACCAATTCAATATCTCAGTCTTGATTCATGTAGTTTTTTTTGTGGGGTCACAACTATCTCAACCTCTATGTGATAACTGCCCACTACTACATCAACACACAGTAGAGCCTAGATCCCGAGGCATCCAAATACACTAAAAATTCCATGCCTTCCTCTGGTTGTCTAAATACCAAAGAACCATTAAATCTGACCCTAAACTCTAAAAAGGCCATTTTACCATGCACGTACCAAGTAAACAACTACCCTTTTCCCATTTGGGTGGTAAAAGGGGCCTAGATTAGGTAGAAGTCTTCAACAAACCACATATATTACCCCACCCATCCAAGAAATCACTACACCTATAACAAGATCTCGGATGGCTCCCAAAAAAGCACTACATCAGTCCTCACTTAGTACATGAATAAACAACAATATAAAATTACATTACCTAGAAAGTAAAACACAAGAATAAGGAACTGGAACATTGAGAGCTTCCTGTAAAACAAGTTCTATCGAATAAAATCATGGACCATTATCAAGTACTCTTCATTATCCTACATTGATATATATTGGATAAGAATTTCATAGTTATAGAAAATGGAATGTGTCCATGTATATCCAGAAAAATTGTATCATCAATTCCATAAACACATAACGGGAATTCTTTACAATAAATAGAATTACTAGGAACTCATAGTGTCTATAGCAACATCTGAATTCCAACATTGGATTAACAGCCTCATAAACCCTCAACTGGTGGTAGTCAGAGCAAGTATTGATCTTTTAGAACCATCTCATGCCATTTAAATATTCAATGATCCAATCAATCCTATAATGTGGTAATTTTACTATGTCATGGCGTCGTTCCAATGATGAGAATAAATGAAATTACATAATACTATGTCCGACTATATCAAAAACAACACTGGAGCCGCCCAATGGGATACACTGGGTCTAATAAAAAAATTCTCTTGAAGGACCTCCAACTGAAACTGTAGCACCTCGATATTGGTATGGGGCATCAAATATGTAGTATAAAATAGACTAGAAGTTCTTAGATGAAATTTAATGAAAAAAATCCATCTCTATCCTTGGAGGTAGTCCTAGAATATCCTCGGGGATGACTTGCATGTAATCCCCCATAACTGAAGGAATCCATATTCCAAAAGAGCTTGTTGTACCAAGGGATACACTCTATAACAGATGGGTTATAGGATGAAGTATTCTTCTCTCAAAACCCACTTTCCCTTCTATGATATATCTCTCTAGAAAATGATAATCCCATATTATTAGTACGTATGAATCCTATGGGGCTGTAGTGATATTAAATATTGGCTAAAACCATGGACTAGAAATCCATAACCATAATGATGTCAAAAGGTTTCATCAGGGTAACTAATAGGTCCAATGTTAAAAACTCTCCAATAATATTTTTCTCACACTATTGGAAAATAAACAATACATAAAAATAATTACCTATAAAAATATCAAGACGAAGTTTTAGGGGTATCACCTCAATTGGGAGCTCAAGCTCTCACACCAGGATTATAGAGATAATGTAATGACTAGATCATAAGTCTAATAATACTAAATAATAAGCATTAAACACAGACATTTTACCTATAATCATATCATATGGTGGGGAATCATATACCTCCAAAGCAAGAAACTTTTTGCGGCATCGACCGCCAAATCCCTAGGCCTAATATAGGCCACCTTGCCGTGGTTGTGGTAGAATTTCATAAAGTTTCACACCATCTATATCTCCACATTATCCTCTTCCAGCTCTGACTCCCTAGGGACCACCCTTCCCACACCTAGGAGTTCCATAATCATGGGGAATCCTCTGTTGTGGTGGTATGTTAGAAATCTACCTGTGTAGCTCAGAATAAATAGTTGGGCAGTCTTACACTATGAGACACATCCCACCACATGTAAAGAAATTTCCCTCTCCAGGATTCAATGGCACTCTGCACTGCCTCCAGACACATGTCTGGGTCTAGTCATAGGGTGATATTCTTTGTTAATATCTTAGTGATTGGAATCTTCTAGCACCTGAAAACATCTTATCTCTATGATTCCCACTGGAAATTTAAGCTACCTAGAGTCCCTATGAAAAAAATATCTCCATCACTAGTGCTTTATCCAACACCTCAGCATATGTACGGATTCATAAGGAAAAAATGCTGGCTAGATCTCTATGTGGATTCCCCTCTCAAACATTTTTTCTCAAAATTATTCATCACAAATCATGTCAAGATAGTGCTATGTAAGGTTTTTGAACCTCCATTTATACTCGGCCACCATCATACCTCCATACTATAGCTTTAGAATCTCTTAGATGAAAATTTAGTGCATGCAGAAGGGGTAATACTCATTTATGAATAACTACATGAAGTCAGTACAAGAGAGTTTCAACACATCATGCATATGCATAATGAGACTCCACCAGTTCCAACTACTCTGTGGGAAATGATAGCTACTAGTGGGACCACCTGATTAGTCAGTGTCTAGAAAAGACTGAAGAAAGGGTCCCCCAACCATATCCAATACTCTAATAGCTGAAATGTTTTTCACTGAAAAACCTCAATGACCTCAGGTTATAGAAGTCACGGTGTGATCTAAGCAAATTTTTATCCTTATCTTTATCGGTTGAAAAAATATGTTACTCAATAGGTGGAGGTGATGTTTCATATCCACTTAGAGGAAGTGACTCATGGGATGTACCCTAAACTGAGGCCTCATCACTAATTGGATAATAGTCATGATCTGAAACTAGTATCTTGGATGGATGGCATCATAGAGGAATCCTAGAATTATCGTGGAATACTATGGTCATGTGAGTATATATATATATATATATATATAATAATGGGGAACTAACACAAGAAGGAAATTAAAAGACTCAATCCTTTAATATGCATTTACCATTGATCCTAATAGAAAATGTATCGGTATTTAAACTCAAAACAAAGGTGGTTAGGGTCACGGTGAATAGATTCGTTGGACACCAGCCCCATCAACAGACTCCCTAGACAGAAATCTACACTCGAGACACTATGACACTGTATCCTTAAACCCAAAAAATTATTTATCGAGGGACTAGTTTGAGAAACATCATAAGGATCAAACCACCTTTGATACCAATATGGAATGACCCGAGCCAAGTTAGTGATCGGGATGCGACTGCCCCAGGGTAGTCTCCATAGGCCAGGGGCTGGAAAACAGTACTCAAGTCAGAGATAATATGGTGAGATATTTTATTATGTACCTATATTCACACAAACATCCACATCAATAAAAAATTGAAGAAGGAGTAAAAGAAAATGAAGGTGAACTTTAATGGAATAACCAGGATTTCAAAACTACTAGATCTTAAAATAGTAAGGTAGTACACACATAAAAGTAAAGTGAAAAAGTACATGCCCAACCAGAAATATATACCAACCTAAATAAAAAAAAGTAAACTATTGAGAGTTGCTTGAACCTTAATCCCATGCTATAACTATTATATGTTTTCCAATAAACTAGGTATACATAATCTCCTTTGAATTCACTATTGAACCATATTTTATCTTCATAAGAAACAAAACATGCGGAAAATTCCCATGCAATGATGATTATATAGAAACCTTGTACGACACCCCATAATCAAAAGGGGAAGTAATATATACAACATGTATAGAAATATAATAGATAAAATATATGATTAAAGAGAATATTTGGAACCTAAACAAGAGTTAAAGTTACCTCATCCACGAACAATAGGTTGAAAACATTGAGTAGAATAACTACCCATCGAGTCTCCATCAACCATCACAAGAGATTAGACTCATCCTACCATGAGAGGAAAAACACCATACGCATAGGGCATATCTAGGATTTCATTGCCTCTCCTATATGTATAGTATCCAAATCCAAGGTTTGTATATTGAAGGATATATATACATATATATAATATACTCAGTAAAAATAATCCATAACAAGAGAGTAAGGGGATCTCAATTTCACAGATCATCACACGAAGAAGAGTAACCCACCATTCTAAAATTAGAACTGTGATTATCAAAATATCATGTGTATTCCTCTAATTGATCATCTAATTCAATCCATGCCTCATATCCATGTCTCATTATAAAGTGTAAAAAACATGAATTTGAGGACCCATACCCTAGTATGTTTGGGGGTTCCACTTTTTATGTGTCTGTTGATGACCACTAATTTATACTGATAGGGGGTTCCCCTTGGTAGGGTTGGGACTTGTTCCCTATTACATATGAGGGGTTTCACTCTATAAGTATCTGTATAGTACCCTCTCTCATACCATTGAGGGGTTACACTCTAGTGACATGAGGAACTGTGCCTAATGGTTATAAAGGTTCCAATCAATAATATAGAGGACTTTAACACATTCCCATGGGGTTTTCCTCTCTAAAGATCTAGTACCTGTGCCATGGTATGTCATGGGGGTTCCACTCTATTCATCAAGGACCCATTCCCTTTATGATAGGTGGTTCCACTCATAAGTTGAGGGTCCACACCCAAGTGTAATAGAGGGCTTCTAGTCTAGGTATAGAGGACTTGTTCCTTACATGGTAGGGGGTTAAACTACGAAGGTAGATATGGAGGACTCGAGCTCATGCTAATAGGGTTTATTCTCTAAAGGTCACATACACCATAATCGAGCTCTGATGGAGGGTTCAACTCAAAAGAATATGGTAATTCTTCATGATCACTGTCAGTATGTATTACCTTAGTAAGCATCATTACTATAATATTTTACATTATATCAAAAAATCTAAAAATGATGGCACCATAACCTTTTACATAAAAACACTCAAGATAGGATACTCATGGGCCAAAATCCGAGTTAAAACAAAGATGATCAGGATCCTTTAAATTTCATCAAACGAAGTCAACGGGTACACATAGTGTGAGGGGACCCACACAACATGCGGTTCCACTCCACCACCTGACTATGTCCTGAGATAGAACATGTCTCTCATCCCATGAATAATTACATGTCATGTAGGTAGACTACAAGGTATGTCTAGGATGACCGACTCTTTGATGTGTTGTGTTGTTTGTGTCTGTGTACCGGATCCCATGCTCACGTACTGACCATGTGCCCATGTACTGGACCCCATCTCTATGTACTCAAGTACACTGTTGTGTACCTTCCCATGTACTTCCACATGGTTCCTACCCATGTGATCCTCCACAAGGGTTTCCATCCATGGAAGGGGTACATGTAATGTAGGAGGTTACACACCATTTCATCCTTATCTTTTTCAAAGCCCTTATTGTCACCACCAAGGGGGATACACGCCATGTGTTCATCCTTTTACACAAAAGGTAGTTAATATTTTTCATGAAAACAATATCTTATACAAACACTTAAATATTTTTATTCTTCTTTTATCTTATCCCAATCCCTGGCCGAAAATTGTGGATCTAGCTGACAATCATGGTTTTTTTCTATCGTTTTCCAAAAAATGGACATCACCCCTATGTCCGGGGTTCGATGAACAAACCACTCACCACTGTTCCTTTCACCATAAAAGACTCATACTTCGATCATAAAAAAAATATCTTATACATTTACAAAATCCTAGATATATAAATACATCATCAATCTGTGCTTTCTTTCTTGATCTGTCATCATTCATGGTGTCTAATCTGGACCAGCACCACCCAACAATGTCAAACTGGGACTATGGGGTCATACTTGTGATGAATTCAAATAAATAATGGTAGAAAATAACTATAAAATTGTTTTATACGGTTGTTGGAAAATAATTTCTAGCCAATGATCCTGAATGGTTATCCAGGGTTACAAAGCAATGAAATAAATTTTGATTCCAATACATGGGTAACTGAAATGATACATGATTGGAAAAGATATTAGGGAAAGGATGGATCTACACAAAAAATATAATCCAAGGGAATAAATCCCTAATTGATGAGTCCTACCAGGATTTTGGATCATTTAATAATAATATACATGTTCACTAATGATGAATTGGGATCTTTACATTCGCTACATCCTGGTCTGATCATATTTTTCATTTCATCATCATTCAATGAGATATTCCAATGGAAGGAGGAAAAAGAGCATAATTGAATATTCCTGGATTATGAGGGTAACATTAGACAATTCACCATTTCATAATTCTTGTAGAAAGATTATCTTTGTTAAAATAAATAAAAAATAACTAATTAATTAATTACTTCACTGAACATACTGCCAACGAGTAATGAGTATGAATGCCCTGATCCAACCCATTTTAGGTTGGGCCTAGGGTAATTTCCACATTTTTAACTCAATTGTGGTCTCATATTTTTGATCTAAGCATCCATTCAAAATCTATCCCATTTTGTTTAACACTATTTTTACATGGAATGTAAAATGTATTCCATAATTTTATAAAACTAATTTTAGGCACACCGTGCCTCAGAATCACATGCCCCACCGAGCATAACTATAGAAATATATATATATATAAATATTACTATGACATCCATATAATAATTAAAAAAATTTTATATTAATGATTTAATTAGAGAAAAAAAATCAATTCATTATTTTAAAATTTATATAATATATTTATAGTATTCATGTTCTCATAGTTATCCATGGTATTATTTTAAATCATTTTTTATGTTGGTTTTAAATGGACCCAAACATGATGATTTCATATTTAATGGCAGATTATTGTTATGAAAGTGGTTTATTTTAGAATAATGTCATTATTAAAAGATACTAAATATATTATTTAGGTATTTTTAAAGTGGTAAATCATTTTACATGATATTTTAATAAGTAAAAAAATGAAACTATAAGAAAAAAGGGGTATTTTACTTTATCGAGGTGGTAATTCGTACAAAATCTCAAATAAGTTTTTCATTATAATTAATTGAAAAGGGGAAGTAGTCAATTGTAATTATCACATTATAAAAATATTAAATACATAATAAATACAACATATAACATGCAATACTCGTGTTCGGTATAATAGAGTTTGAGACGTTGTTATATTAAGAGAAATTTAGTTTTAAAGGAATGCTGGATTTCATAATTGTTTCATTATATTATCATAACATAAATAGCTTCACATTTTTGATATTATCATATAATGATGAATGGTAAAAGTTGTTTGAGGTAAATTTATATATTCAAATAGATTATAGAAAATAGACCAGGTTTATCAGATATAATTTTTTAGTCTGATTTGATTATACAGAGTATGACACTAAAAGTTTACCCAATTATGCTAATAGTTATATTGGACATGCATGTTTGGTAATGTGATATATGGATATTATTTACCATTAAATAACATCTCAATCATTAGTATTATATAAAAATAATAAATATTCTTTATAAAATTTGTTTATGGAAGGATGGTTAATGTTATTTGGTATCTGTGAATGAAAATAGATAAGATAAAACATTTTGTGAAGTATAACGAAAAGACATATAAAAAATATTGATGTAAATTGGTGAGGAATAAGATATGATGTAATTGATAAAAATAAGTATTCTTAATAATAAAATTGGAAGAAATATTTATGAAAATTCATGATCTCATCACACTAAAGAATTAATGTGAAAAAATGAAATATGTGTTTTTGGGTAAATAAATTTAGAGAGGTGTTTTTTAGAGAATTCCTCGAACTGAGTGGTCAGGTAATGTAACTTGAAGAAATTTGGAAAAATAAATTTTATCTATCTAGAAGAGGATTTTTAACTACCCCTTCAAAATTAGGTCTACATGATTATGTATTGGTAAAATGTTTTAAAAAAATCATAGAGATTTTTCTGAATCATCAAAAAGAATCTTTCGAATGTAGGTAATCAAAATAAATAATCCTATAATATCTCAAATTGACAATCAGAAAATAAAAATTTATAAACATATAGGAATTCATCATACGGAGGATGATTCAAATAATATAATTCGTAGGGAAGATTAAACAGAGTAATTTGAAAAATAACTTTGTTGACAAGTATCATCAAATAGATCATTAATATAAAAGTATGGTTCAATATATATTAATTGGATGAAAGTTATATAATATTTTAAATTTATTTTTTGATGATTTAAATTGTGATGACTTTATGTTGGATGGTAAATGAATCTACAATAAAAAGGAATGACCATGATTCTAGTTGATATTTGATGAGTTTTAATGAATAATAATGGAATTAAAATTTAAGTAATGATTCCTATAAATATTATTAAATAATATCTTTTAAAATAGTGAATAGGGGAAAATGAATTATTTTTTTGGGGGATGATCAAAATTTGAGTGGGAAGTTTGAATTATATTTATACACATCGCCATTACATCTCAAAGAATTGATGCCTATTTAAAGGGGTGTAGTTTCATTGTGTGAAGGTATATGTGTGTTTTCTCTACTGGGAAAAGTAATGAAGGTAAGATATTATAATATATTAGATAATTTTTCAAATAATTGGATGTAGTATCAGTTGATGGATTAATACAGGATAAATTTCTCCTATCATATTATATTAGATGACTATACTTAAAATAAGATCAAACAAAGAAGGATTTAATTTGTATTATTCAAAGTGTAACCTGACATAGTTTTCTATTAGATTGTATCCATTGGATTATATATTATATATATTATAAAGACCAACATATCGTACAAATTTCACAAGGTAGAGACACTGGATGGACCTGTTTAGATAGATAAGTTTTTAAAGAACAACTTTCTTACTATAAAGCAATAAATTAAAATGTAGTAAGAAGTACTTGTATTAATGAAAGTTCATATAACGTTGAATTAGTAAAATAAAAATATTAAATTCTAATGGTTAAAGTTACAAATATTGTTAAAAATCATTATTATATCAAATTATCCATATGAGGAGTGCATGAACTATTGAAAGACTATAGTTCTATGAAAGTGATGGGAACTCTATGTTTTCTATACCCAATAAAAGGGTTTGTATACAATCTTGTGTGGTATTGGAATACATCAAACCTATTCCAAGGTCTACATACTTTTATTAGGTAGTGAACCACGTAAATTCATATGATCATATGGTTGATATTGTATGTTATTATCTGAGTAATTTTCTAATTACTAGAGGTGAATTCAGTTTCATAAGTAATAAATAAAAAAAAGAAAATATCACTAATTCACCACATCCCCTTTTTCTGATCATATAGCTCTCAATTGGTCCTTTTAATTGGTATTAGTGAAAATGTTCCATTGGTTGATTATTTTTTGATATTTTAATAAATGAATGGTTTCCATAGAAGTTAGAACTCTATGAATAGTAATGTTATTCTTATCTTTGATAGAAATAAATATTATATATGGATGAGTAAAATATTACCATAGAATATATCCTTTCTCAATAGAGATTATATAGTTGATACAAATGATTTACCTCTCATGTTTGATGGTGTTTCAATAGTATTAGCGGAGAAGAAGAAGCTAGAGAATGATGTGTAATTCATAAATTCTATTCCTTACTCTCTCATTGAGAGTGAATTTTCTATGGATGAATGTTTTGGAATATCTAATGGAATCTTGTATAATTCAAAAGAATATATGAATTAAATATTAAAATTAATAAATCAAATTTATATTTATATTTATTGAAGTTAGAAGATCATATAATAGGTGATGATGACTATATTAGTGACTTTTTATAAGAGTTAAAGACATTTTTATCCCATAAAATGTTTGAGTGAATATTTGGATGATTAAACTATAGTTGAAAAAATACTAAAAATTTATCCTAATAAATTTTCTTGAAAGAAATAATCTTTAGAATATAGAGATCCTAAAATACTATCTTTGGATGATCTGTATAAAATTCACATTACATGTGAAATGAGAGGGGAAAAGACCATCAAATATAATGAAAAATATGATTATGAAATTTATTTCAAAGTAGCTATGAAAATAATGTATTATAATGTTCCTAATAAATATTTTAGTGACTCTGACACTAAATATGATGTTATTAAAAAAATATAAAGTCATGTATCTATTTTCCAAAAATGAGAAAATATTCCCAGCATAGCATAAAAAGAATTTTATTTATGTTACATAGTTGTAGATCCATTGGAAACATTGGTGATTTTTTTTGAGTTTGATGGAAGATGATGATGGTGATGAAGAAGATAGAAATTAATTAAGATATCAAAAATGGGGAGAAATCAATGTCTAATACAAAGGAAAATTACATGAAGTCATCTAAATAAAAAATGGGAAAAATTTTCAAATTGTGGAGAAGATGAATATTGTGAAGAGGTAGTTGGAAATTCAAATCATTATACAAATCATAAATTACTTATTACAATATTAAATTATGATAATCTTACCAATGATGGAAGTAGTAACTTTGATAAATATGGATTGGAGATTTATATGGATTGTATAATTAAATGAGATTTGATATAATGCCTCTCAAGGATTTTTATACTTGAAATTAAGGATAAGAATGTGGATAATGAAAGTATTTTATTAAAAAAGGAATAATTATCTCTTGATGAAAAATATATACGATTTTAATGATTTTAAGAAGTTACATGATATTAAAAAAAATCTCATCATCACGATTGAATAAAATATAATAGAAAAGTGATTTTTTTTCTTATTAGATATAAATTTTTTGAAGCTAAGTGAGGAATTTAAAGCTTAAAAAATATATTATATAAAGTTGGTGATTGTTTCTAGGATTTTATACCTCATAATAATCAAAAAATATATTCATCAATGGTTAAAAAAGGATGACAAATTTGAGAACAAAAGAAAATTTAAGATTACTATGTGCATTGCCAAAAAAAGCGAGTTAAAATTCTTGTATAATATAATGTTTAAAAGTATGAATCAAAATACGATACTTGTAGATATATTCTAAATTATAAGATTAAAACAACAAAAAAAAATAATATTTCCAGAGTCTACCAAAATTCGGGTGCATAAAAAACATCCATGGTTGATGAAAAAATATGATGGAAGCGAAGTACATATATATTGATTAAAAGAAAGTTATATAGGAATATATTCATTCTATAGATACTATAGGTATTTTTCAGGATTTAATAATATGTAAAAAAATATTATGGTTAAATCATCAAAACTATAACTAACCCATGAGAAACTGTAGTAGGATTTTGAGGGGGAGTCAACCCACTAAAATAGGATAACCTAAGAAAGTCAGTTTCAAGATTTAAAATCAATTACAACCTCTAGAAATAGTTTTTGAAAGATTTGATCAGCCTGAATATCTTTCTAAGGAAGGCATTGTTATATTTACAACTCAAAAAAATTATATTAAAAAAACTAATATCCTTAGGTGGAGGAAGAAAATGGAATGAAGAATGCCTTATTTATTGAAATTATGCTCTAATATATAAAACATGAATGGACTTGGATATAAGATAGTGGGTATTATTCACAAATGAATAAATATTTTATGTGTTTTAATAGTTTTAACAATTTAAAACAATTGGTAAAGGCATATAGAGATAATGAATCCGTTAAAATAAATGGCTTGGGATAAACCAAAATTGGAAAATAAATGTTACAATAAAAAGGGACATTATTTAATTAAGGGAAGAAACATGTCTTATCAAGTGTTTCATAGTTCTATGATGATGGAAGAAAATTTAATTTTATAGGATATGGATTTTTTATCAAAATTATTGATGATGGAATAGTTTTTATATGAGGACAACAATCCACATGAAACTTTTTTATAGTAGGTAATGTTATCAGTTCATGTTATCTAAGCATGAGGGAATAAAATAATATAGATCAAAAGATATTGGGATGTATGTTCTAAAGGAATATTATCATGTTAAAAAAAGATAAATTCTTCATGATATTCTTGATATGAATATAAGAATAGATTTTTGTAGTTATTTAGTACAAAAAATGGAATATTAATTACTATGTAAATAATAAGGATAAGATACATTTAAATTATCACTTGGATATTATAAATCTCGACATATGTATTCTCTTTTTAAATCAATAAATAAATTTAGATAAGTAATTTATTTACTTTATTGATGATTTCACTCATCTTACATGTATTATGACTTTTGAAATATAAGTCATATACCCTCATAACTTTTAAGAGTTGCATGAGAAGCGATGAAAAGTAATGTGTTTATTTGATAAAGAATATTTGAACTAATAATTGTTCCAAATACACCAATTAATGTATTATATATTATCTTCAAATGTATAGAATTCATCATGAATCTAGTGAACCATAAAAGACACAATAGGATAATGTTGCTGAAATAGAAAATATAAGTTTGGAAAAGATGAAAAACAACTATGTTTATTGAACATGATACATTAGAATATTTTTTGAGGAATGAATTTGGAGAATACAGTCAAAGTTAGAATAACTAGTTCTATAGGATAAAATCTTATATGATTCTAAATGATTCATATTATAAATAAACCCTATTTTTTAAATACTTATAGTTTTCCCCCTAAAATATCGAACATAAACGTAAAAATTATGGAAATTTTAAAAAAAGAGGTGTGGATGGAATATTTCTAGGGTAACCTCCTCTTGGTATAGGAAAAAGGTGCTTTAATAAATAAAATTGAGGTATTTGTAACTATGCAGATGTGAATGTATTAGAATATACTAAAAAAACTCACATTTAGATATATATATAATAAATTAAAGACAATGATTTTATTAATGAAGAGCGTAACAAATTTACTAATAGATTTAATTTTATATAAGTTGTTAATGATAATGAGTGTCAGTGAATTATTTCAAATGATAATGAAAAACAACATTCATCTCATCCTAGGTAGATAAATTTGAACGATGTCCAAAACATCATTGGGGAAACTATTTTGGACTAGAAGACCATTGATCTATGTTTAACAGACAACCTTTTATTCATTGGTTATATTAATAGATGTTGCAAAACTATTAGAGAATAAATAGTAGATTGATTCCATAAATGGGGAACAAGAACAAAATGAAAAAAATGATACATCAGAACTCGTTCAAAAAATATAAAATAATAATGTGATTGTAAAAAAAATCTTTATCATAAAAGATGATCAACAAATACAGTAAAGTGATTAGAAAAAATATATGACTGTATTATAAAAGATACTAATAAGTTTAATGCGCAGATTTTAATGATATATTTTATTCAGTATCAAGGGTTGTAACTATCAGAATATTTATTATTATTACTAAAAAATGATGAAATATGATATTTTTTATGGATTTTAAGTAATCTTTCTTTAATGGAGATATTGATGAATATGATATTGAATGACTATGATACTTCATTATTGCTCAATATAAATGTTTTTTTGAATGTTGGAGAAATATCTTTATGGGATGAATCAAGATCCGATAGAATATAATTATAAATTTTATATATACATAATGAAATTGAATTTCATGAAATTAAGGGTTGATAATAACCACTACAAAAAATAAATTTAATATGTTTCCTACATTTTTAGGATTTATGTTGATGATATTATATTTGGAGGTAAGCATGAATATATATGTGAATGTTTTGTTGGTGGAATGAATAAGTTATTTGAAATATCCATGCTAATAGAAATGAAATACCTTATTGACTTATAAATGTATACAAAAAAATCTGTTTTATTGTATCAACATAATTTTTCCATGGGCCTTTTAATAAAATTTTGTATTGAATATTCTGAGCGTACTTCCACACACATTCCTTGTTATATCAGAATTTCTTTGATGAAGACACTATATAGTAGCTAATTTTTATTCTTTGAAAACATAAACTAATTTCAAATAACTCTCTTGGTATACATATATCATTTTTTAAATTTTAAATATGAGTGATAAGAAAAAATAAATAATCAAAAAAACCCAGAGATGTATAGTGGTTCAGGGCACAATGATCCCCTAGTCCGCTCCACCAACACCCATCGATTAATGTCTATCGTCCTCTTCCTGAATAAAAAAGAATATTTTAATGAATATTATCTCTCTGTAATTCACATAAAATAGACTTTATTAATAACATAAATGTGGGTATTATTTTAGCATCAATGTCAAAAATAAATTAATAAATTTTTGTAATAAAAACTTTCTAAAAAAATATCTCTTTTTGATGATCCCAAAAACAATAAAATAAATATCAAAATAATAACAAATAATATATTGATTATTTAATAAAACAAATAAATTACATATATATTTAACATTTATTTTGTTTTTAAAATGTATCATAAATTTCTCATAAATTGTTCAGAAATTTCTCACACTTTTTTGAAATTAAACATATTATGTATTAAGAATAATATTTATGATTTTTATAAAGACTATGAAATTGAAATTTAAGCCTTATGAAGAAAATATTTAAATTTTTTAAAAAAATTCTACCCACTATTTTAAAAATATCAACAAAAGGTTTAGTTATTGATAACAGTTTTTAGTAATAAACACCCCCCCCCCCCGCACTCAAAATTTTAGAATCTATTAAAAAATACCACAAGATATAATAAAGGATCTATGAAAACATATAAAATATTATTCAATGACTAATAAGGGTTTATAATGAATATATTAAAATTTTTAATTCATTCTATGAAAAAAAAAAATTTAAAAATATTATAGAGATTTAAAATAACCCCCAAAGAGTTATGTATTATTTATAAATGAAGATAATATTTTAAAATAATTTTTAAGTATTGATTAAAAATGAATTTTGAATTAATTGATCTTATACATGTTATAAGTGAAAAAAAATTTAATCAAAGCATTGAACAATTAATTTTATAAAATAATATATTAATTTATCATAGGTAATTAATTTAAATAACACAACACTAAATACACATTTACACATAGGATAACAGTTTATAAAAAATATAATAGTATAAATTGTTGAAAACATATTTCGGAATAATTTATAAGACATAATAATCAGGAAAAACAAAATTTATTAAAATGATATATATGATATTTAATTTACAAAAACTATGGAGATGAAGGAAATTCATGTTTTTAAGAAGTGTTATAAAGATCATTTGATCTTTATAATATTGTAAAATTTTCATATAAAATAGTTAAAATGCTTAATATTTTTTATAATAATATTTTAATATCTACTGAACATTGATGCAGTGAAGAAAAAATAAATTTTTTTACAAAAAACTATTTTAAATCATTACTATCTAATACAGTAACAACTCATATTCTAAGTAGCTCCATCTAAGATAACATTTCTACTTTAAAAGATTCAAATTACTCATCAAAAATAGATATTTCATTCACATTCTGATAATTCCAATGAAGATTGTCAAAAACAATTCTCAAAACTGGAACATTTTTTAGATCTTCATATGTCTTCTTAAACACGTACATGTAAGCATACAACATCAATATTTCTTAATTTAATATATCAACCTTCAACAAAATGTTTTTAAAATCAATTTCACCTTTAATAATATCATATGAATAATATTACTGTTCTTTCTAACCATAAACATACATCTCTATTTCAGAATATTTTTCCAACATATCGTTATCATAATAAACTAACTATTATCTTAACTGATCAAAATAAGGATTACCTTTCATTTTCTTTTGAAAAAAAATTAATCTTAATTTTAAGTTATTGATTTCTTTGTCTTTCTCAAACTATTATCATAAGAATTTCAAAAATACATTTCTAAGAATAAGGATGACAATTTAAGAGGATTAAAGAGCATGATTCTAGGATTATAATATATGTACTATAAGTTTTGTTCGTACAATTATTCGAAAACACATCATAATGTTGAGAAAAAATTAATCATTAATGATTTCTAATTTCATCTTTTCAAATGAATTTTCGTTGTAAGAATGATATTCTAAAAGAAAACATTACGTAAATGAATAAAATTTCAAAGAACATGAATTTTAAATACAACAAAATTATTACAAATAATAGACACATAATTTATTTTTTTTTTCAAAAAACCAATAGTTTCTAATGATCATTTTTTTAAGAATTAACATTTAAAAAATAATATATTAAAAAATTTGAATATTTTAGAAATTCAGTTATATAATTTAATTATCAGTTAAAATCTATGTTTAAGAATATTAATTCAATGTGTTAGGATGGATTTAACAACTAAGAATAAAATATATCTCCCCCCTATATAAAAAATTTAATTCAATAAAAAAATATAGGATGATAGTAATGAAATTTTTCCGAGATTATTAGTTTCAGTTCTGAATATTTTTTTCAAAATGATATACTACATAGTTGACTAGTAATTTCTTTAAGATATATATTTCCCTATACTTTTATAACAACCTATTAATTATTTAACAATGTATTTTAGTTGTTTATTCCTACATAACATCAAATACACGTTTTTTAAATCCAATATGCATTTGGTTCTAGTGGTGTTCGAAAATAATGTTTTAGATAACTAAATCTATTTAATTATAGTAGATATTTTAAAAATGGGTAATTATTTTTAACTATAAATATTTTTAACACCAAATGCCTATGGTTTTCTAAAATAATAAACATTTATATAACTTACATTAATACCAAAATGAAAACATTTAATAATGTAAATGATTTTTCAATTTTAGCTATGAAAAAGATATTTTTTATATAATTTTGGGCATTCACTATTACTACTTATTCCAATTTTTTCATTTGTGAACATTATTTTTTCCAATATTTTAATTTAAATAATTTTTTCCTAGAAGAGGAATACTAGAATATTTTTTTAAAGTATGAAATTCATCTAATAATAATTTCAATTTAATTTCATACTTATCATAATAATTTTTTAAGAATTTATTTTATATTTTTAAATTGTGTTGAAAAGCTTTATCCATCCAATTTAATAGCATCATAAGATTTTATAAATGTTTTGTGATATTTCATTAATAATTGAAATTTATCTTGAATAAAAAATAAATACATATTATGTTCTATATAATAATGTCTTTTAGAATTATATTTTTTGAGTTAGAATACTGTAACACATCAGAATTATTCATATGACAAACAATTTTTTTATTGTTTTCCTCAATTCTCATATAATATTTGTAATTTAAACTATACGATTTTCACTGAGTATCAATCATAATTGTCATTATTTTTCTATTATAATTGGTTTTTATTTAATATTTTTGAAAATGACAATTAAAAATGGAATTCTCATTATCCTTTCATTTATATAATAAATTCTCCTAAATATTATTCATTCTATTATTGTACTATTTTTCAATAACTTTATAATGATAAGATAAATCAATATTTTTATCTTGATAAATTGAATCTGATTATTGATCCATTGTATTTTTAAGAGTAGTTTTTTCATATTTGATATAACTTTCATCTTTGAAATGTATCTCAGCTTCATAAATTATCATTGTTCCGACCAATACTTTAATTTAGAAGTCCTAAAATAGTTTTACCATCCATATATTAGCACATATTCAATTCAACATATAAGTTAAGACTCTATGTACATCCAAAACCTGATCTGATACCTTAATTGGATCTCCCAAAGTAGCTAAATTTTTTAAAACATTAATCAATCACCCTTTCATACTAGTGATATTATCATCTTCATGTATTCTTTAAGTATCACACATTAACATTGTAGAATAATTCCTATGTTTTTTAATATTATCGGTTTCTTTATCCGAAATAGAAATAGTATTACACATCTCATAAATAGTAGAACAATTAGAAACATAATTAAACTCATCAATCTATAAACTGAAGATGATACAATTAATTTCATTTAAATTAAGATCATATTATTTATCTTGAGAGTCATACCATTTTTATAGATATCTTATAGGAATATCATACATCTTTTCAAGACTCAAAAAAAACATGTACTCCAAATTTTTTTTGAATAAATAATCATTCAATCTTTCTACCATAAAAAATTATCACCAATAAATTAAGGAGAATGGATCCTTGACATACCTTATTAATGATTAGACACAGAAATTTTTTTGGTTAAAATATTTAACTCAGGATTGTTATAGCCAAATGATACCTTTTATATCCCATTTTGGTCTCATAATATAAAAGAGTAATTTTCTGGAACATCCAAAAAATAAATATAGCCCTTCTTAAAATACCACCTATTCTTTTAGAATAGTTGTTAGGAAGATATTAGAGGGGTTATTTTTTAATCCTCTAAAAACTTCTATAGATTCGAAAAAAACCTATTAATATGTAATGATTCTTTTCTTCTATTTTAAAGATGAGTGATTAAAAAAAATAAATAATGAAAATAATATAGCGATGTAAAGTGGTACAAAGCACAAATATCCCTTAATTAACACCAACAATACTCTCTTGGAAATATTAGTGATTTCAAACATTGATTCCTTTTACATATGACTTCTAATACTTAATGATGGTAGTTAACACCTTTACCCAAATGTATTTAGAATGAGTTTTAGTTATTTCACAAGGAATAAGAAATCCACATTTTAGTCTGAGAAGTTTATACTACACCATGACTAAGTCCAAGACATTGATACTCCAATAAATCAGTAGATATTGATTTCATTGAAAAAAATAGGTTTCACTCATTGTAGAAAAAGTAAATGATAGTTTTGTATGATCTTCAATAATTTGCAACATTAGCCGCACAATAACATTTAATATCTCACATGGTTCCTTTAAATAATGATAGGGAAAATACTAGACATATGAATAAAAATGTATCCATTTTTTAACTCTTAAAAGTTCATCATTAAACATGGGGAAGAATTTTTAATAATATAATATAGTAGTATTGATAGAAACAGTAGTGAGTCAGTCATCTAGATAAAAAAATTTATGTATCGAAATTGCAACTATAAAGGAAACAATATAATGTTACATAAAAGAATAGATATTTTAATTTTATATGAATATATATATATATATAACAAGAATATAATAGTATTTTTTCTAATGGTTGAATATATTTTGGTCAAATTGTACTAGAAATACCTTATATTAAATTGTAAATATTTTAATTGAAATCATTCAGAGAGTTGTTACATACCATAGAAATAAGAATTATATAATCTATTAAGTACCAACATTTTAATGAGTCGTAAAATAGATTTAAATAAATATTTACATATGGTTAGACGATTTTAGGAAACCCAAAAAATATAATAAATTTAATACTCAGTAGTTGACCAATTCCATTAAAGGGTTCCATCACATAGAGTGAAAAATAAAAAGTAAGGTTGATAACATATTGTTTATATAAAAGTAGGTTGGATAAATTATAGGTTTCTCTCTCAAAAAAATTCATCCAATTCTAGTGTTTCTTCCCCACATAGGGTTTCTAATACATACTTTTTCAATATCATAGGTTTCATGATGCATATGTATTATTCCAAATATAGGGTTCCCAAAATATATGTTCCTTTACAGACAAAGGGTTTGAAGAGTGTTTCTGTAATACATTCAGACACAACCAATATCTTAATAAAATATATTCCCATATATTAATGACTTTTGTGTGTTTCCAAAATAAATAAATATGAATTTCAATATTCAGAAATATAAAATAAAATAAAATTAATTATTAACATAAATGTGGTTGTTTTTTAGCATCAGAATAAAAAATAAATTACCAAAAATTCTGAATAAATTCATGCTCAACAATTCAAAGGTAACTAGGTTAAAAAATGTTATGAGGGAAATGTGGTTGATCTTAAATTATTTTGAAAATTTATTAGAATCATGTAATATCTATTGAAAAATATTCCTGATATAATATATATTTTTTTTCTTTGTGGCAGATACCAATGTACTCCAAATGAATCACATCATATAGATGGAAATATAATTCATAGATATATCAAAGGAAATATTATTTTTATAATAATATACGATAACATATGAACTATTGATATATTTGGTTATTAAGATGATAATTGTATCAGTATTTTTAAAAATATAAGATAAATATCATGAGGATTTATATTCATGATGAGAATTTTTGTGAGTTGACAGACAAAAAAAAAGAAACCTGTTACCCTTAGCATTACATAAGCTAAATATGTATCCTCCACTCAAGCTGAAACATAATTATTATGGATGAGGGAAAAACAAAAAGATTTTTTATTATTGTAAATTTGCCCCTTCTCATAGATTGTGATAATCAAAGTGTGATACATATCACTTTGAAACCAGTGAAAACATAATAGTCTAAGAACATATATTTTAAATATCACTTACATAATTAGAATAGTGAAATAAATGAACTAAATTTTAATTTCATTCTTATAATTGAGAATATTTTTGATATCATTAACAAACCACTATTATGGGAAACATTTTATTTGTCGAAATTGATCATTAGTGTTTGATATCACTCTATTAAAGGATAAGGTATGTCAAACCTATCACCAATATCATCTAAAAAATTGACAGGGATTATAAAGGGTGAGAAAGTATGTAACACAAATCGATCCATTGGTTTGTAAATTACCATTATAAGGAAGAGTATATTTTTTGGTTTTTTAAAATGGGTCAAAAATTTATTTTCCCAGGTAATGTTTTTTATTATTTTTTTGAAGTGGTTATTTGAATATTTTACTATTATTTTATGTTATGAAATTGAGGGAGTGTAATATTATTAAAAATTATATTGGTGAATATGGAAAATTTTCATAAATCAAATCTCTATAGAAATTACAGAATTATTGTTCGATAATTATTATTTCTTATACAGATTTCACTCAATCAGTCTTAGAATTGTTGGATAACTGATATAATTTTTATTATACATATTTTAAAGGATTTATTTTCCTTGGATTCCAACAAAATACAAATGGGATATTTTGAATCTAATATATTTTGAGGTGTTAATATAGAAAAAATAACTTTATTTCTCAAATAATGAAGTATTGATTATGTATTTTATTTCATAATATAACATAAATCACATTACAATGTTGATATTTCCTTAAAAAGGTGAACAATCAAAGATGGTTTAGGTGAATGGATGGAGTCCAATGGATAGTGAAAAATGGATCGAATATTGGAGAAGAAATATATCTGTTTGAAGTGATCACACAGAGTCTGACACAAGATTCATTCCGAATTATGTAAATAGTTCTCTTCGATAGAGATGTACAATAGTGTAAAATTAAGCGATTATTTTATATTCATTAATGCATCAATTATTATGATTATGTATTAATAATTATGATTATTTCTTAAGATTATTTTATGAGGGATTAACTAATTTTTTATATATTGTAAATGATAAATAAAAAATAGTTTTTTACAAATTATGCTAGACAGATTTGTGTAATGATCAAAATTTAAAGTAGTGAAGTCGTATTTGATGTTGTAACAAAAAACTAAATTTTTTAAATGCTCTATATTAAAGTAATCCACATAAAAATTAATAATTTCATTATATGGAATTTTATTAGCGAAGGGAAAAAATATTAGCTTGATATTGAATCTCATCAAGTAGATTCTTATGAGAGAATTAATCAAAATGAGATACTGGGAACTATAACTTAAAGGGAATCAAAAAATGGAATTATATTTATTAGCTAGAATATTTATAAATATATTTTAAAACTAGGTTATTTATACAATTTAATTAGCCAAATCATTAGGAATAATTAGATATAGTTCTCTGAATTAGTACAAAAAATTATTTTTGATGTAGTTCATTAAAGAGTATAAGATATGAAAATATATTATTTTCTGTCATAGTGAGTCCAATGAATAAAAATCATGGAACCCTTAAGAAAAAGGATAATAATATATAAAGACTTATAATTCTTGATAAAATAGATCCAATAGATAGACTATAATTACTTTAAGAATCATCAAAAAATGTACCATAGAATGAATAAGTCCTTAAGAAATATAATCAAATGAAGCATTTCGAATATTGACAAATAATTTTAATGAACATATCAATTGTTACAATGATGATATAGATATTTAATGATTCAATAATTATAACATTATGGTATTGATTAAATTGCATATTTTAGGTTATTTTAAGAAGAACATTTATACTATGGTTTATGAAAAGTTTCATATGAATATTATAAAATCTTATCTTTTAGGAAACATAAATGTCATCAACTAGAAGAACTTTTGAGTGGGATGATAAAAATTTCATAAGGAAGTTTGAGTATTACGTACATGACTCAACCATAATTCATTTGGGATTGCTACCAATATATAAGGTGCGTAGTTACTTGGAATGAAAATATTTCTGTGTTATTAGTATTAGGAGAAATAATGAATATTTTGTGTTCCGATAGAACTGAACTTTTGTTGATGAATCAGACATAGTAGCACTAGGAAATGTGTTACTTTATGGATTCATCCAATAATTTTTTTAGATGATAAATGTAAAGAGGTAAATGGATCAACATGGATTTAGTTGATATTAATCAAAAGTATTACTAGACTAATTTTACTATTAGTTGGTATAAGTCAATTGATTTATCAGGTATAGGGTATATGACCAATGTATTAGAACAAGAGTAAAAGACAATGAAACTTGACCCATTAGTTTAGATATGGTGGTTTATAAAAATAAAATGCTCATTTTTATTGAATAAGTTGAAGTGGTGGTTGAAGAATTAGTATTAAGACAAGTGTGATGAAGGTTGAAGTACTATAGTTACAAAATTAAATCATGTTGGTCAAGGTTTATTATGTTATACAAAAAAATTGCATTTTATTAAGGTGAATATCCCATTCATTTTTTTTGTATTATATTGCTACCAAAGCTGTTGATACTCTTTAATTGTTATAACCACTTACAGGATTGTGTCCTAGTGGTCTGTATGGTCTTGGATTACATCCATGACATTAAAAGAACTAGCTACTCATATTGAGTATTAAACCATATAAATACCTTTGTTCATGTGGTGGTTCATGTATGTTTTCTAATAGATTAATTTTCCAATAACATGGGGGAAATGATATATCATAATTAATAAACCGTAACAAGATAAGGTCATTAATTTTACCCTACCTCTCTCATTGATAAAATATATTCTGATTAGTACTTTTAATTAGTAAAAATAGATTTCTTTGGGAAAGATAGAAAAGATACAACGTTTGGGAAACATTAGTACATACATTGGGAACTTTGAGATTCCCATAGAGGATTTATTGGAAATTGTGGGAATATGAAAAATTATTATGTCGAATGGAGTGAAAAAGGATAATATGGAAAGTCAACAGGATATAGTTTCATGCGGAAATTGAAATATTGGAGTGGTATAGAAGGGGTGGTGATAGGCCCCTTCATTAATTGTAGAGAATTTAATTTTTTTAAATATTTTATCTTAATGTAATCTGAGAAATTGTATCACATTTTCAAAAAAAATAAAAAATGAAAAATAATTGTGTAGATACAATATTTTGTTGTGATAAACCTCAAACACTCAAATAGGAATATTTTTTAACATATTTTTTCTTTTACTCCTTTAGTTATCCATTTTACCCTTCTGCATATTACTTCAATAACTATTTTTTACCTAAGTTATTCCTTGTATTCCCAAAAATAATATTGTAATTTATATATAATATAAAACTTATAATTCTTTAATTTAAATAATTTTTTAATATTCACATTTGATAACTGATACAAATTTATTTTAAAATAATAAATTTATAATGCATCTGATACAGGTTAGTAAAATTGTATCACCAAAATTGTAAAATATAAAAAATTAGTTTCTTAAGGATATTTAATATTTTCAAATTTTATAATGTGTCTTATAGAAACTTTTCACTATAAAAGGTTTTAATAAAGTTCTATGGCATACTTATATAGTAATAATTTAAAAAAAATCATGGTTTTGGTTAAAACAATATTTTTCATTATTCACCTTAAAATTAATCGTATTTGAAACCACTAAAAAATTTATCTGAAAAAAATTAGATTTAAAATCCAAAAAATATATTAATTTTATGTAATTATAATTATGTAATTTATAAATTTATTTTTAATTAGAAAAAAATATAATTAAACCCCATATTTATTGATTTTTTTTTAAAATCTTATGTTCTTTCAATCCTATTTTTTCATTTGTATTTAATTACAATATTTTTATATTATATTGGTTTTTTATTATTATATTTTATTTATTATATTCATGTAATATGTTTGAGATCATTTTTTTGGTGTTTCATTCCATGAATGATATATGTCATAATAGATTTATTTAAAATAATGATTTACAGTAAAATCTTGGGATGGTAGAAAAACACCACAGGGTCTGCATATTCCTCATTTACCAATCATCGCACTAAAACTCTATGAGGTATAATAGTACACCACTTACTAAATCTATATTTTCATACATACCTCAGGCCATCACATACAATGCTACATCAAGAATTCAGAGTGGGGGATATGGAAAATTCAGTCATATGTTCCCTCGGAAAATTATATATTATGGGAAAAAATAGTACCCAATGTATGTTGAGCATCGATAATGGAATCTAACTCTATTACAGGCTTATAAATATATAAATTACAAAAAATAAAATTATAGTTATATTTGTATACAAGTAAAACTAATTATTTTATAGGTCATTATGGCCATAAAAATATCATTAATCAAACTATGCTAAAATAGCAGTGATGGGTCAAACCCAAGGGAAGGAATGAGAAATTTATAAGGATATATTTTACCTCTAAAAAACTAAATAATTAAGAAATTCAATTATATAATAAATAAATAAGTTCCCAATTTAAGTTATAATAATGAAGTAGTGTGTGATTATTCTTAATTATGTTATACCAAGGGTTATAGAGTTAGTAAATATATGATGTTCCTAGTTTATATGATTCTAATGAAAGCCATGATAATGCTGTCTGTTTATAGTAAAATTTTATTATCTAAAAGTGATCATCAATTAAATTAACCAATCCCTAAAAGAGTAGCTAAACCTATTGAATCTATCCACGTTGAAGTGGTTTTAGACATCCATTATTTGACTGAGAGAACTAAACCCAGAACGACATAGATAATAGTTCTTTTTTCATCATCAAGGAAATATTTACACATGATATTGTGTTCTTTTCATAATTCATTCACCCAAAAAAATTCCTGATATTTTTAGGTGAAATGTAGCATCAAAATGAATTTAATTTTTTTGTTTGAAATATTCTTCACTTTTTAATTCCACTCAATCCAAGAATAACTTATCAAAAAGAATCATAAAATGATTATATATAAGAATTCAATCTTATATTAATTATTTTTATAAACAAGAATAGGAGTCAAATGAAATTAAAATTTGAATTGAATTTTTTTTAATTATAGTGGCTATGATGAGTGAAGAAAATCGGAAGTCAATATGAGTAACAAAATCACATATTCGATAACTGACATTACTCTACAAACATGTTCAAATAAATTTAAAATAGATCATCACAACATATGATTGAAGAATATATCTAACATAATTAATATAAATAAGGAACATATATCCTCATCTTTTCATTTAAACTCCTATTGTTATCCACTAAATCCTTATTGATTAGTGAAATTTAAGTTCGGTGCTCCTCAATTAGTACTCTATAGGAACAAAAATTTGTCACAATTTTTCAAAATCCATGAATTTCTGAATGTGTTTTCATTCACAATTTTAATATTTTCATTCACTACCTTAATAACACCTTGTGTAATATTCTAATTTAACATTATAATATCAACCCGATTGTCCTCAACCTTTCACATGACTCAGCTACAAGACATGCACTGACACAGTACACAACAACCAGTAATAAAAAATTCATAAATTATTTATTTGATTAAATTACTCAAAACAAATATTAATACCGGATATATATTGGAATCCATAAACCCAAATCCAACTCATAAAGACTCCAGCATGAGAAAAAAATACACAAATCTTCCAAATCTAGCTAAAACCGTCTAAAAATAACAAACCATTAAGACATAAAACACCAATCTTCCTCACATAAAACACTCAAACTAGGAACATGACCATATTTCTCATATTGAATAGATAATATCAAATAAAAAATCAACCAGAATAGCTAAACTAGAACCTAGTTTGATCCGGTTGATATAGAAATATTTACACAAGCAATCTGATAGTGATACTAACACATGGTATGTCGAAAAAATCCAACCAAATATACCATAAATATCACAAACAATTGGACACATATTTGATATACATTGATAGAATATATTTTATTTAAACTGATGTTGAATAGTCATATAAAACCATTCAAACTCCAGTTAAATGATCAACCACTATTGAAAATTTCAATATTCTTAGATGATTTGGAATCTAGGTCTCCATTTATGGATGGAGCCAACAACAAAAGAACTCCTTATAAGTTATGGTTTAAGTGAAACATCCACTTATAAAAATTAATTCACTAAAAGAATAATGTTCTGTATTCTCCAATATAGTAAATTAGATGGCTCACATCCTCTAAAAATAGTCCAACAAATCCAAATAGTTATCGAAGCCCATCATAACACTAAGGCCCAATCCCAACATAAATCAATATATAGAAGTAAAACATGTATTTTTAATAAAAATTAAATATGAAAATAAAAACTCCATAAAATTTCATATTGTAAAAATCTCTAGTATTTATCTGATTATAACAGATAAATTAAATTTTAATTTAATTCTTAAAATATATTAACAATGTAAATTCCTAATTTCTCCTATTAGGATTCAAAATATAAATTCTAAAATTATATTCCATAAGCAATTTAAATAAAAATGTCACCAAAATTTCAAAAAATAAAATTTTCTAAAAAATCTATTTATGTTCCAAAATTCATTCCACAAAGATCAATTTACAAAAAATAAATTCATTACAACACATCTAATTTTTATGTTGAGTATACGGAAAGTGAATTAATTTTATCAATGTATAAAAAAATTTGGACACGAGAACATTTCATGATTTAACATAAAAACATAAAATTATATGTCTAATTCATATTTTAATAATAGATCTATATAACTTATGAAATCAATCAAAAAAATGCCATTTTCAGCATAATGGTAAAAAATATATAATAAAAATTCATGTGAATATTATATCATATTAACATCACATCAACATCCCTAAAGGTTCTTGTCCAAATAGAACTACCACTCTATTACTTCGACCATACCATCATTTTTTGGGATATTATTGGTAAAATTTACTAAACACCTAGAAAATCCCACATGTATCCTGAGAAATATCCCTTATAATGAACATTTTTTCATCCCATTAAATAAATTATTTATTTAACACTATACCATCCATATTGCTTTCATTGTGCCATAAATTTCATATCTAATGAATATATACTCAGACCATCTCCCACATTATTACTGACCATTTCCCATTATTTTTTCATGTTTATCCCAGATGTTTGTCAATTTCAACCTACCCTATTTCAAGTTCATTATTGAAACATATATTTCAGTCCCCCATGAATGTACCATGAAATTCTATGTCTACCAACCAAAACATCACCTATAGAAACCCACTCTTTCCCACATGCCGAACACAGTAAAAAAGCCACATCCCCACTACATAATCCATAATCTCAATTGTATTCCATTATGCCACCTGTAACTTTTTCTATAACACAAAGTACACCTACACGACTATGAATCATAGAATAATCACACAAACATATCCATATAAACAATATTTACAATAATATACAATAATTTTTTTAGCATTAATGAATGCAACATTCTTCTGTATTCAACATCAATTAATACCAATTTATTTCTTCCTTGAAAAAGTTCGTAATAGTATTTAATGTATTAGTTATTCATATGATGTGAATCCACAACAAAATCATAGTAGTGAAACACTTGGTTTTAAAACATAAATTTAATTCCCCAATTGTAGATAATTATCACTATTTTCGAGAGAAATATCATAACATCATGTAAAAACATAAAATTACCCAATTATGATAATTTTAATTACTATTTTTCATTGTATTTATTCTATAAATTCATAATAAATTTTAAAAAATTACAAAAGATTATTAATAACAGAATCTACACAAAAGTGATGTTTCCGTAATACCCCACCTCAATTGGAGCTCTAAAATCATGTGTGGAAAGGAAGAGGCATTGAAGAGATTATCCCAAAATCATGATCACTATCATAAAACCCTTAAAAAACTAAATGTTGAGACCCTTCATAAAAGAATTGTTTCATCCATAATTATTCTAACAAAATATAATATATATAACTTTATGAAGATGATGAACATAGTGAAAAGAAATCATAAAATTGGAATAGTTTTCCCTGGATAACTTATACTGATTCACCTAAATCAAAGGATTAACGCCTAGGAAGAGGGTAGAGATGTCTCTTCAAATCACCTCATATTCTATAAATATTCAATGGAATGTGCTTTTGATGAATAAAATTCATAGAATCCCAAGAATTTAAACCCATTATTTAAAATATATAATCACATAACAATGGTTATGACCACTGTTAAATTAAAATGTTTTTGTCAAAAATATTTTTCTATATGTTAAGCAATATAGTCATTAGTTAAAAATAATCAAGTCCCATAAATCGCATCGAGATCAACAACCATATTAGATAAAACATGGAAACCAACATGGAACAATGGAAACCACCATCAAAACTTTAAAACCCACTTTTCTGTTATAGGATCTCAAATCTGTAAGAACTGAAAAATAAAAAAAATCTAATAAATCAAATCATTCGATGCCCAATATTGCAACCATATATACCTTGCCACATTCTTAAAGATTCCCTTCTTCAAAAAAATATATACATTATAAGACTATGAAATTACTGAACACACACATTTCTAGGGCCCTTGGTATGGTACAACCACCAAAATTTAACCCTCATGTCCCTTTGCCTCATCTTCTAGAACAATGTTATAGCCAGACAACCCGAATGGACTCTCATGACATAGAACATGCCTTCACGCAACAATCCTACCATATGAGTAATATTTTCATCATAATTACAACATTATATCCTCATGCCTTATACCAATATCTTCAAAACTTAGAAAATATAATATAAAAATATAGAAAATATATACAACAACATTTTATACCTCCCAAACAATTATCACTCTTGATTATCAAAATAAAAACCTAAATATAAAACAATGTATACAAAAAAAATCACTTTCCAAGAGATACCTCTCTTACAAGATGAAGCCATCAAAAAAGAAGGTTAAAATAGAAATTATATAATTTCAATGACCAAAAAAAATTCAAAAATTACATCTCCAAAAAAATTGAACTCAAAAACAACTCGAGTTACCGATTTCACATCATGGTCTCTAATTCCTTACTCTCCTCGACTCTTTATTCCTCAATTTATCTCAAACTAATTAATAAAATTCCCACAAAGGCCTTTATCTTAGTGATCAATTATCTCAAATATATGAAATATTAATGTAGCATCATCATTGATATCCAACTATACCCAATCAATGACATGATAATTTCCATGATGACATCACTTAATATATGATATATGGAATATTTTGTGGATTCAATATATCTATACACGAAGTTTTAACCAAATACACCACCTCACTATGGAGTAGTAACATTTACAAAGGTTTAATAAACTGGGGATATATATTACTCCTTCAACCAACCCTCCAAAAACAATAATGAGGGGAAGGCATCAAGAACATATAATCACCAGCGTCAAACTCTAATGTTATCCTATAATAATTTCTATAGGACATATGATGTTTATGTTGTGACTTTACCCACTACTAAAACAACTATATAATATTTTTCATTCATGAAACAATATCTACAACAAAGAATTTTTACTCCAAAAAATCAATATTTCATAATACATAATGAAATGTCCCCCCATACAATACCTCAAATGTATACATACCAATAGAAGAGTACAAGATATTTCTATAAGAAAATTTCAGTAATGGGAATTGCATCACCCAAGATCTACAAAAATACCTAACAAGTGGCCATATCATTTTCACCATTTTTAATGGTTTCCTCTATATTTTAAATTGTTTGAGGATATAAAGTATTATCATGGAGTAATATAGAGGTAAATACATGTTTTAGTCCTCTCCATTATGAAAATGTGAAATAAGGATCCCATTCAAAGATGTAAATCCTTGAAACCAAATGAATCCGCACCCCTGCATCCATATATCATCTCGCCAATTCCTCTATAAAAACCCACTCCCAATTCATGAAAAAATGTGTTGACTTTATCATTTGATATATGGTCACCCAAAAACATTCCATATCCCAAGGTATCATCATAAACAAGTGATCAAATTAATTGATATGTCATCTCATTTCTATATAAGAATATTCGATGGTTTCAACACCCACCTTAAACATGATTCTCTACATGTACCTATTCATAGACAAATAATTTTGATACAAACTTAGCCACTAGAATCATCATCATGGTCCTTCAAAGGTTCCCCATCAAAGAAAAATTCATCTTGGACACACCAAGAATAACTTCTACTATTAGTCTATTAAAATAGTTAATAATAAATTTCCACACTATGGATGAAACAAAAAATCTTCCTCAAAAAAAAATTTGATGGTGTTAATCTTATAAGCATCACTCTTGACTGTCATCCTAGATGATCAGGTTTTGTATGACCTCAACATATGAGTTTCTCTAACATGACTACTAAACAATCAACAGTAGGGAGAATTTCATTATCATCTAGAAAAGTTAACCTCCTCCTCCAACCTCATTTTCATCTAGATGATCCACTGTATGATCCTTCATCCCTCTCTAGATTTCTCAAAATTCTCAAAAAACATATCCTAGTGATTTCATACTCATCACATCTACTACTAAATTCCTACTCCCCAGAGTATAATAGATCTCAAAATCGTATTCATGGGGAAACATTATCAAGTTTTATTGTCTCATATTCATATCTTACTGTGGTAAAATATAAATAAATATATTATTATCAATAAAAACTAAAAATCATTGACTAATGTCCTAATGAAACAATAGATTCAAATAAAAACCCAACACAACCAAATTGAGATCATGGGTTTCATAACTATTATTTTGGAGACATAACTTCTTTAATGCATATTATATAACCTATCGATGTTACATAAAAATATGAGGCCACCAAATATGTTATATGATATAATACTCCTCAAACATCATCCCATCCTAAATAATTTAAATAATGAGAGATATGATCATCCCCACCTTTTGTATTGGAATTATTCCTAACACTAATCATTGTATAATATGGTTTAGTATTTATTAGATAACGATTTCAATGGTCATATGACCCAATATCATTCATTCACCAACTACCAATAATGATCCCTTAGATCGAGGAATCTATAAATATTTTTTACCTTCTTGGTTGGTGATAAAGAAACAACAACCATGATCTTTGGTAGATCCACTACCATATCCTTTAAACACAACACATGCTAAAATAAATGTATCAGTAACATCCAAAATAAGAACTTGTAAATACAACAATAAATTAGATGGTGTATATGGCCTATAGAATGGAATGAAAGATATCATCATGCTCTTTATATGACATCAAGAATAAGAGTATTTCACTTATGACCATGGCCACGAGCCTATATAAGAGCTCAAAAAACACAATGTTCTTGAGTTCCATTAATACGGTTCGGGAGTGTTTAAAATTAAAATAAATTACAGAAAACTACAAGTGTGTTCCCAAAACCTAAAAGATATATTTGTGGTATATTACTACCTTAATCTCATTTAATGATATTCAGACTCTATAAAACCCTTTGAAATCTAGCTGTCTATCATAAATTGGATGAATTGAAAGCTGGTTCTCAAAAAAGTGTAACGGTTATTAACAATCCCCAAATTCATGTTCTATTAAATTTTATAAAAGTTCATTACACTCTACAAATTTATAATGAATAAAAAAATATCACCCTATGCTGACACTTTAAGTTGAATAAATCCTTTTTTCATCATGTTAGAAACCAGAATCCTCAGTGCGCATAGTTTGAATAGTGTCATCTAATCAAGAACCAACTATATATGGGAGGCACTATTGTATAGTTGGATCCCAAAATCTATATGATGTTAAGGTGATAAATCAATAACCTTACTAGATAAAACATTGTTGAACTCCTCAACAACTCTTTAAATCATAAACTAGTGGGCCCTCACTAACTCTAAGGATAATTCAATAAACTAATAAAGAAAATGATTTGAGTATTAATGTTCCATATGATACACCAATTTACAAAAAAATTGCACATTATCTGAAATCTTCATAAAAAATACCCAATATAAGAATTAATAATCATGTTCATGGGGTTTAACCATTTTATGCAAAAAATCATATGGTTGTATCAAAAGAAAAAAAGAGTCCCCATATAAGTGATAATACCCCATCATCAGATCAAAACCAGATAACACGTCATTAAAAATCATTTAACGTCCCACTAGAATATTCAACACCATTTTAATGTTTGGCATGTTTTGTTTCAACAATACTCTATAATTTATTATGATTTTGGTGATGAAAATACCATGGTTTTTTTATTAATGATTTTACATTAACTGTAATTTAGGGAATTAATATTATTTTTTTATTCAAAAATTATTTTCAGGCTTATGATTTGAATGAAATATTTATTAAAAGTCTTCAGGATATGTTTTTGAGAATTATAGAAACATTTTTCAAACCCAACATGGTTTTGTTTAACAAATGGAATCAACCCAATGCATTTTACAATGCGTATGGATTGTGATCTCTATGTTTTTATTCAACCTCTTGCTAGAGAAAGAAAATATTGTTTCTTAACCCGATGTTTAGATCAATACATATGGTTAATCGAATTTATTTTATTAGAAACGTATGTTTAAATTACCTTACCTTTAAAAGGAACATTACATTCAAAAAGAAACTAAATTATCGATAAAGAACCCAATGTAAGTAATTAACCTTATGTTCTAAAGAGAAACATATGAATCATCATCATTACATTTATGATCCACCCTAAATTTTTATCCTTAAATTCAAAAGATGAATGCTACATATTTTAACTCTACATGAAGTATTTTTCACTATATAAAGGATCCATCTGTTTTACTTTTCAACGTCAGAGATTTACTTTCACAATATTTTCCCTGTTTTCTACAAAGAACTTGATAGAGTTATAGGATATTTTAAAGCTCATTATTTTAATATTTTGAAGATCTTTTTACTTGACTAAAAGAACTGTATTAAATAGATAATTTTACTACTATTATTATGTGAATGTACGGATCCCCTGGAAAATTCAATTTGGAATTTATACAGTTTATCCGGAATCTTTTGTGGATCTTGAATTTTAGAAGTAGGAGGCTCATTATATATATCTTCTAGTATTATTTTCATTAAATGATCAAGAGTGAAAAATATTTTTATTATTATTCAATATTTCTATTTATTATATACGTCGTTCTACAACGAACAAACGACTCAAGAAGATGAATACACTATAGTGACATACATGTACAATTTTTTAAGTGTGTTTTTAATATCTTTTTGTTTTTATTATTAAAATTAAAGATATCATATTCTACCATATCTCTTTAGACTAATTTCATCTTGAAGACCGTCTTTTTGAAGATGAAGAAGAAGAAGAAGAAGAAAAAGAAGGAGAAAAATAAGATCCATCAATTGTCTGTTGTGTGTTGTTGCAACTCTGAAGATTAATCCCTTTCAAAAAAATCAAATTCCTTTTTGATTTATTTGATTTTTAACTACACATACATAGTTGAAGTGGAGTGTCATCTTCTCAATATAAGATATGGATAATATATCCTCTTTTTGGAACTATAAGACTTTATTTTTTGCCTTAATTATAATGGTTTCAACTGCCTACACTCAGTTGATTGAATTTAGTCCTTATGATAAGAGAGCCATACTAGTGAAATTCAACATGCTCGTAGAGAGATCTTTTGGTGGAGTGGAAAAAAGGATTTTTGTGCCCCGAAAAACTATAAAAATTAATGTATTTATTTTATATATTCCTCTCCTTATTCTCCAATCATAATTAAAACATTTCTTATTTACTCTAATTAATAGATGGTGTTTAAATTATGAGTTTTAAAAATGTTTTTTAAAAGAAAATGTTCACCCAATATTGTGTGTTTTTTATATTCCAACCAAAAAATTGGTATAATAGGGTATAATTTGGATACATCTATAGAAATATTAATTTTTAATGGTCTATATAGTTATGGGAATTGATGAACCCAGAAAAGGGGTGTCCAATGTTCGTGCTCCGTACTTCAATGGTGAAAAATATGGGTGCTAGAAATCAAGGAAGAACATTTATTTAAAAAATATTATATTTAGAGTTTATTCAATGAATAATACTCTCTATAATATTTCTTATAAACAAATAACATGGGATGCTGCAACCGAAGCTGGATATGATATAAATTCAAATGCTACGATTGCAATTATCTGCAATCTTAGAAAAGATGAATTCAATAGTGTATATTAATGTCCAACAGCTTCTGAGAAGGGGAAAACTATTGTAGTTTCCTATAAATTAACATATGATATAAGAAATATGTGGTATGCAACAAGAATGATAACATTTGAAACATTCAAAATTTTTGATGGAGAAATCTTCACACAGATGAATGGAAGGCTTGTAGAAATTATCAATAATATTATGGAATTAGATAAACCTATCAAAAATTATGATCAACCATTGAAAGTACTGAGAGTACTAACTTTTAAATATAATTTCATATCTTTTATTATTCAACAATCATCACATGTCAAAGATCTGACAATGAAAGAAAAAATTTGGACGTTGATGATATACCAAGATGAAATGCAAGCAGAAGCTGAAGATCATAAAAGTATTGTAATAAATTATAATACGGATCTGAAGGTAACATCTAAAAAGAAAATATAATTAATAAGGAAAGAACTTATAAAAGAAAATAATTTACATTCATCTAATTCTAAAATGAAACTCTCTCAATTAGCTAGAATGTTTTGAAAATTATATAAGAAGAAAATATGATTTAGAAATCCCTTCAAAAAGGATGAGAAAGACTCAAGAGAAGTAAAATTCTATGAATACAAACAAATTGGGCCATATCCAACCACATTTTCCTCACTTAAAATATTAAAAGAGAAATAAAAATAAGAGATATCATAAAAATGATGATTATGAATGTAAAATCAAAATAGTAATGAATGCTACATGTATTATTTCTAAAGACTCCAGCATCTCATCAAAATATGATTTAGAAATGGAAGAATTAAATATGAAAGACAATATGTGTTTCATGGCATAGTAATAAAAGGTAAAAACATAGTATTCATCAAATTATAATTCTGATTCAAATTGTTCAAATGATAAATTGGAAACCAACTGAAAAAATGCTAAACGATAAATATTACTGATTATTAAAATAACACAAATCATTAAATAATATTCATAATGTAGTTTTATGAGATAGAGATTCCATGATAAAACAACATAAAGAGTTATTTGATAAATTTAAATAATCAAAAATAATGTTCCTTGGTCATGAGAATAATATTATAGCATTACAAGATGAAGTTGAAACTTATAAATGTGGTTCACTTTTATTAAAATAGGAAAAAATATTATGAATTAAATTCTTGGAAATAATTTCATTTAAATGAAAGGATTTGGTATAGGAAGTAAGTGTGAAAATTATAAAATGTATAAGAATTATTGTGTTCCTAACTTAAAAATTGTTACTTTCCATTTATGAGGAAAAAAGACATATAAAAAATAGTTTTTATTTTAAAAATGTTCAATTAAGTGGAATCAAAAGATCTTTTATTTGAAAAAGTGTATCTGAAGAAAAATGGTATGAGTTACGGAAAAAAAATTAGGTCTAGATTCCCAGATATCTGCTAGATAACACTTCTGGAACCAAGAAGATATGGGTACCAAAACCAAAATTTGTTTAAATAATTTTTAATTTAAAAGGACCGAGAAAATAAATTATATTTGGTTTATGGACAGTGGCTATTAAAGGCATATGAGTGGAGATCCATCAAATTTTCAAAAAAACTCAAATGGATGGAAGATTTTTCACTTTTCGTGATTGTGTTAATGGGAATATAAATAAAATTAGAACCATTGGAGATCAAAAAATCATATCAATCAATAATATACTTAATGTAAAACTATTGAATCACTATCTGATAAGTATTTCACACCTTTTTAATGATGATTTTTATGTTTATTTCTCTTATAAATCATTCTCGATATTGAAAAATAAAATTTTAAATTTAGAGCACCTATAAATAATTATGTTTGTACTCAGAACATACATTCCCTATGTACACAAGAAATGAACTTTTTATCTACTAAGACAAGTGAGACTTGGATCTCGCATAGGAGACCCTATCATTCTTATATTTATTCTATATATAAATTTCCTAAGAAATAGTTAGTTTATGAATTACCTTGTCAAAAATTTCGTGATGATGAATCCTGTGATTCATGCCAAATTAGAAAGAAACACAAGTCTTCCTTTAAATCTTTTAACAAAATCTATACATCAAAACCTCAAGAACGTATCCACATGGTTTTGTTTAGACCATCCATATTAGCAGGTTTGGCTGGTAAATTATATTTTTATGTTGTAGTTGAGGATTATTCGAGATTTACTTGGGATTTTTTTCTAAATCATAAGAGTGAATTTTTCTAAATTTTTAATTTTTTTTTGTAAAATTGTTCAAATAGATAATGGTTTTAAAGTAGTTTTATTATAAATTGATCGTGGTGGTGAATTTGAGAATAAAGAATTTAATTATTTTTTCTCAAATATTTTTATTAAAATATCTATTTTAAACCATGAACTCCTCAACATAAATGAATTGTGGAAAGAAGAAATAAAATTATTTAAGTAATGGCTTGGACTATGCTGAATGAATACAACCTACCAACCTATATTTGGGTACAAGCTATAAGAATATCCTGATATATCATGACTAGAGTATTAATTTGGCCTATTTTTAGAAAGGCGCCTTATGAACATTGGAATAACTGAAACAACAAGTAAATTAGTTTAATGTTTTTGGATGTATTGTATATATATTGAACACCACGGATAATATTGGTTTTTTTATCCAGAATCTGATGAAGGAATATTTTTGGGATATTTTTCAACTTCTAAAGATGATAAAGTGTTTAATAAATAGTCAAGGATTAATAAAGAATTAGATCATGTGATATTTGATTAAACTAACCCTTTAATGAAGAAAACAGATCAAACTAATGAAGGTACTAACTCTTTTGAAATCATACGACTAGAAACACATAAAAATGATTTTGAAAATAATATTAACAAAATTCAGTCCAGTTCAGAAGAACATGAAACTGAAAAACCTGAAAGTGTATTACCTAAACAAGCTATATCTCTAAAATGTTATCCTTTATAAACTATTATAGGAGGCCAATATACAAGAATTAAAATTAGACTAAATATAAGAAAACATAGAACCTAAAATTATTAAAGAATCATTAGAAGTGTAATGTTTGATGTTAACAATGTAATAAGAGATAAACTGGTTTAAAAGAAATAATGATAGGAAACTTATAGGGAGACCAGCCGAAAATCCATTCATAAGAACCAAGTGACTTTTTTAAACAAATAGGATTATAAAGAGATTATCACTAGGAATAAATCTAGATTAGTATCCAAGGGTAATTAAAAAGAAAATTAAAAGATTATGATGAGTCTATTCCCAAATATCTAGATTAGAATCCAATAGCCTCCTTAAATCATATTCATATAAAATGAATTATAATTATATTATATGAATGTTAGATCTACCTTTTTAAATGGTTATTTAATGAAGTATTTTTTATTTAGAACAACCTCATGATTTTAAAAATCCTCAAAATGAAAACTCTGTTTTTAAACATACTAAATCTTTTTATGTCCAAAAACAGGAACCTAGATCTTGGTATGATTGATTAAGTTCTATTATTTTGAAGACTAATTTTACTATTGTTTTGTCAGATCCAACAGTCTTTAGAAAAAAAGATTTTTTATGTTTTATTAGTTCTAATTTAAGTTGATGATTTTATTTTTTTATCAACTAATAAAATTATTTGTCATGATTTTTAAAATATACTAAAAAAATAATTTGAAATGACTATGATGGGAGAATTAAATTCTTTTTAGGATTTTAAATTTATAAAAATGATTATGAAAATATTTTAAATTATGTTAAATATATTATATATTTACTGAAAAATTTTAGGCTTGAAAACAACAAGACATATAAAACACTCATTGTACTAATATAAAAAAATGATTTGGATAAATCTTAGAAACCTGTAAACAACAATATATATTGAGGTATGATTGGTGGTTTGTTATATCTTACTAATAGAAGACCATAAATTACGTATTTGGTATGTATTTGTACAATATTTCAATCAAATTCAAAAAAATATCATCTTAATGCAATTAAAATAATTTTTAGATATTTAAAAGCAACTTTTTCTCAATCTCTTATTTACCAAAAAAATCATAATTTTAGTTTATTTTCATATTCAGATTTTGTATTTGGAGGGTGTAGATTAGATCAGAAAAGTACGTGAGGAACCTTTCGATTTTTATTGGAAAAAATAATTTCATGGTCTATTAAGAAGAAACACTCAAATGCCATATAAACCGTTGAGGCCGAATATATATCTGCTAGCAGTTTATGTGCACATGTTTTGTGGATGAAAACTCTCTATTAGGTTTTGGTATACAATTTAGTAATATTCCTATTTAATATTATAATACTAGTGCTATTTATATTTCTATGAATCTTATATGTTATTCTAGAACTAATAAAAATTATATAAGGTATCATTTTTTAATAGATCATGTTTTCAAAAATTATATATCTTTAGAATTTTTGAATTCTGAATATTAAATGGAAAATATTTTACTAAATCACTTCCCAATGAGAGATATAATTTTATTAAGATGGAGTTAAGTTTAATTAATTTTAACTAAGAGTTATATAATTTAATAATTATTTATATCTAATAAATTTTTTGGATGATTTACTTATTTTTATTTTTATTTTTTATTTATTTAAATGGTATTGTTTTAAATATTAATATTTCTTTTTTTTAAAAAAAAATCATAATTATCTAACATAATGTCATTAGAAAAATTTTTATGCTAGAATTTTTTCTCTAACCAAAACATTTCATCATCCCTTACCTTTGTGTCTCTCAAACCATTTCTTCTATTGAATCATTCATCTACCTTCGAAACCCTAGAACCGAAGAACCACAAATAGTTTGATTTTCAGAAATAGGAAAAACCAAGAGAAATGATGAGAGTGAACCTAGTAACCTAAAGCACCAGTGAGTTTCTTCAAGAAGGATTCTATACTGAAAATTTGCTGATTTTGAGTCGTGGTATCAGACCAATCAGTTTTTTAAAAAACCTCTCTCATTTCAAGGTCAGGAATTTCTTTTTAACATTGTAAATACAAAACTCATTTATGAGATATAGTTTAAATATCCCTTTAAAAGTGTTCAGTTCAGTTTTTCTGAGACTGGAGACATTATTTCTATAAAAAGTAGAGTAGAAGGCATTTTCAATTTCATATGTAGAAATGGATATAATTGTGACATCTCTAAATGAAGGTATTTTTTATTTCAATCAAGATGACATGTTTGGGGATATTATTTTTCTTCTGTTTGGATCAACTCAAATGAGAAATCTGTTTGATAAGGACCATGAGGCTGACCAAAAGGTTTTGGTTAAATTTATTCATACTATAATATCCCCATGAATAGATGAGATGGAGAAAGTCTTATATCCATACCAGTATATTATGTTATTGTTTATAAGAGAAATCAATTTGAATTTTAAAAGGAATCTGTTGAGTTATTTAGGCTATTTTGGTCAATCAGAAGTTCATATGTCTTTTTATACTTATGAATGGATATTTTATTTAATTTTTTTAGAAGAAATATTGTTCGTGTGTTAATATGAAGAGATAAATCTCATCACAATAATGTATTGAAGGATGGTACTCTTTGAAAATTTATCTTCTACTAGAGGACAATGAAAGGATATCTTATACTAGTTGCTGTAGACGGCCAAAAAAAGTTAGGATCATTTTATTGGGGGGATCAAAGTACTATGGGTAATGATGAGATTAGAGAATATAGATCTAAAAGAATTTACAATTAACAAATAAAAATTGTTATTCTATAGTGAAGAAGAATAATTGGGAGAAAAAGTTACATAGGAGTTGGTCATGGAACAAATGTACAGAGATGAAACACCAGTTGGAGAACCTATGTTTGGGTCAAGTGGAGCTATTATATCAATTAATTTAGAAGAATTGGTTCTTGAAGAATACCAATAGGTTTAAAGTATCATTTGATATTTATAGGATGCAGCTATTGTAGTTGATCAGTAATAAGATTCAACTGTTCAAGAAGATGTTTTCCAATAAGAAGTTCTTCAAGAAGAACAACAGATGCTCAGATTAGAAAATATGGCTGCAGAATTTGTTGAGAATCAATATTTCTTTGTTTTTGGTCAACTAATTGAGAGACTCGAATATATTTTTGGATTTAAGATAAAGGTTTTTGAAAATTTATCATTCTCTAGTGAAAAATCAGTTGAAAAATAAGTAGATATGTCTGCTTAAAATTATTTAGCAGTAGTTAATGATGAGAAGTCACAAAATCATGATAAATGAACATTTAATTCATTAATAAGTCATTTTTATAAGGACCTAAATTTAAAACATTACATAATTTTGAATTAAATAAATAATTCACATTGAGGATCTATTCAAGTTAAGAGTTTTAGAGAATTAGACCATAATTATTACATTAAATCTCAAAAAATACAAAGATGATACTTCTACACAGTTTCAATTTTTTTCAAAAAAAACAAGAACTCTTGAAAAAATATTCATGTCTAGTTTCATGTTTAAGACAACATGACTTTTCCATGATCCCATCCTTGACATTATTCCACATTATGTCCTGTGAAAATTATTTCAAAAAATTGGGATGAGCATAAAAATCCCAGTAAGGGATACATAAAGAAGGAAAACTATTACTTTTTCAGAACAACAAGTAAACCATGAATACATTAACATAAGTAATATTTTCACCTTTATAAATTAGTAAATACTCTTTACTGAATAAAATATCACTACTTTCCCTTTTGTAACTAAAATATTACCATAAACCTATATAAAGAACATATAACATATAAAGGTAACTTGGAACATAAAAATACTTAAATGTAATAACCATATGGTCGACATACACACATATCACTAAATGGAATATCCATACGGCCAACTTTCCATACCCAATTCATTGGAGGGTATAATGTAACCACCCGTCCGATTTTATCATGGCACCACCCGTCATTTGGTTTATCACGTAACCAACTGTCAAATGTCTAAGTACCATTATAAAATCAAAACACATAAAAAAAATATAAAGGAAGGAAAAAATTTATAAATTTCAATCACAATATTTCACTTAAATATATTGACATACAAAAATACATTATCAAAACCATTTTCAATACCAAAATACATAAAAGATTATATAGTATTTATTTCCCTTGAAAAAAAACATTACTGCTTTTTAAGGAAGCCCAAGAAAAAATAATACTCATGGAAAAGGAAAGGTCATTGTCACTGGTTAAGTTAAAAGAAACATTCCTTTTTGTCGTTTAGTAAAACACTTCGTAGAAAAAGATTCACTTTGAAAAGTCAAGGGTGTTTATACAGTGTATAAAAGAAAGTAGTGTATTAAAACAAAATATGCCTCAATGAAAGGAGATTGAGATAAAGTCTCTTACAATGATCATTTTGTAAATAAAATAGATTTATTATGTGTATTAAATAAAAGTACACATAAAGAAAGTATAAATATAGGATAGGACATAATCATAGCATGGCATAATATAAAAGTTTTAGATTAACCCAAAGAACAATAATTGGGTTAAGAAGTTCATGTACCTCGTGTTTGACTTGACCCGTTCGTTCTTTAATATCCTAAATAATAAACTAAAGTTAATTTCTACTTGTATAATAAATTTTTTTAAAGTTTATTATTCCTTTTATATCACTTATTACAATTTTATAAACATTATGTAATCATTCAAGTTAATAATGTTCGTTTTGTCGATATTTGGTACATGAGTCACAAATGAACACCATATGGTTACAAGTTGTTCACATGGTCAAAATTTCATTATATCGAGAATGATATTCATGATTTAGATATCATATATATCATATATATCCAGTATATACATGTATTCATAATCGTACATAACATTTGGAGGTAAGAAATGAAATGCACTGTTCATGGAGACGGTAAGTCGTACGTACGCATAAACACTACTTCCATTTATATTTCTTATTTTAATAGAATTAAAAAATAATTATACATAGCTATATTATAATTCTAGTATAATATTATATATCATACCATTAACTCTATCCTTTATACATCCCACATATGGAATGAATGAGTCATATCACTTTGAGGGGGCGGTAGTCCGCACTTCCTCAAGTGAAATTATCGTGTTTACAAAAAATGGAAACCATAAAGGTATGATATAAAAGAAAAATACCGAAGAATAAAGAAAACATAAACATAATAGATATCATATATAAATATATTGTCATCTTAATGGCCACCATGAGATGTGGTAGTAGATAATTGAACAATCATCATTTCGTGAGGCGTTAGTTTTCCATCCATAGAAACAGTATGTTTTTCACCTGTTAGATGGAAGTGTGTGTAAGTGTAGTTCAAATAATTATCATAACAACATCCTAGTATATTGAGGTTACTGTTGTTGTTATAAAAAATGAATAAAATAAGTTTAGGGGTTGGATAAGTAAAAAAAGAAAATAATTTAAAAAAAACCATTACATTTAAGTTGGGTAACTTCCTTTGGTTTGAAATAAATGGAATTCTTGAAGTGCCTTCTGCCTAAGGTAAGGATTATAGGTGGAGGATATGGATATAGGGAAATTAATTTGGTAGAAGTTTGATAATCTAAAAGGCTTTATAGGTGCGAGGAATTGGTTAGAAATGGTCTCCTTTTATAATGGGTACGAGGGGTTCTTTTTGAAAGTGTGAAAATATTATTTTATTATATAATTATATTAAGTTTCTAAAGGTCAAAAAATAATTATAGTCAAATATAAGATGACTCATAGTCACAATAAAATCATCTAATAATAATTGGATAGGTTTGGTATGTTATTTAAATATTTATAGTCTTATTTATTTAAATTATTTATTAATGAGGTAAACACTGCATCATTATTGTGTCATAAATAATTTAATTTATTCAATGTCTAAAAAATATAAAAAAATACCATGATGTAAGAAATATTTTTATATTTCCAATGAATATTTATAGTCAAAAATATTAGTTATATTACAACATATAAAAATTAATTTACTAAAATATTTTTGTTTATGTCACTTTTGTCTTTACTTTAAGTTAATTAATCTAAAATTTCATTATCATTTATAAGTGGCTCCATGGGGTCCCAAAATCGACCCAAGGATGACCATGGTCGGCCATTACATATCTAATAAGGTTAGTACAAGTTATAAGGTAGTTGTTAATAATTATAATATTCTTTTGAACTTGAATTACCCTATTTACCTTTAACCGTGGTAAATAAAAGTCAAAAGTTACAATTCACCAAAAATTATTTTCATCTTATTGAACCAAATTTTACATAATAATAACAACCATGTATGTAGGATTTTATAAATTAAATTCATAGAAGTGGTAAAATTTTATTTAAATGAAAAATTCAGTTTTTTTAACAATTACTAAGTGGTTTCACTATTCATCAAAATTGAAGTTTTTCAAAAAAATACCAAAAATTCATCCTAAGATATATTTGATATTCCGAATTCAAAAATGATCTATCTTTTACCAAATTCTAAACATATAAGTTTCATTAATTAATTTAAAATTAATTACTATTGTTAAAACAAATAGTTTGTTTTCATGAAATAATAACTATCAAAAGATTGACACTTGTTTATGTCCAATTTCAATGTGAAATTAATTACAATGACCAAAATTTGATTAAATGATAAAAATATATTCCATTTAAACTTTAAAACCAATTAAAAAGATATTATAACTATATAAATAAATTAGATTAAAATGAAATTTTGAATTAAAATACAACATTTTTCACTATTGATTAAAAATGAACATTATCGGAAAAATTCCAAAAATTTACACAGAGTAAATTTTGATGTCCCCATTCTAAAAAAGGATTTTATTTTTTCAAATAGAATGTATTTATGTGACCAAAACTATATTTAAAGAGGGTTCTCCATTAAAAGGTTGTAAATCGACCTTTTAATGTAAGTTATGATTAAAATTAGATCCATTCACATTTTAAGCCTCTAAATTTTATTAGATAAAAGTAAATACATTTAATAAAAATTTATAATCATATTTTAGTTACTTTTTTTCATTCCTGTCAGTACAAAGGCTAGTATTTGAATTCTATTTAAAATAATAATATTATATTATTAGTGTGCAATGTAAGATTTCAATGAAACTCATTATTGTGTATCGTGTACGCTATCGAACATAAAGACCCTTTTAATGTAAAACTAATATTTAATTCAAAAATATTAATAAATATGAAAATCTATTATCCTTCATTTACCTGAGATGTTACATCCTTCCCCGTTTTGGAAATTACATCCTCACAATTTTTATTCACTTATCAAAATAAGTGGGGGTATTTATCCCTCATTGAATTTTCAGATTCACATGTGGCATCTTCAACCATATGGTTTTTCCACAAAACCATTACCTGGTGAATTACCTTATTCTGCAAAAATTTCTCTCTACAGTCAAAAATCTGGACTGGTTGTTCCTCATAAGATAGATTCTCTTCCAACTGAACTACCTCTGGGCTCAAAACATGATATGGATCTGGTGTATACATTCTCAATATCAAAACATGAAAAAATTGTGTACCTCGGAGAAACATGGAGGTAAATCCACTTTGTATGCAACTGATCCATCTTTCTCTAGGATTTAATAAGGTCCAATGAACCTCGAACTCAACGTTCCCTTCTTACCAAAACACATCACACTTTTCCATTGAGGAACATTGAGAAAGACATGATCACCTACCTCAAAATAAATATCTTTCCTCCGGTTATCCGCATAACTTTTTTGTATTCTATGAGAGTTTCTCATGTGCTTTTAAATAAACTAAACTTTATTTACCATATCTTCTAACAATTATGGTCCCATCATATTCCTTTCACCTACAATATCTCAAAAAGTTGGAGTTTTACAACGCTTTCCATATAATGCCACAAATGGAGCAATCTTTATAATGGAATGAAAAATGTTATTATAAGAAAATTGAACCAAAGAAATATATTGGTCCCAAATTCCCAAGTAATCTAGTGAAAAAGCATGTAGCATATCCTCCAAGGTCGGAATTGTTCGTTCTGACTTCCCATCTGATTGAGGATGAAAAGCTATACTAAATTTTAATTCAGTACCCAATGAATTCTGAAGGCCTTTCCAAATGTTAAAAGTAAACCTAGGATCACGATCCGATAAAATGGAGAGGGGAACTCCATGAAACCTGACTATCTATTTAGCATACAACCGAGCAAGTTGATCTAGATAAAAAGTATCTGGAATAGGAAAGAAATGATCAGATTTAGTCAATCGATCTACTATATACCAGATTGAATTATTACCTCAAGATGTCTTCGATAATCCCATAATGAAGTCCATGGATATATTATCCCAATTACTCTCTATCACTAGTAAATACTAAAGAATCTATTTTGGTAATTGCCGCTCTGCTTTAACCTGTGGACAAGTCAAACACTTCATAGTAAAATCAGCAATATCTCTTTTCATTCCATCCAAACAGTAATACTCCCAGAAATCTTTGTACATCTTAGTACTATCAGCATGAACTGAAAAAAGAGAACTATGTGCATCACATAACAACTCATTATTCAAATGTGAATCACAAGACACACATAATCTCTTCCCAAACCTCAAAACACAATCATTACCAACATTAAAATTAGGAAACTTACCCTTCTGAACCACATATACCTTTTTCTGTAACTCACTGTCTTCTTTCTGCGCTTGGTTTATTATATCTGATAGAGATGATTTCACTGACACCTGAAACAAAACAGAATAATTTCCTGCACCAACAACTTCTATGCCAAAGTTCATCACATCGAAAACCAAAGGATCTCATTCCCAATATATCATGGTTAATGAGACATTACTTTTTTGACTCATAGAATCAACCACTTTATTTTCTTTTCATGGACTGTAATGGATCGTGCAATCATAATCCTTGATTACTTCCTGCCATCTCTTATGTCTCATGTTCAATTATTTCTAAGTGAATATATACTTTAAAATTGTGTGGTCAGTATATATTTCACATTTTACTCCATACAAATGATGCCTCTAAATTTTTGAAGCAAAAACAATAGCAACTAATTCCAAATCATGTGTATGGTAATTTAACACATGTGGTTTCAACTGACGTGAAGCATAAGAAATTACCTGATCATTATTCATAAGGAAACATCCATGTCCGTTCAATGAAACATCACTGTAAATAAAAAACTCACCATTTCTGGAAGGCATTTCCAAAACTGGATCATTCACCAATCTTCTTTTCAATTCATGAAAACAATCATGGCATTATTTTGTCCAAATAAACTCAACACCTTTTCGAGTTAACATATTCATTATACTAGATAACCGTGAAAAATTCTCAAAAAACCTCCATTAATGACATCCAAAACCAAGAAAACTACAGATCTTGGTTAGATTTGTGGGTCTTGTCCATTCTTTAACAACTTTTGTTTTAGCATGATCAATAAGTATGCCATTTTTTGAAAAAATGTGACAAAGGAATGAGATGTTTTGTAACCAAAACCCACATCTGCTGAATTTACCATAAAGTTTATTTTCTTTTAATGTTTGTAATATGACCCTTAAATGACTTTCATATACCTATTTACTTTTAGAATAAACCAAAATATCATCAATGAACACAACCACAAACTTATCCAAGAACTCATGGAAAATTTCTATTCATAAGATCCATGAATACAGCAGGTGCATTGGTTACCCCAAAAGGCATAACTACAAATTCATAATAGATATATCTAGTGTGGAACACGGTCTTCAAAATTTATAATTTTATTACTTTCAACTGATGGTACCCCGATCACAATCCAATCTTCGAAAAATACTGAGCTCTCTGGACCTGATCAAACAAATCATCAATATGAGGGAAAGGATACATGTTTTTAATACTGATTTTATTCAATGCTTTATAATCAATGAAATACCTTATTGAACCATCATTTATTTTAACAAAACAAGACAGGATAACCCCATGGTGATGTTCTAGGTCGAATGAAACCTTTATCTAAAAACTCTTGAAATTGCATCTTTAACTCTAGAAGTTCAATTTGAGCCTTTTGATAAGGGGGTTTTAAAATTGGATTACTATCAGTAACTAAGTCAATAGTAAATTCAACTTCTAGATAAGTATTATACTAGGAAACTCATTAGAAAAAACATTAAGATACTCATTTACCACTGGCACATCATTAATCTCAACACTTTCTTTATTTTCAACAATATGAGCATGGTATCATTCATTTACACCTTTTACTAGTTTCTCATCTTCCTAATATGTTATCAAAAGAAAGGGTTCATTCTTGTACACAAACTGTAAATATTTTTAAAATGAAACCACTCAAGATTTTCAATCAATCTTAGAATGATAAACAGACAACCAATCCATGCCCAAAATAACATCAAAATCTTCTAGAGGCAAAACAATATGGTTTGTAGGTTGATTTTTCCCATACAAAATGACAAGAAGGTTCTTTTGTTTTATTTTTGTCTTAGCATTTCCTCCAAGTGTTTTTACCATAAGTTATGTATTAATATCTTGAGATGGAATTCTCAATTTATTAGAAAACTTATTAGAAATGAAAGAGTGTGTAGACCATAAATCAAACAACACATTGGAATAATCTGAACAAACAAATAGTGTACCTCATACAACCTTGTTTGATGGACCAATATCTGTTGAAGTACTTAAAAAGGATTTCACCATCCCTTTCTTCTTGTAGTCTGGATACTTTACCTTAGTTGAGTTCTTTGTGGGACACTCATTTGCATAATGAACCATTTCATTACACTTAAAACATCTTATCGATGGATTTTCATTGCCTTCTTGATCATATTCCTTATAGTTACGAGCAATATGACCAGACATACCACAACAGAAACACTTTCCAGACTTTGATAAACATTCTCCAGGATGCTTTTTATCACACTTCTCACAAGTTGTATATTTAGTTTTCTTACCTCCAGGCTTATTTGATTAATTCTTTCCCTTTTCCTACCTAATGGACCTCTTATTCTATTGTTTTTCAACGAACACCTGATCATCAGAAAACTCCATTTCCACATTCTCCACATATCGAACAAGTTTTTCTTAACTTTTAAACTCCCGAGAGGCTAATGTTATTTGATATAGTGGGTTAAATCCTACGTAAAATCGAGTTATCTTACTATTAAGACCTCAAATGAAATTTGGTGCATACCTTGCGAGTCGAGTGAACTTTTCTTCATAAACAGCCACAGAGTCATCCTCCTACATCAATTCCAGGAATTGTTTTTCCATCCTAAGATGAACCACCTTATGAAAATATTTCTCAAGAAATATACTATTGAATTCATCCCAATCAAGAGAATCAATCTCCTCACTATCCCTGATAATTTTCACCATCGACCATCACTGATCCGCTTCACCTTCAAAACGGTAAATAGAAAGACTAACCTTTTGATGTTATGAATACCCCATAAAATCAAAAACATTCTCCAGTGCTTTAAGCCACCCTTCAGATAGCACAGGGTCAGATGATTCTCTAAATGATGGGGGATGATTCCTCATGAAATGTTCCGCTACTGATATGTTCCTCTGCGGTTGATCTGGCTGATCTCGTGCATGGATTCCACCAACATTTATAGCCTGAGTCCATTGTTCCATCACTACAACAAACTGTTCAGTTCCGATTCTGACCATCTCAGGTTTTTGATTTGGAAGGTTGTCTTCCTCCTGATTTCATACCAATATAGCTTCCCTCTTTCCTCTGCAGAAAACCATTCTAAACATAGAAATATATTAGGTGAAGCACCATGGTAATATTTAAATTCTATATCATTTCAAAATTACCATAAATTGATTTATGGACATTTATTTAACAATACCAAAACTTCTAAAGTTTCCTAAACCGGCCTCTAATACCAACTATAAGGACCTGGCCTTAAAACATTACATAATCTTGAATTAAATGTATGATTCACATTGAGAGGTTTTTAGAGAATTAGGCCATAACTATTACATTTCATCACAAAAAATACAATGATGACACTACTAATTAGTTTCCATTTTTTCACAAAAATAAGAACTCTTGAAAAAAGAGGCATGTCTAGATCCATGTTTAAGACTGTATGACTATTCCATGATCTCATCCTTGACCCTATTTCATATTATGTCCTGTGAAAAATATTTCCAAAACTTGGGATGAGCATAAAAATCTTAGTAATGGACACACAAAGAAGGAAAACTGTTAGTTTTTTAAAACAACAGGTAAACCATGAATACATTAACATAAGTAATAATTTTTACCTTTATGAAGTAGTAAATACTCTTTACTGAATAAAAGATCACTACATACCCTTTTGTAACCAAAATATTACCATAAAACCCATATAAAGAAAAATAACATATAAAGGTAACTTGGGACATAAACACACTTAAATGGAATAACCATACGGTCGACTTCCACACATATCACTAAATGGAATAGCCATACGTCCGACTTCCATACCCAATGCATTGTAGATTATAATGTTACCACACATCCTGGTTTATCACAACATCACCCGTCATTTGGTTTATCACGTAACCACACGTCAAATGTCCAAGTACCATTATAAAATCATAGCACATAAGACAAATATAATGGAATGAAAACTTTTTCACAATTCAATAAAAATATGTCACTTAAATATATCGACATAAAAAAATATATTATCAAAACCATTATCAATACGAAAATACATAAAAGAGTATATAGTATTTATTTTCCATGAAAAAAAAACATTACGGATTGTTAAGGAAGCCAAAGAACAAATAATAATCATGGCGGTAGAAAGGTTGTTGTCAGCACTTACATTATAAGAAACTTTAGTTTTTTTCATTTAGTAAAATGCTTCGTAGAAAAATATTCCCTTTGAAAAGTCAAGGGTGTTTATACAGCATATAAAAGAACGTCGTGTATTAAAACAAAATACGCCTCAATGAAAGGTGATTGAGACGAAGTCCCTTACAATGATAAATTTGTAAATTAAATAGATCGATTATGTGTATTCACTATAATTACACACAAATAAAGTATAAATACAAGATATAACATAATCATAGCATGACATAATTTAAAAGTAGGATATTAACCCAATAAACGGAAATTGGGTAAAGAAGTTCCCTTACCTCGTGTCTGACTTGACCCGTTTGTTCTTTAATATCCTGAATAATAAGCTAAAGTAAATTTCTACTTGATTAAGAACTTTTTTTAAAGTTTATTATTCTTTTTATATCACTTATTAACATGTTATAAACATTGTTTAATCATTCAAGTTAATAATGTTTGTTTTGTCGATATTTGGTACTTGAGTCACAAATGAACACCTTATAGTTACAAGTTGTTCACATGGTCAAAATTTCACTATATATAGAATGATAATCATGATTTAGATATCATATATATCATATATATTGAGTATATACATGTTTTCTTAATATTACATAACATTTGGAGGTAATAAAGGAAATGCACCGTTCAAGGAGACTATAAGCCGTACATATGCATGAACACTACTTCCATTTCTATTTCTTATTTTAATGGAATTAAAAAAAATTATACATATTTAGATTATAATAAAAGTATAATATCATATATAATACCATTAACCTTATCCTTTATACATCCCACGTGTGGCATGAATGAGTCATATCACTTTAAGGGGGCGGTAGTCCGCACTTCCTCAAATGAAATTATCGTGTTTACACATAATGGATACCATTAAGGAATTATATAAAAGAAAAATACAGAAGCATAAATAAAACATAATCATAATATATATCATATATAAATATAGTGTCATATTAATAACTACCAAGAGAGGCGGTACGAGATAATCGAACAATCATCGTTTCACGAGGCATTAGTTTTCCATCCACAGAAACAACATGTTCTACATCCATTAGATGGAGGTGAATGTAAGTGTAGTTAGAATAATTATCATAACAACATTCTAGTATATTGAGGATATTTTTTGCTATAAATAAAGTAATAAAAAGAGTTTAGGGGTTGGAGAAGTAAAATAAAAATAAAATAAGTTAAGAGAAACCGTTACCTTTAATTTGGGTAACTTCCTTTCGTTTGAACCAAAATGATTTGTTGAAGTGCCTTCTGCCTAAGGTAAGACTTCTAGGTGGAGGAGTGGGATGTAGGGAGAATAATTGGGTAGAGTTTGGACGAGACAAAAGGCTTTAGATGTGTGAGTAATTGGTTAGAAATGGCCTCTTTTTATAAGGGGGAGGAAGGGCTCTTTAGGAAAGTGTGAAAATATTATTTTATTATATAATGATATTAGGTTTTTAATTATTCGATGTCTAAAAATTATAAATAAAAATACCATGATGTAGGAAATTGTTTTATATTTCTAATGAATATTTTTAGTCAAAAATATTACTTATGTAACACCACATAAAAATAATTTTATGAAAATAATTTTGTTTATTTCATTTTTGCCTTTAAGTGAATTAATCTAAAGTGACGTTATCATTCATAAGTGGATTCATGGGGTCCAAAAAATAGACCCAAAGATGCCCAGGGTAGGACATTACTCATACAATAAGTTTAAGACAACTTTTAAGGTAATTTTGAATTATTATAATATTTTTTTACCTTGAATTACCCTATTTACCATTAACTACGGTAAATAAAAGTCAAAAGTTACTATTTAGCAAAATTAATTTCATCTTATTGAACCAAATTTTACTTACTAATAACAACCATGTATGTAGGATTTTCTAAATTAAATTCATAGAAGTGGTAAAATTTCATTTAACTGAAAAGTCAGTTTTTTAACTACTACTAAGTGGATTCACTATTCATCAAAAATTGATGTTTTTCAGAAAAATACCAAAAATTAAGCCTAAACTATATTTGATATTCCGAATTCAAATATTATGTCTATATTACCCAATTATAAACATATAATTTGAATTAATTAATTTAAAATCAATTCCTGTTGTTAAAACAAATAGCATGTTTTTAAGAAATAATAACTATCAAAAGATTGACACTTGTTTATGTCCAATTTCAAAGTGAAATTTATTCCAATGACCAAAATTGGATTAAATGGTAAAAATATATTCTAATTACACTTTAAAACCAATTAAAAAGATAATCTAGCCATATAAATAAATTATTTTAAAATGAAATTTTGAATTAAAATACTATATTTTTCACTGTTCATTAAAAAATGAACTTTATCAGAAAAATTCCAAAAATTTACACAAAGTATATTTAGATGTCCCCATAATAAAGAATAATTATATTTGGTCAAATATAATGTATTAAAGTGATCAAAACTATATTTAAAGAGGTTTTTCCATTAAAAGGTGGAAAATCGACCTTTTAATGTAAATTATGCTAAAAATTAGATTCATTCACATTTTAAGCCTCTAACTTTTATTAGATTAAAGTAAATACTTTTAAAAAACATGTATAATCATATTGTAGTTAGTTGTTTTCATTCCCTCCCATACAATTCATAGGAGTTTACTTCCATTTAAAATAATAATATTATATTATTAGTGTGCAACGTAAGATTTCAACGAAACTTGTTGTTGCGTATCGGGTACGCTATCAAACATAGAAACCCTTTTAAAGTAAAATTAATATTTAATTAAAAAATATTAAAAAATATGAAAATATTTTATTCTTAATTTACCTGGGATGTTACAATATTTATGATCTTGCGATTAAATTTAATAATGTTCAGGAAGAAAATTTTGTTGTTATGTAGGAGCTGGCGGCCTCAAATAAATCATTAAATGATTTGAAAAATTTATCAGCTACTAGGATGGATTTTGAGTCTCTTCAGTCTCAAAATAAAGAATTATAAGTGAATTCAGTCTCAATGAAATTTTTTTATGCTTTCAAGAGAGATATTTCAGATGAATATTGAAAAAATAGATCTAAATCTATTTCCAAAATAGATTTTTCATATTTGAAGTGGTATTTAACAATCTAATTTGAGTATCTTAAAACAAGTGATTCTCAAGATAGTGCTTCTTTATCTATTCATTCTACCTCTCCATATATTATTGGTATATTTCAATAAATACTTTATTTATAGATAATATTAATGACCGTCTACTGAACCTTTAGTGAAATAGTAACCCATTATCAGTTTTATTGTAAAATCATAGATATCTGATTGAGGAATTGACTTCAGGTGAACCCAGTATTATACTTTTACAGAAAAAATTCACATATAAGTTAAACCAATTTATATATCAAGTGGAAGGTTTTCATTACTTTCTGATTTTCAATATTGTTGCAAATATACATGTTTGTCAATATTTCAGGATTTTGATAATTAATTTGGGATATAATCTTTTGAAAAGGTTGCGGGTACATATAGAAGAGCCGCAAGAAGTGTTTTAAGATTATAAAATTTCTACAGAACCAGAAACTGAGCCAAACCCCAACCATACTCTTTTACCATTACCACATATGTTAGCTACCCTATTTCCCAGAAAAACTGAATATTTTATTTATACATATTTTGATTAATGATATATATTTATTCTTATTTTTTTGGTTTATTTTATTTTTCTATTATGTTTATGTAAAATTCTATAAATCTAATATTTTTATCTATACAGTGCATTCTAACATTCTGTTAATGTTCTGTGAAAAATTATAATTGTTTTAATCCTTTTTCAATACTTTCTTTTTGATATCAAAAAAAGGTGGAAAAATATGAAAAAACACAATATTTATTTTAATCATAATAATTCTATAAAATTGAATTATTTTACCTAAAATGTCTACAATATTCTAAGTTATTTTAATAATTTTATGGGTTTTTAGATCCTCAAAAAGGTGGATATTTTTGGGAATGCAATTTCTTAACAATGACCTATATTTTATGATAATTATGATTCTCACAAATACCCTTGTTTTTTTTCTAATTTTTTTACTTTAAGTGTATTTTAGTGAATAAATATACTTTTATTTATTTTCAAATTATTTTCATGATTCTAATTTACAATAAATATTTCTTAAAAGTGTTCATGATAATTTTTTAATCATTTTGGAAGAACTATTCATACCCTATGTGGATTAGCATCATGTATGGTACCAAACCTAGGATTTTTATAACGCGTATGAATCGCAATCCTTACGTTTATTCTTCAAAAAATTTCTTGAAGAAGATAGTATGGTTTCTCAAACCCATTTTTAGATCAATATGTATGGTTAATCAACCTTACATTATTTGAATTGTATAGTAAAAGTAACTCACATTTGAAAGGAACGTTACCTTTGGATAGAAAATAACGTATGGTTGAAGAACCTTATGTAAGTAATGAACCTTATGTTAAATTTTATATTCAACCCTATGTTGTCAACCTTATGTTAGAAAGATTCACACTACGTAGTTGAACCCTACATTTAGTGCTTTTCACCTTTTGAAGTAACCCTACGTTTGAATTTTCAATATGTAGATTTATTTTCGCAATATTTTTTGTAATTCCTTCAACAGACATGAAAAAAATGGGCTTTCAAAACATATTTTCAAGACCCTTGGCCTTGGGCCTTTAGGGTACGTAATGGGCCTCCCTCTACCCAGTCGAAAGAGGTCATTCCTTTAATAATAAAATGAGGCTTCGACCCCAACCTTTTAATATATATATATATATATATATATATATATATATATATATCTTCGAGTGTTTTTTTCTTTATATGATTGGGAGTGAATAATATTTTAATTATTATTAAATATCTTTGGTGATCATGTACACAGTGTTATAGAGAATGTATGACTCAGGAAGAGGGATACACTTTGGTGATGTACATGTTTAATTATATAAGTGTGTTGTTGCACTATTTTTTTTGTCGATCTTAAAATTGAAGATCTCTTGGGAAACCAGATCTCTTAAGAATTATTTCATATTGAGGGATATATTTTTAAAGAAGAATATCCATCAATTGTAGTTTCATGTTACTGCAACTAGAATGATCAATATATTTCATCAAAACCAATCACTTTTTGATTTATTTGAGTTTTGACTACTCGCACTCAGTTGAAGTGGACTGTCAGCTTCTCAATATATGTTGTGGATAATTGGTTCTCTATTTATAATGAGACGAAATTATTTTTAGTCTTAATTTTAAATGTATCAACAAATTTTTTATGTTTTTATAATTACAGTTTTTTGATAAGAGGACCAGACTAGTGAAATTCATGAATCTCATAGAGAGAGCATCAGTATGAGTAAACTTGGGGATATTTGTGCCCCGAACCACTATAAATATTAGTGTCTTATATTTTTGTTTTTTCTCAACATATTCTTTTATCAGACTTAAAAAAATACTTATTAGTGGTAATTAACATAGGGTCTTTAAATTCAGAATCATTGAAGAGTTTTTGAAAAGACATAATTGACCCCCCCTCTTTTGTGTTTTGTATATTCAGAACTAAAATTGAACTCAAATCCTCTCTACCTTGAGAGCCATGGAATAGACTAATGAAATTTCAAAAAAAAATTATAATTCATCAAATTAAAACGAGGTATAAAATATGGTAGAAGATAAATAGAGGGTACCTTGGATGATCATTAATCCCTCTAGAACTAAAAAATCAATGGATTGAAGTTACCCATATCTAGTTTCACTTCCTTACTAATAAATATTAGTTCAATGTATTCACTCGACCCTATATACCTAAAGGAAAGGGATTCCATGGGATTATCCTCTACCAGAACCATATACCATTTTTCGAACATAATAATGTTTCCAATAATATTTATACAACAAAAATGACAATTGATACTGTTATGGTTGAAATGAAACCAGGACTCTAACAAATTTTTCATCCATATTTTTATATGGGAACTGAAAGAACTGATATACATGCATCCAACAAAAATGAAATGTGGGTCTCGAGCCATTAGTAAGAGCACAAGAAACTCATGATATAGAAAATGGGATGGAAAATGTTGGGGATATCTCCCATCTAGTTGACACCTCAATTGTCCCTACACCTTTGATCCACCAGCAACGAGACTTCCCTTCAAGGAACCTTGATGGTTTCCCTATTTAGAAAATATAACTGATCATTCGTCCTCTTAATTACCTCATCCTTCTTCTATACCTCCATGTATTTGGACAATATAAATGAAGTGAACGCATATCAAATAACATAACACGTAACCCCATTCAATAATTAAGATCTATAATTATAATTTTAAATAGATGGTGGGTGATGAGAGTGAGGTCCCTAAATATAATATCAAGATCTAATCAGCTTAGGATCCCACGATCAATAGACATTATATCTTTCCTATTCTCCGCCAACATCATCGATGACATAAACAAAGCATGAAACTGATGTTCAAAATCATCCCATGAAACATCTACTTCTTTCTTGTACCCTAGATACAAGATCCACTACTTAAACATCAATCCCCATATCTAACTAATATCTATATATATACTTAGTACTCAAAATAAACTCTATATATCACATTGTCTCCAAATCATTGAAGATCCCCTTATACTAATATATCCCTTGATGATGGAACAATTACAATATATTTCACTCTATCTTGTTTTCTTTAGCATGTTTATACCTTCTATGGTCAACTATATTAACCTATATAACGTCTTTGTCATGAAAATGTGTGGACTACTGCCTCCACATAGGTAATTGATTCATTTCTCATCAAAATAATTTATGGATTTCATTTATTATGGATTAAATATTTATATATCATGTATATATCTTAATTATTTTACCTCTATTATAATATTTTATCTACCTTCATACCTTTTGATCCATTGGAAAATGGTAATTCCTCTCAAGCATGTCTATAGACTACCACCTCCATGAAGTGATGTGATTTTTTTTCATTTTCATTTTAATTGGATAGAAATAAAGATAAATTTCTTGAACATATGAGATATTTATAATATAATATTGATTATAAAATGAGGAATATTCATTTATCATTATTTAATTTCCTTCATATAAAAGTGGAAAATATAACTTGTGCATACATAAACATTACCATCTCCAAAGAGTTATTTAATTCATTTTTCATAAAAAATTTATACGAATAGATATAAATATGTATTAAATTATTAAATATTATATTTATTTAATTATTAGAAAATTTGAGATGAAGGAACCATAATCTATGTGCATAAAACATAACCTCTAAAATAAAACATATATAAATAAACGAAGTAGATAACTCAGGAAATAATGATGATAATTAATGATTTATAATGAATGGATGATAAGAAGTTATAAATAAATAATGAATTATATTTCTATTATGATTATTTTTCTAGTAAAGGTGTATAATAAATTTAAATTTATTATATTGGAGGTCAGACAGCTTATAAAGCACGACGACCTTGAGATAATGGATTTTATCTCAATTTACTATGACCAAGACAAGTATTATAATTATACACATATTTTAATTTTCATAGAGAGGATGCATAATATTGAGATATCATATCATTTATTATATTATAATATTTTGTTTGATGATTAATTACAATCCCCAGGTTTCAATGTGTTTTGATTCAATTATTTCTAAATATTTAAGGTTTTCATTTTGATTTATCTTTATTAGGAAATGTTTTAATGCTTTTCACCAATTTATTATTTCGATGGAGTATATAAATATAATATACATATTTTTCAATAATCTAGGATTTAATGAAATGGATTTATAGTACCATAGTAGTTTCAAGATTTTATTTCCTTTTGTATCAATATTTCAAATGTCCTAAGGGTTTTTCTGCAAATTTTTTTTATTGGAACATGTATGATGTTATACACATATATTCCGTTTTAGTTGTATATATTAAACTATTGATAAACTTTATCATGAATATCCTTATATTTAGGGTATCTAATGTTTTATTTTAGGTTATTTATGTCATGGAGTTTATGATTCAAATGTTACAATAGTCAAAATGGTTGAATGATAAATTCTCTCTTTTTTCCAAGATTTTTTATGATTAATATTTAAAGATGATAAAATTACGTGTTTGATCTGTCAAAATTTTATTTCTTTTCCTCAAATCTAGATGTATCTAGATATTACATGTTTTCATTTATTTTTTACCTCATTAATTAATCACAATATTGAATGTATTTTTTCAAGTAAATCGTATTTTATTTTTCTCATTATTCATGAACCCTTTATACCAAGTCCATATTTTATGTCATGTTTTTTCAATAATTATTTAAAAATTCTATAAAGATGATTTGATACCATTTTTAAATATAGTTAATTGACTTTTCCCTGGATTAAAATTTTTTTTATTATCATTTTCCAAACACAGTACATTTCCTCTTTACCGAAAATATTAATGGATTTTTTTAATATCCACTGAAAAACATAATTCCCTAACTTAATGAATACTATTTTATTCAAATATTATTATAATTTTTTTTAACTTTCAAAAAAAATTCCCTTAATATTTTCCTGAAATTTATATTAAAAATTAGTGATTTCTAATGAAAGGTTATTTTCCTCAAGTATTGTCATTGTTGTATTTTGAAGGAATTTTTACAAATAACAATATGATTTTATAATTATTAAGATTTATTAGGTATATAATCCCATGTTAAAATATTTATTATTTAATTGTATTTTTTATTATTGTAATGATGAAATTTGTAAAAAATATTTATCCTTTCCACAGGTATTTCTTGGAGGATTTGATGAATATTTTACTCTCTTGTGGCACAAATATGTATTGTTTTTCTTATGAAATATTTGGATATATTTTTAAAAAGGAACTGGGGTTACATTGTAAACCAAGGTCATGTTGGTAAATTATATCCCTACAATTCATTTGGAGTTGTTTGATATCACGTGAGATAGTAATGACATGAGTGGGAAGTGAAATCAGTTTAGTATATGAAATTATCTAATAAGATTGTCTTGGGAGTGAACTATGACTAGGGATGTGATCAGATGGGGAGTGAACGAAATCTACTGTGATAGTCAGGGAAGTGAGTGTTGACTATGGAAATGATTTCCATTATTATTTTAATTATAAAAACCTATTTATTATACTTATGATATGTTTTTATGGACTATGAATGACTAATTAGGATTCAACTCACTTATTTCATTAGTATTTGTATTTATAAACCATTATTAAATGTTTGACGATTATGATACTGTAATTGATGAATATTATTTTATAATGATTTTTTCCTGAAATCATACCCTTATTATTATCTTATTATCTCCTTTGATCATTTATTGATGTCTCCCATGTTTACCCATACTGGGAATCTAAGATCACCCATTCTTATGTCCCCCTTGGTTATAGAGAAACATTATAAGAACATTATTTCTATGAAGGTTCTAGTTGTGAAACTAAATGGGTAGTGATATATTTCTTTTATGTACTATTTTTTTACATATTAATGTTTCTAAAGATAATAAACCCCTATATTCCTCAAATGTGTACTATTTTAAAATGTATTATTTATTGATCTAAAATGATTTAATATTTATTTATGAAAATTAAGGGTCACTATAAATTCATTAAAATTAATTGAATTAACTTTTATCCCATGTTTTTTAAAAACATTATCAAATAAAACCTAAATTTTGACACTTTATATCCAAAGAAACGATATATAATTCATATTTCTATAGTTATATTTTTTGGTGGGGGCCTCGAAGGTTTTTAAAACCCATGAACATTTGACTACTTAAACCTTATAATTTGGTAAATTTGGGAAATAAAAAAATTTAATCAATTCATAGGACCCAACTATGTATCTTTAGACTTAAAAATTATATTCTATACCAATTTATATAATATTTTTCATTTTCTATGTTTTTTTGTTCTTCTTGGAGCATGAATTACAATACTAAAATCCAATATAACTTTTTATATTGGGTGGACTGTTCTTGAGTTTGTGAGTCAAAAACACATATGCATATCTTTAAATTCGATATTAATTATTATGAGATCTTTAGGTTATAAAATTTAGTCAATTTCAATGGAGGTTATTGTAGAAAACCCTATCAAGAACCTGTGAATAATCAAAATGGAAATCAAAATATGGTTTCTCTAATCTTTTGGAATGTGGTAAATCAAACAAAGAAATAACTACTTCAGGCATTACATAACTAATGCACCTAATTTATTGTAAATGTAATAATAGAATATACAGAAAATGTCTCTAAATACAATTCCCCAAACCACCTTAAAACTATTCATGGTATTGATTCATAAAATAAATTTCATCATGTAAATGTATTAAATAAAATTGTTCAAATAATTTGCACACAAAATCAACTTGATTTAGATAATATTTGGATCTTTCATTTCTAACTAAAGGAACTAAAAATAAATTGAATATATATTCAAATTACATCATCCTTCTATTCAGGGGACCATTTGATTAGATAATTCTAAAAATAATAATTCCTACATCAGAAAAAAGTCACATAAAAAAATTTATAAGATACATTATTGAAAAAGGATGGGAGTATTATTATAAAACATTACAAAAGGTTCAAATACACAATGAACATGGTAACTATTATTGAAATTTCCATTTTACAACATATTTTAATCTTATAAGTAGGGTTATGGGATGAAAATAAATATTAAATTAGTATGATATGTAATAGAACCATTAAAAACGAAACCCTTGATGATGAGTACACGTATTTGGAAGGTTTGAATAAACATAATATAATAAAGGGAACCTCACAGAGATACGAGCTTCATCCCAAATATTGTGGTATTCCATATATTTGTGAAGAATAAATTCATTAGGCTAAATATTCTTTCATTACTAAGAAGTACATGGATACCATTCTTTGTAAGTTCTACAAAATCCAAATTGTTCACCATGTTTGTTGCATAATTTTTTACAAACAAGAAAATAACCCTAAAAAATACCATAATATTAATTTCATAAAGTATTTTCTTCTAGCATGATGAAAAGATTTGGTTAATGTTATAAATATTCGAAATATGTATTACTAGAACACTTTTAATTAATGGTACAATGACTATTGAGGATTCTATTGCAACGATTACTGATAACCCACCAAACAACCTAGTCAAACAAAACGACTAAATCCTTTCACTTTAGAACATTTTATAAACTAAAATTAGTACCAATCACAATTTTTTTCAACACCAAAATACCCTATTAATATTTCAATAACCCATAAAATAGCCAAAAAGTTCTCATAGGATAATATAACCAACTCAGGACCCTTTCTAGACTATTCCTCCACCATTACTGGATAATTTCATAAAAAAATATAGTGAGTTTTTTTATAAGGTTCATTTATAAAAAAATAATTTCAAAGCATTAAAATTATAAAGGAATCCATATATTCATAGCCAGTTCATTCCTCTACCATAAAAATAGATCCATGTTATAGAAAACCCTCTCAAGGATAACTCAATGTTATAATAATTTTAATTAGTGTGAAAACCAATGAAAAACCTAAGCCAAACATTCATTATCCCAATAAGGATCCAAAATTACTTGATAATTCTAATTTTATACCTTTATAATCTATGATATTTTTTGAGAATATAAAGGAACCACCATATCTCTATACAATCTAGAAACTATCTCTATGGCCATAAAAAATGATAAGAAAATTCATATTTGACATAAATTAAATCTTAAAAAAAAAATTTCTAATGTAAATCTTATCATATCTCTTCTTCATGAAAAAAAAATTACCTATATAATCAATTTAATCAATGAAACTATATATATATATTCAAAAGTAATTTCTCACACAAAACCCAAATAATTCTAGCTACTAAAGTGATCCCCCCAACCTAGGGAACCAAGAATACTTTGTTAAAAGACCTACGTTTTCCATAGATCAACATTAAAATAGAGGAGAAAAATACATCCAATGAAATATGTGGTATAGGAACCATTGAGAACCAAATTCAATTTGAATTGTGTTGTTATTAAGTTATCAATGAACTCTAACCCATAGTTGTCACTCTATATCTTTCGAATCATAGTGCTTCGGTTTCTAAGGGGATCTCAGGGGATATTATTTTGTTGTTTTTTATGTCATATACCTTTTCAAATTCATTATACATGAAAATAAAAAAACCATACACACTAGAGAACAAAATACAGTGATTTTTTGTAATCTAATCCTTGAAAAAATCAACTATATCATCCATATAAGAAACTAGAAATTAAAAATTACTATTATAAACATGGTATTCAATATAAATATCTACAATACATGATTTATATTCAAGTTTGGTGAGGTAGTTCAAGAATTTAATTTTAAAGGTAGTGATTAAAGTTAATTTGAGGGACATAATTTATTTGTGAAAGGAATATTATATCAAAGAGATATCAACTTACATTTTCTATAATAGGTAAACTCATATATTTGGAATAAATATATTTTATACAGATACAAATAATATCTTTTAGGATCACTAATATTTGAGGAATATAACAAAATCCTGAACATTGAGTCCAAAATCATTATCCACACTGATCTATCCAATTTAGTGGTTAAACATTTTTTCTGTAGGAAACAAATATGTTTAAAATTATAGAAAGAAGAAACTGAGTTTGATTTAATGTTAAAACCTTATTCTTAAAGGTGAAACAAACAATAGATCAAATTATAGTAATTTTATACTGAACATAATAATTACTTCATACGGGATAAAAAATCCTTCACAATTTTCATCTCTCATTATCTTAAAACCTAACTATGATACAATAAGCCTTGATTTTATGAACATGCACAGGGAATAAATTGGATAGAACCTTATTAGTATTCCTAAGATTAACCCAATACTTAGGGCTGATAGAACTGTTTTTGAAACCAATTGTAGACCATGTCACCAAATCATGTATATAATATATTAAAATCTAATATAAGGGTTGTAAATTAAAATCCATATGATTTTAAAACATGTTATTGGGTATGTTGGGTGGTCCAAGGAATGATAATGACTATAAGAAGAGTGATTCATTGGAGGAAAATTATTTATTTGATATATTTTATTTATTTATTTAGGTGTTATAATTAAAAAAATGAAAAATCATAAACAAATTTGGGTATAAAAAATGGAAATTTTCAAAATAGTAAATAAATTTAATAGTCTAGGCACATGTCAAGGTGGGGAAACACTATCACATCTAGAGAGTCCCTTGTATTTGACACATGACCAATGCTAGTAATAGGAGTTCTACCTCTACTAACCTACACCATACCCTTATTTAATTAATTTTAATATTAATCTATACTAATATGTATTTGTATATGAAAAATGATATACCATATCTCATGGGGAACACCTCATTACATTCATCAAGGTGACAAGACATGAACCTAGAACCAAAGGGAGATATGGGATTTCACCTTCCACTGACCTGACGATTTCTCAAGTTCTATCATCTATAATTATTGTATCTATTATATATATATATATCTGTGTGTGTATTATTTTCTTTTTTCAAAATTTTAATTTGTTTTTTGTTTCATATTACATTGGTGTACTAAAATAAATAGGGGTTATTGAGTTTAATATTTTTTACAAAAAAAAACAATATTCAAAAGTTCCACCCAATTATATAATCTAGAAATGGGATTCCATGAGTGTTAAAGACATTAAAGGATATATTTGTGGTGGAATAACCTTCTTCAGTATACTAAAGAGTGAAATTTTTCAATAACACATTTTTAGTAATTATTTGAGAACTTCCAGTCTATTATTAACCCCCTTATAAGTTATATTGTTTTAACTTAGAGGGGTATTTCATTCTATGATGGTGGTGAATTGAATAAATATTTGTTTTATTTTTCAATGAAAATAAATAAAATAATAACATTTTAAAATTTATAAACTTCATGAAGACACATATGCATCAATAGAGAATAAAATTTATTAATATTTCAATTTATATTGTATAATTGTTCCCAAAAAGAAAAATATCATATAATTTTTTAAGACTTGATTTTTATTTTAATGAAATTAAAGATCAATATCATAATTATTGGAATGTTTTATTTCCAATTGTTATTTTTTCTAATTGACATTTTTATCTATGTTAACTAAAATACACTTTGAAAATATTTTGTATTTGGGGTTACTTTTTTTACTTCATCGGGTCCCCAATAAATAAAATCAATTTGAATATCATTTTAATATTTAAATTATAGTTCTAAATAACTAGTATAACCCAAAAAAATATAAACAAATAATAAATAAATTTTCATTTAGAGTAATTGTTTAACCTAATGCATGAAATTTAGTTCTTTGGGATCATGACTATATAGTTCTCTATCTCATAGTAGGTACTTAAATCTTCTTTTATTGTAGTTATATTTTGTTACTAATTTATTTAACATGATATGTTTCCTTTTTATATGATCATTAATTGGTTACCTATATTCATTTATCTTGGGAGTCATTAGAAAAGTCTCACTACAAGGGTTTACATGATTGAGTGAAATATAAATTACCTTGAGAAAATATAGATAAAAACAAAAACAATAAAAAACCAGAATACTCACACATGTATTAAAATGTTACTATCACATAGAACATTCATTTTTCATCTCCACGAATAAAAATGAAACTCCATGTATTTTGTGATGCACATACATATTCAAGGTTTATTGAATTTGGATGAGATGTGGAGAGTAATTTCAATGATGGAATCGTCATAGAGTGGATATTTTCTTGTTAATTAATATTTATTAAATTATTTTTATGATATCATGATTTTTTGGTATGAAGTCTTGTTTTTATCATTGTATTCTAAACTTTCATTGGTAAAGGGAGTTTAATTTTTACATTTTTAGGAAAAAAAATTCTCGCAACTATAAAATATGATGTTCAGGGGTGTGATTATCCACTTGAAGAGGATAATATTCACTGAATATATTTTTATTATCATTTTATTAATTTTTTTATAAATACTATTATTTGTTCATTTTAATGTATGAACTTATTTTAAAAAAATGTTTGACATTCTTTCTTCAATCTCATTAAGGCTTGATAGAATTTTTATCCCCTTGTATGCCAACCCCTATTTATGATTTTCTATTGATATTATAGAATCATGTTTACCATGTTTTTATTAAGATATTATCCTTTTATATTACATTTATATTCACATTTGAATACCGTCATCTTATGCCTAAAATATTTAAAATTCTGGTAGAAGTTAATTGGATAGATGAACAATCAAATAAATGTAGTGGAAATGATAAACGCTATATGAACTAAAAACAATTGTGAATATATTAAATCATGGTGGACATTTAACTAAATTATTTTTAGAGAAAATTCAATGGTTTTAGTGGGGATCTAAGAATCCCACGTAGAAAATGAAATTGCAGGTTTGATTCAGTGTTTCAGAATAATATGACACCATTTTGATAATTATATCCAGAATATGATTCCATATGGGATTATGTTTTGAAAAATATTATAATAAATAATATTATCTAATTAATTATTGTAAAACCCATTAAAATTTACAAATATATATATGATAATTTTGACTCAAAGGTTCTAGGGATACAATTTTTCATCAATTTCATTTTAGTGGTCGAAAAGTAATAATTAGAACTCTTTCAACCAACCAAGGACAACAATAATCATTTGGTATTACTCCTGAAAATAGGGGGTTGACCAAGTGGTCCAAAAAAATATTCTATAAGGATGTGGCGTTGATTGTAAAAGTGGTGATTAATTTTGTTTATTCAAATGTGATTCTACTCTTCTTCTTTGTTGTTCCAAGATTAATATTTCATTTGTAATATTTTATCAATCACATTAGATATAAATACAATTTCTTCTTATTCTCGTATTATGCAATTCTTTTAAACAAATATTGTTATCATAAAGTGTTAATTTATTCACCCCAATAGTTGTAAAATTATTCAAACAATGATGGATTATTAATTATTTTGTTGTTTTCAATTTCTCAATTTATCCCTTATGAGTCTACTTTAATCATCAATTGAGAGATTTGCATCAATGTAGGAATAATCATCATATTGGTGTATACAAAGGAGTTTGAAAGGATGTATTGGAGATTATTTTATTTTCCTGAACATCTTTTGGGTACTTTGATTTAGAATCCCATTCAATCATTTATTTTATTCTTCATCTTCTTTGAATTTATAAACAACATATTTAAAAATAGAGTATGATACATTTACTTGGAGAGAAAATTAATGTGATCATATATGTGATTACAGTTCCAGACAGTAAATTATAAAGATATTAAATTTGTGAATGATGTGGGGGGTTATGTCATTAATTGGATGATTAATGAATTAGTGATAATAAAATCATCAAAATAATAATAATATTATATACCCCTTCCAATATTCAAATATTAACTCATTCTCATTAACAGAATTCACTTTGGTCGATGTTGTAGAAGTAAACTTCTAAATAAAACTAGAATTTTTCCACATTACATCTAGAACCCCTAAGAAAACATATCAATATTTTTACATTTTTTCTATGGTCTCTGAGGATTCAACAAACCAAGATAAACTACAAAAAGTTTTTTGAACCATATACTTATGTAAATTTGGGTGGTACCAACACATTTTATTAAACTATATCAATAAAATAAATTATTAAAAGTTATACTATCAAAAAGTACTATTATTTCATCTTATATTAGGAAAACAACTAAAATAAATGATTATAAATTAAAATATATTATTGGAACAATTATGATGTATGAATCTAAATTTGAAGATGATGTTCGTGGGAAAATGTTATTTTAGTATGAAATTTTTATTTGAAGTCTTCTACTTTAAAGAATGAATGATTTCAAAGTAGTATTGTCATCTATCTCGTCAGGTGTATAAGGCTCAAACATTTCTAACTATGATGGTGAAATTTTTTAACTTAAAAAAAATTGAACATGATTTATAAGAAAATTAGAGGATTCAAGAATCACTTAAACTAATAAAAGTAGTTTTATATAATCTATATAGAAGTAAAATGTTATCAATGCAAAATCTTTGGAAACATATGGATAAACTTTCATTATTAATAATAAATGAACATATATTAAATAAAATTCCAAAGAAAGTTTTATTTTTTTAAAAAAATTAGGAAATATCATGGAAGGAAACACATAGTGTTTTTTAATTTTCTTGTAATGGAACATATTCTAAATACATATTTTAACTTTCAAACAAAAAAACAAACATGTTCATTATATAACAAGAACCATAGGTAAATCTATTTTTTTTATCTAATATTGAGTCTAATTTTTAAATGCATGAGGGATCTAATGAAGAATTCAATGAAAAATACACACTGATGGAAGATAAATATGAGTGCTCAAATAAAAATAATGAAATTTATAGAAAATATTATGATGATGTTATTAGTAAAAAGTATTTTTGGAATAAAATGATTCCATTTTGATAAAATATATTAGACAAATCTGTTTTCTTCTGTGTTGAACATGATGATAAAACAAGGATCCCAAAAATGGAAAAAAATATCAAAAATATTTTTCATGTTGTGTTACTAAGGGTGAAAATTATATAACTAATAAATATTAAAATAATGGTAAAAATATATAAATAGTTGGTATAAGATGTATTGATGATAGTCCTAATCTATATAGAAAATATATTGTACCTAGTTATAATAATATAACATTTATAAAGTTACCAATTTTAATTGTGTATAAAATATACATTATCATAATTATTGTAGTATAATAAAAAAAATATTTGTGGTATTATGAATTAATTTATTTAAAATAATATTTTTAAATTCATTGTTTAATTTTCATGATAATAGAAATATATTTTGATGCAAAAACATAGATTCGTTATCATTATAGTACCCAATAGAATATGTGTACCAAAGAAACTTATTATTTTATCTCTTTTTGTAGGAAACCCCACATAAAAACCAAAATTGGAAGTGGTACATGTATAATGGATGATAAATACATATGGGTGGATATTTTAAAAACATTCACTCATTATCCAAAATTTATTGTGGCCATGTCACATTTTTTGATATTACCAAAGGAAAAATTATTGGAGTTGTGTCATTTGGAAAGAGAAGTTAAATTTACATAAATAATGTTATTTATATTGAATTAATGATACACATCCTCATAAGTATTTCTAATGTTTGTGATGAATGTCACATTATAGTATTTTAAAACAATATATGTTTTGTCTTCAAATATAATACCTTAAATTTAAGGCACCATGAACTGAAATTTTTTCATATTATATCATAAATATCAGAGAAGAAAACATTAATATTATTCTAATAATCAAGTATATTAATCATTGATTTTTCATAGAATACTTTTACACTATTGATTCTATTCATTGATATTGTTTTCTAAAATAAATTCATTTCAAATTCAACTCAAATTTGATTCAATACAGAGAAACGTCGTGATACATTCCAAGTAGTTAAGGAAAAAAATGCATCATACAAATCAATTAAAATGGTTTCTAATTATAAAACCATGGAATATATGAACATAGATTTCTTTAGGCCATAGAGAACAATAATCCTTAGATATGAATATATAATTTTAACTCAATTTTGGGATAAATATTTTAAAATACAATTCAACCTCATAAATAGTTTCCTAATATTTTATATTCTATATATGTCACACTATGAGAAATGGAATAAAATAAATATAAAAGATAGATAATTAAATGTTTTTGGATGAAAATATTATATTCATAAAGATACGGATAATATTGGAATATTTTATCCTAACTATGATGAAGTAATATTTCTTGATTATTCTTAAACATCTATATATTATAGATTTTTCATTACAAAGTCAAGGACTATTGAAGTATCCACTCATTTGATATTTTTTATAAGTGATACTTTTGAAGAAAAAATATTCAATATGGTGAATTAATTAATTCTCTGGAAAACATTAAATTGAACCACTTTTTAACTCCAAAAATAATTATGATTTGGAAATTGAATTTGATAGAATGAATCATGAAATGATTGAAATTAGTGGACATTAAATTATGATGCATATATGGAATATAATATTAAATGACCAAATATTAGATATTTTTATATCGATCTTAGTGGAATCTGTAAATAAATAGAAATTTTTTTATCAAATCTTGTGTATGTATAATCCTTTTTTCCTCCAAATGAACCTAAAACCATACAAAAATACTTAGGTGTTGAACTTTGGTCATTATATATCCAAGAGTAATTAAACTAGCTAAATATGTAAAATGATTTATAATTAGTAAATATCCCATATTATTATCCTATAATAAGAACTATGTGGATATTTAGAAATAATACCTATGACCATGGATTGATTATTATAAATAATGTGATACTTGTTTCAAATGGTAATAATAAAAATTAAGGGATATATTAGAATGAAATATTAACTTCGATTACAATATTAGCAGGTATTAATATTACCCTAGCCTATGAATCAAATATAAATTTTAAATCATGTCAAATGGTTGTTAAATGTCTATTGTAAATGGTTTTTTGGAGGATTTTTAAGCTGAATACCCTCCCAAAATTGTAAATTAACTTAAACAATCATATTTTTAAACATACTTAAGCCTTATATGGGTTCACATTATCCACAATATATTGGTATAAAAGGTTAAGTACATTCTCTAATCAATTATAGTTTCAGTAGGAACGTAAAATCCTACTATTTTTATGAAAACCTCGTTAATATACATTTTTCCTTATAAAAAATGTGTTTATGATGTTATTTTTGGATCAACAAATAAAAAATTATGTAATGATTTCTCAAAAATCATGTATAAATAAGTTGAAATGATAATGATGGTTGATATAAATCTCTCTATTAGATTATATATTTATCAAAATTAATTTATTAATGTTTTAAAATGAATAATATATATAAACATATATATATATATATGATTTAATTAAGTTATTTTAAATTGAAAGTTTTATGGTACCAGAAACACCATTGAGTTCCAATAAAAATAATGATTTGGATAATGTTGGGAAAACAGTTGACAACATGTTGTATAGAGGATTCATTGGGAGTATACATTTACTATTAATATACCATATATTATTTTCTTTGTTATGCTTATGTGATATATTCAAGGAAAATCCTAAATAATACAATTATATTTTTTTAAAAAAAATTAAGGTAAATTAATGGATATATTTCCCTTTCTCTTATCTTTCCAAAAAACATCTGATTATAATTTAATCACACATCATATGTGGATTTTGGAGGTTCTATATTAGATATAAAAAGAACCTCTAAAACATGTCAATTTTGTTTTAAATCCATGCTTATATAGTTGGGTATGAAGTGACACTAAGTTAAATTGTCAACTACATATGGAGAATACATTGATGTCAGTAGTTTTTATTTGTAAGTCAGGTGGATGAAACACACATTGATGAGATTTGGATTTAATTTTAATCAAGAAACAATCAAATTTGATAACACTAGTTCCGTCATCATTTCTTAAAATACCATAAATCATTTTAGGAAAAAAAAATATAAATTTGAGGAATCATTTCTTGATAGATCACACTCAAAAAGGTGATATATTTATTTAATTTATTTCTATGGATAATTAATTAGGTGATATATTTACTAAGACTATATCTTATAATAGATTTAATTTTTTAAAAATGTAAATAGGTTTATTTTATTTAAAATTAGTTTCATTATAAATTTCTAATATTCAATTTAATGTCAATTTATGCTTTATTTTTTTTGTTTTTTATAATTATTTTCTTTTATAGATTGAGTGTTAAATAGTTCTATTTAACAATAATTAATGCAATGATGTTTTAAGAATTTTGTAATTAATTATATTGTAATATAATTTATTCATAGTTTAATTACCTTTAATTATTTTATATTCGATTGTTTTTTAATTTGTGGCCCAAATCATGAAAACCCTATACACATTAAAAACCATACACACCAAAAACCGTATTAATTATATCCACGCTCAATTCCCTTAAACATGAGACCCTACAACCAAATCTCTTCAATACATCAACATATCTATCATAACTCTAGATTTTATTATACTCTACCCAATTTGAGAATAATAAATTCTAAGAGGATAGAGGAAGGAACCATAGGGCCCTAGAAGAAATCTAAATCATCTAGATCAAAACATTGAGTGCATATTTATGAGTCTGTACATCCTTACTAGTCAAATAGAAAAAATTTACATTTCATTAGAGGCTTGAATATTCAATGTTGGGATTATGTTTTTCAAAAAATGAATAAGGGTTTTCTATTTGAGAAAAAAATCTGAATTTTGTCATTGAATGTATGGTTTAAGGATTCATATAGTGGGGATATGGTTTCTTCTATAATAAATGGAGAGTAGTTTCCTATTTCCAATAAATATATGGTGGAATAATTCATTTTAATCATTAATTAAATGATCATTTTATCCATACCTTTGTGTGTATAAATTAATTTAACCCTGATGAGCTTATAAAATCTATATTTTGGTTATATGTGGTTTCAAAGAATATTCTTAATGAACTTTTAGTTTAATGAAATGCATTTCCCTAGTTTATTTAAACTATCATTTCTCAAAGTGATATATAGTTTAAGAATATACTCTTCTCGGATTATTATCTACATTAAAAAAATGATGAATTAGAATAAATTTTTCCTTAAATGATAAAAAATTCAACTAATACATCATTTCTATCAATGAAATGGTAATCTGATTTTTTATCCTCTTGGTAGTCTATTTTACCTATTTTCAAAAAATAAATAATTAAATGGATCTAAATGAGGGTGAAGTTGTCAAGAGTAAGAAAAATAATTCACTCACTACCGATATTTTAAAACATCTTTTTTATGTCTAGGGACTCTTCCCCATGTAAGCTACTAACTATTTGAAAGGAATGAGAATATAGACCAATTATAGAAAATTTATCACCAACAGAGGGGGATCTATCTATATTTATACTTCTTAGGGATGGAACACCCACATAGGGCGCCTCCTCAGAATTATGATTGGAAAAATTCACTGGAAAATATATGTGAACCTGTTAGAGTTATTTTTTATGATGTGGGAGTGAAATAAGCTGATCATTCATCCATTGTTCATGATGTTCACGAATTTGGAAAAATGGATTATAAAAAGAGAAGTTAAGGTATAAAATTATGATTCTTCTAATATTCTAGGAGAGGAGGATTTGCCAACTCATAGAGAATTTTATCTTCCTCTTGGATCACTAAATCGTAATGGGTCTGTTGATAATAATGCCCCTATAATTGAAGAGGATGAAATAATGAATTACTTGAAGACTCTAGTGTTTGGATGTATCATGTTACAATTTTTAAATGTAACAAACAAGAAGTAGATGAATCTATTATATCCAAAACACATGGAGATCCGACATTATAGAATAGAAATGAAGAAATCATATATTTTTAAGAGCATGTTAAAACCCTTACAGCAAATAAAATTCAATATGTTTGGAAATATAAATGGTCTTAATGGTGATAGAAATTATGAACTAAAATCTTATCAAGTTGAATCGAAACTAATTCATGAATTATACGTTTCTCTGACTGATTTCAATAAGATGATAGAAATTGGGGATACTGAAGATGCATGATTAAAAATATCCAGCAAATTCAAACAGATGTTTACTTGTTTCATCAAACTATATTTTAATTCTATTAATAAATAAACAATTGATCTAAAGGATATATATGTGAAAAAATATGATTTTTATGAGCTATATGTAATACTAAAATGACAATTTAAAATTATCAGGACTTATCTCTAATGAAAACATAATTTTTGTGAATGTGATTTTGGAGACCAAAAGAGTATGAACTAATATAAATTATGAATTTCAACAGCTAAACATTTTGGTAAATATTCATTTTTTTTAAAATTGGTTTCCTTTCACAAGATCCAACTTTGTTTAAGTATCCAATCATAAACTACATTAAAAAATTTATATGATATCCTTAGATCTAAATGTATGAATTATAAGACAACATCTCTTTAGTTGACCTTTATCTCTCTAGTTTTTCTATAGAAATACATACATGAGTTAATATCATATTTTCAAGAAGAAATAAATATAGTTAGAATGGGAAGTCATGGAACTAATTTCCAAACTAGTTATCCTAACTAGATACAATGAAGAGTTTCATCACTTTATTCAATTATATAACATGAAAAACAATGATCTATTTTATAGTATCTTAAATTATCTATTCAACTAGATAGGTACACTAAAAAATAACATCCAAATTATTCTCACTCAAGATGAAAGACCTTATATAGGTTTCTCTGATATTATATTCCATTTAACCTTTTCAATAATAACCCAATGAATTTGTTTCTTACTAGGTAAAGGAAATTTTGTTCTTAAATGAAATATAATAAGTCTCTCATTCCAATGTTTTTGTTTCAATCATTGCATCGATATCTAATCCATAACCTATCCCAAATAGTTTTATTTATCTCAACCATGTGTTGGTCAAACAAATTTATAATATTGATTATATTGTTAGATCATTTGTGATTAATATATAAAATATTCATTATTCTCTAATGAAATATGAAATATGTGTACATAAAAAATATTTTATGCCAATATCAACTTATTCAAATCCTCATTTTGTCTCATATTAGAAGATTTCATCTACTAAGATAGAATATTCCAATGGTTCTCTATACATCTATCGTTAAATGAATTCTTTGTAATCATTTAAAACCATACTAGACTTAGTTCATGAGGATATTATCAAGTGGAATTATACTTTTTCTAATTACATGATCCATACAAGGGGAAGAATATATATTTTCTATACACCACCTAATCAGTACATAGGTTATAGACTATGCTTTTTTCAGTTTTTCTGTCATTATACTTTTTAGAAAATTCTTCTTCCCTAGATTCACCCCATGCTACACCCCAACCTGTGGTGGTTACTACCTATATAATATATGACTCTAGATTAGCTTTGTAGAACCATAAGAAAATTATTTCCAATCCGATGAGTATCTATGATCATGATAGAATAATTTAAACTAGAGAAATCTATTATAAATTTAAGTATGGTAATGTTATTATTCCTCTTTTTGTATAAGCTCCACCCAACAATTACTCTTATACTACCATTAAGAATCATCAACCTCATTCCAAATATGGCATCGATCCAATTCTCCCTTCCTGACCAAAAATGTTTCATGTATATATATCATGGACACTTCTTCACCATTAATGAAATTAATATTTTCATCTCTCAATTTTTTATAATGTTGTTATTATTTTTATGCGTAATCTTATCTATGTTACATTCAAATACATACCCTATTTAGTATGACATTTTTATGTATTCTATAGTTGTGATCCAAATTGATTTATCTATATAATCTACTATATTTCTTTTTGATCTCACAAAAATGGATATTTTATAATAAAAACAGAAAATTCTAAATTTTTAAACAAAAATTTAGTCATTTATATTAATTTAGTTTTTCACCATCTCAAATACCTTAAAATTTTATTTTTTTTATTATAGTAGTTGTGAAAATAAAAAACGCAGAGATTCTTAAACTATTAATGTTCATTCAAATTATCCTTGTATGAAATATTTCAATTATCATAAAAAACATTTATATTATTCTAATAAATTTCTCTCTATGTTTTTATTTATAGGTTTTAAATTATATTCTTATTTATTTAATTCAATTGTTCCCCAAAATCATGTATTTATATATTTGAAGAAAACACCTTCTGTTGAAAATTTTTTACAAGAAAATCCATTATGTTAGAATCTTGGGTATTTGAATTTTTATAAGTTATAGAGTATAACTATTAATATTTAAATACATAGTGAATATGCCTACCAAATATTAGCTACAATGAAATTCCATTTTTTCTATATTTTAGTTGCAGAAAATATCCTATGTGGTGGATTTATTTATGTAGAATTGTTTATGTAGATACTTAAGTTATGTGGAATCAGATAAGTGAAGTGTTGATACATTTTGTTATTTTATCTACCCCAAGTTACTTACATATAATATTTCAATGTTTCAACCTTTTTAATATGTTTATTCATCTGTATGAACTAGTAACACACACATTTTTGAATTTGTGGCTATATTCCTATGACATGATATCGATTATGTAGATTTGAGATAAATAAGTATGTATTGAAATCAGATTACTAAAACCCAACATATTTATTTCCATTAGGGTATTTTAAGGAAATGAAGTAATTTTTTAAAACCACTTTAGTAAGAGATGAGAAAATAATTTATGTAAGAGATCTCTTAAATCTACTTGTTAAAATAATTGTAAAAAAATGTTATTTATACATCCATGATTTTTTTAGAAATGTAAATAAATTTCAAATGGAAATACTCAAATTTTTTATTTTGATTTAATATATTCAACCTCATTAAAATATATTAATGGGGATATATAATTTGAATAAAAGGTAGAGATAAACATTTAGGAATGAAAATTGACCTCAAAATTTTAAATATACATGAAATTATTCGCAACACTTAAACAAAATTTTTTATAATTGAAAATAATATTTCTTCTAATAATAGACCACCCTTTATATATTGAGAATAATATTTTGGATATAAAAAGTTTTTCATCATTTTCATCTAAAGAAGTTATTTATTCTCTTTAAAGATGTATCTATAATCTATATTTGATTACAATGTTATTCCTTAACTGAATAATATTTTCTACATCTTTTATCATTATATGTAAGTAAAATATTCTTATATTGAGTATGTGAGAAGGGTATTGTAATTCATATACTAGGAGCCCAATAAAATATCCATTTTACCATTTTTAAAATGTGATGGCTTCTTGCACTCATGTCGGGTAGTCCCTAGGAAAAGGATTGGACCAAATGATAATCACCATGCACACTGATATAGTGTTAGTGTAGTGTAAAAGTGGATATTTAGGCCTCAATCCACTATAATATATAATATTTTAAATTATAATTTTTTATTTTATTCCACTTCATAATTGTTATTTATAATTGAAAATAAAATCTTAAAATGTGGGCATGAAATTCCAGAGAACAATTCACCCCACCCCGAAATCGCCTCTTGACCCGCTATTTAACTAATCTGGTACAAAACTATTTTTAAAATATGGTTTATATAAATATTCCTCCTTCCACTCTTTATCATGGGATAAACTAAAAATAGAATCTCAAATAAACACATCATACTTGAATAAATATATAAATTATAAAAGGGATAACCAACAAAGAAAATAACATATCCCTTGTAAAATGTTATTCCCAATATATAGTTGTTTATGAATCACCGGCATAAGGTCCATCAATAGAAAAAACACATTCCTATATCTTTACACTAGTTCTATGTAGTATAGAAATGTAGTGGACGCACTGATTAAACATTAATATTCCCTAGATAAAATCACCAAAATATCACCCAATTTTGGATCACCACATGACCTGAGGGGTGCCTCCACATATGGTAAAGGCTATAAACTTCCAACCTGAGTCTTTGATTACATTGGGTATACAATTATCTCAATAACAATACCATAAATCAAAATAAAACAAAAAACATCAATCACATCCATGTATCAAATTACACATTAGTAGAATACAAATATTCTTAAACAAACTGGTATGAAGTCATACATTCTAACCAATCACCCCATCGATTGATAACATAAACAAAATAAAATAGAGAATAAAAAGTACATAGATGGTCTACTATATTATTGAGACTCACCTAAATCGTATATCTAATCTCTCTTAAGATACTCCTACCAGATCCACTTTGCATCATATGAGTTGAGACATATATTATACCAATAACAAGGGTTCCCATGCATTGAGTAAACAATAAATCTCAGAAGTGTGTCCCAAAGTACACATATTATACTATAACATATAAATGTTTATGAAAAATAAGACTAAATAGATATGTGGAAACATATACAAAAATCCATCTTCTATTATCATTTTCTAACCACAATATTATGACACCTAATAATAACTAGCTCAACCAATGTGGGAAAAAGAAATACCTTAATTCTATAATCCCATACCATACCCTATAAGATATGGTAAGGTGTCATATTATTTCACTATCACAACCATCCGACTTATGGTGGGGTTCTTACTAATCATAAACTATATTAAACCAATTCTCGACTTCTAAGATATGAGGCCAGGTTGGTTCGCATAGACAAATCCTGGATAGGTAATCTCTCATGTAGGAACTATATGATAGAAAATTATCAATAAAAGAGTTATAACAACAATTTTCATCCCACATAAAATTTAATTCATCCCTATCACTCAGGGGGGACTCAAAATCATTCTTTGGTTTAATATTGTCTCACATACGGTGGTCAATGAAACCACCCTCTCATTAAAGGATACTCCAAAAACCACCTCATAACATAATACCCTATAAATAAATAAATTCCATGATATCACATAGTCTCTTAGAGTGTGGGCTAGTATATATGTCTTGAATATTACCTTCATACTTATAGTTGGGGCCCAAATAGGAGTCCATGGCACTATTGTAACACAAAGAGAGGTTATAATATATTTCTCGTTAAAATTTTTTTTTTCTATAGATTCTGAACCACACAATTAAAATATTGTGTTAGTATTTATTATAAATTATAAAATGAATCAAATTATAAGGTATTTAAATTATATAGAAAAATTTAAACTAATTTCTAATTTATTTATTAAATAAAATTTATAGTAGAGAACCATTCAGAAGTTTTTTTATTAACGAGAATTATTTTTTTCTTATATTTTTTATTTTAAATTTTATTAAATGTGTTAAAATTATGAAAAAATATATACATGTGAAAATTTAATTCATTATTTATACATTGTATAAAAACAAAAAAAATCATTTTATAGTAAAACACTATTTTTTTTAAAGGTTGATCTCATGCCCAAAATTAGTTTTTCTCATAAATAATTAAATAAATCCCTATGGATGAATCATTTTAATTAAATAAATAGATAATATTTTCAAAATAATATTTTAACATTAATTTAATGGGGTTCACTAATAATGGTGTTTGAATAAATTTAGTATCATGTTTAAAAATGCATTTTCTAAAAAAGATTGTTTATTTAATTTTCCATTATTATTTTAATAATAATTTATGTCACTATTAGTAATTATAATTTATAAAATTAAAAAAATATTGGGAATCAATTTTTACCATTTTTGTGGTCTTCAATTCAATTATTTTTCATAATTAATTGTAACTATTGAAGAAATTGGTTACCTGGATTAAGGCTAAAATTGTTAATGATTGTGTTATACTAACTGAAAATTATTAAAATATCGAAACAAATATATCTAAATTTGACTGGTTGAATGGATTTAGACATTATATTTTCTTATAATTGATCCTCTATCCAATGTTATCACATTCACATGAATATGATGTTATTTTATTTTAATGTTTTATGTTTTTTCAAGTTCTCCACAAACCACATTAATAAATGGAATCCCTATCTCCCTGGCTCTATCAAACCTTTTGATCTATATATCCTAGAAAATCCCTACCCAAAACATTATTAAATTCCAGAACCTTGTTCTATATCATCTATTATTACAGAAACACCATCCTTTTTAGGCTTAAGGTGTAAGAAAAATGTGCTTCACTAAAGAAGTGGTATTTTATATTTTTGATCTATTTTGATTTTTATTCTTCCATAACCTCCGAAAAATATTATATAGTCATATAAAATTGATCAAATATTTATATTTAATAAAGATAAATTTTTTATGTTAATGTTACAACCAGTTTTTACATCTTCTTCATATAATGAGAAATGATAACATTGTTTGTTTGTATATATGGGATACCACCTCCATCAATTGAATTTATTTTTTTATAAATTTAATATATAAACATTTATATGGATGGATTTTATTAATATATTTATTATATTATTTTAGTTTTTTAATAATAATTTATAGGTTAACTTTCATTCATCCATTTGTTAGAAAATTAAAACATTACTCATGTGGACGTAAAGACTATCATCTCCATGAACTGATGGAATTAATTTTTCAGAACCACCTTATATGAATGGTTTTAAAATAGTATAAAATTAATAAATATGGCATTAATAAAATGATTAATATATTTTATATTATGAAACCATTACGAAGGTCTAAATATCATAACCATCATGCTAATAAATTCATGGAAAATTAACTATTTTTATATGAATTTTTATTTTAATGAAAAAATTTATAAATGTGTAATTAGAAATTAGAAAATATTTTCTATCCTATAGAAATTATTTATATAATTATTTTATATATTTATAATGAATATAAATTATATTATAAAACTAAGAACACCTATAAATAAAGATAATATTTGACGTAAGGGTTGATGCCACGATCTCTTTTATTTTTCGGATTATCTATGCTAGATTTATATTAAGGGAAATTATGTTTTCCATATCATTTAAACCCCATATATTTTCAACTCTAATAATTTTTATAATTTATTTGAATTAATAAATTTTTTCTATCTTTGGTATATATATGATCAAGAAAATATTGTAAGAAAATTTGGCCTTATTTATTCTTTGGTCGATGAAATTTTTTTCTCATGTTCATATCCTTCAAAATGGTTTCAATAATGTTATTTTATATGATTAATAGTTTATTTAAATTCATTTTCAACCATATATTACATTATTTTTGATTTGTTAATTTGAATGTTCTTTTAATTTTCCAAATGATGTACATTAGGACAATTTTCTAAAAGGATGAAAGGAATCTGTGTTTTAACATTTACATAATGAAAGATATTTCCCACCATCATAATTATTATTTTACTTGAATAATAATTTAGATGTTTCCATTCTCTTTAAAGATAAATAATTTCCACATATTTTTTTTAATTATTATTTAAAATGATATCAAATGTGAAAGTTATTTATCTCAAGTTTTCGATTTTTTTAACATCGCAAGGATTTTAAAATAAATTTAATATTGAATGTTTGAAACAATAAGTATCTAAAAAACAACATATTTTTATAAACTAGTGAGTAAACATAATTTTTCCACCCCTATGATTTTAATTTCAAAAAACTTACAAACGTAGTTGTGATGAGTATGATATTCAAATTCTGATGGGATCAACACAAATTTTTGGTTAAAAGTAACATAACTGTTTGAATAGTAACTTACCCTTATAGTTAGTAATATGACTAGTGGATTAGTATCCTCTCCTAAGAATATATAAATAAATTTATTGTTTCATCATTTCTGTTTTGAGTTTAGTTTTTCTTTAAAATATGAAGATTTTGATAAATTGAATTTTCAGGTAAAATTGATCATTCCAGATAGATTTAAATTATTATATAAAAATAAGGTTTTATTAATGTTTATATTAATTAAATATACTTATAAAGACACTCTTCCTTAATTAAAAATGATAAAATAATTTTATTTTTCTAAGTGTCAAATATCCTACTATGCATTTTACTATGAATTTTATTTCTTCTATTATTTTAAATAAATAAGTATTTTCATAGATAAAAGATAAAATTTTCATATTTATATAATTATTATGATAAAATAAATTTTAATTTTTAATTCATAACATCGATTTAGGTTACGCTTAATTTATCATAATTTTATAATATATATTAGTTTTTGGTGAATAGTAAAAATATAGTTATGAGTTTTCGGTATGTTTAATGATATCATAAATGATGTAATAATGATTTAATGATTCTTTTTTACTCTGGGGAAATAAAATATTATATGAAGTTTCCCAAGTGGCCAATACCATGGGAAAATTCCACGAATTAGGTGTCCTTTGAAATTAATAAAAAACTCTCTCTCTTTTACTATAAATACTAACTCATTACTTCATTTTCATTCATTACAAAGTCATAATCCTCAAATATATATATTTTTTAACCACCATAGGATTCCTCCCAATGTTTCTTAAATCCCCCATGGGCTCAACCATCATGATTTTGGAGTTACCCTACAAGGAAAGGGAATCTACCACCCTTGTCTTTTTCAAGCACTCTTTTTTGTTATTCTCTTTTAATTTCAACTATCTTATGTTGGGATATATCATTCCATATCCCCCTTACTGTAAATATTATTTAATAATGGTAATATACCCCTTTTCTCTCAAAAAATATATTTTATGAATTTTTATGTGATGTTTTCAGGATACCAAATTTTCATAAGGGATTTCTCAACTTTGTTTTATTCCGAGTTCCTTTTTTTTCATTTTCATTACTCACCTAATATTCATAAAAATGTTATGATAACTATATTAACGTAAATTTTCTTTAATTTTTTTTATCATAATTTAATTATTCATCGTTATATTTCATTCCCAATTCTTTTATACTAGAAATGAAAACACCATACAAGATGTGTTAATTTATCACATTCAAGGATGATGGGTTTTCAATTTCTCTTATCGTCTTAAATTGTTGTCATAAAACAATTTTTATGGTTTAATAAGACTATAATATGAGTATTATAACCAATTAAATATTATGTAACTAGTTTATATAGATAATACTAATTCATAAGACAAACTTGTCTTTATCAATCGAGATATCGCCCAAATAATCTAAATCATTATCACGAATGATCAATCTTGTAAATCATGCATATAAAATGAAACCAAAAGATAAATATAATAATTTAAAATTACTTATGTTCATAAATAATATATTATTTCAATTATGAGGAATTATATCCATTCCACATAAACTCTACTAATAATTATCAGATGATCTGGTCATGAATACCAAGGAAGAAAACGCTCCCAAACAATAAATTTGAACCTCTTGAACTCATCAAGAAGGTCATGAATGAAAGTAATAAGTCTATAATAAATATTATACATAAATAATATGTCCATACTATATTAAATAATGAATTCAATTTTTTTATCCAGGGAACTAAGATCAACTTAAGAACACAATCAGACTAAAGGTAAGGGTTTTCTAACCGAACATCCATTTTCAAACAGGTTACTATTATTATCTACATACCATAATTAAATTCTTCATAATAAATATGTATTCCTTATAAAATATATTTAAATTATCTATATATGTTTATCAACCAGAATCTCATTATCATTTAAGGTGATTTATATTTTTTAAAGGGATATTTCAAAAAAATTCTTCCTGAAGAATAAGCCTAATTCAAGGGAATTTCTCATATTCTAACCTATTTTCAAGGGAACTCTATAATATGTTTTTAGATACCATTATATTTCTAAAATAATTTTTTTTTTAAAATAAAATCTTAATTTAATTCATGTTTTATAGAAATAATTTTCCAAAAGAACACTTCTTTCCAAAGTGATAGAGTATTTATCTCAAGAATAACACAATTATTTTATGATAGTATCTTTATCTATATCAAAACAGTTGTTGATTATTATGTATTATTGGGATAAATATTTTTTTATATCATATAAAATATTTAATTTAATAGTTTAGGATTATATTGAATCTGAATGTGTTATCTTAAAACCATTCACCAATTCCATCTGAATGGTTAGTGTTTATGCTAAATGTCTGGGGAAAGTTATTTACATTTCATATGATAGTTTCAATATGAATGTATATTTTTTTTATTTACCATTGTTCATATGAGGAATGTATTGAAATTAGTGAGTGATAGGTGTGTTCCGTAGTAGCCCCTAGATGCATATGTATGTCTCTTGAGACAAACTACGGTCTTGGCATAAGGTCTTGACATAATGGTTATTTATGGGCTTGGCATGATGCCTTGACGGTGTGGTTATGATGTACGGAATTATGCATTCCCACATTATGATACTAGTAATTAATGTTTATGAAGTTATTAGACAAGTATAATTCACATGATTATTTCTTATTTTGGAATTATTTATTCATGTATTATTCCTGGCATAATGCATTCAATTTTATTTTTAAAGGCTTGTGTTTGTAGTTATTCACCATGCCTAATATTAATGTTTATGATATCATCTATTGTATTTATTACCATTATTGAGCATTTGAGATCAAACCTTTCTTATGTCTCATTTTACTAAGACATGAAGAGGTATATTATGAATGACATCCAGAAATAACCAAGGAGTTATGGAGGTTGTCAGATTATTTTCTATATTTTTTCATTTCTAATTGTAATGTTGAACATATGTATGACTCTATTTTTTTAAAACTTCTAAAATATTTGTTTCTTCGGGATACAAAATTCATATAATAATGTTAATTTAATGAATCAACGCATTGGCCCTAATAAGCTATGGTCGGGTCATTACATTTGGTATCAGAAGAAGTTTAGTAGAAAACATGGAAACTAGATTTAGTAAAAAATATAATATGAAACAAAAACCTTATATATACATTGAGGATAAACATACATTAAAATCATAGAATTTTTGTGAGGACTATATTTTTTGGATCATTCTGGAAAACATGTACCTCTCTAAATACTACAAGTAGATTATGTTTTGAAATAGATGTATCTAGGAGTAAAAAGTCCGACAAAGAGTTTCAGGCCTGACCTGGGGTGTCTTGGAACATGAAAATGAGCTTTACGGTACACCTAGTTGTACACTCCTAGGAAGATATGCTTTGGATAATTCATATTTTAATTACAAGTCATTTTAAAAGATTTAAATGTAAATTGTTTCTCAAATAAACCTTGGTTATGATTCTATGATTAGTTATGTATAAAATTTAAATTTATTTTAAGTATTTTACTACATTGAGTTTGTACATTATGATTTATAACCTAATATAGTGTATTCTATTATTTAAAATATCACCAAATGGAAGGAAGGGAAATTGCATGAACGTGCATGCCCCATATAGGTATTTTCCTCAGATAGAAGATAATGATGTTGGCTTTGGTGCTGAAACTGGTGCTGAGAAACTTATAACTATAATGGGATAACTAAATCAGGTTATGAATAATACCCTTACCCGTATTGAGCATTCGTATCCATGATATGGGGGAGATATGTCAGGCTGCTTAATAAGACCACACCCTCTATCATTTAATTGGACTAAACACCCATTCATAGTGTATCAGTGGGTAAGTTCATTAGAGATTATGTTTCTTGTTTTGGGATGTAATGAAAGAGATAAGGTTTTCATGGAATTATATCGACTAACAGAAGATCCAAATCAGTGGTGGTACTTAATCCAAAATAAAAATGTGGAGGAAAAAATAGAAGAAATGGAATGGAGGTGTTTTATGGAAATATTATTTGAAAATACATCCCTCGTGAACATCAAGAAGAGATGGAAAGTAATTTTTTTTAATATAAGGAAAAAATAGTATGAGAATGTTTAAAACTATGAAGAAAACTTTACAAGGTTAGAAACACATGTCGTAGACTACATTACTATTCCAGTGAGCAAGATTGATTGATTCTTTTATTGTTTAAAAACATTCCTCTGAAGGGATATATTCTCCCAATGTTTCTAATAATATAAATATAATGTCTCAAGTTCTATAAAGATAATAAATTGAATTCTATAAGTCTTATTATTTTAAAAGAACACAAGAGAATAATAGGACTTCTAAAAATATGGAAAAAATATGGAAATGTGGAAAAAGGGAAGAGTTTCCTTTCACCATGTGATAATTGTGGGAAGACACACCCTAGTACTTTCCTAAAGGGTATGGGTGTTTGGTACAAGTGTGTATAAAGAGGCCACCTCTACTGGTATTGTAAGGGGATGAATGAAGCTACCAATGTTCAATGATACAATTTCAGGGATAGGGGACATTATTATAATGATTTTCCTAGGTATAAAGTAAATGTTCCACAAAAAATACCAAGGGCTAAAGACCAATCTTATGCTATCACAAGTATTGATATTGAAGTCTCTAAGGATGTGGTGGCATGTAATTTAATTGTTTCCTTAAGCTTAAACAATTATTTATTTGATTCAGTGTTATCACATTCTTTTATATCTTCCTGGTTTTCCATGAAAATTAGATTTTTCAAATTTTCTTTAATAAGGGAGGTTTCAATCCAAAATTCTAAGAGAAGTATTATTACAATAATGAAGTGTGATTAAGTCCCCGTCAATGAATATAAATGTGCTGTATATGATGATTATATAATTATACATGTGATTGACTTTTATATAATCCTTAGTATGTATTGGATTTCAAATTATGATGTGAAAATATATTGTAAGAAAAATTAAGTAATAATTTTTTTGGATAATGTGGAAACCCTAATCATTAGGGTAGAAACATCACTATCTGATTCTCATCTCGATCAACCCTCAATAGCTCTACTGAATTCAATTCATGAGTAGAATGATAACTCCATATCTATGAGCATGGAATTAAATGTTCAAATTGAGTATGTACTTATATTTAAAGAATATATAGATTTTTTTTGGAGGATTTACCTAGAAATCCTCAAGAGAGGGATTCTATTTTCTCTATTGATTTAATTCTTGGTTAAAGGCCTCTATAAAAAAATCCTTACAGAATGGACCCAATGGAATTAGTATAACTAAAGAAACAAATAATTATTTGACTTATAATGTATTTACTCTCCCTAGTGTCTCTCTATGGGGACACATGTTCTTTAAGTTAATAAAAAATGTGGATCAATGAAGATGTGAATTGACTATAGGGAGATCAATACTATATCAATAAATAAAAAATATCCCTTACCACTCATTGATGATTTATTTTATAATCCTCATAAAGCTCAATATTTTTTTGAAGATTGACCTTCGATCTGGATATCATCAGTTCTGTGTGAGGAAAAAAGATTTTCCAAAGATATCATTTCAAACAAGGTATGGTTATTATGAGTTTACCGTAATGACTTTTTGACTGACTAATGAACCCTTTGTTTTCATGGATCTATGGAATTGATTTTTCATGGGATATCTTCATTACTTTGTGGTGGTATTCATTGATGATATATTGGTATAATAAAATTGCTCTGAAGATCATGAAAACCACTTGAACACTATTCTGAAGACTCCTAGAAGAAGTGAATTATATTGGAAATTTAGAAAGTGTGGATTTTGGTTTTAATCAGTTTCCTTACCTGGCCACATTGCCTCTAAGGATGGAATATCTTTTGATACTATGAAGAAAAAGGATGTTCAATAATGGCCCACTCCAACGAACGTAATTGTGGTATGTAGTTTTATTGTTTTAGTGGGTTATTATCAGCGTTTGATTGAGAACATCAAATGTTTATCCAACCCAATGACTAATTTTATTCTTAAAGGAATTATGTTCATATGGAAAAATAATGTGATGAATTTTTGGAATAATTTAGGAGTTGATTAGTGATTTCTCTGATCTAAAATCTTCCATCGGGTAATGGTGGATTCATGATCTATAATGATGCATAAAAAAAGACTTGGTTTTGTCCTTATGAAAAATCATATAGTTATTTTATGTGCATCTAGGTAGTTAAAAATTCAGGAAAAAACTATCCTACTCATGATCTTGAGTTAGCTATTGTGATCATTGATCGTAAAATATGGAGACACTATCTCTATTGTGATAGATGTGTGATATTTACAGATCAGAAGGGGCTGAAATATATCTTAATATAGAATGAAATAAACATGAGGAAAAAGATATGGCTCAAAATACTAACGATTATTATTGTTCCATACTGTACCTCCCCAAAAAATAATATAAGGTAGCTGCTCCAGTGAGTAGGACGGATCATGGAGTTTTAAACAAAATGAGGATTGAAAGGGATCCTATATTCATGAATCTAATAACGACAGAAATGGGAAATATAAAATAAGGTGAAACATCATTACTTTTTCTATTGGTTTCCCAACCATATTTATTAGAAGGGATTAAAATCACTCATCTTAATAATGAGAACCTCCAAAAGAAAATTAATTCTAAGAAAGATGGTATATTGGCTGACTTCATGTGTGATGATAGAATTCTAAAATTTGGGAAGAGGATTTATGTTCCAGCTATACCAGAGAAAAAAGGGATTTATTGGATGATGTCTGTAGTTTGAATTTTTCCATACACCCTGGTAGAACTAAAATGTATAAATATTTGACGAAGAATTTCTTTTGGTACAACATGATGTGGGAAATTACTAATTATGTATCAAGATGTTTAGACTATTAACAAGTGAAGTTAAAATTACATGATCTTATAGGAGTCATGAATCCTATACCTATTCTTACATTTAAACAGGGTGAAATCACCATGGATTTTGTAACTGGATTCCCAAAAAATTTGAGAAAGTTTGATTCAATATGAGTAATTGTGGATCAACATAATAAATCTGCACATTTCATCGATATAAGGGCAGATTTCAATAAGATATATTTCAAAGGATCAATATAAATGAAGTTTTAAGACTTCATGGAGCACCTCTTTTAGTAGTGTCTAATCGTGATCCTTGACTTCCATATAAATTCATTAAATGTATGCTGAAAGAATTGAATACTGGGCTTCATTTGAGTACTTCTTAGTATCCTGAAACTAATTGGAAATCAGAAAGCACTGTCCAAACTTTAGAAGACATGTAGAGATCATTCTCACTATATTTTCAAGCTATGTGGGATCAATATTTATCTTTGGTGGATTATTTATACAATAAAAGTTTCCCTTCAAAAATTCAAATAGAACTATATGAAGTATTGTTTGGAAAGAGATGCCGTACACCAATATATTGGGATGAAATCGATGAAAGGAAGCATTTTGGTCTAGAGGTAGTAAAGGAAAAAATAGTGAAAGTAAAGGCTCTTCAAACCCATATCAAAGTAGATCAATGACAAAAATAGATTTGGTGATAATTGAAGGAAGAATACGAAATTTCACATGGGAGATCATGTTTTAAAAAAAGTATCAATATGAAGGGGTGTTAGAAGATTTGGGAAGAAATAGAAAATGAGCCCTAGGTATATAGGACCTTTTGAAAATATGGGGAGAATTGGAGCTATTTCATTTTATTTGGATATGTTTACCAGGAAATGTAAAGTACACAATATCTTCCTTATCTCATTGTTATGAAAGTACATGCCAAACCCAACGCATGTCCTCACTTCTGATGTTATATAATTGGAACCTAACTTATTTTACTATGAAGATCCAATTCGGATTCTAGACACTAAACAAAAGGTTTTGAGGAATCAGACAACATGACTGGTAAATATACTTCGGAAAAATCATAAAATTGAAGAGGAAACATGGGATCCTAAGGATCTTATGTTAAAGAACAACCAAAATATTTTTATGAGGTAGCATTTTTGGTTATTTTTAGGATGAAATTTCTGTAAGGTGGGGATAATGTAACACCCCAATGATTTATAAATAAATTTTATATTGAATGCACGAAACACTGGGTCTCTAAAAAACACCAATTTCTTATAACTTATCTAGTTGACATAATTTTTTCACCCCAGGGATTTGAATTTCAAAAAACTGACATACACAGTTGTGATCAGTAAGATATTTAGAGTCTGATAGGTTCAACATATATTATTGGTGAGTAGTAACTTACCCTTATTAATAGTAACATACCCTTATAAATATTAATATGACCAATAGAGTAGTAACCTCTTATAAGAATGTATACATAAATTTTTGGTTCCCTCATTTTGGTTTTCGGTTTAGTTTTTCTTAAAAATATGATGAATTTAATAAATTAATTTTTTAGGTAAAATTTTACATTTCAAAGAGATTAAAATTTTTATTTAAAACTAAGTATTTATTAATGTTTATATAAATTAAATAGTTCTATCAAAACACTATTTGTTAATTTCAAATTATAAATTATATTTTTTAACCGTCGATAATTGTGCAATGCATTTTACTATACATTTTATATCCGTATTATTTTTAATAAATAAGTATTGTAAAAGAGAAAAGTTTAAATTTTCATATTTAGAAAATTATTATGATAAAATAAATGAATTTTTTGAATTCATAATTTCAATATATGGTTACACAAAATTTATGAGAATTTTATAAAATAAAGTAGTTTTTCCTGAATAGTAAAAATGCAGTTTTGAGTTTTCAGTATGTTTAATGATATCATTAATGATGTAATCACGGTGTCATTATTTTGGTAGAATCATGGGTAATAAAATATGATATTAGGTTGACCAAGGGACCAATACCATGTGATAGCCCATGTTTTTTAAAATACCATTAATAAGGTGTCCTTTGAAATTAATAAAAAAACACCCTCTCTTTTACTATAAATACCAACTCATTCCTTCATTTTATTTCATTAAAAAATTATCATACACAATTATCTAGTCATTTAACCTCCATAGGATTCCTCCGATGGCGTTATTAAGCCCCCAAAGTCCCAACCTTCATGTTTTATGAGTTACTAAACAAGGTAAGGGAATCTACCACCATTCTCTTTTTCAAGCACTCTCTTTTTGTTATTCTATTTTAATTTCTATTTGATTATTTGGGATATTTCATTACATATCCCCATTAATTTCCATGTTCTGTAATAAGGATTTGATAACCCTTTTTCTCTCGTCAAAATATTTTATGAATTTCTAAGTGATGTTGTTAGACTACCGAATTTTCATATGGGATTGACCAACTTTTAATTTATTTTGAGTCACTCTCCTTTATTTTTCTGTCCTCACCTTGTAACGACCCAAAAAATTATTAATGAAAATTACACTTGGTCTATTTGAATATTTTTTATGGTAATGTTAAATTTATGCACTTATTTGTTTCAATGTTTTGGATTTTAAAATACCATTAAAAATTGTGATTGTTGCAAATTATCTATTGAACAGTGATCACATAATTAGTATAAATATAAGGCTTTAACCAGTCCAATTTACTTAGAAAAAGGAACAGATGGCCTCATCCAATAGAATTTCCCCACATAGATTCCGTTTTTATGAGCTCAGAAAGGAGGTGGTGTCATTGGTATTTGCACATGACCCATCCCAAGCCAATCATGAACTCGTTAAGTTTGAGCAGAACTGACTATGGGAGAAGTGGAAATTAATAGAGATTACCACCCGAGAAATGTTATCTGAACAACTCCAAGAGTATGTCACCATCTCACACATTACCCTTAAGTCTTATGAGGGAGTTATAATGGGTTATATAGCAATACCCTGGCACTATGACTATATACATTATTTTTGTATAAAGAATGTGCATTCATTTTATTATTGTTACTTTGTAAATAGTTTTTAAAGAAACAATCGTATTTTTTGTCAATATTCAACTAAGAAATAAATTTTGATGAATTAATGCATTTTTTAATTACAAAATATTTTTATAAAATATTATTAATAAATTAATTTTAATTAAATATAAATGATCGTACAATTTTTATGAATGCAATTGTAATTTTTATTATTGTTTGAAAGTTGTTTTTGTCAAAACCCATGAATTTTCGATTAATTTCAGTCATTATTATAGAAGTAAAAATTCCCATATCTTAGAAAATATTTAGATAAAATTAATATTATATTTTGAATCAGGACATTGAAAATATCCAACAGATAATTTTTTATACTTTTTTGTGCCAGATGATTTTTTGGGTAAAAATGAAATATCTTTGAAATATATAATGTGTTTTATGACATGATAATGACCCAATAGTGATGTAATAAAATAATATAAACATTATGTTCATAAAATATATGTTTTATGATCAAAATAATGTGATTATGGGATTTTTTTATTTATTTTACAAAGCTATAGTGGACCCTTCAAGGAAAAAAAACATTTGCCTTTTAAATTGTTTTCCTTGAGAGTGTGACACACCTCCACATAATAAACCATATTATTTTAAAAAGTCAATCCATTGGCCTTATGAGTTTTTTTCCACACCCATATGGAAAAAACCATGGAATGGTTTGTTGTATTGATTAGTTTAATGTAAGGTGTCTAAAACCAAAATAATAAATAATGCTCTCTTTTTTCCTATATAAACCCAGCATAGCATTCACTTAATTTACACTCAAAGCATTTGAAGTTATAACAACCCATGAAATACACCCTATAGAGTCCACCCAAGGTTCCCCAATATCATAATAAACCTCTCTCAATCCTCTCCCATGCTGTTGGGATCGCACATCCAAGGGATTTCTTCCGTTCTCATTTTTTTCCAATTTTCTATAAGTTGTTATGCCCATTTTTTTCAATTAAAAATGTTGGGGTATGATTTAAAACCTCACCCATGATACCCTCTTTATCTTTGTAGGATGGGAGACCCCTTTATCTCTCATTTATGCCTCCCATGAACACCCATCACCATGCCAAAATTCTGTGAGAGATTTCTCTATCCTCTTTTACATCCAAGTAATTCTACTATATTAGGCATCAAAATTCCATTAACGTTTTTGGAAAATGTATCTATATGACCATATTACTTTACATTTCTTGTACATATGATGATACACTCAATTCTATCTCATCAATCATTTTCATGAATCTTTATGTCACGTCGTTATGCTACCGAAATTGCACCTCATTTTTCCAAGCCAAGATCATTGTGTATTGAATACCATAACCATGTCTCTATCAAGGGTATTAACCTTTATGAAAAAATAAATATTTAATGGTACATTAATGTATTTATTACACATTAATTAATTTTGGAATAACTTGTGATTTTGATTGATTCCATCTTATATGATCCATGTGGCGCACTCATGAATGAAATGAAATGTTTAAGCAGGGTGCGCTCAGATAGCTCTAATGCATTGGGTAAATTACAGTGTCATGATATTTCATGTTCAATGAGTGTTGGAACATTATAATTCATGTTCAACAAGTCTTTACTCGTGCTTCATGTGAAATTAGGGTTTACTCATGCTCAATGTGCAATGATAGTTGGATCATGCTAATTCCATGTTAAGTGTTGTTGCACCATTTTCATGTCATGATTATCGTTATTTTTCATGCCTTATGTTCATGTATCACTTGTAGCCAATTGATATTCTTATTGTTTATTATGTACTTTACTCCACATGTTATTCCATTTTTTTCTCTTGATGGGCTTTATATCTCACCCTTTTCTTATGCATGTTCTCAGGTTATCCCATTCAATGCTATGTACAAAGAATATAGTGGTAATGTAAAGGAATATGTTAATAAAGATGTTGTATTTAATGTTTTATGTTGTTATGTAATGTTCATAATACCTAAAGACACTATTCTTCTTGATCTTCTATGTTGAATCAAGTAAGTTTTTATGTAATAAATCATGTTTTAGTGTGTAATAATGAAAAGGGTTATTATATTTGTTATCAAAGAATAGGTTTAGTTATTTTTTGGGGTTAATATTAAAAAAACCTAGTGAATCCATAGAGACAAGACTGAGTATAATAAATAAATCCCTATGTTTTGGTGGGAATTGAATAATTTTTTTATCAAGAAAATACATCCCTGTCTAGATACGATCAGGTAGAGCCGACTCTGGCAGAGATGTGCCTAGGGGTGAAAACCCTAACAAGGAGTTCCGGGCTTGACCCGGGGTATCCTGGTACACGAAAATGGGCCTTACTGCACTCTTGGTTACAACACTCCTAGGGGATATGCATTTGTAAATTCACAATATTAGAATGAACCATTATTAATGGTATTAAAACAATCCCCAAAGAATATATGTTAGAAAGTAGATTATGGATAACACAGATGGATGCTTATAGATTTATAAGTAAAGGAAATAAATTTAATTTATAATTCAACCATTTTTTTCTTTGGATTACCATTTATGTGTCACCCCTAGAATTCCTTTCATTAAGGAATAATGAATTTTTACACTTCAAGTAGTTTACATGACACTTTTATCATGTCTAGATGGTAACTAAAAATTTGAAATGTTTCATCAGTAGGATAAAGGATAGTTTTGAGATGGAATGGGAAGAACCTCATAAAAAAACATTCCCCTTCCTGAGGACTTACTAGCTATAATTATTTTGAAGTCAATATCCCATAATATCAAACCCTTTTACAGTGTCCAACTTTCTTACAATACTCCCTATGACATATCAAACACATCCTCCATACCACAGAATCGTCAAGGATCATTGATCACTTCTGATAAAATCTTAAGCTCCCAATTCTCTCACCTTTCACAGCCAGGGAGTTACTATCAGGGTATTTTCAAGTACTTCACATTGTCCATAGAGTATGATGAACTTTTTAATATTAGGATAGCTGTTGAAGAGGGAGACCTCCAAGTAGCATATATGTATATAGTCTTGGATTCCAGTCCTTTGGGAAACTTATGCTATATTAGAATAACCATATTTTGAAAATTTCAAAGCTGAATCTGTAAGACTATTTTACAAAAACCTGGTACTTGGTGATGTTTTGAAACTCTATGTTAGAAAAAATTATTTTTATAAAGTGCATCATATTTTATATCAGTACAATCCATGTTGCATGGACTGTGTCTGGACTAAAGAAGTGGATGTCTCTGAACGTGCATTGAGGTATTATTTCATTAGGTGGACCCTCACTCTCCATAATCTATGTGATAAAGAGGGTTGGGTAATGCTTAATGGTGGGGTGTAAGAAACCACTAAGTCATGTTTATATTTCATAGTTCTTTATGTATGTAATCAAATTGCGAGGACACAATTTTTTTAATGGGGTAAGATTGTAAAGACCCAACAATTTATTAATGAAAACTACTCTAGGTATATTTAAATATATTCTTATGGTTATGTAAAATGTATGCACTTATTTAGTTATAGGTTTTGGATTTTAAAATACCATTAAGAATTGTTAATGTTGCTAATATAGTCATTGAACAATGATCAGATGATTAGTATAAATATAGGGCTTTAAAAAATCCAATTTACACAGACATAGGAAGTGATAAACTCATCCAGTAGACTTTCCCAATAAAAAGCCCATTTTTTCGAGCTTAGAAAGTCATTTGATTCATTATGATTCTCACTTGACCAAGCCCAAGCCAAGCCTGAACATGTTAATCTTCAGCAGAACTGACTACAATAGAAGTGGAATTTAATAGATATTACCACCCGAGCAATGTTATCCGAGCCATCCCAAGAGTCTGTCACCATCACACACCAACCCTTCTATCTTATGTGGGTGTTATAAGGGGTTATATAACAAGACCCTTGCACTATAACTATGTACATTATTTTTTACCATGATTGTTTATTCATTTTATTATTGTTACTTTGTAAATAGTTTGTAAAACAGAAATAGTATTTTTAGTTAATCTTCAACCTAGAAATAAATTTTGATTAATTAATGGATTATTTTAATTAAATAATATTTTAATAAAATATTATGAATAAATTTCATTGTATTAAATATTAATTGTCTTACAATTTTTATGAATGCAATTGTGATTTTTATTAAGGTATGAAAGTTGTTTTTGTCAAAACCCATGAATTTTCGATAAATGTCTGTTTTTATTTTAAAATTAACATTTGAATATTATGAAAATTATTTAAATAAAATGAATATTAATTTTTTAGTTAGGAAGTCAAAATTATCCAATGGTGAATTTATCATAATTTTATGAGACAGTCAAATTTTGGGGTAAAAATTAAATACCGTTTAAATATATAATGTGTTTTATAACATCATAATGTCACAAAAGTGATGTAATAAAATAATATAAAAATTATTCTAAAAAAATATATGTTTTACCCTTAATGTAATGTAATTTTGGGTTTGTTTGATTTATTTTACAAAGCATTAGTGGACCCTTCGAGGCTTATAAAACATTTTTCCTTTTTAAATTGTTTTCCTTGAGAGTGTGACTCACCTCCACAAAATAAATCCTATTATTTTAAAAATTTAGGCCATTTTAAATATAAAATATTTTTTTCCACTCCCCTTTGTCAAAAACCATGGGCAAAAACTCATGGGTTGGTTTATGGTTTCGATTAGTTTAATGTGAGGTCTCCCAAACCAAAATAATAAAGAAGTTCGTCTTCTTTCCTATATGAACCCACCAATCCTACCACTTACTCTTCACTCCAAGACTTTGGAGTTCAACCAACCCCCTCCCTCATCTCTATAGAATCTTTTCAAGGTGACCCATGCTCCCAATAAGCCTCTCAAAGGCTTTTGGGATCACACTTCAAGTAAGAGATTTCTTCATTTCTAATTTTGGTCCAATTTTCTTAAAGTTTTTTATTCCGTTTTGTATTCAATTAAAAATGATGGGGTATGATTTGCTACCTCCTCCATACTATCATATTTATGGTTGGATGATGCGTTACCCCTTTCTCTCTCATTAATTACTCACATTACACCCATTACCATGGTGAAATTCTGTGAGGGATTTCTCTCTCCTCTTTTACATCAAAGTCATACATTTTTATTATAAATCTGAATTTTATTACATTTTTTATGAAATGTATATATATGACCAATTAATATCCATTTAATGTACATATTATGAGACCAACATTTCTCTCTCATCAAGCATTTTCATGAATCCTTATGTCACGTTGTTATGCTGCCGAAATTGCAATGCGTTTTTCCAGGCCAAGATCATTGTGTTGTGAATACCATACCCATGTCTTTATCAAGGGTATTCACCTTTAATAACACATAAATATTTAATGTTACGTTCATGTAATTATTCAGAATTACTTAATCTAGTAATAACTTATGATTTTGATTGATTCCATGTTATATGGTCTATGTGGCACACTTATGCATGAAATGAAATATTTAAGAAGGGTGCGCCCTTATAGTGATCCAATGCATTGGGTAAAGTATAGTATCTTGATACATCATGTGAAATGAGTTATGACTAGTTCTAATTATAGTGCAATGAGGGTTTACATGTTCTTCATGTTATATGAGGTTTTACTAAAGCTCCATGTGCAATGAGCCTTAGATCATGCTAATTCCATGTTAAGTGTGGTTTCCACATTTCCATGTTATGGTTATTATGCTTTATCATGACTTTATGTTAATTTTTCTCTTGTTCCCCATTGATACTCATATTGTCTATCTTGTATTGTATTCCTCATGTTATTCCATTTTTATTACCTTACTATGCTTTATATATCACCCTTTTCTTATCCAGTTTCTTAGGTTATCCCATGAAATGCTAAGTACGAGAGAATGTAGTGGTCATGCAAATGATGTTTAAAAAAAAGATGTTATATTCCATTTTTTTTGTTTTTATGTAATGATCTTAATCACCAATGACACTAGAACTATTGATCTTCTATGTTGTATCATGTGAATTTTATATAATAAATCTTGTTTTACTGTGTAATAATGAATAGGGTTATTATACACTTTATTTTATCCAAATGTTAGGTTAAATAAATTACCTTACATTTAATAGAATTTTTTATGAAAATTTAATAATTCATCATCATCTCTCATTTCCCATTATTTTATACTAGAAATGAAAGTACCGTCTAAGAAGTGTTAATTTATCACATTCAAGGACGATGAGTTGTTAATTTCTATTATCGTCTTCAATTAAATACAGGAAATTTTTTTTTGAACCAGAATATACTATGATAATTATAACCTATTTAATATTTTGGGTCCATATTATATACATAAATATAATTCATACGACAAACTAGTTTTTAATAATCATGATATCGTTCAAAAAACCAAAATTGTTATCACTAATGTTCACTCTAATAAATCATCCTTATAACATGTAACCATGTTATATATATATAATAATTTACATATATGAATGTTAATAAATAATATATATGTTTAATTCTGGAGAATTATATCCATTCCACATAAACTCCATTACTAATAATCAAGCACAACAGTCACGAATACCGAAAAAGAAAATGTTCAGAAACAATAACATTGAGCACCTTAAAACCATATTGAAGGACATGAATGAACATAATAAGGATATACTAGATAAAAAACATAAATAAGAGTTTTGATTCATATTAATTATTTAATTTAATTTTGTTATCCATGACACTGTGATGAAGTGAAAAACACCATCATATGGGTTTTCTACATAAACATCCATTTTCATTCGGGTTACCCTTATTATGTACTTACCTCAATGAAATTATTATTTATTCATATGGACTTATAAAAATTTCAATATGAATTATATATATATATAACAACAAGAATACAACTCTTATTTATGGTGAATTATATGATTTAAAAGGATCCTTAAAAAAATTCATCGTGAAGTACAAGCCCGATTCAAGGGAATTACTCAAATTTTTACCTATATTCAAGGGAAATATATAATTGTTTTTTATAAAACATTAAATTAAAAAATCACAGTTTTTATTATGAAAATATTATATTACATTAATTATTGTCTTATACAAAGACATTTCCAAAAAAACTCTTCTTTTCAAAGTAAAAGAATATTTATCTCAAAAAATGGTGGACAATTTTATAAGAGTATCTTTATATATTTTTAATCTCTTATTGATTCTTATTTATTATTGGTATTCATATTTTATTATATTTTCTTCCTTATTTCATTTATTGGTTTGTGATTAATTTTAATGTCGATGTGCGATCTTAAATCCAATCCCGAATTTACACTGAATGGTTAGTGTTTATGTTTCATGTCTGGGGAGAGTTATTTAAATTTCATATATTAGTTTTAATTTGAATTTATTTCTATTTTTGTCTATCCCCATTCATATGAGTAATGTATCGGACTGAGTAAGTGATAGGTGGGGCCCTCTATATCCCCTCGATGCATCGATAGGTCTCATTAGACAAACTATGGTCAGGGCACGAGGCCTTAAAAAATGGTTATTTATGGTCTTTCCATGAGGACTTGATTGTATATTTATGATGTGAAGAATTATGCATTCCCTCATTGTGAAACTCGTAATTAAATTTCCACGAGGTTATTCGACAAGTACAATACCCATGATTATGCTTTATTATCGCATTATTTATCAACTCTAATTCCTTCCATAATGTGTAAAAGTTCATTTATATTGTCATGTGTTTTTGTTATTCACCCTACCTAAAATTTAAGTTAATGATATCTTCAACTATATTTCTTACCCTTACTGAGCATTTGAACTCACCCCGTTCTAATGTTTTATTTTACGAATATAGGAAGAGGTATATTATGAATGACTCACATAAATAATCTAGTAGTTGTGCATATTGTTAAAGGATTTTATATATAGTTTTTCTTTTCAAGTTGTAATGTTGAACTTATGTATGTGTCCTATTTTCACAAATTACATAACTATTCATTCCACCAGGATACAAAATTCTTGTAATCATGTGAATGTAATTAACTAAGTCACTAGCTCTAGGAAACTGGGGTAAGGTCTTTACAATTATTCTCATGTTCTTTAAAATAAATATTTCACATATGTTAAAATACATTGTTTTTTTCTTATTCTTTATTGGGGATGTGATCTTAATATATAATCTATGTTATATCCTTATATGGATTAGGATTATATAATGTATCACTCTTTATTAATCTTATTTTTTCCACTGTTTATGCTATGGTGAATTAATAAATGTATTTTTTTATTTTTTGGAACACATGTGCATGGTTTTAATTATGTGATGGTGGGTTTGTTAAATCCATCCAATTAATTTATTAGTGATTGATATATCATTAGAAAATGTGAACTATAATTATACATCACCTCAGATTAGTATGGGACTCTATCTATTATTCTAGTCTTGCGAGTAAACCTTGATTAAGGAAATGGTGGTATAGGGAGAGAACCTAATCTACTGTCTAATTTTTCCACTATAATAATTATGGAAGTGATCCTTGTATAATGAAATTTTTTTCTACTCTAAAAATGTTCCAAAATTATTTTGACATGTTCTTATGATGATGATATAAACTCATTGATCGTGATTGATTAATTATGCTTCCACACACTTACGACCCATGTATTTTTAAATACTAATTATTTTTTCCATGAAACTGATTTTTTGATATATGAATGATTGGGTATGAAATTTATATATTATTATCATGAACTAATTCCCTTATTCTTAATTTATACTTGAATATGATCATCAATATATATCTCTTATATTTACTCATACTAGTCATTTGAGTTCCCCATTACTTATGTTAATATTTTCCCCATGTTATGAATAATGTTTTTGTGTATGATATGTCTAAGAGGGGTACCATGATAGAATCAATTAATGGGTTGTATGAAATATATTACATAAAATAGGGTTTCAATGTGTCTTGTATCCAAATACACTAAACTATTGTGGTCATAGGGTGTGTTTAATAATAAAATATATTTATTATTCATCTAAATTGATGAAATATTTATACATGTTATCAATATGTCACCACATTTGGTATTAGATAAAGGTATAGTTATTTTTTAGAATACAATATGAAGAATATGGGGATAAAACAAAATATAACCTTTGAAAAAATGAAAATGATATAGAATGAACTTAAAAGTGACCTAGGTTTACAAGAATGTGTTATAATTTAGGACATCTTAATAATTATTTTCATGATTATATCATTTCTCACTCTAATTATTGTATCTTAATTCTTATAAAAAAATGGTTTGTGGTAAATGAATAAGAATGGGGAATCATGTTAATAATGAATTTCATAAACATATGAGACTTTAGTATATATGAATAAATTCATCGATGTTCTCTCAATGTAGAAATTGAATATTTATATTACCCTAATTTTCATGATTTTCTAATGAAAATAAATATAGAGTTTTGAGAAAAATGTAATAATAAAACAATTGGAGGAATGAAAGTGCGTCTTCGGTTATGCCAAATCTATATACAGAAGTATGAGGAATGTTTATCCAAGGTATTGGTCGGTGATTTAGTTAATGAAATTAGGTTCCCAAAGATATTTATTTTTGAATATATGTGAAGATGAAAGCCATTGAAATTAATGGAGTGGAAACTTTGTTATTGAACCACTCACACACCAATGCTACAACCACAATGATCATTAGTTTTGAATCAACTAGTTCGAAAAATATATGTTTAATTATTATAATCAATATCATAAACTCCTAATATGTGAGGTAAAGTGAAATATAGTGTGATAACCATTCTCAAAGTGTGGCTTGAGAATGAATTGGATAAGGATACATATTTTGTCAACTCTAGAATTAAAAATTTATAATTTGATTCTTGTTCCAACAACTATTGTATATCTGAAGAATTTGTTAAGGGACCATATCACTAGGTCAATAATAAGATTTTGAATTATCAATGAATTTTTTTAATATTATTATTATCTCTTCTCAAATTAATATATCATCTTCAATATAATATTGTGGGAATATCTTTCAAAAAAATATTAATATTCTTATATTTTTTTTAATATTTCAATTTAATGATGAAAAAACTATTTGTAGTGTTTAATGATATATTCTTAGTGTATATAATATATAATAAAACACATATTTTTAGAATCCTATATAGGCCTTTTAGGGTCCTTGAAAAATCATCAATATATTTTTTATATCAAGGGATAATGTCTAAATGAATCATAAATGGATTATAAAGGAAGTTGATGAACCACATGTTGAATCTTAAGGCTTGCAGTAATATCTCCCAACTGATGGCAGACCAAGTGGTATTCAAATCTAGTATAATCCCACTAACTGGCCACTATATGATTACTAACATTCATATGCATTTGGATAATAGATGTGTGTGAAGAGTTTTCTCATTGGACATTTATTTGGTTCATGACGAACCTAGATAGTAGTGACATCTCCAATATCCACCCCTTGAGGTTATCCGGTAATTAGTTCTATTGGGACAACCCTTCTAAATCGGTATTCAATGATGGTAAAAATTAATTAATTTTGGTATTTTATGGCCTACTTCCCTAAAACTAAATTATATATGTTTTATGAAGCATTTTAGGTCAATAAATATACTTATTGATGGACTTTGAAACATATCTTCACATCCATTATAAAAAAACAATGGGTTATGATCACCAAATCTTTCTCTAGTTATTTCAATTTATAAATCATTTCTTACCAAGTCTAGAGTGTGTATTAATGAAATATTCTTCTCACACCCAAATTTTTCACACTCTCTCTTAGTAGTCCTTTGTATTGTCTTGTGATAATAAACTCTTTACTAAAGCATAATTTCATCTAAGAAATCATCCCTTTTTCATATATCATAATTTCTTGGTGCTCACTACCATTAAAGTGATGGACTTGATTATTCTTAACATTTTCTTTTAATTCATATGTTTTATTATAATTGTGGTTTTTATAAATAACTTCTAAAATGAATGTGTATATTTTAATTCTAAATTCATACTATAGCCAAAAATATCATGTCTACTTTTTATCTTGGATAATGTTAAAACAAATGGAAAATAAATTAAATCCTCAAGAAATTTGGGTGGAATACATTGGAGTGACTATTAATCTTTTTCTGAACATCCTCACCAAATTTTGTACCTTATTTACATTGCCCATTTTTTAATATATTTTATTATTTAAATTAATATTTCTTATAATCTATCAATACACCTGATCATTTAAATTTTGAATCACTTATTCAATTTTCCATCTTTATAAAATATTATTATATTATACCATTACACTTTTATTGTTGATTATTTTTCTTCATTTCAAATGGTTTTATTTAACATTCGACATTCAAAATGAATTTCATAATCATTACTTTATTTTAGAATTTTGTTATATCCATTAAATTTTTAAAGGGAAGTTCACCCCTATCCATTTTTCGAAACTCTGACTAAAATTTGGTTTCATAGGGATCTTGAATACCTTTTTGGTTTTTTTCAAATTATTTAATTTATTTTCTATTATAAAATTATTCAACTAATTTTTTATAAAATTATAATTTTATAATATATTTTATAAACACCCATGGTATTCTTGAAGGACACTCTATGGTTTATGTCCCGTCTTATTTGAATTGTTATGGTCATTTGAAAATAGACATGTATGCATATTCTAAATAAATTGGTTATCATGAATCAATAATTATTATGCATGGTTATAATACTAAAATAGAAAAATAATATACTAAGATCCAGAATATATTATTTCCAATGAATTATATGGTAATGAAATGAATGCATTGAATTTGGGTTTATAAAAAATTGTATTTAATTGAGTTTCTACAAGATAAAAATCTTATGAAAATTTTAAACTCTTATATGTATCTCATTAAGGAGAAATAAATAAATACCCAATTATAAATTTTTTAATCATACTATTAATGTGAATATATACATCCTATCAAATTTCTCACTAAAATGTTAACTGATTTAATAATATTTACAACAGTTTAAAGGATCTTAGTGACTCCCTTTCTATAAAAACATTAATCAATGAAATACTCTGGGGTTTTCAATGAATGTTTACACCCAATGTCACTATGATCCAAGAATCTAAATACCCAATGAATTTTGTCGTTTATTGGATCATTGGTTCTCTTATAACATATTGAAAAACAATGGAAATATAAGATGAAAATGAGGAAAAGGATTTTATAAAATTAAAATTAAAATTTATTTCAATGTTATAAAAAATTTCTCATCTATAAGTGATGCAAAAATTAGTCAAATTTTCTAAAAATGGTAAAAATTACCTTTAAAATAAAATTTATTCTCAACAAATGAAAAAGAAAAATCCTGAAATGGAAGTTATGTTCATCTGTTACAAAAAATAAGGTCTATATCATGATGGACTGTCCCTTGAATTAAAAGTATAAAGTTAAAAATAAATGTAATAAATCTCTTAAAGATTCATCATATATCCCTAATAAAGAAACTCATTCAACATATGAATTGATTTTTGAATTTATATATGCTCTCCTGAATAATGGTCAGGTATGTAATGAAGTAAATTTTTCATGTTCTAGTTCGTACACATATACTTACTCATCTTCTTATTTAAGCATTGAATATTCTATTTAAACTAGATGTCAAGTTAAATATTTTTTGTATGAACTTAATTCATAACCTAAATATCCTATTGATAATTACTATCTTATTGTTTTTTAATAAGATCTCTATTTAAAATAAAAATATATTTACTTTTAAAAATAAAAGAACAAAAACTTTTTGAAACTTTTTAATTTCTATTTAATGATTTTAAAAATAATATCCCTCATTTCGCTAGATGTGAAGAAACCATGAATATAATTTTTGGATCCCAAGACTTTGTTAAACATAATTCTAGGATTGGATTATCTAAAAAGTATGGTTGTTACCCAAAAAAAATGGACTAATTTTATGAAATGAATTTTCCAAAATAAATTTTGAAATGATTTTCTAAAATCGGGTGATCATCTCTATAAATAAAATTTTAAAAACCCTTATATAGTATACCAAATAAAATTCATCTATCTTCTCATATTACAAATGAATTTTTTTTCTAATCATGTTTGTATTCCAAATTCATTATTGGATAACATGAGTGTACCCATTATATGGGTAACAAAATAAATAGTATTTTAATATTTTGTAGGAAAATGGTATGTATGAGAATCCTTAGAAAATATTTGGTTTATATATGGAAGGTGATCAAAGATGATATATCATGTTACCTCCAAATTAAATCATCTCGAAACATTTGATAGAGGACATATCACATTTTTTGATAATATAAGAGCTATAATTAACAGTATAGGTACAATTTATTTTTCTAACTGTTCCACAATAAAAGTACTTTAATCATTAAATGGATTAATTTATAATTTAATAAGTATTAGTAAATTATATTAATGTAGTAAAAAATTAATTTTGAAAATAAATTTTTAGAAATTTATTAATTTTAAATGTTATATTTTATTTTTTGAATCGTGTTTTCAAAATTTATATATTCATATTGTGAAATATCTTGAATATATAAATTTTATGTAACTAAGTTCAAATGATAATGAATCATAGATTTGGGATTGGTTCCTAGGTAATTGTAAAATATACCTTCTTTTTAAACTCAACAGTAAATGGTGTATATGAGATTTACCAAATTTTTATTTCAAATATAACATAGTTTGTAAATCTTACCAATATCTAAAGAAATAAAAATATACATTAAAATTATAAAATGTTTCCTCTTCTTATAAATCATTAATTATAGTTAAAATATATCTTTTTTTGAATAACTCATGTTACTATTATCATAGGTATATATTACACATTTTAATTATTAATTACTATACCATATTTACATGGGTTTTCTACTTGTGTTGTCTTTATCATCTTTTTTAGAAATTATAAAATTAAAAAAGGATATAAGATCATTTCCCTTAGAAGTTACCATGTTGTAGAATATGATAACATTGAATTTTTTGAGTTTTATACTTCTCCAGGATATCATCACTCTTCCTCTCATAGATCTCTATAATAAAATAGCCCTTTAAAAAGATGAAATAATACACTAAGAAATTAATTAGAATATCATGAAATATTTCGACCATCATCTATTATGTTAGTTGAATTTGGTCGACAAAACATTCATTATCCTTAACCATGTTCTCAATAAAACACATATTATGAAAACAACATATGAATATTATAATGGAAAAATTCTTAATGTTTTATTCTTTAATGTTTAGAGTTGTAATGTATTTATATTTAATAAAATAAAAAACATTGGAATGTTTACCACTAAATCACAAAATGATATATTTTATGGGTTATAAAACTCATGTAAATCCTTTTGATTCATCAATTAGAGTACCAATACAAGAAAATAGTGAATTCAAATAATATTTGATGAGAATCTTCTTTTTTGCATCCTCAAATTGATGATGATGTTGAACCACCTAGTTTTAACTTACCTAAAAATCAATCATCTAATGAAATTAAATAAATTAGAGAACATTTTTCTACTCCCTTACCAAATGAATGGATTTGATCTAAAGACATCCCCTTGAGAATGTTATTAGTGAATTAAAATTATGACCCTATACTAAAAGTTTTGTTTTAATTGAGGTTAAACATCAATATTTTTTCTCACCATAAACTATATTACCTTTATGATTATATTAATAATTATAATTGAACAGGTTCCATGGAATCTATGTATAACCAATTTAACAACATAATTTTTGGTGACTCGTGGAAAAACTGGATAATAATAATATTATTGGAACTATGTTTTTTTCATAAACAAACTAGATTATTAAATAATTAAAATCTATAATAAGGCATAGATTATTGATAATGTATATAATCAAGAAGAATTAATTGATTATTGTGTAATATTTTCATATATTTCATAGATAAAATCTATTATAATATTGTTTTTTATCTACTCTTTTTAATTTTACATGTTTTCAATTGGATTTAAAATGATTTTTTTCTATGTGGTTTTACTTGTGAAAAATATTATGGATCAAACATTAGGTTTTGAAAATAATAAACATATAAATCATAGTTTCTTGTTACTTGAGTCCCATTACACTATAAAACAAGCCATGTGTATTTGGAATGAATAGTTAAAAAAATTATTTTATCAAATTAATTCAAAATGGGAAAATATTATTCCACTAATTTTCATAAAAAATTAATATTAATTTTTAATCATTAAAATACATATTGATGATTTAATATTTATCTTAACTAAAAATAAAATTTTAATGAAATTTCCTATTTAATGAGTAATGATTTTTAAATGAGTTTTATAGTAGAATAGAAATTATAACATTGTTTTAATATTTCCTAAAATTTTGATTGAACTTTTTCAATCCATAGTAAATAAACTAATGAAATTCAAAATTGGTTTGGAATAGATCATGTTAAGTAAATTATAACACCCATTAATATATCTTCTATGATATAATCGGATGAAGTTGGCCAATGAGAAGAAAATAAGCTTTCTAGATATGTGATTAGAAGCCTAATTTATCTTATTGTGACTCGGTCAAACATCATGTTTAGTGTATGTATTTTTAATCATTTTCAATAAAATCCAATTAAATTTCATTTAAGATATATGAAAATTATTTTTATAAATTTATAATTAACTTAAAACCACAGATTATTTTATCGCAAGGAAACTTATTTTAACTAACATATTTTACTAATGCTAAATTTAAAGGACGGAAACTAGAAAGGAATAATAATAATGTAAATTTCCACCAACTAGGAAAATACCTTCTCCCAAGGATTAGTAAGAAGAAAAACTCTATAGTTATTTATACAACTGAAATCAAATACATATCCATTGGGAGCTATTTCTATCTAATCATAATGATGTGACATAATCCCTTATATTTTGGGAAAATATATTAACATGACCCTAATAATGGTGAATAGACTAATGCAATTTTTAATTCTTAAAACAGTATCCAACACTCCTTCTTAAAGAATATTTTTTAGAGAAACTATTTTCTTTGAAATCAATTTTAAAAAAGGTTATTTATTTAATGAATTTGTTTACAAAAACCATTAAATTGTATATATCAACCATAATCCCCTTCTTCATGATCACATTGACATTATTACAAGATAGTTGGTATTATTATATGGATATAATATCTCTTATTCTTATAAATATTGATATTTTTTCAATTTATTTTTTGAATTTAATTTAATTTTTCAAAATAAAATAACTTCATTCTTGTAAATAAATAAAATTCAATTATTACATAATTTTGGATTTGTAATGTGAGTGTGATACACTATAAAAACATTAATGTGTGGATAAAAAATAAGTGTATGTGGTTATATGGATAATTTTCTTATGAATTTTATCTTAAAATGAGTTGATTGGGTTTTAACCATGCTTCCATCTTGGGCATGGTTTGTGCAACTTTACTACACACCCTGTTAAACATTCCTAATGAATTTTATATTTTTTACTAATATAATATTTCTTAAATCATAATACTAATATTATTTTTTAAAATATTTTTTAATTATTTATTTCATTGGTTTCTTTTTTTAAATATATATGATCTCTTAATTTCATCATACTCATTATTTGTGGGTGAGATAACCTTGATAATACAAAAATGATCCATGATGATACATCGTTTTTTTTAAATTAAATATTTTGATCTCAGTCATGAGTTTCTTCAAAACAAATTATAATCATTTTATCTCACTCTTCAAATGTATTTATGAATGAAATTTTTATTTTTCTTGAAATTTATAAAAAATATCCCATTCTAAATTCTAAATTATCATTATAAAATTATTTTTTCCTCTCTTTGAAGGCAAAGAATGATGATAAATGAAATTTAAAATATTATGTATTTTACTCGAACCCATTTTAAAACTCGTTTTTTATTATCTCAATTGAGTGATGTTTTTTGTTAAGGGGGCATTTTTTGTTAGGAAGAAGTTTTGGTCGTTCTTTAAAGGGATGGGTTTCTTAGTATCTTTCTAAATAGAATTGAAAATATTTTTAATCTTATCACGATTATCTTTTTGTACTTTTTATATTCTTGTTTTAAATAATTTTTATTCAAGTGTTTTTTAATATTAAAATGGGGGTTATTTTTTTCTTTCTCACCGTCTTTAATTTCAATAATAACAAACACTCTTTGAAGTGGATAATGATTTATATAATTTTATTTGTAAGTTGACATTATGATATCATGTTAGAATATTTTATGGAACATGAATAATCATTAATGAAGTAATTTGTGAGGTTTTAAACCATTTTATAGAGTCTAGATTAATATTAATAGGATTTTAATGGAAGTTGAGGAGCCACTTATTGAAGCTCAGGGAAGAAGGTATAAATACTCCACTGGTGGCTTTCCCAATGTCATTCACATCTAGTAGAATCCCACCTATGGATGAGAACTAACCTAATAATGTTTATAGATAGTAATAGTGCATCATGGATTTGATCAGGGGACATCTAGTAGGAACTCAATGGCCATCTGGTGGGTTCATCCAGAACATGGACTGTAGTAGGAATCCCACTAGATACATAGTAGAATCTAGAAGGTAAACAATAGATCTAGGACTAGACATCCAAGATAGATTTTAATGATGGTCAAAATTTATTAATTTCAGTTTACTATAGTTTAATTTCCCATTTGGAAATCTAAAATATTTTTAAATATTTGTTAGGTTGTAAATGGACCTTTTGATAGCTTTGGAGAATTATATTCTTATACATTATCCAACATAAATATGGTATGATCACTAAATATTTCTCAAGTGATCTAAAATAGTAAATAACCTCTTATAAAATTTAGAGTATGTTTTTTATTATAATATTATTCTAACTCATAGTATTATTCATTGGTTACTTTATACTTTTTTTGTATATTAATCACTTTCATTAATTAAATTCATCATTCTTTTAATCCATTCACACTCATAATAATTTAGATTTCAAGTCAATATTTATTTTTATTATTTTAAAATATATTATTATTATTATATCATTTCACTATATACATTGATTATTTTTTCTCTTAATATTAGTTTTATTTTGTTTAAATCATTCAAAAAGAAGTTTTTAATCTTCTTTTTCATTATGAGTTTTGATATATCCATTAAATTTTTATAGATCAATTCACCCCCACACCCCCCGCCATTCCATTTTATGATACACAGACTTATTTATCCAATAGTGGAATTTGATGTGATTTTGCGTTTGAATTGGATTCTATTTTAAAATCTCATATCAATTACTATGTAACAGTAGTAACACTAGATATTCCAAATCAATCTATGATTTTCTATGCATTTGATATTGAATATGAACTTACAATAGAAACAATATTTATTTTATTGGTATTATTACCTATTCTTAAGCGGAGTCTATCTATAAGTGTTGGGATGAAACATAATATTATAGATTTTAATATTTTGAAGGTCTATTGTGACACCTGAGTTTCAAAATTAATTTGGTTCTGGCTCGGTTTGGGGTTCGGGTGAGGCATTGTTTAATTTTTTGAGTTTAATTTATAAAAATGAGTGTTTTGGGTTTGGTGGAATTTGTTGAGTGGGCCAAGAATGGTTGTGAGACTATGCAGCTATGCCTTGGTCATCATGCGGCCTGCCCAGTTTTGAAAATAAATTTGAAATACATAAAATAACAGTGAAACGAACATAATTTTTTTAATAATAAAGTAAACCAATCGAGAGTTTTAAAGATAATAATAAATTTTTTATTATTGCAGATATTATTATTATTTTTATTTTTTTATTAATCATTATTATTAGTATTATTAAATTTTTTTTATAATTATTTCTATAAAAAATGAAATTATGTATATTATTTTTATTATTAAATGTTCCATTAATATTATTATAAATATTTACAATGTTATTAATATAATTATTATTAAGAATGAAACAACTATAATTATCATCATTATTATAATTTTTATTAGTTGCGCAGGTTAACTGTGTTGTGTCCCCGCATTTAAAATGAATCAAAGAAATTTTTTTAATGATTATAATAATAACGTTAGTGTTGCGAATGATAATAATAATATTATTAATTTTGTTTTTTCTTGTTCTTGTAATTATTAAAAATTATTTTTTTATTGTAATTATTATTTTTATTACTATGGTTATATTGTTATTTAAATTATTATTATAAATTTTATTATTATTATGTTAATATTCACTTTATTTAATTTAATTTTATTTTTATTTTCCTTGAGGATCTGGGTTTTTTACGGGTGTATCACCATTTTTTGTTGTTGCGCACAGTGCATCACCATGAATATCCTTCCCCTTCAAGCCGTATGCATCCCCTTCAAACTACAGTGACCCCATCTCCGACCAGCTTCTTCCCTGTAAAATCTTCAATGAAGAACCTCCCCATGCCAGACTCCCCTCTGGTGACCAAGCATTTGCTCCTCCTCCCATCAGGTCGATGCTCCACCTCCAGCCGGCTGTGCACTTCATCGGTGCACCCACACTTGACTAGACCTCCTCTAAACGCAAATCCGAATCAGCGTGTCCTCCCTCTCTAGCCTCAAGATCCTCCATCTATGGTGCAACCCATCCCATTAAGTCCTTCCCGAATACACGACCCCGCCCAATTAGGTGACTTCTCTGATGCCCTGAAGCACCTCGCTGGACATCCTAGGTGTGATCACCAGTTCAATCGGCACTCATGCCCCCTTCATTTGTGTAACCAAACACCGCACCTTATTCTTAATTGGGAACAAAATGAATGCCCTATGTCGAATGTGTGTAGTTTGGGATTGTTCTGATTCTCATGCACTGGTGTTGATGTAATACTTCCACACTTTATTCATTTGAACTATTTTAAATTTGTGTTTATATGTTTTTAGTTATGTTGTAGTTTCTGAAGCATGTTGGCAATGAAAATCCATGATACTGTAGTCTTCAGGTTCTGCGTACTTGTGTGTAATTCTGAGGAATGTCATGTGGTCATGATCGAGCTGCGACTCAAAGTAGGTTTCCCATTTCACCCTCCTTTAAATTCTGAAATTTATTAATTTCTTGTTATTTCCATAATATTTAATAAATGGTAAATAGTGTTAAATTATTATTCTTCTTAATATTTTGTTGTTTAATAATTAAGTTGTTTATTTTTGATCCATTGTATTAAATCCTATTTTGGGTGAGATGTTTCACAATGATGAAAAAATTCCCATTTTCCTTTTAAACACACGGAGAGAAGTGTTGGTTTCTTTTTTAGAAATTGTTTTTCTTTTAAAATTTACTTAAGGCATGTTAGTCTCTTGATAAATGTGGGGTGAGTTTAGATATTTGAACACTGGTATTACTTGTGATGTAAATGTGATAGTTTATTTTTAAAAAGGGGGTAATTTCTCTAAGGGTGTTTAAGGTTGGTATGATACGTTTTTTTAACAAAAATGGGTGTGTGGAAAACTCTCCATGGATAATGATCTTGCCTTGGATACATTGAATTTGGTGGGGCCCAATACTAAGTGGCTCCCTTGTTCTTGAATAGTAAAAAAGGAAAGAATTTATTCCATGTGGTGACTAAGGGCACACATTTTGTTTGAATTATAATAATATAGGTGCATGTGATTTTATTCTCATTTGGCGTTCGTTCGCTCACTAGTTTCTATTAGACATGTTGACATGAGAACCTATCCTGATAAGTGATGTTTTTATTAAAGATTGTTTAACTAGTTTTGATTATGCACTGGATAGTGGCACATAGCAAGTGGATACATAGGTTTGTTTTTATGATATTAGGCCCCTTGACTAGGCCAGATAGCACAAAGGTCGGGCATTAGGGTGTTATGACATCATTGAGTAGGAATACCTTCAGGATGAGTCACATTTATAATATGTTTTAGATTTTTCACAAGCTTCTAGGTTCAACCCATGTTTCATTCGACACTCATTTTTCAGTGTAAGATGATTGAGGTGCCTTAATTAGTGGTTAGTCCTCATGTGATTCATTTCCATTTCCCGTGTTGTGTTTTTGTGTCATGTATGGTTTTTCCCTAGGCTAAAAACTATATATGGAGTTTAATTGGCTATGAAAATGTTTTAAATAATGTATGCACCTTTTCCTTGAAATGTTATACTAGTTTTTAAATTCAGTAGGGAAATGGACTCTTAATTGTTTCTTAAATGACGGCGTGTTTGAAGCCCATATTTTATATAATGTAGTCTAAAAATGAAATTAGAAAAATATTTATTTTATTGTAGTGATTTAGGAATAGATTTTTTCTTGCCTACTGTGTTTTAATACTCATACCTAAAGAATTTTCTTTTTATTTTTTGTTGAATGTTCGACTCAAACTCATTTGTTGTGGGTGATAGTTGGTTGTGGATTAGAGAGTGACTCTCATGGTCACATGACGGGGTCTTTCATGACAGGTTCAATTTAGTTATTATGGTTTACATAATTGTTTATTTTCTTGTTTCTTTAATTGAAAAGAATGTAATGTTCGAAATTATCGTTGAGTTTGATTGGAACCTTTATCTATACAGTTTTCTTGTTTATTTTTACTAGGATAAATTTTTTTCATCTATCTTAGTTTATTCCCTTGGTTCTTTTCTCCAAACTGGGAGGATTAGAAAATCCTCTGGGGCCTTGCCCAGTATTAACTCAGGTAATTGGTGTGGGGTCGACCCGGGTTGGTTTGTGACAAAATGGTATCAAAGTCCATCAGCTCTTAAGTGGAAATTGATTATTAGAGCACCCACCGTTAATTGGAATATCGATAGAAAAAGAAGTAGGATTTATGGGCTCGAGATATTGGAAAGGGACGGAATTCATGAACCCTTTCCCATTCTGAACCTTGAGATACCATGGGATGTTTGGGTTTGTCAGTGTCCTTTGATTCCTATGATTTTTTTGTATTGGGAAATAAAATGGGAGCTGGGAAAGGGACCTCTGTGATCTCGTAGTTCCTAGAATGCCAAGTAGAGCCAGGGAAATTTTCCAAGATTACTCTATGTGATGGTGGTGTGATCTAAATATGGTCGGCAACCATATGGGAAAATCACCCATTGATACAAGTTTTCTGTTGTGAATCATTTGGGTTTTTTTTATTAATTCTGGAAAATGGTTTTGGAAGAATTTGGTTTTTAGTATTGAATTATTGAATATGATATGGAAATGGCCTTTTTTGATCAAGTTATATTTTTAGTTGTTTCTTAGTATCCACTCTCAAAAAGGATTAATGGACACCCAACGTTCATCTTTGGGTGGTGCATCCACACCATACACTCTAGTTGGTTAACTTATAGATTATGTACTTGTGTTCTGGAAGATTAACCCTCCTATCTTTTATGGTCAAGAGGATCCTATCGAGGTAGGAGAGTGGATGGGGAGGATTGAGAGGGACTTCAATTTCCTCATGATTCCTAAGACATTAAAGGTATATTTAGATACATTTATTCTTGATGCTCTAACCATGAAATGGTGGAAGACTGTGTCTCAAAGAAAGCATCGAGAAGATATTAGTTGGTAGTTATTCTAGTTATCATTTATCCAATAGTATTTATCGAAGTCAATGAAGCTAAGAAAGAGGATGTTGTTGTGTGGTCTTCAACAAGGTGTTAGATCAGTGATGGAATTCTACCGCTGATTCTTGGACCTAGTCCCACAAGAACTAGGGAATATAGACAAAGATCATGTAGAGGCTTGACATTTTGAGTTTGGGATCCGTCCGGAATTTCATTATAATGTGGAAGATCACAACTTATGTGCCTTCTCCTTTTTGGTGAGGATATTCTTTCATGGGAAATCTGAGTTATCAGAGGAAATTAGATGATGAATCTATTTCTGCTATTTGGAAGTGGTGGACAAGATGTCGGTAAGCAGAATGGGAAGAGGTCTGATGTTGGTGGTGCTTGTAAGGGACTTAAGAGGAATTTAGACCTCCAGTCAACTTCTTCAAAGCAAAATTTGATGATATATTATCAGTGTGGGAACCATGGTCACAATAAGTCAGCGTGCTTGAGTTCTCCAAGAACATGCCACACCTGTGGATGCTTGGGTCACCTGCAATGGTTCTATTGGGGGTTTTCAAAGAAACACTGTGAAGCTAGACCCAACTCTTCAAAGGTCACACCAGCCCATTTGATGGAGGAGGGTGATTTTTGGGATCAATTTTGGGTTATTATATCTTTAATGTTCTATGGATGTAATATTCATCTATTCTGTCATTTTGTGTTGTTTTTTTCTTTAGTTGAAAGAATGGAAGTCGTCGAACAATTTTTGAGCTATTATTTCAATGAAAGTGGGTTTTCTAAAATGGTGATCTATGATATCTATTCCAAGGTTTCTAAATCCTGACTATGAGGAAAGAGATGCTCAAAAAATAATAACTATATCCATATGTTCTAAAGTAAGGCTTGTGCATGGTCAGGGAACCCCAATGGTGTAAAAAGACATTGGGTTTATTTTCTGTCCATAGTGTTTCATAGTTTGGGTTTTTTTCGAGTGTGTGAAGTTGATGATGTGTTATGGTTTTATTATTGATTCCCTATTGGTCGGTTCCTTCCCTCCCCTCCCCTTATGGTGGGGTTTTTTCATGTGTAAAGTCTTCAATTTTAGCTAATCTCGTCAGTTCAAATGGTGGTAAAACTCATCACTGGTCTTCTTGAAGATAATATTGGCCAATTTCTTATGGTGGAGAGTCTGTTTAGCCCCCCCCCCCCCCGAGTCTGTATCGATTTTGTGGTGGTTGGTCTTGGGAGGAACCCACTGATTCTATATTCTCTTTTTGAGTAAAAGGTTGGGATGATATGGTTCCATTGTTGGTTGGAGTAAGGTTTAAAGAGGTACTTGTTAGATGTGGTTTAAACTCATTTTATTGTTTTGAGAGGGTCATTGTTTTCTTCTTGGAATTGTTCTAGATGTTGTGTTTTAAGGCTGAATTGAGGGTGGATAAAATTATTGAGTTCTTTTTGACGATGTTTAATGTGCGTGTATGATAAGGCAATATTTACCATCATGAATGTTTTGCGTCCTTTTGAACCAATAAACTGGAGGTGCATAAACTTTTAGGGGTGGGTATCACTTAACTTGAAGTCTTTCTTAGTCTCTTAAGGCCTTATTATTATCCATTCCTTCATTGGTGATGTTTTTGTGATATATTCGTCTATAGTTTTGTGGGAATCATCTTGAACTATAAAGTGACTCCAATTTTTGTTTTAGGGTTCTACCATGGAATGGATTACCCAGTGTGCAAAGCATTATGTTGGGGAGAATTTTCACACAAGAGTTTCAACATTATATTGGTTCTAGCTCAAGTCGGGGTTCGCGTGAGACCCTGTTTTTTTATTTTTTGTTTCATTGAAAAAATGCACATTTTGGGTTTGGTGGTGTCTGATGCATTTGTCAAGCATGGTTGGGAGATTGTGTGGCTACGCTCTGGTCCCTACACGGCCTGACCAGCTTTCAATTTTGTTTTTAAAAAACTCAAAAGAAGAATGAAGAAATGTTAAATTCTGAGTTAAAAGATAAAGTAAAGCAATCAATCGTTTTAACTATAATAATAAAATTTTTATTGTTGTAGTTAACAATATTATTCTTATTTTGTTATTAATCTTTATGACTATTATTAAAATATTTATTGAAATTATTGATATGAAAAATGAAATGATAAATATTATTTTTATTATTAAATGTTCGATTAATATTATTATCATCATTAAAAAATTATTAATTTTATTTTAATTAAGATTGAAATAACTATTATTATCTACATTTTTTAAATTTTTATGAGTAGTGTGGGTTAACCGCACAGTTTCTCGGAATATAAAATGAAGTGAAGAAAAAGTTTTAATTATAAAAATAAGATTTTTAGTGTTGTGAATGATAATAATAATATTATTAATTTCGTTTTTGTTTCTCATAGTAATTATTAAAAGAATTTATTATTATTATTATTATTATTATTATTATATTGTTATCATAATTTTTGTCATAAATTTTATTATGATGATTTTTATGTTTCTATTAACTTAATTTATTTTGAAATTTATTTTTATTTTAATTAAGGATTCGGGGTTTTTAGGGGCGTATGACCCTTCCCCCTTGTTTGTCGTAGCGTGCAACACTCATCCACGAGTATCCCTCCCTATCAAGCCATGCAGCCTCCCCTTCCAACTTTGTTGACCCTCATCTTTGGCCAGCTTCCTCCCTGGAGATTCCCCTACATAGTGCCTCCCCTTGTCGACCTATCCTTATGAAACCCAGCCCACGTTTCTCCTCCCGTCCAGCCACCACTCCACCCCCAGCCGGCAGTGCACTTCACCGGTGCACCCACATCCAATCAGCCCTCCTGCTGGCACAAATACCAACCAGCATGGTCTCCCTCTATAGCACCATCCTCCTCCATCGAGAGTGCAACTGAGCCTGAACAACCATTCCCATCCATGCCACCCCCCATTTTGTGACTTCTCTTGTGCCCTATAGCACCTCGTCATCCTACCAATGCAAGACAAACAGTTTTGTCATCCCCTATGCTACCTTCATTTGTGAAATCATCCATGTACCTTATTCTTAATTGGGTGCACAAAGAACACCTGCCACCGAAGGTGAGCAGTTTGGGTTCGTTCTGATTCACCTTCTCCAATTTCGAGGAAAGATTTTCACTGTCTATTCATTTGGATTATTTTATGTCAGTGTTTCTATGTTTTTAGTATTTTTTTGGTAATTGTATAATGTTGGTAAGGAAAAATATTATATCGTGGTCCACATGTTGTGTGTACTTGTGCACAAGTTCTAGGTGTGTAACATGGCCGTGGTAGAGCTACATGGCATGTAGGTTTCCCAATTCACCTACCTTTAAAATCTAAAATTTATTAATTTCTTGTTATTTTCCTAATTTTCATTAAATGGTAAATAGTGTTAAATAATTATTCACAGAATATTTTGTTATTGTAAAATGAAGATATTTATTTTCAATCCATTTTATTGAATCCTGTTTTGGTTGAGATGTTGCACAGTGATGATAAAATTCTCATTTGGTTTTTAAACGTGGGAAGAGAAGTCTTGGTTACTCTTTGAAAAATAGTGTTTATTTTGAAAGTTATATAAGGCCCATTTTTATCTCCATGAAAGTGGGGTGTGTTTGGAAATTTGAACAATGGTTATACTTGTGATGTAAATGTGTTGGTTTATTTTTGAAAAGTGTTGATTTTAAAGATTGAGCTTAAGGACCGTTTTTTACTTTTTAAAAAAAAAAATGGTTGTATGGATAACTACCAATGGATAATGATATTAACATAGTTACATTGAATGTGGTGGAGGCTATTCTAAGTTGCTCCCTTGTGTTTTAATGTTTAAAAGGAAAATAAGTTCTTCTATATGGTGAATCATGTGACGCCTATTGTCTGAATCTTTATTACATATAGTCTTTTTATTTGATGATATATTGGTATTGTTTGGATCACCCTTTATTTTTACACATGTTTTCATGGGTACTTGTCATAGTATGTGAGTTTTCTATGAACTATTTCTGCACTAGTTTAGATTACGCATTGGACAGTGACCCATAGCAGGTGGATACATAGGTTTTTTGCTATGGGGTTATGCCCCTCGACTGGGCCAGATAGGGCGATGGTCGAGAATTAGGATGTTATAACTTCATTGAGTAGGGAAATACTTCAATATGAGTGACATGTATAGTACATTTTGTATTTTTAATGATCTCCTAGGTTCAACCCATGTTTCCTTCAGGAGTCATTTGTTTGTCGTAAATGAGTGAGGTGACTAGCTCAGTTGTTGGTCCTCATGTGATACTTTTTTATTAGACTTGTTGTGTGTTTTGTGTCATTTGTGGTTTTTCTCTTGGATAAAAACAAAATTTGGAGCTAAACATGGCTATGAAAATGTTTTAAAAAACATATGTCTCTCTTTTTTAAAACATTAATCTTGTTTTTAAATTTCGACGGACAATGGACTGTTACTTGTTTTCGAAAAGAAATGTGTGTTTGAAACCCATATTTTATCTAATGTAGATCAATATTAAAATAAATACATTATTTATTTAAGTGTAGCGCATTGGGAATATATTTTTTGGCATGCCTACTAAGTTTTAATAATCATGCATAAAGAATTTTCTTGTCTATGGTTTATATTACATGTTCGGTATGAGCTTGTTCACTATGGGCGGTAGTTGGTTTTGGATTGGAGAGTGACTGTCGAGGTCCCATTGATGTGTCTTGGGTGTCAGGTTAAGTTTGGTTATTCAGGATCTGTTAATTGAGAATCTTATTGTTTTTTTATTTAAAAGAAGGTAATGTTCAGAAATATCTTAGAGTTAATGACGCCTTTATTTATTCATTTTTTTTATTTTTATTTGGAAAAATAATTTCCTCTATTTCTATTGATTCCCTTGGCTCTTGTCACCATCCTGGGAGGATCAGGAATTCCTCTCGGGCCTTATCGTGGATTGACTCGAGTGATCAGTTCGGGGTCATCCCGGGTTGGTTTCTTACAAATATGTTGACGTATTTCCTGAATATTTTCATTTTATTTTCCCCAATAATGATGTTATGTTTTAAATAGTACACATACCAAGTGTTTTTTACAATTTCAACGAAAAATTCTAGAATATCCTTGATTTAGTTATAGGAATTGAAGAACCAACTCAATAATAATATAGATAAGGTATCCATTCACCTATACGCATCAAAATGGGTTACACGTGGTCTTTTATTATGAAGGAAGAATGTTCAATATGTATTTGAATTGATTATCATTAACATGATAATATTACTATCTATATGAATTTCCCTTAACATCAATTAATTATTTGTTTTAAAAACTATAAGGATATTGACTATTTTAGATGATTTTCCTCTGATCTATATATCATCAATTGAGGTTCAAAAAAATCCCACATCCAAGATATCCTTTCATATAAGGTATTTTTATAAATAATTTATTGTGATTCCATTTGGTTATAACATTAGCCCTAGTATCTTCATATATCTAATGAATATAGACATTAGTGATTACATTCCTCCAATTTGTGGTAGTATATATAGATGATGTTTTTTATATATTACAAGAGAAATGATTATCATGAAAAGAATTTGAGTATTCTGTTTAAGTCCCTAATAAATGAGATGATGTCTATTATATTTATTAAAATAAATTTTTGGAAATAGAAATTATCATTATTGGTTCACAAAATTACAAGTGTGGGTATATTGGTGGATCCCTAAAAATGAATGATATGAGACAATCACCCATCCCAACCAAAGTGACCAAATTTATTTTTGTTTAGATTTCGAAGGATACTATAAAATATTTTTGATAAATTTATCATTGATATAAAATAAAATTACCATGATGGATTAAAGTGTAATCATGTTTGTTTGGATAGATAAATGTAAATAATATTTCTAGGATATGGAATGATGTTTAGTCAGTGCAATTGTTCTTACACTACCCTAAAATGGAGAAGGGTTTGTTATAAACATTTATGCTTTAAAGAATTTGTTGTGATGTTCTCTCATATAGAATTAAATTTCAGTATCTCATTCCACATAATATCAAATGTTCATGAATCAAATTACCGGACTCATTATTTAAGATTTTCAACATTAATTATTTCATTGAAGATATGGAGGAAATATTTATATGGATAATGGTGTTACAAATATATGGATTGTAAAATATTTAATTATATTTTCATATGTATATAGATGAATATGTAAAAAAAGATATTTTTATAACTTATTAAATATTATTATTTCTCAATACAATACATCCATTGGAAGGAGAAAAAGGTGGGTGATACTCTAAGCTGAAAGGATTGTGCTTGTTTGTCTATGAAAATAATTAAATGAGATCCAATCCTTCCTGATTTTTAGATATTTAAACATGAAATAATAATAAAAATGGATATATAATATCATTATTATATGAATGTTCAATCATATATTCATGTGGATGTTAGAGAGGTACATATAGAATATGTGGAGAGAGAAAACAAAGTGAACATAATTCTAGAGATCGAACATCACTATGATAAAATGTTTAGGTTAATAAAAAAGTATATTTCTAATAAATACTATGACATAATAGGTAGATATTACATGGACCTTATAATTCATCATTATCTATTCATTCTAGAAGTGAAAATGATTTATAGGTATCCTAAAAATCATTTTTGGTGTGAAAACATCAAGAGACTTGTAGTAGGGTATGTATCTCAATTATAAGTGTTTCAACAAGTTAAGGATGAGTGGAAGAAGTATAAGTGTGGTTTAATTCCACTACCCTTACCTAATAGGAAATGGTAAAACATCACAGTGGATTCCATCATGGGAATTCCCATGAATCTTAAGAGAACAATGTTATATGGGTTGCTATCAATCCCCTTATAGATTCAATATATTTTATTACTATTAGAGAATATTTATATCATGATAATATTTATATTTTATACATTATTTAAGTGGAAAGTTTTCATGGGGTACCACTCTCAATAATAGTTGATCAAGATCTTATGTTAAAATTTATTTTTTTGATTATTATTATGTAATCATTGACTAATGATTTAAGCATTAGCAAGGCGTACCATCCTCAGATAGATGGTCAATCTGAGAGGAACCAATAAATGATATATGATATGTTGATATATTGATTTGTGGATTTAAAAGAGGGTTGGTATAAAAAGCTTATCTCAAAAACTTTTCATACTATAATCATTTTCACTTCTCATTCATATAGATCTTTTTGAATCCCTATTTGTAAAGAAGTGAAGACCTCTAAAATGATGGGATGAAGTTAAGGAAACCAAAGGTTATGATACTTTATAAAGGTGAGGAAATGTTAAAAAATGTTATATGTACTTATAAACAGATTAGATAATCTCATAATCGACAAAAACATAATATTGTAAATCATCAGCGATATCAAGAGATCAAATTTTCTGATAGGGTATTCCTCGGAATATCTCCTTGACAAAATGTTATGATACTTATAAATAATGGAAACATTATCATAAGGTTTATCAATGCCTATAAAATTTTAGATCACCATGTAATGGTATATTATCACATGGAAAATCCTCTAAACCTCTCTCATTTTCATGATGTGTTACATGTATCTATTTTTAGGATGTGCATACCAGTTCCATCATATGCATTGACCTTAAATATCATACCATTTGAGCATAAACTTTATTTTGAAGAAGAATTGGTAGTAGATATGGATCTTATAGATTAAGAGTTCAAAAAATACTACTCACATAGTTATGGTTTCATAGTAGAATGAAAAAATTAATGAGTCTTTTTGGGAACCTAATTGTGTGATTTGGTTTATGTATCCTTAGTTATTGTATGAGAGTAGCAAAATTGCAAAGGTGAAATTCTTATAAGGGTTTGTATATAGAACCCTTATATTTATTTCTCTATAATGAATAAATGTGTTTAATAGCTTATGGAAAACATAACAAAAAATATATATGACTAATGCTTTTAAATTATATAATAAATCACATTATATGTTGTTAAAATGAAATATAACTATTAAAAATAATCTCTATTTCATTTAGGAAATATTATTGATCCTAAAGAACAATTTTGAAGTGTATTGTTTATTAACATTGTTTTTGTCATTAAATTTTTAATCATAATTTAATTATTTCTATTATACAATTGAAAAATTATTTATTATATAGTTATAAAATGAATTAATTGGTTATAAAATAGTTATAAATGAAAATGAATCATTTGAAAGTAAAAGGATATTTTTTCTGAAAAACTTATTTTATGAACAAAAAGGGATTTTATCTTAATAAATTAAATCAATCACTAATAATGAATATATTTTATGAAATTTTTAGATAATATATTTATTATAACAATTCAACAATCATTTAATAGTTTATACTAGGTTTAGAATTGGAATATATTCAGTGTTATGTTTAAAAATACATTTTTCTTAATACTATTTTAATTTTGTTTTTTATGTTTATATTAAGTATTATTTCGAACAATATAAGAAAATTGATTTCATAAAATTATTTCTATACTTTCATTAATTATTAAAATATTCTTTAACTTGGATATATTCATTTTTTTCTAAAATAAAAGTAACTATAGAAAAAAAATTACCTCAGTTAAGGGTTGACAAAGTTATTGAGGGTGCTAAACTAAAATAAAAGGATTAAATTATCAATTTTATTTGGCTAAATTATATTGGTTGAATATATTTAAACCTTATATTTTCTTTTATTAGATATTTTTTAAATTTTTTCACTTTCCATTTAATATGACTTTTTTATATTTGAATGTTTTATGTATTTTATTGTTTTCCACCCACATCACATATAATATGAGGCGATATCACACTCACACGTTTACAAATTTTGTCCAAATATAATAGAAAATACCTACAAAAAACATTCATATCACCCCCCATCACATCATAGAGATTATGGTGTTATTAAAATACTAACCTTTAAAGTATTAAAGTGTAAAAATGGGGTTTCTTAAAGAAGATATATTTTTCATTACCGATTTGTTTTTAGTATCTTTAATACTTAAACTCCTAAAATATTTATATAAACATATTAAAAATATGAAATAATTTTATTTAATAAAATTATATTTTTTAATGATATTTATAACACCATTTTATACCTATTATCTAACTTATGGGAAATTATAATGTCATTTTTGTGTACTTGTGGACCACTGGCTCCATTAAGCAATGTTATTCATTTTTCAACTTCAGAATATTTGGATGGTCAACTAGATGAATTTAATAATTTTATATTATACTTATTATATTATTATAATTATGAAATGTTAAATTATTACTTCTATTGTTTTTATCCAATCGTTGGAAAATGAAAACATTTCTCAAGCATATGGATTGACTACCATCTTCATGAAGTGATGTCATTCATGTTATATCACCAAAAAATATGAATGGTTATAAAATAATATATAATGAATATAAATGGTACATATAACATGATTTATATATTAGAGATTATGAAATAAATGTCAATGTTAAAGGACCTTAACCATTGAACTAAAACCTACATGGAAAACGAACAATGTTTTCACCTCAATATTGATTTTAATGAGTAAATGTTATTAAATGGATAATTGAACATTATAAGGGATTGTTATATATTATTAATATTCTTTAATATGGTTCTATTTTTTATTTATAATAAATATAACTTCATTATATAAATTCATAAAAACATGTTTGAAGAATGAAAGGGCCATTTGTAAGGGTTTTTGATAAAATCTCATTTCTTCTCAGGATTATCTATGGTAAATATACATATATGAAATAATAATATTATTATTATGAATTAAAATGAATATATTTTAATCTCATATATTTTTATATGAAATTTCCAAATGTAATTACTATTTTATTATCATTTATACTTAATAATATCCACCAAATGTTTTAAGAATAAATGACAAAATTTTCTCTTTGGTCGATAAACTTTTTCTTTTATTTCCATAAACATTAAAATGTTGTCAATAATGTTATTTTCTCATATAAAATGATTATTTAAATTCATTTTCAACAATATATTACTTTCTTTTATATGTTTTCAAATTAATAATCATTTTTTTATTTTTTTTACAAAAAAAACAGTAAAACACATATTTTTTTTAACATTTATCAAATTTATGGTTTTCCTAGTTCTATACCTATTCAATGATTTTAAAATTATTTTACAAGAATCCATTGTAATGTTTAATGAAAATCGTTTTCTCAATATTAATAAATTTTTATTTAAAATATTATCCACATAAAAGGACAATTTTCTCATGTTTTCCAAGAAAGTTTTGAATATTTATTTATATATATCATTCATCTCTTTGAATATATATTGATATTTCATATTCTTTAGTTGAGATATTATCTAATGATATAATCCATGATATTTCTTTGGATGGATTGTTATTATGCGATGATGAAACATTTATGAAACTGATTTCCTTTTTTGGGATATGATATAATGAATTGATGAATATTTGTATGATATTTTGGGACACATATTTTTGGTATTCATTATGTGATGGGTGGATCCAGTAAATCCCTCCAATTCATTGGGTAATTATTGATATTTCATGAGATAATATGGTATAAAATAGAGAGTTATGTAACACCACAAGCTTCTACGGTACACTTCTATTTAAATAATACAATAGCGTGTGTTGTACGCAACTTCGAGTTCTAACACACACCATAACCAATCAAACTAGCCGTTATGAATAGTAATGCCCACTTTTTGAAAATTTATAAATTTTATATTTCAAAATGGACTTCATTTTTGGATTCAGAATATCGAAATTAACCAAGGGTGATGTTTTGGTATTTTTCTGAGAACTTCCAATTTTGATGAATAGTGAAAATTTCTAAACTTTAATTAAAAACAACTTTTTTAATCCAAATAATGTATAGTGATAAATTATAATATTGAGTGGTTTTAAAGTATAGTTAGAATATATTTTAACCATTTAATCTAATTTTGGTCATTGGATGTAATTTCACATTTAAACTAGACATAAACTAGTGTCAATCTTTTTATAGTTATTTTTTTTTAAAAACACGCTTTTTGTTTTGACAACGGGAATTAATTTTAAATTTATTTCTGCCACTTCTGTGTCTTGAATTTTAAAAAATGTATTCCATATTTAGAATTATGTGGTCCAAATTTTTTAATTAGGTAACTTTTATTTTTAGACATTTTGAATAATTACTTCAGTAAATATTTTATTTACCCTGGTTAAAGGGTAAATCCGGTAATTAAGGGTATACAAAAATAATATTATAATAATATTAAATTTCTCTAAAACGTGTCCTAACCCAATTGGTTGATACATGTCCGACCATGGACATCTTTGGGTCAATTTTGGGACCCCATGGAGCCACTTGTAAGTGATTATGACACTTTATATTAAATATGTTAAAGTAAATACAAAAATGACATAATAATATATCTTTTAGAAAAATAATTTTTACATAAGGTTATATATGTTATATTTTCAACTATAAATATTAATTAGAAAGATAAAACTATTTCCTACATAATCATATTTTATCTATAATTTTTAGACGTTTAATATTTAAATATATTTATGACACAATGATGATGCAGTATTTTTCTTATTAATGAAAGAATCAAGTAATTGGTATTATAAATGTTACAATAAATATAATTTGAAAGTTTTGATGACATTAAATTTTTTTTATTGGTTTATAGGACATTTTAATATTTCTGAAGTGAATTTTATTCAAATTAATAAAGTTTCTAAGACAAATTAAAATCAATTATTAAATAGTGTCAAAATAGACATAAAGGAGTTTTTAAAACAAATATTATATTATTAATTGATATTATATTCCTAAATATCTAGGGTTTGGCCAGAGGACTTATATAATAATAGATGTGTTATTAATGGACCACTTGGGCGTCTCTTGGAAGTTTATAGTAAGTATATTGACTATATAATATTAAAATACAAAAAGACATGGTAAATGTCAAACTATTTAACTATGAGTTAAATGAAAAAGAAAAAGTTAATATAATGACTCAAAACTGTCTAAAACATATTGGTTGAGTTTTTTTCGACTTATCCCCACCTTAAACATTAAATAATCCACTTTTTATTCATTAGAAACTGAATATGAATTTATTATAAAATAAAATTTCTAACTTTTCCGAAGGTGCCCTTCACCCCTCTTATAAAAGGGCAGTTCCCCTTCCCTCTAATTCACACTTTAAAATCCTTTTGGCTCAGCCAACCCCTACCCAAATATTCTCTAAACTTTCCTAACTTCAACCTAGAGGCCTTAGTTTGATCATAAAGTCATCCTAAGGATCCCTTTTGGTCAAATTAGAAGGAAGATCCCAAAGAAGAGGTAAAAATCTCACCACCTCTTTCAAGATCCTTTCTTCATCCACTTATTTTTTATTTTTTATTTCCATTATAAAATAATAAATATAGTATATTCTATATACTGTGACATTATTATAAATATTTCACAAATATATTCATTATTCTAACCATATTATGAATGATAATGACACCATGCATGCGTACGTACGACTTATCGTCTCCATGCTGTGGGGTAATTTTTTATTCAACACTTTGTTATTTGGATGGATATAATGATGAGTAATATGTATATAAATAATGAAAATAACATAATAATTTCTCTGTAAAATTAATATACCATCCAATTCCACACCTTTAAAGAAATGATATTGTCGCTCGTGCGTACGTACAGATTACCGTCTCCATGACGCGATGAGATTCATTTCTACATTCACCATTCATCGACGATTATAAAATTATATATTTTTAAAATGTTTTTAATATATGAAAAAAAAATTCTACTGGATATATATATATGTACTTACAAATATTTTACTCACTTAGTTCCATTCAATACGTTATGAAAACGGAAACAACGTTTATGCGTACGTACGGACTACCGTCTCCAGAAACGGTGTTTTCCATTTCACATATATATCTATTATACATAATTATATTCTAAATATACATGATATATAAATAATGTTTTATATTTTGGAACTATTTAAATAATTATCTAAGTGATACAATCAAGAGTAACTAGTTAAAACACGTACGATAAAGAAAGCGATTATTACCCGAAATGTTAATTTAACATGGAAATTATTATTAAATTGGCAGTAAAAAGTCATAAATGAATAATATATGATATCATAAATATTAATATGGTTCTAGTATAATTTAATAACATACTATAGTTTTCATACAGGAGGTTAAACGTACCCTCGACTGAAGGAAAGTGCAGGGTAAGAGGTTTTCATCTCACATCTTATTCCCGTGAGATTCATGCCATATTGCCACTATTAACTTTTGTGTTGGGTATGCACTACCCATAATTGTATTATTTGTGTAATAAACTTTAATTTATGTGTATTTACATACTAATTATATGATACCTCTTTTATGGGGTGTATGTTTCATAAGTTACCAAATTGGTAAGGGTTTATTTCATAATCTCTTCATTATCCGAGGTTGTTTATACGTAATTATCTACTCGGACCTCTTTATCATTCACATGCATGTTTCTCAAAAATGTATTTCAAATCATTCTTACTATTTTACAGACTATGAGTTAAAGTCATTTATACCATTGTTTGACTTTTTGTAAGATTATTATAAAGGAATCTTTCTGTCGTTTTCCAAACAAGGTCCTTTTAACCTTTTCGATAAAATTAAGGTAAGAATGTATTTTTTTAACTTATACAGAGGATGCAGCTATTTTCCACCATTATAAAATTGTCGAAGCATCCCTTAAAATATTATCAGAATATTTTTAAATTAAAAGTTTTAATTTATAATTATGTGACTTTTAAATGATTTAAAAATGAATATTTTAATAAATTGTGAAATGTACTCTTTACCAAGATCAAAATTTTAATTGTTTTAAAGATTTATCTTCCTAAATATTTTTAATTAATTTCCATGTTTTCAAAATTATTTTTAGGATTTATTTTTGTGGACATGAAAGTTTTGAAATGTTATTTATGTTCAAAATTTTCAAAGTGGTATGGGACACTTTGATTCAAAAATCTATTTTAAATTACATCCTTTTTTAATGTGTGACTTTTCAATGATTTCAAAAAAGAGATATTTCTCTCAAATAGTTTGGACTTCATCTATGTCAACATCTTTTGATAGATTTTAAGCTTATTTGAAGTTGATTTATTATGATACAAAACTTCCATATTGTATTGAAAGTTCTGTGATATGTTTGACTGTGGATGTGTTACTCTTATACCATTCATGGTTTATGGAGAAAGTATTGATATTTAGTATGCTAGTTTTAATACGAATGTTTATGTCATGTTTAAACCTGTTCATATGAGGAATGCATTAGAGTTAGTAAGTGACAGGTGGAGCCCACTATATCTCCTCGATGCATCGGTACGTCTCATGAGACAAACTAGTGTCTTGTCACATGGCCTTGAAAAAATATTAATTGTAGTCTTGGCACAAGGACTTGAATATATAGTTTTGATAGTCTGGAATTATGCATTCCATCATTATGAAAGTGGTTATTGATATTTCATGTGATTATTCGACTAGTAGAATATCCATGTGAATAAGTAAATGGCATTATTTCATTTTATTTTTTCCAAATTATGCTAAATTTCAAGTTTAAAAGGATTTTGTTTTAGTTATACACTGATTTAAATGTTTATACTTATTTATAAATGTTTTCACTATATTGTTATACTTGCTGAACATCTGAGCTCACCCCTTTATATTTTTTATTTTTCCTAGGATTCCAAGAAGTGTATTGTGATTGATATACAAGGTTAAGCCAAGGGAATAATAGAGTTCATAAAGTATTATTTATGTTGTTTTGTATGTTATTAAGTGTAATGAAACATTCGTGTATATAATATATCTTCCAAGACTACTAAATTGTTCTGTCCTTCAGGACTTGATTCCTTGTAATCATGCCAATGTATTAAAATAATGTACCGACTCTGGGTAACTGGGTTTGGGGCGTTACAGTTGGTATCAGAGGAAGTTTAGTAATAAACATGGAAGCTAGATTTAGATAAACTCTGATTAGAGCATATAAACCTAAGATGAACTTTGATGATTAGTATAGAAAAACTTCCTAGAATTTTGGTATTGTAGAGATTTTGTGAGTTTCCCAAGAAATACATCCCTATCTAGATACGAGCTGGTAGAGGCCGCTCTGGAACAGATGTACCTATGGTTAAAACTTAAAAACACCGGTTTGAGCTAGGCTCGAACGGGAACTAGTGCACGACAACGGGCCTTGCTGCACTCTTGTTTACGACACTCCTGGGGGATATGCTTTGGATAATTCTCATTTCCTTTACAAACCATTTTGAAGGTTTTATGTGTATATAATTCCTCAAAGAAATCATTTTTATGATTACGGATTATATCCATAAACTAGTCAATTTATGTCAAGTGTTTTACAAGTTTGGATTTATGTATTTCGATTCATAAACTAATCTAGTGTATGCCATTGTATAGAAATGGCACCCAGTAGAGAGAATGTGAACTCCGCCTATTTGTATGATCTACGGAATAAGAAGGATCATCACGGTATTAAGACAACATTTAGAAGGGAAATAGTCTCCCATGTATTCTCAACATATGAAGAAATTGTATCATGTGTTAATAAGATAAGTAAATAATTCTCCGAGTCCTATGGATTTGAAGAGAAGCAAGAGACGAAAAGGAAGGAAGAGAGAAAGATGGATAAAGGGAATAGAAAATAGAAGAATTTTCCCATATGTGATAAGTGTGGGAAGAAACACCCTGGAACTTTCCTAAAGGGAATGAGAGTTTGTTATAAGTGTGGAGAAAAAGGACACCACGTAAGTGACTGCAAGGGTAAGAAAAAGGATTCTAATGTATAATGTTTTATCTGCACTGAGTTGAGACACAATGCGAACCAATGTGAAAATCATAAGAGTATAAAAAAAATATGTTATTGGATTATAATCAAGTTATGATACTACCTCAAGTGAAGGGGAATGACTAGTGTTCTAATGTTGTTATTTCATTTGAGTGTTGTATCAACTGAATACTGGTAACATGAATTATGGAGATAAATAAGGATTGTACTATAGTACTATTTTATTGAGTATTTGAGATTATATGATTCTAAGAAAAGTTACTTAATAGTAAGCCACATTTTTTGTAAAATACATGGTTGAAGGAAAGGTAATCCTAAATATGGTCATGATAATGAGGTAGTGTTTTTGGAATAACAGATGGTTGATTCTGGTAATTCAGGATGTTGCGGTGTTGTAAATGAATACATGATGAAGGCATTCACATCTTATTACCTTGAAAAAAGGATCCTCATTGTATTTAACTTCTTTATAAATTTTGGACTGTGAATTTAGACAGAAGTATTTTGGATAATTCTAGTTTGAGATTATTTTTGGATTTCCATAAAAGGACAACTCGGAGGATGACCGGCAACCCGTCACGTCGGGCAAGGCCGCAGAACTTGAACCCGCAACTGAATGGCGACAAGGGTGTATCACCTACCACTGGCCCATGTGATGTACAGATTTAATTATGTAGTTTTTTAAAAGTCCTGGTAGATGAAATAGAAATTCATTTTTTTTTTAAAAACTATACGAATAGGATAAATAGAATATTTTTTAAGTTCTATTATCTTTTAAAGTGAAAGATGAGTTTGTGGTAGAAATTAGTTAATATATGGGACTCTACTTGTCAAGTGTATATTTTTCTTCTTCTCTTATTCTATGATGAAATTAATTATTATACTTTAGTGAAGGGATCTTAAAACCAAAAATGTGTTATCCTAATACCATATGTTTTTTTGAACTGATGATATTTTAAATCATCATAGATTGATGGCTTTGAGGCCCTCAAATTTACACTTGTTTGTGATTGATAACCTCAATCACCCCAATAAATATATATGTTTTCCCACTAATTACATGTCTATAATTTCCACCAATGTCCTCCTATTCGAAACCCTAATTTATTGGCGTCATTCTCATTTCTCTTTCCCTCTTATTAAAACTAAATTTTATTAACCCTATTTCTGATATGGGTTTTCCACAAAGGTATTTTCTATTTTCAACCTTTTTTCGAAAAATACTGTCAAATTGTGAGGATGCAATTTATTGAAGGAGGGGAGAATGTAAAACCCCAAGCTTCCATGGTACTCTTCTCTTTAAATAATACAATAGTTTGTGTTGCATGCAACTTCGAGTTCTAACAAACACCACAACCAATCAAACTTGCCGTTATGAAAAGTAATACCCAATTTTTGAAATATTATACATTGCACCTTTTAAAATGGAATTCATTTTTGGATTCAGAATATCAAAATTAGCCTAGGGTGGATTTTTGGTATTTTTCTGAGAACTTACAATTTTTGATGAATAGTGAAAATTACTAAACTTTAATTAAAAACAACTTTTTAAATCCAAATAATCTATAGTGATAAATTATACTATTGAGTGGTTTTAAACTATAGTCAGAATATATTTTTACCATTTAATTCAATGTTGGTCATTGGACGTAATTTCACATTTAAACTAGACATAAACAAGTTTCAATCTTTTGATAGTTATTATTTCTTAAAAAACCCGTTTTTTGTTTTGACAACATGAATTTATTTTAAATTAATTTCTGCCACTTCTATGTTTTCAATTTATTAAAATGGATTCTATATTTAGAATCAGGAGGTCTAAATTCTGTAAATAGGTATCTTTTATTTTTAGACATTTTGAATAATTAATTCGATAAATATGTTATTTACCATGGTTAAATGGTAAATCCGGTAAATAAGGGTAAAAATAATAATATTATAATAATATTAAATTACCCTAAAACGTGTCTTAACCCTATTGGTTGATACATGTCCGACCATGGGCATCTTTGGGTCGATTTTGGGACCCCATGGAGCCACTTTTAAGTGATAATAACACTTTATATTAATTAAGTTAAAGTAAATACAAAAATGACATAAGAATATATCTTTTAGCAAAACCGTTTTTACATAGGGTTATATATGTTATCTTTTCGACTATAAATATTAATTAGAAAGATAAAAATAGTTCTTACATAATTCTATTTTATTTATAATTGTTAGACACTGAGTAATTAAATTTATTTATGACACAATGATTATGCAGTATTTTCCTTATTAATGAAAGAATCAAATAATTGGTATTATAAATGTTAAAACAAATATCATTTGAAAGTTTTGATGACATCCAAAAAAATTAATTGGTTAATATGACATGTTAGTATTTCTTAAATACATTTTTTTTATTAATAAAGTTGTTATTAATTTAACAAAAAACAATTATTAAATAGTGTTAAAATTGACATAAAAGAATTTTTAAAACTAATATTATATTATTAATAGATATTCTATTACTAAAAATATAAGGTTCGTCCAAAGGACTTATATAATGATAGGTGTATTATTAGTGGAACACTTGGGTGTCGCTTGGAAGTTTATAGTATGTTTATTGACTATATAATATAAAAATACAAAGAGACATGGTTAATGTCAAATTGTTTAACTAAGAGTTAAATAAAAAATTTAAAGTTAATATAATGACCCAAACTTGTCTAAAATCTATTAGTTGTGTGGTTTTAGACCTATCCCTACCTTACCCTTCAAATAATCGACTTTTGAGCCATTATAAATCAAATATCAATTTATTATAAAAAAATATTTCTAGCTTTTCCTAAGGTGCCCTTCACCCCTCTTATAAAAGGGAACTTCCCATTCCCTCTAATTCACACCATCAAATCATTTTGGGTCGGCCAACCTCTACCCATATATTCTCTCAACTTCCCTCACTTCAACCTAGAGGCTTTAGTTTGAGCAGAAAGTCAACCTAAGGATCCCTTTTGATCAAATCAAAAGGAAGAACCCGAAGAAGACACCACAGGAAAACTGAATATTTGCGACGGGGCTCTGTCGCAAATCATCTGTTGCTGAAAACGGCATCGCAAATAGGTTTTTTTGCGGCGGTCTCGTCGCAAAAAGTTTATTTGCGACAATATTTTTCCCCCGTTGCAAATGAGTTTTAGTTTATATATAAAAAAGGTATATGCGACGGGCCGTCGCAGATATATTAGTTGCGAAGGGTCAGAATCCCATCAAAAATGCGAAATTTAAAAAAATACTTACGACGAAGGTATTTGCGATTGACCGTCGCAGAAAGGTTTTCCCGACGAGTATTCATCCCATCACAAATGGTACAGTAAAAAAACATTTACGAAGAGAATTCCCGTCGCAAATGTTCCCGTCGCAAATAATTAAAAAATAATAAAAAAATAATTATTACAAATTATATAATATTATATAAAAATAATAATAAATAAAAAAATATATAAAATATAATTATGAAATATAAATATAAAATAATAAAAATATGAATATAAATAATATAATATAATATAATAATATGAATATTAATAATATAAAAAATTAATATAATATTATTATTAGTAAACTATCTATATAATAATAATAATATTATTAATAATATAAATAAATTATATTATTATAATATTAATAATAAAAAATATATATAATATAATTATGAAATATTAATATCAAAAAATAATAATAGTATGAATATAAATAATATAATATTATATATTACGAAATATTAATATCAAATAATAATAATAATAGTACAATTGGTGACATTTGGTGACATTTCTTCATAGTTGAGTAGAACATATGTATGAGCTCTATGATGTTCATCATCTGAATGCCATCTATCATGAACTCCACCAAAGCCAAGTTCGGGCTGATTGAAAACTGATAATTGATTGTTCATATCATCATCAACATTCCCCTCGTTCAGGCCCATGCAGTTAAATTTTGAGGGATATTCAGATTCAAAATAATGAGAGCAGAATAAAGCAATTTCTTTTTGCAAATAAGCTTCAGCAATTGAGCCTTCAACTGATGCTTTGTTACAGACTTTTTTCTTCAATTTCTACATGCATCTCTCAAATGGGTACATCCATCGAAACTGAACCAAACCTCCACATTTTGCTTCATGTGGAAAATGTAATATCAAATGTTCCATCGAGTCAAAGAAAGCTGGAAGAAAGTTTTTTTCCATTTTTCATATAATTACAACAACACCTTCTTCCAGTTTTCTTAGTTTATCGTAGTCTGTTTTCACCGCACACATGTCTTGGAAAAAATATGATATATCTGTTATCGAATCCCAAATAATATAATTCAAAAAACCTCTTAATCCAATAGGCATAAGTCATTCCATTATAACATGACAGTCATGACTTTTTAATCCGGTAATATGACCATTTATTTGATAATTATTGTAATTAAATCTAATTATTTCTTAATTATTTGATAATTATATATTTATTTCTAATTATTACCAAAACAACCCCCGGGAGTGTCGAACCAAGAGTGCATCAAGGCCCATTGTCGTGTACCAGGTTACCCCGAGTCAAGCTCGAAACACTTTGTCAGAGTTTTCACTCCTAGGTCCATCTGTGCCAGAGCCGCCTCTACTTGTTCGTATCCAGACAAGGATTATTTAGTACAAGCACATAAACTAATTATACTATATAGCTAAACATTCTATTAAAAAATTAAATTAAAAACTAACAATAAAATTAACAATTAAAAATAATTTAACAATGTTAAAAAAATATAAACACCTTTAATAATATGCACCTTCTAACTCCTTCCTTCCTCTTATTGAAAGAAAAAATTAAAACAAAAAAACATTTCTGCTCAGAACTGAAAATGAGAGAGAGAGAAGAATGGAGATCTTAATGTTATGAAAAAAATGGATGGGGTGTATATATAGGTTAGATTATTTGCGAAGGTCATATTTGCGATGGGAGACCGTCGCAAATACTGGGTATTGCGACGGGATACCGTCGCAAATGCCTTCGCCCGCATTAAATACAGGCGGCGGGTAAAAGGACTTTTGCGACGGGCACATCGCAAATAGCCACCAATAGCGACGGGCGGATATACCCGTCACAAATTTCTATTTACCGCCGCCGGTATTGGCAATGAGGCCCATCACAAATTCCTTCGCCAACATTAATTACGGGTGGCGGGTAAAAGGGTTGTTGCGACGGGCTCGTCACAAATTCCACACCATTAGTGACAGGCAGATATCCCCATCGCAAATTACTATTTATCGCCGCCCGTATTTGCGACGAGCGGATATCCACGTCGCAAATTCCTATTTACCACCGTCGGTATTTGCGACGGGTCCTGTCGCAAATACACCCATTTGATTCTCTATTGCGACAGGTAAATAGTCCCGTCGCAAAAACATATTTACCACCGCCAGGTATTTGCGACGGGATGGAGGTGACCGTCGAAAATAGGCATTACAACAGCCAGTATTGGTGATGGGGCCCGTCGCACATAATACTGGGTGATTATTTGTTTGCGACGGGGAAATTTCCCCATCGCAAATACTATTTACCACCGCCGGGTACTTGCGACGGGTATCCTTCTACCCGTCGCAAATAGCCTTCCCGCGTTTTGGCGCGCAAACCGTGCCATTTCAACTGTGACAAGACCTGTATTTCCGTCGCAAATAACTGACCATTTGCGATGGGAATATATTCCTGTCGCAAAAACTCATTTCATCGGTGTTTTTGCGAAGGGAATAAGGCTTGTCGCAAATACCCCATCACAATAATCGTTTTTCCCGTAGTGAGAGGTAAAAATCTCACCACCTCTTTCAAGTTCCTTTATTCTTCCACTTCATCTTTATTTGTTATTTAAATTCTAAAATAATAACTCCAGTATCTTCTATATACTTTGATGTTATTATAAATATCACACAACTATATTCATTATTCTATCCATCTTATGAATGATAATGTCACCATGCGTGTGTACGTATGGCTTACTGTCTCCATGCCTTGTTGTAATTTTTTATTCAACACTATGTTATTTGGATGGATATAAGTATGGGTAATATGTATATAAATAATTAAAATAACATAATAATGTGAAATGATATTGTCGCTCATGCGTACATACTGAATACCATCTCCACGGCGCGATGAGACTCATTTCCACATTCACCATTCATCGATGATTATAAAAATATATATTACTAATATGTTTATAAAATATGAAATAATAATTCTAATGGATATATATATATATATATATATATTTACTTACAAATATTTCATTCACTTAGTTCCGTTCAATACGTTATGAAAATGGAAACATCGTGTATGCATACGTACGGACTACCGTCTCCATAAACAGTGTTTTCCATTTCACATATATATATATTATACATAAATATATTCTAAATATATATTATATATAAATAATTTTTTATATTCTGGATGTATTTAAATCATGATATAAGTGATACAATCAAGAGTAACAAGTTAAAACAGATACGGTAAAGAAAGCGATTATTACCCAACATGTAAATTTAAAATGGAAATTATTATAAAATTGGTAGTAAAAAGTCATAGATGGATAATGTATGTTATCATATATATTAATATGGTTCTGGTATAATTTAATAACATACTACAGTCTTCATAAAGAAGGTTAAACATACCCTTGACTAAAGGAAAGTGCAAGGTAAGGGGTTTTTATGTCACTCCTTATTCATGTGAGATTCGTGCTATATTGCCACTATAACCATTTGTGATGTGTATGTACTTCCCATAATTGATTTCTTTATGTAATACACTTTAATTAATGTGTATTTACATATTCATTTTATGATACCTCGTTCATGGGGTGTATGTTTCGTAAGTTACCAAATTGGTAAGGGTTTATTTCACAATCTCTTCATTATCCGAGGTTGTTTATACGTAATTATATACTGGGACCTCTTTATCATACACATCCATGTTTCTTAAAAATGTATTTTCAAATAATTATTACTATTTTATAGACTATGGGTTAACGTCATTTATACCCTTGTTTGAATTTTTATAAGATGTTTATAAAGGAATCTTTACGTCGTTTTCTAAACAAGGTCCTTTTAATCTTTTTGATAAAATTAAGGTAAGAATGTCTTTTCTTTAACGTATATGGAAGGTGAAGCTATTTTCCGCCATTATAAAATCGTTGAAGCATCCCTTACAAGATTATAAGAATATTTTCAATGTAAATGTTTTATTTTACAATTATGTGACTATTAAATGATTTCAAAATGAATATTTTAAGAATTTGTGAAAGGTACTCTTTATCAAGATCATAATTTTAAATGTTTTAAAGATTTATCTTTCTAAATCTTTTTAATTAATGTCCATGTTTTCAAAATGATTTTAAGGATTTATTTATATGGACATGAATTTTTTGAAATGATATTTCTTTTCAAAAGATTCAATGTGGTATGGGTCACTTTGATTCAAAAATCAATTTTAAATTACTTCCTTTATAATTGTGTGACTTTTCAATGATTTGAAAAAAGATATATTTCTCTCAAATAGTTTTGATTTCATCTATGTCAATATCCTTTGATGGATTTTAAGCTTATTTGAACTTGATTTATTATGATAAAAAACTTCCATATTGTATTGAAGGTTTTGTGATATGTTTGACTGTGGATGTGTTATTTTTATACCATTCTTGGTTTATGGAGAAAGTAGTGACATTTCGTATGCTAGTTTTTATACGAATGTTTATGTTATGTTTAAACCTATTCATATGAGGAATTCATTGGACATAGTATGTGACGGGTGGAGCCCACTATATCTCCTCAATGCATCGGTAGGTCTCATTAGACAAACTATTGTCTTGGCACAAGGCCTTGACAGAATCTTATATTTAGTCTTGGAACAAGGCCTTGACTATGTGGTTATGATAGTCTGGCATTATGCATTCCATCATTATGAAAGTGGTTATTGATATTGCATGTGATTATTCAACTAGTATAATATCTATGTGAATAAGTAAATGACATTATTTTATTTTATTTTTTCCATATTATGTTGAAGTTCATGTTTAAAAGGCTTTTGTTTTAGTTATACATTGCCTTAAATGTTTATTCTTATTTATGAAAGTTTCTTCTATATTGTTATCCTTACTGAGCATCTGAGATCACCCCTTTCTATGTTTTATTTTTCCTAGGATTCCAAGAAGAGTAGTTTGATTGATATTCAGGGTTAAGCCAAGAAAATAATGGCATTGAAAAAGGATTATTTATGTTGTTTTGTATGTTATAAAGTATAATCTAACATTTACATATGTAATGTATCTTCCAAGACTGCTAAACCATTCTATCCTTTGGGACTTGATTCCTTATAATCATGCCAATGTATTAAAATAATACACCGACTCTGGGTAACTGGGTTTTGGTCATTATAGTTGGTATTATAATAAGTTTAGAAATAAACTTGGAAGCTAGATTTAGATAAACCTTGATTAAAGAACATAGAAATAAGATAGACTTTGAGGATTAGTATAGAAGAACTTCCTAGAATTTTGGTATTGTTGAGATTTTTGTGAGTTTTCGGAGAAATACATCCCTATCTGGATACGAGCAGGTAGAGGCGTGTCTGGCACACATGTACCTATGGATAAAACCTTAAAACACCGCTTTGAGCTAGGCTCGAATGGAAACTTGTGCACGACAACAGGCCTTGCTGCACTCTTGGTTACAACACTCCTAGGGGTTATGCTTAGGATAATTCTGATTTACTTTACAAACCATTTTGAAGGGTTTATGAGTATATACTTCCTCAAGGAAAACATTTTTATGATTATATATTATATCCATAAACTATTCCATTTATGTCAAGTGTTTTACAAGTTTGGATTTATGTATTACGATTCAAAAACTAATCTAGTGTATGCCATTGTATATGAATGGCGCCCAATAGAAAGAATGTGAACTCCATCAATTCGTATGATCTAATGAATAAGGAGGATCATATCTTTCATGGTATTAAGGAAACATTTAGAAGGTAAATAGTCTCCCATGTATTCTCCACATATGAAGAAATAGTATCATGTGTTAATGAGATAAGTAAAGAATTCTCTGAATCCTATGGCTTTGAAGAGAAGTAAGAGAAGAAGATGATTGAAGAGAGAAATATGGATAAAGGGATGAGGGAAAAGAAGAATTTTCCCATATGTGATAACTGTGGGATGAAACACCCTGTAACTTGCCTGAAGGGAATGGGAGTTTGTTATAAGTGTGGAGAAAAAGGACACCAAGTACGTGACTACAAGGGTAAGAAAAAGGTTTCAAATGTACACTGTTTCATCTACAAGGAGTTGGGATACTATGCGAACCAATGTCCAAATCATAAGAGTATACCGCAAATGATGTTTTTGGAATATAATCAAGTTATGATACTAGATCATATGAAGAGGAATGACTAGTGTTCTTATGTAGTTATTTCATTCGAGTGTTGTATCAACAGAATACTAGTAATATGAATTATGGAGATAAATAATGACTGTACTGCAGTACTATTTTATTGAGTATTGGAGATTATATGGTTCTAAGAAAAGTGACTTAATAGTAAGATATTTTTTTAAAAATACATGGTTGAAGGAAAGTTAATCCTTAATATAATCATGATAATGATATAGTGTTTTTGGAATAAGAGATGGTTGATTTTGGTAATTCAGAATGTTGCGGTGTTGTAAAAGAATACATGATGAAGGCGTTCAGATGTTATTACCCTGAAAAAGGGATCCTCATTGTGTTTAACTTCCTTATAAATTTTGGAATATGAGTATATATAGAAGTATTTTGGATAATTCTAGTTTGAGATTATTTTTGGATTGCCATAAAAGGACAACCCGGAGGACGGGTGGAAACTCGTCGCGTCCGGTAAGGCCGTGAAACTAGAACCCGCAACCGAAGACCGATAAGGGTGTATCACCTACCACTGGCCCATGTGATGTCCTGGATTGAATAATAAAGTTTTTTAAGAGGTCTGGTAGATGAATTAGAAATTCATTTTTTTTGAAACCCTATACGAATAGGATAAAAAGAATATTTTATTAAGTTCTATTATCTTTTAAAGTGAAATATGAGTTTGTGGTAGAAATTAGTTAATAGATGAGACTCTACTTGTCAAGTATATATATTTATTCTTCTATTATTATATGAAGAAATCAATTCTTATAATTTAGTCAAGGGATATTAATACAAAAAAATGTGTTATCCTAATACCATATGTTTTTTTGAGATGATGATATTTTAAATCACATAGATTGATGGCTTTGAGGCCCTCAATTTTACACTGGTTTGTTATTGATGAAATCAATCACCCCTATAAATATTTAAGTTTTTCCTCTAATTACGCTTCTATAATTTACACCAATGTTCTCCTATTCGAATCCCTAATTTTGTGGTGACATCCTTATTTCCCTTTCCCTCTTATTAAAACTAAATTTTATTAACCCTATTTCCGATATGGGTTTTACACAAAGGTATTTTCTATTTTCAACCTTTTATCTTTGAAAAATAATTTCATATTACGAGGACACAATTTATTGAAGGAGGGGATAATGTAAAACCCCAATCTTCTACGATACACTTCTCTTTAAATAAAACAATAGCATGTGTTGTACGCAACTTCGAGAACACACACCACAACCAATCAAACTAGCCGTTATGAATAGTAATACCCACTCTTTGAAATTTTATACATTTTCTATTTCAAAATGGACTTCATTTTTGGATTTAGAATATCAAATTAGACTCGGGTGAATTTTTGGTATTTTTCTGAGAACTTCCAATTTTTGATGAATAGTGAAAATTACGAAACTTTAATTAAAAACAACTTTTTTAATCCAAATAATTTATAGTGATAAATTATACTATTGAGTGGTTTTAATGTATAGTTAGAATATATTTTTACCATTTAACCCAATTTTGGTGATTGGACGTAATTTCACATTTAAACTAGATATAAACAAGTGTCAATCTTTTGATAGTTATTATTTCTTAAAAAACACTTTTTTTTGTTTTGACAATAAGAATTAATTTTAAATTAATTTCTGCCACTTATGTGTTTTGAATTTAGAAAAATTGATTCCATATTTAGAATCAGGAGTTAAATTTTTTGTAAATAGGTAACTTTTATTTTTAGACATTTTGAATAATTATTTCGGTAAATATTTTATTTACCATGGTTAAAGGGTAAATCTGGTAAATAAGGGTAAAAATAATAATATTATAATAATATTAAATTACCCTAATATGTGTCCTAACCCTATTGGTTGACACATGTCCGACCATGGGCATATTTGGGTCGATTTTGGGACCCCATGGAGCCAATGGTAAGTGATAATGACACTTTATATTAATTAAGTTAAAGTAAATACAAAAAATGACAAAAGCATATATCTTTTAGAAAAACAATTTTTACATAGGGTTATATATGTTATATTTTGGACTATAAATATTAATTATAAAGATAAAATATGTTCCTACATAATGGTATTTTATTTATAATTTTTAGACATTGAATAATGAAATTTATTTATTACACAATGATGATGCAATATTTTCCTTATTAATGAACGAATCAAATAATTGATATTATAAATGTTAAAATAAATATAATTTTAATGTTTTGATCACATAAAAAAATTTAATGGTTAATATGACATGTTATTATTTCATAAAAAAATTTGGTTCGAATTAATAAAGTTTCTAAGACATTAATAAAAATTAATTATTAACTAATGTTAAAATTGACATAAAGGAGTTTTTAAAACAAATATTTTATTATTAAATGATATTCTATTCCTAAAAATATATGGATCGGCCAAAGAACTTATACAATGATATTTTTTTTATTAATGTCCCACTTGGGGGTCTCTTGTAAGGTTATAGTATGTTTATTTACTATATAATATAAAAATACAAAGAGACATGGTAAATGTCAAACTATTTAACTAAAAGTAAAATAAAAAGATAAAGTTAATATAATGACCCAAACCTATCTCAAACCTATTATTTGAGAGGTTTTCTACTTATCCCCACCTTAACTTTTAAATAATACACTTTGGAGCCATTATAAACTGAATATTAATTTATTATAAAATAATATTTGTAGCTTTTCCTAAGGTGCCCCTCACCTCTCTTATAAAAGGAAACTTCCTCTTCCCTCTAATTAACACCTTAAAAGCGTTTTGTCTTGGCCACACCCTGCCCATATATTCTCTCAACTTCCCTCACTTCAACCTAGAGGCTTTATTTTGATCATAAATACAACCTAAGGAGCCCTTTTGATCAAATCCAAATGAAGAACCTGAAGAAGAGGTAAAAATCTCACCACATATTTCAAGTTCCTTTCTTCTTCCACTTCTTATTTATTTGTTATTTCCATTATAAAATAATAAATCCAATATATTCTATATACTATGATGTTATTATAAATATTTCACAACTATATTAATTATTCTATCCATCTTATGAATGATAATGTCACCATGCGTTCTTAGGTACGGCTTACCGTCTCCACGCCGTGGTGTAATTTGTTATTCAACACTATGTTATTTGGATGGGTATAATGATGAGTAATATGTATATAAATAATTAAAATAACATAATAATGTCTCTAATATACCATCAAATTCCACACCTTTAAGGAAATGATATTGTCGCTCGTGCTTACGTACGGATTACCGTCTCCACGACGCGATGAGATCCATTTCCACATTCACCATTCATCCAAGACTATAAAAATATATATTACTAATATATTTGTAATATATGACATAATAATTATACTGGATTTATATATATATATGTACTTGCAAATATTTTATTCACTTAGTTCCGTTCAATACGTTATGAAAACGGAAACAGCGCTTATGCGTACGTATGGACTACCGTCTCCATAAACGGTGTTTTCCATTTCACACACACACACACACACATATTTATATTATACATAATAATATTCTAAATATATATGATTTATAAACAATCATTTATATTCTTGAAGTATTTAAATCATGATCTATGTTATACAATAAAGAGTAACAAGCTAAAACATGTATGATAAAGAAAGCGATTATTACCCGAAATGTTAATATAAATGGGTAGTAAAAAGTCATCAATGAATAATTTATGATATCATTAATATTAATATGGTTCTGGTATAATTTAATAACATACTATAGTCTTCATAGAGGAGGTTAAAGGTACCCTCGACTAAAGGAAAGTGCATGGTAATGGGTTTTCATCTCACTCCTTAATCTCGTGAGATTCATGCCATATTGCCACCATTAACTTTTGTGTTGTGTATGTACTTCCCATAATTGTATTATTTGTGTAATACACTTTAATTTATGAGTATTTACATATTCATTGTATGATACCATTTTCATGGGGTGTATGTTTCGTAAGTTACAAAATTGGTAAGGGTTAATTTCACAATCTCTTCATTATCTGAGGTTGTTTATATGTAATTATCTATTGGGACCTCTTTATCATGCACATCCATGTTTCTTAAAAACGTATTTGAAATCATTCTTACTATTTTACAGACTATGGGTTAAAGTCATTTATACCCTTGTTTGAATTTTTATAAGTTTTTTATAAAGGAATCTTTCTGTCGTTTTCCAAACAAGGTCCTTTTAAGCTTTTCAATAAAATTAAGGCAAGAATGTCTTTTTTTAACTTATATGGAGGGTGAGATATTTTCCACCATTATAAAATCGTTGAAGATTACCTTACAAGATTATAAGAATATTTTCAAAGTAAATGTTTTATTTTATAAGTATGTGCCATTTAAATGATTTCATAATGTATATTTTAAGAATTTGTGAAAGGTACTCTTTATCAAGATCAGAATTTTAAATGTTTTAACAATTTATCTTTCTAAATATTTTTAATTAATGTCCATGTATTCAAAATTATTTTAAGGAATTATTTATATGGACATGAATGTTTTGAAATGATATTTCTTTTCAAAAGTTTCAAAGTGCTATGGGAAACTTTGATTCAAAAATCTTATTTAAATTACTTCATTTATAAATGTGTGACTTTTCAATGATTTCAAAAAAGAGATATTTCTCTAAAATAGTTTTGATTTCATCTATGTCTACATCCTTTGAAAGATTATAAGCTTATTTGAAGTCGATTTATTATGATACAAAACTTCCATATTTTATTTAAGGTTTTGTGATATGTTTGACTGTGGATGTGTTATTTTTATACCATTCATGGTTTATGGAGAAAGTATTGAAATTTCGTATGCTAGTTTTAATACGAAAGTTTATGTTATGTTTAAACATGTTCACATGAGGAATGCATTGGACTTAGTAAGTGACGGGTGGAGCTCGCTATAGCCTCTCGATGCATCAGTAGGTCTCTTGAGAAAAACTAGTTCCTTGTCACAAGGCCTTGAAAAAATCTTATTTGTAGTCTTGGAACAAGGCCTTGACTATGTGGTTATGACAGTCTGGAATTATGCATTCCATCATTATAAAAGTGGTTATTGATATTGCATGTGATTATTCGAATAGTAGAATATCCATGTGAATAAGTAAATGAAATTATTTCATTTTATTTTTTCCATATTATGCTGAAGTTCAAGTTTAAAAAGATTTTGTTTTAGTTATACATTTCCTTAAATGTTTATTCTTATTTATGAAAGTTTACATTATATTGTTATCCTTAGTGAGCATTTGAGCTCACCCCTTTCTATGTTTTATTTTTCCCTAGATTCCATGAAGTGTATTGTGATTGATATACAGGGTTAAGACAAGGGAGTAATGGCATTCATAAAGGATTATTTATGTTGTTTTGTATGTTATAAAGTGTAATTTATTATTCGCATATGTAATCTATCTTCCAAGACTGCTAAACGTTTGGTCCTTCAGGACATGATTCCTTGTAATCATGACAATGTATTAAAATAATGCACCGACTCTGGGTAACTGGGGTCAGGGCATTAAAAGTTCACCCATTTTAGTATTGTTTTTTATAAAATTTGATTTTCTTTATAGTGAGCCTAACAATGAAAATGGTAGTATGGGGATTGAACCCAATCTAGTTTGGGACATTTTCAACTATGATGCTCATTGAAGTGAAATTTGACCAATGAAATTATTTTTTCTTCCTATGACTGTGAAATAATAGTTATAACATGTTATTATGTTTATGATATACTCTCATGGATCCTTATTTATTAATGATGACTCCCCTCTCTTATGACTCGTGTGTTTTGAAATTATAAATATTTATACCCTGACTCATGATTATTGATCCCTGATGATTTTGGTACGAACTTCATATGATTGGATCATTATCTCATACATTGGTAAAACTATTATTCTTTCATATGATCATAGCATAATATATTCCATTTATACCATTAATATGAATCATATATATCCCTTTAATATTTTTTTCTTTTCCCCTAGGCTAAAATGAAAGGTTTTATGTGTGATATATCCAATAAGGCTCCCATGAGAGAAGAAAATTATGGGAAATATTGAATGTCATTCATGAAATAATTTTACTATGTATCTATCCTATAATGGTACTAAACAATTATTATTCTGTAGAAATTTATATTATGAAATGTATTGATGATTCCTCTATATTGATGAAATATTTATAAATTTTACACTTGGATCACCATAACTACCCTCTCACTTAGTGTATGGTATTATACTAGCATCCTGCTGAATACCTTCTCACTCCATGTAGGTTCTCGTACCTGAGTACATTGAGATATAGTAAACCCAACTCTATATTAGTTGTAAGTCCCTTATAAACATTCAAAGACAATAATAAACATCCCACCACCCACATGTTCTTCCATGTTAGTTTCCATAAGACCAAATCTATTACACAAAAACAATTTGTTGAACCAACCAGCATTACTTTCACATCCGGAAGGGTACCCACTATAATATGTAGACCTAAAATAATCTCTACATATTTTTACCTACTAACACTAGTCCCCCCACCATAACTGAATTACCCATAGGCCTTGCTCGTCCCAAGCCTCAGGAGGATGGGTCCAATAAACCTTCCACCATCCACATCATATTGATCTCAATCTCTGATGAAAATAAAAAATTGTTTTCATTAACACATTTAGTGACTCAAATATCATATTCTTATATAAACCCAAGATCCCATGACTGGGTTACATATTACGCCTCTCAAATGAGATATCTCCATCATGTAACCTTGAGACCCCCCTCCACCTCGACACACATCATATATCACCAAACACATTTTCCCATTCATAAAACACACCACCAATATAGTCAATCATCAATAGGTTATTCTAAATCATTTGTGAGATTCATGACCACCACACCCATTATCACTATGCCTAATCCTCTCATGACTACGACACATTCCATAAGAATCCTACTCAGACTATTCAAAACTCATCTTGAATCCGAAGACATGTACTCGATCTACCATAAATCAAATTGATATCCATGAACCTTTAGAGAAAATACTACACAAACTTAAAAAAAAGTCAATGTACATAGTATAATAATTTTTTCTCAATAAATAACTATGATAGCTATCCTTCAAATCCTTGGTTCTCTTTATCTGTATCTATTAAATCCCAACCTATATTCTAAAGTAGAAATGGACAAAAAATGAAAAAAAAATATTTTTAAATATGATATATTCAACCTAAATTATGCATATATTCAACCCCTTTATCCATTTTCCACTCATCCATGCCTCACCTCAGACCATTTCATGCCACGACACACCAACAACAAAGCCCCTATCTCAAGAAAAAACATCTAAAAATTTAAATATTATAATTTATTATAAATTATTCATTTTATTTTAATGTGTAATAATAGAAAAAAACTCACTAAGGATCATCTAATTATCTTATCTATGATTAATAGTGTTTTTAAGGATACTGGTAGACCTATGAATTCACCATGGGAAAATTTCTTGTTATCTAACACATAATGAAACCCCAATTTAGTTCAATTAATTTGAAAAAAAACTATTACACGTACCTAAATATAAATAAATAATGATGAAATAACATATAATTCCAGGAATTATTCCATGAACTCCACATAAAATCCCTTAAAAAATGTTCATTCCACTATGATCTAGAAGAATCATTACTGATACACTTTCCTAGAGACACTGAAAATCAATAAAAATCAAGGGAAATTTAGACCATGGGAGGAAATAGGTTATCATAAAATTATATCAATGTAGAGAATCCTAACATACCAACCCCTATTAAGGGGAATCGAATGAGAAGCACAAATGAGGGAGAAAGTTCTCCAATGTCTTTCCTAAAAAAATATATACAGTTAAAAGTTGAGAGGGTCCGACCATTAAAAGATATGCTTTCCCCTTATTTTGGAAACTCTATCCAAGGACAAAACAGTACCAGACCAATCCCTAACAGTTACCCAAACTCATACAGAACATCTAGTACACCTCCAATGGGTGGTATGTAGTGGAACAAGGGATATCTTCCCCATAATAAGATAATGAATACTCTCTCTCTAATTGTTTTCTACCCAATAGCATCTGCTACTAGATTTCACTAGTAGGACCATCCCTCCATTGATCCAATGGTCCCCCGCTCACCTAGTCCACCAATAAAGACTATAAGGACATCATAGAACAGATCATAGAGATGTTCAAATGTTCAAATTTCCAATCTAATTACAAATTCTCTGATCATCCCTACTCTAGTCCCAAAAATTTATATAACCGTATGAATTACCAATATGTACCAACATGGGTTGTTACAATACTAAACCCACTAATCACATCGATATAAAGGGATTTTATTAGAGTGATAAGTATGGAAGTCAACATCGCCACTACATTACACCTCCCCTTGGGCGTGGTTATGATATATTTACTAATATTCAGGCATCCTAGGATATTTCATGAATTTAACAGCCTAGTAAAAGTAGTATTTACACCTATAGAACAAAATAGGGGATAATGTATTACTTCATGAGTTTATAAACACTAGTAGATCACAATTTTTTCAATTATTTAATAAAAAAAGTATTTATGAGGCTATATACGATTTTAAATAGTAGATAAGAAACAAAATAGTAGAAGTAATGTTCCCTCCTTGGTATGAGATACTATTTTAGACACATCCACCCTTTAATATAAATTATTTGACACATCTATATTTTATTATATTATTTTGTAATTAATATAATACCATATAATATTATATTTCAAAATATATTAAGACATATTAATTATAAAAATTCTATGTGATAAATCCAATTAGACGAGTCGGGGTTACTACCATGCTCTGTCATGGAGGTACGTTATGGGAATCCTGATTATTTATTTATATTATATATGATATAATTTTATGTCATTTTGGGGATGTCATATTTAAACTAGTTCTTATTCTATGATAATAGGAAATAATGATGTGTAATGATATATTTTTTCATTTGAAAATTAATTACATATAATTTCAACTTTGAGTGTAAGAGTATGCGCATTGTGAGAGTTTATATTTTCCTAACATAACATCTATATGGGTGTTTTAACACATGTCATATTCTTTTAGAAGTTGTTTCATGAATAATTAAATGGTTAAATGTGTCTGAGTAAATTTAAAAGAAAAAATTTCATTGTAGTGTAACGATATTACACAACTAATAGGGTTTTATTCATGTTTGTTTTCTGTAGTGGGTTGTTATGTTGAGGAGTACACAACAATGTGGAAATTCAGGGTCTCTATTTTAGGATTATATTAAATATTTTTTCTTCAAGATATGAGCCTTATAGTTACACTAAAAGGAACCCATTTTTTACCACTTCATAAAAGAATTTATTGTTAATTATCTTTTAATATAATTCCATCAACTATTTCGTTCACTCATCCCATTACTAAAATATCATGTTCCATCACAAATTCTTAGTCTTTTAATACATTATTTGAGCTCCTATATCTCCATATTTGATCATATTTAAATTACCTAGAAATTATTAGTCTCTTATCAGTGAGGATATGTTAATAAAAAGGTTTCTTCCCATAATTTATCTCTTCTTATAACTGTTCTAGAAAAATCATCATTTTAAGGCCTATTGTTTTCTCGAAATCCAGAAAATGGAGTCAAATAATGTAACAATATCAGATGAGTTAAAACCTATAAGCTTTGGGCTAGTGGTACCTCTGATATCTAACAATATGTTTCATATATTAATGTGTCTCAATTTTTTTGGGGTTTCTATGATATAGAATCCTACAATGGGGCCATGTTAAATGTTAGGCTCTATTATGGCCTCCAAAAAGTGGATTGAACCTTCTGCATGTGGCGTGGTGATCCTATAGAATTATAGATATTTTAACTTTATAATTAAATTCCTTCTATCCTGAATTTTGTAATTGAGTAAGGGGGTTAACTCATGTGAAAACTTTATAGGCACCAATGTTGGTTAGTTGAGACTCTTCTTAGTGGTTCTCATCATGAGTAGTGGTTATCATGGGGGTTCAGATAATTAGAATAGTATAAGAAGCATCCTAGTGTGGGATGAAATTCTTTTTACCTAATATTATAGGGATTAGAGTTTTTTGATGTGGGATTTTGGGTTTTTTATAGTTATACTAAGGGATTATTGGCAACTATAATGCATTCTCCTTGGTGAGTTGTGATTCTTGGTTGTATTTGAGTTTTCCTTGATATTTTAATGTAAGGATATGACCTATAATAGGTTGGTAAATGGGTGAAATTGTGTTATATTAAATTAAAAGAGTGATATATAGTATTTTAATATATTTTGGAGTCCACTAAGAATGACCCCCTAGGGATGTCAGTATTGAGTGGGTAAACAAGTTAGTTCACTTTTGGAACCTAGTGTATAATGGAATTTTCATTGGGATTTCGAATAATGTGAATAATTAAAAGGGTGTTGTTGGGATTAAATATCATAATTTTATTTTTTTTGGGATAGATCATGTATCTAGTAAATTAATGAGATTTTTTATATCTTGATAGATTCATTTTTAGTTTATGTGGTAGAGTATTACCAATGAGTAGAGATAATAGATAGATACAACCCGGTATAACTAGAATGTTGAAAATTGATGTCTGTTTGTGGACCGAAGGCAACCAGATCCCCAATGATATATACTAAGTTATAGGTTTCACATGATATGATCAGGTATATTGGGATAGGTAATGGTTATGATATATGATATATACATATTCCTCTCCCTCTAATGCGATGATAGGTATGGTCTTGTGACTATAAAAGAGCTAGGATGGGATTCATTTTTCTATGAATGTATATAAATCCCAAATTTTTTTATAAATACATTGATGTGGTTACAGTCTGAGACATAGGGACCCCTTTTTGGAATTAAAACATATAGGTTTTCAATTCCCATATATTCTAATATGATCATAGTTAGTGAGAGCTATTACCAAATATTTCTTCTTAATATGACTTCTGGTTATATAAATTTCCTAATACACATTTATTATGATAGGTTTTGGAGATAATGTGGTAGAATAGTATTGGGCATGTAAAGTATCATTGTCAGGAGGGGGTGGATATTACACCACCTTAGATTTCATCATTATTGAGTTTTGGGAGGATCATCATTACCTTAGAGGAATATTTTTGAATTACTACTCCTAAGTGTTATGACGATTCTCCTTTACCATATGGGGTATAATATTTACCTCAGTCTCAATTTGTTTATCATTTCTTTAATTGGATCCCAATATGCCCATTATTAGTTCAATTTTCTATTTTCCCATTTAATATGTCATATTTACAAGGGTTTGGATCTATTATTTCCATTCCCTTGATGAGATTAGAAAAATACCATTTTTGTGATATTACGTCTTGCCAAAAATAGGATTACTATGATATTCGACTATTGTAATTCCAATTCCATCATTGGATGAAGTATTCCGGGTTAGGTGTCATGGTGTTTTGTCATGAACATGATTAACTAATGATATCGTTTTATGATTTTGATTGCAGATTATTTATTTTCCTTTTTAATCTATACACCACATATAAGGGAATATATGGAGAACTCAATATATGGTTCCCAAATAATATTTACCCTTACACTCCATATAAGAACCTTGGTTTTCAAGATAACCTTATGTTGGTTGTTTTAGGTTGTAGGTTTTATTGCAGATATGAATACATTAGTTGGGTGGGATTGGGGTGGTAGGACCACAAAGGGACTTAGATTCATGGGATGATGTATCCATCTAATATTTAGTCACTTGCTAATTTATGTACATGATTATCTAAGTGCTAAATACATTTAATTATTTTTTATGCCTTACATGGGTTACATTGTATTATATGATGTCATTGTTTTATTGATATTTTTTATTAGCACAAAAGCATGGCTTTTCTTAATTAATCAAATATTATATGTTTATTTTATTTTCTATATTCTATTTTTTATTATATTATTGATATTATATCATCTTTTTTATTATTATAGACTCTCCCCACTAGTAAAAAATTTCCAACACATTGAGTAGTGAGTGTGAATTCATATCACATCCTCATCTTGGACCAGTTGTGGTTTACCAAGGCTAGGGCATTACAAAATACTGTTAGGGATTATTTTTGATATATTATGAGTTTTGGATTTGTTTGGTTCATCTAAGAGTGATGGAGATTTAGGAAATACACTATACATGCACATCCAAAACAAATCTATTTTGGAATCCCATGTTACCAGGGGTGTTGGATTGTTTTATATTTACTTCTACTATTTTGAATGAATGATATTTTATTTTATGATATTTTGAGGTAATTAGTTAACTATGATTTTAATTTTTTCCCTAGGTGGAAAAAGTGGATGTGTTTTGATTCATCAAATTGGACATGTGGGGTTTTTTTTAAAAGTGTAAAATATTACTATTGACTGAGAATTAGTTTAAAATGAGGGTATGATTTTGGAATAAATTTATTATTTTTGTATTTTAAGAATTGGTTTTGCAAAAATGGGTTTTAGTAATCTAAAATATCAATAAAAACTAATACATTTTTTTTTCAAAAATACCATATTTGTGGATAATGAATCAATTGTAACCAAAATACTAGTTTTCATGTGTTATGGTTTTGAGAATTGATATTATTTTCTTGTTTATATAGTGTGGACACGTTTAGTGATTTCTAGGATCGTAGTTCACCCTATACTGGGATGGGATAAAACTGGAATATATAATATAAATACCCTTGTGTATATTGTGTTGGTATGCGATTTGTTCTTATGTTTTTTTGTTATGAAACTCATTATAGATAAGTCAATAGGTTTTGAGGTTGAGAGCTTCTATATGGATGAAATAGTTGGTTGGGACCTTGGTAATAGGGATTGATTGTCTTATATTTTAGTATTTATAGATAACTGGGGTTTTGTTACATGATATATGTGATTCATAATATTCAATAGATGATTATGAAGATCCATAATTATATTTTTATTATATTGTTATAATTACCTTATAGTGTAATGTGAATGGAGAATTCATGCTTAAATATTAACTACTAATTATTACAAATGATGCCTACTTATATATAGTCTTATATGGTAGTAAATGTGAAAAATTGGGCCATAGTTATCAGAGAATGATGTTAGATAATTTTAATTAATATGATCAATGACCAAGGATAGATGTGTGTTCTAATTTTTGAGAGGTCTTAGATGGATCTTTCCTTTATAGGAAGTATGTGTAATGTCATTATATCCCTTGGTAATGGCCTTCAAAATGGTAAATATTGGTTGTCTAAGATATAATTAACCTCCATGAAAATAATATCTAATTTTTATAGGTGACTTGGTATCACATTATGATGATATTTGATTAGAGAATTTTTTATTTTTATTTTAATTGATTCAAAACAAGAAGGTAAATTGATCACAACTAGTTGTTTTCAAATTATGTGATGTGGATTTAGAATGATGACTATCATCATTCATAAGGGATGGGGTTATTATATTCAAGGAATTATGTTTCAATCCAAATTCTATGAGATTTGTTTCCTTTTGTTACAACATCCTGGTATATATCAAAAAAATATATAGTATTAATAGTAGTATAATTATATAAAAGTGTATGTTATAGAATTTTTGAGGTTGTTCAATTTCATAATGCACATGAAAAAAATTCATTATAGAGTAATTTTTTGATAGGGGTATGGAGAATTTTTTGTGTGTTTTAGTGAATTTATTATTTATAGATACTTATATAGAGGTTCTCTTAAAAGACTATTGATTAAAATATAATTCTCATATCCGTGAAAAGTTATGGAAATAAGGGTGGTTTGTAGAGAAGAATGGTATATTTTTAGCGATCTTAGAAAACAATAAGATTGAGTCATCCAAGAGAGTAATTTATTTTCATACAATTGATAGAAAAAAATTTACCTTGTTATTCTTCTATGGTGGTTGTTATAGTCATGTGTGCTCTTGTTTTTCAACTAATATAAATAGGAATAACATCTATATAAAATTATGACATCATAAAACATTCTCTAAGTAGATGGTTTCAACCAATAAAAAACTATTTTTTGGCATATTTTATTTTTAGGTGCGTCTACAGTTACTCAATTATTGTAACACACCATACGCATATCTACTCTCTTTAATTATTTCCCTTGTGTTGGATGTAATATATGCTTGTTGATATGATTGTTATTCAACAAGGATTTCCTATTCATATGACATTATATAGGTGTATTTATGGTGATACCCCTTTGGTATGGAGAGATCAGGTGTTCAAGAATAAATCCATAATTATATGAGTTATCCACTTGAGGTAGAATCCTACCAATATGTTATTAACTAATCTTCATGTTGTGTTATAGGGATCAATTAAGTTTTTATGGGATTGAAAACATTATATAATGGTGTTTAGTGTTGTCATTATGTTCAAATACAAAATGGCGGTATTATTTGTGAAATAAGGTGGGTGAATATCATGTTTATAGTGGTTCAATTTCTACTAAAAATGATTTTTTTTTGAAATGTATTAACTTGACCATGAAAAAAATGTGTTTTGAACATTCAAAATATGAATATTATCTTAACCTCATCTTTAAAGGGTAGTGGGGTCATTACATATGGTTATTCCTTGGGTATTTCATGGGAGAAAATTTCCATTCTGAAATGAGATAAAAATTCATGTATGCATGAATTAATAACACAAGTGCATAATTTATAGAAGATTGAGTCAAAAGTATAATAATTTCAACATGATTTTGGTCGATCTAGGAGGTTCAGAATGAAACTAGTCATAGTGGTAGGAAATTCACATTACCATACCATATTCTAAAAGATTAGTCCATTACTTGAGAGAGGGATTTTATGATTAAATATATGGAACACTCTATTTATATCAAGATTGTGGTCCCAATTTATGTACAAGTTTTAGAGGGGAATCGATGTGGGATTCAAGGCATCTGATTTTTTTTCGAAATATCCTTATATGGGTTTCAACCTGAATAAAACTAGTGCATGTACTAACATATTTATAAGAGGTGGAATTATACCTGACAAGAGGGGTTCCATTATGTTTTAATATTTTGATTTAAACTAGAGAATAGTCACTCTTATTGTAGAATCATGATTTGTACATAATAGTATTTCACTATGTAAGGGTTACAATATTCATCAATGTGAGTTGGAAATAGATTTAGTCATGGTGTATAATTTATTTCTTTGGAAGTCACAAACTGATCGGTCTATTATATATTTTATTAGATCCTTAATAGTGTTACATGATTAGCATGTGTAGATAATGTATACCATGTGAGATGTAATCATTTCTATTGATTTTTAGCATATAAAGGAATTAAGGATGATAACTTTACTATATATTTAGGAATTAATTTCCTCCAATGTAGTTTAGATATCATTTTTTGAATTCACTCTATCTTTATGGAATTTAAATTATCCTTATTTTTATATATATTCATTTCCCTCCATTTTAGTAATTTAAATATCTATTTCAGAGTGTGGGGGGAATCCACAAGGTTATCGAAATTACATTTGGTTTGAGGTATCAATCTTTGAATCAATAATCGATATCATGATAGGGTTATGTATAACATAGATAATGTGTATAGATGGATGAGATGAATATCATTTTTAATTTTAATTTTGTATATAAATGAGTTTTTTCAAATAAGGAATTTGTATTAAATATGGTTGAGTCATACACATGATTATATCAAAGGTATTATTAAAAAATAAAAGTTGGCTAGTCGAAGACTCATATGGAAGATTTATATTCAATATAATATTTTAATCAATGAATGAAATCACATATATAATGGGTTAATTTATTATAATTGAGTCAACTTGAATGCATCTTGGGGATGAAAATCCCCTTTTTGGAGGGGGGAGTTGACCACCTACATATTTATAAATCTATGAATTAGAGTGAATTTGATGTTTTATCCACATATCAAGGGATATTTTGTAATTATAGAAACTAGTTTGGATTCCACATTCTAAGACATACATAAGGTTGTTTTTACACATGTTTGAGGGATTCAATGGTTTTTACGGAGTCTTAGATGGATTTTTTATTGGGAATGTTAAGTAAAATAGGTAATTATATTATATATGACACATCATAAGGAAACTAGTTATTTTTTCATCGTTATTTTTACATAAAGGAGTTGGATGGGCTGTAGATCACCAGGCCAAAATAAAATTTCTGGTCGTCAATTCATTGATTTAAATAGGATGATAGAAATGTGGTGTGATGCACAGGTTCAAACCACGCTATATTCACTTGATGGGTATTGCATTATCACGCACAAGGTTATGCTGCAATACACCATAACCTCAAAAATGTTACTTTTATTTATTTATTAAAAGGGTCCCCCATTGGTTTGTCAGCTGCTTGACCCACATCCCCATACCCCATTTCCCTCATAATTTTTCCATCTCCATCCTCATTATTTTATCCCAAAAATTACTGTCATTTTTGTTATTAATGAACCATATGAATTCATAGGCCACTACTAGCATGGTCGAGGTCCTACTTATGTTCATTCTCACTATTTCTATCTTTACATTCTTGTTCCTGAATTATTTTAAATTTTTAGCCAATTTTTTTGATTTAATACTTTCAAAAAATAATATATGGATCAATTCATGATATCAGATGTGGTAACTCCAATTTTCGTCATATAGGTGGTTCCTCTAATATTTCACTGTATATTATATTTAAATTTTTCTTATATCTTCTTATAAGTAGAGTGTGCCTCATGTACATGGTATAATGATTTTACATATTCTTGGAGTTTATGAAACTATGAGGCATGACCTTGGATCTGACATATTAGAATTGGGAAAGGGTATTATCCAACTTGATAAATTCAACAGGGATTAGTGTAATCCCATGTTGGTTAGTATAGCATCTTCGGAGGGGTTGTATTCTTGGGTAGAGTTTACCCTTGTTGTTGAGCAATGAGAAGAGAATAGAGAATTTGATACTCTAAATCAAAAATAATAGAGGGTTTAAAGGTGGGTGTGGGACATATGGGTAGTTTTGTAAATGGGAGAAATTGGATTTCATTTAATACATAGATAGAGGTGTACGAATCACATAGTTTGGTTGTTCCATGGAACATGACCCCTTTAGAGTGAGTGAGTAAAGAGTTGTTTAACATAATTGGTCTATGTGTGTACCTAGTTATGCGTATAATTTTATATAGGTCGGGGGAATCATGTGAACCACCAAAGGGTTTTTTGGTACTAGTATCATAGTTTTTATGTGGTTGTTATATTGTATATCTCTTAACCCTCTAGAAGATGTTGTATGGCATGGGAATTACATGGTGAATAGCTATCATTGAGTGTGAAAGGTGAGTTTGGATGGTAAATATATACTACTGGGTATAAGTGGGATGTTATGAATCAATATTTGGTTGTGGTTTGATGGATTAAGAATCATTTTGGGTTGATTCATTATTTCAGGTTACACATGAGATGACTATTTATTGTAGGATTTATTAGGGTTATAGTTTATGAGTGTTGTATATATGATTCTAACCAATAGATTTATAGGTGTCGATCTGTGAGGATATGAGAGATCATATTGGCTATACATTCTATGCATGCGTATGTATCCTAATCCTATTTGTGTATAAAATTTTGTAACTACTACCTGATTTATAAGAATTATGATGTTGAATTAAATGATATTGGTGCTTAATTTTCACATGATCTAAGAGGATCATCAGTAGAGTGAGACTATCCATAGATAATTTCATATATGATTATGGATACGACCCATTATTCCCCAATTTTCTTGTCCATGACATATTTTATTAATGATGAGGTAGTTTTTGATGTGGATTTGCGTAGGACCTATGAATTGATGTGTAGTGATTACACTTCCAAAGTTTTCATCATTCATGAGTATAGGAAAGATCACCATTAGGTTAGGGAATCCCCAATTATAGTGTAATAACATCCTATATCACGATTCCCCTTTCCTGTGATGGGTTTAGAATGTTTCCATGTTTTTATATGTTCTAAAATTCACTTTTTAGGCTTCCTATATGGATTGGTCAGGTCCGAATTTTCCGGTCCCATTTTGTACATCCTAACTAAATGGGTTCAGATCTATTTTTACATTCCTCTTATGCGCTTCTTATTTTCCCATGTTTGGAAATGTTTTCAACGTTCCCCATAAGGGACTCCTATAATATGTGACTTTTACAATCCCAATACTGACATTGGAAAAAACTTAGTGGGGTGAGGTATGGTGGTTTCTTAATTACCACATGTAGACATAATGTGACAACTTTTGTTCTATTTTATATTAATTTTTTTATTTTTTTTCATCTATACACTATATATTGTGTCTTACATGAGGAATATCATTGGTGGTTTACTTTTTATTTTTATTCTCATAATCATCATGGGTAAAATGGAATGCTTTTAGTCCTTATATATATTTTCATTTAAAATATTTTAGAAGAGATATATACATGGTTCTTTGATGGTTTTTATGAGATATGATTGATGATGAGGTCATGTTTTTGTTGTGGTGTATCCATCTAGGATTTTTTTATGTTTTTATTAGTACATATGAATATCATATGATGATATATTGATAAATGTTTTTAAATATGATAGGGGTCTAATTTTTTCATGTCATTTTTTATTTACATTATATTTACAGTGAACACTTAGATGTGATCCCTTACATTTACTTAGATATTATATGATCATTCATTGTTTTATATGTTATTGGTTGTTATAGGAATAAGATTGTAGTATCTCTCCATTAATTATATACTATCTTCAATACTCATTGGCCTCTAGGGAAGTAATTCTAAAGGTCGTGTGATACCCTTGATAGGGAATAGAGTTTAGTTACCCATGACATGGACATGCATGATGGGTAGATTTCACTTATCCAGTGGGAATCATATATACATTGGTATGAGATTGAGATTTTTTGGATAACCATACAATACCTATTATGGGGTATGTAAGACCTATAAATTCACATATTTCTTATCCCATACTTTGATAAGGAAAATAACTTAGAAAAATGTTTCCCAAAATATTATAATAGTTTCAAATATATATTTTATTTTATTTTTTAGGGAATATTATTGAAATAAAGTTTTAGTTCACAGTCTACATCATGTTAGGAACTTAATTAGTCTCTATTACATATCATCACATCACTCAAATATAGATTTAAATGTAAAATATTTATCATGGGGAACTCTATGGAAATATGTTTATTTAGTGGAGTACCTCACTGACGGGTGATCCAATGTTGTATTATTATAATAGAAATGAGATATATATGTTGTGTGGTGATTAAAGTTAGATAAATCTATCCATGATTATGAATAGTTACATTGTTTTGAAAATTAGTGATTTTGATTGGCTAGTAGTACATCAACAGTTTTCCATGATATTTTTTATATTTTAATATCATTTTCTTAAGGTTTGAGTATATGATATAGATAAAATCACAATTTATCATCTTTATGGATAAATACAATTACTTGTGATGTCATTATGGGTTAATGGAAACCCTAAATGTTTTAGGGACATAATTAATCATATCTTACACCCTTCTTTTCACTAATTTATTTTTATACAAAACATCCATATATTTATTTGTTAACTATTATACGAGAGCTATGTGAATTGAATAGAGATCATCTTGGATACAATATGATATAATCACATTATTTAAAAACTTAATTTCATTTTAATATTAAATATGTGATGTTTTTAAAATGATTATCTCTAAATATTTACATATAATTCCTTCCCATAAATGATTACAAAATTATATCTTGGCATATAGTTATTAATATAATTTTAATAAGAATTTTTCTAGGAATTTAGGATATAACTACTATTTCATAACATATTTTTAAAAGTTTACTCACTAATGAAATTTTGGACTATAATGGGAGAGAAGTTCCAAAGAAATTACATGTAAAATAATTTATATGTATGAATTAAAAAAGATGATCAACTTCGATACGGTCTTGATAATTCATGTCTCGAGTAAGAAATATGAGATCAATTATAATCCATAATAAATTGGTTATGGGTATGTCCTAATTCTTTAGGAAGACATGAAATATAGAACTCTAAATACAAAGACACATTAAAATAATCACTTGACACATTATCTACAGTTTTAAATACTAGATAATTACTTAAATTATTTTAATCATTGAACATTCGCGAGAAATATTTAGAATACATCAATCATGAAATTTTAAATTACATATTATCAAATTTAATGATTAATATCTCTATATATTTTATTTTGAATTATAAAATTCACCTTGTAAAGTAAGTTCAATGAATGATATATCAAAAATCATGATTCAATATATTTTTAATAGTATGTATCTCCTCAAAAAATTACATCAATATGTAAACTGTTTTCTATAAAGGTATAGATAATATTTTTCCAAATACATTTATAGGAAGGATCCATGAGGGATTTCAACACGTCCTGATAGGGTTGTACACCTTTGAGTAGACATGATATATCATTATACGATGACACAATTCTGTTGGTTGAAAATTAATTCAGAAATAAACATTTTTGTATTTAGAAGCATTACATTAATTACATGAAGAAAAATATTAATAACAAAACATTTTATTAGTGACCACTAACTATTATTAGTTATAAATAGATTTGGATCAATATGAACATATGTATCATTCATAATATATCATTAAAGGGTAAAAATTTTATATATGTGATCATGAATTAGCTCACTAGGTTTTCTAAATTTTATTATTCAAATAAACTGTGTTCATTGGTGAAATTGGGAAGATATATTTTTGGTAAGTGTAGCAGAATCATATACATTCGATACTTATTTATTCCTATAGTGATCCAATATATTAATTTTAATTCTCAGTTTAATTTTAATGGGATTTATTAATATAGATTAGTGTCACTACAACATATCGTCGTCAAATTGAAATAAACATCGAACTATACTACTTTGTATAATAAATCTATATATATTTAATTTTGGTGGTCCTTGTGTGGACCACACATTTCATACTTATTATTCAAAAAAATGATAACTTATATATATTTATTTGATTGGAATATATTGAATCATTATATTATAAACCATTGACATCCTTCTTATTTTGGATTGAGGGTACGTGACATCTTTGATTTCTTATATACTAGTCTATGAGACTATATATTAGATGTTGTTAATATGACAATTACAATTAACGACTTTGATTTATCATAATTCATTTGATTATTAGTATTCCCAAACATTATATTTCATCTATACTGGTTATATACTTCTTTAGGTATGACCTTACTTAGTTCAATGTTTATTGCAGGAGTAATAAAAGTTATTTAAAATATTTTTAATCTTTTTCAATATTTTATCATATATTAAATAGGAAACTTAATATTTTGATATACTTTCTCATTTTTCAGGATGAAACATTTATTCCATGAATATTAGATGTGGAGGTGTGATATTTATTCATACCACCGTATCTATTATTATGAAATATATTTAGAGATGATCGTTTCTTTTATAAAGAGTTGGTATTTATTTTTATGCACTCTAATAAGGGAGTCAAACATGGAATATTTCAGTAAAAACACTATTAGTTATTCTGGGACCCTACTAGAGTTCAGTTAAGTTATCTAATGGCATTACCATAATATTTTTTCACTAGTGTTTTAGTTTTCACTTGATTTTTGATAGTTGGAAATTTGATTTATTTTCTCATAATCATAAGAAATATATAATTATGTTTATTCCAATTATTTAACACAAAAAAAAATAATAGATTCTCCTATTTCTACCAAACCATCCTTCTAATTATTTCAATTATTTGACCAACAGTCAATGATTTAGTTGTTGTAGTCCCAATAAAAGGCTTTATAAAAAATATTCCCTTTCATAATATTAGAGCTCTATCTACCTCAATTCTATGAGATTACATGTTATCGATACCCCAGTTATAGGAATCCCTTCATGTTTGATTCATTAATTGATTTTATCCTAGGTGTTATTAGGTTCTTTAATTAGGAAAATTTATAGTAACAAATAATTTTAGTTATCAAAAAAATTTATTTTTTTATCATGTGGTTTAAACATGTGAGTCATGCAAACAAAATATAGTATGTGAACCAATCAGATGAAAATTATCCCTTATAGTTTTTGAAAAATAATGGGATAATATTTTAGTTGTTTTTATATAATTCTACAAAATCCAAAATGAGTTAAATGAACACCAAAATATTGATAAATTAACGAAAATTCGACTCAATGGGGGTAAAAATATTGGTTTATTCAATGTGATATATAACAAATTAACTTATGAGATATAATTATTATTATACATTAACTGTTAAATTACCTTGATTTTCATGTTTCTACTGAATTTGTTATAAAATTATTTGATTATGATATATATTAATTAATGTTTTTTTATTTTATGTTATACATTATGCTTAAGTTAGTTATTCATGTTTTTTGGATGAAAAAAGATGGTGACATGAAAATTTATTATGAAATGTAATAATAGTGAATGTATTGAATAATCATGATATAAATTGATAAACAATTTTTATATTTTCAAAAGAACCAAATAATTACTTTTTACTGTAAGGTATAACTAGAGTGGTTAGGCCCTTGAAAATTTCCCTAACTGTATGATCCTTGATGATGATTATAAATAAAATGATCATTCATTTTACCATTATATGTGACCATATAAAATCATTCCCATGAATGTTTTCTTTTTATATGGTATTATAATAATACTCCCCTTAGCATGTTCACCTAGGGTTATTCATTATATAAATAAAAGGTTTTATTGTAGAATAGATATCATGTGGATGGACATGTTTTCCTCCTTTGGTTCTTAACTGTGTTGAATATATTGAATATATATATATATATATATTTATATGTGTGTAAGTACATATGTATATATCAATGTGTTTATTTATATCACTTGAAAGAGTTTATTGGGTTTAAATATGATCATCCACTCATGATATGACATGTGTATAAATGACAATGGAATAATAGAGGTTTGAGGTAAGGGGTTGGCTTTATATTGGGTATGATACTCTCACAATATATATGATACACTATGTTTATAATAGAAATAGTATTTATGACATAGATCAATGAATAAAATATTCTGGTCAATTGATAAGGATATTTATGGAGGTGATCATAAGAGGACAATGATAGTGGAGGTGAATCTGAATAGTTATATAGAGGATAATAATTTCATAGACCTTTTTCTTTAGAACTTCATTTTCTTAGGGATGTATATTATCTCCATGAGGTTGAATTAGAGTTATAATTTTATATAACTAAACTATTTTACATTACACTTTTTTTTATTTTTCAATGGTTTGATTAATATTATAATGACAGAACCTATTGATTACCATGATAATATAATAATTTTCTCATTTAACGTTTAGTGATTATCTCTTAATCTATTTTTTACATTAAAATTTTAATAGCTAGTATATTTTTACTTATTTAACAACATTAGTTAAATGTATTCCTAGTTGTATAAAAAGAACATAAATTGTGTTTTTAAGCCTTCCATAATCATGAAGCATCAATAATATCATGTGATACATTAAGATGAGATATAGGATTATTTAGCTACGTTCTTTCAAAAAAATTATGACTTGTTATGATATTTCTTAATAACAGTTTACATATATTCACATGTAATAAAAGAAATGGTGGTTTATATAATACTTGTAAAGGAAGAAAATAAATAACGATGAATACTATTAGTTTTGATAGAAATTATTTATATTAATATTAGAGTCCAAGGAATCTATTTCACTATTGGGAGGGGTGAAAAAAGGAAGATCAATTTTATTAATATTTTTATTCAATTTTGTTACTTTTTTAGTTATTATGTTGAATAATAATAGATTCTTTCCTTCGCCATTGTACAATAATAAATATGTACACATCAATACCAATTCTTTAGAATGTTCAACCATAATGTGGTAGACAACATTATTATTGTGACTTGTCTCATCCATGTCATTGATATCTTTCTAGTATAATATATTGTTTACAGTTTTTAATAGATGTTATAAAAAATAGTATAATTAATATACTATAGTACAATACAAGTATCTATTATGATATAAAAATAATGTTTATCCTAATTGATATGATTTATAATAACGATTTTTTATCATTACATCAATTATTTTTCACTCATCTTGTTGTGTAGAGAATTTATAATTTTCAATTGAGACTTATTATTTTTCATTTTTGGGAATAAAATATATCAAATATTCTCATAATAACTTTATATTATTCATAATAATCAAAAAAATACCATTTTTTTAATTATTTTAAATTTTTGTCATTTATCTCTGAACTAGAATATTTATTAATGGTGGAAATGAAGCAATATAAAGTGTTCACCTCCTCAAATTTCAATTATCTTCACTATTTACACATAATAATATTTTTTTACTTTTATGTATACCATGATCAATATTAACTATAAAAAATTTTAATATATATATTATGAACTATAATTCCATTTAAAAAATAAATTATGTAGTAATAAATAAAATAATTTTATTAAAAACATCATCTCATCATTTTTTGATCTTTTATTAAATAAATTTAATACAAAAAAATAAGCTCTATATAATATAAATTTAATTTAATTTGAGAATATTCAATAATATAAAACAAACATTTATTTATATCATAAACTTCGTAAAACGAAAATGTTTTGATATACATTAGAATTTATTTTTTAAAAACTCATTCGAACAATAAAATAGTCATAGTTAATCCCATTTAGTAAGATTTTGTTTTTCCACAAATATAATCACACAAAATTAATGAAAATTTTATACAATTTAGTCAATCCAATAGAAATTTTAATATGTATTCTATTAAATTTATTTCATTTAGTATAAATAGTTTCACATTGACAAAATATTTTTAGTTCATGTATATTTTAAATTTAATTCAACACATATCATTTGTGGCTAATATAAATCATAACTCTATCCAATGAAACATCATATCATCATTATGTTGGACAAAATTATTTTTTATACATGTAGTTTACCTTAAAAAATAAATGATATAGAAAAATTAATTTTAGAAACATAATTAGTTTTATGTAATACAAATACCAACTCCACTTGTTAAAAGAGGATACACTATTTGTGAATTTTAACTCTATTATATTTATCTTTAACTTTTAAAATTTTCTTATTCTTTTATATACAAAATTCTTATATTAATAAAATACATATTAAAACAATATAGGAAAATTAAAATATATTTTAATCAATTATTTCTTTCCTATATAGTATTTCTAAATTTTTTTTTGTAAATATAGTGTTCTTGAAAAAATTTCAATCCAAATAATAAATATTAATCAACACATAACTTTTTACAATGAAATATATGATTTTATGGTTAAATATATTTTGTATGAATCTCTTATTTATTAAATATTTTATTTAAATGTTTTTTGGTCTTTATTCACTACAAAAAACATGGTTTTTCATTGTAGATATAATATATGTTCTATGTAAGCAATTTGTCACTTATAAAACAATATTTTATACAAAAGTATTTTGAGCCCAAAAAATTTTCCTCTAAAATTTATATTTTGGTAAATAAATATTTTGTGATATTTGTTATAAATATTTTACCTCAAAAAACATTTTTATATCTTCTGAGAATGTTCTATTGATATTTTACCAATATATAATAATAATAAATATATTATACAATTGTGAAAAAAATATAATATCGAATCAGGTTCTGTGAAATCCAAAATATTATTTTCTATCCATTTTAATGGTATTAAATTAATTAATTTTTATTAATTGACATATATTCCATGTTATTTAAATTTTATATTAATATAGCTCAGGACATCTATGACCAAATAGATGTTTTTTCAACTTGTTATTATTTTAAAACTTATCTAATATTCTCAAAAAAATATTCCAAAAAATAATGACATATAAGTAGCCATTTTTATTTAATTACATTTAATTATAAATAATTTTCTAGAAATATTCCTTATGTTATTCATTTTTTGGATGTGTATATATTTTTTTGAGGTGGATGTTATATGATAAGTTTTTATTTTAGTAAAATTTTAGCTCCGTCATGGATCATGTTGTGACTATATGATTTCCAAGAGGGCTAGTTTATTAGAGGGGAGGTTTGCTGTTGTTTGGATTATTATGATAGAATTACTATGGTTTCAATATAAGGAATGTGTTGTGGTGTGAGCCTTAAGATGTGATTTTGTTACTATTTCTATCTAGGGGAGGAATGTATGTTATAGTATAGTGTGATGTGATGTAGTTTGGATAATATTGTAGCGATTCTAGGTAAATCCTATTTGAGGACCATTGGGTCATGTACATTATTTTGTGTCTCGGAATTCATCACTATGTTATTTCATGGTTATTTCATATTTTGGATCACTAAATTATGGTGTTGATGATATATTATGCTGATTTTCATATTTGATCAGTTTTTAGATTGAGTTCATTGTTTGTATTGTGATTACAGCGTGTCTTGACAATGTAGCATGGATGTTCCAATTATTCTATGAAATTCTTTATATTTATTGATTTCAAATAGTTCTACCCCCAAAACTTTGGTGAGGATAACACATTGAAGTTTTTACCAGTCCACCATTAGTATATGTCAAATCTCATCTCACAATGATGTTTTATTTATTTGATTTAAAAATAAATTCATTTTCTGTTTTAGATTCTCCTCAATTCCAAAAACCTCATGTTAACCAGAGGTATATAATGGAAAATGTTGGGTAATATTTAGTCATTCATTAGTTAATCATGATCATTAGATTAAATTGATTGATATCTTGTGATACAAGGGGAAATTGTTTTCCTCGTGCATTTATTCTTTCTTCTTCCTCTAAATGGGGTTTCAGTAAAGGTTGAAATTTATTTTAGTAACATTGTGTTGATTTGATGATGGAGGGTTGTTTTTTCATGTATTTTGGAGGGTTTTCTTCAAAATTATTAGAGTTTTTTTTACCATTATCACTAAATTCTCACACTATATTTTTTATTCTATAGTTTAGGTATAGTATTTGAGTTCCTCTATCTCAATATTAAAGTATGATTATGGAAATATAATTCTTATTTTATCAATGGGTATATTTTTATAATTAACCAAATAATTATAATGAACTATAATAAATAAATGAGAATAAAATATTTCATATCCATGGATTTTATGAATTTTTTGGATATTTCATATCCACTTTTGTGTGAAGATTGATATATGTTGTTATGATGACCTTATTTTTGTGTTGTTAGGATTTTCACCAATATTATTTGGATAATAACATAAATATTTTAAATAAAAAATATAATAAAATATAATAAAATATAAATATTTTGTTAATTATTTATATATATTACGTGTTGAAATAATTTAGATGAATGAATATGAAAATGTTTTTATGCTTCAAGACATGGTATCTGATGTAATTACTACTATGACTGGAGTTCTATTTGTGTAATGATATTATTGTGGTGGTGGTTTGGTATGGTAAATGTATTTTTTAAGGTGATGATATTATGGGAGTGGTGGATTTCATTGTTATGGTTGTTATAATAGGGTCACGTAGTGGTTGATTCAATGAGAAGAAATTAAGGTTTTTATGATAGTTCTTTGATAATTTATATTAGTTATAATATAATTAAATTGGTAATGGGATAATTAAATTGATAATTGAAATGGGATTTGATTAAGAGAATCAAGATATTGAAATATTAAATTAATTGATGATATGATGAATTGAATAATGAAATATGAAAATATTGTTGATTGGTTATAATATTAAAGATTCAAAATAAACCACGACATAATGGATGAAAGTTATTTGTAAAAGGATACTTATAATATTGGAAATGATCTGATGAAAATGGATAACGGTGTTGTATTGAAGTTTTAGTGTTTTTTGTGACATTATTATTACTAGAAGTAATCATCGATGTACAAGATTATATATAAGGTTAGTATTACAATTTTAATTAATGAATTACATTATTAGTTTACCCCTATGTTGGATTGCGTGGTTAATTATATACCCCATGAATTTTCAATATAATTTATTACAGACCACCACTTGAGTCATGTAACCTTACCATTTCCCATATGACGTCAAGGGTTCCAGAAATTTTCCACAACATCTTGGATATAGATGATATATACTGTTAAATACTCCCTTATCACAATTCTCATATTTATAACTTGTATAAGTAGTGTTTTCCTATATTTATGATGTGACGACTATAATCGATAGAGTATAGAGTGCTGATATTGTTCTTTTTAATGGATACATAGGTATAGATTTATATCGAATGAGGGAGGATAAGTTTTATACCCTTAGTGTTTATTTTACACTATTATACTAAAGATGTCATGTGTATTTGGGATCTGATAATATAAGATGTGGCAGTTTTTACATATATATTGTTAAATTGTTTGGGGTTTGTAAATGGATATGTGGGTGTGGCTATGTTGTAGTAATGTGGTTATGGTTATGTGAATATAATTGTATTGTAGAAAAAAATGACTATTGTTGGTGTCTGAGGGTGACTAGATCAGTAGGGAAGTAGTTTAGGTGCCTTTCATGATAAATTATTTTAATAATCCCCATGTTATAATATATGTATGTGATATTTAGTGAGTGGTCCATTGTGAGGATGTGTGTTTCATTTCCTCACATACATAATGAGTTAGTTCAAATATTTATTCAGTAAGGAATAATAGTGACTCTTATACATTTTTATAAGATATTTTATAGAGTATCATACTAGATATACATTTAGTCTCTCACACACACACACATATATATATGTGTGTGTGTGTGCACTTTTATTGGATTTAAGGTGGTATTTTGTAATCAACATAGGCCATTATAAATTAAGGTGGTCTTGATTAATGTTAGTTTCACTTCCATTTGCGTATAATTTTTTTATTTTATTTTGCAAACCATATTTTCTGAATTAATATTTCATGTCTTGTTGAATAACGGGTTATTTTATATTTTTCTATGAATTTGAGTGATGGTTTTAAATTTTCCCTAGGATTTATCAGGGAAATTCATCACATGGGTATGTTATCAGATATTTAGAACAAATCAACAATCGTTGGCCAATTGGATGTCTGATTTGGAGGATAATGTTATATTTTCAACTGCCATATATCTTCTTCTGTTTGGGTCACATCAAGAAAAACTATTAAAAAATATATGTATAAATGTTTGGATATAGTGTGGATTTAAGAACTAGTGTATACTGGATGAGTTTTCTTGGGAAATAAATATAATAAAATTTATCAGATGACATATATATGGAGATAGACTATGAAATGGAATATCATGGGACCTGTGTATTTGAAAAAATTCTTGAAAGACTACTAAACATACATGGTTCTATAATGATGACTATGAGGTAAAGACTTAGTAGTTGTAAATGCATCATGTTTTTTCATTGATTTCTTGATTTGTAATGATTATCGGTAAATTTGACTATAAAACATAACTAAAATTTTATACATGATATTCATGTTATAGGATTTGGATTTATTTATCACCAGTCTAATAAGATAATGTTTTAGTCATATGATATGGGTTACTAGGATTTTAAATTTTATTTAAATTTTTTATTTCAAGATGTGTTGCTAAGGTATTCATGTTAAATATAATTTCCAGTGGATTGTTTTTCATTTTTTGTTTATTATTATAGGAATTGATATATACATATGGTATCTCTATTTATGTTTAATTTTTTATGACATTCATGTACTAATATTGTTTAAATGGAGATGAAACATGTATTAATTTTTAACTCTATGATTACATGTATTTGAAGTACATGATTAGTGAAAATTGTAAACCATGATAATATTGAAACTGCATTCATGGAACTTTGTTATTTTTCATAGAATTTTTAATTTTTATTACTACATTATTTCATTCTTTCAATTTATTTTATATGAAAAGGATCAATGAGTTTACGATAAATTATAGCTTTACATTTAAGTTATAAATTTTTTTGTCACACTCATTTAGTTAATATAAATTTCTTATTTTTAAAAGCATTTAATTATAATATTTATTAGATAAATATCGTAAAAGAAATTTTATTAAATAAATTAAAATATGAAAAAAAAATTTATATCATCCATTCTATTTCATTATCTAGTTTTTATAATGTATGTATATTAACTATGATGTGTTAGTTGACATTTATTTATGTTCTAGATTTCATTGGATTGTCAAGTTACTTTTTATAGATAATGTTAAAATATGAAACCTGAATTTTTTTAATATATTTATATTTAAATGGTTAATTTACAATAATTCATGATATTTTAAATTTTCTAATTAATTGAGTAATCATAAATTATTACTTGTTAACGATCTTTTTTGAAAAACTATTTTGGATTTCAAAAATTAGGATTTTGAGGAGTCTTATTGTGTTATTCATTTTTGTGTATAGTGTTCACTGCTAATTTTTACAGAACATTTTTAAATTATTGGATGATTCTTTAATTATATTTTCCCTTAAATAATTATTAGCTTAATGGTTTTTCTTTTAATGAATGTTTTTTATTTGAAAATAAATTTGTAAATTGTGTGTGGACTATTTTATAAACAGTTTTGGGGGTACCTTCATTCATTGAAAAACATAATAATTTTATATTAAAATTATTTAAAAAACTATTTTAAAGGGGAAATTTATGGTCCCTTTGAAATCAAATTTTTATGTGTGTGGTTTGAAATAAATCTATAATGTTGTTAATTATTGTTTTAACTTATTTTAAAATCATTCTTTAAAGTGATAAAATGTATATGAATTGAGATATTATCACTCTGAAATGTGTTTTCAAGATTATATACCATTTATAATTTTTTCCCATTATGTGGAAAACATGACTGGTCAAGATAATAATGATGTAGTTTTGATTTCTTAATGGTTTTATTGACAGTGGTGTGGGAGTTATGAGGTTATTTTGTTTTAGAGGGAGGGATGAAATTGATCTTGGAGAAGGATTAGATTTTTTATCATATATGATGAGTTGGTTTAAAAAATAATTTGTGTATAGTGTAATATGATTCATGCTATGAGATATTTTTTCCACTATCATTGGTCTGTAATTTAATTATTATTCATAAACTTGTTAATTTTGATATTTTTATTGGATATATTTAATCAAAGAATCATTGGGAAGTTATTTTTTGGAAGAGGAAGGAATATCCATGGGATAAGGTTCAAAAAAGATTTCAATTAAATGGAGTACTAGTGTTCATTGGTAGCACATTGGGTCTCGACATTAAAGAGGGGTTACAAGATTTTGACTATGATTTCAAATTAATGAAGACTACGGATCAATTATATTTACCCTTAGTTGTTTGTTTTATATGGAGATTGTTCTTTTTGGTAGAAAATAATCCATGGTCACTAGAAATATGTTTATTGGGAATAGTCACACATCATCATAGAGAAATTGTTTTTCCAATTCATAAAGGGATGAATTTATTAAGGCACTACTAATGATATAACATGGAGTATATGGTGTGTGTTTGTGGCCATTTGATGTGGTTTTGATCATAGATTTCTTAATTTATAGAAATAATAACTGATAAATATGTGGGTGTGTGTGATGTTTTTAGTAAACCTTAAGGAAAAATATTTTACCATTAGTGGAGAGTTTTTAATTTATAATATGGATATATGTGATGGATAGCATATGAAATAAAAATGATAGTTTGATCAAGTATTTAATGAAAATATAAGATAATGCCTGAAGTTGTGGGTCTTCCAAAGGTGAAGTTATAGATTTACGTATCAATTTAGAGTTTGTCCACGACATTGAGATTTTGGTTTGAGTTTCTAGAGATGAAATTGGTTCAGTGAGAACATATATTTCTATTATAATACTATAGGAAATGGGTAATATGGGTTCCGTATGATTCAGGATGTTCCATGGTTTTGGTGAAGTATTAGTTTTTTTGTCATATTTTGGTTATACTATTGTGGATATAATTTAATGATTTAGTGGATTTAGTTTTAGGGATTTAAGAGTGGATATTTTTTCTATCAATGGAATTAAATCTTTCATAAGAAACTATTTTAAATGATTATTATAATTTTTTTAATTTTTTAGCATATTATCACTCTACTTATCATCATGTGGTATATATTTAGATCATGTTTTTATTATAATAGGAGTGTTGTTTTTATATTGATTTTTTAAGATAAAATGAAAGAATATTCATTTTCTTGTTTTAAAAAATAATATGTTGTTTTTTAAATATACTAATGTTTTGAAAAGTTAAAATACAAATTTTTTAAATGAATTGTATTAAAAATAGAATGCATTAAACTTTCATAAAATTATAAAGGGAGTAATGTTTGATGAAAGGGCCATGTTTTATGTAAATTTATTGATATTTTCTACTCCAATTATCTATCATGTTTAACCCAGTTGCATAGTGATTTTTTTAAGATATGTCTTGATTAGTTTTTATTCTCAAGGAAAACGCTTACTAAAGAAAATATGGTGTTTTAGAAGAGATCTTTAGCATATGGTGTTTTATTTATATAAGATGTACAATTTGATTATGGTGATCTATAAGAAATAATTAAGATTTTACATTGAGAGTTATAAATATTTATTAGTTTTAGATAGATTCAAATTTAGATAGAATTTTCCTTATTTTATATTGATATTATCTAGTGGAAATGTCTTAAGAGATTCCTTGTTATATTTTTGTTTGGATTCTTAAGGATGATAATGTAAGAACCCAGTTCTTATTTTTGAGGTACGAGTTTCTTCTTTTCCTCTTTCCTGAAGTGTTTTTGAGAAAATAAGGATAATGGTGAAAAATCCCAAATTTTGTGGGTACATGCCATGTACTTTTCCACACAAACTTTGGCCATGTGGGATGAGTACATAGGGCGTATAGGCCTGTCGGCGATGAAGGGTGTAATAAAAGACTACAGGCCGTGTACTAGGTATTTACACGCCGTGTAATTAGTCAGTAGGTGAACAGTAAGGCAGTGGGGGTAGCTACCAGCTGATTGGAAGTACACGCCGTGTATTTAGAAATACATGTTGTGTACTCATGTCGATAGGTGAATAGTTCAGCAGTGAAAAGTAGCCGCCAAAGGAACAGTTAAATTATGAAAGTACATGCTGTTTACTTGAGAGTACAAGCGGTATAGTTTTTTATTTTCGCTTAAAATGGGTAGTAGCCTCCTCTATTCACAGAGGAAGCTTAGAACGCTGGAGGGGAGAGGGCGAGATGGCTGGGGCTTGGAGGATCTCCCGACCACACACTGGGAACCCAATTCCTACGCCGTCGATCTCCTTGGAACCGCACGGGTGAGATCGTCCTTCTCTTAGATCCTTTCTTACCAATTCTTTCCCAAGGGAAAGTTATTTGAGTTTAAATGGGATTATGTTTATCTCAGATCTGCTTCGTTATCATTTTTTTCAAAAGGCGTCGTTCACATATACTGATCAGGGGTGATCGAGGTAGGTGGTCTTGTGTTTAAATTCCAACTGTTGTGCGTTTTTTTGTACCGTTGTGTTATGAACCCATGTTTGGGGTGTCGTATGGCTGAGGCGTTGGCTATTTTAAATACCTAAAACTGTATAGGTAATTGAATGTAATTATAAACTTTTGTTTGGGATCTCTTCTTGGATCCAGGACCTCCTCGGGGGTGCGTTCCTCTGTTTAGCCATTTGGATAGGTTACACGAGGGTATACCATAAAATTTAGCATGATTTAAATTTCCTTGAGAGGAATTGTATATATTTTCTTTCTTATAAGTTGGGCTAGGACCGGTTATTTGCGCCTGAGGGTAGTGTTCTGTTTAGCCTAAGGGAAACTCCTTTCATCCCTGTGGGCAGTAAATTCTGTGCCTAAGGGCGACACTTCGTACACCTGAGGCAATATCTGTTATGCCTGTGGGAAATTACCTGCAGTTTGTGACTCTGATTATCTGAGGGTAAGGTTGTATGTCTGTGGACAGTATTATCATGAATATTCACTATGGTGATTTTTATATATTATACCATCCAAGTTAAAGCACATGATTGGAATGGTTAAATGAATATTAAAATTGAAATATAACTGGTAGAGTTAGTTACTTTTGAGTACTGCTTAGTTTATTGCATTTTACTACTACACACTGTTGTTGAACATTTTTACTGACAGTTGGGAACAGGCCTTTGGTGGTTGCCTACTAAGATTTATTTCTCACACCCTGTTTGGGTCATGTCTTTGGCTCAAACAGACTATATTGTTGCAGGTGTCGATAGGGGATAGGGTCCCAATACAAGTACATGATTGTTGTAGAGGAGTAGGAGAGCATGAGACCGAGCTTAGGCTTACGATGCTACAGACCTCCTGTTTCACTATTTTGTTTTGCTTTTGTTTCACCTTGTACTTGAAATATATTTTATTATACTATAGGTTATCCTATTATGGATTTTTTTCATAGAATAGTGACATGTTGCGTCTTGATATATATATGTGACTTCTGGTTTTATTTTACTTTGGTTATTCATTAAGTTATATATAGTTTACTACTACTGTTGTTGTATGTTATTTATCTTTTCCGCTATGATACACTTTGAAAAATGAGGGACTAGTTTCCGTACAATCAGACCTGGGCCCTCGCTGCTAGTCGACAACCTCTAGCGTTTGGGGAAATGCGCTTGAGGTCATGTGACCAACCGTGTTCGGGGCACCCATTGAGTGACGCCCAGATCTGGGACGTTACAAAGTGGTATCAGAGGAGTTCTTTTCTTTGAATTAATATTTGGGGCCTTAGTCAGGGATAAAATAGAAATGGTAGTTAGTAATAAGTTTTTCCCAAGAGTAGTTATCCCATTCATAGGGAAAAGCCAATTTACCTCGTGTTGCAATTTTTTTGATTTTGAAAAATTGGCAGTTGACTTGATTTTCACCGTTGGGTGACACACTTATGATTGTACTGTTTATATGTTATACATGGGTTATATTTTAGTTGAAACCAGGTGAGATGAGGGTATGCCATCTCATGTATCATTTAAGGACATGCAAGAAATGACATTTCATGCATCCCTTCCATGCCATATAGGTGCACTAGAGATTGCATGTTGTTTTGATAATTGTTGTGCTAGAAAAAAATTCTGTTGTGATAGCTACTTTGATAAATACCTGCTACTTGATAGGTTATTGAAGTGTGATGTTATTGATAGGATGGATTCCAGGCTTTGGTTTTTGAAGAGTATGGGCCCTCATTGACTAAAATTTGGTGTCTCATTGATGGTTTACCAAGTTATAACATGTATAAGATTCCAATATTTGATTCACGGGGAGTGTGGGCCCTCGCGGATCGGAATTTGGCAGTTATATGTTTATTTCAAACATTATTCTGGGCTCTGGAGTAGTTTTTGAGGCTTAGTGTCTAAAAACCCCAGGATACACGTCGTGTAGTTCTATGGACACATGCCATGTGCTCTTCGGTTCAGTAAGAAATGAAAACTTTTTAGGTACACGTCGTCTACCCACAGTACACATCGTCTAGTCTCTTCCCATGCCATAGGCCGTGTGGGTGGGCACACATGGTAGAGAATGGCTTGGGAAAATAGGTTGTGTACCAATTGTACATTCCGTATATTATTGACCAGGTGTCTGCCTGTGTAACTAACAACACATGTGGAGGAAAACTTAAGACATACACGACATGCCTTCCTTGAACACACCATGTCGTCTAAGCCAGGTATCCGGCCATGTCATGAACAACACGGGTCTGTGTTATCTTTCCTAGTACACACTGTATCCGCCTAGAACATGTCGTGTAGGGTCAGCTGTGTAGCCGGCCGTGTAGCGAGAAACACGGGTCAGTCTGGGGATTATTTTTAAAATATGTGTCTTTTTGGAACATGTCGTGTAGTGTGACCTGGATACACAGGCCATGTGACAAACAACACGGGCCGATGAAAACCTATAGCGTGCACTCCGTGTCTACCTTTGAACATGCCGTGTAGTATTGATTTAGGAGAACCATGCGGCTTAAGCCATATAGAAGGACTAGGGAAGGGATGAAGGATTCAAGTACACATCGTGTGTTAAGACAACATGCCATGTGTATGGGGTGTTACATGACCAGTTTTAGCTAGAGTACACGCCCATGTGGATGGCCTGTGAGAAAATGCCAAGTAGTATTTATACACACCGTGTAGTCAAGTTTTGTAAATCATGAATGCTTTTCTTCTCCTCCTCCTTTTCGTTCTTTGATAATATTGATCTAAGGTGTGCGTATGACTTTTTAGATTCATGCCGCTGAGATGACCACACGTTTTTCTCCAGGAGAGCAGCTATAATTATAATCATGAGATGGTAGGCCATGGGCTACTAGTGGATCCTCCAGTAGTTCCAGATGCGGTGCCAGCCGTTATACCGGACACAGGCACAGAGGCTCAGTTCCATGAAGGATTCATGAGGTTCATGAAGACCTTCCAGGGAGCACCACATGCTGCCAAATCTATGGAAGAGCTGACGCGTATATTCCAGCAGTAGCATCCACCTATGTTTTAGGTGGATGGAGGACCGAAGGCTGCAGAGTCATGGCTGGATTCAATGTATACGATATTCGAGCATCTTGAGACGCCTCTAGGGAGGAGGGTCAAGCTCGCTACATACATGCTGCGTGATTCCGCCAAAAGTTGGTGGGATGTTACCACCCAGTCTGAGAATCACCATGAAATGGCATGGGAAGACTTTCAGCCAGCTTTATATGAATTCTTCTTCCCAGAGACGTTGAGGGTAGAATGAGCGTGAGAGTTCATGAATCTACAGTAGGGAGCCATGTCAGTGATGGATTATTCTGCTCGCTTCCTTGAGCTTTAGTGTTTTACACCCATTCTTGTGGGTTAGATACGTTGAGGGAGAGAAGCTTTGAGGATGGTCTTTGATATGACATCCGAGCACTGGTGAATATTTTCAGGTTTTCTGTAGTACATGATTTTGTGAACCAGGCACTGATTACTGAGTGGAACCTACGGGAAGCTAGTGATGTGGGCTAGGGCGGTTCAGCACTAGTTTCTCATACTATTTTCACCAGTAAGAGGAAGATGCATATGGATTTCTATCACAGTGGCAGTACTAGACATAGGAATAATTCTGGTGGCGAGGTCATGTGATACCAGTGTGGTAAAGAGGGGAACAATAGGCCTTAGTGTCCACGTGACCCAGTGGAGTGCCGAGTTTGCGACAAGATGGGCCATCTGCAACACTTTTGCAGGGTGTTTCTACCAGTGGATAATGAGAGGGGTTTTGTGCAGACACTACGTGCAGGAGCAAGACCAGGAGCTTCTTATCCGTCTGGAAACTGGAATACATCAGGGCATGCAGGAAGAGATGGTGTTCGTGGCTATGGTAGCCAGACACCAAGATCTCAGAGGCAGCAGGACAGGTTAGCTCAGGGTTTCCAGGCTATGTCACAGGGCCACAGCACTAGAAAGACATATGCAGTGCAACAGACCCAACATGAGAAAGATCCCAGACCTTCTACTATCATAGGTACTAGTTTAGTAGCTTCTATTTTATCTTCAGTACTTTTTTATATGGGTGCTATACATAGCATTATATTTGTGCCTGTTTTGGAGAGACTTGGGCTCTGTGTTTCTTTTTCATCATATATTATGACGCTAGACACTTCGTTAGGGACTAGAACGACTAGTGTACGTCAGTGTAGGGAGTGCCCCCATGAGGTTGGTGGGTGTAACTTTCTATGGGACCACTATGTCTTGGAGATGATGAGCTATGATTTCATTCTCAGGATGGACTGGTTGGTACCCATTCTAGCCTTTTTGGATTTCTATCGTCGCAGGGTGAGTTTTACGTCACCATAGGGTGAAGAGTTTCTATACAAGGGAGAATGGGATGTCTAGGCGATCTGAGATGGACCTGAGCATTATGGGCGAGGTAGAGTGACAGCCCAGATTGTGAGTTTATATCTAGATGATCTAGGTACTTGTCTGAAGTATTTCCCTCCAGTAGTTGATCATTTCAGGGATGTATTCCCAGATGACTTTGCAGGTCTAACTCTGAAACGGGAGGTGGATTTCTCTATTGATCTTGTTCTAGGAGCGACACCGGCGTCCATTCCTCCTTATTGGATGGGTGCACCTGAGTTGGAGGAGCTCAAGAGACAATTAGGGGAGTTGCAGTCAAATAGTTTCATCTGACCCAGTACTTCTCCTTGAGGTTCTCCGGTCCTTCTTGCGAAAAAGGTAGATCGTACCCGTAGACTCTGTGTGGATTATCTGAAGCTGAACCAACTGACGGTTAAGAACTGAGACCCTTTAATGAGGATTGATGATCTTTTCGATCAACTTAAAGGGGCACAAGTGTTCTTGAATATTGACTTGACATCCAGATATCATCAGTTGCGCATTAGACCATATGATATACCTCTCACAGGCTTCAAGAGGAGGTATGTTCTATATGGGTACTTAGTGATGCTGTTGGTACTCACGAACGCGCCAACAGTTTTCATAGCTCTGATGAATCATGTGTTCCACCCCTATTTAGACTCTTTTGTGGTAGTTTTCATGGACGATATCTTGGTGTACTCTAACACTCGACATGACCATGGTATCCTTCTTGAGATCGTATTGAGTACACTAAGAGAGCACCAAGTATATGCTATGGTCTCCAAGTGCCACTTTTGGATGGATGAGATACACTTCCTGGGTCATATTATCTCAGAGGCAGGAGTTTCAGTAGACCAGAGAAGGTGAGAGCAGTAGTTTCCTAGGAGAAACCTAAGAACGTGTTTGATATAAAAAGTTTCTTGGGGTTGGCTGGTTATTACAAGCGCTTTATACAAGACTTCTCATTCTTAGCAGTAATATTGACGGGTTTGACTAAGAAGGGTGTGAATCTCGTTTGGTCAGAAGCATTCGAGGTAGCCTTTCAGGATCTGAAGGGATGATTGACATCAGCACCAATCCTAATACTTCCAGAGCAAGGGAGGAGCTATACAGTCTATTGTGATGCATCATGTATTGGGGTGGGAACAGTGTTGATGAAGGGCGATCAGCTAGTTGCATACGGGTCTCAGCAGTTGATGCCACATGAGAGGCATTACCCGACACATGACCTCGAGTTGGCTGTAGTTGTTCATCCGGTACACTTTTGGAGACATTATCTCTTAGGAGAGAAATTTGTGGTGCTTACGTACCACATAAGTATTAAATATATCTTTACCCCGCATGACTTGAACTTGAGATAGTGAAGGTGGGTTGAATACCTTCAGTCCTTCAACTTTGAGCTTGCCTATACACCTGGTAAGGGTAATGCAATTACTGATGCACTGAGCAGGAAGACTCAGACACTGGTAGTTCATGAGGCAATTGGTGAGTGGCAGCTTATGGATTTGTTCTATGAGATGCATTTGGAGGTGCATGATAGTTAGGGAAAAACCTATCTTTCTTCCTTAATTGTGACTTCTACCCTCCTAGATAGAGTGAGGATGAGACAACTATCAGATTTAGAAGGCCTAGTTCTACGGGATTCGGTGGAAAGGGAGGATCCTCTTCCTGGTTTGGTGATAGGTGATGATGAGGTATTGCATTTCCATGGAAGGGTATGGGTGCTAGGGGATATATGCGAGGAATTGATCTGGGAGTTTCATGATTCAGCTTGGCCAGTACATCCCGGAGTTACCAAGATGGACCGTGACTTGAGACATTAGTACTGGTGGCCGGGTATGAAGAAGGAAGTAGTTGGTTTTGTTACGAGATGTTCCACCTGTCAGCAGGTGAAGGTGGAGCATCAGAAGCCAGGTGGATTGTTAAAACATTAACCCATTCTGAAATGTAAATGAGATGATGTTGCGATGGACTTCGTGACCGGGTTGTCGAGGTCATCTCAAGGCAATGATGTCGTGTGGGTTTTTGTGTATAGACATACGAAGGTAGCTCACTTTTTGATGATCAAGGAGACCTTCAGTGTTGATTTTCATGGGAAGTTGTATATCTGAGAGGTCATACGTCTTCATGGGGTCCCTCATTCTATCTTTTCAGATAGGGACACCCGTTTTACATCTCTTTTCTGGAAGATTTTTCAGAGGGCACTGAATACACTTGTGCTTCTAAGAAAAGCTTATCACCCTCAGACCGATGTCCAGTTAAAGCATACGATACAGGTCCTTGAGGACATACTGCGTGCATGCATCCTAGACTTTGGGGGCTCTTGGGAGAAGCATATACCCCTGGTTGAGTTTTCCTATAATAATAGTTTTCAAGAAACTATTGAGATGGAACCATACGAGGATTTATATGGTAGACCATTCTGATCACATTTGTGCTGATTGGAGGCAGGTGAGGCAGCATTACTAGGACCATTTCTCTTGTAGGAGACTTTAGATTAGGTCTAGTTAATACAGAAGCGGATGGCTACTACGTAGTCTCATTATAAATCTTATGCTGATTGCTGCAAATGACCCTTGGAGTTCATGGTTGGGGATCAGGTTTTCTTGCATGTTTCACCGAGGTTGGGAGATAAGTGAATCAGGAGACAGGGTAAACTTTCACCGAGGTATGTGGGGCCATTTGGGATTCTGGAGAGAGTCGGGTCTGTTGCCTATCAGTAGCAGTTACCACAGAGGTACTGGGCCATGCACGACGTCTTCAATGTATCTCAGTTTCACCGTTATCACTCAGAACCATCTCAAATGTTTCAGCCTGAAGAGGTTGAGCTTCTGGTCGATGCGTCTTTTGATGAGAATCCGAGTTGCATTGTTGATAGGAGCACAAAGGTTTTCCGAGGCCGGTTAGTTCTTCTCGTACGGGTGGTATGGCAGCATGGCCGAGTGCAGGATGAAACCAGAGAGCAGGAGACCGACGCATGTTCTCAATGACCATAGTTGTTCTTAGCTATATCTTCACCACCCTTGGGAGAGAAATTCGGTGACAAATTTCTCTAAGGGGGGAAGTTTTTAAGAACCCAGTTCTTATTTTTGTGGTATAGATTTCTTCTCTTCCTTTTTCCTTTAGTGTTTTTGAGAAAATAAAGAAAATGGGGAAAATCCAAAATTTTGTGGGTACACGCCATGTACTTTTCCACATGTTGTGTACTTTGGCCCTGTGAGATGAGTACATAGGGCATGTAGGCATGTCGGCGATGAAGGGTGTAAAAACCGACTACACGCCATGTAATAGGTATTTACACGCCATTTAATCACACAATAGGTGAAACATAAGGTGTCATGGGTAGCTGCCAGCTGAGTGACAGTACACACTGTGTATTCATAAATACATGTTGTGTACTCATGTCGATAGGTGAATAGTTTGGTAGTGAAAAGTAGCCACCATAGGAACAGTAAAATGATGAAAGTGCACGTTATGGACTTGAGAGTACACACCGTGTAGTTTTTTTATTCATGTAAAACTTGCAGTAGCATCCTTTGTTCACAGAGGAAGCTTAGAACACCGAAGGGGAGCGGGAGAGACTTCCAGAGCTTGGAGGATCCTCCGACCGCACACCGGGAACCCAATTCCTACATCGTCAATCTCCTTGGAATCACACAGGTGAACACTTCCTTCTCCTAGAGCCTATCTTACCAATTATTTCCCGAGGGAAAGTTATTTGGGTTTTAATGTGATTTTGTTCATATCAAGTCTGCTCCATTCTCATTTGTTTTGGAAGGATTCATTCACATATACCTATCAAGGGCGATCGAGGTAGGTGGTCTAGTGTTTAAATTCCCACTACTGTGTGTTTTTGTGTACCGTTGTGCTATAAACCCATGTTTGGGGTTTTGTATGACTGAGGCCTTGGTTGTTTTAAATACCTAGAACGTTATAGGTAATTGAATGTAATTATAAACTACTGTTTGGGATCACTGCTTGGATTCAGGACCACCCCAGGGGTGCGTTCCTCTGTTTAGCCGTTTGGCCAGGTTACCCGAGTGTATACCTTACAATTTGGCATGCTTTAAATTTACTTGAGAGGAATTGTACATAATTTCTTGCTTATATGTTGTTCTAGGCCCGGTTACTTGCACCTGAAGGAAGTGTTCTGTTTATCCTGAGGGAAAATCCTTTCATGCCCGTGGGCAGTAGATTCTTTGCCTGAGGGAGACACTTCGTACGCTTGAGGGAAATATCTGTTATACCTGTGGGAAATTACCTGTGGGTTGTGAATTTGATTACCTGAGGGTAAGGTTGTATGTCTAAGGATAGTGTTATCATGAATATTCACCATGGTGATTTTCATATGTTATACCTGTCAAGTTAAAGCACAGGCTTGGCATGGTTAAATTAATATTAAAATAGAAATATAACTTGTAGTGTTACTTACTTTTGAGTACTACTTAGTTTATTTCATTTTACTACTACACACTATTGTTACTCATTTTAACTGACAGTTTGGCACAGGCCTTTGGTGGTTGCCTACTAGGATTTTTTTCTCACACCCTGTTTGGTTCATGTCTTCGGCCCAAACAGACTCTATTACTGTAGGTGTCGATAGGGGAAAGGGTACCTATACAGGTACATGATTTTTTTAGAGTAGTAGAGAGAATGAGACCGAGCATAGGCTTGCGATATTGCGGAGCTCCTATTGCATTGTTTTGTTTTTTTTTCTGTACCTTGTACTTGAGCTGTATTGTATTGTACTGTAGTGTATCCTGTTCTGGCTGTTTTCATAAAATAGTGACATGCTGCATCTTGATAAATATACGTGACTGGTGGTTATATTTTACTTCGGTTATTCATTCAGTTATATATATTTTACTGCTTCTGCTGTTGTTTGTTACTTATCTTTTCCGCTGCACTACACTTTGAAAAATGAGGGAATAGTTTTCCCATTACCAGACCTAGGCCCTCGCAGTTAGTCGGCAGCCTTTGGCGTTTGGGGAAATGTTCTTTAGGTCACGTAACCAACCTTGTTCGGGGCACCCGTTGAGTGACACCCAGATCTGGGACGTTACAGATAAATTTTTTAGAGGTGTATAATGTAATGGATTCAAGATTTATCTACCTCTAAATTGTGGATTAGTAATGCAATAGGTGTTTCAAATATGTTAATAAGTGAGAAGTAGAGGAAAATGATGTTTTTGGATGAATTTTATGTTTTTTAAATTTATCCAACCATGATAATATTAATTTTGATGTGGGGGTTTCCCTGTAAAAGAGAAGTGATTGCAGCCTAGGTTTTTTGAGCATGATAAGTAAGTTTATAGTGTAGGGATTTGTATTTAGTGTGAGGGATATTATATGAAATTTTTTTATTGTTATATCTATAAAAGGAATTCATGTTAAGTATTTTTGTGTTGTGATATACTGTGAATGCACTGGTGGGGCTTTTTGGTTTATCTTACATGATGAATCTGGTTCCATGTCTGTTATTTTTCATTCTAGAATTAATGGCTTTTGTATTTTTTGGTTCTCCCATTTTTTATTGTGATCCAAAATTTTTCCAGCTAGGAAATAACAAAATATTTAGTTTTAGAGTCAAAGAACCTATCTTGAAGAGAAACTTTATATTTACACAAGAAGAAAATAACGGGAAAATTTTATATTAGTTTCATTGTTCATAAGGTGTTTTGTTTACCCTTGGGATATTGTTTTGCGAGTTTTCATGATTTATAAATTTAAGGGATATTATATATTTATTTTTTAAATACATATTATTCTATGATCATAGATACCGAAATCTACTAAATAGATAATTTTATTTTTATTATAATACAATAATTGATGACAGAGTAGTTGATATAACCTAGGGGTAATATAATAATTATTTAGACTTTAGTCCCAAAAATATCTTATGACCAGTGTTTTTTAAAAAATTATAAATTTAGATAATCAATAATAGAAAAATCAATAAAAAACCCAAAAAATACCACATTATAATTTCTATCTATATTTTACTACTTATTTTTTTACACAATCCCTTGAACAGTAGATGAAATAGCGATTAAAACCATGTAGAATCAAAAAATGGATGAACAGAACAAGAAAAAAAATTAATGACATTGATGATCAGATAATGGGTTGATGACTAGAAGAACCATTTAATTTAAAATGAATTAAATCTATTGTGTTTCACCATCAAGGTGGGGATCATTATTTAAATTCTCTATATTTTCTTCATGATTTTCAATACATGGAACCCTAATCATATATGTTCCAGGAAACTCTCATGGCCCTAAAATTCATTTGATTTTATCCTACCTAAAATAATAAGATCTATGTTTCATTTTTATGTTTTTCACCATTGGAGTAATCACACACCATACATGATAACTATATAGTTATTATAGTTATATATACCCTGTTTTTATAGGTTTTCTCCCTTCTTCTTTGAATGTTTGATGATGGTAATTTCTATAGATATTTTTTTAATGAAACAACTATTGAATTGATGAATGGTAATAATCTAGGATACTGATCACTAGATTTTTATATGACAAAAACGATTAGGTTATTCACGATTAACGATCAATACATTATATCACTAGAAGGAATGATTGTATAAGAACTTAATTGTATGAATGTGTAGGGAACTAGGGTTGTATGGTATCCAAAATATGGATTATAATAAATTATTTCTACATAATAGTCATCATAGGAACACTTGTGATGACTGTGGTTTTTCAGGTGTTTTTGGAATTAATGATGGTGAAAACTATAGCAGAGAAAAGATTCCAAGAAATCATTAGGTTATGGGATTTATTATTCTATCAATCTATATGTAATCTAGTCTTTATGGTCTTTTATTATTCAGGAAACATCATCTATGGTTTTATGGAGATATGTATCAATCTATTTGATCCCGTGGTACACAATTATTTTACCCCCAATATAACAATGATGGTAAATACATGGTGTAAATTCCTAAGATATTTTTTTGACACACATGATGTGTGTATGAGGACCGAATATCATGTACCATTTTCCTTAAATAAATCATCAAAAATATTAGAAAACAATTTTTGTGATAACTATATTTACATATTGGGTATTCTATATATGAAATTTTATGTACCAATTCACTGTATGACACAATGTTCAGTGGTTCATACCATGTACCACACTATCCTCGTAAAATAGACACCCCAGTCAACACACTATATAGGTAGACCCGTACATTAAATGTAAAGACCAGTACATGAATATAAGTCACTCAAGGGGATACACATTATGAACCCATATAAAAATTTTAATATACATTTCCATGGCTTGAGGATTATTGTTTTTACTTTCCCACAATTATGATTTTTATATGTGAATATTCAACATTGAGATTTTTTTCATCTTATAATGTAGTGGTATTCACCTATTATAATTAATAAGATATACAGTATGTAATTAAAGTAGTTTAGTTTCCTTATATATAATTAAAAAATGATGAGTATCAGGTGTAATGAACAGGGAATTCAAAAGGTTAGGATATACCCATAGAATTTGTTTAAAATATGATGTGGATCCCTTATATGGCTGATAATGTTAAAAACTTTTCCACTCATGATGTTTTGTTCTTGTATATATATATATATATATGGGAAATAACTCATATAATTATTTATATTTGAGGCATGAATGTTCTCTTTTTATAGAAACTCTAACATTTTATTCATATTATTAAAAACATAAACAAACACTAATTATAACCCAAAGAATGTGAGGCGTTGTGTATTTCTATGAATAGGTACATGAAACAAAAAATGAAACTAAAATATAATATATTTGTTTTTACTATACATAGTGGGATCATTAAAATCATTGTGCTAATAAAACAATAATGGATAACCTAGTGGATATATAATTGAAAAGTTTGAGCTAAAAATCCATGTAAAAAAATAAATATTATTAGGAAACATAACGTGTGGGTCAACAGTATAGCATGATATCAAAAAACATAAGTATATTGAGTAAAAAATTAAAAGAATAAAATAAATAAAATGGTATAATAGAATCATAAAAACATATAAATGTTGATGCAACTTACAAAATGATATAAACACAAGTCAAGGAAAAATTCCAATACAACATTAGTTAGAGGAGAAAGATCTATAATTTATTTGGTTTACATCATAATATGATATATAATGTCTCATGTGAAAAAATATTTACACAATTAATTGGAGTGCTATCTAGGAACACCATTAATAAAATATACATACTTTTTTGGAATAAGAAAAGAAATCAATAATAAGAAATCAATATAGAAACTACTCATTGAATGAAATTGGTTTTAAAAACTAACCTAATGTTGTTAATCAAAGTATATTTCATAATGTAGAATTAGATAATTGAAAATATAGAATATATTAACCCATAAAATTAATATAGAATGATATTGTTATATATATAAGATATATATATATATATATATATTAATCTATCAGAAAAAACATGGTTTTTGAGAAGTAGAAATCATATTAAAAAATCACATTGAATATTTCATGAGGAAAATTTCCTTCTCACTTCGAAATATTTAATTTAAAATCTGAAAAATTAAAAATATAACAAAAAATTTTAATTGAAAAATAACCATGGAGACATATAATATATTATTTAATGCATTAAAAGGTTATGATTGTGATAAATTTCATTCATGTTATATAAGATAAAATAAAATAAAATATTCCTATTTCTATTTTATATAGAAAAAGTTAATGAGTATCATGTTCAGAAGAAGATAAAAATATTCCTTTTGAACCATTTTGTTCCAAAAGTAAAAAATTGTAAAAATTTATTTAATAAATTCACATTTAATATTAAAACCATTCTTTAAAATATTTAGAGGAAAATATAGACATTGACATGACATATTCCACATATAAAATATGATACAAGATCAGTATTACTTATAAAAAATAGTCTTCATGTTTCCATAATCAATAAGAGGGGAAATGGAAACAAAACATATAAACCATATTCGTGAAAATATTATAATAAAATATATGTTTTTCTAAAAAATAATTTTATATGACTCTCCCCCAAAATAACCTTAAACATAAAAAAACATGAAAAGAAATTATATTGTAACATAAATCATTTAATGCTTTGATAACTATCAAATAAAGTCCACTTTGATGATATAAAATGAATAAAAAAATAATATACACTGATTTATTAATGATTCATGATATAATAGGTAATAGTGTATGAATATACACAATATAAATTAAAATATGTGATTACTATTAATATATACCACAATGAATGAAAATTGAGACAAAATCTCCTACCTTAATTCTAAATCATCATTTACATTATTTTACACATAGATAATAAAATTATGTTAAATATTTATATTCTTAATAACTATTAATTCAATATAAATATTATTTTCAAATTATTTAATACCATTTTTTATAAAATTACATAATCAATTATATATGCATCATACATTTGATGATATTTGGATCAAAAGTGTAAAATGATTTTAGTAGGATGAATATAGTCAAAGTGGTCATTATTTAATAAATTATATAATAATAAACATTTCATAATATTAATTTTTATACATCAATATTAATTTTAAAACTAAACATGAAATTTTGTTAAGAAAACTGAATTATATTACAATCTTGGAGAAGGAATGTCATACATACACATCAGTAACATTTCAATTTTCAATGATATTGATGGAAATAAGTTATGTATTATTTTATCATTGCATAATTATAATTATATTATAATTAAATTATTATTACATTAAATAATTTCTATATAAAAAAAATGGGATGTGGTGATGAAAACAAAGCACATCACTTTATGAAGAGAGTAGTCTACACAAACGTACGAATGAAGATCTTATTTTTCTAGCGAATGGAAATGTAAGAAAATATATTATATATTTATTTTACATTATTATAAATATGTAATGAATTTTAAATATATAAATTAAATGTATCATCATTAATAGTCCTAAAATTTTATGAGGGAAAAATAATTACATCAGTTCGTGAGGCAGTAGTCTGTTGTATATATAATTGATGGTTCTGTTTCAATATTGAAGGAAGATTATATGGATTTTGGTTATGTAATTAAAATTATAACATCTCAGTATCTGAGAGATAATAATTTTATTATATCATCATGTTTGAGTGAGATAATAATCAAGTGGAAGAAGAAATAAAAGGAAAAAATTTGTCAAGAATAATACATCACTTTGAACAACTTTATTATGATTACACCAAAATATTTTAAAGGAGGGTTCTAAAATAAAATAAATAAATCTAGGACCTGAAAATGGAATTAAAGAAGTTAATTGGGTAATTATATTCTTATCCATAATGTTTTTCTAGTGTGATGAAAAGTAGAGGGGAGATTCCATTTTATAATTTTGAAGGAGTATCATTTTTATAAATACCCAAAAAATCATAAATGGGAAGTCACTCACAAGAAATGTTCCTAAAACAATTTATAGGTGACAAATTGAAAGAAATATAAGTTCAAACTACATTTTCCAAAATTGAAAATTTATCATGTTTTAGACATGTGATTTCCATTACCATTATGGTTACTCACATTTACCATTTTAGTTTTCACCACGGTAACTAGTTTTTATATAGCTAATTTATCCATTAATCCAAAAATTAAAATGATAATTATAAGATAATTTTTATCCAATGATTATAAATCGTAAATAAAAATTATAAAATAAATTTTCAGGGAAAAATAATTTTTACAAATGTTCATGTAGCATACGAAACCATGTTCTAACTTTAAACATTGTAATAAATTTTTAGAGTTTTAACTATTCATTATAACAGAAAATTAAAATGAAATTATTAATGAATAATTATTATTATAATTCAAAATATGTAATCCATTTTATCTAAATAAATTAACTTATTTTTCATAATTTAATTTAATATTAATCCCTTTAAATGGGATGAGAATAGATTCTTGGAAAATGCATTTTTTATGCAATAAATGATCGAAATTAACTATATAAATTAAAATAATCATTTTATTAATATTAATTAAATATATATATATTTAATTATTTATTTATAGTTTATATATATATTTTAAATATTTCCTTACTATTGGATATTTTAAATAATTAAAATCGATCATCTTTTTGCACTTAAAAACAATTTGTGGATAACAATGTTTTTAATCATAAAAATAAACATATAATAAATCATAAAAATTTCATATTCAAATAAAATTAATTACATTATTAAAAATAAAAAAATTTATATGTGACTTCAATAATAAATCCAAAATTTAATTAAACTTCTAAATTACTTGATTTAAAAAACCTAAAATAAAATATTTGAAAAATTGGTAATTTTCACTATTCACTAAAAAATCATCGATTTCAAAAAAATATCAAAATTTCAACCAACTATAATTTTAATGTGATTATTTCAAAATTAAATTTTATTTTATCAAATAAATTTTTTAAATGTTCCCAAAATTAATTATAATATTTTATCACAAAAAACAAAACAAAAATTAATGAAAACAAAGTTTTTGGAATAAATAAATTATTTCCTTAAAAATTGAGTATTTATTTCCAAATAACATAATAAAAAAATTGTAGGATATATATATTTCATAAAATAGTTAATTATATTCATTACCACCAATTTAAAGGCTAGGTTATAATGGTCATATTTAAATAATAATATTTCATGGTTCATTTAAGCTCGGTGTTGCGTGTCATATATGCTATCATATATAGTTTTATTTTAAAAATATTTGGGTGTTAAATTATCCCCAATTTAATAAATTTCATCCTCATTATTTTAAATAGAACTCAGTAATCAATGGTTTAACATTTAAAAATACCTTTTTTAAAATCCCACATCATATAAAGGGTTAATAAATGTTCCTCTTGAAAAGAGATAAATGGAAGTAAAAGGTTATCTGAAGTAACACATACAAGTATTTAAAAGAGGGGAACATTTTTGGGAAGTGAAAATTTGAACATCTAGTAAAATCAATGTTGTAAACATAAAAAAAGTGTTGTGAAAAAGACCATCAATTAATAAGAAAATAAAGGTAATATGATATTATTTATTTTTTATTATATTTTTCCAAATATTTAAGGAATTATTTTACCATTTAGACTAATAAAATAAGGAAAAAAATTACATGATTGGTATAATTTCATACTTAAATCAATTTCCTCCACAATCTAACCTTATTTTTCTAACTATGTGTATTTTAGTTGAATTTATTTTTCCTAAAGCACTAAAATCACCTTCTAATGGATCACATAATCTAAAAAATAATATAAATATATTAATATTGACAATAAAAATTAATCAAATCCAAAATGGTTTTTAAATGGTAAGATAAGCCAAAAAATGAATTAATCCTTTTTATGAAGGAATATAACATTAATCTCAAATGCCTCAACAATTACATGAAACATTTAACTTTTATCATCGGATAAATAACTAACATTAAATTTTAACAATATACTCTGAATTAAAATTGAAACCGATATACTAGAATTATTTGATCACATATTTTCTCAGGATAAATTTTAATTTTATCTAATAATAACAAATATCACTCTTAATGTCTCATATTAAAAATTCATTTTCCCAAATATTATATTGTCCATGGTATGATAATAATTTCCACAAATAAAAAAATAATCATAAAGCCACTGTAAAATTATCTATACCTAAAAACTATAATTAGACCTTCATTCGTGAAATAATTCCCCATAATATTCTATTTACCTTAATAATATAAGGTTCTCATAATAGTCAACTTCAATCAAAGTAACATTATTCACTTAATAATCAAATTACTTTTAAACCCCAATATTCCCAATATGTTATATGTTTCCAAAATGTAGTAACCCATTATTTTCCCACATTAATGATAATACAACCCCTAATGGTTCTAAATAAATCTATACTTATATGAAACAAATGTAATGGAATTATTCCTTAAATAAAAATCCTTTTACTGAATCTCATACTAAACCCAAGGAATAAATTTTCATAAGTTTTTCACAAAATAATCATAATCATATTAGACAACAATAACATAAAACCTCAAAATGGTTATATATGACTTTAATCTTATGATCAACCATATACACATCAACCCAAGACATTTTAGGTTTATCACATAACACTATAGAATAACATATGTTTCAATAGGTTTTATTCTCTAATTCATCATAATACTTCATAATGAATATTTGAATTATCCCAAGCATTTCTCCTAACATTTTCAAATCGGGTGTGAAGTAAGGGTAGACTCACAGTGTATCAGAATGATGGTTGATATATACTCAACCAACTCATTTCTATTTAATTAACCAAATATTTAAATATTATATATCTATTTCCACATGTCATATTCAAATAGGGATTAATATATAGTAAAACTACAGAATCTCTTCCTTGAAAACACATTATGATTTTATCCTATACATAAAACTATCTCTAGGGGTTTTACTAATGTTTTCTAATCCTGACAAAAATAAATAATTGTACGTTTATATGATACCAACTTTAGTTGTTCAGGACATTTTCACATATTATTACATGAATTTTAACATAAAAAATATATTAATTACAACCCAAAGAATATGAGGCATATCATCTTTGGAAGACTACGTACATAAAAAATATATGTAAACATAAATGTTTCATCTTTATTTTATTTCACCATAGTTTGATCCTAAATATATTTGATCTCTAGAAACATCATAGGAAAACCTAGGTCATATTTTAAAGAGTGGGGTGATCTAAAAATCTAGTAGGTAAATAATCATCTTAATGAAACATATCATGTTATTCAAAGGTATAACATGATATCATAAAAATAAAGGCTCAAGAGTAGTCACATAGAAAAGTAACATAAAGAACATTTTACCAACAGATCATAACAACATATGAATATGTAAACAATATATATCATTACATAAACATAAGTCAAGGAAAACATTCAATACAACATCACATGGTGGACAATGTCCCATAATGGATACAGTTTACTCCATATTTCTATAAAAAACAACTCATGATACAAATGAAATACCCAATGCATTAGAGAAAAATCTGGGTACACCCATCAAAACATATACATTCTTACTTATGACAAAAAAAATAAATCATATGGTATAAAAATAATAATTACCCATAGAATGAAATATGTTACATAGTCTTACCTCATGATGTTAGTCATAATATATTTTATAAAGAGTGAATTTTATAAATGATTTAAGATATATATTATTTTATAAAAAGAAATGGATTATAATCTATTCATGTATTTATGATATCAATATTAAAAATTTACAATCAATATATAATATAAATGGTTATCTTCATTGATCAAACCTCATTAAAATAACGCATCTAATATTTATTCAAATTTTTTTCACTTTGTAATCACTTATTTAAAAAAAAACAAAAATAATATAGAAACATTTTTATTTCATGATAATTGATGAATATTTTAGAATAATATTGCAATAATTGAGTGTCTATAAATTTTGGAAGTTTTTTTTGATTCATAATGAGTTAAAATAAAACATTCCTTTAAAAAAAATTTAAAAACAATTTCCAAAATACCTTTTTTGAAAAATAAGAGAAATACTCCTCATAAAAAATTTTGTAAATATAATTTAAAAATGGTGAAAATTATATTTATAAAAAATTATATAATAGTAAAAACATTCTTTAAAATATTTTTTGGAAAATAAATACAAGGATGTGATGATTGCCTATCTAAAAGAAGATAGATGATCGGTATTACTTACAAACAACATTCTTGTTAATTTATTATTCAAAAATAGAGTACATTGTAACCAAACATATAAAACATTAATAACTATAGTAAAATAACAAATATTCGATTCAATAAAATAATTTTATATGAATATCCCCTAAAGGAACATATAATGTAAACAGTATTGAAAGTAGTAGAGATTGTAACATAAAGCCTTTACTGCTTTGGTAACATTTGAATAAAATCCAATTAGATAATGTAAAACTATTTTTAATGTTATATACAATTAATTTGGAAGTATTGATTATATGATATGTTTTATGGGTATCATATAAACCATATAAGATAAATTAGGCTCAAAAAATTAAAATATGTATCAATGTAAAGAAATTTTGACGAGATCTCTATCCTCGAGTATGAATATTCATGTAAATTCATTAAATAAAGAATAAAAAAGTTATATGAATTGTTTAATCTATTAAAAAACATTCTATATGTTCATTAATCATTTTATTTCATTTAATACGTTATTATATAGAACTACTTAATCTATTATGTTCATGGAGAACATTTGATGATATAGGGATCATAAGTCTAAAACAATTTTAGTATGTTGACTATCGTCCAAGAGGTCATTATTTATTCATCTATATAAAAAATCATTAAATAATTATAAATTTTATAGATAAATAATAATTTTAAAACCAAACATAAATGATGGTAATGAAAAACAAAATATGTTAAAATCATGGAGTTGGTAGGTTATACATACGCATAAGTCACATTTCCATTTTTTCAACGATCATGATGGAAAGAATTTATGAATTATTTTATAAATGAATATTGATAATTATATTTTAAATAAAATATTATTTAATTTAATAAACTGATATATACCATCCATGACACGGGGAAAATAAAAATTAATCACATCACTTCGTGGAGGTGGTGCTTCACATGAATGCCCAGTCAACGTTTTTATTTGTAGTGAATTTATGGACTAAAAAACATATGTTATATTAATTTTAAATGAAAATAAATATTTAATGAATATAAAATATATAAATTAAATAATTCATCCTAAATATTCATGCAAAGGTATGATGGAAAACGAATGACATCAATTTGAGAGGTGATAGTCCGACTTACACACAAATGATGGTTTTGTTTCTTATTTGATGGGAGAGGAAATTGATTTTTTCTTTTCCAATAACATTATAAAATATCATTATATAGGAAATAAATATGTTACTAGATCATAATTTTAAAATAATATTTTTTATACATAAATAAGAAATAAAACAAAATGATCGGTTAATAGTTGTACCTCTTCTTTTCACAACCTTATTATGTTTTCACCCAAAACTATCCAAGGATGGTTTTATAATAATTAAATGGATAGTAATATATTTTAATATAATTTTATGATTTATTCTTAAATTTACTATCGAAACAAAAATCTATTGATGTGTGGTGAAAATTATAGAGGATATTTCCTTTTATAAGTGAGAAGGTGAAGCATTTTTGAAAATACCAAAAAAATTCAATAATAGGAAGTCACACTCAAGAAAACATTCAAAAAAATTAATATTTTATATAGTGTATAGAAGATATTTTATATAATCAATCTAAATATGAGAAAAAAATTAATTGTTTTTATTACCATTATGGTTACTCAATTTTACCAGTTTTGTTTCCACCATAGTATCCTATTTTTACCAAAATAATTTATCATTTAATATAGATATTAAAATGATCCTTATTAGATAATTTCTACCCACTTATTATAAATTCTATTTATTATTATTTTTAAATAAATATCATATCTATGTGGTCAATTTATTTTTAAAAAAATTACATGGAAATCCTCTTCTTAACCTTAATCGTGGTAAAACAATTTACTTGTTTTACAATTCATCATGAAAAAATCTAGTTTAACTTATTAACAAATATTAATTATAAATATTACAAATTATGAAACCATTTTATCAAATTAAATACAAAAAAGTGAGAGAATGTAATTTTAAATTAATCCCAATGAAGGCGATGAAAATAGATTTTTCAGGAAACTATCTTTTTCATGCAACTGATAGTCATACATTAACTAAATGACTATAAATAATAATTATATTAATTGAAATTCATATAATATATTTATAATATATATATATATATATTTAATTAACCTAAATATTTCTTTACTATGTCTTATTTTAATAGAATAATATGTATAAAATTCATTTACATAAAAACAGTTTTCATACAATTATGTTTTTAGCATAAAAACAAACTTATACCAAAATCAATAAAATTTCATATTAAAATGAAATTATATATATGAATCTCAATAAAAAATTCATATTTCACCTAAAAAATAAATCCAAAATATAATGGGATGCTTAAATTTTTTTATGAAATGAAATAGATGTATTTGAAAGATCAATAATTTTCACTATTCACTAAAAAATAAATCATTTCTAGAAAATCAAAAAATTTATCCCAATAATATTTTTAATATTCTTATATAAAAAATTTCAATAATTGTTTTTTTGTTAATTTTTTTAATATATTGTTAATTATTTTTGTTATATTCCCAAAAAAAATAATTTTTTTTGAGGAAGTAATATTTTTTGAAGAATAAAGGTGTAAAATGAGTACTTATTTCAAAATAATTTTAAAAAATTTATATGGGGTAGTATATTTATATATATTTAAAATATTATTTAATATTATATATACCTTTTAATTTAACTTCTAGGTTATAATAGTCATATTCAAATAAAAATATTTCCTTTTTTATATAAACTCACAATTGTGTATTGTATATCTTCTAGAATATAGTTTTCTTTTTAAAATGTCAGGTCATTAAACTATTAGTGTTAGTTACTCCCTTGATATACATTTATTTTATAGAGAGGTTATGTTCCCCAACTATAATTTTTAAGAGGTGGTGTGGGTTTCTCATGGATGGGTAGTTATGATGGTATAGTTTAGAAAAATATTGGATTGTAACTATTTTTGGGAAAGGTGAATGTTATCTAGTAGGATTATTGAATGTTGAAAAAAATGGGAACAATAAGTTATGGTACTACCATGACTAATTCACTTTAGTCCTAGAGGAGTACATTCAAATTTAATATTTCTAGTGGAAATATAAAATTTATAAAGGTGGAAAGGTTCTTATACATTGACCTTTATGACTTTTTAGGAACCCCTTGTTGCGTTTATGAGTTTAAATAAAGATGGACAATCGACGTCATATTTTTTGACCATTTTTCGAAACTAATAATCCATATTTTATTAAGAGATATAAACATAATGAGTTAAATATGAGAATACTAGAACTTATTAGAGTCCTTAAGAATTACTTTTATAGAGAATATTCATATTTTTCTTTGTTTTCCTTTAAATTAATTACATATTATGTAGTTTGTTTTGACTATTTTATTTTTCCTTCTATTTTGGTTCCATTTTATCCTACTAAATATGTCTATACTCGCCTTTGAATTGACATAGTTCCCACACATGTGTGTCTATGTTGTTTTCATTCAATCTAGAGATGGTCTTAGTGTTCGTATAGCAACTACGTCTTGTTTATAGCTTATGGTTGAAGATGTTTAAAGAAACATGTTGGGGACTGTTAGTTTCTATTTTTTTTAGTAACCATTATAGTTAGAGACTTATCTGTGAGTCCTTATCGTGAGGATTAAATTCTACCTATTCTATATTCTTTAGGATTGGTGTACTTTCCAAATATAAAGTAAATTGTTTTGTTTTTCCAATATTTTGATGTACTTACCATGTGATGTCTCATTCATACATTGTATATGGTTTTGTTTATTATATATGAATTATTGGTGTTGTTTGTTATTTTTTTATTATTTATATTTTTATGTTTCAAGTTGATGTATTCTAAGTAAACCAACATGGTGTGATATACCTACTAAGTGTTATTCATTATCTTATTGAATATTATGTTCTTATTATGTGTGGAACACCAATATTACTACTATCATGTGAGGTTACCTTGTGGTTCCTATCATGTTATAGACTAATTTTAGTGGTCTACTCCTTGTGACATAGTTTTGATTTAGTTGTTACATGAGGGAATTTTTTTTTAATTATGAGAAATGATGTTAAGGGGGTCATGAGTTTGGTTATTATGTAATGGATACTTTTATAGATTTATTGTCTTATGTATCCTTTCTCCAATACATTGGTAAAAATTTATCCAATCAAGATCTTTAATATATGTTTATTGGGTATAAAATGTTGGTGTAGGTATCATACAATGTTATTTTATGATACTTTATTTCCTTCATATCGAATATTAGTTGAATATGATCTAATCGTTTTGGGTACATAATAGTATATTAATATTTAAACCCATAGATTGTTAGATTTAATAAATATGAGGGGTTATGATGGTCTCATTTCTATAGTTTCGAATTCATTTCTAATTCATGAGCAGTGAGTATTTATTTCTATGAATATTGTAAGATATTTTCTTAAAATTTGATCAATGGAAGTTTATCTTCCAAGATTCATAGAGTGAATATATTCTCATAGAGAAGATAATAGTTCTCATTAGGTTGTGAGATACTACCAATAAGTTGAGTATCCTTTATATGTTATAATGATAGAGGCCTCATGGTTATATGAGGCAATACTAATCCTCAAAAAAGATATTTGGCGTGATTTGGAGACTCTATTTTTACTCTTGTTGAAATAATCACTAACCAGATAAAAATTCATGCACTGATATCCTTACATAAAATAAGTACTTCTTAATATATGTTGTTATTCTATGATTCGTGACTATACTACTCTATCGTGGTTTGAGATTAATCACATGTTCAAGAAGTTGTATCTTAATTTGATGTGAACTTTATAGGGATCATCAATGGGTTTGATTACAAATTGAACCCCATAGAACACACAATGTATTTTCTAGTCATGTTTCTTAGTGGAATTTTTTGAACTAGGTTTTTTTGGAAGGATCCTTCATATATATGGGTTTTGAAATCGGTCCAGGAATCCATTCAACACCTCTTTTGTCAAATCCCCCCAATAATGATTTGGAAGTGAATTATTATTTACAGAGATGCACCATCATTGTGGGAGAATGTTGGAATTTTACAAGAAGAATTCTAGAGTAGTTTGGTGGATTGACCTCCACTTTGAATTTATCATTGGGATAATATAACTACATATTATTGTAATTTATTCCAACTAGAAGCTATTTATTACAATATTTTATGGTGTTACAATAGTAAGCGATGGAAAATTCACTAATCCACCCACATAATAACCACATTCAGCTAATTTTAATGAAATATTATGTGTTGAGAGTCAATTTCATAGGGTTATGAGTGTGACTTATGTCCATGTTCATGAATTAATGGGTAAAATTTGATGTATGATTCATATCCTCTCTTCATGATGATTTATGCAGATTATTTCAAACAAAAGTTATTTTTTCATTTTCTTGTGATTATAATTTGGATAATCTAGTGGATCCCATACATATACCATTATCAGCTAATGAATACCTATTGATGATTACCATCATTCAATCACACCATTTATTGAATAATATTTATTTTTAGTTGATAGAGATGAATATTATAAGATTACTTCATGGAAGGGATAAAATCCAAAATTACTGATTATGGTATGAATTTTAGACACATTTCTAATTATGATTAATAACATTTATATTTATTATTGAGGTGACATACATACCCAACATGTGACTCAGATCCTCTTAGATGTGGAGTGTAGAACAAAACCTCAAATTGTTGTACTTAGATATATATCAAATGGTAAGAATGTATTTAGACATTATGTGACCAGATTAGAATAACCCTTTAGTGTATTTGGTGTAATTTTGGAAAACTTTTGAAGGTAACCCATGCTTTTACCATTATGGGGGATCAATGTATGCATCTGGATTCCTCTTACCAAGAGTGGTAAAGTGTTTCTAATAGGAATATGGAACATCCATTCTATATTTTTAGTTCATATGTGTCAAAACATTCTTATTGTGGATTCATGGAGGAGCCTAATAGGAATTCAATGAATCGTTGATGTCGTATCATTAGGGTGTCATCCATGTCACAAATTGTAATAGTGTGAGTTATTTAGAGTTATAATAGTGATTCCCCCTTGTAATTTTTAATCTATTATGGATGAGGAGATTATAATGGAAAAATAATGGCATGGGGTGAATCTACTTGTTGATTTATTTTTGTTCTGTTGATGGAGGAAGTTCTTGAGCAGCTAAATATGATGTAATTATATTTTTCTTTGGATAAGGAGATGATTCTCATCCTTGAATAATAGTAGGAATACCACACATTTCCCTTTTGTGGGAAAGACCCATGGTGGTTACACTAATTAAACATTCTCATGTGACCAAAATTTATCAGGATATAGACCAAAAAGATATTCCTAATTATACGAAGCACATAATCCACTTCCAAATATTGATAATTAACATCCTATAGTGTTTGTATTAAATACCATAATTTATATCTGGACTATGGACCAATATAGTGTAGTATATATCTTAGTGTGGGGTGTATGGTGTACCTTTTATATGTTATAATCATAAAAAGTCACATGTTACTTAGTTGAGGTTGAGTTTTTCATTGGAGTATGTGAATTTCAATTAATATTGTTTTGGAATTTGGTATATTGTTGTCTGGAGTTTATAAATCATGTTCATCTAAATACTCAACACCTCATATATTAGATTATAGTAGATTAGGTCATCTAAATATTGGTAATGTGATACTAGATTCTTTGCTGAGGTTGGTGATATTTCATAATTATCTATTCGGTAGAATTAATGAATGATCAATGAAAATTGGTTTCCTTCAAATATGGGTAAAAACTAATCGTATTCTAAGCTTTAGTTGGAGGTTACTAATAAAATTTTCCAAAGTGGATGGGATATAAGGTGTATGCTATCATTTTTTCATAAAATAGAATCTTTAGTGCCTCTATGTTTCTAGAAAGCAATGATTTTGAAGCTGATGCAGACCCTGAAGGGAATATTATATCAAAGATTATCCTATTCTGATCTAGAAGAATTTTAAAGTGAATTGTGGTAGATGTTAGTAAATATGGGTGTTTCCCAAATGAAAATAATTAATAATACTCATTAATTATGGGGTGTGGAGTTCTATCACTATAGTAAACCATGAAAGTGGATCATTTAATGATGTATTTCATTGATTTGTGGAATATATTCAACACATGTGGTAGGAATACATTCATTTGAGAAATTTTATTAATGTAGAGTCTTTGAAAGGCTTATATAGTGAGGGTATATGTTTTCAATTAGGTATTTCTCAGAGGTGAGGTATAGATGATATTATTGGTTATGAAAATGGATGTTCCCTTCTTGGGAGACTATGTATCATGTTTTCTTAGAGCATACACCTTCAAATTTGGAGGGAGTTCATACGGGGGTTGATTATTTTTTTCATGGGGTTGTTTTGGGGGAATCATTTTTTATAAGGTCAACGTATATAGTTTTTTTTCAAATGAAAAAGGATTGTAGGAGTGGAGGATGTTGGGACCACGATTTTTTCAGTCTATATATAGAAAAATTTTGAGTTCTAGAGTCTCTATATCTTTTAAGAGGTAAAAAAGATAAATATACCCTAGTAGAAAACACCTGAAAATTTTTCTAATGGGTTTATTGGTCTTGGGGTGTGGTATATCGCACAACATGAGTTTTAGTGAGTTCCTAGGTTCTATGGATATCCAGGGACGTTTTATATTCAATATTTTATTAAATATTTTATTTTGAGTTTAGATGTCTATATATTCTAAAATTTTGATCAAATTGTAATTTTGACATCACAGTTAATTTGGGAGTGTTGAGATTACCCTAACTGTGATGTAAATTATTTCATAATTCAGTCCCCAAAACAACTCATCATAACTATTTTATTGAAATCTAAAAAATAAATAAAAAAAATGGATGAAGTCATATAATACCCCAACATATCCCCCCTTATAATTTCCCTATAGGGGTAGAAGTTTTTTTCATTTCGTCAAACCCTAGATCGAGAAATTAGAATGGTACAGGACTTTAGTTGAGTCACTAATGGATCAAAGAAATAAGACTGTATCTATGATGATATCATTGATAAATTATGATTTAAATGATGAATTGAACCATATAATTTTTAATGGATCCATTCTTTATGATTCTGAAGGTATGGAACCACATTCATGGGATTTTATTTAAAATTTAACAGCATTGATATTTTTCTACTTTTAATATGCCTAAAATTATTGGATTTTCACTACATGTCTAAATTATTCAATAATGTATGTTTTACATATGAGATAATATTTATAGATGATATCACTTGGAATCAAAAGTGTATTCCTCTATTTTTCATCACCCATTCATCACGCACTCACTACTCATAACTTTCATGGGTATTTGTTCAACATAACTTCTCTCAGATTGATGAATGATTTAAATTTAGAACAATTATCATTGGATTTGGGAATGATAAAAAATATAATAGTATTTGATATTCAGGACAGGTGCTAATAGATCAATATAATTCACGGTAATGAGGGAACTAGAAGGGTAGTGTATATGGGGTGTTGAGGTTGTGTGTGAACTCCCTTTATGTTCGTTTTTGAAAAAAAATAAAAAATGGTCATTCAAGGAACTAAAATGATTGGTGATGTGTTTGAAAAAAAATTAGGATTACTCAAGGGTAAAAACCATATAATAAAAATAATTTTTATCAATATTTAGAATCTCATCTCGAGGATGTGATCACACCACATGTGGTAGAGATCAAAAAGCAATGTATCCGCCTTGAAATTAAACATAGTGTTTTGAGAGAGTTAAGTGTTACATGATTTCTGTACTTTGTATATAGGTTGATTACCTTTAACACAACCATCTTTTCATAAAAAAATCAGTGAATTACTAAGAGTGTAATTTGGAAACACAATATGTTTTCATGAGATCCAAACAATTTGTACCTTTTGATTTATATTACTCATCCACCCTAATAGTACATGTTATATATATCATATGGTGTTACATGTCGTGTAACCTCCATGGGACCCATCATGTACTAAAGGCCTAAACAAAACAATATATTGATGTACACATTGAGTATTATAGTAATCCCACATTCCTTGTACCCAAGTTTACAGACCATGAAGTAAGAACCATAGCCAATATGTGAAGTGAGTTATATAATTCGGTACTACCTAAGGGGATACATGATGTGTCCAATGATAGGGATGGTTACTCCCTCAACTAAAATTTATACATTAGGGAGTCATGATTTCCCTACTATATTTTATTGGAGGTGAAATTTGTTTCTCATTGATAGGTTGTTATGGTAGTAGGGTTTCAAACACCCTTTATCAAAAAATATTATTAGGCATGAAATAAGTTTTTTAATAGAAATATAGAATGATGACACTAAAATAATATACAAAAATTTTTGGTTGTACCATGACTAATCACTTAACTTAGTGAAAATAAGGTTTTATTGACCCAATATTTTCATACATAGATATTACATTTTTTATGAATATTCATTACATTATGAAAACACACGTCTGACGACCATAATAGTTTAGTATCTTTGGAAATGTGGAAATACAAGAAATTGGTCCATAAGTAAACTACATAATCTCTCACTCAGATCATCATAATGAGAAGCCTTATTAGAAATATCATACATATTACATTTATTCATAACCTGGGGAAACAAAATATAAGAAAGGGTGAGATAAGAATATCACTAAGGGAAAACAATGGACATACGTAAGCATAACATGAATATAAGGGTATGAGAACATAGTAATAACATTTCAAAATGATACCCTTCTTATCAAAGATCCCAATATTGAGTCATGTAATGAACATTATATGTTAATAGTACATGAATCATAATAGAATCAAATAATAGGATATTTGAGTCAATAACATTGAAATAATGCATAGATTTTTCTAAAACACATAAGAATTGATAATAATTTCCATATTATTAAATTCATGTCTCTAATGGTATCATAGTAGAATGGGATCACTCCCCAAACCATTGGATGGATATAAAAATCTTTACTCAATTAATTGGGGGAGATTTAGGTCTAACACATAACATAATTAAAACCATATTAATGTGTGCCACATGATTCAAAAACATTCATCATGTCATTACCCATGAAGTGAAATGGGTTTCATAAACATTTCATTTTATCATATCCCATTTAAAATAGATAGGTACCATAATCATTTAATCATTCAATCTGTGAATAACCTATGAAAAAAAGAGAGTGTTTCATAATTTTTTTTCAATATATATGACTTGTAAGATAAATGGGTTTCGTAAATATAATTCCTTAATAATCAGATACCATTTAAAGAAATAATAATAATTTTATCCTCGGATCATATCTTCAATAATAAATAGGTAACATCAACATGTGTTATCGAAGATAAAAAATGATTTTGAATGATAATTTAAAAACTTTAATGGGGAAAATATCCAATAAATATTGGAAAACACTTTTTTAAACATAAAACCATTTGAAAATCCTATTATATATAAATATAATTGAAAACATATAAATTAATATTCAAAAATAATTATTTTCATGAAAATGGGATGCTTTTATTGTGTCGTTCTGTTAAAATAAAGACTCATCTCACATTTTTGGTAAAAGACAACACTGAATTTTATAAAAAATGGAATGTAGTTTATATGCAAAAATTTTAATAAGAAAAACATGGCTAAATTTTCTTTTAAAAATCCTTATATAATAATAATTAATTTTTCAAAACATTTTTTAAAAACATGGTTTTGGAAGAAAAATAATTTTTGGTTGAAGAGATAAATAAAGGTGGATTTTTATAAAAACAACTTATCGATTATTATTTTCTTAAGAGAATGAAAAATAATTTGATTACATGAAAATATCATGAATAACCTAATTATAATAAAATCCATGAGAATCTAGAGAATGGATCATAAAAAATTTTCATCAGAAACATAATCATAAATAATCATGATAAATAAAGAGATTATAGTATAAAATATTTTCCACTTTGGTAACATTGAATAATAAGCCCAATTAAATAATAACCTAAAATTGAAAATAAAATTTATTTTAGAAAATTATATCATTATATTACATTTAATTTTGGATTCAAATAAACCGCATGAAAAAATATATGTGTATAACATAATGTATGTATGAAGGAATGAAAATTCAAAAAACTTATTCCTTACTTCATTGGTAATATTTTGAATTGTATTCTTTTATAATGAGTAATATAAAATGAAATCATAAATATAATTTTTATAATTTGTTTTAAGATATAACTTATCAAAGTGGTAGTATATACACAAAAGAAATAAACAAGTGGTGAACATGTGTATATCTCCATGAAATAAAAGAGAGAGAAGAAATTTCTTACATTAAGTATTGACTTCTACTATACATATTAAAACATCATTTATAAAGAAATATAAATTTTTTATACATCTAATAATGAAAAATATTTTCATATACCATACTTTATATTATTTTCTTAGAAACTTTTATTACATATTTATTAATAATCCCATGTTAATGTTACATTCCACTTTGTTATTTGTATATGTTTTGATTTATAATTTTTGGTCCTCGTAATTTGATCATGATTTCAAAATATAAATAATTTTAACCACTATATAAATATCATATATAATAAATATATATTTATTAATGTTAATCTATACTAATTTGTGATATAAAAGAAAACACATCGTTCAAATAGATGGTAGGTCCTACATTTGCATGAATATTATTTCCATTTTCATGTAAAATTTAAATAAACAATGTTAAATGATATATTATAAATCCCAAATAATTTTTATGTAATATATATCCCATATATTAATTAAAACCATCCTTTTTACCTTCTTTTTAAAGATTGAATTAGTCACAACTCTTTCCAATTTCGTAGTTTGTTGTACACTTGAGTGATGTTATTATATTCCCACAGAATTGAATGCATAATGGAATGTGTTATATACTAATTAATGAATAAAAATACTATCATAAATATCAATAATGAACAATAAATACCTCATTATTTTCAAACATTATAGGATGTAATGGAAAAACGAATGACATCTGTTCGTAAGGCGATTATCCATAATACAAATGAATGGTGATTTTGTAACCCATTTTATGTAAGTGGAGAAGGTTGTTGGTCATGAAAATAACATAAGAAAAATTTTAGTATATGGAATATAAGGAGTTTATTATATCATTTTTTATAATATAATTTTATGCATGTAGAGTAAAAAACAAATTACATGTTGATGTGAGTTACCTCTTCTTCAGTTATCCTCCTTTGGATTTCACCAAAGCCTTCCTATGATGGATTTCTATACAAACTAAAGATTATAGGATGAGGGTAGGTAATTTGGGTTCTAAGTTGTTCTAGAATTTTCATGAATAATATGGATTAAATTTTTGAATGGGAGATGATAAGGGGTTCCCTTTTATATGTGAGGTGAGTGGCACACAAGTACTTTTTGAAATAAAGAAATACACCCATGATTTTTCATATCACAAGGCCCCAAAAAAGGTCAGTTCTCAAAAATATAAGGTATAATGTCTAAATATGGAAATAAAAATATATTTTTTAATAAATTCAGTTTTCTAACCCTTATCCATTTTTTTAATCTCCCTAGGTAAACCCATTTTTAATATAACTGTAGTAAATAATTTTAACTATTTTTACAATTATTTTTGGTCAGAAATTAAGTTTAACTTATTAGATAATATAAATTATGATGATTAAAAATATGGAATCTATTTTTTCAAATTCAATTCCTAGAGGTGGAAAATTTATTTTAAAATTAATCTCGTATACATGATGAGAAAGTAGGTTTTTAAAGGAAAATTTTTCTAAAAATGAAATGTTTTTATATCCAAGTTCATAATAAATTGGATACTCGTGAACTAAATTGGATTAATTGATGTATAGTTAAACGAATTTTACTTTACATTCAATTTAGAATATATTTTTATCTTTATAAATAAATTAAACAAAATGTATGTTTTCTATTAAAATTCAATATTTTTAATTATTCATCAAAAAATGAAACTTTTTAGAAATATCTTGTAAATTAAACCTAAGGTAATTATGAAATGATGATTTAAATAATTAATTTTATATTATATTATTAATATTATAAAATATTATAAAATATTTTTATTTTTGTTCAAAAAAAAATATATAACATTTTTTTGTGAAAATAATATTTTTTTTGAAACATATACAGACTTTATCTGAAAATTGTTTATTTTATTTTCAATATGTTTTATTTTTATAAACCAATACAACTAATATTAAAAATAAAATACATTAATATAAATATCATTAAGTCTAAAAGATAGGTTTTATAGTCCATATATAAATAATTATAATAATATATCATGGTTTTGATAAAAAAATGTTGTTATGTGTAAAACAAGCAAGTTCATTGTTGTGTATATAGAATGATTAACTTGGTGATTCATATAATACATTAATCAAAAAATAATAATTTATTCTAAAAATTAATAATTCAATAAAACCTTGGGTGTTACATTCCACCCCATTTAAAATGAATTACTCTCTCGAAATTTTCATTCTAATATAAAAAACGAAGATAATTTTGTCTCATAATATCATCAAGATCTCATATAACTTTTTCAAACTAATATTTCAATCCGAAAATTTTTATAGGTTGAGTGGTCTTGTTTTGTGAAACATCCCCTGTAGGATCTAGAATCTTCACAAATTGTTCCTCATATGAAAGATTGTTCCCTTATGGTAAGAAATATAAATCTAGTACATGTGAAGTATATGGTATGTAATTACTTAGGAGAGATACATGGAACACATCATAGTATTTAGATAGGTTTTATGGAAGGCATAAGAAATAATCTATGTTTTTCATACGGTCAAGAATTCCAATGGGGCCAATTTACTAGGGGCTCAGTTTCCATTCCTAAATCTCATAATCTTCTTCCATGGAGAAATTCATAGAAACACCTTTTCACCAAATATAAATTCAAGATCATTCCCATAATTATCAGCATATATTTTATTGAAAATCTGAGAGGTCTTAACATTTTTATGATTATATCTAACATTATAATTTATTTCTTCAGCTATATGAGGTCCCCATAGATATTTTTATCCAACATAATTCCATCACATTAGAGATATACATTTCATTACATTTAAGTCTTAATAGGGAAAAATTTTAATTATATTCTGAAATATATTATTATAAGAAAAATGAACTAGAGGGAGGTGTTGATCCCAAATGAAAAAGATCTCAGTATATCCTCTAGGGTTTGAATTGTTCTTTCAAACTGAACATTTATCTCAAGATGTTACGAAGCACTGAAACATTACTCCATATCTAATGCTTACATGATACATTTTCAGAACATTGAGGTAAACCTTATATCACAAATAGACCAGATGGAATATTTTACTCTAGGAAACCTTAAAACATATTTATTTATTTACTTGAATTATTATCCAGAGAGAAGTCTTCTTTGAGGGTGATGAAATGTACAAACATAGTATGGTGATGAACTACAACCGATGACCATCGTAGTGGAAATTTCCCTTATTGAAATGGGTTCACTCCTCAATTAATTCCAATCTATCTCATATGATATAAATTTTTAAATAATTTATTAGAGTGAGAAATAGGTCACATCCATAAAATAATGAAAACCATATTTACATGTTCCACAAGGTCATAAATAATTAATCATATCAAAACCCATTAAATGAAAGGGGATTCAAAGACATTTCATCATATAATAACCAATAGAAAAGAGATGGGTGATATAATTATTTCATCATTTCATCGCATCATAACTCAGGGAAAATGGAGCGGTATTCATAAGAAATTTATTATTTTATAACCTATGGAAGAGAAAAAAGTTTCATTGATATCACGCCTTCATAAAAATAAACCATTCAGAGAAAGAATAAGAATAGAATCATTGGATCATATCCTCAATAAGTAATAGTGTTCGGAACAAGTTGATAAGTGTGATGATTATATTCAGGTGTTTTCTTTTAAGGTAAAGGAAAAATCAAAGAAGAATAAATCACCTCACATTGTATTTTATTGGGATCGGACCCACAAACCATATTTTTTTAATCAGACTCCCAATGAGTTAGAAATTGATTCATATTAGGGATAGGTCTTCTACAAGATAAGTCTAATAGGACTCAACAAGGGTTTATAATGAAGTGTTGATTGTAATGAGGAACAAAATTATATTTCACATCGATTTGATCTAAATCTAAGGATACATTTCTTTTTTTTAAATTCAAACTAATCATAAGTATTCTACAAAACATGTGGTTCTAGCCTTATTAAATAAAAGGCTAATTCCTAAATTCATATTCAGTCCAATAATATTTCAAATTGGTAGTAAATAATCATGATTTTTGGTGAAAGATAAGTTATAATCCAAATAAATGTAAGTGAGGAGATTCTAAATCGGATCATCAACATATTTAAATCCATGATGAATTTATGAAAAAATATAATGTTTGGAGGAAAAATAATTTTTTTTGAATCAAAATATATCAAGTCTTGGTCTATATTGGTGAGAAAATCATATGCAAATTTGTTTCAAGGTTGATCATGATGATCTTAATTATATAAATTGAAGAGAATAGAATAATTTTTTGGTGTCGAATCCACCAATACTAGTCCATCAAAATCGGTGTTCCATTATAATCACCAACAGTATAATTTTATTCTAATAGGAATTTTGGGTACAATGAAAAGGAACGAAAATAAGTGAAATTTTAGAGTCCAATGATAAATCAGATTAGATATCAATCTACAATGTAGTCAATAGTTTTCATCAGTATGAATGTTTAGTTTTTTTAGGGGGTCAAGAGAAAGATTAATTTCTATAACAAGTGGGTCAATAATGAAACGAAAGGCTCTAAATTATTTTCAATATTTTTCCATGTGGGTAATGATAAATAATAAATATGGAGAAATAATTTTAAAGGGGAGATCTAATTCTAAATAATACATGAATCTGATGATGATGTATATCCATCATAATGAGAAACTATGTCCATCTCATATGATATAATTGGTGTGGAAAAATTTATTGAAGAATCAAATTTTTTATCCTCATGATAAAAAAAATGAAATATTAGTCTTTCAATTGATTCATATAAATTTAATTTTATATTCTATATTTATATTTCATTATAAGTGGCTCAAAAAAATCAGAGTGACCAAATTTGTTTATCATAATGAAGAAAATGTATTGGGAAATCACAATTATAATCAGAATCATACTAATGTTTTTAAGAAAATAAATTTAGAATAAGTTGTCAGATTTTTGATATGATTTTAATGGAGTTGATAAGTGTTTAAAAAAAATAAAAATTCATCCATAATTAAAGTGAAATAGATATTTAAGAAAATTTGTATTAGCGGGAAATGGGTTCAGATTCCCACACAAACCATTCTATATTGCCCATAAAATGAGAAAGTAATTTATACTTTTTAGACATGGATTAACTATTATGAAGAAGTGAAAGAATATATAATGTTATATGAATAATAAATTTCTAAATTTATCATTCCTAGGGAATTTTACCAAACAAAAGAATAAATAAGAAGATACGAGATCATATTCAACATGTTATCATATTGAGCTGGATCATCAGACTGTGATTTTTGAACTTATATTAAAGTAGTACATAATTTAATAAATGGTATTATAATAGAGTTATATTTATATTTTGAGAAATAATACATGGGAATCAGATGTGGAAGTCAGACGGGGAAATCAAACGGAGTAACATTACGAAGCTGAGAGGAGCTTCTTGCCTATTACTGCATAAGAAAGTAAGGTTTTTTAAAAAAAAATTGAAAAAATGATTAAGTAGTACTGTAAAATGTTTGTTACAAAAACATTTTATTCAATATTGTTTATACTTAAAGCAATTGAAAAGTTGTATTGAACATAGTGTTACACGAGTGTTAGGGCATATCCAACTCATTTCATTACACATAAGGATTTTTTTTCTAGCAGATTGTGTGGTATTGAATTGATTCCAAACCATATCATTGACATAGCTGCACCTATTAATTGGTAAACCTTGTAAATTCATGTGTTCCAATGGATTTTTATTTGTTTTTATTTTCAAGATGATAACTCTTTAATAGGTGGAAAAGGTTGTTTCAAAAGGAAATCCAAAAAAGTAAAATATATCACTTGTTCAACACCAAACTATCTTAGTGATACAACTATCATGATAGGGAAATTACAAGTGGTATAAAAGGAATATTTTACCTTCATTTATTCCTTTATAATGTTTTTAGGATAGGTTTATGGAGAATTTGAATCATGAAAAGAGTAATGTTATTATGTTCTTCAATGGTAAGAGCAATCATATCTCGAAAGATAAAATGTTTCCATATATTATTTATATGGTGTATGAAGTTCATATTGCCAAAATATAAGGATTTCATTCTATTAAAGATAATTTTCATCTTAAATATTTGTAAAATAAGAATCTAGAGAATTAAGGAATGGACAAAAATTATTTACACTCATAACTTTCTGAAAGTGAATTATTAAGTGTGAAAGGTGTTTCCACCAAGAAATGTAAATAGAATCATTTGAAAATATATACCATGAAAATAAAAAAGTGAAGTATGAAAAATAAAAAATATGAAGGTTGATGTATGAATATATGATGATGGGTGAGTATGAATATGTTGGGTAATTCATTACCATGGTAAATGTCATTTTCATCACTATCATATGTCTTGGTCAAAAGTTGGAAGATTATACAGTTGTTGAAAATATCTTAAGAATTCATCATCACAATTTTTATGCAGAAGTATTATATTTAGAAGATAGAGATCCAAAAGATCTATCTCTTAATGGTATTCAAAGTACTCTCATTACATGTGGAATGATAATGGAGATATTTGTAAACGAAAAAACAAAATATGATTTATAAATGTCTTTTGAAGCCACCCAGAAAGAAAATTTTAATAAGGATCATGGGGAATACGATGTTTCCAAATATGGATCCAAAACGTGGAATTTAAAAATATTGATGAATTTTTATCCATATTTTCTAAAAATGTTTGAATAGGTAGAGGAAAATATACAGGGAAACATCCCATGATGTGTTTTGAATGGGATTCATTAGACACTTTACAACAAATTATTCTTAAAGAAAGAAAAAAGAGGATAGTGATGAATATGAGGTTTGTCCAAGATGGACATGGATGAAAAATGGTGACAAGGATATATATTTATCTTGAGGGAAAGATTCAAAATTTTCCAATTCCAAAATTATAAGTTTCTTATATAAAGGTGATAAAGAAGAAGACAGTGTAGCTGAATCCAAAAAATATATAATATGAATATTGGTGAGAATAATTTTATTTCAATAGTGAATAATGAATAATTTAGACGTAGTTATAAAGAATAATAACCCCAATTATAATATCATCTTAAAGAACAATGGAAATAATGTCTTAGGATCATTGGTAGGCTTAAAAAGTAATTTTTATGCTAAAAAACAAAATTCACTAATCAAACTATCTAAAGGGATTTCCTATTTAGAATATCAGGATGATGGAAGGGATTGATTATTTAAATAAATATCATTTTAAATAAAATAATAATAATAAACTTCTCGTATTGAAGTTGAAGGAAAAAAAAGAATAACAGTTTGAAATTTTCCAACCAAATAAATTGTTAATATAAATAGAGGGATAAAAGTTTCAAATATTCTATCTCTAAAGCTGGTGAAATCTCTGTAAAGGGAAAACCTGGGAAGGATCAAAATTTACCTTGAAAATATTAAAATAAATATAGAATTTTTTCTGAGGACAAAATAGCTAGAGAGTTATATATTTTTCTAATAATAAAATAGTCGAGAAGTTATACGTTTCTAAAAAACTTGAGTCTAATAAATCTTCTAATAACTAGTTTTGATACTGCTTATAATAAATTCATTTTAAAAAATAAGGATTCAAACTTGAATAAAACATTTGGTGGGAAACAATGTTTTGATAAGAAATATGATATGGCTACAGAGAAATATGTTCACAACTCCAGTCAGTATGGATGTTTCAGAGGTAAATAATCTTTCTATGGATATTATTGGTATTGTACTGGATTTGGACATATAGAAAATATGTGTTGGTTCAACTGACAACATTATTAATATTCAAAAAATTATATAAATTAATGTTTGAGGGGGATTATATCTCCTCAAAGGAAGAAGTCTCATAAGGATGTTTGGAAGAAATCTAAGGATGTTGGGGTTAAATTTTAAATTAAGTTCCAACCTTCGGAAAATATTTTTGAAAGTTGTGAACAAACTGGACACCTTGCTAAAATATTTCCTTTTTTACAGGTGAAAAAAAGGTTCTTAACAATTATAATAATATTTATAAGAATAAATACAATGGTAAAAAGTCGATCTTATTATAGAAACAACTTTTAAAGCTACAAAACGAGAAAAAACATGGATTCTTGATAGTGAGTTTTATCCTCATATAACCGACGATTTAAAGTTGTTGAAGAATATAAAACATTTTAATTATGTAATAGGGATATTTAGAAATGATGAATCTCTAGGAATTAAATGTGTTGTATTATCCATCATTGGGAATATAAGTAGAAGTCCAAAAAAGTAATTGTATGTTGATGGCATGAAACAAAACATTATAATTGTTTCACAACTTCGTGATGAAGGAAAAAAATTCATTTTCAGAAAAGAAGAATTTGTTATAAAGAGTAAGGAACATAGAAAAATAGTTACAATAGTCTAATTCAAAAAATGAAATTTATTTCATATTGGGGAAATATAAAACTGCTATTAATTGGGAACGGTGGAAGAGAATCAGTTGTAGCATAAAATGTTTGTATACTTATTTCATAGAATCAAAAGTAAGTCTTCATTGTTGGACAGTGTCTAAGAAATTCATGATATGCCAATAAGAAAACATTGGTGTTTCAATATTTTTTATAAATGAAAAAATACTCAATCTAGGCATAGAAATTTGATATTTTCTCAAAATAACCATTGGAACACGTTCATTATATTATTTCTAGTCTAATGATAAAATAATCAACAAATAGAGAAATTTACATCATCATTTTCATTGATTACATTACTTGCATTACATTTGTTATGAATATGAAATATAAGTTATATTTTTTGAAAATTTATATATATTTCAAGAGGAATGATGAGATAAAATATTAGTATTCAGTGATGATGTTGATTACTGATAATTTTAGTCAATTCAAAAAAGAATAATTTAAAATTTATCTTAAGAAGCATGAAATTCCGCTTGAGTTTAATTGACCATACAATCCTAAAAAAATAGGGTTTTGGAAGGAATAATAGAAGTCATGTTGAAATTGGGAGAACTATGTTACTTGTACATGGTCTCTCGTGTTACATTACAAAGCTAGCCATGATCATTTCTGTGTATATCGAAAATTGATGTTTTGAAGGAAATGTTTATATATGACTCTAAATGAAATGTTTTATGAAAATAATTCATGTTTGAAACACGTAATATTGGTTAGGGTACCATTCATCATAATAAATAGAGGTGTAAATCATGATATGATTGACAAGAAAGGTGAATATGGACTGTTTCATAGCTATGTTTTGGATGAAAGAGAATAAAGATGTTTCAAAAAATAAATACGAAGAATTTTATTTCTGTTGATATGAAAGTTTTTGAAAATTATTAGGGAGATAAATAGACTTGGTCTATTATGTTTTTTGATATGGATAACAAAATTTATGTTGAAAATTATGATATGGATACTGACAGTGGTAATCCTACTCAAGAAGTTGAATCGGACTTCAGTATTTTAAGTGGCTAGGAATGAAATCAATATTCTCATCACAGGATGAGGAATAAAGTGGAGGCTCAGAACATTATTGGTAAAGGTTACAATAATAAAAACAAAAAAAAATTACACACACTTCCTTGTTTTCTAAAGTCAATCCGAAATATGTGAATGAATCTTTTAAGAATTCAAAATGGTTTTAGTCTATGAATGAAGAGCTAGATATGAAAAAACAGAATGATATTATGGAATTCATACCCTAGTCGGATAATAAACAATAATTATACAAAATGGGTTTTCTATAACAAGATTAATTAATAAGTAAATTTAATAAGAAACCAATAAAGATTATTGTGAAAATATTATGCACAGATTGAAGGCATTGATTTTTATGAAACCTTATCACTGCTGGATATATTAGAAATAATCATAATTTTTCTTACTATTTTTTCTCAAAATTGAGATAATTTTTTTAAATGGATATAAAGTAATCATTTTTAAACAGTGATCTTGATGATAAAGTTTACATTAAACAACCTTATGGATATATTATTGAGAAAGATAAATGTTATGTGTGAACTATTTAGAAATCCTTGTATTGGAAAAAACAAGATCTATGAGGATGGTATTCCAAATGTGATACATTTTTATGGAAGAAAATTTCTAAGAAAGGAAGATTTGATAATAATCATTAAATCAAGTAAGATCATGAGTTTTTCCTAATCATAATTGTTTTTGACAAAATTATCTTTTTTGGAATGATGATAGATTCTTTGAAAGATTTTATAAAGAGATGAAAATGTTAATTGAGATGTACATGATATGAGAAATAACATACTTTCTTAGGTTACAAATAAAACAAAATAATAAACAAATTTTTATTTCTATATAATGGTATGATATGAAAATTTTAATTTATTTGGAATAAAAAACATGAAAACTCTTTCCATAACAATTTTAGTGGGAACCAATTTTAAAAAATATTAATAAGGAAGGAAATCTGATCAGAAAGAGTTTCAGAAGCTGATATAAAGTTTTTTAAATTTGACTACCTTAAGACCCGACATAGTTTATATTGTCACGTTAATTGTATGCTTTAATTAGGCTCCAAAGGTGTCAAATTTTTTGGCTAGAAAACTAATTGTCAAATATATAAATAACAATTCAAATTTATGAATCAAGTGTGATAACATAGAAATTATTGACTTGTTTGGGTATTCAGATGATGATTGGGAAAGAATTGTTCATTATAGAAGATATAGATCTTGTGGACTTTTCTTTATATGAAAAATTTGTGTTAGTTGGTATAAAAATAAGTATAATTCATTAAATATTAGTATATTGTATGTTTTGTATATTGCATCCACTCAAGACACTACCCAACTTATGTGGACGAAGGCTTAATTAAAAGATATTCTTTCTAAGGTGAAATTACACATGCTCTTGGGTTGTGAAAATCTTGTTCAATAAACCTTTCCAAGAATATAGTATGATGTTATCATTCAAAAAAATACTAATATAAAAAATCATTTCATCAAACAGCAAGTGGGTAATAATGAATTGAAGGATGATTATGTTCCTATATCCGAACAAGTTGCTGACACTTTCACCAATCCTTTACCAAAGGAATATTTTTATAAGTAGAGGATGAACATGGGAATCCAAAATCCTTCCAATCCATGTTGAGGTATGTGTTTGTGTCCCCTCTCCCATATTATATTTTGATAATGTTATCAAATGGGGAGAATGTTTCATAAATCTATCAATTACATATATGAAAAACATTATATGTAAGAATGAATAAAGAAAGATTTATGGGTTAGCTGTGATTTTAGAATTATAAATATGTGCATTATTCTAACTATTTGTTGGGGTGGATATAAGAAACCTTTTTTAGGAAATTTGAATAATTGAATAAAGGTGTGATGAAATTATAAGGATGTCCTCAAAATCACTACTTTTGGATATCATGGATTTTATGTCAATAATTCATGTTTCCAACAAAGAGATATATCGCATAGGTTTAGAATTATTTATACATAATCCATATATTATGGTTATAATGTTTGGTTATTTATGAACATTGTATGACAATAAAATCAAAATGGGAAGATTGTTTTGACTAAGTTGGTAATGAAGATGATCATATTCAGGTATTGTCTTTTGACCTCAATGAAATGTCAAAGAATAAGAAATTACTTAAGATTTTATTTTTTGGTGATCAGACTCACTAATAATATTCAGGATATTGTACTCACAATGCTTAAGAAATTCTATTGTATTGGGAATATAATTTCTATAATATAAGGTTCATCGAACTCACCATGGGTATTGAATGAAGTGTTGACCATAATGAGGAAGGGAATCAGATTCATCATGGATCTGATGTAAATATAATGATGATTTTTTTTAAATATCATAAAATCATTTTTATTTTGGAAAACTTTTGATCCTAGACATATGAAACTAATGGTTAGTGATTCCAATCATATTATGTCTAATCGTTTTTAGACATATTAATAAGTAAAGATGGTGCTTGGTGAAAGAGTTTTCATAATACTCTTCAATATAAGTCATAAGATGATGAAACTGATCTTAAATTTATTAAAAGTAACACGGAAGTAATTATATAAGATTAATTTTGTTTTAAAATAATTTTTTTAATTAGAAGATGTATGGTCGAAATCCATCGTTGTAATAATATCATATATAGATTCTTTTGAAGTATGATGAGGATTATCATAATGAATGAAACCAAATATAAGTAAAGAAGTTTCTAAAGTCAATGATAACAACACCAGTCCATCAAACTTGGTATAACATCATAATCATTAGATAAATAATTTATTCCATTAGTAATTATTAGAACCAATGAAAATGAAATATAATATGTGAATTTGTTGAGACCAATGCAATAGATCAAATTTCATTCAACAATGTAGTCAACCATCTCTATTATGATTAATTTTTGGTTTCTTTTACGGTGTGTACAGAGAATGAATAATTTCCAAAAAAAAGTTGTTAAAGGATGAAAATAAGAACTCTAATTTATTTTCATGAGTTTTTAAAGTGATTCAAGAGATCAAAAAATTCTGGAGAAAGAACTGTCTAGGGGCCCTCAAAGTCAAAAGAAGGATTAAATTCAATGATGAAGTGATACCATCGTAATGAAAAACCATTTCCTTATCATCTGTTTCATGTGGTGTGGAGAAACATATTCAAGAATCTTTTGTTTTCATAATAATGGGAAAATAAAAATGAGAAGATTATTCTTTCAATTGATACAGAGTAATGTAATGAGATATCATCAATTCTGATTTGTTTTCATGTGGGTCAAGAAAACCAGAGTGAAAAAATACATTTTTCATAACAAATAAATCATATTGGGAAATCAGAGTCATAATTAGAATATAAATAATTTTTGTTAAGACCCCTGAAGCGATGTGAAGTTTTATGAAGATAAAATAACCTTTGAGATGATTTTAAAATATTTTATGAAGTCATAAATGCATCCATAATTCATTGGAAATGTTATTCAAGGGAATTTTTATGACTATGAAAACGTTTCAGATTACTGACCCAACCATTTTGGGTTGCCTATTAAAAAAGAAAGTACTTTTAACTTTTTATGACATTGAATTACTATTGTGAAATAGAGATAGAAAATTCAAAATTCAATTGAGAAAAATTTTATGGATTTATCATTCATTAAGATGTTCATAACATATAAGAAGAAATGATAGGGGACAATATCATATTTAGATGATTATCTTATTTAGATTGATCATCATGTTTGGAATCAAACTTGGGTTTCCAGACTCAGATTAAAGTAGTTCATAATTATCTTCATGGTATTCTGACAGAGTTATACTTCTATATTGATAAATTGGACTGGGAAATTAGATTGAGTATCATAACAAATTCTATAGGAAGTTCTTGAATTTCACAGGGTATATAAGTGATTTTTTTGTTTGAAAAACATATTTTCAAATTCTGATCAAGGATCACCTTAACTTGGTTATTACAAAAAACATTGTATTATATCTTAGTGCTACATGAAGCACATTCACTATTGTATTGAACATAGTGTAACATGAGTGTAAGGTAATATCCTAGTAATTGTATCCCACACAAATGGACTCTTTTATAGTGTATTTGAGTTGTATTGGATTGTCTCTAAATGATACCAAGAATGTAGATACTCTTTTTGAATGGTGAACCTTCCATATTACTATGTTCCTATGGATTTTTGTCTCTTTGTTTTTTAGTAAGGTGATAACTCTATAACAATAATTGAAGGTTGTTTCAAAAGGGTAAACAAAAAAAGAAAAACATGTCAATGATTCAACCCCTCTCCATCTTAGTTATATGGCTATATTGACAGGTAAATTACACATAGGTAACAATAACATGTGTCAGTTTACATGGAAAATGATTTTTGATCGATCATTTAAAACATTTCTTGAGGAAAATAAAAATTATGTTTTGAAATAAACATTTAAATATATAAAATTGTTTGAAAAGATGTTTCATTGAAAATATCAATGAATACACATAAAGTAGCATTTAGACCAAATTGCTTTAATGGTGACATGAAGTTTCGTTCATGTCCCAAACCTTAAAATAAATATTCCTTTCATATTTTTGGTAAAATAAAAATAGTATTATTTTGGACAAAATCATGAAGATTCCATTCAAAAAAAATTATAATAATTCAAACATGTTAAAAAATGTCTTTAAAAATCATAGGATTATAATTAATAATTTTTATAAAACCTGGTTTTGAATGAAATTAGATTCACGACCAAATATAGAAATAAATTCTTATTTTATTAAAAAAAATCCAAAATATATTAAGAAGCAAATAGTTGAAAAAATGACAATGTTACATTAAAATTTCAAGAATAAAAGGATCATAAATAATTTGTGATCTTCTAGAGATAGGTATTATAATATTGTTACATTAGAAAAACAATCATATATAATCCTGATAAACGATGCTATTTATATATAAAATCATAAACAATTTGGTAACATTGAATCGTGATCCCCATGAAAGAATAACATAAATTAGAACATAAAATATAATGAGGATAAATAAATTCATGATATTACATGTAAAATGGGAATTATGTACAACTCAGAAAATAATATTGGTTCATAACATAACTTATGTCTTAAGGAATGGAAAATTAAGACAAAAATATCTTACCACATTTATAACATCAAAACCATATACCCCATCGAAGAGAGATACTCAAATGGATATGTAAATCAAGATATATTTTACGATAGTAATATTAGGATAAACTAATTGGAATTATATACACCACATAAAAGAAACACATGGTTAATATGGCTTGTATCCTATAGAACAAAAAGTGAGACAGAAATCCCTTACCATAAATCTTGACTTCCTTCATACACATTCAAAAATAAAGTCTAATAAATATAATTTTAATATAAATATATTATAGAACCAAAATTACATACATAATACCATATATTATTTACATATGTTCTTTTATTACCCGTTTATTACCAATTTAATGTTAACATCATGTTTCATGTAATAACCACTTTTCTTATCACGTATGTTTTTATTTTTTATTTTTTAGACTTCATAAATTTATCATGGTTACATAATATCAAGACTATTAATCATGATATTAATATCATATATATTTTTTATATAATTATTTTTTGTAATCAATAGTATGTATTGATAGAAAATGAAATACATTGTACATAGAGATGGTATGCAGTACTTATGCATTAACATTGTATCCATTTTCTCATCAGATTGAATGGAAAAACATTAATTGATATATTATCATTGAATGAGATTTTTTATGTCCAATATAACAAATATTTTCATTAAAACCAACCTTCTTACATCTCATGTAAAGTGTGAATGAATTAGATCACTTTGTGAGGAAGTAATTTTTCGTACACATAAACAATGTTATCATATGCTTATGGAATGGAATGTGTGAATGTATGTGTGATATAATAATTCAAAAAGAATAATATTATCATAAATATCAACTATAAACATGAAATCCATAATTATATTCATCCTTTATAGGTGTTAATGAAAAAATTAATGATATTGGTTCACAAGGTGGTAGTCCACCTTACGGATGAATTATGAAATCATAACCCATTTAATGGATACAGAATTGGTATTAGGCCATTACCTTAACCTAAAAATACCATTATATAGATGATACTGAGGAATTTATATCAACATCATATAATAATAATAGAAGGATGTGGAAGAGTAAATTAAACACAAAAACATAGCGATTAATTTTACCTATTCTTCTAGTATCCTCCTTAGGTTTTTACCAAAAATCCTTCAATGTATGCCTTTCTGTAACACACCTATATTTTTTGAAATATTTATTTTGAATTAATTTATTTTTCTAATATTTTTAATTGCACACAATACTAAAAACAGATTTTTTTATATGAAGGACACCATTTTTGGCATGCACCACACACAAAAAAATTCTTGTCCTACATGAAACACCAGCTTAGATTTTGGTATATGCAACACTATTTATTGCTTTTATTACACACAATATCGATTTCCTTCAATATCGTGCGTTATACACAAGACTGAGTTATACCAAACAATAGTATATTATTAAAATATTATTATTTAATATGTAGTACGATATAACCAAGACATTAAATTAGAGGTTATGAATAGTATTAACTAACTTATGAAAATTTAATTCTTATAATATAAATTCATTGGTCTCAAATTAATCAAAAATTATAATATATATAAACCTATTATAAATGAAATACTTTTTGTATGATCTCAAAGTGTTTTTTCATAATAAATTAAATTAATTACAATTATTGAATGATATTAATTAAATATAAAAGTTATATATACAAAAAATATTTATTTATATTTATAAAATAGATTTTAAAGGAATGATTCAAGAACCAGCCTAATTTTACACATAAACCTCTATGTTTTTCAAAAGGGCATCTTTATCACCTTTTGATGGAAAACACATTTTAAATCTAACTTTTTACACTATTTGAATTTTTATATGAAAAAAATAAACTTTTTCTTTTTTTGCGAGATATTAAAATTTACTTTGGATGATTTTATAGTAATTTTTTGAGAAGATTTATTTTTTGATGAATAGTGAAAAATATTGTATTTTAGTTAGAAACATTATTTTTTAAATAAATATTAATGTTAAATTATATTGTATATTGGTTTTTAAAATCCAAATAGGACAATTATTCATATATCAATCCAATTTAGGTCATTAAAATAATTTTAAATTTAAAAACATAGTGAAATTTTGGACGTTTTATAACCCCCCTTCTCACCACGATTGTGATATTAGCGTTAAACTTAATTTAGCCTCATATGTGAATAGAATTTATAGAAACAACAATACATAGATTTAATAATTTTTATATTTATAGAATGATTTTATTAACTTATTTTTTAGATATTATGAATAGAAAATTTAGTAAATTTTTATTTATCCTGGTTAAGGGTACATCAGGTAATTAAAGGAATGATTAATATTATAATATTAAATAATTACACTAAAAAGTGTCCCAATTTCATTGGATAATTATTATAATAATAGTCAGCCACAAGCATAAATTATAACCTTTTTTAGCCTCTTAGTTAAGAATATGGCAGTTATATATTATATTTATAGATATGTAAAAACTATCATACTCATATTTTTAATAAAGAAATAATTTTTAATATAGGGTTATGAAATATATAAATTCTAATATAAATATTAATTTTAATGATAATAAATTAATCTTTAACATGATAATTTATTTTTAATTTTTAGAGAAAAAATTCTTTAATTAATGGTCTTTATTATGATGATGTAGTAATAGTTTAATTAATACAAATATCTATTAAATTACAATAAAATTTATAAAATAAATATTATATAACATAATTAATGACATAAAAAATATTATAGATAATTTTTATTTTTTATTGATATATTTAATGTTTGGGTTTGAAGTTATCATCTTTCTAGGATATTTTTAAAAAGACAGGTATTGAATAGTATCAAAATTGAAAACAAATACTTTAAAGTTAATAATATTTTCTTCATAAAAAATAAAATTCTGAAAGAATAACTATAATAAGGTCATATATGTTTTCAATTACCAATATGGGGTTGAATTTATATTTTATAAGTACACTATTAACCCTAAAGAGTACAAAATCTATGTTTTCATTGTAAGAGTCATAGGGTTCAACTACAGGTTAATGACAGAAGATAAGGTTAACAATGTGATCTAAACAAGTCCAAAAACAATTTTATGAGAATATTTGGACCCATTATTATATTATATTTGAAATAACTCACTTTATAGCAATTTTAAATTGAAAATAATATTATATTAAATTAATATTTTGAGGGTTTTTAAAAGTTCTCCCCTTATCTTATAAAAGGGAACCTATCATTCTCATTCATTCGCACATCTAAGTACATTTTTATCAAAACAATTCTACCCAAACTTCCTCATAAATTTCTTCCCATAATACTATAATCCTTACTTTGTTCATAAATCCAACCAAATGATTCATTTTTTGTAAATCAAAAAGAGATACCCAGAGTAGAGGTAATGTTCATCGACAAACATTTTTCATTTTATTCCTTCCTTGAACTCATTTAATTAATTTTATATCATTTTTTTTCAAAAAATACATTATCCTAAACATACTATAATGTATTTATATTAATATTTGGGCCAAAAAACACACACACACTTCCATCAAATGTGTAACGAACATACAGTTCTTGTGTATAGGGAACTACCACCCCACAAAATGATATTATTCATTTTCCCTTTTACAGAACTCATGGTGGTCATTAAAAAGGACACTCTATTTTTATATTATATATATATATATAATATTTTTGATTTTATTGTACTTTTGGAAGTATAATAGCATTACTACCTATTTACCCTCCATTTAATATTTTGGGAAAATGATATTGTTGCTCGTGTGTATGTATGGCTTACAATCTACACGATCTGATGTGACTCATTTCTCATTTATATTTCATATTTATGATAATAAGTATGAATTTAATTAATAAATATGATATATATATATATATATATCATAAAAATTATTTTTTTAATTATAATATATCATATATTTTACTTTCTTTTAAACTAATATGTAAATGGATACAATGTTCATGCGTATGTACGGCCTACCGTCACCATGAATTATCTATTACATTTCATATATATATATATATATCATTTATAATATTATTATAAATGTTTATATACTGAATATATGTGACATATCACTCTTTTTTTAAATTCATTAAATACATTATTCATGATTTTAGTAAGAGGATCCAGTATGAAATGTCAATACACATACGATAAGCAAAGTGGTTATTACCTAGAAAATATTTCATTAACATGGGAAATTTTAATAAATGAGTAATATAAGGTCATAATAAAATAGTATATTGTATATATGTATGATTATGATTATAAGGTATAAATATAATAATCTAATATTTATTATACATGAGGTCTTAACGTCTGTGAAAGAAGTCATGACATATAGTAAGGGTATTTTATCTCAGTTTTTTTCATTAAGATATATGCCATATCCATTACTCAATTATTTTGTGTTGTGTATATACTAACCTATGAAATTTTATATCATTTATTTTATTTTATTTTTTGTTAATAAAATAAATAATTTATTTTATTCTTTAATGGGGTTCATCATTCCCATGTTACTCAAGTAATAAAGGATTTATGTCTCAATTATTTCTGTGGGAAACATGCCTTATACACTACTTGTTCCTTATATATGGTGTATATACTACCCATGAATATATTTTATGAGTAATTTCTATAATATTATATTATTGTCATATTCATATAATTTTATTTCATTAATTTGGAGTAAGATTCTACAGATTTTAAGGTGATAGGTATTTATTTCACAATGTCATTAATATTTGGTGTAGTTTTTTAAATCATTGTTTTGGAATATTTATTAACGAATTCCATGTTTTCTAAAAAGTTTTTCAAAAATATTTCTACCATTATCCTATGTACATTTAATGTTATTTTTTCCAAGTTTGATTTTTTACTAAACGGTTCGAAAGGAATATGTTTCTGTCATTTTTCAAACAAGGTACTTTTGTTGAATTTTCTGAATAAAGTATGAGAAAAATGGTTTTCTAATTTATAAGGAATGTACATATTTTTTTACTTCATGTATCATTAATATCTTGAATATTACCATATGATTGGAAAAATCCCTCAATGTTACATTACAACATCTTTGGGTTGGTTATGATTGTTGACAATGTAGGTTTTCAGGGTGAATTGTCAAGTTACAGAGATGTTGTTGACAATCCACATTTACAAAGAAACATGAAAAGGGAAGAGAAGATCTGGAGGTAGTAAAATAAGAGCATATAAAAGGGGCGGAATTTTCCAGTGTTTTCGAGATATTGGGGGTCCAAAATTTGGGACTTGTTGAGCATCGTGAAGAGTGTATTTCTTTGAATATATCATCAACATATGAAAAATGCATGATTTTAATGAAGAGGGTCTTCTTGAAGTGTCTTTCTTGAAGACATAAAGATTGTTTATGGTGTTCTTCGTGATTACGATGAGCTTTGTGAATGGCAGAATAGAAGAGCTTTGTATGAGTGCATTGTGGTAAAGAAGAGAATTATGAGTGGAGCATTGCATCATCATAATGGATTTGATGGAATGCTTCACAATTATGAAAAGCTTTGAGAATCTAGAAAATATCTAAGGTTCTTCGCAAAACATAGTTAATTTCGGCAATAATTTTGAACAATTCGATTTTATCTAACGTGGTGCTGACTTCGCGTAGAAGGTTCTCTAGTTGATGGAATCACTTATAAATAGACCTCAACCCCATTTAGATAAGAAGATATTTTTCCTAGAAAAATTCATAGGTCTCGAATCTTAAAGGTGGTTTGCGGAGGCAGTGTCCATCGTGAATAATAAGATTTCTGTGGGGGATAATCTAGCTCCAAAAAAGAGGTGTGTTCTACATTGTCTTAGTGAGATTCACAAATGAAGTCTTTTTGTGATGTATTGATCTCTATAAAAGACTATGATATGAAAACAATTTAGAGATGTGATTCCTCGAGCTCCGTGAAGTTTTGAGCTCTGAAAATCAGTGAGCTCTGCGAAGGTGTGTGGTTTGTGAAGAAGAAGGGACTTCTCAAAGGCTTGTTTGAGCTTTGAAAAATTGGGAGCATCATGAAGTAGGGAGATTTGTGAAGGTATTTTAGAAGGTTGTTAACTAGTAATGTGGGGAAAATGGGTATTCATCATTGGATGAATCTTTTACTTCAACGGTGCATCTACATACATTAGTGGATCCATTCATTAGTGATAATGAAGAGACCTAAAGGTCTATAAACAATAATTGGATCTTATGAAGAAGCTGTGAGCTCACTTCGGTTGAGGGGGCAATGTGTTCTCAAATTTCAAGTGGTTGTAAACAAGGAGGGACAATGAGTCCACTTTGAACTTCTAAACAGCAATGCGCCTATTGTGTATTTGGTACATCCAAACATCGCTGATGTATGCTCCTTTGATGTAGCCCATTTAGGGTGATCCAATTACAATTGTTGGGTCATGTGCATGCTTTCATTTCTATTCATACATTTCACTGAGAAGGAGAGAGAAGACAGTTGTGTATATTGATAAAACAATATCAAAGGGGTAGTTATTTTAATCTGTCAAACCCTGATTCTCCCCCCTTTTAGGGTATCTATCCTAGTGGACCAAACAGTTGGTATTAGTGGGGGTTGATACTGTAACAGACCGAGATTTTATGAAAAATATTCTTTTTAATTTTATTAATGTCTTGTGTTGTACGCTACACAAAAAGGAGCTTGCACAACACGCATCTTTGACTTGCCTTGCATTACACGCAACCGCAACCTTCCTCGATAGCGTGTGTAGTACGCAATACTGAGTTTCACGAAACAACGATATGCTATTAAAATATTATTAAAACTAGCCGTTATGAATAGTAATAACCACTTTTTAAATTTTAGAAATTTTAGCTCTCAAAATGGACTTCATATTTGGATTCGGAGTATCGAATTTAGCCTAAGGTGAAATTTTGGTACTTTTCGGATAACTTTCATATTCTGATGAATAGTGAAAATTACTAAATTATAATTAAAAACAACTTTTTTAATCCAAATAATTAATAGTGATAAATTATTAATTTGAGTGGTTTTAAAGTATATTTAAAATATATTTTTACAATTTAATACAATTTTGGTCATTGAATGTAATTTCACATTTAAACCAGACATAATCAAGTGTCAATCTTTTGATAGATATTGTTTCTTAAAAACACGCAATTTGTTTTAACAGTGGGATTTAATTATAAAATTAATTAATGAAACTTCTATGTTATGAATTTGGTAAAATAGACTTCATTTTTGAATTTGGAATATGAAATATAGCTTAGGATGAAATTTTGTCTTTTTTTTGAAAAACATCAATTTTTGATGAATAGTGAAACTACTAAGTGGTAGTTAAAAAATTGAATTTTTCATAAAACATAATTTTACCGCTTCTGTGAATGGAATTTCAAAAATCTGAGAGACACGGTTGATGTCAGTAAGTAAAATGTGGTTCAATGAGATGAAAATAATTTTTGGTGAATAGTAACTTTTTACTTTTATTTACCACGGTTAAAAGTAAATAGGGTAATTAAGGGTAAGAATGATATTAATATTACCCTAACACATGTCCTAATTCTATTGGACAAGTGTATCTCGACCAAAAACAACCTTAAGTGTAAAATATTATCATTTAGGCCCACTTGGATTAGATTAGGACATTTATTATTATTTAATTCAAAGAAGAGTTAAAAGAGTTAAAATCAAAGTATATTTACTAAAACATTTTTAATATAGGGTTTTACATAAGATATATTCGATTGTAAATATTACATAGAAAGCTAAAAATATTTCCTACATGATGGTATTTTATTTTTAATTTTTAGACATCAAATAATTTAATTTATTTATGACACAAAGATGATGCAGCAATTATCTTATTAATGAAATATTGACATAATTGATATTATAAATACCACAATAAATGAAATTTAAGACTTTTTATGAATTACACTAATTTTATAGGTTACTATGATATATTAGTGTTGATTTAATCAACTTGGTTTGAACATATAATTCAGTTATGACTTTCACAAAAATCATATATCAAATAGTGTCAAAATTGACACAAAATAGTTTTTAAATAAAATATTATATTATTAATTGTTATTTTATTCCTAAAAATCTAAGGATCGGCCAAATGACTTATATAAGGATATATGTATTAATAATATACAATTTGGGGTTCTTTTGGAATGTTATAGTAAGTGTATTAACCATATAGTGAAAGAAAACCAAAAGACACGGTAAAAGTTAAATTATTTAACTTAGAGTTAAATCTAATTGATAAGGTTAAAATAATACCCTAAACTTGTCTAAATCCTATTGGATGATAGGATTTCGACCCATTCCCACTTTAGCTTCTAAATACGACCCTTTGGAACCATTATAACCCGATTTTGACTTTAATATAAAATAATATTTTGAGATATTCCTAAGGTGCCCCTCTCCTCCCTTATAAAAGGGCACCTCCTCCCCCTCCTCCTCACACCAATTTGAGCACTCAAGATCGGCCAACCCCTGCCATTTTCTCCTATCCACTTCCCTAGAATAATCCTAGAGGTCCTGGTCTTCTTCAAAGTCCAATCTTAGTTCCCTAAGTGGAGGATTGAAAGAGGCGTTCCAAAGAAGAGGTAATATCCATTACCGATCTTTTCAATTTCTTTCTTCTTCAACTTCTTCTTCTTTAGTTGTTTCATTATAAAGTAATAACATCAGTATTACTTACATACTTATATGTTATTATAAATATGAAACAACCCTAATTCACCTTCTATCCATCCTACGGAAAAATGAAATCACCGCGCGTGCGTACGTACGGAATACCGTCTCCACGCCGTGGTGTAATCTATTTTCCACCATCACATTACAAGGATGGGTATAATGGTGTAATGAGTAACTATTTATGATTATTATAATGTAATATTGATACTGAAATAATATATATTTACTCAAATACAATTCCACGATCATAGGAACGATATCATCACTCGTGCCTACGTACGGAATACCGTCTCCACGATGTGATGCGACTCGTTCTACATGATCATCATTACATAGTAATTATATAAATGAATTGAATGAATAAATATGATATATGTTACACTAATACCATTATGGATATAAGGTATCTATAACCTTAAAATAAGAATAATAATTTATTCGGCAAAACACGCATAAGAAGAAAAGGCAATAAGGACCCGAGTAACAAGTAACAATGAAATATTCCTAACAAGAAGCTAAGAATATAACCATATATGATATCATATCAATATGTATGATTCTGGAATAAGTCAATAACATTATTTAAACCATTATACAGGAGCTTCGGACACGTACAAAGCAAATCGGACCTAAGGTAAGGGAAATATCACAATCTCATTTTTATCCGAGATTGTTTATACTTTAGTATTTACTGGGGTGTATTTTATCATCCACATCCATGTTTCCTGAATATGTAATATTATTTCCATCCAACTAAAATTATTTAAATCTAATTTTACACTTCAGTGAGTTTTTAGTAAAGAATATGAAAATAATCTTTTGTCGTTTTTTCGTACGAGGTACTTTTTGACTTTTCCGAAAAAAGTACGAAGAATGTTTTTTTAACTTATACGGAATGAATGGATTTTTAAAACATTATTTCCAAGAAACATCCTTTACAAGTTTTCAAGTTTATTTTTAATCAACTTATTTTATTTTAAAGTCGTATGACCTGTTATGAAAGGAAAAATGTTTTTGAAGTAGAAAGGATATTTTCCTCAAGAATGAAGTTCAAGTGTTTTATCAAAATTATTTTCCATCTAAGATAATATAGGGTTCTGTTTTTATCCCTATTATTACATTGATTTGATTATGTTGTGAGGGAATTATTTTTATGAAGTCATTTACCTTATATGATTTTTTTATGATGTCATAATGTTTCAAGAATCCCATTTTTGTTACATGTGTTATACGATGATGTATGATTTATGATTATGTGGAACACATAAGAAAGGATTCATTATAAGATGGGTGGGACCTATATCTCCCTCCAATGCATTGGGTAAAGATTTTATATCTCATGAGATAGACAGGGCTGGAACGCTAGGTTATACCGGTTCAGTGAAATAGGACTGGAACGAGGGCTACTCGGTTCAGAAAGGGACTTTGTCCACTAAGATAGTCTTGGCAATGAGTCATGACTAACAAAAAATGATTTTCCATGATTACGTGTGCATGCCACAAAGTTTCAAGTTTCATGTTATGATTATGGGGATCTCATTTTCACTTATATGATTTGTTCCATGTTAAGATATTATGATCTCTTTTGCAGGTTATGATTTTCAAAAAGATATGATATGATATTCATTTCCTTTATTTGCCCTTGCTGAGCATTTGAGCTCACCCTTTTATGTTTTCTTTTCCCCAGGATATAAAGAAAGGTTTTATGTAAAAAAAAATGGAAGATCTTTATGGGAGATATTGAAGATCATTCACCACGATTAGAAGATTACGTTCTGAGTTTCCAAAGACACTAAACTATTACGATCCTTGTGTGTGTGTTTTTGTTATGTACCAAGTATTCTGCAAAAGTAATGTAATCTCCATGTACGTCAAGCTTCAGGTCTCTACAGTTGGTATCAGAGGAAAGGTTTAGTCAACCTTTGGAAACTAGGATGCGAGAACTTTAGTGAGATCCCTAGAGATATTTCTAAGGTATGTCTATGGATGTCCCTAAGGTTAAGTATACGTATAGGTTATAGTACTAGAATTACGCTAACAATCATAGAATTAAACCTAAGATGTTAGATATTGAAGGTACTCCCACTTTATTATGTTGTTTTCCCTAGCATGATTTTTGCCTCTCACACTATTCTTTTTGGGTTTTAGACGATGGCTGGAACCCGAAGGAACCGTGTTGATCAATGTAATGGACAATGCAATGATTGTCCTCCTGAACAAAAAAATGTTATGGGAGATGGAGTGCAAAATTTTATTGCTATACTTACACAAGCTATGAGTCATTCTGGACTTCCAAATGAGCAGAGAAGGGAACAATATTCTATTGAGTCCTTCATGAGGCAACGCCCACCTTCTTTCAGTGGGTCTTCTGATCCACTTGTTGCTGAACAATGGATCAGTACCATTGAAAAGATATTTTCAGTTCTTCAATGTTCTGAACATGATAAAGTCATCTTAGCAGTATATCGTTTGGAAGGTGAAGCTGATCAATGGTGGAATCTTATCAAGAATACGAGGCAAAGAGATGAAATTGAGTCCATGGAATGGGACGAGTTCAAGAACTTGTTTTTCAGTAAGTACTTCCCTCGTATTCTTCGAACAAAGATGGAAAAGGAGTTTCTTGAGCTGAAGCAGAAGGATGATGAATCTGTTGGTATATACGAATCAAATTTTACAAGACTTGCAAGGTATGCATCTGGCATTATCATCCAACCTAAAAGTAAAGTTGATCGATTTTTCAGTGGCTTAAAACCAAGTCTTCGAAGGGCATTAGCTATAAGAGACTTTAGTAGCTATGAAGAAATTGTGCGTTGTGCTATCAAGGTAGAAATGGAAGTTGGTGTTACATATCCATCTCATGGATTTGACAAGAAACGAAAGATGGAGTTCAAGGAGAAATATCAGAATAATGGTGAAAAGAAGATGAATGTTTCCTTATGCACAAAGTGTGGAAAGAAGCATGGTGGAGATTGTCTTAAAGGGACTAGAAAATGTTTTAAGTGTGGAAAAGAAGGTCATCGAGCAGTTGAGTGTCAAAGTAATGGAAAAAGGGATTCTAATGATGTGAATAAAGCAAACACTGCAGAGAATGCACCACCAACACTTCAATGCTTCAAGTGCAAGGAAATGGGGAATTATGCTATTAAATGCCCTAATCCAAGGGTTAGTGATGATCGACATGAGCAACTGCTTAAGGCAAAGGAAAAAAGGGAAGTCACATGCGATCACCATTGACGATGTTGAATATGATAACGATGTGGTGGAATAATTAAGTGTTTATGTAATGGGATTCCAAAATAATTTTGTATCATAAAGTATTGGAATATTTATGTATTGGTCTAATGTGGTATTCAAAGTGATTGAGATATTTTTGGAAATAAGATGATATGAGCATAATGAAGGGAAAATGAGAAAACGAAATGTTTAACAGTATTCATGAGCTCATGATTGATATAAGGACTAAGTGATATCATTGTTTGAGTATATAGAATTTTGAGGATTTTGGTATGTGGAAAGTGTTAAATTTTAACTGTATTCATGTTTTCACTAAGTTATTCAAGAGAATACATGATTAAGGACTTTGAATGTTTGGAATGTGACCAACAAAACATATCTTATGATATATGGGGATCGACGATGGTGTTAAATCTCTGGTAATCGTTTTCACTATGTTATGAGAGTAGACTGCAGTATTATGGATAAGCCTAAAGATTGGAATGGATTATGTTGGACATAAGTTAGTATTTTTTAAGGATAAAAGTTTTTTTCGATATTATTGATGGGATGTTATAGTAATGTAGTTTTAGAAAAAGGACAACCTGCAGGACGGGCGACAGCCCATCGCTTCGGACAAGGCTGTGGGAATCGAACCCACAACCAAAGTGAGACTGGCCTTTATCGCCTACCACTGGCCTACAGGAAGTCCCTATTTAATAGAAACTAGTTTTATTATATTAAGATGTATGACATATGATGTATAAGTCCATTTTAGGAACCATATATGATTAATCTCACTATATATCGACTTATGTATATAATTTTTTGCTAACCTTTTGTTTGAGACAGATGGAATGACCCGTCATTCTATCACATGATCTGCTAACACTTCACGAATAACAAATTCAACTTCATTTATTTAAGAGATGAAGTGGAAATTGTTAAAGGCATGAACAACAGTGAGGTTTTACCAAAATAAAGTAAGTATTTATTCTAATTAAAATTCTTTAACTTTAGGGAAATGATCTTGAAAACCAAAAATGTTGTCCTAGTGATCTTATATCTGATGAATCAGATGGTACCTTACATCGTCACAAATTTATGGCTTTGTGATTGCTGGATTTTCCATAGCCATGTTTTCTACCACTCTCCATCAGAACATGATGGTTAGATTTCTCTTCCATATCCATATTTTCACCTATGTGGAAACCCAGTGATTAGTTTATTTGGGTAACCGTTACGTTTCATACTTTTGTTTTTAAAGATTGGTTTTGATATTCCTTTTTACGATGTGGGTTTCTATTAAATAAAATTTCGAATAGTAAACCATTTATAACCCCGACGAATTTCGAGGGCGAAATTCATTTTAAGGGGGGTACAATGTAACAGCTCGAGATTTTATGAAAAATATTCTTTTTAATTTTATTAATGTCTTGTGTTGTACGCTACACCAAAAGTAGCTTACACAACACACATCTTTGACTTGCCTTGCATTACACGCAATCGCAACCTTCCTCGATAGCGTGTGTAGTACGCAATACTGAGTTTCACGAAACAACGATATGCTATTAAAATGATATTAAAACTAGCCGTTATGAATAGTAATAGCCACTTTTTAAATTTTAGAAATTTCATCTCTCAAAATGGACTCAATTTTTGGATTCGTAGTATCGAATTTAGCCTAAGGTGAAATTTTGGTACTTTTCGGATAACTTTCATATTCTGATGAATAGTGAAAATTACTAAATTATAATTAAAAACAACTTTTTAAATCGAAATAATTAATAGTGATAAATTATTAATTTGAGTGGTTTTAAAGTATATTTAGAATATATTTTTACAATTTAATACAATTTTGGTCATTGAATGTAATTTCACATTTAAACGAGACATAATCAAGTGTCAATCTTTTGATAGATATTGTTTCTTAAAAACACGCTATTTGTTTTAACAGCGGGATTTATTTATAAAATTAATTAATGAAACTTCTATGTTATGAATTTGGTAAAATAGACTTCATTTTTGAATTTGGAAAATGAAATATAGCTTAAGATGAAATTTTGGAATTTTTCTGAAAAACGTCAATTTTTGATGAATAGTGAATCTACTAAGTGGTAGTTAAAAAACTGAATTTTTCATAAAACTTAATTTTACCGCTTCTGTGAATGGAATTTCAAAAATCCGAGAGACACGGTTGATGTGAGTAAGTAAAATGTGGTTCAAAGAGATGAAAATAATTTTTGGTGAATAGTAACTTTTTACTTTTATTTACCACGATTAAAAGTAAATAGGGTAATTAAGGGTAAGAATGATATTAATATTACCCTAACACATGTCCTAATTCTATTGGACAAGTTTATCTCGACCAAAAACAACCTTAAGTGTAAAATATTATCATTTAGGCCCACTTGGATTAGATTAGGACATTTATTATTATTTAATTAAAAGAAGAGTTAAAAGAGTTAAAATCAAAGTATATTTACTAAAACATTTTTAATATAGGGTTGTACATACGATAAATTCGATTGTAAAAATTCATTAGAAAGCTAAAACGATTTCCTACATGATGGTTTTTTATTTGTAATTTTTAGACATCAAATATGTTAATTTATTAATGACACAAAGATGATGCAGTAATTATCTTATTAATGAAATATTGACATAATTGATATTATAAATACCAAAATAAATGTAATTTAAGACTTTTTATGAATTCCAATAATTTTCTAGGTTACTATGATATATTAGTGTTGATTTAATCAACTTTTTTCGAACATATAATTCTGTTATGACTTTCAAAAAAATTATATATCAAATAGTGTCAAAATTGACACAAAATAGTTTTTAAATCAAATATTATATTATTAATTGTTATTTTATTCCTAAAAATCTAAGGTTCGGCCAAATGACTTAGATAAGGATATAAGTATTAATAATATACAATTTGGGGTTCATTTGGCATGTTATAGTAAGTGTATTAACCATATAGTGAAAGAAAACAAAAAGACACGGTAAAAGTTAAATTATTTAACTTAGAGTTAAATCTAATTGATAAGGTTAAAATAATACCCTAAACTTGTCTAAATCCTATTGGATGATAGGATTTAGACCCATCCCCACTTTAGATTCTAAATAATACCCTTTCTAACCTTTATAAACCGATTTTGACTTTAATATAAAATAATATTTTGAGATATTCCTAAGGTGCCCCTCTCCTCCCTTATAAAAGGGCACCTCCTCCCCCTCCTCCTCACACCAATTTGAGCACTCAAGATCGGCCAACCCCTGCCATTTTCTCCTATCCACTTCCCTAGAATAATCCTAGAGGTCCTGGTCTTCTTCAAAGTCCAATCTTAGTTCCCTAAGTGGAGGATTGAAAGAGGCGTTCCAAAGAAGAGGTAATATCCATTACCGATCTTTTCAATTTCTTTCTTCTTCAACTTCTTCTTCTTTAGTTGTTTCATTATAAAGTAATAACATCAGTATTACTTACATACTTATATGTTATTATAAATATGAAACAACCCTAATTCACTATCTATCCATCCTACGGAAAAATGAAATCACCGCGCGTGCGTACGTACGGAATACCGTCTCCACGCCGTGGTGTAATCTATTTTCCACCATCACCTTACAAGGATGGGTATAATGGTGTAATGCGTAACTATTTATGATTATTATAATATAATATTGATACTGAAATAATATATATATACTCAAATACAATTCCACGATCATAGGAACGATATCTTCACTCGTGCGTACGTACGGAATACCGTCTCCACGATGTGATGCGACTCGTTCTACATGATCATCATTACATAGTAATTATATAAATGAATTGAATGAATAAATATGATATATGTTACATCAATACCATTCTGGATATAAGGTATCTATAACCTTAAAAGAATAATAAGAATTTATTCGGAAAAACACGCATAAGAACAAAAGGCAATAAGGACCCGAGTAACAAGTAACAATGAAATATTGCTAACAAGAAGCTAAGAATATAACCATATATGATATCATATCAATATGTATGATTCTGGAATAAGTCAATAACATTATTTAAACCATTATACAGGAGCTTCGGACACGTACAAAGCAAATCAGACCTAAGGTAAGGGAAATATCACAATCTCATTTTTATCCGAGATTGTTTATACTTTAGTATTTAATGGGGTGTATTTTATCATCCACATCCATGTTTCCTGAATATGTAATAATATTTCCATCCACCTACAATTATTTAAATCCAATTTTACCCTTCGGTGAGTTTTTAGTAAAGAATATGAAAGGAATCTTTTGTCGTTTTTTCGTACGAGGTACTTTTTGACTTTTCTGAAAAAAGTACGAAGAGTGTTTTTTTAACTTATACGGCATGAATGGATTTTTAAAACATTATTTCCAAGAAACATCCTTTACAAGTTTTCATGTTTATTTTTAATCAACTTCTTTTATTTTAAAGTCGTATGACATGTTATGAAAGGAAAAATGTTTTTGAATTAGAAAGGATATTTTCCTCAAGAATGAAGTTCAAGTGCATTATCAAAATTATATTCCATCTAAGATAATATAGTGTTCTGTTTTTATCCCTATTATTACATTGATTTGATTATGTTGTGAGGGAATTATTTTATTGAAGTCATTTACCTTATATTATTTGTTTTATGATGTCATGATGTTTCAACAATCCCATTTTTGTTACATGTGTTATGCGATGATGTATGATTTATGATTATGTGGCACACATAAGAAAGGATTCATTATAAGATGGGTGGGACCTATATCTCCCTCCAATGCATTGGGTAAAGATTTTATATCTCATGAGATAGACAGGGCTGGAACGGTAGGTTATACCGGTTAAGTGAAACAGGACTGGAACGAGGGTGACTCGGTTCAGAAAGGGACTTTGTCCACTAAGATAGTCTTGGAAATGAGTCATGACTAACAAGAAATGATTTTCCATGATTATGTGTGAATGCCACAAAGTTTCAAGTTTCATGTTATGATTATGGGGATCTCATTTTCACTTCTATGATTTGTTCCATGTTAAGATATTATGATCTCTTTTGCAGGTTATGATTTTCAAAAAGATATGATATGATTTTCATTTCCATTATTTTCCCTTGCCGAGCATTTGAGCTCACCCTTTTATGTTTTCTTTTCCCCAGGATATAAAGAAAGGTTTTAGGTAAAAAAAATGTAAGATCTTTATGGGAGATATTGATGATCTTTCACCACGATTAGAAGATTACGTTCCGAGTTTCCAAAGACACTAAACTATTACGATCCTTGTGTGTGTGTTTTTGTTATGTACCAAGTATTCCGCAAAAGTAATGTAATGTCCATGTACGTCAAGATTCGGGTCTCTACAGATACCATTGTTTCTCCCAAAAATAAAGGTCACAAATCATAAAAGGATTCTAATATTTTATGGGAACCATTTTTAGCTATGGAAGAATCAGATGCAACACTAATTTCCATATATGGGAATGGATGTGTTTACAACAACATTTCACGATATAATAATAGATATTAATAGTGAGGTTTTATCAGAAGCTAAGTGAAGAGAATTGGATGTTTACTCCAAGAGAATAATTACATTAGGGGGATCCCTATCAAATCATATATATACCAATGTGATTTCATGAAAAACATCACATTCCATGTTGGAAAATCTATTGAATATATATGAAAGAGATAAAAAGGTAAGAGGGGGAAAGATGCATGCTCTGTGGAAAAAGTATGATGATTTTAGAATGAACCTAAATGACTTTTTTGTTGAATTATTTGACTAGGTAAATATTTATTGGGAAGATATGTGTGGTCTTGGAGATTTAATTGAATTCTTAAACATCGTGAACGCATTTTAAGGAAACTTTCACCCCGGTTCAATCTGAATGTTTTAGTACTAGAAGACAAAGATATGAAATATCTGACACTGGACAATTTTCACAGTACCTTGGTTGCATATGAAATGAGGATCGACAATAATGAGGCTATGGAAAAGGGGAAATCTAAGGAGGTGGAATTCAAGGCCATAAAGAAGCTCACCATTGAATATTCTCAGGAAGATGATGATATTGATGAGGTGATGTTAGTTCTTTGTTCAAATTTTCAAACAGGAAAAAGGAATATTCAAAAGGGAACTTACATAGGCTTGTTTTTGAGGTGGAAAGGATGGAAACCATGCAGAAAGGTGACCCATGAAGATCCATGAAAATAATGAGGATGAGGCAGAAATTCCAAAGAAGTGCTCTTCAGCCTTTGTGGAAGGCAAGAAAAAATTCAAGAGAAATTTCTTTAAAAAAAGAATCCTATTTCACAAGAATGTGATAGTTCGAATGAGTATGAGGTTGAGGATAATGAAGAGATAGAGAACTGAAAAGATCGTGGAGAAAATGTGATGGTGGCCTTTGTTGGTAATACATAGAAAAAAGAAGAAACAAACAATGATGAAGAAGAATAAGTTGAAGGAAGAGTTGACATGGAGGATGAATTAAAAGAAACTATGGGATAGATATATTTTCAAAGAGAAAAAATGAAGAAATACAACAAGGTGGTACATGATTCCAAACTCCACATGCAACAGCAGGAAGAAGATATGTCTGAGCTGGTAAAAGATATAAAAAAACATAGGTCTTCTAGGTTAGCTTTCTCAGAAAATGTTGATTGAAAAAGCCCAAGGATGAAGAACATAAAAGGTAGATCGATGGTATGAATAACACTATGAATGATAAAGTCAAGCATAAGAAAGAACTTTAAAAAGATGTTATTGGTTTGTGAAAAAAGATTAAGGATCAAGAATAACATTTGACTCATGTTGTGAAAAATGGAAAGAAGATCACTCGGAAAACCGAGAATCTGAATAGTGGAGAATAATAGTTATGTATAAAGGAAGCATCAATTATTTTCATATGCTAGGCCTAATGTGGGGAATGAAAGAAACAAAAAAGATGTGAAAAGTGAATTTAGAATGCAATCACTATTTTTTAGATTGAAGGTTGGTTTGAGCACAAAGAAGAATCAAAATATTTAGAGATACCAAGGGGAAACTAGTAGTGCAGTAGTGACATGCATGAATACAACCTATATTTGGTGTTATTGTTGTATAAGGATGGGACATTTACAATATGTGTGTTCCATAGCCAAAAGATACCGAACGTAACAAGAGAAACAGTAGAAGACAAATAGAGTTCGATATAATAGAACATCCTTTGAAGTATAATGATTTTTGTATAGAGAATTTGGGAACCTGGCCATATATTGTACATTGACCATGTAGTGAAATGTTCTATGTAAGTATCATAGTAGTCACAAGTATCAAATCAACAAACCAAAAAATAATTGGAAAATTTAAAATTGGTTTGCAGCTCTACAGGATGAAGTTGGGCCATCGTAGTCGGAGGAAGATCATGTTATTCAAATTACACCAAATCTGAGTTCAAAGACATGGAAAAAAGGAAAATGATGGGAAGGCAGTGGTCGCAGAAATTTCCCTTAAAACATCAGATCATTCTAGTGTATGGATCGTTGACAGCGGTTTCACCTCTCAAATGATATGTAATAAGGATATTGTCATATGCATAAAATATGAAAAAGAAAGAGTTTTCATGTTTGGAAACGATGAAGGCCTGATGATTATTGGCTCATGAAAGGCTTGGTTTGGAGGAAAAAAGATGAGATGTGCTGATGTATTGGTATTAGAATATATTAGTCACAATTTGCATAGTGTCAGCCAACCATGTGACTTAGATAACACTATAAGGATTACTAAGAAGATGTTTATTGTGAAAGGAAGAAATGGTGAAGTTGTTCTATTGGGAAAAACAATAGAGGGAAATCTATTCCTTGTAAGTGTAGGAGAAGGTATGTGTTTTTTTCTAGAATAGAATAAAACAAGTTGTGGCATAAATGACTTGGTCATCTATGCCAACCTTCCCTGGAAGGTATGGTTAAGTGTGATGCAGCTAGAGACCTCCCTAAGATAGTATGTGATCGTACTCAAATGTGTGATCCATGCCCAAAAAGGAAGATCATCAAAAATACCTATCAATCCAAGAAAAAAAGTTAATAATAGTGCTTGAATTGGTGCATGTTGATGTTTGTGGGCCTATCACACGAAGGGAAATTGATGTAAATTGGTACTATGTTGTTTGCATAGATTAATATAGTAGAATGTCATGGTTATTTGTTATTTCCTATAAGTCAGATGTGTTTACCTTCTTCAAGAAGTACTGGAGGGAGTGAAAAAGGATGAATGGACATCAAATTCTAATGATTCATACCCATAGTTGTATGGAATTCACAAACAGCCAGGTGGAAGACTATATCAAGAAACATGGTATGAGACATCATGTTTCTTTAGTGAGAACTTTCCAATAGAATGGAGTAGTTTAAAGGAGAAATCACATCATCAACAACATGTACAGAACTATACTTATAAAAAAAATACCTACCAGAGAAGTTCTGCAAGGAAGAAGTGTTGAAATTGGTCTACATTTCTAATAGAGCTATATTGTGTTTGAAGGAAGAATATAATACATATGAGATTTGGTATGTAAGGAAGACAACAGTGAAATAATTTCTAGCCATTGGAATTAAGTGTTTTATCCTTCACAAGGATTAACAAATGAAATTTGAGTCGCTTGGAGATAAAGTAAAATTTGTGGGCTACTCACGAAAAATGAAATAATAAAAATGCTTTAACAAGAGGCTGGGAAAAGTAGTTGAGGGAAATTATATAAGTGTTGTAAAAAATGAGGACAATAGTCAAAAGCACATTGAACAGTTTCTTGATGAAACTGGTGAAGAGGAAAGTAACATAGGATTAGAAGAAGTGGTTGATGCTAATTCAGAAGAAGACACTAATGATGAGTATGAGGAAGAAACTTATCTATCTGCACAAAAGACAAGGAGTCTAGTTGAAATTGATAGGAAGAATACCATTGTTGGTCAGTCATCTCCCGTTCAGACAAGAAGAATGAAATCACTACATCAGACATCATTCATATCTCAGTTAGAGCCTAAATGATTTTCTAATGCAGGTGAAGATAAAAAATTGGTTCAAGATATGAATGAAGAGATATATCACATTGAGAAGAACCAAACATGAGAGATTTTTTCAAGGCTAACAGATAAGAATCTCATTGGGACAAAATTAGTCTATCATAACTAAATTAATGAATATGGAACAGTGATTCAAAAAAATCATGACTACTATGAAAAGGATACTCCCAAATAGAGGGAATAGATGTTGATGATACATTTTCAACAGTTTCATGGCTAAAGATGATTAGATAATTTTTATCCATAGTTGTGAATCAAATGTTCAAAGTGTTCCAGATGGATATCACATCTGCATTCGTGCATGGGGATCTATAGGAAGATGTGTATATTTAGAATCCAGATGATTTTCTCATTAATGAGGACGATAAAAACGTTTTTTCAACTAAAGAAGGTGTTATATTGGCTGAAACAATCACCAAGAGCATGGTACGCAATGCTTGATCAATATTTGAGTAAGCTTGGTTTCCATCATGGTGGAGTTGATTACAATCTCTATATCAACAACTATAGTAATCGAAGGATGATGATAATGTTTTATGTCGATGACATAATATGTTGTGGATCAGATGATTCTCAACACAGATAGTTTTTCAAATTCATGAAAAGTGTGTTTGATATGTCATTGATTAGAAAGCTAGCATTTTTCCTTGGTTTAAAAGTTTTACAATTCTGGAATGGAACTTTCATTTCTCAATCCAAATATTCCAAAGATATTTTTAGAATATTTGTAATGGAAATGACAAGGAGATGAAGACTATGGTTACTATCCAGATGAAATTATCGAAAGATGATGATGGAAAGGTAGTTAATATCCCAGAATATCACAGATTATTGGAAGATTACTGTACAAAACAGGGATGATGCCTGATATTATTTCCAACACATGCCAAGCAGTGTGATATCAAGGAAATCATAAGTAAATCTCCATGTTTTAAGTGATAATAATACTTTGGTATAAAAAAGGAATTGTGGATTTCAGCATGATGTATAATGAAAAATCCCATCCATAGTTGTTGGGATATACATTTGCAGATTATGCCAGTTCATTGTAAGACAAGAAATCAACGTTAGGGGGTGATTTTTATCTTTCTATATTGTGTATTTCTTGGATAATCAAGATGTAAGATTACATTTCATTGAGAACTGTGGAATGTGAGTATATTGCGGCCACTCTAACCTACAATATATTATTGTGGATAAAGAAGGAACTTGATGATATGGGTGTTGAAGTGATGTCTTCATTCGGAATCCAGTGCAATAACTCAAGTACTATAAATCTCATCAAAAATCATGTACATCTTTCAAGGACAAATAACATTGAGATAAAGTATCATTTTATCAAAGATAATGTAGAGTAGAAAATCGTGAAGTTTTATTATGTGGAAACAGAACTATAAGTTGTAGACATTCTGACAATGGCCTTACCCATGGAAGCCTTTGAGAGGCATTGAATGGCTCTAGAAGTTCAATCAACTCCCCACACTTGAAAATTGTGGTTGTGGACCCCTTCTCCCCAAGGTATGGTGTGTTTTTCCTTAATGTGCATATTTTTATTCCCTACTCTATTGCTGATAACAATGGAGTGACCGTTGGGTTCATTACTAAACGGGGAGAAATAGTTCCTTAAGGGGGGTAAAATATTATTAAATGAGGGATAAACTGTCTTAGTCAAAGACATAGAGAGAAGTTGACAGGTGGAGCTGTGAGATAATAGTTGAGAAGCAAAATAGTGGAAGTAAGTGTTTTAAATATAACGATGCTTGAAGTGATCAATAAAATTTAATATATCACACCAGTTAAGGTTCATGATGAAATAATTTTATTGGTATCAGTATGGTATTAACGGTTTGTGTCCGAAATGAAGAGATTCATTAATGAACTATTCATACTACTTTTTTTTCTCATAGCGATAATTTCTCACGTGGGATTAGAGTATGTGGTGAGTGAATCTTAAGACACTATCTGAATTACAAGTGGGGAATAACGGTGGATGATGGAAGGGGATTTAGTGAGGAATCAAAGTACAGATAATCATTTTGATAAGTGTTGTCAACAAAACTGAAGGGGAATATTTTTTGAAAAAATATATTTAAAGGTAACATTGCATCATTTCTGTGTTGGTTGTGATTGTTGACAATGCAGGATTTCGTTGTGAGTTGTTGAGAAATGGAGATTTTTTTGACAATCCTTTTTGACAAAGAGACATAAAAAAGTATGATTTCATCAAAATATGGAAAAAACATGAGTATCGTAATGATGGGATTAATTAACTGTATTTCACGAAGACAAGAAGAATGTTGATGGGGTTATTCTTGATTACAACAAGAATTGTGAATAGAATAAGAGAATAGATTTTCAAGAGAGAATTACAACAATGAAGAGCATTGCGAGTGGAGCATCACCGTGGAACAAAGGATTTGATGGAATTATTTGAAATTTCGTTGAGATTCATGAATCAAAAAAAATATCCATGGTGATTTTTGAAAGAGAGTAAATTTTGAAGTAAATTTTAGGGATTTAGGATTTTAAATGATGTGGTGCTAACATCGCACGGAAGGTTCTCGAGTTGGGGGAATCAATTATAAATAGTCCTCAACCCCCTCAAGATAAGGAGAGAGTTTTAATAGAAATATTCATAGCTCTCAAATCTCAAATATGGTTTTTGAAGGTAGTGTGCTTTATGAAATATAGGAGCTTCGTGAGGGCTAATATAGCTCTTCAAAAGTGGTGTGTTATACGTTGGCTCAGTGAGCATCGTCAAAGAAGTAGCTTTACGATGGATTGATCTCTTCGATGTCCTATGATTTGAGAAGTCTTGATCTCTAGTAAGTCATGATCTCTACGAAGCAGTGTTCTCTGCAAAGTAGTGAGTTCTGTGAAGGTGTGTTCTTTGTGAAGAAGCATGGATTTTACGTAGGCTTGTTTGGGAATTTTGAATGTGGGAGATTCGTGAAGTAGGGAGCTTTGAAAATGTATTTACAAAGCCGGTTACCTAGTAATTTATAGATATGGGGTATTAATCATTGGATGAAACATGGAATTCAATAGTGTATCTACATACATCAGAGGATACATTCATTATTGATAATGATGATACCTACAAGTCTATAAAATGTGAGTTGGTCATCTTAAGAAGCAGTTTTCTCCCTTCAGTTGAGAGAACAGTGTGTTCTAAAATTGTAAGTGGTTATAAATCATGAGGGATAGTGATTCCACTTCGAACTTGTAAACTGTAGTGCACTTATAATGTATTTGGTACATCAACACATCGTTGGTGTATGCTCCTTGGACATTGCCCAGTGAGGGTGAACCATGTAAATTTCATGTGTCATGTTCAAGCTTTAATTTTTGTTCAAACTCTACACTGGGAATGAGATATTAGATATTTTTGTTAAACAATGAAACAATATCAAAGGGGCAGTTGTTTTAATTTTTCATACCCAGATTCACCCCCTCTCTTAGGGTATCCAGACCAGTGGACAGTACAATAGGTATCATAGGGGTTGATATCAGGGTTTCTCTCTCAAATGGATGTCAGAAATCTGAAAGGGATTCCAATACTCGACGAGAACAATTTTCAGTTATAGAATAATCAGATGCAACACTATTCTGATCTCTTGGAATTGATGTGTTTACAGCAGCAATGCACGATATAATAGATGATATTAATTGTGATGTTTTATTAGAAATCAAGAAATGATAATTGGATGATTATACCAAGGGAATAAATTCTTTATAGGGATCCCTATCCAATTCTATATATACCAAGGTGATGTCATGAAAAACATCAAATTCCATGTGGAAAAATATATTGAATATATATGAAGGAGATACAAAGGTTAGAGAGGTAAATCTGCCAGTCATATAGAATAAGTATTATGATTTGAGAATGAACCTGAATGATTTTGTTGATGAATTCTTTGATAGGGTAAATATTGATGTCGAAGATATGTGAGCTCTTAGAGAATTAATTGAAGACATAATGATCATAAAGCACATATTAAGGAAAATTCCACCTCCGTTCAATACAAATGTTTCAGTACTGGAAGATAAAGATTAGAAAGATCAGACACTGGACAATTTTCAGAGTACCTTGGTTGCATGTGAAATGAGGAACAATGATAAACAGGTTGTGGAAAATGTGAAATCTAAAGTGGTGGTATTCATGTCCACAAAAAATATAACCATTGAAGATTCTCGTGAATATGAAGATGATGATGAGGGGATGTCATTTATTTCTTCATATTTTCAAAGAGGAAAAGGAAAGATCAATGGGAAAATTCCACTGGCTTGTTTTGGATGTGGAAAGGTTGGACACCTTGTTGTAAGGTGCCCCATGATGTTCCAAGATGATGATAAGGATGATACCAAAATTCCCAAGAATAATTATTCAACCCATGTGAAAGGAAAGAAATAGTTCAAGAGAAATTTCATTAAGAAGAAGCATCTTCTCTCACAAGAATGTGACAGTTTGGATGAGTCTGAGGTTGAGGAGGATGAATAAATAGAGAACAAAAAAGAACATGGAGAAAATGTTACGGTGGAAGCTGTCGGTAGTACTATGAAAAAGGAAGAAATTGACATTGATGAAGACAAATATGTTTAAGGAAGAGTCAACATGGAAGATGAATTATAAGAATATCATGAAAAGATAGATGTTTGGAGAGAAAATCGAAGAAGGAAAACAACATGGTACATGATGCCAAACTCTACATGAAACAGTAGGAAGAAGAGAAGTCTGAGATGATAAAAGAAATTGAAAAACATAAGTCTTCTAGGTTAGAGAGCTCAAAAAATGTTGATGGAAAAAATCTCATGGTTGAAGAATAGAATAAGGAGGTCGATGGCTGAATAAAACTGTGAAAGATAAATTCATGTTTATCGAAGAAGCTAAATGATAAGTTTTCAGTTTGCGGAAAAAATTTAAGGATCAAGAAAAAAAATGACTCATGTTGCGACATCAGGAAAGCAGATCACTTAGAAAACCAGGAAGTTGAAAGTGGAGCATAGTAGTACTTCAGAAAGGAAGCATCAATTATGTTTAGATGTTAAGGCTGATGTAGGGCTTGACCGAAAACAAAAAGCTATGAAAAGTGATGTCAGACCATATGCACTAGTTCTGAGATTGAAGGTTTATTTGGGAACAAATCAGAATCGAAATATTCAGTGATACCAAGGGTAAACTAACAGTGTAGATGTTACATGCAGTATTTCACCCTATATCATGGGTTATTATTGTGGAATGATGGTACATTCACAATATGTGTGTTCCATAGCCAAAAGATACCAAAAGTCGCAAGAGCAATATTGGCAGCCAAAAAGAGTTTGATATTATAGAACAACCTTTGAGGGACATTGCTATCGGTGAGGAGAATTTGGGCACATGGGCAGATATTCTACATCTAATGTGCTAAGGAATGTGCCAAGGTAGAATCATAGTAGTTGCAAGTGGAAAATCGACAAACCAATAGGTGAGTTATAATATCAATATCGGTTTGTATCTCAGTAGGATAAATTTGTGCCGTCGCACTCTGAGGAAGATCAAATTTTTAAAACTACACCAAATGTGAGGTCAAAGACATGGATCGAAAAGAAAAAGGCTTAGAAGTCAGTGGTGGAAGAAATTTCCCTTAAAGCATTAGACCATTATCGTGTATGGATCATTGATTGCGGTTGCACATCAGACAAGACATGTAATAAGGATCTTTTCATATGCATAAAATATGACAAAGAAAGAGTTAGAATGTTTGGAAATGATGAATCCCATAATATTTTCAGGAAAGGTAGATTTTGGGGAAATGATGTGAGACGTGCTGATGTTTTAGTAGTAGAAGGTCTTAGTAACAATTTTCCTAGTGTCATCCAACTATGTGACTCGGGGATTTATATAAGGTTTAATAAGAAGGAGTGTATTGTAAAAGGAAGAGATAGTGCAGTGGATCTATAGGGAAAAATAATAAAGGAGATTCTCTACCTTGTAATTAGAGAAGAATATATATGTTTTTTCATATAAGAATAAATCAAGCAGTGGTATAAACAACATGGTCATATATGCCATCCTTCCCTGGAATATCTGGTTAAGTGAGATGTTTCTAGAGACCTTCCCAAGTTATCAAGGGACATACTCATATGTGCGATGAATTCCAACAAGGTATGATCATTAGAAAGATGTATAAGGAAAATGAAAATAAATTAAAAAGAGTGATCTAATTGATGCATGTTGATGTTTGTGGGCCTATCACACCAAGATCAATTGACAGAAAGAGGTACTAAATTCTTTTCATTGATTACTATCGCATAATAGCATGGGTTTTTGTTATTTCCCATATGTCTGATGTGTTTAGATGCTTAAAGTTGTACCAGAGGGAGTGATAAAGTATGCTTGGATAGAAAATTCTGAGGTTTCATTCTGATAGTGGATTGGAATTCTCAAACAGTCAGGTGGAAGACTATATTGAGAAACATTGGATAAGGCATCAAGTTTCCTCAGTGAGAACTCCCCAACTAAATGGAGTGGTTGAAATTAAAAATAAAATCACCAAAAATATGGATAGAATTATTATTATAGAAAAATACCTACACGAGAAGTTCTAGAAGGAAGTAGTGTTGACAACGATCTACATTTCAAACATAGCTCTTTTGTGTCCAAAGGAAGAAATGACAATTTATGAGAAGTGGTATAGAAAGAATCTAACTGTAAAATACTTTATAATAATTACAAGTAAGTGATTTTTCATCAACAAGGAGAAACATGGGAAATTTGAGCCGTGTGAAGATGAGGTAATATTCCTTGGCTACTCAGTAAAAAGAAAATCATACAAATGCTTTAACAAGAGATGAGAAATGTAGTTGAGAGTGATGATGTAACTGTTATGGAAAATGTAGATAATACTCAACAGCAAAGAGAACAGTTTCTTGATGAATGTGATGAAGAGGAAAGTGACACATGAGGATAAGAAGTGGTTGATGCTGATTCAGAAAAATTCACTGATGATGAGCTTGAGGAAGTAAAATTTGTATTTTACTAGAAGTCAAGGAGTTGATATTAAATTGGAAGGCAGCATATCATTGGTTATTAGTCAAATATTTTTCAGATAAGAATAATGAAATCACTACAGAAGAAATCATCACTATCATAGGTAGAGCCTACATGCTTTTATGATTCATGTGAAGATTAATATTTGGTTCATGATATGACTGAAGAGCTAGATCCGATTGAGAAGAACCAAACGTGGGAGATTGTTTCGAGGCTAACAAATAAGAATTTCATCGTGACTGAATGGGTCTATTGCAATAAGATGAATGAATATAGAACAATTATTCAAAAAAATCACAACTACTGTTCAAAATATACTCCCAGATAGGGGGAATAGTTGTGGATGAGACATTTTCACCAGTTGCAAGGCTAGAGACAATCAGATTATTCCTAGCCATAACAGTTAAATGAAAGTTAAAAGTGTTCTAGATGGATATCAAATCTTCATTCAGGAATATGGTTCCGGAGGAAGAAGTGTATATCCAACACCCAAATAGTTTTCTAAATAATGAGGATGAGAATATAGTTTTTCGGCTTAAGAAGGCATTATATGGGTTGAAACAAGCACCAAGAGCATAGAACTCAAGGCTTGATCAGTATTTGAAGAACCATGGTTTCCAGTGTGGTGAAGTTGATTAAAATTTCTATATAAAGAAAAATAGTAATCAAAGGATGATGGTTCTATTTTATGTCGATGAAATAATATTTTTTGGATCAGATGAAACTCAGTGTAGACACTTTTCAGAATTCATGAAAAGTGAGTTCAAAATGTCAATGATAGGAGAGCTGACATTTTTCCGTGGTTTATAGGTGTCACAAGGGGGGAATGAAACGTTCATTTCTCTATCCAAATATGCCAAGGAGGTTATAAGAAGATTTATAATTGAAAATTCCAAGGAGATGAAGCCTCTGGTTGCTACTCAGATGAAATTAACGAAATATTATAATGGCATGGCAGTTAATACCACAAAATATAGGCATGTTATTCGAAGTTTATTGTACCTAACAAATAACAAAACCTGATATGTTTTTCACCACATTCCAAGCAGTGAGATATCATATAAACCTCAAGGATATACAAACGATTTCAATGAAAATAATACTTCGTATATCAAAGGAACTATTGATCTCGTCTTGATTTATAGTGACAAATCCCAGCAAGAGTTGTTGCAATATATAGATTCAGATTGGGATGTTTTAGCAGATGAATGAAAATCATCTTTCGGAGGTGATTTTTATCATGGTGGATGTTTATTTCTTGGCTAGTCAAGAAGAAAGATTAAATTTCATTGGACACCGTAGAAGCTGAATATATTATGACCACTAAAGCATGCACACAGTTATGGTGGATGAAGCACTAACTTGATGATATGGGTGTTGAAGTGAAGTCTCTGATCAGAATCTAATGCGATAACTCAAGTAATATAACATCAACAAAAATAAAATCTATCACCCAAGGTCAAAATATATTTAGATAAAGTATCATTTTATCAAGGTGAGGTTGAGCAGGGAATCATGAAGTTTGAGTATGTGCCTGCTGAACTAAAGGTTCCAAAAATTATGACAAATTCCTTACCAAGGAAGATTTTGAGAGGAATTTACTAGCTCTGAGAGTTCATCCGACTCCCCGCACATGACAAAGTGTGGTTGTAGACCCCCTCTCCCGGAGGTATGGTGTTTATTCCCTAATGTGTTGATATGTATTTTCTACTCCTTTGAATACCACAAAGAAGTGAGATTTGGGTATGTTGGAAAATGGAAAAAATAGTTCTTTAAGGGGGGGAGAAAATGTGGTTAATGATGGGAGAAAATGTCTTATTCAAAGACATGTGGAGAAGCTGTCAGGTGGAGCAACGAGATAGGGGAGAGAAATAAGATAAGGGGAGTATGAGTATTAAATATAATGATTCTTTAAGTGATCGGTCAAAGATTAGATATCATGATAGTTATGGTTCATGATGAAGTCAGTTTATTGGTATCATTATGGTTTCAATGGTTGGTGTCCGGAATTAAGTGATTCATTGATTAACTTTTCATACTTCTCATGTTTCTCACACCAAGAATTGCTCATGTGGGATTAGATTATGAGGTGAGTGTATAATTATTCACTATCTGAATTCCAAGAGGTGAATGATAGAGGATGATGAAAGGAGATAAAGTGAGGTATGAAAGTTCCAAGAATCATTTTGAGAAGAGTTTTCAACAAACCCAAAGGGGGATATTGTTGTGAAAAAATCTCTCAAGGTAATATTGCAGCATTTTTGGGTAGGTTTTGATTGTTGAGAATATAGGTTTTTATGGTGAATTGTTGACTTGAATATATTTTCTTGACAATCCATTTTGAAAAATATCCATGAAAAAGGAAGAGATGACTTAGAGGTAGTACAAAATTTCATATATAATGTGGCTCCATTTTCTAGTGTTTTCCAAATTTTTGGGGGTCCAAAATTTTGGATTTGGTGAGCATCGTGAAGAGTGGATATCATTGATGATATCATCAAAATATAGAAAAGGAATTAGTTTGTTGAATATGGGATTCATAAAGTGGATATGAAGAATACATGAATAATGATGATGGTGTTCTTCGCTATTACGACGAGCTTCGTGAATGGCATAAGAGAAGAGCTTTGCAAGAGAGCATTGGGGCGGTGAAGAGCATTGCAAGTGAAGCATCATAGTGGAACAAGGCATTTGAGATATTTCTTCATGATTAATATTAGCTTCACGAATGATAGGAGGTTCGCAGAGGCAATGTGCTTCACGAATGATAGGATCTTCATAGAGGATAATCTAGTCCCGCGAATGAGGTGTGTTCGGTGTTAGCTCAGTGAGCTTCATGAAGGATGTATCATTGCGAAGACCTCTTCTTTTTGAAGTCTTGAGCTTTGTGAAGGATTGATATTTGAGAAGTAGTGTGCTCTCTGAAGTAGTGGGATCTGCAAAGGTGTGTGCATTGTAGAGAAGTAGGGAATTCCTGAAGTCTTGTTTTGTGTTTTGTGAAATTGGGAGCTTCGCAAAGTATGGAGATTTGAGAAGGTATTTCCAAAGGTTGTTACCCATAAATTTGTGGAAAAGGGGAATTCACCATTGGATAAATCATGTACTTAAATATAGAATCTATATACATCGTAGTATGCATTGATTAGTGATAATTATGTGACCTACAGGTCTATAAACTATAAGTGGATATTTTCAAGAAGGAGGGAGCTCACATCAGTTGAGAGAGCAATGAGTTATCAAATTTTAAGTGGTTTTAATCTAGGAGGGATAGTGAGTCCCCATCGAACATGTAAACAGTAGTGGGATTATAGTGGATTTGATAAAGCATCACATAGCTGGTGTATTCTCCTTGGACATAGCCTAATGAGGGTGAACCATGTAAAAATTTTCTCTCATGTGAAGGCTTTAATTTTTGTTCATACTCTACATAGGGAGGAGAGAATAGGGAGTTTTGACTAATGGAAGAACATGATCAACGTGGATGTTGTTTTATTCTATCATATAATGATCCACCCCCCATTAAGGTATCTATCCTAGGGGACCTAACACTTTATAATATTACAAGTTCATTTTCAAACAAATTTGTTTCATTAAAAATTGTGTGGCATTTTATGAAAACAATACTTTTTCCTAGAAATTATATTCTAACCAAATATTATTTAAAATTCATGTCTCAAATGTTAACATTATTTTAATGGATATATTTTTTTAAGTATCTATTCTCTATTATTCCTAGGTTTATTTTATTTTTATAATGGAATTATAATTATGAAACACATTTCTTTCCATGGGCTATGATATGATTGAATGATGGTTATAAAACCCCTTTCATTTATTGGGTTCTGATATGATAAATCATTTATGTTTTTATTAAAAACAAATTTTCGGTTTCCGTTATGTGATGGGTGGGACCATTATCTCCCTCTAATAAATTGGGCAATGATAAACGTTTTATGATATTAAATGAAATACAGGAGGACATCCGAATCCTAAAACAAGTAGGAACATGGGAAGGCATCCCATGTCTGAATCAAGAGGGTACATAACAATGAATACCAAGCCCAAAGTAGGTATGTAGGTTGTTAGCCTAAGACAACCATGTTACAGATATCAGGGAAGGTATCATTGACTTCAGGTTTTTATGGTTTTTTATATTCCATAATTCTATTCCTATGTAATTCTTTCATTTTTATGCTCTTGATTTATTTAAGATTAATTTTTTATGAACATCAAATCATTATTCCATGATTCATGTTTATAATCTTTGATATGTGGGGAATGATCCTCAAATTACCATGAACATGTTCTCCTACCCTTATGTTCTTGATATGCTTAACAATTTCCATTATTTACACTTAATGGGAATTTTTTATCACCCATTTGTCATGATTCCCTTCCTGGTGTAATAAAAAAAGATATATAAGTTGAATTAATATGGGAGAAGATCACTATGGAAAACATTGAATAGGTTTTACTGGGTTAGAATATTTTTGTTTCGTCTTGCCAAAGTCACTAAACAAATAATGTCTTTGGGAATTTGTTTTTTAATGTTTTATATATTCCAGGAAAGTGATTTAATTTCTATGTATTCCAAAATTGAGTTGTTATAATTGGAATTATATAAAATGTTTAGTCATCCTTTGGAAACTATAATGACAAAGATTTTGTGATATCCTGAGGTATTTTTCTATGGATACGTATATGGAAGTCTCTATGGATAAGTCTACGGATGGATAAATGTATAAGAAAATTTCATTGAATTTTGGTGAAGGATAGTGTGAGTGGGGTTTATAAGAATGAAATAACAATCTGGATACTAGAATTATATGTGGATATAGCATAGATATACATAGGGTAACAACTCCAAAAAATCTGTTTCAAGACAAACTTGATCATAACCAGGTAAATGAAAATGGGCCTTGTTGTACACCTAGTTTGACACTCTCTAAGGATATGCTTTGGAAATTAACAAATTCATCACTAACCGTCATGAAGGATTAAAATAGAATTTGGGTATGAATAACCTAATAACAACCTAATGTTTCATTGATTTAATATGCTATCATAATTTTGACATCCTATAATTATTTTTTAATTACTGTGTGGTTACTCGCTATGATAATTGTTTATTACTCTATGATTATTGTTTTTTTAATGATGGGATCTAGAAGTATTTGGATTGATATTGAATGTGAAGGAAAATTTTCTTATAAGTAGTCAAATAGATTGATCACTGGAGTTAATGATTTTTTATTCATGCCTAATCAGTTTTCATGAAAAATGATTTATAGTGTGTACCTTACCAAACTCTCGGACTCACCAAAGAAGAAATGTAAGGATATTGCTGAGATTTTTTGTAATTAAGGCCATGTATAAAATAATATTTGGTACCCAACTTGTTGAGAATGTGTAATGAAACCCCCAAGGGAAATTCATAAAGGATCATGAATATGTATTGACTGTGGAAAAGAATGTTACAAATAAAGTAACTATAAATGGAAAATGTAAAGTTCAAGTGATGTAATGGATGGAAGTATTTTGAATCATAAGTTATTAACATTATTTTAATGTTTTATATTTGTAACCAACGAGCATTAAGAAAACAAATTTCTTAAGAGGAATAATCCAGAAAGGTATCATCAAGGTGGTACAAGTGATGGTTATATGGATTATGATGATGAGAATAAAGATGAAATGTGAAAGGAAATAGGTATTATGTAATATTATGAGGTAGTCTTGTTAAAGGCTTATATATTAAGAATAATAATCAAAGCATTTATGTATTTGGATTCTAGAATTATTAATAGTGATCAATATAAAGAATCTGTGATTTGTGTTTTGTTAAATATTTAAAAGATTATATTGAATGGTTCTGATAGATTATAGAGGTGATTTCATGAATGGTGACATTTTGATTAATGGAAGGTAACCCTTTATTTATTACTTATGTTGAGACAAAAAAGTCTGGATAATGATATGTTAACTGTTATTGATTACCATGGTACTGATTATAAATTTGTTGACAGATTGGTTTTTTCTACAAGGGATGAAGTTTATAAATATTGGAACAAAAAGAATATATCTAATAAATATTAGAATAACAAAACATTAATATTCTCAATAAGGATTTATTTTAATTTAGGTTATTACTACAAATTAATAGAAGACATGAAAAAGGTAATCACATGTTCGGTATGTGGCTAAAAATAGCTGCTTTATGAAATATGGGGGATAAATGCTAAGCTATTTTTAAGAAATTTAGTGTGCTGGTTTATAAGATTTGTACTATCAACATTTAGATGTATTTTAAGGTTATCACTTTAAGGAAAGGTTATGTTAATACTTGGATGATGTTTTTGATATTAAATAATTGTCTCACCATTGGTGGATTTATGCATATTTGATAACTTGTTCTAATGAATGTGTTGTCATGAAATGTCTAACAGATATTTATTTAAAGAATATTTTGTAGTCTAGGGAAGACCCTAGGTCATCTCTAAAGGGGAATTGGTATCTTATTGTATGTATTATTAATAGAATTACTAAAAGATAGAGTAATTTTGAAAACAAATTTAAGAAAATAACTTTACATAAATAGTTTAGTAGTTGATAAAATAAGGTGGTGATTTAAGAATTGTGGGAGAAGGATATCACTTCATGTTCACTAAATATATTGGATAGTTCATTGTTCTAAAAATTTCATGTGGTTTTTTTTAATTCTTTTGGTGATGGTGGTTAAGTTCTTGATTCCCCACTCGCCTCTTAAAACATTGCGCAAAGTACAAACTCTTGACACAACAATTGTGTTGTCATTGTTTGTACATCCGAAACATATTAAAGGTTATCAATGAATACTAATATCTTTTTTATATGTGACAGAAAGATGATCCTTGTGTTTCCCAATTTGATCAAACCAGGTCTCCCACTTCAAATTTCAACCCAATCGGTGTTGAAATGAAAAATAATTCACTTAATTAATCCTAAGAAATTAATTCTGACGAGAATCGTGTTTAGATAAAACATAAGTGAAATAATACACACACAAATTAAACAAAACTGGTATAGTATAATGATCAGGAACTCCCTCCCAAGAATGTGTAGCTCCCTTAAAATGATCATCACCTGATTAGCTCACCTTTGAGAGGAGGGGAAGGATCAGACGAAACTTCCCCTTTATCCTTGATCCCCCTATGAGGATAGGGGACTCTAGAACTTCTTGGATGAGAGGAGGACTTCTTTGGGGGGGGGGGTCCAAAATACAAGAGTTTTTCATATCTATTGAACATAAAAATGGGGACCCAAAGGATCAATTTTATAAGTAAATGGGGAGGTTGTTTTGAGCACATTGAATTCTTAAAACCACTTTACACATAGGTTTGGACCTTCAGAAAGCCTTCTCTCGCTTTGGATAAAATAAAAAAAATTCAACCCACATCTTTGCTATCTCCATTGAACATTTGGATACATTTGGACACCTGCAGATTATGATATGGACAGTTCACAACACACCACATTTGACTTCATGTAGATTCAGTATGCTAGACATATCAGGTTAGTTGGGAAACCATATGGATGAATGGTGATCTTATTCCTTAATAAAACATGTATCCAAATTAATTTCAAATAGGCCACAAATTGTTATCTTATTTGGATGCATGGTATAGTATTAGTGTTTGGATTAGTAAACTAGTGTTCTTGGATCCTATGCATCTTGGCCCATTTTTCTTAAAATTTGTCATGGGCCCTCCAAACCCCCTCCTACTTCATTGCTATTATCCAAAAAAGTAACATTGACCTTTTTAACAGAGATAGACACAAAATAACTTAATCGAAAATGAATTAGAATTTGTTATTATATTTTGGGTTTTCAATAAATATTCAGTTTGAAACAGTGGTGTAGGTGTGAAAATAAAGCAGTGAATCACGGTGTGATCACACCCCCACACATAAACATTTTCACTCCTGGGCCAAGACATATTTCAAAAAATTATGCATGTAGATATTTCTAACTTCATATAGATTTATCATTCAATGAAAATATTATTCCTGATAGAAATAAATATCACATCAAGGAGTTATTATTAGTGACCATGAAAAAAAGACATCTAAAAAATTGAATCCAAATGAAATTCCAAGAGATTCATGATACTTATGAAATAAAATAATTCAGAAGTTAATCATGTCACTAATTCTCCACGTGTTTGTGTGAAAATCATTTTATTCTTTTATTTCAACTTTCTATCGAGTAAATTTAAGTTATTTTAATAATTTTCTACATATAATATCCTTTCTATCAAACATTCCCCACATCCTTTGCAATAAAATTTCAAAACACACTCACTTTTTCTTTCCTAGAAGTCAACCCATAATATACGGATCAAGATATCCCCATATTTTGTACATTTCATCACTCCCGTCATTTATTTTTTTAAGATTCACTTGGAACAAATGTCACACTCTTCTCCCAACCCATGTTTGATCTCCTCACGAACGTAATTATAATAGTTATAACCAAATCAAAGGCTGAAGAAGGTTGTTTTTTGACCTTCCCAATATACAACCCATTTTTTTAAGTCATACAAAAGTTGGATAACAGGTACGCATGCATAGGTCAATTTAGTACAACAATTAAATAGATCGGATAAGGAATAGACGTATGGAAAATATATTTTGTAATATAGATAAAAATAAAACTAACTTATATTTACCTTCATAAAGTAATAAATTTTCACACTTCATGGATGGGTGAAAAAATGTGTGGAGAGATTAAGTGAAATAATTTTCCCATAAACTATTCAAAAAGTGTACCATTCTTCTCAACAGTTTCTAAATGATACAGTTATTTATGTCATCAAAAAATTACTGTATTTTAAAAGAAATTCACACCACAATATTGAATTATTGTTAAAATGCATATTTCTGTCAATTTTTTTAATGTTAACTCAGCATGAAATACATATATTCCACATGTATTCTCAATAACTCCATGATTAAACGAGCATCATTTTCCATGATAAAATGAGCATAAAAAAATTAATATTCTAGAACAATGTTGAGGGGGAGGGAAAGGGGTAATGTAATAATAAAATTCAGCAAGCTAAAATGAAAAAAGGAAGAAAGATGATGAAAATTCAAAACAAACCCAATAATAAAATCATCCCCCACACCTAATGTGTACAGTTTCCTCCGTAGAATAAAAGAATATCTGGGAAGGAAGGATAAAACATTGTGAGTTTCATTCATTTATTTCATCTTGAACATGGAGTTCCTCTATTGGGGACTCTGAAATGGATTCATGGAAGCGCTTCAGCCGCTTTCCATTGACAGTGAAGTTTTTCTTGGTTTCATCATTTTGAACCTGTACAAAACCAAATGGAGAGATGATAGTAATAGTGTATGGACTAAACCTGTAGGACAAAATCTTACCTATATGCAACATCATCCTTTGTTTATAGAGGAGGCCCTTCTCACCAATGTGAAACAGATGATGAATGATGAGATGGTCATTGGAAGCCTTGGTTCTCTCCATATAAATCATGGAGTTCTCATATGCACCTCTCCTCATTTTCTCCATCCCTAGCATCTGCAACTTATTTTGAGAACCTATACCAGAATGATTAGAATTGCATTGTTTGATGGCCCAGTTGGCCCAGTGCTCAATCTCAATAAGGAGGTGACAACACTTTCCAAACACTAGTCGATATGGTGACATGCCAATGGGATTTTTGAAAGCAATACGTTAATCCCATAAGGAGTCATTAATTATATGAATCCAATCATTTCTATTAGGTTGAACCGTTATTTCAAGATTTTTTTACCTCTCTATTTGACACCTCTCCTTGACCATTGGTCTATGGGTGATATGCTGTAGACACTCTTTGACCGACCCCATACCTATGAAAAATTGTTTTCAATCTTCGGTTGTAGAAATAACAACCATGGTCATTGATAATGAACCGATTTAATAAAAACCTAAAAAATATTTGGGTTCTGAAGAAATCCACAACTACTTTAGAATCATCAGTCCTTGTAGCTTGTGCCTTTACCCATTTTTAAACATAATCCTCTGTCAGGAGAATTTAATGGTTCTAAAATCATTTGGGGAATGGTCCCATAAATTCAATTCCCCAAACATCACAAATGTATTGAAAGATCAAGGGATGTTGTGTCATTTCATTCCTTTTTGAGACATTCCCCATCTTTGACAGTGAGGAAACGATTTACAGAAGTCATCGTCATCCCAAAACAATGTGGGAGGAAAGAGACAAAAACTGAGGACCTTGAGAGCAGTCCATTGGGGACCAAAGTGGACCCCTCATGAAATATTTTGTAAGAACCTAAGGATCGACTGAAACTCACTAAGGGGACACAAATCTTGATGAATTGATCACTACATGTGCGCCAAAGGTAGGGGTCATACCAAATGTACCAACAGAGCTCATGTTTTAGACGGTCGGCCTAGTTTTTATTGAAATCAGTATGAATGAAAGATGCTACTAAATAATTTACAATTTCAGCGTACCAAGGAATATCATCTTTCACTCAGTACAACTACTCATCAGGGAACATTTCACTTATGGGAATATAGTGGAATGAATCAATTTCTGAGGATGGTTGGATCCTACTAATATGGTTACCCACCACAATATCTACTCCTTTTTTATTTCTAATTTATAAATTGAATTTATGATGGAGGATCATCCAACGAATGAGTTGTGGTTTATCTTTAGGTTTTTAAGGAGATACTGGAGGGCTACATGGTCTGAGAACACTGTGAATTTGGACCTGAAAAGGTCTGACCTTAAAATTTTTCAAGACAAACACAATAGATAGGAATTATTTTTTAGTTGTGATGTGGTATTCTAGGGTAGGGTCCAATGTACGTGAGGAATTGGCAATGACATGTGGAGCTCGATTCACCTTTTCTGATAAGACTTCCCCAACTACATAGTTAGAGGCATCACACATGATCTCAAATGGTAAATCCCACTGAGGTTTTTGGATTTCCTGGGGTGACGTGAGACTCCATTTTAACTTATTAAAATATTCCTTACATTCATTATCAAAAACAAATTCTTGTTCTTTCTGGACTAACCAAGAGAGGGGGAGTGAAATCTTATTCAAGTCATGAATGAAATGACGGTAAAATACAACATGACTTGGGAAATACTGCACATCCAATACATTTTTAGGGAATGGAAGGGAAGAAATGACATACATATTTGATTTATCTACATGGATACCATCACCAAAAATTACATGTCCAAAAATTATACCTTTTCACACCATAAAATGCCATTTCTCATAAATTAATATGATATTTTTTTCAATACATTGATGTAGGAGTGAAGAAATATTACTCAAAAACTCCTAAAAAGAGGATTCATACACAATGAAATCACCCATGAAAACTTCCATGCAATTATCCTAGTAAAACAAATAGTAACCATGATTTTCTAGAAAGTACCCAAAGAATTACAAGACCAAATGGAATCTTCCAATATCAAAATGTGCCAAAGGGTCAAGGGAAGGTTGTATTTTCTTAGTCCTCATGTAAAATATGGATCTGAATGTGTCCAGAATACCAATCCAGGAAACAGTAGTGGGACATACCTGCTAGCCACTGTAACATTTGGCCAATTAATGGAAAAGGGAAATGGTATTTCCTACTGTGTTAGTTTAGTCGGAAATAGTCTATACTGACACACTAACTATACTGCACACGAGTTGGAACCAATTCATTGTTTTATTTTTTTTACAGTGAGTACAGTTTTTTTAGAAACCAATTGAATGGGACTGACCCATTAGTAGTCAGATATGGGGAAAATGTTTCTAAAAACCAATAATTTTAAAACCTCATTTGTCACAACTTCTAGGAGGTTTGGGTATAGTCGAAGTTGTTCCTACCTCATAGGTTAAGCCTCACCATTTAATAAAATATGATTTTTTAAAATCAAGGGGATAATACTGAGAATGTTAGCAACTGTCCATCCTTAAGAATGTTTACACTCCCTTAAAATTTCAAGTAGTCATAATTCATTCTTAGGGGGAGTCAACTAAAAATGTTGACATGCATTTTGTATCCATTATCAAGATATGAATATTTTAAATCCCGAGGAATTTGTCTTACATCCAATTTAGGTGGATTTTGAATTGATGGGAGTGTGTGTGAAAGTTAGAGGTCACTAATCTCATATAACTTCTCAATAGCATCATCCCTAGATGAAGAATGAGCTTTTATAGGATTACACGTATCATTGATGGTCATTGGATCCTCAATGATCATGAAATAATCTATTAATAAACATGCATGAAATTTTTCTAAACCAGTAAAAAATTCTATACATGATTCATTTCCTTCAATATCAACCAATGTTGACAACTCAGAAAGGGGATTGGGAAAATGAAAAGATTGGTTTTCAGGGGAATGGATTATATCTATTTAACTTACATAGGGAGAGAGGAATGTTCTTTTTATGGGTGCTTCATGGCATCAAGGATGTTTAAGTGGACATTGTCACCACCAAATTTCATATATAATGTACCATTAGGATATTAATTATGGCTTTGGAATTTTTCAAGAAGGGCCTCCCCAATATAATAGGGTCATGTCTATTCATCTTATCATCTTCCATTTTAAGAACATAAAAATCAGTAGGAAAAATAAAATTATTCACCCTCACAAGAACATCCCCTAACACACCAGAGGGTTGTGTGGTAATCTGTTTGGCTAGTTGAACAACAATTACAGTGGGCATCGGTTCCATGACCTACAATATAGAGTTAATGCAGTAAGGAATCACATATAAAGAAGAACCCAAATAAAACATAAAAATTGAAAATGAATACACACCTATGGTGCACAAAATCATGAATATCCCAGGATCATTACACTTGGTAGGAAGTGATGGATTTATTAATGTTGATATGTTCCTCTCCTTGTTCACCTTTTTATCTTCGTTATTTTTTCTTCTATGTGTACAAATCTCCTTCATAAACTTGGAATATCATTGAATTTTCTTCCTGGCCTCAATCAAGGAGATGTTAACCAACACTCTTTTGAAAACTTCCAATATTTCCTTACCAAGTTCTCTTTATTTTTGTTTTCTTGGTTGGGTGACCCATTTAGGAAGTGTAAGGGGAATGGTTGGGCTTGGTGACTCATCAACAAAAACAAACTTTTTCTTTGGAAGGGATTTTCTCAGGACAATGTTCTACCTTATTTTGTGAATTTCTAGTGGTTGTGATATTGGTTTACTTAGGTGGGGTTGACTATAGTAGAGGGGTTATTTGTATTTTATATTTTGTTAAACTCAGAAGGGTGATGAAACTAAAATTTCTTGTATCTCTATGATTAAATTCTAGTTGATAGGGTAGTTTACCTAACCCATGACATTGAATTTTACCCACTGAGTTAAATAGTTGGCTTCATTGGGTTTTCATGTCTTGTATGGCTGCCTGAGTGGTTTGTTGGAATTAGAGATTGTTGGTAGCCATTTGTTTCATCGTATCAAATAATCTAGGATCAGTTTTTGGAGGGGGCTGTTGGAAAGGTGTTTGGGGTGGTTGAGGATTCCTGGGTGGGGAGGATGACTACACTGAAAATGTTGGTTCCATTGTTGTTGAGTTTGTTTTGAATACCCCTACCTAAAATCATTGTTCTCTTTCCATCAAGGGTTGGATGGGTAGTATGGTTCCTGCCTAAAGGGTTGGTTATAGGGGGAGGCCAAGAAATATTGACACACAACTCTCAAAAAAAGTTCTCTATTAAGGACATTGGTTAGAGTAGTGGGTATAAGAAGAGAATATACCACAATGGATTGGAAGAGAATATTGGGATTTTTTTAGGGAATGAGCGAGTTATTGAATAATGGTACATACCTATTCAAACTTCGTGTCCATATTCTTCTCGAGTTTGGAACATTTTTACACATGGACACCTTGAATGGGTACGCTGGACCTTGAACCAAATTGTTGAGTGTTTTGTTCCATCCTCTCAATCAGGGTTCTGGATGCAATTGGGGTCTTATCCACTAGTGCACCACCTGCAGCAACATCAATCATATTTCAATCAGAATGAATAAATCCTTCAAAAATATACTGAATTTAAATTTGATCACATATTTAGTGGTGTGGAAAACATAAATATAACCTTTAAAAGAATTCCCAATATTAATGTAATGCTTCCACTATTGATTTACTTATACCACATATTTCAGTCCTTATAGTTTTAGTTCGAGAGGTAGGGACATATTTTTTAAGAAAAACTTGTTTCATGTTCGCCTAGCCACAAGTTGTTGAATTGACATATTAAATCCAGTTTGTGGCAGTGTCTTCTAATGAAAATGATAATTCTCTTTTCTTTACATGTTATTCAACCACATTAGTATGTTTTAAATTAGAAGACGCAATATATTTTTATTTTAACTATTTATGTAGATCTTATCCAGTAAGTCCATGAAATTTTTGAAATAAGTGAATTAGACCAGATCTTAGTTCCAAATTGAGTGCCTCTCCTTTTATTAGAATATATATATATGTTGGATATCAACATTAGGAGAGGTTATTTATTTTATTGTTCAATTTTCTTCGTCCATTTTATACTCGTTATTTTCATGTTATAAATTGGTTCCAGAAGAAGAGAGGTTTAGAAAAGTCACAAGTTGTGGTGTGTCCTCTTTCAAAGAGTTGTCTTATGCATCTTAGTGTCACTGATGTAAGATCCTCTCCTGTTCAGGTTGGAAAGGTGGTAAGTCTCCTGATGTAAAAATTTTCATGTAATGAACCTACGAAAAAATAAATTAGAACACAAAATTATATGTAAAGGTATAAGATAAACCATATAAATATTCACAAGAATTATAAAACTCTTATAAAAACATGCACTAAAACCAATGTGTTCCCCATCAACGGTGCCAAAATTGGAATGTGTTGTCATGACACATCAAATTAATAGTTATTTATAGAATATTTTTTAGTCTAGATAATACCCTTGGTCGTATATCACGGAGTGTTTGTAGCATATAGTGTGTATTTTTAATATTGATTACTAAAAGAGGGAGTGACTTTGAAAAAATATTTTAAAAAATAAAAATTATAGAGTTTAGCAGTTGATAAAATAAGGTGGTGGTTTAAGAATTATGAGAGAAATAGATCACTTAAAGTTCACTACACATATTTTATGGTTCATTATTCTGAAAATTTCAGGTGGTTTTGTTTAAATCCTTGGATGAGGTTGTCAAGAGCATGATTCACCTCTTTCCTCTTAAAACGTTGTACAAATTACCAAATCATGACCCAACAACATTTTGGTAATGGTATGGACTTCAAGAACAGATTAAATGATACCAAAGAATACTAATATCTTATTTATGTGTGAGAGAAATAATATCCTTGTGTTTTCTAATCAGAACATCCCATCTTTCCCACATGAAATTTCAACCCAATCAGTGTTGAAATAATAAAATATTCACTTAATTAAACCCATGAAATGAATTAATAGGAAAAAAATGTTCAGAGAAAATATAAGTGAAATAATCCACACAAAAACTATAAAAACCCAGTAGAGTATCAGGTTTCGGAACTCCATCCCAAGTATGTGTAGCGCCCTTGAAATGATCGTCCACTGTTTAGCTCACAATCGAGAGGAGGACAAGGCTGGGGTGTAACTTTGTCGTCATCCTTAACCCCACTATGAGAATAGGGGAATCCGAAACTTCATGGTTGATAATAGGACTCATTTGGGTCTCCAAAATACAAGATAATTTCCTCATGGTCGAACTTAAAAATTGGGGGCCCAATGTTCCATTTTATAGGAAAATGGGAAGGTGGTTTTGAGCACACAAAATTATTAAAACCACCTTCCAAATAGAATTCGACCTTCATAAATCCTTATATATCTTTTTTTAAAAATAAAAAATTTGAAGCCCCACCTATTGAATATATCCACTGAATGTTTCGCTGCATTTGGACACCTATATCTCGAGATATGTAGAGATCACAACACACCATTGTTGAATTCATGTCGATTCGATGTGCTGGATAGATCAGGTCAGTTGGGCCACCAAATGGATGAAAGTGTCTTGGATTCATTATAATTAAATGTATCCCAATTAAATATCAACTTGTAAAAATATTTTCATCCAATTTGGATGCATAGTGCAATAATAGTGTTAGGTTTAGTACAGTGGGGCACATGGATCCTGCATAGCTTGGCCCATTTTTCTTAAACATCATCATGGGCCCTCCTAATCACCTCCACCTTCAATGAAATGATAAAAAAAGTAACTTTAGACTTTTTAACAGTGATAAACACAAAATAATTTAATAAAAAATGATGTGGAATTTTTTAATATATTTTGAATTTAAAATTCAAATTCAGATTAAAATAGTGGTGTTGGTGTGAAAATGAAGCAGTTAATCATGGGGCGATCAACAAACCCTTTTTGTGATGAACTATCACTCTATATGTGGAAATTAAGATATGTTAGTAATTTTGGAATGAAAAAATGCACATTTATTTCTTATGATAAGAGATGAAGTGGCAATTAATTAAGGCATGAAAAAATGGTGTGATAATTCTGAAATGAAGTATGTATATATTTTCAAGAAATTTCTTCAATGTTGGGAAACATTATTTGGAAACCAAATAAAAATAAACCTTTACCTTTGTTTTTGATGAATCAAATGACCCCTTAGATAAACATAGATTGAAGGCCTTGTGATTTTTAACTTTCTATTTATCATGTATCCAATCATTATCCATCAGAATATGAAATATATATTATTCATTCATATCCATGTTTTCAATTCCCACCTATGTTCTCCAATGTTGGAATCTAGTTATGAGCTACATTGGATAACTATTATGGTTTCATATTTATTTTTTTCGGGATGTTTTATAATTTATTTTTACAAAGTGTTTTTCTATGAGATGAACTTTTATGTATTAATCCTTTGAAAACCCAGATGAATTTTATCGGAGAAATTCAATTTAAGGGGGGTATAATATAACACCACAATATTTTCTGAACTATTTTGTTTGAAATAATCTAATCCTTTTGTTATTTTTCATTTAACAGAATACTAAACATATATTTTTTTATACAAAAACACTATATTTAACTTGTGTTATATAAAAAAATATGAGAATCCTTCACTATATTCAACACCTACTTAGTTTGTGGTATAGGTAAAAATATTCTTTTCTTATGTTATATACTATGTCGAGTTCCTTTAATAGTTTATGTTACACGTAAGATTGAGTTTTACCAAACCATAATATTTTATTAAAAATTATTATTTAATATATAGTAAGATATAACCCATCCGTTAAATTAGATTTTAAGAATAGTATTAGCTAAATTTTAAAAATACAGGGTTTATAATATGACTTCACTTTTTACCAATAAATTAAAAATGAAAATATATACCTATTGATTGTAAATGAAATGGTTTTTTTTTTTTTTTTCTGAAAAGGTAATTTTTTCTTTATAAATTAAATTAATTACAATTTGTGATTAATATTAATGAAATATATATGTTATATATTCAATAAAATATTTTTTACATTCAAAAATTGATTTTATAGGGATAAGATAATAACAAACCTAATTTTATACATAAAAACTATATTTTTCAAAAGGGTGATTTTAACGCCTTTTAATGGTGAACCCATTTTATATATACATTTTAACACTTATAATTTTTATATTAAAAAAAGCCTCCTTCAAAATTGGATTAAAAAATTTACTTTGGTTGAATTTTTTGTATTTTTCTGAGATGTTTCATTTTATGATGAATAGTAAAAAATAATGCATTTTAGATAAAAATAGAATTTTTGCATAAATAATTTTTAATGATAAAATATATTCTAGAGTGGCTTTTAAAGTCCCAAGAGATGAATTATTCAAATACTAATGCAATTTATCTCATTACAATCACTTTCGATATAAAAACTTATTGATATTTTGAATGTTTTTTTAAACACGCCCTCTCTCTCCATGATTGTGAGACTAACGTTAAACTTAATTTAGCCACCTCTATTAATTGAATTTTGAAAAATAAACGTACTCATTTTTTATCAGTATGATATTTATATTCTAATAGTATCAACTTAATGTTTTTATATTATGAATAGTAATTTAAAAAAATTAATTTACTATGGTTAAATTTAAATTTGGTAATTAAAGGTAAAAATAATAATATTATATTATAAACTTACCATAACATTTTTCCCAATTTCATTGGATAAGTATTTTATTGACCCAATTCATACTTATACAGAAGTTATATATATTTTAAGCCGCTTGATTATGAATATTACATTTATTATATTTTAACTAAAGATATGATAAAAATTTCACACTCATATTTTTAATATGTAAATAATTTTTTTATATAGGGTAATACAAAAGATAAATTCCACTGAAAATAGTACTTTAAAATATTATAAATTTATCTTCATAATTATTACTTATTTTTAATTTTTAGAGAAGAAATAATTTATTTAATGGATTGCAAGATGATGATTTAATAATTGTTTAGTAAATAGAAATATTAAATAAATGATAATGAAAATATAAAAAAAATAATATTTAACATAATTAATTTAATAATTTAATTTAATAGATAACCTTGCAATGTTATTGATATATTAGAAGTTTTTTTTAGAATTTATCATGTTGTTAGGATGTTTTTAAAAGGAAAATATTGAATAGTACCAAAATTAACATAAGTGATACTTTAAAATTAATAATATTTTATTAATAAAAATTTAAAATTCGAAAAAATAACTATAATATGGTTAAATATTAAATAAATTATCCATTTTGGGTTCTTTTAGAATTTTATTTTTAATATATTAACACTATTGGGTAAAAGAAGCCAAGTTTTCACGCTAAGAGTAAAAAAATTCAACTAAGTTTTAAAGGCAGAAGATAATGTTTATATTTTGACCTAAACATGTATAAAAATTATTGGTTGGTAGGATTTAGACCTATAAACATATTAAATTCTAAATAAATGACTTTTTAGGTATTTAAAATCGAAAATCTATTTATATTAAATTAATATTTTTTGAGTTTCCAAAAGTGCACAACCCCTATCTTACAAAATAGAACTTCTCCTTCCCTTTATTCAAATATCTAATGACTAATGAATCATCCAAAATCTAACTGAGTCTCCTCCCATAATTATGAAATTAATAATATAAGCCATAAATTATTCATAAATTCAACCGAAGTAGTCCTTTTTTGAAAATCAAAAGAAGATACCCAAAGAAGAGGTAATCTTCATCAACAAACATTTTTTATTTTATTTATCCAATGAAATCCTTTAATTATTTTTATTTAATATTTATATATTATCCCATGTATCTTAAAAAAATTGTTATTTATTATATTAAGGTTTAGACCTACACTCGGACACACTTCCATATAATATGTAATAAACTTTTTGTTTTTTTGTTCGGTGAACTACAACCGCACAAAATAATACTGTTCTTTTTTTACTACCTTTAAAAGTAAGAATTAAGATGGAACCCTATTTTTATATTACATATATAATATTTATGATATAAATATTAATTTTAATTGTAATATCATTTCTACCCATTTAACCACTATCTAAAATTTTGGGAAAATGGTAATGTCACTCATGCAAACTTATGGTTTATCATCTCAATGGTGTAATGTGATTCTTTTCTCATAAGTTTTTCAAATTGATCATAATAAGGATGAATTTAAAGAATATATTTGTTATATATATATAACATAAAAAATATTCCATAATGAAAATATATCATATTATTTCATTTCTTTTGACCCGACAATAAAATGGAAATAGTGTCTATGCATACATATGGTCTATTGTCTCCTTGAACAGTGTATTTCATTTCATATATCAATCTTTTATAATATTATTATAAATTTTTATATAATAAATATATAGTATATATAATTCATTTTTTCATTCTTAAAATAATTAAATCATGATTTAATTAACAAGATCAAGAATGAAATGTCAAAATATGTTCGATAAACAAAGTTGGTATTACAAGAAATTGATACTTTAACATCGTAATTGTTAATAAATGGGTAATAAAAGGACATAAAAATAATATATGGTATATATATATGTATTATTATTTTTAATACATATGATAAAATTATATTTATTATAAAAGTGTATTTAATACGTGTGATGTAAGTCAAGACTTAAGGAAATGGAATTTCAGCTCACTTTTTATTTCCCTTAGATACATTCAATATTCACTACTCTCTTGTTTTGTGTGGTTTATATACTGACATATGACATGTTAAATAATTAATTTCATTTATTTTATTATATTAATAGATTTTATTTATTTTATTCTTTAATGGGGTTCATGGTTCTAATGTTACTTATATATTAAGGGATTTATGTATCACTTCTTTTATGTGGGACACATGTCCTATACACTACTTGTTCCCTATACATGGTACATATACTGCCCATGAATGAATTTTTTGTGTCTTATATAGAATATTATAGTCTTTTCGTACACATAAATTTTTATTTATCTCATGGGGAATACTATCATACTGAAATTAAAGTGGTGAGTATTTATTTCACAATATCAGAAATATTTGGGATTGTTTCGTTTTAAATCTCTGTTGGGGAGTATTTATCTTCATCTTCCATGTAATCTAAAAAAGTAATCAAAAATAATTTTACCATTTTCCTATGAATTTTTAAATTTATTTTTACCCATTTTTTACTTTTTACTAAATGGATTGAAAGAAATATTTTTTTTTCATATACGAAACCTGGTACTCTTTTTGACTTTTCTAACAAAATTATTAGAAGAAAGTTTTTTCAACTTATATGAAATGAATATATTTCTATGATGTCATAATACCTTGAATATTATCTTATAATTATACATTTTTATTTTCTAATAAAATTTTTTATTTTAATATTGAGTGTCATCTTAATAAAAGAAATCATTTTCAATGGAAATATATTTTCCTCAAAAATTATTTACATGTCATATATCAAATGTTACTTGTGTTTTAATAGAGATATTTTTTTCAAGGATGATATCTCTTTTTTATTATGGTTTTCTTATATCTAAGATGGAATGATATTTATGAAATCCATTTTTTCCAAAGGTTATATTATGATTTAATGATGTTTATGAAACCCATTTATTTTCATGGGTTCTAATATGATGAATCATTTATGTTTTTGTGGCATAAAAATTAATCGTTATTCATTATGTGGTGAGTGGTACATATATCTCCCTCTAATTAATTGGGTAATGATAAATGTTCTATGTTCTCAAAGGGTGTATAGAAGGGAATAACATTCTCAAAACAAGAGGGTGTAGTAGAAGGAATCCCAAGTCCGAAATAAGAGGTTACATGGGAGGGAATCCCAAGCTCAAAACAAGAGGGTATATGAGAAGGCATCCCAAGTATAATTCCACAACATAAAAAATTACTTAATCCTGAGTTAAGTCAAGAATTAACAGTAAGTATATTTTAAGTATTAAATTTTTAGAGAAAAATTCCATAATTATAACATAAAAACCATATAAATACAATTTGGACACTTCCAATAGTATCAAATTCATCCATAAAACTGAAACATTTAAAAATAAACAAGGTTTCTTTTCATGTTTAGTCACCATAAGTTTTCTCTGATCTCATATGTAACTATATTATCCCTTAAATCTTATGAAATTAATTTCCAAACATGGGATGTGTATAAAAACTTCATTAAGGGAGACACAAAGAAGGGAAACCATTACCCTTGTGATAATATGTAAACTATGAATAATTTATTCAGTATTAATTTTAACCTTTATGAAATTGTAAATAAAAATCATTGAATATAATCTCACTTCTTACCCTTTTGTAACCAAAATATGACCATAAAACAAATATAATGAAACATATAACATAAAATGGTATCTTCAACATAAACATACATAGATGGAATAACCATTCGGTCAACTTCCACACATATCACTAAATGTAATAGTAATACAGCCAACTTCCATACCCAATGCATTGGAGGTTATGTGGTAACCACCCATCCTTTTTTTATCATGGAACCACCCATAATTGGTTGATCACATAACCACATATCATTTTTGTATCATGTTACCACCTTTCAAATGTCCAAGTATGATTATAAAGTCATAAAACATGAAATATTTCAATTATCATAAAATCACCCATAAAATTTACAATCACAGGGAATCAATAAAATATATTCATATAATCCATCCATTATTAAAAACATTTAATATAATAACATACCTAAAAAGGTAATAATTGATCACATTTTCCTTTAATATATACTATGGCTTATAAAGCAAGGCACATATCCAATAACGGTTACAGTGGTGGAGAAGTCCTTGTCACATCATTCATTAAAAAACATTTATTTTGTTGTTTGTAATGAAATTAAATTGATTTATATAAAAAGATTCATTTTTAAAACATTGAATGAAATTCAAAATAGACATAAAATGCCTCGTATAATGTTTTATATAAATAAATATGAAAATTAATATCATGAAGAATGAGATTTGATAATTAAATCTTTAAATGTTCAATGTGTCTCATACAACATTGAACTTTTAAGTCATAATCTCCATGAATTAACATATTTACTAGAAAATGAACTTATTATAGATAAAAATATGGATATGAAATGTCATAGTGGATTTATATGTATTTCATAAGAGAATAAAGGTGCACCATAACAAGAAATTCCTCAATGAAATGAGATTGAGACGAGATCCCTTACGAAGATAATATTTTAAGATTAAGGATAAATCATTGAAATATTTTTTTTACAAATATAAATACAAAATATATAAGTTTATATTAATTTTAGAAAAATACTAGGTCATTCAATAATATTTTTTTAAAACCAAAACCAATGACATTGATGTTTAACTCAATGAAAGGAAATTGAGTTATAATTTCCCTTACCTTGAGTCATACTCATCACGTACAATATTTATAATCTTGAATAATAAATATAGGTCGGTTCGTGGAGGTGATAGTTCACATATATGCACGACCGGTTAATTCTTTTTCCATTTAATAGAATTGGAGATGTATTTAAGTGATTATATTGAAATAATAACATATAATTATATTTATTATACTATATTTATTAAATAATTTTTTTGAGGACATTTTAAAGAATTTGAAGAATAAATAAAATAGAAATACTTAAAGAAAACGATACCTCTTCTTCGGTTGATCACCATTCAAGAACACATTAACAAATATAAGGAGATTGTTATGCCAAAAATAACACCTCTTGAATGTGGGTAGGGACTATAAGAATTGTTTTGTGTAGATATTATCATAACCATTAGTCATTGGAAGTTTTCATAGTAGAGAGGAATGGGTACCTTTTTATAGGATAGTGGAGGGGCACCCTTGAAATTATTAAAAGTATTAAATTAATATAAATACGATTTTAATTTTTAATTGTCCAAAACTCACTTATTTTTAATATAAGATGAGTATAATATGATATGATATCATAAAATAATTTTTAGAAATGTATCAAGTTTATTTTAATCCATATCATTTCGGTTTACCCTTGATTATTTTATTTTCATTTTATTTGTAGTAACGGCCTTTAAAAAAATAAGAGGCTATAAATTTTACTTTAGGGGGTAAATTTCTCATAAATGGATAATTAATGAAATTTTAGTCTTTATAATAATTTAATTTTATATTTAAAATATTTTTATGCTTTTTTAATAATTTAAAAATATAATATTTTTATGAAATATCAATTATATATATTTTGACACTATTCAATTTATTGAATTTAAATAAAATCCGAAAGAGATATAACTTCAAAGAAAACAATTTAATAGTATTATAACATGAAAATTAAAATATAAAATCCGTGTATTACATAAATTATGTCAAAAAATATTTACTTTAACATTTATAATATAATTTATTTGATTCATTCATTAATATGGCATTCACGACATCATCAACGTGTCATTATTAAATTAATTTTTTTAATGTCTAAAAAAATAATAAAATATCATTGTTTAGGAAATAATATTATATTAATAATTCATATTTATAGTCTAAGATATTACTTATTTAACTCCGTATTAAATTTTTTTACTAATAAGATTCACGCTAATGATATTTTTACCATTACTTTAAATTAAATGTCATAAGTGTCATAATCACATCCAAGTGGAATAGAAAATCCACTATTTAGTATAAATGGTTTTATTGGACATCCATAACACATAAAATATTTTCAAGTCCATTGGTATTGTATTTTTAAGTTATTATAATATTGTTTTTACCCTTATTTTCCTGATTTACCCTTTAACTGTGGTAAATAAAATAATAAAGTTACAATTTAAACAAAATTATTTCAACATATTAAACCATATTATTCATAATAATTAGAACCATGTATTTGATTTTTTGAAAATTTGATTCATAGAAGTGGAAAAAATAAATTTATATTAATCTCGTTTTCGGAATGAAAAAACGGGTTTTTAAAAAATTAAAACATTAAAATATTGACATTTGTTTATATCACATTTCAATGTGAAATAACATCTAGTGACCAACATTAGATTAAATGATAAAAACATAATATAATTACATTTTAAAACCAATTAAAATGATAATATAACCATACAAATAAATAATTTCAAAATGCAGTTTTGAATTAAAAGGTAGTATTTTCACTACTAATTAAAATATGAATTTTATAATAAAAATACAAAAAATTCAGTAAAATCTAAATCTGGATGACTTTATACAAAATAAAAGGTTATTTTTTAAAATAGAACATATAAAAGTTCCAAAAAAATATATTTAAAAAGAGTTTACCATCATAATGTGGTAAAAATACCTTTTAAAAATATTAGAAAATGTTATGCTTAAAATTGGATTTATTCTAATTTTAAGCCTCGAAAATTTATTTTATGTATATAAAACCATTTAAAAAACATGTGTAAATATAATATATATAGTTATTTTTATTCCATCCAATACAATACTTTTGAATTAACTACAATTAAATATAATAATATAAATAAAATATTATTTTTTAGTGTAAATTGGTATTGTGTGCAGTGTAATATTTCAGAGAAACCAATTGTTGTGTGTTAGGTACGCTATCAGAAAAAGTGTCCCCTTTAATATTAAATTATTATCTTATTCATAAATATTAATACATATGATAGTTTTTTATTCTTTAATTACTTGGGATGTTACGTCGTTCCCCGCTTTTGGATATTGTGCTCCTGTAATTTAAAATTTTGGCTCAGTAACTAAGGTTTCACTTTTCAAAATTACTTCATTGAAATCAAAATCTACACAAATTCGATAAAAGTTCTACTTTAAAACAAATAAAGTGAAATACAAATGTCACCTGAGATCACACATACTAGGATTTCATGTAGGAAAACAAGGATATAGAAGAGAAACTAACCATCATGCTCTGATGGAGAGTGATAAAAATAGGACCTTGTGAATATTACGAATTTGAAAACTAGAAACTTGTGTTGTATTAAATGGTCTTTAATTTAATAGTTAGAAAATTAAATAGAAAATATTTTTTAAAAATGCTTTTCATATAGTTTTAGAATTATGTTACTACATAGAATAAGAATGTAAGGAAATACACATGGAAGTCAATTAGAGTTTCATCAATTAATAAAATTCCAATAGAAACTAAAGTTTTCCTTTAAACGATGAGTATTTAAGATGATTTTTCTCCACCTAAAGAATGAGAATATATATCTATAGAATCACATAATCCATAAAATATTAACTATCTACTCATCTTGCCTCCAAAAAATAACCAAAAACAAAAACGTAGGATAAAAATAATATAATTACCCAAAAATATTAAAACCTTAAAATAAGAATGACTACTTTTAATTTCCAATATTCAAAATTAATACCCAAAGTCCAACATATACAATTCAAAAAAATTAATATCCTTAAAATTACTCAAATAATCCAAAATAATATTGAAATTCAAAATTCAGAATGATTGCTCAAATAGTCTTCTCGGATAAGTTTTAAAATTTATCTCCAAATAAAATCAAGTACACTTAAAGTCTCACAAAATAATTAGTTACCCAAATCACATATTATCCATGTTATGTTAATCATTTTCGTAAATAAATATAATCCTCATAACTCCATAATAAAAATGTATATTCTTCCAAAATAAAATTCAACCATTACTCTGAAAATAAAATACCATAGTATTTTTTTTCCTTAGCCATATAGAGTTCCCAAATTAGTGAATGTCTTCCAAAATAACAATTATCACTCAATCCCCAACTCATTTTCCAATACCAGCGATATCCATTTGATAAAATAAAAGTTACCAAAATCAAATTATTCTTATTTCATCAACTTATTGAACTAAAAAATGAAGTTATACTAACTAGGGACTTGACATGAAAAAATGGTAGAGAATACACCCATGTCAACCTTTGTTTCTAGGTTTGATCCCCATGGCCTTACCAGACGCAACATGTTGTCAACCATCCTATGGGTTTTCCTTTATCTAAAACTTTGTCATTCTTATAAAATTATTCCAATATGAGATAAAATCATCAAAAATAACCATAATATGTTTTATCCTCAAAGTTTATCCCATGCATTACATTTTGTAACCCAAAATGTAATAACCGCAATATCAATGATCGTTTAAACACTAAATGTTATTCCTTCCATTATAAATATTTCCACACAAGAAAGAATAATTCTTACTCAAATAAAGTTTTCATGTAACATAATTCAAGAGTACACATACTAGAAAAAATCATCCAATATAATATCATCATCAAAAGAGCATTAATTCATTTAAATACTTCATTATCCCTAGAACTAACATAAATCTTGAATCCCTTATATGAATACTTCATAATAATTATGCATTATTTATATTACCATAACCAAATTTTTTATCTTATTCCAAAAAACTTATTTCCTAAAAAAATTAATTATGTCATATGATTGAATATTGTCAAAACATGAGACAAAAAATAATCCATACCTTTCGTATGTTATTTTCAGTTTCCAGATCTTCAATTGGGATGGCATAAACATATATTAGTATGGTCCTATTGATCCCATTATCATACCTTCTTTATAATACAATGACGTTCATAATGACCATAGGTCCCACATTTAATACATTCAATTTATAACTATGAAAAAACTTATTTCTCTTTCCTAGAGTCAACTGAATGCTTCCTTTTCCCTTGGCAGGTTATTACTTTATGACCTTCATTGCTATATTCTCTTCCCATTAAAACATTTTTCTAGATGTTTTATTCCACATCGTTGACACATGTGTAGATGAATATTCTTATATTTATGATAATTATTATCTAAACTAATACATGGATTCATTCCTCTCATATATGATGCATTATAAGAATCAATAAGGTTTAAGTGGTTAATCACTCCTCCTGACTATTGGTTTGGAATAACCAAGAGATTTACCATTGTAGCTCCCATTTAATTTGTTTTATTATTCATATAACTACCACATTTTCATTCACATCTAGTGTTACTTTAGTTCCTTCATGATCCAACCATTTACTAAAACCAAAATGTTATGTGTGAGTATATCAATAAAATCATTATATAAGGAGGATAAACACTAAGATATACATATTAATTTTATATCAACATCATTCAATTTATCTAAAATTAGTATTACTTTTTCTATTATTATAACAATTTTGGTAATATATATCTTTCAAATTATGTATAAATATCACTATAACCTCTAAATTTATCTAAACAGATCTCTAATACCAACTATAAGGCCTCATCCTTAAACATTACTTAATATTGAGTTATGTCTAGAATTCGAATTGAGGATATTTTTAGGATTAGAGTTATATCAAATTAATCCATGAATATTACATAATAAAACCATAGAAATAAAATTTGGATACTTCCAACCATATCTATTTATTCCATAAAACACAATGTTTTAAAAATAAACATGGTTTCTTTTCATGTTTAATCATCATAAATTTTACCTATTCTAGTAATTGACCCTATTATCGCTTAAATCCTGTGAAAAACATTTATAAACATGGGATGAGCATTAAAATATCATTAAGGGATGAAAAAAGAAGTAAAATTTTTATCCTTGATAAAACATGTAAACTGTGGACACTTTATCAAATCATACTTTTAACCTTTATGAAGTAGTAAATAATTTTCACTAAATATAATCTCACTACATAACCTTTTCATAACAAAAATATTATCATAAAACCCATATAAAGAAACATATAACATAAAAAAGGTAACTTGGAATACGATTATACAAAAATGGAACTATCATATGATCGACTTCCACATGTATCACTAAATGGAATAGCGATATGACCAACTTCCAGACCCAATGCACTCGTTGTTATAACATAACTAATCGTCCTTTTCTTATCACTGAAACACCCAAGTAAGTTTTATCACAAAACCACCCATCAAATTTTAAAGTACCATTATATATTCATTAAACATAAAAGATATAAATTATCAACATTTCACTCAAAAAATTTGCAATCAGAAGGAATAATTATAAGGTATTGATATAAGTAAACCATTATTAAAACGATTTACAATATGAAAATACTTGGAATGGGAATAATGGATTTATTTTTTCCTTTTAAAAATATTAAGGCTTATAGTGGAATCCATATATCATATAATGGTTATGGGGATTAAGAAGTCATTGTCGCCACATACCTTAAAAACATCATTTTTATCATTTGTAAATAAAGTAATAATGAATCATATAAAAATATTCTTTTTTAATCCTTTGAATTAAATTAAAAATATAAATAAATTTTCATATGTAATACTTTTTTGTAAATAAATATGTAAATTAACATCATTATGAAAAATATTTGATAAATAAATCTTTAAATTTTCAGGGTGTCTTATACAACTTTGACCAATTAAATCATAATCTCGATAAATTAATATATTTTCCAAAATAATAAATGAAATTATTATAAATAAAAATATATATATGAAATTTAATAGTTTCTATATATATACATTATAAAATAATAAATTTTCATATTAACAAGAAATGCCTTAATGAAAGAAGATAGAGACGAAATCCCTTACAAAGATCATATTTTTATGTTAAGGATAAATATATGAAAACATTATGTGTGAAAAATATAAACACACCCAATATAATTGTATATATAGTGTAGAAAATAATAGGTCATTTACACATATTCATTGAAAAATAGAACCAATGACATTGATATTTAACTCAATGGATGCAATTTTAGTTAATATTTCTCTTACCTTGAGTCCGACTCTTCACATAAAATCTTTATAATCATAAAAAATACACATAGGTTAACTTATACATTCTTGAGAATATTTTTCATGTTTATTATCCTATTTATATCATTTATTACCATGTTATAATAGTTATATATTTATTTATGTTTATATCATACATTTTGGCATTATTCGGAACATGGGCTGAAAAGAACATGGTAAGATGTCAATAGTCCATGTGGTCATAATTATATAGTATCATGAATAAAATTAATTAAATAATAATCAATTTAATATATCAATCATACTTTTTAAATCAAACTAATCATTTATGGTGTTAAAAATGATTAGCGTCATAATCAAGGAGAAGGTATGTCATACATATGCATGGGTAACGTTTCCACTTTTCATTGATCAATAGGGAAATAAGGTAATTATTATTTTATATTTACATAATGATAATAAAAATGTTAAATTCATAATAATAATTAAAATATACTTTATATATATTATTAAAGATATGTGGTTAATAAATATTACTCACATCGCTTCTTGGAGATGATAGCTCAAATGTACGCACGAACGACACTATTATTTTTTTCACAAGGGACTAAGAATATAATTGATATATTATTATATTATAATGATTAATATTTCATAAATATCATATATAAATATAAACTCCATTATTATAACCAATCATGATAGACATGTATGGAAACCGAATTAGATCTGTTCGTGGAAATTATAGTTCACACATACGCACAAATGATTAGTTCCTTTTCCATTTAATATAATTTGATAAGAGTTTTCGTGATGATATTAACAGAATAAAATATCAATAAATTTTGTGTACTATACTTATTATCTCATCATGTTTTGAGGAGATATGAAGTAAGTGGAAGAATAAATAAAATATAAATACTTAAATAACATGATACCTCTTCTTCGGTTGATCACCTTTGTAGAACAACTTATCACCACATAGGTGGGTGTTATTCCTAAACTAAGGCATAAATAATTTTTCTAGGGGCTATAATAATGTTTTTGTGTAGATCCTAGCCAAACCAAAAGACTTTTTATGTTTTATTAATGTAGATGAATGAGTGACTTTTTATTGGAGAGGTACGGGGCACCCTTGGAATTATTAAGAGTATTAAATTAATATAAATTCAATTTATATTCCAAATACACCAAAACCCATTTATTTATAATATTAGATGAGGATAGTTCTAAATATTCCCATCCAATTATTTTTATACTTGAATTGAGATTATTTTAAACCGTTTCTTTTCGTTTTACCCTTGATTATTCACATCTAATGATAATTGTGGAAAAAGCATTCCAAATATTAAAAGGCTATAAATTTTATTTTTATTGGGTAAATTTCTCATTAATAGATGATTTATGATCATATAAATCATATCATAATCAATTTAAAATTTTAAAATATTTCTATTATTTCCAAATAACATAATGAAAAATTATTTTTATAAAATATCAATTATGAAAATTTTGACACTATTCAATTTATTGAATTTAAATAAATTCTAATAGAGATATTGCTGCAATACAAAAAAATGAATAGTAATATAACATGTCATATGAATCAATAAAATTTTTGGATTACATAAATTATGTTAAATAATATTTATTATAATATTTATAGTGTCATTTATTTGATTCTCTCATTAATAATGCAATCACTACATCATAATTGTGACACCATTAAGTTTAATTATATATTATATAAAATTTATAAATAAAATACCATTATGTATGTAATATTATTATATTTATAGTTACTATTTATACTCTAATATATCACTTATACATCTACATATTATATTATGTTTACTAATAAGTGTCATGTTTAGGTTATTTTATGTATTTACTTTAAATTAAATGTTATATGTGTCATAATCACACCAAAGTGGCATAAAAAAGAACTAAATTTAGACCCAAGAGTTTTCATGGTCATCCATAACTCATAAAATAATAATAAGACAATTTTTAGGGTACTTTTATGTTATTATAATATTAATTTTACACTTATTTAGCTGATTTACCCTTTAATTGTGGTAAATAAAATACAAATTTTACAATTCACCAAAATTTACATTGATCCTATTAAGACCAAATTTTTCATACTAATTAAAACCATATATGTTATTTTTTTGTTAATCAATTCATATAAATGGAAAAATTAAATTTAAAATTAATCATGTTGTGTGAATAAGAGAAAGAGTTTTGAAAAAATAAAAACCATCAAAAGATTTACATGTGTTTATATCAAATTTCAATTTGAAATTACTTCCAATGACCAATATTGGATTAAATGATAAAAATTTAATAAAAATATACTTTAAAACCAATTCAAATAATATTATAACAAAATAAAATAATTAAACAAAAAGGCATTTTTTAATTAAAATGCTGTATTTTTACTATTCATTAAAATATAAATGTTATCAGTAAAAATACCAAAATTTTATCTAAAGTAAATTTTTATATCTCCATTATAAAGAAGAAGTTAATTTTTTCAAATAAAAAATATACAAGTTCCAAAAACTAGATTTAAAAATGGATCTCCATAAAAAGGAAGTAAAAATACCTTTTAATAATATGAGAGTATGTTATCCTTAAAATTGGATTTATTCTAAATAGAAGCCTCTAAAATTTATTTTATAAATTTAAAATAATTTAACAAACATTTTTAAACGTAATATATTCAGTTTATTTCATTATTTCTAATAAAATAGTTGGGTGCTAAATACCATTTAAAATAAAAATATTAATAATGTATTATTTTTCGGTATAACCCAGTCTTGTGTGCAATGTAATATTACGGAGAAACTAGTTGTTGTGTGTTGAGTATACTCTCAGAAAAAGAATACCCTTTAATGAAAAATTAATATATTATTCATAAATATTAATAGATATGACAATTTCTTATTCTATAATTACCTAGGATGTTACACTAAGCCCTAAAAAGTGGTTAGACGAGACGGAATCCCAATCCTGAAGTATGTATACATGTGGTTATCCCAAGCCTAACATGTATAGAAGGTATTGGAAGGTATCCTTTAAATATGTTTATCATATTATTATGCGTATTCCAGAATTCCATTCCTATGTTATGATTTCAGGGTTTATGCTCTTGATTTCCTTATAATTCATGTCATATGACTGCAAATCATTATTCCATGATTCATTTATATAATATTTTATATGTAGGTTAAGATCTTGTAATGATCATGATCGCGTTCAGATGCACTTGTGTTCATGACATTCAATATATTTCTATTATTTTCCCTTACTGAGCATTTGAGATCACCACTTTTTTATGTTTCCCATCCCTAATTTATAAAGGCTGGTTTCAAGTATATTTACTAATGGGGTTATATTTTTGTAAAACATTGAAGGTATATCACTAAGTAAAAATATTTTAGATCATATTTTCTAATGGCACTAAAAAAATATGGTCTATGGGCATCTATTTTTGTAATTTTTATGTATTCTGTGAAAGTGATATAATGTTTATGTACGTCAATCCTGTGCTATTATACATTCTATCCAAACAGAGTCTTCTAGGATTAGAGGAGATAATTTTTGAAGTTTTTTTTGTAGGACTTTTCCTTACTTAAATTATTTTATGTTGTGATGAGATTTTATAATGAGAGGCCATTTCTAAGTTAGGTGAGTGACACACTTGTAATTTTCTTAGAGAAATAATTCCTCAAATTTTTTTCATTTCAAAAGGTTCCAATAATGGACTTTTTCAATCATATATTGTATAAGGTCTAAATTTTTCTATAAAATGGATTTTTTTACAGGTTTTGGGATATTTATAATGGTTATCTTTTGATTTTAATCCAACTGGTAAACCTGTTTTTTAGTTTAACTATGGTAAATAGTTTTTATTAATTTTACTATTAATTTTTGTCAAAATTTAAGTTAACCTGATTAGATAATATAAATTATAATGATTAATAAAATGGTTAATAATTTTGAAAATTACATTCATATAATTAGTAAAATTTAATTTAAAATTAAGCATGTTGAAGTAAAGAGAAAATGGGTTTTTAAAGAGAAGAAGATAAAAAACTGAAATGCTTTTATATCAAAATTCATAGGAAAATTTATCCCCATGGCCTAATTGTATTAATTGGATTATAATTAAACTATATTTACTTTCAAAAAAATTTAAAATGTAATTTATCTTTATAAATAAATTAAACAAAATAATATTTTTCCATTATAATTCATTATTTTTCAATATTTTTCAAAAAATGGAAGTATTTTGAAAATATAAAATATTAAACAAAATATAATTCTAAAATTATGAATTCAAAAATTATGTTTATTATGTAAAATTAATTTTTTAAATGTTTAAAAAAATTTATTTTATGATTTTTCTCATTTTTTGAGAAAATATATATTTTTTAAACATGTAAATACTATCAAAAACTATGTATGTAATTATCGATGTTATTTAATATATATAAAACCATTATATATAACATTTAAAAATTATTTATTATTATTCATATTTCTATTTTTAACATATGGTTTATATAATTTCTTTTTAAATTATTATAATAATAACAAATCATGGTTTTGTTAAAACCCAAGGTCGTGTGTAACATAATTTGACACGTGGTTGCATGTATCACAAGAATAAAATGGTTTTTAATTTTATAAAACATTAAATCAATTTTTTATGTAAGAAAATCTATCAAATAAATTTAATTTTATTTAGAAATAATAATTCATTAAAACTTGGGTTTCACAATTCATCAAATTATGATACTTATTGGAAAATAAAAAATTTCAACCAAAGTATATTTTGATACACTGATTTCAAAAATGAAGTTTATTTTTTCATGAAAATTTATAAAAGTATCAAAAATAAATTTAAAATGGGTTCACCATTAAAGCATTGTAAAATTGAATTTTTGAAAAATACATCATTTTATTCATACACTGGAGTTTATTCAAATATTAGGAATGTATATTCTATTAGAGGAGTGTCAAAAAATATTATAGAAAATATAATATATATATATTTTATTATACGCATTCATCAAAAGTGTTTTTTTAAATTTATTAAGATAAAATTATTTTTGTATATTGAAAAATAGTTTTCCTATAAAATGAATTTTCTTATTGTAAAATTTTTCTTAATTTCATTTGTAACTAATTGCTAACCAAATGATTCATTTTATATGCATGTTTAGATCATACTTCCACAATTTAGTTAATCTTATTCGTAACTTCCATTCCAATGGAAAGGTGGTCACTATAAAAATATTTAAATAGTAATATTAATAATATATTTTAGTTTGGTAAAACACAACCTCGAATATAACGCAAGCTATCAAGGAAATTCTAGATTATTTTTAACAAAAAATAATAGTATTGTGTATACCACAATCTAATAAATCGGTTTCTAATCGTGCAAGAATAACATGATGATGCATGAGACACAAGCCAAACTTAGTGATTTTATATTAAAAAATCTATATTTAGTGGTGTGTGAAATGAAAAATATCATAATATTAAATTAATTTGAAAACAAAGTCTCAAAATCTCAGGGTGTTACTATATTTATAGTATTACCCAAATATAAATATATATACATTCAATATCCCATGAGGGATTTGGTGATCGAGGTATTCCTTAATAGCTCTAAGAGATAGAGATTATCATTGTTGTCACTACTATTGGAGTTTAATTTTGGAATTTTATTTTCAAACACATTTCTTCTACATGAAAAAAATATGTATTGTTGGATATTTTGTACTTTTATAGTATGTTATAGAGTTTATTAGTAGTTTTTACTTATGATCTGAATGTTTATAAAAGGAAATCATCCCATGTTTTTCTTTTCATACCCTCTTCACAAGTCAGTAACCCATGAAACATTTGTGTATGGATTTAGTGAACAATATAAACTATAAAACCATCCCAAAAGGTGATCATGTGGTCATAATTTGTGAAATTTCAATTCATGATATCCTTTTCTTATTGAGTTCATATCTTGTTTAATGTAACTCAAATATTTTATTCTATTCAAATTATATTCCATTTTTTCTATCCCTAAACCATTCCAATTACCAACACCCTAATTAAATTAAAAACAATCCTATAACAATTATTGTTGAAAAAATAAATAGAAAAAAAATTATGTATATTTTAATATACCTATTCAATAGATTTTCAATATTAAAGTATCATTAAACCTTTATGAAATATTCAAATTCAACTATACTGACTCAAATCATTCCATATCCTTTTCTAATTGAAAATCACTTATCACAACCCCACTAGATTGAGTGGTCGTTTTTGGAATATATATTTTTAACTTCAGGATAATAAATTTATATTTTAGGAATACTTCCAATATTTTTAAAACACACAGCCTTTAAATTTTTCATACCCAACATATCATATCATTTGAACTAACTTTTTGTAATAATTTTATCCTTTAACAATATTATATTTAATCCCAATTTTGTACTAATATTTATTGATCTTATCCGCTTTTAAAATAAATTCAATGAAAATTTTAAAAAATATTATTCAATCAGAATCCCTTATTTATTAAGATAAAAGGGATGAATACTATTTTTTCATTAATAATTTTAGATCCTTTGATCCATGAATAATGAAAATATGATCAATTTTTTCATTAATTTTATTATTTTTGTGTTAAATAATTTTATTTACAATTTCTTTTTATAAGAATATATTTAATATCAATATGTTTTATTCATTATTATTAATATTAGTTATCAGATAAGTTAACAAAACTATGATAATCACTTCCAATTAACAATGGAAATATTTTTTAAATCATGTGTTATTATAACTGATTCTTAATTCATATAATTCGTGAGAATTACTATATAATGTTTATATACATAATTATTTTTTTATTACAGAAACTTCATTATTATTAAAAAAATTCCAAGTAAAACATTTGGTATACAAATAAAATTCTCTATAGTATCGGTAAAACATCGAGGATTAAATATTCCTAGTCCTCTATAATACGTATTTCACATGTTAAAAATTTTGGAGGTAAATTAAGAAGTGATATTGGGAGTTAAAATATGATATTTTAGAATTTTGAGGAAAATATGACATTGTCTTGACCCCATCACTTTTTGGTTCATCTATTTTCCTCATTTTGGTTTACCAAATATTGTTTTCTGGGAAATTTTTCTAGGACTGAAAAGTTTCATATGAGTTTACCAATTTTTTATTTAAATTACATCATAATTTTAATTAACTAAATGGAATTTTTTGTACTATAATTTATAGGTATATTTTCAGATGAAAATATATGTTTTCCATTAGGAGTTGGAAAATGAATGTAATGATCATAACAGTGAAACATATAGTGTTTTTTCAGTAACAAATCATTTTTTGGTTCTTGGATAGATATGAAGAAAATATCAATGTTTTCTGGTTTCAACCTTGTGTTTTAGCCAAATTTTAATTTTAATAATGGAAACAACTTACAATATTCATGGGCTTCCCATTTTTAAGTGTCATGGTTTTCTGATTGGAATATATTGAGCTAATCACACCATGGTTTAGTCATTTCATTCCCTGGTCCGAGTTCTTATGTTTTTCATAAAATTAGAGGCCTATATTCATATATTTTTGTCCCCCCATACTTCATAAAACACAAGGTAGATAAGAGATATAGTTATAGTCATTATGAGGCTTCCTAATAGGATTTTATAGTTATTAGATTCATGATATTGATTCTTCACAACCTAAAGAACTATTTTTCCAATTTCTCCATTTTCATTTCATTTGATCTTTTAGAGGCCTTTGGATGTGTATGGTGAATTTTTTTGATAGATAATTAATAAATTACATATGGTTAATTTCATTTTTATAGGCTTAATGTATGATTAATATGATATTTTCTGTGTTATTTATTGGTTTTTATCTCTTCCTGTTGTTTTTTTATTCTGAGAATCAATTCATTGAAGGTTATTCAGATTACCAATAAATATTCTTCTAGGTATATTTATGAATACTTTAGTTATATTCGGTTAGTAAGATGAAATTGGACTTAATAGGAAAAAATAATTTAATTGAATCAAATGGTAAGAGGTTTAAATATGATTTATGTTTTTTCCTGTGATAGTTATGATATTATAGTTATTTTATTTATTTTTTATGACTTATACAATGATAAATGTCATTTTTCATGTGTAATATCATTATTTTAATTAGTCATATTAATTAAATTTCAGTAAATTTCTAATTTAAATTAATATATAATATTTTTTATTTAATTATTTTTTAAAAAAATATTCATTTAAAATTTCAATAATGAACTTATGAAGTATGAAAATTGTTTGATGGATGCTCTAGAATATTATTATTGTTTTTAAGAGGATTTAGTGTTATTTGGTAATGTTAGAGTGGAACATGTATCAAAGTGTTTAGTTTTCTTAGTGGTCCAGTAATGTGTATAGTGGGTTACAGTTTCCAAGTGATATAGAATCATATTAAAACAAATAAAATAATTTAATAGTGCGATATGATTATGTAATGTCATGAAAAATCTCTATAAGAACCCCCCCCCCCATGGGATGGCGGTGATTTTTAGAGTTTCCCTCAAATCCTACCTTAAATATTCCACAATTTTTTAATTATAACCAATGGTATATAAACATGGATATTAGATTAAATATCACGATAAATACATAGTATATAAGATAAAACATCAATTAACTCCATATAATATAAAATAAACAAAATCCAAAATTCATGTAATTTAATACATAAAAAATGGTCTCTACAAATACTAAATAATTCTTATGGTGACAACTACATGAACACCAACTATAACCACAAGTTTGCTTGGTCCAACCTAATCAATAATTACCTCTATCAAACCTCTAAAAACACACATATATGTACATATATAAATATATGTGAGTTATCATATAAGTATGCTCATTATGATCTACCATAAAACCATTAATGAAAATTTGGAAGAAGCATTCTAATTCCATTTTGAATAAGAATTTAAACAAACATATCTTTTATTCAAATCATGTGTTCCCCACTCTCACTAAGGATCACTCAAACTAAAATACATCCAATAAAATTACCATAATATAATGATAATATATATCAATAAGGATTTCAATAAATACTTTCACATTGATCAATTCACTCTTTCCCTAATTCCATGTGTCTCAGTGCTCAAACCCCATCATATACCCATATATTAATCTAAATAACTATAACCATATATTCATAACCAAATCTCATAAACCATAACCAATTCATCAATACATTTCTAAAAACAATATATCATTCCATAAATCACATTAGCACATGATGACCACTATTTTGAAATAACATTAACCACTATGACTTAAATATAATTAATCCATTACCAACATTGGTTCAACTACAGTTTTTTAATACCCAGAGAAATTTTAGGTCAACTCATTGTTACCTGGTTATATAAGATACTATTGAGGGGTCTTGTATCCATTCCATTCTCTCCCAAATATGGTATACATTAGTTAAAAAATTTTAAATACACATATAACTACGTCTGAATAGGATGATCATATCCCCTCAAAAAAAAATACATCTAATGGAACTACCTGAAACTAGCATAATAATTGAGTAGATCCAAGAAACACTAAGGATGTTATCAAAATACCCAACAACAATTTTAATATGATCATTTCACTAATACTCATAGATACTTAAAAAAATTCATTATCCAAAATACACTCTTCTAATGAAGGAGGATATATTTATAGGTTAATTTATCTGATGGTATGTGGGACTTCATGTGTTTGAGGTTAGTTGGTTTCGTCAAGTTAGCTTCAAAAGAGTGTTGATGATATTTTATTTATTTTTTATACTCCTATGAAGAAATATATATGGTTTTTGTTTATCATTGGAACCATTTATCATAATAATCATGAGCTCTTCTTGGAGGTGGGGAGTTTTATGCTCAATGTAAGGATTGATATTAACATTTGTGACACAAGAATGAATGTTTCTTCTGAGTCTCACACATTAAATCTATAGTGTTCCCAACATCTTAAATTATTTTTGATTAACCATTTATATATGTGGATTCTTATATTTTATTTTTTATGAATACTAATACAATTAATCCTTATAATGGATATAACATATTATGTGTATGGATTTTCGAAATGTCACATTCAAATTATGTTTATTTTGATAAACATATTCATATTTGTGTTAATTGAAATACGATATATCTTGGTAGGAATATTCATATTTTTATTTATACTCTCAAGAGTGTAGGATGTTTTTCGATAGTCAATTTTGACTACATATCTTCCCAATAAATTTAATTTCTCATAGATTGATTTTTTATAGGGTTTAATCTTACTGAATGGAGAGTTGGTGAATATATTTATTTATTTGGACACCTACTTTTAGTTTAATTCTAGTGGATTAAAAGTTTTATGGTGGGTAGGAACTTTTTGTATGGGTTCCCACGAAATGGTGAATTTTCCAATAATAATGATTGGTCAAGAATTTTAGTGTCCATGAATTTATTATAACTCATTTGTATTAAATGATATTATTTACTATATTAGTTAATAATCATAGTGTTTTTATGTAAAATTATTAATTTTTTGATTAAATAACAAATAAAAATAAATTCGTCTCTATTTGTGTGATATAACATAAAGAAAATATCTATTGACTATTGAATGGGTTGTTCACCCTAGGATAAAATTTTAATAGTTTTATGGTGCTTGTAAGAAATTTTGTAGTCAAACTATGACATTTTTCCTATTTTTAATTTAAATTAATTTATAATTTTAATTCATTTTAACTTCTCTATCATCTTTATATTCATATTTTCGAGGAGAGATAGTTTTTTTTGGTATATCCACCATTGATAAGGCAACCACAAGAGGAATTTCATGGGGTATTCTTTTGTAAGTATTTTTGGAGCATGTTCAGGGATTAGTGAATCATTTCGAAATGGTATGGTCCATTTACCAATATGTTATTTTTGAAATTAGTAATCTCCCTTATAATTTTTAATGTTTATATATATAAAATATTTTATTATGTTTTCCTTATACTTATTAACATTATAATGGTAGATTATTTATAAAATTTTGAGGCACAGATTTTTAAAAATCAGAGATGGACATTTCAGAAAAAAAAATTATTTCTTTGAAAAGAGGATTATACTAATTGAAATATGGTCAAAAAAATTAAATGATATTTTACATGATTAGATAATAAAATTCCCCAAGAATTTTTTAAATTAAATGAATAAATTTTAATAAATATTTGGGATAAATGTTTTGGATGGTTTTCATAATATCTTGATGAATAATTCATATTATTAATTCATGAGACCCAAAAACATATCATAGGAATGGTATCATAGATATATATCTAAGGGATTTTGAATCACATTGGTACTATTTAGGGATTCATATTTACCTGTGTGATAGATTCCATATATTCTACCAATATCTATTAAATTTGATGAAATAATAATTATAATTCAGGGAAATTAAAGATTTAATGGAAACTGGGTAGCTGAAATTTACCATTGTATGCATTTTTTAGGACAATGGAGGTGGCTTGCCCAAATAAATAGTTCTGTATGGTGGATAAAAAATAGTATGATGATGGGGAGTTTGAGGGATTGGTGCAATTACCTAACTAGAAAATAGTCATCTGTTAAAGTGATCAAACAACTTAGATCTAGAAAATTCATGCCTAAAATCAGGGGGTCCATGTATTATTGGAGAATAATGTAACTTTCAAATCAAGATGATTTTATTTTGATGGAATTTCGACATCAATAATGGTTAATGGAGATTTATAATGTGATGTTTGAAAAACATTCCTTTTCGATTAGATTAATTTCATGACTACCATTGAGTAAAGAATCTATATGGGGATAGTGAGACATGGTAGTCCTTGTTGTGTCTGATCCATAAAATACATGGAATGGATGACTACGATTTAAACACATCCTAAGAAACCATATTTATGTGCATGGATTAGGTTGGGTTGTTCCACAATTAACACCTTAATTTAAGATATTTGGGTATTTAATTTGGTGTTGTATTAGTGATTGATTTATAAACTGGAAAAAAAGTTGACATCTTTTGAAATCATAGACCCAATAAAACCTTGTTTGGATAATTTTGTAGAGATTTGATGGATAACTTTAATGCATAGGGGGGGTGAAATATGATAAAAATTGTTATTAAAAAATATTTATAATTTACATTTTTCTAGATAATGTGATAGGGATATTTACCACCATCAGTCATCTGATATAAGATTGAAGAGTGAAATAAAAACAACAGGATGAAAATTAATAGTCTCTGATGTTATCATTTATTGGTTGATCATGCATAAATTATTATTATTTAGTAATAATAATATATAAATAAATGCTTTTATGTATGAAGTAAGGACATTATATTACTCTCAAGTTTTCATTACCTAACCATAGAAGGTGGGGATTGTGTTATATTTTTCACCCATTCATTGGGATAAGTGATTCATAGAAAATGAATGATAATAATTAAAAATTGTAATGATTTATGCTTATACAAATGGATAAAACTTTTAGAAAATATGAAATTAATTTTGAAATTATGAATTTCATGAATGGATTGATGGGGATTATTATGGTGTGAATGGTAAATAAAAAGTATGGGGCTCATTTAATAATTAATTAGAAAAAGATGTGGGGTAGATACTCATTTTATTAAACAAAACAATAATCCCTTTTTATTTGGTTTAGGGAGAACATGTTCATTGAAATGAAGACACATTGTCAAAAGATCTCAATAAAACTTCAAAAAACCCACATATTTTCAAGACCAAATACCTCACACTACATCAGCATCACATCCCACATAACCACCTTCTGTTACTACCTGCCTACGTTAGTGACTTCATCACTAAATACATTATAAATTGATGTATGAATGATATAATGTGACTAATTGAATAAAAGTAGAACTTAAGTGAATTTTTGTTTTTTTAAGATTAAATAGATTGTAACTTTTTAATGTCATACAGATTATAATAATGTAGTCATTTTTGTAATTTCATGTAATACCATTTATTGTAATAGTAAATATAGATATATAGATACATATATGTAAATATAAAGGGAGGAAATACAGTTAACACTGAGGATTGGTGTCCCCTCAAGTGTTATGGCATGGTCACTTGAGATGAATCCCTGTAAGTTATATAAAAACTGAAAGGATTATATAATAACCCTATATATGAAGAATATAAGGGATACCAATCAAGGATTCAAGAGTTTTCAATGGGAATATAATAATTTAATGGAATAATAATACATGTTGGTACACATGATTAATATAGATATATGAGGTAAGAATGAAGAAATGATATTTAAGTGATCATTAACCATGAATGTTTAAATATAAATCATATATTATATATTTGTGTCACATGAATAATTTTATTATATATAAAAATCAATGTTATATACCAATACATATGGACATAGAGGACTAGACTCACATTTCCTGTCCCGAACATAACAATATGATGACTTATAAGATTAATAAAATGTATTTTGGGATATATAATTTTAGTAAAACCTATCATTTAATAATATATCTATATATATGTACCAAGAAGAAATAAAAAATAAATTTATTAAAATTTATATCATTATTAAAATATAAATATAAAATAGGTTATAAAAAGATATGTAATATATAAATCATTCAAAAATAGATAGTGAATAATATTAATAAAAAAACAAACCAGATAAAGGGAAAAATTTAATATAAGTAATTTTAATATTGTATAAAATAAATTAATATTTACATACTTAGAAATATATTTATAGGAATAGAATAAATTTTATTGGAAAATAGATATTTTCATAGTACTTTTATTATATTGATATAGTAAAAAATGTGAGGAATTATTTAAAAATTAGTTTTATCATAGTATATAAAGATATGTGAACAGAAAAAAATAATTATTATAAGTTCTATAAGATATTTTTAAATAAAACTCAAAGATATAGATACAACAAAAAATTAGTATACTATTTTACATGAAGAGTGTAATTTAAATAAAATTGAAGGAAATATCCTTAGAAATTTGATGTTTTATTAACTAAAAAAAGTTGAATGAATTTATTAAAATGAAATAAAAAGGAAATAAATTTATTTAAATACAATATCATATAAATATTATAAATATATCAATATATAAATTAATAAAATTGGTGAGAGATTGTGTGTTTCAATGTGAGGAATCTACAGTGACAAAATGAGATATCCCCTTATAACTTCATAAAATAGCATTAGGAAATGATTAGTGGTGTGAAAATTCACTTGAATCAAAGTAAATGGTATATCATAGTTAAATATAATTAGATATATAAATCATAAAAAACATGGATATGGAAGAAAGTGTTTAAACATAAAATCTTATCAAGAGGGATTCCCATAACAAAAATGAAAAGGTATGAAATACATGTAAATAATTGGAGAATTATTATTAGTTATGTAAATAACTATAAATAAATAGAAAATATATATTATGAAAATTTAATATTATTTTATATAAAAATTATACAAATGAAATTTGAATGTATAGAATATCAAATAATATTGGAGTTAGAGATAAATCACATTTATAGTGTGGTACTTACAAAGTAAGGACTAGTCAAAGAAAATACATTTAAAGATCATGAAAATACAAATGAAAATAATATAAAATTAATTATTAGATTTTAAATGTTTTACAATTATATTTTATATGAGAACATAAAAAAGGAATATGAATCTTAAATATGAGGAGAGGAAATTGATAAAATGAAAGGAGGGAAATTATTTAGAAATTTTATTAATAGTGAACTGACATTATATAAAAGAATACAGTCAAATCTAAAGAAAGCATGATATCCAAATTAGAAACTATTTAAGAGTTTCATAATATATGATATATGATATTTAAAATTAAATTTATATATATAATATAACAATACATGTAGGGAGATAAATTTAATGATCAATAGACATGTTTTATTACAAAATTAAAGTCAATTGAAAATGGAATAGTGAAAGGAATAGATGTATAATTAGAAAATATTAAAAGATAATAATATAAATATTTATAATATAATTTTAAAAATATTAAAGTATATAGATAATAAAGAAGTAAATTTAATTAAAATAGAAATTTTTTAGGGGGAAAACAACACTTAAAATACCATCATTCTGAAACATCATTTAATTCCCTCTTTAATTAGAAATATTGAATTAATATGCTATATCACAACCATATTTATATTTATATAAATAAATATGAAACTATTATATTTATTTAACAATTATTTAATAGATTTTTATAGTTTATATCACCATTAAAAATGTTAGAAATTCCAAAAACAATCATTCTTATTTATATATGGAATAGTTGATCTACCTTTGGTATTAATAACATAATCATCTCTCTAAAATTAATGGTACTCTAATAGAAAGATTATATTTTTATCCCAACTAGTTAAAATACCCTAAGAGATGGTTCGAATCCGGGCATGAGAGATTAAAACAACTTCTTTAGTAGATTTTGCATCATCATCAAACAAAACACTCTTCTCTCCATTTCCCATATAAATGAATGAATAGAAATGAAATTAGGAAAGATAAATAGAAATTTCACATGGTTAACCCAAACTAAGATATATCCAAGAATCATACAATGATAATGTGAGGTGTTCTCAATCAACCAAGGCTGACTAAAATAATAAGCTTCCACCTAGATCATTTCTATGTTGAGGCCCACTACCTTTACATAGTTTGGAGCAGAATCACATTCCATCTAGGTTAAAACAAATTAGAAATTGAATGTTCGCTTCTCTCTTAGCTAAAGGGAGACCACTACTCCTATATAAGAGTATCATGTTGTTCTGAATCTTCTGATAATTGATTCAGACATATATGAGTGCTCTAGAAAATCATATTTTCACCCTTAACATTAAATCCAATAGTCCACATATTTTTAGTTTTTTTAAATTTCATTCGAGAATCATTTTTAGACCCTTCATGAACTTTATTTCACCATTTTTGAATTATCTCAAATAATTCTATGAAGTACCTTGCATTTTATGGCGCAAGTGCTTCGTAGACAACTTTTTCTTCACAGAATGCATCTGCCTCACAGATGGTTAATACCTCATAAACAAATAATGCTTCATGGGCATCATAAGCTTCATGAAACCTTATCCTTTTTTTATCTGCATACTCTAATACCCCCTGAAGTTATTTGTATTCGTGAACTACCTCATTCATGGAATTTCATCCTCGCGAACCTCTTTCTCTTTCATAGAATCCTCCTTTGTGACCTTCATTATACATATATGAATTCTTATAGAAATGATCTTATCTAATGAATTTATCTCGTAACTAATGATTTTATTAGTGTTATCTATATAGGAAAATAGATATAAAAAACTCGATAATAATAATTACCAAAAACTAATTTGCAGTATTGCATTTAGTCACCACATTCTGAAAATGATGTACCTTCGGTGATCTAATCCCATTACACGTTTTGTGTAGCACATAACCCTAGGAGGTAGCTTCAAATCACTTTACTCATCTAAAAAACTTCATGACCCTTTATGATTTTTGTAGCATTATATGCAGTCCTCATAGTACTAATATGAAGAAATATTTCCCTTTTCGGTTTTCATTCATCGTTATTTGTTTCTAATATATGGTCTACATTGACAAACTATGCTACAAGGTGCGTCAAAAGCTCCATATTTAGTGGTCCTTGAATTGATTTCTATGAAATCCTCTATATTCTCTGTGGTCCACCAAAATATCTATGGGTAAATCCATCCTTTTTCATAAAAAAATCCCAAATTTGAGGCCCAAAAATTTCAAATACACTAGGAAAAAGTTACACCAAAAAATAATTTTAGTTGGTAACACTAAACATATTGAAACACATTCATGTAGATTTTTCAACAAGATCAACCACCCTAAAATTACCGTGATGTATCCTTGAGGGATTTTTTCCCAATAACAAACCCCTTGGGTTTGTGGAATGTACTTCCAAACATTGATTAGATATTAAATATTTACTCTACACATACACTAATACCACATGATCCTTGATCAGTGGTAGATACAAGAGTATCATGAAAATTTTATCAACGAATCACTTCATTCTAAAACAACTCAACTTATTTCATCAGAATCCCCATTTTTAATGATATATAACATTTGATCAAAAATATTTAGTATTGTAAAATTTTAAAAATCTTTATAATTTATTCCTCCCCCTATAATCTTCATCCCATATATTGATTAATAAATTTATCCACCTTTTATAGCCACTGATTCTCCCCCTTTTACAAAAAACCTGAATGTACTTCCTTTTTTATCTTCAATTGGGTAAAAAACACAAATCAACACATTACAAAAGAAACACCATACCTCATAGAGGAAACATCCTAAATCCACACTTTTTTATGTGTGGGGAGTCATTTTAACTCCAAGAGATATTCTATTATGTTCAAACTCTTCTATGGGTAATTTCTTTTCCATAATTTCTACAACTTGTAGTTATTTAGGAACATAATAAAACATAATAACCCTTTTTCACATTCTCCTTGATAAAATGAAACAACATTTCAATTTTCGTCATCCTTGAGTGATGAATTTTAATTTTTAAAATATTTATATCACTTGAATTATGATAGTGGATTCTGATCGAATACATAATTGCATCTCCCATATCACCAAGTTACTTCATCATACACAATAGTTACATGCTATCTTGAGTTGCCATAATATATTCAAATAAAACAGTGTTGAATTTAATTCAATTTTTTATCTTACTTAGAAATGAAATACACAAACTTCCAACATATAATGCACCACTCGTCATTGATTATTACCATCTATTAAACTATCCTAATCTGCATCTATATAGCCCAATAAATCATGATAAGATTTTCTATTGTATAGAAAACCAAAATCCACCATGCCCTTGACATACCAAAGTATTATGTTCACTATAATTAAGTTTATTTATTTGGTATTTCTTTGATTCCATGCTTATTGGAATGTGGAAAAACAATAATTGTTCATGTATTTGTTTACTACAATAGACTTCCAATGATCTTCAGGCATTCTATGACACTAATTGCATTACCTTCATAATCTCAATATAATTTCATCCTGTTAGCTACCAGATTCATCATCTACTTGGAATTATCCATTCCAAATCTTCTCAGAGCCTCCTTGGAATATTTGGTTGGTAAAATAAATGTGAAATTCCTTATTTGTGCCATCTGTAAAGTAAGTAAAAACGTCATGCCACCAATTATTAACATGTCAAACTCATATTCAATAATATAGAGAAATTTTGTACATTGTACATCATCATATCTGCTAAAATCTATTTCATCTTCAAACATTGTCACCATCAACCATTGATTACTACTATTATTTATATATAGATTGTAATCAACTCTACCTAACTGAAAACAATGATTATTCCAAAATAGATAAGATCTTGAAAACCATTCTCTTGGTGATTTCTTTAATCTATATTGCAACTTTCTCAGCTGAAAAACAATGTAATCATATTCATGAATAAAAAACCATTTTTCTTCTCTATATACTCTTATTCTTCTAAAACCTCATTCAGTAGTGTTATCTTGATGTCCATTCAGAATACTTTGAACCTCATTTTCACTATTATGGCCAAAAAAATTCTAATTTTTTCTATCCTTATAATAGTTTCAAATGTTTCATCAATATCAATACTATCAATCTGGGTGTACTCTTTTCACAATAACCATGCTCTATATGGAATAGTTGTGAAATCATCATTAAAATCATTGTGAAGGACCCATTTAGTCCCAATAAAATTCATAACTATTGGTCACGAAAAATATCTCATGTATAATTATTCTTAATTTTTTTAATCTCGTCATTCATATCTCAAACCCAACTCTAATATCTAGCTACTTCATTGAAATATTTAAGATCTACCTAAGATTGGGAGAATTACTTCAATAATGACTTCATTCTTTGGGATTGAACTGGTGATCCTTGATCACCAATGATGTTTTTTCAATCAATTTCATCTCGAATACTCATTTTTTATACATATATAGATTTGAATACCTCTTTCAAATCATCATTATCTTCTTCTCATTCAGAATTTTCCACTTTAACTATCTTTGAGGTACTTACCTCATCATCACATTTATTAGGTAATTTCTCCATATGTTGTTCAAGATTATCTTCATTATAAACTATAGTGGCATCACTGATTTCAAGTACCATTACAATCCTCTTATTAAAACCATTAATTTATTTTATTTTCCATAAATATCCAAAAAATATCTCCCCATCTCAATATGGTTAACATTTCCTATGTTGCTTTTTATTGTGAAAAAAACATTTAAGATAATGAAACCAAAGTGTTTCAATGTTGGCTTCTTACCATACCATAACTTATATAGAGTATTTTCTTTCTTTAGAAACAATAGATCCTTGTTTGACATGTATACTGATTCCAAGGTGGCTTTTGTGTAAAATATATCTGGAAGGTTCTTTTGTATAATAATTATTCTGGCCATGATGTTTATGATCTTATTTATCTACCAATACAATCCATTTTTTTGGATTTATTAGTTCTAAAACTTATTACCTTATTCTATTTTTCTCAAGATAATATCCCCTTGACTATTTTTGAATCCCATATCATTATTAGTAAAAACATCAAACACTTATACCCAAACATCCTTTTAGATTTCCCCTAATAATATCTTATGAAACTAAATAAAACAGCCTTGTGGGAAATAGAAAATACTCATTATGACCTACTAAAATCATTAATAAAAATAATTTAATACCTCTTTTGAGTAATGGATCTATGTATGATACTTCCACATGAATCTTTATGAACCATTTCGAAGACTATGGTTGAATTTTGTTTTTTTCTTTTATATATTTCTAATAATATTCCCTTATCAAAAAGCATCACATATATGAGTAAAATCATGTGACATCATAGAGAGATCTCGATTTGCATCGCATTTTACTAGATCTTCTAGGTATTTTTGGCATAAATGGACATGTCAATTGCCTCACAACTGGTATTCTTCCTCACTTGATAAAAAGCACATATCTTCTTCTCAAATAATAAGGTAGACATTATCCTTCATTATTTTTTCTTGTATAACAACTACACCATCCCTTACCTTGATTATATATATCTTTTTAGTAAATCTTATAGAATTCGTGAAGTCATATGGTTGACTGAAAATAATAAAGTATTTACTAAGACTTTAAACCACAAAGACATCACCACATCACATTTTTTCTCACCCAAATTCGAATTTTTCAAGTTCCAATAATCATCCAACCTTCATCATTTCCATATTTAACAACAAATTCCCTATGAAATATTATTATAGTAAAAGTATCCTTATTACCTATCATATGGGATCTTCATCCACTATCTAGGATCCATACACCATAAAGATCTAATTATTTGAGGCATATCTATGAAGACACCACCTTCTCTACCCTTTTATTTTTTTAACAATGTTTTTTACATTATACCTAATATGTATTGATAATTTCTATCTTATGATAAGTATGATGGACTATATTCATCTTGATGAGATATGAAACCTTTTTTGTCTTCTAACTAACTTGGTGATATATTTATTTGCTTATTATGTCATCATTCAGTCTATTTTGGCTCGTTTCTTCGCATTGTGGATGAGAAATATCTTTCGGCGTGTATAGATCCTCTACACCAGAAATAGTGACAATCAAATGATATCATGGGATATTTATATCTATATATCATCCTCTATTGGACTTGTTTCCTTTGATACCCTTTTCAATGGAATAGATATTTTTTCGGTGTCTCATCTTTCATAACAATAACATCTTATATGGGCTGAGTTCTTGTGTGTAATTATTTAACTTTTTATTTTCCTTTGGGTTCTTTGAATCTTCTCATTAGGATTTATATAAAAATCATTCGTCAATATCAGAGCATGATCTTATGGTGTGACATTAACAATTTCTACTTTCTGTTTTCCACCAAACCACAAATCGACTATATCATTCAGATCTTTATTTTTCTTGTCATAATATTACATTTTCTATTTCACTAGAACTTTGAACACTACATTTCCATTTTCTTCTACCTTTTTGACATACTTTTCTAGATTAAATATTTTATGCTAATATTTCACTTTTTTAAGAGGTCTAACAACCTCTTCCTCTTTCTTTTTAAATATTTTTTATTGATATTTTGTTGTGTTATTCAACCCATTGATCACCTGTATATGTTCTTCAACTTTTCCCTAATACACATAATACATTTTGTAATTATAATGCCTTGAAGAAATATTTTTTAATTTATTCCATCAAATTTGAATTATATTCTTCCTACTAGTGCATTAATAATTTAGTATCATGAACCACTGTGTTGGATTTCTTCATTTTTTATCTCTAAACATCTATCTCCTCAAGATAAACTTCTAATTCTGGATGAAGATCAAATATTCCTTTTGAAATATTCATCATCATTTTCACATTATTCCTTTTTCGAAGATCTACATACAAATTCAACCATATATTTTTCTCTATTATATTTATTGTTTTTCATCTCTTCATCCTTTTTTTCTTTAGAGCTTTCATTTTCATGTTTAAGTATTTTCTTCTTTTTGAGAAAATTTTTGCCATAATTTCTCTTAACATTCTCATGGGATGAAGACTTTTAATGGTAATTTTTACTTCTTCTTCATCATTATATTGAAACCTATTAGGTTAATTTATTGAAATATTTCCAACCATTATGCAAAAAAAGCATGAAAGTGGTAGTTTTCCTTTGATCTTTTTTCCCTCTTTGTAAATTTGATTAAAGGAATGACATGAATCTATCCATATCTAATTCTTTATGACCATATTAAACAGTGATATTATTTATATAAATAAAATGAAGTTCTTTATACTTCCATTTTTTCAAATAATCATCATAAACAGTTTTCATCTTGTATGCAACAACTATATTTTTCCATGGTGTCCAATGTCATCTCCTTTGGATCTTTATATTCCAATACAGATACATTCAGATTGAATCGAGGTAATAGTCTTCTAAAGATATGCATAAAAATATTTATATATTTAATAATTCACTAGAGAACATACATTTCTTCCAAAAAATCATTTACTTAGTTAAATAAAGCATTGGAAGACTCATTAGGATGCATTCTAACAACATCATACTTGTTCCATAAAACCTTCTACTTTACTTATCAGAATTTTGAGTCACCCTTATAACTATTCAGAAAAAATTATGACATATCTTGAGTTGAATTACATGAAATAACTATTTTATAGATTAAATTATATATGGATCACCATAAAGCATTTATTCCTTTATCATTTGCATCCAATTCTCTTTGGTTGTCTTCTGATAAAGAACCATTTTCGATAATGGCCAAAATACCAAGCATCGCTACCATAAAGACACCCATCCTTAAAGTTCATATGTAGTTATGCATCTAAATAATCCATTCATTATAATTTTTTCTTTAAAATATCAGAAACCTTTTATGAATGGAAACCTCCATGGAAACCTCTTTGATAGAATCACTGAAATTAACCATTTTATTTTATACCAATTATTATCAAAACAAGGATAATTACCCCCAGTAAGGGGTAAACTAGGGTATGATATATTAAAATAAATGACCCTTTGGATCCTATTTTTTTATTAAACAAAACAATCTTCTCTCCCTTTCCCATGGGAATTAATGAATAGATATTAAAAAATAAATTAGATACAAAAAATTTTACATGGTTCACCCTCACTAGGCTATATCCAATGAAAATAAAATGACAAAGTTCTAATGTTCCAAATCTACTAAGTCTCACATTAAAAATAAAATTCATTCTATAAAACTTCTATTAAAATACTCTCTGACTTTTAATTTTATGTAGTAGACTCACCATCTCTTATAATTTATAACAAATCCCAACTTCAAATTTCAAAAATCTCTCAACTGAAGTGGCATCACAGATTCTCTAGAAGAATCTCTTATTGATTGGAATCACCTAAAAATTGTATCACACATATATGTGTTTTCAGATAAGTCATATCTTCACCCTATAGATGAAATATAATTTTTAACATACTATTAGTTTGAAATATATCAGTTGAGAACTATATTTAGTCCCATTATGAACATCCATGCACCCTTTGTGAAATGTCTTGTATCCTCCGCAAACTGCCTCACAATGTGTGGAATGAGTGCTTTATGGACAACCTTTTCTTTATAAACTGCCTATTCATTTTGGATTGTTGATTCCTTTCAAGCCTATGATTCTTCATGGAATGCATCTACTTCTCGATCCCTTTTTCATTGCGAGTTACATCTAAACACAAACCCCTTTGGAAAACTATAATGTGAAGTGCCTCATTCATGGAATATATAACTTATAAAACTATTTCTACTACATATAATCCTCCATTGTAAACTAATTTGGACATACCCAAATTCTTTTAGTGTTTATATTATATAAATAATGTAAGTCTTACCTAATTATCAAATTGGGTTTTTATAGGAAAATAGTTTAGCAAAACCTGATGACAACAATTTCTGAAAAGTTCTTTGCATTATAGACTTAAATAACCACCTTCATAAAATGATGTGCCTTCTGTGAACTAATCCCACTAAGCAGATTGTGTAGCACATAATCATATGAGGTTCCTTTAAATTACCACCCTCATCCACAAAAAATCATTACCGTTTTTGATTTTATAGTATTTTAGATGGTCCTTATAGCACTACTATGTTTAAATATTGCCTTTTCTAATTTTACTTCATTGTTCAACATACCTATTTTGTGAAATTCATAGAATTGATATGCAATTATGTTGTCCATGAATTCCATGATACAAAGTTTACAAAATTTAGTCTGTGAACTCCTTTAGATTCTCTAAAGTTATCAGAAAATTGTACGCAAAAATCCTTTGTTTTCCATCAAACAAATCCCAAATTTGAGCCCCAAAAAATTTAGAAAATACTAGGAAAATGTGTCACCTTAAACTTATCTTCATCAAAAACACCAACCATTCTTAAACATGGTCACCTGGATTTTTAAACAAACATAGTTTCCTGAAAAACACCAAGACGTACCCTTGAAATTTTTTTCCCAACAATAGTGATTTATAAATCAAATTCTTCATTATATTGAAGTTATTTTTACTATTCTCAAGGAAAACCTTAATAATATTTTTATTTTGTTAAAATTTATTAGTCTTAAGGAGACATTTCATAGTAAATATTATTTTGAATGTTTTCATTTCAAAATTGTAGGAAAATGTATATTAATAATAAATACCATATATATATATATATATTATTTATGATTTTTTAACTTATAATTTTATTAATGATTTAAATAGAGTTTAATTATCTATGTAGGTGTTAAAACTGATCCAATATGAGCCTATTATAAAGAAATAAAGAACATGAGTATGAAGTTATATAATTATTTTCTCATTTTTTAGTGGTATAATGAAATTATTTTTATTTTAATATATATTTTGATTATATATTAAATTATTTATAGTTATAATATAAATGAAAAATACCAAAAAGTAACGGTTACTTACATTTGTGTTATCAAATACTCACTTAATGGTCTTTATTTAAATTTTTTGGGGCTTATTTTTGAAATTAGCGAGTCCCAAACATTAAGAAGTCATATATGATAGAGGATATTCGTAGTGTTTTCAAAAAACCCCACATTACTGGAGGTATGGTATTTGTTTTCAAATTACACATTTTATAGATTGAAATGAAGATCATTTTTGAAAATAATCTTTCATTAATGGTACAAAACGATAATTTAGGTGGAAAGTGACACATAAATTCTTAAAATGAAGGTCACGTATAAATTTATAATAAAAAATTTCCTTATTAAATGTTTTTTTAATTTATATTTACATATATATTATTTTTATAAAATATTCCATATTCACCATATTTACCTTTTTTATTTTAACTATTAACTATTGGAAATTATTTTTTTCACCAAAAAAAAGATATTTTTTCACAAATATAATTTTGATGTATTAATTAAAAACCTAGAATCAATTTTATCAAATTCAACCTCTAAATTTGATAATGTTAGTTTTACATAAAAATAGATTACAGTTAAGAAAAATTATTTTATTATAATAAAAACTCATTTTTGATAATGAATAATTAAAATTTTATTTTCTTGACGAATAAATTATTCCAATTATGTTAGTTGTTTTATTAAAACATAAAAAATATATTATTTTTAATATATAATACAAGTGAAAATAATGATTTTATTTCAATAATAAAAACATTAATATACTCGTCACCTATATGTATACTCACTCACATTATATCCACAATACCTCTATAATGGTGAGAATGCAATTTTCAAATCCTATATATTACCAAATATACTTATATATAAATTATTTCTTATATTCCTTTATTTATCGTTAAAAATTTATATTATAGTTCTAAAATGTTTTTCATTTTATTGTTATTCACAATGGTATTCATTTCAAGGTAGAACATTAGGTAAAATATTTCATGTTTAGAGTCACAATATTAAATTATATTTATATTCCTTTTTTTCTTTTTATAATTATTATTTGTACAAATTTTTTATATTATCACTCCATAATAATTTTAATTTTGTTTTATTTTATAGAAATTTTATGTAATGAAATAATTTATTATTCGGGGAGATTTGTATTTTTTTCATAACAAGTTATTCAATTATGAAAAACATTGAAGTTTTTTTATGGAAAATTCAAAGTAAAATTTATTGTTTTACATGTATATAGTTTTTAAAATGTTTTATTTTCAAATATAGTACACTACATAATACTCTAATGAATTTAGGTATATAATTTTACTTAGATTGGATGAGAAAATAGTATATCATGATTTTTATAAAGAAAGAATATGAATATATTTTATGTTAAACCAATAATCTAGATTTCATTGTTTTTAATTTAATTTTTTCAATATTTTAATAAAATAACAAGGAGACTCATTGTAATGGTTTTAGAATTATTTTATTGTGTATAAAATATTATTTGGTCATTGATTTATTTTTATATAAAACATTTATCATTGAATTTATTTTGTATTCTAATTATTTCTTTAAAAGTGTTAAATTAGATTATAATAGTACCTAAGAAAAATTTAACAATGTTTTTATAAAATTAGTTTCATCATGTAGTAAGAAATATCATTGTTTATACTTTTTGTAGCTGAAGTAAAAAGTTGTTGAGAGTTCTTGTTCACAAGTGTTATGGTTAAAACACACTATGGAATAATATAGTTTCATTTTTGACTATGTTTTAATAAATGAGATAAAATTAATTTTATAAATATTTTGATAAATAATAAATGTAATTATAGATAAATTTTTATAGATAAATGAAATAATTTTTTAAGGTCAAATTTTGAAAAAATAAATATGTATCTCTTGAGTTTCTTAATTTTGGACATTATATGGAAGATATTTTTATTATAGCCCTGATATCTGAGTGAATAAATTTTATTAACATTGACATGGATGTTTGTGATTTTTTCATATTTTATATTTTTATTACAAGTATTAAATTTTATGTATTAAATTATTTTGTTTTTATTCATTGAAAATTAATTTATTTATAACTATAATGAACATTTCTTTAACCATTATATTAATTGAATATGTAAAATTATTTTAAATTGAATTTAGTGATCATAGTTCTATTGTAATATTATAATTATGTATTTTATCTACCTTTTTAGATATAGTTGGGTATAAATAATTTTTATCGATACTTTGTTAATTTATAATGTTTTTGTTATATTTTATGAGCTTTCTACTCATCAAAAAGTGTGATATTATGGGGGGATTTTATTTATTCATTTATACCCAAGTAATTATTTTTTAAAATTCATATATGAATATATATATATATATACAATACCAATTACATTATATTATTTTTGAATAATTACTGTGCACAAATACATTATATTGCATTAGTGATGTCATGAGAATATTTGGACGAAATTTGAAATATTCCATGAATTTATTTAAGTGTTGATTAGAACATTCCATAAAGGATAATGAAGTTTCCATTACATTGATATGAACTGATTAACATTAAAATGGTAATGATTTTCTAATATTATATAAAAATAAATGTATCTTGACTTCATAATGAGTTGTGATATGATAAAATAGTTCTCTATATAGGAATATTATGAGATGATTTCGAAATTCCACCTCAATAAAAAATAATCTTAAATATATTTAATGAAACATTTTTATTTATACTTTTAGACCAATCATGATTTAAAATGATAATTAATCAAAGTGATTATGGTCCAAAGTAATTGTAATAGTCACTCAATCAAAATGGATAAAAAAAATTTATTTCATGTGAATATCTATTTAATACATTCAGAAAGTTATATCTTATACTGATTGAGTTAAGTCACATGATGAAAATATTATTTAATTAAAGTATATAGTTTTTATATACAAAGAAAAAATTATTCAAAAATGGTTTTTAGTAATCATATGCATCTAAATATAGGATAAATTAAACTAGAGATTTATATAAATATATATTATGTAGTATTCAATTCTACTGGACAGAAAGGTTTATCATGATTAATGATTATATTTAATAAAAACATATAATTAAATAAACTTTTTCATGAAATATATTTTCAGTTTTTACAGAGAAAATCATATGTTTTTTATTTACAATTCAATATTTAAGAATTCTACTCAAATCAATATTTTTAGGAACAAAAGTATTGTTTTTCTCAGATCATTGTTTCTCTTCACAATATAATTTTTTTGACTCAACCAATTTATATTATGTGGATAAATTTATACTTCCACTCCAAGAAATATAAATTATAGTTTCTACTAATGTAATTTATGATTGTGCATTATGTATTTTTTCTATCAAATAAATCTATAAATCTACGTAAAACAAATTTAGTTAATATGTTCTAATTTATTTATCATATAAATTTGTTAAAATGAAATCCTTTACATTATAGATATGTGTTTTTAGAATATTATTTCATTATAATTTCTCATGGTAATATTTTATTATTTTTTTAAGTTATTATTTAGAATTATAAATGCTAAAATATTTAAAAAATTCATGAATAAATGCTTTAAGTAAAATTTAAAACACATTTAAATAATATAAATGAAACATATAAAAAATGAAATGTTTAAAAAAATATAGTTTTTAAAAAATATGAATATCTATAATTTCATTCAAGTTATTATTGTGATTACATTCCCCAACTATATGGTACAAAGATATATATTTCCTGAAAATTGCTATATTAAACCATAAATCTTTCTCATTAGGTTTAGATATTAAAAATCATTAAAAATATATTAATTCATAGATATATCTTATTGATTTTGTATTTATACAATTATTTCATTAATATTATCATTCTATAATCACACAATGTTGATACTACAAAAATATAGTATGTGATTAATACCTATGAAAGATTTTTCTTGTCGAGGTACATTAAAATGATCTTGTAAATAGAACTTTATATTCAATTTACATGTACATATATATATATATATATATTAGAAAATCACCCCATGAGGGGATCATGATATTAAATCATCAAAATCACTTTAGATGTTGGTGTATAAAAGTTATTTTCTCATCAAATTTACTAATTTTCTTTTCTTTTCCAATTTTCATGATTTAAATTCATATAAGATAATTTAATGTTTTTTGGTTTATCTTCTTGTAATATAATTTTTTTATGTTTTAAATTAATAATCTTTATTGATCCATTGTATTATTTAACAGCACACCATTAATTATGATAATTAATGATTTCTCTAATGACTAATGATAATCACTCAATTGAATTTTCTTTATTTGATTTACTATACCAGAAACTTCATTTAATGAAATTTAAGACTTTAAATAAATGATTAATCTTGGTTTATAAAATATTTCATGTATATGAGTGTCGAGAGTTATTTCTTAATATTTTATAAACAAATTTGGGAAATCATATCTTGGAGGTTTGAATTTTCATTAAATAATTTTTTAAATATAAAAATCAAATATATTTCACCCAGGTTTTGTTGACCATGTGTGAAAATCCCATGAATTTCTATTTGTACGCTATCCCACCAGACCAATTCCCTTGAGAAAAATATTTATGAATTATTATGGGTGGCAGTAAAATGACAATTATTATTGTTTTTCACCGACACCCTAAAAAATGAGTATATATCTAACTATCAATATATATATTTAAAAAAATTATTTATACACACACACTTACATAGATAAATTTTTATGTATATATATACATATGTGATGTTTATATTTAGATATTTATACATTCATTTTTATATATTAATTACGAAGTACTTATCATTATTATTAATTATTAAATAGTAACTAATGAAATAATTATTTATTTATTTATATTGAAATGTTTATACATTCTTATAAATAAATATATATACTATGTATATATATAATTAAATTTTCAGTGGCATTAAATGAAAACATTTATCAATGTATATATATATTTATTTAAATAATTGATTATATTTTCTAATAATTATATATATTTATATATATATATATATATTTAAAAATTTGTATTAATTTAAGTATATTTATTTTAATTACTTAGTTTTTATTTATCCCTCTATATATATTTGTGTATATATACTTTTATGATATTTATATATATGAAGTATTATATTTAACTTCATAAAAATAATTAAATATTCTTAAAATTAATTCTTGTATAGTAATTACAATATTAAATATATTTAAAAGTTTCTTAATTTATATATTTATAGTAATATGATTACATATTTACATGTATATGAAAATGTTTGGGTATTTCTATATATTAAAATAATAAAAGATCTCTAATCATAGATTAAACTATTGGTAAATAAACAATCATTAAGTGATAAAAACTACCACTATAATAAAAAACATTAAACTCTTTTAAATAAACACCCATAAATGTCTAAAAATTTACTATTTATTGTTGATTTTAAAACATCCTCTAAAAAGAATTCATTTTGTAGTGATTGAATATTTATTTTTTTGTTAACCATTCTTGTGTTTAGTCCTTTTATATTTGTATGACCTCTCCCTTTTTATTTGATTATAAATGCTTAAAAGTTCGAAGATATTAATATTTAATAGGAGTTTAATGGATTTAGAAGGGATCATGATCATTATTAGAAAATATTTTTTAAATAACTATTTTTTATATTTTTTTATGTATTAAATAGTGTCTTAAGTTAATAAAATAATCTATGTTGGTTTGGTGCATTTCATGAAATTAATTTTGATCCTATGATCTATACAACACATTTATATTAGACTATGGTTTTCACCCCAAATTGAGTACCACATGATATTCTTATATTTATGGTCAATAGGTTAAAAATATACATATCTTTTACACATACCAATATTAATAAAATGTAATGGCGTAAAAAAATTAACACAAAGAAAATAATTTATTACATAAAATATAAAGTGTAAATAATAAAATGAATAATTTTAAACATATTTTATTACTAAAATTTAGTTTTGTTTAATGTAAAACTATAATTATTGTTTTTTTAACCTGTTCATTCACTATAATATTTTGTCCTTGGAATTATATCAATAATTTTTTAGCCCGCGATAATTTATCATAATTCAAATAAAAAATATATTATTTTCTTTAATTTATTATGGCCTAAATTACATGATTATTAAATACCATTACTGAATTTATACATTATATTAAATGTAATGATATTATTTTTTAGGGAATATTTAAAATTTGAAAGGATTACTAGTAAATTATCTATATGGGTTCAAAAAAGGCATGCATGAATGTGAAGGAATTGTGAACTAAATAATGTCAATAGTGTAGTTATAGTCATCATATTTTGGTTTGTGTTATATCATGGTCATTTAAACTATATTATAAATTTAATGTGGGTTCATATGATATGTTATTCATCTAAAATTCTTATATTTGTTATCAAAAAATTTTATTCATACTCATAATGTGATGTTATTTGAAATATTAACTAAATGTTAAAAGGGTTGAACATGTAACTTAAAATCTTATGTTACTATTAAAAATTTTACAATGTTTGTAGATAATAGTTATAAGTTTCATAATTTATAAAATATTATAATTTCATGGTTATACATCATTAAATTAAATATTTATATTAAAATGAGTCCACATGATTCATTTTTCAAACTAGGATTTACTCTTACATAATTTAAATGGTTATCTATTTATCCACTCTTCATTGTAATTAGTGGCGTTTATAATATATTATATTATGGATAATTTTTTATTTAAAATTATATTTTTATTTTATCTGATAGTGGATATATTTTCATGAAATTTTTGACTGATTTTTTCTATAGGATGTCAATCAAACATGTTGTTGTTGAATATTTTTTAGGGTAAGTGTGGTAAGAAATATTTTATGTTTTTTATTTAATTATAGTGATTATTATAATGATTGATCTTGTTTAGGAATTTTGTTTCATTATTCCACAATATTTGGTCATTTAAATTTTTTACAAAACCATATAGTTTCCTTAAATTATACATCAAAGAGAAATCAACAACATTACGATTAAAAATATGATATCGGTCTGGAGTTTTTTCGAACAACAACCATAGATTGTATAACCATGTAAAAGTGTATATAAATATTACAATAAAATAGATTAATTTCAAGGGAATGATTATGTGTTCTCACCAAAAAACTAAGCATCCTAAAATATATATTTTCATTTTTTTTACAAAAACTGATTTATTTCATTGAAATTTAATTTCTATATGGAAAGACAATGATACAAAAAATATTAACAAGTCTTTATTCTAGGTATAACATTTGATAAATGTGGTTTTTTATTTGAAAAATGGAGTGGTTAATAGTGTGTCATTTGAGAGAATATAAATATAATTAATATTATAGATTAACCATGTCTTAGTTCATGACAGTATTTTTACATCATATTTTAAAAAAAACTCTTCTCAAACCCCATATTTTATTATCACTATATAAAAAATTTATATTATATATTATATATTTGAATCTTTAATTTATTTTTGAAATACACATTTAATATTAATATGTGTAAATTTTATTATTATAATGTATATATGATTTCTTTAAACTTTTCAAACTACTTCTTATAATTACCATACAATTCATGTAAGTGTTACATTCAATGTATGATATATGGATTTAATTGTATTAATGGATGAGTATAATTTTTTATTTTATTTATAACTTAAACAATAATGATTGATTATGATATATATATATATATATATATATATATTATTTTAGAGTTATATTAGAATTGAAAAGTCTCTTGAGTGTTGATCTATGGATGATGAGATTTTTGGTAGGAATTCTTTTTGATCATGTGATTTAGACTCTATCCTGAAATGTGGGTGTTGGCTACTTATATTACCAAACATGTCATTATAAAAATTTAAATTGCGTATTTCAGGAAACCATTATATGAAAATGTTTCATATACTATATATATAATATGTTTTTGATATTTGTGGATATAATTATATATTTTTTATATAATAAATATGAATCATATGTTGTATAAGGTATTATGCATTAATTTGTTTTGAACATTAATTTGGTTGAATGAGTGTGATTCAAAACTAAAATTTTAAACTAACTATGACATATAGGGATATCATAATTTATAATTATTGTGTGTGATTAAATGATACTCATATGATTAAAATATAAATGGTATGACTAATAAAAATTTTGAAAATTAAAAACCTGTAATATAAACACATGTTAATACAATAATTAACCAAATGCGTAGGGAACGTCCAAAAATGGATTGTTGTGTATTAAATTTTATAAGGAATATTTGTAATGGGTATCCAAAATAGTATTTTTTTCCCATATTCTAATTAATCATTGGGTTACAAATTACTAGGTGACCATAATAATATTTAGTGCCCTGAAAATCGAAGTTATGATTATTCCAATGATGGATTCATAAATTGGTTATGCACTTAACTATATGATAATAATATGTGATATTATTGGCATAACTAGATACCTTATTAGATAAATTTCAGGATATATTACAAGGAGAATATAAATTTAGTTAAATATTGATTTTTTACCACTAATAAATGTAACGTAAAGGATTTACACTCTATCAAGAGTTTAATTAAATACGAAAATTTTTATATTGAGATAAAATATGATATAAACATAATAAATTTGACATACTATAGATTAAAAATAAAGAATAAATAAAATTTTTATATATTTTATTGGTTGGACCTAATCACTTATAAATATTTATTTTTGATAATTTTTATCAAATAGAAAAATTTTAAGAATAATGATATAAATATTATAAAAATAATTGTCTCTAAATTTGGCTCATGGGTATTAGATATTTATTATTAATAAAAAATTTGTGGTAATTTATATATATTTAAAAATATAAGAGAATGTTTTATTTATAAAGTATTTATATGTGTTCGATGTGGCAAAATAGCTATTTTTTTGGAGGTAGTAACATATGATCGAAAATTATTGGTAAATTAATTCATCAATTGAAAAACAAATTATTTTTTTGTCATAAAGAGACATTTGAAATCAATATATTCTTTATATGAGTATTTTTCCTTATTAGGTAAAATATTTACTTTTTATATATTTATGAAAAGGATTATTCAATTTTTAATATGGTAAATGGTTTATATATTCTATATGTAAGTAATATTGTTTATTACATTCAAGATAAGAGTGTTAAATTATTTGATTATAACATTACATATAGTTTGAATTATCTCCTCAGGTACAAAAATGGGAAAAAATCTAAAGAATATATTATGATGGATTGATGGAATCATTCAATTATTATTTCACTAAAAATGGCATCTTTTTTTTCATGAAAAATGAATAGAAAAACATTTTGATGAAAAGGTGAGAGTGATAGTGGACTATTCAACATAATATATAATATTGTACATATCAAATGAGTATATAAAAATTTATTAAATAAAGTTACTCAATAACCATTACAAATGACATTAGCTGTTATAGTTACGTATTTTATATGATTCATGAGTGTTAAATCCCTAAAATATTAAAATTGTAAAAAATAATATATATATTTAATATTTAAAAATTATATGAATATTTTATCAGATTGGGGTGTCAGATAATTGGTCATATAAATAACTAAAAATTTGAGGTATTTTGGTTTTTTCCTAGAAAATAAGTGGAATGGTGTATCTATGTGGTGTAGGAATACATTTATGGACTTTTTTACCATTAATAGGTCAGTTTAACATTAAAATATCATTCTAGAGGTATTCTATAAAACCCAGTTAATTATAATTTAACAACATTTTATTTAATGTTCTCATAAAACACCATATGAAATATAGACATTGAGGAATCCTGAATTTTATTTTATGATGATTTGGAGTTAGGAATTATATGTAATGTGTTTTTTAGGATAAAAATATATTCATATTATAAAATTTTCATATATGTTATTTTTTTATTAAAATTAAATTAAGGATTATAATTTTATAATATCTTTAAAAAAATTAGGTCACACTATGATTTTTTTTACTGAAAATAAATATCATTCAAGGACCCAATTTGAGAAAATTTTAAATGGGATAATTTTAATACTAAAAAACGAAATGTTATTAAGATTGGTTGTATGTTTTTTTCAATAAGAGGTTTTGGTAATATCACAATAAACTTATATAATACCTTAAAGGTACAATAGTTATCATTTGGAAACTGAGAAATATGAGTTTTTATGGTAAATTATAATAAATTAACATTGATAGAGGATGAAACTAATGACTTTGTGTGATAATTTTGAGTTTTAATTTAGATAACCAGTTAGAGGCCATGATATTTTTGGTTTTATCCATATATAATAAATAAATTTTAAACGTAATGGATTCACAAGAAGGGGTGATATATATAGGATATAAAATGGGTATTTTCATGAAAAAAATGACATGGTTGGTTTATTTTATACCTGTAAATATTTCATAATGTCAAAGGGGTATAAAAAATATAATTGACTATAAAGATGTCATTTTTAACATTTTGATGATAATTTCTATTATAATATTAATTGTGATAACAAGAAATTATAATTAAGATTTATATTAAACTAATGTAAATACCACTTTATTCATTGGTAATTTAATTGAGTACATGTATGTTATATAGATAAATGGTTAGGAGGATTCCAATAGTGTTATAATGATATTTATAATTTAATACTGAATTTATGTATAGAATAAATCATCAAAACATTAAAACAGCTGTACAAATGATTCAATTAATGATTTTTATTTTATCACATAAGTTTATGATTAGATTATATACTAGTGGTTTAGTGAGAGTTTTTTTATATTTATAGTGATTTATATAGATGATAAAATACTCATAGAAAATGAAACCATGACATTAAATTACATAATGGTATGGTTTCAAAAGTTATTTTCAATGAAATACATGGGTGATTCATCCTATATATAGGTAATGAAAATCTAGATATATATACAAAATATTTTTATTGGTCTATTTTATAAAATAATCATTATTTAATATATAAATATATATTTTATTAAGAACTCAAAGAATATTCCTCCATCAGTATTGTGTTGTGTAAATATTTCAAAAAAACAACGTCTATTTGAGAAATATAAAAAAAAGAAACACATATGTGAGATAAATTATTATTTAATAATTAGATCAATCTTATATAAATTATAATGTAAATAATCTGATTTCTTATATAAATTGATTATCAATAGTATATATAAATTTAATATTATTGAGTTTTGTAATAGTATAAACCTTTCCAAAGTTTTAATTTTCATAATTTATTCCTTTGTGGTGTAGAATAGTATTTTTGTGGTTTTCAAGATAATAGAGTTGTATTCCCCCCTATATGGGGTTCCCCACACCATGTTGCTTTCCATGGTAGTGGTTTTTGTGGCCCTAATGGTGTGTATATTGAGGTGTTTTGTTGATGAGGATTAGGGAGTTGTACATTTTTTATTTTGGTGCACTATGTGATTTAAAATTACCATGAGGGGTGGATTTTTTTGGAGATTTTCCATGTAAAAAACAAAGATTATCTCTATGTCATGGTAAAGGTCATGGTATTGATAGATTCATTTTAAATAATCTCCATGGGAAATGAGAATTTTTTAAAAAATTATAGCAAAGTCAATGGATATAAATGGGCCTAAATTTGTGAAATATGCACCTAGAAACACCTAGGGTGAACAAGTGGTGTAGATGATTATGGTTGAATTTGTTTGTATGTGTGAGGATGTAAAAAAATAGTTAGATCTTTCCACACCATAGACATCATCTCCTCATAATGAAATAACTACTAATTTTCTCGGGAGCCATGGGGATGACCATGGTGGTTCTCTAGGTTCTTGAAATTGTGTATTCCATTACATTGAGAATGGAATAGTTCTAGAAATATATATTTATAATAGTTCCATGGATAAAAATTTTCATGGGTTAAAATTATAGAAAATCATATCTCCTTTTTCTGGGGGCCATTATGGTCATTTTGGTGGACCCCATGTTGTGGTGGTGGTATATTTGACCTTCTCTATAAATAGTGGTTTCAAAACCCTTGTATTACGTTTTTATTTTTCATATTTCAACCTACAATCTCCTCCAACCCTTTTTCCACCCCTTGAACATCCTTCAAGAGGACTATATCATATTTTGTTCATTGGGAATGATATTCCTTAGATCAATGTATTACCTTTTACCACCACCCTATCTCCCATATAATTATACATATTTATAGAAGACACTATATAACGTTTCTTTATTTTTTGTTAAGGTTAATGTGTGGTTTTTGGTGGGTTTTTATGGTTTCAAGGTTTTTCCCTTGAGTTCGGTGGTGGTAGATCCTTTATTTTTCTAATATTTTGTGGTGACTTATTTTAATCCTCATATATAGTTAGGCGAGTTTAAATGTATCATTTAATTATTTAAATTTTGTATGTTTCATTATAATGTTTTCCTTTAGATTAATGATAAAATTCAACTTAATGTAAGATATATATTTAAATTTAAATAAATTGAAGGTTAATGGATTATGTTTTCATTTTTGTTATTGGGTTCTTATCGTTTCTTCATGATGATGAATTTATAATTTCTCTTAATTAGAAATTATTATTGTTTTAGTTCAAATATTTTGTGTTACTAAATTTTACATTCCAAAATAACCTTTCTTACAAAAATCATGTAAAAATAGCAATGAATCGGATTTTCATTATAATATATTATTTTTAATTCACTCATAAGTGACATTAATATATTACAAAATAAGGATAAAACCTGAATTTTTTTTGGGTTTTTTATCATGTTTAAATGTTTTTCAACAATTGTTACATTCATTTTAAGGTTTGTGAAGATTTTTATAATTGGTTGGTGATGCGTTCTTGATTAGTTTGGGAGGTATTGTGCATTGGGAAGTGAATTTTCTCTAGTTACAATTTTAGGGTAATTAGGGTAGTGTTGGTTATCTTGGGATGTTTTTTATATGGTTTTTAAGTTGTTGGTTGATGTGGGAGGGTTTATTGGTGTGGGTTATGTAGAATAGCTTTAGTTTCTTTTTGTTGGAAATAGGATAGGTGTGGTCGTTTTGGATGATGGCATGGTTGGTTTATGTGGAAATGTTTGATAGTTTCCTAAAGGTATAGAATGTGAATTGGTAAGGACCTAATGATAAAAATACATGGATATATTTTGGTAGATATTTTGATATGAATAATATATAAATCAATTCTAATGAAATGGAAATAGTTGTAGTTAATCTAGGTTTTGGTAGGTTGGGTTATGTCATTAAATATGTAAAGTGAGTGAAATAATGAAATTAAGGTGATTGATAAGTGTTATTTCTAGAATGTTTTACTGATTAATTAAAATGGAAACTTATAATATTTTTTATATCTATTTCATCTGGTTTGGAGGCAATTTTAGTTTATAGATGTAAATAGTGGAGGTCTATTTTGTTATGATAGTGTGCTAATGGTTATGGTTTACTATAGACATGAAATTGTGTATACCCTCTACCCCAGTCTTGTGTTTGGTATATATTTATATAATGTATTTTATTATGATTTATATATGTAATCCACCTATGTATGTTTTCCTTATTTATGAAAAAATGTTTTGGGTTCAATGTGTTTTCCCTATGTTCTAGTTTGGTGAGGATCGATGTTTGGATACCCCCTCTCCCAAATATCCATATCAGGTGTGGTATATTGAATTCTTTTTATGGTTGTTTTGGTGATATATGGCTAGGATTTATCGTGGTAGGAGGAATTATTGGGGATTATTTCCTTCATGTTAAAGATACCTTACTATACTGTATAATTTTAATATCGATGACATGTGGTAATTGGTATTGATTTATGAGGATGATGTGGTTTTTGATTATTTCATGGATTTATTTGTAGTATGGATAGACTAATTGTAGTATATTATATTGTACATTGTGGTAGTTTTGGGATGGTAGGGTTATGACACAAACCATATCCACTATGGGATGTAGTGAGAATAAGATATTTGATGTTGGTGTGTGATAGTGAACAATAAATACATAAGTGATTATAGGGTGAATAATATTATATTATTGATATTATGTGGTTAAAATTTGATTTGATCCATGTTTATTAAACCATGGTTAGATTAAGTGGTAGTAAACCCTGTGGGTGTTTATTTTTTTCAATTATTGATTCATTTTAGAATTAGTGCGCTTCCTCCAGATTTTCATGGGAGGTGAGGAGTATGATCTTATAGATTATACATGTTATGATTACCCAATATATATAATATTTTTTAATATTTATATGTAATATTCAGTGACCAAGATAAAATACATTATCTTATGTTTTGGGTTTTACAGCAGTGTCACAACATAAGATTTTTATTATTACTTATTTTGGGTTTTGGAATGCCTATCATTTTTATGAAATACATATTATTAGGGATATTATATATTATTATTTTGTCATGTATCAATGGTTTATTATTATCATAAAGGGTTTTAATAGGGTTATTTTTCCCATATATATGTTCTATATCATTGGTGTTAGTATCCCATACAGGTTCTATTGGAGGAATTATTTTGGGGCCACTCTCATCATCACTACAGACCAATGAGTGGTTTATATTGGGTGTGGGTATGATAACATGGTGTCAAAACTTTTGGTTGAGAGATATAATAAAGATTTGATTTGTGTAGTGGTGTGGATTCCAATGGTTGGTAGTGAAATAGTTTCAACGAAGCATTGTTTAAAATGTAAACCAATGAGAACAATTGAATGTTTGATTTTTGGGTCCCATGTGATTTGACACAAATAGCCTATGATTATTAAATATCCAAATTTAATGATGTTGTGGGGTAGATACCTATGAGAGGTATATGAATCATGATTGTTTACACTTTTGTTTTAAATGGGGTGTTTCGTGAGAAATTAAATGAATATAATTAAAAAAATTTGATTAAATGAAATTAGGGATTTCATGTTTAAGAGTTTTATCTCTTTTTAAAATATATCAATTGGTCATTTTTTGCATTTGGTTTGGGTTTATGTCATTAAAAAATCTGACCTTATTGACCGTAGGTGTGATAACTTGGCTGAAGAGGATGAGTAATCAAGGAGGATTTTGCGAATGTTATATAATCAAGGTATGGTTAAGTGTGAAGAAACTATATATGATATAGAAATAATGAGCTACATTATGGTGCTTGATATATCTTTAATTATGAACTATTGAGGGATCAAATATCAGGATCAATTAGAAGTTTTTCGGTTGTGGGGAGAAATATGGTAGTGGAGGATCTTATATCTTGGGTAGAGAAAGAAGTTGTATGTCACAATAGATTATATTCAACTATATATTTTCACTAGGTTTATCTTGATAATGATGATGTTGGTGAAGAGGAAATATATTATCCTTCATCTATGTTAGATATTAACTGTGTAAGGGAATGGAATCAGGTGTAAGGACCTTCTCCACTTTCCATGTGATTTGTTCCCTTATGAAAAGTATAGTTCCTAGAATTTGGATGAGGTTATGTATCCAATTATTTGATATGTTATCAACCCATTAATGATGAATATGTACATGGAGTTATATAAGAAGGCTGTGGTTCTCAAGAGGATACATGTTCATCTAGGCTCTTATTATGACTGGTTTCATTATGGTTCCTTATGTAGTGGGTTTGTTAGTAGTGTATCATAGTTATCAAGGCAGTTATGATTATGGAAAACTAAAATTAAACCATAATAGTTCACTTACTCCAATTTTTCTAGGGATATTATTTATCATAACCCCTCCATAAGAATTGCTCCATTTTTATTTTCCTGTAAATTTCATCTCCATTAGTTTATACAATGTTGGAATATTTTTAGGGATTAACATGGTATTGAAATCAAAGATTCCTTTCTTCCCCAAAAGTAGATGTTTTCACAAAAAACATACCAATAGTGGGTGCAGATTGCTTTTGTCCCACCGAGTGGAGATATACATGGTATAGGACAACCCATGAAATCCCTTACCCAAAATTACTTAAGGTTCAGCATTACCATAGAGGTGGTAATCAAAATTTAGTCAGAGGAGACATGCATGGAAATTTACACATTGTTAATATGTTCATGCTATAGGGAATAAGAATAATTTGAGGTACCATATTTTTTTTTATTTTATCATGGATTATTATTATTATTATTTTATAGAATAACACTCTTTTCGTATATACAGAATAGTCGAGGCTATAGGTTTCAAAGTGCAGGGACTTCCAATGTGTATTTCATTGTCAACACCATTTAAAGATTAAATTAGTTTTAATAATGTAATTTGGGGTTGTGAACAAAGGATATGTTTCATTAATCATCATTGGATTCGATTATGATTCATATAAATCTATTTATATCATTATTGTCATTGATGGGTTTTACTCTGTGATCATGGTTATTGAATACATCCGTAGCATAGTTGAGTTCTATGAGGATATGGTCATGTGCATAGTTTTCCTTGGTGAGTGGGATAATTACTTGGGTCATAAATGTTTACAATCATTTATTTCCCTATTATAATATTTTTAATTGGATATATTAGAGGTTAAAGTGATGAATATTCTTATAGTCTTAGAAGAATTTCATATTGATTTCTCTAGGGAGGTTCTCACTTTACCCCATTAGCATGATATCATGTTTGGGGTCTAGTTACAACCTTAATCCTTTCTGATTTTGATGTATATTTTTTTGGAAAATCCCATACAAGATGAAGGAGTATATGATTTGGGTTGATGAATTGATCAAAAGTGGTTTTATTTATCCTAGAAAGTCATTGTTGGGTACTCCTGTGTTTTTAACAAAAATAAATATAGTGTTTTATGGTTTTTTGTAGACTATCGATAGTTGAATCAAGTGATGGTCCAGTACCATTAACCCCATTCAATAATTGGATATATGTTTGATAGGTTAAAGGGAACCAACTCGTTTGTAATGATCAGTTTACAATTTAACCATCAATGAGTGAGGGTAAAAGAGGAATATATACTTAAAACTACATTATATGGTCATTATGGGTACTTAGAGTACATTTTCATGTTTTTTTGGTGTCATTAATTCCACATTTCCATTCATGTAACTCATAAACATCATGTTCCATGAGATATTATATTTATTAGTGGTCATTTTCATCATTGAAATCCTAAAAAACATGAGATCTAAGTAGGAACATGTTGGGAAGTTTTGGGTTTGTATTTAGGTCATTAAATACCATAAAATCCCTATAATGATATCCAAGTGTATGTTATAGATATCAGACTTGAACTTCCATGGACAGGTAGTGTATTGACAACAAGTTTTAGTAGATCCATCAAATATTGAGAACTTTATTTCTTGAGAAGTACCCAATAATTTCCTGAAGGTCCCACTTTTATTTTCTCTCACTCATTATTATGGGTGGTTTTTATCAAAAGTATCTCAAATAAAGGCCATAATGATGTATTTAACTAGTATGGACCATACCATATTTTTGACTAATCATTTATCGGAATATTTCGACTACCTAATTGAGATGAAAATTGGTGATCTGAAAAATTTTCTGCCAGGGGAGTGATTGATTTTTGAGGTATTCTTTGACATTTACCATCTCTCCCTAGGTTTTGTATTGACGACACATGGATAATATGTATTGTATGGGTAAAAACATTACATCCCCATGAGCATAATTATCCCATCCAATATCTCAAGTTAGTGGTTTTAATTTTTTTCTCAAAATTTGTTGTGTCATTAACTCAAAAGTTAATGTTTTATTATCTATATATATCAAAAGATCCTAAGGTATGTTTCCTCTCAATGATATTTGAATTTTTTGTAGTGGAGGGTGATGGATATTCTCCCAGACCTTGACATTGATGTCTCATATATCCTATATAAGGTAAATTATATGATTGATGTCCTTAGTAGAATGTTTTTGGGAGATGTTATTCAATGTATTAGGAAATATTATAGAGGTATTTAAGAGATTTAGTAATTTTTTTTGGTCCAATGAAGGTATGTGGTGGTGTTTTTATGTTCTAGATGATTGGGTAATCCACCATGATACAACAGGTGGAGGTGTCATAGTGGGGATACTAATAGGTATTGGTTTTGAAAGATCCTATCATCCATGATGATTATCCAATGGGATGGTTAGAGGATGACTAACATCATTTAATATTTTAGTAAATTATTTTTACTATATCAGAAGTGTGAAAGATTGTTTTATATTATTTTTATGGATTAAAAGTGAAATCATATACTATTATGGATCAGATGTGTCATGCATTGAGGATCCAATTATGGTGGCCCAGGACAAGGTATTTTGTGGTAGACTTCTAGTCATGGTTCTTAGTCTATCAGTAAGTGAAGGTTAAGCGTCATGTACAATATTGTTTTTTACTAGATATAGGATGTTCTTGAGTAGAAATGTGAGAACATATTGATGTATTTTATTACTTGTCATACATGGTCAAATGTAGTATGTGATGCAACTTTGGTTGTGGTAGTTTTGATATTTTTTTAACTATAAAATCCCCACTCATTTTCATATTTCTTTTACTTAATTTCTATGGCTACCCCATGCGATTTTTGAGAAACTATGACTTCTGGACTCCATTGCAAATGGACAATTCATCATTTCACTGTGAAATCAATGGATACAGCCTCCTCATATTATCCTATATTGAATATCCTTGGGTTTTCTCATATATATTCATAGTTCTATGTGTAATACCATATATATGTGTTTGGATTTCTGTTTATGAAATATTTATTGGTTTTTTAATGGAATAAGAGGAAGAGGATGATCTATGAATCATCTAAGAACCTTTTTGAAAATGTAAATGAGGTAGGTGGGTTCTATCCCACTACAATATTCTATAACATTTTGGCTTAAATCACGATGAATGTTTAACATACATTTATTAGAAATATATTGAGTAGTTTATGTTTAATCCCCTACTTTTTATTTAATATATAAATGGAACTATGTAAAGACTTTCTTGAGATGTTTTATTAAATGTTCTCAGTGTAATTGGTTTTAAATAGAAATTTATTGTGTGGTGTAATACTTGATATGGAGATTTCATTGAAATACATGGTGGTGTGGGTTTATGTTTCATTTATAAGGGGTTTTGGAAATAGATTTGATGCTAACAAGAAAATAACAAGGGTATATCACTTAGTTATGGCATGGTGAAGATGGATTTATTCTTGTAGGTGTTGGGATTATCTTTTGATGTGCATGGGTGTTTAAATGTGGAACATGGAATGAGTATTCCAAGTAAAAGTGAATGGGAAAGTGAAAGTGAATGTGAAAGTTAAACAATAAATAGCCTTTCTTTTCAAATTACATTATTTATATGTTTTACTTTTATTAAGTTTTTTGATATTCTCACCCACTATTTTATATAAAATTTTCTATCTTGTCCTTATCTAAGAGGTGTGAGTGGGGTGTTTTTAGGGAATAAAAATGATTGATATACTCGCCCCTACTTAATCACCTTGGTGCATTTTCATATGTTCTCTACTAATATACATGAAAGGATCATATTTTATACTTCTCTAATAGTGATCCTTGATTTTTTGGTTTAATTATTTATTATGGAGCTAGGGAGTGTCTATATATTTTTATGGGATGGCGCCAATTTGGTATTAATGTCTTTATATATAGAGTTTGAGCCTTTCTCTATTATTTCCTTTTTTCTGGACTTGATATTGTTCTCGTACATGTATTTCATCAATGTTTTTTTTTATTCTCAATAATCAGTTAATTCATCATAGTTTTTTTGTATTTATTGAGAGTTCATAGGGTTTATTTGGAAAAATAATCCCCCAATTTCATCCTCTTCCTTTTGAATTTATTAGCAATTATTGGTGTCCTCGGGATGTATGCTATGGCTAATTATATACCCATTACCTCTCAATCCAATTTGGAGGGTTGTAACATTACAAATTGAATCATTTTTTATATCCTTCGGTTGGGTTGTTAATAAAGATATAGGATTGTCAACACATGAAATGTATAGAAAAATAAGTATACCCTTCCTCTTTATATTGAACATCACGTTACAAGGGTTGCTAGGTTATGAAAATATTATAATAATCTTTTAGGAATTTTTTTACATCACTATCGTGTGTTTAGCTACTGATTATTGCATACTATGAAGTGTAGTGAGACTTCAATCTAGGGATACATTGTTTATATGTTATTAAAATGATTTTTGAAATCAGTTTAAATGATTTATTTATAATATAATTTGTTGTACTAGTTGTTAATTATGGTAATAATAATTTTTTATACCATTTTTTACTTTATTCAAGCATTTAGTTACTATATAGAAATAATATAAATAGTGTATCATTTTGTTTATTGAAAACTAAACTACGAAGATGCCATAGAAACTAGTATGAACATGCTACTAAAATAGTGGTTCCACCTGAGCTACAGGTGAACCAACAAAATGTACATAGAATTATGAAACTGTCAAAATCTATTGAAATAAAATTATAAATGATTAATTGTTTCCATTAGATCATATTGAATAGTTTTTGAAATAAAATACATTTTTATTGGAATTTAAACCTAATAAATCTAAAGTGTGGCTCAACCAAATGAATAGAATATTCAATTTTCTGGGTACATTGGAATAGGTAAATTTTTAGTTCAAAACATATAAGTTGGGTGATGTTACACTAAAATTGTGGGATTTTGATGTCCAATATAAATTTGACCATGAAATTATGTGGGATAATTTTATGGAATTGATCAAAAAATATTCTACTCACACTCATGGAAAATTGTAAAAACAGAATAATTCATCAACTTAGAGTAATAAAACCACTATATTATAGAGTATGTAGCCTTGTTTATGAAAATAGTTTGTTTCAACTTGGATTTAGTTTCCATTACATTCTTTAATGAAAATTTCTTTTTATGTTAAGATTGTAACCGTAGATTTAATCCAATATAGGGGTTCTATGTGTTTCAGATTATATGGATATCGTTAACTAGGAATAGTGGTAGAAACGGGTCTTGTTTGGATTCATGTCGGTGGTAGTCTATTTTTTCACAAGTGTAATTAATTCTACTTATATAAATAAAATAAATAGTAATATATACTTGTATGTAGGTGTAAAAAAATGCAATTACAATATAGAATCGTTTAATTTTCATATAACATCTGATATAAAACTAGATTTTTTTCATTGTGGTTTTTACACATAAGAAGAAATAATATAATACACCACCATGTAATTTCCACCAGCATATAAATAGAGTACACATAAAAATGATTTTTTAATATTTATAGATCATTGGGTGGAACAGGCTTGACCCAACCTCATCTTTTGTATGCTCTGATAGAATAACCTCATCAAACTAGTTCATGTCCCCAAATACAAATAAATAATGTCATGTCCTAGAACACATTCGTTTTTCAGTCAAAACATTCATAGTGAATAAATATCTATCCCATGATATCTGAGCATCAGATATATGGTGAATAATAGGCTATTGGGAGTAAAAACCAGTTCCCCCTATGGTGTGAGGTACCATTCTTTAGAACTCCTCTATTATTCATGTCTGGTTTGATACTGGCGCATCACATGATTTATTTTCTTCCTCTACTGTTAAATAGTTAAAAATAAAAGTGTAAATGATTTTTTATGTCACGTTTATCAACAAACACCTTGGGTGGTGGGAGATAATAGGTTTCAAATGCCTATAATTTTCCATTATCATTGATACTGTGTAGTTTCTATTGGAACTTATATCCCTAAAGATGAATTTTTTTATTTAATATTTTTTATAGAAAGGATGGTGGAATTTAAATCACATATCAAATGTTACACTCATCACACACTGTTTACATCCTTTAATAAGGTCCTTCTCCATTTCAAAGGGTATTGGAATAAAAATGTAGGAAGAGAAGAACTTTAATGAAAGTTGAATGAAACATCTCTAGATAGTTAATAGAAATGACTATGAGTGCAGCTGATCAAACATGGAATGGGACTCTTCCTCAAATAGTGGATCAATACCTTGATGTTTTTCTAATTTATTTCTCTATGTTTCTATCCAAAAGGGAGATTAAATTTAATATAGACCGAATCCAATGACCAAGATCTATTTCACTAACATATTATAGAATGTATCAAACTAAGTTGTGGTAACTAATAATTTATCAAGAAGAGTTAGAAAAAAAGTATTCATCAGACATAGTACATTACATTCGGTTGCATCATGTTTTTTTAAAGAATTAATATGGAAATATCCACTTTTCTAGTGATTATCGTAATTTTATTCATGTAATGATTAAATATCGGTAGCTTATTCCTTATATAATGATCTATTTGACTAGTTAAAGGGGTCCAAGTGGTTTTATAAAATCAACACAAATGTTATCATTTTCTTATATCCTAAAGAGTGGATGTTTTAAATACATCATTTTAGAGATTCTATGAACATCATGAATCTATAATAATTACTTTTGAACTAAGAAACACACTAATAGTTCTCATCGATTTCATAAATTTTATCATCAACAGGTACATTAAATCCTTTATCATTGTCCTATCAAATTATATTCTTCTATAATCTAGAATCAGTAATGACTATAAAGAGAACTTGTAAAATATACTGAGCACATTTTATCAACATCGATTATTTATTATGTTTTCTAAGTTAATAATTTTGATCCAAGAAGTAAATTTCCCCATGAATATAATTTTTTAAGAAGTAATATCTGGTGATCCTATAAGAATGTATAATTATACTATTTGAAGAAAATTAATAATGTTTTTAAGGTATGTAGTTTTTTTGATTATCATGCTTTTATCACATCTTTTTCCTGATTTCTCAAAACATGCTTCTCACATAACTAATATGAAAATAAAATATATTCCATTCATTAAGAATGATGAATTTAATAAATTATTTTTGGAACTAAAAACACATATCACCTTGATATACATACTAATATTAGAAGAACCATGAAATGGGTATATAGTATATTGTGATACATCTTGATCCAGTCTTGGTTGTGTTCTCATGCAAGAAGACCATGTTATGGCATATGGTTTGTGGTAGTTGTGAGTGCATGAGAATAATTATCCTACACATGACATAAAATAAGATGTTATTATTAATGCCTTAAAATATGGTTTGTGGATAAACAATCATATTTATCACTGACTATTAATATTTCTAATAAATATTGTCTCATTGATACATCAACTAGAGGTAACAAATATTGATGGAGTACCTCCAAATTTTTGATTTTGACAAGCTATACACACCCTTTAAGGTAATTATATAGAATATAAATTGAGTTATAAATATTAAAATGAATTGTTATGATATTCTAATGACTAATGGAAGTTGATTAGCATGATTGCTTATGTGAATTTAGATTTGACTGCATAGTGTAAGTGAAATGACCCTACCTTAAGGATTATATATTATAGTGATGGAAAAATAGAATTGAGATTACTATAATATCGATGTATTTTAGTTTTAGAGTTTTAGAGAATTTGGACTCACTCGTACATCATAAAAAGATACATTATAATTAGACACATATACACAATATCCATTTTTTCATTGAACAAAAGTCTTTAAAATAAAAAAATTTCTCTTCATGAAGCATCTTCACAATTCTCTCCATGATCTCATCCATGTCCCTCATATTGCTTAATCCCAGTGAAAAATATATTAAAATGTAGGATGACCCCAAAATAATAGTGAAGGAAATATCATTATGAAACTATTAGTCAAATAAAAATAATAAAAACATTTTTATAAAAACATACGGTTTTCCCCAAAAAACGAATCATCTTTTCAAAATGATAATTATCTTATCTTTTGAAAATCAACATACTTCATGAAAAAACATTAATAAGAATATAAAATTTTAGTAGCTAAATTGGGACATCATTTTCTATATTACTCCTACAAATGGAGTAGCTAATATTCTCAACCTACAACTCTGGAGTACACAATGCATTGGATGTTATACTATCACCACTAAACTTTGGTTTATCACAAAACCACCCATCATTAGTTAATTATGGAACCATGTGTACTTTTTTTACCATAAAACCACCGGTGACTTGTAATAACATCAGTAAAAAAATCATTAATAATTACCAAGAAAAATAACATTAATATAAATCATGAATTCTTTAATCATAAAAACAATCTTTGAAAAAAATAAACTTCCCATTTTGAAATCACTTATTTTGAAAAACTATGCACAATGGAAAACATTTTATATAATATTAATCAAATATCATGTAAATTAAGTTAAAAAATATTAAGGATACATGAAATAATAAAAATATATTCATTATATATATGTAAATAAAAATTCCTTCTGACTTTTGAAAAAATAAAGTTTCAAATAATTTTTTAAAAGGGATGTCCCATAAATATCATATTATTGACGTCAGGGTAAACAAAATGAATCAATTATGTATATCCAATATAAATCCACATATAAAAATTGTACATTCAATAAAATAAAGTGAAAATTAAATTCAAAAATAATATTATCAAGACATTATCAGGGATGTTTATGTTTAACCCAAATAATGGAAATTGGGTAAAAAATTATCTCACATAAAGTCTTAAAAGGATCCCTTTATGAAAACATTTGAGAGAAATTTGAAAATAACCTATTTTAAACATTAGTACCTATATAAATAATTTCATTAATATAATTTTAAAAATATTGACATTAAAGATAAATATTAATAAAATAAATCATTAAATCATTAAAATGAGGTTTTTGTAGTTAAAGAGTCCCTTACCATATGTTTGAAAGTTATTAAATTGATCGTAATGTCCAAGATAATAATCCTCGATTAATTAATTTTATAATAAATAAATTTTCACATATTTATTTTAATTACTATACTTTCTTAAGCTTATTTATGGTTATTCTGATGAGTTATAATGATCAATTTCATCACATTGGGAGAATTATTTTAAAGGTTTCATGGTCCGTTCACTTGCGTATAATTATTGATGTTCTTATAAAATGGTAATAAAAATACAGAAGTAAAATTAAATGGTATTCCTTCACTTCCATAAGAATATATGTTCCCAAAAATTATTTTTATTTCTTGTGTCAGGATGATTCATTCGATAAAAAATGTTAAGGACAAATGGTAAATTTATTTAAGCACCTTTTCTAACTGTCGTGAACTAGTTTTGTTTTTTTAGTAATATGTCTATATAATAGTTAAAGAAAGTAAAATATGTTAAAATATAAATATTAAAATAATATTTTACCAGACTAATAGTTTTGTAACCACCATCATAGAGTTAATGTAAAATGAAAACTCATTAATCATGGAGATGGTAAACAGCCATAATTTGGACCATTGTTTCATTTATTTGAATTAGATGAGATAATAAAAGGGAAGGATATAAGATATTCCATTGTAAATATTAATTTCTGATATATATATATATATATATATATATATATTATTTTTTATTCCGTTATATATGATGAAGGTTAGAAGAAGATAAAATAATAAAATTAACTTAAGAGAGGTGGTTTGAGAAAGTTACCTATTGAATATCACCTCCTTTAAGGATCCAATAAAGGCAATGAAATATGTATTTTGATGAGACCAAAAGAACATATAAAATGGGGGAGTGTGTAGGATGTGTTTATTAGGATATTTGTAGAGCCTCATTGGTTTTTAAGAGAAAGGGGTTGGGGAGGAGTGGTATTTATACTTGATGGGGAGTGGTTTTATGTGATTAAATAATGATTATTTTATAATTTATACTGACCAAATTTGTGTGGAATTAATTCCAATGATTTAGATTTATTATTAAACATTTAATGGCCAGTTAAGGTATTTAAATAAATCAACAACCCATTTAATTTTTTATTATTTTGTTATTTTAATAACTTACCTTTTAACTTTAACCCATTTCATTATTTTACTTATATTGTGGTAAACTTTATTTTACCATGGTAAAATTATTATGAATAAAAATAAAAATAACCTTAAAATATTATATTTAAGTTATTATTCCTAATATGGAATCTAATTTACCATATTCAATCATATAATTGGAAAAAATAGTTTTAAAACAAAACTCCTAGATGTGATGAAACTGACAGTTTTAAATACTTGTATTTTCAGGAAAAAGATGATTTTATATTTATAATGTGATTAATAATTATCATTTTATGAAATTAAGTTAAAATTTAATGATATATTATCTAAAATTTTCATTTCAATAATTATCCATTATTTTTTAATAAATAAATAAAAAAGGAGAAACATTATGTACTCTAAAATAGTTTTCCAAAAAATCCCATTTTTAATACAATAAATACACTTTTTCTAAAATAAAATTCTTATTTTATTAAAAATAATACAATTGGATTAAATATAAATAAATAATAATATTTATACATAATAATATATTCAAAATAAAATTTATCTATTAAATCTTTTAATTAATTTAAAATACATTACATTTTTAATTAATGTGTATTTTTTCATTATTTTCGGAAAACCCAATATTTTATGAAAAATCCCGAAAATTAAACAAAATTAAAGCATGATGTAGAATATAAAAATGTATTTTATTTAATAAAATTATTTCATTAAATGATCTAAAAATTTATTTTCATATTCATAGATAAAATGAAAGAAAACCCATTTTTTTAAATGTATTTTTGAAGAGTAAAATGAAGTTACTAAAAATTTTAGTGATTACTTAAAAATAATTAATTAATAATTTATGAATTATAATGACCATTATATATTACTAATTTCAATAATACCATGTATTCCTTTAAAATTAAAGGCTAGGTTGTAAAAATCACACTTAAATAATATGATTTAGTTTTTTTTCTTAAGATCAGGGTTATGTGTCCTGAACACTGTTGAATATAGTATTTCATTTTAAAATTTGTGGATGTTACATTCTCCCATCCCATTTAATAAATTTCATCCTCATAATTCTAGATTTACTTGAAAACCATGGGTTTAACTTAAATAAATACCTTTTTTTAATCCCACATTTTAAAAAGGGGAAATAAATCTTCTACTTAAAACAAGAGAAAAGGGAAGTATGAAGGTCATCATGAATAAAAAAATATTATATTTACAAGTAGGAGAACATATGTGGTATTTGAAAACATGGGAATGGATTAGAAAACTAACTCCCCATGTGAAAGAGAGACTAATAGATAACTTGGTCATGAACCATCATTAAATATTAAATTTGGGAAGGGTTAAAAGGTCATTTATTTTATCAGTTAGAAAAATAAAAAGATAACATTTTTTTTCTGAAATCCTTTTATTAATGATGAGTAATTATTTTAATACCCATACTAATAACCTAAATAAATATACTTATGTGACAAGTAAAATTTTATCCTCATCGTTTCTCCAAATTATGAGTATTTAAGATGAATGTTTCAATAAAGGAAGCATCATAAATATATTCTATAGATCACAAAATACAAAGAGAAAATATATATATTCCTCATGCCTTTATGAATTATTCAAAACCCGAAAATGTTTGGAAAAGATAAGATATTTCTCCAAGATGAGTCAACCTTATTTTTGAGAAAAACTACTTTAATCTTTAAAGTTAAACAGTATTTCCCAATGTTCAAGATATATTATTCCACAAATAACTATATTTAAAATTCCCCAAAATATTTTACACTAAAATTGAAACCCAATAACAAGAATTATTTGATCACATAGTCTTTCATGCTAAATTTAATATCAATTACTCTTAAAGTATAATTTTTAAAATAAGATTTCCATAATGATATAATCTTCATGATATACTAATCATTTCAATAAATAACTGAAATTACCATTAATAGTATATGTTTACAAAATATAATACATTATTTATTTCTCAAATACAATCCCATGGTATTCTATTTTAATAAATCGTATAAGATTCCCAAATTATTGAACATATTCCAAAATAACTTTAATCACTTAATCACACAATTATTTTTCAAATCCCGTGTTTATATATATGATAAAAAATATGTTGCCATATTAAACAAATATTTCATATATAAAATCACTTAACGGGAAATAAAAATAAAAATTAATCGTGACTTTATGTATGTTAGTGGTAGGCAATGTAACCTTATTTCCCTTATGTGGTGGGATTGATCCCCACGACCTTTCCAAATGCAATGGGTTATCATAGGGTCTGTTGAATGTCCTTTTTTTAAACAAAGATAATATAATCTATATAAAATTATATAAATTTCAGAAACATACTAAAAACATTAATATATTTAACCTCAATGATTATCTCATACCATTAATTTTTTTTATCCCAAAAAAATATGAACCCATATTACCTCAAATTCAGGGATTATATTAACAATAAATAATTGTAATACCTTTAATCATATTTTCACCAAATTTAATGGAATAGTTCCTCAAATAAATTTTTTCAAATCTTAATATTAAGTTTTACATGTAACTTAAAAATTATTAACTTTTTACCACTTTTCAAATGTATTGATTTTATATAATATATGTTTCCAAATTTATTAAAACAAAACCTACTATAGAAAAATCCTCAAGAATTCCATGATTCCTATAATATTTATAAAATACCACTATATCATAAATTTGGTAACTCACTACCTAAACACGTCATTTATTTAATATCCCTCTTAAACTATTACCAATTATTTTTCATCTTGATAATTAATGATATATTACTTCAATCAACGATGTAAATTATATCCTTATTATTCATTAATATGAACCCACAAATGATTCATACATTGAATATATACAAATAATTCATTCTTTAAATTCAGAAAAAAAAATTCGTGGATTTCCCCTTTATCGTATAGTATGATTCCCAACATCCAAAAAGTAAATAACCATGTACTTTTTAGAATTTCCTTTTTATATAGAGTTGGTAGTGTTTATATTTTTAAATTAAATGACATGGATACAATGAACCCTAAAAACATTTAGAGAAAAAAAATGTTAGATAAGTCAAATTTTTTCTTTTAGGTGATTTGAGTACTAAGAAATTTATCAAAAAAATCTAAACAAGATTTTCTAATAAAATTTATAATCAAATCATTTGGTAGGGATAATAATTCTACAAAAGATCACTTTCTTCCATCATGATAAATTATCCTTAATCAATAGAAAACGTCATCATTTAAACATGAAATGAATTATTACATGTTAAAATTAATGTTTTCCTTGAAAATAAAATACACTTATGAAATCTATAATAATTTATCATTGAATTAATTCATATCTAAATCGATTAAAATTTTAAATCCAATCTCTAAAAATATCATTTTCCTCTTAGAAATCCATCACTTTAACCCAAAAAAGGGGAGTCTACGACTTTGAACATATAATCAACATTAAACCTGTAAACTCGATGATGATATCTATAACTATTAAGAAAACATCCTAGTTTCTAAATTTATATAAACCATCCTCTGATAAAAAATGTAAGGACATGAACTTAAACATTGCATATTCTAGATATTTTAAACAAGAATTCTCATTATTACAATCTAGATGATCTTTTAGGGTTAGATATTTAGTGAATTATGAATCACTCATACATAGTAAACCCATAAATTTCAAATGGACACGTATTAATATCATCCATTTTTTATCAAAACAATAGAATTTTAGAGAATATTTGTTTTCTATTCATGAGCCATCATCTCAATTTTCCACTTAATCTCATCCTTGTATCTACTATTCCTTAAACCATGGGAAAAAAATATAAAAATAAGGGGTGAGAAAAAACATCTCAGTAAGGGACATAAAATAAAAGAAACTATTTGTCCAGTGAAAACCCATAAAAACTTCTTCATAAAAACAATCCATATTACACTAAAAAATGAAACAAATTTTAAAAAATATCATTATCTTACCATTTAAAATAAATGTATTTTGAGGAGAACTCCTTAGAAATCATATAAAATATAATTCGGAAACTCAACACATCATTTTTCCTATCACTCTTACAAATATAGTATTGAATATCGTCAACCACCAACTCTAGAGTTTTCAATTCATTAGAGGTTATAATGTTGACACCCTTCCTAGGTTTATCATAGAACCACCCATCATTGGTTAGTAACATTACCACCAATACTTGGTTTATCATAGAACCACCCTTAATTTTTTTAATAAAATAAACACCCTTTATCATATACATTTCTGAATAACCATTAAATTAATATAAATCATGAAATCTTTCATCATAAATACATTCTTTGAATAAAATAAACATTCCACTTTGAAATCACTAATTTTGAAACACTTTGTGCATAAAATTGATAAAAAATAATTGAATGTAACCATATAAACATTTAAATTCAGAATAAAAAAATTAACTGAACATTAAATAGGAAAAATCTGTTTATTTAATATATGTCAAAAACATTCCTTCTCCATTTTGTGAAAATAAAGTTTAAAGGAATTGTTTTAAGGAATATCCCTAAAATATCATATCATATAAGTGGGAATTAATCAAATGATTATATTATCTATATATGATCTAAATCCACATAAAACAATTTCAAATTAAATATAATAATATCAAAATTCATTTCACACATAATCATAGAAAAAAATATCAATGATATTTATGTTTAACCCAAGGAATGTAAATTTGGTTAAGAATTTTATTAAATAAATCTTTAAAAAGACCCCTTTTTAAAAAAAATTGAGTGAAATTTAAATTTTTAATTTTTAAAAAATTAATTGAAATATAATATATTCATAAAAATTATTTATAAATTAGTTACATGAAATCCATATATTAATAATAAAATATAAACCATTTAAAATGATGTTTTTTAGATAAATATTCCCTTAAATTATCACTGAAAGTTATTCATTTTAGCTTAATGTACTATATAATAAGATTATATTAATTATTTAATTATTTTTGAGCCTTTTAAATCTCTTTTTTGTTTATTATAATTTAATTATGTTCATTTATGGCCATTTTTATGAGTTTTATAGATTAACTTAATCATTCTTGGTCTGTTCATTTTAAGGTTTCATGGTAAATGTTATTGTAAAATGGGAAAAAACTCTAGAAGTTTTATGGAATTTTATTTATTCACTTCTATAAATCTAAAAGGTCCCAACATTGTTTAAATTTGTTATATGGTGATGATTCGTTTGATAAAAACTAATAATGACTTATTGTTAATTTATTTCGGTGGCCTTCCCGACTGCCATGAACTAGTTTTGTTTTAGTTAATATTATGTATATATTTTAGTTATTGAACAAGAAAAAAGTTATAATATATTTATAAATATCTTATTTTACCATACTAATAGTTTTATCAACATTATTTAATTAGTTAATGTAAAATAAAAACTCCTTATCTATGGAGATGGTTAACCACCAAAATTTAGACAATGGTTTCATTTCATTAAATAATAAGAGATAATAAAAGGTATAGATATAAGATATTATTTTAGGAATATAAAATTACACTATATAAATTATATTCTAGTTATCATGCCTTTATGTATTAAGGATATCAGGATAATTTAGAAGGAAAATCATAAATTAATGGAGGTGCTTAGTTAAAGTTACATCTTGAATATCACATCCTTGATGGATCCCTTAATGTCCTTGGAATTGGTCTTTTAGTGATACAAAAATCAATTAGATGTGATTATAGTTTATATAATAGAGTTTTTATGAGATTTTTAATGCCTCAAGGCTTGTGACAATAATTTTGGTTGTGACGAGTTGTTTTTGTACTTCATGAAGGGTGGTTTTAATTTATTAAATATTAATTATTTTATAATTTATGTCTACACAATTTGGGTGGAATTAATTCCAATTAAGTAGATTGATAATTAATAATTTTAGGTATACTTATGTTTATAAAACACATCAAACAGACAATAAGTTTTGTTTTTGTTTGGAATTTTATGCTTTAACCTTTTAACTTTAGCCAATTTCATTATTTTAACTATACAGCGGGATACCTTTTTTTACCACAGAATCTTTTTTGTGGATAAAATGTAAATAAAATTAATTTGTAATTTGGAAATTATTATTCCATATTTGGAATACATTCTACCAAATTAAATCATATAATTGAAAAAATTATTTTTAAAACAAAACTAGTTGACGGGACCAAAAAGTGGGTTTTCAAGAAGTATATTTTTTAGGAAAAGATTTATATTATATTAACTTTATGAATAATAATTAGAATTGTATAAAACTAAATTAATTTTTAATGATATATTATTTATAAATTTATTTTAAATCACTGCCCAGTATATATTATTTAATTAATATAAAAGTAGAAGAATTTTTTACTTTAAAACGGTTTTCAGAAAAATTATGTTTTTAAACCCAAAAATTAACATATTCTGAAATAAAATATATGGTTGATTAAAAATAATTTAATGAATTAAATATGACTAAATAATAATTATGTTTCTTTAATCCATATTCAAAACATTATTTAACTTCTTGATTTGTTTAATTTATTGAAAATAAATTTCATTTTTACAAAAAATCTGAATTTTCACTATTTACTGAACGCCAAATATTTTTCAAAAAATAAGAACATTTCACCCAAATTAAAACATGATATTATTTATTCAAAAATAAATTTAATTTTATGAATTTAATTTTATAATACATCTAAAAATAAATTTAAATATTCACTAAAAAATGAATGAAACCCTATTTGTTTAGAAATTTTATTTTTGAATAATAAAATGAAATTACTAAAAACATATTGCTTATTTAAAATGAATTAATTAATAATTTATCAATGAGTATGACCATTATTTATTTCATAATTTCATTAATAATATTCATTCTCACAAAATTATTAGATAGTTTATGACGAGAACAATTAAATAATAAGATTTTTTTGTTCACAAAACCACGAGGTTATGTATCTTATATGCTATTGAATAAAGACATTACTTTTAAAATGTTGTGTTATTACAGTAATCTTGATGTTTTCTTTCAAATATTTCTTGTTCTGTAATTAATAAATTTATTAAGAGAATATCATATATTGCATTCAATTTGTATTTGTTTCGTTGGGATTTTGTAGTATGGAATGGGCTTCCCTTATTACGTTATAATTTTCACTTTTCCCTAAAGCTCTAAATGGTTCCCCAATCCATAGCTTAGTATAGTACTTCCTTCCAAAGGTGGGAGTTCATCTAAGTTTTCAGGTCTATTGACTCTTGGGTAATCACATTGGTCGAGTGGATAGGAGTTTGGGAACATTGCAACCTTTGGGGCGGGGATTTTTTCTTACACCGAGACTCTCTTATATATTTAAGACATCTTCTTGAATATCTTCTTAACCCTGATGTGGGATCAGTTACCCTAAAAAAACATCAATGGTTTAACTTTATTTTAGATGAAATAGACAGTAATCTTTTTTTTTGAATCCATTTGTATATACCTTTTCTTCTTTATAATTTTATAGTAATGAGTGGTGGCTTATAGGTTTAAACCATATATCCAAGAGTTTTGGGAAATTATCCCTTTTATAGAAAAGTTTGATATTCTAAGGATGGGATTGAGCCATTATGATGCATCCTACATATCCTAGATATTGTAGGAATCAAAAACCACGTAGTTCAGTTAATCTATGTAGTTTAATGTCATGTGGTAAAGAATACTAAAAGAAATAAAAGTGATGCAAACTGAGGTATTTATTTCATCCCCCTAAGCCCAAATGATCCATTCTTATTGTCAGAAATTAGGGGAAGTGCATGATCATATGCATGGACTATGGTTATGGGATCAATATATTGGGGTAGTCTTTATGGTGTTTGATATGAGGCTAAGGACTTTAAAGAGGTATCCTATGTATCCCGGTTATGGCGGGAATTAGATTCCTCATAGTTTTCTTGGAAATGATGGGGATTACACACTAAGGTTGCCCTGGGGAATAGGTGTTTGATGCCTAATGAGGTGTGTGTTTCATCCCCTATGCCCAAGTGATCTATAAAAATTGTGAGGAATAAGTGTGAGTGCATGATCATTCTCATGGTGTATGGATATGGGATCTGCATATTGGGTAGTCCTTAGAGTGTTTGATATAGATCCCATGACTTTAAAGATGAATCCTATGTATCCCAGTTATGCTGGGAATCATATTCCTCATAGTTATCTTGGAGATATTGGGGCTTACACATTGAGGCTACCCTGGTGAATTGGACATTTTATCTGGATGGTGTCACAAGATCCTCTAGGAATACCCAAGGATTCATCACATGATCTCTATTGACACATGTGGAGGGTGTCACGAGAAACATGGTTGCATGATTTGAGGGGTGTCGTGTGTCTTGGATGACACCTTAGGGGAACATCATAGGACCTATACGGCATGTATGGGGGGTGTCACGTGTCTTTCCTAACACCTCGGGGGACAAAGTGGGACCAGGTAGACATTTCTAGATGTTATGCAATGAGAGATATATTTTCATACCCAGATGTGTCGGTGAGACCCTGCTGACATGAGTGTGGGCCATTATATGAGCAAGGAAGTGCATCCTAAGGACATTGCTAGTCTGTGGTGATAAACCCATAGGGTTCAGAGGATATAAGTGGTTCTAGAAAACTATGCATAAGACTCATCCCAATGTGTCTGTATTGTTCTACATATCCCAGATTAAATGTTTAAGGGATGTCACAAGGTTGTAGTGGTGCGACTTGGTATCATCTTGTATTCTTTATTGACACATGCAAAGCTCTTAGTGGTCCGCGATCATGTATTTTTCTTTGTTCTTCCACTTTGAATATGGATTAATTTTTTACTTTTTATTGTGAGTGCCTTGGTTCATTTTAATGTCAGTTTGTTTCGGTCCCATGTGATTTGAAGGACATGTGATATGGTCCCCTCATGTCTCTATATAAGTCATTCACGTGATCTTATATAGATCTCACAGAGGAATTTATGTTTGGTTCATGACTACTTTGGTAGTCCACTATTGTATTACATGGAAAAAAGTTGTCTGGTGATTTTATCAGATGTGGGTTGAATCCCGGTGTCTAAGCACCGACATGTGTGGCAGCAGTCTGGGTCCAAACATCTAGCATCTAATCAACCAACCAATAAACCAACCCCTGAACCGAGTTATAGTATTTAATTTATAGTCATATACATACCTGTGTCACTAGTTTTTGCGGGGAATTTGACACGATTTCAAAATAAAATCGGCATGGGGTCTGGAATTATGAAGTTTCAGGAGTCTCTGTGGTGGATCGCCTAAAGGGCGCCCACATATTTTTATCGGCCGCAAGTCCATCCATTATTTATCTGATTATTACTGAATATTGAGGAATTTCTCTTCGAAAGACTTACATGTCATCACATCGATATATCCAAGGGTCTTCAACGGATCCATATTTCAATAGGAAGACATCCACGAGACCTTGGATGGCTTCTCTTTAGGTCTCATGGGACCACGCCAAGGGTGTGTTGTGCACATCGCAATCCATTTGATGACCATGTACCCTTCTCTCCTTCTCTATTCTTATCTCGTTAATTTTATGTGATGTAGGATGGGAGTCAAGTGAGAATGTATTTTTTTTTGTTTTGAGGGTATTTAATCTATTTTTTGGAGATGTTCCACATGACCAATATTGTTTTTATTGGGGTGCATGAGGAACCCATGGGAAAACATTTTAGTTTGTCCTTTATGAATCACAGAGTTTCATGGACATGTGAAAGGTATTCCATGCGGCGAGTTTGACAAGCCTATTGAACATCATGAGACAAGGAAGTCATGAAACTAAGGTCTCACGATATATCGTTGATCAATCGAGGTGCGAGTTTCATGTATTTTAGTGATCACAGACACTACACATCCCCTCCTTTTTAATCCCCTTTGTTTTATGTAACAAGGGTTAGGAGAAATGTGAGTTTTTTTAGTAATATCTGTGAAGTTTTCTCAAATTTCCCATTGTGTATCGCATGGCCAATGTGGATAATAAGAGTGTGTTCATGAATTGTGGAAAAAAACATCCATCTATCTATAGAGCATCATCGAATTTCCTAAATGATTTCATGTGGCATGGGTTATGAGTTGAAGGTATTTTACAAGGAACAACAGATAGGTCATGGGGTGTTTCAGTTGTCCAGAGGTGTGTCGCATTTCCTTCATCGACTATGATCCTCAATCACCTCTTCCTATTTATTTCTTTAGTTCATTGTGATGAAGGCTCGAAGGTCTCACAAGATGGAATGGATATTTTATATGGATTTTATTCTTTTCGATTATGATTTGGTGCATCATTTTTGTTACCCTCAGGGGTCTTTTCCTTGGAATGTTGCTTCCCTTGATTTTTGAAGGATTCTTGATGGTTTTCAGGTACATACCAATGAAAAACCAAGCGTCCTAGGGGATTGTCATCCTGATTTCATCGTTCAACCATTGGTGAACAAGGTTTCTCATAGATGAGGGCTTCATTGGACTTTCCATAGGTTACGGACCTTGTGTGGAGACTTTGTGTGACCTTACAATGCTCCCACAATCATGTGTCTTTAATAATCATATTTTTCCTTGATCTTTCATGGAAAATAATATATGTTCATGAATGTTTCTTCCATTATGGTTTTGCTGATGCCTATTTGGAGGGAGTCAAGAAATCCCCCCCCCCCTCATGAGTGGCATCTTAGGGGACAAGGACTCAATCCTGAGGACAACTAAATGCCCATAAGAGTCCTTGGTAGTGTTTTGAACTAGGGCTTCAGGTGACAGTTTTTCTACCAGGAGATGATGTTCTTTATTTTAGGGTCTTTTATCTCAGACCATGTATCATTTTTATTTTAAGGCCTTTTATTTCAGACCATATGTTGATTTAGATTAGGGTATTTTATCTCGGACTATCTATCTCTTTAGTTTAGGTTCTTTTTTTTGCAGACATTCTGTTTCATTAGTTTATGATATTTTTTCTCAGACCTTTTGTTAATTAGTGTAGGGTCCTTTAGGTATGACCTTTTGTTTCTTTGTTTTAGGGTCTTTTATCTCATACTGTTATGTAATATGGGGTTGGAAGCCCAAAATTCTTCAAAACACTATGGGGTGATGAGTTATGCCCTGGTACTAATAGGGATCATGTGGATAGGAGTTCCTTTTTGTAAACGGGATATACTTTTAGCTAGAAGATTAAGTCCCTTATACATCGGTAGCATGGTCAGGAAAAGATAATCTCCACTCATCTCTATGGGCTTTGAAATATTTCTGGGGTGTATATGGTTAAGGTTTAAATACTAGAGAATATAGGCCTTCCTGGGTAGTTGGAATATGGGTGATGTAATTCATAATTCAAAAGTATGAGCCAGTTGATATGGAATGGTGTAGACATGTTGTATATATCCCTTAAAAATATGGAGTGTCAAGGTCCATCGTGGTGTCGTTTAGTCTCACAAGTATTAGGAGGCCCTTTATACTAGGAAACGATTTTTTTTTGGTGGGTGGGTATGTGCCCTTTCATCAATATCATGGCCAAGCAGTGAGAACTATTTTCCTTTCCTAGGGCTATGAAATATGTATTAAGTCTCAAACAAAATGATGATGAAGTTGGTTATCAATGGAAGGTTATCCAAGAATGGTTCTTGATCCGTAGAGAAACTTAGATACTAATTGAATAGATCAATCCCTACGTATTGTAGTTTCACATCACGAGGCGTGGTCCAAGAAAAGGTTCAAGAATGAAGGGCTGCAATGCAACTTTGAGAATGGGTACAAAACATAGTGATGCAGCGTCGAAGATATTGAATCCGCATGGATAGTCTGATATGGAGACTATAAATCACGACATGGAGTGTTAAAGTTAAAGAAATTATATAGAACAGTCATAAAAGGAGTGTATTAGAAATAATGAGATGTTGAGTGTTATCGTGTTGATTCTAATTCTCACGAGAATTATAATATCCTTTTTTAGAGTGGTGCATTTGGTTGATGGCTATAGGTGAAAATGTGGGAGTTGTGGGCATGAATGCATAGTCAAGAAAAGGTCCCTTGAATCCGGATATCCATTCCAATATCTATGTAAGGCTATAGTGATTCAAGACACCCCAATTAATGAAGTTTGATCCATGGAATGTGTAAAATCCAAAGAGGGATCATGTACCCTAAAAGTTGTGCCACTGCCTAAGGAACACATTCTCATAGCAATGAGATGTGAAAAATAATTGCTCTAATTTTTTCATGGACTAGGGGGTCTAGAGAGCATATCTTGGATTTTACTGGGGATATAGAGTAGACACTGTGAGCCTTATGCATTATTTACTTATTCCCTAGATTTTTCCTAAACACTTGAGATGACGTGTTTAGCAGGCGATTACTCGAATTTTGCTCAGGTCTCCCATTGGGTGTTTTTGTCCTAATGAGTTTTTTTCTCTTTCATTAGTAGTTTAGTAACTTTCAATTTGGAACATTATGTTCTAGATTTTAAGGTCGTACATCTTTAACCAAGGTGTGATCAGTTTAAATTTATTCCACGTAGACCTAGTATGGGGATGTTACATAAGAGGCTCATCAGGACATCTACGGTCAAGAGTACTCCAACATCCTTCTATGAAGGAAATGGAGATGTCGTAAATCATGGATAAAGGATCTCATGTCAGGGGTGATGATATCGGACAATAATTTTGGGAATAACCTATAAGATAATGTGGTTTTGGGTTCATCCTTGGTGATTCTAGACTCACGAGAATTAAAAAGTCATTTTTTCCAAGACAAGATGTCTCTAGAGGGTGGGTCTTAGCCCTCACATCAATGGCATGGAAAATCTGAGAGAACCCTTTTCCAATTTAGGTGAAATTAATGTTTTTATATGACCCAAAATTTATGATCCATGAAGTGTGGAACCTGGATGGAGGTGCTTAAAAATATAATGGGAGAACTCTATTCTTTGGATGTTTGAGGTAAGTCTATTAAGGTCATTCAATAAAGAATGGTGATGAATGATGAACTACATAGTTTGTCATCACTTAGTGGGGACATTTATCTCTATTCAATTTAATGTCATGTGCAAAGGATCTGAAAACCGATGTAAAAGGCGATAATGTTGTGGTTGGGACTAAGGATGAGAACTTGGGTGTCACTATATATCTCATGGCAATGAGAATCAAGCCACTCATAGTTCTTAATAGATCATGCAATTTAAAATCATGTGGAAAGGACTTAGTTTCAGGCAGTTTAACATAATGTGGTAAAGATTATGTGTCATAGTTTAATGTCACGTTTCATGAAAATATGCAGAAATTACAGGGTCATGTGATTTAGAACGAAATATGGAGTTCTTGTTTGAGATATGCAATGTGGTTCCATGATGTGGCTAGACATAAATGAAGACCAATGATGTCTTATCCACACCACACATCTTTCTATGATGACTCATGAAAATGGTTCCAAAATAGGTTATACCCATAGATGGTCCCCAATACCAAATGTTTGGTAGTCACTACATATCTCATGATGATGAGAATCAAGCATTATGTTGTTCTGATAGATCTATGTAGTTTAACATCATGTGGTCAAGACATATTCCCATGTAGTGTAACATTTTTCAGTAAGGATGAAGGATCACCCATCGTGAAAGGTTGAAAATCCTATGGTTGGGCCCAAAGGTAGGGGTTTGAAAATATCTATGAATCGTGTAATGATAGGAATCAAACCATACGTATTTATAAGAATCCTATTTATTTAAATTTCATGTGGTAAGGATGATGATATTCCATGTATTAGAACATCACGTGGAAAGGATGAAGGCGAACCGAGGTGAAGATTATATAATAGATACGGTCGATAAAACATCAGCTTGAACCCTAGGGAGCTTTTCTACTAATCCCAACATGTTGGGAATCTAAGCCCACATAGTTATAGAAAATGAGGTACTCTACGTAGGTCTCAACCATACGTAGAGGTGGGAATTATCACATGATGATAGTTGCAGCTAGTCCTGGGATTGGAGATCTAGGAATCACTATGTATCTCATGGGAGTGAGAATATAGCTACACAAATTTCTTATAATCTTGTGTAGTTTAGCATGTGTTGAAGATGCAAGTGGGGGATGAGGTCCCGAAGGGGATGTGCATGGAATGATAAAGAAAATCTGAAATGAATGAAGACCAAAGAGATCTACACCATCTTATACATCCCTAAAAGGGGATCAGGTCAATATGCTAATAAGAATGTAGTTTTGTGGTACCTGTTGATGGACCTAAGTATTAAATTCCCATGAATTCATATATATCACTTAAGGGTGGGAATCAAGCCACAAGTAGTTCTAGAAGTACCATATAGTTTAACGTCATGCATAATGGATGATTTCCGTGCAGTTTAACATCATGCGGTAAAGATGTGAGTCACCTCACATGTGAGAAACAGAATCCTTTAGTTGTCCCTAGAAGTGGGGGTTTGGGCATCACTGCACAACCCATAAGTATGGGAATCAAGTCGTAAGTAGTTCTTGGGATGCTGGTGAGATAGGATATGGACACCATCGATGGTGTTCCTCTCATATGGTTTCATGTCGTGTAAGTTATATCGAACATGCAGTTTAATTTTATGTGGTGAGGACTCATTGCTTAACCTTTACCTCCTTGTACTTAGGATGATAATAGTCCCATCATGATCCTTCATTCAATGTCTTGTGTAGGGAAACCCTTACTATAATTTCTAAGCTAATGTGAGATACGATCGGTGTGAGAAACAAGGGCTGAAAAGGGTCCCTTCCACTATTTAGAGGCAAGGAGGATTGGATAAAAATATTTTTATGTTTTTTGTGGGATGGGTCGTGATATAGGATCAATGGTTCCCTACGTATCTCATTAAAAATTATAATCATGTCGTACATAGATCTAGAGAGACCATTGATTTTAATTTCATGTGGTGAGGACATGCCTGCATAGTTCTTTTGTCATGTGTGAGACATTTCATTATGTTCAAAATCATGTGAAAAGTATGAATATAGAACTTACACAATTTTGGATTCCCAATTTCTGGTGATTATGAAAAAAAAATTATTGAGAAATCTCACATTTGGGGGTGGTGTGACACTCTCCCCATACATGGTGGCCAGTGAATTTGCTCAATTATAATAGACATTATGTGTTACGTAAGGTACCTCCCACATGGGTTCTAACTTTAGGGGTATCCTTCTAGGTATCATTGGGGTTCTGAGTGCTTGTACCAGTTCTCTAAGGAGGAACAAATGAAGGGGTATATTTTTATTGAATGCTCAAAAAAATTAGTTCTAATGGACCTCAAGGTTATAATTTGATCAAATACTCTTCTCATAAAGCCACTATAACTTATCTAGTCACATCTATCCTTATTCATCATCTGAGAGTTTCCCTCAATTATCTATTTAAAGTGAGGTAAGCTAGACCTATGTGGTCAATACTTCCTCAGTCCCATACACCAATGAGTATGGCATCTCTTGTGTAGTAGTATACCTGGTGGTAGGTATGACCATAAAGAATAGATGAGTTTTTTGGCCAAGAATTCTTATCATTTTTACCATCTTTAGGAGTATATTCAATAGGGTCTTATTTAAGGTCTTTATCTATTCATTTTCAACTTCATGATAGTGAGATGAGTGGTTGGATTCGATGTTATACTCCTGGTATATCTTTATCAACTCCATATAATTGAATTTAGTGTCGTTGTCCATATATATTTTTTTAGGGACTCTAAACCTGGTGATGATATGGGACTTTACTAAGTTTATGATATTCTTTATTTCAATTTCATTGAGGTTTATCGCCTCATCCAATTTAAAGAATATTTCAGTGGAAGTAAGGATGTACTTGAATTTCTTTATGGTGACTGGGGGATATGGTCTCACAACATCCATCCCCCAAACGGAGAATGGAGAGGAATATTTCGATTTATATAGTAATTCATTGGGTTGATGGATGAAATTTGCATGAATCTAGAATGTATGAAATTTTCTAGAAAATTACATGCAGTCGTGTATCATGGTCTTCTAGTAATACCTCAACCTATGGATCTGGTGGCATAGCCGAGTTCCAGATTGGTGGGCACTACAGGATCCTATGTGGACCTCTTATGTGACAGTGAGGATTTATCATATATACTATGAACCTGGTGATAATTTCATTGAAGACACACTTGTATATAATTTTATAATCATTTGAGAAATCCTGCAAGGAGAAGTTTTTTTCCTGATGCAATATTTCCTTCTTTCCAGCACGATATATCCGGAGAGTTACATCTGAAAGATAGATGAATATGGGATCCATCAAACTTGAAAAGGTCATTGTTTCATCATGTTATAGGGTGGTTCTGACCTGAATGATCTCCTTTATATCACATATAATGATCGATGATACCATTCGTCAATATTTTATTTGGAAGGTCTCCTACTCCTAATTAGGGTCTACCAAGATGGCAGATGTGTTATCTAGTGCATCAGTATGAGATTTATATTATCAAGGGATATAATGAAATACGGGATCAGGGGGAATTACACCATTATTATCATAAAATAGCCATTCAGGGGGGATAGTTCTTCCTTCTTTATGGAATATTCATCGTTAATCTTTTTATCACCAGTTCTGAATCCCCTTTGATGTTATGGTGGGCTATTTGTAGCTATAAAACATGTTATAACTTAGTGATGAGGTATTTCTATTCATCCTCATTGTTCATGCATCCTTAGAATAGTGAGAATGAGTAGGGAAGAACTACTTTTCTTAGAGAGACAAATATAACCCCTAGGCCAACCCAACTGAGCTTTGTGTTTTTCATTCTTATGAAGATAAGACTCTTAGAGGTGCCATAAAATTACATGTCCCATGTTGGGGGACTATTGTGGGAATATAATATCTCTTCATATGGGACTTTGGTGTCCTCTAGGGAATTTTATGAAGTGAGATGAGCCACCCAGAAGTCAACCAGAGCATTCCCTTTTACTGACATATGTGATATGAACAGGATGTCATACTACTACAGAATGACCACCCATCGAGACAAGAACCCAATAAATATATAGTGACCAAAGATATACTTGAGAATGTTGATATGGGAGAAAAGGTGGAACTCTTGGTGTTGTAGGTAATTCCTTTTATTTTTCACAATGAAGATAAGTGTGAGGCAGTTCTTTATGACATCAGAATATCTGGTCTCGGCACCCAACATAGTATGGCTGAGGTAGTGAAGACTGTTCTTACTCCTTGCATCATTGTTCTTTGTAATGAGGGTTCCTAGTGAGCATTATGTGGTATCCACATATAATATGAGTGTCCTCCCTTCTAACGGAGGTATCAAAATTGGTGGGTGTAGCATATACTTCTTGAGATTTTTGAATGCTTTTTGAAACTCATTTTCCCATTGGTAGGTGACCCCCTTCTTCATTAGCATTAAGAGGGGGAGGGCTTTACTGGATAAGATGGTTATTAATCTCCAAATGTAGGTGAGGTTCTTTTGGATACCCTTAGTTGTTTTAGATTATTGGGGGTGAAATTTCAAGGATTGCAATTTTCTTCTCTAGGACATACTTGATACCATGGTTGTGTACCACAAAAATGATAAATTTACCAGATGTTACCCCCCAAAACATACTTTAATAGATTCATCTTTAGACTATGTTGTCACGAAATTTTAATTATTTTTTGGACTACAATGAAGTGATAAAATCATTTTTAGGATTTTATGAAATGTTCGTCTACATAACACTTGGTTATCGTTCCCAAGAATGTATGAAAGATATGATTCATGGTGCATTGATATGTGGAATTACAATTCATTAATTGGAAGGGCATGACAAAGAAGTAGAAGATCCCCTGGGGAGCCTTCAAAAATCTGGTTTCTTCATCCTTTGGGGCCATTTAGATCTAATTGTACCTCGAGTACCCATCCATTAAGGAAAGGGCTTGGAATCCAACAGTGGTGTCAATAAATATTTCAATAATTGACACTTGGAAGTCGCCCTTCGATAAATGTTGGTTAATGTCTCTCAAATCTATGCATACCCTAATCTACCCTATATTTTTCTGGACAGGGACAATGTCAGAAATCCATTTTGGGTATTTCACTTCTCTTAAAATGTTTTCTTTCATCAACTTGTCCACTTCCACCTCCATGTTTGTTTCATGAGTGGGTTTATTTATCCTAGTCTCTTTTATGAAGCCCTAGTGCTCTTTAGGTATTCTGAGATGGTGTGTATCCATATCTGGATTCAATTTGAAAAATTATATATAGTTTAGGAAAAAATATATCGATGATGCTTGAGTAAAGAGATATACATCTCCTACACTCCGAGAGGCATAGATGTGCTAATCATGGTAGGTCATGGGTCTTCTTCTGCACCAAGGTTTATCTGTGGAACCTCATATATGGTGGGGAAAACACCTTCCTCAAATGTTGTAGGTTATTTTCTAAGATTATCCTCATCTTTTACTATTTTTGAGTCATCTCTTTTCATCTGAGTTGTGGTAGAGAGATGATAAAGATGATTATATTTGGGGATAGGATAGGCCACGACCTCTATGACTTGGTCTACTATTTCTACCATGTTTTTGGGGAGCACATAATCCTTATTGAGCATGATCAAGGGATTTTCATGGTTGGTCCCTATAACATTAGGGGAGGTAACCTGTATAACAACATCCACCATCATCTATTTTAATACCTTCTTGTAGAAGTCTACTTTAGCATATATGGATCTGCATGTCTTGGAGGGAAGTTTTCACTATGAAGTATGGTTTCCTTTCCATTGTTGGGGTAAAAAAAATATTGATGGAATGATGATGGTATCACTGAGTGTTTATAGAGAGAGGGCCTTCTAAGAAAGACATTATATGTGGTTTCTTAATGGATGAACATGATCTCGGCATCGGATGTGAGCTCCCCAAATTGGGCCTCTACATAATCTTTCTTAGGTATTTTTCTCATGCATATTATACCCTTAGAAGGTCATATTTTTAGGAAATAATTCCCCTTCACCATACCCAAAAAGTTAGAAGGTTTAGTGTAGCATGAGATTTATCTCGAATCCATTATTGATCAACACCCTTTGGATGTTGATGTTATTTAGTTTTATTAAGACATAAAAGGGACTAATGTTTCCCTGTATGGCGTCCTCATGATCTTGATCAATGAATGAGATGGAGACATTAATTTCAAAGGACATGGTCTCCTCTTGATAGACCACGACCACCACGACTTCTGTCTCAAATTTTTGTGGGCTTCAGAGGGAATAAAAAATATCATCCCTAAGTTCTATCAAAATACAAACTTCATCATGGATTGAGATCTTGGATTTGATCAAAATTAGACATTTCATAAAATCATAATTTTTCCAAAGTTTACCACTTCCCAACAACGAGATTCTTTGGGGAGTGTGGATCTGGAGCTGGAGTAGCTGAGTTCAATGGACCCGAGGCTTGAGAAGAGGTTTAGGGAGTATCCACTCCTAGTGGAATAGGTTGTTCAAGTATTCCCTATTGTCTAGGTTGATCAAGATTAACCCTCGTTAACCAATCATGCAATAAAATAGGGTTTGGGAGACTACTGGAGGGATCTAAGGCAACTCCCTTCTTCCTTTGAACCTTTGTGAGTTTTTTATCATGAGTCCCAGTTCCATATGTGCCATATGTGGGCATATTTCTATGATATTGACTCTATCCATATCCTCATGATCCCTTGTATCCTTAGATTCAACGCATGTGGCCTCCCAATCCCCTGCTATATGTGGTAAAACCATATTTGGAAGTGTACTCATCATCAGATAAGTGGTTTTTTAAATGTATCATTTTGACATAATATAATATTAGGCCTTCACCATATAGGGATTTCATTTGGTAGGGCGGTTCCCATTTCAAAGATGTTGCAGGGACGAAATCATCAAGATTTAGTGTTTTCTTTGGATCAGAATATGACTCTTCCTTTTTTATTTCCTCCTACCTCTTCTGGTCATTCCCACCCTTAGTAGGTACATCATAATTCTTATTTTTGGGTGGTGGAGATGTTTCAAGATTGTGAAACTATTCTCTCAGGGCATCGTGAGATTTATAAACTTTTTACGACTCATCCAGGTGTCAAAATTCTATGATTTCCTTGTATGAACTTTTTTCCATCATTCCTCTTACTCATACCAAGAACTGGTTATGAAAGACACTTGTTATGGAGGCCCATCTAATATCACCTTTCTAGATTCGACTATTCCTTAATGTATGTACTTAAACATTAAATATTTCTTAATATTATGACCCAACCTTTAATGGAAAGGGAAGTAATTGAGGAGAAATTTTATCATGACATCAATGGTTTTCATGGGCTATGGAATTGTGGGAATGTTATTTTCCATGGATTCTAATATGTCACCTGGTACATGCTCATTTTAGAAGCAGTATGCCTTGTTCATTTGTTCTTCAAATACTAAGCAGTCTCAGTTTCTCTATGCTTCCACCTATGGGTGATTTTGTGGCTACTATCGGTCAACAGTAGGTGTTGGGTGGTTCGGAGCTTGCCTGGGTGCTTGAACTATTATGTTCTTGAGGATTATAGATGCCACTTATGATCTTCCCAAGTAATTTCTATATGTTGTGGGCATGGGTTGAGACATGGATTGGGTTTGTTGAATAGCCTCTTAAAGAAATTGTGTTGCTTCTAAAAACTCAGTAAATTAACCTGGATATTTTCTTGGGATTATGAGTGTCTGTATCTCATCCCTAAGATCTTCATCATAGAGTTCTAGCATTTTTTCATGTGAGAAAGGAATGATGGGTGAATAGGTCATAACCTTCCGCCATTCCATGAAGTCAGACACCATTTTATTATCACACTGGTTCTAGTTCATCATGTCGATGATCGTATCTTTCTTCATTATTGAACTGAATTGGAAATGAAACTGATGATACTAATCTTCATATCCCATGATAGATCCTGCGAGCAGATTGTTATACCAGGTGAAGGGTGGCCCTATCAATATCTATATAAAACATCTCATCTTGGATTCCTCTTATAGATCCTGAGGTACCATTATTGGTAAACATTAAGACATGAAGTGTTTGAGATGATACTCTGGATTTCCAACACTGTTGAAGGTGGAAAAGGTATGATTTCAAAAATTTGGTGTATGTAGTGTATGGTATACCCATTTGAGATATGGATTCTTGTCAGACCCTACTAGAGCATGTCCCCCTTTCATGCATTCCATATGAGTAGTCATGGATTCTATGGAATTAGGAAAATATAGAGGCACTATTGTTTGATCCACAACCCATATATTGGAAGAAGGTGGGGCTACTAAGGTGGTCCCATATTCAACTCCCACTGATCCACTATATGTTCTATGATTGAGGAGTTACCATAGCAGGGAGTTGCTGGTGTCATAGCAGGGGGATGTCCCGATTGTTCTCAGATTCATCATTTATATGGATGGGTTTTCTAGAGCCTGAGAAAATTCAATATTCAGATGCCACTCCATTATATGGATCTTCTATAGGAGGTATAATATTCACCTCTGGCTAGAGATGATACCCTATGGGAATATTTCCCCTAAGTATCTCCTCATTGAGTTCTTGGGGAGATTTTATATCACTCTCATATTCCAAAAATTTCTCTTCCAAAGATAGAAACCTCAGTTTTATCAATGCATTACCTTTATATTTATATATGTTTCTTTGAAGAGGTGGAAACTCATTATTTGGAGGTTGCAAATTATGGATCATTCTTTGATTCCAGGTGCGCGCAACCACATTTAGTGTGTCCAAATTAGCCTCCTCCTAAGGTATGTATTCTCTTTTGCAACCCTCTACATCTGGAACTTGATATATTTCTTCCATGTCAATAGTGATGACATTCATAGAGGTGTATCGATTAATGGTGGTTGTTCCATTTCTTTCCATGTGGCAAGAAAATTTGAAAAGGCTTTCATTTGGGTTGTTATTCAAACCCTTTTTCTTTATTAGGTCGTTTTTTCATACAGCCCTAGTGGGGCCTTATTTTATCCACTGCATGCTCTTATCCTTTTTGTTTATAAGTGATGAAATTAAGGGAATTTCCAATCGGGTTTATCGAATGATCGCTAACCAACAGAGGTTTGTCTTGTCGTGGGAGGAACTGGTGGGATCCCTACCATTGATCTCTTATTCCCAACCTAGAGCATATTGAATCACAATATGGATTTGATGTTGATAAAAATTCCCCCAACCCTACAGGCTAGGGTTTATCTAGGGATGTCATCAGACATGAAGATGTAGTTTTCCCCAGCCCGTTGGGGTTAAGGTTATCTGAAATTATCAATGATTTTGCCCATCTCTTTTCAGGGTATAAAGAATATGGAGAAGGAAATTGAGATATAAATTCCCCCATCCATATGTGATAGGGTTTATCTAGGAATACTGCACGTACATCCTAAATTTTCTCAGGAACTAATGACCTAAGGGGTGAAAATAGTTGAAAATATTCTTCTGGTCTATGGGGAAGACTCTATTCTTGGATGGTTAGTATGAAATCTTCTATTTTTGGTCTATATGATTCGGAACATTTGTGATTCCATGAGTGCTGGGTGTGATTGTAGCCCATGATTAGGATTGTCCCATTTGGGTAGTTTTCCAAGTGATCTAAACATCAATCACTATATTCATAATTCCCTTCTATTATCTTGATGGGGTCAGTTTGAATTATTATTGGCTATTCTCTCTCCTTGTTTGTGATTTCTAGGCATTGTTGGAGGGGAGAAATATGTTGCACCGACCAACTAGACCGAGCATTTCACGGTCCCCCAACCTTGTTGGAGGCCATAACATTTTTCTATTCCATGTCTAATGGGATCTTATATTCCAATTGAGTAGATAAGTGTAATATTGAATACTTTACCAAACCTGAAATTAGGATGCCTGATGTATCTTTGAAGATCAGTTGTTGAAGTTTCATGATGCATTAAAGGAAAGCGTGTTGCAAATTTTCATTGTTCTTTTCTGATTTTGAATCCCAATCCATGAAGATAGCAGCTAGGTTGACCTGAAAATATAGTATCCTGATGGTTGGATGGTGAAACTCTTATCTTGGATGTGGAATATGCCAATCCTTTAATCGGTGATGATTATCCCACATGTTATGGTGTAGAAAAATAATTCACCCCTTTCAAGCTTATCAGGGATCTCATAGCTGGAAGTAGTGAGGGGCCAGAACCTGGTGGGGCGGTTGTTTCCCACTAACACACTCATTATGTCAATTTCTTCCTCTTCTTAATCAGACATACATGACTCCATCTTGTCAGACCAAAGAATATGACTTTGATGATCCTATACTAACAAGAGAGGATTGGTGCTAGATAATGATGAGAAACTATATACTATTTACCCTGATGTTTCAAGAATATCTATATCAGAAAGTTTCAGTGTTTGGTTCAACTCTCTCTATAGAGTTATCTAGAAAAAGGGTGGAATTATTTTCTCAAGGGATGTATCATTATGGGGAGGTTAACCATGGTGGATGTCAGGAGTAGAGTCCCAAAAATATGTCTCAACATTACCATGAGGAGGACAATCGTGGAAATGAACGTCTCCTGCTTCCGCTTCGATAGAATGTTCTACAGACCCTTGTGGTGTTGAGAGTGTGTTGTTGTATCCTCAAGGACACTGGAATTGAGAATATTATAAATATGAGTCATGTTCTACATCATGGTCGAAGAATGTCGACCTAAATGTTTTTTCATGTAGGAATATGGGCCTGTTGTACGGTGGTTGTTGGAACTTGTATATAATAGCCTGGTGATGTGTCGATATGATCCCACTTCTATGTAGATATTAGAATATATTGATATGTTACCTCATTATTTATAGGGCTATAAGAATATCTTGAGTCATGTGCCACTCTCACATGGTGATCCTCAATCAAGATGGTGGTATGGTCCTGATCTTGATCCATTGGGATATTCCACCAATCCTTTTTTGAAAGAGTATGATCCTTCCCCAAGGCACGTTCCTCTCTCACTTGGCTGGACTTGGTTGGATCAGAAGTATATGCCAGGTCCGAATATGTATTCCATTTCGGAATATGTTGATATACCTCCAAAATGGGACGAGGAATATAAGTCTCCTATTATATTTCATTGCAATTATGCAGGCACAGTTATTTGTTGGCAGAAGCCTGAATATGAACCTTTCTTCTACGATCTGTTAGAGTATACTGAACGGATTGACTGATAGGAATCTGAGCATGTCCAGAGTTTTTTTCCACTCTCACCTAGTTATCCTCATCCAGAATGGGGATATAGGACCGATAATGGGCCTCAAAATTATGTCGTAGGACTTCTTTGATAACCATGTGCCCTTACCCCGAGCTGTGTTCCTCTCTCACCTGGTTGGCCCCAGTTGAAACATGATTATTGACCAGGTCTGATGCCTCACCCTTCATCAGGATATGCCGATAATTCTCCCAACAAGGATAAATAATTTTTAATTTCTCTGATACAACCACTTGATCATGATGATAAATTTTTTGAGTCATATTGGTTGTAGAGATAGAAGTATGTTCTTGTCCCTTGATCTGCAACCATTTCAGAACATGTCGACAGAGTTCACTAGCTATTTCTCAAATGTATTGGAATTTTAGAAAACTGTGTGTGGAGATATAAGCTTTCATTTTATCTATCTACATGACCTGTTTACAAATATCTTCTATTGAAGCAGGGATGCACGCCCACTTTTATCCTCCATGTTCCATCGGGATATGTCGATCAACATCATGCACTGGGGGTAAGAGTATGGGCCTCTCCTATGTATAATGTGGGAATATTCCCATTGACTTGTTCTAAGAGAGCATGGATATGATCCTACATTATAGTCCCTGCCATAGTGTGTTGGAAGTTACTATCAAAAGTAGTGGTGTTATTATCCCATCATGGGGTATCCGACATCTTCTTTCTCCTACAAGTCTTTCTAGGTGGAGCCCATGCATGGGTATCTGAAGTTGTTGTATGCCATGAGTTATCCTAATAAATTAGATGATAGGTACCAGGATTATGATGTCGTCGATTTCAATTAGTAGGCACCCTCCTTGGTGGTTTCTGAACCATGGGGAAGCTGGATTTGTCCCTCTTGTTCACCTTCATCAGGTATGAAAGGTGGCGGTTTTCACGCTCCAGGGATCGGCACCTAATGCGATTGGTCGCGGCGATGGGGGAACCAGTTTAGTAGCAACATTCGTTGAGTGACATGGAATCACTAGCTACTACTCTTTTTTAATATCACAAGAACGTTCCATAGCTACCATTGTACCATATCAGTGTTACTCTAGAATCATCGTGTTTGCTACATGAAGCTGGATCCATTTGTCAGGAAAGATCATTTTACAACATGTGGTGGTTCACGGTGGTGGATGAAGTACTGAAATGAGTTTTGGAAGGTGAATCCATTCTCCTAGGTCGAGATTTTTAAATCATGAAAACAATAAAGAATGAGGCCACCAATCAGTTCCATATCATAGTAATAAAAATTCTCAATCAGATATGCATGGTCAACATAATTGTCATGTATTCACTTTAAGGATATTCTACTCGCATGGACTTGTAATCAAGAAGATTTAATTATAGGATTCTTGGTTTATGATGATCTTATTGCTTTATTTCTATCTGGTTTACAAAGAAAAGTATCCAAAGAGGTTCTCATCGAGCCTATCAGTGTTGTTTTGAATAAGGGGAAAGCAACATAGCTCGACAGATTATAATAAAATTGTCTATTATTAGAGATATTCTCATCGGATTCATCATTTTTGTTTTCATATGTGGAAAAACGGAATGGTCTGATAGATTATAGAACAAACATTTTGTTAAATTAGAGTTTCATGTCGGTTTCTCCAGTTTTCATTCATTTGGATTTGGTGGTGTGCAATAGGTTTTGATTATTATGCTACCATTGTCACTTTTCCATGAAACTCAAAATGGTTCCCCCATCTATAGCTGGGTATGGACCTACTCTTTGAAGACAATCAGCTGTCTAGGATTTTTGTCTTAGTGACTCCCGTGGCCTCTCATTGGTCTAGAGGATGGGTGGTTGGTCTCTTTACACCCTTTTTGCATGGAATTATTTCCTACTCTGAGACTCCCTTATAGATTTAAGACATGTTCTTGAATCTCGTCCTAATCCCAAGGTTGAACCAATTACCCTAAAAAATGGCTATGGTTTAACTCTCTTTTACATCCAACAGATAGGGATCCCTTTTTTGAATCCATCTATATATGTATGAGGTTCTTAATCTTTTTATAGTAATGAGAGGTCTCTTATATTCTAAAACCATATGACTAAGTGTTTCCGACTATTCCTCCTTTTATAAAGGCAAATAATATTCCAATGACAGTATTGATCCATTATAAGGTGTCCTATGCATCCTTGTTATTGAATGAATCAAAACTCATCTAGTTTGGTTGATCCGTGCAGTTTTACATCATACATTAAGGACTAAAAAAATTATTTTATTCCTGATAAAATTTTCATTTCATCCCCCTAATCCCACGTGATCTATGCTTGTTGTGTGAAATATTGGGGGGTATGATCTGCCTCACGGTGTATGGGTATGGGATCTTCCTATTAGGGCAGTCCTTCAAATGTTTGATATGGATCTTGAACCTTTAAGGAGGATTTCTATGTATCCCAGTTTTAGTGGGAATATGATTCCTCATATTTCTTTTAGAGATGTTGGAGAGTACACACTAAGGATAACCTAGTGAATAGGTGTTTGATTCCTAATGAGGTGTTTGTTACATTCCCCTAAGCCCACGTGATCCATTATCGCTGTGAGAAACAAGGGGGAGTGTATGATCAACCTCATGGATTATGGATATGGGATTAGTATTGGATAATTCCTTGGAATGTTTGATATAGAGATCGGGACTTTAAAGAGGAATCCTACATATACCAGTTATAGAAAAAATCAAGGTCCTCAAAGTTCTCTTAATGATGTTGGGTCACACACACTGAGGCTTCCCTTTTGAATAAGCCTTCTTATCATGAAGGTGTCACATGATCCTTTTGGAATACCCTAGGGTCATCGCCTGACCTAGCTTTTCACAAGTGGAGGGTGTCGTGAGATCCATGGTAGCTTGATAGGAGGGGTGTCACATGTCTTGGATCACACCTTTGGGTACATCGAGAGACCAGGTCAATATGTACAGGGGTGTCATATGCCATGGCTAACACCTCAGGGAAACATCACAAGACCAAGACGACATGTCCAAGGGGTACTCCATGAGAGTTGGTTTATCATGTTCAAATGTGTCAATAAGACTCTACATACATGATTGGGAACAATTATATGAGTCTTTCAATGCATCCTAAGGACGTAACTAGTTTGGGGTAATGATCCTAGAGGGTTTTTATTATCCAAGTGCTTCGGTGATGGGCCTTTAGGACACATCCTGACATGTCCGGATCATTATTCATATCCCAAATTACATGGTGAAGGGATGTTTCATGGTTCAGGTAGCACGACAATGTGTCGTCGTGCATTCTAGATTGAAACATTTGAAGCACATAGAGGCCCGAAATTATGTCTTCCTCTTTTATCTTCCACTTTGAATCATATTTAATTCTTGTATTACGAGTGGTTTGGTTGGGTTCATTTTCAATTTTTTGGGGTCTCACGTGATCTGGGGGACTTGCGATATTCTTCTTGCAAGTCTCATAATAATTCATTCCCGTGAACTTTTATTGATCATGAGGAGGGGTTTATTCTAGTCACATGACTTCTCTAGTAGTCCACTAGTGTATTATCTAGTGTAAACTTGACCGATCACATGATCAGATGTGTTATGAATAACTAAGTCTGAGTGCCGAAGTGCGTAGCTATGTTCTGGGTCCAAATTTCTAGTGTTCAATTGACCAACCAATGAACTAACCCCTGAACCAAGTTGGAGTTGATAATTTATAGTTTTATCCATTTTTTTAATTTCTAATTTGTGTGGGGAATCTGGCATGAGTCCAAGATGGAGTTGACTTGCGGTCTTGCATTACACAATTTCAGCAGTTTATGTGATGGACTATGTCTAGGGTGCTACCTCATTTTCAACAGTTGCAAATCCATCTATCTTTTAACAGATTATTGTTTATTATTGAGGACTTGTGCTTTGAAGGACTTTTATGTCATCACATTGACATGTCCAAGGATCTTTGCGAGATCCAAATGTCTATTTGAAGGAATACACAAGTCTATGTATGGATTTTTATGAGGTTTTATAGGTCCATGTCATTGGTGCGATGGGCGCATCGCAATCCCTTCAGTGACCAGAAACCCTACTCACCTTCTCCTTAACTAATCTCTTTCATTTTATGTGACTATGGTCAGGAATCACACAAGATTGTACATATTTTATTGAGGTTATTTTGGCTATTTTTTTGGTGATGCATCAAGTGAAAAGTATAGATCATATGGTGCATGATCATTTTGTGCACATATCATTAAGACAATGTGATTTTGCGAGGTGAGGAAGTCATGGAGGTGGCATATCATAGTGTCTCGGATATCGCTCGAGGTGTGTGTCACGCGTATTTCAATTTCCATGGACAACACTAACCTCCTCCATTTTTATCCTCTTTGTTTTATATGAAAAGGGTTGGGATCTATTTTAGTTTTCTGGAGTAATATCTATTAATTTTACTCATTTTTTCAGTGTTTTCTCGCATGACCAATGAGGATCATATTATAGTTGGCATGTATTGTTTAAAAAACCATGCGTCTATCCTAATAACACCATTGAATTTTCAAGATCTTTCCATGTGGCATGGATGACGTGTTAAAGGGGTTTTCCAAGTCACATCAGATTGATCGTGGGGTGCCTTATGTGTTTAGGGGTGTGTTGCTTGTCCTTCAGTGAATGTGATCCATCTCTTGCCTTCTTCAAGTTATGTTCTTTCTTATTTGTGAAAAAGGATCAAAATTACCGCTAGATGGTTTGGATATCATCTAAGGATTATATTCTTCCCAATAATGACTTGGTGTGTGATCTGTGTGACCACCATGGTTATCATACTTTGAATGTTTCTTCCCTTTATTTTTGAAGGATTTCATGCAGTTCGTCATGTAATTTCCAATGAAAAACTATGCGTCATGTGGGTGATCATCCACCTATCGCCATTTGGCTATTGGTGAACATTTGTACTCTTTCTGGAGGGCTCCACAAGACTTGTTTTGGGTTAGGAGCCTTGCATGGATACATCGCATGACCATTCAATGGTCATTAAATCGTGAGTCTTTAATCATCCACTTCTTCCTTGATCTTGTGGGGAAAATAATATCCACTTTCATCTATTTATTATGTTTTATTTTTGTTGATTCCAATTTGATGTTAATCAATAGTATCACAACTAGGTCAAACCTAGATTGTGGGGATACTTTTGTTGATTGGACAAAAGATTCAAAACTCTTGGTTATGATTTCAGAATAAATTTAAATTCCAAAATATCTTCATGAATTGCTCCTATCAGCATAAAAAAACTTGTAATGGTCATGTATCATAGTCATTCATAATATTTATAAGGTGATGAAAGTAAACTATTTTTCTGAATGTTTGAATTATAATATTTCAGACTATGTGATGAAATATATGACATGTCAGTGGGTAAAGAACAAATATCAAATACTAGTTGATATGATATAATCTATGTCTATGACTATAAATAAGTGGTCGCATATTATAATGTATTTTTTCATAGTACTATTGAGAGAATTATGGGTACATGATGTTGTATGTGTAGTAGTGGATCAACATACTATGTCAGAAAACATTATCCTTATCCTATAATCCAACATGGAAAAGGACATGGATAAATTTTATATCCGAGAAGTGGTTAGGTGACATATATTTCTAACAATGAGTGTATCTGGAAGATAACCCTATTTTACATCTCAATTTTGGAGATATTTAAAATAATATCATGGATTTAAACTAACTATAAGAATAAAATTTCATCCACATATAGATGGATAGTTGGATTTCACTATTTATACATTGTATGATATTATCCATGTGTGTGTCTTGGTTTTTGGTGGTTTATGGAAGCATCATATGCACTTGGATTAAACACCATATAAGAAAATTTATTTGGTGGAAAAATAGGAACCAAAATTTGAGGCTTTGTACAATAATCCTTATTATTCTCATTTATATTCGGTGGAAATAAGAGTGACATATTTTATTAGATCAAGACTTTTCCAATATACAACAGAAAATGTCCAAATTATTTGGAAACATATGTCTATGGGAAAAAAGAAAACATAAGTCTTATGTAGAAAATCATTGTTGAGATTTATATTTTGATGTTAGAAACCATGTTTTCTTGAAAGTTTTACTGGAACATGGTCAACAGCACTTGGGGAAACAAGGGAAGTAAGTTCCATGATATGTGGTGTAATGGTTTATGTCCTCCTAGTCCATTACAGTTCCAGTTTCATTGTTGGAGGTGTTCGGGGGAGGTTCTGGGTGTTTTGATAGATATCGGAGGTGTATGATAACTTATGCCTGAAATACACATTTTGTACATGTATTACATGACATGTAATGGTTTTTCATGGATTGTGAGAGTTCATTTCAGGACATGTATTTTTTTTTCGAGGTCAAATAATAAAAAGGTGATGCATTTTTTGGTGAAAAAAAACCCTAAGGATAACACGACGTGGAAGGGGATCACTGGTCATGAAAATCTCTAACGCAATGCAGTTTTAAAAGTTATTTCCAACATAATTTTCATTCATTTGGTTGGGTATTATTCTTTCTATCATTTTGGTAGAACCCTAGGTTCCCAAATATTTCTTCACGCCCTCCTCCTCCCTCTTTGATCAGCTAGTCCCGATGGTTGTTAATTTTAAATCCATGGTAATCCCTTACTTATTATTGGTAGATTTTATTCTATTATTCTCATAGGGATTGACTGTGGAGATTTTTTATTGTTTTATGTGTGTGTTAGGTTATGTTTTTATGATTTTTTTTGGTGTCGTCTGGTCAATGTTTTCTCGTGGTTTGATTTTAGTTTTTTGGATTTCTTCTTTTCCCTATAGTGCACTACGAGTCGAAAAATCTTCTTTGAGGTAGGTAATCCCTTATTTCAATTTATTGTGTATAATGTGGGAAATTTTTTCTTTTTTCATATTTTTTATGGTTCTGTTGACTCAATTAAAGATAAATAATAGTTTGACTTTAACATTAAGGGTAAAAAGAAGTTTGACTCACATATTTTTACAGCTTCATTTTTATGATGATATTGTGAATTGTATGAGCCTAATTCCCCCCTAAAAAATATGGCCAATGGGGGATTTTTTTTCACTAGATATATGTGTTGAGATTGATATTTTGGTTTTGGTTATTGAGATATCCCCCAAAAAAGTAATTTGGATAACCACTTATATTTGTATCAAAAAATAGTTTCCCCAAGATAATGACTATTGTGAAGACATTTCTAAAATAAAGTAGAATGTGATAAGGATCCCTTTTTAAATCATTTAAATGATCATTATTTTTTGTGATGTGTGGTCGTTCATATGGAATGACGAAGAAGGTTTGGGTTATGTGGGGCCGATGGTTCATGTGTCATGATTTTGGGGTGACAAGGTTATCTTCTTCTTACTTTTGGAGTGGTGAGTTGGTTTTTTTTGTCATGATTTGGGGGTAGCAGGGTGGTTTTTTATTTTTGTTAGATTCCTAAGTAGTGATGGTATAAATAAATAATTGTTTGATAATATTTTAAATGTCATGGGATCATTAATTTAATGGGATGAAAACGGTTAATGAATTATTAAATGGTGGTTTATGTGTTTAAATGTGGTTGATGCCAAATAATGAGAAGAATGGAATGATTAAATATAATTGATTCAAAATGTGGAAGGGGTTTTTGGATTCTTTTTTGGTCTTATAAATTTATAAGTGGAAGAAAATATAATGGGTTTTGAGTTGGTTATTATTTTTTAACATATAGGTTGGGATTAAGTGTTTGATACTACATACGTATATTATTTTATATTTTTATAATTTCTATATGCACCTCAACCAATGAGAAAAATATGTTATAACACCAATTACACACACGGGGGTTTTTTTTCTAACATCTGGTGAGGAGGATTGATGGTTGGGTGCCTGCTCTTTCATTCTCTCTCTTCTAGGTAAGGAAGGTATTTCGTAGTTTGTCATGTTCATAGGTATGTTAGTGAATTATATATTATTTGTGGAAGCCTATGTGTTTTTAGATGGGGTTTTATATCCCAGGTGTCTTCATAAGGGACATGACCATGATTTTTTGGACGGTATCTCAGGTTCCTTCATGCAAAGTGTGACAGCCCAGGTGTTTTCAGGTGAGACATTATTGTGATTGTGGGGTGGTATCCCATGTATCTTTGGGAAATGTGTGATTTTATTGTTTTTTTGCAGTGACTATCCCTTATGTATTCAAGTGTGGTGTTTTTTTACCATGCATGTGGGGAGGTGTGGTATATGGAATGGATGGAAGTGCTAGGATATTTTATATTAGGTTCTAGAGCATCATTCCTGTGGGAAAGTGGTGTGGTTACCCTTATCGATGTAATTCATATTATATTATGTTACATAATATTTTATTAGTTGTTTTAAATTATTTGTGGATTGTTCATTGGGGAGTTTTGGATGGTTATTATACCGTTATAGGATCACTTTGGTTATTTATTTTTCTCATAGGTTTTTAGTATTCTTATTTCACATGTTCCCGAGAGACTATAGTTTTCCTACTGAGTATAGTTATATTCTTACCCTATGTATATAAAACTATTTTCTAGTTTCTGGTAGGACTATGTAGACCGTGTTATAATTTACTATCCCAGATCCTTGATATTTGTAGTTTCACTACTTTATCTTTACTTTTGTGTATTTACTATGGATTCTTTTTCCTGCATCAGTTATATTTATTCATGAATGTAGGATGGTTTTGAATTTATGTTATATTTTTATTGGATTTGTTTTTGGATGATTCATCTTACCTCCTAATCTTATTTATATTTTTTAGGGTAATTCCCCCCATACATGAGGTTTTTATACCCTCGGTATTGGTCTCTATCCTAGGGCCTTCTAGAGGTGGGACTCATGGGGTCATTACCTCTCTCCCATTATTACAGTATCTTTGGTGGTATGGGTTCATGAAAGAGTTGTTTAGATGGAGTGTTTGAGAGATATGATGGAGTTTGGAGTTAGGAAAAGGGGGGATTTCATGTGGTTGTATAAAAATAGATCCAGTTGACCTTGGTGGTTGACATAGGCCATGAAGACAGGTTGGGACACATGATTTTATGGTCACCATTGATCTATTTCATGGACATTGAGAATTTAAAATGTACAAGTGAGGTGGACCTGTTTGTGGCATAGAGAAGAAGTAGAGTTACATGCATCATGATATATTGTGTTCTTGTTTGAATTAGCCTGTTTTGGGAATATTGAAATGAATAAAAATGAATTAAATGAGTTAAAATGATTCTTAATAAAATTTCACAATATCAGGCATAGGATGTTCTTTATATTACTTTAATTTATCACTCCTATTCTTAATTTTCATTTGTCTCGGGTTGATGAATCTCAGTAGGCTGATTAAATTGATCTTCATAGGGTTGATCTTGTTAAGGAGTATGATCAGTGGTAGAGGACATTGTGTGATTTTCAATGGCACACATTAGCGATGTATGAGGGAAGTTTCTCATATTTGGAGATAGTGAACTGGACAGAGGATCCTGAGATCTATTTTAGTTTGATCTAGGCCCTGATGTAGCACTAGGTCTCCTTAGCTGTCAGTCAGATGCGTGGAGTAGCAAGTCAGTGATAAACATTGTATCTGGGAGATGGGAAGGAGTAATATGTTTTGTGGGATGACATCATGAATGATTTTCATGCAGAGTTCCTTTCATTGACCATGAAGGAAGTAAAGAAAACGTACATTAATTCCCTTCATCATGGGTGTATGTCTTTGTAGGAACTGGGAATCAAGTTCAAGGAACTTCTGAATATTTTCCCAAATCTTTCTCCAGATGAAGAGTCTCATGTGATACCTCTAAAGGAGGCACTCCGTCCTACTAACCAATATAAAATTACTTCTTTTTCATCGACAATGTATACTATGTTTTAGAATATGGAGGAGGTGATCAAATAGAAGCGCTTGGGGGAGGTTTTTTATGGGATGTGAATCAGAAGGCATCATTGATGAGAAAAGTTTTTAGTGGAAGGTATCAGGCACCAATAACTTCTAGGATTTGAATGGTAGGGAGTTTAAATAAGACGATTCCTTTCCAAACAACTAGGGCATATGGTTTCCATGAATTTCCTAATATTTTTGTGCCAGTATTTTTTAGTTGTGGGGTTTGTGTTCGTCACTAGAACTAGTTCCAAGTGATTCCTTGAGCTCATTTTGGTGGAGTTGGATAGATTTAGCACAAGAATTAATATGAGTTTCTAGATAGACCATTTTAGTGTTAGGGGAAGGTGGTTTTTTCTCCACCATGGGGAGATGGAGTTGGTAGAGGGAGTCCAAATGATGTTTGTCATGTTCAAAATAAAACGTCATGAGCATAGTTGTGGAGGTGGTAATTAGATGACAGGTAGAGGATCTGGGTGTGGTTAGTTTCATGTAGTAGAGGGAATAGTTTTAGAGGGGCTAGAGAACATTATACGTATGATTAATTTGTTTAGTAACCTTTTTTTACCTTGTTTGATTTAAGAGATTATCACTCATTTGTTGCACTTACTCAAGACCATGCTTTGGGACTAGATGTAGAGAGGTTTCCCATTCCTCTAGTGTTGACTGCACCAATTAGAGGCTATAATAGCTTGTTTGATCTATTTTAGGGTTGTAAATGATAATAGGGATATATCAGTCTCGTGTGGATATTTTCTTGAAAAAAATTAAACCTTATTATGGAATCCTCAATATATACTAGATGTATTCCATATATTCTGTTATCGACTTCTTCTGAAAGAGAGTCATGTTTTCAGATGTGGATGAACAACATGTTGTGTTCATAGGTCATTGGGATTTTCAAGTGAGTAGTTGGAATGTGGATCCCCTTATTTCCTTGTAGGATGAGTTGATGGTGTATTCCATGGAAACTTGGATGGTAGAGGTTCCCATTGTCATTTGGGAGTTCTTGTGTGTTTTTTAGGAGGTTTTGATGCCACCCCCTCAACAAGATGTTGAGTTTGGGAAAGACTTACATCCTGGTTCTTCTCTGATCTCAAGGGATCCTTATTTAATGGAACCTTGTGAGTTTTGGAAGTAAAGGATTCAGATAAATGATATAATATGAAAGGTTTGAATCTGGCCTAGTGAGTTGTCATGGGGTGCCCCACTGTTATTCTCCAAGAAGGCGGATGGTAGTATAAGGTTGTGTATAGACTACCGGAGATTGAATCGGGTGATGGTCAAAAAACATTACACTCTTTGAAGGATAGATGATATTTTTTTGACCAGATAAGAGGGGTGAGTTAGTTTTCTATGATCAAGCTTCGGTCTAGATATCACCACTTGAGGCTTAAGAAGGGACATATCCCAAATATTGTCTTCAAGTGCAGGTATGGGAAATTCTAGTTTGTATTCATTTTGATCGGTGTTATGAACATGTCAGTTTTATTAATGGGGCTTGGGAACTCCAGGTTCTATGATTTCATGGATATGTTCACTATCAACAACATTAATGATAACTTAATATACTCAAAGTCATAGGAGGAGAATTTAGAGCATCTTAAAACATTCTTGCATGATCTTTGGCGACACCATATATTTGTAAATTTTTTCATGTGTAAGTTATTTACAAGAAAGGTACATTTCACTAGGCATGTGGTGTCACAACGGGGTGTGGTAGTACACAGATCAAAATTTAAAGCAGTTTTTTTGGGTAGCACCGAATAATGTGGTAGAGGTTCATCGTTTTCTTAGCCTTATAGGATATTATCAAAGGTTTTTACCCTATTTGTCTCAATTTTAATCCCCATTGATATATCTTTCCAAGAATGACCTAGATTTCATGTGGATTAATCTGTGTCAGACAGCATTGAGTTACCTAATGGGGAAATTGGTTAGTGCTCCAGGGCTCTGGTTTCCTAAGGAAGGAGTGTTGTATAAGGTGTTTTGTAATGATTCTTGTCTGGGATTGAAATGAATTCTAATAAAATAGTGTGTGGTGATTTCCTATTGGTCAAGTTATCTATGTACCAATGAGATTAATTATTCCACCCATGATTTGGATCCAGAATAAGTTCTGTTTCTGCTAAATTTTTGGTGGCATTACCTCATTGGGGATCACTTTGTGGTCTTCACAAATCAAAAGAGTATGTGGTATATCTTTTCCTAAAGTGATTTGAACTTTAGGCATTGTAGTTGGATAGATTTTATTCAGGATTATGATTTTGATATATCTTACAACTCTGGAAAGGGGCAATTTTGTGGCTGATTCTTTGAGCAGGATTTCGTGGAAGGATTTTTATGGAGTCTGGGGATTCTTGGAAAGAAATAGATGAGTTTTTATCCCTAAACATAGATTCAAGAGTGGATAGTGGTAGATTTTATTTGTTTTGGATAATGGTGAATCCTTTTATGATGTAGTAGGTGGAGGTGTATTAGTGGGGAGACTTATATAAAGAGTTGTTTCATGATGGTTTGGGCTATGGGGATTCTCTAGAGCAATGTTCAAGGGATTATCGGAACTGGGTGTTGTTTCATGGGAGGTTGTTTATTCTGTTAGTTAAACGTGATGGTTTCTTTAATGAAGTTAATAACTCAAATTAGTTGTAAACCTAGAAGTGTACATGATTTATTAAGGATTGAAGATGTAGTTTTGGTATCCCAAGATTAAATGGATTGTGTCTGAGTTTGTGGCAACAGTCTTAGTTTTCTAGTAAATAAAGCTCAAGTGTCATTTTCCTTGTGATTTTTTACAGTCATTGGATGTTCTAGAGTGGAAATGGGTTCAAATGTCAAGGTATTTCATCACAAGGTTACCCATAACTCAGGGATGTTGTGATTCTATCTTGGTGGTTGTGAATTGGTTGATTAAATCGGCACACTTATTAGAAATCAAGGAGTTAGGTGTAGTGTATGTTTTTTCTCAAATGTTGTGATTCTATCTTGGTGGTTGTGAATTAGTTGATTAAATCGCACGATTAAACCCTCGTTGCACTTGAATTAGCATAAGTCAACACTCATTTCACATGACGTATCATGATACTATACTTTACCCAATGCATTGGAGCGCTATAAGGGTGCACCCTTCTTAAACATTTCATTTCAGGAATAAGTGTGCCACATGGATCATAAAACATGGATTCATAAAACATAATCATTTATTCCATGATAAAGGAATGTGGAATTCATACATGAAACTTTATAATCAATAAGTAAATGTTCATAAAGGTGAATACCCTTGATGGAGAAATGGTCATGGTATTCACTACACAATGACATTGGCTTAGAAAATCGGTGTGATCTTGGCAGCGTAACAGCGTGACATAAGAATTCCTAAAAAATGGTTGATGAGAGAGAAAGGGGTTCCTCATAATATTTAAATGTAATGGAAATTAATTAGGCCATATATATACATGTCCCAATAATTTAAATGGAATTTATATTCACGAAACAAAAGTATTTCTTGAATTTTAAAGAGAAGAGAGAAGTTCCTTTCGGAATTTCGGCATAGTAACGGGTGTACATGGGAGGAATTTAATGAGAGAGAAAGGGTATCCCATCATTCAAACATAAATAGGGAAGTATGAGGGAGGTGTGAAACCATACCCCAACATTCATAATTTAAATTAAAAGGGTAAAACAACTTAAAGAAAATTGGACAAAAATGAGAAAGGAAGAAAAAAGCCTTACTTGGAAGTGTGCTTCAAAAGGCTAGAGAGATGCTTGTGAGAGGCTTCTTAGGAGATTGGGGAAACTTGGGAGGATTATAGAGAGAGTAGGGCAGAGTTTGGACGAACTCAAAATGATTTTAGTGAGGAGGAAGTGGGATCTTGGGTGGGTTTATATGGGAAAGGTGAGATAATTCTTTATTATTTAGGTTTGGGACCCCTTATATTAAACTAATCCAAACCAAAAACCATCCCATGGTTTTTGCCCATGGTTTCTGGAAAAGGAAAGGGGAAAAAAATATTTTACAAGGCCGAGTTCCGAACTTATTATAATATTAGGGTTGCTTATGTGGAGGTGAGTCACACTCCCATGGAAATTAATTTAAAAAGGCGAAGTGTTGAATATGTCTTGAGGGGTTCATTAATGCTTTGAAAAGTAAGTCAAACAAACCCAAAATCACTTTATTTTAATGGTAAAACATATATTGGCCGAACATAAGTATTATAGTATTTTATTACATCACTATTGGGTCATTATGATGTCATAAAACAAATTATATATTTAAACGGTATTTAATTTTTACCAAACAATTCGACTGTCTCAGAAAATTATAAAAAATTCACCGTTGGATAATTTCGACATCCCGATTCCAGAAATGAAATTTAATTTATCTAATTTTTTTTCTAAATATTTGAATTTTCACTTTTAATATTAAAACCGACATTTATCGAAAATTCACGGGTTTTGACAGAAATGGATTTCAAACCTTAATAAAAATTTTAATTGCATTCATAAAATTATAAGATCATTTATATTTAATAAAAATTAATTTAATAATTTTATTATTATTTTATTAAAATATTATTTAATTCAAAAATCCCTTAATTTAATAAAATAGTTTTCTTATTTAAATAATAACTAAAAACACCATTTGTACTTTAAAAACTATTTATAATGTATCAAAAATGACTAGAAATTATATTCATTGTTATATACAAAAAAAATAATGTACATGAACATATTACTACTTATTTGTTACATAACCCCTTCAAACAGCCGCATAAGACCTAAGGGTACGGTGTGCGATGGTGACAGACTCTTGGGGTGGCTCGGATAACATCGCTCGAGTGCGAATTTCAATAAACTTCCACTTTTCCCGTAGACGGCCACGTTCGAGCTTGACATAGTGAAGCTCAGCTTGGGCTTGGTCAAGGTCGAAGCCCAAGGATGCCACCTCTTTTCTGAGCACTGACAAATGAGCTTGGTATGGAGCAATTCTACAGGATGAGGCCATCGCTTCCTTTTTCTGAGTTAAATTGGGTTCGTTAAAGCCTTATATTAATACTAATCAAGTGATCACTATTCAAAGGATATATTGACAACGGTCACAATTCATAACATAAAACCAAAGAAGTTTACATCTTATAAAATCATTTTTCATAAAGATACATTTAACTAGATCATGAGGGATTTTCCATTAATGAATCTTTGGGTTGTTACAATATTCCCCCCTTAAGAAATTTCGCCCTCGAAATTTTCCTTTTCCAATACTAAAACAAATGTGGGTAACTCAACATCATCAAATCCTCCGACTCCCAAGTCGCTTCTTCAAACTTGTGGTTTCTCCACAACACCTTGACGAGGGGAATTGTCTTATTTCGTAGAACTTTTTCTCTATGATCTAAGATCTTCACTGGTTGCTTCTCATAAGAAAGATCATCTTCCAATTGTACCACCTCGGAAGAGAGTACATGTGAAGGGTCCGGTATGTACTTCCTTAATAGGGATACATGAAAGACATCATGCACCTTATCCATAGTAGGTGGAAGTGCTAGTTGATAGGCCACAGCCCCAACACGATCAAGAACCTCGAAGGGGTTGATGTACCTTGGACTTAACTTCCCTTTCTTTCCAAACCTCATGACCTTATTTTATGGAGATATGCGTAAAAACACCATGTCTCCAACTTTAAACTCAAGGTCTTGTCGACGATCATTTGCATAACTCTTATATCGACTCTGGGCAACCTTGATATGCTTCTGAATGGTTTTCACCTTATCCACCATTTCTTCGACCATTTCTGGTCCAAGCCGCTTACGTTCACCGACCTCATCCCAACATGCCGGTGTTCTGCACCATTTCCCATACAGGGCTTCATATGGTGCCATTTGGATGCTCGAGTGGAAACTGTTGTTATAAGAGAACTCAACCAGAGGAAGATGCTGATCCCATCCTCCATTAAAGTCCATTGATCATGCTCTCAACATATCCTCAAGTGTTTGGATAGTCCGCTCGGATTGACCATCAGTTTGAGGATGATAGGTCGTACTGAAGTTTAGTTCCGTATTCAGAGCATGTTGAAGACTCTTCCAAAACTTAGAGGTGAATCTTGGTTCTCGATCAGACACAATAGATAGTGGTACTCCATGCAACCTTACCACTTCCCTGATATATATCCATTCCAGTTGATCCAAAGAGAAATCCTCTCGAATAGCAATGAAGTGTGCAGTCTTTGTAAGACGATCCACAACAACCCAGATTGAATTGTTGCCTTGGGATGTCCTCAGAAGTCTTGTGACAAAGTCCATAGTTATGTTCTCTCATTTCCATTCTGGTATAGGCAATGGTTGCATCATCCCCTTAGACTTCTGCCTCTCTGCCTTCACTTTCTAACACACCAGGAACTTTGATGTATATTCGGCAATCTCCTTCTTCATATTATCCCACATAAAGTTTTCTTGAAGATCTCGATACATCTTTGTGCTCCCTAGGTGAATAGAGAAATTTGAACTATGTGCGTCATCCAAAAGTTCCTTCTTTAGCTCCAGACATGATGGAACACAAAGTCTTTTCCCAAACCGCACAATTTCTTCTTCATTAACATTAAACTCCGAGGATTTCCCCTTTTTGATAGCTTCAACTTTTTCTTGAATTCCCACACCATCCTTTTGAGCATCCTTTAACCTTTCCAAAAGAGATGGTTGATCAATCATTTGTGAAAGGATTGATGATGTTCCTTTCTTTATGATTCCCACATCCATATTTATCAAGTCTAAGATGATTGGATCCTTCTCAATTCTCATCATTGATAGAATCGTTGGATCCTTTCTACATAGGGCAACTGCCACCGTGTTCTCTTTCCCAGGGTGGTAATGTATTTAACATTCAAAATCATTGATGAGCTCTATCCATCTTCTCTGACGCATATTAGGCTCTTTATGTGTGAATATATATTTAAGACTCTTGCGGTCAGTATATATCTCACATTTCTCTCCATAGAGATAATGCCGATAGATTTTCAAGGAAAAGATCACAACCGCCATCTCCAGATCATGCGTTGGATAGTTTCTCTCATGGATTTTCAACAGCCTTGAGGCATAGGATATCACTTTATCATTCTGCATCAGCACACATCCTAATCCCTTCTTCGAAGAATCACTGAATACCACAAAAATTTCCCCACTTGTGGGTAAAGTGAGCACGGGTGCAGTGATAAGCCTCCTTTTCAACTCCTTAAGTCTTTCTTCGCATTCATCACTCCAAGAAAACTTTACTCCATTTCGAGTTATCTTGGTAAGAGGGTTGGACAACCTTGAGAAATTTCTCACAAATCATCGATAATATCCAGCTATCCCCAAGAAGCTATAGTTATCTGTTACCGATGATGGCCTCAACCATCCATCAATTGCATCTGTTTTGGAGGGGTCCACAAATATCCCATTGCTTGTGATGATATGGCCCAATAATGAGACCTCCTTCAACCAGAACTCTCACTTTCTGTCTTTTGCATAGAGCTTCTCCTCGCGCAAAGTCTCAAGTATAGTTCCTAAATGCTCATCATGATCCTCCTTGGTTTTGGAGTATATTATAATATCATCTATAAAGACTACCAAAAATTTGTCAGGGTAATATCTAAAGACTCTATTCATCAAGTCCATGAATATTTCTCGATCATTGATGAGTCCGAAAGGCATTACTATGAATTCATAGTGCCCGTACCTTGTACAAAAAGAAGTCTTGGGGATATCTTCCTTCTTCACCCTTACTTGATAATATCCCGAATGCAAGTCCACCATGGAGAAGTATTGTGCTACACCCAACTGATCGAACAAGTCATCAATTCGTGGTAGATGATACTTGTTCTTTATCGTGATTTTGTTAAGTTCACGATAATCGATGCAAAGCCACATTGACCCATCCTTCTTCTTGACGAAGAGGACTGGTGCACCCCATGGTGAAGCACTTGGGCGTATAAAACCTTTATCCAGATTCTTTTCTAGTTGTTTATTCACCTATTCAAGCTCAACAACAGTCGTTCTATATGGAGTCTTGGATATTGGAAATGCCCCAGGTATAAGTTCAATTGAGAACTCAACATCTCTTCTAGGAGGAAGACCAGGCAGTTCCTCGGGAAACACCTCAGCGAATTCCCTCACAATAGGCATTTCATCAAGGATGGTTTCTTCTTTGGATTCAATCATCTGAGCTAGATACGCATGATCATAGGGTAGTAATATCCATGCTTGAGATGATGGAGCTAAAGGAAATTCATCTTCCTCATGACACTTGTAAAGAATCGGGGGTCGATTCTCCATATAGAGTGTGATTTCCCTCTCCCGACAATTTATGTTGGCTCTATATAAGGAAAGCCAATCCATGCCAAGAATTGCATCAAATTCTGTCAAAGGGAGTATGACGAGGTTCGCTGGGAAATTCAATCCAGAGATTATAACAGTGGAGGACTTATACTCATTGGATGAAATGATTGCCCCATTTTCCGTACTCACTGACATATTTACTTCCATGAATTGTGGTGGTGCTGGGATTGTTCTACTAAACTTTTGAGATATAAAACAATGCGTTGAACCTGAATCAAAAAGTACATTCACTATTTTTGAATGAATAACTAGCGTACTAGTCACCACTTCGTTTTCGGGGTTCAATTCGGCAGAAGTGATGGAAAAAGCTCTTCCTTGCTGTCTTGGAGGTTATTGGTTGCCTCCTATAACCCTTGGATTAGGGCAATGATTTGAAAAATGACCTGGTTCTTTACATTTATAGCATTGAACAACGCGTTGAAGTTCGAACGGAGCGTTCCTATCCTCTGTCGCAGCCTCGGGTCCTTCTTCCCGATAGTTAATAGCTAGGTGCCCTTCTATTCCACACCTGAAGTATTTTTTCGTCCCCTTAAGGAAATTTCCAGGGTTCTTCTTTCCGCACTTTTGGCAAGTGGGGTGCTGGAACTTCTTAGCACCGTTGGATTTATACATCAGACCACCTGCATTGAAGTCCACCTTACGATTCTTGTCCCCATGATACCCCTGTGATTCTCCGATCTCCATTTCGACCTTGAGGGCACATCAGACAATTTCCTCATAACTATCGAAGTCATGGATCGCTAATGCTTTCCGCAATCTAGGATTCATCCCACCAAAGAAGCGGTAAACCTTGCATTCAGGTGTAACGACAATGCTGGAAGCATATCGTGCAAGCATTGCGAAGTTTGCCTCGTACGCTCCAACAGATTCCTCATCATTTTGCTTGAGGTAAATGAAGTCCCTTTCCATCTTAAGTCGGAGGGTGCGCAGAAAATATTTATCGAAAAACATCTTCCAGAATTCATTCCATTCCAAAGCCTCGATCTCCTCCTCAGGCTTTTTATTTTTGATCAACGTCCACCATTGATCAGTTTCACCCTCTATACGATAAGCCTCCAGGAGAACCTTCTCTTGTCCATAACATTGGAGGATAGATAATATCTTTTCAATGGAGTTGATCCATTGTTCAGCGATCGTGGTATCGGATGATCAACTAAAAGTAGGAGGCCTTTGTCTCATGAAGCTCTCGATAGTGACTTGTTCTTTCTTAGGGGGGGTTGAACGTTCCTCTTGACCTGTGTTTCTATTCGAAACCTGAGATAGATGAGAGGGATGCGTGAAAAAGTTCGCGATTCCCGCTCCCATTGGATTGTGCATCTCATTAGTACAATCATCACACTGATCTTCACAACGGTTGTTAGCCGGAGTCCTCCTATTACCGGCCATTATCTAGAAAAAAAGGAAAGTTAGGGGTAACACATAAAGGGTAATCCAAAGACAAAAGTTGTTGACTTCTAAATAAACTTTAATTTCTTTAACTCATGAGTCTATAGGATTCAATCTAGCCTTTTCATGATCTACTTTCTAATATATATTCTTAGGGGAATTTTTCCCTTAATAAGGGTTCATACCAAGATTGTGAATTTATCAAAACATATCCCCCGGGAGGGTCGTAACCAAGAGTGCAGCAAGGCCCGTTGTCATGCACCGGTTCCTTTTCGAGTCTAGCTCAAAGCGGTGTATTCGGGTTTTACCCCTAGGATACATTTGTGCCAGAGCCGCCTCTACCTACTCGTATCCAGACAGGGATGTATTTGTTTGATAAACCACTTACTTAGTATTTAATAAATCTTAGGGATGTTTTTATTATACTTTGTCTTGTATCTAATTCTTTAATAGGGTTTTCCTAATCCCAAAAATAACTAAACCTATCCTCTGATACCAACTATGACAACCCTGCTTTTTATTACAACTTAAACATGATTCATTACATAAAACTTCACTTGATACAACAAAGAAGATCAAGAGTTTTAGTGTCTTTGGGGCTTAGGATCATTACATAAAAACTTAAAACATGAAATACAACATCTTTATTGAAAACATCCTTTACATCACCACTACATTCACTCGTACTTAGCATTGCATGGGATAACCTGAGGACAAGCATAAGAAGAGGGTGAGCTATAAAGCCCAGTAAGGGAGTACACATGGAATAACATGAGGATTACAATAAATGTTAGAAAATAGGCATATCAATAGAGCATAAAAGAAACATGAACATAAAGGCATGATAAATCATGATAATCATAACATGGAAATGTGGCAACAACACTTAATATTGAATTAGTATGAGCTAAGGCTCATTTCACATGGAGCATGAGTAAACCCTCATTTCACATGAAGCACGAGTAAACCCTCATTGCACTTGAATTATAACGATTCAACACTCATTGCACATGACGTATCATGATACAATACTTTACCCAATGCTTTGGACCGCTATAAGGGCGCACCCTTCTTAAACATTTCATTTCATGCATAAGTGTGCCACATGGATCATAAAACATGGATTCATAAAACATAATCATTTATTCCAAGATAAAGGAATGTGGAATTCATACATGAAACATTATAATCAATAAGAAAATGTCCATAAAGGTGAATACCCTTGATGGAGAAATGGGTATGGTATTCACTACACAATGACATTGGCTTAGAAAATCGGTGTGATCTCGGCAGCGTAACGGCGTGACATAAGGATTCATAAAAAATGGCTGATGAGAGAGAAAGGAGTTCCTCATAATATTTACATGTAATGTAAATTACTTAGTTCATATAGATACATGTCCCAACAATTGAAATGGAATTTAGAATCATGATACAAAAGTATTTCTTGAATTTAAAAGAGGAGAGAGAAGTTCCTTTCGGAATTTCGGCATAGTAACGGGTGTACATGGGAGGCATTTAATGAGAGATAAAGGGTATCCCATCATCCAAACATAAATAGGGAAGTATGAGGGAGGTGAGAAATCATACCCCAACATTCATAATTTAAATTAAAAGGGGAAAACAACTTAAAGAAAACTGGAAAAAAATGAGAAAGGATGAAAAAACCCTTACGTGGAAGTGTGCTTCCAAAGGCTAGAGAGAGGCTTGTGAGAGGATTCTTGTGAGCTTGGGGAACCTTGGGAGGATTATAGAGAGAGTAGGGCAGATGTTGGACGAAATCCAAAGGATTTTAGTGAGGAGGAAGTGGGAGCTTGGGTGGGTTTATATAGGAAAGGTGAGAGAATTCTTTATTATTTAGGTTTGGGACCCCTTATATTAAACTAATCCAAACCACAAACCATCCCATGGTTTTTGCCCATGTTTTCTGGAAAAGGAAATAGGAAAAAAATATTTTACAAGGCCAAGGTCCAAACTTATTAAAATATTAGGGTTGCTTATGTGGAGGTGAGTCACACTCCCATGGAAATTAATTTAAAAAGGAAAAGTGTTGAATATGTCTTGAGGGGTTCATTAATGCTTTGAAAAGTAAGTCAAACAAACCCAAAATCACTTTATTTTAATTTTAAAACATATATTGGCCGAACATAATGATTATAGTATTTTATTACATTACTATTGGGTCATTATGATGTCATAAAACGCATTATATATTTAAACGGTATTTAATTTTTACACAAAAATTCGACTGTCTTAGAAAATTATGAAGAATTCACCATTGGATAATTTCGACGTCATGATTATAGAAATGACATTTATTTTATCTAAATTTTTTTCTAAATACGTGAATTTTCACTTTTAAATTAAAAACCGGCATTTGTCAGAAATTCACGGGTTTTGACAGAAATGGCTTTCAAACCTTAATAAAAATTTTAATTGCATTCATAAAATTATAAGATCATTTATATTAAATAAAAATTAATTTAATAATAATATTATTTTTTTATTAAAATATTATTTAATTCAAAAATGCATTAATTTAATAAAATAGATTTATTATTTAAATAATAACTAAAAACACCATTTGTACTTTAATAACTATTTACAATTTATCAAAAATGACTAGAAATTATATTCATTATTATATAAAAAAAATAATGTACATGAACATAGTACTAATTATTTGTTACATAAGACCTTAAAATAGCCGCATAAGACCTAAGGGTAAGGTGTGCGATGGTGACAGACTCTTGGGGTGGCTCGGATAACATCGCTCGAGTGGTAATTTCAATCAAGTTCCAATTTTCCTATAGACGGTCACGTTCGAGCTTGACATAATGAAGCTCAGCTTGGGTTTGGTCAAGGGAGAAGCCCAAGGATGCCACCTCTTTTCTGAGCTCCGACAAAAGGGCTTCGTATGGGGCAATTCTACTGGATGAGGCCATCGCTTCCTTTGTCTGAGTAAAATTGGGTTCGTTAAAGCCTTATATTTATACTAATCAAGTGATCACTATTCAACGACTATATTAACAATGGTCACAATTCATAACATAAAACCAAAGAAGTTGACATCTTATAAAAACATTTTTAATAAAGATACATTTAACTGGATCAAGAGGGATTTTCCATTATGAAACTTTGGGTCGTTACATGGTGGTTGTTTTTGTCCCCTTTTCTTGTGGTCTTGGTTTTGGTTTCTCAGGGTTGGGAATAATTTTAGAGATATCTGAGTTAATGAAATGTACCCTATCAGTCTATTACCTTTCTAGTTTTTGTTGTTGTAGGTGTTGAGGGGTGGTTTTGGGAGTTTTTGATGGAAGTAAGAGGTGCAGTAGAACTGCTGCAAGAAATACTCTTCGTGTATGTGTATCACATGAAGTGTAATGTTTATTATTAAATTGTGTGAGCCTATTTCACTAAGTATATATTTTAAAGTTAAAATAATAAAAAGATGACGCGTTTTCTAGTCAAACTAAACCCTGTGTATTACACAACATGAAAGGGTATTACACGTCGTGTAAATCTCCTATGCAGTACAGTTTTAAAAGTTATTTCCAATTGAATATTCATTAATTTGGTTATAAATTCTTCTTAATCTCATTTTGGGAATACACTAGGTGGCTTAATTAGTTATTAAATACCACTAACTCTCTCTTTGATTCATGGGTCCTGCTGTTTTTTCATTTAAAATATGTTGTAATCCCTTCCTACTTATTAGTAGGTTTCTTCCATTATTCTCCAAGAGATTTCCTATGGTAATATTATTATGGTTTAGTATTTTTGATGGGTTTCTTTTTTGATGTTATTTGGTTACAATGAAGGTTTATCCATGTTTTATTATGGTGTGGTTGTAGTTTTTCGGCATTCTTCTTCACCCTGCGGTGTGCAGCAAGTCAAAAAATCTTCTTTGAAGAAGGGAATACTTCATTTATCATTATTTTGTATCATGTGGGAGGGGATTGATTTTTTACCTATTCTTAATGGTTTTTATAGTTAAATTAAAGATAAATAATTGGTTAAATTTAAATATAAGGGAAAACCCATTTGACTCACCTGTTTTTACAGCTTTATTATTAAGAATATATTAGAATGTTACGTACATGAAGGCCCATAAGATATTTTCATCATTGGAGGATTTTTTGGAACTCGATATATGTGTTGAGACTTATTATTAGTTTTTTATTTCTATTATATCACCCTAAAAAGGAATTTGGAAAACCACTTATAGTTGGATAATAAAATGGTTTCCCCAAGATAATGAATTGTATTATAATGTACATAAAATAATGTTGAATTTGATAATATTTCAAATTTTTAATTTATAAAATTTTCTTGATATCTTTTGACATGTTACAGTGCTTGTGGGATGATGATGTGTGGTTGGGTTATGTAGAGATTATGGTTCATGTGATATGATTTTGGGGTGGTGAGGAGTTTTATTTGGTTGTTCCTTTGGTGCAGTGAGGTGGTTTGTTTGGGTTTGATTTTGGGGTGGTGAGGTGGTTTTTTTGGACTGCTTTTAGAGTGGAAAGGGGGTGGTTCTTTTTTCTAGATGCCCGATTAGTGATGGAAGAAATAAATAATTTTTTGATAATGTTTGAAATGGATTGGGTGGGTTTAGTAATGGGATGAAAATGGTTAATTAATAATTAAATTCTGGGTTGTGTGGTTAAACATGGTTAATTCCAAACAATGATAAGAATGTAATTATTAAGTGGAATTGGTTGAAAACATGGATTAGGGTTTTAGCTTGTTTTGTGGTGTTATACATTTACAAATGGAAGAAAAGGTTATGGTGATGTGAGTTATTTAGTTAGTTTGTAAACCCATAGGTTGGAATTGAGTTCTTGATACTACATATATATATATATAATCATATATTATTTGGATTTCTATACACATCCCACCCATATCGTGCACCACATTTTGGTACCCACATAGTCCCATGGGGGGTTCCTAATTTCTGTTGAGGAGAAAGGATGGGTGGGTACCCGATATTTCCAAATATCTATTCCAGGCGAGTTAGGTATTTCACATGTTGTGATTGACAGTGGTCTATTATGGAATTAGATGGTTTTTGTGATATCTTAAGTGTTTTAGGGTGAGTTGTGAAAACTCATCTATTTTCGAGAATGATGTGACTGTGCTTATGGGGTGGTATCACAAGTGTCTTTGAGTGATGTGTGACAGTCGATGTGTTTTTAGGTGATTCGTGACCATTCTTGGGGGGAAATAGCCCAACTGTCTTCGGCTGAGGTCTGATGTGGTCGTGTTTGGGGCTAGTGAGCCCAGGTGTCTTCATGCATGGTTTGTTTTGACTTTTCTTTTAGGGAAGTGTGGTATACAAAATATATGGGAGTGCTAGGATGTGTGACATTGAGTGTGAGAGTGGCATACAAGGGGAAAAGTGTTGTGGGGTACCCTTATCGATGAAATTACTATTATTTTATATTACTTCATTTGTGTTATTTGTTTAGAATGCCTTGGTGAGGTTGGGATGGTTAGTATACCTTGATAGGTGTTTTTTAGTTCTGTTGTCTTCTCAAAGGTGCATTAGTATTCTTTATTCACATGTGTTTAAGAGACTTTGGTTTTCTAACTGAGTATTCATGTATTCTCACCCTATATATAAAAAACTGTTTTCATGTTTTTAGGAAGACTACAGAGACTGTGATGTAGATTACTTATCTGGATCCTTGAAATTTGTTGTGTATCTACTTTAGCATTAATTTTGGGTATTTACTTTGGACCGGGTTATCATTATCAATTATATTTATAAATGCATGTGGGATGGTTTTGGATTTTTTTTGGATATATCGTGGAGTTTTTTGTGGATTATTCATCTTATCTTGATGTCCAATTTAAATTATAGAGGGTAATGCCTCTCATACATGAGATTTTTATACCCTCAGTGCTAGTAACTAACCCGGGGCCTACGGAAGGTGAGACTCAAGGTGGGTTATCATCTCACTCCCCTCATTGTGGTATCTTTGGAGGTAGGGTTCATGACTTGTGGTATTTTTTTTATTTTATTGAATGGATTGGCCCTTTTGTGTAACGACTAGAATTTACACCTAGATTCAGTACTATTCATGACATCTTCCCAGTTCCTCAACCAAAGAAGTATCATCCAAACCCAAAACATGTGATCATTTTGGATCATGTTATTATTATGAAGGATGAAAATTTTATCCATGATCTGGTATGGTTTTTGGATAGAGAGGAAAACATCATTTGAGGGAGACCTATTAAAATGGTTCGAGTATTATGGAAGTGTGTTCAAGTTCAAAAAGAAACATGGGAATGTGAATGTTTATGAAGTAATAATGGTTTTTTCAGTGTAAGTGGCCTCTCTAGGAATTGAGAACATGAATAGCCCAGACCCATCCAATTTTAATTCATCCATTACTATAAAACAATCATGTGTTTTTTAGGACCCCAAAATAACCTAAGAGGGGAGGGTTTTACTAGGGTGTCAAAACTTTATTCTATACAAACGGATTTGTTATCACATTGGTATAAAGTTATTAACCTATCAGATGGAGTCATGTGGTAATTCAACATTCACATGAAGAGATACAACACAAATATTTTACATGGTTCTCTAATAAGGGCTATTCTAAGGATCATATGTCAAAATAATGTTGGTCATACCGAAATCTTCTAAAATTTATTAGTTAGTTTTTAAAGTAGAATATTAGGCATTGTCACTCTATGCTAGGAAAACATACTTTATAATACTTTTATGGATAGCACACTTCATCCATTGTATCACTTATCTTGACACCCCCTAGCACACTACCTTGGGATAATTATTACTAGGTTTAATGAATTGAACGTTTATTTAGTAGATTGTCATTTAATTTTTTTCCCCTGAATAGAATTATACTCTACTTTCATAAATTACGTAAGTAGTTTCCCTTGAAATGAATGTTCTCATAAACTAGATGTTCAACTCTACTATTAGTAAAGCTCCCAAACTTTGAAAAAACCCCCATTATGCTTCAAATAAATACCATACTTCGCATACCCACACAATTTTTTGAAGCTACATGCCTTCACAAAACGCAAATCCTTCACACACAAAAATTAATTTGTGGAACACTAAGTCTCCATGAAACTCCCAGTCTTCTTGAAGCTCTATGAACTCAAACATGTTGGAACCAATTAAGACATAACCAATATTTTATTGATGATCATGCTCACAAAGGAATCCAGATTCATGAGTCTACCTACCTTTAAAATATTAGAGTGATTATTCCTTTTCTAATATTCTTTTCATGTAAAATTATGTGAGGGTAGCTGTCTATTTATAGGAATATCCCTTTGTGAAGATCATATGCCTCTAAAAGCCTTTTCTTGCACCTCAAAAAAACGTGTTCATGAATCTTCACTTTTGTGAATCTCTATTACAATTAAACACATTCATGAGGATTATTATATTCATGAATATTCACCATCTACCATTTGAAAAATCATGTTACTTTTCATAGTCATGATGAACATTGTATTTACATCACACATTCACGAAGATCTATACCTTTTCAAAGAAAAACCTTTTAAATACAACAATCTTCACGAATCACATTCATTTTGAATGTAGAGACCCGAAGCTTGATGTACATGGACATCACATTACTTTTGAGGAATACTTGGTACATAACAAAAACACACACACAAGGATCGTAATAGTTTAGTGTCTTTGGAAACTCGGAACGTAATCTTCTAATCGTGGTGAAAGATCTTCAATATCTCCCATAAAGATCTTCCATTTTTTTTACCTAAAACCTTTATTTATATCCTGGGGAAAATAAAACATAAAAGGGTGAGCTCAAATGCTTAGCAAGGGAAAATAAACAAAATAAAAATCATATCATATCTTTTTGAAAATCATAACCTGTAAAAGAGATCATAATATCTTAACATGGAACAAATCATAGAAGTGAAAATGAGATCCCCGTAATCATAACATGAAACTTGAAACTTTGTGTAATGCACACATAATCATGGAAAATCATTTCTTGTTAGTCATGACTCATTGCCAAGACTATCTTAGTGGACAAAGTCCCTTTCTGAACCGAGTCACCCTCATTCCAGTCCTGTTTCACTGAACTGGTATAACCTACCGTTCCAGCCCTGTCTATCTCATGAGATATAAAATCTTTACCCAATTCATTGGAGGGAGATATAGGTCCCACCCATCTTATAATGAATCATTTCTTATGTATTCCACATAATCATAAATCATACATCATCGCATAACACATGTAACAAAAATGGGATTCTTGAAACATCATGAAATCATAAAACAAATCATATAAGGTAAATGACTTCATAAAAATAATTCCCTCACAACATAATCAAATCAATGTAATAAAAGGGATAAAAACATAACCCTATATTATCTTAGATGGAAAATAATTTTGATAAAACACTTGAACTTCATTCTTGAGGAAAATATCCTTTCTACTTCAAAAACATTTTTCCTTTCATAACATGTCATATGACTTTAAAATAAAAGAATTTGATTAAAAATAAACTTGAAAACTTGTAAAGGAAGTTTCTTGGAAATAATGTTTTAAAAATCCATTCATTCCGTATAAGTTAAAAAAAACATTCTTCGTACTTTTGTCGGAAAAGTCAAAAAGTACCTCGTACGAAAAACGACAAAAGATTCCTTTCATTTATTTTACTAAAAACTCACCGAAGGGTAAAAATGGATTTAAAAAATTGTAGGTGGATGTAAATAATATTACATATTGATGAAACATGGATGTGGATGATAAAATACACCCCAGTAAATACTTACGAATAAACAATATCGGATAAAAATGAGATTGTGATATTTCCCTTACCTTAGGTCCGATTTGCTTTGTACGTGTCCGAAGCTCCTATATAATGGTTTAAATAATGTTATTGACTTATTCCAGAATCATACATATTGATATGATATCATATATGGTCATATTCTTAGCTTCTTGTTAGTAATATTTCATTGTTACTTGTTACTCGGGTCTTTATTGCCTTTTGTTCTTATGCGTGTTTTGCCGAATAAATTCTTATTCTTCTTTTATGGTTATAGATACATTATATCCAGAATGGTATTAGTGTAACATATATCATATTTATTCATTCAATTCATTTATATAATTACTATGTAATGATGATCATGTAGAACGAGTCGCATCACATCGTGGAGACGGTATTCCGTACGTACGCACGAGTGATGATATCGTTCCTATGATCATGGAATTGTATTGGAGTATATATATATTATTTCAGTATCAATATTAATTTATAATAATCATAAATAGTTACTCATTACACCATTATACCCATCCTTGTAAGGTGGTCGTGGAAAATAGATTACACCACGGCGTGGAGACGGTATTCCGTACGTACGCACGCGCGGTGATTTCATTTTTCCGTAGGATGGATAGAAGGTGAATTAGGGTTGTTTAATATTTATAATAACATATCAGTATGTAAGTAATACTTATGTTATTACTTTATCATGAAACAAATAAAGAAGAAAATGTTGAAGAAGAAAGAAATTGAAAAGATCGGTAATGGATATTACCTCTTCTTTGGAACGCCTCTTTGAATCCTCCACTTAGGGAACTAAGATTGGTCTTTGAAGAATACCAGGACCTCTATGATTATTATAGGGAAGTGGAGAGGAGAAAATGGCAGGGTTTGGCCGAGCTTGAGTGTTCAAATTGGTGTGAGGAGGAGGGGGAGGAGGTGCCCTTTTATAAGGGAGGAGAGGGGCACCTTAGGAATATCTCAAAATATTATTTTATATTAAAGTCAAAATCGGTTTATAATGGTTCCAAAGGGTCTTATTTCGAAGATAAAGTGGGTATGGGTCTAAATACTATCATCCAATAGGATTTAGACAAGTTTAGGGTATTATTTTAACCTTATCAATTAGATTTAACTCTAAGTTAAATAATTTAACTTTTACCGTGTCTTTTTGTTTTCTTTCACTATATGGTTAATACACTTACTATAACATGCCCAAAGAACCCAAAATTGTATATTATTAATACATATATCATTATTTAATTCATTTTTCCGAACCTTAGATTTTTATGAATAAAATAACAATTAATAATATAATAGTTTATTTAAAAACTATTTTGTGTCAATTTTGACACTATTTGATATATGATTTTTGTGAAATTCATAACAGAATTATATGTTCAAACCAAGTTGATCAAAGCAACTCTAATATATCATAGTAACCTATAAAATTAGTGTAATTCATAAAAAGTCTTAAATTACATTTATTTTGGTATTTATAATATCAATTATGTCAATATTTCATTAATAAGATAATTATTGCATCGTCTTTGTGTCATAAATAAATTAAATTATTTGATGTCTAAAATTTACAAATAAAATACCATCATGTAGGAAATATTTTCAGGTTTCTAATGAATATTTACAATTTAATTTATATTATGTACAACCTTATATTAAAAATGTTTTAGTAAATATACTTTGATTTTAACTCTTTTAACTCTTCTTTGAATTTAATAATAATAAATGTCCTAATCTAATCCAAGTGGGACTAAATGATAATATTTTACACTTAAGGTTGTTTTTGGTCGAGATACACTTGTCCAATAGAATTAGGACATGTGTTAGGGTAATATTAATATCATTCTTACCCTTAATTACCCTATTTACTTTTAACCGTGGTAAATAAAAGTAAAAAGTTACTATTCACCAAAAATTATTTTCATCTCATTGAACCACATTTTACTTACTGACATCAACCGTGTCTCTTGGATTTTTGAAATTCCATTCACAGAAGCGGTAAAATTAAGTTTTATGAAAAATTCAGTTTTTTAACTACCACTTAGTAGTTTCACTATTCATCAAAAATTGATGTTTTTCAGAAAAATGCCAAAATTTCATCCTAAGCTATATTTCATATTCCGAATTCAAAAATGAAGTCTATTTTACCAAATTCATAATATAGAAGTTGCATTAATTAATTTTATAATTAAATCTCGCTGTTAAAACAAATAGCGTGTTTTTAAGAAACAATATCTATCAAAAGATTGACACTTGATTATGTCTGGTTTAAATGTGAAATTACATTCAATGACCAACATTGTATTAAATTGTAAAAATATATTCTAAATATACTTTAAAACTACTGAAATTAATAATTTATCACTATTAATTATTTCGATTAAAAAAGTTGTTTTTAATTATAATTTAGTAATTTTCACTATTCATCAGAATATGAAAGTTATCTGAAAAGTACCAAAATTTCACCTTAGGCTAAATTCGATACTCCGAATCCAAAAATGAAGTCCATTTTGAGAGCTAAAATTTCTAAAATTTAAAAAGTGGTTATTACTATTCATAACAGCTAGTTTTAATAATATTTTAATAGCATATCGTTGTTTCGTGAAACTCAGTATTGCGTACTACACACACTATCGAGGAAGGTTGTGATTGCGTGTAATGAAAGGAAAATCAAAGATGCGTGTTGTGCAAGCTCCTTTTGGTGTAGCGTACAACACAAGACATTAATAAAATTAAAAAGAATATTTTTCATAAAATCTCGGGCTGTTACATTCTACCCCCCTTAAAATGAATTTCGCCCTCGAAATTCGTCGGGGTTATAAATGGTTTACTATTCAAAAGTTTATTTAATAGAAACCCACATTGTAAAAAGGAATATCAAAACCAATCTTTAAAAACAAAAGTATGAAACGTAACGGTTACCCAAATAAACTAATCACTGGGTTTCCACATAGGTGAAAATATGGATATAGAAGAGAAATCTAACCATCATGTTCTGATGGAGAGTGGTAGAGAACATGGCTATGGAAAAGCCAGCAATCACAAATCCATAAATTTGTGACGATCTAAGGTACCATCTGATTCATCAGATATAAGATCACTAGGACAACATTTTTGGTTTTCAAGATCGTTTCCCTAAAGTTAAATAATTTGAATTAGAATAAATACTTACTTTATTTTGGTACAACCTCACTGTTGTTCGTGCCTTTAACAATTTCCACTTCATCTCTTAAATAAATGAAGTTGAATTTGTTATTCGTGAAGTGTTAGCAGATCATGTGATAGAATGATGGGTCATTCCATCTGTCTCAAACAAAAGGTTAGCAAAAAATTATATACATAAGTCGATATATAATGAGATTAATCATATATGGTTCCTAAAATGGACTTATACATCATATGTTATACAGCTTAATATAATAAAACTAGTTTCTACTAAACAGGGACTTCCTGTAGGCCAGTGGTAGGCGATAAAGGCCAGTCGCACTTCGGTTGTGGGTTTGATTTCCATAGCCTTGTCCGACGCGATGGGCTGTCGCCCGTCCTGCAGGTTGTCCTTTTTCTAAAACTATATTACTATAACATCCCATCAATAATATCGAGAAAACTTCTATCCTTAAACAATACTAACTTATGTCCAACATAATCCATTCCAATCTTTAGGCTTATCCATAATACTGTAGTCCACTCTCATAACATAGTGAAAACGATTACCAGAGATTTAAGACCATCGTCGATCCCCATATATCATAAGATATGTTTTGTTGGTCACATTCCAAACATTAAAAGTCCTTAATCATGTATTCTCTTGAATACCTTGGTGAAAACATGAATGCAGTTAAAATTTAACACTTTCCACATACCAAAATCCTCAAAATTCTATATACTCAAACAATGATATCACTTAGTCCTTATATCAATCATGAGCTCATGAATACTGTTAAACATTTCGTTTTCTCATTTTCCCTTCATTATGCTCATATCATCTTATTTCCAAAAATATATCAATCACTTTGAATACCACATTAGACCAATACATAAATATTCCAATACTTTATGACACAACATTATTTTGGAATCCCATTACATAAACACTTAATTATTCCACCACATCGTTATCATATTCAACATCGACAATGGTGATCGCATGTGACTTCCCTTTGTCCTTTTCCTTAAGCAGTTGCTCATGTGGATCATCACTAACCCTTGGATTAGGGAATTTATTATCATAATGCCCCATTTCCTTGCACTTGAAGCATTGAAGTGTTGGTGGTGCGTTCTCTGCAGTGTTTGCTTTATTCATATCACTAGAAACCCTTTTTCCATTACTTCGACACTCAGCTGCTCGATGACCTTCTTTTCCACACTTAAAACATTTTCGAGTCCCTTTAAGACAATCTCCACCATGCTTCTTTCCACACATTGTGCATAAGGAAACATTCATCTTCTTTTCACCATTATTCTGATATTTCTCCTTGAACTCCATCTTTCGTTTCTTGTCAAAACCATGAGATTGATATGTAACACCAACTTCCATTTCTACCTTGATAGCACAACGCACAATTTCTTCATAGCTACTAAAGTCTCTTATAGCTAATGCCCTTCAAAGACATGGTTTTAAGCCACTGAAAAATTGATCAACTTTACTTTCAGGTTGGATGATAATGCCAGATGCATACCTTGCAAGTCTTGTAAAATTTGCTTCGTATATACCAACAGATTCATCATCCTTCTGCTTCAGCTCAAGAAACTCCTTTTCCATCTTTGTTCGAAGAATATGAGGGAAGTACTTACTGAAAAACAAGTTCTTGAACTCGTCCCATTCCATGGACTCAATTTCATCTCTTTTCCTCGCATTATTGATAAGATTCCACCATTGATCAGATTCACCTTCAAAAAGATATACTACTAAGATGACTTTATCATGTTCAGAACGTTGAAGAACTGAAAATATATTTTCAGTGGTACTGATCCATTGTTCAGCAATAAGTGGATCAGAAGACCCACTGAAAGAAGGTGGACGTTGCCTCATGAAGGACTCAATATAATATTGTTCCCTTCTCTGCTTATTTGGAAGTCCAGAATGATTCATAGCTTGTGTAAGTATATAAATAAGATTTTGCACACCATCTCCCATAACATTTGTTTGTTCAAGAGGACAATCATTGCATTGTCCATTGTATTGATCAACGCGGTTCCTTCGGGTTCCAGCCATCGTCTAAAACCCAAAAAGAATAGTGTAAGAGGCAAAAATCATTCTAGGGAAAACAACATAATAAAGGGTGAGTATCTTCAATATCTAACATCTTAGGTTTAATTCTATGATTGTTAGTGTAATTCTAGTACTATAACCTATACGTATACTTAACCTTAGGGACATCCCTAGACATACCTTAGAAATATCTCTAGGGATCTCACTAAAGTTCTCGCATCCAAGTTTCCAAAGGTTGACTAAACCTTTCCTCTGATACCAACTGTAGAGACCCGAAGCTTGACGTACATGGACATTACATTACTTTTGCGGAATACTTGGTATATAACAAAAACACACACACAAGGATCGTAATAGTTTAGTGTCTTTGGAAACTCGGAACGTAATCTTCTAATCGTGGTGAAAGATCTTCAATATCTCCCATAAAGATCTTCCATTTTTTACCTAAAACCTTTATTTATATCCTGGGGAAAAGAAAACATAAAAGGGTGAGCTCAAATGCTCAGCAAGGGCAAATAAAGGAAATAAAAATCATTTCATATCTTTTTGAAAATCATAACCTGCAAAAGAGATCATAATATCTTAGCATGGAAAAAATCATAGAAGTGAAAATGAGATCCACATAATCATAACATGAAACTTGAAACTTTGTGGCATGCACACATAATCATGGAAAATCATTTCTTGTTAGTCATGACTCATTGACAAGACTATCTTAGTGGACAAAGTCCTTTTCTGAACCGAGTCACCCTCGTTCCAGTCCTGTTTCACTGAACCGGTATAACCTACCGTTCCAGCCCTGTCTATCTCATGAGGTATAAAATCTTTACCCAATGCATTGGAGGGAGATATAGGTCCCACCCATCTTATAATGAATCCTTTCTTATGTGTTCCACATAATCATAAATCATACATCATTGCATATCACATGTAACAAAAATGGGATTCTTGAAACATCATGACATCATAAAACAAATCATATAAGGTAAATAACTTCATAAAAATAATTCCCTCACAACATAATCAAATCAATGTAATAATAGGGATAAAAACAGAACCCTATATTATCTTATATGGAAAATAATTTTGATAAAACACTTGAACTTCATTCTTGAGGAAAATATCCTTTCTACTTCAAAAACATTTTTCCTTTCATAACATGTCATATGACTTTAAAATAAAAGAAGTTGATTAAAAATAAACTTGAAAACTTGTAAAGGAAGTTTCTCGGAAATAATGTTTTAAAAATCCATTCATGCCGTATAAGTTAAAAAAACATTCTTCGTACTTTTGTCGGAAAAGTCAAAATGTACTTCGTACGAAAAACGACAAAAGATTCCTTTAATTTCTTTTACTAAAAACTCACCAAAGGGTAAAAATGGATTTAAACAATTTTAGGTGGATTGAAATAATATTACATATTGATGAAACATGGATGTGGATGATAAAATACACCCCAGTAAATACTTACGAATAAACAATCTCGGATAAAAATGAGATTGTGATATTTCCCTTACCTTAGGTCCGATTTGCTTTGTACGTGTCCGAAGCTCTTGTATAATGGTTTAAATAATGTTATTGACTTATTCCAGAATCATACATATTGATATGATATCATATATGGTCATATTCTTAGCTTCTTGTTAGTAATATTTCATTGTTACTTGTTACTCGGGTCTTTATTGCCTTTTGTTCTTATGCGTGTTTTTTCGAATAAATTCTTATTCTTCTTTTAAGGTTATAGATACCTTATATCCAGAATGGTATTAGTGTAACATATATCATATTTATTCATTAAATTCATTTATATAATTACTATGTAATGATGATCATGTAGAACGAGCCGCATCACATCATGGAGACGGTATTCCGTACGTACGCACGAGTGATGATATCGTTCCTATGATCTTGGAATTGTATTGGAGTATATATATATTATTTTAGAATCAATATTACTTTATAATAATCATAAATAGTTACTCATTACACCATTATACCCATCCTTGTAAGGTGGTGGTGGAAAATAGATTACACCACGGCGTGGAGACGGTATTCCATATGTACGTACGCGCGGTGATTTCATTTTTCCGTATGATGGATAGAAGGTGAATTAGGGTTGTTTCATATTTATAATAACATATCAGTATGTAAGTAATACTGATGTTATTACTTTATTATGAAACAACTAAAGAAGAAGAAGTTGAAGAAGAAAGAACTTGAAAAGATCGGTAATGGATATTACCTCTTCTTTGTAACGCCTCTTTGAATCCTCCACTTAGGGAACTAAGATTGGTCTTTGAAGAAGACCAGGACCTCTAAGATTATTCTAGGGAAGTGTAGAGGAGAAAATGGTAGGGTTTTTCTGAGCTTGAGTGCTCAAATTGGTGTGAGGGGGAGGGGGAGGAGGTGCCCTTTTATAAGGGAGGAGAGGGGCACCTTAGGAATATATCAAAATATTATTTTATATTAAAATCAAAATCGGTTTATAATGGTTCCAAAGGGTCTTATTTTGAAGCTAAAGTGGGGATGGGTCGAAATCCTATCATCCAATATGATTTAGACATGTTTAGGGTATTATTTTAACCTTATAAATTAGATTTAACTCTAAGTTAAATAATTTAACTTTTACCGTGTCTTTTTGTTTTCTTTCACTATATGGTTAATACACTTACTATAACATGCCAAAAGAACCCCAAATTGTATATTATTAATACATATATCCTTATATAAGTCATTTGGCCGAACCTTAGATTTTTAGGAATAAAATAACAATTAATAATATAATATTTGATTTAAAAACTATTTTGTGTCAATTTTGACACTATTTGATATATGATTTTTGTGAAAGTCATAACAGAATTATATGTTCGAAACAAGTTTATTAAATCAACACTAATATATAATAGTAACCTAGAAAATTAGTTTAATTCATAAAAAGTCTTAAATTACATTTATTTTGGTATTTATAATATCAATTATGTCAATATTTGTTTAATAAGATAATTACTGCATCATCTTTGTGTCATAAGTAAATTACATTATTTGATGTCTAAAAATTACAAATAAAATACCATCATGTAGGAAATCTATTTAGATTTCTAATGAATATTTACAATCGAATTTATCGTATGTAAAACCCTATATTAAAAATGTTTTAGTAAATATACTTTGATTTTAACTCTTTTAACTCTTCTTTGAATTAAATAATAATAAATGTCCTAATCTAATCCAAGTGGGCCTAAATGATAATATTTTACACTTAAGGTTGTTTTTGGTCGAGATACACTAGTCCAATAGAATTAGTACATGTGTTAGGGTAATATTAATATCATTATTACCCTTAATTACCCTATTTACTTTTAACCGTGGTAAATTAAAGTAAAAAGATACTATCCACCAAAAATTATTTTCATCTCATTGAACCACATTTTACTTACTGACATCAACCGTGTCTCTCGGATTTTTTAAATTCCATTCACAGAAGTGGTAAAATTAAGTTTTATGAAAAATTCAGTTTTTTAACTACCACTTAGTAGTTTAACTATTCATCAAAAATTGATGTTTTTCAGAAAAATGCCAAAATTTCATCCTAAGCTATATTTCATATTCCGAATTCAAAAATGAAGTCTATTTTACCAAATTCATAACATAGAAGTTGCATTAATTAATTTTATAATTAAATCCCGCTGTTAAAACAAATAGCGTGTTTCTAAGAAACAATATCTATCAAAAGATTGACACTTGATTATGTCTGGTTTAATTGTGAAATTACATTCAATGACCAACATTGTATTAAATTGTAAAAATATATTCTAAATATACTTTAAAACTACTCAAATTAATAATTTATCACTATTAATTATTTCGATTAAAAAATTTGTTTTTAATTATAATTTAGTAATTTTCATTATTCATCAGAATATGAAAGTTATCCGAAAAGTACCAAAATTTCACCTTAGGCTAAATTCGATACTCCGAATCCAAAAATGAAGTCCATTTTGAGACCTAAAATTTCTAAAATTTAAAAAGTTGTTATTACTATTCATAACGGCTAGTTTTAATAATATTTTAATAGCATATCGTTGTTTCATGAAACTCAGTATTGCGTACTACACACGCTATCGAGGAAGGTTTCGATTGTGTGTAATGCAAGTCAAGTCAAAGATGCGTGTTGTGCAAGCTCCTTTTGGTGTAGCGTACAACACAAGACATTAATAAAATTAAAAAGAATATTTTTCATAAAATCTTAGGCTGTTACAGTGAAACTAATTTTGCTAACATATTTTAGAAATATCAATCCCAAAAAAACAACATAATATGAATATTTCCCCTTTTTCCTAATTTTGAGCCCAAAATGTGGAAAATACTATGAAATGGTGCTACTTCAACATTGTAGTCATCTTATACTAAAAGGTCACTTTCCATTTAAACTACCTGAATAACCCATTATTTATTGAAGACTTTATTTCAAGCAATTAGCTATGATAGGTGTTTCTTCTGAAAATCTCCCCCTTTGGGTTTGTTGGAAATTTTTTAGATTAATTCTATAAAGTACCATCCTTGAATAAAAACTCGAAAGACAAAAAAACTCATTTAACACTCTAAATATACAAGGAAAAATATCATTTTAGACAAAAAGAGGGGAAGCATGAATTGGGTTCTCATGATTTGGAACACTTTAATATGTCCCGGAAAATCTCTAATAAATATTAACTATTTCATTAATACAACTAATCCCCATCATGTCACAAGAACATTACATGTTTTTTCAAAATCCTATAACCCGAAAACCATTAAAATTTTGAATTTCTACATTCTCCCCCATTGTAAAATAAAACCAATGAACTTATATTTTCACTTGATGATCCAAAAAAAACTCCCCCTATATTTTATCTCCCCTATTAAACAATATCACTTATATAAAAAGATTAAAATAGTTTACATAAAAAGGTAGAGGGGATGAACCATAACCTCCTCGTGCATTGGGTGGTGACTGAACATTGAGGTTCAACCAATGTTTCTCAAACATCTGGGGTGCTAAAGGCAGTGTTATAATATCAGGAACTTCATCATAAATTAAAACATACTTAATTGTAATCACACCTTGACCAACTATTTATTTGAATAAGGGATATCTAGTCTCGATATACTTTGTTTGAGAGTGATGAACCACGTTCTTTATAAGATCAATTGTGATCTTGTTATCGAAGTGAATCACATTTCTTGTTTCACCTCATCACCAATATCATTTAGTTTTTTCTTAATCCAAATCATCTAACTGCAATACTTTGTAGTAGAGATATACTCTCTTTCTTCCATAATACAATATTTTATTTCGTATTTCATTCTAATACTTTCCCCACATTTTTTTCATATGAATAAATCACAAACACTTGTGGACTTTCGATCTGCCACATCTCCAGCCCAATCAGCATCATGAAATGATGATAATTTTTTATCTCTTCCTATTGAAATTTATAAGACAAAATAGAGTGTACCTTAAATATCTATCTTGATTCATTTAACTACTTCTAACTTATCTTCCTTCAGACTACATTGAAACCGAGAAACTATGAATGTTTCAAACACAATATCTGGTCATGTTCTAGTCATGTATCATAAGCATCCAATGACTCTTCTATACGGGCTGGGATCTATATATGTCACATCCTCATACTTTCCACATTTTTTCCCAACCATAATCAGATTTTACATTGATTTGGAGTCATGCATGTTGAATTTTTTTAGCATATATCTTGTATATATTTCCTCAGAAAAGAAGGTTTAATTATTATTTTGATCCACCTACAACCCTATAAATAAGGTAATTTCACCAATCACAGATATTTAAAATTCTGATTTTAGGTTATTGGAAAATTCTTCCACTGATCCATACCTACTTCTTCCCAATATAATATCATCTGCAAACAAAAGCACAATAAATTAATTTTTCTGACAATTCAACATATAATGTTTATGGAGAAAACCTCTTATTTTAAAATCAATATTATTGAGAAAATAATTGAGTTGAGAATAACATGCATTTACAGCATGATATAGACTATAAAGATCCTTTTTTAAACTATAAACCTTAGTCTCATCATTTCAAATTTTAAATGCGTATAGTTTTTAAATGTTTACTTCTTCTTTTAGAATTCCATTTAATAATGTCATTTTGAGATCCATCTAATAAAAATTATACCCACTAAAAATTTCCATGGTATGGGAAATATTGATCGACTCTAGTATGGATATTGGGGAATACGTTTCTTTAATATCATTTCCTTTAATCTATTCATAGCATTTACACGCTATGTGTTCCCTGTTTGTGATCACACTTCCTTGGTCATTAAATTTGTTTTTAAATATCAACTTTATTCAAATCACATAGTGATTTTCATGGCTCTAAAAAATCCCATATCCAGCTCATTTAAATATAATCTAGTTATCTATTCATGTCTTTAACCCATAATTCATATTTTTTTACTTATTCAAGGTATGTTGGTTCCACAATTGATTGGAAGGAATAATTTGCTTCATTTCTCATTATTCTTGTCTATGTGGGTGTGGTATAACACCTAATGATGTTGTACTGATCAATTTATACACCTCTATTTATCATATGTGGTTCGGATAAAGTTACATCAGCTACGGTTTCCTCTTCAAGTTCTTCTTCTGAATTATCATCATTTTGTAAGACCTAGATTTTTTTCAAGCATTCCACTATATCTACATTTTAACTTATAATCTATAAAATTTCTTCATCATCATTACTAAATCTTCATTTGAGATTCTTGAGTTATTTAAGGTTTTATCATCAATGATATTGACATAACTTATTTCCATAATTATTCCACGATGATTATTGTAACATTTTTAGTCTTTACTCTTAATTGAATATCCAAGGAATATTACGTCATCTACAAATTTACTATACTTTCCTTGATTAAATTCATTGTTTCAGATGAAAAATTTACTTCCAAAAACATGAAAATATATTATAGTGGGAATCCTTCAATATCATAACTCGTATAGTGTCTTGGTTTCTCCCACTAAAAAAACTATTTGATATTTAGTGGACACAACTACATGCACATCCTCTTTCCAATAATGACGATAAATATGACTCTGAATCAACATATTTATATCCATATTGTTCACCTTTTTATTTTAGAATTCATTAACTCCATTTTTCTATGGGGTTCTCAGTACAACAACCTCATTATTTATTCTAATTTTTTTAGGTAATTTTCTAATTCAATGGATGTATGTTCTCCTCCACTGTCAGATTATAGAATCTTAATTATTCGTTAATTTTAATTCTCATCTATTCGATGATAAAATTTCACGCAATCAATAACTTGTAATTTCCTCTATATAATTATTACAAAATATATTCTACTTTAATCATCAATAAAAATACTAAAGTTCCTCTTTCTATAAGTACACTGATATTTTTTGGGCCAAAAATGTCTCTATGAATAAGATCAAGTAGATTTAATGCCCTTTTGTTTGTTAACTGATATAAACTCGTGACCATCATTACATGGATACATTTATCACATGTATTTTATTGATCACGCTTTATATTGGGAATGTCGAAAAATATAATATGCTATGATATTTATTCCATCCTCTTTTGATTAATGTGACCCAACCTCTTATTCCAAAAGTTATTTTATTTTTCAACTATTATGTAATAAATGTTATCTTTACTGTCAACCTGGTATAAATTTTCATAAAGTATGCATCATATCATGTGGGAATTAACTTTTTTTTTTGATAGTGAAATTCTTTTTATTAAATTTAACTGTTAGTCCTTGGTCACCAAGTTGAATCACACTATGAAGATTGTGATAGAAAGTTTCTATATAGGGAACTTTAGTTTCGCTTAGCTTATCATTTTCCATTTCTATACTTCCACTACCTTTGATCTTTTAAGAACCATTTTTACTAAATATCACACTTCCATCAACCATTTTCATAACATTCTTCAAAAAATATGCATTTCCTATCATGTAGGATGAGCATCAACTATCCAGAATCAAGGGGTTGATATTCATTTAATATTTGACGGATATTTCTCCAAAGTGGTCTTTCTCGATTTTATTATTTCTCTTTCTATGGGATATCTGATTGAATGAGGAAAAAGGAATAATTTCTAATCTATTTTCAATTTTCTTATATTTTCCATATCCATGACCTTCTTCCATAAGAGAATACATTTATTCAAGGGAAATTATTCTTTGGTGATAGGTATTGACTTTCCCTATAGATATGTAGTTATTGTTCCCATCTACCCTCTACCTGTACTGAATAGATTTATTTCCATTGTTAGAATAGTGATAAAAATATCCGTATAAACTATTTGTTCTATATGATAAACGAAATAGTCTCGTTCTCTTTTGTTTACTTCCAAGTGCTTCCCCATTTAGATATCTTCTTTCCTCTTCACACCAGGATATAGTATGGCCCAAAAATCTACAAAATTAAAACATCATAATAGGAAAAATATTCTCACTTCCATTCTTCTACATGTCTACTCCTCATATAATGATTCTTGACTTGATATCCTATGTGGTTACTTCAGGATTATTTTAGGCTCTCTTTTTTTCATTAAAGATTTAATTATTTGAAAATCGAGTGACTTTATGAAATTTTCATCTTTCTAATTTCATTTATTTTTCCTCATCCCATTTCAATCCTTTCATGTTTCCACATCAAAACCAATTCCATTTTTCCCATACTCTAGGTTCTCTAATTATTCAAGACCTTATCTACTTGTTTAAAACCATGTTTATTTTTTCTAATATATTTGTATCTGAAAATATTCCAAACTATAATTTCTTTTGTGTTTCCCTTAATTTTAATTTATTTTTTAGTTTACACTTTAGATTAATAACTTATTATTCTAGTCTCTCAACTTTATTAGTCTTCATCTATAGTCTGAATGTATGTCCATTGATGAATTATACTTTCTCATCAATCTATGGATTAAATTAAAAAAATTCTTTTGAGATTTTAAGATTTGTTAAATGTTATTTTTCTCCTACTTCTAGTCGATCAATTTATACTTCAAGACAATTAACATACTCTGATGACTCTTCCAGAACATCTCTCATATTTTTTATCACTTTCATTGAATGTTAATCTTATCAAGAGAACCATCATGTTCCACCTTAATATCAAAAACACCAATAAGTTGAATATCTTTATCTTTTGAAGGTACAACTTTATCAGTTATGACCATCATGGATACTTGGGTCTCTAATTTAAACTTTAGTTCTGCATCCACCAAAAATCATTATCATATTTTCCTCCATTGTAGAGGAGACTCTTTTTATAAAATTTCTTTTTTGATTTGATGTCTCCCTTTTGGTGGAACATTTTTCTGAGGATTCATCAGGATTCCAGCTTCAATTTCTTCATCATAGAACTTTCTTGAGAACCAAGATACAATGTTCTTAAATATACCACAATGAAAAAAGTTCACAATAACCTTTCCTCCAAATCTTATTTTTCCTCCTATGAATTTATTAGAAAAAAGAGAAATATTTTCATCTTCCTAATTATCTTTATCAACACTATCTAAAGAATAATCAATAGTTTCCAAGGATTTGAATTTCATTTCCTTGGTTTTTTGAGTTAGTGCATCTACTAGTTTGACTCTCATTTCATATTCTACCTGAATGTTTAGTTGACCATCAAGAGAAAGTTTAGACAGATCCCTTTTTCTATGGATGAAACTTCTTGATTTTACATGGGTGGAATGCTTCTCAATATTTTATTTTCAGTTTCAATATCTTTAATTTATTCACCAATTACTCGAATTCCTCTAATAACTTCTGAATTTTGGTTAAAAACAATATAAATTTTCATCTAGATACATTTTTAGATCATAAAACTTATTGTGAAAAACATGGTTGTTACACTCCTTCACATTCTTATCCCCTTCGTATATATTTTCCAGTTGTTTTCACAGGGTCTTTGATGAAGGGAAACTCATCACCTTTAAATATATTTTTTCATATCGAGATAAATTAAGGTAATTATTTTCATCGGAATATGCATTATGAAACTTCTTATTTATTTTAGTCATAGAATGACCTGTCACATTAGTGACCTATATCCCTTGTGTAGTGAAAAAATGAACTTTCATCCTAAAATAACTAACATGATATCTAATCCTTTTCTCCCAAATATGGAAGTATCTTCCAACAAGTTTCAAGACTCCCCTAACATTCACTTAATTATCTATAAAAACAATAGAGGATAGATTTAACTCCAATAACATGTACCATTTGATAACACTTGTAGGACTCTTGAACACCTTGAGATGGGAGGTCTGAATCTGGGAGTCAATTTTTTTTAATGTGATATATTTGGTTCCCATATTGGTAAGAACATATTAAAAATATCTTATAGAATCATGTAGTAATTAAACATTAACATACAGAGAGACAAAAAAATAGTTTTTCTTGTTCCACCACTAAGGGATAGTCCAAGGAGAAAACTCTGATAGTATAGTGTCCATTCCTCAATACACAAATCTTCTCTAGTGATTATGAAAAATAAAATATTATACATAGTCATTTTTTTCTAGAAACACTTCCTTTTCAATACTTTTAGGGATAGAAACTTCCTCCCTTAGATAAATCAAATTAACTCCCCCTAGTTCACTTCCCTGAGGAATGATTTATTTAGTTTAAGTTCATGAAGGTAGCTTGAGTAGATTGACATTTATGTCTTTATCCATGACTATAATGAGACTATTCTTACCCTGATTCCCTCAACTGGTTCATATGAAATCTTTGTTCACTTAAACTTGATGTTCAATAATACTTTTCACAAACCTCTAAAACTTCACAAAACCCCCTTTCTGTTTTAAATAAACACTAGCCATCATAAACCCAAAAACAGTCGTGAAGATCATTACCTTTACAAATCTCACAACCTTTCTACAAACAAAATTCCTACATGAAGCTCAATACCATCACAGAACACTGATTGTTCATGAAACTCTTAGTCTTAATTAAACTCCCATAACTCAAAAATCATTTTCATTTGTCAAGACCTAACCAGTCCTTTTGTGTTTCTCAAGCTCGCAATGAAATCTAGATTCCAGAATCTCCTAGCCTTCAGAAAATTAGATTGATTCATCCTTTTCTCCAATTCTATTCATTTCAAATAAAGTTGGGTTATCTTAATATTTTCAGGCATATGCCTTCTCAAATATCCCATGTCTCCAGTGACCTTTTTCTCACACATCCAAAAACATGTTTATAATGATCCTATATTCATGAATCTCTATGAAAATTTATCGCATTCCTGAATATTATTATAGTCATAAAGATTCACAATAAACACATCACACATATGTAATGCCTTTCAAAGTCATTAATACCATAGTCTTTGCATTGTGAATTCATGAATCTTCATACCATCAAAAAGATCATCCTTTTGATAAAACCAATCTTCATGAATCTGAGTCATCACAAGCCTCATACCATGACCATATTTGAGAACATTAAATCTATGAAAACCTCCATTCATGAATATTGCTCCTTCCTCTAGATTTTGATACCAAAACATTTGGAAAACACTCTGAAATTACACAACCTTTAAAATTGTATCCATCATGTAATGTAAGGTCACATGGCTTACAAACTCCTTGAGAAACCCCATGTGAATTGAAAATAAATACAAATTGTACTTTGTTTCCATATAGAAGCTATGAAAGGACCTGGTCCAAATATGTTTTCCCTTATTTTCAAATAGATCAGTGTGTGAGTAATACTAGAACTATAGGATTATATATTTTTTATTATATCTTTATGGGTTTTTGTGAGGTAATGAGAAGAAGAAGTTGATTTTTAGAATCGTCTAAGATCCTTTATGAAAATGTAATCGAGGAAGAAGATATCTCTCCTAATCTATTATTCTAGAACATGTATAATGACCCATTATTTATGTAAATGGACATTAAATTTCATTTTCTAAATTCTTAATAAGTTACTCAATTATATTCCCAAAGACTGTATTAGTTTAGTGTCTTTCGAAACTCTGAACACAATATTAAAACTTGGTGAAAGATTTCCTCATCTCCCATAAAGGTATTACCCTTTTTGTTTTCCTACCTAAAACTGTTCATTATATCCTAGGAAAAAGAAATCATAAATATTTTGATCTCATATCCTCATTAAGGTTAAACATGGATAACATAAAACAAACTATAAACATTTTAATGTAAAAAAATGTACATGAAGTTTAAACCTCAAAATCATGAGTTATGAAATAAATCTGGGTAGTACGTAAAGAATAAATAATAATTAAACATTAACCATGATAAAATATCATTGGAATAATACATTTAATTGTGTAAAACTAATAATCACATTATATGATTTCCATATTAGCCAATATATTAATTCCAGGACTATCATAGTGGACAATGTCCATTACTGAACCGGGTTTACATTCCATTCCAGCCATGTATTACTAAACCAGATTTTTTATCATTCTAGTCATTTATATATTATTAGATATGAATATTTACCCAATGAATTAGAGTTAGATATAGGTCCCCCCATATCATGATAAAATAATTCTGAAATGTGCCACAAAAACATAAATCATTCGTCATATCATAACCCAAAAAATTAAATGATCATATTAAATATTAATCCATCATTACATAATCCCTATAAAATATAATTCCATAATTAAAAATATAAAATAATATTAATAATTTGGATATAATCATATCCCTATTTATAAGAATCATCTTAGATGGAGAATTATTTTGATAAAAACAACCGAACTTAAATCTTAAGGAAAATATCCTTTCTTCTTCAAAAATGATTTATTTTCTCAAAATACAACGTAATTTTATAAGAAAATAATTAAATAGAAGAGAAACATGAAATCGTGTACAGTAAGATTCATCTAAATAAGAAATTATAAAGATGTAAGAATCAGATCATGTTGTATGTGTTAAAAAAATTCTTCTCTTACTTTTTCTGGAAAAGTCAAAAAGTACCTCATATGGTAAATGTGAGAATGATTCCTTCCAAACCTTGTAGTAAAAGTAAAAATGGTAAAAAATGAGTTCAAACATACCTAAAATAATATTAAATATTTTATAATAATATTTATAGAAAACATGTAAATGGATGATAAATATACCCTAAGTAAATAATTATGTATAAACAATCTCGAATAAAAATGAGATTGAAAAATTATCCCTTACCTTAGGTCTAATATCCTTTGTATATGTCTGAAACTCTTGTATAGTGGGTTTAAACAAATTATTAACTTGTAATAGATCCATAGTCATATATATGGAATCATATATGAAACGCTTATGACTTTATATTACCTGTTCATTTATCTATTCTAAGTTAAAGCAAAGTTTTGGGTAATAATCATTTTATTTATCATTAATTTTTTGACATGTTATTCTTGATATTATAACTTATATTGGGATTTACATAATTAAAAAATGTAAAAAAATGGTTTATATATCATATATATTCAGTATTAATTATATATTATAGATTGATAAGTGAAATGGAATACATCGTTCATGGAGGCGGTAGGTCGTGTATACGCATTAACACTACTTTCTTTTCTTTTCCATATTAAAGGAATGAAAACTAAATGTTAGATAAGTATGTTATAATTACAGTATAATATTTACAATATATATGTTACATAATATAATTAATTCCATCCTTTATACATTCCATGTATGTAATGAATGAGTCATATCACTTTGAGGGGGCGGTAGTCTGCACTTTCTTGAATGAAAGTATCGTATTTACACATTATGGAAAGCATAAAGGTATGATTTAAATAAAAAATAAATAATAATAGAGACAATATAAATATAATATATATAATATATGAATATATATTCATTATAATGGCCTCCTTGATAAGTGGTAGGAGAATATTTAATAGTTATCATTTTGTGAGATAGTAGTTCATCGTTCACAAAAACTGTATGTTCATATCCATTAGATGGATTTGTGTTTAAGTGTAGATTGAATCCTTCTCATGAAGAAAATATTATATTTAGTACATTTTTTTGTAAATAATCAAAAAATAAGAAGATAATATGGAGTGTAGAAGGAAAATAAAAGAAAATAACTTGAGAGAAGATGTTAGCTCTAAATTGGGTAACTTTTTTTCATTTGAGCCAAAATACTTTCTTGAATTTCCGTCTTCCCAAGGTAATACTTCTAGGAGGAAGGTATGGATGTTGGGAACTTATTTTGGAAGAATTTTTATGATAAAAGGGGCCTTATAAATTTTATATATGTTGGTATAGGTGGTAGCCTTTTTAAGAGGGAGGAGAAGCACTTTAAGAAAGTCTAAAAATATTAATTTATCATAAATTTAGTTTCTATTAAAAATAGTCCAAAACACATTTCATTTGAAGATAATAGGATTTTTATTAGAATTACCATAATCCAATAATTTTTAGACAAGTTTTTAATATGTTTTTTTATCCTTATCTTTTTGGTTTAACCCTTATTTTACCCTTTTAAATCTTATAGTGATATCATGTTATTTACACATTGTGGGTTAATGTAATTACCATATCAAGTCAAAAGTCTCAAAAAATGTCATTTATAATATATTTGAAATTTTATTAATCATTTAGAATAATATTATATTTTTAGTAATTTAATATCATTTAATAAACTATTTTATGGTTTATGTTATGAATTATGTAAATTTTGGACATTATTCATATTTTACTTTTTTTCAAATGCATAACAACCTGATTCCTTCAAAACAAAGGAATTAACTAAAATTAAGTATGACCTTATAATCTGAAAAATATTTATATGGCATCAAGAATATCAAATTACCTCTATTTTTATATTTACAATATCATTTATTTGCATCCTTTATTAATGAATCATTCAATACATCATATTTGTGTCTTAAATAAATTTATTTATTTAACTTCTAAATAGTATAAATAAACTACTATGATATAGGAAATAATTTAATTTTATAATAACTATTTATAGTTAAAGATATCAGTTATATAACCCCTTATTAAAATATTTTAGTAAAATATACAAGTTTATGCTATATTTTTCTTTACTTTAAATTATTCTTATAAAATGTCATTTTCAAATCTATGTGGCACCTTGGGGTCCCAAAATCTACCTAATGATGACCATGGTATGAAATATCTCATACAATAGGATTATGACATATGTTAGGGTATTTTAATATTATTATAATATTATTTTTTACCCTTATTTACCAGATTTACCTTTTAACCATGGTAAATAAAATAATTACTGAAGTTACTACTCAAAATATCCAAAAATAAAAGGTGAATATTAAAAAAATTTGGACCCTATGATTCCAAATATGGAATCCACTTTTCCAAATTCAAAACCCAAATTTTCAGTAATTAATTTAAAATTAATTTTCATTGTCAATCCAAAAAGGCATATTTTTAAGAAGTAATAACTAACAAAATATTGACATGTGTTTATGTCCAATTTAAATGGGAAATAATATCTAATGACCAATATTAGATTAAATTATAAATAATTGATCAAATTACACTTTAAAACCAATTAAAAATCTAATATAACTATATAAATAAATTAGATGAAAATGTAGTTTTGAATTAAAATGCAGTATTTTTCACTATTCATTAAAATATTAATTTATTAAAAAACTATAAAAAATTAAACAAAAGAAAATTTCTATGTCCTTATTCAAAATAAGATGATTAGTTTTTAAAATAGAATATATAAAAGTGTTAAAAATTGGATTTAAAATGAATGTTCTATGAAAAGTTGGCAGAATTGTGTTTTTTGAAAAATATTTCTTTTATCCAAAAAAATGAACATGTTCTTATATCATGTCTAGATATACATAAGATGAATTTTATTATTATATAATATTCAAAATTTGGTTAACACTATTCATAAAGGCTATTTTATATCGCATTAAATTATAATATTTTAATAATATATCATTGTTTAGAGAAACTCGATATTGCATACAATGTAAGCTATCGGGGAAGGTTACTCTTGCATGTAACACAAGCCAAGAATAGTGTTATGTATACTGCTAGCTAATATAGTGTAGTGTATAATGCAATATAATATTGGTGTAGTGTACAACATAAGACATCAAATAAATTAAAAAAAATCTATCTCATAAAATATCGGGGTTTCATATTCTCCCTCCTTAAAATAAATTTCACCCTACAAATTCATCGGGTTTGTATATGGTTTACTAGATGAAAGTTTCTTTCATGGAAACCCATGTAATAAAAAGGAATACAGAAAATTCATTTTAAAATGGAAATATTGAAACATAATGGTTATACAAATTAACTAATCTCTAGGTTTCCACATAAGAGAACATAAATGAGAAGTGAAAATATGGATATGGAAGATAAATTTAACCATCAAGTTCTAATGTATAGTGATAAAGAATAAGGTGTGGAGAAAGTAGACTACCAGAAAACCATAAATCTGGGACGATTTAAGGTTTCATTTGATTCATCAGATTAGAAGGTACTATGATAACATTTTTGGTTTTATGATTATTTTATTAAAGTTAATGAACTTTTTCATTAGAAGAAATACTTACTTGATTTCAATATAATCTCACCATTGATAGTTCCCTAAAAAATTTCCACTTTATCTCTTATTCAATGAAATGAAGTTGAATTTTTCATTCTTGAAGTTTTATCATATCATGAGATAGAATGGTAGGTCATTCCATCTATCCCAATAAACAGGTTATCAAATATGCATATGTCCACCTATAGTGAGATAATAAATTATTCAGAAAAAATTAAACTGAAATATAAATTATACTAACCATCAATGGATAACATTACAATCCTTCCAAAAACTAAAAATATAAAACTTTATAAAGTGGGGAACTAAATAGACATAACATTTTTCTCCCACATCTCATTTGGATGTTCTCGGTTGCCACATTCTAAACATGTGAATACCTTATTCATGTATTCTCTTGAAAGAATGTAATGACATAAATTACCATATAACCTTAGTGAAAACATGAATTGTGTCAAAATTAACTCTATCCACATACCAAAAATCCAAGAAATTTTCTATACTGAAACCATGATATCACACGGTCCTTTTATCAGTAGATAAATCATTAATACTTTCAAAAATATCATTATATCCTTGTCCGTTCATTATGTGACAATCATGTGATTTCAAAAAAAATCTGAATGACCTTTCATGGTTACTAGTACCATTTAACATATACTTTCAAATACATAAAGAAAAACAATAATGTAACAATACATGGATGTTTCTATATTCTATCGTACCATTAAATTACTTATACAAAATTATTCTTGATAAACATGCAATCATTCCACTACCTTCTTAAACCATTGACTGGGCTTCATCATTTTATTCCTTAACACTTCTTTCATCACACCTATCATTTTTAGTCTCTTCATCTTCAACAACATAAATACTACCCATACAACCATGCTGATTCTTTTCCTGAGAGTTTCCTTTAGGAAATCAATTTTCATAAAGCCCATACATTACACATTTAAAACATTTAACCATCATCAATGTCATATAAATACCATTGTCCTTCTCCATTATGTTAAATAATTCTTTTCCTTTGCAATTACTGGCTCTATGTCCTTCTTTTCCACACCTAAAGCATATTACAGTTCCTTTGAAACATTCTCCTTGATGCCTCTTCCCACATGAATTACATGAGGAAAATTAAACTTTTTTTCCTGTATGATCATCATGAAAATTTGTCATTATCTTATTATCTAGGTCAGGAAACTTTCCAAAGTTTATATTATTGATCATATTATGATTTTTTTATTATTATTAATAACAATGTTTTACCATACAAATCTCGTTTCATTTGGTTTCTCAGGAAAAATTTTATTCCATTTTACATCATATTCTCCATTAACACGAATCCTCTTATTTCAAGCAATTATCTAAAACCCAAAAATAATAGTGTAAGAGGAAAAATTCATACTAGGAAAACAACATAATCAAAGGGGATTAATCTCAATCTCTAATATCTTAGGTTTAATCCTAGGTTATCCATGATCATTATCATAGTGATAAGACTGTAAAATATAGTTAGACTTATCCTTATAGACATCTTTAGACGTACCATAGAAATATCTCTAGGGATCTCAATAAAGTTTTCACATCCTATTTTCCAAAGGTTAGATAAACCTTCACTCTAACACCAACTATAACAACCCAATCTTGACATACATGGAAATAACATTTCTTTTTCAAAATACTTAAAACATTACATAATTATATGACCAAAGAATGTATTAGTTTACTGTATTTGGAAACTTGGAAGGTAATCTTCTAACTTGGTGAAGGATCTTCTACATCTCCCATAAATATCTTCCCCTTTTTCCTACCTAAATCCTTTCCTTATATCCTGGGTAAAATAAAACATAAAAATGGTGATTTCAAATGCTTGTTAAAGTAAAACATGTAGAACATAAAACAAACCATAAATAATTGAACGTAAAAACCTAAACATTTAGTTTAATCATCAAAATCATGAGTCATGAAATAAATATTGGTAGTATGTAAGGCATTAATAATAAAATAACATAAACCATGATAGAATATCATTGGAAAAAAATATGTAACTATAGAAAAACTAATAAGAACATAATATAATTCCAATTGTAGCCATGGCATTGCTGAAAAGACCAGCGGAGTGGACAAATACCATTACTGAACTGGGTTTACCTGTCGATCCATCCATGTATTACTGAAACAGATTTACTTGTTGATGCAGTAATGTCTATATCATGAGATATAAATAATTATGCAATGTTTTGGAGGGAGATAAATTTCCCACCCATCTATTAAAAAAATCATTCTTACATGTTCCCCCAAAAAATAAATCTTTCATCATAGCATAACCCAAGAAATAAAATGGGCTTATTAAACATAATTTAATCAAAAAATAATCCATAAAAAATATCATTCCATCATTAACACAATATAATAATAGTAATAACATGGATATAAACATATCCTTTTTTAAAATTGTCATGTTAGTTGGAAATTACTTTTGATAAAACACTTTAACTTAAATCTTAAAGAAAATATCCTTTCTTCTTCAAAAATATTTTATTTTCTCCAAATATCGCATTATTTTAAAAAATATAAAATAAATAGATGATAAAAATGAAATCAAGTAAAGCATGATTCGTATAAATTATTTATTATGAATATATAAAAATCAGTTCATGTTTTATAAGTTAAAAAACATTATTCTCTTACTTTTTCTAGAAAAAGTCAAAAAAATACCTTGTATGGTAAATGTAAGAATGATTGCTTCCAAACCATGTAGTAAAAGTCAAAATGGGAAAAAATGACTTCTAAAAATACATATAATAATATTAAACATTTTTTGGGAATATTCTTAGAAAACATGGAAATGGATGATAAATATACCCCAAGTAAATATTTACGTATAAATAATCTCGGATAAAAATGAGATTGAAAAATTATCACTTACCTTAAGTCTGATATACTTTATATGTGTCCAAAACTCTTGTATATTGGGTCTAAACATATTATTAACTTGTAAAAAAACTATAATAATAATAATTATGAAATCATATATGTTTCACTTATGACTTTATATGACCCCTTCATTTATCAATTCTACGTTAAAGAAACATTTTGGGTAATAATCGTTTTATTGATCATAAATTTTTTTAACTTGTTATACTTGATATTATTACTTATATAATGATTTAAATACTTCTATAATTTAAAAATTATTTACATATAATATTTATTCAATATATAATTATATATAATAGATAGATAAATTAAATAAAATACATCATTCATGGAGATGGTAGACTGTAGGTACGCATGAACGTTGTTTTTGTGGGTTTTCTAAATTAAAGGAATGAAAACTAAATTATACATTGTTATATTATGATTATATTATAATATCTATGCTATATATTTTAAATAAGTTCATTAATTCTATAATTTATATGTTCTTTGTATGGATTGAACGAGTTATATCACTTAGAGGGGGTGGCAGTCCGCACTTCCTCAAATGAAATTATCATATTTACACATTATGGAAGGCATAAAGGTATAAAATTAATAAAATATACAAAATAATATAGAATATATAAATATAATATATATCATATTTAAATACAGTTTCATCATAATGGCCCCTATGAGAGGTGGTAGAAGAAAATTGAACAATCATTGTTTCGTTAGCTAGTAGTTCACCGTACATAGAAACAATATGTTCGTATCCATTAGATGGAGGTGTATGTAAGTGTATTTAGAATCATTATCATAAAGAAAATCCTAGTATATTGAGGATACTATTTTTATTATGTAACAATGAAAATAATAAGAGCATAGGGAGTGGAGAAGGAAAATAAAAAAGAAAATAACTTAAGAGAATATGTTGCCTCTAAATAGGGTAACTTCTTTAGATTTGAGCCAAAAGGTATTCTTGAATTGCATTGTGACCAGGGTAAGGCTTATAGGAGGAATGGATGGATTTTGGGAGATCATTTGGTCATATTTTTGATGATACAAGGGGATTGAGAGGTGTGATTTATGTGCGTAGAGGTGGTGATCTTTTATAAGAGGGAGGCTGGGATGTTTAGGAATGTCAAGAAATATTAATTTATTATAAATTTAATTTTAATTAACAACTGTCTAAAAAACATTTAATTTTAAGACAATATGATTTTGGTTTGAATACCAGTCATCAAAAAATTTTGAGCCATGTTTTGAATATATTTGTATCCTTATCTTTTTTCTTTAACCCTTATTTTAACATTTTTAATCTTACAGTGATATCATGTTATTTACACATTGTGGGATAATTTAATTACCATATAATGTCAAATGGCCTCAAAAAAATAATTTATGACATATTTGTTATTTTCTTAACTATTTGGATGAAAATTATTTTTTTATGAATTTAATATCATTTAATACACTATTTTATGTTTTATGTTATGAAATATGAAAATTTTGGACACTATTCATACATTACTTTTTTAAAAATTCATAAAAACCTGATTCCTTCGAAAAAAGGAATTAAATACAAGATAATATGTTAATATAATCCATAAAAAAAATTTATGGAATAAAAAAAATCAAATTACATTTATTTTAATATTTATAATATCATTTATTTGAATCCTTTATTAATAAATCAATCACTACATCATCATTGTGTCATAATTAAATATATTTATTTAATGTGAAAAAATTAAAAATAAAATTACATGATGTAGAATATAATATTATCTTCATAATTTCTATTCATATTCAAACATATAAATTATATAACCCCATATTAAAATTGTTTCTGTTGAAGATACATGTTTATGCTATATTTATCTTTACTTTAAATTAATTCTTATAAAATGTCATTTTCACATCCAGTTGGTAACATGGGGTCCCAAAATTGACTAAAGTATTACCATGATCATAAATATCTCATCTAAAATGATTAAGACATGTTTTAGGGTATTTTAATATTATTTTAATATTATTTTTTTACCCTTATTTACAAGATTTAACTTTTAACCATGGAAAATACAATAATTACATAAGTTAATATTCATGATATCAAAGAATAAAAGGTACATATTCACATAATTTGGAAACTTCCAATTCCAAATATGGAATTAATTTTTTAAAATTTAAAATAAAAAATTTTTAGTAATTAATTTAAATTTAATGCTTGTTGTCAAAACCAAAGAGCGTGTTGTTAAAAATTAATATCTATCAAAATATTGACATGCGTTTATGACCAATTTCAATGGAAAATTATTTCCAATGACCATAATTGTATTAAATTATAAAAATATATATCCAATTATAGTTTAAATCAATTAAAAATTTAGTCTAATGATATAAATAAATTGGATGAAAAGGCAGTTTTGATTTAAAATACAGTATTTTTCACAATTCATTAAAATATTAATTTTATCATAAAAATACCAAAAATTAAACAAAAGTATAATATTACATCCCAATTCCAAATAAAAAGTTTATTTCATTATATATAATATATAAAATTGTTAAAAATTATATTTAAAATGGGTGCACTATCAAAAGGTGGAAAAACTGAATTTTTTGATAAATACATATTTTATCTGAAAAAATAAACTTGTTCTTAAATCATTCCTAGAAATTACATAAAACAAATTTTAATCTTATATAAATTTTAAAATGTGATAATACTACTCATAACATCTAGTTTATATACCATTAAATAATTATATATTAATTGTATTTTGTTGTTTAGTGAAACTCGATATTGCGTATAATGAGAGCTATTGAGGAAGGTCGCTCTTACGTGTAACACAAGACAAAAATACTATTTTTTATACTAAAATAGAATATGGTATTTCATATAGCACAAGATAATATTGGTTTATCAAACAACATAATAAAACAGAGAAATTTAAAAGAATATATCCCATAAAATATCGGGGTGTCACAACTTGTTGGCTTGAATATTGTTGAATTTTTCACATGACTTGATTATAAATAGATTTTGTATTTTATATAGAAAATCCAAGTATGGATGTGATTTAAAAAGTGTATTTTTTAAACAATTTCATTAGATGATTGATTAAAAGTTTTCAAAGGAATTGGTTCTCAAAATAAATGATTTTTGTAAAAACTTTTGATAAGTATAATGGTATTAGCATACATGATGGAATGTGTTCCTATTGAATTGTATGAGTCATTGTTGAAATAGACTTTGAGCGTAGTTCAAACTATAATGTCATAATAATAAATCCTTTAATCACATCTTGGTGAATTATATATTTCTTCTTTCATGTTTTGGGATTTTATTTAATAATTCTTGGTTGTGTGACTATGATTCATGGAATGAGTATAAAAAGACAATGTGAAAGTGATATAATGAACATATTTTATTTTAAAATTACTATTTTTTCTTTTTATAAACTATTTCGATAAACTCACCCCCCCATTTTTTATATAAAATATTATAAATTATAGTTTTCCTGGTGGTGTTCATGGAATTCTTTTGTGGAATAACTACTAATTTATATACTCACCCCTTTATTGGGTAACATGGTGACTTTTTTGATGTTTCCTATTAAGATATAGGGAAATTTTATGATTTATAATTATCTAGTGAGGATCCTTGATATTATAGTTTGGTTTATGATGTTGTAGTTTGGGAGCTTCGGTATCTTGGTTTGGGATGGTACCACTTCAGTGTCAATGTATTTCTATTTAGAGTTCGAGCCTTACTCTCTTATTTCCCATTTCGTTGTAATATGATTTTATTCTTGTACTAATATTTCATCAGGTTTTGTGTTTATTCAAATGCATCATTTTTTCATCTTAGTTGTTATATATTTATTTACAATACATGTGGGTTTTTAAGGAAAATTATCCCCTATTTTCATATTAATTCCTTGGGGATTATCTATAACCATTACTTTCTTTGGGATGTCAGATGAGGCCAGTAACTCCCCTTGTCACCTCTTAAGACAACGAGGAGGGGCAGGAGGCTACACAATTTCATGGGCTGTAAAATACTATCATATCTTATCAGGATCCTAATTTCACTTTTGAAATATTAGTAGGATTTTTGTATGGTTTTGGCACCCACTTATTCCTTTTACATGTTTTCAATACATAGATGGATAGAGAGATAGGGTGTAATATCCACACTCTGGGAGATATTTTATCGACTTGTATCTTAGACTTTAATATACCATCGATATAGTGTTTTTCCTAGGTTGGGTTTTATTTTAGAAATTGATTTCAATCCTTTATTGGGATGGATATATTTAAGTCTTTGTATGGGAGGCCTTTTCTTTCTCTCTAATTTTGGAATAAGGTAGGGGAGTATACAATCCTTGGAATAAATTTTATGTGGAGTATGATTGAGAATAATAAGATGATCTGATTGTAGATAAAGTTAATATTGGATCATCAAAATTAATATATATTAGTGGAGTATTTCATTATTTTTAGATTATAGAGACTATGTGTCCATTAGGATTTCCCCTCATTATGGTAAATTAATGATTTTTCATTTTTTAAGACATGTCCCTTGATTATTGGTCCTTCCAAGGTGTTTCAACATGTTTTAGAGGATTCATATTAATTAGTGCTTCCTCTATAATTATATGGGATTCTTAATGTATTTTTTATGTTGTATATTCATTACTATCTTCAAAATGAATCTTATGTCATTGATTGGGTATATTGGGAAAATAAGAGGGATGAAACATTCATGAAGTGAATAATTGAGATCTATGATCATTGGAAGATGTTTCTAAATTTTTGATCTATTTTATTGGTTTTAGTTCTATGGAGGCATGATGGTATGTTGGAGATTATGCGGGAATGTAAGACATGGATGCACACTCAATATCATGAGTTATTTTGAACCTTGTATTATTATGTTATAAGGGATGATTATTGATAGAAAAATTAGAATTTGTTTTCTCTATATTATAAAAAAATTTGATTATTTTTTCATTCTATTTGGTAGATGTAATTGTCTAATTTGAGAGGTGTGTTCCAAGGAGTACTTAGTTGGATATTTCTGTGGTTTTTTATCATTGTGTTTTGTTTTGAATTTTATGGGTGAGACTCATTTTATATGTATATAATATAATTTCCTTGACCTTTTAAACTCATTTCTCAAAACTATTTTAGCATTGGGGTTTTTGATATGGTGTTTAGAGGAATTATAGAGGTGATATTTGGGTCTTGTCTAACTATGGGGTTCACCACACCAAGTATCATTACATGTGGATGTCATTTTGAATCTAAATTCATGGTGAGCCATTCATTTTATAGTTTTGGTTAAGGGAGATTTTTATTTTAGATGATAGTGCAAAATTAGGTCTGAAACATCCATGATGGAGGCATTTTTAATAGTCATTTTTTCAAGTGTCTAGGGAGGGATCACCATATAAGAAATAAAGAGGTGAAGAACACCTGGACAAATGGTATGATTATGGAAAAGTATTCCATTGAAAAACTTGAACCTTGAAATGAAAAGGGTAATGGTTTTTGGGAACATAGTCAATGAGGAATTATGAAGCACGAGGTTGAGAGGAAATGGTTATCAAGAGCTTGATATGAAATATAATTAATCATAGTGAGGTGAAATCGCTAGGGTTTCTTCAATGTCTTCTATGTCTATATATGGTGGCTACCTCATGCTATGTTGAAATATGTGGTGTTGATCTATTATTTTTTAAAGGGTTTTTAAGGATCTTAATTTTTGGGACTTTGAAAGAATAAAAAATATATCTTTTTTCACCAGAGGAAAATATGGATATTTTCATGGACATGAGGCCATAGTGGAAGTCTATTTCAACTTATCTATATTGAGTCAATATGGTTTCCTTATGAATTTTCCATTCCTTCTTGCTTGGGGAGATCATTGAGTCAATAAGTTTTCCTTATAACTTTACCAATCCTCATGTTTTGATAATCACAAAAACCTTATCTCAAGGAAAATTTCATTTTACCCAGTGTTTTACTTTAATAAAGAAAATTTTTCTTACCATGTTTTTTATTATTCATTATCTTGTCTAAGTGTAAAATTAGGTTTCATGTCTAAATCCTCATAATCATATAATACTTAGATAAAGAGCATACTGTTTTTAGGATATGAATTCAGACTCCGAGATCTCTGAATTCAGACTCCAAACTCTTATGAGTCTTAATTCCAAGTTCTCTGAATTCAGACTCCGAACTCTTATTATACTTAACTACGAGTTCCCTGAATATCAGACACTGAACTCTTATGAGTTCGGACTCTGAGTTCTCGGAATTCAGACTCTGAACTCTTATGAGTTCCGACTCCGAGTTCTCTGAATTCAGACTCCGAACTCTAATGAGTTCTGACTCTGAGTTCTCTAAATTCAAACTCTAAACATTGTATGTTATGAATCTGAATTCTCATGAACTCTGACTCTGAACAATATAAGTTCAGGTTCCGAATTCTTGTGAATCCAGATTCTGAATTTCCTTGAAATTGAGACTCCGTAATTCTATAGAGTTAAGGATCTGAATTCCATAGAAAATAGAATCTGAATATCCTTGTATTATAGACACTGAATATTTTTTTTGTTATACTTTGAACTTTTACTTTCTTACATTCTGAATATTTGATTTTGGTTATGTAACAATATTTTTGCTTACACCTTTTTTTGTTATAAAATTATTTTGTGCATTCAGTTACTAACTAACCGTTGTTTGAGTGACACTTGTACAGGTCCCTCCAAAATTCAAGGAAAATAATGACCGTTGGAGGAGGGAGCCAACCGTTGGAGTTGTGCCTATAAATAGCAGCTCATCTGAAAGAGCTCAATACTGTTCTATGAATCTAGAGATCACATGTTGTTGATGTTTTTCTAGAGAGATACTCTCATTCTTATTGTGTACAGAACGTATTGTTCAGATTTTCTTCATGCGACTCTGGATGTTGCTGATTACATTCGATGACTTACGGGGATAGGAAGACAGAGGTGCTGACTACCTTAAAGTTCGAGGACTTCCTCACCGAGGAAGATAGAGGTTCCGGCTACCTTGAAGTTGAGGGCTTGCGGGGATAGAAAGATAGACTCTGATCTTCGTATCAAGGTCTTACCCAGGTGTGGTTAAGACATGCTTTCTTGAAAGTATAAATCAAGGGACTTTTATCCAAGTTTTTTGGATACCCTTCTCATTGGGTTAAAATATTTATTACTTGTTACTTGGTTTGTTTCAAGTTTTCCACTTCATTTTGATCGTTGAAGAAAGTATAACTATGTTATACTTCTTTATACTTGTATACTTTGATTTAGTATGATTCTATACACTTAAAGGTATAATCTTTATCTTTTTAAACTTTTATTAAGTTTCATTTTCAAGAACCATCTTTTCCGGAATCACTTTCTCAGAATCATATTTTCGGAATCTTTCAAGTGTGTAGAACTAGAGGTATTGTGAATTACCTTGTTTAACCTGGTTACAAATAATCATCTTTAAAAGTTCCATAAGTATTTTTAAAAGTATAAAATTCACCCCCCCCCCTCTTGTATTTTTAGCTTTATTAGATACTTCATTCAATATCTATGTTATTTCAATCCTACATTTGGTATTATAGAGTATATAATACTCCACATACCATCTCAACAATTGGTATCAAAGGACTGGTTCAATATAAATTAATCACATGATTAGATTCAGTAGGGAATTCATCTTCTTCTTATTTTCGGAATCATCCTTTCAAACTCATAAATTTTGGATTCATATTTTTTGTAGAGATACTCTTGTTCTATATTTTTCTTGCTGAGGAATATTTCCCTTGTTTACTTAACCATAATACTAACAACTTTGTGTGGAGAAAGTTTTCTTTAAGATGGCAGGAATCAATGTTGGTTCCATTGACAACCTAAATCCATCAAGACCACCTATTTTTTATGGGAATGATAATGAATATTGGAGAGATAACATGAAGACATTTATTAGTAATATAGGAGTAGAAATTTTTTTATGCTTAATGGAAGATAAAAAATTCCTGACAAAGGAAGTTAGTACTTTCACAAATCATGAAAATCATGAATATCAGCTAAATTATAAGGTATGTAATACATTGCTTTGTTCCATGACTAGAAATATATATATAAATATTTCATCTTGTGAAAAAGAAAATTGTATTTGGAAGAAACATGAAGTTACACACTTTGGAACTTAAAAAGTTACTAAAATAATAAGAACCATGCTCAGAGCTGAATATCATGGTATTATCTTTCCTTATGAAGAACCAATATGTAAGGTGCAACAGAGATTTATGACTATTGTTAATAGTTTACAATCTATGGGTGATAAAGGATTAGATGATGAATCTCTTGGGGACATGATCATAGAAATTATGCCTATTGAGTGGGAATCTAAGAGAACTGATATTGATGAAAAGAGAATGGTTACTCGGATTACTCTTGATGAAATTTTTGGAAATCTTCTTCAACACGAGACTAGACTGAAGAAAGATGCTGATAATGTAAAGAAGAATAATGAGAATGGCAGTGTTGTGTTTACTAAAACTTCAAATCATATGAAATCCAGGACTCCTGAGATAGTTAAAAGATACAAATCTAAGAAGTTTGTTATACAATCTGAATCTAGTGGAAGTGAATCTTCAGAAAATGAACAATCCAATATTTTTCGAAGGATGAACAAGATAGCTAGACAGAAGAACATTGAATCCAGATATAAGAAGAAATAAAAGAAAGATAAGAAATATTAAAAAGTTACATGTTATTAATGAAAAAGAGATGGACATATAAGACCTGATTGTCCTATGCATAAGAGAAAAGAAAAAAAGGAAAATCATTCTGAGGGAAAAAAGATGTACTACAAAGATAAAGCTAAGAAACTCTTGAAAGCTAATGACACTTGGAGTGCCAGTGCTGGTGAGTCTTCTAATGATTCATCTGATTACGAATCTCTTGGACAGAAGAATCATGGTTTAATATCCAGACTACCCATTGACAATCATTTATTAATGGATAAGGTACACAATTTTGAATCAATGACCAATGTTTCTTTGAATGAAAATTATAGTAATGATAAATACTATGAATATTTGGATGAAAAATATTCTTCTGATGAGGATAATACATTACCTACCTATGAAGAAGTTTCTATGTTTTCTAAGCATCTTTAGAATGATAATTCTAAAGTCAAAAAAATTGATAAAGAAAATTCTAGGATTTTTATACATACTAATGAAATATCGTATCTTTCTAAAGATCTTGATAAGAAAATCCTTGATTTTGAAAGTATTTCAAAAAATATTAAGGAAGTAAATTTTGAGAAGGATAAACTTTCTAAGGATCTAGAAAATTTAATTTCTAGGAAAAATGTTTTCGAGCCTAACTCTAGTACTGATGTTTTGGAAGATAAGAACTTAGTTATCAAACTAAAATCTGAAATATTTTCCTTGATAAAGTGTTTATAAAACATTGCCTTAGGTAAGGAAAATTTTGATAAGATGTATTCTCAAAACCGACTTCTAAGGAATAATTCTAGTTTTGGTTATACTAGTTCTAAACCTATTTTTAGTAACAATTTTTTTTTCTTCAAAGTTCTCCATTCTTCACCAAGTGTCAGTGTGGTAAACACTGGGAAAAAATTTGTTCCTTAAACAAAACCCGGTCTTTAGGATTTCATATCGCCTATTTTTCTATGAAAATGTGGGTGCCTAAAATTTTTCTTTCTAAAATTTCCGGATCAAATAAAGTTTGGGTTCCAAAAGTCTAACACTCTTATTTTCTAGAAAGTAAAGAGAGTACCAACAACAGTACTTGGTACATGTATAGTAGATGTTCCTGGCATATGACTGGTAACACAAAATTCTTTGCAATGATTATCAAGACAGAAGGAGGGAAAGTAACTTTCAGAGATAATGATAAGGGAGAAATTATTGGTATAGGTAAAATCGTTCTTCTTGGAAGAACATTGATTTCAAATGTTCTGTTTGATAAGGGTCTTAAGCACAACCTCATTAGCATAAGTCAATTATGTGATAAAGGTTACCTTGTGAATTTTAATAATGACAAGTGTTTAGTACACAATTACAATTAAGAGTTTATTCTTTCTACCAATAGGCAAGAGAATGTTTAAAAACTAAACATATAAGACCTTAGAAGCCAAGACCTACCTTGCCTTAGTGAAATGGAAGATCAATCTTAGTTGTGGCATTGATGGTTAAAACACTGTAAGCTTAGAAACCTATGAAAACTATCTAATAAAGGACTAGTTAAGGATATACCGAAGCTTAGATTTGATTCTTCAAAAGTTTGTGATCCTTTTCAATATGGAAAGAAACATAAATCAAGTTTTAAATCAGTCGATGAAGTCTCAAATACTAACTCATTACAGTTAGTACATATGGATTTTTTGGTCCAACAAAAACTGGAAGCATTGGAGGCAAAAATTATTAATTTGTTTTAGTTGATGATTACACTAGATTTACAAGGGTCTATTTTCTAGAAAAGAAATCTGAAGCATTTTCTTATTTCAAAAGTTTTAGATCCCAAGTCATAAATGATAAAAACCTTCCTTTGATAACTATTAATAGTGATCATGGAGGAGAATTTCAAAATTATGATTTTGAATCTTTTTATAGTAGAAAAGGCAATACTCATTACTTCTCAGCACCTAGAACACCTCAAAAAAATGTTTTTGTTGAAAGAAGAAATAGAATTCTTCATGTGATAATGTGAACCATGTTGAGTGAATATTCAATAGACAAAAAATTTCGGGCTGAAGCTGTGAGTACTACTTGTTATACTATAAATTGAGTTTTTATTAGACCTTTTCTTAATAAAACTTTTTACAAGTTATGTAATGGTAGAAAACCAAGACTTTCTTACATCAGGGTTTTTGGTTGCAAGGACTTCATTTTGAATACTAAAGATAATTTACACAAATTCACACCAAAATCTGATGAAGTAATTTTCTTAGGCTAATCCACAAATTCTAAGTCTTATAGAGTTTTAAATAAAAACAGTTGTTCTGTTGAAGAAACAGTGCATGTAAAATTTGATGAAACTGATCCTTTTTTAAAAAGAAACCCAACCTACATCTTTGGATGTGTTTTCAAAAACTGATTATCAACCTTTGTTATAAGATCATTCTGATAAGGAAGATGCCAAAGAAAATTTTTCTGAAGCATTTACCCTAGAAGATTTCCTACCCAATGTTGATGAATAGGTTTTACAAAACTAAAATCAGTTGTTTCTAAAGAATCATCCTACTCATAGCATCATTGGTGATGTGAATCCACTTGTAAGGACTAGAAGTTCCTTATGAAATGAAGTTGAACATCTATAATTTCTTTCCCAATTAGAACCAAATAGCACTTATGAAGCTTTAGGTGATGAAGATTGGATAAAATCTTTGCAAGATGACCTAAATGAATTCAAAAGGAATAAAGTCTGGACCATGGTTGGAAGACCTAAGGAAACTTCAATTATTGGAGTAAAATGGGTCTTCAAAAATAAATGTGATGAAAATGGAATCATAGTAATAAATAAAGATTGATTAGTTGTTAAATGATATAATCAACAAGAAGGAGTAGACTATGAAGAAACCTATGCTCTAGTAGTTAAACATGAATATATTCGTATTTTACTTTCCTTTGTAGCATTCTTCAAATTCAAACTTTTTCAAATGGATGTGAAATGTGCTTTCTTTAATGGTTATGTTCAAGAGGATGTTTTTGTTGAAAAAACTCATATTTTTTAAGATAAAAAACATCTTGAACATGTTTATAAACTTACCAAATCTTTTTATGGACTTTAGAAAGCCCCTAGAGCTTTGTATGATAGGCTTACAAGATTTTTTGTTCAAAAATAATTATGTTAAGGGAAATGAAGATACAATCCTTTTTATATAGAAAGATAAGAAAAATGTTTTGATTATTCAAATTTATGTTGATGACATTATATTTGGTTCAACTCAGAAATCTTTAACTGATTATTTTGTGGATCTAATGAAATCTATGTTTGAAATGAGTATGATGGGTGAGTTAACATTTTTCCATGGTTTTCAAATTTCTCAAAAACCATAAATAATATATATATCCCAACATAAGTATATTAAATATCTTCTTAAAAAATGTGGTTTTGACAACACTAAGAGTATAAGTACTCCCATTAGTACCTCAAATTAACTTGATCTTGATGAAGTTGAGAAAGTAGTAGATCAAACATCCTTTAGAGCTATGATAATAATTTTACTTTACTTGATAGCTAGTCATCCAGAATTAATGTTTTCAGAATGATTATATACAAGATATCAATCTAATCCTATGAAATCTCATTTAAAGGTAGTAAAAGGAATTTTTTTCTACTTAAAGGGAACCCTGGATTTAGGACTCTTTTATACTTCTGGAAATGATTTTGTTCTAAAAAGTTTTTTAGATACTGACTTTGCTGGATGTATAATGGATAGAAAAATTACATCCATAACTTTCCAGTTCTTAGGATATTCATTAGTTTCATGGTCATGTAAGAAGCAACACTCAGTAGCACTTTCCACTGCTGAAGTTGAATATGTAGGAGCTGTAAGTTTTTGTACTCAAGTGATGTGGATGCAACACACACTCACGGAATATGTTATGAGTTTTACCAAAACAAAAAATTTGTGTGATAATAATAGTGTCATTGCATTAATAAAAAACCATACACATCACTCTTATGCAAAACACATAGATATTAGGAATAAATTCCTTAGGGATCACACAATAAAAGGGGATATCAATCTTCAATTTATCGGAACACAATATCAACTTGCTGGTATTTTCACAAAATCATTACCCTCTGATAGATTCGAATACATTAAATAGAAGTTAGTAATGATAACTATAAGGTAATCTACCATGTTAACATTCTATTGAAACCAATATCCATACAGTAATATCTCCCTTTCATAGGGGGAGTACATTTACATGTTATATAGATCAAAATTTTTTGTAATCAAAATTTTCGTTGTCAGATTTTTCAAATCATTTGTAATGGAAATTTTCATAGTCAGATTTTTCAAATCTTTCATAATGGAAATTTTCGCAGTTATATTTTTCAAATCTTTCTTAATGGAAATTTTCATTACCGATTTTTCTTTAAATTTTTGTGATGATGATTTTTGTAATTTAAATTTTCATAATGAATATTTTTGTACTTAAATTTTCATAATGAAGATTTTCTAAAAACTTTTCGTAGTCAGTTTTTCAAAAAAATCGTAATAGAATTTTCAGAATCTAAAGTTCTTCAAGAATAATTTTCCTCACTACAAATAATCCTCCTAGAAATCCGAAAGGTATGATTCCTTTCTTGTGTTTTCATAATCATCCTTTACTTTTTGTTAGTCTCTTTAGTTTTTTTTCGGATTCTCTTTTCCTTCAATCCGAATTTTTTTATTAAAAAAACATCAAAAGATCGGATCCAAGATTTCCTTACGGCTATCATATCAACCGTCAGATCTGATCAGAAATATTTTCATCCATTGGATTGGGTTTGGAAGATTAATTTTCACCTCAAACACATATATAAAGGACCCCTCGATGGTTGTCCCACATCGAATCTCAAGCACTCGCATACTAATGTTCTGACCCTCCACTTAAGCCCATTCCGAGCTTCTCAGAGTTTTCTCAATTCCGAATGTCTGTAAAAGAATCCTCTTAGAATGATATGTCTACTGTCAATCCAATTTCAGAGTGGTGGGTATATAAGAAAAATTTGGTGCATCCGAACATCATCAACAAGTATGATTCAATAATATCAAAAAATATTAAGTTGAATGGATGGGAAAGTATTTTTGTGTCCAATCCAGGGGCTCAAGACTTAGTGTATCCAGATTTTCTTGTTGAGTTTTATGAATCTGTATGTTTTTTTCAAGGAAGATGTTAGAGATAAGTTTTACATCAAAATCTATGGAAAGACTTATGCTCTTTCATATACTAAGGCTGCCAGCATAGTTGGTATTCCGTATGAAGGGGAAGATGAATTCTATTCCCACAATTTTTCGGATGACAACGGAATCTTTGTAAAGGTGAAATATATGGAGTGCATGGGTCTTACAGAAGTCAAGACTCCAAATATTTATCACCTCTCTATAAAAAATTGGATCCTTGAATTATGGGTTCAAGCATTTATCATTCCTAGAAAAGGTGACAAAGACACATTGAAAAAGAGTGACATGTACATCCTAGATTTTCTAGTGAACCTGAGGAAGGTCAATTTGGTTAAGCATATTATCATTATGATTGAGAATATTGATAATGGAAACTTGAAGGCTCAGATAATTATGTATCTGGATATTCTTTCTAAGTTGATTGTTCGGTGTCTAGAATCCTTCAAAATCCATTGTAGTTTGATGCCAAGGAATTGAAAAATTAGGATAGTCCGTGATGATACTTTGAAGAGGATGAACATTGGTTTTTCCAATGACTTCAGAGAATTTTATGACCTACCAGTGGAAGAAGCTGAAGTTTTTCCGAAGAAACAAGAAATGCCTGATCCCTCAAGAAATGGAGGAAAGAAAAGGAAGTTAAAGGAACTATAAGAGGAAGAAAAAAAACCAAAAGCTAAGGAATCTCAATATGCACCTCTAAAACCTAAGAAACAAAAAGTCTATCCAGATAAGGCTATAGAAAATGGAGGGAAGATAAGAAGAACATCAAAGAAGGGAGCCCAAGTTCAAACTAGGCCCTGCTAAAGCAAAATATTTGAAGGAGAAAATAGCTGAGTATCTTGAAAGGGAAGAGAAGGAAAAAAGGAAAAAGAATAAGATTAATTAAGAAGATATTGTTAAATCTTTTTTGAAGGTTGCTGAGAAAGAATCCGAGAGTATCCCAGTACCAAAATTTTCTTGGTAGAAGCTTTACCTGAAACTCTGGGTAAATATTCTGTCACTCCAGAAAATGTAAAAGAAATAGAAGAAGAATAAGTAGTACAAGAAGTGGTAGAATAAAAAATTAGTAGCGATACTGAAGATCTGATTAAAAAATTAGAAGTCTTTCATGAGAAATAAAGTCCATCTGAGAAATTTTCAATCCGAACATCAGAAGTACAATCTTCAAAGCTTGTTACACCTAGGAAAGATAAGAAAGAAGAGGATGAGAAAGCTGAAGATGAAGTAAACAATATATATGAGGAAAAAAGTTTTAATCATCATTTAATTCATCCTGAAGATGATGAGGCTGGAGCTGAGAAGGTCAAGATAGATGAAGATAGAATTGTTTCGTTATCTGACAGTGAACACAAATCTCTGGATGAAGAATCCATTCCAAGAAGTGATAAAGGAAAACATTTGGTAGTTGATACACCTACCAAAGCTGTTATAAAGAAGAAGGAAACTTGTGGATCATCGAAGAGGAAGGCATTTGAGCTAGAGAAAGAAGCCTCACCAAGAAAAATTTCAGATTCGAAATCTTCATCCCTTAAACATGATTTTGTTGTTCAATCATTGAAAAAGTTTTTTGGGACCATATCTATTTTCCCAAGCATAGAATCTAGATGTCAGATTCTTCAACACAAATTAAATCAAAAATTAGATTTAGTGTCCATAGTGATGGAAAAGTGTGTCAAGCTTGAGGCTAATTTCAAGAATTTCTTTATTAACTATGATTCTTAGAAAATGTCTTGTAAGAAAATGGTTAGATGGTCAAAGAAGATAGTTGAAGACGTGATATAACTTGATTAATTCCAAGATGGTGTCAAAGAGGTGTTTGACATTGAATATATGAAGATCAATGATCTCACAAATATCTTTGAGGAAAAGCTAACTCTTGAGAAAAATTATCGGATTCAAGATGTTAAGGATATGAATGAGAAATTGTATTTTGTTTCCCAAAGATGAAAGAGATAAAGAGATCTTCATATTGAAAAAAAAATCATGTTAAGCAGGAAGAAGTCTTGAAGGCTGAGGCCGAGGCTCTTAAGTCTTAGGAAGAAAGAATAAAGTCTTTAGGCAAGAATGTTGAGGATCAGGATCATCTTCTTAAGCAAGTAGAGTAAGATCAAAAGGAGATCAAAAAGCTTAATACTATATTCAATAAGTTGATTCTGAAGGAAAAGGAAGGATAACATTGTTGCAATCTGATATTTTTTTGTATTATTCTTCCATGTACAAATTCTTTCTAATCACAATGAAAATTTTGGTTGCTTGTCTTTTGGATTTGTTGTACTAATCATTCATGTACCATAGTTTTTTCCATTCCCTCAAATTCTTTTTGAAATTACAAACGGGGAGAAAGGAAAAAATAATACTAAGTAAAGAAGAAATATCCGCAAGTAAGGGGGAGTTTATCTAAGGGGGAGTTTTCATTACAAGAGATTTTTGTACCCAAGATAATGAAAAATCCCATTCCAGAAATCTAGAATATGATCCTTAGTGTTCCAAAGCCTAATGGGGAGTTATTCGTATTCATCTTTTCCTATATGATAAGGTATATATGTTTTATTTTTTCAAATTTTAGAAAAATATTTTCCAAGTCCTTATTTTATTTTTTGTAAGGATGTTTTTTCTTTCCAAAAAGGGAAAGATTGTAGAGTCAATAAGGATTCCTTATGAATTTTCCATTCCTTCATGTTTGGGGAGATCATTAAGTCAATAAGGTTTCCTTATTACTTTACCAATCCTCATGTTTTTAAAATCACAAACACCTTATATCAAGGAAAATTTCATTTTACCCTATGTTTTACTTTTCTAAGGAAAATTTTCCCTACCATGTTTTTTATTATTCATTATCTTGTCTAAGTGTAAAATTAGGTTCCATATCTAAAACCATGGAATCATATAATAATAATTTAAAGAGAATTCAGTTTTCAGGATACGAATTCAGACTCTGATATCTCTGAATTCAGACTCCTAACTCTTATGAGTTCTGACTCTGAGTTCTCTGAATTCAGACTTCGAACTCTTATGAGTTATAACTCATAAGAGTTCTTTGAATTCAGACTCCGAACTCTTATGAGTTCTGACTCTGAGTTATCTTAATTCAGACTCCAAACTCTTGTGAGTTCTTACTTTGAGTTCTCTGAATTCGGACTCCAAACTCTTATGAGTTCTGACTCCGAGTTCTTTAAATTCAGACTCTAGACACTTATGAGTTTTGACTCCGAGTACTATAAATTTAGACCTCGAACATTGTAGTTTCTAACCCCAAATTCTCATGAAATCAGACTCTAAACATTAAATGTTCAAGATCTGAATTCTTGTGAATCCAGATTCCGAATTTCCTTGAAATTTCGACTTTGGAATTCTATAGAGTTCAGGTTCTTAATTACTTAGAAAATAGAATCTAGATATCCTTGTATTATAGAATCCGAAAATGTATTTGGTTAGACTCTAAACTTTGACTTTCTTACATTCCTAATATTTGATTTTGGTTATGTAACTATATTTTTTCTTACACTTTTTTTGTTATAAAATTATGTCCTGCATTAAGTTACTAACTAACTATTGTTTGAGTGACTTGTAAACAGGTCCCTCCGAAATTCAAGGGAAAATATGACCGTTGGAGGAGGGAGTCTACCATTGGAGTTGTGCCTATAAATAAAAGCTCATTTGAAAGATCTCAATAATGTTCTATGAATCTAGAGATCACATTCTACTGATGTGTTTTCTAGAGAGAGACTCTCATGGTTAGTGCGTATTGAACATCTTGTTCAGATTTGCTTCGTGCGACTCCAAATGTTGCTGATTAGATTCGAGGACTTCTGGGGATAGGAAGATATAGGTGTCTACTACCATAAAGTTTTAGGACTTTCTTGCTAAGGAAGACAGAGGTGTCGACTACCTTGATGTTGAAGGCTTGCGGGGATAGAAAAATAGACTTTGATCATCGTATCGAGGACTTAACCTAGTGTGTTTAAGATAGAATTTCTTGAAAGTATAAATCATGGGACTTTTATCCAAGGTTTTTGGATACCCTTCACTTTGGGTTAAAAGATTTATAACTTGTTACTTGTTTTGTTTCATGTTTTCCACTACATTTTGATTGTTGAGGAAATTGTTAATTTCTTATACTTCTTTATACTTGTATACATTGATTTAGTAAGACTCTATATGCTTTAAGGTGGAATATTTATCTTTTTAAACTTTCATTAAGTTTCATTTTCCAGAAAAATCTTTTCCAGAATCACTTTCTCGGAATCATATTTTTGGAATCTAGTAAGTGTGTTGAACTAGAGGTATTGTGAATTACCTTGTATAAAATTGTTAAACATAATCATCTTTAAAAGTTACAAAGGAATTTTTTTAAAGTATACAATTCACCCCCCCCCCTCTTGTATTTTGAGCATTATTAGATAATAAATTAAGTATCCTTATTATTTCTATCCTACATTTGGTATCATAGAATATATCATACTCCACATACCATATCAACACTCTACATATATAATATTGGATCCCATTTGTTGAAATTTTATTTTCCTTCAATGATAAATATCTTGAATCAGACCCTTTTGTAACCCCTTGGTTATCATTATTAAATACTCTTACATATTTATATGTTGGGAACAAACGACCTCTTTTAATTTAGTGTTATCGTACAGTTCAATCCTGGTTGATGATGGGTTGTATTTGTTTGGTTCTGAGGTTTTTTCCTTTTAGTTCAATGGTATTTATTCCCCTATTACCCAATTAATTTGTGAAAACTACTTGAAATATTCATAATAAGGGAGTGGATTTAAGAACCCTCCCTGAATTTTGTAAATTGTGGAAGTTATATGACTTTGTTTTCCTTCTATTAGATGATAAGATTCAACTTAAGGGATTATAAAGAATAAAAATAAATTAAATATAATAGTAAGTGTAATTTTTCAACTATTATTTAATGGATTATTATTGTTGATTCAAGATTTTTAATTTATTGTTTCTTTTATTGAAAAATTATAATTATTACAGTGTAGAAGTTTTTTCTGATTTTGAGTTATGGAAATACACTTTAATAAAAGGAATAATTATTCAAGGACAAAAATTAATCAAATGTGCACAATAATACTATAGTTTTATGAATTATCATGTACCTAATGTGAAGATAATGTGTATGTATAATAAAATGGTAGTTTTTGAATGTGTTGTTTCTTGGGTTTGAATGTGTTTGTTTTTTATTTGTGTTGGTTTTTGTGTTTGTGTGGCTACTAATAATTAGAGGGTGATGATTTCTCGGTTGGTTCAGAAGTTTTTAAGTGTCGGGAAATGGGGATATGTTAGTTGAAATGTGATTGGAAGAAATTACTTTATTGGTTTTCATGAGAAGTGTTGTGTGATGTTTTTATGGTTTTTTCTTGATCATGGATGGGACATTAGTGTGATTTGTATAGAGGGGTTTCTATTGCATAGTTTTGTTTAGAAATAGGTTATGAGTTGGTGTTTTTGATGTGTCCCAATTTTCATACAAGTTTTATATATAATTTCATTATAGTATAGATGATTTTTTTATTCATAGTGTTATTTAAATAATAAATAATTGAATTTGGATCACTTATAGTGGAAACAGTAAATCATTGAAACTTATCATGAAAGTTGATGTATTTTCTATTATTTAGATTAATTGATATTTGTTTTTCATAATTATATGTCTTAAGAATAAAAAATCATGAGTTCAATAGGAAATTAGTTTTTTTATCAATTATAATTTATTTCTTAAATGAGTATTTGGAATGAATTATTTCATTATTTAGTGTGTATATTTTTAGTACATTCTATATAACACATTCAAATTAAAATTTTGGAATTTGTTTTTTATTGTATATTTGAATATTATTTTTCATTGAGAATTTTCAAAAACTCATTAATTATTTATGTGCATGGTTCGTCATTAAATGTAAATATATTGACAAGACAACATCATTAGGGTTCTACTTGGTTAAAACAGAGTTATATAAAGGTAATTGATGACCTATGTATGGGTTATTCAATGGGATATGACTAATATAACAATTTTATGGTATCTCATACACTCAAATGAAGGTGATTAAATACATTCATACATTTATCACCATAGATTAAATCTATCTTGTGTTGGTACCACTAAAGATGATACCCAACATATTGGTATATCTATAAAATTTCATACATTCATTAACATATCACCACATTTTAATAGTGTCAAATAAGGGTAGTATTATCTTTGATATATCTATTAAAATTTCACTCAATACATCAACTATTTATTAATATCTTGGATCCTAAAAAAATTAAAATCAACATTAAGTGAAAGGAGATCTTGGGATATCAAAGTAGAGGAATAGCTCAATGCTTTATGATTAATAGAAATTTGTAATTAGTATAATGTGGGACTATCAAATTTTTTTATGAATTTTTTCCTAAGTCCTTTGAGGAAGATGATCAACATTGACCTTCAACAATTGTATTTTAATTAATTATAGATAAAATTAATATCATTTAGCACAATATGTGATTAGATTCATGAAAAATTTTAGAATACCAAACCCAAAAAAATTTCGGGTAATTAATTATTTACGGATATATGGAAATTCATAAAAGGATGAATTCAACCAAATAAATGGAGAATCGTTTGAGGTAATGATTTAAGGAGTGGGAGTTAGAGATAAAAGATCAAACTCAATATAGAAGGCCCTTATTTATCTATATTTTATTCTTCTTCTATCTATTTTAGGATAATTTGTGAATATTTATTATGTTTTTCTATGAACATGTGTATCTAAAATCATATTAAGGTCAAGAATGGATTTAATTGAATTAATAATTTCATATTATTGATTATTTTTTTTAGGTTGGATTTTTGTTCCTCTTAGATTGATTTCCCTGCATTCCTTTATACTTTCTCTAATGAGGAATTTAAAATTAAATTATATTTAAAAAATAATTCTTAAGAGTATAATATAAACGTACTCTTCAGTAAAATTTAAAAAAATGAGGTTTATCAGGGAGTTCAATAGCTTCTTTTCACCAATGATATCAAAATTCAATTCTTCTTGGGCATTAGTTTTTAACTACTTTCTAATCTTATAAATGAAGATTAGTTAACACTAATCCCTTGTAGATTAATCCAAATTATATTATTTGTAAAACATTGTATCCTTACTTTCATCATAAAGAATCATCTTTCCATGTGTTTTTAATGACAGTTTATCCAAAAGAGATAGTACTAGGAATGTTGGACACCAATGATAATTAAGTGTTTCAGCTTACTTATTTCATATAAATGTTTCACCACTACAACAATATTGATATAATTTAAGAATCCTATATCAATTAAATTAATCCATGATTGCCTTTAAATCATTTAGTCCACAAGATTTTTCTCCTCTCTAGTTTTCAAAGATATTTTCACGTAACTAACATTTTTAATCAATTTTCACTTCATTCATTCATAATATTTCTCCACTAATTCGGTTATTATTATATTATTTATTTTGTTTCATTGCTCTATTTGGATTTCACACAAATTTACTTCTTTATCTTCTGACCCATATTATCATAGTACTAGTCTTATTATGTTATGAATTATTTTATTTTTTTAGAGGGTTCAATAACACTCCAAAGGAAATTGGTTTCATTATCAAGAAGTTATGTGTTCCCATGAAAAAAACCTAACAAACACAAAAAAAACTTTATCTATACAGGAAAAAATAAAATAAAACTATTCCATTAATTTTTTTTGAAAATATTCTTCTTTATCTTTGATGTTTGAAGACTTGTAATTTATGTTCAGATTTATTCCCAATCATGAAATGGATTTTCCAAAAATAATATTTAACATTTTAATCCTAAACTTTTACCACAATATTTATATATTAATGAATAAAAATAATGACGAATGAAAAATATGTAAATTTTGAGAGATGATAACTTAAATGTAAATAAAAATTATCTTTAACCACATCCTAATAATTATAATGTTTATAGGATACTACAAGAGTATTTATAACTTCCTATGATTTCAAATAGTACATCTTGTATATGGTTATTCCAAAGGCCTTAGAATTATAATATGAATCAATGTTGTCAATCTATATTACCCTCCTATAATGGTTATCCCAATTAATATTTTTATGATTTGATTAAAGAATTTAAAAATATTTCAAAATAATTACCTTTACATGGACATAGTGAAGAGGATATTAGGATTAGAGTTTTTCCCTTTCATATATAATGTATGTCTATGAGGAGGTTCCAAAAACTAAATGAAGAATTTTTGGACATCCGGGACCTTTTATTCAATGAATTTTAGATTATATCATATTAAATAAATATAACCACTAATCTGAGACACAAAATATTATAAATTTCAAGGTTTAAGGATTGATTTTTCTTGAATCATGGGATAGATTTAGAGGGATTCTTGGGAAACTTCACAACCATCATCCCATTTCTCACCTCTTAATTTAAATATTTCCAATTTATTAACACCTTACCACTAGAACATAATGTATAAATCCTTAGGAAGTGATTTCCCTGATGTGATTGTTATGGAGCATAATAAAATGACATATAATCTATTGAAAAAATCTCAAAATTAAGGTTCTAGGAAAATAATTATCCATATGAGTGAATCCCATTTCGATATATTTGATTTGTTTTCTGATAATTAACTAAGATAAAAATGAAAAAAGTATGGAATGCTCATGTATAAAAATAAAAACTATAATATTTTTGATCAACCCATTCAAAAAGATAAAAGTTCCTAATTTTTTAACTTTTGGAGCAGATATAAGGGTAACAAAAACCCATTCTCAAATAAATATAATTTTTGTTATAAAAAATCACCCAAACCTTTCATAGAGAGATCAAGGGGGTGATGACATAGTTGACTATAGTTTAGTACTCTAATCAACCTAGAAATTAGTATCAATACATATATAAGAATTTTAATTCTTACATTGAACTGGTGTTTTTTTGGCATCTTATCCCTAAGGTGGATTCTTAACAATATATTTTTAATAATATGAAAACCCAAATGATTGAAATGGGAGGAAACCTAGGTACCAGATATAAGGGAATGTTTCCCAAAAAAACTAAAATGAATCCCAACGAAAATGTGATAGTTTTCACAACATGATTAGGTTTTTTACATAAAAAATGTAAGGGTCCATTCTATGGAAGATAATCAAGAAGTATCAAGTGAAATTGAATATGAAAATATTGAAATAAATAAATCAAGAAAAGTTTATATTAAGGTTCAAATCTATTTAATTTATGAATCTTGTCCTGAAATAAATAGAGATAAATAAAAATGAAATGGTAAAGAACAAATAAGTTTAAATTAAAGATTGATTTTAGGATAAATAGAAAAACTAATATATTATGAACCATTATTACCCTCTCATTACCTTTAAAAAAGAGGGAAAAAATAATAATGAACCTAAGTATTTAAAATTAATTGAAATTAGTAGTAATTTTAACATGAAAATTACCCATGTTGGGGACTTAACAAAAGATGAATTTTGTGTTAAATTTTACAAATGTTTATTGGCCATCTAGAAAAATATGAAAGAATTAGAAACTATTTTTCTAACTATGAAATTAATTAATATCCAACAATATAATATTCCTCCTAAATTGAAAGACCGAAAATTATTTTTAATTAAATTTCGAATAATATAATGAGAGAAAATGACTTGATTGTGTGACTTAGGATCTAGTGTCCACATGATTCCTTATTCATTATATCAACAATCAGGTCTATTAAATATTAAATAAACTTCTATTTCATTATAACAAGCTGATAGGTCCATTAATCCAACCATTTCAATGTTGTCTAAATTTTTATTCAATGTATTTATACTTTCATTTCCCTCTGATTCACGGAGCCTTGATATAGGGTGTCAAAAAATAGTTCCAATCAATTTGGGTAGTAAATTATGAGCTAAAAAAGAGATATTATAGAAAATTATTATAGAAAATTTGTTTCAAAAACTAGTGATGACCATGAATAATTCAATATTTATAAAGAATACATATTAGATTTCAGTTGTAGATAGATTAATATTATTAACGATGTTTTTAGAGCTAAGATTTGGAAGGATAATCATGACTCTTTTAATGAATATTTTAAGAATTACTCTGTGAGTATTTTAAGTTCAACTATGTTTAATCTAAACCAAAAAAAGAACATAAAAGAATTTAGAGACTTGAAAGTAGAATTAGGATAATTATTTCTAAGGATTAATATGTGATCCATCATAAACACAGTGATTTAGTTGAAAATTATTCAAATGTGGTTATTCAATAATCAATGAATTTTTTCTTGAGATAATTTTCTCCATTATACCCAATTGATGCTTGGTTACATGAAACATTCATCATTATAAGTAGAAGTCTATTTTAGTGTTATTATAAGCTAAAATAAGAGTTTTTTGATGAGGATATGATTTTTTTGTCCCCTATGAAGTTAAAATTAATTTTAATGAGCCTATTGAGATTGTTAAAATCAAAATATAGATAATATATTAGAAATTGAGACTATTTTTTCCTTCTAGAATCAATGTTCATATGATGGTTTTTCAATCAATGGACTTTAGGAATTCTCAGGAGAGGTATAGGATTCTTATCCAACTTTTTATAAGGTAAAAATTGTGAAACTAAAGTATTTTTTTTAAAATAAATGATCATGTTACAATAAAATTTACACCTAAATTTAATTATTTGGTTCCCTTTAGTATATAGAAACAATTTGAGGATCCTAATGGACAGATTTATGATTATTGGTGCTATTTTTGTAAAAAAATCCATGTTTGAGGTTTTTTTCCTTTAAACAACAGTATAGAACTACCTTATTATTATTTCCTTAGATGATTTTTAGAGATTTGTTATAGATGTAGTTATTTTATGAATTCTTGTGTAATATTATAAATATACCCTAGGAATAGTAATGTGAAAATTACTAAAAATATTATACCCACCAAATGAACCTGGTTATAAATTTTTGGAAGATAGTCTAGATGAATAATACAAACATTGAATTTCATGGGTAAAAACCAAAATATTTTAAAATATATATTATAGTTTTATTTTAAAATAAACACTACCTCTCCTAGATCTTTTGAAGTCCTAGATTTTACCAATTATAAGTTAACTATAGTCCCTTTTAACTTTAAATTGTATCATCTTTTTATTTCTAAATATTTTTTAAATGTTTATTTATTTTACTCTTATAGAAACTGAAATAAAGAAACCAAGTGTAGATTAAAATTATTTTGAGGAGGATAAACTACCGGATACATTTTTTGAATCAAGGAAATAAATTTTTTGGGGTTATATTTTAATTTTCTTTTTTCTGATTGATTTTTTTGTGATGGTCTTAATAAGTGAACACATCCCTGATATTTTGACTCAGTTTATTTATAATTTATAACTTTATAAATATTAAGTGATGGGAATTTTTTGTTAATATAATTTCATGTTTAAACTATTTAAAAATATTAGGGTGTTAATATTTCTTGAATATTTTTATTTCAAAATAAATTTTAAATAACACTAAAATATTTTCATAACACCATGTAAACATCTTTCTACTCTTTTAAAATTCCTAAAACTCATTGAAATTGATCAATAATATTATAGCCGTTTCTTAATGAGATATTTTCTAACTGTTCCAAATACTTCAGTTTATCTATTAATTTATTAAAACTACATACATTATACAAAAATTATTTAATATACTACATTGAATTTCTATATCATACTATTTTAAATTTCGAATAAAACCTTAAAAATTATTTCACACCACTGAACAAAAATTTTTATATTGTTCTTTATTATTGAAATTAAAAATTTAGGAAAACAATGAGTTTTATTTTTCAGGGAATATCTTCACTATCTTCTAAACTATATTTACTCAAATTTCCATAAAAATTTTCCAAAATGAATTTTCTCAAGATTTAATATTCATAAATAGTTTATGTAAATAAATATTGGAATTCTGGATCAATTTCCATTTATAGTTATTTGTTACTTTTTTTACGATAGATTCAATATTATAACATAATTTATATTTATCTCTAAACAAATTATTTAAATTATAGTTTCTGAGTAATAGTCAAAAAAATAATTGGTTTATGACATTTTGATTTTATTTTTAACTCATAATATATTCTTTTAAGTGGGATATTAAATTAACTCATAATAATTGTGAACATTTTATGATTTCTGATAAAACTACTAGATGAGTTAATTATTATTCCTTTTAATTTTTAAACTCACTCATATAGTAATTGTATTTGATATTTCCTGATGTTAAAACAAGTAATTTTAATCACCTTGGAGAAAAATAATGTTTTTAAGAAAATTTCTATATATAGTGATGATTCTTTAATTATATAAAATATTTTAAAATTAAATGACATTTTTAAAATACGAATCCAACTTATTAATAATCAGTTTCTTTTTTATAAGATAAATCACTCATTCTAACAAAAAATATACTTTAAGGGGATGGTTTCTCAAAGTAATTTCTTTATTGGAAATGAAAATAATTTATTTATATGATGAAATTCCTTCACTACATTTTATTAGTATATTTCTTGAGGATAATAAATCTATTAATTGTGGAAGGGAATTTTATATAACTTTATTTTCATAGATATTTACCACACTATTTAATTATAATTTTAATTATATAGTTTTCAAAATTTGGTTTATATAATAATAAATTTAATTTATATTACATAAAGTGTTAATAGAAATTCTTTTATTATTTTAATGAAAATGAATTTTTGTCTTTTAAATAATAATTGATCTTTGTATTTGATAGTGGTGTTCTTAAATAGAACTTACTCTCACACTCACTTATATTTTTCCATTATCTTTTTCATTTCCCCAGCATTTCCAATCATCTCTCATATTATATTTGATATTTCCTAATGAAAAATTGTTCATTTTTTAATCCATGAAGTTTTATAGTAGTGTTATTATTTCTCTTTGGTGCATTTTCATTTTCAGATTCCTTTGGATTTGGACTTTTGATTCTTCCTATAATGTTTAGTAGCCCTCTTATAATATTTCTTCATGAATTTGTGATTTATGTATCGACGAATTTAACTTTTGGATTCAGCCCTAGTTTAGTACAATTAACAAAAAAAATCCTTATCTTAGGTACTTTTATGAGGAATATATTTTTATACTTTTATATTTGGGTATCAGACTCTCCATATCATAGAGGCACTTGTTTTTCTACCTTGATCCACTAGTGAAATGATACTTTGGTGTGTTCATATTCTACATTATGAATTGAGGTGGATTCTAGAAAGGATTTATTTATCTACTTTTATGAGTTTTCTATAGTAGTTTCATGGTAATATCCTTCTAGTTATCTCCATTTCTGTCATTATTTTCTTACCTATAATCTTTCAACTCAATCTATATCTTAATACCACATCCTTCTTCTCGTATTATAGTATATGTAGAGTCTTGGGATTGCATTAAGGGAAACATTTGACGGTGGAGGAAAATTTCATATTTTTGGTGAATGATTTTTTGGTTTGGGAAGGATATTATTTCTTTGTTATGTTAATTGGTTGATGGTGGGTTGGGTTCCCCAACATCGTTGCTTCTTGGTGAAATTGATTCTCACTTCTGAAGTTGACTCCAATAGTGATAGATATTAAGGCATAGTTTGGATGTCGGATATGGAATATTAATGGGTGTTGTGTGGCCTACTGAGAAATAAGTTGTTTGGTTCAATGGTATACCTCCCTTCAACCTCAAATCCCCCTTATGGTTATTCAATTTTCTATTTGGTTAGTATTTTCTTATTTGTTTTATTTTTTTATTTTTCTAGTGTTGGTTAGTTTCTCTGGTCAATTACCAAATGTGTAGGTTTTTGCTAAACCATCAAAAGATTCATTTTAAAAATGAAAAAAATTAACTATATGTTTAAAAAATTATTATTTTCATTTAATTCTATTATTATTCTATGGGTTTATTTTTAATGACATATTTTAGAACACATTCAAATTATAATTTTGGAATATATTTTTTATTTTCTTTTTATGTTTATCTTTCATTGATAATTTATACAAACACATTAATTCTATATGTTCATGGTTAATGTTTAATTGTAATGATTTTTTTATTCTAGTTTTGTGAGGGTAGTTCACGGTTTCAACAATGTTATGTAATGTCCAATGAAAAACCTATGTAAAGGTGGATCCATGGTAGGACACTTATAGAAACTCAGGATTATCATAAAAATATATTATATCATTTTTTATAAATATTCCTTACATTTTAAAAATAAACACTGGGGGGCCATACTATTTTAGTTTTTTTTTTGCAACCTTGGAAACACAAACTATTGGTTTATATGTAAACTACATCACCTTCCACTATGATCTTCATAAATTGAACCCTTCTTAGACATATCATACATAATATATTTCTTCATAACCTAGGGAGAAAAAAATAAAATTAAGGGTGAGTGGAAATGATTAATAAGGGTAAAAAAAGGTAGATCCATAAATATAACATGCAAATAAGTGTATGATAACAAGAGAATAACATATAAAAACCATACCATATATATAAAATATCATAATACTGATTCATGCAATAATTATATTCATTTTATAAGACATTTATCATAAGGGAATAAAATAACATGAGCAATGGGATCGTTACTTTGGCATAATACATGGAATTGTGACATGCACATAAGAATAGAAAATCATTTCCATAGTATACAAGGATCATTTCCAAGGATATAAAAATGGTATGGTTTTATACCCAATACCATCATAATAGCCAAGGTTAACTCACAAGACCATCATAGTGGACAAAGTACCTTATTGAAATGGTTTCACTCCCCATTATATCCTTTTTTATCTCATAAGATATAAATCTTTACCAAATTCATTGGAGGGTGATAAAGTTTCTTCTCATCTAATAATGAAAACTAAAATTATATGGACCAAAATATCAAAAAACATTCATCATATCATAACCCATTAAACTAAATTTATTTAATTAACATTTTATTAAAACATAACCTATAAAAAATAGACATGTTTCATAATCCTTTCATCATTTCCTCATAGTATAACCTGTGGGAAAAAGAGATGGATTCATAATTAACTTTATCATGTTATAACCCCTGAAAGAGAAATGGGTTTAATATAAATAATTTTATAAAAAACATAAACCATTCAAATAAAGATAAAAAAATTTATCCAAGGGTTATATCTCCAGTAAGGCACAAGTACCATCAATGGGTTTAATCTAATATGAAAAATAATTTTTATCGATCATTAAAAACATTTCATGAGGAAAATATCCTCTATTCTTCAAAATACACATTTATAAATATAAAATATATAAAAATACATTTCTTTCAAAAATATAATTTTATATTTATAAGGGATCTTCAAACCAAATAATGGCCATGATGGTGTGAAATTTTGTTCATACAATACACGTTAAAATAAAAATTCCCTTCATATTTTTAGTAAAATACAAATGGGAATTGTTTTGAAAAAATAATGAAGGTTAATTTAAAATCATTCTTAAAAATTTAAACATTTTCCAAAATTACTTTTAAAATTTTTAGGAAAATAATATAACAACTTTTAAAATAGTTTTAGAAGACATGGTTTTTGAAGAAAATAGATTCCTTCACGAAAAGAGAAATAAAGTAGGATTTTCATAAAAACATTTTCCCCATGACTTTAAGTACCAAATATTAGAAAAGTTGGTACTATTAGTTTAAAATATCATCAATAAATTTATTATAATAAAAATCATTTGTTTATTGAGATATGTATGATATCATTTTATTAAAAAATCCTAATAGATTATGAGATTGCAACATGATATCATTACTACATTGGTAACTTCGAATAATGATCCCCATGAAGGAATAAGATGAAATAGAATTTAAAATATCATGAAGATAAATAAATTAATTATATTAAATTTCAAAGGGATAGTATGTACACCTCTATAAATAATATAGGTCTATAATATAACCTTGGACAAAAAGAAATGCTAATTAAGACAAAATCACTTACAACATTGTTAACATAAAAATAATAAAACACATGAATGATAGATACTAAAGTTGATATTTAAATACCCATAATTTTAATTATAATAATCAATAGATATATTCATGGGTAATATACAAACTGTATAATAGAAACACTTGGTGAATATAGATTTTGTCCCACTATAAATAAAAATGAGGTAGAAATCCCTTACCTTAAATCTGGACTTCCATCAAACATGTTTGAACCTCATATATAATAAACATAATATTATTATAAATATATATCAGGAAGAAAACATAAATGTATCATACCATATATTAATTATATATGTCTTTTTATTACCCATTTAAAAAAATCAATGTTAAATTAATGTTTCAAGTAATAATCGTTTTGTTTATCCTACAAGTTTTGTTTTTTTATTCTTGGTCATCTTAATTTTATCACGTTTTAAACCTATGTAAAATTATAATAATTATATAAATATCTTATAAATTATTAATATATGTATTTATATTAATTTATATTATTTATATATAGAAAATAAAATAAACCATTCATGGAGACGATAGGTTGTACGTATACATGAATGTTGTTTCCATTTGTTTATTTTATTTAAATAAATAAAGTTTAATAATATATTATCATCTTAGAAAAAAATAATTATTCTGTATATATAAAATAATTTTATTAAAACCATCCTTTTTACCATCCATATAATTAGTGAACTTATCACATCGCTTCATGAGGAGGCATTCATCCATACACACGAATTACGTTATCGTATTCCCATGGAATATAAAGTATGAATTTATAAGAAGTATAATAATTCCATAAGAATAATATTATCATAAATATAATATATTAAGATTAAATATAAAATTATTTCAATCCTTTATAGGTGTTAATAGAAAAATTAATGACATTGATTCACTATGCGGTACTCTGTCGTACAGACGAATAATGATTTTGTAACCCATTTTATGAAGGTAGAGATGATTGTAGGTCTTTCCCTTAACATAGTGACATTAATGTATATGTAATATTATTATTTTATTATTTTATCAATGTATAATAATAATTTAATTAGTTTTAGAAATAAATAATAAAAAATGATTATTGATGAACTCTACATGTTCTTCGGGTATCCTCCATAGGTTTTCACTAAAATCCTTCCTATGATTAATTTATGTCACAAATAAAGATTATATAATTCTATTATGAAATTTGGGAAGTTATATAGGAATTTATTTGAAGAAATAAAGGTTTTCATGTCTTGAAGGGTATAGGATAAGGGATATACTTTTATAAGTGAGGTGACTGACACACTGGTAATTTTTTAAAGAAAATATTCCACCAATGATTTTTTCATATCACAGTGAATTAATAAAAGAAAATTTTAATTATAAGAAGTATTATTTTCTAAAAATATCCATGAATAACGTTTTGGGAAATTTTTGGGTTATTTATAACCCTTATCTTTTAATTGTAACCCCCACCCCCCACCCAGCCCTAGTATACATATTTTTACCTAAGCCACGTTAAATAATTTTTAGTATTTTTACTATTAAATTAAGTAAAAAAATGTGTTGAATCGATTATATAATATATATTATAATGATTTCAAATTTGGGATTTATTTTTTCAAATTCTATTAATATAAGTTGAAAATTTTAAATTAATGTGAATCCCTCAAAAGCAACGAGAAAGTGGGTTTTTAAAGAGAATGAAGTTCCAAATATTGAAATGTTATAATATCAAAATTTATAATAATATTGATCCCAATGAACTATATTGGATTATTGGATGTATAATTGATCTCATGTTACCTTAAAACAAATTAAAAATATATTTTACCATTATAAAAAAATAAATGAAGCAGTAGTTATCAATTAAAATTATGTATTTTTCACTATTCGTAAAAAAATTAAACTTTTTGTAAAAATATAAAACAAATCACCCTAAGATAATTTTTAAATGATTGTGTCAAAAAATAATTTTATTTTGTCAAATTCATTTTATAAAAGATTAAAAAATTATTTTTATTTTTTGTCATAAAAATACATATATACATTTTTTCAGAAAATTATACTTTTAGAAACATATAAAGAATTTTTCAAAAACATATTTTATTGTCAATATATTTTATTTATAAAAATCACTATAAATAAATTTTTAAAATTATTTATTACTATTCTGATCATTATGTTTAACAGATATGTTTTAATTGTTATTTTTAAAAAATTATAATAATAATATTGTGTTTTTTTGTTAAAACTCAATTTTGTGTGTAAAATATTCTAACATTGGGTTGAATATATTGAAAGCTTAACTTGGGGTTTTGTGTAACTCAAGATTAAATTGGTGTTGTGTGTAACACATTCTATCAAATAAATTTAATTTATTAAAAAATAGTTCATTATAACTCAGGGTGCTACATTCTACGCCCCCTCCCCCTTAAAATGAGTTTCACCTTAAATTAACCATCACTGAGATACAAACAAATAAGGATATTTTTTCCTAATCATACCCTCAAGTTCCCATATAGATTTCTCAAACTAGTGGTTTCACCACAAACCATTGATATGGTGAGTGGTCTTGTTTTTTTTAACTTTATCTGCATGATCATGAATCTCCATAGGCCATTCCACCTAATAAAGATCTTGCTCCAGTGGTATGACAACTAAGTTTAGAAAATGAAATGGGTCTGGTATGTAATTACTCAGTATACATATATAGAACACATCATGGAAATGAGAGAGTTTTGGTGTAACTTTCAAGTGATAGGCAACCATCCCGATATGATCAAGAATTTGAAAGGGACCAATATACATATGGATAAGTGTCCCATTATTCTAGAATCTCATAATCTTATTCCTTTAGGGAAATTCATATAAACACCTTATCACCATCTTCAAATTATATTTCACATCAGAGATTATTTTCCTAACTTTTCTATAGACTCTGACCAACCTAGATTTATTGTGGGATGTCTTTAACCATATCTCCCATTACATCATCAATATAAGTCCAATTAGATTTATTTCTATAACTTCATTCCTAAATTTTGGTGCTTTAAATTTATTTCTATATAGGGATTCTTATGGATTTGTTTGAATTATTTAAGGAAATATTTTTTTAAGAAAAATCAAAAAGAGGAATTTGTTGATCCCAACCATCATTGAAAAACATAGAACTAGATATAAACATATATTCTTGGGTTTGAATTGTTCTATTATAATTACCATATGTCTGAGGAAGATACCCAATGATGAAACTAAACTCTATTTTAAGGTATTGTTGAAGACATTCCTATAACATTAATGTAAACCTCAAATCACAATCATAAAAAATAGAATGTGGTACATCATAAAACCTTACTATTTAATTAATATGTATAATGGGAAGTTGTTCCCAGCAGAATTATTCTCTAACAAATGATAATGTTGACCAAATTTGTATGTTAATAATCTACAAACCATATAAAGTTATTCTCTTTAAACATTTTTTTGAGTCCAATGGAAAAATACTTTTTTATGTTATCCAATTTCCCCCAAAATTACTCTTTAAAATATCTATACATATTTATACTTCCAAAATAAATAGAGATTTGAGGATAATGAGATTCCTCTAACAACCCCCTATTTAAATCTATTATGTATGTTACACGTGTATATTTCTTTATCTTTATCTTTCCATCACGATCAATGTTAAACTCATGAATGTTTTGAACCATCTTTTTCAGCTCTACATCTTCCTTATATACCTATTTAATCTTTACTTGGACAGATGGTTAAACATTAAATTGAGTAAAATAATATTTTCCTCTTCAGTAAAGATTTCTAGATGCACCTTTTTCACATCCAAAAATATTAGATCTTTTCAATCCTTATCATAGATAATCTACTATGAACATTTCAACTGAAATCATCGGCCACCTTGTTTTCTTTCTTTTGGTGGTAATGTTATGAGTGGTTAAAATATTAAATTAGGTATAACCATTTTATTTGTAATGTATTAAACTATTTCTATGGGAATATATACACTGGCCTTTTTTAGAAGGATATATATGAAACATTTCTCTATATAGATAATTCCTTAATATCGGTAACACAAAAATTACCTTAGCTAACTCCAAATCATGAATTGGTTAATGTTTCTTATAAATAATCAATTTTCATGAGTAATCATATATAATCTTGTAATGATGAATAAGAACACATCCCAAACCGTTCTTGTATTCACCACTTTAGATTTAAAACCATTCTCTAGTACAGTGTAATGTATGCATAGTTGCAATGACTATTCTTCTCTTTAGTTCCACGAAAGTTTCCTCATATACATATGTCAAAAAAATCATGTCTCCCAAATGAATTATCTTAGTGAGGAAATTATATATTAATGATATATTATCCATAAAAATATTGATAATACCCAGCTATACAAAGAAAACTATGTATCATAGTAACCATTGTTGGTTGGGGACAACTTTCAATAACCTCTGTATTAAGTGGATGTACTAATATACCCTTGTTAGGGATTATATGACACAAAAATGAAACCTTTGGAAACCAAAATTCAAACTTTTTAAATTTTTCAAATATTTTATCTTTCCAAAATGTTCTTAATACAATTATCAGTTTTTCATCATGCTCTTCCTTTATCTTTTAATATATTTTAATATCATCTATAAAGACTACCACAAACTGATAAAGGTAATCTATAAAGACATTATTCATATAATCCATGATGATAGAGGGGGAATTAGTATGGCTGAAGGACATCACTTTATATTCACAGTTTCCATACCTTTGTTGGAATGTTTTCATTGGCGTATCCTTCTTCTTTTCCCTAAACTGATGATATACATAATCAAGACCAATCTTGTAAAATGTATTGAACTATATGCAGTTTATCAAACAATTCATCAATATATGGAACATGATATTTGTTCTTAATTAAGATATTGTTCATCTTGTGATAATTAATTCAGATTTTTAGTGATCCATATTTATTGTTAACAAAAATAACAGGTTCCCCTTAAGATGACACACATGGGATAATGAATTATTTTTCAAGGTATTCGAGGAGTTACTTCTTCAATATATGTAACTCAATTGAGGAAATTATATATGGAGTCTTTAAAATTGGTGTGGTAGTAGGTATGAGTTATGTTAATAACACAACTTCATTTTTTTGTGGAAGGATAGGAAACTCTTCTTGAAATACATAAAAAAATCCATCACAACATGAATATCATCAATATTGAGTTTCTCCCTATCTATTTGAGATTAAAACCCATTATAAATTGGAATTAATAACATTTCAATGGATATAATCTCCATCGAAAATTTGTGATAATCATCACATTGATATAATTTGATCTATTGGTTTCAAATATCAAATGTGGCTTCCCCTCCTCAACTTTTGATGTGGGGTTAATATAGATAAATCCAATACTTTTCTAAGATAACATAAAATTAAAATAAAGAAAGAATGAGAACATTTATAAGATGCACATTTCCACCAATTTCAACTATAGTGGAATAATAAATTTGATATTTTATCATCATGAAATTTGGGTTTCTCACTACTAATTATATATCTCATTATTTAGGTATCATCTTGGTACCCTTATAAAATTCATCAAATATGAAGTAATGGGTAGATACATAATCAAAAATTACATTGGTAGTTCTACAATGGATGGTAAGTGTACCTTTCACCACACAGTTATCACACCCCTTTTTAGAAATATTGATCGCAAGAGATTTCATTTTTCACTCATCTTAAGAGGTTAATAACTACACTCATCCTCATTAACTTTCATATTTGGTAATTTGTTAGCATAATTATTGTACTATTTGAATTTAAAACATTGGAGTATTGGTGCTGCCTTCGGTATACATTTCTCTCTATTAACATCGTTAGCTAACATCTTACCATAACTTTGGTAATGAATTTTTTGATGACATTCCCTTACACACAAAAATTAGTTACTATTCCCCATAAGACAATTTCCTCTATATTTCTTCCCACACATAGAGAAAAAATTAAATATCATTGTCCTTTCTCTATAGTTCTTTTTTCTCCTTTGAATTCCATTTTTTCTTCTTATGAAAACCATTTGATTTATACATAAATCCAGCCATTATTTCCCCTGTTATAAAACATGGAATAATATACCCAAATCTATTAATGTATCTTATGGATAACATTATTTAAAGACATGTTTTTAATCCATTGAAGAATCGATCAACCTTACTTTTAGGTGGGATGATAATACATGAATCATACCTTGAAAGTCTGGTTCAATAATCCTTAAAGGTACCAATATATTTTTCATCAATTTTTTTTAGAACATAGAACACATTCTATATATTTATTCTAAGAATATTAGGAAATTAATTATTGAAAAACAATGTCTTGATTCATCACAATCCATGGATTAAATTTCATATTTTTTCCTCATATTCTTGATAGCAGTCCACCTTTTATCCAATTCACCTTCCAAATGGTAGACAAGAAAAATGAATTTTTCTTGACCTGAACAATAGAGAACAAAAAATATATTTTCATTGTTGTTGATCCATTGATCAACAACTAGGGGATAAGAAGTCCCAAAAAAAGTAGGGTGCTTTATTGTGAAGAATTAAATAGAAATCTGTTCCCCCTTTTTTCATTTGGAAGTACTATATGATTCACATCTTGAGAAAGTTATGTGAGAATAGAAGTCATATTTTTCATTCCAAATCTGATACTGTCTAGATTCTCAAGAGTGTAATCATTTCATTTTCCATTTCACTCATAAATAACGTTGTTCATTTAGGTTCCAACCATTTAATAAAACCAAAAATCATAGTATAAGAAAAAAATCATTACGGGGAACCACATAAACATGAAAAATAACATACATGTTGTCTAAATTCTGAAACCATAATTAATACATGACAAATTTTGTTTATCTAAGGTAATTCATAGTCATATTCTATTTAATTACTTCATGGTGGAACATAAATAGTTTTTATAGTTCTCAAAAATATCCCTAGGGAGTTTCATATCATGTGTGTATCAAAGACTATTTTTATTCCTTAGGTGATTATCGAGTCTAGATCAATGATCCCTTTTCGTTGTTATTACCACTATGTACTTATTTTCTAGATCCATATAAACCTGTAGTATCGATATATGGATATAATTTTTTGGAAACCACATGCTCAATAATTTACCAAATTTTTTAAGAAATTTTTCTATATTTTTACTCATCAATAGACATGTCCGTAGATATTTTGTTAGGGATATTACTAAGGTTTTATAATCCTAGTTTACAAAGGATAACTATAACTATCCTCTAATACCAAATATAGTGACCAATGATTATCATGCATAGAAATTAAATCTTGTTTTATGAATATTCATTACATTACACAAACACATGCCTAAGGATTGTAATAGATTAGTGTTTTTGTAAATTTGGTAACACATATAACCGATCCACATGTAAAAAACATCATCTCCCACAATTATCATCTTAACTAGAAACATTATAATAAATATCACACATAATACATTTCTTCAAAAACTAGAGAAAATAAATACAATAAATTGTGGGGCCATATTCTCATTAAGGGTAAACAATTGAGATACATGATTATAAGATGAACATGAGGGTATGAGAGCATGATAATAACATATAAAGACCATAATATACATATAAAATATTATAATCTTGAGTCATGGAATAAATATTTAATTTATATAATACATTAATCATTCAAAAATCAAAAAAACATGAGTGATGATATCATAACATCGACATAAGACATGGAATTGTGGCATACACATAAGCAAAGAAAATCATTTACATCATAGTAAAGACTAAATACCAAGTCTATCATAGGGGAATGAGATCACTCCCAAAATCATTATTGTAATTGTTGGTCGGAGTGGATACTCAAGACGTGAGTTAATTGAGTTCCAATTAAAATTTCTGTTTTAAAACTTTGTCTTAAAAACCCCCAAATAAAATACCGAATTACACTGTAGTGAATTTATATCAAAGTAAAGGTTCTGTTGCGTTCTCAAGGAATTGATTATTTCCCAGTTAATCAAAATAGAAAGGTTGATTAACTTTTGAAACCAACTTACTGATTTACAACTAATATAAACACTTGAAAATTTAATTATCAAAGTGGATTTAAAATAGTTTAGGTTTAAATGTAATTAGCAGCGGAATAAAGGAATAACTTTGAAAGATATAGAACAGCAGATATAACCAAGAGGTTCAGTCTCAAGCTGAGACTTAGTCCTCTCAAAACGTTATATAAATGTGATCCACACCCTGGATCGGGGATAAAAAACAGTATACAACTGTCCAGGTCACACGACCTCTACCACTGTTATCCATGGGAAACAAATACAACAGCACCATCTATCCATGTCACACGCGACCTCTACCACTATCTCAGTAGGAAATATAAGATGTAATAGTTTGAGTGAGGATTTATAGATCCTCTAGTTAAAGTATATGAGACAGTGTGTGTAAAATACAGCATATAACACACACTGCTCAATATGTAAAAAGATAAATCACAGAGCAAATATTTAGAGTTTATAAATGGCTCTAGTGATTGTCGTGTAGTTCTGGACTCCTTTGATTGATCAAAATTCACTCTGAGTCCTCTTCTGGTTTTTTTCTGGAAAACAGAGTATCGTCTATTTCCTTGACTTCCAGGTGTAGAGACAGTCGATGAAGCTCTTGTGTTATGTTCTCAATCTCATCTCTTCACTGGTAAGCAGTGATGAATGAGTTCCCCGTGTAAGTTCAGTCATCTCTTTGCATTCTCACTCGGTTGTTCTTACAGCACACCTCGTGGTATGTATATCTCTCTGCGTATTCGTCTATTCATCCCACATTGTAGTAGCACATCCTTCCTTTATTTAAATCACGTGCTCCGGAAAAAGATGATTTACTTTTTGTAGGTACGAGGTACGGTTCCCTGACATCGAACTGCACACATTAAAAAAATGTCAGTGTATTAAAATATACTTGACATGACCGTTGGTTAGATTAAACAAAGATAAAGAAATTAAAGCAATATCAGGTTCTGTCTCTGAAATGGTACCTCTTGATATCGGTAGACTTGTGTTACAGTAGGTGTCTGTATCGGTAGACTTCATTTGTAATGGTGGACTTTATATCATTAGCTGCAGCGGTAGACTTGATCGCATTAGTAATGGTAGACTTTGCGTATCGGTGGACTTCAGCATATCGGTAGCTCTGTATCGGTAGCTGTCGACTTCGATGTAGTGGTAGACTTTAGCATATCGGTAGCTCTGTATTAGTATCTGTCGACTTCGATGTAGCGGTAGACATGAGCATATCGGTGAACTTGATGTATCGGTGAACTTCGTATCGGTATCTCTATTCGATATCGGTAGCTCTATTTGATATCGGTAGCTCTATTCGATATCGGTAGCTCTAATCCATAATGGTGGCTACTGTTCTGTATCGGTAGCTCTAATCCATAACGGTGGCTACTATTCTGTATCGGTAGCTATAAACTATTTAATCATTCTATTGGAAGAATGAGTTAGGTCAGAGTACATATATCCAAAAGACTTATATTAAGCATAATTGAAAGTAACAACATATAATAAAGCATATTGGAGATGTATCAAACATAATTAAGTTATAAATAAAATATAGTTGGGATTATCAAAATAGTAAAGAAACTAAATTCCCAGAGGGTTCAACAATATCCCCCTTTTTGATAATCACAACTTATGCCAAGAAAATTGAAATAGAATCAGAGAAAAATATAGCAAAAATGATATCAAAAATAAATAGTATCAGAGGAAACAGAAAACATGGAAAAGAACACGAGGTTTCTTTTGTTTTTGAAAAAAATTCCATATCCCTCAAGTCTCAGTTTCTCATTCCCCCTATGTTAACTCTTAGGACTCATTGCTTATTTTCACTCATTTTCTCATGTTCTCATTTTCTCCCCCTTTGTGATGAACAAAAAGAAGGGTGGAAAAGAAAAGATAAAGAGGATCAGAGAATAAATGACAAAGTAATAGAAACTCAGTAAAGTAGAGAATGAAGAGGAATTTCATTAATATACAAACGATACACGGATAAAAGAAGAAAAAAATATAAGTGAATCCTATCAAAAATATCTAGAAACACTCAATCCTCTTGTGGAACAGGTGTCTTCCCCTTAGGATCAGTAGAGCTTGTAGGTGCAGGGTCAGCAGACGGTTTCGGAATAGTTGAAGGCACAACTGCTGGTTCAGCTACAGGAATTGTACCAGATCTAAAATCTGAGCTCCTTTGAGTGATCATTGGTGTCAAGCTCCTAATGGATTGAAATGGAGTCAATTGAGGAGTACTCCCAGAGGCAGAAGCAGGAGGTGCAGGAGGTACAATCACTAGTCTGGCATCCAGATGCAAGAAGGGCAGCAGCAGGTTTCTGAAATCCATTATAATGCTTCCTCCTCTCTCCATTGCAGACACAAAATCATCCCTGTTCTCTATAAACTTATCCAAGGAATGAGTAAGCTCCCTGAGCTTACTAACTTGTTCCCTGGAGGCTTGGGTAACTGGAGGAAACTTCATATTTTCCAGCAAGAGCTTGAAATGGTTGGTCATCTGATGTTTGGTATAAACCTTTTCAAAATAAGCATCTACCTTATTTTTGATTGCCTCTTGAGAAGCAGTAGTAGCCCGTAGGTGATCACGAAAAAAACTACTAACTTCCCTATTGGTAGCAAGAATCTGAGTATCTGATGCACCACTGGGACTGGCCTTAGACAATTCTTCCTGAATAACAGTGCGGATCTGGTCAAGGTTCACACTGAAGCTGGATGAGGGAAGAGGTTTCATTGAGAAGGTCACTGTCTCCTTGAAAGATTGAGTCACACTACTAACGACCTTCTGAACAAGTTCATCCTGGCTGTTCATATGTTCTTTAACTGACTTTCTAAAGGCCTCAAAAACTTCCACAAACTGTTTGACCACTTCTTTGATATAACGAATGTCATAGGTTACTTGAGTTTGAGAGCTATGCATGGTCGTCAGAGAAGCAATCGATTGTCTCAAGGCAACTACAGCTCCTGTCCAACTCTCAATCTGAGTGTGGCACACTTTAAGTTCATCCATCATTTCTTTCACAGGACTGGATACACCATATCCAATGGATAACTCAAGGGATTTCTCCACGCTTTTCATCTCTTCAACCACACTTTTCTTTATTTCTTCCATTGATTCTCTTATTTCTTCTTTCAATTAAGCATTTAAGGACTCAAGGTCCTCCTTGGTTGCCACATTTTCAGCCAGAGTGGGTAAGGTAACTGATTCCTTTTGGGGTTGGTCTTCCTCATCCGAATCTCTATAAGAAAGTACAAGAATCATATATCCGAGGTATGATGTCCAACATTCAATGTCATATAACATTGATACTGAGCCAAGATTCTCCAACTCACTTGGAACATTCTCCTGAGGTATCTCTTCCACCTATTCTTCCTGAGGTAATTCTGCAATTTCCTCTACAATTGCAGTAGATTCAATAGCCATTTGTTCTGAGTCATTAATGACTCTCTCATAAACATGTGATGCTGCTATGTCTTCCTGGTCAGGCACTGTCCTGATTGTACTGACTATTAGAGGACTCAAACTGAGCTCTTTTATAACATTTTCCTCATCATCTGCTTCACCATCAGCTTCCTTTTCTCCATTAACATCATGATCAGATTCGGTTGTCTCATCCTCCTCAGAGGTGTCCTTGAAAACATACTGGCATGCTTCTTCTCCTTCTTCTGTAGTCTCTGTATCATTGTCCTTCAAGACAGTTTCTCTCTTTGGTAGTTCTTTTGGAGGGCTAACTGCTCCATAAGAAATAACTTGATGCACAGGACTAGGGGGTTAGTCTGGGTCTCCTCCTTCCTCTACTGATGTCTCTTCCTCCTTAGCTTCATCAACACTGTAGACCGGTTCTGGCTCATCTGGTCCAAGACCAGGATCTCTCACATCCTTTGGTCCAAAAGGATGATCCATATGAGTGAATTTGTCATAAATTTTTCCATCATCATTTACCCAAGATTTCTTCCAAGGATTCCAACTGACCTTCATGTATTTATAGACAGTTCTTGTAATACAAAATTTGTCCTTAACAACTACCAACTCATCCAGAGGTCCAGCAACCTCTTTCACTTTTAGAATCATAGAAATCAGCTTTGAGAAAAACAATGCATTTGATTTGGACTTCGATCTAGTCATCTCTTCTACTTGAACCATAATCAGTCTACATAGATTGATTCTCACACTGTGCTTGAGAAAATATAATAGATATATGTCTTGGAATCTCAAAGTGGCAAAGTCTCCTCTTCTCGGACTAACAACATGCTGAATAAATTTAAACAACATCTTATCTTCTCATACCATCTCTGCAGCAATCACCTTTCTAGGGGTCCCATCCCCTGTGAGCTCCAGCAAAGTATCTTCATATTAAAACACATCACTGGTCGAAGGTAAAAACTTTGAGTAGAATGCATAATCTCTTTCATGTGGAACTCTTATGTTCCTAGACCATTCCACTGAAGTGAAAGATACTTCCTGACCATTTACCACAGAAATAATTCTGCTTTCTTCTTCAGACGTTTCAAAACGAACGAATTCGTAGAACTGTTTCACCAGTCCTGGATAATAAGGTTCGTTGTTGTTCGTGAAGAATTCTATCCAACCTTGTTCATCTAACACTCTAAGAACCAAGGAATTGCTCTCCATAAGCCATTCTGCACACACCTCTTTTTCAACAACAATCTGTCTCCTTGAGAGATGCGGGTTTACTGGATTCTTTCAAGATACACTTCCACTTCCACTGGTACTAGCATTCGATACTTTCTGTCATTTTGCTTGCGGCTCATCACTTCCATATGTGACTTGGGGTCTCTTGACGCGGGACATTACAAATTCGAGGTTTAGGGTTTTGCAGCTTCAGAGGGTTAGGTTGGAGGGATTCGAACAGACGAGTTCACGGTGAGAATGAGTGAAATCTAGACTCGGTTTAATATCATTTAGGATCCACAAATATAATAAATCATATATAAAAAAACTCGATGTATCGGCTTTAAAGATGTTTAAAACAGAGAGAGATGTACCGGTAAAGTCTCCTAACGGTGAGGTCTTCTACCGGTGAGGATTTTCTAACGGTGAGGATTCTCTAATGGTGAGGATTCTCTAACAGTGACGATTCTCTAACGGTGAGGATTCTCTAATGGTGAGGTTTCTAACGGTGAGGTTTCTAATGGTTTAATGGTAAGTTATCATTCCTAATTCGTGTCTAATGAAACTTAATCTTTCTGAACTTAAAGGCTTAGTGAAAATATCTGCTAATTGAAGTTCAGTGCCTATAAATTCAAGTGTTATATCACCTCTTTGATAATGATCTCTTAAAAAGTGGTGTCTAACATCAATGTGTTTGGTTCTAGAGTGAGACACAGGATTCTTAGAGATGTTGATCTCACTAGTGTTGTCATAGTTGATTGAAACATGTTTAAAATTAAATCCATAGTCGAGTAAAGTGTGTTTCATCCATAGAATCTGTGCACAGCAACTACCCGCAGCTATATACTCTGCTTCAACAATAGACAATGCAACTGAGTTCTATTTCTTACTACACCATGATACTAGAGACTTTCCAAGTAAATGACATGTTCCAAAAGTGCTTTTTCTATCTAACTTGCATCCAGCAAAGTCAGCATCCTAATAACTTATTAAATCAAATGATTGTCCTTTTGGATAAAACAAACCTAAATTCATAGTACACTTAAGATATTTAAAAATCCTTTTAACAGCCAGTAAGTGTGATTCTTTAGGATTAGCTTGAAATCTAGCACACATACACACACTGAGCATAATATCTGGTCGACTAGCAGTAAGATAAAGTAAAGTCCCAATGATACCTCTATAATTAGTTTGATCTATTGGTTTACCAGTTTCATCAATATCCAATTTACAGGTGGTACTCATAGGTATATCACTTTCCTTAATACTATCCAAACCAATACGTTTTAATAAATCCTTAGTATATTTACTTTGGTTTAAAATATTTCCATCTTTAGTTTGAAAAATTTGAAATCCAAGAAAATACTTAAGCTCTCCCCTTAAGCTCATTTCAAATTCATTTTGCATAACCTTTGAAAAATCAGTACATAAAGAATTTTTCGAAGATCCAAAAATAATATCATCAACATAGATTTGTACTATTAATACTTCTTTTGAAATTATTTTTATAAAAAGAGTGGGATCAGCAATTCCTTTTGAGAATCCTTTTGAAATAAGAAAGTTTGAAAGCCTTTCATACCAAGCTCTTGGAGCTTGTTTTAAACCATATAAAGCTTTATAAAGTTTAAAAACATGATTTTGAAAATGAGGATTTGAAAAACCAGGTGGTTGTTCTACAAAAACTTTTTCAACAATAAAACCATTTAGAAAAGCACTTTTCACATCCATTTGATATAACATGAAATTCAGATGTGATACATAGGCAAGTAAGATCTTAATAGACTCTAATCTAGCTATAGGTGCAAAGGTTTCCACGTAGTCAATTCCTTCTTCTTGATTGTAACCTTGTGCAACTAGCCTAGCTTTGTTTCTAATGATGTTTCTAGATTCGTCAACTTTGTTTCTAAACACCCATTTTGTGCCTATGGTTATAGTGTCCTTAGGTCTTTCTACTAATTTCCAGACTTTGTTTCTTTCAAATTGATTTAGTTCTTCTTGCATAGCTATTACCCAAAATTCATCATTAATAGCATCATTGACATTTTTAGGTTCTAACTCTGAAAGAAAAGCTTGATGTTCAACCTGATTTCTTAGAGAATCTCTAGTCTGTGTTTCTCTATCTAGATTTCCTGCAACAGCATCTAAAGGATGGTTCTTTAGAATCATAGTTTGTATTGAAAAGGTAGGGCTAGAGATTTCAGGTTCATCTACAGGTTGGGGTTCAACAGAAGCAGGTTCTGGGAAATTTCCAGAACTGGACGTTTTAACTATAGGTCCACTGTCTATATCATTAAGGTTCAAAACAGAGAGATCATCTTCAAGATTTTCAGGAGAACTCTTAGGTTCATGTGGATCAGTTTCATCAAATTTGATGTGAACAGATTCTTCAAAACATTTGGTTCTCTTATTGAAAACTCTATAGGATTTACTAGAAATAGAGTAACCTAGGAAAATTCTTTCATCACTCTTGGATGTAAACTTTTCAAGATTATCTTTAGTATTAAGAATAAAGACTTTGCAGCCAAAAACTTTGAAGTAGTTAACCTTAGTTTTCCTATGGTTCCACAACTAATAAGGGGTCCTCTTAAGAACAGTTCTGATCAAGAATCTATTGATAACATAACAAGATGTATTTACAGCTTCAGCCCAAAAGTAAACGGGTAGGTCATACTCATTAAGAATGGTTCTAGCAATTTCTTGCAGGGTACTATTCCTTCTTTCTACTACACCATTCTGTTGAGGTGTCCTAGGGGCAGAGAAATTGTGACTATAGCCATTGTGTGAGCAGTAAGATTCAAACTCATGATTTTCAAACTCACGACCATGATCACTTCTCAGGGTTTTAATCTTAAGTCCACTAATGTTCACTACAGACTTGGAATATTTAACAAAGTAGGAACAAGCTTCACTTTTGTGAGCTAGAAAATATACCCAAGTATATCTAAAAAAGTCATCTACTAAGACATAGACATAGTGCTTCCCATTTAAACTAGAAACTCTAGATGGTCCAAATAAATCCATGTGAACCAACTCGAGAGGTTGAGAAGTTGAGACTTATTTCTTTGATTTAAAAGAAACTTTATGTTTCTTTCCCTTTTGAAAGGGATTACAAACTTTGTCTGCTGAAATTCAAGTTTCGGTAGGTCTCTAACTAAGTACTTCCTAGCATGTTTTCTAAGTGAATGCACATTGCAGTGTCCTAATCTTCTGTGCCAAAGCCAAGACTCTTTATCAAAATCATTTAAACAAGTAATATTTTTCTTAGCTAAATAATTTAAATCAACAGCATAAACATTTTCATTTCTCAAAGAAGCAAACACTAAAACATTTTTAGAATTGAAAACATTGCAAGAATCATTTTCAAATTTAACATAAAAACCATCATTACATAACTGAGAGATACTTAACAAATTGTATTTAATTCCATCAACAAATAAAACTTTAGAAATCAATATTGAGTCAGTGTTACCAATCTAGCCTAAGCTGATGATTTTTCCTTTTGAGTTATCACAAAAAGTGACAAAACCTTCATCAACTCTGACTAAGCTTTTAAAGCATGAGAGGTCTCCTGACATATGTCTTGAACATCCACTGTCCAAGTACCAGGTCTTTTTACAAGATCTTTTTAAGTAGGTTTCCTACAAAACAGATTTAAATAGGAAATGATTTTGGTACCCAGATTTTCTTGGGTCCAGACAGGTTAGCCAAAAACACTTTAGGTACCCATATTTGTTTAATGGGTCTCATAAAATTTCTAGAATCAACAGATTTTTAAAGATAAATGTTTTAGATCCATAACTATGAATATAACTAGTTGAAGCATATGAAGTTCCAGAGCTAGCTATATTCTGTCCAGATTTAGTAATGAATCTAGTTTTGGTAGTTTTACTTTGTCCGGGTTCGTATCCTATACCAGTAGTGTATCTAGGTTCTATTTGCTTACCTAGAATTTGAGTAAGAGTATATTTACCATTGGTAAATTTCTATAATTCTTTCTTGAGTTGTTCATTAGATAATTTCAGTTCAGTATTCTCTATAAGCAACTGAGCATTCTTTTCTACATCAATATCAATATCAGATTTATGTTTAATAGTTAAAGCATAATTTTTCTTTAAACCTTTGTATTTGTCTTTCATCTCATTACTTGTTTCATATAACATATCACAATATTCAAATAGTTTATATTTTTACATGTTATCAGAGTCAGAATTATCTCTAGAATAATACGAATTTAAAGCATGAGTTTCTGATGTTACCTCAGAAGTGTTTGTCATAAAACTCATGTTTTCCTTATTTCTGTGTTCAGTTTCAGAAATTTCAGATTCACTGGAGCTATCCTCAGAAGAACTCCAAGTAGCCTTCATGGATTTCTTAAACATATTGTCCTTGTATTCATACTTCTTCTTGTATTTCACCTTTGGACAATCTACTTTTATGTGTCCCTTTCTTTTGCACTCATAGCAGAGAACTTCATCTGATTTTTTAGGTTTATTCCAATCCTTTTTCCAATGTCCCTTGTTGTCATACTTTCCTTTGTAGTTTGATTTTCTGAAAAAAAAAATCTTCCTTTAAAACTTCTTAAACCTTCTTGAAATGTGATCCATCTCACCATCACTATCAGAAGAACTCTCACTATCTTCACAGCTTGAACTCTCATTTATAGCCTGAAGCTTCTCATTATCTTTATTCTTTGAAGTTGAAGTCTTGAACGCAACAGACTTCCTTCTTGGTTCATCATCTTCTTCTTTTTTTACCTTACGTTATTCTTCAAACATCATCAACTTTCCAATTAATTCCTTGACTGGCAGTTCACCAATATCACATGATTCTCTAATTGAGACAGAAGTTACTCTCCATATTTCAGGTAGGCATCTCAGAATTCTCATGATTTGTTCCTTTGCTGGAACATCCTTTCCCAGAGAAGTCATTGTGTTGACAATTTCGTTGAACCTGAGTTACATGTCAGAAATGGGTTCATCAGGCTTCATCTTAAAATTATCATACTTAATAGTATAGGTGTTCAATCTCATTTCCTTAACATTAGTTGTTCCTTCATGATAAACAGATAAGGTATCCCAAATTTCATATGCAGTTTTACAAGTAGATATTCTATTAAATTCCTCATCTCCTAAAGCAAAGTGCAAAGCATTCATAGCTTTACAATTATTATTGTAGCCTGTCTTAGTAGCTTCATTCCAAGTAGATCTAACAGTAGTAGGAATTTTATATTCTAATTATATAGCAGTCCAAATATCAAAACCCATGCTCTCTAAATGAATTTTCATCTTGATTTTCCACTGAGAATAGTTAATTCCATTGAAAAATGGTGGTCTATTGGTAGAAACACCTTCAAGTCTATTGTCCATGATAACTAACTTAAAGAAATAATTTTAAAGAGATAAAAATTTATAAATAAAAAAAAAAATTAAGAACATTAAAATACAACTAAAATCACAGTTGAAAAACAGAGTACAAAATATTTTAAACAACCCTTTGATACGAAATGTTGGTCAGAGTGGATACTCAAGAGGGGGGTGAATTGAGTTCCAATAAAAATTTCAGTTTTAAAACTTTGTCTTAAAAACCCCCAAATAAAATACCGAATTAAATGGTAGTGAATTTATATCAAAGTAATGGTTCTGTTGGGTTCTCAAGGGATTGATTATTTCCCAGTTAATCAAAACAGAAAGGGTGATTAAATTTTGAAACCATCTTACTGATTTACAACTAATATAAACACTTGTGAATTTAATTATCAAAGTGACTTTAAAACAATTTTGGTTTTAAAGTAATTAGCAGTGGAATAAAAGAATAACTTTGAAAGATATAGCATAGCAGATATAACCAAGTGGTTTAGTATCAAGCTGAGACTTAGTCCTCTCAAAACTTTATATAAAAGTGATCTGCACCCTGGATTGGGGATAAACAACAGTATACAACTGTCCAGGTCACACGACCTCTACCACTATAATCTGTGGGAAACAAAAACAACAGCACCAGCTGTCCAGGTCACACGTGACCTCTACCACTATATCAGTGGGAAATAGAATATGTAAGAGTTTGAGTGAGGATTTACAGATCCTCCAGTTAAAGTTCAGGAGATAGTGTGTGTAAAATACAGCATATAACACACAATGATCAATATGTAAAAAGTTAAATCACAGAGAAAATATTTAGAGTTTGGAAATGGCTCTAGTGATTGTCGTGCAGTTCTGGACTCCTTTGATTGATCAGAATTTGCTCTGAGTCCTCTTCTGGTTTTCGTTTGGAAAACAGAGTATCGTCTGTTTCCTTGACTTCCAGGTGTAGAGACAGTTGATGAAGCTCTTGTGTTATGTTCTCGTTATCAGCTCTTCACTGGTAAGAAGTGATGAATGAGTTCCTCATGTAAGTTCAGTCGTCTCTTTTCATTCACACTCGGTTGTTCTTCCAGCACACCTCATGGTATGTATATCTCTCTGCGTATTCGTCCATTCATCCCACTTTGTAGTATCACATCCTTCAATTATTTAAAGCACGTGCTCCGGAAAAAGATGATTTACTTTTTTCAGGCACGAGGTACGGTTCCCTAACATCCAACAGCACACATTAAATAAATGTCAGTGTATTAAAATATACCTGATACGACCGTTGGTTAGATTAAACAAAGATAAAGAAATCAAAGCAGTTTCGGGTTCTGTCTCTAGAACGGTAGCTCTTGATATTGGTAGACTTGTGTTACAGTAGGTGTCTGTATCGGTAGACTTCATTTTTAATGGTAGACGTTATATCATTAGCTGCAGTGGTAGACTTGATCGCATTAGTAACGGTAGACTTTGCGAATCGGTGGACTTCAGTATATCGGTAGCTATGTATCGGTAGTTGTTGACTTCGATGTAGCGGTAAAATTGAGCATATCGGTAGCTCGGTATCGGTAGTTGTCGACTTCGATGTAGCGGTAGACTTGAGCATATCGGTGAACTTGATGTATCGGTGAACTCCGTATCGGTATCTCTATTCGATATTGGTAGCTCTATTCAATATCGGTAGCTCTATTCGATATCGGTAGCTCTAATCCATAACGGTGGCTACTGTTCTGTATCGGTAGCTCTAATCCATAACGGTGGCTATTGTTCTGTATCGGTAGCTATAAACTGTTTAAGAATTCTATTGGCAGAATGAGTTAGGTCAGAGTACATATATCCAAAAGACTTATATTAAGCATAATTGAAAGTAACAACATATAATAAAGTATATTGGACTCATTGCTTATTTGCTCTCATTTTCTTATGTTCTCATTTTATCCCCCTTTGTGATGAACAAAAAGAAGGGTGGAAAAGAAAAGATAAATTGGAGCAGAGAATAAATGAAAAAGTAATAGAAACTCAGTAAAGTAGAGAATGAAGAGGAAATTCATTAATATACAAATGATACACGAATAAAAGAAGAAAAGAATATAAGTGAATCCTATCAAAAAGATCTAGAAACACTCCATCCTCCTGTGGAACAGGTGTCTTCCCCTTAGGATCAGTAGAGGTTGTAGGTGCAGGGTCAGCAGAGGGTTTCGGAATAGCTGAAGGCACAACTGGTGGTTCAGCTACAAAAATTGTACCGGATCTGAAATCTGAGCACCTCTGAGTGATCATTGGTGTCAAGCTCCTGATGGCTTGAACTAGAGTCAATTGAGGAGTACTCCCAAAGGCAGAAGCATGAAGTGTAGGAGGTACAATCACTGGTCTGGCATCCACATGCAGGAAGGGCAGCAACAGGTTTCTGAAATCCATTATAATGTCTTCTCCTCTCTCCATTGCAGAAACAAAATCATCCATGCTCTCTATAAACTTATCCAAGGCAGGAGTAAGCTCCCTGAGCTTACTAAATTGTTCCCTGAAGGCTTGGGTAACTGGAGGCAACTTCATATTTCCCAGCAAGAACTTGAAATGGTTGGTCATCTGATGTTTGGTATAAACCTTTTCAAAATAAGAATCTACCTTATTTTTGATTGCCTCTTGAGAAGCAGTAGCTTCCCGTAGGTGATCTCAAACAAAACTACTAACTTCCCTAGTGGTAGCAAGAATCTGAGTATCTGATGTACCACTGAGACTGGCCTTAACCAATTCTTCCTGAATAACAGTGCGGATCTGGTCAAGGATCACACTGGAGCTGGATGAGGGAAGAGGTTTCATTGAGAAGTCCACTGTCTCCTTGAAAGATTGAGTCAGACTACTAATGACCTTCTGAACATGTTCATCCTGGCTGTTCAGATGTTCTTTAACTGACTTTTTAAAGGCCTCAAAAACTTCCAAAAACCATTTTACCACTTCTTTGATATAACGAATGTCAGAGGTTACTTGAGTTTGAGAGCTATGCATTGTAGTCAGAGAAGCAATCGATTGTCTCAAGGCAACTACAGCTCCTGTCCAACTCTCAATCTGAGTGTGGCACACTTTAAGTTCATCCATCATTTCTTTCATAGGACTGGATACACCATATCCAATAGATAACTCAAGGGATTGCTCCACGATTTTCATCTCTTAAACCATACTTTTCTTTATTTCTTCCACTGATTATCTTATTGATTCTTTCAATTCAGCTTTGATGGACTCAAGGTCCTCCTTGTTTGCCACATTTTCAGCCACAGTGGGTAAGGTAATTGATTCCTTTTGGGGTTGGTCTTCCTCATCCGAATCTCCATAAGAATGTCCAAGAATCATATATCCTGGATATGATGTCCAACCTTCAATGTCATATAACATTGATACTGAGCCAAGATTCTCCCCTTCACTTAGAACATTCTCATGAGGTATCTCTTCCAACTATTCTTCCTGAGGTAATTCCGCAATTTCCACTATAATTGCAGCAGATTCAATAGCCATTTGTTCTGAGTCATTAATGACTCTCTCATCAACAGGTGATGCTTCTATGTCTTCCTGATCAGGCACTGTCCTGACCGTACTGACTATTAGAGGACTCAAATTGAGCTTTTTTTCAACATTTTCCTCATCATCTGCTTCACCATCAACTTCCTTTTCTCCATTAACAACATGATCAGATTCGGTTGTCTCATCCTCCTCAGAGGTGTCCTTGACAACATACTGGCATGCTTCTTCTCCTTCTTCTGTAGTCTCTGTATCATTGTCCTTCAAGACAGTTTCTCTCTTTGGTAGTTCTTTTGGAGGGATAGCTGCTCTATAAGAAATAACATTATGCACAGGACTAGGGGTAAGTCTGGGTATCCTCCTTCCTCTACTGATGTCTCTTCCTCCTTAGATTTATCATCACTATAAACTTGTTCTGGCTCATCTGGTCCAAGACCAGGATCTCTCACATCCTTTTGTCTAGATGGATGATCCACATGAGTGAACTTGTCATAAATTTTTCCATCATCATTTACCCATGATTTCTTCCAAGGATTCCAACTGACCATCATGTATTTACAGACAGTTCTTTTAATACAAAAGTTGTCCTTAACCACTACCAGCTCATCCTGAGGACCTGCAACCTCTTTCACTTTTAGCATCACAGAAATCACCTTTGAGAAAAACAGTGCATTGGATTTGGACTTCGGTCTAGTCATCTCTTCTACTCGAACCATAATCTATCTACATAGATTGATTCTCACACTATGCTTCAGAAAATATAACAGATATATGTATTGGAATCTCAAAGTGGCAAAGTCTCCTCTTCTCAGACTAACAACATGCTGAATAAATTTAAACAACAGCTTATCTTCTCCTACCATCTCTCCACCAATCACCTTTTTAGGGGTCCCATCCCATGTGAGCTCCAGCAAAGCATCTTCATATTGGAACACATCACTGGTCGAAGGTACAGACTTTTAGTAGAATGCATAATCTTCTTCATGTGGAAATCTTAAGTTCCTATCCCATTCCACTGAAGTAAAAGATACTTCATGACCATTTTCCACAGAAATCATTCTGCTTTCTTCTTCAGACATTTCAAAACGAACGAATTCGTAGAACTGTTTCACCAGTCCTGGATAATAAGGTATGTTGTTGTTTGTGAAGAATTCTATCCAACCTTGTTCTTCTAACACTCTAAGAACCAAGGACTTTCTCTCCATAATCCATTCTGCACACACCTCTTTTTTAACAACAATCTCTCTCCTTGAGAGATGCGGGTTTACTGGATTCTTTCGAGTTACACTTCAACTTCCACTGGTACTAGCATTCGATACTCTCGGACATTTTCCTTGTGGCTCATCACTCCCATCAGTGACTTGGGGTCTCTTGATGCGGGCCATTACAGATTCGAGGTTTAGGGTTTTTCACCTTGAGAGGGTTACGTTGGAGGTATTCGAACAGACGAGTTCGCGGTGAGATTGAGTGAAATCTAGACTCGGTTTAATATCATTTAGGATCCACAAATAAAATAAATCATATATAAAAAAACTCGATGTATCGGCTTTAAAGAAGTTTAAAACAGCATGAGATGTACCGGTAAAGTCTCCTAACGGTGAGGTCTTCTAACGGTGAGGATTTTCTAACGGTGAGGATTCTCTAACGGTGAGGATTCTCTGATGGTGAGGATTATCTAAGGGTGAGGTTTCTAACAGGGAGGTTTCTACCGATTTAAGGGTAATTTATCATTCCTAAATCGTGTCTAATGAAACTTAATCTTTCTGAACTTAAAGGATTAGTGAAAATATCAGCTTATTGAAGTTCAGTGCCTATAAATTCAAGTGTTATACAACCTCTTTGATAATGATCTCATAAAAAGTGGTTTCTAACAACAATGTGTTTGGTTCTAGAGTGAGACACAGGATTCTTAGAGATGTTGATCGCATTAGTGTTTTCAGAGTTGATTGAAACATGTTTAAAATTAAATCGATAGTCGAGTAAAGTGTGTTTCATCCACAAAATATGTGCACGACAACTACCAGCAGCTATATACTCTGCTTCAGCGGTAGACAATGCAACTGAGTTCTGTTTCTTACTACACCATGATACTAGGGACTTTCCAAGTAAATGACATGTTCCAGAAGTGCTTTTTCTATCTAACTTGCATCTAGCAAAGTCAGCATCTGAATAACTTTTTAAATCAAATGATTGTCCTTTTGGATTAAACAAACCAAAATTCATAGTACACTTAAGATATTTAAAAATCCTTTTAACTGCCAGTAAGTGTGATTCTTTAGGATTAGCTTGAAATCTAGCACACATACACACACTGAACATAATATCTGGTTGACTAGCAGTAAGATAAAGTAAACTCCCAATCATACCTCTATAATTAGTTTGATCTATTGGTTTAACAGTTTCATCATTATCCAATTTACAGGTGGTACTCATCGGTATATCACTTTCCTTAATACTATCCAAACCAAAACGTTTTAATAAATCTTTATTATATTTACTTTGGTTTAAAATAATTCCATATTTAGTTTGAAAAATTTAAAATCCAAGAAAATACTTAATCTCTCCCATTAAGCTCATTTCAAATTCATTTTGCATAACCATTGAAAAATCAGTACATAAAGAATTTTTCGAAGATCCAAAAATAATTTCATCCACATAGATTTGCACTGTTAATACTTCTTTTGAAATTCTTGAAAAACATTTCTCAATTATTTTAAGTGAAAAAGAGTAGGAAAAAGTGTAATATTACTTTAAAATATCATGAATAACTAAAAAATAATAATATTAATAAATTTCTTGAGATATGGATCATAATATTTTTTCATCATAAACATAATCATAAGTAATCCCAAAAATGATAAGACTATAACATAAAATCGTTACCACATTAACAACATTGAATCATGATCCCAATGAATAAAATGAAACTTAAAATATCATGATGATAAAAAAAATAATTATATTACATTTCAAATTTTTTTCAAGTACACCTTGTGAAAAATATATGTGTATAACACAACATATATCTCAGAGAAGGAAAATTGAGACAAAAGTCCCTTAATGCATTGATAACATTGAAACCGTAAAATCATTGAAATATAGATACTCAAATGCATATGTTAATCCCCATAATTTTAAGGATAATAATAAAAAAATAAATTTATTGTAAATATATACACCACATAAGATAAATATATCATGAGTATGGCTTGTGTGCCACATAAAATAAAAGTGAGACGGAAATCCTTTACCTTAAATAATGACATCTATCATACATGTTATACGATACTATATAATAAGTATAATTTTATTATTAATATATTACATAACCACACATACATATATCATTCCATATATGATTCACATATGTCCTTTTATAACTTGTTTATTAGTAATTTATGTTAAAGTCACTTTTCGGGTAAAAACCACTTTGTTTTTCGGATATGTTTTTATTTTTTATTTTCAATCCTCTAAATTTTATCATGGTTAAATTTTATCTAGATTAATAATAATTATATAAATATCATACATATTAATTATATATTTATTTATAGTTATCTATAAAATTTAGTGACTGAAAATGAAATACATCGTTCATGGAGACAGTAAGTCGTGCTTACGTATGAACATTGAGTCCATTTTCATATCGGATTGAATGAATGAAAGTTAAATAATATATTAAAATTAAAATTAATTTTTATCTCATATATATCAAAAATATTATTAAAACTGTCCTTCTTGCTTTCTATGTAAAGTGTTAATGAATCACATCGCTTCGTGAGGTGGTAATCTTCCATGTACACAAACGACATTATCGTGTTCCCACGGAATGGGAATTATGAAGTTATTTGTGATATAATAATTATAAAATAATAATATTGTATTAAATATAATATATAAAAAATAAATCCATCATTAATTCTTACCATTATATCTGATAATATAAAAACGAATTACATCGGTACGTTAGGCGGTAGTCTGCCGTACACACGAATGATGATTTCATAACCCATTTGATAGAAGTGGAGATGGTTTTAGGTCATGATCGTAACATAAAAAACATATAAATATATGTAATATTATTATATTACTATATCATAATTGTATAATAATAATTTAATGAGGTGATTTTTTAATAAAACAAAAATGCTTGTTGATGAATGTTACATGTTCTTCAGGTGTCCTCATTAGGTTTTCACCAGATGCCTACCTAGGATGGGTTTCTGTCCTAAATAATGCTTCTAGGATGATTTTATTGAATACCTAAATGTATATGGTCATTTAATGGATGATCTAAAAGTGTTTTAGGGTATGAAGACAATAGGAGACGGTGTGGCCTTTATAAGTGAGGTGAGTGGAATACTTGTAATTTATTTAAATGAACAATTCCACCCAGGTGTTTTTCAAGTCACAAGGCTCCAATAATGGACCATTATTGATAAAATAAGTTATAGGTTTAAATACTAGACTAACATGTGTGTTGGAAATGTTTTTTATCTTTAACCCTTATAATTTTAGTTTAACCACCCCCTAGTAGACACATTTATACCATAATTGTGGTCAATAATTTTTACTATTTTTACAATTAATTTTGGTTAAAATTATGTTCTACATATCGTAAAATATAAAGTATGATTATTCCTAATATAGAATCTATTTTTATTAATTCCATCAATATAACTAGAAATTTTTAATTAATAATTAATGATGACGATTCGATGAGAAATCGGGTTCTTAAAGAGAAAAAGTTCAAATGTTTGAAATGTTTTTATTTAAAAATTAATAATGAAATTGATCCCAATGACATAAATTGAATTAATTGATGTATAATTAAACAAATTTTACATTAAACACAATTTAAAATATAATTTTACTTTATAAATAAATTAAATTAAAAATCATGTTTTAATTAAAATTTAGAATTTTTCACTATTCATCAAAAAAATAAAACTTTTCAAAAAAATTCCAAAACAACACCCTATTATAATTTTGAAATGATTATTTAGAAAATGAATTTTATTTTTTCATATGAAATTTATAAAACTTTTAAAAAATAATTTCAATATTTTTCACAAAAATACAATACATTTTTTGAGAAAAATAGTATTTTTGAAACATATAAAGACTTCACCGAAAATTGGGTATTTTACTATTAATATTTTTTATTTTTATAAAACTAATAAAATTAATATTTGAAAATATTTTATTACTATATATATGTATAATATTAATGGATATGTTATATTGGATACTTTTAAATAATTAAAATAATAATATAACTTGGTTTTGATTTAACTTATTGCCTTTTGTAATACAAGCAAACTCATTGTTGCGTATTGAGAAAGATAAACACAATGTTACCTATAATACATGCTTAAAATAGAGTTTTTTGTAACATAATATATAAAATAAATATAATTTATTAACACATAAAATTCAATAATAATTTTGGTGTTATAATACTTGTGGAATGGTTTCCCTGCATCTCAAACAATCTGATAAATGTGATTCAACAAAGTCAGGATCTCACATATGAATATATATATATATATATATATATATATATATATTATCAGACATGTGAAATGTTTTCATTATATATGACTATTTCTAGGTATCATTTTTCCACACTTCATCAGGCCTTTTTCAAGGCCACTTAGTACCTAAACCCCCAATTAAAATCATAAATCCCAAATTTATTTAATATTATATAAGGTAAATGGTATATTGATATTTAAAAGATGAGTAATAACTCAAATCTCCATAATGAATTAATGATATGAATAATCATCACATTGGTCTATAGACATTATATAGAGAGTTTTTCATGAGTTGTTGGAGGAAAATAATCAGAAATGGCCCACGATACATGGAGTGTAGTGATTAGATGTTGGAGATTCTGTTTGTGAGATCATTCTAGGAGTTTTCACATGGTAAAATTTTAAAAAAATGATAAAATGTTTTGTTTTGGGAATTTATCATTCATTAATTCATAGACAATATTGGAAGGATGATATGGACTGGAGGAAAGGGTATAATTAAATTAATTGGTTCTGGATATAGGATTCTAGGAGATAGGGTCGATCTTGATAGGGGAGAAACATCTTCCATTATCTTTTCTGATATATATATGTATGTATGTACTTATGGAATATTTTTGTTATTTTCTCTATGAACATATGTACCTAAATTATTTTTAGGGGCTGGAATGGATTTAATTGAATACTTTTTTTCAATTCTTGGTCATTTTTTTCATTATGGATAGATGTTCATTCCAGGTTGATTTCTCTACTTTATTATTCATTTTCCTTAATGAGGAATATAAAATTGAAATTGTAGTTCGAGAATAAAAATTCAGAATAATATAAATTTAATATTGTCCAAAAAATGATAAATTTAAGAAGTCACAACCAGAAGTTAATCAGTGACTTCTAATAAATATTGTCTGCAAAATTATATTCTTATTGGAAATTTTTTTTACTACTTCATAAACATATGGTTGAAGAGTATTGAAACCTAAAACCTTGTATCTTTAACTAAAGTAATTCATTTATAAAAAGATGAGATGATTCTTTTTCCATGATAAATTATCCTTGTTCTACATTTCTTTTATTAACACATCATCCTTAAGAGAGTACACCTGTAGAGTTTTCACAAATAGAAGTCAGGTCTTTCAACTTTTTCTTTCATTGACTTTTAGTACCATTCTGTAGCTATTGGTCAAAAATGATGGCACTCTATTAATTAAATTCATCGATATTTCCCCTTAATTCATTCATTATTCACCCTTTCCAATTTTTTGTAGTTTTCACAGATATCTAAACATCACCACTATTTCTCACCACTTCCCACATAATTTCATCATCGTCTTTCTCCACTATTTCTTTTCTTCTTGATTTTTTACATTGTTTTTCTCACACAAACTTTTCCTTCTATATGGTTTAATATAGCTCTGAATATTTATATTTTTAGTATGTTATAAATTTTATTATTTAAAAGTTGTCAAATACACTCTTATCATTGTGCTTGAGGACTTATTTGGTTGATATGTTAAAATTTATTGTTTCGTAGTGGTATGGAACAAAAATGGTAATGATATAAGGATAATTTATTCTAATAGGAATTAGTAATATAATCAGATATGACTAAAATATAAATCAATTCTAGTGAAATGTATAATTTTGAGGTTAATGTAGGTTTTTGTAAGTGTTTATTTGTTATTAAATATAGAAAGTCAACGATATCATAAAATTAAAGTGGAAGCTAATTGGAAATTATCGAATGGTTTAAAGATGGCTTTAAATTTAAACATAGTAATTATTTTGTGGCTATTGAATGTTATTGGATAGGTATGGTTTGTATTATAGATGGTAGTGGAGGAAATATGTGTGGTGATGGTGGTGAGATGATGGTTATGGGTTGTAATAGAGTTGAAATTTTTCAAACCCTCTTCGTTGGGGTTGTGTCTGGAATATATATGTAAGATGTATTTTATTTGGATTTATTTATGCACCCAACTATGTCAGATCACCTTATCAGTGGAAACAAATAATTTTGGGTGTTTTTATTAACATTTAAGATATTGGGGGTGGATGGATGGATACCCCATATCCCTTTCAATCCCTACCATGTGTGGTATAGTGGATTGGAAATGTAATTGATTTGGTAAGATATATTTTATGGTTTTCATTTTAATAAGAGGTCATGAGGTTCATTTACTTCATGTTCATGATATGTAACTATCCATGATATGTGTTGTTATTATGGTGTGAATGGAATGACTCTAGCATAGCATGATTACCATATGTGAGGTTAGGATTAGTGAGGTTGTAACCCGACCCAAATTTAATGTTAGAAGGGGTGAGTGAAATATGTTAGAAGTTGTTATGTGAGATAAGTGAGTTTTTAGGGAGTGTTAGTGGGGGACCAATTGTTATATTCATGATGTTATGTCATTACACTTGGGTGTGATACTTTTGGAGGATGGAAGGTAACTGACTTGGTAACCATTGGTTTTTTATTCAATTTTTTCAATGGATAATCATATTCTTATTCCACATTTTTATTGTAGGTGTTGAGTACAATCATATTGAGTATACATTTCATGATCACAACATATATATACTTATTATCAGTTTTCCAAGGTGACATTGGTGATAGTTCTAGACAGAACTTTCTTGGAGCTTGGTTTTTTTATAGATTCATACCCTATGTGAATTATTAGTATTTCATTTGGTTTTTTTATTTCTTAGTATATTCATGAATTATGGAATATTATAGATCTTGTTTATTTTTATTATATCTTGGATCAAGGGTTTGTTTACATTTTCCGGAGTTTTAGGGGGGTTACACCTCATATATGTATGGTTTAAACCCTTGATGTCAATATCCAACCCAAGGCTTATTGGAGTCCAGAATTGGTGGGTCTCTCTCTTATTTGATATAGAAAAGGGGGGTTTCCTAGTTGTTGGTTAATGTTAATAATCATTATATTATATTAAAGAACATCACAAAGTATATAAGAAGTAAAATTTTGTTCATGGTCTTTTCGGTGATAAAGTTCTAATGGTAATTTTTTCTAGAGACTGAAGATTCTAAATTAAATAAAATGACATTAGAATATAATCAATTTTCATGTTTTTCCACAATAGGGGATGTATATTGGAATAGTTCAAAACAAATGACAATAGAGAACTCAAATTAAGAGTAAGTATATATTAAAACATTATATACTATAAAGAATTTTATGTCTATTAAAAACATTATCTCTAATTGTGGTGCGTTTTCCAAGAATATTGGGATCATTAACGCTCTACTATGAAAATAATGGAGTGATTTATCTTTTTATGGAACCTTGATCTAATCAAAGGACCAAACCCATTTTTTACAAACACAATTCTATTCATGAAAAAATTGGTAAGGATAATTCAAATATTTATTTAGAGGATAAAAATAGATTTTAGTACATCCATTAATAAATCCATTAACAATATGAAATTGTGGGAGTCAGGTAAAGATTATGGGAAATAGATCCACAGGAGATCCAGTGTTTTATTTATTTTGAATGTAAAGGTATTAATATTATAAAATAATAGAAAATTGTATTTTCCATTTATTTATTTTTTATTTATATTTTACATGAAGAGAGTAATGATAAAAAATCCCACAATGTATGAATTTTTTATCCATAATCAATGATTATCATGGAGTAGTATTAATTGTGAGATTTGTTGTGATTAATGATAGTATAGTATTCAGTATGATACGATGAAGAATCATGAGATAAATTGTTAATATTTATTATCGGGACATACTCACAAATTTATATCTCATGTAATTTATATGCTTATTGACATCTACACACTTGAATTAATACAACTAAGGAAAAAATAGGCATACTTCATTGAGTGACATATCATGTGCTCAACTATATGAATGATTAAAAAGTGATGTCAAGAAAACCAAAGTAATATTAAAAATAAATCAATCATATGGTTTATAATTAATTATTTTATAGAATTATATTCATTATAGATTTATAAAAAAAAATTAAATGTTTTCAATTGAATGAGGAATAATTTTATCTAAATAAAATTTTTCAATCAATTAAATGGTTTTATATAAAATGTAAATTCTATATTTTAGGATTTTAATTTTATAAAAAATTAAATATGAACAAAAATTATATTTGATTCTATTATATGTTCATTTTTTATTCCAAAAAAACACAATTCTATAAGAATTGCTCTTCATTGTGTATTACACACTTAAAATAAAATTATTTTCTACCGCATATACAAATTGAATATTGGAAAATCATTTAAATATTTTGAATTTGTATGTTCATATTTAGTGATAATTTAAATTTAATTTTTTTATTTGGAATAGTAAACATGGTAAAATAAAGTCATCATATTAAAGGGTGCATATGATTAGTTAAGATTAAAAATAAGTGATATTTACTAAAAACATACCATAATTCTTATAAAATGATAATACTTCAACCCTTATCACCTCATTTTAAAAATTGTAAAAAAATTTAGGTAACTTCCTATGATGAATTCTTTATAATATTTAATTGTTTTTAAATTTTACAACTATTCCACTCCCCTCATTTATAAAAGGAAACTTCTTATCCTCCATTCCTCACGCCTTTTGAGTACTCCATTTTGGGTTAGAACTAACCATATCTTTCCTTAACATCCATAAACACATCCTAGAGGTCATGTTTTCTCAAAATACCAATCTAATAAGGCTTATGTTATAGGATAAAGGTAGATATATGAGAACAATGAGTTAGATAACTTATGAATCTTGACAGGCCATTAGGTAAGGAAGCTTTCCTTAATAACTTTTTTAAGTAATCTTTTCAATTTTTTCTATAAAATGAATATGTTCTAAAAATTGTTTTAATAATTTTATTAATTTCACTTCAAAGGTTGTTATATTTATTTTTTAACTACCATTGACTTTCTTTTTAAATTTTTTAAATTGAATCTATTAAAAATTTTCTTGAGGAGGTCATTTTTATGTCTTTACTAATATGAAAAAACAATGTTTTTTAACATATACGAATTGACCAAATTTTACTACTATTTTATTTTTATTAATTATTCATATTAAATTACGTGATTCCATAGTTATTTTATAATAATATATTTCTTCAAATTTCTATCAATTTTTTGTTTTAAATTTTTTTTTTCATAAAATAGAAACCTTTTAACATCTTTCTAATATTACTAAAAATGTTATTTCTTATGGGATTGGGTTATATTTCAAATGGGTTTTATGATTAAAGTGAAATATACTTTTTTTATTTCTACTACTGTTCTTGAATAATTTTTATGAATTAATTATGACCTAGATATAGCTCTGATGATGGGTGAGCATTGTATTACTCTCAATTATATTAGGATAAGTGATAGAATTTACCAGTTATAGGTTACTCTTAAGAGATGTGGGAATCATCTAGTTTTGTGATTCTATCATAATGGATCTTGTAATGGTAAATTTAAAGATAATTTCCAAATGAACCAACATGATATAATGGAAATGGTTTATAAAAGAAATATTATTATTTAAAAAGGTAAGAAAATGAGTTTAAGTTTCTATGGAAGGGTTGGGAGATTTTTTTTAAATGTGAAAGGAATATTATAAATGAATAATATTGATGAGTTTTAAATTTTTCAATTAAACCACTATGATTATGATTTTTCCTTTTTGTTGGCTTATAAAAATATTTATAAAATAAATTAATATATTAAGTTATTTTCCTGGAAATGTAAAAGGATATTTGAGAAAAAATGTTTATTATGAAAATATAAAACATTATATTGGATTTTAATAGATTAAAAATATAATAAATCTTTTATTTTACATTATGTACCTTCATATTCTATGTTTTCAAAAGACATTATCCTCATATAAAGGATGCGTATAAAAGTTAATGAAGTCGTAGTTCCAGATATGGTAGTTACATTAAACAAAGAAAGTATATCTTTATAAAGAACTCTATTATAGAGAAAATGTATATTATATTGAAATGTTCAGTTTTTTATGAAATGTTTTAATTAATTATTTAAAATTATAATCCAAAAATATCAAATAAATTTAATAAATTTAAATTCGTGTTATAAATAATGTAATTCTGTGTTATTACAGGTATGAGTCGTTATAGTTTTTATTAGTAGAAATTTTTAGTAAAAACCTTATAAATTAGGATAATAATAAAATAAATTTTAATGATACTCTAATTTATGGTTATATTATCATGAGATAGGTTTTTTATATTTATAGGTTTCTTCATCTAATCCGTGTATATTCGGAATGTTTTTTTTATAGAGGAACCAAGGAAGTTGAGGTATAAAGGGGTCAAGAGGAAAATGTCATTCTAATCCAGCAACCTTAAATGTTTAGAATTAGAATAGAGTAGCTTTTTTCTACGTTGACTTGGTTTATATAGGATATTAATTTATGAACTAATGCAAGAGAGAAACCTAATTCTTTATAGATAAATAATTATGTTACAAAGCATTTCATGAAACCAATCCCCCTAAATTTTAGTGGATCCATATACCCAATGATAGTTAAAGGATTGATTATTTTCCAGAAGAATATATTTGAATTTATATGGTGTTTGTAACATAAGAATATAATAATTTATATTTATCATTTTAATGGTGAAATAAATCAAGGGTGTTTATTGAATAGTAACACTAAGGAAAATGAAGAAATATATGTTGTGGAATAGATGGTATTTAAACATATCTTCCGTGAAAGGTATTTTAATTAATTTATTCAACATATAATAGAAAATAAATTCATATAATTAATGAAAAATGTGGATAAATCTATTGTTTCCTATGGATATAATTTTTCTATACTGGCCATGTATGCACTAAATTTCATTCTGGAACTTTACAGTAAAATTGATTGAATTTACTCAGGATTTAATCTATGTTTATGAAGTGATGTAGTTAGTGGTGAGTTAAAAAGTTAGGAGGAATTTTTTCACTATATTGATAATGTATAGGTGGGTTTATTGAGTTTTAAAAGAATAAGGATACAAATAAATCCATGTAATGTGCAAAGTGGTAGAATTTATCAAATAAACCTGAATGTGAGAAAATTTAATTACCCTATTATGATATGCCTGGAAATTATCCTCCTAGATAACATATTATGAGATCTAAAAAGTGTTATTGATATAGAATTACTATATATATGAATTCTGACTAAAAATAAAATAGGAATTGAAATACTTACATAGATAATGAAAAGAAAGTAGTGAAATGTTTTAATTGAAATCATTTGGGTAAAAATGATAATTCATGTCCAAAGTTAGATACTCAAGGTGGGAATGATCATGATCAAAAACAAAAAGTGACATAAAATAATTTTTTTACTAATATAAAATGTACTCAAATAAAGTGGTGACATGTACATTAGTGGGTTATTCAGATTACACCAATATCTTGTTTCATTCAGGATTCTTGAATTATTTTATATTTGATAAATTTTTAATTAAAATAGAAAAATTATATAAATAAATGAATTCATAAATCATTGTTCAAATTCATCAGTGATTCAAAAAGATAACAATAATTTATAAAAAATTGTCATGTTATCATCTATGTACTGATTTTTCCTGAAAAAACATATCTTCATTCTCATTTTCTAGTTTGATGTTATTATGGGTATGAATTAAATTTTAGTTTATCATTTTAAGATATATTTTATAGATAAAGAATTTATTTTCAAAATGATATTTTAATTGTATCTATGATTTTATTCATTCCTTTAAAAACATATTATGAACCTGAGAAACTGATAAAATATGGAATTGAATTATATATTGAACATATTTTTGAAAAGAAATTATTTGTTCAAATTAGTACTATTTTAGTAGTGAATTAATATATGGTTTTATTTCCTGAGGATCTCCTAGTTTTATTCCTGATAGGGAGGTCGATGTTATTATTAACTTATTGCCTGATTCTAAGTAAATTTCAAGACATCCATATATAATGGATTCAGTTCTATTGTTGGAAATGAATAACTAGTTTTGGTAGTTTATTAATAAGGGTTTCATCCACCCTATCACTTCACTATAGGGTGATCCTGTTTTTATATTCAAAAATACATATAGTTTTATGCAGTTTGGTGTTGATTATAGTGTACTCAACAATATAATTATTATAAAAATTATATTTTTCCTCACACTGATGACTTGAATGATTGGATATAGTGTGATCATTATCATTCAAATATTTATCTTAGTTCTAAATATCACCAGTAGATTCTGAAGGAGGAATGAAGTCCTAGTTTGGAGGTTTTTACTGGTTGTGGTCATTATGAGTTTGTAGTTTATGAATTTTGGGTTAAAAAATCACTTTTTGTATTTACAGATCTAATGAATTCAGTGTTCCAAGAATATTTTCAAAAATTTATTTTTTTATGAACTATATTATGGTATACTCTAAAATATATAAATATCAACAGAAACACCTTACTATTTATTTTAAATACTTTAAATAAAATTAAAGTGTATGGAAAATTAACTAAATGTGAATTTTGTATACAGCTGATTTCTTTTCTAGATAATATTATTTCTAAAGATAACATATCTATTGGACTTACTAAAACTAAATTGTTCTTAGAGTTTCCAATGCCTAAAAATGTCATAGAGATTCGATGCTTTCTTGAATTATTGGGTTACTACGAATGATTTGTTGATAAATTTTCTTGGTTATTTTCCACGCTAACTATATATACATTAAAGGAAGTTAAATTCATTAGGAATAAATAATTTAATGAATTTTATTAGTAATTGAAAATAATATTTGTTAATTCAACATAGTTATCCATTTTAATAGAAAATAGGCAATTTTTTATTTTCACTAATGATTCATTGAAGGGACATGGTTATGTCTCGATGCAGACTGACCATGTTATCACATATACATTTTTCAGCTGAATCCATGTTAGAAGAATTATATTACACATTACATTGAAATGGACACAATTTGTTTTTCTTTAAAAATATAGAAAAATTATTTTTATGGGATGAATTGTGATATATAAATTGATCACCAAAAGTTAAAGTAATATACTAACTCAAAAAAATTTGAATATGAGGCATAGAATTTTTCTAAACTAACTACGGACTATGATTGAAAAACTAAATATCATACAAGTAAACCAAACAAGGTAACTTGTGATTTTTTTAAAGGATAATGATTCATTAACTATGTTATGACTATAAAATGACCCTTTAGTCAATGACATAAGTAATTTTTGTTGGGAATTTTTATGTGAAAAAACCACTTCTATTTCAGCTTATATATCATTATATTCTTTTTTAGAAATAAATAAGTAGGTTCATAAGGATGATCATAGTATCAAATAAAGTGTACAATTAGTTATGAAAGGTAAGTGTAAGAAGTTTAATTTTGATATAGAAAGTCTTAAAATATTTGGAAAGATCGTTTTGGGCTATGTGATTCACACATAAAGAATTAATTTTCATGTGAATTTCAAACATCTCCATTTTCTAATCATTCTATTAGCACATATATTGTACATAGACCATCCATAATATTTTTTAGGGAGGTATAATGAAATATATATCTGATTTCACCATGATGTTTTTAGCTTTTCAATAGGAAAAAGTGGAGTGACAACTATCAAAGGGGATACATCCTCCTTTCCTTGTGCCTGAGTAGTGATGGGAGAATATATCCATATATTATGTGGGGGTATTAAAAAATGAATCTTGAGGTAATAATGTGATCTGTGATATTTGTGATCTATTGACTAAATCTCAACATTTTCTTCCTTTTTGAGATACTATGACATTGGATAAACATGCAATACATTATATTAAGGATATATTTAGACTACATGGGTTCTCACTTTCCATTATATATGATCGTGATCTCAAGTTCACATAAAATAAATGAAGTTCTTCAGTAGTCTATGGAAATGAAATAAATTTTTATATAACATTGCATCCACAATATAATGGATAATAAGAGCATAATATTCAGACATTATAAGATATGATTTTATCTCGATCATTGGATTACAAAGGAAGTTTTTTTGCATCTCAATTTGGTTAAATTTTTATGTAATAAAAATTTTCATTTAAGTATACAGATGTCGCCATTAAAGTTATCATATTGAAAAATGGTTTTAGACTCATACTTGTTGGGAAGAATTTAGTGAAAGGAAATTTTTGGGAACATAATTGGTTTAATATTTTTTTTTCAAAAGATAAATATGATTCAACACATAATGGGGGAATAATAGAGTGGGCAGAATAATTATGCCTATAATAGGAGGAAAAATCTATTGTTTGATGAAGTACATCATGTTTTTATTAAAATACCTCTATGGAAAGGTGTTTTTCGTTTTGAAAAAACCTGAAAGATAAGTTGGTGTTTTATTGGTACATCGTAAATTATAGAAAATATTTGGTTGATTTTTTATCAGGTTCTCTTACCTTAAAGATTGTCTTAGGTACATTATATGTTTCATGTTTCTTTTCTATGAAAGTGCTTACCTAGTATATATCATATTTTGATCCTCAAAGTGGTACAATTAGATTAGAATGTCTCTTATAAATAAAATCTTATTCGTAGAATGGATCATAGATATCATGTACTAAAAAATAACTAATTCAACTAGTAAAGTGTTTATGAAATAATAACATAATTAAAGAATAAACATGGAATTTGGAAAATTCTATGAGGTAAAATGCCCTAAATAGTTTAAATAGTGAATAAAATAAAGATAAAATAAATTTTTTTGGAGGAAAAAATGTGAAAACCCATGTAATATTTTAGATAAATAATTCTTATAATTTTTATTTTACAATTTTAGAATTTTATATTCATTATAGTTTTATAAAAAAATTATAAAAGATTTTGTTGGTCGGAGTGGACACTCAAGAGGAGGGTGAATTGAGTTCCAATTAAATTTTCTGCTAAAAAAATTTCTATTAAAATCCCCCAATTTCAAAAACAAATTAAACTGTAGTGAATTTATACAGATTATAAAGGTTCAATTAGTTTCTAAAAGATTGATTAATTCTCAGTTAACTTAATCTTATGATTAAATTAACTTTTGAAACTAACTTACTGGTTTATAATAAATATAAACACTTGCGAGTTTAACTATCAAAGTAGCTTTGAAAATAAATAATATTTCAAAGTAATAGCAGCGGAATATGAATTAAATGTATATATTATGGATATAGATTTTAACTAAAAACACAAGAGTTAACCAAGAGGTTCAGTCTCAAGCCGAGACTTAGTCCTCTCAAAATTTATATAAATTGATCCACACCCTGGATCTGAGTTAACAACAGTGATCACACAATTCAGGTCAAGAGACCTCTACCTCAGTTATACGTGGGATAACAACCAACAGCTCAAAGTTTTCTAGGTCACACTCGACCTCTACCACTATCCACAGTGGAAAATAAAGGATGTAAAGATTGTGAGTGAGGATTTAAAAATCCTCCAGTTAAGGTTCAGGAGACAGTGTGTGTAAAAATTAACAGGCTATACACACTGTTCGTATTGCAATTACTAAATCACTTAAACCAAGATATAGAGTTTAAGAAGGCTCTAGTGATTGCAGTGTAGCTCTAGACTCCTTTGGATTTGATCAGAAACGGTTTTGAGTCCTTCTCTGGTATTTGACTGAAAAACAGAGTATCGTTTCTTCTTTCAGTGCTTCCAGGTTCAGCTTGGTTATCGGCTCAGAAAATGAAGTGTTCTGTGTAGTTCTTATTTAGGATAGATTGCTCGATGTATGCTCTATGTTATAGAGTCTGGTAGTAGTAGTAGTCTTGTGAGTGAAAGTTCTCCAGTTGTTCTTGGCACGTTTGAGCTTGATCGCAAGTGTGTTCCTGTGTGCTCAATCTCTTCAAGTCTCTTGTCTTAATTCCCTTTCTCATGCACGTTGTCTTGTATTCCTTTATTATACTGAGAAGAAAGAATGATTATGCTTTTAAATCGTACTTGGTATGGTTTCCTGAAATGGAAACATAAATCATTTAATAACATTGAATGCATCAAAAGTAACAAATGTAGCCGTTAGTGTAATAAACAAATAGGTTCGAGGATATAGGATTTGACTCCGTAGTTCATTATAAGTAGTCGTTTGTTTGTAGACTTGTACGGTTGACTCTGTATAGGATCTTCCATTGGTAGCTCTTCAAACTCTTATCGGTGGCTTTTATCGGTAGCTCTTATCGGTAGCTCTTAAAACTCTTATCGGTGGCTCTTATCGGTAGCTCTTATCGGTAGCTCTTATCGGTAGTTCGATGAACTTAGTTCCATCGGTTGCTCTTGACTGTCGGTAGCTCTATGCATCGGTAGCTCTCTATCCATTGGTAGCTCTGTGCATCGGTAGCTCTGTGCATCGGTAGCCCTGTGCATCGGTAGCTCTGTGCATCGGTAGCTTTGTGCATGGGTAGCTCTTTGCATCGGTAGCTCTGTGCATCGGTAGCTCTGTGCATCGGTAGCTCTTTGCATCGGTAGCTCTGTGCATCGGTAGCTCTGTGCATCGGTAGCTCTTTGCATCGGTAGCTCTGTGCATCGATATCTCTTTGCATCGGTAGCTCTGTGATACTTACAATTGACTGTCTTATGCAAAACACATCTAATTCACTTAGAATCATTTCAAAACATATATAAACATGGATAATCGAGATTACCATAAATCAGAAATTATTTTAACATTATTATTAAATTGATCATCGATTTGAAAGAATTAAAGTGTAGATCAACAATAATTATGAATATCATAATATATGAACACATAATTGGGATTTTCAAAACATATGAATACAAGATTGGGATTATCAAAACAGGTGAGGTCAACAATATCCCCCTTTTTGATAATCACAACTTATGATATGGCCATTTTAAAATAGTGAGAATATAGTATTAGATAGTATGAAATTAATATTCAATTTCCTCAAAGAAAAAAGTATCAGAGGAAAGAGAAAATAGTAATAGAAAGTTATAGATCAAAAGTATCATAGGTAGAATTAAATACAATAGTATCAGAGATAGGTTTTGAAAGAATTGGTACCAAAGAAGGAAATGTAAGAAATAGTATCAAAGGCTCCTCCTTTGATCATATTTCTTCCATTTTATATTTCTCCTTTTATATTTCTCCCCTTTTCTTCCCTTTTCTCCCCCGTTGTGATAATCAAAAAGTGGGAAACCAAACATAGAAAACTGACAAACTGAGACAGTGGAAAGAAAGGCATTTGTATTAGATCAGATACAAATTACATAAACAGAATGGAAAAAACAAAATGATTCCTATCAAACATCCTTGCCACTTTATCAATCCACATCTTCAATGTGAGCTTTTCCCTTGGGATCAGAAGAGAATTCAGGTGTTGAGGATACTAGGGAGGAATTTAGAATTCCAAAAATGATCAGAGGAGGCTGAGAAACTGATAGAGTGACGGGCCTGTAATGGTAAGTCCTTTGAGTTATCATAGGTGTGAGACTTCTTATGGATTGAGCAGGATTCATCTGAACTGGAGGCGCAGTAGAGGCAGAGGCAGGCAAAGAAAGAGGTACAATGACTGGTTTGGCATCCACATGCAGGAAGGGCAGGAACAGGTTTCTGAAATCCATTATAATGCTTCCTCCTCTCTCCATTACAGACACAAAATCATCTCTATTTTCAATGAATTTGTCCAAAGCAGGAGTAAGCTTCCTGAGCTTACTAACTTTCTCTCTGAAGTCCTGAGTCACTGAAGGTAACTTTAGAGTCTCAAGAAGAAGTTTGAAATGGTTGGTCAGTTGTTTCTTGATATAAACCTTTTCAAAATAAGTATCCACCTTATTCTTGATTGCCTCTTGAGAAGCAGAGGCCTCTCTCATGTAGTCCTGGACGATATTCATTATTTCTCTGGCTGAATCCCTGGTAGACAGCACAACTCGACTTAAATCTGATGAGTCCACAGAGCCACTGGTTGAAATAGAACCAAGCTCCTCCTTCATCAGAGCATGAAATTGATTCAGATCAATTGCAGGTTTTGGAACTAGAGGACCAACAGAGAAAGATACAGTTTCTTTGAAGCTTTTGGTCAACCCACTAATCAGATTTTGCATTTGAGAGTCCTGATTTTTGACATGATCCTTCATAGATTATTTGAAATCTTCAAACATAGAGACTAGCTGACTTACAACACTTTTCACATAAGCTAAATCCTTGTCAGCTTGAGATTTTGAACTCATGAAAGAGTCTAAGGAAACAACAGATATTCATAGAGCTTCAAGATCTGCTTCTAGACTAGAATTTTGAGTGTGGCACTCCTTGACTTCTTCCATTAGCTCACCCACAAAAGTTGATAGATTGAAACCAAGAGAAAGCTCAAAATACCTTTCTAACATCTTCATTTCTTCACCAAAACAATGCTTTATCTCAGCAACAGAGGCACTAAAGGATTCCTTCAGCTCATGCTTTAGGGATTCGAGGTCAGACTTTGTATCAAATTCAGTAGGAGCAACTATAGTAGATACTCTTTCATAAGCTAAACTGACTACAGAGTCATCCATGACTAATTGAATCGAGGATACTAAAAAATATTCCATTGTCTTTACTTCTTCTACAAAACTGACTTTGAGATTTTCTTTCAGCACATCTAAATCATTTACTCGGACCACATCAGGAGGTAATAACTCAGAATTGATGTCATAGTTGATCTTTGGTCTATTCAAAGATGCTTCATTATCCAAATCAGGATAATCCAAGCCAAAGACTATAAAACCTGGGTCTTCTACCCAGTCTTCAGACTCGACAGTCACTGTAACATTTCCAAACATGGTGTGATGCTCCCCCTCAATGGGTGCATTCTCATATATAGCAACTACATTCTCTTCTGGTCTTTCTTCATCAGAATCTTCCACAACAGCTTCCATCTCTGCAGTAGCAAGATGATTTTTTGGAATAGGTACAACTTCTCCTCTTTCTCTTTCTTCATCCATAGAAGGTACAACTGAGCTTCCAATAACTGGACTCAGACTCAAATCAGCGAAATCAGATGATTCAGAGACATTATTTTCTACCTCTACATGCTTAGAGACCGACTGGTCTTCCTCATTAGCAGGTGTCTCCATTTCTTCTAGCACTTCCTTTTCTAAGGACATAACTTTAGCAATAGGGCTTGGAGGAAAGTCAGGATCTCCTCCCTCATCCATAGGAGTTTCTTCCTCCTCTTCTTCTTCTTCTGACTCATCACTGTACTCAGGTTCCTCTTCATCAGGTCCTAGACCTGGATCACTTTTATCCTTTGGCCTTGAAGGATAATCCACAGGATTGAACTTATCATATACCTTTTGGTCATCATTGACCCATTATCATCTCCATGGATTCCAATTAATCTTAATATATTTGCAAACTGTAGTAGTGATACAAAAGTTTCTCTTTACTACAACTGTCTCATCTTGAGACTCAGCTATCCATTTCACTTTGATCATTACAGAAATCATCTAAGCAAAGAATAGGGCGTTGGTCTTTGATTTTGGCCTTGTCATATCTTCCATTTGACTCATCACCAATCTGCATAAATTGACTTTGACATCATGTCTCAAGAGATGTAGGAGATAGATATCCTGATATCTCAAATTAGCAAAGTCTCCTCTCCTTGGTATCAACAAATGTTGAACAAACTTGAACAGTAATCTGTTCTCTCCATCCATTTCTGCAGCAACCACTTGCCTTGGAGTTCCATCACCATTCAGTTCTTTCAACGCGATCTCATGATCAAAAATGTCACTATTAGTTGGCATTTCTCTTGATACATAACCAGACACACCTTCATGAGGAACTTTTAAGCAATCAGCCAATTCTACTGATGAAAATGATATCACTTTACCATTTAAAAATGAAGATACTCGGTTCTCATTCTCTAGCTTCTCGAAGCTTATGAATTTGTAAAACTATTTTACCAACTTTGGGTAGTAGGTACTGTTGTTATTTGAAAAGCAGTCTACCCATCTATGAGCTTCCAGAACTTCGGGCACCAAGGACTTGCTGGGAAGCAACCAGTCTACACACAGCTCTTTTTCGATCACAATAGCTCTATTTTGCAGGTGAGGATTTAATGGTCTCCTTCCTGACCTAGTTCTAAAAGCACTACTCGCTTCTAGCTCGGACTTCTTCCTTTTTTCTTTAGGCTCAACACAGTCATCTCGGATGACATGAATTTTGGTTTTTGCCTTCGCTGGTTCGAGGGATCTCAGGTTTGCAGAGGGTTTGGGTTCTAAGGTTCGAGGGTAAAAGGTTTTGTGTTTGGTGGAGTGAGAAGCGGATTAGACATACTTTTATCATTTAGGAATCATAAGTTAAATGAATAAAAATAAAATAAAAGAAGAAATGGTTCAGATTCTTAATGGCAGACAAAAGATTTAAAACAACACTTTATCGGTGATGATTTTTGTCGGTGAGGATTTCTATCGGTGAGGATTTCTATCAGTGAGGATTTCTATCGGTGAGGATTTCTATCGGTGAGGATTTCTATCGGTGAGGATTTATATCGGTGAGGATTTCTATCGGTGAGGATTTCTATCGGTGAGGATTTCTATCGGTGAGGATTTCTATCGGTGAGGATTTCTATCGGTGAGGATTTCTATCAGTGAGGATTTCTATCGGCGAAGATTAAACATCCCCAGCTCGTGCCTAATGTAACATAACCTATCCAAACTTAAGGGTTTTGTGAAAATGTCGGCCAATTGATGTTCAGTGCCAATAAATTCAAGAGAAATATCACCATTTTGATAATGATCACTCAGAAAATGATGCCTTACATCAATGTGTTTGGATCTTGAGTGAGATACAGGGTTCTTCGAGATGTTTATTGCACTAGTGTTGTCACAGTTAATCGAAACATGCTTAAAATCATATCCATAGTCCAAGAGAGTGTGTTTCATCCACAGAATTTGTGCACAACGACTACCAGCAGCTATATACTCTGCTTCAGCAGTGGAAAGAGCTACAGAATTCTGCTTTTTACTATACCAAGATACTAAGGATTTTCCTAATAAATGACATGTTCCTGAAGTGCTTTTTCTATCTAATTTGCAACCAGAAAAGACAGCATCTGAATAACTCATTAACTCAAAGGATTGTCCTTTTGGATAAAATAAACCAAGGTTAACAGTATGTTTGAGATACTTGAAAATTCTTTTAATAGCAAGAAAATGAGATTCTTTCGAGTTAGCTTGAAATCTTGCACACATACACACACTGAACATAATATCTGGTCGACTAGCAGTAAGATAAAGTAAACTACCAATAATACCCCTATAATTGGTTTGATCCACTGGTTTCCCAGTTTCATCTGTATCCAATTTACAGATTGTACTCATAGGAGTTTCACTCTCCTTAATACTATCCGAACCAAAAAGTTTTAAGAGATCCTTTTTATATTTACTTTGATTCAAAATAATACCATTTTCATTTTGAAATACTTGAAATCCAAGAAAGTATTTATGTTCTCCCATTAAACTCATTTCAAATTCATTTTGCATACTTTTTGAAAAATCGGTACATAAAGAAGGTTTAAAAGATCCAAAAATAATATCATCAAGATAGATTTGTACAACTAAAACATCTTTAGAAATTCATTTAATCAAAAGAGTTGGATCAGCAATCCCTTTAGAAAAACCTTTTGAAATAAGAAAATTGTTGAGTCTATCATACCAAGCTCTTGGAGCCTATTTTAAGCCATATAAAGCTTTAGAAAGTTTAAAAACTTGATTTGGAAAATGGGGGTTTGTAAATCCAGGAGGTTGTTCTACAAAAACATCTTCAATTATAAAACCATTTAGAAATGTACTTTTGACATCCATTTGATATAACTTGAAATTTAGATGTGCAGCATATGCAAGTAAAATCCTAATGGCTTCTAGCCTAGCTACAGGTGTAAAGGTCTCCTCATATTCTATGCCTTCTTCTTGACTATATCCTTGTGCAACTAGCCTAGCTTTGTTTCTAACTATGTTTCCTGATTCATCAACTTTATTTCTAAAAACCCATTTACTGACTATTTTTATTGTGTCCTTAGGTCTGTCAACTAATTCCCAAACTTTGTTTCTTTCAAATTGATTTAACTCTTCTTGCATATCCATTACCTAGAATTCATCAACGATAGCATCATTAATATTGTTGGGTTCTAGCTGGGAGAGAAAAGCTTGATGTTCAACCTGATTTCTTAGAGAAGCTCTAGTCTGTGTTCCTCTATGAAGATTACCAACAATAGCATCCAAAGGATGATTCTTTTGAATTCTTGTTGATCTAGTAAATGTAGGACTAGACACTTCAGGTTCATCAGTAGGTTCAGGTTCGACCGAAACAGATTCTGGAAAAAGTCCAGAATTGGAAATTTTTATAACAGGTTCTTTGGATTTATCATTAAGGTCCAGAACAGACAAATCTTCTTCAAGATTCTCAAGAGATATTTTAGGCTCATGTGGATCGGTTTCATCGAATTTGATGTGAACAGATTCTTCCACACATTTATATTTCTTATTGAACACTCTATAAGATTTACTTGAAGTAGAGTAACCCAAAAAAATTCCTTCATCACTTTTAGAAGCAAACTTGTCCAGATTATCCTTTGTGTTAAGAATAAAGACTTTGTAGCCAAAAACTCTGAAGTAATTAACCTTAGGCTTCCTATTGTTCCACAACTCATATGGGGTTTTCTTAAGAACAGGTCTGATCAAGACTATATTGATAACATAACAAGATGTATTTACAGCTTCATCCCAAATGTAAATAGGCAGTTCATATTAAATGAGCATGGTTCTTGCTATTTCTTGAAGGGTTCAGTTTCTCCTTTCTACTACGCCATTCTGCTGAGGTGTCCTAGGTGTTGAAAAGTTATGAGTGTAGCCATTGTGTAAGCAGTAAGATTCAAAGTCTTGATTTTCAAACTCACGACCATGATCACTTCTCAGGGTCTTAATTTTGAGTCCACTAAGATTTTCTGCAGACTTGGAGTATTTAACAAAGGAAGAATAAGCTTCACTTTTGTGAGCTAAGAAATATACCCAAGTATATCTAGAGAAGTCATCTACTAGAACATAGACATAGTTCTTCCCATTTAAACTAGAAACTCTTGATGGTCCAAACAAATCCATTTGAACCAACTCAAGTGGTTGAGAAGTTGAGACTTCTTTCTTTGATTTAAAAGAAACTTTGTGTTGTTTTCCCTTTTGACAGGGATTACACACTTTGTCATTTGGGAATTCTAATTTAGGTAAGTCTCTACCTATGTTTTTCCTATCCAGTTTTCTAAGTGAGTGAATGTTGCAGTGTCCTAATCTTTTGTTCCATAGCCAAGATTCTTTATGAAAAGCATTCAAACAAGGAATATTTTGTTTGGATAGAGAATTTAAATCAACAGCATAAACATTTTCATTCCGTAGAGTAGAAAATACTAAAGAATTTTTGGAGTTAAAAACATCACAGGAATCATTTTCAAACTTGACATTGAAACGATCATCACATAATTGAGATATACTAAGCAAGTTATATTTAAGTCCATCAATGAATAAAACATTAGAAATTAATACTGAGTCAGTGTTACCAATCTGTCCTAGGCCGATGATTTTTCCTTTAGAGTTGTCACCAAAGGTGACATAACCTCCATCAACCTTTATTAAGCTCTTGAAGCAAGAATAATCTCCAGTCATGTGTCTTGAGAACCCACTGTCTAAATACCATATCTTCTTGTGACAGCTCTTCAAGCATGTCTCCTATAAAACAGATTTAAACAGGAAATGACTTTGGTACCCAGATTTTCTTGGGTCCAGATAGGATAGCAATCAGGGATTTAGGTACCCAGATTTGTTTTTTTGGTTTCATAAAATTAACAGAAGTAACAGATTTTGAAAGATAAACTTTATTTGGTCTATAACCATATGAATATCCTTTTGAAGCATATGAATTTCCAAAACTGGAACTAGAAATATTTTTTTCAGACTTAGGAATAAATCGGGTTCTGGTGAACTGTCTCTGTCCAGGTTTGTATCCTAAACCAGTAGCATATCTAGGTTTAACTTGCTTTCCTAGCATTTGAGTTAGAGCATTCTTTCCATTTATGAATTTTTCTAAGTCCTTTCTGAGTTACTCATTTGACAGTTTCAGTTCTGTATTTTCCTTTAATAGTTGAGCATTCTTTACCTTTTCTATATCAAGATCAGATTTATGCTTAACACTTAAAGCATATTGTTTCTTTAAACCATTGTATTTGTCTTTAAGATCATTACACGTTTCTTATAACATATCACAGAATTCAAATAGTTCATATTTTAACATGTTTTCTGAATCAGAATCATCTCCAGAGTAATATGAATTTAAAACAGGAGTGTCAGATGTTACCTCAGAAGTATTTGTCATGAAACACATGTTGGCTCGATTCCTTTCAGAGTCTGAAGATGTGGCTTCACTTGTGCTGTCTTCTAAAGCACTCCAGGTAGCCTTCATGGCTTTCTTGTACTTCTTGTCTTTGTAATCATATTTCTTTTTGAATTTTAACTTTGGACAGTCTGCTTTGATATGTCCTTTTCGCTTGCATTCGTAGCAGATAACTTCATCTGTCCTATCAGCTTTCTTCCAATCCCTTTTCCATTTGCCTTGTTGATCATACTTTCCTCTGTAATTTGTTTTCCTAAAGAATTTCTTTTTCCTATAAAACTACTTGAATCTCCTGGCTATCTGAGCCATTTCTGCATCACTGTCATACTCTGAGTTTTCACTTGTTGAACTCTCATCCTCCATCTGTATTTTTTTCTTCTCCGTACTCTTCAAAGCAGAAGACTTAAAAGCTACAGATTTTCGTTTCGGTTCATCGTCTTCCTCTTTGTTTACCTTGATCTCTTCTTCATACATCATCAATATGCCAAAACGCTCTTTGACAGGTAGAGCAGAAATGTCACATGATTCTCTGATTAAGACAGATGTGCCTCTCCATCGGTCTGGTAGACATCTCAAGATTCTCATAATTTGTTCCTTTGCTGGAACAGCTTTTCCGAATGAATTCATCGTGTTGACTATCTCATTAAACCTGAGATACATGTCATAAATAGGTTAATCAAACTTCATTTTAAAATTATCATACTTAATAGTATAAGTGTTCAATCTCATTTCTTTAACATTATTTGTTCCTTCATGAGAAACAGCCAAGGTATCCCAAATTTCAAAAGCAGTTTTTCATGCAGAAATTCAGTTGAATTCTTCATCTCCTAGAGCACAGTACAGAGCATTCATAGCTTTACAATTATTATTGTAAGCAGTATTTTCAGGTTCATCCCAAGTAGATCTATCAGTAGTGGGAATTTTGTATTCAGATTCAATAGCAGTCCAAATATAAAAACTCATTCTTTCTAGATGAATTTTCTTTTTAAGTTTCCACTGAGCATAGTTATTTCCATTAAAGAAAGGTGGTCGGTTAGTAGCAGCACCCTCAAGTCTATTATCCATTATAAACACAATTTAAATAGATAAAAATTTAGCAATAACAGAAATTTTAAGAACTTTAAAATACAACTAAAATCACAGTTGAAAAGCAGAGAGTAAATAAAAAGTTTTGCAAAACACACACCCTTTGATACCAAATGTTGGTCGGAGTGGACACTAAAGAGGGGGGTGAATTGATTTCCAATTAAAATTTCTGCTAAAAACAATTTCTATTAAAATCCCCCAATTTCAAAAAAAAATTAAAATTTAGTGATTTTATACAGATTATAAAGGTTCAATTAGTTTCTAAAAGATTGATTAATTCTCAGTTAACTTAATCTTATGATTAAATTAACTTTTGAAACTAACTTACTGGTTTATAATAAATATAAACACTTGTGAGTTTAACTATCAAAGTAGCTTTGAAAATAAATAATATTTCAAAGTAATAGCAGTGGAATATGAATTAAATGTATATAGTATGGATATAGATTTTAACTCAAAACACAAGAGTTAACCAAGAGTTTCAGTCTCAAGCCGAGACTTAGTCCTCTCAAAATTTATATAAATTGATCGATACCCTGGATCTGAGTTAACATCAGTGATCACACTATTCAGGTCAAGAGACCTCTACCACAGTTATACGTGGGATAACAACCAACAGCTCAAAGCTGTCCAGGTCACACTCGACCTCTACCACTATCCACAGTGGGAAATAAAGGATGTAAAGATTGTGAGTGAGGATTTACAAATCCTCCAGTTAAGGTTCAGGAGACAGTGTGTGTGTAAAAATTAACAGGCTACACACATTATTCGTAATGCAATTACTAAATCACTTAGAGCAAGATATAGAGTTTAGGAAGGCTCTAGTGATTGCAGTGCAGCTCTGGACTCGTTTGGATTTGATCAGAAATGGTTCTGAATCCTTCTCTGGTATTTGAATGAAAAATGGAGTATCGTTTCTTCTTTCAGTGCTTCCAGGTTCAGCTTGGTTATCGGCTCAGAAAATGAAGTGTTCTGTGTAGTTCTTCTTTAGGATAGATTGCTCTATGTATGCTCTGTGTTCTGGAGTCTGGTAGTAGTAGTAGTAGTCTTGTGAGTGCAAGTTCTCCAGTTGTTCTTGGCACGTTTGAGCTTGATCGCAAGTGTGTTCCCGTGTGCTCAATCTCTTCAAGTCTCTTGTCTTAATTCCCTTTCTCATGCATGTTGTCTTGTATGCCTTTATTATACTGGGAAGAAGGAATGATTATGCTTTTAAATCGTACTTGGTACGGTTCCCTAAAATGGAAACATAAATCATTTAATAACATTGAATGCATCAAAAGTAACAAATGTAGCTGTTACTGTAATAAACAAATAGGGTCGAGGATATAGGATTTGACTCCGCAGTTCATTATAGGTAGCCGTTTGTTTGTAGACTTGTACGGTTGACTCTGTGCATGATCTTCCATCGGTAGCTCTTCAAACTCTTATCGGTGGCTCTTATCGGTAGCTCTTATCGGTAGCTCTTATCGGTAGCTCAATGAACATAGTTCCATCGGTTTATCTTGACTTTCGGTAGCTCTATGCATCGGTAGATCTCTGTCCATCGGTAGCTCTGTGCATTGGTAGCTCTGTGCATCGGTAGCTCTGTGCATCGGTAGCTCTGTGCATCGGTAGCTCTGTGCATCGGTAGCTCTGTGCATCGGTAGCACTGTGCATCGGTAGCTCTGTGCATCGGTAGCTCTGTGCATCGGTAGCTCTTTTCATCGGTAGCTCTTTGCATCGATAGCTCTGTGCATCGGTAGCTCTTTCCATAGGTAGCTCTGTGCATCGGTAGCTCTTTTCATCGGTAGCTCTTTGCATCGGTAGCTCTGTGATACTTACACTTGACTGTCTTATGAAAAACACATCTAATTCACTTAGAATCATTTCAAAACTTATATAAACATGGATAGTCGAGATTAACATAAATCAGAAATTATTTTAACATTATTATTAACTTGATCATCGATTTGAAAGAATTAAAGTGTAGATCAACAGTAATTGTGAATATCATAATATATGAACACATAATTGGGATTGTCAAAACATATGAATACAGGATTGGGATTATCAAAACAAGTGAGGTCAATAGATTTCATTTGATAAATTATTAGTTTTATTTAACTAAATAGTTTTCAATGATTTTCATGGTTTTATTTAAAAGATAAATTTATAAATTTTAGAAATTAAATTTGACAAAATAAATTCATCACTTGAAAAAAAATATAAAATATAACTTAGAATTTTTTTTATTTTTCTAAAAAATTATTTTTTAATATATAGTGAAAAATACTGGTTTTTATAAAATTTCCATTTCTTTTCATTAAATAATAAAATATAAAAGTACCAAGCCAATTTTTATTTTTTTTAAGTTAAATAAGATTCATTTGATTAAAAAATAATCTATAAAATTCTATATGAATAAAAAATATATTTTTTATAGTATAATTTCATTTTTAGGTTTAAAGGTAAAATTTTGGAAAACAAAATTTCATTGTGATTGGTGCACTTATATTAAAAGTAATTTTTTGAAATTATCATAATTGAATTTTTAAAAATGGATTCCATGTTTATAGTCACGAGGTTTAAATTTATTAATAAGTTTAGTTTCATTTTTTTCATTATGAATAGTTATCACGGTAAAAACATTATCCACGATAAAGGGTAAATCGGGTTAATTATGGTAAAACTAAGTGATAAGGCCACAAAAAACTTATTTTAATTATAATTTCATGATGTTATTTCATCACCTATCACCTTTTATTATAAATTTTATAGTTTTACAAGAGCTTTCCCAAGATTAATAATTTATTATATTTAAAAATTTTGAAATATTAAAGGTGTGCCCCTCCCCTTACTTACGGAAAGGAACTTTTTGTACCTTATTCCTAAAACCTTTTAAGTAATCTAGATTATAATATCCAAACCCAAAAATATCTCCAAAATCCATCCCAACATCCTAGATTTTTTTTATTCTTAAAATACCAATCCTATAAATCTAATGGTGTAATACAAAGTGAGATATCTTAGAAGTATGAGTCATAGCGTTTTGGAATTTAGAGACGATATAAGGTTAGGGAATTTTATTTACATACTTATTTTATAGTATTATATATAAATATTCTTCTTTTATTTCTATGTTCTTGAAAATTTTCTGATAATGATATTATTTGTAATTCAATGGATTATAAATTTCATTATCATGAACCGTTGAATTTCACTTTAATTGTTCAAAATGGAATCTTTTAATCTTTAGAAAAAGCTATTATTTTTTTTTAAATGTGAAAAAATAATTCTTTTTAATGTAAATATATTGAAAAAAAAATCCCTTCATAATATCCATTATTATTTAAAAATTCACTTTTAAATGTTATTATGGTTATTTTATGTGAAATTATTCCTCCAAACATTTTATAAATTTTTTGTTACAAGAATGTTTTCTTGGAAATTGGAAAACAGTTTACATATTTATGAGATTAATGAAATGTTTTTTATATATTGACTTAAATTACCATTAAAGTAGTATTAATAATAAAATTTTAATCCAAATTATTTCTATTCATTTTGTGGTTCTTGGAAATTTTATTTGAATAAATGTTGATCTAGATTTTCCTCTAATAAACTGTGAGTTCAATATATCTCTCCAATGTATTGGGTAAATGATGGATTTTTCTTATTATATGTTTCTCTAAAGAGATATGAGAATTATCTAGTTTTTTGAATCAATTGAAAGGGTTAATTTAAGGGTTTTTTAACAATAATTTCCCAATTTACATATATGATATACATATAATGGTTTATAAAGGAAACATTTTCATTTAAAATGTTAATAAATGAGCTTATGTTTTTAATTAATGTTTATGACTATTATTTTATAAATGGGAATTTATTTTTTCAAAGATAGGTATTCATAAGTGTTTATATTATTTTAAATTCCCTTATGATTAATATTTTTGCATTAAGTTTTCAATTGAAATATTTAATAAAATCTAATGAGAAATAAAATTATTTTCAAGGAAAAGTAAACAAATATTTGAGATCAAATGTTTGTTTGGAAAAGGTTAAATTTTCATATAGATTTTTCAGGTACAAAAATTATGTAACATGTTTCCTTTCCTTTATCAACATTTCTATGAATTATTTTTTTCATACGAAATTTTCAAATCATTTTACATTGGGCTTACAGATGGGTCAAAATGTTAATAAATTCGGAGTTATAAATATGGAAGTTACCTTGAATGGGGAAAGTGTGTCTTTATAAAGAATGTCTTTTGTGGTAAAAGTGGCTTCTATGTTGAAATATTCACTTTTTATGTATTTTTTTACATAAATTTATAATACTATAAAAAACAACTTGTAAATATAAGAAAGAACTACTATTGTTATAAATCATGTAATTTTGGGTAATTTGTTTTATAGTTTGTTATATAGGTATTCCTTTATTCAAGGTCATTCTAAATCCATTTTCTGGTCGAGTAGAAATAAATATTTTTAGAGTTTTATATTTTATCATAATTATAAATTTTTCGATTTATTTCATTCAATTTGATAATGTCATATACGGGCACGTTGTTGTTCATTGAATGTGGATTACTTTTTAAGTGATTTTTATCCTAATATTTGAGGGACTTTTCATGATGATATATATTATAGATATTGGATGGATTAATATATAGTTAAAAAAATATGAATAATTTCTTAGAGTCTCTTATTAAATTGGTATATTTATAGACATAAGAAATAAATCAAAAACCCTGACATGATAAAAATCATTAATTCTTAGTTTTTATTATAATGTGGTCATTTATATTATTCCATGGTGTTCATGAAGAATGATATAAAATATCATTTAGAAAATATTTTTATGTTTATTATTTTACACTAGACTTATTATACATCGTGTGGTGATGTTTTAATAATTAAGAAATCATCAATGGGTTTTAATATGTTACTTAAAACATTATGTTAACATTGTATATTTCATAACTATAGTATCAAAGAGTTGGGTGTTTTTCAAAATTTAATACTTTTTAACATCAATAGTATCCTCTATTCATTCATGGAGTCATATATAATGGGATTAATGGACCTTATATTTTACATTGGTCAATAAACATATACTAGAAAAAACTATCACTATTTTTTTCCTCAACCTTCCAGGTGGTTCTAAAAATCCATTTGAAAGAGAAAAGTTGTAGCTAAAGAATTCATGTATTCCATTATTTGGTGGATTCCATTAGATGTTATAGTTCTCAATTTTTTATTACGGGGTCTCATTATTAATGTATATTATTGAATGTATAGTGAGGAACAAATTATTTTGTTTTTAATACCATTTTAAAATTTTATATCTCAGACGATATTGAGATTGGGTTTATATATTTCTTCCACTGAATTTCTGCATATAGTTATATAAAAAACACCATTAACATGATCACTTGTGTTAGCACATGGAAAATAGAATATATCAAAACTGTTAGTTTATAGTAGTGAAATAACATGAATTCAAATGTATCAATTACCCTTAAACATAGTAGATAATTAATTTGTTAGTGTTGGTATATTAGTATTTTATAAGAGATAAATTGAATTTTATGTCGATCATTGGGGATAGTAAGAATGTGTGTCTGGGTTTATTGAAAAATGGAGGTAATGTGACATTTATTTATAATCAAAGGTGGACGACATGTTATTTAATAAATACATTAAAGATATGTTTTCTTCATTTTTTGAAAATGGTTATCATATCAAATATCCAAGAAGTACTATTTATATAAAATTATATTTTTTAATTATTATCTTTTAAATATATTTGATATATATATTTTGTTTTATAGAAATAATATAAAATACAAGATTACTCAAATAAGAGAATGTAGAGGAAAGGAAACCCATATTAATTTTAAGGGTTACATCCCATGTTATACCACAAATATCCATAATGATGTGTGTCTAAGCGAAACTAATTTATAGAAGGGTTGTAGATTGGTATTAGAACTTCAGTTTTGAGGATTAAATATTTTTAGGCAAGGCCGATAAAGAAGTAATACATAATTGAATATTAACAGATTTTCTATAATATAAGATTTTAATTTTAAATTCAGGATTATAGATAAATTAAAATTAAATATTGGAAAATGTATCTCAAATAGAGACACTATACCATAATGATGTATGAGTAATAGAATTAATTTATAATTAATAACATCACAATTATACATAGTGATATAAGATTCATGTGAAATGGTGAGATTTTTTCTTATATCTTCTCTCTTAGTAGATCCCCATGACATATCCCTTTCTATAAAATTTTATCTTTTGATGATGTTTTTTTATTATATTTTCTATTTGAATGGATGTTATTTCATAATTTAATGTATTTTTATTATATTTTATAAAAAATTAAAATTAATTCTAGTTTAGAAATATTGTATAAGAAAATTCTTATAAAAAAAGAAATCATAATGAAAAAAAGTTCCCTAAACCATAAAAGCAATGTATACTAATACCTTGCACCCTAATAATAGAGTGACTACATGAAACACAAATATAAAAGGCAATGGATGGAATAAAGTAGCACATGTAGAAAAAATGAGCAAACAATTATTCTCTGATGACTCCACATGATATCCTTCTATCAAAATCAAACCAAAACCTTCATATCTAAAAACTTTTATACTCATATTCAACCCATCTCAAAATTTTCAAATAAAATTATCAAAATGATACTTATACCTTAACAGTATGCAGTTTAAACAATTAAAAGATTCTAGAAGACTATTAAGAAAAATTAATCAAGTTTAGACTCTTTAATATTGTCTTTTAACTAATAAAAATCTAATTGATGAGGTATAATAATACTATAGAACAATATTACCATGAAAATGGAATATATTTATATAAAATAATTTAAATAAATCATCCTGTTTAAAACAAAAATAAAACACCACAAAAGATTTTGAACACATTCTCGTTATAAAAATTATCCTCCATAGAACTCATAAAAAACTAAAAAACAATGAACATACTCACTTAACCACAACATTTATTTCACACTTCACTATGAATTTCAACAAATCCATAAGATATAGAGATCAAATGATTCAATATTCTTGTGATAGAAAAATATTAATATAGTAGGATTTAGGACAAATAAAGAGGTTTTGAGATGAGTAGAAACAAAGAGACAATAACTGGTTATGACACCCTGAAATTATAATATATTATTACCTTTAAATAATTAATTTTTTTTTGATATCAGGCTCTAAAATGACAATGAACATAAATGAGACTATGATATATTTTGACAAAATATAAATATGACCATTAAAACCTAGCCATTAAATTAGCTAGAATGAATATGAATAACCTGTTTATGAAATCTATCTCTATTGAAGATAAGTACTAATACTAATATAAATTCAATTCAATTTTTTTACCTAAAATAACTAATAAGAACTTTTATTAAATAGAAAATACTTTTTCTAAAAAATTTCGTTTTATGCAATATGAATTTTTATTTAAAATACATATGAATAATAATGAACATTAATTTTTCAAATTAATAATTGGTTACACCAATTTAATTCATAATTAAAATCAAAACATTTAATTTTTCATTTTTCATTTTTTAATAAAAAGGGTTTTTCATTATCTTTTATGATTTTATGAAAATTTGAATTTATTAATTTTGGAGTTTCAAATTATTAATGTGAACATCATTTTTGAATTCCACATAATAAAATTATTTAATATGAATTTTATTTAGATTTTTATAAAAAGGTTCGGTCTTATTCAAAAAATATAGCATTTCTAAAAATTATAATTTCCATGATTTTATCATTATGTGGGCATAGTAAAAAATATTTAAAAAGCATTAAGGTAATCTTATATTAAATTAAAGATTTAAATTTTCTAATCTCAACTATTATTTTAATATATATACCTATGTGAGTCATTTTAATAGAAAATTAAAAAGATACTTTAATATATAATTTGATTTTAGTCTTTTCATGGAATTAAGTCTTTTTCATATTAAATTTCGTGTTGGATTCTGATGGAAGCCTCATATCATTTATCAATTTTATCATAAATAAATTTATATAATTAAAACCAGTATCGAGGATAATTTTTTCTTATATAATATATATATTTATTTATTTTTAATTAAATCTTAAATCATTATTTTTAAAAAAAATTGTTTTACTAGATTAACTGTTATTAGATTAAAATTAAATCTTCACCCATTTATAAATTTTATTTTATAAAATAGTTTTAAATTTTAAAAATATAATTATAAAATTATGTTAAAATCCATTATTAATCATTATATTCAATTACTAAATTACTAAGGTTATAAATTAATTACCAATGTAAATGTAGGTTTGTGTAAAAGGGTAAAATTTACAAAAATAAATACTTGAGTCACTCAATAATGCATCAAGAAGGATAATTTGATGTTATTTTAAAGATAAACACAATTCCATATCATGTTTTCCCATTTTTTGTTCTTTTAAACTTGGGTAATAACCGTACATTATTGAAAATGTATGGGTTACTCCCAAAACTACCTATTCCTTCACTTTTAAAAGGGTAAAACCTTCACCACTCAAGAATCACCTCCGATTAAAATTTATCCTTTAAAATATTCAATTTTATTCTCCCTATAAACCAATCACACAAAAAATATGATTATATTCATTCAAATTGATCCTACAACCTTTAAATTCTAGGATACTTACATTGAAAATTCATCTCCCCGGTGTGATTATTATCAGCTACATTGTTTTTCTTATTAATTATATTTTATTATAAACTTATTATTAAAAAAATATAAATATATTCGTGTCATTTATATTCTTAAATATTAATATATTAAGGGTAATCCCATTTTTTATTAATATGCCCAATCTTTTAAGATAAAAAACTCTTTTTTGTGCATTATTTAGACCCCTACCTCCATGACATAACATGTATCTTTTTACTTCACTGACTTGAAAGTATGGATATAATTATATTATTAAATCATAAATAGTATTTTTATGATATCCTTAAGGTTATTTCATAAATAATTCTAGAACATATTAATGATACGATCAACAAACAATCTTTATCAGTTTAATCGTTTAAAATAAGTGTTCTAATAAGATAATCTATTATACAAATTAATTAAAATTTTCATATCCCTTAAAAAATAAAACAATTCCTTATAATTATTATTTATCAAAATAATAAACACTAAATAATATAAATATTCAAATGGTTTAATAATATTACAAAAAAAACATTCTTCATAATCATTCATTAAATTAGGGTATTTCATGTTTTGATCTATTTAACATTATAATTGAATTGAAATATGAATTTATATCATGAATTTATATAGGAAAATAATTAATCATTTAATATGATATAAGTAATTAAATAATGTTTTTTGGGATTTATTATGGTTATAATAATATTCTCATTTATCAATAAAACTCACTTCGATCATCAAGAATTAAAGAAGCAATCTTGTTATTGATTTTATCTTCATTGATAAAGAATATGAAACTCATTAAAGGAGTTTAAAACATCATAAATAATTATAAAACATCACTAAAAGTAACATTAATAAAATAGTAATTATGATATTTTAAATTATTATGAACACTGACATCTCTATTGATAAATAATTACAAGCATTTAAAACATTAAACAGCCAATGTGGAAAATCAATATAATTCATATGGGTAATGAATTTTATAAATATTAAAAATGGTAATGGATATGATTATTTTTAGTAATTAAGTGAAAAATAAATATATATTTATTATATTAGAGGTTAAATTACATTCTAGGAATACATGATAAGAAGTAAGGGTTTCATCTCAAATTTTCCTACTTTGATTCAGACTTTCTATTATTCATCCATTTTCTTTTTATAGGTTATATACATCATATTATTAATTATATTTTAATAGTAAAAATTTGTGTTCATTTAAAAGATAATTTTTTAAGGATTTTTATTCAAATGTTTTTAATCTTGTAAGGGATTCGTATCAAATTCTCCTCTTTGAAACATGTTTTGTAATTTACAAAAAAAATAATTTTTCTTTCATATATACATCTTATTTGATCTATCATGTAATGAATAATATATTCTTTCTTGTGTTTTAAGTACAATTTTAATATCTCTACTTCAATTGGTTTATATTAAAGTGTTATTTAGTCCCCTAAGGTTTTTTGGGACTCAATTCTGACACTTTGAGACCAGTTACATTCTATAAACCACATTCCCTCTATATAGTGTTCAATTGATTTATAATTCCACGAAATTTATATAATTTATTTCCAGTAAATTTATAGGAAAATAAATTTTACTTATTTAAGAGTTTATTAAATCATTTTTTCCTCATAAAAGTGGGTTTTGGGTAACTTAACTTTCATTAATTGATGTATGATTGTTCCTTGAACTTATTTCAAATAATCTGGGTGTATTCTACAATTTAACTATATTATGTTGTATTATATCATTTTATTTGTGGATATAAATTCGTACCACATAAAAACTTTGATAATTATTTCTCACTTCATGGGATATATTCTTCTGAATCCATGAACTTTATTACTTCGAATGGATTATGATCAAGTTATTATTGTATTGGACTAGATATATATTCATTATTATATGCAGTGTGAAAATTTCACTTTACATAACACATATTGGATGATTATCACCTAGAAAGTGAGATATTTTTTTTAAAGGGGATAAATTATTTGGATTCATTAGGTTTTTATTCCAATACAGATGATTGTGGTCATGTTAGTTATGTATTGTTAAACTATCCACCTTTTTTCTCCAGATATATATTTTTTATTTTATCTCTTTTATTGACATTTGAAAATAATTTTATTCCAATTTATATTATTATTATTCAATTGACTATGTGTTTTTATCTATAACTCTTCTTCTTCTAGATGGGTTTTTATCAGGGTTTGAATTTTATTGACATGGAGGAAAGTATTTGTGTTCTATATGTTTTTATTTCAATAAAGATTATTATTTAACTAGTTAATCATGTATTTTTTATTTATTTTCTATTTTGGTCAATGAATTGTACATAAAAAACTTACAAGTGGTTCCTAGAATTATATATCCCCTCATTGAATCTATATATATCATGATATAAATATATTGGGTTTTGTTTTATCCCTCTTCCTAGAACAGAATTGTGAGTTGGAATAAGGCCTTAGTAGTAACATGTCTTGATTGTGGTCTCAACAAAAAGTAATGATTCTCTTAAAAAAATCCCTAATATAAGGTTTTTAATTTATGATTATTTGAATTCTATAAATATGTGATTATTATTATTATCCAAGTTTTAATTAATTTTCATGGATATATAATAATTTTATTTTCAGGATTATTATGGATTTATTTTTTATATATTCTTACTGTAATGTTTATTCATATTTTTTCTATGATTTTAGTGGATATATATTTCACTTATTGAGTTTTTGAGATCACCTCATCTTATTTTTCTATTACCCTATGTTATGGACAAAAGTAGTATAGGTGAATTTTTTTTAAGGATAACACATTTCATAGAAATTTTAGGTGGAGTTAAATAATTAATATGGTTTATGTAGTTTCATATTTAGTGGGAAAATTTCCCATTTTGTATAAAGAAAATGGGAATTATCATTTTTTTTATGATTGAATATATCTCTAAAACTAAAAAGATCCTTTATATATATTATATGAAATGATAATTTTGAATTAGTAATTAAGTATGGTTATATATAGGATTTTACATCACGTTTCAAAGTGAGTATGTAAGTATATATTTATAAGCACTAGATCTGTGTATGTGATTTTGGGGCATTGAAATTAGTATCAATAGAATGGTTAAAAACATTGGAGATTATGATGTTTATTATTGATAATTTGAGGACTGATATGTTCTGTTAGAACATAATAATGAATAGATAAGACTTTGGAATATTATATAATTTAATTTTAAAGAAATGATTAATATTTTATTTGGGGATTATGAAAAATAAAAGATCAATGAAAATTCTAAATATAAGTATAAGTATTGGATAAAAACATGATGTTTTGTTAAAGTATAATTATGTGTTTTTTTCTAAAAATACATCCCTTTATGTATACTAGAAAGTGGATGTGTTTGTGAGAGGGATACACCTTGATGTAATCACCCTAGAAAGGGTTGGTTAAGAAATGAATCAATCATCACTTTAAAAGAAAATGTGTGATTTTAAGACTATAAAAAAGAATATAAACTCATGGGGATATGATTTGGTTAATAACACTCTATTAATTATATATTATGAAGGATATATTTTCTAATTAAATTATAGTGTTAGGTTAATAAGTACAATAGAATCTAAATTAATGAAAATTATATTTAACTAGATATTTCAAAGGTTTAAATGAATGTGTCACTAGATAATACATTTTAGGACTGAGTTTTCATATATATATGATCATTAATATTAATTTTTTTGATATCCGTTTTGGGTTTTAGTATTTGTTTGAAACGGGATCATGTGAATGAATTTGAGAAAGATATATACCTAGAAACCATTGTGACTTATAATAAAATAAGGTGGAATATATAAATTGTTAGAAATATTAGAATATTTTTATTATGGGGAAAAAGGTTAGTTTCCTTGTCTCACCTAAGTAAGTAAGATTGATATTTTAAAAATCATCAAGATCTTATGTATTTTTATTAGTGATAAATATTTATTGATGATATTATATATTATTTAAAAATTTATGAGGATTATTTGAAACATCTATGGACTATTCTGCATTAGTTATACATTAACGGTTTAAAAACATATATTAAAGGGTTTCAATAACCTTGTAAAGTGATTTTAGGTCATTTTTTTATATTTTGGGGTAACAATTAGAGAACACATGATTGCAGTATGGGTAACTCATAAATTTAATTTACACATGGTGTTGGGATATTAATGGTTGTTTTGATTTTTGAAAAAGTATGTAATATAGTAATTTTTATCATTGGGATTCAAAACTGACTGGTGATGTTTTTGGATAGTATTATTTCATTTTTTAGATTATGATATACATTTAATAGTGTGGGACCTTATTAAAAATTGGTTAATACCATTTGAGGGTTAAAGATACATTAAATTTCTAGTGTAATACATGATCTAGTTGTGCCTTAATGTATTGGATATGAAAAATGGTTTAAAGAAATGTATGTTATTGAAAATATATGATTAGGTTATATATATACATGGGTATATAAAAGTTGGAATGAATAATGTTTTTTAGTTAATGATATGTTAGATTTTTTTAGAATATATTTCAGTTATTATTAGGTTTTGAATATTTTAAATAAGTTCCTGATGATTCTTTTTCTCTATTTTAGTTATTAGGTTAATAAGTACGAGAGAAGCCTAATCAAAATAACCTAGACTTAACAAATAATAATATATGTAAAAATAAAAGTGATATAAGTTAAACCAAGTCTGATAAAAGTTGAGTGGTAAGAAATATATGTCAACTTTATTGATATCACTGGGATAAATTTTCCTATGGTTACTTATGATAAAAATAATATAATTATTGTCACTCATGATTACTGTTTTAGTTTTAAAAATTATTGGAACTTGAAGAAACCATGGTTTGATAGACATTGTAGAGATTACATTGAAAAAGGAGCCATAAAAGTGGGAGATGGATTAATAAACCTCGTGATTATCCCAAATTGACTATCATGAAATATGATAAACGATCTGAAAATTATTTTTGTCACGAAACAAAAAAGAATATTAAGATGGATTCTCACAAATTATCACATGATAAAAATGATGATTTAAATAATATTCAATTTCTTATAAGTCAAATATGTGGGAAGAAACCTGGGTGAAATTTCATTAAAGGTACATGTTAATTATATAAGTGTGGATTTTATGGTCATCAAACTCACAAGTGTAATTAAAATATAAAAGCTACAAAATTTTGTTTCTTAAATTTCAAGAGAGTTTGGAATTTTGCAACTTAATTTATAAGACCATTTGAAATAAATTTAAGTAGTAAATTATATAATATTATATTATATAAAAATATTTATCTCTATATAAAATGTTTTGTAATGATATATAAATGACTAAACATGTCCAAAAATAATTAATGTTATTAACACCCATTGGCCATAATATGCTATAAATAATTGTTGTATTCATGATAGATAATTATAATAAAGATTATAAAAGGGATATATTTTTGATTTAGTTTATAAAACAGTATATCATGTTAGATATTTGTTTTTTATAGGAGTTTATAGTATCATAAACAATTTAATGAAAAATATTGACGGATTTTTGTCTCAATTTCATTTTCATTGGGACATTGTCTGTATTACATACCTATTTTTATTTAAGTAGTGTGTATAAAACCTTATTGACATGTTTTATAAAGAATTATTTAGTTATTAATTAGATTTGAATTTAAATTTCCTTGTTATTCCCATTTAACAGTATTTATTTAAATGTTTCACAAGTCCTTAGGGTTTATTTTTAACTTCCTTTATTAAAATTGAGTCCTCTGAAAAGTGATAATATATATTTTTAATGTTTATGTAAATTAATTGTAAATCATTTATAATTTTAGTATACTCTAGATATCATTTATAAATTTAAATTTATATTTACCGTGTTTTAAATAGTACTTTCATAAAAGGAACTCACATTCACAGGGATCTTATCTGACCATGGGAGATTCACACAAACTACCATGTTGGCAAGCCCATCTAAAACCATGTTATCACCCAAAAAGACATGTGTAACAATGAATTTGAGGCCCATGATCATATTCATGCATTCCATCCATTTAATTATTAGTCTCCATGAGATATCCATAACACCATTCCTAAAAGACACTTTTATATTTTTTCTTTAACTTCACCAAACTAGATGATTTCTAAAGTTTCTGAAATAGTATTCTTACAAGTTCTTACTTAATTTGGAACTAATTTGTCATTATATATGCCTATTTTTTCTTTTTAATTTACAAGTATGATTTAAATCTATTTTTTATGGACACATTTATGATATTCCCATTTTTAATCCTTTATAACATGATTAAGATACCAATTTCCCTCCATGTTTGACCCTTATGTTTATCCATTATGTTGTATTATTCATGTGGAACACTAATACCCAAACATGTTATGATGGGTGCACATAGATAGTGATCTAATACATTGGGTAAAGATTTTGTCTCACGAGACATCATGTTGGGACAGAGTGAACATGATTCCTTTACAGTAATTTGTCCACCATGTGATATAGTCTTTGTTATTAGAAATAACTCATGTTTATTTCATTTTGTAGGTTTCTATAAAATTACAATGATATCATGATTCCATGTTCTATATTTTATGATTCCATATGTTTATTCATGTTCCATTCACTTTTGTGTCATCAAATTATTCCCTTAAATCCATGAGATTCTCCTTATTTTATGTGTATTTCTTTATTGTGATTTTATATAATCCCTTTTATTTATGTATTCCCCAGGTTATCCTATGTTTATTTACGAGCTCAAAAGAAGTTAGAATCCCCTTATTATTTATTAATCTAATTATTTTCTATTATATTTTCATTTTTTCTATTTTATAACCCTATTCTTATGAACTCACTAGACATTACGATCCATGGTTTGTATTTTATGGTTATTTATACTTAAAATCATGTAATAATAGGTGTAAAATTATAGGTCCATTATATTAATATTACACATAATTAAAACTAACTCTTTCTTGATGTATTCATATAAAGGAATGTTTTATAATGATTCTTAAATCGGAATTTCAATGTTGAGCTTTATAAACAAAATTATAAACATTCATTTTTTTCTCTTAAATCCTCCCATTATTCATCCTTTTTGGAAAACATGGTGGTAGTTTTTATAATTTTAGAGAATTTTATCACACCTTCATCTCATAATCGTTTTCTTTTTCCATTATTGTTTAATTTTATTTATTGTTTTTTATATTTTTTTATATTGTCTCATTTTTTTAGTGATTCCCCCTATTTTTTCCACAACTCAAGGTTATATATTTCAACTATCCACTTGGGTTTATTTACATATCATATATTAAAAAATCCTCTTACTCTCTCAATTATTTGATTTGTAATCATCATAACTCAAAATTCATTATTTCTCAATGATTAGAAATGATTTTTGGAATAATATTTTAAATAACAATGGAATACCTTATACTCTTTACTTTTCAAAAAGGTAAATAATATAGTGAAAGTATATGGACTGAACAAATGTAAAATAATAAATAATGTAGTATAGGGGTTATGAATTATTCCTAAAGCAATATTTTCCAAAAAAACATAGGGAAATTCAAAATGAGTCATCAAATATGAATCTTCAACTCCCAAGTCAAAGAGTGCTTCTATAATTAGATTGATCTCTATATAGACATGGGATATAAGATGTTGTATACTATATAAAGAGAGAAGATATTATAACCATCTATAAGTAAATATATAACATTGTGTAATACCCTTACTATGTAATTGATGTACAATTTATATGTAATTTGTTTCAATATATAGTTTTTTTCAAACATTCATGCAATTATAGAACAGCTATAATAATAAAGGCTCTATATTTACATTACAAGGAAATTAAATTTCAATAACATTTCAAAAACACTTGATAACTTCAACTATAATATTTATAAAAACACCATCATTGCCTACAAGGCCTAATATTCCCTTTTATTAACTATGAATATTCTATATGATCCAAATTTACAATGTATTCTTCCAAAAAATTGAGACAGATCCCCTATAGATTTTAGCCTTTCCTTGGAGACCAATTCTATTAATAATTGATGTACATGGAATGAGTTGTAAGAACTCAAAATGTTAAACTTGTTGATACCTTAGATGGATAAAATTATTTGAGAAATAGTAATTTTTAGATATAAATATTTATATCTATGCTTAATAGGGGTTCATTGATAAAAAAGTTTATAAAATAATTAGCAGTATAATCCATAAAAAATATTTTAACTTGAGATATAAATATATATTCTACCATGATAGTATTACTACAGTGTAATATTCAACCATCAAGAGTAATTTTAAAGATATCACTAATGAAATGAAACATAGAACTTAAAATTTTATAGTTCACAAATGGATGATCAACACTCTCCTAATCAGATTTTTAATATAAGAATATGGTGGCCACAATTTTACCAAATGGCTTTAGATCAATTTTTGTAGGCATCTTACCATGATCCATTATATAGAAAATATTATCAATTGAGGAGGAATCTATTACATTCCAAAATATTTTATATTCTTACAAAGAAGTGTAGTTTATTTATTGTAATATAGATAAAGAAACATATTTCTAAATATTCCATTCTTTCTAGATCAAAAAAATAAAATCCTCGTTGGATATAAATTTATATTCATTGATAGTATGCCTAATATTGTTAGGAAAATTATTAAATGATTGAGCCAATTTATCCATTATAGGAATAACAATGTCTACAATATTAGATTTTTATTAAGGTTATGTAATGGAATTCTAATCCAATTTTTCTTAAAATATTTTACATAATAATTCACCGAGACAAATCATCATTAGTATAATATGATGGATTAATAATTTTCTCTCTATATCGACTAGATATTATATTCCATGTATAATTCAAGACCCTTATTAATAATATTAAAAACATTTATTCAAAATAAAATTAGTGTTACCTCTGATAGATAATATTATCCTCATAAAGTGTAACACCCTAATATTTTTTTAAATATTTTTTTCCAAATGAATTTAATATTTAGATACTTTTCCCTTCACAAAAAAATAAATATAAATTTTGTTAAATAAAATCACTAAGTTTGGATTTTGGATCACAAAAAACCAAGTTAATCTTTCACTTCATAGAACACTTATATTATATCATGGTACATGAATCAAAATGTTTGGTACATATTACAAACTATGTCGATTTACTTTGATAGTTTATGTTACATGAAATATTGTTTTTTAGAGAACATAAATATACTATTAATATTGTTATCAAAATATTTTTTTATTTACCACTTATCCATTGGAAAGGATATTATGATTATAATTAAAAAAATTATAAAAATATGATCTACACATTTATATAAACTGAATCTTTTGGTTATCAATTATTTAAAAATGAAATTAAGAACTGTTTGAGAATGAAAAACACTTTTTCTAAGAAAACTATTTTTCTATGTACAGACACCATTTTATCTCAATAAATTAAACAAGGCAATTTTGATAAAAAAATTAATAAAATTTGTATATTATATAATAAATCAAATATTTTTGACACTCATTCAATATATTCTATAAATATAAGATTATAATAAATCCATTTTTATGAATAAAAATATCTATTTTTTAAAAAGGAAATTTTAAAGAATTTTAATAAAGATCCCATTTTCAATATAATTTTTGACACTTATAATTTTTTTTGAATAAATTAACTTCATTTTTAAAATTGGGATTTAAAAATTTAGTTTTTGTTAATTTTTTCTATTTTTTAGAAAATTTTCATACTTTGATGAATAAGGAACAATATTAAATTCTAATTCAAAATTTTTTTTCGTATAATTTATATATATAGATGAATTATATTTTCATTTGGTTATAAATTATAATTTTTCATTACGTTTTAATTACATATTTAATAGTATGTTTTAATTAAGATTCTGACGTATTGATTTACTTAAACCTACGTGATAGTGTTTTTCATGATACCAATACCAGTAAATATATGATACCGTTTATTATGATACTCATATCGGTAAATATGTGATACTGTTTTTCATGATAACTATACTGGTAAATATGTGATAACTTTTTTCATGATACTGATACTGGTAAATATGTAATACAATTTTTTTTATGTTGGTACCCAAAATAATGATACCATTTTTCTCAGTCGAATTTTCATTTTCTTAAGAATATTTTTTTTTATAATGTTAGAGTTGTTGAATGTGTCATTCCAATATTATCGTATTCTAAGTATTCTTATACTTAACATTTACCTTAAACTTGGCATTGTTTATTATACATGAATCGATGTCATACAATTTTTTATAAAATAACCATTGTCTTTTTAACATGTGTCTAGGTCCCTCTGAAATTTATGGAAAATATGATCACTGGAGTGGAGATGACTATTGAGACGTTTTTTCTATAAATATGTGATTATTTGAATGATCCATGTATGATTATAGTGTAAACTTCGTTGATGAACATTGAACATAAAATAGATCAATGTTTGTAAAGTAATTTCTTGAGAGAGAGGCTCTTACAACTCTTAGTGATTCATGGGGATGCCTGGAACAACTTGTTCAGGCTTGTAAAACTTGTTTAGACTTAATTTTTATTGGATCTGATCATACTAGTCATGGGATTCTGTGTTTGGAATATAGAGGTTCTGATTTTCTTCTAAATCGAGGGCTTGCGGGGATAGCAAGATAGATATTGATCTTCAGATTGATGGCTTACATGGTTTTGGGTAAGGAAAAATTTCTTGAATGTATAAATCAAGTAACCTTTATCCAAGGTTGTTGGATACCCTTCTCTTTGGGTTAAAATAATCATATTGTTACTTGTTTTCAATTTCAATTTTTTTATTTCGCTTATTTTTTAACTTTATTAATGTTAGAAAGTAAAACATTCTTATACTTTCTAATTCTATTTCTCTGATTATATTATAGATTCTATTTACTTTATGCTAAAAATTTTTATTTTAAAAAATAATTCTTAAGTTTTTATCTTAAGGTTGTAAAGTTTAAGAAAATTGTTCTTTAAGAGGGTTTGTGAATTTTGATTAACATTATTAAAGTGAGTTTTCTTAAAGTTTAAATCTACCCTTAAGAAACATATTTCCTTAATGTTAAGAAACTTTCCTTAAGATAGTTTTATACCAACATTAAAGGATAAAAAGTGATTTTAATAGTATACAATTCACCCCCCTATGGTATTTGAGAATCTCATTATACATATTTGATCCCATAATTGGTATCATAGGAGGTATCTTAAATATGTATATTCACTTATATATTTTATTGATCAAGATTTTATTGTTTTCAAATCCTTTAAATTTTTTATCCTTATTTACAATCTTTTACTAATAACAATCTTTGTGGAAAGAAATTTTCTTTTGCTATGAAAGGAATTCATGTTGTATCCCTAGAAAACCTCAATCCTACTAAACCACCGATTTTCGATGGACATGATTATGAGTGCTGAAGAGAATTAAAGAATACCTTTGTGATAAGAACATGTGTATACAACTACATTATGTTAACTGGAGATTATAATATTCCTGATAAGGAACATAGAACCTTTACTAATCCATAAAAGGTGGAATTCCAACTAAACTTTAAGTTACGAAATACTTTGATTTGTTCCATGACTAGAAATATATACAGTAAAATTTCATCTTGTGAAGCCGTTAATAGCATTTGTAAGAAGCTTTAAGTAACTCGCTTTGGAATTTCTAAATTCATTTAAACTAGAACAGCTATGCTCAGAGATAAATATCATGGTTTCTATTTTCTTTATGGAGAACCCATATGTAAGGTACAACAAAGATTCATGACTATTTACAATATCTTACAATCAATGGGTGAGAATGTTTTAGATGATGAGATTCATTTAGACAAGATTATAGAAATCATGCCTAATTAATGGGAATCCAATAGGAAAGCTATAGATGAGAATAGAAAAGTTACTCAAATTTCTTTTGATGAACTATTTAGAACTCTTCTCCAACATGAAACCAGAATGAAGAAATATGCAGATAATATTAAGAAGAATAATGGAAATAGAGGTGTTTCTTTTATAACTACTTCAAATAATATGAAATGAAAGACTCTTGAGACAGTTACATGATCTAAATCTAAGAAGGTTGTTATTTAATCTGAATCTACTGAATGTGAAGCTTCAAAAAATCAGTTAGAAAATATTTCTTATAGAATGAACAAGATTTTTGGGAAAATGAAATTTCAATATAGATACAAAATGAAAGATGGAAAAAGATAATAAATTTGGATAATTGACATGTTTTGGATACAGAATAATCGGTCATATTAGACCTAATTGTCCCTTGTTTATGAAAGGATACTAGAAATAAAGGAATTCTAAAAGGAACAAGAAGAAGTTCTACAAATCAAAGCATAAGAAAGACTTGAAACCCAATGAAACTTGGATTGAAAGTGGTGGAGACTCTTCTGATGATTCTTAATAATATGAATCTTCTAAGAAAAATAATTCTGGTCTAATAGCCAGAGCTCCATTTCAAAATCGTTGTCTTATTGGTTCAGGTAGGAACTATTGAATCCTTAACCAATTTTTCTTTAAGTGAAAATTTTCCTGATAAAGTCTTCTCTTTAGATGAATAATCCAACTCATCAGACAACAATAATTATTTTCCTTCCTATGAGGAAGTTTCTAGATTTTATAATTTTTTTGAAATGAGATATTTGTAAAGTGTCTGGGAAAATTGAAAAAGAAAATTCTAGAGAATTTATTTTAACAAAATAAATTTTAGATCTTACAAACGATCTTGATATGAAAATGATGTTTTAGAAAATCATTCTATGAAACTTGAGGAGGCTGATTCTAAGAAGGATAAACTTTATAAGGATCATGAAATTATTATTTTGGAAAAATATGATTTAGAGGATAAACATAATTCTAAATCTATTGTTCTGTAATATTATAATTTAGTCATGAAACTAAAATCTGAAATATTTGCCTTGAAGAATCATCTTGAAAATTTTACTTCTCATAATGAAAATTTCAACAAAATGTATTCTCAAATCAGACCTCATGGTAACAAAAAAGGATTAGGTTATTCTCATATAAACAAGACTTTAGAAATAATTATTTTGTTCCTCCAAGAGATCACTTTTTCACTAAATGTCAATGTAATGGACATTGGAAGAAGAATTATACTTTAAATAAAGTCCAATCCCTTGGGTTTCATAAATCATACTTTTCTAAACCAATGTGGATACACAAGATTTTATTATCTAACAATTCTAGATACAAACATGTTTGGATTTCAAAAACCTAACTCTTCCCTTTTCAGGATAATGAAGGAAGTAAAAACAACATATGGTATATAGATAGTGGATGTTCTCAGCACATGATTGGTAACAAAGACTATTTCAAAAAGATTTTAAAGACTAAAGGTGGAAAATTATCCTTTTGGGATAACACTCAAGAAGAAATTTCCAGTATATGTTACATTATTCTTCGTGGTAAAGCTATTATTTAAAATGTTCTTTTGGTAAAAGGCTTTAAGAACAACCTCATTAGCATAAGCCAATTATGTGAAGAAGGTTACCTTGTGAATTTTAGAAATGATAAATTCTTAGTTCAGAATTCCAAGGATGAGTTTATTCTCCCTACCCTTAGGGATGAGAATGTGTACACCTTAAACCTAGAAGACCTTAAAAGTCAAGATCTAACTATCCTTAGTGAATTTTAATATCAATATTGGATTTTTATTAGAAGACTAGGACACTGTTACTTAAGGAATTTTATTAAACTTTCTAAGAAAGAACTTGTTAAGGATCTACTGGAACTATGGTTTGATTCCTCAAAAGTTTTTGATCCTTGTCAATATGGGAAGAAAAAAACCTAGCATTAAATCTATAAGTGAAGTTTCAACTTATGATGCCTTATAGTTGGTGCAAATGAAATTATTTAGTCTGACAAAAACTAGAAGTATTGGATGCAAATACTATGTGTTGGTCACAGTTTATGATTACACTAGATTTACATAGGTATAATTTCTTGAAAATAAATATGAAGCTTTTTATTATTTCAAAAACAATAGAGATCACGTTAAAAATGAGAAAACCCTACCTTTGATAACTATTCATAGTGATCACGGTGGAGATTTTGAAAACTCAGACTTCGAAAGTTTTTGTAGTAAGAAATGTATTACCCACAACTTTTCATCTCCAAGAACTCCTAAAAAAATGATGTTGTTGAATGAAGAAATTGTATTATTCAAGAGATTAATAGAACCATGTTGAGTGAATTTTCTATAGTAAAACATATTTGGGATGAAGTTGTAAGTACTTCCAGTTACACTATAAATCAATTTTTAAATAAGACATTTTCTTAATAAAACACCTTACGAGTTATGGACTGGCTGAAATCCAAATATTTCTTACTTCAAAGTTTTTGGTTTCAAAGTATTCATCTTGAATACTAAAGATAACTTAAATAAATTTTCACCCAAATCTGATAAAGTAATTTTTATAGGTTACTCTTCTAATTCTAAGGCACATATATTTTTTAATAAAAAAACTTTTACGATGGAAGAAAGTGTACATGTTAAATTTGATGAACCAGATCCTTTTTTAACAACCTGAACTTATTTCTATATAATTTCTAAAACTAATCATCAATATTTGACAAGTGATATTTCAAATAAAAAAATTTAGAAAAATATTTTAGAAACATTTACTCTTGAATATTTTCTACCCTATGTTGATGAACTAGTATTTCCAAACCCAATTCAGTTGTTAATTAAGAATCATCCCAGTGATAATATCATTGGTAATGTTAATCAACCAGTAAGAACTAGAAATTATTTAAACAATAATGTTTAACATGATACTTTTATTTCCCAATTTGAACCAAAGACTCCTGAAGAAGCCTTTGGTGATGAATATTGGATAAAGACCATGCAAAATGAACTCAACGAATTCATAAGGAATCAAGTTTGGAACTTGGTTTAAAACCCTAAGGAAACTTGTATTATTGGAGTCAAATGGGTTTTTAGAAAAAAATTCAATGAAATTGAAATTATTGTTTGAAATAAAGAAATACTAGTTGATAAAGGCTTTAGCCAACAAGAAGGAATAGACTATGAACAAATCTATGCTCCTGTAGCAAGACTTGAATCTATCTATATTCTATTATCTTTTGCAGCATTCTTTAACTTAAAACATTATCAAACAGATGTGAAGTGTGCTTTTCTCAATGGTTATGTACAGGAGGAGGTCTATATAGACCAACCCCCTGGTTTTGAAGATACAAAATTTTCTAATCATGTTTACAAACTTACCAAATCTTTATATGGATTTAAACAAGCCCCTAGAGCTTGGTATGATAGAATTTCAATATTGTTTCTTAAAAATAACTATGTTATGTGAACCAATGGTCCCACCCTTTTTAGTAATAAAGTTAATAAAGATGTTTTGATTGTTCAAATTTATGTTGATGACATTATATTTGGATCAACTATGCAATCCTTAACTGATCCCTTTGCGAATTATATGAAATTTGAGTATGAGATGAGTGTGATGGGTGAGTTAACATTTTTTGGGTTTTTAAATTTCTCAAAAACCATAAGGAACATACATATATCAACATAATTATATCCACGATTGATTTAAGAAGTTTGAGTATGACAACACTAAAAGTATAAGTACTCTTATCGAAACCTCTAACACACTTGATATTTATGAAGCAGGGAAACCTGTGGATCAAACATCTTGTAGAGGAATAAATGAATCTTTACTTTACTTAATAGCTAGTCGACCTGACTTAATGTTTTCGGTGTGCTTATGTGGAAGATACCAAGAAAATCCTAAAGAATATCTTTTAAAAGTTCTAAAAATGATTTTTTAATATTTAAAATGAACTTTAGACTTGGGAATATATTATTCTTCTAGAAATACTTTTGAAAATAAAATTTTTCCAAATGATGACTTTGGTGGTTGTAAAGTTGATAGGAAGAGTTCATTTGGGACTTTTCATTTCTTATGGGATTTATTAGTCTCCTAGTCATGCAAGAAACAAAATTCTGTATCACTTTCCACTACTTAAGTTGAATATGTATTATCTAGAAGTTGTTGTGCTCAAGTGTTGTGGATGCAACACACACTCATATACTATGGTAGGAGTTTTACAAAAAGTCAAATAATATGTGATAACACAAGCACCATTCCTCCAAGTAAAAACCCTACACATCACTTACATGAAAAGCACATAGATATTGTACATCACTTTCTTAGGGATCACACACATAAAAGAGATATCATTCTTCAATTCATCGGAACGCAAGAACAACTTGCTGATATTTTTACAAAACTGTTACCTTCGATAGATTTGAATATATTAAATAGGATCTTAGAATGATCATTGTTTGGTAATCATTCATATATACTTCGTGTTTAAGTAATCTCTTAACTTTAAACTACTCTTTATTTTAGGGGGATTACATATGATTGTTTATTTTCTTTCATTCACTTTCAATAAGAAAATTTTCTTTCCTTAAGAAAATTTATATATCTTTAAAAAAAATTATTTCTGTAAGGTAATCTATATTAACTTTTATTCGAAATTTAAATTCTCATAATTTAAATTCTAGGAATGTAAATTCTCAAAAAATAAATTCTTAGAATAGAAATTCACTAATTCAAAAACTTCCAAGAGAATTATTATAATATCGATAAATTATTAAGATTATTCCAAAAGGTACACTTTTTTACACTTTATTTCTTAATTTTAATTTTCAATTGTTGATATTTCAAGATTTTCAATCCATTATGTACCTTACCTCAAAAAATCAGAATTCATTTTTTCTACAATCATCCTCAACAGTCAGATCAGATCAGTTTATTTTCAGAAGTTTGATTATCTAATGGTAGTTTAAAGGTCATTACTATGTGTATATAGGGGGTGATTCATTTATGAATGTCACTTAATCTTCTCTAATACCAATTCATAGTTTTTGTTTCCTTCAAATTCTATATTTTGATTCCTCAGTTTATTACACTCAAATGTCTCCTAAATCCTTAGAAGAATAGATATCGATTGGCAAGGAAATAAAGGATTGGTCAATATTTAGGTAAACACTCGTATGCCCAAATTTATTTGCAAAGTATGACTCCCTCATTTCTAAGTTAATAAGAACTAATAGATAAGAAAGTATAGGTGTGGCTAAGGAGAAATCCTAGGATCTGGTTTACCCTGATCTAGTAATACAATTCTATGAATCTGTTAATTTCTTTCAAAAGGATGGAAAAGATATGTTCAAGTTAAAATGTTATGAAAATACTTATATAGTTCCTTATAAGAAGGTATAAAATGTTCTCAAGATACCATATAAAGGAGAATCTATTTTATTCTCTCACAGACTTCCCACTATGGAAGGTTCTTTTGAAAAATACAAGGCTCTAGATAATCTTAGTCTTAAGTATATCAAGAATCTTAAGATTACAAATCATACAAAAAATCACAAGTTGGTAGCTCTCTGGATATAAGGTTTCCTTATTCCAAGAAAATACGATAATTACTCTCTATTGATAATTGATATCATTATTTTAGACTTTCTTATCAATGTAAAGTAAATAAACCTGATTAAGTACATATTTCTCACCATCCATGCACTAAAAGGTGGAACCATCATATCAGAGATACTTAAGTATCTGAAAACTATCTCCAAGATAATTGGTATGTGCCTTCAAGAGCTGAATTTACCTTTTCCATCAGTCCCTAAGCTGTTTAATATTTTTTTGCTCAGCTATGATACTCTTAAGAGAATAAAGGTAGATTTTTTTACCAAAATCAAAAAAATTGATGAAATGGTTTTTCCAGAACAATGTTGATTTTCCAAAATCATAAAAATCGGTACTTAAGAGAAGGATACATGAAGAACCAAGCTTATCAGCACTGTTTGTAGAGACCCAAAGCCTGACGTAGATGGACATTACATTACATTTGCGGAATACTTAGTACATAACAAAAACACACACACAAGGATCGTAATAGTTTAGTGTCTTTGGAAACTCGGAATATAATCTTCTAATCGTGGTGAAAGATCTTCAAAATCTCCCATAAAGATCTTCCTTTTTTTACCTAAAACCTTTCTTTATATCCTGGGGAAAAGAAAACATAAAAGGGTGAGCTCAAATGCTCAGTAAGGTTAAACAAAAAAAATATCAATCACATCATATTCATAAGAACATAACATTCTGGAAATCTTAACCTGCAAAAGAGAGCATATTTTCATAACATGGGATAAATCATAGTAGTGAAATGTAATCCCAATAATCATAACTTAAAACATGAAACTTTGTGGCATACACACATAGTCATAGATAATAATTTCTTGTTAGTCAAGACTCATTGCCAAGACTATCTTAGTGGACAAAGTCCCTTTCTGAACCGAGTCACCCTTGTTTCAGTCCTGTTTCACTGAACCGGTATAACCTACCATTACATCCATGTCTATCTCATGAGATATAAAAGCTTTACCCAATGCATTGGAGGGAGATATAGGTCCCACCCATCCCATAATGATACTATTCTTATGTGTTCCACAAAATCATAAATCATACATCATTGCATAACCCATGTAATACAAATGGGAATCTTAAACATCATGACATCATAAAACAATTCATATAAGATAAATGAATTCATAAAAATAATTCCATCACAACATAATCAAATAAATTTAATAATAGGGATAAAAACAGAACGCATTATTATCTTAGATGGAAAATAATTTTGATAAAACACTTGAACTCCATTCTTGAGGAAAATAACCTTTCTTCTTCAAAAACATTTTTCCATTCTTAACATGTCATAAAATTTTAAACTAAAAGAAGTTGATTAAAAATAAACTTGAAAACATGTAAAGGAAGCTTCTTGGAAATAATTTTTTAAAAATACATTCATGTCGTATAAGTTAACAAAACATTGTTCTCGTACTTTTGACGGAAAAGTCAAAAAGTACCTCGTATGAAAAACCACAAAAGATTCCTTTCATATCTTTTACTAAAAACTCATCAAAGGGTAAAATAGTATTTAAACAATTGTAGGTGAATGGAAATAAAATTACATATTGAGGAAACATGTATGTGGATGATAAAATACACCCCAATAAATACTAAAGTATAAACAATCTTGGATAAAAATGATATTGTGATATTTCCCTTACCTTAGGTCCGACTTGCTTTGTAATTGTCCAAACCTCCTGTATAATGATTTAAATCAAGTTATTGACTTATTACAGAATCATATTCATTATTATTATATCATATATGGTCCACTTATGACTTTATATTACCCGTTCTTTTGTAAATTCATGTTAAAGTAGCGTTTTGGGTAAAATCGTCTCATTTGTCGTTCGTGTTTTTAACTTGTAATTATTAATATGATTACTTAGATCATGATTACTTATATCCAGAATGTAAAACATGATTTATATATAATATATATTCAGAATATATATATGTATATAATATATCGATAAATGGAATGAAATACACCGTTCATGGAGACGGTAGTCCGTACGTAAGCATGAACGCTGTTTTCGTTTCCTTATTGAAGTGAATGGAATTAAGTAGATGAAATACATATAAATTTACATAAATCTAGTATCATTATTATGTCATATATTTCATTAGTACTTATTATATATACTTTATAATCATTCATGAATGGTTAATCATTGAGAATGAATCTCATCGCGTCGTGGAGACGGTAGTCTGTACGTACGCACGAGCGATGATATCGTTCCCATGGTCGTGGAATTGTGTTGAAGTGTATGTATACTATTTCAGTATCAATATAAATTTATAATAATCATATATAGTTACTCATTACACCATTATACCCATCCTATTAAGGTGTTGGTGGAAAATAGATTACACCACGGCGTGGAGACGGTATTCCGTACGTACGCACGCGCGGTGATTTCATTTTTCCGTAGGATGGATAGAAGGTGAATTAGTGTTGTTTCATATTTATAATAACATATTAGTATTTAAGTAATATTTATGTTATTACTTTGTCATGAAACAACTAAAGAAGAAGAAGTTTAATAAGAAAGAAATTGAAAAGATCAGTAATGGATATTACCTCTTCTTTGAAACGCCTCTTTGAATCCTCCACTTAGGGAACTAAGATTGGTCTTTGAAGAAAACCAGGACCACTAGGATTATTCTAGGGAAGTGGAGAAGGGATTTTGGCAGGGTTTGGACGAGCTTAGGTGCTCAAATTGGTGTGAGGAGGAGGGGGATGAGGTGTCCTTTTATAAGGGAGGAGAGGGGCACCTTAGGAATATCTCAAAATACTATTTTATATTAAAGTAAAAATCGGTTTATAATGGTTCCAAGGGGTCTTATTTCGAAGATAAATTGGGGATGGGTCAAAACCCTATCAACCAATAGTATTTAGACAAGTTTAGGTTATTATTTTAACCTTATCAATTAGATTTAACTCTAAGTTAAATAATTTAACTTTTACCGTGTCTTTTTGTTTTCTTACACTATATGGTTAATTCACTTACTATAACATGCCAAACTAACCCCAAATTGTTTATTATTAATATATATATCCTTATCTAAGTCATTTGGCCGAACCTTATATTTTTAGGAATAAAATAACAATTAATAATATAATATTCGATTTAAAAACTATTTTATGTCAATTTTGACACTATTTGATATATGATTTTTGTGAAAGTCATAACATAATTATATGTTCGAACCAAGTTGATTACATCAACACTACTATATCATAGTAACCTTGAAAATTATAGGAATTCATAAAAAGTCTCAAATTACATTTATTTTGGTGTTTATAACATCAATTATGTCAATATTTTATTAATAAGATAATTACTGCATCATCATTGTGTCATAAATAAATTAAATTATTTAATGTCCAAAAATTAAAAATAAAATACCATTATATAGGAAATCGTTTTATCTTTCTAATAAAAATTTATAGTCGAATTTATCTTATGTATAACCCCATATTAAAAATGATTTACTTATTAAAATTTGATTTTAACTATTTTAACTATTCATTAAATAAAATAATATTAAATGTCATAATCTAATCCAAGTGGACCTAAATGGTCATATTATATTCATAACGTTGTTTTTGGTCGAATTACACTTATCCAATAGAATTATGACATGTGTTACGGTAATAGTAATATCATATTTACCCTTAGTTACCGTATTTACTATTAACCGCGGTAAAAAAAATAAAAAGTTACTATTCACCAAAAATTATTTTTATCTCATTGAACAACATTTTACTTACTGATATCAACCGTGTCTGTCGGATTTTCGAAATTCCATTCACAGAAGCGGTAAAATTAAGTTTTATGCAAAATTCAGTTTTTAACCTACCACTTAGTGGTTTCACTATTCATCAAAAATTGAAGTTTTTCAGAAAAATGCCAAAATTTCACCCTAAGCTATAATTGATATTCCGAATTCAAAAATGATTTCTATTTTAAAAAATTCCCAACATATAAGTTGCATTAATTAATTTTATAATTAATTTCCGCTGTCACAACAAATTGCGTGTTTTTAAGAGATAATAACTATCAAAAGATTGACACTTGTTTATAACTGGTTTAAACGTGAAATTACATCCAATGACCAACATTGTATTAAATTGTAAAAATATATTCTAAATATACTTTAAACCCACTCAAACTAATAATTTATCACTATTAATTATTTTGATTAAAAAAGTTGTTTTTAATTAAAATTTAGTAATTTTCACTATTCATCAGAATATGAAAGTTATCCGAAAAGTACCAAAATTTCACCTTAGGCTAAATTCGATACTCCGAATCCATAAATGAAGTCCATTTTGAAAAATAAAATTTACAAAATTTCAAAAAGTGGTTATTACTATTCATAACGGCTAGTTTTAATAATATCTTAATAGCATATCGTTGTTTAGCGAAACTTGGTGTTGCGTACAACACACGCTATCGTGGAAGGTCACGATTGCGTGTAATTCAAGCCAGGTCAAATATGTGTGTTGTGAAAGCTCCTTTTGGTGTAGCGTATAACACAAGACATTAATGAAATTAAAAAGAATATTTTTCATAAAATCTCGGGGTGTTACATTCTACCCCCCTTAAAATGAATTTCGCCCTCGAAATTCATCGGTGTTATAAATGGTTTACTATTCTAAAGTTTCTTTAATCGAAACCCACATCATAAAAAGGAATACCAAAACCAATATTTAAAAACAAAATTATGAAATGTAACGATTACCCAAATAAACTAATCACTGGGTTTCCACATAGGTGAAAATATGGATATGGAAGAGAAATCTAACCATCATGTTCTGATGGAGAGTGGTAGAGAACATGGCTATGGAAAAGATAGCAATCACAAATCCATAAATTTGTGATGATCTAAGGTACCATCTGATTAATTAGATATAAGAGCACTAGGAAAACATTTTTTTGGTTTTCAAGATTGTTTCCCTAAAGTTGAAGAATTTGAATTAGAATAAATACTTACTTTATTTTGGTACAATCTCACTGTTTTTCGTGCCTTGAACAATTTCTACTTCATCTCTTAAATAAATTATGTTGAATTTGTTATTTGTGAAGTGTTAGCAGATCATGTGATAGAATGACGGGTCATTCCATCTATCTCAAACAAAAGGTTAGCAAAAGTTATTAAATATACATAAGTCATTCTATAGTGATATTAATCATATATGGGTCCTAAAATGAACTTATACTTCATATATCATACTGCTTAATATAATAAAACTAGTTTCTACTAAACAGGGACTTCCTGTAGGCCAGTGGTAGGCGATAAAGGCCAGTCGCACTTCGGTTGTGGGTTCGATTTTCACAGCCTTGTCCGACGCGATGGGCTGTCGCCCGTCCTGCAGGTTGTCCTTTTTCTAAAGCTATATTACTATAACATCCCATCAATAATATCGAAAAACGTTTTATCCTAACTTATGTCCAACATAATCCATTCTAATATTTAGGCTTATCCATAATACTGCAGTCCACTCTCATAATATAGTGAAAACGATTACCAGAGATTGAATACTGTCGTTGATCCCCATATATCATAAGATATGTCTTGTTGGTCACATTCAAAACATTCAAAGGCCTTAATCACGTATTCTCTTGAATACCCATTGAACCTTAGTGAAAACATGAATGTAGTTAAAAGTTAACTCTTTCCACATACCAAAATCCAAAAATTCTATATACTCAAACCATGATATAACCTTCTCCTTATATCAGTCATGAGTTCATGAATACAATCAAATACCACATTATCTTATTATTCCTTCATTATGCGCATATCATCTACTTTCCAAAAAATATCTAAATAACATTTCATGGTTACTAGTACAATTAATCATACACTTTAAAAACTCAAGGAAAGGCAACAGTGTAACAATCCTTAGATGTCTCTTTATTCCATAGTACCATGAGATTACTTATACAACATTACACATGATAAACATGTAATCATTCCACTACATTCTTAAACCGTTGACCGAGCTTCAACAATTCTTTCATCTCAAGTGTCATTTGTAGTCTCTTCATCATCATCAACAAAAATACTACCCATACGACCATACTGATTCTCTTCATGAGACTTTACCTTAGGGCATTGGTTTGCTAAATGCTCGTACATTCCACATTTAAAAAATTTAACCATTTTTGATGTTGTAGCAATACCATTATCCTCATCCCTGGTGTTAACTGAACCTTTTCCTTTTCACTTACTGGATTTGTGTCCTTTTTTTCCACACCCAAATCATCTTCCAGTTCCTTTGAAACATTCTTCTTGATGCCTCTTCCCACATGATTTACATAGGGTAAATTGAACTTTCTTTCCTCTATGATCATCATGAAACTCCATCTTTCTCTTATTAGCCGAGTCAGGAAACTTACCAAATTTTTCTTTATCGATCATATTATGAGATTGCTGATTCGGCATAATAATGATGTTTGGACTTCCAAATCCCATTTCATTATGAAGAATATCATTCCATTGTCCATCATATTCTCCATTACCGTGAATCATCTTGTTTCCAGCCATTTTCTAAAACCCAAAAAGAATAGTGTGAGAGGAAAAAATCATGCTAGGAGAAAACAACATAATAAAGGGGGAGTACCTTAAATATCTAACATCTTAGGTTTAATTCTATGATTGTTAGCGTAATTATAGTACTATAACCTATACGTATACTTAACCTTAGGGACATCCCTTGACATACCGTAGAAATATCTATAGGGATCTCACTAATGTTTCCACATGCTAGTTTCCAAAGGTTGACTAAACCTTTCCTCTGATACCAACTGTAGAGACCCAAAGCATGACGTACATGGACATTACATTACATTTTCGGAATACTTAGTACATAACAAAAACACACATACAAGGATCGTAATAGTTTAGTGTCTTTGGAAACTTGGAATATAATCTTCTAATCGTGGTGAAAGATCTTCAACATCTCCCATAAAGATCTTCCTTTTTTTTAAACTAAAACCTTTCTTTATATCCTGGGGAAAAGAAAACATAAAAGGGTGAGCTCAAATGCTCAGTAAGGTTAAACAAAAAAATATCAATCACATCATATTCATAAGAACATAACATTCTGGAAATCTTAACCTGCAAAAGAGAGCATATTTTCATAACATGGGATAAATCATAGTAGTGAAATGTAATCCCAATAATCATAACTTAAAACATGAAACATTTTGGCATATACACATAGTCATAGAGAATCATTTCTTGTTAGTCAAGACTCATTTCCAAGACTATCTTAGTGGACAAAGTCCCTTTCTGAACCGAGTCACCCTCGTTTCAGTCCTATTTCACTGAACCGGTATAACCTACCATTCCATCCATGTCTATCTCATGAGATATAAAATCTTTACCCAATGCATTGGAGGGAGATATAGGTCCCACCCATCTCATAATGATACCATTCTTATGTGTGCCACAAAATCATAAATCATACATCATTTCATAACCCATGTAATACAAATGGGAATCTTAAACATCATGAAATCATAAAACAATTCATATAAGATAAAGGAATTCATAAAAATAATTCCATCACAACATAATCAAATAAATTTAATAATAGGGATAAAAACAGAACCCTTTATTATCTTAGATGGAAAATAATTTTGATAAAACACTTGAACTCCATTCTTGAGGAAAATATCCTTTCTTCTTCAAAAACATTTTTCCATTCATAACATGTCATAAAATTTTAAACTAAAAGAAGTTGATTAAAAATAAACATGAAAACTTGTAAAGTAAGCTTCTTGGAAATAATGTTTTAAAAATCCATTCATTCCGTATAAGTTAACAAAACATTGTTCTCGTACTTTTTCTCAGAAAAGTCAAAAAGTACCTCGTATGAAAAACAACAAAAGATTCCTTTCATATCTTTTACTAAAAACTGGTCAAAGGGTAAAATAGTATTTAAACAATTGTAGTTGAATTGAAATAATATTACATATTGAGGAAACATGGATGTGGATGATAAAATACACCCTAGTAAATACTAAAGTATAAACAATCTCGGATAAAAATGAGATTGTGATATTTCCCTTACCTTAGGTCCGACTTGCTTTGTAAGTGTCCGAACCTCCTGTATAATGATTTAAATAATGTTATTGACTTATTCCAGAATCATATTCATTGTTATTATATCATATATGGTCCACTTCTGAATTTATATTACCCGTTCTTTTGTAAATTCATGTTAAAGTAGCGTTTTGGGTAAAATCGTCTCATTTGTCGTTCGTGTTTTTAACTTGTAATTATTAATATGATTACTTGGATCATGATTACTTATATACATAATGCAAAACATGATTTATATATAATATATATTCAGAATATATATATATGTATATAATATATCGATAAATGGAATGAAATACACCGTTCATGGAGACGGTAGTCCGTACGTACGCATGAACGTTGTTTTCGTTTCCTTATTGAAGTGAATGGAATTAAGTAGATGACATACATATAAATTTACATAAATCCAGTATCATTATTATGTCATATATTTCATTAGTACTTATTATATAAACTTTATAATCATTCATGAATGGTTAATCATTGAGAATGAATCTCATCGCGTCGTGGAGACGGTAGTCCGTACGTACGCACGAGCGATGATATCGTTCCCATGGTCGTGGAATTGTGTTGAAGTGTATGTAGACTATTTCAGTATCAATATAACTTTATAATAATCATATATAGTTACTCATTACACCATTATACCCATCCTATTAAGGTGTTGGTGGAAAATAGATTACACCACGGCGTGGAGACGGTATTCCGTACGTAAGCACGCACGGTGGTTTCATTTTTCCGTAGGATGGATAGAAGGTGAATTAACATATCAGTATGTAATTAATACTTATGTTATTACTTTTTCATGAAACTACTAAAAAAGAAGAATTTGAAGAAGAAAGAAATTGAAAAGATCAGTAATGGATATTACCTCTTCTTTGAAACGCCTCTTTGAATCCTCCACTTAGGGAACTAAGATTGGTATTTGAAGAAGACTAGGACCTCTAGGATTATTCTAGGGAAGTGTAGAAGGGATTTTGGCAGGGGTTGGCCTAGCTTGAGTGCTCAAATTGGTGTGAGGAGGAGGGGGAGGAGGTGTCCTTTTATAAGGGAGGAGAGGGGAACCTTAGGAATATCTCAAAATATTATTTTATATTAAAGTAAAAATCGGTTTATAATGGTTCAAAAGGGTCTTATTTCGAAGCTAAAGTAGGGATGAGTCGAAATCCTATCAACCAATAGGATTTAGACAAGTTTATGTTATTATTTTAACCTTATCAATTAGATTTAACTCTAAGTTAAATAATTTAACTTTTACCGTGTCTTTTTTTTTCTTACACTATATGGTTAATACACTTACTATAACATGCCAAAATAACCCCAAATTGTTTATTATTAATATATATATATCCTTATCTAAGTCATTTGGCCGAACCTTAGATTTTTAGGAATAAAATAACAATTAATAATATAATATTTGATTTAAAAACTATTTTGTGTCAATTTTGACACTATTTGATATATGATTTTTGTGAAAGTCATAACAGAATTATATGTTCGAACCAAGTTGATTAAATCAACACTAATATATCATAGTAACCTATAAAATTAGTGGAATTCATAAAAATTCTCAAATTACATTTATTTTGGTGTTTATAACATCAATTATGTCAATATTTCATTAATAAGATAATTTCTGCATCATCATTGTGTCATAAATAAATTATATTATTTAATGTCCAAAAATTAAAAATAAAATAACATTATATAGGAACTCTTTTTATCTTTCTAATGAATATTTATAGTCGAATTTATCTTATTTATAACCCCATATTAAAAATGATTTTCTTATTAAACTTTGATTTTAACTATTTTAACTATTCATTAAATAAAATAATATTAAATGTCATAATCTAATCCAAGTGGACCTAAATGGTCATATTATATTCCTAAGGTTGTTTTTGGTAGAATTACACTTATCCAATAGAATTAGGACATGTGTTAGGGTAATAGTAATATCCTATTTACCCTTACTTACCCTATTTACTATTAACCGCGGTAAAAAAAATTACTATTCACCAAAAATTATTTTTATCTCATTGAACCACATTTTACTTACTGATATCAACCGTGTTTGTCGGATTTTCGAAATTCCATTCACAGAAGCGGTAAAATTATGTTTTATGCAAAATTCAGTTTTTAACCTACCACTTAGTGGTTTCACTATTCATCAAAAATTGAAGTTTTTCAGAAAAATGCCAAAATTTCACCCTAAGCTATAATTGATATTCCGAATTCAAAAAAGATTTCTATTTTACAAAATTCCCAACATATAAGTTGCATTAATTAATTTTATAATTAATTTCCGCTGCCCCAACAAATAGCGTGTTTTTAAGAGATAATAACTATCAAAAGATTGACACTTGTTTATAATTGGTTTAAATGTGAAATTACATCCAATGACCAACATTGTATTAAATTGTAAAAATATATTCGAAATATACTTTAAAACCACTCAAATTAATAATTTATCACTATTAATTATTTCGATTAAAAAATTTGTTTTTAATTAAAATTTAGGAATTTTCACTATTCATCAGAATATGAAAGTTATCCAAAAAGTACCAAAATTTCACCTTAGGCTAAATTTGATACTCCGAATCCATAAATGAAGTCCATTTTGAAAAATAAAATTTTCAAAATTTCAAAAAGTGGTTATTACTATTCATAACGGCTAGTTTTAATAATATCTTAATAGCATATCGTTGTTTAGCGAAACTTGGTGTTGGGTACAACACACGCTATCGTGGAAGGTCACGATTGCGTGTAATTCAAGCCAGTTCAAAGATGTGTGTTGTGAAATCTCCTTTTGGTGTAGCATATAACACAAGACATTAATGAAATTAAAAAGAATATTTTTCATAAAATCTCGGGGTGTTACATTCTACCCCCCTTAAAATGAATTTCGCCCTCGAAATTCGTTGGGGTTATAAATGGTTTACTATTCGAAAGTTTCTTTAATAGAAACCCACATCGTAAAAAGGAATACCAAAACCAATCTTTAAAAACAAAAGTATGAAACATAACGGTTACCCAAATAAACTAATCACTGGGTTTCCACATAGGTGAAAATATGGATATGGAAGAGAAATCTAACCATCATGTTCTGATGGAGAGTGGTAGAGAACATGGATATGGAAAAGCTAGCAATCACAAATCCATAAATTTGTGAAGATCTAAGGTACCATCTGATTAATCAGATATAAGAGCACTAGGAAAACATTTTTTTGGTTTTCAAAATCGTTTCCCTAAAGTTGAAGAATTTGAATTAGAATAAATACTTACTTTATTTTGGTACAATTTCACTGTTGTTCGTGCCTTGAACAATTTCTACTTCATCTCTTAAATAAATGAAGTTGAATTTGTTATTCGTGAAGTGTTAGCAGATCATGTGATAGAATGACGGGTCATTCCATCTGTCTCAAACAAAAGGTTAGAAAAAGTTATTAAATATACATAAGTCATTCTATAGTGAGATTAATCATATATGGTTCCAAAAATGAACTTATACTTCATATATCATACTTCTTAATATAATAAAACTAGTTTCTACTAAACAGGGACTTCCTGTAGGCCAATGGTAGGCGATAAAGGCCAGTCGCACTTCGGTTGTGGGTTCGATTTCCATAGCCTTGTCCGACGCGATGGGCTGTCACCCGTCCTGCAGGTTCTCCTTTTTCTAAAGCTATATTACTATAACATCCCATCAATAATATCGAAAAATGTTTTATCCTAACTTATGTCCAACATAATCCATTTTAATCTTTAGCTTATCCATAATACTGCAGTCCACTCTCATAATATAGTGAAAACGATTACCAGAGATTTAATACTGTCGTTGATCCCCATATATCATAAGATATGTCTTGTTGGTCACATTCCAAACATTCAAAGGCCTTAATCACGTATTCTCTTGAATACCCACTGAACCATAGTGAAAACATGAATGCAGTTAAAAGTTAACTCTTTCCACATACCAAAATCCAAAAATTCTATATACTCAAACCATGATATAACCTTCTCCTTATATCAGTCATGAGCTCATGAATACAATCAAATACCTCATTATCTTATTATTCCTTCATTATGCGCATATCATCTACTTTCCAAAAAATATCTGAATAACATTTCATGGTTACTAGTACCATTAATCATACACTTTAAAAACTCCAGGAAAGGAAACAGTGTAACAATCCTTAGATGTCTTTTTATTCCATAGTACCATGAAATTACTTATACAACATTACACATGATAAAAATGTAATCATTCCACTACATTCTTAAACCGTTGACCGAGCTTCAACAATTCTTTCATCTCAAATATCATTTGTAGTCTCTTCATCATCATCAACATAAATACTACCCACACGACCATACTGATTCTCTTCATGAGACTTTACCTTAGGGCATTGGTTTGAATAATGCCCATACATTCCACATTTAAAACATTTAACCATTTTTGATGTTGTAGCAATACCATTATCTTCATCCCTGGTGTTAACTGAACATTTTCCTTCGCACTTACTGGCTTTGTGTCCTTTTTTTCCACACCCAAATCATCTTCCAGTTCCTTTGAAACATTCTTCTTGATGCCTCTTCCCACATGATTTACATAGGGGAAATTGAACTTTCTTTCCTCTATGATCATCATGAAACTCCATCTTTCTCTTATTAGCCGAGTCAGGAAACTTACCAAATTTTACTTTATTGATCATATTATGAGATTGCTGATTCGGCATAATAATGATGTTTGGACTTCCAAATCCCATTTCATTATGAAGAATATCATTCCATTGTCCATCATATTCTCCATTATCGTGAATCATCTTATTTCCAACCATTTTAGAAAACCCAAAAAGAATAGTGTGAGAGTCAAAAATCATGCTAGGGGAAAACAACATAATAAAGGGGGAGTACCTTCAATATCTAACATCTTAGGTTTAATTCTATGATCGTTAGCGTAATTCTAGTACTATAACCTATAATCATACTTAACCTTAGGGACATCCCTTGAAATACCTTAGAAATATCTCTACGGATCTCACTAACATTTTCGCATCCTAGTTTCTAAAGGTTGACTAAACCTTTCCTCTGATACCAACTATAGAGACCCAAAGCCTGACGCACATGGACATTACATTACATTTGCGGAATACTTAGAACATAACAAAAACACACACACAAGGATCGTAATAGTTTAGTGTCTTTGGAAACTCGGAATATAATCTTCTAATCGTGGTGAAATATCTTCAACATCTCCCATAAAGATCCTCCTTTTTTTACCTAAAACCTTTCTTTATATCCTGGGGAAAAGAAAACATAAAAGGGTGAGCTCAAATGCTCAGTAAGGTTAAACAAAAAAAAATATCAATCACATCATATTTATAAGAACATAACATTCTGGAAATCTTAACCTGCAAAAGAGAGCATATTTTCATAACATGGGATAAATCATAGTAGTGAAATGTAATCCCAATAATCATAACTTAAAACATGAAACTTTGTGGCATACACACATATTCATAGAGAATCATTTCTTGTTAGTCAAGACTCATTGCCAAGACTATCTTAGTGGACAAAGTCCCTTTCTGAACCGAGTCACCCTCATTTCAGTCCTGTTTCACTGAACCGGTATAACCTACCATTCCATCCATGTCTATCTCATGAGATATAAAATCTTTACCCAATGCATTGGAGGGAGATATAGGTCCCACCCATCTCATAATGATACCATTCTTATGCGTGCCACAAAATCATAAACCATACATCATTGCATAACCCATGTAATACAAATGGGAATCTTAAACATCATGACATCATAAAACAATTCATACAAGATAAAGGAATTCATAAAAATAATTCCATCACAAAATAATCAAATAAATTTAATAATAGGGATAAAAACAGAACCCTTTATTATCTTAGATGGAAAATAATTTTGATAAAACACTTGAACTCCATTCTTGAGGAAAATATCCTTTCTTCTTCAAAAACATTTTTCCATTCTTAACATGTCATAAAATTTTAAACTAAAAGAAGTTGATTAAAAATAAACTTGAAAACTTGTAAAGGAAGATTCTTTGGAATAATGTTTTAAAAATCCATTCATGCCGTATAAGTTAACAAAACATTGTTCTCGTACTTTTGTCGGAAAAGTCAAAAAGTACCTCGTATGAAAAACAACAAAAGATTCCTTTCATATCTTTTACTAAAAACTCATAAAAGGGTAAAATAGTATTTAAACAATTGTAGTTGAATGGAAATAATATTACATATTGAGGAAAAATGTATTTGGATGATAAAATACACCCCAGTAAATACTAAAGTATAAACAATCTCGGATAAAAATGAGATTGTGATATTTCCCTTACCTTAGGTCTGACTTGTTTTGTAAGTGTCCGAACCTCCTGTATAATGATTTAAATCATGTTATTGACTTATTCCAGAATCATATTCATTGTTATTATATCATATATGGTCCACTTATGACTTTATATTACCCGTTCTTTTGTAAATTCATGTTAAAGTAGCGTTTTGGGTAAAATCGTCTCATTTGTCGTTCGTGTTTTTAACTTGTAATTATTAATATGATTACTTGGATCATGATTACTTATATTCAGAATGTAAAACATGATTTATATATAATATATATTCAGAATATATATATATGTATATAATATATCGATAAATGGAATGAAATACACCGTTCATAGAGACGGTAGTCCGTACGTACGCATTAACGCTGTTTTCGTTTCCTTATTGAAGTGAATGGAATTAAGTAGATGACATACATATAAATTTACATAAATACAGTACCATTATTATGTCATATATTTCATTAGTACTTATTATATATACTTTATAATCATTCATGAATGGTAAATCATTGAGAATGAATCTCATCGCATCGTGGAGACGGTAGTCCGTACGTACGCACGAGCGATGATATCATTCCCATGGTCGTGGAATTTTGTTGAAGTGTATGTATACTATTTCAGTATCAATATCAATTTATAATAATCATATATAGTTACTCATTACACCATTATACCAATCCTATTAAGGTGGTGGTGGAAAATAGATTACACCACGGCGTGGAGACGGTATTCTGTACGTACGCACGCGCGGTGATTTCATTTTTCCGTAGGATGGATAGAAGGTGAATTAGGGTTGTTTCATATTTATAATAACATATCCGTATGTAAGTAATACTGATGTTATTACTTTGTCATGAAACAACTAAAGAAGAAGAAGTTGAAGAAGAAAGAAATTGAAAAGATCGGTAATGGATATTACCTCTTCTTTGAAACGCCTCTTTGAATCCTCCACTTAGGGAACTAATATTGGTCTTTGAAGAAGACCAGGACCTCTAGGATTATTCTAGGGAAGTGGAGAAGGGATTTTTTCAGTGGTTGGCCGAGCTTGAGTGCTCAAATTTGTGTGAGGAGGAGGCGGAGGAGGTGTCCTTTTATATGGTAGGAGAGGGGCACCTTAGGAATATCTCAAAATATTATTTTATATTAAAGTAAAAATCAGTTTATAATGGTTCCAAAGGGTCTTATTTAGAAGCTAAAGTGGGGATGGGTCGAAATACTATCAACCAATAGGATTTAGACAAGTTTAGGTTACTATTTTAACCTTATCAATTAGATTTAACTCTAAGTTAAATAATATAACTTTTACTGTGTCTTTTTGTTTGCTTACACTATATGGTTAATACACTTACTATAACATGCCAAACGAACCCCAAATTGTTTATTATTAATATATATATCCTTATCTAAGTCATTTGGCCGATCCTTATATTTTTAGGAATAAAATATCAATTAATAATATAATATTAGATTTAAAAACTATTTTGTGTCAATTTTGACACTATTTGATATATGATTTTTTTGAAAGTCATAACAGAATTATATGTTCGAACCAAGTTGATTAAATCAACACTAATATATCATAGTAACCTATAAAATTAGTTTAATTCATAAAAAGTCTCAAATTACATTTATTTTGGTGTTTATAACATCAATTATGTCAATATTTCATTAATAAGATAATTACTGCATCATCATTGTGTCATAAATAAATTAAATTATTTAATGTCTAAAAATTACAAATAAAATACCATTATATAGGAAATATTTTTATCTTTCTAATGAATATTTATAGTTGAATTTATCTTTTGTATAACCCCATATTAAAAATGATTTACTTATTAAACATTGATTTTAACTATTTTAACTATTCATTAAATAAAATAATATTAAATGTCATAATCTAATCCAAGTGGATCTAAATGGTCATATTATATTCATAAGGTTGTTTTTGGTCGAATTACACTTATCCAATAGAATTAGGACATGTGTTAGGGTAATAGTAATATCATATTTACCCTTAGTTACCCTATTTACTATTAACCGCGGTAAAAAAAAATAAAAAGTTACTATTCACCAAAAATTATTTTTATCTCATTGAACCACATTTTACTTACTGATATCAACCGTGTCTGTCGGATTTTCGAAATTCCATTCATAGAAGCGGTAAAATTAAGTTTTATGCAAAATTCAGTTTTTAACCTACCACTTAGTGGTTTCACTATTCATCAAAAATTGAAGTTTTTCAGAAAAATGCCAAAATTTCACCCTAAGCTATAATTGATATTCCGAATTCAAAAATGATTTCTATTTTACAAAATTCCCAACATATAAGTTGCATTAATTAATTTTATAATTAATTTCCGCTATCACAACAAATAGCATGTTTTTAAGAGATAATAACTATCAAAAGATTGACACTTGTTTATAACTAGTTTAAATATGAAATTACATCCAATGACCATCATTGTATTAAATTGTAAAAATATATTATAAATATACTTTAAAACCACTCAAATTAATAATTTATCACTATTAATTATTTCTATTAAAAAAGTTTTTTTTAATTAAAATTTAGTAATTTTCACTAATCATCAGAATATGAAAGTTATCCGAAAACTACCAAAATTTCACCTTAGGCTAAATTCGATACTCCGAATCCATAAATGAAGTCCATTTTGAAAAATAAAATTTACAAAATTTAAAAAAGTGGTTATTACTATTCATAACGGCTAGTTTTAATAATATCTTAATAGCATATCGTTGTTTAGCGAAACTTGGTGTTGCGTAGAACACACGCTATCGTGGAAGGTCACGATTGCGTGTAATTCAAGCCAGGTCAAAGATGTGTGTTGTGAAATCTCCTTTTGGTGTAGCTTATAACACAAGACATTAATGAAATTAAAAAGAATATTTTTCATAAAATCTCGGGGTGTTACACTGGTTCCTGGTGTTCCAGAATCAGCACCTCCTCTACAAAAGAATCCAAAAGCCAATTCCAACACAACGGTTGAAAAATGGAGAGAGATGGAAGCTAACAGAAAGAAAGGTGCTCCTTACTTTTTCTTAAACCCAACATAGTCTAAGGCCATAAAAATCAAGCAAGATGAAAATCTAGAGAGAGAGAAGAATGAGAATATCTTGAAGTAGAAATCCTCAAAACTCAAGTGTGTTAGGCTTTACTGAAAGCAGTAGAGATGAAATATCAAGATGTACCGGAATATCAAGTTTTTCTTAAGAAAATGGTTGTCACTTTGGAAGTCCATAAAGTCACGAAAGTCTTAACAATATTATAACATGTTCATGAAATGTAAGATCAAATAATTCATGAAGACAATGATGATGTTTTAAGGGAAGTAGAAATATTAAATTGGAACTCCTCAGAGTTCAACATCTAATTTCGTTTCTAAAGATCAATATATTTTAGAAGAAGTTGATGTTTTAATTGAATAACAATTTAATATTGAAGCGGAGGAAGAATATAAAGAAGAGTTTTAACAAAAAAGTGAATAAGGGGAAGATATCTAGGAAGAATAAATAAAATAAAGAACACAAGAAGAAGATCTTGAAGAGGAATAAGATTAATAGGAAGATCTTAATGTTATCCAAGTACCAGATGAACAAAACCCAGTTTAAAATCCTTTCGAAGGCAATAGTGTTTTGGTTGCCTAATCCTAAAAATAAACACCTCATAATTCTTCCAAAAGGATAAAGAAACTGGATTCTTTAACTCCAAGATGATTTGAGAAAGGAATAGTTGATTCAGATTCCAAATCTACGTCCTCTATTGAGCATGACTTTTTCATGTTGTCTCTAAGAAAGTTGGTCACTACTATTCTGGTTCTTGAAAATAAAGATTCTTGGAGTCAAATAATGCAAGATACCATGAATAAAAAGACAGAATCTACCAATAGGATTATAGACATGGTGGTCAAGAAAGAAGTGGACTTCAGAAATCTTTTTATTGATTATAAAGATCATCAGTTGACTTGTAAGAAAGTATTTAACCACACCAAAACAATAAATAAAGAGCATAGACAGTTCACTAACTTTATTAATTCAAAAAACATAGATTTCAGTACTTGTGAATCCGAGTTAAATAAATTTAGGGCATCCATTTATGAGAAAGTTATCCAACTCAATTCTGTTTCTCAGTCTGTAAGAAGTTAAAAAAAAGTCAGAGCCAAATTAGTGAAAAATCTAGATTCTCAACAAGAGTACATTAAGAATAAATATTATAAAATAAAATCCCAATAAGAAAGGATCTTGTCCTTAGAAAATAAGTATCAGGATCAAGAGATTTTTTTGATGAATCTCCAAGGATATCATAATTAACTGAATAAACTTAATGATTTGATTAAAAAAATGTTGTCTAGGTAGAAGAAGGATGGATGATTTTTTACATTCCGATGTTTTATTTTAACCTATACTTTATTCCCAAAATTTATTTAAGATGTTTCTTGAATATTCTTCTTTTTTTCACATGTATGTTTCATTAACCTTACAGGTACATATTATATTTCCCTATTTTTTTTAAAAAATCACGAAATAGGATAATTTATTTGAAGGAATAATTTAATGAAGACTCCAAAGGGGGAGAATCTACTAAGGGGGAATACGGTATGAAAGAATAATTCCTATGTAAAGGGTTGTTTCTTTTAAGAATAAATTTTTATCTAAGGGGGAGATAGTTCATTAAGAAAGAAAACTGTATTCTAAAGTTCAAGAATACGATCCTTAGGAAACATAACCTAAGGGGGAGTTAGTCGTATTCATCCTAAATTTCTTCCAAAGAGGAAGATACTTTTTTCCTACTTATTTATCAATGTCAATATATTATTCCTTAGTAATGTTGTTTGTGCTTTCCAAAAAGGGAGAGACTGTTGAGTCAATAAGCTTCTCTTATGACTTCTCCATTCATTATGGTTTTATGTTTTGAAAGTCACAAAAACTTTTTCTTAAGTTCCAAATTTGTCATTCCATTTTTTATATAGTTTTTTCATTTTGATATACTTATATAATTCTCATTACATTTACCTATAGAAATCTTATTCTATTATACTTATAGAATTGTCATTTCATTATACTTAGAGAATTTTCGTTTTTTGTACTTACAGAATTGTCTTTCTGTTATACTTACAGATTATTCATTCTGTTTTACTTACAAATTTTTCATTACGATGTATTTGTCATTACATTTTACTTACATATTTAACAGTATGGTGTACTTAGTATTTCGGCGTATTAATTTACGTAAGCATACATGATCCTATTTTTCACGATACCGATACCAGTAAATATGTGACATCGTTTTTCATGATACCGATATCGGTAAATATGTGATATTATTTTTCATGATATCGATACCAGTAAATATATTATAATTTTTTTCATGATACTAATACGAGTAAATATGTCATATAATTTTTATGATATCGGTACCCAAAACAGTGATGATTCTTTTCTCAATATGATTTTCATTTTCTTAAGAATCCTCTTTCTTAATAATGTTGGATTTTTTTACTTTTTCATTCCAATGTTATCAGATTATAAGTTTACTTATACTTAAAATTTACTTTAAACATAACATCAATTCTTATGCATGAAACGATATCGTATGGTTTGTTATAAACTAATTGTTTTCTGTTTGACATGTGTCCAGGTCCCTCCAAATTTTAAGGAAAATATGACAGTTGGTTTGGAGCCAACCGATGAAAATTATTGCCTATATGTACGATTTTATTTGAATGATCCATGTATAGTGATAGAGTCAACTTCGATGATATACTGTGAATAGAAAATTGATCAAAGTTTGTGAAGTGATTTCAAGAGAGAGGCTCTTACAACTCTTAGTTCATCATGCAGATGTCGTGAACAACTTTTTTAGACTTGAACAACTTATTCAGACTTGCTTTGTGCAGACTCTAATCATGCTAATCATGGGCTTTCAGGTTTGGAATATAGAGGTTCTGATTTTCTACTAAATCGAGGGCTTGTGGGGATAAGAAGACAGATACTGATCTTTAGATTGAAGGCTTACCTGGGTTTGGGAAATATAGAATTTCTTGAAAGTATAAATCAAAGAACCTTTATCCATGGTTTTTGGATACCCTTCTCTTTGGGTTAAAATAATCTTATTGTTAATTTTTTTCTATTCCAAGTTGTTTTTATTCTTCTGAATTTTTAACTTTGTTATAGGTAGAAAGTATAAGTTTCATATACTTTCTAGTTTTGTTACTAGGATTGTATTAAAGATTCTATATGCTTTATGGTAGAATATTTACTTTAATAATATCTTTCTTAATTTTTTATCTTAAGGTTGTAAAGATTAATAAAAATGTTTCTTTAAGAAGGTTTTTGAATTTTTTTTAACTTTATTAAACTACGTTTTCGAAAAGATAAAATCTAGCCTTAAAAAATAGATTTCCATAAGGTTAAGAAACTTTCTTTAAGAAATTGTTTTACCAACTTTAAAGGATCCAAAGGAATTTTTAAAGTATAAAATTCACCCCCCATCTTGTATCTGAGCATCTAATCATACATATTGAATCCTACACTCACAACTATAAAACCACATTTTATCATCCAAATCCTTTTAAAATAAGATAAAAAAGTCCCTAATATCAATCTAGAAGCCTCACTTTGGGAATAATTTAAACCAAGTTAGTCTTTTGGTGAAACCAAAAGGAATTATATAAAAAAGTGGTGACATCCTTCCATAAGTTCTTTAAATTATTTTCATTCTATACACCCTCAATTATTATTATTACATGATTATATAATAACTTAATAATCATAAATATACTAATATTTTTTTATTATAATATTTATACCTACACTTACACGAATTTCCATCAAATGGGTAATGAGCTTACCATTAAATATATATTGTGTTCTACCACCTTGCGAAATGATGTCGTTTCATTTTCCTTTACTGCCTCTCATAGATGAGAATTATGATGGAAATACTATTTTTAAATGATATATAATATATTTATTATTCATTTATTCTTATGTAATTATTACATAAAATATACCTTCATCCTTTTCATTTTTTGTAAATATGACAACTTCGTTTCTAGACGTGTGGACTGCTGCCTCCTCCAAGAGATGTGAATCATTCACAATTTACATTGAATGTATTAAGGATGGGTTTAGTAAAATTAAATGAAATATATGGAATAATAATTATATTGCAATTATAATATATATATATATATGTAATTTACTTTCATTCTTTCAGTACGACAAAAAAACAGAAACAATGTTCATCAGTACATAAGGCATACTGTCTCTATGACTAGTGTATTCCTTTTCATATTTATATATTTTATATATTATAATAAATATATATATGTACTAAATATATATGATATATACATAATTTTTTACATTATTTAAATAATTATATAATGATCTAAGTAATAGGATCGAGAATAACAAGTAAAAACATATACGAAAATCAAAACATATATTACCCAAAATGTAACTTTATCATGAAATTGCTAATAAAAAGGTAATATAAAGTTAAAATAAAATAATATGTGGTATGATATATGATAATATGGTTATTTCGTAGATTTATAATAACCATATGTCTATTATATAAGAGGTTTGTATGTGTGTGAAGAAATTCAAGACTTAAGGTAAGGGTTTTCTCATCTCACTTTTATTTCTGTGATAAATATGTTATATTCACCACTTATTATTATTTTGTGATGTATAAACTTCTGTATGACATGTTATATCATGAATTTACATTATTTTTAGATATTACAACTTTCAATTGATTTCATTCTTTCATTTGGATCATGGTACAAAAGATACTTAAGTAGTAAGGGTTTTTATCATCTCACTTTTATTTCTGTGAGACTTTTACCTTATCAACTAGTCATTTATTTTTTTGGAGTATATAATGACCATGAATGTATTATATGATTCTTATAATTAAATTTATCTACATCTACATATACCTTTTAGTTTCTATCTTTCACGGGGTTTATGCTTCAAAAGTTACCAAATCTGTAAGTAATTTTGTCTCAATTTTCTTAATTTGAGATACATGCCTTGTTATACACCTATATTTTTCTATGAGGTGTACATATATACCTTGGAAATTTAATATAATTAATATAATTATTCTAATTATATTTTAATTTTAATTTAATTTTAGTCTTTTCATATTATTTTGATTCAAAGTCACCAATGTGGTAACAGTTCATTGCTATAATCTCATCATTTATTAAGATTGTTTATGATTATGCTTCCACTGATGAAATATTATTATACATATCTCAATAACTCACATGAATTATCTTATCCTCTGGTAATCCATTATATCTCCATGTATTGGTATGACTTTTCTACTCTATGGTACTTAAGGTAATTAAGAAATTGTTTTTTTAGAAAATATGACCTTATTTCTCTCTACGATCGAAATTTTGTTTTATTCACAAAACTACATTTTCTTAAAAAGGATATCAAAAATGTTATACTATGATTTGAAAAATACATTTTTACCCATGTTTTACATGTTTAATTAAAATGGTTTCAAAAAGAATTTCCTTATCCTTTTTTGATCAAGGCACTTTTCTATACTTTTTAGGTGCAAAATGAATGTTAGACATGTTTAGATTTACTCATCGTCATTTCCATCAAGGTTAAATTGAATGTTTAAAAAGTTATTATTTAAATAAAATATTTTTACTAATATTCTCTAATTCATTTTTTCAAAAAAAAATTCAAATTAAAAGGATCTCAAAAATGTTTTATATGGTTTTTAAATATTTCATTATATGTTTTCAGAGTTATTTTCAAAGAAAATATATATTCCAAATGGTTTGGATTGAAAAGTAATTTTTAAAAAGAAAGTAAATTTTCCTATAGAAATGTTTTAAATTATCTTTCATGATTTCTATATATTTTTTCAAATTTATTTCAATGAATATTATTTTAAAAATTTTCTATGTTTTAAAAAAGTTATTTTCAAAGAAAATTTATGTTCCAAGTGATCTTTCAAAACCCTTATTTATCTAATATTGTATCATTTGATATATTTTATTGTTTAATATGTTTATAATAAAATTAAACCACTATTTTTATTTATTTGGATGGTTTATTATTAAGATTAAATGTTGTTTATGAAACCCATTTCTCTTCCATGGGTTATACAATGATAAAATGATTATGATACCTAATTACTTTCACATGTTATTCTATGATGAAATGATTATAAAAACTATATATTAACCAAAAGTAAGGATATGATAACATGTTTGTGATATAATTTTCATTTCATTGGTTATGATATTTAGTTTATGAACCCCATCAATTTTTATGGGTCATGATATGATGAAAGTTTTATTATCTTATGACACAAGTATATATGATTTTATTATGTGATAGGTAGGACCTAAATTTCCACCAATGCATTCGGTAAATATTGATATCTCATGAGATAATGATGGAAAATAAGTCAATGGGATTCATCCAAAAGGGAAAATCGGTGTGTCTTAATACTTAATGGGAAATAGGTGTATCATTATCCAAAATGGGAAAGAGGTGTGGCCTGATCCAAAATGGGAAAAAAGTGTGTCCTAATCTGAAATGGGAAACATTTGTGTCTTGATCCACTATGGGAAATAGGTGTATCCTAATCCAAAAATGGAAAATTAGTGTCCCATGATCCACTATATTTTTGGTCTTGGTATTTAACCTAGACAAATGAAATGGTTTTCTATAGTTATAGTGATTCCATAGTTATATAACAAGAGATTATGTTTCATGGTTGATTTATAATGATTTATCTCCCTTATTATTCATGTCTTATAAACTACCAATCTTTATTCCATGTCTAGCGATTATGATCTTTGATATATAGGGTACGATATAAAAATTTTATGATCATGTTCTCATACCCTTAAGTCCATGTTATGCCTATGTACCACCTTTATTTACTCTTGGAGAGAATTTTAGTTCACCCTTTTCTTATGTTTCCTTTTCTAATGTTTTGGATAATGATTTTAATTAAGAACAATAAAGGGAAATATCTATAAGGGATATTTTTAATATCATTCACCAAACTAGAGAAATGTGTTCTATGTTTGCAAAGAAACTAACCATTTCGATCCTCATGAATGTACTTTTTTTAATGTGTGGAATATTCATCTAAAATGATTTAATATCTACATATATAAACCCTATGTTTCTATAGAAACTAATCCTAGAGAGATAGATTATTTTTTCATACTATTGAATCCAAGTCTAATAACCTTAAGAGGTTTAGAATAGAGATCTTATTTGTTACTGATAATACCTTTTCCAAAATTACTCTCACTCCTCCACAAAATTAATTATATAATTATTTATCTTTTTAAACATTTTAAAATGTTATTTTATATCATTATTATTTAAAAATAATAATAAAATTCACTAGAAAAGTTTCACCAACCATGGAGAGTTATCTTCATTTATAAAAATATTAATATTGATTAATATTCATAGTAATTTCTGTGAAACATGATACCTTTAGTATACAGCCAAAATAAAGGGTCCACAAAGTATATAATAGGATAATACACCTCTTTCACAATAAAAAAATACACCAATTTGATCTTCTTAGTATGACTTAATCTCTTCCTAATGAATATGTGATATTTATCAAAGGTAGTTTTTTTCCAGATAAAGCTTCATAATGATCGGTAATTTATTTAATCTTATTTATGTTTCTTTTTCTCATTTACATAATGGGTTAATATCATCTACATATAAAAAATGAGATGGTTCATTCATATAATTAGTGTCTTAAATGGGTTCAATTTTTCCTTTATTCACAATTTTTAGAATAACTTGACATATGTTGTCTTCTGTAATTCACTACAATAATGAAAATTGAGGGTCCCCATCTGTCACCCCTCTTGATGATGATAAATATACTTCAAGATACAATGATATGAACTGATATTCTTTCAAATTAAAAAAATCATAAATTATCATAGTAATCAAATCACTAAAATAAATTTCTTATCATTTTTAAAAATAAAATCATAATTCATTTTCAAAAATGACTTTATAATATATTATTTTAATGAAACAGTCCAATGCCCAAAAAAATTATATATTTATACTCATAGAGGCTATTTTAAAATAGTCTTTTATTTTCATTAATTAATTAATATAAAATAATTATTATAAATAATAATTTCTGTGAGAATAATGAGACTCGCTACCATAACATTATTATATATTTTATAAATAGATTTATCTATGTAAATGGTTCTTATAATATCCAATTGTTTTATAATATATTGTACTTTAAGTAAGATAGTTTTCGGTATCTTTCTTCACACACAACACAACACCTAAATAACCAAGATATTTTTTATTAATATTAAATTATTGGTACTAAATATAATTTTTGTTATTGGAAGGTATAAATTGAGTTAAGCCTATTATGAAATATATTTATAAAAAAATTAAAAAAATTAATACTAAATTATTGAACAATTTTAGTTACTAAATAACTAGTAAGATCATTTTATGTTTTAAAATGTATTATATATAAAATTATCATTTTATGTGATAAATATGTTAAGGTAAAAATTTATTTAATATATTTTTTATATGAATAATATAATAATACTGAATTAATTTTAAATTGATACGAAATAAGTATACTAAATGTTAACATATAAAAAATTCATCTTTCCTATAGAACTATTCAATCTATTTTTAGTCTCCATCTAAATGTTATATTTAAAAATATAATAAATTTAATGTTAAAAATTTATCTCCATTTTTGGATTCATCGTAAAAATATTAGCTTATGATAAAATATTTTAATTTTTCTAAAATGATGTATTTTTAGTTGGGTAGTGAAAAATATCATTTTCAAATGTTTTGGGAATTTTATTAAATAATTAGGGAATAATCATAAAATAAAATTTATTAAATCATTTATATTAAGAAATTTTTATTATATAAGTAAAATTATAAATAATAAATATTAATTTTAATCTATCAGAATATATTCTATGTCTTATAAATCATGTAATATTTTCTCTAAAGTTGTGTTTGTATGTTATAAACTTATTATTTTAAAATTAATTTTTATCATTTGTGTAAATTTTGAATTATAAAATTGTTTTCATATATATAGACATCATATGTTAATTATCTAATAATGGTAATTTGAGTTTCATGTCCTAAAAATTAGTTACCATGGTTAAAAATAGAGTCATTGTAGTAAAGTTAATTAAGAAAAAAGGGTTTAACTAAGCATTAAAACCAACAAAAATGTAAAAAATATGTCTCCAAATTAGTGGTCATGGTATTTCATGACTAATACTTATCTAACATCCATAATTTTCAATTTTGGAGTCTACTTTCCTTCTGAAACATATTTTCCATTTATTTTAAGAATTTAACTTTATAAAGATGACAATTCTTTCACTTATAAAGGGCCTCCTACCACCCATTGAAGACCACTATAAATATTAAAATTATTCTAAAAAAATACTTCCACTACTGTCAAATTCCATGATCATGATATTATTTTCCTAATAAATTTTCAAAATTCATCCATTTCCATGAAATCTTCTAAGGAGAAGCTGGATTTCTTAATATGAGTACTAATCACTCACTAACTTATTTTATTTATATCATTGAATTACAAATATAATTTTCCCATTTTAATATAATGAAATCATTATTAATATAATAATTAACTTTATAATTTTGAGTTAAAAACCATCTTCTACCATTCCCATTTTTCCTAAGAAATATTAAAATGTCTTTTGTGCATATGTGCGGGCTACCACCTCCACGAGGAGACATGTTTTATTTTCAATCACCATCAAAAATTATTTGTTCAAAAGGGGTATTTAATGTATAAAAATTATATTTATAAAATTATTATGATTATAATAGGATAAAAAAATTTACCTTCTACTCATTCAATGAAAAACAAAAATGCCATACGTGTGTACCTGCAGACTACTACCTCCATGGAGTGACTTTTTAAATTTTTCATTACCCCCATACATGACTACTTATAATGTATATTCTATGAATATGTATGATATTAAATTTTAATATATTTCAGGAATATTTTCTGAAGTGCCCAGATCAGTGTGAATCACTGAGAGGGGGAGGGGGTGAATCAGTGATCCCTTAAAACTTTTTACTAATTGATTCTTTATCAATTAAACCTCTATGGCTGGTTAAAGCCTCGATCCACTCTTCTTGTATCTCTCAACCTTTCCCAAATGATGCAGTAATGAAAAGGCACAGGACACAAGGATTTACAAGGTTCGGCACCAAAGGCCTACATCCTTGCCATGCTCTCCAAGCATGGATTCTCCCATTATAATCTGTTAGTATTACAATGGTCGATACAGCTTCCCACCGTATCTCTCCTGAGTCCCACAGGAGGGTCTTTATACTACATCCCACAGTGTTACCAGAGTCCCACTGGCCTGCTCCAGAATCCCACTGAAGACTTCTTCTCCCTGAGTCCCACAGGGTCTTCTCTTGGCTCCTCGAGTCGCACGAGTAGCTCTTCTTCACTTTAAGTTCTTCAAGTAACTTCAGCAGTCTGGAATAAAGACTGCTGGCCTTGCTCTTCTCTTCTGATCACTTGTGGTTGATCAGGCCCTTCTCAATCTACTGCAAACTCAGACAAACAATATCTTTCACTTCAGTCTGGCTCAGTCTCAGTTCACTTCAACATCATGCACTGAGTGCATGGCAACTCTTCAAGATCTTCAAGTCTTGGACTCCTCAGATGCACACCACTGATTTAGCACTGTTCTCGTGTGCACGTGCATGCATGCATGCATGCACTCCCCTTCTTCTCTTCTAGGTGCAGTAAACCCACAAAGGGTGTAATCAATTATAGCACACACCTTCTCACTTGTACTTCACACGTTTAGTTCCTTTTGATTACACACATAGAAGTGTGTTATACTTTGTGTGAATCTTCTTCTTCTTCTAAGTGTGTCTACTCCTCTTAGAGCACACACATAGGTTCGGCCTTCTTTGTCACTTGTTCATGTACACATAAATTGTTCTTTGTTTTGCACACACTTTACTTTGGCATCTTCCCTCTTCTTGTTGCACACCCTTAACCCGTAGGTTGTTCTTCAATTTTGCACACACAAAATGTGTCTTCACTTGGTGCACACACAAGGTCACAACCCTCGGCCTCTTCAAATGCACACACGGCCAAGTGTGCTCTTCCTCTTCACTTAGCACACACAAATAATATTCTTTAATTTGTTCTTCAATGTGTGCACCCACATAAGGGCTACGGCCTTCCTTGTTCACTTTGCACACAAGGCACTAAGGGCCTCGGGTCTTCCTCTTGTTTTGCACACACACAAATGTGGTGGCCTTCCACTCCTTGAACACAAACAAAGTGTTGTTCTCCAATTATGCACACACACCGCCCACGGGTGTTCTTGGTGTAGCAAGCACACACGGTGCGAGGTGCAAGGGCCTCCTCCTCTTCTTTCCCACTATCGGGCAAGTCCTCAAGCACTTGAGTGCAAGGAGGCTCGGGTGCGCAAGTGCCACTGCCACAAGGGCGTGCAAGTGTGCACTGGCCGCGGGTCGCGCAAGCCACAGGTGTGAGGACACCTTGGGCGCGCAAGCTAATCCTGCCGCGCAAGTATGCGGGCAGGGAGAGCTCTTCCTGTCGCGCAAATAATGCGCGCAGGGGACCTTCGAAGCCTCGGGTGGCTCCGGAACCTTCAGTCGCGCAAGTTCTTTGCGCGGGGCTTCAAACCTTCACGAGGCAGAGAGATGCGCTCACGGGACTTCAAAAATTCAGCGCATCAGCACACAAAAACGAGGTCTCGGACTCTCTTTTTATAGGCAGAGATGCCTCATATCTTCCGCGGAGAGATAACTTGAATCCCCGAGATTTTCGGGTATTTCAAGATTCTGCAAATCTTGATATCTTCCTATGTTTCACATGCGGGTTCTCCCTTTTTTATTTCTCCTCGTGCATGCGATTTAAAACGCATGCAAGCCTTCGGTTTAGGCGTTCGAGCAACGTGGCACGCCTTCGGCAACTTTGTTTGCCTCGGCCGAATCCCGAATTCTTTCTCGATGCATGCATGCAACATTTTAATGCATGCATGAGTTCAGTGTGGCCAGACGAGTACGAGGGAGCCTTCGGCTTCGATAATGGTGGCCGGGAACTCGAATTTTGTCTTCGGGGAGGCTCTGGTTCAGCGGCGGCTCGCGGGGAGGCTTCGGCTCGAGATCGAGGTGGAAGACGAGCCACGGCCGTCGGATCAAGTGTTTGAATATCCTCGGACGGCCTGGATCAGAAGATCTCGTGCGGGATCAGATGTGCGGCTTAGATCGTCCGCGCGATTGGATGAGCGGCCAGGATCTCTTCCGCGGGAAAATCTCGCGTCCCACATCGAAACGAAGCCCGGTTTATCCGCGGCTTATTACCCCAGCACTCTCCGCTACTCAGCAATTGAATCTCCTCCCTCCACGGTGCCGCCCCGCACCGTGTTCTCCCTGCGGGCGCGCTCTGCGCCCAATCTCTGCTCCTGCGGGCGCGCTCCTAGCGCCCACTATGCTCCTCCGGCGCGCGGGTTTCACCACTGCGTGTCCTCGGGGGCTTACACACGGCCCCCGGCCTCTCTTGGGCTGGCCCCATGGGATCCCCTTGGGCGTGGTGACCTGGTCCCACATGTGCCTTGGGTTGAACCCTTAAGGCTGGCCCTTGGGATTGGCATATTTTTTGGCAATGTAACAAATAAGACTTTGTCAAAAACAAAGTCCTCCATGAAAAATACCAATTCTAAATGCCAAATGCCTCCTCCTCTTCTTCTAAGCCATTCTTCCTCTTCTTTATTTCTTCTTCTTCATTAGAATTCATCATCCTTCTTCAACATATAATCATCATTTAAGAATGGAATTCTTGAAGGTTCTTCATCTTCAACCGAACTCCTGAATCAACATGAAATCTCCAATGTGCTTCATTGATCTAATCAGAGATCAATTGGTTCTTCTTCACATTCACATGCACTAAGTGTTAGTGCATGGACTTCTTCAGCTCACTTCATCCACTTAGTACTTGTGGATGGATCTCTTTTCATCTCCTCATGCATTGTCAATACAATGCATGGTCTTCAAACTTTTGTTGTGACATTGTATCAAGTTGATACAAGTTCTTGGAACTATAAGAACAGCTCAACAATCGTCAGATTTACATGGAGAATGTTTCAACCACAATTTCCAATACCACTTAGTGAATCTCCTAAGTGACATGCATCTTAGTACCATGGCCATTCTCCTTCACCACCAACACCATCACAACCTTTGGCATTCACATCTTGACATTCTTTGACTTCCATTCATTCCAAGACAACTTCATGCCTCATTGACAACAAATGCAACATAATGCACTTCAATCTCCCCCTTTGTATTTGTTGTCAATACACTCCTTCAGCACATATGAATGGGTCAATATGTGTGCCAATATTTCTCCCCCTTATTGGCAATCAAATGCAAAGGTGTGGTGTGGTTCACTTTCAAAAATGTCTTCCTCCCTTATAAAAGCATTTTCTTGTAAAACACTAGGAGAGGGATGATGTCACATGTTCTTCTTTAGCAAAGAACCTTTAGTTGATCAACTCTAAGTATACTTGGGCTAACCCGGTGTAGAAAACAAGAGTGATGTAACCAAGATACTCAATGCTGTCCACAATTCTCTACACATGTGAGATCATGCTTAGGGGCTTGAAATTTTTCAGATATAACAATGAATTTGCTAAATCCTGCACATGCTTCACAAAACTCATTAGAAAGTTCAGGTGCAAAGATAAAGCTCCCCCTTTCATCCATTTGTCTTCAATTCATACTCCCCCTTAATTGACAAGATAAACTCAATTAAGAAACAAGGGATGAAAGTATGATTGGAATACCTTCACTTTTCTCAAGATGGTATTAATCTCAAAATCCCATCTTCTTCAGATTGGCTCCCCCTCAAGGGGTGCACTCCATTCTGTCCAAACCATCCTCCAGATGAGAATGATCATCATCTTCAATTCCCTGCAATGTCAGCACATGTAAATACCAATAGTATAAGGGAATAAGATGGAACCTCCTTGGTTCATCAACGTGAACAACAAGGTTGAGAAGATTCTCTCAACCGAGATGCCCCATTTTCACCATTCTTCACACTTGCACATTTGATCTTCAATGATGTTTGTGCTAGTGTGGATCTCAATACATCTTCATGTGAAATCTTCTTCTTCCCTTTTGCCTTAACAATTGCCAGAACTTCATCTTCAGCTCTTTGTAGATCTTTGGCAAGTTGCAACTGATGTGGCCATATGACAAGTAAATCATTTGGAAGAGTGGCCTCAGTTTTGGAAGTTCCACATGGTTCTTTGGATGCTGCTAAGCTACCTCTCTTAGGCAAATTATTTTCAATCAATCCCTTCTGCTTCTTCTGGATTGATTGTCTGTTTGAGTCCAGTTGGCTTCTATTGAATTTCATGGCTTCTTTACAAAGATCCATGGTATGACCATTACTTCCACAGTAGAAGCACTTCTTCTTGGTGGTCCTTCTGGATGACTCACCCTTCTTGGTTTTAGAATCCAAGGACTTCTCTTCCTTTTTCAAGCTCTTCTTGGGAGCATCTTCCACTTTCTTCTGCTTGCTTCCCAAGGAATCTCTTTTAGCCAGGTTCAGTGATCATTTCTTCTTTTGAGCTCTGGATACAGTTGGAGATTGACATGTATCTTTTTGTTGACCACTTTTGCAATCATCCCAGATGTTGTCAAGTAATCCAAATCTATTTGCAGTAAACAGATGTCTCTGGACCTGTTGATGTTGCTTCTTTCCTTCTGGCTTGCTCCCCCTAGGCATGGGCTTCCTCTGTGCTTTGGCATTCAGTGGATAGTACCAACAATCCTTTGCACAATGCCCATACTTGTTACAACACCAACATTGACCCACAAATCTTGACCTCTTGAGTCCTTCTGATTGTAGGGTACTTTTCTTGACTTGTTGTGCTGTTTCAGGAGAGCTCTCTTTCTTCACTGTCTTCATCCATACTTGTTTGAAATTATTTTTCCATCCTGCACTTTTTGTGGAGACACAATGAGAAACATGAGTACAAGATGGGATGGATGGTACCTTCTTTTTAGAAGTTGTTGCCCTTTTATTATAGGATGTCTTTCTTTTAGAATCATCCTGCTCAAAGTTCACTTGAGTAGCAACATTTCTTCTTTCAGCTGACTGGGAGGCTTCAGCTTTGGGTGTTTGCAGATTTTTCAATATCACCTCTAGTTCAAAGCATTTCATGTTGAGGGAGTTCTTCTCATCCTCAACAGCTCTTAGCTTTCCTTCCCAACTTTCTTTCAGCTGATTCATCTGGTCATCATGCACTTTCTTCATTTCTTGTAATTAATTGTCAAGCTCCTTCACCTTGTTTACTTTGTCTTCAAGTTGAGCATCTCTGACAATCATTGACACTTTGTGCAACTTCTCCAGTGCATGAAACACATCTTTGATTATTACTTTAAATAATTCTTTCTCAGATAGGCTTCTCTGCAATTCTTCAGCAGTGTCTTCATATCTTTCATTGCAAAGAGAAACTATTTCATCTTTAGCCTTCACCAGCTTTCTGAGAGTGTTGGTTATGCCAACCCTTTTAGCCAATTGATCTTCCATTGCATTGGCTTCTTCTTCTAACTGTGATTTTTCTTCATGAAGATCATGGATTCCTGTAGCTATACACTTTGCCACTTTCATGGGGACAGTCTTCTGAAGATATTTGAGTGCAATCTGAAGATCATTCATTGTTTCAACTTCATCACAGCTAGGACAGGCTTTCTTCATTTTCTTGGCCTGTTTCTTCTTTCTATTTTTCTGAGTCTTGGCAGATATCTCCATTTGAGGCTGGTCACTCATTTCCTCAAATCTGCACTTCATAAAGACTCTCTTGGATCTTTTAGAGGTAACCTCCCTCTGATACCAATTGAAGTGCCCAGATCAGTGTGAATCACTGAGAGGGGGAGGGGGTGAATCAGTGATCCCTTAAAACTTTTTACTAATTGATTCTTTATCAATTAAACCTCTATGGCTGGTTAAAGCCTCGATCCACTCTTCTTGTATCTCTCAACCTTTCCCAAATGATGCAGTAATGAAAAGGCACAGGACACAAGGATTTACCAGGTTCGGCACCAAAGGCCTACATCCTTGCCATGCTCTCCAAGCATGGATTCTCCCATTATAATCTGTTAGTATTACAATGGTCGATACAGCTTCCCACCGTATCTCTCCTGAGTCCCACAGGAGGGTCTTTATACTGCATCCCACAGTGTTACCAGAGTCCCACTGGCCTGCTCCAGAATCCCACTGAAGACTTATTCTCCCTGAGTCCCACAGGGTCTTCTCTTGGCTCCTCGAGTCGCACGAGTAGCTCTTCTTCACTTTATGTTCTTCAAGTAACTTCAGCAGTCTGGGATAAAGACTGCTGGCCTTGCTCTTCTCTTCTGATCACTTGTGGTTGATCAGGCTCTTCTCAATCTACTGCAAACTCAGACAAACAATATCTTTCACTTCAGTCTGGCTCAGTCTCAGTTCAATTCAACATCATGCACTGAGTGCATGGCAACTCTTCAAGATCTTCAAGTCTTGGACTCCTCAGATGCACACCACTGATTTAGCACTATTCTCGTGTGCACGTGCATGCATGCATGCATGCACTCCCCTTCTTCTCTTCTAGGTGCAGTAAACCCACAAAGGGTGTAATCAATTATAGCACACACCTTCTCACTTGTACTTCACACGTTTAGTTCCTTTTGATTACACACATAGAAGTGTGTTATACTTTGTGTGAATCTTCTTCTTCTTCTAAGTGTGTCTACTCCTCTTAGAGCACACACATAGGTTCGGCCTTCTTTGTCACTTGTTCATGTACACATAAATTGTTCTTTGTTTTGCACACACTTGACTTTGGCCTCTTCCCTCTTCTTGTTGCACACCCTTAACCCGTAGGTTGTTCTTCAATTTTGCACACACAAAATGTGTCTTCACTTGGTGCACACACAAGGTCACAACCCTCGGCCTCTTCAAATGCACACACGGCCAAGTGTGCTCTTCCTCTTCACTTAGCACACACAAATAATATTCTTTAATTTGTTCTTCAATGTGTGCACCCACATAAGGGCTACAGCCTTCCTTGTTCACTTTGCACACAAGGCACTAAGGGCCTCGGGTCTTCCTCTTGTTTTGCACACACACAAATGTGGTGGCCTTCCACTCCTTGCACACAAACAAAGTGTTCTTCTCCACTTATGCACACAAACCGCCCATGGGTGTTCTAGGTGTAGCAAGCACACACGGTGCGAGGTGCAAGGGCCTCCTCCTCTTCTTTCCCACTATCGGGCAAGTCCTCAAGCACTTGAGTGCAAGGAGGCTCGGGTGCGCAAGTGCCACTGCCACAAGGGCGTGCAAGTGTGCACTGGCTGCGGGTCGCGCAAGCCACAGGTGTGAGGACACCTTGGGCGTGCAAGCTACTCCTGCCGCGCAAGTATGCGGGCAGGGAGAGCTCTTCCTGTCGTGCAAATAATGCGCGCAGGGGACCTTCGAAGCCTCGGGTGGCTCCGGAACCTTCAGCCGCGCAAGTTCTTTGCGCGGGGCTTCAAACCTTCGCGAGGCAGAGAGATGCGCTCACGGGACTTCAAAAATTCAGCGCATCAGAAAACAAAAACGAGGTCTCAGACTCTCTTTTTATAGGCAGAGATGCCTCATATCTTCCGCGGAAAGATAACTTGAATCCCCGAGATTTTCGGGTATTTCAAGATTCTGCAAATCTTGATATCTTCCTCTGTTTCACACGCGGGTTCTCCCTTTTTTATTTCTCCTCGTGCATGCGATTTAAAACGCATGCAAGCCTTCGGTTTAGGCGTTCGAGCAACGTGGCACGCCTTCGGCAACTTTGTTTGCCTCGGCCGAATCCCGAATTCTTTCTCGATGCATGCATGCAACATTTTAATGCATGCATGAGTTCAGTGTGGCCAGACGAGTACGAGGGAGCCTTCGGCTTCGAAAATGGTGGCCGGGAACTCGAATTTTGTCTTCGGGGAGGCTCTGGTTCAGCGGCGGCTCGCGGGGAGGCTTCGGCTCGAGCTCGAGGTGGAAGACGAGCCACGGCCGTCGGATCAGGTGTTTGAATATCCTCGGACGGCCTGGATCAGAATATCTCGCGCGGGATCAGATGTGCGGCTTAGATCGTCCGCGCGATTGGATGAGCGGCCAGGATCTCTTCCGCGGGAAAATCCTGCGTCCCACATCGAAACGAAGCCTGGTTTATCCGCGGCTTATTACCCCAGCACTCTCCGCTACTCAGCAATTGAATCTCGTCCCTCCACGGTGCCACCCCGCACCGTGTTCTCCCTGCGGGCGCGCTCTGCGCCCAATCTCTGCTCCTGCGGGCGCGCTCCTAGCGCCCACTATGCTCCTCCGGTGCGCGGGTTTCACCACCGCGTGTCCTCGAGGGCTTACACACGGCCCCCGGCCTCTCTTGGGCTGGCCCCATGGGATCCCCTTGGGCGTGGTGACCTGGTCCCACATGTGCCTTGGGTTGAACCCTTAAGGCTGGCCCTTGGGATTGGCATATTTTTTGGCAAAGTAACAAATAAGACTTTGTCAAAAACAAAGTCCTCCATGAAAAATACCAATTCTAAATGCCAAATGCCTCCTCCTCTTCTTCTAATCCATTCTTCCTCTTCTTTATTTCTTCTTCTTCATTAGAATTCATCATCCTTCTTCAACATATAATCATCATTTAAGAATGGAATTCTTGAAGGTTCTTCATCTTCAACCGAACTCCTGAATCAACATGAAATCTCCAATGTGCTTCATTGATCTAATCAGAGATCAATTGGTTCTTCTTCACATTCACATGCACTAAGTGTTAGTGCATGGACTTCTTCAGCTCACTTCATCCACTTAGTACTTGTGGATGGATCGCTTTTCATCTCCTCATGCATTGTCAATACAATGCATGGTCTTCAAACTTTTGTTGTGACATTGTATCAAGTTGATACAAGTTCTTGGAACTATAAGAACAGCTCAACAATCGTCAGATTTACATGGAGAATGTTTCAACCACAATTTCCAATACCACTTAGTGAATCTCCTAAGTGACATGCATCTTAGTACCATGGCCATTCTCCTTCACCACCAACACCATCACAACCTTTGGCATTCACATCTTGACATTCCTTGACTTCCATTCATTCCAAGACAACTTCATGCCTCATTGACAACAAATGCAACATAATGCACTTCATTTTCTTCAAAGGATTACCCAAAAATTAATGATCATTATTAATTAATTCATTATATCATTAAATTATCCAAAACATGCTCTTCCAGGATTTCATTCTTTTGAACCATGCATATTGTTTCCATAAAATGAAAATGGGGATAGATAAATAATTTAAAAAATGGTTTAAATTTATATTTTATAATTATATATTTTTGAAATTTGAATCAAAGAATGGGGTTCGGTGTTACTTCTATAAAATATTTGCAAAGAAATAAAAAATGATAACTACTAATGGGGAAAATAAATGTTAAGTAACTAATAAATGTATAAGGAATCATTATAATTAAATAGAGTATAAAAATATACATAGGAATAATGTTGGGAAATAATTAATTAATTTTTATTTTTATTATATATTAGGTTAAATAACCATAATTAAAGTCATGAATAAACGTAAGGATTACATTCCTATTTCATTTTCAAATAAATATTGTTATAACTTATTTTTTATCTAATAAAAAGTTGTGTGCACTTTATCTCTAATACAAAAATCATTTTTCTTATCATATAGTTATTTTTAGGTTTTATATGATTATAATAAACTTCATTTCCTATGGTAAAATAATTTACCAAGTGGGAATAATATATCTGAAACTGACCTCACCTTTTCTTTTATGTCGATAATCTTCCACCTCTAAGTCCATATTCATTTTATAATTTTTTGGATACTATTATATACGAATAGTTAATTGATTAATTTTATCCACCTGTAATATTGATTTTTTTACCAGGTTTTTAAATCAATATATTAAATTTTTCCGTATGATTCATTTTTAATGATCTTTTTTAATTTTTACTATGTTAACACATTCTTTCATTTTTATGAAAATTATTGTTTACCAAGGTTTCTATCCATTATTTAAATTGGTTTTCCAAATGATTTTAATTTCAAATAAATGTAAGAATAAAAATTATTTCTTATTAGTTTTCAATGTGATTATCCAATAATCTTAAAAATGTTTTCTTCAACTATGTTAACATATTTTATATTTGTTCTATTATATAAGGGATTTTTTTACGCTAGCATCAAATTTATTTCCCTAGATAGATTATTAAATTGAATAATTTTGTTTTTAGAAAACTCATCACTTCTTCTTCTGTTAACAAAAGGAGGTTTACAATTTGAACTTTCATATTCATGGGGCACACATATGTATGGTTTTCATTTTCTGAAGGGTGCACCAATAATTATATATCCCTCCAATGAATTGGGTAATGTATGATATCTCAATAGATAATTATAACAAGCATGAACTTGATTCTTCATACACAATTATAGGTTAATAAGATATGTGATATCTAATTTAAAGTGATAAAAAAGGAAGTAACTTGATTCTATATGCATTAATTTTTGGAAGTAATGAATGTGATTTTTGATATACAACATTGTGATAGGTGGGAACATGATTCATGATGCACTTTGGTATGTCAGGTAGGATTGTGTTTCTTGATGAACTATGTTATGATTTCTTTGCTTATTTTTATACCACATTAAAATTACTCAAACTATTTTCATGTTATGATGGATTATTTTTTATGATTTACTTAAATCCTTGATTTATAATTTTTGATTTTTGTTTACTTGATATTGATCTATTAAGTATAATAGATTTTAATTATTTTTTCATGGATGTATTTTTATCTCAGGCACACTTTTAATTTTTATCACTAATGTTTACAATTATATAGCATTGGAGATTACCCTTTCTTATGTTTCCTTTCCCTGGGTTATAAATAGCATTATTATATTTGATGTGTCTCAATGATATAACAAAACAAAATTGTGTTTATTTTGAGTATGTATTTTAGGATATGATGATTATATAACTAATCTAAAAATACACTAAAAATTTTTGTATAATCATGTGAATAATTTGGAGATGAAATGATTATTAATGTAAAATGGGGTGTTATGAATGTATATAATAATGGGGTCATTATAGGCATAAACACTGAGATCTCATCAATATTATTCTATTTATAAATTTAAATAAAAAATATTTGTTCAAGATAATAGGATGATTACTATCATTAAGGGTGGATTTGATTAAATTTTCAACAATATGGTATAAAATTTCATTAAAATATTTAACAATGTATTTTTAAATCCATTTAGACCAATGGAATTCTCTGTATTCAATAAAAAGATAGTAGATTTAATATCCTTAACACTTGATGTTTCATTTAAATAGTTATTACATTTTTATTTAACTATTCTACTAATAACCACTTCCCAAATGTACACTAATTTATTACTAGTCTAATTGAAGAGTGACTTGAACTAGAAAGAAATATAGTTAAAAATCATTTTTATCTGAGATGTGGATATCATTGTACATTTTTTAGCTGGTTGTCTTCTAACATTCGTATATATAAAACACTAATTTTCAATTAAGTACCCCATTATTTTCATATTTTATGTATGTAAAATTTTTGGGTGGTGTTTGGGTGGGTTTGGAAAAATTTGGAATGTTTTGGGGGATTTTCTAGAGGTGCAAGATTTGAGCAAAGTTATTAGAAATTGTGTAACACCTCTAATAAATCTTTAAAATTGAAACAGTGGCTAATAGGTAGGTGCACAGTTAGGCACACAGTTTTTTCCAACAATTTAGTAACCTAGGAGTAATATTGATTTTGGGAAAAGAGTAAAAAACATAGTTGGCACATGGTTTTACTTACTTTGTGATCCAACATTGAGAAGGGTGTTTGTATGCAGTGGTTGAGGCACAGTTGAGGCACTGTTTTCTTAACTATGTGACCTAACCATGCACAGTTTAAAATTAGTTCTTAAAAAAGTGTGTCTCACTCACAATTTCCTCTATACTACTGGTTATTCTACTATTATTCCCCTAACTCAGTTTTATATCCTATGAATGGTTGTATAGACTCTTCCCTTTGATTTCAGAGTGATATGTTTGCAAATCTTAGTGCTTTGAATACCGAATGTCTTAGTAATTCTCTAGTATTGGTGGTTTCACTACATATATTCTTATTCCCTCCTTTAAATTCAGATATCTTTTCTTTTAAGGATTTATCTAAGAGATTGTATTCCAATTATTACAAGATGTGGTTGTGTTTATGTTATGAAACATGATCAAAGGCGTGGGTTTTGAGATTCTTCCTAGTTTTGTTGAAGAATATGTGCCACTCTTAATTTTTTCCATATTTTCAAACGTAGGTGGATTCTATCTTGACTCCTCTTTCTATAACTAGAAATCTTGATTTCAAATTGGTTTAATTGTTTTTTAATAGTTGAATTTATTTTCAATGTTTTGTAAAAACCCTCTTTAGTGAATGTTTTTGAAATTGTGAATTGGTTGTTATGAAAATTTCATTGTTTATAGATATTATAATGATCATTTAAAAGTTTAAACTTGTTTTGGTTCATGGAAATTATTTAATAGATATTTATTTAATAGAAAAATTATTTAAATTGAATGAAATTATTGATTTGGGTTTGGTTTCTGGCATAAGGGTTGGTGTGTGTTCATGTGCATTCAGGATAGATAAGGTTATGAATTTTCCCCCCTAAAAATGAGATGGAAAATGGTATGTACCTTACCCCCATCAATGTGTGATGGATAAGGGTTTGAATTTTCCCCTATCAAAATGGGATGGATAACGGTATGAAATTTATCCCATCAAAATAGTTCACCAAGTGACCGCTTGGATAAAGGATGAATCACCACTCGTGAGTTTAGGTAGGTCCATGATTTCAAGAATGTATGGATGTGGGGATGTGTTAAATGGAATAATTTATTCCAAAATAAAATTTTTGAAATAATTTTAACGTATAATTTGGTTTCAATCCCAGTAAATGGATTTGGTTTGGGAAAACTATCTTGATATAGAAATTATTTGATAATATGTTACAAACTATTTCTAATTATATTATATAAATAGTACTATATAAATGTGATAATGGGTTCTATCATAGAGGCATGAGTAGGGAATTTGTTTATAGAAAACCTACTAAGTTTCATTACTCATCCCATGTTTGGCAACTTTGGTGTGTTTCCATATGTTGTTTATAATGACACAGATAAAGGTAATGTATCTCATTTATTTAGTGAATCACTTTAATAATTATGGATATGTTGGGAAGATATAGCATTGATACTATAGGGAGCTATAGAGTTATGTATTTGGAGTCTTTGAGCTTTATGGTTTATTCTTCTACCTTGGTACTCTGATATTGTTCATGGTGTAGTTCGTTATTGTTTACTTTTTTTGTTACATTGAATTGTATCCAATTTTTTTCATGCATCATATAGTGTTTTTGGATATGGAATGTTTGATTGTGTTTTTTTATTTTCGAATGGAAAATCATCTCCCAATTGTATTGATTCCCTTTTTCATTTATATCGAACCATTGGCATCTTGGGGTTGTCACCTAATTCCAACCAGAAATTCCACCTCCTCTCAAGCCAATGAGGCAGATTGAGATGTTACAAATGGTATCATCTTATTTGGTCCCTGACATTCAAATGATATCTATCTTGGTTAGTCAAAATCTTTTTTGGAATGTGGTATCATTTTTTCATGGGTATCAGTTGTGTTGGTCTTAAAGATGAAAAATTCATTCTGGTTTAGTCCTTGAGTTGGGATAGTATAAAAGAGTAGGATATTTGGAACATGAAATATAGAACATAAAAAGACATATCTAAACTATTTTTTCAGAATGTCAAGTTTTCATGCAGATGATTAAATAAGTGTTTTGGAGACACTTATATAATTTTTAATCTCAATTTCATTGGTTTAACTAATAAAAGGAAAATGGCATGCATTAATACAAATAAAATCCCAATATGAGTGCATATTTCATTTTTAGTAATGATTTATGATTTGGTAAAAATGTGTTGATTTTTTAAAAGTTTTGAATTTTTTTTCAAATGTGAGATTGAAAAAAATGGCATGGTAGTGATTATTTGAAAATGGATTTATTTTCAAAATCATGGGAGAATTTTAAAAAGATTTGAAAAGGGAAAATGTGGAATTTTGGGAAATCCTTGTGGTGATAGTTATGATGTGGTAAATATAAAATTTCCAAGCCTTAAGTTACTAGAGAGTGATATTAAATGGTTTTTTATCTAGTTATAGAAAACATTACCTGGTAAGAATTATATAAACCAACTAAAAGAGGATTCTAATAATATGGTTACACCATATTCATAGGTCAACCAACATCTAGTTGAAAGTATCACTTAGGTTTTTAAAACCCTTAAGTTGGGACAAAAACCAGATAAATTTTTTATAATATCTAACACTGTAGTAAATCCAACTGGAAGATGTTTTTTTTCTTCACAGTAGCAAGTGATAAATATAACACTAAGTGTATTAGAAAGAGGTATGGAAACTTCAAGAGTGTTGGGACACCACATAATCAGACCATAAGATCTTTAAATATTCTTCCTTAACCCAAAATTTAACCAAGATGTTTTTATTATTGTTCACTAAATCACATCAAGTGATATTTTACAGAACCATCTAGAGAATTATAAAACTACAATAAGATGAGACATCTTTGATGCTATTTTCATATTACTCCAATGTAGGGTGTTCTTAACACATATAATGTTATGTAGACATCATATACATCAGATGATGATGGAGCAATAATACCCCTCATCAACATAATTGAGCTATACATGGATATTCTAGGAATAAAATTACTCCACATCAAGGGAAATCTCAATATGGAAACAAATAACAGAGTGCTGCAAGTAAGCAGTTATACATAGCAAAACAAGTTTGTGTGGATGATCAATCTGGGACATTGATGGTGTGAGGTATGGTTATTTTGAATTCAAATATTATGTATTTTTTTTTGAAATGGTTTCATCCCATATATTTCTTTCTTTTATTTCCCATTATTTGTTAGGTTTTCATGTTGAAATGGTGCCTTCTATTATTAAAACCTCAAACTCCTCTTGGTAAAAGATAATGACGAGACACTATGAGTAAGTCATTTTCTTTGACTATTGATGGAGATAAGTTTATATGAGATTTATATATGGTCTCGATTGATGTATATTAATAATCCTTAGTATGAATTGGTTGGAAATGATTAGATCTCACATCGACTATTATTCCTTAAGGGTCAGTTTTACAACCAATAATGGAGTCGACTATCTCATTAGAGAATACTTGAATGTAAAGGTAAGTGAAATTAGATTATTGTGAAGAAGAGTTGGAATGATCTCATACTATATGGGAATATTGACTTTTTCATTGATGGAATATATTGATAATTAAAGTTTTACAGTGGTTGGTGTTTAGTTTCTGGAAGTATTTTTTGAAAATTTCTCTGGGTTTTCTCCCACAAGATAAATGGAGGTTATGATTCATATCCTTATGGAGACCAATCTTATTTACATTATTTTATATAGTATAGAACCAATATAATTAAGCTAATTGAATGTCTGGTTATTATATTTGGAATTTAAAGTGTTTATTCAGCCTAAAACGTCTCACTGGGCAGCACCAGTCTTGTTTTTAAAAAATGTGGATGGAATTCTTTGGTTGTGTGTAGATTATCATATGATTAACCAGATTATGATAAAGATTTGTTATCCCCTTCCACATATTGATGATTTGTTTGATCGATTGAGGTGATCCTAATTCTTCTCTAAAGTTGAATTATAATATAGATATCATCAATTGTAGGTTCAGAAAGTGGATATTCCAAAGATGGATTTTGGGAGTAGACATATCTATTATGAAAATATGGTTATGACTCTCGGCCTTATGAATGCACTAGTAGTCTTTATGGAATTTATGAATCAGATATTTCAAATATATCTATATTCTTTTGTGGTGGTGTTTGTGGATAACATATTTGTGTATTAAAGGAAGAGGGATGATCATGATAAATCCCTGGTAAAAGTGTTAGGGATTTTGGGGGATCATTATCTGTATGAAAAATTATTAAAGTGTGATTTTTAGATACAAATGGAACATTTACTTGGTCATGTAATCTCTAAAAGAGGTGATTATGTGGATCAAAAAGTTATAGTGTATGTTATCTCTTTAAAACATCTAAATAATTTCATAGAGATATGAATTTTCCTTTATCTAGAAGGTTATAACTGACGTTTTTTATTATTTATCAAGAATAACTTCACCAAAGACAGCATTGATGATGAAAAATGTTTCACCCCAATAAAGCAAGGAATGTCGGTATACTTTTAATGAGCTTATGGTTTTCCTTACATCTGCACTCATTATGAAATTTATGTAATCAAGGCAGGTTTATGTGGTGTATTGTGATGCTTTAGGATAATTTTTAGGATTTGTTATCTTGTAGGGATACCATTTCATTGCTTATGGATCATAGAAGTTATGTTTTAACAAGAAGAACTAACCAACACATTATTTGGAGTTGGATATCGTAGTTTATGATTTATTGACATGTAATCATTACCTCTTTTGGGAGGTATTTAGGATATTTACATATCATAAGAGTTTGAAATATGTTTTCCTGCAATGAGATTTGAAACTGAGACAAATAATATGGTTCAAGTATCTCTAAATGTTTGAATTTAAATTGATGTATAGACTGGTAAAAGGAAATTTGGTGACAGATACATTAAGCATAAATTTATATCATCATTTGGAAAATGATACAACAGATTAATGGCAGTTGATGTTTTTAATAGTCATTATGCACTTGGATTGTTCATAAAGAGAAATGTTTTTTATTTTCATTCCGGTTTATTTTATTCCTAATTTAGTTGAGATAATTAAATAGACACATAAATACAATTATGAATGTTTTTTGATAAGGAAAAACTCAATGGTGGGGAAACCATTGAGGGATGGGAGCTATATGGGAGTTCATATTTATGGATTGGACATTAAATGGTTGTACCTTTGGATTTTAAGGGAAAAAAATTTCATACATACCACCATTTGAGATGGGTTATTCATCCTGGAATACTGAATATGTATAAGGTATTGAATGAAAATTTTTGGTGGGTCGATATAAATAGAAAGGTTTTGAGTTTATTTCAAGATGCTTCACTAATAAATAGGATAATGCAAAGCATCAGCCACAAAAAGGTATGATGAATTTGTTACTTATTCTTATTTTAAAAAAGGAGAGGATAGCCCTGCATTTTATAACAGGTCTCCCAAGAATGGTTTGTAAACATGATTCCACATGGATGATAGTGGTAGGATCACAAATTTAGACCATTTCATCCCTATTCATTAATATCATATGGTGGAGTACATTTCTAAAATATATATCCATGAAATGGTAAAAAGTCATGGAATACCAGTTTTGATAGTATCATATTGAGATATGAGGTTTATATCTCATTTCTATAAATCCATACAGTAATACCTTAAAATTTAGTTGACTATGAGTACGACATATCACCCTAAAATGGATGAAAAATCCAAAAGGATGATACAAACATTTTAATATCATATTCAGACTTCTGTAATAGATTTTGGGTGCTCATGGGAGGAGAAAGTACCATTAATAGGGTTTCAATATAATAATAGTTATCGGGTCGTGATACATATGGCTATTGTTGAAGCAATGTATGGGAAGTCTTGTTGTTCCCCGATTTGTTGGGTGTAAACTAGTGTGACTTCGTTGATTGGGTGGAGCCTCGTATATGATACAATATAAAAGATTCAGTTGATTTGGAAAAGGATGGAGACATATCTGATTCATCTTAAATTGTATAAATATCTTCGTTGATAGTCTTTTTTATTCAAGCTGAGTGATCACGTGTCTTGATAATCTCTTCAAGGATTGAGAAACATCCTTTTTTGAAGAAGGTAAAGTTGTCTCCTTGATATATAGGTCTTTTGACAAACTTTAATGGGTTGGTGAGGTGGAATATCGGATGGATTTTTCACCATGGTTTAGTTCAATTAATAATGTGTTTTATGTATCTCCATTGAAAAGTATCAACCTAATCTAGACTATGTGATTTAGTGGGATCCCATTAACTAATATTTGAATGCTTATTCGGTGTATGTTTCATTGTAGATTGTGGATAGGTAAGTGAAATTATATCATGGGAAATGCATCGGTCTTGTGTGTTTTTCAGAAACAATGTCATATTCAATAAGAATTAAGGAATGGGTGAAATAAATGGTTGATCAATGGCCCAGAATATTTATATAAAATTGTGGTTTTATACTTTCTATGGATCTAAAGGCCAATGGTGGGGAGAATGTAGAACCCTGAGTTTCAAGTAAGTACCCCATTTTACTATTTTTTATGTATGTAAATTTTTTTGGAAAAGTTAGAAGGGTTTATATGAAATTTTGAATTTTTTAAGGGATTTTCTAGAGGTTCACAGGTATAGAATTGTTAGTAGAAATTGTGAAACACCTACAGAAAATTGTGCAAATTGAAATAGTGGGTACTGGGTGGGTTTAAGGTTAGTCACATGGTTTGGAAAAACAATGCATCCACCTTGGAGTAACTATGATTTTTAAAATATTAGAAAAAACACATTTTCTGCATAGGCTTTATAACCATGTCATCCAATTGTGTGAAGGGTGTTTATAGGTAGTGGCTAACATATAGTTTCCACATTGGATTCGAAACTGTACGACGTAATAGTTCACATTTTAAAATTGGATCCTAAAAAGGTGTACCCCACACATAATCACTCCTAAACCAGTCATTTTTCATCTATTACAATCCTAAATTGGTTTTCCCTCCTCCAAAGTCTATATAGACTCTTCCCTTTGATCCAAGAGTGATCCATTTGAAAATCATTGTGTGTTGAAGGTTGAATTGCTTGGTAAGTATCTGTTCATTGGGGTTTTCATTAGATTTATTCGTCTTCCCTCTATTGGATTCATATATCAAGTCCATTAAAGATTTATCTATGATATTTTATTCCAATCATAGTGATATATGACTATTTAAATGTTAGAGAACAAGATCTGATGAGGGTTTATTGAGATTCAAACTAGTTTTGTTGAAGAATTAATTTCGTTATTCATTTTCACTATATTTTCTAATGTAGGTGGATTCACACCTGAATCCTCCTATTATAACTATAAAGATTGATTTGAAATTCTTTTCATTGTTGTTTTGAATTGTGAAATTGTTATGAAAATCATGGTAGAAACCCTCTTTAGGGAAGGTTTGTGAAATTGTGAAAATTTCTTTTTGTGCAAATTTCTTTGTTTATAGATTTTAAAATTATTATTTTAAAATTATAACTTATTTCAATTTATTGAAATGTATTAATAGTAATGTTTTTAATAAAATAAATATTTTATTGAAATTTCATTAAATGACTGATTTTTCTTTGGTTTTTGGCATAAGGGTTGGTGTGTGTTGATGTTCATTTAGGATGGATAATAGCATAAATCATCCCCAATCAAAATTGGATGTATAAAGTTATTAACTTTCTTCACCAAAATGGTATGGATAATTTTATGATGTTTTCCCAAAAAAAATGTGATTGATAAGGGTATGAAATTTCTCCCGTCAAAATGGTTCACCAAATGATGGCTTGGTGAAAGGATGACTCACCACACATGGGTATATGGTGGTCCATGATTTCATGCATGGTTGGATTAGTGGATATGTGGAATAGAATGAGTTATACAAAGAAATGAATTTGTGAAATCATTTTAAAGTATTGTTTGGTTGATTCCTCGGAAATGGATTTCATTTGGGAAAACTATCTTGACATGGAAATTGTTTGAAATTATGATATAAACTATTTAATATTGTTTTATATAAATGTGATAGAATGTTTTATCTGAGTGGTGTGAGTAGAGAAGTCATTTTTTGAAAACATAATAAGTTTCACTACTCACACCCTGCATGGGCACTTTGGTGTGTTTATAGATGTTATTTATCGGAACATAGGTAAATTCATACTTATCACATTTCTTTAGTGATGCAACGTGATACTTTGGGCTATATTGTGGTGCTGGATCATGGAGCATGTTGGTAGCTATGGATTTATTCCTTTAGAGAATTTGAGATTTTTGGTTTAGTCTTCCAATTTTATAATATGATATTGTTCGTGGTGTAGTTTTGTATAGTTGTCTTTTTGTGTTACATTGAGTTATATTACATTGTTATAATGCATCATATAGTGGTTTTGGTTTCGGTATGCTTTGTTGTTGTTTTTTTATTTTCTAATGGAAAAGTGTCCCCGAATTGTATTAAATCACTTGGCATTTACTGTTGGCCTTTTGCATCTTGGTGATGTAACCTTAGTAAAAATAGCTATTCATGCTCTTATCAATCCAACGAAGAGGGGTGTAATGTTACACTATACTTTTGAATACTATTTATAAAATTAATTCTACACTCTCCACCTTTAAATAATTTCACTCTTTAAATTTCTTTCACAATATCATCATTGGTCGTTAACAAAAGATTAATTTTAGAGGTCAAATAAACCTCCCTATTAAAATAATGTTCATAAAAATGAATCTAGGAATATAACACTTGTAAATCATAAATCTCTCTTTAAATTAAATATATATACTATTCAACATTATAGAATCATATCTTTTTCCATGATTTAATATTATCTTTTAAAATATTTAGCTTAAAGTTGTATAAAAATAAAGGATTACTACATATAGGGGTGTCCCATATTTCCAGAATAATCTCTCTATATCGAGTTTGTGATATCAATTCTTGGGAAAATATAATAGCTGGTGGCTTTATATATGCTCCTTTAAAAAATAAGTAATGATGGGATGATAATTATACCTCAACCTATTAAGGTTGGTGCATAAAAATATAATCCCAATAGTCCAATAAAACATAATTAATAATAAATCTTTCTATATTACAGGAAATAATTTTATTTATGTTCTTTTTATACCAAATATAATTTTATCCCTATATATTAACTTCAAGAAAATCATTCATTTAGAATATTTTTTAAATTCTATACAAGCATATGAGTTTAAATTCAAACAAATTTTATCATGTTTATCTATCACCACACTAACTGTAACTCCCCGACCCCAGTTACCCAGAGTCGGTGCACTATTATATAACATTGGCATGATCACAAGAAAGATCAATTCTCGAAAGACCGATTATTTTAGTAGCCTTTGAATAACTATGTACATTAATAAAGATTACATTACATCATAAAATGAAAACTACAACAATATAGTCTTCATAGTCCACACTCTTATCCCCTCATACTATCCCTGAAGGTCATTCATAAATTACTTCTTCACATCCTGGGAAAAATAAAACCTAGAAAAGGGGTGATCTCAAATGCCCAGTAAGGATAACAATATAGCGGAAACTTTCATAAATAATAATAAACATTTAAGTGAATATATAACTAAAACAAAATCCTTTTAATCTTGAACTTCAACATATTATGGAAAAAATAAAATGAAATAATTCCATTTACTTATTCACATGGATATTATACTAATCGAATAATCACATGCAATATCAATAACCACTTTTATAATGATGGAATGCGTAATGCCAGACTATCATAACCACATAGACAAGGCCTCGTGCCAAGACTACAAATAAGATTTTTTCCAAGGCCTTGTTCCAAGACACTATTTTGTCTCATGAGACCTATCGATGCATCGAGGAGCTATAGCAGGCTCCACCCGTCACATATTAATTCCAATGCATTCCTCATATGAACAGGTTTAACCATAACATAAAAATTCGTATTAAAACTGGCATACGAAATGTCAATAATTTCACAATAAATCTTGAATGGTATAAAAATAACACATCCACAGTCAAACAAATCACAAAACCTTCAATACAATATGGAAGTTCTGTATCATAATAAATCAACTTCAAATAAGCTTAAAATCCATCAAAGGATGTTGACATAGATGAAATCAAAAATATTTGAGAGAAATATCCCTTTTTTTGAAATCATTTAAAAGTCACATAATTATAAAATAAAACATTTACTTTAAAAATTTTCTTATAATCTTGTAAGGGAAGCTTCAAAGATTTTATAATGGTGGAAAATAGCCGCACCCTCCGTATAAGTTAAAAAAACATTCTTACCTTAATTTTGTCGAAAAGGTTAAAAGCACCTTGTTTAGAAAACAACGGAAGGATTCCATTATAAACTTCTTATAAAAAGTAAAACAAGGTTACAAATGACTTTAACCCATATTCTTGTAAATAGTAAAAATGTTTTGAAATACATTTTTAGGAAACATGGATGTGGATGATAAATAAATTCCAATAGATTATTACGTATAAACAACCTCGGATAATGAAGAGATTGCGAAATAAACACTTACCTTGTACTTTTCATTGTTTGGGTTAGGTTAAACTCCTGTATAATGGTGAAATAATTGTTATTAAATTATACAAGAATCATATATATTAATATGATATCATATATGATCTTTTAACATTGGTTTGTTAATAATATTTTAAAATTATCATTGTTTCGGGTGTTAACTTACTCGTTTTCTTTTGTATGTTTTGTTATGTAAGACGTGTTTGTCATAGATAGATTGTATATTATTCATATCCAGAATGATATCAAGTCCTTAAACATTATTTTTAAATCATCAAATGATAATTATACTTGAATGGATACGATGAAGAATGAATCTCATCACGTTCGCGGAGACGGTAGTCCGTACTTACGCACGAGCGACAATATCATTATTTTGATATTAAAATAATATATAATTGGAAGGTATATCATATACACAGAATCATTATCATGTTATATTTATTATTTACATGAATTACACATCATTATTATACCCATCCAAATAATAATATATTGAATAACAATTACACCATGACGTGGAGATGGTAAGCCGTACGTACGAACGTATGGTGACATGTTATTCAAATGAAGGATAGAATAATGAATATCGTTGTAACATATTTATAATAACATCATAGTATATATAATATACTGGAGTTATTATTTTATAATTGGAAAGAAATAAGAAGTTGAAGAAGAAAGGCACTTGAAAGAGGGTGGTGAAAACCTTACCTCTTCTTCGGGTTCTTCCTTTTGATTTGATCAAAAGGGATCCCTAGGTTGGCTTTATGACTAAAGGAATGCCTCTATGATGAAGTGAGGGAAGTTGAGAGAGTATTTGGGCAGAGTTTGGCCGAGCCAAAGGGCTTTGAAGGTGTGAATTAATGAGAAGGGAGAGTTCCCTTTTATAAGAGGGGTGAGGGGCACCTCTGGAAAAGATAGAAATATTCTTTTATAATAAATTCATATTCGGTTTCTAATGGCTCCAAAGTGTATTATTTAAATTTTAAGGTGTGGATGGGTCCAAAACCACTCAACCAATAGAATTTAGAAAGTTTTGGGTCATTATATTAACCATATATTTTAGTTTTAACTCTTAGTTAATTAGTTTGACACTTACCATGTTACTTTTTATTTTTATATTATATAGTTAATAAACATACTACATACCTCCAAGAGACTCCCAAGTGGTAAATTAATGATACACCTATCATGATATAAGTCTCTTGGCCGAACCTTAGATTTTTAGGAATTGAATATCAATTAATAATATAATATTTGTTTCAAAAACTCTTTTATGTCAATTTTGACACTATTTGGAACATTGATTTTTGTGAAACTCATAACAGAATGATTAATTCGAAAAAAGTTAATTATATCATTCCTAACATGTCCTATTAACCTATAAAATTAGTTTAATTCATAAAAAGTCTCAAATTATATTTATTTGGGTATTTATAATATCAATTATTTTAATTTTTCACTATTATGGTAATTACTGTATCATGATTGTGTCATACATAAATTAAATTATTTAATGTCTCAAAATTATAAATAAAATATCATTATGTAGGAAAACGTTTTATCTTTCTAATTAATATTTATAATCGAATTTATCTTATGTATAACTCTATATTAAAAATGTTTTAGTAAATAAACATTTATTTTAAATCTTTTAATTCTTCTTTGAATTAAATAATAATAAATGTTCTAATCTAATCCAAGTGGACCTAAATGATAATATTTTATTCCTAAGGTTGTTTTTGGTCGAGATACACTTGTCCAACAGAATTAGGACATGTGTTAGGGTAATATTAATATCATTTTTACCCTTAATTACCCTATTTACTTTTAACCATGGTAAATAAAAGTAAAAAGTTACTATTCGCCAAAAATTATTTTCATCTCATTGAACCACATTTTACTCCTTGATATTAACCATGTCTCTCGGATTTTCAAAATTCCACTCACAGAGGTGGTAAAATTAAGTTTTATGAAAAAAATTAGTTTTTTAACTACCACTTAGTTGTTTCACTATTCATCAAAAAAATGAAGTTTTTCAGAAAAACACCAAAAAATCACCCTAGGCTAATTTCGGTATTCCGAATCAAAAAATGAAGTCCACTTTGAAAAATAAAATTTATAAATTTCAAAAAGTGGACATTACTATTCATAACGGCTAGTTTTATTGGTTGTGGTGTGTTAGAACTCGATGTTGCGTACAACACACGCTATTGCATTTTTCAAATAGATGTGTACCGTAGAAGCTTGGGGTGTCACATTATCCCCTCCTTCAAATAATTTCGTCCTCGAAATTTCTAGAATACTACCGCATGAAAAGACTCAGGTGGTTCTTCATCATAAGTTCCTCGGGTTCCCACGTTGCATCTTCCATCTTATGGTTTCTCCACAAGACTTCTACCAGACGAGTCGTCTGGTTTCTTAGTACTTGTTCTCTCGTATCAAGAATCTTGACGGGCTCTTCACAATAAGACAGATGGGGTTCCAGTTCTAATTCCTCATAGGTGAGTACATGCGTTGGGTCAGGCTTGTATTTTCTCAATAGTGATACGTCGAACACATCGTGAACTTTGGAGAGACTTGGTGGCATTGCCAATCAGTGATATACAGCCCCATTTCTTTCTAGAATTTCGATAGGTCCGACGTACCTGGGACTCAATTTACCTTTCTTACAAAAACGTATGACTCCCTTCCATGGATATACCTTCAGGAAAACATGACCACTGACTTGAAATTCGAAATCCTTCCTTCGATTATCAGCATAGCTCTTCTGCCTACATTGAGTTGCTTTGATGTGGTTTTAGATTATCTTCACCTTTTCCATCGTTTCCTCCACCAGTTCTGGGCCTACAAGTTTTCTTTCACCAACGTCATACCAACAGGTTAGTGTGCCACCTATCTTTCTGTATAATGCTCCATATGGTGCCATCTGAATACTCGAATGGAAGCTGTTGTTATAGGAAAATTATACCAGAGGTAAATATTGATCCCACATACCCTGAAAGTCAAGTGAGAAAGATATCAACATGTATTCTAAGGTTTTAATAGTTCGTTCTGATTGTCCATCTGTTTGAGGGTGGTAGGCAGTGCTCAAATGAAGTTCAGTATCCAAGGATTTCTAAAGACTTTTCCAAAATATTGAAGTAAAACAGGGATCACGATCAGAAACAATTGATAGGGGTACTCCATGAAGTCTCAAAACTTCATTAATATATAGTCTTGCTAGACGTTCCAATGGTAGATCTTCTCTTATAGAAAAAAAATGTGCTGACTTGGTAAAACGATCAACAATAACCCAAATTTCATCATTCCTTCTAGGAGTCTTTGGTATCCCCTTGAAAATTTCCATCGTAATATTGTCCCATTTCCACTCTAGTATGGGAAGAGGTTGCATGACTCCTACAGACTGTTACCTTCCAGCTTTCACTTGTTGACAAACCATACATCTTGACACAAAATCAGCAATCTCCCTCTTCATGTTGTCCCAACAAAAATGTTCCTTCAAATCTCTATACATTTTGGTGCTCCCAGGGTGTATAGAGAAATTGGAACTATGAGAATCATCCAGAAATTCCCTTTTTAGATCAGGTATATCGGGAACACAAAGCCTCTTCCCGAATTTCAAAATTCCTTCTTCATACACAAAGTCTCCCAATCTCCCATCATTCACAGCTTTAATCTTATTTTGAAATTCTTCATCATAGGTCTGAGAACTCTTAACCCTTTCTAGTAAAGATGGTTTGTAAACCATTTGAAAAAGCATTGATGTTTCACCTTCCTTGGTTATTCCCATATCCATCTTTACTAGATCCATGAAAATTGGATCCCTTTAAATTCTCATATTGTTCAAAACTCTATGATCTTTTCTGCTCAAAGCATCTGCCACCTTGTTTGCCTTCCCCGGGTGGTAGTGTATCGTACAATCATAATCCTTGAGTAATTCAACCCATCTCCTTTGCCTCATGTTAAGTTCTTTTTGTGAGAAAATATACTTCAAACTCTTGTGATCAGTATAAATCTCACATGTATCACCATAGAGTTAGTGCCTCCATATCTTCAAAGAAAAGATCACAGATTCTAACTCGAGATCATGAGTAGGATAGTTTTTTTCATGAATTTTCAACTATCGTGATGCATTGGCAATAACCCTATCATTTTGCATAAGGACACAACCAAGTCCTTTCTTCGATGCTTCACTATAAATAACGAAGCCATCTTTCCATCATTGTAGAGTCAATATAGGAGCATTGACTAATCTTTTCTTCAGTTCTTTGAAACATTTTTCACACTCTTTTGTCCGAACAAATTTAACCCCTTTACGTGTGAGCTTTGTTAATGGGTTAGCCAACCGGGAAAAATTCTGTACGAAACGTCGATAATAACCAGCCAAACCAATAAAACTGCATACCTCAGTTATACTCGTCGGTGCTGGCCATTCTTGGATTGCCTTGGTCTTAGAAGAATCAACATAGATTCCATCTTTAGAGACAATATGGCCAAGAAAAGAAATCTCCTGAAGCCAGAATTCACACTTGCTAAACTTCCCATATAATTCATGTCTTCTCAGAGTCTTTAGGATAATGCGCAAGTGATTTTCATGATCTTTGTAGCTTTTGGAGTATACCAAGATATCATCAATAAATACCACCAAAAAATCATCGAGATATTCCTTGAAAACTTTATTCATCTGATCCATGAATACAGAGGGTGCATTAGTCAATCCAAAAGGCATTATTGTAAATTCATAATGCTCGTACCTGGTTCGAAAGGCTGTCATCGGAATGTCTTCATTCTTCACACACAACTGATAGTATCCAGATCGAAGGTCAATCTTGGAAAAGTATTTAGCTCCATGCAGTTGGTCAAATAAATCATCAATGCGAGGTAGGGGATACTTGTTCATTATTGTTATAGCATTGATCTCTCCATAGTCGATACATAACCCCATAGATCCATATTTCTTTTTAACAAAAAGAACAGGGTCTCCCCATGGAGAAACACTAGGGTGAATAAATCTCTTATTACTCAATTCCTCTAGTTGTTTCTTTAGTTCAACTAATTCTACAGTGGCCATTCTATAAGGGTTCTTCGATATAGGCCTTGATCCAGGAATTAAATCAATGGAAAACTCAACTTCTTCTTCTAAAGGATGTCTAGGTAAATCTTTTGGAAACACATCTACAGAATCTTTCACAATAGGTACATCCTCTATTTGAACATTCCTTTCCTCACCCACTGTAATTTCATCCTCTTCCTCCCCAATAATTGAATTTAGTTGAGCTACTGGGGGTGGATCTAGATAAGAATTAGGTGGTGACGATTCTGCTCTAGAGATAAGGTGTTCCTTGTCATCATCATAAAAAATCATAACCTCCTTCTTCTTACAATAAATCTTCGCATCATGGTCTGAAAGCCAATCCATATTGTGGATTATATCAAACTCAATCATAGGTATGACGATTAGATCAGTAGATAAAGAACATTTATGTGCTCTAATGGGTACTGATTCACAAAACTTTGTTGCAATGATACTTCCCTTATGAGTTTTAACTAACAACTCCCTTGTTAAATCAAATTGGAAATATCTAATTTTCTTAGAAAACTGGGAAGATATGAAACAATGCGATGATCCAGAATCAAATAATGCATTTTCTAAACTGGAGTAAACCATTAAATTACATGCCACCACGTCTTTTGGAGCTTCTACCTCAGCAGTAGTGATACAATAAACTTGGCCTTGATCCCTTGGCCTTTTCTGAGGTAAGTTCCCCTAATGCTTAGGACATTCATTTGCATAATTTCCCATCTCCCTGCAATTGTAGCACTGAACATCGGTAGTTTGTTTCTTCCCTTTGCAATCACGAGATTGGTGGCCTTTTTCACCACACTTGTAATAGACACCCATTCCCTTCAAGAAAGTACCAGGGTGTTTCTTCCCACATTTTCCACAGGATGGATATTCAACCTTTCCCTTCTTCCCCTTATTTCCATTCCCGGATTAATCATCAAATCTCTTCTTCTCTTACTTTTCTTTAAATTCATATGACTTAGAAAATTATTTCTCTATCTTGATAGCACATGAGACAATGTCTTCGTACGATGAGAAGGATTTTGAGACTAATGCTCGATGGAGAAATGGTTTTAACCCATCAAAGAAACGATCAATCTTACTTCTTGGGTTACGTATATAATCTCCAGCATACCTTTATAACCTTGTAAAGTTAGCCTCATACTTTGTGAGATTCTCATCCTGCTTTTGTCTCAGACTCAGAAATTGCCTTTCCATGTCTGCTCGATGGTTGCAGGGAAAGTATTTTTCTAAAAATAGATCTTTGAACTCCCTCCATTCCATATTTGATACTTCATCATCTTCCTTCATGTTTTGAATCAATGACCACCACTGATCAGCATCTCCAGTGAGGCAGTAAACTACCATGATAATTTTTTCCCTTTCACAACTCCCCAAAGCCTGAAATATTTTCTCTAGGGAATTTATCCATTTCTCATCTACTAGAGTATATTTACTCCCATTGAACATTGGTGGTTGTTGCCTCATGAAGCGATCTAACATTGGTCCTCCACACTGCGGATCAGGGTGCTCCATACGGGTAAGGTTATTATTCATAACTTGAGTGAATTGTCCCAATATGGTGATTAGTTGATCAGCCCCAGTTGCATCACCAGCTCCACAATAATTATCTTGAGCAGGAGGTAAATCCCTATATGGAGTGCGTGCATTGATATAGTTTCCATTTCATCCACTTGGCGCTATTTATAATCAATGGCATAAACTAGATCAGTTTATGAATCAAAATACATAATTTCATACTTATAAAACACTTAACATAAATTGAACTATTTATGGATATAATCCATAATCATAAAAATGTTTTCGTTGAGGAATATTAAACTCATAAACCCTTTATAATGATTTGTAATGAAAATGAGAGTTATCCTAAGCCTATACCCAGGGAGTGTCGTAACCAACAGTGCAGCAAGGCCTGTTGTCGTGCACCGGTTCCCGTTCGAGTCTAGCTCAAAGCGGTGTTTTCGGGTTTTACCCCTAGGTACATCTGTGCCAGAGCCTCCTCTACCTGTTTGTATCTAGACAGAGTTGTATTGCTCGGAAAACTCACAAAATCTCTACAATACCAAAATTCTAGGAAATTCTTCTATGTTAATCCTCAAATTCCATCTTAAATATATGTGCTCTAATTAGAGTTTATCTAAATCTAGTTCCATGGTTTGTACTAAACTTCCTCTAATACCAACTGTAATGCCCCGACCCTAGTTACCCAGAGTCGGTGCACTATTACATAACATTGAAATGATCACAAGAAATATCAAATCTCGAAAGACCAATTAGTTTAGTAGCCTTGTAATAACTAGATACATTAATAAAGTTTACATTACATCATAAAATGAAAACTGCAACAATATAGTCTCCATAGTCCACACTCTTATCCCCTCATATTATCCCTGCATGTCATTCATAAATTACTTCTTCACATCCTAGGAAGAATAAGACATAGAAAAGGGGTGAGCTCAAATGCCCACTAAGGATAACAATAGAGCGGAAACTTTCATAAATAAGAATAAACATTTAAGACAATTTATAACTAAAAAAAGCCTTTTAAGCTTGAACTTCAACATATTATGGAAAAAATAGAATGAAATAATTTCATTTACTTATTCATATGGATATTCTACTAATCGAAAAATCACATGCAATATCAATAACCACTTTCATAATGATGGAATGCATAATGTCAGACTATCATAACAACATAGCCAAGGCCTCGTGCCAAGACTACAAATAATATTTTTGCCAAGGCCTTGTTCCAAGACACTAGTTTGTCTCATGAGACCTTCCGATTCATTGAGGAGCTATAGTGGGCTCTACCCATCACATATTAATTCCAATACAATCCTCATATGAACAGGTTTAAACATAACATAAACATTCGTATTAAAACTAGAATACGAAATGTCAGTACTTTCTCCATAAACCATGAATGGTATAAAGATAACACATCCATAGTCAAACAAATCACAAAACCTTCAATAAAATATGGAAGTTTTGTATCATAATAAATCAACTTCAAATAAGCTTAAAATCCATCAGAGGATGTTGACATATATGAAATCAAAACTATTTGAGAGAAATATCCCTTTTTTTTAATCATTTAAAAGTCACATAATTATAAAATAAAACATTTACTTTGAAATTTTTTTTATAAGATTGTAATGGAAGCTTTGAAGATTTTATAATGGTGGAAAATAGCCACACCCGCCGTATAAGTTAAAAAATACATTCTTACCTTAATTTTTTCAAAAAGGTTAAAAAGAACCTTGTTTAGAAAACAACGGAAAGATTCATTTATAAACTTCTTATAAAAATTCAAAAAAGGGTATAAATGACTTTAACCCATATTCTTGTAAATAGTAAAATTGTTTTGAAATACATTTTTAAGAAACATGGATGTGGATGATAAATAAATCCCACTAGATTATTACGAATAAACAACCTCGGATAATGAAGAGATTGCGAAATAATCCCTTACCTTGTACTTTTCCTTGGTTAGGGTAGGTTAAACTCATGTATAATGGTGAAATAATTGTTATTAAATTATTCATGAATCGTATATATTAATATCATATCATATATGATCTTTTAACATTGCTTTGTTAATAATATTTTAGAATTATCGTTGTTTTGGGTGTTAACTTACTCGTTTTCTTTTATATGTTTTGTTATGTAAGACGTGTTTGTCATGGATAGGTTGTATCTTATTCGTATCCAGAATGATATCAAGTTCTTAAACATTATTTTTAAATCATCAAATGATAATTATACTTGAATAGATACGATGGAGAATGAATCTCATCGCGTTCTTGGAGACGGTAGTCCGTACGTACGCACGAGCGACAATATCATTATTTTGATATTAAAATAATATATAATTGGAATGTATATCATATATACAGAATCATTATCATGTTATATTTATTATTTACATGAATTACACATCATTATTATACCCATCCAAATAATAATTTGTTGAATAACAATTACACCACGACGTGGAGATGGTAAGACGTACGTACGCACGTATGGTGACATGTTATTCAAAGGATGGATAGAATACTGAATATGGTTATAACATATTTATAATAACATTAGAGTATATATAAGATACTGGATTTATAATTTTAGAATGGGAAAGAAATAAGAACTTGAAGAAGAAAAGAACTTGAAAGAGGGTGGTGAAAACATTACCTCTTCTTCGGCTTCTTCCTTTTGATTTGATCAAAAGGGATCCCTGGATTGGATTTCTGACTAAAGGAAGGCCTCTAGGATGAAGTTAGGGAAGTTGAGAGAGTATTTGGGCCGAGTTTGGCCAAGCCAAATGGCTTTGAACGTGTGAATTAAAGAGAAGGGGGAGTGCCCTTTTATAAGAGGGGTGAGGGGCACCTTTGGAAAAGCTAGAAATATTATCTTATAATAAATTCATATTCGGTTTCTAATGGATCCAAAGTGTATTATTTAAAGTTTAAGGTGGTTATGGGTTGAAAACCACTCAACCAATATAATTTAGACAGGTTTGGGTCATTATATTAACCTTATCTTTTAGTTTTAACTCTTAGTTAATTAGTTTGACACTTACCATGTCACTTTGTATTTTTATATTATATAGTTAATAAACTTATTATATACCTTCAAAAGACCCCCAAGTGGTCCATTAACGATACACCTATCATGATATAAGTCTTTTGGCCGATCCTTATATTTTTAGGAATTGAAAATCAATTAATAATATAATATTTGTTTTAAAAACTCTTTTATGTCAATTTTGACACTATTGGGAAAATTGATATTTGTGAAAATCATAAGAGAATTATTACTTCGAACAAAGTTAATTACATAATTACTAACATGTAATATTAACCTATAAATTTTTTTTAATTCATAAAAAGTCTCAAATTATATTTATTTGGGTATTTATAATATCAATTATTTAATTTTTCACTATTATGGTAATCACTGCATCATCATTGTGTCATAAATAAATTAAATTATTTAATGTCTAAAAATTATAAATAAAATATCATTATGTAGGAAATCTTTTGAAATTTTTAATGAATATTTATAATCGAATTTATAATATGTATAACCCTATATTAAAAATGTTTTAGTAAATAAACATTGATCTTAACTCTTTTAACTCTTCTTTGAATTAAATAATAATAAATGTCCTAATCTAATCCAAGTGGAACATAAATGATAATATTTTATTCCTAAGGTTTTTTTTGGTCGAGATACACTTTTCCAATAGAATTAGGATATGTTTTAGGGTAATTTAATATCATTTTTACCCTTAATTACCCTATTTACTTTTAACCGTGGTAAATAATAGTAAAAAGTTACTATTCACCAAAAATTATTTTCATCTCATTGAACCAAATTTTACTCCTTGATATTAACCGTGTCTCTCAGATTTTCGAAATTCCACTCACAGAGGTGGTAAAACTAAGTTTTATGAAAAATTCAGTTTTTTAACTACCACTTAGTGGTTTCACTATTCATCAAAAAAATGAAGATTTTCAGAAAAATACCAAAAATTCACCCTAGGCTAGTTTCGGTATTGCGAATCCAAAATTAAAGTCCATTTTGAAACATAAAATTTATAAATTTCAGAAAGTGGGTATTACTATTCATTACGGCTAGTTTGATTGATTGTGGTGTGTTAGAACTCGATGTTGCGTCCAACACACGCTATTGCATTATTCAAAGAGAAGTGTACCGTGGATGCTTGGGGTGTTACACTAATGTCGTATTTTATTGTCAAATAATCACATCTACACTAATTAACCAATTCAATTTCAATCATGAGTTCCATGTTATCTTGATAAATTTTGAAGATGTATGCAATAGAGAAAATTATATACCTATTATTAATAATAAACTAGTATGTTACCATTTACATAGTAATTTCATAAACAAAGATATAAATAATATTAGAAGAAATATTAATCCAATTTTCCTCCACCTTTTGTATTAATCTATTTAACTTTTACACACTCTTATAATGATTTAATACTGTAAAGGAAGAAAATTTAGTCATGGATTCTATGATCCATATATATCAGTGATTTTTTTTAAAAAAATAATAAAGGGACCTAGTAGTTTTACTAACAGAAATTATCTCTACAATTAAAAAAAATATTCATTTCCTTTGATTTTAATTTTTACAGTTCCCTCCACAATAGCGATATTTATTTTTAATGGTAAAACTATCCAGTTTACAATCCCTTTTTCTGAATGAAAAATCTAGTTAGAGTGGATATATAATTACCCTCTTAGGATTTTTTTTATAAGGAAACTTCTCTTACAAATCCTCATATCCTCTTTATTAGTGTGAGATTCACTATCCTATTCTTTCTCTATAATATTATATTTGTCTTATTGCAATGTGACATTCTCCATTTCCCTATTTGTTTCATACATTAAGAGAATTTTGATTATATAATTTTCCAATTTGAGAGCCCTTAGTTCCTTGTTGAGCCTCATTTGGATTGTGTATATCAATGAGTCACCCCTCTCCATCAACCCCCTACATAGTATCTTAAATATTTTATACCATTTGATATATAATTACTTCCCCCAATCTATAAGAATTATTAAACTATAAATATTCAATCCCTTTATTGTTAGCTTGTTTAAAACCTACAGTTTCCTCTATTTCTAATTTTTTAAGATAAATTTCAATGTTATCTAAAATAGCATGTTCTTCTTCCTTGAAAATTTCACTCTAGGAAAACTATTTCTTTCCCTTATAATATAACCAATCTGTAATATTATATGGATTATTTTCAATTCCATATTTCTTCCTCCCAATACTATATACCCTTTTCACCTTTATTTTTAGACCCCATATCCTTATTATATTTAATGAGATAAATTTTTAGTCAAACCTTCATCTCTATTTGATCATTTGAGACCACATGACTTACCATTTTGCAAAAAACATAAAATATAAGAAAAAATTCATTCCCTATTTAAACCTCAAAATTAGATCAACTTATCATAAGAGATACCTTTTTTAGGAGAGGTTATTATATATTAGAATCTAAAAGAATCTTGGCATAATACTATATCCTTACATCTATGTTATTGTCATGCATATTTAACAGAGTTCCAATATAATTGTTTTGATCACGTTAAATATTCATAAGAAAAAAAGAGTGCTAATCCCATAAATATTTATCTACACATTAGCTTATTTGTGTCTCTATGTGAAAATCTTCAAATTTATATACCATTATGATTGACATATGTTTGTTTTACTGAGGTTAATATAACTAAAAATTTGAACTGTCAAAAATTATTATGTTCATTAAAATATTAGTTGATAATATCCTCATTGTATTAAGATCAATTTCCTATAATTAATCCTTCAAATAGTATAAATTTATAATTTTAAATCACCTAAATTCTATGGTTTATAATATTTGACAAGGATTATTGTACCAAACCACAAGAAACGTCTACATTTAAGATAATTTTAAAGTACCTCCTCGTTATCCTCCTACTTTACCTTCTAATCCTTTGATTTATGGGAAATGGGTCATTTTCCCTTCAAATTATCTATCCATACATCAACATCACTATTCCTGGAACACCCAAATCTTCTACGGTACACTTCCCTTTGAATAATTCAATAGCGTGTGTTGTACGCAACATTAAGTTCTAACACACCACAACCAATCAAACTAGCTGTTATGAACTGTAATACCCAATTTTTTAAATTTATAAATTTTATTATTCAAAATGGAATTCATTTTTTGATTCGGAATATCAAAATTATCCTAGGGTGAATTTTTGGTATTTTTCTGAAAAACATCATTTTTTGATGAATAGTGAAACCACTATGTGGTAGTTAAAAAAACTGAATTTTTCATAAAACTTAATTTTACCGCTTCTGTGAGTGGAATTTCGAAAATCTGGGAGACACGGTTAATATCAAGGAGTAAAATGTGGTTCAATGAGATGAAAATAATTTTTTGGGGAATAGTAACTTAATACTTTTATTTACCACAGTTAAAAGTAAATAGGGTAATTAAGAGTAAAAATGATATTAATATTACCCTAACACATGTCCAAATTCTATTGGACAAGTGTATCTCGACAAAAAGCTACCTGAGGAATAAAATATTATCATTTATGTCCACTTGGATTATATTAGGACATTTATTATTATTTAATTCAAAGAAGAGTTAAAAGAGTTAAAATCAATGTTTATTTACAAAAACATTTTTAATATAGGGTTATACATAAGATAAATTAGATTATAAATATTAATTAGAAAGCTAAAATTATTTCCTAAATAATGATATTTTATTTATAATTTTTAGACATTAAATAATTTAATTTATTTATGACACAATGATGATCCACTAATTACCATAATAGTAAAAAATTAAAATAATTGATATTATAAATACCCAAATAAATATAATTTCAGACTTTTTATAAATTAAACTAATTTTATAGGTTAATATGGCATGTTATGAATTATTTAATTAACTTTTTTTGAAGTAATCATTCTGTTATGATTTTCACAATAATCAATTTTCCAAATAGTGTCAAAATTGACAAAAAAGAGTTTTTCAAACAACTATTATATTATTAATTGATATTCAATTCATGAAAATCTAAGGTTCGGCCAAGAGACATATATCATGATAGGTGTATCATTAATGGACCACTTGGGGGTCTCTTGGAGGTATATAGTATGTTTATTAACTATATAATATAAAAATACAAAGTGACATGGTAAGTGTCAAACTAATTAACTAGCAGTCAAAACTAAAAGATAAGGTTAATATAATGACCCAAACCTATTACAATTCTATTTTTTGAGTGGTTTTCGACCCATACCCACCTTAACCTTTAAATAATCCACTTTGGATCCATTCAAAACCGAATTTTAATTTATTATAAAATAATATTTCTAGCTTTTCCAAAGGTTCCCCTCACCCCTCTTATAAAAGGGCACTCCCCCTTCTCATTAATTCACACCTTCAAAGCCATTTGGCTTGGCCAAACTCTTCCCAAATACTCTCTCGAATTATCTCACTTCATCCTAGAGGACTTCCTTTAGTCAGAAATCCAACCTAGGGATCCCTTTTGATCAAATAAAAACGAAGAACCCGAAGAAGAGGTAATGTTTTCACCACCCTCTTTAAAGTTCCTTTCTTCTTCAACTTCTTCTTTCTTTCACATTATAAAATAATAACTCGACTATCTTATATATACTATGATGTTATTATAAATATGTTACAACCATATTCAGTATTCTGTCCATCCTTTGAATAACATGTCACCATACGTGCGTACGTACGACTTACCGTCTCCACGTCGTGGTGTAATTGTTATTCAATAAATTATTATTTGGATGGGTATAATAATGATGTGTAATTCATGTAAATAATAAATATAACATGATAATCATTCTGTATATATGATATAACTTCCAATTATATATTATTTTAATATCAAAATAATGATATTGTTGCTCGTGCGTACGTACGGACTACCATCTCCACGAACGCGATGAGATTCATTCTCCATCGTATCCATTCAAGTATAATTATCATTTTATGATTTCAAAATAATGTTTAAGGACTTGATATCATTCTGGATATGAATAATATACAACCTATCCATGACAATCATGACTTGTGTAACAAAACATATAAAAGAAAATGAGTAAGTTAACACATGAAACAACAATAATTCTAAAATATTATTAACAATGCAATGTTAAAAGATCATATATGATATCATATTAATATATATGATTCTTCTATAATTTAATAACAATTATTTCACCATTATACAAAATTTTAACCTACCCCAACTAATGAAAAGTACAAGGTAAGGGTTGTTTCACAATCTCTTCTTTATCCGAGGTTGTTTATACGTGATTATCTACTGGGACCTCTTTATCATCCACATCAATGTTTCTTAAAAATGTATTTCAGAACATTCTTAATATTTTACAGAATATGGGTTAAATTCATTTATATACTTTTTTTACTTTTTATAAGAAGTTTATAAAGGAATCTTTCCGTCGTTTTCCAAACGAGGTGCTTTTTAACCTTTTCGAGAAAATTAAGGTAAGAATGTTTTTTTAACCTATACGGTGGGTGCGGCTATTTTCCGCCGTTATAAAATCTTCGAAGCTTCCCTTACATGATTATAAGAAAAATTTCAAAGTAAATGTTTTATTTTATAATTATATTACTTTTAAATGATTTCAAAAAAATGCGATATTTCTCTCAAATAGTTTTGATTTCATCTATGTCAACATCCTTTGATGGATTTTAAGCTTATTTGAAGTTGATTTATTATGATACAAAACTTCCATATTATATTGAAGATTTTTTGATTTGTTTGACTGTGGATGTGTTATTTTTATACCATTCATGGTTTTTGTAGAAATTATTAACATTTTGTATGCTAGTTTTAATACAAATGTTTATGTTATGTTTAAACCTGTTCATATGAGGAATGCATTGGACTTAATATGTGATGGGTGGAGCATGCTATAGCTCCTCAATGCATCGGTAGGTCTCATGAGACAAACTAGTGTCTTGGAACAAGGCCTTGGCAAAAATATTATTTGTAGTCTTCGCACGAGGCCTTGGCTATGTGGTTATGAAAGTCTGGAATTATGAATTCCATCATTATGAAAGTGGTTATTGATATTGCATGTGATTATTCAATTAGTAGAATATCCATGTGAATAAGTAAATGGAATTATTCAATTTTATTTTTTCCATACTAAGTTTATGTTCAAGTTTAAAATGATTTTGTTTTAGTTATACATTTCCTTAAATTTTTATTCTTATTTATGAAAGTTTCCGCTATATTGTTATCCTTGCTGGGAATTTGAGCTCACCCCTTTTCAATGTTTTATTTTTCCTAAGATGTGAAGAAGTAAAATATGAATGACCTGTAGGGATTGTATGAGGGGATAATAGTGTGGACTATGGAGACTATATTGTTGTAGTTTTCATTTTTATGATGTAATGTAAAACTTTATGAATATATCTAGTGTTTCCAAGGCTACTAAACTAATCGGTCTTTCGAGATTTGATCTTTCTTGTGATCATTCCAATGTTATGTAATAATGCACTGACTCTGGGTAACTGGGGTTAGGGCATTACAGTTGGTATCAGAGGAAGTTTAGTACAAACCTTGGAAGCTAGATTTAGATAAACTCTGATTAGAGAACATAGATTTAAGATGGACTTTGAGGATTAGTATAGAAGAACTTCCGAGAATTTTGGTATTGTAGAGATTTTGGGAGTTTTCTGAAAAATACATCCCTGTCTAGATATGAGCAGGTAGAGGCGGCTCTAGCATAGATGTACCTAGGGGTAAAGCCCGAAAACACCGCTTTGAGCTGGACTCGAACAGGAGCTGGTGCATGACAACGGGCCTTGCTGCACTCTTGGTTACGACACTCCCGGGGGATATGCTTAGGATAACACTTATTTTCATTACAAATAATTATGAAGGGTTTATGAGTATATACTTCCTCAAAGAAAACATTATTATGATTATGGATTATATCCATAAATAGTTCTATTTATGTTAAGTGTTTTATAAGTATGAAATTATGTATTTTGATTCATAAACTGATATAGTTTATGCCATTGATTAGAAATGGCGCCTAGTGGAAGAAATGGAAACCGTATCAATGCACGCACTCCATGTAGGTATTTCCCTCTTGCTCAAGATAATTATAGTGGAGCTGGTGATGCAACTGGTGCTGATCAACTAATCACCATACAGGGACAACTCACCCAAGTTATGAATAATAGCCTTACCCATATGGAGTACCCTGATCCACAGTGTGGAGGATCAATGTTAGATCACTTCATAAGGCATCAACCACCAATGTTCAATGGGATTATAAATCCCTTAGTAGTAGAGAAATGGATAAATTTTTTAGAGAAAATATTTCAGGCTTTGGGGAGTAGTGAAAGGGAAAAAGTTATCATGGAAGTTTACCGCCTCACTGGAGATGCTGATCAATGATGGTCATTGATTTAAAACACAAAGAAAGATGATGAAGTTCAAATATAGAATGGAGGGAGTTCAAATATCTATTTTTATAAAAATACTTTCCTCGTCACCATCGAACAGAAATGGAAAGGATATTTCTGAGTCTGAGACAAAAGGAGGATGAGAATGTCGCAAAGTATGAGGATAACTTTACAAAGTTAGCAAGGTATGCTAGAGATTATATATGTAACCCAATAAGTAAGATTTATCATTTCTTTTATGGGTTAAAACCATTTCTTTATCGATCATTAGTCTTATAATCCTTCTCATCGTACGAAGACATTGTCTCATGTTCTATCAAGACAGAGAAAGAATTATCTAAGTCATATGACTTTAAAGAAAAGAAAGAGTAGAAGAGATCTGCTGATCAACCTGGGAATGGAAATAAGGGGAAGAAGGGAAAGGTTGAATATCCATCCTGTGGTAAATGTGGGAAGAAACACCCTGGTACTTACTTGAAGGGAATGGGTGTCTATTACAAGTGTGATTAAAAAGGCCACAAAGTTCGTGATTGCAAAGGGAAGAAGGAAACTACCGATGTTCAGTGCTACAATTGGAGGGAGATGGGACATTATGAAAATGAAGGTCCTAAGCGTCAAGGGAACTAACCTTAGAAAAGGCCAAGGGATCAAGTCCAAGCTTATGCTATCACTACTGATGAGGTAGAAGCTCCAAAGGACGTGGTGGAAGGTAATTTAATGGTTTCCCCATGTTTAGAAAATGCATTATTTGATTCTGTATCATCGCATTGTTTCATATCTTCCCAGTTTTCTAAGAAAATTAAATATTTCCCATTTGATTTAACAAGGTATTTGTCAGTTAAAACTCCTAAGAGAAGTATCATTGCAACAAATTTTTGTGAACCAGTACCCATTAGAGCACATAAATGTTCTTTATCCGCTGATATCATCGTCATACCTATGATTGAGTTTGATATAATCCTCGGTATGGTTTGGATTTTGGACCATGATGTGAAGATTTATTGTAAGAATAAGGAGGTTATGGTTTTTGATGATGATGATAAGGAACACCTTATCTTTAGAGAAAAATTGTCACCACCTAATTCTTATCTAGATCCACCCCCAGTAGCTCAACTAAATTTAATTATTGGGGAGGAAAAAGATGAAATTATAGTGGGTGAGGAAAAGAATGTTCAAATAGAGGTTGTACCTATTGTGAAAGAATATGTAGATGTGTTTTCGGAAGATTTACATGGACATACTCCAGAAGGAGAAGTTGATTTTTCCATTGATTTAATTCCTAGATCAAGTCCTATATCAAAGACACCTTATAGAATGGCCACTGTAGAATTAGGTGAACTAAATAAACAACTAGAGGAATTGAGTAATAAGGGATTTATTCTCCCTAGTGTTTCTCCATGGGGAGACCCTATTATTTTTGTTAAAAAGAAAGATGGATCTATGAGGTTATGTATCGACTACAAGGAGATCAATGCTATAACAATAAATAACAAGTATCCCCTACCTCGCATTGATGATTTGTTTGACCAACTGCATAGATCTTAATACTTTTTAAAGATTTACCTTTGATCTGGATACCATCAGTTGTGTGTGAATAAGGAAGACATTCCAAAGACAGCATTTCGAACCAGGTATGGGCATTATGAGTTTACAGTAATGCCTTTTGGATTGACTAATGCACCCTCTGTATTCATGGATCTGATGAATATAATTTTCAAGGGATATCTCGATGAATTTTTGGTGGTATTTACTGATGATATCTTGTTATACTCCAAAATCTATGAAGATCACGAAAATCACTTGCGCATTATCCTGAAGACTCTCAGAAGACATGAATTATATGGGAAGTTTAGCAAGTGTGAATTCTGGCTTCAAGAGATTTCTTTTCTTGGCCATATTGTCTCTAAAGATAGAATCTCTATTGATCCTTCTAAGACCAAGGAAATCCAAGAATGGCCAGCACCGATGAGTATAACTGAGGTACACAGTTTTATTAATTGTCTGGTTATTATCGACGTTTCTTCCAAAATTTTGCCCGGTTGGATAACCCATTAACAAATCTTACATGTAAAGGGGTTAAATTTTTTTGGACAAAAGAGTGTGAATAATGTTTCGAAGAACTCAAGAGAAGATTATTCAATGCTCCTATATTGACTCTACCATCGGGAAATGATGGGTTCGTTATTTATAGTGATGCATCGAAGAAAGGACTTGGTTGTGTCCTTATGAAAAATGATAGGGTTATTGCCTATGCATCACGACAATTGAAAATTCATGAAAAAAACTATCCTACTCATGATATCGAGTTAGCAGCTGTGATCTTTGCTTTGAAGATATGGAGGCACTACCTCTATGGTGAAAAATGTAAGATTTATACTGATCACAAGAGTTTGAAGTATATTTTCTCACAAAAAGAACTCAACATGAGGCAAAGGATATGGCTTGAATTACTCGAGGATTATGATTGTACGATACACTACCACCCGGGGAAAGCAGACAAGGTGGTAGATGATTTGAGCAGAAAAGACCATGGAGTTTTGAATAATATGAGAATTGAAAGCGATCCAGTTTTCATGGATCTAGTGAAGATGGACATAGGAATAACCATGGAAGGTGAAACATCAGTGCTTTTTTCAAATGGTTTCCAAACCATCTTTACTAGAAATGATTAAGAGTTCTCAGAACGATGATGAATAATTTAAAAAGAAGATTAAAGATGTGAATGATGTGAGTTTGAGAGACTTTGTGTATGAAGAAGGAATTTTGAAATTCGGGAAGTGGCTTTGTGTTCCCGATATACCTGATCTAAAAAGGGAATTGCTAGTTGATTCTCATAGTTCCAATTGCTCTATACACCCTGGGAGCACAAAAATGTATAGAGGTTTGAAGGAACATTTTTGGTGGGACAACTTAAAGAGGGATATTGCTGATTTTGTGTCAGGATGTATGGTTTGTCAACAAGTGAAAGCTTGAAGGAAACAGCCTGGAGGAGTCATGCAACCTCTTCCCATACCGGAGTAGAAAAGGGACAATATTATGATGGTCTTTGTCATGGGGATACCAAAGACTCCTATAAGGAACGATACAATATGGGTTATTATTGATCGTCTTACCAAGTCAACACTTTTTTTTCTATAAGAGAAGATCTACAAGTGGAACATCTAGCAAGACTATATATTAATGAAGTTGTGAGACTTCATGGAGTACCCCTATCGATTGTTTCTGATCGTGATCCTCGTTTTACTTCAAGATTCTGGAAAAGTCTTCAGAAAGCCTTGGATACTGAACTTCATTTGAGCACTGCATACCACCCTCAAAAACATGGACAATCAGAACGAACTATTCAAACCTTAGAAGACATGTTGAGATTCTGCTCACTTGACTTTCAGGGTTTGTGGGATCAATATTTACCTCTGGTAGAATTTTCCTATAACAATAGCTTACATTCGAGGATTCAGATGGCACCATATGAAGAATTATTTGAAAAGATATGTCGCACATTAACCTGTTGGGATGACATTGGAGAAAGAAAACTTATAGGCCCAGAACTAGTGGAGGAAACGATGGAAAAGGTGAAGGTAATCCAAAACCATATCAAAGCAGCTCAAAGTAGGCAGAAGAGCTATGCCGATAATCGAAAGAGGGATTTGGAATTTCAAGTCAGTGATCATGTTTTACCGAAGGTATCTCCATGGAAGGGAGTCATACGTTTTGGTAAGAAAGGTAAATTGAGTCTCAGGTACATTGGAACTTTCTAAATTCTAGAACGAATTGGGTTTGTAGCTTACCATTTGGCAATGTCACCAAATCTCTCCAAAGTTCACGATGTGTTCCACGTATCACTATTGAGGAAATACATGCCTGACCCACCGCCTGTACTCACCTATGAGGAATTAGAACTGGAACCCGATCTGTCTTATTGCAACAAGCCCGTCAAGATTCATGATACAAGAGAACAAGTACTGAGAAACTAGATGACTCGTCTGGTAAAAGTCTTGTGGAGAAACCATAAGATGGAAGAGGCAATGTGGGAACCTGAGGAACTTATGATGAAGAACCACCCGAGTCTTTTCATGCGGTAGTATTCTAGAAATTTCGAGGATGAAATTATTTGAAGGATGGGAGAATGTAACACCCCAAGCTTCTAAGGTACACTTCTCTTTGAATAATGCAACAGCGTGTGTTGTACGCAACATCGAGTTCTAACACACCACAACCAATCAAACTAGCCGTTATGAATAGTAATACCCACTTTTTGAAATTTATAAATTTTCTTTTTCAAAATGGACTTCATTTTTGGATTCGGAATATTGAAACTAGCCAAGGGTGAATTTTTGGTATTTTTCTGAAAAACTTCATTTTTTGATGAATAGTGAAACCACTAAGTGGTAGTTAAAAAAACTGAATTTTTCATAAAACTAAATTTTACCGCTTCTGTGAGTGGAATTTCGAAAATCCTAGAGACACGGTTAATATCAAGGAGTAAAATGTGGTTCAATGAGATGAAAATAATTTTTGTTGAATAGTAATTTTTTACTTTTATTTACCACGGTTAAAAGTAAATAGGGTAATTAAGGGTAAAAATGATATTAATATTAGCCTAAAACATATCCTAATTCTTTTGGACAAGTGTATCTCGACCAAAAACAACCATAGGAATAAAATATTATCATTTAGGTCCACTTGGATTAGATTAGGACTTTTATTATTATTTAATTCAAAGAAGAGTTAAAAGAGTTAAAATCAAAATTTATTTACTAAAACATTTTTAATATAGGGTTATACTAAAGATAAATTCGATTATAAATATTAATTGGAAATCTAAAACGATTTCCTACATAATGATAGTTTATTTGTAATTTTCATACATTAAATAATTTAATTTATTTATGACACAATGATGATGCAGTAATTACCATAATAGTGAAACATTAAAATAATTGATCTTATAAATACCCAAATAAATATAATTTGAGACTTTTTATGAATTAAAATAATTTTATAGGTTAATATGATATGTTAGTAATTATTTAATTAACGTTTTTAGAAGTAATAATTTTGTTATGATTTTCACAAAAATCAATTTTCCAAATAGTGTCAAAATTGACATAAAAGAGTTTTTAAAACAAATATTATATTATTAATTTATATTCAATTCCTAAAAATCTAAGGTTCGGCCAAGAGACTTATATCATAATAGGTGTATCATTAATGGACCACCTGGGGGGTCTCTTGGAGTTATATAGTAAGTTTATTAACTATATAATATAAAAATACAAAGTGACATGGTAAGTGTCTAACTAATTAACTAAGAGTTAAAACTAAAAGATAAGGTTAATATAATGACCCAAAACTGTCTAAATTATATTGGTTGAGTGTATTTCAACCCATAACCACCTTAACCTTTAAATAATCCACTTTGTATCCATTAGAAACCGAATATTAATTTATTATAAAATAATATTTCTAGCTTTTCCAAAGGTGCCCCTCACCCCTCTTATAAAAGGGCACTCCCCCTTCTCATTTATTCACACCTTCAAAGCCATTTTTCTTGGCCAAACTCTGACCAAATACTCTCTCAACTCCCCCCTCTTCATCCTAGATGCCTTACTTTAGTCAGAAATCTAACCTAGGGATCCCTTTTGATCAAATCAAAAGGAAGAACCAGAATAAGATGTAATGTTTTCACCACCCTCTTTCAAGTTCCTTTCTTCTTCAACTTCTTATTTCATTCCCATTATAAAATAATTACTCCATTATATTATATATATTTTGATGTTATTATAAATATTTTACAACCATATTCAGTATTTTATCCATCCTTTGAATAACATGTCACCATACGTGTGTACGTACGGCTTACCGTCTCCACGTCGTGGTGTAATTGTTATTCAATAAGTTATTATTTGGATGGGTATAATAATGATTTGTAATTCATGTAAATAGTAAATATAACATGATAATGATTCTGTATATATGATATACCTTCCAATTATATATTATTTTAAAATCAAAAGAATGATATTTTCGTCCGTGCGTACGTACAGACTACAGTCTCGATGAACGCGATGAGATTCATTCTCCATCGTATCCATTCAAGTATAATTATCATTTGATGATTTCAATATAATGTTTAAGGACTTGATATCATTTTGTATATGAATAAGATACAACCTATCCATGACAAACACGGATTATGTAACAAAACATATAAAATAAAATGAGTAAGTTAACACCCAAAAGAACGATAATTCTAAAATATTATTAACAAAGCAATGTTAAAAGATCATATACGATATCATATTAATATATATGATTCTTGTATAATTTAATAACAATTATTTCACCATTATACAGGAGTTTAACCTACCCCAACCAAGGAAAAGTACAAGGTAAGGGTTATTTCACAATCTCTTATTTATCCGAGGTTGTTTATACGTGATTATCTATTGGGACCTCTTTATCATCCACATCCATGTTTCTTAAAAATGTATTTCAAAACATTCTTAATATTTTTCAGAATATGTGTTAAATTCATTTATACCCTTGTTTGACTTTTTATAAGAAGTTTATAAAAGAATCTTTCTGTCTTTTTCCAAACAAGGTGCTTTTTAACCTTTTCGACAAAATTAAGGTAAAAATGTTTTTTTAACTTATACGGCGGGTGTGGCTATTTTCCGCCACTATAAAATCTTCGAAGATTCCCTTAAAAGTTTATAAGAAAATTTTCAAAGTAAATGTTTTTTTTATAATTATGTTACTTTTAAATGATTTCATAAAAAGGGATATTTCTCTCAAATAGTTTTGATTTCATCTATGTCAACATCCTTTGATGGATTTTATGCTTATTTGAAGTTTATTTATTAGGATACAAAACTTCCATAATATATTGAATATTTTGTGATTTTTTTGACTGTGTATGTGTTATTTTTTTACCATTCATGGTTTATGGAGAAATTATTGACATTTCGTATGCTATTTTTAATACAAATGTTTGTGTTATGTTTAAACATGTTTATATGAGGAATGCATTGGACTTAATATGTGACGGGTGGAGCTCGCTATAGCTCTTTGATGCATCAGTAGGTCTCATGAGACAAACTAGTGTCTTGGCACAAGGCCTTGGTAAAAATCTTATTTGTAGTCTTGGCACGAGGCTTTGGATATGTGGTTATGATATTCTGGAATTATGCATTCCATCATTATGAAAGTGGTTATTGATATTGCATGTGATTATTCGATTAGTAGAATATCCATTTGAATAAGTAACTGGCATTATTTCATTTTATTTTCGTCATACTATGTTGAAGTTCATGTTTAAAAGGATTTTGTTTTATTTATACATTGCCTTAAATATTTATTCAGATTTATGAAAGTTTCCGCTATATTGTTATCCTTACTGGGCATTTGACCTCACCCCTTTTCTATGTTTTATTCTTCCCAGGATGTGAACAAGTAATTTATGAATGACCTGCAGGGATAGTATGAGGGGATAAGAGTGTGGACTATAGAGACTATATTGTTTTAGTTTTCATTTTTATGATGTAATGTAAAACTTTATGAATATATAGAGTGTTTCCAAGGCTACTAAACTAATTGGTCTTTCGATATTTGATCTTTCTTGTGATCATTCCAATGTTATGTAGTAATGCACCGACTCTGGGTAACTAGGGTCGGGGTGTTACAATTCCATTTTACTTCTTCTGTTAATATAATTCTTTTTTATACAATATTTTTCATTGTATGGTATTTCAAAAATAATTGACTCTATTTTGTCCCCATAATTCCAGGAAAATGTTTCCTAGTTTGGCTATGGAATACATAATGGTCGCATGATCTCCATACATAATCACTCTAAAAAAACTGTTCTCTCAATACTGATACATTTCATGAAAGTATTTATGGTTTCTTTAAATAAATTTTTTTTATTTTAAAGTGTTGCTACTTGTTTTTTGTTTTTATAATATTAAAATCTAATATTTTTATTCAAAAAAAAACTTATTAGATTATGATTGTAATCACTTATAATTTTTTGAATGATTAAAATAATTATAATTTAAATCATTAGAGTATATACCATGGTGTTGATTCATGATTATAATTTTATCCACTTTCTTTATCAATATTTACAATTTTAATTCTATCATTCTCATATTATACTTTATTTATTCAACATACCCTTTATATTAAGATCAATTTATAGACATATCATTTAATAATTCACATGATTCTTCTAAAAGATTATTTATCAAAAATACTCTAATGGTAGCATCTATAACCGATATATTATTGTGTGAAATCCCTTTATAAAATTTTGGAATAATTAATTAAATTTTTATTCTATGATTGGGACACATTATTAAGAATTCATTAAACCTATCACAAGAAATAAAACGTGAATTTATTTATATTTTAAAAAAATAAAATTTCTAAGAATATATTCAAATATTAATAAGTTTGTAGTTATGAAAGGTATCTCTATACAAACTCCCACTATGTTGTAATGTGGTTATATTCATTAAATATAATATTTATACTTTTATTAGTATGGAAATTTAAATATATATATATATACTTAATATGTCATTATAAATAGTATTAAATCTAAATGTACTATAAAGTTAATGTAAAATAACAAAACATGCATTTGGGTTTTCATATAGTAACCATAAGGATTAAATTTTATTTAAGGTAATTAATATGATTTTTATTTTAACACTAATTTATTATTAGAAATCCATGTCACTATTATTCTTGGTTGTACACCCACACATGAATTTATTCCATACATGACTAATGTTATTTTTTTCCTTGCACAACATAATCTACTTCATGAACATGATTTACAATAGGAAATATTTTTTATTTATTTGTCATCCACAAGTTATTTCAATATTTTCATCATGAATAATAAATTTCTTTTAAAATTTAAAACGTTTATCCTAAGATGAATACTCATGAATTAATATTATATAACTGAGAAAATTCACAACACAGATATAAAAAAGAATAAAAAAGAAGAAAAGTAAAAATAGAAGAATTTATGAATGTAGGTGTCATAATTTTTCAAACCTAGGCTTCTTCCAAGTTTACTAGACCTCAAAAAGTGTTTTAAAATTTTTTTTATTCCCCTAATTCATCATTGATTCTCAAAATTAATCATTTTTAAAATTTATAATATATTATTTATAAGTACTAGTTGTAAAGGTATAATGTTTATTTAGTCAGAGTATAATCCCATAGAGACTGGTGATCCTCAAAATGATACTTTGATTTAAAATTAAAGACTTTTTATATGAATGATTTTCAATAAGAATAATAATCCTCAATTGAAATTTTATAATGAAGGCATACAAACTTTTCATAATATTGAGGTTATACAATATTTATGATTATAGTATAATTAATAAATGATAAATATGTTATTATATTTCATTCTAAAACCACCAGTTTTTATAATTTTTTCCTTAAATAAAAAAATTTACATTTCTTATAAAAATTTACATTAATTTATTTAATAATTAATAATCCAAAAACATATTTAAACATCATATTATAAAACATATTCTTTCATCAAGAAGATACTCGAGAAAATATCTTATGCATTAAATAAAAATTATATAATAAATTTACAATGATAAAATATAATGAAAATATAATAAATATGAATAAAAATGTAAATATATGATTACATAAACCATAAATATTAAAAAACTTAATGATTTAATCAACCATTATTATAAAACATACCACAAAAACATCAACTATATATAACTCTAAAAAATAAATGATGGATTCTTGATTAACATCGAGATTATCTTTATCCATTCTAACAAAATAAACCTATAGAGGCTAATTCATTATTAACATTCAGAAAAATTACTCCATCTATTTATTCATATTTTCTAAACATTGACCATGTTTGTGAATAATGTTTTATGATCATTATATATTCACAACATAGAGGGATTATCACACTATAATGACTGTATATTCATAAAATAATGGTGTAATATCTAAAATTTACATCAACGAATTCTCATTTATATCATTATATATATTCAAATATAAAATATTACACCATCACCCACATAAATCAGGCCACACTTATAATATGGTTATCTATTTATTCTTAATCACTCTGGCCTTTAGAACATATCAATGTGACTTTATTCAACCACATTATCACTTTTTGTTACTGTCTATCTATTATATCAACATTTATATGGTCATTATATAAGATATAAAACTACAATGTAAGTACTCCCCATGGTTTTTCATTGATGAAATTGTATTTAGCATGTCATTATTCCTAGCTCATCATGCCCCAATGTGTTTCTTTCATTAAAAGTCTTCAACCATATCTATAGATTATGGTTTAATATTTATCATTGAGTATAAAAAATTTTCTATTAAATTATAGACTTAATTATCAAAATAATCCCACCACAACATTATGGAATTGTAAATGGTTTTATCTTCCAATTTTCCAAATCATCCATTCTTCACCAAGATCCACTTTATGATTTTTTCTAAGATAAATTATCAATAAAATAAATAATTAAAAAATGAAAACATTTTTCAATAAAATTATTAATTAAAAATAAACAAATATCTGTGTTATATCAATTGTTTTAATTTTAAAATTAATTCTAAATTTTTTATTGCAGGTAGATAACTATGGGAGATCCTCTCTATTTGATCATAGGACTTTTCTTAACCACATCTCTATATGAATGGAACATTATTTTTATTAAATATTTCAATAGAGACTCAAATATATTAAATTAATAAAAAATTATGATAATAACTACCTTACCCATGAAAAAATCATTCTCATATTATGAAGCTTGGAGTATACCACTCATATTGGGATCTCATCTTCTCATTTTCAACATCAACACAACAATCGCTGAAAATTTTCAAGGAAAGAGATCTTCCCATTAAAAATTCACATTTTATATATTCGTGATAAAATTTAAAATTCATTAGAAGTTTAGAACCTTTGTTAAATGATTTAAATGTTCATAATATGTGTTACTCAACACCAAGATGTTTTTAAAATTACATGACAATAAATTTTTTCATATATGATCATAACACAATATTCATTAATCTCATGAACGTATTTGAAAAAATGCTGAGACTAATAGGATTAATTACCAATTTATAATAACTACAATTTATTTTAAAATAATTTTTACCTTCATATCATATATTATTATTATTTTCAATCACAAATTTATAGATTAATTTTATTGAATGAGGTTTAACTACTTAACTCATCAACAGAAAATATGGGGATAATATGAATATACCTCATAATGATTTTTCTTCTAGCTCTATAATTCGTATAAATTCTCCATTTTCCATCCTATCATGAACCATCATAAGTCACTCATAAACCTAGCACTAGAGAAAGTCCATGGAAATGCATGAATCGTGTTTGTAATCTCCATGGGCAGGTGATAAGAACCATGGGATCAAAAAAACTGTTGGGAATGATTTCTCCCTAAAAAAACTAAATTCATCATATCACATTTTACACATAATAATCCTATATCACACATCTTTATGTCATATTGTTGTCCATAAAATAATAATAAATGACCAATCAAAGTAAAATCCAAATGAATAATAGAAAAAAAATCATGAAATATAATATCCTATAAAATGTACAAAATAAATAAATAATATCTCATATATAAAATTAACAAAACTAGAAATCATTGTAGACAAGTTTGATACATAAATATCTTATGAATAAAATAAAATCATGCCCAATTACTACTGATCATCGATATATGACATATTTTCACCAAATACAGTCGGAACTAAATACCATTAGACTAACTCAGATATCAAAAGGAAGGGATCATCTTGGGAACCTAAAACAGAAACATTTCAATTGAATACACCTTGTGGTGTATACATAGTGTGAATGAAACCAAACCCAGTAGGATCTTACCGTGGCATTTTTTAAATTCCATTCAAAAGAAATTTCATTTTTGATAGTCTGAAATGAATTTAAAAAATATGATTTTTCATTTGTGAATGAGAAAAATAAGAATAACAATAAATTTTTATAAATTAAGAAATTTATTTTTCCTCAGTTTAATAAATTTCCCCAAATCCACATTTAAAAATATAATTACCTTTTCATTTGAAAAAGCATTTATCTAATTTATAATTTGTTAATGAATTTGAAAATAAAATTGAACATAATAAGAAATCCACTATATCATGTCATCAATGATCACCAGGTATCATGGGAAACTAACTAGGTACTAAAGTGAGAGGGCCTAGAGAGATTATAACATGGGACCAAAAAATGGACTATGTTGTATCTAAAATAATATAAGTCATCTAACAGCCCCACCCCTGTATCACTAATATGGAACCTCCCCACTATCCCTACCATATCTCAAACATGGGGGGAACTAAAAGTGTGTTTACTAACTAGTATTGTATAAATATAATCATCTATCTCATTTTAGGGTACCCAATAAAATAATATGTATGATATGAGAAATAAATCTAATCACATAATTTATAATTCAGTCAATAATAAATATAAATCTCGTATCATCTACAATTCCATCACAAGAAACAACCGATTTCACATAATTTATAAATTATAATAAAAAAAGATCCCCCTTAGGGGAAAAATTAAATAGATAAACTAGGGGAACAATTGAGGGTAACTCAATCACACCATGGAAATATCATTTGTATTGTCCCAAACAGGCCTTTATTAAAACTGACTCAGGGTCCAATGTCATTTCCACTATTTCAAATATCAAATAAAAAATTCTATGAAATTAATCATTGGATGACACATTTTAAATCATTCAGAACATAACCCCATATACATTTTAAAATATTTGATAAATCAACCCATTTCATTTATTATTGAGAATTCAAAAAAAACAACATTTTTTCCATTTCATGACCCAGATTGGGTCAAATATCATAAAACCCAAAATTGAAAAATAATAACATTGTACTAAATAGCGTATATATCACTCAACACTAAGCTTAAACATCCCATGAAATATATTTAATTGAATTTAACATCATAGATAGCATGTAGAACACTCAACTATGAGTCTAAATGAATATTAACATAGTATACCGTTATAACCAAGCAGTTAAATTGGAACTAATTAACAGTACTAATAAAAGTATGAAAATTATGGCTTTCTTATTATTCTAAATAATATAGAAATCATTTAAAATAAAATAAAATGATTTCTAAAAAACTGTATTTCTTCCTAAAATACCATTAAGTCACGTTTTGTACACATAATTTAAAATCAATTTTTAAACCATTAATAACTTTTTTTGATATAATGGGATTAAATTTTTAAAAAACAATATAAAAATTATATTAGGATTAATTTTTGGTATTTCTATGAAATCTTTCATTTTTATGAAGATTGAAAAAAACTGATTTTTTTTAAAAATTGCCTTTTCATTCTAGTAATTCACAGGGGTAGATTACATTTTAAAAAGGTTTTAAAGTAAAAATACTTAAATTATATTAAAATATAATTATTTTAGATCATTTTTATCTATTTAATATATAATTTTGATATTAAAACCCTCTATACTTATGAGAATTTTCCTTTTAGAAGCTCTCTTTATCATTGCATCTACAGGTATAATTTTAAATTGGATACCACCCCATTAATGAATTTGTAATGCCCAAACCCCAGAATCATAGAGTTGGTGCCTAAAACATGGTGTGTAATTTTCTTTATAAAAGGATTCCGATAAAATTACGCATCACGTCTCATCCGAGAGGATCTTCCTAATCTAGGTTCTGGAAAATCCGATACAACTGATACTTTTCTTCAAAACTATATGAGGTAAACTCTATAGTGGTTCAACCACATAGAATAACTCAAAGATGAAAAATCTACTAATCCTATAAAATTAAATTAAAAATGTATGGTGAGAATTTAAAATGATCAGTAAAGGGTTTTAAAACAAAACAATTAAGAAATAATTTTACTTTAAAAACATTTCATAAAAACACAAGCATTAAAAGAATGAGATTAATATTTCACATATAAAGCCATCACTATTTTCCTGAGAGTCTCTAAAACATATTTTAGGATATCTCATGCTCACAATTTCTAAACATATTTAAGAGTTATGAATAGATTTGAAGGTAAAATATGCACATACTTGAACAGAAATATATGCAGTTCCACCTATAAGTTAAATAATGACCATAAAAAATTATATATGACATGTTAGGTGTGTGGATAAAGTGTTTCACATGAAATGTTACTAGTTTGTATTTTCACATAAAACAATATCAAAACACATATATGCAAACCATTAAGTGATAGGTAAATTATTAACATTTGTTTATAGATTGGAAAAGAACAACTAACCCTTCTTAATAAATGATAAACATAAGTATAAAACATTATTCCATGTTCACATAAAATTGTACAACAAATAAATACATGTTCATAAGAAAATTATTCTTAACCATGGTTATTATACTAGTTGAATAATCACATGAATTATCACCTAATTGAATCTTTATGAGGGAATTCATAATACTGGATGTCATAAAAATTATGTCAAGGCCTCATACCAAGGCCATACATAATTATTTTTCCAAGGCCTTGTGTCAACACCTATTTTGTCTCATGAGAACTACTAATGCATCAAGAGGATATAGTGTGCCTCACCCTTCAGATAATAATTCGTATTCAATCCTCATATGTCTAATAAAAATATTTCATTAAATCAAAGTTTCCCTTACCACTTTGATTTATTTTAATCTTTATCATTAGTGAAATAAATTCATTAAAGAAACCAAAGTGTCTCATACCACTTTGATTCATTTAAATCTTATTCATAGATGAAATAAATTCATTAAACATCTCAAGTGTCCCATTCCCTCTTGAAACGTCTAGTTCTTTATCCATATATTATCATAAAATATATATCCTGAACCAAAAATAACTATTTATATTCATAAATAATGTGAATCATGCAATAAATGTGAACATTAATATAGTAATTTCATGGTTTGTTAGTTATACTTTAGGATATGGTTATATCAAATTTATCAATGAAATGAATGGAAAACCATGCATGCTTTTTCACATGTGATGATAACTATTGCACGTAATATAATTGATTTTTTAGGTTTATCACATAAAACAATGAATCTTAAATTCAAAACACATGTTTCATGAAAGTAGAGATTTTATATGAAAAAATACATGTTTTTGAATTTAAGATACTTATCATTCTTTTTTAAACCATTCACTACTAAATGGAAGTGTCAATAAAATTAAATCATAATCTTTATTAATTAATAGTATTCATTTTTCTTGATTCATCATGAATTTAAAATAATATTTATAAATGTAAAACATTCCGTTTATGTGAGATATTGATGCATAAGATTATAATTAATCACACTTAACTATATGTGCTTATGAATGTATATATATATATATGTATTAAACAAAATATAAGTCCAACATTTTATCTTAAAATTATATATTAGGATTTATGCATGTAATGATGACCAGGTAATGATACCTTTTAAAATTTTGGGCACACAATAACAAAACAAGGTTTTATTATTGTTTTCCATTATAAATTAGTATTCATCATCACATATACAATTAGTTCATGTAATCGAAAACATTATATTAATAGATTGAATTACAAATATAAAACATATAAAATGGTAAGTATAAATATGTTTATACGTATATATTTATGATTAAACATAAATTTTATTTTTGATTTAATCAATTGTACAACTTTCAAAACATGAAATCAGAGAAAATATAATACCATTAAAAACATCTTTAAATGAAAATAAAATATTGACATATATTTATGAAATTGTACATACATTTATATATATATATATATATTAATAAATCAAGAATAAAAACGAATCCTTATGTAAAATATGTTGGTTTGGAAACACCCTTTTTATAATAACTATTCATCCTTTAAAAAACATAAAATAGGTTGAGTATTCCATTTATACAAAACCTTATATACAAACATAAATATATGAGTTTAGAAAACTCAATAAATATTACTTAGAAACCCTTTGAAAGTGTTATTCACATCAAAAACATCAATAAAATACAGGTAATCAACATTTAGAAAACCAAAAATAGTTTAATATTGAAATTAGTATAAAACTATATTTACAGAAAGTGTATATATGGGATTTTCAAAACTAAAAAGAAAATTAATAAATCCTTTCAAGAATTATATACTTCAAAAACATCATTTAATCACTAATATCAATCAAATGAAAACCTAAATCAGATTAGGATTAAAATCTATATACATATATACATATAAATGTATAAAAGGGTTTCGCATAATGAAAATGAAGAAAAACAAACCCTTACATGACGTCAAGGGTGAGGTTGATCCAAGTGGAGGATGATTGAAGGTTGGGGACATGAAAATGGTTAGGTTTGTGTGTGTGAGATGGGTAAATATAATATTAATGTATGTATATTTAATATCCTATGTCCCAAACATAAAATCAAATTTAAGAAACCCAAATCTAACCATTTCAGACAATAAAAAACCATAATCAATTTAAATCCTTAATAAATTGGCCATTAAATAATATATATATATATATATATATATATTATGGGAAACATTAATGGGAATCAAATGGGGTTTGCATTAAACTAATGTGACCAGGGTGTATTTGTGGAAAAATCAAACTAATGGGTATGAGGATAGTGATTGGAGAATCACATGATGAGGAAGAATAGTGGTGGATGAGGAATTCATAGGTTGATTATCACTAGTTCAAGTGTTCATTGTTAAAGGAGAGGAAATGGATGGAATTCCCAGATCATTCCAGCTTGATCATATGGCTACGGGAGTGGGTGTAATGAATCGAGCATCCTAATAGAGGAAGACGGTTCGGATGACTTGAGGATAAACCATCAACTATGATTATTTCCTCAGGTAAAAATTGCCATCCCACATCGAAATGGCTGAGACTTTGGGACTGCCTTATAAGTGATGGTGCACTGGCCATATGCCAATAACAAATTCACACACACAGGGGCTCCAAGACAATGGGATCTGCATGGGATTTTGTCCAAACTCAACAGCACGCTTCTGCAAGCCTTATACACAGGCCCATGCACACGCTGATCCCACACCATGCACGTCTCGTGCGCGACTCAACGTGCACAATGCAAGTGCTTGGTCTGACTTGGCTTGACTTCGGTTTCCTTTGTGAGATGACCACTAAAATTGTGGACTTGGCCATCAATGATGTCCTCAGTCAAAAGGTGTACTCAAAATATTTTTATCAATTATTTATTAAACAAAAATAATTAAGAAAATGTAAACATGTATATATTAATTTTCTTATATATAAAAACATTCTTTTTCACTATTAAATAAAACTATAATTGTCATTATTCTTCTATGTCTTTATTTATTTTGAGTTTTAAAACATTATAATTTCAAAATCTAAATATAAAATTCATCTTCAATTAAAAACATGACATAATTTAACCAGAGATATAACATAAAAAATTTAAATAATTTTAAAACATTTTAAATACTTAATGACATTATAAAGGTTTTATAAAAATAACAACAGTTACATTTTTCTGAAATCCAATGGCTATTTGGAGGAAATAACAGTCATATTTTTCTTAAATGGTTATAAAGTACAAATAAATAAATTTTTATGGTATTTCAAAACTTCAAACCATTTTTTCTTTTAAGAATGGTTCTCTCTATTCCCTTGACGCTCGGTACATTTTCCAAAATACTTTCCATAAATATTTTCATTATGACTGACACGAGGGATGGTCACAACTTACATGGACTAGTTTTTATGATTGGTGGTCTTCGGGTGATCCTAATAAGCCTTTTAATAGGTATTTTAAAATAGTTATGGTATTTATGCCTTATTTTAATGTAATCCTTCTATGATTTGATGAATATAATTTTCTCATTTCATTATTTATGTATTTTATTTGTTCGATTTGAATTTCATTACTTGCACCAAAAATAATAATTCATATTAAAACAAAATTGTCTTTTATTTCAATGATACATTATGGATTTGGTGAATCACATTATTCCCCCATAAAAATAATTGCACCCTCGCAATTTGATCGTACTCTCAAAGTATTACAGGTATTTACCTTCTAACTTCTACCTCAATGTCCCAACATAAACATCTTAAGTATTATTAACAATCAAAAACAATGGGGAAAAATTAATATATACCTTCACCCATTCCACCAGTGTATGTGATATTCCCAGTACCTTCCAATTAAACGAATCCACGGTACAGTTTTAAATTACTTGATTTCTTTGTTCCAAATGTGGCATGATAAAGTCGGGAAAACCCCATGTACACAACTATAGTTTCTCAAGAGAGTGGCATGAGGGGTGTAATGTTAGGATACATCAGCATGTACTTGAGATCTATAAAACAAAAAAAGTCTCTACCTCTAGAATTTAAATGTCTCTAAATCAACCGTATATAGCGTAGAATAAGATTTGATATTGATATGTTGTGCGGAGGTCACCTTATCTTGGAGGTTCTTAGAAATCCCCTAAGGATAGAAAACTATCATCTAGGGTAAAATATTCTAGGAGGCCCTCAAATTACTTTCCTCTATGTGTGTAGAATGGTAGATGATCATGCCCCATGAAAAATAAACAAAGATAGATCCTTGATGAAGGTGAAGTATACTTGGAGTGTTAGATATGTGTTAAAGATGTTTGTAGGTCAAACAAAGGTCTCAAAAGGGCTCAAAGTCATATAAACATGATTTTACAATAATGGTTTTTAGTATCTTAGTAGAAAGAGGAAAAATATTTTTTCCCTCATCTTCATTCTAAAAATACTAAGCAAAAGTTTTACTCAGAAAAGAATAGCTAAATTTTGTGTTTTCTTATAATTTTCCAAAATTTTCTAGACTATTCCTCTGATACCAACTATGACACCCCAACCCCATAAGCATAGAGCGGGTTCCTAAAACATGGTGTGTAATTTTTTTCATAAAAATGTGATGATAAAATTACACACCACATATCATCACAGATGATCTTTCCAGACTAGGTTCGGGAAAACCAGATACAACTGATACTTTTCTTTAAATTGTATGAGATAAACTCCATAGTTCTACCATCACATAGTATAACTCAAACATGAAAAATATAATAATCCTGTAAGAATAAATTAAAAACATATGGTGAGAATTTAAAATTCTTAGTAAAGGGTTTTAAAAATAATTAAGAGATAATTTTTCTTTAAAACCATTTCATTTTACCACATACATTAAAAATAAGAGATTAATATTTCACATGGCATGTCATCACCATTTTCTTGACAGACTCTAAAATAGGTTTTAGGATATCTCATGATAAAAATTTGTAAACATATTTAGGGGTTATAAAAAGAATTTAAAATAAAATATACACGTACTTGAACAAAAAAGAACATAGTTCCACATATAAGTTAGATAATGTTCATACTTAATTATATATGAAATGCTAGGAGTGTGGATATAGTTTTTCACTTGAAATGATATATGTTTGGATTTTCAGAGAAAATGACGTCAAAAAACATATATGAAAACCATAAAATGATAGATAATTTCTTATCCTTTATTTATGGAATGGAAACGAACAATTAATCATTCTTAATAAATGATACACATAAGTAAAGAACAATATTTCTTATGATCATGAAAATGTACAACTAAGAAATACATGTTCATAAAAGAATGATTCTTAACCATGGTTATTCTACTACTCGAATAATCACATGTACTATCACCTACTAGATTCATTATCAGGGAATGCATAATCCAGAATATCATAAACATTCAATCAAGGCCTCATACCAAGACCATACATAATTATTTAGTCAACACCTTGTGCCAAGAACTAGTTTGTATCGTTGGACATACCGAGGCATCGAGAGGCTATATCAGGCCTCACCCATCACATAATAAGTCATATTCATTCCTCATATTTCTAATAAAAATATGTATTTAAGTCAAAGTGTCCCATACCACTTTGATTTATTTTAATCTTTATCATAGATTAAATAAATTCATTAAACAAACCAAAGTGTCACATAGCACTTTGATTCATTTAAATCTTATTAATATATGAAATAAATTCATCAAATAATCCAATGTGTCACATACAACCTTGAAATGTTTAGTTATTAATCCATATATTATCATACTAGATATATCCAAAATTTTCAATAACTGTCTATATTCATAAATAAAATGAATCATGCAATAAATGTAAACATTAATCTAAAAATTGTGTGGTTTGTTAAATATACTTTAGGCAACATCTATATAAAATTTATCAATCACATGTATGAAAAACCAGACGTGCTTTTTCACATTTGATGATAACTGGGGCACATAAAATAATAGATTTTTTAGGTTTCTCACATAAAATAATGACACTTAAATTTAAAACCACTGTTTCATGAAAGTAATCATTTTTATAAAAAAATGCATTTTTTTGAGTTTAGGATATTTATCACTCATGTTTAAACTATACACTGATAAATGGGAGGGTTAATCCAATTAAATCATAAACATTAATAATTAATAGTATTCATTGAGGAAGATTCAACTTGAATTAAAATGTAATATTTATAAATGTAAAAAATTCATTTCATGTGAGATAATTATGTATAATAAAATAATTAAACACACTTAACTATATGTGTTTAGGCATGTATATATATGTATTAAACCAAAAATAATTCCATCCATTTATACTAAAATTATAAATTTTGATGTATGTATGTAATGATAATTAGGTAATTTTCCCTTTTAAAATTTTGGGCATAGAATAACAAAACAAGTTTTTGTTATTGTCTTCCATTATAAATTAGTATTCATGATCACACATTCAATTAGTCTATGTAATCAAAAACATTAAATTCATGGATTGAAATAAAAATGTAAAGCATGTAAAAAGGTGAGTATAAATATAATTATACATTTATATTTTTTCTAAAACATAAATTCTATTTTTGATCTAATAAATTGTTCAAATTTCAAAACATGATTTCATAGCAAAGCTAATAAAATTAAAAACATCTTTAAATGAAAACAAGAGTGAAATATATTTATGAAATTGTACATACTTATATATTTATATATATATGTATATTGGTTTTTCATAAATAAATAGAGAATCAAAAAAATTCTTATGTAAAATATGTGGGTAGGGAAACACCCTTCTTAAAATAATTGTTCATATTTTAAAAACAAACAAAAAATAGGTTGATTATGTCTTTTACAAAAAACCATATATACAACTATAAATATATGAGATTAGAAAAATCCAAAAACATCACATAGAAAAATAGTTCTAGAGTTATACACATCATAAACAACAATAAAATACAAGTAATAAATTTTTAAAAACCTAAAATAGTTTAGGATTCAAGTAGTATAAAACCGTATACACACAAAGTGTATATATTGGATTTCCCTAAATAAATTTTTTTTAATAAATCCTTACATGAATTATATAATTCAAAAACATCAGTTAATCACTAATATCAATCATATGAAAACCTAAATCATATTAAAATTAAAATCTATATTTATATATGTATATACAAAAAAATGTATATAATGATTTTTCATAATCAAAATGAAGAAAAATAAACCCTTACATGAAATAAAGGGTGAGTTTGATCTGAGAAGATGATGATGAAAGGTTGGGAAGGAAACAAAAAGTAGGGTTGTGTGTGAAATATTGGTTAATATAAGCTGAATATATGTATATTTTATATCCTATGGCCCAAACCTAAAATCTAATTTAAGAAACCCAAATCTAACCATTTCAAACAAGATGAAAAATGATAATCAATGTAAATATAAAATAAATAATTTGTTTCATAATATATATATTTTATGGGAAATATATATGGGAATCTAATGGGGTTTCCACTAAACTAATGCGCTCATGGTAGACCTGTGGAAAAACGAAATAACTACGTCTGAGGAGAGTGATGGGTGGGTCACAGCATGAGAAAGAATAGTGGAAGAGGAGGAATCTGTAGGTTGAGGCTCATCGGTTCGAGGGTTCATCGGAGAAGAAGATGAAAAGTGATGGACGGATTAGATCATTTTGGCTTGAGCAGACTACTATGGGAGTGGGCGCAGTGAATTGAGGATGACACGAGGAGAAACAAATTTTCCGGATAATTTCCTCATGTTAAAATTGTCATCCCACATCGAAACGACTAGGAATTTGGGACCATCATATATGCAATGGCCCATCGACCGTATTCTAATAACACAAACACCCACCCATAGTCTCCTACCCACAAGGGATCAATGGGAGCTTTGGTCCAAACCATACGTTGTGCTCCCGCGGTCCTTATACATGGGCCCGTTCATGCCCTTATCCCACACCATGCACGGCTCGTGTGTGGCTCAGCATGCACCATGGATGCGCTCAGCCTGACCTGGCCTGACTTTGGTTCCCTTTGAGAGATTCCCACAAACCTTGAGGACATGTCCTTCCAGGCTGTCCTCATTCAGATGGGGTAGTCACCTTTTCTTTTATCAAAAATTTATTAAAAAAAAGTAGTTAAGAAAAAAAACATATATATTAATTTCATATATATAAATATATTCTTTTTCATAGTAAAAAAAATTATAAATTTCATTATTTTCATAAGTTTATATTTATTTTGAGTTTTAAAACATTACAATTTCAAAATATAAATATAAAATAAAACTTCAATTAAAACCATGTCATTATTTAATCAAATATTTAACTTTAAAATATTTAAATCATTTTAAAACATTTGAAATACTTAATGACATTATAAAGGTTTTATAAGAATACCAATGGTCAAATGTTTCTAAAAACATACATCTATTACGAGAAAATAATGGTCATATTTCTCTTCAATAGTTAAAATGGCCTTATAAACAAATGTTTATGGTATTTCAAAACTTCAAAGCATATTTTCTTATAAAGATGGTGCTCTACATTCCCTTGATGCTTAGTAATTTTTCCATAGTACTTTCCATAATGTTTATCATTATGACATACTTGTGGGGTGTTCCCTACTAACATAGTCTAATTTTTTTTCTTGGTGGTCTTCTCGTGATCCTGATAGGCTTGGTAATAGGTATTTGAGGATAGTTATGGTCTTTCATCACTATTGTAATGTATGATTTCAGTTATTTAATGAATATAGGTTTATCTTTTCATTGATTATGTTTTTAATTCATTTTATTTGAATTTCATTACTTGAAAAATAATAATTAATATTAAAACAAAAAATCATTTATTTCAAAGATACATTATGGGTTCGGGGAGTCAAATTATTCCCCCCTCATAAGAATTGTGTCCTTGAAATTCGAGCATACACTCAAAGTCTTATGGAAATTGAAATTTTGACATCCACTTCGATGTCCCTTCATAACCATATTAAGTATTACTAATATACAAAATTAATGGGAAAACAATTAATTTATACCTTCACCAGTTCCAACGATGTTGAAGTTTTTCTAGTTCCTTCCAGTTAAATAAATCCCCAATACAATGTCAAAATCCTTGATTTATCTAGTCTAGATAAAGCATGAGAAACTTGGATAAAACTCATGTACACGTCTCTAGTATCTTGAGATAGTCACATGAGAGGTGTAATTTTGGAAGACATCGGCATGGACTTGATGTCTGTAAAACGAACACAAAGGCTCAACCTCTAGAATTTAAAAGTCTCTAACTCGACCATATAGACCGTATGACATGATTTGACATAAATATGTTTCATGGAGCTCACCATCTCTTACAGCTTATTGGAAATCCCCCAGGGACATAAAACTATCGTATAGGGTGAAACATTTAAAGAGGCCCTCAAATTACTTTCCTTGATGTACATAGAATGGGAGTTGAGCATGCACCATGAGGAAACAAACAAAGCCTAATCCTCGATGATGGTTAAGTATAATTAGAGTTTTAGATATGTGGTAAATATGTGTGTAGGTCAAACGAAGGTGACAAAATGGATCAAAGTCATCTAAACATGATTTGACAGTTATGGTTTCTATTATCTTAATAGGAAGAGACAAAATATTTTTTGGTGTTCTCTCGTCTTCCATATGAAATTTTTAAGAAAATGTTTTAATTCACAAAGAATATATAAATTTTGTGTTTTGTTATAATTTTCAAAAATTATCTAGGTAATTTCTATGATAACAACTATAACACACCGGCCCTAGAATAATAGATTTGGTGCCAAAAACATGGTGTATACTTTTTTTATAAACTGATGCTGATAAAATTACACATTACATCTCATCACAGAGGATATTCCTAGTCTATGTGTTTTAAATCCAGATACAACTGATACTTTTCTTCAAAATAGTAAGAGATAAACTCCATAGTGCAACCACCGCATAGAATAACTCAAAGCTGACAAATCTACTAATCCTGTAAAAATGAATGAAAAACGTAGGTTGGGAATTCAAAATGATAAGTAAGGGGTTTTAAAACAAAACCATTAATAAATAATTTTTCTTTAAAAACATTTCTATAAAACACATGCATTAAAAACATGAGATTAACATTTCACATAGCATGACATCAGCATTTTATTGAGAGACTTTGAAATAGATTTTATAATATCTCATGCTCAAAATTTTTAAAAATATTTAGAAGTTATAAATATAATTAAATATACAATATGCACGTCCTTGAACAAAAATTCATGTAGTTACACCTATAAGTTTGATAATAACCATACAAAATTATGTATTGCATGCCACGTGTGTGGATCCAGTTTTACACCTGAAATGTTACTTTTTTGTATTTACACAGAAAATGACATCAAACCACATATATGCAAACCACGAAATGATGGATAAATTATTAACTATTTGTTATGGATTGGAAATGAACAATTAACCCTTCTTAATAAATAATATATATAAGTATAAAACATTATTCCATGTGCCCAGGAAAATGAACAACACATTGATACATATTCATAAGAGAATGATTCATAACAATAGTTATTCTACTAGTCAAATAATCAAATAGACTATCACATACTAAAATCATTATGTGGTAATTCATAGTGCATGACAACAAAAACAATCTATCAAGGCCTCATTCCTAGACCATACATAATTATTTTGTTAGATCCTCGTTCCAAGACCATGTTTGTATCATGATACCTTCCGATGCATCGAGAGGATATAGTTGGCCTCACCCATCACATAATATGTCTTATATATTCCTCATATGAATAATATAAATATTTCTATAAATAAAATATTCACATACCACTTTGATTTATTTTAATCTGTATCCTAGTTGAAATAAATTCATTAAACAAACCAATGTGTCTCATACCACTTTGATTCATTTAAATAATATTCATAGGTGAAATAAACTCGTTAAACGATCCAAAGTTTCTCATACCTCCTTGGAAAGTTTAGTTTTTAATCCATATATTATTATAAAAATATATATCCCAAACATGATATAATTGTCTACACTCATAAATAAAGTTAATCATGAAATATATTTTAATTTTAATATAAAAATTTCATGGTTTGTCAGTTATACTGTATCCTATGGCTATATAAAATTTATCAATGACATGCATGGACCAACAGAAATGCTTTCACACTTGTGATGATAAATTGTGCATATTAAATAATAGATTGTTTAGGTTTGTTTCATAAAATAACGACACTTAAATTCAAAACCCTTGTTTCATGAATGTAAACATTTTATATGAAAAATACATGTTTTCTAATTTAAGATAGTTTTCATTCATGTTTAAACCATACACTAATAAATGAGAGTATCTATCAAATAAAATCATAAATTTTAATAATTAATAGTATTCATTGCGATAGATTCATCATTAATTAAGATATAATTTTTATAAATGTAAAACATTCATTTAATTTGAGATATTGATGCATAAGAAAAAGATTAAACACACTTCATTATATATGTTTATGCACTTATATATATGTATTATAAAAAGATAATTCCAACCTTTAATCCTAAATTTATAAATTGGGTTGTATGTATGAAATGATAAAAAGATAATGATCCCTTTTAAAATTTTGGGTACAAAATAACAAAATAACGTTTAGTTATTTTTTCCATTATAAATTAGTATTCCTGATCACACAGATAATTAGGCCATGTAATTGTAAACATTAAATTCATGGATTGACATAAAAATGTAAAACATATTAAAAGTTGAGTTTAAATATGTTTATACATATATATTCACGCCTGAACATAAATTTTATTTTTGATCTAATCATTAGTACCACTTTCAAAACATGAAATCATAGATAATCTAATACCATTAAAAAATTATTTATATTAAAAAAATATTGACATATATTTATGAAATTGTACATACTTATATATATATATAATGGTTTTGCATAAATAAAAAGAGAATCAAAGAATCATTTTGTAAAATATGTGTGTAGAGAAACACACCTTTTAAAATAATTATTCATCCTTTAAAAATAATCTTAAAATAGGCTGATTATGCCATTGATACAAAACCGTATATACAAATATAAATATATGATTTTAGAATACTCAAAAAAATCACATAGAACCCCTTTTATAGTGTTATACACATCATAAACACCAATTAAATTTTGTTAATAAACATTTAAAAAACCAAAAATATTTTAGGATTGAAAGTTTTATAAATTGTACATACACAAAGTGTATATATGGGACTTCCATAACTAAAATTTAGTTTAATAAATTCTTAAAAGCATTCTATACTTAAAAAACATTAGTTAATCCCTAATTTTTTTAAAGGTGGGGCCACGTTCAAAGACCAAGACACAATTTATTTTATAAAAATAATGAAATAACTTAAGTCTGAATGAGGGGATTTTATTACAATCGTTTTCATAAAAAGGGAGAATATCGACTGGTAGACCATCCATACAAGTAATGAACTGTCTTATTCAATTACTGTAAAGACCTTCAACAACCGTGTTTGCTTCACGGAAGGCACGAGTGGCAATGTATCAGATCTCTAAAAGCAAAGTAAGGTAGCTCATCCAGCGGGTAGTAAACAGCCATGCAAGGTGCACCATACCATTCTAAATAGCTTGGATAATAGTGGTTTAATCACTTTTAATCCAAATGTTGTTTTAGCTCTATTGTTTGAAAAAGTCAACCATAAGAATTATAGCCATCATTTCCACTTCTAACGCAGATGCAACACCGCAACTGCTGAAGAATCATCCTTGACAATGGCCAAGTATGTCTCTGAAAACTGTACCACATCCCATAGGTCCCGAGTTGCCTTTGGAAGCTTTATCGACATTAATTTTGATCCATCCTGGGAGAAGATCTTGCAAGAACACCTCAAGGGTGTTCCTTAGAGGTCTGCATAGGCCATAAATCCCAAGTCGATGAAGGATCACATAGTCTCCAACTGTGTTGTTTGCAAAAGGCTTTTGAAATTGAGGTTGCATCTTTAATGGAGATGAGAATCTTCATCCGACCTAAATTAAGATTGAATGAGTAGTTGTTATGAATAATTTCATTTATATCATACCAGATCACGTGAAAGAGATCAGAAATGGCTACTAAGAATAGTTTCTTGATTTGTTGCAAAGTTTCAAGATCCACGTAGTGTTTTAATATCAAGAAAATAATGTCAAGTAATAACCATCTGCAATCAAGAATGTTAGTAATATAATTCCAGAGATCATAAGCCATTACACAAGACAAAAAAATATGGTTTTTATACTCTCTATGTTGGTGATAGAAGTGGGACTTCGAGCAGAGTTAGATTCCAAAACATTTAAGACAAACCTCGGAAGGAATACAGTTGTGAGAAATTCCCCAAACAAGATTGATTCTTGAGGGTTTAATCCAGGGTTTATCAAAAGGTTTCAACCAACCAAAGCTAAATTGTGAATTGTTGAAAATATGGTTGTAAAAACTTTTTGATTCAACCACAAAGTTGTGGGTAGGATCCCAAACAAGAAAATCACCAGTATTAGGGAAAGGATAATTATCAACAACATGCATGATGCTATCAGAGAAATTTAAATTGATAAATTGAATCACATCCTTTATTGTTCAATTGATGTTTTCCATATGGGAATTGGGAGGGAGCATGGATAAAAGGGGATCTCTAGTTCTTTTTTCCATCCAAAATTTCATGGAAGAATCCGAGCTAACCATCCATCTAGAGTTATTCATAATGTTGGAAAATTATTTCCTAATGGATAGCCATATCAAAGAGTTTTTATAGCTCAAATTACGCTTCTTGTGCTTCATGATGAATCTTTATTTGCAAAAATCAATGGAATCAGAGTTATTATTAAATAATCTCCAAGTGAGTCTGGATTGAAGAGTTTTGTTAAAGATTTTGATATTTTTAATTCCAAGAACACCTTTCTCAAAAGGTTTTCAATAGGTAGACCGAGTTATGGTAGAAAGCTTCCTTTTAGGAATGTTGTCAGTCCAAAAAATGTTTTTGATGTAAACATCACTTTTCTTAAGAAGATTGGTAGGTTGTTTATAGACCATCAGTGAATAAACAAATTTGGATTCAATCATATACTTTACCAACCCAATCTTTCCCACCATGGAGAGGGATTTACCTTTCCAGGAGAATAGTTGATTGAAAACCTAGTCAACAGCAGCATTAAAGTAAATTGATGTTGGTCTTCTCCAAAATATGGGAACTCCTAGATAGGTTAACAGGAAGGATAAATTTTTTAATCTTAATCTATTTATATTACTAGTTTTTTTACTGAGAGAGAATATTTTCTTGATGAAAACAAAATAATTTTTCCAGCTAATAGTTTGAGAAGAAATCTCTTTGTAATGAGCCATTGCATATTTAAAATTTTGAATATATTTTTTTCAATAATTAAGAACAAAATTATGTCATCTTCATATATAAGATGCGTAGGAACCTTGAGATTTCTAGCCACCTGAATGGGTTTGAGTTTTTTTTGGTCAATGAGGTGGGTGAGCAATATGCTAAGATAATCTTCCGCAATAGAAAAATAATGAAAGATAAGGGATAACCTTTTCTAATGCCTTTGGTTCATTTAAAAAAGCCTTTTGGGGATCCATTAACAATGATTGAAATAGAGGATGAATTAAATAAGGAGTTTATCCGGCTTATAAAATTATCATTGAAGCCAGAACTCTAGAGAAATTTAAAAATGAATCTCCAATAAATGGAATCAATGGATTTTCTAATGTTAAGTTTAATAATAATGTTTCGTCCTCTAGACATTTTAATTAGGGAATTGGTGCATAATGAGGAAAGTCAAATGCAATCTTGTATGGATCTACCTTTGATAAAACCAAATTGATTCCATGATCTAATTTTAGTACATATGGGAGAAATCTTGTTAGCAATAAGTTTAGTGATATTTTTGTAAAGAGAGTTAATGAGAGTGATAGGTCTGAAGAGATTAATTTCAAAGGAATTATCCACATTAGGGATTAGGGTAATAAATTTACCATAAATACCATTAGGGAGAAAACCATTAGAAAAAAAGGATTTCAAAAGTTTACAAACATCAATGTGGATGGTCTCCTAGTATTGTTGAAAGAAACCACTATTGAAACCATCAGGGCCTAGGGCACTATCAAGGTTGAGACTAAAGATGGTGTATTTGATTTCATGGTCAAGAGGGATGTTCAAAAGAAATTGATTGTCATCAGTATGAACCATAACTGGAATGACCTCGGGGAGGTTGTCTTTGTTAACATTTGGCCCATTAAAAATATTATTGAAGTAAGAGACCACATGATTAGATATGGCCACCTCAGAATCAAGGAGAATGTCATTGTTACAATATATGGAGAGAATTCTGCAAACGTTTTTAATTATTTGAAGGAAGTTATAGAACTTAGTGTTTCTATCACCATCTGAAAGCCACTTAGTTTTGAGAACTTTTTTACAAATGTTGTACTTAAGAACTAGGATAAAATTAATTGTTATAGAGATGTCGATTTCATTTTGAGTATCAAAAAAGAAATCAAAGTGAACGTTAATATTTTTAATTTGATTAAGTTTATTCTCAAGGTTGGAGATGTCCTTGTCAATTTGTTTTGATTTGGTCCAAAACCAATCTTTGAGACACTGTTTAAGATTTTTTAGCCTAATGGGATAGGAAAAATCATCTGAGTAGTGATTTATAAATGCCCGGATTTTCCTATGAGAATTGAACAATCCATGTCAACAGACCAAGAATTTTTGAACCGGAATGGAAAAATGGGATTAGTTATTTTGGATAAAGACTAAACATGATGGGGTGATGGTCCGAGTTTATTTTAGTTAAAGTCGTGCTAGATAATGTGTCCAAATTATCCAGAGCTAGGTTATTCATGAAATCCCTATCAAGTTTTCTCGCTAGGACCCTGTTGTAGTTTCTTATATACCAAGTAAATTTAATACCTGTCAGATTAGTTTATATATGGTTACAATATTAAACAGATGCTCTAAATTCTCTTAAGGAGATATGAGAGTGTGAAGGACCAATTTTCTCACTAGGAGAAAGAAGAGAATTAAAATCACCTATCATAAACTAGGGGTCCTGAATAATGTTATCTAATTCAAAAAGATCATGCAAGAGAGGTCTTAGATCTTGATATCTATTCTTGGCATATACCATAGTACAATAACAATGTAAGTTATCAATGTAAAATCACATGTAATCATTTGATCAGAGAATTTTCAGATATTAACATTTTGTAAATGAGCATGATAAAATATTTGAAGGGAATCAGCAGCAGTACCATTTTTCAAGCACCTAGAATGCTATAACCATAAGAAAAAAAGATGCATAAATTATTTAAAGAAGTTGATTTATGGTCCAGGAACAGAAAAAAATTAGGTTTATGGGTCAAAATATTTATTTTAAGAATAGTGATCGTGTTAGGGTTTGTGATGCACTAGCAGTTCCAAAATAGAAGATCCATTAAAACCTGGATTTGGATCAGGATCCCCCTTTTTTATTTTTGGACACACCCAAATCTTTCTTCCTCTTTGATCTTCTAAGATTTTTAGAAGAGGTTGGACTATACTTCTTTTCCTATTTACTCATAGGAGATATATTATAAATATTGTCAGCATTTATATTAGCAACAGACATACTAATAATAGGTGGTGTAGTGGTAATGGGGGTGGTCATAGGACCATCCTTTGGATCTTTTTGTGTGTCCAACACCTGAGTAACAGTGGGCAACACAGGGGAGGGTTGTGTGTCTCCTACAGACTCAATGGGTATTGCACTTTGCCTACCCAAGTTATTGTTCAGGGAAACTTGTCCATTGATAGTGCATGATACTTTTGTGAAAATTTTCATGGGGATCTCAATATTTTATATTAAATAAACTGAAAGATTCATACATGCATTCTTCTGGAGAGAAGTAGGATTCATTTGAAGATGTCCAGTTTCATCGATGACAACATTACCAATTTGGGTTGTATTTGGAACCACTATATATCCAGCATCATCCAAGTGATACAGAGGTATAGTCTCATCCTACCCTATTGGTAGTTAGTTATCAACATCGATACCACCATTTAGATTCAGCTCAGAGTTCACTGAAGTTCCAAATTCCACCAGTTTCTTCTTAGAGGCAGTGTCCTCTTTGGCCTCCAATATTGGAGCATGATTCTCACTGGGTGTCACCTAGGGCTATCCAAATTTAAGTGGGGAAATCCGACTTGGGTCTTAAGAAAAAACAGGCTGGTGCTCTTCACAAGAATCCAAAACTATATTATCAATTTTTTCTATGATACAAAGGTCTAAATTGTAATTTTCTTCTTCTTCAACCTATTCACCCCAGTTTATACCTGAACATTCCCCTAGAATTTTTTTTTCTTAACCCATATTTCATATCTCATTCTAGTTGGTTTAGGATTTTTTGAAGCAAAAATCTTATCTTTATTGTTCTTTCTAATTTTAGTCCACCCGTTATCCTTTGGTTGAGCAACTTGACTCCTCACAAATCTACATCTCAAGAAAGAATTCTTGATGATTTTTCAGAGTTTTCAATAAGGTGGCATATGTTCACATTCCCCTCGAATCTCTCTTTTGTAGTCATTTTCATTGAAAAAAATTACTTCAGGTAATTAGGAAGCCATTTCAACTTCTATCATCACCCTAGCATACAATCCAATCTCAACGTTAAGTGTTCATTGGTAAATTTTGAGTTGTGTACCTATGCACGAAGAAATGTCATTTAAAGTCTTTGGAGGGTCACAGGATGAGGAATAACAGTGGAGGAGGTGGAATCTGTGGGTTGAGGCTCACTAGTTCTAGGTTTCATAGGAGAAGAAGAGGAAAATTGATGGATGGCTCGAATCAGTTCGACTTGATCGGATGGATGCGGGAGCGGGAACGATGAATTGAGGGGCTTAATAGAGGTAGACAGTTGGGATGACGTGAGGAGAAACCAATAGCCAAGACTATTTCCTCGAGTTGAAATTTTCATTCCACATCAAACCGGTCAGGACTTTGGGACCTCCTTATAAGTGATGGTGCACCATCCATATGCCAATAACACACGCACACACGTATTGGCTCTTACTCATGGGGCTCCATGTAGGCTTTAGCCCAAACTATAAACAGTGATTCTTCGATCCTTATACATGGTCTTGTGCACATGCTTATCCCACACCATGCATGGCTCGTTCACGACTCAGCATGCACCATGCATGCGCTCAGCCTGGCTTGGCCTAACCTTTGTTGTCTTTGTGAGATGCCCACAAACCTTGAGGACTTTGCTTTAAAGGCTGTCCTTGGTCAGATGAGGTACTCAAAAAAATTTAATCAGAAAATTATTAAACACAAATAGTTAAGAAAAATAGAACATATATCTTAATTTCCATATGTATAAAAAAATTATTTCTCATGGTTTAGGAAATTATAAATATCATTATTTTTATAATTTTTTATTCATGTTGACTTTTAAAACATTATAATTTCAAACTTTAAATATAAAATACAAATTTAATTAAAACCATGTAATCATTTAACCAAAGATATGAATTTAAAATATTTGAAACATTTTAATACATTTTAAATAGTTAATGACATTTTGGAGGTTTTATAAAAATACCAATAGTCACATGTTTCTGAACTCTAAAGGATATTAGTGGAAAATAAATATCACATGTATCTTCAATGGTTATAAATGCGTTATAAATAAACGTTTAGGGTATTTGAAAACTTAAAACCATTTTGGCTTATAAGGATGGTTCTCTACAATCCCTTGTTTCTTAGTACCTTTTCTATAGTACATGCCATAATGTTTTTTAATATGAAAGACTATAGGGATGTTCACTACTTACATGGTCTAATTTCTATTCTTAGTGGTCTTATGATGATACTGGTAGGATTTGTAATAGGTATTTTAGGACGGTTATGGTCTTTTGGCCTTATTATAATGTAATTTTTCAATGATTTTATGAATATAAGTTTCTCTTTTCATTCCTTATGTTTTAATTCATTTGATTTGAATTTCATTACTTGCACCAAAAATAATAATTTATTTTAAAACCAGATATTTAATTTATTTCAATGACACATTATGGTTTTGTGGTATCACATTATTCCGCCATCAAAATAATTTCATCCTTACAATTCAATCGTATTCTCGTAGTCTTACGTGAATTGATCTTCTTACATCCACCTTGATGCCCCTACATTACTATCTAAAGTAATATTAATTAAAAAAGAACGGAAAAACAATTAATTTATAACTTCACTATTTCCACTTGTGTTAGTGATTTTCCCAGTTCCTTCTGGTTAAACGAATCCCCATCATAGTTTCAAATTCCTTGATATCTCTTGTCCAGATGTAGCCTGAGCAACTCGGGTCAAACTCATCCACACTGCTATAGTATCTTGAGAGAGTAGAATGAGGGATATAAAGTTTTGAGATATATTCATGGACTTTAGGTCAATAAATTTAACAAAATATTCTCTACCTATAGAATGTCAAAGTCTCATACTCAACCATATAGACTGTAGGACAAGATTTGACATAGATATGTTGTGCAGAGGTCTCCCTCTCTTGAAACTTTTTAGAAAACCCCAAGGGATAGAAAACTATCATCTTGGTTGAAACATTTAAGGATTCCCTCAATGTAATTTCCTCGACATGTGTACAATGGGATTTGAGCATGCACTATGAATAATGAAAAAAATCAGGATCCTGGATGGAGGTGAAGTATACTAGGAGTGTTAGATAGGTGGTAAAGATGTTTCCAAGAAAAATGATGGTTTCCAAATGGCTCAAAGTCATATAAAAATGATTTTACAATTATGTTTTCTAATATCTTAGTTGTAATAGACAAAATATTTTTTAGTGTTCTTTTATCTTCTATTTAAAAAATTTAAGCAAAAATTTCTACCCAACAAAGAAAAGATAAAGTTATAGTTTTGTTCTAATTTGAAAAAATTGTCAAGACCATTCATTTAGTACCCCAGGTTTCTAATATGCAACCCTTACATGATACTTTTGTGGTTATAAAGTGTAAGGTTGTAGGTTTGTAGGATTAGGAGAACTTTGGATGAGTTTTGGGGATATGTGAAAGTCGCACGGGCGGCTCATAGTTTGCTAAACCATGCGGCCAAACCGTGCGTAGTGGCCCTCGTGAGGTAGTAGCTCTAGCACAGTTTGAGCATGGTTTAAGAGACTATGCAAGAGGAAGTCATATAGGCTATGTCTACCACACAGTTAGTGCATGGTTTTCCTAATCATGCGGTCAGACCATGTGCAGATTTAGAAAGAGATCCTTAAAATAGGATCTCACTCATTTTTTATAACTCCCTTGTTTTCCCCTAAATAGACCTAATTAGATATTAATCTCAATTAAAGGTAGGAGAACTTCTAACAAGAGTTTTGGAGTCAATTCAAAGGCTTCCCTTGGTGAATCGAAGGTGGATTCTTGAGGTATGCGATCATTTATCTTCGTTCTTGATTGGTCTCCTTGATCTACTAAAATCTACTTCTCGTATTCTCTTGTTTTCTCATATCTACATGTTTTATGGGTAAATATTGGTTTTTGAATGCCAAATATGATGATATTTGGTCTTGATATTTCAAGGATAAGAGATCTAAGGTGGGTTCTTAGAGAATCGACCCGGTTTTCTTGTGTGTTCTTCATTCGTTGTGGTTTTCGTCAAAACCTTCGAGGTAGGTGGCTTCACTCTTGAATTAAATTAATATAATTAATTGGAATACTTTAAATTTGAATTTTTTGTGTCAAATTTATTTTTACATGGTTGATTGAATACTTTTTTAAACCCTTCTTGAGTAACGGTTTGTGAAATCTACAAAATTAGGGGTTTGGGTAAAGTGTTTTGTTTCTTGTTTTAAAATATGGATTTTAGAAACGTTATTTTTATGGATTATTTTCACATTAATTGGATTGGATGTTTTTAGTGAAATGGAATGTTTGTTTTTGAAATGAAATGTTTAATGGAAATTTTATGTTCTTTGGTTTCAATAAAATTTAGGTTTCACTAAATTGGTTTATTTGGTAATTGAAATATTGGGCATAAATGGTGTTGGTGTGAGTTCATGCTTAATGGTCCCTTAATAAGGGATGAGTACCATTAGGGTAAAATGGACCTGACCCCAAATTGGGGGCATGTGTCATTGGGATACAAGGTAATTATATGAGAGACTGCTCATGAGTATGGAACTGTCAAATGAAGCATGCATGTGTGTGTGTGATGTGGACTAACAAATGGGTATGCCAAAATGATAACAAGAATGGGTTTTAAGCTTTGATTATTTATTTTTGGGAAAATAACTTTGTGTAAATTTGTTTTATTTATTTTGTTTTCACTTGGTTATAATGGGTTTCAGAACATGTTTATATTTGGTGATAAAATGTCTTGGTAAATTTCTTAATACAAACTACTTTATATAATGTGAGAATTGTTCTATCCTAGTGGCGTGAGTATTGAATTCATTGGGAAGGCCTAATATGTAGAGACCCGAAGCTTATCGTACATGGACATTACATTACTTTTGCGGAATACTTAGTACATTACAAAAACACACACACAAGGACCGTAATAGTTTAGTGTCTTTGGAAACTCGGAATATAATCTTCTAATCGTGGTGAAAGATCTTCAACATCTCCCATAAAGATATTTTTTTTTTTTCTTACCAAAAACCTTTCTTTATATCCTAGGGAAAAGAAAACATAAAAGGGTGAGCTCAAATGCTCAGTAAGGGTAAACAAAAGAAATATCAATCACATCATATTCATAAGAACATAACATTTTGGAGATCTTAACCTGTAAAAGAGAGCATAATTTCATAACATGGGATAAATCATAGTAGTGAAATGAAATCCCAATAATCATAACTTAAAACATGAAACATTGTGGCATACACACATAATCATAGAGAATCATTTCTTGTTAGTCAAGACTCGTTTCCAAGACTATCTTAGTGGACAAAGTCCATTTCTGAACCGAGTCACCCTCGTTTCAGTCCTGTTTCACTGAACCGGTATAACCTACCATTCCATACATGTATATCTCATGAGATATAAAATATTTACCCAATGCATTGAAGGGATATATAGGTCCCACCCATCTCATAATGATACCATTCTTATGTGTGCCACAAAATCATAAATCATACATCATTGCATAACCCATGTAATAAAAAAGGGAATATTAAACATCATGACATCATAAAACAATTCATATAATATAAATGAATTCATAAAAAATATTTCCATCACAACATAATCAAATCCATGTAATAATAGGGATATAAACATAACCCTTTATTATCTTAGATGGAAAATAATTTTGATAAAACACTTGAACTCCATTCTTGAGGAAAATATCCTTTCTACTTCAAAAACATTTTTCCTTTCTTAACATGTCATACAATTTTAAACTAAAAGAAGTTGATTAAAAATAAACATGAAATCTTGTATGGGATGCTTCTTGGAAATAATTTATTAAAAATCCATTCATGTCGTATAAGTTAAAAGAAAACATTCTTCTCGTACTTTTGTCGGAAAAGTCAAAAAAAGTACCTCGTATGAAAAACGACAAAAGATTCCTTTCATATATTTTACTAAAACCTCACCGAACGGTAAAATTGGATTTAAACAATTGTATGTGGATGTAAATAATATTACATATTGAGGAAACATGGATTTGGATGATAAAATACACCCCAGTAAATACCAAAGTATAAACAATCTCGGATAAAAATGAGATTGTGATATTTCCCTTACCTTAGGTCCGATTTGCTTCGTAAGTGTCCGAACCTCCTGTATAATGATTTAAATAATGTCATTGACTTATTAAAGAATCATATTCATTGTTATTATATCATATATTGTTCACTTATGACTTTATATTACCTGTTCTTTTGTAAATTCATGTTAAAGTAGCGTTTTGGGTAAAATTGTTTCATTTATCGTATGTGTTTGGACTTGTTGTTCTTGACATTATTATTACTTATATCATTATTTACTTACTTCCAGAATATAAAACATGTTTTATATATCATATATATTCATTATATATATATATATATAATAGATAGATAAATGAAATGAAACACACCGTTCATGGAGACGGTAGTCCGTACGTACGCATGAACGCAGTTTTCCTTTCCTTATTGTCTTGAATGGAAGTAAGTAGATGACATATATATATACATAAATCCAGTAGATTTACCATGTCATAAATTTCATTATTATTTCTTATATATACTTTATAATCATTCTTAAATGGTTAACATGGAGAATGAATCTCATCGCGTCGTGGAGACGGTAGTCCGTACGTACGCACGAGCGATGATATCATTTCCATAATTATTGAATTGGATTGGAGTGGATGATACAATATATCAGAATCATTATGATGTTATAATAACTTTGTATAGTTATTATTTACACCATAATACCCATCCATGTAAGGTGTCGGTGGAAAAACAGATTACACCACGGCGTGGAGACGGTATTCCGTACGTACGCACGCGCGGTGATTTTGTTTTCCGTAGGATGGATAGATGGTGAATTAGGATTGTTTCATACTTATAATAACATATCAGTATATGATTGATACTGATGTTATTACTTCATAATGAAACAACCTAAGAAGAAGAAGTGGAAGAAGAAATAAAGGTGAAAGAATTGGTAACGGAAATTACCTCTTCTTTGAAGCGCCTCTTTGAGACCTCCTCTTAGGGCACTAAAATTGGTCTTTGAGGAAGACCAGAACCTCTAGGATGTTTCTAGGGAAGTGGAGAAGAGAATTCGGCAGGGTTTGGCCGAGCTTGAAGGCTCAAAGTTGTCTGAGGAAGAGAGGGAGGAGGTTCCCTTTTATAAGGGAGGAGAGGGGCACCTTTGGAATAACCAAAAATATTATTTTATTATAAAGTCAAGTTCGGTTTTAAATAGCTCAAAATTGATTTATTTCGAGGCTAAGGTGGGGCTTGGTCGAAATACTCTCATCCAATAGAATTTAGACAAGTTTAGGTTCCTATTTTAACCTTATCATTTAGATTTAACATTAAGTTAAATAATTTTACTTTTACCGTGTCTTCTTGTGTTCTTACAATATAAGGTTAATAAACTTACTATAAGAAGCCAAAAGAACCCCAAGATGTTTATTATTAATATATATAACCTTATCTAAGTCATTTGGCCGAACCATAGATTTTTAGTTATAAGATAACAATTAATAATATAATATTTGTTTTAAAAACTATTTTATGTCAATTTTGACACTATTTAGTAATTGATTTTTGTGAAAATCATAACATAATGATAAGTTCAAAAAAAGTTAATTAAATCTATAATAACATGTCATAGTAACCTATAAAATTAGTGTAATTCATAAAAAGTCTCAAATTATATTTATTTGGGTATTTATAACATCAATTATGTCAATATTTCATTAATAAGATAATTTCTGCATCATCGTTGTGTCATAAATAAATTAAATTATTTAATGTCTAAAAATTAAAAATAAAATACCATTATGTAGGAAATCTTTTTATATTTCTAATGAATATTTATAGTCGAATTTATCTTATGTATAACTCCATATTAAAAATTATTTATTTATTAAACTTTGATTTTAACTATTTTAACCCTTCTTTAAATAAATTAATAATAAATGTCCTAATCTAATCCAAGTTGGTCTAAATGGTCATATTGTATTCCTACGTTTGTTTTTTGTTCGAATTACACTTGTCCAATTGAATTAGGACATGTTTTAGGGTAATAATAATATCATTTCTACCCTTAATTACCCTATTTACTTTTAACCGTGGTAAAAAAAGTAAAAAGTTACTATTCACCAAAAATTATTTTCATCTCATTGAACCACATTTTACTTAATGACATCAACCGTGTCTCTCGGATTTTTGAAATTCCACTTACAGAAGCGGTAAAATTAAGTTTTAGGAACAATTCAGTTTTTTTAACTACCACTTAGTGGTTTCACTATTCATCAAAAATTGAAACTTTTCAGAAAAATACCAAAAATTAGGCCTAAGCTATATTTGATATTATGAACTAAAAAATGATTTCTATTTCACCAAATTCAAAATATATCAGTTGCATTAATTAATTTAAAAATTAATTCCCGTCGTCAAAACAAATAGCGTGTTCTTAAGAGATAATAACTATCAAAAGATTGACACTTGTTTATGTCTGGTTTAAAAGTGAAATTACATCCAATGACCAACATTGTATTAAATTGTAAAAATATATTCTAAATATACTTTAAAACCAGTCAAATTAATAATTTATCACTATTAATTATTTTTATTGAAAAAGTTGTTTTTAATTAAAATTTAGTAATTTTCACTATTCATCAAAATATGAAAGTTATCCGAAAATTACCAAAATTTCACCCTAAGCTAATTTCGATATTCTGAATCCAAAAATGAAGTCCATTTTGAAAAATAAAAATTACAAAATTTCAAAAAGTGGTTATTACTATTCATAACGGCTAGTTTTAATAATATTTTAATAGCATATCGTTGTTTAGTGAAACTCGGTATTGCGTACTGCACACGCTATCAAGGAAGGTCGTGATTGCGTGTAATGAAAGGCAAGTCAAGGATGTGTATTGTGCAAGCTCCTTTTGGTGTAGTGTACAACACAAGACATTTATGAAATTAAAAAGAATATTTTTTTCATAAAATCTCAGGGTGTTACATTCTACCCCCCTTAAAATGAATTTCGCCCTCGAAATTCGTCGGGGTTATAAATGGTTTACTATTAGAAAGTTTCTTTAATCGAAACCCACATCGTAAAAAGGAATACCAAAAACAATATTTAAAAACAAAAGTATGAAACGTAACGGTTACCCAAATAAACTAATCACTGGGTTTCCACGTAGGAGAACATAGGTGAAAATATGGATATGGAAGAAAAATCTAACCATCAGGTTCTGATGGAGAGTGGTAGAGAACATGGCTATGAAAAATCCAACAATCACAAAGCTATAGATTTGTGATGATCTAAGGTACCATCTGATTTATCTGATATAAGGGAACTAGGACAACATTTTTGGTTTTCAAGATCATTTCCCTAAAGTTGATGAATTAAAAGAAATACTTAAATGATTTTGGTACAATCTCACTGTTGTTCATGAATTGAACAATTTCCACTTCATCCCTTAAGGAAATGAAGTTGAATTTGTTATTCGTGATGTGTTAGCAGATCATGTGATAGAATGATGGGTCATTCCATATCTTTAAAACAAAATGTTAGCAAAAGTTATAAGTCCATCTTATGGTTAGATTAATCATATATGGTTCAAAAAATGAACTTATACTTCATATATCATACCACTTAATAAAATAAAACTAGTTTCTACTAACCAGGGACTTCCTGTAGGCCAGTGGTAGGCGATAAAGGCCAGTCGCACTTCGGTTGTGGGTTCGATTCCCACGGCCTTGTCCGACACGATGGGTTGTTTCCCGTCCTGCAGGTTGTCCTTTTTCTAAAACTATATTACTATAACATCCCATCAATAATATAGAAAAACATTTTTTCCTTAAACAATACTAACTTCTGTCCAACATAGTCCATTCCAATCTTTAGGCTTATCCATAATACTGCAGTCCACTCTCATAATATAGTGAAAATGATTACCAGATATTTAATACCATCGTGGATCCCCATATATCACAAGATATGTCTTGTTGGTCACATTACCAACATTAAAAGGCCTTAATCATGTGTTCTCTTGAATACCCATTGAATCTTAGTGAAAACATGAATGCAGTTAAACGTTAACAATTTCCACATACCAAAATCCTCAAAATTATATATACTCAAACCATGATATCACTTAGTCCTTATATCAATCATGAGCTCATGAATACTATCAACCATTTAATTTTCTCCTTATCCCTTCATTATGCGCATATCATCTACTTTCCAAAATATTTGAATCACTTTTCATGGTTACTAATACCTTAAAATTATTGAAAACCACAATAGACCAATACATAAATATTCCAATACACCATAAAAGTACCTCAACAACATTATTCTTGAATACCAATACATAAACACTTCAGTCCATCCACTTCAATGATTTTCCTGGAATAAGTCCTTCCTCAATTTAGAAGTAACTTTTTAGGTCAGGGCATAGAGTTGGGTAATGCCCATGTTCTCCACAAATAATACATTGAACTCCATAACAGTCTGTCACTCTATGACCCTTTTCTCCACATAGATAACATCGGTCCCTCCATTTGGGGTATTCCTCAAGGTTCTTCTTCCCTTCTTTAGAAATCTCAATCTTCCTTTCTTTATGCTCCTCAACATGCGAACATGAATAATAGTTTATCTTCCTCTTCTTTGATTAATTAGGCATACCACTAAATTTCACCTTGTTAATCATATATCGCGATGACTGATTCGGCATAATCACAATATCTTTCTCTCTAAGAATTACAGAATTTTTTTGCTCATAGTCACCAATTTGTCCATTGGATTCAATGTTAACTGAATTCCTTCTGGTTCCCTCATTTAACTAAAACACAAAAAGAATCTTGTGAGAGGAAAAAATCATGCTAGAGAAAACAACATAGTAAATGGGGAGTACCCTCAATATCTAACATCTTAGGTTAAATTCTAGGATCGTTACTGTAGTTCTAGGACTATAACTTATACGTATACTTATCCTTAGGGACATCCCTCGACATACCTTAGAAATATCTCTAGGGATCTCACTAACGTTCTCGCATCCTAGTTTCCAAAGGTTGACTAAACCTTTCCTCTGATACCAACTGTAGAGACCCTAAGCTTATCGTACATGGACATTACATTACTTTTGCGGAATACTTAGTACATTACAAAAACACACACACAAGGACCGTAATAGTTTAGTGTCTTTGGAAACTTGGAATATAATCTTCTAATCTTGGTGAAAGATCTTCAACATCTCCCATAAAGATCTTCTTTTTTTTCTTACCTAAAACCTTTCTTTATATCCTGGGGAAAAGAAAACATAAAATGGTGAGCTCAAATGCTCAGTAAGGGTAAACAAAAGAAATATCAATCACATCATATTCATAAGAACATAACATTTCGGAAATCTTAACCTGCAAAAGAGAGCATAATTTCATAACATGGGATAAATCATAGTAGTGAAATGAAATCCCAATAATCATAACATAAAACATGAAACATTGTGGCATACACACATAATCATAGAGAATCATTTCTTGTTAGTCAAGACTCATTTCCAAGACTATCTTAGTGGAAAAAGTCCATTTCTGAACTGATTCACCCTCGTTTCAGTCCTGTTTCACTGAACCGGTATAACCTACCATTCCAGCCATGTCTATCTCATGAGATATAAAATCTTTACCCAATTCATTGGAGGGAGATATAGGTCCCACCCATCTCATAATGATACCATTCTTATGTGTGCCACAAAATCATAAATCACACATCATTGCATAACCCATGTAATAAAAATGGGAATCTTAAACATCGTGACATCATAAAACAATTCATATAAGATAAATGAATTCATAAAAAATATTTCCATCACAACATAATAAAATCCATGTAATAATAGGGATAGAAACAGAACCCTTTATTATCTTAGATGGAAAATAATTTTTATAAAACACTTGAACTCCATTCTTGAGGAAAATATCCTTTCTACTTCAAAAACATTTTTCCTTTCTTAACATGTCATACAATTTTAAACTAAAAGAAGTTGATTAAAAATAAACTTGAAATCTTGTAAGGGAAGCTTCTTGGAAATAATTTTTTAAAAATCCATTCATGCCGTATAAGTTAAAAGAAAACATTCTTCTCGTACTTTTGTTGGAAAAGTCAAAAAAAGTACCTCTTATGAAAAATGACAAAATATTCCATTCATATCTTTTACTAAAACCTCACTGAAGGGTAAAATTGGATTTAAAAAATTGTATGTGGATGGAAATAATATTACATATTGAGGAAACATGGATTTGGATGATAAAATACACCCCAGTAAATACCAAAGTATAAACAATCTCGGATAAAAATGAGATTGTGATATTTCCCTTACCTTAGGTCCGATTTGCTTCGTAAGTGTCCGAACATCCTGTATAATGATTTAAATAATGTCATTTACTTATTACAGAATCATATTCATTGTTATTATATCATATATGGTTCACTTATGACTTTATATTACCCGTTCTTTTGTAAATTCATGTTAAAGTAGAGTTTTGGGTAAAATTGGTTCATTTATCGTAGGTGTTTGGACTTGTTGTTCTTGACATTATTATTACTTATATCATGATTTACTTACTTCCAGAATATAAAAAAGGTTTTATATATCATATATATTCAGTATATATATATATAATAAATAGATAAATGAAATGAAACACACCGTTCATGGAGACGGTAGTCCGTACGTATGCATGAACGCAGTTTTCCTTTCCTTATTGTCTTGAATGGAAGTAATTAGATGAAATATATATATACATAAATCCAGTAGATTTACCATGTCAAAAATTTCATTATTATTTCTTATATATACTTTATAATCATTCTTAAATGGTTAACATGGAAAATGAATCTCATCGCGTCGTGGAGACGGTAGTCCGTACGTACGCACGAGCGATGATATCATTTCCATAATTATTGAATTGGATTGGAGTGGATGATACAATATATCATAATCATTATGATGTTATAATAACTATGTATATTTATTCTTTACACCATAATACCCATCCATGTAAGGTGTTGGTGGAAAAACATATTACACCACGACGTGGAGACGGTATTCCGTACGTACGCACGCGCGGTGATTTTGTTTTCTGTAGGATGGATAGATGGTGAATTAGGATTGTTTCATACTTATAATAACATATCTGTATATGAGTGATACCGATGTTATTACTTCATAATGAAACATCCTAAGAAGAAGAAATGGAAGAAGAAATAAAGGTGAAAGAATTGGTAACGGAAATTACCTCTTCTTTGAAGCGCCTCTTTGAGACCTCCTCTTAGGGCACTAAAATTGGTCTTTGAGTAATACCAGAACCTCTAGGATGTTTCTAGGGAATTGTAGAAGAGAATTTGGCAGGGGTTGGACGAGCTTGAAGGCTCAAAGTTGTGTGAGGAAGAGAGGGAGGAGGTGCCCTTTTATAAGGGAGGAGAGGGGCACCTTTGGAATAACTAGAAATATTATTTTATTATAAAGTGAAGTTCGGTTTTAAATAGCTCCAAATTGATTTATTTAGAAGCTAAGGTATGGATGGTTCGAAAGCCTCTCATACAATAGAATTTAGACAAGTTTAGGTTCCTATTTTATCCTTATCATTTAGATTTAACATTAAGTTAAATAATTTTACTTTTACCGTGTCTTCTTGTGTTCTTACACTATAAGGTTAATAAACTTACTATAAGAAGACAAACGAACCCCAAGTTGTTTATTATTAATACATATAACCTTATCTAAGTCATTTGGCCGAACCATAGATTTTTAGGAATAAAATAACAATTAATAATATAATATTTGTTTTAAAAACTATTTTATGTCAATTTTGACACTATTTAGTAATGGATTTTTGAGAAAATCATAAAAGAATGATAAGTTCGAACAAAGTTAATTAAATCTATAATAACATGTCATAGTAACCTAGAAAATTATTTTAATTCATAAAAAGTCTCAAATTATATTTATTTGGGTATTTATAACATCAATTATGTCAATATTTCATTAATAAGATAATTTCTGCATCATCGTTGTGTCATAAATAAATTAAATTATTTAATGTCTAAAAATTACAAATAAAATACCATTATGTATGAAATCTTTTTATCTTTCTAATGAATATTTATAGTCGAATTTATCTTATGTATAACCCCATATTAAAAATGATTTAGTTATTAAACTTTGATTTTAACTATTTTAACCCTTCTTTAAATAAATTAATAATAAATGTCCTAATCTAATCCAAGTGGGCCTAAATGGTCATATTTTATTCCTAAGTTTGTTTTTGGTCTAATTACACTTTTCCAATAGAATTAGGACATGTGTTAGGGTAATGATAATATCATTTCTACCCTTAATTACCCTATTTACTTTTAACCGTGGTAAAAAAAAGTAAAAAGTTACTATTCACCAAAAATTATTTTCATCTCATTGAACCACATTTTACTTACTAACATCAACCGTGTCTCTCAGATTTTTGAAATTCCACTCACAGAAGCGGTAAAATTAAGTTTTATGAACAATTCAGTTTTTTTAACTACCATTTAGTGGTTTCACTATTCATCAAAAATTGAAAGTTTTCAGAAAAATACCAAAAATTAGGCCTAAGATATATTTGATATTATGAACTCAAAAATGATTTCTATTTTACCAAATTCAAAACATATCAATTGCATTAATTAATTTATAAGTTAATTCCCGTCGTCAAAACAAATAGCGTGTTCTTAAGAGATAATAACTATCAAAAGATTGACACTAGTTTATGTCTGGTTTAAATGTGAAATTACATCCAATGACCAACATTGTTTTAAATTGTAAAAATATATTCTAAATATACTTTAAAACCACTCAAATTAATAATTTATCACTATTAATTATTTTGATTGAAAAAGTTGTTTTTAATTAAAATTTAGTAATTTTCACTATTCATCAAAATATGAAAGTTATCCGAAAATTACCAAAATTTCACCCTAAGCTAATTTCGATATTCCGAATACAAAAATGAAGTCCATTTTGAAAAATAATATTTACACAATTTCAAAAAGTGGTTTTTACTATTCATAACGGCTAGTTTTAATAATATTTTAATGGCATATCGTTGTTTAGTGAAACTCGGTATTGCGTACTACACACGCTATCAAGGAAGGTCGCGATTGTGTGTAATGAAAGGCAAGTCAAGGATGCGTGTTTTGCAATCTCCTTTTGGTGTAGCGTACAACACAAGACATTTATGAAATTAAAAAGAATATTTTTTTCATAAAATCTCGGGGTGTTACATAATAAGTTTTATACTCACCCCTTCTTTGTCACTTTGGTGATTTTGCAGATTCTATCCTCCAGGATAGGAGCAACGGTATCATTTCTCACGTTTTCGGTCCTACCACATGGTATTTTGGTTGTTCGGTGATTTTAGAGCTTGGTGCTTGTGTAGGATTGAGTATTGTAGTCTCTTGAGAGTATAGAGTTATTTATCCACTATTTACTTTGATATTAGACTGGTCTTCGGTTTTTACACACTTTGATGTGTTTTTGAGATACATGAAGTTGTTTAGATGTATTTCTTTTGTTCATGCATCATTTAGTGAATAGTTTGGTTAGGGTTGTTAGTTTTTTGGTTTATTTATTAAAGTTTAAATTGTCCCCCACTTGTATTTGAAACCCTTAAGAATTTATTACCTACATTTGGAATCTTGGGGATGTCTCTTAAGGCCCAATAATGACTCATTATACTCTCAAGCCAATGATAATTGGTGGGTCATTACAAATGGTATCTATATGTTCCTTCCTTTGTGGTGAAAATGCTATATGTCTGTCCGGTCCTTGCCTAACAAGTAGTAATCATGGTTCTTAGTCTTGGAGTTTAAATTCCTTCTCATCTATTCTTTATGCTGAAATCTTAGAAAGGAGTGGGATTATTGAACTTGAAATGTATAGCGGAAAAGGACATAGTTAACTCTTTTAGGATGAACTTCAATTTACTAGAAAGTTGGGTATATAAATGTTTTGGAGACAATTCTAGAATGTTGGAAATCTCATTTTCATGGTTTTATTCAATGAGACGAGAAAGACATACATTGTATAGGAATGAATTTCCACTGGGAGTTCATACACCATTTTGAGTAATGATTCAGGTTGTGTATAAAATTTTGATTTTTGAAAAATTATTATACTGGTTTCAAATGAAAGACTTTGAAAAAGTAGGATTAATATATTTTGAAATGTTTTGATTTTCAGAAATCAGAATAATATTTTTCAAAAATTATGGTAATGTAAAAAGATTGTTTTGTAAAATAATGTGGTGATAGTTGATTTGATTGAATTTGAAATGCTAAGCCAATAGTTTCAAGAGAGTGAGATTGATAGATTTTGTTTTTGGTTTAGAAAATGGCACCTTGTAGGCGTTGTCGAAACCGGCCCGAAGAAGTTGCGGAGAATGTGGTTTCACCTGAACCATGGGTGAACCAAGAGCTAGTTCAGATTATTGTTCAAGATTTTCAAGAAGTGGATATAGTGAATCAGATGATTTATCCAAGGCATGTGGATCATACCATCCAGTTCATGAAGAAAAATCCACCTAATTTTCGGGGTGATGTTGAACCCGAGAAGGAGGAGGTGCAGCTCTATATGATGAATCATATCTTTGAGTTTATTAGAACACCATTGGAGATAAAATTCAATCTATACACATATATTATTGAGGATATTTTATTCTAGTGTTGGTATTTTTTGATGCAGAATAAATTGGATGAAGGCCTTACATGGGAGTATTTTGAGGAATTGGTTAATAAATAATTATATCCTCACACTTTCAAGATCTAGAAAAAAATGGTCTTATTTATCCTGATGAAAGAGAATATGTCGTTCATAGAATATGTGGAAAAATTTATGAATTTAGAGTTCTTTTCACCAGAATTGGTGGAAAGTTCATCCTTGAAGGCACATATCTTCGAATTGGGGCTAAGGCAGGAGAATCGATCAACGAATTTGGGGCTCTATATTACTGATTATACAGAGATGGTGAACAGAGAGAAAATTGTTAAATGTTATATCTAGGAATATATGGGAGGAAGTATAATGATACATACTAAAAAAGGTGGGAACTTAAGCATTGGGAGAATGTGTAAAAGGGACACCTATTTCTAAGGTGGAAGTGAAAATTAGTTTCAGACGGATGGATTAGTTAACGTTCCTCCATGACCCAAGACCAAAATAGGTTATTTTCAATGTGGTTTTCTTAACCACATAAAGCGAGAGTATACATCACAACATAGAGTTTGTCATAACTGCAAGAAGATGGGGAATATTTTGCTCTATTGTCACAGTTCTCTAAGGTCAGGTGCTCGAGACACTTCTCAGATGTCTCAAGCATCGTATGCTTCAACAGGGCGAGGAAAACAGAATCAGTCTCATTAGAAGAGAAGATATATCCATAGTGATTTTAGGAATACCATGACCCCTCAACCATATAAATATCATCAAGGAAATAAAGAGAACTGTGCAGCAATGAAGCAATTTTATGGAGCTGAGCAGATGATTGTCGATGATCAGGTTGAACCATCTATAGTGAGAGGTATGGTTATTTTCAATTATACCCTTGTGCAAGTGATCATTAATACTAGTACATTTCATTCTTCTATTACTTATCGTGCTGTTCATTTTCTATGTTAGAAGTTGAAAATTATGTCTTCTGTTTAAAAACTCCAAACTCCTCTCGGTGGAAGAGAATGTCAATCCTTTGTGTGTAGATCATGTACTAAAATTGTTGATGGGACTGAGATAAAATGGGACTTCTCAATGTCATATATGAATTTCTATGATTTAATCATAGGTATGGATTTTTTGATGATGTTTAAGGCTCGCATAATCTGTTATTGGAAAATAGTTAGTTTCAGGACAGAGAACGGCATTGATAACCTCTTCAGATGAGAGAGGATGTTAATGAAAGGTGAAGAGAGCTTGTTGGAACCGATGGTGGGAATGATCTCTAACCAGTTGTTGGTTTTGACCATAGAATCAATGGAATATATTGGGGGAAATAATTTTCCAGCAATTGTGGATAAATTTCAAGATTCATTTTCTGAGAACTTCTTAGGGTTACCACCTCTAAGGGAAGTGGATTTTACTATTGATCTCCTTCCACAGACCAGACCTATTTCCATTATGTCTTATAGGATGGGGCAAAAAAAGTTGGTGGAATTAAAAGTGCAATTGGAGGAGCTAGATATCAAGGGTTTCATTCGGACAAGTACGTCTCTATGGGAAGAACCAGTCTTGTTTGTGAAGAAAGTAGATGGAACTATTTTGTTTTTCATTGATTATCATAAGGTTAACCAAGTTAATATAAAGAACATATATCCACATCCACGCATTGATGATCTATTCGATCAATTAAGGGGAGCTCTCTGGTTATCCAATATTGAATTGTGATCAGGATATCACCAATTGTGAGTTCAGAAGGAAGATATTTCAAAGACATATTTCTCAAGAATATATGGACACCATGAATATGTATTCATTCCTTTATTTCTAATGAATTCACCTATGATCATCATGGATTTAATGAATTGGATACTTCATAGATATCTGTACTCTTTTCCTAGGGTGTTTGTGGATGACATCTTGGTGTATTCAAAGACAAGTGTAGACCATGAGAAACACCTGGAAATAGTGTTAAAAATCTTGAGAGATCACCATTTTAATTCCAAATTATCAAATTTTGATTTTTGGATATAGGAACTATTTTTTCTTGGCCATGTCATTTCTGAGAAAGGTGTTTCTATTGATCCTAAAAATATAGAAGTTGTTATCTTGTGGCAACCACCGAAGAATGTCTTTGAGATAATAATATTTATTGGTCTAACTGGTTATTAATGAAGCTTTTTGCATTCATTATCACAACTATTATCACCAATGATAGCTTTGACAAAGAATAATACTCCATTCCAATGGATAGAGTAATTCCATAATTCTTTCTAGGAAATAAAAGTTTGTCTTACATCGGCACCTATATTGATTTTTCTAGAATGAGGAAAAGGGTATGTGGTGTACTGTGATGCTTCGGGATCAGAGTTGGGTTATGTTATCATGCAAGGAGACCATGTGGTTTCTAATAGTTCATGGAATTTGAGGGTGCATGAGAATAATAACCCAACACACAATTGGGAGTTAGCTAGAGTTTTCCATTCTTTGAAAACATGGAGATGTTTTCTCTTTAGTGAGAAATGTTTTTTGTTCATAGACCAGAAAAGAATGAAACATATTTTCACACAGTGAGATTTCAATTTGTGGAAATGGAGATGGATGGAGTATCTCCAGATGTTTGACATTGACTTTATGTATACACTAAGGAAAGGAAATTCAGTGGTGGATGCATTGAGTAAAAATTCATATGCTATTTTGGCGAAAGAAGAATCAGATGAATGGTAGTTGATGATGGTCCTAGCCGACATGCATTTGGAATGTGAAGACTGAGGTGATGTTGCTGTTTTATTTTCTGCTATTCGTATTTCAGATGTGGTAAATATCATCAAATATGTACAAACATTTTCTACAGAATGTCTAGTGATTATTTGAAAAATCAATGGTGGGTTGAACATTGAGGGATGGAAACATGATGAGAGTTCAGTGTTGTGTTTTAGAGACCAGATGGTAGTACCTATGTCTTGTCAGGAACAACTCCATAATTCTAACTACCATTTGTGATGGGATGTATATACAGGCACACAGAAGATGTATAAGGTGTTGAATGCATTGTTTTTGTGGAGATGCATGAAAATAAAGGTGGTCGAGTTTGTCTCGCGGTGCTTAAATTTTCATCTGGTTAAAGAAGATCATCAAAGACTAGTGGGTATTTTTTATTCCTTACCTATCCCAGTGTGAAGGTGGGAGCACATAGAGATTGATTTTTTTACAGGTCTTCCAAGAATGGTTCGGAAACAAGATTACATATAGTGATAGTGGATCGTCTTACGTAGTTGTCCCATTTCATCCCTATTTGGGAAAATCATATGGTGGAGGATGTACGCAAAACCTATATCCAATAAGTGGTAAATAGACATGGAATACCAATTTAAATAGTCTCAGATAGAGATCTGAGGTTCGCGTATCATTTCTATAAATTCATATAGAAATCCCATGATACTCAGTTGAATATGAGCATGGTGTATCATCCTCTGATAGATAGGAAATCCTATCAGATGATAAAAATGCTGGAATACATATTTTAGTCTTGTGTAATGGATTTTTATGGCTCGTTAAAGGATCATATACCCTTGGTGGAGTTCTCATACAATAACAGTTATCAGGCCTTGATACATATGAATCTGTTTGAAGCATTGTATGGGAATCCTTTTCGTTCTCCACTATATTGGGAGGAAACAAGAGAAACTTCACTAGATGGGCCAATAATTGTCCAAAAAACAATGTAGGATATCCAACTGATTATATAGAGGCTGTAGACTTCTCATATTTTTCATAATTCATGTACATCTCACCGTCAAAGACCATTTTTCTTTGTGGTGTGTGATCATGTCTTCTTGAGGATATCTCCAAGGCTTGGACATTGTAGTTTCGAGAAGCAGGGAATGTTATCTCCTAGAAACATTAACACTTTCGGGATACTAGAATGGGTTGGAGAGGTGGAATATTGGTTAGGATTACAACCACAGTTCAGTTTTGTGTATTATGTGTTCCACGTATCTCAGTTGAAAAAGTATCATCCTGATCGTGACCGTGTGATCAAGTGGGACCACATTGATCAAGAGTCGGATGCTTCATTCATACATATCCCAGTACGGATTTTGGATAGGAAAAAGAAGGTCTTTCATGGAAAATAAATCGGTCTAGTATTGGTTTTATGGAAGTATGATCAGATCCATGAAGAGTCATGGGAATGTGAGTAGGAGATGAAAGAGCAATACCTGGAACTCTTTTATTTCAATGATGGTTTTCTTCTTTCCAAGGAAATAAAGTCCAATGGTGGGGAGAATTTAGTACCCATATTTTTTGTTATTTAACCCTTACATTATACTTTTATGGTTATAATGTTTAATGGTGGAGTTTGGTAGAGTTCACAAAACTTTGAAAGTGTTTTGGGGGCTATGGGAAGGTCGCACAGGTAGTGCACGGTTTGCCTAACCATGTAGCCAAACTGTGCAGAGTGGTCCTCTTGAGGTAGTATCTCTAGCACAGTTGGAGCATTGTTTGGGAGACCATGCAAGGGGAATCGATGTGGGAAGTGTCTACCGCACAGTTAGCGCAAGTTTACCTTACTATGCGTTCATATCATGTGCGGAGTCAGAATGAGATCCTTAAAAATCGGATCTCACTTATTTTCCCATAACTCCCACATTTTCCCCCTAAATGTCCCTAATTCGAGATTACTCTCCACTAAAGTTATGAGAACCTCTCCCAAGTGTTTAGAAATCGATCTTAAGGCTTTCCTTAGTGAATCGAATCCGGATTCTTGGGGTTTGTGATCGTTTATCTTCGTTCTTGATCGGTTTCCTAGATCTAGTTATATCTATATATAATATTATATTGGTTTCTCATATCTACACCCTTTATGAGTAGATCTAGGTTTTTGGTTTCCAAATATGATGATATTTGTTCTTGATCATTCTAAGATAATAGATCTAAGTTGGGTTCTTTGGGAATCGATCCTTTTTTCTTGTGCGTTATTTTTTTGTTGTGGTTGTCATTAAAACATTCAAGTTAGGTGGCCTTACTCAAACCTACTCTTAATATAATTTAATGGAATACTTTAAAATTGATTTTTTATGCTTAATTTATTGTTACTTAATTTATTGAACCCTTGTTGGAAACCTTTTTGAATGATGGTTTTTGAAATCTATAAAATTGGTTGTTTGAGTAAAGTGCTTTGTTTTTTGTTTGAAAATATGGATTTTGAAAAGGGGGATTTTCTGGATTGTTGGCACATGAATTGTATTGGATGATTTTTATAAAATGGAATGGTTTTTTAAATTAAATTTTTCTTTAAAATTTATTGTTGTTTGGTTATCAATAAAAGTACAGTTTTATTAAAGTTTTTTATTTGGTAATTGAAGTATTTGACATAAATGTTGTGGGTGTGAGTTCATGCTTAATGGGCCCTTAATAAGGGATGTGTACCATTTGTGAACAAGGAACGTGACTTGGGATCAGGGGTGTGTGTCATTGGGACATATGGTAATTGGATGATAGATCACTCATGGGTATGTAATTGTCAAACGAAGCATGAACATGTGGTTGTGATGTGAACTAAGGAATGGGTATGCTAAAATTATAACAAAAATGGGTTTTTAAGTATTTAATAGTTGTTTTGGGAAAATAACTTTCTAGAAATTGGTTTCTTTTACTTTTTTTCACTTGGTTATAAAAGGTTCTAAAACTTGTTTATATTTGGTTATTAATTATTTGGGTAAATTTCTTTATATAAATTGTTTTATATAATGTGATAATCATTCTATCCTAGTGGAGTGAGTAGGGAAGTAATTGGAAATAACCTAATGAGTTTTATACTCACCCCTTCTTTGGAATTTGGTGGTTTTGAAGAAGTTATCTTCTTGGATAGGGTCAAAGGAAATGTTCCTCACATTTTCAGTACTACATTGTGATATTTTGTTAGTTAGGTGATTTAGAGGCTTAGTTATTGTGGAGCATGGATTATTTTAGTCTCTTGAGAGTCTTGAGTTGTTTATCCACTATTTACTTTAATACTGGATTGGTCTTCCACTATTACACACTTTCATGTGGTTTTGAGATACATGATGTTTTCTGGTTGTCTTTATTTTGTTCATGCATCATTTAGTGAATGGTTTGGTTATGGTTGTTAGTTTTTTGGTTTTTTTATAAAAGGTTAAATCATACCCCACATGTATTTGAAACCATGTGGCATTTATTTCCAACCTTTGGAGTCTTGAGTATGTCACTGAAGGTGCCGTAACGACTCATTTCACTCTCAAGCCAATGATAATTGGCGGGTCATTACAATTACTCAAATACCAATTATAACACCCTAACCCCAGAAGTCCAGACCGGATGCCTAAAACATGGTGTGTAATTTCATTTGTAGAAAATATATTGATAAAATTACACATCACATCTCATCACATAGGATCTTCTCGGTCTAGGTTCTGAAAAAACCATGTACAACTGATACTTTTCTTCAAAACTGTATGAGATAAACTTCATAGTGCTTCCACCACATAGAATAACTCAATGCTAAAAAATCTACTAATCTTGTAAAAATAAATTAAAAACCTTTGGCTGAGAATTTAAAATGCTCGATAAGGGGTTTAAAAAAACCATTAATAAATTTTTCTTAAAAAAGTTCTTTAAAACACATGCATTAAAAACATGAGATTAATATTTCAGTTAGCATGTCATGAACATTTTCTTAAGAGACTCTGAAACATCTTTTAGGATATCTCATGCTAAAAATTTCTAAACTTATTTAGCAGTTATGAATAGAATTTAAAATAAAATATTCATGTGCTTGAATATAAATTCATGTAGCTCCACCTATAAGTTAGATAATTACCATACTTAATTATGTATTACATTCCAGGTGTGCGGATACAGTTTTTCACTTAAAATGTTACTTGTTTGTATTTTCAAAGAAAATTACATCAAAACACATATATGATAACAATTAAATGATAGATAAATTCTAAACCTTTATTTATAGATTGGAAATGAAAAATTAACTCGTCTTAATAGATTATATACATAATTATAAAACATTATTTCATGGGCACATGAAAATGTACAGCTGATTAATACATGTTTATAAGAGATTGATTCTTAACCATGGTTGTTCTACTAGTCAAATAATCACATATACTATCACCTACTATAATAATTATGGGGAAGTTTATAATACAGAACATCATAAACATTCTATCAAGTCCTCATTCCAAGACCATATAAAATTAATTCGTCAAGGCCTCGTGCCCAGGCCAAGTTTATCTCATTAGACCTACTTATGCATCAAGAGGATATATTAGGCCTCACCCATCACATAATAAGTCTTATTTATTCCTCATATGTCTAATAAAAATATTTCTTTAAATAAAAGTGTCCCATAAAACTTGGATTTATATGAATCTTTATCAATGGTGAAATAAATTCATTAAACAAATAAAAGTGTCCCGAACCACTTTGATTCATTTAAATCTGATTCATAGGTGAAATAAATTCATTAAATGATCCAAATTTTCCAATACCACCTTGGAATGTTTAGTTCTTAATCCATATATTATCCTATAAGATATATCCCAAACTTTCAATAACTGTTTATATTCATAAAAAAGAAAATCATATAATAAAAGTAATCTTTAATCTAAAAATTTCGTGGTGTGTCAGTTATACTTTTGGTTATGAACATATCAAATTTATCAATGACATGAATGGACTAACAAACACGATTTTGAACAAGTGAGGATAATTTTTTCACATAAAATAATAGATTGTTTTGGTTTGTCACATAAAATAATGAATCTTAAATTCAAAACCCTTTTTTATAAAAATAAAAATTTTACTTGAAAAAATACATGTTTTCAAATTTAAGATACCTATCGTTCATATCTAAAACATGCACTAATAAATGGATATATCAATAAAATTAAATCATAACGTTTAATAATTAATAATATTTATTGTGGAAGGTTCATCGTGAATTAAAATATAATATTTATAAATTTAAAATGTTCATTTAATGGGAGATATTCATGAATAAAAAAATAATTAAACACACTTCACTATAAATGTTTAAGAATGTATATATATGTATTAAACAAAATATGATTCCAACATTTTATCCTAAAATTATAAATTGGGATGTATGCATGTAATGATAACAAGGTAATGAACCCTTTTAAAATTTTGGGCACACAATAACAAAACAAGGTTCTATTATTGTTTTCCATTATAAATTAGTTTTCTTGATCACACATAAAATTAGTACATGTAATTAAAAATATTAAATCCATGGATTGACGTACAAATTTATAACATGTAAAAATGTGAGAATAAATATATTTATACATGTATATTTATTCCTAAAAATGTGTATTATTTTTTATCTAATCAATTGTACAACTTTCAAAACATGAAATCTTAGCAAAGATAATACCATTAAAAAATTATTTAAATGAAAACAAGATTGACATATATTTATGAAATTGTACATACTTATATATATACTGGTTTTGCATAAATAAATTGAGAATAAATAGAATAATTATGTAAAATATACAGGTAGAGAAACAAAATTTTTAAAATAATTATTCATCCTTTAAAAGGAATCTTAAAAAAGGTTAAGTATTCCATTTATACAAAACTGTATATACAAATATAAATATATGAGTTTAGAAAACTTCAAAAACATCACTTAGAGAAACATTTCAAGTGTTATACACATCATAAAGATCAATTAAATTCAATTAGTCAACATTTAGGAAACCTAAAATAGTTTAGGATTGACGGTTGTATAAAATAATATATAAATAAAGTGTATATATGGGATTTGGGTAACTAAAATAAAGTTTAATAAATTCTTACAAGGGTTATTTGCTTCAAAAACACTAGTTAGTCACTAATATCAATCATATGAAAACCTAAATCAGATTAGGATTTGTATATATAGATATATAACTGTATATACACAAATAATGTATATAAAGGTTTTTTATAATGAAAATGAATCAAAAAAAACCTTTACTTGACTTTAAGGGTGAGGTTGAGACAATAAGAGGATGATCGAAGTTTTGGGAGAAGAAAAATGATATGGTTGTGTGTCGAAGATGGATTAATATAATCTGAATATATGTAAATTTTATACCCTATGTCCCCAACATAAAATCTAATTTAAGAAAAATTAATCTATTCATTTCATACAAAAAACCATAATCAATGTACATATTAAATAAATCCGGTCATTTGAAAATGTATATATATATATATTATGGGAAACATACATGGGAATATAATTCGGTTTTCATTAAACTAATGAACCCATGGTAGACTTACATAAAATGAAACGAATGGGTCTGAGGAGGGTGATAGGAGGGTCACGGGATGAGGAAGAATAGTGGAGGAGGAGGAATCCACTGGTTGAGGCTCACTGGTTTGAGGGTTTTTCAGAGAAGAAGAGGAAAAGGGATGGACGACTTAGATCATTTTGGCTAGATCAGACGGCTTCGAGAGTGGGTGTGATAAATCTAATGGTGAAATAGAGGTGGATGGCTGGGATAAACCGAGGACAAACTAAAGTCAGGATTATTTCTTCAGGTTAAAATTATTGTCCCACATCAAAAATTCCAGGACTTTGGGACTGACTTATAGGTGATGGTGCACCGGTCATATTCCAATAACACATGCACACGCACAGGGGATCCTACACACAGGGCTCCATGCGAGCCTTGGCTCAAACCCTACATCACCCTCTTGCAGACCTTATTCACGGGCCCATGTTCATACTTGGCCCACACAATGAACAGCTCATGCACGACTCAACATGTGCCATACATGCACATAGCCTGACTTGGCCTGGCTTTGGTTGCCTTTGTGATATTCCCAATAACCTTGAGGACTTATCCTTCAAGGCTATCCTCGTTCAGATGGGGTACTCCCCATATTTTTATCAAAAATTTATTAAAAACAAACAGTTAAGAAAAATAGAACAAATATATTAATTTTTTTATATATATAAAAATTCTTTCTCATTGTTAAACAAAATTGTAAATTTTATTATTTTCATTAGTTTGAATTCATTTTGAGTTTTAAACCATTATAATTTCAACATCTAAATAAAAAATTCAACATCAATTAAAATTATGTCATCATTTAACCAAAGATATAACATTAAAATATTAAAATCATTTTAAAGCATTTGAAATACTTAATGACATTATAAAGGTTTTATAAAAATACCAATGGTCACTTGTTTCTGATCTCAAATGGATATTAGATGAAAATAATTTTCATATTTATCTTCAATGGTTACAAAGTCCCAATAAATAAATGTTTATAGTATTTCAAAAATTCAAATCATTTTGGCTTATAAGGATGGTTCTCTACATCCCCTAGATGCTTTGTACTTTTTCCATATTACATTCCATAATATTTTTTATTATGACAGACTTGAGGAATGTTCACTTCTTATTTGGTATAGTTTCTAATCTTGGTGTTCTTTGGCTGATCATGATAGTCCTTGTAATAGTTATTTTATGATAGTTATGGTCTTTCATCTTTATTTTAATGTAACATTTTAGTGATTTAATGAATATAAGTTTCTCTTTTCCTTCCTTATGTTTTTAATTCTTTTGATTTGAATTTAATTACTGGAACCAAAAATAATAATTCATATTAAAGAACAAATTTCATTTATTTCAAAGATGAGTTATGGGTTTGAGGTGTCACATTATTCCCTCCTCAAAAGAATTGTTTCAACATCATTCGATCATACTCTCATAGTCTTACGGGCATTGACATTTTGACACTCACCTCAATTTCCCTACAAAACCATCTTAAGTATTATTAATTAATAAAAATAATGGGAAAAAATTAATTTATACCTTCACCAGTTCCACCAGTGTCGGTGATTTTCTCAGTTCCTTCCCGGTAAATGAATCCCCAATACAATTTCAAATTCCTCTATTTCTATGGTCCAGATGCAGCAAGAGAAACTTGGTTCAAACTCATATACACAGCTGTAGCATCTCAAGAGAGTGGCAGGAGGGATGTAAAGTTGGGAGAAATCATGTAACACCCCAAGATTTTCCAAATAAATTTAATATTGAAAGAATGAAATACTAAGTCTCTACAAAATAAGACTTTGTTATAACCTCTCTAGTAAAAATAATTTTTCCACCTCTGTGATTTGAAATTTAAAAAATGACATGCATTGTTGTGTTCAGTAAGATATTTGGAGTCTCATAAGACAAACATATTTTTTGGGGAATATTAACATACCCTTATAAATAGTAATATGAATAGAAATATAACCCTTATGAATAGTAAATATTAAAATTATTTTATTTTCTTAAGGTTGTAAGATAATGAGATATTGATTAATTTTTCAATGTGGTATAAAATGAATTATAATTAAAAAAAATTTATTTTTGAAATAAACTATGATTTTATTTAAAATTTAAATTAATAATATTTTAAAAATTATTTTCAAAAAATGTTGTTCAGTTTTGAATTCTACACATCAAAAAATGGTTAGGGTGACTTTTTTTATTTTTCTTAATTACTAAAAAAATTATGAATAGTAAAATACAATAATTTATTTTATATATACATTATTAGTTAAATTCACAAATCGTAGAATCATGTATGATTTAAGAAAACTTAGTACAAACTCACATGTATTTATTACTATTAATGGTCACATGAATACACAATATTGGTTATTCTGAGGGAAATAATAAAAAAATGAATAAGATATTAAAAAATACTCCTCTACTCCACTATAACCCCCCCCCCCCCTCACTCCCTCTTCTCTTAATTACTATAAGCATTGAATATCCTCAAATTTATACCTCAATACCCTTCCCCAGTCACTCCCCACATCCAATAATATCTTTGTCTTTCTATAAGACAAAAACACCTTCTCTTAAATAGATTCTCAAAGAGGTGGACTCAAGAAGTAAATTCACATTCTATTTCGTTCAATTATATTTCAAGTTACTTTAAATTGTTATTCTCTCATAACCTCCTCTATACAATTAATACTTATAACTCCAATATCATCTATATAACTTAATTATACCCTGTTAATCTAATAACCATTATCAATATTCTTACTCTCTCTCTCTCTCTCTCTTTTATAAAGGAAATCATCGTCTGTGAGGTTCCAATTTACAACCTTTCAAGATGAGGAATTCTCCATCATTACTGGTTATGAAACAATTTTTATCGTTGAACCAGAATATAATATATGTATTATAACCTACTTAATATCTATGAACCAATGTATTTACATATTATTTATTCATATGACTAAACTAGTTCATAATAATCCAAATACCGCAAAATAATCTATGTAATTGTCATCAATATTTCATCCAATGATTCATCCTCATTCCATGAAAAAAAATATATACATAACCTTTATCCCTTATGGGATTTAATAAATAACATAGAATTTCATTTCTAGGTAATTACATCATTTCCACATGAACATCCATACTCATATACAAATATATCAATCATGAAAACCAAGGAAACAAACACTCCGGAACGACAGAATTCAGTATTATAACTTATTAGTAGGAACATAAATGAACTTAATAAAATTATGAAAGACTAAATAAATTTATAATAGGTTTGGAATTAATTTATTAATAATTCTAATTTTATATTCCATGACCTTATGTTCATGATCTAAACACATTCAGACTTAAGGTAATGGTTTCCCACATGAACCACTATTTTCATTCAGGTTACTCTTATTGCCTACTTTCCTCAATATAATTCCTATGAATTATTATTTAAACCTTATAACTTTTTATTTGAATGTTATATATATATATCCCAAAAAGAATCATACCTTAATTTATAGGTATTTTTATGTTTTTTTAATGGATCTTTCACAAATTCTTACCAAAAAACAAGCATTTTTCAAAGAAATTTTTTGAATTCCTACCTATTTTCTAGGGCAGTCTGTAATCTGTTTTAAGAAACCATTATATTATCAAAAAAATAATTTTATTATGAAAAGATGATATTATTTCTCTGCTATATTTTAGACAAATATTTTTCCAAAATAACTATTCTTTTCAAAGTAAAAGATTATTAATCTCAATAATTACTTGATGATTTTATAGAAGAATTTTCATTTGCTTCAACACTCTTATTGATTCTTATATATAAATGGGTCTAATATTTTATGCTATCATCTACCATATTTTTTTGAATGGTTTATGATTCCTTTGACTATGGATGTACTGTCTTGAAACCATTCACTATATTACATTGAATGGTTAGTATTTATGTTTAATTATTGGGGAATGTTAGTAACATTTCATATGTTAGTTTCAATATGAATGTATATGTTGTTTAATTTTATCCCCACTCATATGAGGTATGCATTGGACTTATTATGTGATTGGTGGGGCCCGCTATATCCCCTTGATGCATCGTTATGTCTTTTGAGACAAATAGATATAGACATGACTGAGGCCTTGACAATATGTTTCAGAATGTCCAGAATATTCACTTACCTCCTTATGAAGATAGAAATTGAAATTTCATGTGGTTATTCGACAAGTATAATACCTAAGATAATGTTTTATTATGAAAATATTTACCCAACTCATATTCTTAACAAATTATGTTACTGTTTATTTTTTAAAAGGAATTTGTTTTAAATTATTGAACATGTGTAATGTTTATTTTATCGTCTTCTATAATGTTTACCCTTACTGAGCATCTTAGCTCACCCTTTCTTATGTTTCATTTTTTTCATTGGGCGTGAAGAAGAATTTTTTTTATAGACTTGCAGAGATAACCATAGAGTGGTGGATGTTCCTAGTGGAAATTTTATGATGTTTTTATCTTCAAGTTATAATGTTAAACTTATATATGTATTAATCTTTCCAAATCTACTAAACTATTCATTCATTCGGGATACGACATTCTTGTAATCATTCCAGTGTAATGTTAAAAAGGCATCGAATATGGTCAACTGGGGTGAGGTATTTATAGTTGTTATTAGATTACGTTTAGTAGAAAACATGTAAACGGGATTTAGATACCATAGATTAGGGAACTAACCCCTAAGATATTATTTGAGGACAGTCATATAGAAACATCTTGGTATTTTGGTAAAGAATAGATTATGTGGATCTTTAGAGAAAATACATCCATGTATGAATATTATAAGTGGATGTGATTCTAGAATAGATGTATTTAGGATTGAAAACTCTCACAAAGAGTGTCAGTCATGACATAAGGTATCCTATTACATGAAAATGGGCCATACTGTACACTTAGTTTGACACTCCTAGTGGATATTCTTTGGATAATTCAAAAAATTTTACAATCCATTATGATGGATTTAAATTTAAATTTTTCCTCCAAGAAACCATGTATATGATTTTGAGATTATATATGCAAAGTATTTTTCTAAGTTGAGATTATACATTATGATTCATATCCTAATCTAGTGTGTTCCATTATTTAGAAATAGAACCTAGTGAATGGAATGTAAATCACATGAATGTGTCTGTCCCATGTAGGAATTTCCCTATGATGAAAGATAATGATGTTGGATCTAGTGTTGTGACTGGTGAAAAGAAGCTTACAACTATTCTGGGATAGTTGACCCAGGTTATGAACAATAACCTTACCCATATGGAGCATCCAGTGTAGGATCGAAATTATACTGATTGTAGTATTAGTATAATGATTTAGATTCTCAATATACAACAGGGGTGTTAATTTTATACTCAAAAAATTCCTTTGTAACTTTCAAAGTTGGAAATGTTTAACAAGGTTAAAAAAGGTAAATTCACAAGACCTCTTAGTTCTATGAACTTACTTGATTCCGGAGAAGTGATTCCGTAAATGAAACTTAACAAAAGTTTACAAAGATAAAGATTCTACCTTAAAGCGTATAGAATCTTACTAATCAAAGTACAAGTATGATAAAGTATAAGATAGTTATACTTTCCTAAATAATTAATATGTAGTGGAAAACTTGAAACAATACAAGTAACAAGTAGTAAATATTTTAACCCAAAGAGAATGGTATCCAACAACCTTGGATAAAGGTCCCTTGATTTATACATTCATGAAAGTCTGTCTCACCCACACCAGGGTAAGACCTCGATACAAAGATCGGAGTCTGTCTTGCTATCCCCGCAAGACCTCAACTTCAAGGTAGTCGGCACCTCTATCTTCATATCCCCAAAATCCCTCAAATGTACTCAAAAACGTTCGGAGTCACACGAAGCAATTATGAACAAGATGTTTAGTATGTGAAAATCATGAAAGTCTCTCTCTAGAAATCACTTTCGCAGAATGTAATCTCTAGAGTCATAGAACAGTGTTGATCTCCTTCAAATGATATTTTCTTTATAGGCACATCTTCAGCGGTCTGTTCCCTCCCCCAACGGTCATATTTTTCCTTGAATTTCAGAGAGACCTATACACATGTCACTCAAACAACTGTTGGTTAGAAATAGAAAGAATGACATCATTTTATTACCATAATAAGAGTAATAAAAAATAGATGCTTAACCGAATTCATTTTTTGGAGTCTAGGGAAAAATTAATGTTTGGAGTCTAACCAAAAACCATTCGGTGTTTATAATATGAATATTCAGATTTGGTCATCAAAAGAATTCTGAACCTAACTTCTATAGAATTCGGATTCTGAATTTCAAGAAAATTCATAGTCTGAACATAGTAGAATTCAGAGTCTGAACTCAAAAGAATTCTGAGTATGAACTCATAAGAGTTCGGAGTCTAAACTCAAAATATTTCGGATTCTAAATTTAGGGAACTCAGAGTATGGACTCATTAAAAGTTGGGAGTCTGAATTCAGAGAACTCGGAGTATAAACTCATAAGAGTTCGAAGTCTGAATTCAGAAGAATTAGGTTTCTGAACTCATAAGAGTTTGGAGTCTGAACTCAAAGAACTCGGAGTCTGAACTCATAAAAGTTCGGAGTCTGAATTCATAGAACATGGAACCTGAATTCAGATCCTCAAGACAAAATGATTTATATCTAATTATATCTATCATTCCAAGGTTTTGAATATGAACCCAAATTTTATACTTAGAATATGAACAATGAAAAACATGGTATGTATAAATTTCCATGGGGAAGGAAAATTTTCCCTATGAAGATAAAACAGAGGAAAATAATTTTTTCCTTAAGGAAAAGTGTTTGTGATTTTCAAAACATGAAGGAATGGAAATTTCATAAATAAACCATATTGACTCAACAATCTCCCCCTTTTTGGAAAGCAAAGATATCCTTACGAAAAATAATATAAGTACATAGACAATATTTTTCTAGACGTTGAAAATAAAACTTATCTCCAGTAACACATGGGTAGTGATGAATATGACTAAGTCCCCCTTAGTATTTGGAACCACTAAATATCATATTCTGATTTCCTCAAGGAGATTTATCATTATCTTGAATATGGAAATATTTATAATGAAAAATCCCCCTAACTTGGGCTTATTATTTTTTCGACATTCCTTTCTCCCCCTTTGTGATTTTCAAAAAGGATTAAAGGGAATGGAAAAGATATTATGGTACCTGAAAAATTAGTACTAAACATCCAAAAGACAAGTAACAAAAGAATACATTATGGTTGGAAAAAAAATTACAAGGAATGAATACAAAAAAAAGATTATAATTGAACAAATTTATCCTTCCTTATCCTTGGGAATCATCTTCTTCATTATTGTTTTTATATTTTTGAGATCCTTATGATCTTCCTCTTCTCACTTAAGAAGCTGATCCTGATCCCTTGCTTTCTTCTCTAAGGCTTTGATCTTATCTTCTTAAGCCTTGAAATATTATGCCTGACCCTTCAAGATTTCTTCATGCTTAGCTATCTTCTCTTATATCTCTATCCTGAGGTCTCTTTCTATAAGTCCCTAGCCTTAAACCTTACTTAATATTGAATTAAATGAATAATTCACATTGAGGATATTTTCAGGTTTAGAGTTTTAGATAATTAGATCATAAATCTTGAATTACATTCCACATTTAAACAAAGAGGTTACATAAAAGATAGTATTCATTTTTTCCCATCAATGGAAACATATTTAAAATAAAACATGGATTCTTTCTTGACACTTCCTTGACACTATCATCATATCATGCACCTTTCCCTTGACATGTGAAAAACATTTCAAAAACTTGGGATGAGCATAAAAAGCTCAGTAAGGGATATAAAAGTCTGAAAAGAAAACATTAGTCCATATATGAAATCATACTTTACTCATAAAACATAAGAATTTTAACATACCACATCAAATCATGAATAAATCAAAGAAATCATAAGGCATAAAGGTAACTTAAAGAATTCATAACATTCTGACGTAGGGAGTAACCCTCTTGGTTACGTTTGGAATACCCATCACAGTATATTCCCTAAATCTCTTCGGAGAAACCTTAACGTTTAACTCCATCGCGTTACCTAGTGCATTGGAGATCTATATCAGGCTCACCCACCCTTATTTTATCACGGAACCACCCGTCTTCATAATAATTCCCATAAACCATAGCATAATCGTATCACATAAAACATGCATAAAAGAAAACATAAAATTTCCACTTTTCAATCAAAAGATATCAATACAACACATTGATATAAAAACATTATGAAAACCATTTTCAATACCAAAATAAAATAAAAGTAAAACATGGTATTTATTTTTCATTTAAAAAATATATGGCTTGTAAAGGAAGTCGAAACTCAAATAATGGTCACGGCGGAGGAGAAGTCGTTGTCGCCGCATACGTATGACAAAAACATTTTTTTTGTTGTTTAGTAAAACGCTTTGTATAAAAACATTCCTTTTGGATAAACGTAAATGTCAAAGGGATTTATACACCGTATAAAAGAAAGTTGTGTATAAAACAAAATATGCCACAATTAAAGGATATTGAGACGAAGTCCCATACAAAGACGGTATCCTTCGATTAAGGATAAATCAATTACATAATTATGTGTGACAAAAGAATACACCAAATACAAGTGGATATTAAGTGTAAAACAATCAGAGGACATTTATACATATTCATAGAATGACATATTCAAGGAGTACAAGTTTATCCCAAATAATCAAAATTGGGTTAAGAAGTTCCCTTGCAAAAATTCGACAGCCTAACGGAGTCACTTAAAAATTCAGAAAAAGAGTTGATGAGAGATAAAAAGGGTATCTCATCACTTGGACATAAAATTTACATCAATAAGGATATAGAATAACATATACCAACATAATAGTATGTGAATTAAAAGAAATAACAAAATAAGTCTTTTAAAAAGAGGAGGGTGAAAGGTTCCCTTACCGACATGGGTTACTTTGGAAACGTACACCCCATTTAAGAAGGGTCATACAATGAAAAATAAAGAAGCTTAAGGAAAAAATAAACATATTATATATCATATATAAATATATTTACATCTTAATGGCCACCTTTGAAGGTGTTAAAATAATATTGAACAATCATTGTTTCGTGAGGCACTAATTCGCCATCCACAGAAAGAGTATGTTCTTTAACCATTAGACAGAGGTGTGTGAAAGTGAAGATCGAATAATTCTTGTAACAACATCCTAGTATATTTAAGATACCGGTTTTGTTACGAAAAATGAAATAAAAAGAGTTTAGGGGTTTGGAGAAGCAAAATAAAACAAAAGAACACAAGGGAAGACATTACCTTTAAATCGGGTAACTCTCTTTGATTTAAGCTCAAAGGCTTCCTTGGAAAGGATTATGCCCAAAGTGAGGCTTCAATGATGAAGAGAGGGATGTGGAGAGATGAAATGGGCAGGGTTTGTCCAAGCCAAAGGCTTGAGAGGTTTGTTTAAGGTGGTAGAGGTGGGGGCCTTTTATAAGAGGAGAGGAGGGGCACTCTTGGAAAGTTATAAAATATTACTTTATTAAAAAATGATTTTCGAATTTAAAAGGTCCCAAAAGGAAATATTTCTAGGATAAGGTGATAAGGTTTCTAAATCCACCCATCCGATAAGTTTGTGACAAGTTTAAGACTTAGATTTCACCCTATTTTCTCATTTTATTTAAATCGTTCATTTATGAGGTATTCACCGCATCATCACAGTGTCATAAATAAATTAATTTATTTAATATCTAAAAAAAATATCATGATGTAGGAAATCTTTTTAGATTTCTAATGAATATTTATAGTAAAAAATATGACTTCTATAACCCCATCTAAAAATTGTTTTAGTAAAACAACACATGTTTGTGACATTTTAATTTTAACTTTAAATAAAAAGGTATTAATGTCATTTTCCACCCCAAGTGGCTCCATGGGGTCCCCAAGTTGACCCATGGATTTTAATGGTCGTAAATGACTCATCAAATGAGGGTAGGACATGTGTCTTGGTCATTTCATATTATTAAAACATTATTTTTACCTTAAACTACACTAATTACCTCTAATCGCGATTAAAACTTAAAAGTTACTATTCACCAAAAAATTATTTTAATCCCACTGAACAAAATTTTACTTCCTAATGACAACCATATATGTCGTATTTTTTAAATTCAAACCACATAAGTGGTAAAGTTTCATTTAAACGAAAAAAAAGTTTTTAAACTACCACTTAGTGCTTTCATTATTAATCAAAAATTGAAGTTTTTCAGAAAAATACCAAAAATTAACCCTAAGCTATATTTGATATTCCAAATTCAAAAATGATGTCTATTTTACAAAAAATTCAAAACATATAAGTTGAATTAATTAATTTAATAATTAATTCCCGCTGTCAAAACAAATAGCGTGTTTTTAAGAAACAATATCTGTTAAAAGATTGACACTAGTTCAAGTCCAATTTCAAAGTGAAATAAATTCCAATGACCACTATTGGATTAAATGGTAAAAATATATTCTAATTTCACTTTCAAATAAATTAAAAAGATAATCTAATCATATAAATAAATTAGATTAAAAAGAGGTTTTTAATTAAAATACAACATTTTTCACTATTCATTAAAAAATGAACTTTATCGGAAAAATACCAAAATATTACACAAAATAAATTTTGATGTCCCTATTCTAAAGAAGAATTTTATTTTTTCAAATATAACACATAAAATTGTCAAAAAGTGTATTTAAACGAGGTTCTCCATCAAAAGGCGGTTAATCGACCTTTTAAAGAATATTTGAATGTTTACGCTTAAAATTGGATTCATTCGCATTTTTAATCCTCTAACATTTATTGTAGAAAGTAAAAAATATTTGACAAACATATATAATCATTTTTTAGTTAGTTCTGTTCATTCTCGCCATTAAAATGACTAGGCGTTAACTACCATTTAATAAAATATAATTTTATTATAGATTCCCAAGAAAGTCGTTGTTGCGTATTGGGTACGCCATCGAGCATAGTGTTCCCTTTAAAGTAATATTAATATTTTATTCACAAATATGGATAAATGTAAAAATTTCATATTCTTTATTTACCGGGGGTGTTACATACTTCCCCCCTTTTGGGAATTGCGTCCTCGAAATTTTAAAATTGGGTTTGGAAAGTTCATTGAAAATCCCACATCAGAACAAGAATCAGTAAAACGATCACTTTAAAATAAAGAAAGAGAAGTACAAAGGTCACCCGAGTTAACCCATACTAGGATTCCAAGTATGAAAATATGGACATGGAGGAAAAAAATTAAGGGTCGTGTTTTGATGGAGAGTGATAGTAAACATGTCTAGTAGAAACTTAACCATAAGAAAATCAAAAACTTGTGATGGGTTAAACGGTATTCGATTCCCCAGTAAGAAAAGTTAACAGACAACATTTTTGTTTTAAATTTCTCTTCATTGAGGAATTTATTTTTTATCTTAACTAAATCGTAATGAAACATACTTACTTATCACGTAGACTTTCAACTTTTACTAGATTCCTTAATAAAACTCATATTTTCTCCAAAAGATGAGTATTTAGGAAGACTTGTTCGCATTAAGAGTACTATAATCAACTTCATGAGAATCACCTAATCCACAAAAGAGAACTATATATTTCCCATGCCTTTAGACAAAATCCAAAACCAAAATTTTTAGTATGAGATCAGATAATCCACAAAAGTATAATCCTTTATAAAAAGAAAATATATTCTTAATCTCCAAAATTTGTCCAAAAAACCCCCAAAGTTCAACGAAGACCATTCGATAAACAATTGCCCATAAAATTCTTCATAGTAAACCAAACTCAGATTGAAACCCAAATATTTGAAGTATTTAATCACATAGTCTTCCAAGGTACAAATTAACTTTTATCTCCAAATAACACCAGTTGCTCTTAAATACTAACATTGAAAAGTAATTAACCTAATCACATATCCTCCATGATAGGTTAATCATTTCCATAGATAACCCAAAATAAATTTACTCTTGATTCCTAAAATTATCTAACTAAAAAGAATTAGTCAAACTAACCTGGGACTTCACATAGTCCAGTGGTAGGCGATAAATACCAGTCGCACTTTGGTTGTGGGTTTGATTCCCACAGCTTTGTCCGACGCGACGGGTTGTCACATGGTCTGCGTGTTGTCCTTTTTCTAAAACTATATAATTCTTAAAACATTCCCCAAAACGAGATAAAATCTTCAAAAAGAATCATAACATATTTTAACCTCATGTTTATCTCATGCCTTTCATTTTCCATCATAACATATAATAACCCATAATTACCTCAAAAGTAAGGATCATATAAACCCTAATGGTTACCTTTATAATTATTACCTGAACTTCCACATCGATTGGTCATCTAGTACATGATGAATTACAGAACATACCAAGGTTCAAGTGGTTGATCATGACTCCTTGATAGTTGGTGTAGAACAACCACGAGTTTCCTCATTGAATCCCCCATTTCATCCAGTCTCTTAATCAAAGAACCACCACAGTTTCCTTCAAACCTACTGTCACTTTGGTGCCTGCTAGATCCATCAATTCACTAAAAACAGAAATTTCAGTGTGAGTATATCAACAAAACCATCATGTACTAATGAGGAATATAAACACTAAGATATACTTACTCATTCACTTTATCTAAAACTGGGACTCTTTCTGAAATCCTAACCATTATGGTAATGTCACTTATGCTTAGAGAATACCCTAACCTCTAAAGTTATCTAAACCGACCTCTGATACCAACTCTAAGGCCCTAGCCTTAAACCTTACTTAATATTGAATTAAATGAATAATTCACATTGAGGATATTTTCATGTTTAGAGTTTTAGAGAATTAGATCATAAATCATGAATTACATTCCATATTTAAACAAAGTGGTTACATAAAAGATAGTATTCGTTTTTTCCCATCAACAGAAACATATTTAAAATAAAACATGGATTCTTTCTTGACACTTCCTCGACACTATCATCATATCATGCCCCTTTCCCTTGACCTATGAAAAACATTTCAAAAACATGGGATGAGCATAAAAAGATCAGTAGGGGATATAAAAGTATGAAAATAAATCATTATTCCATGTATGAAATCATACATTACTCATAAAACATAAGCATTTTAACATACCTCATCAAATCATGAATAAATCATAGAAATCATAAGGCATAAAGGTAACTTGAGGCATTCATAACATTCTTACGTAGGGAGTAAACCTCTTGGTTACGTTTGGAATACCCATCAGAGTATATTCCCTAAATCTCTTCAGATAAACCTTAACCTTTAACTCCTTCACATTACCCAATGCATTGGAGATCTATATTGGGCTCACCGGCCCTTAGTTTATCACGAAACCACCAGTCTTCATAATAATTCCCAAGAACCATAACATAATCGTATCACATAAAACATACATAAAGGAAACATAACATTTCCAATTTTCAATCACAAGATATAAATACAACACGTTGATATAAAAACATTATGAAAACCATTTTCAAAACCAAAATAAAATAAAAGTAAAACATGGTATTTATTGTTCATTTAAAAAAAGTATGGATTGTAGAGGAAGCTGAAACTCAAATAATCGTCACGACGGCGGAGAAGCCGTTGTCACCGGATATGTACGACAAAAACATTCCCTTTTGTCATTTATTAAAATACTTAGTATAAAAATATTCCTTTTGGATAAACGAAAAAGTCAAAGGGGTTTATACACCATATAAAAGAAAGTTGTGTATAAAACAAAATATGCCTCAATGAAAGGATATTGAGACGAAGTCCCATACAAAGATGGTATCCTTGGATTAAGGATAAATCAATTACATAGTTATGTGTGACAAATGAATGAACCAAATATAAGTGGATATTAAGTGTAAAAAAATCAGAGGACATTCAAACATATTCATAGAACGACATAGTCAAGGAGTACAAGTTTATCCCAAAGAATCAAAATTGGGTTAAGAAGTTCTCTTGCAAAAATTCTCCAGCCTAACGGCGTCACTTCAAAAATCAGAAAAAGAGTTGATGAGAGATAAAAAGGGTATCTCATAACTTGGACATAAATTTTACATCAATAAGGATATATAAGAACATATACCAACATAATAGTATGTGAATTAAAAGACATAACAAAATATGTCTTTTAAAAAGAGGAGGGTGAAAGGTTCCCTTACCGACTTGGGTTACTTTCGAAACATACACCCCATTGAAGAAGGGTAATACAATGAAAAATACAGAAGATTAAGGAAAATATAAACATATTATATATCATATATAAATATAGTGACATCTTAATGTCCACCTTTGAAGGTGTAAAAATAATATTGAACAATCATCGTTTCGTGAGGCAGTAATTCGCCATCCACAGAAACAGTATGTTCTTTAACCATTAGACGGAGGTGTGTGAAAGTGTAGCCCGAATCCTTTTTATAACAACATCCTAGTATATTTAAGATACTGGTGTTGTTACAAAAAAAGTAATAAAAAGAGTTTAGGTGTTTGGAGAAGCAAAATAAAACAAAAGAACACAAGGGAAGACATTACCTTTAAATCGGGTAACACTGTTTGATTTGAGCTCAAAGGCTTCCTTGGAAAAGATTCTTCCCAAAGTGAGGTGTCAATGATGAAGAGAGGGATGTGGATAGATGAAATGGGCAGTGGTTGGCCGAGCCAAAGGCTTGAGAGGTGTGTGTAATGTGGTAGAGGTGGGGGCCTTTTATAAGAGGAGAGGAGGGGCACTCTTGGAAAGTTATAAAATATTACTTTATTATAAAATGATTTTCGGATTTAAAAGGTCCCAAAAGGATATATTTCGAGGATAAGGTGATAAGTTTTCGAAATCCACCAATACAATAGGTTTGTGACAAGTGTAAGACTTATATTTCACCTTATCTTCTCATTTTATTTAAATCGTTCATTTATGAGGTAATCACTACATCATCACGGTGTCATAAATAAATTAATTTATTTAATATGTAAAAAAATATCATGATGTATGAAATATTTTTATATTTCTAATGAATATTTATAGTCAAAAATATGACTTGTATAACCCCATCTAAAAATTGTTTTAGTAAAACAACACATGTTTGTGACATTTTAATTTTAACTTTAAATAAAAAGGTATTAATGTCATTTTCCAACCAAAGTGGCTCCATGGGGTCCCCAAGTTAACCCATGGATTGTATTGGTCGGCCATGACTCATAAAATAAGAGTAGGACTTGTTTCTAGGTCATCTAATATTATTAAAACATTATTTTTACCTTAAACAACAATAATTACCTCTAATCGCGATTAAAACATAAAAGTTACTGTTCAGCAAAAAAATTATTTTAATCCCATTGAACCACATTTTACTTCCTAATGACAACCATGTATGTCAGATTCTTTAAATTAAAACCACAGAAGTGGTAATGATTCATTTAAACGAAAGAACAGTTTTTAAACTACCACTTAGTGCTTTCACTATTCATCAAAAATTGATGTTTTTCAGAAAAATACCAAAAATTCACCCTAAGCAATATTTGATATTCCGAATTAAAATATGATGTCTATTTTACAAAATTAAAAACATATAAGTTGAATTAATTAATTTAATAATTAATTCCCGCTGTCAAAACAAATAGCGTGTTTTTAAGAAACAATATCTGTAAAAGATTGACACTAGTTTAAGTCCAATTTCAAAGTAAAATTAATTCCAATGACCACTATTGGATTAAATGGTAAAAATATATTCTAATTTTACTTTAAAAACAATTCAAAAGATAATCTAATCATATAAAGAAGTTAGATTAAAAAGAGGTTTTGAATTAAAATACAACATTTTTCACTATTCATTAAAAATGAACTTTATCGGAAAAATACCAAAAATTTACACAAAGTAAATTTTAATGTCCCTATTCTAAAGAAGAATTTTATTTTTTCAAATATAACACATAGAATTTTCAAAAAGTGGATTTAAAATAGGTTCGCCATCAAAAGGCGGTTAATCGACATTTTAAAGAATATTAGAATGTTTACGCTTAAAATTGGATTCATTCGCATTTTTAATCCTCTAACATTTATTGTAAAAAGTAAAAATATTTGACAAACATATATAATCATTTTTTAGTTAGTTCTGTTCATTCCTGCCATTACAATGGCTAGGTGTTAACTACCATTTAAAAAAATGTTATTTTATTATTAGAGTGCAATGTAAGATTCCCAAGAAACTCGTTGTTGCGTATTGGGTACGCCATCGAGAATAGCATTCCCTTTAAAGTAATATTAATATTTTATTAACAAATATGGATAAATGTGAAAATGAAATATTCTTTATTTACCTGGGGTGTTACACTTTCTCTCTTCCAACTCTGGGCAACTAAATACATCTTTCCATTCAGATCTTTCACATCATGAATCTGAGAACTCTATTCCAGAGTTAGCTTTTTCTCAAAACAATTTGTGAGATTTTGGATCTTACTATCTTTTCTGTCAAAAGAATCCTTGACAAATTCTTGTAATTCATCAAGAATATTCATCCCTCTATGGTTTCCATTGACCAGATGGTCATCTTCTTGTAAGATCTCATGTGGGCTTCGTAGTTTTTGAAAAACTATTTGATGTCTGCCTCTAACTTGACACACTTATCCATCACCATGGATACTGAATCTACTTTTTTGATATAGGGTGTGTTGAAGCATCTGGAATCCCTAATCAATGCTTGTAAATATAGGAATGGTCCCAAAAAGATTCTTCAGAGACTAAAAAATGAAATCATGTTCAAGGGATGATGATTATGAATCCAAGATTTTTCTTGGTGAGGGATCTTTCTCTAACTCACCAGTTTTCTTATTTGATGATTCACCAGCTTCCTTCTTCTTCACAACAACTTTACAAGGTGTATCAACAACCACCTATTTTCCCTTATCAAACATTAGAATAGCAATCTCTTGGTTAAGGGATATATGATCACTATCAGATAGTTGAACAATTATATCTTCATAAACCTCTTCCCTATGAGCTCTTTCCTTAGTATCTTTAGGATGAATAAAATCATTATTAGAACTTCCTTCTTCAGATAGCTTATTCACTTCATCTTCGACCTTGTTATTTTCACCTTTATCGTCTTTCCTAGGAGTAGAAAGCTTTGAAGATTCTGCTTCAGATGTTCAGATTGAGAGCTTCTCAGATTGACTTTCTTTCTCATGGAAGTTTTCTACTTGCTTAATTAACTCTGCAGTATCACCAATTATTTATTCTTCTTCTTCAACTTCTTCTACTACTTTTACTTCTTTTTCATTGACTTTTTACTAAGTTATGAATTTTTTCCCATGGGTCTCTGGTAAAGATTCTATCAAGAAATATTTTGGTACTGGAATGTTTTCAGAACCAATCTATGCAGCCTTTAAAAGGGATTGCACAATCTCTGCTTTAGTCATCTTCTTCTTTTGTTTCTTTTCTTTTTCTTGCTTTTCAAGTTCATCAGCAGTATTTTCTTTAAAATATTTTACTCTAGTAGTATCCAAACCAAATCTAGGATCCCTGCTTTCTTGTTCTTCTTTTCTTCCCTCCATTTATCTACTACCTCATCTGGATAAACTTTTTGATTCTTAGGTTTTAAAGGTGCCGATTGGATTTCTTTAGGCTCTGGGGTTTTTCATTCCTCTTCTGCTACCTTCAACTTCCTCTTCCTTCCATCCTTTTTAGAAATTTTATCCACCTTCTGTTTCTACGGTATGGATTTAGTTTCTTCTTCTAGAAAGTCATAAAATTATCCATATTCCTTAGAAAAACTAACTTTCTTCCATTTCAAGGTAGCATAACTAACCAACATGACTTTGAAATTCCTTGGATTTGAACTACATGGAATTTTAAAATACTCTATGCATCGAACAATCAGCTTTGATAGAATTGTTGGATACATAATGATCTGATCCTTCAGATTTCCATTCTTTATATTCTCAATCATAATTAGAATATGTTTAACTAGGTTGAACTTTCTCAGGTTTACCATAAAATCAAAAATATTAATGTCACTTTTCATTGATGCATCCTTGTCACCTTTTCTTGGTATGACGAATCCTTGAACCCGTAATTTGAGAATCCAGAAATTTTTAGAAATATGGGCAATATTTGGAGTCTTTACTTTAGAAAGTACAAGAGAATCCATATCCTTAACCATATTGAAACTTCCATAATTATCAGGCAGCTTATGAGAACCAAACTCAGCTTCTCAAAAATATAGAATACCAACCAAGCTAGGAGCCTTGGTTTATGAAAGAACATAATTCTTCTCATAGCTCTTTAAAGAGAACTTATATCTTCCTTCATCCTTGAAAAAACTTACTGTTTCATAAAATTGAACTAGAATATCTAGATATAATAAATCTTGAGCTCCTTGTTTTTCTATGCAAGCCATGTCCCATAAATTGAGCTTTCTGTTCTTTGAGATGATGGAATCATACTTGGAAAACAAGTTTAGATGCACCAACATTTCTCTATAAACCTTCCACTCTAATATTGGCTTGACAGTTGACATGTCTTTCTGAGAAGATTCTTTGGAAGACATATAGATTTGAGAAATATCTGAGAAGTCCGGAATGGGCTTAAGTAGAAAGTCAGAGCTTCAACATGTTAAATCACGAGTTTTGATATGGTAAAACCATCGAGGGGTCATTTATATAGACAATTTAGGTGATGATTCAACTTCCCTGATAGATCCAACAGCTGATAAACTTCTTGATAAGATCTGACGGTTGAGATGATAGCTGCAAGAAAATTTTGGTAGAATCTGATCTTTTGAGGTTTTAAATGAATGAATTTGGATTTATGGAAAATAGAATCAAAAAAATCAAAAAAATTAAAAATACCAACATGTAAAAGATGACTATGAAAACTCAAGAAAGAATCATACCTTTCGGATTTCTAGAAAGATAATTCGTAGTCAGGAAAAATTCTTCTTAATGAACTTTAGATTCCAAAAATTAGATTATGAAAAATTTTGAAAAACTAACTATGAAAATTTTAGAAAATATTCATTACGAAAAACTTAGAAAATATTCATTATGAAAATTTAGAAAATCTTCATTACGAAAAACTTGGAAAATCTTCATTTTGAAAATTTAAGAAGAAAAAAATTTGAAAAATTTATAGACTAAGAAGAAAATTTAGACTTCGAAATTTTTTTTGAAATCTAACAAACAAATGTACTCCCCCTATGAAAAAGAGTTTATTAATGTAAAAAGATAGGTTTCAACAAAAAGTTAACAATGAAGATTACCTTATGGTTATCATTCCTAAATTCTGTTTAATGTATTCAAATCTATCAAATGGAAAATACTTTGTTAAAATATTAGCATGTTGATCTTGAGTTTCGATAAATTGAAGAATGATATCTCCTTTTTGTGTGTGATCTCTAATAAAATGAATCCTAATATCTATGTGTTTTGCATTAGATTTATATGAAGGGTTTTTACTTAGGTAAATGGCACCGGTATTATCACACAAAATTTGTGTTTTGTTAAAACTCATACCATAGTCTGTGAGTGTTTGTTGCATCCACAACACTTGAGTACAACAACTTCCAGCTGCTACATATCTAGCTTCAGCAGTGTAAATTACTACTGATTGCTTTTTTTCATTACCAAGAAACTAATGAGTCTCCTAAGAAATAACAAGTTCTTGATGTACTTTTCCTATCCATTCTATATCCACCAATGTCATAATTCTAAAAACATTTCAAAACAAAATTATTTCCAGAAGTATAAAAGAGTCCAAGATCCATGTTTCCCTTTAAGTAGTGAAAAAATATTTTTACTGCCTTTAAATGAGATTCATTAGGATTGGATTTATATCTTGCACATAAGCATACTGAAAACATTATGTCTGGACAACTAGTTGTCATGTAAAGTAGACTTCATATCATACCTCTAAAATATTTTTGATCTACTGGTTTCCCAACTTCATCAAGATCAAGTGAGTTTGAGGTACCAATGGGAGTACTTATAATCTTAGTTTTGTCATATCCATACTTTTTAAAAAGATATTTAACATACTTATGTTGGGATATATATATTTCTTCTGGATTTTGAGAAATTTGAAAACCAAGGAAAGAAGTTAACTCACCCATCATACTCATTTCAAACTCAGATTTCATTATATCTGCAAAGGAATCGGTTAAAGATTGCTGGGTTGAACCAAATATAATTTCACCAACATAAATTTTATGAATCAAAACATAGTTATTATAGTTCTTTATAAAAAGGGATGGATCATCATTTCCCATAACATAGTTATTTTGAAGCAAAAAAAACCTATTAGTCTATCATACCAAGCTCTAGGGGCTTGCTTAAGTCCATAAAAATATTTGGAATGTTTAAGAACATATTCAGGATGTTTTATATCTTCAAAACCGGGAGGTTGTTCAACAAAAACATCCTCTGGAACAAAGAAATTAAGGAAATCACATTTAACATCTATTTGAAAAAGTTCGAAATTGGAGAATGCAGAAAAGGCAAGTAAAATACGAATAGATTAAATTCTAGCTACTGGAGCATAGGTTTATTAATAGTCTATTCCTTCTTGTTGATTATAGACTTTAGCAACCAATCTAGTTTTATTTCTTACAATGAATCCATTTTCATCACACTTATTTCTGAAACCCCATTTTAATCCAATAATAGAAGTTTCCTTAGGACTTTCAACCAAGGTCCAGAGTTTATTCCTTTCAAATTAATTTAGTTCATCTTGCATAGCTTTTATCCAATCATCATCACCTAAAGATTCATTGGTTCTTTTTTGTTCTAATTGGGAAAGAAATGCTATATTTTCTACTTCATTTCTTAAAAAACATCTTGTCCTTATGGGTTGATTTAAATCACCAATGATACTATCACTTAGATGATTCTTATGAAACAACAGATTTGGGTTTTGTAAAACCTATTCATCAACATAGGGTATGAAATATTCTGGGGTAAATGTTTCAGAATTATCTTCTTGGATATTTTCTTTATTATAAGGATCTTCTAGCAAAGGTTGATAATCAGTTTTTGAAAACACATCCAAAGTTGTAGGTTGAGTTTGTTGAAAAACAAAAGGATCAGTTTCATCAAAATTCACATGTACTATTTCTTCAATAGTACAAGTATTTTTATTAAAAACTCTATAACCCTTAGAAGTTGTGGAGTAGACTAAGAAAATTCCTTCATTAGATTTTGGTGTGAATTTGTGTATATTATCTTTAGTATTCAGAATGAATACCTTGCAACCAAAAACCTTGAAGTAGGAAAGACTAGGTTTTCTACCATTCCATAACTCATAAGGGGTTTTATTTAGAAAAGGTCTAATCAAAACTCAATTTATTTTATAACAAGTAGTACTTACAGCTTCAGCCAAAAAAAATTTGGCTATAGAATACTCAATAAACATGGTTCTTGTTATATCTTGAATAATTATATTTCTTCTTTCATCAACACCATTCTGTTGAGGTGTTATGGGTGTAGAGAAGTTATGAGTAATGCCTTTTCTACTACAAAAAGTTTCAAAATTTGAATTTTGAAATTCTCTTCCATGATCACTACGAAAAGTTATCAAAATAAGGTTTTTCCCATTTTTAACTTGGGATCTAAGACTTTTTAAATGATAAAAATCTTCATATTTCTTTTCTTGAAAATAGACACATGTAAATATAGTGTAATCATCAACTAAGACAAATACATAATATTTTCCTCTAATGCTTCGAGTCTGTGTTGGACCAAAAAGATCCATATACACTAATTGTAATGCATTAGTGGTTCAGACTTCACCAACTGATTTAAAACTTGATTTATGTTGATTGCAATATTGAAAAGGATCACAAAATTTTGAAGAATAAAATCTAATCTCTAGTAGATCAGTAACTAGTCTTTTCTTAGAGATTTTTCATAGGTACTTAAGGTTAAAGTGTCCTAGCCTTCTATTCCATAACCAAGAATGATATTCCATTGCACTAAGGCAGTGTAATTCTTGGCTCCTAAGGTCTTGTATGTTTTGTGTGTATATATTCTCTTGCCTATGGGAAGAAATACTAAACTCTTCCTTGGAATTTTGTACTAAGAACTTATCATTCCTAAAGTTTACAAGGTAACCCTCATCACATAATTGACTTATGCTAATGAGTTTGTGCTTAAAACCTTTAACAAATAAAACATTTGAAATCAATGTTTTTTCAAGAAGAACTATGTTACCTATACCAATAATTTCTCCCTTAGAATTATCTCCAAAAGTTACTTTTCCTCCTTTCATATTAATAATATTCTTAAAGAAGTTTTTGTTACCAGTCATATGCTGGGAATATCCGCTATCCATGTACCATGTATTGCTGTTGGTATTATCTTTATTTTTCAGAAAATAACAGAGTTGGACTTTTGGAACCCAAACTTTTTTGGATCTGGAAATTTCAAAAAGCAATATTTTAGGTATCCATATTTTCTTTGAAAAATAAGATTCATGAAATCCTAAATACTAGGTTTTGTTTTTTTAAGGAAAAACTCTTTGCCAGTGTCCACCGAACTGACACTTAGTGCAAAATGGATCACTTTGAGGAACAAAATAATTTTTACTAAAAATTATTTTTGAACTTGTATAACCAAAATCAGAATTATTCCTTAGAGGTTGGATTTGAGAATACATCTTATCAAAATTTTCCTTACCTAAAGTAAAGTTTTATAAAAACGTCCTCAAGGAAAATATTTCTAACTTCAGTCTAACAACTAAGTTCTTGTTTTCTAAAACATTAGTTTTAGAACTAGAGTTAGGCTCGAAAACATTTTTCATAGAAATTACTTTTTCAAGATCCTTAAAATGTTTATCCTTATCATAATTTACTTCCTCAAGATTTTTTAAAATTATTTCAAAATCAAGGGTTTTCTTATAAAGATATTTATAAAGATCTGATATTTCCTTAGTAAGAATAGTATTCCTAGAATTTTCCTTATCAAGAATTTTCTTGAGTTTTGAATTCTCATTCTCGAGAACCTTAGAAAACCTAGAAACTTCTTCATAGATAGGTAAAGTATTATCTTCATCAGAAAAATATTATTCATCATAAGAGTTATAGTATTTATCGTTACTAGAATTAGCATTCAAAGATACATTGTTCATGGATTCATCATTTTATACCTTAGCCATTAGACAATGATTTTCAATAGGTAGTATGGCTATTAAACCAATATTCCTTTGTCCAGAAGATTCGTAATCGGATGATCCATCTGAAGAGTCTCCACCACTGTCACTCCAGGTGTCATTATCTTTCAAGACATTCTTAACTTTAGCTTTGTAGTACTTCTTTCTATTTCTCTCAGAATGCTTTTCTTTTCCTTCCTTTCTCTTGAGCATAGGACAATGTGGTCTTATATGTCCAGCTCCTTAGCATTCATAACATGTGACTTTTGAATCATTCTTATCTTTCCTTTCTTTTTTCTTATACCTGGATTAAATGTTCTTATGTCCAAAAATCTTGTTCACCCTTCGAGCAAGATTTTCTAACTCATTTTCTGAATATTCCCTTCCCCTATATTCATATTTAAATACAACCTTCTTAGATTAAGATCTTATAACTCTCTCAGGAGTCTTGGATTTCATATGATTTGAAGTTATTGTAAAAGAAACACTACCATTACCATTATTTTTCTTAATATTATCAGCATATCTCTTCATTATAGTCTCATGTTGAAGAAGAGTTCCAAAAAGTTCATCAAGAAAAATCTGAGTAACCTTTCGATTCTCATCCATATAAGTTCTCTTGGATTCCCACTCATTGGGCATGATGTATATGATTTTTTCCACAAGATCTTCATCATATAATCCTTTCTCACCCATATATTATAAACTATTAAAAAATGGTCAAAAATATATTCTTCACCTTATATATGGGTTCTCCATAAGGAAAGAAGAAACCATGACATTTAGCTCTAAGCATGGATCTTCTAGTTTCAATAACTTTGGAATTTCCAAAGTTTGTAACTTCAAGATTTTTTGAAATACAATTTGCTGCTTCAAAAGATGAAATTTTGATATATATATATATATATATATATATATATTTCTAGTCATATAAAAAAGAAATGTATTTAGTACCTTATAATTCATTTGATATTCATGCTTTTTTTGGTTGGTGAAAGTACTAACTTCCTTTTTAGGGATTTTATATCCTCCAGTAAGCATAAAAAAATTATCTACTCCAGTATTCATAATGAATGTCTTCATACAATCTTTCTAATATTTGTAATCATTCCTATCAAAAATAGGTGGTCTAGTAGGATTTATGTTGCCTATGGAACCAACATTCATTCCTTTCATCTTAAGAGAAAAACTCTCCACACAAACATTGTTAATAGTAGAATTTAGTGAACTAGGAAAATATGAACAAGGAAAATTGGAGCAAGAAAACTTATATTTGAATATAAGTATTTCAGAGACTTCCTCTGATACCAATTATAGGATTTAAATAATAATGATTGTAGTATCATTATAATGATGTAGATTATCAATATACAATAGGGGTGTGAATTTTATACTTAAAAAATTCCTTTTTAACTTTCAAATATTGAAATGTTTAACAAGTTTAAACAAGGTAAATTCACCAGACCTCTTAGTTCAAAGAACTTGGTTGCTTCCGGAAAAGTGATTCTAGAAATGAAACATAACAAAAGTTTAAAAAGATAAATATTCTACCTTAAAGCATATAGAATCTTACTAATCAGAGTATAAGTATGAGAAATTATAAAATAATTATACTTTCCTCAACAATCAAAATGCTACAGAAAACATGAACCAATACAAGTAACAAGTAGTAAATCTTTTAACCCAAAGATAAGGGTATCCAACAACCTTGGATAAAGGTCCCTTGATTTATACTTTCAAAAAAATATTTCTAACCCACACCAGGGTAAGCCCTCGATATGAATATTGGAGTTTATCTTTCTATCCCCACAAGCCCTCAACTTCAAGGTAGTCGGCACCTCTATCTTTCTATCCCTACAATCCCTCGAATGTACTCAGAAACATTCAGAGTCGCACAATGAAATTCGGAACAATATTTTTAGTATATACAAAGCATGAAATTATATCTCTACAAATCACTTCAGCAGCATGGAATCTCAAGAGTTGTAGAATAGTGTTGAGCTCATTTAAATGAGCTCATATTTATAAGAACATCTTCAACGGTCAGTTCCCTCCTCCAAGGGTCATATTTTTCCTTGAATTTCAGAGGGATCTATACACGTGTCACTCAAACAATGGTTGGATAGAAATAGAAAGCACGATATTATTTTATAACCATGACAAGAGTAAGCAAAAATATGATGCTTAAGAAAATTCATTTTTTAGAGTCTAAGGAAAAATTAATGTTCGGAGTCTAACCCAAAAACAATAGGTGTTTATAATATATGAATATTCAGATTCTATCTTCAAAATAATTCAGAACCTGAATTCAATAGAATTCGGTGTTTGAATTTCAAGAAAATTTGTAGTTTGAAATTAGTAGAATTTGGAGTTTGAACTCAGAAGAATTTAGAGTCTGAACTCATAATAGTTCGGAGTCTGAATTCATAAGAGTTTGGAGTTTGAATTCAGGAAACTCAAAGTCTAGACTCATTAAAAGTTCAGAGTCTAAATTTAGAGAACTCGGAGTTTGAACTCATTAAATTTTGAAGCCTAAATTTAGAATAATTTGGAGTCTGAACACATAATATTTTGGAGTCGGAATTTAGAGAACTCGGAGTCTGAACTCATAAAAGTTCGGAGTCTGAATTCAGAGAACTCAGAACCAGAATTCGGATCCTGAAGACAGAATGATTTTTATCTAGGTATATATATGATTCTGATTTTTTTAATATGAAATAAAATTTTATACATAGAATATAAATAATGAAAAACATGGTACGGATAAATTTCCTTGGGGAAGGAAAATTTTCCTTTTGAAGATAAAACATAGGAAAATGAAATTTTCCTTAAGGAAGAGTGTTTGTGATTTTCAAAACATGAATGAATGGAAAATTCATAAAGAACCCTTATTGACTCAATAACAAGATCCACAATGTGGATGATCTATGTTAGATTATTTTATGGGACAACAACCTCCATCATTCAAGGGGAATACAAACCCATTTTTTTCTAAATAGTGGATATATTCTTTAGAGAAGATATTTATCCCTGTGGGATGTAACGAAAGAGAGAAGGTTGAAATGGATGTTTATCATATATCAGGATATGAAGATTGGTGGTGGTAATTAATCAAAAACATAAAGGAGGAGGAATAAATAGAAGAGATGGAATGGAAGTATTTTAATAAAATCTTTCTAGGAAAATATTTTCCCCACAAACAAAGTGAAAATATGGAAAGGAAATTCTTGAATTTGAGACATAAGGTGGATGAAAATGTTTCCAAGTATAATGCTTACTTTACCAGGCAGGAGATTCATGCTACAAACTACATATGTAATCCTAGAAGAAATATTTGATCAATTCATTAATGATTTAAATCTATTACTTCTAATAGATCTAGTCTTCAAAATATTCTCATCATATGAAGATATAGTCTCAAGTGTTATCAAGATGGAGAATAAATTTTCTAAGTCTTATAAATTTAAAGGAAATCAAGAGAATAATAGGGAATCTAAAACCCTAGAAAAGGATAAGGAAATAGGGAAGATGGGAGGAGTCAAATTTCCACCTTTTGATAATTCTGGAAGGAACACCCTCATGCCTACGTAAAATGAAAAGGAGTATGCTAAAAATGGGGACAGAAAGTCCATCTTGCTGGTGACTACAAGGGGAGGAAAGAATATATTAATGTTTAATTCTATAATTGTAGGGATATGGGATACTATTCTAATGATTTTCTAATGTTTCGAGGAAACATGCCACAGAAAAGGCCAAGGGATTAGTGATAAACTTATGCAATCACAACTACTGATATTGAAGTTCCGAATGATGTGGTGGCATATAATTTAATCATTTACTCAAACTTGTCCAATTATTTATTTGATTCTTGATCATATAATTCTTTCATATATTCCCAATTTTCCAGGAAAATTATATTTTTTTAATTTGATTTAATAAGGGAGTTATCAGTGAAAACTCTTAAGGGAAGTATCGGTGCAACAAAGTAATGTCAGGTAATCCCCATTATGGAATATAAATGTGCTTTATCTGCTTATTTTACTATCCTACCCATGATTTATTTGATATAATCCTCAATATAAATTGGATATCAACCACTGGTATTAAAATTTATTTCAAGAAGGAAGAGGATGCAATTTTTGAGGATGATGTGGAATCCCTTATCTTTAGGGAAGAAACATCACCATCTGATTCTCATCTAGATCCACCCCCAGTAGATCTATAGACTTAAATTATATGGGAGGAATGGAATACAGTAACTATGGGTGAATAAAGGAATGTTCAAATAGAGGATGTACCTATTGTGAAAGAATATGTTGATGTGTTTCTAGATGATTAACATGGATATCCTCCTCAGTAGGAAATTGAGTTTTTTGTTGACTTAATTCCTGATTCAATACCTATATCAAATAACCCTTGTAGAATTTACACTGTGGAATTAGTTTAAACGAAGAAAAAACTAGAGTAATTGATGGATAAAGTATTTATTCACCCTAGTGTTTTTTATGGGGAGCCCTTGTTACTTTTGTTAAAAATAATTATGGATCTATGAGGTTGTGCATTGACTACAGAGACATAAATGCTATAACAATAAAGAACAAGTATCCCCTACCTCACATTGAGGATTTATTTTATCAATTTCATGTAACCCCATATTTTTCTAAGATTGACCTTCGATCTGGATATCATCAGTTGCTAGTAAGGAAGGAATTCATTCCAAAGATAGCGTTTCAAACCAGATATTGACATTATGAGTTTATAGTAATGCCTTTTGGACTAACTAATTTACCCTCAATTTCTATGGATCTAATTAATATAGTTTTCAAGGAATATATTGATTACTTTATGGTGGTATTTATTGATGATATCTTGGTATACTTCAAAAACAACAAAGATCAGGAAAACCACTTGTGCACTATCCTAAAGACTCTTAAAATAAATGAATTATATGGGGAGTATAGGAAGTGTGAATTTTGGATTCAATCAATTTTTTTTCTTAGCAACATTCTCTCTAAGGATGGAATATATATTGATCCAGTGAATATAAAGGTTGTGAAATAATTACCTACTCTAACGAACATAACTGAGGTGAGTGGTTTTATTGGTTTATCAGGGTATTATCAGTGTTTTGTTCAGAACTTCACCCGTTCAGGGAACACAGTGACCAATATTACACGTAAAGGGGTTCATTTCGTATGGACAGAAGAGTGTGGGGAATATTTTGAATAATTGAAGAGGATATTAGTGAATGCTTCTATCCTAACTCAGCCATCAAGGAATGATGGGTTTGTGAACTATAGTGATGTATCAAGGAGAGGACTTGGTTATGTCCTGATGAAAAATGTTAGAGTTATTTCCTATGTTTCAATGAAATTAAAAATTCATGAATGAAACTTTCTTACTCATGATAATGATTTAGCAACAGTAATATTATCTCTGAATATATGGAGACATTATCACTATTGAGAAAAATATGAGATATATAAGGATCATAAGAGTCTAAAATATATATTCTCATAAAATCAACTCAACTTGAATAAATGGATATGGATCGAACTACTTGAGGATTATGATTGTTCCATACACTATAACAAAGGAAAGGAAAACAAGGTTTTTGATGCATTGAGTAGGAAGGATCATGGAGTTCTCCACAAAATGAGGATTGAAAAGGATCCTTTGAACATGGATCTCGTAAGCATGGATATGGGAATTATCAAAGAAGTTAAAACATCATGAATTTTTCCATTTTTTCCCAACTATATTTATATGAAAGGATTAAAAGTTCTTATCCTGATGATGAGAACCTTCTAATGAAAACTAATTTTGTGAAAGATGGGAAGATGGCCGACTTTTTGTGTGAAGATGGTGTTCTACAATTTGGGAAGAAGATTTGTGTATCAGCTATACCTGAGATAAAAAAAGGAGTTATTGGATGATTCCCATAGTTCAAATTTAACCATACATCCCGGTATCAATAAGATGTATAGATATCTGACAGAACATTTCTGGTGGGATAATTTGGAGAGGTAAATTGCAGAGTATGTATCAAGTTGTAATGTTTGTAAACAAGTGAAGGCTGAAAGGAAATATCCAAAAAGAGACATGAAACCTATTCCTATTCTAACATGTAAATGGGATGACATAACCATGTATTTTTACACTATATTACCCAAAACTCCAATAAATAATGAAGCAATATGGGTATTTGTGTATTGACTTAAGAAATATGCACATTTCCTCACTATAAGAGTGATTTTACACTAGATCACCTAGCACAACTCTATGTCAATGAAGTTGTGATACTTCATGGGGTACCTCTCTCAATTGTGGCTGATTATGACCCAAGATTTACATCGAAATTATATAGAAGTCTTCATAAATATTTGGATATTGAACTTCTTTTGAGTATTACTTATCACAGTCAAACTGATATTCAATCAAATAGGATGATCCAAACCTAAGAGGAAATGTTGAGATAATATTAAATTGGAATTAAAGGTATCTTGGATCAATATATACATTTAGTGGAGTTTTTCTATATAATATTTTCCGTTCATGTATTCAAATGGCACCATATGAATAATTTTATGGGAAGAGATGTCATACACCAACTTGTTGGGATGAAGTTGGTGAAAGGAATCTTGTAGAACTAGATCTGGTAGAGAAAACAACAGATAAGGTAAGGGCTATTCAAGGACATATCAAAGAATCTCAAAGCATACAAAAAACTATGCTGATAATCAAAGGAAGGATTTGGATTTTCAAGTGGGCGATCATTTTTTCTTAAAAGTATCTCTATTGAAGGGTGCTATAAAATTTTCAAATAAATGGAAACTGAGCCCTAGGTACATAGGCCATTTTGGAATTCTGGATAGAAGTTGATCCATTTCATACCGTTAGTCTATGCCACCTAGAATATCTAATGTACACAATGTTTTCTTTATCTCATTTCTGAGAAAGTACATGCCACACCCAACGCATGTCCTCACTTCTGAAGGTGTAGAATTAGAACCTAATCTCTCTTACTATGAAGATCCTATCTGAATTCTAAACACTAAAGAATATGTTTTTAAGAAACATAAAACTATACTGGTAAAGATACATTAGATAAATCATAAAATTGAATAGGTAACATGGGAGCCCGAGCAGTTTATGATGAAGAACTACCCAAATTGTTTTGTGAGGTAACATTCTAGTAATTTCAAGGAAAAAATTTTTGTAAGAAGGGGATAATGTAACACCCCAGAATTTTGAAAATAAATTTAACATTTAATTCATGAAACACTAAGTCTATAAAGAACACCACTTTATTATAACCTATCTAGTAAACATAATTTTTTCACCTCTATGATTTGAAATTCTAAAAACTGACATACAAAGTTGTGTTTAGTAACATATTTTTACTCTGATAAGACAAACTGATTTTTTACTTAATAGTAACATACCCTTATGAATAGTAATATGAATAGATATATGAACCTCATGAATAGTAAATAATATTATTATTTTATTTTCTTAAGTTTATAAGATAATGAGATCTTGATTAATTTTTCAATGTGATATAAAACGAATTATAGTTTTGAAATTGTTATTTTTTGAAAACCCGTGATTTTATTTAAAAATTAAATTAATAATATTTCGAAAATTATTTTCAAAAAAATTGATTAAATTTTTTAATTCAACACATCAAAAAATGTTTAGGGTGATGTATTGGTATTTTTCTGAAATACTCGAATTTTTGATTAATAGTAAAATATGGTAATTTACAGTATATATACATTATTAGTTAAATTCTCTATTCATATAACCATGGTTGATGTAAGCACACATTATTCAAACTATCATGAATTTATTACTATTAGGTGTTACATGAATCAAAATTATTGGAATACTTGAGCGAAATAATTAAATAATGAATAAGATATTCAAAAATTACTCCTCTTCTCCACTATAACCCCCCCCCCCCCCCCTCACTCCCCCTTCTTTTCATTTTTCTAAGCATCGAAGCGCCTAAAATTTCTTCCAAAATACCCTTCCCTAGTCACTCCCCACATATAAGAGAACATTGGTCTTTCCAAAAGACCGAAACCCCTTCCCTTAAATAAATTCTCAAGGTGGTAGATTCAGGAGGTAAATTCACATTCTATTTCTTTCAATTTTGTTTCAAGTTCCTTTCTATTATTATTCTCTCATAAACTCCTATTTAAAACTGATCATCATAACTCCATTAAAATTAATATACTGAAATTTTAAAATTTAATGTAATAACTATTATGAATCTTCTTACTCTCTATCTCTCTCTATTTTGTAAATGAAATCATCATTCGTCAGGTTTTAATTTACAAACTTTATAGACGACAATGTTTTTTTTCAATTTATCATTCATTATTGGTCATGAAATAGTTTTGATGGTTGAAAAAGAATATAAAATATGTATTATAAACTAATTATTATCCAAGAACTAGCATATGTACATAGTATTAATTTATATGACAAATCTAGTTCATAATAATCCAAATACCGCCAAATAATCTAAGTGATTGTCATTAATATTTAATCCAATGATTCATCATCATACCATGTAAAATATATATATATATAATAATTAAAACTTTTGTATATTAATAAATAATTTATAATTTTAATTATGGATAACTAAATCCTTTTCTCATGGACATCCATACTCATATACAAATATATCGATCACGAATACCAACGAATCGAACACTCCAGAATTATATAATTAGATCTTATAAATTATTAATACTGACATAAACTAACTAAATAAATTTATGATACACTAAATAAATGTCTAATTTGTTCTGAATTACATTATTAATAAGTCTAATTTCTTATTCCATGACCTTATGTTCAAGAGGGAAACATATTCAGACTTAATGTAAGGGTTTTCCACCTGAACCTCCATTTTCATTTGGGTTACCCTTATTGTATACATACCTTAATGAAATTATTATGTATTATTATGTAACCCACATAAATTTATGTTTTATTTATCTATATATGTGTCCCATACATAATCATACCTTCATTTATGGGGAGTTTTATGTTTTTTAAGGATCTTTCAAAAATTCATCTCGAAATACAAGCTTGTTTCTAAGGAATTTCTTGAATTCCTACCTATTTTCAAGGAAACTCTATAATCTGTTTTAAGAAAAAATTATATTACTAATTTTATTATGAAAAATCTATATTGTTTTACTTCTAGATTTAGATAAATATTTTTACAAAATAACTCTTCTTTTCAATGTAAAATAGTATTTATCTCAAGAATTACTCTATGATTTTATAAGCGTATTTTCATTTGTTTCAAAACTCTTATTGATTATTATATATAAATGAGAATAATATTTTATGATATAATATAACATATTTTTTTGAATGGTTTATGATTTTTTTGAGTTTGGATGTTCTATCTTGAAACCATTCACCATATTACTCTGAATGGTTACTGTTTATGTTTAATGATTGTGGAACGTAAGTTACATTTCAAATGTCAGATTCAATATGAATGTATATATTGTTTATGTTTATCCCCACTCATATGAGGAATGCATTGGACTTATTATGTGATATGTGGGGCTCTCTATTTCCCCTCGATGCATCGGTAGGTCACAAGAGACAAATAGATATGGACTTTCCCGAGGCCTTTCCCATTTTTAGATATGGTTTTTGTTGAGGCCACATTGGATGAGGCATAGAAAATATATTTCAAAATGTATGAAATATAAACTTACCTCATTAAAAAGAAATAAATGATATTTCATGTGGTTATTTGACTAGTATAATACCCATGATAATGTTTTATTATGAAAATATTTACTCAACTCATAATCTTTCCATATTATATTCATTATTATTTTTTAAAAGGAATGTGTTTTTAATTATTCAACATGTATAATTTTTATGTTATCTTCCTCTGTAATTTTTACCATTATTGGTCATATGATCTTACCCTTTCTTATGTTTCATTTTTTCCTAGGGCATGAAGAGTTATTTTTTGATTGACTTCTAGGAATAATCGTAGAGTGGTGGATGTTCCATGTGGAACTTTTATGTTATTTTTCTCTTCAAGTTGTAATGTTAAACTTGTGTATGTATCTGGATTTCCAAATCTATTATACTATTTATTCCATCGGGATAAGACTTTCTTGTAATCATTCCAATGTAATGTAAAAAGGCACCAGATCCAAAAAACTGGGGTCAGTTCTTTACACATCGATAAGGACTTGATGTCTGTAAAATGAATGAAAAAGGATCAAAATATGGAATTTAAAAGTCTCTAACTTGGCCATATAGAACGTAGGACAAAATTTGATATAGATATGTCATGCGGATGTCACCTTATCTTACAGATTCATGGTAATCTCTGAGGGATAGAAATCTATCGTCTAGGGTGAATTTTTTAAAGTGGCTGACAAAGTAATTTCCTCTACGTGTAAAGCATGGGTTTTGAGCATACAGCATGAGGAAATAAAAAAATCATGATCTTTGATGAATGTGAAGTACACTAGGAGTGTTAGATATATGGTAAAAAAGTTTTAAACACAAACGAAGGTTCACAAAACACTGAAATACATCTTAACATGATTTGATAAAAATGGTTTCTAGTATGTTAGTTTGAAGAGACAAAATATTTGTTGGTTTTCTCCCATATTCCATTTATAAACTTTAAGAAAAAGTTTCACTCTACAAGGAATTCTAACATTTTTTGTTTTGTTCTAATTTTCTTTAATTCTCTAGACCGTTCCTCTAATAAAAAATGTAATGCACCAAGCCTAGAATCCAAGAGTCGGTGCCTAAAAATGGTGTGTAATTTTTTTTAAAAAAAAATTCAGATAAAATTACACATAACATCTCATCACATAGTATTTTTTCGTTCAAGGTTCTAGAAAACCAGATACAACTGATACTTTTCTTCAAAACGGTATGAGATAAACTCTAAAGTTCTTCCACTGTATAGAATAACTCCAAGATGAAAAATAAATTAATCCTGTAAAAATAAATTAAAAATGTAGGGTTATCATTTAAAATGATCAGTAAGGGGTTTTAAAACAAAACCATTAAGAAATAATTTTTCATTAAAAACATTTCTTTAAAAAACATGCATTAAAAACATAAGATTATTATTGCACATAAAATGTCATTACCATTTTCGTGAGAGACTCTGAAACAACTTTTAGAATATCTCATACTCAGAATTTATAAACTTATTTTGGAGTTATGAATAGAATGAAATTTAAAATATGCACATGATTGAATATATATGATTGTAGTGCTTCATATAAGTTAGATAATGACCGTACTTAATTATGTATGACATGTCAGGTGTGCAGATACAGTTTTTCACCATAAATGTTACTTGTTTATATTTTCATAGAAAATGACATAAAAATGCATATATGAAAACCATGAAATGATATGTAAATTATTAAGCAATGTTTATGGATTGGAAATGAACAATTAAACCTTATTAATAAATTATATACATTAGTATAAAACATTATTGTCACACCCGAACTCCGCACTATGGCAATGACTTTTAATTTTATTCTTGTTCTATAATTTTTATTTGGAATTAAATTTGTCATGTCGAGGTGCGTGATGGACTCTACTTGAGTTTTGCGTTGCTGATAAATGTACGTTTTTGACTTGGCAATGCCTGCTACTTTATTTTAATTATTTTGGGGCTAGTTTTTAAATTTTCAGTTTGAACCGGTTATATATATATATATATATACACGCACACACACACTTGGGTTGTTCTATGGCGCGCGGTTGTGTGCGTGACCATGCGTAGTGTCTAACATTACTAAATAATATAATATTATTTTCAGATTTCATTTATTTATTTATTTTTATTTCTATTCCATTTTTATTTATTTATTTATTTTTATTCATTTTATTTATTTATTTCTATTTCTATTTCATTTTTATTCATTTATTTTTATTCATTTTATTTATTCATTTTTATTTCTATTTCATTTTTAATTATTTATTTTTTTTCATTTTATTTATTTATTTTTATTTCTATTTCATTTTTATTTATTTGTTTTTATTTCTTTTTTTTTCTTTTCTTTTTTTTTCTTTTCTTCTCCTTTCTTGTTTTTTTTTCTTTCCTCCTTGCTGTCCTGGGCGTCGCGCACAGCCCCCCTCCCTCTCTTCTAACCCTACGCGGCCCCCTCCCCCTTTGCTCTCGCGCGGCCTCCCTCCGTCCGGCATCCCGCGTCCGGCGCCTCCTGTCCGGCCTGCTCGCGGCCTCCCTCCGTCCAGCCTCCCGCGTCCAGCGCCTCCCGTCCGGCCTGCTCGCGGCCTCCCTCCGTCCGGCCTCCCGCGTCCGGCGCCTCCCGTCCGGCCTGCTCGCGCCACCTCCCTCCGTCTGGCCTCCCGCGTCCGGCACCTCCCGTCCGGCCTGCTCGCGCCACCTCCCTCCCGTCCGGCCTTCTCGCCGCACCTCCGGCCGCCGTTTCGCCCTCCGCGCTCGCCGAGACCCGCAACCCCCCGAGCTCCCACTTCGGCCTGCATTTCAACCGTTTTTCCACCGGATTTTGTTTTGATCTTTCAAGGTATTGGTTTCATCCCACTTTGGTAACCTTCTTCCTCCTTAGGGTTTTGATGCTCATAGGGTTCTTGTTTTAGGATTCTATTTTGATGTTTTTGGGTTCAATCCCTTGTTTTAGGGTTCAATTTGATCTCTGTGCGGTGCGACTATAGTGCGATTTGAGTTTCGCACCAATTTGCGAGAAATTCGACAACGAAGGTTAGAGTTTCCATGTATTATTGTTGTTTGATGAATTAATTCTCTTATTTGGTTAATGTGGCATACTCTTTTATTTTTTTACTTTGTGCGAATATATTTTTACTTGACATTTGATAGGATTTCAATATGTTTAGTAGCATGTTTATTTGATAAGCATGTTTTGATTTTGTGAAAACCCGTGTTGGGCATTTTGCTGTGTTTCATAAACTTTGTTGTTGGTTTATTATGTCGCGCAAGGGTTACAAATTCTGTTTCATCATATTATTGGTGTGTGTTTGGCCTTATAAGATGTTTTGTTTTGGCGTTCGCGTTCAAAGATCAGTAATACTGTTTGGAGTTGATTCATAATTTTTTTTAGGGGGTTTATCAAATCTTTTAATGGTATTTTTGTTTATAATTGAGGTTCGACTTCAGATGATTTGAAATGGGGTTTTCACTTCTAATTGAAATGGAGGGTTTCTTTGCAAAATGCAACTTGGTTTTTGAAATGAAGTTTTATCCATTCTTTATGTTTGATAAAAAATGTCAATAAAAGTTTTATTTTTGAAATACACTTGATGATTGAACTTTAGGCAAAATGATTTTTAGCATGTGTTTCCCTTGTGTTTAATTGGTTTCTCTAGTTTAAAAAGGGCTTTTGGTTTTATAAAATGGTTATGGGGTTTTCTTGGATTTATGTTGGTACGTTTGAATATACTTCTGCCTTCCTTTGGAACTATGTATAAACAAAATTCAGATTTCCTTATAAATGGATTTTCAAATGTTTATGAAATGAGTGAAGGTCCAACTGGTAGTTGCGATGTGATATTGATTTCCCTTGTTGAGCTCTATTGTTGCAGATGACGATTATGGTTTGTGCGATTAATTCTTGTGTTATATTAAATGGGTGTGTCGTTAGCGCAAACCCATTTATGTTATTTTGAAACGTTATGTAGATTGTTCAGTGTTTAATTATTTTATTAAATTATTTATGTAGTGCGCTGGTCCTTGCTTCGATGGTTTTGGGCTGCTGGTTTTGAGAATCCTACATGTACATGCATAGGGTAAGGCATGTACATATATACTCCCTCTTTGCACATATTCCCGCATGGTGCGGGGAATATGTGCAATGCATCTAGGGGTGTATATATATATATGTATAAATGCATGTGCATGTGTGCGCTAAGTGTCAGTTCGAGTGGCCATCGACAAATAACGACATGTTTGAGGTAGGTCCCCTATGCCCTAGTCTTTAATTAGAATTTCCATTTTTGCTTGGTGTTTTTTTTAATGCGTCTTCCGTTTTTATATGAGATGCACAAGCTATATATATATATATGTATATACATAAATGGTCATCGTTCTTTAAAAGTGGTTTCCTAAATGATTTTAGCGTGTAATAAGTATTTCCAATGTTTTTCTTTTTAGATTTAAACATGTTTTCTAGCTTGCTTTTAAATATGTATCACCTTGGTTGTTTAATTGAACTTTCAAATGGTTTTGGAAACTTAAGTGTTGAGTGATTATGTGTTCAAAATGAAAAATGTTTATTTTGATTAATTAAGCCCGCTTGGCACTTTGAGAATGGGTTGCGAAAGTGAAACAAAACCCCTCTTAATGCATGCCCCGTTGTTGTAGAAACATGATGTGTGTGTTAAGTGTGTGATTTGTGATATGTGCCGAATAAAGAGGCTTATGCGATGTTATGTAACATAAAAACGGGGATACGCTTAAGGAGGGAGAACGGTGGTGAGAGGTAAAATGGACTTTGGATAAGAAAGTGTTATGTCCTTTGTATGTTTTTGATAAAACCTCACCACCCTTTGAAATAGAGAACATGGGAAACCTTGGGTATCTAGGTGGGTGACCAGGACTAGTACGCTAGATGAAACGGCAGGGGTTCGTCCCGGTTTGTCTAGCAGGATTGACGCAACAACAACACTAACTAAACACATGAATTTCTGAGGGTCGTGGCCTTCTAAGACACGTTTTCTGAGGGTCGTGGCCTTCTAAGCCACGTTTCACCGAGGTACGAGGTCTCTAGGTTCCCACATACTCTAGATACCTATAGGGATTACCCATAGTGCTCTTTTGTGACATGCTTCTTGTGATGTAACTTTCTTTCCAATTGTTTCATACCTGGTGACTTGTTTCGTAAAAATCACATTTTATTCCATACTGGTTTCTTTTCATTTTGAAATGTTAATGCACGCTTGGAACCTATTTTGAAAATATAGTAAGAGTGAAATGCTTTATTTGAAAATTCAAACTCGTGACTTGAATTTGAAAAGAAGCGAAAACAATATTTTATTATGTCTTATTTTCAAACTAGCATGATTGGATTTCTTTTTAAAGGTAAGGGCATTGGGCGTGGTTTTTCTTGGCATTCCTACTGAGCATCTCGGTGCTCACGCCTACTTTACTTTTCAGTTGTAGGTTTCAGTCTTGGATCGCTTTTGGAAGTGAGTGGTTGTCGTACCGTGGTGATCCACTGGGTCACCTGAGGTATGTCGCGTTTCTTTATTTATTCCTTTTTCTGCTGCCACGTCGTTCAGTTTGTTTTCCTTTATTTATATTCTTGTTCAGTTTATGTTTGATTATCTTTTTCATGGTCCAAACCATTCCCAACTGGTTTGTTTTGATGCCCGGCACTTGTTGCCAGCCCGTGGGGATCGGGAACGCCCTTCGGGCCATGTCGCGAACCGGGTCGGGTGCCGAGTCGGATGACGATCCGGCCTGGTTCGTGACAAAATGGTATGAGAGGTGCCCTTGTTATTTGGGGTGTCAAGTAGCATGGTGATTAGGTGTGTCGGGACTCGAGAGGTAGGTGTGGGAAGGACTTCATGAACCCTTGCTCGTCCCGAGACTCGAGTTTCCAGGGGTAGTTTGGGATTTGAATTTTTATTCTTCTTTGGATTGGTAGGTGTGGGTGAGGGATGACCAAGGAAGCGAGTCAGTGTTACGCAGTAGACTTGCATGGAGTAGCGACCCATGTACATCCCGAGTGCACGGTTCAAGATACTTCCTGTGGTTGATGATCGCTTGGATCATGACCTGCTAAGCCATGTTACAGGGTTGGTGCAACCACTAGTCCCTTATTTTTGGATGTTTTGATGTGAGTTGTGTTTGACCTTCATTTTGGTTGGTGTGAGTAGATCTTAAAAATGAAAATGGATTTTTGTGAAGGTGGTTTCAAAAGGGAATGTGGTGTTAGAGTGGAAAAGTGGTTTTGAAATGGAAATAGTTTTCTTTTAACAAATCTGTGGTTTCAAAATGCAAAATGGGAGATGTTTTGGAAGTTGTTTTGGAATCTCAGTTAAACTTTTTGGAATGTGAATTGGAAATGTTTTTGGAAATTGGAAATGTATTTCCTTGATGATAAGTTACTCTTTCAAATTGGTTGGGAATTTTTGATGTGTGATTAATGGTATGTTTTGGAAATGATAATTTTCTTGAATTGACCCTTGGTATTCCTATGAGTGATCACATACATTGAGGTGCGCATGTGGAAAGTGGAGGAATTGGTGATGTGAGTGGATGGGTGCTTGAGCTAGCACATGGATATGTATGTGTGAGACTTCATGGGATATCAATGGTGGATATCTAAGTTGTTTTGGTTGGTGAAAATGGTTTTCAAAAGGGGTTTTTCAAACATTTAGAAAGGTGAGTGAGAAATTGTTTGGCGTTCTCTTTTTGTGTTGGGTATTCCTTTTTGTGAGTTCTTGGTTTTGACGTACTGAATTGTGGTTGGAATAGTGATTTGAGTTTGAGATTTTGTTTGTGATTGTGGTGTGGAATTTTGATTTATGATAACTTTTGATTCGGATCCGTGCCTCTTGTTTTGAATATGCTGCCCAGAAAAGTCCTAGAAGTTTCTAGTGAGTCTCTTCTAGTTTTTGGTTCTACCTAGACCCTTAGCGGGGCGGTGGAATTGAATTCTCTTCAGTCATTGTCTAACTCCTGTGGCGATCGTGATTTGTTGGAGGTAGCGAACTAGATTCGTGAAGTCGTTGGTGTTTTCAGGTTATTGGGAACTCCTAAAGCTAAGAGATTCTGTGTTGGTTCAGGTCCATTTGAAGGTGCAACTTGGGATTGGTGGAGGAGATAACCCTAGTGTCATTGCATGATGGTATGACTTGTAAGGTGTTTAGGACCACTCTCATTAGTTGGTTTATATTTGTGGAAGCGAAGGTGATGGAAGCGACAAGGCTCGTGAGTGTCTAGCAATGCCAACGAATAGTGAAGGCCTACGTTGGGCATCTCAAGAAATTGGTTCCCTTTTCTCCAAAGATTATGTCGTAGAATCAGTTAAAGTTTCTCTTGTGTGGGGTCTTCGTCTAATGTTCAAGGACCGGTCCCCTTTGGTGTTTGGGATGGTTCCCCATTCTGTGAGAGCGAGCCGAAGGAACCCATCCCAGACAAGTTTTCTCGTCAATTCCATCTTCTATTAGTCGGGACACTCTCTTGTTCGCTTCTTGTGTGCTCAGTTTGGGTACTTTAAGCCGCCTTGTCATCATCATTCGTTGAAGACTTGCTGTCGGTGTGGTTGTTTGGGAAACTTGGAGAGGTTCTACTAGCGGCTTTTTCAGGAGGAGTCTCGACAGGAGAATGTCAGCTCCTGACTGCGGGGCAGCAAATGCTTCAAGACATCAGAGCTCCAACCACAGGTCTCGGAGCGAAGCCTTTCACGCAGTCAGGAATCATTGGGTGTGGGGCACCATGGTCTAATTTTTGTCTCGAATGATTAAATGGGGACGTTCTGAATTTCCCTGTTTCATCTCTCCCGTCTTTGAAGGTTCTGTTTTTCTGTAAGAGGCACAAAGGTCTCCTTTTCTCGTTGTGGTCTTTGTTCTTTGGATACCCCACCGTGGTTGTAAAAAGGCATGGTGATCTTGTTTTCTTGTAATTCCTGTAGCTGCGCCTCCTCAAGCGTAACCCGTTCTTGTTTTGGGATGCACTCGTTTTCGAGACATATGCATCTTGGGAGATAATTAATAGGGGTTTGGTCCGCTACTCGGTTTGGGGTCTTTCGTCGATGACCCCATGTGGTGGGGGTCTGCTTTATGCAGAGAGTTCATGGGTCGATTTGTGCTAGGTTTCTCGTATTATTCTGCGCTAATTGGCTTCAGCTGGTCAGTTCTTAAATGGTGGGGAGACCCACCATGAATCTTGAAGTTCCTTTTTCGAGGTTTGGTCTATGTGGTGGTTCCCTTTTGGATCAAGTTAGCAGTTCCAGAGTTAGTTCATGCTAAGAGCCTCAATGTCGGTTGTGATAGTAGGGTTCTTGTGGTGGGGAGAACCCTCCTCATTTCTTGATGGTTATTTTCTTTTCAGTTCCCCTCAGAGTTGGTCGGGTGTGACTGATGGAGTGAAAAGTCACGCCGAGTTGTGATTTTGTTGGCCACATTTAGTTTCAAGCTCGAGTTTGTCTCCTCGTTTGGCTTGGTGACTTTCTGGGGGCAGAAAGTTTTGTGGTGGGGAGAATTGTCACACCCGAACTCTGCACTATGGTAATGACTTTTAATTTTATTCTTGTTCTATAATTTTTAGTTGGAATTAAATTTTTCATGTCGAGGTGTGTGATGGACTCTACTTGAGTTTTGCGTTGCTGATAAATGTACGTTTTTGACTTGGCAATGCCTGCTACTTTATTTTAATTATTTTGGGGCTAGTTTTTAAATTTGCAGTTTGAACCGGTTATATATATATATATATATACACGCACACACACACTTGGGTTGTTCTATGGCGCGCGGTTGTGTGCGTGACCGTGCATAGTGTCTAACATTACTAAATAATATAATATTATTTTCAGATTTCATTTATTTATTTATTTTTATTTCTATTCCATTTTTATTTATTTATTTATTTTTATTCATTTTATTTATTTATTTTTATTTCTATTTCATTTTTATTCATTTATTTTTATTCATTTTATTTATTCATTTTTATTTCTATTTCATTTTTAATTATTTATTTTTTTTCATTTTATTTATTTATTTTTATTTCTATTTCATTTTTATTTATTTGTTTTTATTTCTTTTTTTTTTCTTTTCTTTTTTTTCTTTTCTTCTCCTTTCTTGTTTTTTTTTCTTTCCTCTTTGCTGTCATGGGCGTCGCGCACAGCCCCCCTCCCTCTCTTCTAACCCTACACGGCCCCCTCCCCCTTTGCTCCCGCGCGGCCTCCCTCCGTCCGACCTCCCGCGTCCGGCGCCTCCCGTCCGGCCTGCTCGCAGCCTCCCTCCGTCCGGCCTCCCGCGTCCGGCGCCTCCCGTCCGGCCTGCTCACGCCACCTCCCTCCGTCCGGCCTCCCGCGTCCGGCGCCTCCCGTCCGGCCTGCTCACGCCACCTCCCTCCCTTCCGGCCTGCTCGCCGCACCTCCGGCCGCCGTTTCGCCCTCCGCGCTCTCCGAGACCCGCAACCCCCCGAGCTCCCACTTCGGCCTGGATTTCAACCGGTTTTCCACCGGATTTTGGTTTGATCTTTCAAGGTATTGGTTTCATCCCACTTTGGTAACCTTCTTCTTCCTTAGGGTTTCGATGCTCATAGGGTTCTTGTTTTAGGATTCTATTTTGATGTTTTTGGGTTCAATCCCTTGTTTTACGGTTCAATTTGATCTCTGTGCGGTGCGACTATAGTGCGATTTGAGTTTCGCACCAATTTGCGAGAAATTCGACACCGAAGGTTAGAGTTTCCATGTATTATTGTTGTTTGATGAATTAATTCTCTTATTTGGTTAATGTGGCATACTCTTTTATTTGTTTACTTGGTGCAAATATATTTTTACTTGACATTTGATAGGATTTCAATATGTTTAGTAGCATGTTTATTTGATAAGCATGTTTTGATTTTTTGAAAACCCGTGTTGGGCCTTTTGCTGTGTTTCATAAACTTTGTTGTTGGTTTATTATGTCGCGCAAGGGTTACAAATTCTGTTTCATCATATTATTGGTGTGTGTTTGGCCTTATAAGATGTTTTGTTTTGGCGTTCGCGTTCAAAGATCAGTAATACTGTTTGGAGTTGATTCATAATTTTTTTTAGGGGGTTTATCAAATCTTTTAATGGTATTTTTGTTTATAATTGAGGTTCGACTTCAGATGATTTGAAATGGGGTTTTCACTTCTAATTGAAATGGAGGTTTTCTTTGCAAAATGAAACTTGGTTTTTGAAATGAAGTTTTATCCATTCTTTATGTTTGATAAAAAATGTCAATAAAAGTTTTATTTTTGAAATACACTTGATGATTGAACTTTAGGCAAAATGATTTTTAGCATGTGGTGCCCTTGTGTTTGATTGGTTTCTCTAGTTTAAAAAGGGATTTTGGTTTTATAAAATGGTTATGGGGTTTTCTTGGATTTATGTTGGTACGTTTGAATATACTTCTGCCTTCCTTTGGAACTATGTATAAAAAAAATTCAGATTTGCTTATAAATGGATTTTCAAATGTTTATGAAATGAGTGAAGGTCCAACTGGTAGTTGCGATGTGATATTGATTTCCCTTGTTGAGCTCTATTGTTGCAGATGATGATTATGGTTTGTGCGATTAATTCTTGTGTTATATTAAATGGGTGTGTCGTTAGCGCAAACCCATTTATGTTATTTTGAAACGTTATGTAGATTGTTCAGTGTTTAATTATTTTATTAAATTATTTATGTAGTGCGCTGGTCCTTGCTTCGATGGTTTTGGGCTGCTGGTTTTGAGAATCCTACATGTACATGCATAGGGTAAGGCATGTACATATATATGCCCTCTTTGCACATATTCCCGCATGGTGCGGGGAATATGTGCAATGCATCTAGGGGTGTATATATATATATGTATAAATGCATGTGCATGTGTGCGCTAAGTGTCGGTTCGAGTGGCCATCGACAAATAACGACATGTTTGAGGTAGGTCCCCTATACCCTAGTCTTTAATTAGAATTTCCATTTTTGCTTGGTGTTTTTTTTAATGCGTCTTCTTCTTTTATATGAGATGCACAAGCTATATATATATATATGTGTGTGTATATACATAAATGGTCATGGTTCTTTAAAAGTGGTTTCCTCAATGATTTTAGCGTGTAATAAGTATTTCCAATGTTTTTCTTTTTAGATTTAAACATGTTTTCTAGCTTGCTTTTAAATATGTATCACCTTGGTTGTTTAATTGAACTTTCAAATGGTTTTGGAAACTTAAGTGTTGAGTGATTATGTGTTCAAAATGAAAAATTTTTATTTTGATTAATTAAGCCTGCTTGGCACTTTGAGAATGGGTTGCGAAAGTGAAACAAAAACCCTCTTAATGCATGCCCCGTTGTTGTAGAAACATGATGTGTGTGTTAAGTGTGTTATTTGTGATATGTGCCGAATAAAGAGGCTTATGCGATGTTATGTAACATAAAAACGGGGATACGCTTAAGGAGGGAGAACGGTGGTGAGAGGTAAAATGGACTTTGGATAAGAAAGTGTTATGTCCTTTGTATGTTTTTGATAAAACCTCACCACCCTTTGAAATAGAGCACATAGAAAACCATGGGTATCTAGGTGGGTGACCAGGACTAGTACGCTAGATGAAACGGCAGGGGTTCGTCCCGGTTTGTCTAGCAGGATTGACGCAACAACAACACTAACTAAACACATGAATTTCTGAGGGTCGTGGCCTTCTAAGCCACGTTTTCTGAGGGTCGTGGCCTTCTAAGCCACGTTTCACCGAGGTACGAGATCTCTAGGTTCCCACATACTCTAGCTACCTATAGGGATTACCCATAGTGCTCTTTTGTGACATGCTGCTTGTGATGTAACTTTCTTTCCAGTTGTTTCATACCTGGTGACTTGTTTCGTAAAAATCACATTTTATTCCATACTGGTTTCTTTTCATTTTGAAATGTTAATGCACGCTTGGAACCTATTTTGAAAATATAGTAAGAGTGAAATGCTTTATTTGAAAATGCAAACTCGTGACTTGAATTTGAAAAGAAGAGAAAACAATATTTTATTATGTCTTATTTTCAAACTAGCATGATTGGATTTTTTTTTAAAGGTAAGGGCATTGGGCGTGGTTTTTCTTGGCTTTCCTACTGAGCATCTCGGTGCTCACCCCTACTTTACTTTTCAGTTGCAGGTTTCAGTCTTGGATCGCTTTTGGAAGTGAGTGGTTGTCGTACCGTAGTGATCCACGGGGTCACCTGAGGTATGTCGCGTTTCTTTATTTATTCCTTTTTCTGCTGCCACGTCGTTCAGTTTGTTTTCCTTTATTTATATGCTTGTTCATTTTATGTTTGCTTATCTTTTTCATGGGCCAAACCGTTCCCAACTAGTTTGTTTTGATGTCCTGCACTTGTTTCCAGCCCGTGGGGATCGGGAACGCCCTTCGGGCCATGTCGCGGACCGGGTCGGGTGCCGAGTCGGATGACGATCCGGCCTGGTTCATGACAATTATTCCATATACACATTAAAATGTACAACTAATTAATACATGTTCACAATAAAATGATTCTTAACCATGGTTATTCTACTAATGGAATAATCACATTTACTATCACCTACTAGAATTATTATGAGGGAATGAATAGTAAATGACATCATAAACATTATTTCAAGCCCTCGTGCCAAGACCAAACATAAATGTTTTGTCAAGGCCTCATGCCAAGACCTAGTTTGTCTAATGAAATATACTGATGCATCAAGAGGCTATAGTAGGCCACTCCCATTACATAATATATCCTATGCATTCCTCATATGTCAAAAAAAATATGTCTTTAAATCAAAGTGTCTCATTCCACTTTGATTTATTTAAATCTTTATCATAGGTGAAATAAATTCATTAATAAAACCAAAGGGTCTCATACTACTTTGATTTATTTAAATCTTATTCACAGATGAAATAAATTCATTAAACGCTCCAAAGTGTCTCGTACCACCTTGTAAATTTTAGTTCTTAGTATATATATTATCATAAAAGATATATCCCAAACTTGAAATAACTTTATATATTCAAAAATAAAGTGAATCATGAAATAAATGTAAACTTTAATCTAAAAATAGAACGGTTTGTCTGTTATTCTTAAGGATATGGTTGTATCAAATTTTTCAATGACAAGCATGGTCAAATACAGAAACTCTTTTTCACGTGTTATGATAACTGTTGTATATAAAATAATATATTGTTTTTTATTGTAACATAAAATAATGACTTATAAATTTAATACCATTGTTTCATGAAAGTAAACATATTTTATGAAAAAATAAATGTTTTTGAATTTAAGATACTTATCATTCATGTTTAAACCATACACTGATAAATGGGAGTTACAAACATATTAAATAATAATCTTTAATAATTAATAGTATTCATTGTGGAAGATTCATCATGAATTAAAATATAATATTTATAAATGTCAAACATTCATTTCATGTGATATATTGACGCATAAAAAATAATTTAACACACTCAACTATATGTGTTTATTCATGTATATATATGTATTGAACAAAAGATAATTCCACCCTTTTGTAATGAAATTACAAATTAGGATGTATTCATGTATTGATAACAGGGTAATGATCCCTTTTAAAATTTTGGCACACAATAACAAAACAAGGTTTTGTTATTGTTTTCCATTATAAATTTGTATTCATGATCACACATAAAATTAGGCTATGAAAGAGAAAAAATTAAATTCATAGATTGACTTAAAAATGTGAAACCTGTAAAAAGGTGAGTGTAAATATGCTTATACATATATATTTATTCATATGAATAAATTTTGTTTTTGATCTAATTAATTTTACAACTTTCAAAACATGAAATCATAGAAAATTTAATACCATTAAAAACATAATTAAATGAAAATAATATTAACATATATTTATAAAATTTTATGTACTTATATATATATATATATATATTGGTTTTTCATAAATAAACAGATAATAAAAATAATCCTTTTGTAAAATATGCGGGTAGGGAACCACCCTTCTTAAAATAATTGAGCATCCTTTAAAAAGAATCTTAAAATCGGTAGAGTATGCCATTTATACAAAACCATATATATAAATGTTAGTATATTAGTTTAGAAAATACTAAAACATCACTTGGAAAACCATTTGAAGTGTTATAAACATCAAAAACATCAATTAAATTCTAGTAAAAAACATTTAGAAAACCTAAAATAGTTTTAGATTGAAAGTTTTATAAAATATTATATACAAAAGGTGTATATATGGGATTTTCATACCTAAAATGAAGTTAAATAAATCCTTACAAGCATTATAAACTTTATAAACATTATTCAATCACTAATATTAATCATTTGAAAACCTAAGTCATATTAGGATTAAAGTCAATATATATATATACAAAAAATGTATATAAGGGTTTATCATAATGAAAATAAATCAAAAAAACATTACATGACTTCAAGTGTGAGGTTGATCCAAGCAGAGGCTGATGAAAAGGTTGGGAAGAAGAAAATGGGTAGAGTTGTGTGTGCAATATGGGTTAATATAAGCTAAATATAAGCATATTTTATATCCTATGGCCCAAAAATAAAATCTAATTTATGAAACCTGAATCTAACCATTTAATAAAATAATAAAAACCATAATCAATGTAAATATTAAATTAATCGACATTTGATAATATATATATTTTCTGGGAAACATACATGGGAATCGAATCGGGTTTGCATTAAACTAATGTGTCCATGGTAGAATTTTTGAAAAAAATGACTGGGTCCAAGGAAAGATTTGAGAGGAACATAGGATACGGAAGAACATTGGAGGAGGAGGAATCCATGGGTTGAGGATCACTAGTTTGAGGGTTCATCAGAGAGGAATATGAAAAAGGCTGGATGGCTCAGAAAATTTTGTCTTGATCGGACTGCTGAGAAAGTGGGTGTGATAAATCAAGAGGATTAATAAGAAGTTGATAAAATGGATGAGTCGAACAGAAACCAACAATGAGGATTATTTTTATGGGATAAAATTTTCATCCCACATTGAAATGGTGTGGACTATGGGACCTCCTTATATGAAATGGTGCACTGGTCATATACTAATAACACACACACACACAGGGGGTCATACAAATAGGTATCCACACGAGCTTTGTCACAAACCCTACCTCGTCCTCCTACGGGCATTATACATGGGCAGGTTCATGCGCTTAGCCCTCACCATGCACGGCTCGTGCACAACTCAGTATGAACCATGCATTCCCTCATCCTGACTTGGCCTAACTTCGGTTGCCTTTGTGAGATTCCCACTGACCATGAGGACTTGTCCTTCAAGGCGGTCCTCAGTCAAATGGCATACCCACCATGTTTTTATCAAAAATTTATTAAACAAAAATATTTATGAAAAAAACATATATATTAAATTTATTATATATAAAAACATTCTTTCTCATTGTTAAACAAAGTTATAATATCATTTTTTTTCATAAGTTTGTATTAATTTTAGATTTTAAACATTATAATTTCAAAATATAAAAATAAAATACAACTTCAATAAAAAACACGTCACAATTTAAAAAAATATATAAGTTTAAAATATTTAAAGCATTTGAAAACATTTGAAACACTTAATGACATTATAAAGGTTTTATAAAAATACCAAAGGTCACATGTTTCTGAACTCCAATGGCTATTACTAGAAAATAACGGTCATATTTATCTTCAGTGATTACAAGGGCCTTATAAATAAATTTTTAGGGTATTTCAAATATTCAAACCATTTTTGATTATAAGGATGGTGATCTACCCTCTCATAATAAATAGTACTTTTTTCATATTACTTTCCATAATGGTTTTCATTATGACATACTCCAGAGATGTTCACTACTTATTTGTTCTAGTGGTTATGCTTGGTGGTCTTTTGGTAATCCTGATAGATATTTTAATAGGTATTTTAGGTTTTCTATGGTCTTTCAGCCTTACTGTAATGTAAAGTTGCAGTAATTTTATAAATAAAAGTTTCTCTTTTCATATGATATTTTTTTAATTCATTTTATTTTAATTTCATTACATACACCAAAAATTATAATTCTTATGAAAAAATATCATTTATTTCAAAGATACATTATGGTTTCGGGGTGTCACATTATTCCCCCCTCAAAAGAATTATGTCCCCGCAATTCGATCATACTCTCACAGTATAACGGGAATTCACCTTCTAACATCCACCTCGATGTCCATAAATAACCAACTTAGGTATTATTAATTAACAAAAAGAATGGGAAAATTTTACTTTATACCTTCCCCAGTTCCAACAGTGTCGTAAATTTTCCATGTTCCTTCCGGTTAAACGAATACCTAGTACAATTTAAAATTCCTTGATTTCTTTGGTCTAGATGCAGTATGAGAAACATGGGTCAAACTCATGTACACAGCTATAGTATCTCAATAGAGTGTCATGTGGGGTGTAAAGTTGGGAGACATTGGAAAGGAATTAATGTCTATAAAATAAACAAAAAGGATCAACCTATAAAATTTCAAAGTCTCTAACTTGGCCATATAGACCATAGGACAATATTTGACATAGATATGTTGTACGAAGGTCACCCTCTATTGAAGATTTTTGTAAGTCCCCCAGCTATATAAAATTGTTGTCTAGCGTGAAACATCTAAAGAGTCCCTCAAATTACTTTCCTCGATGTGCGTAGAATGGGAGTTGAGCATGCACCATGAGTAACTAAACAAATCTTGATCTGAAATGGAGGTGAAGTATACTAGGAGTGTTGGATATGTGGTAAAGATATTTTCAAGTAAAACGATGTTTTCCAAAGATCTCAAAGAAATCTAAATATGTTTTGACAATTATGGTTTCTATTATCTTTGTAGGAAGAGGAAAAATATTTTTTTTGGTTCTCGCATCTTGCATCTAAAAATTTTAAGAAAATGTACTACTCAGCAAAGAAAAGAAAAATCTTTAGTTTTGTTTTAATTTTTTATAATTACCCTGACTGTTCCTCTAATACTGATTGTAACACCCCAACCATAGAAACATGAATCTAATTTTTAAAACATGGTGTGTAATTATTTTTTATAAAAATATGCTGAAAAAATTACACATCACATCTCATCACATAGGATCTCCCTGGTCTAGGTTCTGGAAAACCATATACAACTGATACGTTTCTTTAAAACTATACAAGATAAACTCTAAAGTCCTACCACCACATAGAATAACTCAAATCTGTAAAATCTACTAATCCTATAAAAATAAATTAAAAATATAGGGTGAGAATTTAAAATTCTCAGTAATGGGTTTTAAAAGAAACCATTAAGAGATAATTTTTCTTTAAAATATTTCTTTAAAAAATATTCATTAAAAACATGAAATTAATATATCACATAGCATGACATCACCATTTTCTTGAGAGGCACTAAAACACTTTTTAGGATATGTCATTCTCAAAATTTCTAAACTTATTTAGGAGTTATTAATATAATGCAATAAAAAATATGAACATACATGAACAAAAATTCATTTAGTTTCACTTATAAGTAAGATAATGACTATACTTAATTATGTATGACATGTCGGGTGTGCGGATATTGTTTGGCACATGAAATTTTACTTGTTTCTTTTTGCACAAAAAACAACATCAAAACACATATATGAAAACCATGAAATGATAGATAAATTCTTAACCATTGTTTGTGGATTGGAAATGAATAATTAACACTAATTAATAAATGACATACACAAATATAAAATAGTATTCCAGGGACACATGAAAATGTACAACAGATTAATACATGTTCATAAGAGAATGATTCTTAACCACGGTTATTCTACTAGTCAAATAATCACATTGACTATCATCTACTAGAATCATTATGATGTAATTCATAATGTAGGACATCATAAACATTATTTTAAGGTCTCATGCCAAGACTATACGTAATTATTTTGTCAAGGATTTGTTCCAATACCTAGTTTTTCTGGTGATACATATCGATGCATCGAGAGGCTATAGCAGGTATCACCCATTATATAATAAGTAATATATATTCCGCATGTGTCTACTAATAATATATCTTTAAATCAAAGTGTCCCATACCACTTTGATTTATTTTAATCTTTATCATAGTTGAAACAAATTCATTAAACAAACCAAAGTTTCCCATACCACATTGATTCATTTTAATCTTATTAATAGATGAAATAAATTCATTAAATGATCCCATGTTTTCCATAACACCTTTCAAGGTTTAGTTCCTAATCCATATATTATAATAAAAGATATATCCAAAACATTAAATATCTATATATATTCAGAAATATAGTTAATCATGCAATAAATGTAAACTTCAATCTAAAAATTACATGGTTTGTCTGTTATACATTAGGCCATGTCTATATCAAATTTATCAATGACATGTATGTACAAATAGACACACTTTTGCATATGTGATTATAACCAATGCACATATAATTTTAGATTGTTTAGGTTTGTCACATAAAATAGTGACTCATAAATTCAAAACTGTGGTTTCGTGAAAGTAAACATTTTGTATGAAAAATACCTGTTTTTTTATTTAAGATAATTATCATTCGTGTTTAAACCTTACACTGATAAATGGGGGTTTCAATCAAATTAAGACATAAAAATTAATAATTAATAGTATTCATTGTGAAAGATTCATCACAAATTAAAATATAATATTAATAAATGTAAACCATTCATTTCATGTGTGATGTTGATGCATAAGAAAATAATTTAACACCCTTCATTATATGTGTTTATGAATGTATATATATGTATTAAAAAATGATAAATCGAACCTTTCATCCTAAAATTATAAATTAAGATATATGCATGTAATGATTACGAGGTAATGATCCCTATGAAAATTTTGGGAAAACAATAACAAAACAAGGTTTTATTATTTCTCTTCATTATAAATTAGTATTCATGCTCACACATACGATTAGGTCATGTAATCAAAAACATTTAATTAATGGTTTGACTTAAAAATATAAAACATGTAAAAGGGTGGGAATAAATCTATTTATACATATATATTTATGCCTAAACATAAATTTTATTTTTGATCTATTCAATTGTAAAACTTTCAACACATTATATCATAAAAAAGATAATACCACTAAAAACTTCTTTAAATCAAAACAAGATTGACATATATTTAAGAAATTGTACATACTTATATATTTATTCGTTTTTCATAAATAAATATAGAATCAAAAGCATCCCTATGTAAAATATGAGGGTAGGGAAACACTTTTTTTTAATAATTGTTCATCCTTTAAAAATAAAATTAAAATATGATTAGCATGACATTTATACAAAATTGTTTGTAAAAATATAAATATATGAATTTAGAAAACACCAAAAACATCACTCAAAATCCTTTTCAAGTGTTAGAAACAACATAAACATCAATTAAATACTGGTAATCAACATTTAGAAAACCTGAAATATTTTAGGATTGCAATTTGTATAAAACTGTATATACACAAAGTGTATATATGGTATTATCATAACTAAAATCATGTTTAATAAATCCTTACAAGAATTATATACTTCAAACACATTAGTTAATCACTAATAATAATCATATGTAAACCTAAATCATATTAGGGTTAAAATCTATATATATATATATATAACAGTATATACACAAAAATGTATATAAGGGTTTTTTATAATGAAAACAAGGAAAACCAAATCCTTACTTGACTTCAAGGGTGAGGTTGAGCTGAGAAGAGGATGACAGAAGGTTGGGGAGAATAAAATGGGTATGGTTGTGTGTGAAAGATTGGTTAATATTTGGTAAATATATATATTACATCATATAGCCCAAACATAAAATCTACTTTAAAAAACCTGAAACTAACCATTTCTTATAAGAACAAAAATAATAATAAATGTAAATCATAAATAAATCAGTCGTTCAATAATATATATATATATATATTATGGGAGAGTTACATGGGAATATAATGGGGTTTCATTAAACTAATGCACCCATGGTAGACTTGTGGAAAATAAAAATGACTCGGTTTGAGGAGAGTGATGGGCGGGTCACGGGATGAGGAAGAATAATGGAGGAGGTGGAATCTGTGGGTTGAGGATCACGATTTTGAGGGTTTATCGGAGAAGAATAGGAAAAGGTATGGATAGCTCGGATTATCTCGGCTAGATTAGACTGTTCTAGGAGTGGTCGTGGTTAATCGAGCAGCTTAATAGAGGCAGACAACTAGGATGATGTGAGGAGAAATGAATTGCCAAGATTATTTTCTTGGGTAAAAATTGTCATCCCACATTGAAATGGTAGGGACTTTGGGACTTCCTTATAAGCGATGGTGCTCCAACCATTTTCCAATAACACACGCACCCACATAGGGGTTCCTAAGCTGAGGATCCACTCGAAATTTGGCCCAAACCCTACATCACACCCCTGCGGGCTGTATACATAGGCATGTGCACATGATTATCCCACACCATGCACAGCTTGTGCACACCTCGTCATGCACCATGCATATGCTCATCCTGACTTGGCCTGACTTTGGTTGGATTTATGAGATGACCACTAAACTTCAGGACTTGGCCTTCAAGGCTGTCCTGAGTCAGATGGGGTAATCACCATATTTTTTTCAAAAATTAATTAAACACAAATATGTAAGAAAAACAGAACATATATATTAATTTCGTTATATATAAAAACATTCTCACTCATAGTTAAAAAAATTCTAAATGTCGTTATTTTGATAATTTTTTATTCATTTTGATTTTTAATACATAATAATTTCAACATCTAAATATAAAATACAACATCAATTAAACCCATGTCTTCATTTAACTAATGATATAACTTTAAAATTTTTAAATCATTTTAAAAAATTTGAAATACTTAATGAAATTATAAATGTTTTATAAAAATACCAATCGTCTCTTGTTTCTGAACTCCAACAGCTATGAGGAGAAATTAATGGTCATATTTATCTTCAATGGTTACAATTACCTTAAAATAAATGTTTAGGGTGTTTCAAAACATGAAATGATATTCGATTATAAGGATGGTTCTCTACATTACCTTGATGATTAGTACTTTTTCCATAGTACTTTCCATAATGTTTTTCATTATGAAAAACTCGAGGGATGTTCACTACTTAATTGGTCTAGTTGTTTTTCTTGGTCAACTTCTGGTAATTCTGATAGGCCTTATAATAGGTATTTTAAGATCTTTATGGTCTTTTGGCCTTATTGTAATGTAAAGTTTCAGTGATTTAATGATTAAATGTTTCTATTTTCATTCTGTATGTTTTTAATTCATTTCATTTGAATTTACTTACTTTCACAAAAAATAATAATTTATATTAAAAAAAATTCATTTATTTCAATGATACATTATGGGTTTGTGGAATCATATAATTGAATTTGGAATAATTGATTCCACAATTTAAATATACATAATTTATATTATCCAGTAAGGTGAACTTAATTTTTTTCCAATATGAATAGTAAAATTTTTCAAAATTAATTACATAGTTAAGATAAGTACTAATTTATTAGGGGTTAAAATATAATGAAAATGGTTATAAATGACCAAGAATATTGTTTAAAACTCATTTAATAGAATTTTTTAGACCTTATAACCTATTAGGGTTGGTAATAACCAATTTTTTAGGCCTTTTTCATGATAAAAACGTGGGGGTAATTGAATATTTTCATAAAAATCATGTGTGTTCTCTCCCCCACTTATAAAAGGCCACACCCTCTCCTTTCATCTTCACACATAAAAATCCATTTATTTTGTAAAAACCTAAACAAATTACTTACATAATCACCTAAAAAAATTTAATAACCCTTTCATATATCATAAAGAAAACCTGAAAGTATTTTGGTGAAAACCTAAAACCTCCTTTGGTATGAACTGAGGCATCCCAAACCCAAACTCCTGAATAAAGTTATAAAAAAATATAGTTTTCACAGTGTATTTAATATGAATCCAAAATTACAACATATTTCACACAAAATATAATGTTTAAAATTAAATTACCTTTTTTGTTTCAGAGTTTATGAAATAGATTTAACTATTAGAACTCATGTTTTATATATTCAATGGACATTTTTTCACTATATAATCAATTAATTAATCCATATAGAGTCTTAAACATATCCCATAAATCCTTCATAGAAGATACTCTTCAAGAGATATCTTACATATTAATTTTCTTCATAACCTAGGGAAATAGAAACATAAGAATGGGTGAGTTCAAACACTCGGTTTTGTAAAAAATAGGTGATCACAATCAATGATAATAATTGGGAATGTGCGTATAAATAAGATACTTAATAAAATACTAGTCAAAAAATATATCATAAAACATGGAACAAGGCATGGCATAACATAATACATGAATAAAAAGAGTGTGGAAACATGATTAAAGGAACATGATCCAAGACAGTATAACATAAAAAATTACTCAGCATAAAAATATAGAACAAACATTGGTATAGGGAATATTAATATTTTGATACATTCCATGAGAGAATATTATATGAAAATGGGACATATTTAAAATATAGTACATATATTATAATAGGTAACATTACTTTCATGATCAAAACTGTCACGACCCGTCCTCGGTGCTCGTGTCGTGACTACCCCAAGCCCGCCTTCCATAGGCCAGGGGCTGGAGACTAGCACCAAAGGCATAAATCCATAAGTTGGGAAGGAATTTCCATTACAAATTTTAATCACACGCAACAGAGTATGCAACTGGAAGTAAAACACGAAGTAAAACTATATACACAAGATGTGATGGAAAGAAAAAGAGGCCGAAAATACAAACCCAACAGTAAAGTACAAGTTCAACTGAAAGAAAGTACAACTGAAAAAGGGACACATGACTAAAAAGTAAAGAGTTGCTTCTGGATCATCCTCTGGGGTTCCTACCTAAAGGGTAGGTACAGATGGCCACCTCAGCACTCCACGGCTGTCAGAATCCTTTGTGTACAGACTTGTCTACAGGTCCACCTCTCAGTACAGTCCAGTCCTGGCACTCTTGGCCTCCGTCATCATTGTTCGTCGTCTTCATCTAACACAACGAGGTGGGGGAATATCCCGTGTAGGGGTGAGTATAACAATACTCAGTAGGGACCCCGAGACCCTCAAGTTCTCAAAATATCCAACAAGGATAAACCAAAAAGTAAGGATTCAATGGATAATCCATACTTCGGTTTATTCCCATACATATACCTAAGTTATCTAGTAACCCATCTCAATCATGAGGAAACACAAAAGTCATTGACTCAGCTCAAACAATAATTTTCATTATCGAAACCGCAGTTGCTGGAGAACTCCTCCTCTGTCAAGAACAGTGGGCTTAATGCGACACCAAGGCGTTTCTCACTAATCTTGAACTGCTGAGGTACTCCTCCTGTCGAGTACCACGGGTCTGCTGCCCCACTTCCAGGCGCTCTTCCGTTGTGGGTCTACCGCCAACTACCAGGCCCTCCCCCTAATAGCCTGCAGAGGTACTCCTCCTATCAAGTACCGTGGTTCTATCGCCAACTACCAGGAACTCCTCCACCATGGGTCTTCCACCAACTACCAGGCACTCCCCACTGGGCTAGTCGAATTGGTCAAGCAGTCGTCAGGTCTGTCAGCTGATAGGTCTCTGCACTCTGTCTGCTCGTCACTGGAAGGATCCACTCCACGATCTATTAGGAAATACTCTAACTATTTGTGAATTTCCATGAATAAGTATCTCAAAGGTCCGCCACGTCATAGGGGTATCAACGCAATAGATGGCGCATCAATCGGATGCCCGGTCTGTGAGGTATTAGCCTTTTAGTGTCGGGGCCCGGTTGGTTTCGTGTACGAACCCACATGACCGTATATCAACTATACCCCGAGCTTTCATGAGGTATTCTCAAAGGTAAAGCTTCATTCCAATAATATATGTGTATCATACGGTTCATCAAACAGACGCCCATAGACCAAGATATGGACGAAAATGTTTAATCGGGCTATAGAGGGTCTGGGTCCGGTCCGACCCAGTCGGACCGACCCTGCCCGACCCGGTCTGAACCGGGGACATACCCGGTCCGCGGGACCGACCCGGTCTGAGGAAACAGCCAGGCTCGAAGGGGAGGCCCGGCTTGAAGGCAGCCCTGCCCGAGGGAGGCCCGGCCCGAGGGTGGACCGGCTGAGGGCGGCCCGGGTCAGCGGCGGCCCAGCTCGCTAGCCCGTGTGGCCCGGCTGGACAAGCTATAGGGGGGTGCTGTGCCCCCTGGTTTCCGAAGGAACTGAAACTAGGTGCCAGTTCGGTGAACGGTGGGACCCGAGAGGTCCTGCCTATAGCATGCACCGGCGGCCGGCTCAGCCGGACGCCCAGATTCCTCCACCACGGTGTGACAACGTCGCGGTACTACTGGCCTCCGCGTGGCACGACGGCGTTGCGCCTCTTCTGTCGTGGCCCAGCCTGGCTACGGCCTCCCGCTCCTTCATGATGCGTGTCAGCGCCACGCTCGTCGTCTGACCGCCACGGCCCTCTTGGCCCCGGCTCTTTCTTATAGGGTGATGCGATAGCACTGCGCCCCATCGGCACCGCCATGGCCCACCTAAACGCAGCTCGGTTCTCTATGTGGCACGGTGGTGTCGCGCCCTTGTGGTGACCCGGCTGCCTTGCGCCGCAGGCTTCTTCGCAGCCGGCTCGTTGTCGGTCACCGCGTGTACTACCTCCATTGTCATCAAACAAGAACAAACTAAAGGGGAGGGTCAGTCCCTGTTCTTGCGGTCCGAGACCTCCTCATCATGACAAACCATAATTCAGAAATTTGAATGATGAAGAATGGAGGTTTATACTCATATAAAAATTAACTCAAATCCCCTACCTCGAGTTCGGTGATGTTGACGAGGTCGCGGGAAGGTGGCGTCATTTCGTCAATGTCGGAGGAGGAAGAGGGTACTCATCTTTGGCGGACGAGAATTCGAAGGTGACAAAGTCGAAGACAACGTCGGCGTTCTTCGTGGGCATTGCTTCCCTTTCTTTCCCCGTTTGAAGAAGGAAGAAGATGACGTCGTTCTACGTTGAAGACAAAAGGCTCCTCCCTAGATCTCCCCATTCTCTATTCCACCTTAGAATAATGCCCAACAAAATAAAATAATAGGTTTGACTATTATTTTATTGTTGGCATGAATTTAAAAAGTTTTAAAATTAATTAATTTATGTCACTAATTTAATGGGTGAAGTTGGCATAATTAATTGGGGGAGGAAGGTGAAGAATTTCAAAGGTTTCCCCCACTTTATGGAGAGTTACAAGGGGGTTAATGCTCGTGTGGGCCCCACCCCTTTGATTGCAAGAGAGGTTAAAACTTAGGGTGGGCCCCACCAAATAATATCCTCCCAATGGAGGTTATGTGTAGGTGGGACCCACATCTAACCTCCCTTTGGAGGTTTTAACCACCTCATATAAAAATAAGTACACCTTATTTTTATTTTATTTAATTAAAAACCCCCAAAACATTCTTCCATTTTCTTCTGAACACAACTGCAGTGAAGGTCTCACTAAGCAATCAACGACGCTGCGAGTTCAACGGTGCCATCATATTTAAATTTTGAGCACGGGTTCAAAAGTTATAAAATCTCGAACGTACGTTTACTGAACATACCCGAACAAAACATTAGAATTTGATTCCGGGCACACCAGGACTAGGAATCAAGTGCCGTCGGAAATTGCGGACTTGTTAAATTCCCATGAAATTAAGAAAAAAAATTCCCACGGAAATTGCGGGTCATTACATTCTCCCCACCTCAGGGCTTCACGTCCCCGTAAGCTACAACTCTAACTAAGGGAACAAATGGGGGTACTGAGCACACATCTAAGCCTCCCGCTCCCATGTGTTCTCCTGGAGGTTCCCGTGCTGTCAACGAACATGCACCAGAGGTATCGACCATCCATATAGCAATCACTCCTGTCGATCCTCAATCTCTATCAGAACATCCTTGAAAGTCGCCTTATAATCAATATCCAGCTCCCCATGGTCAATAATGTGGGATGGGTCATGCATGTTTCTTCTCAGCTGAGATACGTGGAAGACATCATGCACTTGGTGCAACTGAGGTGGAAGAGCTAAGCGGTAAGCCACCTCACCTACTCTATTGAAGACCTGGAAAGATCCTATGAACCACAGAGATAACTTTCCACCTCGACCAAATCTCTGCAAAACTCGTCAAAGTGAGACCCGTAGAATGACGTGGTCACCATCCTTGAACTCCAGAGGTCTCCTTCTCCTATCAGCATACAAATTATGTATGCTCTGTACATTCTTCATCCTCTCCTGGATGATCTGCACCTTCTCTGTGGTAGTGACCTAAACTGTCGTTGAAGTCGGTCAAAGTTTAAAATTTATATTCCTACTAACTACTGTATATGTGGCAAGCAGGGTCGAACCCACAGGGAAGACTATTTTGGCCACTACTTTCTAAAAAAAAACTCAGTAAGCTCCATTGTTGTCAGCTGTGGAGTAGTTTTCTTATTTTTTTTATATCTTTTAAATTTTTTTATGATTTTATAATCTGCAACGTAAAACTACAATTCCCTTGAAAAACTCGTTCTACCGTCACTAAAACAGAATACAACTGAAAGAAAAAATGCAATGAAGAAAATAAGATGCTGATAAAAGACAACATTAAAGAATGCTCGGGGTTCATTCTAGTCTACTGGTTTAAATTGTTTTTCCTTTTCATGTAAAAGTACTGCTTAGTACCACTAAAAAGAGACAACTTACTTCCCTCGCCAGGAGTTAAGTTGTCGAAATTGTTCAACTTAGAGTTCGCCACTCCAAGAAGTCCAACTTCAGAAAAATGAATTAAAAGAACATCAATACAAACTCGCCGTAAGTACTGAAGTTTTCATTACAAGCTGATTATTTAAAAGGTGATTCCATAATCGAACTCGCCGAATGATTACAGAGTTCATAAAATTTAAGTGCATGTGGTACAAAGCAGATGAATGAAATTAGATTTGATCTCGCCGATCAAATCTAATCACAGAAGAATTGGTTAATGAGAAGGAAGAAAAAGATGCCAGTAGAGCTAGAACTTTCCCCGAACTAAGAGACTTAGCTAACTATACTATTCATTATCACAGCAGTCATAGGAAACAATTCAGAAACAGAGTAAAAAAGTTTAAATCGTGAGGGAGAAGGAACTCCCTAAAAATGCTCTGCTCCTAAGTTCCTGGACTGCACTGCTCAGCATTGTTCCTCGATCGTCTCTCCACCAGTAAGTGCATGAATGCCTCCGTCCATGAATGTGTCGTCTTTTTAATCCGAATGGAAAAACCCCAAAAACGCTGCTTCATGTGCTTAAATACTCTCTGTCATCCACTACATGTCACCGCATGATTCCACCGACTTCATGTTTTACTCACGAACGCACCGCACGTGTGCGTTTTTTCGTGACCGACACGTCGCGCAATCTTTTCCCACGTAACTAACTTCGGTAAAGTTAGTTGTATGTACCTGGACTTGTTTCCACCTCTTGAATGAACCTGAACACGATAAGTATAATAAATCAATTAAAACTCAAAGGAAAAAAACAATTGTTAAAAAGTTAACTTAAGTTAAATAGAAAATATCGTAGATGATAAATATTATTTACCTTAATATTATAATGGTAATAAATTATTAAAAAGTTATTAATTTAATTACGTTAGTAAAATAATTACTAAGTTATTAATTTCATTATTTTTAACTAAATTATTAAAACTGACAACATGTATAAATAAATAATTAGATTAAAACTTAAGATTTAATAATTTATTTATTACTATTAAACAAATTAATTTTTAAATTAATTAGTTAATTAGTTAATTTTTACTTGAGTAATTAAAATTATTACATAAGTTTTAAATATTTTTAAATTAACAAGAATGTTTTATAATTTATTTATAATTATTATTAATTATATATTTATACTATTAAGAGTAAATTGATTAATTATTAAAACTTATTATTAAGTTAGTTTTAAATTTTAATTTACGATTTGTCTTTTATTAATATCATAATTGTTTAAGTTTATTACTTTTATAAATTTTATTCTATTCATTTGACCTATTAAAAGTTACTTTTTACTTTAATTTCTGTTTTCTTTTGCTTTTTCTTTTCTTTTCATTTTTACTTTACTTTTATTACTATTTTTATTTATTTTTTTAATTTAATACTCTCTTCTCCTCCCCCAAATCGGCGCACAGCAGGGGGAGGGTTTTGTCTTCCTCCTCTGCTTCAGCACAACGGCGCATAAATCCGACTTCAGCAAGACTTCGGATTCGGCTCCCCCTTGCTCCTACGTGACCTCCTACTCCTGCATCAGCGACGCGGAACCCCGACCTTCAGCGGCTCGAGTGCGACGCAGGAGCCTTCTCTTCCACACGCATGGTGGCGCGGCACTCCAGCAGCTCGCAGCTCCAGCAGCATGCGGACAGCAACGAACAAGGGCTTTGGCAACTTAACCTCTCCTTGGCGGAAAGCAACAACAGCGGTTAGACGACAGTTCTCCCTGGAAACTAAATTTCAGTGGTGGAAAGGAGCATCTTCAGCTCAAGGTGGAAGACAACAGCATCTTCACACCAGCTCAGAGCACTTCCAGCGGCAGCCAGCAACTCTTCTCAGCGGCGTACCGGGTCCGAGCTCAAGTGGCGGGTTGATGTACGAAAGCTATTGCTAGCAGAAAAAGAAATAACAGTGAGAGGAGATAAATCTATCAGTGCGTGGGTAAGACCGAAAAAGGAAACGGATCGGTGAGTGGGGGATCGGTGAGTGGGTACAATCGGTGAGTCGCAAGGATGAAGGTTCGGTGAGTGAAAATGAGAAGAAAAATTCCTGACGGTGAGGTTAGAGAGATGAAGTAGGGGACGTGACCTATCGGTGTGGGGGAAAGAAATGAGGGCTATCAGTGAGGATGCTTAAACAGTGAGAGTGAGGTCACAGTGAGGCTGGAAAAACGGTGGGGTGGGCAGTGAGAAGCAGGGGGTCACTGTTAACCTAACAGTGAGGTATTAAAAAGGGTGTGCTTATGGTCACTGTTAGAATAAATAAAAGGTTACTGTTAAGACAAAGGGTCACCGTTACAAAATAAAAGAAGATGCTACCGGTGCCAATACGGTCACTGGTATACAACTAAGTGACAGTGAGGTGGTGTGGGGATTGTCTAACAGTGAGAGAGCTACTGACAGAGGGAAATAAAAGGAGACACTGCGCAACAGTGAGGTGGTCACTGTTAGGTAAAACTGTGAAGCGGGATTCGCTGTTAGAAATTAAAAACCAAGACTTTGCCACAAATAAAATTAAAATAATCACTGTTACTAAATTAAAATAAAAGGGTCACTTTTATTAAAATAAATTAAGAAAAGTGGAACAACGGCACAACAGTGAGGTGCATGGCACGCAGTCTAATGGTAAGGCGGTTACCGCTAGTTAAATTCTACATCACCAGTAGACTAAAACAAAAAGAAAATGAATAAATATTTAAACTTCATACATAAAACAATATAATTAATGTTTAATAACTCTTAATTAATTAATTAATTAACTATTTTAACACATATAATTAAAAGAGAACTATTTAAATTAATTAAAAACACAAATTATTTACTTAAATGACTAGCAGGTGATTAAACACATAAAATAATAAAATTAACCTATTCTAATGTAACTTAATTAAAAGATTAAATAATAAAATAAAGTCTAAGTTAATTAAATTGAATTACATAGATAAAATAATTGTTTATAATAAATATTAACTATTATAAAGTTAAGCAGATTTAAATTAACCAAACTAAATAAGACATAATTAGAGTTGAATAGTTTAGTAAGATTAAACTTATCAATTTAAAGACTAAAAAATACATAATTAACTATAAAAAAATGATTAATTAACATTTTTAGTGATAAAATTACAAAAGTGAAAATATTAATTAAAAAGTGTCAAAATAATTAATTAAATTGATAAAAATTAAATAAAAGATGTGGCAAAACTATGTTAAAATAGAGCCACATCAAATTCCCCCACACTTAAACATTGTTTGTCCTCAAACAATCCCATGTTTTATTCTCTTTAAAAAAATGTGAAATATACAAATCAGCAATGTTCGGAGAAGTTTCAACAGAGGACTCAAAAAGTGTGCTTAGGCTATTGAACACATACCTCAAATAAAGTCTCGCCTAGAACCACTACTCAAAGGGAACTCAAGTAAACCATGAATCATCCATAAATGAAGGTGTCCTGCTTCATAAATGACTCTGCCTAGTGACTTACTTCAATTCAAGCTCAATTTCTAAATTCAAGAGTGATAAAAGGTAAAATGAAAGTGGAATCAAAACCTTAACAAAAGGAACTTTGTACTTTGACTAATACCCTTGGTTCCAAAATTAAAACATAGATACTTTTTTTTGAAATCACTTTATTGATACAACCCAAATGACTCCCATATAAACCAGTTGTCCCCCTCTTCATCTGGAGTTCATCATTCCCCTCACCTTAATGAATTCATTTTTGACCTTAGACACTTTATTTATTTTTCCCAAGCCATGTAATTTGTGCCAAGCACTGTGCAATGCACTTATTCAGAGTGTACAGAGGGCTTATAGTAAACAGAAACGCACCCAGCATCTAAGGTCTCAGAGATTCACCGTGGGATCCCAGATGCCCAGTATTACTCCAGTTTCAAAAGATTTATATAGAAACCATTTACATTTACTCAATAAAAATGATCATTTTTATAAATTAACAGAATGAAAAGGCTCCTCAGATAAAAGTCAAACTTCCAGTACCTAAAATTATGATCTTAAATCCACTAAAAGATTTCCCATATCACTCTCAAAAGAAGTTCCTAACCAAAATTCATTAAACCACTAAACAATTCCACTCAGCAATCATCAACCAACACTCATTTCAGACTCAAAGCAAGACTCAACTTCCAATCAAGCACCATCCTAAGGCAAGACTCATTTGAGTGCAGTGTAAAGACTAAAATTGTGAAGAATTTTTTTTTTTGAAAAATTTTGACCATTTTTTTGACAAAAAGATTAAAAGCAGTGGGAATTGATGAGCATTACAATTAAACACAGTTTATCACAGTCAATAATTGACCCCCTCCCCCACACTTAAAAACCAACTTTGTCCCCAAAGTTGAATTCTAAATATGGAGAAGAACAATTAATCAATTTAAGGTTCAAAATAGATTTTCAATTTAGTAGATTATATGAAATATATAAAGGTCTCAATGAAGTTCAAAATTTTATTTTGCCACAATGAATAACTTACAGCAGGTTCATATCCAGACACACATTAAAGTGACAAATATTTTCATTAAAGCTCAAAAGAATTATATAACGTGTGGGTGCACAATTAATTGGGTGTAAGCATTTTAACAGATTAGTTCAATAAAATGTTCAATATAGCAGATAAAGTTCATGCTAAACACCTCAACGAAATAAGCAGACTCAAATGATCAGCAGCATGTACTCCCCCCCACACTTAGTTTCATGTAGTGAAAATGTTTTATCACAATGCAATTCAGTTTTTTTTAAATCAAGGAGGATCATGCAGATTTTTAATTCATTAGTTACACGACATATAGCAGAATCTTATAATACAAGCAGAATTTTAAGCAAGCAGAATTTTAAGCAAAAACAAAATTTTAATAACCAAAACAGGAGCAGAAAAATAAGTGCAACAAGTTGAAGTACTTCCCTGACTAATCTCTTGTCCAAAAATGACCATGGGAATTCCACTCCTTAGATGACAGAAGCAGCATTCCTAAAAACACAGAGTATATAGACCAGGAACAATTATCCAGCAAAAACAGAGCATATATAAGCATACAAAGCAGCACTTTATTCAAAGTAAAATAAGAACAGAACAAAAGTAAAAACAAAGAAAGAGCATGGGTTGACTCCCATGAAGCACTGAATTTAAAAGTCTTCAGTTAGACTTTATTTAATCACAATTTTTTATTTATTAACAAAACACAAACCATGGGTTGCCTCCCATGCAGCGCTAGGTTTAAAGTCTCCAGCCAGACTTCATTCAAGAACAGTGAAAGCAGCCAAACCCTTTGGCTGCCCCTCAAAATAGAGTTTCAGTCTTTTCCCATTAACCAACATGGGTTTATTCTCTTCACCAACTATTTCCACAGCTCCATTCTTCAGAACTCTCACAACAGTAAACGGTCCAGACCACTTAGACTTCAACTTCCCAGGAAAAAGTTTAAGTCTAGAATTAAAGAGGAGAACCTTCTGTCCAGATTTGAACTCTTTAGTTTGAATGATAGAATCATGAAAAATTTTAGTTCTCTCTTTATAAATCCTTGAATTATCATAACTCTCTCTCCTAATCTCATCAAGTTCACTCAACTCAAGCAATCTCCTCTCACCAGCACTCTTAAATTCAAAGTTCAGAGCCTTAACTGCCCAATATGACTTATGTTGCAACTCCACAGGTAAATGACAACATTTCCCAAACAACAGCCTGTAAGGAGACATACCTATTGGGGTCTTAAAAGCAGTTCTATATGCCCATAAAGCTTCATCCAGTTTAAGAGACCAGTCTTTCCTAAAGTTTGACACAGTTTTCTCAAGAATTTGTTTTAGTTCTCTGTTAGAAATTTCCACTTGTCCACTGGACTGTGGATGATATGGAGTACCAGTTTTGTGAACACAACCATATTTTTCCATCAAATATTTAAACTTGTAATTCTTAAAATGTGTTCCATTATCAGTAATAAAAGCTCTTGGTACTCCAAATCTTGAAAAGATATTCTTTTTCACAAATTTTATCACACTATTTGCTTGATTGTTGGGCAGAGCTACTGCCTCAACCCACTTTGACACATAATCTACAGCAACAAGAATATACTCATTCCCATGAGATGATGGAAATGGACCCATGAAATCTAATCCCCAAACATCAAAAATTTCTACCTCCAAAATACCCTTCTGGGGTAACTCCTGTTTCCTACCCACATTACCCAGCCTCTGACACCTATCACACCGAACCACAAAACTCCTAGAATCCTTAAAGAGGGTAGGCCAATAGAAACCAGATTGTAGGACTTTTTGAGCGGTCCTCTCACCCCCATGGTGACCCCCCCAAGGTGAAGAATGACAACTTTCAAGAATAGAAAACATCTCTTCCTCAGGTACACATCTTCTAAGAATACCATCAGCACACCTCCTAAACAATAAGGGATCATCCCACAGATAATATTTAAGCTCAGAAATGAATTTCTTTCTTTGATTATTAGACAGATTTTTGGGAATGACACCTACTGCCAAGAAGTTGGCAAAATCTGCAAACCAAGTAGATTGCCTGACTGAAACAGTGAGTAGTTTTTCATCAGGAAAGGAAGAGTTAATCTCCCTATGATTTTCAGATTCAAGTTGAGTAACAGGAAGCCTAGATAAATGATCAGCAACTAAGTTTTCAGCTCCCTGCTTATCCCTAATCTCTAAGTCAAACTCTTGTAACAATAAGATCCATCTAATCAGCCTGGGTTTAGTTTCCTTTTTAGACAGCAAGTATTTTAAAGCAGAATGATCAGTGAAAATTATGACTTTTGAACCTAACAAATATTGTCTAAACTTTTCCAGAGCAAAAACAACAGCTAACAACTCTTTCTCAGTGGTAGTATAATTCTTTTGAGCATCATCTAGCAATCTACTAGCATAGTATACCACATGCAATCTCTTATCCCTCCTCTGTCCAAGGACAGCACCTACAGCCATGTCACTAGCATCACACATAAGTTCGAATGGTAGTTTCCAATCAGGTGCAGTGATGATAGGTGATGTAGTGAGTTTCTCCTTAAGCAGATTAAATGATTTCAAGCAGTTTTCATTAAAATTGAAAAGCGCATCCTTTACCAATAAAGAACACAAGGGCTTAGTGATTTTAGAAAAATCCTTTATGAATCTCCGGTAGAAACCAGCATGCCCTAGAAAACTCCTAACACCCTTAACATTAACAGGAGGCGGCAGTTTTTGAATAACTTTTATCTTCGCAGTATCAACTTCTAAACCTATCTTTGACACTTTATGACCTAGCACAATACCTTCAGTAACCATGAACTGGCATTTCTCCCAATTTAGCACAAGATTGGTTTCAATACATCTCTCTAAGACTAACTCAAGATTTCCTAAGCAAGTATCAAAAGTACTCCCCACTATAGAAAAGTCATCCATGAAAACATCAATGATTCTCTCGATCATATCAGAAAAGATAGCCATCATACACCTTTGAAAGGTGGCTGGAGCTCCACACAACCCAAAGGGAATTCGCCGGTAAGCAAATGTTCCAAAGGGGCATGTGAAAGTAGTCTTCTCCTGGTCCTCTGGATCAACAGGAATCTGGTTGTAACCAGAATACCCATCCAGAAAACAGAAAAATTCGTTTCCAGCAAGCCTCTCAAGCATCTGATCAAGGAAGGGCATAGGAAAATGGTCCTTCCTAGTGGCTGCATTAAGCTTCCTATAATCAATACAGATTCTCCATTTTGTGGCTTTCCTAACTTGGACTTCTTCATTTTTTTCATTCTTTACTACAGTGAAACCTCCCTTCTTGGGGACAACCTGGACAGGGCTGACCCAAGCACTATCTGAGATGGGGTATATCATTCCAGTATCTAACAGCTTGATTACTTCCTCTCTCACAACTTCTTTAATGTTTGGATTTAATCTTCTTTGACATTCTACCCTAGGCTTATGATCAGGTTCCATAGGAATTTTGTGCATACAGAATGAAGGACTAATTCCCTTGATATCAGCTATCGTCCAGCCTATGGCAGATTTAAACTTTTTCAAAACATTCAACAGTTTTTCTTCTTGGGTTGCATTTAGTTTAGCAGAGATTATTACAGGCAAAGTAGAGTTCTCACCTAAAAATGAATATTTCAGATGGGCAGGGATGGGCTTCAGCTTAAGATCAGGTGGTACTACACTCGAAGGAAGACTCTTAGGCCTGGGAGGTCCAAGATCTTCAACATATTTCTTGTAAGGAGTATTAAAAGATGAAAGATTTTCAATTTCCAGTTCAGATTCAAAGATAACAGTGCTACTGTCCAAGGTAGGAAGTACACTATCCAGACTTTCTAAATTTCAATTCAACAGGTTAATCAAAGCAGAATCATCTAATTGTCTTAACAGTTCTCCTTCAGTATCATCAAAGTGTTCAGAAGTGTTGGTGTTAACAGAAACACCCTCAATTTCATTCAGAAAACCCCTAAGTTCAGCAACATAAGACTCTCCTACAACAGGAACTGGACAGTTGTCCAGTTCTGGAAGATTTTCCAGTTTGGCTGTTACAACAGAATTTTCAGCTTCTAGAACAGATTCACAAAGATTTTCAGCTTCACAAATGCTTTCTTCAACAAAAGAATGATTTTCATATTTTTCAATGAGTTCAAGTTGATTCTTATAAGAACATTCAGCTTCAAGAGACTCAATTTTTGAACAGTTTTCAGAGTAAGTTGGTTCCTTAATATTTTTAAAAACATTGAACTCTTCTTCTTGCTCACCAATTTAGAATATCAGTTGACCCTTAGACACATCAATGACAGCTCCACCTGTGGCCAAGAAGGGCCTACCCAAGATGATAGGTACCTCTTGATCACACTCCATATCTAGAACAAGAAAATCAGCAGGTAAGAACAATTTCCCAACTCCAACTAGTAAGTCATCTACTCGACCTATAGGATGAGTAAAGGATCTATCAGCTAACTGTAGTATGACCGTGGTAGGTTGAAGATCACCCAACCTCAATTGTCGAAACAGTGAGTATGGGAGCAGATTAATGCTAGCACCTAGATCACACAAACAATTCAACTGACCTGAATTACCTAGAGTACAGGGGATGACAAAGCTACCTGGGTCTTTCAATTTTGGTGGGATTTTCTTTTGAAGCACAGCACTGCACTCTTCAGTGAGGCTGTAGGTAGCAAATTCTTCAAGGGTTTTCTTGTTTGAAACAATTTTCTTCAAAGATTTCAGGTAAGATGGGATTTGAATTAATGCTTGGATAAAAGGGATGTTCACTTGAAGCTTAGAAAGAAGACCAAGGAACTGAAGAAGTTCATCCTTGGTATTACTTTGAGGTTTCAGTTTTTCAGGGAAAGGGATGGGTGGGGCAAAAATTTTCAGAACAGTAGGCATGTCCCTCACTTCTTCAACAACCTTTTCTTTTCCTTTATTTTTTGGATTTTTAAAACAATATTCATCTTGATTTCCAGGTGAAAGGTTCAGATTCTCATCATTTTCGACATCTTTCTGTGAATTTCCAGATTGTGAACAAAGCAGATTTTCATTTGCAGATTCAAACAGTTTCTCATTTCGAGCATTTTTTACAGTTTTTTCAGCAACATTTTGAGTATTCAGCCCACTCCTAGTAACAACAGCCATGATATTCTCCCTAGGATTCAGTTCAGTGGTACTAGGAAACCTACCCTTATCTCTAGAAGTCAAATCTCTAGCTAATTGGCCAAGTTGTGTTTCCATATTCTGCATTCTCACATCAGTTTGCATCTTGTCTGACTCATATTGACTTTTCTGTTTATTAAGTTGAGTCATGTACCTTTCCTCTTGTGAGTTTATTTTATTCAATATCTGATCCAATTTAGAAGACATTTGATTATCATTACTTCCTTGAACATTTGAAGACTCTCCCCTTTGTTGACTTTGAAAATTTGGTCTTGGTTGGTTCTGATAATTAGGGGCAGTTTGTTGCTTAATAATACCTTGATCTTTCCATGACAAATTTGGATGGTTCCTATAGCCTTGATTGTAATTATTAGAAAATGGATCTTCTTTTTGAGGCATCCTAGGACCGTAATTAACAAAGTTTGAGGTTTCAGATTATTGGGCAATTAGATCAACATTAGGACAAAAACATTCAGAATGCCCAAACATACCACATTGTGTGCACTGTTGTCTAAGAGATTGATACTGATTCTGGTTTTCAACTTGGTTAACAGATTGTTTTGAATTCTGGTTCATTAATGTTTGAAGTTGGTTAGTGATTTCAGCTAGTTGTGCTTGAGTTTCATTCATTGAACCAGTATTTGAATTGACAGTTCTATTAACTCTTTTTCTTCTTGAATTCTTATGTTGAGAATTAAGGGCCAGATTATTGAAAATTTGTCTCAACTCTTCATCAGTTTTATCATTGTAATTACCCCCAGCAGCTTGTTCCACTAAATTCTGACCAGAGGAGGAAAGCCCTTCATAGAAGGTGTCCATAAGGAGATGTGAAGGGAGTTGATGATGGGGACACTGCCTAAGCAGATCCCTGAATCTATCCCAAGCTTCATGGAAAGCTTCTCCATCCTCTTGATAAAAACTAGTGATTTTAGTTCTAAGTTCTCCTTTTAATCTTTGGGGATAAAATTTCATAGTGAATGAGTTATACACTTGATCCCAATTCTCAAAAATATTTTCATCTAGACTTAAAAACCAATTTCTCGCATTCCCTTTAAGGCAAAAGGGAAAAACTCTCATCCTTAGTTCATTTTCAGTGAGTCCTAAAAGTGGAAGTTGCTGCACAGTATTGTAGAAATCTCTAATGAAGGCCAGAGAGTCCTCATTAGAGAGCCCATTGAATGCAGGCAGCAAAGATATATGTGACTATTTTAATTCATAGTTTCGAGCTCTAGGACTTAATCTAATAGATGATGGGTTGCTTGAAACTTGAGGGAGTTGGAACTCTCTCATCCTAGGCCTTTCATTTTCATCTAACAGTTCTGGTTGGTTATGGAAATTATTATGTTCAGGGATTCTGTTTTCTTGATTTTCCATTTCAATTTTGTTCTTCTTTCTTAGAGCAGCTAAGTGTTTATCTAGTTCAAGGTTTAGAGGCTCTAATCTGACACTAGAGTGTCTTGTGCTCATGCACTCAGTAATAGACAGTTTCAGTAGTGAAGACTCAAAATGCTAAGTAACAATTTTTATTTAAACTGTTTTCAAATTTTTCAATTTTTTTTTAACAGATTTTTAAATTTGTATTTTTTTTAAATGTTTTCTTTTTAGAAATGGCTCGTGCCTTCCCCGGAAACAGCGCCAAAAACTTGACCTAAACTGTCGTTGAAGTCGGTCAAAGTTTAAAATTTATATTCCTACTAACTACTGTATATGTGGCAAGCAGGGTCGAACCCACAGGGAAGACTATTTTGGCCACTACTTTCTAAAAAAAAACTCAGTAAGCTCCACTGTTGTCAGCTGTGGAGTAGTTTTCTTATTTTTTTTATATCTTTTAAATTTTTTTATGATTTTATAATCTGCAAAGTAAAACTACAATTCCCTTGAAAAACTCATTCTACCGTCACTAAAACAGAATACAACTGAAAGAAAAAATGCAATGAAGAAAATAAGATGCTGATAAAAGACAACAGTAAAGAATGCTCGGGGTTCATTCTAGTCTACTGGTTTAAATTGTTTTTCCTTTTCATGTAAAAGTACTGCTTAGTACCACTAAAAAGAGACAACTTACTTCCCTCGCCATGAGTTAAGTTGTCGAAATTGTTCAACTTAGAGTTCGCCACTCCAAGAAGTCCAACTTCAGAAAAATGAATTAAAAGAACATCAATACAAACTCGCCGTAAGTACTGAAGTTTTCATTACAAGCTGATTATTTAAAAGGTGATTCCATAATCGAACTCGCCGAATGATTACAGAGTTCAGAAAATTTAAGTGCATGTGGTACAAAGCAGATGAATGAAATTAGATTTGATCTCGCCGATCAAATCTAATCACAGAAGAATTGGTTAATGAGAGGGAAGAAAAAGATGCCAGTAGAGCTAGAACTTTCCCCGAACTAAGAGACTTAGCTAACTATACTATTCATTATCACAGCAGTCATAGGAAACAATTCAGAAACAGAGTACAAAAGTTTAAATCGTGAGGGAGAAGGAACTCCCTAAAAATGCTCTGCTCCTAAGTTCCTGGACTGCACTGCTCAGCATTGTTCCTCGATCGTCTCTCCACCAGTAAGTGCATGAATGCCTCCGTCCATGAATGTGTCGCCTTTTTAATCCGAATGGAAAAACCCCAAAAACGCTGCTTCATCTGCTTAAATACTCTCTGTCATCCACTACATGTCACCGCATGATTCCACCGACTTCATGTTTTACTCACGAACGCACCGCACGTGTGCGTTTTTTCACGACCGACACGTCGCGCAATCTTTTCCCACGTAACTAACTTCGGTAAAGTTAGTTGTATGTACCTGGACTTGTTTCCACCTCTTGAATGAACCTGCACACGATAAATATAATAAATCAATTAAAACTCAAAGGAAAAAAAACAATTGTTAAAAAGTTAACTTAAGTTAAATAGAAAATATCGTAGATGATAAATATTATTTACCTTAATATTATAATGGTAATAAATTATTAAAAAGTTATTAATTTAATTAAGTTAGTAAAATAATTACTAAGTTATTAATTTCATTATTTTTAACTAAATTATTAAAACTGACAACAAGTATAAATAAATAATTAGATTAAAACTTAAGATTTAATAATTTATTTATTACTATTAAACAAATTAATTTTTAAATTAATTAGTTAATTAGTTAATTTTTAATTGAGTAATTAAAATTATTACTTAAGTTTTAAATATTTTTAAATTAACAAGAATGTTTTATAATTTATTTATAATTATTATTAATTATATATTTATACTATTAAGACTAAATTGATTAATTATTAAAACTTATTATTAAGTTAGTTTTAAATTTTAATTTACGATTTGTCTTTTATTAATATCATAATTGTTTAAGTTTATTACTTTTATAAATTTTATTCTATTCATTTGACCTATTAAAAGTTACTTTTTACTTTAATTTCTGTTTTCTTTTGCTTTTTCTTTTCTTTTCATTATTACTTTACTTTTATTATTATTTTTATTTATTTTTTTAATTTAATACTCTCTTCTCCTCCCCCAAATCGGCGCACAGCAGGGGGAGGGTTTTGTCTTCCTCCTCTGCTTCAGCACAACGGCGCATAAATCCGACTTCAGCAAGACTTCGGATTCGGCTCCCCCTTGCTCCTACGTGACCTCCTACTCCTGCATCGGCGACGCGGAACCCCGACCTTCAGCGGCTCGAGTGCGACGCAGGAGCCTTCTCTTCCACACGCATGGTGGCGCAGCACTCCAGCAGCTCGCAGCTCCAGCAGCATGCGGACAGCAACGAACAAGGGCTTTGGCAACTTAACCTCTCCTCGGCGGAAAGCAACAACAGCGGTTAGACGACAGTTCTCCCTGGAAACTAAATTTCAGCGGTGGAAAGGAGCATCTTCAGCTCAAGGTGGCAGACAACAGCATCTTCACACCAGCTCAGAGCACTTCCAGCGGAAGCCAGCAACTCTTCTCAGGGGCGTACCGGGTCTGAGCTCAAGTGGCGGGTTGATGTACGAAAGCTATTGCTAGCAGAAAAAGAAATAACAGTGAGAGGAGATAAATCTATCAGTGCGTGGGTAAGACCGAAAAAGGAAACGGATCGGTGAGTGGGTACAATCGGTGAGTCGCAAGGATGAAGGTTCGGTGAGTGAAAATGAGAAGAAAAATTCCTGACGGTGAGGTTAGAGAGATGAAGCAGGGGACGTGACCTATCGGTGTGGGGGAAAGAAATGAGGGCTATCAGTGAGGATGCTTAAACAGTGAGAGTGAGGTCACAGTGAGGCTGGAAAAATGGTGGGGTGGGCAGTGAGAAGCAGGGGGTCACTGTTAACCTAACAGTGAGGTATTAAAAAGGGTGTGCTTATGGTCACTGTTAGAATAAATAAAAGGTTACTGTTAAGACAAAGGGTCACCGTTACAAAATAAAAGAAGAAGCTACCGGTGCCAATACGGTCACTGGTATACAACTAAGTGACAGTGAGGTGGTGTGGGGATTGTCTAACAGTGAGAGAGCTACTGACAGAGGGAAATAAAAGGAGACACTGCGCAACAGTGAGGTGGTCACTGTTAGGTAAAACTGTGAAGCGGGATTCGCTGTTAGAAATTAAAAACCAAGACTTTGCCACAAATAAAATTAAAATAATCATTGTTACTAAATTAAAATAAAAGGGTCACTTTTATTAAAATAAATTAAGAAAAGTGGAACAACGGCACAACAGTGAGGTGCGTGGCACGCAGTCTAATGGTAAGGCGGTTACCGCTAGTTAAATTCTACATCACCAGTAGACTAAAACAAAAAGAAAATGAATTTATATTTAAACTGCATACATAAAACAATATAATTAATGTTTAATAACTCTTAATTAATTAATTAATTAACTATTTTAACACATATAATTAAAAGAGAACTATTTAAATTAATTAAAAACACAAATTATTTACTTAAATGACTAGCAGGTGATTAAACACATAAAATAATAAAATTAACCTATTCTAATGTAACTTAATTAAAAGATTAAATAATAAAATAAATTCTAAGTTAATTAAATTGAATTACATAGATAAAATAATTGTTTATAATAAATATTAACTATTATAAAGTTAAGCAGATTTAAATTAACCAAACTAAATAAGACATAATTAGAGTTGAATAGTTTAGTAAGATTAAACTTGTCAATTTAAAGACTAAAAAATACATAATTAACTATAAAAAATGATTAATTAACATTTCTAGTGATAAAATTACAAAAGTGAAAATATTAATTAAAAAGTGTCAAAATAATTAATTAAATTGATAAAAATTAAATAAAAGATGTGGAAAAACTATGTTAAAATAGAGCCACATCAGGTAGCACATACCACCTCTGGTCCCACAAGTGCTGACTCCCCTAGGTTTGTCTAGAAAAGTGACGATCTGCAAGGCCGACCATACAAGGCCTCAAAAGGTGTCATATCAATGGTGGAGCGATACCTGTTGTTGTAGGAAAACTCCACCAAAAGAAAGTGATCATCCCAGCTGCAACCGAAGTCTAGGACACATGCACGGAGCATGTCCTCGAGGGTCTGAATGGTCCTCTCGGTCTGACCATCTGTCTGAGGATGGAAGGCGGTGCTCAGACGTAGCTACGTCCCGAAATCCACCTACAACCCCTTCCGTAGCAGAGAAGTAAATCGTGCATATCAGACGGAGACAATCGAGGAAGGTACTCCATGTAAACGCACTATCTCTTGCACATAGAGGTGTCCTAAGCTCTCAAATGATCCCTACTCTCTGATCGGTAGGACGTGGGACGACTTGGTGAGTCAGTCAATGATCAACCATATCGAGTCGTGACTCTTGGATATACGTGGAAGACCTGTCACAAAGTCCATGGATATCCCATCCCACTTCCACACGGGGACCTCTAAAGGATGAACCAAGCATGTTGGTACCTGGTGCTCTTCCTTCACTTGCTGACAAGTGAGGCACTGTGAGACAAACTCCTCTACCGCCTTCTTCATACCTAGAAACCAATGTTGTTGTTGAAGTTACTGATACATCTTCGCCACTCCTAGATGTACTTATAGAGGGGAAGTGTGGAACTCCATCAACACCTCCTCCTGCAGTGCAACTGGTACCATGGTATGTCCTCGGAAGAGGATGACGTGCTCCCCACCTTCAGATAATCCATCAGGTGCCTGCCCTGGGGATATCTGAGCACGTCACATCTCACAGTCAGCATCTCCATGTTGGTCCTATTTGAATCGCTGAAGAAGTGGAGGAGTGACTGTAAGAGACTGAAGATAGGCTGATCCATCCCTATCCACAAAGGATATTTTTAAGGCATTTAGCTTCTCTATTGTCTCTCCTAGCAGCCGAATGCTTGATATCTTGCTGAGAGCATCTGCAACAACATTACCTTTCTCAATAGTATAGACTCTATCAAATTCATAGTCCTGGAGGAACTCAAGCCATCACCGCTGTCTCAGGTTCAGGTCCTTCTGAGAGAAGATATACCTGAGAATCTTGTGATCAGAGTACATGGTAAAATGTTCACCCGTCATATAGTCTCAACCCATCTTCAAGGCGAAGAACACTACTGCTAAATCTATCTCATGGATAGCGTAGTTATACTCATGTTGTCTCAGCTGCCGAGAACAATATGTGATCACATCTCGCTCCTGTATCAGGACAAAACTGAGTCCGGTCCTTGATGTGCCGCAGTAGACTACATTCCCTGCGCCTTCTTCTGGAATCCTCAAAATGGGGGCACTAGTCAACCTCTTCCTCATCTCCTGCAAGATCTACTCGCATCTCTCAAACCACACGAAGGTTTCCCCTTCTTCATCAAGGATTATAGTGGTGTTTCAACTCTGGAGAAGTCTGTAACAAACCTATGATAGTATCCAGCCAATCCCAGGAAACTCCGTACCTCCATCACACTCCTGGGTGGATCCCAAGAAAGTACCGCCTCAATCATCACTGGATCTTCTATAACTCCAGCCTCCAAGATGACATGTTCCAAGAAGTGAACCTCTCATATCCAAAACTGGAACTTCGAGAGCTTACCATAAAGCTGGTTCTCTCGGAGTGTGTCCTGTACTACCTGCAAATGGTAGGCATTCCCCACTTCAGTAGTCGAGTAGATCAGAATGTTGTCGATGAAGACTAATACAAAGCGATCGAGGTACGGTTGGAAGATCATATTCATTATACTCATGAACACTGCTGAAGCGTTGGATACGTTGAAGGGCATAACCAAGAACTCATAGTGGTCATACCGACACCTGAAGGCCGTCTTCTACACATCCTCGTCTCGAACTCTGAGCTGGTGATATCCTGACCAGAGGTCTATCATCAAGAACCATCATGCTCCCTTTAGCTGATCCAAGAGGTCTTCAATCCTCGGAAGTGGATACATGTTCTTCGCGGTCACCTGGTTTAGGTGACGGTAGTTGACACAGAGCTACAAGCTCTCATCAGCCTTCTTGGTGAACAAAATTGGGGCCGCCCAGGGAGAAACACTGGTCTGGATGAATCCCTCCCCCTACAATTCCTCCAGTTGTACCCACAGCTCGCGAACCTCAGTGGGTGCCATCTGATGTGCTGTAGTAGATATCAGTGAAATCCTTGGGTACAAGTCAATGTATATTTCCACCTCTCTATGGGGAGGTAGTCTTAGAACATTATTAGGGAAAAATCTGTATACTGGTCCACCACTATAGAATAAGTCAGAATCTCCACATCAACTTCTCTGAGGGTAAGGCAAGACAACCGGTGGGTGATTAGCTGCACCCTCCTCCGAGTAAATCTGTCCTGCACTGCAAAGGTTCCCTTCTCGTCGGTGAAGGTGAACCTGGTCCCATCTGTGCAGACACACTGCAATTTTCTCCTAATATACTTGATCTAATAATGGACTGTAGATAACCAGTCCATACCCAAGATAATGTCGTAAGGCCTCGATGCTGCTACGCGGATATCCCAGCCAAAGCTTTCGCCTCCTAGAGTAAGATCACACTACGGTCACCACTGTGTAATCGTCGAATCTACTCCCGTTGGAGTCTCTAGCTGTAAAGATCGATCAAACGACTCTGTTGGAATCTCCGAGCTCCGAACGAGGGCAGTGGCTATGAAAGAGTGAATATCACCTATGTCTAAAAGAACTGAAACTATGGTTGAGTAGACACAGTTCATACCTCGAATCATCTCTAGGGAACCATGGTTGTATGATTCAGCTACCTGAAGCTGAGCTCTCCCATGTCTACCAGATCCCTGTGGTCGGGATGGTCCTCCTGGTGGTGGTGGCGGTAGCACCTCATAATGTCGACTGCTGCCAACTTCTCGACCAGCTCTTCTGCCACGTCCACCTATGCCCTATGAACCGCCTTGATCGAATCCATTCATCTATCTAATAGGTCCCTCAACTAACTGTTGATTTTTAGTATGGAGGGTCAGAAAGTCACGTGCCATGTGACCAAGCCTTCCGCATGAGTAACAATTCCCGCTCCTGGCATGACTGGCTCTGTCTCCACTCTGGGTGCCCCGTACAATCGATCCTGAGTCATGCGGTCGTCCACCTGTAGGCATGTTCATCTTTGACCTCTGCATCATTTATCTACTTCTAGCTGCAGAAGACTCCGCTGCAAGTCTACTAGTAGTGGGTCTCGCTGCTAGAGACTACTCAACAAAGAAAATCTCCACTAGGAGGGCTCACTCCAACACTACCACGTGTTTCGGAATGCAGAGGGAGATCATCGAGGCTCTGATCTCTTGCCTAAGCCCCTACTCGAAGGTCCGGGCCATGAATAATGGGTCTTGTACCATATCCATGGAGTAGAAAGAGTGGTCGGTGAACCTCGCTGAGTACGGTGCTACTGTCATGCTACCCTGCTGTAGATGAAGTACCTCTAGTATCTGCACCGCTCGAAGGGTGGCCGGAACAAACTACGCTTGAAACAGGCTCTCAAAGTCTATCCAGAGTAAAGTCACCTCGTCGTGGGCCTGAAGCATCAGGCTCCACCATCTGCCGACTGTTATCTAAAGGAGACTGGCACAAGGATCACCGTGTAGTCTACTGGTGTCCCTACTATCTTGAAAACTCTCACCACATCCTCCAGCCAATCCTCAGCCGCCTGTGGGTCTGTCTCTCCCCGGAACTTGGGTGGCCTCTGGTGCTGGAACTCATGCAACGTGCTCAAGCAGAATGCATCGTCTCCTTCTGGCGCTGGTGGAAACAGTGGCCCAATGGGTGGTGGTACCGCTGGTGCATCCACTGGTGCCTCAACTAGAAAGGGGCATTGAACCGAGGCCTCATCACTCGGTGAGCTGTCAGAGCGTATGACTCCCGGGGCTCTAACTAGTCGTCTGTGGGGAGGCATCCTAAAAGGAACAGATGCAACACAATTAAAACATTATACCTGGTGAGATGACCTGGTTGAACTGACTTAAAGAGGAACTTTTGAAAACCACACGAAATCTGTTTTTTCACATACTAAGTAGGGAATCATAAGTTAGGGTCCTGGTGTATGGATACATCGGCCGCTGCACCAACACTAGACTCCATAAAATGAAAACCACATTTGATACCCTTAAAACTATTGAGTCACAGAATAGAATGATCAGAGTCTCAAGTTCTGTGTTAGAACCTACTCCTCTGATACCAATTTATCACGACCAATCATCAGGGCCTGTGTCGTGACTACCCCAAGCCCACCTTCCATAGCCCAAAGGCTGGCGACTAGCACCAAAGGCATAAATCCATAAGAAGGGAAGGCATTTCCTTTATAAATTGTAATCACACACAATAGAGTACTCAAATGGAAGTAAAACACTAAGTAAAACTATATACAAAAGATGTGATGGAAAGAAAAAGATTCTAGAAATACAATCCCAACAGTAAAGTACAAGTACAACTAAAAGCAAGTACAACTGAAAAAGGGACAAATGACTGAAAAGTAAAGAGCAGCTCCTGGATCATCATCTGGGGTTCCTACCTTAAGGGTAGGTACATATGGCCACCTCATCACTCCACATCCTTCAGACTCCTCTATGTACCGACTCGTCAAAAGGTCCACCTCTAGGTATCGTCTAGTCCTGGTGCTCTCAGCCTCCATTGGTGCAGTCTGTCGTCTGCATCCAACACAACGATGTGTGGGCATAGCCCGTATAGGGGTGAGTATAACGATACTTAGTAGGGACCCCGAGATCCTCAAGTTATCACAAATATCCAACAAGGATAACCCATAAAGTAAGGATTCAATGGAGAACCCATACGTAGGTATATTCCCATACATACACCTAAGTTATCTAGTAACCCATCTCAACCATGAGGAAACACAAAAGTCATTAAATCAGATCAAACCAGGATTTTCATTATCAAAACCATGGCCACTGGAGAACTCTTACTCTATCGAGAAATGTGGACCTGTCGTGACCCCAAGGCACTTCTCACTAAACTTGTACTGCTGAGGTACTCCTCCTGTTGAGTATCGTAGGTCTACTACCAACTACGAGGTGCTCTTCTGTTGTGGGTCTGCCACCAACTATCAGGTGCTCCCCTTAATATCTTGGAGAGGTACTCCTCCTATTGAGTAACACGGGTCTTCTACCAACTACAAGGCTCTCCTCTGCCATGGGTATGCCACCTACTACTAGGCGCTCCAAACTGGGCTAGTTGAATCGGTCAAGCAGTTGTCTGGTCTGTCAGCTACTAGGTCTTCGCACTCTATCTGCTCATCACGAGAAGGATTCGCTCGACGAGCTATTGGGAAATACTCCAAATATCGTGAAGTGCCATGAAGAAGCCTCTCAAAGGTCAGCCATGTCATAGGGGTCTCAACGGAACAGACGACGCGTCAATGGGATGCTCGGTCTGTGAGTTATTAGCCTTTTATTCCCAGGGCCCTGTTGATTTCGTGTACGAACCAACCTGACCATATTTAAACTTTACTCCGAACATCTATGGGGTATTCTCAATGGGAAGGATTCCTTACAAGAATATTGGCACTGAGGACGGTTCGTAAAACAGACGCCCGTAACCCAAGATATGGGAAAAAAGGTGTAATTGGGCTATAGTAGGTCCGGGTCCGGTCCAGCCCAGTCAGACCGAACTGGCCCGACCCGGTCCGAAATGTGTTCTGACCTGGTCCATGGGTCTGACCCAGTCTGAGGAAACGGCGAGGCCCAAAGGGGTGGCTCGGCTCGAAGGCGGCCTGGCCTGAGGGAGGCCCGGCCTGAGGGCGGCCTGGCCATGGGGGGCCTGGCTCGAAGGCAGCCCGGCTCACTATCCCGCAAGCCCTGACTGTCCACGCCACGGGGGGGGGGGGGGGGGGGGGGGCTGCTTTCCGAAGGAACCAGCGCAAGGCGCCGGTTTGGTGAACCGCAGGACCAGAGGGGTCCCGCCTATAACGCGCACCAGTAACCGGCTCAACCAGCCGCCCTAGTTCCTCCACCGCAGCGCGATGGTGTCGCGGTCCTACTAGCCTTTGCATGGAACGATGGTGTCGTACCTCCTCCTTCGTGGCCTAGACTGGCCACGGCCTCCCGCTCCTTCGTGCGGTGCAACAGCGCCGTGCTCGTCGTCCAACCGCCACGGCCCTCCTGGCCGCGTCTCTTCCTTCAGACGCGGTGCGATGGCACCGTGCCCCTCCATCACAACCGTGGCCCGCCTGAACACGGATTGGTTCTCTATGCGGCACAGTGGTGCCGCACCCTTGGGGAGGCCCGGTGGCCTTGTGCTGCCGGCTTCTGCGCGGCTGGCTCATGGTCAGTCGTCGCGTGTACCACCTCCATCGTCATCAAACAAGAACAAACAAAAGGGGAGGGTCGGGCCGTGTTCGTGAGGTACGAGCCCTCCTCATCATGGCGTACCATAATCCAGAAATTTGAGTGATGACGAATGGAGGTTTATACTCATATATAAATTAACTCAAATCCCCTTGCCTCGAGTTCGGTGATGTTGACGGAGTCGTGGGAAGGAGGTGTCCTTCCGTCATTATTGGAGGAAGAAGAGGGTACTCGTCGTTGGCGGATGAGCGTTCAAAGGTTACTAAGTCAAATATAAAGTCGGCGTTCTTCATGGGCGTCACTTCCATTTCTTACCCCGATTGAAGAAGGAAGAATATGGCTACATTCAACATTGGCTAGAAAAGGCTCCTCCCTATCTCTCCCCTTTCTCTATTCCAACCCGGAATAATTCCCAACAAAATAAAATAATAGTTTTTCCAATTATTTTATTGTTGGAATGAATTTGAAATTTTTTAAAATTAATTAAGATACCTCACAAATTTAATGGGTGAAGTTGGCCTAATTAATTGGGGGAGGAAGATGAATAATTTCAAAGGTTTCCCGCACTTTATAGAGAGTTACAAGGGGGTTAATGCTCATGTGGGCCCCACCCCTTTGATTTCAAGAGAGGATAAAACTTCGGGTAGACCACACCAAATAATATCCTCCCAAGGGAGGTTATGTGCGGGTGGGCCCCTCCTCTAACCTCCCTTTGGAGGTTTTAACCACCTCAAATAAAAATAAGTACACCTTATTTTTATTTAATTTAATTAAAAACCCCCAAAAACTATCTTCCATTCTCATTAGAATGCAACTGCGGTGAAGGTCTCACTAAGAAATCATTGACGCTGTGAGTTCAACAGTGCCCTCAAATTTCAATTCTGAGCACCGGTTCAAAAGTTATAAAATCTCGAACTTACGTTTACTGAATGTACCCAAACAAAACTTTAGAATTTGAATCCGGGCACACCGGGCATTGGAATCAAGCGTTGTCAGAAACTACAGACTCGTAAAATTCCCATGTATTTAAGAAAAAAAATTCCACGTAAATTCTGGGTCTTTAAAAAAAACCATAAATTCCCATGCTTCTGATCAAATAAATACTCGATGATACTTTATATTCTGAGATATAAATTTTTAACCAATACATTGGAGAGATATATAGGACCCCACCCATAATTCATTAATAATTATGTGTTCCTCAAGAAATGAATCACACATCATATCATAAATAACCCATGTAAACAAAATGGGTTTCATTCTATGTATCGTAAAGAACCCACAAAAATAAAATGATTTTTATTATCACGTCATAAAGAACCCATGGAAATAAAACGGGTTTCATTCATCACATCATAAATATCCCATGTAAAGAAAATAGTATTCATATACATTATAAATGGAATCATATAAAGAAATCATTCTTAATTAGATCAATAATTGTAACATGATATAATCGTGGAAAATAAAAATGTATCAAAAGATATTCAGCAACTTTCTAAGAAAATACCCTTCAATAAATATAATAAAACATATGGTCTTTACTCAATATGGGTAAAGGGTATATTATTACTTCAAATATTTCCTAAATAAATCTATTTATGGTATCTAAATAAACACCCTTCAGTCAAAAGAATTAAATATAGAGTGTTCGCAATGCAAATTCATCGATAAAAAATTTATGCCTACTCGCAATGGATAGTTAGGTAAAAAAAAGGTAGTTATGAGTAATTTATTTGATAAAAATAATATTAAATAATTAATATACAGAAAGAATGTAGGTTCATGGCCAAATAGAAGATATGGGGATTGTTTCACTTATTAGAAACATTTGGGAAAAGTATAAGATAAAGGGAGATAAAATTTTGAGGGTAAATATAAAACCCAACGAATATCAAAATAAAATTAAAACAGCTTTTAAAAACAAATTCCCCATATGGGTTATCTTTCGAAAACAAACTTGATCTGAAAATATGATTTGAAAGATAAAATCTAATAGTTTGAGTAACATTTTATTTAAAACCCCTTTTAGTATTGGTATCTTTTGAATCAAAGTCCATTTAAATAAATAAAATCTTATGGCTATTCATACCCTAATAATTATTTGAATGTGGTAAAATAAATTCATTTGGAATTTATTTCACCATTGATAGATATTATTTAAATAAAATTATAAAATCATGAATAATTATAATATCAAGATAAGAAATATTAAAGGGTGGGTAGATACACAATTCTAAATAATACATGGTTGAAAATAAAAACTATGTCTCAAGGGGTGAAATTTTGAGATAAGAAACTCTTACCTTGTTTCCCCACTTTTCTAAATATACTATAATCCCCTATAAAACAAAAATATATAAAATAATATTATATTTTATAACAATATTTCTATTCATTGAATTTTATAAACATAATTTATAGTTATTCCCAATATTTATATTAATTAGTTATTATCTATTTTTGATATGAGGTATGAGTGATCTAAATCATTTAAAAAATTATTTTATAATAGTGGTTTTAGTCATCATTATTATACCTTAAATAAATAATAGATCACAAAAGTTACAAGAATTTATTTTTTATAATTAATTATAATTTTATAAAATCATTCTATAATATTTTTCATTACAATCTTTAAAGATGAAATTAATGAGGATAAAAATTTGGTAATTCTTAATGAAAAAACATTTCTATCTTCTTTAATAAATTTAATATTAACTTTACTACTCCAGAAAAAATATAACATCAATATTTAATTATTGATATCTCATATTATCTATAATTAATATCTCATAGTGATCTGTTATATTATTTTATATCATTGTTCTAGTTGGTGGTTAGACTGGCCCAATCATGAACTTTCCAAAATTAATCGGTGATTTCAATTATGAAAGTGGTTTTTTGATGAAATTCTAGTATAAAATAAGAATAAATATTTTATTTATACAAATTTAAAGTGTAGAATCTTATTTACTAAGACTTTAATAAAAATAAATAAACTAGATAAAAATAACATGCATTATATCATGAAGATGATAGTTTGAACAGTACATGGTCAACATTTTCTTTTCTTGAGGAGATATACATAAAAAAGGATTATAAATTTGTATAAATAATTATTATTATATTACATATTCAATAATTATTAAGAAATTTTGCCTATTTAATCATTAAATATAGGTACTGGTTAAAATTTGAATTCATTGCTTTATGGAGGTAGTAGTCCACACGACCCACAAATACCGATTTCATTTTTCATAATACAAAATAAGAAATTGGGATAATAATTATTATATTTTAATAAAAAATATTATTATACAAAAAATAATAGTTTCATTATATATTAATTTAAAAATATTCATTGAAAACTATGATATAGTGGAAAGGAATTTAGTAAAAAAAGAGAACTCATGTTGAAATCATTGTATTATCCTTGGAAGGTTCCTATGAAATTGAGGTATTAAGATAGTGTCTTGTGAATATAGGCTCAAGTAAAGTGTATATAATTATAGGGGAATAAAATATGTAATATTTCTGGATTAAAAAAAATATTTGTAGTTTTGAAGTGTTTGTGAGAGGGCCTCTTTATTAGAGGTGATAATATAATTTTTGTAAATATTTCTAATTAATATAAAGGGATCGCATTTTAAACCTCAAAATTGGATCCAAAAAATTTAAAATAATAGAGTGGGGTGATACTACATATAAAATCCCTCAAAAAAATTTACGCATGTTTTAAACGTGTTTTTGAGTCTTTTAGTCTTAGAATATTCACTTTTACCATTTTTTATCATGGTAAAAAGATTTATAAAAGTAGTTTACTTTTAATGACTAGAAAAATTAAAATTTCTAAATAACTTGGAAATAATACTTAAAAATATTAAATTCATTTTATCATATAAAATTTCCATGTGTTTTAGAAATCAATTTTAACATTAGTTCACATAATGCGAAAAATCTTTTTCTAGAAAAAAGTGTAATTTTAACCATAAAATTTATGTATAAAGTAAAATTATCGATGTATTTTATTTTTATTATATAAATTAATTTATTATAAAAAATAATAAAATTTATGCATCATTAATTTTATTCTAAAATAAAAACTTAATAAAATAATATTTAAATTAAGAAAAGACTAAAATAGTTTTATTGGAGAAAATTGCTTAAGTTATTAAAATGTTAATCAAGAATTTTATAAATTTAATATGGAATATTTAAAATGTATAGTTTCAATAATTAAATACATATATATTAAATTAAATTTATTTATAAACTTCTAGGTCATTTTCATAAATTGAAAATGTAATAAAATTTATTATTTTGGCAAAAACTATATTTTCACACTTCTATAAAAAATTATCTATTTTAGAAAAATCACAAAAAATAACTATAGGATAATACATATATTTTTAATTATAAAAATAATTTAATTATATAAAATTAAAATTCTAAAATTTCTAAATTTATCTTTTAAATAAAAAAATTGTAACATAAAGGGAACAAATATTTTTGAAAATTGATATTTTTAAGAATAAATTTTTCTTAATATTATTTCATTTTAATTTCTAATTTAAATAATGTAAATATATTAGTTCATAAATTTTAATATAATATATTATCATAATAATCTTTCAAAAGTGGTTGATTTGTTTTGTTAAGATTTTAAATAGATATTTGAGAAATAAAAATTATAATATATTAATTATTTATAATATAAATATAATTAAAATTAATTGATTTATATATTTTGATTAAATATAGGCTATATTTTCCCTTTTTAGATCTTAATAATTTTTATCTAATACTTTACTTCTTATTTTGGTTCAGTGTTGCATTTAGAATATTTTATTGAAGAAAATATTAATTTAGAGAAAAATATATTCCAAAATCTAGAGTCATTACATCCAATAAGAATATTTGTCACATATCACTATATTTTCTTATCAAAGAATATCTTATAATCTATGTAGAGTAGTAAAAAAAATCAAGATACAAACAGATAATTAGGTCAAATGAATGGTCAGTAGTGATTGAGGATTCATGATCATCATTAAATTGTGGTAAGTGGATCAATATTATCATATTCTCATAATATATAAGTATTTATCTTGTATTTATTATTTCATAATGGGTAGATAATTCATGACATTTAAGATAAATTTTATCTTAGTAAATTAAAATAAATTTATGATGAATTTAAGACTGATGGAAAATATAAGCAATAAAAATAATTTGTTTGATTATACATTATGACATAAAGTATTTTTTAGAGGAAATTAAAAAAAAATTCAAATGTAATTATGAGAATAGATAAGGATATAATATATTATTATAGAAAATTATTTTTTTAATATATTTAATTTAATGATATAGGTTGATATGATGATAGAGAATTGTGAAACTATCTATAGAATGTGGAAATTATGGTATACTTTCATGATAATTCTAGTATTGGGAATGATTTATGATTATTATATGAATATTTTGATATGTTTTGGTAGTGAATTTTAGTATCAAAACTTTAAAAAAATTGTTAAAAACCCTATAAGTTGTGTGAATAGTATTTTTACAAACATAAACTTAGGATGCTCTAATTTATCATGGGGAGTATTAAAGTTTCAAAAACAAATCTCTAAGTATCGTTATATTATTGTAAAAAGTGGTAGTGAGTTACACAGTGGTTGTGCAATATGGTATAAGGGTAGTGAAATGTGATATGATGCATTTCCACATTCTATATATAAATACTTCTTCTATTGAGATACACTGAGGTATTATATATTTATATATAGTTTGTTCCATGTTTAGCATGGATCCATTCCATAATTATCATGGTTCATGCCACTGAATGATTTCTCCCACTTTTATTGATGTGTATAGAGTTTCATGTGGGATGATTTAATACTAGTGGTGACATAAAATTCACTTATAAACCCTTGTATGATTCTCTCTTATATACTTAAATTTATGTGTGAATGTGGAAGTGTGTCACTAATGATGGGATTATATTTAAAGGGGATTACTGATATGTGATAGCTAATAAAAGGTAGTGAAACTTGTTAATACCCAGGATATGACAGATGCTAGTGATATTTTAACTCTCTAAGATATGGTTATGGTAAAATTAGGTGGTAGTTAGATCTACCAATGTGATATGATTATTATCCCTATGAATATTAAATTTATGGTCTTCTTTTATGGGAGATAAAATAGATGATGGGGTATGAAACCATTTGTGATTCTTATTGATGTCGGTGATGTGATTAACTAATGGCTATTGGGGACCTGTACGCATTTATGATACTTGATGATGACGATATTGATATTTTATCTATATATGGTGGTAATATTTTATGTTCAGTTGTGATGATTCAGGTTGAGTTTGGGAGAGTCCTTGATGGTGGACAACAAGTAACAATGATAGTCCCTACAGGTGAATAGTTCCCTAGCCAAACGATATATTTTAATAGAGGTGGGGAGATTCACCAATGAAATAGGTTTGGAAGTAAATTCATCCCATATGGATGTATATATTCCCAACCATTATATAGTATAAATTATCCCATGTGTGTGGACTACTACTTAGCTCTCCATCTTAATTAGTGATAGAATTATTTGATAGAGGATATTTTATGTTTTCTTATTATATAAGTGTGATGGGTTTTTGGTATGAAATGGGAATGGTTTATAGGTTATCCTTATGGATTAATGATTTGTATTTTTATTTATTTACATTATTCATGGTTTCATTATCATGATTTATTCATGTGGGCACATGAGAGTTCCATGGAGAAACTTACTAAGTATATTTATGCACTTACCCAAGATATGTATAAATAATTTTTTAGATTATATTGATATTGTTAGTGTAGTTTGTGGGTGAATTTAACACTATATGTAGAGAAATTATTAGTGGATGAAATTTACAATATACATTACTAGTGGAATTAATTGAGTTAATGGGTTTATGGATATTCTACTACTTTTTTGGATTTATATGACATGATATGCATTTGATATATATTATTTATTTAGTATATTTAAAAATGAATTTATTTTTTATATGTTAATAGAGGTATTTCTATTTTTAATGGTAATTCCTTTTTTATATGGTTGATGATATAACATTTTGTTATTCACCAACTCATGGCATATTAAAATCATGATTTGGGGGGGTCACACTTGATCTCTTTTTTAGCAGATATTAACTTCTAATGGGACATTTTATGATAAAATGGTATCAAATAGAGTGTTTTAGGATATATTTTGGATTACAAAATAAAAAACATTATATGGTTTCTTAAGGAAGAAATATTAATTGATCCTTTCATGTGAATTTGATTAGAGAAATCCAGCTTATCACAAAAGGGACCCTATGATCAAAGAATAAACTATGTTTCCATGTAGATAAATACATGGGTAAGATTATATTGCATATTGAACATATTTATAGTCTTTTATTAAAAAATCGGGTTTTCATAGGTCGTGATCTTTTTTTTTGTGTATCGTGTGATAGTGCATGTGTGGGGGTATGATATGGTAGAATTATTTTAAATTTATCATGTATATATCCTTAGTATTAAGTGAGTTTTTATACATTTTGTTAAGTTATTTTTACAATAATATAAAGAGGTACAAATGAAGACTCTCATATTATTTGTGAGGTTGTGTTTTAAAGGATAGTAACCGAGATTACATATGATTGGAAGATAGACTTGAGTGGGTTTTAGAAGTATAAGTTACCAAATTATTAGGTCTATATCACTTATCATTAAGCTAATCATTAGTTAAAAGAAATTGAAATTAATTTTTAGTTGTTCTATATGATAGATAAGAATTGCAGTCCTTATATAGTGAGTTTATTTTAAGCTTTAGTGTCTTAGTGGTCAAATATTTTCATAGGAAATCATGACATGTTTATAGTTAGATGCACTTGGTATTGGGATATTTTCAAGTATGATTTCTTATAAAATAATTTAATAGTTGAGTAACAACAATATTTTATTATTCATTCAAATAGATCTTCAATTTCATCAGTTGGTAGGATTTTTTTTATGTTTCAATATTACTCTTGTGATTTTATTAATAATTTGAAGTTAATAGATCAGAATTTTTATAGGGCTTTGAGACCCAAGATCCAAAGGTAATTAAGGATATTTTTTATGAGTTCCACCATTGTGATATATGAAAATGTGCAGATAAAAAATGAATTTATAGACCTGGATAAGTTTTTTCAATGAGATTACTAAATTGTAAAATGCATGAATTATATTTAAAGGTGTATTATCATGATTTTAAAGGAAATATATGTTTAAGAAAGGTCATAGGAATCAGCTTCATGTGATTTATCATCACTCTAGTGTGAGTGGTATAAAATCATCTAGTAGAATCCAAGTATTTATATGTTTATATTATAGGATAAAATTTTATTTCCACTCCATATTTCCATATTTTTATAGTGGGAAAAGGAGGTGTGAGAGGATTGTGACTATTGAAAATCACCTATATGGGATTTCATCCTCCTTGATAGTCATTTCGAAAGTATTAGGATGATGGATTATTTAAAAGTCCACCATTATTTGGTGGTTCTAAGGGACAAAATAATGAATAATCTTAATTTACTCAAGGATAAAGAAATTACTATAGTGGAGGTAGAGGTATATAGTATGGATGTTGAGGAATATGAGTAATTAATAAAGGATAACTCCATTTTATAGAAGTTGAAGATGTAGAGGGACCAGGAGTGGTTTGATGTAATATTTTTATTTACTCAACTTTTATTTATATTTTGGTTGATACTTATAAATTTTAATTAGTTATCATACCATTCTAAGTTTTTGGTTTAGAATATTGGGTATAGAAATTCCAAAGGACATTAGAATTAATTACTCTAGTGGGTGGTTATATGAGGTTGTATGATATCAACTTTTCTAGATAGTTGAGGGAAGAGATATATTTTTGTGGAACCTAGTATTATTAGATATGTAAACATATTATATGATCCATGATTTTATTATTTTTACTATTTAAAAGTATTAATTTAATAATATCAAATGATGGGGATTTCTATAAACTAAAAAGAAATCATATGATGTTTTATAGGGAAAAATAATTTTTCATAGGATAAAGGAATATTGACGAATAGAGAATTATATCTTAGTTATTGAATTTGACTTCTTTCCATAGAAGGTAAAATTGTAAAATATTCCTAGTCTTATTAAGGATTATACTATTTTTTTCAAGAAAAATGAAAGTTTATCTCTAGGGTAAATGATTTAGTTTTTTTATCATTTTATCCTATTATATCTTATATTTATATGACAAAATATTGTATATTACAAATAAAGACTCGGGATTCGAGTTTTCAAATTGATGAATTATTATAGAATGGATTAATTTGGAATATTATATCACTATGATTCTCTTTGATTTTTTTTCAAATAAATATTTAATGAAAGGTTCAACTATTTTATAGGTTATGAGTGGTTAAATAAGGTGGTAGTGAATAATTTTTATCATATTTCTATGTTATATGGTTTTCTTGATCATCTGAGAGGGGTGATTTGGTTTTCAAGATCGATTAAAAATATTGATATCATGAACTGAGGGTTAAAATTAAGACATACATGAAAAATATTTTTGGTGTCATTATAGGTATTTTGATTTTATACTAATTTCATATTAGAGTTTTAGATTACTTGTTTATGTCGATGGGTATTATAAATAGGCTGTTTTAGCCATGTCTTGATAATTTTTATATATATTCATTAATAATATTTCTATTTTTTCAAACTCGAAGGAGGAAAATTATGATAATCCCATAATATGTAAGGGGTTCTCAGGGAAATTCAATTAAATGGGAATATGTAGTATCAATTATAGATATTTGAGGTTCATTTCTTAGGTCATGTTATATCAGATCTGGAATTAGAGGTGTACACAGGGAATATTGACGGTATTGTTTCTTAAAACTAAATGAATAATGTTACAAATTTATAAATTTATCATGGATTAATTGGTTATTATAATAATTCCATACTTCTAATTTATCAGATTTTGATTCTTTTATTATAATTTATCGAAAAAGTTAATTCACATGATTAGATAAGTTAATGATAATATTATCTTAACATTTAGAAGTAGAATTTGATTGGTGATTGAGTACATTGATTACTTGAAGATGGTATTCCTTATTATGTCAATTTTGACTCATCTCGTTAAAGATTAGGAATTATTTTGATATAATAGTTGAAGAAAATTACTTATGGGAATCGATAGTTTTATCCTTGTGAACATAACTATTTTAATTTCTATATGTATATTTTAATGGTTTTATTTTCTTTTAAGATTTAGATACATTATTAGCTTGTTGAACTCTTTATGGTTTATATCAATCAGAATATTTTGAGATATTTCTTTTCCTAAAAGGATTTTAATTTAAAATATATGATGGTTGTGGTGTTTCTATAATATTATTACCCATATATCACACATTCCTCGGATTAGGGTGGTATCTAATGATTTTCTTAAATAGTTTCATAGTGATGTTTCCCAACAACTGAGTGAGGATTGAAATGTTATAAAGTGGAGTATAGTTTCCGTACAATACTCCATAAAGGTCATATATTCATCAAAGTAAAAATTATCCAAATTAAACTCGCATGAGGTATCCTGATAATTCATTCAAATAAGGACACATTAAACATTTCATGAATCCTCTATAACCATATAGGTAATTACAACTGATATGTTGCCTCTCCAACTCACTTTGAAACCTTATGTAATCTAATAATTATTAGATAAATCCAAAATTATCTACCCAAACATCCTTGACCATGTTTATGATAATCTAAATTGATTTTATGATCTATAAAAAATCCAATGGTATTCTCCCCTTATTAGCATAGGATTTCTTTCTACTCTGACCAATCATTATTTGATCCAAAAATACATGTACACATTCATTCATTACATCACTATCTCCGGCTCAACTATATCTATCTCACCAATGTTACTGAATAATGGTGGTGAATGACATGTTTATCCATAAAAAGACTCAAAATGATTCATACCAATAAAGAAACTACAATTTCCATTATATGAAATCATAACCAATGGTAAAGGATCCACCCTTGATCAACCAACATCTAAGATCCATGCAATCAATATATCCTCCTTTTCCTAAATCACCAATTTAGTTTGAGAATCTTTTAGTGTATAGAATATGGTGATAAGGAAAAATTAGGTTCCAAATTAATATTTTAATCTTGTATAAATTGGTGTTATAAATTATGAATCATGATCAAATATTTTACCCTTGGAACACATTAATTCCGGACCACATCTATCACATTAGTCTTCACTAAATTATCCATTTTTATAGATTACCAAATTATTAAAAAATTTCCAAATTTTTTAATCAATCAACAATAACACAAATAATATCAAATCTTATCAATGCATGAGGCAATCCTATAACAAAATCCATAGTAATATCATTATATTTCCTTATTAAAATATTCCAATCATGGAAAAAATATTCCACAACCTAATATTCATTTTTCACCTACTAGTACATGAGACTCGTATATATAAACTCTTCCACTAGATTCTTTATCTTGGACCAACAAAACATCCTATTTATTGTATTATATATCATTGAGATACCCAGATATACCACTAAATAAGATTAATAAAACTCTAATATGATACCTTACACATTGAGGAACAAATAACTTACCAAAAAAATTATAATGTTCATTATCCCTCAAAAAATAATTAAAACATTACCATTTTCTATTTGATATGTTTCAACCACTATCTCATGGTCTCCCTATTGAGAATCATTCACTTGTCACCCTAAAATAGACGTCACAATCATATGATATAGTCATGATATATCATCAATATTATCTTATTCAATATGAGAATACTCTAAAAACATTATAAAATTTCAATCTTCACTCAGTAGTTTGGAAACATCACTGTAAAACTATTTAAAGAAATTCATTAGATACAACCCTAATTTGAGGAATGTGTGATATATGGGTAATAATTTTAAATAAACACCCCCATCATCATATATCTAAAATTAAAATCCTTTTAGGAAAAGATATATCTCAAAATATTATGATCGATATAAACCATAAAGAGTTCAACAAGCTAATAATGCCTTAAAATATTAAAAGAAAATAAAACCTTTAAAAAATATATATAAAAATTAAAATAGTTATGTTTACAATGATAAAACTGTCGATTCCCATAAGTAATTTTTTTCAACTATTATATCAAAATAATTCCCAATCTTTAATGGGATGAGTCAAAATTGACATAATAAGGAATACCATCTTCAAGTAATAAATGTACTAAATCACCGATCAACTTCTAATTTTAAATGTTAATAAAATATTAACATTAACTTATCTAATCATGTGCATCACTTTTTTAGATACATTATAATAAAAGAATCAAAATCTGATAAATTAGAAGAATGTACTTCTTATAATAACCAATTAATCCATGTTAAATTTATAAATTTTTAACATTATTCATTTAGTTTTAAGAAACAATACCATCAATATTCCATATGTACACCTCTAATTCAAGATCTGATATAACATGACCTAAGAAATGAACCTCATGTATCTATAATTGATACTAAATCTTACAATTTAATTTAATTTCCCATAGTAACTCTTATATATTATGGGATTGTCATAATTCTCCTCATTCGACTTTGAAAAAATAGAAATATTATTAATGAAAATATAAAAAAATTATCCAAATATGGCTAAAAAACCCTATTTATAATACCCATCAGCATAACCATGGAATTTAAAACTCTCATATGAAATTAGTATAAAATCAAAATACCTATAATGATACCAAAAATATTTTTAAGGTATGTCTTCATTTTAACCCTCAGTTCATGATATCAATATTTTTAATTGATCTTGAAAACCAAATCACACCTATCAACTGATCAAGAAAATCATATAATATAGAAATATATTAAAAATTATTTACTATCACCTTATTTAACCACTTATAACCTATAAAATAGTTAAACCGTTCATTAAATATTTCTTTGAAAAAAATTAAAATAGAATCATGGTGATATAATATTCCAAATTGATCCATTATATAATCATTCATCATTTTGAATACTAAAATCCCAAGTCTTTATTAGTAATATTCAATATTTTTTCATATAAATATAATAAATAATAGGATAAAAATATAAAAAATTAAATTATTTACCCTAGAGATAAACTTGGTTGTTTCCTGAAAAAATAGCATAATCTTTAATAACACTAGGAATATTTTACAATTTTACCTTATATGGAAAAATAGTCAAATTCAATAACTAAGATATAATTCTCTATGCCTCAATCTTCCTTTATCATATGAAAAAAAAATCCCTGGAAAACATCATATGATATATTGTAAATTTATAGAAATCACCATCATTTGATAGTATTAAATTAATACTTTTAAATAGTAAAAATAATAAAATCATGGATCATATAATATATTTACATATATGATAATATTAGGTTCCACAAAAATATATCTCTTCCCTCAACTATCTAGAAAAATTGATATCAAACAGCCTCATATAACCACCCACTAGAGTAATTAATTCTAATGTCCTTTGGAATTTCTAAACCCAATGTTCTAAACCAAAAACTTATGAAGGTATGATAACTAATTAAATTTTAGAAGTATCAACGAAAATATTAATAAGAGTTGAGAAAATAAAAATATTACATCAAATCACTCCTGTTACATTGTCTCTTGAACATATATAATATATAGTTATCCTTTTATAACTCCTCATATTCCTCAACATCCATACTACATACCTCTACCTACTCTATAGTCATTTCTTTATCCTTGAGGACATTAACATTATTTGTTATTTTCTCCCTTAGTTACACCCAATAATGGTGGCCTCTTAAATAATATATCATACCAATACTATCAAAACCACCATCAAGGAGGATGAAAACCATATAGGTGATTTTCATTAGTCACAATCTTCTCACACCTCCTTTTCCCATTATAAAAATATGGGAATATGGAGTGGAAATCAAATTTTATTCCATAACATTAACATATAAATACTTTGATTCTATTAGATGATTTTATACCACTCACACTAGAGTGAAGATAAATCACATGAATTTGATTCTTATGACCTCTCTTAAACATATATTTCCCTTAAAATCATGACAATACACCTGTAAATATAATTCATGAATTTTCCTATTTAGTAATCTCATTGAAAAAACTTATCCTGGTCTATAAATTTATTTTTTATCTCCACATTGTCATATATCTCAATGGTGGAACTCATAAAAAATAACCTTAATTACCTTTGGATCTTGGGTCTCAAAGACCTATAAAAATCAGGATCTATTCACTTCACATTAGTTAAAAAATCACGAGAATAATATTGAAACATAGAAAATATCCCACTAACTGATCAAATTAAAGATCTATTTGGATGAATAATAAAATCTTGTTATAACTCAACTATTACATTATTTTATAAGAAATCATACGTGAAAGTATTCCATTACCAAGTGCATATAACTATAGACATCTCATGATATCCTATGAAAAGATTTGACCACTAACATACTAAAGCTTAAAATAAACTCAGTATATAAGGAACAAAATTCTTATCTATCATATAGAACAACTAAAAACTAATTTTGTTTTCTTTTAACTAATGACTAGTCTAATGATAAGAGATATACCCCTAATAATTTGGTAACTAATACTTATAAAACCCACTCAAGTATATCTACTAATCATATGTAATCAATGTTACTACCCTCTAAAACACAACATCACAAACATGATGAGACTCTTCATTTATACCTCTTTATATTATTGTAAAAATAACTTAACTAAATGCATATAAACCCACTTAATCCTAAGGATATATACATGGTAAATTTAAAATAATTCAACCATATAATTCACCCCCACATACACTATCACATGATACAAAACACAAAAAAATGATCATGGCCTATGAAAATCTAATTTGTTAATATAGGAATATAAAGATATCCAACAGGCAATATAAACTTACCCATGTATTTATCTACATGAAAACATAGTTTATTCTTTGATCATAGGGCCTCTTATGTGATAAGCTATATTTCTCTTATCAAATTGACATGAAAGGATCAATTAATATTCCTTCCTTAAAAAACATATAATATTATTTAATTCCAACCCTAAAATCTATCCAAAAACACTCTATTTGATACCATTTTATCATAAACTATCCCATTAGAAGTTAATATAAGCTAAAAAAGAGATCAAGTGTGACCCTTCAAATCCAAATTTTAATATTCCATGAGTTAGTGAATAAAAAAAATGTTATATCATCAACCATATACAAAAGTAATTACCATTAAAAATAGAAATACCTATATTAACATATAAAAAATCAATTCATTTTGAACTATAATAAATAAATAATATATATCAAATGTATATCATGACATATAAATCCAAAAAGTAGTAAAATATCTATAAACCCATTAGCTCATTTAATTACACTAGTAAGGTATATTTTAATTTTCATCCTCTAATAATTTCTCTACATATAGTGTTAAAGTCACCCAAAACATACACTAACAATATCAACATAATCTAAAAATTATTTATACAAATCTTGGGTAAGTGCATAAATATAATCAGTAAGTTTATCCATGGAACCCTCATGTTCCCACATGAATAAATCATGATAATGCAACCATGAATAAAGCAAATAAAGAAAACACAAATCATTAATCACCATGGATAACCTATAAACCATTATCATTTCATAACTCACATCCATCACACTTATATAATAACAAAACATAAAATATCATTTAGAAAATAATTTTATCACTAATTAAGATGCAGATCTAAGTAGTAGTCCACACACATTGGATAATTTATACTATATAATGGTTGGGAATATATCCATCCATAAGGGCATAATTTACTGCCAAACTTATTTCATTGTTGAATCTCCCCACCTCTATTAAAATATATCTGGCTAGCTAACTATTCACATGTAGGGACTATTATTGTTACTTATTGTCCACCATCAAGGACTCTCCCAACCTCAACCTGAATCATCAGAACTGCACATAAAATATTACCACCATATATAGATAAAGTATAAATATCATTATCATTAAGTATCATAAATGTGTACAGGCCCCCAATATCCATTAGTTAATCACATCACCGACGTCAATAAGAATAAAAAATGGATTCATACCCCACCATCTATTTTATCTCCCATATAGGAAAACCATATATTTAATAGTCCCAGGGATTGTAATCATATCACATTGGTAGATCAAACTACCACCTAATTTTACCATAACCATATCTTAGAGAGTAACCATATCACTAACATCCATCATATCCTGGGTATTAACAAGTTTCACCACCTTGCATTAGCTATCACATATCAGTAATCCCATTTAAATATAATACCATCATTAGTGAAACACTTCCACATTCACACATCCATTTTAGTATATAACATAGAATCATAAAAGGGTTTATAAGCGAATTTTATGTCACCACTAGTATTAAATCATCTCATATGAACCTCTATACACATCAATTAAAGTGGGAGAAATCATTGAGTGGCATGAACCTTGCTAATTTTGGAATGGATCTATGCTAAACATGGCATAAACTATACATATATATATATAATACCTCAGTGTATCTTAATAGAAGAAGTATTTTTATATAGAATGTAGAAAAGAATTATGCCAAATTTCACTACCCCTTTACCATTTTTCACAACCAATGTGTAACTCACTACCACTTTTTACATCAATATACTATTAATTAGATAAATTTATTGAAATGTTAATACTCCCCATGATAAATTAGAGCATCTTAAGTTAATGTTTGTAAAGATACTATTCAAACAACTTATGGGGTTTTTAAAAAATTGAGATTTTATACTCAAATTCACTACTAGAACATATCCAAATATTCATATAATAATCATAAATATTTCTCAATACTAACATTATCATGAAAATATATCATAACGTGTAACGCCCCGACCCCAGCTACCCAGAGTCGGTGCATTATTACATAACATTGGCATGATCACAAGAAAGATCAAATCCCGAAAGACCGATTGGTTTAGTAGCCTTGGAAACACTAGATATAATCATAAAGTTTTACATTACATTTCAAAGTGAAAAACTACTACAACAACAAAGTCTTCATATCTACACTATTAACCCCTCATAATATCCCTGCAAGTCATTCATAATTTACTTCTTCACTACCTGGGAAAAATAAAACATAGAAAAGGGGTGAGCTCAAATGCCCAGTAAGGATAACAATATAGCGGAACATTCAAAATAATCATAAACATTTAAGGCAATGAATTACTAAAACAAAAGCCTTTTAAAATTGAACTTCAACATAGTATGGAAAAAGTAAAATGAAATAATTCCATTTACTTATTCACATGGATATTCTACTAATCGAATAATCACATGCAATATCAATAACCACTTTCATAATGTTGGAATGCATAATGCCAGACTGTCATAACCACATAGTCAAGGCCTCGTGCCAAGACTAAAAATAAGATTTTGTCAAGGCCTTGTGCCAAGACACTAGTTTGTCTCATGAGACCTACCGATGCATCGAGGAGCTATAGCGGGCTCCACCCGTCACTTATTAAGTCCAATGCATACCCATATGAAAAGGTTTAAACATAACATAAACATTCGTATTAGAACTAGCATACGAAATGTCAATAATTTCACCATAAACTATGAATGGTATAAAAATAGCACATCCACAGTCAAACATATCACAAAACCTTCAATACAATATAGAAGTTTTGTATCATAATAAATCAACTTCAAATAATCTTAAAATCCATCAAAGGATGTTGACATAGATGAAATCAAAATTCTTTTTAAAGAAGTATCTCCTTTTATTTTGAAATCATTTAAGATCCATATAAAATAAAACATTTTCTTTGAAAATATTCTTATAAGATTGTATGGGAAGCTTCGACGATTTTATAACGGCGGAAAATAACCGCACCCGCCGTATAAGTTAAAAAAACATTCTTACCTCAATTCTGTCGAAAAGGTTAAAAAGGACCTTGTTTTGAAAACGACGGAAAGATTCCTTTATAAACCTCTTATAAAAAGTCAAACAAGGGTATAAATGACTTTAACCCATATTCTTGTAAATAGTAAAAATGTTTTGGAATACATTTCGAAGAAACATGGATGTGGATGATAAAGAGATCCCAATAGATTATTACGTATAATACAACCTCAGATAATGAAGAGATTGTGAAATAACCCTTACCTTGTACTTTTCCTTGGTTAGGGTAGGTTAAACTCCTGTATAATAGTGAAATAATTGTTACTAAATTATACAAGAATTAATATGATATCATATATGATCTTTTAGTACTGATTTGATAATAATATCTTAAAATTATCGTCGTTTCGGGTGTTAACTTACTCATTTTCTTTTATATGTTTTGTTACATAAGCCATGTTTGTAAAGGATAAGTTGTATATTATTCAAATCCAGAATGGTATCAAGTCTTTAAACATCATTTTTAAATCATCAAATGATAATTATACTTGAATGGATACGATGGAAAATGAATCTCATCGCGTTCGTGGAGACGGTAGTCCGTACGTACGCACGAACGCTACTTCCATTTAATTTTTATTTTAAAATAATCGAATACCAATGATACATAGGTATATTACTATTCCAGTATAATATAATATTTTATACATGTTACTTAAGTTTATTAACACCATCCTTTATACGTTCCATGTGTGGTATGAACGAGTCATATCATTTTAAGGGGGCGGTAGTCCGCACTTCCTCAAATGAAATTATCGTATGTATATACAACATGAAACGAATAATGGTATGAAATAAAATGGAATTACAGAAGCTTATATATAAAATATATATCATTAATATCATATTTAATTACAGTTCCATCATAATGGACACCATGAGAGGCGGTAAGATGTATTTGAACAATCATCGTTTCGTGAGGCGTTAGTTTGCCATCCACAGAAACATTATGTTCATCATCCATTAGATGGAGTTGTGTGTATGTGTAGTTTGAATCCTTCTTATAAAAACATACTAGTATATTGAGGATACTGGTGTTGTTACAAAAGAATGGAAATAAAAAGAGTTTGGGGGTTGGAGAAGCAAAATAAAGGAAAATAATTTAAGAGAAATCGTTACCTTTAATTTAGGTAACTCACTTTGGTTGGAACCAAAGGACTTCTTGAAATGATTTCTGCCTAAGGGGAAGCTTCAAGGAGGAGGAGAGGGATGTAGGGAGCTTAGTTGGGCAGAGTTTGGACGATCCAAGTGGCTTGAGAGGTGTGAGGAATGAGTAGAAGTGGTCTCCTTTTATAAGGGAGAGGAGGGGCTCTTTAGGAAAGAGTGAAAGTATTACTTTATAATATAATTATATTCGGTTTATAATGGTCCAAAAATCATTGAGGTCGAAGATATAATGACTAATATTCTAAATAACATCAACCAATAAGAATTGGACAGGTTTTAGATAATATTTTAATCATTATAATATTATTTATTTCAATGATTTATTAATGAGGTAAACATTGCATCATTATTGTGTCATTAATAATTTAACTTATTTGATGTCTAAAAATTATAAATAAAATATCATCATGTAGGAAATCTTTTTAGCTTTATAATGAATATTTATAATCGAAAATCCAACATGTATAACCCTATGTAAAAATTGTTCTTCTAAAAGATTTAAGCTTATGCCATTTTTATTTTTATTTTAACTTTATTAATATAATGTGTCCCTACCACATACAAGTGGCTCCAAGGGGTCCCCAAATTGACCCAAGGATGCCCATGGTCGGGTATGGGTCCACCAATAAGGTTAGGACACGTTTTAGGGTAATTTTGTATTATTATAATATTATTTTTTAACCCTTATTTACCGGATTTACCCTTTAACCATGGTAAATAAAATATTTACCACAGTAACTATTCAAAATGTCTAAAAATAAAAGTTACCTATTTACACAATTTCAACATCCTGATTCCAAATATGGAATCCATTTTCCTAAATTCAAAACACAGAAGTGGCAGAAATTAATTTAAAATTAATTCCCGCTGTCAAAACAAAAAGCGTGTTTTTAAGAGGTAATAACTATCAAAAGATTGACACTTGTTTATGTTCGGTTTAACTGTAAAATTATGTCCAATGACCAACATTATATTAAATGGTAAAAATATATTCTAAATATACTTTAAAACCACTCAAATTCACAATTTATCACTATTAATTATTTTGATTAAAAAAGTTGTTTTTAATTAAAATTTAGTAATTTTCACTATTCATCAAAATATTAAAGTTATCTGAAAAGTACCAAAATTTCACCCTAGGCTAATTTCGATATTCCGAATCCAAAAATGAAGTTCATTTTGAAATATAAAATATATATTATTTCAAAAAGTAGGTATTACTATTCATAACGGCTAATTTGATTGGTTACGGTGTGTTAGAACTCGGTGTTGCGTACAACACATGCTATCGCATTATTCGAAGGGAAACGTACCGTAGAAGCTTGGGGTGTTACATTCTCCCCTCCTTCAAATAATTGCATCCTCGCAATTTCTAGGGTATTACTGCATAAAAAGACTCGGGTGGTTCTTCATCATAAGTTCCTCGGGTTCCCACGTTGCCTCTTCCATCTTATGATTTTCCACAAAACTTTTACCAGACGCGTCGTCCGGTTTCTCAGTACTTTTTCTCTTGTATCAAGAATCCTGACGGGCTCTTCACAATAGGAAAGATCAGGTTCCAGTTCTAATTCCTCATAGGTGAGTACATGCGTCAGATCAGGCATGTATTTCCTCAATAGAGATACGTGGAACACATCGTGAACTTTGGAGAGACTTGGCGGCATTGCCAATCGGTAAGCTACAACCCCAATTCGTTCTAGAATTTCAAAAGGTCCGATGTACCTGGCACTCAATTTACCTTTCTTACCAAAACGTATGACTCCCTTCCATGGAGATACCTTCAGGAAAACATGATCACCGACTTGAAATTCCAAATCCTTCCTTCGATTATTGGCATAGCTCTTCTGCCTACTTTGAGCTTCTTTGATGTGATTTTGGATTACCTTCACCTTTTCCACCGTTTCCTCCACCAGTTCTGGGCCTACAAGTTTTCTTTCACCAACGTCATCCCAACAGGTTGGTGTACGACATCTCTTTCCGTATAACGCTTCATATGGTGCCATCTGAATACTTGAATGGAAGCTATTGTTATAGGAAAATTCTACCAGAGGTAAATATTGATCCCACATACCCTGAAAGTCAAGTGAGCAAGATCTCAACATGTCTTCTAAGGTTTGAATAGTCCGTTCTGATTGTCCATCTGTCTGAGGGTGGTAAGCAGTGCTCAAATGAAGTTCAGTATCCAGGGATTTCTGAAGACTTTTCCAAAATCTTGAAGTAAAACGGGGATCACGATCAGAAACAATCGATAGGGGTACTCCATGAAGTCTCACAACTTCATTAATGTATAGTCTTGCTAGACGTTCCAGGGGTAGATCTTCTCTTATAGCAAGAAAATGTGCTGTCTTGGTAAGACGATCAACAATAACCCATATTGCATCGTTCCTTCTAGGAGTCTTCGGTAGCCCCATGACAAAGTCCATCGTAATATTGTCCCATTTCCACTCCGGTATAGGAAGAGGTTGCATGACTCCTCTAGGCTGTTGCCTTCCAGCTTTCACTTGTTGACAAACCATACATCTTGACACAAAATCAGCAATCTCCCTCTTCATATTGTCCCACCAAAAATGTTCTTTCAAATCTCTGTACATTTTGGTGCTCCCAGGGTGTATAGAGAAATTGGAACTATGAGAATCATCCAGCAATTCCCTTTTTAGATCAGGTATATTGGGAACACAAAGTCTCTTCCAGAATTTCAAAATTCCATCTTCATACACAAAGTCTCTCAATCTCCCATCATTCACAGCTTTAATCTTCTTCTGAAATTCTTCATCATTGGTCTGAGAACTCTTAATCCTTTCTAGTAAAGATGGTTTGGCAACCATTTGAAAAAGCATTGATGTTTCACCTTCCCTAGTTATTCCCATGTCCATCTTCACTAGATCCATGAAAATTGGATCCCTTTCAATTCTCATCATGTTCAGAACTCCATGGTCTTTTCTGCTCAAAGCATCTGCTACTTTGTTTGCTTTCCCCGGGTGGTAGTGTATCGTACAATCATAATCCTTGAGTAATTCAAGCCATCTCCTTTGCCTCATGTTGAGTTCTTTTTGTGAGAAAATATACTTCAAACTCTTGTGATCAGTATAAATCTAACATTTTTCACCATAGAGGTAGTGCCTCCATATCTTCAAAGCAAAGATCACTGCTGCTAACTCGAGATCATGAGTAGGATAGTTTTGTTCATGAATTTTCAACTGTCGTGATGCATATGCAATAACTCTATCATTCTGCATAAGGACACAGCCAAGTCCTTTCTTCGATGCATCACTATAAATAACGAACCCATCATTCCCCGATGGTAGAGTCAATATAGGAGCATTGACTAATCTTCTCTTCAGTTCTTAGAAACATTTTTCACACTCTTTTGTCCAAACAAATTTAACCCCTTTACGTGTGAGCTTCGTTAATGGGTTAGCCAAACGGGCAAAATTCTGGACGAAACGTCGATAATAACCTGCCAAGCCAATAAAACTACGTACCTCAGTTATACTCGTAGGTGCTGGCCATTCTTGGATTGCCTTGGTCTTAGAAGGATCAACAGAGATTCCATCTTTAGAGACAATATGGCCAAGAAAAGAAATCTCCTGAAGCCAGAATTCACACTTGCTAAACTTCCCATATAATTCATGCCTCCTCGGAGTCTTCAAGATAATGCGCAAGTGATTTTCATGATCGTCATAGGTTTTGGAGTATACCAAGATATCATCAATAAATACCACCACAAATTCATCGAGATACTCCTTGAAAACTCTATTCATCAGATCCATGAATACAGAGGGTGCATTAGTCAATCCAAATGGCATTACAGTAAACTCGTAATGCCCGTACCTGGTTCGAAATGCTGTCTTCGGAATGTCTTCCTTCTTTACACACAACTGATGGTATCCAGATCGAAGGTCAATCTTTGAAAAGTATTGAGCTCCATGCAGTTGGTCAAATAAATCATCGATACGAGGTAGGGGATACTTGTTCTTTATCGTTATAGCATTGATCTCCCTGTAGTCAATACATAACCTCATAGATCCATCTTTCTTTTTAACAAAAAGAACAGGGGCTCCCCATGGAGAAACACTAGGGCGAATAAATCCCTTATTACTCAATTCCTCTAGTTGTTTCTTTAATTCGACTAACTCTACAGTGGCCATTCTATAAGGGGTATTCGATATAGGCCTTGATCCAGGAATCAAATCAATGGAAAACTCAACTTCTCATTCTGGAGGATGTCCAGGTAAATCTTCCGGAAATACATCTACAAATTCTTTCACAACAGGTACATCCTCTATTTGAACATTCCTTTCCTCACCGACAGTTATTTCATTCTCTTCCTCCCCAATAATTGAATTACGTTGAGCTACTGGGGGTGGATCTAAATAAGAATTAGGTGGTGACGATTCTGCTCTAAAAATAAGGTGCTCCTTATCATTATCATCAAGAATCGTAACCTCTTTCTTCTTACAATAAATCTTCGCATCATAGTCCGAAAGCCAGTCCATACCGAGGATTATATCAAACTCAATCATAGGTATGACGATGAAATCAGCAGATAAAGAAAATTTATGTGCTCTAATGGGGACTGATTCACAAAACTTTTTTGCAACGATACTTCCCTTAGGAGTTTTAACTGACAACTCCCTTATTAAATCAAATTGGAAATATCTAATTTTCTTAGAAAACTGGGAATATATGAAACAATGCGATGATCCAGAATCAAATAATGCATTTGCTAAACTTGAGGAAACCATTAAATTACCTGCCACCACGTCTTTCGGAGCTTCTACCTCAGCAGTAGTGATAGCATAAGCCTGGCCTTGATCCCTTGGCCTTTTCTGAGGTAAGTTCTCCTGACGCTTAGGACATGCATTTGCATAATGCCCCATCTCCCTGCAATTGTAGCACTGAACGTTGGTAGCTTCCTTCTTCCCCTTGCAATCATGATCTTGGTGGCCTTTTTCACCACACTTGTAACAGACTCCCATTCCCTTTAAGCAAGTATCGGGGTGTTTCTTCCCGCATTTACCACAAGATGGATATTCAACCTTTCCTTTCTTCCCCTTATTTCCATTCCCAGATTGATCATCAGGTCTCTTCTTCTCTTGCTTTGCTTTAAAGTCATAAGACTTAGAGAATTCCTTTTCGGTCTTGATAGCACATGAGACAATGTCTTCGTACGATGAAAAGGATTGTGAGACTAATGCTCGACGGAGAAATGGTTTTAACCCATCAAAGAAACGATCAATCTTACTTCTTGGGTTGCGAATATAATCTCCAGCATACCTCGCTAACCTTGTAAAGTTAGCCTCATACTTTTTGACATTCTCATCCTCCTTTTGTCTCAGACTCAGAAATTGCCTTTCCATATCCGCTCGATGGTCGCGAGGGAAGTATTTTTCTAAAAAAAGATCTTTGAATTCCCTCCATTCCATATTTGATACTTCATCATCTTCCTTCATGTTTTGAATCAATGACCACCATTGATCAGCATCTCCAGTGAGGCGGTAAACTGCCATGATAACTTTTTCCCTTTCACTGCTCCCCAAAGCCTGAAATATTTTCTCTAGGGAATTTATCCATTGCTCAGCTACTAAGGGATTTGTACTCCCATTGAACGTTGGTGGTTGTTGCCTCATGAATCGATCTAACATTGATCCTCCACGCTGCGGATCAGGGTGCTCCATACGGGTAAGGTTATTATTCATAACCTGAGTAAGTTGTCCCAGTATGGTGATTAGCTGATCGGCACCAGTTGCATCACCAGCCCCACTATAATTATCTTGAGCAGGAGGGCAATCCCTACATGGAGTGTGTGCATTGATACGGTTTCCATTTCTTCCACTAGGCGCCATTTCTAAACATTGGCATAAACTAGATCAGTTTATGAATCAAAATACATAATCCCATACTTATAAAACACTTAACATAAATTGAACTATTTATGGATATAATCCATAATCATAAAAATGTTTTCTTTGATGAAGTATATACTCATAAAACCTTCATAATGATTTGTAAATAAAATGAGAGTTATCCTAAGCATAACCCCCGGGACTGTCGTAACCAAGAGTGCAGCAAGGCCCGTTGTCGTGCACCAGTTCTCGTTCGAGTCTAGCTCAAAGCGGTGTTTTCGGGTTTTACCCCTAGGTACATCTGTGCCAGAGCCGCCTCTACCTGCTCGTATCCAGACAGGGATGTATTTCTCGGAAAACTCACAAAATCTCTACAATACCAAAATTCTAGGAAGTTCTTCTATACTAATCCTCAAAGTTCATCTTAGGTCTACGTGCTCTAATCAGAGTTTATCTAAATCTAGTTTCCAAGGTTTGTACTAAACTTCCTCTGATACCAACTGTAACGCCCTGACCCCAGCTACCCAGAGTCGGTGCATTATTACATAACATTGGCATGATCACAAGAAAGATCAAATCCCGAAAGACCGATTGGTTTAGTAACCTTGGAAACACTAGATATAATCATAAAGTTTTACATTACATTTCAAAGTGAAAAACTACTACAACAACAAAGTCTTCATATCCACACTATTAACCCCTCATAATATCCCTGCAAGTCATTCATAATTTACTTCTTCACTACCTGGGAAAAATAAAACATAGAAAAGGGGTGAGCTCAAATGCCCAGTAAGGATAACAATATAGCGGAACATTCAAAATAATCATAAACATTTAAGGCAATGAATTACTAAAACAAAAGCCTTTTAAAATTGAACTTCAACATAGTATGGAAAAAGTAAAATGAAATAATGCCATTTACTTATTCACATGGATATTCTACTAATCGAATAATCACATGCAATATCAATAACCACTTTCATAATGTTGGAATGCATAATTCCAGACTGTCATAACCACATAGTCAAGGCCTCGTGCCAAGACTACAAATAAGATTTTGTCAAGGCCTTGTGCCAAGACACTAGTTTGTCTCATGAGACCTACCGATGCATCGAGGAGCTATAGCGGGCTCCACCCGTCACTTATTAAGTCCAATGCATTCCCATATGAAAAGGTTTAAACATAACATAAACATTCGTATTAGAACTAGCATACGAAATGTCAATAATTTCACCATAAACTATGAATGGTATAAAAATAGCACATCCACAGTCAAACATATCACAAAACCTTCAATACAATATAGAAGTTTTGTATCATAATAAATCAACTTCAAATAATCTTAAAATCCATCAAAGGATGTTGACATAGATGAAATCAAAATTCTTTTTAAAGAAGTATCTCCTTTTATTTTGAAATCATTTAAGATCCATATAAAATAAAACATTTTCTTTGAAAATATTCTTATAAGCTTGTATGGGAAGCTTCGACGATTTTATAACGGCGGAAAATAACCGCACCCGCCGTATAAGTTAAAAAAAACATTCTTACCTCAATTCTGTCGAAAAGGTTAAAAAGGACCTTGTTTTGAAAACGACGGAAAGATTCCTTTATAAACCTCTTATAAAAAGTCAAACAAGGGTATAAATGACTTTAACCCATATTCTTGTAAATAGTAAAAATGTTTTGGAATACATTTCGAAGAAACATGGATGTGGATGATAAAGAGATCCCAGTAGATTATTACGTATAATACAACCTCAGATAATGAAGAGATTGTGAAATAACCCTTACCTTGTACTTTTCCTTGGTTGGGGTAGGTTAACCTCCTGTATAATAGTGAAATAATTCTTACTAAATTATACAAGAATTAATATGATATCATATATGATCTTTTAATACTGATTTGATAATAATATCTTAAAATTATCGTCGTTTCGAGTGTTAACTTACTCATTTTCTTTTATATGTTTTGTTACATAAGCCATGTTTGTAAAGGATAAGTTGTGTATTATTCAAATCCATAATGGTATCAAGTCTTTAAACATCATTTTTAAATCATCAAATGATAATTATAATTGAATGGATACGATGGAAAATGAATCTCATCGCGTTCGTGGAGACGGTAGTCCGTACGTACGCACGAACGCTACTTCCATTTAATTTTTATTTTAAAAGAATCGAATACCAATGATACATAGGTATATTACTATTCCAGTATAATATAATATTTTATACATGTTACTTAAGTTCATTAACACCATCCTTTATACGTTCCATGTGTGGTATGAACGAGTCATATCATTTTAAGGGGGCGGTAGTCCGCACTTCCTCAAATGAAATTATCGTATGTATATACAACATGAAACGAATAATGGTATGAAAGAAAATGGAATTACAGAAGCTTATATATAAAATATATATCATTAATATCATATTTAATTACAGTGCCATCATAATGGCCACCATGAGAGGCGGTAAGATGTATTTGAACAATCATCGTTTCGTGAGGCGTTAGTTTTCCATCCACAGAAACATTATGTTCATCATCCATTAGATGGAGTTGTGTGTATTTGTAGTTTGAATCCTTCTTATAACAACATACTAGTATATTGAGGATACTGGTTTTGTTACAAAAGAAAGGAAATAAAAAGAGTTTGGGGGTTGGAGAAGCAAAATAAAGGAAAATAATTTAAGAGAAATCGTTACCTTTAATTTAGGTAACTCACTTTGGTTGGAACCAAAGGACTTATTGAAATGATTTCTTCCTAAGGGGAAGCTTCAAGGAGGAGGAGAGGGATGTAGGGAGCTTAGTTGGGCAGAGTTTGGACGATCCAAGTGGCTTGAGAGGTGTGAGGAATGAGTAGAAGTGGTCTCCTTTTATAAGGGAGAGGAGGGGCTCTTTAGGAAAGAGTGAAAGTATTACTTTATAATATAATTATATTCGGTTTATAATGGTCCAAAAATCATTGAGGTCGAAGATAAGATGACTAATATTCTAAATAACATCAACCAATAATAATTGGACAGGTTTTAGATAATATTTTAATCATTATAATATTATTTATTTCAATGATTTATTAATGAGGTAAACATTGCATCATTATTGTGTCATTAATAATTTAACTTATTTGATGTCTAAAAATTATAAAATAAAATATCATCATGTAGGAAATCGTTTTAGCTTTCTAATGAATATTTATAATCGAAAATCCAACATCTATAACCCTATGTAAAAATTGTTCTTCTAAAAGATGTAAGCTTATGCCATTTTTATTTTTATTTTAACTTTATTAATATAATGTGTCCCTACCACATACAAGTGGCTCCAAGGGGTCCCCAAATTGACCCAAGGATGCCCATGGTCGGGTATGTGTCCACCAATAAGGTTAGGACACGTTTTAGGATAATTTTGTATTATTATAATATTATTTTTTAACCCTTATTTACCGGATTTACCCTTTAACCATGGTAAATAAAATATTTACCACAGTAACTATTCAAAATGTCTAAAAATAAAAGTTACCTATTTACACAATTTCAACATCCTGATTCCAAATATGGAATCCATTTTCCTAAATTCAAAACACAGAAGTGGCAGAAATTAATTTAAAATTAATTCCCGTTGTCAAAACAAAAAGCGTGTTTTTAAGAGGTAATAACTATCAAAAGATTGACACTTGTTTATGTTCGGTTTAATTGTAAAATTATGTCCAATGACCAACATTATATTAAATGGTAAAAATATATTCTAAATATACTTTAAAACCACTCAAATTCACAATTTATCACTATTAATTATTTTGATTAAAAAAGTTGTTTTTAATTAAAATTTAGTAATTTTCACTATTCATCAAAATATTAAAGTTATCTGAAAAGTACCAAAATTTCACCCTAGGCTAATTTCGATATTCCGAATCCAAAAATGAAGTTCATTTTGAAATATAAAATATATATGATTTTAAAAAGTAGGTATTACTATTCATAACGGCTAATTTGATTGGTTACGGTGTGTTAGAACTCGGTGTTGCGTACAACACACGCTATCGCATTATTCGAAGGGAAACGTACCGTAGAAGCTTGGGGTGTTACATAACGGCCAGCTTCTATAGATTGTTGCCCAATTATCTATGATCATATCATCCTCTATCATTAAATTAAATATATTAAAAAAATAAATTTCTATAATAATATACCATATTTTTATCTATTCTCATAATTACATTTGCACCATTTTTTAATTTCCTCTAAAAATATTTTATATCATAATGTATAATCAATCAAATTATTTATATTCATTATATTTTCTATCAGTATTAAATTCATCATAAATTTATTTTAATTTACTAAGATAAAATTTATCTTAGAATGTCATGAATTATCTACCCATTATGAAATAATAAAAAAAAGATAAATAATCATATATTAGGAAAATATGATAATATTGAGCCACATACCACAATTTTATGATCATCATAAATCCTAAATCACTACTGACCATTCATTTGACCCCATTATCTATTTGTATCTTTAATTAATTACAATGTCATTAATGTTATCTAACTCACATTTCCCAAAATTAATCAACCCATTATGGCCTTAAAAGTATGAATATATTAAACCTAAGAGTTATCAATACCTCAATCATTTTTTCTTCAATAGTATTCCCCAAAAATATAACCTTGTAAAAGAATTATTTCTCAAGGTTATTGATACTATGTAATATATGATTCCCAACCTTAAAAGCATAACTATAAAATAAAAATACATATTTGTTTCACATAATTCTCATAACTTTTATAATAAACTTGAATATCATTGATAAATATCACTCACTAATGAATATATATTAGAGTATCAAGAAATAATTTATATTAAGATATCATCCTCCCATCCTTAGAAAAGGCTTTCAAAACTCACATTTTATATCATAATCACTATAAATGAAGAGTCTCAACTATTTATGTATTCTTCCTTATTCAGTTATAAGACATAGTGGATTCTAGATCCATACCATTCCTGGATTCATTTTGGTGATCTTGTTTTAACCAAATACCGAAACAAAAATATTTTTGATTATATTCAAAATATAAATATAAAAACCAAAATCCCAAGATATATTCCCCTATGAAACGTTCATTTTTAACATATGGTACTTTTAGTTCAATATATGGCTCTCTTTATTCAATCCACAACTATCAATGGTAATTTACTTATGAATTTCTATTTATTAGTTTTTCAACATAATACTCAAATCCTTCATAATGGTTTATTATATAGAATGTGAATTAACCATAGAATATACCCTAAAATATTTAAACTTGGTGATAAATTATGAATCTTTATCAGGAACTAGGTAATGATTGAGTTAATAACCATTGCACCATTTTCTTGATTATTACCCCTAGGTACATCTATTCTAGAGCTATAATCCATTTTAAATAACTAGATAGACGTTTTATTTCTAATAAAAACACACAATATTTACTTTTATAATTTTTTATTGTGATTTTATATACTAAAACTCATCATTAAGGTTTTTACTAATGTTATCTAATACTAATATTGAAAAATATTAAATTCTTAGTATAACCAACACAAATGTTAATTTAAACCTTTTAAACTATGATCAACCTTAATTTATCAATAATTAATGGCCCCTTAATTTATTTTCAGTCGATAACATCATAACCTCTAAAGATATCTAAACCCTCCTTTGGTACAAACTGAGGCATCCAGAACCCACACTCTTTAATACAATGCAAAAAACAATATACTTTTCACACCGTATTTAATATGAATCCATAATTTAGACATATTTTACACAAAATATAATGTTTAAAATCAAAATACCTTTTTAGTTTTAGAGTTTATGAAAGAGATTTAACTAGTAGAACTCATGTTTTTATATTAAATGGACATTTTTTCACTATATAAGCAATTAATTAATCCATATAGAGTCTTAAACATATCCCATAAATCTTACACATAATATACTATTCAAGAGATATCTTACATATTAATTTTATTCATAAACTATGGAAATATAAACATAAGAATGGGTGAGTTCAAACACTCAGTTTTATAAAAAATATGTGATCACAATCAATGATAATCATTTGGAATGTGCATATAAATAAGATACTTAATAAAATACTAGACAAAAAATATATCATAAAACATGGAACAAGGAATGGCATAACATAATAAAATAATAAAAAGAGTGTGGAAACCTGATTAAATAAACATGATCCAAGATAGTATAACATAAAAAATTACTAAGCATAAAAATATAGAAAAAACATTGGTATAGGGAATATGAATATTTTGTAACATTACATGAGAGAATGTGATATTAAAATTGGAAATATTTAAAATATAGTACATATATTATAATAGGGAACATTACTTCCATGATCAACACCATCAATGCCAATGCTTGTGATCAAATAAACCATACTCGATGATACTTTATATTCTGAGATATAAAATTTTAACCAATACATTAGAGAGAGATATAGGACCCTACCCAACATTCATTGATAATTATGTGTTCCATAATAAATGAATCATTCATCATATCATATATAACCCATGTAAATAAAATGTGTTTCATTCTATGTATCGTAAATAACCCACAAAAATAAAATGATTTTTACTATCACATCATAAATAACCCATGGAAATAAAATGGGTTTCATTCATCACATCATAAATAATCCATGTAAATAAAATGGTATTCATATACATTATAAAGGGAATAATTAAAGTAAATCATTCCTAATTACATCAATAGTTTTAACATGACATAATCATGGAAAAAAATGTATCAAAATATATTGAATAACTTTCTAAGTAAATATCCTTTAATAAAGTTAATAAAACATATGGTGTTTACTCAATATGGGTAAAGGGTATATGATTACTTAAATGATTTCAAAAATAAATCATTGTATGGTATCTAAATAAACACCATTCAGTCAAAAGAATTAAATATAGAGTGTTTGAAATGAAAATTCATTGATAGACAAGTTATGCCTACTCGCGATGGATGGTGAGGTAAGAAAAAAGTAGTTATGGGTAATTTATTTGAGAGAAAATAATATTAAATAATCAATCTAGAGAAATATTGTGTATGGTATCATTTTTTGAATATCCTTTATCAAGAATAAGATATATAAAAATATAATTAATTATATTAAAAAAACTTTTTCACATTAAGAAAAATTTATTTGGATATAAGAAGTATCCTTAATTTTTTAGAAATTATTTTAAAAGAAATATTTTATAAATCTGGAAGAAAAATAATTTCTTTTACAGACAATTAAAATATATAAATTAAACGTTATATAAAATTATAAATGTAGTGGAATGAAGTTTTGACACATTAATCATTAAAAATATATAATTTTCACACTTTTACCAAAACACCCTACACAGAAGAAGTTAAAATTTTCATTAAAACTTTTAAATAAGGTAAATTAGAATAAAAGGAACTTAAAAAAGTATTTAGGAATATATAAGAACATTAAAAAAATCATGCAATGAATATGGACATGAAAAAAGGTAGGTTAATAGCCAAATATAATAGATGGGGTTGGTTTCAATTATAAGAAAAATTTGGGAAAAAATATAAGATAAAGGGAGATAAAATTTTGACGGTAAATGTAAAACCCTACGAATATCAAAATAAAATTAAAATAGTTTTATAAAAAAAATCCACGTATGGGTTATCTTTCGGAAACAAACATGATATGAAAATAAGTTTTTAAAGAAAAACACTTATAGTTTGAATAACATTTTATTCAAAACACCTTTCAGTATTGGTATCCTTTTAATCAAAGGCCATTAAAATAACTAAAATCGTATGGCTAATCATACCCCAATAATTATATGAATGTGGTAAAATAAATTCATTAGGAATTTATCTCACAATTGATGGAAATTATTTTAATGAAATTCTAAAATCATGAATAATTATAATATCATGAAAACAAATATTAAAGGGTTGGGAGATACAAAATTCTAAATAATACATGGTGTAAAATAAAAACTATGTCTCAAGGGGAGAAATTTTGAGATAAGGAACTATTACCTTGTTTCCACACTTTTCTAAATGTACTCTAATCCCCTATAAAACAAACATAAATAAAATAATATTATATTTTATAACTATATTTATATTCATATAATTTTATAAACATAATTTATATTTATTCCTAATATTTATATTTGTTAGTTATTATCTATTTTTGATATGAGGTAAGATTTATGTAAATCATTTAAAAATTACTTTCATAATAGTGGTTTTAGTCATCATTGTTATTCCTTAAATAAATTATAGATCATAAAAGATACTAGAATTTATTTTTTATAATTAATTATAATTTTATAAAATCATCATATAATATTTTTTGTTACAATATTTAAAGATGAAATTGGTGAGGAACATGTTTTGGTAATTCTTAATGGAAAAACATTTGTATCTTCTTTAATAAAATTAATATTAACTTTACCACTCCAGAAAAATATAACATCATTATTTAATTATTTATATCTTATATTATCTATAATTAATTTCTCATAGTGATCTCTTATATTAGTTTATATCATTTTTCTAGTTGGTGGTTAGACTTACCCAATCATGAACATTCCAAAATTAATCGGTGATTACATTTATAAAAGTGGTTCGCTTTGATGAAATTACAGTATAAAATAAGAATAAAGATTTTATTTATTCAAATTTAAAGTGTAGAATCATATTTACTAAGATTTTAATATAAATAAATAAACTAGATAAAAATAACATGCATTACATCATGGAGCTGATAGTCTGAATAGTACATGGTCAACATTTTCTTTTCCTGAGGAGAGATACATAATGAAAACGGATTATATAATTATACAGATAATAATTATTATATAACATATTCCAAAATTATTAATAAATTTTACCTATTTCATCATCAAATATAGGTAGTTGTGAAAAACTGAATTCATTACTTCATGGAGGCAGTAGTCCACACGACCCACAAATACAGATTTCATTTTTCATAATACAAAATAAGAAATTGGGATAATAATTATTATATTTTAATAAAAAACTATTATATAAAAAATAGTTTAATTATATATTAATTAGAAAATAGTCAATGAAAACTATGATAGAGTGGAAAGGAAGTTAGGAAAAAAATATTACTCATGTTGAAATCACTCTGTGATCCATGGAAGGTTCCTATGAAATTGAGGTATTAAGATAGTATTTTGTGAATATAGGCTCAAGTAAAATGTATATAATTATGGGGAATAAAATATGGAATATTTTAGTATTAAACAAAAAAAAATTGTAGTTTTTATCTATTTTTGAGAGGGCGTCTTTATTAGTGGTGAGAATATAATTTTTGTAAATATTTCCGGTTAATATAAATGGATCGCATTTTAAACCTCTCAACTAGATCCAAAAAAATTAAAATAATGGAGTTGGGTGATACTACATCTAAAATCTCTCAAAAAATCACACATGTTTTAAACGTATTTTTGAGTCCTTTAGTCATAGAATATTCTCTTTTACAATTACTTATCACGGTAAAAAAATTATAAAAGTAGTTTTCTTTTTATGCCTATAAAAATTAAAATTACTAAATAATTTGGAAATAATACTTAAAAATATTAAATTCATTTTATCATATAATGTTTCTATTTTTTTTTAAAATAAATTTTAACATTAATTAACATAATGCGAAAAATCAATTTCTAGAAGAATGTGTAATTTTAACCATAAAATTTATTTCTAAAGTAAAATTATTGATGTATTTTACTTTTATTATATGAATTGGTTTATTATAAAAAATAATAAAATTTATGCATCATTAATTTCATTATTAACTCAAAATTTAATAAAATAATATTTAAATTAAGAAAAGACTAAAATAGTTTTTATTGGAGATTATTGCTTGAGTTATTAAAATATTAATCAATATTTTTATAAATTCAATATGGTACTTTTAAAATGTATAGTTTCAATAATTAAATACATATTTATTAAATTAAATTTATTTATAAACTTCTAGGCCTTTAGCATAAATTGACAATGTCATAAAATTTACAATTTTGGTAAAAACTATATTTTCACTATTATATAAAAATTTAATTATTTTAGAAAAATCGCAAAAAAATAACTAGAGGATAATACAAATATTTTTAATTAAAAAAATTAATTATATAAAATTAAATATCTAAAATTTATAAATTTATCTTTTAAATAAAAAATCATAACATAAAGGGAAAAATCTTATTTGAAAATTGATATTTTTAAGAATTAATTTTTCTTAAAATTATGTCATATAAATTTCTAATTAAAATAATGTAAATATATTATTTCATAAATTTTAATATAATATATTCTCATAATAATCATTTAAAATTGGTTGATTTGATTTGTTAAGACATTAAATAGTTATTTGAGAAATAAAAAATATATTATATTAATAATTTATAATATAAATATATTTAAAATTAATTGATTAATATATTTTGATTTAATATAGGTTATATTTTACTTTTTATCTCTTAATTATTTTTATCTAATATTTTTCATCTCATTTTGGTTCAGTGTCGCATATGGAATATTTTATTGAAGATAATATTAATTTAGAGAAAAATATATTCCAAAATCTCAAGTCATTACATACAATAAGAATATTTGTCACATTTTATTATATTATCTTAACAAAGAATATCTTATAATCCATGTAGAGTAGTAAATAAAATAAAGATACAAACAGATAATGGGGTCAAATGAATGGTCAGTAGTGATTGAGGATTTATGATCATCATAAAATTGTGGTAAGTGGCTCAAGATTATCATATTTTCATAATATAAAAGTATTTATCTTGTTTTTATTACTTCATAATGGGTAGATAATTCATGACATTCTTAAATTTTACCTGAGTTAATAAAAAAAATTATGATGAATTTAAGATTGATGGAAAATATAATAAATATAAATAATTTGGTTGATAATTCAATATGATATAAAGTATTTTTTTAAGGAAATTAAAAAATGGAGCAAATGTAATTATGAGAATAGATAAAGATATAATATATTATTATAGAAATTTATTTATTTAGTATATTTAATTTAATTGTAGATGTTGATCTGATGATAAAGAATTGTGAAACTATCTATAGAAGGTGGAAATTATGATATACTTTCATGATAATGGTAGTATTGAGAATGATTTATGATTATTATATGAATATTTTGATATGTTCTAGTAGTGAATTTGAGTATAAAATCTCAAAAAAATTGTTAAAAACTCCATAATTTCTATGAATAGTATTTTTACAAACATAAACTTCGGATGCTCTAATTTATCATGGGTAGTATTAAAATTTCAATAAATTTTCTCTATGTATCGGTATATTGTTATAAAAAGTGGTAGTGAGTTACACAGTTGTTGTGCAATATAATATAGGGGTAGTGAAATGTGGCATGATGTTTTTCCACATTCTATATAAAATTACTTCTTCTATTGAGATAAACTGAGGTATTATATATTTATATATAGTTTATGCCATGTTTATCATGGATCTATTCCATAATTTTCAAGTTTCATGCCACTCAATGAGATCTCTCACTTTTATTAATGTGTATGGAGGTTCATATGGGATGATTTAATACTAGTGGTGACATAAAATTCACTTATAAACTCATGTATGATTCCCTATTATATACTTAAATGGATGTGTGAATGTGGAAGTGTGTCACTAGTGATGGTATTACATTTAAAAGGGCTTACTGATATGTGATAGCTAAAGAAATGTGGTGAAACTTTTTAATACCCAGGATACGATGGATGTTAGTGATATGGTAACTCTCTAAGATATAGTTATGGTAAAATTAAGTGGTAGTTTGGTCTACCAATGTGAAATGGTTATAATCCCAAGGAATATTAAATGTATGTTTTTCCTATAGGGGAGATAAAATAGATGGTGGGTTATGAATCCATTTGTGATTATTTTTGATGTAGGTGATGTGATTAACTAATGGATATTGGTGGCCTATACACATTTATGATACTTGATGATGATGATATTGATATTTTATCTATATATGGTGGTAATATTTTATGTGCAGTTATGATGACTCAGGTTGAGGTAGGGAGAGTCCTTGATGGTGGACAACAAGTAACAATGATAGTCCCCACAGGTGAATAGTTCCCTATCCAAAAGATATATTTTAATAGAGTTGTGGGGGATTCACCAATGAAATAAGTATGGAAATAAATTAATCCCTTATGGATGGATATATTCCCGACCATTATATAGTATAAATTAGCACATGTGTGTGGAAAATTACTTATCTCTACATCTTAATTAGAGATATAATTATTAGGTAGATGATATTTTATGTTTTATTATTATATATTTGTGATGGGTGTGAGGTATGCAATGGGAATGGTTTATAGGTTATCCTTTGGGATTAATGATTGGTGTTTTTCTTTATTTACTTTATTCATCATTGCATTATCATGATTTATTCATGTGGGAACATGAGATTTCCATGGAGAAACTTACTGAGTATATTTATGCACATACCCCAGATTTGTATAAATAATTTTCTAGATTATATTTATATTGTTATTGTAGGTTTTGGGTGACTTTAACACTATATGAAGAGAAATTGTTAGAGGATGAAAATTACAATATACCTTACTAGTGGAATTAAAAGATTTAATGGGTTTATGGATATTTTCCTACTTTTTGGATTTATATGACATAATATGGATTTGATATATCTTATTTATTTATTATAGTTAAAAATGAATTTATTTTTTATATGTTAATAGAGGTGTTACTATTTTTAATAGTAATTACTTTTTTATGTGGTTGATGATATAACATTTATTTATTCACCAACTCATGGAATATTAAAATCAAGATTTTGGGGGTCACACTTGATCTCTTTTTTAGCTCATATTAACTTCTAATGGGATAGTTTATGATAAAATGGTATCAAATATACTGTTTTATGATAGATTTTAGAGTAGTAATTAAAAAACATTATATGGTTTTTTAAGGAATGAATATTAATTGATCCTTTCTTGTAAATTTGATAAGAGAAATACATCTTTTCACATAAGTGACCCTAAGATCAAAGAATAAACTATGTTTTCATGTAGATAAATACATGGGAAAGATTATATTTCCTATTTGATATCTTTATAGTCCTATATTAACAAGTAGGGTTTTCATAGGTCATGATCATTTATTGTGTTTTGTATCATGTGATAGTGCATGTGGGGGTGAATGATATGGTATAATTATTTTAAATTTATCATGTATATATCCTAAGGATTAAGTGGGTTTATATACATTTAGTTAAGTTATTTTTACAACAATATAAATAGGTATAAATGAAGAGTCTCATCATGTTTGTGAGGTTGTGTTTTAGAGGATAGTAACAGAGATTACAAGTGATTGAAAGATATAATTGAGTGGGTTTTAGAAGTATAAGTTACCAAATTATTAGGGGTATATCCCTTATCATTAGACTAATCATTTTTTAAAAGAAAATGAAATTAATTTTTTAGTTGTTTTATATGATTGATAAGAATTTTGTTCCATTATATTGTGAGTTTTTTTAAACTTTAGTGTGTTAGTGGACAAATCTTTTCATAGGATATCATGACATTTCTATAGTTAGATACACTTGGTAATGGGATAGTTTCAAGTATGATTTATTATAAAATAATCTAATAGTTGAGTAATAACAATATTTGATTATTCATCCAAATAGATATTCAATTTGATTAGTTGGTGGGATGTTTTTTATGTTTCAATATTATTCTCGTGATTTTATAACTAATGTGAAGTTAATAGATAATAATTTTTATAGGGCTTTGAGACCCAAGATCCAAAGGTAATTAAGGATATTTTTTATGAGTTCCACCATTGATATATATGATAATGTGGAGATAAAAAATAAATTTATAGACTAAGATAAGTTTTTTCAATGATATTACTAAATAGGACAATGCTTGAATTATATTTAAAGGTGGATTATCATGATTTTAAAGGAAATATTTTTTTAAGAAATGTCATAAGAATCAGATTCATGTGATTTATCATCACTCTAGTGTGAGTGGTATAAAATCATCTTGTATAATCCAAGTATTTATAGGTTTATATTATGGAATAAAATTTGATTTCCACTCCATATTTCGATATTTTTATAGTGGGAAAAGGAGGTTTGATAAGATTGTTACTACTGAAAATCACCTATATGGTTTATCATCCTCCTTGATAGTGGTTTCGATATTATTAGTATAATATATTATTTAAGAGGCCACCATTATTGGGTGGTTTTAAGGGAGAAAATAATGAATAATCTCAAGGCCCTCAAGGATAAAGAAATGATTATAGAGGACGTAGAGGTATGTAGTATGAATGTTGAGAATTATGAAGAGTTTATAAAGGATAACTTGATATTATAGAAGTTCAAGAGGTAGAGGGACCAGGAGTGGTTTGTTGTAGTATTTTTATTTACTCAAATCTTATTTATATTTTGGTTGATACTTTTAAATTTTAATTAGTTATCATACCTTCCTAAGTTTTTGGTTTAGAAAATTGGGTATAGAAATTCCAAAGGACATTAGAATTAATTACTCTAGTGGGCGGTTATATGAGGTTTCACGATATCAAGTTTTCTAGATAGTTGAGGGAAGATATATATTTTTGTTTAACCTAGTATTATCATATATGTAAACATATTATATGATCCATGATTTTGTTATTTTTACTATTTAAAAGTATTAATTTAATACTTTCAAATGATGGTTATTTCTATAAACTAAAAATATATCATAAGATGTTTTATTAAGAAAAATAATTTTTCATAGGATAAAGGAATATTGAGGAGTAGATAATTATATCTTAGTTATTGAATTTGACTATTTTTTCATATAAGGTAAAATTGTAAAATATTCCTAGTCTTTTTAAGGATTATGCTATTTTTTCAAGAAACATGAATGTTTATCTCTAGAATAAATGATTTAGTTCTTTTATAGTTTTATATTATTATTTATTCTATTTATATGACAAAATATTGTATATTACTAATAAATAATCGGGATTTTAGTATTCAAATTGATGAATTATTATTGAATAGATTAATTTGGAATATTATATCACCATGATTCTCTTTGATTTTTTTTCAAAGAAATATTTAATAAAAGTTTTAACTATTTTATAGGTTATGAGTGGTTAAATAAGGTGATAGTAAATAATTTTTATCATATTTGTTTGTTATATTATTTTCTTGATCAGTTGAGAGGGGTGATTTGGTTTTCAAGATCGATTAAAAATATTGATATCATGATCTGAGGGTTAAAATGAAGACATACATTAAAAAAAAATTGGTTCCATTATAGGTATTTTTATTTTATACTAATTTCATATGAGAGTTTTAAATTCCTTGGTTATGCCGATGAGTATTATAAAAAGGGTGGTTTATCCATATCTTGATAATTTTTTCATATTTTCATTAAAAATATTTCTATTTTTTCAAAGTCAAAGGAGGAACATTATGATAATCCCATAATATGTAAGAGATACTGAAGGGAATTCAATTAAATGGGAAGATTTAGTATCAATTATAGATACATGATGTTCATTTCCTAGTTCATGTTATATCACATCTTGAATTAGATGTGTACATAAGAAATATTTATGGTATTATTTCTTTAAATTAAATGAATAATGTTACAAATTTATAAATTTAACATGGATTAATTGGTATTATAGTAAGTCCATACTTCTAATTTATCAAATTTTGATTCTTTTCTTATAATTTATCAAAAAAAGTAATGTGCATGATTAGATAAGTTAATGTTAATATTTTCTTAACATTTAGAAGTAGAAGTTGATTGTTGATTAAGTGCATTGATTACTTGAAGATGGTATTCCTTATTGTGTCAATTTTGACTCATCTCATTAAAGATTAGGAATTATTTTGATATAATAGTTGAAAAAAATTACTTATGGGAATCGATAGTTTTATCCTTTTGAACATAAATATTTTAATTTTTATATTTATATTTTAAAGGTTTTATTTTCTTTTAATATTTTCAGGCATTATTAGCATGTTAGACTCTTTATGGTTTATATTGATCAGAATATTTTGAGATATATCTTTTTCTAAATGGATTTTAATTTTAGAAATATTATGGTGGTGGTGTTTCTTTAATATTATTACCAATATATCACACGTTCCAAGGATTAGGGTGGTATCTAAGAATTTTAATGTGGACTATATTAATACCTTAAAAGAATTTTCAATCCCCATAAGCTAGAAACAGTTAATGGGAATCAAGAATACTCCTTGAGAATTATTTCTCACTTTTAAATCAATATATCCTATCTAATAACATGGAATTGCATCTCCATATATAGATGAGTCATGTATCTACATAGATAACCATAATAAAAATAATCATTACAACATAGAAGTATATCAATGGAATCCTGCCTAAAACAAGGAATAATAAAATTAATCAACAGAAATAAATATATTCATACAATAGAAGAACTAAAAATACAAAAAACATTGATGATATGGGATATTGATAAGGTGATACATTATCAAGAAATATATGTTATAGAAGAATATGAAAATAAAAAAAACGTAGAGTCCATCTCTGAGAGACATGAGGGTTCATCCAACCACATCACCTTTGTTAACCCATAAAAATATTTTATAAACATCCACCACTTCCAAGTGGTTATTAAACTTAACCAAAATTATTATAAACATGGTATTCATACACCCAATGGTTTTATGCAAGGTGTTAGGATATTAAACCTAGTAGGATACTTATAAGTGTTCCATGTTAATATTTTTTTAGTAAAACTAGAGACTTATAGTTTTAAAATAAATATAAAATGTAATATTTTAGTATTTGATAAGAAAATATTCTGTATAATGCTAAGAATTTATAAACAAGCCAATGAAAAATAAACTACTAATTATAAGTTTAAAAACAGATTATAATAGGTAAACAAAATATGATCACTAAGGATAGGGGAACCTAGTAATTTTATATCATAAAATATTTAGGCCCTTAATTAGTAGAATTCGATTATATATACTTCAAAATGATTGTGGATTTTATACTTAACACTACGTCACTAGTCCATGTGATTTTGTAACTAGTGGGAAGGATCATGCCCAATCTGGGTTCTCTTACCCATGTACTTAGGGGTTTCCCATGAGGTTAATTAAAAGACCCATTTTTCATTAAACATGTATTTACTTAAATAATTTCATAAGTAGTTCAATTTTCTACAAAAATGGACTCTTTTATCTTTGTTAACATAAAATGGATAGGTAATCATGATATTTCATGTAAATTAGTTAAAAATACATGATTAAAATATTTTAATATCAATTCTAAAATAAATTTAATTAAAGAATAATATGTTAATTAGGATAGAAATGGAGAAAACACACCTATAATATCAAGTCAAAGGAACAATAGGCTCTTATGGATTCGGGGAGAATTGGAAACCATTAAATAAGTAAAATGAAGCATAAAAGATAAGTGAATAAATACCTTAACTAGTGTTTCCCTTGAATATCCTTAAATAAATCATAGAAAAAAAATACATGGGGGAGGGAGATATGTGTGAGTGAGGTAGGATGGTTTTGTTGTCAAAATAGTGTAAATAAGAGGTTTAGGGGATTATTTCATCCTTTTATAGTTTATAAATTTCAAAAAAATCAAGGCTAAACACATGGTTTAGCCTCAGAGTTTGCGAATAATGATCCAACCATTTTGGACATTATTGGATCCTATGGTGTAGAAACCCCAACCCCAGTAGTCCTAAGCTAGTGTATTCTTTATTAAATTGGAAACATATATAAGGAATTTCATCCTGAAGGATTTAACAGTATAAATTCCTTGTTAAACAACATACAAACATGATTCCCATATTAAATTTGAAAACATTAATTAGAACATAATTTTTTTCAAGAATAAAAAATTTCCTTAAAGAATATACTTTCAAATCATCCATAGTACACTTTAGGGATTCTAAGTAATAGATAGAAAAATATGGGTGAGATCGAATGCTCAATAAGGGTTAAGTACAGTTAAAGCTATCATGAATCAATAACCATAATCACCATGGAAAGGTAAATAAGTAAATGCACATTCCATTTAAATAACATGACTATCATAATCAATATATAAATGTAAATAAATGAAAACACAATCCATTTAATCAATATCATTACTGTCATAACTGGATAAGGCATAATCAATATGGCAAGGTAAATAACTAAGAACATATTTCATTAAATCAATAAACTAATAAAGAAATTAATCTAGAGATAATATCATTTAAAAAATATTATAGATAATAATAACTAAATTCTCAATAAAGGAAATGATTAATTATTGGGTGCCATGATTTTAGGCATCATGAAAACCTCAACATTCATGACCTTCCTCAATACTATTTAAAACTGGTGGGTATGTATACACTAGAAACCCATTTTACAAAGTCTATACAAATGATTCATTTGATGATAATACTGATTTATTGATGGTATCTATATAACTAGGAACCATCCATATTTTCATGTACAAATTATTCCCCATATATCGAATAATTTATTTAATTCAAGAACAATATGACTTATGATTAAATATCTATAAGGATTAAAGAATAAAAATTTATCAATATTTCCTTACAAAATCAAATAAAATTAAAAATAATTACATATGTATAATTGGTATATGTTATAGTAATAATATAATATACCTGATATAAATAATATTCGAATTTAATAAAAATTAATTGTCTAGTGAAAAATGATCCTAAGAAAGTGACGATCTCAATAGAAAGTTAACAATCACAAAATTAAACTATAAATAAGAGGTGACTGTCGATTCATTGAGAATATAGGTTTTTACAATAAAATAATTAATAAATGTTAATTTAGGTTGATTACATAAAGGGCCAGCATATACATCACATGAATGTGAATAGGTGCATATTAACAAAATATGTCTCAATGAAATAGAAGTTGAGACAAAATCCCTTATAATGATCATAACATTGAACTGATAATTAATATATGAGACAATTATGTCTATCAAATGTAAATACACATAAAATAAGTGGAAATAAAACATAATATAATAAAAAGTCATTACATATAGAATATTATAATATTAAAGATAATGAAGAATTAATATAACCCAATGAAAAGAAATTGAGTTATGAATTTCTTAACAACATGGTAACATACAATTCAAATACCATAAGATTAAATTAGTCAAATTAAAACATAAAATACCCTGAGGTATTAATATTTCCTGATATTATAAAAAATTTGCAGTATATACACCATATAAATACAATTAGGTTCATAAAATTAAATGTACATCTATGATGGAGAATTGAGGCGAAGCCTCCTGTCATTTTGTAACTTTCAAGTTAAATACCCTTGGATTCAATAATCAAAATTAAAAACTAAAATATCATGAAGTTTTAATTATTCATGATTTGAAATTAAAAAGGGTTATTATGTACACCATATAAAAAAATTCAGGTGCACAACTATAAAATATGGCTTAATGAAGGGAAATTGGGATGACGTCCCTTACCACTTGGTAACCTTTAAGTAAAATACCTTTGGATGAAGTAATCCTAAATGAAAATAAAATACCATTAATTTTTAATTATTCATGATATAATATTAAAATGGTTAGTATATACACCACATAAAATAAAGTAGGTACACAATAATAAAATATGCCTCAATGAAGGGAAATTTTGATGAAGTCCATTACCTCACGCTTCCATTTAGATGAATGTTCTTTATCCTTATATATAATAGTTTTAATAATGTTATTAATTTATACCAAAACTGAATTAATATTTATAATATCATTTATTATCCTCTTATAAAATATTACCTTCTGTTATTTATTAATCTTTCATTATTTTTATTATTTTGGGAGTTAATTTCCTTATCTTCTCATGCATGTTTTTTCATGAGAGATCTTGTTATTGGGTATAAGATATAGATCCATAATCTCAAAAAATTATATCAATGTTATAAATATAATTATTCTTTATTAGATACATTTTTTGATTAATTATTTAAATTCTAACATGTATAATGGATTACGTCAATTCATGGACATGGAAGGTCGTGCATTCGTACGAGCAACATTATCATTCCCTTAATGGGTTAAAGGGTAAGAAAGTGTATGATATATTAAATTTTCATAATAAATATCATGTAATATATATATATATATATTCATTACATTTATACTTATTACATTTCATGTAATTTTTCAGTTAAAAATGAATAACATCACTTCGTAAAGTAGTAATCCACAGTACACACAATTGACGTTATCGTATTTTAAACGGAATGGAATGTAAGAAGGTATATGTGATATTAAAATTAAATAAGTATAATAATATCATATATACCATATAAATGTGTTAAATACATCAATATATCCAACTTTTATTGGCGATGTTATAATATGAATTCCATTAGTTCACAAGGTGGTAGTTCTCCAAACACATGATCGATGGTTTTATTTCCCATTTGGTGGAAGAGGAGATGGATATAGGTCATTCCCATAACATAATATCATATCAGTATATGTAATATAATATGATTATTATATAATCATGATTTTATAATATTTTAATTAGTTGGAATAATAAACAAAGTAAAAACTCCCATTTAAAAATATTACCTCTTCTTTGGACAAATTCTTTAGGTTTACACCAAAAGCATTCCTAGGTTGGATTTATATACAAAATATGGGACCTAGTGTAAGAAAATATATTTTTCAAGGTATGTTTCTCATGAATTTTATTTGGACCTATTATTTTTGGCTTTTCATTTTTTTTAACCTTAGTGGTAGAGCCTTTTCTTCAGGGTGGAGAGATTTTTCTAGGGGGAATGACCTAAAGTTTAGAGGTGTATATTTTTTTGAATTAATGGAGTATAAATATAAATGTTTAAAATTGGATACATGTGTTGTACTTTGGTTTGGAAATATACAAAGGTGGTTTGGGTTTTTCTACAAAAATATGGCTTTTGTTCTGACTACTAGACACTTTCACATCCGGATTGATTTACACCATGTGAATCTGTTTTCAAGCACATGACATGAACTAGTTCAAAGCGTGGAATGATTGTATGTCATGATACTATTTCATGTCATGAAATTATCAATTAGGGTTATTTTAACCTGATGATATTCATTTTTTGTTGTGTCTTATAAATTTATAAATTTGCGTCATTAAAGGAGTTAATTCCATGAATATCTCAGGACCTAGGGTTTTAAACCTTAGTGTCTATATAATTTTATTTCATCTTACATCAGCTCCTCTCTTAATCCATATGATGAATCCGGTTCGTTTTGGAGATATTACTTCCCTTCCAAACATCTTGAACTAGAATTTAATCTCTATTGAGTTACGTCTATTTGGTTTTCCCCTTTCATATGTTATCTTATGTTATAGCAGTGTGGTCTCTTGATCACTGTTGAATAGGGTTCTGATCTTGATTTTTGTGTGATATAGGTTTTCCTTATGATCATCTTCACCTTAATTATTTTTTTTCCTTTACCTATGGAAAACATTTCTTTGATCATCAAATAAAGTTAGGTGGTCTAGAAAAATCTTTATAGTCTGTTTCTATTTGATTAAGTATGTGAAATTATATGAGATTATGTTGAATCAAGGTGAGTGTTAACTAATGGAATAATGGGTGATGATAATCATGCTGTTTTGGAATAATCCTGGGATACCTTTGGTTCCAATAGTATTGAGATTTTTCTTGTGGATACCCATAGGGTGAGCCTACCCTCAAAAATAATGAACTGAATTTTGACTTAAAACATGATTTAGCATGACATGATACCTCAAGTGATTTCTTGTGATTGATTTACCTTGTAAAATAGATTAATTTTTTATTGAAATTACTGGTGATAATTTGATATGAGATGGGTGTGTCTGCTGGAATGATAATAAATTAAGATATAATTTGGTGATTGAAAGGCTAATTGAAGTACAAATGGTAATTGGATGAATTGAACATTGTGTCTTATGATGTTATATAGAGTTATTCCTATCATTTTAACTTATATTTTGATTTATATTATAATTATTATATAGAGGGATTGGTGAGTTTATGTTGAAATTATTATATAAATAGATTTTCCCAGTTATTGTGAAATGATTATATAAAGGGCTTGGATCTATTATGTTGAAATGTTTATATAGAGTGATTTCCTAGGTTAATCTGTAATTATTATAGGGCTAGGCCTCGTTATACTCAAATGATTATATATAGGTATTGCCCTAATTATGATTTAATTCTTATTGGGATCATCCCAATTATTATGAAGTTCTTATTTATATGGATTGGCTAGATTATGTTTTAATTCTTATAGTTCTTAACCCAGTCATGATGAAATACTTACATATAGAGATTTTACTTGGTTATGTGATTATTCAATGGACTTGTGGTTACAGTTAGCATGTTTATTCTAGTTGCTCAGATATATTCTCGCATAGTGCCAAAGAAAGTTGATTTTTGTATTATATTAATTGATTTATTAATACACATGCGTATTTCTTTATTTCAAGAACTTATTATCATACTGATTGTGTTTATACATGGTGGTGTCCACCTGTTGAGTTTTACTCACTCCATATTTGGTTCGTTGTTTTGTACTCGATCATATTACGTGGATGAAGGTTTGGGAAAGGGAAAAGTATCATGTTTTTTATTGTTTCATGCCGGAAGGGTTAGAGCATGGAGATGGGACCAACCAGGGATCTGAGACCATATTCTTTCATGTTTATTTACGTTATCTTGGTATTTTATCTATATAACAATAAATATATCTTTTAGTTACATTTTAGCCTAACATTACATGGTTAATTATAATTTTTTTTACTTGGTATATCCTTTATCATCCAGTTGTATGATGTTCAATTTCTGTTTTTTTAGCTACTATGACATTTAGTTATTTTCAATGTATTTCAACTCTATACCAATGGTATAGTCTCCCCACTGGGTTTTATACACCCCCCCCCCCCCCTCTTCTAGTCGGTATCCTTTAATGTACAAGGAGGCATTCTTGAGGTCCAGTAACCAGATTGATTTGGCCACATGAGAGAGTGTTGGATCAAGGGATGTTACAAAGTGGTATCAGAGGAAATATGTTGTTTTTTTATATTTCATTAATATTTTGGAAATGAATAAATTATACTAGTATGTTTCATGACTTGGTAATCATCTTATGTATGGAATTAGTTAACCCATGTATGGGGGAAAATATGAGTGCTTAGGGATGGGATTATTGTTCATGGTGGTCAATTGTTATGGATGAAATTATTTCACCTTGGGTGATTCACAAGTTATATTTTGTTATTTTTCCTTAATATTTATATTGGTGGCTTAGTATGGCGTGATATGGGTATACAAGAATCATGATATGCACACTAGTATATATATATATTGACATGAATGGTTCATGATAGGGACATATTTATTGAATTTTATATATTTTACTATATGAACTATGAAATGAGATCCATGTTATATAAGATAAATAAAATTAAATAACTATTACTCCATTACAATTAAGTTGAAATGTTGTATTTAGAGAGACCATGAGATGATGGTTCCCTATTTTTGTCACTTGTTGAGGTTGGCCTTGTTTTTATCTAGGGTTCTAAGGATTGTCTTTGTTTTTTAGAGAAAATTCAAAATCATCATCTTAAAATTGAGTTTCAGGACAGTGGTAATCAGGACAATCATAACACAGCTTTAATGGTATATCCTATAGCTTCTGAGTATTAGATAAATGTTTAGCTTCATGAAAGGTTTCTGAGGGTCATGAAATCCATAGAAAGGGGGACTATTTTCACCATACCCATGATGTCTAATCTGAAGAGAGTGTTTTAGTTTTAGAATCCTTTTATGTTCGCGGATAAGGGAATCACCCAAGAAGATGAGTTCTAGATTGATTCAATCAAGACAATCTTCATGCACCATGAGAAATCCACATATAGGAGGGTGATGATTACTACATACATGCTTTGTAGACTATACAATATTTGTGGGACACTTTATAGTAAGCTAGATAGTAAGGGGAGTTATCCAGGATGTACTTCAAGAAAAATATTTTGATCCAATTCTATCCAGATTTGAGGGATGATAATATTTTAATGTTCATGAACTTGATATATGAGGTAATGATACCGATGTACAACAATGGAAATTTAACTGACTTGGATCACTTTGTTTCATATTTTGCAGTTGATTTGATTTCCAGGGAGAGACGTTTTAAAGATGGGATTCACTAGGAGAATAGGTCACTGGTGAACATTTTTCACTTGATTAGCATTTTGGAAATGATAAATCAATATCTCATCATGGAAGGGAATATGAGAGAGGCATGGGGATGTGGCTTGGATATTTCTATAGGGAGAATTGGGAGCTCTTCTTCTGGTGTAAAGAACCAAATCTATGGTAGTTATATTTAATGAAATAGTGGGTAGAGTAGTTAGGGAAGTGGACTATCATCTTAGGACCATGTTCTATTGCAGTGCAATCACTGTGGAAATGTTTTTAATAAATGGCCTCAGGTTCTATATCTAGCTTTGGAGTGTCGTGATTGTGATAGGTTAGGCCAACAGTAGTGGTTTTATAGGGGCATGCAATAGAAGTGTAGTGTTGTGGGATTATAAAAGGTATAAGTGTTTGGGAAGGACATAGAAACCCCTTAGAAGACTGATAGCTATAATTTCAAGGGAATCTCAGTTCTAAGAAAGAAAATTGGTACCCCATTGTTCGAGTAAATGTACCGGGAATAAGGAATAGAATTAGGGAGTTAGATTTATGTCGAGGGTATAGGGGAATTTCTGCTACAGGATATACATTCCACTCTAGCTACTTTTAATGTAGGTCCTTCTACCACATATATATGATTCCTGTTTATTTTTCTTTATCTTGAATTATTTTTGATACAATATCATCATATTCCTTTATATATTACCTTTTTTAAATGTTTTGGTATTCGTTTTGGAAATACTGGATGGTTTCATAACCATAGGTACACCATTAGGAGTACAGTCAAAGAATATCAAATGTTCTAAGGCATATTCTCTATAAATTGGTGGTCACTGTTTCTTTTTTGAATTTATTGTGTTGAAAATGACAAGTTTTAGTTTTATTTTGTGTATGGATTTTTTCATATGGCCTAGTATGTCGCCAAGGGGTTCTCTAGTTATTTTCTCTAAGAAGGTATATGGGACATTGAACTTTTGTGAGACCGTCATACATTCCTGAGACGGCTTTTAGGAGTAGGTATGTCTTGTGAAAGTTCAAACTGATGTTGTTCAGTTTAATGAATGGAACAATGGTATTCATGGACTAGATTAATCAAATCTCCCATACCTTCATATATCAGTTTTTTTGTGGTTTTTATCAATGAAATATTAGTTTCTTCTGATATATAGAAAATCATTCCAAATATCTTGACATTATCTTGAGTATACTGAGAGATCATCGGATTTATTCCCATCTATCCAAATTTGGTTTCTGGATTGATAAATTTCACTTATTGGGTCATGTCATCTTAGAGGTTGGTGTTTAAATGGACCCACAAAAGTTTACATCCATTTCATCTAGGTTTAGGCTTAAGAATATATTCAAAATTCATAGATTTCTAGGTTTATCAGGCTATTATCAAATTTATATCAAGGTATTCTTCAGTTTGGAAACACTAATGTCTGGGATGACTAATAAAGAGGGGTTGTTTTTTTGTAACATGCTTCTGAGAGATGTTTTTAGGAGATAAAGGGTAGGGTTAACTCAGTACTAATCCTCACATTACCTATTGTAGTTAAGGAATATACTATATTTTGTGATTTATCCATAGTTGGACTCAGGGAGTTATGATTTAGGAGGACCAAGTGGTTGCTTATGGATCTAGATAAAAGAGAACACATGATAGAAATTATCCTAATCTTGATCTAGATTTATCCAGGGTGGTACACATGCTAAGATTATGGAGACACTATCATATAGTAGAGAGTTTTGTGGTTTAGATAGACCATAAGACCCTCAAGTACATCTTTTATTAGTTAGACATGAAACTTTAGTAAAGGAGTTGGGTTAAATATTTGTAGTATTTTGACATCAAGATGGATTATGCACCGAGAATGGGAAATAAGTTTTTCAAAAACATAATATTAAAGAAACAAAAAGAGGCATTATGGGAGTCTTGTAATGAGTGGTGTATTATGGAACTCTTTGCAGACATGTATCTTGATGTTCATGAGTCGTAGTAATGAGTGGTTATGACTTCGACATCAGTTATACTCATGCTTCATGGAAAGATAAAGACATAGAAGTTAACTAATCCAGAGGGAACATCTATGAGGGATAACTTATATAGAGAGGATACATCATTAGGAGAGTCTCTTGGTATTATAAATTTTCTTCTTATCCACGGTTTAGTATGGGTTTATGTGGGATTACGTGAGGATTTGATGAGATAGTTTGATGATTATAGATGGATAGTACACCTAAGTTTGAAAAATATGTATCATGAACTCCATAGATAGTACTGGTGGCTAGGAATGAATAATTAGATAGAAATCTTAGTGTAAAGATGTTTAACCCATCAGTAGACGAAATCAAGCATCATAGGCTCGTTGGTTTATTTCGGCTCTTCCCATTCCAGAATGGAAATCGGATGATGTTACTATGGATTTTCTGATAGGATTACCAAGGAAACCTCACATACACTATTCAGTACTGTTGATTATAGATTGACTGATGAAGGTGTCCCACTTATTTCTTATCAATGAGACCTTAATTATTGATGATCTTGGTAGCTTTTATGTGTAAGAGATAGTCCGAATACATGGTGTTCTGAGGAGTATCATTTCTAATAGAAATCCTAGTTTTTCATCTCAAATGTGGAAGGGGCTTTATAAGTTTCTAGGATCATGGGTTCTTATAAGAACATACTATTATCCACTGACTAATGTCCAAAATGTATGCACTACTCATATTATATAGGATATGTTATTAGCTTGTGTTTTGGATTCTTTTGGTTCATGGAAGCATCAGTTACCACCCATGGTGTCCTCTTATTATAATATTTTCTGTTCATCAATCCAAATAGAACCTTTTGAGGCTTTGTATGGTGGGAAAGTTTTTTCACATATTTATTGGTTAGAGGTAGGTTAATTAGTGATTTTTGGACCCAGTCTTATAGAGGATTCATTTGATAATGTTCAGTTGATCAAGAGGTGGTGTTTGACTCTACGGAGCAGAAAATATCTTACACTGACCATCAGAGAAGACCTCCAAAGTTTGAGGTTGGTCATCGTGTTTTTCTTTAGGTGTTTCCTAGGTTGAGGAGATTCTATATCAAGAAACAAGGAAATATAGCACCTAAGTTTGTTGGGAAATTTGAGATAGATGAAAGGTTTGTTCTAGTGGAATATTGAATGGGCCTTCCATAATATTACAGTCCATGCATATTGTATTTCACATATCACTGTTTTAGAGATATCATTCAGAATTTTCTCATATGGTAGATGTTGATGACATCGATTTTGGTGTAGATGTGTCCTTTTAGGATAATCTGATACAGCTTGTGTACATTAATTAAAATTATATCAATGGAAGGAATATACCTATAGTTCAAGTATATTGTCAGTATGGGCATGTTCAATAGGATACATGGTAGGTGGAATCTTATATGTGAGTATAGTGGCCAGACTTGTTCAAAGAGATCCCACAGTGATGCTTGGAATATCTCAGGGATGATTTATTTTATGGTGGGGAGTTTGTAAGAACCTTATAGTTTCTAGGTACATCCCCTAGATTTTTTGTTGGACCAATTTTAGTTGGTTTTTCTTTTTTAGTTAAAACCTTTTTGGTAGTACCTTTTCTTGGGGTGGAGATATTATTCTAGGGAAAATAACATCATTTTTATGGATGTATATTTTTTAAAATCAATGAATTCAACGTATAAAACTATTTAAGGGATTATAATGTTTCTTATTGGGCTTAGAAGGCTTTGGAGGTGCTTCATGATTTTATGTAGAAATCTAGGAGGTGTCTTGTTTGTTAGAAACATTAATATAGTGAATGGTTTATATGAAATGAATCTATTACTGGGAACATTCCATGAACTAGTTAATAGCGTGAAATATTTACACACCATGAAACTGATTAAAATCATAAAAAAATTGATCTAGTTTATTTTAATTAGAAGAATTTTTTTTCGAAATACCTTATAAATTGATAAATTCACATTGTAAAATTGGTTCACATCATGAATAGCTCATGACCTGAAGCTTTAAACCACTTTTTTGTATGATTTTATTTCATCCACTATGAATCTCCTCTTTTGAACCCTAACATGACACTAGAAAATTTTGGAGAGATTCAATCCCTTTTAAACGTCTCGATCTAGCATTTAATATTTAGTGTTTCTCTTTGGTTTTCATCTTTCATATGTTATCTTCCATTATAGTGATGTAATCTCTTGAAAGTCATTGAATTGGGTTTTGATCATGATATTTGTGTTATCTAGACTTTATTTTTTATCACCATTGACATCATTATTTGTTTTATTTACCTAATGAAATCATTTCTTTGATCACCAAATAAAGTTATATGGTTTACAAAAAAGACGTATGGTCCTTTTCTATTTTCTTAAGCATGTTCCATGTTATGTGATTCCCTAAACTCAACGTTAACATTGTCTAATAGAATAATGGGTGATGATAATCATGTGTTTGGACAACCCCAATGATTCCTTTGGATCCAATAGTTTTGATACATAGGTTATGGACTCATGTAGGGTGATCATTCCCTTGAACAATAATGAACAGACATTTGGTTTAAAATATTATTTAGCATGACAGGATATATCACGTGATTTCTTGTGATAGATTCACCTTAGAAAATCGATTACTTATTTATTGAAATGATTTGTGATAATATGATATGATATGGGTGTTTATACTGGAATAATAAAGTATTAAGATATAATTTGATGAATGAAAGGGTAATTAAAAGAAAAATGGTAATTGGTTTAGTTAACTATTGTGGATTAGGATGTTATGTTGTGTTATTCTTATTGTTTTGGATTATTTTTTGATTCATGTTATAATGCTTATATATAGGGATTGGCCTGGTTTTTCTATAATTATTATATAAATTTCTTGTCTTTATGATACTGAAAATATTATATAATGGGATTTTCTCTGTTATTCTGAAAAGATTATATAGAGGGTTTCTCCCGGTTATGTTTTAATTCTTATAAGGCTTGTCTTGGTTATGCTGAAATTATTATATATAGTTCTTTGCCTGGTTATGCTCTAATGCTTATAGGTATTAGTCCAGTGATGGTGAAATAATTATATATAGGGCATGGAATGGTTATGCTATAATACTTATAGGGGTCAGCCTGATTATTCTAAAATTATTATACATAGGTATTTTTCTTAGTTATGTGATTATTCCATGAACTTGTGGTTGTGGTTGGAATGGTTATTCTACATGCTTGGATATATTTTAGAGAAGTTCTTATGCTGGTTGACTATTCTATTGTATAAATTGACTAATTAATACAACTATTTATCAGTTTATTTCATGCACAGATTATAAGACTGGTTTTTTTAGACTTGGTGGCATTGACCTATTCAGTTTTACTCACACCCTATTCGGTCCACCATTTGGTACCCGATAAGATTACATGGATGCGGGTTTGGGCAAGGTAAAATGACATTTTTGTTGATTATTTATTACTATAATGGATAAATAATGGAGTTGGGACTAACCCTTGATTCAGGACTGGGGAATTGTGAGTTTATTTGTGTCATTTTGTTCTTTTATATTTATGACTTCTAGCATGTCTTTTAGTAACATTTCATCCTAACATTACATGGATCACTATTATTTGGTTTACTTTGTTTATATTTTATCTTTCAGTTATATGATGTATTGTTTTCTATATTTCCATTAATTTGATATTTTTTTATTTCCATTATATTTAAAATCTATATTAGGGTTTAAAGTCTCTGCACTGTGTTCTCTAGACCCCCACTACTAGGCAACATCCTGTGGTGAAAGGGTAGGTGAGCCTGAGGTCGAGTAACCAACCTAATTTAGCCATGTGAGAGAATTTCATATTGGTGAACGTTAAATATAGGATGTTGGGAGTGGACTAAGGAAGTTATTTAAAAAATTATTTTCCAAACCAAATAGATTTGGAAGTGTGAAGAGGGGACAAGAGGTGTGGCCTTTTATAAGTTGGGTAGAGGACACATATAGAATTTTTGAAACGAATCAATTACAACAACCTTTTAATCATGTAAAAAGCCTCCTAAATGGGTCATTATTGACTATTATAGGTTTTAATGTCTAAATATTTCCATAAAATGGTTTTCAAACAAGTTTTTAGGTTATTTTTAACCCTTATATTCTTATTTTATAACCCCCTAATAAATCAGTTTTTACCTCAACCATGGAAATTAATTTTAACTATTTTCAGTATTCATTTTGGTCAATAATTAAGTTGAAATTATTAGATAATATAAATAATTTTTATTCCAAATATGGAATCTATTTATAGAAATTCAATTCACAAAATTTTCATAATCCAGTTTAAAATTACACTTGCTGATGTGATGAAAAACCAGGTTTTCAAAGAGAAAATTCTCATAAGTATATAAGGTTTAAATATCAAAATTCAATATAAAATTAAATATAATTAACTAAAATAGTTAATCTATATCACATTTAACAAATTTTACTTCAAACCCAACATAAAATGTAATTTAACCTTGTTAATTATTTAAATGAAAAGGTTATTTTCAATAAAATAAGTATTTTTCAACATTCATCGAAAAATGAAACATTTCAAAAAAATAATAATAATTCACCCTAATATAATTTTGATATTATTATTTAAATGATTAATTTTATATTATAAAATAAATTTCCTTAAATTGGTAAAAATTAATTATAAATTATGTGTGAAAAGGGTAACAAAACCGTCTTTTAGAAAAAATACAGTTTTTTAGAAAACATTTCTTTTTCTTTTAATTGATTCATATTTTATTTTTATCAATGGATAACAATAATTTTAATAATATAGTTAAAATAATTAATACCCTATGATTTCAAAAATTGTTTATAGTGATCATTTTTAAATAAAAATATTATAATAGAGTATCATGTTTCATTTCAACCCAATGTTGTGTGTATCGCAAGTAATTGAAGATAATGAATTTGTTTAAAATATATATATTCCATAGTCTTGGGGTGTTATATTTTATTATAATATTTGTGTTTCATGTCATAAACTGTATCAAACATCCTGTTCCTATTTTAAAATCTCATTTCATTACATTCTACCACCTTAAATAAATTATTTCCTTGCAATTTGATCTTATACACAAAAATCAAGGGTTTAATATTTTAAAATTCTATTAGTGAAACCCTACATCATAAAAAAGTTTAAAAACCCTCATATTAATAAAAGATAAAGGTCAGAAGAAAATTCATATATTATAAAGCCTAGATAGGTTTCTAATTAGGAGAACATTGGTCGCAAGTAAATATATGGACATATAAAAAACATAAATAATTATAGAGAGTGATAGAGATAATTGATCATAAGAACGTGGATAATAAATGGAAATTTAAGAACCTCAAAAACCATAAATCTGTTATGATTTAAAAATCCATTAAATTTATTGGATATGAATATAACAGGATAATAGTTTTTCAATATCCTTTTCCCAAATTTAAAGAATTATTTTTCTGCCTAACAATATAATGAAATAGAATTAATTAATATAAATATATTTCATAAGTACAATTTTATCCGTTGGTTGAGATTTGATCAATTTACACTTCATATCTTACTCCAAGAAAAGAATATCTAAAGTGAATTATTTATGCCTGATGTATAAAATTAACTTTTACCAGATCATAAGATCCATAAAAGAGTGACAATTATTTCTATCTTACTCTAAATGTTTTCCAAAACTAATATGGTTATCACAAGTTATCCAATGTACTACATTAATCTCTAAGAATCCATAGTAACACCACCTATTCTACATTAATATTTATTTTTCAAAATTTTTATCTAAAAATAATGATATATTAACCAGAACATCATTTAGACTAGTTGTAGGAGTTAAACCCTTATTATTCTTCTATTGTGGTCTCAATATTCATTTCCTTTTCATGCACAATAGAATATCACCTAGCATGCGGTTTTTCCTTTATATAAAAATATATTAATATATGACAGATTCAAATTTCTAATTAATGTTTTTTATATAAAACACACTGTTTTTACACTTTAAATGATTATAATTTCAAGTACAAATTTTTTTTAATATTTTATTTCGGGATACAAGAAATGTATGAAAATGGAAATGAAAGTGTTGATTTGAGGTTGATGAAGACACTTTGCACCACATCATTAAGCGGTGTAGTGTGACACTAGAATTTTGAAGGTAGATTGAAGTTGTAGTAGAGTTAAAGATTAAATCTGGATCACAAAAATGAGGAACTAGGCAGAAATTCGGTGAAATTGACTAGAAAAATAACATTACATTTCAAAAATAAAATTCATGATGTGAACCTCAAAATCACCCAGACAACTTCTCAAGCCTTGAAAAAATCCTTGAGATGTTTTTCCTCAACACTCTTCATGTTTTTTAATACATACAATTAGTGAAAATGTCAACACATACAAAAAATGACCTGGTTTAACATAATTAATGGTGAAGACAACTTTTTTGACCTCGGGATCCCCCTCCACCCATCATGATGATTTTTGACTCATTTACGATGCCATTTATGGCACACCATACACCCAAAAAAACATATAAATACAATACAAAGTCAAAGGAGAGGGGATTAATTCCTAGGTATTTTCCACTATGTTATACTATAGTAATGTTGCTACTTTAGGGTTTTTTTTTTCCCATTTAATTTTATATTGCAATTCTAAAACAGTTGTTTGTTATTCATCCAATTTCATATCTTTATCTCTTAAATATTTCTCCATCATTAACTCTTTCACTCAATATGATTAGTATCTAACCTGAGGAATATCCTGGGGAAGTAATTCGGTCTGTCAACCTGAGGTCATGTTTGATTTTTGATTTGGGTTAATCTAAGTATATTTATATAGTGGGTTTAATCTTCAAAATAGTTTTCTAAGGTTTAACCTGTTATTCTAAAACCATTCCCCCTCAGTTTTAAAGATGTATTTGTAGTATTCTTATAAAATGTTAAGTGCGTCTTTCATTCATAACTGGGGTAGATTAAGTTGTGCACACCGATAGTGGAGTGTGTTAACTATTTAGATTTGATACTGGATAGTGAAGGTGCTCCTAATAAATCTCTCTCAAGATAATGTTTTTTCTTCCCTAATTCCAATTTTCTTTTCATCTTCATTTAGGTTTTAATTATGAATTTAATTATTTTTCCAAAACCTAAAACCCAAAAATTCATTATTACATAAAATAAGAAAATAAAAACAATTGGATTAAGTGAATTAGAATTAGTGTTTGATTTATCGTGACACTCCTCAAGTGAGACAACCTTTGCTAGCCATTATGCATCATTAAGAAAAATAAATTATCATTTGTACCTATCTATGATAGAAATGTTATTATAATTCCTATAAAATTATAAAAATATTTATGACTCATAATTACTACAACATTAAAAATAAGATAATCCTTAAAGTTTAGGTAATGATCCCGATTCGAGTAAGCTGGATCTTGTTTCTTACTTTATTAAATAATTATAATATACAAGGAATAGAATCCAAAAGCACCGAATAGTTTATTAGTCTTGGTAAAAAATATAAATACATGATTCACATATTATATTGAAAAAAAATTAAACTTTTTTTAGAATAACATTATTCTCTCAAGAATATCCTTGCATATCAAACATAGTACACTATAAAAATTTGGAGAAAGGAAAAAAATAAGGGTGAGCAACAAATATTCAGTAAGGGTTAAGTACAATGTAAGATATCATGAATCAATAATAATAATCAATATAGAAATGTAGATAACTAAAAATGGATTCTATTTAAATAACTAGATAAGGCGTAATCAATATTTCAATGTAAATAGCTAAAAACACATTCCATTTAATTAATAAACTAAGAATGAAATGAATCTAGAGATAATATCATTGTGAAGATATCATGGATAAAAGTAACTGAATTTTTAATGATGGAAATTATTAATTATTTCAAGTCATGTATGAGGTACATGATACCTATATCATCAAGACCGTTTAGAATAAGGTTTAAAACTATAGGTAAATCCTTGTTTAATTTTTTATTAAACATTTGTCTCATATGGCATGTCGATGCATCAAGGTGATATCTATAACCAAGCACCATCGATATCTATATGTCCAAAGAATTACCCATACATCAAACAATAAATTGAATTCATTAATCAATATTCATTTACATCAAATATCATTATTGAGAAAAGGTTACATATTTTTTAATATCTCGCCAGTTAGTAAAATAAATTTCAAATTAAACACCATATATAAAAATGGTATATGGTTTAGAAAATAATAATATACATCATAAAAGGATATGTATACTAAAAATATATAATGTACAATGAAAATGTATCACAAGAAAGTGATTTTTTTCAAGATAAATCTAACAATCACAAAAGAAATTGATATTATATAATATCGTTTACCACTTGTTAATTTTCAATTCAATTCTACTTGGATGAAATAATTAAAATTAAAACATAAAATACCATGAATTATGAATTATTCAAGATATTAAATGTAAAAGTGTAAGTATATACACCATATAAAAGTGTGTAGGTTCATATTAACAAATATTTCATAACGAAAAGGAAATTGATATAAAGTCCCTTACCTCCTGCTTCCTTTTGGTTGGACATGTTTTAACCTCTTGTAAAGTAGTTTAAACATGTTATTAACTTACTACATAACTATATTAACATTTATAATTTCATATATGATCCTTTTCTATCATATTATCACCAATTTTCTAAAAATATTTCATTATTTTAATTGTTTCAAGTGTTAGTTGTCTTGTTTTCTCATTCGTAAATTGTTATTAAAGTTTTGGGTCTTATTCATATTATATAGTTTCATCATCTCCAAAATAATAATAATGAAGTAATTATAATATTTATACATACATTTTACTTTTTTGAAAAACCATTAAATATTTTTTTGAGAAATGAAGTATGTTGCGATCATGGATATGGTAGGTCATATGTATGTATGAGAAACATTTCCATTTTTCAATGATAATTATGGAAAGGTGGTAAGTAATATTTTATCTTTCCAAAAATATCATAATATAATAAATACCATATTATTTCTTTAAATATACTCATATATATCATCCATATGATGTGGTGATGAAAATATAGTCACATCATTACATGAAGAAGGTGTTACACACATACACGAATGATGTTATCATCTTTCAATGGGTTAAAAGGTAAGAAAGAGGATTATTTATATTATATTTTATTAATTATAAATATGTAATTAATATAATAATTATTTCATTTATATGATATAATGACTAAATAGGTATAATTATGTTATAAATATCATATATATAGTTTATATCTATCATCATACCCAACCTTGAGAGGTGGTAATAGAAAAAATGAATGATATCGGTTCGGGAGGTTGTAGTCCGCTATGCACATGAATAATGATTTCAGAACCCATTTGATATAATTAGAGATGGTTTTAGGAAATTACCTTAACATAAAAATATATAATTATATTTATGATAATTATTTAATTATATTATCATGTTTTATAAGAATTTACGGATGTGGGAGAGAATTAAAATAAAAATTCACATTGAAGAATGTTACCACTTCTTCAGGTAACCTCCTTAGGTTTGCACCAAGCCCTTCCATGGTTGTATTTTTTTCCTAAACGGAGGCTTATAGGATGAGAGTATGAATTCATTTATTAATATATTTTCTGAAATAAAATGGTTTTATGTTGTGAGGAATATATAATAGTGGTTTCCTTTTATAAGTGAGGTGAGTGGTACACTTGTAATTTTTAAAAAGAAAATGGTGTACCCTTGTTTTTCTCATGTAACAAGGCTCTAAAATAAATTAACATAGATAATAATAAATTATATGGTATAAATATTTCCATTAAATATATTTTAGACAATTTTTTAGGTCATTTTTACCCTTATCATTTTAGTCTAACCCCTGGTAAATCCTTTTTTACCTTAACTGTGGTAAATAATATTTCCTGTTTTCACTATTAATTTTGGTCAAAATTATGTTGAGCTTATTAGATGGTATAAATTATAATGATTAAAAATATTCAATCCATTTTTACAAATTCAATTTACATATTTTTCAAAATATAATTTTAAATTAATCAGGTAGATGTGTCGATAAAGAGGGATTTCAAAGACAAAATGTTCAAAAGTTTACAATGTTTTTATATCTAAATTCAATATTAAAAGGATTAAGATAACCTAAATTGTATTATAAGATATATAACTGAAATAATTTTATCATATAACTAATTAAAAATATAATTTAACATTATAAATAATTTAAACGAAATGAATTTTTTCAATTAAAATTCAGTATTTTTCACTATTCATCAAAAAATGAACCATTTCTGGAAAAAAAACCCAAACATTCTCTCCAAGATAATTATGATATTATTATTTCAAATATTAAGTTTATTTTTTCAAATAAATTTAATAAAATTGTAAAAATTAATCATAATTTATATTCTCAAAGAGTGACTAAACCATCTATTTGAAAAAATGCAATTTTTAAAAAACATTTATTTTTCTATTAAATGGTTTTTATTTTATTTATAATCTATATATACCCAATGATTTTTTTTATAAGTGTAAACCATATAATTTTAATAATTTATTTAGTATTATTCATACCAACCAATTTAACATCTATGTTATAATGGTACACAGTATTAAAGTTCATTTTGGATCAGGGTTATGTGTTCTACCAACTATCGAAGAGATTAAATTTAAAAACAAATATTTTTTAGGTTTTTTAATATAGGTGTTGAGTGTAAAATACTCTACAGAGTATAGTCTTTTAATTTTATAATTTTATGGTGGTACATTCTCTCCACTATAAATAAATTTCTTTCTTGCAATTTAAACATGATCTCGGTAATCATGGTTTTGACATTTAAAAATAGCATTGTTGAAAACCCGCATCGTAATACGGGTTAATAAAATATCCTCTTAACAATAGAGATGTGGAAGTAAAAAAATTCATTTGCAATAACACATAACCAAGGTTCTATAGAAGAGAACATTTGTGTAAATATAATACATGTACATGGAAGAAAAGCGTAAATAAAAATAAACAATGATAGATGTCATTCATTATTAGAAAGTGAGTGGTCAATGTCAATTTAAGGACCTCAAAACCATAAATTTATGATGATATACAATACCATTTGATTAATCAGATATAAAGATAATTGGATAACATAATTATTTGAATATCCTTTTCCAAAATTTGAAGAATTATTTTACTTTATAAGAATATTAGGAAATTTACTTAATTGATACATTTCTATTTTATAAGCATCGTTTCATGATTTGGTTATGCTTCGATAAATTTCCAATTCATCGCTTACTCTAAGAAATGAATATCCAAAAATGAATTTTTTTTATGCCTGAAAATTCACTTTTAATGGGTCATAATATCAATAATATAATGACAATTCATTCCTTCAATATATAGTTATGTTATGAGATAATGATTAACACAGCTTATCCAATATGAATAAACCTTCAAATGGTGAAGGAATACCTTAATCTCAAAAACATGTTTGAAAGTTCAATTTAAAAATTTCATAAATGGTTATCCTTGTGACCCTTAAAAAATATTAATATTCATAACTTCATAAATAAGGTTACTGAATTTCCAAAATGAGCATATCATTAATCACCCAAAAAAATGATGCATTTCTTAATAATCACATACCAAACATGTGAATACCTTCATCATGTATTCTGTTGAAACATGGTAATAAAATTAATTACCATAAAATATTATTGAATACATTCATGATACTTTATTCCTTAATTAAAACAAATATTATTAGAAATATTCATTAAATCCAAACATGTTGGGAACTCTATCAATGACAACATAAAATAATTTGACAAAAAAATATTAAAAATCCCAAGCTATTCCATACTATACAATTTACTTCATCCATATAAATTATCTCTTTATCCCAACATTACTATTTCAACATCAAAAACACATTAAGGGTTACATTATCCTCAATCATGTTTTTTCTAATAAGTTAAAATTTCCACTAAAACTTTTTTCTTGTCTATAGGTATTATTCAAAATACACTTCCAAATCCTTAATGAAAAATTATTATAGTTAAATGATTATTCATTTCATAATTCTTATAACCAAGATACCATTAATAAAACACTCAAATGACCAAATTATTTAATCAAAACACAATAAAATTAATCATCCCACTTTGTCTATGGTAATAGAATAATTTATACCATGATCCATTATATTTTTTAAGGTATATTATTTTAACACTTTAGAAATTGATTTTTATTGTGTCCCATATTGTTACAATTGAATCATTATATATTGGAAACTTTTTTCCTTTCCATTGAAATCAAAAGCATGGTGGAATTTCTCTACAAACTTGTAGAAAACTCTCATTAAATTTGAGCAATAAACAGTGTGTTTCTTTCCAAAATTATAACATGTGGGAAAATTCTTCTTTACCTTCTTCCCTTTATTCATCTTTTTCTCTACCGTCATTTTCTTCTCTTGCATCACTTTGAATCCATAATACATATAAAATTATTTCTCTATCTTGTTAGCACATGATATTATTTCCTTCATATGATAATAATGCTTGGGATACTATTTACCTTTTAAATGTTATCTTTATCCCAAAAAAGAAATGATCTTTCTTAATCTTTGGATTAGGTGAATTGGTGTGGTTCTCATTCCTTTAGCTATGAACTATTTATAAATGATTTAATACACTAGATTAAATCATTTAATTATAAAATATAATTAATAATCCAAAAAATAGTTAAATACATAACATAAATTGAAAAAAAAATTATTCAAAGATAATATCATAATCATAAACATCGTTTCATTGGGGATATCTCTATATTAAAATAGTTTATAATGGTTTATAAAGAAAATATGAATTATCCTAATAATATCCCCTATGAGTGTAAAACTAGGTCCATAGCAAGGCCCATTGTCGTGAACCAGGTGATGACTGGGTCGCACCCAGTGTTCCTTTTTAGAGTTATTACCCCTAGGTATATTTGTGCCAGAACAAAATACACTTTTAGTATCCATATAGGGATGTATCTCTAGGAAAATATATATAATATATACCTTAAAAACATTTGTATGTTATTATATAATTATCCTCAATTTTTATCATAGGGTTATTATCCCTAATATATATTTTTCTAAATCTACTTCCAAAGGATTAAATTAAACTTCCTCTCACACCAACTATAATGACCCTGACTCTAGTAACTTAGATCCAGTGTCTTACTTTATTACATTGGCATAAGATACAAGGAATTGAACCCTGAAGGACCTAATAGTTTAATATTCTTGTTAAACTAGATACATATATGATTCTCATATTACATTGCAAAACAAAAATTATAGAATTTTTTTTTTGAGAATAACATTATTACCTCTAGGATATTATTTCATATCAAATATAGCACACCTCATGGATTCCTGAGAATGGAAAAAAATAAGGGTGAGATCAAATTCTCATTAAGGGTGAAGTACAACAGAATATTTCATAAATCAATAATCATAATTAAAATGGAAATATAAATTACTGAATACACATGACATTTAAATAACTTGATAAGGAATAATTAATATGGAAAGTTAAATAACTGAAAACTTATTCCTTTTAATCAATAAAGTGGGAATTAAATACATCCAGATATAATATAATTGTGGAAATATAATGGATAATAATTAATATATTCTTAATGAAGGAAATTATTAAATATTGTATTTAATGTCTCAGACACATGATACCTCTAATGTCAAGACCTTTCTCAAGATTTTTTAAAATTAATGGTAAAAATCATTTAAAATTATCATAATGATATGTATAATAATACATGTTGATGAATCAATGGGATATATATAACAAGGATCCATCCATATCTTCGCATAAGAATAATTCCTAGAACATTGAATAATTTATTTAATTCTTGAATTAATATGTCTTATCATCAAATATATTTATTGAGTAAAGGATATGGTTTTTCAACATCTGACTAGTTAACCAAACAACTTTCAACATTAACACTAAATGTAAAAATAGTTTATGGTTTAGAAAATAATCATATAAATATTAAAATAATATGTAAATTTTATATAAATTTAATTTCTATTGAAAAATGATCATAATAAAGTGATTGTTTCAATATAATGTTAACAATCACAAAATAAAGTGAGATTGTAAAATAACTTTTACCGCTTGATAATTTTCAAGTAAATTCACCTTGGATAAAATAATTCAATTTAAAACATAAAATACCATTAAGTGCAAATTATTAATTATATTACATTTAAAATTGTATGTACATACACCATATAAAAGTGAATATGTTCATATTAACAAATATATCTCAATGAAATGGAGATTGAGATGAAGTCTCTTACCTGATGGTTCCTTTTAGTTGAACATTATTTAACCTCAAATATAGTGTTTTTAAACATGTTATTGACTTATTCCATAACCTTATTAATATTTATAATTTAATATATAATCATTTTAAAATATCTTATCACCCATTCATTAATAATCTTTTATTATTTTCATTGTATCAAGTTTTAATTTCCTTGATTTACTATTTGTGCATTATTATGAATGTTCTGGTTATTGTAAATATTATATAGTTTAATAATCATTAAATAATTATCGTACTTATAAAAAAATTATTCATTTATGACCAATCCAAAAATATGGTTTTAAAAAATGAATTGTGTTGTGATCATGGAGTTGTATGGTTGTACATTCTCTTGAGTAAAGTTTTCAATTTTTAAATAATAATTATGTAAAGAAGGTATGTGATATTTTATATTTCAATACTGATAATAATATCATAAAAAAATATTATTTCTTTTAATATAATTATATATATCATCAATTTAATGTGGTGATTAAATTAGAGTCGCATCACTTTTTGAAGGTGGTAGTCCAAACGTATACGAACAACGTTATAATCTTTTAGTGAGTGGAAAGGTAAGAAAGAATATGGTATATACTATCTTTATAAAATTATAAATATGTCATTAATATCATAATTATTTCATTTTTATTACCTAAATTTGTTAAATTTATCTTATTACCTTCCATGTGAATCATTTGTGAAAAATGAATTGCATCTCTTCAGGAGGTTATTGTTTTTTGTACATACGAGCAACATTATTTGATCCCCCAAGGAATGAAAAGTAAAGAAGGTATATATGATATAATGAATCTATAATTATAATTATTTTATAATTACCATATATATTTTTTATAAATATTATCATAACCAACCATGATAGTTTGTAATGGAAAAACAAATGATATCGGTTTGCGAGGTGGTAGTCCGATATCCACACAAACGGTGATTCACTAACCCATTTTATAGAGGTAAAGAGGTTTGTAGGATATTCTGTTGGAATAACAACATTTCATTATAATTAATGTAATTAGTTTAATATATCATTCTGGTTTAAAAATAATTGAAGGTTGTGGAGGGAGAAATACAATAGAAACGCTCATCGAAGAATTTTACATCTTCTACAGGTAACCTCCTTAGGTTTGCACCAAATCCTTCAAAGGATAGATTTCAACCAAAAATAATGATTATAGGATTATGGGAAAAAAATTTGGATGATATTTTGGTAGGTATTGTCTGAAAAAAAGTGTTTTAAGGTGTGAAGAAGAGAAGAGAGGGGTGGCATTTAATAAATGAGGTTAGTGTCATGCTTGTACTTTTTTAAATTAAAAAGGTGTAACCACATTCTTCCCATGATACAAAGGTTCAAAAGGAATTATTATAAATCATTAAACATTATAGGGTATAAATATGTCCATAAAATATATTTCATACAAGTTTATATGTCATTTTAACCCTTATTATTTTACTTTACCCCCCACCCCCCCGAATAAATCCATTTTTACCTTAACTAAGGTAAATAATTTTTACTATTTTTTCAATTCATTTTTCTAAAAAATGTAGTTAAAAATATTAGATAATATAAATTAGTATGATTCAATATGGAATCCATTTTTCCAAATTTCATTCATATTAGTTGAAATTTTTAATTTCAAATTAATCCCATAGGCGTGATGAGAAAGAAGGTTTTCAAAGAGAAAATGTTTAAAATTTTACAAAGTTCTTATATAAAAATTCAATATTTAAATTATTATAATAAACTAAATTGTATTAATATATATTTAATTCAACTAATTTTATTTTTAAAAAAATACAAGATATAATTTAAAAATATAAGTAATTTAAAAGAAAAGGTAGTTTTCAATTAAAATTTAGTATTTTTTAATATTCATCAAAAAATAAAACATTTCATAAAAAACATAAAACTTCACCCTAATATAATTATTATATTAGGATTTTAAAAATTCATTTTATTTTTTCCAATAAATTTTAAAAAGGTTTTAATAATTATTTTTAAATTATGTGCGTGAAGAATAACTAAACCATCTCTTAGAAAAAATATAATTTTTCAAAAAACATTTCCTTTTAATTTAAAAGATTATTATTTTAGTTCTAATAAATGTATAACCAATGAATTTTCTTTACATGTGTAAACCAAATATGTTTCATAATTTATTTATTTTTATTCATACCCACAAATTTAGTATCTAGGTTATAATGGTACACTATATTATGGTTCATTTAGCCTCGGGGTTGTGTGTTTCGTAAGATATCGAAGAGATTACATTTAAAGAAATATATTTAATTGGTTGTTAAAGTTAGTATTCGATTTCACATATGATATATAATATGATGCTTTTATTTTATAATTTTAGGGTGTTATAGTTTAAGAATACCTTTAATCTAAAGTCCAAAAAAATATAAAGAAATTATTCCTCAAATAAATCTTTCATATACTAAAGAAATATGTTTTATTCCCAAAAGTGTTTTCCAAAAATATAAATAATATTTGTCAACACCAAACACATAAAACATAAAAACATGTGTCTAATATTTTTAAAAAAAATTTCAAGCATAAACTCATAACCCATGATGGTGTCCATAACTCATATGTTAATAAAGAAATATATGATCCCAAAATTCAACAGAATCCTTATATGTTTCATGATTTTTATAAACAAAATATAATTTATAAAAACTTATTTTATTATTTATTTATTTAATCCCAATACATAAATACTTCATCTGTTTTATCTTAACAAAAGTCTTTCCTTGGTCTATGGGTTAACCTTTAGAATAGTGCATTGACTCGGATAATTATCAGGTTCCCCCACATTTAAGACAACAAATGATAAATTGATGTATATGATGATATTTATTTCCATAAATTATACTCTTCATTTTTCATTGGAAATTCTTTGCTTTATTCCCTTATTTTCCACACATAAATCATTTTCTCATTCCTTTGATACACTTTCCTGGGTTTCTCTTCCCACATTTCTCACACGATGGAAATCGATCCTTCTTTCCTCCATGGTCTCCACCATTAGATCTCTTAGAAAAATTCATCATTTTCTTATTTGGTGAGTCTAAGAGTTGTTTAAGGTATAGGTTATTAATCATATTTTGGGATAATGATTGGGTATAATCAATATATCTTTCACTCTTATCATCATCCAGTTTGGTTTCTCATATTCACCACATTTTCCATCAAGTTCAATCTTAACATGATTCTTTCTGGTTAAATCCATTTCCTAAAACCAAAAAACATAGTGTGATAAAAAATAATCATAAAGGTAAAACCATATAATAATTTATATGATTTTCAAATCATAAGACCTTATTTTCAATCTAAGACACCTTAAGTTTAACCTAGGTCATTAATTTTCATTATATATTCAATTCCTTCATAATGGTTTGTAAATAAAATGTGAACTTTTCTAAGAATATCCCTTGGGAGGGTCAAACCATGTGCATAGTAAAGCCAATTATTGTCCACCAAGTCAGGATCGGGTCAATCCTAATGTACCCTTTTTGAATTTATTAACCCTTGGTATATCTATTACATAACCTCATCCACTTTTAGTATCAATACATGGTTGTATTTATATAAAAACCCCAAAATATATACTTTAACAAAACTTTATGATATATTCCTACACTTATCCTCAATGTTTATTATTGGGTTATGTTCCCTAATCTAGGTTTTCCTAAACCTAGTTCTCAATGTTTTTACAAAATTTCACTGATATAAACTATAGAAACCCTAACCCTAATTGTTCAGAGCTAGTTTCTTATTTATTACATTTGTATAAGATATAAGGAATCACATCTTCAATGACCTAATAGTTTAATAGTCTTGGTAAACTACAAGTATGCATGATTACCATATTATATTTTAATATATAAATTAAAACATAATTTGTTTGAGTATAATGTTATTAACTCAATCATATCCTTTCATATCAGTTATATTAAACTTCATGGATTCCTATTAAAGGAAAAAACTAAGGGTGAGATCAAATTATAAGTAATGTTTAAGTACCGTAGAAGCTATAATGAATAAATCATCACAATCAAGATGATAAGGTAAATAATTGAACACACAATCCATTTAAATAAATTTAAAATAATTATCAATATAGAAAGGTAAATAACTAAAAAACCTTTTATTTAATCAATATCATGACTATCATAACTGGATGAGGCATAATCAATATGGAAAGTTAACAATTGAAATTATATGTCATTTAATCAATAAAATGATAATTAAATTCCTCTAAGGATAATATCATTACCAAAAATATCATGGATAATAATAATTGGATTCTCAATGAAATAAATACTTAATTTTTGGATTTCAAGATCTCATTAATCATGAAAACCTCAACTATCAAGACTTCCTCAAGATAGTTTAAAACTGATGGGTTGGTATATACCAGAAACCCATTTAAATAAGTATAGTAAAATGATTCATCTCATGAGATTAATTATGCATTGATGTGATATCTAAAATTCTTCCCCACTCCTATCTTCATGTCCAAATAATTCCTAATATATTGAATAATCGATTTTATTCATGAACAATGTTCCTTATCATCAAATATCTATAAGGAATAAAGAATACAAATTTATCAATATTTCCCCAGATAATCAAACAAATATCAAATAAATTCCATATGTACAAATGTTATATGGTTTAGGATATAATAATATATGTGATATAAAGAATATATAATTTTAATTGAAATCTAATTTTCAATGAAAAATGATCCTAATAAATTTCTTACCTAAAGAGAAAGTTAACAATCAAAAAAATAAAACAAGAAATAAGTGGCCACCATAGATTCATTTAGAATATAGTTTTTCACAATACATTAATGAATAAATAGGTATTAATGTTAAATACATCAAATTGGAAGTATAAACACCAAATAAAATTGAATAGGTTCATATTAACAAATATGTCTTAATAAAATGAAAATTTAGATGAAATACCTTATAATGATCATAACATTGAAGTGATAATTAATCAATGATTCAATTATGTGAATCAAATATAAATCCACATAAAACAAGTGAAAATTAAATATAATAAAATATATTCATTACATACATAATCTTATAATATCAAAGACAATGGGGAAGTAATATTTCCCAATGAAAAGAAATTGGGTTGTGAATTTCTTTACAACTTGGTAACATATAAGTCAAATCCCCTTATATTTTTTTAAAATTTTGGGGCTGAAGCCAAATTTATTATTAAAGGAAATGAAATACCTCTTTAACTGGGTAGATGGAGACCCATTACATAGCCCAAAGACCCAGTGGGAATTTAGCCCATTACGTGGCACGTAGGCCTAGTGGGCATTTATCCCACTTGTAACTTTCAAATAAAATTCCCTTGGATTAAATAATAAAAAATTTAAACTCAAAATACTATGAAGTTGTAATTATTAATGATATAATATAAAAATGTGAAGTATGTAGACTATATAAAAGAAATTCTGTGCAGAATAATAAAATACTCCTCAATAAAGGTATATTGAGATGAAATCCCTTACCACTTGGTAACTTTCATTTAAACTCCCCTTGGATGAAATAATTCAAAATGAAATGTGAAATAACATGAAATTTTAAGTATTAATGATATAATATGAAAAGGGATAGTTTTTAAACCATATAAAAGAAATTAGGTTAACAACAATAAATTATTACTCAATGAAGGGAAATTGAGACAAAGACCTTTAACTCATGCATCCATTGGGTTGAATGTGCTTTAACCTCTTGTATAATTGTTTTAATCATGTTGTTAACTTATACCAAAAACATATTAATGTTTCTAATATCATACATGATCCTCTTATAACTTCTTACTAACCATTAATTAATAATATTTGACTATTTTTATACTTTGGGGTGTTAATTATGATGTTTCCTCATGCATTTTTTGACATGAATGTTCTAATTCTTGAGTATATGTAATGACCTAGAATTTATCAATTAAATTTAAATTCTTATGATAATTTTATATTGTATAAATCACTCATCACATAGATAAAACCAATTAAAAAAATGTTATAAAAAATTAATAATGATACAATATTCAGCAACTTATCTAATAATAATTCCAAATACTTACTAAAGATAATAAATATAAAATAAGAGAATAATAATATGATAATTTGGATCTCCTTGATTCACCATAATGAGAGAACTCACAAAAAAATTATACAAATTAAACATAATGTTAATAATAAAATATTCATTTTGAAGATGGATGAATAGAAAATAAAATTGAATAAATAGTTAATTAAATAATAGTTAATAATATAAATTAAGTAACATATGTGACTTTTACAAATATGATTGTTGGTATAGTAATTTGACATTTCAAAAAGTAACTCGATCACTGTAATAGGACCATTATAATAGTAAAATGACAATTTGGAAAATTAATATTACAGTTATAATAGTAAACTCACATATTTAAATGTACAATTATATTTAGGTATCTTATAAAATGAAAATATGGTACATTTATATCATTGTACAAGTAATTAAATTTTTTAAAAATGATAAATTAAGCGTTGTTATTTTTTGTAAAATGGAAATGTTTTATTTTCAATTTTATAATGAATATAATGATTTAAAAGAAAACATATTTTCATAAAATTTATTAATAAATTAATATTATGTTTCATTACAATTATAAGATAAATTTATGAGACCATGGGTAATTTTTTAAAAGGTTATAAAAATGATTATGATATTAAAATCATTATTCTTCAAATAAGTTATGATTTTATTTAAAAATTAAATTTCACATATTTATAAAATTATTTTAATAAAATGGATTCTATTTTTTAAATCTACACTTTAAAAATAATTAAAGTGAATATTTTGGATTTTTCTAAAATAGTTGAATTTTTGGTGAATAGTAAAATACTGTAATTTATTATATGTAACATTATAAGACAAATACATGAATGTTTCAGTCATAGATGATTTAATAACCCATTAGTTTGAACTTACATTCACAATTTACTATATATAGTGACAATAAACAGTACTATTTATAGCCTTGATCCAAAATATTAAACTAATGAATATGATAATAAAAAACACTTATCTCCTCCCCTTATAAATACCAACCTTTCTCCTCACACCTTCAAAGTATTTAAGTTTATCAAATCTCTTCCAAACCATCCCATCCCAACTCTCCCTATTCCCAATTTCATCTGGTCTCACCAAAATTACAATTCCATGATTTTTAAGTGGTCCTTCAAGGAGGATATATTCAAGAGGTAACATTCTCAAACTACCTATTTTAATTTCTTTTCTTATTATACCAAATCCTCACCTCATTCATCCATCGAAGAATAATAAATCCAGTTTCATTTATATACTATAATTTTATATTAATAATGTAATATATTATATCGATCCCTTTTCTCGTCTCCTATTATTCAGAGAAATGAAACAATTGTCCAAATTATGGAAATAAACCATCTCCCTGGATAATGAGTTTTTGTTTTCCATTAATTCCTACACAGCTGGTCATAAATCTATTATTAAGGTTAAATAAATTTTTAAAAATTATATTATAACATATTTCATTTTTTTTTGTAATGAATATATAGACATAATAATAAATAAAATGAAACTAGTTTGGGATGGTCGAAAAACTGCCAATATAAACGAAACATTTATCTTTAAGTTTTATCAAATGAATCATCCCCATGTCATAAAAACAAAATTACATATGGTAACATTTAAACATCTGTAAGTGTATTAGTACCATTTTATTTCACTTCTTGTATAAGGACCCAGCCTTAAAACATTACATAATCTTGAATTAAATTAATAATTCACATTGAGGTTCTTTTTAGATTTATAGTTTTAGAGAATTAGGCCATAACTATTACATTACATCTCAAAAATTACAAATTAGAAACTTCTACTCAGTTTCCAATTTTTTCATAAAAAAACTCTTGAAAAAAAGATTCATATCTAGTTCTATGTTTTAGACTGAAAAACTTTTCCTTTATCCCATCCTTGAACTTATTCATTTTTAAGTCCTGTGAAAAATATTTCAAAACATGGGATGAGCATAAAAAGACCAATAAGGGTTATAAAATAAGGAAAGGAAACATTAACCCATAAATAAATACAGATCAATTAAACCATACTTTTCAATCATAACATACCTCATGAAGTTATAAGATTTATGAAAAACATAGAGAAATCATAAATCATAAAGGTAACTTGTGGCATCCATATCAATCTTACATTATAGCTTTCACACCTATGTGGGGATTTACATTTGGAATACCCATCCTAGTATATTCTCAAAATCTCTTAGGAGAAACATTAGCGTTTACCTCTGTCACGTTACCTAATTCATTAGAGACATATCTTGGGCTCATTGACCCTCGGTTTATCACAGAACCACCCATATTCATAAACAATGCTAGAGAACCATAACGTTGTCATAACACACAAAACAAGCAAAAAATATTTCCACATTGCGATCAAAATATATTATTTCAAGATATTTACATAAGGAATTCTTTATCAAACCATTTTCAAAAACCATTTAAATCATTTAATAAAGTGATTTCTGAATCAAAGTGTCACATACCACTTTGAAACTTTTAAATAAATTATCATTTGAAATTGTTAATGTCTATAAAAATAAATCTTAAAAACCATTTTGAAAACATGGACATTAATGAGAAATATTTAGAAGAATAAATTATTAATACATTTCAAACGATATTTTAGTTAAAGAGTTTTTAAAAAAATGAGAGATGCTTGAATAAAAATAATTTGAGGAATAACATTTAATAATAACTTTATAATATCATATTAATAAAGGTATTTATGATATAATATTCCAAAGGACGGTATATATATCATATAATAGTTAATTGGTGCATAACAGTAAGAAAGTCTCAATGGAATGTAAATTGAGATGAAATCCTTTATAAAGACTATATCCTTAAGTTAAGGACAAATGAATGACTTAATTATGTGTGAAAAATATTAATACACTCAATATTATTGGATATTTAGTGTAAGTAAATCAGAGTACATTCACACATATTCTTGTAAAAACAACACTAATGACTTGGATGTTTAACTCAATGAATGGAAATTCAGTTAAGATTACTCTTATCAAGTTCATATTGATGACCTGAGAATTTATAAATGGAGTGATTATGTGTATAAAAATTATATCCACACAATGGGGAGTAGAAATTAAAACATAAATAAATAAACAGTGATTTCACACATAATCATAGCATGACATAATTAAGAATTAGAATATTAACTGAAGGAATGGAAATTTGGTTAAAAAGTTCCCTTACCAATTTGGTAACTTACGAAACATAAACCACATGAAATAAGGATCATACAAGGAAGATGTAAATACACATAAATTAAAGTATATTATACAAATAATACAATAATTGGTAGTACGTACATCACACAAAAAGAAATAGTGGCAAACATACCACGAATCTCACGAGAATAAAAAGTGAGATGAAAACACCTTACCACGTTGTAATCAATCAAGTCATATGACCAAGAGTTAATAACAGCAAAATTAATACCATAATACCATGAATAAAATGAGAATAGTGATAATATATATCAAATTTAAATAAACAATACACCACATGCAATGAATAAGTGGCGAATAATGTAAATCTCACGGAATTAAAAATGAAATAAGAAACCTCTTACCCTGTACCTAACTTGAACTGTTCCTTATTTAATCTCATGAATAATATACTGAAGTTAATTTATACTTTCTTAAGAATATTTTTCAATTTTATTATTTCTTTTGTATCACTTATTACCATGTTATAAACATTATTAAATCATTTAAGTTAATAATGGTTGTTTGGTCGATATTTGGGACTTGAGTCAAAAATGAACGTCTTATAATTACATGTCATTCAAGTAGTAAAAATTCAATTATATCCAGAATTATATTCATGATTTAGATATCATATATATCATATATATCCAGTATATATATATATGTATTTATAACAGTACATAACATTTGGAGTTAAGAAATGAAATGCACCATTCATGGAGATGTTAAGTCGTACGTACGTAGGAACGCTACTTTTATTTCTATTTCATATTTTTAATGGAATTAAAGCTTGATGATAAATAAATATATTATAATTACGGTATAATATCATATATAATATCATTAACTCCATCCTTTATACATTTTGTGTATGGTATGAATGAGTCATATCACTTTGAGGGGGTGGTAGTCCGCACTTCCCCAAATGAAATTATTGTGTTTACCCATTATGGAAACGATAAAGGTATGATATAATTGAAAAATACAGAATAATAGAGACAATATGAATATAATATATATCACATATAAAAATAGTTCCATCACAATGTCCACCATAAGAGGTTATAGGAGAATATTTAACAATCATCATTTCGTGAGGCAGTAGTTCGTCGTCCACAGAAACAATATGTTCTTTATGCATTAGATAAGGGTGTGTGTAAGTGTAGTTTGAATACATCTCATAAAAACAACCTATTATATTTAGGATACTTTTTTTGTTATAAGATAAATAAATAAATATATTTTAGGGGGTAGGATAAGTAAAATAAAAGAGAATAACTTAAGAAAAAGACGTTCCCTTTGAATCAGGTAACTCCCTTTGGTTTGAACCAAAAGGCTTTATCGAAGAGCCTTCTGTCTAATATAATTCTTATAGGGGGAGAGAGGTATATTTAGAGCTTATTTGGGTATAGTTTGTAAGATCCAAGGGGCTTGAGAGGTTTGAGTAATGGGTTAGAGGTGAGGTCTTTTTATAAGGGGGTAGGAGCTCTTTAGGAAAGATTGAAAATATTATTTTATTATATAATTCTTTTTCAGTTTCTAAAGATCCAAAAATTATTAAAGTTTAGGATAAGATGCCTCTTGTTTGGAAAAAAACATATCCAATAAGAATTTTACAGGTTTAGGATATTTTTTTAATCTTTATAATCTTATTTATTTAAATCATTCATTAATGAGGTAAACACTACATCATTATTGTGTCATAAATAATTTTTTTATTTGATCTCTAAAAATTAAAAAAAACTACCATGAGGTAGAAATATTTTTAGCTCTATAATGAATATTTATAGTCAAATATATCAATTATATGACCTTACATTATAATTGTATTAGAAAAACAATACATGTTCATGCTAGTTTTATTTTTACTTTAAATAAAAAGTTATTAATATCATTATCTTACCCAAGTGGCTTTAAAAGGCCAAAAGTCTCACCCAAATATTTTCTTGGTCGTCCATTAATCATCCAATAATTTTAGTACAAGTGTTAAAGTAATTTTATATTATTATAACATTATGTTTACCTTGAATTGCCCTATTTACCTTTAACCGCGGTAAATAAAAGTCAAAAGTTACAATTCACCAAAAATTATTTTTATATTATTGAACCACATTTTACTTAATAATAACAAAAATGTAAGTTTTATTTTTAAAATTCAATTCACAGATGTGGTAAAATTTCATTTAAATAAAAAAGTCATTTTTCTAACTACTACTCATTGTTTTCACTATTCATCAAAAATTGAAGTTTTTCCGAAAAATACCGAAAATTCTGCCTAAGATATATATGATATTAAAAATTCAAAAATTATGTATATTTTACCAAATTGAAAACATAGAAGTTGTATTTATTAATTTAAAATTAATTCTCGTTGTCAAAACAAAAAACGTGTTTTTAAAAAATAATAACTATCAAAAGATTGGAACTTATTTATGTTTAATTTCAAAATGAAATTACATAAAATGATCAAAATATGATTAAATAGAAAAAATATAATCTAATTACACTTTAAAACCAATTAAAAAGATAATCTAACCATATAAATAAATTAGATTAAAAGGAAGTTTTGAATTAAAATACAGTATTTTTCACTATTCATTAAAAAATGAACATTATCAGAAAAATACCAAAATTTAGTCCAAAGTATATATTTATGCCCCTATTATAAAGAATAATTTTTGTTTTTTCAAATATAACATATAAAAGTTACAAAAACTATATTTAAACAGGGTTCGCCATCAAAAGGCAGTAAAACAACCTTTTAAAGAATATTAGAGTGTTTCATGCTTAATATTGAATTCATTATCATTTTAAGCCTCTAAAAATTATTGGGTAAATGTATAAACATTTAAGAAACATATTTAGTCATAATATGGTTAGTTTTGTTTATTCTCCCCAATACAATGTCTTTATGTTAACTACCATTTAAAATAATAATATTATATTAATATTTTACAATATAACTCAATGTTGTGTGCAACGTAAGTTTTCAATGAAACTTGTTGTTTCATATCAGGTATGCCACCGAACATAGAATCCGATTTAAATTAAAATTAATATTTAATTCAAAAAATTTAATAAATATGAAAATTTTAAATTCTTTATTTACCTGGGATGTTACGTCTTTCCCCCTTTTGGGAATTATGTCCTCGCAATTTCAAAATTGGGCTTGGAAACTTCATTGAAAGTCCCACATCAGAAAAAGATTCAATAAAAATATCACTTTAAAATAAAGAAAGATAAATACAAAGGTCACCCAAGATAACCCATACTAGGATTACATGTAAAAACACATAGATATGGAAGAGAAACAAATCATCAAGGATTGATGGAGAGTGGTAGAAAACATGATTAGGAGAAAGTTAAGAACTTGAAAATCACAAACTTGTGGATGGGTTAAACCATATTTGATTCCATAGTAGTAATAGATAATGGTCAATGTTTTGGATTTAAGTTACTTTTCATAAAGTTTTGTAATTTATTTATGAGCTTAACTAAAAACATAAGGAAACATACTTACTTTTCATATAGACTTTCATCCTTTACTAAATTTCTACCACAAACTTATCTTTTCTTCAAATGATGAGTTTTCAAGCTAACTTGGTCACATTAAAAGTGCTATAATCAACTTCTAGAGTATCAGATAATCCATAAAAGATGAACTATATATTTTTCCTGTCTTTTGACATCAACCAAAACCAAAACGTTTAGTACAAGATTAGATAATCCAAAAAAAGCATAATACTTTATAAAAATAAATATTAATCTTAATCCCCAAAATTCGACAAAAATACCCAAAGTTCGGTAAAGACCATTCAATAAAAAAAATGTCCTTAAAATTCTTCAAAGTAATCCAAACTAATATTGTAACCCAAAACTCAGAAGGATTTAATCACATAGTCTTCCATAGTAAATATTAACATTTATCTCCAAATAAAATTGACTACTCTTAAAGTCTCATACTGAATTTTAATTAACCAAATAACATATTCTCTATGATAGGTTAATCATTTCTATAAATAACCAAAATCATTAAATTTCCATAATAAAAACATAGATTTTTTCAAAATAAAATTCCACCATTACTCATCAAAAGAAAAGATAATTATTCCTTGAATAAAATTTTCATATATCAAACTTCAGGGTTATATATACTACAAAAATTCTTCTAATGTAATCCCATAATCAAAATAGCCTTAATAATTTTAAGCATTTCATCATATTAAAATCTTCTATAATTGTTGAATCCCTTATATGCTAACTTCTTACTCATTCAACGTTCCTCATGATCCATTAACCATTCTTTACCAGCTTATTCTGAAATACTTCTTTCCTACAAACAAAATCATGAATCCTAACCTAATATTCAATAATATCAAAACATATGTTAAGAAATAATTCATACATTTCATTGGTAATTGTCAGTTTCTTCATCCTCAATAGGAATGACATTAGGTATTGGTAAACATATACTTGTACGATCCTAGTGATCCCATTCTCGAAACTTCTTCTTAGGACATCTGTTTGTATAATGACCATGCACACCACATTTAAAACATTTAATTTATCACTCAAAAATAACTTCTTTCCCTTTCCTAGAGTCAATAGGATTCTTCCTTTTTTTCATGGAAGGTTCTTTCTTTATGAACTTCATTATCACGTCTATTGCATCTTCCTGTCCCTTTGAAGCATTTTCCTAGGTGTTTCTTTCCACATCCTTGACACATAGGTTTTTGAACATACTTAACTTTATGATTATTACCTGAACTTATGTAGGGATTTTTTTCTCGCATATATGATTCCTTATAAAAATATCCAAGGTTCAAGTTGTCAATCATGACTCCAAATATTTGGTCGATAATAACCACAAGATTTCTCATTGCAGCTCCCATTTCCTTCAGTTCTTCATTCGTAAAGTCATCACAGTTTTCTTCACATCCATTGTTACTTTGGTTCCTGCTAGATCCATCCATTTACTAAAACAAAAAAGGTCAGTGTGATTATATAAGTAAAATCATCACATAATATCTTTTGAGGAGGGTAAATACTAAGATAGACTTATTCATGTCATCATAAACTCATTCAATTTATCTAAAATAACTATAGATCTTTATAACATGCTAACCATTATGGTTATGTCACTTATGCTTAAATAACACCCTAACCTATAAAGTTATCTAAACCAACCTCTCATACCAACTATAAGGACTCGTCCTTAAAACATTACATAATCTTTAATTAAATGGATAATTCACATTGAGGATCATTTCAGGTTTAGAGTTTTAGAGAATTAAGCTATAACTATTAAATTACATCTCAAAAATTAAAAAGTAGATACTTCTACTTAGTTTATATTTTTTCATAAAATAAAAACACTTGAAAAAAGGAGTCATGTTTAGTTCCATGTTTTAGACAGTAAAACTTTTCCTTGATCCCATCCTTGACCCTATTCATCTTTTTGTAATGTGAAAAACATTTAAAGACATGGGTTGAGAATAAAAATCTCAGTAAGGGCTATAAAATAAGGAAATGAAACATTAACCCATCAATAAATAAAAATCAATTAAACCATAATTTTCAATCCTAACATACCTCATGAAATCATAAGATTTATGAAAAACACACAGAAATCATAAATCAGAAATGTAACTTGTGGAATCCATATCAAACTTACATTGTAGCTTTCATAGCTACGTAGGGAGTTACATTTGGAATACCCATCACAGTATATTCACTAAATCTCTTAGGAGAAACCTTAACATTTACCTCTATCAAGTTACCCAATGCATTGGAGATTTATCTTGGGCTTACCCTTCCTAAGTTTATCAAAGAACCACATGTATTTGTAAACAATGTCGAAGACCCATAACGTAGTAATAACAAATAAAAAAGAATAAAGGAAATATAACATTTCCACATTGCTATAAAAATATATTATTTCAATATATTGACATAATAAATTCTTTATCAAACCATTTTCAAAAATCATTTAAAACATTTAATAAAGAGATTTTTGAATCAAAGTGTCCCATGCCACTTTGAAAGTTTTAAATGAATTATAATTTGAAAACATTAATGTCTATATAAATAAATCCTAAAAACATTTTTTAAACATGGAAATTAATGAGAAATATTTAGAATAATAAATCTTTTAAACATTTAAAGCAATATTTTAGTTAAAGAGTTTTTAAAAAAATTAGAGATGATTGAATACAAATAATTAGAGTAATAAAATTTAATAAGAACTTTATAATATCATGATAATAAAGGGAGTAATGATATAATATTCCAAATTATAGTATATAAACCATATAAGTGTGAATTGGTGCATAATAACAATGAAGTCTCAATGGAATGTAAAATGAGATAAAATCCCTTATAAAGACGGTATCCTTAAGTTAAGGTGTAACACCCCAGGTAAATAAAGAATATGACATTTTATATTTATCCATTTTTGTGAATAAAATGTTAATATTAATTTAAAAGTAACACTATGCTCGATGGCGTACCCAATACGCAACAATGAGTTTCATGGGAATCTTACGTTGCACTCTAATAATAAAATAATATTATTTTAAATGGTAGTTAACGCCTAGCCGTTGTAATGGTGGGAATGAACAGTACTAACTAAAAAATTATTATATATGTTTGTCAAATATTTTTTACTTTTATCCAATAAATTTTAGAGGATTAAAATGCGAATGAATCCAATTTTAAGCGTAAAAATTCTAATATTATTTAAAAGGTTGATTAACCACCTTTTGATAGAGAACCCTTTTTAAATCCACTTGTTGAAAATTTTATATGTTATATTGGACCAAATAAAATCCTTCTTTAGAATCAGGATATCAAAATTTACTTTGTGTAGGTTTTTGTTATTTTTCTTGATAAAGTCCATTTTTAATGAATAAGTGAGAAATGTTGTATTTTTATTCAAAACCTCTTTTTAATCTAATTTATATATATTATTAGATTATATTTTTAATTTTATTTAATGTGAAATTAGAATATTTTTTTACCATTTAATCCAATGGTGGTCATTGGAATTAATTTCACTTTGAAATTGGACTTAAACAAGTGTCAATCTTTTGATATATTTTGTTTCTTATTAACACATTATTTGTTTTGACAATGGGAATTAATTATTAAATTGATTAATGAAACTTATATGTTTTGAATTTTTTAAAATAGACATCATTTTTTAATTCGTAATATCAAATATATCTTAGGGTGAATTTTTGGTATTTTTCTGAAAAATATCAATTTTTGATGAATAGTGAAACCACTAAGTTGTAGTTAAAAAACTGATTTATCGTTTAGATGAAATTTTACCACCTCTGTGATTTGAATTAAAAAAATCTGACATACATGGTTTTCATTATAATGTAATATGTGGTTCAATGTGATGAAAATATTTTTTTGGTGAATAGTAACTTTTAAGTTTTATTAATCGTGATTAAAGGTAATTAGTGTAATTTAAGGTAAAGATAATGTTGTAATAATATGAAATGACCTTGAAACATTTCCTAACCTTATTGGATGAATCATTTCCGACCAATAAATTACATGGGTCATCTTGGGGACCCCATGGAGCCACATGGGTAAGAAAATGACATTAATAACATTTTATTTAAAGTTAAAATAAAAATGTCACAAACATGTATTGTTTTACTAAAATAATTTTTACATGGGGTTATAAAAGTCATATTTTTTACTATAAATATTAATTAGAAATATAAAAATATTTCCTACATCATGATAGTTTTTTTATAATTTTTAGACATTAAATAAATAAATTTATTTATGACACCATGATGATGGAGGGATTACCTCATTAATTAACGATTTAAATAAAATAAGAAGATAAGGTAAAATATAAGAATTACACTTGTCAAAAACCTATTGGATGGGTGGATTTAGAACCCTTATCTCCTTATCCTAGAAATATATAATTTTTGGACCTTTAATATATGAAAATCATTTTATAATAAAGTAAATTTTCAAGACATTCCAAGAGTGCCCCTCCTCCCTCTAATAAAAGGCCCCCACCTCTACCCCCTTACCCACACCTCTCAAGCCTTTGGATCGACCAAACTCTTCTCATTTTATCTCTCCACATCCCTATATTAATCCTAGAAGCCTTACCTTTGTCAGAAATCTCTTCAAGAAACCATTTTGGTTCAAACCAAGAAGAGTTACCCGATTTAAAGTTAAAGTCTTCCCTAATGTTCTTTTGTTTTATTTTGCTTCTCCAACCCCCTAAACTCTTTTTATTACTTTATTTTGTAACCAAACCAGTATCTTCAATATACTACGATGTTTTTATGAGAATTATTCGAGCTACACTTACACACACCTCTGTCTAATGGTTAAAGAACATACTGTTTCCATGGATGGCGAATTACTGCCTCATGAAATGATAATTGTTCTATCTTCTCCTACCACCTTTCATGGTGGCCATTATAATGGAACTATATTTATTTATGATATATATAATATTTATTTCCTCTCTATGCTTTTTTATTTTATATTTAATACATACCTTTATGATTTTCATGTTGTGAAAGTGCGATAATTTCATTTGAGGAAGTGTGGACTACCGCCCCCTCAAGTAATGTGACTCGTTCATGCAATACATGGAATGTATAAAGAATGAAATTGATGAACTTATGTGACCTATATAACATATATATTATACTGTAATTATAATATATATATATATATCTCTCTTTCCCTCAGACTTCGGGGATGACCTCCTTTGATGGGAGGTTCAAACATTCTGATCGGTTTCTAACGGGTTTGTTCGTAGAACCGGAAACATCCAATGATTCCACATCCATTCGGACCTACTTTCCAAAGGTAGGTTCTCATTAGTTTGTGGACTGATGAGGCTTAGGAATTTCCATTGGTCGAGAGGATGGGAGGTCGGACTCATCACACCTTTTTTAGGGGAATTATTGTCTACTCCGGGACTCTTTATAGATTTAAGTTATGTTTGTGAATCCTTATTACATTACCAAGTATAAAATTAGTCTTCCTTTAGATCTTAAAATCAATGATCGATATATAGAAAATTTAGAGAATCTTTTATATGTATTCGAGGTTATTCACTGAACTGTATTTGTTAGAGATTCTTAGTCAATGGTATCCTTTGATACGTAAAAGCCTCTTGGTCCTTATGATGACCATACTGGTTTTAAATCCACTCAGTGGGGCACATGAAGTTTATTGTCATTCAGAAGGACATGAATTATTTCAGAGTTGGGATCGAACCCGTAGATGGGCTACCAACTTATCCTTTGTTTATAAAAGGAATCAGAACCCACATAGTTTGAGTAAGGGAGTATGATGTTTATGATTGATGGCTCAAAGAAGGAATTCATAATTACCTTTACACTCTAAGATCACGTGAGTCATGCTCGATGTGAGAAACAGGAGGTATTGGCTAAAATTAGACAATTGTGCCATGAAATATGAAATCATAATAAATAATGTGGGGCTTATGTATGTATGACTGCCCAGATAAATGAAGATTAGGATTTACTTCAGGGAAGAAATCCAGGAAAAGGGTCTATAAAGGTATATGTGCTTCATGGAGATTTGAATACTATAACTTAGGGCTTACTCATGAAAAGGAGGCCCAAATTAGGATAGGACTTATGATTGGGTTTTACTCCTAAAAAGGAATCCCAGATCAAAGGTAAATTAGGACTGGTTAAGAGAAATTAAGACTGGGGCTTACTCCTAAAGAGGATGCCCAGATTAGGGGATTGGGGCTTACTCCAAAGGAGGATGCCCAGGTTAATGAGTTCTCTCATCGTAAAGGATGAGGTTTAATGAATGAAATCTCAATATTTAGTGACATAAAGATGTGTAAATCACTAGATTTTGAGAGTTATTCCACATAATTCCTTTCAGATAAGGATGTCAAATCAAGAAATCATGCCATAAATGGCTTTGAAGAGTGTCTTGAAGACTGAATCTTGAATAGGAGAGGTGGAATGAAATAATAGGGGTGAAATGGGAAAGAAGGGCACCCATGGAGGCAGAGGCGCGCAAGTACTGCGTGGGCGCGCAAGTCCCGGCCGTGCAGGTATACCTGCGCGACACTGGGTACTTGCACGACGGTTAAACAACAAGGTAATACTCCAGTGACTCTTGGTTAAAGCCTTTAGAATCCTCTTGAGGTTCTTCCAGAAGAGGGGCGCGCAAGTTCTATTGAAGAAGTAAGGCGGCGCGCAATTGTGGCTTTTCCCTTAAGGGATGGCCACTCAGGCGCGCAAGTGTTGATGAGTTTCAACACTTAGGCCTTCCTCCCCCTCTTTAGATCATCCGTTCTAGGTTAGAAATTACCTTAGAAGTGTTTTGGAAGCTTTGAGAAGAGACTAGGGCGCTGGGAGCTCAAATCTGAGTTTCTGGAAAAAAATTCCTCCTTGAATGGGGGGCCCACAAGGTCTATTTATAGGCAGGAGAAGACCTCGGGCGGTTATCACATAGGTCGTTCAAGTCACTTGCACGACCATTATGCGCCGCACAAGTGGACTTGCGTGACTATGAGGGAACTTGCGCGACCTATGGGTAATGTTCTCTTTGTTCATCCCTTTGTCGATTTTTGATATTTTCTTCAAATGATGAATCAATTTAGACTAAGGCATTTCCCTTTTCCAATCTTTAGATTCTATGACGAAAGGAGCGTCAACAAAAGTCCCTCCTCAAAGTTGGATCCGGAGTGAAAAGAGGATTTGACTCTGAGGAAAAAAGAGAAACCAGGGGTCTTTGTGGTTATTGGCAGTTTAAAGTCATGAATTTTGGACATAAAGAGGCTAATGTTTAAGGTCGAAATAGCTTTGACCGAATGAATTATAATTGACACAATTTCTTGACAATTCATCTGAAAACATAGTACCATACTCAAGTATAAAGGGGGGGTAACGTAAACTATGAATTTAAGAATATTTGAATCTGAGGGATGATATGAAAAAGAGATAAAAGACATTAGAAGAAGTAGTTCCCAAGAATGAAGTTACCATTATTTAACAATCACGTTAGGGGGTTGAATTATGCAGGGCCACCTAAGGGCATTGGTTTCATAGTTAAATAAAATAGTATCTTTTGGCTAACAAGTCTGTTATGTAGACTATTTATGAAAGGCCGCCTATGGGCACATGCTGCATAGTCATGAAAAAGAACTCACATAAATTTACTTTCCTAGTGCTAAAAGCCAGTGAAAGTTTATAGAGATTCAAATTTTCCAAAGTATATAGTTTTCTATATGGAAAGAGGTATTTGAATATGGAGAATATATTTCCAAACAAGATTATCGAAGAACTGAATAGATATCACTCTTATGAAGGTCTGACCCAAACATAGGGAAGGAGATTATAAACCATAGACTTGAATACATTTCGGATCATGAAAAAGGATATGGGACAAATATGTTAAGGATGTATATTTTTGCAGATCCCTACATACTGTCATTTAAGACAAATAAGGATAAAAGAGTCATTCTTCCCAAGAATAAAGTTACCACTATCTGACAAACCCTTTAGGGGGTTGAATTATATAGTGCCACCTAAGGGCATTGGCTGCATAGTCAGATAATAGTATCTTTTGGCTAAAAAGTCTGTTATATAGACTGTTTAGGCAAGGCCACATATGGGCACGCGCTGCATAGTCAGGCAAAATAATTCTCAGAAGTTTGACATTTTTGTGACCTAGAAGTCATGAAAAGGGTTATGAAGATCTGAAAATATTTAAGGTTAGGATTATGACACATAAAGATGGGTATTGTCCAATGTATACAGAGATACACAGATCAATTCTAACCATAATCTTGTTGTGGCTGGGTCCTGAATTGAAATGTTGGACTTCACTACGTATCCCATAAGGATGGGAATCAAGATCATACTTAGTTCTTAAATTACAGTTTAACGTCATGTGGGACGAAAGTATTAGAGATCTTAGTTTAGGTTCATAGAGCTTGGACCATTGTAATAAATACACCGTGTGTGTTTTCATAGGGACTTTTCAGCCGGGGAACTAAAAGTGGAATTTGGGGTAAGGCCCAAAGACTTGGGGCTGGATTCGAGGGACTCTCGAACGTTCCTATGTATCCCATAAGGATGGGAATCAAGCCCACGTAGTTCTAGAAATACCCTCTGTACAAATTTGGTTCGTACATGTGAAGGGTGAAAGGGGATTTTAGTACAATGATGGTTTAACCCAAGATAAAAGGTTTGGGCGTTTCCATGTATGCACGTAGTCTTTGAAATGAAACATGATTGAAAAATCAATGTAAATAATGGTTCCCTCCCAAGTGAGGGTATCAAAGAATATTGTAGTTTATTGTCATACTGGACAAAAGTGTTGTATAGTTTAACATCGTATAGCAAGGAAGAAAGTGAACCAATGTAAAGATATTGATTCTAGGGGTGGTTTCACGAATCAACATCGTATGAGATGGAGGTAAACCGATGTAAAGATATTGATTTTGGGCTTGAACCTTGGGAGGTTGCCTATGTACCCAGCCTGGAAGGCAAGGATCAAAGTTTGCGTAGTTAAATTAAAGAATGAATTAATGATCAAGTTGTTCTTGGGGACAACGACCCAAAAAAATTATGTTGTTGGGACTTACACATGGTTAGTAGCCCAAAGAAAGTGTTATGGTTGAGGTTTTCTCTAAGCTCACGTGAGTCATACTCGGTGTGAGAAACAAGAGGTAACAACAACCTTAACGGTGCATAGTTTAATGTCATGTAGGACATATAAAGGGACTATGAAGTTTAAAGTCTTACAGTTAGGACTATTGGTGTTGCACCGTTTAATGTCATGTAGTAAGGAAAAAGTAAATTTTAATCTCATGTAGTACATATCAAGGACTTTCTGTACAGTTTAGCGTCATGTAGTTAGGACGATGGGGACAATATAGTATAACGTCATGCTGGACGAAAGGGGGACTGTGCAGTTTAATGTCATGTAGCTAGGACAAAAGCGTACACCATTTAACGTCATGTTGGATGCATTGGGGACTTTTTCCACAGTTTAGCGTCATGTTGGATGAAAGTGTGAATAGTTTAAGGTCGTATGCATGGACCGTGGATGGTGCAGTTTAATGTCATGCTGGACAAAAGTGCAGTTTAAGGTCATACAGGACCTTTGATGATTATGTAGTTTAACGTCTTTCCGGATGTAAGGGACTTTTATACAGTGTAGCGTCATGTAGTTAGGACATCACAGTTTAACGTCTTGGTGGATGTAAGGGACTTGCAAATAATTTAGGGTCATATGCATGGACCGTTGACGATGCATTTTAAGGTCATACAGGACCTAGTTGCAGTTTAAGGTCATACTGAACCATTGATGTAGTTTAAGGTCATACAGGACCTAGTTGCAGTTTAAGGTCATATTGGACCATTTAGGGAACTTTTTCATAGTTTAACATCATGTGGGACCAAAGTAATACAAATAGTTTAAGGTCATATGTATGGACCATTTACGTATAGTTTAACGTCATATAGCAAGGAAAAAGTACAGTTTAATGTCATATAGGACGTATTAAAGGACTTTTGTACAGTTTAGCGTCATGTAGCTAGGATGAAAGTGAACCAATGTAAAGATATTGATTCTAGGGGCGGTTTCACGAATCAACATCATATGATATGGAGGTGAACCTATGTGAAAAGATTGATTTTGGGATTGAACCTTGGGAGGTTGCCTACGTACCCATCCTGGAAGGAAAGGATCAAAGTCTGTGTAGTTCAATTAAATAATGAATTAATGATCAAGTTGTTCTTGGGGACAACGACCTAAAAAAAAGTTGTTGGGACTTACACCTGGTTAGTAGCCCAAAGAAAGTGTTATGGTTGACGTTTTCTCTAAGCTCACGTGAGTCATACTCGGTGTGAGAAACAAGAGGTAACAACAACCTTAACGATGCTTAGTTTAATGTCATGTAGGACATGTAAAGGGACTATGCAGTTTAAAGTCTTGTAGTTAGGACTATTAGTGTTGCACAGTTTAATGTCATGTAGCAGGGACAAAGTACATTTTAATGTCATGTAAAACATATCAAGGACTTTCTGTACAGTTTAGCATCATATAGTTAGGATGATGGGGACAATATAGTTTAACGTCATGCTGGACGAAAGGGGGACTGTGCAGTTTAATGTCATGCAGTGGGGACAAAAGAGTACACCATTTAACGTCATGTTGGACGCATTGGGGACTTTTTCCACAGTTTAACTTCATGTTGGACAAAAGTGCGAATAGTTTAAGGTCATATTCATGGACCATGGATGGTGCGGTTTAATGTAATGCGGGACAAAAGTGAAGTTTAAGGTCATACAGGACCTTTGATGATTATGTAGTTTAACGTCTTTCCGGACGTAAGGGACTTCTATACAGTTTAGCGTCATGTAGTTAGGACATCATAGTTTAACGTCTTTCTGGACGTAAGGGACTCGCAAATAGTTTAGGGTCATATGCATGGACCATTGATGATGAAATTTAAGTTCATACAGGACTTAGTTGTAGTTTAAGGTCATACTGGACCATTGATGTAGTTTAAGGTCATACAGGACCTAGTTGCAGTTTAAGGTCATACTAGACCATTTAGGTAAATTTTTCACAGTTTAACGTCGTGTGGGACGAAGTAATAAAAATAGTTTATGGTCATATGTATGGACCATTTCCGTATAGTTTGATGTCATATAGCAAGGAAAAAGTATAGTTTAATGTCATGTAGGACGTATTAAAGGACTTTTGTATAGTTTAGCATCATGTAGCTAGGACGAAAGTGAACCAATGTAAATATATTGATTCTAGGGGCGGTTTCACGAATCAACATCGTATGAGATGGAGGTGAACCGATGTGAAGAGATTGATTTTTGGCTTGAACCTTGCGAGGTTTCCTACGTACCTATCCTGGAAGGCAAGGATCAAAATCTGCGTAGTTCAATTAAAGAATGAATTAACGATCAAGTTGTTCTTGGGGACAACGACCTAAAAAAATGTTGTTGGGACTTACACATGGTTAGTAGCCCAAAGAAAGTGTTATGGTTGAGGTTTGCTCTAAGCTCATGTGAGTCATACTCAGCGTGAGAAGCAAGAGGTAACAAAAACCTTAACGATGCATAGTTTAATGTCATGTAAGACATATAAAGGGACTATGCAGTTTAAAGTATTACAGTTAGGACTATTGGTGTTGCATAGTTTAATGTCATGTAGTAGGGACAAAGTACATTTTAATTTCATGTAGGACATATGAAGGACTTTCTGTATAGTTTAGCATCATGTAGTTAGGACGATGGGGACAATATAGTTTAACGTCATGCTGGACGAAAGGGGGACTGTTCAGTTTAATGTCATGCAGTGAGGACAAAAGAGTACACTATTTAACGTCATGTTGGACGCATTGGGGACTTTTTCCATAGTTTACCGTCATGTTGGATGAAATTGTGAATAGTTTAAGGTCATATGCATGGACCGTGGATGGTTCAGTTTAATGTCATGCTGGACAAAAGTGCAGTTTAAGGTCATACAGGAACTTTGATGATTATGTATTTTAACAGATTTCTGGACATAAGGGGATTCTATATAGTTTAGCGTCATGCAGTTAGGACATCACAGTTTAACGTCTTTCTGGACGTAAGGTAATCGCAAATAGTTTAGGGTCATATGCATGGACCGTTGATTTTGCAGTTTAAGGTCATACAGGACCTAGTTTCAGTTTAAGGTCATACTAGACCATTGATGTAGTTTAAGGTCATAGAGGACCTAGTTGCAGTTTAAGGTCATACTGGACCATTTAGGGACCTTTTTCACAGTTTAAATTCGTGTGGGATGAAAGTAATACAAATAGTTTAAGGTCATATGTATGGACCATTTTCGTATAGTTTAACATCATATAGCAAGGACAAAGTACAGTTCAATGTCATGTAGGACGTATTAAAGGACTTTTGTACAGTTTAGTGTCATGTAGCTAGGAAGAAAGTGAACTAATGTAAAGATTTTGATTCTAGGGGTGGTTTCACGAATCAACATCGTATGAGATGGAGGTGAACCGATGTGAAGAGATTGATTTTGGGCTTGAACCTTGGGAGGTTGCCTACGTACCTATCCTGAAAGGCAAGGATCAAAGTCTGCGTAGTTCAATTAAAGAATGAATTAATGATCAAGTTGATCTTGGGGAAAACGACCTAAAAAATTTTTTTTGGGACTTACACATGGTTAGTAGCCCAAAGAAAGTGTTATGGTTGAGGTTTTCTCTAAGCTCACGTGAGTCATACTCGGTGTGAGAAACAAGAGGTAACAACAACCTTAACGATGCATAGTTTAATGTCATGTAGGACATATAAAGGGACTATGCAGTTTAAATTCTTGCAGTTAGGACTATTGGTGCTACACAGTTTAATGTCATGTAGCAGGGACAAAGTACATTTTAATTTCATGTAGGACATATCAAGGACTTTCTATACAGTTTAGCGTCATGTAGTAAGGACTATGGGGACAATATATTTTAACGTCATGCTGGATGAAAGGGGGACTGTGCAGTTTAATGTCATGTAGTGTGGACAAAAGAGTACACAATTTAACGTCATGTTGGACGCATTGGGGACTTTTTCCACAGTTTAACGTCATGTTGGACGAAAGTGCGAATAGTTTAAGGTCATATGCATGGACTGTGGATGGTGCAGTTTAATGTCATGCTGGAAAAAAGTGAAGTTTAAGGTCATACAGGACCTTTGATGATTATGTAGTTTAATGTCTTTCCGGATGTAAGGGACTTCTATACAGTTTAGCGTCATGTAGTTAGGACATCACAGTTTAACGTCTTGCTGGATGTAAGGGAATCGCAAATAGTTTAGGGTCATATGTATGGACCATTGATGATGCAGTTTAAGGTCATACAAGACCATTGATGTATTTTAAAATCATACAGGACCTAGTTGCAGTTTAAGGTCATACTGGACCATTTAGGGAACTTTTTCACAGTTTAATGTCATGTGGGACGAAATTAATACAAATAGTTTAAGGTCATATCTATGGACCATTGTCGTATAGTTTAATGTCATATAGCATGGAAAAAGTACAGTTTAATGTCATGTAGGCCGTATTAAAGGACTTTTGTACAGTTTAGCGGCATGTAGCTTGGACGATTTAGGTTTTTTGTTCATACAAAATACTTCCTCAAAAATCTGGCATTGGTTGGAGTAGTGATGAGTTCTCCATCCATCGAGATTAATGAATAAGCTCCATTCGAGTAGACCCTATGTATTGAATAAGGTCCTTCCCATTTTGGCTCAAGCTTGGGAGGTTTCTTTCCTAGTATCATTGGAGTTCTGGGAACTAATACCAGTTCTCCCTGAGTGAATGAATGAAGATGAACTTTTTTGTTAAAAGCTCGTGCTATTCGATTTTGATAGACTTCCAAGTGGTGTAAGGTGCACAATATTTTCTCATCTAACTGTTCCAATTCATTCAATCGCTTTTGAGATTGTTCATCTCTAGATTATTGATCACAAATGGCAACTCTGAGTGAGGGTAGTTGAACTTCAATGGGCAAGACGGCTTCCGTTCCTTATACCAATGAATATGGAGTTGACCGAGTTGCAGTGCGGGTGGTAGTCTGATAAGCCCATAAAGCATGAAAGAGTTTATCAGGCCATGACCTCTTATCTTTATCCACCATCTTTTGTAGTATATTTGAAAGATTCTTCTTAAAGGATTCTATCTGGTTGTTGGCCGCTGCATGATACCGATATGAATGGTTGGATTTGATGTTGTATTTTTTATACAACTTCTTCACCTTGGATGAACATAAGTTGGTGCCATTGTCTGTCAATATGGTATAAGGGACACCAAATCTATTAATGATTTTTGACTTGATGAAGCTAGCAACACATTTAGAACTGACTTCCTTGAGAGGTATTGCCTCTGCCCATTTGTAAAAGAAGTCAGTAGTAGTAAGAATGTACTTAAACTGCTTGGCCGTAGCCGAAGGGTAAGGTCCCACCACATCTATTCCCCATGTGGAAAATGGCCATGAGTATTTAGCTATATGAAGCAACTCTGAAGGTTTTTAAATGAAGATGGAATGTACTTGGAATGAATGACACTTCTTTGTGAAATCGACACAATCTTGTATCATTGAAGGCCAAAAGTATCTAAGCCTTCGAATCTGATCAGACAGTCTATGTCCAGACTGGTCGGCACCACAGACTCATGCATGCACTTCTTTCATGAAAGCCATTGTCTCTTCACCAAAAATGCATCTGAAGAGAACTCCATCAAACCCACGTTTTTAGAGAATTTTCTCTAGGTGATATGGGTTATCATAAAGAGTAAAATTGACCACACGTCGCCGGATTTGTTCTTTCTCAGCTCTATCAGGTGGAAGTGTTCCATTTTGAAGGTATTCCCTGATAGGTGACATTCATCCTGTAGTATGACCATATGGTTCAAGAATGGGACTAATTTCATTAATTTCCTCTGCTCTGATTCGAACATAAGGTGAAATTGCACGACGGTGGGCAATACTAATGGTTTTCTCTTCCTGATTTGGATCTGCCAGAGCTGTGGCTATATTATCCAGTGCATCAGCTTGAGCATTTTGTGATATTAGGACATAAGAAAATGTCGGTTCCAAATGGAATTCCGCCATTAACTCTCTAAAGTAATCATACAAAGGGATTAGTTCTTCTTTTCTAATGGCATAATCCCCATTGACTTGTTTGATTACCAGGTCTGAATCACCTTTCACCTTTAAGTGATTCACTTGTGCTTAAAGTGCTAATTCCAAGCCTACGATGAGAGCTTGGTATTCTGCTTCATTATTGGTACCACCTTCCCACAATAAGAAGGAATAAGGTAACACTGCCTTTTCTGGAGAAATGAGCATAATTCCTAAGCCAACTTTGTTGAATTTAGGATTTTCCATTTTCCTCCCTATTGGACTTCTGGAAGCACCATCAAAATACATTTCCCATGCTAGAGTAATTTCTTGAATAGAGAAGACTTCCTCATCAGGGAGTTCAATATCTAAAGATGTGTCTTCCACAGAAGGGTGTTCATCCAGGAAATCAGCCAGAGCTTAGCCCTTTATCGCCTTTTGAGACACATAGTGAATGTCGAGTTGCTGCAAAATAACTGCCCACCTTTCCAGACATCCTGTAAGCATTGGACGACTAAGGATGAATTTGAGTAGGTTATTGCGAGACTCCAATTGGACCTCGTGATGTTTCAGGTAGTGTCTCAACTTCTGAACTGCAAATATTAATGTCAGGCAGCACTTCTCAATACTTGAATATCGGGTTTCTCCTTTAAGCATAGTTCGACTGAGATAGTAGAGGTTGTTCTCATTCCCAACATCATTCTTTGGAGCAAGAAAGGCACCCAATGATCACTCTAGAGCTGTCCCGTAGAGGATAAGTGGTCTTCCTTCAATAGGTGGCATGAGTACCAGTGGAATCAAGAGGTATTTCTTGAGAATATCGAATGCTTCTTGACATTCTTCAGTCCACTGTTAAGTGACTCCCTTTTTCATCAATTTGGTTAAGGGTAAACTTTTGCCTACAAAATTGGCGATGAAACGCCGAATATAGGCTAAGTGTTCTTGAATTCCTATTAATTATTTCAAATTTTGAGGAGGTGACATACCAAGGATTGACTTGGTCTTCTCAGGATCGACGTCAATACCACAATGGTGTACAACAAATCCGAGAAATTTTCCTGAGGTTACACCAAAAGCACATTTTAAGGGGTTCATCTTCAAATTATGTTGTCGAAGCTTGCGGAATATGACTTTAAAATCAGCCAAGTGATTAGAACGTTGTTTGGATTTAACTACCAAATCTTCTACATAGCATTCAACAAACTTCCCTAAGAAGGGTTTGAAGATATGATGCATGGCACGCTGATAAGTTGCACCTGCACTCTTTAAGCCAAAGGGAATTACCCGGTAGAAAAACACACCCTGAGGGGCTCTGAAGGCTATAGATTCCTCATCCTCTAGGGCCATTCGGATCTGATTATATCTGGAATATCCATCCATGAAGGAAAGGGCTTCATAGCTAGCTGTTGCATCAATTAAAAGTTCTATAATCGGAACTGGGAAATCATCCTTAGGACAATGCCGATTAAGATCACTGAAATTGATGCAAACTCTAATTTGTCCATTCTTATTCATTACAGGGACAATATTAGCCAACCAATTGGGATATTGAACTTCTACGAAAAAGTTATCTTTGATAAGCTTATCCACTTCTGCTTCAATTTTGGAAGCATAAGTTGGGTGTGTTCTTCTCGCGGCTTGCTTAAATCCTCAATGTTCTTCTAGTAAACCCAAATGATGAGTAGAAATATCAGGATCAAGCCCGGGCATTTCTGTATAGTTCTAGGAAAATATATATCTATTTTTCTTTAGAAAATAAATATACATCTCTTGCTCTTAAAGAGTCATGGTCGCACTGATTAAATTGGGGCATGTATCTTCTTTTGTACCCAGATTTATTTCTCTGAGTTCATCCACAGTGGTAGAGATACCCTCTTCAAATTCCGGAGTAGAATCTCTGAGATCTTCCTCTTCTTATTCATCATGTATTATTTCTTTCGTTTCTACTTGCATAGTAGATGATAAATTAGAATTTTTATGATCAGAAGAGATGTCAAAATTTGCATATCTTGAAGAAGAATCTTCCATTTCCGACCCGATTGATGATGAAGGGTATTCTTTGGGTAATAAAGAAGAGATGATGGATTTAGAATCAATATCATTGTTCACCTCCGATGTTGCTATAACTTCTTCTGGCCTAATTGGCGAAGCATAGACTTGTTGGATTTCAGAAGATGAAATGAAGACGTCACCATTTGTGCTTTCATCACTACTTGGTAGATTACCAATTTCTACCATGTTGTCTGGCTCGATTGTCGTAATTGACATTATGGATCTTTCCATAAGATTATTTTGATTTGGGTCTATCTTGTCAATTTGACTGATAGGCAACACATAATCTATACACACATATGTAAATGGATTTACTGGAATTTTCTCCAAACCATATGGAGCATTAACTTTAGTAATCTCCTTTGTTGTGGATTTCTCCCTTCCCTTCATGTGATAGAATTCCACCTCAATGTATTGAGACTCACATGTCTTGAACAGGGCCTTATCACCATACAATTTCCCAACTTGACCATCGAAACAATATTTGAGACATTGATGGTATGATAACGGGATAGTCGCATACTGATGTAGCTAGGGTCTTCCAAGCAAGATGTTGAAGGCTGAGTCTTGATCAACAACCATGGAATCTGAATTGGATACAAGATCTCTAAACTGAGTTCTGAGTGTAACTTCGCCAAGTGGTTCTTGTTAATTTTTATCATATCCTTATAACATCATGGTAGAAGGAGATAAATCATATTCCGTGAGGCCCAATCGACGAAGTGTACGAATGGGCATGAGGTTGACTTCTGAACCATTGTCAATGAATGTTCTTCGGACATCTACACCATGGACCTTTCTAGAAAAGTACAATGGTCTAATATGTCCATGCACAACATCATCTTCATCTTCATCAGTAAAAGATATTATTGCATGGAATTCTACAGGATTATTCTCTATGTGATAGACTTCAGCTGCAGCAATTTCAGTTTCAAACTCCTGAGGACTTGACAAAGCCTCGATGAGTGCTTCCCAAAGATCTTTTGATAGATTCAGAGCATCTAGAATTGATAAAATGGCTGGTACTTGGGCCTAGTGGTTCAATATATCATACTTTTGATCCAGAGGTCTGTGTTTCCCAATAGGAATATGTGGTTTAGCAGGTACCTTAGAAGAAGATGTTTTGGAAGTTGATGCATCTTGTATCGGGATAGGAGTTGGCAATATTCCTGGTTTTTGAAGATTAGACCGATTAGATACATTTACTCGCTGAGAGGAAGAATATGGAACTTTCAACCGGTCTTCCAAAATAACTATGCCAGGACTGAATTTGCTATTGGTAGAAGAACTTTCTTTTTCTTTCTGAGCTCGCTGAAGGGCTCTACCACGATTTTCTACTGCGTACACAGTTCTAGCAGGGGTAGAATTGGAATAATGGCTTCCGAAAGATCCAAGTCTTACCCTGTATTCTGATCCCATAGGACTTCCTCTGATTCCCCTGTTTGATACAGGGAATTCAGGCTCATTGAAATCGAAACTATGACTGGAATATGGATCTGTTAATTGAATCATATTAATAGAACCAAAGATTAACTCCTCGTATGATGAAGACTCTTCCAGATTAGCCTGTTTAGGCTATGCCATTTGGTGGGGCGGTGCCCGTGGCTTTTAAGTAGATGGCATGAAGTCCGCCAAAGTCAAAGACAACTTAGGCTTTGACACATACTCATCTTTTTCTGATTCATTTTCTTTCTCTGAATCATGTCGTTTCTTTGAGGACTTTCCCTCTAATGAAGATGGTTTTTCCGCAACATTCATGCCAGAAGACACAATTGGTTTCTTTAATTGTGTTCACAAAATAGCATGAGTTCGATTGATTGTCTTTCTTACCATCCAATCATCATACTTCTGTGAATTTTTTCTTTTGACTTCTTTCCATTCGCCTTTCTCCTCTGGAACTGTAGCAGTAACACATGCTACCTGAGCTGAAAAGCCTTTCAGTTTGACCTGTCCCGAGTCGACCATCTTTTGGAGGAGGTCTTTGAAGACAAAACACTCCTGGATGGGATGACCCGCCATTTGATGAAAAGGGCAATAATTGGGATGGTCTTCATCTCCTTTCTTATTTGGCCTCTTGGGAATTGTTAATTGAACCAAATTGTTTTCCAGAGCCGAAATGAAATAACCAGGAACTTTTTCATTTAGGAAAGAGTATTTTTTGCTCTTCAGATCCTCAAATTGTTTTCGTCTTTGATCTCTTTGATCGTCTGGATGAAACGGCCTTTGTTTTTGGCACTCACGAGGTGGATCCCTTCGAGAAGATGAAGGTTTTGAGGTAGAAACAGGTACAGGTGCTTGTTTAAGCATAACTGTAGCATTTTCTTCTTTACTCATCCTCCTTTCTAGAGCTGATGGAATTACACGAGATTTAGCCTTAGCCTGTATAAGGGAATCTTCAATCTGCTGAGCGATTGAAGTAAGGTCTTGAAACCCTCTTGTGTATTTCACAGGGATTAACGGAGTGCATAATTCATCATGCAGATTTTCCACACAGATTGGCAACAATTCTTCTTGAGGGAGTGCTAATCTTAGGGAATATGTTAATCCCTTCCAGCGAGCAATGAAATCAGAGACCCTTTCATTCTCCCTTTGCTTACTATTTGTAAGATTTAAAACTATTGTCTCTGGAAAAGTTGAGCTGAACTGAAGGAGGAATTTTTGGTGAAGATCCTCCCATCCGGTAATTGACTGGGATTGCAATCTTGTATACCAGACAAAAGCTGGTCCTTGCAAGGTTCGCATGAAGCATCTGAGTTGCACTACTTCTTGCTGCTCTGAAGTTCCCATCATAGGATCGCAAAAAGACATGTAATGCGTCAAATGTTGTTCAGGATCGCCTGATCCATTGAAAATAGGGAATACAGGGTTTCCAAAACTGAATGTATAGAGATTGAATCTCCCCATTCAGGGTAAACTTTCTTTTCTGGTTGAACTTGTGCACGTTCCCCTTCCATAGTTTCTAACCGAACTGTTAATTACTCAATAGTAGTTATTAACTTTTGAGAAACATCTTGTTGAACTTGGACTTGGGTAGGTGCAATGACTGGAGCTTGGATAGATGTCATGGTTGGTGCTGCAACTGATGGTAGCACTGCCAACTGTTATTGCACTTGACCCATAGGATTAGACCTGTGAGGGTGTACTGATAGAGGAGTATATTCTTGATCCATCTCAGTAGCTGCAACAAATTCCTTTGGCTGACTGACTCCAGCATGCTTAAGAAAAAGACTACTCTGAATTAGTTCGGCATTCAACCTTCTTAATTCCTTTATTTCTTCCTCCTATTGTGCAAACCTTTGTTCTAGTTAGAGCGATTGACCTACTACAGAGGAAGGATATGTAACCTGGTTCTTTCCCTTCCCTTTGTTGGATCCTTTTCGGAGAGGGGGAAGTGGGTTACTCGAAGGATTACCTAGGTTCTGAGTAATCCTTTGACTTCGTGTACGCACACCTTCTTCATTTGTGTCGGTGCGTACATCTTCTTGAGCAGGAACCTCTTCATCTGAGTCCCCTGAGTGAGCCTCATCTGGTGGATCAGCAAAAATGGAATTGATGACATTGATTGATGCATAAGTCATCGCATCCCTTCTATCAGTATTTCTGTGATATTGTCTTCTTCCATGCCTTTGATGAGACACTGCCTTTTGTTGATTCGATCCCACAGGAACTTCTTCACGAACCGTAATTTGGAGGGAATCTCGTGATAATTTGGCTCTTTGTTCCTCTTGAGGATTTTTCCCCAATCTAGAAAATACCAACTTTCTCTGAGGAGGGGATTGATGATTTGAAAAAGTCCCCAGTCCAGTGGACTGGGGCTATTCCTTCTCAACTCCTCGAATATTATTTGTTGATTCCGAGGGTTGGTTTAAAAGATTCACCAGTCTGGTGAGCTGGGGTAGCTCTTGACATGCTATGTCTGAGACTTTCTTAAAATATCTCCTGATCTTTCGAACCTTAGTCCGTAAATTAGCTGGATGCATTAACCAGTATCCACTTTTATCACCTGGTTCAAAATATCGTTGGATAATTTCCGACACTTCTGTCACTTGATGATGTGCTTGTTTCATACGAGAGGTCTATTCAATATTCTCGTTTTCTTGATGCAAGAGTAATTCAACAACTTTTTCTCTGTATTCTTGATTTTGAGAGGAACTAGTTGAGGCCTGTTCTTGGGAAAGATTTTGATTACAAAAAAAGCCTGGTATTTTTGGCCGACCATGGGCAATAACATTGCATGAGACCATTTTCGGCGGGCTTTGCTGACTGGAGAGCACCATGAAATGTAGTGCTCCATGAACACCCCATCCTCTGACATGAATACCAGATGGGGCATTGGCAATTAACTGACGCAATCTTCTTAGTGCACCAAAGCATGAACGTTGAAGGGCTCTCTGCTTCTTTTTAGCCTTTGGATATCGAGAGACTGATAAAGATGCCAAATCAATCTGACATTGTAACCCTTCTATTATCTTAAGATAATTTTTATATTAATCATAAGATAATACTTTATTTTTCAACTGACAAAGATTTTTCCATATGTTGAGACGAATATCATGAATTTCATCTTCCGTCAACATTTCTGGAATGTCATACTGAGAGTTAGTCAGAGGCCAAAACATGACTGGAACTTCACCTTTCGCCAGTTGTTTTCTCATGTTCAGCATTTCTTCTTTATCATTTGATGAAGATTCTTCTACCTTATTTGACCAGAGATGGTGTTTCCTTGTTGATTCATTGGATTCAACATGATTGGTAGAGAAATCATTGATCAAACTAAAAGATGAATGACTTAGGGGTGGTTCAGAGAATGACCTATACCCTGGGCTATCTTCTGATTGAGAAAGTATTTCACCTGCTAGTGATGAAGCATCAGAAATGACTGGTTTCGCATTTGCAAGTGCCTCAAGATAAGAGGGATTTCTTGGCACTATATTGTCCACCGGAGAATTTTCCGGGCAATGTGCATCACTAATGCGGAGATGACTTTCGTAGAAAAATTCATCATCATGGGGAGGACCACCATAATGGATTACAGCAAAAGATGAGATCTCTTGCTCCTTGGTCTTCGGACCACACAGAGGGTTCCTGTGGCTCTCATCTGAAGATTAAACTTCGAGATAGACCAAATTTTCATGAAGAAAGCCTTCATGAGGAAGTGTATGTTGAAGACCTTCAGAATTAATATTCCCACTATTGGGAAATGAGGGAGTAGAATCTGGAATTCCAACAGATAACTGTCTGAGGGCTTCAAGAACTCCAGCATCAAGAAAGGCTTTGTTACAGATTGGATCTTGATATTCTGACTGTGTTGGGCGGGTCTTTTTCTTAGAAGCCTTCTTACTCACCTTGGAAACCACTTGTTGATGAAATTGGATGCTCTGAGCAGGTGTATGTGCCTGATCAGGAAAGATGGTCAGGTTAAGCTGACGATCTCCACTCAAATCAGGTGTATGTGCCTGACTTAGTTGTCTGTATGATATGGGGGGGTATGCCCCACAACCCTATTGTAATGGAATAGAAGTGTGTGTCTGTTCTGGAGTGAATTGTTGATGTGTCACTCCACTGGTAGGGATAGATTTATGTGTCTTTCCCTGAAATTCCACTAGAGTTGTTATAATATCCTGGCAGGCATCCAGAATATGAGCATGGATTTGATTCTACTCTTTCACCATTGATAGAATATTCTTGGTGACTTCAGCTACCGGAACGAGAATATACATCCATTCTGGGCTTGGAGTAGGTGTATGTGCCTGCTCCTGTCCTGCTTTTCCTATCAGTGAATCCTGACAGTACTCAAGTGTGGGGGCAGAGAGTTGAGTCTACCTCATATTTCTTGTCGGGGATTTCCGACTAACTTCTTCGAATGCTACCAAGTGAGACTGTTGGTAGGCTTGATTAGTACTAGAAGGTGTATGTGCCTGCTGATTACACTTCGTCGAACATAGTTGAAGAGATCCATCATATGTAGTTAGACAAGCCTGCTGACTAGCTTATGATGTATAAATAGGTGTATGTTCTTGCCTATATTACTCCGCCGGAATTGCCTGGCGGGATTGGCGTGATGCTGCCAGACGATTCTGCTGGATAGTGGAATTAAAATGGGCAGGTCTGTGTACCTGCTCTTTGCTTTCCACCAAGTTAGGTTGGTAGACTTCTCCGGAGATGGAAGAGATAAGAACCTGCTCACTATTAACCGGACTTCGCCTCTGGTGATTCGTCTTTCCTTCTCGGATTCTAGGAACTTGAGCCGAATGCCTAGAGTCATTACCCTCATCATGTTGAGGGCGCACTGCCGCACGAGTCTGGCGGTGATTTTTGGTGGGATCCCAGAGGAAGGACTCCTGTTTTCTTGAATTAAGGCCCTGAGGGACCTGCTCATTCACCTCCCCAGAATAAGGGAGAGAATGGTGATTGTGTTCCAGGGATAACGACCCAAAATGGTTGGAGACGGTAGTCAGCACCACCTGCTTCTTGATCACTGGTCGTCGTTTTCCGGACGACCGGTGTGAGTTGTTCACTTGGAGGGCTTGTCGGGCAGCCTCTAGAGTTAGAATGGTACTGTGTTGATCGTACTCCTTAACCAGTGTGTTTTATTCCCAACGTTGAAGACGCTGAGTAGGTGATATCATCCTTAGAGTGGACGATGATCCAGAAGGAGTAGCAGCAGTAGCATTTGTAGCAGCAGTATTCACAGGTGTGAACTTGAGAGCAGCCATTCTAGAAATGCAGAAAATCTTGGAAAATAGTGTCTGTTTGATATAATAGACGTAATCAAGACAAATTCTATCACTACATCTTTTGGATGATCATATATGTCAATGATTTTTTTTGGCCCTCTTATTGAGTTTTAAATAGGGGTCTAACAATTAGGTAAAACATCAGTTAAACTTGGTTAAGGATTCACATAGGGTTCACCATTTTTGTTTCCCTCGGACTTCGGGGATGTCCTCCTTTGATGGGAGGTTCAAACATTCTGATCGGTTTCTAATGGGATTGTTCGTAGAACCGGAAACATCCAATGATTCCACATCCATTCGGACCTACTTTCCAAAGGTAAGTGCTCATTAGTTTGTGGACTGGTGAGGCTTAGGAATTTTCATTGGTCGAGAGGATGGGAGGTCGGACTCATCACACCTTTTTTAGGGGAATTATTGTCTACTCCGGGACTCTCTTTATAGATTTAAGTTATGTTCATGAATCCTTATTACATTACCAAGTATAAAATGAGTTTTCCTTTAGATCTGACAATCAATAATCGATATGTAAGAAATTTAGAGAATATTTTATATGTATTAGAGGTTCTTCACTGATAAAGAATCATCTTTATTTGTTAGAGATTCTTAGTTAGTGGTATCCATTTATACATAAAAGTCTCTTGGTCCTTATGATGACCATACTGGTTTTAAAGCTACTCAGTGGGGCACTTGAAGTTTATTGTCATTCAGAAGGACATGAATTATTTCAGAGCTGGGATCGAACCCACAGATGGGCTCCCTAACTATCCTCTGTTTATAAAAGGAATCAGAACCCACGTAGTTCGAGTAAGGGAGTATGATGTTTATGATTGATGCCTCAAAGAAGGATGTCATAAATACCTTTACACTCTAAGCTCACGTGAGTCATGCTCGATGTATGAAACAAGAGGTATTGGTAAAAATCAGACAATTGTGCCATTAAAGATTAAATCATAAGAAATAATGTGGGGATTATGTATGTATGACTGCCCAGATAAATAAAGATTAGGATTTACTTCAGGGAAGAAATCCAGGAACAGGGTTCCTAAAGGTATATGTGCTTCATGGAGATTTTAATACTCTAACTTTGGGATTACTCCTGAAAAGGAGGCCCAGATTAGGAGAGAACTTATGATTGGGTTTTACTCCTGAAAAGGAAGCCCAGATCAAAGGTAAATTAGGACTGGTTAAGAGAAATTAAGACCGGGGCTTACTCCTAAGGAGGATGCCCAGATTAGGGGACTGGGGCTTACTCCTAAGGAGGATGCCCAGGTTAATGAGTTCTCTCATTATAAAGGATGAGTTTGAATGAAGGAAATCTCAATCTTTAGTGACATAAATATGTGTAAATCACTAGATTTTGAGAGTTATTCCACAGAATTCCTTTCAGATAAGTATGTCAAATCAAGAAATCATTCCATAAATGGCTTTGAAGAGTGTCTTGAAGACTGAATCTTGAATAGGAGAGGTGGAATGAATTAAGAGGGGTGAAATGGGCAAGATGGTCACCCATGGAGGCAGAGGCGCGCAAGTCTTGGCAGGTACGCAAGTACTGCGTGGGCGCGCAAGTCCCGATCGCGCAGGTATACATGTGCGACACATGGGTACTTGCGCAACGGTTAACCAGCAGGGTAATACTTTAGCGACTCTTGGTTAAAGCCTTTATAATCCTCCCCAATTGAAATTATCGTTTTTACCCATTATGGAAACCATAAAGGTATGCTATAAATGAAAAATACTGAAGCATAGAGACAATATAAATATAATTTATATCACGTATAAACACAGTTCCATCACAATGGCCACCATAAGAGGTGGTAGGAGAATATTTAACAATCATCATTTTGTGAGGCAGTAGTTTTTTGTCCACAAAAACAGTATGTTATTTACCCATTAGATAGAGGTGTGTTTAATTGTAGTTAAAATACTTATCATTACAAACCCCTAGTATATTTATGATATTGGTTTTGTTATAAAATAAATAAATGAATCGAGTTTATGGGTTTGGAGAAGTAATATAAAATAAAATAACTTAAGAGAATACATTACCTTTAAATTGGGTAACTCCCTTTGGTTTGAACCAAAAGGATTTATTGAAGTGTCTTCTACCTAAGGGAAGGCTTCTAGGTGGAAGAGAGGGATATTGAAAGATTATTTTGGTAGAGGTTTGAGGATCCAAGGGGTTTGAGAGGTGTGAGTAATGGGTTAGAGATGAGGCCTTTTTATAAGGGGGATAAGGGGCTCTTTAGGAAAGATTGAAAATATTATTATATTATATAATGATTTTTGGTTTCTAAAGGTCCAAAACATATTAAAGTCAATGATAAGATGACTCTTATTTGAAATAAAATTATACAATAATATTTGGACAATTTTGGATATTTTTTGAAATCATTATAATCTTATTTATTTAAATAATTCATTAATGAGGTAAACACTACATCATTATTGTGTCATAAATAATTTTATTTATTTGATGTCTAAAAATTATAAAAATATATCATGATGTAGGAAATATTTTTATCTTTTTAATTAATATTTATAGTCAAATATATAAATTATATAACCCCACATTAATATTATTTTATAAAAATAATACATGTTTATGATATTTATATTTTTACTTTAAATAAAAGTTTATTAATATTATTATCTTACCCAAGTGGCTTTGAAAGGCCAAACATCTCACCCAAAAATTTTATTGGTATTAAATTACTCATACAATAATTATAGGATAAGTTTTAAGGTCATTTTATATTATTATAATATTTTTTACCTTGATTTACCCTATTTACCTTTAATCGCGGTAAATAAATGTCAAAAGATACTATTCACCAAAAATTATTTTCATCTTATTGAACCAAATTTTACTTAATAATAACAACAGTGTATGTTTTATTTTTTAAATTAAATTCAATGAAGTGGTAAATTTTTATTTAAATGAAAAATTCATTTTTTAACTACTACTTAGTGTTTTCACTATTCAACAAAAAATGATGTTTTTCAGAAAAATTCCAAAAATTCAGCCGAATTTATATTTGATATTCCAAATTCAAAAATGATATATATTTTACCAAATTAAAAACAAATAAGTAGTATTAATTAATTTAAAATTAGTTCCTGTTGTCAAAACAAAAAACGTGTTTTTAAGAAATAATAAACATCAAACAATTGACATTAGTGTATGTCCAATTTCGAAGTGAAATTACTTCCGATGAACAAAATTGGATTAAATAGTAAAAATATAATCTAATTACAATTTATAACCAATTAAAAAGATAATATAACCATATAAATAAGTTAGATTAAAATGCGGTTTTGAATTAAAATACAGTATTTTTCTCCATTCATTAAAAAATGAACATTATTTGAAAAATACCAAAATTTCATCTATAGTAAATATTGATGTCCCAATTCTAAAGAAGAATTTTATTTTATTAAATAGAATATATAAAAGTGAAAAAAAAACTAGATTTAAATAGGGTTCTTCATTAAAAGGCAGTAAAACGGCCTTTTAAAGAATATTAGAGTGTTTCATGCTTAATATTGGATTCATTCTCATTTTAAGCCTCGAAAATTTATTCGGTAAATGAAAAAACATTTAAGAAACATATTTAATAATGATATGGTTTGTTTTGATCTTTCCCACCAATACAATAGCTATGCGTTAACTACCATTTAAAATAATAATATTATATTAATATTTTTTAGTATAACTCAACGTTGTGTGCAACCTAAGTTTTCAATGAAACATGTTGTTGCGTATCAGGTATGCCATAGAACATAGCATACCCTTTAAAGTAAAATTAATATTTAATTCAAAAATTTTAATAAATATGAGAAATCTATATTCTTTATTTACTTGGTATGTTACATATTGGGTAATATTCCCATTCGAAAAGAACTTTCGTAATTATACACAAGTGAACTGACCATCAAACCATAAAACGAACACTCCTATAACAATGAAATAGAACATCATAGATCATTAAAATTTCCATAAATAAACTTAATAAAATTATGATAAATCAAATATATATGGAATAGGCTCTGAATTAAGTAATTAAATAATTTTATCTAGTTATCGAAGACATTATGTGTAAGTGAAAAACATGTTCAGACATAAGGTAAGGCATCTCTCTAAAACACCACATTTCCCATGGGTTAACTTTTCTCTCTCTTTCCCTCAATTTTTCTACCCATTCATGTTATATAATTCTAATATATTCTATATAAATGTTACATACATATATATCTATCTTAATTAATCTTTCTTTAATTGGTAAATACATGTTATAAATGATTCCATTCTCAATTATTCTCAATAAGCAATCCTAATTAAATAGAACTTCTCAATTTATTATCCATTTTAAATTACACTCCATAAAATGTTTTAAGAAAAAAATATTTTATAAAATCACTCATTTTGTCATTACAAACTATTTTAGTTCATTTATGGTTTTATGTAAATAATTATGCATTTAACCTTTTTAATAACTCTTAAATGTTTTCTATAAAACTGTACTAAAGTGGCATATTTCTAAATTTATATAACCTTACTTTTTCATGTATTCAATTAAATTCGACATAATTATTCATGACATAATATTGTTTTTACTTTATAAATGTCAAATAATTATTTTATTCATTATTTAATGGATATCATTATGATTTGCACTTTGTTTTTTTCTTATTCCATGATTACGAACCCCATTTCTTTCCATGGGTGACCCTTATATTTATTATTTATGTTTTATTTCATTATGTGGAACAGATATGCATGTACATGTTTTGGTCGGTGTGCCCATATAGTTTTCTAATTAATTTGGTTATGTTTTAGTCTCATGAGATGTTATGTAAGGGATTAGGGAGTAAACCTAATCGATTATGGGACTTTTTCCACTATGTGATATCGTCTTGGCAGTTTTCCCTGACTCGTGTTTATGTAATGATATATTTTGCCTAAAAATTCCTATATTTCAATGGTAATATTATTTAATGTTCTATATATTATTCATCCATATTTTTATTCATGATCCATTCCTTTTATTTTATCATGTCATGAATTTTGATTCATGATTTATACTTCATTTCCACATTTATTCCCTTACTGGGATTTTTAGCTCACCCCTTTTGTCTATGTATTCCCCTAGGCTATGATATATGGTTATAATATCACAAAGGGAGTTAGGATATCATTATGCATATTAATAAAAAAATATTTTATTCTAGTTTACTATTTTTTAATTATGTACCTAGTCTTCAAAAGACACTATGATTTTCAATCCTTGGTTTGTATTTATTGGTTATTATGGTTGAAATCATGTAATAATATGTTTCAAAGGCTTGGGTCTCTATATTTTGTATCATACTAAGGTCTAGTTTTTGGGGGGATTAGTACTAGAAAACTTTAGTAATAACCCTTAGGAAAATTCTATCACCATGATTAACCTCAACTAAATCCTAGGGATTCATGAGTTGGGATATAATTTTATTTTATAATTTTATCCTTCCATGTTCATAATTTTCTTTTTATATGCTCATTAGATAAGTATTACATCCCCCCTAATTTTATTTTTTCTTTATTAGTTAATGAATGGAATTATGAGAATGCTTGACAACATCAAATTTGATAGGCAGTGTGAGGATTTCTCTAATGAGATGTCAAACCTAATGGGAATGGGAGCTCAGAACTACATGACAGTATTGGATCAACAAGATCAAGTTATGAATAATAACTTGAATCATGTGAAACACCCTACTTATCCTAATAAAGATCATGTTATGGTTAAACCCTTTATGTGAAAAAGGCCTCCTATCATAAGTGGATCATTTTATCCCCTCATCACAGAACAACGGATTAACTCCATTGAGAATAAATTTTAAATCCAATAGTGCTCTGAAGAAGAAAAAGTTGTATCGCCTATCAATTGTTTTTATGGGAAAGTTGATTTTTGGTGAGAACTAATAAATAACATGAAGTTTAGTGAATAAATTTATTCTATTTAATGGTATGGATTCAATAAAACAGATTTAATAAATAAGTTTTTCTGAAAACTCGTTCTTAAGATGGGGAGGGAGTTTCTAGAACTAAATTAAAAGGAATATTAGTCTATCATGACGTAGGAGGAAAACTTTAAAAGACATCCATGATATCAATTTGCCTTTATCATTAATTTTTAATGTAAGTTAGATCAATTCTTTAATAGATTAACGTTGAGTCTATGAAAGTCCTTGGAAATTCAAGACCTTGAAAGGTATGATGAGATTGTCCATTGTGACCTTAAGGTTGAGATAGAGATTGGATAATCTTAGTGGTCTCATGGGATCAAATATAAAAAAATGGAATTTAATATAACAGGACCAATAGATAAATCCCATGGGGGAAAAAAACCCAACATCCCACATGTCAAAATTGTTGGAAGAACATATTAAGAACTGTCTAAAGGGAATCTGGAGATGCTTTAAATGTGGAAAAAAGGAGAATAAAGATAACCATTATCGAATGGATAAGAAGAATCCCTATAATTTGGAAGAAAAAATGAATATTTATATCAATACTCAGCTATCATTGTAGTGTTTCACCTTCAATAACATAGGCATTATGTGAGCCAATACCCTATAATAAGGGTTGTTAGAGAAAATCAACAAAAACAACCTCTATGACATAAAGTAAGGGAATGTTCTATCACTACTACTGAGCCGGAACCTAAAAATGATGTGGTGATAAGTACCCTGGTTATTTATTCAAGAATATAAAATGTAATTTTTTATTCTGGTTATACACATTCATTCATATCATGAAAGTTCAGTAAAACTATTCAAACACCACCGAAAAATATAGATTATGAGTTATTTGTGAGAATAGTGAATGGGAAAATTATTACATCTAATGTATATAACTCCTCCCCAGTCACTTTTTATGGAGTGAAACTCCAAAAAAATCTCATCTTACTTCCTTTAGTGGAGTTTGATGCTATATTGGGCATGGATTGGCTATATTTACATAAATCCAACATCAACATTCAGTAAAGGTAGATCACTCTTCACATCCCAAGGCATACTTTGATTATATAAAAATTTAATAAGGATGTTGAATATAAATTCGAATATTCATCTCATGTAAGGATACTATTTCATATTGATCAATAATATCTAGCTAAAATGATTTAGATAAAGGATATTATCATACATGAAGACATGCCCATTTTGAGAGACTACACTAAGGTGTTCTTCGAATAATTTTCTAGTCTTCCTCTGACCAAGTGGGTGAGTTATCAATTGAACGTATACTTGGATCTTTACCCATATCAAAGACTCTTTAGAGTATGGCCACCATTGAGTTATAATAATTGAAGAAGGAGTGACGAGATAATTTGGACAAGGGTTTCATATGCTTGAGTACTTTATTTTGGGGTGCATAATTCCTCTTTATTAAGAATAATGATGGATCAATGTGCCTCTGCAGTGATTATCATAAGCTTAAAAAAATAAAATGAAGAAAAGTATCCCCTTCCATGGATTGATGACTTATTTGATCAACTATATGGGGCCAAGTATTTCTCTACGGTGGGCCTTCAGTCAGCATATCACCAATTAAAGATGAATAGGGGAGATATTCCCAAGGTTGCCTTTAGAACAAGGTATGTACAATATGAGTTCATATCTATTCCCTTAAAACTGAATAATGATCTAGAAATATTTAGGGAGCTAATGAATAGATTCTTTGGGGATTACCTTGAAAATAAATTGGTGGTCTTTATAGATGATATTATGATATACTCTAAGTGTAAGGAGAGGTATAAGAAGAATTTGATTACAATTATAAATAATTTTTGAAGGGATAAATTATATGAAAAAGTACCATAAATGTTGGATTTGGATAGAGGAATTATCATTATTGGGGAATATTATCTCTAAAAACGGGATATTAATGGACCCTTCACGAACAAAAGAAATTGAGTAGTGGATCACACCCACATGTTTAAGGTAGATCTGTAGTTTCCTTGGTCTACTTGGGTATTACTTATTATTTTTTAGTAACTTCTCTCAACTTTCAAACCCAATAACCTAGATGAATTAGACGAGATTAAAGGTTTTCTACACTAGTTAATGTGAATACTTTCTGAAATAGTTAAAAAAGGATTATCAATGCACTAGTACTTACATTATTCACAAGTGGAGAAATATTCATGGAATATAAGGATGAATCAAAGAAAGTCTCGTGTTCTGTATTGATTCATGATAATAAAGTGACATCATACACCTCAAGGAATTTGAACGTTCATGGGTAAAATTTTCCCCTGTATGATCTGGATTTGGTGTCTGCGATATTGATATTTAAAATAAGGTAGCATTGTCTCTATGGGGAGAAGTTTGAGTTGTGTACTATGTAACACCCCAAGCTTCCACGGTATGCTTCTCTTTGAATAATACAGTAGCGTGTGTTGTATGCAACTTCGAGGTTCTAACACACACCACAACCAATCAAAGTAGACGCGATGAATAGTAATACCCACTTTTTGAAATTTTATAAATTTTATTATTAAAATTGGACTTCATTTTTGGATTCCGAATATCGATATTAGCTTCAGGTGAATTTTGGGTACTTTTATCATAACTTTCATATTTGGATGAATAGTGAAAATTACTAAATTTTAATTGAAAACATCTTTTTTAATCGAAATAATTAATAGTGATAAATTATGAATTTTAGTGGTTTTAAAGTATAATTAGATTATATTTTTATCTTTTAATCCAATTTTGGTCATTGGACATAATTTCACATTTAAACTGGACATAAGAAAGTGTCAATCTTTTGATAGTTATTATTTGTTAAAAACATGCTTTTTCTTTTGACAACGAGAATTAATTTTAAATTAATTTATACCACTTATGTGTTTTGAATATACAAAAATGGATTCCATATTTATAATCAAGAGTTAAAAATTTTGTAAACAGATAACTTTTATTTTTAGACATTTTGAATAATTACTTCGGTAAATATTTTATTTACCATGGTTAAAGGGTAAATCCGGTAAATAAGGGTCAAAAATAATATTGTAATAATATTAAATTACCCTAAAACGTGTCCTAACCCTATTTTTTGATACATTTTTGACCATTTTCATATTTGAGTCGATTTTGGGACCCCATAGAGCCACTTGTAAGTGATAATGACACTTTATATTAATTAAGTTAAAGTAAATACAAAAATGACATAAGCATATATCATTTAGAAAAACAATTTTTACATAGGGTTATATATGTTATATTTTGGATGATAAATATTCATTATAAATAAAAAGATATTTCCAACATAATAGGATTTTATTTATAATTTTTAGACATTTAATAATTAAATTTATTTATGACACAATAATGATGTAGTATTTTCTTAATTAATGAAAGAATAAAATAATTGGTATTATAAATGTTAAAATAAATATAATTTGAAATTTTTGATGACATATACAAATTTTTTTTGTTAATATGACATGTTAGGATTACTTAAATGAATTTGGTTCGAATTACTAATTTTTTTAAGACTTTAACAAAAATCAATTATTAAATAGTGTCAAAATTGAAATAAAGGAGTTTTTAAAAACAAATATTATATTATTAATTGAAACTATATTCTTTAAAATATAAGGTTAGGTCAAAGGACTTATATAATGATAGGATTATCATTAATGGACCACTTGGGGGTCTCCTAGAAGTATATGGTAAGTTTATTAACTATGTAATATAAAAATACAAAGAGACATGGTAAATGTCAAGATATTTAAATAAGAGTTAAATCAAAAAGATAAAGTTAATATAGTGACCCAAACCAGTCTAAAACATATTGGTTGAGTGGTCTTAGACCTATCCCCACCATAAAATTTAAATAATCCACTTTTGAGCCATTATAAACCGAATATAAATTTTTTATAAAATAATATTTCTAGATTTTCCAAAGGTTCCCCTCACCCCTCTTATAAAAGGGCACTCACCCTTCTCTCTAATTCACACCTTCAAAGCCTTTTGGATTGTACAAACCCTACCCAAATATTCTCTAAACTTCCCTAACTTCAACCTAGAGGCCTTAGTATGATCATAAATCCAACCTAAGGACCCCTTTTGATAAAATCAAAAGGAAGAACCCGAAGAAGAGGTAATGTTTTCACCACCCTCTTTCTAGTTCCTTTCTTCTTACACTTCTTCTTTATTTATTATTTACATTAAAAAATAATAACTCCAGTATATTATATATACTGTGATGTTATTATAAATATGGTACAACCATATTCAGTATTATATCCATCTTTTGAATGACATGTCACCATACGTGCATACGTACGGCTTACCGTCTCCACGTCGTGGTTTTGTTATTCAAAACATTTTTATTTGGATGGGTATGATAATGATGTGTAATTTGAGTAAATAATAAATATAAAATTATAATGATTCTTTATATATGATATAACATCCAATTTTATATTATTTTAATATCAAAAGAATGATATTGTTGCTCGTGCGTACGTACAAACTACCGTCTCCACGAACGCGATGAGATTCATTCCCCATCATATCCATTCAAGTATAATTCTCATTTGATGATTAAAAATAATGTTTAATGACTTGATATAATTCTAAATATGAATAAGATACAACCTATTCATAACAAACATGGCTTATTTAACAAAACATATAAAATAAAACGAGTAAGTTAACACCTGAAAAAACAATAATACTAAGATATTATCAACAAAGGAATGTTAAAAGATTATATATGATATCATATTAATGTATATGATTCTTGTATAATTTAATAAAAATTATTTCACCATTATATAGGAGGTTAAACTACCCTCGACCAAGGAAAAGTACAAGGTAAGGTTTTTTTAACAATCTCTTCATTATCCGAGATTATTTATACGTAATTATCCACTGGGACCTCTTTATCATCCACATCCATGTTTCTTAAAAATGTATTTCAAATAATTCCTACTATTTTATAGACTATGGAATAAAGTAATTTATACCCTTGTTTGACTTTTTATAAGATGTTTATAAAGGAATCTTTTTGTCGTCTTCCAAACAAGGTCCTTTTTAAACTTTTCGACAGAATTAAGGTAAGAATGTCTTTTTTTAACTTATACGGTGGGTGCGGCAGTTTTCCACCATTATAAAATCTTAGAATATTCCCTTACAAGCTTATAAGAATATTTTCAAATTAAATGTTTCCTTTTATAATTATGTGAATTTTAAATGATTTAAAAAAAGAGATATTTCTCTCAAATAGTTTTGTTTTCATCTATGTCAACATTCTTTGATGGATTTTAAGATTATTTGAAGTTGATTTATTATGATACAAAACTTTCATATTGTATTGAAGGTTTTGTGATATGTTTGACTCTGTATGTATTATTTTTATACCATTCATGGTTTATGGAGAAATAATTGACATTTTGTATCCTAGTTTTAATATGAATGTTTATGTTTAAACATGTTCATATGTGGAATGCATTGGACTTAATAAGTGACGGGTGGAGCACGTTATAGCTCCTCGATGCACCAGTAGGTCTCATGAGACAAACTAGTGTCTTGGAATAAGGCCTTGACCAAATCTTATTTGTAGTCTTGGCAAAAATCCTTGACTATGTGGTTATGATAGTCTGGAATTAGGCATTCCATCATTATAAAAGTGGTTATTGATATTGCATGTGATTATTCGATTAGTAGAATATCCATGTGCATAAGTAAATGGAATTATTTCATTTTATTTCTACCATATTATGATGAAGTTCAAGTTTAAAAGTCTTTTGTTTTAGTTATACATTGCCTTAAATGTTTATGCATATTTATGAAAGTTTCCGCTATATTGTTATCCTTACTGGGCATCGGAGCTCACCCCTTTCTTTGTTTTATTTTTCCCAGGATGTGAAGAATTATTTTATGAATGACTTGCAGGGATAGTATGAGGGTATATGAGTTTGGTCTATGGAGACAAGTTGTTGTTGTAGTTTTTCATTTTATGATGTAATGTAAACTTTATGAATGTATCTAGTGATTCCAAGGCTAAAAAACTAATCGGTATTTTGAGACTTAAAATTTTGTGATCATGCCAATGTTATGTAATAATGAACCGAGTCTGGGTAACTGGGGTCAGGGCGTTACAGTTGGTATCAAAGGAAGTTTATTACAAACCTTGGAAGCTAGATTTAGATAAACTCTGATTTGATTATATAGACCTAAGATAGAATTTGAGGATTAGTATAGAAGAACTTCCTAGAATTTTGGTATTGTAGAGATTTTGTGAGTTTTCTAAGAAATACATCCCTCTATGGATACGAGCAGGTAGAGGTGGCTCTAGCATTGATGTACCTAGGGGTTAAACCTGAAAACACTGCTTTGAGATACACTCGAACGGGAACTGGTGCATGACAATGGGCCTTGCTGCACTCTTGGTTACAACACTCCCGGGGGATATGCTTAGGATAATACTCATTTTATTTACAAAACATTTTGAAGGTTTTATGAGTATATACTTCCTCAAAGATAACATTTTTATGATTATAGATTATATCCATAAACTCTTCAATTCATGTTAAGTTATTTACAAGTTTGGATTTATGTATTGTGATTCATAAACTAATCTAGTGTATTCCATTTTTTAGATTTGGCACCTAGTGGAAGAAATGGAAACCATATCAATGCATGCACTCCATGTAGGGATTTCCATCATGCTCAAGATAATTATAGTTTGGATGGTGATGCAACTGGTGCTGAGCATCTAATCACCATACTGGGACAACTCACTCAGGTTATGAATAATAACCTTACCCTTATGGAGTACCCAGATCCACATTGTGGATGATCAATGTTAGATAGCTTCATGATCCAATAACCACCGACATTCAATGGGAGTACAAATCCATTAGTATCTAAGCAATGGATAAATTATTTATAGAAAATATTCCATGTCATGGGGAGTAGTGAAAGGGAAAAAGTTATCATGGTAGTTTACCACCTCACTGGAGATGCTGACCAATGGTGGTCATTGATTCAAAACACAAAGGAGGATGGTAAAGTATCAAATATAAAATAGAGTTAGTTCAAAGAGATTTTATTTGAAAAATAATTTCCTCGTGACCATCAAGAAAATATGAAAAGGCAATTTCTGAGTCTGAGACAAAAGGAGGATGATAATGTCACAAAGTATGAGGATAACTTTTCAAGTTTAGCGAGGCATGCAGCAGATTATATTCATAACCCAAGGGGTAAGATTGATTGTTTCTTTGATGGGTTAAACCCATTTCTTCTTCGAGCATTAGTCTCACAATCCTTCTCGTCGTACAAAGATATTGTCTCATGTGCTATCAAGATGGAAAAGGAATTCTATAAGTATTATGACTTTAAAGAAAAGCAAGAGAAGAAGAGATCTGCCGGTCACTCTGGGAATGGAAATAAATAGAAGAAGTGAAAATTTGAATTTCCATCCTGCAGTAAATGTGAAAAGAAACACCCTGGTACCTGCTTGAAGGGAATGGGAGTCTATTACAAGTGTGGTGAAAAAGGCCACCAAGCTCGTGATTGCAAGGGGAAGAAAGAAGCTATTGATGTTCAATGCTACAATTACAGGGAGATTGGACATTATGCAAATGAATTTCCTAAGCGTCAGGGAAACATAATTCTGAAAATTCCAAGGTATGAAGGCTAATCTTATGCTATCACTACTGTTGAGGTAGAAGCTCTGAAAGATGTGGTGGTAGGTAATTTAATGTTTTCCTCAAGTTTAGAAAATGCTTTATTTGATTCTGGATCATCGCATTGTTTTATATCATCCCAGTTTTCTCAGGAAATTATATATTTGCAATTTTATTTAACAAGGGAGTTGTCAGTCAAAAATCTTAAGGGAATTATCATTGCAACAAAGTTTTGTGAATCAGTCCCCATTAGAGCACATAAATGTTCTTTATCTTCAGATCTCATCATCATACCCATGATTGAATTTGATATAATCCTCAGTATGGATTGGATTTCAGACCATGATGTGAATATTTATCGTAATAAGAAGGAGGTTACGATTTTTGATGATGATGATAAAGAACACCTTATCTTTAAAGCAGAATCGTCACCACTTGGTTCTTATCTAGATCCACCCCCAGTAGCTCAACTAAATTAAATTATCGGGGAGGAAGAGAATGAAATAACTATTTTTGAGGGAAGGAATGTTCAAATAGAGGATTTACCTATTGTGAAAGAATATGTAGATGTGTTTCCGGATGATTTACCTGGACATCCTCCAGAATGAGAAATTGAGTTTTCCATTGATTCAATTCCTGGTTCAAGGCCTATATCAAATACCACTTATAGAATGGCCACTGTGGAATTAGTTGAACCAAAGAAACAACCAGAATAATTGAGTAATAAAGGATTTATTCACCATAGTGTTTCTCCATGGGGATCCCCTGTTCTTTTTGTAAAGAAGAAATATGGATATATGAGGTTATGTATCGACTACATGGAAATAAATGCTATAAAAATAAAGAACAAGTATCCCATACCTCGCATTGATGATTTATTTGACCAACTACATGAAGCTCAATACTTTTCAAAGAATGGCCTTCGATCTAGATACCATCAGTTGTGTGTGAAGAAGGAAGACATTCCGAAGACAGCATTTCGAACCAGGTATGGGCATTATGATTTTACAGTAATACCTTTTGGATTGACTAATTCACCCTCTGTATTCATGGATCTAATGAGCAGAGTTTTCAAGCAATATCTCTATGATTTTGTATTGGTATTTATTGATGATATCTTGGTGTAATATAAAATCTATGAAGATCATGAAAATCACTTGTGCATTATCCTGAAGACTCTTAGAAGACATAAATTATATGGAAAGTTTAGAAAGTGTGAATTATGTATTCAGGATATTTCTTTACTTGTCCATATTTTCTCAAAGGATGGAATTTTTGTTGATCCTTCTAAAACCAAGGTAATATAAGAATGGCCAGCACCGACGAGTATAACTGAGGTACGCAGTTTTATTGGTTTAGCAGGTTATTATCGGTGTTTCGTCCAGAATTTTGCCCAATTGGCTAACCCATTAACGAAGCTCACACATAAAGGGGTTAAATTGATTTGGACAAAAGAGTGTGAAGAATGTTTTGAAGAACTAAATATAAGATCAGTCAGTGCTCTTATATTTACTCTACCATCGGGGAATGATGGGTTTGTGATTTATAGTGATGCCTCAAAGAAAGTACTTGGTTGTGTCCTCAATCAGAATGATAGGGTTATTGCCTATACATCACGACAGCTGAAAATTAATGAGAAAAAACTATCCTACTAGTGATCTTGAGTTAGCTGTTGTAATCATTTCTTTGAAGATATGGAGACATTATCTCTATGGTGAAGAATGTGAGATATATACCGATCACAAGAGTTTGAAGTATATTTTCTCACAGAAATAACTCAACATGAAGAAAAGTTGATGGCTAAAACTACTCATGGATTATGATTTCACGATACACTACCACCCAGGGAATGAAAATAAGGTGGCAGATGCTTTGACCAGAAATAATTGTGGAGTTTTGGACAAAATGATAGTTTAAAGGGATCCAATTTTCATTGATCTAGTAAATTTGGATATGGGAATAACCATATAAGGTGAAACATCGATAAATTTTCAAATGGTTTCCAAACCATATTTACTAGAAATTATTAAGATTTCTCAGACAAATGATGAAGAATTTAAAAAGAAGATTAAAGCTGTGAATGATGGGAGATTTAGTGACTTTATGTATGAAGAAGGAATTTTGAAATTTGGGAAGATACTTTGTGTTCCTGATATACCTGATCTAAAAAGGGAATTGTTCGATGATGCTCATAGTTCCAATTTCTCTATACATCCTGGGAGCACCAAAATGTATTGATATTTGAAGGAACATTTTTGGTGGGACAACATGAAGAGGGAGATTTATGATTTTGTGTCAAGATGTATGGTTTGTCAATAAGTGAAAGATGGAAGGAAACATCCTGGAGGAGTCATGCAACCTCTTCCCATACCTAAGTGGAAATGGGATAATATTACGATGGACTTTCTCATGAGGATACCAAAGACTTCTAGAAGGAATGATGTAATATGGGTCATTGTTGATCGTCTAACCAAGTCAGTACATTTTATTGCTATAATAGAAGATCTACCACTTGAATGTCTAGAAAGACTATATATTAATGAAGTTGTGAGACTTCATGGAGTACCCCTATTGATAGTTTCTGATCGTGATCCCCGTTTTACTTCAATATTCTGGAAAATTCTTCAGAAATCCTTGGATACTGAACTTCATTTGAGCACTGCCTACCACCCCCAAACAGATGGACAAACAGAATTTACTATTCAAACCTTAGAATACATGTTGAGAAATTTCTCACTTGACTTTCAAGGTATGTGGTATCAATATTTACCTTTGGTAGAATTTTCCTATAACAATGGATTCCATTCAAGTATTCATATGGCACCATATAAAGCGTTATACGGAAGGATATGTCGCACACCAACCTGTTGGGATGGTGTTGGTGAAAGAAAACTCGTAGGCCCAGAACTGGTGGAGTAAACGATGGAAAAGGTGAAGGTAATCCAAAACCACATCAAAGCAGCTCAAAGTAGGCAGAAGAGCTATGCTGATAACCTAAGGTTGGATTTTGAATTTCAGGTAGGAGATCATGTTTTCTTGAAGTTATCTCCCTGGAAGGGTGTTATACATTTCGGTAATAAGGGTAAATAGTGTCCCAGGAACATATGTCCTTTCGAAATTCTGGAACTAATTGGGGCTGTAGCTTACCATTTGGAAATGCCGCCAAGTCTCTCCAAAGTTCACGATGTGTTCCATGTTTCACTGTTGAGAAAATACATGCCTGACCCACCGCATTTACTCACCTATGAGGAAGTAGAACTGGAACCCAATCTGTCTTATTGCGAAGAGCCCATTAGGATTCTTGATACCAGAGAACAAGTGCTGAGAAACCGGACGACTCGTCTGGTAAAAGTTCTATGGACAAACTATAATATGGAAGAGGCAACGTGGGAACCCGAGGAACTTATGATGAAGAACCACCCGAGTCTTTTTACATAGTAATATTCTAGAAATTTCAAGGACGAAATTATTTGAAGGTGGGGAGAATGTAACACCTCAATCTTCCACAGTATGCTTCTCTTTCAATAATACAGTAGCGTGTGTCGCACGCAACTTCAAGGTTCTAACACACACTACAACCAGTCAAAGTTGCCATTATGAATAGTAATACCCACTTTTTGAAACATTATAAATTTTATTATTCAAATTGGACTTCATTTTTGAATTCAGAATATCGATATTAGCTTAGGGTGAATTTTTCGTACTTTTCTGATAACTTTTATATTTTGATGAATAGTGAAAATTACTAAATTTTAATTAAAAACAACTAATTTAATCGAAATAATTAATAGTGATAAATTATGAATTTGAGTGGTTTTAAAGTATAATTAGATTATATTTTTACTGTTTAATTTAATGTTGGTCATTGGACATAATTTCACATTTAAACTGGACATAAGAAAGTGTCAATCTTTTGATAGTTATTATTTGTTAAAAACATGCTTTTTGTTTTGACAACCGGAATTAATTTTAAATTAATTTCTGCCACTTCTGTGTTTTTAATCTGTAAATGGATTCCATATTTAGAATTAGGAGGTCCAAATTTTGTAAATAGTTAACTTTTATTTTTAAACATTTTGAATAATTATTTCGTTAAATATTTTATTTACCATGGTTAAAGGGTAAATCCGATATATAAGGGTAACAAAATAATATTATAATAATATTAAATTACCTTAAAACGTGTCCTAACCCTATTATTTAATACAGGTCCGACCATGGGGATATTTGGGTCGATTTTGGGACCCCATGGATCCACTTGTAAGTGCTAATGACACTTTATATTAATTAAGTTAAAGTAAATACAAAAATGACATAAGCATATATCTTTTAGAAAAACAATTTTTACATAGGGTTATATGTGTTATATTTTTTACTATAAATATTAATTATAAATATAAAAATATTTCCTATATAATGGGATTTTATTTATAATTTTTATACATTTAATAATTAAATTTATTTATGACACAATAAGGATGCATTATTTTTCTTATTAATGACAGAATCAAATATTGGTATTATAAATGTTAAAATAAATAAAATTTGAAGGTTTTGATGACATCCAAAACTTTTATTGGTTAATATGACATTTCAGGATTACTTAAATGATTTTTTTTTGAATTAATAAAGTTGTTAATACTTCAACAAATATCAATTATTAAATAGTGTCAAAATTGAAATAAAGGAGTTTTTAAAAAAAATATTATACTATTAATTGATATTATATTCTTAAAAATCTAAGGTTCAGCCAAAGAACTTATATAATGATATTTATATCTTCAATGGACCACTTGGGGGTATCTTTTAAGTACATAGTAAGTTTATTAACTATATAATATAAAAATACAAAAAGAAATGGTAAATGTCAAACTATTTAACTAAGAGTTAAATCAAAAAGATAAAGTTAATATAGTGACCCAAACCTGTCTAAAACCTATTTTTTGAGTGGTTTAGACCTATCCCCACCTTAAACTTTCAATAATATACTTTTAAACCATTAGAAACTGATTATGAATTTATTATAAAATAATATTTCTAGGTTTTCCAAAGGTGCCCCTCACCCCTCTTATAAAAGGGCACTCACCCTTCTCTCTAATTCACACCTTCAAAGCCTTTTGGAATGGCCAACCCCTTCCCAAATATTCTCTCAACTTCCCTCAATTAATCCAAGAGGCCTTATTTGGATCCAAAAACCAACCTGAGGAGCCCTTTTGATCAAATGAAAAGGAAGAACTCGAAGAAGAGGTAACGTTTTCAACACCATTTTTCTAGTTCCTTTCTTCTTCCACTTATTATTTCTTTGTTATTTACATTCTAAAATAATAAATACATTATATTATATATACTGTGATGTTATTATAAATATTGTACAACCATATTCATTATTCTATCCATCCTTTGAATGACATGTCACTATACGTGCGTACGTACGGCTTACCGTCTCCACGTCATGGTGTAATTGTTATTCAAAACATTATTATTTGGATGGGTATGATAATTATGTGTAATTGGAGTAAATAATAAATATAACATTATAAATATTCTATATCTATGATATAACATCCAATTATATATTATTTTAATATCAAAATAATGAGATTGTCGCTCGTACGTACGTACGGACTTATGTCTCCACGAACGCGATGAGATTCAATCCCCATCATATCCATTCAAGTCTAATTATCATTTAATGATTAAAAATAATTTTTAAGGACTTTATATCATTATGTATATGAATAATATACAACATATCTATAACAAACATGGCTTGTGTAACAAAACATATAAAAGAAAATGAGTAAGTTAACACCCGAAACGACGATAATACTGAGATATTATTAATAAAGGAATGTTAAAAGATCATATATGATATCATATTAAGGTATATGATTATTGTATAATTTAATAGAAATTATTTCACCATTATACAAGAGGTTAAACTACCCTCGACCAAGGAAAAGTACAAGGTAAGGGTTTATTTCACAATCCTTTCATTATCTGGGGTTGTTTATACATAATTATCTACTGGGACCTCTTTATCATCCACATCCATTTTTCTTAAAAATGTATTTAAAATCATTCTTACTATTTTATAGACTATGGTTTAAAGTCATATATACCATTTTTTTATTTTTATAATATTTTGATAAAGGAATATTTCCGTCGTTTTCCAAACAAGGCCCTTTTTAACCTTTTCGACAGAATTCAGGTAAGAATGTCTTTTTTTAACTTATACGGCGGGTGCAGCTATTTTCCACTATTATTAAATATTTGAAGCTTCCCTTACAATCTTATAAGAATATTTTCAAAGTAAATGTTTCCTTTTATAATTATGTGTCTTTTAAATGATTTAAAAAAAGAGATATTTCTCTCAAATAGTTTTGTTTTCATCTATGTCAACATCCTTTGATGGATTTTAAGCTTATTTGAAGTTGATTTATTATGATACAAAACTTCCATATTGTATTGAAGGTTTTGTGATATGTTTGACTGTGGATGTGTTATTTTTATACCATTCAGGGTTTATAGATAAAGTATTGACATTTCTTATTCTAGTTTTAATATTAATGTTTATGATTAAACCTGTTCATATGAGGAATGTATTGAACTTAATAAGTGACGGGTGGAGCCTGATATAGCTCCTCAATGCATCAGTAGGTATCATGAGACAAACTAGTGTCTTGGCACAAGGCCTTGACAAAATCTTATTTGTAGTCTTGGCACAAGGCCTTGACTATGTGGTTATGATAGTCTGGCATTATGAATTCCATCATTATGAAAGTGGTTATTGATATTGCATGTAACTATTAAATTAGTAGAATATTCATGTGAATAAGTTAATGGCATTATTTCATTTAATTTCTGACATATTATGTTGAAGTTCAAGTTTAAAAGGATTTTTTTTAGTTATACATTGCCTTAAATGTTTATGCTTATTAATGACAGTTTCCGCTATATTGTTATCCTTACTGGGCATCTGAGATCACCCCTTTCTATGTTTTATTTTTCCTAGGATGTGAAGAAGTATTTTATGAATGACCTGCAGGGATGGTATGAGGGGGTATGAGTGTGGTCTATGGAGACAAGTTGTTGTTGTAGTTTTTCATTTTATGATGTAATGTAAACTTTATGAATGTATCTAGTGATTTCAAGGCTACTAAACTAATCGGACTTTCAAGACTTGATATTTTGTGACCATGCCAATGTTATTTAATAATGCACCGACTCTGGGTAACTGGTAAAAGTTCTATGGAGAAACCATAAGATGGAAGGGGAAATGTGGGAACCTGAGGAACTTATGATGAAGAACCAGCTGGGTATTTTTACGTAGTAATATTCTAGAAATTTCGAGGATGAAATTATTTGAAAGAGGGTAAAATGTAACACCCCAAGATTCCACGGTATGCTTCTCTTTGAATAATATAGTAGTGTGTGTTGTACGCAACTTCGAGGTTCTAACACACACCACAACCAATCAAAGTAGCCGTTATGAATAGTAATACCCACTTTTTGAAATTTTATAAATTTTATTATTCAAATTGGACTTCATTTTTGGATTCGTAATATCGAGGTTAGATTAGGGTGAATTTTTGGTACTTTTCGGATAACTTTCATATTTTCATGAATAGTGAAAATTACTAAATTTTAATTAAAAACAACTTTTTAAATTGAAATAATTAATAGTGACAATTTATGAATTTAAGTGGTATTAAAGTATAATTAGATTATATTTTTACCATTTAATCCAATTTTGGTCATTGGACATAATTTCACATTTAAACTCGACATAAGAAAGTGTCAATCTTTTGATAGTTATTATTTGTTAAAAACACGCTTTTTGTTTTGACAACGGGAATTAATGTTAAATTAATTTCTACCACTTCTGTGTTTTGAATTTAGAAAAATGGATTCCATAATTATAATCATGAGGTCCAAATTTTTTAAATAGGTAACTTTTATTTTTAGACTTTTTGAATAATTACTTCGGTAAATATTTTATTTACCATGGTTAAAGGGTAAATCTGGTAAATAAGGGTAATAAAATAATATTATAATAATATTAAATTACCCAAAAATCTGTCCTATCCCTATTGGTTGTTACATGTCCGACCATGGTCATCATTTGGTCGATTTTGGGACCCCATGGAGCCACTTGTAAGTGATAATGACACTTTATATTAATTAAGTTAAAGTAAATACAAAAATGACATAATCATATATCTTTTAGAAAAACAATTTTTACATAGGGTTATATATGTTATATTTTCAACTATAAATATTCATTAGAAAGATAAAAAATATTTCCTAAATAATGGGATTTTATTTATAATTTTTAGACATTTAATAATTAAATTTATTTATGACACAATAATGATGCAGTATTTTACTTATTAATGAAAGAATCAAATAATTGGTATTATAAATGTTAAAATAAATTTAATTTGAAAGTTTTGATGACATACACAAATTTTATTGGTTAATATGACATGTTAGTATTACTTAAATGAATTTATTTTGAATTAATAAAGTTTTTAAGACTTTAACAAAAATCAATTATAAAATAGTATCAAAATTGACATAAAGGAGTTTTTTTAAAAAAATATTATATTATTAATTGATATTCTATTACTAAAAATCTAAGGTTCGGCCAAATGACTTATATAATGATATTTGTATCATTAAGGGACCACTTGGGGGTCTCTTAGAAGTATATAGTAATTTTATTAACTATATAATATAAAAATACAAAGAGACATGGTAATGTCAAACTATTTAACTAAGAGTTAAATCAAAAAGATAAAGTTAATATAGTGACCCAAACCTGTCTAAAACCTATTGGTTGAGTGATTTAGACCTATCACCAACTAAAACATTAAATAGTCCACTTTGGATCCATTATAAACCTAATATGAATTTATTATTAAATAATATTTCTAGCTTTTCCAAAGGTGACCCTCACCCCTCTTATAAAACGGCACTCCCCCTTCTCTATAATTCACACCTTCAAATCCTTTTGGCTCGGCCAAACCCTGACCAAATATTCTCTTAAATTACATTAATTAAACATAGAGTACTTATTTTGATCATATATTCAACCTAAGGAGCCATTTTGATCAAATCAAAAGGAAGAACCTGAAGAACAGGTAATGTTTTCACCACCCTCTTTCTAGTTCCTTTCTTCTTCCACTTCATCATTCATTGTTATTTCCATTATAAAATAATAAATCCAGTATCTTATATATAATTTGATGTAATTATAAATATGGTACAACCATATTCATTATTCTATCCATCCTTTGAATGACATGTCACCATACGTGCGTACGTACGGCTTACCGTCTCCAAGTCATGGTGTAATTGTTATTCAAAATATTATTATTTGGATGGGTATGATAATGATGTTTAATTGGAGTAAATAATAAATATAACATTATAATTATTATGTATATATGATATACCATCCAATTATATATTATTTTAATATCAAAATAATGATATTGTCGCTAGTGCGTACGTACGGACTACCGTCTCCACGAACGGGATGAGATTTATTCCTCATCGTATTCATTAAAGTATAATTCTAATTTAATGATTAAAAATAATGTTTAAGGACTTGATATCATTATGGATATGACTAAGATACAACCTATCCATAAAAAATAGAGTTTATGTAACAAAACATATAAAAGAAAACGAGTAAGTTAACACCCAAAACGACTATAATACTAAGATATTATTAACAAAGCAATGTTAAAAGATCATATATGATTTCATATTAATGTATATGATTATAGTATAATTTAATAACAATTATTTCACCATTATATAGGAGTTTAAACTACCTTGGACCAAGGAAAAGTACAAGGTATGGGTTTATTTCACAATCTCTTCATTATCCGATGTTGTTTATCCATAATTATTTACTGGGATCTCTTTATCATCCACATCCATGTTTCTTAAAAATGTATTTCAATTCATTCTTACTATTTTACAGACTATGTTTTAAAGTCATTTATACCTTTTTTTTACTTTTTATAATATTTTTATAAAGGAATCTTTCTGTCCTTTTCCAAACAACATCCTTTTTAACCTTTTCGACAGAATTAAGGTAAAAATGTCTTATTTTAACTTATACAGTGAGTGCGGCTATTTTCCACCGTTATAATATTTTCGAAGCTTCCCTTACAAGATTATAAGAATATTTTCAAATTAAATGTTTCCTTTTATAATTATGTGACTTTTAAATGATTTAAAAAAAGATATATTTCTCTCAAATAGTTTTGTTTTCATCTATGTCAACATCCTTTGAAGGATTTTAAGCTTCTTTGAAGTTGATTTATTATGAAAAAAAACTTCCATATTGTATTGAAGATTTTGTGATATGTTTGACTATTTATGTGTTATTTTTATACCATTCATGGTTTATAGATAAATTATTGACATTTCGTATGCTAGTTTTAATAAGAATGTTTATGTTTAAACCTGTTAATATGAGGAATGCATTGGACTTAATAAGTGACGGGTGGAGCCCGCTATAGCTCCTCGATGCATCAGTAGGTCTCATGAGACAAACTAGTGTCTTTCCACAAAGCCTTGAAAAAATCTTATTTTTAGTCTTGGAACAAGTCCTTGACTATATGGTTATGATGGTATGGCATTATGCATTCTATCATTATAAAAGTGGTTATTGATATTGAATGTGATTATTCGATTAGTAGAATATCCATGTAAATAATTAAATGGAATTATTTCATTTTATTTCTTCTGTATTATGATTAAGTTCAAGTTTAAAAGTCTTTTGTTTTAGTTATACATTTCCTTAAATGTTTATGCTTATTTATGAAAGTTTTCACTGTATTGTTTTCCTTACTTTGCATCTGAACTCACCCCTTTCTATGTTTTATTTTTTCCAGGATGTGAAGAAGTATTTTATGAATGACCTATAGGGATAGTATGAGGGGATATGAGTGTGGTCTATGGAGTCAATTTGTTGTTGTAGTTTTTCATTTTAAGACGTAACGTAAACTTTATGAATGTATCTAGTGATTTCAAGGCTACTAAACTAATCAGCATTCGAGAATTGATCTTTTGTGATCATGCCAATGTTATGTAATAATGCACCGACTCTGGGTAACTGGGGTTGGGGCGTTACATACTAATTATAAGATCCTAAAATATATATTCACACATAATAAGATTAATATGGTTATAGATCGTTAAGCTTTGTGACTTCTTAATCCACTTCTATCCTTGTAAAGAAAATAAAGTAGAATATTCTCTAAGTATAAAGGATCTCGTAATATTATCAATGATAAAAATTTAAAAGAATTCAATATTCTTAGACTTGAAAAGTATAGACATGTGAATTATAAAGGAGGTGACATAATAATTAATTTCTCAAATGATTTCTCAACCATACTTTTAAATATGATAAAGGATACTCAAAGTGATTTTGTGGAAGTTTAGAAGAAGTTAGAATCTATAAAAATGGGAAATCATAAAAAACATAAATTGAGGAGGAAGGAGTCATAATATTTGGGTACATACTATGTGTACCATAAAATCATTAGATAAAGAGTAATATTTAGAATGATTCACATATCTTGACCTTCTCCATCCATCCAACGAGGGAAAAGATGTATCGAGGTCTTAGAGAGCACTATTGGTGGGATAATATAAAGAAGGATATCAGTGATATACATCAAAGTGTCTGGTATGTCTGCAATTTATGTATGAAAGGAAAAAAATGTAAGTGATTCTGCAATCATTAACCATGACTATATGGAAATGGTAAAACATCACCATGGACCCTGTTACAGGACTTATGAAGACATTTAGAGGAAATAATACAATGTGGATTTTTGTGGATTTTATTACATAGACTACTCTCTTTATTGAAATTCAATAGGACCTATCAATTGATTAACTTTCATGGATATACATTTGAGAATTGTAGTGGCTACATGGAATACAATTATCAATTGTATCTAATCTAGATTCAAGATTTACCTCCAAGTTTTTAAAAAGTCTCCAAAATTTTCTAAACACTAAGTTGAACTTTAATTTGGAATATCACCCCCATAATGATGGCCAGTCATAACAAACTATTCAAACATTGGAAGATATGTTGAGAGTATACTCGATGGACTTCAAAGGAGGATTAGACCAACATATTTCTTTGGTTTAATTCTCTTACAAAAATAATTTCCACTTAAGTATCCAAATGGATCTATATGAATCCTTTTATGGGAAAAGATGCATAGAGGGATGAATTTTGTTAGTGCAGGTTACTAGGACCTAAAATAGTTGAGTAGAAGGTAGAAAAGGTTAAGACCATTCTGAATAACATCAGGGCTACCCAGAGTCGACTAAAGATCTATGCAAATAATCATCAACAGGGCCTAGAGTTTGGTGTTGGAGACAAGTTATTCCTCTCCATATCTCAATGGAATAGAGTCAAGAGATTTTTTAAGAAGGGAAAACTAAGTCTTAGGTTCATCGACCTTTTAAAATTTTTGATTGCATCAGAGTTGTGTCCAGTCAAATATAACTTCTAATAACTATGTATCATATACATAATGTATTCCACATATCCATCTTGAGGAAGAAAATACTAGAACCCTCACATAAACTGAATTTAGAGATGGTATAGATAGAAATTTATCTCTATTATAAAAACTATTCAATGATGATATTTTATTATAGAGATAAAGTTCTATGCAAAAAAGATGACTTTCTAGGTTAAATTACAATGGATGAACCATAAATATGAAGATGAATCATGTGAACTGGAGAAAGAGGTGAAGGAGAAATACCCACCCCTATTTTCACCTTAGTATGTAGAATGAAATTTTGAGGGAAATTTTTCAAAATGGAGGAAGAATGTAATGTCCCAAAAATTTATCAATGAAATTTCACTTCTTATGATTATGTCATATAGTATAAAGAATATACATCATATAGGGAAAACCAAAAAATATATATTCTTATAAAAGATACATTATTCCAAATCTAAACCAATAATAATTCCAATAATTATATTGGGATAGTAAATAATAAATAATAAAATAAAAATAGGATAATTTGAATCGTCTCAATCCACCAGGATGACTCCACTCATGAACAAAGATGTAGAAATAGAACATAATTTTAATAATACAATATTCATTTTAAAGATGAATGAAGAGAAAATAAAAGTTAATGAGGAGTGAATTAAATAATAGGTATTAATAGAAATTATGGAACCTATATGACCGTTAAAAATCTGACTATTGGAATAGTAATCTCACCATTGAAATAGTAATCTGGCCATTGGAATAGTAACTTGATCATTGGAATAGTTACCTAAAAAAATAATAGTGGCCTCACCTATGAAAATTTAAAATTATATGTAGGTATATTATAAAATTAAAATATTCTAAATTTATGTTATGGTACGGGTAAATAAATGTTTTAAAAATGATAAATTCAGTGTTGGTATTTTTGTATATTGTAGATGATTTATTTTAAATTTTTTAATGAATATAAAGATTTAAAATAAAAAAAATCATTCAATAGATTCATAAATTAATATTATGTTTTATTGTATTTATAATATGATTTTATGAGAACATAAGTAATTTTTTAAGGTGTCGTTTAATCGATTATAATATTAAAATTATTATTTTTAAAATAAATGAATATTTTAATTAAAAATTAAATTTATTATAATTAAAAAATACATAATTCTATTTTTAAAATATAAACTTCTTAAAATGGTTAGGGTGAATTTTTGGTATTTTTCTAAAATAGTTGATTTTTTTTAATACTAAAATATAGTAATATATGGTATTTAACATTATAATCCAAATAATTGAATTTTTTAGTCCTTAATGATTTAATTATCCATTATTTTGAACTCTCATGAAACATTTACTATATATAGTCACAAAAATTAGTACTATTTATAGTCTTGATCCAAAATAATAAACAAATGAATATAATAATCAAAAAAACACATCTCCTCCCCTAATAAATACCACACCTTCTCCTCACACCTTCTAAGACTTTAATGTTTTAAAATATCTACCAAACCCTTTAATCTTGACTCTCCCCACATCAAATTTATTCTGGTCCCACCAAAAGATAAATTCCATGTTCTTTAAGGGGTCCTTTGAGGAGGTTATATTCATGACATACCATTCTCAAACAACCTCTTAATTTATTTTCTTTTTCTACCTTCTCATCAAATATTTCATACATCAAATAATTATAAATATAGTATCGTGATTTTAATATTATATTATATTTATAATGAAATGTATTCTATCCAACTATTTTCTCATATCCTATTATTCCAAATAAAGAAAACCCTTGTCCAAATTATAGCGGTAAATCGTCTCTCTGGATAATGAGTTTTTGGTTTCCATTACCACCATCAAGGATGGTACTAAAACTATTATCATGGCTAAATAAAATTCTAATAATAATTTTATAATTTTTTTCATGTTCTGTAACTAATATATTGGCATGATATTAAATAAAATTAAACTATTTCAGGAAGTTAGAAAAAACATCCAAAATAAATTTTACATTTATCATGAACATTGTATCAAATAAATCATCCTCATGTTAGAAAAAAATGATATATGGGAACATTTAAACATATATAAGGGTATGAGTGCTATTTAATTTCATTTCTAGATTATTTTTACCATTTTACAAGAACTTCCATAATAATACACAATTGAACCGACCATTAAACCATGAAACGAACGCTCCTGGAACAATTAAATTGAACTTTATAAATCCTAAAAATGACCATAAATGAACTTAATAAAATTATGATAAATAAAATATATGTGGAATAGGTTATGAATTAAATTATTAAATAATTAAATTTTATTATCTAGTATATTAATTGAAAGTGAAGAATGCATTCAAACATAAGGTAAGGGATCTCTCCAAACATCAATATTTCATATGTGTTATATTTTCTATCTCTTTACCTAAATTTATCTATCCATTAATGTTATATAATTATCCTATAGACTGTATAAATGTTTAATTAATATATATTTATCTAAATTAAGCTTTATTTTATGGGTAAACACACGTTATAAAAGGTTCCATTCTCAATTCCTCTCGATAAGGAAACCCGATTAAATGGAAATTCTCAGTTTTTTATCCATTTTCAATACACGCCATCAACTATTTTAAGCCATAAATGTTTTTTAAAATCACTAATTTTATCATAAAAAACTATTTTAGTTCATATATTGTTTTATAGAAATAATTATGCTTGTATCCTCTTTAAAATCACTTCAATTGTTTCCCTAAAACCGCACTTAAGTGACATATCTATAAAATTACCTAACCACTCTTTTTCATGTTTTTAATTCAATAGTAAATTATTATTCATGGCCTATTTTTATTTTTTCATTAATTAATGTCCAATAATTATTTTATAACTTCTTTTATGGATACTATTATGATACTCTCTTTGTATTTTCTTTATGCCATGATTACAAAACGCATCTATTTCTATGGGTAACCCTTATGTTTATTCCTTATGTTTGATTTCTTTATATGGAAAACATATGCATGCACATTTTATGATTAGTGCACCCAGATATCACTAAAATGAATTGGGTAATTTTTTTCGTCTCATCATACATTATTTATAGTAGGGAGTAAAATTAATCCATTATGGGATTGTTCATCATATGATACTGCCTTGGCAGTTATCCTTGACTCATGTTTATGCCATGATATATGTTGCTTCCATATTACTATATTACCATTATCATATGATTCCATGTTAAATATTTAATTCCTCCATATGTTTATTCATAATCCATGCCTTTTATTTTATCATTTTATGCCTTCAAACTCATGTTATATGCTCAGTTTCAATGTTAGTTCCCTTATTGGGATTTTTAGCCCACCTCTTTTGTTTGTGTATTCCCCCAGGTTATCCTATGTTGTTATAGGATCTGAAATAGATTTAAGATATAATTATTAATATTAATAAAAATATTTTTTTTTTCTAGCTTCATGCTTTTAAATTATGTACATAATCATCCAATGACACTAGGATTTTCGATCCCCAATTTGTATTTAATGGTTATTTATGCTTAAAATCATGTAATAATATGTAAAAAAGGATTTTGTTTCTATAGTATAGGATATAGATCCATCGTATCCTGAATTATATTAATATAATAAAAATAATATTTTTAATTATATATATTTTTAGAATCATTATTGAAATTTGAACATGTAGAATTGATAACATTGCTTCGTGGAAACAATATATCCTATATACGCATGAGCGAAATTATCATTCATTTAACGGGTGAAAGGGTAAGTAAGTGTATGAAATATTAATTTTCAATAATCAATATAATGTAATATATATCTCATATATTCATAAATTTATCCTTATTACATTCCATGTAAATAATATGTGAAAAATGAATAAGATCACTTCGTGAGGCGGTTGTCCGCCGTACACATGAACGACGTTATCGTATTTTAAACAGAATGAAACATAAAAGGTATATCTGATATAAAAATTACATATGTTTAATAATATCATAAATATTATATACATTTTTTAAATTTGTTATTATATACATACTTATAAGTTCGTGATAGAAAATGAATTACATCGGTTCGTGAGGTGATAGTCTATCGTACCCCCAGTCAACGGTTTTGTTTCCCATTGGATGGATAAGGATATGAATATAGGTCATTCACATAAAAAATATCATCAAATTATATTTAATATACTTATGATATTATATAATTATAGTTTAATAATAATTTAATGATTTGGAAGAGGAAACAAGATAAAAACTATTGTTTACGAACGTTTCCTCTTTTTCAGACAACTTCTTAGGTTTACATCAAAATAATTCCTATTTTATATTTATGATCAAACCAATAACTATAAATATGTACATAAAATTGGTGTTTTACAATTTTTAAAGTCATTATTAACCCTTCTCTTTTTAGTTTAACCCGTTGTAAATAAGTTTTTACCATAATCATGGTAATAAATTTTTACTGTTTTCATTATTCATTTTAGTAAAACAATTATGTTTAATTTATTATATAATTTAAATAATTATCATTTAAAATATGAAATAAATTTTCTGAAATTCGTTTCACAAAAGTGGCAGAATCCAATTTAAAATTATACCGAGATACGTGACAAAAAAGTGTGTTTTCAGAGAGATATGGCTTATAAGTATAAACTATTTTAATATAACAATTAAAGATAAATTTGTTTCCAATAACCTAATATAGATAAATATTAATATAATTGAACTAATTTTATTTGAAAACCAATTTAAAATATAATTTATCATCATGAATTATTTAAATAAAAATGTAGTTTTCAATATAAATCAGTATTTTTCATTATTCATCAAATAATGAAACATTTCATTAAAATCACAAAAAAATCATACTAAGATACTTTTAATATGGTGATTTAAAAAATAAAGTTCATTTTATAAAATATAGTTTCTAAAAGTGGTAAAAATTAATTTTAAATTATGTGTGTAAAGCATGACTAAACCATTATTTAGAAAAAAAATATACGGTTTTTTCATAAAACATATCATTTTCTTTTAAGTTATTCTTATTTTATTACTAATAAATAGACAACCATAATTTTTATAATTTAATTAGTAATTTTCATAACTAATTAATTAATTTCTAGTTTATAATTTTCATTTTAAAATAATAATATTTTAATATAGTATCATGTTTCATTTAAATTGAGTGTTGTGTGTATAGTAAGCTAGTGAAAAGATTAAATTTATTTAAAAAGAAATATATCATAAAGTCTCAAGTGCTTTATTTTCTTATAAGCATGGTGTTTCATGTCACAATTGAACATGATTTCTCTGTTTTAAAATCATAGTGTGTTACATGTGGAAAATTTCATGGTTAGTCTGCAATGTTAAAAAAACTAGGCACTAACCATGTGAAATTCCACTATTAAAAATTACAAACAGATGCATGGTTTATGCATAGTTTCTATTAACTAAACACCAACCATGAAACATGTCCAATTTTCCAAAACACCAATTTTTTTAAGTAAAAATTTGAAAAGATGTAGATTAAATGTAAAATCCATTGAATATATAATTCATAACTAAAAATAACATGGTGGGTGTGACAATTATCCCCATCATATCACTTTATTCCCCCCAATATCCAACTCTCTCCTTTATTATCAAATAGGTGAGACAATTGATTATTTAATAAATATTCCCACTACCACATTTCATTGGATTCACTCAAATGTTTTCGTCGGATTCAAACCAACGGGATTGAATTCCCATGAAGCACAATTACTTGGGATTTGAATAAACAAACCGAGTTAAAAGTCGTAGATACATCAGGTTCCAATTTGAGCTCCTCTCAATTTGGAACATGAGAAGTGTTAGGATGGAACTTAATCATTTGAAAAACATAAAATAAATTATAAATTTTTAACTAAGGTAGAAATTAAAATAGATATTAAACTTTCTTGACTGTTTCTATAACCTCTAAAGTGTTCATAAATCATGGGGTGATTTTCCCTTTATTTTCCAACTGTTGGTGTCCTAGACATGGTGAAACCCCTAGAAACACCCAATCACTAACTAAAAAATATGAGGTACAATTATGATGATTGGTGTTAGATTTATAGTGAATTTTAGTTGTTTCCCTACACTGCCAGATAACCTGAAACATCTCAGTCATTTTTTAGGTGAGGCTTGGTCCAACAAAGAAAGTTACACCTACCTTAGTCCAACACAAGCGAGAGAAACATGGGTGACCATACAAAGCTTAAAATTTTTCTCTTTGAATAGATTACTTATATTTTTTTATTATAGTATAATTCATCCAATTATAGATTGACATCTCATAAGCCACAAATATATAAAAATTCATGATGCATATGTTCTTGAATTTGACTTGCTCGCTCAGTCTGGATATCCATTTGGGGATAGTAGGAGGTGGTCACCATCACATGAAATCCCATACCATTCTCTAGGAATCTAAAAAATCATGACATAAAGCAGGGATCCATATTAGATAAAATGGAATAGGGAACACCATACTTCATCATAATCTCATTAACAAAAATATTACCAAGATCCTCCACCTTTATAATGCCTCTAATTGGTATAAAGTGAGTGGATTTTTTTATCCAATCAACGATGACCTAAATATAATTATTCCCTTGGGGGTATGAGGTAGTCTAATAATTAAATTCATTGACACATCACCCCACATTCAAGTAGGGATAGGAAGATGTTGAAGTATGTCTGATGGCCTCTAATTCTCATCTTTCACCTGTTGGTTGGTAACGCATAGAGATAAAAAAAATTTACATCCCACCTCATACCTAGACACCAATATAATCTCTTCATATCATGTTAAATTTTTGTGTAAATAGGACATAAAACCTAATGGGATCAATGTAAGTATTCCATTATTTCCTTCCTCACAATCAATGGAACTACACACCAATTTTTGAAGAAAATAAATCCTTTCAAAGAGAGTAACCACTCAGATATGGTCTCCACACCATATATATTTATTTTAATGCACTGTAATTATTTATCCTTCACCTACTATTGAGAGATAATATAAAGGATAAAAGTAGTTAAAAACACCTTATAAAGAAATAAAATCTTACCCTCATATTTTATTAATCGGCACAATTCATCCAATAACCTATATTGTTCCGTTTCATTCAAGTATCTTTGAGATCCTAAGATGAAAGATTCTGGGTAAGGGAATTAGTGTTGAAATTTTTTCTACCAAGGGTGTAATAAGGATCAAAGTAAAAAAAAATTGAGATACTTCCCCCACTACCTCTAACTAAAGTTTAGATATTTCTGAGAAAAAAAAACATAAGGCTTTTATGGTCAGTATAGAACATTAATTTCTTATCAAATAAATAGTGACTCCAACATGTAAGAATGTTCATCACATGTATCAACTCTAAATAATTAGTGTTTTAATTCAAATCTTAGATTAAGATATTATTTAATCCATAAACTACCACATGTTCATCCTATATTTGTACACACCCCAAACCCACACCTAAGGAATCATGAAAAACACATTTCCTTGATTGGTCTATGGAAAAAAAAGATAGTGGTTAATTTAAAATGATGATTTTATGTTTCAAGGAATATTTTCACTCTATTATTTATAAAAAATTCACTCCCTTCTGAGTGATCATGGTCAAAGGGGATTAAAGCATTGATAATTATCTGATGAAACAATGATAATAACAATTTATTCCTAAGAATCTTAATATCTCAAAGACATTTTTTGGATCCTCCAAATATATAAAGGCCTTCACCATAATATGTTAAATATAAATTCCCTATATATACACTACATGTACTATAAACCTAACTTCTTAGATTCAAAAGATACATTTGGATAACTTTTTAGAGAGGTGGTACTCACATAGATTCCCAAGAATGATTCCCAAATGTCACACATGATCCTATTCGGTGTTTTAGTAGAACATGACTTCATATACTAACACCATAAAAATATAATTACTACTGAAATATATATATTTTTCAAATACATAAACATAGAGGAAGAATTAGTTAGGTTGAATAGAACCATGAGATACTTAAAGTTCAAAAATCCATCCTGGGAACATCAAATTCCTTCGCCTAGAGTTGGTGGTAACCTAACCAGAGATAAACTTTTGAATACCACCTTTCACTATTTAGCTAATCAAATAATTGATAAATATGGAAAAGGGGTAATTATTCTTAATAGTGACACATTTTAACATCCAATAATTAATACATAATCATATGGTTTAATAATCCATTTTTGTAAAATGAACAAGTACATCCCATAGGAACATGTTGGGGTGAATAAATCTATAAGTCTCTAAATAATCTATTTGAATATTAATATATATCAACTAAATTATAAATATATGATATAAAGGTAGTGATATCATATTTATTAATTAAAATAAATCAATATAAAACTTTTCTTCCCACTCTAGGGGTTACCTTGAGAAGTCATCAGGAAACACATCAGGAAACTCTTGAACCATAAAAGTTAAGTCACTACCAAAACATTGTTCTTCTTATTATAGGAAAAGGGTAGATATCTGGTATAAAATCTAACCAACTTGAGGAAGTGGTGTCCCTAACTGGATTGAACAAGGATCCCACTCCCATTAGAATAAATGGGCATTATCATCAAGGGTAAGTGAAAGATACTCTCTAGTGATAACAATTTATATGATCCTTTAAATATATCATCCCATCCAAACCAAATATTATATCAAATATATCCATATTGTGGATGATAAAATCCCAAGATAACTCCACCTTGGAAAAATAGATAACATAACAATGGTACTAAAGTACATGTGCCAATTTTTCCAATAGGATTCAATATCTCCACAACATAGGGCATGATATCAATAGAAATACTTTTCAAATTCACTATATGAGAAGAAAAAAATGATTGAGAAGAACCATTATAAAATAAATAGACAACCATGTATGATGTAATGATCACGGTACCTCTTATTGTCGCTACTCTCATATCAAATTCTATTAAATATTTCTACATATCATGATTCATTCTCAAACCGAGTTTGGGGTATTCTACTAGCTTGGGTCAAATTCCTCAACTAAATTTTCATATATGATGACCCACTTTGGCCTCTCTAGCCTCAAAAGGAAGACCCTAAAGATTTCAATACATCTAACAGGTCCTGATAACAACATGGAGGACAGGAACTATTGTTTCTTCTTTTCAGAATATTTAACCTAAAATAACAATATAGGTTGTAAAGAACTGGAATTTCCATGTAATTTTTTTAATTATATGGGAATGTTAAGAGTCCGCGAAAATTGACAGCGCGTGATTTCAAGGCCTAGTGTGCCCAGAATGAATTTCTAAACCTTTTTTCAGGTACGTTCAGTAAACGTGTGAACGGGTATTTGTAACTTGGGAACAGGTGCTCAGAATTAAAATCTGAGGACACCGTTGAACTCATAGTTCCGGTATTCTATTAAGGATACCATCACCTCGACCGTAGTAGGTCGAGGGTGGAAGTTAGATTTTCACTTTTTTGTGGAAGAATAGAAAAATTAAAATATTTAACATTTTTATTTTTCTGGTAACCTCCTTTTGATTTATGAGGTGGGGACCACAAGAGCTTTAATCCTCCCAATTTGAAGTCAATGGTGGGGAACACCCAAACCCTTCATTAATGTGGGGGAGGACCCTTATACTTCACCAATTAATTTTGCCAACTCTCCAATTAATTATTAGTTCCATTTAATTGAGCCATTTAATTATTGTGCCAACCTAAATTAATTTTATAAACCTATTTTAATTTAAGTTATCATTTCACCTCTTTGTTTTTGGGGTAATCATTAGAAAAGGTTGTTCTTGGAGGAGCCTATTGAGGAAGAACAGTTCTCGCCAAGGATGAACCAAAGAACGGAGGATCATCAAACAAGTGGCGTCATTGGAGGAGGCTTGCTTCGGGATCGAAATACGCCAATCTGTATTCAACAATGGACAATCTCCAACGAAACCATCGAGGTGAGGGTGTGTTTTTTATTTACCTTTGCAAATTTTATTTTATGTTGAACCTCTCTCCATGAGCTTCTTTCTACCGCTCTAACGTGGAGGGTGCGGGCCAAACAAACATGGACTGAAATCTCCACAACCTTTGTGGTTTTGATGCGATCATTACGATGGAGGAGGACGGCTACTGGTGCCGACGATTAGCATCAGTGGGACGCGGGAGCGGTGGCCGGCACCACATCATCCACAAAGACGGTGGTACTGCAACCATGCCTCCAGAGAAGGGCCACGTCCCATCGGCCACGGGGGAGCAAGGGCAGTGGCTGACCGCACGAAGGGGCGGCAGCGCGCGCCCGCGCCGCCCAACGAAGAAGAGCCGCGACCTTGTGCCACGGTGGAAAGGGGAGGGCATTCGTCTCGCTGTCGTCCATCAGTGATGGTGCGAAGTGTGACCACGCCACACTGAAGAGGGGTGGTGGCCGACCGGCTAGTAGCGTGCTGACCCAGCCCCCGCGCCGCGGGCCGCCCATCGGGCCGGGCCAGACCTAGCGGGCCGAGCCGAACCCAGTGGGATGGGTTGGACCCAGGGTCGGACCCGGGTTGGGTTGGGTCAACACAAACTGGGTTGGTTCGGCCCAGGTCGGGTCAGGCCAGGTGGGCCCGACTGGGTCGAACCGAACCCAGACCAACTTCGAACCTTTTCGTTCTTTCATCCATACCTTGAGTTACGGGTGTCCGTTTGATGAACCATCTATGGATCCAGAAACCTTGGATCGAGACGGTCCTTTTCTATACCCCACTTTAGTTTTGGGTAAATTTGGGATACGGCCGGGTTGGATCGAGCACAAATTCAACCGGGCCCTTGGGACTAAAAGGCTGATAACTTACAGACCGGACGTCTGATTGACGCACAGTCTGTTGCGTTGAGACCCCTATTATATGGAAGTCCTTTGGGATACTTCTTAGTGGTAATTTGTGGTGGTTGGAGTATTATACCTACGGATTGAGGAGCGGACCATCCCAGAATCAAGCAAGCTTAGTGCGGGAACCCTGTAGCTGGCTGTAACATGAGAAAAGAATCCTATGTGGGTCTGTGCTTTAGGATCCTATGTGGGTATGTACTTTGGGATCCTATGTGGGTCTTTGCTTTGGGATCCTACATGGGTCTGTGTTCGAGAGTCTCACTTGGATCGACTCTATGAATTCATGTGGGACTACTCTAGGATCCTACGTTGGTATGCTGTATTAGGATCCTATGTGGGTCTGATGATTTAAGATCCTTCATGGGTCTACCTCTTAACAAAGTAAGATGATTCATTAGTTTTATCTTATCATATTTTCTACCTTACCTAAGTTATATGTGGTGTGATCTGAGTCTTTACCTTTCTGGCGTACCTCTGTGGTACTTACCTTCATGGTGATACCTTTGTGGTATTTCTCTGTGTGGCGTACCTTTATGGTACTTATCTTCATGGTGATACATTTGTGGTATTATTCTATGTGGCGTCCCAATGTGGTACTTACCTTCGTGGTGGTTACCTTCATGGTATTTTTTCCTTCGTGGAACAGTTGTACATTGGCTAAGGGTTAGGTCCTTGTATTGAGATGGATATACTTGATAACATAGGTATATGTATGGGCATATACCTAAGTAGTGTTTTTAGTTACTTACATGAATTTTGGTTTATCCTTTGTGGATTTTGTGGGACATTTGAGGGTCTCAGGGTCCCTACTAAGTATTTTTATACTCACCCCTACATGGGCTACGCCCGCACCTTGTTGTGTTTTGTGAAGATGATGGACGGCGCTGACTGAGGACGAGGGTACCAGGATTGGAGGTAGCTTGGAGGTGTACCTTAGATGAGTCTTACTACAGAGGAGACCATTCTAGATCTGTACCTACCCTTCAGGTAAGATCCTTGGTGGGTGTTTACAATAGCTATTTAGTTCACTTGTACTTTCCAGTTTTCTTGTACTTTCTAGTTGGGCTTGTATTCTGGCCCCTTTCAATTACTGTACACACTCTTTTTACTATTCAGTTTACTCGTTTTCGTATCTTGTTGTGTTCTTAGTTGCGTAAGTTTATAGGTTATAAAGGCAATGCCTTCCCAGTTTTAGGAAATACGCCTTCGGTGGTAGTCGCCAGCCCCTAGCCTATGGAAGGCGGGCTTGGGGTAGTCACAGAACGGTCCTCGGGGGATGGTTCGTGATAAATTGGTATCAAATGAGTGGGTTATACCATATAACATTGGAATCTAGTCATTTAATAGCAACAGTTTTATGTTTTACGAGTGTGGTTATCAGTTTAGGGAATCCATTGTTGGTGTGGCGGCCGACGTATCCATACACCAGAACATTGACTTCTGATTTTTGAGTCAGTGCATGAAAACACTGATTGCGTGTCTGTTTTGAAAAGTTTTCTTTGTGAATTCCTTCAGTAAACTCACCAGGTATAACTTATGGACCATGTAACACCTTTTTCTTTTTAGGATGCCTCCACATAGACATCCAGCTAGGGTTCCTGGTATAGTACGCGAGGATAGGTCGCCAAGTGACGAGGCCTCGGTGCAGGACCCTTTATCAGTATTGGCACCAGCGGAGGCACCAGTGATACCATTACCCATTAGTCCACCGATGACACTAGCCTCAGTAGCATAGGGTTCATGCCACAAGAGAGCACTGAACGAGTTCCAACTCTAAAGGCCACTAAGGTTCAGGGGCGAGATAGACCCACAGGCAGATAAGGATTGACTAGAGTCCATGGTGAGAGTCCTCTGACTGGTAGGGACACCAGTTGATCTCATGGTGATCCTTACAGCCAGTCTTCTATAGGCCGCAGCAGGCAGATGGTGGAGCTTGATTCTCTAGGTTCATGACGAGGTGACACTTCTCTGGGCAGACTTTGAGAGCCTATTTCGGGCAGATTTTGTCCTAGAGACCCATCGTGTAGTGCACATTCAGTAGCTTCTTCGTCTGCAGTAGGGCAGCATGACTGTGGCTCAGTACTCAGTGAGGTTCACCGACCTCTCACGCTTCTCCACTGATATGGTGTGGGGACCATTCTTTGGTGAACAGACCTTCTAGCAGGGACTCATGTGAGAGATCAATGCTTCGATGATTTCTCTCAGCATCCCGACACAGGCAGGTGTGTTAGAGAGATCCCTCTTAGTGGAGATTTTTCTTACTGAGCAGTCGCCAGCAGTGAGACCCACCACTGGGAATCACGTAATGGAGTCTTCTATAGCTGGCAGTAGACCGATGTCATAGAGTTCCAAGAAAACTAGACCTATAGGTGGATGACCACAGGATTCAGAGTCCGTTGTGCGGGGAACCGGAGATAGAGCCAGTCATGCGAGGAGCAGGCATTGTTACACATGTGGCGGGCAGGGTCACATGGCTCATGAATGTTCGACCTACCATACGGATGATCATCAGCTCATCGAAATAAAGCACAGGAAGAGACATAGGTTCGACCAAGGAGGTCCGCAGGGAGAAAGAGGATGTGGTAGAGGAGTTGTTCATGCAACTGTCGGTGGGTGACGATTCGAGATGTTACCGCCACCACCACCAGGTGGTCCAACCCGACCATAGGGAGCAGGTGGATAGGGGTGAGCTCAAATCTAGGAAGTTGATTCCTACGACCATGGTGCTTCGGAGATGATATGTGGTATGATATGTTTTTACTCCACCTTAGCTGAAGTACTTATAGACATATGTGCCAGTCATTATTTTATTTCCACTACCCTCATTCAGAGCTCAGAGATTCCGACTGAGCTGTTGGATCAATCCTTATGTCTAGAGACTTCTACAGGAGCGGATTCGATGATTACGCACTAGTTTCAACAGTGTAAGCTTACTCTAGGAGGTGAGATCTTCGGCTGGGATCTACTAGTAGTGGCGTCGAGGCCATACGATGTCATCTTGGGTATGGATTGGTTATCTACAGTCCATGCCCAGATCGACTGTATTAGGCACAAAGTGCGGTGTGTCCGCACTGATGGGACTAGGTTTACCTTCACTAATGAGAAGGGAGACTTTGCAGCACATGATGTACTTACCTGGAGGAGAGTACAGCTGATCACTCATCAGTCGGATAGCCTTACCCTCAGAGCGGTTGATGTGGAGAGTCCAAGTAATCCTATAGTGGTGTACCAGTATGTGAATGTCTTCCCTGAGGATGTTTTGGGTCTACATCCATGCAGAGAGGTGGAATTTTATATTGACTTGGACCCCAGGACGACACTGATATCTACACCAGCATATCGGATGGCTCTCATGGAGCTTCATGAGATGTGGGTATAGCTAGAGGACTTGCAGTTGAAGGGGTTCATCTAGCCTAGTGTTTCTCCTTGGGTAGCCCCGATTTTGTTCTCCAAGAAGGTGGATGGGAGATTGAGACTTTGTTTTGACTATCGGCGCTTGAACCAGGTGACCGTGAAGAACAAGTACCCAATCCTGAGGACTAGGGACCTCTTTGATTAGATGAAGGGAGCACAGTGGTTCTCGAAGATAGACCTCAGATCAGGCTATCACCAACTCAGAGTGCGAGATGAGGATGTGCAGAAGATGGCTTTCAGATGTCAGTACGACCACTACGAGTTCTTGGTTATGCCATTCGGCATGACCAACGCTCCAGTAGTGTTCATGGGACTCATGTCGTCCTAGATCAGAGCCAAATCACATCATTTCTGTGACGTGACCGTGGTGTGACCGCATTGTGACCGTGGCGTGACCATGGCGTGACCGCGGCGTGACCGCAGCGTGAACGCAGCGTGAAGGCGGAGTGACCGCGGCGTGACCGCGGTGTGACCGCGGCGTGACCACAGTGTGACCGCAGCGTGACCATTGCGTGACCGCGGTGTGACCGCAACGTGTTGTCCCGATCCAGCGACATCCGCGGGGCAGCATCTTCCGGCCAGGATTCCAAATAAATCCTATGTATATGTCCTTCACATTAGATAAACTGATCTTATGGTATAAAAAACATACTCTTGATTCGGGATTGTGGTATGATAAAGATATATATTTTATATTCATTGTTTTTAAAAGTGGTACTAGGTAGTTGAAACTACTGATTGAGAGTCAAATTATCACACCCTAAACTATCACTGTGAGTTTTCACAGATAGCGTACCTCTGTTGGAGGGGTTTTATTATAAAATCATGACTTTATTTATCAAATGAAACAATTATATTAAAGAACACTTATTCAGGATATGCAATTCAATATAATTAGGCAAAATTAAGAAAGAATATAAATTCAATTTAATGAATTCTTAAATTAAAGAGGCTACGAGAGGGACTCTACCTCAAGGTGGAACCAAGCCGTCCACTTCGGCTATTGGATATTTCTAACAAAAATCTGATTCTCCTTCACTAGGTATACGCACCTTCACACACATGCAAGGACACATAGCCCTTATACACACACCTATATGGCCATGAGCATCTGCAAGGGGATCCTTGCACATATGATTATATTCATATATCAGTATTCACTCACCTGCGTATGCATTTATATATATATTCATGGGTACACCTAGCCCCATACATGCATAATCACTACCATGGGTGACTATACACATAATGGGGGAACCCACGTACATATACTTACTTACCTATGCACACGTAGGCGAGTCACCCTGTAGAGACCCGAAGCATGACGTACATAGATATCACATTACTTTTGCGGAATACTTAGTACATTACAAAAACACACACACAAGGACCGTAATAGTTTAGTGTCTCTGGAAACTCGGAATGTAATCTTCAAATCATGGTGAAAGATCTTCAACATCTCCCATAAATATCTTCCCTTTTTTTCTTACCTAAAACCTTTCTTTATATCCTGGGGAAAAGAAAACATAAAATGGTGAGCTCAAATTCTCAGTAAGGGTAAACAAAAGAAATATCAATCACATCATATTCATAAGAACATATCTTTTGGAAATCTTAACCTGTAAAAGAGATCATAATTTCATAACATGGTATAAATCATAGTAGTGAAATATAATCCCAATAATCATAACTTAAAACATGAAACTTTGTGCCATACACACATAATCATAGAGAATCATTTCTTATTAGTCAAGACTCATTTCCAAGACTATCTTAGTGGACAAAGTCCCTTTCTGAACCGAGTTCACTCCTCGTTTCAGTCCTGTTTCACTAAACCGGTATAACCTACCGTTCCAGCCATGTCTATCTCATGAGATATAAAATCTTTACCCAATGCATTGGAGTGATATATAGGTCCCACCCATCTCATAATGATACCATTCTGATGTGTTCCACAAAATCATAAATCATACATCATTGCATAACCCATGTAATAAAAATGGGAATCTTAAACATCGTGACATCATCAAAAAATTCATATAAGATAAAGGAATTAATAAAAATAATTCCATCACAACATAATCAAATCAATGTAATAATAGGGATATAAACAGAACCCTATATTATCTTAGATGTAAAATAATTCTGATAAAACACTTGAACTCTATTCTCGAGGAAAATATCCTTTCAAATTCAAAAAACATTTTCCTTTATTAACATTTCATACAAATTTAAACTAAGAGAAGTTGATTAAAAATAAACTTGAAAACTTGTAAAGTAAGCTTCTTGGAAATAATTTTTTAAAAATCCATTCATGTCATATAAGTTAAAAAAACATTCTTTTCGTACTTTTGTCGGAAAAGTCAAAAAGTACTTCGTACGAAAAACGACAAAAGATTCCTTTCATATCTTTTACTAAAAACTCACTGTAGGGTAAAATTGGATTTAAACAATTGTAGGTGGATGGAAACAATATTAAATATTGAGGAAACATGGATGTGGATGATAAAATACACCCCAATAAATACCAAAGTATAAACAATCTCGGATAAAAAAATGAGATTGTGATATTTTCCCTTACCTTAGGTCTGATTTGCTTCGTAAGTGTCTGAACCTCCTGTATAATAATTTAAATAATGTTATTGACTTATTCCATAATCAAACTTATTTTTATGATATCATATATGGTCATATTCTTAGCTTCTTATTGGTAATATTTCATTATTACTTGTTATTCGGGTGTTTATTAACTTTGTGTTCTTATGCGTGTTTTGTCGAATAAATTATTATTTTTCTTTTTAGGTTATAGATACCTCATTTCCAGAATGGTCTTAGGGTAATATATATCATATTAATTCATTAAATTCATTTATATAATCATTATTCAATGAATATCATGCAGAACGAGTCGCATCACATCGTGGAGACGGAATTCCGTACGTACGCACGAGCGATGATATCGTTCCCATGATTGTGGAATTGTATTGGAGTATATATATACTATTTCAGAATAAATACCACTTTAAAATAATCATATATAGTTATTATTTACACCATTATACCCATCCAAGTAATGTGGTGGTGGAAAATAGATTACACCACGGCGTGGAGACGGTATTCTGTACGTACGCACGCGCGGTGATTTCATTTTCCTTAGGATGGATAGATGGTGAAATAGTGTCGTTTCATACATATAATAACATATAAGTATATGAGTGATACTGATGTTATTACTTCATGATGAAACAACTAAAGAAGAAGAAGTGGAAGAAGAAATAAAGATGAAAGAATCGGTAACGGGCATTACCTCTTCTTTGAAGTGCCTCTTTGATTCCTCTTCTTAGGGCACTAAAATTGGTCTTTGAAGAAGACCAGGACCACTAGGATGTTTCTAGGGAAGTGGAGAAGATAATTTTTCCGGGGTTGGCCGAGCTTGAAGGCTCAATGTGGTGTGAGGAAGAGAGGGATGAGGTGCCCTTTTATAAGGGAGGAGAGGGGCACCTTTGGAATAACAAAAAATATTATTTTATTATAAAGTCAAATTCGGTTTTTAATAGCTCGAAATTGAGTTATCTAGAAGATAAGGTGGGTATGGGTCGAAATACTATCATCCAATAGAATTTTTACAAGTTTAGTTTACTATTTTAACCTTATCATTTAGTTTTAACTTTAAGTTAGATAATTTTACTTTTACCGTGTCTTTTTGTGTTCTTACTCTATAAGGTTAATAAACTTACTATAACAAGCCAAACGAACCCCAAGTTGTTTATTATTAATATATATAACCTTATCTGAGTCATTGTGCCGAACCTTAGATTTTTAGGAATATAATAACAATTAATAATATAATATTTGTTTTAAAAACTATTTTATCTCAATTTTGACACTATTTGGTAATTGATTTTTGTGAAAATCATAACAGAATGATTAGTTCGAAAAAAGTTAATTAAAGCAATACTAACATGTCATATTAACCTGGAAAATTAGTGGAATTCATTAAAAGTCTCAAATTACATTTATTTGGGTATTTATAACATCAATTATGCCAATATTTCATTAATAAGATAATTGTTGCATCATCGTTGTGTCATAAATAAATTAAATTATTTAATGTATAAAAATTACAAATAAAATATCATTATGTTGGAAATATTTTTATATTTCTAATTAATATTTATAGTCGAATATATCTTATGTATAACCCTATATTAAAAATGATTTACTTATTAAACTTTGATTTTAACTATTTTAACCCTTCTTTAAATAAATTAATAATAAATGTCCTAATCTAATCCAAGTGGGCTTAAATGGTCATATTTTATTCCTAAGTTTGTTTTTGGTCGAATTACACTTATCCAATGGAATTAGGACATGTGTTAGGGTAATAATAATTTCATTTTTACCATTAATTACCCTATTTACTTTTAACCGTGGTAAAAAAAAGTAAAAAGTTACTATTCACCAAAAATTATTTTCATCTCATTGAATCACATTTTAGTCCTTCATATTAATCGTGTCTCTAGGATTTTTCAAAATTCCAATCACAGAAGCGGTAAAATTAAGTTTTATGAAAAATTCAGTTTTTAACTACCACTTAGTGGTTTCACTATTCATCAAAAAAAATGAACGTTTCCAGAAAAATACAAAAAATTAGGCCTAAGCTATATTGGATATTGTGAATTAAAAAATGATGTCTATTTTACCAAATTCAAAACATATCAGTTACATTAATTAATTTAAAAATTAATTCTCGTCGTCAAAACAAGTAGCGTGTTTTTAAGAGATAATAACAATCAAAAGATTGACACTTGTTTATGTCTGGTTTAAATGTGATATTACATCCAATGACAAACATTGTATTAAATTGTAAAAATATATTCTAAATATACTTTAAAACCACTCAAATTAATAATTTATCACCATTAATTATTTTTATTAAAAAAGTTGTTTTTAATTAAAATTTAGTAATTTTCACTATTCATCAGAATATGAAAGTTATCCGAAAAGTACCAAAATATCACCCTAATCTAATTTCGATATTCCGAATCCAAAAATGAAGTCCATTTTGGGAGATAAAATTTCTAAAATTTTAAAAGGTGGTTATTACTATTCAAAATGGCTATTTTTAATAATATTTTAATAGCATATCGTTGTTTAGTGAAACTCGGTATTGCGTACTACACACGCTATCGAGGAAGGTCATGATTGTGTGTAATGCAAGGCGAATCAAAGATGCATTTTGTTCAAGATCCTTTTGTTGTAGCGTACAACAGAATACATTAATGAAATTAAAAAGAATATTTTTCATAAAATATCGGGGTGTTACATTCTACCCCCCTTAAAATGAATTTCGCCCTCGAAACTCGTCGGGGTTATAAATGGTTTACTACTCGAATGTTTCTTTAATAGAAACCCACATTGTAAAAAGGAATACCAAAACCAATATTTAAAAATAAAATTATGAAATTTAACGGTTACCCAAATAAACTAATCACTGGGTTTCCACATAGGTGAAAATATGGATATGGAAGAGAAATCTAACCACCATGTTCTGATGGAGAGTGGTAGAGAACATGGCTATGGAAAAGCCAGCAATCACAAAGCCATAAATTTGTGACGATCTAAGGTACCATCTGATTCATCAGATATAAGAGCATTAGGACAACATTTTTGGTTTTCAAGATCATTACCCTAAAGTTGATGAAATTGGAATTAGAAGAAATACTTTCGTTATTTAGGTATAGTCTCACCGTTGGTCGTTCTTTGGACAATTTCCAATTCATCTATTAAATAAATGAAGTTGAATTTGTCATTCGTGATGTGTTAGCAGATCATGTGATAGAATGATGGGTCATTCCATCTGTCTCAAACAAAAGGTTAGAAAAGTTATCAAAAAAAATACATAAGTCCATCTATATTGAGATTAATCATATATGGTTCCTAAAATGGACTTATACTTCATATATCATACTGCATAATATAATAAAACTAGTTTCTACTAAACAGGGACTTCCTGTAGGCCAGTGGTAGGCGATAAAGGCCAGTCGCACTTCAGTTGTGGGTTCGATTCCCACAGCCTTGTCTGACGCGATGGGCTGTCACCTATCCTGCAGGTTTTCCTTTTTCTAAAACTATATTACTATAACATCCCATCAATAATATCGAAAAAACTTCTATCCTTAAACAATACTAACTTATGTCCAACATAATCCATTCCAATCTTAAGGCTTATCCATAATGCTGCAGTCCACTCTCATAATATAGTGAAAACGATTACCAGAGATTTAATACCATCGTTGATCCCCATATATCATAAGATATGTCTTTTTGGTCACATTACAAACATTCAAAGGCCTTAATCATGTATTCTATTGAATACCCATTGAACCTTAGTGAAAACATGAATTCAGTTAAAATTTAACACTTTCTACATACCAAAATTCTCCAAATTCTATATACTCAAACCATGATATAACCTTCTCCTTATATCAGTCATGAGCTCATGAATACTATCAAACATTTCATTTTCTCATTTTCCCTTCATTATGCGCATATCATCTACATTTCAAAAATATCTGAATAACCTTTCATGGATACTGGTACCATTAATTTTACACTTTCAAAACTCAAGGAAAGACAATAGTGTAACAATCCTTAGATGTCTCTTTATTCCATAGTACCAGGAGATTACTTATACAACATTACACTTGATAAACATGTAATCATTCCACTACCTTCTTAAAACATTGACCGAGCTTCAACAATTCTTTCATCTCACATATCATTTGTAGTCTCTTCATCATCAACAACATAAATACTACCCATACGACCGTACTGATTCTCTTCATGAGACTTTCCCTTAGGGCATTGGTTTTCATAATGCCCGTACATTCCACATTTAAAACATTTAACCATTGTTGATGTTGTAGCAATACCATTATCCTCATCTATGGTGTTAACTGAACCTTTTCCTCTACACTTACTGGCTTTGTGTCCTTCTTTTCCACACCCAAAGCATCTTCCAGATCCTTTGAAACATTCTCCTAGATGCCTCTTCCCACAGGATTTACATGAGGGAAATTGAACTTTCTTTCCTCTATGATCATCATGAAACTCCATCTTTCTCTTATTAGCCGAGTTAGGAAACTTACCAAATTTGAGTTTATTGATCATATTATGAGATTTCTGATTCAGCATAATAATGATGTTTGGACTTCCAAATCCCATTTAATTTGGTTTCTCATGAATAATATCATTCCATTATCCATCATATCCTCCATTATCATGAATCTTCTTGTTTCCAGCCATTTTCTAAAACCCAAAAAGAATAGTGTGAGAGGTAAAAGTCGTGCTAGGGAAAACAACATAGTAAAGGGGGAGTTCCCTCAATATCTAACATCTTAGGTTAAATTCTAAGATCGTTACCGTAGTTCTAGGACTATATCCTATACATATACATATCCTTGGGGACATCCCTATACATACCATAGAAATATATCTAGGGATCTCACTAACGTTTTCGCATCCTAGTTTCCAAAGGTTGACTAAACCTTTCCTCTGATACCAACTGTAGAGACCCGAAGCTTGACGTACATAGATATCACATTACTTTTGCGGAATACTTAGTACATTACAAAAACACACACACAAGGACCTTAATAGTTTAGTGTCTTTGGAAACTCGGAACGTAATCTTCTAATCATGGTGAAAGATCTTCAACATCTCCCATAAATATCTTCCCTTTTTTTCTTACCTAAAACCTTTATTTATATCCTAGGGAAAAGAAAACATAAAAGGGTGAGCTCAAATTCTCAGTAAGGGTAAAAAAAGAAATATCAATCACATCATATTCATGAGAACATATCTTTTGGAAATCTTAACCTGCAAAAGAGATCATAATTTCATAACATGGGATAAATCATAGTAGTGAAATGTAATCCCAATAATCATAACATAAAACATGAAACTTTGTGGCATACACACATAATCATAGATAATCATTTCTTATTAGTCAAAAATCATTGCCAAGACTATGTTAGTGGACAAAGTCCCTTTCTGAACCGAGTTCACTCCTCGTTTCAGTCATGTTTCACTGAACCGGTATAACCTACCGTTCCAGCCATGTTAATCTCATGAGATATAAAATCTTTACCCAATTCATTGGAGGGAGATATAGGTCCCACCCATCTCATAATTATACCATTCTCATGTGTGCCACAAAATCATAAATCATACATCATTGCATAACCCATGTAATAAAAATGGGAATCCTAAACATCGTGACATCATCAAACAATTCATATAAGATAAAGGAATTCATAAAAATAAATCCATCACAACATAATCAAATCAATGTAATAATAGGGATATAAACAGAACCCTATATTATCTTAGATGGAAAATAATTTTGATAAAATACTTGAACTCTATTCTCGAGGAAAATATCCTTTCAAATTCAAAAAACATTTTCCTTTATTAACATTTCATACAAATTTAAACTAAGAGAAGTTGATTAAAAATAAACATGAAAACTTGTAAAGGAATCTTCTTGGAAATAATGTTTTAAAAATACATTCGTGCCGTATAAGTTAAAAAACATTCTTTTCGTACTTTTGTCGGAAAAGTCAAAAAGTACTTCGTATGAAAAACGACAAAATATTCCTTTCATATCTTTTACTAAAAACTCACCGAAGGGTAAAATTTGATTTAAACAATTGTAGGTGGATGTAAACAATATTACATATTGAGGAAACATGGATGTGGATGATAAAATACACCCCAGTAAATACCAAAGTATAAACAATCTCGGATAAAAAAAATGAGATTGTGATATTTTTCCTTACCTTCAGTCCGATTTGCTTCGTAAGTGTCTGAACCTCCTGTATAATGATTTAAATAATGTTATTGACTTATTCAAAAATCATACTTATTTTTATGATATCATATATGTTCATATTATTAGCTTCTTATTGGTAATATTTCATTATTACTTGTTATTCGGGCGTTTATTACCTTTTTGTTCTTATGCGTGTTTTGTCGAATAAATTCTTATTTTTCTTTTTAGGTTATAGATACCTAATTTCCAGAATATTATTAGGGTAATATGTATCATATTAATTCATTAAATGCATTTATATAATCATTATTCAATGAAGATCATGTAGAACGAGTCGCATCACATCGTGGAGACGGTATTCTGTACGTACGCACGAGCGATGATATCGTTCCCATGATTGTGGAATTGTATTGGAGTATATATATACTATTTCAGAATCAATATCACTTTAAAATAATCATATATAGTTATTATTTACACCATTATACCCATCCAAGTAAGGTGGTGGTGGAAAATAGATTACACCACGGCGTGGAGACGGTATTCTGTACGTACGCAAGCGCAGTGATTTCATTTTCCGTAGGATTGATAGATGGTGAAATAGGGTTGTTTCATACTTATAATAAAATATCAGTATATGAGTGATACTGATGTTATTACTTCATGATGAAACAACTAAAGAAGAAGAAGTGGAAGAAGAAATAAAGATGAAAGAATCGGTAACGGGCATTACCTCTTCATTGAAGCGCCTCTTTGAGTCCTCTTCTTAGGGAACTAAAATTGGTCTTTGAAGAAGACCAGGACCACTAGGATGTTTCTAGAGAAGTGGAGAAGGGAATTTGGCAGGGTTTGGCCGAGCTTGAAGGCTCAATGTGGTGTGAGGAAGAGAGGGATGAGGTTCCCTTTTATAAGGGATGAGAGGGGCACCTTTGGAATAACTAAAAATATTATTTTATTATAAAGTCAAATTCGGTTTTTTATAGCTCCAAATTGAGTTATTTAGAAGCTAAGGTGGGGATGGTTCTAAATCCTATCATCCAATAGAATTTGGACAAGTTTAGTTTACTATTTTGACCTTATCATTTAGTTTTAACTTTAAGTTAGATAATTTTACTTTTACCGTGTCTTTTTGTGTTCTTCCTCTATAAGGTTAATAAACTTACTATAACAAGCCAAAAGAACCCCAAGATGTTTATAATTAATATATATAACCTTATCTAAGTCATTTGGCCTAACCTTAGATTTTTAGGAATATAATAACAATTAATAATATAATATTTGTTTTAAAATTATTTTATGTCCATTTTGACACTATTTGGTAATTGATTTTTGTGAAAATCATAACAGAATGATTAGTTCAAACAAAGTTAATTAAAGAAATACTAACATGTCATATTAACCTGTAAAATTAGTGTAATTCATAAAAAGTCTCAAATTACATTTATTTGGGTATTTATAACATCAATTATGTCAATATTTCATTAATAAGATAATTACTGCATCATCGTTGTGTCATAATTAAGAAAAACTTATTTAATGTCTAAAAATTACAAATAAAATATAATTATGTTGGAAATCTTTTTATCTTTCTAATGAATATTTATAGTCGAATATATCTTATGTATAACCCTATATTAAAAATGATTTACTTATTAAACTTTGATTTTAACTATTTTAACCCTTCTTTAAATAAATGAATAATAAATGTCCTAATCTAATCCAAGTGGGCTTAAATGGTCATATTTTATTCCTAAGGTTGTTTTTGGTCGAATTACACCTATCCAATAGAATTAGGACATGTGTTAGGGTATTAATAATATCATTTTTACCCTTAATTACCCAATTTACTTTTAACGGTGGTAAAAAAAATTAAAAAGTTACTATTCACCAAAAATTATTTTCATATCATTGAACCACATTTTAGTCCTTGATATTAACCGTGTCTCTTGGATTTTATAAATTCCAATCACAGAAGCGGTAAAATTAAGTTTTATGAAAAATTCAGTTTTTTAACTACCACTTAGTGGTTTCACTATTCATCAAAAAATGAACGTTTCCAGAAAAATACAAAAAATTAGGCCTAATCTATATTTGATATTATGAATTCAAAAATGATGTCTATTTTACCAAATTCATAACATATCAGTTACATTAATTAATTTAAAAATTAATTCCCGTCTTCAAAACAAGTAGCGTGTTTTTAAGAGATAATAACTATCAAAAGATTGACACTTTTTTATGTCTAGTTTAAATGTGAAATTACATACAATGACCAACATTGTATTAAATTGTAAAAATATATTCTAAATATACTTTAAAACCACTCAAATTAATAATTTATCACTATTAATTATTTTTATTAAAAAAATTGTTTTTAATTAAAATTTATTAATTTTCACTATTCATCAGAATATGAAAGTTATCCGAAAAGTACCAAAATTTTACCCTAAGCTAATTTCGATATTCCGAATCCAAAAATGATGTCCATTTTGAGAGATAAAATTTCTAAAATTTTAAAATGTGGTTATTACTATTCATAACAGCTAGTTTTAATAATATTTTAATAGCATATCATTGTTTAGTGAAACTCGGTATTGCGTACTATACACGCTATCGAGGAAGGTCGTGATTGCGTGTAATGCAAGGCAAGTAAAAGATGCGTCTTGTGCAAGATCCTTTTGGTGTAGCGTACAACAGAATACATTAATGAAATTAAAAAGAATATTTTTCATAAAATATCGGGGTGTTACACACCCTTGACTTGGAGACTCGAAACCAAGGAGCAGGGATCAACGCACTACACAAAGGATATTAAGAACATTAAAACACATTAAGGACGCTACATAACCAGTGAAAAACCAACCAATGGCATTAAATCCTAACCTAGATTGGTAGTGGAGAACCAAATCCATCTGAACCAACAGGAAACGATCCAACTCCCTACCTAAAACATAATATGGAGTAAAAAACACGAAATCCCCAAATACATGAGGTTTGAGAAAAGTAGTAACCATAGAATCTTACATCGGATCAAAGCTGGTGGACTGAATCAATCTGAACTCTTTCTGGCACCCTTCTCAGAATATAACTACCCTCTATCCATAGAAAGCAGTCAAAGATCTAAGTTACCAATTCCATAAAGAAAATAAAATAAAAACTAAATTAAAAAATACATGTCTCCTGTGACTATACCTATCACCACCGAACATATAAGTACCATAGCACCCCATGGGTCAAATCATGGTCCTGCAAGAAAAAGGGAAATAGATCAATGTTTCAAAATGATACTATCAAATAGTAAATTCCTATTAATTAACAATTACTCTTCCTATTAATGGAATATAATCAATTTGGCCCAAGTTTCAACTTAGTTTGGTTTTTTTTGATACAAGGGATGAGGTCTTGTTATTCTTGGTTTTTATGTTTACACTTGAGATATTTATTTAAAAATGATGCATGTATTTTGCATTATTATTTATGGTTTTAGTTATTAGCATGTTTCCATGGGGCCTGTCCACATGAATAATTCTTGGAATGTAGGGTTCATTTGACATTTATGCACTTTAATGTGATCGATGTCACTAAAGATGAGTATTTATATTAAGTAAAATATTCATAATAGGATTGGGCCTTGTAGTGATAGGTGTGGAAATTGTACATCTAGCGTTTTATGAGGAAATACTTATGAGGATGGATTGGAATCTTGGTAGGTTCTTAGAGTGGGATGGTCCCTCTGGGTATATAAAATTTATTATGAAGGGTTTTACTCCATTTAATGATTCAAGAGTTCAACTAAAGAGATGAAGGATGAGATTCTAGTGTGGGTATTGGGTATTTTCAGATAGATTGGAATTATAATGCCAAGAAGCTTGGTGTAATTTAGATTAGGGGTTATTTCATGACTCCAACATACTAAAGAAATTTTCCCACACAATGTTTTAGAAAAACAATTCCATCTCATAGAAGACCCCAAGGCTCCTCTATCTTCCAATGTTTCCTCACACTCACACCTCATGGTATTACAGTATACAAGTGATCTACGTCAACTAGCCAGGATAGCATCACTACCCTCCATCCGTAGAAATATGTAAAATACCTAAGTGGCCAATGCGATAAAGAAAATAAAATAAAAACTAAAAAAAACATACATGTATCCTGTGACTATACATGTCACTGCCCAGTATATAGGAACCACACCACCCCATGGTTCAAATCATGTTCCTCCAAGCAAGGGGGAAATAGTTCCATTTAATAATATCTTCATTTTTCATTATGTTCTTTATATAGCACATTGTTGTAAACACCATACTAGTACACATAGCCATTGAATATGCACCTATGCTATGTTTATTGAGTTGAATATTGTGCACATAACCCTCTTCACTATGGAAAGAACCTCAGAGGGACCACAATCAATGTTTAGTAGTTGATCCTACTCTTGAACCTGGTTGGGCACCAGTCTAGGAACCAAATGGTATACATGGTCATGAGGGTGTAAACCATTTACTTATACTATACTAAGAATAATGGCGTTGGTATCTTTTCTACCAGTAATGGGAATTTCTCAAAGATTTAGTGCCAATCGACTTCAGTTCCTGAGTTAATGGACCCTTAACTATCTATAGATGTCAAGGGGTGTCTTCCATGGGTGTCTTGTGGTGTGTAGTGTATATCTATGATTTTTGTGGTGCTTTCATATTGAGAGAAATTTTTATTTCATATTCAGTTTAATAAATACATTAGTCAATTAGAAAATACACCCATAGTAAATAGAGATATACCCACTTTTGATATAGAATACCATCCAAATAACCAACTCAAAAATCCGAGACTGAAATTTTACTTTACCAATTCCAATTACATAATATATGCAGCACCAACTTATGTTTGATGAACCAATCAATTAAAGGGAATGAAACTCCTCACAATAACCCATAAAATATCATATAGCATCACTCACCTCCAATTAACCCACATCATTGCACATCTTAATTATGATACAACCTTATCACATATAGGTTAAATCAAAACAAGAACAAAAACATATACACATCAAAATAAAAACTAAAAACTGAAATATTAGATAAATATCAATAAAAATAAGGTACTAGTTAAGAAAATACATAATTTAGGATGGTTCGGATAGAGATTCAACCGGAGTTTCAGCAGCTTGGATGGGATGGAGGAAGAGGAAGCCGAAGGAGCTCCTAGATCGCCAAGAGAGGGAGAATTTCTCAAGTTTAGGGCTCTGTATCGCGAATGGGGGAGAGGAGGGTCCATTGTTAATTTGGGGGAAACATTTACCAAAGGTTTTTAAAAACCATTTGTAAAAATTTTTGGGCCACACTTATACCAACGGTTCCTTAAAATCGTTGGTAAAAGGTCCCCTAAGCCAAAGGTTTAAAAAAATCATTGGTAAAGGTTGCTTAGGAATTCATTTACAAATTTTTTTATGAAACTGTTGGTAAAAATCTTCTTTACCAATGTTTTTATTAAACCGTTTGTATGGAAGTGTTGGGAAAAAACCAAATTCCAGTAGTGAGAAAGTAAAGGAAATAAATAGGGCCCAAAAAATCCCACCTTAAAGAGTCTGTAACACAATTAAAACGTGAAAATAAAGGTAATGGGACTACTATCTAAAAGTAGAAGGAACACACCTCAGTCTATCTAGTCTCACTAAGCCCCATCTGGTCCAATTCAACCTAGGAATCTATCAAAAGGTTGATAGTTTGCACAAGACATAGCATGTGTGGTCAAAAAACATGAAGGGGTGAGTATAAATATACTCAGTATGACACCCTTAAACAAAAAACAATATAACAAAGGAAATATATCCATCTATACATGGGTATATTTCTACATCACATATAACAATAATATCCAGATATACTCAACAAAGACACATAGTCTAGTGGTAATACACAACAATAATACACCAATCCTAGGATTCCAGCTCAAAGGATCCATAAAGCTCTCATCCAGGAGAACATACTCTTGAGTATGATAGCACTGATGACATTTGTCCGAGATGTATTTCTCGTCAGGTCTCATCATAAGAAAGAATACCCTAATTGACTGAAGAGATACGATATAATATATGAGGATCACTACCATGGCCATGGAATGATTCCAACAACTTAATCTAGATTAACCTACTAAGTAGAGTATTGTTTCCTTGGTAGTGTTAGTCACATCAATACCAATAAACCCACTTAGGGAATAAAGATGAATAGAGGATCTCACTCTAGGCTTATTGGATGGATTTCAGTGACTCTATCTAGGAAGTACTACTAAAGGGATTGTTTTCCTAAGAGTAGGTAATGATATTGTACTAACCTTCAGGGAAAGGATATGGAGAATGGACCCAAAGGAAACTTTCCCAAGTCACTAAGAACAATGGATCCAATCCATGTTGAAAAGAGTGCACAGCATGTAGATAGGTTACACATCATGTCCCTTGACCCCGGGTCCTACCCATGTAAATGGACCTTGTCTTCATGTTGTGTTCTTGTATTAATACACAACGTATAGGATACCTTTATCGTCTACTTGTGTATTAGTAAATGGATCTAGTCCATTTACCTTTTCATTTGTACTAGTACATGTCTTAGCCCATATACCAGTACATGGATTATCCTATGTACCTGGTCTAGGTCATGTCGTGTGGGGGAGTACATGGCATCTAGGTTGCCCCTATATCTAGCCTATGTTCGTATACCTTATGAAGTACACTCCAAGTTCAAATAAGAAGAACCACATGTCGTTTGATAGGGTTCGCACTCCATGTGATGCTTAACCTTATCCTAAAACCCTATCCACCGCTCAGGGGGGGACACATGTCATGTCATCATGGATTACACGCCGTGTGGATCAGGATTTTCCAGAATCTATGGTTCTTCCTCCGTTTATCATATCTGATTATATAGCCTTCGATTTCGCAGTCACCTTGCCAAGAAAATGGTATATCAAGCCTCATTAAGTCATTACATCACCAAATCATAAATATTTGGACCTCTAATCTGTTTGAAAAACAATATCATCATCGTTCTTTGCTATGCGATGTTGAACATGAAATTGGGTATCAAATTTCATCAAAATCACTTTATTTCCCTCATCACACCTATGTCATGTCATGAAGATCCTGGATCTATGATTTTTGATCATTGTGCCAATAAACAACTGTGAAATGATTGATTTTTTGGTACAACGTAAAACTGTGGGCTAACGAAGAGTTCCCACAATGAACGGTGAATCAGGGGTGAAAAGAATAAGAACAATCTAGAGGAATGGACCTCGATTGATGTTTGTGTCAATATTAGTTTTTTTGGTTATAATGAAAATTGAACAATTAACAACCATGAAGATAAATTCTCTTGAAAAAACCCATAATCATGATCATCCTACATGACAATCAAACCATAGGCTAATCTATTTTTTCATTGGTCCACATTCATCATAAAAATCAAGAATGGGGAATAAAAAGATCAAAACACACACCCGTACTTGATTTGGTTCAATCACTAACTAAAAAAAATGTTTCATTGTCATCTTCATGGGAAATATCTGTCGAATCTGAGGTGCATTGATCATCGATCCACGATCTATCATCATTCACCTTAAAGGATTCTCCAAAGCTCTCTCTCTCCAATAATTCTAAAGATGTTCCAGGGTTATGAGTTTAACCCTATAATTTTTACATAATTGCCTTTATAAATGATAATGAGTCATTGAATCAAGAAATTGAAATAAAATAATTTATTTTAATAATTTTATTCATTTCTACACCCACGACAAATTTTCCAAAAATGACATGCGCCAACTAATTTTAAGTTGTTCCTAGGGTAAAAACCACATTCTAAACTCAATTATGCCATTGTATTTCTAATCCAAGCATCTATTTATAATTTATTTCACTTTTTCAAGAAAACTACTCATGTGTACTATTAAATATATCCAATAAATTTCAAACATTTATTCCTAGCACATCGGGCCTCAGAATCACATGTCATCTCAATGCCTGGTCACAAAAATAATCCATATAATATCCAAAAATAATACATGGAAAATCTGAGGCATTACAATATTCCTTGAAAATGAAATTTCCATGGATTATAGATCATGTTGGATATATTATCTTTGAGAAGAATATGATAAATTAATATGAGAAAAGTTATCCATATGATTATCTTAAGAATAATATTATCGAAAAATTCAATTGGATAAAGTTATACTAATTTTTGAAAATTGGAGTGTTGTTCTTCATATTATTCAAAGGCGTGTGTTGATAATTGTAGAAAATTTTTCTATATAATTTTGATATTCTTTTTAGTTATTGAAAACTCTTATATATAGGTTAAAGGGGTTATGATATTAGTTTAAGTGAATTATAGAATTTAATCTATGTGTATGAAATTGTAAATTATAAATAATTAAATTTGGTTGGGCATGTAAGACATTGAGGATCTCATATGAATTCACTTTCATATATGAATTTCTTGTTCCATGTGAAATTAAGTTGAGGTAACAAAATGGAAAACTAATTACCGAGTATGAATTTCTCATGCCTCATAAATAATTTTAAGTCCATGTATGACTTTCACATAGAGAACGTGATAATGTGAGATATGTGCATGTATGACTTTTCATTGTCTGGCTTCAATTATAAAACTTTATATCTGATCTAGTAAAACTTTGGATGTGGAATATGAATTCACATTAACCATGTCAAGTTCCATGTAAAATGTATCAGTGTGTAAGATATATTTGTGTGTATGATATTTATGTTCACCCGTATGATATTTGAGTGTGTGTTTGATATTTGATCCAACAATTAAGATATATTACTTTGATACTGATAAGAATCTAGAATTTGAAATAATGTGGATAAAAAATAAATTTAGATAATGATTGTGTTGATGTTTAAGGATTCATATGTCATGATCAACCGCATGATAATGATCCTAGATGATATTGAAGGGAGGCCATCCAAGGAATATTCTTTGATACATAAATGAGTTCCATGACCACAAACATAAATTTCATATTTCCATGAATACATGAATGAAATTAAAAGCCTTATCTCACTAGGAAGAGATCTTGGTTCAATCCGTTAGTTGTAATAAATCGTTCATCTTATTTGGAAAAAGTTTCCCCATTTCTAGAAAAATTTACATCATTGAGAGTTTTGGTATCAAAGAAGGGTCCTTTCCTTTTACTTACCTGGGAGTTCCTATCTTTTGGGGTAGGCCTAGATCTTTTTATTTTAATGATATCTCTGATCAAATCATAATCAGATTTTTTCCTGGAAACGGAAATATCTTTCTATGGCTGGTAGGATCTGCCTGGTGAGAGCTTCTATTTTCTCCAAAATGGTTTATTCGCTGATGATTTAAAGATGGTATGTCAGTCTCGTTAAGAAAATAAATACCTACATTAAGAACTTTGTGTGGATTGGGAGTATCCTTGATAGGATGCTTGTCATTGTTCCCTGGTCTACCTGCTGCAAACCCCTCAATAAAGGAGGGCTTGGAATAAAAAACATCAATCTTTTTAATGAAGCCCTCAAAGCCAGACTCACATGGAATTTAATAAACAACTAAGCTGACTATATTTTCTTTCTTAAAAATTTTTTCCTGGAAAAGCTCAAAACCTATAATTTGAGTTATGTTAATTCTTCCCTCTGGATGTTTATTAGAAACTCCTTTGTCAATATCATGCAAAAATCTAGATAGATTGTTAACTCTGATTCCACCCTGAAATTCTGGCTTTACAAATGGGTCGGTGTTCTCCTCAATTCGATGCTTCCTTCAAACGTCATTCCAGATTCTATAAATTGTACCATAAATGAAGTAATTCATTCCCCTTACTTAGACCACCCTAATCATATCAAGTATATAGTTGATGACTACACATTTTCTAATGATGAATACTGTCATATTTGGGAACCATCCCACAATGGGATCCTTGATTCAAAAAACCTATTACAGTCATTTTTTCTCTTCCTCTGAATCTAATTTCACTTGGTTGAAGCCTTTTGATAAACCTTGGATCAAACCTACCAGACTTAATCTTTTTTGGCGTATTTCTCACAAGCGTTTACCTACGGAAGTCTGTCTACAATTTTTTAGTATCCAGCTCATCTCAAGATGTGACCTATGTCATCAACATAGGGATGACATCAATCACATATTTTTGTCTTGTGCCACAGCCACTGCTCTTTGGATATTTTTTACTGACATTTTTGATTGCAGATGGTTACTTTTTGACTCTATATTCTCTTCTATCAAATGTTGTGTGGTGGTGGATTTTTCACCTCAAATCAGAAATCTCTTTCTATCCGCTTTTGCAGAGCACCTCCATATTATCTTGTATGATAGAAATACAATTATCCAAAATAATTCCTCACTCAATCTTAATGCAGGTCGAGAGAGAATTATCATTACTATTAGGGATGCGTCCATGCTTTATAAATCCTCTTGCGCTAACTCTATTGGTGACTTTTTCATCCTTCGTCAGCTTAGAATTAACGGGATATACAATCAACTGAAGCAGTTCCTTGAAGTGTTCTCTAAAGCTCCGATTCTTGGTTGGATAAAAATCAACGTTGATGGCGCTTCTAAAGGAAATTCAGGTCCTGTGGGCTATGGGGTCATCTTCATGGATTCTCTTGGGCATTTTCATGGCTTCTTTTATTGTGGTTGTGGATCTGCCTCCGCCCTGGAGGCAAAGATAATGGTGTTGATTCATGTGGTCAACTTCGTTAAGCTAAAAGGATGGAATAATATTTGTATTCAAAGTGATTCCACCACCATTATTCATGCTATTTGGAATGGAGTGTTTCACCTTGCTTGGTCTCTTACAGCGCGTTGGAAGAACTTTCTTAGCTTGCTCCTTGAGAGAAGATACATTGCAACATATACCTATCGGGAAGCAAACATGGTGGCTGATGGTCTTTCCAACAAAGGTATCAACTAGGAAATTACATGGAGTGATGACTTACCGGTTGAGATCTTTCCTTATTATGAGAAATATTGTAATAAAATTTCCTCCTTCAGACTCTTGTAATCTTTCTTTCCTTTTTTAATAATAATTTGTGTCTTGGTCTTTGACCAAGACATTGCCTTTAAAAAAATGGATGAAATTAAAATGAATTTAAATTAAAATATTTTGTGTAGAATTTAGATTGAGAATAAGATCATGATATTTCCAACTATCATGATAGATTAAATGGGGGTTAATATTTTAGATGATTAAATAAGAATGAACATTAATTTAAGATATTTTAGGAACATGAATACTGGATATTATGAAAATTCAAAAACTATATATTCACAATGATGTGAATATATATTTTTTGAGAAGAAGAAGGCAATTTTTATGAGAAAAAATATTCATTCCTCAACATGTATTCTATAAGTTTAAATAAGGGGAAATCATAGCTGATACTATATCTCAAAATAAAAAGGCATGTGTATCAAAGAAAGAATAGAGTGTTTCAACATTGTAGCAAGAGATAATTTTTTGAAATAAAGAATAATGAGGGAAGATTTTTCATTATATGAAATTTTTTATTTCATTCTCGCTATGAAAATTAGATGCCTACACTAAATACATTATCAAATATAAAATTATGATGAAGATATAGTTTTACTAGGATTCTATAGATTCTATTCCAAGCTAATAAAGTGAGAGACACAGCCTAAAGTCATTTATTGTATAAATTTGAGGAGTCCTAAAAATCCCACTTGATTTATACAAGTGAGAAATAATATCAAACTATATAGTCCATGTGGTACTCAAGATAACATAGGTGATGTTAATTAATTGAAGTGTAATCTTGTTCTATTTTTTAAAATAACAGTAAGTGGGTACTTTCCTTTTATCTAGTTGGTTATATAATAATGTTTCTAAGACCATACCCTTACTCATGGTTCCTTTTTATAATAATAATAAAGCTCAATATAGGCTATAAGAACCAAATATTATTGGGGTTGTAGTCATCCTGTAAAGGAGGTGAACCTCATCATAAAATTATAGAGTCTTACTGTGTCATTTACTTTTTACCATATTTTTATGCCAACTAAAGATGATATAACATGAGATAGAGAGTGAGATCCATCCAATGAACAAGTGGGAAAGTTAAAATGGTTAAAAGTTCTAGATTTTATAAAAAATAACAACATTGATTCCCCCTACTTATTTTTTGACACATCCCTATGAAATCCTCATTATTAGTATCATGTCGAGGTCACGCCTCTATTATACTCTCATATTTCAAGTATTTATTATGAATGTGGTTTATATTTTAAAAGGATATATAAATTTTATATTTGAATAAGCCTATGGATTTCCTATCAAACAAACTATAGAAGATATGTCTAGCTTGAAAATAAAGAATAAGAACAAAAAATATAAATAGAAGTTTAAAAAGGAATCATCAAATAAAGAGGATTCTATACAACTAAAAGGTAAAAAATGTTAAATTATTTTTATTACATTTGTTGATAAGATTAATCTTAAGGATGAGAGTGAATAAAATATGATCCTCATATAAAAGAGGGATAAAATATTGTTTCCCCATTTTTTAATTCTGAATAAGACAAGTATGTCATGGAAGATAATGATTTGTTGGTTGAGACCATAAATAAGGATTTATACAACCTTCCTCACATAGTTCACCATATTTATATAAAGAGGATGTAATAAGAAATTCTTGTCCAAAATGCTATATATAAAAGATAATAACATGTGGGGAATATTTCTATTACAATAATTCACATGGTGAATCAATTGATGTATTGAAGGATATCCTAGATAACTGTTCTAAATACATAATCAGTTTTATATGTGGATATTTTATAAATTTTCATGATGAGATCACCCATATTGAATATGAACAAGAAATAATGAATAAATTATTGAAACACATAGTAAAATTTTCTATAAATATCATCAAGACAGTAGGATTGATGTGAGAGTTTTTTCACGAAAACCTCAATCAATATTTTTCCCCTTTAAATGAAGTTCATTGGTGACCACGAGGTTGTATCTTGAGGAGTTTTCAATTACAGTTGCAAAACTCTCACTTTTTCTTGTTTTTTTTTCAAGAATAGAAATTGGGGGATTTGAAAAACACTATGTTTAAAAATGAGGTATGCTAATTTCCCATCATTCACATCTTTAATTTTCTTTGAAAGTTCCCATTATCAGATTGATAACATTTTATCTTTTCAAATAACTATAGTTACACAATAATTTGAAATATTAATGATGTATCTTCTTCCTTAATAACTCCCATATCCATATTTACTAGATCCATGAACATAGGATCCATCTCAATCCTCATTTGGTCCATAAATCCATGATCCTTCCTACTCAATGCATCTGATACCTTATTTTCTTTCCCTGGGTGGTATTGTATTGAGTAATCATAATCCTTGAGTAGAACGAGCCATCACCTTTTTCTCATAATGAAATATTTTTATGAAAACATGTATTTTAGGCTTTTATGATCAATGTATATCTCATATGCTTCACCATAAAGATAATGTATTCATATCCTCAAAGTAAAGATTAAAGTTTCAACTCAACGTCATGGTTTGGATGGTTCTATTCATGAGACTTCAATTTTCTTGATGCATATGCAATAACTTTATCATTTTTCAATGGGACACAAAAAAGTCCCTTATTCAATGCATCACTAAATATCACAAACCCACCATTTCTTGAAGGAAGAGTCAAAATTAACGCATTGAAAAATCTTATCTCTAGTTTATCAAAACATTATTCACATTCCTTTGTCCAAAAAAACATAAATCCTTTATGTGTAAGCTCGGTTAATAGGTTAAACAATCTGGAAAAATTATGAATGACTTAATAATAGTAATCTAGAAAGCCTATGAAACTACATACCTTAGTTATGTTAATTATTTTATTCCATTATCTGAATTAATTTATCTTCATGAGATAAAATGATATTTCATTCTTGGAGGAAATATATCCAAGAAAATAAACTTCTTGAATCCAAAAATAAAACATACTATATTTCCAAAATAACACTTTCTTACTAAGAGTCTCAAAAATGACACGCAATAGATTCTCATATTTCTTATAGATTTTAGAAAACCTCAAAAATATCATCATTGAATACCACAAAAGAATCATTGATATTTTCCTTGAATAATTTGTCCATTAGATCCATAAAAACATAGGATGCATTAGTAAATCCAATTGGAATTTCTATAAAATCGTAATATCCATACCTATTTTAGAAAGTTTTCTTAGGAATTTCATCTTCCTTTACTCAAAAATGATGATACTGAGAACAAAGGTTAATCTCTGAAAGAATTTGGGCTTAATAAAGTTGATTGAATAAGTCATCAATATGAGGAAGAGGATATTTCTTTATCATTATATTATTGATTTTCCTATAACCATAGAACAGTCTCATCGATCTATCTTTATTATTAATAAAAAGAATATGGTCTCCCCATAGAAAACACTACGGAGAATAAATCCCTTATCACACAACTCCTCTAGTTTTATCTTCATATCCACTAATTTCATAGTGGTAATTATATAGGGATTCTTTTATATTTGTCTTGAATAAAGAATTAAATCAATGGAAAACTCAACTTCATGCTCTAGGAGATGTCCATGTAATTTCTCAAGAAATAAATCAATGTATTCATGTATAATAGTTACATTCTAAATTTGAAGATTAACTTCTCCATCCCTAGATTTTTTTCTCCTATTCCCTAAGAATTTCATTCAGTACAGATACTAAGTGTGGATCTAGACATGTATTAGATGAATATGTCACTTCTCTAAAGATAATAAATTTTATATCTTCATTAAAAATTATAAGTTTCTTATTCTTGTAATAAATTCCTGAATCATATTTTGAAATCCCATCCATCTGAAGGATTAAATCGAATTAAACCATAGGTATGATAAATATTTCATCAAATAAAGCACATTTATGTGTCATAATGGGGACTTCTGGACACATCCTTGTTGTAGTGAGCCTTCCACTATAATTTTTTACTAAAAATTACCTTCTTAAAGTGATTGGGAAACTACTAATTTTATAGGAAAAAATGGAAGATATAGAGGATTGTGAGGATCCAGAATCAAATAAAACATTATAAAAATTTGAAACTATTATTAAATTATCTTTTAACACAACATTGAGTAATTCCACATCAGTTTTAGTGATTTCTTAAGCTTGACCATATCCCCTTATCATCTTCTATGGTAGTTTCATTTGAAGCTTGGGGCATTCATTTTCACATTTCCCCAACCCCTATATTTAAATCACTGAATATCATTGATTTCTTTCTTCCCTTCTCATTCTATAGCCTCATGAACCTTATCTCCACACTTATAAAAAACTCCCAATCCCATCAATTATTTCCCAGGATGATTCTCTCCACAATTATCTCGAGTAAATTATTTCATTCCCTCCTTCTTCGAGGCAATCCCATTTTTCTTGGTCCTTATTCTACCTATTATTTTCTTTATTTCCCTTGGGAAAATATGATTTAAAGAATTCCTTCTCCATTTTGATGATAGATAAAACTATTATCATCAGATGATGAAAAGGTTTGAGAGACTGATGCCCTTCAGTAGCTTGGAGTAATCTCTAAAAATAAATAGTTAATATTTCACTCTGTGTTGTGTATATAATTCGCAATATACATTGTTAACCTTCTAAAGGTATCCTCATACGCAACAAAACTTTCTTCTTAATTTTTCTTTAAGATGAAAAAATTTCTATTCATTTTAGTTTGTTTCTCAGGAGGGGAATATTTTTCAAAGAATGTCTCCTTAAATATAGTGAACCAAGCCTTTTACATGTATTATTACATGATTTTAGGCATAATTATCCATTAAATACAAACCAAAAATTGAAAATTCTAGTGTATTTGGAATACTAGGTACATAAATTAAAATAATGAAACAATAATAAAACATATTTTTATTAATCCTCAAAATGAGATCCTAACTACCTTTGATCTCCTACAAATGCATAGAATAACCTAGGGAATACATAGACCGATAAATACTTTTTTATTATTATTTGAAGAAGCACATAAAAACAAATAACCTCCCTTCAAGGAGGTCGAAAGTGGTGGAGTCCAAGGGAGTATCCTTGCACCATAGTAAAGCACTCAAGGGGAAGGGAGTTCAAACTATCAAATATCAAAAGTGGCTCCTCCTGTCTGCCCAAGAGGGCGAGGGCATCTGTCGCAAAGTTAGACTCCCTCCAACTGTGGTGAATAACCTGGCCTTGATTAGTTTCTGTCTTGCACCTACAAATGAGATAAATCAAGTCCCACGGAATGCAATGGCCTCCCTGTAGCATCCTCACTAGAGACTCAGAATCAGACTCCACCTCTGACATTTTCATCCCTCTCCGCCTGCATACCAACAAGCCGGAAAGAAGTGTCCGAACCTCTGCACCCAATGAATTCCCTGGACCATTAAAGGCATTAAACGCCAGTAGCACTGAACCCCAAAAATCTCTGAGCATCCCACCACCCCTCATAACCCCCCCCCCAAATAGGATCCATCAATGTTTAGATTCAGACCCTGTTTCGGTGGTAGCCACCTCACCCATCTTTCCTTTCCTCTACGTGGGATACATGGCCTATTGAGCAGGTTGCACACTGCCACTAAAGACAGCCCTCCCTTGACGAGAGAAGCTAGCTCAACAATAAGCGACTTCAGCTGGACCTGCATGGACACCAATGACCTTTTTTTCCCCAGTCGAACCTGGTTCCTCACCTCCCAAAGAACCCAGCAGATAGAAACCAAGATGATTATTCTAACAACCCGCTCCATTGCCCCGTTCTCACTACCTAGAATCCAGATGAACAAGTAGTCCTGAATACAGCATGACCCACCAATCGGGAAAGGGGAATGGTTGAAGAGAGACCAGAGATAGGAGGCCCATTGTCCTTGAAAGAAAAGATGGGCCATCATTTCTGAATTAGGCTACTCACAAGAGTAGCAACGGGAAACCATGCATACCCCTCTTCTCTATATGTTATCCTCCATTGGTATCGCTCTATTTAAGACCCTCCACACCAGGAAATTCATTCTCACTAGTATCTCCTTGCACCAAACAACTGGCCACCTCTCCCCTGTAGCACTTTCTCCCTGGAGGATTTCCCTGTAACCCCCGACGGTGTACCTACCATTGCTAGTTTTCATGAAACAACATAGGTCCAGCTCCTCACTCATCACTATGCTTCCAAACAGTTCAAGTTGGCTGGGATTAAGGGTTGCCTGTATAAACTCATACCTTCCACTTGCCTCGCTGAAATATATCCTTGGTGAAGGGCAACTCGAGTACGCCAGCCTCTCCCCGGCCCAGTTGTCCTCCCAAAAACTAATATCCCCCCGGCCAACAATCCACCTGACATAGCCAGATAGTCTCTCAATATGAGAAAACACACTCTTCTCTAAAACATTTGTTCCCTGCATGCGAACCTCCCCTGGCCAGCCATATCGTGCTCTGAAAAACATTGCCCAGAGAGTCTCCCCAACAACGACTTCCCAGGCTAACCGTGCTTGCAATCCCGTAATGTTAACCTCAACATCACGAAGACCAACTTCACCTTCATCCACATGATGAGCCAGCCGCTTCCAAGATGCCCAGTGGCATCTTCTTTCCGCTTTCGCATCCCAAAGAAACGTGGAAAATACACTTTTCATCCTCTCCACCGTGCCTTTCGGTGGTTTAACAATAGAAAAAACATGCATGGGAATGGACAAGAGAACACTGTTAATGAGCATCACCCGGCCTCCAAACGACAGCATCTTGTTCTTCCAATTGAAGATCCTACCCCAAAGCCGGTCGAGGATCTCATTGAAATGATCCTTCTTGATTCGCCCACAAGACAATGGAACCCCAAGGTACAACATAGGGAGACGTTTCTGTTTGTACCCCAAAATCTCCGGGATCACCTTACACCTCCTCCCAAAACACCTGTCTGAGATAAAAACATGACTCTTCAAAGGATTAACAGACTGTCCACTAAACCTCCCATACCTGACCAACATGTCACCAAGGTGCTTCAAGGATCTACTACCACCATTCAAAAATATCAAAATATCATCTGCAAACATAAAATGTGAGATGTAGCTAGCATTCCTTCTCCCATAGAATGGTTTCAACCTACCCTCTAAGAAGCCTCTAACCAAATTTCTGGACAACGCATCCTGTGCCAGAACAAAAATTGTTGGGGACAACGGGTCCCCCTGCCGAACACCTCGAACAGATTTAAAGAAACTGAAACACTTTCCCATCAAGGATACAGATAGCCAAGGAGATGAGTAGCACCTGAAACAAAGGTCACAGAACCATTCCTGAAAGCCAAATGCCCTCATGACCTGAATGATAAAACTCTATTCTACTATATCATATGATTTTTTCATGTCAACTTGGTAAATAATGTTCGATCCCACAATACGTTTATTAATATCATGGACCAATTCACTTGATATTCCAACCTCCCTCTGAATGCTTCGGCCATGTATAAAACCATGCTGCTCCACAGAAACCATCCTAGGTATCAATCCAGATAGCCTCTTGTTGATAACCATGGCCAGAATTTTATATGATACATTGTAGATACAAATAGGCTGGAAATGATTTAAGAGGCTAGGGTCCTTGATCTTTGGAACCAACACCACCCGAGACGCAGAGACACCCTTTATCAGCGACCTTCCACCAAAAAAATCCTGAATCGCATGCACAACCTACGGCCCCACTAATTCCCATGCTGCATTGAAGAAGGAGGCCGGAAAGCTGTCTGGTCCAAGAGCACTCTCCTACGGCATGCTTCTCAAAGCTTCTCTGATCTCTTCTTCATTAGGAATAGAGGATAGAGCGACATTATCCATTTCATTAACCAGCGTGGGTATACAGTGCAAGAAGTCATGCTGATCCACCACCTCCCTCTCAAAACTCGACGTATCCCTCCCAGCCAGTAGACCCTCGAAATGATCCAACATCAAATTCCCAACAGTGTTCACATCAGACGTGTAGGACCCGTACTCAAGCTTTAGATTAATCTTCATGCTACTCTTCTCCTTAATTCATTCCTGAAATAAGGTTGTGTTTCGATCGCCCTCCCTTAACCAACGTCCCCAATACCTATGCTTGTAAACTTTCTCCATTTCTAAGAGTTTTTCAGCAAGAATTATCTTTTTATCACATAAAATAACAAAAGCATTCTCATCTCGGGCCTCCTGTAGAGACTCCTCCAGTCTCCCCACCTTGACCTGTAAACCCGCCACCCCATTGGCAGGGTCTGGTTGCCTGGTTAGCCAATCTCTAACATCCTATTTAAAGCGTTTGAAACGGTTCACAGGCCCTCCCCATGATCGTTCCTCCTCCTCCTTCATCCAGGAATCTTTCAGCATTTGCATGAACTCCGGATCACGATGCCATTCGCTAGAGTAATGAAAGGACCTACCCAGCATGGCTTCACGACGTACCTCAATCAGAAGAGGGGCATGATCAGAGAGTAAACGTGGGAGGTGCGTTACTGAAGTGCTTGAGAACAGGTCCAGACCATGAACATTTGTGAGACACCTATCCAGCCTACTCCAGATGCGGTTAGACCCTTGGCGATTATTGCACCATGTGTATTTAGAACCCCTGAAACCCAAATCTAACAACACCATGCGTGTCAAACACTCTTGGAACTCAAGAATACTCTCCTGGTTCCACCCCGATCCACCCCTTTTCTCATAGAATTCTGCAAAGGTATTAAAATCCCCTCCCACAAACCACAGCATAGACCCGGCATGTAGAGCCTCCAGATGGCTCCATAACTCCCTTCTTCCAGTCACCACCGTACTCACGTAGACAAACGTGAAAAAAAGGGTAGAACTACCCACAACAATCCTTGCATCAATACACTAAGGCATAATGCTCCTTATTTCTACCGAGATGTTGCTTCTCCAACCGATCTAGATATGCGAGTTGACATCTCCACCAAGAAAGGAATTTGAAAACCCCATGCTCTTGGCCAACCCATACAACTTACATGGGCTCTACTTCGGTTCTAAAATCACAAACAAGGATACCCCAGATTTCCTGCCTTCAGAGGCCAAATAAGCACGCTTAGCTCGGGCTCCAAAACCACGTGCGTTCCAAATAATGAGTGATAACATCACCGCGATCCCTTCTGGGCCTTCTGCAACGGGGAGGGATGTATGAAGGGCAATGCAACCAAGTCTTTCCGTTTGTCCTTGGAGCACGTCATAGGACCAGAGCAACCATCTTCACCGAAACTACGCTTGTGTGAAAGAATAACCTTCTTTAAAGGACTCACCTCATCCTCCAACTGAAGCTTCCTTCCTGAAGAAAGGACCTCCGATCCGCCTACCTCCAAGTTCCCAAGGGCCAAAGAATCCAACAGACGTCACTGAGGCGACAGACGAGCGACCAACAATTCCTTCTCCACACCTCTAGACAAGCCAGATGCCTCCCTATCTCCATGCGATGATAAGGTCAGCTTACTTACCAGGGACGATTGGATTACCTCCGGTGACAGCTGAGCAGAGATACAGAACGAAGAGGTTGGGAGAGACAGCGTTCTCAACGGGCTTCCTAATGAGAAAGCCAAATGCACCTTTGAATCATGATGAGAGACAAACCCCCTGCTGCAAGAGGGAGACAGTTTCTGAGCCGGCCCGGGAGACCAGGAAATGAGATCAAAAAACTCCCCCGTAGAAGCCGACCGCGAGCTGAGCATGTCAGAGACTTTTTCCCCGTCTGCTATTTCTGTCGCATGAGGTACGATAGGAAAATTTGAATTTGAAAGAAGCTGAGGGTTAACGTTAGCCGCACCCGACTTCTTGAAACCCGAGACAGGCGAATCCTGACCCGACTCAGCCACCCTTCCCCGCCGGGAGGCCTCCGCCACATCCCGTCGCCTCTGGAAAGATGCCACCCTGTGGCCATGCAAACTGCAACCGACACAAAACCGCGACCCCTGGAGATAGAAGATTCTCTGCCTCCAGGGAAAACCATCCTCCGACTCAACCAAAACCCAAGAAGGCTGATCCACAGACAAGTCCATATCAACACAGATACAGGGATTTGAGGCCGCTTAAAGACACCGTGTATCGGCATCCGCACACAGAAAATAACCGATAGCATTCCCCACAACCTTCAGCATCCCCGGGTTATGTAAGGGTAGAGGTAGTCCTGGAAGCGATAACCACACAGCATCCACCGGTGACTCCCGCCCATAATGGCAATCCCAGGACCACCTCGTCACGGAGAAGCACCAAGAACCACACACCCTGGACCTCCTCGTCCAAGCTTTAAAAAAGTCTTCCCTAGAAGCAAGGTGAATGCAGAATGCAACCCTGGAGAACTCCGACACCGCCTCCGGACAGGACAACCCCCACGAACCCACAAAGCTTCGGAAAAAACTCAAAGAGGGTTTATTTCGCCCAAAACGAGCCACCAGAGAAAGATCATGAAAAGAAACCGCCTCTCAAAGTTCCTGATCCGAAAAGCTCACCACCAGGACCCCCTCCACCTGCCGAGAGGGCCGGCTCAACACCTCCACCGGTGGTATCTCTAGAACAGAATCTCTAGAAGAGAGACCACCCACAGAGTCCTTGGTAACCGTTCCGCACAGAACATCCTTGAAAGAAGCCTTAAAAGCAGCCCCAGCCCCATCCTTTGCTTCACCCCCTCCTGAAAACAGACCTGAAGCTGGCACAGGTGCTCCGTCCACAGGAACGCTAGTCGATGCAGAAGAACACCCCGCAGGAACACTCGCCGTCGCCGAAGAACCACCCTCGGGAGCACACAACACCGCCGAAGGACCACTAACAGGAGTGCTCGCCATTCTTTCCCTCCTAGGGAATACATAGACAAAAGGTAAAATCTAAAAATCTTAAACTACTATAAAACAAGCCTTTAACATCACTGGCATTTATTAGCACTAGCAAAAAGCATTGATAAAGGGGGCCTTTTATCAGCGCTTGTTTTAGCACTGATAAAATCAACCCTTTATCGGTGCTTTTTTCAGCGCTAATAAGGGGTACTCTTTAGCAGCACTTTTTTCTAGCACTGATAAAGGGTATCCTTTATCAGTGCTTTATTTTTAGCACTAATAACGTGTACCCTTTATCAGTGCTTTATTTTTATCACTAATAAAGGGTATCCTTTATCTATATTTTTTTAGCTCTGATAAAGGACCAGAATAAAATAAAATAATTAAAAAATTAAAAATTAAAAATGATTAAATTAGAAAAAGAAATAAAAAAATTATTAATTAAATAATTATTAATAAAAATGAATAAATATAATATACATATATATAATAAATACTAATAAATTACATGTATTAAATATATATGTGTGTAAAATGAATAAAATGAAATAATGAAACAAATAAAAAATATATATTAGTAAATTCATCAAAATATTAAACATTTTGTAAATTAAATAATTATTGAAAAAAATTATTAAAATTTAATATACATATATATAGATTATAAATATTCATAAATATTATATTAAATATAGATATACAAAATGAAGAAATTTCAATAATTAAAAAAAGGAATAAACTATAATAATTAAACAAAAATTTTAAAAATAATAAATTGTAATAATTAAACAAAAAATTATAAATGAATAAATTACACATTTATTAAAAAATTATTAATGAACAAATTATTAGTAAAAATAATAATTTCAATGTATACATATTGTAAATAGTAATAAATAATATATATTAAATATAAATATAGAAAATTAATAAACTATAATAATTAAAAACATATTAACGTCTTATTCAATTTTAATGGTTTTTATACATAATTATTCATTAATACAATTAATATAGAACTATATTCATATATATTTCCAAAAATATGAATTATATATTACAAAATATCTATGCTTTACATTATATAAGTCGTATATTTTGTGAAGAATTATTTATAATTAAAAATTAATATTAATTAAAAATAATGAATAATTGTATCGAGTAATGGTCAAAATTAAATGTCGTTAGATTTTTCAATTTAAAATATATAAAATGTTTGTTGCATTGATTTCACACACATATATGTAACTAATGTATTTAACGAACACACAAATATTTACGTAATTAATGAAATCATATATATATAAGCACATACACCTAATATTTATATAATTAATTCAAATTTTAGTATTCATTTTAGAATTTAATTATAAAATGAAAAGTTTAATATATTATGACTTTAATCAGTAATTTTTTTTATTTTTTTTTAATATTATTACAATTATGTATTAATTCATTTTTAATATTTTTTTATTTTTTGGGAATTTAAACATTTTCTATTATTTATTTATATATATTTATTTACTATATTTTATTATTATCAATATGTATTCATCACTATTTCAATAGATATTAATATTTTTTAATAGTTTATATTTAATTAATAAAACTTATCCATTTTTTCAATATTATTAAAGTGTACTAATTTTTAATTATTCAATTTCACTCATTTTTAACATGCATTTATTTAAGATTATATATTCATAAATAATGTTAAAAATATATTTGTAAATAATTTTTTATAAATATATATATTTATATATGTATATTTACTATATTAATTCATTTATATATTTCTAATTATAAATAAATATATATTATTTTTTAAAATTGTATTTATATAACTATAAATAAATAACTATGTATATTTAAATAATTATAAAATAATAATAAATTCATATAAATAACGAACATGTTCACTATATTTATATTTATATTTATATTTATATTTATTTATTGAATATAGATATAATTATGTAAATATATATAATGATATAAATATATAAATATATATATATAATGATATAAATATATAAATATAATTTTTTAAAAAAATATTTATATAATTTTAATCAAATAATTATATATTTAAATAACTATAAAATTATAATAAATATATTTAAATAATGAATATATTTACTATATTTATATTTATATATTTTTATATTTTTATTAAATATTATATATATATATGTGTGTGTGTGTGTATTTACAAGAAAAAATATTAATGATTATAATTATAAAACCTTTATCAGCACTTATTAATTTAGCATTAATAAAAGAGATCTTTATCAATGATTTTTGGAAAAATTGATAAAAGTATCCCCATTCTATTTAAATAATTCTAACAAGTCATGAACTAGTCACGCCATATAAAGATTTCCGTGGAAGCCACCTACTGTCGGCGCTCCTCTTCATCGAATCCAAACTTGAATCAAGGATCGAACAATTCCAATGCTTGAATCCAAGGCTGACACGAATTAAGGGTTAAAAAAATCCAAGGCTCTAATTAATCCAAGGTTTGGAGATATCTCTACATTCTCACAGATGATTCAAAACTTCATTCCAAAGTATGTTATTTTCTCCTCCTCACTCACTCATTGATTGCTTGTTTGGTGATATGATTTTGAATTTCTTTGTTCATTACCTCTTTATATTCATTATCCATCAATGTTTTCCCTTCTTGAATGAATTTATAATTGGAAGTTTCTATGATTTTGGGTTTGTATTGACCCTTTAAAGAATTTTCTAACTTCCTTGTAGAGTATTAATAATTCCAAACAACAATTTCATTCTTTTAGCATATTATTTTTAAATGTTTTAAACATAATTCTTTACAAATAACACACACAAAGTGTTTTTCAAAATTAAACCGCCATTTTTTTTAAAAATTGAAATGGATTTCATATAATTATTTCTTGAAGTTTATGTATGGTTTTTTTGGGTTTTTTCTATTTTGATGCTTTAGTGGTATTACAAGGAGGTTTTATTTTATGTTAAGTGTCCTAAATTTTATCTCTTTATTTTTTCTTGATAACCTACATGAACATCCATATATATGTATATTAATTATTAAATCTATATATATATACATATGAACATGTTATTTCTTGTATATATATAAGCCTATGGTCATATGAAATATAGATATGATTCATTCAATAAAGAAGATGATAATTTTTTTCTTGGTATCAAAAATGCATTCCCCGAGAGACTATTAATGTATATTTTTTAAAACTATGACTTTGAGGTATGTTTTTAACTTTTTAAAATTACTTTTACTCTCACTTTTTTATTTTGAATAATATTGAAATAAATATGTTTTTCAATGAAAATTAGTAGTAGTATAAAATTTTATGACCTTGTTGGTTTAATGAAATGGTTTTTATAAAAATTTATCACCATCTATGGAAGCCTTCTATATTAGTTTTGATGAGGTAATATTTTTTTCTTTTAAATACTAAGATTGTATTGATGGGTGTTGTAAGGAAGTTTAAATAGGCATGTTTGGGTTATGTTGATTGTGTAATGATATGTTTTCTAAAAATGGGACCATACCTCCCATTACTATCATAATAGGGATTCAATGCATCTTAGTGATGGATGAGAGATAGTTATAATGAAGTCCCAATTGGATTGTAAGTGGTTTCAACCCAAGTGTTGAAGGTAAACTGAAAAGAAAAGGGGAAAAACACGCACCCAACCAGAAAAGGGACACAACCTAGAAACAGGTAAACAAAAGTAAAACAGATGGTAGAGTCCCACACCTGGAGCCCGACTACGATCACCGCACGTAATCCAAGCTCCCGAACTTCTAAGCTCCATTGAATCCACGACCAACCTATCTGTCATCTGCAAGGGAATACTAAGTGTGGGTAAAGCCCAAGAAGGAGTGAGTATAAAAATACTCAGTAAGATTCCCCGAAGGATCAAGGGAGAAACAAAAGAGGTACTAAAGAGGTTAGTAGTAGATCGAACAGGTAAAAGTAAAAGAGTACAATAGAGAGAGTGTAATAAAGAGTACAGCTCAACCCAACAAGAGAAAGGATGTAGACTCGTCTAAAAACAAGGAGCTATAAATAGTGAGAAGATGAACTTCTCGTCGAGTATTCGCTACCTATAGTGGGAGAGTAGACTCGTATAACCACGAGGAGCTATACATGGAAAGTACGTGGCATACCCCGCGCGTCTTTGGCTCTCCTGGAAGGAGAGTAACCAAAACCCAAGAAAGGGGTACTGGAATAAGGTATAAATATATATATATTCTCTGTCAAGAAATCCAAACAAGATCGTAAAGGGATCTCCATCCCGTAGCTCAGCCCAAGAAAGTGAGTAGCCAACAGTCCCAGAATTAAACACCATTGATGCCCAGTATCCGCACATCTACTCTGAACTGCAAGTCAAGGGGCTCAAATCACCGCACCTTAACACTATCCGCTTTGGGCGGCACTTGGTGTGCCCTTGCAGATAAAGGATAGGTTGGTCGTGACTTCATTGGAGCTTAGGAGTTCTGGATCTTGGACCATGTGCGATGGTTGTAGTCAGGTTCTAGGTGTGAGACTCTCCCAGTTGTTTTACTTTTGTTTACCTATTACCGGGTTGTGGCACCTTTCTGGTTGGGCACGTGTTTTGCCCCTTTTCTTTTCAGTTTACCTTCATCACTTGCTTGTACTGTTTAGAGGTTGATGCACTTTGTGGTTTATTTATAGTAGTTGGTACTTTACTTTTCCTTTTACTCTGCACTTCTGCATTTAGTGGGTAGCATGTGTGTGTACAAGTACTCAGGCAAAGGCCTCCCCGAGTTGTTTAGCCTTCGGCGCTTGTCTCCAGCCCCTGGCCTATGGATTCGGGCTTGGGGTAGTTGCGGCTTGAGCCTAGGTAGGGTCGGGTCGTGATAAATTGGTATCAGATGTGGTTCGTTCCTTGGGATGTTGTGTGGACGTCCCTAAAAAGGAATTGGTTGGGATTTAGGTCAACAATGTTGACGTGTCACGAGAGAGGCTCTCAGGCCAGGGAGTCCAGTGATGGTGTGGCGGCCGACGTATCCATTCACCAGGACCCTGATAACCCGCTTGTCGACTCAACATGCTGAGACACTTGTTGCAGGGAAATTTGTTTCTATATCACATAGTATTGTGTCTTTGATTGTCCTTCTTGAGTCAGCTCCCCATTTTTGTTTCTATTATATACATATATGATCATCTGGCCACAGAACTCCTTGATAACATTCAGGATGTTTCCATGAAGATATCCATCCATGATACCAGCTTTGGCTCATGAGGACAACCCTGTGAGCGAAGTGGCCTCAGTCCAGGACCCATCATGTGATTCCCTTTCTCTGGGTGGGCCGGTAGCAGCAGCCCCACTTGGTGAGAAACAGATATCTTCAGCAAAGAAGATTGTGCTTGAGTGTAGGTTGAGCGTGCTCTATGAGTTCCAGTGTCAGAGACCGCTGAGGTTTAGTGGTGAGCCAGACCCTCAGACAGCAGAGGTTTGGCTCGAGACAGTGGTTCTCATTTTCAGGCTTGTGTAGACGCTGATAGATCTTATGGTGGCTTTGGCCGCCAGCCTTTTCCCTGGAGCAGTTGGGCATTGGTGGAGTATGGTTACTCGGTTTCTCGATGAGTCGTCATTTTCGTGGGGTGACTTTGATCTACTGTTTCGTGAGGAGTTTTACCCCTCCTGCTTACGCTCCCTTCGGATCTAGGAGCTCCTGCATTTTTGGAAGTGAGGGATGACGGTGACTGAGTACGCGACTAGGTTCGTAGACCATGCATGTTTTTACCCAGACTTGGTCCATGATGACAAATCCTGAGCACAGAAGTTCGAGCAGGGTCTTTGCAGAGATATTTGTGTTATCATAGTGCCCTTGGGCATTCCCACTTATGTCGGGGTGCTAGAGCAGGTGCTGGTGACAGAGAGCATCCTATTACGCTTTACAGTTGATGGTGGCAGTAGGAACGATAGATCTGAGACGTCTGTCACAGCTAGCAGGCTTCAACAGACAGAACCTCGACGCAGGCGGCCTTCCACCCGCAGGTTTCGGAGACATGGTCATGCACCATTGTGGCAGTAAAGTGCAGGGCCTCAGCTGAGGAGACCCTTCTGTGAGTGGACTCTGGGTCATGGTCGTACACCACAGTGGCACCAGAGGGCACCAGGGTAGCCTAGAGAGTTCTAGTTCTATGCTTACGATGGACGATGTCACTTGGCATGGGACTACCCGACCACCCACGCTGAGAATATCGGGCAGGCAGCGGGTGCACCGCCACAATGGAGGCAGTGTCGTGATCGGAGTGGTTCCTAGAGAGGTGGTGCTTGCAGAGGAGTGGGAGGAGCTGGAAGTGGAGGAAAACCTTATGAGTTCTTCCCATCACCACTAGGCGGTCCATGTCAGGATCCAGTAGATGACAGTTGGGATCATGAATAGCCACGAGCTTTGGATGTCTACGATCCTGCAGAGCATGAGGTGGAAAGAGGTACGCATTATGACTCTTCTAATATTTGCAGTAGAATTGTTAGAATCTGTGTGTGAAATGATTTTCTCCCTGATCCTTGTTTGAGTTGTTACTAGGGTGGCGCGAGGCCTCGGTGTAACCCTGTTTTGGTAAGGTAAAAGGCATGGAGATTTTTTTTCTTTAGTTGATGGTGTCGAATCCTTCGCTCTCCAAGCGTGTAAGATATTTTGGGTCGTGGGACATCGACTATGAAACCTTGTGTGTTCAGATATCCTTAGGTGTTTCACCATATGGATATTCTAAAGGAGGGAATCACCGAGCTTCGTCCCAGGTCCAAACGGTGATTCCAGCCGCGGTGTGCAACGTAGGGGTTCGGCCGGAGAGGTAAGTTACACACGAGGTCCTTCGGGCCATTTGAGACCATGCGGAGGGATGACGAGGTTCCCTGCCGCCTTTCCCTAACCCCAAAGTCTAGAGTGGGTTCATGACATCTCCTACGTGACTCACCCGAGAAGAAGTGAGCGTTCTCCTATGCACATCATCGGTAAGGGAAAACCTCGCATGAACAGATCAAATCCTTTGGTCTGTGTGCGGTGACGCGAGACTGTGCATGAGTTCTTCTGGGTACGGAAGAGCTAGGTGCGGGCTTAGTACCAGGTGTTGTTCCCTGGTTTTTCTTTTCAGGGATGAAAAGCTTGATGGAGATAATGAAGTAAGAACCCTGTTTTTCTATAAAAGACTTTGTAATATTCTTGATGTTATTCCAGAGAAGCGCATTCAGATGGCATGCAATTCCGAGCCCCGGTGTGGCCAGAATTAAATTTTCAGTGCGTTCACACTGGGAATGCCAAATAAATGAGATAACTATTAAATGGTTCTTGATATCAGAAATCTGAGTTTACAGATGGGTCCGAAATGGGGTTTTTACTCTAGGAACGACACAAAACATGTCAGTGTGGGACGTCGGGACCCCTTACCCGTTACCGGAATGCTAAACGGATAAATAAAATAATTAATTTACTCATTTAATGGTTAAACTCAAGTATCTATTAAATGGTTTCTCGGATGGGAAAAACGAGGGTACCATTGGGTCCGGAACATGTCGTTTACCCTAGGAGGGTTGTAACATTCACGGGCGCGGGCCTTCTGTGAAAAATGCCGCCAGGGGCATTTTCATAATTTAGCGGCCTCGAGCGTTAAGTTTTATAACTTTTCAATGAGGACACTGATTAAAATTATGAGACTATCATTGTGCTTGGGAGGTGGTGTTTACCATAGGGGACGCTTATCCTCGACCCCTCCGAGAGTTTTGGATGCGGGTTAAATTAGGGGTTTAAATTAATTAATTTTTTTTCTATTTAAACATAACCACCTCCCCTTCCCCTCCCTTGTTCTTCCCTAGCGCAATACCTCCCAACGAATGAGGAGCTCTTCTCCTCTCCTACAACTCTTCGGCAAGGTTTGGCGGCTCCGGCGGATCATCGTTGAAGCGTCGGGCTATGCCCAATGAGGTAGGAGGTTACGTTTTTCATTTTTGATTCCACATTTACCGTTGAAATACATTTCTTGCCTTGAATTGCTCATTAATTGTCAGGAGAAGGATGATTTTGAGAATATCCCAATGCGAGCTTTCCAACGAACCTTTCGGATCAAAAATCCGAGTCCCTGGTCGTCCGGGATGGCCCCGGGAAGTATTCCAGCGGTTTTTCTTTTTTAACTGCGAGCTCAGGCGGCGGCGGGCTCCCAGCACGGTGGCGGGATCCCAGCGCAAAGATGGCTTCCAATGGAGGCGGCAGCTCACGGCGGCTCCATGTGGCGGCTTCAGGCGGTACGGGCTGGCGGCGTACGCGGGGTGACGCGGGGGGTGAGCCGGGCTGGCCGGCCAACCGACAGAGACCCACATCCTGCGGGTCTCGTGGAGTAAACGTGGACCAGCTGAGCCAGTTCAGGTTGATGTGGCGTGTCCCGCGCGGTGAACCGCAGGCCATGGTGGACCTGGCGGTCAGGGCTACCCAGTCGCGGAACACTGGCCTAAAGGGGTGGGCCGGCCCAGGCCCCCCCATCTCCGTCCGATGATGTTAAAAACATCATAACTCGAAATATGAATGTTGGATTTGTGTGTCGTCTACGGAAACACAATCCTAAAATTGAGACAGAAAATTTGAGATGGTTTTGGGGATTTTTAATTTCCGAGATAGGGGCTCGGTGATGCAAAGCGTCCGCTAAGTACTATTTAGCACACTGTCGAGATTTTGTTTCGGATGGCGCGAGCGCGTCTGATGTCCGATTTGAGTGTCGCCAGTGGTGTTGTGACCCTGGCATCAAGACGAATATTGACAAGGGGTTTTCAGGAGTTGAAGCCAGAGTTGAGGCATGGGCCCTATGTCCTGTCCTTTAAGCTGCGAGCAGCGTTTCACAACTTTTTCATCGGGTGTTTGTTCGGGGCGTGCGAGCAGTCAATTCTTAGTGTTTTTCCAAGGGCATTGCAATGGCGCAATCTGCCTGCTTTAATTCTGCACGATGGTGTGGGCCCCATGGGGCCATTCTAGGAGTTGGCGGTGATTTCTAACTTTATCATTGGGTGTCCGTTATGGACAAGTGATTAGTCAATATTGTGTACTTTTTCGAGAGGATCGCAACGGTGTGATCTGTTCGTTGTGCTTCAGGACCGTGATGCAGGTCCCACGAAACACCGCTCATGTGCAGTATGGTGAAATACATCTTTTTCTCTAGATATTCGTTGTACTCAAGTGAGCAGTCAATTTGACGTGTCTTTCTGAGGAGATCACAATGGTGCGATGTGCCCGACTATTTTCGGGACCAAGGCTCGGGACCACGGGACGCTGTTCGGGCGTAAAGCAGTGTTGGAAAATTTTTCGTCGGATATATGTTGGAGGCAATTAAATAGTCTATATCACATGTTTTTCCACAAGGATTACAATGGTACGATCCTTTTTGACGTGTGGAGTCTCATTCGAGATCTCATTTAATGTGGAAGCATGAAAGGTGTATTGGTGGCGGTTCTTCATGCGGTGTTTGTAGAGAACCCTTGGAGTGAGATCGTCTTCACTCCCATGTGAGTGAATTTGATGTCTAAAAAGATTTGGTTGTCCATGCTAGGGCAGTGGTGGAAGCAGGTTAGAAAAATTACATTTTCGCCCTTCGCGTTGACGTTGGGTGTCGTGTGCATGATAGCCCTTGGGCTGTAAATGTGGTATACTCTGGGAGAATACGGGAATGCTTGGTGGTACATGTTGTAGTTTATACCTGAGAACTTTTGAGCACCTAGTTTGGATATGAGTTTGGGCCACACGTCATGTGGGTCGCATGTGGGCGTTGTGTACTTCTTTATGTACCTTTGACCTCTCGCGACGTAGAGGGTCCTTCTGTTCTCGATGGTTTTGACCAGCCAGGTTGAGTGGTTTCCCCTGGCTTTGTTCTAGAGTTGGGTGGTTGTGCGATACCCACTCCATGATCTGTTGGCCAGTGTTGTACCATCTAGTAGGGATGGCCAGAGAAGTTTTGGGTTTACCCTCCAGCAGAGACTGGGCAGTGGGTTACTCATCGACTTCTTCGGGTTTACCCTCCAGTGGAGACTGGGCAGTGGGTTACTCATCGACTTCTTTGGGTTTACCCTCCAGCAGAGACTGGGCAGTGGGTTACTCATTGACTTCTTCGGGTTTACCCTCCATCAAATACTGGGCAGTGGGTTACTCATCGATTTATTCGTGTTTACCCTCCAGCAGAGACTGGGCAATGGGTTGCTCATCGACTTCTTCGGGTTTACCCTCCAGCAGAGACTGGGTAGTGGGTTGCTCATCGACTTCTTCGGGTTTACCCTCCAGCAGATACTAGGCAGTGGGTCTCTCACCGACTTCTTCGGGTTTACCCTCCAGTAGAGACTGGGGACTGGGTTGCTCATTGACTTCTTAGGGTTTACCCTCCAGCAAAGATTGGGCAGTGGGTCACACGATGATCACTTAGGGTTTACCCTCCAGCAGATACTGGGTATTGGGTTACCCGACGACTTCTTTCAAACTCAGTCTTTTCTACCAGGCTAGTCGGTGGTTTGTTTCCGTGACTACCGGAGCGGGACCCTAGGTTGTACGGGTCAGTGATGTGAAAGATTTGACTTTGAGAAGACCTATCGACTGTGTGACGGTGATGAGGTGTGGCTTTACGCTCCCCTAGAACTCTCAAGTATGAGGGGTTATTTTCCCCCGAGACGTGTCCTTGTGATGTAACCTAAAACCGTGCAGGCGAGTCAGTGCCGTCCAAAGTGGATAGTGTCAAGGTGCGGTGATTAGAGCCCCTTGACTTGCAGTTCGTGGCAGACGTGCGGATAGTGGGCATCGATGGTGTTTACTTTTGGGACTATTGGATACTCACTTTCTTGTGTTGAGCTATGGGATGGAGATCCCCTTATGATCTTCATCGGGTTTATTGACAGAGCATATATATATGTATACCTTGTTCCAGTACCCCTTTATTGGGTTTTGGTTACTCTCCTTCCAGGAGAGGCGAAGACGCGTGGGGTATTCCATATTCTTTCCATGTCTAGCTCTTTGTGGTTGGATGACTCTACTCTCCTGCTATAGGTAGCGAAGACTCGATGAGAAGTTCATCTTCTCACCGTTTCTAGATCCTTGTGTTTGGATGAGTCTACTTCCTTTCTCTTGTTGGGTTGAGCTACACTCTTTACTATACTATCTCTATTTTACTCTTTTAATTTTCCCTGTTTGATCTACTTCTCACCTCTTCAGTACCTCCTTTGTTGCTCCCTTAAGCCTTCGGGGTATCCTACTGAGTATTTTTATACTCACCCCTGCTTGGGATTTTCCCGCACTTGGTGTTCCCTTGAAGATGACGGACAGGTTGGTCGTGACTTCAGTAGAGCTTAGGAGTTCGAGAGCTTGGACCATGTGTGGTGGTCGTAGTCGGGTTCCAGGTGTGGGACTCTCCTAGTTTTTTTACTTTTGCTTACCTGTTTCCAGGTTGTGGCACTTTTCTGGTTAGGCGCGTGTTTTCCCCTTTTCTTTTAATTTACCTTCAGCACTTGCTTGTACTGTTTAAAGGTTGATGCACTTTGTAGTTTATTTATAGCAGTTGTTACTTTAATTTTCCTTTTACTCTCCACTTCTGCATTGAGTGGGTTGTGTGTGTGTGTACAGGTACTCAAGCAAAGGCCTCCCTGAGTTTTTTATCCTTCGGATCTTTTCTCCAGCCCCTGGCCTATAGAGGCGGGCTTGGGGTAGTTGCAGCTCGAGCCTGGGTAGGGTCGGGTCGTGACAATAACAAGTCATATTCACTAACCATAGAATATTTCCGGAGTCTATATGTATCTTCATTTAATAAAATATCAGTTATTAAGGATAAAATATTTATTTAGAGAAGTTAATAAGGTTAATGATATTTTATATACCATTAATATTAAATGTAATAATTCATTAGGTTGTAACATCACTTCTTCCAAAAAATATAATGGAGGTTATCAAATTATATATATATTGGAATAATTATTAGAAAAAAAATAGGTATTTTTCATTTTAGGTCTATATGTATTGGTTTCATCCCTATGAATCTCTTATTACCATCCATGTATATATAATAAATCTTTTTTTATTAAAAATTTTTATCAATACATTTTTATATCTTCTATCTGATGGAATGAGAGTTTATTATTATCATTTATCATATTTGAGTTTCTTATTACTCCTTAATTTACTATATTATATTTTCATTTGTTCAAGGGATTTAAGAAAGATTTGATGTCTCGTTTTAATAGAGGTAGTACAAGTCTTAGTTAGATGATTGAAAGTATTACAAGTGGGATTTCTCCTGTAAACATATAATTCATAGAGGCCCCAAGGATCCACATATCATAACATTTCCACGTTGAGTCCCCTTGAATCACATAGAAGAACGTGTATTCCCCTCAAATATCACCTTCAACTATCCATGAGTTAATAAATAGTTACAATGGTTTAATTCCCACACATGGGAGGCATTACCCCTTTTAGAGAACATAATGGAGTGCAACTTTCATCCTCATCATCTTTATCTCCTGAATAGTTATTATTGCAATTTTTTCTTGAGACACATCCCCTGAATCTTTTATATTTATTGAACTACATTGATTAGTATTCATCCCATGGATGACTACTTCTTATAGTAGTTCAAGAAACATAGGTTCATGTCCACAAGAGATGGAGGATGAGTCTTAAGAAAAAATTGCAATAATAACTTTTTGGGAGATAAAGCTTATGAGGATGAAAGTTTTATATAACTTTTACAATTGGACTAATAAATAGCATAACACCTACCATAGTGGAGTAATTCTTTTCTTAAATTCAATTACCCATTTCCTTCAATGCATATTGAAATTATCTAAAACAATCAAATGTTGGGTTCCCCTTATTAGAATTATCTATAACTTTCACCTTTGATAATGAATATCTTTTATGTATTTATTTATTTATTGTAAAAACTACATATTTTATGAACCTAATAGGATGGATATGAATTGAAAATGGATTCACACTAATCATTTGAAAAAATAGTATGAATATATAGTGAAATAGTTCATCAAGTTTACAATAGAGTAGGCATATAACCCTTCCAAAATCCTTTTTCTATGTTTATGTTATTTTTATTCAAGAAAAATTAATATATAATAGATGGAAGAACATTTTATTTGAAATAGAATATATCATATCTATAAATGTTGGACTAAACAGGGGGAAACTGAATGTGCATACCGATTGGGACGATACTACGTTTTATGGATTATATGATATGAATACCGGTGTAAATGATGATGGATATCACATGGAATAAATGACAGTGGAAATTTAAGATTAACTTAATTATTGTCCAAAGTTGTTTGATAAACTAAATATTTGTGTTAAAAGACAATTGTATACTGGTTTTACAAAATACACAACATTTTTAGTGGTATTGAACTTATATAATTTGAAAGATGGCAATGGATTGAGCCACACCATCTTTATAGAACTACTTAGTCTCCTGAATGATATTCTTATAGAAAAATTGAACTTCCATATCGATTATATAATGCTAAATGAATGATATGTTAAATAGTAATGATCTCTAAAAAATACTTTTTTTTATAAATGATTTCATATTGTTTTGTAAGGAACATGAATCAATCATAAAATTACCTAAGTGTGGTTTGGATAAATAAAATAAAAATGAATAAATTCCTTAGGAATATTTATGGTACATTCCTATCATTCCATGGTTTAGAAGACTATATGGATGCCAGGAAACTGCTAGACAATCTAAATGACATGCATATGCAAGAATTAAATATGGGAACCTACATCATCAAGCAGATTCTCCTCAGTGGAAGGAAATTGATAATGAGTATCCGGGATTTGGAAAGGAATCGATAAACTTTTTTCTTCAATTATCTATAGATGTAATAAATCCTTTTAGTGTAAAAAGTAGTATTCATAGTACATGGCCCATAATGTTGGTAAATTATTACTTGCTTCCATATTTATTCATGAAATGTAAATACATTATGTTGTCTCTTCTTTTTTTTAAAAAGTTGTGTCTGAAGCCTCATTTTATTATTAAAGCAAAGAAAATACCTCTTTTAACTAGGTAGAGGGAGACCCATTTCATAGCACGAAGTCCCAGTGGGCTTGTATCCCATTACATAGCCCGGAGGCCAAAATATTTGGTCCAATGCTTATTATGTGAATAGTAACCTGCCTACTACAGTACCCGCACAATACCGCAACTACTACAGTGCCCTGCCACCGCTATAGTACCCACCGATCTACAGTACCACCATTGCTACAGTACCTACACCCAATGGGTTTTGAACCCCCATTTCTCATGTAGGATTACGGGGTGCGTACTACTAAACCAAACCCCAACTACTATTGTCTCTACTTATATCTGGACAAAAGAAACCTAGTGATGATATTGATATCTATTTATATCTATTTATCAAATATCTAAAATTGATCTAGGATACATGTGTTATAATATATGATTCTCAAAGAAGCAAATAATTCACATTTAAGGTCCATGTTTTACATGATAATAAATGAATTTCCTACTTATGGAAATTTATCAGGCTATAACATTAAAGGAATTTTGAGGTGTCCCTTTTGTAAAAAATGAACACACTCAATTCAGTTTAAACATTACTTAAAGAATATGTTTTTAAGAAATCAAAAAAATTACCTCAAATACAAAAATACCGATCCTGGATGATAGAATTTGATGGAAATATCTAACAATGTACAACACCATCTCTACTAACAAATGATCAACTATTCGATAAAGTATAATATATTGAAACTGTTTTTGGTAAACCATTTTCAAAAAACCTTATAAAATCAGGTTGGAATAAAAGGTCAATTTTATTTGAATTACCTTATTGAGTTGTTTGTACATCAGGAATTTTATTTATGTCATTCATATAGAAAATAAATGTATCCAATAGTGTTATTATTATGTTACTAAATGTTCCATTCAAAATTAAATATGGATTCAAGGCTAGGTTGGACATGATTGACATGAGGATAAGGGTAGATTTGGAACTGGTGAAGTGTAAAGGGAATATTTTTCTTCCTCCAGCTGCTTACACTCTATCCAAACATAAAAAATTGAAATTTTTCATTTTTCTAAATATTGTAAAATCTATACAGGGGCATTCATCAAATATCAAGAATGTCATGTTAATGAATTATTTGAAGTTATAGGGACGAAAATAACATGACTATCATGTTTAGACACAAGATTTGATGCATGTTGTTTTTTCTTTCATTCTTCCTAAAAATGAATGGAATACATTAACCAGGCTCATCTTCTTTTTCAAAACCATATGTAGTAAAGTTATAGATCTGATGAAGTTTACAATCATGAATAAAAATTTTGTAGTCATATTATGTGAATTATATATGTTCTTCCAACTATATATATTTTATATAGTTGTCCACCAAATGGTTAACTTGGTTAGAGAGGTTCAACTATGTGGTCATGTCCACTATAGATAGATGTACCCTATTGAATAGTAGATGAATATATTGAAAGGGTATGTCAAGAATCAAAGTTAGATCGAAGGTTGTATTATAGAAAGATATATTTTTTAAGAATTTATTGAATTTTGTACCGATCACCTAACAGATATTGATATCATTGGTCTCCCAAATAATTTTCACAATGGATGCCTTTGGGGTAAAAGAATTTTCATAAAATAAATTTTTACAATTACCTTCACAAAGCAGGAGCAAGCATGTATTTACATTTTACATAATAGTGAATATGTTGATCCATATTCTAAATCCCAAAAAGAAATTATTTGATATTTTAATCCATAATGGGCCAAAGTATGAATATAAAATACACATAATCAATGGTTTATAGGATGGTTCAGAGATTAAATTTATAAGGAGTTATCTGAAAATACAAATTCAATTGTCGAACAAATTTGATGGGTATATAGGGGACGGAATGAAAATTTTATATCTTACACTAGATTTATAATAAATGGATATAAATTATATACAAAATAAAATTACGAGTGCAGTATGATTTAAAACAATTGAGTTACACTTGTGGTGAAAGTGATCCACATATCTAGTTCCAAGGATAAAAATCCAATTTTTGCAAGCATGTAATATTTTTTCATTATTAAACAGATATATAAGTTACATTATACAACATTTAAAGTCTTTACTTTCAGTTGAAAATGGGTTGAAAATAGGAGTGCATTAAAAGTGGATGAAATGGTCTTTCTGAAGGTAAACTTCAGTTCGGAAGGGGAAAAATAAGAGTCGTTCATAATGGAATCACAAGCAGTGAAATAATTTTATGTCTCAGATCGATTAAACAAGAATTGGTCTATTTTCCTTCTAGTGACTAAAAAAATGGTCAAGTCAGATGAAAATTAAATTGAGGATAACCCTTTCATGGGGAGATCACAATTAGTTCATGTTAATCCCAATGTAGACAATTTCTTGAACATTATATGGGACGAAAAAGATGGGATTTTTATTCTTGATTGAGGATCCAAATCCCAAAAACCATTAAAAAATAAAGAGAGTTTAATGAGAAGGTAAAAGTGATTTTTAATATGTTATATTTTTCCTCATTATATAATATTCTCTCTACTACACTAACATAATATATATTAATTTTTTGACTACTCATGTAGATAATGCCTTCTTCACATGATGATGTTACCAATCCAATGGGAGAATAAACTATAATGAAGGAAACCCTTTGGGAATATGTAAAGGTAATGTTATGATATACTTTATCTTTTTTTATAAAAAATTATATAATGAAAAATTGATTTAATTTTTATTATTCCATGAAGAGTTCATTTATCATATAATATTTATGTCTATCTTTCATTCTTTTCTACACCAAAACCTCTATAGACTTCTTCTCCATAAAAACCTTGTCACCCTTCTAGTGTTGGAATTTATCACATACCTTTAAGTTCCCTCCACTACCTTTATAGGAAGAGAAATGACGCTTCCTCTATTCAATCATAGATTCAATAATACTGATTTAATAGTAAAATAATTTTCCATATAATTAATGTATTGTTTCATATTTATGTTTAATTTATTTAGTTATAGTATTACTCACATAAGAATTTTTTTAATGTATAGGTGGATTCTTTTATTCAAGTTGGGGTGGTTTTTTTAAAGCTTCTCATGCTCATGAGAGATTGGACTTCAAGGCTACAAATTAGATAATGACAATAAAAAAATATGTCAAGAATTTATACAACTATTATGAAAATATAAAAACCTACTACTTATTTAATTAATTTTGTCATCATTTTATCTATTATATATAAGTTAATTTCCTTATAATTTTTATCTAATACTTATTTAGTTTTTTTCAAAGATCTTTTGGGAAGTCATATTTTTCTTTTAACTATCTACAAAATACTGAAAAAGATATAACATATTCCTTTCTTCCAATGTTATCACGCTTTACATTCTCTTTATTGTTGAACTTCCAAAACTGAATTTTGATTTAATGTTCTTAGATAAAAACCCCTTCATGTTTTTGAAAACCATAAGATTAAAGGAATTTTTTCTGCCCATTTTGGTGATGTATCATGATATAACAGGCACAATATCTTACTATAATCCTCTGGATTTCAACAATGATAATGGTTTTTCAGCTAAGAACATTGAATCAATATATAGTATTGGTAGTTTGATAATGAAAGAAAAATAGAATATGTGGTAACATTGGATGTTAAAACTATTTCGATACTTTAGTAACAAGATTCATAAGTCATTAGAGATATATATGAATCATCCACACCTCAATCTAACACATGATGTGACTGGTATGACTCTAAGTGTGTATTTTTATTTAAAATTGACATTAATTTCAGTAATACTAAAATCCAATAAAATTCATTAATATTTTTTTATAATTTAGTACAATGATCCATATTTCATTTTTAATGTGTATGAATCAGTTGCATATCAATCTGATACACGGTGTTCCTGGTATGACTCAAAGTGTTTGTTGTCAGTTTAAAATTGATATTTTAATTCAAAAAGTTTCAATCCCTAGAAACTAAGAAAATAAACTTTGATTATATTAATAATTTAAGAAAATTATTAACAAGTAATTTTTTAAATGTAAGAATTAGTCTCACATCAAACTGACACCCGATGTGACTGGTATGACTCAAAGTGTGTGATTTGAGTTTAAAATGACATTTTAGTAAAAAAGAAAAGTGATATACTCAAAACCTATAAAAGTCATTCATATTGTTTTTATACATTATAAAAATAACCCATAAGTCATTTGGGATGTGTAAAAAACATTTTTACCACAATCTGATGGATGATGTGACTGATATGACTCCAAGTGTGTCTTTTTATTTAAAATTAACATTAATTTTAGTAAAACGTCAAATGGAATTATCAAAACCAAGAAAAAGAATTTTTATTGTATTTACACTTTATTAAAATGATCCATAAGTAATTTTTGACATATAAGAATAAACTTCACCTCAATTTGATACATGATGTTCCTGGTATGACTCAAAGTGTCTATTATCAATTGAAAATTGACATTTTAGTTCAAAAAGTGTCACTCATTGAAAACTAATAAAACACATAAATATTATATTTATAATTCAGGAAAAAAATTAAATTAGTCATATTTTATGTGTTTGAATCAGCCTCATAAAAAACTGACACATGATGTGACTAGTATGACTCAAAGTGATGTTTCCAATTTAAAATTACATTTTAGTAAAAAAGGAATGTGACATACTTAAAACTGATCAAATGCATTAGGATTATTTTTATACTTTTTTAAAATGATCCATAAGTCATTTGGGATGTGTAGGAATTGAATTAACCTCAATCTGATGCACAGTGGGACCAATAGGACTCTAATTACGTCTTTTTATTTAAAATTAACTTTAATTTTAGAAAAAAAAAAAGACAACCGACATACTCAAAACCAAGAAAATTCATTTGTATTATTCTTATACTTTACTTAAAATATATATAAGTCATTTTTGATTTGTATTAATCATCCTCACATTAATCTGATACACAATGTTCCTGATATGACTCAAAGTGTCTGTTATCAGTTTAAAATTGACATTTTAGTCCAAAATTTATCACTCACTAAAAACTGAGAAAATGTGTTATGATTGACTTGATAATTTAGTAAAATTATTCATAGTTAATTTTTTATGTTTCGGAATTATTCACATATCAAACCAACATATGATGTGACCAGTATAACCCAGAGTGTGTTTTTTCAGTATAAAATGATGTTTTAGTAAAAAAGACAAGTGACATTCTAAAAACCAAGAAAATGCATTCGTATGGTTTTGATACATTATAAAAAATATGAAAAATCATTTGGGACATTTGGGAATAATACTCACCTTAATATGATAAATTATGTGACTGTTACGACTCCATGTGTGTCTATTTATTTAAAATTGACATTAATTTTAGTAATAAAGACAACTAACATACTCAAAACCAAGAAAATGCATTTGAATTATTTTGATACTTTTTTAAAATGATCTATAAGTAATTGTTTGTGTATATTAATTATCCTAAACTCAATATGATACATTATTTTCCCAGTATGAATCAAAGTGTTCGTTATCAGTTTAAAATTTACATTTTAGTTCAAAAAGTGTCACTCACTGAAAATTGAGCAAACAAGCCTTGATTTTATTAATAATTTAGTAAAACAATTCATAAGTCATTTTTAGTTCATAGGAATCGGTATCATGTAAAAATGATACATTATGTGACCAGTATGACTCAAATTTCATGTTTCTAGTTTATAATGACATTTTAGTAAAAAACACACGTGATATACTCAAAAAAAAGTAAATGCATTCAGATTGATTTAATAATTTCAGAAAATGATTCATAAGTCATTTTGGGCATGTATGAATTAGTCGCACCTCAATATGACACATGTTGTGGCCAATATGACTCCATGTGTTTTGTTTAAATATATATGTTCCATTTTCGTTTAAAACGTGTATCACATCACCAAAATCTAGCAAACGAGCCTAGATTTTTTTCTCACCATTATATCTTCTATAAATTAATTAATTTCATAATCATTTTAATAATATAATTATTTAGTTAATTTTCCTGGAGGTAATGCTTTAAAATAAACAAGAAATGTTTTGATGTGTAAGAATCAACCGCAACTCAATCAGATACACATTGTTCCTGGTATGACTCAAATTTTAGTTCAAAATTATCACTTTATATTTAATTATCTCATAATATTATTACTAACATAATAATTTTTTTCTTATATAGGTGTTTTCTTTTTCACGAACAGGGGGGGTATGTTTTTCAAAATCATGAGTCAAGGTTTGGGGAAAAGTACAAATGAGTGTTGATTTTTTTAAGGTATGTAATAATTTATACTTACTCATGTAATTTTATAAACCAGTGTTTGAAATTTCTAAAATATAGTGTTTTTTTTATTGTATTTGTTTTGTAAATTTTATTTTATTTAAATTCTATATTAGTACTTGATTTTTCTATTTTTCTGATGTTTCTGGTGTTTCATTATACTGTTATGGTACACTTTAATATTCCTCATTATTATAATTATTAAATATACTGATAAAGGGGTCATTTATCAATTATAAATAAAAATTACTGACAAAATGGGTCCTTTTTCAGTGCTTATAAAAGTGATGATAAAGGTTTTCTTTAATGGAATAGGAATTTTGATCATGCTTAGGTAGTCATCACTTTTCTAGCACTGATAAAGTCCATTTTTAGCGTTTTCAAAGGCATGTTTTGTAGTAGTTATAGTAAGGGAATAAACATGGGAATGAATCCTAAAACATGATTTAGAAGGAATAACATGATAACATAAAATGCATGGATCATTAATAACATATGGAAGAATAAAATATAGAACATGGAATCATATGATCATGAAAAATATAGGAAATTAGCATAAACATATAACATAACATAAACATTATTCAAGGCTAACTTCTAAGACTATATAGCATGGAGGACAGAGTCCCAAAATGGATTAGGCTTACTCCCAAATACCATAAATAGCATATCTTGAGACTAAAACATTACCCAATGCATTAGAGTTCTATATGGGTTCACCCATCATAACATGTTCATGCATATTTTTTCTCTATAAATAATCAAACATAAGTAATCAATATAATGGTTACCCATGTAAAGAAATGGGCATTGCAATCTTGTCATAAGGCGTAACCAAAGGGTGTATAATAATGGTATCTAGAAAAGAAAGGATTTAAATAAGTATTTTTCATTTAGAAAGTAAAAAAATAAAAATAGATCAATAATGATGATTTCCAAGTGAATTGAAAACATGAAAATGAGTGGCTATGTAAAATTTGAAATGTGCCACTTATAAGAGGTTTTAGGGAAAAATAGTATTTAAAGAGGATAAAGGTGTAATTGTCTACATAAAACTAGAAATGAAATCAAATAGTTTTTCATGATAAATTTATTGATTTTAAAAAAATATTGGAGGCTTAAATAAATTTATTAGTGTGCTTGAAATAGGGTAAAAAACAAAGAGGCTCCTTTTAATCGGGTTATCTTATTGAGAGGAACTGAGAAGGGGACCTTTAAAAACATGTAATTCATCTTCTAATAAATATTTATTGAGATACATAAATATTTTTTGTAACTATAAAAAGAATATAGTATAATTATATTAGATTAATTAAGATATAAATTTATGCAAAGAGAGAGAAAGTGTAACCCAAATGAAATATGGAGGTTCAGAGAGATCTCCTAACTTATGTTTAAAGGAATTCTACACTAGCACTTAATAACCTGGATAATAAAATTAGATTCATTAATTGATTAATTAAAAACATATTCCACATGTATTTTATTTATTATAATTTTATTAATTTCATTTATGTCCATTTGGATGAGTTATAAGGTTCAATTCTGTCGTTGCGGGACTGTTTATTTCATGGTTTCATGGTCTGTTCACTTGTGTATAATTATGGAAGTTTTTTTAAAATGGGAAAACTATTACAGAAGTGAAATAAAATGGTATTGATACAATTCCATAAATTTTAGTGGTCCCATAAATTATTTTTTCTAATATGAGGATGATTCATTTGATAAAACATTAATGATAAATGTTTAGTTTATTTTGGCGGTTTTTCCAACCATCATGCATTTATTTCATTTTATTTAATATCATGTCTATATATTAGTTTCAAAACATAAAATATGTTATTATATACTTATTAAAATCTTATTTAACCATAATAATAATTTTACGACCATCCTTGAAGGTGGTAATGGAAAATGAAAACTCATTATCCACAGAGACAGTTAACCGCCATAATTTGGACAATGGTATCCTTCTTTAAATATAAGGATATGATAAAAAGTATTGGATAGAATATATTACATTGGAAATATAACATTAAATTATATATATTATATTGTGTTTATTATAAATTTATGGATTAAATATGTTATGATAAGGTAGAAGAAGAAAATAAATTAAAAGATGTAGTTTGAGAATGTTGCCTCTTGAATGTCATCTCATTGAAGGACCCCTTAAGGAACTCTGAATTGCTATTTTTGTGAGACCAATATAACTTGGGTGTAGGTATAGTGGGTAGGATATTTCTTGTTATATATTTTTAAATCTTTAAGGCTTTTAAGGTGTGAGGATAAGGGGTAGTGAGGGGTGGTATTTATAAGTGGAGGAGAGGGGTGTTTTTAGAATTTATCAAAATATTAAAATATAAAAAGACTATTATAGAGAAAAATGGTTCCAAATACCCTATAAATGAATAATTTTTTAATACAATATCATATCCCCTTTTATCTTATTTAATATTTTATAATTTTTATATAATTTTTTAAAATATTAATCCCATAAAATATCATTATTTTCAAATTTAAAACTATTCCTTACTTTGACTTCAAAGTCATAAAAACAACAAGTAAAATTCAAAAAAAAATTATTATATCCTAATAATGTCATTTTAATATATAGAATTATTTTATCACCTTTAATATCTCAAATTATATTTATTTTAAAATTTTAAATATCATTTTTTTATTTTTCGATTAATTTAATAATTAATGCATCATCGTTGTGTAAGAATTTAAAGTAATTATTTATTCCCTAAAAATTAAAAAAAAAAATAAAATTATGAATATAAATATTTTATATTTGAAAATAATATTTATGGTCTGAAATATCTTTTGGAAAACACATATTAAAAATGTTCTTGTTATTAAAAACAATAGTGTGACATGTTTCACTTTTCTTTAAATAAAATACTATAAAGGAATTAATGTCAACCAAGTAGCTCTAAAAGGTCAAAAATTCTACCACTGAATGATTCTAATAAAAAATTAATCATCCATTAGAATTTGGGAATGATTTAGGGTCATTTTCTAATCCTTATCATATTATTTTTACCCTTAATTACCTGATTTACCCTTAACTGTGGTAACAAGAATTTCTAAGGTCACTATTCCTATTGACCAAAAATAAAAAAAGAACTATTTAATAAATTTGTACCTCCTTATTAAAAATATTTAATCCATTTTTCAAAATTTTAAAAAAAAATTGGCATAATTTAATTTAATATTAAACCAGCTAAATGAAAAGAAAAACAATTTTCCTAAAAATTGAACTTTTTAAGTATAAAATGTTCTTATACTAATTTCATGTATAAAATATATTTCAAAAACAATAATTGGATTATTTATAATAAAATTTAACTAATTAAAGTTTAAAAAATCTAAAATTGAATTCAAATTTGTAAATTATTTAAGAGAAAATATAGTTTTCAATGTAAATTAGTATTTTTCACTATTAATTAAAATTTCAGAATTTTTAGACAATTATTAAAAATTTATCATAAGATAATTTTGACATTATAAATTAAAAAATTAAGTTTATTTTTCAAAATTAAATTTCTAAAAATATCAAAGTTAAGTATATTTATTTTATTATAGAAAATAATAAAATCTTTTTTTGAAGAAAACATATTTTTAAAGAATAAAATGGCTTTACTAAAAAAATAAGTGTTCATTTCCTAAGAAATAATAAATATTTTTCATAATATGGTTATTAATATTCATACTCCCTAATTCAATAGCTATGTTATAAGGGTTGTGTTAAAATAATAATATTTTAATAATATATCATGGTTCGTTTAAGCTCAATATTGCGTACAACAAAAGGTAATGAATAAATAAAATTATTTAAAGAGAAATATTTTGGGTATTACATTTATTCTCCCCTTATAAAATTTCACCCTAGAAATTTAGTTTTATATACTAAGGTGAAAATAGGTGGGGGTACTTCTCCTTTATCTCTTCCTTTCTTTTCCATGTCACCTCTTCATATTGGTGGTTTCTCCATAATAGTTTGACCATGTTAGTGGTCTTGTTGGGAAGAAATTCATTTCTATGGTCTAAGATATTTATCAGCTTCTCCTCATAAGAGAGATTATTATCCATCTATATCACCTATGAATTCTGCACATGTTATAGATCTATTATATATTTCCTTAGGAGGGATACGCGGAACACATCATGTACTTGAGACATATTTGGTGCAAGTGCTAGTTGACATGCCACAACTCTGATGTGATAAAGAATCTCAAAGGATCCAATGCACATGCGGCCTAGCTTTCCCTTCTTCCCAAATCTCCTGACTCTCTTTCATCGACATATGTATAGTAATACCTTATCTCCAACCCCAAACTCTAAGTCTCATCAATAGTTTCCAGCATAGCTCTTATATCAACTTTGGGTAACCCTAATGTGCTACTGAATAGTCTTCAAATTTTCTACCATTTCCTATACCATTTTATGTCCAGGTAGATTATGTTCTCAAAATTCATCCCAGTATGCAGGTTTTCTACATCTCCTCCCATAAAGGGCTTCATATGGTGCCATAAGGATGCTTGAGTGGAAACAATTGTTTTATGAGAACACAACCAATGGAAGATTCTGATGTCATGATCCTTTGAAGTCTATTTAGCATTATCTCATCATGTCTTCTAGGGTAAAAATTGTCCTCTTAGACTATCCATTATTTCAAGGGTGATAAGTCATACTGAAGTTCAACTTTGTGTATAGATAATGTTGGATACTTTTCAAAAACGTGCAGGTAAATCTTGGATCTCAATTGGATATAATTGATAATGGTACTCCATGCATCCTCACCACTTATATTATGTATATACATGTATGTTTATCAAGTGATAAGTCCTCTCAAATTATAATAAAGTGAGTTGTCTTTGTAAGATGATCCACAACAACCCATATAGAATTACTTTTTCTAGATGTCTTCATAAATCCACTGAAAAAGTCCATAGTGATGTTTTCCTATTTAAATTTAGGTATAAGTACCGGTTGCATCATCTGATTATACTTTCTTTCCTTTTATCCTTAACTTCTGGACATAAAATGCACTTTGATGTATATTTAATGATCACATTCTTCATATTGTCCCACCAATTGTTCTCTTAGATATATCAATACATATTTGTGCTCCCTATGTGGATAGAGAAGTTTGAGCTATGTGAATCATTCAAAATAACCTTCTTTAACTCAGGATTTGATGGTACACATAGTCATGAACCAAATATTATGACTCCTTCCTTGTCAATTTTTAACTCTAAGTATTCCCCATTTCTGATAGATTCTACCTTCTTCTGAATTTCCACATCATTTAATTGGGAACCCTTTATCTTATCTATAAGGTATGGTTGAGAAATCATTTGAGAAAGGAATGATTATTTTCCTTACCTTATGATTCCCATGTACATACTTTGTAAGTCTAAGTCTCAATTCTCATCATTAATAAATTTGTAGGATCCTTTATAATTATAGATTCTACTTATTTATTTTCATTACCATGATGGTAGTGCATTGAGCAGTCATAGTCCTTGATGAGCTCTAACCATGTTTTCTGGTTCATGTTAACCTCCTTCTATGTGAGTATATGTTTGAGGCTCTTATGATTAACATACATATCACACTTCTCTCCATAGAGATAATACCTCTATATTTTCAATGAAAATATCACAACCTCTAATTCTAGATCATGCAAGGGAAAAAAATTTCTCAAGAATTGTTAGCTTCCTTGAGGCTTAGGATATTAATTTATCATTTTTTATTAGTACACATCCTAATCCAATATTTTATGAATCCTTATATGCAAAAAATAGTTTTCTAATTGTGGGTATTGTAAGTAATGGTGCATTGATAAGCCTATTTGTCAACTCTTTGAATTATTTTTCACATTCAATGGTTGAGAAAATATTTAATCCCTTCTGAGTCAAAATGGTTAGTGTGTTTGAAATTCATGATAAATTATTCACAAATCATTGGTAATAACTAGATAGACTAAGGAAACTATGAATCTCTATTATAGATACTGGATTGGGCCACTCCTATATTACCTTTGTCTTATAAGGGTCCATAGATATCCCTTTGTTGGTGATAACATGGGGCAAGAATGATAATTCCTCCATACATAACTCACATTCACTATACATTGCAAATAGTTTTTTCCTTTGAAAATTCCTTAGCACATTATTCAAATTCTCCTCATAGTCCTCCTTTCTCTTTGAGTATATAATAATATCATCTATAAATACTACCAAAAAAATTTCAAGGTAATCTATAACCAATATACTCACTAATTCCATGAATATTTCTAGAGTATTAGTGAGTCTTAAGCTAATCACTCTGAACTTATAGTGTCCATTCCTCTTTCAAAAGGTAGTATTGGTAATATCTTCCTTCTTCACCTTTAAATGGTGATATCCTAACTTAAGGTCTTCCTTAGATAAGTAATTTTCCCCGTGTAGTTGATTGAACAATTAATATTTCAATAGAAGGGGATATTTTTTATTTATTTTGATTTTGTTAAGATCATGATAATCAATGAAGAGGTGAATTGATCCATCCTTCTTTTTGATGAAGAGGACTGGCACACCCCATGGTGAAGAACTCGGGTCTATAAAACCCTTGTCCATATTATCATGTAACTTCTTCCTCAGTTATTCCAACTCAATGGTCGACATCCTATAAGGAGTCTTTGGTATGGGCATAGATCTAGGTATAAGTTCAATTGATAACTCAATATCCTAGAAAGTACGAAGACCAAGCAATTTTTTAGGTAACACTTCGGTGTAGTCCCTCACAACAGGCATGTCTTCAAGCATGATCCTCCCCTTTATCTCAATAATTTGAGATATGTATTATTTATCATAAGTAAATAATATCTATACTTTATTTGATTATTATAAATGATATTTTTCCTCCACTTCGCAATTATAAAAAATTGGAGGATGCCTCGAAATATGAATAATGATCTCCCTATCCTGATAACTGATGTTGGTTTTGTATAAATAGAGTCAATACAATCCCAATATAGCATAAAATCTACTAAAGAAAGTAAAATAATGTCTTATAGGAGGTTTGGTACACAAAACATTAACTAGGGAGGATTTATATACTTTAGATGTAATAATTTTCCTATTCTCTATTCTCACAGACGACTCAACTTCTATATTTTAAGTTGGTGTTTGAATAGTTATACTAAACTTGAAAGATATGAAAGAATGTGTAAAAAAAGAATAGATATTTATGTTTTCTGTTCTTTAATGAATAACCATCATACATGTCACCACATCATTTTTAGGATTTACCTCAGCAGTAGTGATAGATAATTTTTTCCCTTTCTACCATGGAGGTTGTTATCATTGATTGTCTCTGACAACCCCTAGCTTAGGGCATTGGTTAACATAATTCTCATGTTTCTTGAATTTGAAACACTTTACTATAGGATGAGTTTGATTTGAACCTTCCTTTCTTCTTCCTCATTAGTGGTATTATTCAAATCCCTTCAGTAATTATTACCCTAATTCCCATCTCTTCCACATTTGAATCATCTCACAATCCCCTTTAGACAATTCCCAGTATTCTTCTTCCCACACTTTTGACATGTGTGGTGTTGGGTTTTCTTTCCTCCATGGGATTTATCTATTAACCCTCCCATATTAAACTCCATTTTCCTCTTATTTTCTTTGATCACATGATAAAACTAAGAGTATCAAATTTCCATATCAAATATAAAAGCACAACAGACAATCTTCTCATAGTTTTTAATGTCTTGAATTACCAAATATTTTCCTAGAAATGGATTTAATAAACTAAAGAAGCAATCAACCTTTCTTTCGATGTTAATGTAGAATATGGATGTGTATCATTCAATCCTTGTAAGGTTTTCCTCATATGATTCAATATAATAATATTCTTTTCTTTGTTATAGGGAACTCCATCTCTATATTAATATGGAGTGTTTGAAGAAAATATTTATAGAAAAAAATCATATTGAATTATTATGATTCCATGGATTCAATTTCACCTTTAGGATTAGTTTTTTTTATCAGTTTCCACCACTAATTATCTTCCCCATTAAAACAATAGACCGTCTACACAACTTTCTCTTCTTCTAATAATTGTAGGACAATGAATATCATCTCAATTAAGTTTATCCATTACTTTATGATGATAGGATTAAAAGATCCACTAAAGATATGAGACCTTTTTCTATTAAAAAAATCAACGAAATCATGATAATTCTTAGGAGAAGTAGGTTATTACACATGATTCAAGATATTATTCATAACTTAAACCAATTGAGCTAGTAATATCATAATGTTCTGATCTCCCTTTCCCATCAGATTTTTCATATCATTAGGGGTGTCATCACATTTCCTATCACATTGTTTTTTGGAATGGGTTATCCTATTTCACTTCTTTAACTAGAAAAGAAAAATAAAATTAGGGGACTTTAATACTTAGATAATTATAATGTAAAAAGTAAACTATAAACTTATAAGGATAAACTTATAAATATAGATTATATCCTAAATTTTTATTCCCTAAGTTTCAATCTAGGTTATCTATGTTGATAGAATTATCCCTAAGGTTTTTAATAAATGTTTATAGTACTAATCCTAAAAAATTACTCGACCATCCTCAAATACCAAATTTAGTGACCCATTCCTTTTACACATATTATTACATAATTTTATGCATAATTATCCATTAAATAAAAACCAATGATCGAAAATTATAGTGTCTTTGGAAGAATAGATGCATAAATAGAAATATTGAAACAAGAATAAAACATATTTTTATTAATCTATATTATGATACCCTGACTACCTATGAGCTCTTACAACTACATAGGATAACCTAGGGAATATATGGACAAAAGGGATGATCTAAAAATCCTGATAAGTAAATAAACAAGGGAATAAATCATAACGCATGGGTTAGAATACATAACATGATTACATAAAAGGCATGGATCATGAATAAAAATATGTAATAATAAAATATATATAAGGTAATAATATGATCATAGAATCATAGGAATTTGGAACAAACATATAACATGACATAAATATGAGTCAAGGCTAACTACCATGACTATAACATATGGTTAGTAGAGTCCCATAATGGATTAGGTTTACTCCATAATCCCATACATAAAATATTATCAGACTAAACATTTACCCAATGTATTGGGGTTCTATTTGACAAACCCATTATAAAATGTTCATGCATATGTGTTTCACATAAATAATCAAACATAATTAATAAACATAAGGGTTACCCATGGAAGTAAATGTGTATCGTAATCTTTTCATAAGGTATAAACAAAGGGAATGTAACAATGGTATCCATGAAATAAGATATTTAAATAATTATTAGTCATTAAAAAAGTAAAAAATAAGAATAAATCAATAATAATGATGTCCAAATTAATTGAAAACAAGAAAAAGAGTGGTTAGGTAACATTATAAATGTCCCAGTGAAGTACAGTTTTAGGGAAAAGAAAAAATATTCTTTAAAGATGATAAAGGAATAATTGTTTTCATAAAACCCAAAATAAAATAAAATAGATTTTCATGATAAATTGAGTGATTTTATAAAAAAAATTAGGCTTAAATAATTTTATGTAGTGTACTTGAAAATGGGTAAGAAACGGAGAAGTTCGCTTTAATCCGGTTTGCTTATCGAGAGGAATTGGGAAGGGAACCTTTTAAAACCAGTAATCCAGATTCAAAGAAAGATTAATTGAGATACTAACATATGTGTGGTACATATACATATAATATAGTATAATTATATAATAATAATCAAGTGATAAATTGAGGCAAATATAGATAAATCATAACCTAAAGGAAATATGAGGGTTCTGAGAGATCTTTTACCTTATATATGAATGTAAGATGCAATTTCACCTAATGTCCTATATAATCAAATTATATTAATTAATTGATTAATTATAAACATATTCTACATTTATTTCATTTATTATAATTTTACTATGTTCTTTTATGGACATTTTGATGAGTTATAAGGTTCAATTTCATCGTTCTGGGAGTGTTCATTTCATGGTTTCATGGTTGGTTCACTTGTGTATAATTATGGAAGCTCTTTTAGAATGGTAATAATATTATAGAAGTGAAATAAAATTGTATTCATGAACTTCCATAAATTTAAAGGCTCTCATATATCATTTCTTCTGACATGAGTATGATTCATTTGATAAAACATTAATGATAAATGTTTAGTTTATTTTGGTGGTTTTTCCGACCATCACACATTACTTTCATTATATTTAATATCATGTCAATATATTAGTTCCAAAGCATGAAATAACATATAATATAATTATTAAAATATTATTTAACAATAATAAAGTTTCTATGAGTAGCCTTGAATTTGGTATTGGAAAAAGAAAACTCATTATCCATGGATATTTTTAATCACCATAATTTGGGGAACAATTTCTATTCTTTGAATAAGAGGAGATAGAAAAAAGGTATGGATTGAAGATATTTCATTATAAATATAAAATTCCACTATATAAATTATACTGGAGATATTATTATTTTATTTTTGAAATATGTGAGGAGAAAGTAGAAGAAGAAAATAAATTAAAATAGGTATTTTGAGAATGTTAACTCTTGAATATCATCTCCTTGAAGGACCCCTTGAGGAACTTGGAATTAGTCTTTTGATAAAACCATTATAAATTATAAATTATGAGATTTTATAGGAGAGTTTTTGGAAAATATTTTTAAATATTCAATGCTCGAAATGTGTGAGGAGAAAGGGTGTTGAGGGGTGGTATTTATAAGGGAAAGAGAGTGGTGTTTTTGGAATTTCGCAAAATATTAAAATATAAAAAGAATATTCTAGAGCCAAATTCTTCCAAATGCCTTATAAATTCATAGGGAATAAACTATTATATCATATATTATCCCCTTTAGTCTTATTTAATATTTTTATAATTTTTAAATAATTGATTAATATATTAATCCCATATAATATCATTCTGGCCAATTAAAAAATATTCATTACTTTGACTTTAAAATCATAAAAAAAAATTAAAATTATAACAAAATATTTTATTATATCCAAAAAAATGTCACATTCATTTATAGATTTTTTAATAAAATTTAATATCTAAAATTATATTTATTTTAATATTTATAATATCATTTATTATATTTTTCATTAATTTAATAATTATTGTCTCATCATTGTGTAAGATTTTAAGGTAATTATTAATTCCCTAAAAATTAAAAATATACTACCACAATGAAGATTAATATTGTATATTTCAAAATACTATTTATTTTCAAACATATTTTCTGTATAACCATATATCAAAAATGTTATGCTTATTAAAAATAACTATCTGACATGTTTAACTTTTCTTTAAATAAAATACTATAAAAGACTTAATGTCAACCAAGTAGATCCAAAGGGTCATAAATTCAACCCATTTATGATTATGGTAAAACATTACTCATAAAATATAATTGGGGTATGTTTTAGGGTCATTTTATAATCCTTATAATATTATTTTTACCTTACACTTCTTAGTTTATCATTAACCATAGTAACAAATATTTCTAAGGTTACTATTCATATTGACCAAAAAATAAAAGTCATATATTTACTAAATTATGAACTCTTGATTAAAAAATAGTGAATCCATTTTTCAAAATTCAATTCACATAATTGGTATAATTTAATTTTATATTAAACCATAAAAATGCAATGAAAAACAATTTTTCCAAAAAATACCCTTTTAAGTATTAAATGTTTTTATACTAAATCCATGTATCAAATAAATTTTAAAACCCATAATTAGATTATTTATAATATAAAATAACTAATTATATTTTAAAATTAAACTAAAATATATATTTACACAAAAAAATTATTTAAACATATATATAGTTTTCAAAGTAAATCAGTATTTTTCAATATTCAATAAAATTGAAAACTTTTTGAAAAATTCTAGAAAATTCATCCTAAGATAATTTTGACATGATGAATTAGAAAATAAAGTTTATTTTGAAAAAAAAAATTATGAAAGTGTTAAAATAAATTATATTTATTTTCTCATAGAATGAAGTAAAATCATTTTTTGAAGAAGACATGTTTTTTATAAATAAAATGACTATATTAAAAATTAAGTGGTTATTTGCAAAGTATTAATAAATTTATTTCATAATATGGATATTAATATACATACCCTACAATTAAATTTATAGGTTATAATGGTCATGTTAAAATTATAATATTTTAATAGTGTATCGTGGCTCGTTTAAGCACGGAGTTGTGTGTAACACAAGCACATGAATAAATAAAATTTTTTAAAGAGAAATATTTCAGGGTGTTACATTAAAATATTTCCATTACATGGGTTTTATTTACTCTTTTCCACTGGTATTATGGATCAACAACCTTCATTTATTATAATCACATTTGATACAATACACAACAAGTGTAACCTTTTCCATTTTCATCATATCCCAAGGCCATAAATATATTCTTCAATGAATTAATCCATTTATTAACCACAATTTGGTTATTAGTATCACAAAATTATGGGGAATTATATCACATAAAGTAATCCAACATGGTAGAATCATACTGTGGAACAGTTTTCTCCATCTGATCAAGGATTTTTTTCATAACCTAATTATGTTGTCCTGATATAGCCATAATATTTTCAGTTTCAATACTAGCTGTATCGGCTTCCCCAATGGGGAAATATCTACATTATACCTAAGTATTTATTCCCTTATTCCTTTCATGAACCATTTCTAAATAATTGAATATATTGAATTATATCATAAAATTATGAATTTAAAATAATAATGTATAATTCTAAATATCGTGTAATACATAACATAAATTTAAAAATTTATGCATTTTTAATATTAGAATCATAAATTTGGTTTCCTCAATGGTGTCTTTATTTTAAAATCATCCATAATTTTTTGTAAATAAAATGTGAATTATCCTAATCATATCCCCCAGGAGTGTCAAAATAGGTGAACAAAAAGACCCATTATCTTGCACTAGGTAATGATCGATTCAAGATCAATGCACTCCTTTCGAAGTTATTACCATTAAGTACGATTATTCCAGAACCACTTCCACTTATAGTATCCAAACACATATGTATTTCTATGAAAACCCATATAATATCTTCCTTACCAAAACATTTGGATGTTCTTCTATACTTATCCTCAACATCTATCATAAGGTTATGTTCACTAATCTATGTTTTTCATAATCTAGTTCCCATGGTTTTTACTATACTTCATCTGATACTAATTTTAATGACCCTTACTCCAGTAACCCGAAGAGAGTGCCTACTTTATTACATAGGCATGGACACAAGGGGTAAAATCCAAAAGGATCGATCAATTTAGTAGTTTTGGAGAAATAGATATATACATGATACTAATTTTATATAGGTAAATAAAATATAAATAATAGTAATAGGAACATTTGGATTCATTGAACTCATTCCAAGAATTATTTTTCATATCCTTGGGAAAGGAAATAAAATAAATATGATCTCAAATACTCAGAAAGGGTTACATACAGTAGAATATATCATAAATCAATAAATCATAATCATTATGGAATGTTAAATAATTAAATAGACATTAAATTTAATCAATAACATGACTATCATAACTGGTTAAGGAAAAATCAATATGGCAAGGTAAATAACCAAAAACACATACCATTTAATAAAGAAAATGAAAATAAAAAACATCCAGAGATAATATCATAGTGAAAATATCATGGATAATAATAAAAATGAATTATAAATGAATTAAATACTTTATTATTGGACTTTATGATCTCATATATCATGATACCTATACATTAAAGTTCTTTCACAAGATAGTTTAAAACTACAAGTAAAACCCCATCTGATTTTGCCAACTGATTTGTCTCATAAGATATGTCAATGCATCGAGGTGTTGTTTATAACTAAGACAAACCTTTAAATACATTTAAAAATCATTCCTCATATATCTAATAATCTATTTAAATCATGAACAATAGTATTTACCATCAAATTTCCTTATTAAATAAAAATATATATTTACAAATATTTTCCAAGTCAATCAAATAACATTCAAAGAAAACATGGTAAGTAAAAAATAGTATTTGGTTAACAAAATAATTATATCCATCATTCAATAATATTTATATTTAATAAAAATTTAATACCCAATTAAAAATGATTACAACATTGTGATTGTTTTAATAAATAGTTAATAATCACAATAGAAAGTGAGACTGTACAATAAATTTTACCACTTGGTGATTTTCAATTCAAAGACCCTTTGATGAAATAACTATAATTGAAACATAAAATACCATGAAATATTATTTAATCATGGTATTACATGTCAATGGTTTAGTATATATATCATATAAATGAAATTTTGTTCAGAACATTGCAATATGTCTCAATGAAGGGAAATTGAAACAAAGCTCCTTACCTAGCACTTATTTTTAGTTAAACATAATTAAACCTCTAGTATAATGGTTTTTATCATGTTATTAATTTATAACAGAACTATATACATATTTATAATATTATATATTACCCATTAGAACATTTTACCACGCATATGTTAATAATATTTCATTATTTTCATTGGTTCGGGTGTCAATTGCCTTGTTTTTTCATTAGTGTTTTTTCATAAAAGATCATATTACTGCACACATTATATAGTTCAATCGTATCCAGAATTATATAAATGGTAAAAATATAATATTTTCCCATTATACACTTTTTTATAATCATGATTAAAGGTTTGACATGGAAAATTAATTGCATCGCTTCATAGAGACGGTAGGTCACACGTTCACACAGGCGAAGATATCATTCCCTTAACGAGTGAAAGGGTAAGAAAGTGGGTGATATATTAATCTTACAAAATTGATATCATGTTATATATATATATCATATATTCATTAAATTTATTTGTATTAACTTCAATGTAATGTGTAAGTGAAAACGAATAGCGTCGCTTTGTGAGGCGGTAGTCCACCGTACACATGAGCCATGTTGTCGTATTTGAAACAGAATGAAAAGTAAGAAGAAATATTTGATATTATAATTCTCAAAGTATAATTATATCATAAATTTTATATACATGTGTTAAATCCATTATTATATCCATCCTTTAAATATGGTGATGGAAAATGAATTGTATCGATTCGTGAGGAGGTATTATGTCATACACACGATCGATGGTTTCGTTTACCATTTGATGGAAGAGGGTATTGGTATGAGTTATTACAGTAAAATAATAACATATTAGTATATGTGAGATATTGGTGTTATTATATTATCATAATTAAATAATATTTCAGAGGGTGGAAGAAGAAATAAATGAAAACGCTCGTTTAAGAATGTTACCTCTTCTTCATGACACTTCTCTTGGTTTGCACCAACCTTCTTAGGAAGGAACTATGATCCAAAAAATGGGTCTATGATGTTTTTAGGGGATTATGGAATTTATTTTGGTAGGTATTATATAAAACAAATGGATTTTAAAATGGGAATAGGGGTGGAGAGGGGTGGCCTTTTATAAGTGGGAGAGAGGATGCACATGGAATTTTTGAAAATAATCAATTACACCCACATTTTTGTCATAAAAACCCTCAAAATGGGTCACATTAAACCCTTATATGTTATAAGTTCGAAATATGGACATAAAATGTGTGTTGTAAAAAAAAATTGGTCATTTATTACCCTTATCTTCTTACTTTAACCCATGCTAAATTAGTTTTTACCTTAACCATGATAATTAATTTTTACTTCTTTTACTATTCATAATAATAAAAAATTAATTTTAAATGTTTAGATAATATAAATTATTATTATTAAAAATATGTAATTAATTTTTCTAAATTCAATTCGAAAAAGTTCCAAAATCCAATATAATTTCTATTTTGAAATAATCTAAACAAAATGGAAATTTTCAATAAAAATAAGTACTTTTATTACTCATTGAAAAAATAAAACTTTTTATAAAAATCTAAAAAAATCATCCAAAGATAGTTTTGATATGATTATTTCAAAAAAATAATTTTATTAAAAAAATTTTCTAAAAGTTTCGAAAATTAATTGTATCATAAGTTCACAAGAAGTGAAAATACCATTTTATTTGAAAAAACTAGTTTTTTAAAAAAACATTTTTTTCATTAAAATGATTCTTATTTTATTTTTAATCAATACATATCAATTTAATTTATTTTATAAATTTATAAACTATATAATTTTATTTATTTATTTAGGTTTTTTCATATTCTCAAACTTAACAACTATGTTATAATGGTCATGTTTAAATAATATTATAACAGATTGTTTTCATTTAAAATCGATGTTGCGTGCATCATAAGATATCTAAGATATTTTATTTAATTAAAAGGACAAAAATAATGAAATTTCAAGGTCTCAAAATTTTATTGTAAGGGTATATACCCTTTAAAGATTCCAAAAATACATGGATGAATGTATTAAAAGGAAAAAATATTGAGAAAAATGTAAATTTAGTTCAAGCTAAATGCATGAAGACTGATATAATGAAGAATACTCATGAGAAGACGTTTAGAATAACTAAAAAGGATGATAAAAATACAGAATATTGTATGAAAATATTTCCAAAAAATTTTGAAAAATATAAAAATATATAACAATAAAATGAAAAGGATAAAGCAAAAGAAAAGATTTTATATGAAGAAGAATAAAAATTTCAAGAGATATTATCAAATAATGATAACCTAGAATCACATAGGAATTCATGTGGTATTTTCAAGAATATTGGTAACCATAAAAAGGGTTTTTTTTAATAAACACACTAACCCAAGAATGAATATTTAATAATATAAAAAATGTAACAAGTGATGCATGTGCCTTTATAGATAATGTGAAAAATAATATTACTCGCAAAGAGAGAAGAAAAATACCCATACTACCCAAAAGCGATTATAAATAAAAAAATTAAACGCATGGATAGTTCATCTATACCTAGAGTTCAAATGTAAAGATTATAATTGATGAGAATAAATTATTAACTCATCTCCTCACACTGATGAACAAGGTGTTCCACATTATACCATATCATTTGTGTTGTATTTGTTTCATTACCATATAGGGAATGATGGTTATGTTTTTTCATGGTAAGAGAACTTAAGAATAAATAGAAGCTATAAAAATAATATATAATAATGAATAATTTTCCATAATTTTTCATTCATAAAAATTTATAGATCTAAATAACATATGATGAAATAATCTGTTATTATTGAAGTGAACATTGAGAATATCCCTTTAGGGGAGTTTCTTGTCAAGCATTAAAACTTATTTATTCCATAAAAACCTAAAATCTATAGAAAGTGAATTAAAAATTCATTAATGAGTTATATATACATGTTATATAATACCTATTTAGGAAATAATAATGTCTAAAATTAATGGTCAGGACATTATTTTAAAAAATGATAATAAATGAAAATTTGACGAAATCTCAGGTCTTACTTTTAAATAACTAACGTGTGTGTTTTTTATTTTTATTTTTATTTTTTTTTTTTGAATAGGTTTAGGTAATATCCTTAATTATTAAATATTCAAAAAATCCTCTTTTATGAACTACAAAAATATAAAACCCATTACATGCACAGAGGCAATGATTCCTTAAAGATAGCTTTAATGTCTTAATTAAACCCACTTGTTTTCTACACTAAGTAAGAATCACATAGAAATATAGTGTAATGATTTATATACCATTTCCTAATAATTAATGGTCATCATCCTATCCCATACACTATGTATTTATTATCAATAAAGGGGATAGAATAAAATGAGAGACATAAAGGATAAAAAAATGGGAGAAAAGAAATTTTAATGAATATAGAAGAAGAATTATTGGACATATTTACTTACCACTTTCTTGTATTAGTATTGAAAACAAATATAATGGGACGTATTTTTTATATCACTCTTTTATTATGTTTTATATTTTTTTAATAAGGATCAACGGTATTGTGTGAAGTTACATGGCGTCAATATATAGATAAATAACTACTTGGTAGTTATAAGTTCCCAATATTGTTTAGAAGAATCATGGAGTTTCCAATAGTGGTATTATGATGTGTAATAACTTGTGATTTTTATATGAAGATTTATTGTTTAACTTTTAGACTATAATTTATGTGTGAGTTATATCTATTATTCATATGGAAAATAGTGAGAAATTTTTTAGAATAAAGTTGTTAGGAATTTATGTTCAGAATTTGATAGGATAAAACTACAGTTTGTTGGTGATTTAAATATGTTGATTCATAATGGAGTGACACAAAAATTTAGTTTATGGTTTTTTTTAAATGATAGTTCCATGGATTAGAGATAATGTTGGATATATTATCTCTAAAATGATGATGAGAAAGTAAGTTGAGAATATCCATTTGTGTGATAACTTGAGTATAAGATTATAAGAAAATTAAATTTGATGAAGTTAGATGAATTGGTACTAATTAGAGTGTTTTTATTCATAAAAATCAAATACTTGTGTTTATGGATATAGAGAAAATATATACAATAATTTTTAAGTGTTTTTGAGTGATTGAGAAGGTATATATAAGGGTTTAAGAGTTTTTGATATTTTTTTAAGTGAAGAATGAAATTTCTGGTGCATTTATAACTTTGGATGGGTGAATTATAATTTTAGGAGCTTATATGAAATCACTTGAGTGTAAAAAATATTTGGTTTTTATGGATATTTTCTGGTAAAGTAAATTCCATATATGACTTTCTCTAACCACATAAAACATTTTTAGTTCATGTATGACTTCCACACAAGGCTTTTAATACATTGAAAGGTTAATGTGTATGAATTTATGCCACATAACTTTGAGTATATAACTTTTTATCTAATCACATAAGAATTTTGAAATATAGTATAAATATTTATATTGAACATAATATGTTGAGAATTTTATATGATATTTTGAGGCCCATTTAATGTATAACAATTCATAAGATATGTATACGCTTGTATATTCTTACCAATTTATACGATATTTTAGTGTGTTGAAATACAATATTCAGCATGTAATATATCTTTCTTTGAAAAAACTATGAATCTAGAATATGAAATAATCTTGAAAAAAAAGAAAACAAATTTAAATTATTTTTGTGTTAAGGTTCAAGGATAAAAACATCATGATCAATCACATAATCACAGTCCTAGTTGAGATTAAATGATGTCTAACAAAAGAAAATATTGGGAAACAGATATGATTTTCATGATCACAAAAAAGAAAATCCATGTTATCATTCATTTTCTGATGCAATTAAAATGAATTTAAATTTGTGGATTTTGTGTGGATTTTTTATTCGGATGAAGACTATGATAATTATAAATATGAATAGTGATTAAATGTGGATGAATTCTAATAAGACTAAATAATATCTTAATTTATGATATTTCAAGAACATGAATTAAGAAGTAAATATTGGCATGGTTCCATGAATATATATTTTTTAAGAATAGTAAGTAAAAAATGTGTGTGCTCAACTGTGTGTATCCTAACATGTATTCTATAAGTTGAAAGAAGGGGAAAAGGATTGTTGAAGTTGCATATAAAAATAAGAATAAATGTGTATCAAATAAAAAAGTGAGAGTTCTGTTGTTGCAGTAAGAGATATTTTTGTTCACGAAAAATAAGTTGAGAGTTATAGATCTACACTATTTCAAATTTTATTTAGTATAAGAATATGAAAGACAAAACCTACAACTATAATCTATTGTAGAATTCTAAAGAAGAGTAAGTTCGTCTAGTCTTTAACAGATTATATTCCAAGTCGAAAAGTCGAGTGATCTAACCTATATTCGTTTTTTTTAGAATTATAATGAATATTGAGACATCCTACTATATTTTTGTAAGTGTGGAAGAAGACCAAACAATATATTATAGGAGGTGCTTAAGCCAATATAGATGATTTTATTATATGGAAGTGAAACCCCATTATCCTGTACAAAATAATAGTAGATTGGAACTTTCTTTTTATATTTTTAGTTCTATAATAATGGGTTAATGTTCATAAACTTCCACATTATTATTTTGATAATAAGAATGAAGGTTTTCATCTTATCAAAAAAATGTATCCCTGGAGACATAGAGATCCTATATAGGAGGAAAACCTCATAAACAAATAATGGGGTCTTGTTGTGTACTTTCTTTCTTACTAAATTTTCATTTTAACTTAATATGAGATTACATGAGTTATAAATAGTGATCCATTAAATTAAATAGTAACAATTTGAAAATGCATAAATGTTCTAAATTTAATAAAAAGTTCCACTACTGATTCATCCCCCCTAGTGTTAAAAAACTCCTTATGTGTGACTAATAGTTTATTTTTTTCACATGTACATAATTTAAATAATTAAATTTTTTAAATCAAATAATTTATATAGAAATCTAAAATTTTCATATTTTTGTTCTTCATTACTGTGGTTTTTTTAGTGATGTTTATTTTTTCATAGTTAATAATACAATTATACCCATGTTTTGATTAAAAAATTCTAATATAGTTTGTTTTTTTGTGGAGGTTAATATATTAGTGAAAATTGTTGTTATAGAGGTAGTTGATGCAGTTGATGATATGATTGTTTGGTTGTTCATGAGTAATGTTGGGAATGATGTTGTGGTCATCAGTGGTTGGATTTATTTTTGATGTGTCTTTTTTAGTTAGTCATTGTTGTATAACTATTTCTGGGATTTTTCATTGTAAATAAGATAATGAACCTGAAAGATAATGGGTTATAATAATTTCAATTGATATAATTATAAAATTTTAGATTTTTTGATAAAAAAATAAATGAAATTTATAATTATGAATGGAAAGAAGTATTAGATGATAATGATATATTATTAAGAAAACATGGTTGGCAGTTAGTATATGGTAATCAAATTAATAATTTTACATGAAGGTCCACATGTGGGATAATATAGTTGGAATATTAATGTAGCCTAATGAATGTAAAATGGATAAAGAATTATGATGTTATTATTAATGAAATGGGGATTTAATGATAAGAATTTAATGATGAAGAATATATAGAGATTGGATAATAATTGATTAATGATAAATGATTGAGTGATATGAATCAAATTAGGGATGTATGTTGTTATTAGTTGGAAAATTAATTCATGTTGTGTCTAGAGAATTCAGTGTAGTTATTTTGTGGTGATTATTGTTATAGTTAGATTTTAGTGTGTTATATAGTTGACTACAGTTTGGTATTGTGTGTTATTATATCCATTATAGTTATGTTATTTTTTATGAACTTCTATCTGAATCATGTAACATGACTAATTCCCACATGAGGTTTGGGTTTGGATTTTTTCCCCAACATTCAGGTTATAGAGGATATGAATGGTAGACTACTCCACTTCCAATCACTCCCCTCCATACTTAGTATAGTATGTGTGCATATACAAGTTTTGATGGCTTAAGGATATGTATGTGTATACGTGTGGGTGGTAATTTATCAAGGTTGTGACATACATATATATACGGGTTGTAATGGATAAATATTATAGTATATATATACACACACATATATGTTTTGATGGATTATGGTCTTTCCATGTGTATATATAAAAATTCTATAATGGCTTAAGGTATATGTGTGTGTGTGTGTGTATGGTCTTTAATGGATTAAAATTATGTCACATGATGACATGGTTGTAGCGGTGATGTGGTTCTGATTATGTGGAAGTGGTTATCATAAGTATATTATGATGTGTATTATAAAATGATATGACTTATATAAATTATGGTAGTAACAGGACATGGGTTTTAGGGCCATTAGGGTGGCTAGTTTAGTGAGGAAGTTGATTTGGAGTACCTCCTTATTATATATTTCTTTAATAATTTGTAACTTATACATTTATGTGATATTTGGATGAGTGGGCCATAGAAAATAATGGAATATGGTTAACTTGGTTAGGTAATGGGTTCATTTATCAATTTATTCATTGAGCCTTTAGTAAGATTCTTCCACCTTTATATGAGATGTTTTGTGGATCCTGCTCAATATACTTCTATTCTTACCCATGTGTGTGTGTGTGTGTGTATATATATATATTTGTGTGTGTGTGTGTGTTTAAAATACATAGAATGAATTTAGTGAATGGTATTAACTTTACAATATAATATTGGTTTCTAGAGTTGGTTGATGTCTTTGGAGTTACTATTATATAATATTTTCCCATGGTATTATCTTTTGGGGTTTTCAACTTATAATTGACATGGCATATATGTGGGTTGGTTTATTCCTTCTATCATGGAGTTGGTTGGTTATTTTTTATGAGCCACTAAAATCGGATAATATTCATTGTTAATATTTTAATATTAAAGTGACTCAATTTCCATAAACACCAGTTTTTGTGCATTTCATAAATTGAACATCATTTCACAACATTGTGCAATTCATGTCTAAAGTGTGTCAATTTGGGACCAATTAATAATATTATTGTGGAATTAATTATTTTTATTAGTTAAATTTGATATTTTTTTATATTATTAATCAATTTTTTTGAAATATTTTATCTTTTAGGATCAATGGATGAATCACAAGGGAAGATGGACATTTTTTTTCCATGGATGCATAAATTTTTTGGAAAAAGCATAATGGGGATTAGGCACATCAAATAAAAGTGGAACCAACATTTCAATCCCAATAAGCTAAAATTTTAACTTTTTATAGAGAATATTACGGGGATCATTTCATTAGACAATTTTTGGATCTGATTTTTAAGTTTTCATGGTGATCCAAGCGGTCAAAGATGAAGATTATACTAATTTCATGATTTGAAGACCCATAAATTCAGCCCACCAATTTCATCATAAAAATTAAATGGGTGATCCAATTATAATAAAATTTTTAAATATATTATAGGATCCCTGGAAGAAGATATTTATCTTCTATGACCCCTTCATAATCTTCCATCTTTAATGTGAAATTCACATGGCCAAAAGGGGGATGAATCTGGCCAAATTTTCTGGTCCACATTGAAAGAGACTTATTTTCTTTTTTTATCACCCTCATTTTGACTCTCTTAATTAACGCCGAAGTAATTGAATAATAGTTGATATACCCTAGGACAAAAAAATTCTATTTATGGAGATGGTGGTGAAGTTTTTGGGGATTCATTTTTTTCTTTCAATTTTAATTTTACGCTTTCATTTTGTAACTATATCTTCAATTTTTCCCATGTCATTTTGTGTTCACCTAATTTATTAATGAAATTTCTTATTATTTTTATTCCTCATTTATTTTTTACTTTTTATTAACATGTTGATACCCTTTAATCAATGTGTGAATTTTTTCACTCCAACAATTGTGAAATTCCTCAAATAATGGTGGAGTGTTCATTATTTCATTCTTTTCACTTCTTCAATCCTGATTCTTTAAGTAGACATGACACTTACATTAATAGAGTAGAATTAATGGAGGGATAAAATTTTATGGGTTGATCCTAGGGAGTTTTATGGAGATTTATTGAATTTTATTTAATGTGATTTAATAAAAAATCATTATTTTTAGACTTCTATTCGATGATTTATTTTCTTCTTCATCTTCACCAACATTAACGAAGAAACATTTTGAGTGCTATTACTAAAGTTACAAAGGATTGAATATCAACTGAGAATGGGGGTTGAATCAGTTGTTAAATTTTTATAAGTTTCAAAACATTTATAAACTTAACCTCTGCAACCTGTTAAGATTTATTTCTTTATCAACTTGGAGTAACAACACATGCATGAAAAAGTTGGAAAGCTAGTAAAGAACACAATATTTACAAGGTTTGGCCTCATTTTGAGAACCTAAATCCGTTATATATCCACTCCCATAGGTATATGAAAATAAACAATTAATAATAATTAAAAAAAACTTGTGAAAACTCCTATTATATACCTTCTATCTCCCGATATGAATGATTATACTGACTCCTATTGGTTAAAAATGTTTGTTTATAAAAATTTTAGATAAAAAATAGAATAAATATACTGTTGAATATGATCCACAATTGTTCAATATTTATCCTCTATTTGATTTGGCTGGATCCTATTTCCTTAATCTGATGATGATGGATCTGATTTTCTCAATACAATAATTCTGGATCCTGGATCCAATTTTCTGAATACACTAATGCAGGATCCTAGATCAAATTTTATGAGTATGATGATTATGGATCCAATTCTCTGAATACGATAATGTTGCATGCTGGATCTTATTTTCTGTGTATGATAACGCTATATCTTGGATCTGATCTTTTCAATATGATGATTCAATACAACGAATTCATTCTTAATCTGAAAAACTCAAAATTCTACTAGAATTCTCAATACTATTATTCTCCAATAAGATAGTAACTTTTATTTAAAATTCTTTAAAGCTATCCCATTTTTGTGTGTGTGAAAGAAGTTTCAAATGAACAAATGATCTAATAAATTATTTATAGGCAACTCAGAAAACAAAGTTAGAAAACATGGAACCTTTCCCCACTTCCTCATATCTCAAAATCTCTAAAAATATATCTCATTTAAAACTTCAACTTTGACTTCTTCAAACCTCCTTATATTTCACTATTATTTATGAAAAATTGAAATTCAAGTTTGAACACTTAAAATCTTCATAAAAAATCTAGATTTTTCTTCTTGAGTATTCTTCATAATCAGCTCATTACGATTTCTATTTCTTTTTCAATGAATCTGATTCTGTTTCTTTCTCAGTACAAACTCTTCATTGTGAATACTTAAGTACAATTTCCTTAGTACGAAATTCCAAGTAACAAAATATAATTATGAAAATCTTAGTATGATTTTCCCAGTATGAAAATCTTAGTACAAAAATCTAAGCATGAAGATCTCAGTATGATTTCCCCCGTATGAAAATCTTAGTACGGTTCTTCCAACAAGAAAATATCAGTACAAAAAACTTGAGTATTAAGATCTTAGTACAATTTTCCCAATAAGAAAATATTTATATGAAAATATCAGTATGAAAATATCAGTATGATTCTCCTAGTACAAAAATTTCAGTAAGAAAATATGAGTACGAAAATCTTAGTACAAATTTCTTCTTCTTTGGGCTCAACAACATCTTTTTCTTTCTCATCTCATTACGATGTAATTCCCATTACAATTTAAATCAAATTAAAATTATTAAATTCTTTAAAACTCTAAATCATTTCTTCAAAATATTTTATCATGAGAGTTTTCATTATTTTTTATAACTTCTTGATCAGCAAAGCATCATCTAATTTTTTTTAGAAAGAACTAAAACTTTATAACTCATGAATTCACATTATTCTTTCAAAACTCTTAAAAAAATTCATTATCAATATAATTACAAAAAATAGAGACTTATAGTAATCAATAAATTCTTCCCCTAATTCTTTTTTAATCTGATGATTTTCAATTATCATGTAGATGGACCTGAATAAGATAAAGTGTATGATCAACAACTTCGTCTTCCTGAATTCTTCTGTGTCTGGTGCAGATCAAAATGAAAACCTAGGTGTGGAAACTTGTGTTCAGAAAATAACATCATTACGATGGTCTAGGTTTTATTTTTGTAAAACAAAAAAATTCTTTTAAAAGAAGATTTAGTTATCAACAAATACAAAACTTTGTTAAAACAAAACATCATAAAGGTTCTTCAAGTACCATCCAGTTCATTTGAGTGATCATTAAATATATCCTCTAATTGAATTTTTGATTACCCTTGGAATTATTTAGGGATTATATCAGTGAATTATGTTGAGGAATTATCTCATTTTATAAATACATATTCAATTAGTAATCTGAAATTAAAAAAAACAAATACTTCCAATCTAGCCCTAGCAACAATCGAATATCGACTTATATTAATTAAATATTTCAATCCAAATAATTTAGTGTTTCACAATTAAATTCCATCCATTATCTTAGTCACTTTAGTATCATTATATCCAAATTTCAATCGATAGCAATGTTTTCTAGTTCATAGCCAATCCTCCCATCAAATCTAAGGGTCTTAAGTTTACTTCTTCAGTACCTATAGATTCTATCCCTACCTATAATACAATAACGGCTTCAATATGTAGGTTAAATTTGGGAACAACCAAATATTTTTACCATTTACAAGGACCTAATTAAGTTACCTTAGACACTCACATATTTTTCTCATCCCAAATTCTCTATTCTCACCCTATTTATCTTATCTTTTTCCATTTCTGTTTGTGTGTGTCTTGAAAATATCAAATTAATATTTCAATCTACTCTGATAGAGTATCTTCAAAATTACCAAAACATAAACTCATGATTGAATAAAATTGTAAATCAATATTTGGAATCCAATAAATTCAAAATTTTCATTGATCAACCCTTCATTTATTACCACACACCAAGTTACATGTACAATCTTTGGAATGATGACCATTTAAAAGATAAATTCTCATCCCTCTCAAGGGTAGTTCAAGATATCAAACTTGTGGAAGTCCATAATATCCAAAATCCTATACATCCTAATACTCAAGAATATTTTGATATCAAAAAATGGATAAAATGAATTCAAAAGTTTCATCATTGATATTAGAACAACAAAGCAATGAAATGGTTATAGAACCCATTCCCACTAAGGATGTCTCGTCCTCATCACTAATTGAATAATCGTGTCTCCAACAATTCTCCCATGAATTTACTTAAAAAATAACTTTTGGAAGTCGGATAGCATAAGAAGATTAAAGAAATTTTTTAAGGGTATTTAAATAAAGAGGAAATTGATTTTATGTATTCACAAGAGTATAATTTGACATCATCTATTGAGTGTCCTGATTATTGATCCATTGAATATTTTCCAGAACCAAACAACATTGAACCATTTAATATCATCTTGAACTCTCAGTCTGTACTTACCCCTAACAATTAAAAGGAAAATTTGAGGGTTGAATAATATTTTCATAAGTAACCAATTATTTCTAAATTTTTTTGAGAAGAAATTGATTTTGATTAAAATTGACAATCTTATTTTGGAAATTTCAATCAAGACAAACCCAAAGTTATTATCCTCCCTTCCCCACTAAAGAATCTTTTCATAGGTGATAACCAAGACCTTGCATCTATCATTCATTCATCTCTTGAAACCAATAATTTAGGAATGGTCAATGATGCCTTAGGAAGCACTATAAAACCAATGGGATCATCCATTTCATTTATTACTTGGATTTTCCAACTCATTATAAAAAAATGATTATAAATGACACAAATTCTAAAAAAATAAATCTCAATATTATAGAAGTGGTGAAAAATTAAATCCTTAAAATGTGTAAATTTGGTATTGGATAATTTGTGGGTTCTAAGTCAAGCTAATGAATTTAAAATAATCTCTTTCTAGGAGCCAACCCGGATTCTGCATTTTTTATTTTTTATTTTTTGTGTTTTTTTATAGAGAGAACCCCTTAGTATTTCCAATGTGTTCTAATGTATCTTGTGTGTGAGATTTAGAAAATTAATCATTTTAATATATCCAAATTAAACCATGCTTTCTAATGTTCAAACCTAGCCATCAGTTATCCCCAAAAAGTCTACTTGAAACTTAAATCTAAAGTTATTGATTTATTAATGATGTGTCATAAACATCAAAAAAAGTGTTTTTGTTCCATTATTTCATTTCAAATAATATCTTCCACTTTTTCTTTATAATTATAGTATCTCTATTCTCTTATGTTTTAAAACTGAGGGTGGTTTCATTCCAAGTTAGGGGGAGTGAAAATTTGGGATTTTATAAAAAAAATGGGCTTTATAGAAAATTTATTTATCCTTGGACATTATAATACACATTTAAAAATTTCAATCTAAATATAAAATAATTTTGTATTCCCTGACAATGATTTTAATGCATGTTTATGTTCATGAGAATAGTTTTTGAAAAGTGTGGTTGTCCGATGTGATTTTTCAATATTTACATTTTCATCCTCGTAATCAAAAATCACACAATGAATGTTTTTGTATTTTGGGTGTAAGTTTGAGTTATTGGCTCTCTTTTATCATAACCATGGAGTTTATAATCACTTTTAGTTTTATTTTGATTATCTAATAAAAAAATTAAAATAATGACCGCATAGAGCAATGTTTCATCTAAATGTATAGAATTACGAACTTGGGTATTTTGACTCCATAGTTTTCTTTCCTGTAGTTAGTCTTTAAATCTTTGTTATAGAGCATGGAATTGAAAATATGTGTGGCATTCAGCACTTTTGGATCATGAATCCATATTTTTCTTTCCTAGAGATAGTCTTTCTATCTCTATTTTGGTTCAAAAGAAACAAACAACGAAAATAAAAAAAAACTGGAGAAAGAGAAAAACATAAAATTGGATACTCATTTTAAGGTTTAATGTGATTCCCACCTAGCAATTCCATTTTTCCAATTGAATAAGAAAATGGGCCCCATGTCTTTTGAGATACATAACACGTCATTATGCTTAATTGAAGTTGGATGAAATGTGGTGATGAATTTGAACAAAGGAATGGTCTTGGGCTTGGGAAATTCTTGTGAACCAAGATTGTGAGAAATTATTTTGATGGGACTCATGATTATTCATAATTATGACTTTTGGTGAGCATTTTATGTTAAAAAGTTTTTGAAAAATAGAATTCAATTTCATATTTTTGAGATAATTTTTTATCGGTACTAGAAAAACTCAAGTAGGGGGTGTGATTAGCCACTAAAAGAGGCTAATATTAATTATTAATATTTTAATATTATAGTGATTCAAATTTCACACACACCAATTTTAGTACATTTCATAAATTGAACTTCATTTCACATCATTGTGCAATTCATCTCTAAAGTGTGTCAATTTGGGCCCAATTAATCATATTATTGTGGAATTCATTATTTATATTATTTTAATTTGATATTTTGGGATATTATTAATAACTTTGTTTGGAATATTTAATCTTTTAGGAACAATGGATGAATTCTAGAGGAAGATGGACATTTATTTCCATGGATGCATAAATTTCTTGATAAAGCATAATGGGCCTTAGGCCCATCAAATAAAAGTGTATCCATAACTTCAAGACCAATGAAGCTAAAATTTTAATTTTAGATCGAAAAACTTATAAGTATAATTAAATTAAACTATGTTTACAGCTAATTGTGAAGTTTTCATGGTGATTATGTCAAAGATGAAGACTAAATTAATGGTCAGATTAGAAGGCCAGTAAATTCAGCCCACTAATTTCATCATAACCTCCGAATGGATAATCTCGTTGGCATAAAATTTTTAAATATATTAGAGTATATCTAGAAGAATATATTTATCTTAAAATACCCACTCATATTCATCCATATTTAATGTGAAATGTTAATGTTCAAAAGGGGGATGAATCTGGCTGAATTTTATGGTCAACATTGAAAGAGTACAATTTCCTTTTTTTCTAAACCTCATTTTGACTCCCCTGATTAATGGTGAAGGTATTTATTGATATGTTCTTGAACCTAGGACCCAAAATTTAGTATTTAATTATCTGATAGTGAATTAATTTTTGTTTTCATACTTTTCTTTCAATTGTAATTTTATTCTTTCATTTTCTAATCACATCTACAATTTTTCCCATGTAATTTTTTCATTCACCTTCATTTCATAATAAAATTTATTAATATTAATATTATTCATTTAATTTTTTCTTTTCATTAACAAATTAATACCTTTGAATCAAGGTATGAATTTATTCACACCAACAATTGTGAAATTCCTCTCACAATGGTGGAGTGCTTGTTATTTCATTGTTTTCGCTTCTTCAATCTCACTTCTTTAAGTCGACTTCCCACTTTTATTGATAGAATATAATCAATGGATATATATAATTTTTTGGGTTTATCATAGGGATTTTAATGGTGGGGTATTTAATGTAATTTCATGTGATTTAACATCAATTAATTATTTTAGGACTTCAATTCGATGAGTTATTTTCTTCTTCATCTTCACCAACTTTAACAACAACGCATTTTTTGTGCTAGTATGATTCAATTACTTGGATTTCTCATTAATGGGATACTATAAATGAATTGGTGGTTAAACCTATAATTTTTTAGGGATTAAAGTAGTGAATTATTTTAGTTAATTATCTCATTTTTTGGATATATATTCAATTAGTGATCAAAAATTTAAAAAAAAACAAAAACATACAGTATATCCCTAGAGACAACCTTGGATCGACTTGTATTAATTAATTATTTCTATATAAAAAATTATCTATTTCATCCTTAAATTAAATAAATTATCCTAGTTACTTTATTAATATTCTATCCAAATTTCAATCAACACCAAATTTTTCCACTTCATAGCCAATCCTCCCATAAAATCTGAGTGTCTCAATGTTACTTCTTCAGTATCTATGGATTTGATCCCTCATTGTACTATAATAAATGCTTCTACCTATAGGGTAAATTTTGACACAAGTATTTTTTCATTATTTTGGTATTTATGAGGGAAATTACTCCAATTTATATGTTTTTAGACTCTCAGAGATAGTAACCATCCCATTTCTTATTAGAGTCAAGATTCAAGGTCCATACCAGTCTATAATACCATCTTAGGTGGGGTTCTAATGAGGGTGGGTAATAAGAAGTGGTATAAAATATTTTGGTTTATAGATAGAATGGAGTTTATAGTTATGAAATAGTTTGTATTTAATTGGTTTGGTATGTAAATAATATTAATTAATCTTAATACGTGACATAGTAAAATAATACCAGATAAGACATAGGAGATCTAGGCCCCTAGTAATCTAACACATATAATTTAATCTTACTGAATATGCTAGGTGAAATGAAATCATTTTTAGGGTAAAGATATATGTAATGTTAATGAATCATAATTTATTTTCCCTATGATTTATTTGTATTGATTATTGTAAGATTGAAATAAACTTGATTAAATGAACTTATAAATTTCCCCATTGTTGGGATTATGAGTCCCTATTAATTTAATATCTTTGCAGATATGGTTCGTGGATGGAATAACCGCAAGGTTCAGGTTTAAGTTGTTTAATAGTATATTCCACTATATCATTAGAGAGTTGATATTGAGGAGTATGATACCTTGAGGAAGGTGTTGTGTGAGTTTTAGTGACAAACCCTTCCTGATTAAGAGATCAAGAGGTGGTCGGAGGGACTAAAAATTTCTTTCAGTTTGATCTATTCTATGAAGGAACATTTCATTCCCTTGGTAGTTAAATTATTTCATATATAACCTTATAAGTAGTGGGACTTATTCCTTATTGATCATGATAAGTTAAAAGTATTATGAGAAATGATATTTTATTAGTTTCAGGAGAAGTTACTTTGTTATACATTAAAGTTGATATAATTATAAGAGTTTATTTTTCACCATAAAGGGTTATCTATCAAGTTGAAATTTCAGATTTAGTTTATGTGACTAATTCATTTTTCTATATAACATTTACCAAAAGAAGTGGCTAGAGTTAGGCATTTCAAAAAGTAATTTTGTAATGATCATGATCTGAATAACTAAAATAATATCTAAATCACGTTGTCTAAACACCTCAGGCACACCTCCCAATTTCTAGAGGCTGGTGTAAATATCAGTGTGTAAAGTAATATAATTTTGTTAGATGGTTTTCCCTCTTTTTAGATGAAATAAATATATTAAGGTCCGTAAAAATATTTGTGAAATAACCAATATATATTCTAGTTATTAATAGGAGTGGGTGTACTTATAAGGAAATAAAAGGTGAATAACATAACAAGAACATGAATTACCATAAATAAAAGACTCAAATATATATAAAATATATCTAACATGTGTGTAAAAAATTAAAAATATTTATACATAAGTAGTACATGATAAATAGAGTTAAGGTGAAAATAATATTGCATCTATCTTTGAAACCACTCACATGGACTATAATGAAGTAACCTTGTATCAAAAACTAATACATATATAAAAATACCAATAAGTGATCACTATTTATCCATTCTCTATATATCTTAGAAACTATTTAAGTGAGACTTTACATTGCCTAGGTTACATATAAAAAGGTATTCATGCATCCCATTGGGGAATATGAATGGTGTGAGTATGATAATTATAAGGCCCCAGCCTTAAACCTTACTTAATCTTGATTTATTACAAGATTACACATTGAGGATCTTTTTATGTTTAGAGTTTTAGAGAATTAGATCATGAAACTTGCATTACATTCCACATTTCAACAAAGTGGTTACATAAAAGACAGTATTCATTCTTCCCATCAATGGAAACATATTGAAAATGAAACATGGATTCTTTCTTGACAGATCCTTGACACTATCATCACATCATGTACCTTTCCCTTGACCTGTGAAAAACATTTCAAAAAATTGGGATGAGTATAAAAATCTCAGTAAGGGTTATAAAAAATATGGAAAGGAAACATGAGTTCATATATACATAAGAATGAAATCATACTTTACCCATAAAACATAGGCACTTTAACATACCTCATCAAACCATGAATAAATCAAAGAAATAATAAGACATAAAGGTAACTTGAGGCATTCGTAACATTCTTACGTAGGGAGTAACCCTCTTGGTTACATTTGGAATACCCATCACATTATATTCACTAAATCTCTTCAGAGAAACCTTAACGTTTCACTCCTTCGCGTTACCCAATGCATTGGAGAGCTATATCGGGCTCACCCGCCCTTAGTTTATCACGGAACCACCCATCTTCATAATAATTCCCAAGAAACTCAACATAATCGTATCACATAAAACATGCATAAAGGAAACATAACATTTCCACATTTGAATCACAAGATATCAATACAACACATTGATATGAAAACCATTTTCAATACCAAAATAAAAGAAAAGTAAAACATGGTATTTATTTTTCTTTTAAAAAAAGGTAGGGCTTGTAGAGGAAGCCGAAACTCAAATAACGGTCACGGCGGCGGAGAAGTCGTTGTCGCCGCATACGTACGAAAAAAACATTCCCTTTTGTCATTTAGTAAAATGCTATGTATAAAAAAGATTCCTTTTGGATAAACATAAAAGTAAAAGGGTTTTATACACCGTATAAAAGAAGGCTGTGTATAAAACAAAATATGCCTCAATGAAAGGAGATTGAGACGAAGTCCCATACAAAGACGGTATCCTTGGTTTAAGGATAAATCAATTACATAGTTATGTGTGAAAAACGAATACACCAAATATAAGTGGATATTAAGTGTAAAATAATCAAAGGTCATTCACACATATTCAAAGGATGACATATTCAATAACTACATGTTGAACCCAAAGAAATCGAAATTGGGTTAAGAAGTTCCCTTGACAGCCTAACGGCGTCACATCAAAATGAGTTGATGAGAGATAAAAAGTGTATCTCATCACTTGGACATAAAATTTACATCAATAAGGATATATGAGAACATATCCCAACATAACAATATGTAAATTAAAAGACCCAACAAAAGAAGTCTTTTAAAAAAGAGGAGGGTGAAAGGTTCCCTTACCGACTTGGGTATCTTTCAAAACATACACCCCATGAAAGAACGACAATAAATCATTGATGTAAATACTCATAAATGAAAGTATATTACACAAAGAGTAGAATAATGGGTAGTACATACACCACTCAAAGTAAATTGCGGCAAATGTAGCATAAATCTCATGGGAATAAAAGTGAGATGAAAAATCCCTTATGAAAACTCGGCAGCCTAACGGCGCCACATAAAACTTACAAAAATGGATTGATGAGATCAAATAGGGTATCTCATCATATTAACATAAAGTTTACAGAAAAAGGAATATAAAAGAACATCCCCCAACATAACAAATAGGATCTTAAAAGAAGTGACATAAATGAGAGTACTTAAAAATAAAGAGAGAGGTTAGATCTCTTATGAAAATTCGGCAGCCTAACGGCGCCACTCAAAACTTCCAAAATGGATTGATGAGAGAGAATAGGGTATCTCATCATATGAACATAAAAATTACAGTAAGAGTAATATAAAATAACATCCCAATAAAAAGAAAGACGAGCTTAGAAGTAATGACATAAAAGAGTGTACTTAAAAAGAAAGAGAGGAGTAGGATCCCTTACCTCAAGTCCAACTTGTCTTGTTCGTTTCTTTATCTTCCTGAATAATAAACTTTGGTCAATTAATAATTGCCTAAGTACCTCCTTCAGAGACTATTATTCAGTTCATATCACATATTATAATATTATAATAATTTCTTAATAATGTTAGTTCATATCAGACGTTTTTTCCGATGTTTGGTACATGAGTCAAAAATGAACTTGTTTGAAAAAATATTGCCCATGTAGTTATAAGTAAATAATTTCCAAAATAGTAATAATGATTAAAATATCATATATATCCAGTAAATATTCATTTCATACTATTCCATATCATTTGGAGATAAAAAATGAAAAGCACCGTTCATGGAGACGGTAGTCCGTACATACGCATGAACGCTACTTTCATTTTTTTGTCATATTAATGGAATTAAAACAAAAGGACTCAAGTGAACACATTACCTTAAAATCGGGTAACTCTCTTTGGTTTGAGATCAAAGGCTTCCTTGGGAAGACTTATGCCCAAAGTGAGGCTTCAAGGAGTAAGAGAGGGAAGTGTAGAGACAAAATGGGCAGAGGTTGGCCGAGCCAAAGGCTTTGGGAGTGTGGGTAAGGAGGTAGATGTGGGGGCCTTTTATAAGAGGAGAGGAGGGGTACTCTTGTAAAGTTACAAAATGTTACATTATTTTCAAAAGAGTTTCGGATTTTAAAGGTCACACATTGATGTATTTCGAGGATAAGGTGATAAGGGTTCGAAATCAACTCATACAATAGGTTTTGGACATGTGTAGGTCTTAGATATTACATTATCTTTCCATTTTATTTAAATCGTTAAATAATGGGGTCATTGCTGCATCATCATGATGTCATAAATAATTTCATTTATTTAATGTATAAAAATTATAAAAAAAATACTATGATGTAGGAAATCGTTTTAGCTTTCCAATGAATATTTATAGTCAAAAATATGATTTGTATAACCCCATGTAAAAATTGTTTTAGTAAAACATTTCATGTTTGTCTCATTTTTACTTTAACTTTAAAAAAAAAGCTATTAATGTCATTTTCCAACCAAAGTTGCTTCATGGGGTCCCCAAGTTGACCCATGGGTTGTCTTGGTCGGCCATGACACATTCAATGATGTTAGGACATGTTTCAAGTTCATTTCATATTATTAAGACATTATTTTTACCTTAAACTACACTAATTACCTCTAATCGCGATTAAAAACTTAATAAGTTACTATTCACCAAAAAAATTATTTTTATCTCATTGAACCACATTTTACTTCTTAATGAAAACCATGTATGTCGGATTTTTGAAATTCAAAACACAAAGATGGCAAAATTTCATTTAAACGGAAAAATCAGTTTTTATAAGTACCACTTAGTGGTTTCACTATTCATCAAAAATTGAAGTTTTTCAGAAAAATCCCAAAAATTCACCCTAAGATATATTTGATATTCCGATTTCAAAAATGAATTCTATTTTAAAAAATTCAAAACTTATTAGTCACATTAATTAATTTAATAATTAATTCCTGTTGTCAGAGCAAATAGCGTGTTTTTATGAAACAATAAGTATCGAAAGATTGACACTAGTTTAAGTCTATTTTCAAAGTGAAATTAATTCCAACGAACACTATTGGATTTAATGGTAAAAATATATTATAATTTCACTTTAAACCCAATTCAAAAGATAATCTAATCATATAAATAAATTAGATTAAAAAGCGGTTTTGAATTAAAATACAACATTTTACACTATTCATTAAAAATGAACTTTATCAGAAAGATGCCAAAAATTTACACAAAGTAAATTTTGATTTCCAAATTCTTAAGAAGAGTTTTATTTGGTCCAAAAGGATGTATAAGAGTGAACAAAACTATATTTAATGACGGTTCTCCATCAAAAGGCGATAAGTGAACCTTTAGTGAAAACTAGGGCATATACGCCTAAAATTGAATTATTTCAATATTTTATGCCTTTATCTGTTATTGGATAAATGTAAAAACATTTAAAAACATATATAATCATATTTTAGTTATTTCTATCCATTCCCTCCAATACAACAACTACATGTTAACTACCATTTAAAATAATATTATTTTATTATAAGAGTGCAACGTAAGATTCCCAAGAAACTCGTTGTTGTGTGTTGGGTACGCCATCGAGCATAGCGTCCCCTTTAAAGTCGTATTAATATTTTATTCACAAATATGGATAAATATGAAAATGTAATATTCTTTATTTACCTGGGGAGTTACATCCTTCCCCCCTTTTGGGAATTGCGTCCTCACAATTTTAAAATTGGGCTTTGAAATATCCTTGAAAGTCCCACATCGGAAGAAGAGTCGGTAAAACAATCACTTTAAAATAAAGAAATATAAGTACAAAGGTCACCTGATTTAACCCATACTATGATTCCAAGTATTAAAACATGGACATGGAGGAGAAAACATAGGGTTATGTTCTGATGAAGAGTGATAGAAAACATGTTTAGGAGAAAGTTAACCATGAGAAAATCACAAACTTGTTATGGGTTAAACGGTATTCGATTCCCCGGTAGGAAAAGTTAATAGAAAACATTTTTGCTTTAAGATACTTTTTATTGGGGAATTTATTCATAAGGAAACATAATCACTTATCATGTTGACTTTCAACTTTTATTAGATTCCTTACACAAACTCATATTTTCTCCAAAAGATGAGTATTTAGGAAGACTTGTTCACATTAAGAGTACTATAATCAACTTCTAGAGAATCACCTAATCCACCAAAGAGAAATATATACATCCCATGTCTTTAGACTTTAACCAAAACCAAAACCAAAAAAGGTTAGTACAAGATCAGATAATCCAGAAAAGGATAACCCTTTAAAAAGAAAATCTATGCTTAATCTCTAAAATTTGTCCAACAAAACCCAAAGTTCAAAGAGGACCATCCGATAAACAATTTGTCCATAAAATTCTTCAAAGTAAGCCAATATAAGATTGAAACCCAAATATTTGAAGGATTTAGTCACATAGTCTTCCAAGTTAAATCATAACATTTATCTCCAAACAATATCAGTTGCTCCTAAAGTCTTGTATTGAAAAGTAATTAACCTAATCACATATCCTCCATGATAGGTTAATCATTTTCATAAATAACCCACAATCAACTTACTCTTAATTAATAAAATCATATAACTATAAAGAATCAGTCAAACTAACCAGGGACTTTACGTAGTCCAGTGGTAGGCGATAAATACCAGTCGCACTTGGTTGTGGGTTCGATTCCCGCAGCATTGTCCGACGCGACGGGTTGTCACACGGTCTACGTGTTTTCCTTTTTTAAAAACTACATAATTCTCAAATCATTTCCCAAAACGAGATAAAATATTCAAAAATAAATATAACATATTTTAACCTCAAGTTTATCTCATGCCTTTCACTTTCCATCATATCATATAATAACCCATAATTTCCTCAAAATTAAGGATCATATAAACCCAAATGGTTCTTTATAACTATGTCCACAAAAGAAAAGATAACTATTCCTTGAATAAAATTTTCCTATATTAAACATCAGGGTTACACATAATATAAAAATTCTTCTAATGTAACCCCATCATCAAAAGAGACTTAATACTCTTAAGAATTTCACCATAACTCTTGAAGCCCTTATATGTTGACATATTACTCATTCAACATTATTCATGATCCATTAACCATTCCTTTCCAACTTATTCCGAAATACCTCTTTCCTACAAACAAAATCATGAATCATATCCTAAGATTCCAAAATAGGAAAACAATAGTCATGAAATAATACATACCTTTGATTGGTCATTGTCAATTTCTTCATCCTCAATCGGAATGGCACTAGGTATTGGTAAACGAACATTTGTACGCTCTTGGTGACCCCATTCACGAAACTTATTCATAGGACATGTGTTTGCATAATGACCATGCACACCACATTTAAAACATTCAATTGATCCCTCAGAAATAACTTCTTTCCCTTTCCTCGAGTCAACTAGATGCTTCCTTTTTCCTTGGCAGGTTCTTTCTTTATGACCTTCATTTCCACATCTATAGCACATTTCTGTCCCTTTGAAACATTTTCCAAGGTGTTTCTTTCCACATCTTTGACACATAGGTTTTTGAACACACTTACCTTTATGATTATTACTTGTACGTCCGTAGGGATTTTTTTCTTGCATATATGATGCCTTAGAGAAATCACCAAGGTTTAGGTGGTCAATCATGACTCCATATAGTTGGTTGAGGATAATCACAAGAGTTCTCATTGCAGCTCCCATATCATTCAGTTGCTTGCTCAAAAAACTATCACAGTTTCCTTCACATCCACTGTTACTTTGGTGCCTTCTAGATCCAGCCATTTACTAAAACCAAAAAGGTCAGTGTGAGTATATCAAAAAAAACATCATGTACTAATGAGGAAGATAAACACTAAGATATACTTACTCATTCACTTTATCTAAAACTATGACTCTTTCTGAAATCCTAACCATTATGGTAATGCCACATATGCTTAAAGAATACCCTAACCTCTAAAGTTATCTAAACCGACCTTTGATACCAACTATAAGGCCCCAGCCTTAAACCTCACTTAATCTTGAGTTATTACAAGATTACACATTGAGGATCTTTTCAGGTTTAGAGTTTTAGAGAATTAGATCATGAAACTTGCATTACATTCCACATTTCAACAAAGTGGTTACATAAAAGACAGTATTCATTCTTCCCATCAATGGAAACATATTGAAAATGAAACATGGATTCTTTCTTGACACATCCTTGACACTATCATCACATCATGTACCTTTCCCTTGACCTGTGAAAAACATTTCAAAAACTTGGGATGAGCATAAAAAGCTCAGAAAGGGTTATAAAAAATATGGAAAGGAAACATGAGTTCATATATACATAAGAATGAAATCATACTTTACCCATAAAACATAGGCACTTTAACATACCTCATCAAACCATGAATAAATCATAGAAATCATAAGACATAAAGGTAACTTGAGGCATTCATAACATTCTTACGTAGGGAGTAACCCTCTTGGTTACGTTTGGAATACCCATCACAGTATATTCCCTAAATATCTTCGGAGAAACCTTAACGTTTCACTCCTTCGCGTTACCCAATGCATTGGAGAGCTATATCGGGCTCACCCGCCCTTAGTTTATCACGGAACCACCCGTCTTCATAATAATTCCCAAGAACCTCAACATAATCGTATCACATAAAACATGAATAAAGGAAACATAACATTTCCACCTTTCAATCACAAGATATCAATACAAAACATTGATATGAAAACCATTTTCAATACCAAAATAAAAGAAAAGTAAAACATGGTATTTATTTTTCTTTTAAAAAAAGGTAGGGCTTGTAGAGGAAGCCGAAACTCAAATAACGGTCACGGCGGCGGAGAAGTCGTTGTCGCCGCATACGTACGACAAAAACATTCCCTTTTGTCGTTTAGTAAAACGCTACGTATAAAAAAGATTCCTTTTGGATAAACGTAAAAGTCAAAGGGTTTTATACACCGTATAAAAGAAGGTTGTGTATAAAACAAAATATGCCTCAATGAAAGGATATTGAGACGAAGTCCCATACAAAGACGGTATCCTTGGTTTAAGGATAAATCAATTACATAATTATGTGTGACAAACGAATACACCAAATATAAGTGGATATTAAGTGTAAAATAATCAAAGGTCATTCACACATATTCAAAGGATTACATATTCAATAACTACATGTTGAACCCAAAGAAATCGAAATTGGGTTAAGAAGTTCCCTTGACAGCCTAACGGTGTCACATCAAAATGAGTTGATGAGAGATAAAAAGTGTATCTCATCACTTGGACATAAAATTTACATAAATAAGGATATATGAGAACATATCCCAACATAACAATATGTAAATTAAAAGACCCAACAAAATAAGTCTTTTAAAAAAGAGGAGGGTGAAAGGTTACCTTACCGACTTCGGTATCTTTCAAAACATACACCCCATGAAAGAAGGACAATAAATCATTGATGTAAATACTCATAAACGAAAGTATATTACACAAAGAGTAGAGTAATGGGAAGTACATAGACCACTCAAAGTAAATTGTGGAAAATGTAGCATAAATCTCGCGGTAATAAAAGTGAGATGAAAAATCCCTTACGAAAACTCGGCAGTCTAACGGCGCCACATAAAACTTACAAAAATGGATTGATGAGATCAAATAGGGTATCTCATCATATTAACTTAAAGTTTATAGAAAGAGGAATATAAAAGAACATCCCCCAACATAACAAAGAGGAGCTTAAAAGAAGTGACATAAAGGAGAGTACTTAAAAAGAAAGAGAGAGGTTAGATCTCTTATGAAAATTCGACAGCCTAACGGCACCACTCAAAACTTCCAAAATGGATTGATGAGAGAGAATAGGGTCTCTCATCATATAAACATAAAAATTATAGTAAGAGTAATATAAAAGAACATCCCAATAACAAGAAATACGAGCTTAGAAGTAATGACATAAAAGAGTGTACTTAAAAAGAAAGAGAGGAGTAGGATCCCTTACCTCAAGTCCAACTTGTCTTGTTCGTTTCTTTATATTCCTGAATAATAAACATTGGTCAATTAATAATTGCCTAAGTACCTCATTTAGAGATTATTATTCAGTTCATATCACATATTATAATATTATAATAATTTCTTAATAATGTTAGTTCATATCAGACGTTTTTGCCGATGTTTGGTACATGAGTCAAAAATGAACTTGTTTGAAAAAAGATTGCCCATGTAGTTATAAGTAAATAATTTCCAGAATAGTAATAATGATTAAAATATCATATATATCTAGTAAATAATCATTTCATACTATTCCATATCATTTGGAGATAAAAAAACTAAAAGCACCATTCATGGAGACGGTAGGCTATACGTACGCATGAACGCTACTTTCATTTTTGGTCATATTAATGGAATTAAAACAAAAGGACTCAAGTGAACACATTACCTTAAAATCGGGTAACTCCCTTTGGTTTGAGCTCAAAGGCTTCCTTGGGAAGACTTCTGCCCAAAGTGAGTCTTCAAGGAGTAAGAGAGGGAAGTGGAGAGACAAAATGGGCAGAGGTTGGCTGAGCCAAAGGCTTTGGGAGTGTGGGTAAGGAGGTAGAGGTGGGGGCCTTTTATAAGAGGAGAGGAGGGGCACTCTTGTAAAGTTACAAAATTTTACATTATTTTCAAAAGAGTTTCGGATTTTAAAGGACCCACATTGATGTATTTCGAGGATAAGGAGATAAGGGTTTGAAATCCACTCATCCAATAGGTTTTGGACACGTGTAGGTCTTAGATATTACATTATCTTTCCATTTTATTTAAATCGTTAAATAATGAGGTCATCGATGCATTATCATGATGTCATAAATAATTTAATTTATTTAATGTCTAAAAAATATAAAAAAAATACTATGATATAGGAAATATTTTTATCTTTCCAATTAATATTTATAGTCAAAAATATGATTTGTATAACCCCATGTAAAAATTGTTTTAGTAAAACATTTCATGTTTGTCTCATTTTTACTTTAACTTTAAATAAAAAGCTATTAATGTCATTTTCCAACCAAAGTGGCTTCATGGAGTCCCCAAGTTGACCCATGGGTTTTCTTGGTCGGCCATGACACATCCAATGAGGTTAGGACATGTGTCAAGTTCATTTCATTTTATTAAAACATTATTTTTACCTTAAACTACACTAATTACCTCCAATTGCGATTAAAAACTTAATAAGTTACTATTCACCAAAAATTATTTTTATCCCATTGAACCACATTTTACTTCTTAATGACAACCTTGTATGTCGGATTTTTGAAATTCAAAACACAAAGATGGCAAAATTTCATTTAAACGGAAAAATCACTTTTTATAAGTACCAGTTAGTGGTTTCACTATTCATCAAAAATTGAAGTTTTTCAGAAAAATCCCAAAAATTCACCCTAATCTATATTTGATATTCCGAATTCAAAAATGAAGTCTATTTTACAAAATTCAAAACATATTATTCACATTAATTAATTTAATAATTAATTCCCGTTGTCAGAGCAAATAGCGTGTTTTTATGAAACAATAAGTATCGAAAGATTGGCACTAGTTTAAGTATGTTTTCAAAGTGAAATTAATTCCAACGACCACTATTGGATTTAATGGTAAAAATATATTCTAATTTAACTTTAAACCCAATTCAAAGGATAATATAATAATATAAATAAATTAGATTAAAAAGAGGTTTTGAATTAAAATACAACATTTTACACTATTCATTAAAAATGAACTTTATCAGAAAGATACCAAAAATTTACACAAAGTAAATTTTGATGTCCCAATTCTTAAGAAGAGTTTTATTTGGTCCAAAAGGATGTATAAGAGTGAACAAAACTATATTTAATGACGGTTCTCCATCAAAAGGCGATAAGTGAACCTTTAGTGAAAACTAGGGCATATACGCCTAAAATTGAATTTTTTCCATATTTTATGCCTTTATATTTTATTGTATAAATGTAAAAACATTTAAAAACATATATAATCATATTTTAGTTATTTCTATCCATTCCCTCCAATACAACGACTACATGTTAACTACCATTTAAAACAATATTATTTTATTATTAGAGTGCAACGTAAGATTCCCAAGAAACTCGTTGTTGTGTGTTGGGTACGTCATCGAGCATAGAGTCCCCTTTAAAGTCATATTAATATTTTATTCACAAATATGGATAAATATGAAAATTTCATATTCTTTATTTACCTGGGGTGTTACAATAATTCCCAGTAATTGATTGTCAAACCAACCCTAAAAACCTATCATAAACTAGAGTGCACGCCCAAAAAATATATAAAGTAATTTTATCATTAAATATAAAAATATAAATGTTTTGTATTGAATCCATCATAAACACTAATAACTATATTTAATATCCCACTTGGGAAGGGTACGTACCAATACTGCCTTCATTCATGCTCATTTAGAGATCTAAGATGGTAATCAAGTGTCATCCCTTATGGGAGGATACAATAATACCTATATATAGCTCACAAAAGTACATATATGCACCCATACATATATAAATATATGTGTAAAAATTAATTACAGGTCCTAGAAACCTATATCAAGTAAAGGGAATTAGTTTTACTGAATTAGGAAAAAAATCCACCTATATCAAGGAATAAAGGAATGATTATGACGATTCAAGGTGTTATTAAACCATACCAAAAAACACCCATGTATCCATAAACATTTTGGAACCTTATTATTTCCACATTCCACACTATTAATATATTTCAACATTCCCATAGCAGTGAATAAGTTGAATAGTAGGCCACATATTATGACGAGAATGCAAGGGATGAATTAAAAGCTCGAAATATAATAACTCAATAGTGTTAGGTAGTGAATAAGTAAACATACCAAAATCCCCTTTAATGATTCACTAGGTATATATAAAATAATAGACTTGCAATGAAAATTTAAAATTGGAAGAAAGTTTAAAAATTATAATATATAATAATAACATGCTTAGTATTGACAAGAGTTACATGAAAATATCTTTATACATATAAAGATTTAGGTAATATTTTATTAATTTTAAACCCATAGTATTAATTGGGTTCTCTTGGACATTGATTATTGCTAGGTTATCCCTCTATGGATATAAGAAAAAGAAGAGGTGCACCTGCAGAATTAATAATATAAATTTATTGAAATTCAAAGGCAGAGGATATATTCTACCCAAAAACATATATAGACCACCTAGAATAAGATATTTTTTAGGGTTACCTTATTTTCATACTAAGTTACAGAATTATGAAAGAAAAATTGTGAGGTTACCCTAAATTCACAGTGGATAAGACACCAAAATATTTAAACCAAACTTAAAATGAGAGGTTTATTGAATTTTGGGAACACTTTATTAGGAGGACATGGGATCATACTCACTTTAATGTAAAACCTAGAAGAGATGGGTGATGATAAGAGAAAAAAGGATATACCATATCAAAAAAAACTTCTATATAGAATTGGAGCCACTTATATTAAGAATTTAACATGAGTATCTTGAAAGGGATGGAGAGGAAAGGGTGCGATTAAAAGGTGATAAAATAGATAAAGAAAGAAGATCAATCCTGAATATGAGTAATTTAAGAATCTAAAATTTGGTATTAAAATGACCAAAATTTCCTTTATTAGGGAAATTTAGCCTAGGAATATATTAGTTAATTGGCATAAACCACTAGGAATATGGGTGTTCAATACGGAACCACCTAAACCACCGGTACCCCACTGGGTACTTGAAACCATACAATTGGGTACCTTGTGCCTTTTTACAACCTCTCCCTTCTCTTCCTTCCCCCAAATCATTCCCCAAACCCTATAACCCAATTTTTAACTTATTATTTCACCCAAAATATAATTTAAAAGGTAAATTCAAATATGTTACTAGGATGAAAATAGTTGGGGTCTTTACAACATTCCAACCATCAATCTTTTCATCTCTAAGAAGCTTAAACCAGTTTTCAAATGTTATAAGTCTAGCCATTGTATCTCCATCTCATCCTCCCACTACCAAGTTTCATCTTGCAGCTCTCTATACTACTACTTGACCCAAAAAAAGAGGGATTACCTTTCCCCATAACACCTTGTAACTCTAGTCAATGATGGAAATGGAATTATTATTATAAGAAGCATTGACCTCAAGCTTGATATCATCACACTCATTCATGTGTGAGGGTCAGACACATACTTTCTTAATAAGTAAATAAGGATTTTTTTATTAATAGAACATAATTTGAGGGAAATAAATTAGTATTAATCAATGGATTGTGGGAATTTTACATTGAATTTTATATTATGATTTCTCCATATTGATCATTGACTTATGTTTAAGACGATATGTTTTATTTTTATTATGAAATCTTATTATTCTCATGATTACCATGTTCATGTGATATCATTTCCCTTATTCCATGATTCAATAATATTATTTTTCATCCTTCTCATTTATGAATCCATGTTATGAAATTTCACTCATATCATATATATCATCATCATGTTAATTATTATTATCCCCTTAATAGAATTTTAACCCACCCTCTCTTTTATGTATGATTCTAGGGTACCCCAAAAAATGATAGTAGTATGATGAAACTTATAATATTATTATAATTATAGAAGTTAATTAATATATATTATTTTTTTAGTGGTGTTTTATTATGTATCTAAACATAAAAATATAATAAATAATTAGATTTGGTATGTGCTATTATTTAGTTTTTTTATATAAATTTTTTTAATAATTTTTTATGTGTCACATGTTGGTTTTTCTATCGAGTATGAAAATTTGTTTAATTTTTTTATCTTATTATTGGTATTTTCCAAATTTTGGGTATTTTTACTCTTTGAAAGATCTAAAATAATGTTGCTTTTATAGTTCATTATGTGAACGTGGGATTCATACCATGAATGGTCATCAATCCATGAGGTAGATATCTCCAAGTAATGAAACATTGGTTTATGTTATGATCTAATTTCAAGTTGTGAACTAAATTGGTCAGGAAGGGTTCACATTATGAATCCATGATTAATTTTGAGAACCTAATGAGAATAGTTTTTAAATAGGTGTTTTTCTTTTTTTCACTCAGTTCAATTTAATCCTTTTGTCATCAATTTTTTTCCAGAATCGAACCTAGAAGCACCTCTAACATATAGAATCCCATCTCACTTCACTCATAGTGATATTTTATTAATGATTTTACATATATCATCAACGGTATTAATATTTAGTGGTTTCTATCATCTTTTATTGATCTTTTTCCCATTCTATTGTGTTTTCCATTCACTGTAAGGATATAGAATCATGGGTTTTGATAGATCCAAAAACATTATGTGGTTTTTTATTTAGGGTGTGATTTTTCATCCTTAGAGTCTCTTATCCCTTTATTTTGTGTAATTCATCCGATTATTGGTTATACCAAGTGTTTGAAGTGGTTTGTTTCACAAAAATACTTTTTCATATAAATATTTCATGCTTTATTTATTTAAAAAGTGGTTTTAAATTTATAAAAGAATAGCTTTTATTTTCAAAAATCTATTTTGAAATCTGAATATGAATTAATGATGAAAATGGTTTTGCATTCATGGTTTTTCCCAGTTATGGAGTTATTTTTATTACTTTGATAAAGATGAATTTTGATAGAAAAAACACCCCTTTGAAATGGTTTTGATTGTAGAAATCAAAATATCACATGGGATCCTGAGTATTTTGAGGGTAGTCTTGGAAAATCCTGACTTGGAAGTCTTAGCTCTACCTGGAATTGGACTTATGTTATAAATTTAATTGAACATTGGTAAGTCATAGATACACATGATGGTGATCTCCAATTAGTACACAATATTTTTTTTCATTTTTCATGATCCACCCTTGGTCGACCCTGAACTAGTCAATCGAGCTATCCAGCAACATCCTCAAGGTGCATTATCGATCACCCCGGGGTGCCAACAAGCACCAAGAGAATAAAATAGAGACAGTGGGAATGATTTCACCCAAAATAAATAAACAAAAGAATAAAAAATATAAAAGTTAATCCCAACATAAATAAAAGAACCAAAAAACAAAAACTAAAAATAAAACTAAACCTGGTGATTATCAAAATATCCACGTGACCCCTTAGGTCACTCTTTGATCCCAAAACCCTACATTTCTCCACAATGACTGAGACTAAGTTGGAACATACACTGCAAGCTAAAAAAAGATAGAAAATATATGTGTCAGTCTTAAAACTCGATAGGCATACCCAAGTAAAACTATTCCCAATGCATTTATTTTAAACAAATGATTAATTGATGGTAAGTTTGAAATTAAAAAATATAAACACAGGTTTTCATCCATTAAAATTCAAAACAATTCAGATTCCATTTCCCTCTTTATTTAAAAATAGTTTTTTCCTAAAAGGGGTGGCTTGTATATTTTAGAGATAGTGAGTATTAAAAAGGTGTTTTTACAGTGGCTGAAAGAGAGTATGAAATATTTTTTAAAACATTATTCATGAAAAAATTTAAAAACCATGCTTTCTATTTTACAAAAGACAAACGCCATGGATAAAGGACCCTGGAATACCCTGAGAGGGGAGGGGTGAACCAGGGTGTCAAATTTTTCATTTTTAAAGTTGTGGATTTTGTTCCCACATTGGTAGGAACTTGTTAGATCTATCAAAAATGAAAGAAATAAGTTGACAAAGCAATTTTACTTGGTTCACCACAAACGGATACGTTCAAGGAGTATATGCCGACAGTGTGTCGGTCATACCCAAATCCACTAATCTTCAATAGTTTATATATTACAATATTTAGTCATAGTCACTTTGTGCCAGGCTCACTATCTTTACAAAAGTTCAGGGACATCTTACTGTGTCCCTCAAGTCACTCTCGTTGACTCCCCCTATCTCATTGCCTTTGGTGAAGTCTCAATCAGTTTATAGAAGTGAATGTATCTTCAATAGATTCACATTGAAGTCTTCGCCTCTACTTAGCACGAGACTCTACTTGCATCGAAGTTCAGAAATGATGCACTTGAATGCACTGAACCACTAAACCGGATAACAAAAATGTGCAAACAGGATTCACTGACAATTGTGTGCATCACCAACCCTTTGTGCGCAAGACCATATTATTGCGCACAATATTTCCTTTTAGCGCAGAAAAATATTTCGCGCAACACCACCCTTTTCACGCAACTGAATGTTTTATGCGCCGCCTCAATTTTTACACGCAGATCTACCTTTTCTGTGCAGCCCAGAATTTTTTGCGCAAGCCGGAATCTTTCGTGCAAGCTAGAATATTTTGCATAGCTCAGAATGTTTCGCGCAGCTCAGAATTTTTCGCGCAGCTCAGATATTTTCGCGCAGCTCAAACTTTTTTTCACGAAACTCGAACTTTTTCACACAACTCAGAATTTTTCATCCACCTTTCTTTACGCGAACCTTTTATGCGCATCAGCACTCTAATATTCTCTAAGTCTTTAGTTGTATAGAATGAGGGGGGTCACCTCTTATTTATAGGCATCTTTGACCCCCGCGTACAAAACAACCTGTGGCACGAAAAACCACTCATTCAGTTCGTAATACTTCATGCAGGTTCCGTTTTTCATGCACATCTCCTTGTTTTTCACACAGCCCATGCCTTTTCCATTTTTCAAATCTCTTATTCTCAACCACTACTTGTGCAAAAAACCTCGCTCCACTATTTCGTGCACCACACTGTTTTTTGTGCACAACTCAAATATTTCACGCACAGCCCACCTTTTTTGTGAACCACTTCCTCTTTGTGCACACCTCCTTTTACCAACAATCCATGTCTTCATTTTCCAATTTTCAGGCCCAAAAATTTGGCAAACATTGGGAAATGGTGCCACCTTCAATATTGTCGTCTTCTTGAACTGTATGATCACTTTATTGGCACACATTTTGAACTTCCATTGAGGATTGACAACAAACACAAACCATACTCCAATTCATGCATAGAATATCCATGGTTCCAATAATGGATAGGGAGAAAAAGAAATTGAAAAATAACATGAGAAATGGGTAAAAAATACTCAAGTAACCATACCAGATGAGGCATATAGATTATTTTTTGTAGATAAACAAGTGCTAGATAACATGGGAATGCCAAGGAGATCAGGGGAAAATCTAAAATATATTGTAACTTGATCCACCCAATTGGCGCACCTGATGCAATCAAAGAGACCTAATGCTCATTCGTACCCTACTTGGACAAACTGAGGGAAATTATCCATAAAGCATAGGGTGATCATACTAAGGATACACTAGTCAAAGAATAATCATAATCTATTGCATCAATCATTCTTGGATACTTCTCTAGCTATGCTAGGTTCCCATGTTACGTATAAAATGGGGGTGAGCCAAGGAGTATCAAGAAATAAACCATATATAATGAACAAGCACAAGCCACACAAAAACCTCATACACAAGCATCACCCTCGAACACCACACCAAGGAATTCCCATTTCCCTTAAACACCAACATGCAAGGAAAGTCTCATACCAAGGATGTTCTCATTCTTATCACAAATGTAAGGTAAGGGACACATTATAAGGATAGTTTTACAAATAAAACCCATTTCTGGAAGTTCCAATCGATCTCACATATTATTTGGGTGAAAATCCATTTCAAAGAGAGATAGAAACACCATGTAGAATTTCATTAAAAATATGACACGCATTTGGAAAGTCGAAAAATCATTAATAAACCACAAACCACTCAAAAAGTCCAAACGAACATTTCATCAAACAATTGGTGTGTGAGGACATCTAAAATAATTGTACACAAAACATTCCAAATAATTATTCATAACATTATGCAATGCTAATTATCATCAAATCATTATAAAAATATCAAGAAATCAATGATTCTTAAATTTAAATTCCAATGCATAGGGGAACCTACCTTAATTCATGACGCCTTTGACAATAACTAATTCACACCTTTACATACATACACCTATATATATACAACCCATGACCAAGTACTCATATTCATCTCCCCATGTAGGAATATTTACAAAGAGGGTATATATATACTTACCTATGTATATACAATCAAGAAAGGGTCCACAAATCATCACCTTCAATGAACTCTGTGAAAACGGACCTCAATTGACCCATTATAAACCCTAAGAACCAAGAAACAACTAAAAAAACTTATTCGAGTTAGGTTTCACCCCTTATGTGCAAACTACACAAGGGATATAAAGATATAGTAAACTAATAATAAATGGAAAAATAAAGAAGATGAGAGGAGAATAATATAAACTAAGTTTATTTCACTATGAATCGAGATGAAAAGTCCTAAAATCAAAAGGGGGAGGCGAGGAGGTCACACTGCTAGAGGCCCCTCTTAGTTTCGGTTCAAGAGAAAGAGGGGGAGGGCATGAATGAAGGATAAAAGACCCCCTTTGAGAGGATAAATTATTAACATTGTTATAAATTTATTTATTTACTTATTTATAAATAGGGAAAGATGCATGGTTTGAGTCACATTGTTTATAAAACCATGATCCAAATGTATACTCTCTATTAGGCTCATGGAGCACCCCACATGAGTTGGTCACAGGGTTTGGATAACCGTGTGACACTCGTGTAGTTGGATATATCAATAATTGGAGTAGTTATTTCCCAGTTACCGCACAGTTTGAGAAACCATGTACCTTAACCATGTGGTATTTTTTCCATACCCAAAACTAAATATTTCATGGGAAGACACCCATAAGATAAGATAAATTAATAGGTACTAAAAAATAAATAAAATAACATAATAGTGTTCGGTCAGGGAGAGAAAATTCTCTCCAACATGAAAATTTTTTCCCCCAGAATGTACTAAGACACTCAGTTAATCAAGACCGTCACACATATGAACTATGACATAAGTAAATATCTATAAACTCAAATACCAAATAACCAACACTCACTTTTTATTTAAAAAACCCCTCAAGGAAGCGTTGAAGCATTTTTTGGTTGATTATGTTTGTTGACAAAGCGGGTTTGTTTGTTGAAAAATAAGGTTTCCATGGTGATTTGTCAAGTTACAGAGATATTGTTGAAAAACTATTTTGAAAAAGAACCATTACAAATTAATGGTTGATCTGGAGGTGGTACAAAAGGCACAGATATATGGTGGCGTCGTTTTCAAGTGTTTTCCATATTTTTGGGCCTCAAAATCGGAAAATAGAGAAATGTGTTTTTGGAAAAGGAAGTTGTGCCCAAGATTGAATATGGTATGAGAAATTTTGTTCAAGTCATGTTTTAGGATCAGAATTTCAAAATATAGAAAAGTCAGGATGTGTGTGAAAGATTTGGAGTTGCACGAAATATGAGGTTGTGCAAAAGAAACTTGTGTGCCCAATGCAATGTCAATTGGGGTTTGGAGAACTCGTGGAGGATCTTGATAGACATATTGAATCTTCTATGAAGGGGTTTCCAACACCAATAAATAAGAGTTAACCCCCATCATTTGTAGTAACTCAACACTTAAAGAGAATCCGAGCTCTAGATCATGTAATAATTTTAAGCAAAGGGAGTTGCGTGAAATATTTTGAGTTGCGCACAAGCTAAGAAAGTTTCATGTAAGATTTGAGTTGCACGTAAGATTAAATTTTCACACAAGGGGCATTTTGTGATAAAAGAGGAATCTTGCATGTAAGGCATTAAATTTGTGTGAAAGAATCCATAAGTGTTGCACTAAATATATGAGGTTTCCTAGTAATACTATGATAATGTTATATTCACCAATGGATGAAATTGGGACATCAATAGATCATCTACATATAGTGGAGGATTCATTCATTAGATATTATCAAAGGACCTATGGGTCTATATACTATGAGTGGATCTTCTGAATATGCAGCGAGAACACTTTATTTAAGGGAGAAATGAGCTTTCAAATTGTGACTGGTTGTAAATCAGGAGGTATAGTGAGTCGAATCCAAACTTTATAAGTAGAAGTGCACTTTTAGTAGATTTGGTACATTAGAACCTTGTCTTTGTATGATCCTTGGATGTATCCTAGTGAGGGTGAACCAAGTAAAATCAATGTTTCTTATGCATGATTTAATTTTTTTTCATATGTTGCTGTAGGACATAGAGAGAAGAGAGTTTTTTTTAAATGAAATAAGATAAAAAGGGGAAATTGTTTTAATATTTCATACCCTAATTCACCCTCCCCCTTAGGGTATTTGAAAGTGGACCTAACAGTTGTATCAAAGGGAAATTTTGATAACAGTGTTTCTCTCTCAGATGGAGGTCTCCAATCATAAAGGGATTCAAATCTTTGATGAGAATAATTTTCAACTATTGAAGCATTATATGCAACACTACTTCCGATATTTGGGAATGGATGTGTTTTTAGCAGTAATGCATGGTGTCTTAGCCGACATGAACAATGGTTCTTTATTAGAAGTAGAAAGAAGGTAATTGAATGTTGATTCCAAGGGAATAAATGCCTTAGGGGGAGCCATATCCAATGCTATCTATATGAAGGTGATGTCATGAAAAACATCACATTCTATGTGGGAAAAGTTATTGAATATATATGAAGGAGATTCAAAGGTCAGAGATGGAAAGATTCAAGTTCTTTGAAACATGTATGAAGATCTAAGAATAAACCTGAATGAGTATTTTGATGCATTCTTTGATAGGGTAAATGTTGTATTGTAGGACATGTTAGGTCTTGGAGAAGTCATTAAAGACATAAATATTGTGAAGAGCGTCTTGAGGAATCTTCTACCTCGGTTCAATCTGAAAGTCTCGGTACTAGAAGATAAAGATCCAAAATAGTTGAAAATAGATAACTTTCATAGTACCCTTATTGCATATGAAATTAAAAATGATGATATCGATGTTGTGTAAAAGGGGAAATCTAAATATGTGGCATGAAAGGTCATAAAGAAGCTCACTATTGAAGATTTTGAGGAAGAAGGATATAAAAACAAGGTGATTTCATTCCTTTCCTTGAATATTCAAAGAGAAAAAGGAAAGTTAAAAGGGAAACTTCCACTTGATTTCTTTATATGTGGAAAGGCTGGTCATCTTGTAGCATGGTACCCCAAGAAGTTCTATGAATATGAGGAGGATGAAATCGAAATTTCTAAGAATAATTCTTCATCCTATTTGAAGGGTAAGAAACAGTTCAAGAGAAATTTTTTTAAGAAAAATAATCTTTTTTCAAAATAATTTGATATTTTAGATGAATTGTAGATTTAATAGGTTAAAGAAATTGAGAACTTTAAATATCATAGAGAAAATTTTGTAGTGGCAGTTATCGGTTGTTCTCAGAAGAAGGAAGAAACTGGTGCTGATAAAGAAGAATAATAAGTTAAAGGAAGAGTCGATATTGAATTTGAATTAGAAATATCTCTTAAGGATAATGATGTTTGGAGACAAAAAATGGAGAAAGTCAACAAAGTGTTAAATGATGCCAAACTCTATATGCAATAGAAGGAAGAAGAAAAGTCTTATTTGATGAAGGAAATTGAAAATATTAATTCTTCTTTCCTAGTGGACTCAGAAAAAAGTTATTGAGTACAAACTCATAGATGAAGAATACGGAAGGGTGATCGATGGTATGAATAACATAGCTAAAGAAAAAATCAAACGCATATAGGAACATGAAGAAGAAGTTTTTAATCTGTGATTAAAAGTTAATGATCAAGGAAAACTTTTGACTCCCTATATGATATCAGAAAATAAAATCACTTAGAAGATGGAAAAGTTGGAAGTAATGAATAGTGGTCCAATAGAAAAGAAGAAACAATCATCTTCAGATATCAAGATTGATGTGGGGCCTTACCAAATACAAAAAACTATGAAATTTGAAGTCAGACTATAAGCATTTGTTCCAATATTATAGCTTGATTTGGGCATGAAGATGAATCAGACGAAGCAGAATTAGAATATTTAGAGATCCAAAGGGACAAGTATCATTGTAGAAGTGACATGTAGGAATACACCCTATATGAGGTGTTATTATTTTGGAAAGATAGGAAATTCAAAGAATGTGTGTTCTATATCCAATAGATACCAAAGGGAACAATAACAAGAGTAGAAACCAATCAATTATTGATATTATAGAACATCTTTTTAGGGACATTGTTTTTGGTGTAGGGGATTTTGGTACATGGCTAGATATTGTACAAAAATCATGTAGAGGAATGTTCCAAATCAAAACCAAAGTACTCATAAGCAGTAAATCAAGAAATCAACAAGTGAGATGAACATGTAAAATCAATTTGCAGCTCTACAAGAAGAAGTTGGTCCATCATATTTTTAAAAATACAAAGTTCATTAATCTATATAAAATATGAATTAAAAAACATGAATTAAAAAGAAAATAGCTGAGAAGGCAGGGGTTGCAGAAATTTCTCTTAAAGCATCAGATTGTTCTAGTGTATGGATCCTTGATAGTGGTTTCACATCTCATATTATAGGTAATAAGGATCTTGTTATAGGAAAAAGTTATGGCAAATAAATAGTTTTCAAATTTGGAAATGATGAAGGCCTCAAGATAATTGGCTCGAGAAAGGCCAAGTTTGGGGGGAAAAGATATGAAATGTGCTTATGTCTTAGTATTAGAAGGTCTCAATCACAATCTGATTAGTGTCAGTCAACTATGTGACTCAGGGCATACTATAAGATTTACTAAGAATATGTGTATCGTCAAAGGAAAATATGGTGTAGTTTTCATATAGGGAAAAATGACAAATGGAAATCTCTAACTTGTAAGTGGATAAGAAGATATGTGCTTTTTGTCGAGAGGGGAAGAGAACAAGTTGTGCCATAAACAACTAGGTCATCTATGACAACCATCCCTAGAAGATCTAGTAAAGTGTGATGCATCTAGAAACCTCCCAAAGCTATCACGTGATTGTACTCATATGTGTGATGCATTTCAACAAGGTAAAATCATCATAAAACGTACAAGGATAAGGAAAAGAAGTCAACAAGAGTGCTTAAGTTGGTTCTTGATGATGTTTTTGAACTTATATCACCAAGATCCATTAATCAGAAGAGATATTATGTTCCTTTCATTGATGGATACAGTAGAATGGAATGGTTATTTATCATTTACCATAATTCTAATGTGTCCAGTTGCTTAAAATAATACTAGAGGGAATCAGAAAGGATGCTTGTGCAGAAAATTCTGAAGTTTCATACTGATAATGGTATGGAATTCAAAAATATTAAGGTGGAAGACTATCTCGAGAAACATGGGATAAGGCATCAAGTTTCTTCAATGAGAACTCCCAAATGGAATGGAGAGGTTGAGAGGAGAAATTGGATCATCAAAAACATGGAAAGAATGATTCTTATTGAAAAAGACCTAATAAAGAAATATATGAAGGAAGCAGTTTTAATATCGGTCTTCATTTTAGACAGGGATTTATTCTATCCGAAGGAATAAAATACTTTGTATGATAAGTATTATGTGAAGAATCCAACAGTTAAGTACTTTGGAATCTTTTTAAGTGAGTTCTTTATTCTCAATAAATAAAAACATAGGAAATTTGTATCATGTGGAGATAGGGGGATATTTTTTGGCTACTCAAGAAAAGTCAAAGCATATAAATGCTTTAATAAGAGGCTGGAAAAAGTAGTTGAGATAAATGATGTCAGTGTAGTAGAAAATGAAGAAAACATTCAACAACACAGTGAACAATTTTTTGATGAAAGTGATAAGGAAACAAGAAACACAGGGGGAAGAGAAGTGGCAGATGCTAATTCAGAAGAAGATACTGTCGATGAGAAAGAATAAGTCAAATCTGTATCTATAAAGAAGTCAAATAGTTGAGTTAAAATTGATAGTAAAAATATCATCGGTTATTAGACAGCACCAGTTCAAACAAGAAGAATAAAGTCATTACAACATAAATCTTTATTATCTCAAGTAGATCTTGTTGGACCCTCTATGATATTAGAGTTTTTATAATCACAAATAATGTCAATATACAGATTCTAATCTTTCATGTTGGTTTAATATCTCTCAGTAAATCAATTATGTCATATAGTAACATATACTTTAATAAGTCAATATCTTATATTCATAAATAAATATGTTTACAAGTGTATTTATACATAAACTTTTTCATAACACTTATTCTGGTAATACAGATAATTCGTAATCTTTCTAGATACTCTAGCACTAATGGTTAGTTCGACAAACCGATTTTCAACAAACCGAAGACCGAAACAGAAGTCAACACACTGAAACTGAAGTCGATACACCGAAACCAAAGTCAACACACTGAAACTGAAGCCGACACACCGAAACTGAAGTACGATTGACCGATGTTCAATAGACCAAAGTACGACACACTAAAGTTCTACAGACCGAAGTATGACACACCAGATTCGACACACCGAAGTTTGACAGACCGAAGTACGACACACCGAAGTTCAACAAACCGAAGTATGACACACCAAAGTCGACACACTGAAGTTCGATAGACCGAAGTCGACACACCGAAGATGACACACCAAAGATGACAGACTGATGTTATCAAACCGAAGACAACTGATTAAAGATGACTCATCGATTGTTATAAATAACTGTTTCAAATTTATTAATTCAAATTTATTTCTGACGGTCATATTTGGACAAATTAAAGTTTCTGACATTTTTTTAATATTATCTTTAGGAAAATCCGTAGACAGTATGACGTACATGAACGTGAAAAGATCCTCATTCCTAGATGATCCTAGAGTATAAAAGTACCTCATCTTTCACTTTAAAGAACAGCAGTAAACAAAATATTACACGTTGAGACATAGACTGTGTGAATATGAAAAGAGAGGAACTAAGTGCTTGAGATTACAAGAAAATGGTAACAAGAAACTTTCTCCAAAAATCTCAGTGTACATCGAGACCTTGAAGAGATGATCCTTTTCACTCCTCGAAGCTAGATTACAGAAACTGTGATACTTTGTTTTGAAGACAACTTCCAGAAGAAGACTCAAATACCATTTTCTCAACATCCATTGAGTCCAGAGCATTACTTCACAGCACACAGAGAATTCATAACTCTATTCTCTTTCTTAAATCTGTTGTGTTTTATCGTCACTAATTGAGTAGGATGTATAGTTGTTTGTATCACACACATTGTCTCCTAAGCATAAATGGAGAACATCAAACTATCCTCATACACAGTCACTTCTTAAACTTGTATCCCATGAAAAACTGTGGAAGAGATCCTGTGTGATCTATTTATCTTTTTCCCATGAATAAATGTGGTAGAGGTCAAGTGTGACCTGGACAGCTGGATGTACTATTGTGAACCCCAATCCAGGGTGTGGATCAAAAGTTTATTAATATAAACTACTTGGTGGTAGGTGATCACCAAGTGAAGAGGACTAAGTCTCTTCTTTAGACTGAACCTCTTGTTTTATCCACTATGTTTATTATCTTATATTTCTTATGTGATATATATTTTTTTCATTATGATAACCTGACCTTTGATAGTTAGTTTATCAAGTGTTTACATTCTTTTTTGAATAAGTAGGTTTGCTTTGAAAGTTTTGTTAATCGATAGGTTAGTAAAACTGATAACTAATCAATCTTCTGAGAATCAAATTGAACATTCAAGAAATTTATCAATTCACTACAAACTGACTTTGCATTTATTTTTATAGGGGGGTTTTATTTTATAAAGAATCCTTTTAATAGAAATTTTTATAGATACTCAATTCTCCCCCCCCCTCTTGAGTCATCTACTCCGACCAACAGAGTTGAGATTTTTTATCGATGTAGCTAGAGATGAGAATTAGGTTCAATATATGAATGAAGAGCTAGATCAGATTTAGAAGAATCAGACATGGGAGATTGTTTCAAGGCCAAAAGATAAGAATTTCATCGGTACAAATGGATCTTTCTCAATAAGATGAATGAATATGGCACTATGATTCGAAATAAAGCACGACTAGTGTGAAAAGGATACTCCCAAATATAGGGTATTGATTTCGATGATACAATTGCACCTATTGTGAGGATGGAAACAATTAGATTATTCTTGGCCATTGTAGTGCAATAGAAGTTCAAGGATTTCTTGATAGATGTCAAATCAAGATTTTTTAATAGGGTTTTAGATGAAGAATTTTATATTGAGCAGCCAGATGGTTTTTCATTCATGAAGATGAGAACAAAGTTTTTCTATTGAAGAAAGATCTATATGGGCTGAAAAAAACACCAAGAGCATGGTACTCAAGGATTGATCAATATTTGAAGAAGCTTGGATTTCAGCGTATTGGAGTTGAATACAATCTATATTTCAATAATGATAGTAATAAAAGGATGATAGTTCTAGTTTATGTTGATTACATAATATTTGGTGGATCTGATGAAGCTCAGTGTAGATAGTTTTTAGAATTCAGGAAAAATGAGTTTGAAATTTCAATGATTGGTGAGATGACATTTTTCCTTAATTTATAGGTGACATAAAGAAGGAATGACATTTTCATTTCTCAATAAAAATATGCCAAAGAGAATCTAAGAAGCTTTGGAATGGAAAATTATAAGGATATGAAGACTCCAGTTGCTACCCGAATGAAATTGTCAAAAGATGATGATGGAAAGGCAGTTAATATCACAGAATATAATCAGATTATTGGAAGTCTACTATAATTAACAGTGACAAGACATGACTTTTTTTACCACATATTATGAATCGAGATACCAAATAAATCCCAAGAAAATTCACATGCTTACAGTGAAAATAATTATTCATTATATTAAGTGCACCATGGATTTTAGTTTGATGTATAATGATAAATATCAGCCAGATATTTTGGGATATACAGATACAGCTTGAGCCAAATCAGTAGATGAAGGGAAATCTACATCAGGTGGTGTGTTCTATCATGGTAGTTTATGTATTTCTTGGCTAATAAAGAATAAATATTTCATTTCATTGATAAACTCATAAGGTGAGTATATTTCTTCCACTCAAGTGTGCACTCAATTATTATGGATGAAGCAGTAGCTTAATGATATGGGAGTTTAAGTGAAGTCTTCGATCAGAATATAGTGTAATAATTTGAGTGTTATTAATATTACCAATAATCTAGTACATAACTCAAGGACAAAGCACATTGCTATCAAATATAATTTTATCAACGAGAAGATGGAGCAAGGGCTTGTAAAGTTAGAGTATGTGCTTAAAAAGCTACATGTTGTGGAAATTCTAACAAAGGACTTACTCAAGGAAGCTTTTGAGATACATAGACTGGATCTGGGAGTCTAGTCGACTCCCCAAACTTGAAAAAGTGTGGATGTGGAAACCCCCTCTCCTCGAGATATGGTGTGTTTTCCCTAATGTGTTGATATGTGTTACTTTCCAAATTTGCAGAACACAATGGAGTGACCTTTAGGTTCGTTGACAAAGAGGGATAAATTTTGACTATTCAAGTGGGAGAAGACGTCGTTATCAAGACACGGGGAGAAACTGATGGGTGGAGTAGCAAGATAGGGGGCAACATGATGAGAATTATTTGGTGTTAGAAGTGATCAGCCAGAGCTTAAATGGGACAACACAAGAACCCAACAAGTGAAGAAGGAGGAGTTTTAAATATAACGATGCTATAAGTGATAGTTCAAAGAATACATATCATGATATCTGAGGTTCAAGATGAAATTAGATGATCAGTTTCAAGAATTGGTGTCAGGAATGAAGTGATTCATTGAGGAAATTTTCATCATACTCTTGTTTCTCATGCTGAGCATTGCTCATGTGAGATTATAGTATGTGTTGAGTGAATCCTTAATCGCTATCTGAATCACATGAAGAAAATGGTGGTATAAGATGTATGGATCTTTAAAAAGGTATCATTTTATTAAAGAGATGTAAACAAACCCAAAGGGGAGATTATTGGGGGAAATCCCTCAAAGAAGCATTAAATCATTTTTTGGTTGATTGTGTTTGTTGACAAAGTGGGTTTGTTTGTTGAAAAAGAAGGTTTCTATGGTGATTTGTGAGGTTCTAGAGATATTTTTAAAAGACTATGTTAAAAATAACCGTAAAAAAGGAATGGCTAATCTGGAGGAGATACAAAAGGCATAGATATAAGGTGGCGCTATTTTCTAGTGTTTTTCAAATTATTGGACCTCAAAATTAGAAAATGGAGAAAGGTGTTTCTGGCAAAGAAAGTTGTGTGCATGATTAAATATGGTATGAGAATTTGAATTCAAGTCATGTTTCATGATCATAGTGTCCAAATATGTGTGTGAAAGATTTGGAGTTGTGCGAAATAAGAGGTTTCACAAAAGAAACTTGTGTGCCCAATGTGATGTTAAATGGGGTTTTGCGCCCTCAAGGAGAATCTTGTGTGACATGTTGAATCTTCCATGTAGGGTTTGACACTGCCTATAAATAAGAGGTTACCCCCCTCATTTGTAGTATCTCAACACTTAGAGAGAATCTAAGCTCCAGGGTCGTGTAATAATTTTAGGCAAAGGGAGTTCTACGAAATATTTTGTGTTGCACATAATCTAAGAAAGTTGCACATAATATTTGAGTTGCGTGTAAGATTGAATTTGCGCACAAGGGGTGTTTCCTGAAAAAAGTGTAATCTTGCACATAAGGAATTAATGTTGTGCACAAGAAGTAGTAAGTGTTTCAAGAAAGATTTTAGGTTTCCCATTAATACTACGGTAAAGTTGTATTCATTATTGGATGAAAGTGGGATAACAATAGGGAATCTACATATAGTAGTGGGTGCATTCGTTAGAGATAATGAAAGGGCCTACATGTCTATAAACTTTGAGTGGATATTCTAAGGAAGTAGTCATCACACTTCATTTGAGATATTAGTGATATTTCAAATTGTGATTCATTGTAAACCAAGTGGTACAGTGAGTCCACTCTAAACTTTGGAAATAGTAGTGCACTTTTAGTGTATTTGTTGTATCATCACATCGTCGTTGTATGATCCTTGGATGTAGCCCAGTAAGGGTGAACCAAGTAAAACTGTTGTGTCATATGCATGCTTTAATTTCTACTAATACCTTTCTATGTAAGAGAGAGAGAAGAGAGTTTTGTTTAATAATGAAAAAAGATCTAAAGAGGTAGTTTTTTTAATCTGTCATACCCTGATTGACCCCCCACCCCCACCCCCAGGGTATTTGACATAGTGGACCTAACAACTTTAATAAAAAACATAAAACTCTAAAATCCCAAAAAAAAATATGTGATATCATCCTCAAAAGAATCCAGACATCTAAGGAAATCATCTCATAAGACCAAATAACTCAAATTAAGAGTGAATGGATTATGAAAAAAGAAACCCACCCTTTTCTGAACCCAATACAATAAGGAATACATTGATCCCTAACATAGAAATCCTCAAAGAAACTCATCATGGTCCATTTGGGATCTCCAAAATCATTAACCATATGATTCACTATCTAGGATAACCTAACTACTATGTTCAGGGTTAGGAGAAACTAGAATCAAGGAATTGTTTTAACAATAAAACTTTGAAGACTGGGTTCCTCAAAAATTCCATCTTTGGTGGCCTCCCTACTATATTAGGAATATGGTTAAACACAGACCTTCCAAACCAGAAAAAACACACAAATCCCAATATGAACTAAGCTATAGAATCTGGACATAGTAGAACACGTTTTCACTCCCCAGTGATGAGATTCAGTATTTCCCAAAAGGCTTTTCCATTAAAACATGATTTATAAAGGATATAAAACATCCACTTTCACTCCAAATTAAAGTTAACCCCACAAGACACAATAATAAAACAAAAAAATACAATAATGAAGTGTTCAAATAGATTTCTTATTAACACCACATTCATCTAACCGATCTAGGTGCTTTTTTGAGTGAGTGCATCCAACTCCACTATTATTTTGATCTACACCCCAACAGAACTTCTGGAAATGTTCTAAACAATCATAGGCATGATAGGCATTCATAATAGTCTAAAATAAAGGATTTTTGTAACCCTTATTTCCGCATTGATGACACACCAGGGTCCTATGCCTAGAGGAATCTAATGAGAGGTCGAAAGGAACCTTAATTCTACCGCCAACTCTCTTGACCTCGGGCTACTTCCCTTCCTCTTTAATAATATTTTCCTTCACTATTTCCAGGAAATGAGGAAGGATTGACTAAATCAATAATTCCCACCAACACAAACTCCACTTTAATCACTTTCCTTACCACGTCAGTATAGGAGGTTTGACAAAAATCTGACACCCTTGAACAAATATCAAGATGAATTCCATTCTAAAAATACCAAGCCTTCATATAAATTTTCTTGGTCAATTATAGGAGATAGGGAACCAAATCAAAAAAAAATTACAAAAGAACTCCAACACTGATTAATCACCCTGTTGAAGGCAGTACAACTCCATTGCCTTTTCCACCATCATGCCCCCAAAAAATACTAGTGTATGAACAAAGACTTTAAAAAATTCTCAAGAAAGTTACTTTTAAGGATTATTCTTAGTGACCAATATCCAACACATCCATCTCAGACCTTCGATCAAAAAGGTAGAAAACCTGATATTAAGAGGTTCTTGAGACTCAAGTTGAACAATGATAACCTTAATATTTTACAACCATTCATCAACTTTTCTTATTTCTGGCTATCTAAATAAATGAGTAGGGTTAAACTCTTTGAACCTATAGAAAAACTCCGAATATGAGTTTGTTGGTTGAGAACCACTATGCCCCATATCTGAAATAAAATAACTAGACAACTAAGAAAATACTTGATCAAATGAAATCATATGGTGGAAGATCCACCTTCAGATCTTTATTCGGATTCCACAGAGACTAGTGGGGGAATAATGTAAACAAAAAGTCAAAAAAACTCAATCAAAACCAACTCGTTATCAAGAAATCATCACAATTAAACATCAACCACAAAAAGATACTCAAATGATGATTTCAAAAAACCCTTCGAAATGCTTTCCAACCCCAATTGTGAAAAACCATTTTCAAGATTCACACTTTAAACTCTCTCATTATAAAAAATCCCTTGAATTACACTAAAAATGAAAACCTTCCCACTAAAATCGCTTTCTCATTTTAAAACAAACTCTAAATAACTCATTTGTAAAAACACATGATAACATATAAAACTGAAAAATGATTGATTAAATCACTTAAAGAAACCCATAATAAAAATTAATTCAATTAAAAATCATTTCCCAAGACATTATTTAAATAATTTTTGAGAAATAATTTATCTTTTCCAAAAACCAAAACATCAATATTCCATATTAAGGTTTTATAATCCATGACAGGGTTTTCAAAATAATTTTAAAATTAGGAAATACCCAAAATAAATTCCTAGAGGGGACTAGTAATAATGGGTGACTTTTCCATATGGTTGAAATCCATATTCTAATCACACCACCACCATTGATATTTATTCAGGACCATGGCCTTCATATCCACCTGGATTTCCAAGATCTGTGAGCTCACTAAAAACCACTTACCAACTCCCATTTCATTCCCCAAAAACAAAACAACCCATAAACCATAAAATAAATTAATAAAATAAAACTCAGTTGACCAAAAAACAAGGACTATAGGGGAAGTAACAAAGAGAACATTTGAAATAAAAAATTAAAACCCAACATTATGTGGTAACCCAAGGTCTGGCATTTGAATTATTGGCTAGACACCTCCTCATACATACACCCTAAGCCTTGACAACCCAACTAATTCTACCATGAAAACCCAAATAAAAAAGGGTGTTCACGAACATAGTTCCTCTAAAGAACCTATATTCCGATACCACTTTTTCATGAAAAAACCTGGGTCAACCCCAAAACGATCACCCAAGTTGACCCATGAAATCCCTGAGGTGTTTTCCCAATCACCCCGTGGTGGGGAAAAGCACCAAGGAAATCAAAGAGAGTCAATGGGAATGATTTCCAAAAAAATAAACAAAATTAGTAAAAAGATAAATGACAAACCCAATATAAATTAAAGAAACAATAAGAATAAAAAAAATAAAAACTGAAAAATAAAACCAAACCTAACGACTAAATAGAATCTATGTGACACTACTAGTCACTCACCAACCCCAAAAACCTACATCACTCCATTTAGATCAAGACTAAGCTATAACCTACACCTAAAGCTAAAAAATATAAAATAATATATGTCTTAGTATTAAAACTTAGAAGGTTTTCCGAAGTAAAACTATTCACTATGAATTTTCCTTAAATAAAATATTCATTTATTGTAAGTTTGAAATACAACAATATAAAGATTTTTTTTACCAATTAAATTTCAAAAAAAATCATGGTTAATTTTCCTATTTATTTAAAAATAATTTTTTTAGGGAATGATTGGTCATTTTAGAGAGGGAGAGAGAGAATGGAAATGGTGTTAGTGAAAAGGGTGAAAGTGAGTATGAAACATTTTTCAAAACATTCTTCATGAAAACATTTAAAAACTAAACTTCTAATTTTATAAAAGACACACACCACAGATATGGAAAATAATAAATGAAAATATAACAATGTAAATGGGTAAATAGTACTAAAGTAACCATACCAGATGATGCATATAGATTATCCACTACAGATAAACAAGCGTTAGAGAACATGGGATTACCTAGGAGCTGAGGGTAAAATCTAGAACATACTGTAATCCGATCCATCCTATCAGTGCACCATATGCAATCAAATATTCCTAACACTTATTCATGCCCTACCTATCCATACCAAGTATAATCATCCCCAAAGTATAGTGTGATCATACTAAGGGGCCATTATCCATAGCATAATCTTAAACTAGTAAATCAATCGTTCTTGGATAATCCTCAATATATACTAGGTTCCCATGTTTGTATAAAATAGGGGTGATCCAAGTAGTATCAATAAATCACCCATCTATAAAGAATAAATAAAATACACACACAATCCACAAACAAAATCATCACCCTCGAACACCACTCCAAGGAAATCCCCTTTCCCTTAAGCCACCAATGAAAAGGGGAAGTCCCATATCAAGGACGTTCTTGTTCCTCTAACTAAGGTAAGGTAAGAGACAAGATCCAAGGATATTTTTCCAAAGAAAAATCATTTTAAAAATACCAAATGGGCCTCACGCATTCTTTCTATAAGAAACCATTTTATATATATCCAAACACACTACTTAAAATTCCATATAATATTTAAAACACATTTGGAAAGTTGAAAAATCATTTATAAACCACAAACCACTCATAAAGGCTAATCAATCATTTCATAGAATAATTTTTGTGAATTTCCATATAAAACAATTTCATAAAACACATTCCAAATAATTATCTAAAAAATTATATTTTACTAATTAGCAAAAAAAACTTGGCATAAACATAAAACAATCAATGATTCTTAAATTTAAAGTCATATTCATAGGGAAACCTACCTCTATCCATTACTCCTTTGATGATGACAACTTCACACTTAAACATACGTACTCTTATATATATATACATATATATATATATATACACACCTTGACCCAATAAACATATTCCCCTCACCATGATTGAGTATGCATAAAGAGGGTATATATACCTATGTATATGAGTGCAATAAAGGGACCACAAATCATATCCTTCGAAGAATTTCATAATAACGAAACTCAATCGACCCCCCCCCCCCACCACCACCACCACCAACAACCATAGGGACCAAGAAACCACCCAAAAAAGACTCTATTTAGGTTAGGTTTTATCCACAGGGCATACACCACACAAGAGAGATAAGAAACCAAGAATAAAGGGAAAAGAACAAAGATAAGAGTAATAGAATCTAACATGGGTTGACCACTGTAAGGCCTTATCCTTAAACATTACATAATCTTGAGTTAAGTCAATAATTCTCATTGAGGATATTTTCAAGTTTATAGATTTAGAAAATTTGGTCAAAACTTATACATAACAACATTAATATTACAAGTAGACACTTCTACTCACTGTTTATTTTTTTATAAAACAAAAACTCTTTAAAAAGAAACATGTTTAGTTTCATATTTTAAACAACACGACTTTTCCTTGATCCCATCCCAAAATATATTCCTCTTTAATCTCTCTGAAAAACATTTCAAAACTCGTGATGAGCATAAAAAGATCAGTAAGAGATATAAAATAAGGAAAGAAAACATTACTCCATGAATACCGACAAATCAATGAAATCATACTTTCACTCATAAAACATATGCTCTTTAACATAACTCATGAAATAATAATATTTATGAATAACACATAGAAATAATAAATCATAAATTTAACTTGTATCATCCATAACATAATAACATTGTATCTTTCACAGCTACATAGGGAGTTACATTTGGAATACCCATCACTGTATTTTCCCTAAATCTCTTAGGAGAAACATTAACATTTACCTCTATCATGTTACCAAATTCATTGGAGATATATCTCAGGCTCATCTTCCCTAGGTTTATCATGGAACCACCCATATACATAAACAATTACCAAGAACCATAACATAATCATAACACATAATCAAGTATAAAGGAAAGATAACATTTCCACTTTGCAATCACAATATATCATTTCAAGATATTGACATAATAAATGAATTATCAAAACCATTTTAAACACCAAAATATGTAAAAAATGATATATATTATTTATTTTCCTTTTAAAAACATTATGGATTGTTAATGAATCCAAAGATCAAATAATTTTTGCGGTGGTGGAAAGGTCTTTGTTTCTACATACATTAAAAAGAAATATTATTTTTTCATTTAGTAAAACAATTCATAGAAAAAGATTCCTTTTGATAAAAATTTAATTAAAATAAAATAAAAATGGTATAATTATAAACCATATAAAATAAGGTCATGTATAAACCAAAATATTCCTCAATATAAGGGGATTGAGACGAAGTGCCTTATAAAGATCATTTTTGTTAATAAAATAGATCGATTACATTTACTCAATATAAATTAACATAAATAAATTATAAATAAAAGATAGGATATCAAAATTTATTTCTCACATAATCATATCAAGACATAATCAAGAAGTATAAGATTAACCCAAATAATGGAAATTGGGTTAAGAAGTTCCCTTACCTTGAGTCTGACTTGTCTCGTTCGTTCTTTATATTCATTAATAATAAACATAGGTTAATTTCTACTTTATTAAGAACATTTTTAAAGTTTATTGTCAATTTTATATTAATTATCATCATGTTTTTAAAATTAAATAATTATTTAAGTTCATATCGGTCATTTTGTCGATGTTTGGTACATGAGTTGAAAATGAACTCGTTTTGACGTAATTTGTCCATGTAGTCAAAAGTGCATAATCACCAGAATATTATTCACAATTTAATTATAATATATATATATATATAGTATATATTTATTTAGATTAATTATATATGTATTTATAATATTCCATAACATTTGGAGATAATAAATGAAATGCACCATTCATGGAGACGGTAAGTCGTACGTATGCATGAACGCTAATTTCATTTATTTTTCAAATTTAAAGGAATTAAAACTGAATGTAACGTAAGTATATTATAATTAAATTATAATATAATATTTTATATATATTACATAAGTTCATTAGATTCATCCATTATACGTTCCATTTATGGAATGAACGAGTCATGTCACTTTGAGGGGGTGGTAGTTCGCACTTCCTCAAATGAAATTATCATATTTACACATTATGGAATGAATAAAGGTATGATGTAAATTAAAAGTAAAGAATAATAGAGAAAATATAAATATAATATATATCATATATAAATACAGCTCCATAATAATGACCACCATGAGAGGTGGTAGGGGAAAACTGAACAATCATTGGTTCGTGAGGCAGTAGTTCGTCGTACATAGAAACAGTATTTTCATATCCATTAGATGGAGGTTTGTATATGTGTACTTAGAATCCTTATAAGAACAAAATCCTAGTATATTTAGGATAATTTTGTTTGTTATTTAATCAAATAATAATAATATAATATAGAGTGAAGAAGTAAAATAATAGAAAGTAACTTTAGAGAAGACGCTACCTCAAAAACGTGCAACTCCTTTTGATTTGTGTCAAAAGGCTTTCTTTATTTGCCTTATTCCCAAGGTAAGGGTTCAAGTAGTAAGGTACAGATGTTGGTAGATTATTTGAGCAGAATTTGGATGATACAAGGGGATTAATAGGTGTGATTAATTAGGTAGAGGTGGTGGCCTTTTATAAGAGGGGGAGGGGTACTTTTGGAAGGTATTCAAATATTATTTTATTATAAATTGATTTTCGGTTTCAATGTAACAGCCCGAGATTTTATGAAAACTATTCTTTTTAATTTTATTAATGTCTTGTGTTGTACGCTACACCAAAAGGAGCTTGCACAACATGCATCCTTGACTTGCCTTGCATTACACGCAATCGCAACCTTCCTCGATAGCGTGTGTAGTACGCAATACTGAGTTTCACGAAACAACGATATGCTATTAAAATATTATTAAAACTAGCCATTATGAATAGTAATAAACACTTTTTAAAATTTTAGAAATTTTATCTCTCAAAATGGACTTCATTTTTGGATTCGTAGTATCGAATTTATCCTAAGGTGAAATTTTGGTACTTTTCGGATAACTTTCATATTCTGATGAATAGTGAAAATTACTAAATTTTAATTAAAAACAACTTTTTTAATCGAAGTAATTAATAGTGATAAATTATTAATTTGAGTGGTTTTAAAGTATATTTAGAATATATTTTAACAATTTAATACACTGTTGGTCATTGGATGTAATTTCACATTTAAACCAGACATAATCAAGTGTCAATCTTTTGATAGATATTGTTTCTTAAAAACACGCTATTTGTTTTAACAGCGGGATTTAATTATAAAATTAATTAATGCAAATGTTATGAATTTGGTAAAATAGACTTCATTTTTGAATTCGGAATATGAAATATAGCTTAGGATGAAATTTTGGCATTGTTCTGAAAAAACATCAATTTTTGATGAATAGTGAAACTACTAAGTGGTAGTTAAAAAAAATGAATTTTTCATAAAACTTAATTTTACCGCTTCTGTGAATGGAATTTCAAAAATCCGAGAGACATGGTTGATGTCAGTAAGTAAAATGTGGTTCAATGAGATGCAAATAATTTTTGGTGAATAGTAACTTTTTACTTTTTTTACCACGGTTAAAAGTAAATAGGGTAACTAAGGGTAAATATGATATTACTATTACCCTAACACATGTCCTAATTCTATTGGATAAGTTTAATTCGACCAAAAACAAACTTAGGAATAATATATGACCATTTAGGCCCACTTGGATTAGATTAGGACATTTATTATTATTTAATTCAAAGAAGAGTTAAAAGAGTTAAAATCAAAGTTTATTTACTAAAACATTTTTAATATAGGGTTATACATAAGATAAATTCGACTGTAAATATTCATTATAAATCTAAAAAGATTTACTACATAATGGTATTTTATTTGTAATTTTTAGACATCAAATAATTTAAGTTATTTATGACACAAAGATGATGCAGTAATTATCTTATTAATGAAATATTGACATAATTGATATTATAAATGCCTAAATAAGTATAATTTGAGACTTTTTATTAATTACACTAATTTTCTAGGTTAATATGATATATTAGTGTTGATTTAATCAACTTGGTTCGAACATATAATTCTGTTATGACTTTTAAAAAAATCATATATCAAATAGTGTCAAAATTGACACAAAATAGTTTTTAAATCAAATATTATATTATTAATTGTTATTTTATTCCTAAAAATCTAAGGTTAGGCCAAATGACTTAGATAAGGATATATATATATATATATTAATAATAAACAATTTGGGGTTCGTTTGGCATGTTATAGTAAGTGTATTAACCATATAGTGTAAGAAAACAAAAAGACACGGTAAAAGTTAAATTATTTAACTTAGAGTTAAATCTAATTGATAAGGTTAAAATAACAACCTAAACTTGTCTAAATCCTATTGGTTGATAGGATTTCGACCCATACCCACTTTAGCTTCGAAATAAGACCCTTTGGAACCATTATAAACTGATTTTGACTTTAATATAAAATAATATTTTGAGATATTCCTAAGGTGCCCCTCTACTCCCTTATAAAAGGGCACCTCCTCCCTCTCCTCCTCACACCAATTTGAGCATTCAAGCTCGTCCAACACCTGCCAAAATCTCTTCTCCACTTCCCTAGTATCATCCTAGAGGTCCTGGTATTCTTAAAAGACCAATTTTAGTTCCCTAAAAGGAGGTCTCAAAGAAGCACTTCAAAGAAGAGGTAATATCCATTACCGACCTTTTTCAATTTCTTTCTTCTCCAACTTATTCTTCTTTAGTTGTTTCATGATAAAGTAATAACATCAGTATTTATTATATACTAATATGTTATTATAAATATGAAACAACTCTAATTAACCTTCTATCCATCCTATGGAAAACGGAAATCACCGCGCATGCGTACGTACGGAATACCGTCTCCACGTCGTGGTGTAATCTATTTTCCGCCACCACCTTAATTGGATGGGTATAAAGGTGTAATGAGTAACTATATATGATTATTATAAAGTGATATTGATACTGAAATAGTATACATACACTTCAACACAATTCCACGACCATGGGAATGATATCATCGCTCGTGCGTACGTATGGAATACCGTCTCCACGACGCGATGAGATTCATTCTCAATGATTAACCATTCATGAATGATTATAAAGTATATATAATAAGTAATAATGAAATATATGACCTAATAATGATACTGGAATTATTTATATGTATGTCATCTACTTAATTCCATTCAATTCAATAAGGAAACGAAAAAAGCGTTCATGCGTACGTACGGACTACCGTCTCCATGAACGGTGTATTTCTTTCCATTTACTGATTTATTATATATGTATATTCTGAATATATATATATAAATCATGTTTTATATTCTGGAATTAAGTAATCATGATCTAAGTAATCATATGAATAATTACAAGTTAAAAACACGAACGACAAATGAGACGATTTTACCCAAAACGCTACTTTAACATAAATTTACAAAAGAACGGGTAATATAAAGTCATAAGAGGACCATATATGATATAATAACAATGAATATGATTCTGGAATAAGTCAATAACATGATTTAAATCATTATAGAGGAGTTTCGGACACGTACAAAGCAAGTCAGACCTAAGGTAAGGAAAATATCACAATCTCATTTTTATCCGAGATTGCTTATACGTAAGTATTTACTGGGGTTACGTTGATCATCCATGACCATGTTTTCTAAAAAAGTTTTTATAAAATGTTTACCATTCTTCCATGAATGTTTAAAGTAATTTTTACCCTTTATTGACTTTTTACCACATTGTATGAATAGAATCTTTCCTTTGGTTACCATATAAGGAACTTTTTGACTTTTCTGAAAAAAGTACGAGGAGAATGTTATTTTTAACTTATACGGAGTGAACGGATTTTTACGGTTTCATAACACCTCATTTTCAAGAATCTTCCTTTACAAGGTTGCATGATTATTTTCAACAAAACCCTTATCTTTTAAAATTGCATGGAATTTTGTGAAAAGAAAATGATTTTAAAGAAGAAAGGATATTTTCCTCAAGAATTCATTTCAAGTGTTTTTCTCAAAACTATTTTCTATCTAAGATGACATTATTTGATATGTATGTTTCAAGTAAAATGTCTCTATGATTTAAATGGTTTCCATTTTCTTATGATGAAATGATATCCATTGTTTATGGATTATGATGGCATGATGTTTATGAAACCCGTTTTATTTATTGGGTTATTATGAATGATGTATGTTTATTTTGTGGCACACATAAGAATGGTATCATTATGAGATGGGTGGGACCTATATCTCCCTCCAATGCATTGGGTAAAGATTTTATATCTCATGAGATAGACATGGCTGGAATGGTAGGTTATACCAGTTCAGTGAAACAGGACTGGAACGAGGGTGACTCGATTCAGAAAGGGACTTTGTCCACTAAGATAGTCTTGGAAATGAGTCTTGACTAACAAGAAATGATTCTCTATGATTATGTGTGTATGCCAAAAAGTTTCATGTTTTAAGTTATGATTATTGGGATTACATTTCACTTCTATGATTTATCCCATGTTATGATATTATGAGCTCTTTTGCAGGTTAAGATTTCCAAAAGCTATGTTCTTATGTATATGATGTGATTGATTTTTCTTTTGTTTACCCTTACTGAGCATTTGAGCTCACCCTTTTATGTTTTCTTTTCCCCTGGATATAATGAAAGGTTTTAGGTAAAAAAAGGGAATATCTTTATGGGAGATATTGAATATCTTTCACCACGATTAGAAGATTACGTTCCGAGTTTCCAAAGACAGTAAACTATTACGATCCTTGTGTGTGTGTTTTGTTATGTACTATGTATTCCGCAAAAGTAATGTAATGTCCATGTACGTCAAGATACGGGTCTCTATAGTTGGTATCAGAGGAAAGGTTTAGTCAACCTTTGGAAACTAGGATGCGAAAACGTTAGTGAGATCCCTAGAGATATTTCTAAGGTATGTCTAGGGATGTCCCTAAGGATAAGTATACGTATAGGATATAGTCCTAGAACTATGGTAACGATATTAGATTAAACCTAAGATGTTAGATATTGAAGTTACTCCCCCTTTATTATGATTTTTTCCTCTAACACTATTCTTTTTGGGTTTTAGAAAATGGCTAGAAACAAGATGATTCACGATAATGGAGGATATGGTGGACAATGGAATGATATTCTTCATAATGAAATGGGATTTGGAAGTCCAAACATAATTATTATGCCGAATCAGCAATCTCATAATATGATCAATAAAGTAAAATTTGGTAAGTTTCCTGACTCAGCTAATAAGAGAAAGATGGAGTTTCATGATGATCATAGAGGAAAGAAAGTTCAATTTCCCCTATGTAATTCATGTGGGAAGAGTCATCAAGGAGAATGTTTCAAAGGAACTGGAAGATGCTTTGGGTGTGGAAAAGAAGGACACAAAGCCAGTAAGTGCAAAGGAAAAGGTTCAGCTAACACCAGGGATGAGGATAATGGTATTGCTACGACATCAACAATGGTTAAATGTTTTAAATGTGGAATGTACGGGCATTATGCAAACCAATGCCCTAAGGGAAAGTCTCATGAAGAGAATCAGTATGGTCGTATGGGAAGTATTTATGTTAATGATGATGAAGAGACTACAAATGATATGTGAGATGAAAGAATTGTTGAATCTTGGACAATGGTTTAAGAATGTAGTGGAATGATTACATGTTTATCATGTGTAATGTTGGAATAACGAGACATCTAAGGATTGTTACACTATTGTCTTTCCTTGATTTTTGAAAGTGTATGATTAATGTTACCAGTCTCCATGGAAGGTTATTCAGATATTTTTGGAATGTAGATGATATGCGCATAATGTAGGGATAAGGAGAAAATTAAATGTTTGATAGTATTCATGAGCTCATGACTGATATAAGGAGAAGGTTATATTATGGTTTGAGTATATAGAGTTTTTGGATTTTGGTATGTGGAAAGTGTTAACTTTTAATAGTATTCATGATTTCACTAAGGTTCAATGGGTATTCAAGAGAATACGTGATTAAGGCCTTTGAATGTTTGGAATGTGACCAACAAGACATATCTTTTGATATATGGGGATCAACGATGGTATTAAATCTCTGGTAATTGTTTTCACTATATTATGAGAGTGGACTGCAGTATTTTGGATAAGCATAAAGATTGGAATGGACTATGTTGGACATAAGTTAGTATTGTTTAAGGATAGAAGTTTTTTCGATATTATTGATGGGATGTTATAGTAATGTAGTTTTAGAAAAAGGACAACCTGCAGGACGGGCGACAACCCATCACTTCGGACAAGGATGTGGGAATCGAACCCACAACCGAAGTGCGACTGGCCTTTATCGCCTACCACTGGCCTACAGGAAGTCCCTGTTTAGTAAAAACTAGTTTTATTATATTAAGCAATATGATATATGAAGTATAAGTCCATTTTAGGAACCATATATGATTAATCTCACTATAGAATGACTTATGTATATTTAATAACTTTTTCTAACCTTTTTGTTTGAGACAGATGGAATGACCTGTCATTCTATCACATGATCTGCTAACACTTCACGAATAACAAATTCAACTTCATTTATTTAAGAGATGAAGTGGAAATTGTTAAAGGCACGAACAACAGTGAGATTGTACCAAAATAAAGTAAGTATTTATTCTAATTCAAATTCTTTAACTTTAGGGAAACGATCTTGAAAACCAAAAATGTTGTCTTAGTGCTCTTATATCTAATAAATCAGATGGTACCTTAGATCGTCACAAATCTATAGCTTTGTGATTGTTGGCTATTTCATAGCCATGTTCTCTACCACTCTCTATCAGAACATGATGGTTAGATTTCTCTTCCATATCCATATTTTCACCTATGTGGAAACCCAGTGATTAGTTTATTTGGGTAATCGTTACATTTCATACTTTAGTTTTTAAAGACAAGTTTTGTTATTCCTTTTTACGATGTGGGTTTCTATTAAAGAAACTTTCGAATAGTAAACTATTTATAACCCCAACGAATTTCGAGGGCGAAATTCATTTTAAGGGGAGTAGAATGTAACAGCCCGAGATTTTATGAAAACTATTCTTTTTAATTTTATTAATGTCTTGTGTTGTACGCTACACCAAAAGGAGCTTGCACAACATGCATCCTTGACTTGCCTTGCATTACACGCAATCGCAACCTTCCTCGATAGCGTGTGTAGTACGCAATACTGAGTTTCACGAAACAACGATATGCTATTAAAATATTATTAAAACTAGCCGTTATGAATTGTAATAACCACTTTTTAAAATTTTAGAAATTTTAGCTCTCAAAATGGACTTCATTTTTGGATTCGTAGTATCGAATTTATCCTAAGGTGAAATTTTGGTACTTTTCGGATAACTTTCATATTCTGATGAATAGTGAAAATTACTAAATTTTAATTAAAAACAACTTTTTTAATCGAAATAATTAATAGTGATAAATTATTTATTTGAGTGGTTTTAAAGTATATTTAGAATATATTCTTACAATTTAATACACTGTTGGTCATTGGATGTAATTTCGCATTTAAACCAGACATAATCAAGTGTCAATCTTTTGATAGATATTGTTTCTTAAAAACACGCTATTTGTTTTAACAGCGGGATTTAATTATAAAATTAATTAATGAAACTTCTATGTTATGAATTTGGTGAAATATAATTCATTTTTAAATTCGGAATATGAAATATAGCTTAGGATGAAATTTTGTCATTGTTCTGAAAAAACATCAATTTTTGATGAATAGTGAAACTACTAAGTGGTAGTTAAAAAAACTGAATTTTTCATAGAACTTAATTTTACCGCTTCTGTGAATGGAATTTCAAAAATCCGAGAGACACGGTTGATGTCAGTAAGTAAAATGTGGTTCAATGAGATGCAAATAATTTTTGGTGAATAGTAACTTTTTACTTTTTTTTACCACGGTTAAAAGTAAATAGGGTAACTAAGGGTAAATATGATATTAATATTACCCTAACACATGTCCTAATTCTATTGTATAAGTTTAATTCGACCAAAAATAAACTTAGGAATAATATATGACCATTTATGCCCACTTGGATTAGATTAGGACATTTATTATTATTTAATTCAAAGAAGAGTTAAAAGAGTTAAAATCAAAGTTTATTTACTAAAATATTTTTAATATAGGGTTATAGATAAGATAAATTCGATTGTAAATATTCATTAGAAAGCTAAAAAGATTTACTACATAATGGTATTTTATTTGTAATTTTTAGACATCAAATAATTTAAGTTATTTATGACACAAAGATGATGCAGTAATTATCTTATTAATGAAATATTGACATAATTGATATTATAAATGCCTAAATAAGTATAATTTGAGACTTTTTATGAATTACACTAATTTTCTAGGTTAATATGATATACTATTGTTCATTTAATCAACTTGGTTCGAACATATAATTCTGTTATGACTTTTACAAAAATCATATATCAAATAGTGTCAAAATTGACACAAAATAGTTTTTAAATCAAATATTATATTATTAATTGTTATTTTATTCCTAAAAATCTAAGGTTAGGAAAAATGACTTAGATAAGGATATATATTAATAATAAACAATTTGGGTTTCGTTTGGAATGTTATAGTAAGTGTATTAACCATATAGTGTAAGAAAACAAAAAGACACGGTAAAAGTTAAATTATTTAACTTAGAGTTAAATCTAATTGATAAGGTTAAAATAATAACCTAATCTTGTCTAAATCCTATTGGTTGATAGGATTTCGACCCATACCCACTTTATCTTCAAAATAAGACCCTTTGTAACCATTATAAACCGATTTTGACTTTAATATAAAATAATATTTTGAGATATTCCTAAGGTGCCCCTCTCCTCCCTTATAAAAGGGCACCTCCTCCCTCTCCTCCTCACACCAATTTGATCATTCAAGCTCGGCCAACCCCTGCCAAAATCTCTTCTCCACTTCCCTAGTATCATCCTAGAGGTCCTTGTATTCTTAAAAGACCAATTTTAGTTCCCTAAAATGAGGTCTCAAAGAAGCACTTCAAAGAAGAGGTAATATCCATTACCGATCTTTTTCAATTTCTTTCTTCTCCAACTTATTATTCTTTAGTTATTTCATGATAAAGTAATAACATCATTATTTATTATATACTGATATGTTATTATAAATATGAAACAACTCTAATTAACCTTCTATCCATCCTACGGAAAACGGAAATCACCGCGCGTGCGTACGTACGGAATACCGTCTCCACGCCGTGGTGTAATCTATTTTCCGCCACCACCTTAATTGGATGGGTATAAAGGTGTAATGAGTAACTATATATGATTATTATAAAGTGATATTGATACTGAAATAGTATACATACACTTAAACACAATTCCATGACCATGGGAACGATATCATCGCTCGTGCGTACGTACGGAATACCGTCTCCACGACGCGATGAGATTCATTCTCAATGATTAACCATTCATGAATGATTATAAAGTATATATAATAATTACTAATGAAATATATGACATAATAATTATACTAGAATTATTTATATGTATGTCATCTACTTAATTCCATTCAATTCAATAAGGAAACGAAAAAAGCGTTCATGCGTACGTACGGACTACCGTCTCCATGAACGGTGTATTTCTTTCCATTTACTGATTTATTATATATGTATATTCTGAATATATATATATAAATCATGTTTTATATTCTGTAATTATGTAATCATGATCTAAGTAATCATATGAATAATTACAAGTTAAAAACACGAACGACAAATGAGATGATTTTACCCAAAACGCTACTTTAACATGAATTTACAAAAGAACAGGTAATATAAAGTCATAAGAGGACCATATATGATATAATAACAATGAATATGATTCTGGAATAAGTCAATAACATGATTTAAATCATTATACAGGAGTTTCGGACACGTACAAAGCAAGTCGGACCTAAGGTAAGGAAAATATCACAATCTCATTTTTATCCGAGATTGCTTATACGTAAGTATTTACTGGGGTTACGTTGATTATCCATGACCATGTTTTCTAAAAATGTTTTTATAAAATGTTTAACATTCTTCCATGAATGTTTAAAGTCATTTTTACCCTTTATTGACTTTTTACCACATTGTATGAATGGAATCTTTCCTTTGGTTACCATATAAGGAACTTTTTGACTTTTCTGATAAAAGTACGAGGAGAATGTTATTTTTAACTTATACGGAGTGAACAGATTTTTACGGTTTCATAACACCTCATTTTCAAGAAGCTTCCTTTACAAGGTTGCATGATTATTTTCAACAAAACCCTTATCTTTTAAAATTGCATGAAATTTTGTGAAAAGAAAATGATTTTAAAGAAGAAAGGATATTTTCCTCAAGAATTCATTTCAAGTGTTTTTCTCAAAACTATTTTCTATCTAAGATGACATTATTTGATATGTATGTTTCAAGTAAAATGTATCTATGATTTAAATGGTTTCCATTTTATTATGATGAAATTATATCCATTGTTTATGGATTATGATGGCATGATGTTTATGAAACCCGTTTTATTTATTGGGTTATTATGAATGATTTATGTTTATTTTGTGGCACACATAAGAATGGTATCATTATGAGATGGGTGGGACCTATATCTCCCTCCAATGCATTGGGTAAAGATTTTATATCTCATGAGATAGACATGGCTGGAATGGTAGGTTATACCAGTTCAGTGAAACAGGACTGGAACGAGGGTGACTCGATTCAGAAAGGGACTTTGTCCACTAAGATAGTCTTGGCAATGGGTCTTGACTAACAAGAAATGATTCTCTATGATTATGTGTGTATGCCACAAAGTTTCATGTTTTAAGTCATGATTATTGGGATTACATTTCACTTCTATTATTTATCCCATGTTATGATATTATGAGCTCTTTTGCAGGTTAAGATTTCCAAAAGCAATGTTCTTATGTATATGATGTGATTGATTTTTCTTTTGTTTACCCTTACTGAGCATTTGAGCCCACCCTTTTATGTTTTCTTTTCCCAAGGATATAATGAAAGGTTTTAGGTAAAAAAAAGGGAAGATCTTTATGGGATATATTGAAGATATTTCACCACGATTAGAAGATTACGTTCCGAGTTTCCAAAGACACTAAACTATTATGATCCTTGTGTGTGTGTTTTGTTATGTACTATGTATTCCGCAAAAGTAATGTAATGTCCATGTACGTCAAGATACGGGTCTCTACATTCAATTGGTCCCAAACTAATTTATTTAAAAGATAAGTTGATTTTAGGTCTAAATAATCTCAACTAATAGGTTTTTGACAAGTTTAGGTCACAAAATTAACCTTATCATTTTTCTTTAACCCTTAGTTAAAAACATTAAATCTTACCATGTCTTCTTGAATTTTCATAATATATGGTAACTATATTTGCTATAAAATGTCTATCAAACCATAAGTGGATCATTAATGACATTTTTAACATTATATAAGTTAGTCGGATGAATCTTAGATTTTTAGAACTATTATATCATTTAATAAAATAGTATTTTTTTTAAAAATCATTTATGTCTATTTTGACAGAATAAATTAATTGATTTTGTTGAAGTCATAGAAAATTTATCCCTTAGAAAAAAAGGAATTAACTCAAATATAATATGTCAATATATTCCATAAAATTCTTTTATGGAATCCAAATAATCAAATTATATTTATTTTAATATTTATAATATCATTTATTTGAATCTTTCATTAATGAAGCAATCACTACATCATCATTGTGTCATAATTAAATTTATTTATTTAATGTCTAAAATTAATAAATAAAATACCATAATGTATAAAATATTTTAATATTTATAATTACCATGATGTTATATTTCTATTTACTTTAAATTAATTATTATAAAATGTCATTATCACTCCCAAGTGGATCCATGGGTTCCCAAAATCAACCAAAGGATACCCATGGTCGGAAATATATCATTCAATAGAATTTTTACTTATTTTAGGGTAGTTTTATAGTATTATAATATTAAATCGTACCCTTATTTACCAGATTTACCCATTAACAATGGTAAATAAAATAATTACTGAAGTTACTATTCAAAATGTACAAAAATAAATGGAACCTATTCACATAATTTAAACCTTCTGATTCCAAATATGAAATTAATTTTTTTAAATTAAAAACACATAAGTTGCATTAATTAATTTAAAATTTAATTCTCATTGTCAAAACCAAAAAGCAGGTTTTTAAGAAGTAATAACTATCAAAAGATGCACATGTATTTATGTTCAATTTCAATGGGAAATTAATTCCAATGACCAACATTGGATTAAATGATAAAAATATATTCCATTTATACTTTAAAACCAATTAAAAAACAATATAACTATATAAATAAATTATATGAAAAGTTGGTTTTGACGCAATATGTGTTTTTTCACTATTCATTAAAAAATAAACTTTATCAAAAAATTACCAAAAATTTATCCAAAGTAAATTTTGATGTCCTGATTCTATAGAAGAAGTTTATTTTGTCAAATATAACATATAAAAGTGAAAAAACTAGATTTAAAAAGGGTTCACCATTAAAAGGCGGTAAACTACATTTTTAGAAAAATACTTCTTTTATTTGAAAAATTGAATTTGTTAATATATCATATTGAGAAAACATATAAGATAAATTTAAAAATTTACATTGAATATATAACATATATTTTTCATTAAATAAAAATCCATAAAGAGTTATATGATTTTATAAACACAATTACTCTCTTTTAAATAGGATTTCATAAAAAACACACCCTTTATATTCAATTGGTTTTTATTTTCATTTCTAATAAATTTGGTAACAAATAAAAAATTATTTTAACATTTGTAAACCATATTTCAAAATTCAGTTGATACTATTCATTCATTCCATTCTAATGACTTGGTGTTAAATACTATTTAAAAAATAATATTATTATTACATTATTTTTTAGTATAACTCAAAGTTGTGTGCAATGTAATATTTCGGAGAAACCCGTTGTTGTGTTATGAGTATGCTATCCGAAAAAGAATCCCATTTAACATAAAGTTAATATCTTATTCCTAAATATTAATAGAAAAGAAAAATTACTATTCTATAAATACATGGGTCATTACATCCTACCCCCTTTTCGGAATTGCATCCTTACAATTTTAAAATTAGGATCGGAAACTTCATTGAAAGTCCCACATCAGAAAACGAGTCAATAAAACTATCACTTTAAAATATATAAAGATGATTATGAAGGTCACCCTAGATAACAGATACTAGTATTCTATGTAGAAAAATATGGATATGGAAGAAAAACTAACCATAAATTTTTTATGAAGAGTGATAGAAGACAAGATCAGAAGAAAAGGTAACTACTAGAAAACTATAAACTTGTGATGGGTTAAATGGTCTTTGATTTCCTAGTAGGAAAACTTAATGGAAAACATTTTTGTTTAAAATTAATTTTCATTAAATTGAGTTTATTTATGACATTTACTAAGAACATAAAGAAATATACTTACTTTTTAAGTAGAGTTTCATCCTTTAATACAAACTCATTTTTTCTTCAAATGATGAGAATTCAAGATGACATGGTCAAACCTGAAGCATTAGAATCAACTTATAGAGAATCACATAATCCAAAAAATATGAACTATATATTTATAATATATTTATAAATTATCCAAAACCAAAATGGTTAGTATAATATTAGATAATTCCCAAAAAGGATAATCCTTTATAAAAATAAATACTACTCTAAATCTCCAAAATTCAAAAAAAAAACCCCAAAGTTCAATATGGACCATTTAATACACAATTTACCTTAATATTCTTCAAAATAATCCAAAATAATATTGAAACCCAAAATTATTAAGGACTTGATCACATAGTATTCCACAATAAATCTTAAAATTTATCTTCAAATAACATCTTATGCTCTTAAAGTCTCATACTGAAAAGTAATTAACCTAATCACATATTATCTATGATAGGTTAATAATTTCCCAAATCACCATATGTCCACCATAAAAATATATATTCTTACAAAATAAAATTAAATCATTACTCCTCAAATTAAATCATATAGTATTCTATTTTCCAAGGCATATTGTTTTCCCAAAGGAGTGAACGTCTTCCAAAATAACATTGATAACCAAATAATTTTCGTATAATAAGGATATCTATTTGATAAAACATAAGGTCCCAAAATCAACTTATTTTTGATCCATAAAATTATTTAACTAAAAATAATAATTCAAACTAACTAGGGACTTCACGTAGGCTAGTGGTAGGTGATAAATCCCAGTCACACTTTGGTTGTGGGTTCGATTCCCGCATATTTGTCTGACACAATTGGTTGCCAAACATTCTATGTGTTGTACTTTTTCAAAAACTATATAATTTTATAAAATTACAAAAAATGAGATAAATTCATTAAAAATGACTATAATATATTTTAACCTCAAATTTTATCTCATACCTCTCATTTTGCATCACAAAAATTAATAACCTGTAATTGCCTCAAATTCAAGGATCATATAAACCCAAATGGTTCTTTATAAATATATCCAAAAAAGAAAAGATAAATATTCCTCAATTAACATTTTTATATAAAAAACATAATGGTTAAAAATACTATAGGTCTTCTAAATTAATCCCATCATTAATATATTTAAACATATCATCATCCATAGATCTGACATAACTCTTCAATTCTTAAAACATAGATATATTAATCATGAAACATTACTCATGATACTTTATCCATGTTTTTTCATCTTATTATTTTATACATCTTTCCTAAAAAAATCATGTATAATTTCCTAAGATTTAGTAATACCAAAACATGGGCTAATAAATAATCCATACCTTTCATATTTTATTTCCATTTTCATCATCTTTAATTAAAATGGAATTAGGTATTGGTAAAAATATATTTTTATGGTCCTGCTGGTCCCATTATTGAACATTCTTCATAGGAAATCTATTTTGGTAATGACCATGCACCCCAAATTTAAAAAAATATATTGATCCCTTGGAAAGAACTTTTTCCCTTTCCTGGATTCAATTGAACGCTTATTTTTTTCATGGAAGGTTATTGCTTTATGACCATCATTACAATATATATAAAATCTTCCCATACCTATGAATAATTTTCCTATGTGTTTATTTCTACGTCCTTGACACATAGGTTTTTTAATATACTTACCTTTATGATTATTACCTAAACTTATATAGGGATTAATTTCTCGCATATATGATGCCTTAGAAAAATCACCAAGGTTAAAGTGTTTAATCATGAGTCCAGATAATTGGTAAATAATAACCACAAATTTTCTCATTGCATCTCCCATTTCATCCGGTTTCTTACTCATAAAACCACCATAGTTTCCTTCACATCCATTGTTACTTTGGTGCCTACTAGATCGATTCATTTACTAAAACCAAAAAGGTCAGTGAGAGTATATCAGTAAAGTCATTATATATTATCTTATGAGGAGGGTAAATACTAAGTTATACGTATTCTTGTTATTTTAAACTCATTTGATTTATCTAAAATAACTATGACTCTTTTTAATATGCTAACCATTATGGTTATGTCACTTTTGCTTAAACAACACCCTAACCACTAAAGGTATCTAAACCAACCTTTGATACCAACTGTAAGGCCCCTACCTTAAACATTACATAATCTTGAGTTAAGTCAATAATTCACATTTAGGATCTTTTTAGGTCTATAGATTTAGAGAATTAGGTTATAACATATACAGAACAACTTGAATATTACAAGTAGACATTTTTACTCACTATCCATTTTTTTTATAAACAACAACTCTTTAAAAATAAACATGTTTCATTTCATGTTTTAAACAGCATGACTTTTCCTTCATCCCATACTTGACTATATTCTTTTTTAATCCTTGTAAAAAACATTTCAAAACTTGGGATGAGCATAAAAAACTCATTAAGGGATATAAAATTAGGAAAGAAAGCATTAGTCCATGAATACAGACAAATCAATGAAATCATGCTTTCACTCATAAAACATAATCTCTTTAACATACCTTGTGAAATAATATGATTTATGAATAACACATAGAAATCATAAATGATAAAGTTAACTTGTGGAATCCATAACATACTTAGATTATAGCTTTCAAAGCTACATAGGGAGTTACGTTTGGAATACCTATCATAGTATCTACCCTAAATATATTAGGAGAAACATTAATGTTTACCTCCATCATGTTACCCAATGAATTGGAGAGATGTCTTGGGCTCACCCGCCCTTGTTTTATCATGGAACCACCCATATACGCAAACAATCCCCAAAAACCATAACATAATCATAACACATAAAACAAATATAAAGAAAAGATAAAATTTCCACATTTCAATCACAATATATCATTTCAAGATATTGACATAATGAATGATTTTTTAAAACCATTTTCAATAAAAAATATGTAAAAGTGTTATATGGTATTTATTTTTCTTTTAAAAACATTATGTCTTTTTAAGGAATCCAAATATAAAATAATGCTCACGCTGGCAGAAAGGTCATTGTCGCTACGTACGTTAAAAAGAAACAATAATTTTTTCATTTTGTAAAACACTTAATAAAAAATATTCCTTTTTAAAACCATTTAATTAAATTAAAAGAAAAAATTTATAATTATACACCAAATAAAATAAGGTCATGTATAAACCAAAATATGCCACAATGGAAGGAGATTGAGACGAAGTCCCTTACAAAGATCATTTTGTTAATAAAATATATCAATTATGTTTATTCATTATAAATACACATAAATCAAGTATAAATAAAAGATAGGATATCAAAATTTATTTCTCACATAATCATATCACTATATAATCAAGAAGTATAAGATTAACCCAAATAATGGAAATTGGGTTAAGAAGTTCCCTTACCTTGATTCTGACTTGTCTCGATCATTCTTTATATTCCTGGATAATAAACTTAGGTTAATTTCTACATGATTCAGAACCTTTTTCAATTTTATTAATAACTTTATATCACTTATCAATGTGTTATAAAAATTACATAATTATTTAAGTTCATATCGGTTATTTTATCGATGTTCGATACATGAGTTGAAAATGAACTTGTTTTGACGTAATTTTTCCATGTAGTCAAAAGTATATAGTCACTAGAATATTATTCATGATTTAAGTATCATATATATCCATTATATATGTATTTAGACCAATTATATATGTATTTATAGTAGTCTATAACATTTGGAGATAAGAAATAAAATGCACCGTTCAGAGAGACGGTAAGTCATACGTACGCATGAACGCTAGTTTCATTTATTTTTCATATTTAAAGGAATGAAAACAAAATGATACATAGGAATAATATAATTACATTATTATATCATATTTTATATATGTTATATAATTTCATTAACTTCATCCTTTATACATTCCATGTATGGCATGAACGAGTCATATCACTTTGAGGGGGTGGTAATCTGCACTTCCACAAATGAAATTATCGTAGATACACATTATGGAAATCATAAAGGTATGATGTAAATTAAAAATATAGAATAATAAAAGAAATATAAATATAATATATATCATATGAAAATAATGTTCCACCGTAATTTCCACCACGAGAGGTGGTAGGGGAAAACTAAACAATCATCATTTTGTGAGGTAATAGTTCATCGTACACAGAAACAGTATGTTTGTATCAATTAGATGGAGGTGTGTGTAAGTGTAGTTTATATCCTTATCATAAAAGCATACTAGTATATTTAGGATTTTTTTATTTATTTAATCAATGCATAAGAATATAATATAGAGTGAATAAGTAAAATAATGGAAAAGAACTTTAGAAAAGACGCTACCTCTAAAATGTGAAATCCCTTTTGATTTGATCCAAAAGGCTTTCTTGATTTGCCTTCTTCCCAAGGTAAGGCTTCTAGGAGTAATTTAAAGAGTTTTAGAGCTTATTTGGGAATAATTTGGATGATACAATGGGATTTAGAGGTGTGATTAAGTGGGTAGAGTTTGTGGTCTTTTATAAGTGGGAGGAGGGGCTCTTTGGGAAGGTATTGAAATATTATTTTATTATAAAATTATATTCGGTTTCAAAAGATCCCAAACTCATTTATTTCAAATATAATATGATTTTTGGTCGAAATACTCTCAAACAATAGGTTTTAGACAAGTTTAGGTCACCAATGTAACCTTATCTTTTAGCTTTAACCCTTAGTTAAAAACATTAACTCTTAATATGCCTTCTTGCATTTTCATAATATATGGTAACTATATTTAATATAAAATTACAATCAAAACATAAGTAGATTTTTAATGATATTTTTAACATTATATATTTAATTTGTCTAAATATTATATTTTTATGACTATTATATCATTTAATAAAATAGTATTTTTTTAAAAACTCATTTATGTCAATTATGACACTATAAAGTAATTGATTTTTGTTAAATCCATAAAAACTTGATTCCTTTGATATAGACACATTAAATAAAATATAATATGTCAATATATTCCATAAAATTCATTTATATCATCCAAATAATTAAATTAAATTTATTTTAATATTTATTAAATCATTTATTTGAATCTTTCATTAATGAAGCAATCACTACATCATCATTGTGTCATAATTAAATTTATTTATTTAATGCCTAAAAATTATAAATAAAATACCATGATGTAGGAAATATATTAATGTTTCTAATTAATATTTATATTTAAAGATATCATTTATATAACCCCATATAAAAATTGTTTTAGTAAAAGATACATGTTTATGTTATATTTCCCTTTACTTTAAATTAATTATTATAAAACATCATTATCAGTCCCAAGTGGATCAATGGGGTACCAAAATCGACGAAAGGATGACCATGGTCATAAATATCTCATAAAATAGAATTTTAAAATGTTTCAGTGTAGTTTTATATTATTATAATATTATTTTTTACCCTTATTTACTAGATTTACCCTTTAAGTATGGTAAATAAAATTACTGAAGTTACTATTCATAATGTCCAAAAATAAAAGGTAAAAATTCAGACAATTTGGACATTTTGATTAAAAATATGGAATCTATTTTTTCAAATTCAAAACACAGAAGTTTCAGTAATTAAGTTAAAATTTAATTCTCGTTGTCAAAACCAAAAAGTGGGTTTTTAAGAAGTAACAACTATCAAAAGATTGACATGTGTTTATGTCCAATTTCAATGGTAAATTACTTCAAATGACCAAAATTGGATTAAATGATAAAAATATATTACATTTAAACATTAAAACCAATTAAAATTACAATATAATTATATAAATAAATTAGATTAAAAGGTGGTTTTGACGTAAAATGCATTATTTTTTAACTATTCATTAAAAATGAACTTTATCATAAAATTACCAAACATTTAACCAAAGTTAATTTTTATGAAACAATTCTATATAAAAAGTTTATTTTTTTAAATATAACATATAAAAGTTACAAAAACTATATTTAAAAAGGGTTCACCATCAAAAGACGGTAAAACTGCATTTTTAGAAAAATGCTTCTTTTATCTGAAAAATTGAATTTTTTTCTTATATAATATTATGAAAACATATAAGATGAATTTAAAACATTATATTGAATATATAATGTATATTTTTTATTAAATAAAAAACCATAAAAATTGATATGATTTTATAAACACAATTATTTTCTTTTAAATAGGTTTTCATAAAAACACATCATTTATATTCAATTGGTTTTTATTTCCATTTCTAATAAATTTGGTAACCAAGGAATCATTATTTTAACATTTTTATACCATATTTCAAAATTCAGTCAATACTATTCATTCCCTCCATTATAACGGTTGGACGTTAACTACTATTTAAAATAATAACAATATTATTATATTATTTTTCAGTATAACACATAGTTATGTGCAACGTAAGATTTCAGAGAAACAGGTTGTTACTTTTCGAGTACGCTATTAGAAAAATCATCCCCTTTAACATAAAATTAATATCTTATTCATAAATATTAATATAAATGAAAAGTTATTATTCTATAAATACCTAGTTTATTACAACTGTCACGACCCGACCCTACCCGGGCTCGAGCTACAACTACCCCAAGCCCGCCTCCATAGGCCAGGGGCTGGTGACCAGCGCCAAAGGCACAATAACTCGGGGAGGCCTTAGCCTAAGTACCTGTACACACACACGCGGCAAACTCAATGCAAAAATGCAGAGTAAAAGTAAAGACCAGCAAAGTAAAGTGAAACTGCTATATATAAACCACAATGTTCATCGACCTCTAACAGTACAAAGTACAGTGCTGAAAAGGAAAAAGGGGAAAAACACGCGCCCAACCAAAAGTGCCACAACCCGGCAACAGGTAAACAAAAGAAACAGCTGACGGGTCTCCCACCTGGAACCCGGCCATGACCACTGCACGCGGTCCAAGCTCCCAAGCTCCTACGCTTCTACGCTCCACTCAAGCCACACTCCACTTGTCCGTCATCTGCAAGGGCACACCAAGTGTGGGAAAAGCCCAAGTAGGGGTGAGTATAAAAATACTCAGTAGGATACCCCGAAGGCTCGAGGGAGCAACAAAGGAGGTACCGAAGGGTGAGCAGTAGAGCGAACAGGAAAAGTAGAGGAGTACAACTGAAAGTGAAGAAAAGAGTCCAGCTCAACCCAACAAGAGAAAATAAGGTAGACTCGTCCAAACACAAGGAGGTGGAAACGGTGAGAAGATGAACTTCTCGTCGAGTCTTCGCTACCTATAGTAGGAGAGTAGACTCGTCCAACCATGAGAAGCTAGACACGGAAATCACGTGGCATACCCCGCGCGTCTTCACCTCACCTGGAAGGATAGTAACCAAACCCAAGAAGTGGGTATCGGAAAAAAGGTATATACATGTCCATATGCTTAAACAAGAAGCCCGAACAGCGTCGTAAGGGGATCTCCGTCCCATATCTCAGCCCAAGAAAAGAGTCGCCAACAGTGCCCGAAGTAAACCATCATCGATGCCCAGCATCCCGCACGTCTGCCCTGAACCGCAAGCCAAGGGGATCTATCACCGCACCTTGACACTATCCGCTTTGGGCGGCACTGACTCGCCCGCACGGTTTTAGATCGCATCACAAGAACGCGTCTCGGTGGGGAAAGTGCCCCTCAAACTTGAGAGTTCTAGGGAAAGTCAAACCACACCTCGTCACTGCCCTGTAGTCGAGAGGTCTCCTCAAAGTCAAGCCATCACAACACTGACCCGTATAACCAAGGCTCCCACTCTGGTAATCACGGAGGTAAGCCATAGTCTATCCTAGCCGAGAGGACTGGGTCTGGAATACCAATAGGTGTCCCACTGCCAAGCCCTGCTGGAGGGTAATCCATAATATATCATCTGGCGACCCACTGCCCAGCCCCGCTGGAGGGTAGACCATAATAAGATACTGGGTGACCCACTACCCAGCCCTGCTAGAGGGTAAACCATAAGACGTCATCAGGCGACCCACTGCCCAGCCCCGCTGGAGGGTATACCATAACACATCATCAGGCGACCCACTACCCAGCCCCGCTGGAGGGTAGACCTGGAATAGGTCGACAGGCGACCCACTGCCCAGCCGTGCAGGAGGGTAGACCTAGAACTAGACGACGGGCGACCCACTGCCCAGCCCCGCTGGAGGGTAGACCCTAAGAGGTCGTCGGGTGACCCACTGCCCAGTCTCTGCTGGAGGGTAGACCCTAAGAGTGTCAGGTGACCCACTACCCAGTCTCTGCTAGAGGGTAGACCCTAAAAGAGTCGGGTGACACACTACTCAGTCTCTACTGGAGGGTAAACCCTAAAAGAGTCGGGTGACCCACTGCCCAGTCTCTACTGGAGGGTAAACCCTAAAATTCAGTGAGCAAACCACTGCCCAGCCCCGCTGGAGGGTAAACCCGAAGAAGTCGATGAGTAACCCACTGTCCAGCCTTGCTGGAGGGTAAAACTCATAACTGCTCTGGCCATCTCTACCGGAGGGTACACCACTGGCCAACCGGACACGGAATGGGTATCGCGCAACCACCCAACTCCAGAACAACTATCCCAAAATATTTTCAGCGCCTGTTCCATCACGGGGTTCCACTAGCACTGCTACTGGCTGATCCATCTAGAACAAAACCAGGGGGAGACCACTCAACCCTGCTGGTCAACAAACGAGCACAGAGCTAGGGGAAAAACTCCACCCTGCTGGTCAAACAATCACACAGAGGGACCCTCTACGTCGCGAGAGGTCAAAGTACACAAAGCAGAACATGGCATGCACATGGGGCCCACACGCCATGTGTCCCCAAGTCAACCCCAACCAAGCGCACGAACGTCTCAAGTACAAACCACACGTACCTCCAAGCGCTCTTGTATACTCCCAGAGTATACCTCGTCCCAGCCCAAAGGCTATCGTGCACACGACACCCAACATCAACGCGAAGGAGTAACGTAACAGCTCCACCTCAAAGGCCCAGGCACGGCCAACCACATCTCGTGAAACATTTACATCACTCTCCCAAGAGTGCGCAATCACACGCCAAGGGTCCCCTACAAACAAGGTAGGGCGAACCACCACTGGAGCACCTTCCATGCTTCCACATTTAACAATATCGCGCAAGAGGCTCCGCACAACCAAACGGATCACACGGTTGTAATCCTCGCAAAAAAACATGTGAGATCGACTACCTACTTGCCTCCAACAGATATCCGACGAAAAAGACACCAACACCGCCTCACGCCCGAACGGCGTCCCGTGATCCCGAGCCTCGGCCCCGAAAATAGTCGGGCGCATCGCCCCAATGCGATCCCCTCGGGAATACATGTCAAAAGCACTACTCACTTGAGTGCAATGGATATCCGAAGAAAAAGATACGTTCCAGCTTCCCGCGCACGAGCGGTACCACGCGGGACCCACACCCCGGTCCCGAAGCGCTGCCAACGGATCGCACTGTTGCGATCCTCTCACAAAAGCACACAAGGTGGACTACTCACTGGTCCAAAGTGGTCGCCCGGTGATAGAGATGGAAAATCACCATCGACGCCCAAACGACCCTCGTGGGCCCCACACCCTCATGCCGAATTTGAGCGAGCGGATTGCAACATTGCAATCCCCTCGGAAAAACATCCAGAAACGACTGCTCGCACGCCCTGAACGGACGTCCGATGAAAAAGTTGCTAAAAGCTGCACGCATCTCAAAAGACGGGTCGTGGGTCCCACGCCTCAAATCCAGTCTCAAAGCCCGAAACCACCTTGGAAACCCCTGCCTCAGTGCCAGGGGTGCGACGCTGCTGACAGCGCTCAAAACGGACATCGAACGCGTCTGCGCCGTCCAAAACAAGATTCCCGGAAAAACGTTCGTCCACTTAAAGACATGTCGCGCCTACATGGCCCCTCTTTTCGGGAATTAAAAATTCCCAAAACCATCTCAAAACGTTTCCCTCGACACCAGGTCTGCACTGCCACTGAAGGCGCACAAAACGTACGCCCGTAGAAAAAGCTACGGGCGTCGGAAATTCCAAAGGGGAAACTCCCTTGGGCCGGACCGGCCCGGTCCGGCCGGTCCGCCCACAGCCGGCCCACGGCCCGGCCGCGGGTCCGGTTCGGTCCGCCGTGGCCAGCTGGCCGCGGCCTGTCACCACCGACCGTCCTTGACGGCCGGTCCCTTTCTCCTCTGCAGCGACCCGCGTTACGCGGGTCGCGGTCGCCGCACGCGGGGTCGCGCAGCCCGTGACCCCTCTCCCTCCTCGTGCTACGCCGGCGCCACCCGAGACCTGCCTCGCCGTCGCCACGAAGCCGGCCGCCTCCGCTGGCCGCTCGCCCGACCGAGCCACCGCGCCACCTTGGGAGCCGCCGCCGCCACCTCAACCTCGGACCGCCGCCGCCTAAGCCCGCCGGAAACACCCAGAACCTCCCGAATTTCCCGAAACATTCGACGAATGATTGCGAACGCCTCCGAATACCGATTTAAAATCCGAAACAAGAATCGGAAAGAGAATGAAATATAATTCGCATTCATGGTCTTGGATTGATGATCGGGCAGCAATTCAATGTGCAAAATCGTGTTGGAAGTTAAGTACGGGAATGAAAATGCAAAACGCAACATCCTACCTCGTTGGGCTTCGCCCAGAGCTTCGCGTCGATCTGCCGGCATCACCGTACCTCGCCGGAGTCGCCTCGCTGGACCGTCTCGCCGGAGATGGAGGAAGAGAGGGTAGGGGTTTCTCCAGGGGGTTCAAGGGAGAAGGGGGAGGGGGAGGGTTTAAATAAATTAATTAATGTTTTAATTAATTTAAAACCCCCGAAAAGACCCACAACTGAAACCCCCGACGGGGTCAAGGTTAAGCCTCCCCTAAGGTAAACACCACCTCCCGAGAACAACGGCGGTCTCGGAATTTTAATCCGAGACCCCGTTCAATAGTTATAAAATTTAACGTCTGAAGCTGCTAAATTACGAAAACACCCCTAGGGCTATTTTTCACAAACGGCCTGTGCCCGTGAAACTTACACCCCTCCTAGGGTAAAAGGCACTCTCCTAACTCAACGGTGCCCTCAGTTTTCCAATCCGAGCCACCGTTTAAGAGATACTAGTGTTTCACCATTAAACGAATAAATTAATTTATTAATTTATTCGTTTAACCTTCCGGAAGCTAGCGAGGGGTCCAAACATCCCGCGCCGACATGTTATATGATGTTTCTAGGGAAAAAACCTCATTCTGGACCCGTCCGTACACTCGGATCTCTGATCTAAAGCACCGTTTAGGAGTTATACCATTTATTTTGTGTTTCCAGTGTGAACGCACTGAAAATTTAATTTCGGCCACTCCGGGGCTCGGAATCGCATACCGTCTGAAGGCACTGCTCTGGATTATTATCAAAAATATTCCAAAGTCTTTATCAGCAAAAACCGGGTTCTTAAAACAACCTTCCCCCTTTTGGAAATTGTATCCTTGAAATTTTAAAATTTGGCTCAGAAACATAATTGAAAGTCCCACATCGGAAAACAAGTCAATAAAACTATCACTTTAAAAGAAATAAATATAAGTACAAAGGTCACCTGAGATAGCCCATACTAGGATTCCATGTAGGAAAACGTGGATATAGAAGAAAAAATAACCATCAAGTTATGAGGGAGAGTGCTATAAAACATGATCAGGAGAAATTTAACTACCAGAAAACCATAAACTTTTAATCGGTTAAATGGTCTTTGATTTCCTCATAGGAAAAGTAAATGGCCAAAGTTTTTGTTTTAAGTTATTTTTAATAAATTTCAGGAGTTTATTTATTATATTGAGTAATAACATAAGGAAATATACTTACTTTTCAAGTATAGTTTCATCCTTTAATAAATTTCTCCCACAAACTCATATTTTCATCAAACGATGGGTATTCAAGATGACATGGTCAAGGCTGAAGCACTAGAATCAACTTATAGAGAATCAAATAATACAAAAAATATGAACTATATATTTCCCCTATCTTTATAAATTATTCTAAAACAAAATGGTTTGTACAATATTAGATAATCCCCCAAAAAGATAATCCTTTATAAAAAGAAATACTACTCTAAATCTCCAAAAATCAACAAAAAATACCCCAATGTTCAAAAAGGACCATTCAATACACAATTTTCCTTAAAATTATTCAAAATAATCCAAAATAATATTGAAACCAAAAATTCATAATGACTTTATCACATAGTCTTTGATGTTAAATCTTAACATTTAACTCCAAATAACATCCACTGCTCTTAAAGTCTCATACTGAAAAGTTATTAACCTAATCACATATTCTCAATGATAGGTTAATCATTTCCCAAATTACCATATGTCCAAAAAAATATAAATTCTTCCAAAATAAAATTCAACCATTACTCCTTAAATTAAATCCCATAGTATTCTATTTTCCTTTGGCATATTGTGTTCCTAAAAGAGTGAACATCTACCAAAATAACATTTATCACCAAATCATTTTCCTATATTAAGGATATCCATTTGAAAAAACATAAGTTCCTAAAATCAACTTATTCTTTATCCATAAAATAATTTAACTACAAATAATAATTCATACTAACTAGGGACTTCACGTTATCCAGTGGTACGCGATAAATCTTTGTCGCACTTTGGTTGTGGGTTTGATTCCCACAGCTTTGTCTGACGCGACAGGTTTTCAAATGGTCTATGTGTTGTCCTTTTTCAAAAACTATATAATTTTATAAAATTTCAAAAAATGAGATAAATTCATTAAAAACTATAAAAAAATTTAACCTCAAAGTTTATCTCATGTCTCACATTTTGCATCCCAAAAATTAATAACCTGTAATTGCCTCAAATTCAAGGATCATATAAACCCTAGTGGTTATTTATAAATATATCCACAAAAGAAAATATAATTCTTCCTCAATTAACAGTTTTTTATAACAAACATATGGGTTAAAAATACTAGAAGTCTTCCAAAGTAGTCCTATCATTAATAAATTTAAACATATCATCGTCCATAGATCAGACATAACTCTTCAATTCCTAAAATATAGATATATTAATCATTAAAAATTCTTCATGATCCTTTATCCATGTTTTTCCATATTATTATTTTATACTTATTTCCTACAAAAAATCATGCATAATTTCTTATGATTCAATAATGTCAAAACATGAGCTAATAAATAATCCATACCTTTCATAGGTTATTTTCAGTTTCTTCATCTTCAATTAGAATGGAATTAGGTATTGGTAAACATATGTTTGTATAGTTCTACCAATCCCTTATTGAATTCTATTCTTAGGACATCTATTTGGGTAATGACCATACACACCACATTTAAAAAATTCAATTGATCCCTTAGAAATAACTTCTTTCCCTTTCTTGGAGTCAATTGAATGATTCCTTTTTCCATAGTAGGTTATTGATTTATGACCTTTATTACCACATCTATAACATATTTTCAACCCTTTGAATAATCTTCCTAGGTGTTTATTTCCATATCCTTTACACATAGGTTTTTGAATGTACTTACCTTTATGATTATTACCTGAACTTCCACAGGGATTCATTTCTCACATATATGATGCCTTAGAAAAATAAATAAGGTTCAAGTGGTCAATAATGAGTCTATATATTTAGTTAAGAGTAACCACAATAGTTCTCATTGTAGCTCCCATTTCATTTGGTTTCTTATTCATAAAACCACCATAGTTTCCTTCACATCCATTATTACTTTGGTGCCTACTACATCCAGGCATTTAGTAAAACCAAAAAGGTCAGTGAGAGTATATCAGTAAAGTCATCATATATTATCTTATGAAGAGGGTAAATAATAAGATATATGTATTCATGTTATCCTAAACTCATTCGATTTATCTAAAATAACTATGACTCTTTCTAATATGCTAATCATTATGGTTATGTCACTTATTCTTAAATAACACCCTAACCACTAAAGGTTTCTAAACAAATGTTTGATACCAACTATAAGGCCTCATCCTTAAACATTATATAATATTGTGTTAAGTAAAGAATTCACATTGAGTATCTTCTCAGGTTTAGAGCTTTAGATAATTATGTCATAACTTATACATAACAACTTGAATATTACAAGTAGACACTTCTACTCACTATCCATTTTTTTATAAAACAAAAACTCTTTAAAAATAAACATGTTTCATTTCATGTTTTAAATAGAATGAATTTTTCTTGATACCATCCTTGGCTCTATTCATATTTAAGCCCTGTGAAAAACATTTCAAAATTTGGGATTAGCATGAAAAGATCACTAAGGGATATAAATTAAGGAAAGAAAACATTAGTCCATGAATACAGAAAAATCATTGAAATCATGCTTTCACTCATAAAACATAATCTATTTAACATACCTCATTAAATCAAAAGATTTGTGAATAAAACCTAGAAATCATAAATTATAAAGGTAACTTGTGGCATCCATAACATACTTACATTGTAGCTTTCACAGCTATGTAGGGAGTTACATTTGGAATACCCATCACAGAATATTCCCTAAATCTATTAGGAGAAACATTAACATTTACCTCCATCATGTTACCCAATGAATTAGAGAGCTATCTCAGGCTCATCCGCCCTTGGTTTATCATGGAACCACCCATATACATAAACAATTCCCAATAACCATAACATAACCATAATACATAAAACAAGTATAAAGGAAAGATAAAATTTCCACTTTGCAATCACAATATATAATTCGATGATATTGACATAATAAAGGATTTTGAAAAAAAAATCAATAACAAAATACGTAAAAGGGGTAAATTTTATTTATTTTTCATTTAAAAACATTACATATTATTAAGAAATCTAAATATCAAATAATGCTCGCGGTGATGGAAAGGTCGTTGTCGCTGTGTACATTAAAAAGAAACATTCATTTTTTCATTTAGTAAAACTCTTCATAGAAAAAGATTAATTTTGGAAAAAAATTAATTAAATTAAAATAGAAAAGTTATAATTATACACCATATAAAATAAGTTCATGTATAAACCAAAATATCCCTTAATGGAAGGAGATTGAGATGAAGTTCCTTACAAATATCATTTTGTTAATAAAATAGATCGATTGTGTTTATTCAATATAAATTCACATAAATCAAGTATAAATAAAATATAGTATATCAAAATTTCTTTCTCACATAATCATGTCATGACATAATCAATAATTAGAAGATTAACCCAAAGAATTGAAATTGGGTCAAGAAGTTCCCTTGCTTTGAGTCTGACTTGTATCGATCGTTCTTTATATTACTGAATAATAAAATTAGGTTAATTTCTACTTTATTCAGAACATTTTTCAAGTATATTATTAATTTTATATATATTATCATCATGTTATAAAAATTACATAATTATTCAACTTCATATCGGTCATTTTGTCGATGTTCTGTACATGAGTCGAAAATAAACTTGTTTTGATGTAATTTGTCCATGTAGTCAAAAGTCCATAATCACCAGAATATTATTCATGATTTAAGTATCATATATATTCATTATATATTTATTTATACCCATTATATTTTTATTTAGAATATTTCCTAACATTTGGAGATAAGAAATGAAATGCATTGTTCCTGAAGACGGTAAGTCATACATACGCATGAACGCTGCTTTCATTTCTTTTTCGTATTTAAAGGAATGAAAACTAAATGATACATAGGTATATTATAATTAAATTATAATATCATATTTTATATATGTTACATAATTTCATTAACTTCATCCTTTATACGTTCCATGTATGTCATGAATGAGTCATATCACTTTGAGGGGGGGGTAGTCCGCACTTCCTCAAATGAAATTATCATATTTACGCATTATGGAAAGAATAAAGGTATCCCATAAATGAAAAACACTAAAGAATAGAGGAAATATAAATATAATATATATCATATATAAATATATTTATATCATAATGTCCAACATAGAAGTTAGTAGGGGAAAACTGAACAATCGTCGTTTCGAGAGGCAGTAGTTCACCGTACACAAAAACAGTATGTTCATATCCATTAGATGAAGGTGTGTGTAAGTGTAGTTCAGATAATTCTCATAAAAAATTATAGTATATTTAGGATAATTTTTTTGTTATTTAATCAAATAATAATAATATAATAGATAGTGAATAAGTAAAATAATGGAAAGGAACTTTAAAGAAGATGGTACCTCTAAAACTTGAAATTTCATTTGATTTGATCTAAAAGGCTTTCTTGATTTTCCTTATTCCCAATGTAAGGGTTCTAGGAGTAAGGTAGGGATGTTGGGAGATTATTTGGGAAGACGTTGGATGATCCTAGTGGATTTAAAGGTGTGATTAAGTGGGTAGAGGTGGTGGTCTTTTATAAGAGGGAGGAGGGGCACTTTAGGAAGGTATTGAAATATTATTTTATTATAAAATTGTTTTCTAATTAAAATGGTTCAAAACTCATTTATTTAAAATATAATATTATTTTGGGTCTACATACTATCAAACAATAGGTTTTATACAACTTTAGGTTACAAGATTAACCTTATATTTTAACTTCAACCCTTCATTAAAAACATTAACTCTTACCATGTCTTCTTAAATTTTCATAATATATGGTAACTATATTTACTATAAAATTACAATAAATACATAAGTGTATCATTAATTAAATTAATAACATTATATAAGTCATATTTTTAGTACTATAATATCATTTAATAAAATACTAATTGTTTTAAAAACTCATTTATATCAATTTTGACACTATAAAGTAATTGATTTTTGTTAAAGTCATAACAACTTGATTACTTTGAACCAATAGAATTAACTAAAATATTATATCTCAATATAATCCATAGAATTCATTTATGGAATCAAAATAATCATATTAAATTTATTTTAATATTTATAATATCATTTATTTGAATCTTTCATTAATGAGGAAATCATTGCATCATCATTGTGTCCTAGTTAAATTTATTTGTTTAATGTATAAAAATTATAAATAAAATACCATGATGTATAAAATATTTTTAGCTTTCTAATGAATATTTATAGTCAAATATATCACTTATATAACCCCATTTAAAAATTGTTTTAGTAAAATATACGTGTTTATGTTATATTTCTCTTTACTTTAAATTAATTATTATAAAATTTCATTATCACTCCAAAGTGGATCCATGGGTTCCCAAAATCAACCCAAGGATTCCCATGGTTGGAAATATCTCATCCAATAGGATTTGGACACTTGTTGTGACCCTATCGGTATGTTTTTCTCACAACCTGTATACATGTAATTGGTGTGTGTAGAATTATTCATGTTTGATATAGGAAATGGAAAGGAACCTCTTGGCGGTGGTGGATATTTGAGCTAGATCATGTTTTTGGTGTGGTGGTGACATGATGGGATGTTGACCCACATGTCACATGGATATGTGTTGCGGTATTTTGATTTATTTTCTTATTCACAAACCATTTTTTATTATCTATGTGTCACTTCAGTCTCTTCCCTTTTGTATAAAGATTTATCTTCAATCACTGCACACTCATGCATAGTTTTACTTGTTTATCTTAATGATATATGTTTAATATTATTATTCATAACTTTGAAAAATCCCAGTCTTTATTACCATTTGTGGAATAAATCATTCGCAATGTGTTATTTTATGCTCGGGAACTTTTCTCTAGCCCGTCGGGATCAAGAATTCCATTCGATGATTATTATGGACGGATTTGTGTTTCATGTTCAAGGATGACTTGGTTTGGTTGGTTAAAAATTGGTATCAAAGTTATTTTTTGATTTGTACATTTTAGGGTGTATTGGTAGAAATGATTGAAGATTGTATGGACTTAATAGGCAGGATGTGATTGAGTGTCAGTCTAGATCTCATCATAGAGAGCCTTAAGTTTCCATGGGATGTCTAGGAAACTGTGTTCTTGAGTTATGGTTTCATTTATTTCAGATTTATATAAATTTTGTTTCCATATTTTACATTTTCTTTTATTTCTCTAGGGTTATATAGTACTATGCCTCTTAGAATAATTTCATTGAATCCTCTGGAGGGTGAAGTAGATAACATTCTGTAGGAAAATATTCTAGTTGATCAGAATAGTGTAAAGGTAGTGGTGCACATGGACCACGCTATGGACTTATGTGAATCTCTATTTACTACTCAATATAGAGATGAAAATAAAAATATGGATGGGGATATGAGTTGATCTCAAGAGTTTATCCACCAGAAACCACCATCTTTCTAGGGGAGAATAGCCCTAAGAAGGTGGAGTACAGGTTGAGGAAGACTAAAAGGATCATTGGAATTTTTGAGACTTTGGATTCCACTAAGGTGAAGGGTTATTTATTTAATCTTGAATGACATATTCGGACATGGTGGGATTCAATGATTTTGGAAAAAAACATGAGGGTTTGGAATAGGAGGGCTTTAAAACCATATTTACCCATTATTTTGACCTAGAGATAATGGGTATATCCAAATAAATGTTGTTTTTTACTATTAAATTAGGTTATTGGATATTAATTAAGTATTCCAATAATTTTTCTGAACATTCCATTTTCTCACCAGAGGTCATATTGAATGAAAAATTAAAGGTTCAAAGGTTTTAAATGGTCTTGTGACTAGATATCCATTATAAAGTGCTCATGATAAAACTTTCCACATATGTTGAGGTAGTGGATAAACTAATGATGGTAGTTATTTATCAGGAATGCAATCCAGTATTGGTTGGTATTCCTCCCACATCTGGTGGTAGCTACAGTAGCCCTTATGGAAAGAAGAGGAAGAAGAATGTGCTTTTAAAAGGAAGTAGAAGAGGATCTCTAAAACAGAAACATTATATAAACTCTGTAGTGGATGAAATAAGACCTATAACTTATTACTAATATTTCAAGATAGGTAATAAGAAAAAATATTTCTCAACAACCCAAAAATTATGCCTCTATTTTGAATATATGGATTATACACAATGTTTCTGTTAGGATTTCTTTTCCTAGTGAAGTGGTACTAGATCTTAATCACCAAGAGGATTAGTTTTGCAGTCATGTGCTTATGACACACTAGTTTTTCATCCAAAATAATATAGGGATATTACTAACATCTATTCTATAGAGATACAATTTTAGGTAGTGGAAAAGTTTTTGATTGCAGTCATGGTATTACTTGTGACTGTGAGAGGTATTATTTTCATTTCTTCATCTATATGTATCTACTTATTTGATATTAAGTCTACTCACTTATTTGTATCATCTAACATTATGAACCTTTAAAAACAATATATGGATGTCAGGCCATATGTTATAGATATAGTGATTCTTCTAAAAAAGAAAAGGGTTTAGGGTATTACAATCCCTTCATGAACAATTCTTATATCTTAGGTTGATATATCTTGGGAATTATTAGTTATCGATATAGATCAATTTGATGTTACAAACAAAATGGACTATATGATTTCTCATAGATCTTGGATTAATTGTTATCAACCATGGGTGTTTTTAAAAATCCCTGATAAGAACTCTTATGTTTTTCAAGGATGAATTGATCTAAGGTTTGACCAATTATGACCTTCTTTATAAGAGCTTCATAAATCGATATCCTCTTTTATAGTTTATCTTTATGAGGAAAACTTGGTTAGTGAACTACCTTATATGGTTAAATATTTTCTGGTGGTGTTTCCAACCGAAACTCATGGTCTTCCTCTCAAGAGAGAGGTAGAGTTCATGATTGAGTTAGTGCTAGGAACCCTATTAATATCTTTAACTTCTTACCAAGTGGTTCCTATAGAATTGAAAGAGATGAATATTTTATTGAATGGGAATACAAGGGTTTCAACCACCTTAGTTTTTTATCATGTGTATCTCTAGTTATCTTTTCTAAGAAGGTCGATGGAACTCTTTGTTTATGTGTTGATTATATGAATCTCAACCAGATGTTGATTAAGAATGAGTATCTCTTTCCCTACAATAATGAATTTTTTGACCAATTAAAGGGGGAAAGTGGTTTTAGAAGATTGATATTTGGTCAGCATACCAACAACTTGGAATCAATGATTTGGATATTCCTAGTACTACCTTCGAGAGTAGGTATGGTCTCATTGATTATCTCGTGATGACTTTTGGTCTGACTAACACTCATATAATTTCCATGGCACTGATGGGCCATATATTTGAATAGTATATGGATTCCTTAATTATGGTTTCTATAGATGATATCTTGGTTTAATATAGAACCAAATTAGATAATTATCTTCATCTAAGGACTGTTCTAGGATACTTGAGAGATCACTACTATTATTTTAAACTATCAAAGTTTCACTTTTAGATCTAAGAAGTAAAATTCTTAGGACATTTGGTAACAGAACATGTAAATTATGTTGACCCTAAAAATGTTAATTCATTCATATCATGGGAATATCTAAGAAATAGCTTCAATATTTTGATATTCCTTGGTCTATAAGGATATTTACGGTGGTTTATAAAGGACTTCTCAAAGAAATCATCATTGTTGACAAGTCTCACCAGGAATGGACACTACTAGAAATTCAGGCTATAGCCACGGTTTTAAATTGTGGCTATAGGTCTTCAAACTATGGCTATAGGTAATAGCCGCGGTTTGAGGAACTGTGGCTAAGTTTGGTGTTGCTATAGGCCTAGAATTATAGCCACGGTTTGGAACCATGGCTATAGGTCTAGAGCCACAGTTAAAACTGTGGATATAGGTATACATCCACTGTTCTAACAATGGTAATATCTCTATAGACACGGTTTAGAACCGTGGCTATACTATAGGAGGGACTCAATTTATTTCCATGGTTAGAAACCGTGGCATTATACTTATAGCCACGGTTTTTAACCATGGCTATAGGGTCTGAAAAACCATAAAAATATCCCCCCCAACCCCAAGAGCACCCCCCCCCCCCCTTATTGGCCCACCCCCCCTACAGACCCCTCCCTCTTGGAAATTGGACACCCCCACCCTACATAAACCCCCCCCCCCCCTCCCCTGGACATCCCCATCCCCCCTAGACAGCCCCCCTCCTGGACAGACCCTGGACACCCCCCCCCCCCAGACAGACTGTAGGCACCCCCCCCCCCCCCTCCTCAGACCCTGAACACCCCCCAGACAAACCCTGGACACCCCCCAGACAGACCCTGCACACCCCCCGGACAGACCCTGGACAACCCCCAGACAGACCATGGACACCCCCCGGACAGACCCTAGACACCCCCCGGGTAGACCCTGGACACCCCCCAGATAGACCCTGGACACACCCTGGACACCCCCCCCACCCCCCCCCCCAGACCCTGGACACCACCCAGACCCTGGACATATCCCCCTGGATAGCCCAGACCTCCACTCCCCTGGACAGCCACCCCCCCCCCCCCCCTCTTGGACAGACCCTGGACCCCCACCCTCCCCCCCCCCACAGAACCTGGACACCACCCCATACCCCCCCCCCCAGACACTGGATACCCCCAGACCCTGGACAGATCCACCAGGATAGCCCAGACCTCCACTCCCCTGGATAGCCACCCCCCCACCCCCCAGAACCTAGACACCCTCCCCCCCCCCCCCCGGTCCTCCCCCCACCCCACCCTGCCAGTTTCCCCTCCCCCCTACCCCTGTCAGCCCCCACTTTCACCCCCTACCAGCCCCCGCTTGCACCCCCTTCCAGTCCCCTCCCCCCTACCAGTTTCACCCCTGCCTCCCCTGTCAGTCCCCTCCAAATTAAATTATACATGAAAGCTGCTTACATAATAAGAATTAAACAAATACAAATATAAAAAAACACATAACTATCTCCCTATAAGAAAAACTATCAAAGAAGTCTGGAACCATCTCAAAAGTACCTACAACACAAGTTATAACATAGTAGTGATCATCCCCTAAAATTATGGTAAAACAAAACATCTTAGAATATTCAAAAAGAATATAACTCAATAAACCAAAATAGTGAATCCCCCCCTGCTGGACCCCCCTAGACAACACCCCCCCCCCCCCACTGCTGGACCCCCCTGGACAGCAGCCCCCCCCCCCCCTCGGACAGCAGCCCCCCTGTTAAACCCCCCTAGACCGAACCCCCCTCCCCCCTGCTGGACCCCCCTGAACAGTTTCCCCTAGATCCCCCTAGATAGCACCCCCCCTGCTGGACCTCCCTGGACAGCAGCCCCCCACCACTAGACAGACCCCCCCCCCCTACTGGACCCCACTGAACAGCTACCCCCATGTTGGACCCCCCTGAACAACTGCCCCACCCCCTGTTGGACCCCCCTGAATAGCTGCCCCCCCCCCCGGACCCCCTGGACAATAGCCCCCCCCCCCCCCCCACACACACACACACACATCCCTTGCCCCCCCCCCCCCCTTGCACCCCCTGGACAACAGTCACCCCCCTGTTGTGTGTCTAGTTATATGGAGGTGTATAGGTGTGTGTTGTGGTTCTTTCTGGTTTCAGGTTGGGTGGGGAGGGGCTACTCAGGTGGAGGGGTGTATGTTCATAAGAATTGGTAAGCAGGTTACTTTGGATGCTTCTTAAGGTTGAGGCTGGGATATTCTGGGTTTATCCAATAGAGACTTACAGAGATTCTCATAGTGGGGTTATAGGTTTCTTTTGGAGGATTTAGGAGGTGGGGTTGTGAGTTTCATTTTGTTGTTTGGAATTATAGGACTTTTGAAGATGGGTTTCAACTGGGGGTGTTGCTATTTGGATTTTTCTACATGGTGTATTAAAGGATACACTTACATGGTGCATGGTTCTAGTTTGTTTGTGATTTCTACTATGGTTGGTAACATGTTTTTAGTGCATAGGGGTTGGATTTCTATTGTTTCTTCTTTGTTTTGGATTACTATTGCAGGGTTCTGGTTCTCTCGATTGTCTAGTGTGGTGGACATAGTTTGGGGTGGGTCTTCAGGTGGTGGTTTGGAGTAAGTTCAGTTGGCTTGTGCTCAGTTTCTCCATCTTGTGTCTATTTTCCATGTTTGTGGAAATTCATATCAGATTCGAATTTGAATCCACTATCTTCCTTCAATTTACTTTTTGTATAAGTGTTGTGTCAATAGGTAATAGGTATTTCTCTCAATGAAAGCACCAAGTTGATAGGTGTTTCCAACAAGTATAGATAAATAGGACTATAGTTTTTCTCTCTTCTGATTAGTTCAAACTGGTATAGAATGAAAAATAATTATACAGACTTACTTCTAGGGAGAAGATGTCTTTGCAATCCCTAGAACTATCCAGGCTCTAACAAATAACTGAATACCCATCCCCAATGGTCCCGACCTCCAATTTATTTAACAAACCATTTACCATTGATGTCTAATTACAACACTTCCCCCTAGTAGTCACATTCCAATACCAGCATTGTGTTAGAATCTCTGAGAAGGCTGCCTCCTTTTAGGAAAACTGACTACACCATTAAGCTAAACATAGGGGTCGAACTAGTGAATATCAACCCATACAAACATTCTTACCACATGAAAATTGAAATAGAGAATCAATTATAGGAGCTTCTATAATTAAGATTTATCATACATAGTCGCATACCTTATTTGATCCCGATAATAGTGGTTAAAATGAAATATAGGGAGTGGTGAATGTGTATTGACTATCATGATTTGAAATAACTAATAGTTCATGATAAGCATCTTATTCTTGTAATTGTGGAATTAATGGATGGGTTGCATGAAGTGACTTATTTTACTAAGTTGGATTCAAATTCAGGTTTCCACCAGGTACGAATGAGGGATGGGGACAGTGGAAAAATAGTGTTCAAGACTTACAAGGGGCACAATGAATATATAGTTATGAAATTTGGTTTGATGAATTAAATAAAAAAATTCTATGAAAAAATGACCAACATATTTCAGGTAATGTAGTGGGAGTTTTAGTTTTTTATGATATATTACTCTATAACATTGGATGGGAGGAGCACCAAGAAATGTTGTAATAGATTTTACAACTAATGAGAAATAATTCCTTACATTCTAAAAGGTGTAATTTTGGAAAATGAAAAGTGGAGTATTTTGGGAATATTTTTTTAGCAGAATGTGTTTCCATGGATCTTAAAAAACCAGAGGCAGTGGTGGAGTAGAAAGCACCATTATATTTTAAGGATATAAGAGGCTTCCTTAGACTTACTGGGTTCTATTAAAAGTTTATAAGAGATTATGGGAAGATTTTAAGACATTTTACGGTATTAAACAAAAAAGTGGAATTTATTCTGGTTTTTGATGGTGTAGGGATTTCTATGGTGGATGTTCTAAAATTACATTGAGATGTTGGATGCTGCAGGTTGGGAGGCATGTTTCTGGTAGATGGGTGGTTCTCTTTCTAGGGTGGGTGCATGTTGACTACTTGGTGGGTCTAGAGGTTTTGGATTCAGGGTGGGTATTAGCTCACATTTGGATTAGGGACTACTTGGGGATTCTTTAGGTTGTATGATGGGTTAGGCGTGAGTGATGTGGGGCACTTCGGATGGATGGTACTAGTTGACATCTGGTTTTTTAGACTTTCTTATAGTGGGGTGGTCTATTTTGATGCAAGGTGTTCATATGGTGATGGATGGGTACATATGGTGGTATGGGGATGATTTGGTTTCTAGATAATATTTTGGGTGTTGTGTCTACTATAGGTGCTTATTGTGCTTGGATATGGTGTGGTTTAGGGTTCTTATGCAAGTAGGTGTTGGTGTAGTGGCCATTAGTTGGCATGGTTGTCTATAGGTCTTTCACTCTAGGCTTTGTTTGGATAGGGATGCTGGTATGGTTGGTTGATATTGGCTGTGGGGCTGGGGGTTCAGTGGTTCTATTTCTTTGGATAAAGCTAGACTTTTGGATGGGTGATGGATTTTGGAAACTTGTGTGTGGGTGGGTGGGTGGGTGTGCGGGTGGGTGGTTGTGATTGATTTCATGAATGTGTGTGTGTTTTTGGTTTCTATTATTTGTGACTACTTCTTTTTGGGCTTTTATATTTCTCCTTTAGCCGCCTTGTTTCCTTGGTTATACTTCCCCTAGGAGTGCTTGTTGGTTTTTTTCTTGGGAGCTTCTCTGATTCCTTCTGCTGGTTTGTAAGTGGTGCATATGCTAGGATCTTATGTTATTTAGTGGGTTTCTAGTGTGCTATTGATATGATACAATATATATATATGGGGTATTCATTATATGAAATGTGTAAACACAAGTGATGGAAGTTGTAAAAATGGAAATTAAAATAAGTGAAAAAAAATAAAAGGGGAAGGGGGATAATCAATTAGGACCTCAAGGATACTTTCTCCTTAAAACCCAAATTATAAAGCACTAATAAGGTTGATCACTCCTTTGATAGTCCTTACATGAATTCACCTAAGAACACAAGAAACACAAATATAATAATTTTATAAAATCTCAAAATTCGTAATTAACCTTCAATGGGTACAAAGAGGTGGATATTTATAACCAAATGTGAGGGATACATGTCAAAATACCTGGCACAAAAAACATCTAAACCCTAACCCATGATTTTGAATTTCTATACACATGTACATGGATTTAGGGGACAATATATCCACCGAGAATACTTTTTGACAACACCATAAAAACATTGGAGATTCCCACCATGGCATTGGAGGTTAGGGGATGGTGAGGGTTGGAACTGGTGGTTGGGGCTATTTTGCAGGTGGAAGAGATCTGGCATGAGTGTTTTGCAAGAGGCTAGGGGTGGTGGCTGGTGTGGTGTCTGGTGCGGGATGGATTGCAGGTGGCTGGGGGCTGGTGTGGGCTCGAATGCAGGTGGAAGGGGGTTGGAATGCTGGTGGAAAGGGGCTGGTTTCAGGTGTTGGGGGGATGGTGCGGGCTGATTCGAAGGTGGTAGGAGGGGCTGTTGCGGGATGGAATGCTAGTAGTAGCGGGCTGAAATGAAGATAGAAGGGTGCTGTTGTGGGCTGTATGTGGCTGGATCTAGGACAAATCACTGCATTATCACGGCGTGACTACGGCGTGTTAGCCCGATCCAGCGACATCTGCAGGGCAGCATCTTCCGACCAGGAGTGAAGGGAGTAGGAGGAGGTGGGGAAAAATTCTGGTCATCGCCCCGCCCGCAGAAATTTTGATTAGTCAGTCTCAACATTGATCACAAGACTCATGGAATACTATCACTGCGAACCGCCGTGGGGTGTCATCCTAGAGCAGGGCCAAATCACGGAATTACCGCAGTGTGACAGTGGCGTGACCACGGCGTGACTGTGGCGTGACCGCAGCATGACTGCGGAATGAATGCGGCGTGTTGGCCCGGTCCAGCGACATCCGCGGGGCAGCATCTTCCGTACAGGAGCGAAGGGAGTGGGAGGAGGCAGGGCAACATTCTGGTCGTCACCCCACCAGCAGAAATTGTGATTATTCAATCTCAACATTGATCACAAAACTCATTGAATATTATCACTGCGAACCACCGTGTGGTTTCATCCTGGAGTAGGGTCAAATCACGGCATTACCACGGCGTGACCGCGGCATGACCGCGTCATGACCACGGCGTGACTGCATCGTGACTGCGACATGACCACGTCGTGACCACAGCGTGACCGCGGCATGACCGCAGTGTGTTGTCCCAGTCTAGCGACATCCACGGGGCAGCATCTTCCATCCAGGAGTAAAGGGAGTAGGAGGAGGTGGGGTAACATTCCGGTCGTCACCCCGCCGGAAGAAATTGTGATTAGTCAGTCTCAACATTGATCACAAGACTCACGGAATACTATCACTACGAACCGCCATGGGGTGTCGTCCTAGAGCAGGGACAAATCACGGCATTACTGCGGCATGACCACGGCCTGACCGTGGTGTGACAGCGGCATGTTGGCCCGGTCCAGCGACATCCGTGGGGCAGCTTCTTCCGGCCAGGAGTGAAGGGAGCAGGAGGAGGCGGGGCAACATTCCATTAGTCGCCCCGACGGCAGAAATTGTGATTAGTCAGTCTCAACATTGATCACAATACTCATGGAATACTATCACTACGAACCACCGCGGGGTGTCATCCTGGAGCAGGGCCAAATCACGGCATTATCGCAGCATTATAGCGGTGTAACCAGGGCGTGACCGCGGCATGACCGCGGCGTGTTGGCATGGTCCAGTGACATCTGCGGGGTAGCATCTTCCGTCCAGGAGCAAAGGGAATGATAGGAGGCGGGGCAACATTCTGGTCGTCACCCCACCGGCAGAAATTGTGTGATCGCGGCATGACCGCGGCATGATCGCGGCATGACCGTGTCGTGACCGCAGCGTGAACGTGTCGTGACCGCGATGTGACCGTGGTGTTTTGGCCCGGTCCAACGACATTTGTGGGGCAGCATATTCCGGCCAGGAGTGAAGGGAGCGGGAGGAGGCGGGGCAACATTCCAGTCGTCGCCCCGCTGGTAGAAATTGTGATTAGTCTGTCTCAACATTGATCACAAGACTCATGGAATACTATCACTGCGAACCACCATGGAGTGTCATCCTTAAGCAGGGCCAGATCACGGCGTGACCGCAGCGTGTTATCCAGGTCCTACGACATTCGTGGGGTGGCATCTTTCGGCCAGGAGCGAAGGGAGTGGGAGGAGTCAGGGCAACATTCCGACCGTTACCCCGCCGACAGATGATAGAACGGATCAACTATTTAATATTCTATAACAAGGGATTTACAAAGAAGGTTGTAGCGAGTAGCACAATGACACAACGTCTAAAGGGCTACAAAACGATGGAAAAGAATCATACACCCTACACAAACCATTTACAAATTCATTCACTTTGCCTAAACATGGAAATTTTATTTATAATATTCAAAGCATGAAAAGTAAAGTGTCGTGGTCAAGACATATGCCTACTCGGGCAATGTCATTTGAGTTAAACGAGTATGATAAGATAATTTTTATTATTCAAAGAAAACAAAAACTAACGAGCCACAAAAAAAACACCAACAAGAGGCATATGAAAGACTCAAACCAAATCTAAACATGATACAAATAACTATCATTACACTTTGGTTTAGAAGACAGCACACCTCTGTTGGAGGGGTTTTATAATAAAATCAAGGCATTGCTTTATCACAAAATTAATTTAATTATATTTAACATTTATTCTAAAACTCATTCAACACAAATCAAATGCAATAATTTAAGCAACTAGATCAACATAATTATCACTGTGAGTTTTCATAGACAGCGCACCTCCGTTGGAGGGGTTTTATTTTAAAAACATGACTTTATTTATCAAATGAAACAATTATATTAAATAACACTTATTCAAGATATTCAATTCAATATAACTAAGCATAATTAAGAAATAATCTAAATTCAATTTAAAGCATTCTTGAATTAAAGAGGCTAGAAGAGGGATCCAACCTCAAGGTGGAACCAAACCATCCACTTCGGCTCTTGGAGATTTCTAACTAAAAGTTTCTGCTCCCCCACTGGGTATACACACCTTCACACACATGCAAGGACACCTATCCCCAATGCACACACCTGCATGTCCATGAGCATGTGCAAGGGGATCCTTGCACATATGCTTATATGCATATACCAGTCTCCACTCACCTGTGTATGCATTTATATATATATAGATGGGTACATATCATATTTAATACAAGTAAAAGAAACTATTAACTGAAAAAAATAATATAACTCACTGCTTAAAAATATACCCTTGATCCAGTCTTCCATGACGATGTATTTCTCCAAAATCGAGTGTTACTTCATCATGTCACCTTGCAAGCAGGATCAAAACTCTAGATGAATTTTGATTATACTGAATATATTGAAAACAAAAATGTGTGGTACAAACTATTGCAATAAAGTGTTAAAAAAATTACAAATTATTTTAGACACTACCTATAATTATCTATGTCTGGTCCTGTATAAGGTGAGATAGAAATGTCAACTTATGAAAAGTCACAATGTATAATTATCTTCAGTGCACATGACTTGTGTGACATTAACATTAGGCTAACCTTATGTGTTATGTGGTTAGACCATGTAAATTAAGCACCAATTATAATATCATAATACCAACTACTGCATCTTCTAGTCATATTTAACAATATGCACCATATCTCTTGTAAAACGTGGTGCTCTATTTTTCAACATCATGAACGATTCCTACAATTTCTTCATTTTAGAACATGATCTTGTGAACCAAGCACACAACATAGGTCTAATACCGCTAAGGGGGTTTAAATGATCAAAATACCATTATTTATCTTATAGAAAACAATTAGAATCCCAAAAATCTAAGAACACCATGCATGAAACCCAACACTATTATGTATATTAAATAAATAACCAATTTGTATACCTTTAAGTGGATTTTACTTATACAAAATTCATCATTCATATTTTTAATGAATACCCCTCCAAAGGTTTCCATCGAACCTCCCTCTACAGAGTGTATCTACGGGTCAACATGAATAACTCAATTATCAAGAAATATTTTCCAACATTCCATAATAAAGTGTTAAGAAGTTATAGATTATTTTAGTATATATGTAAAATATGATTATTTAAGGATCGATATAGTAATTTTTAAAACAAACCAACCAAAGAAATTTTGTTAAAAAGTTACAACCTGTTTAACAAATTAGTGCACAATGTGCATGTAGTCCAGCCAAATAAGTGCAGTTTATGGGGTAATAAGAGGGAATGTCTCCATGTAAACTTGTGTTTACAGATCCCATATTGGGTGTCTGCAGACTTGTGTTAAATATGGGGTAATTAGAGGGAATCAGTCACCAATTATCTTTGCATCTTCACTATAGATTTCATAGCATCTATCCCATATTGGGTGTCTGCAGACTTGTGTTAAATATGGGGTGAGAAGGAATCTAATTAGCAAATTCACCAATTAGTAATAGATTTAACTCAACTCCTATGCAATTTTATGGACAATTTGATTTGGATAATTATAGCTATACAAGAATCAAATATGTACAGAATGGAAGTGTCTTCGACTACAAGAGTAGTTGCAACTACAATCTGCTTCAAAATTTCTAGATCCCTGCATGGAGAGAGGCAGGAACACATTATTGCTGGTTAAACACATATAGAACCTCTATATCCCTATAGTAAAATCACACTGAAAGAGAATGCATGTGAGAAGATGACCACCCCCAATGTGATTCTTTATTAGATGGATATAATCTAGGGAATCCACTGGTACCTCTATGTCCCAATTGAAATATACAATAAGAAAAGGAAGGGGGAAAACTATATTGATATGTATATGTGAGAATATACAGAATACACATATCATACCTGAAACTATCTCAAGAAGTACCTGATCATGTCCATCCCTTGTATGCATCATTATATGGTCCCCAAAAATGGAACCATGAGTTTGGAATAGACTACCTATAGCTGGTGGTGGGATTGGATTGAAACATTATCCATATAGAGCTCTTCTTAATCTTGCAGCATCTCCTACTCCTCAAATGAATCCACCTCCTGAAGGAAAACACTATAAAATAGAGGGATACCCCTAACTATAGTGATTCCTTTCTAATAGAGGTCCATCCACACTACTACCATAGTGACAGTGAATTATTATATTGGTTGTGAAATTTTGAACCATATCTTATCTAAAAATAGATGCATTTAATTTCCAACATCCCTAATATATTAATTTGTACATAGATATTATGTAAATTTCTGGAATAAAGTTCAATATATGTACACAGAAATTCAACAATATATGTACAAATGTATTAATATGTACACGTTCTGGACAGTCAATCTCTGTACACATATATGGTGTTGAATCCCCCTAACATGCAAGCATCATTTAAGTTTTTTTTTAGGAAAATAGTATAATATTTCTTGGTGTCAGTTGCTTCATGTTCCTGACATAAAATGAACTCTTATATCCTATCAGGATTTATATTGTTTGAAATCAATTAATATAACATTTCGGACCCAATGTAATAAATGTACAAACAAAATAAGTGACATAACCTAAAGATGTAGTGAAAATAGGTACAGATTTCCGATTTTTGGGCATATCTTGATGTGTTTCTTGAATAGAATATCAAAGTGAAATCATTAAATCGATGAAATTTTTAATAATTTATACTCTTCTGATTTACAAGAAAAAATCATAAAAAACACAATTGAATAACAATGCTAATAAAAACAGTGATAAAAATGATCAAACTTAAAGCATAAAATTTAGAATCGAAATATAACTTTGGTTTAATTCAACTTCATTGCAATTTATATTAAATTTATCAACATATAACATTCCAATAAATTTCTGACAAATAATAATGAAGATAGGAAATTCCAATTGAAGACATGTATCGTGAAGCGATAAAACCAAAAAATCAAGAGGAAAAAATACAGCTATTTATACACATTTAAAATGTGACTCTTTCCTAGAATATCTTTACAATTAATATAGAGTTTATAACCTATGAATAAATAGATTTTATTGGAAGAATGGGGTTATTAACCTTTGTGTTTAATGAAATAAGAAAAAAAATAACATAGGCAACACAATAGTCTTTTATATAAAAATGATAATTTATAGACAACAAAATACATAAAATATGTAACTAAATGAAAATTAATGTACCAAGGGTGTACTTACCTTCATTGATTTAATAGTTTCCAAATCCATGGAAATAGTTGCAGTCATACTACTAGTATGTGTGATATCCTGAGCAGATTTTGGGATAGACAATAGATTCCCAAAATCTATAGAATGTCTAGTTGAATCTATAGTTTTAGAGAAATTATTAGGTACATTTGTTTTACTATTGGTCTCAATCTTTGTCCCTAATGAAATAGTGGCATTTAATAGGGAGGTGTCCTCGATTTTTCAAGTACTTAAAGATGAGGATTTATCATCCACAGATTGAATAGAAAACGATCTAGTGAACACATAGTTATGATGGGGTGTAGTGTATGCATTGCATTAATTGAACTTCAAGTTTTTACCTGGGATATGTTTAGAATTTTGGTTAGATTCTAAAATTTCTCCGGCTAAGCATGTATTATAGATTCGTCCTTATTGGATATCCTAATAGTTTCTAACACCAAAATTTCAATTTCTTCTAAGAGGCCTTTATCTTTAATGGAATTTTCTTCTTATTCAGCCATATCAGCCCAGTTAGTACTTGAGTTATCCCCTATGTGTATCACATTGTTTGACTATTTCACCCAAGAATTAGATTTATTTGATGGGGGTATAGGTATATCTATCATAGGGGCTTTATCCTTTTTATTTCTCATAATTTTCTTCCAATCATTTTTAACTGGTTGTGTTACTTGTTTTCTAATTACTATATTGTTGAAAATTTTATGACCAATGATCTTACAATGTTAGCAAAAGGGAGGCTTCCTCTCATATTCAATTATAATTTCAGTTTTTTAGTCATTTGAATTGAAATTAATTGTGGTGGGCAGCTTTGAATCATGTTTAATTTCCACCGTAACTCTAGAAAAGAGACATAAGTCTGCATTTAATGTTCTATGATCAATTTTGAGGGGATTTCCTAAGGATGAGACAATATCATTAACAATTTTTGGGTTCCAAAAGAACCAATTAAGACCATGTAGTTTGACCCAGACATTGTACAATGTATTCCTATGTGTGTGCAGATTGAAGTTAGATTCCCAATTAGAAATTATGTGTAAACTGAGTTTAAGATTGAGGTTTCCAGTCCTCCAAAATCTCTATAGATCCTCTTGAGATTTCAACAAGATATGAAAATATCCTTTGCCTATTGGAATTAATTTCTAGTTTAAAGAATTCCAGCAGAGAGAAATATGTGTATGTAATTCAGATAAAGGCCAAGGGTGATCAACTTTGAGGTAAAAGAGGTGAGATGTTACCATGAAGGATATCGGGTTGCCTCGTTCGGTGATAGTGACGGGTTGCCTCGTTTGGAGGTGTGGTTTCACTACTTGGGTGCCTTTATCCAGTTCCATATCGATCGACTTCATATTCTCTTATAGGTTTGTGGGTTATTGTTCATTGAGCCACTAGTCCACCCATTTTATCTCTCTAAGACCTCCATGGCCTTGTACCCTTCCTCGTCCATTGAATTATCAACCCCTATCCCTATTTTGACAGAAATCAGTGGCTGGAAAAGCTGACACAATATTGAAATTCCTGTTGATATCAGTAGGCCGACTGCCCATCATGAGTATTTGCTGGCTTACCAAAGCAAGGGGAAGGGACATGCCACCAAAAAATGTGAAGAGAACTACTTTTTTAACCATGATACCCAAACCAGAACATATTTTTAGATTATAAAGGTACTTAATGAGTATCCCTCAACATAAAATTTGACACAGACCATGACTACATTATAGAGTTCCCTAGTAGTATATGAGCAGGCTGCACCCATTACCCCATATTAGACTCCTCTTATTTTAGACCAACCCATTCTAGATGGGTAGCCAGTTTCCACCTTGGTTTCACATTATCCATAATAGGTAACTATTCATTCTATTGATAATACCAACCATCTTAAGTAGCTCTCTATCGATGAGAAGGATACTCATATGGAAAAAACCATACAGGGAACCTCTGGATGTGAACCTAGAGTCTTAGGATATTCCTACTCCCCAATTTTTATCTATTTTGAACTTAACTTGTGTTGGATATGTATTTCTTTACACTTTTGTTTATTGTTTTTCTGTTTTCTATGCCTTTAATGAACATATAGGATAATTTTTTAACCACCTATTCTTTGTATGCATCACTGTTTATCTTTGTTGACTTCACCACTTTAAAGTAAAGGAATTTTATGACTGTGGACTCGCATCCCCTTGCTCATAACTGAAAAGAGGTTTCCAACCACACCATATTCATTTTTTATTCACCACAAGCCCTACATATCCTAGGAATCCTTATATGGGAATAGGAACAATATGGAGTGATCATCTCATAATAGAGAAACCAAATTAAGTTAAACCTAATGAACACCCAAAGAGTCATACCAATTGGAATATAACTCAAGGATACAAGGATCTAAAATCATGCATTAATCCCCAAAATTGACCAACACCTGCAAACATAAGGAGATTGGTCCTCACAAGAATGGTTCACAAACTTTACCTTCAATTATCTAAAAATGGTCAACAATTTACTCTCCACTTTGAAAATTATCAAGATCCATGAATAAGAAAACGACTACCCTTGAAGATAAACACTCCCATTTAATTCGATACCTTTCGGGGAGGCATGATTTAATCAAATAAAAACATATACCCCACTTTTTCATGTTTCTAAAATAAATTCAAATGGTCCCAACCTGCAGGATGGGAAAAAACCCATAAAGAACAAGAAAACAAGGAAACCCATATTCCAAAAATTGATTTATTTAAAAAACACTACATTCCCAAATAAAAAAATCCATTTTATGATAACTCCAATGTTTTTAGAAGAACAAAACTATTTGGAAAAAAAATATTTATTTTAAAATTCAAACTTTCATAGGTAGTTCCAAAACATTTTATCCCGATTTTAAAAAACCACTAAATTCCTTAAAAAATAAATAATCAACTTGAATGCTCAAATACCCTTCTCTAAACCATTTTCCAAAAAATTCACCCACAATTATTTTTTTGTTTTAAATAATAACTGCATCATCATCATCCAATGAAAACAAAAAATATTTTTTGGAACACAACCCAAGGGATCTAAAATTATCATACAATTTTATAGCCAATGATTTTTATAAATAAAACATTTTCCATATTCCATAACCAAATCATCCAATATAAAAAAGAAATAAAAACTGGGAAAAGAAATTCTATTTTATAAACAACAAAAATGGAGTAACCCCCAAACCAGAAATCTTTAACAAAATTCAAAACCATTTTGTAGTCAATATTAAATTATTCACTTCAAAACGAAATAACTTTCAATAAAAAACTAACATTTTACTGAAAATGGTTTGAACAATCACACGAAAATGGGGGAACAAAACAAATCCATGTAAAAACCAATTTACATCATCAACATAAAATAAGACCCACCTTGACTGAACTACTTGTGCATTAAATTTATAAAGGGTGGTCTAAACATCTAGTGAAATGGGATACCAAACCATGATTTACTAATACATGTAGTTAGATAGGTTATGGGCCATTTATATAACATTCCCTATAACTTCATTAAGGTTGAGTGTTTGTTCACTGCCCTGTTGATCCGACCGCGTTAACTAACATAATTCCATCGAACAAATTTTTTCCCATCACAAAATTTAATCTAAGACCTAAGGTAACTCACACAATACAAATTAGGATTTTCACATCATCACAAAAAATCAAGTGAAATTCCAAATTCATAACTCAAACCCCACTAACTTTGGAAACTCATGTGTCATTATGAAGGTTGGTTACTAATAAACCACTCATGACTAACCACCAAAGTCCTGATGACAACCCCAACTAAATCATACCCAATTTCCCCAAATAACAAGAGATGGATTGGAGAACCAAGGTCCCTATACTGAATCATAGGATCTAATACCATTTACAATGAACTGTCATGGAGATACCATCTTAATAAACACATAACCTAACCCACCACTAGCCCAAAGGGGTTTCCTAATACCCCAAGCTAGATACTAGTACATGGGTATTGAGAAAATCCTTTTGGGAATGATTTCTCCCATGAATATTAATGTGAAAATAAATAAACAATGAAAAAAATAATTAAAAATCCTTACAGGCATAGTATAAGAAAATATCCATAAAAGGATATAGATTCAACTAAAATAAAACAGTGTGGAAGAAGATAAATAAATATAATAAGATAAAAAAGGCCGATACAACAATCCAAAATGAAAATAGATAGAGAAATGGAACCAAAAGAGATCTGATAACACAACTTGTGAAATCTAACCACTCATCACTTCCCACTCGTCTATTCACAAATAAACCCAAACCAATGAACTGAAATAGACCACTAATTTCACCCAAAATTTTTAAAAACGCTAAAAAAATCCATAAGTAAACGTACCTCAGGTGAAACGATGAATGCTAGAAGAGAGAAGCTCAATCATGAAGAGGGGAAGTTTGATCATGCGGAGGATGGGGAGCTCGATCGTGAAGAGGGGAAGCACTGGCCGATGCACCGAAAGTAGGAGGAACGCCCGAAGAATGTGCGGGGGATGGGGGAACCAAAAATGGATAAGCTGACAAAAGATGGAGGAACCACAAAGGAGAAGCCAGTGAGGATATAATGAGGGAGAATCGATCGGGTGAATATCTACTAAGGATAAGGGTTTGGGGAGAAAAAATATCGAGTGTGAGGGTGGGAGAGGAAACCCGAGCGCAAGGGTGGGAGAGAAAATAGCGAGCGCGAGGGTGGGAGAGGCGATCAGAAACCCGAGTGCGAGGGTGGGAGATCAAAATTAGAGGGAGTTTTTTCCATGGGGGAGAATCTCTCTGTGGTTTTATCTTACCTATAGCCATGGATAAATTAAAGTGTGGCTATTGATCTGTGTCTATATGTCATTTTTCTAGCAGTGGGAGTGGAATTAACTTGGGACACAAGATTTCAGGTTTCCTTTTTTGAATTAAAATGGTGTTTATCCTCCCTCCAATTCTTATCTTTCTAGAAGATTTAAAGGGCTATGTTGTGTTTTGGGATGTTTTAGGCACGGGTTTGGGGTGTGTTATTTTTCAAGGGAATCACATGGCGGAATTTGGTTCTTGTAAGCTCTGGACACATGAGAAAAAACTACCCCACTCATGATATAGAAATTTTTTAAATCATTTATTCCCTTTAGATTTATATACACTAAATTATATAGGATAGGTTCACTATCTTTTCTAACTATTAGAGTTTGAACTACATATTTTCTTAGTGATACTTGAACATCAAACAAAGGTAATGGGTGGAGTATCTTCATTTGTTTTATTTTGACATTGCCTACACTCTAGGATAGGGTAATGTTGTGTTGAATCACTAACTTGAAATTATCCCCATTAGGATATGATTTAATCTAAGGAGGAATGGAAACTCATGGGAATTTTCACAAGAATTCATCTGGATTAAAAGGATAAAGGAACTAATGTTTCACTAGTGAACATGTAGTTGACACCATCTCTTCTTGAGTTAATTTTCATGGAGTAGTAGAAGGATGGTGAATTCTAGAGTATCAAGAATTAATTATATAGTGGGGATACCATCATCGAATATTATTTCTCCTTGGAGGGTTTTCTTTGTTTTTAGAACTAGTGTGTTGACCCCTTACTCATCATGGAGGTTTCAATGGATCAGTTTAATCACACTTAGAGGTTCATTATCCCATGCACTAATAAGATCTATTATGACATGAAGAATTAGTTTTGGTGGACTAATTTAAAGTAGGGAATAAGTGATTTCATATAACTTTTTTAGTAATGCCAGCTGATTATGTTCAAGTATAAAAATCCTTTTGGTTTTCTTCAACCACCCCTAGAGTTAGTATAGAAGTGGGACAATGTGTCCATGGATTTAATTTAATAATTTCATAAACTCCTTGAGGAAAGAATCCTATATGGGTGGTGATTGAATGATTGACTAAGTTATCTCATTTTATCCTAATCTATAATACCACTAAGGTTTAAGACATAGGAAAGATGTAAATTTAAGAAAATTTGGGGTTTTTTGGGGACCTATCAACTATCATTTTGGATAGAGACCTCCATCTTACCTATTGATATTATAATGGACTCCAAAAGGCAATGAGTTCACATGTTAGGTTAAGAATAGCCTAACATCCACATATAAATGGTCAAACTGATAGAGAAGATCAAATTATAGATTATATGACCTATGTTTCTATAACGGACCTTAGAGGTACTTGTGATTGTCATTTGTGAATATTCAAATTTGGTTATAATAATAGTTACTAATCATCCAAAAGATTGGATCCTTTTTAATCCTTGTATGGTCAGCCTAATATATTTTTCATTTGTTAGTTTTTGGTCAATGAAGCTTCTTTATTTGAACTGGATATCATTTAGGAGATTATGGCTAAGATCTAAGCTATTAATTGATAGTTTTTTATGACTCAAAGTTGGAAAAAATATTATACATTCCACCAGTTTCATCATTTAGAGTTTTCAATTGGTGACCAGGTGTTCTTGGTTTTTTCACTCTGGTTGGGTTACCAATGGATTGGGAATCAAGGGTAATTGGCTCTTATATACATGGTTCCTTTTGAGATCATCAAGTGAACTGGAGATGTAGAATATCACTTGGAATTACCACCTTATTTAATTATGATCCATTATGTGTTTCATGTCTTCAACTTAAGAAGTATCATCCTGACCCTTCTCACATTATGAATTGGAAGGAACTCGATTTTGAGCCACATGTGTCCACGGTATCACAATTTGTTCAGATAGTTGATTCATAAGAAACAATCATGCATTGAAGATTTATTCCCTTAGTTTTAGTGTTATGGAATCATGGGAATGATACTTATAAAATACAGAAGAGAGAATCATTTGTTATGAAGTGGTGTCCTCGCCTATTTTTTGGAAAAAACTTCTTATACTTAGATTTCTAGGGAAATAAATATATATGGTAGGGATATTTTTACTTCTCAATTATTCATTCTGGTATACAAAGTCCCTTTATTTGTTTTTTTATATTCTGGATGATATTTTTCAGTATTTGGGAATTTTTTCTCTTTAAAAGTGTTGCAGTACTACTACTACAGTAGTTTATAATGTGAATGATGTATTTACACTATGAATGGTCATGAATTCATAAGGTGGAGATACCTGAATTTTATAACCTTGGTTCATTTAATGAACAAATTTTAAAACCATAAGACAAATTGAGTAGGATAAATTCATATTATGAATTCATGATTCATGTTGTGAACCTACCGGTATAGTTTTTGAAGAGGTGTATTCTTTATTTATTCTTGGTGAAATTTAAACCTTTTATCACCTCATTTTGGCTAGACTCAAGCCTAGAAACATCTCTATCATATGTAATCCCTTATCCCTTAACTCATGGGGAACTTTTTGTGGTTATTCTCCCTATATCTTTAAGGTTAATTGTATATAATGGTTTCTCTCATATTTTATTGAGATTTTTCTTGTTTTCCATTCACCCTAAGGCTATGGAATCATATGATTTACAAGAAATTTATTTTTTATGAGGTTTTATTATTTAGGTCTTGATATTTCATCCTTAGAGTATATTCTACATTCATTTTATGGAACCCATATGTTTTTTGGTTATCCCAAGTGTTTGAGGTATGTGGTTTTATAAAAGGTTTTTCATATGAATATTACCTGCTTAATTATTTTCAAAAGTATTTAAAAATTGTGTAAAGGAATGGTTTTAATTTCTTGAAATCTTAATTGATTTCATAAAATGAATTTATACTTAAAATAGTTTTTATGCATTGTTATACCTGGTTGTGGGGATATTTTTATTACTTTGATAAAGATTCATTTTGAAGGATAAAATACCCATTTGAAAAGGTTTGAATTATGAAAATGGAAACATCCCATGAGATAATGTGTATTAAGTGGGTAGCATTGGAAAATCATAGCTCGGAAGTATTAGTTATACCTAGAATTGGGATTGTGCAAAAAATATAGTTAAACACTAGTAAGGTAGGGAGACACATGATAGTGGTCTCTAGAGAGTGTGCACCCATTTTTTTATTTTCCTTGGTCATTGGAGGTGTGAGGATCATATATATCCCTAATCTTATTTACATCAGGACTCCTTATCAGGTTATAAATTGTTTTAAAAGGTTTTCTTTCTAGAATTTGGTATTTATTCAATCTTATGAAATTATTTATACATATATTCTTCTCAAGATGTTATAGAATGGTTAATTATCATTTTTTATTCAAACTATGAAATGTTTTATTCGTGCCACTCTTTCTAAAATATATAAAAAAAATTACTTTCCCTATCTTATGAAATATTATGAAAAAAATTACCCTGATTCTACATTTCTATAAATTGATCATAACTGATTTATTTAATAAAATATGATTGTGAAACATTTAGTGAGACCCTACTAGGATGTTTAACTCACACCCTATATATATCCAATGGGTTTATATAGATTATGGAATATATAATATTGGAAATTATAAGGCAATACTTGGTGGTAGTGGGTATTCAAGAAAGGATTAATTTTATTTTGTGGTGGTGACATGGTGGGATGCTAACCCACATGTCACATGGATATTTTTTATAGTATTTTTATTGATTTTATTATTCCCAAACCATTTTTTTATTCTCATTATGGAACTTCTATCTATTACATTTTCTATATTGATCTATCTAATATCATTATACACTTATTAAAAGTTTTACTTATTGATGTTGAGGATATATGTTTCTTTTTGTTTACTATGTTCTTTGATAGATCTTGTTCTTTAATACCTTTTATGGGATAAATGATTCCCAAGGTAGTTATTTCAATACATACTAATTTTTAGCATGCCTATGGGGAATGAGAACACCCTTCAGATATTTCTATGGGCTAGTTCATGTCTGTTGTTTAGGGATGACCTAGGTTGGTTCGTGACATTATGATTTTTCAGTTATTGCTGACACTCATTCAAAATTAAGTAATTTTAAAAAATATTAATCAAAAAATTTGTTACAAAACAATCCTCAAACCCTGTTTTATCTTCAAAACCATTACTTTATAATAAATTCTAGTTTTTTTAAATCTAAAAAATCCCTTCATTTTTTCAAACCAATGGAAACTATATGATTCCCTAAAATTTATGGAAAACACACACGTCTAGAAAACAACTCATACTAAAAAATATGAATAGAATAATCTAATTAAATAAATTATTTCTAAATAAAATATAAGAATATTTATTAACCTATATATAATCATGAAATCACTCACATATATCCATAATGTGTAACTATTCACATCCTCAATCCCCAAAACTCAAGGTGTCCCATGTAGTATCAATAAGTAAACTTTAAGTTGGGTGGTGAATTGAAGTTTTTAAATACTTATAAAATTTCATTCTTTTCAAAATTTAATATTTGAAAGATAATTAGTTCCAAATTAATTAAAATAATAGAATATAAATTAAACAATACAGCATAAAATGATCAATTTAGAAGATACAATTATCTGAATTAAATAAATTAAACAAAATAAGTATCATAATATAATGTAAAACAATGAGATGATTTTCTAGATAAAAAAACCATTAACTACTAAACAATGTTTATTAAAGAAAGGATATATAGGTTCTTACCCCAAAAACCTATTCTATTTTTACCTAAAGAGACATGAGGCTCTATCCTTGATCCATCAGCACACCAGGTTCACAAATGGAACCTCCTTGATCAGTAGATTAAAAGTGGAAATTCATATCCCTAGACATCATCAACAAAATATAATAATTAAAAAAAATTAACCTAGATCTTCTTTGATCACAAAATATTAGCAGTAATATGTCCTCATCCCCAAGATTTCTTTAATCACATATGATCATAAGTAAAATCCATACAAAGAAATATAGGTGATTTTATAATAAATCCTTATAAATTGAAAGCACATAGATCAAATGGAAAAGGAAACAAGAAAAATATATATATCAAAAAGGTTGTGATAAACACCTAAATTTCTAAACACCTCCATCAAGTAAAAAAGAGTCTCATCCCTCTAATTGTATTATTTGAGGGTAAAAAACTCAAAAAAAATTATAAGATATTAAGGATAAAAAATATCACTCAAAATATTTTAAATTACTTAACATTGTCTCTTATTGATACATAATATAGGTGATTATTCATGATGTTCAAAGGAAAAATAGATTTGGAAGATGGTAATTTGGAAATTAATATTTTGATAAAAACAAACTTAAATAAAATAAAAATTAAATTGAGTGAAATATAAAGTTTATTTTTCAATTATCAAAATATGGATACTAAATATGTCATTTTATTGAAATGGCTCAATAATGTATAACATTTTTATAATCACAATATGTGTCAATAAATATATTCTTAATATAAGTAAATTAATAAAGGCCATATATTCTTTCAAAAACAAATCCCCCTTGGTCCACCTTAGAGTATGCAAGCAGTCAAGAAATTAATTTTCTCTTTTTATAAACATACTTTTCCAAACTCATCTTCCACTTTCTAGATTTGAAAAAGAAACAAATATATTTAATAAATTATAATAATAATTATAGTATAAATAATATAAGAATAAAAAATTTCATTGACTCAATAAAATGGTAAGTACAATGACATTTGATATTATTATTTTATTTATATTACATTAATAATTTATCATACTTATACAATATTTTCTCTTTGTCGTTGATTTTATTCTTGATTTCTTCATTCTTGGATTAAACTAGTTAAATCTGAAACTCTTATGCCTCTATATACAAATCCCTGATCTTCATGTTTTAGAAGTTCCGAAAACAATCATCATTGAAGGTCATAAGATATTATAAGATCTAAACATATTTATCCAATATATTTTTTTTAAAGAGGATATATTCAGAATTTAAAATTCTATTTTTATATGTTTCTTAACCAAGTACTACTGTCTAGAATAATGGAAATAAAATAATTCATTTTAATCATATGTGGATTATATTTAAGCATCTACTCCTCTAGAAGTGTTAACCTAATTGAGAACTCGATTTTGGTGAACTATTTAAAATAACATCCATCATCATCATCTATAAATTTCTTTAATTAGTCCCCCCAACTGATCTATTCTCACAAAAACATGTTTATATGATTCTGATCAGCTATCCATATATTTCATATTCTCTATTTTATGAACTTCTAACTAATATCAGTTACCTAATCTGATATTATCTTAATATAAAATTTCAAAGAATACTAAAATTATTCTTCTTCATGTTCTTTATTTTTTTTAATTTTCGTCCTCTTAATTTTGATCACCATATCATCTAGGTGAATACTTTTCTTCTACTTCTAAAATTGTCTCTTCCAAATATTCTTCTAAATATTTGGACGAATCGTATTTTTAGGAATCTTATACTTATTCTAAGATAGATTTTTTTTTCAAGATTTATTATATTAATAAAATCCTTAATTTTCTGGTAGGGAATATGAAGTATTCTAAGAAGATATCAGGACTAAAACTTCATGAGGTGTAATCTAGTTTAACACAACCTATTCACTAATTTGTAGTTCTATATTATTGAATTTTTATCCCTTTTTAACTTAAGTTTGTGAAATATATTCAGAATAATCTTTTGTATTTTATTCTTTCACCTTACTTTTATCTTTTTCTGTATTAATATTTGATAAATCAATATTATTCTAGGGTAACTATTCTCTTCACCAAAAGGTTCTCTTGTTGTTACTAATTGAATAATTATCCTTAGTTGATCAAATTCCAATTCTAGTATCTTTTATTTATTTTATTCCTTTTTCTTTTTTTTTATCCCATAAATCTTTATAGAATTCTTTTCATAATCTAAAATATTAATAATTATTCTCTTTCTCTATATTATTTCTTTTAAGTTACTCAAACTTCTTTTGAATTTATTCTTGTAAAATAGCCAATAGCATTTTTTTCATTAAGTAACTTCAAACCCAAAACATTCTTCTATTTTAGTGACTTGATATCTAGTTCATCAAATCTTTTCATCTTCCATGTCTGGTCACTTTGTTTTATTTTATTAGATTTTTTATTCTCAAACTATATGGTTGGTGGATGTTCTTAGTATCTTTAACAAAAAAAATATTTTATATAATATTATACTAATGTTTCATTCCTATAATGGTTTTTCATTTAATATATCTCCCATTTTCCTCAATGGACTTTCAAAATCCTTTACTCCATACATTTCCAACATCTTGATTAAAATCCAATTGAAAATCAATGAATAGGGAAGCATTTTCAACTTAACTAATCCTATACATACGGTCTTTATATAATCCCATATTAACCAGATTATATTGAATATTCATATAACATAAATAAAATCAAGTATGTAAACATATTGAATCTTAATAGTGACTTCATCTCCCATTCTTAATGGTAGAAATGCTTAAATCTACAAAAAAAACAATTCCATATTCGGATTTTCTAAAAAACATATGATGCACTTTATACTTTTCTCTAAAAAGACTATGAATATATTTTTCCATAATGAAATATGAAAATAAATCTAGTAACTTATGTTATACAAAGAGATACTCACCACCTATCATAAGTTCTACAACCTTTGAAAATTTATTTAAGGTCAATATAAAATCACATCACTAAATAGAAAACCTAATTCTTTTCTCTCATCTATTATTCTCAAAAATATGTCATGAAATTGAATTTTTTTATGACCAATGTATAAATATAGTTTTTCTTCCATTGAAAAGTGATCAATTACCATCCTTGAAAATGAATCATCGTGTTGAGTATAGAATCATACTTTTTATACCATTTTATATATATCAATATTACCCCAACTATATTCAGTGATATCATGTATCCAAAATATTTCATTTGATGAAGTGTAATATGTATCATGAAAACATAAGATCTATAGTAATGTTTATAAATATTCACATCAAATGACTACATAGAAAAAAAAAGGGTCCATTATTCCTTATATGGAGAAACTAGCATATCTTAAGATATTGATCTTGAAATCATGGATGGTCATATCATTATAAAAATAGGGAATACATATCAAAAAAAATCATTAAAAATATAAATCTTAAATTTATTAAAAATTCAATTACCACTGGTGTTTGGATTTATAAATAAATTATATTTTAAAAATAGAATGTAAAATATTTTTTTCAATTTTATCATTTAAAAAAGTGGGTATTTAATAGATAAGTTGTTTCTAGTAGATATCTTCTCATATTCCACATAGTAACATTATTTTTAAAGTAGTAGGTCTGATTAATATTTTTATTACTCTATTTTTATAAATTTTCTAAAAATGGGAATAAATGTAATAGGTTCATGAAAAATTACCATGATTCTATATAATAAAAATTATTTCACCTTTATTGAGAAGTTTTTAAATATAAACTGAATAAATTTATAAAATATAATTTGAAAATTTAAATTTCATCACCCATATTCTATTTTATATATTCAATTTTTTCATAATGTAAGGGTTTGGTAAATATATCAACAACTTAATTTTTAATCTCAATAAATTCAAAAAAATATCTTTTTTATCCATGATCTCTAAGGAAGTGGTTTATTATATCCTTGAGTTTATAATGTGAGTGATGTATAAAATTCTTATATAATTAAATGGAATTAGTTTTGTCACATAGAATTAGTGTTTGTGAAACATTCATTCCAAAATCAGTGATTTTTATGATGAATCTACAATACTTGAGTACCAAAAAATTTTAAATTCTATATATATATCTTTAGAAGTGGATAGTTCTACCAAAGGTTTATTTTTATTGGACCAATAAATTTATGCTTCACATAAGAAGTGACATGTTCTTGAAGTAATTTTCCTGTCCATTATAAAACCTTTGAAATAATCATATGAATAACATTAAAGAATAAAATTATATTTGAAGGGATTAAAAAATATAATATTTTAATTTATCTTAAGATAAATTAATATTCTTTTCATTTCCATAAGATTTTATTCTTTTATATTTTCTTAAAATATGAAACATAAGTAAATACAGCGCATTTTATGTAGTATAATAGCAGTCAAGTAAAGTAAACTTCTGATCAAACCTCTATAATTTTTTTAATCTCTGAGTTTCTAAAATTCATTAATATCAATTTTACAAGATTTTATTACTAGAGTAATGAAACTTTAATAATTTTTAAAACCAAATCATTTAAGTAAATATATAATATATGTATCTTGAGTTAAAATAATACCTTTTTATTTTCTAGATATTTAGAATCTAAGAAATAAGTTATTTTCACTCTCATTCTCATCTAAAATTCACATTACATATGTTTTCAGAAACTATCTACATGTAATATTTAGATCAATGAGAAAATTATTTCCTCTAAATATATTTTTATGATTATGGTGTCATTAAATACATTCTTCATAAAAAATTACCGATCTACCATTCCATTAATAAAATCATTTTGAAATAAGAATTTGGATAATATATCATATCAACCCTTAGAACGTGTTTATGTTCACGAAGTTACTTAGTAATCATATAAACATGTTAAAAATTTAGTATCTTAAAAACTAAGTGGTTTTGAAACATAAACTTTCTCTTGAACATTTCAATTAAAGAAGTCACTCCTTACATCCATTTTGAATAATGTAAAATTTATATGAGAAGTTAAGGCTTATAGAATTTAGATGGATTCAATTATATCTACTGAAGAAAAGGTTTCCTTATAGTTTGTTCCATATTTCTATTCATAATATTTATAAAAAAGTATAGAATTATTTTTAACTATGGTTCTTTTTTCTTCACACTTATTTTTGAAGAATCGCTTAACTTATATAACTAGATGATTTTTTAGATATTAAATAAAGGTATAAACCATATTCAATTCAAATTGATTGATCTTTTTTTATAGGTATTACCTAACATTCATCACCTAAGGTAGTATTTGTTGTTTTAGGTTTAAATCGATATAATAATGGAATATTATCACATTTATTTCATAAATAACTTTTAGTTTTTATTGGTTGATCAATATCACCAATGACGTATCAAATGGTATGGTTCCTTGTCAATGTGTAGTTTGTAACAAAAGGGGTATTTTTTACATATACCTTATTATTATTTTCTAAAAAACATAATTCTAAAATAATAGTAGTATATTTATGTGGTTGAATTACCAGATCTAAACCAAAGGATATTTCAAAAATGAAATCTAATTCATTTTCATAATTTATTCATTATAAATTTATAAAAGGATAGGTTTTATAAAATTTTACATGTACCATTCCTTTAATAGTATGTGTTCATCTATTGAAAATAGAATAATTATAAGCAGTGGTGGAGTAACCAATAAAAAAATTCCCATCATATTTTTATTCAAATTTAAATAGATTATTTTTATTATTTAAAATGAATACATTAAATTTTAAAACTTCTATGTAACCAAATTTTTATTTACTTCCATTCTATATTAGTATGGTGTTTTATTTAAGATTGGGTGATTTAAAATTATAATTAAAGTGTAGTAGGAATTTTTAATGGATTTAGCACAAAAATTTTTACCAATATAATATTCCTTCTATCAACTACCCCATTTTTTAACTTATTTAGCCCAAAAATATTTAGCCAAAAAAAAATTAGCAACTTGATATTCCTTTAATATCTTTGAGTCTCCAATTCCTTATTTTATCAACCCCATTTTTTTATGGAGTTCATGGTTCCAAAAATTAATTTATAATTCATTTCTCATTATTAAAAGTTTTAAAATAAATATTTGTAAACTCTCCACTATGATCACTTTGGATAGTAATAAAGGGAATGTTTTTTACATTTTAAACTAGATAAAAAATGATTAAATAACAAGAGTGATTCTAATTAAAATGAAAAAATAAAAATAAAACCCTATTTTTTCTTGTATAGTCATCAACTAAGATATACATAGTGTGTTTTCCTTTGATACTAGTAGTTTGTGTTTTTATAAATATATTTTTGTAAACTAACTGAAGTTTTTTTGAAGTTGATATTTCACTAATACATTTAAATATAGACTTATGTTTCTTACCATTTTGGAATGGGTTTCATACTTGATAATAATTAATCTTATGTTTTGTAAATTACATCACAAGTTCCTTCATTGAAATTTTATTCAAGATTCGAACATTGAAATTTTTTAATCTTATATACTAATTCCATGACTTATCTTTTATTATACTAAGGAAAATAATTTTTTTATCGGTTAGGTCCTCTAGGTCAATAGTATTAAAATTTTCATGCCTATTAGATGATAAGATGTGAACTTCATCCAAACTTATGGTGTTATATTTATCATTATTAAATTTCATGAAGTAAATCACCTCACATAATTATATTATTCTAATGAGGTTTTCCTTAGTTCTGAAAATAAAAAAAAACATTAAAAATTAAGGTTTCACCTTGGAATGATTTATCACTTATACCCTTGATCAGACCTTACACATTATATCTAAAACTAACATATCCACCCTTTATTTTTTGTAAGTTCTAGAAGTTAAACTTGTTTCTAGTCATATACCAAGAAAAACTGCTACACATGTACCAAGTGCTTCAACTGATAGTACCCAAAATATTCACCTGAAATAAATGAGACTAAAAATTTAGAAACCAAAATTTTTTAGAATCGATAACATTAGTGAATATAACTTTTTGAGCCCACATCAGTCCATCTATTTTGTGTTGAATTGTAGTAAGTTATATAGAAATATAATCCTTATCTATTTTATAAGATTAATTCTTTTTTATATATCACTTACTCATTTGGTGACCTCCCATTTTAAACTTAGTAAAAAGAGTTAAATTTATAAAATAAAATAGTTTTATTAAAAATGTGAACTTCTAGTAGAAGTAAAAAAATTATAAGAAAATTATCATAAGGTTTAAATTGAAATAGAAGGTTGTTAAATTTCTCCCATAAAAAAGAAAAATTAGATCATAACTTCTTTAGGTTTTCAACATCAAAATTTAGTTTTATAAATTCATTTTCATCATTAGTGGTTATTGAAATAAGAATATATTTGAATTTATATTTTCAATTTAGTTTATAAATAATTTCACTTTTCTAGGAATATTATATCATATCATAGTCATATTTCATCATTAACTATTTAGATTTATTCTTCAAGTTAGTCACTTATTCTTATATATCCTAAAATTATGGAGAATTGTCTTTATTATCAAAATAATAAGATGAATATAAATACTTAGTTTAAATATCTTCACTAACCTTTTTTATGAATCCTATTTCATTCGTAGTTATAATAGTAATGAATCCAAATATCTTCATGTTTTCATCTCTATCTAAACTATCATCATAATATGATTCTATAGTAATACTTCGTGTATTTTTGAATTTTAATACATTCCTCCCCATATATTTAGATAATATTCTAGATTTCATTTTCTTCTCTCTCATTCATGGAAAATATGGTATAATTCTTCTTTTATTTTTACACTCATAACAAATAAAATCATTGGAATCCTTATTTTCATTACTTCTTTGATACATTTCAAACTTATCTCTTATATCATTATTATTGTTTTTATGGAAGGACTTCCTCTTAAACATATTTCCCAACCATTAGTAAAGTTGTGAAAAGTATCATTCACTATTCTCCATATCACTAATATCTTAATTTTGTTTAGAATAATTATTTGATGTACATGTGTTGTTTGTTATAGCTTTAAAAGTGGTATTTAGTATCATAAATATTTTATGATAATGTTGACAAATATTATAAACCTTTGATGAATTTGATTATAAACTGTTGACAAATATTATAAACCTTTGATGAATTTGAGAGATAGTTTCCCCTTAAACAAAACCAAATTATAGATAGATTTATCATATTATAACACTTATAGTTTCCAAAAATTTTGATGATCCAAAAAGAGTAATTTATATTTTATTTTTAAATTTTTTATCAATATCACAAGATGAAATCTAATAATAGATATTGTGTGTCATTGAACGTAGAAGTGTATTTCGTACTCTAAATTTTGATAGATATTTTTCATACTCATCCTGGGTAAAGTTTAGAAACTCTTTTTTTATATTATTACAATATCCAACCATCATTTGATAGTTCTTAAGTCCAGTATTGACATTAAACATTTCATTCTTTCTCTCTAATATTCATAATTTTTTCCATCAAATGTTGGTTATCGATTCATATTCTGGTTATCTAATTTTTTTAAAGGTAAATTTCCTACTATATAAAGAAGTTTTTTAATAAAATTATTAATTAGTATAAGAAAAAAATGTATACAATACCTCTAAAACCAAATTTGGTCCCATTAAGGTACATTCATATAGAAATTCATTCAATAAAAACATTTTATTTAGTTATTTTTTACATAGTTTTATAACAAATAAAATCTAAAGATATAGAGGTCGGGTATATTTGGGAGATTAAACACATAAATAAATCATCTTAAACATAAATTACATCATAATTATTTTAATCTCTATATAGTTATCCTAAATCTCATAGTTCCTTTGAAAAACAAGAGGTTACAATAGAGAAATGGAAAAAGGAAAAGGGTGTGCTGGAAATCCTAGTAAGTGAATAATCATAGTAAATATTGATGGTGATACAAAAAAACAATTTTGGAGGAATAAAATGATGTCATAAATATAATGATAATAGTATAAGAACATTTCAAATTTTAATGATATAATAAGTTCATGGAATCATAAATATATGGTAATAACATAAAACATGACATTATAAGCATAAGTCAAGGCTCACTACCAAGACAACATAACATAGTGTACTAGGATAGCTACCCTTGGAAAATAAATGGTATCTCATGAGATAAAAAAATTACCAAATTCTATAGATGGATAAATAATTTTCGTTAAACCAGTCACATCTTAATATTTACAATAATTTTTGTTTCATATAAGTAAAATAAACAATACAAAGAGCTTAAGCATGATAAAGGCCATAAGAAGAAAGTGGGTTTCATAATACTATCTCAAAGAATAATTGAAGGCTATATCATAATGATTTATAAGATAAAAAGGAATTAAATTATTTTGTATGTTCATATTTTAATAAATAATAAAATTTCATGAAAATAGAATCATGTTAAAGTTTAGAAAATAAAGAATAAAAATGAACAACTTATGTGACGATTTATAAAATGGGTAAAGGATATTTTAAAGAAGGGGAGAGTATATTATATCCCATTGATCCATAATTTAATTAGTATAGTTTCACCAAAAAAAATATTTTTTCATAAACTTTTCATTTTCAAAATCATTTGATATGTGTAACATCCCAAAAGTTATAAAAGAATAACTTTTATTCGATAGCGTGTATACACGCAACACCAAACATAGAAAGAAATATAATCTCTAAATAATTTATGGAATATTTAATATTTTAAATAAATTCAATATATTTTATAGCTTTCAATGCATGAAATATATAATTATCTTTCATTGCATGCAACAAATATTTTATTTGATAGTTTGTGTTGCACATAAGACTAAGTTTTACTGAACAACAATATTTCATTTAAACATTATTATTTAATATAATAAGATATAACTTATTCATTGAATTAGTGGTTATAAATATTCTTAAATAACTTATTAAAATATATGTTTTATAAAAATATGAAATGAATTTATAGTTTACTAATTAATTATAAATTAATATGAAACCCCATTAAATATAAAAAAAATATTTTTATGCTCATAGGGGTGTTTTATCCCAATAAATTAAATTAATTAATATTATTTAATGATATTAATAAAATATATATATTAAATATTTTATAAAATATTTTTTATATACATATAATATAATTTATAAGCATAAGATAAAAATAAATCGAGTTTTATGCTTAAAATTTGTACATTTTATAAAGAAATTTTTGCCTATTTTTTACCTTTGTGATTGAAATTTAGAAAAAAGGATTTCACACTTGGAATCAGTATAATTTATAATTTATAATATTTTAAACTTAATTTTTTACTAAAATTATTAGTGAAAGTGATTAAAATTAATTACAACCATTAAGAGAAAAAATAACATAACAAGGGACAAAACCTTAAATTTAAGGGCCAAAATGACCTTTAAATATGTCTAAAACATATTTTATGGGCATATTTACACCATATAATCCATTTTATCTAATATTTTTCCTTATTGGATTGATATGACATGGAAACAAATTTGGTTGAAATTCCCTATTTCAAAAATTTACAAGAATGTCACTCCTCCTCCACTATAAAAAAGTACTCACCCCTCCCGCTTATTCACACCTCTCAAGATATTTGACTCGTAAAACATATTCCCAAATAATATCAAAAATTCCCTACTCTAATCCTAAAAGGCTCACTTTTTTCATAAGTCAAACCAATCAAGTATTTTCGTATAAACCAAAAGGAGTTACCTGAATAAGTGGTTACTCTCTTCAAGGATCAATTTTGTTTCATTTAATTTTCTACCCCATAAATTATTTTTATATCATGATTATATAATAACATAAGTATATTAAATATAATTATATTTTTTATTCTAAAAATTATACCTACAATTTCACACACGTCTTTCAAATGGTATATGCAATCATCATTTGTGTGTATGGTAGACTACCGCCTCACAAACTGATGTCATTCATTATTCCATTTAATACATTTAACAGTAGAAAATAATGATTTATTTATATTTTATATATGATATATGATATATTTATAATGTATTTATTCTTATTTAATTATTTTATAATACATAACTTCATTATTTCTATTTTTGGGAATACGATAACATCATTTGGGGATATGTGGACTACCACCTCCTCAAAGAAATGTCATTCGTTCGCACTGTAAATGAAATGTATAAAGGACAAATTTTATTAAAATATGTGATATGTGTGATATATATGATACAATAATTATAATTTAATTATAATATACACATATACTATTTACTTTTCATTCTTTTAATAAGACAATAAAATGAAAACAGCATGCATGCATACGTATGGCCTACCGTCTCCGTGAACGGTGCATTTCATTTCATATCACCAAATATTATGGATTATTATAAATAAAAATATAATGAATATATATGATATTTAAATTATTGTTTACATCCTTTATATTATTAATTCATGATCTTCATAAGAATAACAAAAATAACAAGTCAAAACATACTCGAAAAACTAGGTAATTAACACCCAAAATAGTGAAAATAATGAAAGATTATTAAAAAATGGGTAATAAGATATTATAAGAAGATCATATATGATATTATAAATATTATTATGGTTCTAATATAATTTATTTACATGTTTAAAACCATTATAAATGAGGTTAAAGGATGTTCACCCAAAATAAAATGCAAGGTAAGGGACTTCATCTCAATTTTCATTCTTTGAGGAATACTTTATCATTGTGCACCTAATTCCTTATATAGGGTGTACATATAGACACTTTGAAATTTAATATCATGAATACTTAATTCATCATGGTATTTTTAGTTTTAATTTGAATCATTTCAACTAAAGGTATTTTTAACATAAAATTACCAAGTGGTAAAGAAATTTCATAACTCCACTCGTTTTTCATTAGGTTATATTACATTCTCATTGTCGTTAATATTCTATGATTATGTTTATAATGAATTTGAATATTTATTTATTTATTTACATTTTTTATATATTTATTTACAATTGATACACATTATCAATTCATTGATCAATTATCACTTCAACGTTATGATCATTTTAAGGGTTTATTTCAAAATTTCATTTTAATCACGATTTCCAATTCTTGAAATTCCATTAAAAAATTTATATGATCATTATACAATAAACACTTTAATTTTATTCTATTATAGTTATTAATTACCTTTTCATGTAATAGTATCATTTTTTCACTCTTTGGTATTCAAAATTTTTTAGAAAATTTTTTTAAGAAAACTCGACTTCATTTCTCAATTTAGTCAGAGAACCTATTTTATTCTAAAATCCCTATTATCTAAAAAGGTTTTAAAAAATGTTTCAACCTTTCCAAAATGATTTATTAAATACATTTTTATTATTTTTTTATTTAATTTTTTTTCAAAGGAATCTTTTTGATGATTTATAAACAAGGCACTTTTTTAACCTTTTTACCTTGTAAAAGGAATGTCCTTTTTACATTGTACATCTTGTATGTAATTACCAGCCTTTATTTATTTTAATATTACTTTGAAAGTTTAAGAGGTTAATTTTTAAAGAATTTTTTAAAAATTATTTTAAAAGAAAATTATTTCAAAATGTTTTTCAAAATGAAAATGATATTTTCTTCAAAAATATTTTGAACAGATATTTTTATAGTATTTCTATTCATCAACAAAAAAATCATTGAAGGTCCTGGGAACAGTGGAAGCTCGTGGATGGATGTGCCCACTTGGATTTTTTTTCATTAGCAATAATCAATCGGAAATCAATACGACGATAAACTCCAGACTCCACAGATCGAATCAAAGAAATAGACAAAGAAGAAGAATGGTCCTGGAACCACAAAGGAGGATCAGTATAGGTTGATTATAATTAATTTAATTAATTTACAAGAAGTACCTTTTATGGCATTATTTCTTCTTTGATATTTCTAATCATGTTACGATGTGATTCGTCGTTGCGTCGTAGAAGCCAAGTGTATACTTCCTCTAGCAGTGATCCACACATGCACCACGTATCTCTGGATGTCGCCAAAGGAGTCTCCGAGTGCTAGAGGGGAGAAGCCTTTGCTTGAATTGTCTGCCTTAGATCCCCTTGATATGATGAAGGTGGATCTCTCTTGGTCTTGAGAGTGTTCTTGGAGGATGGAGTTCTTTCGGTCTTGAGATAATTCTCTAGAATTGTTGTGCACAACGATTCTTAGGAAAAGTGTTGTGGTTGTGAGGATACATATAATCGGGGTTGAGGTTATAGAGTTAAAACAATAAATAAACGTGTTACGCATTTTATTTATTGCATTAACTCTTATTGAAAACCCCATGTCGAATCATTAATTCCTTGACATGCACCCACGCTGATTATAATAAATATCATTTAATAAAACGATATTATTTCCTCAAAATCCTGACTGGAAAAACTACACGGCATGTAATCATTAATACCCGGCGTGTACTCGTTCTTCATTTCCATTCCACAATGAAAACTACATGGCGTATACATTCATTGTACATGGCGTGTATATCTTGTTTTCATTTTATTCTTCCTCCAACAATAAATGATTTAGGATTCCTTGAATAATTATTAAACCACATACGGGAATAATTTTTATTCTACTTGAGTTACTTGGACACACTTATTGTGTGACCCTCTAGGACTCTTTCTCGTTGGCATTAGGCGGGCTTGCCTAAAGTCCAAGATTACTGTCTAGAAACAGGTCAAGGCACCCATGAGAAATAATTTGACACTGCATTGACGTGTCACCTCATATGAATGCTTACCGTGTAATTTAATCCCTTTGTCTCAATATCTCATCAAGCAGGTTTCATGGTAGTGTCATAAACCTATATACTTGATCTTTCATTCTTTGACTTCCAAAAATAAACTCTTCGTGACACCATGGCCATGGAATTTGGGTGACAGTTCTATTACAATCAAAGGGCCTGAGGTATCTACTTCCATAAATATGGAAGGGACAAATCCTTCCTCATCTTATACATTAACAACATGTCATTCATGACGCACCCAACGTACCCTACTTCCCACCAACTGTCTTCATGACGGTTTTCGTCAGAAAATGTAAGTGCGCAAGTCATGACATGAGTTACTGATAATCTTCTAGTCTAAGGACTATTGCACATGCTAGTAGATAGCAATGTCTGATGACACCAAGACATGTGGAATTACTACTGGTGGGTCTGTTCTCATAATCTCTCATCTTGGAGATTACCAAGTGCAAACTCCATGAGAGAGAGTCTCATCTTCTTACAAGTACTTGCACATGATGGTCTGTATATTATGTGTCCTATCATAGTATGTCATGAAAACGTAGACCTTTATTTAGTAATATTGTTATAGCATTTCAAGGTTCTCATTATAGCAGGGATCTTCCATGACCTTATTAATGCAACAAATATTTCAGGACATTATTATATTATAGTCATGCAGAACAATGAACAATATATAATAAGTGTACATTCATGTAATCAAAGTATAAATAGTTGGTTCTCAGGACACCAACTCTAACAAACTTCCACTTGGACTTGAGCCAACTGCCTAAGACTTTTATTCCGCTAGACCTCACATGATGATAATGTTTCTGTTGAGCCAAATATTTAGTCAAGGGGTCTTCCACATTGTCTTCCATGTAAATACTTCTCACTACAACTTCACCTCTCTGATAAAAATACCTCAAGAGATGATACTTCCGAAGTATGTGATTTGTCCGCTTATGTGACCTTGGCTCTTTTTCAAGTGTCACCTATGCAGTATTATCACAATAGAGTGTGATAGGATCTTTACGGCTAGGTACTATATCCAAATCTAGGACGAAGCTTCTCATAAATACTGCTTCTTTAGCTACCTTAGAAGATGCGATATACTCGGACTCTTTTGTAGAATCTGTGACCACACCTTACTTTGAGCTCTTCCAGCTCACTGCACCTCCATTAAAACTTAATATGTATCAAATCTACAACTTCATGTCATCTTGATCAGTCTTGAAAGTAGCATCTACATGTCCCTTGATGACTATGTCCTCATATCCTCCATAAACTAGGAACATATCCTTAGTATGCCTCAGATACTTAAGGATAGTGTTGACTTCCATCCAATGGCGGTCTCCTGGATCAGTTTGATATATGCCTACCACACTTAATGCGTAAGCAACAACTAGCCTTGTACATTTAATAGCATACATGACTGACCCAATCACAGATGTGTAAGGGATCCTTAACATTTTATTTCTTTCCTCATGTGTCTGAGGACACATTTTCTTGGAAAGATAAATGCCATGTGACACTGGCAACAATCCCCTCTTGGACTGTTCCATACTAAATCTCTTCAGTATCTTGTCAATGTATGTACTTTGACTTAGGCCTAGCATTCTCTTGGATCTATCACGATGGATATTGATCCCAAGAATATGTGCTGCCTCGCCCAAGTCTTTCATAGAGAAGCATTTATCCAACCATTCCTTAACTGACTGTAATACAGGTACTTCATTTCCAATTAGTAATATTTCTTCAAAATAGACTATTAGTAAAACGATGGCACTTCTTCTAAACCTTTTGTAAAAACAAGGCTCATATTCGTTCTTAACAAATCCAAATTCCATTACATCTTCATCAAAATTAATGTTCCATGACCTTGATTCTTTCTTTAATCCATAAATTTTTTTTACAACTTGCATACCTTGTTGGAATCCTTTGGAGTCACAAACCCTTCAGGTTGTGTCATGTAGAAATCTTCCTGGAGTTTCTTGTTAAGGAATGTTGTTTTGACATCCATTTTCCAAATTTCATAGTCATGGTAAGTGGAAATGGACAATAGGAGTCTGATGGATTTCAGTATCGAAACCAGTGAAAAGGTTTCATCATAGTCAATTCATTGACGCTGTCTAAAACCTTTTGCAACCAGTCGTTCCTTATAGGTGATGACTTGTCCCTCCATGTCCAGTTTCTTCTTGAATACCCATTTATTAACAACAGGCTTTACATCAACTGGAGGATCTACTAAAATCTAGACTTGTTTTTGGTACATGGAATCCATTTCAGAATTCATGGCTTCTTGACACTTATAAATGTTTGTGCCTTCAACTGCTTCCTTCTAGGTAAGAGGATCATCACTGTCAACCAATAATGAGTCACCATTCTCAGTGACAAGAAAACCATATCATTCTGGTTCTCTCACCTCTCTCATGCTCCTACACAATTCTTGTGTCTCTGGAACAGATTGTTCTTCCACAGGGCTTTGTGGAATCTGTTCTTGTACCAACTCATGTGTATCTTGAGCCTCGACTTCATCGAAGTCTATCTCGCTCCCACTATCTCTTTTGGATATGTGCTCCCTCTCAAGGAATATGGCATGTCTTTCCACTGTAACCTTTTTATCTGAGAGTTTTTATAGGTAACATCCCCTTGTTTCCTTGGGATATCCTGTAAAGGTACACTTTATGCCTCAGGGTGCAAGTTTGTTACCTAAAGAGGCCTTAAAAAATGCTTCGCTACCCCACACATGTAAATTTGATAACATGGATTTGTGTCCACTCCATAAATCGTATGGAATACCATTTATCGATTTAGTTGGTACTTGGTTTATTATGTGTTCTACTGTTTGTAATGCATATCCCCAAAAGGATAATGGAAGACTCGCATGACTCATCATTGATCTCACCATGTCTAATAGGGGCGGTTCATAATTTCACTTACACCATTCCAATGAGGTGTGTAAGGAGGGGTGAGTTGAGATAGAATCCCAATATCCCATAAGAAATCAATGAAGTCCTGATTAAGATATTATCCTCCTCTATCTAAGTGGAGTTTCTTAATCTTCTTACCAAGATAGTTCTTAACTTCATTCTTTTATTCTTTGAACCAATCAAATGAATTTGACTTATACCTCATTAATTAAATATATCCATATCAACTAAAATCATCATTAGAAGTTATAAATTACAAGAACCCACCCCTTACTTCAACTTTAAATGGTCCACACACTTCTGTGTAAACTAATTCTAGAAGATCTTTAGCCCTTTTACCTTTCCCACTAAATGGGGCTTTGGTCATTTTTCCTTGTATACATGCACGACATACACCAAGTGGTTTTAGTTCGAAAGAATCTAAATACCCATCTTGATGTAATTTTGTCAAATGTTTCTCATTGACAAGACCTAGCTGGTGATGCCAAAGTTGGGTGTGGTATGACTCATGTGAATTAACTTTGTCATTGATTTCCATTACTTGGTTTGTGTAGTCTAACACATAAAGGTCGTTATATAAATGTGACCTACGAAAACAAATTTTATATTTATAAAAGTAGCAACATTCATTTCCAAACTTGAAGATGAATCCATCAGTATCTAATCTGGATACTGAAATAATGTTTTTTGTTACAGAGGGTACAGAATAACATCCTTTTAATACCAAGACCATCCTAGTAGGCAATGTGAGGTGTTAGTCTCTAACAGCTACAGTAGTGAGTCTGGCTCCATTGGCCACCCATAGATCCACCTCACCTCGGTCAACCTTTCTAAATCTACTTGGTTTCTATATTTGGATACATATGTGAGCACCACAAGCAATATCTAATGCACAATTGGTAGAAATAGATAGATTTCATTCAATAACAAATTCACCTGAAGCTTCCCCTTGCTTCCTTGGTTGGGTGCAGTTTTTCTTCCAGTGGCCCTTCTTGCCACATGCGAAACAAACTGCCTCATGTTCTCTTGCCTTCCCTTTGATCTTCCTTTTCTTGTAAGGCCTTCAAGAAGATTTGGGCTTAAATCTCTTCTCCTTACATTTCCTTTTATTTACCATAAGGAAATAAGTATTTTCACGCTTCATATCATCGTCCACTTGGAGAATGAGGATAAGAAGATCAGATAGAGACTTCTCAATATTGTTCATGTTGAAATTTACTACAAATTTAGAAAATCTCTTGGGGAGTGATGCAAGAATGAGATCGGTACCCAGTTATTCGGGAAGTTTAAACCCTAGAACCTTCAAGTGCTCAATGTATCCAATGAGATTGAATACATGAGGCCCATCTGGGGCACCCTCTCCAAGATATCTCTAAAATAGAGCCATGGAGATCTCAAACCTTTCCTATCTTGCTCTCTCCTGGTATAGACCATAGAGGTGCTCGAGCATGCTATAGGTATCCATGTCTTCATGAGACTTCATGATCTCACTAGACATTGATGACAGCATCAAACATTGAACGTTGAGTGCATCATTCAAATATTGATCATAGACCAGGAAATTTTCACCACTCGCCCCTTAGGTAGGTGAATCAGGAAGTGAGTACTCCAGCATGTAAAACTTTCATTCATGGTGTAGGATAACCTGAAGGCACCTAAACCATTCCTAAAAGTTACAGCCGTTGAGGATATTGTCTTTATCCGGAATTTATCGTATAGAAAATGTGATTGACAAGTTTTTCATATTGATTATACAAATTAAAAGAGCATATTTATCAGTTCTTTTTTATTACATTTTATGAAAAATAATAAATTAATTTATTAATTCTTCCACTATTTTATCATGTCCCAATGGCCCCCACCATTGAACTTAGAATTCCTAGTTGCTATGAATTTCTAGTGGCAAGGATCCATATTCCCCTTCGTATAACCCCAACAAGGGTTGGTCAAGCTATTTAAAGGTATTTAGGTAGGCAGGTATTTTCCAACTGTGAGCTTACAATTCCTTGATCTATTGAGTAAACTCCCCAATCCTGAAATCATGACTTGGATTTCCTAAACACTTGCCTCCATTTTACAACAAGTCTAGCAAGGGATACTCATCTTAATGTAAAATGTTTAAGTCAACCCGAAACTTTCACAAGAGCTTCCTTTATAAAATTAAGTGTCCCAATAAGGGTTGATCAAACACATAGTTTTATTGATTCTTGCCCTTAATCAAGTAATAGAAGGCTTGGTCTGACTTAATATGGTATTTGAGGGATTTAAATAATTTATGCGTAGTTTCTCATTATCACATGCTTGTTAATATTAAGTGATGCTTTCTTGAGTGATTAATCATGTTCTGATAATGTTTACGCATAGTTCGGTTTTTATTTTATTTCATATTTGCATGCTTGTTTATTTCATTAACTATGTTATCGCGACAACACATACATAATAAATAAACCATGAAATCATACATAAATAAAATAATATGGCATGATCATGAGCTTCTATTGGATATCTTATCTAGCAGTTTTGATAAGATAACCCTGACCTAGGAAAAACACCATGAAACTGATGGTTCGTGTTTTGCAGCTCCCACTCATCCACCTTTGTATCTTCTTGGGTTGGTTTCGCCTCATCTTCGGATTTTGAACCATCTCCTCTGGCTTGGGAGATCCTCTATTACATGGGTTTTATATTAAAGAAACCATGGGAACGCAGGCCCTACATTTTATTGGAAGAAGGCTCGCAGGACAACAAATTTAAATTAAATAAATTTAAATGAAACCATAAACACACAAAGGGTCTTTGGTCTGGATCATGATCATCCATAGCATTCAACTATATTTACGCATATTTAGTATTTAAATTCTTTTAATCATTCTTTTATTCAAGATAAGTCGCACTTGAATTCAATTAATTATGATCTTATAATTAATCAATTCATTATCTTAAATTTCTTTCTGAATTTCCTTGAGATTCTTCTCATCCATATTCCTTGTACGGGTCATTGTACTTTTGAGGAGACCTGGTGAAATTTCATTTTTGGAAATTACATGGTGTGTAGGATATATTACATGGTGTGTATTTGTTTTCACCCTTTATCCAAAGTACACGCCATGGGATTTCGCATGTTTTATGTACTTTGTAAATTTTGGAGTACACGACGTGTAGATTAATCTAACACGGAATATACTTCTTTGTTACATGGTTAATGATCTGGAAATCCTGTGTATGTGGTTACACAGATTCTCCTTGTACACGGTTTCACCTGGGATGGATCGAACTACACGGTGTGTTGATTCAACATACACACTGTGTATTCCGGTTTCCATGCGTTGTTCAGTTCTGCTCAACACAGTGTATTAAAAAAACTTAGGTATGCTCAATTCACATGGTGTGGTTTAGTGGACCAGTACCGGTTCGTTGAACCTAAGTATACGACATGTAGATTTCACTACATGTCGTGTATTCCTGTGTTGTACAGACAGAATGAGCGGCTCCTCCGGATGAGTTCCTCATTTTTATTTAAATCAAAATTAAAATTAAAAGTCTGTTTTGTGATGTGAATCGAGAAACGAAGGAGGAAGAACAGATCTCGTTCATTCAGTTTTATAGAATGATTTATCTTAAATTGAATCAAATATAAATGTGTAAATTATCAATGAAAATTAAATAACTATATTCAACATTGTAACCTCCCTTTGATAGCACTTTAAGGTCCCAGGCGCAACGGAATCTCTCAGGTGGATGTTCCCCCTTGGCTTTTTTTCATTAGCAATGATCAATCAGGGATCAATATGACGATAAAATCCAGACTCCATGGATCGAATCACAGAAATAGACAAAGAAGAAGAATGATCTTGGAATCAAAAAAGAGGATCATCATAGGTTGATTATAATTAATTTAATTAATTGACAAGAAGTGCCTTTTTATAGATTTCTTTCTTCATTGATATTTTTTATCACGTTCTGATGTGATTCGTCGTTGCATTGCAGAAGCCAAGTGTAGACTTCCTCTAGTGGTGATCCACATGTGCACCACGTATCTCTGGATGTCACCAAAGGAATCTTCAGGTTCTATCTTGGAGAAGCCTTTGCTTGCGTTGTCCGCCTTAGATCACCTTAATCCAATGGAAGTAGATCTCTCTCGTCCTTGAGAGCGTTCCTGGAGGATGGAGTTCTTTTGGTCTTGAGAGAATTCTCCATAATTATTGTGCAAAACTATTCTTAGGAAAATTGTTCGGGTTGTGAGGATATTTATAATTAGGTTTGAGGTTATAGAGTTATGATAATAAATAAATCTGTTACACATTTTATTTATTTCATTAACTCTTATTGAAAACCCCATGTCGAATCATTAATTCCTTGACATGCGCCCACACTGATTATAATAAATATCATTTAATAAAATGATATTATTTCATCAAAATCCTGACTGGAAAAACTACACGGCGTGTAATCATTAATACACGGTGTGTGCTCGTTTTTCATTTCCTTTCAAAAATGAAAACTACACAGTGTGTACATTCAATGTACATGGAATGTATATCTTGTTTTCATTTTATTCTTCCTCCAACATTAAAATGATTTAGGCTTCCTTGAATAATTATTAAACCGCATACGGGAATAATATTTATTCTACTTGAGATACTTGGATACACTTAGTGTGTGACCCTTTAGGCCTCTTTCTCATTGGCATTAGGATGTATTGCCTAAAGTCCAAGATTACTATCTAGCAATGGGTCATGGCGCCCAAGAGAAAGAAGTTGGCACCGCATTGATGTGTCACCTCATTCGAATTCTTAACATGTAATTTAATCCCTTTGTCTCAATATCTCATCAAGAAGGTTTCATGGAAGTGTCATAAACATATATGCTTGATCTGTCATTATTTAACTTCCAAAAATAAACTCATCATGACACCATGGCCATGGAATTTAGGAAACAATTCTATTTCAATCAAAGGGCCTAAGATATCTAATTTTATAAATATGGAAGGGAAAAATCCTTCCTCGACTTATCCATTAACAACATGTCATTCGTGATGCACCCAACGTACCCTACTTCCCACCAACTATCTTCGTGAGGGTTTTCGTCAGAAAATCTAAGTGTTTGAGTCATGAAATGAGTTAATTATAATATTCTAGTCTAAGGACCATTGCACATGCTAATAGATAGCAATGTCTGATGACACCAAGACATGCGGAATTACTATTGGTGGGTCTGTTCTCATAATCTCTCATCTTGGAGATTACCAAGTGCGAACTCCATGACAGAGATTCTCATCTTCTTACGAGTACTACATGATGGTCTGTATACTATGTGTCCTGTCATAGTATGTCATCCAACCGTAGAACTTAATTTAAGAATATTGTTATAGAATTTTTAAGGTTCTCATTATAGAGGGGATCTTACATGACCTTATTAATGCAACAAATATTCTAGGACATTATTATATTATACTCATGCAGAACAATGAACAATATATAATAAGTATACATTCATGTAATAAAAGTATAAATAGTTAGTTCTCAAGACACAAACTCTAACAACCCTTAATTTTACTCTACTTAGGATATGTTGTATTGATATCATCCTTATTATTCCTCTCGATGTTTTTTGATTGATTTGGCCATGTATAGTATTGAAATTCATTTCCTTGATTCATTTTTATAGTCCCCTTGAAATATTCACTTTTTTTAGATCATTGTACATTTAATTTCCCCTCATTATCCATAAAATTTATCATGTATCTTTTCATTTATTAAACTATATACCATTTTTATATATGGTAATTAATTTGATAATTATTTGATTGTCTGGGGAAATATTGATAAATCTGTATACTTTACTCAATACGGATATTTGATAAGGAACATTGTTCATTAATTAAATTGATTATTAGATATATAAGTAATTATTTTTGCATTTAATAAATTATTTGGGGACTATTAGAAATAAGAATACTGATGAATCGACAGTATCATGTGAAAAAATTAGTTGGAGACAAACACTTTGTCACACCCCAACCATAGTTTCTCATTATTTTTATTATTTTATCAACATTGGATCATTGGTTCAAGGTTCAAGGCGAGTTCCCAATGAAAATTTTTTAGTTTTGGATTTTTCAAGTGGTTATTGGCCCAGAAAATAGTTTGAGCATGATTTTTTCCAAACCGTGCAAGACCCATCAGTGATCATGTGTCTGTATTTTGGTAGAGCACATTTTGCACACTGTTAGAGGAACTCTTGTGAAAAGCTTTCAAAATGGATCTTTCAAACGATGGAGATGAGTGACATGGTTAGTGCACAGTTTCTCAAATGGTGCAGCCATCCCATGTGAGGGTACCTTCCCTTCAGTAAGTTATGCTTGACAATAGCATGGTTTGGAAGACCGTTCACCTAAACCATGTGACTTGTCCAGAGTTCAAAATAAATAAATAAAGTTAAAATGAGATAAAAAAAATAAAAAAGAAATTTAATAATAATAATAATAATAATATCATTATTATTATTAATATTATTATTATTATTACCTTTATTATTATTATTAATTTTATTATATTTAGGTTTTTAATTAATTTCTCAAATTGGGGTTCCCCCTTACCCTCTCCTCTTTCACAAAATACCACAACCCCCTCCCTTTCACCGTATCGCACAAGACCCCTCCTCCTCTCCTCTATAGTCACACACCACTCCCTTCATTGATTTCCCTCTACATCACTATTTTTCCCAAATTTATTTATGAATATCTATCGAATCTTTGAGGTAGGAACTCCTCTTCCTTCCTCCTTCCATTCTGGTTGTTTTTCATCTATCCCCATTACTCTATCTGGTCCAATTGAACTCTGGGGTTTCGAGTGGACTAGTTTTTAATATTTCTATTATTTATAGGGTACGCAGTAGATCTCTCAATTTGGTATCATGTGTGTTTTGGAATCCACCACAGAAGGTGAATAATTTCAAATTGTTTCAGTCTATCATCCATCAATTTTGGGTATTTTTTCTTCTGTCTTTGTTTTCATCCAATTTAAGTAGAGGTTTTGTGATGTTTGGGTCCCTAATAATTTTGTAGTGTGTCTTGTACTTTATTTGTATAGATTATATCCACCATTCTATAAGTCTTATACGTGTACGCATAGGTGATCCTAGATGTATGTAAGTTCCTCCTTTATATACATTCACCCATCAAAAGATGAATGTAACACCCCAAACATTTTAAGTTATGCTCTATTTATAGCCTATATTTTATAAATCACTCTATTCCTTTAAAATAACACTTGGTTATTTAGGAGATAGCCATAACTTATCCATTAAAAATAAATTTTTCAACTTCTATGTTTTGAATTTTGAAAAACAGTCATCTAGAGTTTTGACCAGTAAGTCATTTGGAGTCTTATAGAACCAACTTGATTTTTTTGATGAATAGTAACATAACCTTATGAATGGTAATATGACCCTTATGAATAGTAAATAATGATAATATTTTATTTTCATAATGTAATAAGATAATGAGATCTTAATTAATTTTTCAATGTGGTATAAAACTAATTATACCTATAAAATTGTTATTTTTTGAATTAATTCTGATTTTATTTAAAAATTAAATTAAAAATACTTAGAAAATTATTTCAAAAAAAAGAGTTCATTTTTTAATTTTCACTTCAAAAAATGGTTAGGGTGAATTTTTGGGATTTTTCTAAAATACTTGAATTTTTGTGAATAGTAAAAAAGTTTTAAGTTTTCGGTTATTTAATGACATCATAATGATGTAATAATTAAATATAAAAGACTAGTCTACTTTTTTATAGTAACATATGACATGAGGTGTCCCAAGTGGCTAAAACCATGAAAAAATACCATGGGAAAACCCATGGTTTTGCAAAAACAACTAATGAGGTGTCCCTTTTAATTAATAAAAAACTCCCTCTCATTTACTATAAATACCCACTAACCCCCCATAGTTTTATTTCATTACAAACTCATTATCCTAGAATATATGGTAGTATTACCTCCCTATAAGTCCTCCCAAGGTGTCCTCAAACCCCCAATGTCCCAACCTTTATGTTTTGGGAGTTACTCTACAAGGTAAGAGAATCTACCACCCTTCTCTTTTCTTAAAGCTTTCATTTTATGTTTTCTATTTTAATTTCAATTGGATTATATTGGGATATTTCATTTCATATTCCCCTTTATTTATATATTATTTAAGAGTGATGAGATACCCCCTTTATCTCATCAAACTATTTTGTGAAATTTTAAGTGATGTCATTAGGCTATCGAATTTTCGTGAGAGATTTCTCAATTTTTCTTCTATTTTGAGTTCCTTTATTTTATAATTCTTTCCTAATACCCCCTAATCCAAATTCTATGATAATTATATTACCTTAAATGAACTTTAATTATATTATTCTAATGGAATATTTTATGATCATATCTCTTTCCCCCTCCTCTTATACTAAAAATGAAAACACCGTCTGAGATGTGTTAATTTATCACATTCAAGGATGATGGGTTCTCAATTTTCATTACCATGTTCAATTCTGGTCATGAAAACATTTTTATGTTTGAACCGGATCTTAATATATTAATTTAATCTTATTAATGTTCTGTAATCCTTACACACTCATAATATAAAATAATAATACAAAACAAGTTTATTGTGCACAAAACCACCAAGCTAAATCCAAGCATTTATCAATGACTTTTAACTAATGATTCATCCTCAAGTATATAACCCAAATAATTATAATATTTTTTATATCTATTTAATTTCACTAATAATTTATATTAACAATTCTGTATGTTTAACCACATTTCAAAAGAACTTCCATTCATGAATACAAGTAAACGAATCATGAAAACCAAGGAAGTGAATGCTTCCAAAACAATAAAATTGAACCTCTTAAACCCATAAAAAGGGTCATGAATGAACCTAATAAGATTATACTAAATAAATTACATGTATATTAGGTTCTTAAATTTAAATTAATGAATAGAAATTTTATTATTCTGGTCATTAAAATAAATGAAGAGGTTTCTCATATCACTTTTAATTCTGTGAGATTTCCATTGTTTTCCACTTATTTATTATATGTGGTATATGTGTACTACCATTTGATATATAATAAAATTATTATATTTATATTCATGATATTATGTGATTAATTTGGTGGTTTTTGAATTTTGGTCATATGATTCAATTGATTATAATATGGTAAGGGACTTTGTCTCAATTTCCATTTCATTGAGACTTTGTTGGTATTGTGCACCTAATCATTATTATGTGGTGTATATACTACCCATTTGAGATCATTTATCAATTAAAATTGTAAATATATTATATATCTATATTCTGGTTTCATGGATATGAGTATAGTCTTAAGTCGTATACTCTTTTACATACGGTATTTATTTGGGAAGTTATTTTAACTATGGAAATATTGATGAATTTGTATTCTCTACACTATACAGATATTGAGAAGGCATATTGTACTTGGATTAAATATATGTATAAATAATTATTTGTACTTGAAGTGGCGGGTGGGGCCCTCTATATCCCCTCAATGAATCAATAGTTCTCATGAGACAAATCAGTTGGCGAAAAATCCTTCGAGTTTGTTTCCAAAAATCAGATGAGTTTTTACCCGCAAAACTAAACCTTTTTAACGGTACTATGGTATCATGTGCCAGATACATGACACCCAATTAATAATAATTTTCTTTATTCATTATTAGTTATTACTATCCATGAGTTTTTCATTATGAAAAAATCTATGGATGCAGTTTCATTCTCAGTTTATTAATGGCGTGATTTTTTCATTTAATCACCATACCATATTGATTATGTGAAGTTGTTTATGATTCACTTATTTTTTAATTCATGATTCTGTTATTTTTAACCCTTTCTAATCATTTGATCTCACCCCTTTCATTTTTTTACCTTCAATAGGTTATGAAGAGGAGACTATTTATTGAGTTTTGTGGATTCAGTTTTTTGTTTTTGTTATGTATTGTATTTTGTAACAATTTCCAAAGTAATTTGAGTTACATCTATGTATCTAGTTTCTTCAAGACTACTAAACTGATCATTACTTCGGGATTTCATTCCTTCTAACCATGCCAATATAAAAATTAACGCACCGGCTTCAGTCTAGAGGGTTCAGGGCATTACAATGAATATATATAATAGGGATAGGTGTGCTTACAAGTATATATGAAAATTCATGTGTGTGAAAGTTAAAAGATATATGTGAATATTTATATATATATGCATAGGTGTAAGGATCCCATCGTACGTATTTGGCCATAAAAATATGTAAAAATGGTCTAGGTTTCCTTTCATAAAGGATAAGGTGAATATGTGTTCAAGTGGAAAATGGAAGGTTCGATCTATCATTATCTTGAGCAGCACAGCTTGAGTTTGAGGTAGGTTTCATATGTCGAGGCCTTTAATTTGAATTTCATAATTTATTGAGTTTTTAAAAAAAAACTCAATAATAAATAGTATGTATATGCTATGAAAAGTGATGGTTATGATTGGGGTTGGACTTTCCTTTACTTCTCATGTTCACCTTCAAATGTGTTTCCTCATTAAAATATAATTTTATGCTTGTTTTGGAATTATAAACATCTTAAATGCTTAAAAGTGGTTTCCAAAATGGGTTTGGGTGTGTGATGGGTATTTCTAAAGATGTTTGGTGTGTGTGAAATAGTTGTGAAAGTTGAATTGAATGAATATGGGTTCCTGTGTGATTTTAAAAGGAGAAAATTTCATGTTTTGGTATGTCTGGAAAGTGCATAGGTTTTAGTGTGAATTTGAGGTTAAATTGTGATTTTCCTTTCTTAAATGGATTTCTTCAATTTAAGCATGGTTTCAAACTTATTTTTAAATGAGTAGTGTCTTGTATTTTTAATTGTTCTTTCATATGGTTTTGGAATTAAAATTTTTTGGAAATTGTGCTTTATAAAGTGAAATTATTCTTTTAAAAATAGTGAGGCTTGTTTGGAACCTTGAGAATGTTTTTTTGAAGTGGAAAACCCCTCTTGAGGAATTCCCCATTATTTTAGAAATATGATGTGTGTGTTAAATGTTTTATTTTTGATATGTTCCTAGTGAAGAGGATTGTGCATTATTTTGTTACTTGAAAAGGGGGATGCACTCTAGGAGGGAGATTAGTGGTGAGAGATTGGATGAGTTTTTTAGTAAATAAAATGATACGTACATATATTTTTTTGATAAAAAAATACAAACATTTGAAATAGAAAAAATGGAAAACCTAGGTATCAAGTTGGGTAAACTAGAACTATTACTCTAGTTGATTCAGAAGGGATGAGGCCCAGATTCTTCTAGCAGGGTTGATGCTACAACACCAACTAAACATATGATATGATTGGACACCACTAGACCTTGGGTTTGGATCCCCTCTAATAAACCGTGCATGAAAACTTTGTTGGTTTGGGATTATGATATGGAGACCACTGGACCTTGGGACGTGTTCCCCTCTAGTGTCTCATGCATGAGAACATCGTTGGCTTTGTTTGGAAGATTTTTATCACTAATGTATGAAGTTCATAGGGTCACACTTTTTCTAGTTACCTATATGGATTTCCCATTGTGATATCTTGTGACATGTTTCTTTATGATGTATTTCTAATCTTCAGTATGCGATGGACCTTGTGTACATGGTAATTTCAAATTAATCTTCTTTGGAGAAAGTCTTCCATTAAAAAAATTCCTTAAAAAAATTACTTAGAGTTTTTTATTTAAAAAATGTATTATCTACTTAGGTATTTTCCATGGTGCTTGTGATGTTAATTCCATTTCAGTTGTTTTATCCTTGTTTTCTATTTTATGAAAACTATGTTTTAATCTGAACTTTTTTCCTCTCATTTTGAAATTTCTATTCATTCTTGGAAACTATTTTGGAAATTTGATGGAAAGAAAATGGCTTTCCATGAAAATGGAAGCTTGTTTATTAAATTTTAAATGAATGGAAAATATTGATTTTATATGGTTGTATTTTCAAATTGGTATGACTTGGTATTATTTTTAAAGGTAATTCATAGGGAATAGTTTATCCATGCATTCCTACTAAGTTTTAATAATCATGCCTATAGTTTCATTTTTTTAGATATTGGTGCTACTTATATCTTGGATTCGATCATCATGGGGAAATGTTGGTTTAGTGGTCGAAGGTGACCTGCAGAGTCATGTAGAGGTGTGTACAATTTTATTTATTTTGGATACTAGTTTTTATTGTTTTATTTTGTGGTTTATTTTTTCTTATTTTTTTATTTTTTGTGGGCCAAATCTTTCCCAATTTCTTTATTTTGATTCCTAGCACTAGTTTCCAGCCCGAGAGGATCAGAAGGGACTCTTGGGCCTTATTTCAGGTCGGATCGGGTGACAAGTTTGGGGTTGACCTGGGTTAGTTCATGAAAAAATGGTATCAGAGCAGTCCCTTTATTATTTTGAATGTTAGATATATCAGATATTGGAATGTCAGGGCTTATAATGTAGGTCATGGTTTGGTGCCTGACCACCACCACTCCTGATGACACCTGAGTTATCAAGGATAGTCTGGGATTTGAGTCTTCAGCTTTTGTTGGTGTAGATACAGGATGACCAAGGGAGTAAACCGGTGTAGAATGGTAGGCTTACATGGAGTACCGACCCATGTGGATCCTAGTTGTATGGTTTGAGACACTCATAGTTATTGGTGCTTTCTTGGGGCATGGTATGTTAAACCATGTAGTTGGGTTAGGCATGACCACTAGTGCCTCATCCAGGTGCTTCAGTGAGAATGGTGGTTTTGGTTTGGTTTTTGCTGGCATGAGTGGATTTTCAAAGGAAAATGGTATTTGAAGTATAAAATTGATTTTTTAAATGAAAAATATTTCTATAAATGGTTTTTGGATTGAAAAAATAAGGTTTTAAAATATAAAGTGATTCGTAATTGTTAAGAGTTTGAGAGAATTTGGAGGAAAAGTGAATCTGATATTTGGTAAATGGTTGGTTTCAGGATAAAATGGTATGTGTGACCCTTGTTAGTCCTTGTGTACATTCACATATATGTGGGTGTGTATAGAAATTTTATGTTGGTATGTGTGTGTGTATGGATATAAGCTAAATTAGGATGAACACATATGTGACGGTTTATAGGATACCATGGGTGAGTATTTAAAATCAAATATTTGACTTGGTTTTTCCAAAGTTTTTTTGAAAATTAAAATGGTTTCTATTAAAACTAGGCTTTATTTATAATGATATTTTGAGTTTTAAAGGTAAAATGTAGGTGGTGTTTAAATTTTAAAGTGAATGTGCTGAAATGATATTGAAAATGGAAAATGATTTTTATTTTGTAATGGGGGAAATTGAATTTATAAATGGATGAATTTGGAAATGGGTGAATTTGGAAATGGTGGTTTCTAAAATATGGTTTTTTCCTTGATTTGAGATATTATTGTTTTTCGATTGAAATTTGATTTGTATTTGATTTTTTTTGTGATGTGTTTGTTTATGGGTTTGGTATTTGGTTTAAAATGTTAATTGGTCAAGTTTTGGTTTGATGTTAATCTAGTTTTGTGCCATATTTTTTTGAGTGTATGCCACCCAAAAAGACCCAGATGGTTTTTGAGGATTCTCATTTGTTCAATGGCCTCAACTAAACTCATACTGGAGTGGTGGTGTCGATCCCTTCTTAATCGGTGTCTTTTGTTAGTAGCCATCAAAGTCTGTTAGAGGTTGTTGAGTGTCTTGGGGAAAGTTGAGTTTATTTGGGTTTTGGGAAATCCAGTTGATGAGAAGGTGTGATTCATCATAAGTATGTTTGAAGTAACGATACCACACTAGTATATGGTGGTTGTTACATTCTCATTGCGAGTTGATATTTCTTGGGTGATCTTTAAGACCACTTTTATCCAGTGGTTTATTTTTGAGGAATTGGAGGATAAAAAAGCTCCAAATCTCATAGACACTTGATAATGTCAACAGATAGTGAAGTGGTATGTTAACCATCTCGATGAAATACTCTCTTTTTCTTGAGAGATTGTGTTAAATTATCAGTTAGAATCTTATCCTCTAATGTGGTATCTTCATCCATGGTTCAAGGACTGGCTTCTTTTGGTGTTCATAGAGGCTCCCCATTCAGTGAGGAATTTAAATGGAGGAACCTATTCTAAAAAAATATCCTTGTAAATTTCTACTTTTCATTCATTTAACCACTCACTCTATTGCTTATAGTGTGGAAAATCTAGGAACTATAATTCATCTTGTTATAATCCTATGAAGTCTTGTTAATGGTGTGGTCATGGAAGAGTTTTGAAAATTGCATCATCAAAAGAATATGTCTCGATCAGAGGATGTCATCTATGACTATAAGGAAGTGGATTCTTCAAACATTAAGGCTCCATCCATAGGTCACGGATTGAAACTTACATAGAGTTAAGAATTTTTAAGGGTGTAGTGAACTTCGTTTCAATTTTTTGTCTCTAAATCAGAGTGGGGACAGTTTAAGTCATAATTTTATATTTCGATGTTGTAGTTTCCTTTGTTCTTATGAGTTACCCTTTGGTTATAAGAAGGCATGTTTGTATCATTTTCTTGTAATTCTAACAGTTGTTCATTTTTTAATGTAAATCTTTGAATTAGTTTTCCTTGTGTGGTTAGCCTTTATGGACCGATTTTGGATTCAAGTTTTGCTAGTTTTGGAGATTCTTGTTTCTTGTTGGGATGATGAATCATGGTTCCACTCACTATTTATTTTGAGCTTATTATATGGGTTCCCTATGTGTTGAGGGTTTCTGGTTTGGGTTGGGAGTTCCTAGTGGATGTGCTGGTTGGTCTATATGAAGAGTTCACGGGTTAATTTGTGTTAGTTTCCCTTTTGGGTGTTTTGGTTCCTGTCAGGTTCTTGTGGTGGGGAGAACCCTCCTCTTTTCCTCATAATTATTCTAGTTGTGGTTTCTCTTAGATCTGGTCAGGTGTGACTGGTAGAGTGAAAGGTCACACTGAGTTCATGGTTTCATTTTCCTTTCTTTAGTTTTGAGATCAAGTTTGATTCCTCATTTTTATGGGTGAATTTTTGGGGGAAGAAAGTATTTTTAGTGGGGAGAATTTTCAAAACCCAACCATAGTTTATCCTTATTTTTATTATTTTCCTTGAATTGGATCTTTGGGTCAAGGTTTGGGATGAGTTCCCGATTAAAATTTTTGATTTTTGGAGTTATCAGGGAGGTTTTGGCTTGGTGTATGGTTTGAGCACAGTTTGGACCAAACCATGTGAGGTCTAGTAGTAACTGTGTTCCCTTCTTTTGTTGGAGCACGAATTTCCAATGGTCATAGAAAACCATGTGAAAAGTGTGAGAGATGGATCTGTCAAATGACATAGTTGTGTAGAATAGTTGGCGCGTGGTTTTTCAAACTATGTGGTCAGCCCGTGCAAGGGTCCCTTCCCTCCATTAGGTGGTTCATGGTTGGTGCATGGTCTGGAAGACCGTGTGGCTAAATCATGTGATCATCCCTATGTTTAAAAAAGAAATTAGTCAAATAAAAATAAAATGGGATAAAAATTAAAAAAAAAAATCAAATGTTTTAATATTATTATTATTATTATTATTATAAATATTAATATTATTATAAAGTTTATTATTATTTTTATTGTTAATTTTATTATGTTTAGGTTTTTAATTAATCCCTCAAAGAGGGGTTCCCCCTTACCCTCTCCTCTTACATGACACACCCCACCCCTCCCTTTCCCTGTCTTGTGTGAGACTCCGCCTCTCTTCCATAGTTGTGTGCCCCTTCCTCCATCAAGCTCCCTATCTATGACCATTTTCCCTGATTTCTTCAAGGATCTCTGTCGAATCTTTGAGGTAGGAAGTCTTCTTCATTCCTCCTTCCATTCTAGGAATGTTTATCCTCTCCTCTTCACTATGTCTGGTTCGACCGAACCCTAGGGTTTTGGGTAGATAGTATTTTAATGTTTCTCATGTTTCTAGGGCATGAAGTGTATCTCTCAGGCTGGCATCATGTTTGTTTTAGAATCTTCCACCGAAGGTGAATCATTTTGGACCATTTTGGTATGTTCTCTATCAATTTCATGTAGGTTTTATTCTGCTTTGTTTTTTGACAAATTTAAATTAGGGTTTTTGTGATTTTTGGGTCCCTAATAAATTTGTAGTGTGTCTTAGACCTTGTTTGGATGGATTCTAGCTGACATTATTGAAGACTTATATGCATATGCCTAGGTAGGCATAGATATATATAAGTTCCCCCTTTATATAAATTCACCTATGGAAGGATGAATATATATAATGTGGCTAGGTGTTCTTACATGTATATATAAAAATTAATTTTTTTTGTAAGTGAAAATGGGTATATACATGCATAAGCATATGTGTAATGATCACCTTGTACATATTTTTCCACGAAAATATGTACATAGGGGATAGGTATCCTTGCATATTAGCAAAGGTTCGTATGATTATAAGAGGTAAATGGAAGGTTTGAGTTGTTGTTGTCTTGATAAGCATGCCTTGAGTTTGAGGTAGTTTCCCTATGCTAAGATCTTTAATTTGAATTCCATAATTTCTTGATTGTTTTAAAAGGTATTTTTAATATTAAATAGTATGTATATGATATTCAAAGTGATGGTGTAGCTTGGTGTTGGACTTTACTTTACTTTTCATGTTCACATTCAAATGTGTATTCCTCATTAAAATATGTTTCCAAGCTTATTTTAGAATGATAATCATTTTAAATGCTTAAAAGTGGTTTCTAGAATGGTTTTGGGTTTGAGATGGGTATTTCCAAATATGTTTGGTGTGTGTAAAGTAGTTTTCAAAGTTGACTTGAATGAAGATGGTTTCATGTGTGATTTTAAAAAGGGGGAATTTCATGTTTTTTTAAGTTTGGAAATTGCATGGGTTTTGATTTTAATTCAATTTTAAATGGTGATTTTCATTTCTTAAATGTATTTATTCGATTTAAGCATGATTTGAAACTTGTTTTTAAATTTTTGGTGCCTTGGTTGTTTAATTTGCCTTTTATATGGTTTTGGAATAAAAAGTGTTGGGAAATTGTTCTTTCCAAAGTTAAATTATTCCTATTAAAATATTGAGGCATGTTTGGAACCTTGAGAATGTTTTATGGAAGGTAAAACAACTCTTGAGTAATTCCCCATTATTTTATAAATATGATGTGTATGTTAAATGATTGATTTGTGATATATGCCCAGTGAAGAGGATTGTGCATTATTTTGTGACTTGAAAAGGGGGATGTGCTAAAGAAGGGGGATTAGTGGTCAGTGGTTGGATGATTTTTTGGGTAAAGAAAATGATATGTGCATATATATTTTCTTGATAAAAACTCACCGCCATTTGAAATTGAGTGCATGGGAAACTCAGGTATCTAAGTGGAAAACCTAGTACTAGTACACTAGTTGATTCAGAAGGTATGAGGCCTAGATTCTTCAAGAAATATTGATGCTACAACACTAACTAAAGATGTGATATGATCAGATACCACTATACCTTGGGATTGTATCCCCTATAGTGGCTCTTTTATGTAAACATTGTTGGTTTTTTCTTATGATATAGAGACCACTAGACCTTGGTATGTGTTCCCCTCTAGTGAATTGTACACAAGAATGTTGTTGGTTTTGGTTTGAGTATTTTGATCACCATGGTATGAGGTTCATAGTGTCCCACTTGTTCTATTTACCTATATGGATTTCCCATGGTGCTCGCTTGTGACATGGTTCTTTATGATTCGGTGTTCAATGTCGGTATGCGGTGGACCTTGTGTACATGGTAATTTTAAAGTAAGTTTCTTTTGAGAAAGTATTCCCCTAAAAGTGTTTTCCTAAAAATGTTTTCCTGATAAATTTTTATTTAAAAATGTTTCCAAGATTCTTAGGGATTTCCCATGGTTCTTGTGATGTGAATTCTCTTTTATTTTCTTCATGATTATTTTCTATTTCATGAAAATTGTGTTTTAATCTAAATTTTTTGCATCTCATTTTTAAATTTCTATGAATTCTTGGAAAATATTTTAGAAATTTTATAGAAAGAAAATGGTTTTTCTTGAAAAATGAAGATTGTTACTTTAATTTGAAAATAATGGAAAACCTTAATTTTATATGGTTGTTTTTTCAAACTGGAATGACTTGGTATTCTTTTTAAAGTTATGGTATATAGGATAGTTTATTCAGGAATGCCCACTAATTTTTAATACTAAATATTATAGTTACATTTTTTTAGCTTCTAGTGCTACTTTTATCTTGGATTCAGTCTCTATGGGGTGTTGTTGTTTAGTGTTAAGAGGTGACTTGTAGATTCATGTGAAGGTATGTGCAATTTTATTTATATCCACTACTAGTGTTTGTATTTTTATTGCATAGTTTTTTCCCTTTTTTATGGTCCAAAGAATTCCCAATTTTTTTATAATGATGATCAGAACTAGTTTTCATCCCATGAAGATTAGTAAGGCCTCTCGGGCCTTGTTGTGGGCTAGCTCAGGTGATCGGTTCAGAGTTGACCTGGGTTGGTTCGTGACACCCTTTGAGTTTGTTTCCAAGAAGAATATATAGGTTTCTACCCACTAATTTAAACTATCTTGAGGATATATCTTGAATATAAATGTATCATGTTCCTAGGAAACATGACTTCCAGTAATTAAGCATTGACTTGATTTTGATTCAGTTATTATTTTCCATGATATTTTCACTATGAAAAATTCTATGAATACATTTCATTATTAGTTTATGGATTATATAGAATGAGTGTTAAGTTATTTACCTTGTCATATTATTTATGCACTTCCTTATTATTTTATTGATTATATGGCATGTGTGTTCAGTTATCACCTTTCCATACTGATTATGCTTATTGATTCATTATTTCTTCTTTTTTACTTAACCCTTACTGGTCATTTAAGCTCACCCTTATTTTGTTTCCTTTCACTGGGAATCCAATAGGTGAACTAAGAAAGATATGAAATGATACTCTATATGGGAATAAATTTATCCTCAAAAGAAAAAAATTATGTCCGAATTAGTTTATTCATTTGTAAAATAAGACTCATATATGTATCTGGGTTACCAATACTACTAAATTTATCAGTCTTTCTGGTTGTATTTACTTGTAACCATGCCAATGTAATGGTGGTAGACAATGGATCCAGGATTTCTAGGGTTGGGTCGCTACAATTGGTATCATAGGAAGTTTAGTCGCAACCTTGGGAACTAGATTTGGGAAAAAATAGATTAGTGAACATAACACTAAGATAGACTTTGAGGATTAGAATTATAGCACATATGTCTTCATTAACATAATATTTATGGATAACAACACAATATTATGAGATTAAGTTTTATTATAAGTTATAATTCTTAAAAATATCTTTTTAGTTTTTATGTGATGAAATCTTACCAAGAATAAGCATATGTTTTAAGAAATTTCGGGAAATTGCACTAATTAGTATAATATTTATTTTATGGGAAAAATATATTTAAGGAATAATGACCATATATTTTAGAGAAATTATTTTAAATTTATTGATAGACTTTAGTGTTATTATGATCATTAATGACATTTTAATAACAGTCAAATTAGATTATTAGGCTTTGAAAAAAAATAGGTTGTATTTAAAAACATAGTAAATAGGTTATGTAATGATTAATTTCATTTCAAGAATAACTACCATAATTGTTGGAAATGTTATAGGAATTATATCAATATGGTTTTAGGAAAGGAAAAAATGTATTCCAAATGATAACCCATCATGTTTGGAAAGTCCGTGACACTTGAACCTATGACCGAAGGATGATAAGGGTTTAAAGTCAACAACTGACCTACTCAATGTCCTATTTAATATGTCGTTGTTTTTAGTTAAAAAATTGAATAATAAATTTTAATGATGAACCTATAGAGTTAATTTTTAGGTTTGCTTATTAATGTATTAACCATATTATCTTTGGATAATAGTTAGACACAAATGGAAAGACTTGTCACTCTTTTATGGGACTTAAGGTCCATTAAACATGCATTTTCATGATACAGGAATCAAAGTTATTTTTTGGATATCTATTTATTGAAGTAAGGGATGAATTAGAATTTGACCAAAGCATAAAAAAGGATTAAAATTCTGTTAACAGAAATATTTCAAGTAATTATATTTCCTGATATTCTTAGGCATTAAAATAATAACCCAATATTAGAAAAATGATATAGAAATAAATATTTTTCCTAATACCTTATTTTTTGTTGAACCAAAGGTCTTTTATATCATCATAGATTTATGGATTTTAATCCCTCAATATTCTATTGATCATTCAATTGTTTGTAATCGATGACCTCAATAATTCCCTATAAATAATTATATTTTTACTCTAATTTCATATCTTCAATTGCCATTAATTTTCTCTTTCATAAAAACCTAGTAATATGTTATTCAATATGACCTCAGTACTTTATATTCTCTCATTTCAAGAGAATGTTTTACCAACCCTTCTCATGATGTGGGATTTTAATAAAGGAATTTTCAACTATCAAAAAAATTATTTTCAAGATCAAGTTTAAAATGTGAGGACATAATTTATTTAAGGTGGGATGAATGCAACACCCCAAAAGTTCTAAAAGGGTAACTTTTGTTCGATAGCATTTATGAAACACAACACCAAAAATAGAAAGTATTATAACCTATTAATAATTTATGGTATATTTAATATTTTAAATAAATTTAATATATTCTATATCTTTTAATGAACACAATACTTATTTACCTTTCATCACACACAAAAAATAATTTCTATGATAGCTTGCATTGCACATAAGATTGAGTCTTACTGAACAAAAATATGTTATTAAAAAAATATTATTTAATATAATAAGATATAATATAGTTGTTAAATTAGTGGTTATGAATAGTATTAACTAACTTATGAAAATATATGGTTTATAAAAATATGAAATCAATTCATAGGTTACCAATTAATTAAAAATGAATATAAAAACCAATTGAATTTAAAGAAAATGTTTTTATACTCACAAAGGTGCTTTATCCTAATAAATTAAATTAATTACTATTATTGAATGATATTAATAAAATATATATACTATATATTCAATAAAATATTTTTTATATTCATACAATATACTTTATAAGCATAAGATAAGAATAAATCTTTTTTAGGCTTAAAAATTGTATAATTCTAAAAAGGTAATTTTGTCACCTTTTAATGGTGCACCAGTTTTAAAATAGAATTTTAACACTTCTATAAATTTTATATTTTAAAATAAAATTAATTTTTTAAATAGTAACTTAAAAATTATCTTAGGTTTAATTTTTTGTATTTTTCTTTGAAGTTTCATTTTTTGATGAATATTGAAAAATACTGAATTTTAGTTAAAAAATGCTTTTTCGTGTAAATAATTTATCGTGTTAAATTATAATTTAAATTTAAATTTAATAATTTCAATTATACATCAATTAATAAAATATATTTCATTTGAATCAATTTCACATTGATATTGGTTACAAAAACATTTCAAAATTTTGAACATTTTACTTTAAAAACCCGTTTTGTCGTCCTGTCTGTGGAATTAATTTTAAATTAATTTCTTAAACTTGTGTGATTTTAATTTGAAAAAATGGATTCCATATTTTTAATAATTATAATTTATAATTTATAATAAGTTAAACTTATTTTTTTACTAAAAATATTAGTGAAAGTGATTAAAATTAATTATTGTAATTAAGAGAAAAAATAGCATAACAAGGGACTAAACCTTAAACTTAAGGGCCAAAATTACCTAAAAACATGTCAAAAAACTATTTTATGTACATATTTTGACAATATCATCCATTTTATAGAATATATTTTATTATGGTAGCAACTTTAAATGGAAAAAATGTGGGTGGAATTCCCTCTTTTAAAAATTTATAAGAATGTCACTCCTCCACCACTATAAAAAGGCACTCACCCTCACACTTATTCACACCTATAAAGAAATTTTATTTTCAAATATATACCCAAATAAGCTCCAAAATTATCTCCTCTAATCCTAGAATCCACACTTTGGTCATAAATCAAACCAATTAAGTCTTTTTGTATAAACCAAATGGAGTTACCCGGATAAGAGGTAACTCTCATCAACGATCATTTTTGTTTCATTTACTTATCCAACCATTAAATTATATTTATATCATGATTATATAATAAAATAAGTATATTAAATATATAGATATTTTTTTATTCTAATATTTATATCTACACTTTCTCACACATCTATCAAATGGGATACACAATCATCGTTCGTGTGTACGGTGGACTACCGTCTTGCAAACCGATGTCGTTTGTTCTTCCATTTACCACATTTAAAGGTTGTAAATGAAGAAGGATTTATATTTTATATACTATATATATAATTTTTTTAATTTTTTTATTCTTATTTATTTCTTTTATAACACATACCTTCATGTTTTCCATTTTGTGGGAATATGATAACATCGTTTGTGGACGTGTGGACTATCGCCTCCTCAAAGCGATGTGATTCGGTCACGCTATACATGGAATGTATAAAGGATTATTTTAATTGATATATTTAATATATATTATAAAATTATTATACATGAAATATAATATACATATATACTATTTAGTTTTCATTATTTTAATATGAAAAGAAAATGAAAATAGTGTACACGCGTAAGTACGGTCTACCGTCTCCATGAACGATGCATTTCATTTCCTATATCCAAATATTATGGATTATTATAAACACATATATAATGAATATATATTATTTATACATCATTTTTTACATCTGTTATATGATTAAATCATTATATATGTAAGAAGAATAAAAACAAGTCAAAACATACTCGAAAAACTTTGCAATTAACAGCCGAAATAGTGAAATTAATGAAAGTTTATTAACAAATGGGTAATAATATATTATAATAAGATCACATATTATATTATAAATATGATTATGGTTATTTTATAAGTTAGTTACATGCTTAAAACCCTTATACATTAGGTTAAATTCCATTCACCGAAAAAGAAACGTAAGGTAAGGGACTTCGTCTCAATTTCCATTCTTTGAGGCATACTTTATCATTGTACACCTAATTTATTATATATGGTGTAAATACTAAAAAATTTATATGTAATATCCTATATACATCATTATTCATGGTATTTTTAGTTTTAATTTTAATCATTTAATCTAAGGGGATTTGAACTTAAAATTATCTAGTGGAAAATAAACTTCATAACTGAATTCCTTTTTCATTGGGTTATATTACTTTCTCATTATCAGTAATATTATATGATTGTGTTTATAATTACTTTGACTATATATTGATTTATTTCCATTTATTATATTTGGATTTATATTTTATTCACATAATTAATTCATTGATCAATTCTCACTTCAACATTACGATCATTTTAAGGGTTTATTTCAAAATCTCATTCTAATCGAGATTGCCTATTCAAGAAATTAAATTAAAGAATTTAAATGATAATTTTAAATGAACCATTTTATTTTCTTCTTCTTCTTTGGTTATTCATGACCTTTTTCATGTAATAGTACCATTTATCTACTCTTTGGTGCTCAAAATGTTTTAAAAAAAATTATGAAAAGCCTATTTCATTTCTCTCTTTAGTCAGAGAACCTATTTTCTTATAAAAACCCTATTTTATAAAAAATGTTTTCCAAAATGTTTTAACCTTTACAAAAATTATTTATTAAATACATTTTTACCCTTTTTGTCTTTTAAAAAAATCAAAATAATCTTATTATTAATTTCCGGAAAAGGAACTTTTCTTACCTTTTTACCTTGTAAAATGAATATTTTTTACCTTGTACGGCTTGTATAGAATTACCCGCCATAATTTATTTGAAGCTTCCTTTGAAATACTTAAAGGTTAATTTTTAAAGAAAGTATTTTTTAAAAGTTATTTTCAAAGAAAATAATTTCAAAAAAATCAAAATCAAAATGATATTTTTCTCAATAATGTTTTAAAAATATCTTCTTATAGTATTTCCATTCATAGATAATAAAAACCCTTTATTTTTACTCCACTTTGGAAATATTGTATTGATTTAATCATTATTATTCTTCTGGATGGTTTTTTATTGATTTGTACAAGGATATTATTAGCATTCAATTCCTTGATTCATTTTTTATTCCCATTGAAATATTCACTTTCCTATGATCATTGGACATTGAATTTCCATTGATTATCTATATAATTTATCATGGATATGTTTATTTCCTAAAACATATACCATTTTTACATACGGTAATTACTTTGATATTTATTTTATTATTTGGGAAAATATTGATAAATCGGTATTCTTAACTCAATACAGATATTTGATAAGGTATTTTGTTCATTAATTAAATTGATATATTTGGAATGCTTTAGAAATGCATTACACGGGTTGGGGATTATTGTAAATAATCCCATTGATGCATTGGTAGTCTCATGAGATAAAATTAGTTGGAGAAAAATCCTTTGAGTTTGTTTCTAAGTAGAATAGATGGGTTTATACCCACATGTTTAAACTATCTTGAGGATAGATATTGATATTAAAGGTGTCATGTGCCTGGGAAACATGACATATAATAATTAAAAATTTCCTTCATTTTTATTTATTTATTATTATCCATGATATTTTCACTATGAAAAAATCTATGGATGCATTTGGTTCTCAGTTTATTGATTATATGTAATGTGTGTGTTCAGTTATGTACATTTCCATACTAATTATGCCTTATCCAGTTATTTCAAATGGAATGTGTGTTCAGTTATTTAACTTTCCATAATTTTAATTTGCTTTATTCTCAATTTATTAATTATATGGAATGTGTGTTTAGTTATCACCTTTCCATATTGATTATTCTCATTGATTTATTATTTATTCCATTATATAAAAACCTTACTAAGAATTTGAGCTCACCCTTGTTTTTTCTATTACCTATGAATACAATAAGTATACTAAGAAAGTTATTCAAGGATATTCTAAGTTGGAATAAGTTTATTCTCAAAGAAAAAAATTATGTTGTAATTAGTCTATTATGTTATAAAATAAGACTCATGTATGTATCTTGTTTACTAATAATACAAAACGGATCATTCCTTTGGACTAAATTTCCTTGTAATCATGATAATGTAATGGTAATAGATGTTATCTTTGAGATTTCTGGGTTTGGGTCACCATAATAGGGGTGTTACTTAACATAAAATAAGAAATAGGAAAGTTCCCTTAAATTGTGTTCACTTAAAGAATAAAATTGAAAAGGGAACTTAAAACATGTATTTAACCCAAAAACATTAAGGTATAGTAAAATAGGTATATATTTATGGAACATATATACATAATATGGATTAAATTAATGATAATAAGATAGATATATGGAGAGAATAGGAAGAATAATGCATAACCCAAAAGTAATGAAGTGACTCAGAAGATCTCTTACCTATGGATCTAATTTGTTATGCATGTTTTCTTAACATCATGAAAAATAAAATTATTTTTATTAAAAATTTCTTAAGAAAATGTTTAATCTATATTTTATTTTCTAAGTTCTATTTATTATCATGTGTTATTCATTTATTAAATAGTTTTCACTTATGTTAGTTACCTGAGGTGGTTCAGTCAATTTCTCTAAAAGATTATTGGTACTTTATGGTGGTAAATTTTGTTTCAAAATAGCTTAATAATATCTATAATTATATGTTTTTATGTTTTTTATTATTTCATTAACAAAAAATTATATATTTTAATAGGTTTTCCCAAAATGGAATCATATTAAAAAAGTTACCTCGATATGTTCATTTTAGGCGGTTAAATTTACTTTGACCATTTATTGTTAATATCACTTATAAAATGTCCAATATTATAATTATATATTATTAAAAAAATTATAAGTATCATTTTTAAAAGTTAAATATATTTTTATATTCATCCATGCTAGCCAGAGATGGAAAATGTAATATGTCGTTTACGTGGAGGTGGTAATATGCAGGTGAACATAGAAGACACTTCCATTTTCCATAAAACAAGATGGGTATAAAATGGATATTATATTATTATAATAAAATTTAATTATATTAATAATACTTAGGTTAATATACTTGCATGGATAGAATAGATCTGAGGGGGTAGAATAAGAAACAAATTAAGAGAGCTTAGTTGAGATCATTACTGCTCCCTTTAGATGTTCTCCATTAGGTAACACCTTTAGGATCCTTAGCCTAGTATTTTGGAAATAAAATGTATTCTTATATGTGGGGTGATAGTGTCAGAGATAGTAGGCTGTATTTTTAATTTATATAAATCATTATAATAAGTGTGTAAATGGGGTGGTGAAGGGTGGTATTTATAAATGAGATGAGTGAGATTTGTATAATAATATAAAAGGGAAAGTCTCTATTCAAGGAAACTGGATTCAATAATGGAAAATAATGGATTTGGGGGAGGGGTAAAGTTGAACATCTATCAACCATTTATTTTAACACATTTTTTAAGGCTTTTACTCTTAGATTTTTCACATTTACCATTTTTGATTTTACCACGGTAACTACATTTTTACCTAACTAATTTATTTTTTATACATAAAAATAAACTGGATATAATTAAATAATTTAGACCAACATATTATAAATATAAATACATTTTATTTAATTAAATTTTAATAAGTTATAAAAATTAACTCTAAAATAATAAATCTATAAGGCATAAATTTTTTTTGGAAAAATATATTCTTGAGCATAAAAAAGTGTTGGGGATAAAATCATGAATAATGTTGATTTCCATAAAATTAATTATTTTATTAATAATTAAATTAGGGTTATGTGTCATTAAAATCAATTTAATATAAAATTATACCTTGTAAATATTTAATTAAAATAAAATATGAAAAATAATTTTTATCCGAATAAAAGATTGGTTGTGTTTGAAAATATAAAACATGGGTTTTATAAATTCAAAATGGTATTTTTAAATGTACCATTTTAATTTATTAAATATATTTTTGGTATAATAAAAATATTTATATGTTTTTATGTAATAATTACTTCATGATAAAATTTTAAACACTATAGTATTAGTAAAAACGGTATTATTCACTATTAACTTTAAAACTAATTATTTTAGAAAAATTAAAAAAAATTATCCTAAGATAATGTTGATATATTGAATTCAAAAATGAATTTCATTTTATTAGATTCAATTTATATGAGTGATAAAAATTATTTTTAAGTATAAGTTCTTAATAAAACAATCTTCTGAAAAAAAATGTATTATAAATAATCAAATGAATTTTTTATTATTACTATACCATAAGTTAGTTTTATATTATAATATTCTAGATAATATACCAATGAACATATTATTTTCATGAATTAAGGACAAAATGTTTTTATTTTTTATAATCTATATTGCTTAATATGACACACATATATATTCATAAGGGAAATTTATATATATAACTTCTTGGTTATTACATCCTTCCCCCTTAATAAATTTCACCCTTGAAATTTCACTTTATACACTAAAGTGAAAAAAATAAGGCTAATTTTATTCCATTATCTCTTCAAGTTCCCATGTTTCATCTTCATACTTATGTTTTTTACAAATTACTTTGAAAGGTGAGTTTTCTTGTTGTGTAAAACTTTGTCTCTTTGGTCCAAGATTATTACCAGCTACTTTATATAATAAATATTATTCTCTAATTATACCTAATTTTTATTTAGTACCTATTATTGATTGGGTATGTACTTACTTAATAAGGATATAAGAAATTCATAATGTACTTTAAACAAGTTTGGGGTTATGGCTAATATAAATTCCATTACTCCGATACGATCAGTAATATCAAAGGGGTCAATCTATCTAGGATTTATCTTCCCTTACTTCCCAAACCTCATAAATATATTAAATGGATATATATAAAGGATAAATTTATCACTATCTTTAAACTCCATGTCTCATCAATTTTTCTTAGCATAGCTTTTTTATTGACTCTATTTCATTCTAATATATTATTGAATGGTTTTACCTTCTATTCCATTTCATCAACCAGATCTGGTCTCAATAGTTTACATTCACCAACCCTATCCCAACATGTGGGAATTAATTATTTTTTTCTTATAAAGGTCTTCATATGGGTCCATTTATGTTTAATTCATGTTTAATATTTTTCTAGAACATTGAGGTTAACCTCATATCTCAATCAAATACAATCGATAGTGGTGTTATATGCAACCTCACCACTTCTCTAATGTATATCCTTGTAAAGTGATTGAGTGATAAGTCCCATTGAATGGAAATAAACTAAGTTTTATTTGTATTGTTTTCCACCACAATACATATGATATTATTCTATTTTTATGTCTTTGTAAGACCCACGATAAAGTCCATAGTGATGTTCTCCCATTTCTATGTGGTCATGAGTAATGGTTGCATCATCCCTTTGGAAGTTTTCATCTCTACCTTCACTTACTAAAACACTAGGCATATTGATGTATATTTTGAAATATATTTATTTATATTATCCTACCAATAGTATTATTAAAGATCTGTATACATATTTTTTATCCTTGGGTGGATGAAGAATATTGATTTATGAGCATCATTCAGAAGATCCTCCTTTATCATTGGTTATAATAGAATTTATATTTATTTTACAAATCACTCATTTCTCATCAATGTTGAACTCTGAGGATTTTTATTTTCTAACAATATTTACCTTCTTCTATATCTCAACAATATTACATTGATCTTTCTTAATTTTTTCTATATGGGATGGTGGAGAAATTATTTAAGAGGGACGATATGATATTCCTTCATTTATGAATCCCATGTCCATCCTTTTAATGTTTAAGAAGATTGGATACATCTCAATACTCATCATAGATAAGGATGAAGGATATTTTCTACATAGAGCATCTTCTACTTTATTCACCTTTCTATGATAGTAGTGGATTGAGGATTCCAGATCCTTGATCAAACCTAACCATCATCATTGGTGAATATTTAGATCTATATGTGTGAATATATATTTTAGGCTCTTTTGGTCTATATATATATTATACTTCTCTCTATAGAGATAATTAATCCAAATATTCAATACAAAGGTTACTGAAGCCAACTTCTAGTCATGCATCAGACATTTTTTTCTACACACAGTCAACTATCTTATAGTAAGGGCTTCCACTTTATCATTATGAATGATTAAAAAACTCAAATCCTTGTTTTAATCATCACTATAAATCACAAATACTTCTCTATATGTGGGAAGTGTGAGTATAGGTTTAGTGGTTAGACTCTTCTTCAGCTCGAGGATGTTATCTTCATATTCATCGATCCATGCTTATTTCACTCCCTTCTAAGTCATCTTGGTCAGTGGGTTTGAAAATATTGATAATTTTATAATAACTCAATGATAATACCTATCTAATGTAAAGAAACTATGATATCTACTATAGAATTAATTGTACCATTCATCAATAACCTTAAACTTTAAAAGATCTATATATGTCCTCTTACTCAGGATAACATTCCCCAATAATGATACTTTCTCTATATAAAACTCACCTTTCCTAAATTTTTCATATAACTTCTCCCTCTTCAATGTCATTAGAACAATATTTAAATTTACATCATGTTTATTCTTGATTTTGGAGTATATAAGAATATCATTTATAAATAATACCATGAATTTATCAATGTAATTTATTAAGACTCTATTAATTATGTCTGTGAATATTTTTAGAGAATTCGTGAGTTTGAATGGAATGAATATGTATTCATAGTTCTCATACCTTGTACAAAATGATGTATTGGGAATACCCTCCTTCTTCACCATAAATTGGTGATATCCTAATGAAATATCTACTTTGTAAAAGTATTGAGTCTCACATATCATATTGAAAAAGTCATCAATACATAATATGGGATACTTGTTATTTATCATGGTTTTTTTGAGTTAAAAATAATCAATACAGAGACAAATCATACCATCTTTCTTGTAAAAATAGAACTAGTTCACTCTATAGTGAAGCACTCAGACATATGAAACCCTTTTTCCATACTCTCTTATAGTTACTTCTTCATCTCTTTTAGTTTAATGGGGTTTATTTTATAAGGATTCATGGATATAAATAGTGATCCATGAAAGGTAATATTCCTCAAATCCTTATATACATGATATATATATAGCATGAAAATTATATTTTACATTAAAGGGTTTATTATTTTATGTAATATTTGATATAGAAAGATGAAAAAAATTTATCATAATTTTTTATCAAATTGGTAGTCATTTAAGAACTCGTTTCATAATATGAAACATTTGGGAGTTTTTATTTATGAATATTATGAATGTACTAGTTGAAGTATTAACTCATGCGTTGAAACACATGAGTTAATTCATACACTGTCGAAGATATTACTCAATGGATTTATAAACCCTACTTCCATATCATGGATAGTGTGTGTTATTATTATTTTTCATAGCTAAAAATCCTTGTACCTATATCTTTATTCATCTTCTTCCTTTTCATACTGAGATGCTATCACATCATGGATGAAGAACAGATCCCTTTCGTATGATGAGAGATTAATCACAACCCATAGATACACTATAGAGTTGGGAAACCTTTTTTTCCACTTTATGATCTTTATCAAACTCATATAAAGATGATGATGATGTGGTCATATTATCAGTGAAATGTTCACCATGTCTACATTATTCTTCATTTCAGTATTTTATGTGAAGGTTTCACATTATCTTGTATGTTGATCCTTAGAAAATGTTTCTATTTACTTCCACTGCTTTTGATAAATGTTATTAGAAACATTCAAAACCCTTCAATGGTATAAGAGGATCCATTCTTAAGATTTATGAAATAATTCTTGAAATGAAAAAGAAATCATAAAAATGGAGTAGTGATTTTTAGTTCTTTTGAAAATCTAGAAAATAGATTTTACCCTTATGTAATTGAGCTACATAAATGTAATCACAACCTTACCCTTATGAAAATGGTATTTATAAGGGTAGATGTGTAAAGGTAACATGTGTGTTAAATTTACATAAAGAGTTTCACATAATGGTAAATATGATTTTACCCTTATGTATAAAGGTAATAAGCAGCTTACCCTTACGCAAAATAGGGTTGTGTAAAGATAGATGTGTATTAAAATTGGTATTATAAAGGTAATTAGATGCTCTACCATTATTCATAAGGGTGATGAATAAAGTTAAATGGACACTTTCCTTTATGTGAGCCACTACATAAGGGTTTTTTTTAATGGTATTAACTTTATGTGAGGCCCTACATAAGGGTATTACCCTTACACAACACACTATGTAAAGGTAACAGTATGTTTTAAATGCTCACATAAAGGTAAATATTTTCTTAGCCTTATGATATTTGTAAATTTATAAAGGTAACAAATAATTTACCCATACACAACAGTTCCAAGATTCCATGTAAAAGTAAAACTCAATGCACCCTTATATAGTACCGATTACGTTAGGGTAAGAACTAACTTGCCTTTACGTAATGGATCCAAAAATGGTTTTCCCTTACACGGAGTGTCTATGTTTTGGTAGGTGAGCTTAACTTTACATAAGAATGGGTTTTTACGTATGGGTAAGGATATAATTTGTTAAAAAATTATTTTTAACATATTAAATTATTTTGATGGTTTATAAAATATTTATAAATCATTATAAAATTTATTTTGGGATACTTTAATTTATAAAATTTTTATAAATTAATTAATTAATTATAAATGGTTTATAATTAAATTAATTAAATTTTTATGAAAAATTTTATTCCCAAATATCAAATTTCATTATTTAAAATACTTTTTAAATAATTATATGGAAATTCTTATGTTATAGAAAAAAAAATATTTAGAAATTATAAGAAACAATTTATAAAGAGTTATAAATTAATAAATATGGACAAGACATAAAATTTTAATGGTTAAATTATGGATTTTTCATAATTAATTATTTAAAATTATTTAAAATTAAAAGGATCCTTATTTTGATATTATTTAATCCACATCAAAAGTTTGTTTATGATTGAAATGATCAAGGTTCAAATGATAATAAAGTATGTGATATTTAGATTATGTAAAATGTTTAAATAATATAAATTAAATTATAAATTGTTTGTAATTCACAGAATATCGTATATTTAAAATTTAAATTATATATAATGTTCGATATAAAAGAGTTCATATTTTATTGAATATAAAAGATTTTATATTCAAAATTATGTAATATCCAAAATTTAAAGCTAAAAATTACAAAAGGGTTTATAATTAGCTTTGATTTTTGAATTTTCCATAAATATTTATCTCAAATTTAAATATTTTAATTTTACATTTATTTAAAGTTTATTCCCAATTTTACTCATAATTATATATTTTTTATATTATAAATATATTTATGACATAATTTATATAATAAATTTCTTATACGATAGAGCCTTTCATTAACTTTCTATAATTAACTCCATAATGATTTTAGTTTTTCATCTACCTTGACCTCAGTTTATAATTGAAGTTATTATCTTGAATTTAGTTGTTAAATATAGTTTTTGAATATTAGGCTTATGATTTATGATGAATCTAATTCTATCTTGAGTAAAGTATCCATGAGTAGCAGGACTTGCAGTCACACTACCTACCTACCTGGAGGTTTATGCTATATCTAGGCTGGTGAATGGGGTTGTTTATCTATTACTTCAAGATTACTCATTATGATAACTTTGTGCCTTTAGATGAATTTTTCATATACGTTATCCATATGATACATTTGTATATGTATTAATATTTCTAAATTCTATTTTTGGGTAACACAAACTTATGGGTAGTGTAAAGAGTTGCACATCAATATGGTTTGAAAATATTGGTTTGGTAGAGGGAATATGATTCCAAATTAAAATAATCTAATCATTCATATATAAAAGGGAATAAAATGAGATAATTTGGTGAGATTAAAATCCCATTCAAATTATAAGTTTGAGATTCCTTATAAAAAAACACATATCAAGACCTCAATCATCCAACTGGGTAGGTAATTCCAAATCGGGGTTCCAATGGATTATCTTGTGTATGTAAAGTAAGGATATGTGACACTTGATCATCCTTGGGTAAGTCATACCAAAGTTGTGTGCTCTTGGGTTGACCATTGTTAGCTTGTTCTTAGAACTTATTTTGTGTTACACTAGCTAAGATGTCCTAATAGGAATAGGTTATCATAATAATAGAGTTGAGTTTATCAATATTATGTATTAGAAAAATGGTTGTATTCTCAATTATTCAAGAGTCATATATGATATTATTGGGATTATTCACTACCTAAATAACTATGTGGTGAGATAAATGAAAAATTGGAAAAATTTATTTGTAAAATATGGATATAGTCCCACTAATGGATTTGATGGAAATTTTAAAAGAGGTCGTCATTTTAGTGGGATCCCATTTAATAAAAGTCTTTATTAAATGGTTAATAATACATGATAATCATATAATAAATGAATCTATTGTATATAATATCATTATCATCATCATCTCTCAAAACTTTTTAATAAGTCCTTGATAAAGATAAACTTAATGTGTGTTACACCTATAACTAGTAACTTAATAAAAGTTATTAAGAAATATTAGTAATTTAAGAAAATTTCTTATGGAAAATTCTATATGTTATAAAATTTCATTCCTTTGTAACCAAAGTGTTGATGTTGTTCAACAAGTGAATCTAAATGAATATGGAAGTATAAAGTTATTAATTTAAGGTTTCAAAGGAATTATATGCAAAATTACCAATGGACTATTAGTCTCCACTCATGTAAACAATATGATTGGGTATGTAAAATATTAAATATGATTGAATATGTTGATTACTCTAGGAGATTAAACATTTCCTTAAATATTTATGGTCATAAAAATAAATTATATTTTTATGATAGGTACATGATATCAACTATGTTATTTAAAAATATGTGTGAATATAAAAAAGGTTATAAGTTGAGAAATAATTGGATCCTAAAGGTTTATCTCAAGTAATGGAGAAAATAGATTCTAAATTTATAACTTGGATACTTTAAGATTGGATGAAGTAGTCATAAGATGTGTATTATCTATTTATTGTATTAGGAATAGCATGTAAACAATATTTTTTTAAATCAAATGAGATGGGTGTTTTTAATACACTTGTTTTATGATTTTTTGAATTCTATAATATGCTTTAAGGGGAGACAAAAAATATCTTTTCTTGGTTAGAGAATTAACCCTATTTTCATCTATGTAAATTTTTCAACAATATGATTGAATTATAAGAATGATTACCTAATATTCTAAATGTTTTGGGAAAATATATGAACTAAAAATATCATGTTTAGGTTATAATATACTATATAGAAATTACAAGTAGGTAAAAGTTAAAAGTGAAATAAGAAAAGTTAGTTTAAAAAGTCCAACATTTTTTCATAAAAAATACAACCAATTTCATTGAAACCTAGGGTTTTCATGAATGATGAATAATAATTACATATGATGGGATTATCCTGAATACCTAAAGGATTTTATTAAAATCCATGGAATGTCCATGCGAGGTATGGATTCTATGGAAATTAATTCTCAGCTTTTGAAGGGTATGTGATACTGAATGTATATTTTAAAAAGTGTTATAAATATGTGGGAGTTAAAAAAGGAATAATTGTTTGATATTATAGTTTACATCCATGAAGAAAAGAGTAGATAAATTTAAATGAAATAGATATTGTCAGTCTCATATGAATCTAAATAAAAGTTGTGTATTTTTATCTCATTTCTCTTATATGATAAGACAAGTTGTTTATCAAAAAAAATTAGAAACAACATGAGATGATTTATTGAATACACATGGTTTATGATTCATCAGATTTATATAACATGTTTTGATAATAATATTTGGATAAAATTGTTTATCTAGGATAAAAGTGTTTATCTAAAAAAATTAAAATATGTAGGAATATGTTCCTACCACCCATCGTTGGTATATTTCAATAAATTATTCATTTAAAATAAAAATGTTTCAAATATATAAAATACTATATATAATATGGAAAAAATGGTCTATTTGTAAAATATTCCTACTAAAATTAAATAAATGTTGTTTTCTAACACAAAATTGTTTTTGTATCTTAGTAAGATATTTTGAAAAAAAAATATAATGTCTAAGAGACTAGTGAGGGTATGTTTGGACTTATATAAGTTAAAAATTAACAGATAAAAGTTAACATTGGTCTTCAGTTTAAGTTTTTTTCCACTTTTATCCTAAAATATTTAGGTCATGTGCTGGTAAATAAAAAATACAATGTGTTTCATTTAGTTACCATTTTAAAAGTGGATATCACTATTATACTATTCTAAAATTTGAATGATTTTTCACTCAATATCATAAAAGATTTTAGGATATGTGATGATAAATATAAATGTAAATAATTACATTTAAATATAATTAAAAGTAAAATACATAATTTCTTGATTGATTATACCAATCAAAATGAAAACAAAAGTATACTTGATATCCAAAAAGAGTTTACCATATAATGGTAAATACATCTATAAAGAGTTAAAATAGTTATTGTGAAAAAAAATTATCACTTTCTCCTCAAATATTTTATAATTTGTAGGTAAATAGAAATGTAAGAGTTAAATTTATTTGTCCTATTAAAGTGATTGTCACTTTATCCGAAAATATTTTTAGGAAGATAGGTAAACAATAATACAAGTAGTTACATTATTTCAGGGACAAAAATTTATGTAATAGGGTTCCAAGAATGATGATGATGGAATTAGAAAGAGTTATAAGTATAAAATAGAAGTTTATATTGTAAAACATTATATGGATAAGTTGAGAAGTTTGAATATGTTCAATAAGTCTAAAAATTTGGAATATGATTCCTAGGTCTCACCATTATTCAAATTTTCTTACTTTAAAGATGTTTATCACTAAAGAGTTTAGTGGGATGGTTTTATCATATGGATACATAGAGATGTATCATGGTCATATAGAAATTTTATGAGGATTATATATGATGTCATGTGTTAAAAAACATATAAAGTGTACAAGACATAAGGCTGGTCTAGAATTTATCATATATAATTTGACAAACCTGTACTTATATTGTTTTTGTTAAATATTCTTTAAAATAATTTGATATTTTTAAATGTATCATATTAATATTCTTAAAGAGTTTAAGAATATTAAAATGTACCATATTAAGGGAAACCTACATTTTATCATTCTTTTACATTGTCTATATATATGTATATATATATATACATTTTATGAAGTGAAAAATGATAATTGACCTCTCAAGTTATGACTTTGAGTTTATCCATAACTGATGCTCTTCATGGACTATTATAGGTTATGATAAAATGTTAAGTTTAGTGTGAGTGGGATTCTAGTATAGAGAAACTGAAAATGATCATGAGGCCACAAAACAATGAATGTGATATTTTTGTGTGTATTGGATGTCCTACTATGGATACCACATGGAGTGTTATACATGTATGTATTTTGTATAATAGGTGTAAATATATCATATTTGAGTCCCCAATACTTGAAGTTGGAGAGATTCCTAGTATGATAACCTTTATATAATGATACCCTAATACATATTTTAACATATGAACTTAGCTAATCAAGGGGTGGTTAGGTGTTTCTCTGATCATTCCGTCACTTGTAGATTGACAAATATGAGATTTGTTCTCTCATGTGATGAGTATGAAATTAGGGACCTCAATTGAGATAGACTGTGGGAGTGTGTAGATGCACCAAGATATTATATATCTATCAAAATAAGATACATTTGATGTGATTGTCAATAAGGATGAATGGAATGTGATATATTCATAAATTGGATCAATCTACACTTAGATAATTGAGAACAAATGAGTTAACCAAGTTGTATAAACATGCTCCATGTCCCAGGTCACTCAATTTCTTATAAAAATTAGAAATATGAGAATGAAAGTTTTCACGTGATATAGACTAGTGGACACAGGTATAGAGATACATTTGTTTAATGGGTATCACATTTGATCCCTTTATATCTTGAGTAGCATTAATTCTTCCCTATAGGTTTCTCTTTTCTTACATATATGGATCTAGAGATTCATATTTATTATCAATTCTATAATGGCATGTAGGGTCACACTTTGTCATTCAATGAATAAGGATTAATTTTTTACTCAAATAGTTACTATAAAATTATTTTATAGTTAGTACAAAAGTTTTTTGGATTGGTAATCATAAGGTATTGTATATGATGTGATACAATATGAAGTTAATTATAGCATTCCAAAAAGTGTTTTTGTAATATATCCAAAAGGAATTTTGGATATGGTTTCACAGGTTATTGTATATGATATAATATAAAGTGGAATTTCATTGAGTATTTTAGTCTTTAGTGCAAGTGGGAGATTTAAAGGTAATATGACTTAAATCCTTATATAAAATTGTGTTATATATATAGCATACAAATTATGTTTTTTATTTAAGAGTTTATTATTTTATATAATATTTGATTCATCAAGTTGATAAATTGTTATCATTTATTTTTCCCATATTGTCTAAGATTTAAGAAACAATTTCATAAGTTGAAATATTTGAGATTTTTATTTATATATATGATACATTTACTTATCAAAACATTATCTCATTCATATAAATGCATGAGTTAATGCATGCATTGTTGATGAGATTCCTCAAGGGTTTTATAAAGAATGATTCTATATTATGGGTACAGTGTGTGGTTATTTTTTCCTATAAAAAACTCCATTTACCCATAGCATTCTTCTTCTTCTTCCTTTCTATAATGAGATGCTAACACATTGTGGAAGAAGAACGGATCCCTCCCATATGATTAGAGATTCATTGTAGCATGTGGATTCACTAGAAAGGTGGTAAGCCTTCATTTTACATATAGTGATATTTATTAAACTCATATGAAGATGAAGATGAAACAGTGGCCTCTTCGGTGTAAGATACACCATATTTATAGTGTTCTTAAATTCAGTATTATATACATAAGTTTCATATTATCTTTCATGGTAATCCTTAAACATGTATTTTATTTTGTTCTATTTATTATGATAAATTTTATTAGATACCTTTAAAAACCTTCAATCCCGGTATAATATCAATAAATGAGTCAACTTATCGATCATGAGGAAGACTATTAAACTCTTTGGGAAATATATTATCATATTCCCCTATAATTACCATGTATTAATGAGTAATTATGACAACCCTGCTTTCTATTACAACTTAAACATGATTTATTACATATAACTTCACTTGATACAACAAAGAAGATCGAGAGGTTTAGTATCTTTTGGGCTTAGGATCATTACATAAAAACTTTAAAATTGAAATACAACATCTTTATTGAAAAACTTCCTTTACATGACCACTACATTCCTTCGTACTTAGCATTGCATGGGATAACCTGAGGACATGCATAAGAAAAGGGTGAGCTATAAAGCCCAGTAAGGGAGTACACAATGAATAACATGAGAAGTTCAATACATGTTAGGCAATAGGAATATCAATAGAGCATAAGAGTAAAATGAACATAAAGGCATGATAAAGCATGATAATCATAACATGGAAATGTGGCAACAACACTTAACATTGAATTAGCATGAGCCAAGGCTCATTGCACATAGAGCATGAGTAAACCCTCATTGCACTTGAAGCACGAGTAAACCCTTGTTGCACTTTAATTGTCATGATTCAACACTCATTGCACATGACGTATCATGATACTATACTTTACCCAATGCATTGGAGCGCTATAAGGGCGCACCCTTCTTAAACATTTCATTTCATGCATAAGTGTGCCACATGGATCATAAAACATGGATTCATAAAACATAATAATTTATTCCAAGATAAAGGAATGTGGAATTAATACATGAAAATTTATAATCAATAAGTAAATGTGTATAAAGGTGAATACCCTTGATGGAGAAATGAGCTTGGTATTCACTACACAATGACATTGGCTTAGAAAATCGGTGCGATTTCGGCAGCGTAACGGCGTGACATAAGAATATAAAAATGGTTGATGAGAGAGAAATGGGTTCCTCATCATATTTACATGTAATGTAAAGTAATTAGGTCATATAGATACATGTTCCAACAATTGAAAATGAATTTAGATTCATGATACAAAAGTATTGCTTGAATGTAAAAGAAGAGAGAGAAGTTCCTTTCGGAATTTCGGCATAGTAACGGGTGTACATGGGAGGCATTTAATGAGAGAGAAAGGGGTCTCCCATCATTCAAACAATAAGAGGGAAGTATGGGGGAGGTGAAAAACCATACCCCAACATTCATAATTGAAATTAAAAGGGCAATACAACTTAAAGAAAATTGACAAAAATGAGAAAGGAAGAAAAAAAACCCTTACTTGGAAGTGTGCTTCCAAAGGCAAGAGAGAGGATTATGATAGGCTTCTTGAGAGATTGGGGCACCTTTAGAGGATTATAGATAGAGTAGGTCAGAGGTTGGACGAATTCCAAGGGCTTGAGTGAGGAGGAAGTGGGAGATTGGGTGGGTTTATATAGGAAAGGTGAGGGAATTCTTTATTATTTAGGTTTGGGACCCCTTATATTAAAATAATCCAAGACACAAACCATCCCATGGTATTTTCCCATGGTTTATGGAAAATGAAATAGGAAAAAAATATTTTACAAGGCCAAGGTCCGAACTTATTAAAAAATTAGGGTTGCTTATGTGGAGGTGAGTCACACTCCCATGGAAATTAATTTAAAAAGGCAAAGTGTTGAATAAGTCTTGAGGGCTCCATTAATACTTTGAAAAGTAAGTCAAAAAAACCCAAAACCTCATTATTTTAATGATAAAACACATATTGGCCGAACATAAGTATAATTGTATTTTATTACATCACCATTGGGTCATTATTATGTCATAAAACACACTATATATTTAAATGGTATTTAATTTTTAACCAAAAATTTGACTGTCTCAGAAAATTATGAAAAATTCACCGTTGGATAATTTCGACGTCCTGATTCCAAAAATAATATTTATTTTATCTAAATAATTTTCTAAATATGTGAATTTTCACTTTTAAAATAAAAATCGACATTTATAAAAAATTCATGGGTTTTGACAGAAATGGCTTTCAAACCTTAATAAAAAATTTTAATTGCATTCATAAAATTATAAGATCATTTATATTTAAAAAAATTTATTTAATATTAATAATAATATTATATTAAAATATTATTTAATTCAAAAATCCTTTAATTTAATAAAATATAATTCTAAATTAAATAATAACTAAAAACACCATTTTGTACTTTAAAAACTAATTACAATGTATCAAAAATGACTAGAAATTATATTCATTATTATATAAAAAAATAATGTACATGAACATGGTGCTACTTATTTGTTACATAACCCCTTAAAATAGTCGCATAAGACCTAAGGGTAAGGTGTGCGATGGTGACAGACTCTTGGGGCGGCTCGGATAACATCGCTCGAGTGGTAATATCTATCAACTTCCACTTTTCCCGTAGACGGTCCCGTTCAAGCTTGACATAATGAAGCTAAGCTTGGGCTTGGTCAAGGGTGAATCCCAAAGACGCCACCTCTTTTCTGAGCTCCGACAAATGGGCTTCCTAAGGGGCAATTCTACTGGATGAGGCCATCGCTTCCTTTGTCTGAGTAGAAATGGGTTCGTTAAAGCCTTATATTTATACTACTCAGATGATCACGGTTCAACGGCTATAAAAGTAATGGTCACAAATCTTAACGTAAAAATAAAGAAGTTTACATCTTATAAAAACATTTTTCATAAAGAAACATTTAACTGGATCAAGAGGGATTTTCCATTAATGAAACTTTGGGTCGTTACAGTAATCCTCTACTTTTTTTCCATAATTTGTGAAAAATATGCTTAATCATAAGGAAATAATATCAATTATTGTGAAAAAGATTCCAAAGTAGATTCATCTTCCTACTTTTAGTTGTATATAATTAGATGATAATTTAGTATATAGAAATCAATTTCTTTCTCATTGTAGTTTATGTAGGATCTATATAGAGAAAGCCAGTCCATTCCAAGTATGGTATCAAATTCCACTAATATAAGTATGATAAGGTTTGTTTGGTGATTCATCCCATAATGTTTTACTAGGGAGGAGTTTTATACTTTAGGTTCAATAATTTCACCACTTGTTGTTTTCACTAATAAATTAACCTCTATGTTTTGTGGTGGTGTTTAAATGGTTTTACTAAAAATTCATGATATGAATTAATGTATACAATTGGAATCAAATAGTACATTTTCTGTTTTGAATTAATAACAAGAATACTTGTCACCACTCCATTATCTTGGTCCACTTTAGTAGTGGTAATAGTTTAAACCCACCCTTTATCTCTTTCCCTTAGAGGTAATTGTCATTGGTTATCTTTAATAATCGTGTTAGACTAGTGTATCCCAATCCTATGATGAAGTTGAGGAAACTTTTGGCACACTATATTGTTCACCAAGCAATAACTCTCATAGTTTTAACCTCCACAGTGAGATCTCTAGGGGTTGCAGGGTGTAGTGCACCCTTGTTTGGAAGTGCAGGGGTCAAAGGCCCCCTATCTAAATTTTTTGAGAACTATAGAAATGTTGAATAATTATTTAATATATGATCTATGAAACTAATAGGTAATTTTAGCATTGTATTATTGGTTAACATAGAACTATAGTATTATATACTTTAGAGACAATAGTATTGTAGCTTTTCGGTCTTCCATCCACTAATTACTATAGCACTATGGACATATTGTGTGGTTGGTGGCATAGTTTCATAATCTTATTTATGATGTCATTAGAGATATGTTTTCTATGTGTGAGTGATACTCTTTGAAATTTCCTTGTAATTGTTATCTCAAGACATAATAATATGTCTACCTCTTTATGGATATAGGATTGTTCCCAAACCATGTGTAAGATCCTAACCTTTTTTGTAGAAATATTGGGTGTTTTTTCAGGTTCTTTTTGGTTTTTATTAAGTGCCTTTGGGTTGGGGTATGACCTAGGGTTTATTTGGGTGAAGTTTATAAGAAATTAAAGAAGGCAGGGGTTGTACACGGTTTGCACACTGTTTGGACAAACAATGCACAATCTAACCATGAGGACAGCGGAGGTCGGAACAGTTGGCACGTGGTTTTTTCTAACCATTCACCATTAAGTCGTGTGGTAATTGGAATACCACATAGTTGGCACATGGTTTGGTCTAACCGTGAAGACTCCCAGTTGAAACTGTGTGTGCGGAGCAGTTTATTCCAAAAATTAGTTTTAAAACCACGCAAACCCCTAAAACCTCTCTAATTCGACCTAGTCTTGGGATTGATAATTTCTAGGTGTTTACAAAGACTTCCAGATGGATTACTAGGTGATCTTAACACCATTATTCGAGATTGAATGTCGGATTAAAGATCTTCTCTCCTCCCAGTAATTGGATTCCATCCCGATGCTTCTCTTATTATTTCTCTTATCTTTTCTATATCTTTTCTTGGAAGATCTCCATTGTTTTATTGGATATAAATCTATGAGTTGAGATCTATATCTAGGATTGTGGATCTAGATCTATATTTTCAAGATATTGATTCCTTTGATCTTAATTCTGGTTTAGGGATTTAGATCCAGAGCTTGATCGATGATGTTCTCCCGCTTAGATTTTGGGGATTTCCATTGGGAAAAACTTCCATCAATAAACCAAGGTAGGTGGTATAAATCAAACTCACGTATTCATGATTTATGATATGTTAATGTGAGTTTATTATTTCAATATTCCCTTGATAAATGATTTCCTAAATTGGAGTAATTAGTAAAGTGGAATTGAATCAAGTTTACCTCGGTGGTTAATTGATAATTGAATCATGGAACAAATGAAGGGGGTTTCCCAAATAGATATTTTGGAGATTTGTTATGGTTTGAGATATTGTATTTGATATATTGAATTGATTGTGTCAAGATAATTAATTGGGGGAATTAATTATGAAATGATGTTTGGCTATGTTAGATAATTTATTGTGAGGATTAATTATGTGCCATGATGTTGAACAAAGATAATTAATTGTGATAATTAATTATGTTCCATGATGTTGACCAAAGATAATTAATTGTGATAATTAATTATAACAATATGAGATTTGAAATGGATGATTAACTGTGAAGAATTAATTATGGAATGAGAATTGTGTCGATTGATTAATTAATTAATTAATTAATGGGTTATGTGCTTAGTTAATTGTTGAGTTAACTAATGACCTTTAAAATGTTTAACTAATAATTGGATTAGTAATTTAATGATGTGAAAAATTCTTATCAATTAATTAATTATTAAATGGATGAGATTTTTGTGGTTCTAGACATAGCGTTCTAGTCCGATTAGATGTTGGGACTTAGACATGATGTTCCTCCCTAATAGTTATCCAAGCTTGAGATTATGGGGTAATAGGAATTATTACCTAAATCGAATGAGAAAATGGGTTCTTGTCATGAAGACCTATACTCAATTAGATTGTGGTTCTAGGCATGACGAACTACACCAAATGAATGATGATAATGAATGATGATTCAACTGAGATTTGGGGTTCTAGGAATGAGGACCTACACCAAATGATTAATGATATTGAATGGTGATTCAAATGGGAAACATGAGTTGAAACTGGGCCTAATGTGATGATTAAAGATTAAATGAAAATGTGATAACTGTTTAAATTATGCATTGTATTTATTGCTTCAGAAAACTGCATGCACTATCTTTTGACTGGACTTGTTTTAGACAATGTTTGTGGTGGCCTACTGAGTTTTACTCACACCCTATTCATACCGCTTGATCGACACCTGAGTAGACATTTTTCTTGTAGGACAGGATAAGGGCAAGGCCTTGGGATAGGTTATAGTTTGGGATTGGAGTAGGGGAGAGGGAAACAGATGTGGTTTGGGACTCGTTTGGGATTTGTTGTGTCTTACTTTTAGTTTCATTGTAAAAACATGACATTGGAATTGTCATAGCATGATTTACCTTTCATATGAGTATTGTATATTCATGTTTTGGTAATCATATTACATAGAATTGTTCTGGTTATGTATACGCTTCCTCACTTGGTAATTGTTGTTTTCTTCCATTGGTGTTTTATTTTGATAAAATATGGTATAGTCTCCCCAAGACTGACTTACCAGACCCTCACTTCTAGTCGGCACCCTCTAGCGTACGGGGAGGCAAACTTTAGGGAATGTGGTCAACCAGCTTGGGGAACCGTTAAGTGGCTCCCGGTTCGGGACATCACATCATGTAAATCCTTGTGTCTTTAACCTTATTCTCAATATTTTTTATTTTCCCTTTTACTCTCATTTCCAAAATAATTCATCATTATTGATTCTAATTTTTCTATAATAAACTATTAGATTATTAAATTTTTCTTCATAGTTTCTATGTTTCTTATAGTTGAAACATTGGATCACTAGTTGAGGATTTATATATACATTTTTTTCCTTCATCCTATTAATAAGATTCTTCTTCTCACTTCTATATTCATTATCTTGATGTCCATTCTTTCCACACTTGAAACATTTACTTTTCTTCTTGAGATAGTTTTCAAAATTATTCTTCCCAAACCTTTTATATGTGGGATGTTGGATCTTCTTTCCACCATGAGATTTATCTGGTGATCTCCCTAAATTAAAATCCATTCTTTTCATCTTATCTCATGTCCCCCGAGACCATTGAGAATCAAAATTTTCCATCTTAACTTTGAGGGAACATCAAAAAAATTATTCATATCTATAGAAATCCTTAATTTCCAAGATCTTAATAGAGTTGGATTTACACCACTAAATAAGGAGTATATTTTACAATCATTGATAATAAAAAAACAAAAGGTGTATCGTATAATCCTTGTAAATTTTTCATCATAAGACCTGATGGAATATTCCCGTATTTTTATAATAGAAAGTAAATACCTATAAATTTTAAGATAAAGAGTGTAAGAAAAATATTTATTGATAAATATCCTCTTGAATTCATCCCACTCCATAGCTTATATGTCTTATTTATGATTTTTATTCTTGATCAGTTTCCAACACTGGTTGACTTCTTCTTCAAGGTGATAAACAGCCAATATGATATTCTCTTCCTTATAGTATTGAAGGATATATAATATCTTCTCAATGGATTTAATCCATTATTCCATAATTATATGTTCAAAAAATACACTAAATTTTGGAGGTCTATGTCACATAATGTACTCAATCATAACTTTCTCCTTCTTAAGATAATGAGGTTGTTCCACATTATTCATGTTATTATTCATAACATGAGTTAGTTATTCTAATACTTCCATGAATTTCTCAACTCTTACTCCCATAATTTTTAATATTTCATTATGGAATTCATCACATTTCTTATTACATGTATTTTTGGAATGGTTCCTCTAATTTCCAATCATTTTATAAAATGAAATAAAGTTAGGGATAAGAGTATTCAAACTAATAAGAATATAAAAGGGAAACTATAAATGTTGACGGAATAACCCATAAATGACATATATACCCTATATTAGGAAGTTATAGGTTTTAATATAGGTTATACATTGTTTATTTCCTATTAATTTACCTAACCTAACATTATATTCAAATCATTCATAATGGTTTGTAAATATCATATTAATTATCCAAAACATACACTCTAGGAGTGACTAGCATTGTGAAATATTAGGCTCGGTCATCATGCATCGAGTGAAGATCGATTTGATACTCAATAGGCCTTTTACTAAGTGATTACCCCTAGGTGAATCTGTTTTAGAGCCACATATACTTTTTAGTATCCAAACATGGATGTAATTTCAAGGAAACCACATATTCCATACTTTACCAAAAATTTAGGATCATTTATTTAAAATAATCCCTAGGGTATTCTCTAACTATTCCTAATTTCCTAAAATAACTTAACCTTACTCTAAAACCAACTATAGAAATTCAATCTTTAAACACATTTTATTTCATGATTTTTAATATAGTTTTCCATCAAATACAATCCAAGGATCTAGAGGTATAGTGTCTTTGGGAGATTATACACATAAATACATCATCTTAATAATGAATTATTTCTTATTTATTAAAAATTACATATAGTAATCCTAAATTATATAAGACTCTTAAAACTTCATGGGATACTCTATGGAAATAAATAAAGGAAAATAGTGATCTAGAAATCCCAATAAGGGAATAATCATAAAAAATTATGATAGAGAGAAAAGACCTATAAGTTAGGAGTCATAACATGATATCATAAATAGAATGTTTATAAGCATGGAAACATGTCATAGGGTAATGATATCATAATTTCATGAAATAAAAAATATGTGGAAACACCATAAAATATGTCATCATAAGCATAAGTCAAGGTCCATTTCCATTAAAACATAACATAGTGTTCTAGGCGAACTTCTCATGAACCATATATGGTATATCATGAGATGAAACCATTACCCAATGCATTATAGGATTTATAATTATGGTCCCAAAAATTATTTCATAATATTCAAATGCATATGTGTGCCACATAAGGAAAATAAACCATATATAATGCATAATAATGATAAACCCCATGAGAAGAAAGTGAGTTTCATAATATCATCTTAAAGAATGACTGAAGAATATATCATAAGGATTTCTAACTGAACAAGGAATTAAAGAATTTTTTATTTTCATATTTGGATAAATAAGTTAAGGTATTTGACATGTATTTTCAATGTAAAAAATCATGATAAGTATTGGAAAATAAAGAATAAAAACAAACCACTTAGGTGGTGCTTTATTAAATAGGTAAATGATCTTTTAAAAAAGGAATGATCTTATTATTTACATTAAAATAAAAAATTTAAATAATATGTTTTTTCATTAAATAAATATGGTTTCATGAACTATTAATGGTAAAAAACATTTCATTGGGGTGGTAATTTATATAAAATAATAAATAAGTTACCTTAAATTGGGTTCACTTAAAAGAGAGAATTATAAAGGGAAATTAAAACATATATTATCCCCAATAAATAATGGTACATTAAACTAGTTATATATTTAAGGAACATATATAAATGATATGAAAAAATATATTATAATAAGATATATTACAAGGGAGAAAAATAAAAAGAACGTGTGGCCCAAAAGTAATGAGGGTGATTCAGAAGAACTCTTGCCTCATATAATGATTCTCTCTATGATTACACTTAACATCCTAAAAAATAAAATTCTGTTTATTAAAAAAATTTAAGAAAAATTTTAATCTATAATTCATTTCCTAGTATTTATTTATTATCATGTGTTATTCAATTATTAAATAATTTTCAATTATGATGATTACTTGAGTTGGCTTCGTAAATTTCTCTGAAACTTCATCAGTATATTGACTATGGTAAAATATATTGTAAAATAGCTTCATAATCACCATAATTTTATATGTGTGCATCTTTAATTTTTCCATTATCACAAAATTTATACATTTTCATAGGTTTTCCAAAAATAGACTCAAATTGAGAAAAGTGACTTAATATGTTCATTTAAGGAAATTAAATTTACCATGACTGTTTATTATTGATATCACTTATAGAATTTACAATATTATCATTAAATAATATTAATAGTTTTATAAATATAATTTTTATAACTTAAATATAGTTTTAAATTCATCCACATTAGGCGGTGAAGGAAAATGAAATGTGTTGTTTATGCGGAGGTGGTAGTCTGAACGTACATAGGGATGGCACATTCATTTTCCATTTAAAAAGAAGGGTAGAAAATATAAAGTTTGTTATTATAATACCATTTTATTATATTACTAATATTAATGTTAAAATTATTTCATGGATAAACTTTATTTTAAGGTGTATAAGAATAAATGAATTAAGAGAGATTGATTAAGAATATTACAAGTCCCTTTAGATGTTCCCCCTAGGTAACACCTTAAGGTTTCTTAGCTTGGTATTTTATAAAAACCAAGGCTTATAGGATAAAGGTATCTAGTTGAGGATATACTAAGGAAAAAAATTTCAAAATGATGATTTAGATTGAGTGGATAAATGGGGTAGTTAAGGATGGTATTTATATGTGAGAGGAGTGTCATTTTTGTAATAATATAAAATAGAAATCCACTATTCATGACAAGTGACTTAAATAAGGGACAATAATTGAGTGGGGGTGGGGTAAGCTCAAGAATAATGTAACCATTCATTTTTTACACATGCTTTAGTATGTTTATTTTTCTCCTACTCTTGGATTTTTAACTTTTACCAATTTTTTCTTTTATCATGGTAACTATATTTGTTTTTTAAAAATAAATTGGAAATAATTACATAATTTGGACCCACGAATTCAAAATATAAAATAAATTTTATATGGAATTTAAATCAAGACACTGCCAAATTCTACCATGGGAATATTTAGTTAAAATAAAAAATATGATAAATAATTTTTTTGAATAAAAGATTTCTTATGGTTCAAAATGTATAACATGGGTTTTCTAAATTCAATGTAGTATTTTTAAATTTATCATTTTTAATTAATAAATATATTTTTTGAATATTAAAATTTTTTATAATTTTTTAAGTAATACTTAATTCATGATAATTTTATAAACACTATAGTATTAGTAAAAATGATACTTTTCATTGTTCACCTTAAAATAAATTATTTTAGAATAATCCTGAAAATTAATCCTAAGATAATATTTATATATTGAATTAAAAAATGAATTTCATTTTATTAGATTCAATTTTTATGAGTGATAATAACTAGTTTTAAATATATGTGTGTAATAAAATAATATTTAGAAAAAAATTATTTTAAAGCATGAAATGAATTTATTATTATTACTATACTATAAGTTAGTTTCCAATTTTAATGATCCTGATATTATCCTAATGGTCATATTATGGTTATGAATTAACGATAAAATGTTGAAGTTTTTTTTATCTATATTACTGAATATGAAAAACATGAATATTTATAAGTGGAATTTATATATATATATATAACTTATATTTTGTTACACATTAAGTGGAGAAATAATTGAAATTTTTAAAAAGTTAAAATAATTCCCACTTTTCGATAAGTAAAATTTGGAAAATAACTCATTGAGAACTAAGTAGGGTAATGAAATATAAACTAAAAAGTATAGTGGAAAATAAATAATTCAAAATATAAAATTATCTGAATTAAATATATTAAATTTTAGAAACACACCAAAATGTAAAACAATGTGATAAATTTCCAAAAATAAAAATCTAGTAACCCCAATAGAAAATTTTATTAAAGAAATTATATTCATGTTTTTATCTCCATAACCACTTTTCTTTTGATCTAAATAAGCATGAGGATCTATCCATAATCTGTAAGAATAGTATTTTATGAAGTGTGACCTATTAAATAAGAGTATCAAAAGATGTCTTTTATATGGACTTCTTCGATCAAAGATCAGAAGCAAAACTTCTTAACCTAGGGCTTCTTCGATCATAGAAGATCATTAGGAAAAATTATTTATCCCCAAGACTTTGTTGACCATATGTGATCAGATTTAAAATGATTAAAAAGTAAATTGCATGATTTTTTAATAAATCCTCAAAAAATTGAAGTGAATATATAAAATTATAAAAAAATAGAGTCTCTCTATAACAGAGGTCATAAAAAACTCATAACAAATTTTTAGAGATCATTGGGATGACATTTATCTCTTTAACTATTTCATATTCTCTAACACCATATTCCATTTGTACATAATTCATGATATTATTAATGTTGTTATAGATTAATATTGATTCAAAATATAGAAATTTAAAAGTTAAAAAATATATAAAAATAGGCTTAAACAAACTTAGATTTTATATAAGAGAAATATAAAGTGTTTTGTGATCTGTAAAAATAAGGGTCCCAAATATTTTATTTTAAGAAAATGACACAATATCCCCTAGTGCCAATCAACCCAATGATTACTTTCATTTATGTATTGTATTTTTAACTATTCTATACCATAAAATAATCTTATAGGTTTTAGAATTTTTCATAAAAATCATTTTTTCACTTGTGCACACTCTCCTACAAGAATTTCTAAATCGAGCCACACCAAAATATTTTTCGAAGATCCAACCCTCTCTAATATTTATTCCCAAAACCTAGTTTTTTTATAAAAATAAAATTCATATAAAATTACATTAACTAAGTAAATCCAAATCACATATTTATTATTTAATAATATAATCCAACTCTATTTAAATTTCCCATTTTCATTTTCTAAAATTTCATCAGATATGAAAACCCCCGAAATTAAAAAAACACCTTTCATATAAAAACACTAATTTATACCAAAATAATTATGAGAGACATATCATAAAATTATAAATTGTTTTTTAATCATAATCCATCAATAAGAATAACTATATTAACTAAACACATAAAAGGTATCAAACCCACCTACCAAGACACATCATTCTAATATTCCTAAAATTTTATGTTAAAGATCCCCTGATGGGATGAATCACTAAAATCCTTATCAACATGAGTGATGAATAAAAATAAATTATTATATATCTATAGATATTAAATCATCATGTTTGTATTTTATAAAGATAATAAAATAAATAAATAGTGACGAACTAAGTTTGGATCTTACATGAGATCTGATATAGATCTTTTATCTGAACCAATGTTGCATTAAATAGATGATGGGAGCCCCCAAAAATCACTATTAGATTCCCATTGAAACATAAAATATGGTTCAAGATACAAACAAGGTAGTTTTGTTAAATTTTGGGTGATTTTAAGAAAAATCAAACAACATAACTCTCAATGAATTGTCTTCGGAACCATACAGATGCCCATGCATCCCCCCATCCTCCATCAAACCTTGAATACACTGTTAGATTTCATGTCTAGTAAAATGGACCATGAATGTGTCCATGCATTCCATTCTCCCTCCAAAACCATGTTGCATGGTCTCTAAGACTATGTGTAAGATTATGCAACCTTGTTAAAAAAATCACCCAACTTCTCTATGTGATCTATATTCCCATGAAACATGAACCTCATGGTAAAAACCTAATTCAGTGACAAATGATGCTATAAAAATTAATTTTTAGATAATATAACCCACTATTTCAAAAATTCAATGTCAATAAGAAAAATAACCCCCTTAAAATCATTAAGGTAACATCAAATATTCACAAAAAATGATAAAAAAAACACATGATTGAGTGTGAGGTCATTACATTCACACACACACACTCAAAAATACACACACAAGATAAAATTATAAACTCCCACACAAACATGCAAATTAAAGGATACAAAATCACACTATTTTATAGATTTTTAGGATATATATGACTTTTCTAATATAAGAAAGATGAAAAAAGGTTTATAAGATGGGTAATGGGTGGAAAATGACTTTTTATAATTTGTATATTTTTATTAATAGTTTTACATGATAGATATTTTATGCTATAATGATACAAGTATAGAATATATAGAGATGAATAATAATGAAATAGAATAATAGTGTAACATTATGGTAAATTAAAATGTGAAAAAAAATAGAAAATGTTTATCAATGAACAATTAAATTTGGCCGCATTTTTTCTTTATTTTTTCTTTTTTTCTTTTTATTAATCTTTCAAGGAATGGATATGATTATTACTTTAAAGAAGAATGTGTTGGGATAAGAGAATATTATTTTTTTAGGATAAAATTATTATATAATATATAAAAATTCAAAGTATACTAATGAAAAAATAATTTCTCAATAATTAATATTTTATTCTTATAGAAAATGGCCAATTATAGAGGTTTTCAAAGATAGGGTTTTTTTAAATTTGTAGATAGTAAGGAAATACATGAAGGATAATGGAGAAAATAGCTTAATAAAGAAATAATATATTCCTTCCATGTCAATCAAAGCTTTGATACCAACTAATGCGAGATTCACGGGGTGACCTAATCTTCATGGTGTAGGATATAGGATAAAGAATAAGGTTTGAGGATAGATGGTAGTAAATAGACAACAAATTCTAAGCAATGTGGAGTACTATTTATATGAACACCCAATAATGAATGAGTGTATCCAATTTACATAATGATAAAAAAATTCAAGGCATTATGTGGGGGATCTATGATCTTGGATCACAAATTTAACTTATAAATTGATAAGGGAGTAGTGAAAAGGAGAAGGAGATAAAATAAAGGCATTCCAAATAATGTAGAGAAAAGATCTCAGAGAGTTTCACTAATAAAATCTTAAGAAAAATACAAGTTTCATTGGAATGAATATTTGTAGATAACGATAATAAAAAATTTCAATGGTGTAATCCCCTAAAGTCATAATCCATAAACCTACTTTTTCCTCTAAATTAATATATATAACTCTAATGATGACATTCCTAAAAAGTAACATGTGGTTTTGGACCATGATTTTTTTAAGGAGATGTGGAAAAAAAATTCCACACATAGGTATTTATTTTTGTACCCTAGTCCACTAAAATTGACTTGTTGCCTCTAATCAAGACTTTGAATATTATCCATGTTTATTGAGTTTCCATATTAATCCAACCACTTTTATGGACTTAATATGTCATATTTTGGATTGAATTAGAGTGATAATGGGCCCATATGTATCTTCTCATGAATTCACCTCAGATTTTTCCATTGATAGAATGAGTTGTGATTCAATTGTGTCATGCATCCTAAATCCAACTCATCACAGTACCTCAAAATGGCCCTTTAACATCACAAAAAATGGGATTTAACAGCGCTAAAAAATCATTGTTTTCCTAAGTTCCATTAAAAGGGGGACGCCTTTATCAGCACTTTCGTAAGCACTGATAAAGGCCCTACTATTGTAGTGTGCTATTTGAACTACAACACACTACACCAGAAACTTGAATATATAAATTTTATAATAATCTAATTGAAAAAAAACATTACGACACAAATATATATATAAATACTATACTATAGGAATTTAAAACAATGTTTTGTACAATTTCATTAGAAAGTGTTGTCATAAAAATTCAAAAACATCAATGTTTCATTGTCTTTGGCACCCGATCCCCTCTTGGAAAAGCAAGATCATGGTATCAGTTGCTGAGAAAACTGCCCCAACTCAATAAAAATAATATTCTTGTATAATAAAACAATTCTTATGTCTGTAATACTATAAAGAAACAAATTAAACATAATATGAAACAATACAAGAATAAAATATTAATTTTAAATAGAAGGACACACTTATAGTAATATGGGTCACACAGTGCATCAGATTTAGGTGGGGATAATTCTTACATGTCACAAATTACTTATGGATAATTTTTCTAAAGTATCAAAATAATTCAAATAAATTTTCTCATTTTTGAGTATGTCATTTTTAATTTTTACTAAAAATATCATTTTAAACTAAAAACACACACCTTGAGTCATACTGGTCACATCGTGTGTTGGCTTGACATGAGACTGGTCTTTACATATCAAAAATGACTTATAAATCATTTTCCAAAAATATCAAGACAATTCGAGCACATTTTCTTGGTTTTTAGGGAGTGACACACGTTTTGAACTAAAATGTCAATTTTAGACTGGTAACAGAAACATTGAGTCATACTAGGAAAATCATGTATCGGATTGAGGTGAGTTTAATTCATACACATCACAAATGACTTATGGATCATTTTCCTAAAGTATCAAAACAATACAAATGGTTTTTCTTAGTTTTTGAGTATGTCACTTATCCTTTTTACTAAAATTACATTTTTAAATAAAAAAGTCACGCGTAGAGTCATACTGGTCACATCATATGGAGTATTGAGGTACGGTTGATTCTTATATATCAAAAATTACTTATGGATTTTTTTTCATAAAGTATCAAAACAATACGAATTTATTTTCCTCAGTTTTGAGTATATATCACTTGTGTTTTTTACTAAAACGTCAGTTTAAACTAAAAATATACACTTTGAGTCATACCGGTCACATAATGTGTTGGTTTTATATGATACAAGTTTCTACACATAAAAATGACATATGAATCATTTTCCTAAATTATCAAGTCAATAGGAGCGTGTTCTATTGGTTTTCAGTGAGTGACACATGTTTTAATCTAAAATGTCAATTTTAAAATGATAATGAAAACTTTGAATCACACCGAGCACATGGTATATTATATTGAGTTTTGGTTGATTTCTACACATCAAAAATGAATTATAGATCATTTTCTTAAATTATAAAAATAATATTAATGTTTTTTTTTTGTTTTGAGTGTGTCATTTTTCCTTTTTACTAAAATTAATGTTAATTTTAAATAAAAAGACACACTTGGAGTCATACCAGTCACACTGTGTGTCATATTGTGGTTCGGCTAATTCATACGCATAAAAATGAATTATGGATCTTTTTTATAAAGTATCAAAATAATCTGAATGCATTTTCTTAGTTTTGAGTATGGAACTTGTGTTGTTTACTAAAATTTCATTTTAAACTAGAAACATGCACTTTGAGTAATGTCAGTCACAACATATGTTGATTTTATCTGAGACTGATTCCTACACATCAAAAATGACTTATGAATTATTTTCCTAAATTATCAAGATAATCAGATCATTTTTACTTGGTTTTTAGTGAGTGACTCATGTCTTGAACTGAAATGTCAATTTTAAACTCATAAGAGACACTTTGAGTCATACCGGACACACAGTGTATTGGATATTTGTGTCGTTGATTCCTACACATCAAAAAATACTTATGGGTCATTTTAATAAAGTATAAAAACAATTTAAATTCATTTTATTATTTTAGAGTATGTCACTTGTCCTTTTTACTAAAATTAAAGTCAATTTTAAATAAAAAAGACACATTTGGAGTTATACCAATCACATTATGCATCATATTGAGGTGCAGTTGATTCCTACATGTCCAAAATGACTTATTTGTCATTTTTATAAATTATAAAAACAATAATAATATGTTTTCATAGTTTTTATTATGTCACTTTTTTTTACTAAAATGTCATTTTGAACTAGAAACACACACTTTGAGTCATATCGGCCACCTCGTGTGTCAGTTTTATGTGAGACTGATTCCTTCACATCAAAAATGACTTATGAATCATTTTTATAAATTATCAATACAATAAGAGTGTGGTTTCTTGGTTTTCATTTAGTGACACACATTTTTAACTCTAATGTCAATTTTAAACTGATAACTGACACTTTGAGTCATACCGGGCAAACAGTGTATCCATTTGAGGTGTGGCTAATTACTATATGTCACAAATTACTTATGGTTAATTTTACTAATGTATCAAATCAATATGAATATTTGTTTTCATTTTTTTTGTATCTCACTTGTCCTTTTACTAAAATTAATGTCAATTTTAAATAAAAATACACACTTAGAGCCATACTGGTCACACCATGCATGAGATTGAGGTGCATCTAATTCTTATATGTTAAAAATGACTTGTGGGACTTTTTACTAAATTAGAAAAACAATATGAATTTTTTTTCTTAGTTTTGAGTATTTCATTTTTGTTTTTTACTAAAATTTCGTTTTAACCTGGAAACATGAACTTTGAGTCGTACTAATCATATTGTGCATTGGTTTGATGTGAGACTGATTCCTACACATCAAAAATGACTTATGAATAATTTTTATAAACTATAAAGACAATCGGAGCATTTTTTTTCTTGGTTTTTAGTGAGTAAAACATGTTTTGAACTGAAATTTCAATTTTAAACTAATAATAGACACTTTGAGCCATATTGGGCACACAGTGTATCATATTGAGGTGAGCCTGATTTCTACACGTCAAAAATTACTTATAGATATTTTAAAAAAAATGTATCAAAACAATCCGGATATGTTTTCTTGGTTTTGAGTATGTCACTTGTCCTTTTTATTAAAATTAATTTCAATTTTAAATAAAAAGACACACTTGGAGTCATACTGGTAACATTGTGTATACCCAAGTGGTAAAGGCTCTTCCTTGGAATCCAAGAGACCCGAGATCAAATTTGGGTGGAGGTAAATTTTTGGGGGTACTATAGAAATATTGTAGTAGTTACTATAGAAGGTATTGTTTGGTACTGTAGCAGCCAGTACTATTCACCCCATTTGGGTCTTCAAGCCACCGGTTTGGACCTATGGCTCACAGGGCCTTCAGGCAACATATCCTTCAAACTGAAGGGCCTTTGGTCCACCAATGGCCTTTGATCCACATGGATTTCAGGCCATAAAAAAGATCAAGAAGCATGGATAGACCACACAGAAGCAGGCCTAGATGAGGATTCAAAGAAAAATAGCAACCACTAGAGCAGAGCTAACTGGATTGGAAGAATGAGAGGGTATGGAAACTGCCATCAGAACTAGGCACCATGCATCTCTTTATGGGGAAATGATAGCTGATCAGCTATGCGATGTGGGGAGCTTGGTGCCTTTAACATGCAGATGCTGGGGAGGGGTTGTTTCAAGTGTGTTAGGTCTCCAGCCTTTAAGGTAATGTATTGGGTTTTTTATGGGCCTTGTTCCTTGGGACTATGGGTCATGTAAGGGTTCCCCTTCAACCATTAAAGGGGGGTTATCCAAAAATAAATAAAAATAAGGCCTTCGGTCCATTGGGGTAATATGAATGTGTTTTTTTGGTTTTGAGTATGTCACTTGTGTTTTTTACTAAAATTTGATTTTAAATTGGAATCATGCACTTTGATTCATACCTATCACATCATGTGTCAGTTTGAAATGAGACTAATTCCTACACAACACAAATGAATTATGAATCACTATCCTAAATTATCAAAACAATTGGACAATTTTTTATTTGTTTTCTATGATTGACACATGTTTTGAACTAAAATGTCAATTTTAAACTGATAATGAACACTTTGAGTCATAACGGGAACACGGTGTATAGAATTGTGGTTTGGATGATTACTAACACCTCAAAAATTACTTATGGATCATTTTCAAAAAGTATCAAAATAATATAAATGTGTTTGGTCAGTTTTGAGTATATCACTTTTCCTTTTTACTAAAATTAATGTAAATTTTAAATAAAAAAACACATTTTGAGTCATACTGGTCACACTATGTGTCAGATAGAGGTGTATTTGATTCCTACATGTCACAAATTAATTATGGATTGTCTTCTTAAAGTATAAAAATAATAGAAATTTGTTTACATAGTTTTGAGTATGTGATGTGTTTTTTGAACTAAAATTTAAATTATAAAATAAAAACATATAGTTTGAGTCATACCAAGCACTATATGTATCAAATTGAGGTGTGTCTAATTGAGTATCTAATGTGTGTTTTTCTTTCAACTATCTCTAAAAATCCAAAAAAAAAGAGAACATGTTCCATTTGTATGGAAGAGGAAACCACATGCTGCCTGAAATACTTCACTTTTCAGGTAGCATGGGGTTTCCTCTTCCATCCAAAAGGAACATGTTCTCTATTTTATGGTCTTTTTCAGATAGTTGAAAGAAAAATATGACTTCCCAAAAGATCTATGAAAAAAATAAATAAGAATTAGATAAAAATTATAAGGAAATTAACATAAAAATAGTATATAAAATGATGAAAAAATTAACAAAATTAGTAGTAGGAATTCACCTTTTCATGATGTATATATACATTCTTGACCCATTTATTTTTTTTCATTATCTTAGTTGTATCCTCAAAATCCAATATCATGCAATAATGAGTAGCTTTGAAAAAACCACCCCAACTCGAGCAAAAGAATCCATCTGTACAAGAAAACAATTCTTATGTTAGTAATACTATAAATAAATAAATTAAATATAAATATGAAACAATACATTAATAAAATGTCAATTTTAAACTAAAACCATAAAATTTGATTCATACCATGTACACCATGTATTGGATTGATGTATGTTTGATTCCAGTGTGTCTTTTTATCCTACAATTCATTCAAAATTCTAGGTTATCTGAAAATATTTTTGTTTCATAACCCAAAATATTGAATATATTAGAGAATAATAAGTAAATTGCATCATCATGAGTGCATCGTACTTATTGAGTTCATGATCATAGTACATGAGTGAATCGTCATTTTTGATGAAGTCAATTCTCCATGATCTATGTTCAAATTAACAAAATAAGTATCAGATAAAAATTATAATGAAATTAACTAAAAAATTTGGCTAAAATTATGATAAAATCAACTAAATAAGTAAATGGAAGTCTCATATTCATGATATATGTGTACATTCTAACACCCAACATGATGTCTGGTTGTTTCTAAAAAATATATTTTTTCTTGTGAATAAGAGGACTTTTGATAGTCCTAGTAGTACTAGAAAAATATAAATACGCAAAGGATTAATAAATATTTTAAATAAAATTGTAATTGTCTTTGAAAATACATCTTTGAGGATATTGGTTTGTTGATGGTATATGATATCTTTCATAAATTTTCAAACATAATTACCACAATATTTTTCATTGGTTTGTTTTATACATTGTAGAATCATTGAAAAAAATAATTAATTTTTTTATATATGTTTTGGTAGTGAAATTTTATTATATATACCCTAATACTTATCTACTTGTAGAATTCAATAGGTTCCTTGTATGCATAAAATATCCTCATCCCATGATTTTGAAGATATTTAATCACCACCCAATCATAATATAATTATCAATACAAAAATATAAAATAAATAACTTTAATTTTAGTCCTAAAATGTTTCATGTAGTGTATTATAAATTGAAAAATGTCATCACGTCTAGCCAGTTTGTTGGGTACCCATGTAGTGAATCTAGAAAATAAATATTTTTAGTATCCAAATTAACTTTAATGAGTAACCAATGCTTCCTAAAATAGAAATAAGTGATTAAATGAATGAAAATATATTTTATATGATTAGATTTTAGATTTTTACCCTTATATCATTATTAATAAGAAGATTCTTTCATCTATAAGTTTTCTTTCAAACATTAAAGCTAGTTTTTCCACTATTTCATCAATTTGATCTGATTTCAATGAGGTTTGTTGTGTAGGAGTGATGTGGGGACTAATTATTCCATATTTATGTTCACATAGTAATACCTCAAAATAGTATTGATATAGACACTTGTAAAAAATATGAATTGTATTTAGTTATAATTAATATAGTAGATCAGCTATTGGAAGAAATCATGAAAAACACCTCATGTATACATTTACAACTGAGAATTATAGCCATTCATACTTGAGTATTTCATTTAAATTATCAAGAGAAATGTAGTCTGTAATCACATATCCATATATTTGTTCTTAAAAATCAACTATGAAATTACTCCCAATTTGTAACCTTGTATCTACATGAACCTTTAATGTCAGTAAATGCAGATATTGAACAGGCGGGGTTAAGGTGATTTGTAAAGATCTTTTCGATTGGTTACTTGATCCTTTAGATCATATTGATTCAACCTATCTTTTCACCACCTTCCATTTTTCTGTCTATAATAAATTTCATCAATTCAAACCTTTCTTCATTAATTTTTAAAGGTTTTGCATGAAAAATAAAATGTAAATGAATACATACTTGTCAAAAAAATTTTTACAAGATATAACAACCAGGCTACAAATGTTCCAATAGGTTGATCAATCACATGAATCTTTTTTTCATCAAGTGGAAAAGTATGACAACCCTGATCTTTTATTACAAAATTAAACATAATTTATTACATAAACTTCACTTGATAAAATATATAAGATCAATATTTCAAGTGTCTTTGGGGCTTAGGATTATTACAAAACAACTTAAAACATGAAATACAACATCTTTATTGAAAACTTCCTTTACATGACCACTACATTCCCTCGTACTTAGCATTGTATGGGATAACCTGAGGAAATGCATAAGAAAAAGAGTGAGCTGTAAAGCCCATTAAGGGAATAATCATGAAATAACATGAGGAATATAATACATGTTAGAAAATAGGCATATAAATAGAGAATAAGAGAAGCATAAACATAAAGGCATGATAAAGCATGATAATCATAACATGGAAATGTGGCAACAACACTTAACATGGAATTAGCATGATACAAGGCTCATTGCACATGGAGCATGAGTAAATCCTCATTGCACGTGAAGAATGAGTAAAACCTCATTGCACTTGAATTATCATGAGTCAACACCCATTTCACATGACGTATGATGATACTATACTTTACTCAATGCAATGGAGCGCTATAAGGGCGCACCCTTCTCAAACATTTCATTTAATGCATAAGTGTGCCACATGGATTCATAAAACATCATAATTTATTCCAAGATAAAGTAATGTAAAATTAATATATAAAACTTTATAATAAATAATTAAATGTGCATAAAGGTGAATAACCTTGATAGAGAAATGGGCATGGTATTCACTACACAATGACATTGGCTTGGAAAATCAGTGCAATTTCAACAGTGTAACGGCGTGATGTAAAAATTCATAAAAATGGTTGATGAGAGAAAGGGGTGTCTCATCATATGTACATGAAATGGACAGTAAGGGTATCATATAAATACATGTCCCAAAAATTGTAACCGAATTTAGATTCATGATACAAAAGAATTGCTTGAATGTAAATGAGGAGAGAGAAATTCCTTTCGGAATTTCATCATAGTAATGGGTGTACATGGGAGGCATTTAATGAGAAAGAAAGGGGTATCCCATCATTCATAAATAAATAGGGAAGTATAGGGGAGGTTTGAAACCATACCCCAACATTTATAATTGAAATTAAAAGTGCATAACAACATTAAGAAAATTGGACAAAAATGAGAAAGGAAGAAAAAACCTTACTTGGAAGTATGCTTCCAAAGGCTTGAGAGATGCTTGAGAGAGGATTCTTGGGATATTTGGGCAGCTTGGGAGGATTCTAGAGAGATGAGGGAAGAGGTTTTCTGAACTCAAAATGCTTTGAGTGAGGAGGAAGTGGGAGCTTGGGTGGGTTTATATAGGAAAGGTGAGGGAATTCTTTATTATTTAGGTTTGGGACACCTCACATTACACTAATCCAAACCACAAACCAGACCATGGTTTTTGCCCATGGTTTTTGGAAAAGGTAAGTGGAAAAAAATATTTTTTAATGAAAAAGTTCAAACTTCTTAAAATAATGGGGTTGCTTATGTGGAGGTGAGTCACACTCCCAATGAAAATAATTTAAAAAGGCAAGATGTTTAATAAGTCTTGAAGGGTCCATTAATGCTTTGTAAAATAAGTCAAACAAACCCAAAATCACATTATTTTAATGGTAAAACATATATTGGCCGAAAATAAAGATTATAGTATTTAATTACATCACTATTGGGTCATTATGATGTCATAAAACACATTATATATTTAAACGGTATTTAATTTTTACCCAAAAATTTGACTGTCTCAGAAAATTATGAAAAATTCACCATTGGATAATTTCGACGTCCTCATTCCAGAAATAATATTTATTTTATCTAAATAATTTTCTAAATATGCTAATTTTCACTTTTAAAATAAAAACCAATATTTATCAAAAATTCAGGGGTTTTGACAAAAATGGCTTTCAAACCTTAATAAAAATTACGATTGCATTCATAAAATTATACGATAATTGACATTTCATAAAAATTAATTTAATAATAATATTATTATTTTATTAAATTATTTTTTAATTCAAAAATCCATTAATTCATCAAAATAGATTTCTTGGTTGAATATTAACTAAAAATACTATTTGTGATTTAAAAACTATTTACAAGGTAACAATAATAAACTGAAAGTATATTAATTATTATATACAGAAATAATTTACATAACTATAGTGCTAAGTTATTGTTACATAACCCCTTATAACATCCGCATATGACCTAAGGGTAAGGAGCGCGATGGTGACACTCTTGGGGTGGCTTGGATAACATTGCACGCGTGGTGATCTCTATCAACTTCCACTTCTCCCATAGACGGTTCCGTTAGAGCTTGAAATTATGAAGCTCATATTGGGATTGGTCAATAGAGAATCCCAATGACGCCACCTCTTTTCAGAGCTCTGAAAAATGGGCTTCGTATGGAGCAATTCTACTGGATGAGGTCATCGCTTCCTTTGTCAGAGTAAATTTGGATTTGTTAAAACCCTATATTTATACTAATAATGTGATCACTGTTCAAAAACTATATTAGAAATGGTCACAATTCTTAACATAAAACCAAAGAATTTTACATTTTATATAAACATTTTACATAAAGAGACATTTAATTATATTAAGAGGTATTTCCATTAATGAAAGTTTGGGTCGTTACAATCTTCCCCCCTTAAAAAATTTCACCCCCGAAATTTTCTTTTCCCACACTAAAATAGATGTGGGTAACTCTGCTTCATCATTTCCTCTGATTCCCACATCGCTTCTTCAAACTTGTGGTTTCTCCACAACACCTTGATGAGGAGCATTGTCTTATTTCGTAGAAATTTTTCTCTACGATCTAAGATCTTCACTGGTTGTTCCTCATAAGAAAGATCATCCTCTAACTATACTACCTCTAAAGAGAGTACATGTAAAGGGTCTAGTATCTAATTCTTTAAGAGGGATACATGAAAGACATCATGTACCTTGGCCATGGTAGGTGGAAGTTCTAGTCGATAGGCCACATCCCCGACACGATCAAGAATCTTGAATGGGATGATGTACCTTGGACTTAACTTCCCTTTATTTCCAAACCTCATGACCTTCTTCCATAGAGATATGAATAGAAATACCATGTCTCCAAATTTAAACTCAAGGTCTCATCGACGGTTATCTGTATAACTCTTCTGTCGACTCTGGGCTGCTTTGATATGCTGTTGAATGTTTTTCACCTTCTCCACCATTTCTTCGACCATTTCTGGTCCAAGAAGCTTACACTCACCGACCTCATCCCAACACACCAGTGTTCTTCTCCTTTTCCCATAAAGGGCTTCATATGGTTCCATTTTTATGATTTATTGGAAACCGTTATTATAAGAGAACTCAACCAGAGAAAGATGTTGATCCTATCCTCCTTTAAAGTCTATTTAGCATGCTCTCAACATGTCCTCAAGTTTTTGGATAGTCTGCTCGGATTGGCCATCAGTTTTAGGATGATAGGCCGTACTGAATTTCAGTTCAGTATTGAGAGCATGTTGAAAACTCTTCCAAAACTTAGAGGTGAATCTTAGATCTCGATCGGACACAATAGATAGTTGTACTCCATGTAGCCTTACTACTTCCCTGGTATATATCTGTGTTAGTTGATCCAATGAGAAATCCTCCCAAATAGCATTGAAGTGTTCAGCCTTTGTAAGATGATACACAACAACCCAGATTTCATTGTTTCCATTGGATGTCTTCGGAATTCTAGTGACAAAGTCCATGGTGATGTTCTCCCATTTCCATTTTGGTATGGTCAATGGTTGCATCATCCCCTTAGACTTCTTCCTCTATGCCTTCACTTGCTGACACACCAGGCACTTTGATGTATATTCAGCGATCTCCTTCTTCATATTATCCCACCAATAATGCTCTCGTAGATCTTGATACATCATTGTGTTTCCTAGGTTAATAGAGAAATTTGAACTATGTACATCATCCAAAAGTTCCTTCTTCAGCTCCGGACTTGATGGAACACATAGTCTTTTCCCAAATCTCACAATTTCTTCTTCATTAACATTAAACTCAGAGGATTTCCCTTTTCTGTTAGCTTCCACTTTTTTTCTGAATTCTCACATCATCCTTTTGAGAATCCTTTTACCTTTCTAAAAGTGACGATTGAGCAATAATTTGTGAAAGTATTGATTATGTTCCTTTCTTTATGATTCCCATGCCCATCTTCATCAAAACTAAGAAGATTGGATCCTTATCAATTCTCATCAATGATAGAATCATTGGGTCCTTTCTACTTAGGGAATCCACCACCTTGTTCGCTTTACCAGGGTGCTAATGGATTGAGCAGTCATATTATTTGATCAGATCTAACCATATTAGTTGGCGCATGTTAAACTCTTTCTGTGTGAATATATACTTGATGATTTTGTGGTCCGTATATATTTCACACTTCTCCCCAAAGAGATAATGTCGCCAAATTTTCCAAGAGAAGATCACTGCAGCCAACTCGAGGTCATGTGTTGGATAGTTCTCTTCATGAACTTTCAATTGCCTTGAAGTATATGCAATGACTTTGTCATTTTGCAACAACACACATCCCAACCCCTTCTTCGAAGCATCACTGAATACCACAAAAAGTTCTCCACCTGTGGGTAAAGTGAGCACGGGTGCAGTGATAAGCCTCCTTTTCAACTCTTTGAAGATTTATATGCATTCATCACTCCAAGAAAACTGTAATCCCTTTCGAGTTAGCTTTATAAGAGGGATGGACAATCGTGAGAAATTTCTCACAAATCGTCGATAATATCCAGCTAATCCCAAAAATATATGGATATCCATTACCGATGTTGGCCTTAGCCATCCCTCAATTGCATCTGTTTTGGAGGGATCCATAGATATCCCATTGATTGTGATGATATAGCCCAATAATGAGACCTCCTTCAACCAGAAATCACACTTGTTGTACTTTTCATATAGCTTCTTCTTCCGCAAGGTCTCTAGTACAGTTCTTAGATGCTTCTCATGATCCTCCTTGGTTTTGGAGTATATCATAATATCATCTATAAATACTACCAAAAATTTGTCAAGGTAATCTCTAAAGACTCTATTCATCAACTCCATAAATAATTTTAGAGCATTAGTGAGTCCGAAAGGAATTACTATGAATTCATAGTGCTTGTATCTTGTACAAAAAGCAGTCTTGGGGATATCTTCCTTCTTCACCCTTACATGATAATATTCCAACCACAAATCCACCTTGGAGAATTATTGTGCTCTATGAAGCTGATCGAACAAGTCATCAATTCGTGGTAGAGGATACTTGTTCTTTATTGTGATTTTTTTAAGCTCACGATAATCGATGCAAAGGCGCATTGACCCATCCTTATTCTTGACAAAGCGGACTGGTGCACCCCATAGTGAAGCACTTGGGTGTATAAACCCTTTATCCAGATTCTCCTGTAGTTGTTTCTTCAGATCCTCAATCTCCACAACATCCATTCTATATGGAGTCTTGGATATTGGCAAGGCCGCTGGTATAAGATCAATTGAGAATTCAACATCTCTTCTAGGAGGAAGACCAGGAAATTCCTCGGGAAACACTTCAGTGAATTCCCACACAATAGGCATGTCTTCTAGGATGGTTACATCCTTCGACTCAATCATCTAAGTCAGATACACATGCTCATAGTGCAGTAATATCCATGTGTGAGATGATGTAGCTAAAGAAGGTTCATCTTCCTCCTTGCACTTGTAAAGAATCGGGGGTCGATTCTCCACATGGAGAGTGATTTCCCTCTCACGGAAATTTATGTTGTCTCTATATAAGGAAATCCAATACATGTGAATAATTTCATCAAATTCCACCACAGGGAGTATGAATAGGTTCTCCGAGAAGTTTAATCCACAGATTATGACAAGTGAGGAGTTATATTCATGGGATACAATGATTTCCCCATTTTTTCATACTCATCGACATCTTCACTTCCAAGATTTATGGTGGTACTGGGATCATTCTACTAAACTTTCGAGATATAAAAGAATGCGTAGAACCTGAATCAAAAAGTACACTTGCTATTCTTGAATGAATAATTAGCGTACCTGCTAGCACTTTATTATTAGGGTTCACTTCGGAAGTAGTGATGGAAAAATATTTCCCTTTATGCCTTGGAGGTTGTTGGTTGCCTCCAAAAACCCTTGGCTTAGGGAACTGATTTGCAAGATTCCCTAGTTCTTTACAGTTGTAGAAATGAACAACGCGTTGAGGTTCAAATGGAGCGTTCCTCTCCTCTATTGCAGCTGTGGGTTTTTCTTGTTGGTAGTTAACAGATAGGTTCCCTTCTCTTCCACACCTAAAGCATTTCCTCGTCCCCTTTAGGCAATTTCTAGGGTGCTTCTTTCCGCACCTTTGGAAAGTGGGGTTTTGGATCTTCTTAGAACCATTGGATTTATCCATCAGACCGCCATCATTGAATTCCACCTTACACTTCTTATCCCCATGATACCCATGAGATTATCCGATCTCCATTTTGACCTTGAGGGAACATCGGACAATTTCTTCATAGCTGTCGAAGTCGCAGATCGTCAGCGCTTTCTGCAGGCTAGGTTTTAGCCCACCAAAGAAGTGGTCAACCTTGCATTCGTGGGTAACGACAAATCCGGAATCATATCATGCAAGCCTTGTAAAGTTTTCCTCGTACGCTCAAACAGATTCATCATCTTTTTGCTTGAGGTCAAGTAAGTCCCTTTCCATCTTAAGCCAGAGGGTGCGCGGAAAATATTTATCAAAAAACATCTTCGATAAATCCTTCCATTCCAATACCTCGATCTCTTCCTCAAGCTTCGTATTTTTTATCAAATTCCACTATTGATCAGCTTCACCCCCCATACGATAAGCATCCATGAGAAACTTCTCTTGTTCAGAACATTGAATTATGGAGAAGATCTTTTTAATAGATTTGATCCATTGTTCAGCGATTGAGGGATCAGAAGATCCATTAAAAGTAAGAGGCCTTTGTCTCATGAATCTCTCAATATCGACTTGTTCTTTATTAGGGGGGGTTGAACGTTCCTCTTGACCCATGTTTCTATTAAAAGCTTGAGTTAGATGAGAGAGAAGCATGACAAAGTTTGTGATTCCCGCTCCCATTGGATTGGGCATCTGATTAGTACAGTCATCACATTGATCTTCACATTGGTTGTTAGCCCGAGTCCTCCTATTACTGGCCATTGTCTGAAATAAAATGAAAGTTAGGGGTAACACCTAAAGGGCAATAAAAGGAAAAAACTGATGACTTATAAATAACTTTTATTTCTTTAACATATGAATCTATTGGCTTCAGTCTATGTTATCCATGATCTACTTTCTAATATATATTTTAAGGGAATTTTTTTTAGTCCATTAATAATGTTTCATACTAAGCTTGTGAATTTACCAAATCATATCCCCTGGGAGTGTTGTAACCAAAAGTGCATCAAGGCCTATTGTTGTGCACCAGTTCCCATTCTAATCTAGCTCAAAGTGGTGTTTTTGGGTTTTACCCCTAGGATACATTTGTGCTAGAGCCGCCTCTACCTGCTCGTATCCAAACAGGGATGTATTTTCTTGGTAAACCACTTAATCAATACTCACAAAAATTTAGGAATGTTTTTATTATACTTATTCTTGTCTCTAAGGCTTTACTAGGGTTTTCTAATCCTAATCCCAAAAATAACTAAACCTCCCTCTGATACCAACTATGACAACCCTAATCTTTTATTACACAATTAAACATAATTTATTACATAAACTTAACTTGATACAATATAGAAGATCAAGAGGTATAGTGTATTTTGGGATTAGGATCATTAAATAACAACTTAAAACATGAAATAAAACATCTTTATTGAGAACTTTCTTTACATGACCACTACATTCCCTCGTACTTATCATTGCATGGGATGAACTGAGCACATGCATAAGAAAAAGGGTGAGCTATAAAGCCCAATAATGGAATAATCATGGAATAAAATGAGGAATACAATACATGTTAGATAATAGGCATATCAATATATCACAAGAGAAGCATAAACATAAAGGCATGATAAATCATGATAATCATAACATGGAAATGTGGAAACAACACTTAACATGGAATTAGCATGATCCAAGGCTCATTGCACATGGAGCATGAGTAAATCCTCATTGCACATGAAGCATGATTAAAACATCATTGCACTTGAATTATAATGAGTCAAAACCCATTGCACATGATGTATCATGATACTATACTTTACCCAATGCATTATAGCGCTATAAGGGCGCACCCTTCTTAAACATTTCATTTCATGCATAAGTGTGCCACATGGGTCAAATAACATAGATCCATAGAACATCATCATTTATTCCACGATAAAGGAATGTGTAATTAATATATGAAACTTTATAATCAATAAGTAAATGTACATAAATTTGAATACCCTTGATAGAGAAATGGGCATGGTATTCACTACACAATGACATTGTCTTGGAAAATCGGTGCAATTTCGGCAGCATAACGGCGTGACGTAAAAATTAATAAAAATGGTTGATGAGAGATAAAGGGGTGTCTCATAATATGTATATGAAATGGACATTAAGGGTTTTATATAAATACATGTCCCAGAAATTGTAACTGAATTTAGACTCATGATAAAAAAGAATTTCTAGAATGTAAATGAGAAGAGAGAAATTCCTTTCAGAATTTCGGCATAGTAACGGGTGTACATGGGAGGAATTTAATGAGATAGAAAGGGGTATAACATCATTAAAACTTAAATAGGGAAGTGTGTTGGATTTTTGAAACCATTCCACAACATTTATAATTGAAATTAAAAGGGCATAAAAACATTAAGAAAATTGGACAAAAATGAGAAAGGAAGAAAAACCCTTACTTGGAAGTATGAATCCAAAGGCTTGAGAGAGGCTTGAGAGAGGCTTCTTGGGAGCTTGGGGAACCTTGGGAGGATTATAGAGATAGGAGTGTAGAGTTTGGACAAACCCAAAAGGCTTTGAGTGAGGAGGAAGTGGGAGCTTGGGTGGGTTTATATAGGAAAGGTGAGAGAATTCTTTATTATTTAAGTTTGGGACACCTCACATTAAACTAATCCAAACCACAAACTAGATCATGGTTTTTGCCCATGGTTTTTGTCAAAGGGAAGTTGAAAACAAAATTTTATAAGGCCAAAGTCCAAACTTCTTAAAATAATGGGGTTTCTTATGTGGAGGTGAGTCACACTCCCAAGGAAAACAATTTTAAAAGACAAGATGTTTAATAAGTCTTGAAGGGTTCATTAATGCTTTGTAAAATAAGTCAAACAAACCAAAAATTACATTATTTTAATGGTAAAACATATATTGGCTGAACATAAAGCTTATAGTATTTTATTACATCACTATTGGGTCATTATGATGTCATAAAACACATTATATATTTAAAAGGTATTTAATTTTTACCCAAAATTTTGACTGTCTCAGAAAATTATGAAAAATTCACCATTGGATAATTTTAATGTCCTGATTCTAGAAATAATATTCATTTTATCTAAATAATTTTCTAAATATGTTAATTTTCACTTTTAAAATAAAAAACAACATTTATCGAAAATTCACGGGTTTTGACAAAAATGGATTTCAAACCTTAATAAAAATTATGATTGCATTCATAAAATTATACGATCATTTATATTTAATAAAAATTAATTTAATAATAATAATAATATTTTATTAAAATATTAATTAATTCAAAAATCCATTAATTCATCAAAATATATTTCTTAGTTGAATATTAACTAAAAACACTATTTGTGCTTTAAAAACTATTTACAAGGTAACAATAATAAAATGAAAGTATATTAATTATTATATAAAAAAATAATGTACATAACCATAGTGCTAAGGTCTTGTTACATAAACCTTTATAACAGCCGCATAATGCCTAAGCGTAAGGTGCGCGATGGTGACAGACTCTTGGGGTGGCTCGGATAACATTGTGTTGGTTGAAGTGGATACTCAAGAGGGGGTGAATTGAGTTACAATTAAAATTTATGTTAAAAAATTGTCTATTTAAAATCCCCCAATTTATAAAACAAGTTCAACTGTTGTGAATTTATACAGATTGTAAATGTTCACTTAGCTTCTCAAAGACTGATTAGGTCTTCGTTAATTTAACCACAAGATTAAACTAACTTTTGAAACTAACCTACTAATTTACAATAAGTATAAACACTTGCTAATTTAACTATCAAAGTAACTTTAAAATGGTTTTATATTTCAAAGTAACAGCAGTGGAATATAAAAGATATATGTAGTATACTTTAAAATTAAACTAAAGATGCACAGCAGATATAACAAGAGGTTCAGTCTCAAGCCGAGTCTTAGTCCTCTCAAATTTATATAAATTTGATCCACACCCTGGATCGGGGTTAACAACAGTTTAAAAAACTGTCCAGGTCACGCAGGGACCTCTACCACAGTTCTTCGTGGGAAAAAAATAAAGTCCATGCCACACAAGGACCTCTTCCACAGTTGACGTGGGTAAACAAGAGTTAAGAGTTTTGGAGTGAGGATTTTGATATCCTCCAGTTCAGTGCAGGAGACAGTGTGTGTGTGTGAGATATACAAAGTGCACCACACTAATCTAAAGTAAATAAACAAATCACTTATAGAGAATAGATAAGATTTTAGAAATATCTAGTGATTAGCAATGCATCTCTGGACTTGTTGGATTCAGCAGAAAAGCTTCTGAGTCCTTCTCTGGTTTTTGTGTTGAAAAACAGAGTGTCGTAGTCTAGCTTGTGTTCTACAGGAGTGAAAATGATCTCTTGATTCGTCATGTGTTCATCAGTGGTGTTGGATTGAACTCATGAGAGTTCTTTGAAAGTATTTCAATCTCCTTCTTGATCAAGATTATTCTTTATATTCATGATAGTGCTCTCGGGAATATGCAAGTTCTTCTTGTTGTATCATCACACCTGCACGCATGTACTACAGCTCAAACTTCCTTATATTCCATGAGCTTTGGTAGTAGGAAATGATTCCCTTTTCATAGGTACGAGATACGGTTTCCTGACATGCCAACAACTATAATTAAATAACATTAATTGCATTAAAAACATCAAATATGACCATTAGCATTATTTAATTAATATTGACAAAAAGTTAAGAAATGGTGTCACAGTGATTATGTAAACGGTGTCTTCTTCACGGTATATGCTCCACGGTATGTGATTCATTGTGTCTCCATGTCACGGTTTCTAGCTCACGGTGTGTCCTTCACGGTGTCTAGGTCACGGTTTGTCCTTCATGGTGTCTGGGTCACGGTTTTTCCTTCATGGTGTCTGGGTCACGGTTTGTCCTTCATGGTGTCTGGGTCACGGTTTGTCCTTCACAGTGTTTGTCTAACTGTGACTGTGTCTTGTACACAGTCTGTCTTACTCTGACAAACATCATGGTGTCTCTATACTTAGATAAATATATGTATCTAGATTTAGACAGTAATATGCAGAATATGGATTATGCTTAACCAGTAGAGAGTAAGAGAACTTGAATCATAAAGGCTTGATAATATAAGTGATATTTGTGATCATTCATAAGACTTGTAAATACTAAAGAGAGTAATTAACATCAATAGGACTTGTTATCATTAAAACATGATGTGTAGTTATTATTGAGATTGGAGAGCATTAACACGATAGTCAATTAAGATTGAGATTAAGTAACAGTAATAGGATTTGTGATCATTAAAACATTATAAATGCATGAGGATTCCAACAATCTCCCCCTTTTTGATGATCACAAATCATATATAGGTAAAAATATAAATGAAATGCAACAAAATAACAGACTCGACAATTATAATACGAATACTTGTACTTTTAATTACTTGTACTTGTTTCTCCCCCTTTTGGGATTATCAAAAAGCAGAGAAAATGAAGTGAAACACTGCATTTGTCATTAAAAAGGTTCAGAAGAAACATAAAGGAGAAATAAAAACAGTAAACAACAAATTAAATCCCATTAAAAAAAATAAAACAGTACCTGGACTCTTCAGGGAGCTGCCTTTTCCTTGCCTTTATCAGTAGTAGGAGTTAGGGCCGATGTAGAAGAAGGCATAGATGAGGTAGACAAAGAGGGTAAGGGTAGACCTTCAAAAACGTATGGAGCCAAAGTAGGAGCATTAGAAAATCTAGGTTGTGGTTGGTCAAGAATGACTAGTCGGATCTGAGAAAGAGCTTGGCTGACTGTCATGGCAGTTGAGGCATTGGTAGGTAGACTAGGTCTAAGGGGTGCAGCAGCTAGAGAAACTATAGCAGTACTCTTCACATGAAGATACGACTTCAAAAGATTTATAAAATCAATAATGATTTCTCCACCATATTGCATAGATTTTTCAAAATCTTCCTTATTCTCCATGAATTTGTCCAATAGTCTGGTGAAATCTGTAAGCTTCTGAACTTGAGCTTTAAAAGCTTGAGTTACAGGAGGGATTTTCAGGTTTTCCACAATATACTTAAAGTGATTTGTCATGTCACTTTTGGAGAAAATTAGGGTGAGATAAAAATCTATTTTCTTGGTGATCTCCTATTGAGAATAATTGGCTATCTTAGAATGAATTCTAACCAAGTCCAATGCTCGATCACTGTTCTTAACCACTTCTGACAAAGAAGACAGATCCAAGCCACTGAAGGCATTCTGAATTTCTTCCTTGATTATGGATCTTAGTATAGAATCATCCAAAGGAGAAACAGAAGGTTGATCAGAAGAAGGAGAATCCTTGACAGTTTTGGTTAGAACATTGAGTTGTTTTAGAACTTTTTGTAGGCATCCATTGTATTCATCTGTGAGCTTATTCAGATTATCTACAATCTCCTTCATGCGTTCCAGCATTTTTGTGTGTATTTTTTCAATATTCTCATCAAAAGACAGTAGATATGGATGCACTTGAGACACAATATCTCTAGCAAGGGTGTAATCAGTTGGTTCAGGAGAAGAAGCAACAGGTGCAGGGGCAGAAACAGGAGCAGGCTCTGATCTCAAAGACAACTCATTCTGCAAGTTTGCTACCATACTTTTCAAGTTTGCAACATCAGCACTCAGTAGCTTATCTTCTACTCAGACTTCTTGAATTTCTTGGATCATCCTTGGTTGAATATGAATTATAATATTTTCCAAGAGAATTGATGCATCTTCTTGACTCAGATGAGTTACTAGATGAGGTTGAGTGGATAAGATCTTCTCAACTCCAGCTAAAAGAGTCTCTCCAAATACTTTCAGATCATCTTTAGTTACAAAGGAGTGTTGCTCGGGTAAGAGTGCAGGTAAAGGTAGAGGAGTAGGTTCTGGTTGCGATTCAGATTCATCTTCAGACTCAGATTCTGATTCTGATTGAGAATGGGGCTCTGGTTCTGGTTCTAATTCTGGATGAGCTACAGAATTTAGTTGAAACACAGAAGAGAGATCCATTCCATTTGTAGTCACTTGCTCTAACTCATTCACATCATAAAAGCTTTGGAAAACATATCGAGTGTATACATAGTATGACTCATTACCAGGTTTAGATTCAAATTCAACAGACTTGGCTGGACTGGTCTCAAGGTTTTGAGGTTCCTCCCCCTCAAATTGTACTTCCATTTCAGAGACTATAGGCTCAAAAACATGGTCAAGATCCAAAGTATCATATCTAATCTCTTCATCAAACTCTTGCCTTGCCATCTGAAAGGAAATTTCCATCCTCTCTTAAACAGAGGTAATTATCTCAGGAACTGACTGTTCCACAGGCAGTACTTCCAGAATGACTTTCTTTTCAACAGGGAGTTCATCTACACCAGCAGACTCTTCCATGGCTTTTTGCTCTAATTCTGTTACTATAGAATCTCTTATATCCTCAGATTGGATATCCAGATTTACAACTTCTCTAGAAGTAGGAGCTTCTTCCTCACTAAGAACAGCTGATGGATCCACAGTCCTTTCCTTTTCAACAACAACTTCCTCTCCTTGATGTATTTCTGCTTCTTCTCTAAGTGGTACATCAGCTGCCACTTCCTCTTCTTCTTTAGCATCTGAGTACTCAGCCACTTCATATGGTTCTAAACCAGGATCATATGGGTTCTTAGGTCTTCTTAGATAATCAACAGGATTAAACTTCTTATACAATTGATCATTATCCTCAACCCATTGCTTCTTCCAGGGGTTCCAACTAATCTTAATCCTTCTGATGATAGGCTTGGATAAGCAAAAATCATAGTCCTCTAACTTTTCTTCATTCGGTCCAACCATCCCTTTGACAACTAGCATGGCTAAAATCATCCTTAAGTAAAAAAAGGATGTGGATTTGGAAGTGACTTTAATAAGCTCATATATGTGGTTAATAACATACTTACATAGGTTGATCTTATGGCCATTCTTCAACAGGTGAATTAGGAACACATCCTGATACTTCATTACAGCAAAATCACATTTTCTTGGACTAATCAAATTCTGAACAAATTTTAATAGTAGTCTAGTTTCTCCATCTCACTCTGCAGCTATAGACCTTCGCTTGGTGCCATTTCCAATTAAGGTTCCCAAAGCATTTTCCAGATCGAAGATGTAAAATGAAGGAGGAGGGTCTCTCTGGTAGTCTTCACAAACTTTTTCATGTAGAATTCTTAGGCATGCAACCCATAGCCTCGAACTGAAAGAACACTTCTGACCATTGATCCAGCTGGTCACCATAAAGTTTTCTCCAAAATCAAAGGAAAACTTCACATATTGGTAGAATTGAGATACCAATCTCGAGTAAAACGGTCTATCTTTTCTAGAGAACCATTCAAGTCATCCTTGTTCTTTTAAGACTTTCAAGACTAACGACTTTCTAGACAGCAACCACTCAAGGAAAATCTCTTTTTCAGGTACAACAGTGCGGCTTACCAGGTTTGGGTTTAGAGGTCCTTCGGGAGCTATCCTCAGTATTCTCTTCTATTTCTTAGATCGGCGATTCTCAGATGAGGGTGAAGACGGACGCTTCATCCTAGGCATCCACTGAAGGTTCAGGTGAGGGAGGAAAAGGTTTTCAAGAGTGAGAAGATTCAGGAGATATTTCGGGTAAGGAATCGAATGAAATCCTTAAGTTTTATCATTTGTGAATTTCAAATGTCATAAAAACAAAAATGCGGGAAATCAAATATCGGTGAAATAAAAATTACCACGATATGGGTTAAAATAAGAGTATAAATAATCTTCACGGTGAGACCGTGAGTAGGCATTATGGTGTGATGAAAACCATTCATCGTGATGAGAAATTTGGTGGTCATCACGGTGAGACAGTGACCATTCTGTGTAGTCACGGTGAGACAGTGACCATTCTGTGTAGTCACGGTGAGACAGTGAGTTGACAGACTGTGAGCACAAGGTCTTAACAGTGATACCGTATTCATGAAATAGTAACTGTAAAACAGTGAGCATGAAACCGTAAAGTAAAATACAGTAAAGTATAAAACATTAAGATCATTAAGATATCTATTTATGATTAATCATACCAAGATCATGTATGATGTAGTCTAATCTTTCAGAATTTAATGGTTTAGTGAATATATCATCAAGTTGATATTTAGTACCAATGAATTCCAAAGTGATATCACCTTTTTGATAATGATCCCTCAAAAAGTGATGTCTTACATCAATATGTTTTGTCCTAGAATGAGAAACAGGATTCTTAGAAATATTAATAGCACTTGTGTTGTCATAATTTATTGGGACATTTTTGAATTGATATCCATAGTCTAGTAATGTGTGTTTCATCCGCAAAACTTTGTGCACAACAACTTCCAACAGCTATGTATTTAGCTTCTGCAGTAGATAATGCAACAGAATTTTGTTTCTTACTACACCATGATACTAGTGACTTGCCTAAAAGGTGACATGTTCCAGAGGTGATTATTCTATCTAACTTACATCCAGAAAAATCATCATCAGAATAACTAACTAATTCAAATGATTGTCCTTTGGGATAGAACAGTCCTAAATTGAGAGTATGCTTGAGGTATTTGAAAATTCTCTTTACAGAATTTAAATGTGACTCTTTAGGGTTTTCTTGAAAATGAGAACACATACATACACTAAACATAATATTAGGACAACTATAATTCAGGTAGAGTAGACTTCCAATCATTCCTCTATAAGTGGTTTGATCAACAGATTTACCAACTTCATCAAGATCCAACTTACAGGTGGTACTCATGGGAGTGTCACTACTTTTTGTGCTATCCAATCCAAAACATTTTAAAATATATCTAGTATATTTACTTTGAGTTAAAATAATTCCATCATCATTTTGAAAGATTTGAAATCCAAGAAAGAATTTTAGTTCACCCATTAAACTCATTTCAAATTCATTTTGCATCATTTTAGAAAAATTAGTACATAGGGAATTTCTTGAAGATCCAAAAATAATATCATCTACATAAATTTGTACAACTAAAACATCTTTATAAATTAGTTTTATAAAAAGAGTAGGGTCAGATATTACTTTTGTAAAACCATTGGAAATTAGAAAAGTACTTAACCTATCATACCAAGCTCTTGGATCTTACTTTAAACCATATAAAGCCTTTGATAATTTAAAAATATGATTTGGAAAATGAGGGTTTGAAAATCCTGGTGATTGTTCAACAAAAACATCCTCAGCAATATATTCATTTAAGAAATCACTCTTAACATCCATTTGATATAGTTTGAAATTTAGATGTGTAGCATAAGCAAGTAAAATCATAATAGCTTCTAATCTGGATACTGGAGCAAAAGTCTCCTCATAATCAATTCCTTACTCTTGACTATAGCCTTGTGAAACTAGCCTAGCTTTGTTTCTAACTATGTTTCTAGATTCTTCTACTTTATTTCTAAACACCCATTTAGTGCCTATTTTGAAAGTGTCCTTATGTCCTTCAACAAGATTCCAAACTTTATTTCTTTCAAACTGATTGAGTTCTTCTTGCATGGCAATCACCCAAAATTCATCATTAATAGCATCATCAATGTTTTTAGGTTCAAGCTATGGCAAGAAGGCTTGATGTTCAACCTGATTTCTAAGAGAAAATCTAGTCTGTGTACCCCTATCCAGATTTCCTACAACAGCATATAAATGATGATTCTTTAGAATTCTAGTTGATCTAGTAAACGTAGGACTAGAAATTTCAGGCTCTTCTCTAGGTTCGGGTTCATTAGAAGCAGATTCTGGAATAAGGCCAGTACTGGTTGTCTTTATAGCAGGTTCTTTAGATTTTTCATTAAGGCCCAGAACACTCAAATCTTCTTCAAGATTTTCAAGAGAGGTTTTAGACTCATGTGGATCAGTTTCATCAAATTTGATGTGAACAGATTCTTCCACACACTTGGTTCTCTTATTGAAAACTCTATAGGCTTTACTGGTTATAGAATATCCTAAAAATATTCCTTCATCACTCTTAAAAGCAAACTTATCAAGTTTATCCTTAGTATTAATAATAAATACTTTGAAACCAAAGACTCTAAAGTAATTTACTTTAGGTTTTCTATTGTTCCAAAGTTCATAAGGAGTCTTCTTAAGAACAGGTCTAATAAATACTCTATTGATGATATCACAAGCTATATTTACAGCTACAACCCAAAAATAAATAGGCAAGTCATACTCATTAAGCATGGTTCTAGCTATTTCTTGAAGGGTTCTATTTCTTCTTTCTATTACACCATTCTGTTGAGGTGTCCTAGGAGAAGAAAGGTTATGACTATAGCCATTGTGTGAGCAATAGGATTCAAATTCATGATTTTCAAACTCATGGCCATGATCATTTCTTAGAGTTTTAATCTTAAGTCCACTAAGATTTTCTACAGACTTTGAGTATTTAACAAAATAAGAACAAGCTTTACTTTTGTGAGCTAAGAAGTATACCCAAGTATATCTAGAAAAGTCATCTACTATGACATGGACATAGTGCTTCCCATTTAAGCTAGAAACTCTAGATGGTTCAAACAGATCCATGTGAACCAACTTGAGAGGTTGAGAAATTGATACTTCTTTCTTTGGTTTAAAATAGATTTTGTGTTGCTTTCCATTTTGACAGGGATTACACACTTTGTCATTTGGAAACTCAAGTTTGGGTAAGTCTCTAACTAAGTTCTTCCTAGTCAATTTTCTAAGTGAATGGATGTTGTAGTGTCCTAATCTTTTGTGTCAAAGCCAAGACTCTTTATGAAAAGCATTTAGGCAAGTAACATTTTTCTTAGCTAAAGAATTTAAATCAACTGTATAAATATTTTCATTTCTTAAAGCAGAAAATACTAAAACATTCTTAGAATTAAAAACATTACAAGAATCATTTTCAAATTTGACATTAAAACCATCATCACACAATTGAGAAATACTTAACAGATTATATTTCAGTCCATAAACAAATAAAACTTTGGAAATTAAAACTGAATCAGTGTTACCAATTTGTCCTAAGCCGATGATCTTTCCTTTTGAATTATCACCAAAGGTGACATAGCCTCCATCAACCTTTATTAACCTCTTGAAGCATGATTAATTCCCAGACATATGTCTTGAACATCCACTTTCCAAATACCATGTCTTCTTGTGGGAACTCTTCAAGAAAGATTCCTACAAAACAGTTTTAGATAGAATATGATTTTGGTACCCAAATCTTCTGGGGTCTAGATAGGTTAGCAATAAATGATTTTGGTGCCCAAATTTGTCTTATGGGTCCCATATAATTTACAGAATCAAAATATTTTGAGAGATAAACTCTATTTGATTGATAACTATGTGAATAACTAGTTGAATCATATGAATGTCCAGAACTAGAACAAGCAGTATTCTGTCCAGATTTAGGAATAAATCTATTCTTAGTAATCTGTCTCTGTCCAGATTTGTAGCCTATTCCAATAGTGTATTTAGGTTCCACTTGATTTCCTAGCATTTGAGTTCGTGTATCCTTTCAATTTTTGAACTTCTCTAAGTCTTTTCTAAGTTTCTCATTAGAAATTTTCAGTTCAGTGTTCTCTTTTAACAGTTGAGCATTTTTCTTTTTTCAATAGTAAGTTCAGTTTTAACAGTTGTAGTGAGAGCATGTTGTTTCTTCAATGATTTGTATTTATCCTTAAGTTCATTGCATGTCTCTTCCAGCATATTACAATATTCAAATAATTCCTCACTAGTCATGTTTTCAGAATCCAAATCAGATTCTGCATAATCTCCAGAATAATAAGAATTTAAAACATGAGTATCTAAGGTTACCTCAGATGTGTTTGTCATGAAACACATGTTGGCACGTTTCTTTTCAGAATCAGACATTTCAGATTCACTTGTGTTGTCTTCATAAGCACTCCAGGTAGCCTTCATAGCTTTCTTGTACTTACTGTCCTTGTAATCATATTTCTTTTTGAATTTTATCTTTGGAAAGTCTGCTTTAATGTGTCCTCTTCTTTTTCACTCGTAGAAAACAACTTCGTCACTTTTATCTGGATTTTTCTAGTCCTTATTCCAATGTCCCTTATTGTCATACTTACCCTTGTAATTTGTTTTTCTGAAAAAATTCTTCTTCCTATAAAATTTTTTAAACCTTCTGGCTATCTGATCCATTTCAGCATCACTATCAGAGTCTGAGCTTTCATTTTTTGAACTGTCAGTTTGTATTTGAGCTTTTTCTTTGTCCTTGTTCTTTGAAGCAGTAGTCTTTAAAGCCACTGATTTCTTTTTTGGTTCATCCTCTTACTCTTTATTCACCTTGATTTCTTCCTCATACATCATAAGCTTACCAATGAGTTATTTGACAAGTAGAGCAGCAATGTCACATGACTCTCTGATTGAAATAGATGTGCCTCTCCATCGGTCTGGTAAACACCTCAATATCCTCATAATTTTTTCCTTTGCTGGAATAGCCTTTCTGAGTGAATTCATTGTATTGACTATATCATTAAACCTAAGATACATATCAGAAATGGGTTCATCAGTTTTCATTTTAAAATTATCATATTTAATAGTATAAGTATTCAATCGCATTTCTTTAATATTAGTTGTTCCTTCGTGAGAAACACCTAAAGTATCCCAAATTTCATAAGTAGTTTTTCAAGTAGATATTCTGTTAAATTCCTCATCTCCTAAAGCACAGTACAAAGCATTCATAGATTTACATTTATTATTGTAAGCAGTCTTTGTAGGTTCATCCCAAGTTGTTCTTTTAGTTTCTGGAATTTTATGTTGTGATTATATAGCAGTCCATATATCAAAACTCATACATTCCAAATGAATTTTCATTTTCAATTTCCACTGAGCATAGTTAGTACCATTAAAGAAAGGTGGCATGTTAGTAGCAGCACCCTCTAGAATATTATCCATAACTAGATTTTAGAAAATAAATTTAAAGAGATAAAATTTAGAACTAACAAAAATTCAAGATCTTTAAAGATGAAACTAAAATCATAGTTGAAAAATAAAGTATTTCAAAAATCCTTAAACAAAAACAATCCTTTGATACCAAATTTTGGTCAGAGTGGATACTCAAGATGGGGGTTGAATTGAGTTCCAAATAAAATTTCTGTTAAAATATTGTCTATTTAAAATCCCCCAATTTATAAAACAAGTTAAACTGTAGTGAATTTATACAGATTGTAAATTTTCACTTAGCTTCTCAAAGATTGATTAGGTCTCAGTTAATTTAACCACGAGATTAAATTAAATTTTGAAACTAACCTACTGATTTACAATAAGTGTAAACACTTGCTAATTTAACTATCAAAGTAACTTTAAATTGGTTTTATATTTCAAATTAACAGCATCGGAATATAAAAGATATATGTAGTATACTTTAAAATTAAACTAAAGATGCATAGCAGATATAACAAGAGGTTCAGTCTCAAGCCGAGACTTAGTCCTCTCAAATTTATATAAATTTGATCCACACCCTGGATCGGGGTTAAAAACAGTTTACAAAACTGTCCAGGCCACGCAGGGACCTCTACCATAGTTCTTCATGGGAAACAAAATAAATTCCACGCTACACAAGGACCTATTCCACAGTTGACGTGGGTAAACAAGAGTTAAGAGTTTTGGAGTGAGTATTTTGATATCCTCCAGTTCAGTGCAGGAGACAGTGTGTGTGTGTGAGAGATATAAAGAGTACACCACACTACTCGAAAGTAAATCAACAAATCACTTAGAGAGAAAAGATAAGAGTTTAGAAACATCTATTGATTAGAAATGCAGCTCTGGACTCGTTGGATTCAGCAGAAAATCTTCTGATTCCTTCTCTGGTTTTTGTGTTGAAAAATAGAGTGTTGTAGTCTAGCTTGTGTTCTACAGGAGTGAAAATGATCTCTTGATTCGTCGTGTGTTCTTCAGTGGTATTGGATTTCACTCACGAGAGTTATTTTAATGTATTTCAATCTCCTTCTTAATCAGGATTGTTCTTTCTATTCAGCACAGTGCTCTCGTGCATATGTAAGTTCTTCTTGTTGTATTATCACACTTTCACGCGTTTACTGTAGCTCAATCTTCCTTATATTCCATGAGCTTTGGCAGTAGGAAATGATTCCCTTTTCGTAGGTACGAGATACGGTTTCCTGACATGCCAACAACTATCATTAAATAACATTAATTTCATTAAAAACATCAAATATGAACATTAGCATTATTTAATTAATATTGACAAAAAGTTAAGAAACAGTGTCATAGTGATTATGTAAACGGTGTCTTATTCACGGTATATGCTCCACAGTATGTGATTCACTATGTCTCCATGTCACGGTGTCTAGCTCACGGTGTGTCCTTCACAGTTTATGCGTCACGGTTTTTCCTTCACAATGTCTGGGTCACGGTTTGTCCTTCACGGTGTCTGGGTCACGGTTTGTCCTTCACGGTGTCTGGGTCACGGTTTGTCCTTCACGGCGTCTGTCTGACTGTGATTGTGTCTTGTACACAGTCTGTCTTACTGTGTCAAAAATCACAGTGTCTCTATACTTAGACAAATATTTGTATCTAGATTTAGACAGTAATATGTAGAATATGGATTAAGCTTAACCAGTAGAGAGTAAGAGAACTTGAATCATAAAGGCTTGATAATATAAGTGAGATTTGTGATCATGAATAAGACTTGTAAATACTAAAGAGAGTAATTAACATCAATAGGACTTGTTATCATTAAAACATGATATATAGTTATTATTGAGATTGGAGAGCATTAACACAATGGTCAATTAAGATTGATATTAAGTAACAGTAATAGGATTTGTGATCATTAAAACATGATTAATGCATGAGGAGTCCAACACATTGCACCTGTGGTGATCTCTATCAACTTCCACTTCTCCTGTAGACGGTTCCATTCGAGCTTGACATGATGAATCTCAGCTTGGGATTGGTCAAGAGAAAATCCAAATGATGCCACCTCTTTTCTGAGCTCTGACAAATGGGCTTCGTATGGAGCAATTTTACTGGATGAGGCCATCGCTTTCTTTGCCTGAGTAAATTTGGATTTGTTAAAACCCTATATTTATACTAATCATGTGATCACTGTTCAAAGGCTATATTAGCAATGGTCACAATTATTAACATAAAACCAAAGAAGTTTACATTTTATATAAACATTTTACATAAAGATATATTTAATTAGATTAAGAGGATTTTCAATGAAAGTTTGGGTAGTTGCAAAAAGGTAGCTTAGTAATTGGATCATGAGATACATTAATCCTCACTATCACATGAACTATTGGAATTATTATATTATGTTGAATATATTTTTAGATATTGAACATGGTATCCCTCATAAAAATTCAATGAGTGTGTGTTTATAGATATAAATCACAATCATTTTTAACCTATAGAATATCAGTACAGAAAATGTATCAGTGTCTTCCTAATTTATATTTCATATAAACAATTATGTGAATATTTATTACCTCATCTAAGATAGATATTTGATGGGAATAGATCTCCTAAAAACTAATGGGGGTGGGGGGATCTTCATGTAGTGGTTGTTCTTGAGTTGTTTATTCTCTTTTCTTCGTTCCCATAAAATTTTATAGAAACTCTAAATACTAATTAATTTTTTCTTCAAGAGTAGATAATCATTCCTCCAAATCTTCCATTACTTTATCTTTATCCCCATGTTAATTTCTTTTCTCAAAATATGTTTGGGGTGTCACCCCAAAACCCACACATCTGACAAGACCATATTGTTCTGTCTACTTCAAGGCCACTGATATTAACTGTTCATTTAGTACATCTTATGATGATTCCTATGTCTAATTCAGATAAAAAATATAGGAAAATATATGATCATTTTTATGTAATATCTATTTAAATAAAAAAAAATTATTATGTCATACTTACACATGCTTCCCACACTTTTTATGTGTTTTCATCTATTAGTATCCCATGTTTATTTACACATGCCTCCTTCCATAGCACATGATGCGGGATGGAAGTGGATATGGATTTGGATTCATCAATATCCATATAAAAAGGGGAACATAATTATTTTTTTTCGTTTCATGTCATATAAAAGTATAATGATAAATTTAAAATATGTACCATTTTTTCAATTGAAGCATACCTCATCCTTGCTTTACGATAGGGGAGAATTGGTTTTTCTGCCTATTATTTATTTTCAGTACTCAGTTTCTATTTCATAAATTAATAATTCTTAATAAAATTTATTAATAAAAGTATTTTCAAACAATTTATTACTAGCCACAATGTACCTGAAAATATGTATCCTCACTATGGCTAGTAAATGCATCCCATGCTTCTTATCTTATCAGGTGTGAATACATTTCTAGTGGGTGTGGGTTTATTTTCCCTTCAGTAACTTTGAGATAAAACTTCATAAGAATTATATGAAAGCCTCTATGAGACTTTCCAGTAAACATTAATAAAAATTTCATTCAAAATTAATCTACTATAAATGCATTATGCAATGGATAATGAATAGTAAGTAAATGTTTCATTATTTTGTTTTTTAGTAAAATAAATAAAGTATATTAGAGTTTTACCTTAATATATTCCCAAATAAGTTCCTTAATCATGGTCACAACATTGTACTATGAATCTATATCAATATAAATACAGTTCCAATTGGTGAGCCCAATGAAACTATTGAACATGGCCTATTGGGGTTAATAGCCCAGCCGTGTGCATTCCATCCAACCTTGAATTTGATGTATTTTCTTCTTTTCTTGGTAATTTTTTCAAACCCCATCATGCTACGGTGCTCTTGTTTTTTTATAGAATATCATTTTTCAATTTCTACCATTTTCTTAGGTTCAACATTGTCAATATGTTGTTATTATAGATTGGTAGCATCTACATGTGTAGAATTTTGTTGTTTCTATGCATTGGGAGAACCAATAGGTTGAGAAACCATTTGTTCCTCAGGATTGGAAGCATCGACACATGGAAAAGTCATTATATACATAATTGGTAGAACATTTAATTTATATTACATAAATGCAGTAGTGAACAGATAATAATATGATGTAATACAATGTATATTAAAAAATCAGATTATTGAACTAACTTTTTTTAAAGTTTTAAGGGATTTGACCCCTCTATAGTATATCCAAATCTCTTAATTGTGGTCTCCTATAAAATAAAATACCCCCATATACATTGGGACCACTAAAAATGATTGAGAAGTCCCAATAAAAGGGTGATCCTCAGTTGAATTTTCTTCTAACCCTTTAGTGGTTTTGGTCGATAATAGAACAATTGATCACTTTTAGTTTTCTAGATCTAGAACATAAAATAATTTTACTATATGCGATTCCATTATAAATGGTTTATCTTTCTACCCTTCCTTATTGAAATCCACTTTCATGAATCCTAGTTCATCTATTTTAACATCACTTCTATTATCAACCCACTTTCATTGAAAAATTGGTACCTTGAATATTTTATAATCCAACACTCATATTTTTTTGATGATGCCAAAGTATGAAATATTTTTATAAATTTTATTTTTGTATTTTTTACCAGATACATGCATTGCTTCATCCATAAGTGTAACTTCATTATTTTTCATGGTACTTCATTCATCATGTTCATTTGTATAGAACATATAACCATTAATTACATAGTAATTGTAAGATAATACATGCACACTTGATCCTTTATATATCCATTAAAGTCATTCTAAAATTGAATATATATTTTTAGCTAACTCCTTAGAAATATGGTCTCTAAACCATCCTATAAACTATTGATTATTTGTATTTGATATCTATAATTCATCCCTTGATGGAATAAAATGCCTAAGATTTTTTTGTGGGTTTCAACATATAAAGAAACCTCTAAACTATTATCAAAAATGTAATGGTGGGACTTCTCCTAATCTGTAATAGTGATTGTGACAACATCTATTACAGAAATTACTTTACCCACAAACCACCTAGTGTGATGAGATTTTTATAGACCAATACTTTTCAAACCAGACAAGTATTTAGTACCAAATTCAATGGATTCCTCAACAATATATCACTCCACAATACAACCTTCTCGACGAATTTGATTTTTGACATATCCTTTAAAAATATTCAAATATCATTCAATGGGGTATATCCATTTATAATGTATATTAACACATAGTCAAATCTCTCTTACCAAGTGAACTATTATATCAAAGAATGATGATGGGAAGAACATTTCCAATTCACATAATATGACTGCAATTTACTTTTTCATAGTTATAAATTTTACCAGGTCTATAACTTTTTTCATATATATTTGAAAAATAAATAGAGCTTGGTTAATGTATGACAGAAATTTTTGGGCAAAACAAAATGTAAAGCTACAAGAATTAAATCTTGCATCAAAATATGACAATCATGTGATTTTATACCCTTTAACTTTAAATCATTCATTAACATGATTTTATTGATATTAGATGTATACCCCCTATGGAACCTTTACATCATTATATAAGTTAAAAAATTAATATCTCTTCTTCTTGTAAAAAAGTGTAAGTAGATAGAGGAAGAAAAGTCCATTTTTTACCCTTCATTCAGCCAATACTTCCCATATTCCCATGTCAATCATGCCCAACATAGCCTTAATTCCACCCTTTTTTTACCAAGTTCACTTAGTAACGTTCCAATGACACTATCACATATTTTTTTTTCAATATTCATAACATGAAGGAAATTTATTACATACAAAAAATTCTAGTATGGTAATTCAAAAAAACTGATCTCTTTTTTCAATTACTTTTAGTATGGTTTTTCAAAAAAACTATTAAAACCAATGTCCATATATTTTAATTTCTCAAATAGTTTATCACCAATTAGTGGAGAGAGTTTTGTATATTCTTCTAAACTCCCATCGAATGATGTCATCTAATATCGGTACTTATGTCATCTGGGTAGAAATCTGTGATGTCCTAGAAACATAGTATTTGATGAATGTTTCAACCTAATTGATTTTGTATCTTTTCCACAATTGGTACACCCTTGAGTTCCTTTAATTCTATATCCTAAAAAAATTCCCAAATAAGGAAAGTCATTTATCATATTATACAACATGGATATTAATGTGAAATATTCATTTCTGTAAGCATCATACAACATAACATCTAAATCCTATAATAATTTCAAATATTTGATCAGTTGATCCAAATAAAAAACAATATCATTACCCAGTTGTTTTGGTCCTGATATAAGCAGAGATAATATTATGTATTTTAATTTCATGCATAACTATGTTGACAAGATATAATTTACCAACATAGAATACATGTACTATGAGTGCTGCATTAAAAACTAAAAGGATTCACTCTATATATAAATAGTGTAAGATAAAGGTTTCACGAATCATTTCAAAATTCAGGATAGTTGTGATCAATTATATTCCACTTAGGAGAGTCTATCAGGTGACAAATTTTCCCATATTTATTTCTTGTATCTTCATTTTAAGTTAATTTCCTTACAGTCTACTCACTTCCATATAGGCACCTAAACCTAGTAATGATTGGAAAGTACCATAAAACTTTCATAGGACCCGATTCATCTTTCTTGTATTGATAAGAGCCACACTTTGGTAATTATTTAAGTGATTTTTGGTCCTTATAAAATAGTATACAGTCATTTGGATAGGCATGTATTCTTTTAGAGATCATACCCATTGAATGTATCATTCATTCAGCATCATATGTTCATCTAGGAAGATCATTATCTTCTAGGAGCATATCATTAAAGAGAGCAAGTATTTTAGTAAAATCGGTTTCACTCCATCTATTTCCATATTTTAAATTATATAGCTTTATTATGGCTAAAAATGTTGTATATTTAGTAAAACCATCATTCAATGGCATATTTTCACAACTCTTTAACTTCTCAAATAATTTTGGATAATCATTAATTTCATCTTCAGATGTCATTGTCATTTCCTCAATACAATCTTCATCATCATTTACACTTGTAATCACATCCTCAATACAGTCATCTTTATTTTCCACACTTTTAATCATATCATATGATCCATAAAATGTAGTTTTGTCCCATTAAATAGCTACATTCACTTTTTCCTTATGTTTAGTCCAACATATTTAACTTAGATATATTCAATGATAGATCAAGTGTTCTTCCAACTCTTATAGACTAATTATAATTGAATAAAAATAGAGTAAACATGGAAAAAGTATTTTAAAAGGGTCATATTTATGATATTTTTCAAACATAATGAACTCTTCCACCCCATCTTCATACTATTTTTTCATACAATTGGAATACTTCCATTATAAATTCATATCAATCCTATTTTATTTGATAATATTAATATTTAAGAAAATAAATGCACAAAAAGGGGCCTTTCAAATAAGGGGAACCCAATATTTGAATGTTTCAAATAATTTCAGCATACTTTGAAGTAAATGGGTAATTGAATTTAATAAAATAATAGCTCCACTACTGGTAGGTGTTATCATCTAAATTCATCTACAATGATCACTGATACCTGGTATGGGATGACTACTACCCAAGGTAGTTCAAGAAACATAGTTTCATGTCCAGAAGAGATGTGGGATGAGTCTCAAGAAACAAAATGGAATAATAATTGTTTGGGAGATGAATATTATGAGGATGATATTTCTATCCTTAAATCTAAATGTTCCTAGGATGGGGAGTTGGCGAAGAACTAGACAACATTTCTTAATATCTATATAAAGTTGAAAAAAAAAGTAACAGTAGTAGTTTGATCCTTGCAAGGGGATCCTTGATTGGTATGATTGTGACAAGGCTTAGTAGGATAGACTTACATAAACTCATGCTGAGACAGCCATTGCAGTTTCAACATTCAAAGAAAGCCTTAAATTACTCCATGAAAAGTAAAAGTCATTTGGTATGAGGACTAAATTTTAGTAGTTATTAGATTATTGTGAGGCTAAGGATGTGGGATTAGGGTCATGGTTTATATCCTATGGGTTGGATGGAGGTAGTGACATGCCCTTTCCGTTGAATCTTTTTTGATCCTTCAATGTTCCTTAGGTTTGGTTGGAGTGGATGGTTTTATTGGATGATAACAAGGTAATAAATTATTTTCCTTTTCTAGTTTCATACTTCATATAAAAAAAACCAATCCCTAATTTTATGTTAGATATAACTTGGTTCTTAGCTTAAAGTGGTAGTTGAATTCTATTCCTTTGAATTCAAAGTGCTTCTCTATAATCCTTTTGGCAGGAAAACACATCTTCCCTCTCATATTCCTTCAGAGATTGGCTGAAATCCATATTGAGTTGAGTGGATTTAAGTAAAATTAAATAATTTTTTTAGGAATGGCTTATTAATTTATCACGTATAGAGTTTAAAGATTATTAAGAATCCATTTTGTCTTTATGATGAGTTATAAGCACACCTTTGGAATTTTCATGTTTATTTTCAATGATGGTAACATTGTACATGTTCATGCCTTGGAATTCCTTATTGGTACAAGTGTTATGTAACTAAAATTTACGGAGTTATTTATGTATAATTATTTATTTAATAAAAGAAAAATTAATAATTATAAAATGTATTTTATAGGAAGTCATTATTTATATTAAAATAATATTTTTGTTTGAAAATAAAATTTATTATAATTAAATGGTTGATTTTAAAAAAAATAGATTGTATAAGTTTATATATATATAAGAAAATAATTAGTAATCTGGAAATAAAAAAGGGTGTTTGAGAATTTAAAATAAAATATTTTATAATAAAGAAGTATTTATTAAAAAAATGTAAATTTAAAATAAATTATATGTTCTAAATTAATAATTCGTTTATATATATTTAGAGTTTGATTTAAAAAATACATTCCATATTTTTAATCAATATATCGAAATTTATTAAGCGAGAAAACACCATTTAATGGTAAAAAATATATTACATGTGAGAATAATTAAATATATCGATGAATAGTAAATACTATAAAATATGGTAAATCATAAAAATGATGTATTTATTTAAAAAAACAATATATATCATTATAATTTAATAATTTAATACCCAATTTCCATTATTTCAAAATAAATATTAATTCAAAATAATTATTACTTTAAAATTATTTATAAATTATTTGCATAAATTATTAATTCAATATAATCAAAATTATGTATAATAAAAATTATCTATAATAAAAATTATTTATAAATTATTTATAATTATTTATATACACATAATCTATAGGTAAAACATCTGATTCTCCCCAAAATAAAAAATTGAGAAGGCTCATATAGTTTTAACTCTACCAAAGGTATGAAATCATAACCTCCATCTCTAAAAAATGGTTGAACTCAAGAAAGAACTGTCAGACATCAAACAGGAACAAAGAAGAAGAGACCAAATGTTAGATTTGTGGGAACATCAATTGTTGGAAAACCAAAAACTAGACTAAGATGAGACCTAAAATTCATTTTTGAATGAACAAGAACACCCTTTCAATTCAAATTAACATTTAAAAATAAAACTGAAAACCAAAACACATCTTAAAATATGAAAACCCATAAATAATAGCCATTTTGACAATTTTTCAAATTCATGGTGTGAGAGTTTATTTTAAAAGAGATTTTTACCTTGTTTCTAATTTGATAAATCAATTTCATTGAAATTAAAATCAACTAAAATTTTATTTTACTTTCAAATACTCCTTATACATATTCAATACTATTATTAGGTATCCAAAACATTAATTTAAAACACATTCTATTAGATTAATTTAATTTAATGATAATTATGATAGGAAACCTGCCTCAATCAAGAACAGTGATGAAGAAACCCTCAATTAATGAATAAAAAATTCTTAAAGAACCCATCACATACCCAAACTACCATGATATCAAATAAATTTAGAACCCAAACCTCACCTAGGGTTTGGATAATGTTCACAAAGAAAGGGGGAGATGAGGGAACAACATGAAATGAGGGAGAAAGGAGAAATAAAATATAAATCATCCCAACCTTGATGAACCAGATCTGTATCACAAAGAAACCACAAAAAAGCACTATTTATGTGGAGAAGAAAGGAAGGGAGGTTGTCTATGGCGGTTCTTGGTAGAGGTTGTGTGTTTAGTTGTCTAGTGTCCTGCTGACACTGACGTGAGAATGAAGATATCAATTCAAGAGAGAAGAAATAAATCACATACCATAGATCTAGAGGATCAATTTATCAAGAAGGCTTGGTGAAGAGTGGCAGTAGTGAGAGATCGGTTCTGCAAAAGCTTGAAGTTGTGAGGGATGAGGACTCTAATATGGTTTTATTTAAAACATCACCTAAGGCTTTATTAGTGATTTCAAAAAAGTAATGATAAAGATGCGTTTTTCCAATGCTAAAATAGTAAGCGCTGATAAAACTCGATCTTTATCAGCATTAAAAAAGTTCTAATAAAAAACCAATTTTCATAATATAATATATATAATTAAAATTTTTAAATTTATATAATTATAAATAAATATTTAAATAATTAAAAAAATATGTATTTATAAATATAATTATAAACAAATATATTTATTATTATTTTATAATTATTTAAATATATAGTTAATTATTTATAAATATAATTATAGAGAAATATATTTAAAAAAATTATATAGTTATAAATATATTTATATAATTATATATATCTATACTCAGAACGGTGTAAACCATGGTCCCAAAAAAATTATTATTAAAAAAAGAAAATATAGAAGCAAAGGAAATGGGGGATTAAGGTCTTAAAAAGTGGTGCAAAAAATACCACCAAAAAACAAAGAATCATTTAGTCACCTTATTTTATGTCTTACACCCCTTCCTCGGGAGCCACCCTAACCTCTCAGGTGTCTACCTCTATTCCACTGCTTATGATCCTCCCAAGTGTCATCATGATCTTCCATGCTCGATGACTCATCTTCCTCATCATGAGGCTCAATATCTTGATCTCCATTCATTTTTTAAACACGAAAGAGAGCCATCTTTACTTATTTCCTTAGGAATATTTCCAAATTTCTCATGGAACACATCCCTACTATTAGACCTATTTAGAATTTCAAGAAAGGGATTTGATTTTGGTGGTAGGGTTGCACGCTATGAATAATAGGAACTTCCAAATTTCAATTAGATCCTGAATGAAGGTAAATCCTTAAATCTCATATCTCGGTCATGGAATTTCTAAATGATGATCCTGCTAAAATGGAGAAACTTATTTCAAGACTATGTGAGTTTGGTGATGGGATTTTATTCTATGAAGAATAGGAATTTATGAATCATGATCAAATCCTTAATGAAGGTAAATACCTGAATATTAGGCTTTTCCCTTCTCGGCTACATTCTGAATCTTGAAGATGCATCAAAAAGGGAAGCGATGTGCATGTATTTACAAGAAAATAAGCAATTTTGAATCGTATAGAGCCCTGAAAGCACTCCATAATTACAAATATTGTTCTTTATAAGGTGGATCATGTCTCTAAAACCTCATATTTGATCCAACATCATTCATAAATCTAGGGTTTTTCATATTGGAGGTGTATCCCAATAGGTAGGGGATACTTTCATATATTGTTCTGAATGAAGAATTGAAGTGGTGGGTGTGGGGATTTGGAATGGTTTTACGTAATCCTATATCTTTAATAATCTATGAATGGAATTTTAATTTCAATCCATTTGAAGTCAAAAAAAATCACAAGTTTAGGTCAAGATTTTTTGTCTTAACTGGATATTTTGTAACCCCCATATATTGTTTGATATTTCTTCCTCACTAGGTGTTCCTATAAAAATGGATAAACAGACTGAAAAATATTTATATGGGTATTTTTCTTGGGTGCTTTTAGAAGTGGATATTAGTGTGAATTTAACTGGTAAAGTGGTTTTTTAATTTTATTCTGATGAATTTAGTCTACAAATTGTTTATGAAAAGTTTCCAACATTCTGTCCTATGTGAAACATTATAGGTCACTCCATGGAATCTTTCCAAAGTAATATGGTATGTTCCTTCTTCTTAAAAAATGGGAATGACTTGGATGCCTATATGATAAATAAGAAGAAGGAAAATGATGAAGGTCCTAGTGAGAAGGGCCTCTTGAAATGGTTTTAAGAACACCAGCCTGACCACCCCTTAGGATATACCACCCAAATACCAGCTGAAGCTGGTTTTTTATGTGTGAAAGAAGGGTACCATGGATCTGGCCCTACTGAAATAGAGAAAAATATTGGTAGGGTTGTGGATCCTATAATGAAAGAGGTTATTTATTTTAGAGATTCTCTAGTTAACACTAAGAAAATGGAAGGATTACATGAGGGTGGGCCTGATAAAGACTCAATATTGGATTGTTTTATTGATGAAGAAACTCCTCAAGAGCTAGTTGACTAGAAAGTTAGGAAGGACTAATTGATTTCTTCAAATGAACGCAAAGTAAAATAGAAAACTGATGTTGAATCTCTTGTGAAGAATTTCATGAAGGAATCCATGAAAATCATGCTAAGAAAGATGATTCTTCATTTATTGGCGAATATGATGAGGTTTAATAGGGGACTAGTTATAGAGATTAAAGCTTATCGATTGTGGTTGTTTTGATATCTAAAATTCAATAACCACTTGTATAGGATATTTCACCCAACTCCTATGAAACACTTAGTTTGTTTGAAGATAAAGAAAAGATGGAAGAAAAAGGCCGCATGGATGACTCACTTAATGGATCTATGGTAACTGAAAATTCACTCATCTTTCTTGACATTTTGAATAGGTCTAAGAGCAGGGAGGTGTTTCTTAATGAATTTTGAAATGGTCATGGAATGATCTTAGTTGAATAAAATCCCTCAATCACTAATACTTTCTATGAAAAGGATGAAAAAATTGACCCTCGTGATGATAACAATACTTGTAAAAATCTCAAAACCTAGAGAAGGAGATGTCATTCGAGAGTCATGGGTGATGGTTGATTTTAGGCCACAAGATGAACTCTATTTTCTTGATTTTTGTGTGGCTATCTTCTTTACTTTGTGGCAGCGACTTATTGTTATTTCCACATTCCATCTCCCCTTGTACCTTTTTATTATATTTTAAATAAATTTTTGAATCATGGTCCAAAACCATTTATTCACACCATTTTGAATAGAATATCAAGCAAAGTAAATTTATTAGGACCAGAGTCTGGTGGGATAGTGACACCCTCCATAGTTTCTGCCTTCTCTTCCAAAGCATCACCATCACACACTATATCCACAAGACAAACTTATTTTTCTTTTTCTACTCCCTTGACTTCCTATAAAATATCTCATTCCCTCTCACCCTAAAGAGGAGGTGTAAAAGATAGTCGTAGACATATTTTTCTGTGGGTGACCAGCTGATAGCCTTCATCATCCATTGAAACATTTTTTCCCTTCGTAAGAGGCAAATGAATGTATGTGTGGTTATCTTGTGAAGAAAATACATCCATATTATCAATAGTATTAATTTCCTAATAAATATCTTAGGGGGATCTAGTAATAAATTCTAGAGTTTCATTATAGTCCACATTAATAGGGTCTTCAACCTCTCTACACACCTGGTCAGCAGCAGCAGCAATCCCCTGTATAGGCAAAGAATCATGCTGAGCCACACTCACATCACCTTCAAGGGACTCACACCATGAAGGTACCTTCCCATTTTAGTATGATTCCCTAAACTTGAAGCCATATACACCTATTTGACCACATCAGCAAAGTAAGAACTTCCAACAACATGAACATAAAGAGCAGGGGAAACTCTATATTTATGCACCATCTTGAAGATCTTATTTCTCCTCTTGGGAAAAAGATACCCCACCACCCTATACTATTCAATTGGAATCTTGAACATACATTGATCATATGAATGACATAATTTCTTATAGTTAGAACATTTTAAGTTCTTACAACATTATGAAAAAGAATGTCCAATACAGGAGAAACTACCAAAAAAATCTGGAATCCACTCGAATTCAATTGTTAATTCCAACTTGAAATCACCTAAATCCAAGTAAATAGTTTCAATTAAATTATAATATAGATCAATATCAACCAAAATTATAGAAAAATGGTCATACCCATCTCTCTTAGTATTCTTATCAATTTTGATCGGATTCTCCACTACAAAGGCAACATTCCACAAAATCTATGAATACTAGAAAAAACAAATTTGGACCCTAATTTGAATCCAATAATAAGTAGAATATTTCCTAGGTGAATATGAATCAAATAGGGCATCTCATTCTTGAAAGTTAAGAAACCCAGGTTTGAGATAAATTATTATGAAACTCCATGAAAAAAATTAAACTCCTTCGAAGGAAAGATGATGTGGTAGAATCCCTTGCCGAATAAAACCATATTCTAATCACTGAATCCCCAAAAATGATACATCTAACTCCTCATATCCTCAATCTTCCATAGAGTACCCTTTTTAAGAACTAAGATTCGAGTGAGGAGTGAAAATTTTCACTCCACAATACGATCTTTAAAAGTTTTATCGTTCACCTAAATGAAAGTTATAGAGCCATTCCTAGTAATCCTCTTATGCAATGATACTGAATCATCATAAATATTGGAAAAAAACTTGTTTTTGAAGAATTAATCTTTATGTATTCAGAAGTATTATCTAAGTTCTATGCATCAGTCTTCATCACGCCAATCAAACCCGACGAAACCATGTTTTCCTAAGTTGTTCCACCTTTTGTAGTTATAACCTTCAAAGTAGGAATAAATAAATCCTTTCTATTGAAATAATAATCAAGATGGTTCTCCATAGATCAATATCTCAAAATTTCCAATAAATCTCCAAGTAGGATCTCCCTAACATTGCAACCCTTCATTCTCTATCACACTTACCTTATTTTATTATATATATTTATATATAATTATATATATTTATATAAATTTATATATTTACATAATTATATATGTATATATCAAGAATTGGATGAAACATGGGTTAAAACCCGTGGCCTTGTAAATTTATTAAAATAAAGTGAACATACAAAGAGACGATCGAGTTTCAAGATAAATAATTGGAACACATGGAACCACCATAAAACAATAGTAAAACCTATACAATCATCTTTTTTTATGCCTGTAACCTCTTCCTCATGATCTGACCTAACCTATTGGGTGTCTACCTATCCTCTATTGTTTTGGAACTTTCCAAGTAGCATCTTGATGATCCATTTCTGATGAGCCATCCTTTACACAATGAGATTCTTAATATCAAACCATATCATTATCTACCATCAAAACTTGACGTTCTTTATCATCATCAATCATCTCTTGTTATGCATCATCATCCTAGGGAAAGGTACCATTATTAAGAGGCCTATCCCTTGGAAGGTCTTGAATGATATTGTTGTATCAAATAAAGGGATCCCCATAATGAGAAGCGTCCACATGAAGGTTCTCACATGAAACTTACAAATTCACCAAAGATAAAGCATCATAATCATCATTTGTCTTTTTAATCCTTTTTTCTGATGCCTTTAGTTTTAAGAATATTGAGATAAAAAAGCATCAAATTATGGGTTATTAATGGATTCCAACATATAAAAAAAATTGGGTGTAATAACACCCTCATTTTTTCCACTTCTGTCAACTTGAGCATCAGCTCCAAATTCTTAAGACCTAAAATTAGTGATCATACACCCAGTGGATATAAGAGGTTGTCCTTAATCCTTTCCATACTTTGGATGTAGTTCTTCATGTCCCTCAGATTTCATATCCCCTTATTTTCCATCAAGATAAAATGAGGGACCCTCAGGTCCCTCAATAACATTACATATAGTAGAAATGGACTTCCCACTATCACAATTAACAGCTCATGGAGTATCCATCATAATTGTAGGGGATAGTGTCTCTAGGATGGTGAATTAGGAACCTGTGGCAGCCTATTTCATCTTTCCATAAGGATCCCTAGGAGCCATTAAGGCCTTTCAAGTATTATCCTTGCCTCTATCCTTTACCCGTATCTTCATATGGGCAAGATTTTAATTATTTCCCTTATTCTTTACCTTAAAAATGCATTTCCAATCAACTCAACCAGAACATCATCATGTGAATCATTATGAGAAGACTCCTCTAGCATGCCTGCATTCATATCATCAGCCTAAAACTGCACCTGTTGAGCAGTCCTCCTCACAGACATGTCCCTATCCTCAATTTAGATTATAGTACCTAACACAAAATCAAGAATATTTTCCTTGTATTACCTCATTCTAATCTCTCATTCCTTATAGGTAACATCCAAAATTGAATCCTTTTTTGTAAGCCCATCATTGAGGGACTTCAGGCTGTGATTAAGAGCAATTCTCCTACTAGATCTAGAACCAGTATGTGGATTTTCTAAAGGTGATTTTGAAGCCTTAATTATCTTAACCCCGTCATTTTAAAAAGGTAATTTGAATTTAAAACTATCAATCAGATGACCATTATTCCTATAATTTGTGCACTTCAAATTACTTCTGCATTTTTCAACTGAATGAACAATGCAATTACTTATGAAACAAAAATCATCCAGTCTTTTAAATTCCACTATAATCTCAATCCTAAAATCACCATCAACCAAGAATACAATTTCAATAAGAGTTAAGAAGAGTTAAAACTCAACCATAACCCTATAAAAATGGTTATAGTGGGCATACTCATTTTCCTTATCAAACTTGATAAGAATTCCAACTGAAGATGTAATATCCCACAAAATTTGTGGGTGCCAAAAGAACCACTTTAAACCCTTGATTCAAACCCAAGCCTGCATGATTGAGTTGTTCAGATAGGATGGATCAAACAGGGGATCCTATACTTGTATTCTCAAAATTCTAGGTTTAAGATAAATCGATCCAAATCTCCAAGTTTTCAACTTTAGCTCCCAGGAGGGGAAAACAATGTGAAAAAAACCCTTACCAATTTAAGTTTATCTCCATGAATCAAATATCTAAATCTATAATAGATAGTTCTTAAGATCTCCAAGCTTCCAGGGGGGTCTTTTCTTGCAAGTGAGTGATCCGTACAATAATCGATTGTTGATGCTCTTTTATATGCTCCTTAGGAATCTTAGGATTTTCTTCAAAAAAATCTAATGATCTATTTTTTGTGATTCGCTTGCTTGTAGAAAAAGATTTGACACTGGTGTTTGAGAAGACCTAATTCAACTTGGTATTCACTACACCTAAAATCTACGTATTGATCAGTACTTCCTTCGTGTCAGTGAGATCCAGACCCTCATATTATAGGCCCCCATGAATCGTAGGCCCTAGTTCATCTCACATAGTCGTTTCGGTTGACGCCACTAGACTTCTCAATGCATGACCAACAACCCTTGCTTAAGCATCATCAGCATAATTCAATACCTGACTAGAGACAAAAACATCTTTCAAATCAAAAAAATTATTCAGATCAATCTCCACGATATCAAAGCCCTAGATCCCATCATTTGCTACAAAGAAAGATTCTCGAGCTTACAACTCCATCAAACCTATTATATATATATATATATATATATAATAAATATATTTATTATAGTTTTATATTTATTTAAATATATATTTAATTATTTATAATTATAATTATAAATAAATATTTTTAAAAATATTTTTATATGATTATAAATATATTTATATATATTTATATAATTATATATATATAATTATATATATATAATTATATATATATAATCATATATATATAATCATATATATATATATATATTAATATTAATATATAAATATATATAATTATAAATATAATGAAAATATTTATTGTAATTTTATATTTATTTAAATATATATTTAATTATTTATAATTATAATTATAAATAAATATAATTAAAAAATACTTCTATATAATTATAAATATATTTATATAATTATATGTATTTATATATATTTATATAATTATATATATTTATATAATTATATATATATTGATAAATAAATATATATTTATAAATATAATAAATATATTTATTATAATTTTATAATTATTTAAATATATATTTATTTAATACTTAGGGGGGAGATGCAGGGATTACAAGAGCTTCATGCTATAACTTACGATGAAGATTAGGGTTTGATGTCTATGGAGGCTTCATCTCATCAAGCAATGGATTTTTCCTTTCTTACTCATGGATGCTTTGATTCCCACAATCATGTGGACGATAAAATGGATGATCAAAAATCCGATGGTGGAGGAAATGCATTCACTCCTGTCTATTCAAGGGTGTTGTTTCTGGCAGTATTCGTTGAAAGGGAAATGTGGATCATATAAAGGCAAGTCTGGTTTCTATCTCGAAATGAATGGAAATCGGTGAGAACTCAATCATTGCGTGTATTATTTTTCCAAGAGGCTTGAAACCATGGAGAATTATAGATCTTGAGGCTCGCCTATCTGAAATTTGGGGATTTCCCAATTGGAAATTTGCCTCGTTGGGCCATGGATTTTTCCACATCCTCTTCCACTTAGAAGACGTGAAGATGAGGGCTTGAGTTTTTGGTTCGATCTCTCACAAGTAGATCTTTCTACACATCCAGGAATGGGATAGAAAATTAAATCCTTTAGAGGTAGGTAACTCTTCGGTTCAGATATGGGTTAGGGTTTATGGGTTAAATAAGATTCACTAGTATCCTAGAATTCTTTAAGACATTTATATGTCCATTAGGGTCCCAATTAAACTAGACCAAGAAACTGAAACTGCTAGATTTGGCCACTATGCTCGATTTCTAGTAGAAGTAGTCATATTTTCTACCTTTATTGATAGAGTCATGCTTTCAACTGATGATGATGAGTTTGATATCAGAATTGAGTATGAAAAAGTCCCTCAATTATGTTTGGAATTCAAGGACATTGGTTATGACTTATTGAATTTCAAGAGGTGTTTTGTTTGTGCATTTTTCTCTCCTCAAGGACATGATGAAAAATCAAGATTTAAAAGTATGAAGCAAATGAAATACATTGCTCAAGGTAGACTAGAAAGTTTTGGACAGGTACATCCCATGGAGTGTAACACCCCAACCCCTCTAAACTAGAGTCGGTGCATTACTAATTACATTGGCATGGTTAAAAGGAATAAAATTCCTAAGGAACAATAATTTTAGTAGTCTTGAAGAAACTAGATACATAGATGTAAATCAAATTACATTGGTAAAGGTAACAAATTACAATACATAACAAAAACTAAAAATTGCAGCCACAGAAACTCAACAAATGATCTCCTCTTCATAACCTATTGGAGGTAAAAAATAAAAGGGGTGATCTCAAATGCTCAGTAAGGGTTAAAAATAGCAGAAGCATGAATCAATAATAATTTAATCATAAACAACTTTTCATAGTCAATATGGCATGGTGAATAAATGAAACAACTTACACCATTAATAACTGATAATGAAACTACATCCATAGATTTTTTCATAGATAAAACCTCATGGATAGTAATAACTAATAATGAATAAAGAGAATTATTATTAATTATATGTCATATATCTATAATGTGATACCATAATACTGTTAAAATGTTTAAGTTATGTGGATAGAAACCTGACTAATTTTTGGAAACAAACTTGAAGGGTTTGTCACCAATTGACTATCTCATGAGACCTATCGATACATCAAGGGGCTATAGCAGTCCCCACCCGTCACTTCATGTCCAAAACATTATTTATACATATATTGAATACAATTACAATATTTATTCTCAATGTCTATTTAGAGTAGATAATATGGATTCATCAAAATTTCAATAGTTAAAACAACATTCCAAATAAACACCATATGTGAAAGGGTATACGAATTAAGAAAATAATAATATTCATGAAAAAGGAATAGGTATATCTAATAGAAATGCAATTTAAAATTAAAATTGGTCTCAAATGGGCAGTAGGTATACCACATAAGAATTATTAGGTGCACAATACAAAGTAAGTCACAACGAAATAGAAAATGAGACAATGTTCCTTACCACATTGTAGTCAATCGAATTGTATGAACAAAAGTTAATAACCATAAATTGAATCATTAGATACAATGAATATAAATTGAATCATGATATCATACATCAATAGGCAGTACACATACACCACATACAAGAAATAAGCGGTGAACAATGGAAGTCTCACAGAATTGAAAGTGAGATGAGAAACCCCTTACAAACATTTTGGCATGGAAACGAGTGTTCTTGAGAGAGATTAATGAGAGTCAAAGGGGTATATCGTCATTTATATATCATAATGATAGTATGGGGCAGGTGATAAAACATACCCCATTATTAGGAATTAAAAATAAAAGGGCCAACATATAGTGAATTCTTGAACAAAAGTGAGAGAGGACCCCTTACAAAGAACGTATCATTAGATTGAGGAAAAATAAATGAAATAATTATGTGTGAAAAACATAAACCTATAAAATAAAAGTTGATATAAAGAATAAAACAATAATAGGTCATTCACATATATTTTTATAAAGACAAAACCAATGACATTGATGTTTAACTCAATGAATGTAAATTGAGTTAAGATATCCCTTACCTTAAGCTCGAAGGTGTTCTTGATTGTTCTTAACGACCTGAATAATCAAATTTAGATTCATTAATTAATAATTATGGAACCTCATAAACATTTAATTTATATGGTATAAACTTATTATGTTCATTAATGACCATTTTGATGGGTTTTAAGAGATTCAATTTTATTGTTTTTGAAGCATTTCCTTCCTCGGTTTTTCATGACCGGTTTACTTGTGTTCATGAATGGAAGTTCGTTTGAAATGTGGTTAAACATCCAAAATTGTGAATATATATTATTAGTGACATTAAATATATATAAATTATCTTATAATGATTTTGGTTATATATAATGAGGATTACTCATTTGATAAGTTAATGATAAACTCTTGGATTTAGCTTGGTGGTTTTGTGCACAATGAACTTGTTTTGTATTATTATTCCATATTATGAGTTTTTAGGGATTATAGAACATTAAAAAATATAAAATAAATATATTATGATCTGGTTCAACCATTAAAAAGGTTTCATGACTAATATTGAAGATATTAATGCAAATTGAAAACTTGTCTTCCTTGAGTGTGATAAATTAACACATCTCGGATGGTGTTTGTATTTATAGTATAAAAGGAGGGGAAAAGAGAGATTATGATGAAATATTACATTAGCATAATTAAAATCCAATAGATATAAGGTACTGGAATTATCATGGAATTTGTATGAGGTGAGGTGAGAAGAGAGCAGCAAAATAATAAAACTTGTAAAAGAATTTGAAAGAAAAGAGAAGAGAGGTTCACCTCTTGAGTACTCCTCCTTGAGAAACTCCTTAAGACATTTTTTTTTTTGCCTTTTGGTGAGACCAGAAAGCCTTGTACATGGGTAGAGGGATTTGGAATAGTATTTTTCATAATTTAGGCAAGGACTGAAGCTTGAGTGGTGTGGGAGGAAGAGAGGGTGAGGGTAGTTTATATAGTGGAGGGGAGGAGGGATTTTACATTATTTTAATTATTATTTTAATATTTTTACTCAAGACTATGAATAGTCTTGATTCATGTGACCCCAAATAGTAATAATGTCATGTGAGTTCAAACCCAGTGGGTTTACATCATCCTTGCATCATCAACTATGATGCAGTAAATCAAGTATTTAGCATTTATCGTAATTTATTGTATTTTACTATTCATCAAAAAATCAAGTATTCAGAAAAATCCTAAAAAATCACCCAAACCATTTTTTGATATTTAGAATCCAAAAATGACATCCATTTTTCAAAAATAACTTTTTAAATATGATAAATTTAATTTTTAATTAAAATCATTATTTAATCAAAATATATAAACACTTAAAATATTCATCTTTATTTTTTAAGGTACCTAAATTTATTTATACATTTATGGGTATGGATACAATTCATAAGATTCATATTACTATTCATAAGGGTAAGTTACTACTCATAAGGGTAGGTTACTATTCATAAGGGTATTTTACTATTCATCAAAAATTAAGTTAATTCTATCAGACTCTAAATATCATCCTGATCGAAACCGTGAATGTCCGTTTTTCAAAATTCAAAACCCAAAAGTGGAAAATTTAAGTTTAAAGGCTAGGTTATGATTATATCTTAAATAACCAAGTTTTGTTTCAAATAAATACAGTGCTTTAAAAAATATAAGATATCCAATGAATAGAATGTATTTAAGGGAAACATACCTTAAAATTTTTGGGGTGTTACATTATTCTCCCCTTTAGAAATTTCGTACTCAAACATTTTCATTTATAAATCCCTTCAAAAATATGTGGGTGGTTCTTATTCATAGCATCCTCAGGTTCTCACGTTGCTTACTCTATCTTATGGCTCCTCCAAAGAACCTTTACCAGAAGAGTCGTCTGATTTCTCAATACTTGTTCTCTGGTATCAAGAATCATGATAGGCTCTTCACAATAAGACAGATCAGGATCAAGTTCAATTTCTTCATAGGTGAGTACATGTGTTGGGTCTGGCATGTATTTTCTTAACATCGATACATGGAACGCATTGTGGACTTTGGAGATACTTGGAGGCATTACCAAATGGTAAGCTACGGCTCCAATCCGATCCATAATTTCAAAAGGTCCGATGTACCTAGGACTTAATTTACCCTTCTTACCAAATTGTATAATACCCTTCCATGGAGATAACTTTATGAAAACATGATCTCCTTCTCTAAATTATAAATCCTTCCTTCACTTATCAACGTAGCTATTTTGTTTACTTTGAGCTGTTTTGATATGGGTTTGTATAATCTTTACCTTTTCTTTTGTTTCCTCAATAAGTTCTAGGCCTACAATCTTTCTTTCACCAACATCATCCCAGAAAGTTGGTGTACGGCATCTCTTTCCATATAACGCTTCATATAGTGTCATCTGAATACTTGAATGGAAGCTATTGTTATAGGAAAATTCTACGAGAGGTATATACTGATCCCACATACCTTGAAAGTCAAGTGAACAAGACCTCAATATGTCTTCCAAAGTTTGAATAGTATGTTCTGATTGTCCATCCGTTCGTGGGTGGTAGGTAGTTCTCAAACGAAGATCGGTATTTAGGGTCTTCTAAATACTTTTCCATAATTGTGATATAAAATGGGGATCACGGTCAGACAAAATTGATAACAGTACATCATGAAGTCTTACAACTTCATTAATATATAGTCTTTCTAAACATTCAAGTGTTAAATCTTCTCTTATAGCAAGAAAATGAGTTGATTTTGTAATATGATCAACAATGACCCATATCACATCATTCCTTCTTGGAGTCTTTGGTAGCCCCATAACAAATTCCATCATAATATCATCCCATTTTCACATAGGTATAGGAAGGGGATGCATGACTCCTCCAGGATGTCGTCTTCTAATCTTCACATGTTGACAAACCAAACATCTCGACACATAATCAGCAATCTCCCACTTCATGTTCTCCCACCAAAAATGTTCCTTTATATCTCTATACAACTTTGTGATACCAGGGTGTATAAAGAAATTAGAGCTATGAGAATCATCCAATAGTTCCCTCTTTAGCTCATGAATAGCAGGAACACAAATTCTCTTTCCAAATTTCAAAATTCCACCTTTATAAACGAAGTCAGTCAACTTCCCATTATTTATAGATTTAATTTTATTTTGAAACTCCTCATCATCAGTCTATGAAATTTTTATCATTTCCAGTAAATTAGGTTTGGAAACCATTTGAAAAAACAGTTATGTGATACCTTCCATGATAATTCCCATATCTATCTTTACTAGATCCATGAACATAGGATCCCTTTAAACTCTCATATTGTTCATAATTTCGTGGTATTTTATACTCAAAGCATCTTCCACCTTATTTTCCTTTCCAGGTTGGTAGTGTATTAAACAACCATAATCTTTGAGTAACTAGAGACATCTTATTTGCCTCATGTTGTGTTCTTTTTGTTTAAAAATGTATTTCAAACTCTTGTGATCCATGTATATCTCACATTTTTCACCATAAAGATAATGTCTTTATATTTTCAAATAAAATATTACAGCTAATAACTCAAGATCATGAGTTGGGTAATTTTTCTCATGAGTCTTCAACCACCTTGATGTGTAAACAATAACTTTTTCATTTTTCATAAGGATACAACCCAGTCCATTCTTTGATGCATCACTGTATATCACAAATCCATCATTTCCAGATAGAAGAGTCAAAATTGGAGCATTGAATAATCCTCTTTTTAATTCTTCAAAGAATTTTGTACATTCTTTCATCCATACAAACTTAACTCCTTTACGTGTGAGATTTGTTAGCGGGTTAGTCAGTCAGGTGAAATTCTGAATGAAACGTCGATAGTAACTTGCTAATCCAATAAAATGCATACCTTGGTTATGTCCATTGGCTTGAGTCATTCTTGGATTGCCTTTGTCTTCACAAGATCAACTAGGATTCCATATTTAGAGACAATATGGCCTAGAAAAGAAACTAATTGAATATAGAATTCGCACTTGTTAAACTTCCCATATAATTCATTTATTCTAAGTGTTCAAAATAATCCACAAGTGATTCTCATGGTATTCATATCTTTTAGATTATACCAGGATATCATCGGTGAATACCACAACAAAGTTATCAAGATATTCCTTGAAAACTCTATTCATTAAATCTATGAAAATAGATGGTTCATTAGTCAGTCCAAAAGGCATCATTGTAAACTCATAATTCCCATACCTGGTTCGAAATGCTATCTTTGTAATATCTTTCTTCCTCAGATGTAGCTAGGGATATCCAGATCAAAGTTCAATCTTTGAAAAGTATTATGCTCCGTGAATTTGATCAAATAAATCATCAATTAGTGGAAGAGGATACTTATTCTTTATTATAATAGAATTGATTTCACTGTAATCAATGTATAGCCTCATGGGTCCATATTTCTTCTTGAAAAATAGGATAGGGGCTCCCCATAGAGAAACACTAGGTCAAATAAATCCTTTTTCACTCAATTCCTCTAGTTTTTTCTTTAGCTCCTCTAATTCCACAGTGTCTATTCTATAAGGAGTCTTTGATATAGGTCTTTCGCTAGGAATTAAATCAATAGAGAACTGAACTTCTCGCACTAAAGGATGTCCAGGTAAATCCTTTGGGAATACTTCAATGTATTATTACACTATATTTACATCTTGAATTTGAATATTTCTTTCCTCACCTTTAGACATTGGGTTCTCTTCCTCTCCAATAATTGCATTCAATAGAGCTAATAAGGGTGGATCTAGATAAGAATCAAATGGCGAGTTTTCTACTCTAAAAATGAGGAATTATACACCATTTTAAAAGATTGTAACTTTCTTATTCTTGCAATAAATATTCACATCATAATTTGACAGCCAATTCATATCGAGAATTATATCAAAGTCAGTCATTGGTATAATGACAAGGTTATAAACTAAAGCACGTTTATGTGTCATGAATGGGACTAATCGACATGCCTTTGTTGCAATGATACATCCCCTTATTTCATTAGGAACCATTTATAAATAATGGAATATACCAGATTAGGTTATGAATCATAATTTATAATCTCTACTAGCAAAGTACTTGGCATAAATTGAAATCCTATGCATAGATAATCTCATAGACATGGTTTCTATGAGGAAAATTTTACATTAAAATCATTCATAATGGCTTGTAAAGAAAATGTGAATTATCCTAAGCATATTCCCCAGGACTATCAATATCAAGAGTGCATAAAGTCCCATTGTACTATACCAGGATACCTCAGGTCAAACCCGAAACTCTTTGTCGGAGTTTTCACTCCTAGGTACATCTATACCAGAGCCACCTCTACCTGTTTGTATCCAGACAGAGATGTATTTGCTAGAAAGATCTACATAATATATTCCTTAACAAAATACTAGGATGATATTGTGTATTTTTCCTTAAATAATACCTTAGGTATTTTTTCCCTAATCTACAATTTCTAATCTAGTTTCCAAGTTTGCTAATAAACTTCCTCTAATACCAACTGTAACACCCTGAACCCTTTAAAACAGAGTCAATGTATTGAAAATTACATTGAAATGGTTAGAAGGAATGAAATCCCAATGTAACGATTGGTTCAGTAGTCTTGAAGAAACTAGATACATATATGTAACTCAAATTACATTGGTAAACTTAACAAATTACAATACATAACAAAAACTAAAAACTCTATCCACAAAAACTCAAAAAATGGTCTCCTCTTCATAACCTGTTGGAGGTAAAAAAAATGAAAGGGGTGATCTAAAATGCTCAGTAAGGGTTACAAATAGTGGAAGCATGAATCAATAATAACTGAATCATAAACAACTTGGCAAAGTCAATATGGCATGGTGAATAAATGAAAAAACTCACGCCATTAATAACTGAGAATGAAATTGCATCCATAGATTTTTTCAGAGTGAAAAACTCATGGATAGTAATAATTTATAATGAATAAATAGAATTATTATTAATTTGACTTCATGTATCTGGAACATGATACCATAATACCATTAAAAAGTTTTAGTTCTATGGGTAGAAACCTGTCTGATTTTTTGAAACAAACTCGAAGGGTTTTTCGCCAACTGATTGTCTCATGAGACCGTTCGATGCATCGAGCGGATATAGAGGGCCCCTCCCATCACTGAATGTCCAAATAATTATTTATACATAGATTTAATACAATTACAATATTCCTTATCAATATCCATTTAGGGTAGAGAATACAGATTCATCAATATTTCAATAGTTAAAATAACATTCCAAATAAACACCGTATGTAAAAGGGTATACGAGACAATAATCATATCCATGAAACCAAAATATGGATTTCTAATAGAAATATAATTTAAAATTAAAAGTGATATCAAATTGGAATTAGTTACACCATATAATAACTATTAGGTGCACAATACAAAGTAAGTCACAACGAAATTGAAAATGAGACGATGTTCCTTACCACATTGTAGTCAATTGAATCATATGACCAAAAGTCAATAACCATCAATTGAATCATTATATACCATGAATATAAATTGAATAATTATATCATACATAAATAGGCATTATACATACGCCACATACAAGAAATAAGTGGTGAACAATGGAAGTCTCACAGAATTGAAAGTGAGATGAGAAACCCCTTACAAATATTTTGGCATGGTAACGAGTGTTCTTGAGAGGGATTAATGAGAGGAAAATGGGTATCCCATAATTTATATATCATAATTATAGCATGGTAGAGTTGATAAAACATACCCCATAATTAGGAATTAAAAATAAAAGGGCACAACATATGGGTAATTCTTGAACAAAAGTGAGAGAGAGGACCCCTTACAAAGAACGTATCATTAGATTGAGGAAAAATAAATGAAATAATTATGTGTGAAAAAAATAAACCAACACAATAAAAAAAGGATATACAGAATAAAACAATCATAGGTCATTCACACATATTCTAGGAAATACAAAACCAATTACATTGATGTTTAACTCAATGAATGGAAATTGAGTTAAGATATCCCTTACCTTAAGCTCGAAGGTGTTCTTGATTGTTATTAACGACCTGAATAATAAAATTTAGATTCATTTATTAATAAGTATATAACCTCATAAACATGTAATTGATATGTTATAACATTATTAGGTTCATTCATGACCTTTTTTATGGGTTTTAAGAGATTTAATTTTATTGTTTTGGAATCATTTCCTTCCTCGGTTTTTCATGACCGGTTTACTTGTGTTCATGAATGGAAGTTCGTTTGAAATGTGGTTAAAAATATAGAATTGTTAATATATATTATTATTGAAATTGAATAGATATAAATTATCTTATAATTATTTTAATTATATACCATGATGATGACTCATTTGATAAGTTAATGATAAATGCTTGGATTTAGCTTGGCGGTTTTGTGCACAATGAACTTGTTTTGTGTTATTATTCCATATTATTAGTGTGTAGGGATTCCAGAACATTAAACAATATAAAATAAATATATTATGATATGGTTAAACCATTAAAAATATTTCATGACCATTCTTGAATATAGTAATGAAAATTGAAAACTCATCGTCTTTGAGTGTGATAAATTAACACATCTCAGACGGTGTTTGCATTTATAGTATAAAAGGAGGGGAAACAGAGAGATTATGATGAAATATTCCATTAGAATAATGAAAATACATTAAATTTAAGGTATTTTAATTATCATGGAATTTTTATGAGTTGAGGTGAGAAGAGAGCAAAAAATAATAAAACTTGTAAAATAATTTGAAAGAAAAGAGAAGAGAGGTTCACCTCTTGAGTACTCCTTGAGAAACTCCTTAAGACCTTTTTTTGGTCTTTTAGTGAGACCAGAATTCCTTAGACATGGGGAGAGGTCTTGGGAATAGTATTTGGCAGAATTTATTTAAGGCTTGAAGCTTGAGTGGTGTGGGAGGAAGAGAGGGTGAGGGGTGGTTTATATAGTGGAGGGGAGGAGGGATTTTACGTTATTTTAATTATTATTTTAATATTTTTTCTCAAGACTATGAATAGTCTTGATTCATGTGGCCCAAAATAGTAATAATGGTATGTGAGTTTGAACCAAGTGGTCTTATATCATCTTTTCATCACCTATGATGTAGTAAATCAAGTATTCAACATTTATCGTAATTTATTGTATTTTACTATTCATCAAAAAATCAAGTAATTCAGAAAAATCCCAAAATTTCACCCTAACCATTTTTTGACCTGTGTAGTCCAAAAATGAACTCTATTTTTCAAAAATAATTTTATAAATATGAAAAATTAATTTTTAATTAAAATCATTATTTAATCGAAATATAGAAACACTTAAAATGTTCATCTTCATTTTTAAGGTGCCTAAATTTATTTATACATTCATGGGTATGGATACCATTCGTAAGATTCATATTACTATTCATAAGGGTAAGTTACTATTCATAAGGGGTGGGTTACTGTTCATAAGGGTAGGTTACAATTCACGGAAAATTAAGTTAATTCTATCAAACTCTAAATATCATCCTGATCGCAACCGTGAATGTCCATTTTTTAAAATTCAAAACCCAAAAGTGGAAAATTTAATTTTAAAGGGTAGGTTATGATTATCTCTTAAATAGCCAAGTTTTTTTTTCAAAGAAACACAGTGATTTATGAAATATAGGCTATCTAATGAATATAATGTATTTAAGAGAAACATACCTTAAAATTTTTGGGGTGTTACATGGAGGGAGGTCTAGAAGGTATAATCCTTTTCTAATAACCACTAATCAAGGTGGACTGGAGAATGATGTACATTTACAACCCATTGAGGGAGTTTTAGAAGGTGGTTGTGATCCAGGTACTCAAGGAATGCACACGGTTGAGAATAATGGTCTCGTGACTGATGTTAATGGTTCTACTAACACTCCAAATAGATATGGGTCATTGTAGATGAAGAGTGTCCCTCGTCAGAAGGAATTTTATAATTCTATGGATAATATAGGGATTCATGGTTGGATTGTTGCTACTGAAGATCAGACTATGGAGTTTAATAGACATAATTCCACCCTGTCATGGGCGGATATAGTGGAAGAGGGGCTGGCTGAGGAGGCTAAATCATCCGATGAAGCAGTGGCATAATAGATCACTGATCATCAGATCCTATATAAACAATTGATCACTTCAAGAGATAGTAAAGGTAAGAAAAAATTAGATGTTGAAGCACCTTTACGAGCTAAGTCTAATTTTTTTTTTCAAAACTCAAATTTGACTAATACCCCCCTTAGAGAAAGGTCTAACCAAAGAGGTTTTATCAAAGGGGAAAGGTGTAGAATGTCTTAATGGAAATATATACATGGAATTGGTAGGTTCCCCTCCTTCTTCTTAGGATTTTGATTCCAAATTGTTTCAACACAAAGGAAATGGTAAAACGGCTACTCCCATTAGCAGTGTGGTGGCCTATAGGGATAGTTATCTAGAAGGTAAGAAAAAACCTTCATATAAGGTGATTTAGGTGGATGAATAGGGATTACAAATGGTTTATTTTTGTATGTCCATACCTCAATTTTCTAAGCCTAGGCAGGTCTCTCCTACTGACACTGTAAGTGGCATAGTCTTAGCCCCTATTGTGAGGTCACTTTAGATGGAGCCTCCATCATGCATCCACACATATTGGCAAGTTAAAGTTATGCAGCCAGATGCTTCAGTTGACCCTTATATTAATAATGTTTTGGTATTGAGAGACACAAGTAAGGTGAAGGTGACAACTTCGAACCTATTTTGAGTACTAGATACACTCAATGAAGGTAAAGGTCAATCTCAGGAAGAAGAGGTCCAGCCTCAACCCCTAGATAAAGGGAATGTGAGGGGTGGTTTCTAATTATAATATGAAATAGGTCTGAATTTAGATAAATGTGTTTTATCCCCCCATATATATGGTCAATAAAGATACCTTTCTTGATGACTCATCAAAAAGGGTAGAGATTGAATCAAATGTTGGGAGAACTAATTCGAATGATAGTAGCATTGAAGGTCTCTTGCAACAAGTGAAGACTTAGAAGTCAAGTAGAAATCCTCATAATCAAGGTCATGGGTGTATAAATTTTAATTTTAATTTTATTCATGATTAAGAACATAAAATTTAGGCATATATTAGAGAATTTTTAGGTCTTTGATTTCTTTTTTGATGAGGGAAACTTTGTTTTGTCTGAACTCATCTCTCTTTTTATCTTTTTTTTTATTGTTTAATGAAAGGGATTTGACCCATATATATATATATATATATATATATTAGGTATTAAGTTGTACAATTACATCGAAACATAAACACACCCACACCCACTGGGCTGGAGAGGCTGGTCATAGCTCTCCCCTAGGGATAACCTATCTATCAAGCCACTTTATTAATTATTATTATTAGGCTTGTAAGACACTAATTCATAGTCTTGAAGACCCAAACCTCTTGACCTGTAGGTATATATATTTATGGACCGAAAGCCTCATTCACATTCACTATCACTAAGTGTGATTTTTTCTTCATCTGCAGCTTACCCGCACACAGCCGCCCCATTTGAAGCCATCCCCCCTGGCTGAGGGCCCCCTTGTAATTATATATATTTATATAAGTATATATATATATTAATATATTAGTATATATAATTATAAATATAATAAATATATTTATTATTTAAAAATATTTATTATAATTTTATAATTATTTAAATATATAATTATTTATTTATTTATAATTTTATTTATAAATAAATATTTTTATAAATATTTTTATATAATTATAAATATGTTTATATAAATATATATATATATATATATATATGGATTCTCTCACTAATGGAGATCTTATCTCTCTAACTATTTATGGCAATTGTTTTGGCAATTGTATGGAATCGATCACCTCTAATAGATCTAGGTCTGATTTTGTTGGGTCTGATGAGCTGTTTTCTATTTGTTTCTCATGCAAAATAATCCTGCTCAAGTTTTATTCTGAAAAGTTTGGGAAGAAAGAGTATTTTTGGGATAACCATAATTCCTACACAATCCCTGCTCACCGATGGAGATATATATATGTGCGGAAGCCGATGATCTCGGTCAGCGACATTCAGTGATGATGCTTGAGATCCAGCAAATGGAATCCTTGGTGTGTGTTCTCAATCTTGGGGTGTAAGAAGTTGATGAACATGAAATGTGGGTGATGGGGTGGAGCGGATGCCTTTAAAGCATAGGCTGATGAATCTCTTAGTGTGAGATCTCAGGACGCGGGGATGGATCAACAATTTTTCACATTGTTCATTAGTGCTTGGGTGCTTGTGGCAGTAGTGATGGTCATGTGGGGAGAAATTCAATGGATATGTGTTTCATTATGGGTGTGGGATCCTGGTGGTGGTTGATGGAAAGTAGTAGGAATTGTGTTGGGTAGCGATGTGGGATCCTAGTGGAGGTGGTGGTTCTAGAAAACAATGATACTAGTCGGCGATGACCTCAAAAAATAGGGTGGTGATGACTCCATTGCATACAGATTTCAGGCTGGAGGTACCCTCGAGATGTAGGGTGAAGTTACCCTCAAGATGTGGGTGATGACTTGGGTGGATGGTGGAGGCTTCACAAATATTGGGTTAGACACACTTTGAGCGGTCTTCGTTTATTAATTTGGCCCTCGGTTGAGGGATTGCTGTCTTTTCGGTGGGCCTTAGGGCCTGCTAATTTCAGTGTGTTTTTATGGATTCTTATACTAATGTGGGTTATTTTGGACTTATTGGACTTCATGATGTATATTTAATGGTCTATTGGGACTTCATTTGTGGTTCTTCATATCTTTTATGTTTTATTTTTGGGTGACATTGTTTTTTCACTTTCTTAGTTTGGTGGTGTTCTATGCGACACACATTTTTTTGTTATTGTTTTTTCATTTTATTTTCATTAATAAATTTTATGGTTGAGTATGATCGGTACCTGAAGCTTCCTGAGTATAACTATATATATGTATATAATTATATATATTTATATAATGATATATATATTTATTAATATACCAATATATATAATTATAAATGTAAAAAAAATATTGATGGTTGAGCGGTGCTCTGGAAAAGCAGTGAAGTGGAAACTATCATGGAGATTGTGAATCAATTTAGGGTTTGTGGGATTAGATGGTCTTGCTTGTTGATCATCTCAAATCGAAGGAGATTCTGTTGGAGAATATCAACGGGGATTCTCATCCTAATATGGATTCTCTGGACCCGAAATCCATCTAGACCCTGATGGATGACTGGGTTTCCATTGGAATCAAATTGAATCTAGCCTCCTATGCTTATGTGGTATTGGGAAATCCTAAGCCTATTGATTCGAATGGAATCAGGAAAAAGGAATCTAATGTAGTCCAGAATCTTGCTCGAGAGACCCCTTACGATCCTTGGGATTCGACCATGAGGGCTTTTGAAGGGATCTGAAGTGATTCTAATCTCTTATCCTAGAGGATCATAAGAAATGGGGATAAAGCATTCATGGAAGCTACACATGGTATTCTCTCAGGATGGATTAACGAATATAAGCACTCTATCATCGCTCATCTTTCACTATCAGGAAAGGAATCATATTTGAATCTATTTGTTCTTAGAAATTGACTTGTTGACTGTTGGGGATTAGATAGATATAGAATGGACTCTCTGGGTAGAGGTTACTTTCACATTGTCTTTGCATCAGAATCTATGAAGGCCAAAGCTTGGGGATATGGATTCATAAGCCTTAATACTAGCATCCTTATAATCCAAGACTAGGATCCATATTTTTATCCCTTAAATGTCAAGAACTCGATCACCCAAATTTGGATATGTGTTCGTGGTTTGAGTTGGTTACTTTGGAACCCTCAAATTCTATGGAAAATTACATAGGTTGTTGGAGTTCCTATTAGAGTCGATAAAGAAACCAAGAAAGAAAGGTATGGTATAACACCCCAAGATTTATTATATGTATCTTCTTAAATAAATTCAATTTTCTTGATAGCTTATGTTTCATGTAACACTGAGCTTAAACAAATTGTGAAATACTATTAAATACTAATATGGTCGTTGGAATAGTAATGTGAATGTTATGAATATTAATGTGACCATTATAATAATAAACTCACCTATGAAAGTATAAATAAAATTTAGGTATCTTATAAATTAAAATATAATATATTTATATCATGGAATAAGTAAATAAATGTTTTAAAAATGATAAATTAAGTGTTGGTATTTTTTGTGAAACGTAAATATTTACTTACAATTTTATAATTAATATAATGATTTAAAAGAAATTTTATTTTCATAATATAGATTCATAAATTAATTTTTTTTTCTCTTATGATTATAAAATAATTTTATGAGACCTTAATTAATTTCTCAAAGTGTCACAAAATTGGTTATAATTTTAAAATCGGTATTTTTTTAATAAATGATGAATTTAATTAAAACTTATATTTCTCATATTTAGAAAATTATTTTCAAAAAATAGAGTCCATTTTTGAAATCTACACATCGAAAAAAATTTAGGATGAATTTTTGGTATTTTTCTAAAATATTTAAAATTTTGGAGAATAGTGAAATACGGTAATTTACGGTTTAGCAAAATACATGGATTATCGAGTCATGGATGGTGTATGGATAACGTAAGCACCATTATTTCAAAATTAAATTCACTAGTTACTGTATTTGGTCATAATAATTATCACTATTTATAGTCTTAATCCAAAATAATAAACAAATGAATAAAATAATCAAAAAATACTTATCCCCTCCACTATAAATACCACCCCTTCTTCTCACACCTTCAAAGCGTTGTAGATTTCTTATATTCTTCCAAATTATTCTACCAAATATATTCCACATATAATGGTCTTTTTGGACTCATAAAAAGACCAATACCAAGTTCTTTAAGGATGTTTTCAAGGAGACCCTATACAAGAGGTAAAATCATATTTCGTTCTCTTTTAATTTATTTTAATTTCTTTTGATCTCTTTTAATTTATTTTAATTTCTTTTATTTTCTTATCTTCTTCTTATGTCCTATATCCAAACATGAATTATAACTCTAGTATCTTATATATACTATAATTTTATTATTTTAATAGAATTTTGTATCATCAAACCTCTTATCCTATCTATTTTATTCTAAAAATGAAAACATTGTTCGTGATGTGTTGATTTACCGCCATCATGGACGATGCATTTTTTATTTTCCATTACCACTTTTAAGGCTAGTAATAAAACCATTATTATGGTTAAATATTATTTTATTATACATATTATAATTTATATAATATTTTGGAACCAATATATAAACATAATATAAAATAAAATGATATAAGTTTGTGATAGTCGTAAAAACCACCAAAATAAATTAAATCATTTTCATTAACATTTTATCTAAAGAATCATTCTCATACCATATAACCAAATGATATATAAGATCATTTAAACTTTTTTAAGTTCATTAATAACATATAATTTCAATTCTATAGAACTATTCCCATTTTACATGAACTTCCATACTTGCATACAAGCGAACCGATCATAAAAAATCATGAAAACAATCTCTCCAGGAACAACAAAATTGAAACTTATAATTAATCAAAAAGTCCATACATGAACTTAATAAAATTATAATAAATCAATTACATGTATAAAAGGTTCCAAATTAAGTAATTAATAAAGGTAATTTGATTATCCAGGACATTAAGTTTAGGTGCAGAATGCTTTCGTACATATGGAAAATAATTTCTTAACTCAATTTTCATTCATTGGGTTAAACTTTTATGTAATTGGTTATGTTATGTAGAGAATATGTGTGAAATTAACTCTGATTATTTTATACTATAATTCCACTTTTATTTTTTGGATTTACATTTTTCACACATAATTATTTCATTGATTTATCTCACTCTAATGATACAATATTTGTAAGGGTTCTCATATCTCACTTTTATTTTTGTGAGATATGACTTATTCTCCACTTACTACTTGTATGTGGTGGATGTATACTTATATTTTATTTATTATCATCATTCATTTAATATTTCATTAAATATCCATTTTTATTATATCATGGATATGATTATTATCTTAGTTGTATACCATTTTTTACATATGGTACTTATTTTGAATGTTGTTTTAATTGGGGAAATATTGATAAATATATATCCTCTACTAAATATGGATATTTTGATAAGAAATATTTTTCTTGAATTAAATCTATTTATTAATAATTCTTTGTACTTGCAGTGATGGGTGGGTCTCGACATTATATATTCCCTCAATGCATCAATAAGTCTCATGAGACAAAATAGTTGGTGATAAACCCTTTGCATTTTTTTACAAGAAAAACCAGATGGGTTTCAACCCAAAAACTTAAATCGTCTTGTGAAAGGTCTTGATGATATTGGTTCATGTGCTAGATACATGACATCCAATAATTAAGTATTTTCTTCATTCAGTATTCAGTTATTACTTTCCATGAGATTTTTACTATAACAAAATATATGGTTGCATTTTTATTCTCAATTTATTGATGGTGTTTTTTTTTAGTTATTTATCTTTCCATAATGATTATACCTTATTTACTTTGATTTACTTATTATTGATTCATGTAACCTTTGGTAATCATTTGATCTCACCCTTTTATTTTTTTTCATTCCCCGGGTTTTAAAGATAAAATCTTTGAATAACTGTCAAGGAAACAGTTTATTTTCATTTGTTACGTTTTATGTTTAATTACCAATGTAATAAGGGAACCATGTATGTATCTAGTTCTTCAAGAATACTAAACTGATCAATCCTTGGTAATGTGATCTCTATTATCTATGTCATTGTAATAAAATAACCATTGAATCTTGGCTATTGGGGTCGAGGTTGTTACAGTTGGTATCAGAGAAGGTTTAGTAGAAACCTTGGAAACTAGATGTTAAGTAAACATGAGAATTATAATAATTCCTTATAGTGAATTTCTGGCTCAATACTCATGATGATTATGAGATAACTTAGTGTGTTTTATTATTTAGTGATGGCGCCTAATGGAAGAAAGGGAATCAATACCTGTAGATAATGTAGGGATTTCCCCACTGATCAGGTCAACATAGTAAGTGTTGGAGTTGATCCGATCATGACCATATTATGATAGCTTTCTTAGGTTATGATGAATAACCATAATACACCTATATTGGATCATTTCATGTGAAAAAAATCCCCCATATTTTAGTGGAACTATTAATCTAGTGGTAGTTGATCAATGGATCAAGTCCCTTGGAAATATATTTATGATATTGGGATGTGATGAAAGGGAAAAGGTGGTGTTGTCTGTATATTTACTCAAAGAAAATGTTGATCAATGGTGTTTGTTGATCCATAATACTAAAGATGAAGATAACAGAGAACACATGGAGTGGAAATAATTTAAAGAAACATTCTTAGATAAATATTTCCCTCATGAGAAATGAATTGAAATGAAGAGAAAATTACTTAGATTAAATAAAAAGGAAGAACAGAGTGTTGTAGAGTATAAATTTACCTTCACAATACTAGTTAGTGTTGATCAAGTATTGTTTTCAACAATACATATTGTTTTTGTTTAAAGGGGGGGTTTATTGAAAACAATACTCTATCTCTTTATGATAATTTTGATGCTCACAAATACCCTTAATTATTTTCTATTTTTTTAAGAATATTGTAGGAATTTATTATTCATTATTTTTTTATTTCTGGACAAAATATTTAAATTCTTGAACAACGAGAATTAATTTCTAAGGTATTCACATTTAGCGCGTTCTAGAAACACTGTTCATGCTCTACATATCAGAGATCTTCTTTAGCATGTTCTGGAAACACTATTAATACCCTACGTGGAGAAACGTAGCGTAAGGATGAAAAACAGTGTATACTTTATGAGATAAGAGAAAAGTATGGTTAATCAACCATACGTTATCGACAAAGTATGGAAGAGGAACCCTACGTTTGGGATATTAGAAAAGTATGGAAGGAGAACTATACATAATTGTTAATCATTACGTTTGTTTCTCAAAAGTATGCTTCACCAACCTTACTTTTGTGAACAACCATACGTTCTTAGAAAAGTATGGATTAAGTAAAAGTATGGATCTTTCATCATATGTTTGAAAGTTGAAGAGAAAAGTATTAATGACCAACCCTATATTTGTAATCAACCATACATTGCCAACCCTACATTAGGCTACGTCATCAACCTTACGTTTATGATCTACGTTACGTTCAGAGGATGCATACTGTACAACTCAACCTTACGTTTGATGTCGAAGAATTTAAAGTCAATATTATTATGAAACGGTCATCAAGCTGATTATTAGGCTGATTTCAAGCCGGATTTAAAGCTGATTTTAAAGTGCGACTTTGACTGATTCAAAGTCGTTTTATCAATGGGTTAAGGATCGAATTAAAATAATATTTTTATGCCGAGTCTTTAGGGAAATTATGACTACTCTGTAAATTCAAATGTTTGAATTTCACAAGTCAGAAGGTGACTTTTGTGGATCTAAATTTTCAAAAGAAGTTCTTGTCGTTATTATGTATATATGAGCTTTTCCAAATGGAAAAAATCTCTCTCTCTCTCTCATTCTCTTTTGATAATTTATAGAAAGGAATAAAAATAGATACTATCAAAAAACACATATCTACTGATTCAAGAAGAACGAAAAAGCTCTATTTATTGAAGAAGAAGAAGAATCGCGATTGAAGTTTCATTCGTTCTACATCAAAAATCTACTGTGAATCTACTACTGCTGAATTTTTGAATTATATTTCTATATCTACTGCAACGGGATCGACTCAGAATGACTCTTTTGTAAAGATTATTATTTCTGAAGGTGACGATCTATCTACTGTCAATTTCATACTGTTGCAATTGTGAAGAACATCTAGAAAGTATTTTTAGAATAAAAAAATCTTTCTTTTCTATTCTTGAGTGACTGGATTCTCGTACTAAGCTATGTAGGTTCTGTGAGTGAACCAGAAGGCTTTTTTTGCCTTAGATTTTAAAGGTGTCAACTGCCTGTACTCAGTTGTTTAAAGGTCTGTTGAAATGAGGACCAGATAGTGAAAATCACCAAGCTCGTGAAGTAGAGTGTTGGTGGAGTGGACTAGGGGATTTCTGTTCCCCGAACCACTATACATCATGTGTCTCTGCACTTCATATTTCTGTTGCATTAATTCATCTGATTAAAGTAAAAGAGCATAACACAATCTCGCGAAGATTTCTGAAAAGACACAATTCACCCCCCCTCTTGTGTATATTTTTTATAATCTGATACAATAGCTAGGTATTCTACAGATTATACTGGTGGTTAAAAAACAATATTGATCATTCCTTTGAAGGTCTTAGTCCAATTCCCCAAATATAATTGTCTTCTAAAACATTTTCATCATATGATGAAATAGTATTAAGTTCCATCAAAATGGATAAGGAATTTTCTAGATCCTATATGTTCAAGGTAAATCAAGAGAAGAATAGGTCTTCTAATAACCATGGAAAAGTTGAAGTGTCAAAGAAGAACGGGTGAATGAAGCAATTTTCATTATGTGAAAATTGTGGAAGCAATCGTCCTAGGAAATTATTGAAAGGCATGGGAGTTTGTTATAATTTTAGAGAAAAGGTCCATCGAGCTAATGAATTCAAGGGGAAGAAACAAATCAGTGATGTTCAATGCTTTAACTATAATGAAATGGGGAATTATTCAAATTAATTTCCCAAAAATTAAGGGAATCTACCACATAAGAGTCCAAGGGGAGACGACCAAGCTTATGTGGTAACCATAGCTAAAGTATAAGTACCAAATCATCAAATTTATCGAATGATTTATTTGATTATGGATCATCACACTCTTTTATATCTACCCAATTTTCGAATAAAATAAGACATTTACCTTTTTGATTTAATAAGAGAGTTTTCAGTAAAAACTCTTAAGGGAAGTATCATTACAACAAAAATGTGTTGGTCAATTCCCTTTATGACACATAAACATGGTTTAGTTGCTAAAATTATCACCATACCTATGGTTGACTTTGATACAATCCTCATTATGGACTGTCTTTCAAAATATGATGAAAAAATTTATTGCAATAAAAAGTAAATTACAATTTTGAGGGAGATATACAATCCCTTGTCTTCAGAGAAGAAATTTCATCATCTGTTTCTTATTTAGATTCACCCCCAATAGCTCTACTGAATGAAATTATTGGGGAGGAAGAGAAAAAAAACATCTAGGGATGAGGAAAGTAATCTTCAAACTAAGGATGTACCAATTTTATAGGGATACATTGATGAATTTCATAAGAAATTACTAGGACACCCCCTAGAGTGTGAAGTTGAGTTTACCATTGATTTAATCCCTGATGAAATACCAATATCAAATACTATTTATAGAATGGCCACTGTGGAATTAGTGGAGACAAAGAAACAACTAGAGGAGTTGAGTAATAAGGGATTTCTTCACCCTAGTATTTCTCCATGGGGATCACATGTTCTCTTTTTTAAGAAGAAAGATGAATCCTTGAAGATGTGAATTGAAAATAGAGAAATAAATGTTATTATAATAAATAACAAGAATCATCTGCCTAGAATTGATGATTTATTTGATCAACTTCACGGAGATCAATATTTTTCGAAGATTGAACTTCATTCTGGGTATCATCAATTGTGAGTAAAGAAGGAATACATTCAAAAGATAGATTTTTGGATGAGGTATGGACATTACGAGTTTGTGGTAATTCCATTTGGATTAACTAATGCACCCTCGGTTTTTATGGATCTGATTAATAGAATATTCACAGAATAACTTGATTATTAATTTGTGGTATTCATTGATAATATTATGATATATTCTAAAATCTATGAATACCATGAGAATCACTTGTGTATTATTCTTGAGACTTTTATAGGGAAGGAGTTATATGGTAAATTTAACAAGTGTGAATTCTAGATTCAAGAAATTTATTTTCTTGTCTATATTGTCTCTATAGATAGAATCTCATTTGATCCTGTAAAGACAAAGGCAATCCAAGAATGTCCTACACCAACAAACATAATCGAGGTATGTAGTTTTATTGGTTTAGTAGGTTACTATCACATTTCATTTAGAATTTTTCCTGATTGGATAACCTGTTAACTAAGCTCACATGTAAAGGGGTAATGTTCGTGTAGAAAAAATAATGTGTTGAATGTTTTGAAGAATTGAAGAGAGGATTAGTCAATACTCTGATTTTGACTCTAGCATAAAGAAATGATGGGTTTATAATATATAGTGATGCATCGAAGAAAGGAATCGATTTTTTTCATCTGAAAAATGATAAAATTATTGCATATGCATCAAGACAGTTGAAGATTCATGGAAAAATTTATCCCACTCATAATCTTGAGTTAGCGTTCATAATCTTTTCTCTAAAGATATAGAGAAATTATCTCTATGGTTAATGATGTGAGATATATATGGATCACAAGAGTTTTAAATACATATTTACACAGAATGAAATCAACATGAGGCAAAGATGGTGGATTTAATTACTCAAAGATTATGATTTCTCAATACACTACCACCCAGGAAAAGAAAATAAGGTAGAAAATGCGTTAATAAGGAAAGATCATGGACTTTTAACCTAAATGAGAATTGAGAAAGATCATATATATGTGGATTTAGTAAAGATGGATATGGGAATTGTTAAGGAAAAAGAAACATCACTAATTTTTCAAATTATTGTTAAACCATATTTACTAAAGAAGATAAAAATTTCTCAATCTGATTATAAGAATTTTCAAAAGAAAATTAAATTCGTTAAGGATGGAAGATTAGAAGGCTTCATGTATGATGATGGAATTATGAAATTTGGAAAGATATTTATGTGTCCCATCAATACCTGGGCTAAAAAGGGAACTATTTTATGATGCTCATAACACAAATTTCTCTATACACCATGGTAATACCAAGATGTATAGAGATCTGAAGGAACATTTTTGGTGAGATAATATGAAGCGTGAAATTGATGACTATGTGTCAAGATGCATAGTTTTTCAACAATTGAAGGCTAAGAGACAACATCCTAAAGGAGTCATGAAACCTCTATATATTCCTATGTGAAAGTGGGATGAAATTACTATGTACTTCATCATTGGATTATTAAATACCCCCAGAAAGAATTACGTGATATGGGTTATTATTGATTGCCTTAAAAAATCAGCACATTTTATTGCTATAAGAGAAGATTTACCTCTTGAGCGCCTAACAAGACTCTGTATTAATGAAGTTATAATACTTAATGGTGTACCTTTATTGATTTTATCTGATTGAGATCCTTGTTTTATATCAAAATTCTAGAAGAGTCGTCAGAAGCCTTTGGATACTAAGCTTCATTTGAGTACTAATTATCACTTTTAAACTAACAGATAGTCTGAAAGGACTATTAAATCATTGGAAGACATGTTGAGATCATTTTCACTTGACTTTCAAGGTATATGGTATCATTATTTTCCTTTGGTAGAGTTTTTCTAAAATAATAGTTTCAATTATAGTATTCAAATGGCGTCATATGAAGCATTATATAGAAAGAGATGGCATACCCCAACTTATTGGGATGAAGTTGGTGAGAGTAAACTTGTAGGCCTATAACTTATTGAAAATATAATGAAAAAGGTAAAGACTATTCAGGATTATATTAAAGTAGCTCAAAGTAGGCAAAAGTGTTATGCTGGAAACTAGAGAAAGGATTTATAATTTCAAGTGGGATATCATGTCTTTCTGAAAGTATCTCTAGGGAAGGGTGTCATAAGGTTTGGTAATAAAGGGAAACATATCTCAGGGTACATTGGACCATTTGAAATTCTATAAAGAATTGGGGTTGCAGCTTATCGGTTAGAAATGCCACTAAGTCTCTCCAAATTTCATGATGTGTTATACATATCATTTTTAAGAAGTACATGTCATACCCAATGCATGTACTCACCTATGAATAAATAGAACTGAAACCTGATTTGTCTTACTATGAAGAGTATGTCGAGATTCTTGACACAAGAGATCAAGTATTGAGAAATTGGATGACTCGACTAGTAAAATTTATTTGGAGAAACCATAAAATGGAAGAAGCAACATGAGAACTTGGGGATGTTATGAAGAAGAACCACCCTCATCTATTTACAAGGAAACATTCATGAAAAAATTCAAGGATGAAAATTTTGAATGAGCGGAGAATATAACACCCCAAGATTTATGGTATGTATCTTTTTAAATAAATTCAATTTACTCGATAGCTTATGTTTCATGAAACACCGATCTTAAATGAATCGTGATATACTATTAAATATTAATATGACTGTCCGATTAGTAATGTGTTCATTATGAATAGTAATGTGACCATTAGAATAATAACCTCACCTATGAAAGTATAAATAAAATTTAGGTATCTTTTAAATGAAAATATGATATATTTATATCATGGAATAAGTAAATAAATGTTTTAAAATGATAAATTAAGTGTTAGTATTTTTTGAAACATAATTGTTTATTTAAAATTTTATAATTAATATAATGATTTAAAAGAAAATTTAATTTCTTAAAATAGATTCATAAATCAATATTTTTTTCTTATGAATATAATATAATTTTATGAGACCTTAATTAATTTTTTAAAGTGTCATAAAATCGGTGATAATTTTAAAATCGATATTTTTTGAATAAATGATTATTTTAATTGAAAAATAAATTTCATATATTAAAAAAATTATTTTCAGAAAATAGAGTAGTTTTTTGAAATCTACACATCAAAAAATATTTAGGCTAAATTTTTGGGATTTTTCTAAAATAGTTAATTTTTTATGAATAGTGAAATATGGTAATTTATGGTATTAACTAAATACATGGATTATTGAGTCATGGATGATGTATGGATGATGTAATCCCCATTAGTTCAAACTCAAATTAACTAGGTACTATACTTGGTCACAAGAATCATCACTATTGATAGTCTTGAGCCAAAATAATAAACAAATGAATAAAATAATCAAAAAACACTCCTCTCCTCCACTATAATACCACCCCACACCACCCTTTCTCCTCACACATTCTAAGACTTGGATATTTATTATATTATAACTAATTCCTCTCCCAAACCTCTTCCCCATGTCATGACCTTTCTGGTCTCACCAAAAGACCAATCTCAAGTGCCTTAAGGAGGTTCTCGAGGAGATGTTATACAAGAGGTAAAATCATCTTTCATTCTCTTTTAATTTATTTTAATTTATTTTAATTTTTTTCTTTTCTTATCCTCTCCTTAACTCCTTTATCAAAACATGAATGATAACTCAAGTATCTAATATATACTATAATTTTATTATGTTAATGTAGTATGCATCAGCAAACCTCTTCTTCTCTTCTTTTTATTCTAAAAATGAAAACATCATCCGTGATGTGTTGATTTACCGCCATCGTGGATGATACGTTTTCATTTTCCATTACAGCTTTCAGGTCTAGTCATAAAACCATTATTATAGTTAAATTAAATTTTATTATACATATTTTAAGTTATATAATGTTTTGTAATTGATATATAAAATGATATTAAATAAAATGATATAAGTTCGTGATGGTCGTAAAAACCACCAAAATAAATTTAATAATTTTCATTAACATTTTATTTATTGAATCATTTTCATAACATATAACCAAATGATATATAAGATCATTTAAACTTATTTAATTTCATTAATAACATATAATTTTAATTATGGAGAACTATTCCCATTTTTCATGAACTTCCATGGTTGTATACAAGCAAACCGATCATGAAAACCCAAGAAAATGAACACTCCTGGAATGACAAAATTGAATCTTATAACTCGTTAAAGAGGCTATACATGAACTTAATAAAATTATACTAAATCAAATACATGTATAAAAGGTTCTTAATTAAGTAATTAATTAATCTAATTTGATTATCTAGGACATTAAGTACAAGTGCATAACGCTTTCGTACATAAGGTAAGGGATTTATTAACTCAGTTTTCACTCATTGGGTTAAACTTCTATTTCATTAGTTATTTTATGTCAATAATATGTGTGAAATAAAATATAATTGTTTTATATTGTATTTCCACTTTTATTTTTCGAATTTAAATTTGTCACACATAATTATTTCATTGATTTATCTCACTTCAATGATACGATCTTTGTAAGGGTTTTCTCATCTTGCTTTTATTTATATGAGATATGCCTTATTCATCGCCCATTCCTTGTATGTGGTGTATGTATACTTCCCTTTTATTTATAATCATCAATAATTGAATATTTCATTAAATATCTATATTTCTTGTATCATGGATATGATTATTGTCTTAGTTGTATACCATTTTTACATACGGTGTTTACTTTGAATGTTGTTTTAATTGGGGAAATATTGATAAATTTGTATCCTCTACTCAATACAGATATTTTGACAAGGAATATTATTCTTGAGTTAAATCTATGTATGAATAATGCTTTGAACTTGCGGTGTCGGGTGGGGGAAAATATTATATATCCCCTCTATGCATTGACATATCTCATGAGACAAAATAGTTGGTGACAAACCTTTCATGTTTGTTTCCAGGCAGAATCAGATGGGTTTCTACCCACAGACTTCAACCGTCTTGTGAAAGGTTTTGATGGTATTGGTTCATGTGACAAATACATGATGTCTAATAATTAATCATTTTCTTCATTCAGTATTCAATTATTACTTTCCATGATATTTTCACTATGAAAAAAATATATGGTTTCATTTTCATTCTCAGATCATTGATGGCATGTGTTTTTTAGTTATTTAACTTTTCATAATGATTATGCCTTATTGAATTTTCTTCAGTTATTATTGATTAATGTAACCCTTAATGAGCATTTGAGTTCACCCTTTAATTTTTTTTCCTTCTCCAGGTTATGAAGATTAAATCTTTGAATAAGTGTCAAGGAATGTGTTTATTTTCCTTTGTTATGTTCTATTTTTAATTACCAATGTAATAAGGGAAACATGTATGTATCTAGTTCTTCAAGACTACTAAAATGATCAATCCTTGATGATGTGATCTCTTATATCTATGCCATTTTTATAAAATAAACATCGATTCTCAGCTACTGGGGTCGAGGTTGTTCCATTTGATCACTTTTCTAGGCTACAAGTTGAAGTTGATCTTAGCTCTCCTTTGGTCAAGTCCATTGTTTTGATAGCGGATGGCCACATATTCAATTTATTGGTTAAATATGAAAAATTACCTAACTTTTATAAAGGATGCAACAATCTAGGACACACATATGATAAGTGTTGTAGAAGTATGGTATGCAACTCTTGTAGGATGAAAGGCCACTCCATTGATCTTTTCAAAAAATAAATCCAACACTAAGGTAGTTGTGGGGAATTTGGCTGCTCAAGGCCCGTTGATCCATGTCACGACCCTTCCTCAAGGCCCATGTCGTGACTACCCCAAGCCCGCCTTCTACAGGCCAGGGGCTGGAGACTAGCACCAAAGGCGTAAATCCTGATAACTGGGAAGGCATTGCCTTTATAAAAGTAAACAAAACTCCATAGAGTATAAGAGGAAGTAATACACTAAGTAAAAAATAAGTGATGAAAAGTAAATGGGCTAGGATACAAACCCAACTGAAAAGTACAGCTACAACTGAACGAAAGTACAACAGAAAAGACAAACAGCTGGAATAATAGAAGCAGCTCATGGGTCATCCACCTCGGATCCTACCTGAAGGGTAGGTACAGATAGCGCTACTCCTGGATCGTCCACCACGGATCCTACCTGAAGGGTAGGTACAAATAGCCTCCACAACGCTCTCGCCCGTCTTCCTCCTCCGAGTATCATCTCGTCGTGAAGTCCACCTCCGAATACTGACTCGTCGTGAGGTCCACCTCTGGGTATCGTCCAGTCCTCAAACACTCGGCCTCTGTCAATGCTAAGGATCTCAACAGATAATCCTTACTTAGGTATAAGCTCATACTTATACCTAAGTTATCAAGTAACCCAACTCAATCATGAGGAAACACAAAGGTTATGAAATTAACGGATAACCACTACCTAGGTATATGCCCATACATATACCTAAGTTATCAAGTGACTCATCTCAAACATGAGGTAAACACAAAGGTCATAGACTCAGCTCAAACCAGGATTTTCACTATCGAAACCGTAACTGCTGAAGAGCTCCGTCTCTGACGAGTACAGTGATCCTGTCACGACTCTGGGGTACTGCTCACTAACCTAAGACTGTTGAGATACTCCTCCTATCGAGTACCATGGATCAGCCACCCAAACATAGTATTGCTTCCCGTCGGGGTTGGCCACCCAAACACAGTAGTGCACCCCCCCCCCCTAATAGCCTGCAGAGGTACTCCTTCTGTTGAGTACCGCTGGTCTGCACCCAAACACAGTAGTGCTCCATCCGCCATGGGTCTGCACCCAAACACAGTAGTGCTCCGTCCACTAGGCTAGTCGACTCACTCCAAGTCGAGTCGGTCAAGCAGTCGTCAGGTCTCAGCCGGCTACACAGTCTCCGTACTCCGTACGCTCGTCTCCGAGAGGGTCCGCTCCATGAGCTAGAGGTCGATACTCCAAGTATCTCAAAGTCTCACGAAGAAGTATCTCAAAGGACCGCCTCTCCATAGGGGTCTCAACACAACAGACGGCGTGTCAATCGGACGTCCGGTCTGTGAGTTATTAGTCTTTTCGTCCCAGGGGCCCGGTTGGTTTCGTGTACGAACCAACCCGACCGTATCTCAACTGTACCCCAAAATCACATAGGGTATACTCATAGGGACCGTTTCTTGACGTGATCACCAACGCCGTTGACGGTTCGTCAAACGGACGTCCGGTCTGAAAGTTATCGACTTTTCTGTTCTAGGGGCCCGGTTGGATTTCGGGTACAATCCAACCCGGCCATACTCCATCTATGTCCAAACCTCGAGAGGAGTAATCCAAAAGGTCCGTCTCACTAAGGGGAAACCAACAAAGTCGACGGTATGTCAATCGGACATCCGGAGCTCAAGTTATAAGCGTTTCCGCTCCGAGGGCCCTGTTGGTTTCGTGTTCAAACCAACCCGGACATACTCAAAGTTCTCTGAAACCCTGAGTGTAATATACCGAAACGAACGCCTCGATCCTAGGATCGCTACGCAACTGACGGTGCGTCGATCGGAGGTTCGTAGCCCAAGATATAGGTAAAAGACCGAAAGTGATCTGAAAATTGGGGGTCTGGGCCCGGTCTGACTCGGCCCCACCCCCCATGGGTCGGCCCGAACCGGGTCGACCCGACCCGGTTCCAGGTCTGACCCGATAGGGCCCGGCCGGGTGGCACGCTGGCTCGGCTAGCGAGCCGAGCGGGGGACGCGGTCCCCCGCGGCCTTTGCGCTCCGCGAACACAGCGAGCGCCGCGTCCTGCTCCCCCGGATCCCGCGCGGCCGCGGGATCCGGCCGCCTGCCGCCGCCTCCGGCCTCTGGTGCCGCCGGTGATGTCTGCGGGCCACTGAAGTTGCTTCGGTGATCTGTTTTCAATTTCGTCTGCACCGGTGTTCATCTCGGGTCCCGTACTTTACTGTGAAGGCCTCAAATCACTGTTGTCGTCTCGTTCCATCATCGTCGTCAGTCCGCACACCAACAACAATCTGCAGAGGGTTGTCGGGCCGTGTTTGTTCGGCCCGCTCCCTCCGCATTAGGCGTTATCAAATATCCAAGATTATACAGGGTTTTACAAAGAACGAATAATCAATTTTATTTAAATAAAATTGAAGCAAACCATTCCACGATCCCTCAAATAAAATTGAAGCATACCTAAATTCCCAACCCGCAATTAAAACATTCACGGATCAACGTGACAACAAGTTGATCCGCGTTCTTTGTTTTCTTTTTGAACGAAAGAAACAAGGGAATTAAATTATACATAAATAAAAACCCTACCTCGAAGAAGTCGTCGAACGAGGATCATCGCAGAAAAAGACGTCGCGGAAGACGGCGTCGCGGAAAAGAGGATCGTGGGCATTGTGGTACACGGCGTCACGGAGAAGAGGATCGTCGGTGTCGCGGTACACGGCGTCGCGTCGTCGATCTTCGAGGAACTAGCGTTCTTCGTCGTATTTCGTCGAAGTCCGGCGTTCTTCGTCGTTCTTCGCGTTCTTCAACGAGGAAGAACGTTCTTTAAGACTAGAGTATTTCTCCCCAAATCTTCTCACACAACAAAACAACAATAATAAAATAAAGTTTCCCTTATTTTATTCCTCATGTCAACCCTTTAAAAATTCAAAATGAATTCACGAATTAATTAACGTGTGTTGACCAATTAATGAGGCGTTTAATAAACCAAATAAATTTGAGAGTTGACTTGGCATTAAGTGGGGGTGCGGGTGTGTTACTTAATTAATTGCACGAAGGAGGTTTTAAGGGATTTGAAGGGGTGGGGCTCGTGTGGGCCCCACCTCACTAATATCCTACCTAGTGGAGTTAGAATATAGTGGGTCACACTCTAACCACCATGCTTAGGTTTAAACTACTTAGAATAGAAAATAAAAATTGTTGCACAAATTTTATTTTTATTCATTAGTTAACCCCCTTTTTTTTAATAACCACACCCAAGCAAACGCAACTCCAGAAAAGGTGTTCCTAAGTAATTACCGGTGCTGCGGTTTCATCGGTGCCCTCAGATTTTGATTCCGAGCACTGGTTCAAAAGTTAGAAAAACCCGCTCGTTCGTTCACTGAACGTACCCGAGCTAAACTTCGGAAATTGATTTCGGGCACACCGGGCCTTGGAATCAGGTGTCGTCAGAAACCGCGCACTCGCAAAATTCCAAAGAAAATAAGAAAAAAAATTCCTTGAAATTTCTGGGTCTTTACATTACTATCACATCAGGGATTGACGTCCCCGTAAAGCTATAACACAAACTAGGGAAACAAAAGTGGTACTGAGCACACATCTGAGCCTTCCGCTCCCATGTGCTCACCTGGAGGTTCCCGTACTACCAGTGAAAGCGCACCTAAGGAATCGACCGTCTACGTAGGATCTGCTTCTGTTGATCCTCGATCCCCACTGGAACCTCCGTGAATGTCGCCCTGCCATCGACGTCCTACTTCCTGAGGTCGATGATGTGTGAAGGATCATGCATGTATCTCCTCATCTGAGATACGTGGATGAAATCATGCACCTGGTGCAACTAAGGTGGAAAGGTCAAGCGGTAAACCACCTTGCCTACCCTACTGAGGACCTAGAAAGGTCCGTTGAACCTCAGAGATAACTTGTCGCCTCGGCCACATCTCTGTAAACCTCATCGAGGTGAGACCCGTATAGGGACGTGATCGCCATCCTCGAACTCTAGAGGCCTCCATTTCCTGATTAGAACTGAAACTCAAAACTCATGCTATCACGAGGGTAAGGGTGTTCGACCCAAGATTGATCGGCCAAACCCTCTTATGCATGAGTTTATCCTGTGCTACCTGGGGTTTCCTTTTCGCCGACCAAGGAAAACTCATCCCGACGTTGTTGTTAGACCACAACCTTTTTGCCTAATACAGTCAATCTAAGCATGAACTATGAATCCAATCCATACTGAGGCCAACGTCGTAAGGCCTCGATGCTGCCACCAAGAGATTCCAACCGAAACTCTCACCTCGAGGGTCAGACCACACTATCGGTGTAAGTGTGATTATCGAGTCTCCTCCCAAGGTATCTCCAGACGTGAGGGTCAAGTCTACGGCTTACCGAAAACTCTAGGTCTGGGACAAGATTCGTGGAAGGAAGGAATGATTCATATCAATGTCTATTACTACGGTAGCTAGTAGTGGAAACAGACTGTCCCTTGAATCATTTTTAGAGCCATTGGGTCACACTCCTTGACCGCATGCAGCCGCACTCTTCCCCTTCCCTCCAGCTCCCTGAGCCTGGCGGGGACAACTAAGGCAGGTGGTTGTAGCATGTTGAAATGTACACCACCTCATGCTGCTCTCCTAGATCTGCCTCCACGTCTGCTGCTTCGCAGACTCATCTCTCCTTAATGCTTCCTCTTCTTGAAACATTTAACACGCCTGAGTCTCTAAGACTGGCGCCAGTTTCCTGTTTCTTACTGCACTGTGCAGTCTTCATCCGCTCCTGGATGATCTACACCTTCTTTGCCTATGATCTATAAGAGGTTCTAAGATTTCTTCTTTGCCGAAAAGAGAAACTCGGTCTCATCCCCTGGATGAACCACGTCCATTGCCTAATATAGTCAATCCTGACATGAATGATGCATTCATTCCATGGATGACGTCGTAAGGCCTCGACGTTACTACCAAGAGATCCAACCGTCACTCTCGCCTCCAAGGTTCGAGTCACACTGTCGGCATCGGTGTGAGGTCACTAGGTCTCCTCCAGTAGAAATCTCGAAAGTGAGGGTCAAGTTAACAGTTTAAACCGGGACCTCTCAGTATCAACCAAACAAAAGGACATGAAAGCAAACATTACAAAGATAAGTGTCTTTTATTACTACAGCTCGAAGTACAAAGACACAAATACAACATCAACATGGAACTAGAAGTACAAGGAACAAATGGGAATCCACTAAATCCTCTCTTGTCCACCTGCTTCCGGAGATCTACTGCCTTGTCCACTGATCGGCTGTTGCTCAAGCACCCACCGCTGTTTCTGTCTTGGTGGCTCCTCCAAAGCCTGTGGATCAACTGTGTGGGGGGTCGGACAGTCACGTGCCAGGTGACCCTTCCTGCCACATTCATAACACTTCCTGCTCCTCGTATGGCTGGCTCTACTTCGTGTTCCTCGCACAACCAAACCTGTATCCCGAGGTCGCTCATCTGCTGGTATGGTCCTCTTGGACCTCTGCATCATCTGTCTACTGCCTACAGATGACTCAGCTACTGATCGAAAATCCTGCAGCAAAGGCGGCATCTCCTGAACACGCTCTGGGTGTAGAGTCACCGGTATAAACTCCACCCTAAAAAAGGTCTCAAAGTCTCCCCATGTGAAGGTCATCTCATCGCAAAACTGGAGCATCCGGCTCCACCATCTGCCTGCTGCTGCCTGAAGGAGGCTGGAAGCAAAGATCACCATGAAGTCTGCTGGTGTACCCACTATCCTGAAAACTCCCACCACAGCCTCCAGCCAATCCTCAACCTCCTGTGGGTCTGTCTCTCCCCGGAACCTGGGTGGCCTCTGGCGCTGGAACTCGTGCAGCGCGCTCAAGCGACGTGCATCGCCTGCTGCTAGGGCTTGTGGCATCGGTGGCCCAACATATGGTAGTACCGTTGGTGCCTCCGTTGGTGCCTCAACTGTAAGAGGGCCCTGTACCGAAGCCTCGTCGCTCGGCAGGCTGTCAGTATGTACATCTCTTAGGGCTCTAGTTGATCGTCCGTGGAAAGGCATTCTGAAAGAAACAGATGTGACGCTGTCAAACGATTATACCTAGTGATTTGACCTGGTTTGAGCTGTTTTAAGGGGAAAACCTTTGAAAACACACATGCAATTAGTGTTTTCGTGCACTGAGTCGGAAATCAGTAGTCAGGGTCCTAGTGTATGGATACGTCGGCCGCCCGCACCAACACTGGACTCCCTGAACTGAAAACCACACTCGGTACTCTTAACACTATTGCTTCACAGAAAAGAAAAATCAGAGTTGTAAGTTCTACGGTAGAACCGACTCCTCTGATACCAATTTTTCACGACCCATCCTCGGGGACCGTGCCGTGACTACCCCAAGCCCACCTTCCACAGGCCAGGGGCTGGAAACTAGCACCAAAGGCGTAAATCCCGATAACTGGGAAGGCATTGCCTTTATAAAAGTAAACAAAACTCCACAGAGTACAAGAGGAAGTAATACACTAAGTACAAAATAAAGTGCTGAAAAGTAAATGGACCAGGATAAAAACCCAACTGAAAAGTACAGCTACAACTGAACGAAAGTACAACAGAAAAGACAAACAGCTGGAAGAATATAAGCAGCTCCTGGGTCGTCCACCTCGGATCCTACCTGAAGGGTAAGTACAGATAGTGCAGCTCCTGGATCATCCACCACGGATCCTACCTGAAGGGTAGGTACAGATAGCCTCCACAACGCTCTTGCCCGTCTACCTCCTCTGAGTATCGTCTCGTCGTGAAGTCCACCTCCGGATACTAACTCGTCGTGAGTTCCACCTCTGGGTACCGTCCAGTCCTCGAACACTCGGCCTCTGTCAACGTTGTCCGTCGTCTGCAACCAACACAACGAGGTGCGGGCATAGCCCGTGCAGGGGTGAGTATACGATACTCAGTAGGGACCCCAAGACCCTCAAGGTCTCACTAAATACAACAAGGATAACCACAAAGAAGAATCTCAACAGATAACCCTTACTTAGGTATAAGCTCATACTTATACCTAAGTTATCAAGTAACTCAACTCAATCATGAGGAAACACAAAGGTTATGAAATTAACGGATAACCACTACCTAGGTATATTCCCATACATATACCTAAGTTATCAAGTGACCCATCTCAAACATGAGGTAAACACAAAGGTCATAGACTCAGCTCAAACCAGGATTTTCACTATCGAAACTGTAACTGCTGAAAAGCTCCATCTCTGACGAGTACAGTGATCCTGTCACGACTCTGAGGTACTGCACACTAACCTAAGACTGCTAAGGTACTCCTCCTGTCGAGTACCGCGGGTCAGCCACCCAAACACAGTAGTGCTTCCCGCCGGGGTCTGTCACCCTAACACAGTAGTGCACCCCCCCCCCCTAATAGCCTGCAAAGGTACTCCTTCTGTTGAGTACCGCGGGTCTGCACCCAAACATAGTAGTGCTCCATCCGCCATGGGTATGCACCCAAACACAGTAGTGCTCCGTCCACTGGGCTAGTCGACTCACTCCAAGTCGATTCGGTCAAGCAGTCGTCAGGTCTCAGCCGGCTACACGGTCTCCGTACTCCGTACGCTCATCTCCGGGAGGGTCCGCTCCACGAGCTACAGTTCGATACTCCAAGTATCTCAAATTTCTACGAAGAAGTATCTCAAAGGACTGCCTCGCCATAGGGGTCTCAACGCAACAGACGGCGTATCAATCGGACGCTCGTTCTGTGAGTTATTCGTCTTTTCGTCTTAGGGGCCCGGTTGGTTTTTGTACGAACCAACCCGATCGTATCTCAACTGTACCCCAAACTCACATAGGGTATACTCATAGGGACTGTTTCTCGACGTGATCACCAACGCCGCTGACAGTTCGTCAAACGGACGTCCGGTCTGAAAGTTATCGGCTTTTCCATTCCAGGGGCCCGGTTGGATTTCGGGTACAATCCAACCCGGCCATACTCCAACTGCGTCCAAACCTCGAGCGGAGTAAGCCAAAAGGTCCGTCTCACTAAGAGGAAACCAACAAAGTCGACTGCACGTCAATCGGACGTCCGGAGCTCAAGTTATAGGCGTTTTCGCTCCGAGGGCCCTGTTGGTTTCGTGTTCGAACCAACCCGGCCGTACTCAAAGTTCTCCGAAACCTTGAGTGTAATATACCGAAACGACCGTCTCGATCCAAGGATCGCTACGCAACTAACAGTACGTCGATGGAAGGTCTGTATCCCAAGATATGGGCAAAATACCAGAAGTGATCCGAAAATGGGGGGTCTGGGCCCGGTCCGACCTGGCCCAACCCCCCCCCCCCCCCCCCGGGTCCGGGTGCGGCCTGGCCCGGTCCGCACAACACGGCCCGGCCCGGCCGGGTGGCACGCTGGCTCGGCCAGCGAGCCGAGCGGGGGACGCGGTCCCCTGTGGCCTCTGTGCTCCGCGGACGCGGCGAGCGCCGCGTCCTGCTCCCCCGGATCCCGCGCGGCCGCGGGATCCGGCCGCCTGCCGCCGCGGCTTCAGCCGCAGCGGTTCCTCCTGGCGGCGCGCCGGGGCGCCGCCGGTGATGTCTGCGGGCCACCGGAGTTGCCCCGTTGGTCCGTTTTCAATTCCGTCTGCGCCGGTGTTCATCTCGGGTCCCGTACTTTACTGCGAAGGCCTCAAATCACTGTTGTGGTCCCGTTCCATCATCGCCGTCAATCCGCGCACCAACAACAATCTGCGGAGGGTTGTCGGGCCATGTTTGTTCGGCTCGCGCCCTCCGCGTTAGGCGTTATCAAATATCCAAGATTAAACAGGGTTTTACGAAGAACGAATAATCAATTTTATTTAAATAAAATTGAAGCAAACCATTCCATGATCCCTCAAATAAAATTGAATCATACCAAAATTCCCAACCCGCAATTAAAACATTCGCGGATCAACATGACAACAAGTTGATCCGCGTTCTTTGTTTTCTTTTTGAACGAAAGAAACAAGGGAATTAAATTAAACATAAATAAAAACTCTACCTCGAAGAAGTCGTTGAACGAGGATCGTTGCGGAAAAAGACGTCGCGAAAGACGGCGTCACGGAAAAGAGGATCGTGGGCGTCATGGAAAAGAGGATCGTGGGCGTCGCGGTACACGGTGTCGCGGAGAAGAGGATCTTCGGCGTCGCGGTACACGGCGTCGCGTCGTCGATCTCCGAGGAACTAGCGTTCTTCGTCGTCTTTCGTCGGAGGCCGGCGTTCTTCGTCGTTCTTCGCGTTCTTCAACGAGGAAGAACGTTCTTCAAGACTAGAGTATTTCTCCCCAAATCTTCTCGCACAACAAAACAACAATAATAAAATAAGGTTTCCCTTATTTTATTCCTCATGTCAACCCTTTCAAAATTCAAAATGAATTCACGAATTAATTAACGTGTGTTGACCAATTAATGAGACGTTTAATAAACCAAATAAATTTGAGAGTTGACTTGGCATTAAGTGGGGCCGCGGGTGTGTTAATTAATTGCACGAAGGAGGTTTTAAAGGATTTGAAGGGGTGGAGCTCGTGTGAGCCCCACCTCACTAATATCCTACCTAGTGGAGTTAGGATATAGTGGGTCCCACTCCAACCACCATGCTTAGGTTTAAACTACTTAGAATAGAAAATAAAAATTGTTGCACAAATTTTATTTTTATTCATTAGTTAACCCCCTTTTTTTAATAACCACACCCGAACAAACGCAACTCCAGAAAAGGTGTTCCTAAGCAATTACCGGCGCTGCGGTTTCATCGGTGCCCTCGGATTTCGATTCCGAGCACCGGTTCAAAAGTTAGAAAAACTCGCGCGTTCGTTCACTGAACGTACCCGAGCTAAACTTCGGAAATTGATTTCGGGCACACCGAGCCTCGGAATCAGGTGCCGTCAGAAACCGCACACTCGCAAAATTCCAAAGAAAATAAGAAAAAAATTTCCTTGAAATTTCCGGGTATTTACATTAAAAATTTTCCTTGAAATTTCTGGGTCTTTACAATCCAATCTGGGCCTATCACTTCTGATGAAGGCACCCTTCATCCTATGATGGGCCCAACTTCTAGTGGTCATGAATAAGGCAAGAACAATAGCTTTTGTAATGTGAATCTCACTACTAAGGGTCATGAGTACAGTGATGGAAGTGATGGGATGACAACCCAAACTGATGGAGGGAATTAGCTCCCATGAAGACAGTGAAGAAAAATCTCTAGCTAATTTGCATTAAGATCGGGTTGAGTTGTATCTTCTCGGGTCTGTAAAAAAGCAAAAAAAAACCTTGATGTTAACTAACTTACCTTAGCACATTTTGAGGTGAGACAGAGGGCAAGGAAAGGCACCCTAGGGATGAATGCACCTCCAATCTCTAAACAATTCTTAGAGTTGGCAGAGGGAAGCATTGCCAAATCTCTCTCAATTGCAAAGGAAACCACTGAGGCTACCACTGGTGTCCCCTGTCTCCAAGGTACTGATGTGTTAACTCCTCGCAAGGTCATTGGGGCATTGAATGATGTTAGGGGTGCTGACAAAGAAGCTGGTAGAGGCTTTGAGAGCATGCAGATTTCACCTTAACCTATAGGTGATGCTACTCATCATCCAAATGTGCAGTTACAGGTCACACCACTAGACATTGGGTCTGATTTTAATAAGGACCCTAGAAAAGCATTAAAACAGGTTGGTAGAACCGCTGCCAAAGATGGTTCTGATGATCAGAGGGACTCATCTTGGGAACCCAAACAAGTTGTAGGGTGTGAGCACAATGTTGTGGGTATAGGAGGGCTGGAAGCTGTGAAGGGAAACCAAGTGGCTCCTACCAATGAGCCCCCCTTGACTCAGATCCAACCGAATGTAAGGGAGCACTCACCTCCCGATAAAAATAGTGTCTTTAGTCTGCTTGACATTCTAACTAGATCTAAGAGCAATGAGGTCTTCTTTGAGGACTTTGGCAATGATCATTGAATCAAAGGACAACCCTCAAACACTGAGATTGTTGATGTTAGGAGCAATCCTAATCCAAGTCCGACCGGAGAACAGGACCCTCAAAATCTTGAAGATCCCACCCCATTGGATAACAACTTAATTAATGATGACAAGACATGGCAAAAGCTCAAAACCTGGAAGAGGGGTCGTCATCTGAGAGGGATGGTGGCCGATATTATTCCAATAGATGAATAATTTTCTCTATTTTCATGGGTAGTTGATTGTTTTGTTCTTTATGGTAGTGGTTTGTCACTATTTTCACATATCTTCTACTCCTTTTCTTTGTACTTGTTTTTTTCAATAAATTTCCGGACCATGAGCTAATACCCATGGTTCGCGTCGTCTTGGTAAAATATATATATTTATTATTTAAATATATTTATTATGATTTTATAATTATTTAAATATATATATATATATATTTATTTATATTTATAAATATTTGTATATATTTATAAATATATTTACATAATTATATATGTTTATATAATTATAAATATTTATATAATTATATATATATATTAATATATAAATATAGTAAATATATTTATTATAATTTTATAATTATTTAAATAAATATATTTATTTATAATTATATAAATATTTTTTTAAAACATTATATATATATTTGCATTAGTAAAAAATATATATTAATATATCATATTTATATTAATTATATACATGCATTCTTTAATTAATGTATATAAATAAACTTTATTTTTTGAATATAAATATGTAATTTTATATATATAAATAATGTTTTTTATTAAAAGTTTTTATCAGCGCTAAAAAAACACTGATAAACGGTACACCTTTATCACCAATTTTTTTAGCGTTGATAAAAGTTATCATTGTTATCGCTTTTAGCTAGCACTTATAAAGGTAATCATTTTATCAGCGCTTCATGTTTACCACTTGTGAAAATTGTATAAAGTTTGTCAATGTTTTTGAGGCCCTGCTTTGGGAATGGAGGGTTGCAAGGATCTGATCCAGCTTACTAACAAAGCTTCTGCTTCCACTGATGCACAGGGCTCTCAACATGCTGCCATACATGTTCTGCAGGACCAGATTTTTTCATGGGATGCTGCCAAGGATCAAGGACATATCGAAGGATTGGGGCACGGGGAAATGATACTTGGGTTGCCTGCAGACCCCACTAGGACCATGGTGGAGAATGGTGATTCTGATTCAGGTGTTCACAACACCGATACAGTTTATAAGAAGCGGAAGAAGATGATCCATTAGTAATCTAATGGGAGTGACGATGAGGTTGATATGATCATTCCCTATGAAGAGTGTTGCCTTCAATCTAGGAAGAGTAAAGGCAAGAAAACCACGGCTCTTGTGGGTTATGGCACCTTGCTCCCTCAAGTCTAAGGAGAGATGGGGATGTTGTGCCAGTGTGGAGGGGGATTCCTTCTCCAATTAGCAAACCCGATTCTAGAAAAATGGATGAGGCCACCTTTGGTGTTGGTACCGCAGGAAAAGCTATATAGGAAGTAAAACATGTAGGTGTGGCCCCTATTGATACCTTGACTATTGGTGTTTCCATGCAAGTGTTTGTTTCAAGCCCTTCAAAACAAGTCAGTGACATTGCAGTTCAGGGGCAGTCCCTGGATTCTATTAGGGATGATAAAGTTCTCCGACCCTCACCCAAGGAGGCAACGGCTGGTATTAAGGTGATGTCTAAAACCTCTTAGAACATATAGACTTCTTCCAGAGGCATGGCTGCTTTACATGCTACATCTCAATCCCAGAAGCATGTATAGAAGGATGAATCGACAACCATTCATGGTGAATCATTACCAACTCCAGGGATCACGAATGCAGGTCGTGTTATGGATCTTGGGAGTACTAGGGGAAACAATATTTTCAGCTTACTAGACAATTTGGGTAGAGCTAGTAATAGGGACTCCTCGAAGGAAGCTGACAAAGCCCGATCCACAGAGGTGGTCATGTCACCTCAAAGGGCTTAGGTACGGTTGGAGAACATGTTTCTCAAGCCCTTGACAATTTAGCTAACATGGCAAAACCTATTGATGTGGTCGGGTTAGGTGTGGGGCAATCCGAGGGTTCAAGTCTTGCTCAACTGAATGACGACCATGATGATGACAAGTCATGACAAAAGCTCAAAACATGAAAAGGGGACGTCACTCGTGAAGTAGGGGCGATGGTCGCTCTCATTATGATAGGCGATTTGTTTCATGGATAGTTGTGCTCTTTCTTTTTAGTAGTCATTTTGGTACTGTTTCGTAAATGTCATCTCCCCTTTTTAGCAGTCGTTCGAGCGGTCTTTGATTATTGATATTGTTGATGACGCTTCTTTGTATCTGTGCATGTGGAATTTCTTTGTAGGTGTTTGTAGCCCCCTTCTTGGCCGTTATAAATAATTGATGGATTTTTTTTTTGATAAATAAGTCATCACACATTACACAAATATATATATTTACATTGATATTTCTATATGATCAACATTAGAATCATTTTATTCCATCATTCGAATCTACAGATACCACCTCGGTTTCATGTTATTTAGGATGTGTGGGTCCCTTGTATTTAAACTTCTCTACATAAATTGTGTATGAGAACTAATTGGTCACATTGGTCAACTATATTTTTTATATCTATTTTATTGATAATCAATAAATAAAATTTCATACTTTTTACTAAATCAGTGTCATTCAAATCAGCTTTGGTATCTGGACTTAAATTCTGAAATCTTATAAAAAATCTAGTTTCTGATCTTGGGATATCACTCTAGTACTTTTTTTATTTTTAGTTTTTTTTTGGAAATCTCACTTTACATGTTGACACGCTATTTTCTAAATAATCTATTAAATAAACCGGAAAGTGCATTTTTCCTTCTTCGTCACAGGTAAATTGATTGAATGAATTTATGAAATATTTTGAGAATATTATAGAGAGCCGTCACATTCGTGCGGGAAAGTAGTCGTTTCTCGTTTTTTTTTTTTTTTACGGCAAAAGTACTGATAAAATTGATCGAATTAATTTATTAATATATGTTCGAATAAATGATATTATTTCACGCATCCTGTGGCCCCATGCAGCACACCAAAATCTTGGATCTTTCGGTCATATAATTGCTTGTGGAAGATTGCCGATCTTTGTAGGGAGTGACGGTAGACCTCAGGTGTATGTTGTTTGTAATTTTTATTCAGGGCGACCCGAATAAATATTAATAATTAAAATGCAGATTGTTAATAATTGCAACAATGTAATTATTATTAATAAAATAATAATAATTGGGAGGAGGTCTAGGATTGAATATCTCCAAATACTTTATAGGCACCATAGATTTTTTTTTAATTTTATTTTTTGTTTCTTTGTAATTCTTCTTTCCGACCGTTCCTGAATAATTAGTTAGGGCGGACAAAACGTACCCATTAACAGTATACTCAACAATACTTCATCCGAATAAGTAGGATCACGGTAATGATTCATTGGTTTTTGTAGGGCTAGGGAAGTGAATTCAAAATTTGAGGCCGAGGGTAGTACCCTTAGGGTATTAGATCTCAATTACATTAATTACTATTAACTCATCTGTAGTGCTCTTTATAAGGATCCGGCCTTAAACATTACACAATCTTGAGTTTAAGTCAAGAATTTACTTTATTTCACATTGATGATCTTTTCAGGTTTAGATTTTTAGAGAATTAGGTCATCATTCATACATAACATCCCATGTTCCTACAATGTGAATACTAGTAAAACAATATCTATTTTTTGCAAAATATAAAACTTTTAAAATAAAACATGTTTTTTTTCCTGAAAAATCATCACAACTTTCAACTTGACTTCCTCCTTTCTCTCACCCATCCTTATACCCTATGAAAAACATTTTAAAACATTGGATGAACATAAAAAACTAAATAAGGGACATAAAGAAAGAAACTCGTTAGTCCCTGTGAAAACATGAGCACCCATTAAAAACCTTGTTGGGGTTAAGCCGTTAACCCTTAACACATCCATGACCAACTGTTACGTATTTCCGGGTTAAAGTTTCGATGTAATGCAATTAAAATGGTTGGTGACAAAGAAACAAAACAATTTTTTCTTTCAATCGAGTTACTGGAAGAATGAAAGCAGAAAGAACATAAAGGAAATAACACCAGATATAATGTGCTTCGGATCAGTATGATCCTACATGCACGGCGAGAACACCACTCATGCTAGTCTTTATATTTCCAAGCAAAAGGCAAGAAAATAGATACAGACTCGAAGACTCAAGAAGAAAAGACCAGAGAAACTATTTGAGGAGACTGACCCTATTGAACTAGGTGGCAGTGGTGAAACGTGTCATGTAGAGTCAACACAGGACACTCATGGACGGACTCACGCACACACCCAAAAAGGATATAGATCTATACATGACAGAAAGAAATAAATCGCTATAGAGCCAAAATTCTAAACCGAATCCTGGTTACGATAAAAAAACAAGTCAAGATATGGAACCTATATGATGTGTAGTCACCCTGATCCCAAGATCAAGTCGATCTCCGCTGAATCTCCATGACCAGTACTCCGGTTCCAGGAGGCGACACGACTTCAACAACAGGGAGTGCGAGTGGCCGGTAATGCCTCGATTATCCTACTTCTTATCCGAGAACCCCTCTGGATGTAGAAGCAAACTCACTGTAAATGCTCTCTTATAACCAAATGAAATCCCTCCAAACCAAAGAGAATAGATTGGGCGAATCCAAGTGACCAGCGAGGGAAATCATTGTGTGTCCGCGGAGTGTCAAACGACTGATCGAGAGCCATGGGATGAACACTGAGTGGATGACGAAGAAAACAGAGGTGGTTCACCTAACAAAAGGCTGCAAAACATATGAGACAGGTGGTGCCGCGACATTGACACAGAGGAGGTGACTTGGATCGAAGCTAAGTCAAACAAACGCAACTGGAACCAACCACAACCGTTCAATCACCCACAATCAACGGTCCAAGTTCAACCGCTTAAACAATTAAGAAAACAAAATATATTTCCAATAAACAAAATATAAGTGACTAAAGTGAACAGTCCCATGCAAGGATTACACATCCCATGCAAACAGAAAGTCCTTAAGAAAATATAAAGACATCTTATAAAAAAATTAAAGGAATTAAATTGCAACAATGCATGGGCATAAAACAACAAATATCCACCTTGTAATTGAATGCATTTATGAATGGTGTTTTCGAAACCTAAGTTATAGAATTGAGACTAAATTCATTAATTTAAGATATTGAAAAAATTTAGACAATGGCGTGACCTTAGTCAAACTATCGGCTGGGTTGTCCCCAGTAGGTATCTTAGTGACACTCACTGTCCCAGATTCTATAACATCCCTAACAAAATGAAGTCTAATGTCAATGTGCTTCGATCTACCATGGAATACATAGTTCTTAAACAGATGCAATGCAGATTGGCCATCACAATGGACTATTATACTATCAGTAGATAGAGACAACTCAGAAAGAAAACATTTCAACCATATAACATCTTTTATTTATTCTGTCAAGGCTACATACTCTGCCTTAGTAGTGGAGAGGGAAACCACTGAATTCATGTTTCATTTCCAGGAGACTGGTCCTCCATATGCAAGGAACACATAACCAATGAGTGATATTTGAGTTTCATTGTTTGCATCATAATCAGAGTTAATAAAACCAACAATGTCATCACTATAACATTATTTAAGCCATATCGAATGCACAATTTATCAGACATAGAGACATACCTGAGGAGCCACTTCAAGGCATGCCAATGAGGCTTACCAAGTTTCTCCATAAACGTACTCAAAGTACAAACAACAAATGCTATATCTAGCCTAGAACAGACCATATATATAAGGATTCCTACTACATTAGCATAAGTAATCTTATTCATGAAGGCAACCTCATCATTATTTTAAGGGGATTGTTCCAAATACAATTTAAAATGTTTTCCTAAAGGAATACTAACAAGTTTAATGTTCTCAAATAGAAACCTTTTTAATACCTTCCTAACATAAGAAAACTGAGATAAGTTCAAGGTTTGAGCCTTCCTATCTGTAATTATATCCATACCCAATATCTGATTAGCATGTCCTAAGTCTTTCATTTCAAAGACAAAGTTCTATTGGTTCTTGACTGAATTTATAATCCTTATGTTTTTACAGATTAAAAGCATTCCATCAACATATAATAACAGGTAAATAGATTCATGTTTAACACTTTTATAGTATACACATGCATCAAACTTACTTATGGAAAAATGATTTTCTATCATAAAAGAATCAAACCTTTTATACCATTGCCTAAAAGATTTTTAAGCCCATACAAAGACTTCTTAAGAAGGAAAACTTGATTAGGTTTAAAAATATTTGAAAATCCTTCAGGAGGAGTCATATAAATTATTTCATCAAGGGTATCATGTAAAAAAGTAGTTTTTACATCCAATTGTTTAATATGAAAATAAAACTTGGCAACAAAAGCAAGAAAAATTCTTATAGATGAATGTTTAACAACTGGGTGAATATCTCACTATAATCAATGCCTTCACATCGAAGAAACCCTTTAATAACAATTCAGTCTTTGAATTTGATTTTAGTTTCTCCAACATTGTTTTCCTTATTCTTTTATATCCATTTAGAACCTACAATCTTTTGATTATTAGGTTTGGAAACAACAAACCAAGTGTTGTTCTTAAGGAGATAATTCATCTCTTCCTGCATAGCACCTAGCCACTTAGTGGCTTCTTTAGACTTAATGGATTACTTATAGGTTTTAAGCTCATCATTAGACAAATCCTGAGCAATATTAAACACATAGGAAACAATATCTAACTGATTAAAGCGGAATGAAGGCCTAATTACTCTTCTCTCTCTATCTCGGGTGAGTTGATAATTTATGAGATTATCTGGTGCTTCTATTTTAGGTTTAGAATCCAAATTAGATTCGGATTCACCTGGAGTCTAGGGAATGGAAGGAGTAGAACCAATCCTAGATTGAGATTGGGATTAGTCCTTGGATTCTAAAGGAACTTCAACACTGATGGGTACTGGGGATGTGGAGGATTCTCCATTATCATCAAAGGTATATACATATTTAGTTCTCTTATCATTGGAGAGACCATACTCATGAAACACCACATCTTGACCAACTATACACGTTTGATAACCAGGTTTATCTATCCACGAATGATACCCTTAACAACCTCTAGATAACCCATAAATATACACTTTATAGCCCTAGGAGCTAGCTTGTCTGTACGTGTATGAGCATAAGTTATAGATCCAAATATACTAAGATGTGCAAGACTTAGGGGTGAACATTTCTAGAGTTCTTTATATGCCTTAAAATAATTAGAAGAAGATGGACAATGATTAATTAAGTAGAATGTTATTGAGGCAGCCTCAACCCAGAAGGACTTGGGGAGTTTGGAGTGGGAGAGCATACACCTAACCCTATCAAGAACAGTCCTATTCATCCTCTCTGCTAATCCATTATGATGTGGCATTTCCACAACAGTCCGATATCTTTTGATTCCCTCAGATTCACAGAATTCAATAAATTCAGTGGATATATATTCAAAGCCATTATCAGTTCTTAAGGATTTGATTTTCTTACCAGACTCACTTTCTACCCCATATTTTAATTTCTTAAAATAATGAAAAGTATCAGACTTATGTTTGAGTATATGAAACCAGAATTTCCTAGAGTATTCATTAATAAAGGAAACGAAGTAAAAACCTCCACCATGGGAGGTGACCCCATAAGAACCCCACAGATCAGAGTAAACACAATCAAGGGGTTATTTTACCTTATACATTGACCTACTAAAGCTAACTCTTCTAAATTTCAATATACACAGTCATCACAGAAAGTAAGACTACAAGGAGTGATATTACTCAAAATCCCTTGTTTTTTAAGGTCATTAAGGACTTTGGCACTAACATTCCCTAACCTTCTATGCCAAAGGGTGGTTGTATCAAGCTCTGAATCACAAGAGGTGTTTAACTAACTTCTACAAGATTTACTATCTAACAAATAAAACCATTATGAAGGTTTCAATTCATGATAGTGATGGATCCTCAGGCAACTCTGAGACTTCCAGAGTTTGATTTAAAGTTGTAACCCTTCTGGTCAAGGATTCCTAGGGAAATGAGGTCTCTTTTTAGTTTGGGTACCCACCTAACCTACTCAAGAGTTTTAACGGTCCTATAATAAAGCTCTAATGAAACCAAGCCTATTCCCATAATATGATAGCTGCTGTTGTTCCCTAGAAATACCTCACCAAATTTAATTTCCCTCAACTCAGTGAAAAATTCCCTCTTAGGACACATGTGGAAAGAACATACTGAATCAAGGATCCATTCATCAGAGATGGTAATGTCAGAAACATTTAACACATCAACAATGTCAAATTCCTCCTCAACTAACAAGGAATGGTCATTACTATTGTCTATATAGTCACCTTTCTTATTAGAGAAATTCCTATTAATGTGACCAGGTTGTTTGCATTGAAAACACTTGATAACTTTGTTCTTAGACTTATAATTTTAATTTTTAGACTAACCCCTATCTTTCCTCCTACCCATAGACTCACTTCTGTGCCTAGATTCACTTCTGTCCCTAATGTTCAAAACCTCTACCTCAGTATTAACACTACCCTTCCTTTGAAGGTATTTGGAGAGTAAAGTAGATTTAACTTCTTCAAGTTTAAGGGTGTATTTACCATACATAATAAAATCTTTAACATAATTAAAGGTATCATATAATGAATTTAACAGTATTATGGCTTGATCTTAATCATCTAATTTAATGTCTATATTGGATAGATCTAATAATATTTTATTAAATTCATCAATGTGTATCCTGACTACAGTTCCAGGATGCATTTTGAAAATATATAATCACATTTTTTTGTATAATCAACCAACAATAGACTTAGTCATGTAAAGGGATTCAAGTCTAGACCATATACAAGCAGTAGAAGACTCATATGCAACTGATCCAAGGACTTTACCACCTAAAGATAAAATAATTAAGATATGGGCTTTCATAAGAGTTTCTTTAGGGACATCAATAAAATTGATAACAATCTGTCCATCTAGGGCAGGGGTGGTGACTTTATTTTTAGTGATAATAAGGGCATCAAGAAAATAGTTATGATTTATTAGGGTAGTAGTTTTAATTCTCTAGAGATTAAAATCATTTCCACCATCAAATTTATCAATATCAAATTTAGTAGAACCCATTATCTACGTTACAGCTATGATACCACTTTTTGGGGTTAAACTGTTAACCCGTAAAACATCCAAGACCAATTGTTATGTATTTGTGGGTTATATATTAAATATAATTTAATTAAAATAGTTGGTGAAAAATAAACAAAACAAATTTATTTTTCAATCGAGCTATTGGAAGAACAAAAGAAGAAAGAACAGAAAGGAAATAACACTAGATATCATGTGCTTCAGATCAGCATGATTCAACATGCATGATGAGAACACCAACCAGTTCAGTCATTATATTACCAAGAAAAAAGAAAGAAAAGTGATACAAAATCAGAGAATCAAGAAGAAAACACCATAGAAACTATACAAGGAGGCTGATCCTATTGAACTAGGTGGCAGTGGTGAAACCTGTCATGTAGAGTCTACACCATCCACTCTTGGATGGACTCATGCACACACCTAAAAAGAATATATATATATATACACATTAAATAAAGAAAGAAATCACTACAGATCTAAGATTTTAAACTAAAACTTGGTTACAATAAAAAAATGAGTCAAGATATGGAACCTCTTTGATGTGTAGTCACCCTAAACCCAAGATTTATTCAATCTCCACTGAATCTTCACTATAGCAGTACTCTAGTTCCAAGAGGTGACACGAATTTGACAACGGGGAGTGTGAGTGGCTAGTAATACCTTGATTATCCTTCTTCTTCTCTGAGAACCCCTTTGGTCACAGAATAAAAATCCTCGGGAATTCTCTCTCAGAACCATAAGAAAACCCTATGAATCAAAGAGAATGGATTTGGTGAATCAAAGAGAATGGATTGGGTGAATCCAAGTGAAAAACTAACTACGTTACAATCATGGAGACGGTAAGTCATATGTACGCATGAGTAATGTTTCTATTTTTCAACGATCATTATGGAAAGAAGGTAAGTATTATTTTATATTTTCAGAATGATAATAATATCATTAATATAATATTAATCATTTAAATATACTTATATATATATCATCCATGTGATGTGGTGATAAAAAACGAATCTCATTGTTTTGTGGAGGTGATATTTCACATATACGCACGAAAAACATCATCATTTTTATGTGCATGAAAAGGTAAGAACATAAATGATATATTATTATTTAATAATGAAAAATATTTCATGAATATAATATATAAACATTAATTCTATAATTTTAACTAGTCTTAAGCGATGGTGATGGAAAACAAATTATATTGGTTTGTGAGGTGGTAGTTCGTCGTACACACGAATGATTAATTATTTTCTCATTTGATGAAAGTGGAGATGGATTTAGGTGATGATATTAACATAATAAAATCTAAGTATATTAAGGATATTGGAGTTATTATTTCATCATGGTTGAAGAATATTTGAAGGAATTGGAAGAAGAAATAAAATAGAAACACTTAATTAAAACCGATACCTCTTCTTCAGATGATCTCCTTTGATTAACACATTAACACCTCAAAGGAGGTTGTTCTACCTAAATTAAGGACTCAAGAATATGTTGAGGGATTATATAAAGTTATTTGGGTAGATATTTTTCAATCAAAATAGGTTTTGAGGTGTTAATAAAATAGAATAATGTGTTCCCTTTTATAGGATAGGAGAGGATCACTCTTAAAATTCTTCAAAATATTAAATTAATATTAAATTAATTTAATAATATAAATGGATCCAAATTTATTAATTTATAATTTAGGATGATTTTGGGTCTAAAAAAATTCATCCAATTAAAATTATACAAGTTTTTACTATTTTTTAATCCTTATCATTTTCTTTTAACCCTTATTTAACCTTTTTAATTCTTACTGTGATATCATGTAATTTACACTTTGAAGGTTAATATAATTACTATAAAATGAAAAATACCAATAAATGAGTCATTGATGAATTTATAATACTTATCCCAATAATTTGGATGTATTTTATATTTTTATGAATTTTATATCATTTAATAAAATATTATTTATTTTAAGATATCATTGATATCAATTTGACACTATTCATTACTTGACTTCTTAAAAATACAATAACATAATATATTTGAACTACCTATTTTAAAACATATATAACATGTCAAATTAATCTATAAAATTCATGGATGATATTAATTATATCAAATTATATTTATTTTAATATTTTTAATATCATTTATTTGGTTCCTCCATTAATTAAACAATTATTGTATTATCATTGTGCCACCATTTAAAGTTATTATTTTATTACTAAAAATTATAAATAAATTAACATGATGTAGATAAATATTTTATATTTTAAATTACTATTTATAGTAAAAAATATCACATATATAACCCCATATTAAAAATATTTCTCTTGTTAAAAACAAAAGTATGACGAAATTGACTTTTCTTGAATATAATACTATAAAGGTTATATTATCATAAAAATGGCCATAAATGGCCTAATAATAGATAATTTAATGCTTAGGGACAAAACATAATCATCAAATAAATTTAGTACAAGTGTTAGGGTAATTTTATACTATTTATAATATTATTTTTTACCCTTAATTACCTGATTTACCTTTAACCGTGTTAATAAAAAATTACTAAAGTTACTATTCATAATGTCAAAAAATAAAAGGGACCTATTCAATAAATTTATACCTTATGATTTAAAATATATAATCCATTTTTTAAAATTCAAAACATAGAAATTTTATAATTTAATTAAAAATTAATCATATTGACGGAACAAGAAAATTAGTTTTTAAAGTAAAAACCTTCAAAAGATTGAAATGTTTTTATATTAAAATTCAATGTGAAATTGATTAAAATGACCTAAATTAGATTAAATGATAAAAAATTAATCTAATTATAGTTTTAAACCATTCAAAAATATAATTTATCACTATAAATAAATTGATGAAAAACAGTTTTCAATTAAAATGTAGTATTTTTTCACTATTCACCAAAAAATGAAAATTATCATAAAAATATAAAAAATTCAACCAAAGTATTTTTTTTATATTTATATTTCAAAAAATAAGTTTATTTTTTCAAATATAATTTATAAAAGTTTCAAAAATATATTTAAAACAATTGTGCCAACAAAAGGTGGCAAAACTCCCTTTTTAGAAAAATACTTCTTTTATGCGTAAAATTGGATTTGTTATTATATAATGTCTAGAAAACACATAAGCTGAATGTTAAACACTAGATTTAATATTATATATATATTATTATAACTAAAGAAGAGTGTTTATTTATTTATTGGTATAAAACACACTTGTGCTCATTTAAATAGTTTTTTAGGAAAATATTTCCTTTTATTTTAAAAAGGGTTTTATTTTTATTTATAATTAACTGGTCACCAAAGAATTACATGTGTAAACTATATTTTAATAATTTATTTAATACAATTCATTCCTTCCATTCTATTAGCTATGTTATAATGTTAAAATTTAAATTATAATATTTTTTGTTTGTTTAAGCTCGTTGTGGCGTATCATATACGCTATCAAACATAGTATTTATTTTTTTTAAACTAGGGATGTCACACTAATATTTTTTATTTTTTATAAACATTCTGTACTTTAGAGATTTTATTTATGATGAGTCTTTCTCAATTTTTAAATAACTCTAAATTTATAAAATTTATATATTTATTTTCAGTTTAGTTCATATTACATTTGTTAGTGGATTATTAATTTGAATATAATTAAAATAATAATTACTAGTTCATTAATTATTTATTTTCAAATGATAATAAATTATAAAACATATCTATTTAATTTGATATTCATTCATTTTAGATTTATAAATGAGTTTAGAAAATAAACGGGTTGTAAATTAATTTGAGTTTTGAAAAATTAATTGAGTTAGTGCCTAGGTATTTCAAATTTAACGGGTAACTGACCCACTTTCATCCATATCACAAGTTACTATTGACTAATATATCATTACCCTCTTTAGAAAGGGAATCCCTAGGAGTGGCCTTTTCGAACCCTCCACACAAGGGAACCCCCCTCCCCATGAAGAGATCACTTTGGAGAGAGCCCTAGTCAGGAATGAGCCATTACTAGCTGAGATAGCAGAGCCTCCTGGAGGGTTCAACCTGGATAGATATGGTTCGACAGAACAATCCATCATCATGGGTGGGTTGCACATCATTTTTCCCACCCAGTCAAGAACTGGGTGACCTGGAAAGATGAGTGGATCCTGGGGGAGGTAGATATTCCCCCTAGAGTGGGGTCCTATAAATCAAACCTTGTACCTCCCAAAGAACGACATTGTTATGCTCCTCACCTTCACCAATGCACCACGACCAAAGTGGACACTAATATATTATTATTTAAATACTGAAAATGTGGAATGTGAATCTAATATAATTTTTTAATGGATTTCAAGGGCCGCTCTCTTATAAAAGAGATGATTCATTAAGATTTTAAGTATTTTTTTGTATTATTTTAATGAATGAAATATAGAATATAATAAAAGTAAAATATTGTTTAAAATTTTGTCACACACACACACACATATATAAATGAGTATACACAAAAAAAATAAAATACAAACAATTCATAAAAAAAAAACAAATGTGTGAAACTTATTTACACATTATTTTAGAAATATACATGAAATATATAAAATCAATTCATTCTTTTCATTTCCACATAATGTGTGAAATGACATAACTCATTTGGAGATCTATATCAGTAAATTATTTTATCCTAAAACCATGTAAATATTTTTTTATATTATTTAAAAACATGGAGAAAAATTAATGTTTTTTTTGTAATGATTCATTCTTTTACAGATAAAAGTAAACTCTTTGGAATCATTTTAATATTTCCTCCATTTTTTATCCATCAGGTTCATGTAATTTCTTTATTTTTTATGATTATTTGTTTAAATCTCTAATCTATAATTAAAATAGAATGGATAACACTTTACTCACATTTTTTCTTAAGTATAAATCATTTAATAAAAATTGTAATCATCAGGATTGTAATGGTTCAGACATTCTTGGACTACTAATTTGTGTGTTAGAGATGTCAGGAAGAGGATTGAGGAAATATAAGTGGAGTTTGGGTTGAATTTTTATCTAGGGGATGGTTTTTTGGCATAGAGGTTTGTGATTCACTGTGAGAGGCCAGTGGGAAGGCCTGACTACGATGTGGTGTTAGTTGTTATGGTGTAGGGGCTCAATAGGTGAGATTTGGTGTCTTTTCCATTTGTAGCACCATTGCGGTGAAATCCTAATTGTGGTGTAGTCCTTAGTGTTGTGTCATGGAATTTGGAATAATAAAAAGGGCTACAACATCTAGAGTGAAACCATGCATATGATAACCTCTAGGGAATGTATTAGAGTATAACATAATAAAACTAAAGTGTAAAGGGGAAAAATATACACCCAACTAGAAATTAAGTCTCAACCTAACAATAATTGAAATAATATAAAGATGAGATATACCTACTCCTGATCTCCATTTCTGACTACCATATGTGGTATATGGACACAAGTGTCCCTATTCTCCATCGAAATCACCTTCGATCTGTCCAGTGTCTTCAAAAGACATGATACATGTGAGCAAAGCACATACAAGGGTGAGTAATACATACCCAGTAGGACGCCCTGGAAACTGAAGGGAAAGAAATAGAAGATACAATATAAGTATTCAGTTCAAACTAAATCAAGGGGGAAATGAAACCCAAAAACACATATATATTCTCATAAAAAAACCTAGATGAGAGATAAAGAGTATCTTCATCTCACAACCCCACCCCAGGTCGATGAGTCTTCTAACAACTCTAAAGGTCCCATATCTGATGCCTAACATCTCATGTATCCATTGAGGTAATTGTGTGTAAGACCCACACTATGACACTATACTGCATAGTTAGGGGGGGGGGGGATCTATAACCTATGACCAAGTGCATCAGGGGGTGCCACTTAGTAGATAGAGGATCCACACCATAGTACATCGGGGTGGGGGGGGGGGGCAATAGGTAGAGGACCCATGCCCTAGCACATTAGGGGGTTCCACTCAGTAGGTAGAGAAATCACATCATAGTCCTTCAGGGGGTTCCAATCAGTAGGTAGAGGACCCATTACCTAGTCTCTAAGGGGGTTCCACTCAATAGGTAGAGAACCCACGCCCTGATGCTACAGGGGGTGCCACTCAGTAAGTAGAGGACCCATACCCTGATTTCATAGGGGGTTCCACTCAATCCAGTGCATGGAGTATGTGTTACCCATGAACTGATGTAATAATGGTGGTGGGGGGGGGGAGGGTTTCCAACCTCAGTCTCTCTCTGATGATCCCGCGTGATCACTGTCATCATCAAGCATCGCCTAAAGAAACGTCATTCTTGAAATATTCCATGTCATATCTTGAAAACCAATACGAAAGCTACCATTGCATTATATATAGACAAATGTTCAATATATGCTACTCGTGGGACAAAATATGAGTCTAGTTATTCAAGGTAGAAGTTACTCATAAGGGTACACATTGTGTGGTCCTGCTCTATTGCCTGGTCGTGTTCCCCTCTGGACATGGCTCAGAGGCCATGTCACTATACGCAATGTGTAAGGGGGACCACATGACATTCCACATCCAACCAGGGCCTTCCCATTTACACTTAGTCATTCCCATGTTCTTCGGTCCATTCTTGTGTACCTGTCTATGACTAGGTATCGACCCATACCCGTGTACTCTCAGAGTACATGACATGTATTCTTGTACAACGTCCTAACTGCGTGTATCTAGAACATGACTCAATTACTCAATGTGAGTCATAAAACATGTGGTCCCAACCACATTGTGTGTGATCCTTATCCTCTCTAAAACCCTAGCCCTACATCCAGGGGGTACTACACTGATTGTGTTCATAATAAAACATGCCATGTAGTTGAGTTTTTCACATAAAACTCAGTTCTTCATGCGGTTCTCCAGATTTTCCCCGCCATTGTGAATCTAGCCATTTGACCACTCAAACCCAGTGGGATTTTCCTCCAGCAATTGATTATAAATCTATGGTGACCGAAAATTGAAGACCGATCACTTGCATGAAGCCTTTACACAACCCAATGTGCCTCCTATAGTCTGCCACTCAATCTCATCACCACCCTGGATCCTTGATCCACAAATCTTCACCCGAAAAACCTATGATCCAAATCAATCCATCCTTTCCAATCCATTTTTCACACACACAACTAATATGAATTTTGGGGTTTGATCATGCTCGAACTTTTACCAACAAAGTCAAATCATGACTCTATATGCTAACAATAAAGAACACAAATATAAAAGAGGGATTAAACACATAAAAATGTGAATCTATTATTGGTCAAGCATTATTGTCCAATGATCATAAATTTAGGATTAACAGGGATGATAACTTTTTAAATAAGGTAATAATTATACTGGATCAATATAATCAATAAACTGTGGGGCTCATACGAAGAAAAATTATCGCAGATCAAAATTAAATAAAATTCATGCTAAATATTTTAATCAAAAGGGGTGGAAACCAAAATTGAAGAGCCCTACCTATCTTATGAACCAATAATTATTGAAGAATTCATTCACTAATAATAGAGAAGAACCATTGTGTTCACTTCCTATCAATCCGCCTTGATCCAATCATTTTTCATTGTCCGATTCTGATTCTCCAATGGTGAACACTTTGAACCTCCTCTCAAAGATCCCAAGGTTATGTGTCTAACCCCGATGAATTATTATAGAAAAAATTATATAGAGGAAATTAGTTTGTGGGTATTAAATGAATGAATTAAATAAATTAATAAATTAATCCACTTAATGTACCCACCAACGAATTCTTCATCTGAACATCTGGAAACGAACAACTTTAGGTTGCGTATAGGGTAAACCCCATATTATGGATTCAACCATTTTATCAAATTTTGAATATGAGGATCCACTCAAGATACATTCCATGATTTCTGAAAAATCTTGTGCACATGATATTAATGTATTTAATATTTTTATATTATCAATTTCGGGCTCATCGGGTCTCAGAATCTCATGCCAAATACCGTTCTTCCACAACACACAAACCAAAGGAATTTTCCATCATCATAGGTCCCTCTTCTGTCGATCCTCAATTACCACTAGGTACTCCACAATGGTGGATCCACCCTTTATGTCCAGCTCACCCAAGGCAATAACATGTGTAGGATCATGCACGTATCTTCTTAGCTATGACACATGGATGATGTCATGCACCCATTCTAATTGTGTGGGTAAGACTAGGGAGTAAACAACCTCACCCACCGTAGGATCTCAAATGGCCCAATGAAACTCAGGGATAATATTCCTCCCTGACCAAACCTCCAAAATTATTGTTATGGGGAGACTCTCGAGAAAACATGGTCTACCTACTCGAACTCTAAGGGCCTACATCCTAGATCTGTGTAATATTTTTTCAGCTTTGGGTTGTCCTCATATTCTCATGGATCAAATAGTCCTTATTTTTCATTGCCTGTACCATCTCTATCCCAACAAGAGATGTCTCAAAAATATCAGTCCATCATAGGGGTTACCTGCAGGGTCTACTGTAAAAGGCCTAGAAAGTTTCCATGATGATTTTAGAGAGATAACTGTTATTATAATCAAAATATACCAATGAAAAGTGATCCTCCCAGCTCTAATCAAAGTCTAAAACACAATCCTCTTAGCATATCTACCAACACCTGGATAGTACACTAGGTCTGACTATTCTTCTGGGGATGAAACACCATACTCATCCGCAAATGGGTCCTGAATGCCTCCTGTATTCCTCTCCACAATTGCGACATAAAATATGAATTACAGTTGGAGATAAGGGTACCCCATAGAGTTAGATGATCTCTAACATTTATAACTATCCCAAACTCTCCACCGAACTTCACTCCTTGATGGAAAGGAATTTTATCGACTTCGTGAGTCTGTTAAAAATAAACCAGATGAAATCATGACCTCTCATTTTTCATGGAATCAATGTAAAAAAGTCCATGTATATGCCATTCCTTTTCTACTCCAAGATCTCAAGAGGCTATGTCAAACCTACTAAAATATAGTACTCAGTCTTCACCTGGTGACATATGAGACACCAAGAGATGAACTCAGTGACACTCCTTCTCATTTCATCCCACAAAAACTAATGATGAAGGTCCATATACATCTTCCATACACCAATATATACATAAAAATGGGAAAAGTGAAACTCACTCATCACCTCCTCTCATATTTCAACTAGAACCACCATATGTCCCTTAAAAAGGATGATGTGCTCTCATCCTTTAGAAAATCTATCTGGTGAATCTCTTGATATCTGGTCACGAAGAAACTCACAGTCTATGTACCCCAACTGATCCTCACTCACACACTGGAGAACAGGGTTCAATAACATCGACTGAAGATAAACAATATCCTTCTCCAATAGGGTCAGCAGCAAAGAATCCAACAACTCAAATTCTACCTCTATTAAGCAAGAACAAGACTTCCTTCTAAGAGAATCTACCACCATGTTTAAATTTTTAGGAGTATAGATTATATCGAAGTAATAATATTAAAGGAAATACAAATAGTTCATCTATATCAGGTTTAGATCTCTTTGTGTGAAGATATACCTAAGAATATGATGGTATGAGTAAATAACAAAGCTATCTCTTATAATATATTGGCTCCATATCTTAAGAGAAAAGACTACCACTACCAACTTTAGGTCATGAGTCATGTAGTTCTGATATTGGGGTATCAAATCACTCAAAACATATGAGATCACTGCCTACCTATGAAACAACACAAAGTAAATCCTAGATCTAGAGGCATCACAATACACTATGTACTCCACGCCCTCCTCTCGTAGTCTCAACATAGGAGTTGTAACTACCCAAAATTTTTAAATGATTTTTTTTCTAAATAAATGTGTTTTATATTATATTATATAAGTATTATATACATAGAGAACATTGAGAAACAATTTTTTTTAATTAATTAATGAAAATCATTGTATTATTCAATGACTAAACCCATTAAAATGCTAAATTTTACAAGGGGGAAAAATATAAAATATAAAAACTACAATGAGAAAATTTAGATCACCTTGATCAGCTAGAGTCATCCCTCCTACAAACAAAACTATAGAAATGAAGAAAAATATTAGTAAACCAATTAACATTATACATTTTTTCAATATAGATATTTTAGATGAATTCATGTGAATAATTAATAAAGGAATGAAGATGTATTTATATGAGGTAATTTGATCATTGGAATAGTAATGTCACTGTTGGACTAATAACCTAACCATTGAGAATAGTAATTTAAGCTAAAAATAATAAAATGTTATATGAATAATATTTATCATGAGTAATTTAAGTAAATATAAATATTATAATTCCATAAAAATAAGTATCATGATTAAAAACTCAAAGAAAATATAACAAATTTTTTAATAAACTTTATTTTAAAGCATTTCATAAAAATAATAATATTTATATTAAAAATTAAAATTAATTATTATAGAATATTATTTTGGTAATATGAATATTATTTTTAAAATTATCATGTCAAAATTTTCTAATGGTTATTTTTTGATAATTTTCTGAAATACTTCAATTTTCAGATGAATAGTAAAAATACAGTTTTTTTGTAACCAGTTTGTCTTGAATTACATCATTCATAATGTAATAATGTCCTAAAAATTTATAAAACTTGAGGATCAACCAAAAAATATTTAATTTAAAAAATTATTCATTAAAATACAATAAACATGATTTCCAAACATAAAAACAACTTTCCAAAGTTTAAAATCTAAAATATTAAATTAAAATAATATTTTCTCATTTTTCCACCTTTCCTTTTGATCAAACTAATGAATTCAAATTATAAAGTAATTTAAAGTCTTAAAATAATTTTATTTAATTAAAATATGGTTTATAACATAAAAAATATCACTATTACAAGGTTTACCTTATATATAGTATTTTATTCAATATTTTAACTCAAAAATATCCCTCTCAAGTATAAATAACCCCTCCCCCTCCCCTTGGAAAGCCACTGCTCCCTCACTTTAAAAATCCAATTATCTACCCAAATCCTATCTCTTAATCCTCTTATAATAACTAGGGACATTATGGATCCATCTAGCTCTAAGAATCAAAGGAGTTTAGAGTCAGGGAGAAGAAACAACACTGAGAAGAGGGTAATCTCTCACTAATTATTCCTCTCATTCTTCTATACTCTTTCTCTTTTTCTACACCCCTTTAAAACCCAAATATTATAAGAATAATTAAGTATTATGTTAAAATTATTTTAATGATTTTAAACTACTATAAGTATTATATTTATTACATATTAAATTTTCATACCTCCCATTCCCGCTCTTTTGACAATGTCCCATTAACAGTTAGTTAGCCGCTAACGAGGACGTTGCTAATTATTTTATTATCACCAAACACATGAATGGTTATAATAAATTATTTATGATATATAAATGTATAAATATATTTATTTTAATCTTCTATAATTAATTATACTTATTTATAAATTACCTTGAAGAAAATAGAAAAATCAAAGAAAAATGGGATTTTTTTAAAGAAAACATGATATGAAAAATATTCATCATCAACAACAGAAAATTAAGAAATATAAACCAATTGTTATAATTGATAAATAATTACATAAATTAACATAATTTATTTAATTCTAAATGTTTTAATAAACCTACGTTTATTATTCAGGAGGCGGAAAAGCGACAATATAAAGCAGGATTTAAGGTAAGAGGCTTCTCAAACCCAACTCCCTTTCTATGGGTTATCCCTCTTTCACATAATTTTTAGTATGTATATACATATAACGTTTCTTAAATATCCTTTCTCTATTTATCCATTTTATTTCAAGGATATATATGTTTCCACCTTGATTTATATGCTAAATACAAAGATTTTTCAAAAAGATTTTTCTTTCCAAAACACATCTTTTACTCCTCTTGAGTTGTTTCTTATTAACTCAAGAATAATGATGTTTATGACAAATATGTTTTACCTTATTCATTCAGGAACCCCAATTTTATTCATGAAATCATGATTTATTAAATCCTTATAAAACCCATTCCTTTCCATGGGTAATTTCATGACTATGATTGTTATACGTTCTATGTGGCCTATATGATTATGTAAATATTATGATGTGACGGGTGGGCCTGAAATTATATAACCATAAAATTAATTGGGTAATGAAATTTATCTCATTATATTATGTGTATTATGCATGAAAATGATGCTATATTTGTTTAAAACTATGTGTGGTATTTGACCATTATGAAATGATGTTTCATTTTTATGCATGTGCCACATTCCATGTCTTTATCAAATGTTACCCTCATGATGTTGATGGTGGTTTTATGATTATGATATGATTATGTTTATTATTATCACCCATTCAATATTGATTCAGGTCACTTATCCCCCTTATTGGGATTTTAACTCATACCTTTCTTTGATGTATTTCCTTAGGTGACTACATGTACTAAAGAGAACGTGAGAGATTTTAAGTGGATGAAGAAGAAGGATTTTAATAATGTTTATGTTTTATTATGTATAAGTAATGCATGATCCTATTTTTCCCAAGATACTAAACCTTCTGATCCTTGAATGTATAACTATTATAATTTTTATCTTTATAATAATGTAATAGTCATGTAAGAAAGTGTAGTGTCACTATAGGTGCACTGGACAACCTCATCCTCAAATGCATAAAGGATCTCTAACACTAATCGGTCTAGGTAAATGCATTCCATTTCTGTGTTAAGGTATTCAAAGGGGCTGTTATAGCATCCCGTGTTTTAGACCAAGTGGAAGTTCTAAAGTAATTTGAATTTTTTTCTCTTTTATGGATGTGTCAATTATTATGTTGACCTTTGGAATGTAAATACGAGCCTAGGAACAATTAGAAGTGTTGTTTTTAGATGTGATTTAAGGACTAAAAAAATTTCTCAGAAGATTGGATGAGTTTTGGGATCATTTGGCATAGAAAACCCATTTTTAGGAGTGGCAACAACAAGAACACAGGTGCAACACATGGTTTGTTAAACAGTGTGGCTGATCATGAAGAGTGTTCTTGGATGGATGGTGGCCACCACATGGGATTAACATGGTTTTTTAAACCGTGAAACTATTCATGTGAGGGGCATATCCCTTGGACAATAGGTGTTCATGATTTTCCAAACCATGCATCTTTTAAAAGAGGAAAAATGATGATTTTCCCCTTCCTCCTTTAAATCCTTCACCCCTCTATTCTCCCATCCATGAACAGTATCCCATATAGCCATGGGATCTTCTCCTATCATCTCCCAGGCATGGAGTTATCTCCCTTTTCCAACATCATAATTTCTTTTCATCGGTCTCCTTGGATGTGTACCAGTAAAATCTTCATTTCTACTACTCCTTTCATAATTTGTCTCACTATCTTTAGTTATACATTCCTGTGAGATAATTTTCCCTATTTTTAAGGTGTTTTCCATTTATTAAATTTTTCTATAACTAGATCAAATAAAAGATTCACATTGGATAAGTGGGCCATCATAAGCACGAGGTAGGTGGTCTATGTCCTTCCCTTAAAGACTCATCAATTTATGGAATATGACATTGTTCCACATGACGAGTTTTCCATGTGTCACCCTTAAAATGTGAAATTGTTTATGTATTACCAAATTCCCTAAATGGAATTTAACTTTTGCATCTAATTGAACCATTAGAGGTTGTTCATCTCAACTCAAACCACCCCCTTGGGGTGTGATACTTATATGACATGAATCTTCAGCCTTATATTTGGAATTAAAATCACCTTTTGAGCATGCTAACTTGATTTTATTCAAAATAAATGGTTTAATGGAATTAAATGAACTATATGTGGAGAAAATTACTCACTTAGATTATGAAAATTAATTATAAAATGCTAGTGCCAAACTTTTTTAAAGAAATGGATGATTAAAATTGGGTGGGATTCTTATGAAAAAGAATTTCCCTTGGCCATGCCCAAATTATTATATGGAATGTTGGACCCCCTTAACTCATAATTGAAGTGATAAATAGAATTATTTTAATTTTTTTAAATGGGGGAATCAAGTAGATTTATTTGAATTGATCGATGACATGATTATGAACATAGCCTTACTTGTTAATTATAATTGAGTTGTGATATGGAATGGATTGTATCAAGGACATTTTTATATTATCAAATGAATTAAATTATTTATTGATTGATACTTGGGTTCCTCATTATGGAATTATCAGGATGGGATCATAGGCTGTTAAAGATTATATTACTATGAGCGATACCGGTTCCTCATTTTGAAATATCGTGGATAGGATCATATGTTACTTGAATTATGTGACACCTTGAGTGATACTTGGGTTTAATTTTTAAGGAATTACTTGTATGATCTCATAGGCTAGATGTTTTCCCACACGCTTTGAGTGATACTTGGGTTCCCTTTCATAGAATTCCTTGGACGGGCTCATAGGTCATTTGGATGATGTAAGTGATACTTGGTTTCCTCTTTACAAAACATGAAGTACAAACTCATAGAATGAATATAATTACATAAATCCTTGAGAAATACTTGGGTTTCCTTTTTTATATAATTCCTTGGATAGGTTCATAGGATGAATGTTTTATATCATGTTTTCTTGCATTGCATATGATGAGTCATCTATCCTTATTTTAATGTCAGACATGATGTATTGTATCCCTCGATTTGATTCTTGGGGTTATTTCCATAAATTTTTATAAATGGAAACCCCTGTACCTAATTATAATGTCGGGCATCAAATCCCCTTTGACTTACAATACATGGGGATGAAGTCTCCTATTGATTAGGATGTCAGGCATGGCATCCCTTGATGGTCTTTGAGACTCATACTACTATCCATGGATGCTCGAGTTATGCCTTGGGTCTAGGATAGTATTAATATATATATATATATATATATGGATATAAATTACACTACATATATAGACCACACATACACACATCTGTATACTTTTCATTACATGTTTAGAGAAATTCCGGCTTGAGCTAAAGCATGTATTGTCAGATGAGTGTTCTTTGTAGAACAAAAGGACAAATTGGTTACTTTTATTTATTTACTAATTTACTCATTATATATCATAACCCATCCCAATAGGGCCCATGACGTGACTCCCTAATCCCACCTCCAATAGGTCAAGGGTTGGTGACTAGCATTGAGTAAGCATATCACTAACATGGGAGGCCTTATCCTAAATACCTGCACACACACACACACACGCATATTCAAGCCTATAAAATGCTGAAATAGAAAAACAAATGAACAAAAATGCATGCATACATCTAAATCCCACAACTAGAGTAAGACATGAAGTAAAGGAAAGTAAACATAGATAAATAAAATCCCACCACAAGGAGTCTAAAAACAAGCCCAACATGAAAGTATGTACTAGGGAATATTATCAAAAAGCTATAGGAACAAACCTCGGTCTATCCAATCTCACTAAGAACCATCTGGTTCTGGTCCTTCAAGGACTCTATCAAAAGGTCAATCATTTTCACAAGACATGAAATGTTCAAGCAAAGCCCATGTAGGGGCGAGTATAACAATACTCAGTAGGACACCCTGAAACCACAAAGCCTACAACAAAGGAAATACAATCAGTTCTACATAGGTATATCTCTACAACACATATAACAAGAATATCCAGATATACTCAACAAATTCACATAGTCTAAAGATAATTCACAACCGTAGTATACCATCTTAGGATTCCAGCTCAAAGATTCTACATAACACTCATATGGGAGAACACACTCCTGAGTCTTATAACATTGATTACGTCTATTCTAGATGTAGTTTGCATTATGTATCACCATTATAATTACAAGATGAAAGTATGAAGAGATATGATACATAGATGAGGATCACTCCCAAGGCCGTGGTGTGATACCAACAACTCAATCTGGATTAACCCACTATGTAGAGGATCAGTACCCACATACTTTTGGTCACAAAGATACCAAGAACTACATTTAGGTCATGAATATGAATAGAGGATCTCACTCTAGGCCTCATATAGGGATTCCAATGACTCTATCAAAGAAGTACTACTGAAGGGATCATAGTCTTAGGAGTAGGAGACGATTCCACACTAACCCTCAGAGAATGGATAAGGGGAATACACCCTAACAAAACTTGTCCAAGATATAGAGGAAAAGGGCTCCAAGCCACGTCTAAGAAAGTACACAACATGTATAATGGTCACACACCATGTACCTTGATCCTGAGTCCTACCCATGTAAACTGATCATGTCTCAAGCCGTGTCCATGTCTGTGTAGAAGTAATCAGCAAGTTGGCTACCTGTGTACTATACCTATGTGCCAATACATGGAATGGCCCATGTACTCATCCATGCCATGTCTGTGTAGGGGAATAGATGATGTGATCCGACTAGTGTACTCCAACCCATGTCTATATACCCTCTGAGGTACATGCTGAGTTCATCAAAGGGGACCACATGTTGTGTAATAAGGTCACATGCCGTGTGATACCTATCTCCCTCCTATAACCCTTACCACCACTAGGAAGGTCCCACATGGTGTGTGTCTCTAAGTTACATGCTGTGTATCACATATTTTTATAGAAATCCATATCTAATACACACATTTCTATCTGCTCATCCTACTTCCATATCCGCCGCCATCGCCACCAATCACGCCTATGGAACTTGGATCTAAGTCAACTGAGGGAAATCATCACTATAGAAGTGTTTTTCGGTGATCCCATTCATTAGGGAATCTTCCTAAACCTTCACCATTACCATTAATCCAAAAACCATGCTGGTGCATGCCCAACTAATGTTGATTTGATCATCCCTACTGTCATTTCATGATCCCCATGTCATCCCAAGTACGGATATGTAATATAAAATCGTTTCACTAAGAAACGGTTATGCAATGTTCGATTCCTCGGTATTTGGGTCGAATCACCTAGAAAAATAAACCCTGATGATGAATGCATGTAGAACATTGGGAGAAAAGAACAAAACATGAAAAGTAGGAATGAACCTTGGCCATGTTCGATTGGACTCGATTCATTTTCATTAGAATGACGAATAAAGTACCATAAACAATAAATAAACTCTCAATAAAATGAAACCCATAATAAATCCCATCTTACAGAAGACCAATATGAGAATAAATTCATTGGTCGGTTGATTTGTGTTCATTATAGAAATTAAGAACAGGGAAAATATCCAATAAAAAAATGTACTACCTCGATTTGGATAAATCACTAATGAAGAATGATGCAACATTATTGTCATTGGTGAGGTCCTTTTATCCCATATTTCTATGCCCATCAATCCTTGATCCAATCATCGTTTTCCAACAAAATCCCATTCCATGCTCTCCAATGGCCCTCCAATGATTTGTAGGGTTTTACAACTAACCCTAAAAATTGGTCATAAGCATGTATTTAAATAAAGGGATAGGTTTCTGCATCAATGAAACAAAGAAAATAATTTAATTAATTATTTTATTCATTTTACGTCCATGACAGCTTTTCCACAAATGACTCATGCCGACAAAGGTTTTGTCGCGCCTAGGGTAAAACCTGCATTTTGAAATCAATGGTTCCCTTAGATTTCTTATTTGATCCCCCATTTAGAATTTATTAAAAATTTTCATGAAAACTTCATGCACGTGCTATTTAATAGATTTAAAAATTTATTTATGGCACAAAAGGCCTCAGAATTACACTTTGTCCTAGTGCCTGGTATTGGAAATAATCTATAAAATATCTAAAAAATAATACATGGAAAATATAAGTCATTACATTCTCCCCACCTTGTGGATTTACATCCCAAAAATCCAAAAAAATATATGTATAAAGAGATGTGGGTACTGAGCACGAATCTGAACCTCCCACTCCTGTGTTCTCTCTTGGAGATTTCCATGCTTCCACCGAACATGCACTAAATAAATCAATTTCTAAAGAAGGATCCACTCTTTCCGATCCTCGATATCTACTGGTTATTCAACATTGGTAGCTCCATCCTCGAAGTCCAACTCAATCTAGTCGATAACATGTGATGATTCATCCACATACCTCCTCATCCGAAACACGTTGAAGTATTTGTGTACCCAGTTTAGCTACAGAGATAGAGTTAAGTGGCATGCCACCTTACCAAATTTATACAGTATTTGGAAAGGTCTAATGAACCTCAAATATATATTTCTACCATAGAAAAATATCTATAATCCAATTCGATGTTAAACCCATAAGAACACATGGTATCCTTCCTAGAACTCCAAAGGCCTCCTCATCTATTTGCATAAGACTTCTGAGGGCTCTGCGTAGTCTTCATCTGCTCCTGGATGATCTGCACCTTCTTAGTAGTTTCTCACACCAACTCTGAGACCATGAGTGATAACTCTCCTGGTTTAGTCCAACAAAGTGGTGACCTATAGGGTCACCCGTACAAAGCCTCAAATGGTTCCATACTGATGGTGTAATGATATCTATTGTTATACGAAAACTCCACTAGTGGTAGGTGATCCTACCAACTACGGAAAATGTCTAAAAAACAAGCTCACAACATGTCCTCCAGAACATGAATGGTCTTTTCAGTATGGCTGTCAGTTTGGGGGTGAAACACTGTGCTCAAGAGTAAATGAGCCCCGAATTACTCCTATAATCCCTTCCACAACTAGGATGTGAAGTGAGAATCACATTAAAAAATTATTTTTTATGGAACTCCAGGGAGTCAAACTATCTCCTGCACATAGGGGAATCTCAATACCTCTACTAAACTCTACTTATGAATTTATAAGAAGTGGGTCGACTTGGTGAGTCAACCAACGATCACCCTGATGGAATCATGTCCCATATACATACATGGGAATCCCATCATGAAGTCCATGGATATCTCATACCACTTCCACTATGTCACTTCAAGGGTTTGAGCTAAACCTATTTGAACTTGGTGATCATACCTCACTTACTGAAAAGCAAGGCATAGAGAGACAAAATTTTCAACTCCTTTCTTCATCACTGACCACCAAAACTGACTTTAGAGGTCCTAAAACATCTTTTCCACACCTAGATGTACCGCCAAAAGAGATATATGAAACTCTCTCAGAACCTCCTCCCATAACATCACAGGTACCATCATGTGTCCTTTTAAAAGAATGAAATGATCCCCACATTTATAAAATCCACAAGGAGTGTGTTTAGTAGATATATGAGTACATAGGGTCTCACAGTCAGTATCCCCAAGCTGTGCCTCCTTGACTCACTACAAGAGCGAAGGGGTGAAAACAATCTACTGGAGGTAAGCTACTCCATATCTATCCACAAAGGATAACTGTAATGAGGTCAACTATAACGACCCATACTTTACATACATTGTTAATACTTCAAAATTGAAGCACACTTATTACAACATATGACAAAACCACAAAGAACCGTATAGGTATAGTGTCTTTAGAAACTGGGAAACATAAACAACTGGTTCATAAATCTTCTACAGTGTCTCCCATTTATTTCATCATATCTAGGGTCCCTTTTAGCATATTCTACTTAATATCCATCTTCCTGACCTGGGGAAAAGAAAACATAAAAGGGTGAGCTCAAATGCTCAGCAAGGCAAATAAAGGAAATAAAAATCATATCATATCTTTTTGAAAATCAAAACCTGCAAAAGAGATCATAATATCTTAACATGGAATAAATCATAGAAGTGAAAATGAGATCCCCATAATCATAACATAAAACTTGAAACTTTGTGGCATGCACACATAATCATGGAAAATCATTTCTTGTTAGTCATGACTCATTGCCAAGACTATCTTAGTGGACAAAGTCCCTTTCTGAACCGAGTTCACTCCTCGTTCCAGTCCTGTATCACTGAACCGAAATAACCTTCCGTTCCAGCCATGTCTATCTCATGAGATATAAAATCATTACCCAATGCATTGGAGGGAGATATAGGTCCCACCCATCTTATAATGAATCCTTTCTTATGTGTGCCACATAATCATAAAACATACATCATCACATAACACATGTAACAAAAATGGGATTCTTGAAACATCATGACATCATAAATAAATTCATATAAGATAAAGGAATTCATAAAAATAATTCCATCACAACATTATCAAATCAATGTAATAATAGGGATAAAAACAGAACCCTTTATTATCTTAGATGGAAAATAATTTTGATAAAACACTTGAACTCCATTCTTGAGGAAAATATCCTTTCTTCGTCAAAACATTTTTCCTTTCATAACATGTCATACAACTTTAAAATAAAAGAAGTTGATTAAAAATAAACTTGAAAACTTGTAAAGGAAGCTTCTTGGAAATAATGTTTTAAAAATCCATTCATGCCGTATAAGTTAAAAAAAAACATTCTTCGTACTTTTGTCGGAAAAGTCAAAAAGTACCTCGTACGACAAAAGATTCCTTTCATACATATTACTAAAAACTCACCGAAGGGTAAAAATGGATTTAAACAATTTTAGGTGGATGTAAATAATATTACATATTGATGAAACATGGATGTGGATGATAAAATACACCCCAGTAAATACTTACGAATAAACAATCTCGGATAAAAATGAGATTGTGATATTTCCCTTACCTTAGGTCCAATTTGCTTTGTACGTGTCCGAAGCTCCTGTATAATGGTTTAAATAATGTTATTGACTTATTCCAGAATCATACATATTGATATGATATCATATATGGTCATATTCTTAGCTTCTTGATAGTAATATTTCATTGTTACTTGTTACTCGGGTCTTTATAACTTTTTGTTCTTATGCATGTTTTGTCGAATAAATTCTTATTATTATCTTTAGGTTATAGATAATTCATTTCCAGAATGCTATTAGTGTGGTATATACCATATTCATTCATTCAATTTATATAATCATTATGAAATGAAGATCATGTAGAACGAGTCGCATCACATCGTGGAGACGGTATTCCGTACGTACGCATGAGTGATGATATCATTCCTATGATCGTGTAATTGTATTGGAGTATATATATATTATTTCAGTATCAATATTACTTCATAATAATCATATATAGTTACTCATTACACCATTATACCCATCCTTGTAAGGTGATGGTGGAAAATAGATTACACCACGGCGTGGAGACGGTATTCCGTACGTACGCACGCGCGGTGATTTCATTTTTTCCATAGGATGGATAGAAGGTGAATTAGGGTTGTTTCATATTTATAATAACATATCAGTATGTAATTAATACTGATGTTATTACTTTATCATGAAACAACTAAAGAAGAAGAAGTTGAAGAAGAAAGAAATTGAAAAGATCGGTAATGGATATTACCTCTTCTTTGGAACGCCTCTTTGAATCCTCCACTTAAGGAACTAAGATTGGTCTTTGGAGAAGACCAGGACCTCTAGGATTATTCTAGGGAAGTGGATAGGAGAAAATGTCAGGGGTTGGCCGAGCTTGAGTGCTCAAATTGGTGTGAGGAGGAGGGGGAGGAGGTGCCCTTTTATAAGGGAGGAGAGGGGCACCTTAGGAATATCTCAAAATATTATTTTATATTAAAGTCAAAATCGGTTTATAATGGTTCCAAAGTGTCTTATTTCGAAGCTAAAGTGGGGATGGGTCGAAATCCTATCAACCAATAGGATTTAGACAAGTTTAGGGTATTATTTTAACCTTATCAATTAGATTTAACTCTAAGTTAATTAATTTAACTTTTACCGTGTCTTTTTGTTTTCTTTCACTATATGGTTAATACACTTACTATAACATGCCAAACGAACCCCAAATTGTTTATTATTAATATATATATCCTTATCTAAGTCATTTGGCCGAACCTTAGATTTTTAGGAATAAAATAACAATTAGTAATATAATATTTGATTTAAAAACTATTTTGTGTCAATTTTGACACTATTTGATATATGATTTTTGTGAAAGTCATAACAAAATTATATGTTCGAACCAAGTTGATTAAATCAACACTAATATATCATAGTAACCTAGAAAATTAGTGGAATTCATAAAAAGTCTCAAATTATTTATATTATCAATTATGTCAATATTTCATTAATAAGATAATTACTGCATCATCTTTGTGTCATAAATAAATTAAATTATTTGATGTATACAAATTACAAATAAAATATCATCATGTAGGAAATCTTTTTAGCTTTCTAATGAATATTTATAGTCGAATTTATCTTATGTATAACCCCATATTAAAAATTATTTACTTATTAAACTTTGATTTTAACTATTTTAACCCTTCTTTAAATAAATTAATAATAAATGTCCTAATCTAATCCAAGTGGGCCTAAATGGTCATATTTTATTCCTAAGTTTGTTTTTGGTCGAATTACACTTGTCCAATAGAATTAGGACATGTGTTAGGGTAATAGTAATATCATATTTACCCTTAGTTACCCTATTTACTATTAACCGCGGTAAAAAAAGTAAAAAGTTACTATTCACCAAAAAATTATTTTCATCTCATTGAACCACATTTTAGTCCTTGATATTAACCGTGTCTCTCGGATTTTCGAAATTCCATTCACAGAAGCGGTAAAATTAAGTTTTATGCAAAATTCAGTTTTTAACCTACCACTTAGTGGTTTCACTATTCATCAAAAATTGAAAGTTTTCAGAAAAATACCAAAATTTCACCCTAGGCTAATTTCGATATTCTGAGTCCAAAAATGAAGTCCATTTTGAAAAATAAAATTTATAAAATTTCAAAAAGTGGTTATTACTATTCATAACGGCTAGTTTTAATAGTATATTGTTGTTTAGTGAAACTCGGTATTGCGTACGACGCAAGCTATCGAGGAAGGTCACGATTGCGTGCAAAGCAAGCCAAGCAAGTGTTGTGTAGAAAAAGATTCCATAAAAGTCTCGGGTGTTACATTCTACCCCCCTTAAAAGAATTTCGCCCTCGAAATTCGTCACTTTGTAACAAACAGATGAGGATAATTCTCCCTCATCATATCCTCAAGCTCCCAAGTAGCTTCTTCAAGTTGGTGGTTCCTCCATAAAACTTTCACCAAGTGAGTTGTCTTGTTACGTAGGACTTTTTCGCTACGATCCAGAATCTCTATCGGCTGTTCTTCATAAGAAAGATCTTGCTCCAGCGGTACAACTTCTGAGCTGAGTACATGTGAAGGATCTGGTATGTACTTTCTCAGGAGAGATACATGGAACACATCGTGAACTTGAGAGAGATTCGGTGGAAGCGCCAATCGGTAAGCTACCTTCCCAACACGATCCAGTATTTCGAAAGGACCGATATATCTAGGGCTCAACTTCCCCTTCTTTCCAAATCTCATAACCCTCTTCCAGGGAGATATTCGTAAGAACACTTTATCACCCACTTCAAACTCTAGGTCTTTTCTTCGGTTGTTGGCATAACTTTTCTGTCGACTCTGAGCTGCTCTTATGTGTTGTTGAATAGATCTGACCTTTTCTACCATTTCATCAACGAGATCAGGTCCTAATAGCTTTCTTTCCCCAACTTCATCCCAGCAAGTTGGAGTCCTGCATTTCTTTCCATAGAGAGCTTCATAAGGAGCCATCTGAATACTGGAGTGAAAGCTATTATTATAAGAAAATTCCACCAAAGGTAGGTGTTGATCCCAACCTCCTTTGAAATCCATAGAGCAAGCTCTCAACATATCTTCTAGGGTTTGAATTGTTCTCTCAGACTGACCGTCTGTCTGGGGATGATAAGCAGTGCTGAAACTCAACTCTGTATCCAGAGTATGCTGAAGACTTCGCCAGAACTTCGAGGTAAATCTCGGATCTCGATCAGATATAATAGAAAGTGGTACTCCATGCAATCTTACCACTTCCTTTACATATATCCTGGCAAGCTGATCTAGAGAGAAATCCTCTCTAATAGCAATGAAGTGTGCAGACTTTGTAAGACGATCAACTATGACCCAGATAACATTATTGCCTTTGGATGTTTTAGGAAGTCCTGTGACAAAGTCCATAAAAGTGGTACTCCATGCAATCTTACCACTTCCTTTACATATATCCTGGCAAGCTGATCTAGAGAGAAATCCTCTCTAATAGCAATGAAGTGTGCAGACTTTGTAAGACGATCAACTATGACCCAGATAACATTATTGCCTTTGGATGTTTTAGGAAGTCCTGTGACAAAGTCCATAGTGATGTTTTCCCATTTCCATTCGGGTATGGGTAATGGTTGTAACATCCCCTTAGACTTCTGTCTCTCAGCTTTAACTTGTTGACAAACCAAGCATCGAGAGACATATTCAGCAACATCTCTTTTCATTCCATCCCACCAAAAGTACTCTTTCAGGTCCCTATACATCTTCGTGCTTCCAGGATGAATAGAGAATGATGAACTATGAGCCTCATCCAACAGCTCATTCTTTAATTCAGGGATGGGAGGAACGCAAACCCGATTCCTTAACTTTATTATCCCATCACAATCAAGGTTGAATTCAGGAACATTTCTCACCTTCTTTTGTAACTCGACATCTTCTTTCTGTGCCTCTTTAATCTTCACATGTATAGATGGTTGAACATTAATTTGAGAAAGATAAGATTTTACCCCTTCCATTATAATTCCAAGATCCATCCTTTGTAAATCCATAAATATTGGATCTTTTGTGATCCTCATCATGGATAAACTAGCATGGTCTTGTCGACTTAATGCATCTGCCACCTTGTTTGCTTTCCCAGGGTGGTAATGGATTGAGCAGTCATAATCCTTAATCAGCTCCAACCATCTTCTTTGATGCATATTCAACTCCTTTTGTGTGAAAATATACTTTAAACTTTTATGATCAGTATAAATATCACACCTTTCACCATAAAGGTAATGCCTCCAAATCTTTAATGCAAAGATTACCGCAGCCAACTCCAAATCATGTGTTGGGTAATTTTGCTCATGGATTTTCAACTGTCGCGAGGCATAAGCTATCACCATATCATTTTGCATAAGAACAAACCCCAATCCCTTCTTGGATGCATCACTGTAGATCACAAACCTTTCTCCACTACAAGGCAGTGTGAGCACAGGTGCACTGGATAACCTTCTTTTCAACTCCTTGAAATTCTCTTCACATTCCTCTGTCCAGACAAACTTAACTCCTTTCCGAGTCAACTTGGTGAGTGGATTCGTGAAAAATCTTTTACAAAACGTCGATAATATCCAGCCAAACCAAGAAAACTTCGGATCTCAGTTACTGTTGTTGGTCTTGACCATCTTTTGATAACCTCTGTTTTTGCTGGATCCACAGATATCCCCTCTTTTGAGATTATGTGACCCAAAAATGAAACTTTTTGAAGCCAAAATTCACACTTGGTAAATTTGGCATAAAGCTTCTCCTTTCTCAGGGTCTTCAATATAATTCTCAAGTGATCTTCATGCTCTTCCTTGCTCTTTGAATAGACAAGAATATCGTCTATAAAGACTACCACCAATTGATCAAGATAGTCTCTAAAGACTCTATTCATTAGATCTATGAAGATATCAGGGGCATTAGTAAGACCAAATGGCATCACTATAAATTCATAGTGTCCATACCTTGTACGGAAATCCGTCTTTGGTATATCCTCCCTTTTGACCCTTAATTGATAATACCCTGAACGAAGATCAATCTTGGAAAAGTATTGAGCTCCGCGTAGTTGGTCAAATAAGTCATCAATGCGTGGGAGAGGATATTTGTTCTTGATAGTGATCTTGTTAAGTTCTCGATAATCAATGCAAAGTCTCATTGATCCATCTTTCTTCTTAACAAATAGAACAGGTGCTCCCCAAGGTGACGCACTAGGGCGTATGAATCCCTTATCAAGATTCTCTTGGAGTTGCTTCTTCAATTCCTGCAACTCAATTGGGGCCATTCTATAAGGTGTCTTTGAAATAGGCAAAGCACCGGGTACGAGTTCTATTGAAAACTCAACTTCACGATTTGGTGGAAGACCTGGTAATTCCTCCGGAAAGACATCATCAAACTCCCGTACAATGGGCATATTCTTAATCGTGAGTTTCTCACCAACCATTTGAGATAAATAACCTTCATTTAGTGGAATCAATACCCATAAGATGGAAGAAATTTCCACTGGAAGGTTATGTTCATCCTTGCATTGATAGACGATCGTAGATTGATCTGGAGTATGAAATGTGACTTCCCTTCTTTGGCAATCGATATGAGCTCCATGTAGAGAAAGCCAATCCATGCCAAGAATCACATAAAATTCCACTAAAGGAAGGATCACAAGATTTTCAGGAAGCACTTTCCCACAAACTTCAATCGGAGAAGAATTATAAACTTTTGATGCGATTGATGTGCCATTAGGTGTTGTCACAGCTAACTCAACATCTAATTGTTGAGGTAATACGGTGATACCCTTAGAAAAGTCTTCAGAAATAAAAGAGTGGGTGGATCCAGAATCAAATAAAACATTTGCTACTTTAGAGTGGATGGTAAGTGTACCTTTCACCACTTCGTTATCGTACTCCACATCGCTGATAGAAATTGCATGTGACTTTCCTTTGTCTTTAGCCTTAAGATTTTGTTGACGTTGACCATCATCATCAACCCTTGGATTTGGGCATTGATTGGCATAATGCCCCATCTCCTTGCACTTGAAACATTGAAGTGTAGTAGGTTCATTCTGTGTATCCATTCCTTTGTTTGCATCATTAGACATCTTCTTCCCATTATCACGGCATTCAAATGCCCGATTACCTTCTTTTCCACATTTAAAACATTTACTTGTCCCTTTAAGACAACTCCCTCCATGTTTATTTCCACACTTTGAGCATAAGGAAAAGCTCATCTTCTTTTCCGTGTGCTCTTTAGATTTTTCTTTGAATTCCATCTTCCTCTTCTTATCAAACCCATGTGACTGATGGGTTACTCCAATCTCCATCTCGACTTTGAGAGCACATCGAATGATTTCCTCGTAGCTATTGAAGTCCCTTATGGCTAACGCCCTTCGAAGACTTGGTTTTAAGCCACTAAAGAATCGATCGATCTTACTCTCAGGTTGGATAATAATACCAGAAGCGTACCTTGCAAGTCTTGTAAAATTTGCTTCATAGGTACTAACAGATTCATCATCCCTTTGCTTCAGTTCAAGGAACTCTTTCTCCATCTTTGTTCGGAGAATACGAGGGAAGTACTTATTGAAAAATAAGTTCTTGAACTCGTCCCATTCCATAGACTCAATTTCATCCCTTTGCCTCGTATTCTTAACAAGATTCCACCATTGATCCGCATCTCCTTCCAAACGATACACTGCTAGGATGACTTTATCATGCTCAGAACATTGAAGAACTGAAAATATCTTTTCAGTAGTACTAATCCATTGTTCAGCAACTAATGGATCAGTAGACCCGCTGAAAGAAGGTGGACGCTGCCTCATGAAGGATTCAACAGAATGTTTCTCCCTCCTTTGCTCATTTGGAAATCCTGCATGATTCATAGCTTGAGAAAGTTGTGTGAGCATGGCTACAAGATTTTTCATTCCAGCTCCCATATCGTTTGGTTGCTCAGGGGGACAATCATTGCATTGCCCATCGCATTCCGCATTAACACGGTTCCTTCGGGTTCCAGCCATTGACTAAAACCAAGAAGAATAGTGTGAGCAACACTAATTATAATAGGAAACCACATAATTCAAGAATAAAATTTTCATGCTTAAGGTATTATCCTAGGTTATTCAAGTCCATTTCTAAAACACTAAGATTGTGTTCTATGCTTAGACTTATCCTTAGGGTTCTTACTAAGGCTTTCACATCCTAGTTTCCAAAGGTTGACTATACCTTTCCTCTGATACCAACTATAACGACCCATACTTTACATACATTGTTAATACTTCAAAATTGAAGCACACTTATTACAACATATGACAAAACCACAAAGGACCGTATAGGTATAGTGTCTTTAGAAACTGGGAAACATAAACAAATGGTTCATAAATCTTCTACAGTGTCTCCCATTTATTTCATCATATTTAGGGTCCCTTTTAGCATATTCTACTTAATATCCATCTTCCTGACCTGGGGAAAAGAAAACATAAAAGGGTGAGCTCAAATTCTCAGCAAGGCAAATAAAGGAAATAAAAATCATATCATATCTTTTTGAAAATCAAAACCTGCAAAAGAGATCATAATATCTTAACATGGAATAAATCATAGAAGTGAAAATGAGATCCCCATAATCATAACATAAAACTTGAAACTTTGTGGCATGCACACATAATCATGGAAAATCATTTCTTGTTAGTCATGACTCATTGCCAAGACTATCTTAGTGGACAAAGTCCCTTTCTGAACCGAGTTCACTCCTCGTTCCAGTCCTGTATCACTGAACCGAAATAACCTTCCGTTCCAGCCATGTCTATCTCATGAGATATAAAATCATTACCCAATGCATTGGAGGGAGATATAGGTCCCACCCATCTTATAATGAATCCTTTCTTATGTGTGCCACATAATCATAAAACATACATCATCACATAACACATGTAACAAAAATGGGATTCTTGAAACATCATGACATCATAAATAAATTCATATAAGATAAAGGAATTCATAAAAATAATTCCATCACAACATGATCAAATCAATGTAATAATAGGGATAAAAACAGAACCCTTTATTATCTTAGATGGAAAATAATTTTGATAAAACACTTGAACTCCATTCTTGAGGAAAATATCCTTTCTTCGTCAAAACATTTTTCCTTTCATAACATGTCATACAACTTTAAAATAAAAGAAGTTGATTAAAAATAAACTTGAAACTTGTAAAGGAAGCTTCTTGGAAATAATGTTTTAAAAATCCATTCATGCCGTATAAGTTAAAAAAAAAACATTCTTCGTACTTTTGTCGGAAAAGTCAAAAAGTACCTCGTACGACAAAAGATTCCTTTCATACATATTACTAAAAACTCACCGAAGGGTAAAAATGGATTTAAACAATTTTAGGTGGATGGAAATAATATTACATATTGATGAAACATGGATGTGGATGATAAAATACACCCCAGTAAATACTTACGAATAAACAATCTCGGATAAAAATGAGATTGTGATATTTCCCTTACCTTAGGTCCAATTTGCTTTGTACGTGTCCGAAGCTCCTGTATAATGGTTTAAATAATGTTATTGACTTATTCCAGAATCATACATATTGATATGATATCATATATGGTCATATTCTTAGCTTCTTGATAGTAATATTTCATTGTTACTTGTTACTCGGGTCTTTATAACTTTTTGTTCTTATGCATGTTTTGTCGAATAAATTCTTATTCTTATCTTTAGGTTATAGATAATTCATTTCCAGAATGCTATTAGTGTGGTATATATCATATTCATTCATTCAATTTATATAATCATTATGAAATGAAGATCACGTAGAACGAGTCGCATCACATCGTGGAGACGGTATTCCGTACGTACGCACGAGTGATGATATCATTCCTATGATTGTGTAATTGTATTGGAGTATATATATTTTATTTCAGTATCAATATTACTTCATAATAATCATATATAGTTACTCATTACACCATTATACCCATCCTTGTAAGGTGATGGTGGAAAATAGATTACACCACGGCGTGGAGACGGTATTCCGTACGTACGCACGCGCGGTGATTTCATTTTTTCCGTAGGATGGATAGAAGGTGAATTAGGGTTGTTTCATATTTATAATAACATATCAGTATGTAAGTAATACTGATGTTATTACTTTATCATGAAACAACTAAAGAAGAAGAAGTTGAAGAAGAAAGAAATTGAAAAGATCGGTAATGGATATTACCTCTTCTTTGGAACGCCTCTTTGAATCCTCCACTTAAGGAACTAAGATTGGTCTTTGGAGAAGACCAGGACCTCTAGGATTATTCTAGGGAAGTTGAGAGGAGAAAATGGCAGGGGTTGGCCGAGCTTGAGTGCTCAAATTGGTGTGAGGAGGAGGGGGAGGAGGTGCCCTTTTATAAGGGAGGAGAGGGGCACCTTAGGAATATCTCAAAATATTATTTTATATTAAAGTCAAAATCGGTTTATAATGGTTCCAAAGTGTCTTATTTCGAAGCTAAAGTGGGTATGGGTCTAAATCCTATCAACCAATAGGATTTAGACAAGTTTAGGGTATTATTTTAACCTTATCAATTAGATTTAACTCTAAGTTAATTAATTTAACTTTTACCGTGTCTTTTTGTTTTCTTTCACTATATGGTTAATACACTTACTATAACATGCCAAACAAACCCAAAATTGTTTATTATTAATATATATATCCTTATCTAAGTCATTTGGCCGAACCTTAGATTTTTAGGAATAAAATAACAATTAGTAATATAATATTTGATTTAAAAACTATTTTGTGTCAATTTTGACACTATTTGATATATGATTTTTGTGAAAGTCATAACAGAATTATATGTTCAAACCAAGTTGATTAAATCAACACTAATATATCATAGTAACCTAGAAAATTAGTGGAATTCATAAAAAGTCTCAAATTATTTATATTATCAATTATGTCAATATTTCATTAATAAGATAATTACTGCATCATCTTTGTGTCATAAATAAATTAAATTATTTGATGTATACAAATTACAAATAAAATATCATCATGTAGGAAATCTTTTTAGCTTTCTAATGAATATTTATAGTCGAATTTATCTTATGTATAACCCCATATTAAAAATTATTTACTTATTAAACTTTGATTTTAACTATTTTAACCCTTCTTTAAATAAATTAATAATAAATGTCCTAATCTAATCCAAGTGGGCCTAAATGGTCATATTTTATTCCTAAGTTTGTTTTTGGTCGAATTACACTTGTCCAATAGAATTAGGACATGTGTTAGGGTAATAGTAATATCATATTTACCCTTAGTTACCCTATTTACTATTAACCGCGGTAAAAAAAGTAAAAAGTTACTATTCACCAAAAAATTATTTTCATCTCATTGAACCACATTTTAGTCCTTGATATTAACCGTGTCTCTCGGATTTTCGAAATTCCATTCACAGAAGCGGTAAAATTAAGTTTTATGCAAAATTCAGTTTTTAACCTACCACTTAGTGGTTTCACTATTCATCAAAAATTGAAAGTTTTCAGAAAAATACCAAAATTTCACCCTAGGCTAATTTCGATATTCTGAGTCCAAAAATGAAGTCCATTTTGAAAAATAAAATTTATAAAATTTCAAAAAGTGGTTATTACTATTCATAACGGCTAGTTTTAATAGTATATTGTTGTTTAGTGAAACTCGGTATTGCGTACGACGCAAGCTATCGAGGAAGGTCGCGATTGCGTGCAAAGCAAGCCAAGCAAGTGTTGTGTAGAAAAAGATTCCATAAAAGTCTCGGGTGTTACATCAACTACTACGAATCCTCATTCAAAAACTATGAAAAATATCTCCTACAAAGAGCATCTTCTACCACATTCCCCTTTCCAGGAGTATAGAGAATTTTGAAGTCATAATCCTAGAAGAATCTATCCATTGCCTCTATCTCAAGTTAATATCCATATGATATAAGATATACTTCATAATATTGTGATCAAAGTAGAAGATAAACTGATCTCCCATCAAGTAGTGTTGCTATATCTTAAGTGTGAAGAATGCTACTGCTAACTCAAGATTGCAGTTCACATAGTTCTTCTTAGGTGGTATTAATTGACGCGAACCAAAGGAAATCAATTATTTCTTATGCATCCAAACACAACCAAGACCAGTTCCTAATGCATCATAGAACACTATGTACTTGAAAACTTCTGACAATATCAATATGGGAGAACTCATCAAAATCTACCTCAACTATTGAAAATATTGTTGGAATCTCTCCCTCCACATGAAATGCTACCCCTTTTGGATCAAAACTATCATAGATACTGATATTTTGGAGAAATCAGGTATAAATATCTAGTAATAGCCTACCAACCCAAGGAATATCTGCACCTCCATCAAGCTTTTTAGTGGATCCCAAGCTAACATTGCCTTGACCTTGGCTGGGTCTACTTCCACACCATCTGTTGAGATAACATTTCCCAGAAAGTGGACTACCTGAATCCAAAACTTGCACTTTGATAGCTTCATATAAAGCTGGTTCTCTTGGAGCACTTCTATAATTGTCCTCAAGTGTCTCGCATGCTTCTTATTGTATTCTTATTGCATAAGGATGTCATCGATTAAGACTACCATGAACCAGTATAAGAAAGGATTAAAGATCCATTTCATGAGTACGATGAACACTATTGGGGATTTTTTCACACCCAAGGGTATTACCAAGTACTCATAGTGATCATGGAGACATCAAAATGTCATCTTTGGTATATCCTCATTCCGTACTCGTAGTTAGTTATAGCCTAAACTGAAGTCAAAATTTGAGAACCATCATGCCCCTATCAACCGATCAAAGAGGTCATTGATCCTCGGTACTGGATACTTGTTCTTCATAGTCACATGGTTCAAGATATCCACAAAAAACCTCAAGTTCCCATCTTCCTTCTTAGAAAACAAAATTGAGGCTACCTAGGGTAAAAAACTGGGTCTAACAAAGCCCTTCCTTTGAAAGTCCTCCAATTGCACCCTAATCTCACGAAGCTCTGTGGGAGCCATCCGATATGCTAGCATAGATATTGGTGTCATCTTGGGGGTGTATATCAATACAAAGGTCTATCTATTGGTGGTGAGTTAAACTTAGAACATCCCCAGGGAATATGTCCTTATACTCCACCACCACTATAGTAAATTGGGAACTCATAACATCCACTACACCAAGGATTAAGCTATCTAACTAATCAGTAATCGACTACACCTTCCAATGCATGAGTCCATCCCATATTGCTTGGGTTTCCTTTTCATTGAAAAAGGAGAAAATGATCCGTTAACTATAGACACACTGCATCCTACAACTAAAACAATCAATCTAGGAATAAACCATGGATAACCAGTTAATACTTAAGATAATTTCCTAAGGACTAATTGCTGCTACAAATAGACCCCAATAGAAAATCTCACCTATAAGATTTAGGTCACACCATCATCACAAGTTTGTGATCACTGAGTCTTCTCTAGTATAAGTCTCAAAGCATAAGGTTTGAGTCAAGTGATCAATCATAATCTCTAAGTCTCGTACAAGGTATGTGGAAAGAAAGGAATTAATATCATCAATGTCTATTAGTACTATAGATAAGGTAGAAAAGACATAGATTGTACCTAAAATCATTCCCTAAGCCTATGGATCATAATATTCGACTGCCTGCAGGTTTCCCCACCCATATCCTCCAGCTCCCTAAGCCTAGCATGGAAACACCTAGGTGGTGGTGTTGGTAACAATTCAAATCATTGAACACCTCCCACTACTCTCCCAGCTCCTCTTCCATGACCACTTCCTTACGAAATTGCTGGATCCTTCCACTGCTTCTACCTCAGTGGCCCATCTACAGTCTTTGTGTCAGCTATATGATAGGTCGGATAATATTTTACAAGATGTCCCCTTCCATCACATATGTAACACTGACTCTCTCTAATCAGACTTGACCTACCCTGTGATCCCTAAACCACATATCCTCTATCTTAGGACCTCCTCATAAAATGTATTGTATGTATAGGTCCCTGAGATTGTCGTAATCTCCCTTCTGCCGAGGTCTCTGATCCTGTATGCCCTCTACCAACAACCACTAGCTTTATCTACTTAGCTAAGAAAATCTCAACCACCAAACCTCTCTATAGAACCCCATTATAGGTTGGAATTCATATAGAGATAACACTATCCTAGATGTATCTACGCATACCTCACTCAAAAGTTTGAGCCCTGAAGAATTATTTGTGAACCATATCTATCTAGTACCTGGAGAGGTTGGTAAACGTCGATGAATACTTAGCTACTATTGTACTACCATTCTAGAGCTACAGAAGATTTTGGATATGTATATCCCCTAGTGTAGCTGGTGAGAACTACTCTATAAAAAGGTTCTCAAACTATGTCCATGGAAGAGTCACCTCTTTGTAAGATTGGGTCACCAAACCCCACCATCACCTTGGTGGTCCATGAAGAAGGCTCTATGCTAGGATGACCATATGATTTGCTGGTGTCTTGAATAGACAAAAAACTCAGGTCACTGCCTCATTCTAGTCCTTAGCTGCCTATGGTTCAGGCTCTCCTTAGAACTCGAGGAGTATCAATCGCTAAAACTTGTGAAGTGCGCTCAGTTGGAGCACCTCATCCACTATACTGCGGGTACCATGTACTACTCCATAGGTGGTGTGATATATGGTGAATCACCCATAGGTAACACATCTAAAACTGGTCCCTATATCAAAACCTCATCACTGATGAGATCATCCTCATGATCATGATGCTGAATCCTAGCCGGCATATGTTGCGGAGGCATCCTGAAAGTAAACAAGATGTACCATGGTTAATGTGTATATCTAGAGAGATGAATCAAGAAGGACATGGAAAACAAAAACCATTTATATATGATGAATGTACCATTGTTTTCTATGTAACTAATGTTCTCATGTACTGAGTCAAAAAGCAGGTGATCATAGTCCTGGTGTATGGATACATTGGTTGCTGCACTAACACTGAAGTCCCTGGTCTAAAAACTGAAATCGAAACACTTAACACTATTTCCCCAAAATAATCTCATAAACTCTAGTACTTAAGTAGAACAAACCCCTATGATACCACTATTTCATGAACAATCACAATGGGGACTATGTCTGCCGCTTCAGTGGTGGTGTAGTGGTGAAGGAGAGGGGTACAACAACACCGTTCTTTGGGAGGTACAGGGTTCGAATCCTGGGAGTCCGCTTTCGGGGTGAACCTCTCCCCTGGGATCCACTCGCCTTGCCGGGTCACCCGGTTTCTGACTGGGTAGGAAAAACGAGGCACAACCCACCCGTGCTGATGGATTGCTTGACGAACCATCGCCGCCCGGGTTGTCACCCTCCGGGATGCTCTGCCATCTCGGCTGGCAACGACTCCTTCTCGGCTGGGGCTCTCTCCAGAGTGACCTCTTCATGGGGAGGGGTATTTCCTTGTGTGGAGGGTTCAAAAAGGCCACACAAGGGAATTCCCTTTAAGAAAAAGACAATGGGGACTATGTCACGACTCCCCAATCCCACCTCCAATAGGCTAGGGGATGACGACTAGTGCCAGGTAGACATATCACTCACATGGGAGGATTTAGCCTAAGTACATACACACATGCACACATATCCATGCCTATACAATGCTAAAATGTAAAAACAACTAAATACCATGCATTCATACATATAAATACCACAACTAGAGTATGATAATAATTAAAGTAAATAGGAAAAAATACAAACCCATCACAAATATTTTGAAAAAAAGACCAACCTGAAAGTAAGTACTGGGGACTAATATAAAAAAGATGTAGGAACACACCTCGGTATATTTTGTCTCACTAAGCACCGTCTAGTCCTATTCCACCATGTACTCTATCGAAAGGTCAATCATCTGCACAAGACACAACATGTGTGGGAAAAACCCATACAGGGGTGAGTATAAAAATACACAGTAAGACACCCCGAAACAAAAAATCATACAAAAAAAGAAATAAAGTAAGCTCTACATAGGTATATGCATACAAAAAATATATTAAGAATATCCAGATATACTAAAAAAAGACACACAGTCTAAAGATAATTCACATATGTAGTATTCCAGCCTGATATTCCAATTCAAAAATTCCACATAACACTCATCTAAGAGAACACACTCATTATTTTGATAACAATAACGATGTTTGTCTGAGAGGTAGTATTCATCAGGTATCACCATTATAATTACATGCTAAAATTCTTAAGAGATATGATACATAGATGAGGATCACTCCCAAGGCCATGGTGTGATACCAACAACTCAATCCGGATTAACCTGCTAAGTAGAGGATCATTTCCCATGTAGTGTTGGTCATGATGGTACCAAAAAATCCACCTATGGAATGTAGATGAATAAAGAATCTCACTCTGGTCCTTATAGAGAGATTCCAATGAATCTATCCAAGAAGTCCTACTGAAGGAATTGTAGTCCTAAGAGTAGGATACAATTTCATACCAACCCTCAGGGAATGAATAAAGGGAAAGAACCTTAAAAAAACATGTCCAAGATATATAAGAAAAGGGATCCAATCCATTTATAATAAAGTATACAACTTGTATAATGGTTACACGCCATGTCCCTTGACCCCGGGTACTACCCATGTAAACAGCCTGTGTCTTAATCCATGTCTGTGTCTATGTATAAGTATACATTGTTTCAGTTTCTTGTGTACTCTACCCATGTTCCAGTACAAGGATTAACCAATGTACTTGTCCAGGCCATGTCCATGTAGGGGAGTACATGGCATGATCCAACCCATGTACTCCAACCCATGTACGTATACCCTATGAGGTACACACTAAGTTCATAAAATGGGACCACATTCCATGTGACAATGTCACATGCCATGTGATACTTATCTCCCTCCTATAACCCTAGATTCCACTTGGAGGCGACTACACAACATGTGGATCTAAGTTACATGCCATGTATCATGTATTTTTCTAAAAATCTAGATCTTATTCATGCATTTTTGTCTGCTCGTCCCAATTTTGGATCTTCCACCATCATTGCCAATCACGCCTGTGGAACTCAGATCTGATTCAATTAGGGGTGATCATCATCCGAAGAATCATTTTGTTGCAATCATGTTCATTTGGGAATTATCTTTAACCTCCACCATTTCTATTCATCCAAAAACCATGCTTGTGCATTCCCAACCAATTTTTATCCTCTCACTGCTGCTATCGTCGTATGATCCCCATGTTATCCTAAGTTCAGATATGTGATATCGAATCGTTGTGCCAATAAATGGGTGCGCAATGTTAGATTCCATGGTATTTGGGTCGAATCACTGGGAAAACAAAACACCGATGATGAATACACATAGAACAATTGGATAAAATCATGAAACAAACAAAGTAGGAATGAACCTTGGCTATGTTTGGTTGGATTCGATTCCTTTCTATTAGAATGATGAACAAAGAAGCATAAAAAATAAATATAATCCCAATAAAATAAACCCCTAAATAAATCACATCTCATAAAAGACCTATCTGTGGATCAATAAATTGGTTGATTGATCTGCATTCATCATATAAATTAAGGATGGGGAAAATATCTAATAAATAAAAAAACACTACCTCAATTTGGGTCAATCACTAACAAAGAACGATGCATGTTGTAGTCGTTGGTGATATCCTTTAATTCCATCCTTCTCTAGTCATTGATCCTTGATCTGGTTTCCATCCACTAATGGAATCCCGTTCCGCACTCTCAAATGGATCTCCAATGATTTGCAGGTTTATGTGGTTGACCTTGAAAATTGGCCATAAGCGTGTATTTAAAGAAAGGAGCATATCACTGCATCAATGAAACAAATAAAATAATTCAATTAATTATTTTATTCATTTTATGCCTGTGATGGGTTTTCCACAAACAATGCCCACCGATAAAGGTTATTTCATTCCTAGGGTAAAAATCACATTATGAAGTTAGGAGTTCCCTCAGATTTCTGATCCAAGCCCCTCGTTTAGAAGTTATTCCACTTTTTTAAGAAAACTACATGCATATTCTATTTAATATATTTAAAAAATTTATTCCGGGAATATCGAGCCTCATAATTACACGTCGTCTCTGTTTTTAGTCTAAACAATAATCCATACCATATTAAAAAATAATATATGAAAAATCTGATTCATTACATTATACTTTCACATTGTTTTATTTTATATTCATATAAGGGATATCATTAGACACCATTGGTGGTGGCCTACATAGTATATCTCACACCCTGTTTGGACTTCCATTGCATTGGTGTAACTGAACATACCTCATGATTATAGGTTCAGGTTCATGGATCATGCTTGCTAACTATTATCCTATTGAGTTAGGATTGAGTATAGGAGTAGAGGATCAAGCTAGTGATCATGATGCCACTAGAGATAGCTTACATGTCATTTATTTATTATTTACCTATTCTTTGTATGCATTAACTACTTTATGTTTTGGGATTGTATATTGTAGCTTCACATGGACATGCATATTTGTATATTTGGAATTTTCCATCTCAGTAGTTATTATTATCTTAGACTACTCTATCCTTTATTTATACTAATCCTACCATTTATTGATGTATTTATTATTATACTGTTGTGATACTATAATCATGAGGGTATAGTCTCCCCACCATACCATCATTGTACCCTAATTGCTAGTCAAAATCCTCTGGTATACAGGAAGGCGCACTTGTGACCCAGTGGAAAACTGACTCAAGGCACCATTCTAAGTGGCTCCTGGGTCGGGATGCTACAACTATAATCCCGGAGAAGTCTGCTAGGAACCTCTTGTAATACCCCAACAAACCAAGAAAACTCCACACCTCTGACATGATCTTGGATGGATCCTAAGAAATCACTACATCAATATTCATTGGGTCCATAGCTAATCCATGCTTAGATATTTCATTCCCTAAAAATTGATCCTCGTGGATCTAGAACCGAAACTTTGAGAGCTCACTATAAAGATGATGTTCCCATAGAAATTATAGGACCGTCCTCAGATTCTCTACATTCTCCTCCTATGATGTATAAAAAATGAGTTTCATCAATGAGGATAACAAAAAATTGGTCCAAGTATGGTTAGATGATCTAGTTCATCAAATCCATAAACACAACAGGGGTATTCATCACATTGAAAGACATCAACAAGAACTCATAGTGTTCTTAGTGACATCGGAATGCCAACTTTGGAATATCATCCTTGTGAACCCTCAATTGGTGGTATATGGACTTGAGGTTGATCTTTGAGAACCAACTTGCACCTCATAACTAATAAAATAGGGCATAAATCCTCAGAAATGGGTACTTGTTATTTACTGTTTCATGATTATGGTGATGATAACCTACACAAATCCTTAAACCCCCATCCAAATTTTTCATAAACAAAACTGGAGTTGCCTAGTGGGACACACTGGGTCTGATGAATCCCTTCTCTTGAAGTTCCTCCAACTACACTCTTTGATCCTAGAGCTTAGTAGGACCCATCTGATATTACAAAGAAGATATTAGTGTGGTATTAGGGTGAAAGTTGATGTATAAGTATACCTACCACCTCAGAGGTAGTTTGATAACGTCCTCTAGAATGTAATCCATAAATTCCTACACTAATGAAAGAATCTAGATGCCTGAATAGCCCACTATGACTAGTGATACACTCTCCAACTTATGGATGATGGAATTCAACCTATTTATTGAAACACCCAACCACTCATCCATAAGACCTCTCTCTCTGTAAAGGAAAATCTCATCCCATCCGTCTAAATTCATCTGACTTGCCTGTGATGACAATCAATATGAGCTTGAACCTTGGACAAACAGTCCACACCCAAGATGACATCATAATATTTTATCATGATGACTAAGAGATCCCACATAAATCTCTCTCCACCAAATAATAGCTTGTACTAATGGAAGATAAGCAATATCGAATAATCAAACCCAGTCAAAAACTATATCAAAAGATGTTATGCTAAGGTATCAATAGATAGCTCTAGATCTCATAAAATTGATACAAAAATGAAGGAGTGACTCAAACATGTGTCTAAAAGTACTAGATATAGTGTAGAATAATCACAAATCGTACCTTGTATCATCTCATGAGTTTTCAAGACACAAACCTCCATGTCCTGTAGCTGTGTGTGTCCCCATACGCCAGCTCCTTGAGCCCGAAGAGGGATACCTAGTGGTGTTGGTGGAAGTATATCATAACATATCCCTACACTATTATATCCTCCTCTAGGATCCCCTCTTACTCCTCTATTAGAACTGCCTCCCTGGGGGCCGCTATGTTCATGCTTGGGAGAACCCTAATCACAATGCTGCCTCTGCTGTGGTGGTTCATTCAATGCCTATATTCACTTCTAATCATTTTGGGATTTTAAATCAAGTTTCATGTGACCATTAACATCAATTCATAACATCTCCCATCTTTGAGCTTACCTAGTCCTCTAAACTAACCCTACGATGCATGTCCATATGACTAAGACCGACCATGGGAAGATCTCCTGTGCCAAGACCCTGATGAATTATGTCTATTAGCTACTGAAAATGACTCATCCCCATGATTACCACTACCAACACTAGCTACCTAATACCCCTTATATAGAAATCTCTTCATAAACATCACCCACTCTAACACTCCAAAATAGGTGGCAATGAACAAGGGAACCACACTGGCACAAATGTCTCTGTGGAGATGCTGATCAAACTTCCATGCTTGAAAGTAACCATATCACACTATGTCAAGGGAGTACTGTGTAAGGTTAGTGAACCTCATAGAATAATCAAAAACTGTCATACAACCCTAATTCAGATTCATAATCTCTTGAATCTAAACTGAGCACAAGAATGAAGGGTAATACTCCTAATGAAGTAACTGCTGGAGGTCAGTTCATGAGAGTGACGAATCATCATGCGTCTGCATGAATAGAATCCAAAAACACCTTGCTACTCCATGTAAAAGTCTGGTTTCCAAATCCACCATCTAATCAGTTTGGATCCACAAAATCCTGAAGACTCATATCATCAACTCAATCCAATCCTCCATAACATGAGGATCTATCTCACCATAGAACCTCAACAACCTATTGAATTGGAACCTACGTAGCATGATAAGACTTCACATATCCTCAATCTTCCCTACTAGTACAATGTGCTACTAAAAAGTAAAGGGTTCTTATACCTACCCTCTTGAAGAAATGATATCATGAGATGACCCTTGAACTAAGACCACATCTCTCATTGGAACATCATCCTAATATTGAATTAGTAACCTAGATGTATGTCTTCGCGGAGGCATCCTAAAAGTTATCAAGACATTCCAAGGTAATATGAGCATATATATAGAGAGATGAATCAATAAGGACAATCAAAGGACTCAATCCTATATGATGCATGTACCACTAGTCCTTGAAACCAATGTCTTAGTATTCTGAATCAACAATAAGGTAGTCAGATTCCTGATGTATGGATACATGGGACACCACAACAACACTAATTTCTATGTCCTAAAATCCACACTCAAGACACTTTTACACCATTTCCATAAGTTCCCAACCAATCCTCACCATAGGACTGTCTCTACATTGACCCCAAGATGAACCACCTCTAATAAAACTCTGTAACAACCCTAACCACAAGGGCCCTCCTAGTCGGAGGAATTCCAAGCCTCCATAACCCCAAGACAACCTAAAAAATGATAGGGGATGAAGATAAGTTCCAATAAGGCATAATATAAATGGGAGTCCTTTTACGAGTGTACCTATATGCACACACCCAACTGTCTCCATGTAACAATGTAGAGGAATAATAAAAAAGACTATAACATCTAGAGTAAAACCATGAATGAAATAACCTCTTGGGAATAAATCAAAGTATTAAAGAATAAAACCAATGTTTAAAGGGGAAAAATATTTACCCAACTAGAAATGAAGTCCCAACCTGACAACAAATGGAATAATGGAAATCTAGGAAAGCCAAAACTCTGATATCCAAGCTCGACTGCAGTACGAGGTCTATACACCCAAGTATCTCTATTATCTACCAAAATCACTACCAATTTGTTCATATGTTCATAAAACACAACGCGTGTGGGAAATTCCCATTTAGGGGTGATTATATACATACCTAGTAAGATGCCCTGAAAACTAAAGGGAGAGTAATAAAAGATATGATAGAAGTAGTCATATTAACCAAAATAAATAGGGAAACAAAACCTAACAACACATATATATTCTCATAAAATAATCACCGATGAGATAGAAAGGGGATCTCTATCTCACATCCCTAGACTAGGTAAATGATTCTACCAATAACTCTAAAGGGTCTATCTTTAATACTCAATATCTCGTTTATCTATCGAGGTAACCGTGAGGAGGACCCACACATCACCACTATACCACACAGTCAATGGGGGAATGATATTAAATAGAGGACCCACACCCTATTGCATTAGAGGGTGCCAAAAATTAGATAGAACACCCAAGCCCTAGTACATCAGGGGGTGACACTTAGTAGGTAGAGGACCCAAACCCTAGTATGTAAGGGGGTTCCACTCAGTAAGTTGAGGGAACACTCCTTATTCCATTAGGGGGGAACTCAGTGGGTAGAGGACCCGTGTCCTAGTCTGTCATGAGGGGGGGGGGGGTTCCACTCAGTAGGTAGAGGAACCACGCCCTTATCCCATAGGGTGTGTGTGTGTGTGGGGGGGGGGGGGAGGTTGCCAAACCCAACCTCTCTATGATGATATTGCCTGATCACTACCATCATCAAGCATCACCTAAAGAATAATCACTCTTATAATATTCTATTTCATATCTTAAAAACTACCATGAAGGATACCAACATGTTCTATGCAAAAAAAAATGATTAGGATAGGGTACTCATAGTCCAAAATCTGAGTCCATATAAAGGAGATACACAAGGTGGAAGTTCCTCATAGGGGTAACTGATGTGTATGGGGTCAACATAACATGTGGTAATACTCTGTTTCCTATCCGTTTTCTCTTATAAACATGTCTTAGAGGCTATTTCACCCCACACAGTGTGTAAGGGGGGCTACACAGCAAGTCTCAACAACCTAGGGCCTACCTGTGTACTCCTGACCATGCATGTGTTCATTAGTCCATGCCCATATACCTGGATGTACCTAGGTACTATCCTATACCCATGTACTCCCAGATTAAATGGCGTGTCCTCCCATATAGGGTCTTGGATGTGTGGAGTTAACACAAAACTCATCCACCTAAGGAGGGTCACATGGAATGTGGTCCTAGCCACATGATGCAAGATATTTATCTTCCATAAAACCCTATCACTATATAAAGGGGATACTACACGACATGTGTTTGTAAGACTACACAAAGTGTAGTTGATTTTTTCATAAAAAATTTAGTTCTTCACACAGTTCTCCAAATATTCACTATTTACTACAGAACCTACTATTTGACCACCAAAAATTGGTGGAATTTTCCTCCAACCATTGATTCTAACCCTCTAGTTCCCTAAAATTGAAAACCGGTTATTCGTATTAAGCCCACACACCACTTAACGTGCCTCCCATTTCTTACTGCTCGATCCCATCACCCTCCAGATCCCAGATCCACAGAGCATCACCCACAACCTAAAATCCATATTGATACACCCTAAATTTTCCAATCCATTTATCACATGAATAAGTTCTAGGAATCCAGGGGTTCAATCTTTATTGAACTCACCCCGACATAGTTTAACTATTACCCCATAGGCCAATGGTGAAGAACACAAAGAACAGAGGGGGATAGAGCACATAAACAAAGCAAATCTATCATTGGAAAAGTTTTCTTGGAAAATGGTCATAAATTAGGGATTACCAGGGGTGATAACTTGTGAAATAAGGTAATAATTATACTATATCAATATAATTAATTAATTATAGGTCTCATGTGAAGAACAATTATCATAGATTAAAAGCAGATAAAATCCATTCTCAATATTTTAATCAAAAGGGGTGGAAACCAAAATTCAAGATACCTACCTCACGTATGGATCTATATTTGGAGAATAATGTGTTTTACAGTGATAGAGAAAACCTTTTTCATTCACTAACTCTTGATCCACCTCGATCCAATATTTTTTCATCACATGATTCTGATTAGCCAATGATGAATGCATCGAAAATCTGCTATAAGCTTCTAGGTTTATGCAACTTAACCTCGAAGAATTTATATAGAAGAAATTATATAGAGGAAATAAGGTTGTGAGTATTAAATTAATTAATTAATCAATCCACTTAACATACCCTCCAATGGATACCTCATCCGAACATCCATTGCCGAACAAATTTAGGTTGCACCTTGGGTAAACCCTGTATTCCAGATTCAACGATGGTCTCAGATTTCCAATACAGATATATGATTAGGATATATTCTATTATTTCTGAAAAAACTAGGTGTGATTGATATTAATATATTTAATATTTTTATAGTATCAATTCTGGGATCACTGGCCCTCAAAATCTCACACCATCTCAGAACCTGTATCCAAAAATATTCATTAATATATTTCAAATTCCTATAAGTAAAAAATAGGGTCACTAAATTATGATCTTGGTGTTTTTTGGTTTGGGACTACTATGGTGTAGCATTTTTATTTCACTGTGGTTGATTTTGGGATCCTGGAGGCTATAACATGGAGAGAATTCGTACACCATAGTCTTCTCATAGGTTTATTAGATTTGGGATATAATTGTGGAATGATATTTAGAGTAAAATTAGGCCAATTACCATTGTAGTGTAGTATAGTAGGATACACCTAAGTTTTGTGGAAAAACCTATGTATCGTGGTGTGACTTATACCCTTGAACTGTGGTGGTTTGTTTTTCTATTCTAGATATGAATTCAAGGGTTCCCCCAAATTCAATTATATTCCAAATATTTACTTAGACTCTTATGATATTATAGGGTGATTTGGGCAGACATATTATCCCTCTTCCTTGGCTTTGATCCTCATATTTTGGAGATTGATAATTTGAATTTCAAGTTATTTCATTCCACCTTTCTTCTTATATTTCTCTTAGTTAATCATTCATATAAGGTTGTGGCTGTGAGATATGGTTGAATCATGTGAGGTTGAAGTGAGTGGTTGATGAAAGATGGTGTGCTCTAGGTTTCTGAATTTTCACTTAGTGTGATCTCTATATTGGGATCGTCTCTTTATTATATTTTTTGAGTGAATCATATTGTGAATCTCTGGTAGAGGTAGGAGATTCAATAAATATCTTTCTTTATGTTTAAATTGTGTGGGTTTCATGTTTTTTTATCCTTGGAAAAAATTATGGAATGTATTAATGAATATAATAAATTGAACCTAATGTAAATTGAAGGGGGATGGGGGTGAATCACATGCATTTACTTACTTTCATGACATTAATCATGGGATTTATGCTTGCTTTCTGATGTTGTTGAAAATAATTGTTGTTGTTGAGTCTTGTATGTTGATCCTATGAATTTTATGCTTAAATCACCTTTCATAAAAGTATAATCACATAAATATGGAAATTTAACTGATTGTGTGTAAAACTTGATATCAAAATAATGTTTCTTGAAAAAGATAGGGGTTGAGGTAGTGTTTTTTTATAAAATTGGTTTTTATGTGTTTGTTGTGGTTGTGTGGATTTTTTAAAAATTTGTTGCATCCGTTTTTGTGTGGTTATGTGATGACAGTTACAGTGTGGTTGATATGGATGAGTTCAATTTTGTTGGTTGACATGTGTTGGGTAATGGGGCTATGATGGTTGACATGTGTTGGGTAGTGGGGCTACATTGGTTGGAATGTGTGTAGTAAAAGGGTTTCAATAGTTAGTATGGGATGAATTGTGGACCGATTTCATGGTGGGAGATTAATGTTAGATGGGATATTAGTGTGGGTTGTGGAGTAGATGTTTCATTAGATGCCATGGGTGTTATAATGATATGTGGTTAAGGATGTGGCTTGTGTATTGGGGCTGTGACTACCTGTTCATCATTGAAAAGAGGGAAGGTGGAGGTTGATGTGGTATGATGACATGGTTGGTGGTAATTGTTTTATTTTTATAGTTTATTGGTAGTGGTGGAATATAATTAGTAATTATGAAATGGTAATGAGTAATGGTTGGAATTAATGTAGGTATTGGATAGAAGTTGTTTGTTATTAAATATGGAATTAAATTAATTAATGAATGTAAATTGGTCAGAAAGAGGTAAATATGTAAATGGAATAATTGTATGATTAAAAGAATATTTTTTTGAATATTTTTGGAGTTTTTTTGTATAAAAATTTGAGATGGTTATGGTGTCATAGTTTGCAGTGGTTGTGATGTGTAATGTGGTGATATTTATGGGCTATGATAGTAGTTTTTGAGTGAACCAGTTGGGTCAGGTTTTTTTGAGGTTACAAATATACTTTTATTTTCCTTTTTATTTCTATAAGCACCCTACCCAAGTCAGATAAAACTTAATTATTCCCAACATGCTTTGGGTATTAGGTGTTTCCCCTAAAATCCATGTTGGTGAGGCAATAACTGATCGACTAATCCCTTTTACCCATTCTATCTTATTGGTGTATGTCACAACCCCCATTCATTGGTACCTCCCCTTGGATGGAAATTAATAGAGGGAGTTTCCCTTGAAGCCCACTTCTAATAGGTTATAGGTTGGTGATTACCATCAAGAGTATAAAACATATAATAGGAGTCATTACCCTCAATAAATAATTTAAGGACAATAGATAAGAGGAGATCCACCAATCAAAACTAAAGAATATCCATTCCAAAAATAAATTCCCACATCCCAAATGTTATTTATATGTAAAATAAATTTGATTAAGAAGATATATATAAGATTAAATCTAAACTCCAATTCATCTACAAACTCTATCCAAGATACACAAATAACAACTCGAATATATGTCATATTATCTTGAAAACACTTAGAAAACCATAGTGAGGTGAGCACTTGGGATCACTCAGTAGGATCACTATTCTAATAAAAATAAAAATCCATATGAAATAAATATTTAAGAGTAATAAAGAGTGAAACCATAAAGAAAAACTATCAATTCATAGATACAAACATGCATATAAATAGATAAAACAATAAGAGAAAAGCTGAAACTCTCCTTCCACTTCTACAAAATACTTTACCAATCCCCCTCACTTCATGGAAATTTAATAAAAATCTACATTCAAAAATAAAATGAAACCATGTTTCCATAGCTATCACCAAAATAGTACCTATCCTTAACCTAATTATTTCCTCACTGCACTAACCTATCAGCTGGGTCATTACATCTCTGAGTGGTGGCTAGCCAGTAGGATGACACCTCTCTATCTGAACATGACATAATAATGGAACAACACCAATTTATATATTTAGAATCCTTCTGGGTCTAATGCGTTTCATGCTATGACCCTTTTTACCCAAACCTATGCCCAGGACCAACATGTTGTGTTGGCATTAGTCAAAATTTTTTAATCACATAATAATATCCAAACTCAAATACATCATAGTAATTTATCATGATCATGTAATCCATCAACCTCATTCCCACCACCTAATATGCATGACCCCCACCATGATTTATCATTATCAACCAACAATCAAATCTATAATTCCATCCACAATATAAAAAATCACACATAAAGCTATACTTTTTGAAACAAGGCATCAACATTAATGGCACAATAAATACTTCCACATAAATAACAGTTTTTACAATTTATATTAGTTTTATCCCCATTAATCACAAAATTATATCCCCATTATATTTATTAATCATTAATCAATGCCATAATCATAAAGAAATCATTAATAGGCCATGATTAATTTAATTCTAGTCCACTGACTTTTCATTCTAGCTACACACACAATTCATATGAAACTCATCTTTTCATTCACAGTTAAAGAAACATTAATACTACTTGTATATTATTAATTTATCATATACCACTATCCCTTTACATTACACATCCATCATGATAATTATATTTAATTCATTTCACAACTATTAAAAATTTATTGGCATCCTATTAAATATTTAATTCCATCCATTACAAGTTCATCACCCACCCATCATCATATTCACATCAATCAACCCATTATTTTATTTAATATTTGTTTCCTATAATACGTCAACCATTTTATTAGTGAATTTATTTTTTATATGACTTCTTAAAAATATTTATTTCATATTTTTATACCATCCCATCGATATTTCAATGTATATTCATCTTATCAAGTTGTCACTATTTAATTCTAAAATTTTCACATATCTTCCAATTTTCCATTTTCAATCCCAATCCATAAACAATTTACCAATAACTAGGGAGGTTTATATTTTAAAAAAATTAACATCACACTCTTCCAGTATTACAAATTCATCCCAGATCATTTCAATTTCCAGAGATAACAAGCACAAAATTTAATAGTTATAACAATAATTTTTTTCTAGATTTTAGATTTTAGTAATATTAAAGAAAATATATACTAGAACACAACAATAAATACCCATTTCCTTTTATATTTTCTTTTTTGATATATTTAAATTTTGATTTTATCATGATAAAATATTGATTCTCACTTGACTTTAAATTTACTATTATTATTTAATATACCAATTTATCCATTTGCATGGAAAATACCTCAACAACACCACAACATCAAAATAAATATAATAATTATCAAATTAATAGTTTACAAATTTTTATTCTTCATTATCATCTTTAAATAGTTACATAAATATATAGGTAAAAAATTTCCTCAATGATTTTTTCATCAAGAGAATCACAAAGCACAATAAAATTATTTTTTTAAATGTCAAGAACAACCCAACAAATATATCATTCCCTTATTAATTATATTCCCCATTAATGAATGTTTCATACATTATTACCCTATCCCCATAAACCAATAATTACCATTAATAAACATCAATCAATATAGAAAAATAACATGATTTCATGCATGAAAGGAATCACAACATGTTTAATCAAGTATATTATTCTAGAAGATAGAAGATAAGTATAGAAATACCCTACCTCAAGATTCCATGATACTCCAAGACAAGAGAACCAAAATAATGCACCAAAAAATCCATAAGAAACTTCCTTGAGCCTAAAACATCATACCCATCCTCAAAACATCAACCAAGATCCATATAAACTTCACACCAACATTGATGCTATCATCCAGAGAGAAATAATGAGAAGAACGAAGGAATTGAGATGAGTAGAATACATAAAATAAAATTAGGATTAAATATCTATGAATCAATAAGGTTATAACCCTAAAAAGGATGGATAAACATTCCTAGTAGATACTCTTTAATCATCCAATGCTTAATATAAAGATACAGAGTCAATCCAGGAGAATGACTAACCCCTATTTATAGGGAGAACTGAATGATCCTATACCAAGACATAGAGAAAAACACTACAGTGGTGGGGGGATCAATCAAAAATAGATATAAGATCCCCAAATTCAAAATAGGAACCTTCCCCCTCTTCTCAAAGTTTTTTTCCTATTTAATATAGACGGACTTCCACTGTAATCACCACCACGACATATGAAAATTCTCCTAGCCATTTTTTCCTAAAAGAAAACCATTGCAACATGAGTTATGGTGTTTTTAATACATGATAAATGTTTTGAAACTTGTATTAATAGCTTTAACTTCACTCTACTAATATCACCATAGTTTCCCCTTCACCATTTCACCTCACTTTGTAAAGTACCATAGTGTGGTGCTTCCCTGATCTCCATTTTGGACACCTAGACAAAAACCATGCAATCCCCCATGGTGTATGGATAATTACCTCACTATTTTCTAGATCTCCCATAAATCTCCACTCCTTTATTAATCCCTCACCTCACAAGAACACCACAACTACCTCATTTCTATTTCATTCTCCCAATTTCTCATAGAAGGACTCCCAAGACATTGAAACACCAACACACCTACCAAAATTCCATGCACTATGATGTGGTGCCTTATGTACATCTACACTATAGAACTTTATGATCCAAAATCCTCCAATATTGTATAATGGTCATCCCTGTTTCTCATAAGAAATTCTCTTATAAAAAACTCCATTCACCACAGGCGTTTTACTACTCGTGGTTCACTAAGCACCCAAACACAAAGTTCCATGGATAAACCTACAAAATGGGAAAACTCAAAATACCCATAAGGATGATATTATTACCCAAATTTAACTTATAGGTATAAGTGGTTGTTTTAGTAAAATTAGGGGTATAATCTATAGGTAATGGAGAAGTATCCTTGGGACACTCAAATTTATTAGGGATTTTGGCTATGAAGTGGCCAACTTTGGGGTTGATTGGAATTGGGATACTAAAATACTAATGTAACTAATATAATGAGTTCAATATAATAAATAAAACACCTTAATATTTTGAATTAAAACTATTAAATAATATGTTCTTATCATAAGTTATTTCTAGGACATTAATGGATGTAATTTTTTTCATTATAAATTTCAGCTCACTAGTTCAAGAAGTTTCCAATCAATGATATAAGTACCCAACATCAATAAAAAATTTAATACCTAAAAAATTACAAGGATAATAAACAATTAACTTATAGTATCACTTATGATAACTCATAGGAATTTAATCATACTAGAACTCAAAATATGTCATCGTTAAAATTGGTGAAGATGAAGATGAAAATAATTCATTGAATAGAACCCTTAAAATAATAAAATAATTTTAGAATATAAGCACATAAAATAACATACAATATATAAACATGAAAATACATAAAGTTTTACCACAATAGGGTTATTATTATATTTATTAAAATCTCTCAATGGAAGGTGGAATTTGACTTAAAGAAGCAGGATTGAATAAGAGAAAGTAGAAAACAAATAAAAAACACTCTACCATCGTGTGAAGGATTTATCTCTACATTATGTGAATAAATTGAAGCCTTTATGAAATGGTATCAAATTATTCAAAATAATAATATAAAATTATAATAATAATAAGTTTTATTAATAATCTAAGGGGATTCAAGCAACATATAATTGATGAAATGTTATTAAAACATCAAATTGGAATCCTAACATTACAATGAAAATATACACAACTTCCTCTCAAATAAAACATCATGAAAACCTTAAATATTAATTTTTTAAGACTTGGGTCAATCCAAAAATATTAAAATTCTTCACACTTGATTATGGTAGGCCTAGGATGGTTGGAAGTTTGTGTAATGAATATTTTTCACCCTTGACCCAAAATAGGATCCAACTTGCATGCCTCCGACATATGTTTCCAAACGAGCATCTATATGGAAGAATTGGAGTGGGAAATAACATTATAAATTTAATACCTAGATTTATTGTAAAATTATATAAAATTTAATCTCAATTAACCTCATCTATGAGGATTTATGGTAATTATGGTGGGCTGTTATCTAGGCCACTGAATCTAGCCCAGAATTTCTTCTTCCACTTGGACCACATGGATAATCCCTTAAAACTCATAATTATCTCTATAAAATGTTGAATAAAATGTTACTAATGATATATTATTTCTCTATTTTAAATTTTACATTCATTGGGCTTGGATAATGGCTTCTATAGTCATTTTATTGGGATGCTGTCTAGTTTACTTCACCCAGAATGTTCTAGGTTCAAGGCCCACTATGGTAATCATCCCAATTGAATATTTAGTATCTATAGAAATATATAATGTTCTTAATAGTATGTGAGAAATTAAAATTAAATATGAAAATAAAATCAAGACCATTTGGTGTTTTATAAGGTGTTTAAAAATGTATAATATATTAGTGCATTTTAAGAAGGAATTACAAATATATTAAGAAAAGAAGTTCATATTAGAAAATGAACTAGTAAAAGTGTTTATGAAAATTGAATGACATGAATATTATAATATAAAAAATTAATATTGTCCTCTTTTAGGGGCTAATCACACCCCCAACTTGAGTTTTTCTTATCCTGAGAAAAAAGTATCTCAAAATATGAAAATTAAAATCCATTTTAACAAAAATATTTTAATATAAAATGATCACTAAAAGACATCATTACAAACAATTATGAACCCCATAAAAATAATTTAATACAATACAGGTTCATAAGAATATCCCAAGCCTAATCCCATTCCTTTATTCAAATTCATCTCCAAATTTCATCCAATTTCAATTATGTATGATGATGTGTTGTGTATCACAAAAAGCATGGGTGTTAATTTTTATTCAAGGGGAAAAATTTGGAAGCACTAGGTGGAATCAAATTTTAACCTTAAGATGAGTATTCATGTTATATTTTATGTTTTTTATATTTTTTTTTGTAATTTTTCTATGTAATTGAAATTGTACTCAATCAAGTCAAACCTTGTAGAAATACTTTGATGATTAATCCCAGGATAAAAGGTCTTAGGGAACCAAGTGAATCTCACTTGATCAAACATCATCTTTAGTTAACTCTATCAAAAAATTAAAAAAAATTAAAATTACAAAAAATAGAGATAAAATTCCCAATTATAGGACAAAAAACTATGGATTCCTGATCCCCAAGTGCTAAAAGCTATGCATTATGTCAATACATTGCTCTACGTGCAAATATATTTATTTTTTATTTAAAATTTTAATAATTTTTTTGTTTTTTTAATATTAATTTTAAAATTAAAATGATCATCAAAACTATGTGTTTTTTTATGGACCCCATGAACTGAAACTAATACCCCAAAATCCAAAGGATATTCATTGTGATTTTTTTTATTAAATGGATAAAAATATAAATAGTGAAAAATCACATTAGACAACCACACTTTCCAAAATCTATTCTCAAAAAATTAAAATTGGATTAAAATTATAATCAAGGCATGGAAAATCATTTGACATTCAATTTTCATGTTTCACAATGTACATTAACGCATGAAAGGATAATAAATTGAATTTTTTCATAAAGGCCCAATTTTTTTTTGAAAATCCATTTTCACTCCCCCAATATAGAATCATACTGAACTCCATGTTTGACATAGAAGAGAATATAGAGTTTATAATTGGTAATAAAGGGGGGTGGGATTTGAAATAAATTCATGGAACAAAATCACCTCGTTTGAAGTTGATGACCCATCAAAAAGCAATTGATCAATTTGGATTCATGTCACAAGTTAACTCCTTAAGTATTATTGAAGGTTATGTTTGAAATATAGAAGACATGTGTTTCATTTGAAAATACTAAACAATTTTAACTAATAAATATCACACACAAGAAACATAGATCACATTGGAAACCCCATGGGATTCCTTAAAAAAACCCAAAACACACCAAATAAAATAAAATAAAATCAATGAAGATAATGAGTTTCCTTCTAGAAAGTGCATATTTTAAATTAGTTAGCTCGAATTGGACCCACCAACCTAACCAATGAAAAATTTAAATATTTTAAGGTCCACATTTTCACCAATTATACTTGATTGATATTTATTTTTTGTTTGGAATTTATTTCATGTACAAACCTGTATTCTATAATGAGTGAGAAAATCCAAGGAATATTATAAATGGTGGATCCAATTGCTTATTTAGTCTTTTATAATACATCGAGTAGAATTACTTTTTTATTATTATCAAGATAATAAACAATTAAATACATAAGTTTTTGGCTATCCCCAATGAATGGAATCTTGAGGGAGGATATAAAGGACATATGTTCAAGTTCAGGTAGGATAACACTTTTATTCACAAGTTGATACTTTGAATCAAACTCAGTTTAATTTTAAAAATTTCTCAACAGAATTGATTCCTTTTGAGAAGAAGATTTAGCCACCAAATTGGATAGATCATTGTCAGTAATGGGCATGGAATCGATGTTTGTGATTTCTCTAAAAGTTCCATAGATTGGTGATCCTGGAATTTTTTTATTGTAAACATACAAAATATATTAAATCCATGGATAAATATTTCCTTCATGATAATGTAATTTTTTTTACTTCTCCTTGATTTAAAAATTCATTAACATTTACCTCAAGTTACTCAGGTTAAATTTAAACATTTACTAACCAATTCAACTCATTTTACAGCTCATATTTCTCATATTCTAAAGTTGGTTCTTCATTATTTTTCAGTGATTTTAAAGCCTTCGATGGTCTGGGAATCAATGGTTTAAGTTTTTAATTAGTCTTACCATTCTTTTAAATATTAATAAATTGGATTTTTTATGTGAGGTTTGTGTGTAACAATATTCTTCTATCAATATTGAGGAATAGAAATCCTAAGATGGAATGAGATCCACAATCATTTCAATGCTTTGTAGTTCTACTCTCAAGGATGAAGCCTCATAAGTCATTATATCCATTTATTGAAAAAATTTCTCAAGTAATGGTTATGGATAAATCTAAGAAAGGGGTTTAGATAAATGGTATATTCTAGGTGGATAATTAAGTTTTTGGAATTAGATATAATGATTTTCATATTGGACTTGTATGAATTGAAACTCATTATAGGTTGGAATTTCTTATAGAGCATAGGAGTTCAAACTTTGTGGTTGATTGGGTTGTTGATTATCCCACAAATAGTATCTGGGGTGGTTATTGTACACCACACTTTTTGCGGGGTAGTCAAAATAGGGAGAATTTTCCCATGTTTGGATTTTTTCAAAATGGTTTCTCATAGGAGTGAAATCGAAGGTGGGAACAGAGAATTGTTGTGAGAAAATATAAATGGGGGAGAATATAAAGAGTATCAAGATGACTTACTTGGGTTCTAGACAGTGGTGTAAAAATTTTCCATCACCCAAATTTACCTTATAGGTAAAAGCGGTCATTGTATTAAAAGTTGGGGTCGAATCCATAGGTACCAAAGAAGTAACCTCAAGACACTCATATTTTCTAGTGATTTTGGATATGAAGTGGACAACTTTAAGGTTTATTGGAATTAGGATACAAGAATACTAAAGTACCTAATAGAACGAGTTTAATTTAATAAAGAAAAAACTTGAAGATTTTGAAATAAAACTATTAAATAATATGGGATAATCAAAGATTTTTTATAGAACTATAATGGATGTAATTTTTTACTTATAAATTTCATATCACTAGTTTAAGAAGTTTCCAATTAATGAGATAAGTCCCCAACATCATTCACCAATTTAATTAGTACAAAATTACAAGGATAATCACCATTTAACTTAGACGACCACTTTAATGAGCACTCTAAGGAATTGGATCATACTAACACTCAAAATATGTCATCATTAAAATTGGAGAAGATGAAGATGAAAAAAAGTCATTGAATAGAAGTCTTAAAATAATAAAATAATTTAAGAATATAAGAGCATCAAATAACATCCAATAAAGACACATGAAATCCCCTAGAATCATCCCACCATTGGGTTATTCTTCCATTGATGAAAATATCTTAATGGAAGGTGGAAGTCGACTTAAAGAAGAAGGATTGAATAAGAGAAAAACAAATAACAAATAAAGAACACTCCACCATTGTGTGAAGGATTTCTATCTTCATTGTGCGAATAAATTCACACATTAATGAAATGGTATTAAAGTGTTAATAAAAATTATAGAAAATGATAATAATAATAAGTTTTATTAATAATCTAAGGGGATCTAAGGAACTTACAATTGATGAAATGTGATTAAAATATCAAATTGGCTGAACAACATTACAATGATAATATACAAAAATTACTCCAAAATAAACCACCACCACTAACTTAAATAGAAATTTTATAAGACTTGGTTATAACCAACAATATTAAAAGTCTTCCCACTTTATTATGGTAGGCCTAGGGTGGTGGAGAGTTTGTGGAATGTGGAATTTTACACCCTTGACCCGAAATGGGATCCATCTTACATGACTCCAATAGACGTTTCCAAAATATAATCTAAATGGAATAATTTGAGTGGGAAATATAATAACAAATTTAATCCCCAATTTTATCTAATATAATATAAAATTTTATCTCAAGTTGACTCATATCTAAGGAGTTATGTTAAATATGATGGGTTGTTATTCTAGGCCACCGAATCTGGCCTAGAATCTCATATTCCACTTAGGCCATATGGATCATTCCTTAAAAATCTGAATTAAATATAGAAACTATGAATGAAATGTTCCTAATGATTTTATTTATCTCAAATTTAAATTTTAGATTCATTGGTCTTGAATAATGGCCGCTATATTCATTTTATTGGACTATTGTCCAATTCACTATGCTCAGAATGTTCTAGGTTCAAGGCCCAATTTGGTCATCATATCAATTGAATCTTCCATATATCTAGAAGGATAGAATGTTTCTCATAGCATGGGAGACCTGAAAATAAAATATTAAAATAAAATAAAGACTATTTAGTGTTTTATAAGGTGTAAAAAAAATGAACAATGTATTAGTATATTTGAAGAAGGAATTACAAACATGTTAAGAAAAGAAGTTAATATTGTAAAATGCACTAGTAAAAGTGTTTATGAACATTTAATCACATGAATATTATAATATAAATAATGAATATTGAATGTTAAGAGTTGGATTATTGTATCACTGAGAGGGTGATGGGGTGAATTAGTGATAATATTTTTCATTTATGTTTCTTTTCAATTGAAAAAATCATTACTCCTGTTAAGGATTTCAATTCCATACTGAGAAACAAATCAACACACATCCAATGGAACACAAAGATTTACAAGGTTCACTATTCAATAATAATAGCTATATCCTTGGTATGGTTTGGAAATGATCCAATACCATAAAATCTACTAGAAATAAATCCTTGGATTACAATGAGTAGGATGTACCCTTTAAATCATGTAGCACTATGAAACAATACAACTAGTGAATGTGCATCATCTTAGTACAATAGGGTAATACAATTGTTTTTTAACAACTCATGTTACCTGCGCTTATTTTCAATTCAAAAAATATATTCAAGTTGTAATACAATTCATCAATTCCTTACCCAGAAGAAAGGTAAGAACCACCTGGAATTTTTTATGAAACACCGAGTCCGATTTTTTCAGAATCCAATTCTTTGAGTTCGATTCTTACAACCAATTTTCTGATAGAATAAAATAGATAAGAATCAACAAAACTTCAATTCCAGAATACAATTTTCAAGCCGAATAGAATATGAATGAATTGGAACCACCCAAAAACAATTTTCAGGTTGAATGGAATTGATCTCTTCTTCTTTATAGAAACCCATAGCTTCTCTCTCTTCTGCAGTGAACAATGAAAGCCTAAGAAAGTAAAAAGTACTTTATCCATTTATAGGAAACCCAAAATTTTATTATCTAGGAATCCCAAAACATTTCCCCACTCACCTAAATTCACAAAAAATGTCATTTTACCTAAAATCGTGGAAATTTTATTTTGACTTCTTCACATCTTCTCGATTATTCTAAAAAATTCTACCATATTCACCTCTTATTCTTCTTTAGACTTCCATTTCAATTACCGAAATCGATTTCAATTGATAGAAATACATGGTTTCGATCAAATAAGTCTAATTCCTCATGACGATTGATAAGTATGATTCTCAGAACCGGTTTGAATAAAAAATATTGTATATGAAAGTTTATCCCCCCCTTGAAAAATAATTCAACAATATTCTTCTATTTTCTTTTTTCTTGAACCACTTGAGAAACAATACTTCATTCAAAAACCAGTTCATGAATCATGAATACCTTCATGAATTGGAATTCATTGAGGATTAGCTTTAGCATCGTTTTAATTCAATTGGAAAGTATTGTAACTTTCCATTCATTCCTGCTTCTTTCTTTTCATCTCAACCCAAGCATGATATTTTCTGAATACAAATGGTATGGATACGATTATCTTGAATACGATCATTCTAGATACAATCATTCTGGACATGATCATTTCTGGTTATGATCATTTTGGTTATGATCATTCTGGTTATGATCACATACAATATGAAAATAATGATCTGCCTAGATATGATACAATACAATTTGAAAACGATGATCTTCCCAGATACGATACAATATAATCTGAAAATGATGATCTGCCTGAATATGATACAATACAATATGAAAATGATACCTTCTTGATTGACATAGTCTATTTTCTTTTCTACTACCTGAATATGATCAATTACATTCTTAATACTATTCCTTTTTGTTTGGTATCACCTCTTCTACTTCACCCAGATACGACCATTTTGAAAAACATTTAGCACCATCTCTTACTCTTCTATTGTCACCCCTTTTCAATTGGAACCACCTTCCATTAACACCACCTTTCATCGGCACCAATTTTCATTGGTACCACCTTTCATCGACACCACTTATTTTACTTTCACCTATAATCCAATTGTTTTAAAAAACAATCGATACTGTCTCTTTATCTTCTTATCGGTATGACTTCTTCAATCAACACCACCTCTTCAAACTGGATACGATTATTTGAAAAAAAAATCGGTACCACTTCTTTTTCCCTACCATACAGATATGATAAATCTAAATAATATTCTTTTTCGATAGTTTTGAAAAACAATCAGTACCACTTATTTCTCTCTTCCATCTAGATAAAATAAATATGAATACAATTCTTTTCCGATTGTTTAGAAAAAAAATCAGTACCACTTTTTTCTCTTTACCATCCAGATATTATAAATATAAATATAATTCTTTTCTGATTGTTTAAAAAAAAACCAGTACCACTTCTTTCCCTCTACCATCTAGATATGATAAATCTGAATATGATTCTTTTCTGATTGGATGCATCTCTTTCACTCCCCATTTCTTCTATCAATATTTCATCACAAGTTCTCAATAAAACTCATGATTTATATGAAATAAAAATTATCAAAGCATCATCAAAAATACATCATAAAGTATCATAACTTTATATTCAATCAAGTTTCTTTATTTACTTCTCATTCTCATCCTAAGAACAAAAATTTTGAATACATGAGTCCAATTTTTAAAAAACCTGGGTCTGATTCTTTTCAAAACAAACCCAAAACAATTGTTTCCACAAAAAAAAAGTGAAGTGATTTCCTTTCTTTAAAACATACATTGATAAAAAAACAACTCTTGAAAACTTCATCAACTTTATCATCAGCTTGGTCACAACAATCTCCCCCTTCAGATTTTTTTTTCAACCAAGTTTCATAAATCACTAAAATTTGTAACCTCAAGAAATAGATTACATATCAATAATTCTAAGCCTATGCGAGCTAACTCATTGTAGAAAACAAGAATCATTAATAGTAAAACCATGCTATCCAAAAAAAAGTGATCATGACAACCTATTTCATTTCTCTTTCTTATCTTCATTCTCCCTAGAAAAAAATTCAATTTTTTTCCTACAAACACTCCAAAAAATAGTAAGAATAGTTCACACACTAAATAATGTTGAATTCACAGCTTACCCACAACTCTCTATTTTTTGAAATAGATTTATGAAACAAAAAAATTATAACCTATGAAAAAACAATCCAAAGGTAATATGAGATAGGGGATAGATATACATACCTAAAACTTGAAGAGAAAGAGGTTAGACACCCATGTTAAACCTCATTTTTGAAAATGATTCCTTCGATAAAGGTTTTGTGAAAATATCAGCAACTTGTTATGATGTTGGAACATACTCCAGATTCAATTCATTCTTCTCCACATGATCTTTGATGAAATGATATTGGATATCAATATGTTTTGAATGATAATGTTGCACCAGATTCCTAGTGAGATTGATTGTACTTTTATTATCACAACCCAAGAGCAAGGGTAACTTCACCTCTACAATAAAATCTTACAATTGTGTTTTCATCCACATAAGTTGAGTAGCAGCTTGAGTAGCAGCAACATACTCAACTTTGGCCATACTGAGAGTTACTGAATTTTGTTTCTCTGAATGCAAAATAATATAATTCTTTCTTAGAAAGAATAACCCAACAGATGTGGATCTTCTATAATCAACATTTCTCACCCAATCTACATATTAATACCCAAAAAATTCAATAAAATTTGAGATATAATATTTGATTCCAAAGTTTGTTGTTCCTTTGATGTATCTGAGAATTGTTTTTATAGAAAGTAAATGTGATTCTTTTAGAGCACTTGGAAATCTTGAACATAATCTAACAACATAAATAATGTTGGGTCTTGAGGAAGTCAAATACAATAGACTTCCAATCAGATTTTGATAATCTTTTTTATAAACTTCTTTTCCTTCTCCATATTTACTCAGCTTTGTTCTCACTGAAATGGGCGTGGAAACAGGTTTTGAATTTTCCATGCCGAACATCTTGAGAATTTCTTTTGCATACTTTTCTTGGGAGAGGAAAATTTATTCTTTCTTTTGATGGATTTGTAACCCAAGAAAGTATTTCATTTCTCCCAGCATGGAAATTTCAAATACATTCTTCATTTCTTCAGAAAATCTTTCACAGTTTTGTTCATCATTCCCAGAAAAGATGATATCATCAACATAAACAATTACAATGAGGGAATAATATATACTTTCTCTGATGTAAATATTGATATCCACTCTTCCTTTATTAAAATTAATTTTTCTTAAGCATGTATCCAATTTGAAATACCATTCCCTCAGAGATTTTTTAGGCCATACAATGCCTTTTTCAATCTTCACAAATAACCTTTATCTTTTTCAATAAAAAATCCACAAGTCTGTTTAATATAAACCTCTTCTTTATGATCACCATTTATGAATGTAGATTTAACATTCATTTGAAAGATCTTGTAGCCTCATTGTGCAGTAATAAAAAGAAAGATTCTGATTGTTTCAAGTCTTGGCACTGAAGAAAAGGTTTCATCCAAATCAATACCTTAATCTGTAAATACTCTTTTCAAACCAATATTACTTCGTTTCTTATAACTTTACCCTTTTCATTCAGCTTGTTTTGGAAAACCCATTTTTGCGCCAATGATGTTTTTGTTTTCAGGCTTGGGTATGAGTTCCCATGTATTATTCTTTTCAATTTGATCCAATTCTTTATTCATGGATTGAACCCATTCTGGATACTCAAAATCTTCTTTCACATCATTCAGATCCACTTTTTAATACAAAGAAGTATGTGTAATGAAAGTGGTTTTTCTTCTTGTTTGAACCTTCTGATGTTGATCACCAATTATATTTTGGGCTTCCACATGTTTCCTCAGTCTTTGATAAGATTTTTGATTATCTTACTCATCACTAGAAATATCTGAGTCTGATTCTTCACCTTTGTTAGGATTACAATAATTTTTATCCTTATCAGAATTATCTTCTTCAACTTTCTTAACTTCATTTTCCACCTAAACATGTTTCTCTTTCTCAGATAATTCAATCACTTTTACATAAATTGAATAAACAATTATTTTTTTTTATTTTTTGAAGCATCTGTACCCTCTTCCTTCTAGATAATATCCAAGAAATATTCTATCCTCACCTTTCTGCTCAAACATACCATAATTTCTACCTTTCTTATTTATAATACAAGTACTCATGAAAAATCTAAAGTGCTTCAAACTTAGAGTTTTTCCATAAAATAATTCATAGGGAGTCATACCAGATTGAGGCATGTAGAAGCAAATTTTATGAATATAAACAAAAGTACTCATGACTTTCCTCCAAAAGTAATGAGAAAGGCTATGCTCAAGTAACATATTTCTTCCCATTTCGACCAGGCTTCTATTCTTTATTTTAGAAAACCTATTTTTTGAAGAGTGTATGGGGAGATATACTCATGTAAAATTCCATGATTCTCAATATATTCTTCAAACTATTCACTTTTTTATTCACCAACATTATCAGTTCTCAACTTCTTCACAGAATACTCACATTCATTTTCAGCTTTTCTCATGAAACTTTTAAACATTTTCAAAGCGTCTGATTTGTGTTTCATATAAATAACACAAGTAATGTGAGTAAAATAATCAATGAAAGCAATGAAGTACTTATCTCTATGTGTTTATTTTTTTTCATTGGACCACATATATCAGAATGGATTAGCTCCAGGGTTTTTTTTGAACAAATATCAACCTTCTTATACACAACATTTGTAATATTTCCTTTCTGGAAAATAGTGCAACACCGATCTATTCTTCTTGAAAAAATGAGAATGTCTCAGACACTATCTCTTTTGAATAACTTGATCATGTTTATCTAACACACATGTCCAAGCCTTTTATGCCATAAATGATTCTCTTCCACCATACTCATGTAATAAGAGTTTTTTGAATCACCAACCTGAAACAAATTTCCTTTCATACATTGGACTCTTGTAAAAATCTTGCCATCTTATTAACACTTTATGAAAAATCCATCTTTCTTGAAGATAACCTTGTCACCCTCATCAAAAAATTGTGAAATACTTAGCAGATTGTGTTTCAGCCCATCAACATACAATGTTTTCTTAGATTTCATCTTTTCTTTTCTAATGACGGCTGACCCAAAACCTTTTATTTTCAATGATTTGTCATTTCCAAATGTCACTATGCCTTATTTAATATGTTTCAAATACTTTAACAATTTAAAGTCTCCAATCATGTGGGAGAAACACCCAATATCAAGTATCCAGGGTCATTATCTTTTTGTGACTTTGAATGTAGTTTCAACAACAAGAGTCATTTATCCTTTCTTTTCTTTCTTCACCTTCAGTTGTTGAGAATTGAGAATCCTTTTCTAAGATGATAACAAAATGAGACATCCATTTTCAAGGTGTCCAGGTTTTTTACATCTTTTACAAATAGTTTCCAAGGTTTGGAACCTATTTTCAATCTTCACTTCATTCTTTTCAAATTTCTTCAAGAAAACCTTCTCATTTTTCTTTCTTTGAGGATATTGACTCCTCCTCAATATCTTCCTCTCATAACCTATTGTATAATAGTAATGTTGTTGATTTAACCAACACATACTTGTTGTGTTCCTGAATCCCCCACAATACCAGCAATACCGATAGAAAGAGTATTTACCTCTGAAATCTCCATACTGATCAGAATTGTGAAAAAATTTCTCAACCATATTATTTTCACTTTAAATTGGATTCTTCTTCTTCTTTTCAGCCTTGATAGGATCATATATATTTGAAACTTTTCTGAATCTAGATAAAACATTTTCAGACTAAGGATGTTTTTTAACTTTTTAATTCTTCTTTTTGACTACATATATAACTTTCCCATCATTCTTCTTTTCAGACAAAATTCCATTCTTCTTCTCACCATTTGAAGGTATATTTTGTTGAACCTTATCAAGTTTCTTATTATGATAATATTCACTAACTTTAGTGATAGAGTTTTGGAAACATAGACTTTCATTTTTATCTTTAGAGAGTTTTTGTTGGACAATTTTCTACTCTTCTTATTTTTTCCTTCAACTTCACTTCCAAATGCACATTACGATTCTTTTCATCTTCAAAATACTTCTTAAAATCATAAATTTATTTAACCATATTTTCTTTCTCACCAAAAAAACATTCTTGGTTACTTGATAATTCATATACCAATTTTTTGTTTTTCTTTTCAAGCCTTCTTATATTTCTCAAAAATTCTTTCAACTCTTCTTTCAAATTCATTTCAAGATGAGTTTCTTATTCTTCAGAACTAATACTTCTGAATTCTTCATCATTCATTGTTGCAATGAAATTATTTTCATTACCATACTCAATAAATTTTTCAGATTCATCATCACTCTCTCCTTCTTCATAATCTTTGGAAAATAACTTTTTTCCTTTTGATTTAAATAATTTCTTTTCTTTTTCTTTGTCTCCCTTTTTCTTCCACAATCTTCTTGTCTTTATTTATTCAATATCATTATACTCTTCTTTCTTTATTTGATGAAAATTAGTCACAAAGTGACCAACACCTCCACATTCAAAACATTTTGAGGGATGTTTCCCTTTGTATTTTCCTGTACCTCTTTTTCACATTGTTAGAGAACAAGGATAGGATTTCACTGAAATTTTACATACCTCATTTCAGAGTCCTAATCACTAGCTGAATATTTAATAAAAATCTTATTTGAATTTTCATTCTTCATATACTTGAAAGAAATTTCTCTAATAAACTTTTTTCCTCTTCATAACATTCTCTATTCTCATTTCATAGGTGATAAGAGTGCTATGAAAATCATCAAGAGATAATGTTTCAGGATCTCTATCTTCCAATGAAGAAAATTTTGAATATAATTTGTTAGGAAGTATTCTAAAGATCTTTTAAACAAATATAGAGTCTTTTAACTTTTCACTAAGACATCCGATAGTTCTCACAATGTCATTCAACCTGGTAAATAATTCCCCAATATATTCATGCTCACCCATCTTCAAATATTCATACTTCAATATCCATTTTTTAACTTTGACTTATTAACTTTTGTATTTACTTCGTATATGTTTTTCAATATATCCCATATACCTTTAACTGTGGAAACACCTTTCACTCTCAATAATTAACTTTCAGAAAGTGATGATAATATAACATTCTTGTCCCTTCCATCATTCTCAAGAAACTTCTTATCAATAGATGTAAGTGGAGCACTATCATTAATGTGAGGAAACCCAACTGTTGCAGTTTCAAGAACATCATAATTGATATACATAAGATATGGAAACATTAAATATTTCTAGATATGATAGTTATTTCCATAAAAAACCAAAATACCTTTACTATTGACATAGTTCATGTTCTCCACCAGCAAAGAATAATGAAGGGAACCTGCCTCTGATACCAATTGAATGTGACTAGTCAGAGTATTGTATAACTAAAAGTGGGAGGGGTAAATCAGTGATAATCTTTTTATTTCATTTTTCTTTTCAATTGAAAAAACCTTTGCCTCCTGTTAAGGATTTCAATTCCTTACTGAGAAAAAAATCAACACACCTCCAAAGGAATACAAATATTTACAAGGTTAACTATTCAATAATAATATCTATGTCCTTGGTATGGTTTGGAAATGATAAAATACCATAATATCCACTAGAAATAAATCCTTGGATTACAATGAGTAGGATGTACCCTTTCACTTGTGTAGCACTATGAAACAATACAACTAGTGAATGTGCATCCTCTTAGAAAAATATGGTAATAAAATTGTTTTGTAACAACTAATGTTACTTGTGCTTATTTTAAATTCAATAAATGTATTAAAATTGTAATACAATTCATCAATTCCTTACCCATAAGAAAGGTAAGAACCACTTAGACTTTGTTATGGAACACTGAGTGAAATATTTTATGAATCTGATTCCTCTGAGTACAATTCTTACAAAACAATACTCCCAGACTAATTTTATGATAGAATACAATAGAGTAGAATCGATACCACTTCAATTCCAGAATACAATTGTCAAGCCGAATAGAATATGAACGAATCATCACCACCCTAAAAAAATTGTCAGGCCGAACAAAATTGATCTCTTCTTCTCTCTAGAAACCCAGAGCTTCTCTCTCTTCTATAGTGAATAGTGAAAGCCTTAAAAAGTAAAAAATACTTTCACCTTTTATAGGTGACTCAAAATAGGTTTAGGTGGGAATCCCAAAACATTTTCCCACTCACCTAAATTCAGCCAAAATGTCATTTTCTCTAAAATATCAAAATGCATTTTGAATTCTACAACTCTTCTCAATTATTATCAAAACTTCTACCATCTTCACCTCTTATTCTTCAGACTTCCATTTCAATTTCAAAAACTGATTTCAATTGACAAGAATACATGTGTACGATCAATTGAGTCCATTTACTCATGCTGATTACTAAATACAATTCTCAAAACTGGTTTGAATTAGAATATTGTATATTAAAGTTCATCTCCCCCATGAAAAATCATTCAACAATATTATTCTCTTTTATTCTCTATTGAACCACTTGAGAAAAAATACTTAATTCAAAAAACTTGTGCTTGAATCATAAATACCCTTATGAAATTGGATTCATTGAGGATTAGCTTTAGCATCATCTGACTTCAATTAGAAAGTATTGTAACTTTCCATTCATTCCTGTTTCTTTCTTTTCATCTCAACCCAAGCTTAATATTTTTTGAATAAAAATGGCCTAGATATGATCATTCTAGATAAAATCATTCTGGATATGATCATTTCTGGTTACAATCATTCTGGTTACGATAATTTTGGTTATGATCAAATACAATCCAAAAACAATGATCTTCCCAGATATGATACAATACAATTTAAAAATGATGATCTGACTGGATACGATACAATAAAATATGAAAATGATGATCTTCCCAGATACTATACAATACAATATGAAAATGATTCCTTATTGATCAATACCTTATATTTTCTTTTATTCTACCCAAATATGATCAATTAAATTATAAATACAATTCCTTTTTGATCAGTATCACCTCTTATCTTTCAACCAGATATGATCATTTTGAAAAACAATCAGCACTATCTCTTACTATTTTATTGGATCCCCTTTTCAATCGGCACCACCTTCCATAAACACCACCTTTCATCGACACCACTTTTCGTTAGTACCAAATTTCATCAGCACCACTTCTTTTACTTTCACCCATAATCCAATTGTTTTGAAAGAAAATCGATACTATCTCTTTATCTTCTAATCGGCATGACTTCATCAATCGACACTGACTCTTAAAACTGGATATGATTATTTTGAAAAAACAATAAGTACCCCTTATTTCTCTCTACCATCCAGATATGATAAATCTGAATACGATTATTTTTTGATTGTTTTGAAAAACAATTGGTACCACTTCTTTCTCTCTGCCATCCAAATATGATAAATCTGGATACGATTCTTTTCCGATTGTTTTGAAAAACAATTGATACCACTTCTTTATCTCTACTATCCAGATATAATAAATATAAATATGATTCTTTTCTGATTGTTTTGAAAAACAATCGTTACCACTTCTTTCTCTATTCCATCCAGATACAATAAATCTGGATACAATTTTTTTTTCGATTGGAAGTATCTATTTCACTCCCCATTTCTTCTATCAATCTTGCATCAAAAGTTATCAATACGACTCATGATTTATATAAAATATAAATAAGCAAATCATCATCACAAATACATAGAAAAGTATCATAACTTTACATTCACTCAAGTTTCTTTCTTTCCTTCTCATTCTCATTCTGATAACAAACTTTATGAATACATGAGTCCAATTTTCAGAAAACATGGGTCTGATTCTTTTCAAAAAAAACCCAAAAAAATTGTTTCCACAAAACAAAGTGAAGTGATTTCCTTTCCTCAAAACATAACTTGACAAAAAAAGACAAATCTTGAAACCTTCATTATATTTATCATCAGCATGGTCCCAAAAAATATTAGTCTCTTTTAGTGAATAATTAGTTTCCATGACTACCACCATGCCCTTCACTATGGTATAGCTAACCTTAAGGTGGCTAAAAATATAACTCTCTAATCTAGAACACCTCCAGACTTCCTCTCAACACCCCCAACACCCAAAACTCATAAAGTTACAGACCAAGAGGGTCCAATCCATTAAATTAGATACTTATCAAATAATTTTATTCCCTGGGAATAAAAAAAATATCAAAAAAAAAATTAATTCCCATAAAAATGAATAAGGGACTAGAACCATCACATTCTGAGGAATCTAAGAGGAACAAGGTTGAAAAAACAAAAAACAAAATGGAAATTGGAAGATACCACTCAAAATATATTGATTTACCACTAACACTTCCACAAGTTCTTGAGTATAACTACTATAATAAGAAAACTATATATAAATAACTTCCAACCATTAGAGATACCTTTCAAATGAGGAAACCACAACCACTAAAACCCAACATGAAACCAACAACCCTAGTTCACACCCAAACCCACATCAGCTATTACTTTCACATCAACCATTTTTTATAAAGTAGTTACCCCTTTGAAAGTAGATTCTTTGTTATTTTAAATTGTTTTCAAGAAAATTGTTTTAGGGGATTGTAATAAAATAAAATTTCTTTACTTTTAAATGAAAATCAATATAAAATTTAGAATGAGATTAAATTTCACAACATAGTTTAAATGAAATGATTAGTCCCACCCATAACATTTCCATGAATAACTCTCCACCAAGTACCAAGATACCTTTCAATTATTGGGGCATCCAAACTAATTATGACACACAATATTACATTAAAAATAGATCAACTCTCCAGATATCGGATACCTCAAGCTAGATAACCCTATAGACCAATACCATGATCTAAATATATAAGACAAAAACACTATATTATTTCATAAACTTTAAGTCTTGTATCTCATAGAATTAATCTCAACCTTCCCAACTGCTTGGAAAGTCCATTTTCAAATCCCTTTATTATAGGAAATCCTCTCTCCATGATCTCTATATTATCTCTTATAGATTCTCAAGACACCAACTGATAAGGCATGATCGATCGCTGAATATACAATCTCAAGGATGGCTCAAAAATGTTATTCCCTCTCCCTCTCAGTAGGAAGGAACCATGGAACCTAGAAAATAAAATCCATAAAATGGTTCCCAAAGCTATGCACACTCTAAGGACCCTTTTATATCTCCTAAATCTCTTTTATACAAAGGAACATATATACTTGGTATAATAAATACTTCTTGAATAATTCAAGGAATTCTTCCCAAGAAATATCTCTTGGGTCATTGTGCTTCATCACCCACCGTCTTCAAGATGCTTTTCGAAATAAGGAAACTAAAAATGAAACTAAAAATATATACAGATTCTTTACCAACCTAATTAAAACCTCAACCTCTTACAACCAATCCTCAACATCGGGGTTAGAGGACCCACTGAAGAACTTTGGTATCTCTATCCATTGAAATTTCATCAGGGCTCTATCCCACGATTTCTTCTTATCTACCCCTAATCAACATCATGATGGAATTTTTATGGCATGACTTTAGATCAAGAAAAAAAATGTTAGTATAAACCACATTTGGCACATTATCACCACTCATAATAATAAAACTTAACAAGAAAAAAAATCAATACTCACATTACCCATCCCAATTAGTTCATCCACTGCTCCACTACCCAATATGTCCTAATATCTTATCATGCTTCAGAAAATCCCACTCCAAATCACACAATCAAAGAAAAGTTAAGACAAACAATTATAAAAAACACAAAAATAAATCACCACTTTATAATTTTACTTTCATAAGAGTGAATGGTGGAAATAAAAACATAACTAACAAATTCCAAGTTTTCTAAAAAACCCTTTTTATTGCCAACTGTAAGTGTTCAACCATTTATGAAGGTGATTTATTAATAAAATAGTAGAAAAAACATAAACATAACATCAATTAATCCCATATAAAATAGTAATTTCACACTGAATTTATAATGTTTTTAGAATTCCTAAGAAAAATTGGTTTAGGGAAACAATTCAAGTCAACTAATATTTATCATGCCAATTTACAGTTTAGGGAAAATAGATTTTCCATAAAATATAGAAATATTTGATGCTATAAATCATCATGAAGTGTTTCATAATGACACTATATTTATTTAAGTCACATTACAAAAAATTCATCATGATTTAAATGAGAATTGAAAATATACACATGTTAAGTTCTTGTACACTATGTTTGACATGATTAAGAAATAATCCTTTAAACATATCACCACACAAGTAACATGCTTTTAGATCAAAAAATAAAAATTTATATGTTTTACTTACTTACTTCATATGGGTTATAAATAAATTAAATGTTTCCTTAATCATTTCATTAGCAATGAAAAGGTTCAAGAAATGAAATGTATTTCAGTACAACATGATCAACACACAATAGATTTAAGTTAATATATACTGAGGGTTCCACTACAAATAAAACAAACAAGAATCAATCTTTAACATGATTGATGTAATTAAACAATCTATATATTTACCCTCAAACATGATCATTTATATTTCTACAACAATACATGGCATGGAAACATAATTTTTTTTATCACACATAAATAATTTCGCATCAAAAAACTTTATCCATTACTAAAAAGAATATAAATGTTTTATTTATGTACAAGTTCTCAAGTTTTTAAATAGGGGTTATCACTAAAAACTCTTTCCATCTGTAATGTCTCGGATCTAGGTTCCGCCCAATGGTGCCCCAACCCGGTTGGTCACATGACCTAAAGTGAATTTTCCCAAACACTAGAGGCTGCCAACTAGCAGTGAGGGCCAAAGTGTGATATTGGGAAAACTATGCCCTCATTGGTAGAGTATACACAACAGAATATAAATAGTAAACAATAGTGGAAGCAATAATACCAAACAGAAATAAACATTGGAAGACTAAAAGTAAATCCAAAAAAAGCCACAATATATATATATATATATATATATATATATATATATATATGATGCATGGAATATGTAACTAAGAAAATATCCAAACAAGTCACAATGCTGGAAAGAAATACATAAACCAAAGTACAAAAGAAACAAGTAAACTCCAACAGCATCAAAAGCCTCAGCTTGGTCCCATGCTCTCCAGATCCAACAAAAATCAAGTACCTGATAAAGAAGGACACTTTCCATTATCTATAAATGTAATCATATAATCTGTATGGGTCCAAAAGCATGACCCAAATAGGGTTTGATAATAATCCTAGTAGTCAACCACCAAAAGATATGTTCCTAACTATCAGTGAATATATATAGAATGTAATATGCAAAAGTGAAGTAATAAACCAAGAAGTACTCAAAGGTAACCAATCCTACAATTTTCAATCACATTCATTTAAAATTTATTATTCATCCGTTGAATCATGAAACCCTAAGATCTAGCCTAAGCTCTGTATCCCCCATGTAAAGTAACCAAAATAGAAGTCTCATAAGACCATCTATAAAATCAAGTAAGACAGAATCCAAGCTTGTGATTTGGCTTGGAAGACTCATCACAATCATTCAATTATCCATAAACAACTCTATGGGAAGATCTCATGTTCTAACCCCTCCAGTCCAACATAGAATCAATTAATTATAAATGACCACTTGGGAAATATATCACAGTATAAACCCTTAGGTAAAAAATTCATTTAATAAAATATTAAGGACCACCTGGGTAGCTCTCATAGTCAATACCCCTGGGTCAAACATTCCAATAAAACATACATAAATGACCCCTTTTATAATCTCTCATAGTCCAATCCCCCTTGGTAAAACATTCCTTAAATTAATTATAAATGACCACCTAGGCAGTTCTCACGGTCTAACCCTTAGGTCAAACATTCACAATGCATATCACAAGAATTTTGTATAATCAAAAAATCCATCCTAACAAAACAAGGCATGAAAAACAAGGCAAGCCTAGAAGCCATCCTAGACCAATCGACTATAAACAATTAATCAAGGTAAACACAATCATGGGGTGTCCATTAGACAAGGTATATAACCATACACATAATAAAAAACACTTTATCAATCAATAAAACCATAACAGGTAATAAATGGGATTTAATTCCAAATCATGCAATACCCAACACATGGGTATGCGACCCTTTTTGCATATATAATCCAAATACAAACAAAAAAAGGAACAAACCACCTACCTCGATGTCGTACGATCAATACACTTGAACATTGGCCTTTGAATCAGCCTAAAATGGCATAGATATACAAAAAGGTGAAAAACAACCAACCCTTGATAACTCAAGTGAGAGAAGGAAATAGGAATAAAGGCCCAAGAGGATTCAAGAACTCACCGGTAGGATTCCAACGCACCTGATAGTGTCTCAATCAGAACTCGGATAGAGAATCAGGGGTTTGTGTCATGACCTATCCCCTAGGGCATGTGCCGTGACTACCCCAAGCCCGCCTTCCATAGGCTAGGGGATGGAGATTATCCCTGAATAATAATATCCCAAAAGGTAAGGTATTTTCATTTAAACCTTTACACATGCACAAATCTCAAACTGTGGAATGGTAAATAATAAGAAAAACACAACTGTCACTAAGACAACTACTGAATTTACAATACAACTGAAAAGTACAAGGGGCCAGAATACAAGCCCAAAACCACAAAGAAAAGTATAGCTGCCAAGATATGTCTGCTCAAGCCTTACCTGATGGGTAGGTGGAGGATAACTATCAGTAGCCGTAGAAGTATGTCATGTCCATCCCATCTCACTGGGAACCACCTAATCCTAGACCACCAAGGTCTCTATCAAAGCATCAATCACCTGCACAAGACATGACAAGTGCGGGCGAGGCCCGTGCAGAGGTGAGTAACAAAATAATCAGTAGAGACCCCAAACCACAAAGGAAAGACCACAAAGCAGGACCCCAAAACAAAGACAACTCACAACAGGTATAACTCAAAGTATAGAAAGTAAGATTATCTGTCATAGAGATGAATCATATTGTACTACTGAGGGAATCATCCCTGATGAGCCACTGAGGTCTTCTCATATACTGAACTGCTAAGATATGCTCATCTTCTGAACCACTGAAGTACGATCGTATATTGAACCACTGAGGTACAATCGCATACTAAACCACTAAGGTACACTCGTATGCTAAACCACCGAGGTACGCTCATATGACGAACCACTGAGGTACACTCATATACTGAACCACTCAGGTACATTCATATGCTGAACCACTAAGGTACGCTCATAATATCTTTCATGTCACAACTAGCTATAGGATTACCTCTCTTTAGTGTTCTTGATTCTGGGATAATATACTCCTCAAGCCATCGGTCATAACTCAACCATCATATAATCTCACTTAGAGTATTACCAAAGGACCATACCATCACAAGGGTCCCAACATCATAGACGGAGCATTAATCAGATGCCCGATTTAAAAGATTTTGGAGTTTTAGTAAATAGGGGCTGGTTGAGTCCAAACTCGGTCCGACTTCATCAGACTAACCCAGGGTCTCACATGACCTGACCCGGTTCGGCTGACCCGACCCAACTCGGTTGGGTCTAGGATGTCTTGAACCAGAGGCCAGGAAATTTGGGCCATGCTAGACCCGGCCCAGTTCAGCTGTGGGTCCAGCCCACTGGGTCTCATGGCGACCCAGTTTCATCCGGCCAGGACCACACTGGCAGGCCGGTTCTGTTTGCAGCCCTGGCCGCCCAGAGGCCCGGTCCACCCCATCAGTCCGACCCACAAGGGAGGGACAACTTCCTTACATCATGGATGCCTGAGGCATCTAGTGTGCACCGCCATGGGGCCAGATGTGGTCGTACGCCTCTTACCCACATGCGGTCTAGAAAGGACTGCGTGCCACCAACATTCCGTGGCCTGCCGATGCGGGAAACTCCTCCAACACAATGCTCGAGCGGATCTGCCCTGCCACATCACCACATCCCTAGCTGGCCACAACCTCTTCCGACCTATCCCGTCGTCGGGGCATGCTGCCTCCCGCCCGTGACCACCACCACGGGCCACCGCCGCCGCACCGGAAGTGTCATCCCATGGCCACCGCCACCCTTGCTACAAACTCGAGGTCAAATTTCCATAGATTCAGGGGTTTGGTCACGAAGAACACACGAATTCCCAAATAGAACAAAACATATTTTTTTCCCTGTTGGCTCAATTTTTTTCTTGCTAGAGGAAACACAAAAAATATAAATAAATCATTAAGATTTTAATCCCATTATCAACCCAAAAAAATGTTTTTCCAACCTCGCAAGGAAAATATATCCATAGATCAACTTGTTAGAGAGTTGATCCATGTTCTTTGGTTATAGGGGAGAATAGGGGAAAACAATCACACAAATTCAAACCCCTACCAGGGAAAGTAGATTTCTCGAGGATGATAATTTTCCATTGTCTATTTATCTCCAATCCCAAATCCACTCTCCAAGGGTGTCATCACCGTTGTCTGATTCACCGATGTTTGTCGTTGGAGAGGTTTTCCTTCGTTGTTCATCATCTCCATCCACCAAAGCCTCAGAGAAATTCTAGGATTGTGCCAAAAATCCGACATTTATTGTTAGGCTATTAATTGATGATACTCGAATCAACATTTCTATTATGCTGCATTGCAACATTATTGCACTGAATCATTAATGTGGTTCATTAATGAGATTCATCATCACCTCTTCACTACACCGCAATGCTGATGTGCCACTACTCAATGATGAAGAAAAAAATTAAAATAACTTTTTATACTATTTTATTTTTCTTCTTAAAAGTCTAAAAAATAACTTTTTCCCACAACCCATGTCAGGCAAGGTTAAGTCCTACTTAAGGAGAACATCTCATTACAAACTCAATGGTGATCTCATATTTTTAATCTGAGTTACCATTTGTAATTTATGAGTATTTGAAAATAAAATAAATTATATTTATATTATTTTATTTACAGTTACATCCCCCAAACCATCTTTCACAGCTGTCCCGCACTAGCCAATGTTAGGCTTATCCTAAGGGAATAATACCCTCACAAGATCAATGGTACTCTTGGATTTCTAATCAGAGTTACCATTTATGAGTTATAAGGATTTGAAAATAAAATAAATTTATTCAATTATTTTATTTACGTCCAAAAAATACTTTCCATTATTGACCCACACCGACCAATGTTAGGATATGCTACACGTGCTATTTAAAACTTAACATTTTTCGACGAATCATTCTGGGCACTCTGGACCTTGAAATCGCATGCCGTCTCAACACCTGGTCTTGAAATAATCCCATTTAATTTTTTTAAAAACATTTCATGGAATTCTAGGGTATTATATTTTGGGTTTCATCTGTTGTTCTGGAGCTCTCCTGTATGAAATACGGGAAGAAGAAGACGGTTCTAGACATGATACGTGACCCCTTCTGATATATCAAATTAAAATAAAACTACACAAAATTTTCTTTAAAACTAAATGCCATGTAGTAACCTTAATAATCCACTAACTTAAGTAGGTCTTCCAGGTCACCACAAGACCATGTACTTGGTCTCCACATGGTTAGCACATGGATTTACACAGAAACTGGGTACATGGCATATACATGGGAATACATGGAGTGTACTTAGAAAATTATCTTTCCTTCCTTTTCCCTAAAAAACAACCCAAAATTATGATCCATACCTGAAATAAAGATCTGATTTCTTACAAACTTCCCCCATAAATAAATCCGTCCTTGAATTTCCCTTACAAGGGAGGTGAAGAATAATCTGCGAACAACACCAGCCACTACGATCACACATCAGCCTCCCTCTCCCATGTTTCATCCTGTACTTTCCTGTGATTCCATAAAACTCTTACCAAAGAAACAAACTAGCCACAGAGAACCTTCATGATGAAATACAAAATCTGAACAGGGTGCTCCTCTAAAGATGCATCCATCTCCAACTTGGCCACCTCGGGTTGAAAAACATGAGACAAGTCTGAAAAGTAACACTGTAGCTGAGAAACATGAAATATTTTGTTAATAGCTAGGTACCTCTAAGGTAACTGCAACCGATAGGAAACCTGACCAACTCTCTCTAAAACCTTAAATAGTCCCACATATCTCGAAGAAATCTTCCCTTATCTTATAATCCTTATGTGTTCTAACCTTGGTGTTACACGTAAGAAAACATGATCTCTGACCTCGAACTCTAGAGGTTGTCTCAGTCGATCAACATAAGATTTCTGGTAAGATTGTGCATAGCCATCCTCTTCTGAATCAACTTTATTGGCTCAATGGTCTCCTGGAAAAGATAAAGTCCTAGCATAGCTACCTCTCCTACCACCAACTAACATAGGGGTGATCATCATGGCTTACCGTACAAAGCCTCATAAGGTTCCACCTGAATTGTTTCCTGAAAACTATTATTGTAGGAAAACTGCACCAGAGTATGTGTCTCTCCCAAGAGCCCCCAAAATCTAGAATTCATGCTCAAAGAATGTCCTCCAAAAATTTAATTGTGCACTCGGATTGGCCATATGTCTGGGGATGGTAAGCTGTACTTAGAAGTACCTGTGTACCTAAATCCCTATGTACTCCCTACCAGACATGATAAGTAAACCAAGAATTCTTGTCTGACATGATAGATTGCAGAACCCTGTGCAAACATACTATCTCTCAGATTTAAAAATTTCAAATCTCATCAACATTTAAGGTTTACTTGATCGACAAGAAATGTTCAACCTTCGTGAGTCTGTCAAAAATCCATACAACATCATTTCCTTGAGGCGACCTTGGTAAACCCATCATGAAATCCATCGTGACATCATTCCACTTTCAATCAGAAATGGGTAACTGTTGTAATATCCCTACTGGTCACTGATGATCTACCTTCACCTACTGACAGGTGGAACATCTCATAACAAAACAAGCTACATCTCTCTTCATGCTTGTCCACCAATACTGATGATGTAGATCTCAATACATCTTGTTGACACTAGGATGAACTGCCCATACAGAGGAATAAAAATCTCACAAAAACTCTTTACATATGTCTGCTAACACCCATATGCACCCATGAAAATGAAAAACCTCATCCTCACCTATGGTCCACCCAAGAGTAGGGTCCTCTCCTAACACACTCTCCCATAGGAAAAGGCCTTCAAAATATGATAGCTGCTTCATTTACACTCGATCCAGTAGAGTATAGGTAACAACTATAGAAGAAATAAACGTCTACCCCTATTTTTCTTGTATCTCCAAATGAATATCAGATAACAGATCCATAAGATATCTCTCACTGTTGGCCTCCTAAACTGCATATATCTGAGTCCTCCTGATCAAAGCATCAACAACTGCATTGACTTACCTAGGCATATAGGCAAGCTCAAAGTCAAAAGACTGAAGGTACTCAACCCACCTTTTCTATCTCAAATTTAGATCTCATTGAGTAAAGATATAATTGAAGATTTTTTGGTCAGTGTATACCATAAAATGATCTACCAAAAGATAACGTCTCCAACAACGCAAGGAATGCACAACTGCTACCAACTTGCGATTGTGCGCCGAGTAATTCCTCTCATGTGGCCTCAAATGTCGAGACCCATATGCAACAACTCCTTCCCCCTGTATAATCACTGCTCCCATCCTAATACTAGATGTGTCATAGTAAATGGTGGAACTCTTACCTAGTTCCAAAAAAATCAGTATCGGTACTGAATTTAATTTCCCTTTTAGCTCCTAAAAGGATGAATCACAGGAATTTGTCCACAAGTACTTCACACCCTTCTTAGTCAATCTTATTAGTATAAATTCTAAGCATGAAAAGTGTTGAATAAAGCATCTTTAGTAACCATCTAGCCCCAAAAAACTCCATAAATCAAAGAATTTCTTTGGCTACTCCCAAGAAACTACCTCTCTCACCTTCCATGGGTCTACTGATACTCCTATCTCTGAGATGACATAACCCAAGAAATGAATCTAGTCCATCCAAAAGTTACACTTTGAGAGCTTAGAATATAACTGATACTCTCTCATTGTACTCAATACGATCTCAAGATGGATGGAATGGTCATGTAGAGTGTGATATTACACCAAGATATCATCCATAAAGACTAGCAAAAAATAATCCAAGTATGGATGGAACACTCAGTTCATCAGTGCCATGAAAACTTTCAGTGCATTCGTGAGACCGAACGACACAACTAAATACTCATATATACCATACCTACTCTGAAAGGTTGTAAGAGGTATATCTGATGGTATAACACACAAATGATGATAACCATATCTCAATTAAATCTTTGAGAACACCTGAGATCCTCTAAGATGATCAAAGAGATCATCAATTCTCAGTAAGGGATATCAGTTCTTGAGCATCAACTAGTTCATCTTCTGATAATCCAAAAAAATTCTAAGGGTACCTTCTTCTTTATTTACAAAAATGAAAAGCGAAACCCAAGGAGAATTACTGTGTCAGATGAAACCCTTTTCCTACAACTCCTTTAACTGCTTCTTGAGCTCCTATAATTTTGGTGTAACTATCCTATAAGGAGGAATGGACACTTGTTCCACTCTTGGAACAAGATAAATAGATAAATACACCTCTCACTCTATAGGTAAACCCAAAAATTAGTCTAGAAAGAAATTTCTGAAATGATCCACCACTGGAGAAAATTCCATATGTGAAGTCCCTTGCTCATCCAGATATAAAATTGAAATCTGGGCTGTAATTCCTCTCAATCCATGATGATCGAGTCCAGCTATGCTTGCCTGGACATCCCATTTTCCCTTGTGTAGAAAATATCCTCCCTCTGGTGATGTTAAAGTCACCCTGCGGTGATAGAAACAAAAAAAGGCCTAAAAAGAGACCAACCAGTCCATTATGAGAATGACATCAAAGCCTATTATCTCTAATACATAGAGGTACCACAAGAAGTGACACCCACAAACCTCAAGAGGGAACTCTTTGAACTTACATACATTAGCTATCCAAATACCCAACAGAGTGTATAGAATTATAACATCATCATAAGTAAAGATACAGAGCCCGAGGCTCTCCAAAACAAAAAAAGATATAAAACTATAGGAAGCCCCATATCAAAAAGAGCAGAAGTTAAAACCGAGGAAACTAGAATCATACCTCTAACTGTAGAGGGTTTTGGATCCTGATCTTACTGGGTCTAATCCATTGAAAAAGTATGACCTGTACCATGGCCTTGCAACCCTTCCAGGATAACCTAAGCTGAACCACCCTACTATCAATGAAAACATATCATCTAGCTTCCATGTCCACGACCACCTCTTCAGCTTGAAAGACCAGACGAACTCTAGTTCTCTGACAAATGAGAAACTGGTGGCCCCTCTTCTATATGTGGAGTCACAACAGATCCCCTCTCACTCACTGATAGTGATAAAATCCTAAAAAAACGCTGAATATGACCCATCTACACTCAACTACATCTCTTGGGCACTGCATTCTCATTTTCCCACTCTTTCCACACTGGTAGCACACCACTCGAGTACCTGAAGAAACATCACATGAAAGCTCCCTGTGGTGCTTCCTGTTATCGGTCAAAAGAGTACCAACCCTAGATGTTAAACCACCCTGGATCACAACTCCAAACTCACTTAGATTTCACTCTGTAATAAGTACTTGGTTTACTATAGCAGTCACCAAAGTCAACCTAAAAACATTCACCTGCGACCAGGTGTTGTACCTAAGACCATCCTCAAATCACATAGCCAGTGATAACTCATCACATCCCAAAACAGGTGTGAAGTACTGAAGATATGTAAAGTGAGAATAATTATCCATCATTCGAAGAGAACCCTACTCCAAATTCATGAACTCCCAGGTTTGGTCGGCCCTCAACTTCTCAGGGTATAATTAATCATAGAAGGTCCTATAAAACTCTTCCCATGATATATCCTGATGACGTCCCACCTATGAGAAAAAATTCCACCATATCTTGGTGGAATCACATAGCATGTAGGTCACGAGCTTCACCCTCCTCTCAGGAGGTGTCTATAGATGCTTGAAGATAGAAAGCATGGACTCTAACTATGACTCTGCAGCCTGTAGTCCTGCATCCCCTAAAAAAGTGGGAGGATGTTGCTGCTGGAACACCCACGTTAGCTCTACCATAGTTGGGGAAGGATGTGGTGCTCCTTGAAATGTTTGCATCATCCTTATAAATTCTTCATATAACTGTGCATCAACACCTACATTCGACATAACACTTGGTTCCAAGACGGGCATGACGATAGGATCTACTGGTAGTCCCTGATCTACCATTTACAGTGTTTTATCATCACCTTGTACTTGGAGTACAACCAGAGGACATCTTGGTGGCTTGACTCTGTAAAGAAAATCGCACACCTCAGTACGATATTAATAGAACTAAAACTCAGAAGTGAAATTACAAAACATGTGAAGGAAAGCATTCAAGTTTTCCAAAATATGACTACATGGTGTGTAGAAAAAATACATGACGTGTTCACTTAAGCTTTAACATGGGCATGTACCTCTTACAACCTAGTCGTGTAGAACCCCATACACACAACGTGTTCCTCATGAGACATGGCATGTACTTGAATATCCCCTCCTGCCTAGGTACTTTTACACGGATATAACTACACGATCCTACTGGAGTAACACTATATAGCGTGTTCACCCTAGACATGACATGTACTCAAAAGTTCTATCCACCCATGTCATTAGTCACACGGATGGATACACGGTCGACTATAGCACAACGTGTAATCCCATTACACAACATGTTCTACCAATAGTTTACCAACTTCGTGTCACTTCTCACACAGTTAGTCACATGGTCAATAACTACAGGGTATGTACATATAGTTCATGACATGTACTTACGAAAATTTATTTCTTCCATAACAGAAAAACACATGGCATGTGTTCCTAACATCACACACCATGTTTTCTGATTTTTCCAAACACTAAGCCTTTTAAACTTCTCTGAAACCCTCAAAATTTTAAAATTTTTCCAAGGCATGTCAAGTTATGATCTGTGAGAGCCCATAATCTGCGCGAATCAAAATTTGGAATCCTTATTCATATAATATCTTAATCAAATTAAATTAATGTTCAAACATGATCCACCAAATTTTGATCCAAGAGGCCCCCTAAAACATCATGAACTAAATCTTGGAATCCGTCCAAATGAAACTTTACATATACCAACACCCTATCAAAATATCAGTTATTTCAATCGTGACATCTATCACAATAGCATGCCTATCTAGCATAACATAAATCACAAAAACATGCAATTAGTAATGCACCCTAAATGGAATGACAAGAATGTATGACATGTGATATCTAGAAAGTGCCTATATGATGCATGATATTGAATACCATCATCTCATTGGGTTTAAATAGAAATAGAACCACAATGATATCAATCATAACAGCACAAAACAAGTGAATCACCCAACGGTGAAATCAAATCAACTGTAACAATTGAAAAACTAGAAAATTGAAATATTCAAGGTAACTTGGCTTTTCCTTGTACACGGATTAGCTACTCCCAAGCACAACTTATTAATAACTAACTATTCCTTCCTATACCAGTACATTGGCTCCAAATAGTAAGTAAAATAAGAAAATAAATCCTCTAATACCACTTTGTAATGTCCTGGATCCAGGTGCCACCCAAAGGTGACCCGAACCCGGTTGGTCACATGACCTCAAGCACATTTCCCCAAATGACAGAGGCTACCAACTAGAAGCGAGGGACAAAGTGTGATATTGGGGAAACTATTCCCTAATTGGTAGAGTATACATAGTGGAATATAAATAGTAAACAATAGAAGGTGCAATAATACCAAACAAAAATAAACAGAAGAATACTGAAGGTAAATCCAACAAAAGCCACAATACATATATATGATGAATGACATAAGTAATCAAGAAAAGATCCAAACAAGTCAAAATAATGGAAAGAAATAAAGAAAAAAAATTAAAAAATAAACAAGTAAACTCCAGCAGCATGGCAAGCCTTATCTTGGTCCCATGCTCTCCTGATCCAACAATAATCAAGTACCTGACGAAGAAGGGAAATTTCCCTTATCTATACCTGCAATAATATAATCTGTTTGGGTCCAAAAGCATAACCCAAATAGGGTGTGAGATGAATCCAAATAAGCAACCACCAAAATATCTATTCCTAACTATCAATGAATATATATAATAGGTAATATGAAAAAGTAAAGAAATAAACTAGGAATTACTCAAAGGTAACCAATCCTACAATTTTCAATTACATTCATTTAACATTTATTATTCATCCATTGAATCCTGAAACCCTGGGATCTAGACAAATCTCTATATCCCATATGTAAATTACCCAAAACAAACATCTCTTAAGAATATCTAAACAACAATATAAGACAGAATCCAAGCTTGTGCTTTGGCTTGACAGAATCTTCACAATCATTCAATTATCCATAAACGACCCTCTGGGAACCTCTCATGGTCTAAACCCTTCGGTCCACATAGAATAAATTAATTATAAATGACCACTTGGGAATTCTATGATGGTCTAAACCCTCAGGTCAAACATTCATTTAATAAAAAATTAATGACCACCTGGGTAACTCTCATGGTCAATACCCCTGGGTCAAACATTCCAGTAAAACATACATAAATGACCCCTTTGGTAAGCTCTCACAGTCCAATCCCCCTTGGTAAAACATTCCTTAAATTCATTATAAACGACCACTTGAGAAGCTCTCACAGTCTAACCCTTGGTTCAAACATTCACAATAAATATCACATGCATTTCATATAATCAACAACTCCATACTAACAAAACAAGGCATGAAAAATAAGGCAATCCTAGCAGGCATACTTGACCAATCATCTATAAACAATTAATCAAGGTAAACTCACCCATGGGGTGTCACTTAGACAAGGTATCTAACCTTACAAACAAGTAACAACCCTTTATCAATAAATCAAACCAAAACAGGTAATAAATAGGGTTTAATTCCAAATCACGCAATACCAAAAACATGGGTATGCGATCCTTTTATCATATATAATCCAAATAAAATAGAAAAAGGCACAAACCACCTACCTCAATATCTTACGATTGATATAATTGAGATTCAACATTTTAATCAGCCTAAAATAGGGTAGATCAATAAAAAAGTGAAAATGCTCAACCCATGATAACTCAAGCAAGAGAAGTAAAGAAGAAGAAAGGCCCACGTGGATTCGATAATGCACGGGTAGGATTCCAATGCACTCTATGGTGTCTCAATTAGAGCTCATATGGAGAATCAGGGGTTTGAGTTTCATCTGTCATTCCAGAGCGCTCCTATAAGAAATATGGGAAGAAGAAGAAAGTTCTAGACATGAGACCCAACCCCCTTCTGATATATAAAATAAAAAGAAAACTACATGATGTGTTCTTTAAAGCTACATGCCTTGTAGTAACCTTAACCAACCCTCGACTTAAGCGGGTCTTTCAGGTCACCATATGACCATTTACTAGACTGCCACATAGTCAACACATGAATGTACATGGAAACTGGGTACACAACGTGTACATGGGAATACATGGCATGTACTCAAAAAATTATCTTTCCTTCCTTTTTTCCTAAAAGAAAACCTGAAATCATGATCCATATCTGAAATGAAGATCTGGGTTCTTACACCATCTTCCTAGAATTAAAAAATAGATAATAAAAATCCTTCCTTACAATAAATTTCAAACACATGACTGTTACATGTCATGGATGGAAGGAGACACAAGAAAAAATAAAGAGTATAGAATTTAAAACACTTCTAAGAATTGCTCCAAAATAGTCTATTTCAGCCCCAAAATATAAAATTTAAAGGATTCCTATTTGAAAAAGGTTTTTAAAAACCAAAAATTGCACATTACAAGAAAAATTTAAGCATGATTTACTAATAGCTGCAAAAATAAATTTAAATAGATTAGAAAATTACACACTTTAAAAAGAAATTAAGGATCAATTTAAAAGAAATAATATTGTAGTAAATTTGTAAAAAATACATTTTTTTTGAAAAAGTTTCTATTTAAATTGTTTACCCTAGCTAATTATAATTTTATTTCCTCCTTTAAAGTTACAAAATCAGTTCAACAGTGAAATAAAATAATTAAAAATTAAACCAAAGAAGGTTAATCATAGAAATAATTATAAGATCAAGGTTGAAAATTACAATGATTTTAATATAATTATGCATGTAACTCCCTATGATTTCTACCCTAAAATGGTTACAATTTCACCTAGTCTTGATTAGTAGTTTGTCAATGTCATTGTGTTAGATAAAAGGGGACACCAAAATATTTGTTTCCTAATTGGTATCTTTAGTTCACATCATATGTTAGGCTTGAGTTTCACTATTTCCATTCCAACCACATGAAATACTAACCTATCCCTAACTCTAATTTCCACAATAATTCTCAAACAAAATATTTGATACCACTTTATAATGACCCCCCTCTAGTGGTACCCCTCACAGGGTAGAAATTAAGAGAGGGAGTGACCCTTGAACCCCACCAACAATAGGTAATAGTTTAGAAATTATTACTAAGGTTATAAAACATAAAATGAGAGGAATTACCCTCAGTAAAGAATTTAAGAACATGAGATAAGAGTAGATCCACTAATAAAAACCAATGAAATCTCATTCCACAAATAAACTCTCACAAACTGAATGATACTTATATATAAAATACATTATATTAAGAATATATATACAAGATTAAATATAAACTCTAATCCATCTACCAACTCTATCTAAGCTATATGAACAATATACTTAATATCTGTTGAATTATCCTAAACAAACCAAGAAAAATATGGTGGGGTGAGCACTTGCGAGTGCTCAGTAGGATCATCATTCCAAGCCAAATCAATAACTATGTGCAATAAATATTCAATTGTAAGAAAAAGTGAAACCATCAAGAAAAGAACAAGGCATAGATATATTAAGGAATATAAATAAATACAATAATAATAGAGAATACATAAATATACTTTTTTATTTAAAAAATCATATGCCAAAGTCGACCCCCACATAATGAGAATTGATGAAGCTCACATTTTCATATATTATAATATGAAATTAAATGTTTATAATCCCATAATTTTTTTATTTTATGGGTAATTGTCAAATTTTTATGTTTTAGTGGTATTTGAGCTCAAATGCAAAAAATGGTTAAATATTAAAATTTGATAGATTTTTATGACAGGGGTATTTTGGTCATAAAATTTAAATTATTATTACAAATTGGGGGATTTTTTTAAATTATTTATTTATTTCCTACAACTTTTTATGATGAAGGAAATGCTGATTCGAGCAACTAGAGTCCCTAAAAAATCATTTAAGTTGGGAAATTTGCCGGCCGGATAGCGTGGACCCCATCTATGTAACATAATCATAAATAGATCTATACAACTAAAATTGAGGTAAGTAAAGCTCTAGATTAAATAATATTCAATAATATGTGTCCTTGATAAGTTTCAAGTCAAAATTCTATCATTATGGCATTCTTTGAAGGCTCCAAACAAGTGGAATATGAAAGGTCTTCTCTGGAAGAAATGGTTCCATTGAGTAATTAATTCATACCAACTAAAGAAATCATAAAAATGTCTCATATTTTTTAGAGAGATGATAAATCAAGTGGTTAATAACATTTATTAAGGCTCCAATCCTTTAAAATATTGGTTTGAGGGTCATAATGGAATGATAATATGAATATGCGGAATATGATGTGGCACATGGACAAATTAAATGTCTCGGAGTAAAATAGTCACAACTCCTTCATCTGGTGCCCAATGATGATTAAATTTCTATAGTGAATGCGGGATATCTTATGGAACAAATTTTACGAAGAAAATGTTTACAAATTCAGAAATTTAATGGGATATACACACGGAAACATTTGGAGGAGACTTTTTGGGAGAATTCTTTCACCTCCTCTCCCTATAAATATGTATCCACACCTCTTATAAACATATTGACACTTATATGTGGCCATTTTATATATTTTTTAGTTTATTTAAATTTTAATAGTATTATTCATTTTTTATATATTTTCTCTTCTTCTTAATCTCATTATAATTTTTTTATCTTTTTTTCCATCCCGTTCTTCTCCACTACGATCTCTTGTACTCATGATCATGAGTAACTAACCCGAGGAAGTTCCTGGGGGATCAATATGGTGTTGAACACAATTCATTATAAATTCATGTTTTATGTTTCTTATTTGTTTAGATTTAGGCCTAGGGGGATCTTAGTGGGAAAGGTGCCTTTGTGTCTCCACTTGCCACCCAAGGCTTAGCTTTCTCTTCTACAATATTCTCCCTTGACTGAGGAGGTGGATGTGCGGTCTCTCGGTGATTGTTAAGTGCATCGTATATCCACACCCATAGGTAGAATTGTATGTTCATGCATATTATTGAGCATACTCATTAAGTATATTTGAAGCTAATAAAGAGGCAATGAAGGTTCATTCTGGATAATCTCTTGAGAGGATCTCCCTTTTATCTAGCATCATTTTGTCTGCATTCATTCTATCTACATTATGAATTGCATATTTACTTTTCATTATCTTGCATCATCATTTCTCAAACAAAAATTTATTTTATTTTTATTTAATAAATGAGAAATATATAAAAAAAGTGAATTATAAGTAGTGATTTATTGACCACAAAATCTCCTTAAGAGAGTGACCTAGGTCAACCCATATGCTGCATTTAGTTATAAATATTTTTTAGAGTGTGCATGAAAACACTAAATCAAATTGGAATCAATATTGAGGAGCCAATTTGTCTTCAGTAACTATTTTTATTCATATTTTTTAAATTATTTTTCTTTTATTCAAAAAAACACAAAATAAATCATAAATTGCAAAAAAAAGAACTTAAAAAAAATCTTTGTTCATGATGTCTTTCAATTCAAATTATTATTCATTGACTAAAAAATCTAAACTGCCAAAAAATGTTTGTAATGATATTGATGCTTAGTTTTAAAGGATTAGTGATAAAGTAAAAAACCTAGAGATTCAAATAGAATTGATTACTCAATATATACACACATACCAGGAGCAATCTGAACCTGAGCCAAAACCTGAACTAGAATGAGTGGTGGAAGAGATTTCACCAATAATATTTTCTATTAAATAACATGAAGAGGGTGAGATGGAGATTCTAAAGGAATTAATTACATCATCCTGCACTCAACCATTTCTTAAGGAAGTCCCTGAAGTGAACATGCTATCTAATGCACTTATGCGAGATCAATTGTTTTTGGAAGAATCCTAGAATAGAATTGTTGAAGATAACATGAAACACGATCTTCCAATTCTTGATAATGAAGCAAAAACAACTTTCTACCTATCTCTTACTTTGGAATACAATGATGAAGATTCACCTGATATTATTGAGTTTCTAGTGGTCATGATTGAAGAGATCAATTACCAAACTGAATTATTTGAAAGGGAAGATTTCTTTATTAATAATTCATGTTTTAATCTTATTCAAGATGAATTGTTTTATGACTTATCTTTATCAGAAATTTATGATACAACACACATGTAGTAGACCTTGGATGTTAAAGAAGAGGCTACTCAAGTGGTGGTGATTAAAGAAGATTAGTTCAACAAGCATGTGGCGGTGAGACTATTTCCTCATCAACAATTTTTACACCATATAGAGGAGGAAACCATGTAAGTAAATATGGAGAAACCCTATATTATATTACCTCACACTTCAAACCTCAAATTCAATCTTTATTATTTCTTGAGGGTTGGGAACTTTCTTATCTTCATTGGAGTTCTCTACATTCAGTGTTTACTCATGGACATTAGGAAAATTCACATGTGGCAGTTCATCTAAAATAAACCACACCCACCATTGGATTGGGGATAATCCACTACAACTACCTAACTATGGGAAGTGAAATCCTATCACCCACATGGGGGTCTAAACCATGTTCTATCCTCTTTTCCCTTTATCTTTCTTTTATTTTTTTTATTATGTTTTGTTTTATTTCATGATTACTTGGTCTATTGGAAGTAGATGAGATCTTAAATTAATGAATCCACATCAAAAATAATGTTAGATTGTATCATTACTTCCCATTGATTTTCTATACTTATATTTATATTTTGTTGAGTTGAAATGAGGGGTAATAAAATTTAAGTCTGGGGGGAGTGTCAATATGCTTAGTTCATTATAAAATGGAATTCCCGAGAGTGGCCTTTTCTAACCCTCCACACTCAAGAACCCCCCTCCCCATGAAGAGATCATCCGGGGATGCCCCAGCTGGGGAGGATCCATTGTCAGCCGAGATGACATTGCGTCCCACGAGGTGACACCTCGATCAGCGATGGTTCATCATAGCAAGCCGTTAGCCAGGTGAAGTGCACCCATTCTGCCCACCCGGTGAGACACCGGGTGACCCGGAAAGACGAGTGGTACATGGGAGGCGGAAATTCCCCCAAGAGCGGGATCCCAGGAATCAAACCCCAGACCTCACCAAACACCGTTGCTATGGTCCTCGACCCTGGACCACTACGCCACCGCCGAAGTGGCACAATATGCTTAGTTCTTCCTGTGTGCTTTTCATTTTTTAAATTTTTATAATTTTTTATCATTAATGAATATTCTTATCACTTTTCAAACATCAATTGATTTTTAAAGAGTTGAAATGATTTTTGAAATAATGGATTTTAAATGATTATTGATGTGAATTTTTTTTCCTTAACTTGGATTGTCAAACATTTTTATGAGTTTGAATTATTTTTGAAATCCATTCCCATAAAACACTGAATCAAAATATTTTTCTAGTATTGTGAGGTATTCTTAACCACTTTGACATATTCTTCTTAATACCCACACTTTCTTGAGGGAAACTTGATTTTTTGTGTGAGAACCAGAATTTTTGTTTTTTCTATTTAGATGATTTGGATTTAATGATATGTTTTTAATATGATTGAGGAACAAATTTGGATAGAAACATATTTACCTCAGACCTACCATCACATTTATCCTTTTTAATCCCTTATATTACATGAATTGTCTTATAGGTTTAAGTGAAATTACAAGATGATTGTCCCTCACCTACTCGCACTTTCAGTATTTTTACATGGATATTTCCAGTTTGTGTGTGGGGGAAGGGCCTTTAATGTGTGTTCATTGGAATGTGTATCATTTATAGGTGGTGAGAGGTGTGTTTCAATATTTTTGGTAGCGGATAATAAGAAAATTGGGCATGTTACATCATTTCATTGTACTTTATTTGTTTCATACATTTATCAATATGATATTGAATTCATCATTATGAATTATTTGATGACTAATTTATATCTAAAAAATCAAGGGCATTAATTTTCATTCATTCATTACATTAAATTTTTATCTCATCCTCCATGAAAAGAATAGAAAAATGAGAATAAAGCTGTGCCTTTATGAAGCTTTACAAAAAAGGGGGAGAAAATAGATGATATCATTCATTATAATAATTATTTAGATCATGTAACATTCCATAAAAGGGGGTAATGTTGTTTTCCACATTTTCAAGGGGGGTTGAGAGAGGAATTTCATGTGTTTTCACTTGAATTAATCATGTATTGTACTTAATATTCCAAACTCCTCTTTCTAGCTTGGAACTTTTTCAATCATTTTCACACCATCCCTAAGCCACAGAATCATTTGAAAATTTAATTAAAGCCCTAATTATTGAATTTATTTTCATGTTTCATGCTATGGAGAAAGTATAATTACCATAATCCTATGGTGATACATGTAATTTCCAAGTATGAGCATAACTCTAGATTTAATTTCTCTTGAGTGAAGAGTGACATAAAATTCAATGTGAGGTAGGTTGTTATTGGGAAATGGATTTATTTTTTAGGTTGAATGAATTTAAATGTGTGTAATGAAAATTATATGGAATTGTTTTTCATATAATATACATGATAAAATTCTATTTTGGATCAGATTGTTGATGTTTTCTCATTTTTGGTTGTTGTGTGGATTTTGATTTGGATGTAAGATGATTGACCATGAATGAAATGTTTAAGTATGGGGGATTGATGAAGCTCACCGTTTCATACATTTTAATCTATAATTCAATTTTTATAATCCCATAATATTGTTATTTTATGAGTAATTGTCACATTTTTTGGTTTTAGTGGTATTTTGATCTCAAATGCAAAAAATGGTTAAACATAGAAATTTGGTAGATTTTTATGATAGGGGTATTTTGGTCATAAAATTTAAATTATTATTAAAAATTGTGTGATTTTTTTAAATCCTTGATTTATTTCATAAAATTTTTTCTTTAGGAGGGAATGCTGATTTGAGCATCTAGATCCCTAAAAAAATCATTTAAGTTGGGAAATTTGTCGGGGGGACAACATGGACCCCACCTCCATAATGGAAGCATAAATAGATCTATACACATCCAATTGAGATACATACAGCTAGAGATAAAATAATATTCAATAATACGTGTCCTTTATAAGTTTCAAGTCAAAATACTCTCATTATAGCATTCTTGGAATGCTCCAAACAAGTGGAATATAAAATGTCTTCTCGGGAAGAAAGAGTTCCATTGAGTAGTTAATTAATACCATATAAAGAATGTGTTCATAATGTATCATATTTTTCTAAGAGATGATAAATAAAGTGTGGAAAAACATTTACTAAGTCTCCAATCCTTGAAACGTCCCTTTAGACGGTCATAATGGTATGGGAATGTGAAGATGTGCAAGATGACGTAGCGCATGGACAGATTAAATGTCTCAGAGTAAAATGGTTATAACTCCTTAGTTCAGTGATCAATGATGATTAAATTTATAGGGTTATTGGAATATATATTATGTAATAACTTTTATGAATAAAATTATTACAAATTCATAAATTTAATGGGACATCCATGAAGAAACATTTGGAGGAGACTTTTTGGGATAATTCTTTCACCTCCTCTCCCTATAAATATATATCCACATCTCTTCTCAACATATTTACACTTTTATGTGGAAATTTTATATATTTTTTAGTTTATTTCCTTTTTAATAGTATTATTCATTTTTTATATATTTTTCTCTTCTTCTTAATCTCATTACCAATTTTTTATCTTTTTTTCCACCCCATTCTTTTCCACTGTGATCTCTTGTACTCGTGATCATGTGTAACTAACCTAAGGAAGTTACTAGTGGATCAATCCAATGTTGAACCTAAGTAATTATACATTCATGTTTTATGTTTCCTATTTGATTAGAGTTAGGACGAGTGTGATCTTAGTGGGAAAGTCACCTTTATGTCTCCACTTTCCACCCAAGGCTTAGCTTTCTCTTCTACAATATTATCCCTCCATAGAGGAGGTGGATGCGTGGTCTCTCGACGATCATTGAGTTCATCATATATCCACAGCCATAGGTAGAAGAGGATATTCATGTATAATATGGATCATGATCATTAAGTATATTTGAAGTTAACAAAGAGGCAATGAAGGTTCATTCTGGATAATCTCCTAGGATGATCTCTTTTCTACCTAGCATCATTTTGTCTATATTCATTATATCTTCAATATGCATTGCATATTTAATTTTCATTATATTTCACCCTCATTTCTCAAACATCAATTTATTTTAGTTTTATTTAATAAATTATAAATATATAAAAAAGTGAATTATAAGTAGTGATTGATTGACCATAAAAGCTATTCAAGAGAATGACCTAGGTCAGTCCATATGCTGCATTTAGTTATAAATATTTTTGGGAGTGTGTACGACAATGATTCATCAGGAATACTACTGAAATATATCATTAAAATCCATACCAAACTACAATTCCATAGACATTACCACGAAACTACCAATTCTAAGCCCATTTATTTTCTAACCACACTTACCTATCAGTAGGGTTGTTACATATCTAAGTGGTAGTTATATGATAGAACCAAACCTATCAATATTAACAAAATGTGAGAATATAACAAAACCATTTTATTTACATAGAATAAATCAGAGTCTGGTGTGGGTCAGGTCACAAACCTTTCTATCCCAACCTTTTCCCAGGTCAAACATCTTATGTTGGAATCAATCAAAGTGTTTAATTAAATAACATTATACAAACCCATATCCATCATATTAAGGTATCTTGAACATGTAGGGAATCAACCGTATTCCCTCCCCCTACCATGAACGACCCCCAAAATGATTCATCGAAATTAAAAATCAATCAATTATATAATTATATCCATAAAATAAAAACTAAACATTAATCCATACTTTTCACAACAAGGCATCTCCATTATTTAAAAAAAAAATTCTTCCACATAAAGAATAATTTTTAAAGTACACATTAGTTCCATCCCCATCAATCAATAATTTCTAGCCCCATTAGATTTATTATTCAACCATCATTTCCAAACTCATGAAAAAATCATTAATAGCCCATGATTTATTTAATTCTAATCCACTAAATTTTCATCAAAACCACACACAATATTCATATGCCACTCATATTTACATTTATAATTGAGGACACATTATTACTTCTAGGATTTTAGTAATTTATCACAGATCACTATACCTAAGCATTACATGCACATCATTCCAGCCATAATTCATTCATTCCAAAAAACTATTAACAATTTATTAACAACCCATTAACTATTTAATTCCATCCATTACACCCTCATCATTTACCCATCATCATATTCAAATCAATCTCCCCATTATTTTATTTTATATTCATTTACTATAAGCCCTAAACCATTTTATAGGTACATTAAGTTTTCATATTACTTATTAAATCCATTTTTACACATTTTTATAACATAACTTTGATATTTCAAATTATATTAAGATTATCAAGTTTTAATCATTCTATTATAAAACTTCCACTTCAATTCCAATTTCCAATTTTCAATTCTATTACATAACCAGTTATCCAATAATTTGGGAGGGTAATATTTAAAAAAAAGTAATAATACACTCTTTAGGCATTACAAATTCATCCCAAATCACTATAAGTTCTATCTATAGCAATAGAAACAATTAATAGTTATAAAAATAACATTTACCCATATTTTATATTTTTTGTAAGATTTAAGAAATTGTATACCAAAACACAACATTAAACACCCATTTACCTTTATATTTTATTTTTAGATGCATATAAATTTTCTTGCTACCACTATAAAATAAATAATCTCACTTCCCTTTCAATTTACAATTATTATTTCTTAATCTACTTCCACCATGTGTATGGAAAACACATCAACATCATGAGAACATAAAAATTAATATGAAAATTCTCAAATTCCCAGTTTCTTGAATTTCATTCTTCATTACCATATTAAAATAGGTAACTAACTATATAGGTGACAATTTTTTTCAGTGATTTGAGTATTATGATAATTACAAATTATAATAAACTTATTTTTCAAATACCAAGATCCACTTAAATAATTTATTATTTCCTTATTAATTCCATTCCCCATTAACGTAAGTTTCATATATTATTTCCCTCTTCCCATAAACCAAGAATTTATATTAAGAAATATAAATAAATATAGAATAATAACATGATTTCATGCATGAAAGGAATCATAACAGTTTTAATCAAGAATATTATTATAAAAGATAGAAGACGAGTCTAGAAATATCATACTTTATGAATCCAAGAAACTACAGGACAAGAGAACCTAGTATGATAACTAATAAATCCAAAATAAACTTCTTTAATCCTAAAAAATCATACCTATTCTCAAATAATCAAACAAGATCCCTAAAAACATAAAAAAACATTGATTCCATCATCCGAAGAGAAAGAACGTGAATAAAAAACAAGGGAGATTAGAAGAATACCTCAAATCAAAGGATGATTCAATTACTATGAACCAAAATAGGAAACAAACCTTAAAAGTATGGATAATAATTCATAAGAGATACTCTAAAATTTTATAAGGATTTAATGAAAGATACCAAGTTGAACTAAGGATAGTGGAAGACCCTTATTTACTAGGAGAATCGAACAAGACTACACAATGACATAGAGACATCCACTATGGATGTGGTAGACTCTATCAAAATAATTCAAAGATAACAACATTCAAAATGGATAGTTTCCTCCTCTCATCAATGGTTGTTTCACATATTTAATATTGGTTATATAGAAAACTTAAGAACCTCTACTACATGGGGAAATTACCATAGCCATTTTGTCCTAATATATAACCACCATGACATGAGCTATGACACGGTGAATCCATGATCACCATTTATCAACCCATCTACATAGTTTAACCTTCACTCAACTCAGCACACTATTGTTCCCCCTTTATTCTTTTTCCTCCCTAAACAAATTACCATAAAGTTGTGCTTCGCTGCAAACAATTTTGGATTCCCAAATAAACACCACGTGATCCTCTAGGTCATAATGACAATTCCATCCATGTTTTATAGATATACCAAACAACCTAAATCCTAATCAACTCCCTCAATATACAATAACATTGCAACTAACTCTATGCCATTTCATGCTCCCTATTTCTTAGAGGGGGACTCACAATACATCATAACACCAAAAAGCCTACCAAAATTCAATTCACTATTTCATAGTGGATTCTATCCAGCTCTGTTGAATAAATCTAGGATCCCACATCCTACACCATGACATAATGGAAATCCACATTTCATATGGAAAATTATCCCATAAAAATTCCCTCCACCATGGGTATTTCATTTCCCATGTTTTTAGACACTAAAATTCCAATATCTATAGAAAAACCTAAAAAAATATTCAAGTTAAGAATTTGAATATGGATTTAATAAATACCACCATACCCTTCACCATAGTGTGGTAAAACTCAAGGTGGCCAAAAACCGAACTCTCACCTCCAAAACACCTCCATAATTCCTATCAACTCCCAACACCCAAAACCCACAATGAAACAAACTAGGAGGGCCTGATCCATTTTATTATATCATGAGTTGTGATGGATCAAGGTAGGTATGATCATACTACTATTTTATATAGAGTACCAGTAATCCCTACTGAGAATTGGTGTGATTATAGGTATATAGTTTATTGGAAGGTCCTATGGGGTGTGGATGAGGAGGTACATGGTTTACTAGAAAAAAACGAGGAACCTAGTATCGATGAGTGGATAATAAATGGTTATGGTCATGCATGGTAGGAGGGGTACATGAGGTTGATATCCTTCATGTTCATAAACCTTAATGTACCAAAAATTTAGTTTATATATGGGATGTAACATTGGTAGTGGATATGGGATTATGAGGATGATATGTATGAGGCATGTGGTATGGTCATGATATGAGATATAGTGTTACAAGGTACAGTTGTAAATGGGATTGGGAGAATATGACATTTGGTGTTGGGGAGTAAAAGTGAAAAACCAATGGGGAAGTGGTTTTACATTCTTATAATATTATTTCATACTATTTTACTATGATTATATAGTATTTTTTGTGAGTTAATCTTTGTGTTGATGGGTGGTAGTTGTCATGATAGGTTCTTGTTGGATTTTTATTATGTTCAACGATGTATTAGTATACACATTATAATTATTAATGAGAGATATTGGGTATGATCCTACTATGTATACATGTTATACTCATCCATATATATAAATTATTTTTTAGGTTTCTAGGGAAAAGTTTGTGATTGAGATGGATAATACTTGTTTAGAGTAAGGGATTGGTTATTAAGTTTCTTCCTAAGACTTATTTGGTATTTTTTTTGGAGAATTGTATCTTTATATCACATTATTTAATTGTGGGATTATTGTAGATATTGTTTTATTTATATCATGGTTTAGATTATTGGTTTTTTTACATTCATGGGATATATGAGGGTAAACCTCCCATTTTCATTTTTATACCCTCAGTGCTAGTCTCCAACCCGAATCCTATTGAAGGTAGGAATCAGTGTACACTATTATCTCCATTGTAGGTCTAGAAGGGGTTCCTAGTGGGTGAGGGTTAAGAAAGAGTGGTATTAGATATTTTGGTTAAGTGTTAGGGTGGATAATTGAGTTATGATTTTGTGAGGATTACATGGGTTGGTAGGGAGACAATACTAATTGAGCTTGGTGTGTTATGTAAGCCATGGATACTGGATAAGGAACACTATTTTATCCCCCTATGACTCAATATAAGGAATCCAATTTTACTGAATGACTAGATAAAGTGGTGTTTCATGTAGTGTAGCAACCTAGTAGAGGTACATGCATCATTCCTATTTTCTATTTTGTTTTAATTGGGGATAAATTTTAGGAAATTAAAATATTTTTTATTAAATTAAATAGATTAATGAAATTACATGCTATCTGGATAAGGATGTTTTATTCCTTGTTTATAGAGATGAGGTATTCAGTATCAGGTGGTTTAGGTTGGTTAGGTTCAACAGTATCAAACCAAATTTACTATAGGAGGGTTAACCCAAGTTAGGAGGATGATCTTTAGAGGAAGACATTGTGCGAGTTTCAGTATCTGGGGATGACTAAGTATGAGGGGATTATCTTTGATATAGAGACAGAGTGTTCGTTGGAGGAGATTAAGATTGGTTTTATTTTGATATTAGCTAGGACTGAGTATCAGGTTCTACTAGCTATTATTTATATATGGGGAGAAGTACATCAATGGTGGATTTTGTATATCTAAGAGATAAATTAGGAAAATGTTTCCTGGGATTATTTTTAATGGATGTTTTTATGTGTATTTTTTATCATCAACAATAAGAGAGGTGAGGGGTAAATATATAATATCCATTTAGGATGGGTTGATGAGCATGCATGATCTCTTGATTTGATTTAAGGACCTCCTTTATTTTACCACATACATATATTTTGATGACGAGTCTAGAGATTGGTGTTTAGAGGAGGCATTATGCCTGATTATTTAGTTTGAAGACACCTCATTTATGTTTCCTGTATACTTGGAGGTGAAGAAGAAGTCTAAGGTGAATGATAAGATGCATGATTAGCCAATTTTATCTCAAGAGAGGATCCATATGAGTTCATTAAGGAGAATAGATATTAGTTTAGGATCTTAGATATCCAAACTATTGATGTATCTATTAGAAGGGAATTGACCTTAGTGGTTCCCTCCTTTATCAGGGTCTAAGCATTCCATGTTCCTACCAGGAGATTTGGGTTGGTGTGTTTCAATTCTAGGAGATATGGTCATCAATAATTTTAGTGTATGACCATTCTCAAGGACAAATTAGGTGAAAATGGATTGTTTTTTATACACAATAATAACATTTTCCCCATATATTTTATCAGAAGTTGGAGAAGCAATATTATTTTCAACCTAGAGGAGATAGAGTTGGTAAATGATATCCCTATGATGTCTCTCACCCTTAGAAACATATATCTGAGTGCATATATGGAGGTGGTCATTAGTGGTGAGTTAGGGGATATATACATAGAAAACTTCAATATATGGATGGGTCGATACTTGAGGGACCATATATTATCCAAGGTACAATTTTCTTATCGTTTACCTTTTATCATTACTTGTTTGATTTTAGATAAATTCACTCCATTATTGTATCAACCTTAGACTATGACTTGGGGCTTGAAGTGTACATGATTCCATTTCCCATGGTTTTAACTATACTAGTTGAAGGTAATGTGAGTCTACCTAACATGTACTGAGGCTGTGAGATTATGAAAGCAAAACACCAATCATTTGGGGATTTATTAATACTTTAGATACACCCATAAAATTCCATCCTTAACATTGATTTGATATATTATGTGAATAATATTATTGCTTTTTTATGGGGGAGTGTTGTTTTATGTGATGTGGAAGGCCAAAATGTGGTGTTCATTGGGGAGTGGGAGCATCGAGATGGGATATAGATGCTTGGATCTATTGTTGTCTTAGCTATCTTACTTATCATTGGATTCAATGGAGGAATAGTTGGTGGAGTTTCTTGGAGTCATGGAGGAGGTTACTAATGTTTCTCTTAAGTAGTTTTTATCTTTACCCACTTGTCATGACATCGAGTTCATGATATAGTTTTATCCTGGAACCTCTCTGATTTTGATGGATCCTTATTGAATGATACCTTTCAATCTACAATATTTGAATATTCAGGTTGATGACATGATGCATAAGGGATTTATCTGGACTAGTGTGTCATCATGGGATGATCATTTGTTATTCACTAAGAAGGTTCATAGTGGTCTAAAACTGTGTATGTACTAACAATGGTTTAATTAAGTAAAAATCAATAACCATTTCCCTATTCCAATTATTGGTTATATATTCTAATAGTTTAATGGATAAAACTAGTTTTTTTAAGAGCTATATATGGTTTAGATATCACCAAACAAGGGTTATAAAGGATGAAATCTTAAATTCTTCTTTCAAGTGTCAATACATGCACTTCTAGTTCATCGTCATGTCATTCAGTGTCACAAAAACCAAAAATGTGTTCATGAGACTCATGAAAAGTGTGTTTCATGAGTTCTTGGATTTGTTTAGAGTCATTATCATTAATGAAATCCTCATATACTTGATATTAGATGAGGATCATGTAGAGAACCATTGAATTATTATATATGTGATTTGATGCTATCATATTTATGGGAATATGTCTAAGTGTAATTTTTGGACATGGGAGGTGAAATTCCTTGGACATGTAATGTCTCAAAAAGGGGTGTAAGTAGATCTATAGAATATTGAAGCCATTATTTATTGGGAACCACCTAATAATGTTACAGAGTTCAATATTTTCCTCAGTCATATGTGATATTATTAGAGATTCATGTCTGAATTATCATGGTTTATGACCTCATTGATAAAATTGACAAGGAATACTAGAATGTCTAATAGATTGATCAATGTTGGTAGCTTTTAACTACCTATAAGAGAGGTTTATCAGTGCTCCCATTATTCATCTTTTATATTATGGGGTGCTGTTTGTGGTGTTTTGTGACACTTTTTATCCTAGTTTGAGTTGTGATTTGATGAAGCTGAGAGTAGTGATATCATATGGGTTTGAGAAATTATGTTCCCATATGCCTAATAATACAACCTATGATATCTAGTTATTGGTGGCTGTTTTTTAACCGAATCTATGGTGTAATTAACTCAACAATGTGCACTTTTTTTCTTCATTGAAAATAAGAAATTGAGGGATGATTTATCTTAGTGGGATTTGAATATGTGACAATAATGGTGGATATATTTTCCCTATGACTCTGACTTTGAGATCTTATATGACCTTGGGAAGGGGAATTTATTTATAGATAAACTAAGCAGTAAGCCACAGGGATATGATCTTTTGGAGTCTAAATATTCTTTGATGATGTTAGAGAGGATTATAGTTATGCATCTTTATGAAAAGGAGGATAGTGGTAGAGATTTCTTGTTATAGATGGTAGTGAAACCATCATTGATGCTATGGATGGGGGGCTCTTATTAAGGAGATTAATATGTATAGGTGATGTGGGACTATTTCATCCATGATGAAACTCTATAGGGATGGTCGAAGGATGATTGAAAACAAATGATATTTTAGGGGAGGTTTTTTTCCACGATCAATGCACGAGGAGGTCCTTCATGAGTTTCATGATTATGTAGTGGTAGTGTATAATTGAATTAGAAAAATGTATCATATATTGAGGGGTAATATTTAGTGGTATATAATTAAGTGATCAATAATAGATTTCATATTGAGGTGCTTGTTTTGTTAGTAGGTAAAGACAGAGCATCATGTTCTAGGTTGTTCTTTGCATCCATTATATATCCCTGAGTGGAAATGGGAGGAAATCTAGATGAATATTTTCATTATCCTACCACAAGACCAGTGAGGATGTAATGACACTTTTTTAATCATGGATTTAATGATTAATTATACCCATTTCTTGTATATTAGGGAGTCAGGCCATGTGGAATTTTTATTGAGGTGGTATGTGGACGAGGTGGTGAGACTTTATCGGGTTACGAGGACCATCATTTATGATTGACATCCTCATTTTAGCTCATGATTATAGAGATGATTCCAATATGATTTTGGATCTTATTCATGTCTTATCACTAATTTCATTCCTCATATGGATGGGAATATGGAATAAACCATCCATATACAAGAGGATATGTTTCAGGATGTCCTTCTATATTTTGGAGAATCTTGGGTAATGCATTTACCTTGGTTGAGTTTTCTTACAATAATAGATTCTACTCTTCTATTGGTGTGGACCCATTATATGTGTTGTATGGGAGACATTTTCACTCTCCATTATTCTATACTGATGTCTAGGAATTAGTTGTCCTTGGTTCAAATGTGGTGAATGGAATGATAGATAATTTTTGAATGATCTAATAGAAAATGAAGTCTGCACCGAACCATCATAAGTTGTATTCATATCAGTGGTGGAGACCTCTTGAGTTCAAGGTTGGTGACCATGTGTTCTTTAGGGTTTCCCCTACTTATGGGCATTATAGGTTTGTCCAGGGGATTAATTTATCTCCCTGGTATATTGTTCCTTTCGAGGTGTTGCATCATATTAGTGAGGTGGTGTATCGGTTGGAGATTCCTCCAAAGTTGGTTAGGATCCATGGAATCTTCCATGTATCACAACTCCGATGATATCCTCATAATTATTCTCATATAATTGACTTGGTAAATTTGGATGATAAGGATATTGAGACATTTATATACTATTCGATTGAGATCTAGGGTCATCCAGATAAATTTCTATATGGGTGATCTATTCTTTTCATTTGAGTTTTTTGAAGGCATGAAGGTATGGATGGGGGTACATGGGAAAGAGAGTTGAAAATGAATTCTGTTTATCACATTATTTTTTTCCTTGTTCTACTATGATTTTAATGATGATTTGTTGATGTTATTTATTATATTGTGAATATTTAATTGGGTTTATTATTCTCTTTGTTATTATGCTTTGGTTGATGGCATTGTTTTGTTTTAGAGGTATCTCTTGAGGGAGTATCTGAGGACTGGGTGGTAGGTGTTTAATTTTTAGTTGGTTTGGTTCTTAGGGATGAGAATAATTTTTGAGGTATGTAATTAAATAGTATATAACTTCATGTATCATTACATTGCATGTTTTGGGTGTTGGGGATTTTGAGAGGAGGTTTGATGAATGATCAGTGGAGTTTGAGATGAATTTTTATCTAGGGGATGGTTCAACCATGTGGAGGCATATGATGTGCCATGAGAGACTAGTTCAAAGGAATGGTTTCACTTTGGTGTTAGTGGTTTTAGTGCAGGGGCCTAGGAGGTTTGATTCTATGTCTTGGCCATTTGTGAAACCATTTATATGTGGTTATTTGAGATTCATTATGGAGGATTGATGTGAGGTTTTGGTGAAGTGAAGTAACCCTAGTTGCAGCATAGTCCTTAGTGCTACACTGTGGAGATTAGATTGAAAATTTAGGTGGTCCCATCAATTCAGATGTGGGTATGGTGTGGAGACATTGGGATTCACTATATATTTTGTGGTTGGTATCCTTGTATCTGTTGGTTGAGGGACCACTAAAATGTATCATTTATACTACACCTTGGTTGAACCCATGATCCTAGAGACCGTTGTATGAAAAAAAGTATTATGCCATTTTTTATCGCAAATTTATCAGATATGGGATAGAATTGTGGAATAATATTTATATTATAATTGGATCAAGGACCATTGTGATGTAACATAGTTGGCCATGTCTTGGTTTTTTAAAAAACCTATATATTGTGATGTGGATGATTCCCTTACATTATGGTGGTCTATTCTTCTATTTGGTTATAAATTAAAGGGTTAACCCAAATTACATTATAATCTATATTTTAACTTGAATCCTGGGAGACTCTAGAGTGGTTTTAGGAGTCCTTTTATCCCCTCTTAATTTAATTTGATCCCCAGATTTAGGAGAGTAATCATTATTGATCCAAGGTGAGTCCTCCCCACTGTATTCTTGGCTTCCTACTTGATCATAATCTAGAGAAGTTTGTAGATTTGGGAAATGGTATAATAGTGTGAGTTTTAAATGATTGGTTGATGATATATGTTTTTATATAATTTTATAAAGTTTTTATTGGTGCGATATTGATCTCGGGGTTGTTTCTTTCTTCTTTTTTTCCTATGCATCAGATTGTGAAGATCCAATTGAGGCAGGGGATTCGATAACTCTCTTACCTTATTTGAAAATTATTTGGATCTCATACTTTTTTATCCTTTGATAAATATTATTGATTATCATAATATATATAATGAATAAAAAATTATATAAATGTAAGGGGGTGAGATAATAAAATATATTTACTTTATTTCATGATATTTATCATGAGATTTATGCCTCTCACTTCAGGTTCAATTCCATTCTTTGGTTAAAATCCTCTTTTATTTCTTAGCTTTCTCTTGGTTTCCAAGTGTTCTAGGTTTGAATTTTTTTTGTCTATTGTGTTCTTGATCTATGACCTTTGTCTTGGGGATATTTTATGGTAATTTTCATCATATTTTTTTTAAATAGATGGTGTGAGGTTGTGGTGTTTTGGAGTTGGTTTTTTAAGACTCTTAGTGGCACCACTTGTGGGGTAAGTTGTTGAGGTGGTTTGTACCCATGAGTTGGATGAGTATTGGGGTGAAAAGATAGTTTTATTTTGGATATTATTTCCCCTATTCTTGGACTATATTTCCCCCTTGGTTTCCCCCTTAGAACCTCTTGAAATTGTAGGATAATGGATGGTTTTTGGGTGGCCAGAACAAGCTGCACAGTTAGGCCGAACGGTTTACTAAACCATGCAGGCAAACCATGCGGGTGTCCAGGTCATTAAAATATTTTTTAATTTCCAACATTTCTCTTCCAGAAAAAACAAAAATCCTAACCATTATTCCCCATTTCGTGCCCTACCTCTATGGACAGCCTCCAAGGTCGTTCCCCTCCCTTGGACCTCATCTTTGAAGGGAGATTTAATGGTGGAAACATCAAAATTATGAAAGTAAGTTATTCTATGTTTTATTTCTTCCCTTCATCTAGTATTTATTCCACTTTTTATTGAAGTTCCTATAGTCCAATATCTAGGATTAGTACCTAGGGTTTAACCAGTTATATCTTTGGTGAAATATTATTGTCTAGGGCTGGATTTATCTTCCTTGTGGTGCGATGGTGGTGTGGTTTATATTTCGCACCAAGATTTGAGGGATTCAACACTTTCAGTAGGTTATTCCTTGTGTAACCATTTTATGATGGGTTATATTGATTGTTTTATTAATTTATCATGTTTATAATCTATTTTTTCTGGTGAGAAAACTATTTTTTATGGATTTGGTTAGGTTTTTAATTTTATAGTTGTAGTTTAGCTTGAAATTGGGTGCTTTTCATGTGTGACTCTTGGGTTAATGTTTGGTTGTATTTTATAACATATGAAAGTGATTTATTAGTGTTTAAAGGGGATATAAATTATGTTTTGTTAATTCCTTAGTGTCATTTGGTCCTGAAAGTGGGTTTTTGAATGGGTTTAATGTGTAAAACCATGTTGTACTTCTTGAAAGTGATATATGAAAACGCGTGTTTTTCATGTGTATCTATTGTGGTATTATTTGAGGTATTTTTATAACATTTGGGGGTGATTTAATAAATGTTGTTATGGATTAAAATTATGATTTGGATTTTTATTGGTATGATTTTGGTCTTTAATTAGGGTTTTGAAATAGGTGTTGTGTGCAAACCGTGGTTATACCTCTTGGGTTTGTTCTATGAAAATTTTAAATGTTTTATTTGGTTAAAAAAAGTGGTAAAACGGATTTATATGTACTTTTTGATGAGTGTGTTCAACTAATATGGGTTTTTGAAAGGTAATTTGGGGATTTAAGATTTAAAACATTTTTAGAATGTTTTATAAAGTGCTGAAATGTTTTATCAAGTGGAAAGATAGGTGCGAAACATGGTGGTGGGTAGTTTTGTGTGAGTGTGTTGTAAAAAATTAATTTTTTTGATGAAATAAGTATTATATGATATTAGAGTGGTATTTTTTGTGAGTTGGACTATCTTGGAAAGGTTTTATAATATTTTTTAAAGGATTTGTGAAAGTTTTAACAAAATGTGAATAGTTTGTGGGCTATTTTAGTGTGAGTGTGATTTAAAAATGCATTTGAATGAAAAAGTGATTATGTAACTTGTGTGATATACATGGGAGGATTTTTGGTTAATGTTTCATGTTTAAGTGGTATTTTCACGTGAAAATTATATTTTATGGCTTGTTGAACTTGTTTGAGCACAAGAGGGAAACCCAAGTATCATGGTGAGTGGATGTGTACTAGTATGCTGGTGATCCTGTGGGGTTTGGACTTAGTTTCATGTTGCAAGATTAACGCTTAAAAAACTAACTAAAATATTATGATGATTATGATTTTTTACCACTAGGTTATGGGTATGTTCCCTACCAGTGGCTCGTGCATGAGAACAATTATTGTGATGGTTACTCTCATCGAGATACAAGGTACTTGGGACCCACAACTAGCTAGTGCCTAGGGGTTATTTCTCATTTCTTTTGATCATTGTATTATTTATGTTTACCATCGGCATATGGTATGGTTGGTTTTAAAATTCAGTAGTGTTTAAATTTTTTAAAAGTGTTTATTCTTTAAAATAACCCACTTGAAAACAGTTTTATTTAATGTTTCATTCTTTAGAAATTTTAACAAGCATTTCTTATTTACAAAACTTGTAATTATTTTTATCTTAACATGTTTATCCCATGGAATATATTTGTGGTTGTATCCTAATGGACTTTGGATCACACCCTACTTACACCTTTGGTTGTAAGTAGACTTGGTTATTTTTATTGCAGGTTTGGGTAAAACTTTTAGTGCGAGCAATTTGGGATTATAGCGGTTCTTCTTGGTGCAGTGTCATGAAGATGGATTGAGGGCGGTGCCCTTGCCATGAGTAGGTTCTTGGATCTTCCCATTTTGGGTTTAATACTTTTTTATAATCTTTTTGAGTTGTTTTAAATGATGTAATTCAATTATGAGTTTTTAAAATATAGTTTGTTTTGAAAAATCCATATTTGTCATATTGAATTTGTTGGTTGTTTAATGCTTATAAATTCAGGTAAATAATTCCAAAAATATATTTTATGAAACCTAGGAATTTTTTATAGCCTGTGGGGATTAGTAATTCCTTTTGGGACTTAGCACAGTCCGGGTCAGTTTCCGGTTTTGATGGTGACCAGATCTGGTTCGTGAAAAAATGGTATTAGAGGAGGTCCAAGTTAACTCTTTGGGTCATGTTATTTGGGGAACAGTCAGGATAGTATAAAGTTATGATTTTAGGGATTTGGAATTCCGGTTTTGGGTAGTGTTCCTGATCACCACACCTAATGACGGGATTCGGGTCTCCAGGGGAAGTCAGGATTTATCTAAGTCTTTTGGTTTTCTTGGTTTGATGATGATTAGGGGAAATGAAAAAAGAGTTGGGTTAATGGTCTCAGTGAGATCATTGGGCCTGTAAAGACATGTGTATTTAGGAATATTCCCTAGTACACTCTCCATGATATTGAAGTGATTGGCGTATGGCCTCCAACCATATGTCTAATTCACCCACCGAAACTATTTTTCTCTCGCATTGTCTTGTATTGTTTAGTTTTAAAATATTGGAAGTTTGGTTTTAAAGAAAAAATGACTTGGTTTTAAGAAATGTAAAGTTTTTGTGAAATGTTTTTCTATTAAATAGGTAATGGTTTGATTTTTTAAATGGTAGGAACTGGAATTTCATAATTGTTTTTAAAGGGAACATGGTGTGTTTACACCTCTTTTGAAAGCATGAACTATGTTAAAGTTGGTTTTGAAAAAGTGTTTCCAATAGAGTTTTTTTAAACTATTGAAAGGAATTTTAATGGGATGAGTTGTTTTGAAATTGATGTGAATAGATTGGAAGTGAGTTTTCATTTGAATGATTGTTCCTTTCTGAAAATTTTGGTAAGCTATTATTTGGGTTTGATTTCATGGTTAGAGGTTTTGAGAAAATGAAGGAAATATTGGTTGATTGTTTTGGTTTTGAAAAGTGGAAAGAATTTTTGTTTTAACCTTTAGTGTTTCCATGAGAAACCACATGTATAGTGTTATATGGGTTGATGGATGGTCAATGGAATAAATATATGAGTTTTGGGATAGATATGAGGAGGGTGCCGGTGTGTCCTGGAAACATTCTTGTGTGAGGCCCATGGGGTACCATTGGTGGGTATACAAACTACTGTACCATTTGTTTTCAAAGAAATGTTTTTAAAAGAAAACATAATGTCTTGATGACTAGTTTGGGATGCTGTGTCTTATGTTTTTTTTAAAGTGTTGTTGTGGGATGTTTTGAGTTCAAGAACCCATCTTTTTTGAACTGTGTTTGGAGCTTGTGTTTGGTCAGTAAGCAGGGTTCAAGGGCTCCTTAGTGGTCTCTTCTAGAAAAAATTTGGTAAGACTTTACGGTGGTTCCCCTCATCTGTTCAGTTCTAGTTTGTGGCATTTTTTGACCAATGGACCAGCTTAGTTGGTTCCTTGGATTCTCTCTTTGGATAAGGTATTCCCCCATTAAGGGTTAGTGCATGACTGAAGTGAAACTTGGTTAGTTTTTCCATTGGAATATCCTTTGGTTGATCAATATAAGGAATATTTTTTTTTCTCGAGCTTAGAAGATTGATTCTACACCTTTTCCTTTATTTGTTTTGTGGATCATCTTGTAGCGGGAGAGTGCTTGTGGAAGGTTGAAAGAGACCTTAGTTTCTTAAGATACCTAATTCGTCGAAGGTGAAAGTGGTCTGGGGTTGTTAGTGTGGATGAGTGTCTGGATGGTGTACAAGAGGGCCTATGGGTCTGTCGTAGACTCTATGAAGAAGGAGTTCACATTAAACCACCTGTGTAGGAAATCTGGTCATGAGAGGCTGTTGTGACCAGTTTCTGGAATTATGTGTTGTTTCAGGACATTGTATAAGGCCCCCCTTCCAGGTATTGTTTCTATCAGTTGCAATGGTCATGTTCGGTGATTCCTTGTGATTCTAGGTTCCCATTTGACTGTAATGGTGAAGGTCATGAAATCCTATGAGAGTCTCTATAATGTTAGGAGTATGTTTCAATTGAAAAAAACTTCAAAATCCTCTATTTTAGAGGAAGTTATTATATGCTTCCTTTCCTTCTATTGTTTCTCACCCAAAAAAACAAGGTGTGATGCATGTGAATATTCTAAGACCTTGTTTCAGGGAAATGTCATGTTAGGATAAGGTGAGTTTGGGATGTGTTATGTCTTGGTGAACTTGTCTAGGATTGTGGTGTAGTTGTTTGTAGAACCAGAAGAAGAAGTTATATTCAGGGGTTTCCAAATCCTAACTGTGGGGATAAAGATTCTTTAATCATTTGAGCTCTAGACATAGGTCTTAGAGAGAAGCTTCTGAGTAGTCAGGGAAATCCTCGAGTCATTAAAACCTTTGGTTTAATTCCTATCCTCAGTATGAAAGATGGGAATAGTTTAAACCTATGGTGTAATCATCTTGTTCCAGTTGTTATCGTTTGGTTGTATAGGTGTGAGGAACTCGTTTCCATGTTATAGCACGATTTCATACTTTCTCCCTTTATTTTCCTTCAAGTTTTTGGAGAAAAGTTTAAATTTTAGTCTATGCAGATTGAAGCGCACAGTTTACGCATGGTTAGTAGTAATCGTGCGCCAAACTAGGAAACCATGTGATAAGAGAAAGTAGCTACTGCACAATCTCCGCACGGTCGTGCACCTCAACCTATGTAACCGTGTGAAGATTCTCCTTTGGACATAATTTTACACAAAGTTAGTGCATGGTTTCCCAAACCGTGCGGATTAAACGTGTAGCTGTCCCAACTCTTTAAATTTTGGGGTCTTTCTGTTTTAGCCTCTGTTGGTCAGTTAAGATGGTTGGTTCCTTATGGTGGGGAGACCCACTACTAATTTCATTTATGTTCTTTTGGATATGTATAATGGAAGTATATGTCTTGTACCAGGGAGCCCATTTGGGCCTCACCCTGTAAGTGACTCGATCCTATCTCAAGAAAATTCAAGTTGTCTCTTATGGTGGGGAACCCATTTGTGTCTCCCCATACTAGTAACTTAGATTTTTCCTTGGTATTGTCTTGATGGTAGGTGGTCTCATTCGGATCTATCTAACTACCAACATCATTCTTGAGTGAATGTTGGGATTGTAGATCACCCAACAGTTTGGTTAAATCAAGGTAAGTGTAACCTTACTCTTTGTTGTTGTTCATTTGTGTAAATTGCTAGAATCTTGGTTGGATAGTGTTTTAGGAGTTTTATTTTGGGATAAAATCTGAATGTGCTCGATCATTTCAAGAAAGCATTTTATGTTTTGGTTCTTCGAGTTTTTCTTAATTGATTACTGGAGGTGTTTTGGCCTTTGGGGCCAGGTGAAGAAAGAAAAAAGAGTAAATCTTGGTTTCTAAGTTGGGTTAGGTTTTTTCTTTTTTATTTCTATGTCTTTACAGTGGTGTAAATATTTATTGTGGGGAGAATTTTCACAACTAGATTATCAATTCCCTGCTTTGGTTCAAATCCTCTTTCAGTTCTTAGCTTTCTCTTGGTTTCCGGGTGTTATGGGTTTGAAATTTTGGCATCTCTTGTGTTATTGATCTATAAACTTGGTATTGGGGGGTATTTTATGGTAATTGGGCTCCTATTTTTTTCAATGGTATGGTTTTAGGATTTGGTGTTTTGGAGTTGGTTTTGTGACACTACTAGTGGCACCACTTGTGGGGTAAGTTGTTGAGGTGGTTTGTACCCATGAGTTGGATGAGTCTTGGGGTGAAAAGGTGGTTTTATTTTTGTATTATTTCCCCATAATCTTGGCTTATATTGTCCAATTTTTTTCTCCATTGACCCTCTTGAAATTTTAATATAATGAATGGTTTTTGGGTGGCCAGAACAGGCCGCACGGTTAGGCCGCACGGTTTACTAAACCGTGCAGGAAAACCGTGCGGGGGTGTCTCAGTCATTAAAATATTTTTGAATTTACAACTTTTCCCTTCCATAATAAACCCAAATTCTCCCCATTATTACCAATTTTGGGACCTACCTTTATGGACAACCTCCAAGGTCGTTCCCCTCCCTTGGACCTCATCTTTAAAGGGAGAATTGATGGGGAAAACATCAAAATTATGAAATTAAGTCATTCTATCTTTGATTTCTTCCCTTTATTTAGGTTTTCTTCCACTATTTCTTAAATTTACTCTTGTCCAGTTGCTAGGGTTCATACCTAGGGTTCAACCAGTTATATTTTTGGTGAAATATTGTGGTATAGGTCTAGATTTATCTTCCTTGTGGTGCGACATTGGTGCAGTTGATGTTTCACACCAAGATTTGAGGGATTCGACACTTTCTGTTGGTGATTCCACGTGTAACCATTTTATGAAAAGTTTTATTTCTTGTTTTATTTAATTATCACGTTTCTAATCTATTGTGTGTGGTGAAAAAACTGTTTTTGATGGATTTGGTTAAGCGTTTAATTTTTTAGTTCTATTTTAGCTTGAAATTGGGTGATTTTTATGTGTGACTCTTGGGGCAATGTTTGGGTGTATTTTATAACATATGAAAGTGATTTATTAGTGTTGAAAGGGGATTCCAATTATGTTTTTTAATTCCTTATTTTCACATGGGCCTTGAAAGGGGGTTTTTGAATTTGTTTAAGGTGTAAAACCATGTTGTACTTCTTGAAAGTGATTTATGAAAATGTGTGTTTTTCATGTGTATCTTTTGTGGTATTATTTGAGTTATTTTTATAACACTTGGGGGTGGTTTAATAAATTTTTTTACTGCTGATTTTTTTTGGTTTTGTATTGGTAATATTTTGGTCTTGATTGAGGGTTTTTATATGGGTTTTGTGTGCAAACTGTGGTTATACCTCTTGGGGTTGTTTTATGAAAACTATGAATGTTTTATTTGGTTAAATAATATGGGAAAAAGGGTGTATATGTATTGTTTGGTGAGTGTGTTCACCTAATATGTGTTTTTAAAAGGTAAGGTGGTGATTTAAGATGCCAAACATTTTTATAATGTTTTATAAAGTGATGAAATGTTTTATCAAATGGAAAGAGAGGTGTGAAACATGGTGGTGGGCTATTTTGTGTGAGTGTGTTGTGAAAAATAAATTTTGTTGAAGATAGAAGTATTATGTGATATGTGAGTGGGATGTTATGTGAGTTGTACTACCTTGTAACGGTATTATAAATTTTTTTAAAGGATTTTTGGAAGTGTTAAAGAAATGTGAAAAGTGTGTGGGCTATTTTGTTGTGAGTGTGATATAAAAATGCATTTGAATGAAAAAGTGATTATGTAAATTGAGTGATATACATGTGGGCATGTTTTGTTAATGTGTCATGTGGAAGTGGTATTTTCATGTGAAAATTATATTTCATTTCTTGTTGAGTTTTTTTTAGCACAAGAGGGAAACCCGAGTATCTAGGTGGGTGGACATGTACTAGTATGCTAGTGATCCCATGGGGTTTGGCCTCAGTTTCACATAGAAAGATTTATGGTTACAAAACTAACTAGACTATGATGATGATGATGATTGGGGACCACTAGGTTATGGGTATGTTACTTACTAGTGGCTCATGCAGGAGAATATATATTGTGATGGTTACTCTCACCGAGATACGAGGTACATGGGACCCACAACTAGCTAGTGCCTAGGGATTATTTCCCATTTCTTGTGCTCATTACATGATTTATGTTTATCGCCGACATACAATATGGTTGGCTGGAAAATTCAGTAGCATTGGATTTTTTAAAATGTGTTGATTCTTTAAAATAACCCCCTTGAAAAACTGTTTTATTTAAAGTTGCATCCTTTAGAAATTTTAACAAGCATTTAATATTTACAAAACTTGCAATTAATTTTGTCTTAACATGTTTATCACATGGAATCTATTAGTGGTGGTATCCTACTGGGATTTGTTTCACACCCTACTTACACCTTTGGGTGTAAGTAAATATGGTTATTTTTGTCTTAGGTTTGGGTAAAACTTTTAGTGCCAGCAGTTCGAGATTCCAATGGTTATTCTTGGTGTAGTGTCGTGAAGATGGCTTGATGGTGGTTCCCTTTCCATGAAGAGGTTCTTGGGGATGTAAATTTTGGGTTTCATCTTTTGTTATATTCTTTGGGAGTTTTTTTAAATGATGTAATTCAATTCTGGTTTTTTGTAAAAGATGGTTTGTTTGGAAAAATCCAGATTTTTCATATTGAATTTGTTTGTTGTTTAATGTTTATAAACTCAAGAAAATCATTTACAAACTTCATTTTATGATACCCGAGAACTTGTGCCCACCCATGGGGATCAGGAATGCCCTTCGGGCGTTGCCACGGGTAGGGTCGGGTGCCGGTTTTGATGGTGACCGACCAGATCTGGTTCATGACAATGCCTTCCTATTATTATTGTTTAAAATCATTATTGTCGTTGATTATTTTGTGTTTTTATGAATTTTCTATTAGAATAACCTTTAATACCATAATAATCACATAAAATTGTAATTCAATCATTTGTGTGGAAAATTTCATATCAAAATGATTTTTCTTAGAAAATAGAGGGATTGCAGTAATGGTTGTTCTTGAAATTAGTTACTATGTGATTATTATAGTTGCAAGTAATTGATGGAAATTTGTTGTGGATATGTTTGTGTGGTTATGTGTTGATCATTATGGTGTTATTTCTATGGTTGTGATAAGATTTTTGGTAGTGGGTATGTATTGGTTAGCATGTGTTGGGGTAGAAGGGAAATATTGGTTACCATGTGTGGGGAAGTGGGAATGCATTGGTTATTATGGGATTCATTGTGGGATGGTTTTGTGGTGTTTAGTTGATATTGGATGGATATTTTTTATGGGTTTTACAATGGATGTTGTGTTAGATACCATGGGAGGAATAATAAGACGTGGTTGAGGATATAGCTTGTGCAATAGAGATGCATCTATCTTGGCATGTTTGGAAAGAGAGAAGGTGGAGGTTTTTGTGGGATGATGACATGGATAGTGGATGTTGGTTTATTTTTATAGTTTCCTAATAGTGGAAGAACATAACTGGTAATTATGAAATGGTAATAAGTAATGGCTAGAATTAATGTGGATATTTAATAGAAGTTATTTTTCATTAAATATAAAATTAAACGGCCTAGTGAACATAAATTGGTCATTTAGAGGTAAATATGGAAATGAACTAATGGTATGATTGATAGGTTTTTTTTGAATGTTTTTGGGGGAAATTTGTATAAGAAGTGTGGATGGTTGTGGTGTCATTTTTGGTAGTGGTGATGGTAGTGTGGTGATGTATGTGAGCCGTGGTAGTTCTATTTAGTTAAAAGTGTACTTGAATTTTCCTTGTGGTTTCTATTTTCACCCCACCCAAGTCATATACCCTTACTGAATCCCAACATGCTTTGGGTCCCAAGTGTTTTCCCTTATCATTGTGGTTGGAAATGGAATTAATGTCTAACTACTCCCTCTTCCCCACTCACCCATATAGGTGCAGCATGGGTTGTGATGGATTGAGGTATATTCGAATAGACTAACATAGTATATGGTGTACTGGTAGATCATATAGGGTATTATGTGATGATAGTTACATGGTATATTTTTAATCCCTACAGGGTTTGGATGAGGAGGTACATGGTGTCTTTGAAAACTCTACAAGGTATTGGTATTGTTGAGAAGATCTTCGATGGTGGGAGTTATGAATGGTTGGTGGAGGGAATGAGGTTAATGTCCTTTATGTTCACCATAATCTACTATACCAGATATTTGGTGGATGTATGTGACAAGACATATGGTATTGGATATGGGTTAATTAGGATAATATGGGTGAGGAATGTGGTATGGTTATGATATAAAATATGGTGTGTTACGGTATAGTTACAGAAGGAATTGGAAGCACATGAAATTTGAAGTGGGGAGTGAGAGGGACAAACCAATGGAGAAGTTATGGTGGGATAACTTCTTATTATATTATTTGATACTATTATACTATACTTGAATGTGATTTTTAGTGAGTGGTCCTTGTTGAGGCAGGGTGGTAGTTGACATGCTATGTGCTTGTTGGTTATATTATTTATTCATCGATGAATTAGTATGCTAATTCCACATTTACATGAGAGATATTGGGTATGATCTTACCAAGTATACATTTTATTACCACCCATATATATATAAACTATTTTTAGGTTTCCCGAGCAAGTTTAGTGATCGAGCTGGATAATTATAGCTTTGATCTCGGGATTGGATGTGGAGTTACTGCCTTGGAAATTATTCGGTATTTTGTTTTAGAGGCCTAAATTTTTCTAAAAAATTCACACATTATGAGATTATTATAGCTCTTGGTTTATTTATATCATGGTGTTGATCAGTGATTTTTTTATTCTTGGGATATATAAGTGAAATGCCTCCAATTTTCATGTTTTATACCCTTGATACTAGTTGCCAACCCAGGGCCTACTGGAGGTGGGCCTCAATGACCACTCTCTTCTTAACTATAGACACATGAGGGGTTCCCAGTTGGGGTAGTTCCTAAAAACAATTTTCTATGAAACTCCCTTTTATAATGGATTGATACTTGAAATCATGTAACTAATTTCAATGTGAGATTTAGATTCATTTTTCCTATAATTGGAATAATAATATTTTTTTATTAAAAAAACATGATTAATAATAGAAGATTAATTTTAATATATTAGTAATGAAAATAATTAATCAAAATACATTTATAACGAGTTATTTAATTATAAATATTATATTAATAATTATGTATAATAAAAATAATATTATAATTTTTAATAATTTTTAATTAATTAAATAATAATAATAATTAATAATGTAACTAGTAATAACTAATAATTAATAACATAATAATTAATATTTAGTTAGTAATAATTAATAATAATCAATAATACAATAATTATAAATTAAAAATAATAATTAATAATCTAAATAATAATAATTTTAAAAATAGTAATAATAATTTAATTATTTTTAACTTCATTATTGTTAAAAATAAATCTCTAGCTAGTTATTATTAATTGCAATAATATAACTTTTAAGAACTTCAAATTTGTATCTCTAACAATCCAAATGGCTCAATCATTGGTTGTCTAATGGACTATAGTTTCCACCTATCTTGGAAAACCTATCTATTAATACTACCCTTGATAATATATAATAGGTTAATGGTCTTCTTGGCATACCAAAAATCCAATGGTATGACTTTACAACTGCTGAAAAACCTTTTTAGTTCCCAACTATATTAGAAAATTTTAATTCATTAATGTATTAGATATTCTAGGTGGGAAATGAAAGCATCTCACCTAAATGGGTGACCTCTTTCATCCAGAATTGCATTCCCCCTTTCAGGTAGTTGCATATCTAGAAAATCTAAAACAATGTCTTACCACTGGATGAAAAATTAATTATTGTAGGTATTTTATGTTTCGTTTTATTCATATCCTTTTCCATATCATTGTTTTATTTAAATTATGTTTTTACTGTTAAAATATGTCTCTAATTGGTTAATTATTATATTATGGGTAAATTTTAAGTAAATTATAAAGTTAATGAATTTTATGTTTGATTTATGTTTTTATGTTTAAATTATAATTTTTTTCCAACACATAGTTAATTATTTAGTTTTTTAGTGTCTTTAAAAATGTTAAATTTTTAGTTTCATTATTTATTGTTGGGTTTTAATAATTTAATTTTTATATTTACTTGTTTTTTAATTTATTAGTTAATTGAAAATTTTATTTTATTGAATTTATTGATTTAAAAAATTTTAACTTTAATTTACAATTTAATAGCTTTGTATTATTTATTTATTTATTAATTAATTACTTATTTAAATTCTAATTTATGGTTTTCAAAAGATGAATTATCATTGGTTTTGAATTTTGTATCCTAGATAAACAATGCAGTCATATTTTCAAGCTCTGAAATTCATGTAGCCAATTACTACCCACCTTCACGTTTCCAAATTCTACATCTTAGAAACTTAACCAAATAGCATCATCATTATTGTATCCAATTTACCACATAGAAGAATGGTTATTATCCTATGTATCTAACTCTTATAAGAAACTACATATCCAGTTACATTCACATATCCAATTAATTAGACGCATGAGTTGAATATGAGGATGTGATGAGTTGCAATCTCCAAAAATTAAGAATCAAAACACCATAACTATTTTGTTTTTTTGGATCTATGGTCAGACATGAGCTCTATTAAAGAAGTCATCATGACCAAATAAAGTTTTATGATTTCCAAGATTTTTCTCGAATCTGACTGAAACATCAATTTTTTGAATAACTTAAACCATGGTTGAGTTTGGTTGTTTGATAATAAGGGTTTATAGATTTTTTTGGAATAAATCTTGATGAATTTAAGATTATGTTGTATGAAGTTTTTTGTTTTTAATTATTAAATCCAATCTGCATAACCTCCTTCATTTTTTGGAGATGTTGACATGGTTCCAAACTTAAGAGGAAGAGCTAATCTAGTGATGAACTTCAATTGATGGAGCCGTTTCTTTAAGAGAGTACAGAGCTCAAATTTTTACAAATAAATACCCTATGGATGAAGGTGATCCAAGTAAGTCTGATGGTTCCAATCTCTGTCTATGTTTGAAGAATATGGTCAGTCTTTTTTCTCTTACTAAGGTTGTGATTTTGACGATGCCGTTTGTAGAAGGTTTCCTGAGTTTGGCCGATGATGAACTGTACATAAGTTTCATGATTACTTGTCATTTTTTTATTTCTTGATGAGGTTGGTGGTTGATGTCTCCATTTTGGGTTGAATTAGGATGATTATTTTGACCAAAAATTTGATTCAGAACTAATTTCCGAGCTATGTGAGTGAGATGTTTTATTTCAAAACTGATTGAAGGGGATGTTGAGTTTGTGTTTGTAGGGTAGATTTTAGAATATGATGATAATTTTCATTTCTTGATCAATTAATTTTAGTATCGAAGATGCGATTACAATAGATGATTGAAAAAATGTCATAATGAAATTGTTACATTGCCTCCTGAAGTCAAATGACCTGGTTCGGTAATGTTTATCATGAGTCAAAGCTTCAACTTTTTAATTTGAATTATGGACCAAGTATTGATGAATTTTTGGAAATTTCTAGTCTAGAGAAATATTAAATTTTATTATTTCTAATTTGTGGAGTTTTTCATGCACAATCACATATAAGAATCAAAAAATATTTTAAGATACAGGATCTGAGAAAAAAATAATAAATTGTCTCTAGGGGCTGACTAACACACATTAATCAAAATATAGAAAAAGAAAAATAATTTTAAAACAAAATTCAAAAGTGAAAATAAAATAAAATAAAAATAATAAATGATTTTTGGTTAGATAATTTATTACTCACATGAAAGTGGGTTAAGTTTCTTGGTGAATTTTAATAAAGATATAACACCAGTGACTTAAGGATAGATAATTAATTATCTCGGGTGACTATCATGGAAAAAAAGTGGTGTTGGGAGGCTATGACCCTGGATTTTAAAAAAGTAGGCACTCTTGAATAAATTAGTGAGTAATTATGGATATTTAGGGGGTTTAGAGATAGAATATAGTGTGAGGTGAAAAAAATGAAAAATTAGTTGAAGCTCAGGATAGAGAAGAAATAGACTTCAATAAAAAATATTTCTTTGTATTTTATTTCTTCTTCTGTTTTTTAACCTTTGTGATTTATTTCTAGAAATTAATTATTGTTGTTAGTATAATTATGTGTAAATAATTTTTTAGGAGTATTGAATAATAATGAATTGAATATTGAGCACATTCATGATAAGTTAAATTCTTTGAGGTCTCTGTTCTCTATTATTTTATTCCTTACCTACTTCTTCCTTCTATAGAGATGCATCAATGTTTGAAGTTAGAGTTGAATCTTTTGAGGTAGTTGAAAATTAGTTCATTATTAACTTTAGATAGATATATTGGAGTAATTATTTTTGGAAGTTTACACTGTTTCATCATCATATAGTGTACTTTTTTTCAATTCTTCTTGAGCGTCATTTCTACCCTACTTCAAAAAATGATAGTTAAAGATTTGTATATTATTAAGCCTCAATAACTTCAACCAAAGTACTTCAATTATAAAAGGTTAAAGTTATTAATTCTTAAAGAATAAGTTTATTTTTTATCAAGTGATCGATACATATATAGACCCTTGGGATAATCATTGGGGAAAAAATATTTTTCATGACCTTAAACACCTTTGAGAATGATTATATGCATGAAAGTGATATTTTTAACCAATTTGGACTATCCAATATCTACTAAAATCATATTATTTTCCCTTCTACCATCAGTTTTACTTCTCAATATCCCTACTTCATCAAAACATCTACAATCACATCATTTTATATTTTCTATTACATTATTTCTCATAATTTTATTTTTGTTTTGTTTTGTTATTTGTTTTTTGTTTGATTGGTCACTCAATTAATCATTCTCTATGGTTCTCCACATTCTCAGAATAGTACTAGTTGTTAGTATTTTTATGAATAATTAATTATTCAAAAGTTAAATGTATTTTTTTACAATTTTTTTCACCATTTTCAGGGAAGGATCGTGGGACCAAATAAATATGTTTTCTAAGAATCATATAAAAGTCTAAAAAACTACTTGAACTACATTTGTGTGTACTTTTTTTTTAATTTTTTAAACCTAATTTCATATTCACAAAAAATAAGATTATAAATATCAACTTGAATCACTTATAAATGAGATAGATTTATATTTTTATTCCCTTAATAAAATGAAAAAAATTGAAATGGAAATCAAAATCTAGAAATTCAAAGTGCTGTAGTGGAAAATAAAAATATGGTTTCACCTCAACCTAGGAATGAGAATATTGAGAGGCCTAGGCTTAGATATTTAAAATACCTATAGTTTCAAGTAATCCCTTATGTATATGGATAAAACCTAGGTTTGGGAACTATTAAATGAAACTATCATACCTATTAATGTTACCTTACTTTAATGGAAATCTCATTGAGGATTACTTATAGTTCATTAGATATTTTTATAGCACAATTAAAAAATTCCTTTTCATGGGATTTGTGAGGAGAAACTTTGTTTTAGATTATTACTATTATGTTTGAAGATTATGTCCTGAATTTGGTTCCAGAACTTAGATGATAAAATATTTGAATCTTGCAACCATCAATTCCAGTATTTTGTAGGAAAATTTTATTCTAGGAATGTAGCTACTGAGGTAAGGAATAAAATTATGGGATTTTTTTAGGATGAGGGAGATATATTTCATGATACATGGGATATATATATATATAGGTATTATTAGGAAATTTCCCAACCATTATCTCACTCCCCATATTTTAATGGAATTTTTTTATAATGGTCTCACTCCATACCACCAGAATGTAGTTGACGGTTTTTTGGTGGTAATTTTTATGATCAAACACTTTAGGAGTTGGAGGAAATATTTTATAAAATGGATCAAAAATCTCAACATAATAGAACTAGGAAAAGAACCACCCATAGGAGTAAAAACACTCTCAGGTTGTTGCAGTTAATGATAACACACTTCAAGAGAAATGATGACATTGAAACATGCTTGGCCATATTAGGAGCTGCTATTCAAAATTTGATTTACCCACACATCAGGATGTGAGTTCTTAGTTTTTAGACTATAGATCTATAAATCAGGGTAAAATGATCTATTTTTAAATTATTATAATCAAGTTTATAAGAATCACCCAAAATTTTATTGGAAAGAGAAAAGAGTTTTAAGACCCGATACTACAATTGGATTACAACCCCAATCTAGATCTCAGTTCCAAAGTTTCAATCAACCCAAGTCTTTAAATTCTCAAGGAGAGTTAAATGGTTTAATGTAGTAAATGTTATGTGAAATTAGTTTCATAAAAAATATATATATTTAAAAATCTATAATCTTGAGGTATAATTAGGCCAAATTTATAGAGATTTAGGATATAGGAATAAGGGGAAGTTACCAAATATAATAGAGGAGAGTACCTAAGAAAATTTAAAGAGTTTCACTAATCTATCTATTATGAAAACGCAATAATAAGTTAGTAAATATACTAGGTAATTTGAGCCTTATGTTTTTGATGGACCTGAAATTGATAATTTGGAAAACACCAAAATAGGAAATATAAACAATGATATCTAACATGAAAACCTGATGATTACTCATATAAAAAAGTATAAGAACATAGGAAAATGAAATGGGAAGAAATAAATAAGGTAAATAATAAAGAGAGGTATGAGGATGAGGATAATGAACAACCTGTTTTGAAAAATTATGCCCCTTTCATACATTTTTCAGATAGGCACAAAAAAAACAATAAACCTGATAAATTGAAGTTTATTCAATTAATTATGAGTCTTGATGTTAATATTCCTTTTTTGGAAGTATTGAATAATATACCATCAGATTTTAAATTTTGTAATATATGTTTATCTAATAAGAGGGATTGGGGTGAGGTTCAACAATAAATCTTAAAGAGGAGTAGAATGAGACTGTTCAAAAGAATATTCTTACCAAAATGAAATACCTAGATAGTTTTTTAATTTATAATATAATTTTTGGGATTAATGATATTAGGTGTTTTTGAGACTTAGGTGTAAGTAGAAACCATATTTGAAACACCTTACTAAAAAATTTGGGTATTATAGATTTGAATCCGACTTCCGTTTCTCTATATCTTGGTAACGAGTCACTTTCCTATACTTATGGGATGGTGGATGTAATTTTAATTGATTTAAGAAAACTATATTTTCCCACATAATTCCTTATACTTTAAAAAAGTGCGATAAAAATATTCCAATAATTTTAAGTAGACCATTTTTACCCATATCTAGGGATGTTATTGATGTTTCTAGGGGAAAAGTTACCCATCAAGCTCGTGAGGATCAAGAGGAATTAATTTTTTTAAATATTCAAATATTATAGGGATATTTAAGTAGATTTATGTTTATGATTAAGTTTTTAGAGATGAATTTATAAGGGAAAATTACCATTCTTTTGAATATTTGATTGGTGAGACTATTTAAGAAAATTTTGAATAATTTTTTTTTTGAATCTGAGTCCACACATGAGCTAGAATGGTTGGGGAGAATTGAGAAACAAATTAAGAAATATATTTCTCAATACCATGAAGTTGTCCTTAACAAAATATGTTTTCTTTATTATAGTGTTTCTCAACCTTCTCATTAAAATTTATGGCTCTCCCATATGCCCGACCTTCATTATACTTCTTGTACTTTAGTACTTAAGAAGTGTGAGTTTATTTATGGTGTTTATTATAATAAAAATGAAATATATAAATCTAAGGTCAAGTATGAAGTCAATTTAATTCATCTTGGGGTTGAAGATAAGTTTTTACAATCCATTTAGAGTGAGTTTGATGATTTTTTTGAAATTTTACCCAAAAACAAGTTTTGTACCTACTTCTTTTCATTATTTTTAAGACGAATTTTATATCTATTACATTGAGAAGTTATTATATATTACTAAGGAATATTACCATACTAAAACCAAGTATGTTGTTTTTTTGAATCATCTTGAGGTTATTAGTGAGTAGGTTTCAACAACAGTAACATCTTTTTTATAAAACTGTGAATATATTTAGTGTTGGGAAGAGTGTGGGTGATAAAGTGAGTAGTGAGGTTGGTAATTTTGTTAATGGTTATAAGATTTATTATTCTTTAAATTTTTATTTGAATAAAAATTTATATCTTGAAGCTAATGGTGGAAGGAGAATTATTCTTACAACCTTTTAGTTTTTTGGGATAATTTTTCAGGCAATTGAATTACTTGAAGTCTTGAGTGGGCTCATTAAAATTATCAAACACAATACTGATGCATCAATTAATAATAAATCATACCTATTGAATTATCATATAAAGAAAAAATTAGGGGGTAAATATTTGTCAAAGGATTTAAATTTAGTTTTATATATAATGCAACCTAGGATTTTATAAGCCTTTACTTTTTCCCATATTTGTTTGAATAAATTCCTGATGCTCGGCTACATGCTGCTCCACATTTTTACTATAAACTTACACTTTAAACTTGGACTTATTTTGATGACTCTACAAGATTGGATTTAATTATTTTCCTTTATTTTATTTTTATACTTATTAGGAAGAGGTCAGGTGTGAATCAATGTTGAAGAATCAACTGTTTTGATAAAATCGGATAACAATTCTCTAAATCTTCTCTATGGTTTTGTTTTGATTAAATTTTTAATTCTGGAGTTTAATGATTGACCTTATAATTTTTTAGAAGATTAATTTTTGGGTATCAAAGGTACTTACTAAAGTGCAGAAAGGGGAGGTTTCTCATAATGAAATTAAAGTGTTAAAGCTCTATTCAAGGGGATTTTTAGTTCAAATTCAGTTACTTTGGTTATGTTTAAACTCAAAAATATTCTTGATATTATTTTTAAAAAATCATGTAAAATTGATTTTAAAATGGTGGAATGCATGATGAAATAATCTAATTAAATTTTCTTGTTTCTTATACCTTTTTTACTTCCTTTTTGTGATGAACTTTTATCATGAATTCTAATTTTAATGTTATTGAAAATCATTGTCGGACTTCAAATGTTTACATGAAACTTCTTTGAAATTATATACTAGTGTGCTTTCTTTGCTAATTAGTAACCAATAGGTATTATTTTACATGATATGAATTTTTATAGTTGTTTTTATTATGTGGAATAATAATTTTTGAGTAGACTTGTGACCCTCAAACATTCTTTTCATAGTTGATTTGAAAAATCATTTATAACTTACACTTTTTAAATCGTTTTTCCCACTTTAAGATTCAAAAATGGTGAAATTGTTGGGTTTAAAGTGTGGGGGAGGGATTTAATTTGATTTATACTATAATTAATTTAGTACCCATAAAAAAACTCGATTTTTTTTGAAATTATGAGTTTTTATTCATCAATTATACATTTTGAGTGGGTGATAATTTTATTAAAATTAAAGGTTGTGATGCAACTTTGAAGAGATTAATCTTTATTAACTTATGGATTTAATTGGATAAATAATTTTTATTTACTTATTAAAAAAATGGATTTCAGTAAAAAATTGAGAGAATGTTATACAATAATAATTTATTTGTAACTTTTAATTATAATTTAACTCATAAGATATGCATCAAAATTGACCATGAAATGAAAATCCTAGTGTAGGTTGAACTAATTACTTTATTCATTTCATTATATATTCATTATATTTTGGATGGGTTATCTTTTCCACTAATAAACTATTACTCCACCCCATTCAATAGTGTGTTTATTTATTATGAGTTCTTAAATTATGTGAGTCTGTTATCCTAAAGGTAAAAAGAAGTTTGAAATTTCAGTTGTATGAAAATTGATGTTTATTAAATTCTCTTTAAAATTTTCAATTTTAAACATTTCTTTAAAATAGTAACTGACTTTTCAATGAAGAAATTTAATTTAAGAATGTATTCAAATTTTCAAATTGAAAAAATCCATGAGGGAAAATAAATTTAAAAATCAATTCTTAATGGAATTTAAATTATTCCATTTTGATATTTATTTCAAACCGTTGAGTTTGACTAAAAGTTTCCTTGTTGACATGAAATGACTTAAGTGTGTGAGAATTTGATGTGGAATTTAATTCATATCTTTTTCCACATCACTTTTTTAGTTTAATTTATTTTTTTAATGTTTAAATATGTCTCTAATTGGTTAATTATTTTGATGTGGGTAATTTTTATGTAAATTGTTAAATTAATGAATTTTATGTTTAATTAATATTTTTATATTAAAATTATATTTTTTCCACTTTTTATTTTTTTATTTAATTTTAAAGTTTCTTTTAAAATATTAAATTTTTAGAGTCATTGTCTATTTTTATGTTTTAATAACTTAGTTTCTTCATTTACCTGTTTTGGTTTTTAATTAATTATTTAATTGAAGTTAAATTTAATATTTAATAAAATAAATTTAATGATTTAATAATTTGTAACATTAATTTAAAATTTAATACTTTTGTTATTTTTTATTCGTATGTTTAATTAATTAAGTAATTATTGAAATAGAAATTTACAGTTTTCAATAGTTTATTTTTCATTAGTTTTGAATTTTTTGTCCATGAGAAACTATGAAGTCATATTTTCATGCTACAGAATTAATGTTTCCAATTTGTACCCACCTTCACATATACAAATTTTTATGCACAAATACCAAGTGAAATAGCACCAACATTCACATATCCAATTTACTATATAGAATAATTGTGTGCATTCAGATTAATGATTCTTATATGGAAACACACTTTCAATTGGATTCATATATCCAATTAATTGTGTATATTAATCGAAGCTGAGGATGATCCAAGTCACGATTTTTGAAACTGAAGAATCATGATACCAAAATTGTTGGTTTTTTTTCATATCTAAAATCGAACATGAGATCCGTTGAAGAATTAATCATAGTTGAAGAAAGTGTTATACTTTACAATATCATTCCTGAATACAACAAAGGCATTGAGTTTTTAAATAATAAAAACTATGGTTGAGTTTAGGTTTTTGAGAATAAGGTTTTTTAGATTTTGTTCAGAAAAAATATTGCAGAATGGAATTCTATGTTGGATGAAGTTTCATGTTTTCCATTATTTAATAAAATATTCCAAACTTCCTTCATCTATTAAGGATTAAGAAATTGTTCCAAACTCGAGAGAAAGAGCTGATATAGTGATGAAATCCAATTACTGGTTCCATTCGTTCAATTGATTCCCTAGCTTAGATTTTTCCAAATAAATCCCTTGTGGATGAAGGTGATCCAACTGAATTCGATGAAGCTAATTTTGATATATATATAAAGATGATGGCTGTCCTATTTTCTCTGACTAAGGATATGATTTTGGATGATGGCTGTCCTATTTTCTATGACTGAGGATATGATTTCTAGGACACTTCTTGAAGGTGGCCTATTGAGTTTGGATGATGATGATTTGTAAATGAGTCTTGATACACCTTATTATTTTTTTTCTTTTCAATTTAGGCAAGTGGTCGATTTCTATATTTTTGGTTAAATTGATAAGATGTTTTTGACCTAAAATTTGGTTCAAATATGCTTTCTAATCTATATAAGTTTGAGGTTTTTCTTAAAAACTGATCAAATGGGATGAAAAGTGTGTGTTTACAGGGTCAATTTTGGAATATGATGGGAATTTTAATTTCTTGATTGATGCAGTTTTAGTGTTGAAGATGTGAGTACACCAGGTGCTTAAAAAACGTCCTAATGAATTTTTTTCACTTCCTCCTGAAGTAAAATGATCTAGTTTAGTGTATTTTGTCTGATGTCAATGCTTCAAGCTTCCAATTTGAGTTCTGGAATGATGGGTGTATATTGTTTTGGAAATTTTGGATCCAACGAAAGGTTAAAATTAATTTTTTCCACTTGGGGGAGTTTTTCATGCATGATTTCAAATAAAAAAACAAAAATATTTGAATATAATGGATCTAAGAAAAAATAATAAGTTGGAACTTGGGGAAGACTGCTGCACAATAATAAAAATTCTAGAAAGGAAAAATAGTTTTAAGACAAAAGTAAAAAGTTAAGAAAAATAAAATAAAAATAATAAATTATTGTTTTTTAGATAATTTATTACTCACATGAAAGTGGGTGAAGTTTTTGGTAAATTTTACTAAATATATAACACCAGTGACTCAAGGATAGATAATTAATTATCTTGGGTGAGTATCATTGAAGGAAAGTGGTGTTGAGAGGCTTTGACCCTGGATTTTAAAAAGAAGAGGAACTCTAGAATAAATTAGGGAGTAATTTTGGAAATTTAGGGGGGTGTGGAGGTATAATATAGATTTATATGAACAAAAATGAAAAATTAGTGTAATCTTAGGATAGAGAAGAATCAACTTCAACAGAAAATATTTCTCTATATTTTCTTGCTTCTTATATTTTTTAACCTTTTCAATTTATTTCTTGAAATCAATTTTAGTTATTAATATGATTATGTGTAACTACTTTTTTTAGGTGTATTTAAATATAATTAATTGAATCTTGAGAACGTTCATGCTAAGTTAAATTCTTCTAGGTTTGTTTTCTTTCTTCTATTATTCTCTACCTACTTTTTCCTTCTATAGCGATGAACCAATGAATGAAGTTAGATTTGAATCTTTTCAGATGGTTGAAAATTATTTCCTGATTTAATTTAAATTGACATATTAGAGTAAGTATTTTTGGAAGTTTGTAGTGTGTCATCAAGATCTAGTGTACTTTTTTTAATTCTTCTTGAGATTCATTTCTACCCGAATTGAAAAACTGATAGTTGAAGAGTTGGAAATTATGAAGCCACAGTAATGTCCACCAAAGTACTACAATTATAAAAAATTTAAGTTATTACTTATTAAATAATAATTTTCTTTTATATCAAGTGATCTATATATATATAGAACCTTGGGATCATTATTGAGAAAAATATATTTTTCATGACCTTAGGCACCTTTGAGAATGATTCTTTGCATGAAAAGTGATATTTTTAACCAATTTAGTCCATCAAATTTCTCCAAAATTCATATCATTTTCCATTTTCCCATAAATTTTACTTCTCAATATCCCTTATCCATCAAAACATCTCCTATTACATCATTTCATCTTTTCTATTGTATTATTTCACCTCATTTTTTTTTTGTTTTGTTATTTTTTTTGTTTGATTGATCACTGAACTAAGCATTCTCAATGGTTCAAAACCTTATCATTATTGTACTAATTGTTAGTAGTTTTATAAATAAATAATTTTTCAAAATTTCACTGAAATTTGTGCCAATTTTTTTCACCATTTCCACAGAAGGTACGTGGGACCAACAAAAAAAAAATTAAAAAATTAATATGTTTTGAAAAATCTTAAAAATGATTGAACATCTGCTTGAACTTCATTTGTGTGTATTTTTTCTAAACATTATATACCTAATTTAATATTTACACAAATAAAGATTATAAATATGAAATTTAACCACTTATACATGAGATAAATTTATATTTTTATTCCCTTAAGAAAATGAACAAAGTTGAAATGGAAATCAAAATATGGAAATTTAGAGAGTTTTAGTGGAAAATAAAAATATAGTTGCACCTCAACCTAGGAATGATATTATTGAGAGGCCTTAGATTAGATATTTTAAAATACCTATATTTTAAATTAATTTCTCATGTATATGGATAAAACCTTGGTTTGGGAACTATGAAATGAAACAATCGTACCTCTCAATGTTACCCTCCTTTAATGGAAAGCTCAGTAGGGATTCTTTATAGTTCATTAGATATTTTATAGAAAAATTCAAAAAATTCCTTTGCATGGGATTTTTGAGGAGGAACTTTGGTTGAGATTATTTCCATTATATTTGAAGAGTAAGCCCTGAATTTGGTTCTATCACTTAGATGAGAAAATACTTGTAACATGGGACCGACTATTCCAGTCTTTTGTAAGAAAATTTTATTCTTGGAATATGGATACTAAGATGAGGAATAAAATCATAGTATTTGTTCATGATTAAGGATATATATTTCATGAAACATGGTATATATATAGATGTATACTTAGAAAATTTTCCTACCATTATCTCACTCCCCATATTTAATAGATTTTTTTTATAATGTCCTCAGACCATACCACCAGAATGTAGTTGATAGTTTTTTATAAAATGGATAAAAACTCTAAAAAAATAGCACTAATAAAAGAACCACCCATAAGAGTGAAAAACAATCTCAGTCCGTTTCATTAAATAATAACACACTTAGATATAAATTATGACATTGCAACATGCTTGTCCATATTAGGAGATTCTACTCAAAATTTAATTTACCCATACACCAAGATGAGAGTCGTTAGTTTTTGGACTACAGATATAAAAATAAGGGTAACAATGATCCATTTTCCAATTATTATAATCAAGTTTATAAGAATCCCCCAAACTTGTATTGGAGATAGAAAAGAGTTTTAAGTCTCGCTACTACAATTTGATTCCATCCATAATATAGAACCTATTTTAATTTTTTTATTCACGATGAGTCTCTAAATTCTCAAGGGGAGTTAAAGGGTTTAATTTAGTAATTCTTAGGTTATATTGGTTCCCCAAAAAATATATATATTTAAAAATCCATAATATTGAGCTATAATTCTGCCAAATTTCTAGAGATTTAGGATCTAGGGATAAATGGAAGTTACCATACATAATAGTGGTGAATCCCTTGGAAAATTTTGTTTTAATACCATATCTAATATGAAAACTCAAGAACAAGTTAGTAAATATCTTGGGTAATTTGAGCCTTATGTTTTTGATGAACCTAAAATTGATAATTTGGAAAACACTAAAACGAGAAATTTGGACAACAATGTATAACATGAAAACAAGATGATTCCTCATATGAAAAATCATAAGAACATTTTAAAATGAAATGGGAAGCAATAAATTAGAGAAATAACAAAGTGATGTATGAGGATGAGGAAAATGAACAACCTGTTTTGAAAAATTATACCCCTTTCATACATTTTACTCATAGGATAAAAATGAACGATAATATTTATCACTTGAAGTTTATTCAATAAATTATGAGTTTTAATGTTAATATTCCTTTTTTTTATCTTTGAAAAACATCACATCATATTTTAAATTCGATAACATATTCTTATCTAATAAGAGGTATTAAGGTGATGTTCAACAACAAATTTTAATGAGGAGTGCAGTGAGATTATTTAAAAGAATATTCTTCACAAACTGAAGGACCAAAATAGTTTCTTAATTTCTTATATAATTGTGGGGATTAAGGATATTAGGTTCATTTGAGACTTTGGTGTAAGCATCAACCTTATTCCATACACCTTACTAAAAAATTTAGGTATTAAGGATTTAAAATTGACTTTAGTTTCTCTATAGCTAGCAAGCGAGTCAGTTTTTTATCCTAATGAGACGGTGGATGACCTATTAATTGATTTAAGAAAACGATATTTTCCCACATAATTCCTTATACTTGAAACCGAGTGTGATAAAAAAGTTTTAGTAATTTTAGGTAGACCATTTTTAGCCACATCTAGGGATGCTATTGATGTTTCTAAGGGAAAAGTGACCCTTTAAGCTAGTGAGGATAAAGAAGAATTCTATTTTTTTAAATATTACCATATTATGGTGATATGTAAGTTTATTTATGTTTATGATGAAGTGTTTAGATATTAATTTAGAAGGTAAAATTACTATCCGTTTTAAGATTTGATCAGAGAGAATGTTAAAGAAAATTTTGAAGAAAAGTTTGTTGAATTTGAGTCTACACTTGAGTTGGAAAGGTTGGGGAGAATTTAAAACCAAATAAGGAAATATATTTCTCAATACTATGAAGTTGTCCATCATAAAATATGTTTTCATTATTATAGTGTTTCTCAAAATTCTCATTAAAGTTTACATCGTTCCCATATTCCTGACCTTGATTCCACTTCTTATACTTTAGTACTTCAGAAGTGTGAGCTTATTTATGGTGTTTCTTATATTAAAAATTAAATTTATAAACCTAAGGTTGATTATGAAGTCAATTTTATTCATATTGGGGTTGAAGATAAATTTCCCCAATCCTTTGAGAGTGAGTTAGATGAGTTTTTTGATATTTTACTAGAAAACAAGTCTGTACCTACTTCTTTTCTTTATTTGGATGATGAATTTTCTATCCCTGAAACTGGGAATTTATTAGATAATCCTAAGGACTATTCCCCTAATACACCCAATGATTTTATTTTTTTGAATCATGTTGAGGTTCTTAGTGAGTAGGTTTCAACAAAAGTGGCATATTTTTATAAAAATAAGAATATATTTAGTGTTTGGAAGAGTGTAGGTGAGATAGTGAGTAGTGAGGTTTGTAATTTTGGTCATTGTTATTAGATTTATTATACTTTACAACATTATTTGAATAAAAATTTAGGTCTTTAAGCTAATGGTGGAAGGATAATTATTCTTATAACCTTTTAGTTTGTTGGGATAATTTTTCAAGCATCTGAATTACTTGAAGTCTTGAGTGAACTCACTAAAATTTTCAAATAAAATACTGATGCCTCAACTAAAAATAAACAATACCAATTAAATTATCATATATAGAACACATTAGGAAGTGAATTATGGATTCTGACTTTAAATTTAGTGCTATATATGTGGAAACCCATGATTTTATAAGACTTTACTTTTTCCCTCTTTATTTGAATAAATTTCTACCTCTCGGCTTCGTACTGCTCACCATTTTTACACTAAACTTATGATTTATACTTGGACTTATTTTTAAAACTCTATAAAATTGGATTTAATTATTTCCCATTATTTCCTTTTATTTTTACTTCTTACTAAGAAGTTTGGTGTGAATTAATGTTGAAGAAGAAACTTTTTTGATAAAATTGGATAAACATTTCCTAACTATTCTCTATGGTTTTTTTGATTAAATTTTTAATTCTGGAGTTTAATGATTGACCTCCTCATTTTTTAAAAGATTATTTTTTGTCTATCAAAGGGACTTGCTCAAATGTAGGGGGGGATCTCATTATGAAATTAAAGTTTTAAAGGTCTATTTTAGGGTAGTTTTAGTTCAATTTCTATTACTTTAGTTATATTTAAATTTAAAAATATTTTTGATATTTTTGTTAAAAATCTTGTTAAACTGATTTTAAAATGGTGGAATGCATGATGAAATAATCTTGTTAAATATTATTTCTTCTTCTACCTTTTTTACTGTCTTTTTTTTGTTGAAATTTTAACATGCATTCATATTCTAATTTTTTATTAGAAATCATTGTCAGACATAAAATGTTTACATACATCTTCTCTAAAATTATCTACTAGTGTGATTGATTTGTTAAGAAGTAACCAATAGGTATTATTATGCATGCTGTGAATTTTATAGTTGTTTTTATTATATGAGACAATAATTTCTGAGCAGAATTGTGACCCTCAAACATTCTTTTCATAGTTGATTTTCAAAATCTTTTAGAACTTACACTATTTAAATTGTTTCTTCCCACTTTAAGATTCAACAATGGGGAAATTTTTGGGTTTTAAGTGTGTGGGAGGGGTAGAATTTGAGTTATACTATAATTCATTTAGTAATAATAAAAAACCCCCAATTGTTTTTGAAATTATATGTTTTTTAGAATCATTTATATATTTTTAGTGGGTGATAATTTTTCTTAAAATTAAAGGTTGTAATGAAACTTTGAATAGATTAATCTTTTTTACCTTATAGATTTAATTTAGTAAATAATTTTTATTTCCCTCTTGAAAAAAATGGATTTTAGTAAAACATTGATAGAATGTTATAAAATAATAATTTATTTTGAACTTTTAATTATAATTTAACTCAAAATACATGCATCCAAAATGACTATGAAATAAAAATCCTAGTCTAGGTTACACTCATTCCTTTGTTCATTTCATTATCTATTCATTATATTTTGGATTTGTTATTTATTACACCAATAAGTTATCACTCCACCCATTCAAAAATGTGTCTATTTATTATGATTTATTAAATTATATGAGTCCGTTCTCCTAAAGGTAAAAAGATTCTTGAACTTTAATTTGTATGAAAATTGTTGTTTTTTAAATTCTCTTTAAATTTTTTAATTTTAAACATTTTTATTAAAATAATAACTGAATTTTCGTTGAATGAATTTAATATATGATGGTAATAAAATTTTAACTTGTAAAAATATATGAGATAAAATCATTGTGAAAATCAATTCTTAATGTAATTTCAATTATTCTATTTTGAGATTTGTTTCATATCATTCAATTTGACTAAAAGTTTCCTTGTTGACATGAAATGTCTTAAGTGTGTGAGAATTTGATGTGTAATTTAATTCATATCCTTTTCCACATCACTTTTTAGTTTAATTTATGTTTTTAATGTTTAAATATGCTCTAATTGGTTAATTATTTTGTAGTGGTTATTTTTTATATAAATTATTAAATTAATGAACTTTATGTTTAATTAATATTTTTATCTTCAAAGTATAATTTTTCCACCTTTTAGTTTTTTATTTAATTTTAACGTTTCTTTTAAAATATTAATTTTTAGAGTGATTTTCTATTTTTATGTTTTAATAGTTTAGTTTTTCCATTTCCCTCTTTTGGTTTTTAATTAATTAGTTAATTGAAGTTTAATTTAATCTTTAATCAAATAAATTTAGTGATTTAATAATTTGTAACTTTAATATGCAATTTGATAATTTTTAATTTTTTTATTCCTTAATTTAATTAATTAATTAATTTTTGAAATTCATATTTATTGTTTTCAATAAATAAGTTCTCATTAGTTTGGAATTTTTTTTCCACGAGAAACTATGTAGCCATATTTTTAAGCTATGGAATTTATGTATCCAATTTTTACCCACCTTCAAATATCCAAATTTTTCTGCACAAATACTTAACAAAATAGAATCAATATTTATATATCCAATTTAATACATAGAATAATTTTGTGCAGCCAATGTTTATGATTATTAGAGGGAAACACATAGACAATTGGATTCATGTATCCACTTAATTGGATATACAAATTGAAGCAAAGGATGATCTGAGTCATGATTTTTGAAACTGAATAATCATGACACCAAAAATGTTGGTTTTTTTTAGATATGAAATCAAACATGAGATTCATTGAAGAATTCATCGTAGATGAATAAAGAGTTATACTTTCCAATCTTGTTCTTAAATCTGTCCGAGACATTGAGTTTTTGAAGAATCAAATCTGTGGTTGAGTTTTGTTGTTTTAAAATAAGGTTTTATATATATTTTTAGACAAAATATTGAATAATTTAATATTAGGTTGGATGAAGTTTCATGTTTTCCATTATTGAATCCAATATACTAAACTTACTTCATCTATTAAAGATGATGAAACTAGTCTGAACTCGATTGAAAGAGATAATTTAGTGAGGAAATATAATTACTGGTTCCATTAATTCAAGTGATTCCCTACCTTAGATTTTTCCAAATCAATCTTTTACGGAAGAAGGTGATCCATCTAAATCCATTGAAGCTGATATTGATCTATGTATAAAGATAGTGGATGGTTTATTTTCTTTCACTGATGCTATGATTTCGATGAGACTTCCCGAAGGTAGCCTCTTGAGTTTGGATGATGATGAGTTGTACATGAGTATTGAGACACCTTGTCATTTATGTTCTTTCCAATTGAGGGAATTGGTCGATTTCTCCATTATGGGTTAAATTGTGAAGATTTTTTTGACCTAAAATTTGGTTCAAATATCATTTCTGAGTTGTGTAAGTTTGAGGTTTTGTTTTAAGACCGATCAAATGGGATGACAAGTGTGTGTTTACAGTGTCAATTTTGGAATATTATGGGAATTTTTATTTCTTGATCGATTCGGTTTTAGTGTTAAAGATTTGAGTACACCAGGTGTTTAAAAAAATTTCATAATAAAATTTTGGACTTCCTTCTAAAGTCAAATGACATGGTTTAGTGGAGTTTTTTTCTGGTGTCAAATATTTAGGCTTCCAATTTTAGTTTTATAATGATGGGTGTATATGTTTTGGAAATTTTGGATCCAATGAAATATTAAAATTAATTATTTCCACTTGGTGGAGTTTTTCACACATGAGTGTAAACAAGAAGCCAAAACTATTTGAATATATGAGATCTGAGAAAAAAAATATATGTTAGAACCTAGAAAATACTTACACATAATAATAAAAATACCGGAAATGAAAATTAATTTTAGGAAAAAAGTCAAAAGTTACAAAAAATAAAAATAAAAAAATAAATGATTGTTGGTTAGAGAATTTATTACTCACATGAAAGTTGGTGAATATATTTGGTGAATTTTAGTAAATTTATAACATCAGTGACTCATGGATAGATAATTAATTATATCTGGTGATTATTATTGAAAGAAAGTGGTGTTGGAAGGTTGTGACCCTGGATTTTAAAAAATAAGGAACTTTAGAATAAAGTAGGGAGAAATTCTGGAAATTTTGGGGGTTCAGAGGTATAATATAGAGTAAGGTGAACACAAATGAAAAATTATTGGAAGCTCAGGATATAGGAGAAATCAATGTCAAGGGAAAATATTTCTCTGTATTTTCTAGCATCTTCTATTTTCAACCTTTTTGTGATTTATTTCTTGAAATAAATTATTATGGTTAATATGATTATGTGTAACTAAATATTTTTTGGAGTATTGAAATAGATTTAATTGAATATTGAGCATGTTCATGATAAGTTAAATTATTTATTTCTACTTTTATTCTCTGCATGCTTCTTCCTTATATAGCGATGCATCGATGGATAAAGTTAGAGTTCAAAATTTTTAGGTGGTTGAAAAATTAGGTCCTGATTCACTTTAAATTGATAGATTTGAGTATGTATTTTTGGAAGTTTATAGTGTTCCATAATCATCTATTTCACTTTTTTTCAATTATTATTGATCTTCATTTCTACCCTACTTTAAAATATGATAGTTGAAGAGTTGGTAATTTTTAATCCTCTCTAACGTCAACCAAAGTACTTAAATTATAAAAGTTTGATGTTATTACTTCTTAAATAATAATTTTTTTATCTAGTGATCGATATATATATAGACCCTTGGGAGAATCATTGGGAAAAACATTTTTTTCATGACCTTAGGAACCTTTGAGAATGATCATATGCATGAAAAGTTATATTTTTAACCAATTTAGACTATTAAATTTCTCTTAAAATCATATTATTTTCCCTTTGCCCTCAATTTTCCTTCTTAATCTCCATGCTTCATCACAAAATCTCTACTTACATAATTTCCTCTTTTCTCTGGAATTATTTCAACTCATTTTATTTATTTGTTTTGTTTTTTGTTTTTGTTTGATTCTTTGCTAAACTAACCGTTCTCTATGGTTCAACACATTCTCACCATAGTATTAGTTGTAAGTAGTTTTATAAATAATTAATTTTTCTCAAGTTTAATGAAACTTGTGTGAAATATTTTTCACCATTTCTAGGTAAGGTACGTGGGACCAATGAAAAAAAAATATGTTTCTAAAAATCTTAAAAAAGTTTAAACATCTACTTGAACTTCATTTATGTGTACTGTTTTTAAACCTTTTGATCCTAATTTCATATTAAAAAAAATTAATATTATAAATATGAACTTTATACACTTATACATGAGATAAATTAATATTTTTATTCCATTAATAAAAATAACAAATTTGAAATTGAAATCAAATTCTAGAAATTCATAGAGCTGTAATGGAAAATAAAAATATGGTTTCACCTCAACCTAGGAATGAGAATATTGAGAGTCCTAGGCTTAGATATTTCCAAATACCTATAGTTTCAAGTAATACCTTATGTATATGGTTAAACCCTAGGTTTGGTAGCTATGAAATAAAACAATCATACCTCTCAATATTACCCTCCTTTAATGGAAATCTCAGTGAGGATTCTTTAGAGTTCATTGGATATTTTTATAGTATAATTGAAAAAGTTCATTTTCATGGGATTTTTGAGGATGAAATTTGGTTGAGATTATTACCACTATTTTTGTTGTTTAAGTCCTAAATTTGGTTCTATAAAATATATGAGAAAATATTTGAGACCTGGGACCAGCTATTCTAGTCTTTTGTAGGGATTTTTTTTTCTAGGAATATAGATATTGAGATGAGGAATAAAATAATTGGATTTGTTTTGGATGAGGAAGATTTCTTTCATGAAACATGGGACATATATATAGGGATTATTAGGAAATTTTATAACCATCATCTCACTTCCTATATTTTAATGGATTTTTTTATAATGGTCTCACTCCATATCACTAGAATGTAGTTGACAATTTTTTGTGGTAATTTTTCTGATCAAACACCTGAGGAGATAGAGGAAATATTTTATAAAACAACTCAAAAATTCAAATATAATTTCACTAGGAAAAGAACCACCCATCGGAGTAAAAAAACTCTCAGTCTATTGTATTTAATGACAGAACACTTAGAGAGAAATGATGACACTGAAACCTACTTGTCCATATTAGGAGTTGCTATTAAAACATTTATTTAACCATACCCCGAGATGCAAGTTCTTAGTTTGTGGACTAAAAATATATAAATCAGGGTAACGATGATCCATTTCAAATTCTTATAAAATTTTTTATAAGAATCACCCAAACTTTTAATAGAAAGAGAAATGAGTTATAAGACCTGCTACTGCAGTTGGACTCCATCCATAATCTAGAACTCAGTTCCAAAGTATTACTCTGGATGAGTATTTAAACTATCAAGGGGAGTTAAAGGATTTAATTCCTTATTTTTTAGGTGAAATTAGTTCACTAAATAAATAAATAAATAAATAAATAAATATATATAAATCCATAATATTGAGATATAATTAGGCCAAATTTATAGAGATTTAGGATTTAGGGATAAGGGGAAGTCAACAAAAATAATAGTGGTGAATCCCTAAGAAAATTTAATGGGTTTCAATAAGATATATAATATGAAAAATCAAGAACAAGTTAGTGAATAGGCCGGGTAATTTGAGCCTGATGTTGTTTAAAAATATGAAATTGATAATTTGGAAAACAAAAAAAATGGGAAATACATACAGAAATGTCTAACTTGAAAACAAGATGATTCTTCATTTGAAAAAGCATAAGAACATAGGAAAATAAAATGGGAATAAATCAGTGAGGGAAATAAGAAAGTGAGGTATGAGGATGAGGACAATGAAAAACCTATTTTTAAAAATTATAGTCCTTTCATACATTTTCCACACAGGATCAAAAAGTATAATAAACCTGATTATGTGAAGTTTCTTTAGTTAATAATGAGGTTTAATGTTAATATTATTTTTTTGGAATATTTTAATATTATCCCATCACATTTGAAATTCTGTAACATATGTTTATCTAATAAGAGTTATTTGGGTCAGGTTTAACAAAAAATCTTAATGAGGAGTGCAATGTTATTGTAGAAATGAATATTATTGTGAAACTAAAATACCCAGATAGTTTATTAATTTATTATATAATTGGTGGGATTAAGAAAATTTGGTGAGTTTTAGACTTAGGTGTAATCATCAACCTTATTCCACACACCTTTCTAAATAATTTGGGTATTAGGGATTTGAAACTGACTTCCATTTCTCTATAGATAGCTAACAAATCACTTTCCTATCCTTATGGGAGGGTGGATATCCTATTAATTAATTTAATAAACTATATTTTTCCAAATAATTAATTTTAATTGAAATATAGTGTGATAAAAAATTTACAATAATTTTAAGTAGACCATTTTTAGCCATATCTAGGGATGTTATTGATGTTTCTAAGGGAAAAGTGACCCTTCAAGCAGGTGAAGATCAAGATGAATTTATTTTTTTCAAATATTCCTATATTATAGCGAGATATAAGTTTATTTATGTTTTTTAAGAAGTGTTTATAGATGAATTTATATGTGAAAATTACTATCCATTTGAATATTTGATTGGTGAGACTATTAAAGAAATTTTTGAAGAAAACTTTGTTGAATCTAAGTCCACACTTGAGATAGAAAGGTTGGTGAGAATTAAGAACAAAATTAGGAAATATAGTTCTCAATTCCATTATGTAGCCCTTAATAAAATATGTTTTCTTTATTATAGTCTTTCTATACCTTCTTATTAAAGTTTATATCCCTCAAATACTCCAATCCTCGATTCTACCTCTTATCCTTTAGTACCTAAGAAGTGTGAGTTTATTTATAGTGTTTATTCTATTAAAAATGAAATCTATAAATCTAAGGTTGATTATAAAGTTAATTTTATACATCTTTAGGTTGAAGATAAGTTTTCCCAATCCATTGAGAGTAATCTAGAGGAGTTTTTTTACATTTTATAAAGAAACAGGTATACAACTACTTATTTTTATTATTTTGATGATGAATTTTATATCTAAGACATTGATATGTTATTAGATAATCCTAAGGGATATTCCCCTACTATACCCATGGAAGTTATTTTTTTGAATCATCTTGAGGTTCTTAGTGAGTGGGTTTCAACAACAGTCACTTATTTTTATAAAACTGTGAATATAGTTAGTGTTGGGAAGAGTGTGGGTGACAAAGTGACTAGTGAGGTTAGTCATTTTGGTAATGGTTATAAGTTGTATTCTACTTTATATTACTATATGAATAAAAATTTTGGTCTTGAATCTAATTATGGAAGTATAATTATTCTTATTACTTTTTAGTTGTTTGGGATAATTTTTCCATCATCTGAATTACTTAAAGTCTTGAGTGAACTCGCTAAAATTTTCAAACACAATACTAATTACTCAATTAATAATAAATCATACCCATTGAATTATCATATATATAATACACTAGGTGGTAAATTATGGCCTAAGTATTTAAATTTAGTGCTATATATGAGGCAAATTGTGATTTTATAAGCCTTTACTTTTCCCCTCATCGTTTGAATAAATTTCTACTACTCAGCTGAGTATTGCTCCCCATTTTTACACTAAACTTACACTTTATACATGGAATTAATTTTTTGACTCTAAAATATTGGAATTAATTATTTTCCTTTATTTTCATTTTTTTACTTCTTAGGAAGAGGTTGGGTGTGAATCAATGCTGAAGAAGATTTTTTTTGATAAAATTGGAAAAAACTTCCCTAAATCCTCTCTCTAGTTTTGTTTTGATTAAAATTTTTATTCCAGAGTTTAATGAATGAAATTATCATTTTTTAGAAGATTAATTTTTGGATATCAAATGGTATTACTGAAGTGTATAAAGGGGAGGTTTCTTATGATGAAATTAAAGTTTTAAAGTTCTATTCTATGGGAGATTTAGTTCAATTAAAATTACTTTTCTTATATTTAAATTCAAAAATCTCCTTGTTATTTTTGATAAAAAATCATGTAAAATTGAATTTAATATGGTGTAAGTCATGCTGAAATAATCTTGTTAAATCTCCATGTTGCTATACCTTTTTGACTACCTTTTGGTGTTAAAATTTTAGTGTTTATTCCTATTTTAATGTTTTTTTGAAAATCATTATTGGAATTCAAATGTTTCCATGAATATTATTTGAAATTATCTTCTAGTGTGCTTGATTTATTATGTAGTAACTAATAGGTATTATTGTTTATACTATAAAATTTTCTGGTTATTTTTATTATGTGGCATAATAGTTTTTGAGGAGACTTGTGACCCTGAAACATTCTTTTCACAGTTGGTTTTAAAAATCTTTTTGAACTTACACTTTAAATTTTTTCTTCCCACTTTAATTTTCAATAATGGGGACATTGTTGGGTTTTAAGTTTGGGAGAGGGGACTAATTTTAGTTATCCTATATTTCATTTATTACCCATAAAAAATACTCCTTTTTTAAATTATGATTTTTTAAGCATCAAATATACTTTTTCAGTGGGTGATAATTTTTCTTAAAATTAATGGTTGTGATGCAACTTTAAAGAGATTAATCTTTATTACCTTATAAATTTAAATGGGTATATAATTTTTATTTACTTCTTGAAGAAATGGGTTTTAGTAAAACATTGAGATAATTTTATATAATAGTAATTTATTTTGAACTTTTAATTATAATCTAACTCATAAGATATACATCCAAATTGAATATGAAATAAAAATCATAGTCTAGGTTGAATTCATTACTTTATTAATTTCATTATATATTCATTATATTTTGGATGGGTTTTTTATTCCACCAATAAATTATCACTCTACCCCATTCAATAGAGTGTCTATTTATTATGAGTTCTTAAATTATTTGAGTTTATTCTCGTAGAGTTAAAAAGAAGTTTGAACTCTTAGTTTTATAAAAATAGATGTTTGTTAAATTCTCTTTAAATATTTTCAATTTTAAACATTTTTTTAAAATATTAACCAACTTTTTGTTAAATAATAATCTAAGAGGGTATTCAAATTTTCAACTTGAAAAAATATATGTGGGAAAATCATTTTGAAAATCAGTTCTTAATAGAATTTCAATTTTTCCATTTTGAGATTTGTTTTATACCATTTGATTTAACTAAAATTTTCCCTCTTGACTTGAAATGTCTTAAGTCTGTGAGAATTTGATGTGGAATTTAATTCATATGTTTTTCCACATCACCTTTTTAGTTTAATTTATGTTTTTAATGTTTAAATATATATCTAATTGGTTAATTATTTTTTATGGGTAATTTTTATGTAAATTATTAAATTGATGAATTTTATGTTTAATTAATATTTTTATGTTCAAATTATAATTTTTTCCACCTTTGAGATTTTTTAATTTTAAAGTTTATTTTAAAATATTAATTCTTTAGAGTCATTGTCTTTTTTTATGTTTTAATTATGTAGTTTTTCCATTTCCATATTTTGGTTTTTAATTTATTTGTTAATTGATGTTTAATTTAATCTTTAATAAAATAACTTTAATTATTTAATAATTTTTAACTTTAATTTACAATTTAATACCTTTTTTAAATTTTTATTCCTTTTTTAATTAATTAATTAATTATTCAAATTAAAATTTACAATTTTCAATTGATGTGTTCTCATTAGTTTTGAATATTTTTATCAAGGAGAAACTATGAAGTTATAATTTCAAGCTATGGAATTTATGTATCCAATTTATACCCACCTTTACATATCCAAATTTTACTGCAAAAATACTCAACAAAATAGAAGAAACATTCATATATCCAATTTATTACATAGAATAATTTTGTGCAGCCTATGTAAATGATTCTTAGAGGGAAACACATAGCCATTTGGATTTATATATCCAGTTAATTGGATATACGAATTGAAGCTGAGGATGAGCCGAGTCACAATTTTCAAAACTGAAGAATCACAACACTAAAACTATTGGGTTTTGTTCAGATCTAAAATCGAACATTAGATCCGTTGAAGAATTCATCATATCTGAAGAAAGTGTTATACTTTCCAATATTGTTCCCGAATCTAACTAAGACAATGATTTTTTGAAGAATTAAAATTGTGGTTGAGTTTAGTTGTTTGAGAATAAGGGTTTTTAGATTTTGTTCAGAAAAAATATTGAACAAGTAAATATTAGGTTTGATGATGTTTCATGTTTTCGATTATTGAATCCAATCTTCCAAACTTCCATCATCTGTTGAAGATGATGAAACTATTCTGAACTCGAGTGGAAGAGATGATCTAGTGATGAAATCCAATTACTGGTTCCATTCATTCAAGTGATTCCTTAGCTTAGTTTTTTCCAAATCAATCCCTTCGGGATGAAGGTAATCTAGTTTAATCTGGTGAAGATGATATTGATCTATTTATAAAGATGATGGATGGTATATTTTATCTGACCAAGGATATTATTTCGATAAAACTTTCTAAAGGTGGACTCTTGAGTTTGGATGATGATGAGTTGTACATGAGTCCTGAGACACATTGACGTTTTTGTTCTCTCTAATTGAGGAAGGTGGTCAATTTATCCAATCTAGGTTAAAATGTAAAGATGTTTTTGACCTAAAATTTGGTTCAAAGATGCTTTCTGAGATATGTAAGTTTGAGGTTTTGTTTCAAAACTGATCAAATGGGATGACAAGTGTTTGTTTACACTGTCAATTTTAGAAGATGATGGGACTTTTCATTTCTTGATTGATGCAGTTTTAATTTTGAAGATGTTAATACACCAGGTGCTTAAAAAAATGTCCTAATGAAATTTTTTCACTTTCTCCTAAAGTAAAATGACATGGTTTAGTATTGTTTTTGTCTGGTGTCAAATATTAAAGCTTTAAATTTGTGTTCTGGAATGATGGGTGTATATTGTTTTTTTGAAATTTTGGATCTAATAAAAAATTAACATTTATTATTGCTCCTTGGTGGAGTTTTTCATGCATGAATTCAAACAGGAAGCCAAAACTATTTGAATATAGTAGATCTGAGAAAAAAATAATAAGTTTTCACCTAGAGGAGAGATCCATATAATAATAAAATTTCTAGAAAGGAAAAATAATTTTAAAAAAAAATTCAAAAGTTACAAAAAATAGAATAAAAAGAATAAATGATTTTTGGTTAGAGAATTTATTACTCACATGAAAGTGGGAAATTTGTTTTAGTGAATTTTAATGAAGATATAACACCAATGAATCAAATATAGATAATTAATTTTCTTAGGTGACTATAATTTAAAGAAAGTGGTATTGGGAGGCTGTGACTCTGGATTTTACAAAAAAGGAGGAACTCTAGAATAAAGTAGGAAGTAATTATATAAATTTAGGGGGTGAGAAGGTATAATATATAGTGAGGTGAAAAAAATGAAAAATTAGTGGAATATTAGGATATATAAGAAATCAACTTCAACAAAAAATGTTTATCTATATTTTCTTGCTTCTTTTGTTTTTCAACCTTTATGATTTCTTTCTTGAAATAAATTTTTGTTGTTAATTTGATTATGTGTAACTAAATTTTTTAGAGGTATTGAAATAAAATGAATTGAATCTTGAGAAAATTAATTAAAAATTAAATTTTTTGATGTCCATTTTCTTTCTTTTTTTATTCTCTTCCTACTTGTTCCTTCTATAGCAATGCATCAATGTATAAAGTTAGCGTTGAATCTTTTTTAGGCGGTTGAAAATTTTTTCTTGATTCACTTTAAATTAACATATTAGAGTATGTATTTTTGGAAGTTCACAGTGTTTCATCATCTTCTAGTGTACTTTTTTTCAATTCTTTATGAGAATTATTTCTAACCTACTTCAAAATCTAATATTTGAAGAGTTAGAAATTATTAAGACCAATTAACTTCAATTAAATTACTTCAATTAGAAAAGGTTGATGTTATTGCTTCTTAAAAAATAATTTTATTTTTTATAAAGTGCCAAATAAATATATAGTCCATTGGGAGAATCATTTGGAAAATCATATTTTTCATGACCTTAGTCACCTTTTAGAATGGTTCTATGCATAAAAATTGATATTTTTAACCCATTTGGACAGTCCAATTTCTCCTAAAATCATAATATTTCTCATTTTCCCTCAATTTTCCTTCTCAATATCCCTGATTCATCATAAAATTTCCACTACTATCATTTAATCTTTTCTCATTCATTTTTTTCCCTAATTTTTTTTGTAGTTTGTTTTTGTTTGATTGGTCACTCAACTAAGCCTTCTCTAGGGTTCGATGCCTCTTCACCACAATACTAGTTGTTAGTGGGTTTAGAAATAATTATTTTTTAATAAGTTCAATAAAATTTGTGTAATTTTTTTTCATCATTTCCATGGAAGGTACATGGAACCAAAATAAAAATAAAAATGAAAAATTATTATGTTTCTAAAAATCTTAAAGAAGTATGAACATTTACTTGAACATCTTTTGTGTGTATTGTTTTTAAACTTTTTGAACCTAATTTCACATTAACACAAAGGAATATTATTAATCTGAACTTGAACCACTTATACATGAGATAAATTTGTATTTTTATTCCCTTAATAAATTGAACAAAGTTGTTATGAAAATCAAAATATAAGAATTTAGAGAGTTTTAGTGCAAAATAAAAATATGATGGTACCTCAACCTAGGAATGAGAATATTAAGAGGCATAGGCTTAGATATTTTAAAATACCTATATTTTCAAGTAATCCCTCATGTTTATAGCTAAAACCTATGTTTTTAAAGTATGAAATGAAATAATCATACCTCTTAATGTTTCCCTCCTTTAATGGAATGGCCGATGATAATTATTTAGAGTTCATTAGATATTTTTATAGAATAAATCAAAACATTAATTTTTATAGGATTTGTGAGGATTAACTTTGGTTGAGGTTATTAAAATTATGTTTGAAGTGTAAGTCCTAAATTTGGTTCTAGAACTTATAAGAGAAAATATTTGAAACTTGGGACCAACTATACCATTCTTTTATTGGAAAATTTTATTCTAGGAATATAGCTACTGAGATAATGAATAACATCAGGGTATTTGTTTAGTATGAGGGAGATATATTATATGTATTACCAATAAAAAAAGGTATTAAATAATTTTATATTTTCACAATTTAATAAATATAAATAGTTCATGAATATTGAGTTTAAGTGAAGAAAATTTCTTAAGAAAATAATGCAGAATTATGTATAAAAATGAACATATTTAAGGATGTTTTAAGAAATGAGTAAATAAATTTTAAATAAAGTAAGAACATACTATTTTAAATAAAAGTATAAATGAACCATAATAGTTTTACATAGAATAATTAATATTTTTATAAATCATGGAAGTGAAAATACTTCAAAAGAGTGAAACCTAAAAATGATTAAGGAATAAAAAAGTTCACTTTAATTTGATTTTATTTAAAGAAAATATTGAGAAGGGAACTTGAAAAGATTATATATCCACTAAAACAAAAGGGATAATAAATTGGGAATATATTTATGGAACATATATAAAAAATATATAAGAATTTTATATTAATATTAGAGATAAAATGAGCTGTAAAGAGAGAAATACAATATCTAAAATTAAAAAGACGGTGGATTCAAGGTTCTCTTACCTTAGGTCCTAAACCACTTGGTATATATGCCTATCTTATTAAATAATCAAATTAAATTTATTAAATATTTGATTCAAAACCATTTTCGTGTATATTTATTTTGATTTTTATTCTTTAATGTTTGTTTATAACCATTTTATTAGGACATTATGTTTATGTTCACCATCCCGAGGATGTTTGTTTCACGGTCCCAAGGTTGAATTAGTATATTGATAGTGATTTAAGTTCTTATAAAAAGAGTCCATAACTCCAATATTGTAAGGATATGTGTTTCATGTATTTATAGAAGTTCATGTGTACTAAATATTAAAAATACTTAAAAATAATCATGGTCCATAGACTATAAATGTTACCAATTAGTGGTTAGTTCATTTTGGTGGTTCTATTTTGGAAATGATAAACTTAATTAGAATTATTTAATATTTATGTTTATCTACCCATTATAGAATATGAAAAAATATAATATACTTATTAAGATCATATTTAACTATAAAATTATTATTATAACCTAGCATGAAGGTAGCGATGGAAAATAAAATACGTTGTCCATGGAGTTGGTGAACCAACCATAACATGGGATGTGTTTGCATTTTAGAATAAATGAGAGGAATTTATATGTGGTTATTACATTAATATAATAATATTTAAATATACTTATGATTTTTATGTAATTATATTAGGATGGTGAGAATATATTTGGGGATGTAGAAGAAGAAAATAACATAAAATAGCTCAATTTAGATAATTACCTCATCTTTTGGATATCCACCTTTGATACGCTACAGGGGTTAAGAGAATGAAATTTTATGAATAAAAATACCTCCAAAACATAAATAAGGACATTGGGAAGGTATATTTATCAGGATTTGGTAATGTAAGAAACTTATGGAGTGAGGATAGGAAGGGTGTAAAAGTGTAGTATATATAAGGGGATGAATGGTGTGTTTTAAAATAATACATTAGAATAAAATTTTATATCTTCAAAAAGTGATAAAACATGTGATTAAATTGTAAGGAGAATGTGAATAATTAGTAAATGAGATATCAAAAATATTCACCATACATGTAGTTACAAAAAATAATCATTTATATACACTATTATAAAATATGATACTTATATGGTATTTTAATATTCAACTCGCCATTTTAAAATTTAATAAAAATAGAAAAACATAACTCTATAAAAATTTTTATGCATTGATTCTAAAAATTACATCCATTTTTTCAAATTTTCTTTACATATGAGAAGTTTAATTTTTAAATAAAATCTTTAGTTTTTGAATAATATCTTGTTTTTTAACACAATAAAATTTACGACCCTTAGATTTTTTACTTATGATTGCATAAAACTATTATTATTACTTTTATATAAATATATATTTTTATTTAAATCCATTTTATTAAAATATTATTTAATTTAATATTTATAAATTTAAAAAATATTGTATTTTTATGAAAATAAAACATATATGTTTTCCAAAGAAACAATTATGGTTTTTTTACATAAAATATTTATTTTATCATATTTAAAAATATTTAATTATATTTTTAATATAGATTCCTTATATATTTATTTCATAATATTACAAAATATTATATTAATATTACAATAGTTATGTTACCATTCCTAATGGTCATATTGGTTTTATACTTCCTATAAATTCATTATATTTACTTTATTAATCATTCAATTCAATTTTCCTCAAGGTTATTTTATTAATTTAAAAAAAACCAATTACATTACTAATATTTTTTTATTTTTTACTGTATTGTTCATAGATGTGATTATTCTAGGAGACCTATATAATCTAAATTTTCCGATACTAGTTATTTGATATTTCAGTTGTTTATTATCTGATTGTACTATTTTTAATTTTATCGGGTATGATTATCTTCTAATTATAGTGTTATAAATTAATATAATAAGTTTTTATTCAATTTTATTATGTGGTGAATGTGTTTTGTTTTATACTATATTCTTAAATATGATACAAATGTTTATTCAGAAGAAATATTTCATATATATAAAAGTCTGGTTTGTTACATAGTTTATTCCAATATATCACATATTAATAAAAAATAGTTTTCTGTACAATTTAACTTCAATATAATATTATTTTTTTAGTTTTAGTGGATGATTCATGATTTTAACTTAAAAAACACTTTTAAATTGTAAAACTGTACATATTTTCATTCTCAAAAAGCATGACATTATATTGATGCTTGGTTTTTCCTAAATTAAATATATTAAATAATGATAATTTTAGTATAGATTAATGATAATATGAGATATTTTCATGGTTTTTATAATGTAACATTTATTTTTAACTTTAAAAAGGATTATAATTTAAAAAACCCCAATTTCATTCATTTTGGCCAAACCCAAAGTTTGTTTGTGGCATGATTTTTCCTACATATCACATATTAATCAATGATAATTGTAATATAGTTTCCTTTCTATCTGAGATCATTTGATTGACATGATTGGTTGAAAACCAATTTTAAATTAAAAAATATTTTTAAATTTAAAAACCATGATATTGGTCATTCCCATGAAACCACATGTTAGATTGATTCAGATATTATTAATATAAATCACATATGAATAAAATACCATTTTCCAACACTATGAAAAAAATAAAATATTTATTTTAATGTTTTGTGAAAGTGACCATTATTTTTTAATGACCCCAACTCCACTAGTACCCCACCTGGGCTAATAGTGAAGAAGAAGAGTGACCCCTAAAAAAACACCAAGGGAAAATGGAGACTAGCACCAAGGGAAAACACCAAGGAAAAAAATAGAAAGGGAAGAGTGACCCCCACCTAGTTAGTGACTAACACCAATGGTATAAAATAAAAAATGGGGGGATTACCCTCATAATATAAGTAAAGGATCCAAAATAAGATAAAAAACACCAGTCAACACCATGTTAGATAAATATAAAAATAACATTCATCTCACAATTTATATAATGCAATACAAATAGAAACTCAAAAATAATATATTACCAAGGGAAAAATCCTATGTAAGTAACTATGCAATAACACCAACCACTAGGATATTAATTCCTAGATCAGTCTCTTAATCCCTTTTGGAAACCTATAAAATAGTTTAAGTATATATATAGTGAGGATGACATGTATTCTCAATAGGATCATACAAAATTCCTCTCATGTATAATTTAAAAATAGTATACTAATGCACCGATGAATAGACAATGGAAAAAACATGCACTTATATCTGTCTACTAACCATCCCATCCTTACCATATCCCACTCACTAAATAAAACATCCCTGATAGTTTAATAATATTAATAGAACATAAATAAGGGTTCCCTACATCCACTTACCCACAAAATTTCCTCTCTCATGCCCTGAATTCAAATGTCTTTTTCTTCCACACCTTTTATAAACCATCAATAACATATCATTCTATGTATAATTTTGGTTAGGTCAAAAACCAACCTATACTAGCCTCTAACAAGGTCTAACAACCTATGCTAGCATCAGTCAATATTCACATATCACCAAAAATCACCATATCCCTATCCATACCACCATGTATCTAACCATAAATTCATAACTAGGGTAGTAGGATATCATCAATGTGAATGAAATCAAAATCATCCCCACCTCCTACCACACATAACCCCCACTACATATCATATCCTCCCATCATCATGAATTAACACAAACTATTCCATTATTACTAACCACCAACTAGGTACTTCCTTTATTTACTACTACCTAAACGATAGAGGGGAAGAGGGGGTAATCAGACATCCATTACCTCACCATTCTAGATATTGAAGAAAACCCCATAGAATAACTATGTTATGGTTTACAGTAATCGATGTTGGTGTAGTGAAAATATAATTAACATGAAAATAAAATGATAAGAGATTACACAAAAAATCCTAACCAAAAGGTTCACTTCAAATGAAAGTGATATAATCCAAATCACCACTATATTACCTCATGACATCCAACACCAAATGATACCAGTACTAAATCCAACTCTCCATATTACATAACCCAACCCAACCAATAATAACACTTTCATTAAAATTTCAACCGTTTCCTAGATCTTCCCATTCAATTACTAACTATCATTTAATAATTTATTATAGCCCATATTTAATAGAAAACTACATTTAAGAACACCCCATGTTTAAATAACACATTTCCCATTATATTATGACCCATTTTTTTTATAATTCAACAAATTAATTAATTTCCAAACATTTAATTTTATCCTATACTAATTCAATTTCATTTTATCAATATTAGCACATGCCATAACCATTGGGCATCCATGACAAGGATAACATACAACAACCCAACCATCTTGTAATGTCCCTATTTTTGGAGCCGCCCAGAGGTGCCCCGTACCCTCTTGGTCACATGTCCTTAAGCGCATTTCTCCAAATTCCAAAGGCTGCCGACTTGCAGTGAGGGACTTTGGTGTGATAGTGGAGAAACTATGCCCTCATTGGCAGAGTAACATAGTGAAAGTAAAACAGATAACAATAGCAGAAGTAGTAAAATAGGAAATAGGTAAACAACAGAAGTAATAAATAACTGGATCACATATATATATATGATGAATGATACATATGTCTAGGAAAGCATCCAAACAAGTAAAAATACTAGAATACAATACTAAACCAATGTACAAAAGAAAACAGATAAAATGCTCTACAACATCGCAAGCCTCAGCTTACTCCCATGCTCCCTAGGTCTATAGTGATCAAGTACCTGAAGTAGAAGGGTGCTTTCCATTATCTATAGCTACAAAAATATAATCTATTTGGGACCAAAAACATGACCCAACAAGGGTGTGAGACTACTCCCAGTAGGAAACCACCCAAATATATGTGCCTAACAGTCAGTGAATATATATGGCTGACAATAAACAAAATGAAGTAGAAAACAAGGAAGTACACATAGTAATAATAATACAATTTCAAATGCATTCATTTTCATATATCCAATAAGAAACTAATCAAAATTAGGTAACTATTTGGGAATTACTCACAGACTAACCCCTCTGGTTTAACTAAAACAAACACAAGGAACCATCTGGGAAGTACACATAGTCTAACCCCTCTAGTTCAGCTTTATCAAAGACACTCTGAGGAAGCACTCCCCATCAATTCCCCCTGTAGTCTCGTATCGGTAACTAATAGGCACTTTGAGGAATCACTCAATTTCCAATTCCCCCTATGGCCTCTATCGAGGAAACTATAGACACTTTGATGGAGCACTTACGTCCATCCCCCCTATGGTCTCGCAACGTAAAAGTAAACAGAAACTCCGGAGAAGCCCTCAACGTCAATTATTCCTATGGTCTACTACACTAGTTTCTCGCAACCATGTGTAAGTCAATCATGCATAAACAATACATGGATTCCAAAATAAACCTCAATAACTAATTGGATAAACAATCTAAAACATATCATAGCATGTCAGATAATAATCACTCTATCCTAACAATTCTAGGCATGGAAAGCAAAGCAGCAGCCTAATAGGAAAAGATAGACCAAATGGTCAAAAACAAGGAAACATTGGAAAAAAATCCACAGTATGGAAAATTTAACCCTATTCACAACAATTATCCTGTATCCAAACAAACAAGGCATAATAGGTAATAATAGGGTTAAAACCATAAACACACAATACCCCGTTCTTGGGTGTTGGGAACTTTTTCACATAAAATTCAAAGACTAACTATGGAAAGGTACAAACCACCTACCTCGACATCGTGAGATCGATATACGTGAACCGTAGGCGTTGAATCAACCTATAATTCCATATATCTACAAAAATGCTTAAAATGTTCAACTGAGGATAACCCATGAGATAGGAGAAATCAAGAGATGAGATTAAAGAAGAAAAGAGAAATCACCGATGCAATTCCAATGAAATCAACAACGGTTGAATCGGAGAAAGAATGGAGATTCAGGGGATCAGAGAAGATTTGTGTCCATACAGATGCTCTCAAACGAGATGGGCAAAGAAGAAGATGGTTTTGTCCATTATACATGACCACGATCTATTTAATGAAAAAAATTACATGTCGTGTATTTTAAAATTACATGGTGTGTACTTGCCTTTTCCAGCCTCCACTTTAGGTAGTTTCTTGGTCACCACACACAACCATGTACTCGGCCGTTACCCGTCCAGTACACAATCACTCATGGAAACCGAGTACATGACGTGTACTTATAAGTACACGATGTGTACTCCTGAATTTTCTAGAAACTCCGATTTTCCTAAAAAACAAACAGAAAAGAAAAACATACCTGAAAAAAAGATCTAGGTTCTTACAAAATTCCCCTCTTAAAGAAATTCATCCTCGAATTTCCCTAGCAAGGTGGCATGGAAGAATAATCCTCGAAGAGCTCCGACCACTACGATCATACATCGGCCTCCCTCTCCCAAGTCTCATCCTGTACTCACCCATGTTTCCATAGCACTCATATCAAAAGAACATACCATCCACGAAGAACCTTCGCACTTTGACCAACAATCCAGATATGATTCTCCTTGAAAGATGCGTCCACCATAAGCTCAACCTCCTTAGATTGGAAAACATGAGACATGTCTAAGAAGTATTTTCAGAGCTGGGAAATGTGGAAGATTTCATGCATAGCCCAGTACCTCTGAGGTAACTGCAGCCGATAGGCAACGGGTCCGACACTCTCAAAAACATCAAATGGACCGATGTACCTCAGTGAAATCTTACCCTGTCTTCTAATTCTCATGTGTCCCAACCTGAGTGTGACACATAGAAAAACCTGATCTCTGACCTCAAACTTCAGAGATCATCTCCATCGATCAGCATAAGACTTCTGTCTTGACTATGCAGTAGCCATCCGCTTCTGAATCAACTCTATCTGCTCTGTGGTCTCTTGGACAAGATGAGGTCCCAACATAGCTGCCTCTCCTGACTCCAGCCAACATAAGGGTGATTGGCATGAACTATCATACAAAGCCTCATAAGGTGAAATCTGAATAATTGATTGTAAACTATTATTTTAGGCAAACTCCACAAGAGGTATGTGATTATACTAAGAACCTCTAAAATCCAAGATGCATGCTAGAAGCATGTCCTCAAGCACCTGAATTGTACACTCAAACTAACCATCTTTCTGGGGGTGGTAATATGTACTCAGAATTACCTATATACCCAAATCCCTCTGAAGTCCCTGCTAGACCTGAGAAGTAAAACGTGCATCCCTGTATGAAAATATGGACTGTGGAACCCCATATAGACATACAATCTCTCAGATGTACAATCGTCCTAGCTCAAAAAATCTGAAGGTATCCTTGATTGGAAAGGGGTGAACAACCTTCATGAGTCTATCAATGACAACCCAAACTGCATTATTCCCTCAAGGTTACCTCAACAAACCCATCACAAAATCCATCGCGACATCATTCCACTTCCACTTGAGAATGGGTAACTGCTGTAAAAGCCCTGCTGGTCACTGATGCTCTACCTTCACCTACTGACATGTGGAACACCTCATGAAAAAACCAACAACATCTCCCTTCATACCTGAACACCAATACTAACGGCGCAGATCTCGATACATATTGGTGACACCAGGATGAACTACCCAAACTGAGGAATGAAAGTCTCGAATCATCTCCTCATGTATGTATGCTGACACCCACACGCATCCATGAAAACACAAGATCTCATCCTTTCCTACTATCCATCCAGGAATAGGGTCCTCTCCTGAAACAATCTTTCGTAGAACTAGGCTTTCTGAATCTGATAACTGCCTCATTCACACCTGATCAAGTAGAGTAGAGGTAACAACCATAGAATAAATAAACGTCTTCCCCTGACTATCGTGAACCTCTAAATTCATCTCAGAGAACAGAGCCATAAGCTTCCACTCACTACTAGCCTCCTGAACTGCCTGTATCTAAGTCCTCATGCTCAACACATGGACCACAATGTTGCCTTTCCTAGGCGTGTAGGCAAGCTCAAAGTCAAAGAACTGAAGGTACTCAACCCACCTTCACTGTCTTAAATTTAGTTCACACTGAGTGAGGATATACTTGAGATTTTTTTGGTCAGTGAAAACCACAAAATACTCTTTGATATTATAATGTCTCCAACAGCGTAAGGCATGAAAAACTGAAACCAGTTCGAGATCGTGCATCAGGTAATTCCTATCATGTGGCCTCAACTGTCGAGAACCATATACAAAAACCCCTTCCCCCTGCATAAGAACTGATCCTAGCCTAAAACCTAATGCATATAAGTATACAATATGTCTCTTGAATGGATTTTTTAATACTAGTATCGGTGCTGAAGTCAACCTCCCTTTAAGCTCTTGAAAGGTTGACTCGCAAGATTCTGACTACAAGTACTTCACACCCTTCTTAGTAACGCCTGTCAGTGGTGATGATAAGCATGAAAAGTCCTGTATAAAATGCTTTTAGTAACCAACCATCCATAGAAAACTCCATACCTCAAAGACACTCTTTGGTTTCTCCCAGGAAACTACTGCTCTCACTTTATATAGGTCTACTGATACTCCTGTCTCTGAGATAACATGACCCAAGAAGTGAATTTGGTTCATCCAAAAGTGAAATTTTTAGAGATTAACATTTAACTGATGCTCTCTCAGTGTACTCAAAACGATCTCAAGATGTGTGTCATGGTCATGTCGAGTGTGAGAGTACACCATGATATCATCCATAAAGACTACCATGAAAGAATCTAAGTATGGATGGAACACTCGGTTCATCAATTCCATGAAGACTGTAGGTGCATTCGTGAGACCTAATAGTATAACTACGTATTCTTATAGACCATATCTGCTCCAAAAGGCTATAAGAGTTATATCAGATGGTCTAACATGAAAATGATGGTAACTGGACCTCAAGTTAATCTTCAAGAACACCCGGGCTCCTTGAAGCTGATTAAAGAGATCATCCATACTTGACAAGGGATATAGGTTCTTGACCATCAACTGGTTCAACTTCTGATAATCCACACAAAGTCTGAGGGTACCATTCGCCTTCCTCACAAATAGGATAGGAGAACCCCAAGGAGAATTACTGGATCAGATGAAACCCTTTGCATGCAACTCCTTCAACTCCTTCTTGAGATTTTGTAACTCTGGTTTAGCCATCCTATAATGAGGAATGGACACCGGTTCCACTCCTGACACAAGCTCAATAGAAAATTCCACCTCTCACACTGGAGGCAAACCTGAAATTCCTCTAGAAATACATCCCTGAATTGATCCACCACTGGAGGAAAGTCTATATGTGAAGTCCCCTAGTCATCCAAATACAGAATATAAATATGGGCTGTAACTCCTCCACACCCATGATGCTCGGGTCCTGCTCTGCTCGCCTGGAAATCCCACTGACCCTTATGAAGAAATGATCTACCCTCTGGTGATGTGAAACTCACCCTACGGTGATATAAATTGACAACATTCTGGAAGGGAACTAACCAATTCATTCTGAGAATGACATCATATCCCGTCATCTCTAAGACATAGAGGTCCCAAAAGAAGTGGCACCCACCAACCTCTTGAGGGAACTTATTGCACTATCGTACACTAGCCATTCTTGTCCCCAACAAAGTGTCTAAAGTTAAGATATCAGCAGAAGAAAAGATACAGATCCCAAGGCTATCCACAACATCAACATATATAAAGATATGGGAATCCCCTGTATTAAAAAGAGCAGAAGCTGAAATAGAGGAAAATAGGATCATACCTTAAACTATAGAGGGTGCAGGATCTGGATCCTGCTGGGTCTGCTCCACTACAAAATCATGACCTACACTGTGGCCCTGAGACCCTACCTGACCACCCTGAGCTAATCCACCCTGCTATCATTTAAATACTGGCGACTAACTACCACGGCCATGACCTCCCTCTTATCCTGAATGACTACAAGAACTCCAGTTTATTGACCAATGAGAAACTGGTGGTGCTGCTAATGAACATGGATTCATAGAATAACTCCTATCACCAGTTTCTGGTGAGAAAAAATTAATAGAAACGTTGAAGATGGCCCATTTTACCGCATGATCGGCACTCCACTGGGTTTCTCGGGCAATGTGGTCTCATATTCCCGCTCTTCCCGCACTGGTAGCACACCACCTGGTTTCCAGAAGATGTCTCTCGTCTCCTCGGATCTCCATGCGTAAACTCCTTGTGGTACTTCCTTTTGTCAGTCAGAGGGGTACCAACTCCGGATACCAAACCGCCCTAGATCACAGCTCCAGAATCCCTCAGATTATGCTCTGTGATTAGCACCTGGTTGACTATGGAAGTGATGGAAGTCAACCTAAAGATGTTCACCAGGGATCATATGTCATGATTGAGACCATCCTTAAACTTCCTTTCTAGAAATAACTCATTACTTCCTGGAATAGGCATGAAGCACTACAGCTCTGTGAAGTGAGAAGAATACTCCATAACTGAAAGAGTACCCTACTCCAGACTCATGAACTCTTGGGCTCAATCACCCCTCAAATTATCTAGGTAGAAGTAGTTAGAGAAGGAATTATGGAACTCATCCCATGCTATAACCTACTGGCGTCCTTCCTGTGAGATTTCATCACACCATCTCTTGGCAGAGTCCCATAGTATATACATAGTGAGCTTCACCCTACTCTTTAGAGGAATCTCCAGATGCTCAAAGATAGAAAGTATGGCTTCTAACCATGACTCTACATCCTGAGGTCCTCCTTCCCTTGTGATGGTGGGAGGATACTACTATTGGAAAACCCGCGTCAACTCTGCCATAGAAGGGGTAGGATGTAGAATACCTTAGAAGGTTTTCATAAACCTCATAAATCCCTCTCGGAATTATGCGTCAGCACCTCTATCTGGAATAACAACTGGAACCAAGACTGGAACAACTGGAGGATCTTCTGGTAGTCCCTGATTAGCCATATCCAGTGTCTGATCACTGCCCTGTAACTGGCAGACAACTAGAGGACGTCTCGGTTGCATAACTCTACAAGGTCAAGCACACACCTTAGATCAAGATTAACATGGAATATAACTTATAAGTGTAAGAAGGTAATAAGAGAAATAAAGCATTCAAGTTTTTCAAAACATGGGTACACGACATGTATTATTCCTACATGGAGTGTTCCCTTAAGCCTTCACATGAGCGTGTACTTTTGCCAAAACTATCCATGTAACACCCCATACACACGACATGTTGTTATAACACACGGCCTATACTTGAATCCTCTTGCCCCGCCCAAGTTCTTCGACATAGCTAATCCACATGATTTACCTAGAAAAAGACTACACAGTGTGTTAGTTCCAGGCACGATGTGTACTAGACAAACTTCACCGACCCATGTTGTTAGTCACATGGCCGGTTACACGGATCACTCTACACAACATTTTCCCGATGGACACAACGTGTACTTGATGGATTTCAACTTCCCGTGCTGTTAGTTACACGAATGGATACAAGGGTTACACTACACGGCGTGTTCAATCTTGATATGATGTGCATAACATAAGTTTTTATCCATCAGTGTCATTAGTCACACGGGTGGACACATGGTCTATGCAACACGACGTGTACATCCGGTACTTGACATGTCCCACCAAATATTTCCCAACACCGTGTCTCTTCCCACACAACCAGTGACATGGTTAGAGACTACACGACATGTATATACAATACATGGTGTGTAATTAATAAAAACAATTCCTTCTTGAATAGGACACATGGCGTGTATTTATCATTACACTCCATGTATTCTGGGTTTTTCCGAATAGTAAGCCTCAGAAACTACTCCAGAACCCATAAAAATGCTGAAATGAATATTAAAGTGCCAAATTCCAATCTGTGAGGGCCCATACTCCCCATGAATAAAATCATGGCATCTTATAAATGTCATATATAAACATAAAAGAGCAATGATCCACCAAATTCCAGTCCATGAGGGCCCATAACACCTCAAGAACCAATGTTTGGTGTTCATTCAAACTAAATATTTACACAATTAAATACCCTATCAAATATAAGGTATTATATCAAGGCATCTATCACAACCACATGCCTATCTAGCACAACATATATTACAACAACATGCAATCACTAATGCACCCTAAATGGAATGGCAAGAATGCATGACATGTGATCTCTAGAAAGTGCCTATATGATGCATGAAATGGCATACCCTCATCTCATCGGGTTGCAATAGAAATAAAACCTCAATAATATCAACAATAACATCACAAAACATGTGAATCACCCAATGGTGAAATCAAATCAACTAAAAAATTAAAAAACTATAAAAATTGCAATAACGAGGTAAATTGACTTTTACTTGTACATGGGTTAGCTACTCCCAGACACAACTTATTTCCAAGTTCCCATTTGCTTCTTATCCCTGGATATAGGATCTAAATAATAAGTCAAGAAGAAAAGAACCTCCTCTGATACCACTTTGTAACAACTGGTACCCAGTGATAGCACAAACACCCCGCCTTAACACGGCCGTCGGGTCCCGACCCACTAGATACCACCAGTTGCCCCGCAGATACGTGGTCCCCACCCTGTGGCCCACCCACATGCCTGAATAGTTCATCTGACTAATGACAGTCCCCATATTCCAACACATGTCCTTTCCAGTGTGCTTTTTCCTCACTCACACACACCCTGGGTAACTTCCCAGAAGGTCACCCATCCTGATCACTACTCTAGGCCAAGCACACTTAACTGTGGAGTTCTAATCAGAAAAGCTTCTGAAAAGGAAGGTTCAACTTGTTAACATGAGTCATATCATTTATCCATTTAACCCTTTATCATTCAGGGGTGTTACAATCACCTCCCCTATAGAGCACACCATCCTTATTGTGGGCCCTACATCTCAACCCAGGCAATGCACAACACTTAAGGTTGGGAACCACCTCTGATACCAAATGTAACGTCCCGGTTCCGAGAGCCACCCAAAGGTGCCCCGTACCCAGTTGGTCACATGGCCTCCAGCGCATTTCCCTGAAATCTAGAGGCTACTGACTAGTGGTGAGGTCCTTGGGTGTGATAGTGGGGAAACTATTCCCTCATTGGAAGAGTAACACAGTAGAAGTAAAACAGATAGCAATAAGAGAAGTAGTAAAACATTCAATAGGTAAACAGTGGAAGTAATAAACAACTGTAGCACACACATATATATGATACATGATACATATGTCTAGGAAAGCAACCAAACAAGTCAAAATGTTAGAATACAATAATAAACCAAAGTAGAACAAAAAACATATAAAATTCTCCACAGCATCACAAGCCTCAGCATGGTTCCATGCTCCCCAACTCTGCAACAATCAAGTACCTGAAGTAGAAGGGAGCTTTCCCTTATCTATACCTACAACAATATAATATATTTGGGCCCAAAAGCATGACCCAAATAGGGTTTGAGACTAATCCCAATAGGAAACCAACTAAAAATCTCTACCTAACTGTCAATGAATATATATGGCAGGAAATAAATAAAATGAAGCAGTAAATAGATAAGTACACATAGTAACAATCCTACAATTTATAATGCATTCATTTTCATATATCAAGTAAGTAGCTAATCAAAAGCAGGTAACCCTCTAGGAAGTACTCAAATCCTAACCCCTCTAGTTCAACCAAAAAAATACAAGAAACCCTCTAGGAAGTACACACAGTCTAAACCCTCTGGTTCAGCTTTAGCAAAGACAATTTGAGAAATCACTCACCATCAATTCCCCCTATCGTCTCGTATCTGTAACAAATAGGCACTCTGAGGAAGCACTCAACATCAAACTCCCACTATGACCCATATCGAGGAAACTATAGACACTATGATAGAGAACTTACATCCACCCCACTATGGTCTCACAATGTAAAAGTAAATAGACACTCTGTAGAATCCCTCAACGTCAATTCTACCTATGGTATATTACACCAGGTTCCCACAACCCTGTGTAATTCAATCATGCACAAACAATACATGGCTGCCAAAGTAAACCTCAAGAACTACTTGTCTAAACAATCTATAACATATCATAGCATGTCAGATAAAAATCACTCCATCCTAATAATACTAGGCATTGAAAGCAAAGCAGTATCCTAATAAGCAAAGCTAGACCAAATGGTCAAAAATAAGAAAACATGGGAAAAGCATCCATAACATGATAAAGTTAACCATATTCACAAAAATTAACCTCTATCCCAACAAACAAGGCATAGTAGGTAATAACAAGGCTAAAACCATAACATGAAATACCCTGTTCTTGGGTATTGGGCACTTTTGCATATAAAATTCAAAGACTAACTACGGAAAGGAAAAAACCTCCTACCTCAGCGTCATGATGTAGATATACATGAATCTCAGGCCTTGAATCACCCTAGAATAACATAGATCTATAAAAACACTTAAAAAGTTCAACCAAGGATAACCCATGAGAGAGTAGAAATCAAGAGATGATGTTCAATAATAAAGGAGAACTCACTGATGCGATTCCAACGCAATTGACGGTGGTTGAATCGGAGAACAGACAGCGAGTTGGGGGCTTAAAGAAGATTCGTGGCTGTACAGATACTCTCGGATGAGACGGGAAAAGAAGAAGATGGTACTGTCCATCAGATTCAAACCTGATCCATTTAATGAAAAAATAAATTACACATAGTATATTTTAAAATTACAAGGCGTGTACTTGCCTTTTCTGGCCTCCGCTTTAGGCAGTTTCCAGGTCACCACACATGGCCATTTACTCAGCTGTTACCTGTCCAGTACACTGTCACCCTCGACAACAAAGTATGTGACTTGTACTTATAAGTACACTGCGTGTACTCCTAAATTTTCCAGAAACTCCTCTTTTCCTAAAAAACAACTAGAAAATAAAAACATACCTAAAAAGAAGATCTAGGTTCTTACACATCTCACATAAACTGCCATCACATATGATGCTAAAGACATTCCCCTAGTCCAACCATCATACAAAAATCTCATACAACTAGACATTATAAAGTAGAACTCAAGACATCCCACACTAAGATGATCACTAGCCTACTACCCTAAATTATTCCAAATTTGAACCAGTCACCACCTTCAATGTTACAAACCCTAAAAAACTATATAACCATAAGGTAAAGTTCAACAAGAACATCATCACACACTATAAAACATTTAATGTCTTTTAATTACCAAAATTTCAATTAAAAGAGGGATTTCAGATCATTACATCATCTATTACATGGAAATTTTCACACAATTTTCTAATTTAGACAAAACTATTTGTTTATCCATATATAATTTACTATAATTTCATGAATGATGAATACAAAAAAATAAGAACAAGGGTTCTTAATTTTTATTAGCTATAATAAACACAAGTCTTCAATAATAATAGTTATTTTAAATAATATCTGCAATTAGGATCAATATTATAAAAAATATCCCAAAATTAAACACCTACAAGAACAACCTTTATGCTAAATTTCTTTATTTCTAGTTAATTATCTTCTTTAGTTATCCCTTACCATCCACCCGAAGGAAAAAAATCATGCAAATATCACAGATGCACAAATTTAGGATATAAAAGTATCCTTTACCTCAAATAATACTTTTTAATTCGCTGTATAAGAATGAACAAGAGAAATATGATCACCAAGATAAAAAATTCTTGGAATACCATAATAGTACATAATCACAATGATAATTCATAAGAAATCTCACCCAACATATCCAAAATCAACCTATAATATCCCTTGATAATCCTAATAGAAGAACAGGAAGACAACTAATAGGTAAAGGGGAAAATCACCACATATATCCAATTTCAATCCCGCAATGAAAAGGACCAAGGACAATAAAAGGGGGAAAAGGCTTTTTAAAATTTCCTAAAAATAATACAAAATTTAATATAGTTGGGGGAGGAATAATAGAATTTAAAATTTTTGTAAAATTTATTTTTAGGGAGGGGAAAAAACCATTCAAAGTGGGACATACTGCTTCACGCTATGAAAATCCAAGGGAACCACCAATTCATGATGTGAAAAAGTCTTAATTATTTAATTTTTTTGATTAAAATACTTTATGAAAACAATTCACTAGTTTCTATAAACTATGAAATCATTCATGCTATTAATGATTCCTTTCAAGTCATGAAATAGAATGAGATAGAATAACTCAAAATCTATCTCAATGAATTCAAGTAATGAATAAAGTTTTAGTGCTATGAACTACAACTTTATTACATGAACCACGATACATGATATCATCCATGAACTCAGATAAATTCACCAGTTATTATTAGATACATTCACGTCACAAATAAAAGTTCACATCATGAACCACTTCCCAAGAAAAAATTTCAGCTATAAATCCCCCAAATTCTCTTAAAATATATTCTTGAAACCTCCATCACCCAAAAATATTCACATAATGGGATGGAAATGTTAAAAAATTATATTAGATACAAATAAAATTATTCTCATCATCAAGATTAAAAAAACCAAAAAACTAAAAATTAAGAGAAAATTTTGAAGAACCATCCCATGAGATACTTCTCAACAACCACATTATAGTTGAAACACAACCACCAACCAAACAAAAAAGATAGATAACAATCAGATTTTAGAAATATATAACATTTTAATTAGTATATACTTAAGAAAATAAAAATTAAAAAGGTTCAAAACAACTTGGGGTAATGAGGCAACATCCACATATCGCTCTCCTATGTAATCTTTTTTACACCAAAATTCCTTTATAGTACATAGAATAAGGGAATAGAAATAACATGAAATGAATTCTCTGTATGATCATGGATATAAATGAAAAAAACCATAAATGTTTCATCATATATGATTTCAAACTCTCACCAGTCAATGACATGGGAGTTATTGTGAAGATACCATCTAATATGGGACACATGTAAGATATTGTGGATCTTGGAAAACTATTATTTAAGTGACAACATATATTCCAAATTTCTAATGAACTATAACACCTAAAAAGGCTCGAATAACTGGATAAAATAATAATCCAATTTAGAAATATCTATTTCTCCTAGAAAGAAGAAACCCTTATAAAAACATGGTCCCTAACCTTAAACTTTAGAAGTCTACGCCTACAATATACATATTCCTTTGGGTGGTCCTGGGATATATTCATCAACTCCTAAACTATATGGATCTTCTCTATTATACTTTGAAGAACATATGGACCAAGAACTATAGACTCCCCAACCTCAATCCATGACATAATAAACCATCCTGATTATTTATAAAACAATTTCAATGGGGTCATATGAATAAATGAGTGATATAAATTATTGTAAGGAAACTCAACCATGGGAAAGTGATTCAACCATAAGACTCTAAATTTTATAACAAAATGACACAATATATTTTCCTTTATCTAGAGGGTCTTCTATTTCCACCCACCCATCTGGGGATGAAAATTTGTGCTAAGTTGCAGTTGGGAGACAAAAGCATGCTACAATCCACTCTAGTACTGTGAGGTGAATCAAGGATCCTAAGGGTGAGCTGTGAAAAATATGGAGAAATAAAGCACACACTAACAATGTAATAAAAAACATCCCTTGAAATAACATCCAATTCTGACCATCATCTGACCACCTCTCTATAGCATCACCAGGTCCAACACAGTCTTGAATCGCCTCCACCATTGATTCAACCCCTAAGAATCCTCTACCCACTATAATAAGGAATGTTCCACTATCTTTTTTCATAATAAACCAAAACAATTTGTATCATATTCTATATTATATAGATTTAATAATTTTACCATCACCCTCCAAGAATCCTCAAAATTTTTTGAACCACATATCCTTATAAATTCCTACTCAAAATGTTTTCCATAACATTTCACTTTCTTGAGGTGAATGTGATATAAAAATTATAATTCTAAATAAAATCTATCCACCCCAACTATAGTAGATTCAAATAATGAATAGTGAAAACATACATTATAATCTTGTGGTTTTGTAATACAAAAAAGCACTTTCTAATGAGATAATGTCACCATAACTTTAGGGAAAACACTACTTTCACTAACTTCAGGTCATGGGTGGCATAATTATTCTTATGGGGACATAATTTCATAGACCCATAAGAGATAAATTCCATATAACATATAAATATACATCCCAACAATATATATTAAGTTTCAAAAAGGCCTCAAATATCACACCTTCTCTTGATAGTTGAAATGATAGAGAAACTAATAAGCCTCTCTTTTAAGTAGTAAAATAATTCCGAACACTTAATAATTCAGATGAAGTGTTACACCAAAGGATTTTAAAATAGAAACATCATGCATGATAATTTACATGAAACAAAGGACTAATCTTAGAAAAAAATGTAACACATTAAGGACTTTTGATATATCTCTTTTTAAATAAATTCAATCTCTTTGATAGTAATATAAACATGAAACCCCGAATCTAAATGAACCATAATAACCTAGCCATTAAATTGGTGGGTATGAATATGACTAAATAAAATTTTAAAATTATATTTTTTAAACATGTATAAAATAAATTAAATCATTATCTATTTATTGGGAATAAAATAATAACCATTTAAAATAAAAGGAAATGTTTTATGAAAAAATATATTTTTTTAAAAGGCAGTTTAGTTGCGATTTGTGCCCATAGTATAAAGTGAATTTTTACCACTTTTTGAAAAATTATTTTAAAAAATTAACTTCATTTTTTAAATCATAATATCAAAATTATCTTAGTGTAATTTTTTTAGGTTGTTTTGAAATGTTTAATTTTTCGATGAATAGTGAAAATACAGATTTTTATTAAAAACTACCTTTTTTGTTTAATGAATTTAAAAGAACCATTTTATTTTAATGTGGGTTTCAAAGTAAAATTTGTTAAATTATATATTTATTAATCCAAATTAGGTCATTTTAATCATTTTATATCAAATTTTTATATAAAAACTTTTTAAACTTTTGAAATTTTTTCTTTTGGAAAACCGTTTTTCGACACGATTACTTGTCTAATTTTTAAATTAAATTATAAAAATTGTGTGAGTTTAATTTTAAGAAATAGATTAAATATTTTTAATGATATTATTTTATATTATTTAAATGGGAAATATAAATTTCTTCCATAATTAATAATTAAAATAATAAAAATTATTTACTGTGGTTAAGGTAAATTGGGTTTGTTAGGGGTCAAACATAAAATATAAGGGTTAAAAATGAAAAAAAACTTATATAATTATGATTTAATGGTCATAGTTAGACCATATATATTATAAGGTTATAAAATTATCCATTTTTATCCTTTTATAATGATAAAAATGTGTGCTTAATTCTTTGTTTTTAAAAATACCAAGTGTGTCATCGCCCCCATGTATGAAAGTACACCCACTCTCCTCTTCTTTACACACTTCCAAAACCCATTTATGTAGACAATATCAACCAAAAAAACTTACCTAATTCTATAATAATATCTTATGACCCTTTTTTGGGGTCATAAATCCAACCTAGTAGGGATTTTGGTGAAAACCAAAAGAAGTTGTCTAAAGAAAAGGTAACATCCTTAATTGAGTGTTTTATTTTATTTATTACTCTACCACCTTAAGATATTATTCAAAAACTATGATATAATAACCTAAGTATATTAAATATACTGGGATGTTTTTATGATTATATAATTTCTCAAAACCATCTCCTCCTCCATAAAATGGGAAATAAAACCATTGACCGTGTGTACGATGGACTACCGTCTTGCAAACCAACTTAATTATTTTTCCATCACCATTTATGACAGATATATTTAATTATATATTTAATGTTTATATATGATATTTATGGTAAAATTATACCGATGGAATTATAATATCACATATACCTTCTTACTTTCTATTCTATAGGGAATATGATAATATCGCTCGTGCGTAAAGTGGACTACCACCTCACGAAGTGTTGTGATTCAATTTTCACATACAATTTACGTGGAATTTAATAGTGATTAGTTTTATGTTCATATATGATATAAATTAAATATTAATCATTATGGATAATAAATATATAATAATGTTTTTACATTATCATCCATTGAATAAATGATAATGCCATCCATGTGTACAGAGGACTACTTCCTTGCAAAGCGATGTGATTCATTTTTTACGAATGATTTTAAATAAAGGTTAAAAAGGATAAATTTAATGAATATATGTGATATATATGACATGATATTTTTTATTTAAAATTAATACACAATTAAATTCCTTACCCATTAACCTGTTAAGTAAATCATAACATCTCTCGTGCATACATACGACTTACAGCTCTACGAAACGATGTGATTCATTCTCCATGTTTAAAATTAAATAATGATTATAAATATGTATCTAATAAAAATAATTACATTTAAAAAATTAATATAATTATTTTCATTATGAAAATATAATTTATTTTCAATATTTTGATCTTGCATGATGAAAAGTGCAGGATAAAACAAGCCAATTAACACCCAAAATAATAGTGATAATGTTAGATTATTAATGAATGAGTGATAAGATGTTATAAAAGGACCATATATTATATTATAAATAATAATATGAATCTTTTACAAGTTTATAATATGTTTTAAATAACTATAAGGGATGTTAAAGTGCACTCAACTAAAGGGAAGCATGAGGTATGAAGTTTCTTGACCAAATCTTCATTCATTAAATTATATATCTACTTTATTGATTATATTATGCCAATATTATGTGTGAAATGATCGTTGATTTATTTATTATTGTATTTAAAATTTTATTTTTGCATATTTACATTTGTTACACCTAATAAATTAATTTATTAACTCTCAGTTCAATGATATAAACTTTATAAAGGATTCAAATTTAATCTTCCTTCTTCGAGACATGTTATTTTACACAACTAATATATTTTACATATTGTATATAATAACAATTTACATTATATATCATGAATCATTAATAATTTATTATATTTAATTCATAATTTATCCACTTAATTCATGATAAGCTATGATTCAGGAGTTACTAAAGTGGTAAGGTCTTATGTTTCAATATCATTTTAATCGGGATTTTTTATGCTTAAATTTTCATTGATGGAAATTATTTTATCATTTATTAATAAAATACTTCCATTTTATTTTCCTTTAGTTATGTAATTATAATAAATGTTATCCATTAATTTTTCCCTCCTTATGTTCTCAATAGTTTAAAATAATTTTTTTAAGAAAAATCATCTTTAATTTTCTCTTAGGCCAAAAAACCATTTTTCTTCATATCCATATTTTCTAAAAATGTTTTCAAAAATGTTTTAATATCACTAAAATATTTACTGAATAATTTTTTACCCATGTTTTAATTTTTAAAATGTTTATTAAAAATCTTATTTATGTATTTTTTCAATTAATGACCGTTTGGATTTTACAGAAAATGTGAAGGAATCATTATTTTAACGTGTGTGGCATGAACAAATTTCATTGATGTCCTGACCAACTAATTTTTTAAAGATTAATTTATAAGTTTCAAAGTATATATTACAATATAATGTTTTTAAAAATGTTTTACGTTTTTTTGGGAAGGTTATTTTCCTCAAGAAATGTTTTAACGATCTTTATGTCTTCCTTTATATGTTTCTAAAGTTTTTTTCATACAATTTCTTATTTAATGTTTGAAAAAGTTTTATATTTTAAATAAGTGTTTTAGAAGTGTGAAGGATATTTTCCTAATAAATTATAAATTGATATTTATAAGTCATTTTCCATCTAATATTGCATCCTTTGATGTTACTCAATGAGAAAATGTTATTTTCCTCAAGAATGTTTTTAATATTTTTAAAAATATTTTAATCAATGACAAAGACATTTGATGTTATTGATTAATTATAAATTATGTATAAAATTTTCTCACATATATACCTAGTTATTTTCTATTCCTTTTATGGGGTAATATATTCCTTATGATCATTTAAAAAATTTCTTCATTATTAAATTTCCTTTGAATTTCATATGAAGAAAGATTATGCAATACATTTTATTTCTATGAGTAATTATTATGCTATTCCTTATGATAAATTTCATTTATATGGAATAGATAGATCATGAACATAATGTGATGGGTGTTACCTTATAACAATCTAATTTATTCAGTAAATCTTTAGTCTCATGAGATGTTATAAATGATATTAGAGAGTGAACATAATACACCATGGGACTCTGTACACCATGTGATGTTATCTTGGAAATTAACCTTGACTAATGTTTATGTCATATCTTATGTTTCTCCAACATTTAATATGATTCCATGATCACACAATACCATGTTATTTATGTTTTACTTCAATGTGATTACTCATTATACTTCTCTTTTATGATATCATGTCATACCTTTAACTCACATTTTATGTTCCCATATCATGTTTATTCTATTACTGAGTTTTTAGTACACCACTTTCTTTATATAATCCACAAGTTATCCTATAATATTTTAAGAGATAAAATGGATTTAGGAGTTCAATATTAAGAATAAGATAAGGGTTCCAAGTTATAGTTTCCTTTTATGTATTAAGAACCTAGTCATTATAGGAAATGGAGACTTTATGATCATTTTTTGTATTATTGAATATTTTTTTAAGAATCAAGTTTTAATATGGGAAAAAGGATTGGGTTTTCATATTTAGTATTATAGGAAATTTTTAGTTAACATTTGAAAACAAGGATGAGGAAAATTTAGTGGGAACCCTAAGGCTAAGCCTAATAATAAGTCTAAGTATATCAAAATATCCTATAAAATTAGTGAAGAAAAGAGATTGGTTTTTGAGGATTTATATCCCTGTCTGGATACTATAAGATGATGTGGTGTCTACAAAAATGTACATAGGGGTAGTAAAAATAAAAAATTAATGTCAGGCTTGACTCGAGTGTTACCTAGTATATGAAAATAGGACTCACTGTGAACCTGGTTTTAAAATTCTAAGGGATATGATTTGGGAATAAATAAAGACTTTACAAACCACTAAGAAGGATTTGAGTAAATTAAGATCATGGATGACCTAGGTCAACCTAAGGTGTCTTAGAATGAAATGATTGTGTCATAATTTAAATATATTATAAATATTTTTTATTGATTATGTTTCTTACCATGAATATTTTTCTCTCACTATGATTTATAGATTTTGTCAATAGTAGGAACTAGATATAATTGAGTTAACATTCAATGTGATACACAATGTGTTGATGAACAACCAAATGGGATGATTACTTGAGTAATAGATATTTTGATTATTCCTAATCAGTTATCACAATATATGATTAACAACTTTCACTTTATCCAACTATTGGTATCACTAAATAAGATAAGAATAGATTTAGTTGAGAGTTCAGGTGGTGGAAACCATGGTGGAAATAAGATACATCTTCCTATATGATGAGAATGTGGGAAGAAGAAATAAAGATAATGTCTCAAAGTAATAAGTAGATGTTTTTTGTGTAGATAAAATGGGCACAAATTAAGTAATAGGAGAGTAAAAATGATGTGTTCAGTTAATTAAATGGATAATAATAATGCTTTCCCTATGTCATAATCAACGGTTAAATGTTTTAAATGCCGAAAGAATAGATATTATAAAAATACATATCATAGTGGGAAATCTTAAGAATATGATCATCACTATTATATGAGTAAATATTTTTATATTGATGATGAAGAGACCACAAAAGACTTATGAAAGTAATGATGTATTAATGAATGAGATGTTGAATACTAGTTAATGGTTTAAGAATTAAGTGGAATGATTGAAGTGTTTATATACTATAATTCAATAATTATGTGAATCATAATATATATATATAAGTATTTATATGTAAAATTTTTATGTTAAGGATTTTGTAAGAATATTTTGAATGGTACTAAGGACATAGAAAAGTGATTTAATGGTAAGGTGATAATCTATAGAAAAAAGACACAATTTAGGAAAATATGATCATGGATATGTGATTTATATATAGGAAATTAGTTGATTTTGTTGAAACGAATGAGCTATATATAAAACATTAGTGTTTTAAAAAGGTGAATTAGAGAATAATTTTATTTTTGAAAATGATGATCATATTATTGAGAACGTTATAAGATAATGGAAAATTATGAATATAGTCCTCACAGAAGTTTTTCCATTGTTTTAGAAAAAGGATAACCCATAAGACAAGTGACAACCCATCACATCTAGTGAGGCCAAAGGGCTTAAAACCCAAACTAATGGGTGATATGGGTTTAACACCTACCACTAGTCTACGTAACACACTTGTTAGGATAACATTGTTTTCACTTAGATGGTTTGTCGGTTAAAAATTATGTTGATTTTGGGAAACATATAAGGGGATCAATTAATTTTATTTTGTGCTGAGTAATGATATTTTAGGAGATTTTTTTTTGGGTTTACATATATATAACCTTTTTTTAATGAAAATGATTATTTGGGAATAATGGTATTATGTTTTCGAGATGTAATTTGAAAGGGTATGATATAACCTTTTATGTTAAAATATTATTTCATATTAGGGTTCTTATAGACATTTGAGATGTAGGGTTATTTATTTAATTAAAGATATATGTTAAAACATTGTTTTCGTTGTTAAATTTTAGAGATTAAGAGATTAATCTTCATTTTAGATATTATTTTACCTTTTTCTAACCATTTTGGTTTTAATAAAGATAAGAAGAATATCCAGTTACTCTTTTATAGATATTATGATATGTTAAAATTAAATTTTATTTCTTTAAGAATAACAAATTCATTTTTGGATATTAATTTTTTGGAGTAATAGATAAAGTGTAAATTGATCTAATCACAACTAAAGGATGAAATTGTGCTTATGAAATAGAAATACATAAAGTAAGTACATTTATTTATATTATTAAATAGTAAAACAACCCACCAAAATTTGTAAAATTATTTTGAAACAAAAATATTATAATATCACCTTCATCTCTGATGAATCAAATTGAATTTTAAATCATCATAAATTTATAGTTTTTAGGTCCTTAACTTTCCATTGAGAACCCCCTTTCTTATGATCAATGGTCTTTATCACTTTCTATAATTATTTATGCTTTTATTCTATGTCTATATATTCATTTTTCACCAATGTTATACTATGTATAAAAATAGTTATGTGATGAATTTTATATTTCACTTCCCTCCTTTTTAAGATAAATTTTTATTAATGCTTTTTATGATGTACATTTTTCCACAAAGAAATTTTCAAACCCTTAATTTCAAAGATCAAGATTAATTTATGAGGAAATAATTTATTTATGGGGGGTAACATGTAACAACCTAAGATTTTAGAAAAGGTACATCATGATTAATAGTGTATATGAAATGAAACAAAAATCTTAGAAGATAATGTAACACCCTGATACTTTATGATATATTTATTTTTGAATAAATTCAATCTCTTCGACATATTGTGGAATACGCAACCTAGAATCTAAATGAACCATAAAAACATAGCCATTAAAATGGAGGTTATAAATAAGAATAAATAAACTATGAAAATTTTATAGTTTACAATTTTATAAATTAAATTAAATGATTATAAATTGATTGGAAAAAAATAAGAGTCATTTTAAAAAAGAAAATGTCATCTAAAAAACTACATTATTTCAAAATCATGTTTAGTCATGCTTTGCACACATAATTTTTAATTAATTTTTAATTTTTTTGAAAATATATTTCAAAAAATAATATAAAATTTTAATTTATAATTTTAAAATTATATTAGGGTAAATTACTGGTATTTTTTTGAAAATTTAATTTTTCGATGAAAATTGAAAATACTAATTTTTATTTAAAACTGCCTTTTTGGTTAAAGAATTTATAATCCCCATTTTATTTTAATTCAATTTTAAAAGTAAAATTAGTTTAATTATATATTTATGAATCCAAATTTGGTAATTGTAATCATTTTCATATTGAATTTTCATATAAAAACTTTTAAAACATGAGAAATGTTTATTTTGGAAAACTATTTTTTCAACAAGACCACAAGTTTAACTTTCAAATTAAATTCTACCAATTATGTGATTTAAATTTAAAAAAATGGATTAAATATTTTTAATCATATTAATTTATATTATATAATAAGGTTAAGTTAATTTTTTTATATAAATGAATAATGAAAACTGTAAAAATTATTTTATGTGGTTAATGTAAAAACGAGTTTACTAGGGGGTTAAACCTAAGAGATAAGGGTTAAAATTATAAAAAACCCATTTAATTATTATTTTATGGTCATATTTAGACCTTATATATTTCATGAGAAAAAAGTGGGTGTAATTCTTTCTTTTCAAAAATTCCAAGTGTGTCCTCTTCTCAATTTATAAAAGGCTTCCCCCTCTATTCTCCTTCACACACTACCAAAACCCATTGTTTTGAAGAATAAATACCAAAATAAATTCCCAAATTCTATAACTTAATCCTATAAGTCTTGGGTTTTTTAGAAAGAAAAACTATAAACACTTTTGGTTCAGACCAAAAGAAGTTTTCGGAAGAAGATATAAGGCCCATAACTGATCATTTTATTTAATTTCTTCCTCGACATCCATAAATTATTATTAAATCATGTTTATTTAAAAAAATTATTATATTCCATATAAAATATATATTTTTATTATAATTTCCTGACCTAAAAAAATCTCCTCCCATGTTAAATGGGAAAAAATTGTTGATTGTGTGTACGATGAACTCCCACCTCACGAACCGATGTAATTCGTCTTTTATAACCGCTTCTCATGACTGAATTTAATTATGTATTTAATATTTATATATGATATTTATGATATAATTACAACTTTTAAATTATAATATCACATATACCATCTTAATTTATATTTTGTAGGGAACATGATAACGTCGCTAATGTGTACGGTGGACTACCATATCACGAAGTGATGTGATTCATTTTTCTCATAGGATTTAAATGGAAGGTAATAAGGATTAATTTAATGTATATATATTATATTAATTAAATTTTAATAATTATGTAAAATAAATATATTATATAATTTATTACCTTACCATCTTTTGAATAAATGATAACATAGTTCATGTGTATGTCGAACTATCACCTCATGAAGTGATGTGATTCATTTTTCACTGATGATTGAAATTGAAGGTGAAAAAGGATAAATTTTATGAATATATGTTATATATATGACATGATATTGATTCTAGAAAATTAATACACAATAAAATTTCTTACCCTTTCACCCGTTAAAAATGATAACGTCACTCATGTGTACATACAACCTATCATCTCTATGAAGTGATGTGATTCACTATCCATGTTCGAAATTAAATATGATTATAATGATTTATTTTATTAAAAAATGATATTTATAAGATTAGAATCATTATGGATATTATAAAACTATAAAATATGTTCACTATTTGCAACTTTCATGATGAAATACGTAGGATAAAACAAGGCAATTAACACCCCAAAAATAGTGATAATTTAAGATTATTAACGAATGTATAATAATATGTTATAAAAGGATCATATATGATCTTATAAATAATAATATTATAAATTTATAAGTTAATAACATGTTTAAAACCACTATATAAGAGGTTCACGAGTTCTTAACTAAAGGGAAGCACAAATTAAGGGGTTTCTTTACAAAATTGCCATTCATTGGGTATATATCTACTTCATTGATTATATTATGCCAAGATTATGTGTGAAATAAAATTTATTTATTTATGATTTTAGTTTCAATTTTATTTTCTTGGATATATAAATTTTATAAAAAATAACTATAATGATGAGCTCTCACTTCAATGATATGATCTTTCTAAAGGGTTCCTCTCAAAACTTCATTCTTTGAGAAACATGTTCTTTTACACACTTGATATACTTTAAATGGTATATATACTACCCATTTACATACTATATCATTAATCCTTCCTAATTAATTATATTTTAATTTACAATTTATCAACTTAATTCATGGTAAGTTATGATTCAAAATTCATTAAAGCGGTAAGTGTTTATGTTTTAATATCATTTTAATCAGGATTGTTTATACTTGAATTTCTATATCTAGAAATTATTTAATCATTACCTAATAAATTTATTTCATTTAATTATCCTCTGGTTATTTCATGAGAATACATGATTTACCTTCATTTTCCTCACTTTGTGTACTTAAGAGTTTAAAATAACATTGTTAAGAAAAATAATATTTATTTATCTCTTAGGTCGAAAACCCATTTTCTTCCATATCCATGTTTTATAAAAATGTTTTAAAAAATAATTTATCCTTAACCAAAGATTTATTAAATAATTTTTTACCCATTTATTAATTTTTTTAATATGTTTTAAAATTAATATTCATGTATTTTTTCAAATAATAAACATTTGTTTTTTTCAAAAATGTGAAAGGAATATTTGTTTTAACATGTAAAACATGAATTTAATTTATCATTCATGACCACCAAATATTTTAAAGATTCCTATATAAGTTTAAAGTTATATTTTATAATAAATGTATTTTAAAAATATTTTATGCTTTACAATTTTTTTTCAAAGTGGGATAAATATTTTCCTCAAGTAATGATTTAAATGATTGTTAAATATTCCTTTATAAGTTATTAAAGTAATTTTTAAATTTTTTTCTTTAATGTTTGATAAGGATTTAGATTTTAAATATGTGTTTTAAAATTGGAAAGGATATTTTCCTCAAGTTCTGTTAAAAGTGATCTTACAATATAATTTTACATCTAAGATGATATCCTTTGATGTCACTCTAAGTGAAAATGTTATTTTTCTCAAGAATGTTTTTAATATTTTTAAAATTATTTACATAAATTTTTTTTTGATGTTATATATTTCTTAAAGATTATGTATATATGTTTCTCACATGTTTACCTAGTTATTATCCCTTCTTTTAACAGGGTAATACATTCCTTATAACCATATATAAAATGAATTCATTAGGAAATTTACTTTGAATATGATATGAAGTAAGATTATGAAACCCATTTTTTCTATGGGAAATTATGATGCTATACATTATGATTGGTTTCCTTTTTATTTCACACATAAATATTTAACATGTTATAATGGGAGTTCCCACATAACACTCTAATGCAATTGGTAAATATTAAGTGTCATCAGATTTAATGTGTTGGATTTGGGAGTAAACCTAATCCATTATGGGACTGTGTCTACCTTGTGATACTGTCTTAGAAGTTATCCTTGAATTATGTTTATAGAAAATCTTATATTTCTTCTTTATTTCCTATAATTCTATGGTATTATGATACCATGTTAGTTATATCATAGTCCCATGTGGTTACTCCTAAGCCTTCTCTTTTATGATATCATGTTATACATTTTAATCACATGTTATGTTTCCTTATCATGTTTATTCCCTAACTTGACCTTTTCACTCAATCATTTAATTATGTATTCCCTATGTTATCCTGTAATGTTTTCGAAACTAAAATATATTTTTGGATCTCACTATGGAGAATAAAATAAGGATTCCAAGTTTTAGTTTCGTTTTATGTATTAAGAACCTAGTCTTCCATAGACACAAAGAATTTATTATCCTCGTGTTTTGTTAATGGATATTTATATTTAAGAATATGGTAGTAATACGTAAAAAAGGATTAGGTCATCATATAAAGTCCCGGTCCTTCTTGTCCAAAGCTATTAATGAGGTCAAAATCCATGATTATTTGGACAAAAACCTATGATTATAGACAGTACGACTGAGGAAGTTGTGAAACTCTACTAAAACCTTGGGTGCTACCCCAGAAACAACTTTCTAAATCTTAGATGGGTCCATGAACACAACCTGATATAACACAACATGTACAAGGAAGTTAACCTCTAATTTTCAAAAAATTCACTTGGACATATTCCATTTAAATTCATGGTGTTGAAGAAATTATAAGATAAATATATGGTTATCAAAATGATCCTCCTGTAGTTTTGAGTATATGAAACTAAATAAATGAATGAAACTATGAATCAGTCTATAAACTCATGAAATTTAGAATTCATGAGTACCATGAACATAATTAGTGAATTAAATACAATAAACGAAATGACTAAAAACTGAAATTATTCATACCTATAACAGAAGGTAGTATTCAGGATATCCTCATCCTTTACCCTCATTTGGTGATATCCAGACCATAAATTATCTTTAAAAAACAAACTGGACACTTTTAACTATATGAATAGATCATATATCATTAGAAAAAGGTAATTGTTCTTAACCAACAACTAGTTTAAACCTTGGTATTCCATATATAACCTCAGGTTACCATCCATCTTCTTGGATAATAACACTGAATCACTCTATGGAGATAAACCGTGTCAGATGAAACCCCTTTATTTTATATCATAAATTTATATCCTTAGCTTTTGAATCACATTCATCACCTTATTATAAGGATATATTAATATTAAAGACACCCTATACTAAACATCCATCCTAAAATTGACATCGTGTTGAGTGGGGTAGTGTCACAACTTCATCCGAAGACATATAATAACTCATGAATGACTCTAAGAGCCTCCTAAAAATTAATTTCCACTAATTAATCCACCCACTGTGATAGTAGAGTCTTTTTATTATTACTACCCATCTTTTAACCCTTATTTACAACCTTTTACATCATAAGACACTACTCTCCTCTAGAAACAATCTACAATTACACATATGTAATATAAACAATAGATTAAAATGATGTCATTTTATGGTTTCATTTACCAAAGTAATAATTCACTTAGTGACTTACATTAAACCATAATCATTTTAAACCCCAAATATATATAAAATGATAGATCTATACCTCTAAATCTAGTGGATAATACCTAGATCATTAGATGTTTTCCACCTATATTCTTAATTAGGATACTAAATTAGGAGTAACTATGGAGTGTAAATATTCATAATCAAATAAGGATGAAACTAAGGTATATGATAAACTAATCATACCTATAACGGCCTCTAGATCCTTTATAATTGGAATCTTTATAACATGAATATGTTCATGCCCAACTCCTCTTCCTTACAACTAATGGACTCCATGAACACACTTAGGTTTAGGTCCCTGAGAATGAGGACTATCATAGGGTTAATATCAACCTACTATTTCTCCTTTTGTCTTAGAATAATCTTAATAATATAACTATTGAAAAAATTATGGTGGTCCCTGCCATTAATATGGATTTAGGGAAAGTTTCCACTACTAAATCATGAAAGGGGCTTATCCACCCATGAAAAAAATAAACTCCCTGAGTGGTAGGGCACTGAGACTGATGATTTACATGACCTGCATAAGAAAAATACACCATCAGATATCTCTTCATAGAAACTTGGGAACTATTGTCCCTTGAGAATCATAAATAAGTCTACTATAATCGACTCTATACTGATCGAAACCATGAATCCCTAACATCCATACCCCCCTTTCCTAATGAATAATTCCATAAGAAACTCTTTTGACCTGCATATCAAGGAACTCCTCCCTATGAATGCATATGATTTATCCTTTTTTCTTTTTTCTTCATGTCCATGTATATATGAAGTGTAAATAGAGTGACTAGATATTTGAGTTTCAGAAGTAATACCTCCTCATGATACCTCACTCTTGACATCACAACCACAGAGAGATCAAGAAAAAAACATAGTTGGTCCTTGAAACTAATCTCTATGTTAGGGTTCCCTAATAAATGGAGAATAACTCTTAATTCTTTTCCCCAAAATTATTGAAAACAATAATTCTGAATGAAACTCCTTCTAAAATCTAACCCAAAAAAACCCACCTCTTTCCACTCCCAGAGGTACATTGTCCAATAATTACGTGACTCCCCTCACATAAGACTGATTTCCAATAGAACACATTACTCATATCAGGATTAAATTTAATTGTAGGTGATTTAAAGCTCCTCTATCTAATTATATATATATCTGTATAATAAACTCTCACCTTATATTTTAGCAAAATCTATTGCTAAAAATAATGCGACATCTTCTTTTAAAATTCATCCTCCCTAGTCAGATTGATCCTTCAATGATTAATTGGATTATCCTATTAAACCTATCCTCCTCAAACTGAATGATGATGTTGACTAAAATCTATACCTGATAGAAATAATAAGAAAAACATAAGCATTTTAACATGAAATTTACTTATATTCAGTTATTTAAGTTCACTATAACTTCCCAACATCATCCAATTAAAAAAAAACATGATGCAAGTACCTTCAATAGGTCTCTACCCTTTAAGTAGTTTCAATTTTCTTAACATGTTCAATAAAATTATGCTCCCTATGTTGGATCACATGGAGCCCTGAAATCCAATGTCTTATAAAATCCCCTTTACTTATCTCATAAGAAAAGATCATTTGAAACTGTTTCCCAATGAACCCATGAAATCCTCACAAGTGCCTAACCCCAACCTCCATCTTATCACTCAACTAAAATATTTTATATCAAATTTTCATGACCCCCACTAGTACCCCTCCTATGCTAGTGGTGAAGAGGAAGAGTGACCCATGAAGCCCACCTCTAATAGGCCTTGACTAGGAGACTATAAACGAGGGTATAAAACACATAATGATATGAATTAACATTATAAAATAACTCAATGATATAATATATGATAAAAACCACCAATAAAAACCATGTAAAATAAATATATAAAAATAACCAAAATCACATAATGCATGTCAAGTGATAAAAATAGGAACTCCAAAATAAAACTGTACCAAGGGAAAAATACTGAAGAAATAACTATCTCAAAACACCAACTGCCCAAGATTGTAATTCCTAGCTTGGTATCCAAATACCTCATGGAACCTGAATGATAGTTAATATATACATAGCATGAGCATAAAATATTTACTCAGTAGGATCATATCCGTGGTCTCTTGGGTAAATAAAAAAAGATAATAATAATGCACCAATGAATAAACAACATAACTAATATAAACCTAAAATGGTCAACCAAACATTCTACCCTTTCCATGTACCACTCAAAAAACAACACATCCAAGGTTATAAAATAAATTCAATAAAACATTGATAAAGACACCCTATATCCACTTACACAATGAGTTTCCACTATCATACCCCAATTTTAAATGTCCAGTGATCTCATCCATTCTATATACCACTAATCACACATCAAGATGTGTTTGATGTGGGTCAGGTTTTAGCCCTACATACTATATCCTACCATAGGTCCCAACTTCACATGCTCACATCAGTTAATATCTATATATCATTTCTTTTTTTCCAAATCCTTATTGATGACACCACAACCACTAACTTATAAAAATGTCCGTAGGGTATAATTAACAAGAATTATTTAAATGAAATTACCTCCCACTACCACACATGACCCTAACTACAAATAACATCCTATAAATATCAGGCATCAACACCAACTATGCCGTCATCGGCTGATACTTGCCACTAAATAGGTACCTTCACCTATAGTACTACCAAAGTGAGAGTAGGGAAGAGTGGGAAATCAATCATCCATTCCATTACCAGTATAAATGTTGGGGAAAATACCCCAATAAAATATGGGTTTAATTAGGTAGTACTCAATGTGGGTTAGGTGCGTATAGAAGTAACACAAGAATACATGGATAATAGATAACATACAAAATCTAACCTAATGGTTCTCATCAAAAAACACCATTATAGACCAAATAAACACCACATTTCCTCACGATATACAACACTGAATACCACCACCACTAAATTCAACTTAGTACACCACATATAAAAAAAAACCACAATTACTCTTTCATTACTATTTCCTAGATTTTCCTATTCAATTACCAAGCCCCATGTAATAGTCCATTCAATTCCTTATTTAAGGAAAAACCACACATAAGAACACCCCATGTTTAATTCTTTTATTTAATATTTCATTTTCACCCTTTTATTATCATTAAATTCTTTAATCAATTGCCACATATTAAATTTTTTCCCATACTCATTCAATTCATTTTTATCATTATTAACACAAACCATAACTACTAGAAATCCAGGATAATGATTACACAAAACAACCCAACCATATCACAAAAATTTACATTTAATCCCATGAATAATACATTCCAATATCCCAAATATCAAAAAAAAATTAGTAATAACTACTCACTACAAAATTTTCCTCAACACACCCAAAACTAAACTGACTATAAGACTACTGGCTTACCATATTCAACATTACAACCAGTCACCAACATCACTCTGAAAAATCCAAAAAAAAAACATAAGGTAAAGTTCATCAAGAACTTAACCACACACAAAAATATATTTTATATCCATAAATTAATACAACTTTAATTAAAATAGGTAATTTATGTCATTAATGATCTCTAACATAGGTATTTTTTCATAATTTATTGATTTTCACTCTACTGGTTCATTATCCTTATGTAATTTATTATCCTTTTATAGATGTTGTATTCAAACAATAAATCATAGTAAGGGTTCTCAATTAACATTATCTACTATAGACACAAGGTATCAATAAGAAAATTTATTTTCAGTAATGACAACAATTAGAAAAAATATCATAAATAATATAACAAAATAAAGTTAAAACATGCATTCACACCCTTCATTTTCAATTTTATTAGATCCTATTAATTATATTATTTATTTAGCCCTTAATAATCACCCAAAGGGAAAAATAAAAACATTATAATATCATATATTCACCAAATATGGAGTGGATATTGATCCCCTACATCAAACAATACCGTTTCACTCACTATGCAAGAAAAAAGACAGAGAAAGGTGATCACAAATCCAAAAAATTATTGGAATACCCAAACCATCTTGAATAATAGTGATACTTTATCAAAATCATATCCCAATATATCCCAAATTGATTTGACATAGTTATTGAGAATCCACAAGAAATTAATAGGAAGAAAAAAAGAGATAGAAATAGAAAACTCACAGCTAATTGCCAATATTTACTCTATTGATTCCAATGACTAAGGAAAATAAGGAGGGTGTAAAAGGCCTATTAATTTCCTATAAATCACATTAAATTTTATAGAGTCGAGAGAGGAATGAGGGAATTAAAATGGGTACTGAAATTTATATCTAGGGCTGAAAAAACAGAATTCTCAAAATGATATACTACATTGTGTTTTGAACGACCAAGGGAACCACCAATTCTTGGGGTGAAAAAAATTCTTCACACCATGAAAATTTTGAGTAAAAAAATACTGAAAACAAGTAATCAGTAACTATAAACTTAGAAACCATTCATTCTGTGAATGTGGCATGTCATACCATTAACCATAATGAGACATAACCACTCAAAAACCATCTTGAAGACTTCATTCCATTTATAAAGGTTTCAAAACATAAACTACACCTTCATGACTTGAACCATGATTCACGCCATGAACCATGCCTCCATATAAATTCAAATTTTTTTCCAAGACATTTTCATACCATGAATAAAATTCCATTCAATAAACCACATACCTAGTTGAAATTTATTCTCAGACTCCACTATATTCTCCTAAAATCTCTTCTCTATACCACTAAAAACAAATTATCATCAAGTAAGGGGATATGGAGGTTTAGACCCTTACATTTTTAAATTTAAAACAAATTTTAGATAATTTTTTTAGTCAATCCAACAAAATCATACATTATAGTACAAATGACTAATTCACATAGGTCATATATTAATAATAAATAATTACTATAAGCATACTCATCAATATGAGTTAATTTTTCTAGTTTTAACTTGTAATGCATGTCTATCACTTTAAAAAACATTTAAATGTAAAATCACACATTTTATAATTCTAGATAGAACAAATTTCATACTATTCAAAAATTTACTTATATATATAACATATCAATAAAAAATCATTTTACTATACTTTTGTGTCAATAAGAGTTCATTTTCTTGGTTTGAATTTGCAACACATGTTTTTAATTTGAAAATTGTTTTTAATTTTAAAAAATCTCTTCTGGTCATTGCAACAAAGATAAATGTTGGGATGATGCATGTTTTTTCTAAGGTAATATATTAATAATTTGTTTATACATTATTCAAAACATATAACCATTTTATTGGGTTTGGATGTCTACCAAGTTTTTTTTCTTTAAAAAACATAAATTTTAAAACCATATTTTCTCAAACCACATATTAGATTGATTAATGGTTTTTTCATATATGCCACATATTAACAAATAATTATTTTCCTACACTTTGAAATAAATCTAAGATCACTTTATTCATTTGAGTATGTAAAAATTATTTTTATCTTTAATAATAATTTTAAATTATAAAGTTGAAATTTGGTCTTTTAAACCATACTGGATGTCATATTTCTATGTTTCTTGTTCCTATATATAATAAATAGATATCATAAATACAATTGACCACATAATAATGTTTATCATACCTCATTTAAATTTTTGATATATTAATCCATGACCTCATAAAATGCACTGTATGATATTCCATATCCATCTCCCCAAGGCTCATGTTAATCAATTTTTTTGAGCCTAAAACTCCTCATGATATGGATGTGATAGAGAATATGGATAAATTTTATCATATTTTACATAATAATTTCTAATTGTTTGACTATTCTTCATATTAACACTATCTAAATATATAGAATAAAAAGTTTTACACTCGTGATCCAAAAAACCGTTGATAATGGATCCATTAGGATCTTTCATATTTTATATATAAGATCTAATTATGTATATATATATATATATATTTGTGGGATATATCTAATGATAACAAACTGGACCTCCAAGAATAATTTTGGTGTTAAGGTTCTATAGTAAGTTTCATCATACATTTAAAGTTAGATAAAATAAACATCCTTTCTAATTCACATAGAAATAATAGTGTATATTTTTCAATTTTCATTAAATCAATTTTAATAAATATATTCTTACATATGTAATTATATAAGATACAAAAATGAAAAATATCCACCCTCACATTGTTTATAAAGACATGTCAAAAGATTATCAAAATGATCTCATGTAATAGTATCTAATAATCATGAGGTTCCATGAATTTCAACTTCATCTTCGTTGTATTCACTGACTTTGATTTATTGATTAAGAAAACATATAGTGACTTAAAAAATTATAATACATAAATTAATAATTTATTCTAAAAACTCATTATAATATAACAAGAAGGAGGAATAAACCAATTATTCATTCCAATTTTTTTGGATGAATCTCTTTCTTAATTCCTAATTTAATGAAGTTACAACATGATCTTAATCCATCATTTACTTTAACTTTAATATTTATAATAAATATATATAATATATCACAAAATATTTTCTAAAAATATGCTAAAATAATATCCCAAAAAATTAGTGTTCAATAGGGTAAATCGAAAAGTATATAATTTTTTCTCTAATTGAAGTAGGTATCATAATGAGAACTTTTTTAGTTTCAAAAAACTATAAGCTCCTTTTTGAAAATAACATTTATGTAAGATTCCATGTTTTTCTATGAGGTATGTATCTATTTAATTTCTGTTTAAATTATTTTTTACAACCTAATGTGAATACACTTTGAGTTCATGGGGGTATCCGGGGTGTTTATGGGTTGTTCAAAGAACAGAATCAAAACCTTAGAGAAAAAAGGTAGGACACATTGTCAGTACAAACCATATGAGGAATGACACATGGTTTTTCTAACCGTTTGAGTCCTAGATAGTGTGTTGAAGGATCCTGGATGATTTTTCAAACTGTACATATGGAGGCTCACACCTATGCGAGGCACCTAAAATTTTTAGCAATGCCAAATCACACGGTTTGTGCACAGTGTGAAAAACTGGGTGGACTAAAGGCATGAGGTACCCCTTGAAGTAGTGAAGGGCATATGATTGGTGCATGCTTTCTCCAACCATTTAGCCAAACTGAACAACCCATAATTTTGATTAAAAATGACAAAATTACCTTAAAACGTTTTATAACCAAAAATCTATTTTCATTCTTCCTTAATTGGAAAACTACGAGACTTGGAGAGATCCTTTGATCATTTTGGATAGATTCTGATCCCATTATTAAATTTAAACTCAGATTCAAGTGCGGATCATCTCATTGGATTCATACTAGTAAGTTATACAATCCTCTTGATTAGTTCTTTATTTGACTTGGTATTGACTACTATATTTAGTTTCTAGCTAATGTGCCCTATTTTTTGGTTCTTCATCCATTCATTTTTTATTATGATATGGTCTAAATAAAAAGATTATACTGGATGAAAAATCTACTACAGACCTACAGTAGGTGTTCTATACTTTTCCTGAGTGCTTTGATGATTTATAGAGCTAGTTCCCATAGTGTGGCATGCTGAAATTTCCAACATCACCTAAAAAATGAATTTAATAATTGAATTAAATTTAATAGAACATGTTTGGGATTCCCACTAGTTCTTTTAGAATTTTATAGGTTGTTTCCCCAATAAAGGACACACATGGGGTGTTCCATTGAGATTGATTATTATTAAAACACACAAGGGGGTGTGTTGTAGATTTTATAGACATATAAATCCTATTTATAAATGAAATGAAGTGAATTGATTGATTATGAGACTATTTTTTTCTATTTCCATGTTATACATGATGAGAAATGTTTAATTATTTCAATGCGAATTATTATATGAGTGGGTAAACTCATGTAAATTGTATTCCTATGAATTTTGGAATGAAATGATTGATGAATTTTTCCATAGTATACCACGAGTGTGCTACACCATGGGTCATGGTAGTGGTTATGGACGTCTTGGTTGATATTTCTACTTGGGTCTCGATTTTGTGGGATAACGTGGGCCCTACTACCCCTTGAATCCATCTTTCACGGGCCCATAGTGGACATGGTCTGTTGACATTATCCTTTTAGAAAAATTCAAGTATAACTAAGTTTCCATAGAGATGCTATTGGGACTCGATGAGGATTACTTGGTTCACTATACCTTGGATTCGTCCCCATGGGGTCTTGAACTTCTGATTATACAGCTCGACTGGGGTAAATGTAAAATTCTTGATTATACAATGTGGCCATGGTTGATATAACAGTAGAGGTTATATGGTGTGGTTTTAGATGGTATGAGATATTGTGTATATGGAATAGTCATGGAGTTCAATTATTTTTTATTTACTATTTCCTTATTATAATAGCTTGACCCTTGTATTGGAGGAATCCTATTATGGATGTACAATATCACTTGTTTGGTTCCTTTTTTTCTTTGAAAATTTAATTTTATTATTTCTGTATCTGTTATATTATGAAATCTACTTTTTCTTGTATTTTACATCTAAGATTTTTTATAGACACCATGGGTGGCGACGTATGGGGATTGAATCTCACAACCTGTTTGGGCCTCCGTTGTGTACTTGTAAAGACTATATGAATGAAGGGAGGGATTAGGGAAAGTGACCATAGTTTGATGATTTACTTTGTTCCATGCTTAGGAGAAGGTGAGCCCAAGACCAATCTGAGGTTTGTGATTCTATATAGAGATAGTTCTTTTGATATTATTAGAATTTTGAGACATGTATTTTACTAAACATATATACCTATTTTGGATTATTTGTAGATATTAGAAATGATCATCATTGTATATGAGATAACGTTGGACTTGTTATATATATACCTCTCTTGAATGTTTATCTTCTATCTAGTTTGTTATCAGATTACGCTATTGACTATTATTATTATTACACTGTGTTACACTCTAGTAATGAGAGAATTATCTCCCAAAAGGTTGTAAGATCCCAAAATTTTATGAATATGTATCAAGATCATTTATAGGTACACTTTTGAATTAGTTTGTGTATATCTAGTCTGAATTTTTCCTTGGAGAGTTTTTGGTTGACATTGGGGGTTTTGGAAGGAATAAGGGTTGTGCATGGTTGTTTCATAGTTTTCCCAAACCGTGCACCTAGGAAAAAAAATGTGTGAACCCAAATAAAAGGGATTCACATGGAAGGTGTAGGGTTTCTCAAAATGTGTTCCATATTAGTAGTAATAGAGTGACCCCCCCCTGAGTTGAGGCACATGGTTAGGTGCACGGTTAGAAAAAACCATGCACCCTGTAAAATAAATTGTGCATGAAGAAAATTAAACCCCCTAAAATTCATTAAAAATTTCATGAACCACTATATTATATCTAGAAATACCCTACCCTGACCCTAAATGTTTTCCTTTGAATTTTAGAAGCTCTATAATGAATTTTAAAGCATCCAACCTCTATTATTGATGAATCAAATCCCATTTTGAAGATATAAACCTCTAATGGTAAGATATTTTTATCCTGATTAGTTTTCCCTATCTCTCTCATCCTTATCTCATATTTTGAAGTGATGTTTTCTTCCATTACCGATGGATCAAGTTATATGTTTTGATAGATCTTAATTCATTTAATATTGGATCTAGTGTTTTTAACTATATCTCATTCTTTATCATGATCTTGTTTGTTCTACTTCAATTGGGGATTTTTGTTAGAAAGCGTCTGAAAAAAATCTCGAGGTTGGTGGTTTAAGTTAAATTTCCTTAGTCTTTAATTCCAATTGTGTGTATGTGTTGTGGAGTTTCAATTGTAACATTTAAAAATTGAATCTTGAAATTAATTAATTAATTGATTAATTATATCATATAATTGATTAGTTTATTTTTTCGTGTGATTATGAGGTGATTTGAACTTAGGAAAATTGAATTTGTTAATTATTATTATGCAGTTGGTGAATAATAGGACATCGAAGTTATTTTATTTAATTAACATGTGATGATGAATTGGGCTAAATTTGGGGAAATTGAAATTGGTATAATTGGAATAATTTATTAGTTAATTAATTAATAGAATATTGTGTTTTTTGGAATTGATGGGTTATTAAGATTGTATAATTGGTCAATTAATGTGATTGTGAATTAATTGAAAATGAGACTTATGAGGTGGTTGTATTAACCTTAATGGTTAATAGGTTATATGATCTAAATAATATAAAATGGTTTAATAGTGAATTTATCTTGTAATTTCATGTGATTAAAGTGTTGAACCATGATTTTTTTGATAATTGAGATGGTATCCTTGATGTGAAGTGATAGAAAGGGGGTTAATATTGATTAATCTTGATTGATGTGATTAATGTGATTGTTGTGTGATTTATTGATATACGAATGTGTGATAGGGATTGAGGCTCTAAATAACTATATGTGATATTAAGGTGTGGGACTGAGACTAAGTCTCCAAATACCCATATGAGATAGTGAGTATGAGATAGGGATAAAGGATCCAAATAACTATGTGACATAAGGTGTGGGATAGGGATCAATGCTCCAAATACCGACAAGGTACTCAAGACAATGTTCTACGCCCATGAGATTAGCGTTGGAATATTGTTCCAATTGGCTGTGTTGTGGTTTTAAATCAGTTGATAAATGATAAACATGGTATTGTGATATTTGGTATCCCTTGGGGATAGTTTAGACTCCTTCATGGTCTGAAGAAGTTATCGATGGTTTTAGTGTCCTCGAGAACCTGAGGGTTTACATGGTTAAGTAAATCATAATTGAATATGTAAACAGTTTACCTTGTTTCTTATGTTTTATTCTTCATACAAATTCATATAATTTTAATGAACATATATTGTTTCAGAATCCATTTGTGGAGGCCTACTTAGTTTCACTGATACCCTACTTTGGATGTCTAATCAGTACCTAAATAGACTTCATGTTTGTAGGATAGGAGAAGGGAAATATCCCTATGTTCGATGGATGATATGGGATAGTTCATGGATGATGGAACCTGATTTGGTACTATGACCCACTTATGAGTTTTTAGTGACTTTATTTTGGGGTTTTCATTTTATGATTGCATGTATTTGGAATCACATATCTCTTGGTTTAGTTTTGGATATTGAATTCCTATTTTTGTCATCTTATTGTAATGCTATTATTCTGTATATGGTTATCTCATTTGGATATTTTTTATTTATTTACATAGTTATTCTACTATGATAAAGATGGTATAGTATTACCCTGATCGATATGAGACCCTCGCTTCTAGTCCGTGACCTTTAGCATAGGGGGAGGCACACCTTAGGTTATGTGACAAACTATCTCAAGGCACTGGTTTGTGGCACACAATTCAGAATGTTACAAAGTGGTATCATAAGAGTTTTATTTTCTTTTTATTTTGTCTTAATATTTGGGAAAGGTAGATAAGAGGATTAGATGAGTCATTAATTGGTTAAGATCTCATTTATAGTAGTATCTAACCCATGTATGAGGGTAAAATCTAAGTACCTAGGGTGTGATTGTTGTTATTGATGTGTTTTGTCATAGTTGGATGCTATTTCACCTCGAGTGATGCACTTGTTGTGTGATGTCATTATTACTTCTTATTTATTATGATATTTGACTTGTGGAATGCTATTGCACATGAGTTTTTTAAGAATTCCCCATTCTAGGCACCCAATAATTATTGTGACATGCAGTATTATAGGAACACATGGTACAAGATGGTTTTAGAAACGTTGTTAAAAATGAAAATGATTTTCTTTATTTGTGTGAATTAAATGAAAAAAGTGGTGCATAATATAAAATTAAAATGGTAAAATGATGGAAAATATATAAAATGTATTTCATATGAAAAAATTAAATATGATAATGGATTTACCCTTTTTTAACCATGACATAGATGTAGGATGCTTAAGGGTAGTGATAATGCCTCTATTTTGACTTTTTGGTGGAAAAGGGGGATGGATTATTATTTATTTATATGAATACCTCTTATTATTTATGTTAATGTTGTATAATGTTTTATGATATGTGTGGTTGTTATTGTTTATATATTCCTTCATGACGATGTTTGTTGATAGGATGATAAGAGGATATGGCTAAAAATGATCCTTTAGGAGTGGAATTTGAGGCAGAGATAGTGATGGGTGAAAGATAAAAAGATTAGTTCCATGATAACATTCATAAATTCATGAAATTTATGGAGATATACCCAAAGCGGTCCGTGAAGAGTATGTCTAACTTGACATAGGAGTTTTAGTTACAATACCCTCTGAGTTTAACCATAGAGGGAAGAACTGAGGAAAAAGAATTCTGGATTGAGTCCATCCAGAATATACTTGACAATTTAGAGACTCCTAATAAGAGCAGGGTCAATTTGGTATCTTATATGTTTTGATGATCAATTAAACACTATTGGGATGTTCAGGTTTGTATTGAGTAGACTGATGGTATGATATGGAAGGAATTTTTTGGGATGTTTATAACAACTATACTCTTTATTACACATTAATACTTGATTTATTACATAAAAATACACTTAATGCAACCCAGAAGATTGAAAATTCTATTTTCTTTGGGAATTAGTTACATTATAGAACAATTTTAAAAAGTAGAAACATCATCTTTATTGAAAACTTCCTTAACTTGTTTGAACTTAAAACTCCATGGGATAGCCTGGGGAAATACATAAGAAAGGGGTGAGCTATAAATACTAGGAAAGGAATAAACCTAGAATAAGGTGATACATGTAAACTAATTGGCTTATCAATGGTTCATAAAAATATTATGAATCTTAAACTTGAATAATGAGACATGATATAGCATGAAAATCATAATATGGGGAATATCGAAATAACCTGAAACACTACATCATAAAAATAGGTCAAGGAAAATTTCTAAGAAATAATAAGGGACAAAGTCACATAAAGGAATTATGTTTAATCCCTTTACCAACTTGACTTCTTATGAGACTAAATATTTTCCAATGCATTGGAGTTCTATATAATTCCATGCGCACCTGTCACTTTCATTTTATTATCATAATTAAGTGTCCCACATAGATCATGAAACATGGATTCATTCATCATCATATTTTTACACGATCATGGTTTATGGAATAAATACATATAATCCAAAATTAAAATATGTATAATTTTATAATGGTGAATACCCTTGATTAGAAATTTGTATGGTATTTAATACACAATTTTTTTGGCATTGAAAATCATAGTGAAATTTCAGCAGGATAACAACATCACTTAAAAATTCATAAAACTGGGTTTATGAGAGATAAAATACTATATAATAATTTTTAAATTAGTTTTATATTACTTTGGATATGGAATAAAATATTCCATTATAAGGAAATTAAGATAAAGACATAAGGTAAAGAAGATACTTGAATAAAGAGGAGAAAAAAAAGATTCCTTACTTTATTATGTGACTCCAAATGTTTAAGAGGAGATTATTGAGAGCTTGGAAGAACCTTATGATGGTTATAGAAAATGTATTATAGAGTAATGTAATTCTAAAAGAATTTTTAGTGTAGATTAGTGGAAGATTGAGTGAGTATATATAGTAAATGAGTGGGGATTTTTTTTGTTATTTCTCAAACTTAGGTTTTGGACTCTATATAATAAAATAACAAAAACCACAAAACTTACTATGGTTTTTGATATTAGTTTCCAAAAAATGAGAGTGTTTTTCATTATTTTATAAGTTAAAGGTCCAAAATTAATAAAATAATACCCTTTCTTATGTATAGGTGAGTCATACTCTTAAAGAAATGATTTTAAAACCCTAAAATATTTCAATGGGTTTGGAAGACTCATAATGGATTTATAAAATTAATAAAATTAACTTAAAATATAATTATTTTAAATATAAAACATATATTTGGTCTTGGATACCTTATATAGTATTTATTACATCACTTTTGGGTCATTATGATGTCATAATATTGAAAGAATATTTATACGGTATTTAATTTTTATCCCAAAATTCAAATGTCTCAGAAAATTATGAAAAATTCATGGTTGGATAATTTCAAATTTTTGATTCCAAAAATAATATTCATTTTATCTAAATAATTTCAAAAATATGTTCACATTCACTTTGAAAATAGTAATTGACATTTATTGAGAAATATTGGGTTTTTTTGACAATAATAGTTTTTAAAACATTATAAAAACAACATTTTACTTCATAATAATTATATGTTAATTTAAATTTAATAATTTTTTTTTAATAATAATTTTTTATTAAAATATTATTTATTTAAAAGAACCATTAATTCATCAAAATAAATTTCTTTATTTATTTTTAATATTACCAAAAAATAGTATTTATTTTTTATTATATTTAAATAAAAATCATTTATAAATTATCAATAATAGAATGAAAATATATTAATTATTATATAAATAAAAACTTTTATACTCATATTGATAGGGTCTTGATACATATCTCTTTAACACACTAGAAAAAACCCTAAGAGTAAGTTGTATAATGAGGAGACTTTCTTGGGCTGGTTTAATATACATGCTTTGAGCCATGATATCGATGATCTTGAAATTATATCGTAAATGGTTTTTCTCATGATTAAGTTGTTAGATATCATATTGGGCTTAGTCAGGGGAAAATCCTAGTGATTCTATCTTCTTCAGAAGCTCCAAAAAATGGTCTTCATAGGGTATGATCATACTGGTTGAGGCTATCACTTCATTTTTCTATGTCAATTGGATTTGTAAAACCCTATATTCATACTAATCATGTGGTCACTATTAAATGAACATATTGGAAATGAAAAATATGATAAATAAAATGAAGGAAGTTCATGTCTTTTCTATAACCATATTACACAATAAGTCATTTAATTAAATCAAAAGGGAAATTTTATTTATTACACTTCGGGTTCTTACAATCTTCCCCTCTTATGAAATTTCACCATCAAAATTTTTTCTTCCCACAATAAAAAAATGAGGGTAACTCTATTTCATCACCTAATTCGGTTCCACCTCTCTTCTTCAAACTTGTGGTTTCTCTACAACACTTTGACAAGGTGAATTGTCTTATTTCATATAACTTTGTCTCTATGATCTAAGATATTCACCATTTTATATTAATAGGAAAGATAATTCTCCAATGGTACCACCTATATATTGAGAAAATATTATGGGTTTGGTATGTTCTTTATCAAGAGGGATACATGGAATACATCGTGTACTTGAGATAGGTTCGATGGGTATGCACATCGATAGGCCATCAGTCTGATGCGATCAAAGATCTCAAAGGGGATGATGTATCTTGGACTCAGCTTTCTATTCTTTCCAATTCTTGTTAATTTATTCCATTGAGATATGAAGAGGAATACCATGTATGAAACATAAAAATATAGGTCTCATCAATGATTGTTAGCAAAACTATTTTGTCAACATTGAGAAACCCTGTTGTGATACTAAATGGTCTTAACATTTTCCACCATTTCCTTGATCATTTCAGGACATAGTATTTTTCATTCCCCAAATTCATCCCAACATTCAGGTGTTCTAAACCTATTCACATAAAGGGATTTATAGGAATCTATTTGGATGATTGAGTGGAAACTATTGTTGTAAGAGAACTCGACCAGAGTTAGATGTTGATCCCATACTCATTTGAAGTCCATCGAACATGATCATAACATCTCTTTTAGTGTCTGAATAGCCTGATCAGATTGGCCATCAGTTTGAGGATTATAGGCCATATATAAGTTTAGCTCAGTGTTTTAGTTCTTTCTTGAAACTTTTCTTAAACTTTGAGATGAATATCAGAACTTGATCAAATATAATCGATAGTGGTACTCCATGTAGCCATACCACTTCTTTGATGTGAATCCATGCAAGTTAATCCAGTGAAAAGTCTTATCGAATTTTGATAAAGTGAGTTGTATTTGTAATATGGTCCACAACAATACACATATCATTGTTTTCTATGGATATCTTCAGAAGTCTGGTAAAAAACTCCATGGTGATGTTTTCCCATTTCTATGTTGGTTTAGATAATGGTTGCATCATCCCCTTAGACTTATGCCTTTCATACTTCACTAGCTGGCATACCAGTCAATTTGATGTATATTAAATGATCTCTTTCTTTATATTATCCCACATACTGTGCTCTTGGAGATCTTCATACATATTTATTCTTCCTAAGTGATTAGATAAAGTCAATCTATGTGAATCATCTAACAATCCCTTATTTAACTTAGGATTTTATAGTACACATAGTCGTGACCCAAATATCACAACTCCTTCTTCATTAATATTGAACTCCAAGTATTTTCCTTTTCTTATAGTTTCTACTTTCTTTTAAATTCCCACAACACCTATTTGAGAATCATTTAACCTCTTTAGAAGGTATGGTTGATCAATTATTTGTGAAAGGATTGCTGATGTTCCTTACTTTTTGATTCCCATGTACATCCTTTCCAAATATAATAATATCAAATCCCTATAAATTATTATCAATTATAGAATTGTTGGATCCTTTCTATATAGAGCATATTCTACTTTATTAAATTTCCCAGGATGGTAGTGAATTGAGAAATCATAATTCTTGATTAGCTCTAATGATCTTAGTTGGCCTATATTCATCTCCGTCTACATGAATATATATTTGAGGTTTTTTTGATTCATATATATTTCAAACCTCTCCCCAAAGAGATAATTCCACAATATTTTCAAAGTGAAGATCAATACAACAAACTCCAGATCATGCATTGGGTAGTCCTGTTCATCAAATTTCAATTGCATTTATTTATAGGCTATGAATTTTTCATTGTGAATTAACATAAAGCCCAAGCCCTTCTTCAAAGCATTTCTGAATACCAAAAAAAGTTCTCCATTTGAGGGTATTTTGATCATAGGTGTAGTGATAATACTTAATATTCAGTTTCATAAATCTCTATTCACATTCATTATTACAAGAAAACTTGACCCCCTTTCGAGTTATCTTGGTTAGAGGGTTTGAAAATGGTAATAATTTTTTTTAAAAAATAAATGATGGGACCCAAATAATCCAAGGAAACTAGGGATATCTATCACAGATTTTGGATTTAACCATCCTTCAATTGCTTTTATTTTTCAAGGGTACACATATATCTCATTTCTTGTGATAACATACCCCAATAAATAGACTTAATTCAACCAAAACTCACATTTTCTTTACTTGGAATAAGTCTTCTCCTTTCTCAAGGTCTTTATCACAATGCTCAGATGCTTCTCCTTGGTTTTCAAGCATATTATAATATCATCTATAAATATTACCGAAAATTTATTGAGGTATTATCTAAATATGTTATTAAATAAGTCGATAAATATTGATGGATAATTTGTGAGTCTGAAAGGCATAAATATGAACTCATAGTGCTTGTACCTTATACAAAAATATGTCTTGGGGATACCAACCTTCTTCACCCAAAATTGATAATCCCAACCATAGATCCACCTTGGATTTTTTTGATCAATGTAAATGATTGAAAAAGTCATCAATACAAGGCAGATGATACTTTTTATTTATCATGATTTTTTTATCTCATGATAATCCATAAAAAGGTGCATTGACCCATCCTTCTTCTTGATGAAGAGGACTTATATAACTAACCATACAATACATACATTGATATTACTTTAAAATTGAAGAATATTCATTACAAAATATAAAAAATACATGACATGACTGTATAAGTATAATGTATTTAGAAAATAGGAAACATAAAAAACTAGTTCATAAGACATCTTCATTGTCTCCCACTTATTTCATCATAACTAGAACCATTTTTGACATATCTTACTAAATACCCTTCTTCATGACTTGGGGAAAAGAAACATATGAAAGGGTGAGCTCAGATGCTCAGTAAGGATAAAAAATAGAGATATCAATCATATCATAATCAAAAGACCCAAGAACATAACATTTAAAAATATTATCCTCTATATAAAAGATTGTGATATCATGCCATGTGATAATTCATAAAAGTTCAAAAGCATTAATGAAAAAAATCCCAAAAGTCAAAATATAAGAGATGAAATTTTGTGTCATACAGATAATCAAATAAAATAATTTCATATTAGTCAAGGATCATTTCCAACACCATCAAAGTGGACAAAGTCCATTACTAAACTGAGTTCACTCCTCGTTCCAACCCTCTACTACTGAACCAAGATCATTTCCAATTTTAGCCATGTCTATCTCATGAGATATAAATCGTTACCCAATTCATCGGAGGGAGACATAGGTCCCAAAATTATCATAATTAATTCATTCTTATGTGTGCCTAAATAACATAAATCATTCATCATAACCCACAGAAAAAATGGGTTTATTCAAACACCATAACATAGTACATGTAAAACCAATGGATTTTATAAATATAATTCCATCATGAACACAATAAAACCATAGTAATAATAAAGATATTATACTTGAAACATAACACTATTAAATAATTTCATCTTAGATGGAAAATAATTTTGATATAACACTTGAAATTAATTATTGAGGAAAATACCCCATCTTCTTCAAAAAAATTTCTTCTCTCAAAATATCTCATAATTTTAAAGGAAATGAATTTATTTAAATATAAACTTGAAATTGTGTAGAGGAAGATTCATGGAAATAAGGAATTATGAAAATTTAAAAATTCATTCATGACATATAAGATAAAAATACATTCTCCTCCAACATTTTCCAGAAAAGTAAAAAATTACATCGTATCAAAAAGAATAAAATATTCCTTTAATTCCACTTAATAAAAATTAAAAAAATGGGTAAAATTGGCTCTAAATAATTTTAGAATAATAGAAAGAATATTTCAGAATACATAATTAGGAAATATGGACATGGATGATAAATATGCCTAGTAAATACTTACGTATGAATAAACTCATATAATAAGGAGATTGTGAAATTATCCTTTACCTTAGGTCTGATTTCTTTTATATGTACCCAAACTTCTTTTATAATTATTTAAATTATGTCATTGACTTATTTCAAAATCATAGATATCATACTTTTTTAGTAGCATTATTTAATACACTTATTTTTTGAATAAAAATTTGAAATAAAATACTATGATGAAGATATATATTCTATCTTTCATAAGTATAGGTGTATTCCTTCTCGAAAATGCATCATTAAAAATATTATACTTTTTAAAACATGAATATGAAAAGTTTATCATCACTTTAAATAGAATAATATAAGTGTCATAATCTCTTCTATAAGGCTCAAAATGGTCAATAAATCAACCCTTGGATGGTTATGGTCTTAATATACTCAACCAATAAGATTTGGTCAAGTTTTTTGGGTCTTTTAATTGTTATAATTTTAATAACAATTATTTTATTGATTTCTCATCAACTAAATAATTTATGCATCATTAATGTATAAGTTTTTAAGGTATTTATTTATTTTCTAAAAATTAAAAATAAATTTTTATGATAAAGAAAAAATATTTATATTTTAAATGAGTATTTATAATATAATTTATCTTATGTATATCCTTATATTAAAAATGTTTTAGTTATAAAAATTTGAGTAAGACATATTTAACTTTTCTTTAAATAAAATAAATTAAATATCCTAATATCATCTAATTGGCTTATAAAGGATACCATTTTGACCAAATAATGATTTGGGTTGAAACACACTCATACAATGATATTAGGAAAAGTGTTAGGGTAATTTCATAATATTATTTTTACCCTTAATTACCAGATTTACCCTTTTATTATGTTAACTAAAAATTACTGAAGTTACTATTTAGAATGCCGAAAAATAAATGTAAGATATTTACATAATTTGAAATTACTAATTAAAAATATGGATTCTAATTTTTAAAATTCAATGAACATAATTTTCAGTAATTAATTTAAAATTTATCCCATTTTTGGAGAGAGAAAACATTTTAAATGTTTAAACATTGCAAAAGATTGAAATATTTCTACATCTGAATTCCTTGTAAAATTAAAGCTAATGAAGTACGTTATATTGAATGATAAAAATATATTTTATTTATACTTTAAAACCATTAAATATTATAATTTAACTATATAAATTATTTTTCTGAAAATAGTTGTTTTAAATTAAAATTTGGTGTATTTATACTATTCATTAAAAATTGAATGTAATTAGAAAATATAAAAAATTCACCCAAAGTAAATTTTTATATTTCTCTTCCAAAGAAAATGTTTGTGTTGTAATATAGAAATTATTAATGTGTCAAAATATTAATTTAAAAGGGGGTTTCCAATAAAAGTAGGAATATTACTCTTGAAAAATATAGGTTTTTATACATCAAATAGAATTTATTCATACCCTATGACAAAATTATCTATTGGATTAATATAAAAAATATTTTATTAAATGTATATAAAATATATTTCATTAATTTCATTTACTAATTGTAAATCACTTAACAAAAAAATACAAGTATATAATTGATTTAGGTTTTTTATTCACAACACATTTTCATAAGTTAGTTATATTTATTTCTCTTAACCTAACAACTAGGTTATAATGATCATTTTATACTAAGGGGGTATCACGGTTTGTTGAAACTCATGATTACATCCAATTAATGCAATTGAAGAATTAAAATTATTTAATGAAAATATTTCATAAAAACATCCTGGTGTTACCTTCTACCCCCCTTAAACTGAATTTCTACCTCGAAATTTGTCACATGGATAAAAAATATGAGGATACCTCTACCTCATCATAACCTTAAGTTCCCATGTATCTTCCTCAAATTGGTGGTTCCACCTAAAACTTTAACCAAGTGAGTAATATTGTTTCGTATAATTTTGTCACTATGATCTAGAATCTCTCTTGGTTGTTCTTCATAAGAAAGATCTTTCTTAGTGGTACGGATTCTGAGTTTAGTACATGTGAAGGATAAGATATGTACTTTATTTGGAGAGACACATTGAATACATCATGAAGTTGAGAGGGATTTAGTGGAAGTTCTAATCTATAAGCTACCTTCCCAACATGATCCAAGATTTCAAAAGGACCGATATACCTAGGGATTAGCTTGATCTTATTTCCAAGCCTCATTACTCACTTCTAGGAAGATATTCATAGAAACACATTTTCACCCACTCTAAACTCTACATATTTTCTTCAGTTGTAAACATAACATTTTTTTCGACTCTGAGTCGCTCTAATGTGTTGTTGAATAGATCTAACCTTTTTTTTCATTTCATCAACAAGATCAAGTCTTAATAGCTTTACTTCCCCAATTTTATCCCAGCATGTTTAAGTTATGCACTTATTTACATATAAATATTTATAAGGATCTATATGAATACAAGAGTGAATGATATTGTTGTAATAAAATTACATAAATAGTAGGTTTTGATCCTAACCACCTTTAAAATCAACAGAGAAATATCTCAACATGTATTCTAGAGTTTGAATTTTCCTCTCAAACAGATCGTCTATATGAGGATGATAAGTAGTGATAAAACTTAACTCTGTATCTAGATATTACTAAAGACATTTCCAGACCTTCATGGTAAAACTCAGATCTTGATCAAATATAATGGAAGGTGGTAGTCTATGAAATCTTAACACTTCCTTTACATATATCATGGAAAGCTGATCAAGAGATAAATAATCTCTAATAGAAATGAAGTGTGTCTACTTCGTAAGTCGATCAACTATAAAACATATAAAATTACGACCTTTAGATGTTTTGGGATGTCTGACAATAAATTCTATAGTTATTTTTCACCATTTTAATTTTGGTATGGGTAATGGTTATAACATATCCTAGACTTTTATCTATAAGACTTAACTTAATGAAAAACAAATCACTGAGAGACATATTCAGAAACATCTATTTTCATTCCATCCCACCAGAAATACTCTTTTAGGTCCCTATACATCTTTTTTCTTCTAGGATAAATAGATAATGAAGAAATACGAGCCTTATTAAATAGATCCTTATTTAATTCTTGTATGGGAGGAATTAAAATCTAGTTCTTTAATATTATTATTCCATCATAATCAAGGTTGAATTTAGGAACATTTCTCACCTTCTTTTGTATCTCTATATCTTTCTTATGTAACTCCTAAATATTCACTTGTATATACGGTTGAAAATTCATTTGAGGAAGATAATATTTCTCAAATTACATTAAAATTTCAAGATCCATCCTTTGAAAATCCATAAATATTGTATCTTTTTTTATCCTCATCATGGATAGGCTAGCATGAATCTTTCAACTCAAAACATCTTCCACCTTGTTTGATTTCCTAGGGTTGTAATGGATTGAGAATTCACAGTCTTTAATCAACTCCAACCATATTATTTAATGAATATTCAACTTCTTTTGTGTGAAAATATACTTTAATCTTTTATGATTAGTATATATATCTCACCTTTCACCATAAAGATAATTCGTCCATATATTTAGTTCTAAGATTACCATATCTAATTCCAAATCATGAGTTGGGTAATTTTGATCATGTATTTTTAATTTTCTTGAGGTATAATCTTTCACCATATCATTTTTCATGATAACACAACCCAAATCCATCTTGGATGTATCACTATAGATCACAAAACTTTCTATACTACAGTGTAGTGTGAGCACAGGTGCACTTACTAAACTTATTTTTAACTCTTTGAAATTATTTTCACGTTCCTCTGTCCACACAAACTTAACTACTTTCAACTTGGTGAGTGGATTAGATAATTGTGAAAAATATTTAAGAAAACATAAATAATATCCTTCCAAACCATGAAAAATTCATATCCCAATTATCATTTTTGGTCCCAGCCAATTTTAATAACTTTTATTTTTGTTGGATCCATAGATATCCCCAATCTTGAGATGATGTGACCCAAAAATGATAGTTTCTGAAGGAAAAATTCACACCTGGAAGATTTTGTGTAAATCTCTTCCTTTATTAGGTTTTTAAGTAAAACTCTCATGTCATCTTCATGCTCTTTATTTCTCTTAGAATAGAAAATTATATCATCTATAAAGACTACCATAAACTGATAAATATAGTCTCTAAAAACTCTATTATTTAAATCCATGAATATGGCAAGGAATTAGTAAGACCAAAAGGCATCACTATAAATTCATAGTGTCCATACCTTGTATGAAATTATGTATTTTCTATATGCTCCAACTTGAACCTTAATTGATGATATCCTAATTTAAGTTCAATCTTGGAAAAGTATTGAGCTTTGCGTAGTTTGTTAAATAAGTAATAAATATGGGGAAGATGATATTTTTTATTGATAGTGATCTTGTTAAGTGTTCTATAATCAATATAGATCCTCATTTATCCAAATTTTTTCTTAACAAATAGAACTGGTTCTCCCCAAGGTGACACACTAGGGAATATGAATCCCTTGTTAAGATTCTCTTAGAGTTTCTTCTTGAATTCCTAAAACTCAGTTGGGTACATTCTATAAGGTGTCATTCAAATCTGCATAACACCCAGTATGAGTTCTATTGAAATCTCAACTTCACGATTTAGTGGAAGACCTAGTAATTATTCTGGAAAGATATCATTAAACTCCTATACACTGGGTGCATTCTTAATTGTGATTTTCTTCCCAACCATTTGAGATATATATCCTCCATTTATAGGAATCACAAGCCATAAAATGGAATAAATTTCTACAGTAAGGTTATATTGATCACTTCATTCATAGATAACTATACATTGATTCAGAATATGAAATGTGACTTCCCTTCCTTGGAAATTGATATGAGATCTGTATAGAGAATGCCAATCCATGCCAAGAATCACATCAAAGTCTACTATCATAAGGATTACAAGATTTACACGAATTAATTTCCCAAAAGCTTCAACCAGAGAAGAATTATAAAATTTTGACGTGACCATTGTTCCATTATGATTTGTCTCATATAACTCAAATTCTAATTATTGAGGTAATACAAAGATACCATTATAAAGGTTTTTAGAAATTAAAGAGTGGGTAGATCCAGAATGAAATAAAAAATTTTATACTTTAGTGTGGATGGTAAGTGAACATTTAAACACTTCATTATCATACTCCACATCACTAATAATGATTGCAGGTGACTTTCCTCTATCTTTGGCCTTACGAGTTTTCTGAAACCGATCATTATCAATAACTCTTGAATTAGAGAAATTATTTTTTATAAAGCCCCATTTCCTTGCACTTGTAACATTGACGTGCAGGAGGTTAATTTTATGTATCCTTTTCTTTATAAAGATTGTTAGAAATATATTTTCCCATCACTTTAGCATTCAACTACCTGATGACCTTCTCTCACACACATGAAAAAATTATCTATTACATTTAAGACAATTTCTTCCATGTTTCTTACCACACTTTGAGAATAAGGGAAAAATCATCTTCTTTTATGTGTGGTCTTTAGATTTTACCTTGAATTATATTTTTATATTATTATCAAAACCATAAGACTGATGGTTTATTTCAATCCCCATCTCATCCTTGAGAACACATCAAATGATTTTTTATAGCTATTGAAGTCACTTATGGATAATTCCCTTCAGAGACTTGGTTTTAAGCTAATAAAGAATCATTCAATTTTACTCTCAGGTTGGATAATATTTCCATCAGAATACCTTGAAATTCGTTTAAAATTTTCTTCGTTGGTACAAATAGATTCATTATTCTTTTTTTTAAGTTCATTGAACTCCATATCCATATTTGTTTAAAGAATATGAGGAAATTACTTATTGAAAACTAATTTCTTGAACTCATCCCATTCCATGGATTCAATTTCATATCTTTACCTCGTATTCTTGATAAGGTTCCACCATCGATCAAATTCACCTTCCAAATGATAGATTGATAAGATAACTTTATCATGTTCTAAATATTAGAGAACTAAAAATATTTTTTCAGTGGTACTAATCCATTGTTCAGCCACTAATGGATTAGAATACCTGCTGAAAGAAGGTGGACATTGACTCATGAAGAACTCAATAGAATTTTGTTCCCTCTACTCATTTGGAAGTCCTGCATGATTCATAACTTGATAATTTTTTGTGATCATAACTATAAGATTTTTTTATCCATATAAACATATGTTTTATAAGGAAGATAATCATTGCATTTCCCATCGCATTCAGCATTAACAAAGTTCCTTTGGGTTCCATCCACTGAATAAAACCAAGAAGCATACTGTGAGCAACACTAATCATAATAGGAAAACCACATAATCAAAAATAAAATTTTAATTTAGGACACCATAGGTTTTATCCTATGTTATTTATGATCATTTCTAAAACACTAAGATTGTAACCTATACTTTGGCACATCATTTGGGTTCTTACTATGGTTTTATTATCCTAGTTTCTAAAGGTTAACTACACATTTCCTCTATTACCAACTATAATGACCCATACTTTACACACATTTATATTTCTTCAAAATTGAAGAGTATTCATTACAAAATATAAAAAAATAAATTATAGGACCATATGGGTATAGTATATTTAGTAACTAAGAAACATAAACAACTGGTTCATAATACATATTCATTGTCTCCCACTTATTTCGTTATAACTAGAACCCTTTTTGACATATATTACTTAATACCCTTCTCTATGACCTGAAAAAAACTTATGAATGGGTGAGCTTAGATACCTAGTAAAGATAAACAAGGTATATATAAATCATATCATAATCATAAGACATAAGAACACAAAATTTGAAAATATTATCCTGTATATGAAAGATCATGATACAATTCTTGAGGATAAATCATTAAAGTTCATAAGAATCAATGAATGTAATCCTAAAAGTAAAAACATAAGACATGATTTTTTGGCATACACATGATCATATAAAATCATTTCATATCAGTCAATGCTCATCTTCAAGATGATCATAGTAGAAAAAGTCCATTACTGAACCGAGTTCACTCCTCGTTCGAGCCCTGTACTACTAAACTAAGATCATTTACTGTTCTATCAACGTCTATCTCATGAGATATTAATCTTTACCCAATGAATTTGAGGGATATATTGGTCCCACCCATCTCTTAATGAAATAATTATTATGTGTTCCATAATAACTTAAATCATTCATCATAACCCAAGGAATAAAATGGATTTCCTTAAACACCATAATTTAATCTATGTAAAAAAATGGATTTCAAAAATAAAATTCCATCATAAACAAAATAAAACCATAAAAAATAAAGATATTATACTTGAAACATAAAACTATAAAATAATTACATCTTATATGGAATATAATTTTGATATGACATTTGAAATTAATTCTTGAGGAAAATATCCTTTCTTATTCAAAGTCGTTTTCTTTTCTAAAAATTCCATACAATTTTAATGGAAAAGAATTTGTTTTAAAATAAAATTTAAATCATGTAGAGGAAGAATCATGGAAGTAAGTCATTATTAAAATGTAAAAAAAATCCATTCATGCCATATTAGTAAAAATATATTCTCCTCATACTTTTTCTAGAAGAGTAAAAAAGTACCTCATATTGAAAATGACCAAAGATTCCTCTCATAACATTTAATAAAAATTAAAAAATGGGTAAAATTGAAACTAAATAATTTTATAGTAATAAAAATAATATTTTTGAATACATAATTAGGAAGCATGGACATAGATGATAAATATACTCAATAAATTCTTTCGTATAAATAATCTCGTATAATAATGAGACTGTGAAATTATCCCTTAACATAGGTGTAATTTAATTTTTTTATATTAAAAAATAATTTATAATTATTTATATAATTTTATTGAATTATTCCAGAATAATGATAATTTTAATGATATCATATATGATCATGTTGTCATCCGTTTGTTAGTAACATTATTACTCATCCATGGGGTGTTAACTTCTTTATTTTATTACACATGTTTTGTTAGATAAGTTATTGTTAATATTATTATGTTATAGTGATATCATTTAAAAAATTATATAATATAATATATATCATATTGATTCATTTAATTTATTTATATAATCATGCTTTAATGAAGATCATGTATAACAAATTTCATTTCATTGTGGTGACAGTAGGCTGTACATGCACACGAGCTATGATATGATTCCCACATTTGTTGAATGATATTGAAGTGGATGGTGTATAATATATAAGAATAAATATAATTATATAGTAATCATATATAGTTATTATTTACATCATTATACCCATCCAAGTAATATGGTGGTGAAAAACAGATTACACCACGACGTGGAGATAATAAGTTGTATGTACGCACGCATGGCGATTTCACTTTTGGTAGGATGGATAGAAGATGAAATATGGTTGTTTAATAATTATAAAAAAATCTTAGTATATATGTGATACTAGATTTATTACTTTATAATGAAATAACCCCTAAAGAGTAAGTATAATAAGAAATAAGTTTGAGTGAATCGGTAGAGGAGATTACCTCTTCTTCGATCTTCTCCCTCTAAATCTACTCTTAAAGCACTAGAGTTGGTCTTTGATGTAGAAAATAACCTCTATAATCTAACTAGGGAATTTGAGAAAGGAAAATTTTAGGGGATTCCAAGATTTAAGGATCAATGAGTTGTGAAGAAATGAGGGAGGATGTCCCCTTTTATAATTGAGGTGAAGGGCACTTTTGGGAAGTCCAAAAATATTAATTTATAATAAACTCAACCCAAATCCAAAAAACTAAAAAATGAATCAATTTTAAAGATGAGATGATATAAGGTTTTTATATAATCAAAAAATAAATTTTAGGCAAGTTTTTATATCAATTTAAAACTTATCATTTTAATTTACACTTAGTTATTCTATATAATTATTTACAAGGGTAACAAATATTTCAATATTAAAAGGGTAAAATATTTAGTTATTTGATGTATATTAGACCTTAAATAAACACCTCAGAACATTTTTTTACTATATCATAATTTCTATATAATATTTTAATTTTTTATGGTTTTTAAATAATTTATTAAATCATTATTTTGATAATTAATCAATAGTATTAATTTTGACACTATTAAATTCATTAATTTATAAAAATATTAAGATAAAAAGTTAACTTAGGACCAATTAATTTATTATATTACTAAGAGGTAAAGGTTATCTATAAAATTCAATTAACATATTAATTATCCCAAATTTTATTTATTTTAATATTTTTAATAACATTTATTTGATATTTCTCTTAATAAAACAACTGATACAATAATTTTGTGCAATTATATAATAAAATTATTTTTTGAATAAAAATTACAAATAAAATACTATTATTAATATATATCTACTATATTTCATAAAAATATTTTTATTCAAATATATTTTCTGGAAAATTCATCATTATAAATGTTATTCTTTTTAAAACATGAATGTGACAAGTTTATCATCACTTTAAATAAAATAATATAAGTGTCATAATCTCTTCTATAAGGATCCAAATAGACAATAACTAAAAAATTGAATGGTTATGGTTGATATATAATCTAAAAATAATTTTTGGTCAAGTATTTGGTTCTTTTAATGGTTATTATCATTTTAATAATAATTATTTTATTTATTTATCATCTATTAAATAATTTCTCCATCATTAATGTATAAGTCTTTAAGGTAATTATTTATTTCCTAAAAATTAAAAATAAATTTCCATGATAAAGAAAATGTTTTACCTTTATTATGAGTATTTAAAATCAAATTTATATTCTATACAACCTTATATTAAAAATTAATTAGTTATTAATATTTGAGTAAGTCATATTTAACTTTTCTTTAAATAAAATAAATTAAATGTGCTAATCTAATCCAAGTGGCTTCCAAAAGACACCATTTCGACCCAAGGATATTTTAGGTTAAAAAATTTTCATCACATGATATTAGGAAATTTTTAGGGTAATTTCATAATATTAATTTTACCCTTAATTACCTGATTTACCCTTTTTCCGTATTAATAAAAAATTTCCAAAGTTACTATTCATAATGCCAAAAAAATAAATCTAATGTATTTAAATAATATACAATTAATAATTAAAAATGTGGAATACATTTTTTAAAATTAAAACCATATAAGTTTCAGTAATTTGTTAGAAATTAATCCCATTGTCAGAGAGAGAATGAGTTTTAAAAGTTAAAACATTGCAAATGAATTAAATGTTTTTACATATGAATTAAATGTAAAATTAATTATAATGAAATAAATTATATTGAATTATAAAAATATATTCTATTTATACTTTAAAACAATTCAATATTATAATTTTACCATATAAATTATTTTGATGAAAAAAGTTGTTATCAATTAAAATTTAGTGTATTTTTACTATTCATCAAATTTAAAATTTATTAGAATGTTTCAAAAATACCTCAAAATTAAATTTTTTTATATCCCTATTCCAAATAAAATGTGCATGTTTTCATTTTAAAATTATTAATGTGTCAAAATATTAAATTAAAATGTGTTCACTTTTAAAAGTTAGAAAAATACTTTTTTGAAAAATATAGGTTTTTATACATCAAATAGGGTTTATTCATACCCTATGACAAAAATATCTTTTGGTTGAATATAAAAAATATTTTATTATATATATATATAATATTTCATTAATTTCATTTACTAATTTTAAATAACTTTTTAAAAAATAAAAATATAAAATTGATTTATATTTTTTCATTCACAGTATATTTTCATAAGTTAGTTATATTTAATCTCGTTAACCTAACATTTAGGTTATAATTTTAATTTTATACTAAGGGAGTCTCACGGTTTTTTTAAACTCATGATTGTGTGAAATTAATTCTCTTTAAGAATTAAAATTATTTAAAGATAATATTTCATGAAAACGTCTGAGTGTGACAATTGGTGCACCACATGGTGAAGCACTTGGGTATATGAACCCTTTTTCTAGAGTCTCATGCAGTTGTTTCTTCAGCTCCTCAAGTTCCAAAATATCCATTCTATATGAATTATTTTATAATGGTAACATTCTAGGTATAATATCTATAGAAAATTCAACCTCTCATATAGGAGGAAGGTCGGTCAATTACTCAGGAAACACATTAGTGTATTCCCTCACAATGGGCATGTCATCATGGGTGATATTTTTCTTAGACTCAATCATTTGATCTAGATATGATTTTTGTTGGGAAATAATATCCATGATTGAGATATTGAAGCTAAATAAAATTTATCCTCCTCCCTACACTTTTATATAATCGGGGGTCGGGTCAAAATATGGAGAGTGATTTCCTTCTCATGGAAATTTATATTAGCTCTATATAGGGAAAACCAATACATGCCTAAAAAATGTGAAAAATTTCACCAAAGCATGTATGATAATTTTAACTATAAAGTTTAACCCGCACATTTTGACAAAGGAGTATTTATATACTAGGGATGTAATAATTTCCCCTTTTTTCATTTTCACTAGTAACTCCACTTCCAAGATTTGTGGTGGTGTTTGAATATTTATACTATACTTTCATGATATGAAGGAATGCATAGAACCAAAAAAAATATGTTATATATCCTTGAATTAATAACTAACATACCTTTAACCATTTCATTTTTTGGATCCACCTCAGTGGTTGTGAAGGAAAAATCTCTCCCTTGCTTCCTTCGAGGTTGTTGGTTGTCTCCAAAAACCCTTGGATTAGTGCATTGGTTTTAAAAGTTCCCTAGTTAATTGTAGTTGAAGAAATGAACAATGCACTAAGGGTTCACTAGAGAATTACTTTCCTCCATCGCATTAGTGGGTTTGTCCTATTAATAATGGTTATCTATATGTCGTTCCTTCCAACACCTAAAGCATTTCCTTGTTTCCCTTAGGAAATTTTCATGGTACTTCTTTTATAACCCTTGAAATGTGGTATGTTGAAATTTATTGGCACCATTATATTTATCCATCGAACCACAATAATTAAAATCTACTTTCTTCTTCTTATACCCATGATACCCTTGAGGTTCACCAATCCCAATTTTTAATTTGAGGGCACATCATACAATTTCCTCAAAGCTATCAATGTCATGGATCACAACGTATTTTCATAGACTAGGTTTTAGACCACAAAAGAAGAGATAAACCTTGAATTTGTGTGTAACGACAAAGACAGAGGCATATCATGAAAGTATTTTGATGTTTTCCACATACTCCCTAGTATATTCATCATCTTTTTTCTCGAGGAAAAAGAAATACCTCTCTAGTTTAAGTTATAGAGTGTGAGGAAAATATTAATCATTTTTTTAGAATTCTTTCCACCCCATCACTTTGATACCATCACAAGGATTCATACTCTTGATCAATTTCCAACAAATATATGTTTCTTCTTCATATGATAAAAACTATTAGAACATTCCCTTATTCAGAACATTAAATGATGAATAATATCTTTTTAATGGATTTGATCCATTGATAGTCAGATGACTTTATTACATAAAGATGTAAATTTCATATTGTTCTTTATTAGGGGGATTTGGGTGCTCCTCCTGATTACAATTTCTATTTATAACTTGATTTAGTTGAGATAGAATCATCATAAACTTCACTACTCCTACCCCCATCATGTTGGGCATCTCATTTGGGGCATTCATCACATTATGCTTAGTATTGGTTGTTTACCTGATTCCTCATATTTCCAACCATTGAATATAATAAAAGAAAAATTAGAGATTATTATTTTGAAAAAATTAAACATATTAAAGGGAATCCATTGATATTAGAGGGATAAATTATAAATTTACAATTATTTCATTAAATTATGAATTTATAGGCTTCAATCTATGTTATCCATGTTATATTTCCTAACATATACTGTTATGGGAATTTTTGTTCCCTTAATAATGGTTAATAATGAGCTTATGAATTTAGAAAAGAATATCCCCTGGGAGTGTCAAATATGGTGTGTAGTAAGACCCTTTTTCAAGTACCAGGTTATGCCAAGTGAGGCCCGACACACCTTATCACATTTGTTACCCCTTGGCATATCTCTGTGAGAACCACATCCACTTGTAGTATCCAAACATGGATTTATTTTCCTGACCAAAAAATTACTGAATAATTAAAAATATTTATGGATTATTTCTTATACTTAGTTTTATCCTTAATTCATTCTATAGAGTTTTTTAATCCTAACCACAAAAATAACTCAACATTTCCACTGATACCAACTATAAAAAACCTACTATTTTTGACACATTAATATATGATTTATTACAAAATATTACCCTTAATAAAACCCAGAATATTTATAATTATAGTTTATTTTGGAATTAGGAATATTATATAACAATTTAAAATTGGAAAAACGTTATCTTTATTGAAAACTTCTTTAGCATGATCAAACTTAAAACTGTATCAGATAACTTGGGGACATACATAAGAAATGGGTGAGATATAAATACCAGTAAGGGAACAATATTGGAATAAGGTAATACATGTAAAAAAATAATCATATCAATGGTTCATAAAAAGAGTAGGAATCTTAAATATTAATAATGATACATGATATAGCAAGATAACCATAACATGGTAAACATGGAAGCAACTTAAAACACTACATCATAAATATTGGTCAATGATACCTGCCAAGAAATCATAATGTAAAAGTACCATAAAGGAATTAGGTTAGCTCAATATCGCAACATGACATCTCATGAGACAAAATATTACCCAATTCACTAGAGAGTTATATAATTCTGGGTTCCCCCAATCAATTTCATTTTATTCTCATGCTTAAGTGAGCCACATAGATCATACAACATGGATTCATTAATTATTAGATTTTATTCCACGATAAAGGAGTTTGAAATACATAAATGAAAGTCCCAATTCAAATAAGTATAAGGGTATAAAGGTGAATACCCTTTATTTGAAATGGGTATGGTATTCACTACACAATTGTTTTATCATGGAAAATCATGGTGAAATTTTGGCTGCATAACATCATCACTAAAAAATTAATAAAAATGGGTTGATCTAATAGAAATGGGAAACTAATATTTTGGAAATAAATTTTATATTAAGGGTCATATGGAATAACATATCCCATTATAACTAAATGAAGATAAAATATATAAGGTAAATAGGATACTTGAATAAATAATAGAAAGGAAAATATCCCTTACTTGAGTGTGTGACACAAAATGATTGATATAAGATTCTTGAGATATTAATGGAGCCTTGTGAAGACTATATAGAGGGTATATAAGAGTAAAGATGTTATATAAGATTTTTTTGTGAAGTGAAATGGGTTATTGGGTGGGTTTATAAAGGAAATGAGTGGGGATCTCTTTATTATTTCTCAAAGATAGGTTTTAGACTCTATATACTAAAATAACAAAAAATATACATGTTCCAATTGTTTTTGTGGATGGTTCCTACCAAATGGGAGTGGTTTTAATTATTTTTTATGTACAAGGACCTAATTTAATAAAACAATACCCTTGATTATGTGGAGGTGAGTCATACTCTTAAATAACTGATTTTAAAACCTTAAAATATATTAATGGTTTTGGAGGATTCAGAATGGATTTATAAAATTAATAAAATAAAAATAAAATATCATTATTTTAAATAGAAAAAATTTATTTGTTCTTTTATACCTTTTATAGTATTTATTATATCACTGTTGGGTCGTTAGTATGTCATAATACACAAAGTATATTTATACGGTATTTAATTTTTAGCCGAAAATTAAAATATATCAAAAAAGTATAAAAAATTAAACATTGGATAATTTTGAAATTATAATATCAAAAATAATATTTATTTTATCTAAATAAATTTATAAACATGTGCATTTTCACTTTTAAAATAATAATTGACATTTATTGAGAAATATTGGGTTTTTTGACAATAACAGTTTTAAACCCTTATAAAAATTACATTTTACATCATGAAAATTATTTGATAATTTATATTTAATAAAAATTATTTAATAATAATATTTTATTAAAATATTATATATTTAAAAAATCCATTAATTTATCAAAATAAATTCATTAATTGATTTTGAATATTTCCCAGAAATACTATTTGTTTTTTTATTATATCAAAATAAAAATAATTCATAAAGTAAAAATAATAGGATGAAAATATATTTATTATTATATATATAAAATAATGTATATAACAATATTGATAGGGTCTTTATACACATCCATTTAATACACCTTCAATCTCTATAAGAGTATGGTACACGACAGTGGTACTTTCATTGGATGGTTTAGCGTACATGGTTTGGGCTGTGATCTCGATGTACTCAAACTTATCCCGTAAAGGGTTTCACTCAAGAATATGTTGTTGGATATTAGCTTGGTATTTTTCAAGTGAAAATTTTAGTGATTCTATATCTCTTTAAAGATCTGATGAATGGGCTTCATAGGCTGTGATTCTACTGGTTGAGGCCATCACTTCGTTTTTCTATGTTTATTGGATTAGTTAAAACCCTATATTTATTCTAATCAGGTGGTCATTGTTCCACAACTATATTATCAATGGTAAATATTCCTAGAAAAACCAAGGAAGTGCATGTGTTTTAAACAACCATATTACATAATAATATAATTAATTAATTCAAAATGGAAATTTTGTTTATAATAGTTCGGTTTGTCACAAAGTTCTTGGAGCACTTTTATCCAGGGACTCTCAGATAGGACAGGGTAGAGGAGTTCATGTGGTCAAACTAGCGGAGTATGTTCATGATGGACTATGTTAATAGATTTAATAACTTTCAGCACTTTCATCCAGCATTGTAAGGGGATGAAGCATATTTGATAAAGGGTTTCTAGAATGAGATTAAATGTGAGATTAATTCCTAAGTGAATTTCATTTGGCTTAAATTTTTTTGTATAGTTATGTATTGGGCTCTCCTATTTATAGGTAACCTGAAGGAAGCATCCAATGGAGGATTATTGGGTTTTAAAGTGAAATATGGTGGTTTTTATTCTAAGTGTAGGAATCATTGTTATGAGAATTTTGATTAGATATTTGGAAATAAGAGTAACCCGGGGGAAGGATTAGTTAGTCATTATCTTACACAAGTGATTTCTAACCAATACGATAGGCCATAACAATTTTATATACATTTTACCAAACCAAAAATAGAGTGCTGATCTTGTGGTAGGATGGTATATATACAATAGTTCTATAGGTACCCACAACAGATGAGTAGCGATTGAGTAACTAGGCTGAACCATAGGTTGGGAAGGGGTTGTCTACACCATATCAGTCTGGTTTTTAGAGTTTTACTAGAAATTATGGTAGAGGTAGTGGACATGGAACTTCTTGGAAAGAGATCCCATATCAACATAGTGGTAAATCTCATGGGACTCAGATTTCATCATAGGGAAGATGGTAAGAATAGTTTTATTGCATTCAGCCTACACTGGTGGATAGTAAGGCTCGACCATTGATGGTCAGAGGTTCTATTATTGTAGATTATATGCTAGCTGGTTACTTATTTGATACCAGTTCCTCTCATTATTTTATATCTATAATTTTTTTAATGATTTGATCTTGGTGGTGGAGTTCATGAGTGGGGTTATGATGATAGATACAAATTTGGAAGAACAGTGGAGAGAAATCTTTCTATGTAAGGGGTGTTCTCTCGAAGTTGGGAAGTATCATTTGAGTTGGAATATTTACATACTTGAAATTTAAATATTTGACTAAATTATGGGTATTTATTGTTTAGTATCATACAGAGACCACATTGATCGCTGACGCATGAGAGTGGCTTTAACATATCCCGAGGGTAAGAATTATATTTACCATGGACAGTGTGATATCCCAAAAGGCCTTGCAAGGATAATTCATTATAAACTAGGGGATATAACCTCCCTGGTTTCTATTAGATAGTAAGGATATACTGTATATGGTTAGAGGTACTATTATTGTAGCTTCAACACTAGATAATGAAGTATTTGATATTGGCGCCTCTTATTCTATTATATCTACACAACTTGTTAATAGTTTGAGCATGGAGGTGGAGTTCATGAGTGGGGTTATGATGATAGATACTAATTTGGGAGTATGATCGAGAGACATCTGTTTGTACAATTTTTATTCTCTCAAAGTTGGGGAGTATCATTTTTGTTGATATATTTAAATCCTTGACATGTTATGACATGAATTAATTATGGGTATGGACTGGTTATTATGATACCAACCCGACATTTATTTCTACCAAAGGAGAGTGAATTTAACATCTCTTTAGGGTAATAATTATATTCATTGTGGAGAGTGGGATATACATGAAGATCATGTAGGAAAAATTCATTAGCAACTTAGTGAGCTAACCACCTAGGTTTATAGACTATTTCAGGAAAATAGGGGTGTGCAACTTGATGTCTTTCCACCTATAGTGGAATAGTTTTAGGTTGTATTTCTTGAATATTTCTCAGGGTTTCCTCCTAAGAGAGAAATGTGATTTTGAATTGAGCACACACTGAGGGATGAGATAGTTTCTATTACACTATACAGAATGGAACCAACAGAGCTTCGTGATATCAAGATTCAACAGGAAGAGTTTACAGAGAAGGGGTTTATCCATATGAGTACTCCACCTTGGAGTTCTCTTATTTTTATTTCAAATAAGGATGAAAAGTCTTTATGATTGTGTGTTTACTACTAGATGTTGAACTAGATGAAAATGAAGAATAAGTATCCCCTTTTATGCATCAAAGTCATTTTTTTTTCTGTGGAGGGTAGTTTACGTTTTCTCCAAGATTTAATTAAGATAAGGGTATCATCAACTATGAGTTTTACATTTGATATACATTAGAGTTATTTTATAATAAGGAATAGAATTTATGAGTTCATTGTGACACCATTCAGGATAGCGAATGATTCATCAGTGTTTATGGACTTTATACATAGAATCTTCCACCCTTACCTAGATCTGTTTTTTGTAGTGTTTTTGGATAACATATTGGTGTACTCCAAGACTCATGATGATAATTATCAACATATTTACATTGTTCTGTGTACATTGATATAGCATCAACCATATAAAAAGTTATAAAAGTGTCAATTTTGGATTTATCAAGTACTTTTATTGGGTCACATCATATCATATGAAGGTGTCCTAATGGAACTAGGGAAAGTTCAGGAAGTAGTATCTTGGGATCATTCTTAGAATGTTTTTGATATCCAAAAATTTATGGGATTAATATTTTATTATCATAGGTTCATCCAAGGATTATCCCATTTGGAAGTACCACTTTCAGGCTTGAACAATAGGGGTATAAAGTTAGAATGGTCTAGAGCGTGTGATAATTATTTCTTGGAGTTGAATAAGCACTTGAGAACTTTACCATTTATAATCCTACCCATGGAAGGTTTGGAATATACAATGTTTTGTGATGCTTCTAGGCTAGGCCTTGGAGTATTTTTGATGTAGGGAGATTGAGTTGTGGCATATGGGTATTGACAGTTGAGGCCACATAAATAGAACAACCATACACGTGTCGTCAAGTTAGCTGCTATTATTTACGTTTTAAAGTGTTGACAACATTATTTATTGGGTGATAAGATTACTGTGTATACTAATCACAAGAGATTAAATTATATATTTTTCCAATTTTATTTTAATCTCAAATAGTATATATGGGTTGAGTATATATAGTCATTCTACATTTATCTATAATATATATCGGTGAAGGGAAATAATTTCACTGAAACTTTAAGTAGTAAAACTTAGACTCGGGCAGTTTAGAAGTCTAGTGATGAGTGGAATATGATGACTTTTCTAGGTGAGATGCATGTTTTGGTTCAGGAGGGACATGATAATATGATCCTCATATCAATTTTAGTGGAGTCCAATCTTTTGAGTCACATAAGGGAAAGGTAGTATGAGGTTATAAAATGTTTGTACTTGAGGGAAAGCCTTGAAGGTTGGGATTCACCATCAAATTGGAATATAGATGAGGATGAGATCATTTATGACTTGAATTGGGTTTTTGTTACTATGAGTATGTGAGAGTAACTGATGTGTAAATTTCATTCCTTAAAGTGGAAAGTGCATCCAAGTTTTACCAAAATCTACAATGACTTATAAAAAATATTTCTGGTCACTGGGAATCAAAAAGAAGATAAAAAGGTAAAAAAAAAATGCTACAAATATCAACAGGTGAAGTCCAAGCATCAATGGTATGGTGGTTTACTACAGTCATTTCCCATTCCTAAATGAAAGTGGAAATATGTTACCACAGACTTTGTGATGGGTATCCAGAGGACACCACTAAAAAATGAAACTATTTGGATGATTGTGGTCCGAATGATGAAAGTAGTGAATTTATTACCTATACATGGGAATTTATTAGCGGATAAGTTGGAATAAATGTACATTTGGGAGATAGTCCATCTTCATGGGGTTTCATGGAGTATAGTTTCAGAATGTGACTCACATTTTACTACATTCTTCTATAAAGGTTGCAGAAGGTTCTTGGTATATAGGTTTTATTGAGTACAGATTTCTACCCAAAGATATATGGGTATAAAGAGTGTACTATACAAGTGTTTGAGGATATGATTTAGGTGTCTATCCTTGACTTTGGTGGGAATTAGGAGAAACACCTAGCATTGGTAGAGTTCTCCTATAAAATTTTTTATGAGGAAAATATTTATATGGAACCATATGTTAAAATTTATGGTTGGATGTGCATATTACATCTATGTTGGATGTAAGCATGTGGGTCAAAGTTCTTGGGAATAGTCTCGTGCAGGAGATGTTAGATAAGTTTCGAAAAATTTGGAAACATATGGCTATGGTTCAGAGAAGAAAAAAAATTTATATATGGATAGGAATTGAAAACCTAAAGAGTGTACAGAGGGTGATTGTGTGTTCCTTTGGCTGTCTCTTAGATTGGCCCACCATAGTATTTGGAGGAAGGGAAAGTTGGTTCCCAGGGTTGTTGTACCATTTGAGGTTTTAGAGATAATCATTCTGGTGGTGTACTAATTGGATATTCTATAGAGGTATATTTATGTGCATGATTTTTTTCATGTGTACTAGCTTCGATGGTATCACCCCCACTCTTATCATATGGTTGATGTAGATGATGTTGAGCTTGAAACTGGTGCTTCCTTCGAGGAGCATCAGATAAAAATGTTGGATCACAGTGATAAAGTGTTGCGGGGAAATACTGTGTTGATAATTCATGTATTGTGGAAACATGGGAGAGATAAGTGGATATTTAGGCTTAGTGGACTGATATTTTTAACTCGGAATCTCAAAGATTCTTGGGAGTGCTACTCGAGGATGAGCTGTTATAAGGTGGGGGGATTGTAAGATTCCGACCTTTTCTAAAGATGTCTGGTGGTCATTTATAGATAATATTTATCCTTATTTTCAGTATATGTGGTTTGGTTTTTTTTCTTCCAGAGTTTTTGGGTGAAATTGGAGAGCTTTGGAAGGAAGAGGGGCAGTGCATGGTTGGCACACAATTTTTCCAAAATATGCACATAGGTCAACAAACCATGTGAACACAAATAGAGAAGATTCACACAGCTGACACCTGATTTTTCAAAATGTGCACCATCTTAGTAGTAAATATAAAAACCCCTAAGATAAGGAACAAGATTAGGTTCATGGTTTGGGAAAACCGTGCACTCAGAACAGGAAATCGTGCATGCAGAAAATTAAACCCTAAAGAATTCATTAAAAATTTCCCGAACCCCCTTCTTATATCCCGAAACACCCTAGATTGACCCTAAATGATATCATTTGAATTTTAGAGGATCTAAAATGAATTCCAAGGAATCCAACCTCTATTATTGATTAATCAAATCCCAAATTGAACATTTTCACCTCTAATAATAAGAGATTATCATCCCAATTAGTTTCACCTCTCTCTCTTATCATTCTCTCATCTTCTGAAGGTATGTTTTCCGTTTTTGGTGATGGATATAGATATAGGTTTTGATAGATCTTAATATATGCAATCTTGGATCTAGGTTTTGGATCAAGATCTCATTCTTCATCATGATCATGTTTGTTCAACTTTAATTGGGGATTTCCATTGGCAAGCATATGAAAATTATCTCAATGTAGGTGGTCTAAGGTAAATCACTATAGTATTGAATTCCAATTTCATGCATGTTTTGTGGAATTTCAATTGTCAGGTGTTGCAATTGAATCTTGAATTGAATTGAATTAATTTATTAATTAATTAATTTAATCATGGAATTTATTAGTTGATTTTTCCATGTGATTATGAGGTTATTCGAACTCTGAAAAATTAAATTTGGTAATTATGAATATTAAATTAGGGAATAATGGGACATTGAAGAGATTTAATTTAATTTCCTTATGATGATGAATTGGGATAAATTGGGGGCAATTAGAATTGGTGGAATTGGATTAATTAATTTTTTAATTAATTAATATAATATTGTGATTTTGGAATTGATGGGATATTGGGATTTTGTAATTTGTAAATTATAGGGATTATGAATTAATTTACAATGATAATTATGAGTTTGTTGGATTAACCTTAATGGATAATGGTTTATATGATCTAAATAATGTAAAATGGTTTAATGGGGAATTGATTATGTTATTTCATATGATTAATATGTTTAACCATAGTTGTTTTGATAATTAAGATGATATCCTTGATGTAAAGTGATAGGAGGGTTAATGTTGATTAACCTTGATTGATGAAATTGATTTGATTGTTGTGTGATTGATTGATATATGAGTGTACGATAGGGATTTAGGCTCCAAATACTGGTATGTGATATTTTGGTGTGGTATTGGGGCTGAGTCTCCAAATTCTTATATGAGATTGAGAGTATGAGAGAGGGACAGAGGCTTCAAATACCCTTATGAATTGAGGTGTAAGATATAGAACGATGATCTAAATACCCATGGGGTATTAGACACAATGTTCTACACCCATGAAATTGGCATTAGACTATGGTTCCAACTATCCATGTTGTGATTCAAAATTAATTAATAAATGATAACCATGGTATTGTGATATGTGATATCCCTTAGGGTAAGTTCAGACTCCAATGTGGGTCAAAGCAGGTATTGATGCTTTGGGTGTCCTTAGGAGCCAATGGGTTTATGTGGTTAAATAAATCCTAATTTAATATGTACACTGTTTACTATGTTTCTTGTGTTTTATTCTTTTTAAAATTTCATAAAATATTATTAACTGGATATTTTTTTAGAATCCGTTGGTGGTGGCCTTCCGAGTTGTAGTCACACCCTACTCAAGATTCCAGGTCAGTACCCAAATAGACTTTATTTTTAAAAGATAGGGCAAGGGAAATAGACCTATGTTACATGAATGATATGGGATGTAGTATCGATGATGGAAATGTATTTGTTGTCAGGACCCTCTTGGGGGTTGTTAATGTCTTTATTTTTGGGGGTTTTCACTTTACACTTGACACGTATTTGGCATGACATATATATTAATTTAGTTTTGAATATTTTATTCATATTTTGGTCATCATGTGGTATTGGTATTATTCTAGTTATAGTTATGTAATTTGGATATTGTTTATTTACTTCCACTATTGTTCTAATTTGAAAAATATGGTATAGTCTCCCCATGATTGATAATAGACCATCATTTCTTGTCAACAACCTCTAGTGTACGGGGAAGCATGCTTGAGGTCATGTGAAAAACCATCTTGGAGAACCAATGTGTGAAACCTGGGTTAGGACATTACATAGACACACCATAGGCCCTCAATTCTATTTGAAATACTTTAGAGTTCAAGGAGATATGCTTAAGGCCATGTGACCCACCGACTTAGGGCACTAGATAGTGGAATCTAGTTCAAGGAATTACAAAGTGGTAGTATAGAATTTTTCCTTTTCACCTTACTATTTTTAGATAATAGACAGGAGATTAACAATGTTTTTAAATTCTCTAATGAGATTTTCTTCTAAGTAGCTAACCCATGTACCAGTAAAAACCAAATTTCATGGAAAAACAATTGCGGTTTTCTGGATTTTGAATATTATAGTTGTTTTGATTCTACCATTAAGTGATGCACTAGAGTTGTGATGTAATCATTGATATGATTTAGGGTGATATTTTGTATCATCCTGATAAGATGAGGGTATGCTGTCTCATTCATCAATTCAGGAACTTTACATGATTTACATGCCATGCATCATACCTTAACATATAGGGTGCATTGTTTGACTGAATGACTTGGATATGTGTGCCTTGTGTGATATAATTACTGTTGAGATAGATGATATGTACATGGAATTTTGGAAACATGGTCGGTACTTATAGTGCCTGCCATAACCTAAGTACTGTTTTGCTGATTAGGATACAATAAACATGCTAAGAATCCAATTGTGGCACATTGATTCATGGTCCATTGACTTAATTGACTAGATCATGTTATTGTATGACTTAATTAGACAAAATATTTTAGTTTATGAGGTGTATGGACCCTTATGGATTGGAAGTTGTTAACCATTCAGTTAACCCATTTAAAATTAAATGTGAAATATAGATGAAAATAAAATATAAATTGGATATATGAATAGAGAACTTTACCTTGGTCTAGATTTTTAGTGGACCTTAGGCAGTGTATCTAGTGATATTGTAACTCTTCCTTTTTACCTAGGCTTTTCTTTAAGAGAAGTTAGAGTCATATGACCTATTTATAGAAAGGTTTTGACCAATACTATGCTGTGAGTTGAAAACTTTTCAACTAATATTTTATGATGAGAATGTTTGGAATTGTAGAGGTGTGACACCACAACGAACTTCAGTCATATGATAGGAGGCTATAGTTGACCATGCTATAGAGGCAGTGATCCATGGGATACCAGTGGATGCTCATATAGTCCCAGTTGCGACACCCACTTATTTACCACATGAAGATGCTGAGGCATAGCTCTGCGAGGGGTTTTTATACTTTATGAATACTCTCTAGGGAGTACTGAAGATTTCCTTATCTACAACTAAGATGACTCATGTGTTAAAATAGTATAATCCCCCACATTATTAGGGGATGGAATTATATAGGTTTATGGGATTTTTTTGAGGCTATTCTATCGATATTCGAGCATCTATAGACACCTTATGAGAGGAGAGTGAAGCTCGAAAATTATATGATTTGGGGAGCTGCAAAGTGATAGTGAGATGTTTTGAAAAATTATAAAATGCTATGTGATATTATTTGGTAATATTTCCAAACCAGGTACTATAATTAATTTTACATAGAGACTTTGAGAGTAGATATGAAAAGTGAGTTTGTGTATTTGGAACATGGATCTATGATAATTATGGAGTACTCGACATGCAGTACAGAGACACATAGTTTCTTGATGATATACTTGCTGATGAACTGTCAAGGATGATACACTTAGAGGAAGTTCTCTGACATGCTTTTGATCTTAGGTCAATGTGTTTATGTTGATGGTTATTATTGAGATAATAAACTAGGTGCTAATTATTGAGTGGAACCTGAAGGAAGATGGTGGCGAAGAGTAGAGAAGTATAATCTATTGACATAGTAGTTTGACTTTGAGTGGCAATAAGTGATGTTTGGAGGCTTTTTGTGATATGAGTACCATCCGGGCTATGAGTAATGGTAACTCATTTTTCAGTCATCAGTGTGGAAGATGGGGATACATGAGGAAGTAGTGCGATCATGATCTGGTCGAGTACCAAGATTATGGTAGAATGGGCCACATGCAACATTTTTGTAAGAAATTATCTCCATTAGTGAGTGGTTGGGGGTTATCTCTAACACCAGGCTTAGGAGGGGTATTCAGAGCTTCACGTTAGGTAGGGAGCTAGATCAGTATCGATCATTCATGTCAAGGTGGTGGTGTTCATGGCCGAAACAACCATGAACTGATTATATCAAGAATATTGATTGGGACTAATCTTGGTAGTGAGGTTGTGTCACAAGGTCTTGGTTCATAAAAAATATATTCTATACATCCCACACCCAAGGAGGAGGGTTATGAACCATCTATAGTGGGAGTTCTGACCTTTGTATCCTCTACTCTTGTATTTTTCTTTTTTTTCCCAGGTGCATTAAGTAGTTTTATATTTGTACCTATTATCGATAGACTTAGGATTTTGATTCTATTTTCTGATGTCGTGATGATGCTTAAATTTCTTTTGAGGATCATAAAAATGGATTTATGTTAGTTAAGGGAGTTCCCCTTTGATATTGGTGGGTGTAACTTCATATGGAATCATTTTTTCCTCGAGATGACAGGGTTTAATGTCATACTTGGGATGAACTAGTTAGTGGCTTATCGATCCCATTTTGTTTTCTATTTCCAGATGGTGTGATTAAAATCACTAGAGGGTAGAATTTATGAATTAAATGGTAAATGAAAAATCCATCCAGGATGATCTTGAATAGCGCATCAAAGGCTAGAAAGGATGATAGCCCAGATTGCTAGTTTATATCTTAATTATTATGGAGAACGTTAGACTGATTTACCTATAGTTATTGATCATTTTAGGGATGTGTTCCCAGATGAATTTTCTAGTTTACCTCCAAAGATATAGGTGGAGTTATATATTGATCTAGTTCGAAGTGTTTCACCAGTATCTATTCCTCCTTATTGGAAGGATATGATGAAGTTGTATAAGATTAAGAAGTAGCTAGAGGATTTTTAGGAGAAGATATTTATTCACCATGATATTTATTCATGGGGTTTGAAAATCATTTTTCTGAAAAATTTTGATGGTACCCTTTGGATATATGTGGATTATTGAAAGTTGAAATAGTTTATTGTTAGGAAACAACATCCATTACTAAAGATATAATACCTTTTTGATCAGCTCCAAGGAGCTTGAGTGTTCTCAAAAATTTATTTGATATCCAGATATTTTCATTTGTGTGTTAGACTTATAGAAACACATCATAATACTTTTCATTGTAGGTATAGTCTATATGTGTATCTTGTTATGCTATTTGGTCTCACAAATGAGCCAATGATATTCATGGCACTAATGAACTGATTTTTACGTCATTATCTGGATTCATTTGTAGTGTTTTTTATGGATGATATCTTGGTGTATTATAAAAATATACAGAACCAAGCCAACCATATTGAGATCATTTTGGATACAATAATATAGAACCAGTTACATGATAAGATCACAATTTTACACTTCTATATGGATAAAATTAACTTCCTGGATCATATTATCTCATAGATAGAAGTATCAGTTGACCCAGAGATGGTGAGATTTGTAATTTCCTGGGATCATCCTAGGAAATTTTTTGACATTCATAGTTTCTTTGGGATAGATGGATATTACATTCATTTCATAAAGTGATTATCATGCCCAGAAGTTCCACTAATGGGATTGAATAAGAAGTGTGTGATGTTTGTATTGATAGATACCTTTGAGATTAACTTTCAGGAATTGAAAGGGATATTGAATTCAGTACCGATCATGATTCTTTTAGAGCTAGGAAGGATATACACTATGTATTTTGATTCATTAAATATCAGTTTAGGAGTAGTGATGACGTAGTGGGATTGAGATGTGGCATATGGGTCTTGAAAACTAAGGCCACATGAGAAGAATTACCCAACCCACAATACTGAGTTAGCTATATAAATTCATGATTTATGTTTTTGGAGACATTACTGAATTAGAGATAGTTTTTTGGTGTACAAGGACCACAAAATCATCAAGTACATATTTACACAGTGTGATCTGAATCTTAGGCAGAAAAGGCGGGTTGGGTACCTACTATATTTTGACTTCAAACTTTCCTATACATCTGGGAAGGGAAATGTAGTTACTGATGCACTTAGATATAGGAATCATATACAAGAAGTTCAACATGCCATTAATGATTGGTAGCTTATGGATTTATTCTATGAGATACTCTTGGAGGTGTTGGATGGTCAATGATAGACATTAATTTTTTCCTTAACTATGACCTCTACCCTTCTGGATAGAGTAAGGATGAGGAATCTATCAGATTCAGAGAGCCTAGTCCTATGAGAGAGTGTAAAATGTGAGGAACCACCTCTTGATTGGTATTTAGGAAAGGATGATATCCTAAATATACAGGTTCATGATGGTGTTCCAGTGGATATATGTGAGGAGTTGATGTGGGAGTTTTGTTTCTTAGTTTGGGAGGTACATCCCAACGTTACCAAGATGTATCATGATTTTCATTTCCATTATTGGTTTATGGGGATGAAATGTGAGGTAGCTATTTTTTTTAAGAGATGTTCCACCTATAAATAGGTGAAAGTGAAACATCAGTGACCATTCATACTTTTTTAGTAGTTATCTATTCCTAAGTGGAAGTGGGATGATTTCACGATGGATTTCATGAATGGTTTTCTAAGATCACCTTGAGGTAGTGCTTCCATTTGGGTTATTATTGATAGGCTCACAAAGGTTTCTCCTTTCCTACTAATTATAGAGACCTTTAGTGTTGATGAGATTGGGAGGTTGTATATCTACGAGATAGTATGACTTCACGGGGTCCCTCAAAATATTGTTTCATATAGGGATTCTAGGTTTACATCTCATTACAAGAAAATTTTATGATAGGGTTGTGTACATAGGTTATTTTGATAATGAAATACCAATATCATATTTATGTCCATTCATAGTATAAAATTCATGTTCTTGAGGACATTCTGTGAGCATGCATCCTAGACTTTGAGGGCTCTTGGGAGAGCTATATACCCCTTGTTGAGTTTTCCAACTACAATAGATATCCGGAAACTATAAAGATGGAACCTTTTGGGAATTTGTATATTAGGCCATGATTATCACCTATGTGTTGGTTTGAGATAGGTGAGGATACTTTACTTGGATCATATCTCATGCATGAGACTTTTGAGTAGGTTTAGTTGGCCAAAAAGCTGATGGCTACTGCACAGTCTTGACAGAAATCTTACACTGATCACTGCAGAAGAACTCTAGAGTTCGAGGTTAGGGATCATGTATTTTGGAATATCACACTGAGGTTGGGACACATATGGATCAATAGATAGGGTAATCTGTCACTGTGATATGATAGATTGTTCACAATTCTAGAGAGAGTTAGGGTGATAGGCTATCAGTTGTAGTTTCCTCATAGGTACCATTCCATGTATGAGGTCTTACATCTATCCCACTTGTGCCGTTATCACTCAAATCCATCTAACACTCTGCAACTAGATGAGGTGGAGTTACTGGTGGATCTTTCCTACAGGGATCATCCTATTCATATATTTTATAGAAGCACGAAGGTTTGTGAGGCTGGTTAGTTCCTTAAGTATGGGTGATATGATATCATAACTGTTTATAGGACTAGACTTGGGAGTGGGAGTCCGATGTACATGCTTAGTGTCTATTTTTATTATTAGGTGATTCTTGACCACCTTTTGGAGAGAAATTTATGGAAAAATTTCTTTAAGGGGGATCGTTTAAGATCTTAGGTCTTCTTATGAGGTACGAATCTCTTTAATTTAAGATTAAATAATTTTTTACAACCTAATGTAAATTCCTTTTGATCTCATGGGGGTATCAAGGGTGTATGAGGCTTTTTCAAAGTCTTTAACTCAAACCTTGGAGAAAAAAATGGTTGGTCGTAGGGTTAGTAGAAATCATATGGGGTAGGCCACATGATTTGTCTAACTATGCAAGACCTAGATAGTGGGCTGAAGGAGCCCACATGGTTTGTCAAACTATATAAATGGAGTTTCATGCATGTGTGAGGAACCAACAATATTTAGTAAAAAATAATCACATGGTTTTCACATGGTTTGGAAAATCGTGTTCACTAACTATGTCGGGTGAACCCTGAAGTATTGAAGGGAACATGGTTGGCACACGGTTTGGCTAACCATGTGGCCAAACAATATGACTCAATATTTTGAGGAAAAATGACCAAAATCCATTTAAAATGTTTTATAACCAAAAATACATTTTCATTCTTCCTGCATTGGATAGTCACAAGACTTGGAGAGATCCTTTGAGCCTTTTGGATATATTTTGATCCCATTCTTCCATACAAAATCATATTCCAACTCCAATCATCTCATTGGACTCCTCCTGGTAAGTCCTACAATCTTCTTGATCCGTTATTCATTTGACTTGGGATCAGATGCACTATTTTGGCACAATATAATATTCCCTATTTATAGGTTCATTGTCCTTTCATTTTCTTTTCTGATCTGGATTGAATTAGAAGTTGACACTGGATGAACACTCAACTACAGACCTATAATATGTGGTCTATACTTTTCCCATGTGGTTTGATGATTTATAGAGCTAGTTTATATAGTGTGGAATGGTGGAATATCTAGGGATTCCAATAAAATGAATTGAATTATTGAATTAAATGTAACATAACCTATTAAAGATTACTACTAGTTCTTTGAGACTTAATGGAGGTTTTTTCTCAAACTAAGGCCACCCATGTGGTTTTCCATTGAGATTTCCTATTGTTAAACCACCCAAGGGGTGCATGTTTGTGCTTTAATAATTAGAGGAAGTCCAGTTATAAATGATATGAAATGAATTTATTGACTAAAAGATGGTTTTCCTCACATTCCTTGTTATACAAGATGTAAACTATTTAGTTTCTTGAATGTGAATTGTTATATTATCGGGTAAACTCATGGAAATTCTACTCCTATGAATTTTTGAATGGAATAGATAGTGAATGTGTGTATTGGATTTGGGTTTTCTACACCATGTGTCATGATAACAGTAGTGGATTACTTGAATGAGATTTATCCTTGGGTCTTGATTCCATGGTATACCTTGGGCTTTGCTACCCCTTGGATTCAGCTTTCTTGGGATCACAGTGGACAAGGTCTGTTAACATGATCCTTGGATCCAAATTCAAGTCTAACTGATTTTACATTTAGATGATCCTAAGAATGGATGTAGATACCTTGGTTCACTCTACATTGGATCTGGCCCCATGGGGTCTAACACTTTTGATTACACATCTAGACCATGGTAAATGTGACATACTTTATTATATAATGTGGCCATGGTTTAGATTACATTATTGGTTATATGACATGGTCATGGATGATATGTGATATTTTGTATACAACATGGCCATGGTGTTTTCTACCTTTTTCTCAACTTATTCATTTTTATAGTAGCTTGCCTCTTGTTTTATAAGGACATTGTATCGTTTTACAATATCACTTGTTTGGTTCCTTTTTTACTTTGGCACTTTACCTTAATAATTATACATCTATTATATAATGCACTCTGCTTTAGATTTTATTATACAACCATGATGTTTTATATACATCATGGGTGGTGACGTACTGGGATTATATCTCACACCCTTTTGGAGTCACCATTGGGCACATAGACAAACTATATAGATGTAGGTATGGACCGAGGAAATCACTCATAAATCCATGCTTGACTTTGTGCCATGCTTCGGAGTAGGGGAGAATAAGACTGAGTTTAGGCTCATGATGATATTTAGAGATAGTACTTTCTATCTTTTTGAATTTTAATACATGTATTATACTGATACCTATATAACTATTTTGGACGATTTGTAGATACGTGACATGATCATAATTTTATATGAGATTACTTTTTCATTGTTATATATATACCTATCTTGGATGTTTATCTTATGTCTGGTTATTTATTTGATTCCCCTATTGACTGTTATTGTTATTCCAATGTGGTACATTGTAGTTATGATGTTATAGTCTCCCCATTGACACACCCTAGGCTCTTATTTCTAGTCAGTAGACTTTGGTGTTTGGAGAGATGCACTTGATTTTATGTGACCCACTATATCGAGGCACTGAATAGTGGCATCTAAGTCATGGAATTATAATTTAGGTTCTTTAAATCTTACAAAACATTCATTTCTCAAGATACACTATAGTAACTTCTCTTTATCAATAATATTTCAAATATATTATCAATAATTTGTGTCTGGATATCTCATTTGCAGGAAATGTTGATGCCCATTACACTAAAACTCTATTAGTGTTTAATTCTCCATGATTTTTTGTTTTTATAATAAAATAAACTAGATAACTTCCTCTTCATGTTTTAACCATACATATATTTCAGAAATAAAAATATAATTTATGCTACAAATTAATCACACATGTATATAGAATGACTTCTTACAAGAAGAATAATATGTAGGAATACTAACATTATATAGTTTATTCAACTCTACAATCATTGGTTGTAGGTAAACATTTATACCATTCATAGGATCATTCATTCTATAAATCAACATGGTTATGAAATTATATGGGTTCATCAAGACATACAAGTTTATATATTGAATAATTTGAATGAAGATAGTCCACATAATTTTCATAGTATAAGTTTGTTCAGATGGATTAAAACCATTAAAAAATAAAACCAATATAACATTATATAAGAATTTTTCAAATATAAATTCATTAAAATCTTTGTATTAGTGTAAATTTCCACATGACCTTATATGGAAGATGAAATAGTGTTATGTGTTTATTATATTTAAAATTACATATACCGAAATGCATAATATTTCCTTGTTATATAATTTTATTCTAATATAACATTCATTCGTTAAGAAAAAAAATTAAATTTTTGAAAGAAAATCCATGATGAACAATTAAATTTGATTCCAAAAATTATTTTACAAGAATTTTTTCACCCAAAATAAATACATCTATCAAAAAGTGGTGTTGATTCTCAATCCCAATATTTATAAATCTATACATGGGTTTCCCATGAAATAACCACATTATGAATTCAAGTTTTATCATCATATCACAACTAGGATACATCAGTGTATTCGAATCCTCCCTTACCATCTTAAATATATCAATGTCATCATTATTTTTATTAGTCACAAATCCAGGAGTTGAATTTTATCTTATTACTTATGATTATGATCTTTATTCACTTTATAGTTAATAAATAAAAGGAAACTTATCAAATATAACATCTTCAAAAAAAATTCCTTTCATGTCTCTCCATATTTTCCTATCATTAAATTGTTTCTCTATTATGATTTCATACATTACAAGAAAATTTATTTTTAAAAAATATTTATTTTATGATGTTAAATGAAATCCACAACACATCGATGAGTGTTATGGAAAACTATGTGGTTAAATGTCATTACCCTATGATAACACGACCTAATATTTTTTATTTATTTTTGGAAATATATATCATGTATTGCAGAAACATCTTATAAATTATATAATTTTGAAAAAAAGCATTCATTATTAGTAAAATTAAAACATTATTTTTTATCAGTAATTGAAATTCTAGAATTTTTAATAAAGGATACTTATTTTTAATAATAATCCTCATTCATGTCAGATATATAGAACATACTAAATACAATATACAATATAGAATAAATTCATAATTTAATTAACATAATATAAATTATACATGATATATTTATTAAAGGTTAAATTTTAAAAAATTCAACACTTTTTGAATCAATATAATCCAAAACTCAGCACATTAAATCATCTTCACTCATCCATCATAATTAAAAATCATTAACACCATATTATAGCCATGATGCACCAATAAAGAAAGCATCAATTGAGACAATCAAGAGACCAAAAAAATCTCACAAAGAATATTGGACAATAACCCCAAGGAAAAAATACAAAATTATAAGAATGAACTCACCTAGATAAGAAAATATTATCAGATAATAAAGTTTTGTTTTCATTTTTTACACAACAAAACTTTTAATATAATAAAATACACAAACAATGATTTTAATTATCCATTTTTTTAAAATATTAAACATTAAGAGAGAATATAATTATCCTTAGATATTAAACCTGAAATGACTTGAAATTTTTACTTTTACCTCATCAGATATTGGATTCATTTTTTATAGATTGTCCCATTGAGTTTGTTAGTGAATTCTACGATCAAAAAATCTATTATAATGAATATGAAATCCTCGGATGAGATGATACTAAGAAATGAAGTCCATAAAATTAATGGTAATGAATTTATGGTTTAAAAATAGAAATAATCACCATTAATTTATTTCATGGTTGTTAATATGAGAGAAATAAGTTTTAAATATACAAAAATATAAGAAATATCACTACCAAAATCTCAACCCAATCTGATTATGAAAAATATTCATTATTTTAGGAAGTACTATCTTTATAAAATGATTTCAAATGAATATGTATACTATAATTATAAAAAAACTAATATATAGTTTGAGAAATTTGAAAATAATAAGGAGAAATGGATAGTGAGAGAATGAGATAAATGCTTATATAGATATCATATCTACAAAAGAAAATCATTGCTTATTATTATCTATGATTAGGGATCCTGATTTTAAAGGAATTAAATATTTTAATTTTTTATTATAATAATTGAAAATATATAATTTTATGTTATTGAGATTATAAAACAAGGAATAAATTAACTTATTTTCAATTTAACTATATCCTTTTACCACTCAACATTCCTTCAAAATAATGGAATTCAAAAAACATTTAATTTTATAGGATATAGTAGAAACCAATAATAGGGGAACTAAATGAGGCCCAATTTAAACAAAGTAAAAAAAATCAGAAATAAAAAACCAAATAAATGAAGTGAATAAATAACATTAAAGTACGTTATATAAAAACCTCATTCTAAATTTAGTTGCAAACATCAATAAAAAATGATAATGAAAAATAAATTTATCTAGATTTTAGCATAAGTGTTAATACAATATCAATCCATTTAACATGGGGGGTAAAAAATACACAAATGTAAATGAAATTTATTGAATTGTTGGAGTAACACACATATATAAAAGGAATAACATTAACATCATGAATATGATATCATGTACCACATGTAGAAGAGAATCTTATTGAGCACATACCAGATCTTTGTACCATGAAACAATCCATCAATATATTGAAGAACTCCATTGGTATTATTTGTATAATAATGATAAAAAAGAATGCAATGATAGTAATACATTCACAAATAAGAAAAAAATTCCATATATTGAAAAAAAATATGTGGTAGAAGTTAGATTTATATAAATGGAGGAATGTAATAAGAGTTTCCATCCAATGAATTTTCTGCAAAAATCAGAAATGAAATACCTCCATAAAATAAGGGTATCCATCAAAATAACCTATATATTTTACTAGTATAATTAGATAAAATATAATAATAAAATTTCATAACTAATATAAAAGTAAAATTTAGTTGAAAATATACTGAAATGAAAAAAATTAAATAAAAACACTGAATAAAGGCTATTTGATTTAGTTATGTTTATAAGACTATGTAAACTGATGTTCATCAAGAACTGTGATGAGTAGATAATTATTAAGATCAATATTGAATCTCTTAGGGGGTGGATGCTTAACCCTTGAGGAGGAGATTCATCTACCTAATTATTATTACTGAAATCAAATAAAGTCTAATTTGAAAAGTGTATAGAAAATGAATTGGATGGATTTAGTTATGAAATATCATTAAAAAAAAGATCCTTAAAATATAAATAGAATATTATAAATAGAATTATTTACCCATAATTACTCATTTACATCATAAATAATATCATTATGTATCATTGATACTCATAGATCAAGGAATACATGATGTAGAGGAATATTCTTAATACAAGAAGGGAAAAATTACTCATTGATGGAAAGACCCTTGGAGAAGTTGTCAAATTTTTCATAATAACTATTTAAAAAATAAAATAAATTATATTAATGTTACATAAAGTTTTTATTAAAATATATAACAGTTTATAATAAATAATTTATCATCAATTAGGACTAGATGGAATGATTTCACCATATTAATATTGAATTTATAAATAAATGAGAAAATAGAAGCATAAAAGATGAAATATGGAATAAATAAAGTTGAAATTTTAACTTTAATAGAATGTAGAACCCATTAAAAAAAGAAAATGATAATATTTTGAAGCTTATAATGAATATTTTTAATAATTACTATGGATAAAATAATAAGGATCTAAGAAAAATTAACATATTCACCATAAAAAATACAATAAAAAATCACGAATATACATTCACAATGATGTAACAAGAAACAAATTTCCTATTAGTATTTTATTTCATAAAATTAATTTTATTATATTTAATCATATAACCTAAACCTTTTCATTCTATTCCTTTTGGTAATTTAGATGTTAGAGGTTTCAAGAGGAGATTTGAGGGAGAGAGGTGCTATGGGAGTTTAGAGTTCACTAATGTGATGTATGTCATGGTGTGTCTGTATAGACTATAAAATGAAATATTTGATATAATAGAGGTGAATATCTATTTTTGGGGTATTTTAGCATGAAGGAAGTTTCATGACCTTGATGTTTGTGCCTCCAGAGTTAGTGTTTGTGGTATAAGTTTGGCCACAATGTGATGAAGTGTGACAGAACATGAATGAACCATAAAAATTACCCCTTGATGGTTATATAGTCCTAATGAAACCTTGGATATCATAATAGGGATACATGGAGGCTTAATTTATAGTTTCTTCTAATTTTTTTAATGGGGTACACTGATATTTTTCAAAGTGTTAGGGCCTAGAGGTTGAGTTTTAGTGGTTCTATTTTGAGTGATGTCATGACATGGTGTTAAGGGTCATGATGTGAAACTTATTTAGTAATATTAGATATTAAATTTTGATTGAATATAAAATTGGGGAGTTATATGAGATTCATGACATGATCTTAGATGGATTAGTGAAATTAGATCACTATGACATGATAGTGCTATGTCACTCCACAACACAGTGTTTTCAAGTGTTTGTATAAATTAGGAATTCTCTATAAATTATTATACTTTCCCTTTATTTCTATAAAACTTTGGTGACTATAGGTGTGATCTTAGAGATATTTCAACCCCTATTTATTTTTATTGTCTTTTATATTCAAGATATCAACCAATAATAATCTAAGGTGAGACCACTACTGGAAATATGACTTTTACCAACAGTTTTGGCCAAACCGTTGGTATAGTTCATTAATTTCGACCTATACCAACGGTTTGGCCAAAACCATTGGTATAGGTTACTTATATGGACCTATAACAATGTTTTTGGACAAACCGTTGGTATAGGGGTGACCTATACCTAGGGTTTGGCCAAACCGTTGGTATAGGTCCATTATAGAGGACCTATACCAACGGTTTTGGCCAAACCGTTGGTATAGGTCCATTATAGAGACCCTATACCAACAGTTTGGCCAAAACTGTTGGTATAGGTCCCAAAATACAAGGACCTATACCAACGGTTTTCAAAAACTTTGGTATAGGTCTATACCAATGGTTTTGAGAACCGTTAGTATAGGTCCTTCGATTTTTTATCGAATGTTCTTACCGAGAACATTATATAAATCAAAATTTAAAATAATTATAACAATACATATATATATTTATGAAATTATGTTCAAAAAAGTCATGTTAGGTTAGTGGTTATGTAATTCAATTATAAACTAGAGGTCCTGGGATCAAATCCCATTGATTTTTTTTGAAATACATATACCAACAGTTTTGAGAACCGTTGGTATATATTTTCATATTACTTATACCAACGGTTTCCCCAAAACCGTTGGTATAGACCTATTGTCACGTCTTACTTGCCAACGGTCCTCCAAACCGTTGGTATAGCCTATACTAACGGTTCCAAACCGTTTGTATAGGGTATTTTTCCATTAGTGGACCCCTATCCCTTTCTTATAGGATTTGTACTTATTCATAATATGGGAAGTCTATGGTAGTGGTTTAGAGGTTAGTTTTTGTGGTTTCCATGTGTGATTATTTCCGAGTGACCATATCTTACCCAATTTATTATTATGTATCAAATTGTGAAGCTCAAATTAAGGCAGGGGATTCGAGAACTCTCTTTATTTATGTGTGAAATTATGATGTTAAATTCTATTTCATTATTTTGGTGGAATTTATATATTATCCTACAAGGATAATGAAATTAATTATTTTAAGTTGGTGGGAATGTGTGATTATCATGTTTTTTATGTTTTCTATGATCTTGTTTCTGGGATTTTTGACTTACGGATGCTGTTACTAAAAATATTTTTCTTCCAAGATATGTATTTAATTTTGGTTGGGAATTAAATGATGGGTTAACCTTGAATAAAAGGTTAGTGACTTAATGATTATAAATAACCAGCTGTGAAAAACCTTGATTGTTGTGTTATCACCCATGAAAATATGTTAAGTGGTTTTCATGGTGTGTTTTGGAAATATGAAATTATCGAAGTGTTTGTTGCTAAAATTTGTTGTTGTGTGTCACCAGAATGCGTGGTGTAGTGTTGGGAGTTTTTTTGGATTTTTTGGGGGATATTTTTGGTAATTATTATGGTTGGTTTGGGGATTTTGGTGTGGACAGAGCAGTGGGACCATAACTAACTTTCAATGGTTGGGAAGAAGGATTGTGGTTGTTGAAGTGAAATGGTGTCCTGGTTGGTTGTGTGAAAGAGGAATTGATGTGTGTATTTTGAGATGGATGTTCAAATGAAATGTATGTAGGATTTGAACTGATTGGTTAGTTTATGTGGGGGTATTTATAGTTTCTTAATAGTTATGAAATGTGATTTTCAATAATGAAAAAGGTTAAACAGGTATGGTTGGGATTCAATAACCATGGGCAATAAATGAACTATTAATAAATGAAATTAAAGGGTAAAAAATTGATTAAATATTGGTGGTGGCTATAAATGGTTTGAAATTTAAATGTTTAATTCAATAGAATAATTAAACTAGTATAGTAAAAAAATGGAAAATCTATAAATGTTTGAATGATGTGTTTAAATTGGAATATATGTTGGATGTTATGGCTATTTCATGTGGGAAGTGGGGATTGTTTTATGGTTTATAGTTAGAAAAGATGATAGAGAGTGTTGGTTCCATTATGCTGATGATTTTAGTCCTTGATGGATTTTTTTTGATATAAAACTTATAGGTTGGGATTATGTGTGGTTTTTATATACATGTATTTTCATTTTATTTCTTTACACTCCACACAAGAGTCATATAACCTTACCGATACATGATTTTTTTGGGTTTTTGGTATTTCCCCCAATTTCTCGGTTGGTAAGTGAATAAATGGAAAAATACTCCCAATTATCCACTGTCCATTTCAGGTGTGCTGTAGTGGACTGGTTATGTAAATTTGGTGATGATATATGGCATGGGATGTGAATGGTAGGAGGTAGGTATGAAAATGATATCCTTTATGTTCAAGATAACCTTTTAAGGCTGATATGCTATGAGGTAGTGATGTGTGGTAAAGATATGAATATATAGATGTTGTTATGGTTATGGTATAACTAATATTGGTTATAATGATATTATTGATAAATCCATTTTATACTCATATTTTTGATATATAAATGCATCACTTTTTAAATATAAAAGGTTAATTATTTCCTATTTATTTAATGGAATTGTTCATTTTGAGAAATATGCTCTAATTTATGGGAAATGAGAAAAGGAAGAAAAGAAACCAAAATATCAATTAAATGGATGTTTTCCATGACATTTTATGACAATGTAACACTTTTAGGGTTCGAAGCCGAAGAACCAGAGAAAAATAGAGCTTCTAGAGTTGGAATTAAACGATTCACATCCTGAAAGTATTACACGTCGTGAAACATTAAAAGTAATAAACATAAGATAGGATGTGAAGTGATGAAAATCAAAAAAATAGGGGACTATAAACTTCATGTTGTGACAAAAATTTCATGCCATGAAAGTTTCCAAATAGACACTTTTTTGGCCTTTTGATGGGAATTTTCAATGGAAAGAGAAATACAGTGGACAAAAAGGGCCATATAATGTCAAGAAAGACCCAGATATCTATTTGTATCCACATTAATTATGATTTAAATTAAACAAGACCCTCCTTTATTTCTATGAATAGAGAGTGTCACTACTACTATCAAGGATGTATTTTGGTGAGAAAAGTATGGTGAGAGAAGCTACATTGCGCATGGTCGTCATCAGTTTTAATCTACACCTTTTTATTAAGATTTATTTCCCATTTTTATTCCTCACTCCATTATCACTAGGATGAAGGGGAAAATCCTAAACTCTTATAGGTTAATGTATCTTAAGGGGAAAGGTGTCATTATATTTTATTATTATTTTTTCATGTATTAGGGTTGCTGCAATTTTGAATACACTTATAATCTATTTTTTTATCATGATCATTGATTTTTGAATCTGAAATAACTTTTAAATTATAAAAATGATTACCCTAATTGAGGCATGACCATTGTATAATTTAGGGTAATCATTTTTAAAATTGGTATCATGAAAAACTTGATTAGGCGACGCCCTAAATTACGAGACCCGGGGAAATGGGAATTATTGCGTCGAGGAGGGGATTTAATGACCATTGAATTGACATCATTGTAACTACAACACCAATACCGAACAATCAATTAATTTATAAATATAGTTTTACTCAAACTCTTTCTGATACAAAACCTTGAAATATTTTCCAAATATGATTTCAAACAAACCCAAATTGGGTTTCTTTCTCTCTCTCTTTCTTCAATCCGCCTTCATACCCAAAATTATTTTCTTTTCTCTATTTATCTAAAAACATTAAATAAGGAATTTTATATAATATATAAATGAACTAAATACCCATCTCATAGGTTTTACCTCAATATTTCCACATACTATAATTTAATTTTTTTTGTATTTGCTATGTTTTATAAATTTTTTATTTTGATTATCCCTAGAGGGAAGTAACGTCACCCCACAAAGAAATCAAAATTAGAACCATCTATAAATATGGTTTCATTTTAATTTTTATGGTTTTAAATTTAAAAAATTTAATTTTATCTTTTTTATTTTATGTCGGGTATTTTATGCTACAATCTTTAGATTAAAATCTGTTATGCACAACTATAACACTGGGGAAAAATGAAAATACATTATCAAATTCAATCCCCATTATGAACCAAGACCAAAAAGAAAAATTCACTATAACCATAGAAGGTGTAGAAATAAATAATGTTATTAGAGGATTTATGAAAAGAAAACCAGGGCTATTTATGCCCATGAATATTGGGTGGCCATCGAACAACAGATAGTAACCAAGCATCCTTGTGACACCTGTTGTAGAAAATCATTTTAGATCAAATTTTCCGTAATCAATATTATCTTGAACAATTTGAAATTCATAGGACTAACTCTTGATATTCTGAATTCACATTCAGGATGCTTTCTGAAGCACTGTGATTCCTTCTAGTTCCAGAACGTCTCATGTGGTGTGGTAAGGATTCAAATCTTTATATTTTCATTATGTGATCGAGCTCATGAGTGGATTTAGAGTTTTCTTGATCATTATATCATTCTATGTTATGAGTTGTAAATGATATTTATCACTCTCTTATTCCCATGTTTCAATGTATATATGGGAAAATATTCTAAATTGTTTTCAATTTGGAGATCAATGTTTATACTCTACTTGGGAAGGATATAATGAAATGACTCAAAAATTAACTCATAATTATATAGAGCTATTTATACTAATCAAATTTTTTTATAAGTGTTTTTAGATGGAAATAGGTCGATTTTGGATGGTATAGCTAATGGATGACTGATAAAGAAATCACCGAAGGAGAGCTAAAACCTACAAGATGAAATGGAAAGCAGTAGATTCCACTGGAATGTCGAACATACACAATAGAAAGGTGTCCACATGATACATAACAATAATTAATAGATGGTGGAATTAATAGAATCCGTGATATGAAAAATGGAAGAAATTATGGCTTTATAGAACCCCCAGGGTATGTATATGGAGAATAAAAATTATGTTTATTATAATTGTAAAAATCAATTTCTATGTTAGAGGCCAAAACAAAAACAAGGGAAAGGATATAAAAAATTACAAAAGGGTACAAGGAACAAGATCCCTAAGTAAATTCACTCACAATTAAGATATATACATTGAATGAGATAATGGACACATTCATGACCATGAATGGGGTGGTAATAAATGATATATAAAGAGAATCAATGAAACATAAGGCCTAATTATGAAATATGGAGCATCAAGTAGGGTAAATCCCTAAATTACTTAGAGAGGGGCCATGAGGAGCGCTTCCTGGATTCCTTGAAGTGCACCCACATAAAGATTTAAAATTCATTTATCTATGGAGTAGAAAAGTCATTCTGGATCAACCAAAACTAGTAAAATTACAAGAAGAAATGAAATAAGAAGTGAAAAAGAATGAGGAACAAGTAGTTTAAGAAGAAGAAGCTAAAGAATAACCACCATTGTGCAAGAAGAAGATACATTTCCCTAGTAGACTAGCACAAGTTAATATTTACATGAAAAAAGGTAAATTTTTGGAACAATTTAAAAAATAACATATTAATATTCATTTTCCAGGGGCTCTAAAAAAAATTCCAACCTATGAAAAATTTATGAAATAATTAGTGACCAACAAGAATAGCCGTTAGGACATTGGCACCATTTCACTCACATGAGAGTGTTTGGTGGTGGTATAAAATGTAATACCTAAGAAGCATTAATACCCATATAATATTTGGATTCCTATATTCATTGGAGCTAATATATTTTGAAAATCTTTATGTGAATTATGTGCAAGTGTTATCCTCATGTATAAAACCACATTAAAAAGTATGGGACTAGAGGGCCTAAATCCCACAATAGTTTCACTTTAATTAGTTGATTCAAAATTGAAGTAACCCTATTGTTCATCAAATAAATACTGATTAAAGTCGAAAAATTCTACTTCCCAGTCAACTTCTTAGTGTTAGATATAGAAGAAGAACAAAAACCACTTATTCAGGGAACATAAGTTTTTCCATCAGGTGTATACTGATTGATGTACAGTGTGGATGCCAACGAGCCTGTACCCTAGTGGTACAAGCTCTTGCTTGGCATCCAAAAGACCCAGGATCAAATCTGGGTAGGGGAAAATTTCCGGGGTACTGTAGCAGTGCTGTAGCAGGTCACTGTAGCAGTACTGTAGCAGGGGTGGAACTGTATCAGCAACGACACTATAGTGGTGGAGGGACTGTAGTAGTGATGATACTGTAGCAGTGCGGGTACTGTAGTAGTACTGTTCACCGAGGGGTCCTTTGTGCCAAAAAATGGGCTTTCAAGCCTTATATTAAGCCCACTTGGCCTTGGGCCTTTTGGCTATGTAATGGGTCACCCTCTACCAAGTCTAGAGAGGTCTTTGCTTTGAATAATAAATTGAGGATTCAGCCTCATCCTTTAAAAAAAATTGATGTACAATGTGGATAAATATATCTAAGAGTTGGTATTGATTAAGTAAGATTCAATATCAAATGGGAATTTAAGATAATTGAAGTGATATAAGAAAAAGAGTTTAGAGATTAAAAAATAACCAATGTTGAGGAGATTTATAATATTTAAGAAGTGTATGTGGTAGTTTTTGTTTTTTAAGAGGATAATCAAAATAAAAGTACTGATATAGAGAAATAAAATCTAATAGGTTAGACCACTAACACAATATGAGTGAACAAATCAACTATGTTTGAAAAAGGGAAACTAGTATGGTTGGTACATGATCTTCCATTTTGTTTTTTAGATTTAAGGAATAAAAATTTGATCATAATAATTTAAATCAATAGATTGATGCTAGGAGGAAGAGTTAAGCTGTTTAGAGAAAGAGGATTAAGACTAAACTTCATGGATAGGTCACAACTGAGACCATTTATGGACCCTGACTAGGTAAAATATTTGCAATCATCTATCACCTAAGATAATGATGAAAGTGGTATGTTTGAGCCAATGATGTTAAATAAAATTTCTTCTAGGATTTAACCCATTTTTGAATTTTTCTTCATTAATTTTATATTTTTATAGACACACATTCACTCACCCAATATTTTTTTTTGAAATTACATTAATAATGACCAACACTTTTAGGTGTTTTTTTCAAACCATAAAGACCCCATGAAGTAGAATTAATAAAAATCTATAGGACTAATGTACATCATTAACACTATACAAATCATAAAATCCATAGAATACACTTCATGACACCCATTAAAGTCATGAATTAGGTGCAATCATAACCTGTACAACCAACTCTAAAGCATCATTTAAAAGGGTTGTAAGCATTTAAATTTATAATTTTTTATTTTATTCCCCACAATAAATTATTTTAAATATTTATTCTACCAATTTCATGCCCGTACATTATTATTTCTTCAACCAAATGAACCAGGAGACATAAATTAGTTAAGATAGTTACCCTTCTATGAATTTAAATTTCTTTGTCAATAAATTTGAATGAAAAAAATTGGATTAAGAATTAGTAGAGATAAACATATGGTTTAGGATTTCTAAAACCATGATTTAAGGGAGTATGTTATTTTTTGTAAATTATTGTTTTTTATATTTTCACTTCTTTTAAATTTATGATATTTCCATTAGTTGATAAAATTATTCATATGAATTTCCATGAGGGATTTTCCTAACCATCAATCTCATTTTAGAGACATCCTCTAAGACAAATATTTATCATTATTTCTATTATATTTTTTTTGGGACTCGAGAATGTTATCTTCAAGTACATGCTTGGAATCTTATCGAATGTTTGATTTCAAAGAACCACTTTTAATATGATTGATGGTTATTTTTATTTAAAACTTTATCCTTGTACCTAGCTTACATTTATCATTTTTAGGACCATAAAATCCATGAACAACCTTGTTAGGATAAGATCCATGTTACAAGACAATTTTATTCATTCTTACCTTCCTATAAATATTTTTCATTATATTTAATAGAATAAGTGTGTGGGATAGAATTTATATGTTTGATATATATATAATTTATTTATAAGCCTATAATGGGGTTTTATTATTATTTAGGGAGTGACCATGATATCATTCAATAAATATTATCATTATTCATCACTCTTGTATAGAAAAATAATAAAAAATTGGATGTGTCATAGGAGGATAAAAAATCACCATTACTAGAATGATAATATTTTGATTGTATGTGTTTCAGGTGGTATATGTGAGATTTTTCATAAACTCACTTTTTAAATAAAAATTATCAAGTGAGGTTGATTAATTCCTCATGATTACTTTTATTATGAGCCCACTTTGAGAATTTTTAGGGAAAAGAGAGAGGTGAAATTTGTAAAGAGATATTTCCATTGATCTTATCTTTTGATATCTTGCACGAGGATTTTGATTCAAAGATCCCTTTTGAGATTTAATTTCACATCATTTACCTACCTACAATAATATTGACTGTAATTTGATAAAAAATTGACAATACCTCAAGATTAATTAATATTTTTTTCTTCACATAGCAGAGATTATAGTTTCATTACAAGAATATGATAAGTAGCATGTTATTGAGGTATGTGTTGAAATCAATTTCAATTTTTACCTTAACGATTAGTGAAAAAAATTGAAGTGAGGTAAATTAAAAAATGGAATTCATACTAATAATTAATTGAAAAATAAAAGTGGATGAGTAAAAATTATTGGAAATTTTAAAATATAAAAATTAAAATACTTAACAAATTTTTTCTCTAAAAAATAATGCATTTATGAATTATACTATGTGATTACTAAATATTTAATTTCCTATTTAATAAATTTATTTTATTAACATTGAATTTAAATCATTATAGGGTCAGCATCCTTTGTAGTATTTTGGTATTCCATTCTTTGGGAAAATTATGAATCCATATGTGGGGGATTTGATATGTCTATTTCATGAACATATTTTTGATACACAAATGCATCACTATTTATATATAAATGGTTAATTATTGACCATTTATTTAATGGACTTTTTCATATTGGTAAAGATGCTAAAATTTTGGGTAATGATATAAAAAAGAAAAAATTGCTAAGATATCCATTAAATGAAGGGTTTTAATGATATTTTATGAAAATGGAACACTTTCGGGGTTGAAACTAAAGAACCAAAGTAAAATAGAGCTTCCAAAGCTAGAATTACATAATTCACATCATGAAAAAATTACATATCCGGAAAAATTAAAATTAATAAAATGAATAAAGTATTTCAAGTGAATAATAGAACATAAATAAGGGATCATATATTTTAATGGATTGAAACAACTTTCACACTGTGAAAGTTTCCAAACAGACCCAGTTTTGGCATTTTGATGGGAATGTTCAATGGATCGAGTTAAGTAATGGCCCAAAATGACCATTTAATGCCAGTAAAGACACAAAAAACTCTTATTAGACACTTCAGTAATAACTTAAATAATTAATTATCCTTATGGAGTTCTATAAATATAGATACATTCTGCTTCTATCATGGACAAATTTTAGAGACCAAATATTTGGGTGAGAAGGTGTGCTTTCCATGTTCTTAACAGGTTTTCATCTAAAGTTTCTTATTATTATTTCTTATCATTTTAAATTACTTCTTAATACCACATAACTAGGATTAGGGGGTAAATCCAACCTTATGATAGGGTAATTTTGTAGAGGGGGAGGTTCTATTGGATTTTATTTTATTATTTATGTTCATGTATTTGGGTTTCTACAATTTTGAATAAAATTAAAATCTAATTATTTTAATTTTATCATTACCAATTATATTTGAAAATAAGATTTAATTTCAAATTTAAAACCTATTTAAATAATTGAGGCATGACCATTTTTTAATTTTGGGTAATCAGGTTTAAAATTGGCATCGAGGCAAATTTGATTCGATGATGGCCAAAATTACTTAACCATGGGAAAATAGAATTACTATGTTGAGGAGGGTATTTTATAATCCTTGAATCTAAATTTTACTTACTTTGATACCAATGCATAAAAACCATTTAATTTATAAATCCAATTTCACCTGAATCGTAAAATATACAAAACCATAGCACACCTTCAAATCCTCATTTAAAACTAACCCAAATATGATTTTCTTTCTCTCTCACATTCTTCAAGATACCTTCAAACCCAAAATATATTTATTCACTAAACTTATATTGAATAACTAAATAATTAATTATAATTAAAATACTAAATAAACTAAATCATCATATAAATATTTCAACCTTTATCTTTTCACATATTATATATTAATTATTTTTGATGTATTTGTTGAGTTTTATGAATTTTTTATTTTGGTTAGCCTCGTAGGGAAAGAATGATACCCTATGGGCCTGTAAACTATTAGATCCTATGTGGGTTGGGTAGGGCTACAATATTAACCACATTAGATCTAATGATATTGTTATAGTTTATTGTGGCATGGCTATAGATGGGATGAAAGAACACGATGTCTGATATTCGGGTGTGATAGTCACAAACTAGCGAGGAATTTGTTGTAGGTTCCCCGTTTCTATCTTATTTCATTATTATATTATTATAACTAGGTGAAATATTTGTGAGAGTGCCTTGGTTAGGATGGGTGATATTTTTCTTGGTAGGTTCTTGTTACTTCTACTATTTATTCACTAAATCATTAATATGAATTTTCCACATTTACCAAAATATCTTGAGGATAATACTATAGATTATACACATATGATCATATATATATATTTAAATCTATTTTTATGGGTTCTAGGGAAATTTTGGATATTAATATAGATTGTAATAGCCTATACTTTGGTGTTTTGATTGGTGTTTTCACATATAAGTTTTATTTTTGTATACATTTTAAAGACTTGTATCAATTTGAATTTATAGGATTTTTCATTGATCTTAATATTATTTCGTATTATGGGATTTTTTGGTGGGTTTTTATATATTATTGGGATATATGAGGTATATGACTCCTATTTGTGTGACTTATACCCATTTTTTTATTCTCCACCCTGTGTTATATTGGATGTGGGATTTTGGGGTTAGTTTAATATTCATTGTAGGACCAAGACGGTTCCCTATCGGGGTGAGTCATGAAAAATTTGAGTCAATGTTATGAATGAGATTTTGGATGGATTTATGAGTTAGGTTATCATGGGGATTCCATGGTTTTAGTAGGGTAACAGTGTTATATGGACTTAGTGTGTGATGTAATAAGGAAGACTTTATAGGACACATGCATACAAGGCCCTCTATGGTAAGATGCAATGAAATTAATCTTACTGAACAATATTAGAGACCAAGAGAGGTATATGAATCACACTTATTTGAAATTGTGTATGAATTAGAGTGATTTTTTGGAAAAATTAAATGAACTAAATTAAACAAATTTGATTAAATGAATTCAATTCTTTTATGATTATGAGTTTATTTTCATATTTTCAAGGATGCTCGATGCTCATCGTCCCTATGTGGTAAATGTTGGTGATGTTTAGTAAGATGGTTTATTTAATAGCTAGATGATTTATATTTCTTAGGAGGATAAGGAATAGATGAAAACTCTATATGATTTATAGCATCAGGTATTAGTGATGTATGAGGGGAGAATCTATGATCTAGATATGGTGTAATGAACTATAAATTTATATATATAATTTACCTTGTATATACGTATTTATGAGATATGTAGTAATATAATATAGTGTATAACATAATGATTAAATTTTCTTTCATAAATTTAGAACATTACATTTATTTAATAGTTAATCCTTGTAAATTTCAAAGTATTACATTTGGAAAATAAACCGAAAAATAAAATAAAATAACTAGAATAAAAAAATTTGGATCAGCTCGATCTCATAGGATTATTTTACTGATGAAAAACATAATAAAATAGAAATAAAATGTTAGTAATGTAATATTAATTCAGAAAATAAAGATTATTGAATCATGATAGAAATTATAGTAATAGATTTATGAATAAAATAATAAGTATTCATATTAAGAAAGAAACCAACATGACCATAGGGAATTCTGATTATTGGGAATTATTACCATGGGGAATTATGATCGTTGGGAAATATAACCATTGGTAAAATGTCAGTTATAATGTGACCAATATAATAAGTTTATTTTAAGGGCACTTAAGGGAAATAATTGATGCATGGGAGAGAAACAATGATCATTATATTACACTCTAAATAAGAATATTTTAATATGAATATTTTATAAAATAATTGAAGCATGGGAGAGAAATAATTGTTAGTTAAAACATAACTATATTTTTAGAATATATATAATTTCAATTAAGAAAATTTTTATTTTAAATTCAATAATTTTTGAGTAAAATTATTTTTATAAAATATTCATATTAAATACCATTTATTTAATTATAAATTATAATATAATTTTATAATTTCCCTCGTAACATTTTATGGGCCATAAAGTTTTTTATCCCAAAAACTATTATTTTTAAATAAATAAGTCTTTTTATTTAAAATTAAAAATTCTTATATTTATAAAAATATTTTGATAAATTTTTTTTTTGAAATTAGTGTGTTGAAATTAGATAATGGTGACTTTTTTTATAATTTTATGAGACAATAGATTTTTTGGGTAAAAATTAAATATGTTATGACTATACGGTACATGTTATGACATCAGAGTAACCAAAAATTTATGAAATAAATTCTATAATGTGTTTGATCAACTAAAAATATCTTTTTTAATTAAAATAAGTTATTTTAATGTGATAATATTTTTTTTCTAAAGGAATAAAAAAATCTCCAAAACCTAATTAATATTTTAATATCTTGAAAACAATTATTTAAAAACGCTTCTCACTTATACATTATAAGAGATATTATTTTAAGAAGTTTAGTTTTTCAACTAATAAAATATTTAAAACCACTCATCTTAGGAAAATACCATCCAAAAAACTATTTTAAGGACATTGGTTTTATATTTTTTAGTAACAAGATGTCCAAGACCTATGTTTGGCGATTAATAAACAATCACCCTATTTTGATATAAATACCCAAAAATTCTCCCATTATATTACACTCTAAATTATTAAAGAATTAAATTACTCTTATTTTCCTTCTCTATATCCCTCTCAAGGAGTTTCTGTGGTTCTAAAGATCTCTTACCCAACTTTAAGATAAAACCTTTCAAGGAAATGGATTCTCTCCCTCATCATTTACATTTAATAACTTCCTTTGTTATTAGACTTTTGATTATCAATTTATTATGATATCATTTTTTATGAAAATTATTTTACTATCCAAATGTTTCCCAAATAATGAGAGTCTACCTTCCTCTCCCATTTGTACTTTCAATGAATTATCATATATACCCATTATGTTTCTAAAATTATACCTTGATTTTCCATACCATAACTTTGTGTTGTTAATACCCTAGTATATTTTTATTAAAGTACATTTAAATAGATATTAATATAATTCCTTTATTTATGAATTCCATGTATGAAACACACATTCTTTAATTGTGGGATTCAAATGATGAATACGTTCTTATGTTATATGATGGATGTTGTACATGTAAAGTTAAACATATGAATGTCACACCTAGATATTTATCTAAATTTCTAGGTAATGTTTAAATCTAATGAGATACCATGTATGGTGTATAAGTGATTAGAATAAGAACAATGTGTTATTATTTCTTGGTGTTTATCTTTGAATTATTATTATGATTTCACATTTTATGATGTTTCCACATTTCTATGATACTATGATTTTATGATGTAGTTTTGTCATTCAATGATTCCATATAAGTATGTATGATTATTAAATATTTATGTTATCATGATATTTATATTGAATCACAATTATTATTTATCATCATAATATTCTTTGGTTATTACCTTATTAGGATTTATAGCTCACACCTTCCTTTTGTATGTCGCCAGCTTATCCGATGCTGTATTAAGTGTACAATGAAAACTAGGAGCACATTAATGAGGTTTAAATAATAATTTTTTATTTATTTTAATTTAATTTTTTATTTATTTAATTTCCCAATGAAACTACAAATATTTATTTTTTGAGAATATATTATATGGAAATTTTGTTAAATATAATGAAATAAAGTGTATTGGTATTATGGGGTGTTATAGTTGGTTTCAAAAAAAGGTATAGTTTTTTTGTGGTTTAGTATTGAGAAAAAACTATTGAAAACCATAAGTACAAGTATAAGTATAGTAAATATCCTAAATTTTGGTAATATAAGGATTATGTGGTATCCAAGTAATGAAATCCCTATCTATATACTACAAGTGGGTATGGATCTGATATGAATGTAAATTGGGTTAATAAACCCAAAATGGCATGTTAGGTATTAAATAAACCTGTACCTTGTGAATGATAATGATGTATTGATGTAAATTTGGTTTAACACTCTCAGGGGATATGATTTGGTAAATTCACAACCTCTTTATGAATCTTATAAAGGAATTGAGTAGATTTTTATGTTAGAAAACATAGTTGGAAAATTACTATGGAAATCATAGTTTGAAATCTAGAGAATCATAATTTTAGATATATATGTCATTTTTAAGTTATAACTTCTAATTTAATTGTTTTCCTTTTTTATATGCATTTTAATTTAAGTATTCTCATCCTTAATTTTCTTTTATTTAAAAAATTGGTGAGAAATAAGTAAAATCATGTGAAAAAAGTATTCATTGTCCAATGTGATGATTTCCTTAATCAAATTTCTAATATGATGGGATATGGATTTGAGAAATTTATGAATGTATTAATAAAAATTACTCATGTTATTATTAATAACATAAATCACATTGAATTCCCTCTTTCCCCTAAGAAAGGGAATGTCAAGGCCGAGTACATCATGCTATAAAGGAAACCAACTTTTAGTGGATCTTCTAACCACTTAATTGTAGAGTAATGGATCAAATTTATAATGAATATTTTTTCTGAATTGTGTAATAGAATTTCCCACTAGTTTTTTATAACCTAGTGGTAAGAGTTAATTAGTGGTAGATAGTAATTGAAAATACAAAGCCCAAGAAGACATTGATTCCATGGAATGGGTTGGATTCAAGAATATATTTATCAATAAATATTTTTCAAAAACTATTTTTCTTAAAATAGAGAATAAAATAATTGGAATAATGTAAAAGAAGGAAAAATCAATTGGGACATATGAAGAAAAATTCACAAGGCTTACATTCTGTGCCCTAACTTTGTCATTGGTGCGGAAATTATGGTTGACCGATTATTAAGTGGGTTAATTCCAAGTACATAAAAACCATTAGTGATTTAAGGATTTGATAGCATTATAAATATTGTCTGATGTTCCCTCAAAATCAAGATGGAAATTTGTGATTCTTAGTGGTTCCATGAGAATTTAGATTAGAATAATATAATGGAGCTTAAATTTGAAGGATCATCGGATAATACTCAGGGAAAAAAGATAATCTAACATCCCACATGTCACAAGTATGGGGAGAAGTATCCTAAAAACTACCTAAATAGAAAAATTAGTTTCTTCAGGTGTGAAATATATGGGAATAAAGATAATGAATTCTAGAATGGGACGAATAATACCACTAATGTGATAGAGGAAAAGAAAGTTTCAATAAATCCTCAGCTGATGGTTCAATGCTTCAAGTAAAATTAAAATGAACACCAGGTAAAACAATCCCCTAATCAAAGGGTTGTTAGTGATAAATGATTAAAAAACCCCCAATGTGAAGGGATAAAAGGTAGGAAGATTCTATCACTATTATTGAGGTGGATCTTGGTAACAAAGTTATGATAGGTATGATAGTTATTCATTCAAGAGTAATTATTATATTATGTAATTTTGGTCCTACACATTCATTCTCATCAAGAATGTTTAGTATACATATTAAAAAATAACCTCATAAAATGGAGGTTGAGTTATCATTAAAAATTTAAAATGAATAATTTTTTACATCTCAAGTGTATAAATCCTCCCCAATTAATGTTTCTAGGATGAAACTCCTAAAATATATTATCATACTCTATTAGATCATCTCTTTTAAAAGTATATATCTATTTCATTTTTGTTAAACCTTTTATGGACCAAATATATATTTTTGAACCTTGTTTAGGAATGATTAATAATTTCAGTGGTATATCAAGGGTAAAGGGAAATTAATGGTTGTATAATGAATTTATTGTATTAATCCCTATTTATGACATAAATTCATCAGGCTGACCCCAAAAACAAAAATAATCCATTGATGTATCAATGAATGTTGTGAACCTAATAATTATAACATAAAACATAAATATATGACATAAAATCAGTTTGTATATTAATTTACTATTTATGGGGTTTTTAGCGGATGTAGAAATGGTGAGATTTATGACATAAATTCCCTATTTATACCATAAATATTACACACTCAACCTGTTTTAAAACCTGTAGTGGAATATATGTTTTGGGATAATGTGTTCACCTCCTTCTAAATTTTTATCAATTCCATAGGTGATTTATGGGAGTCCTCACTGACCCATAATGAAGAATTTACCGGATCTCCACGTTCTAAACCCAGAGAGTGGTGTATCCCCAGTCATCATCGAAGTGAATGAAGGAGGAACCCAGATTTACCTAAAACATTGAGATTTGTTAGAATATACTCTACTTTTGAGGTAAGTGGTCAAGAATAACTCCCTATATTTTATTTTAAATTACCAAATTATGTACAATAATTTTGATCATGCTGACTCACCATGCATGATACTTAAATAATTAGATGATAATTTGTTTGATGATAATCCATTTTTTAGACCTCCCATGGATCATTTTAGATCCATTTCTATAAATAATGTACCTATAGACACCTGATAGGTGATAATCCTCTTAAATTTTGGATAAACTAATAGCCTTTAATATTGTGATTTTGCCATAACAAGTTAATTTTGTTAATTGATAATTTTGATGAAATGTTTTGACATGATTGATGTGTGTCCATGTGTTGTATTGACTTAAATTGTTGTCTTATTTTGACCTCCTATTATTCTATAGTGCTTATAGGTCTCTACCCATATTTGATGTAACAATTAAAGGGATATGCATAGATGTGATGTAATACTGAGAGGACTCAACCTGAATGTGCTGTAATGATGAGAGAGCTATAACTGGATGTTATAAAATGATGATATGAGTCTTCTCAGATGTGATGAAATAATTAGAGTGGTATGGATAGTTTTACTTTGATTATTTTGGGCTAAACCCTAATAGAGTCTTGGTTGTGGTAGGAAAGGTCCTACAACATGCTAAAATATATCCATTATTGTTCTAAAAAGGGTGGAATAACCCTAAGTGTTAGTCTATAACTTGAGGGTTAGAGGGTTTATATTATGAGTAGTATTAATTTATTAAATTAATACCCATGTTTATCACTTTATTACATGAACTATGTATTCATACTATATTATTTAAACATCATGGGTTTTAGGTTTACTTAGGGTACTCACACATTGTTTGAGCTTCTGTTTGGTACCTAAAAATATTTCATAGATGCACATTTAGACAAGGGAAAGGGACCCTATTTTTGATTGGTTCTTGCTGGATGGTTAGAACTTGGTGATGGGACCAACAAGGGGTTAGGGACTGAGGTATTTTTTTCTTTATAGATTCAGTTATTCTTTCCTGTTTGTGACATTAAATATGTCATTTAGCTACATTTTAGCATAAAAATTCATGGATATTATTATTTGGTTTGTTTGAGGTATATTTTATCCTTCTATGGTTGTCTGGTTGATTATTTATTTTGTTTCTGTTACTTTTTTATTATTTGATATTGTTGATGATACTATATATCAAAGGTTATAATCTCCCTTTTATGTTCCTTACACCCTCACTAATAGTAAATAATTTCTAGCATATGAAAAGTCATGCCTGAGGTTATATAACACATGGTTTGGTCACGTGTGGGAGTGTTGGGTTGGGGGAATTATAAATTGGTATCAAAGGGGAAAGCTTATTTTCTATTTCTTTATAATTTATGAAAGGTATAAAGGATACTATGATGTTTTAATAATTATTAATGAACTTGTGCATGGGATTAAATAACCCATTTATGAGGGAATATCCAAGTTACATACGATAGGATTGTTATTCATGTTGTTCTACTATTACAGTTAATGTTATTTCACCTTAATTGATTCACTTATTGCATGGATTTAATATTCATTAAGGTTTTTACTCATGGGAGGTTATGACACAAGATGATTATGTATACATCACACACATTTTTCATACTAGGTACATATTTATATCACATGACATATCATTCAATATGAACTAGAAAATGAAAACCCTTGATAAACATGATTCAATGAAAGGAATGAAACTTTTATGTTATGCCAATTCACATGTCAATCCAAGTGCAGAGTAACCTTGAGTTTGTGGTTCTTAGTATTTTTTTCCCTGTTGAGGTTCATATGCATTCTAAGTTGTGAATTAATCTATATAGTGATAAAATACCTCCTCACCATCTTCAGATTTAGCACAATGAGAGTTGAAATTAGCATGCTTCGAACATAGTCAATCTAGAACTTCCTGTAGCACTAAAGAACCAGATGGATGATCAGATTCATGACTAATTCCTTAGGGTCATGTGATCCATGCAATGGGAGAATTTTTACACCATACCCTAGATGTCTAAGATGATGTGGGAGTTCGAACTACAACATCAAAAATACTTTTATAGGGGAGTGATGTCCCTAGGAAGTAGAGTTCTAGATTGATCCTGTCCAAATTATCTTTAAGAACCTAAAAGTACCTATAGATAGAAGGGTGAGTATTGTTACTTATATGTCTTAGGGACCATCCAAGCATTATTGGAACATACTTGAAGAAGCCAATAAGCAAGAGGATTTCTACAAGGAGAAATTTAAGGCAATGTTCTTGAGCCAATTCTGTCTAGAGTTATTTATGGATGAGAGGGATCACAAGTTCATACACATGATGTTGGGAGGAATTTTAGTGATGGACTATGTAGGATGATTCATGGACATACAATGCTTTGTTCCATATTTTTTAGATGACAAGTTCGCCTATACGAGATGTTTCCAGGATTAGATTTACTATAAGAGAAGGTCACCAGTGAGGTTCTTTAATTTGGGAAGCCTTGGAGACATGATGAATCATACTTTATTCATAGAATAAAATACTATATAGGCCTTGAGTAGTGACAGGGTAGTTTTAGTAGGGAAATATATGACTTCCTCACTTGGAATCAGGAAGCTCCTCTATGATAGTTAAAACTAAGTCAGTAGAGGGATGAGTTTCCAGAGAAACTGGGGGAGTGGACATTCATCTTAGAAAAATAACCCTTTGCATTACTTTTAGTGTGGAAATTCTATCCATAGGTGATGATTGTGTCCTTACCCCAATATAGAGTGTCATTCTTGAAAAGGTTGTCTCATCTCCAGAGGTTCTATTGAAACTCTCAACAATATAAATGTCATAGGGGATTAAGATAGACACCTGATTCAGGGAAGGAATCAACTAGTATTAAATTGACAAGTTGTTGGAGTTCCACTAGACACTCATGCTGATGTAGGGGATATTCTACCATAGTGAAAGAGTAGAAATACCACTTAGAGGGAGTGGAATAAGGGAGTAAAACTAGATCATAGGGAAGATAGAAGAGTTAGATACATGATATGAAATCTACTCTGAGTAGTCTGGATGCATGAACTTATAGAATCATAGGTATGGTTCACATATCATCTACTCTTGCTTGATTTTTTTGATATATGAGTATCACATTATTTTTTATATAATATTTTTTCAAATTTATTGGGTTTGGAAATGTAAATTTTGGATTGTTTTATAACAATTGATACACCAACGAGTGTACTGTTAGAGGATATCAAATACTGAAGAGAATTTTCTATTGAAATTGGTGGCTACCATTTCATTTGGGAAAATTTTAGACTAAAAATGATAGTTTTGGATTTGATTCTTAGTATGGATTAAATAGTTATATACTTCTATATTATCCACTATTTCTATAGTAGAGTTACCTTTCTATCTCTAAAAAAAGGTAACTATTCACACCAGGTTGAGTGAGATCATCAGGATACCTATGTAGGAACAATTTAGTGCATATTGGATTATCTCATAGACTAGATTTTAGGCCTTATTCTAGATGATGGTGGAATGAACCAACATAATTTTCCTCCAATGGTAGACTATTTTAGGGATGTCTTTACTGAATATTTATCTAGATTAACACCAGATCTATAGATTGATTTCACGATCAATTTGGTGTTGAGAGGTTAAGTAGTTTATATATTACCTTATATAATGGATCCATTAGAGCTTCATGAGTTGAAATTTCAATTGAAAGATCTATAAAAAAATGTTTTCTTAAGTCCAAGTACATATATATGGGGTTATCCCATGCTTTTACTCAATAAGGATGATGTGAATTTGTTCCTATGTGTGGATTATTGATGACTAAAAGAAATTATGGTCAAGAAACATTCCCCCTTCCATGCATCAATGATATGTTCAATCAGTTGAGAGGTGAAAAAATCTTCTCTTATGTCAAATTTTGGTTAGGATACAACCCGCTCATAGTGATACTGTCATACATAAACTCTATTGATTTTAGGAGAAGGTATAAATTTTATGATTTTGTGGTAATGCTGTTAGGTCAGAAGAATACACTAAAGGTATTCATGTCTTTGATGAACTAGATCTTTCCTCAATTCATCGATACCTTTTTGGTAGTTTTTATTAATGAAATATTTGTGTACTCTCAGTTCATAAACGATCATGCACAATATATTGACATTCCAAAGAGTAAATTGAGTGAGAATTGGATTTATGAAAATCTTTATAAAAGAAAATTATAAATATATAGATTGAAATTATTGGGATATGTTATCTCAGATTATGGAGTGCAAGTGGACCCAAATAAGGTTCCAGTCTAGTATCTTGGAAATGACCCAAGAACGATTATGAGTTTTCGATATTTCTAGGTCTATTAAGGTTTATCGATGATTTATCAATAAATTCTCCCAGTGGGAAGCATTGATATATGGAATATACCTGAAAGGGGTAAATTTTGTTTGATTATATGATTATGAGATATATTTTCAAGAGTTGAAGAGTAGGATGACCTTAGCTTTGATCCTCACTTTTCCAATTTTGGGAAATGTTATATTCTGTACTGTGATGCATCTAGAGTTACTTGGATTAGTTCTAATATAGGAGGTTAAATTTATTTTTATGGATCTAAGCAACTAATACTACATGAGAGTAATTTCCATACTCATGATATAGAGTGAGTTTCAATGGTACATTCACTGAGGTGTTGGTGGCACTATCTTTTGGAAAAGTAATTTTTTTTAAACATACCAAAATAAAATCAAGTAAATATTTTATCAGTGATATATGAAAAATTGGAAGTGGAGTTAGTTTGAGTATATATAGTTGTTCAACTTTGAGAAGGATTACAACCCCGGAAAAGGAAACATTTTTACCGATGCACTGATCTAGAGGACACTGAAAGAGGTGGTACAAGAGTCTTGTGATGAGTGGAATCTGATGGAACTATTTATAGAAATTATTATAGATTTATAGGTTACCTATGGGAAAGTATCTCTAAATTCGATATTTTTTTATACAGATAATTTTTTACCAGATCAGGGTAGAGTGGTTTTTTGATCCAGAGGGATTAGATCTAAGGGAAAACTTATGTGGTGTGGGTCCATAATCAGGATGGTCTCTTGGAAGTGGTGATTTCAATTTATGAGTTTATACAGGATTACATGAGGAGATAATGAGGGAGTTTTATTATTCTAAATGGGTGGTACATCCATCTCTAAAAAATATGTATTGTGACTTTTATAGATAGTATTGGCGGTCAAGAATAAATAAGGAGAAAACATGATTCATGTTAAGATGTTTCACCTATCATCAGGTGAAGGCTTAGTAATAGAGGCCTAATGGGCCCTTAGAAACTATTCCCATTACAAAATAGAAGTGATATTATCCCATTATAGATTTCATGAAAGGATTTTGCAGTACACCTTGAAAGAATGATATAGTCTGGGTGATCATGGATCAACTGATAAAGGTGCCCCACTTCTTTTCTATCTGACACACATTCAACATTGATAATCTAGGTAGGCTCTATGTGTGAGAGGTAGTTTGACTACATGATATTTCATGGAGAATCATGTTTGATTGAGATCCTCATTTCACATGCCATTTTAGAGAAGTATTCAGAAGGATTTGTTATCATAGGTTCTTATTAGTACAATATACCATCCTTATATTGATGGTTAATGTTAGTGGAACATTTATATTCTTGAGGATATGCTAGGAGCCCATTTTTTTTGATTTTTTTTGTTTTATAGAAGCATTATTTGGTGCTCATGGAGTTTTCTTAAAATAAAAGATTCTAGGAATCAATCCAAATAGACACTTTTAAGGATTTGTATAGAAGGAATTTTTATTCACCTATTTTATTGTTTTAGGTAGTTGAGTTAGCACTTTTCAAACATAGTATTTTTCAGGAATCATATGAAAAGGTTCATTTTATGAGAATGAGATTGGTGATTTTGAAGAGTCGATAGAAATCATATGTTGACCATATGAGATGATCTCTAGAGTTTTAGGTTGGTAATCATGTTTTCCTTAATATTTTATCTAGGTTATGTAAATTTTGTATCAAGAAATAGGGGAAGCTAGTACATAGGTTTTCTGGTCCATTTGATACAGTGGAAAGGGTTGGTTTAGTGGTGTACTATTTTACCCTTCCATAATGCTACAACACCATGAATGAAGAATTTAACTTGTAAAAACCTCAAAGATATCACCTTGAACCTTTTTAAATGATATAATTTATTGTAATTAAGCTGAATTATTTTGTTTCCTTTTAGGAAAATTTGATTCGTAATATGGACCATAGTGAGAATAATCACCAAGGAAAGGCCATACCTCTAGTATGCGTATAGTATCATTATAGATGTGTGAAATTAGAGACCTAAGAAATGGAATATGATATGTGAATATATTGGATAGAATTATTAGTAGATACCCCACTATAATTCTTAGAGTAGTTAAGGGATAACCTATTATATAGTTGGGAGGTTGTAAGATCCCAACTTTTCCAAGTATGTCTCTCCTTTAGTCTTGGAAAATATTTTATGGTCTGGTTTTCTTTTTTTATCCTTGGTCTGGAAGGATTAAGAGTTTCATGGGTATAACTGAGTGAGTGGGAAGTTTATGGATGAAAAATTAATTTACATCATAAATCAATTTTTGTTATGTATATTCATCGAGAAGATCTCATAAACTAAAATAATCCAGAATTGTCTCAGGGAAAGCCATAGAACTGATATTTATAAAAATAAAACATGTGTGTACACCATAAAATAAGTTTTTATTTGGTATTTATTTACAAGAAATGTGATTTTAGTAGTTTTTAAAATAAAGGAATTTATAGTGTAAATAATCTATTTACATCATAAATATGCCTCACTCAACCCATTTTACAAATTACAGTGGCCCACATGGAATGAGATAATGTGTTCTCCACCATCTAGATTTTCAGCACCTCCATAGGCAATCTCAGTGAGTCCTTATCAACATAGAATCAAAAATCCATTGGATATCTACTACTTTAGACCCTCAATATGTTTTTCTTCACTTTCCATCCTCCTCCCACTATTTTCTTTGAACATGATTTTTATAATAAAAAATAAAATTCCCAGTCTGTGTCATGGAATGACTAGAGCTAATGAAGTTTCCCTTTATCAATTATCTAGTCACGGTTCAACATTTCAAGTTTCTATGTGGATACCTATTGAATAAAGTTATAGTTTTAACCAATTATTTTCCATTACATGAGGGATTGAGGGATGAGTTTTAGTGGTTATATTTTAAGTTATGTCATGCCTTCATGTTATTGTTCATTATTTAAACCTTCTTCAGTCATATCAAATTTGGAAATTTTAATGAGTTTAAGAAGGGAGATATATGCTTGATATTCAATTCTATTTCAAGGGTTTTAATGAAACTAGACCACCATGAGGTGATAATGGAATATTGAATCCCAACGTAATGTTTTATAATGATCGTATAAATTTGGAACTCTATATGAATTATTTCATTTTCCCTTGATTTATTCAAACCTTCTCCAATGAAATTTGTAAAATTAAAAACCCTTGATACGCCATTGATTTTTTCGGGATTTTGGCTTCAAGAGACTAACTAATATTCATTTTTGGGGAGTTTACCTCTTTATTTCGCTTGATTATTGTCCTTATTCTTCTTTTATAAAGGAAAGAAATAGTAGTTTGGAGGTTTGTTTTTTGGATTTGATTGATGTTCTTGAAGTTTTCTTTTATGTTTATATTATTAGATGTTTATTTACTTGATTTTGGATGAGTGACTATCTCCTCCTCACTTTATCCTTGTGCAGTGAATTATGATGATTTGGTTGATGTAAGGGATTCAATAACTATCCCTGTTTATGTGTGAATTATGGAATATTCAATCTATTTATTTATTTTTGATAATGGTATCGATTTATATATTAAATATATAGAATCAAATTAATTTAAATTTATGGGAATTTGTGATTTTTGACTGATCTATGTTGTTGAAAATATATTACAACCAAGAAATATATTGCATTACTGTTATGATTTAAATTATGGGATCAACTCTAAAAAAAGATTAAATACTTAAACATAATAAATAATTTATTTTTAGAAACATGGATTTTTGTGTTATCACCCGCATAAGTGATGTAAAATGATTATGGTGTCATGTTTTGGAAAGGGGGAATTATGGGAGTGATTGTATAGTAATTTATTATTACGTTCTTCTATTATTCTTTATGTGGCGTTTTATTTTATGTGGATTTTATGGGAAATGTTTTTGTGGTAATTATTATTGATCCTGTTTGTTTGTTCATGTGGATGAATAAATAGGTATGTGGCCTAATTTCCATGATTAACACGAGGGAATTTGGTTGCTGATGTGGAATGAAGGCACAATTGGTCGTGTGGATAATTTGATTGATTTTTTTCATATTTATTTGGGAGTTTTATTGAGTATAAAGTATATTTTCACTAAATATATGTTTTTATATGGTTTAATTACTTTATTTTAGTGTTTATAATTTTTTTATATTTTATTGATAAATTCAAACATCAAGGATTTTTTAGTGTAACATTTTAAATTACATGGTGTGTAAGTAATAAGCACATGTTGTGTACAATTGTAAGTGGAATTAATCATCTGGATGGAGTACAGAACCATGTTATAGAACATTATTCTAACTCAATTTATTTTATAAAACATTCCATTTATTCTCTTTCCAAAAGTGGTTTGTGGGGAAATGGAATCTACATTCCATGTATGTTGGTGTGTACTTCCACCTACAGACAATAAAAATGTTTGAATTCAAAGGGTGGCATGGTTGGCCATATAATGATGAAAAAAGTAAAGGAAAAAGTAATTTACTTGAGAACACACTGTGTGGTTTTTAGTACATGTCATTTATTTTTTTCTATAAATTCAGAGGCATACCCTTGAGTTCTAGGATTGGTATTCAAGGGGGAGTTACTGCCACTTTTTCGACCTGATCTTACCTTGTGGTTAGAAGTATTTTTGTTCAATTATTCTTATTCCTATATTCTCATTAGGATTTCTTGTCTCGTATGCATGGTTAGGGTTGAGTTATCTCTCAATTATAAAACTGATACCATGGTCATAATATTTTGAAAGTTTTGTTTTTATTGTTTTAATGATATTTTGGGTACATTATAATTGAATTTATAAAGTGTTTATTTTTTATAGTGTTTTTTATTTTATAAATTCTCTAATGATAAAACTTTATATGCACAAGTTGTGTCATGTTAGAAAAAAAAAGACAAAAATGGGGAAGACAAATACAATTACAATAAGTGAGCCCATGATCATTGGGTGAGTCAGTTTCCAAATTATTTTTGGGGTTTAAAAAAAAATATTTTCAAGTGATTAATTACTTGACCAAGGAATTGATTTCAAAATGGAATAGTTATTTATTATCATACCATGAAATAATAAAATAATTGAGTCCCTATGGTATAAAATTTCATAAATTAATTTCAATTATAGAGAATGACATTTATAATTAACCCCAAACAAATTAAAAATTTAACACATGTGTTTTTTAGTTTTTCTTTTTCTTCTTCTTTAATTTTATTTTCAAGATATATTATTTCATTTCTCCTCTTTCCCTCACTACCATTTCATCTACTTAAAAAATTGACCATCTATGATGATCTTCTGATTTCACCTCCCATCCCTTTCTCCTAATGGAATAAAATACTACTTACACCAGCTAACCATTTATAATAGTGAGGGTCATTTAATTTTCCTCAACATATGACATGAGTGGTCAAATTAATGTTTTTTTTGTTGCAGATCATTATCAGAAACATGAGTTAGAGTAAATATTGGTCAATTCAAGCTTTTAATTTTCATTATTTGTTCTCTATCTTAGATACCTTGAGCTCAACTGAAAATGGGTTTTTATTCCATTGAATATTGGTATTAATTGTATAGAAAGTATTTTTATCCACATGATTCGTTGATGTACTACCCTTTTTCAATGGAGTATTATCTCTACATGGATGATGGGTTTCTTTGTGATGACTACCCATCATGGTGAATGGGATGTTCGGGCAGGCCGTGAAAAGTTAGTTTTTTTTTGTATTTGGGTGAACTCACATCCCAAGTGGATTTTTTCATTCTTGATTATGGGGGAGAAGCGTGGTCTATTTTTCCTCTAGAGATGGATCCATTTTAGGATGTATTTCCAAAGGATTTATCTAGGATTTTTCATGGGAGGGATGTTGAGTTCATGATAGAGTTACTAACAGGGAAAGAACTAGTTTCCATTCCTCCATATAGAATTGCACCAGCAGAACTCTAGGATCATAAGACCCAGTTAGAGGAGTTAGAGAATAAAGGGTTTGTCCCACCTTATACGTCAACTTGGGGATCTCCTATTTTCCAAGAAAGCTGATACATCTCTATAGTTTCGCATTGAATATAGGATGTTGAATCAGATGACAGTTAAAAACCAATAGACACTTTCTCATATTTATGATCATTTGAACTAGTTTATAGGTAATTTAGTGTTTTTAAAAATTGATATGAGGTCGATATATCACCATCTAAGAGTCAGACCTTCTGATATACCACAAAAGCCTTTAGGAGTAGGTATGGGTTGTATGAGTTTGTTTTCATGCTATTTGGGTTGGAAAATGTGCCAGAATTATTTATGGACCTAATTAATCGAATCATTCAACCTTAACTAGAACAATTATTATTTATATTTGTTGATGACATCTTACTATACTCTAAAACTCATTGAAGATCATTCAAAACATATTAACATGTTCCTGAGTACACTAACATAGAATATAATATACACCAAGCTAACCAGGTGTTATTTTTTGATTTTCAAGATGAATTTATTAGGGATCATAATCTAAGAGAAAATTGTGTATGTAGATTTGGAGAATGTGAAGGTGGTTCTGTCTTGGAAGAAGCCCAAGATTTTTTAGATATCCAATGTTTTAAAAGATTGACCAGATACAATCAAAGATTCATTAAATAATTTTCTCATTTTGAATCACCACTTATAGGATTTAACAAGATAGGCATAAAATTGGAATGGCCCAAAGAATATGAGAATACTTTACAAGAGTTAAAAAAGCGATCGACTACCACACCAGTTCAAGTCTAACCTGAGCTAAGTAAAGAGAATACATTTTTTTTTGTTGTGTTTGGTGTTGGTATTGGGGAGGTATTGATGAAGGATGGTCGGGTGGTCGTGTATGGTTCACAACATACGAGGAATCATAAAAGAAACTAAACAACACATGAGTTTTAAATTGGAAATAGTGTTTCATGCCCTAAAATGTTGGAAACATTACTTGTTGGGAGAGTGGTTCACCGTGTATACAAGTCATAAATGTATGAAGTACATTTTCTCTTAGCGTGATTTGAATCTTCATTAATGGAGATGGGTTGAATAGATGAAGTCCTTTGATTTTGATCTAATTTATTTACTAGTAAAAGGTAACCATGATATAGATTATTTGATCTGGAAGACTCAAAATTAGGTGGTTTTGGAATGAAGTTATGAGTGGAGGATTATGGGGTTGTTTGATGAGATTCATCTTGAATTGTATGATATCTAGGTGTAGATGACCCTGACATATTTGGTAGCTGATTCTACTCTTTTGAGCTAGATCAAGGAGAGGTAGTGAGAGGATCTAGAATGTCTGGATTTGAGAGGAAATATAAAAGGTGGGGATTCACCTCCTAGTTGGATAGTTGGGGATGATGAGATTATTATTTTTTGTGGTAGTGTGGTTGTTACAACATGTATGCGATATGAGTTGATGAAATATCATCATGCATCAAACTGGGATGTGAATCCTGGTATGACCAAAATGTATCGAGATTTTCATAGGAAAGTTTGGTGGCTAGAAATGAAGACATAGGCTGCAGGTTTCATAGAGAAATTACTTACCTTCCAGCTAGTGAAGGTAGAGCATCAGAGATCAGGTGGTTTATTACATCCATTTCCAATTTTGGAATATAAATGGGATGATGTGACAATGTAATTTATCATGGGAATTCTGATGACACCTCATAATAATTATACAATTTGGGTAGTTATTGACTAATTAAATAAGGTGTCTCATTTCTCATCGATTCAAGAGACCTTTATTGTGGATCAGTTGGGTGAGCTTTATTTTCTACAAATAGTAAAATTTAATGAGGTTCCATGAATAATAGTTTCAGATTGTAATCGTAATTTTACATCACACTTCTAGTAGGTATTATTTATGGTGCTTGGCCCCTAGGTGTTTTTGAGTACATCATAGACTTATAGATAGTTAGTATAAGGCCCCAGCCTTGAACATTACATAATATTGAGTTAAGTTAAGAATTCAACATTGAGGCTCTTTTTAGGTTTATATTTTTAGAGAATTTGGCCTTAACAATTACATTACACCTCAAAAATTACAAAGAAAACACTTCTTCTCTATCCATGTTTTTTTAAAAATAAAACTCCATAAATAAAACAAGAATTATTTTCTTGATATAAAACATCTTGAATTATTCCTTTATATTAACCATCCATATAACCTATGAATTTTTTTCAAAAACTTGGTATAAGATTAAAAATCTCAGTAAGGGTTATAAAATAAAGAAAGAAAACATTAATCCATTAATACATACAATCAATGTAATCATACATTTCAATAATAAAACATAATATCTTTAACATACCTCATGAAATCATAAGATTTATGAATAACAAATAGAAATGATAAATAAAAAAGGTAACTTGTAGAATCAACAACATTCTTACATTTTAGCTTTCACAGTTACATACAGTGTTACGTTTGGAATACCCATCACAATATATTCCCAAAATATCTTAGGATAAACATTAACTTCTACCTCCATCATATTTCCCTATGAATTTTAGAGATATATCAGGCTCACCCACCCTCATTTTAACACGTAAACACCTGTATATGTAAATAATTACCAAGAACCATAACATAATCATAATACATAAAACAAGCATAAAGGAAAGAAAAAATTTCCACATTGAAATCACAAGATATCAATTCAATATATTGATATAATCATTCCATTATCAAAACCATTTTCAAAAACCAAATTTTTAAAAAGGGTATATGGTATTTATTTTCCTTTTAAAAACATTACAACTTGTTAAGCAATCCAAATATCAAATAATCCTCATGGTGGAAGAATGGTCATTGTCACCGTGTACGTTAAAAAGAATACATTCCTTTTGTCATTTAGTAAAACAGTTCATAGAAAAAGATTCATTTTTAAAAAACATTGAATTAAATTAAAATAAAAATGGTATAATTATACACTGTATAAAAGAAAGTGATGTAGAACATCAAAACGTGCCTCAATGAAAGGAGATTGAGATGAAGTCCCTAACAAAGATTGTATCAATGAAATACGAATTTATTAATGGGGTGATTTTGTGTAGAAAAAATATATCCATACAAAAGGAAGTGGAAATTACAAAATAAACAAACAAACATTTATTCCAAATATAATATTGGTATAATATAATCAATGAAGTATGCATAAAACCTAATGAGTGGAAATTGAGTATAGAAATTCCCTTAAAAAGATCATTTTGTAAATAATATAGATCGATTATGTGTATTAACTATAAGTAAACATAAATAAATTATAAATAATAGATAGTAAATCAAAATTTATTTCTCACATAATCATAGGATGACATAATAAAGAAGTTGAAGATTAACCCAAAGAATGGAAATTAGGTTAAGAAGATCCCTTACCTGGAGTCTGACTTGTCTCATTCATTCTTTATTTTTCTGAATCATAAAAATAGGTTAATTTATACTTGATTCATTACCTTTTTCAAGTTTATTATTAATTTATATTACCTATCATCATTTTTTAAAAATTACATAATTATTTAGGTTTATATCAGTCGTTTTTTTGATATTCTGTACTTGAGTCGAAAATGAACTTGTTTTGCTATAAATTGTCTTGTAGTCAAAAGTAAATCCTCTCCATAATGATATTAACTATTTAAATATAATATATATCATGTATATATGAACTTATAATAGTCTATAACATTTTAAGATAATAAATTAAATGCACCATTTTGGGAGATGGTAAGTCGTACGTACGCATGAATGCTACTTTCATTTATTTTTTCATATATAAAGGAATGAAAAATAAATGATAAATATGTATATTATAATTATAGTATAATATAACATTTTATATATGTTACATAATTTCATTAATTCCATCCTTTATACAATCCATGTATGGCATGAACGAGTCCAATCACATTGAAGGGGAAGTAGTCTGCACTTGCTCAAATGAAATTATTAAATTTACACATTACGAAAAGAATAATGGTATTCTATAAATGAAGAATAAATAAGCATAGATACAATATAAATATAATTTATATCATATATAAATACAATTCCATCATGTTGTTCACCATGAGATGTGGTAGGGGAAAATTGAACAATCATCGTTTTGTGAGGCAGTAGTTTGCCGTACACAGAAACTGTATGCTCGTATCCATTAGATGGAGGTGTGTGTAAGTGAAGTTAAAATACTTCTCATAAAAACATCCTAGTATATTTGGGATACTGGATTTGTTATGTAATTATATAAAAATAATATAATAGGTATTGGATAAGGAAAATAATTGAAAGGAACTTGAGAGAAGACGTTACCTTTAAATCAGGTAACTTCTTTTGATTTGAGACAAAAAAGTTTCTTTAATTTCCTTCTACCCAATGTAAGGATTACATGAGAAAGGGAGGGATATTTAGAGATTATTTTAGGATAATTTAGATGATACAAGGGGTATGAGAGGTTTGATTAAATGGGTATAGGTGGTGGCCTTTTATAAGAGGGAGGAGGGGCACTTTATAAATGTTTGAAATATTAATTTATTATAAATTCAATTTCGATTAAAAATGATTCCAAATTAAGTTAGTTAGAAAATAATATGAATATAATTCATAATAAAATCATCCAAAAATAATTAGATAGGGTTTTGTTATTTTTTATTCCTTATATTTTTTATTTATCCCTTTTTAACTCCTACCATTTTATTAAGTATTTAACACTTTGTGAATCAAAATAGTTACCAAAACATAAAAAATGTCCAATGAAAGAGTCATTAAATTTTTTTTAGACTTATAATAACCATTTTTACGAATATTATCTTTTTATTAATTTAATATCATTTAATAAACTATTTTATATTTTAAGTTATGAATTATGTCAATTTTGGACACTATTTATACTTGACTTTTTTAGAAATTCATTACAACCTGATTCCTTCAAAACAAAGAAATTAAATGAAATATAATATATAAATTATAACCCATAAAATTCATGTATGGAATAAAAAACAATCAAATTAGATTTATTTTAATATTTATAATATCATTTATTTGAATCTTTTATTAATGAAGCAATCACTGCATCATCATTATGTCCTAAATAAATTTATATATTTAATATCTAAAAATTATAAATCAAATATCATGAAATAAGAAATATGTTTTATATTTTTAATCAATATTTATAGTTTATGAGATCAATTATATAACCCCATATAAATTTTTTAGTAAAAGATACATGTTTATGTTATATTTTTCTTTTCTTTAAATTAATTCTTATAAAATGTCATTATCACTCCCAAGAGGATCCATGGAGTCCAAAAATTGATCCAAGTATACCTATGGTCAGAAATATACAATCAAATATGATTATCACATGTGTTATGGTATTTTAATATTTTTATAATATTATTTTTGTACCCTTAATTACTAGATTTACCCTTTAACAAAGGTTAATAAAATAAATACTGAAGTTACTTTTTATAATGTCAAAAAATAAAAGGTAAATATTACCGAAATTTGGACATCCTGATTCAAAATATTCAATACATTTTTCAAAATTAAAAACACATAATTTTCAGTAATTAATTTAAAATTAATTCCCGTTGCCAAAACCAAAAAGCGGGTTTTTAAGATGTAATAACTATAAGAAGATTGACATGTGTTCATGTCCAATTAAAATGTGAAATTACTTACAATGACCATCATTGGATTAAATTATAAAAACATAATCTACTTATACTTTAAAACCAATAAAAATAACAATCTTACTATACAAATAATTTAGATGAAAAGGCTGTTTTGAATTAAAATGCAATATTTTTCACTATTCATAAAAAATGACATTTATGATAAAAATACCAAAATCTCATCCAAAGTGAATTTTGATATAACGATTCTATAGAAGAAGTTTATTTTGTCAAATATAATATATAAAAGTGACAAAAAATAGATTTAAAAAAGGGTTTCCATCAAAAGGTGGTAAAACGGCCTTTTAAAATTATTAGAGTATTTCATGCTTAAAACCAGATTCATTCTTATTTTAAGCCTATAAAATTTATTGGATAAATATAAAAACATTTAACGAAAATTTTTAGTCATAATGTTGTTAGTTCTGTTCATTCCATCCAATATAACGAATAGAAGTTAACTATCATTTAAAATAATAATAATATTATATTATTTTTCAGTATAACTCAATGTTAAGTGCGATGTAATATTTAAAAGAAAATTGTTGTTGTGTGATGAATACACTATTAGAGAAATAATCCCCTTTAAAGTAAAAAAAATATCTTGTTCATAAATATTAATATAAATGAAAAAGTATTATTCTATAAATACTTGAGATCCTACACAATTCCCCCTTTTTGGGAACTGCGTCCTCACAATTATATTCACTTATCAAATAATTGTGGTTATATATCCCTTATAGAATTTTAGGATTCCCATGTTTTCTCTTCAACCATATGGTTTTTAGACAAAACCATTACCTGATGAATTACCTTATTTCACAACCCTTTCTCTATGATTTCAAGAATCTGGATTGGTTGTTTCTCATAAGAAATATCCACTTATAACTAGACTACCCATGGACTCAAATCATGAGATGAATTTGACATATACAATCTCAACATTGAAACATGAAAAACATTGTGTACCTGTTTGAATCTTGGAGGTAAATACACTCTATAGGAAACTGATACAACTTTATCCAGGATTTCATAGAGTCCAATGAACCTCAGACTCAGCTTTCCCTTTTTACCAAAATGAATCATGATTTTCCATGGAGAAACTTTGAGAAAGACATGATCACCTACGTCAAAAGAAAGATCCTTCCTATTGTTATCTGCATAACTCTTTTGCCTACTATTATCTATTCTCATGTGAATCTGAATCAACTTATTTTCTTTCCATCTCTTCTACCAATTCTAGTCCCATCCACATTCTTTAACCTACTTCATTCCAAAAACCTAGAGTTCAACACCGCTTTCCATATAAGGACTCAAATGGTGCCATCTGTATACTGGAATGAAAAATTTTATTATAATAAAACTCAACTAAATGAATATGGTGGTCCCAAATTCCTTAGTAATCCATTGAACAAGCATGTATCATATCTTCCAATGTCTAAATTGTTCTTTCTGACTCCCGATATGATTGTGGATGAAAAGCTGTACTAAAATTTAATTCAGTACCCAATGAATTCTAAAGGCCTTTCCAAAAGTTATAATTTAACCTGGGATCATGATCAGATACAATGAAGAGGTGAACTCCATGTAATCCAAATATCTATTTAATATAAAATCGAGAAAGTTTATCTGGTGAAAGAGTATCTCAAATATAAATAAAATGATCAAATTTAGTCAATCGATCAAAAATAACCCATATTGACTTTTTATCTCGATATGTCTTTGGTTGTACAACTATGAAATCCATGCAAACATTTTCCCATTTCCACTATAGAACTAGACAAGGCTAAAGAATCATTTTTGGTAACTTCCACTCTACTTTAACATGTTGACAAATCAAACATCTCCAGGTAAATTCAGCAATGTATCTTTTCATTCAATCCCCCCAGTAATACTCCAGATGATCTCTGTACATCTTAGTACTACCAGGATGAACTAAAAATAGAGAACTATGAGCTTCACATAATAACACTTTCTTCAACTGTGAATCACAAGGAGAACATAATATTTTTCCAAACCTCAGAACACAATATTGTCAATGTTAAATTTAGGTAACTTACCCTTCTAAACCAATTATACCATTTTATATAACTCTATGTCTTCTTTCTGAGCTTTCTTAATCATATCTAATAGAGTTGATTTCATTTCCACCTGAAACAAAACAGATAAATTCCCTGCACCAACAATTTTCAATCCAAAATTCATCAAATCAAAAACCAAAGGATCCCATTCTAAACGTATCATGGTCAATGTAGAATTACTTTTTTGACTCAAAGCATCAGAAACTTTATTTTCTTTTTCTTGGATGGTAATGAATTGTGAAATCATACATCTTTATTAATTCTATCCATCTCCTTTGTGTTAAGTTTAATTATTTCTAAGTGAATATATACTTCAAACTAATATGGTCAGTATATATTTCACATTTTACTCCATACAGATTATGACTCCAAATTTTTAAAGCAAAAAACAACAATAGATAATTCCAAATCCAGTGTAGGGTAATTTAAATCATGAGTTTTCAACTCACGTGAAGAATAAGAAATTACTTGATCATTCTACATTAGGACACAACCATGTACTTTCAATAAAGAATCACTATAGATAAAAAATTCACCATTTATGGAAGGCAGTGCAAAAATAGAAGAATTCACCAATATTCTTTTCAATTCCGGAAAACATTCATCACATTCTTTTGTCCAGGTAAACTTAACAGCTTTTTGAGTTAACTAAATAAGTGGGATATATAACCATGAAAAGTTTACAACAAACCTCTGATAATAACCTACTAATCCAAGAGAACTACGTATCTTAGTAATATTTGTGGGTATTGTCCATTCTTCAATAACTTTTGTTTTAAGAGGATCAACTGCTACTCCATATTTAGAAACAATGTGACCAAGGAATGACTTTTTTAACCAAAACTCTCACTTGCTAAATTTCCATACAGTTTGTTTTGTTTTAAGCTTTGAAATAAAACCATTAAATGACTTTCATGCTCCTCTTTACTTTTAGAATATAGAAAAACATCATCAATAAAAAAACCACAAACTTATCCAAGAACTCACAAAAAATTCTATTAATAAGATCCATGAATACAAGAGGTGAATTGGTTAACCGAGAAGGCATAACCAAAAATTCATAATTCCCACATCTAGTACGAAATGAGGTCTTTGTAATGTCTACTTACATTACTTTAAACTGATGGAACCTTGAACTCAAGTCAATCTACGAAAAATACTAAGCTCCCTAGAGCTGATCAGACAAATCATCGATATGAGGCAAAGGATACTTGTTGTTAATAGTGATATTATTCAAGGATCTATAATCCATGAAAAGTCTCAATGAACTATCTTTCTTCTTAACAAACAATATAGAAGCGCCCCTTGGAGATATGCTAGGTTGAATGAAACCTTTACTTAATAACTTCTACAATTGCTTCTTTAACTCTAAAAGTTTAATTTTAGCCATTTGATAAGGGGTTTATGAAATTTTCTTAACATTAGGAACCAAGTCAACAATAAATTCAACTTCCCGATTAGGTATTATACCAGAAAACTTATCAGGAAAAACATCAAGATACTCATTTACCACTAGAACATCATCAATATGAATAGTTCCTTTATTTTCAACAATATTTGCATGGTAACATTTATTTCCATCTTCTACTAGTTTATCAACTTCCTGATATGTTATCAAAAGTAACAATTCATTCTTGTAAAAAAACTGAAATTATTTATGAAAATAAACCTCTTTAGCTGTAACACCCCGAAACTTGAACCTCATGTATTGATAAGTTTATGTTTTCATTTTTCTTGAATTTAATAAACAAAACTGACCTCTCATAAGAAAATATTAATGTGGTTTTAATTTGTATTAGAATACAACCGAGTAAAACACACAAATGAGCACAATGATCTTTCATTTAAATAAGAACACCATAGTGTTTACAATACACCAAGATTAATAGGGGATCCATGCTAACCAAATATACCTAATAAAAACCCTAACAAAACTACGAGAAGACCCCCAACAAATACAATGAGACACGGTAAATAAAGGAGATCCTTCGGGTCAACGAAAACAAAGAACACCACCACCATGATCATGAAAATTGTGCTTAGAATCAATGGTATGACAAGCACCATATTCTTCTCCTCCTCATCCTCCTCCTTCTTCTCCTTAAGCTTAAGACACCATAAGAAAAGTTTTTATATGGCATCAACTCAACTGTTACCTCGGGCGACCATTGGAAATCCAACGGCTATAATTATAGCCGTTAGCCTTGTGGTGTTTTAACTAAAGAACAATTGAGTACAACTTTATGTTATGAATTAAAAAACTAAAAGATAAACCCTAACTACGATATAATGCTTTGAATTATGTTTTGAAACATAATAAGGAATTCAAAAAAACACTTTGTGAAATGTTCATTAATAATGTAAAGAGTTTCACTTCTTAAACGGTGTTACAAATTATGTTTAAAATCTTCAAATCAAAGTATGTTTCTAATTAAACTATGTTTTCTATAATACAAGACTAAGAGTTATCATATGGGTTATTAAATCTCAATTTATAACTCTTATGTTTAAATGTTAGTGTTTATAAATAATTGTTTTCTTTTTAGAAATACTTTTAAGACAAAGTCCAATTTATATTCTTTAGCATTCTAATGTTTAAATGGATGTCTAAAGAGATAATATTTATAAGTTTTTAATAAATATATTCTTTTTCCTTAAGACTTAATATCTCTTTATAAGATAGGATTTATAAAAAAATGGTCTAGCTTGGGCCATCCCCTTTAAGGATGGGCTAAGGGAGGTAGCTCACACGAAGTGGCTGAGCCTAGCCCTTAGCCCAAGCCAAGGCCAGCCCAATGCATAGGTAGATCTTCCCCTGAAGGGAGCACGAGATCAAGAGCGCGTAGGTGTGCCACAGTGGGAGAAGGGTCACGGGGAGCAAGGGTAGGCTGAAGCCTATGGGGGAAGGCGTGAGCCTATGTGTAAGGCTCCCTAATGTGTGTTGTGTCATCGTTGGTGTTGTGGGAGGCTCAGTGTTATAAAGAACCCCTAAAACTCTCACGGATTCGATGTGGGACATCAATTTTTTCCTGGGATCAAATCTGGGCCGTCGAATTGCCCTGCACGCGATCTGAGAGGCTGATTTCGTTCTGGGGGTTGATCCCTAGAAGTCGCGAACCCCTCCGTGTTTTTCATGGATAGTCCGATCTGGCACGATTTAATCGTGGCCATTCAATTTTTTTTAATGTACCATGACGATCGAGAGCCGCTCGATCTGGCCTCAGATCAGTCCGAGCTTTCCATCACTTTTATAAACCACGATTGTATCTCGACCATCGGATCAACCCAATATCAAATCTTGGCCATCCATTTTTCTCCTGGTATCACCCCCACTGCGTCGTCTTCTTCTTTCCCGTGGCACGCGCTACACCAAACCCTACTCTTTTTCACCTTTTTCTTTTCTTCCTCCATTAAACGAGGTGGACCCTCCTTGTCCCCTTACCCATAAGTCTTCCCCAGCCAATAAATGGACCGGTTAGACTCCTCTCTTCTCAATGATGGTAATAAAAGCTTAGAATAATTTATATATTTTATGTAGTTTCTAAACCGGTTGAACCCCTCAGTTTTATCCTCCCGAAACACTAGTAATCCTTAGCCAAGTCTTCATCAAAGATCTTTTTATCCTCGGATAGAGGTAAGGGTTTTATGTATTGTTTTATCATGAAAAATCCTATATATACATACACTTTACATATATATACGGGCATGTATATGTTCATACTCTCACACCTATATATATATATACTCTCTAAGGTGAATTTGGGTTTTGTAAGGGTATTCATGTTTTGATTTCCTTATGAAAAATATTGTATTCACGCGATATATATATATATATATATGAGTATGTAGTTGTCCATACTTTCACACTGATTTATACATATATAAACTCTCTAAGGTAAATATGGGTTTTCTAAAGGTTAAAAATTCTGTATGCACTAATATTTCTAAAGTGGATGATTATATTTGGGTTCATTCAAATATGGTTTAGGCTTTTTTTAAAACCAAATATACACCAATTATAATTCCAGACATATACACATAGCCCCATCTACTCCTATTTTATGTTATTAAGGATTTTATATACAATCTATAAATAATAATTTGGGTGTGATTAAAGTTTTGTTTCTGAATTAATTATATATATATATATATGTATATGTTGGTTGTATGTTTAATTTATGAAAGTATGAAGGCATGTATAGTCATACAGATTGGGTGGAAATCCTCAAATAACAAATTCTAGGTCCTTCATACCTTCAGGTTTTGAAAACATGGATAACTAATCCCTTTTTCTCAAGAAAAATATATACATGAAAACCTTTCATGATTATATAGGTATACACGGTCACATTTATCATAAACTATCATGTTTGGTTTTTTAACAAAGGTGTAATAAATATGTTTTACTAATGGGAAATTATTAAACTTGGTTTACAAGTTGGAAACTCATATATATTGTGTATATATGGTTATGGATTTCGACACCTCAATATGTATGGATCATTAGAAATTAATTAAGTGATGATAGTAATACTTGTAAAACTTTAAATGATGTCGGTCTCCATGAAGTTCAAACCAAGAGGTATTTACATAAAGGAGTGTTTCCTAATCCTTAGAAGTATGTCAAACATGTTGAGTTAAAGAATTATTAAATAATGATTCTATACTTCAAAAGTATTGCATGATTGACCCTATCATGTTTTATGATCTAAGTAAAAGATAAAAATTGTTTTTCCTAAAATATATTTAAAAGTTGAAAGGTTTTAATAAACCATGCAACTAGGTTATGCACACTTGAGGTTTTACCAGCTATAGTTATTGTTGTCAGTTGAGTCGTAATTTATTTACTTGGTCACTGACACTTCCTAAAAATGTATTAAATAACATGTAATTCCATTTATAAGAATTCTTAATTGAATATTTATCATTTTCACATCTCATGTGGAAAACCCCTTCTCACCCACTATGTGATATGCTTTAGTAATTATCATTTGTCCAAATAATGTAATGAGCCATGTATGCCTTCAATAAACTCTTACTGCCTTTTTGAAGAATGACTATCATGTTATGTATTTATGGTTTAAATGGTTTCATTTTTTATTGTATAGTTGCACTCATTGATGCATGCATGTGGCTTAACAAGATAATAAGATAAGGAAATGAAATTACTCAAAGTGGTATGGGAAACCTTGAGTAACTTGAAATAAATTTAATTATTCAAGGTGGTATGGGACATATTGGGTACACGATCTGATCTGACATATGAGGAATGTATTGGACTAGTATGTTTCAGGTTGGAGACTGGTAAAATTAATCTCCCCAGGATAGAGACTGGTAAAAGTAAGATTTCCGGGATGGGGAGCGGTAAAAGTAAGCACTCCAGGATAGGGTCTGGTCATAGTTAGACCTTAGGTCTTGGCACAAGGACTTGACACAAAAGTCCGACATTATATATTCCCTCATTATGTGTATGATAATCGTGTAACCAAATGGATATTCGATTAGTAGAGTATCCAGGGTTATGTTCCAGTACTTATGAGTATCAAAAAAGTAAAAGCTTATGGAATGATGTATGTTTAATTAGCATTCATTGTACGTAATTTTAGTTATTATGTTTTTACACAACTCTGAATATTCTCTTTTTAACCTGTGCTTACATATAAAAATGTCATAAATGTTTAAAAAGTCTTTTACTTATTACACCAAATGGGAATGCCTAAATTTAACCATGTATTATTATATTTCTGCTATCATGTTTGTAACACCCCAACCCTAATTACCCAGAGTCGGTGCGTTATTGCGTAACATTGACATGATCACAAAAGATCAAGTCTCGAAAGACCGATCAGTTTAGTAGTCTTGGAACACTAGATACATTCATAAGTCTTACATTACATCATAAAGTAAAACAAAACTAAAAAAACATCATGTCTTCATATCCCCTCATACTAACCCTGCAGGTCATTCATAATATACTTCATCACATCTTGGAAAAATTAAAACATTGAAAGGGGTGAGCTCAGATGCTCAGTAAGGTTAAAAATATAGCGGAAGCTTTCATAAATAAACATAAACATTTAAGGCAATGTATAACTAAAACAAAAGCCTTTTAAACTTGAACTTAAACATAATATGGCAAAAGTAAAATGAGATAATGCCATTTACTTATTCATATGGATATTCTACTGGTCGAATAATCACATGCAATATTAATAACCACTTTCATAATGATAGAATGCATAATACCAGACTATCATAACCACGCAACCAAGGCCTCGTGCCAAGACCACAAATAATATTTTGTCAAGGCCTCGTGCCAAGACACTAGTTTGTCTCATGAGACCTGCCGATGCGTCGAGGAGCTATAGCAGGCTCCACCCGTCACTTATTAAGTCCAATGCATTCCTCATATGAACATGTTTAAACATATCATAAACCATAACATAATCGTATCACATAAAACATGAATAAAAGAAACATAACATTTCCACATTTCAATCACAAGATATCAATACAACACATTGATATAATAAAAAAATTATCAAAACCATTTTCAATACCAAAATAAAAGAAAATTAAAACTTTGTATTTATTTTTCATTTTAAAAAAAGTTATGGCTTGTAGAGAAAGATGAAACTCAAATAATGGTCATGGTGGCGGAGAAGTCGTTCTCGCCATATACGTACGACAAGAAAAACATTCCTTTTTGTCGTTTAGTAAAACGCTTCGTATAAAAATATTCCTTTTGAATAAACATAAAAGTCAAAGGGGTTTATACACCGTATAAAAGAAATTTGTGTATAAAACAAAATATGCCTCAATGAATGGTGATTGAGACGAAGTACCTTAAAAGATAATTTTTTTAAAATAAAATAGATCTATTATGTGTATTAACTATAATTACACATAAATAAAGTAAAAAAACAAGATAGGACATAATAATATCATGACATAATTTGAAAGTAGGAGATTAACCCAAAGAATAGAAATTGGGTTAAGAAGTTCCCTTACCTTGTGTCCGAATTGACTCGACCGTTCTTTAAACTCCTGAATAATAAACTAGAGTTAATCTATACTTTCTTAAGAACATTTTTCAAGTTCATTATTACAATGTTACGAAAATTATGTAGTCATTTAAGTTAATAATGGTCATTTTTTCGATCTTTGGTACTTGAGTCAACAATAAACTTATTATAATTACAAGTTGTTTATGTGGTAGAATATCCATTATCTCTAGAATTATATTCATGATGTAGATATCATATATATCATATATATCCAGTATATACATTCATTTATAATATTACATAACATTTAGAGGTAAGAAATGAAATGCACCGTTCATGGAGACGGTAAGCCGTACGTACGCATGAATGCTACTTTCATTTCTATTTCATATTTAATGGAATGAAATTATAATTATATAAATTTATAATATAATTACAGTATAATATCATGTTTAATATCATTTACACCATCCTTTATACATCCCACATATGTCATTAACGATTCAAATCACTTTGAGGGGGCGGTAGTCCGCGCACTTCCGAAAATGAAATTATCGCATTTACCCATAATGGAAATAATAAAGTATGCCATAAATGAGAAATAAAGAAGCATAAGGAAAACATAAACATAATATATATATCATATATGAAAATAGTGTCATCAAAATGGCCACCATTAGAGGTTTTAAAAGAATATCGAACAATCATCGTTTCGTGAGGCAGTATTTCGCCACCCACAGAAACAGTATGTTCTTTAACCATTAGACGAAGGTGTGTGTAAGTGTAAATAAAATCCTTCCCATAAAAACATACTAGTACATTGAAGATACTGATTTTGTTACAAAATAAAGGAATAAAAAGAGTTTAAGGGGTTGGAGAAGCAAAATAAAACAAAATAACATAAGAGAAGACATTACCTTAAAATTGGGTAACTCTTTTTGATTTGATCCAAAGGCTTCCTTGGGAAGACTTCTGCCCAAAGTGAGGCTTCTAGGAGTAAGAGTGGGATGTGGAGAGACAAAATGGGCAGGGGTAGCCCGAGTCAAATGGCTTGGAAGGTGTGAGTAATGTGGTAGTGGTGGGGGCCTTTTATAAGAGGAGAGGAGGGGCACTCTTGGAATGTCATGAATTGTTACTTTATTATATAATGAGTTACGGATTTTAAAGGTCCCAAACATATATATTTCTAGGATAAGGTGATAAGGGTTCTAAATATACTCATCCAATAGGTTTTTGACAAGTCTAAGTCTTAGATTTTACATTATCTTTTCATTTTATTTAAATCGTTAAATAATGAGGTAATCGCTACATCATCATGGTGTCATAAATAATTTAATTTATTTAAAGTCTAAAAATTATAAAAAAATATCATTATGTTGGAAATATTTTTATATTTATAATGAATATTTATAGTCAAACATATGACTTGTATAACCCCATTTAAAAATTGTTTTAGTAAAACAACTCATGTTTGGGGCATTTTTATTTTAACATTAAATAAAATTTTTTTAATGTCATTTTCCTACCAAAGTGGCTCCATGAGGTCCCCAAGTTGACCCATGGATTTTCTTGGTCGGACATGACTCATCCAATAGGGGTAGGACAAGTGTAAAGGTATTTTAATATTTTTATAATATCATTTTTACCTTAAATTTCACTAATTATCTTTAATCGCGATTAATTAAACTTAAAAGTTACTATTCACAAAAAACTATTTTAATCCCATTGAACCACATTTTACTTCCTAATGACAACCATGTATGTCAGATTTTTGAAAATAAAATCACAGAAGTGGTAATGTTTCATTTAAATTAAAAATCAGTTTTTAAACTACCACTTAGTGGTTTCACTATTCATCAAAATTGATGTTTTTCAGAACAACGCCAAAATTTCACCCTAAGATATAATTGATATTAAAAATTAAAAAATGATGTATATTTTAAGAAATTACAAACATATAAGTTGCATTAATTAATTTTATAATTAATTCCCGCTGTCACAACAAATAGCGTGTTTTTAAGAAACAATATATATCAAAAGATTGACAATTGTTTATGTCCAATTTCAAAGTGAAATTAATTATAATGACCACCATTGGATAAAATGGTAAAAATATATTCCAATTATACTTTAAAAACATTAAATATTATTACTTATCACTATAAATTATTTTGATTAAAAAATTTGTTTTTAAGTATTTTTACTATTCATAGAAAATTGGAAGTTCTCAGAAAATTACAAAAAATTCAACTTAGGATAATTTAGATATTCAGAATACAAAAATGAAGTCCATTTTGAAATATAAAATTTATAAAATTTCAAAAAGTGGTTATTACTATTCATAATGGCTATTTTTATTGGTTGCGGTGTGTTAGAATCTCAAACTTGCGTACAATGAAAGCTATTGTAAAGAGAAGTGTATCGTGAAAGCTTGGGGTGTTACATTCTCCCCTACTTCAATAAATTGCATCCTCGCAATTTGAAAATTTTCTTTGAAAATAAAAGGGTGAAAATAGAAAATACCTTTGTGGAAAACCCACATCGGAAATAAGGTTAATAAAATTTATCCTTAATAAGAGGGAAATGGAAATGAAAAAGTCACCACCAAATTATGATCTCGATTAGGAGAAAATTGGTGGAAATTAGAGACAAATAATTGGAGGGAAAATGTAAATATTTGTAGGGAGTGATTGAGGTCATCAATCACAAACAAGTGTAAAATTAAGGGCCTCAAAGCCTTCAATCTATGGTGATTTAAAATATCATCAGTTCAACAAAACTGAAGGTATTAAGATAACACATTTTTTTTGTTTTATTATACCTTTCCTAAAGATTAAGAATTAATTTATTCATAGAATAAGAGAGAGGTATATATATATATATACACATGACAAGTAGAGTTTCAACCTTCAACTAATTTCTACCACAAACTCATCCTTCACTCAAAAAGACTACAGAACTCAAAAATATTATATTTATCCTAATCGTACAAGGTTACAAATATTAACACATACCATTTGGATTAGGAAAATTATTTGTAATAACCAGGGACTTCCTGTAGCCTAGTGGTAGGTAATAAAGGCCTGTCTCACTATGGTTGTGAGTTCAATTCCTACAGCTTTGTCCAACACGATGGGTTATCCCCCAGCCTACAGGTTGTCCTTTTCCTAAAACTATAGCATCATAATATTCCAAAAATAATATTCAGAAATGTTTTAACCTTAAACAATACTATCCAAGGTTCAAATTAATCTATTCCAACCTTTATAGTTATTAAAAATACTTCTGTCCAACTCACAGTCCAAATTTTATAAGGAAGGTAAACATAATGAAGATACTTTTTTCTGCGTAACAACATGTGAACACCTTCATAATGTATTCTTTTAAAACACTGCAACATCTTGAATTACCATAAATCCTTATTGATTACATTCATGATCCCTTATTCCTTATAGAATACTAAAGATACTCCTTCTATACAAAAATGTATAAAAATCATTAATCAGTTTCATGGAAGTTAAGAATATCCAATATAATTTATCCAAATCAATCATGTATTATTCCAAAATCACTATCTCGGTATCAGAACCATATTATGGTTTGTCTTTCTCTCAACCATATATTTTCCAAAAATTTAACCTACTGTGGAGTCACATTTCTTGGTTCCACACAATCTCAAGTCCTTGACGAAATAGTACTACAGTACAATCCTTATATACTCCATAATTATTATAACCAGTACATCATTGATACAACACTCAAATGACAAAATTCTTTAATAACAACATAAGAACTCTAATCATTCCTACTCATCTGTGGTAGTATCATAACTTGATTATTATCCAATAACATCATTTGGGGCATACTCTGATGATTCAGACATTGGTTTGCATAGTGTCCCCACTCCTTACAGATGAAGCATTGTACATTTGAAACCTTTTTATTACCCTTGCAGTCACGCACATGGTGTTCTTTTTATCTACACTTATTACAAACTCCCATTCCCTTCAGGAAAGTTCTGAGGTGTTTCTTCCCACAGTTATCACATATTGGAAAATTCTTCTTTTCCCTCGTACCTTTATGCATCATTCTCTCTTCCATACTTTTCTTCTCTTTCTTCCCTTTAAATCCATAAGACTCAAAGAATTCTTTAATTATCTTATTAACACATGATACTATTTCTTCATATGTTGAGAACACATGGGAGACTATTTCCCTTCTAAATGTTGGCTTAATACCGTGAAAGATATGATACTTATTACTCTTTGGATCATACGTATTGATGGAGTTCACATTCCTTATACTTGGCGCCATTTCTATACAATGGCATAAACTAGGTTAGTTTATGAATTACAATGAATAATTCCAAACTTGTAAAATACTTAATGTAAATTGAACGGTTTATGGATATAATCCATAATCATAAGAAATGTTTTCATTGAGGAAGTATATACTCATAAACCCTTCATAATGGTTTGTAAAAAATGAGAATTATCCTAATCATATCCCCCGGGAGTGTCGTAACAAAGAGTGCAGCAAGGCCCATTTTCGTGCACCAGTTCCCATTCGAGTCTAGCTCAAAGTGGTGTTTTCGGGTTTTAACCCTAGGTACATATGTGCCAGAGCCGCCTCCACCTGCTCGTATCCAGACAGGGATGTATTGCTCGGAAAACTCACAAAATCTCTATAGTACCAAAATTCTAGGAAGTTCTTCTATACTAATCCTCAAAGTCTATCTTTGGGATATGTGCTCTAATCAGAGTTTATCTAAATCTAGCTTCCAAGGTTAGTACTAAACTGCCTCTGATACCAACTGTAACGCCCCGACCCCAGTTACCCAGAGTCAGTGCGTTATTGCGTAACATTGGCATGATCACAAAAGATCAACTATCGAAAGACCGATTAGTTTAATAGTCTTGGAAACACTAGATACATTCATAAGTCTTACATTACATCCTAAAGTAAAAAAAACTAAAAAAACATCCTGTCTTCATATCCCCTCATACTATCCCTGCAGGTCATTCATAATATACTTCATCACATCCTGAAAAAATTAAAACATTGAAAGGGGTGAGCTCAGATGCTCAGTAAGGATAAAAATATAGAAGGAGCTTTCATAAATAAACATAAACATTTAAGGCAATGTATAACTAAAAAAAAGCCTTTTAAACTTGAACTTCAACATAATATGGCAAAAGTAAAATGAGATAATTCCATTACTTATTCACATGGATATTATAATGGTCGAATAATCACATGCAATATCAATAACCACTTTCATAATGATGGAATGCATAATGCCAGACTATCATAACCACGCAGCCAAGGCCTCGTGCCAAGACCACAAATAATATTTTGTCAAGGCGTCATTCTAAGACACTAGTTTGTCTCATGAGACCTGCCGATGCATCGAGGAGCTATAGCGGGATCCACCCGTCACTTATTAAGTCCAATGCATTCCTCATATGAACAAGTTTAAACATATCATAAACCATAACATAATCATATCACATAAAACATGAATAAAAGAAACATAACATTTCCACATTTCAATCACAAGATATCAATACAACACATTGATATAATAAAAGCATTATCAAAACCATTTTCAATACCAAAATAAAAGAAAATTAAAACTTGGTATTTATTTTTCATTTTAAAAAAAGTTATGGCTTGTAGAGGAAGCTGAAACTCAAATAATGGTCACGACGGTGGAGAAGTCATTGTCTCCACATACGTACGACAATAAAAACATTCCTTTTTGTCATTTAGTAAAACTATTTGTATAAAAATATTTCTTTTGAATAAAAGTAAAAGTCAAAGGGGTTTATACACCGTATAAAAGAAATTTGTTTATAAACCAAAATATGCCTCAATGAATGGTGATTGAGATGAAGTCCCTTAAAAGATCATTTTTTTATTAAAATAGATCTATTATGTGTATTCACTATAATTACACATAAAGAAAGTAAAAAAAACAAGATAGGACATAATAATATCATGACATAATTTGAATGTAGGAGATTAACCCAAAGAATGAAAATTGGGTTAAGAAGTTCCCTTACCTTGGGTCCAACTTGACTTGACCGTTCTTTAACCTCCTGAATAAAAACCTAGAGTTAATCTCTACTTGCTTGAGAACATTTTTCAAGTTCATTATTACAATGTTACGAAAATTATGTAGTCATTTAAGTTAATAATGGTCGTTTTGTCGATCTTTGGTACTTGAGTCAACAATAAACTTCTTATAATTACAAGTTGTTTATGTGGTAGAATATCCATTATCTCTAGAATTATATTCATGATTTAGATATCATATAAATCACATATATCCAGTATATACATTCATTTATAATTTTACAGAACATTTAGAGGTAAGAAATAAAATGCACCGTTCATGGAGACGGTAAGCCGTACGTACGCATGAACGCTACTTTCATTTCTATTTCATATTTAATGGAATAAAATTATAATTATATAAAGGTATACTATAATTCCATTATAATATCATGTTTAATATCATTTACACCATCCTTTATACATCCCACATATGGAATTAACGATTCAAATCACTTTGAGGGGGCGGTAGTCCGCACTTCCTAAAATGAAATTATCACGTTTACCCATAATGGAAATAATAAAGTATGCCATAAATGAGAAATAAAGAAGCATAAGTAAAACATAAACATAATATATATATCATATATGAAAATAGTGTCATCAAAATGGCCACCATTAGAGGTGTTAAATGAATATCGAACAATCATCGTTTCGTGAGGCAATATTTCGCCACCCACAGAAACAGTATGTTCTTTAACCATTAGATGAAGGTGTGTGTAATTTTAAATAAAATACTCCCCATAAAAACATCCTAGTATATTTACTATACTGGTGTTGTTACAAAATAAAGGAATAAAAAGAGTTTAAGGGGTTGGAGAAGCAAAATAAAACAAAATAACATAAGAGAATACATTACCTTAAAATCGGGTAACTCTTTTTGATTTGATCCAAAGGCTTCCTTGGGAAGACTTCTGCCCAAATTGAGGATTCTAAAATTAAGAGTGGGATGTGGAGAGAAAAAATGGGAAGGGGTTGGACAAGCCAAATGGCTTGGAAGGTGTGAGTAAGGTGATAGTGGTGGGGGCCTTTTATAAGAGGAGAGGAGGGGCACTCTTGGAATGTCAGGAAATGTTACTTTATTATATAATGAGTTTCGGATTTTAAAGGTCCCACACACATATATTTATAGGATAAGGTGATAAGGGTTCTAAATATACTCATCAAATAGGTTTTTGACATGTGTAAGTCTTAGAGTTTAGATTATCTTTTCATTTTATTTAAATCGTTAAATAATGAGGTAATCGCTACATCATCATGGTGTCATAAATAATTTAATTTATTTAAAGTCTAAAAATTATAAAACAAATATGATTATGTAGGAAATATTTTTATCTTTCTAATTAATATTTATAGTCAAACATATGACTTGTATAACCCCATTTAAAAATATTTTTAGTAAAACAACTCATGTTTGTGACATTTTTATTTTAACATTAAATAAAAAGTTTTTAATGTCATTTTCCTACCAAAGTGGCTCCATGGGGTCCCCAAGTTGACCCATGGATTGTATTGGTCAGACATGAATAATCAAATAGGGGTAGGACAAGTGTAAAGGTATTTTCATATTTTTATAATATCATTTTTACCTTAAATTTCACTAATTATCTTTAATCGCAATTAATTAAACTTAAAAGTTTCTATTAACCAAAATTATTTTAATCCCATTGAACCACATTTTACTTCCTAATGACAACCATGTATGTTGGATTTTTTAAAATCAAATCACAAAAGTGGTAATGTTTCATTTAAACGAAAAATCAGTTTTTTAACTACCACTTAGTGGTTTCACTATTCATCAAAATTGAAGTTTTTCAGAACAATGCCAAAATTTCACCCTAAGCTACAGTTGATATTCTGAATTCAAAAATGATGTCTATTTTAAAAAATTACAAACATATAAGTTGAATTAATTAATTTTATAATTAATTCCCGCTGTCACAACAAATAGCGTGTTTTTAAGAAACAATATATATCAAAAGATTGACAATTGTTTATGTCCAATTTCAAAGTGAAATTAATTATAATGACCACCATTGGATAAAATCGTAAAAATATATTCTAATTATAATTTAAAACCCCTAAATATTATTACTTATCACTATAAATTATTTTTATTAAAAAAGTTTTTTTTAAGTATTTTTACTATTCATAGAAAATTGGAAGTTCTCAGAAAATTACAAAAAATTCAACTTAGGATAATTTTGATATTCCGAATACAAAAATGAAGTCCATTTTGAAATATAAAATTTATATAATTTCAAAAAGTGGGTATTACTATTCATAATGGCTATTTTTATTGGTTGCGGTGTGTTAGAATCTCGAACTTGTGTACAATGCCAGCTATTGTAAAGAGAAGCGTATCGTGAAAGCTTGGGGTGTTACAATGTTCTTTTAAGATAAGCATTTTTATGATTCGTTACATGTGTTATAACTTTTATTTAAAGAAAGTGTTTTATGGAAAGGTTTAAATAATGTTTTTGTTTCAAAAGTTATACTGGTTTATTTTAAACCCCTTATTGGGCATTCATATGCTCACCCTACGCTTTTGATTTTTTTTTCAGGTTTCAACTTGAGCTAAAAGAAGTATGACAGGAGAGGCTGCTTTCCTAGAACATGAACTGAATTCAATCCTCTCTGGATGGGACATGATGTGTAAAATATCTTTGTAGGTTTTGTTAAAATTTACACATCATGTTATGAAGGTACCAGATTCGGGTGTTCTGGGGCTGGGTCTTAACAATTGGTATCAGAGGATTCGGTTTAGATAACCCTGGAAAACCAGAATTTAAACAAAGAGAAATTTACTTAGGTATTACTAAATATTAGGTTTTTCCTAATTTTTAGATGGAAGGACAGACTCACATCATGCCACTCCCTACCAAGATATTATAGAACATCTTGGTCAAAGCATGTGTGAGAGAGTACTGACCTTTCACAAACGTAAGAGAAACATGCAAGCAATTTTACGAAGTGTCAAACAGTCCGAGCATTCTCCGTTACTATCAATAGAATTCCTATATTTACCATGGTATAGCTAATTCAAAAATTGTTGTGTATAGATGAAGGGGAAAATACCATTAGGGTCTTTTTTGATGTTTCACCCAGTCCCAAAACTTCATGGCTAGGATGTTGTTTCAAGATGCTGCCTTGGAAGGGGAACTACGTGAAACTTACATGTACCAAATCCTGAGCATCAGTATGTATGATCATGTTGATTTCATCAACATGTTCATATAGGATCCAACCTGGCATATTCTCAAAAAAATTGTCCATTCAGACATTTCTGAATTCTACACCTATCGAGCCTCTCTTTGGAAGCCCGAGTGCACAAAACACGAGTTTAACCCATACTATCTGAAGTGTGTTTGGGCCCATGAAACAGAATAACTGAGCACCAACTTGGGTATTAATCTAGACTTACCTGATAATCCTCCATGATGGTTATTTTGGTGAGGTTATATGGGAGTCTTTTAGCGAGGTCATGTTAATGGAATTACGAGGACACAATTCTTTGAAGGATGGGATAATGTAATAACCTGAAACTCGAACCTCATGTATTGATAAGTTTATGTTTTCATTTTTGTTTGAATTTAATAAACAAAACTTACCTCTCATAAGAAAATAATAATTTGGTTTTAATTTTTATTAGAATACAACCGAGTAAAACACACAAATGAGCATAAGGCTCTTTCATTTAAATAAGAACACCATCGTGTTTACAATACATCAAGATTAAAAGGGGAGCCATGCTAACGAAATATACCTACTAAAAACCCTAACAAAACTATAGGAAGACTCCCTACAAATACAATGAGACACATTAAATAAAGGAGATCCTTCAGGTCAATGAAAAGAAAGAACAACACCACCATGATCATGAAAATTGTGCTGAGAATCAACGGTATGACAAGAACCATCTTCTTATTCTCCTCCTCTTCCTCCTCCTCCTCCTCCTTCTCCTTAAGCTTAGGACACCCTAAGACAAGGTTTTATATGGAATAATCTCGATCGTTACCTCGGGCGATCGTTGGAAATCCAACAACTATAATTATAACCATTAGCCTTGTAGTGTTTTAACTAAAGAAAAATTGAGTAAAACATTATGTTATGAATTTAAAAATTAAAAGATAAACCCTAACTACGATATAATGATTTGATTTATGTTTTGAAACATAATAAGGAACTCAAAAAAACACTTTGAAAACTTTTCAATAATAATGTAAAGAGTTTCAATTCTTAAACTGTGTTATGAATTATGTTTAAAATCTTTAAATCAAAGTATGTTTTTAATTAAACTAAGTTTTCTATAATACTAATATAAGAGTTATCATATGGGTTATTAAATCTCAATTTATAACTCTTATGTTAAAAAGTTAGTGTTTAAAAATAATTGTTTTCTTTTTAGAAATACTTTTAAGATAAAGTCCAATTTATATTATTTGGCCTTCTAATGTTTAAATGGAAGTCTAAAGAGATTATTTTTATATGTTTTTAATAAATATATTCTTTTTTTACTTAAGACTTAAGATCTCTTTATAAGAGAGATTTTATAACAAAATGGTCCAGCTCGGCCCAGCCCTTTAAGGTTGGGCTAAGGGAGGAAACTCACATGAAGTGGCTGAGCCTAGCCCTCAGCCCAAGCCAAGGCCGACCCAAGGTATAAGTAGAGATTTCCCCGAAGGGCGAATGGGATAAGGAGTGTGTAGGCGTGCAACAGTGGGTGTAGGGTCATGGGGAGAAAGGGTAGGCCGAAGCCTGCGGGGGAAGGCGAGAGCCCATGTGTAAGGCTCCCTGGTGTGTGTTGTGTCATCGATGGTGTTTTGGGAGGATCCGGGTTATAAAGAACCCCAAAAACTCTCACGGATTCGAGGTGGAACAAAATTTTTCGCTTGGGATCAAATATGGGCTGTCCGATCGCCCCGCGCATGATCTGAGCTGTTGAATTAGATCCGGGGGTCGATCCGTGGATGCCACGAACCACTCCACATTGTTTCATGGACCGTCCTAACTGGCACAATTTAATCATGGCCATTCGAGTTTTTAAAAAAAATACTGTGATGATTGAGAGCTTCCCGATCTCGCCTCAGATCAGTCTAAGTCGTCCATCACTTTTATAAACCACAGTTGTATCCTGACCATCGGATCAACCCAAGATCAAATCTTGGCCAACCATTTTTCTCCTGGTATCACCCCCACTATGTCTTCTTCTTCTTTCCCGTGGCATGAACTACACCGAACCCTACTCTTTTGAACCTTTTTCTTTTCTTCCTCCTTCAAACCAGGTGGACCCTCCTTGTCCCCCTTACCCATAAGACTTCCCCGAACAATAAATTGACCAGTTAGACTTGACTCTTCTCAACAATGGTAATAAAATCTTAGAATATTTTATATATATTTTTTAGTTTATAAATTGGTTGAACCCCTCTGTTTTCTCCTCCCGACACACTAGTAATCCTCAGCCAAGTCTGCCTTGAAGATCTTCTTCTCCTCGGATAGAGGTAAGGGTTTTATGTTTTTCTTTCTCATGAAAAATCCAATATATATATATAAACTTTACATATATATATGGGAATGTATATGTTCATACTCTCACACCTATATATATATATAACCTCTAAGGTGAATCTGGGTTTTGTAAGGGTCTTCATTCTTTTCTTTCCTTATGAAAAATCTTGTATTCACGCGTTATATATATATATATATATATATATACACGAGTATATAGTTTTCAATAATTTCACACTAATTTATACATATATAAACTCTCTGAGGTAAATCTGGGTTTTCTAAAGGTTAAAAATTTTGTATGCACTAATATTTCTAAAGTGGATGATTATATTTGTGTTTGTTAAAAACTGGTTTAGTCTTTTTTTAACACCGAATATACAGCTATTGTACTTCCTTAAATATACAAATAGCCCCATATACTCCTATTTTAGGTTATTAAAGATTTTATATACAATCTAAAAATATGGATTTGGGTGCTATTAATTTTTTGTTTGAGAATGATTTTTTTTAGTATGCAAATTTTAGTTTTTATATATGTATGTTCATGCATTTATATACTCCAAACCAAGAATGAGTGTTGGTTCTCAATCCGATGACATTAAAAAGAGGTTGTAGAAACTTGGGGGAGTATTTTAATACAAGTGAAATACAATCTTTGAACTATACATATATGTATATGTTGGTTGTACGTTTAATTTACGAAAGTATGAAGGCATGTGTAGTCATACAGATTGGGTGAAAATCCTCAAATACCCAATTATAGGTCCTTCATACCTTTAGGTTATGAAAACTTGGATAACTAATCCCTTTTTCTCATGAAAAATATATACGTGAAAACCTTTCATGATTATATAGGTATACACGGTCACATTTATCATAAACTATAATGTTTGGGTTTTTAACAAAGGTGTAATAAATATGTTTTACTAATGAGAAATTATTAAACTTTGTTTACAAGTTGGAAACTCATATATATTGTGTATATACGGTTATGTCTTCCCAAAAATTAATATGTATGGATCATTAGAAATTAATTAAGTGATGAAAGTAATACTTTTAAAACTTTAAATGATATCGGTATCCATGAAGGCCAAACCAAGAGGTATTTAAGTAGAGGTGTGTGTCCTAATCCTTAGAAGTATGTTAAAATTAATTAGTTAAACAATTATTAAATAATGATTCTATGCTTCTAAAGTATTGCATGATTGACACTGTCATGGTTTATGATTTAAGGAAAATATAAACATTGTTTTTCCCAAAATATATTTAAAAGTTCAAAGGTTGTAATAAACCATGAAGCCAGGTTATGCACACTTGAAGTTTTACCAACTGCAGTGATTGTTGTTAGTTGAGTTGTAATTTATTTACTTGGTCACTGACACTTCCTAGAAATGTATTAAATAACATGTAATTCCATTTATAAGAATTTTTAATTGAATAGTTATCATTTTCACATCTCATGTGGAAAACCCCTTCTCACCCACTATGTAATATGCTTTAGTAATTATCGTTTGTTCAAATAATATAATGATCCATGTATGCCTTCAGTAAAATCTTACAGCCTTTTTGAATAATGATTGTCATGTTATGTATTTATGGTTTAAATGGTTTTATTTTCTATTGTACAGTTTCACTCATTGATGCATGCATGTGGCTTAACATGATAATAAGATAAGGAAATAAAATTAATCAAAGTGGTATGGGATACCTTGAGTAACTTGAAATAAATTTAATTATTCAAGTTGGTATGGGACATCATGGGTACACGCCCCGATCTGACATATGAGGAATTTATTGGACTAGTATGTTCTGGGTTGGAGACAGGTAAAAGTAAGATCCTCGGGTTAGAGACCGGTAAAAGTAAGCTCTTCGAAATGGGGGCTGGTAAAAGTAAGCCCTCCGGGATACGGTCCGATCACAGTTAGACCTTAGATCTTGGCACAAGGCCCGGACACAGAAGTCCGACATTATACATTCCCTCATTATCTGTATGATAATCATGTAACCAAATGGATTTTCTATTAGTAGGGTATCCATGGTTAAGTTCCAGTACTTTTGAGTATTAGAAAAGTAAAATCATTTGGCATGATGTATGTTTAATTGGAATTCAGTGTATGTAATTGAAGTTATTATCATTTTTCCCAACTCTGATTGTTCTCTTTTTAACTTGTGCTTATATATCCAAATGTCATAAATGTTTAAAAATTATTTTACTTATTACACCAAATGAGAATGCCTAAATTGAATCATGTATTCTTATATTTCTGATAGCATGTTCTTTTAAGATATGCATTTTTATGATTCGTTACATGTGTTATAACTTTCCTTCAAAGAGAGTGTTTTATGGAAAGTTATAAAGAATGATTTTTTTTTCAAAAGTTATATTGGTTTATTTTAAACTACTTACTGGGCATTCATATGCTCACCCTACGATTTTGATTTTTTTTTCAGGTTTCAGCCTAAGCTAAAAGAAGTATGACAGGAGAGGGTGGTTTCCCAGAACATGAACTTAATTTGATCCTCTCTAGACATGACATGATGTGTAAACTATCTATGTAGGTTTTGTTAAAATGTACACATCATGTTCTGAAGGAACTAGCTCCGGGTGTTCTGGGGATGGGTCTTAACATTAGCTCTCTAGTCAATCTTAGTTTGATAAACGGAAAGCCAATCCATACCTAGAATAAAATCAAAATCTACTTGAGGAAAAAAAATAAGGTTTTCAGGTAGATTATTTCCACACATAAGGAAAGGATGGTTTTTATAATATATTTTTTTCTAAATGTTTTTTCCTGGTGTTTTTACCAAAAGTTCAAGATTCATATCATGAGATTGAATTCCCAATTTAGTTGAAAATCTCTCAGAAATGAAATAATGTGTAGACATAAAATCAAACAACATATTGGCACACTATGAATAAAAAAAATAGTGTACTTAATACTACTTCATTTGATGGACCAAAATCCGATGATGTAGTTCAAATGATTTCACCACACCTTTCTATATGTAGTCTGGCTACTTTCTATTATTTGAGTTATTATTTGGACACTCATTTGTATAATGACCCATTTCATTTCACTTTAGACATTTTAATGAATGTAAATCATATTTTTTCTTACCATTACGATGATCCTTTTCATATCAATTATGATCCTTATGTCCCATTTTTCCACCTCATAATTAGTTACCAAAATTCAAAATGAATTCCCAGTGTTATTTTTACCACAATTTTCACAAAGTGTAAACTTATGTTTCATACCATTAGAATTTTTTTAAGAGTTATTTCCTTTCGTCTGCCACCTTGACCTCTTATTTTGTTGTTTTTCAAATAACACTTGATCATCAGCACACTCCATTTCAACCTTCTCTGCACATCAGAAAAGTTTTTCATAATTTTTGAACTCATGAGAAGTTATAGCCCTTGGAAACATTGGATTTAATACTAAGTAAAAATGATAGATTTTACTATCAATATACCATATGAAATTCAGAGAATAACTTTCTAGTCAAGTGAATTTTTCTTCATAAGCAGCCACTGAGTCATCCTCCTACCGCAATTATAGGAAATTGTTTTCCATCCTAATTCGAACCACCTTAAGAAAATATTTTTCAAGGAACATACCATTGAATTAATCCCAATAAAGACCATAAATCTCCTCACTATCCCTGATATTTTTATCCCTCTACCACCACTGACCATCTTCAACTTCAAAATGATAAATAGTGATACTAACCTTTTGATGTTCTAAAAACCCCATGACATAAAAAATATTTTCCAGTGATTTAGTCCACCCTTTCACTAGCACGTGGTCAGATGATCCTCTGAATGATAGGCGATGTTGCCTTATTAAATGATCCAATACTAACATGTTCCTTTGTTGTTGATCTAGTTGATCTCGTGCATAGATACCACCACCATTTGTATCCTAAGTCAACTATGACATCACTACAAAAAAATATTTAGTCCTGATTCCAACCATCTCAGGTTACTGATTTGGAAGGATGTTTTCCTCTTAATGTCATCCCATTATAGCTGCCCTGTTTCATCTACGGTTAACCATTTTTAACACAAAACTCTCTTAGACGAAGAAACATGGTAATCTTCAAATTCTATACCATATCAATCATACCATTAATTAAAAATAATTTACTAATATTCATTTAACCAGATCCTAACTCCTAAAGTTATCTAAACCGACCTCAGATACCGACTATAAGGCCCAAAAATTAAACATTACATAATCTTGAGTTATGTAAATAATTATACATTGAGGATATTTGCTGGTTTTGAGTTTTAGATAATTAGTCCACAACTATTACATTACACCTCAGAAATTACAAATTAGATGCTTCTTCTCAATCTAATTTTATTTCACAAAATAAAATTCCTTAAATAAAGAAAGAATTTTTTTCTTGATATAAATATTCTTGAATTCTTACTTTCTCTTACCCTTCCTTATACCCCATGAAAAACATTTCAAAAACATGGGATGAGCATAATAATATCAGTAAGGGTTATAAAATAAAGAAATAAAACCTTAGTCCATCAATACAAACAATCAATGAAACAATAAATTTCAATCATAAAACATAATCTCTTTAACATACCTCATGAAATCATAAGATTTATGAATAAAACATAGAAATCATAAATCATAAAGGTAACTTGTGGCACCCATAAAAAACATATATTGTATCTTTCACAGCTATATATGGAGTTACATTTGGAATGCCCATCATAGTATATTCACTAAATATATTAGGAAAAGAATCAATGTTTTCCTCCATCACATTACCCAATGAATTAGAGTTCTATATTCGGATCAACCACCCTCAGTTTATCACAGAACCACCCATATATGTAAATAATTCCCTAGAACCATACCATAATCATAACACATAAAACAAGCATAAAGGAAAGATAACATTTACACATTGTAATAAAAAGACATATGATAAATATCTTGACATAATAAATCCATTATAAAAACCATTTTCAATACCAAAATACATTAAAAGAGTATATGGTATTTATTTTCCTTTTAAAAACATTACAGCTTGTTAAAGAATCCAAATATCAAATAATGCTTGAGGCGGTAGAAAGTTCATTATCGCTGCGTACGTTAATAAAAATATTCCTTTTGTCTATTACTAAAACACTTAATAGAAAAATATTCCATTTAAAAATCATTAAATTAAATTAAATGGAAAAGGGTATAATTATACACCATATAAAAGAAGGTACTGTATAACTTCAAAATATGCCTCAATGAAAGGAGATTCAGACGAAGTCCCTAAAAATGATTGTTTCAATGGAGTAAGAATTTATTAATGGGGTGATTATGTGTAGAAAAATTATATCTACACATAATGAAGTGGAAATTACAAAATAAATAAAGAAGCAATGATTTTACACATAATTTGGTCATAATATAATCAATAAAGTATGTGTAAAACCCAATGAGTGATAATTGAGTATAGAAATTCCCTTAAAAAGAACATTTTGGAAATAATATAGATTGATTATATGTATTCACTATAAGTAAAAATAAATAAAGTATAAATACAATATAGGACATCAAAATTTATTTCTCACATAATCATAGCATGACATAATCAAGAAGTAGAAGATTAACCCAAATAATGGAAACATGGTTAAGAAGTTCCCTTACCTTCAGTCCAACTTGTCTCATTCGTTATTTATATTCATGAATAATAAATTTAGGTTAATTTATATTGATTCAGATCCCTTTTAAACTTTATTATTAATTTTATATTACTTATCATTATGTTATAAAAATTACATAATTATTTAAGTTCATATCATTTGTTTGTCGATATTCGGTACGTGAGTAAAAAATGAACCTGTTTTTCTATAAATTGTCCATGTAGTCAAAATAAAATCATCTCTAGAATGATATTTATGATTTAAATATCATATATATCTAGTATATATGTGTCTATAATAGTCCATACCATTTGGAGATAAGAAATAAAATGCATCGTTCACAGAGACGGTAAGTCGTACGTACATATGGATGCTACTTTCATTTTTTTTCATATTTAAAGGAATGAAAACTAAATGATACATAGGTATATTATAATTCCTATATAATATCATATTTTATATATGTTACATATGTTCATAAACTCCATCATTTATACGTTCCATGTATGGAATGAATGAGTCATATCACTTTGAGGGGGCGGTAGTCTGCACTTTCTCAAATGAAATTATCATACTGGTGTTGTTATGTAATAAAAGAATAAGAATATAATAGAGAGTAGAGAATGAAAATAAATGAAATTAACTTGAGAGAAGACGTTACCTCTAAATAGGGTAACTTCTTTTGATTTGATATAGAAGGCATTCTCGAATTTCCTTCTACCCAAGGTAAGGATTCTATTAGTAAGGGAGGGATATTGGGAGCCTATTTGAGCAGAATTTGGATGAGCCAAGGGTCTTGAGAGGTGTGATTAAATGGGTAGAGGTGGTTGGATTTTATAAGAGGGAGGAAAAAAGACTTAGGAAGGTTTGATATACTAATTTATTATAAATTCAATTTTGATTAAAAATGATTCCAAATTTAGTTAGTTTGGAAAAAAGATGAATATAAGTCCAAATAAAACCATCAAGTAATAATTATACAGGTTTTCGATATTTTTTAATCCTTATCTTTTTTATTTTACACTTTTTTACTCTTACCATTTTATCAAGATTTAACACTTTGAGATTCAAAATAGTTACCAAAACAAAAAAAATGTCTAATAAAAGAGCCAATAATAACATTTTAGACTTATCATAACTATTTATAAGAATCTTAGTTTTTTAGGATTTAAAAATAATTTAATAAACTGTTTTATATTTTAATTTATGAATTATATAAATTTTGGCCACTTTTCATACTTGAATTTTTTAGAAATTCATAAAAACCAGATTCCTCAAACCAAAGGCATTAAATAAAATATAATATTTCAATTATCATCTATAAAACTCATGGATGGAATTAAATATAATCAAATTACATTTATTTATTATTTATAATATCATTTATTTGAATCCTTTATTAACGAAGCAATCACTGCATCATCATTGTGTCATAAATATTTTTTTTATTTAATGTCAAAAATTATAAATAAAATATCATGATGTAGGAAATATTTTTAGATTTATAGTAAATATTTATAGTCTAATAGATCAATTATATAACCCCATATAAAATTGTTTTAGTAAAATATACATGTTTATGTTATATATTTTTTACATTAAATTAATTCTCATAAAATGTCATTATCACTCCCAAGTGGATTCGTGGGGTCCCAAAATTGACCCAAGGATTCCAATGGTCATAAATATCTAATAAAATACTATTTATACATGTGTTAGGGTATTTTAATATTATTATACTATTATTTATTTACGCTTATTTACCAGATTCACCCTTTAACCATGGTAAAAATAATAATTACTAAAGTCACTATTCATAATGTCCAAAAATAAAAGGTTCCTATTTACACAATTTATACCTCATGATTACAAATATGGAATATATTTTTCTGAATTCAAAAAATAGTAGTTTTAGTAATTAATTTAAAATTAATTCCCATTCTCGAAACCAAAAAGTAGGTTCTTTAGAAGTAATAAATATCAAAAGAATGACATGTTTTTATGTCCTATTAAAATTTGAAATTAATTAAAGTAACCATTATTGAATTAAATAATAAAAAATAATCCAATTATACTATAAAACCAATTAAAAGGATAATTTAACTATATAAATAAATTATATGAAAATGCAATTTTGAATTAAAATGCAGTATTTTTTACGATTCATTAAAAATGAAATTTATCAGATTAATACCTAAATTTTATTCTAATTAAATTTTGATGCCCCGATTATATAAAAGAAGTTTATTTTTTTGAAATATAACATATAAAAGTGAGAAAAACTAGATTAAAAAATATTTCTCCATCAAAAGGCGACAAAACGACCTTTTAAAAATATTAGAGTATTTCATTCTTAAAATCAGATTCATTCTTATTTTAAGCCTCTAAAATTTATTGGATAAATATAAAAACATTTAAAAAACATGTGTAATCATAATGTATTTAGTAATTTTAAATCCCACCAATATAACGACTAGGAATTGACTACCATTTAAAATAATAATAATTTATTATTTTTAGGTATAACTCAAAGCTGTGTGTAATGTAAGATTTCAAAGAAACCTGTTGTTTCATTTTGAGTAATATATCAGAAAAAGCATACCCTTTAAAGTAAAATTAATATCTTATTCATAAATATTAATAGAATTGAAAAATTATTATTCTATAAATACCTGGGATCCAACAGTCATAGCATACCATTCATATATTAGAGGACATATTGAGGTCTTGTGTCCTAGATTTTGGTGGATCATGGGAAAATCACTTATCACTAGTTTATTTTTCATATAATATTATTTACCAAGTTACAATTTATATGGATCCATTTGAGGTTCTCTATATTAGACCATGTATATATCCATGTGTTGGTTAGAAGTTGGGGAATCAGAGATTTGAAGATGTGTCTCGTGAAAGAGACATCAAAACAGATTCAGTTGATTTGAAAGTTTATGGTAATGACTCAGAGTATACAATATTCATATGTGGATTGAATCCATATAACTCTTAAAATTATGGTGGGTGATCATGTGTTTCTTCGATTGCCTCCAAGGTTGGGGTACTATTAGATTCAGAAACAGGGCATGTTGGCACCTAGGTACATGGGTCCATTTGAGATTGTAGAGAGGAGAATAATGGTATCATAATCAATGGATCTTCCACAATGGTATAGTGATATGCATGATATGTTTCATGCATCACAGCTTCAGAAGTATCACTATGACCAATCTCATGTGATCTATGTTGAGGATGTTGAGGTTGAGGCTGATGCGTCCTTTGTGGAGCATTCGATTCATATTTTGGATCATAGTGAGAAATTATTGTGGGGAAAGAAAATGATGTTGGATTGAGTTTCATGGCCGAACGATAATTCTCAAAAAGAAACTTGGGAAAGGGAGTCATATATATGGGTCCAATGGCTGTAACTATTTTCTTTGGAAGCTTAGTTATTCTTGGAAGTGTGTCTCAAGGACGATCTATTATAATGTGGGAAGGTTGTAAGATCCTAGAATTTATGAAAGTATATCCCTATATAAATTTTGGTTTTAATCACTTTATTTTGGATAAATAAATCCTTACTAGGTGTGTGAAGAGGTTTAGGGGTGTTCTAGGAGCTCAGGACTAGAAATAAAGGGGAAACCGAGCTATTATGTACATGTTTTATGGTTTCTACATGGATAGTGAAAATATTGAAAGGGGGAAATCCAAACCACGCAACCTTGGATAAAGGGTTTTCACATGGTTAGAACACGGTTTGTAAAACCATGAATGCCTCCTCAATTAATCGTGTGTCTTAACCCTTCTTGGGTAGAGGCCAACATATGGTTGACTAACAGTTTGAAAAAACATGCAATCAAACCCTACACACCATTAAAAAGTAAAAAAATACAAAACTTTCCCTTTAGGATTTTATTTTATCACCCAATTTCATCACCATTTATCCTAATATCAACCCTAGTAAAAAAAAACTTCCCAAGCTTCTGAGGGATCATTATATTTTGATTTTAGGATGTTTGGAGCACCATTTGTTGGGAATCAAAGATCTAGGAGAGTCTATTATTTCTCCTGATTCTATTTTCCGAATTAGGGATTTTAGATTAATTATTTTTTTTTCTAAATCCCAAAAAACCTATTTTTCTAGTGTATCATAGGTTGGAGTTTCAATGGGGATTTTGAATCCACATCCAAGGCTAAGGTTAATGGTGAATTCATAGTAGGATTCGAAGTAGGTGGTCTACTTGTTATTTCCCATAGTCATTATATTGATTTTTTATTTCATGGTTGTGTATTTCCTTACTAATTATTGTGTGTTTAATATGAATTGCATTATTTGGTAAAAATGGTTTTCTAAATAGAGATTTGAATCCCTCATGACCCATTTAGTGTGTTTATTTTGACTATACAAATTTAGGGCCACCCATGGGGAGTGACAATGATTATGAACATATAGAATAGTAATTATATGCCTGAAAATGATTTTTGTTATGGTATATATGATGAAAAATGCATTGGTACGTTAGATTGAATTAAAATGGGAATTTTAATAGTTGTTTCTAGATTTTAGTAATGATATAAGGGATTATTTTTCTTAACATGAATGGAGTTAGTTGTAATAAATGAAATTTTGAGAAGTGATTTATGAGATGTACTTGATTTCATAAGATGGTTAATGAATATGAAATGATGAATGTGTTTAATGGGTAAATGATTGTGAATTTATAAGTGTTAAAAATATGTTATGAGTTGTAGTGGAATCTCATAAATGGGCTAATGCCTAAAAATTGAAAATTGGTTAATCGAGATTGGCTTAGTAAATGGTAATTGTGTTAGTGGGTTAAGGAATAACAATGATTTATGTGTTAAATGAAATGTGAAATGTGATTGTTATGTGTAATGGAGTATGATAAGTTTGTGATTTTGTCTGTGTGGTAAATGGATAAATAATCTTGTGCGCATGGCTTGGTTGTTGGGGGGTATTAGACCTGACGATATATGCCCATAAGTTGGGTTATACTAAGGCTCTAAACCCCACCCCATAATGAATGGGTTATATAATGGGACTGAGACTCTATAAGTCTAAAAATTTCATTTGATGAAACTACATGGACCAAGGTTACAAGGTAAGTGTGATGTATTTGATTATAAAAGGTGGGATCACAATGAGATAAAGAACATGATTTATTCCCCTTATGCATGATAATTGACCATCTTAGGCCATTTTGAAAATAATATAAATGCCTTACCCATAGAACATGAGATGGAAATGAATGCTGTAATTAAGATATATAAGTGATTAAAATGGAATAGTAAAGAAAGTGGACTATGTAACTAGTTATACCTAATGGAAACTAAGTGTCTTTTCTATTTTATTTTTCATTTATTTAATACCTACATGTACTATCTGTTATACTAGATATTTTGTAGACATTTTTGGTGGTGACCTATTGATTTGTAATCACACCCTACTCAGGCCTCCTTTGGGTACTCAATAATATTTTATGGTTGTAGGTCAGGATAAGGGAAAATTCCATTTAATAGAGAGTTTAGTAGGGTTTGGGATGTGTATGTATTAGGACACATACTAGTATTTGGGATCCATTTTTGGGATTCAATGGTTTATATTTTTTTTGTTTTCTTTACTTTTGGTAGTATTAGGAGGAGATGTAACATTTACTATTGGTTATGTTTTGTTCCCAATTTGGGAAATGGTTGGAAATGCTTTCTTATGATCTATTGTTAATTATTTCATTTACTTCATATGTTATCTACTATATATTAATATTATAAATAGGTTATATTCTTTACATATGATTAATTAGACCCTTGAAACTATTTATCAACCTCTAAAATATGGGGAAGTGTGGTTGAGGTCATGCAGTGACCCAGTTCGGGGCACTGGTTTAGTGTCTTCCAGGAAGGGGATGTTACAATATCCATAGAAAAATGAAAATAAATAGATCACATTAATTAACTTAACTAAATTTAGTGGGATGGAATGCATAATTTTGGATGTCTTGATCTTAATTTTAAGGCCTCATTCAATAAATCTTTATTTCTATCAAGGCCATAGAAAAGACATCATTCTTTTAATCAAGAATGCAATTAATAAATCTTTGTAAATTGGGAAGGCATGCACCAAATATGCAAGCATGTTTGTCTTCGAATACATACCAATGCATCAAGAGATATATGCTGTTATGAACCACCCATTACTTGTTTATGTCCAACGTATTCATCACATGAGATAATATGTAAAAAATACATAACCAACATTTCCCATAAGAATCTGTATTGGATTAACAATATAAAAAACACATATAGTTTTCCACATGTTAATTAAATGGATAACATAACCATAAAAAGTATGAAAAAATATGGTGTATTATTAAATAATGCATAGTCAAATTTTCTCAGTAATCAATAAACATCAATACCAGAATAACAAATATACAGATTTTCAATAGTTACACAATCAATAAATGGAATAAAATTATATGTTATAATCCCTTAAAATAAAAAAGTATAGTGTGATGGGAATATGATTAAGTTTATAATTTAACCAATCAATCGATGCATGGAATCTATGTTAACACCCTTCAATAAAATAAATAAAAAACAAGGTATTCACATAGTAAAGGCATTGTAAGAAACGTTATTCCTATTCATGGTGGATGGTTAGTCAAGAACAAGGAAGTGGAAGATCATATATTTGATAGAAATAAAAATTTAAATATAAATCGAGAGAAATAAGGTGTATGGTTACAAAATTAAATATTCTTAGTGTAATAAAAGAAACTTATAAGGATGTTGACATAGATTAAAAACATCCTTGCAATAGAATGTTTCGAACGATATCACACAAGAAAGGATAAAGAATAAAATTGTTTAACAATAAATATTCAATATAAAAAATTATGAATATATATATATATAATTATTATAGAATAAATCATGTAACATAAATCCCATGAGTATAAATACTTCTTAATATAATAATGAAAAATGGAGTTGAAAACTCAAAATTTATTTTAGAAAACATTTTAAACATTTACATAAAATACATACGTGTTGCTTTCAAAATTATTTTTTGAAAAGCTGAACTGAAAGGTTTTGACAAAATTTACTTTGAAAATTAAACCCCAATAATGTATCTTTTAAAATTAAATAATTTTTTCTATAGTAAATTGATAGTCAAAGATAAAACATATAATTATAAAAGGAACCCTTTTAATACATTGAAATTACTTTTATTAAAAACACACATTGTAGAAAGAGTAAAAAAACTTCATTAAATTGAAACATAATTTTTTATAATTTTTATTAGAAAATACCCTATAATAAAATTATAGGGTGGGATAACCCAAGCATGAAATAAAAAAGTTCTATATGAAACATTATAACTCAAGGAAAAAGTGATTAGTGTTTTCAATATCTCTTACGGGAAACATACTCAATGAATAATGAAATATTTAAAAATGGTTTGTTGTTTTAAAAATGTAAACCATGAGATAATATCACATAATATAATCAATTTTTATAATATTACAACTTCTATGAAATAATTTTAAGATAATGATTATAGCTCAATGAATAAAAATTATATTTGTATAAAATATTAAGACTTTGGTAACACTTGAGTCAAAAAACATTTGATGAAAAGAAATGCATTTGGATTAGTATATCCTTATAATTTTAAGGAAATGATGTATATAAAATTCATGTGATAATAAATCAATATAAAAAATACAAAGGAAACATGGTGCATAACATATAACATTTCTCTAGGAACCATAATTGAGACTAAGAAAACCCTTACATTAATTCCTATACATTCGAAATATATTGTAACCTCCCATATTAGAAAATAAATATATTAATCACCTATTTAAGAAACTTATTCAAAAATATATATTTTTATGAACTTAATTTTTAATAATTATTTATATGTATATTAGTTAGTTTTAATATATTTTCGATATCGGGTGTGAGTAATATTGACTGTTTTAAAATAGTTTGATAACAACAGTATTGTTATTCATTATTATAACAAATTTAATCATTCAAAGACAATAAAAAAAAATTTAATAGACTAGTTATAATTATTTGTTATGTTATAATTTTTTTCCATTAGATTTTTGGTTACAATATTAAAAGTTGAAATCAGAGATGAACATGTTTTATTGTTTTTAAGAAACAAACATTTTTATATTAACTAATGAGTTTAATATTAATGTTAAAATCCCATAACTTAAAAAATAATTATTTACATATTTATATCATATATTTAAATAACTTATTTTCCCATATACATCCAAGAGATAAATTTATAGCATTGTTCAAGTAGGTGGTTAAAGAGATGCAAACAAGAACATACCATAATTAAGGGATTATAATGAAATGATTTAGCTGTAATATCACTATAAAGGATATATAATGACCATATTTAGTTTTTATTAATGTATTATATCATAATTGTATATAATCATAAGAATAATTTGACCCATATGATGTTATTTCAATGTAAAAAGAAATCATTTTTCAATTCATAGAATACTCTTTTGGATGATTGAATTTACCACGATTTTTTATTTCTTGTATTGTGAATAGGTTGTAAAATTTTACTCTATAGAACCTCATTAATTTTAAAAAAATTATATTTATCCATAAAAACCATTTTATTGACCATCCTTGTAAGGCATTGAAAAAAAGAAACATGTGAATCAATATTTCCTTGTAGGAGGTAGTTCACACTTACACAAGGTTTATGATTTAATTTTATAAATAAAAATAAAAATTTAATGTATTTTTAATCATTTAGTAATATAAAATTTGTTATAAATGAAATAATTATTAAATAAATCCCATATCAGGAACATACTTGTTTGGTGGTTATGGAAAATGAATCATGATACTTTATGAAGGCAGTAATCAACACACACACACAAACAAACTTTATATTTTCCTTGTGGGAATATGGGAAATGTTTTTAATAGTGAGTCTATTATCATAATAACATTAATTATATTACCAATTAGGATGTCAACATATATAAATGAAAAAATTATAATTTTAAAGGTAATATATAATGAAAATCATTTAAGTATAAAGGATTACTCATCTTTAGCATTTTTAGATTTCCTTAGAGGATCTCTTGGAATTGGAATGATTAAGATGAAATATTGTGAAGAAAACCAAATGTAATAAATATTGGATTAAATTTTAATGATATAGTTCTAGGTTTCTATAGGAAACCAAATTTTATGCCTGGTATTGAAAGGGTGGTGATAATTTCCTTTTATAAGTGAAAAGGGAAGACATTTTTTTAAATACCCACAATTTTTTACAAATGGGATGTCACTCTTAAGGGAAGTGGCTTTAAAATTGAGAAATAATGGGGTGGAGAAGATATAATTTTGATGAATCCTCGAAAATTAATTTTCAAACTTGTAAAAAATATTTTTTCAACTCTTTACCATTATATTTTCCACTTTTACCATTTTTTCATTTTCCACAGTAACTTGTTTTTACCGTTGTAATTTATCCATTATGTATAAAAATAAAATGGAATTTTTTATATAATTTAAAAATAATTATTCAAAATTTGAATTAAATTTAGTAATTTTAAATATATCAAAGTGATATATGATTATTTTTTGTTTGTAAATATATAATACATTATAACAGTTTTAATGAAAATGTGAATTAAGTTTTAAAATATAAAATATTGTTTTATAAATAATAAATAATAAATTATACTGTATAATATAAATTTAAAAACATATATATTTTTTCAAGGTAAAGTAATTTTTTTGTTTTAGTTCATTCTAACATCTTAGAGATTCCATAAAACTCATGGTTTAAAAAAAATAGTATTTTCACTATTCATAAAAAAAATTCTTTTATAAAAATATAAAACAATAGTCTTAATATATTATTGATGTCACATCCCAATCTGGGTGACACATGCTGGTGCCCTGATATGGTTGGTTACATGACCTCAGGCAGACCTCCCTGTATGGAAGATACTTCCAACTAGTAGTAAGGGACAAATATATAACATTGGGAGACTATAACCTATTTATAAAAGAAGAAAAATAGAGGAAATAAATAAAAATGAAAAAAATGATATAACCAGTAAATAAGATCACACGATAATAAATAAAAAATAATATCACACAAAAAAACAAAATAGGAAAACAATATCTAAACTAAAGTTGAATATTTTTCATGTCAAATATCTGTGAAGTGTCAATATGAAAAACCCAAGATAAAGACAAACTAAAAGATCCCAATCAGGTCCCAGCATCATGTTTGGTTCCCTCATCCATGATACATCCCAATACATCCATCTATCATAGGGATCTTTCCCTAATCCTATAAATAAAATATGAAGTCTATTTGGGTATCGTTCAGGCATATCAACTAGGATGTGAATACAAGTCCATAGGCCACCACCAATGACATATAAAAAAATATATAGTCTATAATAGTGTATGGTGTTTTATAAAGAAAAAATTAAAATAAAGTAAAAATTTATCACATTTCATTATTATTTAATTAACCACATAAATTACCCTAGTTCACTATGACACCTGAACCATTAATACCGTTATTTGGCTCGTGATGGAGTCTGAACCATATCACATAGTGAACTACAATTCATTTCAACATGGCATTTTATCAATAATTTAATTCATATTCAAATCATTTGTAGTTGGAACCATAGCCCATTGTCTAAATTATGGGCCTAGAACATATTGTCTAGTACCCAGAGAGTATTTGGAGAATCAATCCTTGTATCACACCTCATTGTTATCACATAAGGGTTTTTGAAGCATTAGTTCATGTCCCACACTTATAGTTATCACGTATGGGCTTTTGAAGCATTAATACTTGTCCAACACATATTATCACATATATAAAAAATATCAAAAATACTACATATTTCATATACATCATAGTTAAGCACCATTAACCTTCTTATCAAATATTATCATCAATGTGTCAAATTTATATTATCAATTCAATCACGGTTCTTCACTTTAATCACATGGAATAATAAGAATAATTCAACATTAAACCATTTATCAACATTTAATCATATAAACCTTTAACCCTTTAAGGTCAATACAACCATAAATTCATTCCCATTAATCAATCAATTCACATTAATCAATCAATTCAACATCTAAATACACCCAATCGTATAATCAAAATTTAAACCAATTTTATAATCACACCATTCCATAAATTCCATGATTCCATTGATTAATTAACCATTAATTAGTCTAATTAAGGAAGTGATTTCCAACAGTGGAAACTCCACACAATTACATACTCATAATTAAAATAAAGAAAATGTGAATTTACATTTATACCACCTACCTCAACATCATTGATGGTTGTTCTCCTAATAAAAAATCTCCAAATTGAAGCAAAATGAGCAATTTCACAACTAAGAATGAGATATAGAACTAAAACCTAGATCAAGATCAACTGGAATAATATACATGGAAACCTAGTTCTTAGACATCTACAATGGAGGATAAAAAGTTCTTCTTCATCTGAAAAGAGTGGTAGGAGAGAGTGAAATGAAAAGGGCAATATATTACATGCTAGAAGTGGTTAAGATCTATGAATTGGATATTTTATTCATCAAGAATAGATTTTTAGAGGCCTAATTTTTTTTTGGGAGATCCCAAATGTGGAAGGAAAATATTAGGTCTAATATAGGTAAAATTGGGGTTGATAAAGAGGGGTTTATGATTTTTAGGAGAATTATTCAGTGAATTAAAACACGCATGCACAATTACTTGGACTAGGGTGAACAATTTTCCAACTTGTGTGCCCTAACCACCCACCTCTTCTAATGGTCACACATTTACTACTAAGAGGTAGAAAAATTTTAAAAACCATGTACCAATCATAAATTTCCTCTTTATTTTGTAATGCATCATTTTATGGGGCATAGAACATGATTTGAGAAAACTGCACATCATCCATGCACTGCGTAACCCCCCCAAACATCCAGAATTATAATATTTCACCAGAAACATCCCCAAAGTAAAACCCAACCATGTTATTCTCAAAAAAATGGTAAAAGAGTACCTAAAAACAAGCATGAGAAATATACAAATAGGTATAGATCTTTCAATATCCCCACCTTATAAGAGATCATCCTCGAGCTGTACTCCCAAGAATCTCTAAGATTCTGCAGTAAAATTATTAGGCCATTGATCTGACATACCTACTTCAATATTTCATATTTCCTCTTGAATATATAAATATTTACATTGTACATGAACTATCATCATAGTCTTTCACCACAACACTTTATCACTATGACCCAAAACACATATCAGATGTTCCTAAAAGGATACACCCGTCTTGATCTCAACATCATCCACATCAATCACATGAGAAGGTTCGGGGTGATACTACCAATGTCGTGACATGTGAAAAACATCATGAATATCACTATACCTCTATAGAAGATCCAATTGGCATGCTAGTTACCTGATTCTATCCACAACTTCAAAAACCTCGACAAACCAGTTCACCAACTTACCTTGCCTATGAATCCTACGGTGACCCAATCTAAGCGACACCTAGAGGAACACACGATCACCCACTATAAACTCTAGGGGTATTAAAAGTTTACCTGAATATGAATTTTATATACTTTGAGCCACATAAATGTGAGTCTAAATCATCTGAACCTGCTTTGACATAACCTACACAAGACTTAGTCAAAATAGATATGGTTCACCTACCACCATCCAGTATAGAGGTGATCTGCAAATCCTTCCATAAATAGCCTCATATGGTGCCATCTAAATAGTTTGTAGATTGTTGTTGTTATAAGTGAACTCCATAAGGTCCTGATAATTCTCCCAAGACCCATCAAATTCAATAATTCATTCTTATAACATATTCTCATGTATATATATTATACATTCTGACTTCCCTTCTATCTGTGGGTGGAAATCCATACTCATTAGTTCATGTGTACCAATGTGTGCTCTTTCCACGAAGTACCATGTTCACTTCCTCGACTGCCACGACCAATAGAAATCCAACTACCAAACAAATATGAGGTATAAAAACCCCTTCTAGTACTCATATTCTACCTAGATCCTCCATCACTACCCATTTGTCACGGGTTCATGTATAACCATTGTAGATTCCCCATCCTTCTACAACCTTAGCACTCTATCGGTGGTCGGGGGAACTATCTATAAATGTGACTTGGCCTACCGCACTGGTGTGATTTTAATTTCTATCTACATGGTTATAATTCTTGAAGTGATACTTCCTACTCTTGAATGACATACCTCCTAATAATCCATTAGAAACCACCTATCCTCTACTTGAATCTTCTTTTAGGTTCCCCTATATTATGATAAATTTATTCACCACTTTTGAAAACTTATTCAGTCTAAAGACATTAACCATTGAATTTATCTCATATTTATGTCCATCCTAAAATTTTTCACCATAGTAGCCTCAAATCCTACCAATGCCGGTACAAAGTGCTACAAATTAGTAAATCAAATAGTATAGTTCATCACAAAAATAATCCCTTGGGTAAACCTTATAATCTATTCTAACCTCTCTTGCCCGAGCATCTCATGTAAAAGTACTCCAAGAACTTATCTTGGAAGTCCTACCATACCCTATTATATATCTATCCGTCCTGAGTCTGAATATCCCAAAAACACTTAGCTTAAATGAGTAACATAGAAGCATCGAGTTTGACTCTCTTATCTCAAGGATTCTATAGTTTTTTAAGAATCATCTAGACAGAATCATTACAGAACTCAGCTTCCTCAAGTCCACCATCTCTATTAAAAGTTAGATCTTGATAAAACTAGAACACCTGTGTCAAGTCAGATATGTTCCGAACAACCCTCCATGGGTATCATTACAGAAAGTACATTAATTGAGAAAATTTATCATGGAACTACTCTCTAGATTCCTCTATCATAACTATCAGAGCTGCTAGTTCCACTGTAAGAGGATCATTCCTTTCTGTATCCTCATGTATTCCTATTAACTAGAGTCATCATAGAGGAATATCTCTACAATTTCAAACACAAATATTGATTTACATTACACAAAATATTAAAAAACATACTTTAGAGTGATTCAAAAAAATCTATAACATGTTATTACTACAAACACCACCACATGGTCAGAACCAAGGTGGTAACACTACCCTCAACCACCCCTTATATAGGTTATGGATAACTTAGGTTTAACACTTAAAAATTTAAAATTTATCATTAGAGACCAATTTATCCACTTGAAAGTACCAAATTTTTAATAATTTAGAATTTCCAATTTCATATCAGGAACCTTGTTCATTTAAATTACACAATAAAGAAAAGAATTTTTCATTTAATCCACTCACCCATAACCTGATTTTTCATGCATGCCTAAAATTACTCATGTCACAATAAATCATGAATGCCTATAATGATGAATGTATAAACAAATCTCATTACTTACCAGGACATGAGTAAAATCTCATAAAATTAAAATAACATGACACAACAAGTGAATCACCCAAAGAGAAATAGTATTCAACTGTAACAAAAACACAAATAATAACAATACCACCCTTGGTACTCAGTTTTACCCTTGTATATGGGTTAGCTACTCACATGGATGAGATCTTGACAAAGTCACAATTCATCCTAATCTCCAATATACCTTTCATAAATAGTAAAATAAATAAAAATAAAAAAATGGTGGACTTTGATACCAATTTGTAACATCTTGAACTGAGTGCCACCTTCTAGTTCCATAATCTAGTTCGTTATATAACCTTGAGAATGACTCCATTTATTAAAGTTGTTAGGGACTACTATAAAGGGTCTAATATATTACATGGAGATACTATACCATCTTTATCAAATCAGAATAAGAATATAAATAAACAAACAATGAACAAATGACATTACTAATAACCAAAATCAAACCATAATCAATAGAGAATAATATTACATGATAAACCAAATTATAGAAAAAATATCCATACTAAAGTAGTAGATGTGAAATTCCATATATGTGTCAAGTGTAAATATGAAAACCTAAAGTAAAGACACGTTGAAAACTCCCAAGAAGGTCCCAACATCATGTATGGTTCCCTCATACATTATCTATCCCAAATCATCCATATAACATAGGGATCCTGACATTATCCTATCTTGAAATCATAAATTCTATTTGGGTACCATTCACGAAGCCCGAGTAAGGTGTGAGTACAACTCAGTAGGCCACCACCAATGGTTTCTTAATCAATATCTAGCTTATAATAGTGTATGCAGTTGTATAAAGAATAAAGTACTATAATGTAAATAGTTATCACATTTCGTTATTATTTAGTTAACAACATAAATTACCCAGGTTCACGAAGACACCAAAACCATCAATATATTATTTGATCGGTGCTGATGTTTGAACCATATCACATAGGGACTAACAACTCATTATAACATGGGGTTTTTTCAATCATCTAATTCCAATTCATATCATGACTACTTGGAACCATAGTCTAATGCCAACATTTTAGGCCTAGAACATCATGTATTTCACCCCATGATTATTTGAATTATCAAAACCTATCTCACACATCATTGTTATAACATATGGGATTTGGAAGCATTAGTATGTGTCCCACACTAATTTTTATCACATATCATCTTTTGAAGCATTAATACATATTAGAAAAAAGTTATCACATAAATAATAATTTCAAATATATCATATATTTCACATATATCAAGGTGAATGTAGAACCCCAACCCAATTAGCCACTCAAAAAATACTTTGAGTCGAGTAAAACTGGGCCTTAAGAACGCCACCCCATAAAACAAATAATGCTGACAAGCAATGAGAGTGTAGAGAGTTGAAAGTGAGGATACTATTCCTTCTAGTGATGATATAATAATGGTCTATGTATACGTAATATGAAGTGGAAAATAAAGACCAACATATATTGGACCATTAACTGCCCATGGTGGATGCACAATAGATAGCATTAGAAATAATAATAATAATCTAAATACCATTTTCAGAATTAAGCATCACAACATACCATTTGAAGCTGTTGGAACAAAGCATTCATACATGATATTTCATAAATATCAATAGGTTGAAGGGTCTCCAATGATTGACCTCAGTATGTACATATAATAGAATTTTGATAAAAAAATAGAACAAAAAGGAAACTCCATATAAGGAAAAACCAATGGCCCATTTCCTTCCATCAAATTATAAACATCCCAATAGTAAGTTTCATCTCTTGAGCCCAAACCTTTACCTAAAAAAACATTAAATTTTACACGCTTCTCAAGAGGCCCATGTAGTGTGTGAGAGAGAATCTCAGTAGGCCGCCACAAATATATTCCTATGTGACATTTTCAATTTATCAGATGTAAAATGAAATAAATAAATATAAATTCACATTATATATTCATAATAATAACATGCTATCTTTATGCTCAACAACAAAAAGGAAGCGATATCCTTATTTGGTCAATGAATGTATACCATAGTGGAGGAGATACTTAGACTAAGCCCAAGAAACCCCCTAATGTAAATTATCCCAGGTGATCACCTTAGGTTCTAATTCTAATAAAATCACCAAAAAACTCATTCCAATGGCACCTCATGTCTTATAAAACCATCATTCTGAAGGAACACCCAAATAAGTACGTGGTCCCTCAGTCCTCATCTCATAAGTGACTACATCATCTCAAATCCCAATGTCTGAGACACAAAGATATGTGTACTCTAAATGATATCACCATCAGATCAACACATGACATCATAAGGAATGGAAATGTATGTCCTCTCAAGTTTGTCTCGGCCTAATGTCCTCAAGTACAACGAGCCTCACCCCCAACCGATAGTCTCAAAACTATCAATTGATGTATCCTCACCATCCCTATGGATTTATATATTAATATCTTCTAACTATTTACCTAATATGAAACTAGTAGAGTCCTCTTCCCACATAAGAGGTCCATACCACCTCATCATCTAGGTCCTACTATGTGAAAGAGACTCCAAATTGAACAATGGCCAATATAGGTGAACAAAAATCACTAAAATAATAACCAAAGCCACAAAATACTGATACCTCATGCCCATGTGATGAAGTCTCTCATCTGATGGTCAACACTATCCAATATAACACGAGCCTCACCCATAGCGTAATGACATCTCCACATCATCCGATGACCAAGTCTCTAAACCTGTGATCAATATCACCCAAATTCTTTATGCCAAGCCAAACTTGATGATTATATCACCTCAAATCAGATGGAAAATTCCATATCAATCCTATGTCAATGCCCATAACATTCACATTTAACTCCCAATATGTTTATATATATATATTTAAATTAAAATTAAATAAGGAAAGAGTGATCGCCTCAAATTCCCAAGGTCCAAAGCCACTCTCACAGCTCAAACCATTTGTTTACTTGAGGATCATTCCCATAGGTTCCTCCAATGATTAATTTAATTAATTCAAGAAAAACCGATAATTAAAAAGGGTCTCAGTTTTTCAACTTAAAAAAGTTATAAAATACACATTCCCAAAACAAATGCAAAATTGATAAAAATATGAGAACCAAATATCTCGTGTTATTAGTCATCCAGTCATCTGATCTTACCCTCTAACTCAGACCGATTTGGAAGCAATCAGTGTTTTTGATAAATAACCTAAAAATAGGGTAAAATGGGTCACATAGATCTATCACTCCATGAGGAAAGATAAAATAAGAATATAGGTAATAGGATCCAAGGGATTTCCAATATGGATACAATTCCACATACAAATAAAGAAACAGAGCTCTAATGAGGGACTTAGCTCCACTCTTCTAGAGGAGGAAAAGAGGGAGGATCTCACTCCTATTTATTTAAAGAGTATAAAGGAGGTAAAAAAATATAAAAGGGTAGAAGTAAAAAATGCTAAAATTTCCACTTTAATGGGCAATACAGTTAACTCTCACGGTTTGGCTAACCGTACACAACCCGTACAATAGCCCCAAAGAAAAGCTATTGCTCGCACGATTATCCTACATGGTTTTCCAAATCCTGTAGAAATAGTGTGAATAAACTCTTATAGAAACTATAGATGTTTTTCATGACCATTCCCCCTACTGAATGGTTTGTAAAAACATGTACATATCACGCAAAGGGCCGCACAATTACGCCTTTGGAGGACTCATTAATTTTTCAAACCATACAACTTAGTCTGTGAACCCTCAAATGTTTGGGTTTTTGGATTTTGATGCCCCCTAAACCCAAAGAAAAACCCAATACACTTTCTAAGAATTAATAATAATCCAAACTCAATGCCCAGATCAAAGGAAATATTGGAATTAAATTCTGTTGATTGATAAAAGATATAGTCTACCCACCAAACTTAGAAAATTAAAAACGGTCGAGGAATTAGAGCTGCTCCAAAAAACTAGAACATTACTATATCCATAAATTTTCATAGATCTTATTCAATATATATAGAAAAACTCATGGATGGTATCAAACATACACATATCATTAAAATTAACCCACACCACCCCTCTCAAAAGGGCACAATTCAACTACCTCAAGGCACTCCCCACCGTTGGAGTTACCTACCCTCATCACATCCCGACCAAAAACTAAAATAAAACTAATGGTCCGTCGACCATACCTAGACTTATAAGTCATCCTATAATGCATCTTGACTCATGAACCTCATTAGGTTATCCTTTGTAATATTCGACACCAATCATGTCCTGAATCTCAGCAGATATCCGCCTCGTGTCCATGTCACACATGACACCTATGAGGCCCCTCATATCATCAAATGATCAAATCAGTCCTAGTTCCTCACAACTCAATAAGTATTACATCACACTAATTTTCATATTACTACACACCTCAAATAATTCAACAACGAATTGATTCCCAGATGTAACCACACCTCATACATTCTACACATCAAACGATGCTCATAAAAGATCTCAGTTCCACAAACCTCATACATACATATACATAATGAATCAGAATCAAATCCAAAAAACTAAATAGTGTTTGGTTAGTCCATAGATACATCCCATTCACCTCAAGAACCCAAAATATACATGCCTACACAAGGTCCATGCCACAAATGAAACAAAATGAAACACGAATACGCCCACGATGTAACTCTAATCATAACTGACTCGCTAGGATGATCTGGACATGAAAGATCTATGGAATGTGCCCAACACGAAGCCTTACTTATTAAATCCTTTACACCCCATGGCACTACACCAATTACTAGCCACTAACACCACTTTTGGGTCTCACTGTCTCTGTGATGACCTCCGCTTACTCTAGACTCCCGAATACCAGCTCTTGGTACAACAATTGGTCTAACCTCAGAACCTTGAGTCTTATTTGGTCTCTAGGTGCTGGATATCTGAGAAGGATTCCTATATAAACTATCATGATACCCAACCTTCCCACATGCTTGGAACTCTTGTGGTGCTATATTGTACTGAGTTCCCACATGACCCAGTTTCCCGGAATGGAATAACACCGTCGACGAGCCACTTTGAGGTGGTATACATAAGCCCTTAGCCTGACTTACCTATTCGAACTCCTCTCAACCTCACTTACTACTACTAGAAGCATCACCACTATAATCACTTAAAAAATCCACCCATCTTAGGTATGACCGGTATGTCAAGTTTCCCTCTCCTATGAGTTCTTGATTTTCCGTCTCTAAAAATGAGGCCATCCAAAAGATGTTTACCCGCACCCAAATGGTGCGACGTAAACTGTCCTCTAAATTAATTTAACTTGAGGTGTTTTCTTCCACAAAACTTGGTGAGAATAGAGAAATATAAGTTTATTATCCTATATATTCCATAGAGAACATGTCTTCCTACTATAGGCAAAAGAAATCCTGATCTCTCTCTTCCCTTATCATCTCTGGGAAGTAGTTCTCAAAGAACTTGTCCTGAAAATACTTATAAGATATCCACTTATGTATATATTTTTGAACCTTTATGTCCCACTAATGATTTTACAATACTCTGAGCATGTATGTAGCTAGCTTCACCCTCTGCCCTAGAGGCATCTCAAGATGATCAAAGATCATCTACATTGACTTGATCCAATTTTCAAATATCTAGGGACCACCCTCACCCAAATACAATATTGGGTTATTTGAATTTAACTCCCACGTAAAATACTTAATGGATGGATTTGATCCCTGATCACCCCTATAAATACCCTATATGACACATTTCAGACTCACACTAAGTTCCTCGTCAAGACACGACCCAAAAGCTTCCAAATCTAGTGGATGAACCACTTGCATTTGATATTATAATTGAGACTTTACCTAAGGCTCATGATCTTCCTAAACCTTCAGGTCCTCATCCTAACCCTCCAGGGTATCAAACTATCTATTCTCCAATGACACCACATCACAACTCTCTTGATGCTCCATTAGATCCCGTCTAGGTAACATCCTGATGAATACCAATACCATGGTCAAGAAACCCATATAACATATATATATAATGAATATATTGGAATTAGTAATAGGTAACACAATATCACAACCCTTACCCTTCCCCATCACAATAATTTCTCTTGACATCCAACTTATTGGCCCCTTAATTACCCATATCATAGCCATGTATCACAAATTCCTCATGCCATGCTCAACCTGATGAACCATGTCACCTCAATCTGATGACCTCATCACCCAGACTAGTGATCAACACTACTACATAGAAATCATAATTTCCTTATCTTACAAGATTTAGGCCCAAATACCCATATATATATATATTACATGTCACAATAAATTTAACACGAAACACACATATATAAAACATCCTTTGTGCCTTGCCAAAAAGCATAACAATCATCCCCTAACATAGTTGGAAAGGTTCCAAAAATCCTCCATTTCCATAGAAATCCTATGGATAGATGTCATAATAGATAAAAATTTATATCTAAGTGAACCACTTGAGGTGGAAGTCATATCATATATAAAATGATAAAAGCAAAACACCAATTCAAACCCATAGAAACTTGGTTCCTCCCCTGTGTATGGGGCTGTAGACACCCCAACATGAGTTATAAACCAAGGTATGAAAACATCCCAATCTCTTGTGTACCATTTACCATATTTTAAGACTCAAAAATAAGAAAAATAAACTACTTTGATACCATTTTTATCTCTCCCACCCAATTATCCACTCAAACTGTGCTTCAGGCCAAGTACCACTAGGTCTTAAGCATGCCTCCCTATATGCCAAAGGTTTTAATATAAAAGCAAGGGTATAAGGACATTATAGTGGGTAGAATATAACTTATTGTGATGATATAATAATGGTATAATTATATATAATATGCATAAGGGAATAATGACCAAAACACACTAGATTGGTAACCCGCCAATAGAGGAAGCACAATAGCCAACATAAGCAATAATAATAACAAGATCAATACCATTTGTACAATTAAAAATAAAAAAAAAAACCTTTTATAGCTACCAAAACAAAGCATGTATACACAATAGGTCATACATATAACTAGGTATAAGGGTCTCCAATGGCCGACCTTAGTACATACATATAATTATATGATGATACAAAAAGAGAAAAAAAGGAAACTCCAACTTAGGTAAGAACCAATGGTCCTCTGACTTCCATCCCATTCTAAATATCCCAAAATTGTGGTCTATCTTCTAAGCCTAATCATGTACCTGAATGTAAATACATAAATACTACATGATCTCCAAGGGCCCATGTAGGCTATCTGAAAGAATCTCAGTAGGCCACGACCAACATCTACCTATTTGAAATCTATGATTTTGTAGGTTTATACCAAAATAAATAAATAGAACAACGTATCATACATGAATAATAATAACCCACTTCCCTTGTGCTTAGAAACCACAAGGGAGAGATAACCTTATTCAGACAACATCAGTATACCGTAGTAGAGAGGACATATATCCTAAGAACAAGGCATCACCTGATGTAAATCATCCCAGGTGAACCCTCAGGTTACAACTATAATAAAATAATATGGTGCCTAGTGACAACCAACACATCATGTCCTATAAAATTTGACACCATGAAGGCATGCCCACACAAGTAATTCGTTCTTTAGACCTCAGGTCAGAAACACCTCCATTAGCTCGAAGCCCGACATCTGAGGCACATAAATATCTATCCTCCAAATAATATCACAACTGGATCAATAGTTAACTTATCAAGGAATGATGATTTTTTTCCTCCCAAGTATGTCATGGATCAATGGCCTCAAGTACAATGAGCCTCATCCCCCAACCGATAGAATCAACATTATCAACTGATGGATCTTCACTATACCTATGAATTTATATGACAAGAACCTATAAAAATTTCCATAAGACACAACAAATAGAGGACTCAACCCACAATAGTGTTCAATACCACCTCATATTCTGAGTTCTACTGTGTTTACATGAATCCAAATAAAGCGTTATCTAATATAGGTGAGTGGATCAAAAATAAGAATCTAATCCACACCATTCAAGAACCTCGTTCCCTTACGACCACATCGCTCATTCGATGGTCCACACTATCAAATATCATACGAGCCTCAACCATAGAATGATGACATAATCACCTCATCTGAAGACTAAGTATTCTCTACCACTGTTCAACATAACCCAAATTAATCAATACAAGCCTATCCTGATGATCATATCTCCTCAAATCAGTTAGATAATTCCATATAAATCCTCGAGAAGTGGCCATCACATCCCTATTGAACTCAAAAGAAATTAATATATATACAATTAAATTTAAATTAAACAAGGAAAGCATGTCAGCCTAATCTATAAAAGGTTTCATGCCACTCACACTTATTAAACCGTTTGTAGACTTGATGAGTATTCCCCTAGGAATCTACAATGAAAAATTTAATTAATTTTAGGAAAACCAATAATAAAAAATGATCCCACTTAGTCAACATAACACAATTCTCAAATATTAACCCCAAAAATAACTGTAAAACCACCGAGAAAGATGATCACCACCTACCTCATGTTGATATATGTCCACTCATCCGATCATAGCCTCTAACTCAGAACAATTTTGATGAAATTGGTACTTTTTATGAATTCCATGAAAATAGGGTAAAATGGATCACATGGATTTAGTTCTCTATGAAGAGATACCATATAGTAATATAAGTAAGAGGACTTAAGGGTTGACTGATATTGATCCACCACCATAGTTGGATCAATAAATGTAGCTCGGATGAGGTAGTTGGTTCCACACCTAGAGGAGGAGGAAAGGAGAGAGGAACTCCCAGTTGTGTGCGATTGAAGGAATAAAAATGAGGAGGGAAAAAATAAAAATGGGTAGGAAGTAAAAAATGATAATCTCACCTCTTTAATGGTACATAGGGTTATCTCACATAGTTTGACTAACTGTGTGTACCCATGCGGTAACCCCTACCCAAGTTCATGCTCGAACTTTTGTCCCTCACAATTTCCCAAACTGTATAAAAACCATGTGAATAACCTATGTTAAAATGAATAGAGGTTTCATATAACCATGAAACCCCTCTTTCATAGTTTGGAAAAACATACATAGATCACCTAGAGGGTGGCATAGTTACTCCTTAGTGGCCACATGATTTGTTCAAACAATGCGCCATGGTCTACATACCCTAGAAAGTTTGGGTTTTTGGCCTCTCATGAACTCAAAACCAAATGAACAACCCTAGAAACTTTACAATCATTAAGAATCATCTAAAATAAATTCCATGGTTAAAAGTAAAAATCATAATTAAGTTCCGTTGATAGAGAAAACTGTTAGCTTACCCACCATACTCAAAAAATTCAAAATCGTTGAGGAATTCAACCCACGGAAAAAACCTAGGATGTTATAGTTAAGAATCATTAACATTCTTATCCAAAATCTTCTAACAAATTTTCCCATTTCAATTATCAATTAAATCACAGTTATTGTCTTTAGTCACTTGGAATAATATGAAACATTCACTATTATCCTGTTTATCAAAATTTAATCATATAAACTATTAACCATTTACGGTAAATATCACCATCCATTAATTCCCATTAATCAATCAATTAAAAATTATAATACCCCCAATTTTATAATCACAATTTCATCTAATTTTATAATCACATCATTCCTTCAATTCTATGATTCTATTAATTAATTAACCAATTAATTAATCCAATTCAAGAAGAGATTGAAAAAATGTGGAAACTAAAATTTCACAATTACATACTCATAATTATAATAAAGACTATAGGAATTTAAATTTATACCACCTGATTTAATATCATTGACAGATGTCCTCCAAATCCAAAATCTATAAATTGAAGCGGAATGATCAATTGAACAAAGAAGAATGATATCTATAACCAAAGCCTACATCAAGATAAAATGGATTATGATCCATATAAACCTAGTAATAATCCATAACAATGAAGGGTAAAACATTCCTATTAATATATAAAGAGAGTTAGGATAGAGAAAAATCTAAATGTTAAGAGATTACATATTAGAAGAGTTGAAGATCCGTCAATCTGATATTTGATTCATCAAGAATAGAGTTTGAGGGGAATATGAATCTATCAAGTAGCTGCTAAAAATTATTTAAAAATGTTAAGTGAGAGAGAGTCAAATTGGATTTGATATACGGGGGTTTTGAATTTTTTAATTTTTTTTAAGAATTAAAAACTGGATGCACTGTTTTCAAAGCTGGGGCGAATGGTTTTCCAAAATGAGTTCCCTAATTGTGCGCCTCTTCTAGGTGTCTAATGGTTACTACTAAGTGGGTTAATGGTTTTAAAAAACATGATCAGACCATTTATTTACCCTCCCTTTTGAAATTATAGGTTTTCTAGGGTAGGGTACATGGTTTTGGAAAATTATACGCCTAACGGGAACTACCTGAAACCCTGAAAAAACATTAATAATTATATTATTTAACCTAAAACATCCTAAAAGAAAAACCCAAACAAGGTATGATAAAAATAAGGGTAAAGAGTACATAAAATGAGAATAATACATCTATAGAATGTTTGGGATCTTTAAGTTAAAATAATAATCAAAAAACTAAACTTAATTTTATCATATTAAAATTCTAAAAGGTAAGAATTTAATTGTTTTAAAAAAGAAGAGGTTCAATGAAAAATAGTTTTTATAGGAACACATTTTTTTATAATATTAACCATTCCCACTAATATTTCCTATCATTTTCTGATTAAATTATTTTTAACCAATTATTCATATCAAATATATTTTATCATAATTTATCATAATTTTCTTGAAATAGAAATATATATCGCATAAAAAGGAAATATGTATAAAAATCCATTTCTAAGCATAAAATAATCAAATTAGTCATGTTAGATATATCAATTGAAATTAATATGTATTAAAGGGAAAAAATATATTTCTTTATATAAATATTTTATAAATAAGATATTTCTATTTATCCCCTCTCACTTAACAGCTAGGTTTTTATGTCATACTTAATATTTATATTTTTATAGAAATATTATGTGGTTTCAATTATGTTCATTAATGCATGTTATGGAAGCTATTGAAATCATTATATTTTAAGAAAACATAATTTAAGATATTTGGGTACTACATAGAAGTTTTTTTGGATGTAAATTTTATAGACTTATATATTCTTAGATTTAGAGGCATTTATCGGATCATGGTTTTATTTTATATTATGGGTTTGTTTGGTGGTTTTTATTATAGATTACTAAATTGTTTTTCAGGTCATTCCTCTAATTTGTGTAACTTGTACCCTAGGTAATAGTAACTAGGCTATACCATATTTGAGTTGGGATTCTAGGAAACTCTCATCTGCACCACAGGACTAGGAAGGGTTTTTAGTGAGGGTTGGATGTGAAAAATCCTGTAAGGGTTATGTTTTGTGGTGTAGGATTTTAATATTTTTTCCATGACATATCATGGGATATTGGATTTAGAAATTGAAAAGTGATATTTATTTAAATTTAAATTTAAAAAATCATAGTGTATAACAAACAATAATTTGAATTGAAAATAAGGAATAAATCTATGTGATGGATTGGGAATTATATATCTAGGGATAATATGTTGATATTGAGAGAATCACCAAAACTTCTTGATGGATACAGTTTGTGAAACATTTATAGGATGTATAACTTTTTGTTTTTATACACATCAAGGGAGAAATGTTTCAAGTGTTTTTACTTATAAAAAAGTAATACAAAATTATTTTTAATTAATAATTTATGTATGAAATAATTTGAGAGAGGGAGGGGGTCAATTCAAAAAATATTCAAATTGGTACTCCCACTAAGAAATCGTTTGAATCATCTAGGTAGGAAAAAATAAAGGAAAATAGATTATAAATGGAATTAATAGCATTAATTATATTAAAATGGAAAGGAATTAAAAATTATTAAGGGAAAAAATAAATAATTATAGAATAAATAGACCTGTATATATGAGAATCATCATAACAGGCATAACAAACCATAATAAAAATGAGTGTTTGAATTCTGTTTAATAGAAATTTTTGAAAATAATTTCCCTCTAAATTTTTTATGTGAAATAAGAATAATCTTTCTCATAAGTAAAGGTCATTCCTAGATCTTGTTTAGATATCATTGATTTTTCTTAGGTCATATGATTATTAACCTAACATTACTTTACTAATAAAATTCACCAGTGATGTAATAAGAGTCTACCAAAAATGTATAGAGTAGTCTATAAGGCATTGGTGGAATAAGGGGGTGTCTAGTGTTCAAGAATCACTTAAAATGTCTTAGATATATTAGTGGATAACTATATTAATAGTATCTTATTTGTTAATAAAAAATTATTATAGTAAATACAATATATAAATTTGTTCAAATCATAGAAAAGGATGGTGGACCTGTGGTACTAGTCAGGTATTTCCTACAATTGTTGGGAACCAACCCATTTCTCATGGTTACTAGGAGAATATAGTGTCCTTAACCTATTAATGAAAAATGATTCTATTATGGTAATTATCAAATTTTTAATGGTTTATTCATCATTAATAATATTTAATGATTGAAAAATAATTTAAAACAATGTATAACATTAAGTAGACTTATCAAAATCAATAATATGAATAATAATAATAAATATATAAAATGATGAATAAAAAAAATCTAAAAATACTTATTTAAATTAATTATATTCTCATTTATTTAAATATAATATGAATAATAATATGTAATTACACGCTTCAAGAACAGAAAATTTCTTTTATGGAGTGAAAAAAATCATTTCCTCAGAAAATATAGCATATGAATCGTTTATATGAAATAATTTTACATTTTTCTATTTATGGTTTGGAGTTAAAAAACTATCATGTTAAATAATTTAGCGATTAATCAATTTAAAGGTGGTTTAACTGATTTAATGTTGATTATTAAATATCAAAATCATTTATTTTTTCTTCTTAGAAAGTAAAATATTTTAAAATTAATGTCATTAAAATATTATCAAAGGCCTAAAAATTGTATGCCAAAATTAATTTCAATTTTTTTAATTTGTTTCTTCAAGCATGTATTTCCAAAAAGGGTATTAAAGATAAATATGAATTTAAGAACCAAATTAGAAATAATTATATCCTATAAAACCCGCTACCTATATACCATTACTCAATTCCAATACTTTGGTGTTGTTAGAAGTCAAATTTCTAAGAGAAGAAGTGTCAATTTTCTTTAATTCACATTGAAATGTTTTTAAAAATTCATAGGACCTAAAGAAAAATGAGTCTATATTAAAATTTTAAAAAAATTAATCTTGATCTGTTTAATAAAAATATAGAACTATATAATATATGGATGGATGATAAATGATAATATAATTTATAGTATACTACTTTATATTTGTTCATTATGATTAAATTAATATCATTACAAAGAATATAAAAATATTATAATTATATTTTAAAATGAAATAGTAACCACAACATGAACAATTAAAAGAAAGACAAACAAAACTTTCATTAAGGGAATGAAAAGATTCAAAAATATTTATTTAGTTCCATGAAACTAAAATCCAAAAAATATGACATTCCATAAACTAGGATTTTATAATTTTACAAGATAACTACATTTATATACATTTTATGCTAAATTAAAGAATGATATTCTATGTATTCCTCAAGTAGTTTATGAAAATGACTTCTATGATATAAATCTTAAGTATTACCTTAAAATAAGAAAAATTATAATTTCTTTTAGCAACACCCTAAATATAATTTCCATTGGTATCACGCACTATTTTTGAAGATTGATAACCCATGGCATTGTCAGGTAAATATTTTACATCCAAGATAAAAAAATAATAGAAAATTTTAATCAATTCAATGTAAATAAAAATGACAAATATAACATTTGGAGAGAAAAAAATCACATATTTTATGTGATATAAACATATAACAAGAATGATTTTTGTTTCTTGAATAAAAACAAAAACGATGTTCTAGAATCATAAATTTGTCCAAATTCAATAAGAATAATAAATTCACATCTCATAAGTCATTATCAATGAAAGAAATATACTAATCACTCTCAACTGAGTAAAAAACTAGAGATTAATAAAATAGCAATCCAATATTCATATTTTATTGTAAATTTAAAATATAACTACTAGATATTTATTATTTCATCATAATAACATAAACAATATTCAGGGTGTGAAGATAAGGATAAAAATGAAAATGGAAATATAATGTTAAGGGGAAATATCAAAATGGGGAAATAGAATAATGGTTCATTATTAAGAAACATGCAACATGAGAAGGAATTAAATTAAGGATCTTCATGATTTTTTCACATCACACCAATTGGAAAAATTAGGGGAAGGTGTTTGTTTTTGACTAAAGGGAAACATTTTGAATGGTCTAGGCTTTATTAATGTGGTGAGAAGGGAAAATACTAAGTCATAAAAGGAAAACTTTATATAAATGAATACTCAATTTATCATTATATGAGTGGGGTGTACATGAAAGAGAAGTTTTTTATATGGATTTGCGTACACATTGTATTTTTAGGATTATTTAAATTCATTGTTTGTTCTTCTCATAATAATAAATAATTAAAAAAATAGTTATTTTTTATATAATTAAAAATATAAATAATAGTTTTATTTTGTTTTTAAATCAAATTACTTAATTTTTAATTAATTTATTTAACTTATCAAACAACAATGTGAATAAACAATATTTTTTAAATTTAAAAGTTTTCAATAGAGAATTTTTTTTTGATGTTTTTATAATACAAAAATATATAACAATAAAATATATATTTTTTTTATTGTTAGGTATAATATTTAACAAAATGAGATTTAGGGATGTTTCCATATGAAACATTTGAATATAATCTTTATAAGTATGTTGTTAAACATTTGTTGTCAATAGTTATGTATCTTATAGTGATACAAAATTATGGGATTTAAAATATAATATAGTTGTATGATATCTCACATATTTATGAGTTAACCATGGTATGTTTACACAATTACAACATGGGTGTCAAGTAAGTTCTTGATGTGAAGTTATGTAGAGAGAAAAATCTTATAAAGTTCTATGTTGATTATGATATTAATTCAATACTTGATAAAAAACATACATCCCACCTAAGACAATTATAAAATCCAAAATAATAATATTCAAATGTAATATTAATGAATATTGTGCTAAAACAATAAGAATTATAAAATATTTAAATATTATAAAAATAGAATCAAATTCTCAAGGTCACTTATTTCATTTAAAAATAATATTTTCTCATAAATGATATAACTATGTATTTCTGTTGATTTTTTTTATATTATTTCAAAAACAAAATACCTAAAATATTATTTAAAATGTTAAATATTTTATTATTTTATTATCAGTTTCGAATAATCAATTGAATTATGAAATTAAATGTGTAACATTAGTCATAATTGAGCCTTTATGAAGGCTGAAAAACATGAAGATGAATCAGAAAACAAATTATGATTATCGTGTTTCGATAAATGATTATTTGTGTTTGAAATTAAAGGTGATATGTTAAATTTCATTCAAAATAAAAAATCTTTCAATATTTATATATATGTGTAAAAATTACAAAAAATACATTATATTAATATAAAAATAAGGTATAAAATTGTTAAAAAAATTATAGGTTCAAATACTAATCTTAAACTAATTATATCGAAGAAAAATAAAATAAATTCAAAAAATTATGGTACTTATAAACATTAAAATAAAAATAATTATATTGAATATAGTTTTTCAATGCAATGCTTTGGAAAACAATAAGTAATATTTTTAGTTTTAGGAATTGAGATGACATTACTTTTCGAGGCCTAATGTGCTTTGGTATTGATATAATAAAAATATTAAATATATTATATCACATGTGCACAATTTTCCTGAAATAGTAGAATAACTCCCAAACATACTCTCGGGTGGGGAATCAAATATTTTTATTTAATCTGAAATTCAGGTTTTACCATCATAATGACATAACATTGGAGCATGTCAGACACATGGGTTGAGCCGGATCATAGGAAAAATTATTTAATAAAACAATTTTTTTTAATTATTTGGTTATTTTCAATAGACCAAATATCCTATATAAATATATTTTTGTGAAAAATATCTAGGGTTATCCATATAACCATGAGATTTAGAGAGTATAATTTTTAATAGACCTTAGATAATGATGATTGATTAAGGATCATGATCGATTTCATAAAGAGCACTTTCGACAATAGAGTTTGTGGATCTCACTAATAATGATAATGTATAATCATTATTCTTCTGTGATAGATTGAAAATAATGTTAGGGTGTCTAATTCTCATTTTTTATTTCCCATTTTATTATCCCAATGTTAACATGAATCAACCCAATAAAAGATATTTTTTTTGGCTCATCATTACTTACAGGTTCGGGTTTACATTTCTGATATTATGGGGAATTAATTTTTTATATTATTTTTAGGAATTCATTCACCATTATAATGAAAAAATAATCAATTTAAAACCATGAAAAAACTGAGGCTTATTCCATTTTTTTTGTTTCATGAATTCCTTTCCCCCGTTCTATGCACATTTATCACATGAAACTATTTTGGCTGGTGGTTCAACCAATACTCTATATTCGATCATTGTACAATCATTATTTTCTGTAATGAATTAATATAGTGGGCCTAGGTTGGTGATCTATGTATATATCAAGGTGTGGTGAAAGTGGTGGGTGATTAAATGAGGATCTAGACAAGATTGGTGATTTCCAGTTGTGAATTTGTCTGTGACATACAACATGGAATGATGAAAGTGATTATAGAGAAGTAGATGTGTTTGGTATCCAGTAACCAATAGTAGTAAGGATAATAAAACAATAGATAAATTTTTTCTAATATATTTCATAGTGAAATCTAGGTAAAAAGTGGCACTAGTATTAACATGATGCTTTCTTGATTTTTTTGAAATACCTAACTAAACATCGTATACACTGGAGAAACACATGCCATGTGGTCCCCTCTTATGGTTCTAGGTTTTAAATGTAGAGTAAAATATCCCATGCCATGTGACACATGTCACTTACTATGTGACCGAGGGATGGTGTCTTAGCATGTGTCCTGGGGGTAAATGAGAACAAAAACAACTAGACACATGGGAATGACTATAGTACACATGTATGGACCTATACTTAGACATGACTAGGATACTAAGGCACAACTAGGTACATAAACATGGATAGTGGACATGGGAATATATAGAGGACACATGCATGGAAACGGGAAGGTCCATGTTTAGTGGTATATTTTATGTAACCTCTATACACACTATGTAATTCATATGAAGCATTTTAGATCCCCTTGTCTCTTTAGTGTATAACAGGTTCGGTTGAGTGTGATTCCTTGGTCCATCCCAATAAAGGTATAGTGTGACATTACGTCTAGAGATTAGGATTGTGATCCCCTTAATGGGATTTGTCATAGATAGAGTTTTGGTCATCCCACAATGTCACTGAGGTGGGATAATTTTTCATTCATTTTTTATCCTAGTTAGGGTTCATGGTATCCATGTAACCAACATGCATAGGGTGTTAAACCACTATATAGTGGATTGATCATGTGGAGTTTGTGGTGTACCCCAGTTTCCATGGGTGGGATCCTCTCACTTAATACCGAGATATTTGGAGTTCCAATGAGTAATTCTTATTGAGATTTGATGATCACGACCTCTTACGTGAGTAACATTTGTAACAACATGGATCATTGTGTGTGTTCTCTAGGATAAGTGTTACCATGGCGCCTTAAGAAAAATTGTTTGGTTTATTTATGGTTGAGACCTCTTTGAGACTTGGAGATTATTATGAGTATATCTGTGAATTTTTATTGTTATACTTATTTATTTCTCACATATGTTTTTTTGAAACATATTTGATTTGATGATATGAATACTCCCAATGATTTATGTCTGATGATTTTGGGGTGGTCTACTAGGTATTATCATATTCAACCATAAATGGGATCTACTCACAAATAACATGTATTATGTAGAAGAAGTTCATTTATATGTTGTACTAGGAGTACCCATAATAGGTAGAGTATTTTGAGATAGAAAGGCCATGGTTATACCAAGTGTTTCATTTTATAGAAGTCCCCTCCTTATAGCAGGTTGTACATTTCAACACTTTTGAGTGATCTTATTTTTAGACCCTTATGATTTCTAGTACTTTTTTCATACACTGATATGTGAAATATGTTATGCATACATTATGGTGTTAGTTATATTTGGAATTTTTTAGTGTAATAGTATTTGAATATTTGTGCATGTGTACAAGTACATTAGGATAATTCCTCCCATGTGAGAGATAATCCTACTCATGTAACGCCTCAGACATATTTAATTTTTAATAATAATATTTTTATAATTATTTGTTTAATTATTATTTTGGTTTTGTTTAAAAATTGTGCATCCAAAATAAATAATTGTAGAATAAAAATAATGACATGTTTTATTCAATATGAATGATGAAACCTTATGTTCCCATAAGGCCAAAAAAACCCTCACCGACTTAGAATTTCTACTAGGAGACCAATAGGAATTACCGAGAGTCCCCCAAACACCATAAACAGACCAATAAAACAGTGGAAGTCCTTCAATTCTGTCACAATTAAGAAAATTATGGAAATAACAATGGAAACTGTACTAAGAATCAAGGGGATGTAGAAGACTATTTTCCCCGAATTGGTTTTTAAATTTTGGAACACCCTAAACAAGTATTTATAAGGCCTTGGAATTAAATATGATCGTTGATGGATGATGAGATTACCATTGGTTTTTTTAACATTAATTAAACATTATAACCATTTGGAATTTTTAATTATTTTGATTATTTTAAATATTATCATTATTTTAAGTATCTTATTTATTTTATGTACTTCTGGAACTTTTAGATTTTTGAATGTTTGAAAGTAAAATCTTAGTTAATAAATGCTTGTTTTTAAGTTAATTTAATGTTTTGAAAGAATACCCCCTATGTATTAAAAGTGTATACATATTTAGCTTTTAATAGAAATGAAATGTAATCAATTATTTTATGAAGGAATATATATGTTTCAATTTTTTTAAAATGTTTTAAAGTTATATCCTTGGTTAAATAATAACGTAGTTTTAAATTATGATACACTTTGTTTTAAAAATATTATAACCATTATTTTTATATTAAAATTAATATAAGTTTTTAAAATCAGTGAAACATTTATAAATAAGGTTTTATTTTGAACTTATAATATAAAACTTATGAACACAATTCTATTTAGAGTTTATTTTACCCAAAAAAAAGAATATATATTCTATTTTTTTGAAACATTATTATATATATGTTCTTATGATTTATAAAAATGAAGATTTGTTTTTATAAAAATTTCAATGGGAAACCCCCCAATCGAGGGAAGCTTTAAAGGCCACGCCCTCAGGGTCTAGTTGTAACGCCCCAACCCTAGTTTCCTTGAGTTGGTGCATTATTAAATAACATTGGCATGATCTAAAGAGATCAAGTCTCCAAAAGACCGATTAGTTTAGTAGCCTTGGAAGTACTAGATACATACATAAATTTTACATTACATCATGAAATAAATAAAAAGAAAATTGTGACTCCTTTGAACACACTCATATCCGTTGGAATATATCTGCAGGTTAAACATAATATACTTCTTCACATCCTAGGAAAATAAAACATAAGAAAGGGGTGAGATCAGATGCTCCGGAGGGATAACAATATAGACGAAACTATCATAAACAATCATAAACATTTAAGTAAATGTATAAGATTAAAGCACAATCCTTTTAAACATAAACTTCATTATTATATGGAAAAGATAAATTGAATAATTCCATTTACTTATTCACATGGATATTCTACTAGTCAAATAATCACATGCAATATCAATATACAATTTCATAATGATGGAATGCATAATGTCGGATATCATAACCACATAGTCAAGGCCTTATACCAAGACTACAAATAAGATTTTATCAAGGCCTTGTGCCAAGACACTAGTTTGTCTCTTGAGACCTACCGATGCATCGAGGATCTATAGAGGGCTCCACCCATCACATACTAATTCCAATACATTCCTCATATGAAAAGGTTGAAACATAATCTAAACATTCATATTAAAACTAGCATACGAAATGTGATTATTTTAACCACAATCCATGAATGGTATAAAAATAGAAGATCCACAGTCAATCATAACTAATTAAATACAAAATAGAAAATTTTATTATAATAAACTAAAATAAATCTAGAATAATTAAGTATATTTAGAAAGATGAAAATAATAATCAAAACTATTTGAGAGAAATATACCCATTTTTCTTGAAAACATTTAAAAGTCTCACAATTTATAAAAAAGCAATTTAAAATAGATTTTTGAATCAATGTGTCCCATACCACTTTGAAACTTTTAAAAGGAATTTTAATTTTAAAACATTAATTTACATATAAATAAATCCTTAATACCATTTTTTAAACATGGACATTAATGAGAAAGATTTAGAATAAATGTTTAAAACATTTTAAATGATATTTTAGTTAGAGTTTCAAACCAAATGAGAGATGCTTGAATACAAATAATTGAGGTAATAAAATATTTATAATATCATTAGAATAAAGAGATTCATGATATACTATGTCAAAGTAAAGTATATACACCATATAAAAATGAATTGGTGCATAACAACAAAGAAGTCTCAATGGAATGTAAGTTGAGATGAAATCCATTATAAAGACCATATCCTTAGATTAAGGATAAATCAATGACATAATTATGTGGGAAAAATAAAAATAAACTCAATATGATTGGATTTTCTATGTAAATAAATCATAGGACATTCACACATATTCATGTAAAAAAAACACCAATGACTTGGATTTTTAACTCAATGAATAGAAATTGAGTTAAAATTACTCTTATCAAGTTCATATCGATGATTTGAGAATTAATAAATGGAGTGATTATGTGTTAAAAAAGTATATCCACACAAAGGGTAGTAGAAATTACTACATAAGTAAATAAATAGCGATTTCATACATAATCTTGGAGTAAAATAACCAATAAAGTTTGCGTAAAACCGAATGAGTGGAAATTGAAATTTGAAATCCCCTTACCAATTTGGTTACTTATGAAGCATACACAAAATGAAAGATGTATCATAAAATTATGATGTAAATACTCATAAATTAATATATATAACACATAGAATACAATCATGGGTAGTACATACACTACACAAAAGGTAATAGTGGAAAATATAGCATGAATCTCACAGGAATAAAAGTGAGATGAAAACCCCTTACCTTGCACTTTCCGTAGTATATGGTTGGTTAAAATCCTGTATAATGGTGAAATAATTGTTATTAAATCATAAAATAACCAAATATATAAATATGATATCTTATATGATCTTCTAATATAGCTTTGTTAATGATATTTCAACAGTATCATTGTTTTGGGTGTTAACTGCTTCGTTTCCCTTTATATGTTTGTTTACATAAGTCATGCTTGTTATGTATAGGATGTATTTTATTCATATAAATAATGATATTATGTTCTTAAAAATTATTCTTAAATCATCAAATGAAAATTATTCTTGAATGGTTATGATGGAGAATGAATCTTATCGCATTTGTGGAGATGGTAAACTGTACTTACGCACAAGTGAAAATATCATTCAATTGATGGTAAAATCATATGTAATTGGATGATACATCATATATAACGAATCATTAACATGTTTTATTTATTATTTACATCAATTTTACCCATTATTATACCCATCCAAAAAATTAAGTGTTGAATAACAAACTATACCACTATGTAGAGATGGTAAGCCTTACGTACGTACGTATAGTGACTTTGTCATTCATAGGATGGATAGAATAATGAATATGGTTGTACCAGATTTATAATATCATCACAGTATGTAGAAGGTATTGGAGTTATTATTTTGGTATGTAAACAACAAAGATATATGAAGTGGAAGAAGAAAATAACTTTTAAAGAGGTGGTGAAATTATTACCTCTTTTCAGGTGCTTCCTTTTGATTTGATAAAAAGGGATACTTAGGTAAGATTTATGATAAAATTAAGGACTATAGGTTGAATTTAGAGTAGTTGGGAGGATATTTGAGCATGGATTGGTCAATCCAAATGGCTTTGGAGGTGTGAAATTAAGATAAGGGAAAGTACCTTTTTATAAGAGAGGTGATGGACACTTTAGGAAAATCTTGAAATATTATTTTATTATATAATACTTTTCGGGTTATAATGGCTCCAAATAGATTTATTTAGAGTATAAGGTGGTTAAGGGTCTAAATATTTTCAACCAATAGGTTTTAGAAAAGTTTAGGTCAATATATTAACCTTATCTTTTAGATTTAACTCTTAGTTAATTAGTTTAACTTTTACCATGTCTTCTTGTATAATTACACTGTATGGTTAATAAAAATACTATAAACTACCAAGAAAACCTCAAGTGGTTCATTAATGATACATATATCATTATATAAGTCATTGTTTTTAAAAATTTTATTTTTTTCAAGAATATATAATTTAATAATATAATATTTGTTTTAAAAACTTATTTATGTCAATTTTGACACTATTTAGTATTTGGTTTTTGTGAAAGTCATAGAAACATGATTACTTAAAAAATAATTCATTGAAAAAACCATAACATGTCATATTAATCTATAAAATTCTTGAAATTCATCAAAAGTGTAAATTTACATTTATTTTGATATTTATAATATCAATTATTTTAATATTTCATTAATAATATAATTACTGCACCGTCATTGTGTCATAAATAAATTTAATTATTTAATATATAAAAATTATAAATAGAATACCACGATGTAGGAAATATTTTTTTCTTTCTAATGAAAATTTATAGTAGAAATTATCTTATGTATAACCCTATATTAAAAATGTTTTTGTTATGAAAATTCGAATTTAACCCTTTTAACTCTTCTTTAAATAAAATAATAATAAATGTCCTAATCTAATCCAATGGACCAAATAGGAGAATATTTTATTACTAAAGTTTATTTTGGTAGAAAAATACTTATCCAATATAATTAGGACATGTGTTAGAGTAATTATAATATCCTTTTTACCTTTAATTACCCTATTTACTTTTAACCGTGGTAAATAAAAGGAAAAAGTTACTATTCACCAAAAATTATTTTCATCTTGTTGAACCAAATTTTACTTACTGATGTCAAATATGCCTCTCATATTTTTTAAATTAAATTCACCTAAGCGGTAGAATTACGTTTATGCAAATTTGCTAACGTTCTTAGAAGGTGGGTAAAAATGTTAAAAAAATTCAATAAAATTTTATAAATCTAATTTAATTATAAAATGAATCCAATGAATTAAATTGAACTAATATAGATATTATGTATCTATTTTGACTTAAAATTAATTGAAGTAAAATAAATAATTATTTAAATAAAAAGTAAGTTGTTAAACAATAACATAGTCTTTTCACAATTTATCAAAAATCGAAGTTTTCAGAAAAATAAAAATAATTCACCCAAATATAAATTTGATTTTCCAAATCCAAAAATGATGTGTATTTTACCAAATTTAAAACATAGAAGTTCCATTAATTAATTTAAAATTAATTACCATTTTCAAAAACCAGAATGCGGGTTTTTGAGAAGTAAAAACTATCAAAAGATTGATATGTGTTTATGCCAAATTTAAAAGTGAAATTACATCCAATGACCAAAATTTGATTGAATGATAAAAATATAATCTAATTATACTTCAAAACCATTCAAATGTATAATTTAACACTATAAATTATTTTGATTAAAAAATTGGTTTTCAATTAAAACTTAGTATCTTTCACTATTCATCAAAATATGAAAGTTATCTCAAAAACACCAAAAATTTATCCAAACTAAATTTTATGTCCCAATTATAAAGAAGAATTTAATTTCATCAAATTGAATATATAAAAGTTTCAAATATTGAATTATAAAGGGTTCACCATTAAAAGGTGGAAAAAAACTGCATTCTTTGAAAAATACTTCTTTTATCTAAAAAATTGAATTTTTCCTTATATTATGTCCGAGAAACACAAAATATGAATGTAAATATTATATGGGATATATATAAAATTCAAAATGTGGTTATTTCTATTCATAACGACTTTTTAAATGGCTATTTGGATAGGTCATGGTGCGCTTGAATTCGATGTTGCATACATCACATGCTATTGTATTATACCAAGAGAAGCCTACCATGGAAGTTGGGGTGTTACATTATTCCTTGCTTTAATAACTTGTGTATTCGCAATTTAAAAATTTTCTTCAGAAATAAAAGGTAAAAACATAGAAAATACCTTTGTGGAAAACCCACATCGGAAATAGGGTTAATAAATTTTAGTTTTAATAAGAGGGAAAGGGAAATGAAAAATTCCCCACCAAATTTGGATTTCTAATAAGAGAATATTGGTGGAAATTATAATTGGACAAAAAATGTAAATATTTATAAGGAGTGGTTGAGGTCATCAATCAAAAATAAGTGAATGGAAAATTGAGGGCCTCAAAGCCATAAATCTATGATGAATAACGTAAGGTATTAGGATAACACATTTTTGGGTTTAAGATCATTTCTCTAAGGTTTAAGATTTAATTTCTTCATAGAATAAGACACAAAACATGGTAAGTATAGTTCCATAATTTAACTAATTTCTACCAAAAACTCATCTTTCACGCCAAATTATGAGTATTCGAGATGACATAGTCACACATGAAGCAATATAATCAACTTACCGAGAATCACATAATGCACAAAGGATGAACTGTATATTTCCCCTATATTTAGAGATTAACCAAAACCAAAATGGTTAGTACAAGATCAGATGATCCCTAAAAAGGATAATCCTTTAGAGAATGAAATACTAATCTTAATTTCTAAAATTAAACCAACAATACCCAAAGATCAATAAATAACATTAAATAAAAAATTGTCTTTAAAATACTTAAATATAATCCAAACTATTATTGAAACCCAAAACTTAGAAGAATTTGACTACATAATCTTCCACGTTAAATTATATCTCCAAATAACATCGACTACTCTTAAAGCCACATACTTAAAAGTAATTAACCTAATCAAATATTCTCTATGATAGGATAATAATTTCCATAAATAACTTTAATTGATATAAGAATATAATAAAAACATAGATAAAAATCCACCATTACTCCTCAAATAAATTCATATAGTATTCTATTTTACTTAGGCATATAGTGTTCCCAATAGAGAAAACGTCTTTCCAAAATACATTTATCACTTAATCACCAAATCATATTTCTATTCTAAGGATATACATTTTATAAACATAAGATCCCAAATCAAATTATTATTTATCAAATAAAATCATTTAACTAAAAAGAATTAGTCACACTAAACATGGACTTTACATAGTCTAGTGGTAGGCGATAAATCCCAGTTTCACTTTGGTTGTTGGTTTGATTCTCATAGCTTTGTCTGACGTGATGGGTTGTCACATGGTTTTCATGAAGTCATTTTAAAAAAACTATATTTTATAACATTCCCAAAATGAGAAAAACTCCTTAAAATAACCATAACATAATTTTACCACAAATGTTATCTCATACCTCGCATTTTCATAATTTTTTTTAATAACTTGTAATTACCTCAACTTAGAGGATAATATAAAACCAAATGGTTATTTATATCTATATCTACAATAGAAAAGATAATTATTACTCAAATATAAATTTTATTAAACAAACTGTAGGGTTACACATATAAGAGAAAAGTCTTCCAAAGTAATCCCATCAAAAAAGAGAACTAATACTTTTTAACATTTCACCATAAATTTATTTCCACATAGGTTATTCCTTGACCAAGAGGTTATCCTATATAATAGGGCATTAAATCAGGTAATGACAAGGTACCCTATATTTACAGAAAATTACTGGGAATGGATTATTGGGATCATTTTTATTTTATTCCATAATACTCTTCATTTTTCCTCATAAATTATTTACTTTATTTCCTTCTTTTCCATACATAAAGAATTTATTTTCTCCATTGAGAAACTTTCCTAGGTGTATCCTTCCACATTTACTGCATGATGGAGATTGAGCTTACTTTCCTCCATGATATCCACTATTGGAGCTCTTATCATTCACCGCCTTTCTCCTCTTTGTTGAGTCCAGAAGTTGGTTAATATATATGTCTTTGATCATATTTCTGGGAAACTAATTTGGAATGAACACGATATCTTTTACTCCTATCAAAATTCCATTTTGTTTCTCATTTCCACCACCATTCTCACCTTCTACATCATGTTTAATGTTACTATGAATTCCTTGGAATCCAGCCATTAAATTAAACCATAAACCATTTTGTGATTAACAATAGTCATAAAATCATTTAGAGAATATCATGACACCTTATTTTTAATCTAAAACACCTTAGGATTAACCAAGTTTATTTATTATAATCTTATATTAAAATCCTTCAAATGAGTTTGTAAAGAAAATGTGAATTATCCTAAGCATATCCCCAAGGAGTTTCATAACCAAGAGTACAACAAGACCCATTGTGATGCACCAGTTCCCATTCAAATCTATCTCAAAGTGGTGTTTTCAGGTTTTACCCCTAGGTACATCTTTTCCAGAGCTGCCTTTACCTGCTTTTATCCAAACATGGATGTATTTCTTAGAAAACACACATTATATTTACATTACCAAAAAATTTGGATGTTCTTCTATTCTAATCCCCAAAGTCTATCTTAGGGTAATGTTCTTTAATCAGAGTCTTTCTAAACATAGTTTACACATTTTGTACTAAACTCCTCTGATACCAACTATAATTCCCCGACCCTAGTTACCCAAAGTTAGTGCATTGTTACATAACATTGTCATGATATCAAGAGATCAAGTCTCGAAAGACTGATTTGTTTAGTAGCCTTGGAAGCACAAGATACATACACAAATTTTACATTATAACATGAAATAAATAAAAAAACACTATGCCACCTTTGAACTCACTCATATATGTTGGCATATACTAATAGGTTAAACATAATATACTTATTCACATCCTGGGAAAAGAAAAGATAAGAAAGGGTTGTGCTCAGATTCTCATTAGGGATAACAATATAGAGGGAACTATCATAAATAATCATAAACATTTAATGTAATGTATATGAAAAAAACACAGAAATTTTAAACATAAACATAAAAATAATATGGAAAAGATAAATGGAATAATTCCATTTAATTATTCACATGGATATTCTATTAGTCGAATAATCACATGCAATATCAATAGCCTCTTTCATAATGATGGAATGCATAATGCCAGACATCAGAACCACATAGTCAAGGCCTCGTGCCAAGACTACAAATAAGATTTTGTCAAGGACTTGTTCCGAGATAGTAGATTTTCTAATGAGACCTATCAATGCATTGAGGATATATATCGGGATCAACCCTTCACTTACTAAGTCCAATGCATTCCTCATTTGAAAAGGTTGAAACATAATCTAAACATTCATATTAAAACTAGCATACGGAATGTCAATATTTTAACCACAAACCATGAATGGTATAAAAATACAACATCCATAGTCAATAATAACTCATTCAATACAATATGTAAGACTATATTATAATAAATTTACCTCAATTGATAATAATGAAGGATATTGACATAAACGGAAATAACCATCAAAACTATTTGAGTGAAATATCCCCCTTTTTCTTGAAAACATTTAAAATTATCACTATTTATCAAGAATCTATTTAAAACAGATTTTTTAATCAATGTGTCCCATACAAAATTGATACTTTTAAAAGTAATTTTAATTTTAAAACATTAATTTTCATATAAATAAATCCTTAATACTATTTTTAAACATGGACATTAATGATAAAGATTTAGAATAAATCTTTAAAACATTTTAAATGATATTTTAGTTAGAGTTCCAAACCAAATGAGGGATGCATGAATAAAATTAATCGAGGTAATAAAATCATTATAATATCATGAGAATAAAGCGATTCATGATATAGTATGTCAAAGTAAAGTATATACACCATATAAAAGTGAATTGGTGCATAATAACAAAGAAGTCACAATGGAATATAAGTTGAGATGAAATCCATTATAAAGACCATATCCTTAGGTTAAGGATAAATCAATGAAACAATTATTTGTTAAAAATAAATTAAATATTATTATATATTCAGTTTAAATCAATTAGAGGACATTCAGAAATATTCATGTAAAAACAACACTAATGACTTGGATGTTTAACTCAATGAATAAAAATTGAGTTAAAATTACTGTTATATTGTTCATATCGAGGAATTGAGAATTGATCAATGGAGTGATTATGTGTATCAAAATTATATCCAGACAAAGTGGAGTGGAAATTACAATTTAAGTAAATAAATAGTGATTTCACACATAATCTTGGAGTAAAATAATCAATGAAGTTTGCGTAAAACTGAATGAGTGGAAATTGAATTTTGAAAATTCCTTACCGATTTGGTAACTTATGAAACATACACCCCATGAAATAAGGATCAAAAAATGATGATGTTAATACAACTAAATTAAAGTATATGACACAAATAATATAATCATGGGTAAAACATACACCACAGAAAAGGAATAGTTACAAATATAGCAGGAATCACACGGGAATAAAAGTGAGATGAAAACCCCTTACCTTGTAATTTTCATTAGTATATGGTAGGTTAAACTCATGTATAATGGTTAAATAATTGTAATTAAATTATTCAATATCCAAATACATAATATGATTTCATATATTATCTTTTAATATTGTTTTGTTAATGATATTTCAGTAGTATCATTGTTTTGGGTGTTAACAGATCCATTTTACTTTATATGTTTTTTTATGTAGGTCATGTTTGTTATGTATAAGAATTTATTGATTCATATAAATATTGATATTATGTTCTTAAGAAGAATTTTTAAATCATAAAATGAAAATTATTCTTGAATTCTTAGAATGAGAAATGAATCATATCGCGTTTGTGGAGATGGTAATCCGTACGTACACACAAGTGAAAATATTATTCAATTGATAATAAAATCATATGTAATTGGATGGAATATCATATATAAATAATAATTAAAATGTTTTACATATTATTTAAATCAATTTTACTCATTATTATACCCATCCAAATAATAAAGTGTTGAATAACAAACTACACCACGCCATGGAAACGGTAAGCTGTACGTCCACATGTATGGTGTCTTTTTCATTCATAGGATGGATATAATAATGAATATGGTTGTAAAATATTGATAATAACATCACAGTATGTATAAGGTACTGGATTTATTATTTTGGCATTGAAACAATACAGAATGGGGAAGTGGAAGAAGAAAACAACTTTGAAAGAGGTGGTGAAATTATTACCTCTTCTCCAGGTGCTTCATTTTGATTTGATCAAAAGAGATCATTAGGTTGGTTTTATGATCAAAGTTAGGGCCCTAGGTTTATGTGAGGGTACTTGGGAGGATATATGAGCTGGGGTTGGACGAGCCAAATGTCTTTGGAGGTGTAAAATTAAGATATGGGAAAACACCCTTTTATAAGAGAGGTGAGAAACACTTTAGGAATATCTTGAAATATTATTTTATTATATAATAACTTTCGGCTCAATATGGATTTTTTTTCAATGATAATGTGAGTATGGGTCTAATTACCTTCAAAAAATAGGTTTTATACAAGTTTAGGTCAACATATTAACCTTATCATTTAGATTTAACTCTTAGTTAATTAGTTTGCCTTTTACGATATCTTCTTATATTATTACACTATATGGTTAATAAACTTACTATAAACTTCCAAGAGAAACTCAAGTGGTTCATTAATGATATATATATCATTATATAAGTCCTTTTGAAGAATATTATATTTTTAGGAATATTATATCTTTTAATAATATAATATTTGTTTAAAAAACTCTTTTATGTCAATTTTAACACTATTTAGTATTTGGTTTTTGTGAAAGTCACAACAAAATTATTACTTCGAAAAAAACTAATTGAATCAACCCTAACATGTCATATTAATCTAGAAAGTACTTTTAATGCATAAAAAGTGTCAATTAAAATTTATTTTTACATTTATAATATCAATTATTTTAATATTTCATTAATAAGGTAATAACTGCATCATCATTGTATCATAAATAAATTTAATTATTTAATATCTAAAAATTATAAATAAAATACCATGATGTAGGAAATATTTTTATATTTCTAATTAATATTTATAATCAAATTAATTATATTTATAACCTTATATTAAAAATGTTTTTCTTATGAAAATTTGAATTTTACACGTTTTACTCTTCTTTAAATAAAATAACAATAAATGTCGTAATCTAATACAAGTGGACCAAATAGGATCATATTTTATTCATAAGTTTTATTTTGGTCGAAAAACACTTATCTAATAGAATTATGACATGTGTTAAGATAATTATAATATCATTTTTACCTTTAATTACCCAATTTACTTTTGACCTTGGTAAATAAAAGTCAAAAGTCACCATTCACCAAAAAATATTTTCATCTTATAGAACAAAATTTTACTTACTGATATCAACCATGTCTCTTGGATTTTTGAAATTAAATTCATAGAAGCGGTAAAATTACATTTTTATAAAAATTTTCAAACGTGCCTAGAAGGTGGGTAAAAACATTAAAAAAATTAAATAACATTTTATACATATAATTTTATTATAAAATTACTCCAATGAATTAAATTGAACTGATATAGGTTTTATGTATATATTTTGACTTAAAATTTAATTTAAATAATATAAATAATTATTTAAATAAAAAGTCAGATTTTAATCAATAACACATTGTTTTTCACTATTCATCAAAAATTGAATGTTTTTAGAAAAATACCAAAAATTCACCCTAAGATAATTTTGATATCCCAAATCCAAAAATCATGTCTATTTTACCAAATTAAAAACATATAAGTTTCATTAATTAAGTTAAAATTAATTCCTATTGTCAAAACCAGAAAGTGGGTTGTTGAGAAGTAAAAACTATCAAAAGATTGATATGTGTTTATGCCCAATTTAAAAGTGAAATTACTTTCGATGACCAAAATTGGATTCAATGACAAAAATATAACCTAATTATTCTTCAAAACCATTCAAATGTATAATTTAACACTATAAATTATTTTGATTAAAAAAGTTGTTTTTAATTAAAATTTAGTATATTTCACTATTCATCAAAATATAAAAGTTATCAGAAAAACACAAAAAATTTATCCAAACTAAATTTTTATGTCCAAATTATAAAGAAGAATTTAATTTCATAAAATTGAATATATAAATGTGTCAAATATTGGATTATAAAAGGTTCACCATAAAAAGGCGAAAAAACTGCATTTTTTGAAAAACACTTCTTTTATCTGAAAAATTGAATTTGCCCTTATATTATGTCTAAGAAAAAAAATATGAATGTTAAAATTATATGGGATATATATAAAATTAAAAATGTGGTTATTAATATTCATAAAATCTTTTTAAATTTCTAGTTTGATAGGTCGTGGTTTGCTTGAACTCAATGTTGCGTACAACGCACACTATTGTGTCATTCAAAGAGAAGCATACCATGGAAGCTTGGGTTGTTACATTGGTGGGAATATCACATGAAACCCCACGGTTAGAGGACCCTCAGGTAGCGTACACTAGGTTCATGTTGAGTCAGCCACCAGCGCTAGTGCATGACCATGGGGTGTGAATGGAGTAACCGAGGTGGTGCCACCATGCAGGGAGGCCTAGGGGTATAGGGTGGGTGCAGAGCGTGCCTGCAGGAGAGAACCGGTATGGGGAAATTCCTGGGAGTGGTAAGGGAGTTCATTTCAATAGCCCAAGAATGTCAAGGTTTATAAGGAGAACTTGAAACCTCTTTCTTTTCGATGTGGGATGAGGGTTTTTAATGGAGATCTAATCTAAACCGTTCAATATCACCACATGAGATATGAACCATAAGATCTGGTCCAACTTTCTAATCCCACCGCCACAACATTTCTTGTATGTTTTTCCTCGACTATCTGATCTTGCCATGCGATATAACATACGTCTATCCTTTTTAAAATGCCATATCAATCTACTATCATTTGATCAAAACTGCGACTTAATCTCAACTGTTCACCTCTTTTAAAATTCCCTGATTCACTACAGTCTTCCGATCATATCCATGATATAATCCAATTAATCCACCTCTATCAAACCACACGAGTTTATCACAGAAATCCGATCATCCATGAATGATCTAAACTGTCCACTTTTTTACACACTTCCCCCTTTACTTATTCTTCTTCCTTGTGCCACATGAGTAGCCACCACCATTACTACACCAGGAATTCCTCCTCATTAGAGTCTTCATATCTCTCTCTATACCTGGTTTTCCACATTCCCCTTTACAAAATTCTTTATGGTAGGTTATTATAATACTAAAAAAAACCTTTTCCAATCATTTTTTCCAGAAAATATATATATTTTTATCAATAATCGATCCATTCAAGATATGAGTCAATATAGGTCTTTATTTTCTTTATCTAAATAGTAAGATTCAGATTTTATTAAGTTTCATTGCTCATAATTTAATGTTGAACCATGACATATAAATTATATAAATATATATACAATTTATATAAACCATTTATACAAACCCTAAATGCACAACATAACCCTACCCAATTTCTTCACCCCAACATACCAATAACCACTGTCCGACTCAAGCTCCTCCTTGAAGACAAGTAAGAGATTATTTTTTCTTCATTTTTATTATGAAAAGCCATTATATACGCTTTTGTGTATATATGGATATGTATATATACATATAGTTTTATATAACTTTCAATCCCATTTTTTTAGGTTTTCTAATAAATGATTATTAGTGTTTAACTGACATTTTTGACGTTTATAACACTTATAAGGTTTATTTTGCTTTTATTTTCCTTATGAAAAACCCTTTGAGTACATTCAATTATATATATATATATATATATAATTTGATCCTAATACATTTTTTGGTTTTCCTAAGGTTGATATAATTGTTTAACACATGTTTTTGAGGTATGAAAGGCTTTCAAAGATCAGATTAAACTTTGTGTTAGATATGTGATCCCTTATATACACTTTGAGTATATATGATTTATACATCTTTCAAAATACTAAATTATTTTGAGTTTTATAAATATTGATTACTTGTATTTATTTGATGCTTATAATTCGTATAATATTTGTGAATGTTTTCTATGTATTGATTTTGGGGTTTCCCACAACCATATATTTATAGTGGTAAATATGTGTTTTGTATAAACAACATACTCAACCTATTTAAAGGGAGACCTATCATTTTAAAAACAGTGTTTTCCAACCCACCTAATTTACTTAAGGATTATTTTTATTATTCAGGATATATATATATATATATATATTTCTGTATTTCAAACTTGTCTTCATATATTTTTTAAATGGTATTAACTATGTTAGTAAGTTGTATAATTGTTTTCATAAATATAATTATACTCTCTTTTTTACATGTTTTACATTCATAAGTTAATCAATGAATTTTTTGTTATTATTTACATGGCCTAAATTTATTTGTTGATATGATTACAAATGGATAATGGAAAACAATAACAAAACCATGGTTTGTTATTATATGCCCAAAATTTTTAATAGGGAACATAAACCTGATATCATTGCATGAACACACCCAATTTATAATTATATTATTAAAGGTGGAATTATATTTGGTTAATACATAAATTTACATGCATAAATACATATAGTGAGGTATGTCCAATTATTTTCTTATGCTTCAAAATGAATTTTTTACAATCATAACTATTAAATATTAATTCATGATGAATCTTCCATAATGGATACTATTGAATATCAAAGTCTGTGATTTAACTTTCTTGACACTTCAATTAATAGTGTATGGTTTAAACAAGAATAAAAATTATCACAAATTCAAAAACATGTAAATTGTTTTCTGAAAAAGGATTAAATTCATGTAAAAAGGGTTTTAATGAAAGAGTTATTATTTTATGTGACAATCCATTATTTTATGTGCACTAGTTATTATCACATGTGAAAAATCATCTCATTTTTTCCATGTATATCACTGTAAAATTTGTTGTAGTCATAACCTAAAACTAATAAACCTATCCATTTTTACATTTATTACACAATTAAATTTATTTATGAACATGTATATAATGAAAGAATGAAATTTATCTCCCTTGATAACTCATGGTTTAATAATTTAAATATTCAATATAGTATGGGACACTTTGAATATAATCCCATACTAGAAATATGAGGAATGTATTGTACTTACATGATATGATGGGTGTGCCCAGATAGTTCTCCAATGAATTGGGTACTGTGGAGTCTCCTAAGAAAAATTATGTTGGGATTTTACCTGTATGGTCTGAGAACGGGGCCTTGAAAAAATGATTATGTACGGTCTTGGAACAAGGCTATGAAAAATAGATTATAAAGTCTGGAATTATATATTCGTTCATTATGTATTACTATATAACCAACCAAATTATTATTTTAATAGTATAATGTCCTTGGTTAAGAACCTTTTTCGTATGATTATGGTATTAAATGATTATGGCATAATGATAAATCATTTAGGAAGAAATATCAGAATTTATTTTCAGAGATTCAATGCCAATGGTATAAATCCAACTATCATTTCATGATTTTCATTCTAGGTGATAAGTGATTTAACATATTTTTTCTACGCAACTCTAAGCATGTATTATTTCTTGTGCTAATTTGTACGTACACTTTTGACATACCACACTAAGTAATGTTTAGTCAAAACTAAGTCTATATGTAGAATTTCATGCAAGTATGCTTATTTTGTATCATGTTTTATTTATATCCTTTTAATAATTGTATACATACTTAAGTATGATATTACCATAAAATTATTTTTAGATTCTTTTAAAAAATGATGATGACGTTCTATAAGAAATGTTTTTTAAAGAAGATTTCTAATGTATGTATAATTATTTTATTGGTTTTTTTTCTTAAAAAGGATTTAATAAATTATTTTCTTAATGTTTTTTTAAAACCCCTTACCGAGTGTTTTGAATACTCACCATACATTTTCAATTTATTTTTACAGGGTTAGTAGATCTTCCAAGATTTGAGTAATCCTATGTGATTGAAACAATATGAATTTTATCTTTGTCAAGTTTTTGAAGAAATTTATTTGATGTATGTGGTTGTAAAAAACCTAAAATGAAATGATTATCTGAATTAAAATGAGTTTTGTAATTTTTATTTGTATGTTTTTATAAAAAAAAATTACACATGACGTTTTAGGCACCAAATCTGAGCTTCTAGGATTGGGGTCCTAAAAACTCAGCACTGGTCTCAAACCCATGGCATATTGGAGGTTTTATTGGGGTGTAACACTTAACTTAACACCCAAAAGGAAGGCCCTAATGGGTCTGGTTATGATAGAGTGGTATTAGGGTAGTGTTCATTGAAAGTCTAGTTTTGTATTATTGGAAAGCAATGAGGTTTTGGTTTGGGTTTCCTAGAAATAGTGATAAATTATTTTGATTTAATATTTCTAGATAGGTAATATAATATTGTCACATTATATTACTTATCCATTCACCAGGACTCTAACAATATACTTGTTGATTTAGTACATGTATTCACTAGTTTTCTAGAATAACACTAGTACATGCATCATATTAGAATTGGTTGTGGTTTCCATGTTCATCTTAGTTCATCTCCCTAGACTTACTCTTTGAATGAATTATGTAATTTTTTTCAGGATTCCTACATAAAGATAACCACATAGGATTCCCCAGTTGGATCATAAGGATGATCCGTTGAGTAATGAGGCATCTATACAACAGAAAGTACATCCATGTGGTTTTGTAGTTTTTCAACCACCTATCGAGAAGCTAGTTGTGTCAGCAGTACTGAAAGAGAATATGAAAAGGATTAACATGCTCCATATGTTTTAGAGGTAGATACCTCCTAGGTGTTGGGTTAAACTAGACCCCAAGGATGCTAATTACTACCAAGAGGTAGTCACCATAGTTTTTTTCCTTATAAAAACACATACAGATCAAATGGTGGTCCTAGAAGTGAGTCTTCTTCTAGGATTTGATAGGTGACAGTGGAGTATAGTGACTTAGATGTACAATGATATGAATCAATCTTGGAAATAATTCGAGAATCTATTCTAGGTGGAGTTCTATATAGAAAAATATCCCTCAGCTTCTACAATATTGACTTGAAAAGTTGACTATGGGAAAGTATACATCGACGTTCCAAAACCACTCAAGATACTCTCTAGATATGGTTCAACATTAAATTTTTCAAGCATAGACCTTCGATTAGGTCCTACAATGAGATATTAAGGTTTCATTGACATCTATTTTTCTTAACATCTATACTGGTGTTCTTGAACAATCATTAGTGGTGGAAAGTTTTCTTGGCAAGTAGATGCTGATAGTTGGTGCTCATGGTGGGATCACAAGAGATGAGACCTTGCTAACTGGTAGTCAATAATAGGAATATGGATCTAGGGATGCAAGATGATTTAGAATATGGTCCAAGTATATAGGGTTTGGAGTTTAGGGATATCAGGATGTTTCAAGTCATCCTTGAGAGATGTTGTGTTTCTCTTATGTTGGATGGGGACATCTTACTCCGGATTGTATGACCCATCATATATATGATAGGGTTATGGTTGATGGACTTTCATGGTAGAGACCATTATAGTTTTAGGGAGGTCGATAGGGTGATGGACTGACAAAGGAGTCGAAAGAGTAGCTGTAGATGGAATACTTTTTGACTTTTTTTAACCACCACCCCTAGGTGGTCCATGCTAGGCTTAGGGAGCTAGTGCTCAAAGATAAGAATAGCAGCAGGAAATGGAGATATTTGTACCTAATCCTACAAGTATGATTAGAGTTATGACTTGTTAATTCTATAATTTATCTTCTATACTGATGGAAATAGATTCAAGTGGCTATTTTCTCTCCACTTCTCTTGTTTGATATATATAGATTCTGATTTAGCCCTTGGCTCGAGCACTGTGATTGTAAAATCATATCAAAGTGGATTAAAATATTATAAATTACTAATAAAAAGGTGAACTCACTCTTAGAGGAGATATATATCTTTAGGATATCTTTTTAGTAATGAAAATTCCATATATTGTCATCTTAGGTATGGATTGGCTATCCGAAATTCATTCCCATATAGATTGTTTGAGGAATCAGATATGATGTTCCCATGGAAATGAAATTTGGTTTCCTCTATTGGGTGAGAAATAAAACCATGAAGAGTAGGATATGATCATACATAGGAGGATACAATTTATTACTAATCAGTTGGATAATATTGACCTCAGAGTAGTGGATGCTATGTGATTTGTGCATCCTCTTGTGGTGGTGGTGTATGGGGACAAACTACTTGAGGATGTGTCAATCTTACCTCTCCAACAAGAGGTATATTTCTACATATAATTTCTCTTAAGGACTTACCTATTATCTTTTCCAACATATTTGAAGTTTCCCATTATAAATTTTGAGTTGAATGTGCAGTAGGAGGACTTTTATAGAAATGGATTAGTTGGAATCAATGTGTCACCTGGGGAATCCCTAGTGTTTTTTTCACCAAGAAGGAGGACATAATCCCGAGGTTCTGTGTGGATTATTATTACCAAAATAAGGTGATGATAAAGAATAATAATCCACTATCGAGGATCGATGAACTCTTTTACTAGTTGTGATGGGTGAGATGGTTTTCTAATATTGAACTTTGATTAGGTTATCACAAGATTTGAGTATTGGATGAGGATACACCAAAGACAACAATATGATGTCACTACGATAATTATAAATACTTCATGATCCATTTTAGCCTAAAAAACCCTATCTTTCTTCATTGGTATCATGAAATAGATATTTCAACCCTTCTTAAACTGATTTGTGATGGTCTTTATCAATGAATTGCTAGTATACTCAGTATCCAAGGTGGATCAAATTGAATAATTTAGTATGGTTATAAACATAATCTGATAGATTCAATTTATGTTAATCTCATGAAGTGTCATTTCTAGATCCAGGAGGTCCATTTTTTGGGAAATCACATCTTAGTAGAGGGATTAGCAGTGGATCCAGTGAAGGTTGAGGTAGTGCTATCTTGTGAACCACCAAATTTAATTCTATAGGTGTGGATATTACTTATATTGGAAGGTTGATACTTGATATTTGTGCCTAATAATTCTAGGATATTGGAACCCTTGAATTTTTTGACCTAAAATGGGTATCCTTTCTGGTGGATGGAGAGGTGACAGAAGGGTATTCAAGAGTTGTGGAAGAGGTTGATGAGTACCACCATCATGAGACCATGAGAAGAGGGTGTTGGGTATGTAGTGTTTTCCAATGCCTCAAGAAGTAGACATGGAGGTGTTATTATTATAAATAAAGTTCTGATTTCCTATGGATCTCATTAGTTTAGAACATATGCATAGAACTACATGAATCATGATCTAGAGTTGGCTGTGGTAGTCATCACCCTAAAAATTTAGAGACACTACCTTATGGGTGAGTGGTTTATCATCTTTTCAGACCACAAAAGTCTCAATTATATCTTCTTATAGTAGGATATTAACATAATATAGAGGATATGTATATTGTTACTCTATTATTATGACTTTGAGATAGTCTATACTCCCAGGAGGGGGAATATTGTAGAAGATTCTCTTAGTTGTAGATCTATTTTGCAGTTGTTGATCGAGACTTCAAAGTAGTTGGCCTTATAAAAAATTTAATTTTTGGATGAGGATAGTGAATCATACATCCAATTGATGATTTACCCCTCAAATATTCTATAATGTGTTAGGGATACTCAATATGAAGATACTGGATATGATACCTTGGGTTTTTAGATATCCAGAGGATGTGCTCTTGATGTATTTTTTTTATGTCGAGAAGTGTTATCCTTTTCAGAAGATAAAAAATAGTACTAGTGATGTTACTTGATGAAGTTTTGATGGGGTTTTATACATCCCCCTTGGTGGCATATCATGGTGTGGTAAAGATTTACAAGGACCTTTGATATTAGTTTTGGTGGCCATGTATGAAGAAGGGTGTATAAGAGTTTGTATATCGAAGGCATACTTGTTAGTCGATGATGGATGAATACCAGGTTTCAGTTGGTTTAGACTAACCCCTTGAGGTTCCCGAGTTAATTTATGATGGTGTATCTATGGAATTATTAAGGTAGATTCCATGAACATATAGAGGACATTATCTTATGACTCCCAAGCACCGATGTCCATACATCATCAAACATGTATCAAATTTAGAATTTCTAATTGGTCCCAAACTTTCACTGACTACAATTTAAGTGTAGTGGCATTACGAGGTTGAATCCATAGGGAGAATACTATTTTATTTGGCGAAATCATATTTCTAAACCTGTAAGGGAGTCTTTTTTAGAAGACTTTTTTGGGAGTTAAATCTAAGTTCTATTTTGGGATGAATTTCAATGATAAACAAGGGGTTTGGGATCAAGTCGAGTATCCGAGTGAAGCATGTAATTTAATTCCATCCTTCAAAATATTTGATGTCTTCTTCGGTGAATCAAATAGATATCACTAGTTGAATTTGGTATTTTTCTCATAGTTCTACATCGGATGTAGCTATTACTTAGCTAGGAGATAGCGACAGACTAGGTGAATTTGGTTTGGATTGTTAAGGAAGAATGTTTCCTAAGCTAGTGGTCATAGTTTAGTTTACTCCAATTAGAATAGGATTGTTTGCTTGACCATATTGTGGTCAGGGATGTTCGATAAAATGGGATAGACCGTTGGTTCATATATTAGTTACTAATTCAATTAGGCCTGCCAATTATAGACTTAAAGGTTTATTAATTATGCAGGTACATCGTTTGATCCCTACCCCTATGAAATTTAGCTACTCATGGTGGGGTAGGAAACAATTAAATAAATGGAAGACAACATGATTTATGGATTGTTTAATGGAATACAGATCATGAAAAGGTTCAGGAATGGTAAACTGGAATAAACAAGCACTCATTATAAATTAAAAACTCACTTGACAAATAGAAATGGAAATTGAATCTAAATGCGATGGTGGGAATTGAATGCATTGAGTAAAGGAAGCTCCAAAACTATTGGATTAATAAAAATGTAAAAATACTAAGAATTTTAGAGTTTGAGAGGGGAATGGGTGAAAGAATTCACAAAGGATACGAAAGGGAGAAGTGAAGCATGCCTAGGAATTATATTATGCTTTGCCGATCCACTGATTATATAGGCACATTTCTTCACAACATGTACAATAGGTACACAATGTGTAGACTTGATCCATGTCAGTTTCGGTGGATTTTTGATCTTCAGCATGGAACACCGGTGTCTCACGAATTTAAGAGTTTTGATTGGGTACATAATGTGATAGGTTCATTCTCGATGTGTACCTCATCTATATCAGATTTTTGCATGGATTCTTCACAGATTTCTCACCCGAGGCTTTGATTGGAATCATGACATGTCTGGTCTGGACATGACATCTAGCTTATTTTTCCATCAAGCTTTATGTAATGGTCATGACTTGGCTTCAGGAATTGAGGCAGGCTGTGATCTATCGGTTCATGATGAGTAATGGATCATCACGACATGTACTGGGCCATTTTTGTACATTTTATGCCTATATTACTTATAAAACTATGAAGATTTTATTCCTACAAAATTAGAAACATACCACGTGAATTATAAAGTAATTTAATAAAAAACTATAAACAATTGATAACATAATGTATATATAAATTAGGCTTCTCAAATCCCCCCATACTTGAACAATTTCTTGTCCTCAAGCAAGAACATCTCAACAATTTTTTTGCGAATGAAAATCAATTTGTAAAGAAATAAATATTCGTTATGTCCATGAAATTAAAATTAGGTGTAAGTATAGAAAAGTCAAATTCTAGAACTAAACCTACAAATAATGTTAATCATGCCTCACAGTCAAGTTTTCAATACAAATTCTAGTATTCTAATCATAATCTCTTAACTATTTATTAAGTTATATTCCCAATTGTTATCTTAATCATCGTTCTTTTATATTATAACTTAGGGTAGAAAAGTTAAGTATAGGTATGATCATACCCTGAGTACTTATTACTATCTATAGTATTACACTAGCTCTATCATCTCCACCGTGGAAAGAAAAGAATATTATTAATCTTGAGGGATTTAAGTAGTCGGGTTCAGATGAATCTGCAGCTATGGGTAGGTAGGTAAAATGTGAAAATTAGGCTCCAAAAGAGGGTAGGATATAAATTACAATAAATATGTATAATAACAAGTGTGACGATGTTCCTCCATTTGACCGGTCAAATCTATACTCCATCATCTCAGGTTGGATCGATGTGTGTTGCAATTATGTACACAAAAATGATTCTATTCATTTCATTTTTCTTTTTTTCTTTTTTATTTTTGAAAATTCATTCCTTGTATCGATCTTACATCCATAACCTAACCACATATGATCCTTCTAGGAATTCATCAGTTTAGAAAATGGTGATTTTTGACCCTCCTAGTGCACAACCCACATTAGTTTTCCTTTATTTTTATATTTTGAAAAGGTATAGAATAAGAATGAAATGTGATAAAATGGAAATGGATCGCGACAAAGTATTTAGGTGAGATCACCATACATCTATAAAAAGTATAATAATCACATGGTGTCTGAAGGTTTCCCCTACACCTGTTCAAAGATATCCATGAGAATTGTATAAGAAGTAGGGTAAAGAGATAAATAGGCTAGAAATAACATCATTCTAACATGTCATTCATTGAAACTATGGGTTAATGAAAGATATATATTTATTCGGTCTTAGGGAAAGTTCCTATACAATAATTCGTCAATCATTTTAAATCCATACTTGTTTAGTCACTGTTTTGATAACATCTCAATGCAAGTTCTAGTTGGTTTACATACCCCTGGTATCTCTAAATAAATATGCTCAGATGAGAGTATGAAATTGAAGTCTTAGAGTCCTCTTGGGTAGTGAGAATCAATTAAAAACTGGCAATAACAAATGCCATAAATCCTAATTAATAGGTCCAAAAATCATGACTTCAAATATATTGAATTTTAATTAATTCTATATACTCAGTAATAATTATAAACAACTCTAAACAGGGGTGAAACATAGTCCTTAACACTTTTCCACTTAAAATTTTCTTTAATTACCTGGGAATAATTATTTTTAAGTTTAAAGAATGCTTATTATTTTTAAAAACGTCTCTTAGAAATGTGAGAATATTAAAAATTCATGTGTATCATCAGTGAAACTATGAGTGGAACCCCCACACTTAGTAAGAGACAATGTCGCCACCATCAATAGAATGATTATGAGTGCGATATAGCAGTGAATTTTAAATAATTTGAAATGGAATATTGGAAAAATTTAAAAAATAGGGAATCAAGAGCTACCTGGTATAAGTGGAATGCCATGTGGTGTTTGAGCTGTCATGTCATGAAAATCCAATGTACTTGAAAAATCATTAGAAAAGAAAATCATGCACTAGATAACAAACATTAGTCCCCAAGTATAATCATTTGGAATAGTAGATAAAAATGTAGGAACACAGAGTGAGATAGTGGTATATTCATTTCATTCAAATTGTGATATTTGTACAATGGAGCTTCATGAAAGACATAAAATGAAAAATGAAAACAAAACAAAAAATACATGGAAATGATTATTCGATAAAACAAGAACTGAACTATGGGTTTCCTCTTATAAAGTTCTAACTAAACTTCATCATCCAGAAGGGTGGATGGAGATTTTTGTTAGATGTTCCACCTTCTTAGTTTCTCATTATCCTATTACAGCTTTTAGAGGATGTGTCCTCTAGCTCAAGAGTTCATTTCAGTGGGTTAATCAAAATGCTCGTAGCTACATGAGAAATAATGAGGTGTGTTAAGAATGGAATCATTGGTTGTGGAAGCTGCTACTGGTGGTGAATTATGAGTGATAGCTCATGTAGATGTCAGACAATGTTGATGATGCTCTCGATAACCCCTTTTCTAAGACAGATGGTGGGAATAGACCATCAATGATTGAAGATGATTCTGAGTAGCTTAACATGTTAAAGATATAAAGAAATGAAAAGGAACTTAAAGCACAACAGAACATAAAAACGAAATTCCAGGTATATATATAGACCCAAAGTGCGTATAGAGGTGGGAAAAAATTAATAAAACAAAAACCCACCCAAGTATATAAAAAGGGTCCCAAAAATCCTAAAATATAGATAAAAATCAGATTAGATATCCACCCCCAAAATCTCCTTGAGCATTATACCACTACCTAGTGTCTCGATCGACTGTCCGGGCTTATCTGCATTAGTATCAGTAGAAGTGGAGGATTTAAGTGCAGCAGTGGTGGGTGGTGTGGTAGTGAAGGTATGGATATGGGATGGGGTGGCGGGTGGAGAAATACCGATCTGTATGGGGGCCATGGGTTTGGCCACTAGATCAATGAATTGTACCTCTGGGATGGGATCAGTGGAAACTCCCTTTTCTTTCTAGGCCTATTAAACAAGGAACTCTTCCTGGGTGGTAGGTTCAGTGAGATCGGGATGGAGGTTTAGCTGGTCAAAATGGGGTGGGGGAATGGTGGATGATGACGGTACGGCTCGGGTGGGGATGGTGAATGGGTAAATGTAGTGCGTTCAATAAATGAGTGATGTAGGTGGGTTGATATTTGGTGAAGATTCTCCAAAATGCACTGAATATTAGATTGTAGCTTAGAGATAATGTGAATTGAAGGTGGTGGAATGGTCGAAGGGGAGGCGACTGAGGTGGTGGTGGGTGTGGGTGTTATAGGTGTGGCTGCCTGAGGAGGCTAAGGTGGATCTTCTACTGCTGTCCCAGTTGGCTACTCCTAGGATGAGGGCTCTTAGAAGTCTGGTGCCTATAAATAATTGTCTTCCTCTCACACGAGCATTTTCATATTATAGAGAAGCACAAGATCAATCATCTCGATGGGTCCAACTTAGGAGAGGAGAAAAGATGCATCAAATATTCCTAGGTACTAGTCTAGGTGGGTGATGAAGGATCCCCCAATGTGTGTACCCCACTTCCTCTGAGTCAGGATTCTAAAATATAAAGTGAACTGGGCATCCATATTGATGGGTTGCCCACCCACGAAAACTACTAATATCAATACGTCCATCTAGATGATAGGGAAGTTGTAGGTTGCAAGCTAGAAGATACTAGAAGTGTGATAGCCTTGTTGTGCGGTTAGAGAGGAGGAGAAGGGGACTTGATGAGGGTAGATAGAAGTGGGGCATGGGTTTGAGAGTGGATGAGGGTTCGAGGGGATATGTTATGTGGGTAATGACTTGAAATTTTTTAAAAACCATACCGACCCTGTACACTATGTTTAAAGGTGAGTCACATCATGTATAGGAAAGAAAAAGGAAATGGAATTTCATGATAAATAGAGACATTCTGTGAATATAGTGTACATTACGTGTACTTAAAAAATTTTGGACCATATTTTCTTTTCCTTCCGCATCTCATCCGCATTTATATGTGATAATATTTTTCAATAATACTAATATAACATATCTAAAACATTCCTAATCTAGGTTACCTCCCTATCAGCGATTCCTTTATAGTCAGGATATTTACTTCTACAAAGATTTGTGAAACTTGAGGCTGACGACAAAACCTTCATGGAATAGCTCATAACCTATCTTCAAACATTGACCATTCACCTTGAATGGTGGTCATCTTTCTATTTGAATTTTAGTTTATCCACAAGGAAAAACTTGGATGACCTCAAAATGACCACACCATCTTGACTTTGGATTTCCTAGAAATAGTTTTAATTTTGAATTAAATAGAAAATCCTTATTTCTTAGGATGAAGGTATGTCTTGTAATTCATTGTTCATGGCATTTTTTCATTTTAACCTTGTAGATACTTTAATTTTCATACACATCTATCATGATTTACTCCAACGTGGTTAATTTTAATAACTATTCCTCTCCATTATTTTCTACATCTAGATTCATCTTTTTAATTACCTTGAATGAATGATGTTCTATCTCCATTGGAATATGACATGTTTTAATGTATAGAAGTCTAAATGGGGTGGTGCCTGTGGGTGTTTTGTACACAATTCTGTATGCCCATAATGCATCATCCAACTTCAGGCTCCAATCAGTTATATTGGTGTTGACAGTTTTCTCGAAGATTTGTTTCACCTTCCTATTTGAAAATTCAACATTCCCAATTGTTTGTGGGTGATAGGGAGTTCCAGTTTTGTGTCAAATGCAATATCTTTCATTAATTTTTTTCACTTTATGATTCTAAAATTGTGTTCCATGATCACTAATGAGTAATCATGGAAATAAAAAACGTGAAAACACATTCTTTTGAAGAAAATTCATGAAAAATTTTGTTGTGTCATGTGTTGTGGCTTCGACTTCTTCCCATTTTGAGACATAGTCAATTGCAACTTGAATGTAAATCCTGCTATGTGAAGTGGGAAATGGTCTTATAAAGTCAATAACCTAGAATAAAAAAAACATCAACTTCCAAAATGGGGTTTTTTGGAATCAAATTTCATTTTCTAATGTTCCATATTCTTTGACAACTATCATATCGATGGAAGAATCCCTTGGAATTGTGACGCAATGAGGTCTAGAAAAATACACTTTGTAGGATTTCTTCCACTATGAACTTAGGTCCATGATTTCTGCTAATTGGTGATGTATGGAACATTTTGATGACATTATATATCTCTCCCTCAAAGATTCAGAGTCTTAAAAGGCCATCAGAACAATTCTTGAATAGATTCAGTTCATATCAAAAGTTGTGTTTGGCATTAGAGAGAAACTTCTTACATTGCTGGTATGAGGGGTCATGACGGAGATATCCAATGGAAGGATAGTTGTCCATGTTCGAGAACCAGGGCTGGGTATTGAAATTAAATAATGTCTCATCTATAAAATATACTTCAATATCACTCTCGCTGTATTCTTTAATGATGGTAAAGGGGAATCGAGGGAGGTGGTTTGAAACAAAATTCTCTATTCCTTCGGTATCCTTCATTACGATGTCAAACTATTATAGAAATATAATCCAGTGTATCAATCTTGATTTTTCATATTTCTTTTTCATCAGGTATCACATGGAATTGTGATTTGTATGGAGAATGATTTTGGATAGAAAGGGGATTGAACAGAACTTTTCAAAGGCATATATGATGGCTAGGAGTTCCTTCTCCGTAGTTATATAATAGACCTGGGATTAATTTAAAGTATGAATGGAATAATATATTGGATATAAAGTGATGTCAATACGTTTTTTTGTTCACAACTACTACAGTAAGATCATTGGCGTCACACATAAGTTCAAACTCTTTTTCCCAATTTAGTGAAATGATAACCAGAGACACAATCAGACTATTTTTCAAGGTTTCAAAATATTGTCGATAGTCCTCATTGAATTTTAAAGGAATATATTTTGACAACAAGCGTGTCAGTGGATGTTTGATTTTAGTGAAATCTTTTACAAAGTGTCTGTAGAACCCATCATGCCCAAGGAAACTTCTTACCATTTAACAGTCGATGATTCATGTAGATATTTGATAACTTTGATTTTCACCAGATCAAACTCAATGCCTTATTTAGAGATCTTGTGTCCGAGTACAATTCCTCTATATACCATGACATGAATTTTTTCCCAATTTAGTAATAAAATTTACTCCTCACGTCATTAGAGAACTAGTTCAAGATTTCTCACATAGTATCAAATGATATCTCATAGACTGAGAAACTGTCCATGAATATTTCGAAAAATTCTTCATCCATATCCTAAAATATGTGCTTCATGAATCTTTGGAATGTATCTATTGTGTTGCACATACTGAATGACATGCATCTGTATGTGATTGTACCAAATGGTCAGGTGAAGGTGGTTTTGGGCCAGTTAGTAAGGCAGACTACAATTTTATTGTATCCTAAATAGCCATCCCAGAAATGGTAGAAATCATGCCTTACTAATATCTCTAGAATTTGATCCATAATTGGTAAGGGAAAATGATATTTGATTATTGCTTCATTAAAACATCTTTAGTCCATGCAAACTCTCCCTCTTGTGATGGTGCAAGTTGGAATGAGTTCATTATCATTTTTCCTTTATACTCTGAGTCCTCCTTTATTGGGAATGACTTGGAGGAGACTATCACATTCATTGTATGATATAGAAAATATTATTCCATAATCCATGAGCTTCATCACTTCCTTCCAGACATCCTCTTTCTTTGGTGGTGGGAGCCTCCTATGAGGTTATCTTTTTTTTATTTTCCTCCTATTACAATAAAATTCGGTCAGTGCACTCGAAAGGATTGATTCCCCTAATATATTCTGCTCCCCAGGAAATTTATTGATTGTGTACTTTTAGGAAATCAACTAGTTTTTCTTTCTGATCCTAGGATAGTTCAGCGTTGAAAATTATGGTCAAAGAGATTGAATCTCTTAAATAGGAATACTTTGACGTGCTAGGAAATAGTTTCAAGTTCAACTGGGGTTCCTAAATGATAGAAGGGATAAAATGTGGCATGGTGTCTTTGGTGATTGGATCAATAAAACTGACTACCTAGAAGTAATAATTTTCTTCCCTTTCTGAACAAGAATCATCAGTGTCTTATTTAATATCCATATACTCCTCTCCTTGTTAAGAGAGAGAGATGACATTATAGTCCACCGTATAATCTGAATGTTGGGAATCCTTTATTAGGTTAAACACTACATTTTATTCTCTGAATATAAAGATGATACATCCTTAAATAACCTCAATCAAGGCCACTCCTGTCACTAGGAAGGGTCATACAGGAATGATCAGTTCATCTCCTTCCACTTATAAGTAAAAAAAAGAATGTCAGCATGGAAAATAAAGTTTCCAATTTTAACCAGAACATCTTCAAGAATACCACTTGGGTACATAACTTAATGATTGAATAAATGAAAATGTATTATTGTTGTCTTCATATTTTTGAGAGTTAGCTTGTGGAAAACACTCATTGGCACTAGGTTAATGCTGTCTCCAAGATAAAAAAGTTCTCTTCAAAATTTTCACTCCCTTATAGAACAAGGGATTGAAAATATTCTAGGATCTCACCTATTTGGAGGGATTTTTTGAATAAAAGTAGATAATTTTTCATTTAATGAGATAAATCCATGATATTCTATATTTACCTTGTTTTATTGAATGTATTTGAGAAATTTTTCATATACAAGAATTTGGGTGATTTCTTCAGTAAAGGGAATATTGATATGCAATTTTTTGAACATTTGAATGAAATTTTTGTATTGATATTCCTACCTACCATTCCTTGATCTTTCTAGAAATGGAAGAGGTGGATTTAATGGAGGTGGGGATATATAAACGGGTTCCTTCTATTTTTCGAGGGCTTACTCTTGCTCAGATGGTAGAGATTCTTGTGGGGTTTTGAGGATGACTTCCTGTAATTCTTTCTATTGTTTCTTAGGGTCTTATTTTGGCCTTGTTTCTAATGGTTGTTGGAATTCAAACACTTTTCCACTCCTTAACACTACATCCATCGGTTCCTATCATGGGTATGCCTCAGTGTTAATAGGTAGAGTTCCTGGTAATCATTCATATATGGTTTTTGAGATCTAACACATTTGAAACTATATGTTTCTCAAAGATACTTGATTTTTTTTCATCTCTGTCTCCTATATGTTCATCCTTTGATCTGACATTTGAATGAAATATTTCAAGAGGTTCTCCTAGTTACTTTCAGTGGTGGAGGTGGCTGTTGTGGTCATTGATAGATGGGTGTAAATTGATATTGTTGTTGGGGCCTCAAAAATGGTTGTTACATATATGTCTGTTTTTGTGGCCTCGTGATAGGGTTTATTGGTGGATACCCTGGTAGTCCATGGTTATGAAACTAAGCATGGACACTAGGATACTAAAAATATCCTTGATTGTTTTGAGGCTGTTACTGAGGAGGACTTTTATGATAAAATGGCTGTTGGTGTTTCTGTTGATGTGGATGATTTTTTTTGATTGTAATTAACATAATTAAAATGTTGTAGCTCTTAATATCCTTCTTTTCAATATTTATACAAGTGCGGTCCAACACACAAATCGCATGACTGAATCCCCCTGATTGGGGTAAGAGGGGGTTGTGGGGTTGGTATCTGAAATGACTCAATATTTTTGGTTAGCGCTTCGACCTTCACTAATAAGCAGGAGGTATCATCAACTTGGTGGATTCCATGTCCTGGTGGTCCATGGTCACTTTTCTATAGAATATAATTGCGGGATACTTTCTATAATATAGATCTTCCTACATCGGGTGTTTTAAATATCAAAACTCCCTCAACGACAACATCAACGACCATTCAAGCCTCTCGATGGAGTCCTTGATAGAAGGTTTTCATTTGAATCTAAGTGTCGAGTTTGTGATGTGGAAGATTCCCCATTAGTTTATTAAATCGATCTCATGATTCCCATGAAGATTCTGCATCTCTTTGTGAAATGCTTTGAATGTCATTCTGGAGCTTCTAGGTCTGGATCGATATAAAGTATTTATCATGATTTTTTTGCAAGATCATACCGACTCCTAATTGACTCGAGAGCTTAGATTATGAGACATTATTTTTCTCTGTCTCTTAGTGAAAATGGGACAACACGATGTATTATAGAATATACTGATACTCCATGGTTACGAAAGGTATCAAAAACTTCAATGAAGTTATAAATATGTTCGTGGGGGTCTTCGCTTTGAAGACCACTGAACTTCCCCATGTTTTGGATCATATGGATAAGTCTTGGTTTAATTTCAAATGTGCGGGCATGGATACGCGGGCACGCAATTCTTTTTATTTCACTATGGATTGATGGTAAACCATCATCCATGATGGTATTCTATGGGTGCATTGGGTGCTCCACATTTTTAGGGGGATTTATTAGGTTCGGTATCACTGAGTGATGTTTCTCGACCATTGTTGACCAGTGGGGTGAAGAGAATTTCCTTTAGATATTAGGATCGAAGACCAAGGCTTCGAGTGCTTCAAGGTTCCTTGATCGGTCAAGGGACCGTGGTATATGCACTAAAAATAATAATGGGGATGCAAGGGTATCGAGAAAAAAAGGGATGAGAGAAAGATAATTATAGGGTAGAAAAACCAAAGTTCTTTTATTTCCAAAGTAGCATTGCTTCCTGAGTAACAACGCTACAAATTTGATGGCTCCCGCATAGCGGTGTTGTTACTTCCTTCAGCCTATATCAAATTTAGAATTTATTAGTGGTCCCAAAACTTCAATAGATACAAAGACATAGTGTAGTGGTATTATGGGGTTGAGTCTATAGGAAGACTGATTTTGGATTTGTGGAAATCCGATTCCTAAACTTGTTAGGGATTCACTTCTAGAAGTCTTTGTTTTGGAGTTTGATCTATGTTCTATTTTGTGATGAATTTCAATGATAAAAAAGGGGTTTGGGAGCAATTAGAGGATTTGAGTGATGGATTTAATTTAATTCTATCCTTGGAAAGATCTTATGTCTTATTCTTCAAAGGAAACAAAGATCACTCATTAACTTTGGTATTAGCCTCCTCGTTCTACCTTGGAAGTAGGTATTCCGTGGCCGGGAGATGGCAACATCCTGGGTACATTAGGTTTTGATTCTTAAGGTAGAAGGTTTCCTATGATAGTGGTTATAGCTTAGTTTACTCTAATTAGGGTAGGATTGTTCACTTAACCATCCCATGGTTGAAGATATTAGAACAAATGGGTTAGAACATTGGTTCATATCTTAGACACTAATTCAATTAGGCTTGCCAATTTTAGACATAAATGTGTATTTAATTACATAGATACAACATACGATACCTAACCCTAAGAAATTTAGATACTCATGGCAGAGAAGAATGCAATTAAATAAATTAAATATAACATTTTTATGTATTGATCAATGTAATAGAGATCATGCAATGGTTTGGGAATGATAAATTGAAATAAACATGCACTAAGTAAATCATAATTATAAATAAAATACTTACTTAAAAAATGGAAATGGAAATTGAATCTAAATGTGACAGAAGTAATTGAATGTATTGAAGGATGGAATCTCCATGGATCTTGTATTATTAAAAATGCACAAATACTAATAATTTGAGTGTTTTGGAGGGGAACGAGTGAAAGAATTTGCAAAGGAGAGAAAAGGGATAAGAGAAGCACATCTGGGAATTCTAAAATGATCTTACACTCTGCTTCTTATATAGACATATTTCAGCAGGACATGTACCATTAATAAATGACGTGTAACCATGATGCACATTAGTTTCTTTAGATTTTTGATCTATTGTGTGGTGCACAACTCTCGCAAATTTAATAGGTTTGACTTGGTACATGATGTGAGAGGTTCATTCACGATGTGTACCTAATATCTATTTAATTTTTCCATAGATTATTTATGGATTTCTTCAATGACTCTTTGACTTTCATCCCAACATATCCAATCTGGACACGACATGTAGTAGATTTTTCCTTCAGACTTCGTTTTATTGTCATGGCTTGGCATCATGTCTTGAATAAGGTCGTGATCCATAGGTTCATGAAGTGTACTAGAACGTCTCAACAAAGATTTCACAAATGATAAGTAATTTTTAAAGTACGAAATACTCATTATTCCTATGTAATTAAAATTAGGTGTATGTAGAGAAAAGTCAATTTCCATAATTAAACCTACATATAAATTTAGTCATGCCTCATAGTCTAGCTTTCAAAACAAATTCAAGTCTTCTAATCATAACCTATTAACTATTTATTAAGTTATATAACCAATTGTAATCAACCTCACTATTCTTTTCTCTCATCACTCAGGGTAGAAAATGTAAGTAGAGGTATTATTATACACTATGTACATGTTCCTAACCATAAGCTTTCACTGGTTCTATCATCTCCACTATGTAAAGACATGTATATGGTTAATGTTTAGGGATTTAAGAAGTTGGGTTCAGATGACTCTACAGCTGTGGGTAGGTAGGTAAAATGTTAAAATTAGGTTCAAAAGGAGGTTATAATCTAAATTACAATGCATAGGTATAAGAAAAAGTGTGATGGCATTCCACCTTTTTACCGACCAAATATGTACTCCATCATCTCAAGTTGGATCCGTACGTGTAGCAAGTATGTATACAAAAATGATTCCATTCCATATCTTTTTCATTTTTTTTGAAAGTCATGTCTAATATATTTCTCACATACATCACCTGACCACATATGATCCTTCAAAGGATTCATCAATCTGGAAAATGGTGATTTTTGAAACTCTTAGTGGAAATACCATATCAATTTTTCCTTTCTTTTTATTTTTTTTAAAAGTAACAGAATTAGATTGAAATGGTACAAAATGTAGATTGATCACAACCAAGTAGTCGGGTGAGTGCACTATAAATCTCAAAAAATTGTAAACATCCCATGGTGTCTGAATGCCTCCCCCACACTTTTTCAAAGATACCTGTGAGAATTTTACAAGAAGTAGGGTAGAAAGGGAAATAGGATTGAAATAAAATAATTATAACAGGTCATTCTAGGAAACTATGGGCTACATGAAGGATAGATTTCTGGTGGGTATTAGGGAAAGTGGCTATCAAATAATTCCTCAATCATTTTAAATCCATACTTGTTCAGTCATCATTTTGATAAGATCTTAGTGAATGTTCTAGTTGGTTTACATGCACCAGGTATCTATCAATAAATATAATCATATGAGAGTATGAAATTGAATGCCTAGAGTCTTATTAGGTAGTGAGAATCAAGTAAAAACTAGAAATCACAATGGGCATAAATCCTACGTAATAGGTCAATTAATCATGATTTCAAGGATTTTAAATTTTAATTAATTATCTAAACTCAAAAATCATATTAAACAAGTATAATCAAGAGTAAAACATTATCTTTGACACTTTTACACTTAACCTTTTCTTTAATTACAAGGGAATAATGATTTTTAGGTTTAACGCCTGCTTATTATTTTGAAAAATGACTCCTAGACATATGAGAACAGTAAAACTTCAAGTGCATCATAAGTGAAAATATGAGGAGACCCCCCCAAACATAGTAATAGATAGTATCCCCACTATCAATTGAATGATTATTGGAGCGGTATGACAGTGAATTTTAATGAATTTGAAATGGAATATTGGGAAAAAATTAAAAAAGAGGGAAACGGGATCTCCCTGGTGAAAGTGGTATTCCATGGGGGTGTTTGAGCTATCATGGAATTAAAATACAATGTACCAACAAATTTGTTAGAAAATAAAATCCAACACTAAATAACAAACACTAGTCCATATGTATAATCATTTGGAATAACAGAGAAAAATGAAGGCACACAGAGTGAGATTGTGGGATATTTATTTCAATTAAATTATGATATTTGTATAATAGAGCTACATGAATGAAATAAAATGAATAATAAAAAGAAAATAAAAAATACATGGCAATGATGAATCGAAAAAACTAGAAATGAACTATGGGTTTCTCCCCATAAAGCGCTAACTAAATGTTGTCTTCTAGACGGGTGGATGGATATTATTGTCAGATGGTCTACCTACTCAGTTGCTCTGTCACCTTGTATTGCTACTAGAGGATGTGTCCTCAATACCATGTGTTTTTTTGGTGGGTTAATCACTTCACCCTCATCCGCATGAGTAGGAATTAGCTGTGGTAAGAATTGAATCATTGGTCATGGTGCCTGCTGCTAGTGGTGAATTGTGAGTGATAGCCCATGAATTGGTTGGGAAATGATAATGGTATGATCAAGAACCCTTTATTCTAAGACTACTGGTAGGGATGGACCATCAAGGATGGTAGATGATTTTGAGGAGCTTGACATACTAAAGATACAAAGAAAAATAAGGAAACTAAAACCACAACAGAATGTGAAAATGAAATGTCATGAATATATATAGACCCAGAGTGCGTACATAGGTGTAAAAAAATGAATAAAACAAAAACCCACCCAAGTACAATAATTGGGTCCCAAAAATCCCAAAAGAGATGAAAATCCTATTGGAGACCCCCCCAAATATCCTCAACCATCATCCAATTTCCTGGTGTCTCGATCGACTGGCCAGGAATATATACATCAATAGTAGCAGTAGTTGAGGATGGAGGTGAAACAAAGATGGGTTGTTTGGTAAAGGAGGTATATATATGGGTTGGGGTTGCGGGTGAAAAAGTTCCGATTTGTACTGGGGTTGTGGATCCAATAGTTGGATCAATGAATGGTAACTCCGGGATGGGATTAGGGCCAACTCGCTTTCCCCTCCAGGCCTACTCCGCCAGGAACTCCTATTGGGCGACAATCTCGGTGAGATCAGGAGGGAGGTATGAATGGTTTAAAGGGGGTGAGATAATGATGGATAATGAAGGTCTAGTTGGGGTGAGATATGGTGAATGGGTAAATTTTGTGTGCCTAATAAATGAGAGACGGAGGGGGATTGATATTTGGCACAAATTCGCCAAAAATAACTGGATATCGGCCTAGAGATTGATGATTTTGTAAAACAAATGTGGTGGTACAGTCGAAGGAGTGGTATATGAGGTGGTGGTGGGTATGGGTGTAGTAGGCATTTTTGTCTGAGGAGGTTGGGGTGGCTGTGCTACCGCTGCCCCAACTATCTGCTCCTAGGGTGTGACCTTTTGGTTGCATGGTGCCCAAAAATAATAGTCATCCTCTCACATGAGCATCTGTATATTGTGGAGAAGCACAAGACAAATCATATCGACGGGTTTAATGGAGGTGGGGGGTAGAGACACATCAAAGACACCCATGTACTTGTCTAGGTGGGTGATGACAGATCAACCCATGAGTGTTCCCCACATCCTCTAAGTTAGGACTCTAAAATATGAAGCAAAATGGGTGGTCATATTGATGGGTGGCCCACCCAACGTAGCTGCAAAAATAATGATTTCCATCTGGATAATATGGAAGGTGGAGGTCGTTCGCTAGAGGACAGTGGCAGTGTGGTGACATGGTTGGGCAGTTAGGGCAGAGGAGAAGGGGACATGGGGAGGGTAGAAGGATTGGGGTGTGGTTTTGAGAGTGGAAGAGGGGTTGAGGGGATATGTGATACGAGTCATGACTTGTGGGTCACCACCTGTAATTTTTTAAAAACTGAACTGACCCTATACACAATGTTTATAGGTGATTCATGTTTTGTTCAAGGAAGAAAAAATGGAATTTTGGGTGAAAAAGAGACACATCGCGAACATAGTGTACATGATGTGTAATTAACCACGTTTGACACAATTTAGTTATTCATTATGCACTTTATACTCCTTTATACCTAATATTCTTGGTAAAAATCATAATCTAACTTATCTAAAACTTTAATAACCTGTGTTGCCTCCCAGTTAACACTTCCTTTATATTTGGGATCTTGAATTCTTTAAATCTTAGTAAAACTTGAGGCTGATGAAACAACCATCATGGAATGGATCCTAAAATATCTTTAACCTTTTACCATTCACCTTTAACAGTGGTCCTCCATTTTATTGAATTTCAAATGTGTCACATGGAAAAACTTGGACAACCTCAAATGGACCAGACCAACTTGACTTTATCATTCATGGAAATAGTTTTAATCTTGAATTGAACTACAAAACCTTATTCCTTGGGATGATGGTATTTATTTAAATTCATTCCTCATGCCATTTTTTCATTTATTTCCTTAAAAATACTTGAATTTTCATATGCATATCTCCATATTTCCTCCAATGCGGTTAGTTTTAATAACTATTCCTATCTATCCTATTGTACATACAGATCACTATTCTTAATTTCCATGAATGAAAGATGTTTTATTTAAACTGAAAGATGTCATGGTTTACTGTATAAATTATAAATGGGGTGCTTCCTATGGATGTTTTTTATGCTGTTATGTAGGACCATAATGCACCGTCCAACTTCAGGCTCCAATCACTTATACTGGTGCTGGTGTTGACAGTTTTCTCAAAGATTTGTTTCACCTCCTAATTTGAAAATTTGAATTGCCAACTTTTTTTTTGGATGATAGGAAGTTCCAGTGTTATTATATAAATCTAAAATTTTGAGACACATTCTTTTGATGAAAATTCATGACCACTTTAGTTGTGTCATGTGTTGTGGATTTAGCTTCCACTCATTTTTAGACATAGTTGATGTGGCCTTATTTTTACATAGATTTACACATCCTATTTATTAATTTTTAATGATTTATTTAACTATTTTTACAATTTTTATTAAATAAATGCAGTTTTGTATTTTTATAATTAAATTTTTCAAATATTCATTTTTTATATCAATTTATGTAATTATAGACCCTAAAATAATTGATTTATTCTTTCTTTGTTTTTAATATAACTAATTTTCAATTTGTTTACTTAATATTTATCTGTTTATTTTATTTAAAATTTTCATTATTTATAATTATTGAGTTTTCTAATTAATTCACTTTAAATTTTATAAGTTTACACATCCAGAAACTTAGCGGTAACCAAGCTACCGGTAGCCAAGCTACTGATTGCAAGGTTACCTTTTCTCAAATTAGCGGTAACCGGGTTACTGTTACCAACTAACGGTGACCTGCAATATTTTTTTCTCTAGCGGTAACTAGTTTTGAGATGTAATGGTGACCTTGATTTTACCAGGGACCTTTGTCACCATTACCCTTTCCTACTGGTAACTCTAATTTTTAACCCTAACCTCACTGATAAATTTTCTGGGTCACCGTTGTCTTTCAGTTTAACTTTTCCTTGTTTAATTTTTTATTTTTCTTAAGACTTTATTTAGGTATCAAGTTTATCTTATTAATTTAATAATATTTAGTTAAATTATTTTAGGTGAAATAACTAATTTTTTTTAACTTGCGTACAACTGGATTCATTTATTTCAAATAGTTATCTTTAATTTCATTGATATAATTTAGTTATTAATTTAATTTTATTTTCATCCATTAATATAAATTAACTTTATTAATTTAATAGTATAATTATCTATTTTAAATATTTTGGTTTAGTTTGCTAATATAACATATTGTTTATTATCAGTGCTATTAAATTAATTAATTTTATTTTTTTAAGCTTTTAAAATAAATTAAGTTTTATGCTGTTTAATTTCTTATTTCAATTAATTATTTTAATTATGTTGTTTAAATTCATTCTTTAATTTTGTACTATTTAATCTTTCTAATAATTTAATTTGTTAATATTTTTGTAATATTTTTAGATTTTTTGAGATTTTATTTGTTTTAAATAAACTAATGGTTTAATCATTTGATTATTAGTTTAATTATTTTTTTATATGAGTTGTAGTTTAATTAATGGTCGTGGTGGTGATTCGTGTATTTGCAGCTACTGGTAGGTGACCCTCATCGTTACAACCACCATTACCCATTCCTCATTGCTAGCTTCTTCCTGCCTCACTATTATTTCCACCTCACCGTTAATCAATAACCCTTCAACCTCACCATTCCCCAAACCTCACTATTTGCCTTATGCCTATGCTCCCTTCCACCTCCTATGATACTGGTAGTTCTTTGAGATACCGATATTTTTTCTTCCTTAAATTTTGACTCACCAATTCTCACTGCAACACCATTCTCATACCCACACTCCTGCAAATCAAAACATTCAAAGCGACAAAAAATAGAAAATGAAAATCTTGATCAAACCTAAATCACTTCGAATTTTGATCTATTCATAAAAATGAAAAACATTTCTATATTTGGAGGTATGAGCCACTACAGGAAGGTTTCTCCACTGGAAGAACCGCCATCAGAAGACTTTTGATGCGTCGATGTTCAAGGGAGAGGAGATCCGTTGGCTGCTAAAGAAGGAGAAGGTTATCTGATCCAGTTTAGCTTGCTGCCACTGTTGGTGAGTTCTAAAGCAGCCGCGCACAGGACCAGAACTGGGCTAGAGCCGCTGCAGTTCACTGCTACCGTTGAAGATAGGCCGAGCTACATCCGCACCACACCACATCACCTAATACAGGAGATCAAACCACGCCGCAACCCCTAATATGACACTGAGGGAGAACCAGGTGCCGAGCCTACCTCGCGAAACCGCCAATGCCCTCCCCTCTCTCCTGATTCATGGAGAAATGGGGGAGGAAGAAGAGATAATAAAAAAAATTAAATAATAAAAATAATAATAAAAGTAAAGTGAAAACAAGAAGAAAAAAAAGTAAAGTAAAAGTAAAAGTTAACTTTAATAAGTCAAATGAGTATAATAGAATTTATAAAAGTTACAAATTTAAGAAATTATAATATTAACAAATAGATAAATTATAAATTAAAATATAAAACTAAATTAATAATAAGTGTTGTAAATTAATTAATATACTGATTATTGTAAATATATAATTAATAATAATTATAAATGAACTATAAAAAATACTTATTAATTTAAAAATATTTAAAACTTAAGTAATAATTCTAATTACTAAATTAAAATAAACTAATTAATAAATTAATCGAATAGTTAAATTTATTTAAAATTAGTAATAATAATAACAAAAATTATTAATTAATAATATCTAAATTGTTTTTTTAATTAGTTATTTTTATATGATGTTAAACTTTAATAACATTGTTAAAAATGGTAAAATTAATAACTTAGTAACTATAACTATTAACCTAATTTAATTAATAAATTCTTGATAAATTTATCTATTACCATAGTATTGTTAAGTGAATAATTTTTATAAATAATATAAATGTAAATAATAATTATCAATTAAGTTATTTATTAATTAACTTTAGTTTACTTGTAATGAGTAATATAACACTCAACTGAAAAAAATAACTATTTTTCTTTTTGACGTTCTTATTTATTTACTTTTCTATTTTATTTTATATAGTCAGGTTCATACCAAAGTCAAAAAAATGTCCCAGTGCTTCCAACTAACTCATCCAGAGTTAGTTACGTGATGAAAACTTGCGCGACGTGCCAGTTATGAAAAAACACATGTTTTGTCATGCATTTGTGAATAGCTTTAAAAGTCGGTGGAAGATATGTGGTGACATGCAGTATATGATGGTGGATATTAAAGAAGACTAGCAGCAAAAATTGATGAGGCTCATTCATTCCACGAACACATCCATTGGAGATCACATTGACGCTCATTCAGATTCCACTCCACACCATTTTTGGAGAGAAAAGACTCCCAGGAGATGAGGGAGCAGACATGGATGCGAAGGAGCCCAAGAATAGAGCATCACTAAGGGAGTTCTTTTCCCATAATGTACTTGAGTTCCCAGTACTCTGTAATCGATTGTTTTTTTATTCCTTAAATCAATATGATCAAGGGATTAATTGTCTTAGCTCAGGAATTCAATTATATTGGTTAATATCCCAAACTTGTTCATTCACTTTAAAATTTTCAGAATCATAATCAATCGGTGAGATTGAATAATGATTATCTGTTTAGTTGTTTCACACCTTAAATGTTTTAAAAATTCATAAATTCAAGATCTACTGGTGAAGTAGTTCTTGAATACATTTTTTCGAAGCATTAATGTCTTAAACTGTGGAAATTTACGGCGAGTTTATTTTCCAACTGTTATCCTTTTCTAACTGTCAAGCAGTTTGACTAATTTTGGAGTGGCGAACTCTTAAAGTTAGTCTTCTATGTGTTGAGTTTCCTTGTGAGGGAGACTTTTCAACTTTATTTCTTGAGGTGTGATTCAATATAGTGTAGTGGAGAATATATCCTTAAAACCAGTATTTTGGAATCCTCGAGTTTTACATTTGATCTGCGCCTTCGACCTTGCTGGTTTATTTTAGTATTTTGTTCTTTTATGTTAGTTTTACTATGGTTCTTAGTTCATTAGTAATCGATTTTGTCTCTTGCCTAAATAAAATTAAACAAAATTGAAAAGTAAAGAAAACTATAAAGAAGTTTACCTCATTGCTGACAATAGTGAGGTTTTTAGTTTTAAAACCTTAGAATTCACTCATCTGCCATTTCTTTGGATCGACCTGGCACCATTATGCTAGTGTAGGAGTAATAAATGTAATTTTGAGGGATGTGAGGACCTCTATCATGTTCAAAATTCGGCGCCGTTTCCGGGGAAGACACGCACTGAGAATCAAAGGTTTTAATAAAAAATATAAAAACACATAAAAAATCATTTAAAAAAATCTACAAAAAAAAAATCAAAAACTGTGAACATTTGCCACTTTTGTTGCCTATTTATGTTCTGCTGGTAATTTTTTGTGTGCATTTAATCTGAACATTTTATAAAAAAATGGAATCTTTTGAAGGCTCAAACTACTGCACTTGACCTTACTGCATTTGTTGTGAAGATTATGGACATACTGCCTTGCAGTGTGTCTATAACCTGCCACAACAGGTTGCATACATTGAAGAGGATAAAAACATTGAATCTAGTCCTGACACCCTAGCTAAAATTGATCTAATTTATTCTAAACTGGATGGTATGGTGGAAATAATTAATTTTTTTTTAACTCAAACCCATGAAATTCAACTTATAGATTCTCAAGAGCGAGATCAAATACTAAAAATATTGGAAAACATGCTTTTTGAATTACAACAAAAGGTTAAATAATAAGAATAATTTGAAGAAAAATATAAAGAAAATGTTTTTAAAAGATTTAAAAATCAAGTGGAAGAAGAAAGTGATAGTGAAGTTGGGCAGCAAACCATTCTCTTTGAAGAATATGATTTTGCTGAACCAAATCTAGAAATAACCAACTCATTAAACAAATAGAATATTAATGAAGATCCTAGAATGAACTTTAATGCTGTTGAGTTGGACAATTTTGAAGTTGAATTGAAACAGATTCAAAAGGAATGTCCAATTCTCTACATAATTCCTACATTTCAGAAAAAACAATGTTGTAGAAGTTTTGAAAAGGATGTCACTCAGGTTGAAGTCAAACTTGAAACTGAAAACTTGAAAGTAAAAAAATCTTCACCCAATTTTTCCAATTTTGTGAACAATGAGTCTAAACTTGATATTGGGTATAATATGGATGAGAACCTTGAGCTGGTTAACATAGAACCTAAAATTTTTGAACTTGAACTGAGCACTTCTCTTTCATGTTTTGAACCTGTAAACCCAATTAATTCTGAAATTTTGTTGGATTATGAGGACGAGGGAATGATATTTGATGAAATACTAACTGATGAGTTTCCATTTCCCTATTCTCATAGTAAAGACTTTTCTGAAACTTTGTGCAATTAATTGGAAATCAGTGTTGACCAACTTGAAGAGAATTGTCTTTATTTGAGCATTCTGGAAACTAAATTTATTGAAACTGAATTGTACAATTCTTCTCCTAAAATTGAATTGCAACACCGAATTGACATGGTTTTAGAAAGTTAGCCTTTTGAACTCGAACTTAAAGTTGAGGTTGAACACACACATGATCTAGCCAGAACTGATTTGATATAAGTAGTATTTTTTCAGTGTGAGTTAATAGATGAGGCTCTTCTGGAATAGATTTATAACATTGTTAGACCTGAATCTGTTTGTGATAAAATAAATTCTCTTCCCTATCTTTCACTTACACCCTCACCTATGTAGGGTCTTGAAAATTCTCATGATATTGATAGTAGTCTTGAGGGAGAATTAGACATGAGTTTCATTGTACATGATTCTTTTCAGCACTCTATTGAATCTCTTCTTGAACCAACTATTCAGTATTCACCCATTTTCACCCTTGAATTTGAACCTATTAGTGTTGAGTTTAAGAGAGATAACTTTGAGGTCAATGCTACACCCTTTGAAGCACCTAGATCTGTGTTGTCACTTCATGTGTATTCAAATCTTGAAATTTCTGAACTTATTCTGGAAGTGGACAACATTATACCCACTACTGTTAAAGGGTGCTACATAGGGGGTATTTTAGGCTATGAGAATTCAGTTATTGATGTGTTGAGTCTTGTAGCCCACATAATTCATTGTTCTGTTAAAAATATTTTGGCCAAACACATGTGGCGGTTCCTATTAATGAATCCACATCCACCTAGTGATTATGGTTAGTTTCTAGGTGAGTCTGGCTGGGGACTTTAAACCCAGCGCTTCATGGGAGGCAACCCATGATTTTTGTATTGTTAATAAATAAAATAATTTTAATTAAATAAAGCCTAATTGAAGACTTTAAATTTAGTGCTTCATGGGAGTCAACCCACGCTCTTTATTTATTTTCACTTTTGTTCTGTTTTGTGTTGAATAAAGTGCTTCCATGTTGAATTTTTTATATACTATCTATGGTGGTTATTTTTACGTGGTTTTCATACTTTTTATTTTTAGGATGCTGTTGTTGGTTTTGTGGAAGAGTTGAATTCCCAGACTTGAGGGAAATTGACAAATATACTCAGGGAAGTACTCAATTAACAATTTCTGCATTTATTATTTTGCTCCTATATAATTTAAGGATAAAATATACTGCATGATTTGCTTTAAAGAATTCTACTTTAAATAAAAATCTTCTTGTTTAAAAAAAATTCTTCTACATGTTTAGTAAAAATCTACTACATATGTTGCTTATATTTAAAAAACTTTTGCTGCATGTCACTAAGTTGAATTAAAAAATCTGCATATACTTCACTACTGGAGACTAAATTTCATTGTTATTAAAATCATTTCACTTCTTGAAACTAAGTGTGGGGGATAAATGCTTGCTGGTTAGTGTGTTTTTCATTAAAATGGTTTTGTTAAGGGGTGTTAGAATGCATTTTTATGCTTTATTGAACATCCATTTGAATCATAATTTTCTAAAATTCTTACACCCGATTAATTATTCACCCACACCTTATATACTTTTTTTGAGCTATATTAAAAATCCATTTCACTTTAATGTGTGTGTCTGGATATGAACCTGATGATTATTTATTTATTGTGGAAAACAATATTTTTGAATTTCAATAAGACCCATTAAACATGTCATATATCTAATTAATTGTAAATCTATTTTGGTCCTTAATTGATTTATTATTCTTCTCCATATTTAGAATTCAACTTTGGGGACAAAGTTGGGTTTTAAGTGTGAGGGAGGGGGTCAATTCTTGACTGTGCTAAACTGTGCTTAATTGAAAGCCCATCAACTTCCATTACAACTTCAAAATTTTTTTCCAAAAAAAATGGTTAAAATTTTTCAATTTTTTTTCATAATTTTAGGCTTGAAACTGTACTCAATTGGGTCTTGCCTTAAGACAAGTTCCTTGATGGTAGTTAAGAACTACTTAGAATCTGAAATTGATGAGGTTGGATGATTGCTGAGTGATCTTACTTAGTGATTTGATGGAAATTTAGTTTAGTAACTACTGTTGAGATTGATTTGGGTGATCTTTTGTGGAGTTATGATCATAACCCTTGGAACTAAAAGTTTGATTCTGATTCTAGTGGCCTCATTCATCTTATAATTATTAAAATTAATTGCTTTAATGAGCCAATGTAAATGGTTTCTATATAAAACTTTTGGAACTGGAGTAATTTTGGCATCTGGGATCCCACGATGAGTCTATAAGACCCTAGATGCTCGGTGTGTTTCTGTTTACTATAATCCCTCTGTACACTTTGAATAAGTGCATTGCACAGTGGTTAGCACATGATACATGGCTTGGTAAAAATAAAATAAAGTGTCTAGGATCAAAAATGAGCTCATTAAGGTGAGAGGAATGATGAACACCAGATGAATAAGGGGTAAATTGGTTTTTATGGAAATCATTTAGGTTACATCAATAAGGTGATTAGAAAAAAAAATAATTATTTTTGGAACCTAGGATTCAGATAAAGTACAAAGATCCTTGGTTAAGGTCTTAATTCCCATGATATTTTACCTCATTTCACTCTTGAAATTAGAAAATGAGTTTGAATTGAAGTGAGTCATTAAGTTGTATCAAATATTAGGCATGACATATTATTTTATGGATGGTCTTTGTGTTCTTGATTACCTTTGAGTATTTGTTATAGGAAAGATTCATATGAGTAATTGATTTTCTTAAAGTCTGTTGTTATGTATTGTCCTCTGTTTTGAGTGCTGGAAATGTTACATTTTGAGAAAAATCATTAATACTATACTTTTTTTTCAATGAAAATAAAACATGGGATTGTTTGAGGGAAAAAAATGCTTAAGTGTGGGGGAATTTGATGTGGAATTATTTTTACAACGACTGCCACATCCTTTTTATTAATTTTTAATGATTTATTTAATTATTTTTATAATTTTTATTAAATAAATCCACTTTTGTATTTTTATAATTAAATTTGTCAAATATTCATTTTTTATAACAATTTATGTAATTATGAACCCTAAAATAATTGATTTATTATTTGTTTTTAATATGACTAATTTTCAATTTGTTTACTTAATATTTATCTATTTATTTTATTTAAATTTTTCATTATTTATAATTATTGATTTTTCTAATTAATTTACTTTTAATTTTAAAAGTTTACACATACAAAAACATAGCGGTAACCAAGCTACCAGTAGCCAAGATACCAATAGAAAGGTTACTTTTGCTCAAACTAGCAGTAAATAGGTTATCATTACTGACTAACTGTGACATGCATTCTTTTTTCTCTAGCAGTTACTAGTTTTGAGATGTAATAGTGACCTTGCTTTTATCGATGGCCTTTGTCACGGTTACCCTTTCCTACCGGTAACTCTAATTTTTTACCCTAACCTCACTGATAAATTTTTAGGGTCACCGTTGTCTTTCAGTTTAACTTTTCCTTGTTAAAATTTTTATTTTTCTTTAGACTTTATTTACGTATCGAGTTTGTCTTATTAATTTAATTATATTTAATTAAATTATTTTAGGTGAAAAAACCAATTTAGTTTAACTTGCGTAAAATGGGATTCATTTATTTTTTTTCAAAAAGTTAACTTTAATTGCATTGATATATTTTAGTTATTAATTTAATTTTATTATCATCCATTAATATAAATTAACCTTATTAATTTAATAGTATAATTATCCATTTTAAAGATTTAGGTTTAGTTTGCTAATATAACGTAATGTTTATTATCAGTGTTATTTAATTAATTAAATTTGTTGTTTTAAACTTTTAAAAGAAATTATGTTTTATGCAGTTTAATTTCTTATTTCAATTAATTATTTTAATTCTATTGTCTAAATTAATTCTTTAATTTTTTACTATTTAATCTTTCTAATAATTTAATTAGTTAATATTTTAGTAATTTTTTTAGATTTGTTGATATTATATTTTTTTTAAATAAATTAATGGTTTAATAATTTAATTATTAGTTTAATTAATTTTTTATATGAGTTGTGGTTTAATTAACGATCATGGTGGTGATTCGTGTATTTGCAGCTACTGGTAGGTGACCCTCACCGTTACAGCCACCGTTACCCATTCTTCACTGCTAGCTTCTTCCTACCTCACCGTTATTTCCACCTCACCATTACTCAATAACCCTCCAACCTCACCGTTACTCTTTCCTCACTGTTCCCCAAACCTCACTGTTAGCCTTGTGCATATGCTCCCTTCCACCTCTTATGCTACTGTTAGTTATTTGAGCTACTGATATTATTTCTTCCTCAAATTTTGACTCATCAATTCTCACTGAAACACCATTATCATACCCACACTCCTGCAAATCAAAACATTCAAAGCGATAGAAAATAGAAAATCAAAATCTTGATCAAACCTAAATCACTTCGAATTTAGATCTATTCAAAAAAAATGAAAATCATCCCTAGATTTGGAGGTATGAGCCACTACAGGAAGGGTTCGCCACTGGAAGAACCACCATCAGAAGATTTTTGATGGGCCTGTGTTCGAGGGAGAGGAGATCCATTGGCCACTAAAGAAGGAGGAGGTAATCAAATCCAGCTGAGCTTGCAGCCGCTGTTGGTGAGTTCTGAAGTAGCCGCGCACAGGACCAGAACTGGGCTGGAGCCACTTCTGTTCGTCATTGCCATTGAATATAGGCCGATCTGCATCCGTGCCGCACCGCATCACCTGCTGGAGGAGATCAAACCATGCCACAACCCCTGCTATGCCACTGAGGGATAACCAGGTACCGGGCCTGCCTCGTGAAACCTTCGAAGACCTCCCCTCTCTCCTGCGCCATGGAGAAAAGTGGGGAGGAAGAAGAGATAACAAAAAAATTAAATAATAAAAATAATACTAAAAGTAAATTAAAACAAATAGAATAAAAAAAAGTAAAGTTAAATAAAATTTTACGTTAATAAGTCAAATGAGTATAATAGAATTTATAAAAGTTATAAATTTAGACAATTATAATATTGACAAATAGATAACTTATAAATTAAAAAATAAAACTAAATTGATAATAAGTGTTAATAATTAATTAATATACTGATTATAGTAAATATAGAATTAATAATAATTATAACTAAACTATAAAATATAGTTATTAATTTAAAAATATTTAAAACTTAATTAATAATTCGAATTACTAAATTAGAATAAACTAATTAATAAATTAATCGAACAATAAAATTTCCTTAAAAGTAATAATAATAATAATAATAATAAAATTATTAATTAATACTATCTAATTTTTTTTAATTACTTATTTTCTTATGATGTTAAACTTTAATAACTTAGTTAAAAAAAATAAAAATAATAACTTTGTAACTATAACTATTAACTTAATTTAATTAATAACTTCTTGATAAATTTATGTATTACCATAGTACTGTTAATTGAATAATTTCTATAAATAATATAAAAGTAAATAATAATTATAAATTAAGATATTTATTAATTAACTTTAGTTAACTTGTAACGAGTAATATATCACTTAACTGAAAAAACAACTATTTTTCTTTCTTGCGTTCTCATTTATTTACTTTTCTATTCTATTTTATATGTGTAGGTTCATACCAAAGTCAAAAAAACATCCAAGTGCTTCCAACTAACTCATCTGGAGTTAGTTACATGAGGAAAACTCGCACGACGTTCCAGTTACGAAAAAACGCACGTTATGTCGTGCATTTGTGAAGAGATTTAAATGTCGGTGGAAGATGTGTGGTGACATGCTGTAGATAATTGTGTATATTAAAGCAGACTAGCAGCAGAATTTTACAAGGATCATTCATTCCACAAACACATCTATTGGAGAGAACACTTGCACTCATTTAGATTCCACACCACACCATTTTTTGGAGAGCGAAGACTCCAGGGAGATGAGAGAGCATACATGGATGCAAAGGAGCCCAAGAATAGAGCAACACTAAAGGAGTTATTTTCCCTTCTTGTACATAAGTTCTCAGTACTTTGTAATCGATTGTTTTTCATTTATTAAATAAATATGATCAAGGGATTAATTGTCTTCTCTCAAGAATTTAATTCTGTTGGTTAATCTCCCAAACTTCTTCATTCACTTTACAATTTTCAGAATCATAATCAATCGGCAAGATTGAATAATGATTCTCTATTTAGTTGTTTCACACCTTAAATGTTTTAAAAATTCATAAATTCAAGATCTACTGGTGAGGTAGTTCTTGAATACATTTTTTTCGAAGCGTTAATGTCTTAAACTGTGGAAATTTGAGGAGAGTTTATTTTCCAATGGTTATTATTTTCTAACTGTCAAGACGTTTGACTGATTTTGGAGTGGCGAACTCCTAAAGTCAGTCTTTTGTGTGTTGAGTTTCATGGAGAGGGAGACTTTTCACCTTTATTTCTTAAGGTGTGATTCAATAAAGTGTAGTGGAAAAGATATCCTTAAAACCACTAGTTTGGAATCCTTAAGTTTTATATTTGATCTGCACCTTCAAACTTTCTTCTTTATTTTATTATTTTGTTCTTTTATGTTAGTTTTATTGTGGTTCTTAGTTCATTAGTAATCAATTTAGTCTCTTGCTTAAATAAAAGCAAAAAAATTTAAAAGTAAAGAAAACTATAAAGAAATTGACCTCATTGCTGACAAAATTGAGGTTTTTAGTTTTAAAACCTTAGAATTCACTCATATGCCTTCTCTGGGGATCGACCCCGCACCATTGTGCTAGTGTAGGAGTAATAAATGTAATTTTGAGGGTTATGTCAACCTCCATACTGTTCAATAGTCTACTATAATTAGAATTTAATTCCTTCCATGTGATGTAAAAAATGGTCGTATAAAGTCAATTCCCAAGAATTTATAAACATAAACTTCTAGAATGGTGTTTTTTGGCATCTTATTTCTTTTACTAATGTTCCCTATTATTTGAAATATATCACATCAATATCAGAATCCCATGGAATCATGATGCAATGTGGGACAGAAAAATCCTCTTTGTATAGCTTTTTCCATTGTGCACTCAGGTCTGTGATGTCTACCAGTTGGTGATGTGTGGCACATTTCAATGAAATTCTGTATCTCTTCCTATGGGATGTAACACCTTAAAAGTCCATAGACACAACACTTTAATAACAACAGTTCATCCCAAAATTAGTGTTTGGAATCAGAAATAAACTTCTTGCATTGCTAGTAAATGTGGTCATAATGGAAATATAATGTGGAAAGATAGTTGGCCATGTTCTAGAACCGTGACTTGGTATGGACACTAAATAATGTATCATCTAGAAAATATACTTCAATATCAGTCTCGTTATCTTATTTAATGATGGTCTGGGGTAATCAAGAGGTCATCTACAATGACATTCTCTATTCCTTTGGTGTCATTGATTACAATGTTGAACTATTACATAAAAATAATCTAGCGTATCAATATTGGTTTTTTATATTTCTTATTCATCAGGTATCAATGGGTGTAAAGATCTATATGGACAATGACTTTTGATAGAATGAGGAATGAACATAACTTTTCAAATGTATATACGATGGCTAGGGGTTCCTTCTCTATAGTCGTATAATTGATCTTGGATTCATTTACTGTATGTTTGGAATAATAGATTGGAAATAAAGTGTTTTCCATGCGTTGTCTGAGCAAAGATCCTACAGCTAGGTCACTGGCATCACACATAAGTTCAAACTCTTTTTCCCAGTTTAGTGTAATGAGAACTAGAGATGCAATCAGACTGTTTTTTAGAATTTTAAAAACTTGTCAACAGTTCTTATTGAATTCTAAAAAAATATCTTTTTACAACATGTGTGTCATTGGATGTGTGAATTTAGGGAAATCTTTTACAAAGTGTCTATAGAAACTAGCACGTGAAAAGAAAATTCTATCCCCTTTAAGAGTTGATGGTTCAGGTATATCTTTGATAACTTTAATTTTCACCAGATCAAAATCAATTCCTTAGTTGGAGATCTTGTGTCACAGTACAATTCCTCCCTGTACCATGAAGTGAAATTTACCCCAATTCAGTACTATTCTTGTCTCCTCATATCATTGGAGAGCCAGTTCTATATTTCTTAGACAGACATCAAATGATCTCCAATAGACTGAGAAGTCCTCCATGAATATTTTTAGAAATTCCTTATCCATATCATGAAAGATGTGTGTCATACATCTTTGGAAAGTTTCTGGTGCGTTGAACATACTGAATTACATCTATCTATACATGAAAGTACCGAATGGGTAGGTGAAGGTGGTTTTGGTCCAGTCAGTAGGGTCGACTAAAATTTGATTTTATCCTGAATAGAAATTCAAGAAATAGTATAAATCATGCCCTTCTAGTATCTCTAGAATTTGATCCATAAATAGTAAGGGAAAATTATCTTTCCTTGTTTCTGTATTTAAACATATGTAGTCCAAAAAAGCATTCCATCCAGTGATGGTGCGTGTTGAGATGATTTCATTATCAATTGTCAATTTTATTATGAGTCCTATTTTCATGGGAATGACTTGGAGGGACCCTCCCATTCACTGTCTGATATAAGAAGTATTATTCCAACATCCATGAGCTTTGATAATTTCTTCTTAACAAACTCCTTTATTGGTAGCATGAGCCACCTCTGAGGTTGTCTTTTAGGATATTAATCATCTTCCAACAAAATTCATTGGGTTCAATCTGAAGGATTTATTCCCTTAATATCATCCACTCCCCAGGAAATTGATTTCTTGTGTATTTCTAGGACATAAAACGGTTTTTCTTCCTATTCTTGGGATAGTTAGAAGTTGATAATGATGGGAAAATAGAACGACTCTCTTAAACAAGAATACTTCAATGTACAAGGTAAAGGTTTTAGGTCCAACTAGGGTCGTTGAATGATGGATGGGATAAATGGTGGCCCGATGTCTCTGGTGAGTGGCTCAATAAAGCTGACTTCATTAAATTCATTGTTTTCTTCTATTTCTGAAACTGAATCATTGATCTCTTCTTTAATATCAATGTAATCCTGTCCATGTTGAGTGAGAGAGATGGTGTTACAGTCCACCATATCATCTAAATGTTATGAAGCCTTTATCAGGTTAGACACTACTTATTCTTCTCCATATGTAAAGATTATTCATCCCTAATTAACATCAATAAAGGCCTTTCCTATTTTCAGGAATGGTATTCAATGAATGATCGATATATATCATTCCTCTTCCATTTCCAAAACTAAAAGTCAACTAGGAAAAATAATTTTCTGACTTTAACAATAACATCTACAAGACTACCACTTGGGTACTTAGCTGAACAATCAGATAACTGTAATGATACCCTTATTGTCTTATGTTATTAGATTCCTAGCTTATAGAAACCAATCATTGGCATCATATTAATGTTGGATCCATGATCACAGAGTTCTCTTACAAATTTTTATTCTCTTATTGCACAAGGTATTGAAAATATTATAAGATCTCTCATCTTTGGTGAGATTTTCTATTGTACAATAGTAGAGCATTATTAGTTTAATGATATGACTCCCTGATCTTTTATATTTATCTTGTTTAATTGAAAGTATTTGAGAAATTTTTCATATAAGTGTATTTGTGTGATTGCTTTAGAAAAAAATATTTATATGCAATTGTTTGAACATTTCAACAAACTTTTTGTACTAAGCCTCCTACCTTCCTCGACTTTTTCTTTTTGAAAAGGGAAGTGGTGGCTTGTATGGAGGTGGGGCTATATAAATGGGATAATTTTATTTTTCTAGGGAATTCTCTTACTCATCTAGTAGTTCTTCTTATGGTGCTATGGGAATTGATTTCTCTACTTCTTTCTATTATTTCTTGGGCTCTTCCTGAGTAATTGTTTTCATTGGTTTTTGTAAGTATAACACTTTTCTGCTCCTATATAATATAAATTTATCTTCCTCACATGGGTATGCCTCAATGTTACCAGGTAGTGTGTCTAGTAATCTTTCAGATAATGTTTTTGAGATCTGATGCATTTTAATCTCCATGTTTCTCAAAGCTGCTCGCACGTTTTTCATCTCCATCACCTATGTGGTAATTCTTTGATCTGTCTTTTGAACTAAAGATGTCAAGAAGTTCTCCAAGTTACTTTGTAGGGGTGGAGGTGGATTTTTTTATTGGATGGGTGTGTGGAAATTCTTGTTGTTGTTGGGGCCTCGTAATGGGTTATGGGTGATATGTTAGCTGTTGTGGTTTCGAGACAAGGTTTATTGGTGGATACCCTAGTGTTCCCTGGTTTCAAAACCAAGATTGACCAATGTTCTGTTGAAAATATCCTTGATTTTTTTGAGGCTGATATTGAGCAGGAATTTTATGAGAAAATGGCTGTGGGCGTTGTTGCTAAAATGTATGATTTTTTTATAATTAACATAATTAAAATGCTGTGGATCTTCATACCCTTCTTTGTAATATTGATAAGAGTGTGGTACACCACATATCTCTCATGACTGAATGTCAACTAATGTGGTAGGAGGTGGTTGTGTGGTTGGTATTTGAAATGAATCACGATTTCTTGTTAGTGCTTTGACTTTCACTAATAATTGGGTGGTCTCATCAACTTGGTGTATTCCACATCATGGTGGTCCACCATCAATTTTCTGTAGACTGGAATTATGGGATACTTCATCCAAAATATATCTTCCTACATCAGGTGTTTTAAAGATCAAACCTCCCTTAGTGACTACATCGACAACCGTTCGTGCCACTGGATGGATTCTTTGATATATGGTTTTCATTTGAATCCAATTGTCGAGTCCGTGATGTGGAAACTTCCCCATTAGTTTTTTTGAATCAATCCCATGATTCCCAAGTGGATTATCTATCCTTTTGTTCAAAGATATGAATGTCATTCTAGAGATTCCAGGTCAGGATAAATGGAATGTATTTATTGAGAAACGTTTTTGAGAGCTCATCCCAAGTCATAATTGACTCGAAATCTTGGCTTTTGAGCCAATATTTTACTCGGTCTTTGAGTGAAATGAAGAATAAATGAATTATTATAGAATCTAATGATACTCCCTAGTTGCGAAACGTATTATAGATTTCTAGTGTAACATACCAGATCTGGGTGCCACCCAATGGTGCCCTGTACCCGGTTGGTCACTTGGCCTCAAGCACATTTACCTAAATTCTAGAGGCTAACGACTAGTAGTGAGGGACTTGGGTGTGATAGTGGGGAATCTATGTCTTTATAGGCAAAGTAACATAGAAAAAACAATTAATAAATTGCAACAGAAGCAATAATAACATACAACGAAAAAGTAAATAGTGGATCATTAATTGTATAAACAACTGCAGTCCAAATAAATAAATGATGCATGTCACATGTATCTAGGAATGAATCTAATCAAGGGAAAATTATAGAAATACAATACTGAAACCAAAGTACAGAAAATTGTAAACTCTAAGAGAATCACAAGCCTCACCTTGGTCCCATGATCTCCAGCTCCATAGCAATCAAGTACCTGATAAAGAAGGGTGATTTACCTTATCTATACCTGCAACCATATAATCTTATTGGGTCCAAAATCATAACCCAAACAGTGTGTGTGACGAATCCTAGTAGGAAACCACAAAATAATATATGGCTAGCTATTAGTGAATATATATTGCAGGAAATATGAAAAACTAAGCAATAAAATTGGAAGTACTCAAAATTAAACAATCCAATAGTTTACAATTAAATTCATTTTCATTTATTAATTATTCAATCTATTGAATAATGTAACCTTGGGATCTAGCCTAAGCTATGAATCCCCTTGTATAAAAGTAACAACCGATGTATCAGAAGACCATCTAAACCAACCAAGTAAGACCGAGTCCAAGATTGTGATTTGTCTTGGAATACTCGTCAAAATCAACCAAACATTAAAAATCAACCCTTTGGGAATGTTCACATAGTCTAACCCCTTTGATTTAACATATCACCAATTCTATAAATAATAAATACCCTCTAGGAAAGATCACACAGTCTAACCCCTTTAGTTCTACATAGCACTAATCAAATACAAACAACCACCTGGGTACTTTTATTGGTCAATACCCATTGATCTTCATATAAATAATAATTATAATGACCCCATGGTATCTCTCATAGTCAATTTTCTATGGTCCTACATTTATTTAAGAACGACCCTATGGGTAGCTCTCATGGTCTATACCCCTCTAGTCTATGACCCCACGATAGCTCTCACAGTCAATTCCTCTGGTTAATAATAACAAAAATTATAAATAAATGACCCTACCTCAGGAAGCTATCACAGTAAATTACCATTTTTCATACTTTCACAATGTGAAACACATGCATCTCAAATAAAAAACAACCCCATCCTAAAAACACGAGGAATGGAAAACAAGAAAGCCTAATATGTTTTCTATACCCAATAAAAATAATAAAAGAATATGGTAAAACACATCTATAATCAAGGTATTAAACTTTACTCATAAGCAATAAACCTTTTCAATCAATTAAACCATAGAATGTATATAATAGGGCTAAAATCCAAAATATGCAATACCCCAAACATGGGTATTTTGAAATCTTAGCATATATAATCCAATGAAAACCAAGGAAAGGAACAAAACACCTACCTCGACCTTGAATGATGAAAAATATTGAATTTTGGCACTTGAATCATCCTAGAAAGATGTAGATCTATGAAATGGTTAAAAATTATCAACCCTCGATAACTCACAATAGTATAGAAATCAAGAAGATAGGATCTTGGGAAAGAGAGAACTCACTGGTTGGAATCCAATACACACAACGTCATTTCAATATGAGCTCACATGGAGAAATGAAAGGGGATCAAAGATACTCAGTCATACACTACTCTCTTTTACGAGACATAAGAAGAAGAAGTTCATTTTGGAGAATAGGAGTGACCTTGAGCTGATTCATCGAATAAAAAGAAAAGCACACAGCGTGTTCATTTAATGTACATGCAGGGTACTATAATCAATTGTCCCCTACATTACGCAGTCTTCTAGGTTACCTACAACACAATGTACTCGGCTGTTACATGTCCAATACATGGTTATGCGTGGCAAGTGGGTACAGGGGGTGTACTTTTAAGTAAACGGTGTGTACTTATATATTTCACAAGTCTTTATTTTTCCTCAAAACAACTTGAAATAAAGATCCATACAAAAAATGGAGATCTGAGTTATTACAAACTTCCCCCCTTAAAGCAATTCTTCCCCAAATTTCCCTTCCATGGGTGGTGAAGAGGAATCTTCAAACAAATCTGGCCACTGTGATTGTACGTTGGCCTCCCTCTACCAAGTCTCATCTTGTATCCGCCTGTTCTTCCATAACTCCCGTACCAGAGGAACATACCAACCACAAAGAAACTTCCTACTGAAATCCACATTTCTAACAGGGTTCTCTTTGAAGGACGAATACACCTCCAACTCAACCTCATCGGGTTGAAAAACATGAGATAGGTCTGAAATGTATCACCGTAACTGAGAAACATGGAAGACTTTGTGCATAGCCCAGTACCTCTGAGGTAACTGGAATCGATAGGAAACCAGACCAACTCTCTCTAAAACATCAAATGGACCAACGTACCTCAGTGAAATTATTCATTATCTTTTAATCCTACTATGTCCCAACCTTAGTTTGACACGTAAGAAAAACTAACCTTCAACCTCAAACTCCAGAGTTCATCTCAATCAATCAGTATAAGACTTCTGGAGAGACTGTGCATTGTCCATTTTCTTTTGAATCAACTCCACCTACTAAGTGGTCTCCTGGACAAGATGAGGTCCCAACATAGTCGCCTATCCTACCTACAACAAACATAGGGGTGATCCGCATGAACAACCATACATTTCCTCATAAGGTTCCATCTGAATTGTCTCCAAAAAACTGTTATTGTAGACAAACACCACTAGGGTAAGTGTATCTCCGATGACCCCCTGAAATCTAGGATGCATGCTCGCAACATGTCCTCCAAGACCTGAATTGTGCACTCAGATTGGTCATCTATCTGGGGATGGTAAGCTATACTTAGACGTACCTATGTACCCAATAATTGTTGTTGTCCATTCCAGACAAGAGAAGTAAAATTGAAATCCATGTATGAAATGATAGAGTTTGGAACCCCGTGAAAATGTACAATCTCTCGGATGTACAACCTCCCAAGATCATCAACACTAAAGGTTTCCTTGATCAGAAAGAAATGTTAGAACTTCAGGAGTCTATCAACAAAAACAAAAAATACATCATTACCTCAAGGAAACATTGGTACACACATCATTAAATCCATTGCAACATCATTCCACTTCCACTCATGAATGGTTAACTTCTGTAAAAGCCTTGCTGGTTTCTGATGATCTGCCTTCACCTAATGACAGGTGGAACATCTCATAAAAAAATTAGTAACATATTTATTCATACCTGGCCACCAATAATGATGGTGCAGATCTCGATACATCTTTGTAACACCAAGGTGAACTATCCAAACTGAGTAATGAACATCTCAGATCTACTCCTCACATATGTCTACTAACACCCATATGCGCCCTTGAAAACACAAGATCTCATCCTCTCATGCGGTCTATCCAAGAGTAGGGTCCTATCTTATTGAAATATTCCATTGGACTAGGCCTTTGAGATATGATAACTGCCTCATTCGTACTCAATTCAGTAGAGTATAGGTAACAGATACAGAGCAAAGAAATGTCTTCCCCTACCTATCAGGAACCTCCAAATGTATCTCAAGGAACAAATCCATTAGCTTTCACTCATTACTGGACTCCCAAACTACCCATATCTGAGTCCTCCTACTCAAAGAATCATATAATGCATTGCCTTTCCGAGGCGTGTGGGGAAGCTTTAAGTCAATTTACTGATAGTACTCAACCCACCTTCACCGTCTCAAATTCAGATCATGCTGAGTAATGATACAATTGATGCTTTTTTGGTTAGTGTACACCATAAAATTCTGTTCTAAAAGATAATGTCTCCAACAACGTAAAGCATGAACAACTGAAGCTAACTCGAGATCGTGTGTTTGGTAATTCCTCTCATGTGGCCTCAACTACCGAGACCCATTTGCAACAAATCCTCCCCCCCTGCATAAGCACTGATCCCAACCCAATACATGATGCATCATAGTAAATTGTCTAACTCTTGACCAACTCTAGAAAAATTACAATCAGTGCAGAAGTCAATATTACTTTAAACTCTTGAAAGGTTGAATCGTATGAATCTTTTAACAACTACTTCGAACCCTTCCTAGTCAGGCTTGTCAGTGGCGCTGCTAAGCGTGAAAAGTCCTATATAAAGTGCCTATATTAACTAGTCATACCTATAAAACTCTATACCTGAAATATGTTCTTTGACTGCTCCCAAGAAACTACTACTCTCACTTTCTCTGGGTCGACTGACAATCCTATCTCTATGATAACATGACCTAAGAAGTGAATCTGGTCCATCCAAAAGTGGCATTTTGAGGTTATCATATAACTGATGTTCTCTCAGTGTACTCAATACAATATCAATATGGGTGGAATGGTCATGTTGAGTGTGATATTACACCAAGATATCATCCACAAGGACTACCAAAAAATAATCTAAGTTTGAATAGAACACTCGGTTCATCAGTTCCATGAAAACTACTGGCGCGTTCGTGAGACTGAACGACATAACCAAATACTCATACATACCATACCTACTCTGAAAGGATGTAAAAGGTATATATGATGTTATAAAATGAAACTGATGGTAACTGGATCTAAAGTACATCATTGAGAAGACTCTGCCTCCTTGAAGATGATCAAAGAGATCATCAACCTTTAGCAAGGGATATTAGTTCTTAACCTTCAACTGGTTCAGCATCCGATAATCCACACAAAGTCTGAGGGTACAATCCACATTGTTCTAAAAAAGTAAAGGTGAACCCTAAGGAGAGGTACTGGATCAGATGAAACCCTTTTCCTGCAACTCCTACAACTGATTCTTAAGCTCTTGTAACTCTGGTGTAGCCATCCTGTAAGGAGGAATGGATGACAGTGACGCTTCTGGAATAAAATCAATATAGAATTCAACCTCTCATTTTATAGGTAAACCTAAAAAGTCATCAAGAAAGATATCTATGAAACGATCCATATGAAATTCTATATGTGATGTTCCCTGGTCAACCAGATATAATCTAGTGATATGGGTTTTAATTACTTCCAATCCATGATGCTCGGATCCAACTCTACTCACCTAGACATCCCATTCACACTTGTTTATAAACGATCTTCCCTCTAGTGATGTGAAAATCACCTTGCAGTGATAGCAGTCAACAATGTCTTGGAGGGAGACTAACCAGTGCATTTCGAGAATGAAATCTAAGCCTGTCATCTCAAATTAATAGAGGTCCCATAGTAAGTGACAACCGCTAATCTTAATAGGGAACTCCTTGAACTATTGTACACCAGATGTCCTAATTTCTAATAGAGTGTTTAGCATCATAACATCATCATATGTAGATATACAGAACCAAAGGCTCTCCAAAATGGAATCTAATAGGAAACTATGGGAAGCTCCCATATCAAAAAGAGCACAAGATAAAACTGAGGCAACTAGAATTGTACCACCAACCATAGAGGGTTCAGGATCTAGATCCTACTGGGTCTACTCCACTACAAATTTTTGACCTATACTGCAGCCCTATGAACCTGCCTAACAACCTTGTTTTGATCCACCCTACTGTCACCGAAAGCCTTTAATTTGGATACCACGACCACAAAATCCTCCTTATCCTAAATGGTGGATGAAGTCCTGTTACCTAACTGATGAGAAACTGATGGTACTACTCTTGAACATGGAGTTATAAATGATCTACTTTCACTAGGTGCAGGTGATAAAAACTAGAAAAAACGATGAAGATGGCCCATATTTCCACAAGACCATCACTCAACTGGGTCTTTCAGACAATGTGGTCTTGTAAGCTCACTCTTCCCGCACTGGTAGCATACCACCTGGATACCTGATGAAACATCACATGAAGGATCCCTGTGCTGCTTCATTCTATCTATCAAAGGAGTATCAGCCTTGGATGCTGAACCACCCTAGCTCCCAACTCCCAACTCCCTCAGATTGCACTCAGAAATCAGTGCTTGGTTCACTATAGTAGTCACTAATGTTATCCTGAAGTCATTCACCTATGATCAGATGTCATACATGAGACTATAATCAAATTGCCTAGCCAAAGATAACTCATCACCTCCTAGAATAGGGGAAAAGTACTGAAGCTCTGTAAAATGGGATGAGTAATCCATCACTAAAAGAGCGCGCTGCTCCAAATTTAATAACTCTTAGGTTTGATTGGACCTCAAGGCCTCGAGATAGAAGTAGTCATAGAGGGTCCTCTTAAACTCTTCCCAATCCATATCTCGATGACATCCCTTTATGTGAGAGAACATCCCACCATATCTTGGTGGAATCATGTAACATGTGCATCGTGAGCTTCACCCTCATCTCTAGAGGCTTCTCAAGATGCTCAATGATAACAATATTGGCCTCTAAACATGACTCTACATCTTGTGTTCCTCCATCCCTAGAAAAATTGGAAGGCTGTTGCTGCTGGAACACCAGCATAAACTCTTCCATAGATGGGGAGAGATGAGGTGCTCCATGAATAGTCTGTAATAACCTAAAAAAGACTTCAAAAAACTATGCATCAACACCTGTTTCTGGTATAACAGATGCTGCTAAGATAGGCATGATAGGAGGATCTGCTGGTAGTCCCAGCTCTATCTTTTCTAGTGTCTGGTCATCACCCTACACTTGGCTTACAATCACAGAACATCTCATTGGAATTAATTTTTAAGGTCAATCACAAAACTCATTTCAAGATTATCAAGGACTAAAACTTAGAAGTGAAATGAAGGAACAAAAGAAGAAAAGATTCATTTTTTTTCAGAACCGGGTTACACTGCATGTATATCATCCACACAACGTGTTCCCTTAAGTTTCAACATGGGATTTTACCTCTTCCAAACCTAGTTGTGTAACAACCCTACACATGGAATTTTCATCCTCAGACATGGCGTTTACTTGAATTTTCTTTCTTGCCAAAGTTCTTCTACATGGATCGAACTACACAGTTATCTCTTGGGTAAAACTACATGATGTGTTCACCCTAGACACAACATGTACTACTTAATTTCTAACCAACCATATCATTAGCCACATGGTCAGAGACATGGTCAACTATACATGGAGTGCATGAAAGGAACATGGTGTGTATAACCTATGTTTCCTCCATCCGTGTCGTTTGCCACATGGCCGAATACATAGTTCTTACAACAGGACGTATAAAATCTAGACATAGTGTGTTCTACCAAAAGTTTTCCAAACCCATGTCTCTGCTCAGACAATTAGTCAAACATTAAAAGATTACAAGACATGTATATATAGTACACAACTTATACATAGGAAAGCTATTTCTTCTAGAACATAAGAAAAAACTTCATGTGTTCAAAACACCACACACCATGTGGTATGGGTTTCCAGAAAGTAAACATATGAAACTTCTTTGGAACCCCTAAAAACATAGAATTTTGTCCATGTAATGACAAATTATTACCTGTGAGATCCCGTACTCCCATGAATCAATGTTTTGAATCCTTATTCATATCATAATTTGACAAAATTAAATTAAAGATCAAACATGATCCACCAAATTCCAATCCCGGAGGTCCCATAACACATCAGTGGCCAAAGATTGGTGTCCATCCTAATTAAAAATTACATATCTATTACCCTATCAAAATAAAAAGTATTCTATCACATAATCTATCACAAAATCATGCATATCTAGAAGAATATCTATCACAACAACATGCAATCAGTAATGCATCCTAGATGGAATCACAAGAACTCATGAAATGTGATCTCTAGAAAGTTATAATAGGATGAATGATATGGAATACCATTATTTCATCGAGTTACAATAGAAATAGAACCTTAATAATATCAATGATAATAGAAAAATACATGTGATTCACCCAACAGTGAAATCAAATCAACTTTAAAACATTCAAAACTAGAAAAATTTCAATATTTGATGTAAATTGGATTTTCATTGTACACATGTTAGATAATCCCAAGGATAACTTATTAACAAATACCTATTCCTTAGTATCCCAGGATATAGGCTCCAAAAATTAAGACAAAGAGGAAAATAAAGTTCCTCTAATACCACTTTGTAACGTCCCAGATTCAGGTGCCGCCTAAAGGTTCCCCGTACCCAGTTGGTCACATGGCCTCAAGTGCATTTCCCTGAAGACCAGAGTCTTCTGACTAGCAGCGAGTGACTTGGGTGTGATAGTGAGGAAACTATGCTCTCATAAGTATTGTGACATAATGGAAACAAATAGTAAACAGAAGTGGTAGCAACAATACCATACAACAGAAGTAAACATTGGAAGACTGATTGTATGAACAACTGTAGTAAATATAAATAAATGATGCATGTCACGTGTATCTAGGAAATAATTCAAACAAGTCACAATTCTATAAATACAATACTAAAAACAAAGTATAGAAAATGGTAATCTCCAACAACATCGCCAGCCTCAGCTTGGTCCCATGCTCTCCAAATCCATAACAATCAAGTACCTGATGAAGAAGGGAATTTTACCTTATCTATACCTACAACTATATAATCTGTTTGGGTCCAAAATCATGACCCAAATAGTGGGTGATAGACATCCTAGTAGGAAACCACTAAAAGATCAGTTCCTAGCTGTCAGTGAATATATATATTAGGCAATATGGAAAATGAAGTAATAAAATAGGAAGTACTCAAAAGTAAACAATCCTACAGTTTCCAATTACTTTCATTTTTTATTTATTAATTATTCAATCCGTTGAATAATGTAACCTTAGGATTTAGCCTAATAACTGAATTCCCTTGTATAAAAGTAACAACTGACGTCTCATAAGACCATCTAAACCAACCAAGTAAGACCGAGTACATGCTTTGTGCTTTGTCTTGGAAGAAACATCACAATCATTCAATCATTCAAAAACAAACCTATGGGAAAGTTATCACATTATAACCCCTCTAGTTTAACATATCATCAATTCCATAAATAAAAAATACCCTTTGGGAAATCTCACAAATAATAACCTCTTTGGTTTTACATAACACTAATAGAATACAAACAACCACCTGGGTAGATCTCATGGTCTATACCCCTTAGTCTGCATAGAAAAAATAATTATAATTAACCCTGATATCTCTCATAGTAAATTCCCTATGGTCTAACAGTCATTTAATAATGACCCTCTAGGTAGATCTCATAGTTTATACCCTTCTGATCTATAAACCCATGACAAATCACATAGTTAATACCTCTGGTCAATAATAACAAAAATTATATATAAATGACCATACCTCAAGAACCTCTCATAGTCAATTCCCCTTGTTCATACTTTCATAATGATTAAAAAATCATCTCAAATAAATGAAAAATCCATCCTAATGACACAAGTCATGGAAAACAAGTACGCCTTAAATTCTTCTTATACCCAACGACCACAATAAAAAAACATGGTAAACACATCCATAATAAAGGTATTAAACCTTATGCATAATAAATAACCATTTTTAATCAATAAAATTACAACAGGTAGATAAGATGGTTAAAATCCAAAAAATGTAATACCCTAAACATGGGTATTAGGTACACTTGACATATATAATCCAAAGACAACCAAAGAAAGGCACAATACACCCACCTTGATGTTGTACGATGAACACTCTGGAACATTGACCCTTGAATCGGCCTAGAACGACATAGATCTATGAAAAGGTTAAATATGATCAACCCTCGATAACTCATGAGAGAGGAGAAATTAAAAAGAGAGCATCTAGTGAAATAGAGAACTCACCGATGGGAATCTAAGGCACTTGAAAACGTATCAATTAGAGCTTGAATAGAGTTTTGAGGGGGGATCTATGATATTTGGCCATATGTCACTCTCATGTTTGAGACACGATAAGAAGAAGTTCATTCTAAAGATTAGATGTGGGCCTAATCTGATTAATAAAATAAAAATAAAAGTACATGGAATGTTCATTTAATGTACACACGTTGTGTACTAGCCTCAACCGGCCCCCACTTTAGGCAGTCTTCCAGGTCACCTACACGGCCATGTACTCAGCCATTACATAGCCATTACGTGGTTATGCATGAAAACTGGGTACACGACCTGTACTATTAAGTACATGACATGAACATATAAAATTCCCAACTCTTACTTTTTCCTTAAACAACCCTAAATAAAGATCCATACCTAAAAAAGGAGATATGGGTTCTTACATACATGAAGTTTGAAATATGTTCTTTGGGGTCTTCACTTTCAAGACTGCTGAGCTTCCCATGTTATGGATCATATGAATGAATCCATTTTTAATTTCAAATGTGTGGTATTGGATAAGAGGGAGACCAATTGTTGTTGTTTCACTATGGATCGAATGTAACCCATTGTCCATGATGGTATTCTATGAGTGCATTGGGTGATCTATAATTTGAGGGGGATTTGGTGGGTTTGGTCCCACATGGTGATGCTTCTCAACCATTTATGACCGGAAGAGTGAAGACAAAGGCCTTTTCAATATTAGGATCGAATTCCAAGGGTTTGAGTGTTTCAAGTTTCCTTGATCTAATTAAGGGACCTTGGAACATGCACTAATAATAATGAAGGAGATACAAGGTAATCAAGAAAAAACTGGATGAGAGAAAGGTAATACTAGTTAAAAAAACTAGATTTCTTTTCTTTCCAAAGTAGTGTTGCCTCCCCAGAAATATTTCCAAAAATTTGATGGCTCCTGCATGGTGATGTAGTTACTTCCTTTGGATTGTATCAAATATAGAATCTATGTTTGGTACCAAACATTCAATAACTATAGAGACCTAGTGTCGTTGTAGTTTGAGGTTGAATCCATAGGGAGTTTTCTATTTGATTAGGGGAAATCTGTTTCGTAAACCTGTAAGGGAGTTCTTTCTAGATGTTTTTGTCTGGGAGTTTGATCTAAGTTGTATTTTTGGATGAATATAAATGATAAATGATGGGTTTAGGATCAAGTCAAGTATTTGAGTGAAGGATTTACTTTAATTCAAACCATGGGAAAAACCTATGCCTTAGTCTATGAAGCAATGAGAGATCACTAGTTGACTCTGGTCTTAGCCACCATGTTCTACCTAGGAAGTAGCTATTCTGAGGTCTGGAGATAGCAACAACCAAGGTGCATTATTTTTTTTCTTAAGGAATAAGGTTTCCTAAGGTAGTGGTCATATCCAAGTTTACACCAATTAAAATAGAACTATTTTCTTGACCATCCTATGGTAAGGGATGTTAACAAAAAATGGGATTGACCATTGGGTAATGTCTTAGATACTAATTAAATTAGTATTTTCAAGTCTAGACTTAAAGGTTTATTTAATTATGCAGATACATCCCTTGATCCCTACCCATAATTATTTTTGCTACTCATGGTTGGGTAGGATGGAGTTAAATAAATTAAAGACATCATGTTTGATGGATTTATAAATGGAATCAGGATCATGAAAAGGTTTAGGCATGGTAAAATGAAATAAACATGCACTAAGTAAATCAAAATTACAAATACATGAATTAATTGACAGAGAAATGGAAATTTAATCTAAATTTGATGGAAATAATTGAATACAATTAAGAACAAAATCATCACATCTCTTGGAATAATAAAAAGGAAAAAATTCTAATAATTTTAGTGTTTGATAGGGGAATGAGTGAAATAATTCACAAAGTAGGTGAAAGGGAGAAGAGAAACATATTTGGGAATTCTATAATTCTCTATCTCTCTACTAATTACATAGGCATATTTCATCATGATGTGTACCATAGGTACATGATGTGTAGCCTTGATCCATGTCATTTTCTAAAGATTTTAGATTTCAAGCATGGTGTGTGGGTCTCTCACAAATTTAATAGGTTTGACTGGTACACAACATGATAAGATAATTCACAATGCGTACCTCATCTGTATCTGATTTTTTTTGCATGGATTCTTCAAGGATTTCTTTCATAGGGAATTGAATGGAATCATGATGTGTCTGGTATTGACATGACATGTAGCAGATTTTCATTTTGGATTTGTGTAATGGTAATGGTTTTGATTCACAACATGAGGCAGGCTATGATCCACTGGTTCACAACGTGTACTAGAGCATCACGATGTGTACTGGGCTATTTTTGTATGTTTTCGCCCTATCTTACTTGGAAACCTATGAAGAATTTATTCCTTCAAAATTAGACACATACCGGGTTTATTATCAAATAATTTAATGATAAAATATAAAAAATTTACAACATAATGTATATATAAATTATGGTTATCCTGATTCCATCTAGGAGGACATATAATGACTCACCAAGTTGGGAAAATTCCTAGATATTTGATAGAATAGTTATGTAGAGTTCTTGAGATTAATTTACTTGAAAGATATAGTATGAACTCATAGGGTTCCATCGGTGATCATTTCAGACCATTATTCTCACTTCATATCATAATCATGGGGAAGATTATAGGTGTACTTTGAGACTTAGTTGAATTTTAGCACAATGTTTCACCCCCAGACTAACAGCTAGATAGAGTAGACTATTCATGTTTTCTAGGATATATTGATGTCTTGGGTGTTGGAATTTTTCCATATCTAGTTGGATCACCTACCCTTGGTATATTTTTATATTTGTAAAATCTTCCATTCCACCATCTATATTAAACCATTCAAGGCCATGTATGGGAAAACCTATAGGTCAACACTATGTTGGAATGACCTATGAGGGTCAACACTCATGATCACATAGATGGTTTAAGTGATGATGGAGAAGGTTCAAATCACCCATGAGTGGATGAGGACTATAAAAAATCCATCATAAGTCTTATGAAAAATGAATATGGAGGCCTTTGAAGTTTGAGGAGGGTGACCAAATGTTTCTAAAGGTCTGACCTCAATGTGGATTTTGGAGATTTTATGGGGTGGCAACATATCTCCAAAATTAATTGGACCTATCCATATACTTTTTAGGGTTGTTGTGGTGGAATAACACTTGGACCTACCATTGTAGTTAAAATTTGTACATGATGTGTTCTACATTTCTTAGATCAGAATGTATGTGCAAGATCTGTCACATGTTATCGATTAGGGTGAGATAGAAATTTAGGATAAATCTACCTTTGTAGGGTACCTAATGGAGACCAAGGATCAATTATAGAAGATTCTAAATGGGTGATATATTCCCCTGGTGCGTTCCCAGTGGTAGCATAATAATCTTCAGGAGAGCAAATGGGAGTGAGAGACCAAGATGAGAGCCTAATACAATCACAATTTTGTGTCAGTTTTTTTCTTTTCTGGAAGAAAATCCTTGATTTAGGGAGAATTTAATGAAACTATTTTTCTGTGTAAATATTTGAAAAAAATTAAGGAATATTTTTATATCCATGTTTTGAAATGACATGTAATTATAAGGAAGAATAATCCTCAGTGTTGATATAATAAGAATAATAAATATATTATATCATAGATGCATAGTTTTCTAGAAATAGTGGAATAACTCCCAAATAAAGTATTGGGTGGGGTATCTGAGATCATTTTTGAATTTGGAATAAAGGTTTAACCCTATACACAATAAAACCTTAGAGAAATCTAGATTTTTGGGTTGAGCGCAATCGTGGGAGATATATTAAAATATATTTAATTTTTTATTTAATAGTTTAATTATATCCAATAATATTGTTATTTTAAGTACATAGGGTAAGATTTATATCCATAGTATTGGGAGAGGATCCATTTGACGAGATCTTGGAGAATGTCAATGGATTGAGGATCATGATAAATTTACTGAAGATCGTTTTCACCAATGGAATTCATAGATCTCTCCCATAACAACAGCACATAATCATTCTTCAATTGGGAATGATCAAAACTCAAGGTAGGGTGTTTTATATTCATGGTTTATTTCCACATTTTTAATCCCATGATGAATGTGAATTAATCCACTAACATATTTATTAACATGTTGATCATGCCTTCTGGGTTTGGATTTATCTTCTTGAGATTATAAAGAATTGATTTTTTTGATTATTTATTCTCTTTATTCATTTTTCTAATTGAAACAAAATTGATTCCAACCCAAATAATTTCCAAGGTTCTTTCCACTTTGGTGTTTCATAGATTCCTCCTCGATTCTACAAATGTTCATTTCAAAAACATTCTTTAGTAGGATGTTCAAAAAATGCACAAGATTTGATCATTGGGAAACCATTGTTTAGTGAAATAAATTGTTACCATATGTTCATTTTTACAAATGATAGAGAAATCAAGGAAAGAAGATGGTGGTGGGTGATCAAAGGAGGGTTAAGACTAGATTGGTGATTCCTAGTTGTTTTTTGTCATGCAACGTGTTGTGTGGAATGATGAAAGTGGTTACCGAGTGGTGTATGTGGCTAAAATACGATCTTTGGAGACCATAATACTTGGTCAACACAACATTAGAGATTTTTGGTAGATTTTATGGTGAAATTAAAGGCAAGAGTTTCATGAGAATATGTTTGATTCTTTCTATAATTTCTTATGAATTTCAAAACTATAGGACATGTACTCCAGAAGAGCACATGACGTGTGGTCACCTTTTTGGTTCTAGGGTTTACACACCAAGAAAAATATCACAATCCATGTGACATGTGTCACATTCCATGTGACTTAGTGCAGGAGTCTCGATGTGTACCCTAAGGCTACAGGGGCACAAACATATCCAGACACACCAACATGAATAGAGTACATGGTAAAACCATGTAATCCAAAAAAACTAGGATACTTAGACATATCCTGGTACACAAAAACAACCAGTGTAGAAATACATGTTTAGAGGAATACCAGAATAGAGTACGCACTATGTACTCTCTATACACACCATATACTTCCTCTGAAGTAGTTTGTATACCTTTATATCTATAGTGTAGACTAGGTTTGACTGAGTGTTATCCCTTATTTAAATATTATTCCATTAAAATGTGACATTATATCCTAATAATAGTATTCATATTACCTCTAGGGTTTTTTCTCAGATAGATTTCATGGCATCCCTCTATGTGAATAGGGTATCAGTGTGACCAACATGAATAAGGAATTAATCACATATTTATAAGATTTATCCAGTTGGATTTTTATTGTATCCTAGTATAACTGTGTGTGATACCAAATCTAGTTACTGATATCTTAATAGTTCATGTGGGTGATCCTGACCTCTCAGATGAGTTCAATCAGTGTCAGCATGGTCCATGGATAATGTTCTCCTAGATGATCATTACCTTGAAGCCTCAAGAAGAATCCTATAGATGGATATACGATTGAAACCTATTTGGGACATAGAGTCTGTTATGATTTGATCTGGGTTTGTTTATATTTATATTTATTTCATTGTCTCATATCGAAATTTACATGACTTTGAGTTCATGAGTTGACTACTCTTGATGCTTTATGTTTGGTATTTTGGGGTTTCTTATGGGTTATTGATATAATCAAATATGTATGGTATCATCACACACATGTCATGTCTTATCCATATGAAATGACTTTGGATGATGTCCTATGAAAAATAGAATAAGTAATAGAATAGTGATCAAGATAGACCATGTTGTACCTGGTGTTCCATTTGATCAAGGTTAGATTCTTTTTAACTTTTGGGTGGGCTTGTATTTTACCCATTTTGGTTTCCAGTAAATTTTTCATACTCGTATGTGTGATAGATTTTATTCATGCGTTATGTTAGTAGTTTTTTTTAACTTTTATTAGTGTATGAGTATTTGTATATATATATGTGTCTACTGGCATATTTTGGAAATGCCTTCGATGTTTGTGATATTCCTACTCAGTGTTGGTCTCTAGCCCGTAACTTATTGGAGGTGGTATTGGGATATCACACTCGACTTACTTATAGCTCTACATCCTCTGATGGGTTTTTTCATGATAATTATAGGTATAAAATTAACAAACAATAAAAAATAACAATGTTATAGGGTTTCACAGATGATTGTTTTCATAAATATGGGCTATGGTTTTATGAAGTAGGAGGATATATTCTAGGGAGACTAGCGAAGGTGGGCTATGAAAAAGTATTTTTAGTATATTATTCTTCTATAAAGATAATTAAATGAGTGATTGGTAGATATAATTAGACGAAACATCCTTTTAAAGAGAAAAATAGAGGAAAGGGTGTAGGCTGAGGTGAAATTTGTGAGTTGTGGGTATCAGGAGAGGAGGTGGCAGTGTCATCTATCATCATAGTGGGGGATACATAAAATATTTGATGATTATCTAGGGAGAAATATGAAGGTATAATTTTAGATACTAAATGATTACATATGTGGGGGATGATTTTGTGTCAACTTAGGAGGAGGTAAGGGTAATGAAATGGGTTTAAGGATCCATTGTCCACATCATTTAAACTATTACAAAATGGTTTTCTCTTGAAACGGTTATAATAACAAAGGTAGTAATTTAAAATATACCCACATTTATCAAGAACCACAATAATTAAGTGGACCTATAAAAATCCATATAGCCATAGTTTTATTAAATCCAAGTGGTAGAGAATTTATGCTAGCAGATGGTGAAGAAGACATGATGTAGGCATGAGGCAGGCGGATGGTGATGCATGCATGATGTATGTATGATGTTGCACATGGTCTTTGGGCCCGTTTGTGGGCCTTTCGACCATGTATTGGTCTTTATTCCCACTGGTTTTTTAGAACATCAATAAAAAAATTAGTTTTGATGGGTGGGATATCATTAGGGGCAGGGGGCTACGAACCACCTTTTCTTATTATGTGTTTGGTGTGTGTGTTTAATGTAATTATACTCTAAGGAACCTAATATATATAAATAAAACATTTTATATAGTACATATATATCCATGTTAGTCATAAACCATGGAAATTAGAAGACCTGAAAAATCTATATAACCAGGATTGAGTTAAAACATGGGCATTTTATTCCATTTACATACTTTATAAAATCCTTGTAATAAGACCTTTAGTGAATGCAATTTTTTTTGTGTACATGTAACCCAAATTAAATTTTCATACTTTTTTATAAGTCATAACATAAAATCATGTATAACATTTGAACATGGCTATAATTATTGTAACCCAAACATTTTAAAATAGCGAACTCATCAAATTATTTTGGTTGAAAAATTAATATTTTTATGGTTGAATAATTAATTTATTATAATCTAAAAAAATAAAATGTACTATTAAAATATAAAATAAATATTGATATATTATATTAATTTAGTTATTCCATTAAAATTAAATTTTCATGACATTATATTATTGTTTATTATTTTAGTTTTCTAAATTTTATATATACACTAGAATATCATTAAATAAATACCACTATATTGTAACTTGTTTAAATCATAGAAATATGTCATCAAAATATAGAATGGATAAGTGAAAATTTTGTTTCATAAAGAGAACATGAATTGAGATATATAGTTCAATTATAATAGTTATAAATTGTATTTGGGTCTCTTAATTGATTAATAATAATTTTTCATTCATTTTTAAAGAGGTTATGTGAATTTAATATATTTTTTTAATACTTTATATAATTTTTCTTATTTTATAATATAATAAAATTTCTATATTTACAAAACTAATGTGTTTATTTGTATAATTATATTCATTTTTGGTTAAAAGTTTTAGTTTAATTACAAAAAATCCTATATAATTTTACATTATATATTTAAGTCCACTTTTATTATGTTAACTATAGTTATTATTCTTTTTCGTTACCTTGTTATTAAATATTTAAAATATTTTGATACCCTTTTTATTATTTAATTTTTAAAATTTTCAAACAATTTGGAACGATCATCTAACCCACCCATAAATAGAACATTGCCTAAATATTTAGGTTATGTTATTCTTTAATATATGGAATGACATTTAAAATGTTGTTTAATTTAATTATAAATAAAAATAAAAAATAGTTCTAGGGATAAGACTCATCATGTTAAGGTTATGTATCATGGGGATTTTCTACCCTATCTAAGTAAAAAATGGGTAAAACAATTTAGAATAAAATAAGGATCGATACCATGGATGGAAATAATTATTATCCAAATAATATAATTAAGAATTTTTTAAATTAAACATAATTTTTCAACCCACTATTACTATTTTTCAATTGATAGAAATTATTTCAAAATTATATGTGTAATAATTATTTTCTTTCAAAAATTTCATGTGATTATATGTTCAGAAATAAGTAATCATTTAAAATAATTTATAATTATTTTATCCATAAAGGATAATAATTATGATCATAAATATCATATCAAAATGTTAGTGTTTTGTTTATAAATTATTGTAATGAAAAATGATTTGATTTTCTATTTTTATCATTAGAAGGTAAATTTTTAGAAACAATTGAAATAAGTGTATAGGTTTATTGAGAAAGAAAATATTAATAGAATTCACTAAGAATAAATAGCATAATACATTGGTATAACCAAAATTAGAACATAGATTGCAGATACGAATAATCAAATAGAAGGCATTATTGAAGAATTAAAATATCCTATAGTGAGAATCTATGATAACAATAGTGAAATTTATCTAACAAAAAAGTAAGTATGTCACTCACCTAATAATAATATTATGGTATGATGTCACTTAATTAATGAAATTTTAGAGAAATAAATGAACATAGTAGATCATGATAAATCTAATGAAAATTTGGAAAAGAAAATGACAATTTATTGGTTATACCAACATTTTAGAAACATTGTTTAAACCATGGTGTCTAACCAGATCCCTCAACATGGGGAGGTTTAAATAATTCCGCTCTTCTCAATTCTATCTTATTATTTATATGATGTGTTTCATGATTGAAATGTTTTTTCTCCTTTTCATTATTATAAAAGGAATAAAATTACTATATTGGTAAAGTTTAGTTAATAATAATGGAGACTTTCTATATCTCTTATCAAGTGAAGTTAGTGATCAGTAAAAAGTGGCATCATTGTTTAGATTATTTCTATTGAGAGAATATCAAAAAGGAGGATTAATTCATATGAAATTCATAGGGAGATGAAATCCACAAGGAATAAAGGCATGAAAGATAATTTTGATTCAACTAAAAGATAAGGGGAGTTCTTAAAAGATGAATAACGTAATGCTTAGAATGATCTCATGATATCTTATTTTCTACATTGAGAAATTATCAAATATACTTAGAGAGATGGATAATGTATTTAAATTTCATGTAGAAGATGAACAATGTGAGTGTGGATCATAATTTCATTCAAGATTTCCAACAACCCCATAGGGGAAAAAATTCAGAATGAGAGTGATCTGATTAGTAGATTAAGGATGTGTTGCGTTTGTTATAATTTTTTTGTAGGATAGTATATTTATTAGAAGAAAATTCTACATGGTATATAGAAATTTGATACTAGAAGGTTTTTGAGGTAAGTGTAAAGTTTTTTGGTTAAAAGAAATATTTTTCGCACTAGTGGAAGCTATTTCGTACTAGTCAAAGATATTTATGTTATTTTGTCATTTTGATGATCATATGGTTACCTTCTAGTAAGTCCCACACATATCAAGAGTTTCATGATATTCAGGTCATGTTTTTGTCAGTTGGTTATGTGACAAGATATTTAATCTATTCAGGTACCTTATAAGTCAATTTTCATAAACGGTGTTCTTGAAAATTCAATTTCCACTAGATTTCCATATGTTTGAGTTTTTTTTATAAATTTCGTCTTACCTCGCTATTTAAAAACTAATGAATATTTATTGAAGGATTAGGGTCTCTATCTTCCATAAAGGATAACTTGAGGGAACATAGTTGGACAAAATAGACTTCATTGAATATATTTGGAATAAGAAAACTGCCGGATGATAAATTCAGGAGTGATAATTAAAAAAACTCACCTAAGGGATATGCATGAATGATGTGGTATAAGAATAGTTCAATTAATATAGTAGAGTGAATGATGTTGGGAAGACTCAAATTAGAAAATGGCGAGTGATAAAATTTGGGTGAAAGTGGCTAAATGATGGTACTTACATTAAAGATTCATGCATGAAGGTAATTAGGTAAAGATAATTAAGAGAACCATTCTCAGTGAACCCTAAGAAAAGGTAATTGGCTAACATGCGGTATTTTGGAGAAAACCCATATTTTGGAAATTTTTTATGCTCTATATTCATGAGACTATGGATTAAATTGTAGCATCATACTACATTGTTCATAATTCTAAACACCCAATACATTCATGATAATATGAAAGATACCTACATGATAATAAATCAAGAATATATCTATCTAGAGCATTAATAAATTAAGAAGTCCATGGAAGTGATATAAGGGAGGTGGTGAAATTATTTCTAATCAAAATTAAATTCAGTAATTCTATAATTAAGTGATTATAGAAAAATACTTATTTCCACCAAACTAGTAAATATTATTAGATTTTGGTTCATCAGTGAAACTCCCTTAGTATTATCCTTAGACTAGCCTTGAGTGGTGAACCAAGTAAAATAATTGTGCATTGTTTTGAATTATTTATTATTTTATATTTAGTAAAAGACTAACTATGACAGGTTTAACTTGTTCCTATGAACATTGGAATATTATCCTATGTAATGAAAATAAAAATTTTACATCACGATTTACCCATATTCTCAGAGTGCATCTGAGGTTGAAACAAGAACTTTTATAGAAGACAAGAGCATGTGATTTTAATTATAACATAAATGGAATGTAATAATTTTACTATAAATAGTTTATATTTTTATAATTAATATAATATTAAATCCTTTAAAAAATTTATACATGTAATGAGATAAGAAAAATAAATTTTCCATTTGAAAGGAAATTCTTTAAATAAAAATTGAGAAATGAACTTGAAACATAACCATTTCCTTCAAAAAGAAAGGGAAAATAAATAATGTTAATATTTTAAGGACACATATATTTAAAATAGAATAATAATATTTGATGAAGATAGAGAGAGTGATAAATAGTGATAAATAGAGAGAACACAACCCAAAATATTGAGTGTGAGTGAAAAAACCCCTTACCTTGAGTCCTAACTCGGTTTGGTATGTATGCCTAACCACTTGAATAATCTAATTAATTTATTTAAATTAAATATTCAAAACAAATTTGTTTTATTTGATTTATTATTTTTAATTTATTTTTATTTATACTTAATTAATTTTATATTTACGTTAATTTGCTTCATCTTAGGGATATTTGTTTCATGGTTCTAAGATCACATCAACATTTTTTTAATGGTGTTTTCATAGGTTCAAAGAGTCCATATCTTTATAAGTATAATAATATTTATTTCATGTATTACTAGATGTTAATATGTTTTTGAGTATCAAAAGGTTTTATAATTTATGAATAATTAAATCAGTAAAAGTGTTACCATATAATGTCATGTTGAATTAGATGGTTTTGACAGAAATAATGAACATAAATTTTTTATTTAATTGTATAATTATTCACCCATTTTATAATGATAATAATATTATAAAATCATTATTATGGTTATATTTAATAATATAATGTAATATTGTAACCGTCTATGAATGTTGTCATAGTCATTTAATAACAACATCCATAAGGGTATTTATACCACCAATGAATCTATGCTTGTTTTAAGGAAGAAATTTTTATGTTCAATTTATGGTTTTAAAATTCATATTAATTAGTATTAATCATGTTATAATTTATTAATTTTTTCCATAAATATATAATAGTATCATATTAAATCCATCCATGGAGGTGATGTTTAAAACAAAGTACTATATCCATAGAGGTAATGGACTGACCATAATATGGTCATTGTTTTCATTTTATATTTAATTGAGTGTGTGTGTGAGATTATATATTACATTAATATTGAAAAATTAAAGTAAAAATATGATACAAATTTTATTATTTTCTAATTTTTAGATGACATTTGGATTAGTTAGAGGATGAAGAAAACTGAAAATATTTCGGTGGAGATGGTTTATCCCTTCCTTTGGAAGCCCTTCTTTGAAACATCACTTGAGCTTCAAGGAATAGAATTTTGCAAAGACCAAAACCTCTAGATTATGGAAAATGAAGTTAAAGAGGGACTTCAGTAGGCCTTTAAAAAAGGTAAATGATATAATTGTAGTGAAATGGGTTATGTTTATAATATGAGTAGAGGAGTGTTTTAGAATAAAATATTAGAACGAAATATTATTTCTCCATATAGTGATGAAAAATGAGACTCAATAGTAAGGTGATTTTTATTTAACATTATATGGGACATTAAAATATTCATATAACATATATAAAACTCAAATATTCATTCATAGAAACCTTTTAAAAATATGGCACTTATACGATATTTTACTATTCAACTATGTATTTTACTATTTATGAAAAACAACAAAACATTAACTTTACAAATTTAAATGTGATGATTCCAAAAATGGAATATATTTTAAGAAAATATTTTTCTAAATATGATTTTTTTAATTTTTAAATACTATCTTCAATTTTGAAAAATATTAATTTTATTGACATGGTCAAATATGGACCCAAAGAAAAAATAATTATTTTATCATAAAATTATATTATTATTTATAGAAAAATTAGTTTTAAAAAAATAATTTTATCAAGATAAATTTATAAATGTATATTTTCTTATCATTAAAATAATTTAAATGAATAAAACATATATGTTGTCCAAAAAATTAATTATTCTTTATTTCTTTGAAATACTTATTTTATCATATTTAACTATTTTATTAAGTTCTTTTATGATATAAATTTCATATATTTATATTTCATGGTACAACCATATATTATTTTAATATTCTAATAGTCTGGTTACTATTCAAATGGTCATGATAATATTCTAATGTTTTGGTCATTATTTTAATGGCTATATATAAAATGGTCATACAACCTTCACACATACTATATATGCCTCTTATTTATATTATTCTTCATTCAACGAATTATCACTGAAGTTTATTTGAATTTTATTTCTAACATCTAATTTTGGTTTATATTTTTTATTTAATAGTGCAATTCAGGTTAGTAATAATTTTAGGAGTGTGTGATGTACTGGAATTTTATATTATAGTTCTCTTATTTACCTATTATTATTTCCCTATTAAACTTTTTTAAAATTTATAGAGTATATTTAAAATTTCTATTAAATTTTCAAGTAAATAGAATAGTGTTAATTTTTAATGGAATTTTTTGAATTATTTACACACACATATATTGATAATGAAATACATATCTTAAAGTATACTTCATTAATTTTGAAAATAAGTGGAGGCCCAAACCACTAAGAGTAGTAATTTTAATATCGTAATGGATTTCACCATGACTCATATATTATATTGGGTTGGAATTTCCACCTCCATCATCAATAACCAAGGGTCCCACTTCTATTATTACAACTTAGATCCTATCATTGAATATTATTTGTGATACTTAAATATTTGAGATGAAACCGTCACAAAAAGAATATGAAACCAATGATTTGAATCGATTTTTGAAATAAATTTTGGAGATAACCTTGTAGAAAAATTAAAATGATTTTACAAAACTATTAAAAGTTATATTATTTTCATATAATATTATCTAAAGGAGTTACATTAATTTTAATATATTTTTAATTGCACCCAATATAACATTTCAACTTTTTAAAGTGGTGATGCATCATAACCCCTAAGAGGTAAAAGCTCATCTTAGATTTATCCCATGCAGAAGATCATAAAATGATCTAAATTTAGTATTGAACTGATATTTAACTATAATAATATGAGAAAAATTTATATTATTATAATTTAAGAAATTATATTATGTAATAATAATAAACAATTGAGATATGTATATAAGATAAAAATACATTCACTTTAGTTCACATCTTAATATAATTATTTTTAATTTTCATTATATATAATTATCCCATTTTTTGGTGCCTCATTTTTATCCGTATGGTTTAGTGGATACCATACAATATGATATATTGATAATATTTATTAATTATGTAAAATAGTTGAAGTTTAACATTGAATGATTCAATGTGCATGCTATTGGAATCATCAAATAATATAACCCTATATATACTTGACATTTTTGTTATTCTATATGAACTGATCTTAAACATAGTTTATGTAGTTTTAATTATAGAATCTCAATTTCACATATTATATCCTATGTTCACATTTAAGATAATGTCAAATTCTAAGTACATGGGAGGGGAATTTGTTTTGTTTCTTTTCAAGGATTTCTCTTATGTTTTCCTATAAACTTTTTAGTGTTTTTAGTGGTTTTTGTCAAATTTTTTATTATCATTATCGATATTTTAATAATTTTTTACAATTTTTTTTAATTTTTTTAATTTTTTATTAGTGTATTTTAATAATTATAATTGAGTAATTTATAGTACTAACTTTTTATTGTGTTCTATCATGGAATTTATTTGGTATTTCTTGTTATAAGTTTATTATTTAAAAAAACATTCATGTTAATGGATTTTTCTTATTATACAAACCATTTAGATGATGATAAAAATATATGGGATTCGGTACAACTCTTGGAGTAGTTAACATATTTATTTTTAACTTAGCTCTTACCTTAATAGTATAAATGTTATAACATTATATAAACATAATAAAGACCCACATTACACTTAAATAACTTGTTTGGGACCATTTTAAATTAAATCATATTTAATAGACATCCATATATGTTATTATTTGTTTATAGTACCCAATGTATGTATGATTTTCTTCAAATTTTTTATTTAAGAAAGAATATATTATTCAATGTATTCTAAATTCAAATATTCTTGATGTAACTATTAAAACTATTGTTTATTTATTAAGAAATTGTTTGTAAATGTTTTATTTCATAATAAATTTAAAAAAACAATGTAAACATTGAGATAATGAATATTGAGTTTTGTAATGACTCAAAATTTTATAAATGGAATTTCCTTTTAAATGAATAATTTTTTTTGTGTAATTTAGTTATAGAAAACACGTAAAATACTTTGGTTATTTTAGACCATTATAAAATATATCCTATCAGAATTAAATGGTTATTATGCATCATACCCATTAATAATATATCTTTTTTATGGTGTCTATTATGAATAATATATTTTAAGGGTTACAATAAAATCCAATTGACACATATAGATGAAGTGATGGACAGAAAATGTAGGATTATACTCTATAAATCCCATTTATCTAAACTTATAAGAGATATATAATAACTAGGATTTATCCTTGAAAATGCCCAATATGATATTAAAAAACTAAACCATGAATGAAACTATTTAAGGGAGGAGTTCAAGCTTATTGACATTATGGACCAAAACGTGTTCACCAAACCACCCAAATAAAGAGCCACCACAACACACTATACCCTTAGGGCACATGCTGGGGTAATTGAGGTTTTGTATCCTAACCCCAACAATGTTAATTTTTATACTTTAAAATAAATAAAATATTTGTTACATTTATCATTTTTATTATTAATATATATTGATGAATCAGTAATTAGTTTTAAAAAATTAGATTTTTATATAAAGAAACTAAAATTGTAATTTTAAGATATAAATAGTTTAGTTTAAAAAAACATCTTTTATATATTCATTATTTTTTAAAATAAAATTTATTTTTATATAATAATATTATTAAATAATATTTATTTTAATATAAATGATAATATAATTGTATGACGTCTAATGTAATTCTTATATGGGTCAGAAAGTGGTCTGTATCCTAAAAACAGGTATTTTACTCTAAATAATGATACTTATCTAAGAGTTTAAATTATCATATATAGAAAATAATTTTGTTAGGAAAAATAACATTTTTCAAATCATCATGTTGAAATTATCTAATGGTAATGTTTTCCTAATTTTTTGAGTGTGTATCATTTTTGGTAAAAAATAAATATGGTATAGATATACAGTATGCATTCTGGTATAATAATATTCCAAAAGTTATATACTAACTGATATAAATTGTATAAATGAGAAACTATATATATTTACCTTTAAAATAATGTGTTTTTATGTTATTTTATTAATTTTTTAAACCATCAATGAATCCTCTGAAACCGATGTTATATTTTATGGATTTAAAATCAATTATTTATGAACATGAATCACTTCCACAAAACTAATGATATTATTTAAATAATATTGGTTCATGACCTTATAAAATATTAAAAAAATATCTGTTATAAAACATTGTGAAATACCATAGTAAGGGTTTTTGTTTTGATTATTTTGTCATATAGATTCCAAAACCAATATTTAGAAATTAATAAAGAATTCACCTCTATTTTACTACAAATACCCACCCAAAATTCCACTCCAAATAACTAAAAACACATTTAAAATGAATTTAATATCCCCTTATATCTCTGAATCACTGCCATGGTTTTCCCAATATTTTTATAATCACCTCACAATCCTTTATAATCGCCTCACAAACCGTTAGAATCACCCTCTCAAGGTAAGGGATCCTTTTCCTCTTACTCTTTATTCAACAAATTTAATTTTATTATGCCTTGTTATTTCTAATTTTTCTTGTTTTAAAATGTATTTATACACCCATTTACTATCATTATGATTCTTAAGTATTTATATATCACCTAACACTCTCATTAAGTCCTTCTATGAACCATTACGAACACCCATTATAATGTGGAAATTATCTCATGATTTTCCAAGAATTTTTTTATTGTGAAGAATCAACCCCATTTAAACTCAAGGGTATTTACTTATATTTAACTATACATTATATATTGTGTAATTACATTAATTTCATTTATAATATTTATTTATGGGATTAAAATTGAAAAAAAATATTATTATCTTTTATGATCTATGTGGAACACCAATTCTTGCACGTAATATGAATGTGACATGTGGGATTGAAATTTTATATCCCTATAATGCATTGGTTAATGTTTTTATATCCTGAGAAACCATTTATGGTTCATGGGAGGTTATCTTAATCACACTATATTGTGATTTATTTTTATTTATCCTTGAATTATTTTTAGGATGGCTTGTTTTATGTTGTTTTCACATTCCCATGCTTCCTTGATGTTGTGATATTATATTATGAATCGATGTTCATGTTTATGATTATCAAAAATTTTATGTAAAAATAATTCTCATATTTACTAAAATTTATTTCTTTAATTATGTTATTAGTTGATTATTCCCTTAATTATATATATAGATCACCCCTTTATTATGTACACACCCAGGCTATCCTGTGCAGTTTTAGAAGAATGTTGGAATTTAATGACCTTGTAAAGTTGTTTTAAATAATGTTGTTGTATAAATATTTAAGTTATTATGTTGTGTATCTAATTACCAAAAGACTCCCGGACTTTTGATCATCTAATATTTTATTGAGTGTATCAATATATAATAAATTATGAATTAAGGTGTATTGACGATATGGGTTCTTATAGTTGGTGTCATAGGAAATTATAATTATTTTTTGGGATTTGGATAATGGAGGAGACATTAGTGAATGAGTTTGGGATAAAAAAATATAGTCAAACAACTATAATAAATTTTAAAGTATAGAATAAGTGGGTTCCAAGAACCAAAGTCCCTATCTGGATACTACTAGTGAATGTTGATCTCGAACAGTTGTAGCTTGGGGTAATAATCATTAAAAGGGTTCAATAGGCATTAAATTTATTGTCCCTTAATTCATGACTAAGAGGCCTTATGACCCATATTGTTTGAAACTCTTGTGCTATTTTATTTTGTAAATTAATAAGATCCTTATGAACCATTATAAAGGGTATAGAAATGCCTACAATTTTGTTTATTGAAAACAAACCATTGATAAATTATATTGAAAAATAGAAACTCATAATTTAAATAATGTATTTAATTTATGAGTTATCAAATCAATTTTCATAGTTTATGATTTATCTATTTAGTCGTTTAGTAATCACCATCCCTATTTTTCCATTATTTTAGTCAATGGATAGAAATAGGAGAAATTGATTCAACGACTAATATAATGGGAAATGCTCAAATGGTCTGCCCAACCCAATGGGAGGAGTCAAGAACTTTATGAAAATTCATTCTCAATTAACTATTTTTTTTTAAAAAAACCTAAATTATGGGGACCCCCCAAATCTCTATAATAAAGATAATGTTTCTATTGAGACATTTCAATAAAAAATGACTCTAATTTTTAGTGGATATTTTGATCCCTTAATCATGAAATAATGGATCAACTCCATTGAAAATATCTTATCCTTCCGTCAATGCTCTGTCTAAGAGAAGGTTGTGCTATCGGTTTATCGCATAGAGGGATAAACTAATAATTTGTAAATTTTGATAAAATTATGAATCCCTAGGATGATATAAAATTGATGGAGTGGAAATAATTAAATAAAATGTTTTTTGATAAATATTTTTTGAATGATCTTTGATAAAAAATGGAGAGTAAGTTCCTTGGCATCATGAAACAGGATGATGAACCCATCAACATGTTTGAGGAAAAATTTAGAAGAAATTTGTGATAAACCTCCAAATTTTTTGTTGAACCGGAAATTAAATTTGACCACATATTTAGTGGGATAAATCTCAATCTATGAAGAGAATTAGTGATGTGATTATTTTATATCTATGATGAAATTTTCTAATGTTACCTCAATGTGGAAAGACATGTCAGTGAATCTTAAGGGTCCGAAGATAGGAAAAAGAGAATGGATTTCAATTATGGTGGAGTGAAGGAGAAATATAAACATGTAAAGATAGTACAATATCCTATTTTTAAAAATCATGGGAATACATATCCAAAAAATTACCTAATGGGAATAAGTAAATTATTTAGATTTGGGAAGGAAGGAAACCAATCTATTGAGTATCAATGGGAGAAACCCATCAATGTGATAGAAGAAAAAGAATCTAACATTTAAAATTTTTCTTTCTGCCCATGTTTTAACTGTATAGAATAAGGAAACCATGAAAATATATACACTAATAAAAGGGTAGTCAATGGAAATTTATTACAAAAAAAATAAAAGGCCTAGAGATCAAGGGTGGGCTTGTGCCCTCAGAGCAGCTTTAGTGGATTTCAAAAACAACGTGGTGACTAGTAAATTAGTCATTATTTTAGGAATAGAAGAAATACTATTTGATTATGGTTCTATGCATTCTATCGTATCATGAAATTTTATTACAACTATTCAAACACAACTACAAAAAATCGATGTAGAGCTCTTTGCGAAGATGAAAAATGTGGAAATTATCTCATCCTAAACATATAACTCCCCCTAACCATATTTTCAAGATAAGTTTCCGAGTGAATATTATGATACTAAATTTATCGGAATTATATGTTATTATTGGTATGGATTTGGATTCCTTATATTGACAAAAGATAAATTTTTGGGAGAAAGAAATTACCCTCTGTATCATGAATCACCCACTGATTCTATATAAGTGTGAGGATGAGGATGGATCTCATTTGGTATCGTCATATCAAGAATAGATATTATTGACTTATGAGAAAGTGTATATAACTAAAATGAGTGATACTACAACAAAGATCTTCCCTGGTTACATGCCCATTGTAAGGGAATATGATGACTTGTTTCCCAAATAATTTATTTACCTTCTTCCAAGATTAAAGGTTGATTTCTGATTTGATATTATACCCAGAGCATTATAAATATCGAAGAATACATATAGAATGAAAGCTATAGAACCTAAATATACGAATATGTTACCATATAATAATTCATTTAAATGGTTTATATTCCGATTTTCTTCACTATAGGGTGCGCCGGTCCTCTGTATCATTAAGAAGGTTAAGTCAATGCACATCTGCATTGAATATAATGAGCTCATTAAGATCATAATAAATCATAAACATATTGTCTTCCATGGATTGATGACTTGTTAGATCAACAACATGGATCATAGTACTTATCTAAAGTAGATATTTCATCGATTTATTTTCAAGTAATGATGATGAAGGAGGATATCTTCAAGACTACATTTCATTAATTCTCCAACTATCTTCACATACATAATAAATTGAGTCTTTTGGAATATCCTCCCAAAATCTATCATGGTATTTAAAAAATATATAATTATCTTCTCTAAAATTAAAGGGGAACATGAGGAAAATTTTGATGATGTACTAAAGACCTTGTGAAATGAAATGTTATATTCAAAGTATAGTAAATTTGAGTTCTAGATGGGGAAAGTAACATTCCTAAGACATGTTATCACAAGCCAAATAATATATGTGGATCCTTAAAAAATATAGGCAATTAAATGATGATACAAACTAACATCTTTAATAGATATCTAAACTTTCTTGGGATTAGCTGGGTACTATCATCGATTTGTAAGAAACTTCTCAAATATTTCAAGCCCACTAACCAAGATATCATGGAAGGGAGTAATTTTTTTGGAATGATGATTTCTAAGAGATATTAAAAGAGAAAATTAAGTGGGTAATCACTACATATATACTCATATTACCCACCATTAGGGAATTATTTTTGATATATAGTGGTGTACGAAAGAAGGGATTAGGTTGTGTACTCATGCTATTTGACATGGTAATAGACTACGAAACTCTCCTATTAAAGATCTATGAGAAAAAAAATACCCAAAACATGATTTTGAAATATATACGATGATATTCATGTTAAGTATTTTGTGACATTATATCTAGTGGGATAAGTTTTACATATATAAAAATCATAAAATTACTAAGTATATATTCACAAAAAAGGAACTCAATTTTTGTCAAGATAGATGGTTATAGATAGTTAGGATTTTGATTTTTCAATCCATTACTATATTAAGATGGAGAAAAATGTGGAAATGTTATGAGTTTAAAGGATACTATAAATTTATCCATGATGATTATCGAAAAGGATCCAATATTATTGGAAATGAAAAAGTTTTACATAGGAATAATAAAAGAATCTTTATCTTACATTGCTCAAATAACTAATCAACCATCCATTCTTGAGAGGATCAAGGAGGATAAAAAAGATGATAGGGTGATATAAAAAAAGGTAGAAAATATTTCATTGTTCAACTTTCTTATATATGGATCTATATGTTTTGGAAACTAGATACGAGTCACATAAAAACCAGAACTGGAAAGGGAACTTCTAGATGATTCATATAGCTCATTATTGTCTATTTATATAGGAATCAATAACACGTATAGATATGTGAAGAAATAATTATTCTAGGATAACATAAAGAGGGATATTTTAGAACCTGAATCTCGATGCTTGGTATGCCAACAAGTCAAGGGTGAATGATAGTAGTCTTATGGTATGATGAAACCATCACATATAAAAATATGGAAATGGGAAAACATAACCATGAGTTTTATTATATGAATCCCTAGTAAATATAAAAGAAATAATTTCATATGGGTGGTGGTCGATAATCTTACAAAGTTGTCACATTTCATTGCTACCAGGGATGATTTGTCTCTTGACCAACTCATCAAGATATACATAATATATATTGTAATAATTCATGGATTACCACTCCCCATTGTATTTTATTGGTATATGAGGTTTAATTCATTATTTTAAACATTCCTTTAGAATGTTTTGGATATAGAGTTGAGTTTCTGTACTGTATATCATCCTTAAATGAATGGTTAGACTGAGAGAACCATTCAAACTTGAGAGGATATAGAGACGTTATATTTAATGTATTTATTAGGATGTTAGTATTAACACATTCCCATAGTGGAGTTTTAATATAATGGAAACTTCCATTATAGCACTCAAATGGAACCTTATGAGGCTCTGTATGGGAAGATGTGTCAAACTCCAACAAGTTGCATTGAAGTTAAAGAACGAAATCTTATGTGTCTTTATCTTATCTAAGAGATTGCAAAGATGTTTTAAACTATTCAATGTAATATAAAATCTTCACAAGGTAGATAGAAAATCTATATATACAATCATTGACATGACCAAGAATATGAGGTTAGAAATAAGTTGTTACTTTATATATCCCCATGGAAGAAATTCATGAAGTTTTGGAATTAAGAAAATCTTAAACCATGACGCATCAACCCCTTTGAGATCCTTGATTGCATCAGAGTTGTAACCTATTGACTATAACTCCCACCCAACCTATCCCAAGTACATGATTTGTTCATTTTATCCCTCTTGAGAAACTATATACTAGATCCCTCACATGTTTGGAATTTATAGTTGGTGCCCCTAGAGAATGATCTCTCATAAGAGGAGAAGTTGCTGAATATCTTGGATCATATAGACAATGTTATATGAATTATGACAAATAACCTGGTAAAATTTACATGGAAGTACAAAAAGTTTGAGGAATCAACATGGGAAGCAGAAGAGCTGACGATACTAAAGTACACTCATCCATTTTAGTGTATAAAATAAAATTTCAAGGGTTATATTTTTGAAGTGAGGAATAATGTAATGAATCAAACTTTAAAAAATGAAATTCATTTCTCAATAAATAAATTCCATATTAAGTAATGTATTTATAGAATACACATACACTAATTTGATTATTTTTTATTGTTATAATATATAGTGGATTGGATTTACAATAATATTTAGCATCATAATCATTTATAATATAGTAATTTTAATGTGAATGATAAGATTAGTTTAAATTATGCTTTATGAGAAAATTAAATTGAAATAGATGGATGATGCAATGACCATAGCTAGTTGGATCATACCCTATGAATTCAATTTATCCAAAACTTCAAGGGAGATGGTATATTTGGTATTTTCCCTTGACTAGAACCAAGACAAGATTATATAACTAAAACATACACATAACAATTTATGGGATAATTTAATTCTTATTGAGATCAAAAACCAAACCATGTTCACCAAACCACCTTAAAAAGCACCAAAATCATACATATTTCCCTCAGGGTGCATGTTTGTGTAATAAAATGTTATGTATCAGGAACCTAGAAATATGAATTATTATACTTTCTAATAAGTAAAATAATAAATATATTTATCCCTTTTTATTATTACAACATATAGATGTTTTAATAAGTACGATAAAATTATATTTTGATATGAGGAAACTAAAGTTGTATTTTGGTGAATATATAGTTTCAATTAATACACTATTTTTGACGCATTCAATAATTTTTAAAATACATGTAATTTTTATTTAATATTATTATTAAATAATATTAATTTTAATATAAATTATAAAATAATTTAATAATGTCTAAAATAATTTTTTTAGGGTCAGAGAGTAGTTAGAGCCCTAAAAAATAACATTTTGTTGAAGATAAAAAATTTATTTTAAAGTTTAAATTATCATTTATAGTATTTTTTTTGTTAAAATAAATATTATTTTTAATTAAAAACAAACAAATTAGAAAATGGGGATATTTTCATAATTTTCGGAGATAGTAAATTTTTTGTTAAAAATTAAATATGATATAAATATTCTTCTATGTATTATGAGATCATAATAGCCTAAATGTTTTCTAATAAATTATAAAAATGGAATATGTGTCTAAATTTAATTTTTATACTTAAAATAGCGTAATTTTATGTTATTTTATAAAAATTTTAAACCCTTAATGATTCCTCTATAACCTATATTATATATGAATGATTTAAAATCAATTCTTTAAGGACATGACTGACTTCCACTCCACCAATGGTATTATTTTAATATTTTTAGTACATGGACATATAAAATATAAGAATCCACTATTATTTTTATGAATACCAAGGATGGTTTTTAGTTGTATTATTTTATCATATATTATCCAAAACCTAAGTTTAAAAATTAATAAGGAATTCTCTGCTATTTTCCAATAAATACCCACCAAAACTCCCACTCCTATTCATTCAGAACCCATTTAACATGAAGTTTATCTCCCTATCCCTCTATAAATGACACCCATGGTGTTCCAAACATCTTAATAAGGTTTTATCAGGAATTTATAAGTTCCCTCTCAAGATAAGGGATTCTCGTCTACCTCTTTATTCATGTATTTTGTTTGTACAATGCCTTTTGATTTATAATCATTCATGTTAGAATATGTTTTCATAAATCAATTTACAATACTTTTAATACCAAAGTAATGAGATACTATTTTATATTGTCACTAAAACCTTCTGTGAACCTTTATGAACAACCATTATGTTTACGAAATTATCTTGTTACTTTCCATACCAAACTATTGATTGAAACGCCCAAATGCTTCAATTTTTATTAATTTTGGATAATCCCCCTTTTAAAGACAAAGGGGGAAACCTTACATGACTTAAAGGACATAACAACATCAACATTAAATGAATGTCAAAGGCCAAAAAAAAGATACTAAGAAATACCCCTCCCCAGTATCATCATCAGTATGGAACCTCTACCAGTACATGACAGTTTGGCAAGCTGTCCCGTGCAGAGGTGCACAAGCCTGATACCAATGGCAGAGCCATACCCTCTCAAACTACCAAATCTGAAAGGTCCAACATGATGAAATCACCTGCTCTAATCCTCGTTTGGAGAAAATCGTAGTAGAAACTATGGTGGAAGCATCCAAAATTCAGAAAAACTTATTGCTCAAATCCCCTCACACTGCAAAAAACACCAGAACGTTGTATCCATGGAAACAAAACCACTTCACATACTTCATCCAAACAACTCACAACATCACCTTCATTGATTATCAAAAACTGTATATCTAATCAGCTGAACGCTAGCAACTCGACCAAAAAGAACGAAATCTCAAAACAAAAGTGCACTAAGACCAAATCCCAGCATCAATCGACCACTAGCTGGTCCAAAACAGTAGCAAAAACAACCAGAAACTAGAAGCGATGCAAATATTGAAGATCATACATCCAACCAACACCAAAACTTCAACCAGAAAACGAATCAAAGATGATTCACAAATCAAGCTGCACCCAAGACCAAATACGAAATCCATAAACAAAAAACAAATAACATCACCAGTATTCTGTAGACCCACTGAAAGCCAAAGGCCATTGGTGCCATCCCTGTCGCACGCAGAGATCACAAAAAACCAGAAAATGCACACGAAGAAAATGAGGCGACACTCTCAGGCTACAGAAGGTCAAACCCGGCCATAAAATAGCACCGTTATACCTTTGGAAACCCTATCCAGTGAAAAAGGAGTTGGGCGAGGTGAGGCAAGTAGCAGTGCGAAAGGTTGAGATGGCCGAGTCCACGAAGTCTCCGATGCCATTGCAGCCGAGGATCCACTGCCCCAAAACCCACCACGTATGAGGAAGGAGGTTCCACACTAACCCTAGGTGAAGGAGATGACGACAAGGGGAGGAGAATGCTTAGAGACCCAAACTATTGTGTTGTGAATACCCATCCCCATTTCTACTAAAGGGTATTAACCCAGATGTACCTATCGTTCATTTTTTGGGGAATTATGTATATTCAACTAACAATCTATTATATTGGAATTAAACTTGATAAAATAAATTTAATTATTTTTTGATCTATGTGACACACAAATTCATGTACATTATATGAATGTAACCCATTGGCTGAAAATTATATACCCCTCTAATGCATGGGGTGATTTTTTATCTCATGGGACACCATGTATGGTACATGATAGGTTATCCTAATCACACTATATTATGATTAATCATAATTTATCCTTTAATTATACTTATTATGTCATGTTTTATATTTTTTCCATAGCCCTATATGACATTGATGATATTTTATTATATCAAACTTCAATGTTCGTGTTTATGATTCTCAATCCTTTTATGATACCATGATTTTTCACTTGACTAACATGTATTAATTTCATCATGTTATTATTTAATTGTCCCATTACATGAATTTATACCTCAAACATTTATTGCGTATATACCTAGGTTATCTTATGTAGTTTTTGGAGAATGATTGAATTTTATGAGCATGTTATGGAGTTTTAAATAATGTAGCGATAACCTTATTTTAAGTTATTATGTTATGTATATAATTACCCAAATACAATAGTCTTTTAGATCTTCAAGGATTATATTAAGTGTATATTAATATAATAAATCATGAATTACAGTTTGTTAAATACACAAGTTGTAACAAGCTAAGTTCCTTATAAAATATTGGTATCATATTAATTTTTTTTTGTAATTACTAATAAATTTAGAAATGATACGTTTTTTTGGAAATTATTTAATTAATTTAGTTAATAAGTTTTTGAAAAGGTGTAATAGAATTTCCAAATGAGGGTTTTTTAAAAATTATAAGGGGTAATATATTTATGAATTATTACATTAAACATTAGAGTTTTTATACGTGAAAATGTGTCTCTTCCACTACTTACCACTACCACCAATTTTTTATAGTCAAATAAAGCTCTGGTGACCATGAAAGTACCATTAGAAGGGAATAATAGTTTTTCGTAATTATTAACTATAAAATGTAATGAATTTTATTTTATTCATTTCCTTAAAAAAATCATACAAATCACTAATCCTCTTTATCTCCTCTATAATGATGTGAAACACCTACCCTCATATTTCCTTTTATCTTTTATTAACCCTATATTTACTCTTATTATCTCTATCATTTATCATAAGGTAAATGATCCATTAGTTTTAGTGAAAATTGGATCCCTAATTTAAGGGTTGTATTTACCAAAATTTAGGTCTCTCTCTTATGTTTGATAGTGGTTTGTCTAAACCATGTTTTAGGAAATATTTTATGAAGGATTTCTTAATATTATTTATATCATAATTTTTAGAGGTTAATAGGTTAATAAACTAATAACCAAACATATTTTAATTTATCTTGGACATCTCATGAGTTTTGGTCATGATGGTGGGTGTGTGTGTTCTAGTTGGTGACACACAAGAAATAATGAGATAATTTTTTAAGATAATATCTATTTATTATCATAATAAAATGTATAAGGGGATATGTTCTAAGTCATATGAGTTTTTTTTGTGTTGTATTTATCATCATATGATTAATATAATATATTATGATGTTATTTTTAAGTGATATTTTTATTATTATTATACCATAATATATTCTATGTAACTATGTGTAATTCATGTTTTTTTATAAGCGAGACGTGGTAATAGTATATTTTGATTATCAAAATGGTTAGTATGGATCAATGTATTATGTAATTTGTGGTAAATGGTGAAAATTATTATTTTACACCTAAAATGATAGTAGAGGACAATAATATATAGCAAGAGAATTAATTTACATTAAATTATGACTATATATAATAATCAACATAAAATTATCACTTATACTATTAATCTCAAGGAAAATTATGCATAATATGAGTTTGCTATTTTCTCTCAGGTTATGAGCATCTTGAATACTCTGAAAATTTTTTCCCTCTAATTTTTTTCTATAATGATTTTCCCTTGAACATATTCATCTATATCAAGGATCAAATAATGTATATGGCTATGTGGTGGCTTTGTTAGAAGATAAATAGGCATGTTTGGTTCTACTTGAGTTTATGTGTTTTGATTCCTTTTCAATATATACATATATATAGTAATATAATTATCATATTAATACTAATAAAAACTTATATATGTATAATATGTAAGGGTTACTTGGGGTGAAATATGAGTATTCCATCATTACACAACACATGATTTCATAATTACCATAATAAACATGTTCGAATTTAGTTTATGACCACCTACTTGGTAAGATATACCCACACTATATATGCACACAATCACTCTTTCTATATATAATTTATTTTTTATGATAGTGGAAACGTAACTAACTTAATGATCAATGGATGCAAACAATAATTAGAGATAATATAGGATAAAATTATATGTAGAAGTAAATTCTTAACATTTCTTAGGTGGATATAGATCCTATAAATACTTTAGCTCACCATGTAACTTTTTAAATCATATATATGGTTGAAATTAGGGAATACAATTATTTAATTTTTATATGTTTACTACAATATACTACACGTTTCTTAGTTTTGGATTTGTTGATTCTTATAATTGTGAGTCCACCTCTTCATTCTTTACCAAAATATATCAATTTATAACACATATATTTACGATTATTTTTTCATATTATTAATTTTATAGTTTTATTTATTTAGTGATTGTTAACTATTTATTATAATGTTATAAATCACATCCCAAGGGTAAAAAATACCCTTATCACTAGTTTTTTAGTATATAATGACTAGGATGTATAACAAAGGTAATATAATGATAAATTTTTGGAATCAATAATCATAGGATAGGTCATTATGAAATTCTATTAGATTCTTTATTTATTTAAAGTTTTTTTTGTGTTTTGGGTACTTGTATATATGTAGATATAGTATCATGATGTTTTTTAATGTAATGAATACTTATTTTTATACAGTTAAATTATAATGGATGCTCAATTTTTTGAAGTTTTCAAAGATAATATTTATTTTTTGGTTAAATTTGTTTGGTCTTAATTTTAGATTATACCTTATGCCACATTTTTTCACAAATGAAAAATAATTAAGTTTTACCATTTTATATTTTTTCTTCAAATTTATTCCCAAGTTATAGTAAGTGATAAAAACTCACCCCCCTTTATTAAAATAGATTATACAATGTTATACCATTATTGTTCAAATTTAATTAAATATAAAAAATAATTTTTTAAATAATTCATAACTAATTACCGGTGTTAAATTAGTTTAATGAGGATATAGGGTGATAGAAAATTATTCAATCTAATCAATGATTTTATTCCTTTTATCACCTAAATAAAATATATTTGGATTATCTCGATTGAATTGTTTCTTTTATTCCAATATTGGTATTATTTTATTAACATTGATATGGTGAAAATGTTTATAGATATATGAATTGGTTTTCTATGGTAATAACTTTAAATCATATTAATAGGGATATATATATATTATATTTTTATATGACAGTTTAAAATAAATATTTATAAATGTTTTAAACCTAAAAGAGATGAAAAATGAGTGTTTATTAATAAAGGGAGATAATACATGGGTAAGGTAATGTTTTACTTTTATTTCCTTGTTTTTCATGATTTTAGGGTTGAAATGAAATTTATTTTAATAAGGGATTTGAAATTATAGAATGTTTTTATTCTTAACGATGTACTACAATGATTAAATAAGGTGTTAAAAGATTATTCTCTTTATTTGTGACCACTAGTGGACTAAAATTTCTACAAGGGATTATATTATTTCCTTTAGAAAATATGGTAAGGACTATATAAATGAGAGGATATAAAACCTAAAATCACTAGGAAATTTTAGATCAAACATCCATTAGCCTCTTTATGTGATACATGACTACTTGAGGAAATATTATGTTTGGATTAGATCGAATATTTATTTGATCTCGTTAATTAAATCATTGAATATTAGATATTGTTAGAGACCTCTCCGGCGAAAGGGGATCCCCAAAGATGACTGGAAGGAGTGATGAAAGTGGAGAGGAAAGTGGGGTTGTCATTGAATAAAATCCTAGTGTTATTATTTAATAGTTTTATTAATACGATTTTTTCTTGAAAAATACATGGGAGTTTATGTTTTTTTTGAAGGGGAATTTTTTTATATGAAATGATATAACATTTACAATGTTTCAATGATAATAAAAATATTAACTGGATATAAATATAACAATTACTACCACATTGATGTTGGACTTAGAGAGTTAACCATGCGTCATGGGATATTATTATTTATTCCTACCAAATTTAAGGTAGTAAAGAAGGAAATTAGAAAAGATTATATCATTCAAAAATACTTATGCATAGATAGTTTTATTTATTTAGGGGTTTTAAGAATTATTAACTCCATTTGTCACATGTACAAGTGAGAGAAGTTTATTTAGGTCAGTGTTTGGTATGGGAATAAATGTATGATTATATTTATCTTTGCTCATTAGGAAAGGAGAGTTATTAAGTTGCATAAATGTATAAGGATCAAATTTAATTGTAATGAACTAGAAAAAATCACCCAAAAGACACCATAATAATGCTTACCATGTGACCTTGAGTACATATAACAATTTTCTAAAGGCTATAAAGAAGTGATGAATGTACCAAAATTTCCCTGATACCCTAGTAAACTAAAATCCAATACTATCCCAATATAGACGAAGGGAAGTTCTTAATCCCCATGGGTTGGCGAGTATCATTTGACATCAAACAAGAAAAAAATGGGGACAATTTTTTCAGAAAGGGGAGGAAGGTAATTGATACAATTCTGTATTCAAACACTTAAAAAAGTACTAGAAAAAATAAGTAAAAAACCCAAATAATACATCATAAATGTATAGAACATCTATCAAATAAAGGATAATAAAACCCATGTAATAGGTGGATAAAATCTCTATCGATCACCTCTATCACTTCAGGTCCAACAAATCAAGTACACCCACCACCCCAAGTGGTTCTTTCCCTTTTCATGGGACTTATATTAGAAAACATAAAAAGACATGAAGAAAATGGTTGGGTGTGTGAAAATGTTCCCAATAGGATACCACTAAATATTCAATAACAAATTCCTTAATAATAACCAATTTCTTCTGTTGATTAAAATAAAATAAGTCTTGACAAGGAATTTATATTTTAAAAAAACATTATTTCAACTCAAAAGATGGAAAATATATATCAAGGGATTAAATGAAAATTTTATTTAATTTTTTTATAAAATAGATAGAATTAATAAATCATTTATTTTAAAAATGGGATGTAATTAAGTCAAACAAAATAAATAACTACAATCATAACCCTTAAGTTATGTTAGATTCTGGAAATAAGATCCTCAGAATTCTTAATCATCATCATGAATCATGATAAGTGTGTAGACTCAGATAAAAACCCCAATAGGGGCCTATTATGGGAAATCAATCATCACCCCATCTGGTAAGCCATCACCAATAATCATTACAAACATTGTTTACAATGTATTTTTATCATTATTCTATTTCTAAGGAGTTATAAACCCAGAATGCATGTCCTAATCACTCACTAACTCCCTAGGATCACATGTTCTTCAAATAGTCAGTCAATCAATCATTTCAAATCATTTCATAATTATAAGTATAATAGAACAATTTTAGTTTCAACATGACTTTTCATTTGAAAACTAAATTATTGATTTTTATTAAATTCATGAATTTTAAAATAATATTTCATTTTAATTCAATTTTATCAATAATGAACATCAAATCATATGACCAAATCAACTTTTAACTCAAGCCTTTCTTTTGAAAATTAACCCAACAATTTTAATGCCATTGAAATTGGTGTTTTTATAAATTCCATGACCTTTTTAAATTAATAATCAAATAATCTCTATCAAAGTTCTTAGACATGTTAATAAATCATTTCAAATCAATCAAGAAATATAGGGTTTTAATTATAGGGTAAATCTTAATCGAACCAATTGTATTTAATCAAACAAGAAAATAAAAACCTATAATGGGAATTCCCATGATAGAAGAGATAAAAGAGATCAAGAAATATAATATATAATCAATATATATTAAAACAATGATTAGATCTATTAATAACATGATGGTCTATCACTCTCTAAGGAGGATAGAAGTGGATATCAGAAGAAGCCACAGAAGGGGTTAAAAAATTACTAGAAGGAGATCCAATGCAATCATTCATGGTTATATTTTCCTAGAAAAGGGGTTGTAAGTGTAAAAATTTCCTATAAAGACCAAAGAATCATATTAGGTAAAAATGGGGGTGTTTAGTGGTTAATCCATGGGTCTCTAGTTTTAACATATTTTTTTGAGGCACATGGTTTACTATACATGCTACATGATTATTAGTTTCTCTTCTCCCTAAGCACACACCCCTATTGGGATTTTGTATTGAATGCATGGATTGGTTGCACATTTAAACTAATTGTGATACAACAATGAAAAATCCTTAATAAATTGGGTTTATGTTTTGGAGGGTCGACCACATGTTTTGAAAAAACCATGTACCCCTTCCAATGGCTCAACATTAAAAACATGATTTCTTGGGAAAAAACACACTATTCCCCCTAACCAATTTCTAACCATAAATATCCTTATAAGGATCCAAAATATCCAAAATTTCTCCAGAAACAACCAGATACAATCCCTAATTTTTTTAATCTAAATAAGGATGAGGAAGTACCTAAATGATGGAAACAAGGTGTTATAGCCACACCACCATAAACACTTTATACCACTAAAAATCCTACCTGGAAGATTTTATGTCAAAAAGATGAGGCCAAAAATATCTCATCAGTGCCTCACTCTCCCAGGTATCTCAAAAATCATAATCATTCTTCAATATAACTTGGACCAAATATATCATATTCCCAAAAAACCATTATCTAGGAATCAATAATTTTTACTGGATGCCCAGTCATAGGTAAACCAATTTTAACATCATGATATTATAAGATATGGAAATTGTAAGGGTAATAAAGATACTTTTTAATATACAATACAAGAAACACATAGTGGAAAATATTAAAATATATTTGAATTTTCAAATTTTAAGACATTTTCCCACTTCCTCAATATTCTCAAAAGGACAGAAAAACCTCAACGGATGATTTTCATGTTTTCCAAGATTTTGGTGTCCCAAATGAGGTAAAGATCCCAATATAACATGGTCACTAATATAAAAACATGATGTATAATTATGAAAATGAATATAGTATTTATACAGGCTATGTGGAATCACTATTCCCTGAAGAATCAACTGGATATTAGACATTTTATTTTGAACCAAATTTGGTCCAACCAAGAAGATTCACCAATTACCATCCAATGGTGAGGATATATATAAGGACAACAATTATGTTCCTTAAATGATATATTATAATAGATTAATTGTAACTATTTTTTAAATAAAACTCAACCACTCATAAATATTCTTCCTAAGCTCCATGAAAGAAATGAATGTAAGTACATAGAGTGTTTTCAAGAATATAAATAGATCATTATACCTTTCTATATATCTAAGAATGATATTCCACGGTCAAAATCACTTGGGATCCCATTTCATCTCAGAGGCCTCTCAAAAAAATGAGAATTAAAATTGGGATATGCATTAGAGGATATAGTTGAATGAACTACTTGGAAACCTAAATTCTTTTTCACGTTGGAAAACTAAGATTATTTGGCCAGCCTATTGATTAAAACCCATATTTTATTCTTCCCACAAGGGGTACATTTAAATCTAACCAAAAATCCCATAATAATTTCGACACACATACAATTCATTACATGAAGGGGATGATTTAGAACCAAAGGTTTCTATTGCACAGTATTGACATGTCGACAAGTATAACAATGAGAAACAAATTCAATGATTTCTAACCACATACATGGCCATCAGAAACATTACTACATATCATAGAACATATTTATTATACTATGGCACATATCCTATTATGGATTATTGAAATACCCCATCATGACGTTTCCTATAGTAAAAGGTACAAAAAACTAATTTAAAAAACATAGAATACCCTCTTAAAATAACATCCAGTCATTGGTGGTATATTCACTATAAAGAGATTATCTAAGGCCAAACAATTCATCTTTTAGATTCTACTACTAAAGAATCATTTCAGGAAGAGTTTTTGTTAACTAAAAATTTATTTGAACAACCTCGATCACATCCCCTTAGAATCCCAAATGAAATTTAGAAAATAGAGCCACTAAATTATAGTCCTCTAATGACTTTTTCATTATCTGAGTTAGAAGATTCTTTTTCAATGCATTAGTGATGATATTCCGTTTACCAGGGGTATATGCAATGTTGAAATCAAAATACTGTAGGTTTTCCACCCAATGAGTCTATCAAATATTTTGTTCATTTTTAGAAAATATATAACTCAATATTTTGTGTTTGAAATAAATGGTATCTTTTTCTGAAAAAATTTAATGTTTCCAACTTTTAAGATTGTCAATCATAGTTCTGAGTTTTTGATCATGGGATGGATATTTATTCTCATGTCGTCGATGATTTCTGGTAACCATAGGATACTAAATGGTCACCCTGCATAAGAACACATCCCAAACCCAGACCAAATGTGTCACAAAAGACCACATAGCCCTTCGCATCCTATGAAAGATTAAAAACTATCACAAAAGTAAAAACATGTTTCAAATAATAAAAATAATTTTGACATTTCACATCCCACAAAACAAATCACCCCTTTCTAAATGACCACTATCATTAGAGAATCCAACTTCATGAAATATTTAACAAAGCTATGATAATATACCTATAGGCCCATGAAGCTCTGTATCTCAAAAAAATTATGGGATTTATGCCACATCATAATAGCCTTCACCTTCATTCGATCAACTGGAATACCATGTCCAAAGACCAACTATCCCAATAACTTCTCTTATCAATTCTAGAAACTAAATTTTGTTATCTTTAAATAAAGTCAAGGATTTTTAAATATTTATAGAACCGCTCTCAGATGAAGAACACGATTCTCTTTATTTTGAGAGTAAAATAATATATCATATTGAAATTATAAAATGAACAAGTTGAGGTACTCATATAATATATTATTAATCAGTTCCATGAAATATACAAGACAGTTGATCAGGTAACCAGGTCCACAACTCAGTGAATTTGGGTCATGAAAAATGGTATCAGAGATAATACCTTGCTGAATGGGTAGAGGCACTACCATGGTTTGAGATGTGGGGTCCAATATAAGTGAGTTTTCGTTAAAAGGGGTGGTGGATGAAACACATATTAAAATTTATACTTAATATACTAAATGTTACAACCCATGTCAACAAGGTGAAGCTTTCTTTTCAAGAGCCTACCTAATTAAAACACCACAATTAAGAGTGCTTTTCCTAGAGTAGTGTTAATATGGGCAACCTCCTGAGAAGCATCCTAGGGTGTGTGTGAGTGTGGAAAATAATCACTAAAATAACATGTGTTTTCCTATTGGTAAAGTCATTAGTCTATTAAGAGACATTAGTGGGTAATATCCTATGATGTACCGGGATGGTAACCAAGGCACTATAGGATACCCATGGGGTCTGGTGACTAGTTTCATGTTTTGGGGAGATCAGGTCCTAAAAAATGAAAGTATATGATAAGATTATGGAGAATATACACTCAATATATATAATATAAATATATTTAAGTAACTAAAAATTATCCACATCAATATATTAGAGTACACATAAATATAAAACATATACGATATAAAAAAATATTATAAAGTCATACATCCCAATATATCACCCACTAGGTTGATCACATAAAAAAATAAGTACTAAAAAAAGTATAATAATGATATATTTTAACCTTAGGACCCATTTCAATCCAACTTCTAATCAACTTTATATTGTACCATTTCGATCCATTATGAAGCATGTTACTTAAAATTCAAATATATGGTATGTATGCACAGTAGTGTGCTAGTGCATGGTGTGAGAAATGAATATCAAAAGTGTATCACCATGTTCCACTAAAATATTCCATAATATTCATTTTTATACAAGGGAAAAGTAAATAAATATAAGACATAATATAAGAACATACAGAAAAGTTCTTCATGTGCTAATCCAAACACAATTGCACCCAACTATTTCTTTCTCAACCAAATATAGAAAGAAATGTCACCTCATTCCACAATCCCAAACCATACCCTGTAAGATATGGTAGGGTATCATACCATGTGATGACCAATACCTTATAACTTAGTATATGGTCTTTAACAAACAAAAAACTCACCAAACCAATTATTTACCTCTACCATAAAACTTATGTTTGGGTCCCATACCACATTCTGGATCAATAACCTCTCAAATAGTATGGTCTATGCTAGTGGCCTCTAACTTTGGGAGAGGACAAACATCAATTCTAATGGAAAATCACATTTATGACTTCCCCCCCACTCATGGTGGGTCTCACAATCAAACACTAGAATGATATCCTCTCACTTAGTGTGGTTTATTCTAGTACCATCTTACTAAGGGAAAATCCTATCATTATATCAAGAACCAATTCCCACTCACTCAAGGTGGTTCATTCCAGTACCCCCTCACAAAAGATGATTCCTAACATAAAATTAATGGCCACTACACTCTCACTACAGTTAGATCCCCATACCACTATCCTGAATACTACCCTCTATCTTAGGGTAGGGTTCCATTCCAACATCATGGCCACTATCATCTCACTCAGGGTTGGGTACTATATTTGAGTTTACAATAACCATCACATACCCAACTCATAACATGATTCTAGTCATTCATGAGAGACCCTATCACCTCAATGAATTACCATCACACCAAGATACTTTCCAACAAATTTCCTTGAGTATGATTTGGTCACACAAGAACACCATTCTAAACTCCTCGATATCACCCTCTCAACCGTATGTGTATCCCCATGGTTCCTTACACCTAATATAGTATTTAACCAACAATACCAAGTCACAATAATTACACTATAAGGATCTTATGACTCAAATTCCCAACCTAAACCAATCCTTAGTAGGCTAGGTCTAATAACCATTCAAATTACAATATTAATATCCTAGTTATGATCTAAATAGACCATGCCAAGACCATTACATTAGGACATATGGGTAATTCATAGTTATGACCCTAGTACAAACCCTTGATCCCACTCTAATTTTATAATCTACACATCTAAAAAAAATGTCAAATACCTATTACCATGAGAAATCCCTCCCAAATACAACAAATTTAACTATAGAAGACTTTTCTTTCTCATAAAACACACAAAGATTCTAATACTCCTTCAAGAGGGTATTTTCCATCATATGTGAGATACGTGACCTTATCACCAATAATACCTTGGCCTAATCCCATCATGAAGATGATATTAGCCAAAAGAATCCAATATGGGCTATTAAAAATTAATCTAGAGCCCAAAGACCTATCCCTTATCACTCAAGAACTAAAGTGATATCTATAACCCATTGGTGAAAAATTATAAAGAGATTCTGATGTACTCAACAAACAAATGATCACTTTTTTCAACTCTAGGAGGAACCAGGACACCTAAATTATCTACCTAGGGAGATCTTGGCTGTTACCTATTTTACCAAAGCCTATATTCTCAACCATCCATTCATAATCATAAAAAATAATAATATAGTCAAGTATTATAGGTGCTAGAAAATATATTGGTGGAGTGATACCCTTTGCACATTCTCTTCTTATCCTTGATCAAGGTACTTCTAAGCCATTCCAAGATAAACCAATACTAATACTCCTTAAGATTTCACACCATCCAAATAAATAATAATAATAATTTATATTTAATTATTCAATTTAATCTGAAGAGGCATAATGTACAAAATATCTCTGAGTGATAGCTATTCATTGTAACCATGATAAACTGATTATGTATGGTCCATGACACACCAAGGACATAAAAAAATGAAAAATACCTAACACCTGACACATAATAAAAAAAAACTAGTAAGTTCAATAAAAATTAAATACTAAAATAAATTATCATTCTGATCTGCCTCCAACAAAACAATGAAAGACAACATAACAACTCCTTCTAGGACCTTCTTTATGCACTATACACAAAATCCCCTTTGAATGGGATATATCCACTATAATCTAGTAGAAAAATCACTCTAACCTAATCTTGGATTCACAAAAAACGAGTGAAATTAAAGGGATAGTGATAATAGGAGAGGAATGTAGAGATTATACTTTGAAATCTATAATAAAGCACCTCACAAACCAACTTCTATCAAGGGGAATACAAGGGAGATAAAGAAAGAGAGGTAGAACCACTCAAAAATGGAATCTAAAAACCACCCTTCTACATTATAATCAGTGATGGGATGACCATGAAAATAATATCAAGCCATTTTATTTTTAAAAATACCAACATGTTGTATCTGATACTAGATCATGACATATATGGAAACTAACCTCCTGTCGGCCACCTGAAACACCTCTATTGAGTGGAAGGTAGAGGTACATGGGTTACTTTCCCCCATAAATAGGCCACTACATACTCTACCTTCCTTGGATATGTACTTTGTTGATCCTGTTATTGATATTTAGTAGTAGGGAGACCCCAACTTGGCTCCAGAGATCTACTACACCCAATTCCAACAACCGGGCCCCAAACAACACTTGATAATAGCTCTTAGAGGTCTACAGATGCTCATTTTTACAATAAAAATCTATTTTATTTGATCACCCCTACTATAGGGAGAAAAATAAAATTTGATTAGAAATTATTATCTTGTTACAACATGGGTCATTATAAAATCCCCACTATGAGGAATTTCATCCTCAATAAGCACCAAGAAAAGTGTCTTGACTTCCAATCCATTGATCAAAATCTGATTGCAATAATTTTTAATGATTAAAAAATTAATATAGTTTTTTTTTCTAATATTGAAGAACTAATCCAAGATATACTGACCCTTCCCAAAATATCATCGACCTGATCTTTAAAAAATGACCCTTATATCCCAATCAACACACTTGATAGAGGTTCTACCTCAAAAAAAATTTATTATATGAAAAACAACAATCATATATCAATTGGATTAATTTTATTGATATTTATTTGACTTACCCACCATCAATCTATCACATCATATGATCAATATGACTTAACTCCTAGAGTCTTGATATAATTATGGATGTAACCCACAATAATTTATAAACACAAAATTTGATGTAATTCCATAGTTTAATCATCAACTAACCCAATCCATTATCACACTCCACCCATGAGAGATAACTTACATTTGATCTCGATCACTCTTAAATCATAAATAATTTCACCCCAAGTCACCCTATTTGGTAACTAACTTAACCTGAATATCATAAATGTATTCTAAATTAGAGTATTTATTAGAAACTAAATATAATTTTCTACCTATATACTGATATATTTTGCATGGTCTTAACCACTCCACTACTGGTTCCACCGTGTCCAGAAAAATTCTTATATGAGGTCCATATATCTACAACCTATAAAATTATCTACACCAATGTAGTGTCCTTATCATCTTCCTACCAAATAAAAACAACCAATATCGAAGTCCCATGTCCTATACATTACCAAACTCAATGAACAAATATAACCATCCCTCTCATACTTGCGTTCTAATAAAAATCATAGTTCCTTAAAAACTCTTTGGATTATCAGAATTTTCTTCCACAAAAGATTTCAAAAATTCACCCATAAAAAGGGTTACTCCCTTGTATAGACAATGGTACAATCCCCACCATATACATTCATTTAAACTACTTGTTGAGAACCACACCATATATCTTATGACATCACTTGTGTGTTGATTTTTCTGAGGCACACCCATCCCCTCTCATAAATTCCTTTAAATTGAACACTATAAAATAAAACATCACATTTACCCATACCATTTATATTTACCTTCATTTTTATCCATCACTTATTCCTAAAACATTAAAATACATATATTCTTTTGAACAATTTGATCACCTTCATCAAATCTAATTCTTCCACGAAGGTACCAATGAGTGAAATGGTATCCAGTGGGATAGAGACTTAAAAATATTCATCAGTGATCGACATAACAATGTCATCGTAAATGATAAACTACACAGGTATAATCCCAGGGATCACACGTGAAGAATTTTAAGTAAAAAAAATGAAACTATAAATACCTAGTTTGATTTTAATCCATGCTCGAACCCTAGTATTGGGTCCCACCATGTCCTATATACCTATTCATCATAATAGGGAAGACTCTTGAATAATATATTGGGTGTGACCCTCTAGGCCCTTCTCTCGATAATAATTAATACCATTCATAGATGAAGAGTGGAATATATTAACCCAACATGACCCCTAAAGAGATAAAGAGTGGTCATAGAAATGGAAACCAACCTATGAAGACACACTGTGTAATATAATATCTTTATCATTAGATATAAAAAAAATATGGATGCACACTTGTGTCATAATCTTTTATTCATTATTTGTTGATTTAACTATAAGAAATTACCCTCAACTACCATGGACTTGGATTTGTGAAGACACTACCATCCTAATCAACCTGGTAAGAGATATATTACTTCCTCGACATAGAAGCAGAAAATTATTTCCTAATAATTAAGCCAATGTAATAGAACCAAAGAATAACCCAACATAATCCACATCACCTTGATTTTATTATCATGGGTTTTTCCTTTCTTCAAATAATGTGATCTAATGGAACATATTTGTAGTGATCTGAAGTTAGTATACCAATAAATATGTTTATATATAGAATCATCCAATTACACCCAAAACATGTTGTGTTCATATTTGTGGGTATGTACTCATGATCTCATCTACTAGTGATCACCAAGTGATAACTTTATGATAAGAAGTCACAATTCTTATGATCCCCTAACACATGATAGTCAAACATCTTTTGTTTCCACTTTGTATTATTTATCTAAACCATTAGAAATATGTTTAACATTAATTTAATAGTATCTAGAGGTTCTCATTATAGCATGGGAACTTCTATAAAATTATTATACAATAATTAATCTATGTAAATTACCATTTAATTGGGGAAATTAAAATGTCAACTCTAAAATGGTTAGTTTTCATCATGCATATTTAACTATATACATGATATGGTAATAAAAAAGTATCGTATTGTTTGTTATAAGAAACCTAGGATTACAACAATCCCACTTGAACTAGATCAAACATGAAAACCAATGTTGTTAGCTCTAAAGTTATTTAGATCATGTTTTTTATGAGTCACGACTTCAGTCGATGGGTCTTCCAGGTTTCAGCTGCATGACTATTCTGCTATGTGCGACCTCATCTCCTTAAGTAAAACTTCTCAAGATATGGAAAGCATGAGTGAACACAAATTTTTACACTATAAAAACTTGACATATTGGCTATTAATAATGCCATAATTTAAATTGTGATAATAATTTACTTATTAGGATTAATTCAAAGAACTGGAAAAAATCATTGTGTTTAATAACTGCTTCCTGTAAGCCTTAGAAGCTACAACATACTCGATATTTATAGGTATAGATACCAAAAAATGAATGTTTCTGTATTTATAATTACCTTATCCAAACTGTGATTTTAGATAACATGGATCTAAGGAAGACTTTTTTGTGTCCCCTCAAAACTAGTATCATTTTCTTTCCACCTACCTGGTATAAATCACTTGTATTTCCTCAAGTACAATCAGATTGTTTTGAGAGTATCCCTAAATATTTTCCTAGATATAATTGATATTTTCATACCATAAAGTGTATGTTGACAATATCATTTCTTGAAAATATCATGGTGTACATGATTGATCAATCACATAAGCATATGTAATTAAAATCAACATGATAATATCCTCCCATGTTATGGTTATTCTTCCACATAGAGATTTATGCCATGTGAATTTGGAAACATTTCTCTCTCGAATTGTACATACTTTCTTTTTTTAATACTATATATATATATTTGTGTGATTGACTAGGTGTAATAAACTATTAGATCTTCCTTAGTATATCTTGTTTGATAGAACTTAATTTTCTACTTTAAGTCAATCAATGGAGAATTACATTCATCCTAGTATTAGCTAGCTATAATACCAAGTCTTTTTATATATTTTATCAAACATATTTCACTTGGAAAACAATATTTCTTCCATTAATCTTTTGTAAAAACATGTAAAACATTCATTATAAATGAATATTCTATGATCTTGTCCCTTTCTTTAAGCCTAAAATAGAATTTAGTAACGTAAAACCCCTGTTGGAATTTTATGATGTCATCATCCCTCTATAGTTGTGTTGTATAAACACCTTCCACAAAAGTTGTTCTTGAAATCTAGTTCACAATATATTGATCATAGAAATTAGATATGATAAGTAAAATTATAATAGATTTAGGCATTATGACTTGGTGTATTTAATTGTGCCTTATTTGTACTATTATTATACCATCCATTTATAATTTCATTTGAATACCCACCACTATATTCAAAATAATAATCCCCTTTCACTTTAATACACAGAATCCATTATTTTATTTTAAATGACATTGCCAGTATTATTTGATTTACATATACAACCTAATTTTAGGAATTATTATTCGTATTGAATAATGGATCACCAAATGTGGTGAATACAAAAACATTACCATGGTTTTATCTTTCCTACAAAGTATGTGTCTCTAGAATATTCCTCTTCCATGCCTCTTGTGGAATTGGTTCCTCAAACAACTATTTGTGCATCTCAACCATTGACTCAACCCAATTCAATCATTCTCTCACTATCTCAAGTAGATATATGAAAGCTTATATAGAAATATAGTCTATAACTTGACTATATCCATCCATCATAGGGATTTCAGTAATATCCTATGAAAAAATTATGGTGATTAAAATAGATACACAATGTGTTTTTACTTGATGTAAGTTTGTTTATATCCAAAAAAAATCTTCTCATATAAACAAATGTCTTATGAAATAATGGAATTATGTCATATGATGAATCATATAGTGTCATTTTTTCATTATAGTTGGCATATATTTATTGGATAGTTTCATTTTTTGAGAAGTATATATTGAAATATAATTGAAGTTTCTTCATGTTGAGACATTGATACTCATTAAATCATGAAATTGATGTAAAAAAATTCATTTTCAAATTTATTCATGATTCATTTTTGTTAATCAATGTTAACATGTAAGTCTTTATCATCAATGCTACTTATTAAACCTGTCTTTGTGATTTAGATATGCTAAATTATGTTTAGGAATTACTCTACGCTACATTATATTGTTTGATAAATTCATGTTCAAGATATTCTTTGACATGACAACACAAAACAACTCATGCCATAACACCATGAATATACCATACATCACATATATATTCCTTAAAAATTTAAAGGAATATTATGATTCATACTTACCTCGAGCTTACCCTTGGAATAATTCACACTCTCTACTAGAACTAGTCTGTATGATTGTGACATACCTTTATTTCTAAAGGTTTCTTTTTCCAAAACTAAATAAGTAAACATGTCAATAATACCTAAGGTGTTTAGATTGTCTACTTCTAAATACCATACTAGGTATATATTGTATATCCACATTATTGTTTCTTGAAAAAGTATCATCTTTCCATGAAAGGGTATATATCTCTTAAATTTTATATTCATTAGGTATTGACTATGATTCATGTATCACTGAACTATTGGTTGATTATGAAACAACAAAAACAACATTAATTCATAAACCAAGAATAATGTATCCTTGTGTAAAAAGGGAACATGAGATAAATGATTTGGTTGTACTCAATAATAGTTTTACTTGAATCAATAACATAGAAATTTGAAGTTGTGTACTTCACACTACTGACATAGAAACCACCCTTTTCCACCTACTTGATGAATACACCTTACTTCCAGTAATGTTTATAAACTTACTTGGTTACGGTATTTCAATACACATGTGTGAAAATAACATTGTATTAAATACCTAATAAGTAACACTAAAACATTACTTACAATGATGGATATTAAATAAATAAGAAGAGATTATTTATTATTCAATTAAGTTCATTTACATTATCTTACATAGAATTATTTCATTATTTTAAGAGAAAATAAACTCTAAATAATAACTATTTTATATGAATCATGTTGTGAAGACCCATTTGGAATGCCTCTTCCATTGGTTTTTTCTCCTTATCTTTCAAATTGTTCATCATAAGAACTAATGATGAATCCTTATTTTCTATTATTATTGCTCAGAAAACGATACCTATAATGTAATAAATCATTTATTTGATCTTGTTCTTTTTATAATATTAAATAAAACTAGGGAAATTGGGTGAAAAATATATAATAATGGGATGCCTTGAAATATTGTGATCCGTTTTTCATATTTACACAATGCTAGTGTAATTTTCACCCATTCATATCTTGTTTCTCTTTCTCATTATAATCCTATCAGTGATGAAACTACATGTCATATCATCCATGTATGGATGTAGCAACCTCAAATGACACAATAATTTTATAATATAATAACCTCATAACCATCATATTCCAAATACACAAGACTCTTGTAAGTAACTTTACACCCTCACTTCATAAGGTGGATTAACAGGTATTGAGGACATCGACACCTTGAATTTTGGATATCATAGTATTCTTCACATTTTCAAGTTCTACTCTTGGAAAATCATTGAAATTTGTACATTTTTATTTTTCTATCAAATATCACAATGTATTATTGGTATTAATTTCAATTTTATAAACAAAATACATTAGATTTCTACTTTTTATCTTGAATAAAAATTTTTACATTGTTGATTAATTAATTAAATAATTAAATGCCTTCCACTATTTTATCAATTTATAGGAACCCTATTTAATATATTTGGAATGATATATCACTTGAGTATTATAGTGGAAACGATCCTTGAACTTCGCCTCATAGTATACATTCTTTGGTTACGCCACTACTTGGAGAGTTCAAGGTAGGCGTTTTACTGGCCAACTGATTAACTTATGGATCCTCGATCTATTGAGTGAAGTCCCGACATCCAAAATAATAAACTTTATTTACTCATAAATTTCCACAGAAAATACAAAAAATCTATATTTGGACACTAATTTTATGAAACTTTTGTTAATTCAACCAATCACTCTCAAAATAACTCCCCAGTAGTAAGAGACACCCTTAATTTTGGATGTTGAGCATCCCAGACACTGGATTTTATTCAAGTTCAAATGATGGAAGGCCATTACGACTTAATTTTTTTTAAGGTTTTATATTTTTATGTGATGAAATGAAATCATTTTATTTCTCATGAGATGATACTATGTGATCACACACACATCTCACTATGTAATAAATTAAAAATATTCATCACATCACATCCTAATTTTATATGTACATTCTTGTTTATTATTCTATATGAATGTGCATAAAAAAACATACATAATATAAAAAGTCATGCCTAAAAAAATGATGACATGATCAAGATACCACACCAATGTTTGATCCATTGAGTGAATATTGAATCAACCTAGAGCCCTTGGGTAACTCCTTGAGTCGTGCCACTTGAGATATGAGTTGCAATGCTGACCCACCCAATGCATCTGACTACTATCTGGTTCATTGAAATACCTCACAATGTAATTCATGATTTCTCATCTTCTTCATTATACATAAATACCATCATGTAAGCAAGGGTGTCTTAGGAGTACAAAATACAACTGAGAAAATAGAAATGCAGACTATTGAACATTTAATGAAAAAGACTACTCACAGATCATCATTTATTTAACTAATTATTTCCAACCATTTTCATATTTTAATAAATAAATATGCACCAGACATACATTGGTCAATCTGTGGATCATGATCATTTGATACACATTAAACTTGAGTATTTTAATTAAATTCTAAAATAAAATTAATCATGCCTTAAATTATTTTTCCGAATGCATTTTATTTAATTAAAAATTCATTATTATTTTAATTCAATATTTACATGATTTGGTCTCATTAAATAACTTAATTTTAATGAAAACAGATAAATAAAATAATCACATTAATTTAACTCCTAAATTAAATTAATTTTACTCACAATATTAAAATTAATATATAAACCAACAATTAATATTTAATTAATTTAATTTAAAACCAAAATTAAATTAATTAAATTAATTAATTTCTATTTATAAAAATAATTGGTCCTTAAAAACCCTCAAAAGAGACTTTATGGGTCATAAAAAACCCACACAGGCCCACCTAGAGTTGTGCACACCCTTTGTGGGGTGTTTTTGGGACATACAAGGTCGCCCATATCCATAATAGGTGGGGATGACCTTCCGTGGACTATTTCTTGGAAACATGGGGTAGTGAAGATATGTCAGAAGAGTTACGTTGCACCTCGATCATAGACAAGGAGACTTCCAAGCTCGGTAGTGGGGGCCACGATAGGCTGGGTACCACACGACACTGGAGGGCCGACCAGAAGTGCGACTAAGGGTTGTAATGACCAGATCTGCTTGGGAAATGCTGCCGGTTTGGCTCATAGGTATTTGGTTAGTTCAAAATTGGTTGCTGGAGCATGGATCAAATGTGGAGGGAAATAGGTGGAGACCACTAGATCCATGGTGAATGATGGCTACTGGGTTACCATGGCGTAGAGGCAGTGGCCACACCAGCAGTGAGGGTGGGCCGGATTTGGCCGACATGGGCATGACAGAAGGAGGGAGCATGGGGAGGCATCGACTAGATGTTCTCTAAATCTGCACCAGGGGAAGATCAAACAAAGGATGAAGAAAACAGGATTACTAGGACATGGCATGGGCCGAGTGATGGTCTCTTGAAGAGTACGATTTCATACTGAGGGTGAAGGGGGGCCATACCAATGGGTTGAACAGCGTGGTGAGGAGGTAGCCTGAGGGGTCCTTGTAAAGGTTGACTCTCGAACCATGGATGAGGCATACCAGTGGTATAACTATAGTTGAATCGATCATGCTATAGGATTCCACTGTAGGGTAGGAGGTCCATGTACCCATTCATTTATAGGAGAGTGCAGGAAGAAAGGAAGTCCTCTCTAGGATGGGAACATTGTGGTCCCACAAATGATAAATATTCTAAAGGAATATTTGGTATTTCCATTGTGGTTAACCCACAAAAGAAATAAAAATTATCATTATATAAAACTCACTGTTAGAAAAACATAGTGGCCATAAATTACAATTCTGGCTACCGAAACTTCGATCAGTGTTTGGGTTCAAGGGTGAATTCCCATGCTACTAGTTCAGGTATAAAGTTAAATAATATATATGTATGTTATTAAAATTTTAAAACCCACATGATTTATTTCAATACAAATTAAAAGTGTTAGATAGTTGCAGACTGGTCATCTAGTGTTGGATTGAAACATAGTTTGCCGCGTTGGCACCAGAATGATTCCCTCTTATAAATTTAGTGAAATATTAATTCTTTTCATGGATTAAAATATTTAAACAAACCTATTATACCTAATGAAGGAAATGAGGTGATTAGATAAAGTGTATGGGTTGAATATTTAAAATGTTTCATCAGTGATTAACATAACAACATAATCTCCGATGATGCACTGCCTTAGTATAAGTTCGAGGATCATGCTTGGAGATTTTTTAGCACAAAAATATGTAACAAAAAATACCTATTTCGATCCAAATCCACACACGAAAAATGGTTGTCGTCGAATATCACTTATTGAATAATCTAAAGTCAAATTCATCTAGATCATCCACACATACTTAAAAAATCTATGAGAGCACTGATCATCAAATTCTAGGTGCTAGCGTAGAGATTCAATAAGTCCTTCAATACCCTATCGATCACTATCTAAACATACATTTGATTCACCCGGGAGATCTTGATTTAATCACTTGGATCTAGAGAATCTCTCACTAGAAAGAGGGATATGAGAGAGAATATATCAAGCGCTCTCCATGAATAGTTCGTTAGCGAGAGCCTCTCCTACTATTTATAGTTTATTAAGAAATTATGAGGAATGGTTCCCCAAACTCTAAATATTTAACACACTATATAAACATTATATATTATGAATATTACGATGAGTCATAAATATCATTTATATTTTTATCACATTATTGTAATATAACAAATAAATAATTTGATAAAATCCAGGTTGTTAACTTGAATCTTCTTTCCCACAAATATTAAATCAACCTTGAATATTTTGAACAAATATTCTTTCAAATAACATTTTCCATGTATTTACTTTAAAATTTTAAATTAATTTTAATAAATAAATTAAATGCCCATTATTATTAACCTGGATATTATGTATTTATTTATGATTTTAGTGATCGTACATATAGGAAAAAATCTCAAACCCAAGTAGTGGGATCCACCATGTCCTATATACCTATTCACTAGAATAAGGTAGATTCTTGAATATGTTATTGTGTGTGAACCTATATGTACTTATCTCAAAAAATGGAATACAATTCAGATATCAAGAGTAGAATTTAGAAACCCATCATGGCCCTTAAAGAGATAAGGATTAGTCATAGAAACAAAAACCAACATACCAACATGCACTATGTAATATGATATGTTTTTCTTTAGATATCTCATAAAGCAGAATGAAAACTTGTGTCATTGTCCTTTCATTAATTATTATTTATAGTTCTGTCTGGATAGATTTACCCCGAACTACCATGCTCATGGATTTATGAAGGTACTAACATTATGATCAACGAGGCTCATGATATATTACTTACCCAACTGAGAAGAATTTTTTTATTAATCATTCATCAAATTTCATGCCACCAATGATGCACCCAATAAAATCTACCTCACAAAGATGTCATTATCATGGTTTTTCATTGAATCAAAGTACTTAATAAATTGGAACACATTAGTAATGATCTCAATTTAGGAGAACAATACACATGTTCATAGATAGGAACATCCAATGAAACCCAAAACATGTTGTATTACTATTGGAAGGTCAATTATCAAGATGTTAACTACAATAGATCACTATTTATGAACCTCATGAGAAGAAGTCTCAATTATTAGGATCCCCCAACACTTGATAGTGAAACAACTTCTATGTCCAGTTAATATAATGTATCTAGACCATATGACATATGTTTATGATTAATGTAACAATATCTTGAGGTTCTTATTATATCTTAGAATCTACTATAACATTTTTATATGAAAATTAATCCATGGACATTACCATTTAATTGTGGTTGAAAAAATATCAACACTAAATTGGTATGTTTACATAATTTATATATAACTATATACATTATGTGAAAATCAAAAAACACTGTAAAATTGGGTCTACAGAACCCACTATAATAACACTCCAATAAAATTGAACGTTATCCCATTCCACTACATTTAATGGTCTTACAGACGACCTATCACAACAAATATTACATTCCCCATATTATCATGAAATCCTAATAATAACATTCTCATAGGTGTCTCATAGATTTTATCGATCATCAGCCAATAAATGAACTAAAAAGAAACACCTTATCCCTGATAATACTCAATGTGTTATCATTACCACATTGTAATATGGTCCCATCATTCTCCTATATTATTTAGGAAAATTCTGTTTACCACCATTACACTATCATCCCCACATCGTTCGTGTTCCCCTAGATCCTAGGAAATTTTTAACAAACCCATTCAAGGACCTTTCCCCTATACCATGGTTAAAAAGTAACTATATATTGATAATGTTCATCAACTCCCATAAATCAATTTTTTTTCTAAATAATCACATGAGAACTTAGTATTCTCCTTCCACAAAAATATTTAATTCCACTAAGAACCCTCTCAATGGTTCTTCCCCACTTCACATATCAACCTCATATAAATAAAAAATGGGTTCAACTTCTTGTTGCACCCAATTAAACAACCAAACTCATGTTACTATAAGTCATATCTCATCCATATATGTCTCACATGCTTAGTCAACTCACCCATCACCCTTCACATGTCAACACCCAATCCAAAAATCACTCTTTAGGCCTTCATTCCCAATAATCCCATGTTGTTTTATTCATTCCAATGCCTAATGAATGATCACTGAATACCCCGGAGTTATTCCAAATCCATAGGGTGTCTAACCATGCCCTAAAAGTTCTATACCTAATCATAATTAATTACTCTACACCATCCCATCGATAACCACACTATAATATAACAATTATGGGAATCCCACCAATACCTCCTTCCAAACATGACCAAGATAAAACAAGTAATCCAAGTGATTTATGTCTCCAAATCCTAAGTCATCCACTTAAACTTCCCACCTTCCATCTCTAGGGTACCCAAATCATCTAAATAACCCCTTCCCATTTCATACTGTATCTCATGTGTACCTTACCTGTATCAAACCAACAACATGACATAAAACTCCAAAACTAACCCACATAGGTTTAAAATAAATACCTAGAAACCATGGACTATATATCTATAGTAAGATTAAATCCTTTTATAATATCCATATGACCTATCATTTGTAAAAAAACCATGTTTCAGCTATGCAGGATGTCACAAACATATTATATAGAAAACTATATATAAGTTGTTATTGATATATTATGAAATTGAATTCTCCAATGCTAGATAAATTTTATACACATAGGAAAAATCATGTCATATGAATCCTATATACCATATATCATACATTTATTTGTGCCTCTTACCCCTCTAGGCTAAGGAAAAAATAAAAAATATGGTATTAAATAAACACACCACTGTAAAAGATATATTTAAATTGTAATAGAAACAACCATGAACAATAATACCATAATTATGGTAACCTTGAATAACCACTAGATATATTATCATGACTCACTAAAATAAGGTCCATCACAATCTTTAAAACATTCCTATCTCAGTATACTAGTTCTGAAATAGTATTCCAAAATAAATGATACTCTTATACACCTTTGTAATGTTGTGACAAATATAACCCTAATGTCACCATATCCTGGGTATTAATTCTAATTCATGATTTTATCCCCATACACTAGAGGATGTAAACTCATATATAGAGTCTAAAATACAATTGGTGTTGAATAAAACTTAATATTAATACTATAAAAGACAACAAATAACCCAAAATCACCCACATCCACATATTAAAGCACATATAAAAAAATCAATTCTATAAAAAATAGTATGTTTTATTAAATATATAAATCCCAATTGATAACCCATTTATATGATCATATATAAAGATAAATTATAGAAAAATATAAGGGGGCCCACCAAAAATGAAAAACTCTCCTGAACCCCATATTTAACCATCATTGAGATACTCAAACTCGATCCACTATGCATCCTATTTTTCTAAAATTCAAATGTATATTATTTACATGAAATGGGGATATGTTCAGTGTTTAAGAAACATATTTCATTAGTTTCTCAACAACTCCCCAAAATATATCTATCCACATACATATGCATTCATAAAGAACGTAAATAAATGAAAGATATATTTTACATGCATGAATGTTTAGTCATCATGTGCTAACCAGGACACCATGACTCTCAACCCTAAATGGATTAAACAATGATGGATATGATGTATCCCCATTATAATATCTAGATCCATACCCAGTAACTCTGGGTAGGCTTTCATAACATGTTAAAACCATTAACCTCTCACACAGTGCAAGGTTCTTATTGAAACTAAAATTCATCGTAACACGTATTGAACTATTCCATCACACTCAAGGTCAAGTCCAATAACAATATCGTAGAATAATTATCCATAATGTGGGGTATCCCATTAATGAGGCACCTATTGTGGTATGCTCAGAAGAATAATTTCTGAATATGAATTAAATGCAGTTGTTGTGGGAATCAGGTTTGTCTCTAGAGATGACAATGCTATGGGTCTCTTATAATTTTTTTGTGTTCAGTTTTTGAGAACCTTAATGGAATTTTAATGTATTTTTATGCAAATTTTTTTAAGTTTTATAACCTCATATATCCCCTTAACCACCATTTTAAATCATTATTCCAAATTTACAATTGATTTTTCTTTAAAATCAAGTGATATATCACTCGATTACTCTCTCATGGTATTCTTGTTTTAACTAGTGTGATGAAAAAATCTCTCAAACCTATAATATACCTTATACATATAATTAAAGATAACTTATTACCCTTAAATCAACAAAATTTCCATGATTAAACGTAATGTAAAATAACAAAATGGCTTCTGTGTGCGATCTTTTTAAGAATAGATGATAAATTCAAAAGTGAAATAAATAAGAAATATCCTAATTCCAATTTTCTTTGAATAAATCAAGAGATATAATAAGATGATATAAAACAATTAAAATATAGAATTCATTAAGATTTGAGATATGGGGAATCTTCTCAGCTTATCCACTAAGGGATTAATGATACTCACATGTGTTATTTAAATAACAAATTAATGGAAGTGAGAAACAACAATGAGTGATAATCTGAAAGCCTACCAAAAATAGGGGGACTATGTGAGAGTGTGACCAAGATACTTCAACATAGTGAAACATGATTTATTTAAAAAATAACACTAAGAGGTCTATGTGCTCTTCAAAATTATCTAGGTGAGCAGTATAGACATCTTCAAATTCATCAAGAATGATATTTGATTTCAGCATCGAGTGGAGAATTATTCTTTGTTGTATGATCTATACAATCCAAAAATTGATGAGCTGGATGAATTTTTCAGGGTGTCAATAATCTTCCCCAACTGATATGCCCTCCTCCCATTATCAAGATCTATATATTTTGGAGTTATAGTACTTTGTTATTTCATAACACAATGGACATCCTAATATTATATAAGGAATAAGTTTAATGAATTATACTTGGATTTGGATTTTGGTGGATTAAAAGACGAATACCAGGATTCAGCCTATCTTATCAATGTAATTGGGAATGGTTTTTGTGTCATTGAATTCAAAACAATAAAAAAATGGGTAAGAAAATTAATTTATAAGATTATAATAATTTAATGTGATGATGGATTGATCATTTTGATATTGGCATATAAATAAAGATTATTTTCTAATCTCAAAATGAATTATATGAAACATTGTAAGGCTAACTTTTTTATGTCAATATTATAATTTGAGGTAATTATTGAATTTTAATGGGTCTTCAATTGAAAAAATTGTATCAATTTTTTTTATGCTGATGTAATAACATTAGAGTTAAATGAGGTATTTTAATCTTCTAATTCCAAGATAAGAACAAAAGTATATAGAAAAAATATTAAAATTTTAGTCTAAATTTAAACAGTTTAAGAAGAGTTACATAATTTTGGTGGAAGAACACCACATCATCATTTTCATGTTCTAGGAATCCACTAATTGAGTTCATAGACAAACTACCTTGGGTTTTGATATCTCATTTTTGATCATTTTCCTAATTTTATCCAACATTCCTCCTTCAAGGACTATAAACTTTGGATTCATTTAAAGAATATATACATAGTGAAAGAAAAAAGGCAGAAAATAATTTATAATTTTTATTTGTCCAAATATGGAAGGCCCATGATTTGGTTTCTTTTGTAATCTCATAATATGGTTTGTGGGAGTGCTACAACGATTATCAAACAGGGGTGGAACATGATGGCGTGAATTCCTTTGTTCGACCTTCTTCATCATGTATTAATCTAGATCATATAAAATAGTGGTTGATATTATTCTTTGGGGGTGGATTCTTCTACTAGGGCATATAGTCATGGTTATATCTTCACTGGGATTTCAGTCTGGGATTGATATCTCCATAAATAGTTTGGAAGTGGCTCAGAGCTTCCATCGTTATGTGGAATGTTTGATTATCCTCATCAATGGTGAGATTTGTCTAGATTTTTGGGATTCAGATGGGATTCAACTCAGTAGTGGCATGAATTTGAAGGGTTGTATTTCTTTATCCTAGATGGCAAGGATGGATTCATTGACTAAAATGACTCCTTCATTAGAGGTAGGTTTTTAGTGATCTTGAGATCTGTATCTCAACATTGTGTGTAAATATGGTTATTCACTACTCAATAGCTTAGTTTGTGGTAGGTTATACTTACCGTGAATGGTCGCTTATGAGTTTCTCATATAAGGTTTCTTAAAATGAGGGAAGTAGTCATGAGAACAATTTTTTTTGTTAGGTTTCGATGAGGCCACATGATCTTATCAAAAGGGGGATAACAGTTCATTAAGTTACTTTGAGGGAGGATGATTGAATATCTTTCATGTGGTAGGATTAGAATGACTAGGTACGATCAATTTTTTTCATCTACAGTCACATTGAATTCCCTATTGTGTCATCGTTATGACCTTGAATTTTCTATCACATGATAGCGAATGCACAACCACTTAAGTGACAATGATTACGTCATGTAGTCACTTTATCAATTTAATTTTTTAACCCACACAATACAAAAAATCACATATTTTAGGGTATTATTTTTCTAAAAAAATGTTAAAATAATTGAAATCACATTTTCAGCATCTAAATTTTTTTCCCAAAATGAAATTTAATTCAATTAATTAGACATCAAAATTCCATAATTTATAATGAAAATCTAATCCAAATTAAAAATTACAATTTTTTTTTTAAAATTTAGTTATTTTCCTTAAATTTTGAAAAATGATTCAATTAATCAAAAATAAATATATATCCCTTCAAAATTTTAAATCTATATTGAAATTGAACCATTAATTTTTACATTTAAAATTTAATATATCAAAAATTAATTCCATGGAAAATTTATGGCTCAGTTAATTTGAAAAATTTGTGAATATGTAAATTCTCATTTAAAGCCATATATCAATTATATTTCTAAATTCTCAATATCAAAAATAACATTTTTTTCTAGAATTGGATAAAATTATGAGATATTGTCAATGAATAATTGTTTTTTTATAGAAAACATAGGATTACATCACTCCCACACACTTAAACTGTTGAACTCCTAGATATTTTTTTCACTGAACTCAAAAATTAATTTATGATTTTCCTGCCTAACTTTAAATACACACCAATAATTGAAATAAATTATAGAATTAATAAAATTAATTTTCACACCCCCTATTTTACTTTTACACACTATTTTACATCCAATCACTTTCAAATTCTAGTTCAATGAGTGAATGTGGTATATTTAAGTTGAATTAAAATTTTAATAAGTATAAACTCTATCATTCCTCACTCCTAGGATTCCTAAAAAAATTCTCATTTTCACACATCATTTACAATCCCTAAATAAACATTTCAAATTGAATTACCTCATTCATGTGTATAATATTCCCCTCACCAAATTTAATTAATGTTTTTTGACATATGAGCTCATTTTTCATTTTTTTTGAAATTTTTCTAACCATTTAGGTATGAGAAACATTTTTAATGAACATATAAACATGTATATAGGGATAGTAAAACACTAATTTCCATTGTCTATGAGATACATGGTGTACTACCAACTACCTATTTCAGTCTAGGTTTAATTGAATTATATGAATTTATTTCATGAAGAATCACTAAGGTTTTACTTAATTATTAAGGATATGTATCTCTATATTTAGATCTAAATTATAGGGACCCCATGTTATAATTCTTATTCCATAATGACCTTTCATTATTCACTCCATTGAGATAGTCATAAAATCAAATCTCTATCTAACATAGGATATTTTTACTTAGAAATAACTCTCATTTAGTTGTTTCATAATCATTGTAATCCTCAAAAATAGATATGATATTTTAATTAGGTAGGACAAAAATGATTCTCAATTTCTTATTTTTTTCTTTTTCTTTTTTATTTACAATCATAAAAATGTTAATAATAACTAAATAACTATGGACATATTCTAAAAAATTTTAATGATTTTTTATTGGATTGTTTTTTGTTTTTATTTCATTTTTTAATGTAAAATATAAAAAGTGAAATTTAAAACTTAAAAATACCATGTCCATCTCCAATATAGTTATCTAAAAAATAAATAAAATTTAATTATATCATGAATATTTTCAAGAAAAATAGTTCAAAATAAAATAATGATCCAGACTAACATGAGGGAATGAGATTCCCTGATGGTTCTCTAATTAAAAAAAGTGGGGAGATGTCTTCTCCCCCCACATATTCATTCCACATATCTTCATTAAAAATATTTGAATGCTTACCCTTCACCTTGAAGGGTTTTTATGAATTAGGTCCCTTGATTTGAACTATACCAGATGAAAAAATGTTTGTCACTTTAAATGGTCCAGTAAACATGAAATGATTCGTACTAGGTATTAATTTCTTATTTGAATATTATAGAAGTAATCAATCTATTACTTGAAAATATATATTCCAGGTGATTCTATCATGGATTAAATTATCTTTTCCTTAGGTAGTATTTTGTTCTCATACACTTATAGTTGTATTTTATGAAGCTATATCTTATGTATCTTGCTTTATTATCCAGGTTTCCCAGACTTCTAGTTACCTCCTTTGGTAGTTCAAAAAGATTTTTATTATAGGTTAACAAAAAATTCATAATTTCCTAAAACTTTTATTATTAAGGTAGACGTGAAAATAGAAAATTTATGTAAATTGTTAGAATACCCCTTACACATTTCTTTATGCTATTCATTACTTAAGGAAAATTTTAGATTAAAATCTATTTAAAAAATAGTTTCTTTAGAAAAATATAGTTCTTCCAAAGTCTTTATTGAAATACTTTTATCATCAAAAATACAAATTTATTCTTTAGAAAAATAAATGAAATCAAATTTATTTATAGTGAATGCATATTTTTCCTCATGTTGGTGTTTTACTGAATCTAGTATGTTAAAATATACTATTTATTCACCAAATATCATTGAATGTGTTCTTTAATTTACATTGATTATAGTTTTATATGTTTTGGGAAATGGACTACCTAGGTTGATGGGGTGAATGATTATTACATTTTAATTCCTCCATTTCAGGAAGTATAAATCAGTTTGGAATGGGTAACCTTGTACACTTACTAAAATTCTTCCAAAAAACATAATGGGTGGGTAATGGCTTAGTTAGAAAGGTACACAACCAATCAGATGGTTTTAAGTCCTCCTATTTATAGTTATGAATATATTGAGTAAAAAATAACATTTTTTGATGATATTAAATAACAAAGTGAATTGAAAAAATCACTCTCTCCTTTAGGTTATGGGATAGAAAAGAACCCTATATCTTGACACTTTTGTTGAATTTTTAGGGTCACAAGTGATAAAATATTCTTATATACACATAAATTTTCATTAAATTGGAATATTATTCTTCTAGTACACATGTTGTTAATGAAATTATCATACATAGGTATATGAAGGATGACATCCAACACAACGATGTTAATTTATACTTTATTAAAAAATTTCAACATCCCACATTATAATTAATCTTCACTAGTTTTCTTGGGTTCTTGTATTCTTGTAGGGAAGGGTTGTTTGGATCAAGTATGAATTTTATCATCACTTTACCTTTATTATTCTTCATATAGGGTATTTAAATATGTACCTTATCTTCAGGTTCTTTAACATGCGGGAATTTTTCATTGGTAGTGGGATTTCCAATTCCATCTTCTTCTCAGGATGGTGATTTTTCACGGATTCCATGCTCTTTACTAGTCCTTAATGTAATAGAGCTATCATTTCCTATTGGGTTGGGGATTGAATGGGTGTAAAGCTTAATTGAGATTGTATTATTCATTTCATTGATGGTAGTTAGGATTTGGCTATTTTTCTTAGTAACATATTTCATTAGGTCCACTAGTGGGGGTTATTGAGATTTACCTTGATTGATATCTTGTAAGTGGTTGAGAGTTATACCTTTGAAAGGGTGGTGGTTGTAAATTTTGTTGATAACATTTTTGAAAGGGAAGTATCTATTTTTTTAATTTAAATATCTATTCTAAATGTTGGACTACTATATCATTTTTTGTTAGTAGCTTGGCCACTACAAGTATGTCATTTGGTACCTGGATACATAATCATCATTAACTTGAGAAAGTACATCCATGAAGTGTTCTTGAGATACACAGAGAAATAATACTCAAGGGTTATGGTGGATGGTGTATCTTACAATATGTTCATAGCTAGATTATTCAAATAAATATTTTATTTCACCATTTTTTCAAAAAAAGAGTTATAAAAATTAACCTCATGTACTCCCCTTGGGGTTGTTCTTATTCTAAATTGTTGTGATATTTAGGACATCCTTTCAATCTTACCTATGACTTTTGCATTCGATTTTTATTAAAATATTAGAAATATATAATATTATTTTTTAAAATTGTTTCCAAATCTCGATGAAAAATGTATTAAAATACCTTTTAAAATACTATTACTTTTTAAACTAATATATTAATATCAAACATGGTACACAAATAACTTTTTTAAGTTAATTATGAGAGTTAAGTTTTGTTAATAAGTGTTTGAAAATAAAAATACTTTTTATTTCAAATAAAAAAATAAAAAAAGATAAATCACTGTGGAATTTAACAGGGTTCTTGGTTAATCAATGTCTGAATCTCCTTCATGTAGAAATCACATATTGTAAAGTATTTTACTATTAAATAATCTATCCCTAATACCTAAATTGGATTTTACAGAAAATTGTACCTAAGAATTTCTAGGAATAGAGCATATCCCCAATTTATGCATGGGATAAAAGAAGATAGAAAGTCACTAAAGACCTATTCCATAGTTGTTCATGGGAATTCAAAATGAAATATCTGAGATAGTTTCAATTAATCTATAGTTTAAAAAATGAAATTTCTTTTTTACAAATGAGAAGACTAAAAACTTTCTTGAATGTAAATCTTAATAAAAAAGTGGAAGAAATATGAGATAAGAAAATGTGATATAGCTTGATCCATATGGATTTGATTTTCCAAATTTATTGAAATTTTCTCTAGAAGGATCTTGGAAATGTTTCATAGTAGGATCAAGAAAAAAGAGTTCCATAGATTATTCTCAGTAGAAAAGTTTCCCTTGTAGGATCATATTTTATACTCTATGAGAATATGTATTCACAACACTTCTAACACCACTAGTTTCTACCGTCTTAAAAATAACTTCTTTTAGAAGTAGACGTTGGAGAAAAATCATTGCAATATTAAATTCACTGACAATTTATTTAATGATCCAAAACTAAATGTTGTAGATTTAAAATGATTCCCTGCTTAGATAGGAACAAAAAATTGTCAACACTTAAAACAAGGTTAGTTGTAATGGAAAAATTACCTGATTAGTTGATATGTATAGGTTTCATAGTTACTTCATTCCTTCATGCAATCAGGGTATTCATCATGTAGTGGTTTCATGACTTCACGTGGTAAGTTATTTCCTCATGTGATCACTAAAATAGAAATTTTTTTCATGATATTACTTAATTAAAATTTTACATACATATGGTAACTATATTTATTCATGTATTCAATAACTTACTTTATGTGTTCACATACTGATTCTTTTTCTTTTAAATTTTTTAAACATGGTAGGTACATCTCTCATTGCCCTGTAGGTTAATTGAACACGTGGAAAGGTGATATTTAATTCCTGGTAAGCTCAAATATGCTTCATAGTCATTTCACTACATTAACTGATTTTGTTAATATGAACCAAAATAAGTATCTAGTATATATTATGAGGTTGATAATAACATATGGTAAGGTTAAAAAATCACTTGACCATCATGGTATTTTTATATTCTTATTACGGTAAGAACATTGCACATGCGGTTGGATGTCTTGGTAAGTTACAGACCTTGCCATTTTCACATGGTTTTTTCATAAAACCATTTACTAATTGAAAACATGAAATTAATTAGTAACATTATTTAAATAATTTGGATTAATTAAAATATGTATGTTATGTTCTAATAAAACTTCAATTAAATATATGAAACCTATGTTATCATTCAAAATTGGTGTTTTGGAAAAACTCATTCTAAAATTTCTGAGTGTGTGTTAAATCCACCACACTTGTGAACAAAAAATTAAAGCTATAGAATTTTCATATTCAATAGTGTAAATTTATACTATGTGATTTTTATCCCAAGTATAAGACACTAAATAATCACCTATGAAATGAAAATATCTAGATTCATTTTTTATGTCCATTTTATATCCAGAAAATTCAGATTTTATTTTTTTTAATTAAAATAACTTCAAGAAGTATATTGTCCCGCAAGATCCATAATTAACTTAAGTTATAGAAATTTTAATTTTACATTATTAATATGTGATCATTTAATATTTTCTTAATATCTCACACGTAATCATAAAAAAACAATAATTCTGGTTGAATAGCTGTGAGTTATAGTAAATTATTGATCATTTCTTTAAAAATATATTGATCAACTAGTTTTTTAGTTTCATCACAATCAATAGATTTTGAGGTATTTATAGGAATATTAATTCGTTGAGTAACATCATATACAAAATTTTTATAAATATATTATATATATAATTTTTTTGAGATATAAATCTTCCTTATGTTTTTTGGGAAATTTTAAAACCATGAAAAAGGTAAGTTCACCCATCATTCTCTTTTCAAAATCAGTTTTCATAATATTTTCAAAGGAACCATTAAGAGATTTTTTAATTGATCTATATATAATTTCATTGAAATAAATTTGATCCAAAACTCTCTTAAAAAAATTATTTTGTAAAAAAAATCTAGTTAATATGTTATATCGTTCTTTTATGGCTTGTTTTAATCCATAAAATTCTTCAGTATATTTGAATGTATAATTTAGTTATTTTTTTTTTCAAAAATAGGTGGCTGTTATACATAAATTCACTCCTAAACATATCCTTTAAAGAAATAACACTTCACATCAATTTAAAAAAGATTGAAATTTTGAAATGATGCATATGCTAAAATCATACAAATAACTTCAAGTTTAAATAATATAGTGTAATTTTATACATTTTCTATTCATCATTGTGGATAATAAAACATTATAACAATTATTTCCTTATTTCTAAATACTATTCTATTTTCATCATATTTATTTAAATAAACCCAATTTACTCCAATTACAGGTGAATATTTAGGTCATTAAACCAAAGTACAAACTATATTCCTATTAAATTCAATAATTTCTACCTTTATTGATTTTATCCATTCATAATCACTTTAATGCTTTTCAGTGGTATTTGGTTAAAATAATGATAAAAAACAATGTTAAATTTTATTTCTTAAGTAACTTCTATTTTTAATGTTTTTCCAACATCACCAATGACATTTTCACTCAGATGATTCCTATGGATTTTATGATTCTTTGGGTTAATAAAACATTGTTATTCACCTATATGATGAATTTTTTCAAGTGTTAAAACTTTAGAAAAAAATTTAATTAGTTGTTCTGTCATGGGAATAATTTTCCAACATGGGTTGAAAAATAGTTTTTGAAAAATCCTCGAAAGATTTGTTTTCAAGTTATTTTAAGATAAAGAGATCTATTTCCAAAAATTTAACATATACTATTAAATCAATAGTACGTGAATTTTTTTTAAAAACCTGAAAAACAAATTTTTTTATTAAATTTAAAATAGAAAATAATTCATTTTATTTTGGTGATAATTGATTTAAATTATCATAGTATTTATAATGAACAATTTTCACAAAAAAACTTTAAAGTAATAATGTATTGATTTTCTTCGTGTCCTAAAATCATAAAGAGTTTTATTAATAAAAGGTCTATATAAAACTCAATTTTAATTATAGAGGATAGTACTAACTACTTCATACTAATTTTCATTTTCAATTGAGAATTTTATAAACATGGTTCTAATAATCTCTTGAATAATTCTCTTTCTTCTTTTAAATAAACCATTTTACTGAGGTGTTCTAGGAGCTAGGTAGTTGTGTACTATAACTTTTTTAATCAATGAATTTTTAAATTAAGAATTTATAAATTTTATAACTTGGTTAGTATGAATAGTTTGAAAGAGATTATTTTACTCACTTTTAACGTGATCTATAATGTTCATAAAAGAAAAAATGGATTCTGAAATTTTGGTTAGAAAATAGATTAATGCGTACCTAGTGTATCCATCAACTAAAACATATACATTGTTTTTTCAACAATATTTTTAGTTTATGTTGGTATAAATAAATCCATGTGCACTGACTACAAGGCATCATATTTTGATACTTAAATAATAGATTCACTACTTGACTTAATTTTTTTTTCAAATTGATAAGGACCACAAACTTTATAAGAGTTTAAAATTAGCTCCACTAGATCTTTGACTAGTCCTTTATTAGAAAGTTTGGATAATTTTCTAGCATCACAGTGTGATAATATTCTATTCCATAACCAATATTGATCTTCCATTTCACTATAATAAGGTAGATACTAGATTCTAAGGTCTTCTAAGTTAACTTTATATAAATTATCATACCTATAAACATAATGAATAAACTTACCTTATGAACATTAAATAGTTTATTTTTTATTCATGATGATCACAAGGAATCCTTTATCACATAATTATATTATTATAGCGAGTTTGTGATTTGGGAAAAAATAGATTAGACATTTTAAATTAATGTTTTTCAAAGATGAACAATATTACCTATTCTCTATATGTCTTATCACGAAAATTTTCCTTTCCACCGTTCATGTTGTTAATCTTCTGAAATTGTTTTTTTCCTTTCATATTCCTAGAACCTCATCCATCCATATTCCAAATATTTTTATTGTTGGTTTTATTATTATCTTCATAAAAATAGAAAGGTAGGCTTTCGATACAAAAACTTCCTTGGGTCCAACATTATTAAAAAATAACACTGTATGAATCCATATGTTTCTAATTTTTTTTCACAAATAGATGATATTTATTTAGAAATATATGATCTATTAAAAAAAATGATTGAAATTTATTCAGTGAACATTTTTTCTTCTAGTGTCCACCACATTGACACTTTGTACAAGAGGGGTCACTTTTAGGAACAAAATAATTATTTTGAAAATAAGGTTTAGAATTTGTAAAACCTATTTTTGAGGTATTTTGATGGGGTCTCATATGTCTATACACATTATTAATGTTTTCAATTCTGTAAGTAAAACTTCATATTAATTTTTTCAGACTTAATATAGTAGAGTATCATTTTACCAAGAAATTATATTTATTAATAGATGGGTTAGAACTATATTTATTATCTAATTATTTAGTAATATTTGAAAGACTAAAACAAACTTATTGTTTAGCAATGGAATATTAAACCGATACTAATTTTTTTAAAACAATTTAACAACATTTTTTTATAAACCATCACTAAATAGTTAATAAATTTTACATCTGTGACACTTTCCCCTTCCCCCAACACCACCAACCTCACCAAAACCCCAACCCCCAACCCCAATGAATCCCCAAATCATTATCCTTGTTGCCACAAGGCACCGCCCATCGTCGTACCTTTCTAAAACTCCCCTCTCCGTGCCTCTCCTTGCCTCACTGTCCCTCACTGCACCTCATCTCGCCACACCTCACCTCACCACACCTCAAATTGATGCACCTTTCTTCACCATGTCTCTCCAACCCTCATATCCAATCTCTACCCCATCCTCAATGCCTCTCAAAGGCCGAGTGGTATGTTAAGGTAACACACTGAACACTTTTTTTTTGATTTTTTCCAAAATTGGATGATATTAATAGTTTATTAAAATGGTTTATTCCAAACCGTTTGGGTGACCGAATGTGGAGGGGGATCTATTTTTTATATACACACATGATATGTTTTCATGGTTATCATATATATTTATGGAAAATAGTGAATTTATTAGTTAAAAATAGGTGAATAACCCTCCCATGGGATGTTCTAACCAGTGTATCCCACATGGTTTGAAATAATTTTCATGGTTTCTGATCCATGATACGGATAAATATTATTGTTTAATATGAATAATTAAATGAGATCAATTTCTTTATTTGGGATTTATATGTCATGTGATAATTATTTATTTATTTTTTATTTTATTATTCAATTTATTTCTCACCTATGGATATTTTAATTCATAGTTACTCTAGGATATGAAAATGGTCTATATTTATGATGCACTGTATAATTGACAAGAATCTGTTTTCGCTCCAGTTTTGGGAAGCTTTTAGGGATTATATTAGATAGTAACTCACGTGTTATGATAGTTTACTAAATTATAAACTAAGATTATAAAGATATTGAATGATAAGAAAATAAAAAAATAAAATTTTTATACACTAAATGTAAATTAAAATAATGGTTTATCATAAGTAGATTGAATATTATAAAACGTTGGTTATATATATATTTTATTTCATAAAAGATTAATTTTTTTAAAAAAATGTTTATAAAAATATTTTAATTTCTGTACACTTACTAAAAAATATGTTGGTAAAAAATGAAAATTCTTGATCATTTACAGGCTATGACGCATATTATTCTAGAGTATAGAAATATTATAAACATTTAACACATTTTTAATTATCATTTTTATGAAAAAAATTTCCATTACATTATAAATACAATAAAATAATAACAACATGAGTCATAAAGTTTCTTTATTATAAAACCCAGATAGATTAAATAATATAATTGAGATAAAAACTACTGAATTTTAATGTTTTTACATATTTATTAAATAAAAAGATAAAAAAATTTCACAGAAAGACAATAAAAAAAATTAAAGCATTGAAATTTTGATTCCAAAAAACATGTGAAGAATATAGAATGTTTGTCACTTACATATTTTGAGTTGGAAAATAAAATTTATAGAACCACATTTACCCATAAAAACCAGGAAATACTCATGAAATGTACTATGATTCAATCCTAATGAAATGATGTATTATTCTATCAATAAAATATATGGTAAACAAAATATTTTTCCTTATTTTTTAGGGATAAAAAAACTACAACATCCTAAAAATTATAGAATTAAGGACAACATTCAACTAATTTGGATGAATAAAGCAAATAAATATTCAAGGGATGATGATTTACATATGATGGTTAAAAATAAAAAAAATCAGTATAAAAAACAATTCATTAAAATTGAGTATTAAGTGAATAATGATGAATTTTTAAATAACCAAGTCCATATATGAACTAACCAATATCCACTTATTTACTCCAACTAATACCCCTTATAAAACTATATAAGTCTTACATGACATATCACTAGGAATGCTTATATATATCATGATTTTTTCTCACTCTCTTAAGATCCCCACAGTCAATAAAGTCTATTCCTCCAATTACAATCACCTAGTTACACTGAACACACCCAAATAGAGTGACTATTCTCTTATATGACCCACCAACATAGACACCATAATAACAAGGACTTATCATGGGCCATTCTACCCATTCTAACATACCAATCTTCTAGCTCAAATATTTTCAAGATTCCAAGTCTATTTCCATATCTTATCTTATAATTCTTATGTCCCTACACTAATTAATATATTTATAATGGATAACCCCTTAAAATTCCTTCATGTAACTTACTATGGTTTTTACCATTTTCCAAAAAAATCATTCCACAATCGAAGACAACTTTGGTGTCTTTTACAAAATTAGAGATATCACTTCCCTTGTGGAATAGACACTGAGAAACTTTCAAATCCCCCACCCAAGCATGAAACACACACATGGATATTTATACACTACATAACCCATTTTAATTTTAGTACTTAAAAGTTCCTCATACCTTGGGAATAGTCCTTTTGGATTCTACCATTTTTTTATGATCCTCCACCTATAAACGATTTCATTATTTACTATGGCTGTCGTGTTTTTTGTCTTTTTTCAACTATATATCAACATATGGAACACAACCTTCTTGTATGCTTCATTTTAGACTTTGAAAACATTTTATGTCATTTTTGGATATTCTATAAATACAAAAAATATTTGTATTACATATTCAAGAGAATTCTATACAACCAGTTATTGTAAAAACACAATAGAAAACCTTATTTAAAATGATTCATTATTTATCATTGTTATGTATATTTTTTTACTAATTTCAATCTTCTATCAATTATAATTTCCTTTATACATAATTTATTTGAAATATATTTTCTAAATTTTATTTCATTTTAGTTAATGATAGGAATTCCAAGGAGGAAGTGTTATATTGTTCCATTGACCTCACTTATAGATAAAAATCCATCTATATCCCTCCCTATAGCATATGAGACACCATCTGTTTCCCCCTGTACTGTCTCTCAAACCCTTTACGAGTGTCCCATCAGTAGCTCAACTGATGCCTTCCAATTCATCAGCCTCAACCACGAGGGAGTAGGGCACCAATTCTTGTTCTTCATAGGGATATTAGAGGGTTACTATTATAGACACAAATTTTAATATGAATAAATTTATTAAACTTTTTTATACTAATTTTTTTTATAAAATATAGAAATAATGAAACTATATAGAAGAATATGAAAAGATCAGATGCATGTAATCTGAATGGACTAAAGATATATGTCAAATTTGATTCATATAGGGTCCCGATAGATGATTCCATAGTATTACATAGCCATATTCTAAGTTAGCCGGCCATAGAGCCAATTTACCTTCTAATTAAGTATGCTGATTGGTGGAAAATACCTTCATATTAGAAAAATGATGTTTTTTATTCACAAATATAGGTAATTTTAATAAATTAGGGTGTAATTAGATATCATTATATTATTTAATTCTAATATTTTGGAAATTATTTTTTTTGTGTACAAATGGTATTCCACTTTACGATTATTGACGTGCTTGCACGAAAGTGGATATTGAAGATTATGGGAAAGAAATGGAAATAAATTAAATGGGGATTCTGGGGAGATTCCAAAGCTTCTTTTTTAATCCCCCAACATATGTTTAATAAGGTATCTAATGGGGTACCTAGAGAGCAATGAAATTTTTTTATTAACAAACATCATGATGAGAAGAACATAGTATTTTGATATATATTATTATATTAATATCATTCTACATTTATACATGTATATAAAAAGGATATTACATTTCATAAATTACTATTAAATTATATTTTATTTATTTCAGGATCCTTCAAGGAAGAATGCATCCAGCTGAGCTAAAAATATCATCCCTCACACTGTAGGGTCGAGGAGTTTTTCTATAAGATGATCGACTCTGGTAATATTTTGATTAATTTAAATATTTTTAAGATAATATTATATATTTAATATATTAAATTGTTGATTTATATTTTTTAATGCAGTTATAGAGTTTCAGGCAGAAAAAATCTAGAGTATAAGTGTTGTTTATTGTTCATAAAAAATCTGATGGGAGTTTTGTTAATGACAATGCTAAAGATATTTGGGGTATGAATTAATTTTTCATTATATTAACTTATTATCAATTGTAAATATGTTAATATATATTTCTTGTAGTATGAATTATATTTTATTTATAGATAAATATTAAAGAACTATGGGATCCCAATCCTGTGTAGTCCTACTCAGTCTCCCTAGAAGACCCAGTTGGTAAAGTGATTGGGAAGGAGCATCCTGGTCGAGTGTGAGGGATGGGTTTGGGACCCTTACCAAATGAGATCTTTAGCAGGCCATCAAATATTAAAACTGAATCTACTTATGGTTGTAGTCAAGATTCTTATAGATATTATTTTTCTATGAAAAACACAATTCAGGAACAAGGGGGCTCAGATATCTGCTTTGTAGAAAGTGTTGGTTGACTTATATGAGAAGACGACCGAATCTATCCCTGGTGATATTGCATTGATGATGGGTGGTGAGAAGGTAAACCAAAAAACTTCAAAATCATTTAGTTTTCAAACATTTATTAGTTTTTAGTTTAAATATAAACATATAACATTATTTAATTTTCAATATAATTGTCTTATAGGTGCTGGTAGCAGGAAGTAGATATGGTGGTTGAGATGGTGACAAGTGGTGTTAATCACCAGAAAATGATTTGTGGTGTTGATGTTATGTTAAAAAATTATGGAAACGGAGGGTTTGTTCATGTATCATGTATAATGTATAATGTATCATGTATAATGTATCATGTATCATGTGTGTCATATAGTAGTCTCATTGCATTTTCATGACCTAACATTTTCTCAATTTCCCATATTTGATAAAGGCATTGGAATTAGATATGTCTTGATGATTTAGTAAGGTAGTGAGTCTAGAATTAGTCAAGTATGATGTTTGTTGAGAATGAAGTAATCTATGTTCTATAAGGAAGATAGAGATATTTAATTGTTTCATTTGAGTTATGTTTGGATGTTTATATTAGAATTTTGGACAAACTATTATGTTGTTTATTTGATTCATTTTATTCATGTTGGAGAGACAAGTCCCACAACCGTGTCATTCAAGGTTGGCCCCCAAAAATGTTGGGTTGACCATTGAGCACATTTGAAACATGGGAATGATCAATTCTCACAAAATATCCTTTGAGGTGTGTGACCTAGATGGAAGGAGAGCCTATTTTAGCCACACATCATCACTATAGGAAAGAATAATATAGGGAAGATTATGAAGATCCAAATTGAAGGAGGTGGACATTATGTGTTTTTGGGAAGATTCCATTGCTTCGGGGGCTACACCACTATGTGCTTGAGCACATTGAGTGACACAATATATAAGATACATTCAACCCCATTATTAATGGGAATGCACTGAGGTTGGTCATTGTTTGGGATGAGTCTAAGATATGAGATTTGGAATTTCATTGTATCCCATGAAACATAGAATCCAACTATATGTTGTTTTGAAAAACAATGTGGTAGATGACCATCATTTTAATAGAAAGTCCTATCAGGAAAGGGATATAAAATCATGTTCATTGCATACTAGTCCAAGATGGTCAATGTTAGGATAGGTAGTTTAAAGACTTATAGATAATAAGTCTATACTATGTAGTTTGAAGGCTTATTGCTTAGACGTTGGTTCTATATAGTTTAAAGTCTTAGATTTATATCGATGAAACATTTTTAACAGTTATTAAATAATCTTAAACTCTATAGGGAAAAAAATATAGTTTCACCTTTTTCTAAGGGTTCACATTTTGGCTGCACGACTTTCCAAACTGTGCACAAACTATGCATATCCCACTACATAAGATCCACATACCTCATATTATTTATAATTTTTATATAATTTGTGTTCGAACTATGAATTTGGAACTATCTAATACAAAAACACTACATGGGTTGGGCACACTTTTTGACAAAAATTGTGCAGAGCTCATGCACACACCTCTGAAATAAAATAAAACATTATCGCATGGTCATGCAACCATGGGGTAATGGTTTGAAAAACTATGTGAAAACATCTATGTCCTATACAATTTTCTAGGACATTTTTCATGTTATTTACAAACCACATGCTTCATAAAAATTGGTTTAATGGTTTTATGAATTTTTTAGTACTAACCATGCTTCAATAGTGCACTAATGGGAATGTCACCCAAAAAATGATATTTCAAATTATGAGGCTCTCAAAACTCATTCATACTTCCAAGACACTTCTCAAGACTCAAAAAATATATAAAAATAAATATTTCTTGTTTTCTCCCAATACAAATTTCATTTTGAAGCTCAATTTTATATTTACCCCATACACTAAACAAAAAAAACTAAATTCATTCGAAAAATTCAAACCTTCCAAAACATGTGATCTTACAACCGTACCACCTTAGAAATTATCATCACGAAGAATGCTTAGAATACATTATAGACAAGAACCAACCCACATAGGTTGGTAATTCCAACACAAAATTCCACATTTCATTTCTAGCCTCCCAAAGTTCCTTTAAATAAAACATAGATCATGAAACCCATGGACTAATAAACCATGATAAAATGTTTGTACCCAACAAAAAAAATAAGAAGGACAGTTCATACACAATCCCATATATTTTGTGAAATGATCATGTAATCATCATATCATCAACTAGAATATAGATATACCCACAATAAATTTAAATTTTTAATGGTCAGTTATATGTTTCTGTACTCCCACTATCACAATTTCCTATTTATACAGGACATCAATGTCCTAACGGTGCCCCCAACACATTTAATATGTTACTTAGGAGGATATTACCCCTGGTCTTCAATTTTTTTTGAAATGTTTGAAATCCAATTGACCATGTCAATACTATTCAAAGTATATTTTCATTTAAAAGATCTCAAAAACCACTAAAATGAACCTATCTTAACCCACCATGTTCCCCAAGTGGTTCCTCACTGACCGCATACTTATTTTTTAAATAACTCATATTTAACTACTTTTGGTTTATTATTTTTAGATAACACTCAAATTTAATACTTTATATATCTAAATCCATATTCTGACAACTTTTATCCAAGGTACCCCAATATCACTTTGAGCATGCTCACCATTACTTTTAACTAACTTCTAGTGAAATTTTTTGATCTTACCAAATATTACAAGTTTATTTCACCATTTAAAAAAACCTTCTAGTGAATTCCCAATCCAACACACATAGATAATAAAAAGGTATCCCATGCATAATTCTTAGACTCGAGATTCTACCAAGTATTTTTTTGAACTAGTACCTGACATTCACCATGGAATAAAACTGTACTGAGTTCCTGTTATCAAGAAACTTCAAAAATAAAAAACAATACATTGACTATTCTAACATTTAGATGAGTGTTACCCTCTAATATTGGACATTTTTGATCCACATCTTAAGGGTTTATATAAATCAGTCATTGTGTAAACCACCCAAGGATTCCTCCATCAAAACAAAAAGGCATTGGTTTTGATTATTTATCTTGGTATATAGATGATCTATCATCACAAATATAATGGTTTCAATATATTGGGAATGACTGAATCTAGAATAGGATTGCACCTAGTTTCTAAACATTACGCTTTGTTGGTCCAAAAATAAAAACATCTTGAAATTTTTGAAAAATTATACTGATAGGCCTATTTAGATCTTCTGATACATAGTCCATAATAACATGTTATACTTTGCTTGAACCAAACCTTGATGTCATGTATCTCAATGATGTGTGAATAAGTCCAAAAATGGTTCAACCACCTCAGCGCACTCTAAAACCCTCATTGTACTTTTATTGTATATCTTTAAAGGGATACACCCCAAAAATTACACATCATATTTAATATGTTGCATAGATGGATGTCTCAGAAACCCTTCAAAATATGACCACTGAAGCATTAATCAATCAAATCTAGACATACTTGTTTAAGATATTCCCATATTAATATCTGGTGTTTTAATTATGGTATTGATTACATAGCCTTAGATCCCAATAATAACAGGTTATTTCATGCACAATCAAAAAAATCCAACAAATAATATCATCATTCATCAATGGATGGGTAATCAACCAACCATCATTCTATCATATTTCCATGAATTCATAGACACAATACCAACCCAGAAAAATCATGGATTACTTATTTATCTGAAAAATGAATGTATCATCCAGAATTAGTTTTAAATCAAACATTTTTTTTAAAAGTAATCCTCAATTTTGAGATATGAAATATTAAATATACCAACTCATCAACTTCAAGAAGTCATTTTGAAAATTTCTAATTGGCCCATTACAGTTTTGTCCCTCAACATTAAAGGACACAATATCTATAATACTCATCATTCTCCCCACCTTACGAATTTCTTGGGAAATATTTTATTGAAATAAAAAACTTTACAGGGAACATGATTCATCCACTATTGAATGTAGTTTAAAAAAATAGGATAACATGCTTATATTAATCATAAAATAGAGTTGGAAAACATCATGCTTTTACAAGTGTCATAGTATAGGTTTTATCATAGATTCATGCATTATTATCTTACTGATTCATCTTTAATAACTTCATCTGTCTAAAAAATAAATTCAAAACTAAAACTGTTTAGTAGTGTTGTCAGAACCAAATCTTTGTATAATGTTTTCCTACACACTGGGATAAATAATCATTATTATGATGGTTTATGGATACGTCATATAATTTCTAGATATGTATTTTGAAGGCTTACAACACAGAAATTGGTTCTATATTGTTTAAATTCTTAGATTTAGGTATATGAAACATTGTTAGAATATTGAGATTATATGGTTTATATTAATCTATTATATGTTCTATATAAATTTTTTTTTCATAAAAAAAGTGTTATATTTTTTATTACTGATTATTTTTAAACGGTTTATATTATTTTGTTATATTTTATCACATGGGTTTTTTATAAGGTAGTGATATTAGGGCTACAGAATCCGATGCATTTTTTAACTTTTAAATATATATTTATTGGTGGTTTAAACTGATGCTAATAAAATTTAACATATTTTTCATCATTTTAAAATACCACTATAGTTTTATATTCTCTTATCTATGGTGTTTAAAACCATGGATAAATAAATTCACATTATTTTTTAGCAGTAGTTATGGTCATTTTAGCAGTGGTTTTAAAGTAAAAAATTGGAAAAAAATTAGCAGTGGTTTAAATGACCACTAAAAACGCCATTTTTTTTTCAAATTAAGCTACTTTCAAAACCACCAAAATTTCCGCTAAATATTTTTACTAAGAAAGTTCCCATAAAACTCCACTAAATTGAAGAATCTTCAATGTGTTGGATGTTGACACCCAATTTAATAGTGATTTGCTGAAATCATTGAAGAATCATATGCCAACAATTTAAACCACCTCTATATTAAAAAAACCGTTGTTATGAGGTGATGATTATATATTAAAATATCTATTCAAGGTTTTTAAATTATATAATTTTATATGGAAAATTCTACCTCATAATTTTTATAGTTTTTAAAAAATTATTATTATTACATTTTAATAAAGTTATAAATCTAGAAACATTATCAAAACTCAGTAATCTATAATTTTCATAATATGAAGTTTATTTATCTTCTTTTGAGGACATAAAACTATTTCAATCATCTGAATTAGGATAATTATCACATAACATTAAATTGGTATGGGATTAAGAAGAAAAGTATTCCATGTAGCATTGGATTGTATTTGGAATTCCATCATGGAAACCCATAAATTTTAGATTTTCATCTCTATTTTTAGATGAATCTTTAGAATAACTAGATCGTAAACATGCACTAAAAGTGTGATAATCATTCAAAAGATTAATTCATTTGTACTTATAAAACATGATAGAATTTTTATCTTTCTTATCCCTTTTCATTAGTCTAAGATAATCTATTCTGATCTAAATTGGATTCTTTCTTTCATAAAAAATTATTTAAGAAGCATCATTCATATTAATATTTAACTTATAGTATATATTGTACATGTATCTAAAATATTTATTCCCAATTTTTTTTTCCATTAATTTTGTATTATTTGATAGCTCATTTTCAATTTTCATAGAATAACTAATTTCTATCTCAATAATTACTTTCTTCTTCTTAGAATAGTTTAAAACTATCACATCTAATCATTTCTATCTTAAGATCTGTAGATGTTGTGGAAGAAGATATATAATTTTTCATATTATCTTTTCAGCATACATTTTTAGTCTACCGTCATATTTCATGAGATTTTTAATAAAATCATCCAAAATAAGTTTTGTATGAATATTAGTCTCATTAATAGTTTTTCTTTATCAATTCCCATTGGCTTGGATTAATATCCACATTTTTCATCCAAATATTAATTAGTTAAATATTTATAACATAAATTTTATAAACTATTCACAACATTCTTGAATATCAAAAGCATCATAGAAAAAACTTCTATAGTTATAAAAAATAAAAATCATGATAATTAGATCTTATAAACTCTCTTATTACTTAAATAGCACTGGTTGTCCCAAAGTGACTAACCTTAATATTTTTCTGAATATTATTAACTGCTTCACATGATGAAATTTGAATATAGATCTTACTTATCATATAACATTTTTTTTGAATCCCTAATATAGTTGGTACACATTTTTATCATCTTTAAAAAAAGTTGTAATTTCCTAGTTTGGAATTTTATAATAGTGTTTTAGAATAAAAATATTTTATTCTCAAATATTTATAAACAAGGTATTCATGCAATACCTCATATATTCATAATCATCACCATTAAATATTGTTTTTCTTCTTGGATTCCAATTATCTATTGTACATATATTTAAACCCTCCATATTAAAAAAATAGATATACTATTATCTACAATTTTTGTTACTGTAAAAATTTATATCAATGTTAAAATGTAAAAACCTCCTAATCAACCAAATGTAAGATCAAAAGAGTAAGCAGTTTAATAAAATGGGGGGGATGTATTGGGGTTAATAAAATGAAACATACAATTTTCACTAACTTCCTAAATTAGGTTTATTCGAATATGGTTCTATCTTATTCAGAGTCATAGAAAAGTGTATAATAAAAATATATACTTTCCTTTTCATGCATAGTGGAATAAAACATATAAAAAAGTAATAAAAAATATAATGAAAGGTTCACAATAAAACTTATTGGAACTTTTAGAAAAATTTCATCACTTTATTGTCAAGTGTTAATGAAGTCAATAACACTGAATTTAGGTGTTCTTAATTTTCACCTAACCATAATGGTCTATGTTTCTTACATTGAGAAATAAATAAATAAAAATATCGGTATGAGTATATATTTCCCAATCCCTAAGAACCCTCAATAACACCAGATCTTATAAACAAATTTATCTTAAAACACTGAGATCCCTCGATCAAGATTGATCATACAAGAAATCATTTATCCTCCATATCTCAAAACCACTATCTCTCACAATAGATTATTTATGTAAAACTATCACTAAATAATTTCAATGAAGTTATCTTAAAGAAATAATATTTTACAAAGAAGATTAAAAGTAAATTTTAGATCATACATGATGAAGAAAACTCCTCCTCCTCGAATGCTTTTTCAAATTATTGGAATTTCTCAAACATTCATATTCTATACCATTCAGTGTTGGTTGTAATATATTTTTACAGAATCCTTCTTCAATTGAGAGGATTCAACTTAGTATGTTTATATGATGCTCATATAATTATATATATCTATAGTGTATGTAAATAATTTCTTTTAGCATTTATATTGATCATTTGATGAAATAAAATTTGTTCATCTAATTTATTTAATAAATGATCATTCTTAATGCATGTCCGCCTCTTTATAATGATTTTCATTTGATGGTGTTAATAAAACATCATCCATTGGGATTTTCTATACTTTAACTTCTTAACATTTATTAATCCATGTCCGAGGAAGTAATTAATTTTCTTTTAATTTAAAATATTCATGTTCATCTTATTACAGAAAATAATTCCATCTAATGAATAATAATTCTTTGTTTGGTAAAAAACAACTTTTCTATATAGCAAACTTAGAACATGGAAATTATAAAAGTTAATAAAATATTTATGTCTAAAGAAATATTACTTAAATTTGGAAAGTAATATTTTAAAATTTTTAAATTTATCCTTTTAACAAAATAGTCTACCTGTTTTACAAAATCATAAAAACAAATTTTTGAAGAGAAATTAATATTAGAAATGAAATAAAATAAAGTACTTACTCTCCCTATCATATAAAATCTTCCATTTTACAGATCTCTATTTTTTTTCTCCCCCTTTGTTTTTGTGTTTATAATAATACTTCAAAACATTTCTTCAAAAATATTTATAATTTCTCTACAAAACATTTATACCTTTCCACCCATTTGTTATTTTAGAAATTTATTTTATCATAGTTAAAAAGTATACCTGAAAAGATAAAGAAATAAATTCTATGCAAAAAAAGTATATTCAACCTTCCAAAAAACAATATAAAGATAACCATCTAAAAAAATATAAGGAAGTAAAACCTTTATAAATATATACAAGGATTAATATCCATTAAAAAATAATTAGTTTGAGTTATTATAAATTTTTTCAAGAGTTCAAAGCTGATTATGAATATTTCCACTAATGTTTGTTATGATTATATTAATTTTCTTCTCATCTAGTTGATAATTATCACATTAAACTACAACAGAATTAATATTTCATATTAATCCTTAAAGGAATTGAATATCCAGGTTTTCATTTTCTTTATATTTGAGAACTATTTTTCCAAATCATGTAAATTAATAATTTCACTCTAGTATTGACTTATAAAAACCACAATTTTCTTTAGCTATAGAACATGATCCTCTAAAATTAAAACATTTATACTTTCCCCTTGATTTTAATCCTGTTATCCACTATTTTCTTAAGTTTTTAAAATAAATTTTGAAACACTAAAATATTTTTTCATTATTTTTTAAATCAATCATATCTATTCATAAAAAAGAACTTAGTATTATCTAAATCTATTGTATTCTCTATAAACCCATCATTCATTTTTATTGAAAAATTATTCACTGGAATTATTTATATTTTAATTACATCTATTTTTTCATCAGAATATTTCAAATCTCCATCAGTGTGTTTGATCATAAAATTAAGTTCTTTCAACTTTCTTGAACTAATTTGTGATCTTACATTGAAATCATTGAATTATACTTCATTGTTTATAAATATCTCCCATGTTATTCCAAATAACTAAGAATATATAATTAATATGTCATCCCTTGAATATAATTATATCTCACAAGAGTATCAAGAAATATTTCCATAATTCTCTTATACTGATGAATTAATTCATTTAAGTAGTTAATTATAAACTTTCTATGATCGATAAGAAATCTTGGATGAGAATTTATTGAATTTGAAGAAATACTTAACACTAAAGGCCCTAGTGTAATTAATGGAGATTCTTAATATTTTTCAAAAGATTGATTTTCAAAGACTTTCATGACTTTAGCAACATCATTATCACCATCAAATTTTTTTGTTCAATGTTTGAGCTTTTTAAAATTGTTTAATATCTTATTCAGGTTTTTTTAATGAAACACAATCTATATATTTACTAGATATGATATTGCATGGTATTATGATATTTATTAAAAACCAAAATTATCATTGAGGTCTTCAAAAAATTCAAACTTCTTTATTAACCTTTTATTTCTTGAATCATGAATCCATTCTTTCAGAAGAGTATATTGACTAGTAATTCTATATATTTTTTGAATTGGTTCTTGAAATTCATCTTTCAAAGACATAGAATCATATTTTTGATCTAAAACAACATATATTTTAATTTTATCAACTTCTAAAGGTTAAACTGATAAAGGAATATATTTCCATTAGGATGTTCAGAAAAATCTTCTTCCAGATGACCAATCATAGAATCTTTACTTTTCTTCATCTTTAAAACTTGGTTGAACTTTATAAATTCATTTAAGGAATTAATTAGATATTTTTTTAGTATTTACCTGCATTCCTACCTTTTATTCCTTTAATATTATTATATATTCTGATATGTCTGATCCTTAATAGAAGATTCCTCATCCTTATCAAACCCAAAGGATTGATCGTTATATTTATTCTCTTCCTTCCTTTCCATATAAGCAACAAAGGCCTCTTCTGATTTTTTTATTTTTTCCCCCAAAATTGAAGGTGTTTTATTGACTTGTTTTCTATTATTTTCATTCAATTATAGTTTTTGGATTTCAAAATCAGATGAAACTTTTTTAAATTTTTTTAAAATATTATTTTAATAAGGATCATAAAAAAAATTCATCCTTATTTTTTCCTCACCATTAAAAGTAACCTTTTATATTAATTTTTTTATTTTTAATTATTTTCAATTTTTTGAAATTACCAAAAAATTTAATGATAAATAATTGATAAAGAAGGATCTTTAACTTCATCATCCCAATATTTACAGCTTAAAATATTTTATATAAAATACAAAACATATACATATTGAAATTTAATGGCATCCTTATCCCATTTTCCAAGAATAAAGAAATTATGAACCCAAGTTTCTACTATTCTAGCATTCAGAGAAATTTGTAAAACTTTTCTAAATTTTTTGTATTCGGTAAACATGGTCATTTCAAGATTCAATTTCATGAAAGTATCTGACCTATCTTGTAATTTATGCATAATAATATTCACCTCCACTTCCAAAGGAATCTGAAATAAGTAAGAAACCGTTATAATAAATAGTTTGTTTATATTTCCAAAAAAAGGTAATGGATATAAGTTTTAAAACAACTACCTCATTTAATTTAATTGGAGAATAAAATTCTTCAACTGTTTCAGTATTATGTTAATCAAATTCATATTTTTCAACACATAAAGATTACCATCATTGAAGTGATGTCACATAATTTAGAGAATAATTATATTTTTCATACCATGATCTTTCTCTACGTATTTCAATGGGATAAATTATGATAGGATATAAATATAAGAATTCATATATTTTTGATTAGATGACCATGTGAAATTATAAAAATTAGAAAATATGGGCATTCTAGAAATAGGGTGTTGAGATAAGTTCACAATTTTAAGGGATGAATAATGAGATAATACCCACTCTTATTTATATAGACATTAAAATTAGATAATTCATCTTATTTAGATCCAAGGACTCAGATTGGAACCCTTATTGAGAAAAACAGTGCAACAAGTTCATTTTAAGATGTGAAAAAAGAATTATGAACTCTTTGTTTTTAAAAACCATTAATATTGTTTTTATTATTCAATTTTTTTAGATTAAATCCTAAATATTTTAAAAGATTATAATGAGTATAAAAAAAATAAAAATAAATAAATAAATAGATATAATTAAACAAATAATTTATAGGTCACATCTTAGAGAAAAATATTAATAAAATTTGTTTTCAAAAATCATTCATTAATATGAACTTCATAGTTAATAGGGAAAATTTTTACAAAAGTAAGTAACTTTAGAAATTTTAAAAACAATTATCTAAGTAAAAAGTTAACAATTTTTTCCCAAAAACATTCTTATAAAAAATATTTTGAAATATTTTATAAAAAAAGTCTTTCAAATTTTTTTTAAGAAAAATAAATTCTGAAACATTTATAAATTTTTTTCCCAAATATTCCTTAAAATATTTTAGGAAAATATTATTTTTAATGTTTTTAGAAATTTTTTTTGGGAATGTTATTTGAAATAAGAAAATAAATTTATTTCATATTTTTTTGGAAAAAAATTTATTTTCAATATGAAAGAAAAATGTACTTATTCTTTTTTAAAGTTCACTAACATAATGATATTGGTAAAATAAATAAATAGACTGGATGATTATTTTATGTTTATCATTCCAATGTTCTTTTCAATATAGTCAAATTAATAAAAATTTTGGGGTTTTTTTAAATATCAATATGTTTTTATTTCTATTTGATAAATTGTAAACATTTTTCTCATTTTTTTGTGTGATCATAAAGGAAATATATTTTTATATCTATGTTATTAGATCATGAGTTATGTGATGATTTTTTAATTAATTCTTTGGAATTTGTTTTATCACAAAAAATTGGAAATTTTGAAAACCTAATGCCAAGCCCCATGCGTTTTTGTTCCATCCAAAACACTTGAGCACAACAAATTATAGCTAACACATATTGAGCTTCAACAACGGAAAGTTTTATTGAGTTTTTTTTCATACAGGTCTAAGACACTAAATAATCCCTTAATAAATTACATGCTTGAGATGTATTTTTCAATCCAATTTGTATATAGAAAATCAGTATCTAAAAGTATGTTTACATTAAAATCATTTTTAAAAGTATAAAATATACCAATATTTATATTTTTGGTATGGAAATTTTTTATAGCTTTAAGATGGGATTATTTTGGATTTTCTTAATATATCATACATAATCATACAAAAAACATTAAATCTAGTCATCTCTCTATTAGATATAATAAATTACCGATCATTAATCTAAAAATATTTTGATCAAGTGGTTTTTCAAATTCATTAAGATCGATATTTTTTGAGGTCATGATAGGATTATAATATTTTTAGTATTTTCATATCCAAAATATTAAATATCCTATTTTATATATATATTTGTGAGATATGAATGTTTCCACAAGTTTTGAGAAATTTAAAAATAAAGAAAAAATTATAGTTCACCCATCATTCAAATTCCAAACTCACATTTTATAATACCCAAAAATGAATCAGTAAGAGATTTTCAAGTTGAAGAAAAGATAATGTCTTCGACATCATTTTGAACAATGATCGGGTCTTTTAAAATATTTTTTAGTAAAGGTTTTTGATCCGTAGATTCCATATTAATTTTTTTTGTTACAAATATCTTGTTAATCTATCATACAAGGCTATTAAAGATTTTTTGAGTCCATGATGTCCATTCGTAAGTATAAAAACATGGTTCAATTTTTTTTTCAAAACTATGTGGATATCTACATAAAATTTTACTTGAACATATCCATTAATAAAATAATACTTCACATTAAGTTGAAAAAATTTGAAATTAAAAAATGATTCATATGAAAGAAGTGTATGAAAGGAATAAATTATAGGTATTGGAGCACCAGCTTTTTCATAGACTATGTCATTTTATTGATTATAAAAATTTTAAACAAATTTTTATTTATTTATTACTATTATTCTATCTACATCACACACCACTTATATGAGTGATCTCAGGCCCATCACTTGAAGGAAAAACCCATGACACACCACATCAACCCCATTAGGATTTATCCCACTAATATCACATACCAAGACTATAATCTACCCTCAAGAGTGTGTTACCTATAATTTAGGATATTAATAATCATTAAAACCTTTATTAGTAGGCTTAATCACCTCATGTTTGTGATATTATACCTCGTAAGACAGCATTTTCTTTTAACAACTCATCCTTATCCCTAAGACCGATGTTAAGACTCTCTTAAACTAAATAGATATCTACCCCCATTGGCTTAAATCCTCCGAGAACTTACGAAATAAAAAAAAATACAAAGGGGTAATTTCTTTTTCTTTATGAATGTCTATTCCACCTAAATCCTCAACATAAAAAACTATCTATCATTATCTATTATAAATAAACCTATATTCTAAAGTAGGCATTCATATTAATTCATAAAAAATAATACAAAAATGTATTATAGGTACCAACAGGCTCATGCATGATGTTACCCCATTAACCCATGATCCCCTAATCCTTATAAAACATCATACCAAGCCATTCCAATACATTCTAATTTGTGAGAATATATATCAAGATAGATCTTCCTAAAAAATTAAAAAAAATACAAATTGTCATTTATTTTAAATTGAAGATGCATAATGGACAAAAAATCATCAAATTAAATTTACTATCATAACCATGACTAATGGTGTGTGTAAGTTCCACAACACACATGAAATATTAATGGTAAAATCTATAATAACTGACAAACAATAAACAAATGTAGTTTTATTAAATTTAAATACCAAAATAAACTCATTGAGTGATATGCCTCATGCTAAATGATGGAAACCACCATGAAATCTACTTTCTGGACCTACTCGACACACGAAACACAAAATCACCTTGAATATAGATGATTTAACCAGGGTCCAGTAGATTCATCATTCTTATATAATCATAGAGAAACTGAAAATCAATTATAAACAAATAGAAAAGAGAACATAGGGGGAATTAAAAGATATTTAAATGAAATAAACACACACACCACAAAAACCAACCCATGTCAAGTGGAATCCATTGGAGTGAGAATGGATGTATTAAAGGCCAAAATAAATTTCCAATTCTCCTCTTACCCATTAAATATTGAGTGGGGTTCATGTTGTAATGTATATATTTATCCTCATTTTTAAAAATCCCAATAGAGCCTAATGGGATCCTTGCTAATCCATACATAATATTAAACCTCCTACTAGCCACCAAGTACGTTCACACCAGGTTGGTGATGGAGGTATAAGAGGTTCTTTCATATAAAGAGAAGCCACTATATACCCTCATTCCCTTGGATGATTACTCAGTGTCCCCATTCTATTGAGTTTTAGTAGCATAATCAAGTGAACCCCACTCCAAATCTTCACCATTAACTTATTCAACCTTTGAAGCCTCTATTTATACCTCAGAGTAACTCTTAGAGATGTTCAAATTCTTGGATTACCAATCCGAATTATCTTATCACCATACTCTAAATCCATAAATTCAAATTCCAACAAGGATTGTCAACTTAAAACAATGAATGATATTACAATAATGTATCCACATATAACATATATATATATATAGATTATATTTGGACAATTGGTATGAGAGACTACGTAACCACATTTTTACATCCACCTATTGGGGTGGATATAAATGATTTACTCAAAAACATTCATTCCATGATAGTGAATGTAGTTAAAATACTAGTTGGAGAAATATTTCCACTTGTAGTAAACAGAAAGTATAAGAAATTAATGTGAATGTTTAGAAAAATTGGTATATCTAATATATAGTTTGTAGCTTCACAACAGAAATTTTTTATAGGTTATGATAGATTATTCATAACAGACCAAATGCCTATGGTTTGTATCAAGATACTATCTACAATATGGAAAACTATTTTTGTCATCTCCACCATTTAATTTTAATATGTAAAACATTTTTATCCAATTATTTTATTTTTAAATGAATATTATAATGTATGGGATTTTAATTAGAAATCTATTAAGACATATTATCTATCTAATTACCCTTGGCTAAAAAACATAGTTGAGTTAGATATCCATGACTGATCCACCATGGTGGGAAGTTATTGGAATAAATTGGAACTAACAAATCATTAAATTGAATCATTTTTTCCATTTAAGTTATTTACAGGTTTACATTGTTCCTAACATGAACTAACTATTATAGGTGAAGTGTAATAAGTAGTTTATTTTTGGATATGTGAATTAAATATAATTTCCATTTTGATTGTCAATGTATATAAATTTTGGAATTTAGATTATGGTGTTAGAAAATCCCAAATGTATGTTTTAATTTTGTTACCAAGGGGAATTGAGTGAATGTTAGAGGTAGTTATCTCACTATAAACTATAAAATTCAACTACAAATGGAAAATTATGATAAATTCATTATGGGTTATTCTTATATGGTTTCCAAAAGGGGGTAACAATTACACAATATTCATATCCACGAAAAAAATTCATGGTCAATATTTACTTATTCTCCATAGGGGATGATTTTCCATAGTGATAATTATTGATCTGTTGAAAGTGTTCCCCAGAGGGGTTTTGTGTCATTACCCTCTTGGTTAATTCATAATACACCACTAGATGAAAAAATTATTTGTATTAATATTTTAATGGATTTACTATCCACTTTTTCAGATACCAGAACCAAATACTACTGGAAAAATACCCTATACCAACGGTTTTAAATTGTTAGTATAGGCCTCCAAACTGTTGGTATATCCTATACCAACGATTTGGAGAACCGTTGGCTTGTAATCCATGGAGATAGGTCTATACATATGGTTTTGAAAAACTATTGGTATAGACCTATACCAATTGTTTTAAAAACCATTGGTATAAGTAATATGAAAAATCTAAACGAACGGTTCCATAAAACCATTGGTATATGTATTTCAAAAAAGAACCATTCTGTGGGTTTTGATCCCAGTACCTCCAGTTTATGATTTAACAACCTAACCACTAACCTTAGATCACTTTTTTGAACATAATTTCAAAAATATATATATGTATTATCATATATATTTTAAATTTTTATTTATTTAATGTTCTCTGTAAGAAGATTCCATAAAACATACATGCAACTATTCCAACACATCTCAAAACTGTTGGTATAGACCTATACCAATGGTTTTGAGAACCATTGGTCTAGATTCTTTAATTTTGGAATCTATACCAATAGTTTTGGACAAACCGTTGGTATAGGGGGGGACCTATATCAATGGTTTGGGGAAAACTGTTGGTATAAGGTCTCTATTATGGACCTATACCAACAGTTTTGCCAAAACCATTGTCATAGGTCCATATAAGTGACTTATACCAATGGTTTTCCCCAAACCGTTAGAATAGGCCCCCCCTATACCAATGGTTTGTCCAAAACCATTGGTATATGTCCAAATTTGTGACCTATACCAACTGTTTTGTCCAAACCGTTGGTATAGGTCCATATAAATTAACTATACCAATGACTTGCCCAAACCTGTTGGTATAGGTCTTATTTCTAGTAGTGAAAGACCCAAAAATATTTTCCTCACAATATCACCATAATTTTATTCCCATTTTGATCTCCTTGATATTCATATTTGAATGTGAAACATTTCCTCTGATGTAGAATTGTACTCTTAACATGTATAAGGAATGATCTATGTTTATCCTCTTCTTTTCTTTATTATCATCATTATTCTAACATAATAAATGTTTTAATAAAATTTATTTTACTTATCAATTTTTTGGAAATTGAGTCAGATTATATCAATATGTTAGATGAGTTAGCTTCTATATGAATGGGTGTGGTTATTCCTTAGATATCTCATCACTATGTATTCATGTTACATGCATGTGTATTATTTAGATTATAATATCATGAGGTATGTGATGGAAACAAATATATTAAATATAAAATGATAAGCTATGTTATATACTCTAGTTAGTGGAGTGGACCCTCTACATATAGTTTGTGGATTTTAGAGATTCATGATGGTTATTCTTCCAAAGGGGGTTACCTTGGATCATTCATGTAATATGTAGGAAGGTGCTTGGAACACGTAATTAATTCTCGTGGGATTAAAATAAACTCTTGTGGGGTAGTTCAGAGCTTTTTCAGTGTTTATAATATCAAGTAGAGGTTATAATGGTTTTAGGCCATGGGAATTGTATAGAAAGTATCACATGGTCTCTTAGAAGGCTTAAACCGAACCATGTTGATGGTAGTGTTTTGTGATATTGAATTGTGGGTTTGGAAAAGTGACATTGATTGAGAATTGTGAACACTAAAGCATGGGACTTTGTGGGTTTCCTTTCCTTATAAGATTGGATAGGTACTTAAGATTTGATGGTGGGGTTGTGACCTATGGTAGGTTGGTGAATAGAAGCATTAATTTTTATTCAATTCCTCGAGTGTGGTGATGCATTTTCTTAGTCTGACTAGTCAATATAGAATGAACCCATTAGGGTGAGAGTTAAATGTGTGTGTTAAATTCTTTCTTCCACATAATAACATTGTTCATAATAGAATTTTAGGGTGTATTTAGAATCTTTTGATGCACCAAAATGTGATTTTGATTACAAGTATCACACTAGTAGTGTGATTAGTGACCAAAAAAATTCCTTGAAAACCCCGTGAGATGTTTTATGGAATAATATAGTAATAATGGGATAGTGCAGATTAGTTTGATCAATAAATGTGGTTGGTAGAAGAATAATATTTGGTATAACTAAGAAGTTGATCACGAATGCCTATTTTTATCCTGAGATCTTGGAGATCATCATGGATTAACACTTAGTTTTAGGTTTTATATAAAATGATCATGTTTATGAGTTGTGGATATGTGTTACCCTATACTATAGTGATATGTATAGATCTTCAACTATCCAGGATCTCTAATATGCTACATCTTCAATGATTGTACATGTATCGTAACCCTGCGAATACTTATAATGATGTTTAAGTGGAATAAGACCTAGAGATTGGGGTGTAGAATCACACAGTATATGTGATCATTTCTGTAGTGTTCTGGGAGAATTATATGAATGGATATATGATACCCAAATTCATTACTATATGGTTTTAGAGGTGATCTACCTTTACCATGATATATTTCTTGATGATATGTTTTGGTGATGATGAGGACGTTTATGATGGGGTTTTGAAATAAACCTTAGAATTATGGTGGGGAGATTACAAAACATAGGTTCTTATCATTCTCATGTAATATAAGGATCTTTAAAATTAAATCATTCATTATAATATAGTCATCAATATATAGGATGAAATAATAGTCACTTCTAGATGAATAATTCCTTATATAATTACATTAATCAAAATGATTTGACTCCGATGGTTTTTTAGATTGAATATTTATACTTTTATGGACATATTACATCATCCCAAAGATTTTAAAATGCCTTATAATGAATTTAACACCGTTTTTTATTTATAATAAAATATCAAACTAATTTTACCTTACGGTCATTCTCATGATAATTTAGATAAGATGGCCAATTATTTTATTCCAGGGTTTTTGTATCATTTTCTATAAAATAGAATTAATTTTATGTATTTAGAATTTAAAATATATTACCTCAAGTTATCTCAAATAAATGAAAACCATTCATTATTTTTGAATAAAAATTGTTCATATATTCTTCTTGATTATGAATTCATTTCAATTAGTTTTGATTTTTTCAAAAACTTTACTCTTGTGTAGGGTAGATTGAGCTTGGATAATTAATAGCATGCAATTTAAATTGTAAAAAAATAAAATTGGTTATAACAGAGATAAAAATGTAAACATGTGAATAAAATATTTTCTAAATTTTATAATATTTCATTTAATCATCAATCAATACTCGGAAAATAATTTAATGAAAATAATAAACTTCAAAATAAATTTTCTCAAAACCAAATAAAAATGAATAAATAATGATATTGGTTATTATAGTATAATAAAAATTATAAATAAAAAACATATAAATGAATCCTTGATAAAATATATTATTTAGTTTAAAATATAATTTAATAATGAAATGATGGTATTAGATATAGTCAATATCTTTCAAAATAAGAAACAAAGATATAAAAAAAATTATGCAAACCAACTATAAAGTGGAATAAATAAGTTATTCAAATAAAATTGTTATTTTATACATTTTTAATTGATAAAATACTAATTTTAAGTAAATTTCATTTTCCATTGTTCATTTTTTACCTAATAGGACACAACATACTCTTAACCAATGTATATATAAAGTATTAGCTGAGAAGGTCGTATACCAATAACATCGTCCATAATTATTCAAAAAAAAAAACAAATAAAAGTGAATAAAATATATATAAAATACAATAATAAATTTTTATATGTTAAATTGAAATGAAAAAGAATATAAAAATATATATCATACAAATAGACTGAAAAAATAAATAAAGCAATAAAAATCTAGAAATGGAAATTTGAAATGATTATCTTTATCACATAAGCTATATAAGATGTATAACAAATCCCATGTGTTAGGTTATATTGTTTCACTTATTTTATAAACTTTTAGTGTTAGTCTTTTGGAATATTGGGTCTATAAATGATAATAGGAAAAAGGAAAGAAGGTTTGGAGAAGAAATGAAGGGTTATGGTTCTTGGATGACATCGAGTACTAAGTGGAACGGTAATGGGAAACTGGTGGTATCTGTTGGGCTACATATAATTTTATTAGAATAACCAAGTACTCAATGGAGTTTATGGAGTACTTGGTAGCCTCTAAGAGTATTTTTTTAAAATAATGGAAATTTATTAACTTTTAACACAAAATTTTAACCCTAAAAATGATTCTTCAAAAGGTTTGGGTAATTTTCCATCTATAAACCATTTAAGATATCTCTTAATAAAATTCCCATTTCACATTTGATTAATATCTAATATTTTCCAGAGATGATGCATTAGTGTTTCATCAACCTTTACTTCTGTGAGTTCTAGGTCGGGACAACACTCCACTTTTTAATTTATAAAAAACTCAAACTGTCTTGTGGAATTCGTAATTTATGTCATTTTATTTGTCTTGATTTTAATGTTTTAATTTTATTATTATTCCCTTGTGGGTTAGTGAGTGATTTTTTTAATGAAAGGTATCCTAAACTTCTACATACACTATATCTATATTTTATGGAATAACGTTAAACAATATTTTTCTATAATATGTGTTGAGTAACCTCTCTTGGGTTTGATTGGATACCTGCTCCAAGAACAATATTTTGGAACAACATTAGAAATTATTTTCTCCCCTTTAATACTCTAGTATTATTACAATTTAAATGATAATATTTACATGGCTTTGAGGAATCCATAAAAAAATATTGATTCATTATTTTTTTCCAAATGTAATTATTTGGAATGTTTTAATTGTAAACTATATATTTTCACCCTAACTTGTTAAAATGTTTTATAAGTTTCACATTACGATAAATTATTAATATATTAAGGTAATGTAGATCATCCATTTATTTGTTAATATGTTTATTTGACTTCAACATTCAACTTGTTAATATATTGATTTAGCATAGATTAGATTTTTTATTATTGATTTGTGGATTATTCCTTGTCTTTATCTATTAAATTGGTTGTTTTGATATATTTATATATATTGTACATTCCTTGAATCTATACTCTTTATAGGGTAAATATTTTTATATTTTATGGAAAACATTAAATTTTCAAGTCCCAAGATGGCCATTCATAGGGAAAAATTATTATACATATGATGTTTATTTTTGGATGTTGTATAAACTATGTTATAAGTCTATGATGAGATGAAAATGATTGGAAATAGATAATCAAGATACCAAATATATATATATAAATAAATATATATATATAATGGGGGAATAAGTATGAGGGAAAACTCCTTATTATATTATGATACCAAGAGTGGAGGTTTATTGAGAATTATTATACCCTGTATATAGGTTCTATATAAACTTATTTTTTAATGAATTGTATTCCCATATTGTGAAGGTTTAATGATATGGATTTTAAAAATAACACAAAGGAGGTATTTTTGTAATTATAATGTGTATTTTCTATAAAAAAATACAAATACATTTATTCCTTAGTTATTCAATACGATTTTTTATGAATTTACCATGCCTAAATTATATTACACTACTACATATGTCATATATGACATTTCCTTGGTTAGTTTTACTATGCTACATAGATGATGTATTCACTAAATATAACTTCCCTATTTTTCTATTGTATAATTTATTATACTCTTTCATATAATAGATTCCATAATATATTGGTAGGTTTTGGGTTGTGACCTCATATTATGCATGATGAAATCCCACCTTATGATAATCTTTTTAAGATGTCTATAGATTATATATTGTATGATATTCGAAAATAGAAGTAATCAGAGCTATGGATTTCAAAAAAAAAATAGCAAGTATTTTAGTGGGATTGTTTTGGGACATTTTATGGATGATATGGATTTAAATATTATAGACTTCCCTAATCCATTTCACATAAATTATAATGTATATAAGATCTCCCAGGACACCTTTATTGTGTCATTTGATCCCACCTGGTTCATGTATATGTCTGTTACATCAAGTTGTGTATTATTGTTCATTACAATTCGTTTTTATTATTATATTGTATGGATTTAAATTTCATAATGAATTTATACACACACAGAGAAAAAAAAAATGAAAATATGTATATTTAGAGTGTACATGTACACTTGTGGATATGAGTTATATTTTATTTATAATTATATATTGTTCACAAATGATATATAGATATTTTAATTGGATTTTATATAATATTAATTTTATATAAACTATATAACATTATTCTCAATCATCAGTTATTTATCCCTTAGTATTTTCATCACACTGTAGTGATTGGGATGTGTTCCTGAGGTGTCGTGGTGACTCATGTCAGAAACTATTATGGTATCTAAATCTAAGATGTTACAAAATGGTATTGAAGACCATATTAGTCTATTTGGTTTTGTAATTGATATTATCTAATTTATGATATCCCAAAATCCAAAAATTAACCCATAATTATGCTTGATATGTATAATAATGGAGGAATATTGAGGTACTATGGGTAGTTTGGATTTTAAATTACCTTATAATTTAGAAAATTCAATTCATTTGAGTCACATACATCATGATTAGCTATTACTAGGAAAAAAGGTAAGATGAAATAAAACATTTTAACTTTTCTTATGATATATTCCATTATTAGAATCATTTATAATCTATTTCAACTAAAATAATAATAATAAATAAATAGTTTTTATCATATTCACCTATTATTGATGATTATGTCGATATAATTGTTTAATTTGTTAATTGGAATTAGAAATATATTATATATATTATTAGTTATCTATTTTATATAAAATTTTAGAAATATTTCTATAATTACTTTTAAATTATTACTCAAATAATGAAAATAAATTGTGAAGTACCCAAAGAAATTTTGAAGAAGGTTTTACATATTATCAACAATGAATAAGAAGAATCAGAAGGTGACCTAGAATGTTTTCATGTAATCTTGGTCTTTCCTAATTTTATTTTAAGGTGATTAGATGATTTTAAGTGGTTTATAGATGAATTTTGGAATTTTTTAATGGAGACTAAAAATATCACGACCCGTACCAGTGGGGCCCGCGCCATGACAGCCCGAGACCGCCTCCAATGGGAAAGGGGCTGGTGACTAGCACTGAGTAGGCATATTACTAACTTGAGAGGAATTTCCTAAATACCTAAACACACACACATCTCCAAGCCCAAAAATTCTGAAATGTAATAAAAACCACTAAGGAACAAAATGAATGCATACAACTACACCCAACCAACCGAGAACGACATGAAGTAAAGTATTGAAAGTAAACTCAGCCAAAAGACAAGCCCACCAAAAATAAGAGTCTGAAAACTAAAATGCCCAACCTATTAAAAAAAGATGTACTGGAACTGCTGCATGTAGTCGTAGGAACCCCTCGAGCTATAAGGAACTCAGAAAGCTAGGTCCTGTTATGGTATTCTCTGGACTCTGTCAAAAGGCTGATCATTTGCACAATACACGATACATGCGGGCAAAGCCCATGCAGGGGTGAGTATAACAATACCCAGTAGAGGAACCCAAAAAACACAAAGAAATACACAAAGGAAAGTTACAATCATCTCTACACAGTATATTTATACTGAACAAATAATAGGATAATATAATCCAGATATACTAAAAATTCAGACCCGTAGTCTAGGGACAAGTCATACAACCACATACCCCTCCACTAGGTATTCTGTTTAAAGATTCCACAAAGAAATCATCTGGGAGAACTCACTACATGAGTCGAATGGATTTGATGATGTATGCCAGAGAAGTACTATTCACAGGGAAAAGTCACGAGAGATAGATACACTCATTCCAGGAGAACACACTCCTGAGTGAGGAAAGATCTTGATACACAGACGAGGATCACTTCTAGGGCCTTGGAGGATACCGCAACTCATCTAGATTCACCAGATATGTAGGGGATCGATTCCTTATATGGATAGTCATGTCGATACATAACTCTACCTAGGGTCAAGAATGGATATAGGATCACGCTCCAGGACTCTCAAAGGGATACCTGACTCTATCTCAAAAAGTCCTGTTGAAGGGATCATACTATAGAAAAAGGAAAAGATACCAGACCTTCAGGGGAATGAAAAAAATGGGCACTAACCCAAATTAAACAAGTCAAAGATAGCGTGGAAAAGAAGATTAAAGAATGTAATGAGAAGTACACGACGGGTAGAAGAGTCACACACCGTGCCTTCTGGCCCTGGGAACTGCCTGGGTACAATGGCCCATGTCATAAGGCTGGTCGCGTAGAAGAACGTACACATGGTGTGTAAGAGAGCGAAATGCTATGTTCCTCTATTCAGGTAGGACTCTGTGTACGCTGGCCATGTGACCGTTCATGGCTTCAACCCATGTGTTACAACTTGTGTATCAGGTACACGGGGTAACCTAGGCAGTCAGCCTGGTCTGGCCGTGTGGTGGAGTACACAGCCGTTTACACCACCTAGTGTTCATGTATCCCCTGGATAAATGATGAGTCCCCTATAAGGACCCACATGCCGTGTTCTATGGAGAACACGCTATATCATCGCTTAACGCACCAGAGAACCCTAACCGCCACTTCACTGGGCCTACACACCATGTTCTTCGGGATATACACTATGTGTTCTGGAAAATTCCAGAATCACATACCTCTGCCATCCCAACTCATGTGGAGATTAGTTCTTATATTAGACCGTCAGTTTGCCACAAATATTGAAGATTAAGGTCGTCCCTATGTCCCGAAGTAATCTCCTTTTCTTTTGGGCTTCCGATCGGCCCCCAAAACGCGTATCGATCCACCCGCATGAAGAACGCTCGAAGAACGGACTCCCTTGATTTGATCCAATTTGTCATTCACTATTATCGTTGCACCTCTATTGAGTCGTCGTGATGTCAGGTCTCTAATTTCAAATCGTCATTCTGCGAAATGAATGCACAATGATCCATTATCTATAGCCTTGCGAAGAACATGAAGAACATGAAGAAAAGAGGGAGAAAAATTGAATAACAAAAGTGGAACGAACCTTTCTGTCGTTTGTCATGGCGTTAATCTAATCCCATTAGAAGGTTCTCAAAGGGAGTAAATTAAAATCATAAAACATGGAATAAAAATCTCCCTGGAACGAACCCAAAGAATCCCTACTTTAAAAAACACGATGCATGAATCAACCATTTTGGGGGTTGATCCGTGTTCATCATTAAATTCAAAGTACGGGGATGAAAAACAACTTTAAAAGATAACCCCTACCTTAAGGAGGGATAGATCGTTGGTGAAGGGATTACACTGCCATCATCATTGAGATCCTCTCTAATGTTATAGGAATTCACCAGAGTTTCTCACAATCATATCCCAATGACCAACATTCAATTAACCCATTAAAAGGAGGAAAATCATTTCTATGTCCTATTGCGTGGAATCATTAATTAGTCAGCATTGCTGTTTTTGATTCATTATGGCATGGTATTAATTATTGAAACATTTTCTCCATTGTTAATCTATAAAAGTTGTTTCCAAATAAAATAAAATAAAATTAACCTTTCAAATTATTTTAGTTTATTTGATTTTACTAAAAAAATATGAAAATTATCTTTTTCCCTCAACTCGCGCCAATCAAGGTTTGGCATGTTCTTAGGTAAATTTATCATCCCAGACAAAAATCTACCCTTATAATTTTATTCCAGGAATCCATTTGGAAACTTTAAAAACTGCGCACACCAGCCAACTTACTTAGCCAAATAAGTCCAAAACGCCATTTTGGGCTCCTCGGGCCTCGAAATGATCTGTTTTCTCCGTACTTGGTATCGTAATAATTCCATATAATATTTAAAAATAATACATAGGAAATACAAGACATTACATTCACCCCACCTTGGGGATTTTCTTCCTTGAAAATCCAAAACAAAGGCTACTAAAAAAGATATGGTTACTTGATATAGATCTGAGCCTCCTGATCCCACATGCTATCCTAAAGATTCTCGTGCTGCCACCGGACACACACCAAGGGAATCAATAGCCCATAGAGGATCCTCTCCTTCTGATCCTCAATCTCTACTGGGTACTCTACAAAGTTCGGTCCATCCTCAATGTCTAGATTTCCCTAGTCGATTACTTGTGATGGATCATGCACGTACCTCCTCAACTACGACACATTGAAGACATCATGTACCCGATGCAACTGTGGCGGTAGAGCTAGGTAGTACACCACCTCACCAACTCTGCACAGTATCTGGAAAGGTCTAATGAATCTCAAAGATAGATTTCCACCTCGACCAAATCTACACAACCATCTTCTAGGTGAGACTCCAAGAAAGTGGTGGAGTCCCTCCTTGAACTCCAGAAGTCTCCATCGTCTTTCAACATAAGACTTCTGCCGGCTTTGTGTAGTCTTCATCTGCTCTTTTATGATATAAACCTTCTCAGTGGTAGCTCGCACCAACTCGAGACCCATGAGTGCTAACACTTTGGGGTTGGTCCAGAAATGTGGTGACTGGTAGGGTCTCCCATATAAATCCTTGAACGGTACCATACCAATGGTGGAGTGGTAGATATTATTATATAAAATCTCCACTAGTGGTAGGTGGTCCTTCCAAATACGACCAAATTCCAAGATACGGGACCACAAAATATCCTCTAGAACCTGAATGGTTCTCTCTATTTGACCATCGCCCTGGGGATGGAACACTATGCTCAAGCATAGCTGAGTCCCAAAAGACTCCTAAAATCCCTTCCGAGTCAGGATGTGAAGCGGGAATCTCAATTTGAGACTATTGTCGAAGGGACTCCATGAAGATGAACTATCTCCTGCACGTAAGGGCGTCCCAAGCTCTCTACGAAACTCTGCTATTTAATAGTTAAGAAGTGGGGTGACATGGTGAGTCGGTCAACAATAACCCAAATGAAATTTTTCCCCTTGGACGTTCTTGGTATGCCCGTTATGAAGTCCATTAATATTCCAACCCACTTCCACTCTGGAACTTCCATAGGGTGAGCTAATCCCGCTAGAACCTGGTGCTCAGCCTTCACCTGTTGGCATGTAAGGAATAGAGAAATGAACTCTGCTACTGCCTTATTCTTGCCTAACCAACAGAACTATCATCTGAGATCCTAGTAAATATTCTCCACCCAAGATGTACCACCAAGGTGGATGTATGAAACTCTCTCAGGACCTCATCCCACATTTCCACTGGAACATCAGTGTGTCCTCTTAAAATGAGTACATGATCCCCACCTTGAGAATATCCATTAGGAGCATGTCCTGTGGATAATTGAGCACGTAAGGCCTCACAATTCATATTCTAAAGCTATGCCTCCCTGACTCTCTATAAGAGTGGAGGGGTGAAAACTATCGAAAGAAGGTAAGATGCATCCTATCTGTCCTTGAAGGATAACTATAACAAGGAAAACTATTTTTTCGCCTCACTCAGTAGCTGTGAGCTCGATCTCTTTTTAAGAGCATCTTCCACCTAGTTCCCCTTCCCAGGAGTATAGATGGTCTATAAATCATAGTTCGGGAGGAACTATAGGAAATGATTCTATCTCAGATTATGATCCTTCTGTGGGAAGATGTACTTGAGGCTCTAATGGTTAGAGTAGATGATGAACCACTCGCCTATAAGGCAGTTTTTCCACATCTTCAACACAAAGCCTACCCATTTCAACTCGAGATCATAGGTCGCAGAGTTCTGTTCATGTGGCCTAAGATGGCGTGAAACATAAGCATTCACTCCCTATCTCTACATTTGGACACATCCAAGACCAGTCCCTGATGTGTCACATAAAACTATGTATTCAACACCCTCCTCTAGTAATCTCAGGATAGGGGAAATTGTCAAACTCTACCTCAACTGCTCAAAAGCCTACTTGAACTTCTTCTTCCACATGAAGGGTTGCCCTTTCCTGGTCAAGGCTGTCATTAGTGCTGATATTCGAGAGAAATAAGAAAAATGAATCTCTAGTAATATCCTGCCAACCCAAGGAAGCTCTGTACGTCCGTCAGACTCTGAGGTGTATCTCATTCTAACACTGACACCACTTTGGTTGGGTCCATAACTAATACTTCTTCTAAAATGACATATCCCAGAAGGTGGACCTCCCAAATCTAGAACTGAAACTTTGATAGATTCCCATAAAGTTGGTGCTATAATATTATATCCAGAACCATCCACAAGTGTCTCACATTCTCCTCCACTCATGCAGAGAATAAAAGGATGTTGTCGATGAAGACTAATATGAACCAGTCCAAGTGTGGCTGGAATATCTGGTTCATATGCTCCATGAACACTGTGGGGGAATTTGTTACACCAAAATTCATCACCAAGTACTCATTGTGACCATAGCAGTATCTGAAAGTTGTCTTCAGTATATCCTTGTCCTGTACTCGTAACTAGTGGTAACCTCATTGAAGGTCAACCTTTGAGAACCAGTGTGTCCCTCTCAGTTGTTCAAATAGGTTGTTGATCCTCAGTAGTGGATACTTGTTCTTCACCATCACCTGGTTTAGGCTCCAGAAATCCATTCACAACCTTAAACTCCCATCTGCCTTTATAGCAAACAAAACTGGGGCTGCCCAGGGTGAAATGCTAGGTCTCACAAAACCCTTGCTTTGAATATCCTCTAACTGCACCCTCAGCTCGTGGAGCTCTGCAAGAGCCATCCGATATGATAATTAAAAAATTGGTGTTGTCCTAGGGTGTAAGTTGATGCAGAAGTCGATTTCCCAGTGGAGAGGTAGTACTGTAAGATCTTTGGGAAAGACATACTCGTACTCTGCCACTAATACTAGGAAATGGAAGATCACAACATCTATTCCTCTGAAGGTAAGTCTATCAAAATCATGAGTGATAAGATCTAACCTTTTATGAATGAGACCATCCTATGCTGCCTGAGTTTCCCTTTCACCAAAAAAGGAAAACCTCATCCCATCGCTGTGGACACACCACACTCTTTGCCTAAAGTAGTGAATCTGGGCATGGAATGAGTATAAACAATCCATACCAAGAATCTTGTCGTAAGGCCTTGATGCTTCCACCAAGAGGTTATAACTAAAAATCTCACCTCCAAGGTTAATTTGACACTGTATGCAAAGGTGGGTGACCATCGAGTCTCATCATGTAGGTGTCTCTAAGCGTAAGGATCAAGTCAATGACTCTACCGAAATCTCAAGGTTTCGCACAAGACATGTGGCGAGGAAGGAATGACTGGAAACTATGTATATAAGCATGAAATCGACGGTAGAGAAGACACAGATCGTACCTCGGATCATCCCCAGAGTCCCTGGGTTGTACGCCTTGACTGCATGTAGCTTTCCCCGCCCATGTCCCCCAGCTACATGAGCTTGGTGCGGACCTATTGGGGTGGTGGTGGAAGTAGATCGATGCATCTTCCACCACCTAAATCTCTCCTTGATGCTCTGTCACGTCCACCACCTATAGGGTCCATCTGCTCCAATATCCGCCTCTTCCTTGGTGGTCTATCCACAACCTCCCTCTCTGCAGATTAATGGGTCATAAAATCTCTAGCGAGATACCCCCTACCATATCATGAGTAGCATCACCTCTCCCTAGACCGACTGGATCCATCTTGAGAGCCGTGAACTACAAAACTCTTGTACTGGGTCCTCTTGTGACGTATTTCGCATCCTGATCATTGTGTCCGACACCAGCTCCCTACTGCCGAGGTCTCTGCACCTATCTGCCTACTGCTGACTGCTGTCAGCTGTCCCTGCTCCGCTAAGAAGCTCTCAATCACCAAGGCCCTCTCGAGCACTCCTGCATAAGTTGGAATTAAAAGAGGCATGACACTAGCTTATATGTCCCATTTTAGACCATGCTCGAAGGTTCGAGCTCTGATGTACTGATCCATGACCATATCCATTAAGTACATGGAAATTTTGATGAACCATGATGAATAGTTATCCACCATGAAACTACCCTTCTAGAGCTGAAGAAGCTGCTGGATACACACTTCTCTCAGCGTAACTAGTGAGAACTCCTCCCTAAAGTGTTTATCAAACTCCTTCCATGAAAAGTTATCCTCGTCGTGAGTCTGTGTGGTCAGACTCCACCATCGTCTCGTCGAACCCTGATGAAGGCTCGCTCCTAGGATCACTATCTGCTCCGCTGGTGTCCTCATGAGATGGAAAACTCTGGTCACTGGCTCATGCCAGTCCTTAGCCACCTCAGGGTCGGGCTCACATTGAAACCTAAGGGGTGTATGTCTCTAGAACTCATAGAGTGTAGAGACCCAAATCTTGACATACATGGACATTACATTACTTTTGAAGAATACTAAATACATAACAAAAACAGACACACAAGGACCGTAATAGTTTAATGTCTTTGGAAACTCAGAAGGTAATCTTCTACTCGTGGTGAAAGATCTTCAACATCTCCCATAAAGATCTTCCCCTTTTGGTTTTATTACCTAAAACTTTTCTTTAAATCCTGGGGATAAGAAAAAATATAAAGGGTGAGCTCAAATTCTCAGTAAGTGTAAGCATGGATAAAATAAAACAAATCATATAAATTTGAACTTAAAAACATGAACATAATGTTTAAACATCGAAATCTCGAGCAATGACATAAAACATGGCAGTACGTAAGGCATAGATCAAAATAGAACATCAATCATGATAAAATAGCTTGTAAATAAAACTTGTAATTGTGGAAAAACATTAATCACATGATATAATTTCCATAGTAGCCAAGGCATTACTTCCAAGGCCATCTTAATAGACAAAGTCCTTTTCTGAATCGAGTTCACTCCTCGTTCCAATCCTATAACACTGAACCATATTAACTTACCGTTCCAGACATGTCTATCTCATGAGATAGAAATCTTTACCAAATGCATTTGAGGGAGATATAGGTCCCAAAGAATAATGAAATCATTCTTACTTGTGCCACAACATAAACATAAATCATTCATCAAAACCCAAAGAATAAAATGGGTTTCATAAACATCATCCCATCATAACATAATCCATACAAAAAAATGGATATAATTTCATCATAGAAAAAATGAAACCATGTAAATCATAGAGAAATTATTCTTGAAACATACACATATGAAATAATTCCATCTTATATGGAAAATGGTTTTGATAAAACACTTGAAATTAATTATTGAAGAAACTGTCCTTTCTTCTTCAAAATCATTTTCTTTTCACAAAATGCCATGCAATTTTAAAAGAAAATGATTTTGTTGAAAATATTCATTAAATATTTTGGAGTAAGCTTCATGAAAATAATGCTTTATAAAACCGTAAAAATCCTTTCATGCCGTATAAGTTAAAAATACCATTCTTCTCATACTTTTGTCAAAAAATTCAAAAAGTACCTCGTAACGTAAACAAAATAAAGATTCCTTACATACCATGTATTAAAACACAAAATGGGTAAAAGGACATTAAAAATATATAAAAAAACTTTTAGAAAACATGAACTTTCATGATTACAATAACCACAACAAATACTTACGAATAAACAATCTCGGATAAGAATGAGATTCGATAGGTTATCCCTTACCTTAGGTCCGATATGCTTTGTACCTATATGAAACTCCTGTATAATGATTTAAATAATTTCAATGAATTATTACAGAATAATATTCATTTTTATGATATCAAATATGGTTCACTTATGACTTTATATTACCCGTTCTTTTGTAAATTTCATGTTAAAGCACTATTTTGGGTAAAATCGTTATATTTATCGTACATGTTTGGACTTGTTGTTCTTGATATTATTACTTATATCCTGATTTATATAATTCCAGAATGTATAACATGATTTATATGTAATATATATTCAGATTATACATATATATATGATAGATTGATAAATGGAATGAAATACACCATTCATGGAGACGGTAGGTCGTACGTACGCATGAACGCTGTTTTCGTTTCCTTATTGAATTGAATGGAATTAAGTATATGACATACATATATATATATATACATAAATACAATGTCATTATTATGTCATATATTTCATTATTACTTATTATATATACTTTATAATCATTTATGAATGGTAAACATGGAGAATGAATCTCATCGCGTCATGGAGACGGTAGTCCGTACGTACGCACGAGCGATGATACCATTCCCATGATCGTGGAATTGTATTGCAGTGTATGTATAATATTTCAGAATCAATATAAAATTACAATAATCATATATAGTTATTTATTTACACCATTATACCCATCCAAGTAAGGTGGTGGTTGAAAATAGATTACACCACGGCGTGTAGACAATATTCCGTATATACGCACGCGCGGTGATTTTGTTTTACGTAGGATGGATAGATGGTGAAATAGGGTTGTTTCATACTTATAATAACATATCAGTATATGAGTGATACTTATGTTATTACTTCATAATGAAACAACTAATGAAGAAGAATTAGAAGAAGAAATAAAGTTCAATGAATCGGTAACAGACATTACCTCTTCTTTGAAGGGCCTCTTCTTAACCTCCTCCTAGGGAACTAAAGATGGTATTTTAAGAAGACCAGGACCTCTAGGATGGTTCTAGGGAAGTGGAGAAGAGAAATTGGCAGGGGTTGGCCGAGATTGAAGGCTCAAAGTGGTGTGTGGAAGATAGGGAGGAGGTTCCCTTTTATAAGGGAGGAGAGGGGAACCTTAAGAAAACATAAAATATTATTTTATTATAAATTCATATTCAGTTTTTAATAGCTTCAAATTGATTTATTTAGAAGCTAAGGTGGGGATGGGGCGCAATAATCTCATAAAATAGAATTTAGACAAGTTTAGGTTTCTATTTTAACCTTATCATTTAGATTTAACTTTAAGTTAAATAATTTTACTTTTACCGTGTCTTCTTGTTTTCTTACACTATAAGGTTAATAAACTTACTATAACAAGAAAAAATAACCCAATGTTTTTTATTATTAATATAGATAACCTTATCTAAGTCATTTGGATGAATAATATATTTTTAGAAATAAAATAACAATTAATAATATAATATTTGTTTTAGAAACTATTTTATTTCAATTTTGACACTATTTGGTAATTGATTTTTGTGAAAATCGTAACAGAATTATTAGTTAAAAAAAGTTGATTAAATCAATAATAACATGTCATATTAACCTAAAAAATTTGTTTAATTCATAAAAAGTCTGAAATTACATTTATTTGGGCATTTATAACATTAATTATGTCAATATTTCATTAATGAGATAATTAATGCATCATCATTGTGTCATAAATAAATTAAATAATTTAATATCTAAAAATTATAAATAAAATACCATTATGTAGGAAATATTTTTATCTTTCTAATTAATATTTATAGTCGAATTTATCTTATGTATTACCCTATATTAAAAATGTTTTAGTTATTAAACTTTGATTTTAACTATTTTAACTATTCTTTAAATAAAATAATATTAAATGTCCTAATCTAATCCAAGTGGGCCTAAATAGTCATATTTTATTCCTAAGGTTGTTTCTGGTCTAATTACACTTATCCAATAGAATTAGGACATGTCTTAGGGCAATAATAATATCAATTTTACCCTTAATTACCCTATTTACTTTTAACCGTGGTAAATAAAAGTGAAAAGTTGCTATTCACCAAAAATTATTTTCATCTTATTGAACCACATTTTAGTCCTTGATATTAACCGTGTCTCTCAGATTTTCAAAATTCCACTCATAGAAGTGGTGAAATTAAGTTTTATGCGAATTTCCAAATTCTCATAGGAGGTGGGTAAAAGACGGTGAAAAGTTCAATAAGATTTTTATATATCTAAAATTATTATAAAATGACTCCAATAAATTAAATTGAACTTATATAAGTATTATGTATCAATTTTGAGCTAAAATAAATTTAAATAAAATAAATAATTATTTAAATAAAAAGTCGGTTTTTGAATAGTAACCAAGTGTTTTCACTATTCATCAAAAATTGAAAGTTTTCAGAAAAATACAAAAAATTCACCCTAGGATAATTTCGATATTACGAATCCTAAAATGAAGTCCATTTTGGAAGATAAAATTTATAAAATTTAAAAAAGTGGGTATTACTATTCATAAAAACTAGTTTATATAACATATCGTTGTTTAGCGAAACTCGGTATTGCATACAACACACGCTATCATGGAAGGTCATGATTGCGTGTAATGCAAGACAAGTCAGGGATGTGTGATATAAAAGATCCTTTTGGTGTAGCTTACAACACAAGAAATTAATGAAACTAAAAATAATATTTTTCATAAAATTTCGGGGTGTTACATTCTACCTTCCTTAAAATGAATTTCGCCCTCGAAATTCATCGGGGTTATAAATGGTTTACTACTCGAAAGTTTCTTTAATAGAAACCCACATCGTAAAAAGGAATACCAAAAATTTACTTTAAAAACTATAGTTTGAAACGTAAAGGTTACCAAAATTAACTAATCACTGGGTTTCCACATAGGAGAACATATGTGAAAATATGGATATGGAAGAGAAATCTAACCGTCATGTTATGATGGGGAGTGGTAGAGAACATGGCTATGAAAAATCCAGCAATCAAAAAGCCATAAATTTGTGATGATCTAGGGTTCCATCTGATTCATCGGATATAAGGGCACTAGGACAACATTTTTGGTTTTCAAAATCATTTCCCTAAAGTTTAAGATTTTGAATTAGAAGAAATACTTACTTTATTTTGGTATAATCTCACCGTTGTTTGTGCCTTGACAATTTTCAATTCATCTCTTTATAAAATGAAGTTGAATTTTTCTTTCGCAAAGTTTTAGCAGACCATGCGATAGAATGATAGGTCATTCTATCTGTCTCAAACATAAGTTAGAAAAAGTTATATACATAATTCCATCTATGGTGAGATTAATCATATATGGTTCCAAAATGGACTTATACTTCATCTATCATCCTAAATAATAAAATAAAACTAGTTTCTACTGACCGGGGACTTCCTGTAGGCCAGTGGTAGGAAATAAAGGCCTGTCACACTTCGGTTTTGGGTTCAATTCCCACAGCCTTTTCCGACGTGACGGGTTGTCTCCCGTTCTGCAGGTTTTCCTTTTTTTTTTCTAAAAATACAATATTATAACTTTCCATCAATAATATTGAAAGGGTTCTAGACTTAAAAAATACTAGCTTACGTCCAACATAATCCATTCCAATCTTTTGGATTTACCAAAATACTACTGTCCATTATCATATTATAGTGAAAATGATTACCAGAGAGTTCATATAACAAGCATGTTAATACCATCGTTGATCCCCATATATCATAAGATATGTCTTGTTGGTCATATTACAAACATTTGAAGGCCTTAATCATGTATTCTCTTGAAAATGAATACCCATTGAACCTTAGTGAAAACATGAGTGCTGTCAAAAGTTAACTCTTTCCACATACCAAAATCCCAAAAATTCTATATACTCAAACCATGATATCACTTTGTCCTTATATAATTCATGATCTCATTAATACTATCAAACATTTCATTATCTCTTCATCACTTCTTTATGCGCATATTAGGTGCTTTCCAAAAATAACTGAATAACCTTTCACGGTTACCGGTACCATAAAATTATTGAAAACCACAATAGACCAATACATAAATATTGCAATATTCCACGATACTATATACAACATTATTTTGGAATCCCATTACATAAACACTTAATCATTCCACCACATTGTTGTCATATTCAACATTGCCAATAGTGATTTCATGTGACTTCCCTTTTTTCCTTTTCCTTAAGTGGTTGCTCATGTCAATCATCATTAACCCTTGGATTAGGGCATTGATTAGCATAATGCCCCATTTCATTTCACTTGAAGCATTGAAGTGTTGGTGGTGCAGTCTCTGCAGTATTTTCTTTATTCACATCATTATCAACCCTTTTTTCCATTACTTTAACACTCAGCTGCTCGATGACCTTCTTTTCCACACATAAAACATTTTCTAGTCCCTTTAAGACAATCTCCACCATGCTTCTTTCCACACTTTTAGCATAAGGAAACATTCATCTTCTTTTCACCATTATTCTGAGATTTCTCCTTGAACTCCATCTTTCGTTTCTTTTAAAAACCATGAGATAGATATGTAAAACCAACTTCCATTTCTACCTTGATAGCACAACACAAGATTTCTTCATAGCTACTGAAGTCTCTTATAGTTAATGCCCATCGAAGACTTGGTTTTAAGAAACTAAAGAATCGATCAACTTTACTTTCAGGTTGGATGATAAATCCAGTTGCATACCTTGCAAGCCTTGTAAAATTCGCTTCGTATATCAAAACAAATTCATCATCCTTCTTCTTTAGTTCAAGTAACTCCTTCTCCATGTTTGTTCTATGAATACGAGGGATGTACATATTTAAAAAAAAGTTCTTGAACTCGTCCCATTCCATGGACTCAATTTCATCTCTTGGCCTCGTATTCTTGATAAGATTCCACCATTGATCAACTTCACCTTCCAAACGATATACTTCTAAGATGACTTTATCATGTTCCTAACATTAAAGAACTGAAAATATCTTTTCAGTGGTACTGATCCATTGTTCAGAAACAAGTGTATCAGAAGACCCACTGAAAGAAGGTGGACGTTGCCTCATGAAGGACTCAATAGAATATTGTTCCCTTCTCTGCTCATTTGGAAGTCCAGAATGATTCATATCTTGTGTAAGTATAGAAATAAGATTTTTCACTCCATCTCCCATAACATTGGTTTGTTCAGGAGGAAAATCATTGCACTGTCCATTACATTGATCAAATAGGTTCCTTCGGGTTCCAACCATCGTCTAAAACGGAAAAAGAATAGTGTGAGAGGCAAAAATCATGCTAGGGAAAACAACATAATAAAGGGGGAGTACCTTCAATATCTAACATCTTAGGTTTAATTCCAAGATAGTTACTGTAATTCTAGGATTATAACCTATACTTATACTTAAACTTAGGGACATCCCAAGACATATATTATAAATATATCAAGGGATCTCATTAATGTTTTCGCATCCTAGTTTCCAAAGGTTAACTAAACCTTTCCTCTGATACCATGTGTAGAGACCCGAATCTTGACGTACATGGACATTAAATTACTTTTGAGGAAAAATTAATACATAACAAAAATAGACGCACAAGGACCGTAATAGTTTAGTGTCTTTAGAAACTGGGAACATAATATTCTAATCGTGGTAAAAGATCTTCAATATCTCCCATAAAGATTTTCCCCTTTTGGTTTTCTTACCTAAAACCTTTCTTTAAATCCTGGGGAAAAGAAAACATATAATGGGTGCGCTCAAATTATCAGTAAGGGTAAGCATGGATAATATAAAACAAATCATATACATTTTAACTTAAAAACATGAACATAATGTTTAAACATCGAAATCTTGAGCAATGACATAAAACATGGCAGTATGTAAGGCATATATCAAAATAGAATTTCAATCATGATAAAATAGATTGTAAATAAAACTTTTAATTGTGGGAAAACATTAAGCACATGATATGATTTCCATAGTAGCCAAGGCATTGCTTCCAAGACTATCTTAGTGGACAAAGTCTCTTTCTGAATCGAGTTCAATCCTCGTTCCAATCCTGTAACACTGAACCAGATTAACTTACCGTTCCAGCTATGTCTATCTCATGAGATATAAATCTTTACCCAATGCATTGGAGGGAGATAAAGGTCCCACCCATCTCATAATGAAATCATTCTTACTTGTGCCACAACATAAACATAAATCATTCATCATAACCCAAAGAATGAAATGGGTTTCATAAACATCATCCCTTCATAACATAATCCATACAAAAAAATAGATATCATTTCATCATAGAAAAAGTGAAACCATGTAAATCATATAGAAATTATACTTGAACCATACACATATGAAATAATGCCATCTTATATGGAAAATGGTTTTGATAAAACAGTTGAAATGAATTCTTGAGGAGAATATCCTTTCTTCTTCAAAATAATTTTCTTTTCAAAAAATTCCATAAAATTTTAAAATAAAAGGATTTTCTTGAAAATATTCATGAAATATTTTGGAGTAAGCTTCATGAAAATAAGGCTTTATAAAACCGTAAAAATTCATTCATGCCGTATAAGTTAAAAATAACATTGTTCTCGTACTATTGTCGGAAAAGTCAAAAAGTTCCTCATAACGTAAAAAAAGAAAGATTACTTACATACTATGTAGTAAATAACAAAATGGGTAAAAAGGACATTAAACATAAATAAAAACACTTTTAGAAAACATGGACTTGGATGATAACAATAACCCCAGCAAATAGATGCGAATAAACAATCTTAGATAAGAACGAGACTGGAAAGGTTATCCCTTACTTTAGGTCCGATATGCTCCGTACGTATCTGAACCTCCTGTATAATGATTTAAATAATGTCATTGACTTATTACAGAATCATATTCATTGTTATAATATCATATATTGTTCACTTATGACTTTATATTACCCGTTCTTTTGAAAATTCCATGTTAAATCAGCGTTTTGGGTAAAATCGTTTTATTTATCGTACATGTTTGGAATTGTTGTTCTTGATATTATTAATTATATCCTGATTTAATTAATTGCAGAATGTAAAACATGATTTATATGTAATATATATTCATCATATACATATATATATGATAGATCGATAAATGGAAGGAAATACACCGTTCATGGAGACGGTAGGCCGTACGTACGCATGAATGCTGTTTTCATTTCATCATTGAATTGAATGGAATTAACTAGATGACATACATATATATATATACATAAATCCAGTATCATTATTATGTCATATATTTCATGATTACATATTATATATACTTTATAATCATTCATGAATGGTTAACATGGAGAATGAATCTCATCACGTCGTGGAGACGGTAGTTCGTACGTACGCACCAGCTATGATACAATTCCCATGATCGTGGAATTATATTTAAGTGTATGTATAATATTTCAGAATCAATATCACATTAAAATAATCATATATAGTTATTTATGTACACCATTATACCCATACAAGTAAGGTGGTGGTTGAAAACAGATTACACCATGGCGTGGAGACGGTATTGCGTACGTACGCACGCGTGGTGATTTCGTTTTCCGTAGGATGGATAATTGGTGAAATAGAGTTGTTTCATACTTATAATAACATATCAGTATATGAGTTATACTGATATTATGACCTCATAATGAAACAACTAAAGAAGAATATGTAGAAGAAGAAATAAAGTTGAAAGAATCAGTAACGGACATTACCTCTTCCTTGAAGCGCCACTTCTTAACCTCCTATTAGGGGACTAAATATGGTCTTTGAATAAGACCAGGACCTCTAGGATGTTTCTATGGAAGTGGAGAAGAGAAATTGTCAGGTTTTGTCCGAGCTTGAAGGCTCAAAGTGGTTTTTGGAAGAGAGAGAGGAGGTTCCCTTTTATAAGGGAGGAGAGGGGCACCTTAGGAAAACATAAAATATTATTTTATTATAAAGTCATATTCGGTTTTTAATAGCTCCAAATTTATTTATTTCTAAGATAAGGTGGGTATGAGTCGAAATCCTCTCATCAAATAGAATTTAGACAAGTTTAGGTTTCTATTTTAACCTTATCATTTAGATTTAACTTTAATTTAAATAATTTTACTTTTACCATGTCTTCTTGTTTTCTTACACTATAAGGTTAATAAAGTTACTATAACAAGATAAACGAATCCCAAGTTTTTTATTATTAATATATATAACCTTATATAAGTCATTTGGCCTAACCTTAGATTTTTAGGAATAAAATAACAATTAATAATATAATATTTGTTTTAAAAACTATTTTAAGTCAATTTTGACACTATTTGGTAATTTATTTTTGTGAAAATAATAAAAGAATTATTAGTTCTAAAAAGTTAATTAAATCAATAAAAACATGTCATATTAACCTATAAAATTAGTGGAATTAATAAAAAGTATCAAATTAAATTTATTTTTGTATTTATAACATCAATTATGTCAATATTTCATTAATGAGACAATTACTTCATCATCATTGTGTCATAAATAAATTAAATTATTTAATGTCTAAAAATTTTAAATAAAATAAAATTATGTAGGAAATATTTTTATCTTTCTAATGAATACTTATAGTCGAATTTATCTTATGTATAACACTATATTAAAAATGTTTTAGTTATTAAACTTTGATTTTAACTATTTTAACTATTCTTTAAATAAAATAATATTAAATGTCCTAATATAATTCAAGTGGGACTAAATGGTCATATGTTATTCCTAAGGTTGTTTTTGGTCAAACTACACTTATCCAATAGAATTAGTAAATGTGTTAGGGTTATAATAATATCATTTTTACCCTTAATTACCCTATTTACTTTTAACCGTGGTAAATAAAAGTAAAAGTTACAATTCACCAAAAATTATTTTCTTCTCATTGAACCACATTTTAGTCCTTGATATTAACCGTGTCTTTCTGAATTTCGAAATTCCACTCATAGAAGCGGTAAAATTATGTTTTATGTGAATTTCCAAATTCTCCTAGGAGGTGGGTAAAAGACGGTGAAAAGTTCAATAAGTTATATATATATATAAAATTATTATAAAATGACTTCAATGAATTAAATTGAACTTATATAGGTATTATGTATCAATTTTCACCTAAAATAAATTTAAATAAAATAAAAAATTATTTAAATAAAAAGTCGGTTTTTGAATAGTAACCGAGTGTTTTCACTATTCATCAAAAATTGAATGTTTTTAGAAAAATACCAAAAATTCACCCTAGGATAATTTCGATATTCCGAATCCAAACATTAATTCCATTTCGAAAGATAAAATTTATAAAATTTCAAAAAGTGGGTATTACTATTCATAACAGCTAGTTTATATAACATATTGTTGTTTAGAGAAACTCGGTATTGCATACAACACACGCTATCTTGGAAGGTCGTGATTGCGTGTAATGAAAGACAAGTTAGGGATGTGTGTTGTTCAAGCTCCTTTTGGTGTAGCATACAACACAAGACATTAATGAAATTAAAAAGAATATTTTTCATAAAATCTCGGGCTGTTACATAGAGCATGCTCAACCTGTGCCCCTCTTCATTCGGAACTGTAGGTACCACAGGCTGCTCCACTTTTGGTGGTATAATAGGTGCGCCAACTAGAGGAAATTCTTGGGTACTAGTCATTGTATCGAATCCTCGTCACAGAGGGTGTCATCCTCGTGATTGTGCTGCTAAATCTTAGAGAGTATGCATCGCGATGGCATCCTGTAAGGAACAAGATGTACCATGATCAAGAGTATATCTGAATAGCTGAAAAAAGGACATGGAAGACACAACCCATTCCTATATGATGTATGTACCAATCTCTTATTTTATCATAACTAGTGTTTTCATGTACAGAGTCGAAAAGTAGGTTATTAAAGTCCTAATGTATGGATACGTCGGCCACCCGCACCGACACTGGAGTCTATAGCCTGAAAGCCGAGATCAAAACACTTAACACTATTCCCCCATACCAATATCACAGAATCTTATTCATAAGGTATAAATGACCACCTCTGATACCACTCAGTCATGACCCATCCTAGTGGGGATCGCTGCGCGATTCCCTATGCCCGCCTCCAATAGGCTTGGGGATGGTGACTAGTACCGAGTAGGAATATTACTAACATGTGAGGCATTGCCTAAGTACCTGTACACATGCACACATCTCCAAGCCCGAAAATGTTGAAATGTAAGAAAAGACACTAAGGAAAAAAAATGCATGCATACAACTACACCAAACAAACCGAGTACGACAGGAAGTAATGTATTGAATGTAAGGTCGACCAGAATACAAGCCCACAAAAAACAGGAGTCTGAAAACATCAAAGCCCAACCTATAAGCACAAAGAGGTACTGGAACTACTGTTTGTAGCTATAGGAACACCTTGGATTGTAAGGAACTCAGAATGCTCAGTCCTGTCCTGGTCTTCCATGGACTCTGTCAAAAGGCTGATCGTCTGCACAAGACATGATACATGTGGGAAAAGCCCGTGCATGGGTGAGTATAAAAATACTCAGTAGAGGACCCTGAAAATCAAAAAGAAATATAAAAAGGAAAGTTACATTCATCTCTACACAATATATTTCTACTGCACATATAAAAATAGAATACAATCTAGATATACTAAAACCCATACCCATAGTCTAGGGACAAGTCCCACAACCACATACCCCTCTGCTAGAAATTCAGTTTGAAGATTCCATGAAGCACTCGTCCGGGAGAACTCACTACTTGAGTCTCATGGATCTGATGACGTCTGTATGATAAGTACTGTCCGTAGGGAAATGTTACGAGAGATAGATACACTCATTTTAAGATAACACACTCTTGAGTGGGGAAAGATCTCAATACACAGATGAGGATCACTACCAGGGCCTTGGAGGATACTGTGACCCATTCGGATTCACAAACTAAGTAGAGGATCGATGCCCTGTAGGGATATTCACATCGATACCAAACTCTTCCTAGGGTTAATAATAGATAGAGGATCTCGCTCTGGGTCTCTCAGAGGGATGCATGACTCTATCTCAAAAAGTCCTGCTGAATGGATCATACTTATGAAAAAGTAAATGATACCTGACCTTTAGGGGAACACGAAAAAGGGGAACTAACCCCAATAAAACATGTCCAAGATACATTTGAAAAGAAGATATAGCCATGTATTGAGAAGTACATGACATGTAGAAGTGTCACACACCGTATCTTCTGACCCCGGGTGCTTCCCATTTACAACGGCCCATGTAGTAAGGCTGGTTGTGTAGAAGAATGTATACATGTTGTGTAAGAGAGTGACACGCCAGGTTCTTCTATTCAGGGAGGACTACATGTATGCTAGCCATGTTCTCATACATGTATTCAACCCTCGTGTTACAACTCTTTTATCCGGTACATGAGGTAACCCAGGCAGTTGGCCTGGTCTGGTCATACGGTGGAGAACACAACAGTGTACTCCACCCCCTGTCCATGTATCCCCTAGATACATACCGAGTCCCAGGTAAGGACCTATATGCTATGTTATTTGGAGAAAATTCCATGTCATTGCTTCACTTACCGTGAAACCCTAGTTTCCACTTCGTTGGTCCTGTACACCGTGTTCTTTGGGATACATGCTGTGTGTTCTAGAAAATTCCAGAATCGATAACCTCCACCGTCGCACCTTGGGTGGAGCTCCAATATTCTATTCGGCCATCCGCTTACCAAGTAAGTTGAAGATTAAGGTCACCCATATGATCCAAAGTTGTCTCCTTTGTTTTTGGGCCTCCAATCGGCATCAAAAACACGTATCAATCCACTCGTGCGAAGAACAATCGAAGAACGGTCCCCCCGATCTAAGCTAATTATTCATACGCCATTGTCGTCACACCTCAATTGATTCGTCACAATGTTAGGTCTCTATTTTTGGATCATTTCATTGTGATACCGACACACAATAATCTTTTGTTCATCACTCAGTGAAGAACATGAAGAACACAAAGAAAGGAGGGAAAAAAATCCTATAACAAAAGAGGAGAGAACCTCACCTTCGTTCGTCATGGTGTTTATCCAATCATGTTAAAAGTTTTTAAATGGGATTAAACTAAAATCATAAAATATGGAATAAAAATAACCCTGGAATGACCCCAATGATTCCCTCCAGCAAAGACGATGATGCACAGATCAACCAGTTCATGGGTTGATTCGCGTTTGTCATTAAATTCAAAGGACGGGGAAGAAAAACAACTTTAAAATATAAACCCTACCTCAAGGTGGTATTGATCATCGATGAAGGTATTGTTCTATCATCGTTTTCAATATCCTCACTAAAGTTATAAAAATTCACCAGAGTTTCACACAATCCTCTGCCAACGACCAACATTCGATTAACCCATTAAAAGGAGGAAACACGTTTCTGTGTCCTATTGCGCGATGACATTAATGAGTTAGCATTGCTCTTTCTAAGTCATTGGTGCGTGGAATTAATTATCAAAATATTTTCTCCATCGTTAAGGTACAACAGATGATTCAAAATAAAATAAAATAAAATAAACCTTTCAAATTATTATTTTTATTTGATTTTATTAGAAAAATCCAGATATTAACATTTTCCCTCGACTCGCGCCGATTGAGATTAGGCATGTTCTTAGGTAAAGTCATCATCTCGTACACAAAGGTTCCCTCATATTTTTATTCCGGGAATCTGTTTGGAAACTGACACAACTGCGCACACCTTCCAACTTACCTAGCTAAAGAAGATCAAACCACCATTTCGGGCTCATCGGGCCTCAGAAATACATGTCGTCTCTGTGATTGGTCTCATAATAATTTCATATAATATATAAAAATAATAAATAGAAAATCTATGGCATTACAAAAAAATGAATATGATTTGTGGATTTAGTATCATTTCAAGAATTTCTTATGGCACATGTAAGTTTATAAAAAAATTCATAATTTTCCCTTTTTCAGTCACATAAGAAATTTTTGAGGACTTTATAAAGATTTTAGTTTTTATAATAATCGTATAATTACTATTAATTCTTCTTTAATTTCATAAATTATTCAAAGTATATGATTTTTTTGAATATTTTTTTAGTATTATGATTTTATAATAATTTTCTTGAGACCAAGTAATAGTTTTTTCTGAGGTCATATTACAATATTATAGAACATTTACATGTCTTTATCTAGGAATTTTAAATTCTTACATAGTCTTATGATAAATCTGTTGATGATTAAAAAAATGGAAAAGGAAAAAAAGATAATTTCTTCCTTGTATGATTAATAATAATATTGTAAGAGTCCAACTATTTGGAAAATTATTGACGTTGTAATTTCAGAAGATAATTTTGGAACATAAATATGATCTTTATTAGGTATACATAAAGACTTAAAATATCATATCTTTATAGTGAAGATACAATTCAATATTAGAATTCTGGAAAATTGAATGAGAAGAGCCTTTACTGATATTTGTGTTTATTTAAAATAATTATATTCTAAAATTCATTATCACAGTAATGTTGAATTATTTTTTATAATCTATTTACCTATGGATTATGATTTCAGAAAACATGGAAAAACATGATAAAAATATATAGAAAAAATAGTAATGTAACTTTGTGAATATAAAAGAAAAAATGAGTAATCTTATGGAAAATATAAAAGATGATATTTCAAAAAACCACTAAAAACTATATTAAAGATATGGAAAGAAGAAAATATTGAAATGTTATTCCCTTTATTCAAAAAACTATGTTGAGGAAATAGATCCTTTTTCATATCATCTGCAGGATTTCTATTGAGTGGGAAGAAGACTGAGGTGTGTATACATGCTCTTATAAAAATTTTATGATTCTAAAATATTAATGTGGATAAGAGACATGATTGAATCATTTTTCATTATATTGGTAGTTGAAGACTAATCCAGAGGAAGAAAATCTTATTCAAAAATTCAGAGACATTCATAAATTCACTAATGATAATTTAATCATTGAAGAGAATAATAACTTTCTAAATATTGATGGTTCAATTATATAAAATTCCTATATGGTTATTATCTATAAATAATGAAGGATATGTTCTTATAGTATATTTTATTACAATAGAATTCCATATAAGAGTCAATGAATAACACTTCCCCTATCTTTTTATCACATGAAAATTATTGTTATAATCTATGTCTTATAGCTTGATCCAAACTTATAATGGGGGAAGTAATCACATTTGGACTAACTCCTATAAAATATTGTTGTTCTTTGAATTTTAATATCTCAATTACATACTGATGATAGAGAGATTGAACAAGAGAGGATCATGAATATAAAAAATCACAGGGGTTAATTTCTAAAGATAAATGTAGAAATACAATTAACCCCTATATTAATGTTACATTGACTGCTATGGTCACATAAAGTGCTATCAAAGCTAATATGGTTCCCTCTGAGGTCTTACACAAATAATTTGGGAAATATATATAATATTAATTTTTTCAATAGTAGAGGTTGTCTAATATTTTATGGGAAGAACATTCCTTACAACAGACCAATGTAGTTAAACACATAACTTCACTTGAATTGACCCACCACAAGGCTTGAATCGCATTCTGAATTTCCAAGGGCTGGTGATAAGAACCTGGGTATCATTTGAGAGATGGTTGGATTATTTAAACATCAAAAGAAACATGATATAAAAATAGAGAAACCAAGTAACATTTTAGATAATAAGAATATATCACATAGAAAAATGAAAAGAATAAAAGTACACTTCCAGTATTTGAATAAAAAAATCTCAAAGAACATTAAGAAAACCATCGACAATATAGAACATAAATAAATATATTGATACATCTCTACATGAACATATGTCATCACTATTACACCCCATAAGTAGTAAGCACAATATAGGAGAGTCGTCCTCTACATGACGCGCTTCGATAAGTGTAATTCATGTATACATTTTAGAGTATTTTAATGTATTGATTTGTGTATTTTAATGAAAAATATTTTCAGTATTGGAATGTATTGAGTTATTCTATGTTTTTTAGTAGGATACAACAAACAATTGAAGGAAAAACAAAGATAGGAGAATAATGGAGAAAAAGGAAATTTCACGCCATCATGTAACGTCAATACATGACATAGAGTATCAATTCATGACATGATGAACACCAGGAGGCCATGTCGTGAAATTCCAAGTTGTGAATCTATTACACATCGTGAGCTACAATTACATGACATGAAATGAGTCCAGAGTCAAAGTCTCCGAATGTTACTCACATAGAACGAAAAATCATGGAACCAACTTTTAATCAGTATTACATGATATATAATTAGATTACACATCGTGTAATGGTCTGGGAAGATCTCATCGAAAGACTATAAATTGATGGCATGTCTTCAGTTGTAGGAGATACCGATTCAGCCAGAGATGTAATCTTGGAGAGAAGTTATTGTACCCAATCTGATTCCTTTTTTTTATTTTCCCTATTTTCCATTTTATCCCTCCCTCTTATTCACTCATCACTCGAATGATGGGGTAAACCCACCATGTACTAGGGTGATGTAAATATATGGGGAATTTTGTGTTGGATTTCAATATATTAATTATTACAGTATTTGGTTTGTGCAAATTATTATTCATCTTCTAATCCCTTAATTTTTATTTTATTTGGACCATTTATAATTTAATTAAAATGAACATTAAAATTTTACAACTGATAACGTTAAAGAAGGCATGACCATTTCCAACTTTAGAGGAAATCAGTTTTAAAAATATTATCAAGACAAACTTGACTCAGCAAAATCCTAAATTACCAAACCTAGGGAAATTGAAATTATTGTGTTAAGGAAGAGATATGATGATCATTATAACTTTCTTATCTCAACTCTGACACCAATAATTAATTAATCAACATATATTCTGAAATCCAATTGCACCTGATCCATGATATTACAACACCCTGGAATGCTTTTCAAATCTATCACAAAATAATCATTCAATCTACTACATTTTAATTTTTATTTCTTCAAATCCAATCAAATGAGTATTATATAACATTTTTTTTTCAGTTTAACAAAGTTAAATATTTTGAAATTCAAATTAAACTAAATTCATCCTCTCTTTGGGTTAGATCCATACTTTTATTAAACTACATTTCAATTAGTCAAGTAATACAGTTCTAGTTTTATAAATATTATTTTCATAGTACCGTAGGGAACTAACGATGCCCCATGGGGATATCACTCCCCCATTTATCCTTTTCCTGCAAAACCATGGTTATAAATTCCTCAAGAAAAACATTGGATGTGAACAAAAATTCCCTATATGATTCCACTGAAAATCTATATAATGTCTAACAACACACATCCATTAGTTCTTATATTGAAAATATTTTAAAAAAACATTGAAATAAATAATTTTTATACTTATAAATTTTCATTTGGTTTTATTTTACAAACCATTCCATCCCATTCAAAATAATTCTACAATAAATAAAATAGTGCAATATGATATTTTATATTTTCAATGGCATAATAAAATAAATAAATAATTTTCAAGGGTAAATTAATATTACATGGACAAGTGGGAATATAAGAATATCCAAGGATAATTAAACTAATGTCATGTTAAAGAAATTATGTGGGAAAAAAATACAAAAGGTTTTACATAACAAAACTTTTAAGACTTGAAAAGAAACCCTGACCATCATACATGACTCCTATAATCTAGGAACCTAGACCACTAAAGAAGGGTACTTTTATTCCACATGAAATCAAGATCATCTCCCCTAGTTATTACTAACTACAATAGGGATAACCTTTTCCTAGTTTTTTCCTATACCCCAATGTCTCTAAAGTGTGCTATTACAACATCATTATATTTATGGAAATACAAATCAATGTTCAATAACAATTTACATGAATAATCCAATGACATCTTCCACATACATTTTTATAAAGAATTATCCATTTAAAATAAGCTCACACATAATTATAAAACATTTTTATAGACATGCACAACACTTTTCATCTTGATTTTTTTAAATCATATTTGGGTAAATTAAACAAACATATAACATGTATCAAGCAGTTTCTAGGAAAAATGTACTTCTTGAAAACATAAGTTATCCATAAAAGATCAATTAAATTTTCAATAATCAACTTAATACCCAAAATGAAATAATGAGTTAAATAACAATAGGAATTCAAGGTTTAGTCTATAGTATTGAGACAATAACCTCAAAAACAAGGAAAAAAAGATTCATCCATATGATCGGTGATGTTTGATGAATATGTTAGATCCTAGATCACCTATATCCATTTTAAACATATTAAAATACCCTTATCTATAGTAAATCCCCCAATTTAGAATTATAAGAAATCAATTTCATGGATAATGATAAAAAACTATAATAAAAATAGTACTCTAATAAGATTTAGTAGAAAAAATAGCCAAGCCTTCAATCCACACAATGAATCACAAAAGGGGAGGGGATTGTGAAAAAATATAACCAAAGAGTTTCTAAATTCAAGAGAAAAAACATCTGGGTTTAAGAGTTCTTTTAAGGGGGTTTAAAAAACATGTTGGTATAAAAATATACTTTGGACCTTACTAATACACATCCCCAGTGACACTAGTAGAAAGTTAGTGGATATATCTAGTGACATTATTACTGTATAATTGCACTGATGAGCCAATGGGAGTCTATCAACTAGTGATTGGCACCCACAGTCTTGAAGGATTTATTTTAACTAAAACAGATGACCTTGTTCCCTCCACCGTATAATCAGTGACCTCCTATTGCCACAAACTATAGAATTTACTTTTCCAAACCTATGCGTGAACTATAATATGAAATTAAAAAAACATAAAGGGATCCATTTGTAGTTCCACATCCTAGTGTGCGAAAAATATTTAGACCATAATAGTTTTATATTCCCATAATGGAAAATTATCACACAACCAAATATTGATAAGGATATTTTTGGATCATTAAGGACTCACATTAAAATGTATCATCATTGTCCCAACCATCATTTTATCTCAGTTGAACCAAAGGTATTTCCTTCTAAAAAAATGTTATCCCATAAGTACATGATATGAATAGGTCTTTTAACCACTGATGTGCCAAGTTCAATATAAATGTCCTCCCACTCAAGCATGTGGGATGGATTGGGATGATACATCATCAGCTAGGAATTATTTAACACATTATTTATAAACATCAATAATTATGTTGAGATCAAAAAAGTATCCCCCTTTTGAAGTTTCTTCGCATTCTTGAATGGGATGACACAAGAAGGTGTGAACTTACCATGCTTTCCCTAATGTCTATCTCCCAAACAAGGTGAACCTCTTAGAAAAAAAATGATCAAATACCTCAAAGTATAATATACAATTATGATGATAGACATTATATTTTTGAAAACATTGAGAAATCACTAATATATTCAGGATTAATTATAGGATATCCATAATATCCTTATTGATACTCAGTCTAATCTATGATTGTTCTCAAACCACTACCCAACAAAGAGGAAACCTAAAAGGCCTCCAATAAATTTCCATAAACAATTACTTCCTACATAAATCTTGATAACTATTGGTATAAGAAAATATACTAAGGGTATATTTTTCTAAAACATTTTATTAGAGTTAATATCACATGATAATAGCATGTCTTGAAGAATCTGAATGACTTACACAATATGTTTATCCTTTAATATAGGATATGTTGTGCTCAAATTCAACTGAGTATCCATCACTATATATAATACACTCCAACAATGGGATATAAAGACATTTTCTCTATAAAAAATGATTTTTATTGGATCCCCATGAAGTCTAAAAATGTCTTGTACATTCATTTTCCCAAGGATCTATACCTATGTTAACTCCTTTATTGGTAGGAAAGTAACATATTTAGGGATTTAATCAATAATCAGCCATATCCCATCCTTAAAACTAGGCATATTAGTTAGCCCAATCATAATGTACATGGCTATCTCATCCCACTTCCATACTATAATTGGAAATGGTTGTAAAAAACCAACATGTCACTGATGTTTTAGCAAGATTTTATAACATGTGGGGCACCGGGATACAAAACATGAAACAAATCGTCTCATTCCTAACCAATAATGATGATTAATGAAATATTTTTAAATATCTTTAGCTCTTAGAATCATAGATCAACATGGTTGGTTTCTACTATCAAAAAATTCATTCCCCCAGTCTAACTGAACAACCATTCTACGTCAAAATAACAAAACTATATCGGGAGACTGAGACCACTCACCCGAGATCTCACCACCATAAATATTTATTCTAAAACACTTACAAGATACATCCCCAGCCTTTACAAGTATAATTTAATCATCCTAAAGTGATATAGACTGAGCATAATCCTGTAATACAGAGCCACTATATTTTCCTTCATCCATGTGCATCTTAGTTAACAATATCATCAATCCCCACTATTCTATTTATTATTTCAACTATAAGAGTCATTAGTTTCCTACTCAATGTGTTTTTTACCACATTACCTTAACAGAGGGTATATGAAATATCAAAATCAGTATTCTAAAGATACTCTTCCCAATGTGTCTTTCTCTGGTTAATATCCTTATAGGTGAAAAGATACTCCAAACTCTTATGTTTTGAATACACTATAAATAACTCTCCAAATATACTTTATAATTTTATAAAATCCAATATATGGTTTTGTGTTAACCTAAAACTAAAAAAATTAAAATATATAAAAATTAAAATCATCAAAAAATAAATTTATACAAATATAAAACACATTAACTAGATGCAAAAAACCCAGAGCCACCTGATATTCATTAGAAAAACATCATCGTCCCTATCAATCCATCACCATATTCTTTGCATGTTCATCTCATCCACATATTGAGAACAACATTAAAAAGAAAAATATTAAAAATAAAAATTTCAAAAAAACAACATCACACCACATCAATCAATGAACCACCTCACATTGGGCACCATGACCATATCTAGTGAGAACCATCCAACAGTATCCCTTTATATCATCGTAAGACAAAATATCACTATAGAACATATGAGGACCTCAAAATAGAGAAGATCCACTTGACACTGCCTCTCGCACCCATGCACCATTATCAAAAACATCACCATTAGATTCATCAGTGAAAGAAGAAACTTACATTAGATAAGAAGCTCACACATACCATACAAAAACCACCAAAAGAGCTTGAAACCACCCGACCACCAAAACCAGACCAACCCTAACACTTACCAAAACACCTTGTACAGACCAAAAACTTTCTGAAGTAGTAACACATCGACCAAAGTGATGTATTGCATGTTAGGATAGGATGGAAGAGCTATACTGAAGAGAAGTGAATGATCCCACTCCAAAAAACCATAACCAGAGAAACAACACCAAATAATTCTTGAAGTGATAGAGCCGTGCAGAGCGAGCCACCTTCAACACCATCAACAACTCAAATATTGAATCCCAAAACATATTATATACTACCGAATGAGACCAAATGGGAAAGGATCAATGGAATCTAAATCCATAGTAGATATGGAAGTGGTCAGGTGAAAACTACCTGGCATGGAATGTTGTACTTCAATCACCGATGAGATCACAAATGGGGAGAAAAAACCAAACAAACCTGAAAACCCAAAATCCAAACCAATCAAATAAATAGAACCACACTCCACCATCACCATCTGAAACCACATTAAGCACCATAATGTGAGACCAAAAGGGGGTTTATCATGATGGAATTGATGGAAATTGAATAAGATAAGGGATCGAGGGACTTCCAAAAAAGGAAAAAAAATGAGGAAGAACTACCAGAGGTATATATAGGAAATCTGCTAACCAAGAAGAAGAATATGTGATAAGACTTATTTTTTTGAGGGAGGACCATCACCGAAAGAGGATAAACCCTATAATAGGGTGATGGATACATGATATCACTGAAGGACATGGGAGTGTAGATATATTATTTTAATACACCATAAAACACTCATTAAAGTTGTTTTGAAGCTATATAATAAGTACACGAATCACCACCGCCATCTCAAGATCATGAGTGGGGTATTTCTTATTAACAGGGAACTACTAACATGAGACATATACTACCATTGACATACTTAACATCAAAACAAAACCCAAACCCATCCCTGAGGAAATCTATCTTATATTTATATCTAATCATCCAACCCATACCAATGATATGGTCAAATATGTAATGGTCTTGAAATAAGATATTCCACACATTTTCACATTCATAAGTTGAGACTAAACATTCAGAATATTTAAATTCTTTAATTTTTATTCTTTTCTAGTGGAGAGGAGAGTTTCATCAATAAAGGCATACAGTTTGAATGAAATCCCATCAAATCAATACGAATGGATGATATAAAAGAATTAGATGTACTTGTATCAAAAAAAAATAACCTTAGAAGATATTATGAAAACCATACCTCTCATAGTACCTATTCCTCACTCTATCTCCTATAGTTAACAATATGATAGATATGGATGTCTAGCTCAATCCTTCCCCTTCTTTTCCAACTGAGCATCCCCACTAACACGAGGTTGAGATCCCACCCATTTATCCCTATCTAATCTAAATTGAGAACCCTCAATGAAGGTGGATATAAAAATTACTCCCCCGTATTACCTCTATCAGAAACATTAAATATGAAAATATTTACCAAATGTGTGACACAACATGGGTGAAACACAGAAATCATGTTTGAGGTTTCCTCTTTTCCATCACTAGTAATAGACTACTAGAATCTACATTGATGTCCATTGTGGTCCCCATATTCCACATCAACACTAGTAATATTTGTTTCTTTTCTAACATAAAAGAGAAATCTAGATACCTCCCACTATCACTAATTCTCTAAAGAGTCATGTCTTCTATACTATGTCTACCTTATCCACAACTACCTTATCCACAACATCCATATAGTTGTTTTGGAACATTAGAATCATAATAGATGATATATATTTCCTTAATCAAATTTCAAATCCATTATACTTGATATACTAATTTGAAACAAGATCTAGAGACAATTTCACCTAATTAAAAAACCAAGTAGCATAGTCCATGAAAGAACAAAATCCTTTATCTAAAGTTCTAACTCTAATGCCTTCACCACCCGAATTACATCAAGGTATAACAATTGGTTTAATGTTATATTTAATGTAGTATAAGTGATATTTTATAGAACTTTTGTTTCAGGATATATCCACACTCTTTCCCCCTAGTCCTCTGATTATATAAGTAATGAATCAAACCTTGGTGTACTTTATAGTTTTTAGAATGTGAAAAATTAAATTAATGATTTTGATTCACTCCTCAGTATCTTGTAAACCATTATCACTATAAATGATTTTTGGATTATTCATATTAAACTCTAAATAATGATCCATTATTATTTAGTATTCTATATTGAAAACCTATCTCATTAATTGGATCATATGAATGGAAGTTTCTACCATAAATGGATCAACTAGAGGATTCACCTGTGGGAATTTCTTCATTGGATCCTCTATATTAATACAAAGTAATATTCATGGAGGTTCCATAAAATATTGAAAAATAAAATGAAAAACCTTAGAGAATAATTCATTTCCTTAAATATTAAATAAATTCAAATTGATAATTCAAGATGGTTAAAAATTTAAACAATAACACCTGAAAGAAAAAAAATAACCCTGGTAACTCAAGGATTTTCATGATTAAGATTTTTCCAGGTAAACCCACAAACTATCTATTGATACATGAAAGTCCAATATTTTTTCTATAAAACAACTCAAGACACAAGAGTGTGATTAATAAGCATGAGAAAAATATTTTATGCAACATGTGCTCTGATATCAATGTTTAGTATATGTAACTATGTAAACCGATAATTTCACATGAATTGAACCACAATAAGGCTAGAAGTGAATTACTAGTCTCCAAGGGTTGGTGACAAGAACCTTGGTTTACTTTAAAGAATATGGGAATCATTTATCACTCATTATACTTGGGTAATTAATGAAGAAATAGAGTAAAAAAATAGATAACAATAATATATCATATGGATAAATAAGAACTGAAAAAGATCACTTCAAACATTTAGAAAACATGGTCCCAAATAACAACAAGAATAATATCAATAATATGTAATTCAAAATAATCCATTGGTTTTACCCACATAACAATAAATCATCACCATTCCATCCCAAAAATAGGAAAAAATAGAAAAGAGATCATTTCTATTCATGTCTCTATATCATTTACCTCTATCTCTAAAAAACAAGGCTATAGACACATAAAAAAAATCTAGGGTGTTTTTACAAATTCCCGGAAGGATACTACTAAGAATAAATATAATTTCTAACCAAATGAATAAATTAATTATTATTTAAAATATATATTTCTAAAAAAAATCGAAAGAAATAAATTTTCCATTTTTAAAAAATTCCCCCCCTTTAAAAATAATTTTATAATCAATAAAATAGATAAATATAACATTTTATATTATCAATGGAATAAACAAAAAAACCAGTTTTCAAGAATAAATTTATATAACAAAAACACATTAGAAAATAAGAATATAGATAGATCATGGATGTAATTTAATCTCATATAAATAAACTGGTAAATACATGATGCGATGGAACACGCAACCAAGATAATAAGAATCTCAAAGGACCAATAGTTGATATACATACTCATATAGTCTATAATCGTCAGTCATTTAGAAAGGATACCCCCTAGTCACCATGAAATCAAGATAACATCCCCTAGTGATAGATACTTTTTACAAGGATATTCTTTGTATAGTTTTCCTAATACCACAATTATTATTAAGTGTTCTATTACACCGTCATTATGTTAGTGTAAAACCGAAAAAATGTTCATAAACATTTCTTAGGCATAAAGAAAAATCCATAATTCACAATATTTTTTCTATGTTATAATCCATTTCTAATACATACCCACACATTTATAGAAAATTTATATAGTTATCCAAAAAAAATTCATTCTTGAAAAACTATTCATATTTATAGAAAATATTTTAGGAAATTAAACAAACACATAAAATGTATTAATGATTTTCCATGATAACCCCAATTTTGGAAAAATAAGTTATCCCTAAAGTATCAGTGCCATTTTCAGTAGTCAATATCATAACAAAAAATATTGAAATAAAAATAAAACAATATAAGTCATTACAAGGGGTTATATAGTTGGATATATAAAACTACCTTGAAATTGATTGAAAGAAATTTATTCTTTAAGACCAGTAATGGGAGAAGAATAGGACAGATCATAGAGAACATATTTCTAATGAAAACATGGTATATTATCCATGTGTATGCTATATTTTACAATCTAGTCTCATAATAAATCAATTTTAAGGATAAATAGTGAATAAACTAGATTAAAAGGAGAACTCTTATCAGAATTTGACGAACAACGAACCAAGCCTTCAATTTTCACAACAATTAACTAATACCGAGAGAGTGAGATCCAAAAAGTCATAGAGGGAACTCTAAATTCAAGAGAAATTATTTATTTTTTAATATTTAGATTATTGGGGGTTAATAAAATGATTTTGAAAAAGTTATATTTAGGCCATTACTAATTCATGTCCCTAGAAACCAATGAGTCGGTGGCTACAAACAGTGAGCCTATAACATGATGAATCCATCGAATAGCTGTTGGAACTATCAGGCCTGTATTATTTCTCCTAGCTATCACTAGATCACTAATTACCTTTACTAGATATCCGATGACCTCATACCACCACAAAATTACAAATTTCCTTCACCCGACCTATGAGTGACCCAAAAAATAAAAAGATAAAAGCTTAATGGTTACTAGATCTAGTTTGAAATACCAAGGTGTGACATTTATCAATAGAATAATATATTTATACCCTATTTTATATCACAATACCATGAATAATGTGATTATATTATAGTTAGAATTACTCCACTTGAATAGAATTGTCCCATAAAATTTGTGGATTAAAGATATATTTAGTTAGAAGGAAAATCCAAAAATGAAATTATCTCATTAGTGTTTGATTAACTATACACCTATGTTTTGAGACATAAGATTACCAAAGAGATTTAGACAAGATAAGAACTATGTTTGAGGAAACTATCAATGTTAAATATTCCAAAAAAGATAATTTATAGGGAATAGTTTTAAGAAATTAGAATTGATTGGGATGATACCATTGATGACTAATTTACCTTGGTAAATGAGATAATCAATCACAATAGTGGTTTTTGAGAAAATTTTAAAACATTCACTATTTTTAATAAATTACTGAAAACATTCCTTGAATAGATTGTTATGAAGAATATTTTCTTAGTTGTGAAAGTATATTTATCTATTGATGATTATTATAACAAAATCCACAATTATGAAATGAATTAAACAGTTGTGTTCAAGAAAAATACTAAGGAGGATATGAAATTCACAGCCATAAATAGACTTAATACTGGGCAGGTGTATCCTTAATTCCCTAGTTAATTAGATAATAATTAGGTGAATGATTAAGAACAAAATAATATGATGACCATTGTTTATAGAAACATAAAAAAGGAAAAGGGGATGTATAAGGTAAAAATTATACTATAGTTATTAAATTGTGTTTCTATTGTAAATTTTTTACTTATTTCATAATAAGTAAAGTCAATGAAATTAAATTTGATGTGTATGAGGACAGTTCCCATAGAAAGAAACAAGGAATAAGTTCTAAGGAGTCTATGAATTTGGGTGATAATAAGGAAAATGCCTAAAGAATAAAAATGAGATGTATAATTGTTAAGGACGAAGATGAATTATAAACCAATAGTATCCAATGTAATGATTTTTTTTTGTAAAACTATAAAAATTAATGAATCGCATTAAAAAACATAAAGATATCTCAATAGGTGAGTAATAGGTAGAATAAACCCACACTTGACACATTATAAAAAATTATATTAAAGTGCCACTTGAGGAAAATAAAAAAAAAGAAGTAAATGAAATCATCGAAAAAATAGGTTGTGAAATTAAATTGAGACAAAGGTAAATTCCATAACAAGGATAATGATTTTTTCTAGAGGAAATTAAATTCTTAAAGAAATTAATTTTGAGAAAGGACAAATATTAAATGATAATGAGAATACACATAATGAAATATTAGAATAGATAAACCTAGTAGATTTGAGGTGTTTTAATTCTACCAATACCATAGGATAAATGAAAACATAATAATACATGCTTATCATAACAAAGGAAGATTCAAAACCAAGTGATGAGAAGTTTTGTATACAAATGTAGGTAACAACTACACTTGTGACACCCAAAAAGGTTAAATATATTTTATCTATAAATATTGGCTCTAAAAAATATGGAAATAATTGGATGAGAAAAATTATAAAAATATAATCTCCACATATCATAAATTTAAAATCTACATAGAAAGGAAAGATTTAAAAATACCAAACAAGAATGAAGTTATAAATTTATCTTTATATTTTTCTAAGGAATATAAATAGACTCAATAGTTTCAAGGATGAATTATATTTAATGGATATAGCTGGTGATATAGATTATACGGATATAATAATTTTTTGTGTAATAATATTTATCAACCATGGAGTTAGGGAAAAAATAACCATGATTATAGAGGAAGTATGTCTGAGACAAGAAAAGTAGTGAGTTGAAATTTATCATAGTTATAAATAAAAAATATACATGATTATTTAGAGTAATTTTTTGGGATGTGTGACAGTAACAGAACTATGTGAAAGAAGATATGACCCAACTTATAGTAAGAACATAATTGGCTTCTGAAGGAAAGAAGACTTAGAGATATTATATAACAAAAAATTTCCTTATTAGTGACGTGTCTCCCAAAGATAGATATAAAAGAAAAAATGGATTCTAAAAAAAATTCTAAAAAAATAATCAAAGACAACAAAATCATGAATAATATTCTAGAAAATGATGGTGGTGTGGTTACATTTGGGGATGAAATAACATGAAAGATAAAAAGGAATTGGGAAATATAAAATTCAATCTAAAAAACTGAAGTCAAAATATGTTTTGATTCTAGATGAGATCAAACACAACATTGTGTTTTTTATAAAATATTGTGTTGAAGGTAATGATATTATAATTAAAAATGATAATTGGATTATCATGAGGATAAAATTTTGAAATGATATCACTATAACTGAAATAACAATGGTAACATTTTTCAGATTAGTTACTTAATAAATTCTTTCTATTTAAGCTCAAAAGATGAAAAATATTTTGGAATAGAATATTGTGATAACTATTAAAATTAATTTTAATATGTATATCAAGAGAGATATTTTTGGAAACATTAAACATATACAAAGATACGTATTTTATAACTGTGAAACCTTTTAAAATAAAACGTTCATAAATAAGAGATAAAAAAAAGTCAAAGTATATTCTATAAGGACTCTATAATTGATTCACATAGAATTATTTGTGTGAATTAGGAATAAATCCATTTTTTTCTTTAATTCACTAAATTAATATATTAATATACCATAATAAAACATATTTGGTTCATAAAACCAAACAGATCAGGGAAAATTTGTAATGTTTTTCGGAGAAGGTTTGAGGATTAACTAGGGATATATATTGAAAATAATAGATCTAATAAATTTAAGGAGTTAAAAATTAAATAATATGATACCTACTTTCATTTTTTTAAATCATCAGTATTCTACTCTTTTTACAATTATGAAAAATAGAGTATCAAAAAATTAATAACAGAATCTTGGTTGAGATGCAGATAACCATGTTAGAAGAGTATAAAATCTCATTTTTTTTACAAGGGAGAGGTTGTGAAAAAAAAATATGTATATTCCAAACATGTGTATATTGAGAAAAAAATAAAATATAACCACTTATGCGATGTGTTATAAGAAAAAAATTCTGATTACTTTAGAGTTCTTGGTAGCCCCTTCAGAATGAATATCACTATTAAAATACAAGTAATGTTTAATGAGAAGGATCAAGAATATATATTTTTGGGATACATATCAAATAAAAGAGTCTATATATGATAGAATAAGATGTAGTATAAAGTGGTAGAATATTATAATGTAAAAATAATTATGAATAAATCCAATTTTTAAGTTCTAAAATAGTAGTTTTTTAAGAATTCAATGATGATAATGAGAACATTCCTTTGAAAACTAGAAAATATCATGTTAGAAATAAGCCATAGGTAGATATTTTTTAATTTGATTTGACCAAAGATAAAAAAGAGTCTCCTTATTTTGAAAAATATAAGTATCTAGATGTAAATAAGGATATGAATTCAATGAGTATAAAGGGTGATCAGAATACATCATTTTAGATAAGAAGGAGTTTGAGACATGAAGAAAATTTTACACTTATCCATTATATTAATCCATATTCAAAAACTGAGGATAATAAAAAAATTAATTCTTTTATTAATATGTTTCAATATCTATATTAGATATACAAGAATTCTACTTTGGATATTTCTCCAAGATAAAATGGAGAAAATATAATTTAGACCAATAGGGAATTTTGAATCCAGTTGAATGATAAATTGGATATTTCAAGGAATAAGGAATTTTTTTATGAAAATAGTTTCCAATGGTTGAATGATTTGGTCTTTACAATCCATTTTCTCTATTATCCTAGATCAAAGACATACAATTGGGTGTTTCTAGGAGAACCATTCGTAAGATTGAGTTTTAGGAAAGAGGTTGCTGCATAGCCTATACACACTATTTATCTATATAGTTATTTCTAGTTAACCATGTGCTAGGATTGTTGAGGAGAATAATTTACAACACTATTTTTGAATTAATTTTCTAACCATGTAGTCTAGGAAGGTGCCTCGTATAAATTTTTTAAAATTGCAAAATTACCCGCATCACATTGGTCAATTTTATGACCAATATCCTCCCAATCATTTATTAAATATAAATAGGACCTCTGTGAAAATGTAAAGGCATATCCCTTTGATTCCTTGGAGAAACATGATAATTTTGTGTGGATATCATCAAGGTATGTTTGGTTTCCCATCCAAATTATTCTATTTTCCTTAGATTTATTCTTGATATATCTTACTCTTGATATGTTGGAAACAAATTGGGTTGTAATTTTCAGATTTAAGTTTGAAGATAAATAATTGATAATTATTCTTATGTATCATAGTTTTTTAGGACCATATCTCCTTTATTCTAATAACAATTTTTGAATGTGACTTGTTTTCATCTATTCGCATGGAATGTGTCTCTATATAATGACTAAATCCCCTGAATTCCACAAGGTTCCTGTAAAATCAATTTGTTTGAGTTATGGAATTGAATTATTTGAAATCCATGGGGTATATATCACATAATTGTGTCTTTTTCATCATGTGAAATGATTCTAAAGGGGGGGGGGGGGTTTCCATTAATATTAGTTTTACGCACATCATGTTTATGATTAAGTGACTCAAAGATTAATTTTACACTGAAACTGATTTCCAACCATGGAAATAATTATGACTTTGTTGTGAATTTTTTTTATAAAATTGATAGAATTATTTACTTAATGTTTTTAGTAAATATTTCACATTGAGAACCTTGGATAAAATGGGCTATGAACATAGGAAAACCATGTTTGTTGTGAAACCACTAAGGGTATAATTATGATATAGATATATTGAAGTGGGACTTAATATCAGTAGAATTCATGGTATAAGTATCTTTGTGTTCCTTATCATATTTTATTATGTGTTACCTTTTCTTAAAGCACAATTTTTTTATTTACTACATGATGGTATTATTTTATGTATAGTTCCCACATGTTTATCATTTGATTTATGGATGTTTTGAATGTTTATTTCTTTATTTTCACTCATATTTATACTAATTGTAACGACCCAAAGTTTCATTAATGGAAAATACCTCTTGATCTAGTTAAATGTCTCTTTATGTAAAATTTTTATATAAAATGTAAAATTCTTTGGTTATATGTTAAGAATTGTGACTGTTTCTTTTATAGCTGTTGAACAGTGATCACATGATTAGTATAAATATAGGGCTTTAACAAATCCAACTTACTCAGACAAAGGAAGAGATGGCCTCATCCAGTAGAATTTCTCCATATGAAGACGATTTTTCGGAGCTTGGAGAAGAGGTGGCGTCTTTGGGCTTTGCTCTTGACCAAGCCCAAGATGAGCTTCATCATGTCAAGCTCAAACGGGACCGTCTACGGGAAATGTGGAAGTTGATAGAGATTACCACTCGAGCAATGTTATATAAGCCACGCCAAGAGTCTCTCACCATCGCACACCTTACCCTTAGGTCTTATGTGGCTATTTTAAGGGGATATGTAACAAAATTCTAGTAATATGTTCATGTATATTATTATTTTTGTATATAATAAGGAATATACCATCTTTTCATCATTGATACATTGTAAATAGTTTTTAATGTACAAATAGTGCTTTTAGTTATTATTTAATTAAGAAATATAGTTTATTAAATTACAGGAATTTTAAATTAAATAATATTTTAATAAAATATTATTATTATTATTAAATTAATTTTTTTTATATATAAATGATCATATAATTTTATGAATGCAATTATAATTTTTATTAAGGTTTGAAAGCCATTTCTGTGAAAACCCGTGAATTTTCGATAAATGACGGTTTTTATTTTAAAAGTGAAAATTAACATATTTAAAAAATTATTTAGATAAAATAAATGATATTTATGGAATCAGGACATCGAAATTATCCAACGGTGAATTTTTCATAATTTTCTAAGACAATCAAATTTTTGGGTAAAAATTAAATACCGTTTAAATATATAATGTGTTTTATGACATCATAATGACCCGATAGTGATGTAATAAAATACTATAAGCTTTATGTTAGGTCAATATATGTTTTACCATTAAAATAATGTGATTTTGGGTTTGTTTGACTTACTTTGCAAAGCCTTAATGGACCCCTCAAGGCTTATTAAACACCTTGTCTTTTTAAATTGTTTTCCATGGGAGTGTGACTCACCTCCACATAAGAAACCATATTATTTTAAGAAATTAAGAATTTGGAATTATAAAATATCGTTTGCCTCTTCCCTTTTCCAAAAACCATGGGCAAAAACCATGGGATGGTTTGGGGTTTGGATTAATTTAATATAAGGGGTCCCAAACCTAAATAATAAAGAAGTCCCTCACCTTTCCTATATAAACCCGCCCAAGCTCCCACTTTCTCCACACTCAAAGCCTTTGGAGTTCTTCCAACCTCTGACCTAATCTCTCTAGAATCCTCTCAAGGTGCCCCAAGCTCCCAAGAAGCCTCTCTCGGGCCTCTCTCAAGCCTTTGGAAGCACACTTCCAAGTAAGGGTTTTTTATTCCTTTCTCATTTTTTTCCAATTTTCATTAAGTAGTTTTTCCCTTTTAATTTCAATTATGAATTTTGGGGTATAGTTTCACACCTCCCTCATACTTCCCTCTTTATGTTTGAACGATGGGATACCCCTTTCCTTATCATTAAATTCCTCCCATGTACACTCGTTACTATGCCAAAATTTCGAAAGGAACTTCTCTCTCCTCTTTTACATTCAAGCAATACTTTTGTATCATGAATATAAATTCCATTAAAATTTTTTGGGACATTTATCTATATGAACTCTTTACTGTCCATTACATGTAAATATTATAAGGAACCCCTTTCTCTCTCATCAACTATTTTTATGAATTCTTATGTCACGCTGTTACGCTGCCGAAATAACAACGATTTTCTAAGCCAATGCCATTGTGTAGTGAATACCATGCCCACTTCTCAATCAAGGGTATTCACCTTTACGAACATTTACTTATTGATTATAAAGTTTCATGTATGAATTCCACATTCCTTTATCGTGGAAGAAATGATTATGTTTTATGAATCCATGTTTTATGATCCATGTGGCACAATTATGCATGAAATGAAATGTTTAAGAAGGGTGCGCCCTTACAGCACTCCAATGCATTGGGTAAAGTATAGTATCATGATACGTTATGAGAAATGAGTATTGAATCATGAAAATTCAAGTGCAACAAGGGTTTACTCGTGCTTCATGTGCAATGAGGATTTACTCATGCTCCATGTGCAATGAGCCTTGGCTCCTGCTAATTCCATGTTAAGTGTTGTTGCCACATTCCCATGTTATGATTATCATGATTTATCATAATTTTATGTTCATTTTTCTCTTGTTCTCTATTGATATTCCTATTTTCTAACATGTATTTTACTCATCATGTATTCCATGTTTATTCCCTTACTGGGCTATATAGCTCACCCCTTTTCTTATGCATGTCCTCAGGTTATCCCATGGAATACTAAGTTCGAGGGAATGTAGTGGTCATGTAAAGGAAGTTTTCAATAAAATGTTTTACTTCATGTTTTAAGTTATTTTGTAATGATCCTAATCCTAAAATACACTAGACCTTTCGATCATCAATGTTGTATAATGTGAATGGTTTATGTAACAAATCATGTTTAAGTTTGTAATAAAAGCAGGGTTGTCATAGTTGGTATCAGAGGGTAGGTTTAGTTATTTTTGGGATTAGGATTAGAAAACCCTAGTAAATCCTTAGAGAGAAGACTAAGTATAATAAAAACATCCCTAAGTTTTGGTAAGTACTGAGTAAGTGTTTTATCAGACAAATACATCCCTGTCTGGATACCAGCTGGTAGAGGCGGCTCTAGCACAGATGTATCCTAGGGGTAAAACCCGAAAACACTGCTTTGAGCTAGACTCGAACGGGAACAGGTGCATGACAATGGGCCTTTCTGTACTCTTGGTTATGACACTCCAGGGGATATGTTTTGATAAATTCACCAACTTATTATGAACCCTTATAAAGGAAATTAAAAAAAATTCCCCTAAGAATATATCTTAGAAAGTAGATCATGAAAAGCCTAGGTTGAAGATTATAGACTCATGAGTTAAGGAAATAAAAGTTTGTTTTTAATTCATCAACTTTTGTCTTTGGATTACCCTTTATGTGTTACCCCATAACTTTCCTTTTATTCCAGCTAATGGCCGGTAATAGGAGGACTCAGACTAACAACCAGTGCCAAGATCAGGGTGATGACTGTACTAATGAGATTCCCAATCCAATGGTAGTGGGAATCGTGAACTTTGTCATGCTTCTCTCTCAGATAACTCAAGTTTTGAATAGAAACACGAGTCAAGAGGAATGTCCAAACCCCCCTAAGAAGGAACAAGTCACTTTTGAGAGATTCATGAGACAAAGGCCTCCTACTTTTTGTGGGTCATCCGATCCCACGATCACTGAACGATGGATCAACTCCATTGAAAAGATATTCTTCATCGTTCAATGATCTGAACAAGAGAATGTTCTCCTGGCGGCTTATCGTATGGAGGGTGAAGCTGATCAATGGTGGACGTTGATCAAAAATACAAAGCCCGAGGAGGAGATCGAGGCGTTGGAATAGAAGGATTTTCGGATGATATTCTTCGATACATATTTTCCACGCACCCTCAGGCTTAAGATAGAAAGGTACTTCCTTTCCCTCAAGAAAAAATAAGAAGAATCTGATAAAGCGTAAGAGGAAAACTTCACAAGGCTTGCACGATATGCTTCCGGCTTTGTCATTACCCCCGAATTCAAGGTTGACTGCTTCTTTGGTTGGCTGAAGCCTAGCCTGCGGAAAGAATTAGAGATCCATGACTTTGACAACTATGAGGAAATTTCCCGATGTGCCCTCAAGGTCGAAATGGAGATCGGGTAATCACAGGGGTATCATGGGGATAAGAAGCGTAAGGTGGACTTCAATGCTGGTGGTCCGATAAATAAATCCAATGGTGCTAAGAAGATCCAGCACCCCACTTGCCAAAAGTACGGAAAGAAGCACCCTAGAAATTGCCTCAAGGGGATGAGGAAATTCTTTAGGTGTGGAAGAGAAGGGCACCTAGCTGTTAACTATCGACAAGAAAGAACCGTGGCTGCGACAGAGGAGAGGAATGCTCCGTTTGAACTCAACGCGTTGTTCATTGCTACAACTGCAAAGAACCGGGGCATTTTTCAAATCAGTGTCCTAAACCAAGGGTTTTTGGAGGCAACCAACAACCTCCAAGGAAGAAAGGAAGAGCTTTTTCCATCACATTTGCTGAAGTGAACCCCGACAACGAAGTGGTGACAGGTACGCTAGTTATTCATTCAAGAATAGTGAACGTAGTTTTTGATTCAGGTTCTACGTATTCTTTTATATCTCGAAAGTTTAGTAGACCAATCCCAACACCACAAAAAATCATGGAAGTGAAGATATCGATGAGTACGACAAATGGGGTAATCATTGCATCCCATGAATATAAGTCTTCCCTGTTATAATTTGTGGATTGAATTTCCCGGAGAACCACGTCATACTCCCTCTGGTGGAATTTTATGCAATTCTTAGAATGGATTGGATTTCCTTATATAGAGCCAATATAAATTGTCGGGAGAGGGAAATCACACTCCATTTGGAGAATCGACCCCCGATTCTTTACAAGTGTAAGGAGGAAGATGAATCTCTTTTAGCTCCATCATATCAATCATGGATATTACTACCCTATGAGCATGTGTATCTAGGTCAGATTATTGAGTCCAAGGAAGAAACCATCCTTGAAGAAATTCCTATTGTGAGGGAATTTGCTGAAGTGTTTCCTGAGGAACTGCCTGGTATTCCTCCTATAAGAGATGTTTAATTATCAATTGAACTTATACCAAGGGTTCTACCAATATCAATGAATCCATATAGAATGGCTGTCATGGATCTTGAAGAGTTGAAGAAACAACTACAGGAGAATCTAGATAATGTGTTTATACACCCAAGTGCTTCACCATGGGGTGCACCAGTCCTCTTCATCAAAGAAGAAGGATGGGTCAATGCGGCTTTGCATCGATTATCGTGAAATTAAAAAAACCACGATAAAGAACAAGTATCCTCTACCACGGATCGATGACTTGTTCGATCAGCTGCATGGATCACAACACTTCTCCAAGGTAGATTTGCAGTTTGGATATTATCAAGTAAAGGTGAAGAAGGAAGATGACCCCAAGACTGCTTTTCGTACAAGATATGTGAACTAAGAATTCATAGTAATGCCTTTTGAACTCACCAATGCTCCAGAAATATTCATGTAATTAATGAATAGAGTCTTTAGAGATTACCTAGAAAAATTTGTGATAGTCTTTATAGATGATATTCTAATATACTCCAAAACCAAGGAGGATCATGAGGAGAATTTAAGAACTTTACTGGAGACTTTGCGCAAGAAGAAGATCTATTAAAAGTACAACAAGTGTGAGTTCTGGTTGAAGGAAGTCTCATTCTTGGGCCATATCATCACAAGAAATGGGTTATCTATGGATGCCTCTAAAACAGATGCAATTGAGGGATGTCCGAGGCCAACATCGGTAATGAATATCTGTAGCTTCTTGGGGTAAGCTGGATATTATCGACGATTTGTGAGAAATTTCTCATGATTTTCCAACCCTCTTACCAAGATAACTCGAAAGGGAGTAAAGTTTTCATGGAGTGATGAATGCGAAAAAAGCTTCAAGGAGTTGAAAAAGAGGCTTATCACTGCCCGCGTTCTCACTTTACCCACAAGTGGGGAAATTTTTGTGGTATTCAGTGATGCTTTAAAGAAGGGCTTAGGTTGTGTGATGATGAAGAATGATAAAGTGATATCCTATGCCTCAAGGCAGTTGAAAATCCATGAGAGAAACTATGAAATGCATGATCTAGAGTTGGCGGCGGTAATAATTGCCTTGAAAATCTGGCAGAATTATCTATATGGGGAGAAATGTGAGATATATACTGACCATAAGAGACTTAAATATATATTCACATAGAAAGAGCTTAATATGCGCTAGATAATATGGATAGATCTCATCAAGGATTATGACTGTTCAATACATTATCACCCTCAGAAATCGAACAAGGTGGTAGATGCCCTAAGTAGAAAGGACCCAACGATTATATCAATGTTGAGAATTGAGAAGGATCCAATTTTCTTAGACTTGATGAAGATGGACATAGGAATCATAAAGAAGATAAAATCATCAATCCTTTCACAGATGATTGCTCAACTGTCTCTTTTGGAATGGTTAAAGGATGCTCAAAAGAATGATGTGGGAATTCAGGAAAAAGTGGAAGCTATCAAAAAAGGTAAATCCTGGGAGTTTAATGTTAATGAAGAAGGAATTTTGAGATTTGGGAAAAGTCTATGTGTTCCATCATGTATTGAACTGAATAAGGAACTTTTGGATGATGCACATAGTTTAAATTTCTCTATTCACCCAGAGAGCACAAAGATGTATCGAGATCTTCGAGATAACTTTTGGTGGGATAATATGAAAAAGGAGATTGATAAATATACATCAAAGTTCCTAGTGTGCCAGAAAGTGAAGGCAGAGAGGCAGAAGTCTAAGGGGATGATGCAACCATTGCCCATACCATAATATAAATGGGAGAAAATCACCATGGACTTTGTCACCAGACTTCTGAGGACATCCAAAGGAAACAATGCAATCTGGGTTATTGTGGATCATCTTACAAAGACTGCACACTTCATTGCTATTCGGGAGGATTTCTCATTGGATCAACTGACATGGATATATATCAGGGAAGTGGTAAGGCTGTATGGAGTATCACTATCTATTGTGTCTGATTGAGATCCAAGATTCACCTCTATGTTTTGGAAGAATCTTCAACATGATCTGGATACTGAACTGAATTTCAGTATGGCCTATCATCCTCAAACTGATGGAAAATCCAAGCAGACTATCCAAACACCTGAGGACATGTTGAGAGCATACTTAATGGACTTTAAAGGAGGATGGGATCAAAATATTCCTCTGGTTGAGTTCTCTTATAATAATAGTTTCCACTGGAGCATCCAAATGGAACCATATGAAGACCTTTATGGGAAAAGGTGCAGAACACCGGCATGTTGGGATGAGGTCGGTGAACATAAGCTGCTTGGACCAGAAATGGTCGAGGAAATGGTGGAGAAGGTGAAAACCATTCAGCAGAATATCAAGGTAGCCCAGAGTCGACAGAAGTGTTATGCATATAATTGTCGATGAGACCTTGAGATTAAAGCTGGAGACATGGTTTTTCTACGCATATCTCCATGGAAGAAGGTCATGAGGTTTGGAAAGAAAGGGAAGTTAAGGCCAAGGAACATCGGCCCCTTCGAGATTCTTGATCGTGTCGGGGCTGTGGCATATCGACTAGCACTTCCACCTGCCATGACCAAAGTACATGATGTCTTTCATGTATCCATCTTAACGAAGTACATACCAGAACCTTCACATGTACTATCTTCTGAGGTGGTACAGTTCGAGGATGATCTTTATTATGAGGAGAAACCAGTGAAGATCTTAGATCATAGAGAAAATGTTCTATGAAATAAGACAATTCCCCTCGTCAAGGTGTTGTAGAGAAACCACAAGTTTGAAGAAGCGACTTGGGAGTTAGAGGAAATGATGAAGCTGAGTTACCCACATCTGTTTTAGTGTGGGAAAAATAAAATTTCAAGGGCGAAATTTCTTAAGGGCTGAATATTTTAACAATCCAAAGTTTCATTAATGGAAAATCCCTCTTAATCTAGTTAAATGTATATTTATGTAAAATGTTTATATAAAATGTCAACTTCTTTGGTTTTATGTTAAGAATTGTGACCGTTTCTTTTATAGTCATTGAACAGTGATCACATGATGTGTATAAATATAGGGCTTTAACAAATCCAACTTACTCAGACAAAGGAAGCGATGACCTCAGCCAGTAGAATTTCTCCATACAAAGCCCATTTTTCGGAGCTCGAGAAAGAGGTGTCATCTTTGGGCTTTTCTCTTGACCAAGCGCAAGTTGAGCTTCATCATGTTAGCTTGAACGAGACTGTCTACGGGAAAAGTGGAAGTTGAACGAGATTACCACTCAAGCGATGTTATCTGAGCCACTCCAAGAGTCTGTCACCATCGCACACCTTACCCTTAGGTCTTATGTGGCTGTTTTAAGGGGTTATGTAACAAATTGCTAGTAATATGTTCATGTATATTATTTTTTTGTATATAATAATGAATATACCTTCTTTTCATTATTGATACACTGTAAATAGTTTTCAATGTAAAAAATAGTGTTTTTAGTTATTATTTAATTAAGAAATATATTTTATATAAATTAAGGGATTTTTGAAATAAATAATATTTTAATAAAATATTATTATTATTATTAAATTAATTTTATTATATATATAAATGATCATATAGTTTTATGAAGGCCTGAAATCCATTTTTTTCCATTTTCTAAAATCTGGTTTATGGGTTACTAATAACCATTACAATGTTCAAAAACATCACCCAAAAAAGTCACTTTGAGGATAAAGCGATAACCACAGAGTCATGAGGGATACCACAATTCAAGATCGGACCAAATTTGAAATTCAAAACACACAACCCGAGGAGGCCTCGAGCCAAGGGCCACCCGTGACAGCTGAAGTCTTGTTTCCTGCATCCGCAATCATCGCATACAAATCGCCATCATAGAACACAGTCGTCTTCAACCCATCCAACGCCGCCGGAGCCCGTGACCGGAGCAAACGACCCCAAAGATCAATGTTAACTTCACCTCCCATCATCGGAGATGGTGGTCGGAGAAAACAAACCGAAGAAGAACATCCAACCTCATAAAACTTCAATCAACGTCATTTCCACCAAACTCAATCCATCCCTACAATCAACCATCATTGCAAAAACGAACCACGAATAAGAAATCACTGGAACCAAGGGGATGATCCCCAACGCGACCAGCATCTGACGAATCACTACCGCCGGGTCAACGCACGAGTCGTGAAACCAAGAGCACGAATAGAACAAAACCATCCAAAAAATAAACAGATGCAAAGAATAAAAACAAAATCGAACCATCAACAGAAATCCAGGAGGAATCCCACCCACAAACCAGATCGTAGTCCCATCGCCGCCATCCAAACCTCCCGCAGAACCATGCTCAACCACCAGATGCGCTAAAACAAAAAGGCGACCCCAACCGCAACCGCGACAGTAAGACCTCGACCTCTGCTTCATGCTGTGCCATGATGAAACCCTATCCATCAGGGGAGATAGGCGAGAGAAGATGTCACCAGAGTGCGAAGCCAAGAATGTCAAGCCCAAAAGACGCATGGCACCACCGTAGAAGAAGAGACACCACCATGAATAGTCATGCAAGAGGGAAGCTGATCTGATCTGGAACAGGGCAAGGAGGCGGCAGCGAGATAAAACCCTAGTGCTGCGATGCCCCTTACGAGCTCATTCCTTCATTATGAAGGCAATTATAATTTTTTTTAAGGTTTGAAATCCATTTCTGTCAAAACCCGTGAATTTTCGATAAATGACAGTTTTTATTTTAAAAGTGAAAATTAAAATATTTAAAAAATTATTTAGATAAAATAAATGATATTTCTGGAATCAGGATGTCGAAATTATCCAACGGTGAATTTTTCATAAATTTAATGAGACAGTCAAATTTTTGGGTAAAAATTAAATACCGTTTAAATATATAATGTGTTTTATGACATCATAATGACCCAATATTGATGTAATAAAATACTATAAGTTTTATGTTCGGCCGATATATGTTTTACCATTAAAATAATGTGATTTTGGGTTTGTTTTACTTACTTTTTGAAGCATTAATGGACCCCTCAGGACTTATTAAACACCTTGTCTTTTTAAATTGTTTTCCAGGGGAGTGTGACTCACCTCCACATAAGCAACCCTATTATTTTAAGAAATTTGGACTTTGGCCTTATAAAATATTTTTTTTCTCTTCCCTTTTCCAAAAACCATGGGCAAAAACTATGGGATGGTTTGTGGTTTGGATTAATTTAATATAAGGGGCCCCAAACCTAAATAGTAAAGAATTCCCTCACCTTTCCTATATAAACCCACACAAGTTCACACTTCCTCCTCACTCAAATCCTTTAGAGTTCGTCCAACCTCTACCCTACTCTCTATAGAATCCTCTCAAGGTTCCCCAAGCTACCAAGAAGCCTCTCTCAAGCCTCTCTCAAGCCTTTGGAAGCACACTTCCAAGTAAGGGTTTTTTCTTCCTTTCTCATTTTTGTCCAATTTTCTTTAAGTTGTTTTGCCCTTTAAATTTCAATTATTAATGTTGGGGTATGGTTTCTCACCTCTCTCACACTTCCCTCTTTTTTTTTGAATTATGGGATACCCCTTTCCCTCTCATTAAATTCCTCCCATGTACACCCATTACTATGCCGAAATTCCGAAAGGAACTTCTCTCTCCTCTTTTACATTCAAGCTATACTTTTGTACCATGAATCTAAATTCCAATACAATTTTTGATACATGTATATATATGAACTCATTACTTTCCATTACATGTAAATATGATGAGAAACCCCTTTCTCTCTCATCAACCGTTTTTATGAATTCTTATGTCACGTCGTTACGCTGCCGAAATCACAACGATTTTCTAAGCCAATGCCATTGTGTAGTGAATACCATGCCCATTTCTCAATAAAGGGTATTAAACTTTATGCACATTTACTTATTGATTATAAAGTTCCATGTATGAATTCCACATTCTTTTATCGTGGAAAAAATGATTATGTTTTATGAATCCATGTTTTATGATCCATGCGGCACATTTATGAATGAAATGAAATGTTAAGAACGGTGCGCCCTTATAGCGTTTCAATACATTGGGTAAAGTATAGTATAATGATATTTCATGTGAATTGATTATTGAATCATGCTAATTCAAGTTCAATGAGGGTCCACTTGTTCTTCATGTGCAATGAGGATTTACTCATGCTCCATGTGCAATGAGCCTTGGCTCCTGCTAATTCTATGTTAAGTGTTGTTGCCACATTCCCATGTTATGATTATCATGATTTATCATTATTTTATGTTCAGGTTTCTCTTGTGCTCTATTGATATTCCTATTGTCTAACATTTATTTTAATCCTATTGTATTCAATATTTATTCCCTTACTAGGCTTTATAGCTCACCCATTTTATTATGCATGTCCTCAGGTTATCCCATGCAATGCTAAGTACGAGGGAATTTAGTCGTCATGTAAAGTAGGTTTTCAATAAAGATGTTGTACTTCATGTTTTAAGTGGTTATTTAATGATCCTAAGCCCCAAAGACACTAAACCTCTCAATCAACCATGATGTATCAAGTGAATGGTTTATGTAATAAATCATGTTTAAGTTTGTAATAAAAGAAGGGTTGTCATACTAATATTATTTTTTCTTTGAATATAGATTATTTTAATAAGAAACATAAATCATGTTTTATGTAAAATGTTTTGAAAATAAAATATATTTATAAAATTTGTTTTGTTTTCAAGAAGGTACTAATGGTTTCATAGTGATTGACATTTTATAGATTAATGAAGGTATCCTAAAAGGAATTTACTCCACACCCTTCATATAGAATTGGGAATATGAAGATCTGGTTCTTTATGAATTAGTTAAAGGGAAGGGAATCATATATCTCAACAAGTTATATTTCATAATGTTATTTTTATCATGGGTTGGGTTGGGGGTGATGGATGGTCAAATGGAGACATGTTTTTGTTCTTGTTTATATTTTCATCTAGGTTTTTACTTTTTGTATTTTCATTATATTTTTCATAGATGTGTATTTTTCTTCCACATTGTACTCTAATTATTTATCTTTTTTTAGTTACTATTGAGGCTTGTTTAGATATTTATGTTGATTTTTTACCATGTATCGAGTCATCTCAAGTGATGTATCTTGTCGACCAGGTGTGGTTCATTAAAAAACTGTATCCTAGTTAATACCCATCTAAAGGTATAATAAAAATGGTTAGGATTAATTTAGGTTCTATAGTATACAAGAGTTTGGGCCACCAAATTTCGTGTAGTAAGTATGGAAGGGTTCTTGTCTAGCTCACTTCTATGTCTTAACATGTGTTACCTTAGGTGGACATCAATTTTCATCAAGCATTGGAATTTCATTCTATTATTTTGAGTTTATATATATTAAAATATTTCTCTCTATTATTTTTTACTATCATTATTTGAATCCATGGTTGCCTTACATTTTTTTTGTTCAATGGACATAATATGGACTGTTTGAATTATGGTTTTGATTCAGATATTTTCTCTTAAGATAATTAGTTATTTTATTTTTTGTTTATTAGTACATTACTCCTTAATGTTATGTTCAGAATATCAGATAGGAAGTTGAGAGTCACGTTACATAGGTGAATCCACCATTAGACCATTCATTTGTGTAAGTAATTATCCACATAATCTAGACCCTTGGGCAGGTGGATGTTAGAAACTAGTGATGGATATTGATCCATTGCAGAAACTTTTGAAAGAAGAATTATTTTATCATCCATGATGATGAGTCACTCTATGAATATAGAGAGTGGATTGTATGGATTGATAGGATATTCCACTTATTGAAGACTCTATAGGACTCAACTATATGTTTAACCACTTATATGTTTGAAGGAATGTGAAGAAAATGGAGGGTCTCTATAAAGCACGATAAGTTACGTGGAGATCTTATCTGGACTGCATTGAATATTTTTTTAATGATCAGTTTTATCCTAAATAATTTCAGGTGGAAAATACTTAGGTATTTTGATCATTTTGTGAGGGAAGAATTGGTTATGGAGTGTAAGGCCCTAGCCTTATACATTATATAATCTTGAATTAAGTCAAGAATCCACATTGACGATCTTTTCAGGTTTTGTGTTTTAGAGAATTAGGCCATAAATTTTACATTACATCTCAACATTAAAAATTAAAAACTTCTAATCTATCCATTAAAAAAAAATTAAACTCCTTAAATAAAAAAAGAAATATTTTCTTGAAATAAATCTTCTTGAATTATTCCTTTCTATTACCCTTCCTTATATGCTGTGAAAAACATTTCAAAAACATGGGATATTCACAACAAGCTCTATAAGTGATATAAAATAAGCAAGGAAAACAGTAGTCCATAAATACATACAAATCAATGAAACCATACTTTTTAATCATAAAACATAAGTTCTTTAACATACCTAATGAAATCATAAGATTTATGAATAACACATAGAAATCATAAATCAGAAAGGTAACTTGTGCAATCCATAACATACGTAGATTATATCATACACAGCTACATAGGAAGTTACGTTTGGAATACCCATAAGATTATATTAACTAAGTAACTTAGGATAAAATTTAACGTTTACCTTGGTCACTTTACCCAATGAATTATAGAGACATCTCGGGCTCACCTTCCCTTGATTTATCACAGAACAACCCATATACGCAATCAATTCCCAAGAACCATAACATAATCACAACACGTAAAAAAAGCATAAACAAAAGATAAAATTTCCACATTTTAATCACAATATATCATATCCAGATATTGAAATAATAAATTATTTCTCAAAACCATTTACAAAACCAAAATACATAAAAAGGGTATAAGGTATTTATTTTTCTTTTAAAAACATTATGACTTGTTAAAGAAGTAAAATATCAAATAATGTTCGCAGTGGGTGAAATGTCATTGTCACCGTGTATGCAAAAAATAAACATTCCTTTTTGTCATTTAGTAAAATTCTTCATAGAAAAATATTCCATTTGAATTAAATTAAATGTCAAAGGGGTTTATACACCGTATGGAAGAATGTCGTGTATAAATCACAATATTCCTCAATGAAAGAATATTGAGACGAAGACCCTTGCAAAGATCATTTTTTAAATAAAATAGATCGATTATGCGTAATAATTATAATCACACATAAAGAAAGTATAAATACAGGATTAGATATCAAAATTCATTTATCTCACAATCATAGCATGACATAAAAAATAAGTTGAATATCAACCCAAAGAATGGAATTTGGGTTTTAAAAAATTTTGGTAGCCTTACATTATCACTTAAAAATTCATAAAATGAGTTGATGAGATTAAAAAGGGTCTATAATAACATGGAAATAAAATGGAAGGAAATAAATATTGACGAGAGCATATCCCAACATAAGAAAATTGAAATTAATATACATATCATACATAAAGTCTTTAACTAAAAGAGGACGGTGAAAGGTTTCCTTATCTTGAGTCGGACTCGTCATGTATGTTCCTTGTTCTTCATGAATAATAAACTTAAGTTAATTTATACTTGATTCAGAAACTTTTTAAGTATATTATTATTTTTATAATATTTTAAAAGCATTACATAGTAATTTATGTTAATATCAGTTGTTTTTTTATATTTAGTAGTTTTGTAAAAAATGAACGTGTTATAATTACAAATTGTCCATGTGGTCAAAATTCCATTATCTCCAGAATTGTATTCATTATTTAAATAAAATATATTTCTATTATATATGTATTTATATCTTTTATATATTTATTTTTTATTATAGTTCATTACATTTGTAGATAAGAAATGAAATTCATCATTCATGGAGATGGTAAGCCGTTCGTATGCATAAACACAACATTCATTTATTTATCACACTTAATAGAAGTAAAACTAAATGATACATAGGTATATTATATTTCTATTATAATATAATATTTTATATATGTTACATATGTTCAATAACACCATCTCTTATACGTTCCATGTATGGAATGAACGGGTCATATCACTTTGAGAGGGCGGTAGTTCGCATTTCCTCAAATGAAATTATCATATTTACACATTATGAAAAGCATAAACATATGATTTAAATAAAAAACAGAATCATAGAGAAAATATAAATATAATATATATCATATATAAATATAATTCTATCATAATGGACACCGTGAGAGGTGTTATGAAAAAATTGAACAATCATCGTTTTGTGGGGTAGTAGTTCACCGCAAACTTAAACAACATGTTCGTATCCATTATATGGAGGTGTGTGTGATTTTAGGTCAAATAATCAGAATAAAAACATCATATTATATTAAATATACTGGTTTAGTTATAAAATAATTTAATAAATAGAGGGGTTTGTGTAGGAAAAATAAATGAAAGAATCTTGAGAGAAGACATTACCTCAAATCGGGCAACTCCTTTTATTTAAGCTAAAATGCTTTCATGAATTTCCTTATACCCTAGGTAAGGATTATATGAGGAATATAGGGATGTTTCTAGCTTATTTGTCCAGATTTTTTATGATCCAAGTGGATTTATAGGTGTGATTAAATTGGTAGTAGTGATGCCCTTTTATAAGATGGATGAGGGTCACATTAAGAATTTCATGAAAGATTATTTTATTATAAATTGAATTTAGATTATAAAAGGTCTAAAAATCATTTAAATAAAATATAATATTATTAATGTTAGAAATAAGTTCAACCAATTGTTTTTAGAAAATTCAAGGTCTCAAATTTAACTATACCTTTTGGCTTTAACCATTAGTTAACTAATTTAACTCTTACCGTGTCTTCTTATATATTCATACTATATAGATAATATAGTTACTATAAAATTCCAATAGAAACTCAAGTGGAAAATTAATGAAATTTTCATCATTATCTAAGTAATTTGGCTGAAACCAATATTTTTAAGACTAATATATCATTTAATAAAATAGAATTTTTTTAAAAAATGCATCTGTGTCAATTTTTATACTATTCATATCATGAATTTTTTAAAATCGATAAAAACTTGATTAATTAGAAACATTAATAATTTAAATATAACAAGTCATAATCACCCCTAAAATTACTTTAATCCATACATAGTTTTTAAATAAATCTATTTTAATATTTATAATCTCATTTATTGAAATCATTCATTAATATGGTAATCACTATATCGTCATTGTGTCATAAATAAATTTATTTATATGATGTATAAAAATTAAAAATTAAAAATGACGATATATGAAATATATTTATCTTTATAATGACTATTTATTGTATAATATATCACTTATATAAACCCATATAAAAATTGTTTTAATAAAATACACATGTTTAGGTTATATTTTTATTTACTTTAAATTAATTATTATAAAATGTCATTTTCACATCAAAGTGGCTCCATGGGGTCCCAAAATCGTCCCAAGGATTTCCATGGTCATAAATATCTCATAAAATAGGATTATACCACTTTTTAGTGTATTTTAATAATATTATAATATTATTTTTTACCCTTATTTACCAAATTTACCCTTTAACCATGGTAAATAAAATAATTACTGAAGTTACTATTCATAATATATTAAAATAAAAGGTACCTATTTACAAAATTTGGAACTAATGATCTCAAATATGTAATAAGTTCTTAAAAATACAAAACACAGAAGATGCAATAATTAATTTAAAATTAATTCTCGTTGTCAAAACCAGAAAGCGGGTTTTCAAGAAGTAATAACTATCAAAAGATTAACAAGTGTTTCTGTCCAATTTTAATGTAAAATTACATAAAATTAACACATTTGGATTAAAATATAAGACTATAACCCAATTATCATTTAAAACAATTAAAAAGGATAATCTAACTATATAAATTAATTAGATTAAAATGCAGTTTTGAATAAAAATGCAGTTTTTTTCATTATTCATTAAAAAATGAACTTTATCAAAAAAATACCAAAATTTCATCCAAATTAAATATTAATGTCCCAATTTTGAAGAATAATTTTATTATTTCAAATATAACATATAAAAGTGAAACAAATAGATTCAAAAAGGGTTCTCCATGAAAAGACGGTAAAACATCCTTTTTAAAAAAATTAGAGTTTTTCGTGCTAAAATCAGATTTCTTCTTATTTTAAGCCTCAAAAATTTATTGGATAAATTAAGAAACATTTAAAAAAATGTATAATCATAATTTTGTTAGTTATTTTCATTTACTACAATATAATGGTTGTGCATTAACTACCATTTAAAAGAATAATAATATTATATTATTTTTCGGTATAACTCAAAGTTGTGTACAACGTAAGATTTCAAAGAATCCCATTGTTGGGTGTTGAGAAAGCTATTAGAAAAAGTTTATCTCTTAACATAATATTAATATGTTATTCATAAATATAAATAGAAATGAAAAAATTATTATTCTATAATTACCTGGGTCGTTACATCCTTCCCCCTTTTAAAAACTGCATCCTCAAATTTTTAAAATTGGGCTTGGAAACTTCATTGAAAGTCCAACATTGAAAAAAATACTCAATATAACTATCACATTAAAAAAAAGAAAAGTAAAAAGTTCACCCAAGATAACCCATACTAAAATTACATTTATGAAAACATGGATAAGGAAGATAAGGTAACCATAAAGTTCTAATGGAGGGTGATAGAAAACGTGATCAGGAGAAATTTAACCAACAAAAAATCACAAAATTTTAATAGGGTAAATAGTCATTGATATATCAGTAGGAAGAGTAAAATGACAATTTTTTTGTTTTAATTTGTTTTTCATGAAGTTTCAGAATTTATTTATGATATTGACTAAAAAAATAAGGAAATATACTTACTTCTCATACAGAGTTTTATCCTTTAAAAAATTTCTACCACAAACTCATCTTTTCTCCAGACGATAAGTATTAAAGACGACTTGGTCGCACCCGAAGCGATAGAATCAACTTCTATAGAATCACATAAATCAATAAAGATGAAATATATATTTCCCCTATCATTAGACATTAACCAATACCAAAATGGTTAGTACGCGAACAGTTAATCCCCAAAAAGGATAATCCATTATAAAAAAGAAATATTTCTCTTAATCACCAAAATTGAACAAACAATACCCAAAGTTCAATAAAGACCATTCAACACACGATTGTCCTTAAAATTCTTCAAAATTATCCAAACTATGTTTGAATCCCCAAATTCAGAAATATTTGATCACATAGTCTTCCAAAAAATATTAACATTTATCTCTAAATAACATTAGATACTCTTAAAGTATGACACTAAAAAGTAATTAACCTAATCAGATATTCTATATGATAGGTTAATCATTTCAATAAATAACCCAAACCACTATAAGTCTAAAATAAAAACATAGATTCTTCGAAAATAAAATTCCACCATTACTCCTCAAATGAAATCCCCTATTATTCTATTTTCTCTAGTCATATATCGTTTCTAAAAGAGAGAACGTATTCCAAAATACAATTTATCACTGAATCACCAAATCATTTTCCTATACTAAATATATCAATTTTATAAATAATAAGTTCAAAAAATAAACTTATTAATGATCCATAAAATCATTTATCTAAAAAAATTTAGTCATACTAATCAGGGACTTCACATAGTCCAGTGGTAGGTGATAAATCCCAGTCGCACATTGGTTGTGGGTTTGATTGTTAAATCTTTTTCATATGTGGTGGGTTCTTACCCAGTCTTCAAGTTTCCCTTTTCCAAAAAACTATATAATCTAATAACATTCCCAAAAATTATATAAAATCTTTAAAAATGGCCGTAACATGTTTTAACCTCAAAGGTTATTTCGTACCTCACATTTGGCATCCCAAAAACTAATAACCCATAATTGCCTCCAATTATAGGATCATATAAAACATAATGGTTATTTAAAACTATATACAAAAAATAAAATATAATTCTTCCTCAATTAACATTTTTATATAACAATCTTAATATCTACAAATACTATAATTCTTTCAAAGTAATCCAATTATTAATATATTAAAACATATCATTATCCATAACTATTAAATTCCTAAATTGTAGACATATTAATCATCAATCATTATTTATGATCCTTTATTGATGTTTTTCTATCATATTATTTTTTACTTCATGCCTACAAAAAAATCATGCATAATTTCCTAAGATTTAGAAACTGTCAAAACATGAATTAAGAAATAATCCATACATTTCGTAGGTCATTTTCAGTTTCCACATCTTGAATTGGAAAGAAAGAAGGTATTGGTAAACATATATTTTTATAGTACTACTGATCCCATTCCCAAACCTTCTTCATAGGACATCTATTTGAGTAATGACCATGAATACCACATTTAAAACATTTAATTGATCCCTCAAAATGAAAATATTTCCCTTTCTTGGACTCAACTAGATGCTCTATTTTTCCATGGTAGGTTATTGATTTATAACCTTAATTACCCCATATATAACATCTTTCTGTCCCTTTAAAGAATTTTCCTAGGTGTTTCTTTCCACATCCTTAACACATAAGTTTTTGGATATACTTACCTTTATGATTATTCCTTGAACATCCATAAGGATTCATTTTTCACATATATGATTCCTTATAAAAAACAACATTGTTCAAGTGGTCAATCCTGACTCCAGATAATTGGTTCAGAATAACAAAAAGAGTTATCAATGCAGTACCCATTTCATTCAGTTTCTTATTTAGAAATAGCCACAGTTTCCTTCACATCCATTGTTACTTTGGTTCCTGCTAGATCTATCCAGTTTCTATAAACCAAAAATTTCAGTGTGAGTATATCAGTAAAATCATCATATAATATCTTATGAGGAGGGTAAACACTAAGATATACTTATTTATGTTATCTCAAACTGATTCAATTTATCTAAAATAACTACGACTCTTTCTAATATGATAAGCATTATGGTTATGTCACTAATGCTTAAATAACACCCTAACCTCTAAAGTTATCTAAACTGACCTATGATACCAACTATAAATCCCCAACCTTAAATATTGCATAATATTTATTGAATTAAATAATCCACATTAAGGATCTTTTCAAGTTTAGAGTGTTAGATAATTAGGCCATAACTATTACATTACATCTCAATATTATAAATTTAATACTTCTACTCTATCCAATTTTTTTCAGAACAATAAGAAACCTTATATAAAACAAGAATTCATTTCTTGATATAAATATTTTTTACATCTTCCTTTATCTTACCCTTCCTTATACCCTATGAAAACCATTTAAAAACATGGGATGAAAATAATAATCTCTATAGGTAATATAAAATAAGGGAAGAAAACATTATTCCATCAATACATACAAATAAATGAAACTATACTTTTCAATCATAAAACATAAGTTCTTTAACATACCTCCAGGAATCATAATATTTATGAATAACACCAAAAAAATCTTAAATCATAAAGGTAACTTGTCCCATCCATAACACACTTACATTTTAGCTTTCACAGCGATATAGGGAGTTACATTTGGAATACCCATCAAATATATTCCATAAATCTATTATGAGAAACATTGATATTTACCTCCGTCAAATTAACCAATGCATTGTAGAGCTATCTCAGGCTCACCAAACATCATTTCATAATGGAAATACCCATATATGTAAACAATTACCAAGAACCATTACACAATCATAACACATAAAACAAGCATAAAGTAAAGACAACTTTTTCACATTTCAACAACAATATATCATTTCAAGATATTGACATAATAAATGATTTCTCAAATCCATTTTCCATACCAAAATACATAAAAGGGTATGTGGTATTTATTTTCCTTTTAAAAATGTTACGAGACATTAAGGAATCCAAATATCAAATAATGCTCATGGCAGTGGAAAGGACGTTGTCACCTCATATGTTAAGAAGAAACATTATTTTTGTAGTTTAGTAAAATTATTCATATAAAAAGATTCCCTTTGATAAAAATTAAAATTGAAAGGAGTTTTTACACTTTATAAATGTAAGACATGTATAATTTATAATAGGCCTCACTGAAAGAGTATTGAGATGATGTCCGTTGAAAAGATAATTTTGTAAATATAATAGATCGATTATGTGAATTCACTAAAAGCACACATAAAAAAGTATAAATACAAGATAATATACAAAAATTCATTAATAACATAATAATATCATGATATAAACATGAAGTATAAGATAAACCCAAATAATGGAATTTTGGTTCAGAAGTTCCCTTAAAAAAATTCGGAAGCCTAACCGCGTCACGTAAAAATTCAGAGAATGAGTTAATGAGAGTAAAAAGTGTCTATCATACTGTGGAAATATAATGGAAAGTAATAAGGATAAAGAATATCAAATACCAACATTAGAAAATTGAAATTAAAAGACATATAATAAATGAAGTCTTTGACTAAAAGAAGAGGGTGAAAGGTTCCCTTACATTGAGTCTGAAGCATCACGTGTGTTCCTTTTTCTTCCTGAATAATAAACTTAAGTTAATTTACACTTTCTTCAAAAAAAGTTTCAATTTTATTATGCCTTTTATAAAACATTATAAACATTTCATATTTATTTCACTTAATATTTGTTGTTTTGTCGATATTAAATACTTGAGTAAAAAATTAATGTTTTATAATTAAAAATCATCCATTTGGTCAAAAGTCTATTATCTCCAGAATAATATTCACAATTTAAATATCAGATATATCTAGTATATATGTATCTATATCCTATATAAATTTATTTTATAATAGTTCATAACATTTGGAGATAATAAATGGAATATACCGTTCACGGAGACAGTAAGCTGTACATACGCATGAACGATACTTTCTTTTATTTTTCATATTTAAAGGAATGAAAAATAAATGACACAAAGGTATATTATATTTCAATTATAATACCACATTATATATATGTTACATAAGTTAAATAACATCATCCTTTATACGTTCCTTGTATGGCATGAATGAGTCATATCACTTTGAGGGGGCAGTAGTCCACACTTTCTAAAATGAAATTATCATATTTACACATTATAGAAATAATAAAGGTATAATTTAAAATAAAAAAAATAATAGAGACAATATAAATATAACAAATAGAATATTTAAATACAATTCCATAGTAATGGTTACCATGAGAGGTGGTAGGGGAAAATTTAACAATCATCTTTTCGTGAAGCAGTAGTTCGTCGTACATAGAAACAATATGTTCGTATCCATTAGATAGAGGTGTGTGTGAGGGTATGTAAAATAATAGGAATAACTAAATAATAATATATTGAAGATAATGATTTTTTATAAAATAATTTAATAAAAAAAGTTTAGGGGTTTGGAGAAGGAAAAATAAATTAAAGAAGCTTGAGATAAGACATTACATAAAATCGGGTAACTCATTTTTATTTAAACTAAAAGGATTTTTTAAATTTCTTTATTCACATGATAAGGATTATAGGATGAATATATGGATGTTGGAAGCATTTTTGAGCATAATTTTAATGATCCAAAAGGCTTGACAGGTGTGATTAAATGTGTAGAGATGATGCCCCTTTATAAGAGGGGGGAGAGGCACTTTAAGAATACCTTGAAAAATTATTTTATTATAAATTTGATTTCGAGTAAAAAAGATCCAAAAATCATTTAATTCATAGATAATATGATTAGTGTTAGAAATAATCTCAACCAATAAGTTTTAGACATGTTTATGTATAAAATTGAACCCAACCTTATAGCTTTAACTATTTGTTAACTAATTTAACTATTACCGTGTCTTCTTGTATTTTCACTCTATATGGTTAATATAGTTACAATAAAATTCCAATAAAACCTAAATTGGTTCATTAATGATTATTTAAACATTATCTAAGTAATTTTTACAAAACAATTATTTTTAGGACTAATATACCAGTTAATAAAATAGTATTTTTTTAAAACTCATTAATGTCACTTTTTATACTATTCATATCATAAATTTTTAAAAAACTTTTACAACATAATTATTTATACAAAAATTAATTAATTAAAATATAACAAGTCATACACATCAATAATGTTCTTTTATGGAATATATTTTTTTTAAATAATTTTACTTTAATATTTATAATATCATTTATTTAAATCATTCATTAATAAGGAAATCACTACATCATCATTGTGTCCTAAATAAATTTATTTTTATGATTTATAAAATTATAAGTAAAATAACATGATATAACTAATAGTTTTATCTTTATAATTATTATTTATATTATAATAGGTCACTTACATAACCCCTTATGAAAATTGGTTTTAAAAAACATACATGTTTATGTTATATTTTTCTTTACATTAAATTAATTCTTATAAAATGTCATTTTTAAATCAATGTGGCTCCATGGGGTCCTACAATAGACCAAAGGATGACCATGGCAATAAATATAACATCCAATAGTATTAGGACATGTATTAGGGTAGTTTAATATTATTATAGTATTATTTTTTACCCTTATATACCAGATTTACATTTTAACAATGGTAAATAAAATAATTAATAAAGTTACTCTTCATAATTTCTAAAAATAAAAGGTACCTATTTAACAAATTTGGACCTCATAATTATAAATAATGAATCCATTTTTCCAAATTCATAACAAAAAATTTTCAGTAGTTAATTTGTAATTAATTCACATTGTCAAAACCAAAAAGCGGGTTTTCAAGAAGTAATAATAATCAAAAGATTAACATGTGTTTATGTCTAATTAAAATGTTATATTACTTACAATGATAATAATTGGATTAAAATTTAAGAATATAATCCAATTATACTTTAAAACCATTTAAAATTACAATCAATCTATATAAATAAATTAGATGAAATGGCAGTTTTGAATTAAAATGCAGTATGTTTCACTATTCATTAAAAAAATTAACCTTATCAAAAAATACCAATATTTCATCCAAAGTTAATTTTTATGTCCCAATTATAAAGAATAATTTTATTTTTTCCAATATAACATATAAAAGTGACAAAAACTAGATTTAAAAATGGTCTACTATAAAAAGGCTATAAAAAGGCCTTTTAAAAAAAGTATTGTTTTCAAGCTTAAAATCAGATTCATTCTAATTTTATGCCTCTAAATTTTATTGGATAAATGTAAAAAAATTTAACAAACATGTGTAATCATAATTTAGTTAGTTATGATCATTCCCAGCAATAAAATGACTATGTGTTAACAACCATTTAAAATAATAATAATATTATATTATTTTTCAGCATAACTTAATGTTGTGTGCAAAGTATGATTTCAAAGAAACCCATTGTTGTGTGCTGAGTAAGCTATTGTAAAAAGTTTCCTTATTAAAATAAAATTAATATATTATTCATATATATTAATAGAAATGAAAAAATTATTATTCTATAAATACTTGGGTTGTTACATGGAGTGTGCCGATAATTTCACTGAGTAGGTTCACTTATCACAAAATCTTGTTTATACTGACTACATTAATTATCCAAGGTTAGAGGTGGGTTTGAGGGATAATATTCATTCTATAATGATTCTATAATGTCAACTAACCAATTCTAAGTTGGCTAATAATGTAATTATGGATGAAGAAGACATAGTTGGGAAAACAGGTCTAGGTGGAGCTTTTATTATAGTAATATGTAGCATTATTGTGTTATCTATGTAGAAATGGAAGCAAAATAAGGGTTCATAGTTTATTGAAGGACCCATTTAAAAAAATTTATAAGAAAAAATATGTGGTTTTTTATCATTGTGAATGACCCGATTATACAGATCCTAACTATATGAAATAACCCAAGACGTGCAATCGTTGTGGAATATATAGTTACATTAAGAGTTTTTGTAGAAGAGCGTCCCAAGGTATTAGATATGGATAAAATAATTTAAAAGGAACTTTGGATAATTTTAAAGCATCAAATACCATTAGATACAATTATTATTCCATGGGGTATGATCATACATTGAAGAAATATTAGGGTGGAGATGAGGCAAGATGTCTTTATATAGGGAATCATGCACCAGAGGAAAATGAAGCAGGGAAAACTATGGAGAGGGATACAATATTTATTTCATCATATATGGCCCTATATTTTTTTTAAAGGTTCATATGAATCCATTATATCATTTAATTTTATTTATATGTGGGTATTATGCATGGTGGGTATTCCATTCATGTTGGACATTTCAATAACTCTAGGAAATTGGAATGACCAAGGTTTCAAATGTATTGAGTACTAGGTGAATATTTTTAGCCTTTAATTTGTGTGGGATTTTTTAATTATTTATATTGATATATTTAAATTTATTATAAGAATATATAGGATGATAAGTGGTAAAAAATTGATTGAATTTTACCATCATCAAGATCATTTTTTTTTTCTTTTGATGGAGTCCCCCATGTATTCTTGGGTGAGTGGGATCCTAGATCAGGGGGAGTCATGAATGTTGGTCCTTTTGATGGAATGATGTCAAGAACGTTTTTAAAAATGTTTCTTGACATATTTAATCAATATTATAGTATTCCCCTCCACATATTGGTGAGTTCATACCCAGAGGCCTCTTATGATGATTTTTCATTTTTTATCACTCTAAGGAGAGGTTGAATTCTCTATTAACTTGCTCCTTGGTATGACACACAATTTTATTTCAACATGTTTTATAAATACAGTTGTGTTAAAGGGGGTTAAATTTTATCTTGTCAATATTTAGGAAAAAGAATTTATTCATCATAGGGTATAAACTTTTGATTTTCCAATTCTCGTTACAAAGAAAACAGATTAAAACTTCAAGAATTGTCTGGATTACAAAAAGATTAATCACATTTTGATTAAGAGAAATTAAACCTTTCCTAGGTTTGATGATATATTTTATAAAATTGGATAAGCCTAATTCTTTTTTAATATTGACCAATAATTGGGGTAATATCATTTAAGAGTCCAAGAGGAGGATGTACCTAATAATATGTTTAATAGATGGTAATGATATTTTTAATATTTGGTTATTCCATTTGGTCTTAAAAATGTTCCTAAGGTGTTTATATATTTGACTAATTATATTTTTCATTGGTTATTAGAATATTATATTGTTGTTTTTGTGGATGATATTATAGTGTATTCTACGTAAAATAAAGAACAAATGGATCATCTGAATATTTTTTTTCAGAACATTAAAAGTACATCATCCCTATGGGATGCTTTCTAAATGTAAATTTTTTCCCTGAGATTAATTTTTTGGGGGTATGTTATATGAAAAAGTTTATTCTTAGTTATTCTTGTGAAAATTAAAGAGGTGATGTCTTGGTAGAAACATAGAAATGTGTTTGATATTCTGAGCATCTAGGGATTGGATGGTTATTACAAACATTTTGTTTTGGATTTTATGTGTTTTCATCTTTGATGATCGATTTAACTTATAAGGGTGATAAATTTTATTAGAATTGAAAACTTTATAAATATTTAGATAAACTAATGATGAGGTTTACTTTGGATCTATATTTGATTATTTTGGAATCAGGATTAGGTTATGATGTGTTCTGTGATCCCTCATGTATGGGAGTGGATTGTGTTTTGATGTTTGGAAAATAAGTGGTGGACTATGACTTTCTACAATAGTTTCTTCAAGAGAGGAAGTATCCTACCGATGAAGTTGAGTTAGTATCCATGATTCAAATCCTCAATACATGCAACCACTATCTCTTTAGATGTTAATTTATTATATATTAAAAATATTTGTTCCTCTAAGTATATTTTTACTCAGGGGGATATAAACAAGGGACATAGACATTGAGTGGAGTATCATAAAAAATTTTATTTTTATATTTCTTATACTCTAGGAAATAGTAATGTGGTCACTGATACATTGAGTACAATGTTACAGACTCAACACCTTAGGGAATTAATGGAGGAGTTGTCTTTGATGAGTTTGTTTACTTAGATATCTTGGAAGTAAAGTAGGTTGATGTGTTTGTTTTCATAGCTTATGTGAATGTTGAATAAGAATTTAATGATAAAATATAGCTCTAACAAGAAACAAACACTGATTTATAGAATTTAACTAAAATCATTAACTATGGATGGTCCTTAGGTGATTTGTTGGGGTATTTAATGTGTGATTATCTTTCCAATGTAGTCTGATCATTATGATATTTCTAAGATAGTATGTTATGTATAGTGAATAATTTTTTAGTCAGTCCATATAATCTTGGAATACCAATATGTATCATGATTAGATAATTCTTCTTTGGTGGATGAGGATGGGGTAGTCAATTGTAGAAAACATGTCACAATGTCTTATTTCTCTAAGATTAAGGTGGAGCACACCAGATACAATTATTTTTTGGAGACATACCTATTCTACTGTGTATATGGGATCATATATCTATGTACGTCACATCAATTTACCATAGGCTCATAGTGGTAATGATGTGATATGTGTTATCATTGATCGACATAAAAAAATATGATATTTTCTTTCTTAATAAAGAGATGATAAAGGTTGGAGATCTTAGATTATTGTATGTATGAGTACTTGTGAATATATATGGAGTTCCTAATCTGTTTGTTTCAAAAAATCACATTCTATTCACATAATGGTTTTGTAAATATTTTTAAGAGGTTATGAGTTCCCATTTGAAATTAAACACAAAATATCACCCCCAAATGAATGGGAAAATTGAGTGATTCATTAAAATTCACGAGGATATGGTTTGTGAATATTGGATTTTTTTTCAATTATTGGAAAATCATATATATATATATATATATATATATTAAAATAACTAAAAACAATATTTATTAGTATTTGATTAAAATGGAACCATTCGAAGAATCTCCAATGAAGACTTGTCGTCTCCTTTATGTTTTCTGGAATTAGGATAATTGTCTTTTGTGGGAATTATTCTTGATCAAGATATGATAGAATATGCATAGTTTATTTAAAATAAGGTAAAGATGGCTCATAGTTTTCATAAATCCTCTTCAGTCCATCCTCATCTTCCTTTAATGTTCAAGTATTACGACAATATTTTTCTCATAGTTTCACTTTTCTTGGGGCATTATTGATTGGGTAAGAAGGGTATGTTGTCATTAAGGTTTATTTTACCATTAAATATAATTTAAATATTTAAAATGTGCAATATATGTTAGGATTTCCATACCACTTGATGTCTATTCAGGACTTGTTTTAGGTTTTTCATCTCCTAGCCTAGTTCACTATATGAATAGTAATTAGACAGGTTGGGGATAAAGCCTCGAGTGAAAATCCCCATAAACCAAAGTCTTATGACTAGTAGTGAGGTGATAAGTCTTGTATATGGGGATACTATAACATCATATCAGAGTATTAAACAATTAAAAATAATTAAAAATCATCCATAGTTTAAAATAAATAGTGCATGGAAGAAATAAATATATTAAAGCTTTAGTAATAAATAGAATTCAGTAAAATCCCAGACAACCATAACATATATAAAACACCAATCTATAACTTAGATGATCTCATATATAAGAGTAATTTAAAAAACTAAAATAAATATACACAGACCTATTAATAATTCTAAGACGAACCACATATTAAATCTATACATACACATCCGAGTTTTCATCCTTGATCATTATCAATACTCATCCCATCCAGTGTTTGCAACCATGTGAAGGAATTCTGGGGTAGAACCATTCAATGGTGGCCGAAGTAGGGTGTGAGTATAAAAATATTTTTGGAATAACTAACATAGTCTCATAAATATCAAGTAAATTTTGTGTCTATATATGTGAGAAACTCATCTAGATTTAAATAATAATAATAATTTAAAGATGATAATTACCTAAAAATAAAATGTATTACAAGGTCTACTGACAAAAGGTCATGATCATGGGATGTTCTCAGACTAGACGAGATGCACATAACAATAAAAGTATACAATAAAAATAAATCCACAATTGATCCTTTGGTTTGTGATACCCATTGACCGTACATATATTATATGGGACTGGAATTTTTTTAAGCACTATTCTACATATAAAAGAACTAATACTCGAGGTATATAAAAAAATAATCCATGTATAAGGATAATTGTATTAGGTTATACATGTTTCATGATATTATGGTTTTATAAATATATGGAAATATAAATAGTAATTAGGAATAATATTATTCCATATGACCTATGATCTCATATAAAGAATCACATATAAGGATTCCATGTATCTTTCAAGGCCATGTATAACTTCATTTAACCTAGGCACCCATCCAAGGCATTCCATATAAAGAATCCAAGTATCACTCAAGGAGTAATATAATTTTATTTAACCTATGAGTCCTTCCAAGTCTTTTTGTATGAGGAATATATGTTTCTTTAAAGGAATAATATAATTTCAAATTTCTCAAGATCCCTTCCAACAAATTTCATATCTGATTCTAAGTATCTTTCATGGGCTCATATAATTCAATTTTCCCTATGAACCCATCCAAGTAATTCTACATCATAAATCTAAGTATCACTTAAGGTGTAATATACTGTCAAATTTTATGTAATCCCATTCATGGAATTCTGTATTTGATTACAAGTATTTCTTAGGGCCTCACATAATTATGTTTTCCCTACAAGTCTGACCAAGGCATTGTGCATTGGGTATATTAGTATTGATCTAGGAATAATATAATTTGGATCCTCATAAGTACCTCTTGGAATCCCTATAATATAACTGAAAAAATAGGTTCAGAAGCCGAATCACAGGAAGTGCCTATGGGCATCCCCATCATATCACAACATCACATCAGTCCTTATGTGATGAATTCTAGGAAACATGTCTGTAGTCATAACTTCTTCATCAATAACTAAGAAAAATAATAAAAAAATATTGATAGGTTGGATGAATGCCTAAACCCATCACTACATCCCCAACCACTTGGGCATTAATGTTTGGTATGGGTTATATGGTGACACCCACTACCATCTCTACCAAAACCTATATAACATTCTCTCAATATAGGAAAACATAATAGGGAACCCACTAGGGAAAAATCGATCCATAAATAGATAGGAATCCTAAATGAGATGCTTGCGGTCCACACATATATGGATTTATTCATATTTGGACCCATTAAGTAAGTTTCATAACCTCAGATCAACACCCATTGGACTATATCATTTCATCCCTAACATCATTAAATGGGGTGGCATGAACTTGTTGGATACATGAGGTCTTACCCCAATGGAAACGAGCTTGTGTTGGGTTATGGACCATCTTAGAACTCAATTTTAGTTTGGGATGGTCTACTCATTCAAAATGGTCATGATCTATCTGTGTTTTATCCAACTAGGATTATAAAAAGGTATACAGGTCTAAATAAGTATATTTTTACCTCCTAATATTTATGAAGGATATTCAATGAACTTAAAGGGATAATCCATGAAACTAGAACCCTGGAGTTATTAGTGACCCCTATCATTCATTTATTACCATTATTAATTATTAGAAATTAAACAACCATATATATAAACTAGACCAGAGGATTCAACCACATGGGAGAGGCTGGGAATTCACATTCTACCATAAACATGCATAGATAATAAAGGTTTCTATAACAAACCACTGAGTTTTAGGAAACATTTTTTTATTTTATATAGCTATACAGTAGTTTAAAAGTCCCATTCAAGATTATCTGAGATGTATAATTTCCTATCATTTAATTAAACCTTTATAATTAATTAATTAATTATAAATAATATATAATTACCTAATAAATCTTAGTAGGTTATAATAAATTAAATAAAACTAGCTAAAATATATAAGTCTCAAAACCTAATTTTCCATTCCTATCAAATTATAAAAATGACGAAACACTCTCCAAAAAATTGATACACATATTAAAAATTGATTTAGGAATAATACCATTGAGAATAAATCATGTGTAACCCCAAAATGTTTAATTTAAATAACTAAAATTTTCTATATTCACCAAAACATATAACCTTAATGAAATGACACCCGATGAAAAGAAGATGACCTTTTTGGACATCCTATTATTATATATAAAAAGAATCTATCACTTGAATCTTATTCTACCATGCTCTGGTGGAACCATAAATAAATAACCTAACTGCAAAATCCAAACATAGAGGAAAGAGGATAAAAACACAACATATGATAATAAAGTAAAAGACATAACTCTTGGATTACAATGAAACCATTGAAATTCAATTTAGACCAAGAACATGGGATATATCTCATGGAGTTAGGGATAAGGAATAATTCCTATGTTTTGGTGTTTCTAGATTAAATGAGGGAGGAAAAGGGGTTAAAAACCATTAAGGGTTAAAGGATAAGAATTATAAATTTTACCCCTTAAATGATCCAAACAATTTTTCATTTAGTTTTCTAAACCATGAAAGAACCATGTAACACCACTATACAAGGAAGTTACTCCTCAAATGGTTAACTGAATGGTTCAATAGGCTGTTCTCTAACCATGTGGCTTCCACTATCTTAATACCTCTACATCACATGATTGCATATAATATTTTAATAGACCATATGAAAACCATGTGGTATATTTATAGTATATTTTATAACCTCACATGGTATCACCTATCCTACCTCATAGTTTCTCATATTGTGTTTCTATACAAATTGGACTGCATGATTGAGATTCACATTTTTCACTAACCGTGTTCCAACCATGGACAATAATATTTACACTTATAAAACATAATATTTAGGAACTGAAACCCTAAGATTCTTCAAAATCTTCCTAAAAATATTATAAGCCTCATTCCATGTCATAAAAATTATATTTTTAGATATTATAACTTCTATAATATCATTCTAAATAATAGATAAAAATTATACCTATCCAGTTATTGAAAATTTGAAATTCCTTATGGTTTTAACCACTAAAAACATGGGATCTTACAATGTTTCTTAACCAAGAAGGTATCTATGAAACTATTCCCATTTTATTTAATGTGAATATGTTGAACTAGACCCAAATATTTTTTAGTATAATAACCAATTTAGATTTTATATCCTTAGGATATGGGGATGTGTGGTAAAAAAATTACTTTGATCCATGTAATATGGAAGTACAAGGGAGATAAAAATGAGACAAGGGAGAATGAATTATTAATAAGGGATAATTGGCCTTCTATTTTTATGATTCCAAAATCTGGTGTTCTTTCTAGGGACATAAAATTTCATTGGGAAGAGTATTACGTTGTTATATGGGTCAAATTTAGTTTTTATTTTGATATTAGTTTTTTTTATTTTGTGATTTTGAAGGGTTTTAGGAGCCGAGGGTTGAAAATTTATAGAATTAGGGAAAATAAGTTAGGTTCATGGTTTTGGTTTTTGATTTTTTAACTATATGATAACTATACAATATGGAATGATTTGTTCTAGAGGCGCTTTTTTAGCTTGATCCAAAAAAAATTAATCATTTGAGTCACTAGGAAAACCATGAAGATGAAAGTGTTTTGGGAAAAACAATTGCATAAAATTCGTATTTTTTAATAACTATTCATCTATTTCCATGTTTCCATGAACCATATTTTTTAAGGGATAGAAGTTACCACATAGTTGGCGCAAAATTTTTCTAACCGTGCATCTTGACCACGAACATTATATAAATTTATAAAAATTGGAAAATTACCCTAATTAACCTGGGTTTTTAGGTCTAATATCATCATAATCCATCATTAGGTCATACTTGGCCATCTGTTATTATCTAAAGGATTCTCTATATGATTACATGTTAATAAATGGTCATTTTTGGAGGATCTCATCAAGGCATTTAATTTTCTCTCTCGATTTCTCCTATTACCATAATATCTCTCTTTGATATCTTCACCTTGATCTGTTTGAACACAATTGGGTTGTAATTGTTGGATATATGGTTATGTATGGGTAAATTATGATATTTATTATTGATCTATGTTTGTGAAGACAAGATATCCCCAATTACAATCTTCGTTTGTCAAATGCGACTAGTTTTACACCACTCGTGAGGTATGTTTCTCTATAAAATGGTTCTATCACATGAATTACTAAAAAATATTGTAAATTATTTTTTCTTGAGTTATTAAATTGATTTATTTGAGATATAGGAGGGATATTTTGTATAACAGTATCTTTGTTGACATTTGAAAGAAATTTAAAAGTAGTTTTTCCTTAAAATCAGTTTTATGAACTCCATGTATTCAATTATATTCCTCAAAGAAAATTCTTACTCTTAAATGGATATTTTAGGATTTAAGTGGTTATTTTTTTGTAATGGAAATATTTTATAATTTGTTTGTATGTTTTACTTATTTCTTTGGAAAACATACCACATTGGGAACATTGGGTGCATCAGGTTTGGAACATACGAAATATTTAGTAAGTGTGGGGCCATTAGGGGAAATATTTCAATATCGATTGACTATGGATGGAATCGATTTTAATAGGAATTATGGTATACCTATATTAATTTTTGTTCATGGGTCATAGAACATATTCCAATAGGATAGATCCCAACTTATGAATGGATTACTATGATATTCTATGTATGGTTTCACAGATGTTTACCCTTGTATATATAAGATGTTTAACTAATTCCCCATTTATTTTCATTCATGTTCATACCAATGTTATTATGTATTTTAATATAGTTTTTTTTAAATAAAACCAAATGGAATATTTAGTGAAATTTTTTAAATGAAAATAGGTTTTTGAAACATGATTTGTTTTAACGATATAACTTAAAATTTCATGGGTATAGATATTTTATATATTTATGATGGTATCCTTCTAGTTTTTTTCCTCACACACTAAATATTATATTGGATATAATAAGATATGGTTTAATAAGAACCATGAAAGAGTAAGGTAATCATATAGCTCTTCAGATTCTCTTGGGTGTTTTCATCTATGTAGGGAGTTGGGTTTATAGAGATGGATTGTCACATCGAGACATAGTTTTGTTCTTATTTAGTTTTTCTTAGAAGTTTATCATTTTTATATTGTCTTTATATGTATTTTTAATTTTTAATTTTCATTCATATTTTATTTTAATTTTTATCTCCATTAATATACTATTGATAAAAGTTTTTGTGTTTGTGTTTATTTTTTACCATATAGTGGGTCGTCTCAGGTGACCTATTTTGTCAACCTGGTTTGTTTCATTACATTGTATGATGTATAATTCAGTTACACTAACAACCATTAATACAGAATATGTATCTTATACTAGTTCTTATATTGATATTAGATATAATAGAGAACAAATTGATTATTTTAAGGTGAAAAGTGAGAAATAAATCATAATTTCATGTGAAAATTAAATTAAAACTAATCTCTATAAAAAGATTCTATAACACTCATTATCAAAGCACATTTATATCGTATTTCAGTTCAACAAATAAAATTTTATCAATGTGGTTATATTTTGGAAATTTATTCCTACTATAGATCACATTATGATATCTTGCCAAATGCAATTACAAAGTATTATTTGACACTTTTAGGCTGAACATGAAGGTGTATCCCTTATTTATCACATGAGAGAATTTGTTCTAAACCCCAATATTCATAAATTTGGTTGTCAAAGGGTGAAAATAAATATACTAATCATTAACTTTTATTTTGTAAATTTAGAGCTCTTATCCTTAAATAAAGAACGAAAAATACCTATTAGTGTATAGATTAAGGGGAGGAAAATCAAAATCACTTGGCCTAAAATTTACTATCACCAAGAGATGAAATAATCTCAAAACACTACTTTATATAGTGGTTTGTTGTCTATATATTTTTTGATAATGGATATGATTTAATGTTTCATGGAGTAAGTTGTTTATATTGACATGGAATACAAAGGAGGTGATTTATGTAACCAAATGAATTTTTTTTAATAATATTTTACATATTGTCAACCATGATTAAGAAGCATTAGAATGGGATTTAGTACATTTTTTAATTGTCCAGATCTTACATGATATGATTTGTTAGTGATTGGAGGATGTTTATTCATTATATAATAAGTATAGAGTTTCTCTCATGGATATAAAAACATTGGGGTGTTTTAGATATTTCATAAGAAATATTGAATTTCATATGTCACTTGGATGTTTCCTTTAGTCTTATTGAAATTTAGAAGGATTTCGAAGATTTATAAGACTATTATTGAAGATTTCATAATGATGTCATGTTTTTTAAAAAATATAAAAAGCTTATATAAAACTTATTGAATTTATTAATAAATATTATGTTTCTTAAGAATTTATTGAATATTTTATAAGGCTTTTGAGTATTTTAACACTATTTATGAAATTTTCAAAGGCTTTTTGTAATGTTATTTAAGAAAATGATTGAATTTTCATAATACTTTATGAAATATTTGGTAAGACATAATAAGTCATAAAAAATTATATTGGAGACTGAATATTTAGAAAATGCAGAAAATAATTTAGTTTCCACAAATAACTTATGATGATATCATGAGTCCAATAGTTTGGAAAATGATTAATGTTGTAATTATGGAAGAAAATTTCAGAATATAAATCTAATGATTTTTAGATGGACTTGAAATTACAAAATATCACATAATTTTGGTCAGTATATGATTAAATAAAATAATTATATAATATTAAATGAGAAGATAATGGGATGATATTAGTGGTAATTTTAAATGGATATATTTAAAAATTCATTATTTGGTCTAGCGGCAAGATTGTTCATGTGTCGTTGATCCGATGATCAAGATTACTAAAATAATAGGATATTTCCTCAAAAAATATTTAGATAATATTAAAATAATTCTATGAATAGAAATCTTATTAAAAGTTGTGTAAAGTTATACAGAACTAAGAATTGAGAAATCAATACTTTCAAGATCTGTAGAACCACTTCATAAAAGAGATATGGATATGAATATATCTACAAGTATTGTTTATACTTTTATTACAAAGTTGAGGTAAGTGACCTTTTTTTTAATCAACATGGGGATTCGATTTTATTAGGAAGAATATTGTGGTATGTGTGGAAGAACTAATAAATAATTCAATAATTATGAATTGTTGAGGGTGAAGGCGGATGTGCCTGAAGCTTGTTTGGAATTTTTATTAAAAATAAAAATTAATAGTGAGGAAGATGATATTATTTCTGATGCATAGGCATCTCGAAATGAACCAAATATGTTATTCAAATTGAATGACCAAAGAACATCTTGAATATAGATAGATATAGTATAAAAAACTCTCATATAATTGTTGTTTCTATAAAAATATTCAATGTTTAATTCATAAATTATCTTTTACTAAAACAGATAGACTACAAATTTTCATGAAATAACACTGATCTACTATTATAATTACCATGTAATAATATTTATAACCTATGTCTAAATATTTTCCCTGAATCTTATAAGGAGTAAGTACCCACATTAGGATCAAACCATATAAAAGAAACATGTTTTTTTCAATTTTTATATTTCAGTTTCATGGATTTGGGATACATATATTGAAGGAGAGATGATTGAGTCATCAAAGAGAAACCGAGGTCAAATTATAATGAATAAATAATAAAAAACACACCACTAATTCTCCCCCTTATTAGTGGTACTTGGACTAATTTGGGCACTAAAAATTGTTAAAATGGAAATAATAGATAGAGAAGTATTTATATTAACACATGATAGATACTGTGATAAAACTATTTTTATTATATGGTTAATTATAGAAGCAGATTATTATCCAATTAACTATTTTAATATCGAGTATGAAACTTCCAGAACCCCCTAAAAAGTACATGAAGGGGATAATTAAAATGTTAGTCCTCTTGGGATTTATATATTTCCATTATGATTTTGGGGAGTTTTCTCAACTCCTATATACATCAAGGAAGTGAAAAAACTTACGGGAACATTTTATTTACGAAAGTTTCACTAAAATAGTAATGAGATAAACCTTTGTAGGAGTCTGAAAATTAAACATAATAGACCCATTTTATATTTAAATGTATTAAAATATTAGATTTTTCATGAGAATGAGAGAAAATACATTAGATTTAAATATATTCTCATCACTAAAAGGATCATATGGTATAAGAAACAAAGGAAAAATATTTATAATGTTCAAGAATAAATATGTGATCAATGTGTTTTAGTAGAGAGATTGGCTAGTATATATCACAAAAAATTGAATATGGATGAAAATTTTATTTCCCCCCTCACGTAAGGTGATAGATTAAATGAGGTCATAAATATATATACCCCAAACATTTTATACTTAATTACCTCTTGGATGTAATATAAGATAATTTTTGTGGTCATTTGGGGAACCATCATTGGTTTTGTTGAGTTACTCTTTTCAGTTTTAAATTTAAGTAATATTATTTTAATGGTATCTCTATTAGAGTTTATACCATCTGTTAATTAAAAATAAATTCATGGGATAGTTTTTATATGGTTATAGGTATTATTATTTGAGAATCATTATTAATGAATTTTCCTATTATTTATTTTTTAATGATTTATATTTGAATTTATATTTGGAATAAAATTTTCTCATGATCCTCTAACTATTTGGACATTATTGTGTATATAGTTATTATATAGAGAGACCCTACCTTATTATCTTATTATTGTGTTTTTAGGTTAATAATCCCACACACTATCCACAAAAAAAGGAAAATATTTCAATTATATGGGTATTGTGTTGGTTTACCTAATTCAAATCTTATATCCACTATTTAAGTGCTTATTTTTATCCACTTCATGGTTTTAGAATATTTTAATTGGGGAATGATTATTTTGAAGGATTTTAGTTTAATTAAATCAATAAAATATTTCATAAACTACCCCTCAGATCATGATATGGAAACTACGACTATTGAAACCCTAATAACCAATGGTTTTAATTATTATAAGTATATTTACTCTCAAAATTATTTTATATAATTACTCACCACTTCTTCTAAAAAGAAAATTTTATTTTTTTTATGAACTTGTAAAAGGGATGATATAAATTTTTATTTCACCATATAATAAAATACTATTATTGATGAAATAATTAAATGTTCTGATAAATTGTTATAAATGTAAACGGTTCATTTTATCTAGTATATCACATTAGGGGCGTTTCTATTATTTACACTATGAAAGGTTACATAAGATTATTAACATATCCAGTTTATCTCAAATCAAACTAGGTGACTCTAAAAGAATAGTGTCCATTAACATAAATCTATATTTTTATAGATATATGTAAAAGGAATGAATGATTATAAGAAACACACCTTTTAAGTATGTGTCATTGAATTTTAGTAAAACATATAGATATTCAGATATCAATTGTAGTAAACTGTTATGGTTATTTTGAATAACTTTTAAAGGCTTATTGGGATGTTGTGGATATTATCATCACTTTATAAAAGAATTATTTCAAAAACCCACACATGTAATTTATTTAGAATTTAATTGTGTGAATTTAGTTTAGTCTGATCAATGTGAGTTGTCTTATTTTTAATTAGAAAATAAGTTTACTATAGATTCAAATATAGTAATTCTTGTGTCAAGAAAGTATCTTGATGTATATTTTGATGCCTCATTCATGGGAATAAAATGTGAATTAATATATAAAAACAATGTATTAGTATTTGTATTTAGTAAAATTTCCCTCCAAAAAAATTACACAATCCTTCACTCGAAGGAAATAATATTAGTTCATATATTGAAATTATGGACACATGACTTACAATGTTAATATCTGGTGGCATAAGATAACTAAAAAACAATAATGTCTAGAAATTCATAGTTGAAATTAAATATAATATAGGTTTGGATGATTGAAAATATGAAATATTGCATCCTTTAGCATGTCAATGTATTTAAAAAAGGAAATAATGAAGTGGATTTTTTTGGGATACAATTTTGGAATTATTAGTATAGAAAGCTAATGAAAAATTCAATATTATATGTTATTTAGATAGATATTATTTATATATCACATATAATATAAGTGATATGTGTATAAATGATAATAATCTTGTATTAGTAGTTATTTAATGATTAAAATTCACTAATATATTTAATAACTACTTATTAAAAATTCTAGACAATCAAAGTGGTGGTGGGGGGGGGGAGATCCTAGATGAATGATCCCAAGATTCCAAACTTGTCTCATTTTTTAATGGATGATTAAAATTTTCCCAAAATTATGGAAGAATATATGTTAAATATATATAATCACATTGGTATGATCACATGAGAATCTGAAAGTGGTGTCATGATGTTCATTAAACTGCTTTGATATCAAATCAATGATAGAGAAATTACAATATTTGTTTCTCTATGTCTTTATCTTAAATGGGATATATTATAACATCATCAATTTTAAATCATGATAAATATTGTTTCCACCCAATAATGATATTGTATAGATATTTTTTAAAAAATATGGTTTTTTAAATCTTTAAAACTCATTAGATTTTGGATGAAATTAATTCTAATTAACAAACCCTCCACCTTTAGTGGTGCATTTACCATAACTAAATCATATAAAACAATATTTATATACACCCAAAGGTCTATACAAGGTGTGAGAAAAAGAACCTAATAGTATACAACCATGTTCATCATTGGATGAATTTACATAATAATCCAACTAGGCTCTAATTATTTAATAAAATGAATGAGATGATGTTCATTATAAATAATGGGTAAAACAACCCTCTCACAATTAAATATAAAAAAATAAACCCTGAGTATAAATAATTATAGTTCATTTTGGACCCCCATTACATTATAGTGATTTGTAGGCCACATTCCGTGCACAGTACCCCATCAAAAAATGGTCTAGGGGTAATACATCAATTCCAAGAGTGGATCATTGCAAAAACATAGGTACTATTGTGCACAAATTACCCTATAAGATCCAATATTGTATAAAATATTTTATCCAAATGGATGTCTTCATAGAGTATCATTGACGATGTTTGGGTTTAAAAAAAAATATTATTCATGGAAATATAATTTATAAACCGTATAAAACATTCCTTCAAATTATTTATATTAAAACTTCCATTGGGAGATCCCATATTCAAACAATATTTTAAAAAAATACCCTTTTATAAATTAATGTTTATTTCCTTTAATAATATAAGAAATAATTTTCAATGAGTACGGAATCATGGTTCACAATATGAATCCATATCATAAAACTACCTACCTTGAAACACATGGAATTAATTATTACCGTAGTACACAATAATCAATGATTTACCAAGGGTATTAGAAATTTATAAAGGATCAAAATTAAATAATTTCAAAATAATATTATCAAATTTATCATCTATATAATAACATGAGAGAGAAAAAACACATACCTAAAATATTCCTAAAGTGAACACAAAAATCAATGTATATTGGAATAAATAATCCTAATTCCATGATAGATTTATAAGAAACTAATTTACGTCACTCCATAAAAAATATATCTAGCATCCACAAAACCAATCTAAATTTCAATTTCAGGATAGGGGAGATGATCTAAAATACTAAATAATATTGACGAAAAATGGGTGCATCTATTTGAATTATCAGATCCAACACCTAAAGATCCATCAAAATCCACCACCCAGAGGCAATGAATCTCCAAAATCTAAAATTGGAGTCTCTTATATCGATAGAAAAATTCCCTATAGAATGAATGAGATAATAAAAAGGTGTCTTGTGTCAAAAAAGAAAATTTTAAAATAATTAATATGTGGCTCAAATATTGAACACATGTTTTGTTTAATTTTTCCCCAACCATACACCCATTATGCACCACATGAATTGATCCACGATTTTGATGCACATTTTGAAAAGACTTTCACCAACCATGAATAACACCACTATTCCAAGGCACACAGTTTTAGAGGCAGGGTGCATGGTTTTCACTAACTATGTGACTAACCGAGATCCCTTATTTAGGAGTCGAACACAAGGCACACTGTTTCCTAAGAAGACCTGAATTGTTTTCTCTAACTATGCACCAAACATGAATTAGACTAAAAAACACCAAAAAAATCTAAAATTCACCCTAAGCACCCCGATAGTAGATCCAAAAAAATATGATAAAAAATTTCCTGAGTAACTAATACTTTAAATAGGATATATCCATTCTTCTCACCATATTTATTTCATGCCCTATAATGCTATGTCAAATAATATTGGAGCCAAAATTGTTGATGAAACTACACCCTCATCAAATATTCAACATCCCATTTCTTAGGAGAATCAAAATAATACTTCCACTTTACTTAAACCAACAGATAGACATCCCATGTAGAATATTTACTTGAACTTGAAAAAATCAATGCAGTTGTTTGGTCACATACATTCCAGGTTCTGGGTCTAGGTATACCGAATTCAAAAGATGAGATGGGTTTCATTAACACTTTTTGAATTTATATGCATGGAAAACATTATGGATAAAGCATAAGTGAAATGGTTAGGATAATTTAAAAGGAACCTTTCTATCTTATTTCATGATCTCAAATGGTCCCAAAAACTAATGAGTTAGGTTTCATTGATTTTATATTCCTCAATGACTCAATAAGGGATATAATTCCAAAAAAACATGATTACTAATCAGAAACTCCCAAGAAAAAATTTTATAGATCTGAATAGGGATTCTAATAAATATGATCCATCAATAAGTGTTGATAAAACCGCTGAATCATCACCATTATATCCTAAACCAAACTCGGTCTAACCAAGGATGTTTCTATGACCTCAGACCAATAAATATGAGAGATGCAAGGATTCCCTTATAATTCATCTAAAGGATCCATTTTTATAGCTAAATGATGATTGTTATTATAATGAAATTCAACAATCCCCAAATGGATATCCTAATAACCTATGATTTCCAAGATACATGTTTGGTTCATATATTCTAGAATATTTTTATCTATTTTTTTATAACCATATATTAGATGATGATATTCTTTGCTCAACCAAAATAGTGCCCGTAGCATCTTGGAGTCCCTTAAATAAACAAGAGGTAAAATGAGGGTCCTAATTAGAGAAATTAACATAGAAATACAATTATTCCTTATAATATCTTGCACATACAACTTTCCTCAGTCCCTCAATTTAGTTTTTTCACAGATCAGTATGAAATAACCTAACATGGTCAACTAATCGATCATTATTAAAATATAATTCTTACCTTAGGGAGTTAAGGGTAAACTAATAATGAAGTCTTTGATAATTTCATTCCATTTCCATTTTGGAATGATAGGAGTATGAATAATCCCTAAATGTTTTTTTGTGTTCATCATTAATATGTTGGAAAGTATAAAAACAGGATACAAATTAAAATATGAATCATTTAATACCAGCCACCAAAAAGGAAATTTCATGTCATGGAACACATTTGTATTTCTAGGGTATATAACACACAATGAATTTTGAAAAATCCTAGAATGAAATTTCTAACAGAAGAGGGAATACCATATTGGATCTTGAAAAAAAAGATACACTTTGTGGAAAGTTTTTAGTCACAAATGGTCTCCCTACCATAAAAATAATCTTTTATACCATATAAATAATCATATATTTATTTATCTTGAAGAATAATTTTAAGGAAATAGGATTCCATATGAATATTCATGATAATGTTACCAAACTCCTCTTCTTTGAATCCTTATTTCATATGAAAAACGATTTCTATCATGCTCCACTTATATACTGCATCATTCCTAGTCTGATATGGTAACTTCTTTCTCAGAGAATCAGTCACTAAGTTACCTTTTCCATGTGTATAAGGAATTTCAAATTCCGAATGACTGATACTACTTGACCCTGCATCTTTGTCATAGATTCATTTATTTTTTAGAAATGATATACACTAATATTTTATGGTTTGAGTAAATGGAAAAACGTTTTTAAAAAAGTTATAGGAAAAATTTTTTAGGTAATGCATAATTTATAGTAGTTCAAAATAATGAGTGGTGTAATTCCTACCATGAGGCCGAAGATGATTTGAGTCATTAGCTACTACATGATCCCCATAAAATATTTTTCAAAAAAACATAAACATGAAGCAAAATAGTAAAACACATATCCCTCTCAATCCCCAGGTAAATACAAAATTAGTTCTAAGATCATATTCTAATTTACCACATCGAAGGATTCCTGTAAATTTTAATCCCTCAATAATGCCACCCGGTCCCACATGGGAGTACTAAAAGGAGACACATGCCTTGAGAAACAATTTATGAACTACTGATAGTATCCTTATAAATCCTGTAGAGACCCAAATCTTAACGTACATGGAAATTACATTACTTTTGAGGAATAATTAATACATAACAAAAAACAGACACACAAGGACCATAATAGTTTAGTGTATTTGGAAACTCGGAATGTAATCTTATAATCATGGTGAATGATCTTCAACATCTCCCATAAATATCTTCCCCTTTTGGGTTTCTTACCTAAAAACATTATTTAAATCCTGGGGAAAAGAAAAATTTTAAAGGGTGAGCTCAAATGCTCAGTAAGGGGAAGCATGGATTAAATAAAACAAATCATATACATTTGAACTCAAAAACATGAACATAATGTTTAAACATCAAAATCTTGGGAAATGACATAAAACATGGTAGTACATAAGGAATAGATCATAAAGAAACATTAATCATGATAAAATAGCATGAGAATAAAACATGTGATTGTGGAAACCATTAATCACATGATATGATTTCCATATAAGCCAAGGCATTGCTGCCAAGACCATCTTAGTGCACAAAGTCCCTTTCTGAATCGAGTTCACTCCTCCTTCCAGTCCTGTATTACTAAACCAGATTAACTTACCATTCCAGCCATGTCTATCTCATGAGATATCAATCTTTACTCAATGCATTGGAGGGAGATATAGGTCCCACCCATCTCATATTGAAATCATTCTTATGTGTGCCACAACATAAACATAAATCATTCATCATAACCCAAAGAATAAAATGGGTTTCATAAACATCATCCCATCATAACATAATCCATATAAAAAAATGGATATCATTTCATCATAAGAAAAGTGGAACCACATAAATCATAAAGACATTATACTTTAAACATACACATATGAAATAATGTCATCTTGGATGGAAAATCGTTTTGATAAAACACTTGAAATGAATTCTTGAGGAAAATATCCCTTCTTCTTCAAAATCATTTTCTTTACACAAAATGCCATGAAATTTTAAAAGAAAAGGATTTTGCTGAAAATATTCATGAAATATTTTGGAGGAAGCTTCATGAAAATAATGCTTTATAAAACCTTAAAAATTATTTCATGCCGAATAAGTTAAAAAAACATTTATCTCGTACTTTTGCCGAAAAGGTCAAAAAGAACCTCGTACTGAAAACCACTGAAGATTCCTTTCATATTTTTACCAAAAACTCCCCAATAGGTAAAATTGGACTTAAAAAATTGTAGTAGGATATAAATAATATTAAACATTGAAGAAACATGGATTTTGATGATAAATATTCCCCAGTGAATATCGAAGTATAAACAATCTCGGATAAAAATTGAGATTGTGAAATTTTCCCTTACCATAGGTCCGATAGGCTTTGTACATGTCTGAACCTCCTGTATAATGATCTAAGTAATGTCATTGACTTATTATAGAATCATATTCAATGTTATGATATCATATATGGTTCACTTATGACATTATATTACCCGTTCTTTTGTAAATTCCATGTTAAAGCATTATTTTGGGTAAAATCGTTTCATTTATCGTACGTGTTTCGACTTATTCTTCTTGATATTATTACTTATATACTGATTTACATAATTCCAGAATGTAAAAAATTATTTACAGATAATATATTTTCAGTATATTCATATATATATGATAGATCGATAAATGGAATGAAATACACCGTTCATGGAGACGGTAGGCAGTACGTACGCATGAACACTGTTTTTGTTTCCTTATTGAATTGAGTGGAATTAAGTAGATGAAATACATACATATATATATATATATATATATATATATATATAAATCCAGTATCATTATTAAGTCATATATTTCATTATTATTCATTATATATACTTTATAATCATTCATTAATGGTTAACATGGAAAATGAATCTCATCGCGTCGTGGAGACGGTAGTCCGTACGTACGCACGAGTGATGATATCATTCCCATGATTGTGGAATTGTATTGAAGTGTATGTATAATATTCCAGAATCAATATAACATTACAATAATCATATATAGTTATTTATTTACACCATTATACCCATACAAGTAAGGTGGCGGTCGAAAACAGATAACACCATGGCGTGGAGACGGTATTCCGTACGTACACACGCGCGGTGATTTCATTTTCCGTAGGATGGATAAATGGTGAAATAAAGTTTTTTCATATTTATAATAACATATAAGTATATAATTAATACTGATGTTATTACTTCATAATGAGACAACTAAATAAGAATAAGTAGAATAAGAAATAAACTTGAGAGAATTGGAAGAAGAGATTACCTCTTCTTCGATGCACGTCTTTTAAGCTTCCTCTTAAGAAAGTAGAGTTGGTATTTTGAGAAGACCAGAACCTCCAGAATGTTTCAAGGGAAGTGGAGAAGAGAAATGGGCAGGGTTTGGCCGATCTTCAAGGCTAAAAAGGGTGTGAAGAGAAGAGGGAAGGGGTTCCCTTTATATAAGGGGGAGAGGGGCACCTTTGAAAAAACTTAAAATATTATTTTATAATACAGTCATATTAGGTATTTAATAGATCCAAAATGATTTATTTCAAAAATAAGGTGGGGAAGGGTCTAATTCCTCTCAACCAATAGATTTTAGACAGGTTTGGGTCATTATATTAACCTTATCTTTTAGTTTTAACTCTTAGTTAATTAGATTGACATTTACCATTTCACTTTGTATTTTTATATTATATAGTTAATAAACATACCATATACATCCAAGGGACCCCAAAGTGGTCCATTAATGATACACCTATCATTATATAAGTATCTTTTCTGAACCTTAGATTTTTAGGAATATAATAACAATTAATAATATAATATTTGTTTCAAAAACTATTTTATGTCAATTTAGACACTATTTGGTAATTTATTTTTTTGAAAATTATAACAGCATGATTAGTTCAAAAAAAGTTTATTAAATCAATAATAACATGCCATATTAACCTATAAAATTATTGGAATTCATAAAAAGTCTCAAATTACATTTATTTGGTCATTTATAACATCAATTATGTTAATATTTCATTATTAAGATAATTACTGCATCATCATTGTGTCATAAATAAATTAAATTATTTAATGTCTAAAAATTATAAATAAAATACCATTATCTAGGAAATCGTTTTATCTTTCTAATTAATATTTACAGTCTAATTTATCGTATGTATAACCCTATATTAAAAATGATTTAGTTATTAAACTTTGATTTTAACTATTTTAACCCTTCTTTAAATAAATTAATAATAAATGTCCTAATCTAATCCAAGTGGACCTAAATGGTCATATTTTAAATATAAGGTTGTTTTTGGTCTAATTACACTTATCCAATAGAATTAGGACATGTGTTAGAGTAATAATAATATAATTTTTACCCTTAATTACCCTATTTACTTTTAATTGTGTTAAATAAAAGTAAAAAGTTACTATTCACCAAAAATTATTTTCACCTCATTGAACCACATTTTAGTCCTTCATATTAACCGTGTCTCTCATATTTTCAAAATTTTACTCACAGAAGCGGTAAAATTATGTTTTATGTGAATTTCCAAATTCTACTAGGAGGTGGGTAAAAGACGGTGAAAAGTTCAATAAAATTTTTATATATCTAAAATTATTATAAAATGAATCAAATGAATTGAATTGAACTTATATAGGTATTATGTATCAATTTTGACCTAAAATAAATTTAAATAAAATAAATAATTATTTAAATAAAAAGTCGGTTTTTGAATAGTAACCCAGTGTTTTCACTATTCATCAAAAATTGAAAGTTTTCAGAAAAATACCAAAATTTCAACCTAGGATAATTTCGATATTCCAAATCCAAAAAATGAAGTCCATTTCGAAAGATAAAATTTATAAAATTTCAAAAAGTTGGTATTAATATTCATAACGGGTAGTTTATATAACATATCTTTGTTTAGAGAAACTCGGTATTGCGTACAACACACGCTGTCGTGGAAGGTCGTGATTGTGTGTAATGCAAGCCAAGTCAGGGATGCGTGTCGTGCAAGATCTTTTTGGTGTAGCGTAAAACACAAGTCATTAATGAATTTAAAAATAATATTTTTCATAAAATCTCGGGGTGTTACATTCTACCCCCCTTAAAATGAAATTCTCCCTCAAATTCGTCAGGGTTATAAATGGTTTACTACTCGAAAGTTTCTTTAATAGAAACCCACATCGTAAAAGGGAATACCAAAACCAATCATTAAAACCTAAATTATGAAATGTAACAGTTACGCAAATTAACTAATCATTTGGTTTCCAAATAGGAGAACATAGGTGAAAATATGGATATAGAAGAGAAATATGACCATCAAGTTCTGATGGAGAGTGGTAGAGAACATGGCTATGAAAAAGAAAAAAATCACAATGCCATAGATTTGTGATGATCTAAGGTACCATCTAATTAATCAGATATAAGGGCACTAGGACAAAATTTTTGGTTTTTAAGATCATCTCCCTAAAGTTGAAGAAATTTGAATTAGAAGAAATAATTTCTTGATTTTGGTACAGTCTCACCGTTGGTCCTTCCTTGGACAATTTCCACTTCATCTCTTAAAGAAATGAAGTTGAATTTTTCATTCGTGAAGTGTTAGAAGATCATGTGATAGAATGATGGTTCATTCCATCTATCTCAAACAAAAGGTTAGAAAAAGTTATCAAAAATACATAAGTCCATCTATAGTGAGATTAATCATATATGGTTCCTAAAATTGACTTATACTTCATATATCATACTTCTTAATATAATAAAATTGGTTTCTACTAAACATGGACTTCTTGTAGGCTAGTGGTAGGTGATAAAAGCCTGTCACACTTCGGTTGTGGGTTCGATTCCCACAGCCTTGTCCGACGTGATGGGTTGTCGCTCATTCTGCAGGTTGTCTTTTTTTTTTCTCTAAAAATACAATATTATAAATTTCCATCATAAATATTGAAAAATTTCTAGACTTAAACAATACTAACATATTTCCAACATAATCCATTCCAATCTTTAGTCTTATCCAAAATACTACTATCCATTCTCATATTATAGTGAAAATGATTACCAGAGAGTTCATATAACAAGCATGTTAATACCATCGTTGATCCCCATATATCATAAGATATGTCTTGTTGGTCACATTCAAAACATTCTAAGGCCTTAATCATGTATTCTCTTGATAAAATGAATACACATTGAACCTTAGTGAAAACATGAGTGCTGTCAAAATTTAACTCTTTCCACATACCAAAACCCAAAAATTCTATATACTCAAACCATGATATAACTATTTCCTTATATCAGTCATGAGCTCATGAATACTATCAAACATTTCAATTTCTATTTATCCCTTCATTATGCGCATATCATCTTCTTTACAAAAATATCTCAATCACTTTCCATGGTTACCGGTACCATAAAATTATTGAAAACCACAATAGACCAATACATAAATATTCCAATATTCCATGATACTATATACAACATTATTTTAGAATCCCATTACATAAACACTTAATCATTCCACCACATCGTTTTCATTTTCAACATCACCAATAGTGATCGCATATGACTTCCCTTTGTCCTTTTCCTTAAGTGGTTTCTCATGTCGATCATTTTTAACCCTTGGATTAGGGAATTGATTAGCATAATACCCCATTTCATTGCACTTGAAGCATTGAAGTGTTCGTGGTGCGTTCTCTGTAGTATTTTCTTTATTCACATCATTAGAAACCCTTTTTCTATTACTTCAACACTCAGCTGCTTGATGACCTTCTTTTCCACACTTAAAAAATTTTCTAGTCCCTTTAAGACAATCTCCACCATGCTTTTTTCCACACTTTGAGAATAAAGAAACATTCATCTTCTTTTCACCATTGTTCTGAGATTTATCCTTGAACTCCATCTTTTATTTCTTGTCCAAACCATGAGATGGATATGTAACACCAACTTCCATTTATACTTTGATAGAAGAACGCACAATTTTTTCATAGCTACTGAAGTATTTTATAGCTAATGCCCTTCTAAGACTTGGTTTTAAGCCACTGAAGAATCAATCAACTTTACTTTCAGTTTGGATGATAAAGCCAGATGCATACCTTGCAAGCCTTGTAAAATTTTCTTTGTATATACCAACAGATTCATCAGCCTTTTGCTTAAGATCAAGAAACTCCTTTTCCATATTTGTTAGAAGAATATGAGGGAAGTACTTACTGAAAAAAAAAGTTCTTGAACTCGTCCCATTCCGTGGATTCAATTTCATCTTGGGGCCTTGTATTCTTAAATAGAGTCCACCACTAGTCTGATTCACCTTCTAAAGGGTAAACAGCTAGAATGAATTTATCATGTTCCGAACAGGGATGTATGGAAGATATATTTTCAATGGTACTGATCCATTGTTCAGCAACAATTGGATCAGAAGACCCATTGAAAGAAGGTGGACGTTGCGTCATGAAGGACTCAATAGAATATTGTTCCCTTCTCTGTTCATTCGGAATTCCAGAATGATTAATAGCCTATGTAAGTATAGCAATAAGATTTTTCACTCCATCTCCCATAACATTGGTTTGTTCAGGAGGACAATCATTTCATTTTCCATTACATTGATCAACACGGTTCCTTTGGGTTCCAGCAATCTTCTAAAACCCAAAAAGAATAATTTGAGAGGAAAAAATCATGCTAGTGAAAACCACATAATAAAGGGGGAGTAACATAGATATCTAACATCTTAGGTTTAATTCTAATATCATTACTGAAATTCTAGGACTATAACCTATACTTATACCTAACCTTAGGGACATCCCTAGACATACATTAGAAATATCTCTTGGGATCTCACTAATGTTTTCGCATCCTAGTTTCCGAAGGATAACTAAACCTTTCCTCTAATACCAACCGTAGAGACCAGAATCTTGATGTACATGGACATTACATTACTTTTGTGGAATACTTAATACATAACAAAAAACAGACACACAAGGACCATAATAGTTTAGTGTCTTTGGAAACTCGGAACGTAATATTCTAATTGTGGTGAAAGATCTTCAACATCTCCCATAAAGATCTTCCCCTTTTGGTTTTCTTACCTAAAAACTTTCTTTAAATCCCGGGGAAAAGAAAACATACAAAGGGTGAGCTCAAATGCTCAGTAAGGGTAAGAATGGATAAAATAAAACAAATCATATACATTTGAACTTAAAAACATGAACATAATGTTTAAACATCAAAATCTTGGGCAATGACATAAAACATGGAAGTACATAAGGAATAGATCATAAAGAAACATTAATCATGATAAAATAGAATGGGAATAAAACATGTTATTGTGGAAACCATTAAGAACGTGATATGATTTCCATAGTTGCCAAGGCATTGCTGCCAAGACCATCTTAGTGGACAAAGTCCCTTTCTGAATTGAGTTCACTCCTTGTTCCAGTCCTGTATTACTGAACCAGATTAACTTACCGTTCAATCCATGTCTATCTCATGAGATAGAAATATTTAACCAATGCATTTGAGAGAGATATAGTTCCCACCCATCTCATATTGAAATCATTCTTACGTGTGCCACAACATAAACATAAATCATTCATCATGACCCAAAGAATAAAATGGGTTTCATAAGCATCATCCCATCATAACATAATCCATATAAAAAAATGGATATCATTTCATCATAAGAAAATTGGAACCATGTAAATCATAGATACATTATACTTGAAACATACACATATGAAATAATGTCATCTTGGATGGAAAATCATTTTGATAAAACACTTGAAATTAATTCATGAAGAAAATATCGTTTATTCTTCAAAATCATTTTCTTTTCAAAAAATTCTGTGAAATTTTAAATGAAAAATATTTTTTTGAAAATACTCATGAAAGTTTTTGGAGGAAGCTTCATGAAAATAAGGCTTTATAAAACCGTAAAAATCCTTTCATGCCGTATAAGTTAAAAAAACATTCTTCTCGTACTTTTTCCAAAAAGGTCAAAAAGAACCTCATACTGAAAACGACAAAAGATTCCTTTCATATCTTTACCAAAAACTCCCCAATATGTAAAATTGGACTTAAAAAATTGTAATAGGATATAAATAATATTACACATTGAAGAAACATGGATTTGGAGGACAAATATGCCCCAGTTAATATTGAAGTATAAACAATCTGAGATAAAAATTGAGATTGTGAAATTTTCCCTTACCTTAGGTCTGATAAGATTTTTACATGTCTAAACCTCATATATAATGATTTAAATAATGTCATTGACTTATTAAAGAATCATATTTGTTGTTATGATATCATATATGGTTCACTTATGACTTTATATTACCCGTTCTTTTGTAAATTCCATGTTAAAGCAGCATTTTGGGTAAAATCGTTTCATTTATCGTACGTGCTTTGACTTGTTGTTCTTGATATTATTACTTATAAAATGATTTAAATAATTAAAGAATGTAAAATATTATTTTTATATAATATATATTCATAATATACATATATATATGATAGATCGATAAATGGAATGAAATACACCGTTCATGGAGACGGTAGGCCGTATGTACGTATGAATGCTGTTTTCGTTTCCTTATTGAATTGAATGGAATTAAGTAGATGAAATAAAGATATATATATACATAAATCCAGTATCATTATTAAGTCATATATTTCATTATTATTTATTATATATTCTTTATAATCATTCATGTATGGTTAACATGGAGAATGAATCTCATCGCGTCGTGGAGACGGTAGTCCATACGTACGCATGAGCGATGATATTATTCCCATGATCATGGAATTGTATTGAAGTGTATGTATAATATTTCAGAATAAATATCACTTTATAATAATCATATATAGTTATTTATTTACACCATTATACCCATCTAAGTAAGGTGTTGGTCGAAAACAGATTACACCACAACGTGGAGATGGTATTCCGTACGTAGACACGCGTGGTGATTTCGTTTTCCATAGGATGGATAGAAGGTGAAATAAGGTTGTTTCATATTTATAATAACATATCAGTATATAAGTAATAATGATGTTATTACTTAATAATGATACAACTAAAGAAGAATAAGTAGAATAAGAAAGAAACTTGAGTGAATTGGAAGAAGAGATTACCTCTTCTTCGACACACCTCCTTTGAGCTTCCTCTTAAGGAAGTAGAGTTGGCCTTTTTAGAAGAAAAGAACCTCCAGAATGTTTCTAGGGAAGTGTAGAAGATAAATGGGAAGGGGTTGTCCGAGCTTCATGGCTCAAAAGGGTGTGAAGAGAAGAGGGAAGGGGTTCCCTTTTTATAAGGGGGGAGAGGGGCACCTTTGAAAAAACTTAAAATATTATTTTATAATAAAGTCATATTCAGTTTTGAATAGCTCCAAATTGATTTATTTCGAAGCTAATGTGGGTATGGGTATAAATCCACTCAACCAATAGATTTTAGATATATTTGGTTCATTATATTAACCTTATCTTTTAGTTTTAACTCTTAGTTAATTAGATTGACATTTACCATGTCACTTTGTATTTTTATATTATATAGTTAATAAAATTATCATATACATCCAAGATACCCCCAAGTGGTCCATTAACGATACACATATCATGATATAAGTTTCTTGGCCGAACCTTAGCTTTTTAGGAATATAATAACAATTAATAATATAATATTTGTTTTAAAAACTATTTTATGTCAATTTAGACACTATTTGGTAATTGATTTTTGTGAAAATTATAACAGAATTATTAGTTTGAAAAAAGTTAATTTAATCAATAATAACATGTCCTATTAACCTAGAAAATTAGTGTAATTCATAAAAAGTATCAAATTACATTTATTTGGGTATTTATAACATCAATTATGTTAATATTTCATTAATAAGATAATTATTGCATCATCATTGTGTCATAAATAAATTAAATTATTTAGTGTCTAAAAATTATAAATAAAATACCATTATAAAGGAAATATTTATAGATTTCTGATGAATATTTATAGTCTAATTTATCATATGTATAACCCTATATTAAAAATGATTTATTAGACTTTGATTTTAACTATTTTAACCCTTCTTTAAATAAATTAATAATAAATGTCCTAATCTAATCTAAGTAGAACTAAATGGGAATATTTTATTCCTAAGGTTGTTTTTGGTCGAATTACACTTATCCAGTAGAATTAGGACATGTGTTAGGGTAATAATAATATCATTTTTACCCTTAATTACCCTATTTACTTTTAATCGTGTTAAATAAAAGTAAAAAGTTACTATTCACCAAAAATTATTTTCATCTCATTGAACCACATTTTACTTCTTGATATTAACCGTGTTTCTCGGATTTTCGAAATTCCACTTACAGAAGCGGTAAAATTATGTTTTATGTGAATTTCCAAATTCTCCTAGGAGGTGGGTAAAAGACGGTGAAAAGTTTAATAAAATTTTTATATATCTAAAATTATTATAAAACGACTCCAATGAATTACATTGAACTTATATAGGTATTATGTATCAATTTTGACATAAAATAAATTTAAATAAAATAAATAATTATTTAAATAAAAAGTCTGTTTTTGAATAGTAACCCGTTGTTTTCACTATTAATCAAAAATTGAAAGTTTTCAGAAAAATACCCAAATTTCACCCTAGGATAATTTGGATATTCCGAATCCAAAAATGAAGTCCATTTCGAAAGATAAAATTTATAAAATTTCAAAAAGTGGGTATTACTATTCACAACGGCTATTTTATATAACATATCGTTGTTTAGCAAAACTCAGTATTGCGTACATCACACGCTATCGTGGAAGGTCGTGATTGCGTGTAATGCAAGCCAAGCCAAGGATGCATGTCGTTCAAGGTGTAGCTTACAACACAAGACATTAATGAAATTAAAAATAATATTTTTCATAAAATCTCAAGGTGTTACAAATCCAATATGATATATTTCTCAAATAAATATTTTTATTATTCATATGACATAAACACTTCTAGATTTTTACAATCTATTAAGGTACCATGTTTTGAGACCAGATGTACAAAGAACATGACTTCAGAAATCAAGAATTTAAACTTTGATATTTCTATATAAAGACGGTGATACCTTAGAATTTCAATAACATGCCTCAGGTGAAACACATGATTTTATTGATTATTCTAGAACACTAGTATTTAATTAATGAAAACTTTAAAAAAAGTATAATAAAAATCATGTAATATTTATAACAACAATTCCATAATGATATGAAGAGAATTATGTTATCTAAATTTTATCAGATGGCACTCAAAATGTCTACACCTACTCTTGAAGGAGGTATTTAAAATACTTGATTCCTTGATTCTGAGTTGGTGATAACCAAAATGAAGATCAATTTTTGAAAACCACTTATCCCCTTTCAAATGGTGAAATAAACCATCAATAAGAGGTAAAGGATAATTTCTCATGATCATTACTCAATTGAACTTCTGATAACTGATTAATAAGTTATGTGTCCCATCTTCCATCTTGGAAAACGTAAATATGGTTGTTAAAGGTGACACAATTGGATATATAAATACCACAGCTCTAAAATAATCCGACCAAATTCTAAGATACTTTAATTTTCATCAGCTATTTGGTAGGAAAAGATTAACATTGGTTGAGTTTGAGGCTCTAAGTCATTGACTACTAGTGGATGGATACCACTGCTAGATTCCTATTCTAATATGGCCAATGAAAAATGAAACAAAAATTAATTAGACCTAGAAGGAACAACCCATCTTAAATAGACTTCATATACAAATCATAATTAAACACATTGGATCTCCCCTAATAAGTAGTGAAAACACTCACCGATTATAAAAATTGACGATATCCTTTTGAGTATTTGAACATTCTATCTTTATAAGCACATAAGATAGGTATATTTCAAAAAATATATAGTTCTATACCATCTCTGTATCTCATATAATGAAAGATCATGATGGAAAATTGAAACACAACCCATTATCCTTTCCCAGAGGCATAAAAATTACATAAAAATTCCATTATCAGTATTGGATGTTTTATAAGATCTGTAATATGATTTTATAAAAAGGATGGAGATTCACATGTATCAATTGGTTAGTTTTTAAATAATAAGAAAGAGATTTGATATCTCTAATAGTCACAGGATTCCCAAAAATGTTTTCCATACCCTCATCAACAATGTCTATTTTCTTTGTTCCAGAGGCATATGGATGCAACCCCATAGTTCATGAAGTATATGACTACATTTTAGATCTTCTATGTATCATTGCATTAATTCCAAATAAAGGCAATTATAGAGATCTATAAAACATTTATAAGTGTCCATTATTACCACCTGAATTGATTTTTTATTTGAGGTATGTGGATAAATAATTTCAGGTGTCCAATGAAGACACACTGGTAACAAGTCATGCTACTAGCCACATATAATGTCACATGGAGACAATTTTGAGGATTTACACAACTTTTTCCCCAATGGAAGGCACACTAATTCTTATTTTCCTTTATGTAACCATTGAAACTACCACTATAGGGAAGAGAAACCCTGATAAACACTATCTTTCATTCCATATCAAAATTTTACATCAAGGCCCTATCCACAAACTTATCATAAGTGGTCATCTTTGACATTAATAATTATTACTAGATACCATGTCAAAGACCCATGTAAACCCTCTTGTACTTTAAATTAACATTAGATTTAACCATTGAAGAAAACAAGGAGAGATCATCAAAGCGATTAGAATACTCTATCACAACCAGATATCCATGATCAAGCTAAATAAAATCCATGAATTTCACTATATTCTTGAATTATGGGTAGAACAGATAATTAAAAAAGGATTTTTAGTCCTTCCACTCTACAACATAATTCTTCTTAGCTAAGAAAACCGAGTCACAACACATTTTTCTTAGACCTTCCATCTTAAAGACAACACACATAACTTTGAAAAAGAAAGGATTCTTGGGGATTTCAAAGAATGTATTAATAGTTCTAAACTAATACTTTTCCTTAAAATAATTATTCACTGCTTATAATGATGGTTATTATTTGGTGAAGAAATTTTGGGGCCTGAATCCAATCAACATCCCATGTTTTTTTCTCTAGTTTGAAAAAGGGAATGTTCCTGACCTTGTATCATAGATTATATCATGAATAAAAACACTTCAATAAAGTCTTGATCAATTATAGTGTTTCAATACATTGTTTTATCAACAACAACCAATCTAGTAATTTCTAGTATTCATCTAGGGGGAATACTACTACACATCACAAATAATGATGCATGAAAACATGGGGTCAATTATTCAATTACTGTTTATAATAATATAAGGGAATCAGGATTATCAATATAAAAAACAAAAATTTTCTTATACTAAAAATCACTAAATCCTAAACATGCATTTCCCAACAACTAATGCTATCTTATGGATCATAATGAAGAGTGATAGTCAAACACTCACTCACAACATAATAATTATGTTCCCTTATTTCTATATTCTATTTACCAAAACATAAAAAAATTCCTAATGAAAATTGAAATAGAAAAAATACCCTTATCTGAAAAGTTTTCATGAAGAAATCTAGATTAACCAGACCATCCATAAATCAAATTGGGCCAGAAATCGCCTAAATGGCATTCATGGTCCTCACAGGCTGGAAACCAACACATGAGAATCAATAAATACCATTAGAAATGATTTTTACAAAATGAAATTGAAATATGATTATAAATAAATATAATATATCAATCTTTAAAAAATAATACAATAATATATTGGTGTTGTTAATGGTTAAAATAAGCTCTATGATACATTAAATAAAACAATTACTAAAAATACAAAGTATAAACTCTATGTTACATGATTCAACCTCTAAAAACTCATACCCTACCAATGAAAAACCCATCCGCTCCCATAATTTCTTTTTTCTTACTCGTATAAACTAAAATAAGATCTACATACACAAAATGGTGTATGTTGGGTGTGAGAAAAAGTTACTAGTTGGATCCCACCATGTTTTTCACAAGTTGAATTTATAAAATATAACAATAATTCTCATATAATTTAAGAGAACAAATTAGATATTTCTCAAAAAAAATAAAATAAAAATCACCCATTTTACAATTTAACAGAGAAAACTAAAAAAAATGTTTCCAAATAATTTTAGTACATACACCAATAAATAATTTTAAAGATAAATAATATAGAAAAAAATCACATGAGTACAAATAATTATATGTCATCAAGGATACTATTGACTATATTGTTATAAATAGGAAACTTGGTGTTTGCATTACCCTATAAGAACAGGTCTTGGGGTTAAGATGTCACTTCTGAAAGTGAATCCTTAAGACAAATTAAGAAACCTGGAGCATAAATTAACATAGAATAAGAGGTTTAAGTGTAAAAAGTTCATCCCCAAGGATGTATTCCATCCACATCATCGATAAAGTATGGATTTATCAGAACAATATAATTTATGGGGAATTTTTATTTGAAACCACACAAACCATTCTTTAAAACAATTTCTATTAAAAACACCAAGTGGAGATTACATATTTAAATCCATATTCAAAATTAATATTCTTTTATCAAATAAATTTCCATTACTTTTAAAAATTTTATAGATTTGTTTCAATGATTAGGAAATCGAGGTTATCAAAAGAAATAAATATCATGTAACTACATACCATAAAACACTTAGAATTAAATATATCCATGATATAAAATAATATATACATTATGGGATTTCGAAAAACAAGAAAGGTATTATAAACGAAGCTTCACCAAATAAAAATCTCAAATCCATCATTTCTAGAGAAATATGAGAGAGATAGAGAGAAAAAAACATATACTTCATGAATTTCTGAAGGACACACAACAACCATTGTAGATCTAGAAAATGAATCCCAATTACACGATGGATCTATAGGAACCCCAAATATATCAATTCATAAATCATGGATATATATTCGAAATCTTTGATCTATACTTTTGTTTAAGGATATAGTTGTGGATATGGAAGATCAAGAAATATTGATGAAGAACAAGAAAATGCATTTGAAAAAATAGATCCAATACCCAAAGAAGAGCCAAATTCATAACAACATGTCAAGGAATACCCAAAATCTTTAAATTGAAACACTATGATATTTTTTGAATTAGTGTTTTTTCAAATTTATTTAATCATTTTATAATTTATATTTCACACAACATAGAAAATAGATTTTATATATGAATGTGCATAGTTCAACTTGGGTTATATGAAACAAAAAGTTAATCTTTAACAACAAAAAACAATTATATTAGATTTTTATAAATGAAAAAGCATGTTTTTATTGTATCAAACACAATATCAAGTCCCTTAGATAACTTTCATTACCTAGAATTCTATTTTTAAACGAACTACAATATTCTATTAATAATATTATTAAAATATTACTATAGTTACCAACTTGAAATTTGAATGGTAGTTAAGAAAAAAATTCACTAAATTTTGAAAATATTATTTACACATATATATCAAATGAATCCCTTTCTAATAAATTACCTAAAGTAAATTTTATAATGATTTGGAAATAAATAAATTACTATTCTAAGAAATCTATTTTTCTATTTACAAACATAATTTTATCTTATTAAATTAAAAAAAATTCTGTTAAAAAATTATAGAAACTTTATATATTATATATTCAATCAATATTTTTGATACTTATAAAATCTATTTTATTGGTAGAAGATAATGATAAATCCAATTTTATAAGTAAATATATTTATTTTTTAAAAGGAAATTTCACCGCCTTTTAATGGAACATGAATTTTAAATTTAATTTTTATACTTTTATAAATTTTATTTGTAAAATTAAAATTTATTTTATAAAAAATAACACAAAAATTACTTTATAATACATTTTTGGTATTTTAATGTGAAGATTCAATTTATGATGAAATATGAAAATAACTGAATTTTAATTCAAAATTGATTTTTTGTATAATTTATTTATAATGATAATTTATATTTCAATTTTTTAAATCTAAATTAGATCAATTATAAATCATTTAAACAATTTTATGGTAGTATAATTAGTTTCACATTGAAATTAGATATAAAAAATTACAATACATTTGAAAATTTTTACATTAAAAACCTACTTCGTCATCAAATCTACGAGAATAGATTAGAATTAATTTCTACCAATTATTTGATTAGAATTTAAAAAATGTATAACTTATTTTAAATTATAATATTATATAATTTCAAATAATATAAAAATATTTTTTGATATAAAATATTAGTAAAACTAATTAAAATTAATTACAAACACTAAGAGTATATTTAACTTAATAAGGGACTAAACCATACACTTAAGAGCCAAAATGAAAAACAAAATTATCCAAAATCAATTTTTTTAAATATTTCTATCATATAATAACTTTAATATTATTTTTTTTAATTATTGGAGCCACATTTTATAAAATAATGATGGTGAAATTATGTTTTAAATTTTTTTCAAGAATTCCACTCCCCAACAAATATAAAAGGGTCCTCACCCTTAGAAATTATAAAAACCGTTAAATATATTGGTATCACCAAAAATATACTCAAATAATATCCAAAAATCCAAAAATTAATCCTAGAAACCTCCCTTTGGTTATCAATTCATCCAATTAATCCCTTTGGTGTAAAAAAATATGAGTTATCCAGCGAAGAGGCAACATCCTTCCTCAAGATCTATTATTTTTTATCAAAGCACTAAAATATTCATATTTAATGATTATATAATAAAATAAGTATCTTATACACAATAATATGTTTTATTTTATGGGTTGTACTTACACTTGTACACACATCCTTCAAGAAGGTAAATAACTTACCGTTCTTCTGTACGGAGAACTACCACCTCACTAAATGATGTTATTTGTTTTCTATTTACTACATCTCATAACTAGTAATTATGATGGGAACTATATTTTTATATTATATATATGATATTTTTCTATATTTGTTCATATTTAATTGTTATATAACACATACCTTTATTCTTTTCATTTTGTGTAAATACAATATTTTCATTTCGGGAAGTGTCAGCTACTTCCTCATCAAAGCGATGTGATTCGTTCACATGTTACATGGAATGTATTTATGATGGGTTTAGTGAATATGATATATATGGAATAATAATTCAAATATAATTATATTATATATATATATATACATATATTTCATTTACATTATTATTTTTCCAATAAGAAAATAAAACGAAAACAATGTTCATGCTATGTACGACCTACCGTCTCCATGAACGATGTATTTCAATACATATTTATATATTGTATTAATTATTATAAATAAATATATAATTATTATATATTATATTTATATAATGATTTATATTCTTAAATTTTTTTATCATGATATATATAATCGGTTCAAGAATAACAAGCCATAACAAATATGAAAAAAAGCAGATATTACTCGAAACGTAACATTAACACTGATTTGTTAATAAATACGTAATATTAATTCATAAAAAAATAACATTAATAATTATATATATTATTATGGTTCTATGTTATATTTATAATAAACATATATTTATTATACAGGACATTTGAACAAGCTAAAATAATGTCAAGAATTAAGGTAAGGGAACTTCACCCCACTTTTTATTTCCACAAAATACATGCCATATTCACCAGTTTCATCTCTTGTATGGTTTGTATAATACCACATGAAATTTTATATCAATTATTTCATTTATTAAATGATATTACATGTTTCAATTTTTCTATTCTTTCACGAGGATAATGATTCAAAACCTGCAAAATTAGTAAGTGTTTTCTCATGTCACTTTTGTTTTCCATGAGACATTTTACACATTCACCTTATATTTATAATATTTGGTGTGTATACTAAAAATTTATGTAATAGATGTTTTATTTAATTAAATTTATTATTATTTATATATCCATTTTATTTCATTTCATTCATGGGACTTATGTTAAAAAGTTACCAAACAAGTAATGTAATTTTTTCTAAATTTTTCTTTCTCTGAGTCTCATGCCATGTTATGCCCCTCTATTTTTCTATGAGTTGTATATAATAAAATTAACATGTTACATACTGAATATTATTCTTTTCATGAGATTTTGACATTAATTTATTATTATTATTTCCATTTTTAGTGACTCATTTTTTCAACGTGGTAATAGTTTATTGATATAATCTCATCTTTTATCGAGATTGTTTATGATGATGATTCTATTGATGAAATATTATAATTATAATCTTAATTACTATCATAAATGTTGTTAACCTCTTTTTATTTATGTTATATCCCATTAATGGTACCTTTTTCAACTTCTTGGTACTTAATATAATTAATAAAAAATTTATTATTGAAATCCAACTTTATTTTTCCTTTCTGTTTGAAATCTGTGTTTTTTAAAACAATATTTTCTAAAAATATTTTTAATTTTTTTACCACTATCCTATGATGTTTAAAATATTTTTTACCCTAGTTTTACCATGTTAAAAAATGGTTTTAAAATAAATCTTCATTTCATTTTCTAAACAGTACACTTTGTTAACATTTTATGGTGAAAAAGGAATGTTTAACAAATATAGACCTACCCATTTTCATGAAAATCATTTTCCTCGAGCATACTTTTTACGTTTACAAGGATATTTTTTAAATAAATTTTTTCCTAGTATTATGTAATTTTTTTGAGTTTATATTAGTTTTAGATGAAATGATTTTATAAAATCTTTTAGGTTTAAAAAGTGGGTTGATTAATTTTCAAAACTTTTATTATATGTTTTCAAAAAATTATTTTCAAGGAAAATGAATTAATTAATTTAAAGATATCATTATAAATTTTCAAATCCATTTTCAAGAAAAGTGTTTTCAAATTGATTTCAACACTCTTTTAGGATTTCAAATTATTTTAATTAAAGATGGTTTCAAAAAATATTTCTATTATTCCTTTATTCTTTTTCAAAGGTATTATAAAGGAAGAAGGCATTAAAAATGATTTATGTTTTAAAAAATGTTTTTCATTTAGAAAAAATTAATCTTCATCAATAAATTTTTTAAATGAAATTTTAAAAATTTCTTTATAAGAAAATGATTTATAAATTGGAATTTCAAAGAAAAGGCTTTTTTCCTTAATAAATGTTTCATGTTATCTTTCAAAATAATTATCCATATAATATGAAATAATCTATTATAGTTATTATTTACTGGGGATATAATCCATGAGTACCATTAATATTATTTCTTGAATTGTTTATGTTTTGATGGAATGATGTTTGTGACACGTGGTTCTCATCCATGGGTTATATGCTATTGAAGCCTGCTTGTTTTCACGGGTTATGATTTGATGAAATGATTATAAGACCTATAACTTTTCAATAGGTGATTATATGATGAAATGTTTATGATACCCTTTTCATTTAAGGGGTTATTGTATAATGTCTACGAAACTCATCTATTTTTATGGGTTATGATATGATGAATGTTTTATTATCTTGTGGCACATGTAGGAATGATTTTATTATGTGACAGGTGGGACCTATATGTCCCTCAAATTCAATTGGTAAATATTTATATCTCATGATATAATTATGGGAATAAACTCTATGGAAATGATACTCTATGGAATATAGAGAAACCTTATCCACTATGGAAATATGGGAAACCCAATCCACTATGGAAAGATGGGAAAAATCAATCCAATAAGGGAAGATATAGAAACCAAATATATTACTAGGAAATGATTGTGATTGGGTATGGTGGTATGTCCTGACCAGTAGTCATATTCCTGATAAAGTTCCCTAAAAGTGTTTTAAATGCACCTTGACATATAGTGCATGATGTTACATGTTTATTTGTATGCCCTAAATTCTATGTCTTATTCCATTGATAAGCTCACATAGTGTATGTTATTTATTTTCATATGATTTAATATATTATGAAATGCCAATAATTATTCCATCTATCCTAATTATGATATTTTTTATGAATTTTATTATCTTTAAAATTTATGCTCATGTTCTCATTCCCCTTAATTCATGTTATTCTTATGTATTTCCTTTAACTACCATTACTGACCATTTGTTCTCACCCATTTCTTATATTTAATTTCCCCAAGTTATAAAGAATGTTTTTAAGTAGGAGTACAAAATGGGATGATCTTTATAAAATATGTTTAATATTGTTCACCAAACTATAAGAATGTGTTCGATGTTTCCAAAGTTACTAAACTATTATATTTCTCTGGAATTTATTTTTATAATGTGATGAATATTAATCTAGAATGTTATAATATCAATGTATGTGAAGCCAAGTTTTATATAGTTGGTATAAAAGGAATGTTTTAGTCAATATTTGGAAACTAGGATGAGAAAACTTTAAGGATGTCCTGAAAAATATTTCCAAGGATATGTCTAGGGATTTCAATAAAGATAAGTCTAAGGTTAAGTTAAAGTGTAGGAAAATTTCCTAAAATTGGGGTAAAGTATAGAATGAGTATTTTCCATGAAATAAATCTATATATTGACACTAGAAGTGGATGTGGATCTGGAATTGATGAACACAGGGGTAAGAAATCCAAAAACATCATATTAAGATAGACTAGATCTGGAACTGATGAACAACAACGGGCAATGCTTCACACCTGGTTTGACACTCTTGGGGTGTAATGTTTGGTAAATCAAACAATATTTGCGAACCATCATAATGGAATTAAATAGAACATTGCTATAAATAACTAAGGGTAAAACTAATGTGTTATATATTAATTATGTTGGTTTAAGGATTTATACATCCTATATGTATGTTTTCTCATGATTATATGGTTTCTTTCTAGGATAAATATTGCTCACACTATGATTTATGGTGTTAGTCAATATGAGGAACTATAAGGAACTGGGATAGCTGTAATGACTCGGAAAATACATATATTTTTTAAATTATATGAAATTATTAAAAGATTGATAAATATGATGGAATGTGATTCCGAGGTCCAGAGATCCCTAAATGATCCATCAAAAGATGTTAAGTTTCAAATAGCATGTGTGAGTGGTTTTCCTGAAAAATTTGAACAAATCTTAAACGGGAACTGGGATCACAAATTCGAGGGCACTGTTGCACTCATAACTGCTGGTTTACTCTAGGCGCGACTTATGTTTAGTGGATGCAGGCTTTCGGTGAAACAACCTGAAAATGGAATAACTGTAAATAAAATAATTAAATAAAAATATTTTATTTTTCAAATAATTATAACTCACAAACGGTGACTCAGATTAATATTATGAGACCACCAATGAGCGTGTAAGGGTATTCTTTCTTTAGGATGATACAAACATTGAACGGTGCAGGCCAGTAGTAGAAGATAGTTTTTGGCCATAAATAAAATAATTAAAAAACAATTATGTTATTGTTAAATTTTTTTACTCATAAATGGAAGATGAGATTGGAAATCCAAGATTATGATTGATCGTATAAGGGAATGTTTCCCTTAAGTAGTGACTAACCTCAACCAGTGTAGATCAAGGGTGACTATTAATAAATTTTGAAATTTTTTAAGGTTTGTTTAGTAAACATGCAGGCTCCATTTTTTATCTTTTGAAATGGTGCTTGGGATAAAAATATGAGAGTATCGTTGAATCCAAAACAATAGAATTTTCTTAAGGGATGCTTAACTTTGACTGGAAAGGGTCTGACGAAAAATTTAACTTCTTGGAATTTACAAAGAAAATAATAAAACAAATAATGGTTATTTTATTTTTGTTTTTGAAAACATTGGACAAATGGTGGTGGGACCGCAGTGCAACGTCAAATCGTTTAATGGATTGACTCATAAATTGTGTAACCACACCTTTTGGAGAAATAATGGGTTGTGTAACCGCACTTTTTAAAGAGTTAAGAGGTTCATTAATTAAACTCATTAATGAACCTCATTAATTGTGAGATGCGTTAATCTCAACCTTTCTACTTTATTTAATCTGAGATTGGGATTTGGTTTTGGGAGAGCTATGATAGGAAGATCTAACGAAGCACTGTCGACATTTCGCTTCAATGAAGAATGTGATCGAGTGATGGTTGTTGGGGGAAACGATGGGTGACGATGAAGGCCAACAAACACCATCGAATGTTGAAACTTCTTTCTCTACTATAACTCCTTCCAATGAACTCAAGGTAGACGGTTATATGCTTTATTTCTCCCCTTTACCCCATTCTTGAATATTATGAAGAACAGAGATCAACCGTCCAATAGGTTGTTCAATGTTTCATTCTTTAATGTGGGAGGATATTTCATGGTTTTTTATGGGAGTTTTTATAATTAAAATATCTTTCCCATGTTGTTTTTTAATAAAGAGGGTGTGGGCCAAACTAACAATGCACAATCCATCCTCCAAACTCAGTTGTCGTGGTGTTATTAGAGGAATACTGGAATATTTCGCAAAAAATTGACTCCAACGGCCGTGTAATGTAGGAAACATCCTGGGCGGGCCCTAGGCTTAGATGAGAATAAAAGAGAACCACCAGAACATCAGCAGTGTCTTGCAGAGGCTTCGCTCGAATGATGAAACCAGTGACCGAGGGATGCAGCGCCTGACACCTACAAGTCGCAAAGGAATGACAGTGCCCGAAGGTGCTTCGGCGAACAAGGGGGTGGCTTGCCTTCGCCAGCCGCTTTGAAGCAGGATGACGCATTACGGTAGCATGATGTGGTGGAAGACCAGAGCTTCAAGATACGATGGAGAGAAAACCCATGCATGTGGGTCCGTTGTGGGTGGGTCATTGTGGACCATACAAGAGAGTGAGGTACCATACGACGCCACTATTGAAGAAAGGCGGCGTGCCGTGGAGGAAGGCCACAACTTCTAGCTTCGGTGGAGGGATGAACTACAGTCCGTGGGTCCCATGTGTGAATGGTCCAATAGGACCGGTTGGAAGAGGCAGCGCCAACCGGCACTGCTGGATTGTTGGCCCGAATGACTTCGACTATTTGAGAGCGAGAGGAGAACCCCCGTGCTCGGCCAGCGGGCCGAGCGATTTTGTGGCCCAACAGGTCACACCATGCCGGTTGGGCCACGCTGCACCTGCGGACCAATGGGCCTAGACGACGTCCCAGTAGGCCATACCTGGCCTAGCCCAACCACTTCGGGCTGGGCCCCATGGGTCGGGGTGGGTTTGTCTGACCGGGTCGGACTGGGCCCAGACCCCATTCACTCCATTTATGTTTAATTGGGCATAAATCCTAAACTGAACATCCATTTAACGAACCATTAGCGATGATGGAACCATTAGAAAGAAGAGGTACTTTTGAGATACTCCATGAGATATTTGGTGATATTTGTAGTTTGGATGGGTTGGATTGTACGTGAATCAATCCAAGACCCTAGCACTAACATTCCTATAACCTGCAGATCATGCATCTAATTGACACACTGTCTGTTGCTTTGGAACCCTTATGACATGGCAGATCATCAGTTTTCATATTGGGGGGTTTTTTGGCAGTTTTGGTACAAATGATGGCTTGAGGAGTAGATGCTTCTAGAATTATGTATGCTTTGTGCGGGAGTCTAGTGGATGGCTGAGACATGTAAAACGAATAGCGACCTTATATGGATCATCATCATATCGACCCTATGTGGATCAACATCATAGAGACCCGATGTGGATCATAAGTATAAAGACCCTATGTGGATCATCATCCTAGATTCTATATGTGGATTAGCATCATAGAAACCCTATGTTGATCAACATCATATCGACCCTGTGTGGATCATTATCCTTGCGACCCTGTGTGAATCAACATCATAACAACCCTGTGTGGATCAATATCATAAAAACCCTGTGTGGATTAGTATCCTACCAACCATATGTGGATCAGCATCATAGAGACCCTCTGTGTATCAGCATCCTAAATAACTTGTGTGGATCAGTAGTGTGTGGCTCGATGAGGACCATCCTTAGAGAGACATGGTGTGAATCAGTGACATACGACCCACTGTGGGTAGAAAATGGAACAAATTCTTCGTGGTTCAGTTGTGGAACTTCCTAATGGAATAAAATGATATAGTGGAAGACAAATCATCTTTATTTATAAACCCTGAGTTGTATACATAGTGTAAGATGACTTTATTTCTTTCTTTTTGTTTGAGGTTTTGCGTTGTGGTTTTTCCTTTGTGGATTTATGGAATAACATTAGGGGTCTTGGGGTCCCCACTGGGTATTTTTATACTCAATCATGCCCGGGTTTTCCCACACCTTGTGGTTTCATGTAAGGATGACAAAAAACTAGACTGAGTCTTCAAGATTCAGGGCTTGATGGTGCTTGGAGGTGATTAGCAGATGGTGTAAGGAGGTGAATGGTAGATGTGGAGAGGTGTGGTGATGACCTGTACCTACCCTTCCGGTAGTAAACTTTGTGGACGACCTCAGGAGATGTTTTCCCTTTTTTCTATACTTCCATTTTAGTTGGGCTTTAATTCGGGCCCCTTTACATTCAGTACTCACTTTTACACTCAGTGGTTTTTTTAGTTGTGGTTGTACCTTTCTTCTTCTGTTGTGTTACTTGTGCGTGGTGTTCCCTGTCTGTGTGTGTATTGGTTTTTGATAAAATGCCTTCCATTTTTAGGGATATTCCTTTTTGGTTCTAGTCACCAACCCATAGTCTATGGAATACTGGTTTGGGGTAGTCACGACACGATCCCCGAGGGATGGGTCATGAAAATGTCGTATCAAAAGGAGGTCAGTTATACTAGAAGAACTAAGAGTAAATGCTTTAAAAATATCAATATTGTTAGGTGTCTTGAGTTTAGAATTACGTTTTAAGAGTCCAGTGTTGCTGGGGAAGCCAATGTATCCATGCACCAGGACCCTCTATTCTATTTTCTAACTCAGTACACAAAAACAGTATTTGCATGTGTTTTGAATTTTTTTTTCTATTTATCTATTTTGAGTCAGCTCACCAGGTATTCCATTTCTTCCGTGGTTTATCTTGTATATCTATCAAGATTCTTCCATGTAGATAAACAGCTAGGATTAAAGTGCATGACTACGAGGATGGTCTGTAGAGTGATAACACATCAGTACATGGATTGTTTCCTAAGATGGTACCTTCGGGTGGTGTACCAACAATATCACTACCTGTTTGTCAGTAGTTACTACCAGCGTTACTTGTAGAGGACACATATACAATAATTGACTTAAATGAGTTTTAGTGATAGATTCTTCTTATGTTCCAAGGTTATCCCATCTCATAGGACGTTAAGGAACATACTCAGGTGGTGACCGAGTTTCCATCTTGCTGGGGCACCATTAGATCAGACGATGGTCCTGGCTGTGAACATTCTACATAGCTCAGCAGGGCGATGCTAGGGTTCAGATTACCCATATCTTATGATGAGGTGGCTTTTACTTGGACATAGGTTGAGAACCTTTTCTTAGATAAGGGGGTCTCTTTCCATAAAAATCTATGGAATTTTTGTTCCCAAGATCTTCTACAGTTTCGACAGCACTACATTTCGGTAATTGAGTATTCGTCAAGGTGTACCGACCATTCCTGTTACTTGATAAATACGATATGACCAATGCTCCAAGGCTCAAACCTTAGAGTGAGATGTCTTTAGGGAAATACGAGATATCAATATTTCTTCTGTGCATTCCTACTTATGATAGGGTGCTATAGAGACTCTTTGTGGTTGAAAGTTGTTTGGATGGGTAGATACAACCAATGAATGATAGTAGTGGGATGGTTGGAAACGAGCGTCAGTCTCGAAGACAGGGACATGTAAAATGTTTTGAGAAGAGGAAGGGAGAGGGAAAAGTGAATCTGTAGGGAAACAGACATGGAAGAGGATCTTGGAGAGCAACAAAAGGTGTTATAAATTTCAACATGTTACAACCACCACCCTAATGTGGTCCCCACCAGGCTCAGGGAGCTAAGGGATATGCGAAGGGAGTAGCTGCATGCAGTCAATGAGTGTGACCCAAGGGCTCCAATAATTATTTGAGGTATGGTCTATATCTAATACTTGTTGATTTATTAATATAAATAGGTGATAATCATTCATTGCATGAATATTCTTCAAGACCTAGAGTTTTCGATTAAAGTATTGACTTGACCCTTATGTCTCGAGATACCAATGGGAGGAGACATGATAATAACTCTTATTCCAATGCTGTGATCAGACCCTTGAGGTTAGAGTTTTGGTTTGAACCTCTTGGTGGAAAGGTCAAGGCATTGCAACATTAGTTTGGGTATGGACTCATCATCCACAGATTCTACTTAGATTGACTATTTTAGGCAAAAAGGATGTGGTATATCCACAACGTTGGAATGAGGTTTTCCTTTGTCGATGAAAAAATGGAATCTTGGGTAGCACATGATAAAATCATGCATAAGAGGGTGTAGTCGATCATTCTTGAGTTGGCCAGCCTTACCCTCATGGATGTAGGTGTTTTGATTTTTCAGTTCCCAACAGAAGTGGCAGTGTGTGAGAATATCATTTCAAAAGATGTTTCTAGGATTTCCTCCCCGTAGGAAGAGGGACATCTGGAATGGCTTGTACCCAGGGATGAAACCGATATTAACAACTACATATTAGATGGATCCCGCAATGCTCTAGGAGGTGAGAGTATAGTTGGAGGTCTTTGTAGAAAAAGGGCTTAGTAATACCCACCCAATGTTTAAGGTTATGTGTGGACTACCGACACCTTAACCTCGTGGCTGTGGATATCTATTACCAACTACCAAAGGGTCGATGGGAACATTATTCTGTTAAAGGGGGTGTCCTTTTTCATGGATTGAAAGGTTCTCATAGGCTTTTTAGCAGCAAGTTAGCGGCGATGGTTGGAGTTATTCCATGACTATGACTTCGAGATAGTCTATACCCTTGGTAAGGGGGACGTGGTGGCAGACACAATCAGTAGGAGGTCTGGTTTATAGTTGTTGAGAGAGGTGTTAGAGTATCTATCCATGTTGTAGTTAACTTTCATGGATATTGATGGATCAACATAACTATAGTCCATGATTGTCACTCTCCCACTCCTTTAGTGGGTACAAGAGACACAGCTTGGAGATATTGACTATGAGGCCCGATGTGCTTAGGTATCCTCATGACAAGATCCTAAATGATTTTCTGAAGGCGGAGAGCACGTAAACATATTTAGAGGACGGACCACGGTACTAGGGTTGATTTGATAGGAGGTGTTGAGGGAGTCCCACACATCCCCTTTGGCAGTACATCTGAGTGTAGAAAATATATACCTGGACCATCAGCATCAGCACTAGTGAACAAGGAGGAAGAGAGAAGTGACAGAGTTCACTTCACGATGTCTCATTTATCAGCAAGTGAATGATGACAACCAGGTTCCATCATGCTTGAGCACATATTTTTAACCCCAGACGGATGGTCAAACAGAGCAGACCATACAAACCTTAGAGGACATGCTTCATTCTTATGTCCTGGATTTTGGTCATAGTTGGGAGGATCACCTACCATAGGTGGATTTATCATTCAAAAAAAGTTATCACTCTACCACCATCATGGCACCGTTAGAGTCCTTGTATGTGCGACCATGTTGGTCTCCTCTACGATGGAAAAACTTCAGGGAGTCTGCACTTATGGGTCTAGAGATGGTAAGGGATACCATTGAGAAGGTAAAAATCATCTAGGAGTGGATAAAGACTACACAGAGCTGGTAGAAGTCTTTTTCCAACATGAGATAGAGACCCTTAGAGTTTTAGGAGGGAGACCATGTCTTTATATGGGTATCACCCCTATAAGGATTACAGAGATTAGGCAGGGGTGGTAATCTATCTATGAGTTTCTTTGGACCTTTCTAGATTCTCATCTGAGTTGGCAAGGTGGAGTACCGCCTAACTCTTCCCCTATAGTTGGAACTGGTGAAAAATATTTTTCCATGTGATATAGTTAATGGGGAACATGCATGATCCATCCCATGTTAATCACTAGGGCGAGCTGGAAATTGACGATGGGGTGTCTTTTTCAGAGTTCCTAGTAGAGATAGAGGATCTATAAGAGTGAGTCCTTCATGGATGGTCTATTCCTCTGGTGCAAGTTTGGTAACATCATGGGAACCTCAACGAGAGCACATGGGGGGGGGGGGTGCGGCTCAGATTCATTCTCAGTTCCCCCACATTTTTTTCTTATCCTTTTTGTTCCTTTCGAGGATGAAAATTTGACGACACATGATTCCATGTAGTTTTTTTAATTATATATATTTATTAGGAGGACAAAAAATTTGACGACACATGATTCTGATTTCCAGAGTGCCCAAAATAATCCATCAAAAATGTTATGTTTTAAATAGCACACATGAGTGGTTTTCCTAAAAAAGTGGAACAACTCTTAAATGGATACTCCAATCAAAAATATAAGGGCACCACTGCACTTATAATGGTGGGTTTACCCAAGGAATAACTTAAGTTTAGTCGGCACAGGCCTCTGGTGGGAAAACTAGAAAATGGGATAACCGTAAATGAAATAATTATATAAAATTATTTTATTTTTCAAATGCTTATAAATCACGAATGGTGATTGGGATTAAAAATATAAGAACATCACTGATCTCGTGAGGGTATGCTTTATTTTAGTAGATACTAACATTGGATGGTACAGGACAACAGTAGAAGTTATTTTTTGGCTGTAAATAAAATAAATAAGTAAAAATTATTCTATTGTTCAATTATTTAACTTCTAAATGATAACTCAGATAGAAAATACGAGAGTATCGTTGAGCTCGTGAGGGCGTATTCCCCTTAGGTAGAGGCTAACCTTGATCATCGCGGGTCAAGGATGACTTTAAATAATTTCTGACCATTTTTAAGTTAATTTTAGTTTACATGCAGGTGGCATTTTATATCTTTTGAACCATTGCTCGGGTTAAAAATTTGAGGGCACCATTCAATCTGCAACGCTGAGATTTTCTTAAGGGAATCCTAACATTGACCGGTAATGGTCAGACGAAAAAGTTAATTACATGGACATTACATAAATAATAATAATATAATTAAATATTATTTTATTTTTCTTTTTTGAAATGGTCGAAAAAACAGTGGTGGGACCACAATGCAACATTAAACCATTTAATGGATTGATTCTTAAATTGTGTAACCACACCATTGGGAGAAATAATGGGTTGTGTAACCAAACCATTGAGATAGTTAATATGTTTATTAATTAAACTCGTCAATGAACTTCATAAATTGTGTGATGTGTTAATATCCTCCATTATCCACTATTTAATTAGAGATCGAGCTTGGGTACTGGGATATCTATGAGAGGAAGATCTGACAAAGTGCCGGTGACTTTCCGCTCCAATGAAGAATGTGATTGAGCGACAGTCATTGGGGGAAATAATGGGAGAAAAAAATATGGATGAACACCTTCAGACATGGCACTCCTCTATATTCAAAAATTCATTCCAACTAACTCGAGGTAGGGGGGGTTATATTCTAGATTTATCCCCTTTACCTTGTTCTTGAATATTATGAAGAACATGGATCAACCGCCCAATGAGTTGTTTTGTGTTTCATTATTTAATGTGGGAGGATATTTTGGGAAATTATTTATGGGAGTTTTTATAAATAAAATATCCTTCCCATGTTGTTATGATAACATGGTGGGTGTGGGACAAACAAACAAGGCTCGAACCCTCCGCCGAACTTGGTTGTGGTGGCGTTCTTCATGGACAATCGAATGATTTGGTGGCAAGGTGGAATCAAGGTTCGCGAAACACAGTCACCATCCTGAGAGGGTTGGATGAGAATAAATGTAGACAACCAAAACATCACCAGTGGCCCATGGAGGCTTCACCAGCTTGAAAACAGTAGCGACAAAGGGAGGCGGTGGCTGGAACCCATAGGTTGAGACGGAATGACGATGTTCGAAGGTGCCGTGGCGAACAAGGGGGTAGCCGACCTTCACCGGTCATGTTGAAGTAGGACGATGTGCTACGGTGGCACGACGCGGTGGAAGGACACAACTTTTATCCATGGTAGAGTGTAGACCCGCACCCCCTGGCCAGTTGCGGGCCGGTCCACATGGATTGACCAAGGGACTGTGGTTCCATCTGGTGCCCCTTTTGAAGCAGGGCGACGCACCGCTGCAAGAATGCCACAGCTTCTAGCCACTCTAAAGGGAGGGACTGCGGTCTGTGGGTCCCACGCGTGATTGGTCCAACAGGACTGGCTGGGAGAGGTGGTGCCAACTGGTGCAACTTCCTTGAAGGCCTGAGAAAATTTGGTTATTCAGGCGGGGCAACGGACCCCCCATGCTCGGCTAGCGGGTCGAGCGATTCCGCGGCCCGATGGACCGCACCCAACCGGGTGGGCTGAGCTGCACCCGCGGCCAGCGGGCCTAGACCATGGACCAATATTCGAACTAGGTCCAGCTAAACCTGGTCGAGCCCTGCCTTTTTAGGCCGGGCCCAGCAGGTTTGGTCAGGTTGGTCTGATTAGGTCGGACTAGACCTGGACCCCTTTCCTCCTAGTTACATTTATTTAGGCGTAACTCCTAAACCAGACATCCATTTGATAAACTGTTAGCGATGTCGGACCCATATAAAAAAGCAGTCCTTTTGAGGTACTCTACATGAGATTCAGATAAAGTTGGAGTTTAGACATGTTGGATCGTAGAGGAATACAACCAGGCCCTCAACATTAAAATACCTATAACCTACATACTGAGCGTCCAATTGATGCGTCGTTTGTTCATTTGGAACCCTTATGACATGGTGGATTATCAGTTTACTTTTCAATGGGTTATCATGGTAGTTGAGGTACAACTGATGGCATGAAAAGACAATACTACTGGAATCATTTGTGCATTGTACGAGAATCTAGTGGATAAATGAGACATGTAGAATGAATAGAGACCCTGTGTGGATCACAATAATAGGGAAACTGTGTGGTTCAGAATCAAGTAACCCTATGGGGATCCCCATCATAGAAACCCTATGTGGATCAGTATCATAGCGACCCTGTGTGCTTGAGCATCATAGTGACCCTGTTTGGATCAACATCATAGCGCCCCTGTGTGGATCAACATCATAGAGACCCTGTGTGTATCGGCATCGTAGATACCCTTTTTGGATCAAAATCATAGTGACCTAGTGTGGATCAGCATCATAGAAACCCTGTGTGGATCAACAGTGTGCGACCTGACAAGGACTAGCCTTAGAGAATCCCGTCATGGATTAGTGATGTACGATCCTGTGTGGATTGAAAATTGATCAAATTCATTATGGTTTAGTATTGGAACATCCTAACAGAATAAAATGATATATCTTTAGGATAATCATCTTTATTCATGATCTCAGAGTTATATACCTTGTGTAATATAACTTTACATAGTGATTTGTGTTTGAGGTCATGCTTTGTGGTTTTTCCTTTGTGGAATTCTGGGAGACCTCCGAGGGACTCTGGGTCCCTACTGGGTATTTTTATACTCACCCATTCATAGTATTCGCCCACACATTATTGTGTGTTGTGCATATGATAGATAGATAGACTGAGTCATGAGGAGTCAGGGCTTGATTGTGCTTAGAGCTGATTGACAGACAGTGTATGGAGGTGACCGGTAGATGTGGAGAGTTGTGGGGACGAGCTGCACCCACCCTTCAGGTAGAAACCTTGTCGGATGACCTTAAGATCTGTTTTACCTTTTTTCTATACTTCCATTTTAGTTGGGCTTGAATTCTGTCCCCTTTACTTTTAGTACCCACTTTTACACTTGGTGGTGGTTTTTAGTTGTTTTTGTACCTTAATTCTTCCTGCGTGTTACTTGTGCGTGGTGTTCCATTTCTATGTGTGTACAAGTTTTTGAGGAAATGCCTTCCCTTTTTAGGGGTATTCCTTTCTGGTACTAGTCACTAACCCCTGGCCTATGGAAGGCGGGCTTCAGGTAGTCATGGCATGGGCCCCGGGTGACATCTTGTGACATTAAAATTGAATGATTCAGATGTGGAATGTATGGTAATTATAAAAATTTATTTCCATAGATCCCATAAAAATAATTTGGAATGTGGTACATATACTGCTTATACTTATGAAGATAAACAGATCACAATCGACATGTAAAAGTTATGGTATGTTCTAATTTTATAGTTTACATTAATATTAATAAGAACTTATAGATTGAGGTTGAGGAGCCTTAATACATGATTCATATATAATATTATATGATATGAGGTATTAAGGAATAAGATTATGAAGCTTGGGTAATTATTTAATAATAAAGATAAATGATTGATGTGTATAAGTTTTAGAATTAAATTATTATGTTATATGAATCATGCAATATATTAGTATTTTTAGAAAAATATTTTCATTAATGATAAAAAGGATATGTTGAATGACTTTCAAGGAATAAAAAATTATTTAATGTATAGGTTATATTTTGAAATAAGGGAATGAAACCCTTAATGTGATTAAGATTTTGTGACATTTGTGATTATCTTTGATAATGAGATGATTGGTATGGCAGAAGTAAATTAGGTAGTACTGATTACCCTATAACTAATTATTGATTTGTTAAAAAACTAGTCTATGTCATCATGGAAGAAGTTTAAAACATATTGAATTTATGGAATATATCATGTAATATTTGAAATAAGGAGGCCAACATGTTTTCAAAATGGTTTATGGTAATTATGGTTATTATCATTTTTAAAGAGAATATATTATGAGGGTATTCACATGTTTGGAATATGGAAACAATGAGATACATTTTAATATATATGGGATCAATGTTATGTAAATTTCATGACCTTCTTTAAAATGTTTTGGATTTTAATCTTTCAGAGGGATTATAAGGTTAACCATTTATGGAATGTTTATTTTAAACTGCATATGTTGTTTATGATGTTAAAGTATTACCTTACCACATGCGTATTTATACATATTGGATAACCTTTGCCACTTTGGGTTGATTGTAACTGAAGATATATGGGATGAATTATCATGATCTCATGATTCTTTTGTTCTTCATGAATGAAAAAGTTACCTTCATTTTTGGAGAAATAGGGAATAAAAAATTAGTCAAGACCTAGACAAAGGTTGAGATTTTACTTATGAAAGGGAATGAAATCAAGTAAGTATATATTCTCATGAAAAAAATTATTCAAATTTTATGAATCTAGCTTGAAATAAAATTTTATCCTATTATCATCATTTTGGATGTTATTAATAACCTCTTTCTTACTTCGTCTCTTTTTGGTTTTGTGACTGCTATATTTTTCTGGATCACCCACTTTTATGTGATAAATCATCTTTCGCAATATCCATAATTATTTACAACTTTTCTATATTTCCAATATTCTATTCCCACTAATTTTATCCCATGTGGAAACATAGTTATGTGATACTTTGGGTAACCTTTATGTTTCTATGTTTCCATTTTAAATGATGTTTTTGTATTCTTTTTTACAATGTGTGTTTCTATGATAAGAACTTTCACATGTCAAAATTTTGATAACCCAAAATATTTTCAATGGATAAATTCATTTTAAGGGGGGTAGAATGTAACACCCTAAGATTTGTTAAATTATTAATTTCTAAATTTATTTAATCGTATTATATTTTTCATTTCACAATACACTAAATATATCTTTTTTCATACGAAATCACAAAAATTGGATTGAATGATATGCAGCCCCAAGTCAAGATTGTGCAAAAGGAAACACTTATATTAGCTTCTAATATATGAAACACTATTTGTGGATTTTATTACACACAATAATGATTCCCTTTGATAGATTTCATTATATTCATGGATGAGTTTAACCAAACAACAATATGCTATTTTTAATACTAAATATTATTATAGTTTCTACCTATCCATTAGAGTAAAATTTATTAATTATAATAACAAAATTGTTAAAATATTATATACACATGTATATAAAATGACTCATCTGGTTTTAAATTACTATATGTGAATGTAAGAACAATTTGGAAATAATGAAATTACATTTATGAAAAAACTATTTCTCTATTTACAAACACAATTTTTTCTCAATAAAATAAACAAACCAATTTTGATTAATGGTTTTTAATAAAATTTAAATATTATATATTCAATAAATATTTATTATACTCATACAATATATTGGATAGGTATAAGATAAGAATATATATTCAATTTTATGAGTAAAAAGATCTATTCTTCTAAAATGTAATTTTAATTCATTTTAATAGAGATCCCATTTTAATTATTAATTTTGAGAATTATAATTTTTTTCACAAAATAAACATTATTTTTTGAATATAAACAGAAAAATTATATTAGGGATAATTTTTGATATTTTTCTACGATTTTCATTGTTTTGATGAATAGTGAATAATATTGAATTTTAAAAACAAAATGATTTATCATCTCATTTATTTAAAATATTAAATTATGTTATAAAATCATTTTAATGTTTAGTTAGATCTATCATTCATCTATTAATACAATTTAGGTCATTGTAGTCAATTTCTCATTGAAATTGGATATAAAAACTTAGCAAACTTGTTTAACATTTTTACTTTTAAAAACCCACATTATCGTGCCGTATGAGGAATTAGTTTTGAATTAATTTCATCAAATTTTATGACCATATTATTGAAAAATGGATTCCATATTGGGAATAATCATAAAATATAAATTAAAATAAATTTGAATTAATTTTTTTATAAAAACTTATTAGTGGTTTTAATTAAAACTAATTACAATATATATGGGGAAAATTAGTTTAACAAGGGACGAAACCTTACACTTGAGGGCCAAAATGACCATGAAACTTGTCCAAAATCAATTTTATGTAAATTTATGAATATATATTTTTATGTGTCCAATGTGGTTCATTATTGGATCTAGATGTCATGCGAAAAAATTGGTAGAATTCCCTTTAAAAAATTTACAAGAATGCCACTCCCCCTCCATTATAAAAAGGTACTCACCCCTCAGACTTATTCAAACCTATAATGTGCATTGTATCTACCAATATATTCTCACATAATCTTCCAAAATTCCAAAATTCTTCCTATAAATCAATCCATGTAATCCCATTGGATTAAAACAAATATATTTTTCCAAAGAAGAGGTAACATCTTACCTCAAGATCTTTTGTTTTATTTTCATTCTCCACCCCTAAAATATTCATATTAAATGATTATATAATAACCTATGTATAATAAATATAAAAATTAATTTTTATTATTATGGTTTTAACTTCACTTACACACACCCATCCATCTAAATGGTAGTTAACTTACCATTCATGATTCCTGTGAACTACCACCTCATGAAATGATGTTGTTTTTTTAGTTTAAATCCTTTCACCACTGTGAATTATGGTGAAAAATCCATTTTTATATGATATAAATGATATTTAAGATATATTTATGTTTATGGAATTATTATATAACAAATATCTTCATTCATTATATTTTTTTAAATATGATAATTTCATTTGGGGATGTGTGGACAACCATATCCCCAAAGCGATGTGATTTGTTCACAATCTAAATTAAATTTATTAAGGATGAGTTTTGTGAAATTACATGATATATATGACATAATTTTTATTATTTAATGATATTATATTTATACATATATATAAATAAAAATATTTCATTTACTTTATATATTTTAGTATTTCAATAAAATGGAAACAACATTCAGGCGTACGTATGACCTACCGTTTCCATGAATGGTGTATTCCGTTTCATATTTCTATATTCTACATATTATTATATCTAGATACATATAGAATATATATGATATTTATATCATGATTTATATTATTAAAATAATTAAATCATTATCTAAGTAAGTGGATCATGAATACCATGCCATAGTATATACGAAAAACAAAGCAGATATTGCTTGAAATGTAACATTAACATGTAGTTGTTAATAAATGGGAAATATAAAGTCATAAAAAATTATATATGGTATTTTATATATTAATATTATTCTATGGTAAATTTTTAATTAAATTCTATTTATTATATATGATGTTTGAATACGTACGATGAAATTTAAAACTTAAGGTAAGAGAATTTCATCTCACTTTTTGTATTAGTGAGATACATGTCATATTCACAACTCGATTATATTTTATGGTGTATATAATAAGATATGAAATTTTATATAAATAAAAATAATTTATTTAAAAATATTATAAGTTTTAATTGATGTTATTATTTCAAAGGGATCATGATTTAAATGTTACTCAAGTAGTAAGCATTTTTTGGCCCACTTTTATTTTCTGTTAGACACAAACCATGTTGAGCTCTTATTTATTATTTGTGTTATGTATTATTACCATATATTTATTATATGATTCATTTTACTAAATTTATTAGTATTTAAAAATCCATTTTATGAACAATATTTCATGGTGGTTATGTTTCAAAAGTTACCAAATCAGTAATGTAATTTTTTATAAAATTTGACTTTTTTAAAACACATGACATGTTATGCACCTATATTTTTATATGAGGTGAATATAATGACTTTAAAATGTTATATAATGAATATAAAAATTTTATGGCATTTTAACCATAATTTAATGTTATTATTTCCATTTTATTCTGATTTATGTTACCAAAGTGATAATGGTTTACTGCAACAATCTCATCATTTACTAATATTGTTTATGACTATGCTTTCATTGATGAAATATTGTGATAAATATCACAAGAACACCCATTAATTTTCAAATTATCTATTTATTAGTGATATATCCAAGAAATGGTACTATTTTTCCACTCCTTGATACTTATGATCATTAAGAATTGTTTTAATTAAAATCTTACTTTATTTTTCCTTTCGCCTAGAAATTTGTGCTCATTCGAAAATAGGTTTTCTAAAAATGTTATTAAATGTTATTTTAATATCTTATAATGTTTAAAGGATGTTTTTACACATGTTTTACCTTTTTTATTTTTTTTAAATGAATCCTATTTTTATTTTCTGATTACAACACTTGTCTAAAATTTTAAATTGTCAAAGGAATGTTTGTCATATCTGAACATACCCATCATCATGACTGTCAATTCCTTATCCCTTTATTTTTAGTTTTATAAGGTTATTTTTTAAATAATTGTTTCCCTAATATTATGGATTTTTTTTTGACTTTATAGTGGTTTTCAATGAAATGGATTTCAAAAATTGGTAATGTTTAAAAAGTGTTTAAATGATTTTCAAATCATCCTTTATATGTTTTCAAATGTTTATTTTGAAGGAAAAATAATTCAATGATTTTAATATTTAATTATATGTTTTCAAATAAATTTTCTATAAAAATGGTTTTCAAAAATATTCCAAGCCTTATTTTTTAGGTCTTCAAATTATTTTCGATGAAAAAGGTTTTCAAACTATTTATATGATTCATTTATTAGTTTTTCAATAGAACATTAATAGAAAAAGGTTTTAAAAGTTATTTAGGTTTTAAAAATTAATTGTTCATAGAAGAAAATATATCTCCCTCAAGAATTTTTTTTTTTAAAATTTTAAATATTATTTTATAAAAAAATATTTTCCAATTTTTTTATTAAATTATTTTTTAAAGAATGACTATTTTCATTAATAAATGTTTGATTTGATATTTAAAAAAATTTATCCATATAAATGAAATAATATGTTATAGTTATGCTTTACGGGTTATGTAATCCAAAATACCATTCATATTATTTTTATAATGGTTTATGTTTTTATGAAATGATGTTTCTAACAGACATCTATCTTCCAGATGTTATATGATTTCGAAGCCAACTTATTTTTATGGGTTATTCTTGGATGGAATTATCATGAGACTTATCCTTTTTTCATAGGTGATGATATTATGAGATGTTTATGATACTCATTTTATTTCATCTGTTATGATATGATTTTTTTGAAACCAATATATTTTTATAGTTTATTATCTGATTATTGTTTCGTTATCTTGTTTCACATGTATGCATGATTTTATTATGTGGTTTGTGGGACCTATATTACACTCCATTTCATTGCGTAAAAATTTATTTCCAATGAAATAATGTTGATAATCTAATTGACAGGCTTGATCCATTATGGAATATGAGGAATTTGGGCCCACTATGGGAAGATGGGGAAACTTGATCCACTGTGCAAAGATGGGTAATCCAAACCCCTTAGAAGGAAACGGCTACAACTGGGGATAGTGGTGTGTCCTGTCTAGTAGGTTTAGTCCCAATGAAGTGCCCTGTTACTTTTTAAAAGTTTACATGACTTATAGGGAATGTTGTTACTTGTTTATGTGTCAATGCAAAAATATATTCCTTAAAAATTTGATATGCTCACATGGATCATGTTATTGATTATCCTATGAGTTCAGGTCCTATGAAAATCCAATTTTTCATTCCATGTCTCGTGATTATGATCTTTTTATGCAAGGTATGATCTTAAAATGTTATACTCTTGTTCTCATCCTCTTATGTTCAAGGTATGTTCAAGTTTTTTATTAATTTACCCTTAAAGATAATTATTGATCTATAATTTTTTATGTTTCATTTCCTCAGGTAATAAATAATTGAGTTACGTTGGAGTACTGAAGAGTAATATCTTTAAATAACATGTTGAAGATATTTTACCAAACTAGAAGAATGTGTTCCAAGATTCCAAATACTCTAAACTGTTATGATCCTTGGGAATGTATTTTGGTAATGTACTGAATATTCATATAAAATGATGTAATATCCATGTATTTTATTCCTGGGTGGCTATAAAACTGGATTCTCTTATGTCAAGTTCCCAATTAACCAAAGTAATAATGTGAGATAACAAAGGTCTTTTTGGTCATAAAATAAAAAATATGTATCATTAATATGATTTTCACTGATTGGATTCTATGTTTTCTAAATCATATTGAAAATGTGTCCCCTATTTTTGATACAATAAGAGTTACATAGTTTTTCCACATAGGTTGACAAACCGTGTACCAACCAAAAAATATCCCACTATCCTAAGACACACAGTATGAGTGGTATACAGAATAGTTTTTAGTAAACATGCAGCTAACCATGCACCATCTTCCATGAATCATACGAAAGGAATAAAATTTTAGGGTATAACCACACAATTTTCACTAAATATGCACCAATCATGCATGAGTGTAACACACCAAGATTCCATAGCATGTTTCTTTTTAAATAATTCAATAGCTTGAGCTACATGCAACACCAAGTTCAAGCCCCCCATGACTTGTCAAACTAGACATTTAAAAAGTGATTATGAATATTATTATCTAAATTATGAAATTTATAATTTTTTTTCCTAAATACACTTTATTTTTTTAATTAATAACATCAATATTATCTTAGGGTGAATTTTTGGTATTTTTATAAATGGTTGCAATTTTTTATGAATAGTGAAAAATACTGTATTATTGTTAAAAACCGAATTTTTAATTTAAATAATTATCTTTATATAAATTTATTTTACAGTAAAAATAAAATAATAATAAATATATTAATAAAATATAGTTAATTTGAATAATTTTATAATAGAATTAGATATAAAAATTTATTGAAATTTTGAATGTCTCTTTTACCCGCCTTCTTGCCACATCTACTGGATTTGCATTAAATGTATTTTTACCACTTATGTGAATTGAATATTAAAAAATGAACAAAAATGGTTGTATTCAGTATAAAAAATATGGCATAATAGTGTCAAAATAATTTTTTGTAAAATAGTACCTTTGGGATTTTATTTACTATAGTTAAAGATAAAAATAATATTTTAATAATATAATATTACCCCCAAACTTATTCTAATTTTATTGGATAATTCTTTTCGATAAAAATAAACCATCAGTAGAAAATATGATCCTTTTTATGCCACTTGTGTTAGATTAGTACATTTACTACAATTTATTTAAAGAAGAGTTAAAAATGTCATATTCAAATTTTAATTACTATATCAATTATAATATGAGGTTATATAGGGTATATGGTCAACTATAAATATTATTTAGAAATATAAAATGTTTATATATATAATTTTAATTTATTTATAATTTTCGTAAATAATGAATTAAATTAAATTTTAACACAATAATGATTCTGTAATTGAATTATTAACAGAAGAATCAATTAATTGATTTATAAATATTAAAATAAATAAAATTTGTCAATATTAATGACATACAAAAATTTTATAAATATAATAGATATTATATTGACATATTATAAGTATGTTCTATAAGTTATCATGTAGGTATGGAATTTTTAAAAATACAGATATTGAATAGTATCAAAATTATCATCAATTATACCTTAAAAAAATAATATTTAATTAAATGTCATAAAATTCATGATAATATCAGGATAAGAAAAAAACTATTATAATTTCAAATATATAAGCAAATTATCCAATTTTGGTTCTTTCTTAATTTTATAGTAACTATATTAACCCTATAGTACAAAAATATAAGTAGACGCGGTAATAGTAAATTTGTTTAACTAATAGTTAAACCAAATGGATAAGGTTATTTTTATGACCTAAAAATGTCTAAAAATTATTTTTTATATGTAATTCGACCAATAGGAATATTATAATAGAAATAACTCACTTCACAGACATTTAAACTCAAAAAAATATTTATAATAATTTAATAGTTTTGGAGCTTCCAAACGATCCCCTCCACTCTATTGTAAAAGGGCACATCTATTTTTCTTTTTTTCACACCTCTGAATACATTTTTATCAACCCAAAACCTACCAAATTATCCTCCAAACATCACAAAATTCATCCTAGATGCCATAATTTTTGGATAAATCCATCCAATGGAGTCATTTTGTGGAATCCAAAAAGAGACACTAAAACAAAAAGTACTGATTTTACCAATTCCAGTCAATTTATTTTATTCTTCTACTCCTCCTCCTATATTGTTTCCATACCAAAGTAATAAATCTAGTATCATATACATTATGATATGTTACTATGATTATGGGACAACTTTGTTCTTCCTTTTATCCATCCTACGAATAAAAATATCACCATGTGTGTGTACACACGGCTTACCGTCTCCACGCTGCAGTGCAATTTGTTATTCAAAACTAATTTATTTGTATGGATATAATGATTGTTATAGTAGATATAAATATTTATTATAACATTATAATTATTTTTTTATAATTAATATACCATCTAATTACATTCCATTTAACCATCAAGGGGATGATATCGTTGCTCGTTCATACGTACGACCTATTGTCTCCACGACGCAGTGAGATTCATTCTACACGTTAACAATTGAAGACTGATTATAAAATTCATATGATGAGTAAAAATAATTGTTATTAACTTTATATCATTCTTTATATGAATAAAATATCTAAAAACGTGACTTTCATAATAAAACATGCATAGTAAAATGAAGTAGTTAAAACTCGAAACAATGGTAATGTTGAAATATTATAAACAAAATTATATAAGAGTATCATATATGATATGATAAATATGTATATGGTTTCATTATAATTTAATTACAAGTTTTAAATTTTATAAATGAGGTTAAAGTGCCCTTGAGTAAAGAAAAGTGTAAGGCAAGGGTTAATTTTACAGCCTCATTATTTTCCAAGGTTGTTTATACATATGTATTTACTATGACATCCTTCTCATCCTTGTCCATGTTTCATAAATTGTATTTCAAAAGCGTATAAAAAATTCTTTAAATAAAATTTTTCCCATGTTTTAATTTTAATATTTTTTTTAAAGGACCGATCCCATAATTTTCTAAACAAAGTACTTTATGACCTTTTCGAAAAATTAAAGAAAGAATTTTTTTAACTTGCACGACGCAAGAGGCTATTTTTTTCAATTATAACACCTTACCATTTTGATGATTTACATAAAATACTATAATAATATTTTCAAATAAAATGTTTTATTTAATAATTTCACATCTTTAAAATTATTTCTAATTAAAAAAAGGATATTTCTCTCAAAGAGTTTTCATGGTTTTCTTAGATTATTTTTGTTTTTGTCAATATCCTTTGTTAGATTTTATACTTAACTGAGGTTTATTTATTATGATAAAATCTTCCATATTATATTTAAGGGTTTATGATATATTTAACTATATGTTCAATTTTGATACCATTCATGGTTTATGGTTAAATTATTAACATTTCATATGCTATTTTTAATATGAATGTTCCCGTTATGTTTTACTCCTTTCATAAGAGGAATGAATTGGATTTAATTAGTGATGAGTGGATCCCACTATAACCCTCGATCCATAGATACGTATCATAATAAAAACTGGTTTCTTGACATGAGTCCTTGATGGTATAGTTATTTATGGCCATTCCATGAGGCCTCGATAGTATGGTTATGATGCCCGACATTATGCCTTTCCTCATTACATGATTAGTTATAGATATTAAATGTGATTATTCAACTAGTAGAATATCCATGATAATGTTTAAATGAAATTATTTGATTTATTATTACAATATTATGTTTAATATTTTGTTTACAAGGCCTAATTTTAAGTTTTATACCTTTCCATAAAATTTTATGCTTATTTGTTATTGCTTCTACTATACTGTTTATCATTACTAAGCATCTAATATCACCCCATTCTTATGTTTCATTTTCATCTGGATGAAAATAAAGATATTATGACTAACCTTCTAGGATTATCTAAGGAATATTTGTGTTTTCAAAGGAGATACTATTTTGTATTTCATTTCATGATGTAATGTAAAACTTAAGTTTGTATTTAGTTTTTATAAGAAAACTAAACTAATAGGTCCTTAGGGATTTTATTTCTTATGATCAAGTCAATGTAATAATATTATGCTTAGACTCTGGGAAACTAGGGTTATGGGGTCACACATTCTATCATAAAAATTCTCTTACAAACCATGGTAATTAGATTTAGGAAAACATTGATTAGGAAGCATTACCCTAAGATAGGCTTTGAGGATAATTATAGAAGAACATACTATAAATTTGGTAAAACAGAGATTTTGTGAGTATTCCTAAAAAAATATCCCTATCTAGATATTAAAATTGGATGTGGTTCTGGTATAGATGCAACTCATATAAATTACACTAATATGGTGTTATGGGCTTGACTCGGGGTAACCGAGTACAAGAAAACAGGCCTTACAGTGCACCTAGTTTGACACTCCTGCGGTATATGCTTAAGAAAATCCAAATTTTCTTTGAGAACTATTATGAAGGATTTTAAAGTTTACATGTCCCCAAAAAACCATGTTTATCATTATGAGACTAGATATGCAATATTTTTTCAATTTATGTTACCTATTTTAAAATTATGCATTATGTTTCATAAAATATTCCAGTGAATGATGTTGTTTAGAACTAGCGCCTAGTGGAAAGAATTTAAACCATATCGGCACATGTAATATATATAGTTATGTCCCTCCTATTCATAATAATGACAGTTTATTTAGTTCTAAAAATAGTTCTGAATAACTTATAACTATACAGGGAAAACATACTTGGGTTATGAACTAGAACCTTACCCATATGGAGAATCCTGATCCACAATTGGTAGGATCAAGGTTTGAAATTTCATCAGGTAACCCCCCCCCCCAAATAAATGGGAATACAAATCCTTTTGTAGTTGACCAGTTTATACATTCATTAGAGAAAATATTTCCTTCTTTGGGATGTAATGAAAGGGAAAATGTTATTATTATAGTCTATCGTCTATCAAATGATGCAGATCAATGGTGGTAACTATTTCAAAACTTGAAAGGTGATAAATAGGTAGAAAATATGGAATTGAGTTAATTTAAATAAATCATCCTAGAAAAATACATTCCATGTGATCTTTGAGAAGATATAAGTGGGATTCGGAGTCTGAGGTAGAAGGAGGATGATAATGTTTCAATGTACAAAGATAACTTCCAAAGTTGAAAAGGCATACTACAGAATACAAACATAACCCAAGAAGTAATATTGAATGATTATTTGATAGGTTTAAAAAATTCCTCTTATGGTAATTGGTCTCACAATATTTCCCATTATACGAAGATATATTCTCATGTTCTATCCAGAAAGAAAAGTAGTTCTTTATGTCTTCTTACTTAAGTTTATAAAGAGATGAAGAGGGCCGCTGAACACTCTAGAAAAGATAATATGTGGAATAAGGGAAAATATGACATTCCACACTTCATTAATTGTGGGAATAAACACCAAAATATTTTCCTAAAGGGGAGGGATGTTTTTTGTAAGTGTGGAGAAAAAGGCCACCAAGATTGCAATAGTAGGGAAAAGAAAATGCTACAATGTTCAATTATGCAATTTTAAAGAGTTGTAAAATTATGGAACTTATTGTCTTATGAATCAAGAAAACTTTCCCTAGAAAAGGTCAATAGAGAAAGGCCATGCTTTTGCGATCAAAAATTTCATTGTTGATGTTTATAATTATGTGGCGGTAGGTACTTTAATTGTTTCCTCAAATTTATCTAAAGCTATATTTTATTCTGGATATTTTCATTCCTTTATATCATCCTAATATTATTTAAAAAATAGATAATTCCAATTCACATTAACAAGGGATTTTTTAGTCATAACTCTTTAAGGTAAGTCTCGTTGCAAAAAATTTGTGTTAGGTAGTTCCCATTATGGAATATAAACGTGGATTATCTACTGTATTTATCATCATACCTATGGTCGAATTTCAAACAATCACCAGTATACACTGGATATCAAAATAAGATATGAATATTTATTAAAATAATAAGGTATTTGTGATTTTTGAGGAAAATGTAGAACCCATTATCATTATATAATAAACTTCATCACATAATTCTTATCAAAACCCACCCTCAGTATCTTTACTAAATTATATTCTTGAGGAGGTATTGGAAATAACTTCTAGGGATGAAGAAAAAAATATTCAAATTGAGGATGTAACTATTGTATGAGAATATATTTATGTATTTTCAATGGATTTACCAGGACATCCTCTAGAGTAGTAACTTGAGTTTACTATTCATTTAATCCCTGATGCAAGGACGTTATCAAATACTCCCTATAGAATGGACACTTTAGTATTAGTAGAGGTGAAGAAACAACTAGAGGAGTTGAGTAATAAGGTATTTATTCAGCCTAGTATTTTACTATGGGGTGACCGAGTTATTATTGTTATGAAGAAAGATGGATTAATGAGGTTGTGCATTGACTATAGAGAATTCAATTCTATTATAATAAAGAACAAGTATCTTCTTCCTCATATTGATGTTTTATTTGATAAAATTCATGTATTATAATATATTTTTAAGATTTAACTTCATTTTGGATATCATCAATTATGTGTAAAAAATGAGGATATTCCAAAAAAATTATTTCGAACAAGGTATGGTTATTAATAATTTAGTGTAATGCCATTTGGATTGACTAATGCACCTTCTGTTTTCATGGATCTAATGAAAAAAGTGTTCAAGGAATATATTGATGGTTTTTAGAGAATTTATTGATGATATCTTAGTATAATACAAAATCTATGATGACCATGATAACCACTTTCCAATTGTTAGGAAGACTCTTATAAGAATTTCACTATATGGGATGTTTAACAAGTGTGAATTGCTGCTTCAAAAAATCAATTTTCTTGTCCAGATTTTCTATAATGATGAAATATCTATTGATCCTACAATGAATAAGGAAATTCATGAATGTCCAACACTGATGATTATAACCAAGGTATGTAGTTTATTGGTTTATCAGGTTATTATTGATGTTTCATCTACAAATTTGCCCGATTGGAAAACTCATTAACCAAGTCACACATAAAGAGATTAAATTCATTTAGAAAAAATATTGTAAAGAATATTTTGAAGAATTCAAGAGAATATTATTCAATTCTCCTATCTTAATGTTACTATCAAAGAATGATAGGTTTGTGATTTATAATGAAGCATCAAGGAAAAGGCTTGGTTATTTCCTTATGAAAAATGATAGGTTTATTTCTTATTCATTAAGGAAATTAAAAATTCATGAACAAAATATCCAACTCATGATCTTGGGTTTGAAGCAGTAATATATACTCTGAAGATATAGAGACCCTATATCTATGGTGAAATTTATGAGATATATATTGATCAAAATATTTTTAAATATATTTTAACAGAAGAAAATCTACACCAGAGAAATTAGATGGCTTGAGGTACTCAAGGATTATGATTTCCCAATACAGTACCACCTAGGGAGGGAAAATAAGGTGGCCGATGATTTGAGTAGAAAGAACCATGGAGTTTTAAACAAAATGATAGTTTAAAGGGACCCTATGTTCATGTATCTAGTAAATATGGAAATGAGAATTATCAGGGAAGGTGGAAAATCATTAATTTTTCAAATGGTTTCCAACCCATATTTAAGGTAAAGGATAAAAATTTCTTAGTCTGATGATGAGGTGTTTCAATATAAAATTAATGCTGTGAATGATGGGAGACTGATTGAATTCATATTTGAATATAGTATTTTGAAGCACAGGAAGAGGTTTTGTGTTCCAGTTATACCTAAGATAAAAATGGAATTGTTAGATTATGATCACATCACAAATTTCTATATACAACCTAGTGAAATAAGATGTACAAATATTTGAAGGATCATTTTTGGTGGGTCAACATAAAGAGGGATATTTTTGATTACGTGTCAAGATGATTGGTTTTTCAACTCGTGAAGGTAGTAAGACAACATCTCAGAAGAGTCATTCAAGATCTTCCTATACCTGTGTGGAAATGGGATGATATTATGATGTAATTTTTCATGGGGATACCAATGAATCCCAGAAAAATGATGCAATATTTTTTATTTTCAAACGTCTTACGAAATCATCACATTTTCTTTCTATAATATAAGTTTTAACACTTGAACGTTTATTAATAATATATATTAAATAATTTATAATAATTTATTTTGTACCCCTATTGATTGTTTTTTATCATGATACCCATTTTACATCAAAATTATGGAAAATTAATTATAAGGCCCTAGATACTGAGATTCATTTGAGCACTTCTTACCACCCTCAAACTGATGGAAAATTAGAAATGACTATTCAAGATTTAGATTATTTGTTGAGATCTTTCCCAATTGACTTTCAAGGTATGTTGGATCAATATTTACCTCTTTTATAATTTACCTATAACAATAGCTTCCATTAAAGTATTTGGATGGAACCATATGAAGTGTCATATGAAAAAAGATGGTGTACACCGAATTATGAGAATGATATTGGTGAAAAAAAACATGTAGGCCTAGAACATGTTTTGGAAAGGATGATAAAGGTAAATACTATTCAAACTTATATCAAAATAGCTCAAAGTTGAAAAAATATCTAGGACCATAATAGAAGGATGGATCTATAATTTCAAGTAGAAGATGATTATTTCTTGAAGGTATCTCCATGGAAGGGTGTTATAAGATTTGATTATAAGGGTAAATTAACTCCTAGGTACATCAGACCATTTCAAAATATTGAAAACATTGGAGCTGTAGTTTAATGTTTTGAAATGCCACCAAGTCTCTACAAGGTTCATGATGTGTTCCATGTATCACTTTTGAGGAAATATATTCCAGAACCAACACATGTACTCACCTATGAAGAAAGTTAATTGAAAAATGATCTATCTTAATGTGAATTTCTTATCATGATTCTTGATATTAGAGAACAAGTGTAGAGAAAACGGAAGACTATTCTGGTAAAATCTCTTTGGATAAACCATATAATGGAAGAGGTAATGTCAGAACCTAGGGAAATTATGATGAAGAATCCATGAATATATTTATGGAGTGATATTATAGATATTTTTAGGAAAAAATTATTTCAAGCAGAGAATAATGTAACACCATTAAATTCCATGATACACTTCTGATTAATTAATTCAATAGCTTGCACTGCACGTAACATCAAGTTTGACCACACCATGACCTATCAAACTAGACATTTAAAAAGTGGTTATAAATAATATTTACCAAATTATAAAATTTATATATTTTTTTCTTCAAAATAGACTCTTTTTTTGATTTGAAACTTCAAAACTAGATTAGAGTGAATTTTTTGTATTTTTCTGAAATGTTTAAATTTCTGATGAATAGTGAAAAATACTACATTATTGTTAACAACAAAATTTTTCATTTAAATAATTATTCTATTTTACAATTATTTTAATTTTACAATAGATAAATAATATATAATAATAAAAAATTGTTTATTGGAATCATTTTATATTATAATTAGATATAAAAATTTATTGAACTTTTGAAAGTCTCTTTTACCAACCTTCTAGCCACATATATGGATTTTGCATTAAACATAGTTTTACCTCTTCTGTGATTTTAATTTTTATAAATAGACATTCCCATTTATAATATTAATAAATAATTTTGTCTAATAGGATAAAAATATGTTTTGGTGAATAATAGATTTGGGATTTTATTTACCATGGTTAAAGGTAATATGCCAATTAAAGGTAAAAATAATATTATAATAATATAATATTACCCTAAAACATTTCCTAATTTAATTGGATAATGTTTTTCTACGAAAATCAACATTAGGTATAAAAGATGACCACTTTTAAGACAACGTTGTTAAATTAGAACATTTATTATATTTTATTTAAAGAAGAGTTAAAAATATCATACTAAAATTTTAGTAAATATATAAATTTTAAGATGATGTCATATAAGTGATACGGCAGACTATATATTGTATATAGAAGTCTAAATGTTTTATCTACATAATGGTAATTTATTTATAATTTTATGAAATAAATAATTAAATTAAATGGTGACACAATAATGATGAAGTAATTGAATTATTAAAGGAAAAATTAATTAAATTATATTAAAAATACTAAAATAAATATAATTTGACTTAATTAATGACATACTAGAACTATATTTATAAGATAAAAATTTTGGTGAAAAATTATAATTATTGGTTCTAATCTATCATGTTTTTTAGAAAATTTTAAAAATTATAATATGGAATTCTATCAAAAGTGACATAAATGATACTTTAAAATAAATAACAATTAATTCAAATTTATAAAATACATAAAAATATATGATTAATATAAATAAATATTATAATGTTAAATATGTCATAAAATATCTAATTTGGGTTCTTATGGCATTTTATAGAATCTATATTAACCCTATAAAATGTAAAGACATGTACACAAGGTAAGAGGTAAACTGGTTAACTAAGGGTTAAACAAAAAAATATAATGTCACTTTAATCACCTAAACTTATATAAAAGTCATTGGATGTGATTATTTCTACCCATACTCATATTATACTCTAAATAAATTAATTTTTATTTATTTAAAACCGAAAACCAATTTGTAATAAATTAATTGTTTTGGAATTTCCAAAAGTGACTCTCCCCTATATTATAAAAGGGAACCTCTCTTTATCTTTTATTTACAATTCTAAAGCCATATTTATAACAAAAAACATGCCCAATTCTCCTCTCAACATTCATGAATTCATTATAGAGGCCATAATTTATGAAACAAACACTCTAAGGATTCCTTTTGTGGAAATAATAAAGATACACTCAAAGAAAAGGTAATTGGTTTTCCCATTACATTCAATTTATTTTCTTCTTACACTTACTCCACCCATGTTGTTTCCAAAATAACTAAATAAATCCAATATCATGTATAAGATGATATTTTATTATGATTATGGGACTACCATATTCATCCTTTTATCCATCCGATGAATAACAATATCACAATGCATATGTACGTACACCTTACTATCTCCATGCTAGGGTGTAATTTTTTATTCAACAGTATGTGATTTGGATGAGTACAATGGATATAAATAATCAATATAAAAAAATAATTATTCATTATAATTAATATAACATCCAATTTCATACCATTTAAACATTAAGGTAATTATACTATCGCTCCTATGTATGTATGACCTATCATCTCCACGACATAGTGATATTCATTCTCCACGTTAACCATTCAAGAATAATTATAAAACTTATATTATGAGGAAAAATAATTATTATGAAATTTATATCATTATTTATATGAATAAAATTCATAAAAAACATGACTTACACATAATGCATTCATATGAAAATGAACCAGCTAACACTCGAAACAATGGTAATACTGAAATATTATTAACAATAAGATATAAGAGGGTCATATATGATTTCATAAATATGGATATGGGTTCAGTATAATTAAATAACTTATTTTAACCATTTTAAATGAGTTTGACTCACCCTAATCTAAATAAAAGTATAAGGTATGGGTTAATTTCATAGCTTATTTATTATCTGCAGTTGTATATACGTAAGTATGTACAAGGACATCATTATCATCCATATCTATGCTTCTTAAAATATATTTCAAAATATTATCAAAATTTTTTTAATGAAACTTTTACCCATGTTTGAATTTTTATAAACTTTTTTGAAATGAATATTTCCTCCATTCTCCAAATGAGGTACTTTAGGGCCATTTCAACAAATTAATGAAATAATATTTTTTAACTTATATAGAGCAAGGTCCTATTTTTTATTGTTATAATACCTTATCATTTTGAACATTTCCTCAAAATATTACTATGTTATTTTTTAAAAAATATTTTCTTTTATAATTGGGTGTCTTTTAAATGACTTCAATGTAAAAAATGTATGTATCTCCCAATGAATTTTAATGATTTTATTAAATTATTTTCATCTATGTCAACATCCTTTGTGGGATTTTATGATTAATTGAGGGTGATTTTTTATGATACAATATTACCTATTATATTTAAGGGTTTATGATATATTTTACTATTGATATGCTATTTTTATACCCTTTACGGTTTATTGTTAATGTATTAACCTTTCGTATGATAGTTTTAATACGAATATTTATGTTATGTTTTTCCCATTTCTTAAAAGGAATGAATAAGACATTGTATGTGATGGGTGTGGACCATTGTATCCCTTGATGCCTTTGTAGGTCTCATGAGAAAAACTACTTTCTTAGAATGATTCCTTGATGGTTTGATTATTTATAGTCTTGAAATGAGGCGTTAATAGTATGATTATGATGCCCGAAATTATGCATATCCTTGTTATGTGATTAGTTATTGATATTACATGTGATTATTCAACTATTATAATATTCATGTGAATGTTTAAATTAAATTATTTGATTTATTCTTTCCATATTATGCTGATTTTTTTTAAAAGTCTGGTGTTTTAGTTTTATACCTTCCTTTATAAATTCATGCTTATTTATGGTAAATTTTGATATATTTTTTATCATTACTAAGTATTTTATATTACCCCTTTATTATGTTTCATTTCCACAAGGATGGGAAGAAGTATATTATGAATAACCAATTGGGATATTCTAAGTAATATGATTGTTTTCACATGTGATACTATGCTTTTTTGTTCATTTCATGATATAATTTAAAACTTAAATTTTTATTTAGTTTTTACAAGGATAATAAACTGATTGGTACTTTGAGGTTTGACTTATTTTGATCATTCCAATGTAATAAAATAACTCATCGACTCTGGTAAACTGGGTTCAGGGTGTTACAATGGGCCTAAAAAGCTTTAAAAAACACCAAAAGTAACCAAAAAACCTCTTGAGAAAATACCCAAGAAAAATATGAAAAAAAGAATATCAGGAGTGACTGAAAGAAATATTGATATGTGATAGTTTATGAGATAATAGATTTGGTAATGTTAATAAAAAATCTCAATAATGTTTCATAAACAATGGAATCCATACGTAAATTATAAATAAAAACTATTCATATTTTAGGTTTGTGAAAATGTATTTTCTCCAAATTTTTCCATGATTAGGTGATTAATATTAAAGAAATTTGTTGTTTATAATTTTATTTTCAATTGTTATTTCATATTTATACATGATAGCTACCAAATTTCATGGATAACTAAATAGGTACCTGAATCTAGTCGTATTATTTGGAACCCTAATATAAAATTAAATGAAAAAACTTCATATATTGAGAAGTTTATTAAGAATTTTTACCATAATGAAAAATTACATTGAATAAGATTACTCTATTAATTTGAATGTAATGATACTATAGTCTCTATTTTAGTTAGGTTTATATTATTAAATATGATATTCAAGCTCCATGATTTAGATTTATTCCACTAGGGTCTCATCGATGATTTTCATAATTTTATTTTCATATGGTGTGAAGTTCTTATGTACCTTCATCCTTTATGTTATCAATTTTCCATGATTTTATACTCATTTATTTTTAATTACATATAATTTTTAATCTATAAATTATTATATGATAATAAAAACAATAAGGAGGGAAGTCAATGATGGTGATGGCATTGGGATTACACCAAGTAAAAAGTGGATGGGTACTATATACTTGGTGGTATCCGGTGTGCTTAATTTTTTTGTAAACATAACTAGGAACCAAGTGTCCATATATCGGGTTCCCAAAAAAGTCTTATTGTTATTTTTAAAATAAGTGTGATTTGTTCATCCCACCTTCAAATTTTGGCCATAAAATCCACGTCCTTTTGGTTATTATGTTAATTTCCCTTCCATATCCTCATTCAATAGATGTCCTCATACCATCTCTATCACTATTTTGATTAAGAATTTATTATTTCATAATGATGATTTGAAAATTTTATGGAGCCTATAATTTAGAGAAAACATAGTAAGAAGAACACTCTATATTAGGATTTCAGTATACTTATACTATCATACAATATCCCTTATTCCAAAAATTTTCTAGGTCTTGATTTCGATGTATTATATTGTATATTGTTTAGGAAATCAAGGGACTCTTATTCATGTTCTTGAGGTAAGTTTGATACATCTTCCCTATTATTTATAGTTTTATAAGAAAAAATGATAAAAATTAGTTTTTTCTTTTAATGGATTGATGAACTAACATGTAATTAAATATACACCTTATATAAGATTATTTCTTTGGATAAACAACAGTTATAGTATGTGATCCATTATATCCATTTATATTTTTTATATTTTCAATGATAATAAGAACATATTGTAGTGGGAGCCTAAATAAATTACATTTCAATATTTTTTTCCAAAGTCTATGTTAGTGATTGTTGAAATTTAAACTAAATATTGGTTCACTGACATGTATAAATTCTTTTGAACATTTCCATTATATTTATTTATTAGTATATTAATGTTACTTATCCATTAAATTGACATTATAATATTTTGATGTGACTTATAAATTACATTTAATTATTAATATGAGACTTATATATGCCTAAAACTTGTTAATATATTTATTATTACTTGATTTTATAAATACCATTTAAATTAAATTATCATATACTTGTTAAACATGAATTTTCATTGCATTTTGTGTATGATTTTTTTTGTGAGAGTATTTGGATATGTAATATTGTGCAAGTAAATTACATAATAGATGATGATACCATATAGACATTGATTAACCTTTGTTATAGGTCCATGAATAGTTAAAACAAATATGGAATGATTAATCTATCAATAAAACATATATATTGGGGGAGACGTATAAGAGGAAACATATGATTTGATAACTCTTATGCTCTATATAATGGTTCCAAGGGAACTTATATTATAATATATGGTAATCCTTTTTTTGTATCATTTTATTAAAGATTCTTCATATAATGGATTAGAAATGGTATTTATGGGTTTCTTTTGGAGCATTTATAGAAACCAAAACTAACGCCATGGTTCACTATTTATCTGAAATCCATTCTTTTTATTTTAAAAAATATATTTCAAGTTATATTTACACTATAGAATATGTAACTACAATAGTTCATAGTTTAATTTTACTCTACAATTTACATTTTATATTTTCTATACATTCCTTTTACATTTTCTTATTTCTTATTTTATACTGAAATGTAATATAATTGATTCGATGATTGACTGGTAGTGGTAGAGCAGTGAATACATACTGTGTATAAAGTACTCATTCCCTACATTTATCCTCCATATATGGGTATATATTATGTATTTAAAATATAGAAAAAGGTAAATCACCATAGATTGGGTGTTCATAATGTATAGATATTTCCATTTAGTGGTATATTATTTGAGTATTTTGTTGATTATATAGATGTGGAAATTATGGACATTCAATTAAAATTATATATATATATATTATTTGACACATGATTAACCAAATTATATATCTTTTGATATATTTGTGAAAACCTTATTAATGTATATGTTAGTGGAACCCATTTTTGGGTGATTTTTGGATAACATGATTGTTTTTGAATTATTTGGATCAATATGCAACAAATATAGGTTTAGTCACACATGAACATGCACACACACACACATATATTCATTATGTACTGGTATCATTGGTAGAAAAGTAATATTTTTTACACATATTCATTTCTACTAAGGTTATAAATTTCATTTGCATGATCATCTTGGGTTTTTATTTAGTATAAATGATGGAAACCATCCCCAATAAACATTTTTTATCACTAAATTTTTTCAATAGCCTCATTATATTTGGAAGTGTGATTGAGGTGTTTTTAGTACCTATCATAAACACTGTTAGGGTATCTAGGTCAGTAACATTATAGCATTGATGTTGATGTTATGATCCAACTGATGTATTTCTTATTATTTCAATTGGTATATATCTTAAAAATGATTTGATATCTATTTATTTGTATTTAATAAGAATTATAAATTAATTTTTTTTAATATCTAGAAAAATAACATCATTGAACATATCACATAATTTTTGGTTTTGTAAATATATTTATTTCATTATTTATTAAACAAATCCATTAGTAAATAACCATTAAAAATTTTGAGTATGAAACTTTAGATGGATTGTTCACTATTTTAGTTCAAATAATTAAATTCAGTTAAATTATGTGGTCAAGTCCATTTTATGTTGGAAATTAAATTCCTCAAGAGTACTATACATTGACATATAATAACTCTTTATGGTAATTTCTCCAACACTATGAATTTTTTTGGTAATCCTTAAATTTACGATTTAGGTGAATTTAATTGAATCCTTATAACAACATTACAAACAATTTAGTTAGTTGAAAAGTTCAAGATAGGTTTAGATTAAACACACAAATAGATGAAATCATTTTCAGATATATCCATGAAATTCTTAAATGTGATAATATCACTCCTTGTCACTTTTTTATTTTTTTATAATATTATTTAAATATCATAGTATATCTTGACCATTATTAAAAATTATATATTAATTCATAAATTATTTAATTATTTTACATAGACACTTCCACTCTTATACATGACAGGTCCAGAATTTCTATAATATGGTCCATTTCTATAATTGGCCAAATTTTTTCCTAGGAAATCAGCTAAAAAAAGAGTTTCTAAATTTTAAATTCAACCTTCACATAAAAAACTATATCAGAACACATGGTAAAAATTATTTTCAAATTATCAAAACAAGGAATTGATTGAACTCACATAATATTGTACATTATTAAAGATCATAATACATAACTGTAATATCATGTTCAAATTAAAGTATGAGAACATATAATTAAAATATACATAAATATTTTCTTCAACTTTTTAAAAATTATAAATAAATTCAACTTATAGAAAAGATCAAAAAAGTGTAAAACAAGATCATCAAAGTACATCAGAGAAAGATCATAACAATATATCATTTAAACTATACCTTTATAGTCACACAATCCTATTAAAAAAATAAATAATTAAATTAATATTTATGAAAATTTGAACATGAATTATATTTTTAAAGTTTTTAATATAATATAAAATATATTCTATGAATAAAATATTAAAATATTAAAAGAGAAAATGAACAATGATATATAAAACTCAAAAATAAAATCCATTTTTATAAATGGAACTTACAATTAAAATTTATATAAACAATTCGTTGTATAAATAGAAAAAGAATATTATCCTATAATTAAAATAATATAATAAGAGAAATCAATTAATTATCAAAATAAAATATATGAGTTAAATTTAAAATTTAATTATTTCATCATAAATAAAAGATAGAGAAAGTTATGAAGTTGTATTGGATCAATAGTAAATAAGTGGAAAAAAATAAGAACTAGGTTTTTGTAAGTTAAAAGTTACGTTATGAATAGTTATATAAAATAAAAAATCGCAAATCCTAATTTTCTTTAATACCACAATATGTATATATATATATTGTTTAGGAAAATATTACTTCAGATCCATCAAAAATAACATTCAAAAACTCTATCTTAGTCCTTATAAACGTCTCTATGTTTCCATCTAACTAATTTTAATGGGTAACCTAATAATGAAAATCCTAAATAAAATTTAGTACAAAAAATTTAATAATAGTGTTTTGAGTTGATTTTTCATATTTATCTTTGTCAAACAACTAATAGATCATATCATTGACATTTTAAAAAAAAATTAATAATCTTTCCAATGTGTGTATTTAATTGGGGTTTTCCCACTTAAAAATTGAGAAATCATCTTTTGAATATAATTGATATTTTTTATCTTATCATTGTTATATATGAGAATCATTTTTCCAAGGATTTAATTTCATTATAAAATACATGCTCAATAAATAAACGGGATCAACCATAGACCTATTACACTACAAACTAATAAAATATATTAATAAATAATTTTTTATTAAAAGGTATAAATCCATTTTTTGAATGTGTCTTAGGTGATGGAATTTTTATATATATATCTATCTCACATACTAAATTAATAATATCCTTGTAAAACTATATTGTTAAAAATAATGATAAAACAATATTAGGATTCAAAATAACCACTAATAGGCTCATTATTTCACTGACCTTCCACTCTATTTTATTCAATAATTATTTTATCAAATTATAATCTTTTATCTTCATTGGTTTTAAATAGTTTACTATATGAAGGTGAAATACTAGAATAAATTAGTCTAGTATGAGTTATATTTTCTATAATTGATGAAATTAATTGAATTTATTAGTGAAATATCATGAAAAATCTTAATTGATAATATTTTATTATGAATTATCCCATTAAATTTAGTTACCGATTTTTAGAAAAACAATATACTCACACATCCAGAAGAACACAAGTATTTATAATATTCACTACTTAAACAGGGTAGAAAAATCCTTAAAATTGTTTAGAAACAATCCAATATCATCCAATCCACTAGAAAATGTCATATTGTGTGGATAAATCAAGAATGATATACCATTACACTTGTGTACCGCTAGGTTCAACACAACAATATAGGAACTTCTTCTCAAATGAATTATGCAATACATGTTTGGGTAATAAGTAATGAAACATGAACCAGTTGGTTCAAAACATGTTACTATTCCACTTTACCAACTTTATCATTTAATAACTATTGGAAAAATTATTTACTTTCTCAACTAGCAGTAGATAGAAGAAACATTACTTTACATTTTAAAAAAACATAGTTTGATAGATTAGTATGATTCCCCAACCCAATTTCAATGTTCAAAAAACCTAAATCTATTATAATACATCCGAAACAATTTTGAACCTCTTCTTCTATCCCTAAAACCCTGCATCCTATTTCTCAGTCTGATCGAGTAACATTGACTACTATACATATCATTATTCTGTCTGGAAACTTCCTTAGAAAAAGTTAGTTTAGAAACTTATTTTCTACTCCCAGACACTCAGTGCTTTCACTCTCTCTTTGTACAAATATAGTACATCTGTATTTTAAAATTTCAGTATACATTCTACTATTTATAGGTAATCCAAAGTGGTTTCAGGGGGAATAAGAAAATATTTTACCTCTTATAAAAAATTTCTTTACATAAAATTTTATTTCCACTTGGACATCATCTTGACATCTTCATCACTTCTCAACACTTCTTTTTTATTTATGAACCTTATTGAAACTTCTAACAACCAGAATCATCTTCATAATTTATATCTATTATTCATTCAAATGCGAATTTCCAATTCAATTTGTCCATTAAAATGGAAACATACTACAACTAAATACTTCAAATTATGATGCTCCAAAACAATGGTAAAACATAAAACAATCTGAAGCCTCGTACCAGCTGAAGACAAAACCATTTAATCCATTATTACATAAACATAGTGGAAAAATAATTATACATTAGTTGATTAGATTTTTCTATTAACATAGTTAAAACTTTTAAAGAATTCAAAAACCCCCTTATAAAACACTTTGGAACCAAACAACCTATTGACAGCACATCCAACAACAACTTAGAATATTAATTATGTCAATAAAATAATTCCACAGATCAATTATATTGAGTTTTATTGATCAATATCATGTTTATTTTAATGGATCAGTATCAAGAATTATTTTACGAATCTATATCAATGTCAGTATGATGAATAAACACCACTTCCTGTATGATAACTTTTGGAAAAATTGTAAAAAAAACTTAACATAATGAAAATTGTTTACTACATTGATCACATTCATAAAGTTGAAAGGTATTTTAATTTCGTACATGCATAGGTCCAAAAAACATTAATTTCATTAATGTGTCCAGAAAAATTTCATCCTTTAGTGGATCGATGCAATGAAGCATTTGATGGATCAGAAAATCAACAATTCATCAACACTTCATCTTTAAAAACATCCAAATTACAATTATTTTCTTCCTCAATAAACATATTCCTATGTCATAAAAACTTCATGACTTTAAGAAAATAAGGATTGATATCTAATTGTAAGAATTTAATTGCAATGATTTGTAACATTCTGTCCTTCCACCATCTTTGGTCCTTCCAAGAAAACCTTAATTTGTTTCACCACATAGAATGGACCAACACATTTGATCCCCCTATATCTCAAAAGGCATTCATCATATGTTTCATAAAAAACATATGATATTTGAGAATTAACTTATTAGTTAAACATATTCATATTTAGTATGGAGACTTTTAAGACTGTAATACCTTTCCTCATGCGAATTGAACTTTTGATTCCATAAAAGGTTATTACGAAAAAAACTTATTCCAAAAAACTTATTCAGAATAAAAAAACTGAAACTAATAAACTTTATTATCATATGTTTATCCAATTTTTTGATTACATTTCAAACAGTAAATCTTTTCATCCTATTTTATGATTACATTAAAATCTTTCATTATTTTCAACAGATATTTTGATTACATTGAAACCTTTCATTATTTTCCAATAGATTCTCATCAAGTGTATTGTTTACTCACTTCACTCTTCTTCATAAAAATATTCATCGTATTTATAAATTGAAAAAATAAAAATAAATCCAAACATAGTCCCAAAAATCTCACCCTTTGTGTTTTTTGTAAATACACATTGAAAAAAATTCTTACTTAAAGAAAATTCATCATTCTCCCTCTATTTTTATGTCTTCTACCCTACATTTATTTTACACATATCGTATCTCCTATCTTGTATTCTCCACCACATTTACAATGAAATTAAAATCAGATACTCATGATAATAATTATTTATATATAAATCTTGAAATTATTATTTTGTAGAATATAAGTATCACATGAGTTTCTTAACAATGATCCCTTAATATAAAAACTCTATGTCAACGTTGGTTAACCCGGTGTAGAAAATAATAGTTTATAATCTAGTTGATAATTGTTGGGGATAATAACACATTTTTGTAATATATTGTTAGGATTATTTTAAGATTATATTATTTTGGTAATTATGATAAAATAAATTTATGGCTAAAGTAACCTTCACCCTTATAAAAAAGAAATCCGAAATGTTTTAGTGTAAAAACAAAACTATCCCAAAAACATGTTTTTCATAACCTCATTACATTATACTGTACGAAATGAGAGATAAAAATATAACAACCTCCATATTTCGATTTCGAAAATTACTTGAAATTTATTAAAAATGAATAATTATTTTGGGAATAAGGAGGAACCTCAAATGTTAATCCAAAGAAATATTCGAACTAAGAGTCCTCTGTCAGTTTTGACTCATTCTTATTCTTCATGGACTTTTCATTTGATGATTTGTATCCCTTATGTTCATATTTATATGAATTTTAAAAAGATTTTTTTATCTATATATCTTTCTATCGAGGTCTTAATCCTCTCTTAAAAAATAGTAATATTTTTGTTACACTAAATTTGGGAAAACATTTCCACACCTTCCATTTGTTCTAGAAAATTATTCAAACAGATTTTGGTAGCATTCCCATGTTTCTCACTTATCAATCATATTTTTTGAATCATAAAACAACAATACCTATTTTTTTTAAACTTTTCACACATATTAGAAAAAATTTTCTTCCCCTTTTCTTCAGTGGTTTTTTTGTGATTATTCTAACAATATATCTATGTAAACATGTTCTGGCTAGATAAATTAAAACCCCTTCTTTTAAGAGTCAACATGTTTATTTTTTCTCAACATTGAAAAAAACTTCATCATATTTCTCCCAATAATTGGATTGAATCCCCCTTAAAATTTAAATTAGGTAATTATTGGATTAATTTTTATTATTTTTGGTTGACCGAATTTTTTTATATGTCCAAATCCACCACAATACCAATGATATCCATATAAATAATACTTTCCTCTGTATCTTCCATATTATTCAGATTTGTGAACTTATTTATCAATAACCTTCTTATTATTATAATCAAAACATTGATGAACGCTAATATTTCTATCATCATTATCCAAAATGTTCTTCATTAATTAATATTTCTTTCCAGCCTTACTAGAACCTGAAGCAGTAGAAAATTTTGTTTTAGACTCTGAATTTTGAGAAACCTATGAAATTATAACTTCAGTTACTTCAACCAAATACATGAATTTCCACTATTATTATTCTTAGGAATCTGGTCATTATTATTCTGAACCTTTAAAGGTACCTTTTGATCCTTATTAGGCTTTTGAAATCTTTTTTTGATTATTTTAAACTCTTCTTCCTTTTCCTTCAATTTGACTTCAAGATGTTCCTTATGATTCTTTTCCTTCTCAAGAGACTTCCTCATAAAATAAACATGTTAAAGTAAATTATTTTTCTCTTCAGTATAAAATTTTCTAATGTTGGTTGTGGGACATTAATTCTTCAATTTTTTTATTTTATTTTCAAGTATTCCATTCTTTCCCCACATTATTTCAATTTCCCTTTTAGAGAAACTCCATATCAGTTTATTTTTCTTTAGGGAAATTTATTTCATCACTATAAAATACTTCATAATTAAATATTATAGTAATCATGATTTGTTTAAATTATTTAGTTGAATTTTCAGTTTCTACTTCACTGTCATCATTTTTAGACAAAAATATACACTTTTGGGGTTTTGAGGGATTCTTATCCTTCCCACTGGAGGAAGATTTTTCTACAATTTTATTCCAAGATCTTTTTGTCCTTCATTATTATTAATAACATTCTTCTTAATAAATTTATATTCATCACCTATTGGAAGAAAATTAGTTTTAAATCACCCAATGTCTTCACATGCAAAAAAATTTATATAATTTTTTCATTATACTCAATTATAACGCAATTTACATTCCTAAAAAACAGGGATATAAATTTATCGAGATTGTTTCTAACCCTAGTCTTGGATTCAAAATCATGAGTTTATTCTTATTCTCTATGAATATCCTTATATTTTTCATTCTTGGAAACCATGATATAAATTTCCCTATATTTTTTTTCATTTCATAACATTCTCATATCTCATTTCTTAGGTAATGAGAGTACTATGAAGGTCATCCCTAGATTTATTTTCTAGATCTCTATCCTCAAAATATGAAACATTATAATCAAACATATCCAAAATAATTTTAAATATATTTTCAATAATAGTTGAGTCTTCTAGATTCTCCCCGAGACACATCACGATACTAAAAATTCCTTTCACAATTTAATGAAGTCACCAAAAAATTCATTCTCATCCCTATTAATATCTTATTAATTTAGCATATAGATTTTTAACTTTTCCCTCTTCACTTGTTTTTATTTCTTTTATAAATTTTCTTGAACTTATCCCACATAAAATTGGAATACCCAACTCCATTAAATCTAAGAATTTCACTTTTATAAAATGATGATAGTAAATAATTTTTATCCCTTCCATTATTCTTGAGTTTTTTCTTATTAATAGCTCTAAGAGGTGCATCCTCAAAAAGTGTATTAAATCCATCAATAAAAGCTTACATAACATTACAACCAAGAGACATAAGATATTAAATCATTATATATTATTAGATATGACCATTCTTATAATTTAAGATTATAATCCACTTACTATTAACACAAGTCCCATTCTCTATCACAATGGCTTCTTCAAAAACTATGACAAATAGAAAGACAAATGTAAACAATGCTCTGATACTAGTTTTTATTTCCCATCTAAGATCAATGTATCACTAAGAGGGGGGGTGAGTAAATCCATGATACTCTTTTATTTTTCAGTTTAATTTATTTAGAAATAGTATTTTCATCATGTTAAAGAATAATCAGTTTTCTGAACAAAACATTAACACATCTATAAGAACATTAGTATTTAGAAGGTTATCAACATAAAAGAGTGGATACATCCTTGACATGGTTTGGAAATAATCCAATACCACAAAATCCATATGAAAACAATCTTTTTTTTGTGTATACAATAAATAGGATTTACCCTTACACATATGTATCACAATGTTCAATAAAATAGTGCATGTGCTTATTCTATCATGAATGATGTAATAAAAGTTTGTGTAACAAGTAATAATATCTTTATCATTTGGTTCAAAAAATGTTACTATACTATCTTATCACCATTAAATTTTGATAACTATCAAAAAAATAATCAATTTAATGTGCAAAAATATATAGAAATGTATTTACTAGAATTTGTTATCAAAACTCAATCTGATGGATTAGTCTGATTTCCCAGTCCAATTTCCCAGTCCAAAAAAAAGCCTATGTGAATAACTTATAATAAATTTTGAACCACATATTCACTCCACAGATAACAATGTATGATTTCTCATAACGATATGGAAATATTGTATAATTTATTCCTTGTTCTTTTATACTAAAACATATTCTCTCCTCCATAAATTTTAGTGCTTTCTCTCTCTCTCTCTCTCTTCACACATGTACAATACCTCTTTCTATTGAATATAAAATGTAGTTAATAAAATTTATAGGTGTTCCAAAATTGGTTTTGGTGGAAATTTGAGAATGTTTTCCCACTCAACCAAATTTAATTAACTTTTTATTTCAATTTCCATTTCAACTACATTTGACTTCTTTGACACTTCTCAACTATTCTCATTTCTTCTCAAACCTTCTCAAATCATCAAACAAATTCAACCAACTTCAAAATTTCTAACAATTATTTAGTGTAATGATAATTTTAATTATTATTTCTTCATTATGATTCAAACAAATTAAAACTGAATAATTTTCAATAGCATTATCTATAACACCTATAAAACAAAAAACATTATAAATCTCAGTACCAGTTGAATACAAACAACATTTAATCCATTCTTTGATAATCATAGTCTCAACTTTGTTGGAATTTATTTTATTTTATTTTTCCATTAAAATCTTTGTATCTCCTAAAGCAATTGAAAACCCCCTTCAAAAATACTTTGTCCATAAAAACAACTTTGAAAAAAAATATTATAGGTTCTTGTAATCAAATAACCCTTTCTTTAAAAAAATTCCTCAGACCAATGATCATTAGTATAATGGATTTATCCCTATTTAATTTTAATGGATTTGTGTGAATCATTTTTGTTTGAATTATTATCAATTCTAGTATGAAAAATAGACACCACTTATTTTATGATGTCTCTTGAACTAATTTTAAATCAATTAAACTAGATGGAAATAGATAAATACCTTGTAGATATTCAACTAATTGATCAGTCTCAAAATTTCTTACCCACTTTATCCCCAATCAACTTTAATTTCTTATCTATGTCTACTGACATTCCTTCCTTATATAGATCAGTATCATACCATATCTGATAGATGAGACAATCAGCACATCATCACAACATTGAATTTAGAAACTTCCAATTTCTTTAACATTTATTTCTCCATAAACTTATTCTTATTTTATTTAACATTCATGACTTTTAGAACATAAGGTTTGGAATAAAATCATATGACTTTAATTGTATTTTTATATGAATTTCCATCCTTCCCATATGTTCTATCTTTCCAAATAAACCTTAATCTGATTGGAAACACCTAGAATGGTAAAATACATTTTCTCCCCTTTCTCTCATAAGGATTTCATTAAGGGAATACGAGAAAAATTTTTATATTGGAGAATTAAATGATCAACAATGAATCATCATATTTAGTATGGATACTTTCAGGACTCTGATATATTTCTTTATACCAGTTGAAACATTCATTCCATATAATGTTCGGGAAAAAAACATTTCATCCACCAAAATTATTCAGAACAGAAAAATAGAAATAGATAAAATTATTTATAAAATATGCATACTATTTTCTAATTACATTACAAACATTCATTCTTTTCATCTGATTTTTTAATTACTTTTCAACCATATTTTATTTTTGTTTTATTTTCAGATTACATTGCAAACAATCACACATTTCCCAAATATTATCATCAAGTTAGTTGTTTACTCAATACACTCTTCTAATATAACATAATCCTTATATTTATCTATTGACAAAAAATACAACCAAAAAAAACTTTATCCCAACAACCTTCACATAGGGTACTACATAATCTTGTTGACCTATAATGTTGATAATGATAATGATAATTAGAAGATATACCCCCTCAAAATGTAAATGTAATATATCATCTATATGTCTATAAACTATTTTAAAATTATTAAAAAAATATATCAGTTATTTTGGTAATGCATCATCAAATTGTTTTGATAATAAACAAAACTCAAATATAGAATATGATATACTTCATCGTGTAACGAAAAAATATCTTATTATACTTCTTATTTAAATTACAAGCCTTTTTATTCACATGAATCTTCCATTATAAGAATATATATCTTAGAAACACCTTTGAGTAATTATTTTTCTTTTCCCCCAATGTACCCATAAAAACAAAGTTAAATATTTTTCATTCCTTAAGGTGGTGTAAAATTACACATTGGTTTAATTGACCTAGAAAGTTTTTATTATTTTAGTCCTATCATATATTCTATGTATTTAAAAAAATAAATATTTTATTTTTAATTATTATTTATAATAAATTACTTTGGTATATTAGGTGAAATATCACATCGGCTAATTCATTCATTGGTTTCTAGAATCAATTAGTTAATACCATCTATATGATAAATTAGTTACATTTGACATGGTATGGCACATGTAGTCAAAATAAATCAATAAAAATAAAAATTATTTTATTAAATTTTTATTCATTAATACATTTAATAAGTTTTTATCATAGTTTATTATTGTATAGAGGTTTCCCTTGTTAAGAAAAATAAAATGTTATAGTATTTGAACTCTATTTATTTTCACCATTTCTTACTCAAACTCTAATTTTTTGGATATCATGAGAGATTACTCCAATTACTTTATGTAACCTTGACACTTTATCAATTTACATTTTACATTAAAAATAAATTTAATTTTATTCGATATATAAATTTACATAGATATAATTTCATAAGTATAAAAGGTATAGTTATATTTAAATTGAATGCCCTACTCTGTTTATTATTGTTTAATAAATTCACTAAAGAATATATAGACATTTATATCTATTTTTTGAAAGAAAAAATCTTAGGTGATTCAAAATATTGTTTCTAGAGTTGATTATAAATACTATATGACATGATACATTCACCTTATGAAATTTTGAATCTTCAATATTTTCAATATATTTTATAGAAATATTATTGTGACATTTAATTATATATGTACGTGTTGAAATACGAGGGATATTTTAATTTCCCAGACACCTTCGGTCCATTATTGTGTGAATATCTAGTGTTTTAGGTGTTTTGGGAGGTCACAATGACTCATTCCTAGAGTTATTCAATTTTTCAGTTTATCTAATGGTGAGTGGAACTGGTAGGTGGCATCAATAGGTGGCGTTAGTACGTGGAGTCTGTGAGTGGTGTCACTGAATGACATCATTGAGTGGCGTCTTTAGGTGGCTTTCGTGAGTGGAGTCGATGAGTGGAATCAGTACGTGGAACATATAGGTGGCGTTAGTGAGTGCCATTGATATGTGGTGGTAATGTGTGGCATCAGTGAGTGGGTGATTGGAATCAAATAGTGTTGTCGATGAGTGGCATTAGTGGGGTGTTTGTGAGTAGCATTGGTGAGTGGATTCAGTGAGTCACTTTGGTAGGTGGTGTCAGTAGGTGGGGTCAGTTAGTGGGGTTGGTGATTGGTGTTAGTGAGTAGCATTAGTGAGTCGCATTAGAGACTTTTTTTAAGTGACTCTAGTCAGTGACTCAACAAACTGTGAGTCATTTCTAGTTTTCCCTAGATTTTTTAGTTTCCACCCTTTCACATACCTGTTGATGTTATATGAGATAAATTTCATATTTAATGAGCTTTTGGGCTATTCCAAATGGTATCTATTGCATAAAAACCCGAATCTTCCATTGACTCCTAAACAACGTGATCCTGATCGTGATATGAATTTAATGGCCTTTGAAACCACTTTCCCTATATATTTAGGATCTAGACTTTATAAATTTGATTCCCCTCCATTCTTGTGTGTTTCCCCTTATCATGATACCAAGGTGCCCAAAACCCTTATTTCTTGAGTGATCATGCATTTGTAGTGACCCCAATGGATCTCATCTATCTAGCGGTTCCCCATGGTGTTTGTGCACCCCTTGTTTTAGTGTAATGCGGATTTGCTAATCAACTATTTTTATAAGTTGGGATCCCTTAATCTCTTTTATTTTGTATATAATGTAGGATGGTTGTAATGATGTCTTCTTATTTTTATGACTAAAACCATTTTTTAACAAATATAAATTAGGATCTTGGAATATTATAATGATGCTAATTATATTTTATATGATATACTTGATCAATTTTGTGATTGGTATTGCCTGTATGCCTTCTGAAAATCAAGTCTTTTAGTGGTCTTTATTTTCACACATGTATAGATTAGGAATATTTATGTTTATCTCATGTTGAACATATGTATATATGAAATTTATTAAACAAGTATAATTTTTAAAATAAATGGATTACCCAGGATCAAACTTGTTCTCTGATAACCCCTATTTTATCAATGTGGAATTAGAGAAGAGTTTTTACCAAATTTGAATACACTTTGCCTTGTTTGGTGTGGTTATGTGCTGTGTTTGATTTCGTTCTAATTTGTTCCTTGTCAGGATGTGTGGTTATGTTGTTGAGGGTACGACTGTAGTTGGGGCAGCCCAAATGGTGTAGTGGAATTAATGGTTGAGAGATTAATTGATTGTGGAATATATGGGACAAGTTTGAGAAGTGGGGATTCATGTTTAGGTTGTGCTATATTTATTTTATCAATTTTTGATGGGTGTGGTGTTGTTTAACAAGAAGGATGTCAGGTTGGATGGTATGAGGTGTGTTATAGGGTTTGGTAGTATGTTGGGGATTTTCTTGTTGAGATAAAGGACATGGTGGAATTACTTTTAACAATGACAATGGAAATGGATGTCATGTGTTCTACGTGAGGAAGAAGTGTGAAGTGGGGTGTTTTATCACTTTTTTCTTCCATTGATTGGCATGGTTGTGAGGATGGTTGTGTGTTTTGGTTTTTAGTTTCCTCGGTAGAGAGGGAATATCTAGAAAATTCTTAATAACGTCAAAATGATTTGGTGTTAAGTGGATTTCTTTTATCAACTTCAGAAGTGAACATTTTTTATTCTGATACGTGCATTTAGAGGTAGGAACAAAGGTAGTTTTGAGAGATGGTTTTTGTTTACAACCCCTTAGGTTGTGCCATTTTATGTATATATATACATTTATTTCTTTATGAATTCTATACACACCGCACCCTAGTTGAGCACAATGGTCCAAAAACCCCCATTTTTATGGTGGAGGGTGTCTTTACCAAACAAACCTATGGGAGGATGGATATATGGACACCCGCTCTTCCCTTCTCCATCTTCCAGGCAATGATATCCCAAGACTCCTTGGGTAGTTTGTGGTCTGTGATGCTCAGGTGTGTGTGGGTGAGTTATTCTTCCCATGTGTCTTCAGTATGTAGTGTGGTTTGTGTCCTAGGGCTGTGAAGGCGAGTTGTGCTTCCCTGGTATCTTTATGATGGTATGTGTTGTGTCTCCTAGGTGTTTTAGGGATGTGGTGTGGTTTTTGGCCCAGATATATGTGGGTGGGAAGATATGTGGTTGTGAGGCCTAGGTGTCTTCTGGCGGAATGTGGTGTGGTATGTTTGGAAGAGGTGTGAGTGCCATGAAGTATTCTATTAGGGTGTGCTAGTGGATAATCAGTGGGAAAGTCGTGTGGGTTACTCTTTCGTTGACATACTCTATTTTAAAATAGATGAGTTTCATTATTTGTGAGGTTGGGGTGGCTAGTATACCTTGTTAGGTGATTTTGGATTCTATTGTTTTCTCATAGAGTCATTAGTATGCATCCCCCCTTATGCACGAGAGACTCTTGTTTTCCTACATAGTATAATTGTATGATCAACCTACATATATAAAAATGATTTTAGATTTATAGGGAGACTATTTGGACCATTATTTGCAGTACTAGCCCAGATGTTTGGTAGAGTTGATGTGTCACTCTTTAGCTTTTTGTTTTGTATATACTTTGGAGACTCTTTCTTTTGTAGCAATAATAATTTTTAACATCCTTTTGGGATGGTTAGAATATTATTTTATTTATATGTATCTGTATTGGAGTTTTTTGAGGTTGTTACATATTATCTCTTAATAATAGTTACTCTAAAAAGGGTAATGATTCCCATTTGGTGTAATTTCTATTCCCTTGGTTCTAGTCACCACACTGGGGCCTACTGGAGGCCGGACTCGGGGGGTCTGTATCTTTTTTCCTTTTATTTCCACACCAGGAGGGGAATCTTGGGAGGGAGGTGGTCATGATATAATGGGTTTAGAGGTGATGTATGAAAGATATGATGTATTTTGGAGAAAGGAACAATGACTATTGTATGGGTTGGTAGGGAAATAGTTTTTGGTGATCTTGGTACGTGATATATTCCAAGGAAGACATGCTTGGAAATGGGATCTTCACTCCCCATGGATCTGATGCAAGGACTCTGAGCCTACTGAATGAACTAGTTAGGGCACACCGTTTTCATGGAAGGGACCCTAAGAAAGATAAATGCTTCATAATTACTTTTATTTTTGTTTTAATTGGTTTTTTTTGGGAATTTAAAATGGGAAATTAAATGATTTAAAATAGTTAAATTGACTCTTAAATAAAATTTCATACTACTCGGGCTTAGGAGTTCCTTGTTTACTTTTTAGCTATTAAACCCATTCATCATCCACGAGTGGCTCAAATAGTGGAGGATTAGTAGGATGATCTGGATTATCTATGGATGGTTGATTTAGAGGAGGAGGAAAATAATTAGTAGATAATGTTACATACTTTCCCCCTGCATAACATGGGAATGCACGAGGGTATTGTCTTGGGCATAAAGATGGAGAGCTAGCTCAAGGAGCTTGATATCACATTCAGCCTCATCTGGGACCATAAGGGGTACTGTCTTCCATTTGAAGTTATTCATATGAGGGGATTTGTGCATAAGTGGAGCACACTGTACCTAGGGTAGAGAAAAGAGGATGATGTTCTTTCAGTCGATTTTGAAAAAGAGTTCCGAGCAGAATTTCTTTCTTCGACCATGAAGGATGAAAAGTGAAAAGGTCTACCATCCCTCTAGCTGGGGAGTATGTAGGTCAATATTTTTTGATAAAGTTCAAGGATATCCTTCACTTCTCTTTGGATCTCTTTCTGGATGAGGATTCTTGGGTGAGATGCTTAGAAGAGGCACTTCATCCTTTTCTCCAGTACACAGTTACTCCCTTCAACTTGATGACATGCCTAGTGGTCTAAAAGAAGGAAGTTGTAGTTGAGAGGATGCAGTCACAAGGATATATATCAGAGATAGAAGGGTTATTTGAAGGTAAATGCTACTAGTAGAAGGTCCTAGGTTCCAGTGCCATCTGGTTTCATCCATCAGGGAGTAAACCTCACTAGTATCCATTTAGAACTTATGGGGCTTGTTCTTATCATGAATGTCTAAGGCTATTATTTTTTATCTATAGAGTTCATGGGAACCTTTAGATTCCATTCCTAATGACCGTTCAATCAATGTATGGTGGAGTTGGATAGGTTCACTACCTACCTCAATAAAAGTTTCCGACCATGTTGTTTCAATAGCAGGGACAATGGGATCCTTCTACACTGAGGGGAGACAGAGTAGCTGGAGTCCGAACTAAGGTTGTTCCTCAGGGAACTATCCATGAGAATGATTAAGGAGACAACATAATCAGAGGGGTATAGGAGGTAGGCATTGTACGTTACAAAAAACATAGGCAACAGTTTTAACATAGCCAAATATCTATCAAAGTACGATCTGTTTGTTCAGTACTCTTTCTTGTGCCTTGTTTTATTTGGGATATACACACAAATTTCATTTCACCAATTATATACCATTAAATAGGGATATATATATATAGAGGCTTCCACTCCCCTGGTGTTAGGTAGACCAGTTGGGGGTCATACGATCTTGTTTGATATATTCTAGGGATGTAGACGGATGATGGGGCCTCAATAGGCTTATAAGGATATTTTATGGCTACAATTTCGTCCATATTATGTCATTTTCAAAATAGAAATATTTTATTCCATAAATGATGTTATCTATTTCTTCTGGAGGAGAGTTGTGTTTTCAGATATAGATGGCCAACACATGGATTTTGTTGGGGACTGGAGCTTTCAGGTGGACAGTCAACGCGTGGAGCCTCTTTATTCTTAGTTGGACAAGCTTTCAATGGAATCAGTGGATGATGAGATAGTGGAGGCTCCCAAAACTATTGTGGAGTTTCGGGATGTATCCCTGATGAGATTGCGACTCCACCCCTTCGAGGTGACATTGAGTTTAGGATATACTTAAAACTGAGTTCTAGTTTGATTTCGATGGATCCCTATTAAATGAAACCCTATGAGTTGTGGGAGATGCAGATTCAGATCGATGACTTGAAAACAATGATTTATCTAACCTGGTGTAACACTGTGGGGTGCTACTTTTTAGTTTGAAAAGAATAAATATGGTGGTCTGAGGCTATTTATAGACGACTGTAGGTTGATGTAGGTGACAGTCAAAAACTGTTTCCCTCTCCCAAGGATAAATGAACATTTCGACCAGCTAAGGGGTAAAATTTGGTTTTTAAGATCAATATGTGGTCTGGGTATCACCATTTGAGGGGGACGGAGGGTGAAATACAAAAGGCTCATTTTAGGTGTAGGTATGGGCACCTTAAGTTCTTGGTTATGCTGTTTAGTGTAATTAACGCACCAGATGTTTTCATTGTACTTATGAACTATATATTTAATCAGATACTATATTATTTCACCATACTATTCATTAATGACATTCTGATATACTATGAGTCATAGGATGAGAATACAGATAATCTCAACACTATTTCGGTGGTTATTCGATGCAAGGATCTTTAGGAGAGGTTGTCCAAGTGAATGTTCATGAAAAGAAAGGTACACTTTCTTGGAAATTTTGTGTCTCATTAAAGTGTATTTGTGGACATGTATAAAGGAGATGCAGTTGTTTCTTGGGAATCACCCAAGAATCTGGCAGAAGATCCCAATTTCCTTGGTCTAGAAGGTTATTATAAGAGATTTGTACCTGATTTATTCTGACTTGTTTCTCTGCTTACAAATCTGACCAGAAAGGGTCTGATAATTTTTTGTATTGAGAAGTCTCAGGAGGATTTTAAATATTTGAAGTGGAAGTTAGTCAGCACTCCAGATCTCTGGTTTCCAAAGGAAGGGGTGATGTTTGTGGTGTTTTTTGATTCATCCCATATTATATTGTGATGTTTCCTAATTAAGCAATGGAGAGTGATGTTATATGGGTCTAGGAAATTTTTTCCTATGGATGAAAATTTTACACCCATGATTTGGAGCCTATAGCAGTCAAGTTTGCACTAAAGTTGTGGTGTAATTAACCCATTGGGGAGCCCTTTATGGTTTTCACAGATCACAAGAGCTTGATGGATATGTTGTAATAGTGATATATGAACTTGTGACAACCGAGGAAGATGGAGCTTCTTTAGAACAAAGATTTTGATACCATCAACACCTTATGAAAGGGGAATGTTGTAGATAATTCCTTGAGTAAATCTCACAGAGAGAGGTATATTGGGAATATGAATATTCTTGGTAGGTGATGGGGGAGTATCCCACCTAACTCATTGATGCAATAATGGATAGTGGAAAAGGATATATATTTTAGATGATGGTGCAGTCTACTCTAAAGTAGTAGGTGGAGGAGTCTTATCGAGGAGACTCAGAGGCAGAGGTAATGCATGACCGCATTGACCAAGGTGACACTTGGGAAGGGTTGTCAGGGGATGGTCAAAATCAGATACTATTTTATGGGAGGTAATTAATTCTAGTATAAATGTGTTAGGGATTCCTCCATGAGTTTCATAGCCCACCATTAGTAGTGCATACACGGGTTTAAAAAATATACCATGGCTTGAGGGATTAGTACTGTTGTCTCAGTATGAAGTGGGATTTGGCTGATTTTGTGGATAAGTTCATATTGTGCTAGCAGGATAGGGTTGAGAACCATGTTTCTAGTGGTTTGTTTTAGCCCTTAGATGTGTCCGAGGGGATGTTAGATGATATCTAGATTTATTTTTTCAAGGGGCTACCTAGGGTTTTGGGTGGCCATGATGCTATATGTGTCTTAGTGGATCAGCTGACGAAATTTTCACACTTCTTGGAAATCAAGGAATTGGGAAAAGTGGATGCCTTGTATAATAGGTATGTGTATAAGGTGGAAAAATTTCATGGAGTTTAAATATCCATTATCTTAGATCGGGATTCATGTTTTACCTATCATGTCTGGAGGGGATTTCATCATGCTTTTAGAACTCAGTTATCCCAAAACACTACTTTCCACCCTCATGTAGATGGGAAGAAATAATGAACAACCCATACATTGGAGTACATGATGTGATCATGCATATACTTTGAAGGATCTTGGGTATAAAACTTGTCATTGGTAGAGTTATCTTACAATAATAGTTATCACTCTTCCATTGTCATGGATCTATTTGAATATTTGTGTGAAAGGTTGTGTCGTTCACCTTTGTGCCAGAAAGAGGTTAGGGAGACATCTGTTCTTGTCTCTCAGTTAGTGAAGAGCATGTTAGAGAAATTTCAAGTTGTTTGTGAGAGGATAAAGGCACCAATATATTTCTAGAAGTCATGTGTTAGTCTAATAGGTGGCCCTTAGAGATCAAGGATAAGGACCATGTTTTCATGAAGGTTTCCCTTTTATTTGGGAAGTGGAGGTTCGTCATAGGGATTAATCTCTCTATGAATTTTTTTATACCCTTCGAGGTGTTTTGTAGAGTTGGCAAGATGGTATACCATTTGGTGCTACCACCATAGCTAGAAAAGGTACGGACATATTTCAAGTCTTTCATATTCATTGGTATCTTCATGATGACTCCCTTTTTACTAACTAGAGAGAGTTGGATATTGAGGATGACACAATATTCATGGGGTGGCCAGTGGAGATCTATGATTATCGGGATATTACTCAACATGTATGAACAATTTCATATTTTTGTGTGTTGAGGAAGCATGGTGTCCTGGAGGAGAGTACTTGGGGGTGAGAATCATTAATGCATTCCTATTACTTTGAGTTTTGTTATGTTTTTTCATGTATTATTTTGATTTGTAATGCATGACCACTATATTCTATGAGAAGAGTTGTTTCTTTTTTTTGTGATGTGTGATACTATTCTAACACGTGAAAAGTGGAAGAATATATTCATAATCGAGACACATTAATTGATAGGTGATTAAACCCATGTGGGAAAGTAAGGGCTGACTAGAGTATATAGTATCTTGACATGGAGGAAAGAATTACCAAACTTATGTGCCCAAATAGTTGGTTCTTATGTGGGGTGTCTTTTTATTTTTTGGGTTTACTGATGTGGGACGTTGTGTTCTTGGATGTTGAAGTTTCACTATAGTATTAGAACAACACAAACTGATTTATCTTTGAGTTTTCATATGTTTGGTTGTTAAAGGTGTTTTATATATGGTAAGATCTATGAGAGGTATCCTACATGGTGTTTTTTCTAACCCCATTTTCATTTGGGTTGTTTTTGAAATCTCAACAGAGATTAAAGTTTGAGAGGTATCTAATGTAATTTCATGGCTCCCTCTGGTCCATTCCTTTGTGAAAATCTAGTGCTTGAGGTCTTCTGGGAGGTCATGGTAACTATATCAAGAGTATTATAGTTTTCAAGTTTTTCCAATGGTGAGTGGAATCTACAGGTCGAATCCATGACTGTCATCGTTGAGTGGCATCATTGAGTATTGTCAGCAGGTGGGTTCAGTGAGTGCTATTGATAGGTGGTGTTGGTAGGTGGCATCGGTGCATGACATCAGTGTGTGTCATTAGGGAATGGTGTCCGTGAGTGGCGTCAGTGAGTGGAGTTAGTGAGTGGAATCAGTGAGTGGCATTGATGAGTGTAATTAGTGAGTTGGGTGTATAGGTGGAGTTAGTAGGTGGTGTTGGTGAGATAAATCAGTGAGCGGCGTCGGTGAGTCACATAGGTGAGTGGAGTTTGTGAGTGGCATCAGCGAGTCTCATCAGTGACTCACGTCAATGAATTGCATTGGTGACTCACACATTAATGATTCATTTCCACTTTCCTATGGGTTTTCACTATTGACATTTCCTTTGACCTTAAATGAGTCAAATTCAATGTTTACTGAGTTTTTCATCCGTTTCAAATGGTATTTATCTCCAAAAAACTTGAACAATCATTTGACTCCTAAACTATGTGGTCTGGATCATGATTTGACTTTAATGGTGTTTAAAACTATATCCCTCATATATACAGGATATAACCTTTCTAAAATCAAGACCCTTTCATTCTTATGTGTTTACCTTTATCTTAATACTGAGGCACCAAGAACATTTCTTACCTGAGTGATCATGCATTTGTAATAAGAACCCTTGGATCCCATCTCCATGGATGTTCCTCCTACTATTTGTGCACCACCCTGTATTATCAAAAGAGGAGTTTCTGATCGATTTTTGTTCCACATTGAGATCCCTTCGTCTCTTTTATTTTGTGTATCATGCAAGGTGGGTTTACAGAAGTCTTTTTATGGGTACGAATAAAACTATATTTTTTAAAAAAGATAGATGAGGGGTTGTGAAGTTGATAATGATGATCGTACTATTTTATCAGTTATCCTTGATCCAAATTGTTATTGGTATTGGCTGTATGCCTTATGAAAATCATGGTTGTTGGTGGTCTCTATTTGTGAACCATTATGGATTATGAATACGTGTTGTTGATTTCACATTGAACGGATATATATATAAAATTTATTAACCACATATACTCAATTAAATAAATGGATGCCCAAAGATTTAATTTGATCTGTGATAACCCCTGTTTTATTAATGTGGAATTAAATATGAGTGTTTGATAAATTTTAATACACTTTGTCTTGTTTAGTGTTGCTATGTACTATATGTGGTTTTGTTTTGTGTTGTTCCTTGTAAGGCTGTGTGGTGTTTCTGTTGAGGGTACGATTGTAGTTGGGGCGGTTCAGATTGTGTAGTGGAATATTTGGTCGAGAGATTAATTGATTGTGAAATGGATTGGAAGAGTTTGATCTGTGGTGTTGTGGGTTTGGGTTGTTATATGTTTATCTTACTAGGTGTGGTGGGTTTGGTGATGTTATATAGAATTTTCTAAGGTTGGTTGTGATGATCTGTGTTACAGGTTTTGGCTGTATGTTGGGGAATTGCTTGTTGAGAGAAAGGAAATTGTGTGATGACATTGAAGAATGATAATGGATGCGGTTGGCTTAGTTTCTAAGTGGGGAGGAAGTGTAAAGTGGGATGTTTTATCATAGTTTTGATCCTACATTTGGATTGGTTGTGAGGTTTGTTGTGTTTTGGGGTTTTCAGTTTCCTGAGTAGGGATAAAATAACTGGTAAATTCTTAATAATGTCAAAATAATTGGGTGTTATGTATCTTTATTTTATCAAATTTTAAGTGATCGTCGTTCATCATGATATGTGAATTTTGAGGTAGCAGTAGAGGTAGTATTGTGGGGTAGTTGTTGTTTGGAACCCAATAGGTTGGGATGATTGTTTTCTAATTATATATATAGATGTATTTTTTTGTGAATTATATATGCACGAACCCTAGTTGAGCTCCATCCACCAAACACCGCTGTTATTATGGGGGAGGGAGTCGCTCCCAAACTACCTAGTGAGAGGATGGATGGAGGACCTCCTACTCTTACCTGCTCTTTCATCTATGTAGTGATATCCCAAGACTCTTTGGGAAGGTTTTGATTTGTGATGATTAGGTGTGTGTGGGTGAGTTGTGCTTCCTATGTGTCTCTAGGATGTAGCGTGGTTTGTTTCCTAGGTGTATACGGATGGGATGTGATACAATTGTGAGTCCTAGGTATCTATGGGTGGGATGTGGTGTGGTATGTTCGGAAGAGGTGGGGGGTCCATGACATCCTTCATTTGTGTGTGAGAGTGCCTAATCAATGGGAATGTCATGTGGGGTACCCTATCATGGATGTTATCTATATTACATTTATTGAATTGAGTTATTTAGTGAGTGTGCTTTGGGTGAGGCTGGGGAGGATTTCATACCCTGTTAGGTGCTTTTGGTTTCTACTATTTTCTCATAGGGGAATTAGTATGATTCCCCAATTGTGCACGAGAGACATTGGTTTTCATAGTGAGAATACTTGTATGCTCACCCATTGTATATAAAACTAATTTCTAGTTTTCAGGGGTACTATATGGACCATGATAGTTATTACTATCTCAGATGTTGGGGAAAATTTTTGCGTCACTACTTGGCTTTTATTTTGTATCAACTTGAGAGAATCTTGATTTTGTACCAGTATTAATATTGAACATGATTCTATGAGGGTTTGAATTTTCATTTATCTATATATATCTATCTTGGAGTTGTTTTGAGGTTGGTACATCTTATATCCTGACCATGGTTACTATAAAAAGGATAATACATCCCATTTTATGATATTTCTATACCCTTGGTGATGGTCTCCACCATAGGGCTACTAGAGGTGGGACTCACATGTTATTATCTCTCTTCCTTTATTTCCAGCTCAGGAGGGGAATATTTGGAGGGAGGGGGTCAAGAAATATATATAGAACATGTTTCATAATTTAGACATGGATTCAAAAATAATATTTTATAAATAATGAATTGAAAATATTAATTAAATTTGTTTACCATGGGTCATTATAAATCAAATAGTTTTAGAGAAAATTTATTGGTAATTGATATTGGTTTAAGGGATAAAAATGTTATGAATAAAAAAACTAAAAGATAAATAAATAAAATTATTTAATCATATGAAATAAATAAATGACATAAATATCAATTGTACAGTAGAAATGGTTAACCAAGACCATTTTCATTATAATTTTAAATGATCGTAATTTTTTTCATGGCATGCTCAAGTGAAAATAATTCAACAAAGATAAATATGTTTTATAAAAATTCATCATTATGATTCAATTAAATATTTAATTAATAAAAATATTATTTAATAGTAATATATATATGATCTCATGAAATATTAATACATTAATATATATATATATATATATAATTTTGTAAATAAATATGACAAAACTCATGAATAATTAACCTCATATATTTCATGATTTATAGAGTATACAATATTGTTTTTAAAGACTTTATAAAAACAATATAAAGTGGATAAATGATTTTAATGTTGTTATAAATAGTGTTTCAATTATTGATTTATGTGTTTTTTAATAAATTATTATTATATTATTTATATTTTTCTCATTGGAAAAGGATATTTTGAATTTAATTGGAGATTATTGTAGAGTTGGCTGATTTATGAGTGTGGTGATACATAACAGTAACCATAGAAGTAAATTTTGGAAGTGTACGAGAAGACATATGATTTTTATATATGTTTTATCTATTGTTTTAATGGATGAAAAAAATATTAATTATTAGAATTTATAATATTCATATGAATGATCAACTACGTAAATAATATACACTTTTTTGATGTATAATAGTAACTTTTTTTCTAAACTTTACTTTTGATAATGTATATTGATTTATTATACTGAAATAGTGCTTAAATTTTGTTTTTGTAAAAATATAAAGATACACCTCATATGTAATAGTAAACTATAAATTCAATATTCCATATAAGATTATTATTTTCATGGATGATTTAATGGTACTTTTTAAAATAAAACATATCAAATTCTCAAGGAATTTTAAATAATGAAAATCAATTGGAATTATAGAAGATTTATGACCATGAATTGTAGAAAAGTAGTTCATGGTTTTTTTTATTTTATGTATTGATATGTGATATTTTTGAATATAATTTAAATGTAACGAGTATGGATTTGTTTTTTCTGGGATTTTATTCCCTTCATTCCTAGACAAATATTCAAGGGAATATAAATGGCCGAATACATGAATAAAAAGTAGAAGAACATTGTAAACTATTTTTGATGAAATTAGTTGTTTAATTATAATAGTTTAAAAGTGATCCTATGGATTTATAAATATTTATTTATTACCATATAAAATAGACACTGAGATGAATCGAAAAAATAATTTTTTTTCATAGTTTTTTTGGAGATTATCTGTGTTTTAAAAGTCATAAAAAATAAATTATTACAATTTTTTTTTGATATTAGATAAATGGATTGTGACTCCATGAGAAGTGATATAAATGATCAAATCATGAAAAAGAAATAAACCAAAAATTTGACTAATCATTAGTAAACATTTTAATCATTTATTAATTATTGATTATTTAAAACCAATAGTCTATAGAGTGTATAAATCTTTGATATAACCAAATATGAGTGACCCATATGAGTATAGTGTTCTCCCTTTGTTTTTTTCTTATTTTAAAATTGGAATGATTCATGTGAGGTGAGTATCATAAGAGGATGAATAAGTGTTTACCGTAATAACTGATGAAGATGGTTTTTTTTGGGAAGGTAGTTAAAACTAATATCCTCCCTCAACTTTGGGTATAATAATGGTTAAATGGAATCAATGTTTTCTATCAAAATCTAATGTTCATTTTTGGTTAATTTATCACATTATTGAAATTAATTCTATATAGAATATAGTTATTTAAAAAGGTGTTCAAATTTTAATGGTATCAGCTAGTATGTCTTGAAAAACATGATTAAGTAATATTTAAGAACAATTGGTATTGCAGTTAATATAGATAGTATATATAATATTAAAATTGGTTATCCAACTAAGATTGAATTAATAGAGTTCAATAAGATGTTTTTTCATTTATATGCTATGGAACACAATATATTATAATGGGATATGTAAAATAGAATCTATATAAATATTTTGGTATGTACATTAATTAATCCAGTGTGGGAAATATTTTATAATAAATAATAATGATAAATAATTTTTGTTATTTGAACTGGGAGGGGAATTGGATTTTTTTGAATATTATAATATTTGAAATATTATATTCAGAAGTCTTATACAAATTCACAAATGTAAAGGTTTCAAAAATATAAGAAATGACATTAAATTGAGTCTTTCTTGATCATCTAAAAAGTTATTCGCTGGATTATGTGAATAGATTCAAATAAGAAAGATATTTTTAATTGAATATGGAAATGTTCATTAGATATATATAAAACTATTTTCTATGTAACAATAAGGATTAATAGAACCTAAATAATAAAATTATATCCCTTTTATATATAAAAATGAAGAGGTGTAGAATAAGATATGAATGATAATTTCATTGAACCAGTTTTAAATGTGGAGTGGTAGTAATATTTTCTACTAGGTTTCCATGGGGAATTAAATAATATGAAGAGAATGATTCATAAATTGTATTTTTAATTACATTTACTTTATGGAATAAAAAATTATATTTAAATATAAATGTAAGAAATAAAATTCAGTGGAGATGATTTGTTTTCAAAAAGGAAGATGATGAGGAGTCACCTTATGATGAAGTGGAAAACAAGTCTCACTTATATTAATATGATGTAATGGTTACTATTATTTATAGACAATTTTAAGAACTAGAACGTATTATTTATTTGAGAGTTTAACGAAAATTTTCTATTTATGGTCTAGAATCTCAAGAGAGTAATATTATATCTATTAGATGGGTATTAAAAGAATCAGTTGAGTATGTGGATAAATTGAAATAAAAAAGATGTTTAAACTAGTTGTCAATGACAAATAATTTTTGTACAAAAAAAGGAATTATAAATTTTATGTTGACAATATATATATATATTATCATTGACGATTTTAATACAGAAAATTATTAAAAAATTAGGCATATTAAATCTATTAAATAATAAGTTTTTATTGTGAAAATGTTTTTTTATAGCAAACATAGTTTTTAAAAATTAGACATAAAATGAAAAAGAAACAAAATTTTAATTTTTAATCAAAACATTATAAGAGCTTAAAATAAATGGATTATAATTTTAGATCAAAAAATACAAACATTTTGACACTGTGGGACATTATTTCATAGGTGAGAAATTGTGATATAATATAACGAATAGTAAAACAAAATGTCTAAATAAAATATATAAGAATAATTGAGATGAATGTTTTTATAATATAAACCTAATAAATAAAAAAATATGTATAATTTTCAAATTCATTAGAAAGAAACTCTAAAAAGGATTCCCTTTGATCGAATTCCAATTTTTTGGCTATCTTTTTTATATAATGACATAATATAGTGAAGAATGGGGATACTTGAGAGGTGCATATGAGGGGATTATATTGAGAAAAAGAAATAATTTTATGTCGTGTCAAATAAAAAAATAACATAATAGATATTTCGTTAATTACTATGATTTTAAAAAATATAATATACTTTTCAAGAGAATAATAATTGATGGTGAAATAGATAATAATTCACATAGAGATGAGAAAATACATATGAAATAGATATCAATAAAGAATAATTTTCAATTTTTATTTAGTGTAATAATAATAATAAAAATATATTTGAAAGAGTTATAAGTGCATAATTTTCATAAAAGAAAAATGAAATTCCATTATGAAAAAAGAATAAATAATAAAAAGAAAATATGGTAAAAGTTTAATTGAAATATTATTGATGTAATAATATATAGACATTTAATAGTGAGTATCTGTCTCTTTTTCCTAGAAATTTGGAACTATGAAAAAATGTGAGAAATCAAGTCAATGCATGTATTTGATTTGGAGATAAAAAATATTAAAAAATAAATACATGTATAAGATTGATAATTTTAAGATAAGAGGTAATGAATGATAATGTTTTTCTTGTATATGGATAAGGACATAATCTTTTATGTGACAGATAGCTTTATGATCAGGTAGGTAGTTGTGTTTATAAAATATGGATGTTCTATTAAAAATAAGGACGAATATTCGTTAATATGGGAATGAATAATGCATATAAATAATTTTCATCTTGATAATTAATATAATTTATTTATAATATATATTTATAAAGAAAATATTCCATTTTATTGACGATTTGGTCATAAATAGTTGAACAATATAGAAAATTTTTTCACTTTTGAATATTTTGATGATGTACAACTTTTGATGTATTATGGGGACATGAATTGCGATACATGTTTCAAAATGATGTTGGTGAGAATTATATATAAACTAAATAATAAAAGTTAAATAAATTGAATTGATCATATCTATAGAGATTTTAATGATCCAATGACTCAAAGGTGGACCAAAAGTGGGAGTATTTTGATTATTTTTGTAGATGGATATGGAAGAGTAAAGATTATTTTTGTGATTCATTGAATTATATAGGTGATAGTTTTCATTCATAAGTATATGAGGATGGAAAAGAAAACTATTGTAGAGTAATAATGAATTTGATGTCTAATAATGGTAATCAATACACTTTTATTTTTGTTTAAAGTTATATTAAAAAACATGGCATAATGTAAGAATTATAATATGTGAGTACTCCTAAAATTGCTGTAGGGAAAGGGAAAAAACTGTAAATTGAAAGGAAAAGTCCTTATAAATTATATATTTGTAACAAAAAAATTATGAAAAAGAGATTGGGGTGCATATAATTTATAATATTTACTATATCGAAAAAATGAATTGATTCCATATGAAATATTTCTTAGGGTTAGAAAAATATAAAATAATTTTTGGAATTCAAAAGTTATTGTTTCATTAATAATAAATAAGAAACACATGAATGTTTTGTAAGGCTATATATGATAGAATTTCTAGGTAAGATTAAATTTAGAGTAAATAATATTAATGATTCAAAATAAGGCACAATAAAATTTTGAAAACAAAATTTATGAATATTTTTCTGCTTGAACATGAAAAAAATTCATTTAATATTCAACCATAATTAATTCAGGATAGTGATAATAAATGTTAATTTTGAGGACCAAAAATTTCCTTACACGAAGATGATTTTGAATATTAGAGAGAGGATAAAGAAATTTTTTTATGGAAAAAAATTAAAGGTAATAATGAAAATTAAAAGGCCTAAATTATTTGATTTTTTCTTTATAGAAAAAATAATTCATAATCATAAATTGGGAAAAAAAACTAAAACTGAATGAAATAATATATTATATCTAGTAATGTATAGTTTTTTTGAATACATAAAAAATTGAGAATCATGGGTAAATTACATTAATGGAAGATTATATCAAATTGAGAGGAATTATACCATGGATTTTACAAACACAGTATATGGGAATAATGTTATTTTTACAAAATAGCCCATTAAAATTAATCGTGATGGGTAAAGGAATGTTGTGGGAAATAATTACAGACATTTTTTTAAAATATTTATTCTCAAGTATAAAGAAATTAGGTAGATTAAAATTTTATTATGGAGGAAATACTTAAAGAAATTTATCAATTATTACCCATTTTTTGAAATAATATTTGATGTCATTAAAATGGGTGTGTTATGAAATATAAAAAATATTAAGTGTATGGAGAACAAACATGTGTATTTGAGTTGGAAAATGAAGAGTGTAAGATTTTTTTTAAAAAAGGGATTTATATTGGGTATATCAAGTACCCAAATGATGTTATACTAGACATGATAAGTATTCAGAAGATGCTAGAATTTAAAATAGGTTTTTTACATAAAAATATTTATATAAAAAAGAATAAGTTAAGAATAATTTGAGGATTTTTAATATTTGGATGATATCTTATTTTTCTGAAGATTTTCTTTTCATAAAAATATTTTTTCAATTTTACGAGAAAAAAATTTTAGATTATAAAGATTGTAGAAATCATATATTTTCTTGTATTACAAGATTTCTAACATGGTGAGTCAAATTTCATCTCACATATAAAATATGGTATTGAAATATTAGTAAAATTAGGAATTAAGGATTGTAAGAGAGTATCGAACCCTAATAGTGTTTTTAAAAGTCTTGGTATAAGTGAGGATATATTAATGTAGAATTCAATAATTTATAGAATAATTACATGTGTTATAAAATATTTTACAACCATAGGATCCAGTATTTCATATTGAACTCTCTTATTTGTAATGTTTTAGGATAATCATAGAGAATAAAACTTTATTATTAAGAATATTTTACTGAGAAATACAAAAGGAATAATGGACTATAGACTATTATATTCACAAGGATAAAAGTATGATATAATAAATTAGATTTATATTGATTAGTTTTGAGAGGTATTATAAATAAATTCGACATGTGGATGATAATTTAATACTATATAAAATTTTATAAGATTGATGATCAACTATGAAGATTGTATATCACTTATTAATATTGAATCTGAAAACCTATCTGGTACCAAGGAATGTACTCAAGTTATTTTGATGAACCAATATCTCATTAACCCTTTATAATAAGTGGAGATACCATTGATGATTTGGTTTGTTAACATGCGTATTATTTATTTATTAAAAAATCTAATTCAATATCAATGAATATAAAATATTGAAATCCATTTACATTTCATAATATAAAATGTTAAAAAAGTAATGATAAAATTAAAACATATTGATGTAGTGATCATGTTGTTGATATCAATATTATACTAAACAAAAAAACCACAATTTCAAAGATAGAGATTAAAACTAGGGTTTTAACCATGTGTTTACAATTGAGGAGATTTTTATGTTACCCTTATCTTGATTTATATTTAATTTTTTCACATTTTGTTATATGAGTGTAAAAATTTAAGGGGGAGATACAATCCATGGGTTGAATATAAAATAAGTGATAGAACAAGTGAGAATTGTTAGATAGTGTATGAGGGTGGAAAGTGGATATCATAAACAGCAATATTAGGACATGAAAATGTTTTTCTATTCAAACTTACATAGATATATGACTTACATGATCTTAGAATTAATAATGGAAACACCTTTTTATCTAGGACTTCGCAAATATAAAAAATATTCTATCTAAATATTTAGATTTATGAATAAAAGGAGGAGAAGGTATATACATTATGTTTTTAGGGGAGACAAGAGGAATCAAATAGAAACATAAATAAAATATTTCCTTAGATGGAAGTACGTTAATTTTGGTAAATGAAGATCATTTATATTTATTATAGATGAATGAAAAATTTGTTTAAAAAAATATAAATCTAGATATTTTTAGAAATATTGAAAAAATTGATGCTTAATGTGCTGTATTTGTTATCAAAATTGATATTTGGTTTTTTATATATGTTATAGTTAAAAGGAAAGTTTTTATATCCTCTAAAGCTACGTAAAGAGAGAATTTATTTTTGATTATTGTGATGGGACCTAATAAATCTAGTGGATGATTTTTAAAAATCATGTGAATAAATAATATTAGTATAGAAAATTATCCTATATTTTTAATAGAGCATATAATAATAATCATCGTTACATATAATATTTAAATATAGGATCAGCTTCATATGTAAGTTTGATATTTCAGATGGGAATGTGTTTCTTTTATACTAGATTTTTTTTTGAAATGTATAGTGATATATAATATTAATCTAGAGTTTCAATTTTTTTTAAAAATATGGAGATATATCTTATATGTAAGAGTAAACTGGAAACTTAGTAGGACACATAATATTAACTTTTTCTTAGATGAATACATGAGAATTATTTTAACAAATATTGAATTATTTTAGTGAGTATTAAATAAATTAAATCAATTTGGATAAAATAAGATCATATTCTTTTAATTTCACCTAAATAAATATGATTTTTTTTATTTAATTTTTAAAAATGAATTTTTGGTGGAGAGAACATGAATCTGAAGAATCCAGAATTTTTTAATGGGGATATTATTTCCATTTTCAATAAAAAATTAAAAAGAATATAAATAAAAAAATGGGTGGAAAATAAAAGTAGTAGATTCATTAAATATTTAAAACAAAATTTTTAGTTAGATGATGGTGGTTTTCCATTAATGTTATGAATTTTTAAATACTTATGTTTTAACAAATAAACTAGTTTTTCAGAGAGAAAACAAATGGTTCATTTTTGGTTTTTCTCTTCAGTATTAGTTGCTTAAATTTTGTCTGGTTTATGAGTCCTAATATAAATATTCCTTTAAAAATATTTAATGAATAAAATAATAGAGAAATAATTATTTGTAATAGGTGTACAAGTCCATTAACTTTAAATGTAGTAATATTAGTTTTGGGGAGTCCCTTCCAAAATAAAATAATCATAACCAACATAGAATATATTAATGCACTGTCACTATATATAGCATATTCTCCCTAGAATATTCAAAATTATTGTGAACCATTTTAATCATGTATTCTATATAGGTTTGTGTTCATTTATTCAAATTAATATAATTCATTAAATATGAGTATAAGAGGTTGATGGATAAGTGTTTCCTAAAAAAGGGAAAATGTGTTATTTTATAGATATATATTTTAGTCTTTAATCACGATAAAATATTCATTAAATATTAATTTCACCCTAATTATTATTTTGTATATAAATATTTAAATTAAATTCTATTGTCTAGTCAAGTTTGTTTAATATAAGGAATATTTCCACATTAACTACCTATATATTTTTATTCAACCTCCTCAGTATAAAATTATATAAAATTATTTTTTTATAAAATATAATATTAATGTATTGATAAAATATGATATATTAAGGAGGTGATCTATTTTTATTAAAATCTCTTTTATCCTCATCCATGTAACAAACTATATCAAACAGTTATTCTTTAGAGTAAAAAATAATAAACTAAAAAAATTAACCTTTAGGCATTTATAAAATATTATAACTATTTTTAAGTGAGGTTTCTTTTCATTATTCAGGAAATATAAATCATATATAAATGTTAAATGTAATATTAGAATGTATATAGATAAAAAATAATAGAGTCTTAATCATACAGTTTTAAATAGACATTATATCTAATTTACTAGCTTTATTCAGAAAAATTTCATATTTAATACTCATGGGATTAAAACTTACCCTAATGGTATCCACAAAAAAAACTTTTAATATTTACCAAGTATACTTTCCAAAATTATACAAAATATCCACCATGTTTAATTATAAATTAAAAATATAATAGAAGGAATTTCATTCCCATATGAAAATAAATTCAAACACATGTTACAAATGTTGTAAAATTGTTACTCCATGAATTATTTTATTAGAATCCAAAAATAAAATCTTTCAAATTTATTTTTGACACTAAAATATAATTGTGTATAAATTTTTTAGTATAAAAATAACATTTTATAAAACCATTTTGTGATATAAAAGTGTTTATCATGTTATATTAGTCTCTTTTATCCAATTTAATGAAATAAAAAGTTGTAGATTAAGAAATAATTGAATTTGAAAAAACAATTTTTTGAAAATTGGGGGATGTTGAAGAAATTTTTTTCTCTTGAGTAAATCAATGGAATAATTGAGTATATCAACCATTTAATGAATCATGAAATATAAATGTGTTGTATGATCATATAGAATTATATTTTCTTCTAATAAATCTACTAGAGTCAAGGTTTAATCATAATTAGCTGATTCCTATTGAAAATAACCTTGTAATACCATATTATTTTATATTTTTAATAATTATACCAAATTCACACGCTATTGTTTAGAAAAATAACTTTTTAAAAATAGTTAGTGAAAATTTTATTATTTTGACATATTCTCAAACCATATTCTTTTCAAACATATTAAAATTATCATTAAGGGATATCATCCAATACATAATAATAATTATATGAGGAATTTTCTATAGAAATTTTCATTACAAGTAGACTACATGATTAACAATATTAATAAAATAATATTTTTTCTGAGGTCTCTAATCCAGATCACCAAAATATATAACCAAAAAAATATTTCCATGGATCCAAAATATTTGAAGTAAATATATATATGGTATCACTAAGGCAACATTGGGTTTTAGGAGGTCTCTTTTCTCACTATCATTGGTTATCTCTAGTAAATTAGTCGTATGGTCATTGATATGAAAGGATTTATTAATATATAAGATAGTAATACCATCCTTAAAGAATCATCAAGTGTGACATTAATATAACCTTCCACAACCTTTTTTAAAAAAACCATACACATCTATAGAGGGTCAATATTGAAGAAGAATAATTTTATTTTATTTTATTGTAATTATATATAACTTCTATTTGGTGTTGGTAATTATATCCTTATAGCTAATAAAATAATAATTAATTTGAATTAGGATTTCAACGTAACACAAAATTACCTTTCTATTATGTATGTTTTAAGATTTGTTTTTGTTTCCCTTTTTTTGGTTGAGAAATGATGAAAAAGAATTTGGAAAATGCTTATAATGGTGATGTAGGGGATTTATTTTAATTCTTAGAAAAAAAATATATTTTATTCTATACGTTGGAAAATTTCATGACGTGTAATGAGAGAACACAACATGAAAAGCATAAAATGAAGATTTTGTGGACTATATACACAAAATGAGAAATTTAAAAACTGTGTAATGTTCTCACATCATGCAATGAAAAGAGTTGGTATTTTAAAAAAATGATAAGTTTTCCATATTTATGTTCTTAGAGGATTAAACGACATGTAAGAGTATTATACCCCATGTAAACAAATTCTTTTTTATTTATATATGTTAATCTTATTAAAATATTTTTTAATTTTTGTATGCCTCCTTGCTCTTGACCAAGAAGATCTTCCTAGGAGATTTTTGAATAGTGTTTTCTATTGATTCCTTTTAGTGACTTGGCATTCATTGTCTTTCAAAGGTATTTGTCTTCATTTTTTGTCACCTTTGTCAGAAGAAACTATTTTTATACCATGTTAATTGAGGTGTTTCTATATAATGGGATAATTTTATAAATTTTATGTCATTCTTGATAATTATTTTTTAGATTTTTCATTGATTTAATTTGATACATTTTTTCAAATGATTTATTATAAAGGGATTTTTTTTCAAAAAGGGACTTTCTTTTAAAATTGATTTTTATTTGAAAATGGGTTTTGAAACTCTGAAGAGAATTTTATTGGATTTAAAAACTATTTATAAAATTGAGGGTATGATTCTAAATGGATTTAAAAAATTACACATTGGGAATATTTTGTGAATATTTAAAAGTGAATTAGGTAGCATTAGTTTAGATTTCACTACTAGGAGATATCATTTTCTGATATCAACCAGATGTATTGATACCCGTTGGATCAAAAATATTCCTGTTTAGTATTTTGAGTGTTTAATATGCATTATTCCATAGTCTAGATCCCATATAATAGGTTCTTTAACATTTTCCAATAGTCATTTTTTGATAATGGTTATTTATGTAATGATTGTTTTTATCATGTATTGTGTCTTATAGGGTTTTCTATGAGGTTATTTCATATAGCTTCACATGATAGGTTGTTTATGGGATATGTGTTTACCTTTTTTACCTATTTATTCATGGATATGAGTTGATCTTTTATCACTTATACCTGTTATATTTTTTGTTAAATAATATGAATGGTTATTATAAAAAATAACATAGAAGAATGGAAAATAAATTGTAAATGGTTTGTATTTATAAAAATTCTTTGTAAAAATAGTTTTATATAAAATCTAGACTTGTTTCATTTTTGATTTTATATCTTGTATAGAACCTGTAGTGGTATCCTACTAGGATTTATCTCACACCCAACATGTGCCATTGGGAATTTGAAGAGGTTTTATTTCATGATTCATATAAAGGGAGGAGAATCTTGTAGCATTCATGGACACTTTTTTACTTATAATTTCTAAGAATGTTAGTTTGGGGGTAAATGTTGGTCACCTGGTTACTTTAATTACAATATAGTTGATCCTTTTTGGAATGGATTGTATGTATATTGTGGCATCTCATATATTTCCATTTTTTAATGTTGGATTTATATATTGACTTTATTAAATATAAGTTGGATTTCTTCTATAGCATTCTATGTATAATATTTTATAGGGTTGTTTGAGAGGCTTGTCTAGTTGACCGGGGTAGGATCATTACAATCTGGTGTCCAAGGGTTTCTCAGTCTAAAGTGTGATAGAAATGAGTAAGTTTAATTCTATCACTTAGGAATAATGGAGTTAAGACTTTAGTAATTTTGATAGTAGGTGTGGGAAAAGGGGAGTGGCTTGATCACTTAAATGACTAAAACCTAGTGACTATGGGTGGTCAAGGAATTTTACCAATTTTAAGACGTGGTGTTTGAGTTCATTTTCCAGAATAGTTTGGTAATTTTGTTTAAATTGAGCTATCCTTTTTAGGTAAGGTTTTTTCATTGTTCAATTAAACTAATAATGTTTTATGGTTTGTTAATCAATACATTAATGTGGTACTATGATCTAGATATTTTCTTGTGATTCATTGGATTTTGAATTTTGTTTGATGATGACTCCAAGAATAGATCTTCACATCCGATAATGGAATCTAAGTGAAATGTTCTGCAGAAAAATCCACCAGTGCAACCTAGTTTTGTATAAGCTGTTATCTTTATTGTTCAAACTCTCGGTTATATGGGTTTTAGGAATCCATGATGTGTGGTGGATTATGTATTATAATTCACTAAAAACAATCCATTGATATTGAAAAGTGACAAAGGATCCTAGGAATCCGAGGAGTGGATTTAGTGGCTAGATAAGATCTTCAACATCTTGAAGAATCTAGAAGACTATAAGATTAGTTTTTCCATGTACATTATTGAAGAATTGGTAAAAGATGGTGAGATTCTATTTTTTAATAATTTTTTCATGAGAATATTCCATGATATTCGTTCAAAAAATATTTAACAAATAATTTTATCTTGAGTCATTTTTTTAGTGATGAACCTGGAGTGTCAAACAATAGAGTAGGAGGAGCATGTCATTATAGAGTATTCTTCTCATTTTTTGGAGTTTTTTCACTAGGTACCAAAGCTTTTCACTAATGAGTACCTAAATAATCAGGTGTTTGAGTTAGGAATAATGCCTGATATTCATTCAATGTGTATAATCATGTTCCTTTCAAACTTCGTGGAGGTTTTTGACAAGGCATATTTGGATGAGACAGAAATTTCTGGGAGGATAGGTTTTAGTGGAACATTAGTTGTTTTAGTGGTGATCCGTGATGTATCTTTTAGCCATAAAATCATGAATAACAGTTGTCAATTTTCTTCAGGACAAGTTTTAGGGGATCTAAAAATCTGGTGACTAGTTGTTTTCTACTGGCGTGGAATGCAGGGTCGTAGCAAGACAAACTGTGTGGAGGATCCTTGGACATATCATCTTTCTGAATGATGTATCTATATATACCCTTTTTTTGAATGGATATATTAGGGTAGTAGGGAGAGATCCACTCTCACCACGGGTTTGAAGGTTTCTACAGATGATTCAAAATGTGGTTGGTCTAATCCTCATGTCAAGGGTGATTATCATTTGGCTCAGACATGATGACTTTATGTAGGAGTATGCGCCATATGAATTTGATGTTGTGATATCTACTATTATCGGTACGATGTTTGTCTCATCTTTTATAGTGTTTGATTCATTTGATATATGTTCTACAAATTATTTTATATCATCAGAGTTAGTGGATTTTTTTTGGTTTTACATTTATAAAATATGCCATTATTTTTGAATCATTCCATGGATTTGTTAAAGAGGTCCAAACATGGTTTTATATTTCCCCCATTCGTTTGATTATAGCCGACATTGAGGTGGAGGGGAACTATTTGGTGCTTTGTCTTGACATATTCAACATGATCATTTTCATGGATTGGATGATTAGTGTAAAGGACTAGATTTCATGTTATCACCATTGAGTTCAGTTCTTATCTAACAATGAGTTCAATAATGTTTTCTAGTGTGAGTGGGACACTATATTGGAAAGGTAAAGTCTTGTTGTTCCATATACTAGGTATCATGCAAGTTTTGAGGGATTATTCTTGATGAAATTGGCTCTTGACTAGGTGGATGAATTCCAAAAGTTTTGTGTGAGTACCCTAAGGTCTTTCCGGATTATTTTTCTAGTTTTCCACCTGATAGAGAGAGTTTGAGTATACCATTGACCTGATACCTGATAAAATTACAATTTCTCTACCATCAAACATTATGGAACTTACTTAGATAATGTAACTTAAGGTCTAACTTGCGGAGTCAAATGGTAAATGGTTTGTTCATTCTATAATTTCACCATGTCATTCACCTATCACATTTTTTATGAAGTTATATGGGATACTAAGAAATTTTATGGATTATCAATATTTGAATCATTGGACTTTTAAGAATAAATATACTTTCCCAAGGATTGATGATATCTTTAATCAAATTATTGGGGATCATTGGTTTTCTAAGATTGACCTATGGCTAGCGTACAACCATTTGAGAGTTTGAGAAGAGAATATAACTAAATGAACATTTAGGAGTTGATATGGGAATTTTGAGTTTTTGGTTATTCCATTAGATCTCACTAATGCTCATTTAGTTTGTATGGTTTTGATAGACAAGATATATCATTGTATCTTGGAATAATTTTTTTTGTTTGGTTTATGGATGATATTATTTTATTCTCCATGTCATAAGAGGAGAACATGTACAATTTTGGTATCATTATTTGAACCTTGAATGTCAATAATCTATATGATAGGATTTCCTTGTTTCTGTTTTGGATATGAGAGGTAAAATTTCTAAAGAATGGGACATTTGAGAGGGGAATCTCATTAGATGCAGAAAAGGTATAGGTAGTTATTTCATCAGATTAGTCCAAAAATGTTTTTGAGATCTAGATATTCTTTGGTTTGAATGGTTACTATAGTTGATTTATTCAAGACTTCTCTATGTATTATTGTTCAATGATATCTTTTACCCAAAATGGAGTCACGTATGACCATAATGACAAATGTTAGATAAATTTTGAGGAGTTAAAGATGTGGTTGACTTCGAAACCAGTTTAGATTCTTTAGAAACATGGATTAAATAATAATGTTTTATTGAAATTCTTCTCTTATATGTTTCGGATGTGTCATGATACATGGAAAATAAGTGGTTTATTATAGCTCTTACCTTTTAATGGAATATCATAAGAATACCCCACCCATGATATCAAGTTAGTTTTAGTTATTCATGCACTAAAAATGTTGTGTCACTATCTATTTGGGGAGTGATTTATGGTATATTCCCATCATAAGATCCTAAAAAATATTTTTACACATAGGGATATGAATTTTAAATAGATATGATAGGTGGAGAAACTTCCACCTTTTGATATTGATGTTGATTATACCCATGGGAAATTGAATGTGGTTTCTAATGCCTTGACCATGAAATTACTAATATAATACATGATGGAATCAATTGTGGAGTGGTTTATAAAGAGTTTTTTTGTGATGATCGTGGAAGTTGAAAAGGTTAATGGATAGGTGTTATTAGATTTGATAAAATATGAATCATATTTTGATGAGTGATTCGATCTTTATTAGGTGGAATACATATTATACAAACACTTTAGTGAAATTCTTTATTGTGGGGAGACCTCAGGTGAGTGGTCTTGGTCTCCCAAGGGATCTTTGTGCATTTGTAGTTGGTTTTTTGTTCAATTTCCCCTAAAAGATGAGTTTTTGGATAGTGGAAACCAGTATTATTATTCTTTATACCCTATGTCAATTATGACGTATCATGATGTAAGGCATTATTATTAGGGGAAGGGAATGAGGATATTGATAGCACATTTTTTGTCGCAGTGCCTTACTATTCATAGAATCAAGGCCAAGCACCAGAGACCTACAGGGTTTTGAAACCATTTCTTAGTCTGGTATGGAAGTGGGATAATTTTCCATATATTTTCTAACACCCCTAGATTGTGTGAAATATTCATTTCGAATTAATTTAAAATTTTGATATTTTTTTTAAATTTCACACAACACAGAATGTAGCTTTTGTTATAAGAATGAACTATGCTTGGATTGAGTTATATAAAACTCCATGTCAAGATTAATTTACACAAAAAAAATATTATATTTTATTAAACAAAACACTATTTTTTCTTTTATTACATAAAATACCGATTCCTTTGATAGATTATGTTACATGTAAATCTGTGTTTTACCAATATATAATATACTATTAATAATAAAAATATATCTATTATTATAGGTACCACCTAGTCATTATAATAGTATTTATGAATAAGATTAAATAAAATTTTAAACTATTATCTAAACATGTATATAAGATTAATTGTTTGGTTTACGATTACTTATAAATGAAACTATGAAATATTTGAGAATGAAGAAATTTCATTTATAGGAAAATTATTTTTCTATAAAAAACAAATTTTCATGTCAATAAATTAAAACAAAACGTTTGAATAAATTTTTTGAATAATTTTTATTTATTATATACTAAATAGATATTTTTGACACTCATATAATAGATTTTATAGGTGTAAGATAAGAAGAAATCCAATTTTATGAGTAAAATGATGTATTTCTCAAAAAGGTAATTTTGCTATCTTTTAATAGAGAATCTATTTTAAATATTAATTTTGATACTTTTTTAATTTTTATAGGAAAAATTAAAAATATTTTTTTGACTTATAATATCAAAATATAAAAGGTTTGAATTTTTGTATTTTTTTTTGAAAAGTTTCATTTCTTATTGAATAGTGAGATAACACTGAATATTTATTTAAAACTCATTTTTCATCTAAATAATTTTTATAGATGAATTATATTTTACTTTAGTTATAAAGTTACATTACATAAATTTTACATATATTAATTCAATTTTGGTCATTAGAATCAATTTTAATTTGAAATGGGATATAAAAGACATTTTAAAATTTTTATCATTTGTACTTTTAAAATACGGATTGTCATCCCCTCCGTGGAATTAAATTTAAATTATTTTCTTCAACTTATTTTAAAAGAATTTAGAAAGAATTGATTAAATATTTGGAATAATAATAAATTATATTGTCTAAAAAGTTCAAATTAGTTTTTGACAAAAAATATTAGTGAATGTCATTAAATTTAATTACCACCATTAGGAGGAAAATTAACATAACAAGGGACTAAGTCTTTCTCTTAATGGAAAAAATGACCAAAAAAAATGAACAATACATTGAATGTCAATATTGAGACCTTATAATCCATTTTATATAATTTTTTTCCTTATTTATCACAATTTTCATTGAAAAAACGTGGGAGTAATTCCATTTGAAAAATTTTACAAGAATTCCACTCCTCCACTATAAAAAGGTACTCACCTCTCATACTTATTCATACCTATCAAGCCATTTTTATCACACAGTATCTGATAAAATACGCTCCAATAATCCCTCCCATCAGTCTATAAGCATATATTTGGGAATAAAGATAAAAAAGTAATCCCTTTGGTGAAATCCAATAAGAGTTACCCAAAGAAGAGGTAACATCCTTCATTAGTCTCACATGTTTTATTTTCATTATATTCCTCCACAACTCTTATTAATCAATGATTATATTATAAACTAATTTTATTCAATATCATGAGATAATTTTATTCTAATGGTTCAACCTACACTTACAAATACTTCCATATAATGGGTAAAAAACTTACCAGTCTTATGTACGGTGAACTAGCGCCTCATGAAATGATGTGCTTTGATTTTACTTTATCAACTGTCATGGTGGGAATTATGATGGAAAATATGTTTTTATATTAAATATATGATATTTTTGATGTATTTAGTCTTTTTTAATTATTATGTATTTCATTCCATCATGATTTTCATTTAACGCAGGTATGATAATTTTGATTGGGGATGTGTGGACTCCCACATCCTTAAAGAAATGTGATTAATTCAAACATTACATAGAATGTATTAAGGATGCATTTAAGAAAATAATATGATATATATGAGATATTAAATATTATGGAACTATAATATATATATATATATAATGACATATATTTACTTTACATTATTTATTACAATATGATAAAAAAAGTGAAACAACGTTCATTCGTATATACTGCCTATCATCTCCATGAATGGTGTATTCCATTTCAGACATATATATAATGTAGATTATTATAAATACATATATAATGAATATATATTATATTAATATCATATTCTAAATTTTTGATATAAATAACTTTTTATCTATGTAATATTATTGATAATAACAATCCAAAACATATATGAAAACAAAGTAAATGTTTCAAAAAATGTTACATTAACCATGAGTTGTTAATAAATAGGTAATATAAAGTCACAAAAATTAATATATGGTTTTAGATATAATAATATGGTTCTTTTAAAGATTTACATTAAACTTATGATTATCATATATGAGGTTTGAATGTGTACAAATAAAGTCAACACTTAAGGTAAGAGAATTTAATATCACTTTTTATTTCCATGCGATACAAACCATATTCACCACCAAATTCTTTTGTATCCTCTATATACAGATATCTCAAATTTTATATAATTAATTTAATTTATTTAATTATATGAAAATTTTTAATTGATGTTTTTTTCATTGGTATCGTGATTCGAATGTTACTCAAGTGGTAAGAGTTTTCTCGTATATCTTTTATTTATGTGAGACTTATGCATAAATCACAATTCATTTAATTAGTGAGGTGTATAAACATACCATGAATGCATTATATTATTATAATAATAAAATTTATGGGTGTTTTCATATCCATTTTTTGATCTTTATTTCTTGGTGTTTATGGTTCCAAAGATACCAAATAAGAAAAGTAAATTTTTGTCTCAATTTGCCTTCTTTGAGATAGATGCCATGGTATGCACCTATATTTTTCTATGGGATGTATATAATTTTCATTTAAATGTTATATCATGAATATTATATAATTATATTTTAATATTCATTTAATTTTATTCTATTATGTGTATTATGAGTCAATGATTCTAATGTGGTAATAGTTTATTGCTACAATCTCATACTTTATCAGGATTGTTTACAATTATTCTACCAATGATGAAATAGTATAATCTATATATCAAGAAGACTCATTAATTAAATTATCCTATATTTAATAATCATATAATCATGTATTTTTTCCATTTTCCCAATCATTGGTACTTAATTTAATTATAAAAGTTTTTTTATGAAAAATCCACTTTATTTCTCTCTTTTGTTGAAAATATGCGTTCTATTAAAACCATTCTTAATAAAAATGTTTTAAAATATAATATATGATTATAAATAATAAAAAATTTATTGAATATTTTTTAATATGATTTTAATATAATTTCAATGAAAAAGGATTTCAAAATTTTTTCAACAATTATTTATATGTTTTCAAAGTATGTTCAAAGGAAAAACGTTTCAAAATTATTTCGAGAATCCATAATAATATTTAAAATTATTTTTTTAAGATATATGTTTTCAATGTTTTCATATATTTTTTATAAGTTTTTGTACAATTTTTTGAGAAAAATGTTCTAAAAATGTTTTTAATTATTATTTATAACATTACAAAATATTTTCATAGGAAGAAGTTTTCAAAATGTTTCTAATATTTTTTAGTAAGTTTTCAAGTAAATATTTTTTATAGATTCAATTTATTGTTTTAAAATAAAAAATGTTTTAAAATGGATTTATAATTCATAATATTTTTTAAGAATAAATTATATTTTCCTCAAGAAAATTATTTAAATAAAAAAGTAAGTTATTTTTTATAGGAAATAGAAATTTGAAATTCTTTTTTTGTTAAGGATTTTCAGGGAAAGGATATTTAACATAAGAAATATTCCTTGTGATATTTTAAAATCCATCTCATGCCAAGATGACATAATTTTATATTATTTATTGTTTACTTGTGATATGATCCAATAATACCATTCATATTATTTGTTAAATGGTTTATGGTTGTATGGAATGATGTTTTTAACACCCACATCTCTTCAATTGGTTATATGCTCTTCAGACCAATTTCTTTTCATGGGATATTCTTTGATGAAATTATCACGAGACCTATATATTTCCATATTTAATGATATTATACAACTTTTATGATTCTCATTTCATTTAACGGATTATTATATTATGTTTATGAAACCCAAATCTTTGTATGGGTCATGATGTGATAAATGTATTATTATCTTCTATAACGTGTGTGTATATTATTATTTTGTGATGTGCGGGACCTATATCTCCCTCTAATGAATTGATAATGATTTATATATCAAGACATAATTAAGGTAAATTGTTCAATGATCATTATCAAAAATGGAAATCATGTGAATCCTCAACCAAAATAGGAAACACATGTGTCTAGATCTACTATGGGAATATGGGGAAACCCAATCTACTATGAGAAGATGGGGAATCTCAATACACTATAGAAAGTTGAGGAAACCAAATAATTTATAAGGAAATCAAAATGATGAAGGATAGTGGTGTGTTCTACATAGTAGGTGTATTCCAAATGAGGCTCCCTGTTATGTTTTGGTATTTATCTTTCACTTATAGGGATAAATGTTACTTGTTTAAGTGTTGTTTCCGACGCTTTCACCAGGGCGCGCATATCCATCTTTGAGGGTGTGCAGCTGTTGCCCTACATTACCTCTTTCCAAAGGTGGGTGGCATCCATTCCCTATTCAGGGATGTTTGATCCTTGATCGAAAAGGGATGATGGGATTCAGTTCTTCCTTCCATTTATTCCTCCTTGGAACTCGTCACCTAGTCCATTTCTCCCTCATAGATTTAAGTCATGGTCCGTGAATCTCGTTCTCAGAGCCATATCTTCATGGATTCCAGTTAATTACACTACTTCCGTCAAGACATTCCATGGGGTCTTGATATGGTAGCAACCTTCGATCAGAGTAGATGACAACATCAGGAATGTCGGGGCATCTCTCGGTGCCTGGACATTGCAGAACCTATATTCTTCCTCATAAGAGGAAATCTCAAGGGTATAGAACCCGAGGTATCCCACGTCGAATGCGGGGAATCATATTCCATAGTCACGCATATGAGGTTTTCCTCAGCTTCCCTTGTTTAACACGGGGTATGACACATGTTTAATGTCTTGCGAGGATGGTTACGCCAAAGGCTTGTCCTTCGATGTTTTCCTCCGATATCTCATGTTTATCACAAGGTTGGCCACAATTTTAACAGCTTGCAGATATGGAATGAGGGTGATCAGAACATCCCATAGAGACAGATCCGAGGTGGTGTGTCTCGTAGAGGGGAGATGTCACACCGTGAAGGCTGATCTGGACACCACTAAGGAAGGATCAGGGAGTGTGAACTCCAGAATAGGGGAACACAAATATTTACTGTTGGCTGGGGTTGAACCTCAGAAAGGTTTCCTATGTACCCTTTGTTGATAACAGGGATCACAACCCTCATAGTTTGAAGGGGTGATGAATCGGGGAGTACATAGAGGACAACGACCCAGAGATATGTTGGGGCTTATGCGTGGATAGTGGCCCAGGTACTGGTAGGAGCAGTGATGAAATGGATGACATGATCCCACCAGGATGTGGCGGCCCGTGTAAGAATGAGGATGGAAGATGGATAGTTGAATTAATTGGAGGGGGAATGAGATGGAACCAATGTGAGAACGATGGTGATATTGGTCATGAGCCTCAAAGAGGCTTCATACATATCCCCGTGGTAGGGAATCAAAGTCCGCGTAGTTCAGATGGGGTGGTGGGACACCTGAAGATGCGGCCTGTGAGAATGGACGCATGTATGAGGCCCAGAGGAAGTGGAACCTCTGGGTTTGGGGCATGACCTTCCCGAGACACATAGGATTGTGGGGGAGATTAGGATGAGACATGAGTGACGAGCTTGAGCCTTAGGGAGGCTTCTTACATATCTCTGTGGAAGGGAATCAAATACCACATAGTTCATCTAATGACGGCTTATCGTCAAATGAGGTGACAACGACTTACCGCTGAATGAGGAGACAAAAACTTACCGTTGAATGGAGGTCCACCGTTTAACGTCATATGGGATGGGGGTGAACCAACTTGAAGGGGGTCAGAACGACCGGGTGGTGGGCTTGAACCTCGTGAGGCCTCCTATGTACCATGCCTTGACCTAGATCAAAGACCACGTAGTTTAGATGGATTTTATCAGCAGACTGACGTGAAGGTGGACCTTAGTCCAGGTGGATGATGGGATTTAACCTCATGGAGGTTTCCTACGTACCATGCCTTGACATGGATCAAAGTACTCATAGTTTGGGTTTATAGTTTAACGTCATGAGGGATGGGGGGAATATCGGAGAATCAATGTGAATAAGGACCTTTGTCCAGGTGGATGGTGGGCTTGAACCTCGCAGAAGCTTTCTACGTACCATGCCTGGACATGGATTAAAGTCCTCATAGTTCGTGTTTATAGTTTAACGTCATGCGGTACAGGGGGTATTTGGGGCTCACGGTCTGAGGCGGCCCAAGGTGTGTCATGTTCAGTTCTCACTCTAAGCTCATAGGGGTCTTGCTTAGTGTGAGAAACAAGCGGTTGAAGGGACCTGCCGATCACGTCACAAAGGGTGCGTCTGTGGGAAGCGAAGAGGGGCTTACGCGTTTGGTGGCCCATGGTGCTGGAACTTACTCTTGGAAAAAGTCCCATGTGCTACTAGGGAGTGGCAATGGTGGATGGGGCTTATGTAAAGAAGCAGCCCAGGTGCCGCTATGGAGCGACAATCCTGGATGGGGCTTACGCAAGGAAGCTGCCCGGGTGCCGCTATTGAGCAGAAATCATGGATGGCGCTTACGCAAGGAAGGTTCCCGGACACTGCTATGGAGCAACACTAGTAGATGGGGATTACGCTATGGAACGGTAATTTCTTCCTCATGTCTGGCCATGAGAGCATACCAACTCGCTGGTGGATTGAGGCCTTCACCTATGTGCTAGTGCACAAGCGGGATAATGCCAAGGGGCGTTGGAATCTGTATGAATAAAGGGAGATGAAAAGTGTGTATCACTTTCTCGACATTCGAAACCTAGTGAGGGTGGTGTGATGATGGAGGATCTATAAAGACCCGTAAAATTCAAGGGAAATTTTTTCTTAATTTTCTTTAGAATTTTACAAGAGCGCGGTTTCAGACGGCACATGATTCCGAGGCCCGGAGTGCCCGGAATTAATTTCCGAAGTTTGGCTCGGGTACGTTCAGTGAACGAACGAGCGGGAATTCCTAACTTTTGATACGGTGCTCGGAATTGAAATCCGAGGGCACCGATGAACTCGCAGCGCCGATATTCGCTTAAAGAGACCTTTTCGGAAGTTGCGTTTGTTGCGGGTTGAAAGTTAGATTTTGGGTTTTTAGTTTAAGTTAAATAAAATTCGTGAAGAACAATTTTATTTTAACTTGTTAAATCCTACCAAAGGGGGTTGGAAGTGGGACCCACATCCACTTAACCTCCCTTGGGAGGATTAAGTGTGGTGGGGCCCACATGAAGCTCCCAACCATTCAACTTCTCCCAACTCCCCTAACCCCTCATTAAATGACATGAGTTATTTAATTTTGGAGTTAATCCTTTTGAATTTCAAACTTTTGAAATTCTAGTGTGTTGATGTGATAATAAAATAAGATGGTGTCTTATTTTATTTTGGTTAATTTTTTTGTCTTCTTGAGAGGTGGAGAGCTTTTCCTTCTTCTTCTTCAACTCTGACGAAGATCACGAAGAACGCTCAACTTGACGAAGAACGCTCAAGTTCCGACGAAGAACGCCGCTCCGCTCTTCTTCGTCTTCCGTGTCAACGAGAGGGAACGCCGCTTCCTCCTCGGATTCCCTTCGTCGACATAAGATGTTTCGCCAACGACGTATCGCATCGGACGCATCTCTTCGTCAACGGATTTGACGAACGACGACCGCGACGCCCGACCTCCGCGACATCGTCTTCCGTGGAACGTAGACAAATCTTCGAACCTTATACCAAGGTAGGGGTTGTTGTTTTATTCTTTAATTATTCCATTCTTGATCGTGGATCTAGCATGTCTATCGTGTGGTTTTTGAATACTTTAAGTTGTGTTTTAACGTGAGGGGGGCCGGACCGCATGAACACGGCCGAACCCCCTCCTCCGTTCTTGGTGTTTAAATTTGTGGATGAATCAAGGTGGCGTGGTGCCGTCGCACCACGCGGTTATTCGCCCAATCAAGAACGCGACGCCGTCGCGTGCACCCCATGGAAGAAACATCAAGAACGCGACGCCGTCGCGCCGCGTTGAAAGAAATCGAGGTGCGGCGGAGGGGCACGGTGCCGTCGCACCGTGCCGGATGACGAATACCGTGGCCGGTTCCGGACCGCGGCGAATCGAGGAGACCGGCGGCCGGGCCGCCGGCGTCGGAAGCCGAAGAGGGGACCGGATTTTTCCGGTCCCGTTTGAGAAAACCGGCCGGCCAGCCGGCCGGCCGGATGGCATTAAACCGGGGGAATTAATCCCCCGGCCAACTCACAAAACCCCCCTCTTTATGAGGGGGGGCGGTTCCTTGAGGGGGGGGGGGGGGGCAAGCGGCTCCCCCGATTCCTACCAATCAAGCCCCCCGCGTGGGGGGGGGGGGGGTTTGCAAAAAGTGGCGCGGCATATAGCCGCGCCGTCTTTCCAATCAGCGGGGGCTTTTCCCCCCGCGTGCAGCCACCGTGCGGCGCCAGGCCGCCGCGGCCCCCGCGCCACCGCGCCACCGGCCGGCCGACCGGGCCGGGTCACCCCGGACCCGGACCCCCCGTTTCGAAGCAGTTTCGGTCTTTTGGCCATAACTTGAGCCACGGACCTCCTATCGACGAACCGTCAGCAGAAACGCGATCCTTGGATCGAGACGGTCGTTTCGGTATATCACACTCAAGGTTTCGGATTACTTTGAGTTCGGCCGGGTTGGTTCGTTCACGAAACCAACCGGGCCTTCGGAGCGGAAACGCTCATAACTTGAGCTACGGACGTCCGATTGACGTGCCGTCAGCCGTGTTGTGTTCCTATTAGTGAGACGGATCTTTTGGCATACTCCGCCCGAGGTTTGGACGCAGGTGGAGTACGGTCGGGTTGGTTTTGCCTTAAAAATCAACTGGGCCCCGGGGACGAAAATGCCAATAACTCTCAGACCGGGCGTCCGATCGACGCGCCGTCTGTTGCGTTGAGTTCCTGTTGACGATACAGAACTTTTGGATACAACAACTCTGGACTTTGTGACAGTTGATGTATCAGCCTCTCGGATCGTGGAGCGGACCCTCCGAACGAGCTTGCTGTGTGCGGGAACCCTAGTGCTGGCTGCGACTGCTACTACTGCTACTGTGACTGCGACGACGACAGTACAGAGATCCTGTGTGGATTCGACGACGACGACTTCAGCACTCAGCGATCCTACGTGGATCAGTGCTACAGGTCCTGTGTGGGCCCGATCCTGTGTGGGTCCGATCCTGTGTGGGTCCTTACGCTCAGCGGTCCTGTGTGAACCAGCGCCTACAGGTCCTGTGTGGGCCCGATCCTGTGTGGGTATTTGCGAGGGTTAGTTACCTATCGATCCTTCGTGGGTCCGATGACTTAGATGGATCAGAGATCATCTTTATCGTCCTTTGAAGAAGTATTTCTGTGTGAGCTGAATCTGTTGCTTTCCTGTGTGGATTGTATTGTGCAATCCTGTGTGGATTACGTTTTGCTTTCCTGTGTGGAATACGTTTACTTTCCTGTGTGGACTGAGTTGTACTTGGGCTCGGAGGTTGGAGCGTATTTGAATTGATGACTTAGGTATATGTATGGGCATATATCTAAGCAGTGTTGGTTGTTACTTCGTGATTGTACCTTTGTTGTGGTTTATCCTTTGTGGATTTTGAGAGACCTTCAGGGGTCTCGGGGTCCCTACTGAGTAGCTTATACTCACCCCTGCACGGGCTTTGCCCACACTACGTTGTGTTGGTTGCAGACGACGGCAGCATTGACCTTAGCTGAGGCTTGCAGAGCGGGATGGTACCCGGAGGTGGACCACTGGGCGGGACGTGCTCGGAGCGGAGGGCGGGACCCGTGGAGCAGAGGAGCTATCTGTACCCACCCTTCAGGTGGGATTTCCAGTGGACAGCTCGGTGTAGCGGCTTTTACTTTTCAGTTGTTGTTTTCCCTTTCGAGTTCTACTTTACTTTCAGTTTGGGTTTGTATACTGGCTCATTTACTTTTCCGCACTTTCAGTTGTACTCTGTTCTTGTTTAGTGTTTACTTTCCGCTTGCTTACTCTGTGGTGTTTGTTTACTTTACAAAGGCAATGCCTTCCCTTTTTACCAAGATTTACGCCTTGGTGCTAGTCGCCAGCCCCAGGCCTATGGAAGGTGGGCTTGGGGTAGTCACGGCATGGACCCCGAGGGCGGGTCGTGACAAATTGGTATCAGAGGGGTTCAGTTCTACCGTGAACTCTAATCTTTTCTATGTGAAGCAATAATGTTTAGCGTATTGAGTGTGGTTATCAGTCCAGGGAGTCCAGTGTTGGTGCGGCGGCCGACGTATCCGTACACCAGGACCCTGACTTCTGATTTCCGACTTAATGCACAAAAACATTGTTTGCGTGTGTGTTTCAAAGTTTTCTTTGTGACTACTTATATCAGCTCACCAGGTATACTGTTCTGACCGTGGCGCACCTGTTTCCTTTTCAGGATGGCCCCACGACGGCTGCCAGCTAGGGTTCCGAGAGTCGAGCGTGACGACAGCCCACCGAGCGACGAGGCCTCGGTGCAGGGCCCTTTGTCAGCAGTGGCACCGGCGATAGCTCTACCCGCCGAGCCCCCGATACTTCCAGCACCAGCCGCTGACGATGCACGTCGCCTCAGCGCACTGCATGAGTTTCAGCGCCAGCGACCGCCCAGGTTTCTCGGGGAGACGGATCCCCAGGCAGCAGAGGACTGGATGGAGGCAGTGGTTCGAGTGTTTAGGCTAGTGAGGACACCATCAGACCTCATGGTGATCCTCGCTGCGAGCCTACTACACGCAGTAGCGGGACGATGGTGGATCTTGATCCTCCAGGTGCACGATGAGGCATCCCTACTTTGGATGGACTTTGAGAGCCTCTTCCGGTCGGAGTTCGTCCCAGCCACCCTTCGTGCGGTGTGTATCCAGGAGCTTCTTCAGCTGCGGCAGGGCAGCATGACGGTCGCTCAGTACTCGGCGAGATTTACCGATCTCTCGCGCTACTCGACCGACATGGTATGGGACCCATTCTTCCAGGCCCGGACCTTCAAGCAGGGTTTGAGACACGAGATCAGGGCATCGCTGATCTCCCTCAGCATACCGACTCAGACAGGAGTACTGGAGCGGGCCCTTCTGATCGAGAGCTTCCTTGATAAGTCTACACCAGCACAGAGACCCACCACAAGGCGGCACGTGGCAGAGTCATTTGCAGCCGGCAGTCGACGGATGACTCAGGGGTCTAGGCAGACCATACCTTCGGGCAGACGACCTCGGGACACAGGCTCAGCAGTGCGAGGCACACAGCGCGGAGCCAGTCTTACGAGAGGCAGACAGTGCTACTCGTGCGGCGGGTAGGGCCACATGGCTCGTGACTGTCCGACCCGCCGTGCCGAGGAGCAGCAGTCAGTTGATGGACCACCGAGGCAGAGGCAGAGGGTCGACCGTGGCGGTCCGCAGGGAGGAGGCGGAAAAGGCAAAGGAGATGGACGAGCAGACGGTGGTGGGCGACGCTTTGAGGCTCTGCCACCACCACCACCAGGAGGTCCACCCCGACCACAGGGAGCTGGCAGGCAGCGACAAGCACAGCTCCAGGCAGCTGAGGCCTACGACCACGGGGCACCCGAGATGATTCTAGGTACTATCTGTGTCTATTCCACCCTTGCTGCAGTTATTATAGACACAGGAGCGGGTCACTCTTTCATAGCCGCTACCCTTGTTCGGAGCTCGGAGATTCCGACAGAGCCGTTGGCTCGATCCTTACGGCTAGAGACTCCTACGGGAGCAGACTCGACGATTACGCACTGGTGCCGGCAGTGTGAGATTACTCTAGGAGGTGAGAGCTTCGGCTGGGATCTTCTTGTAGCAGCGTCGAGGCCTTACGACGTCATCTTGGGCATGGATTGGCTATCTACGGTCCATGCACAGATTGACTGTTTTAGGCTCAAGGTGCGATGTGTACGCCCCGACGGAAGCAGGTTCACCTTCACCGGCGAGAAGGGAGCCTTAGCAGCACAGGATGGACTTCCGCGGAGGAGAGGACAACCCATCACCCATCAATTGGCTAGCCTTATCCTTGGATCAGTTGACGTGCGGAGTCCTGGTTTTCCTGTAGTGGTGGATCAGTTTGCGGACGTTTTTCCCGATGACGTTCCAGGGCTACCTCCTCGCAGAGAGGTAGACTTTTATATTGACTTGTACCCCGGGACAGCCCCGATATCCACTCCAGCATATCGGGTGGCCCCCGCCAAGCTTCGAGAGCTACGGGTACAGTTGGAGGACTTGCAAGGCAAGGGGTTCATCCGACCCAGTGTTTCACCCTGGGCTTCCCCGATATTGTTCGCCAAGAAGGCGAACGGAAGCTTGCGTCTTTGTGTTGACTATCGTCGCCTGAACCAGGTGACAGTGAGGAACAAGTATCCTCTATTGAGGATTTATTACCTCTTTGATCAGCTCAAGGGAGCACGGTGGTTCTCGAAGATAGACCTCAGGTCAGGCTATCATCAGCTCAGAGTCAGAGACGAGGATGTGCAGAAGACGGCCTTCAGATGTCGGTATGGCCAATATGAGTTCTTGGTTATGCCTTTCGGTGTAACCAATGCTCCAGCAGTGTTCATGGATCTCATGAATAGTATCTTTCAGCCATACCTTGATCGGTTTGTCGTGGTCTTCATCAACGACATTCTGATTTACTCTACGACAGAGGAGGAGCACGCCTATCACTTGCGAGTTGTTCTTGACACACTCCGAGAGCACCAGCTTTATGGTAAGCTCTCGAAGTGACAGTTCTGGATATGTGAGGTCCACTTCTTGGGACACGTTATGTCTGAGGCGGGAGTTGCAGTGGATCCCGCGAAGATTGAGGCTGTGTTAGCATGGGAGCCACCTAGGAGCGTGACTGAGGTTCGGAGTTTCTTGGGACTAGCTGGATACTATCGGAGATTCGTGCCAGACTTCTTTAGAGTTGCGGCATCACTCACAGCTTTGACAAAGAAGGGGAAACCCTTCGTGTGGTCAGACAGATGTCAGTAGAGCTTCCAGGAGCTGAGACAGAGATTGACTAGCGCACCTATCTTGAGGTTGCCTGAGGAGAGAGTAGGGTATGTAGTCTACTGTGATGCATCAGGGACCGGACTCGGATGTGTTCTGATGCAGGAGCGGGCAGTGATCGCCTATGGATCACGTCAGTTGAGGCCGCATGAGAAGAACTACGCTACCCATGTCCTGGAGTTAGCAGCAGTGGTCTTCGCTCTGGAGACATGACGACACTATCTGATGGGCGAGCGCTTTACAGTCTTTTCTGATCATCAGAGTCTCAGGTATATCTTTTCGCAGAAGGACCTGAACCTGAGACAGCGGCGATGGCTCGAGTTCCTCCAGGACTATGACTTTGAGATAGTCTATACTCCTGGGAAGGGGAACGTAGTAGCCGATGCCCTTAGCAGGAAGACGGGCATTCAGCTACTTGAGGAGGCGACGGAGCAGCTAGCCTCTTTGCATATATCCTTCGTGGATAGAGATGGAGCAACCTTCCTCCAGTCTCTCACAGTCACCCCTCCACTACTGCAGCGAGTCAGGGAGGCACAGCGTGGGGACGCTGACTGTGAGACACGGCGTGCACAGATATCCTCGGGACAGGCACCTGATGGTTTCTCCCTTGGAGCAGAGCACGTCATCCTTTTCAGAGGATGTACCATGGTACCAGTCGCTTTGCGAGAGGAAGTGCTGAGGGAGTTTCACACTTCTCCTTTGGCGGTACATCCTGGAGTGGAGAAGATGTACCAGGACCTCAGACGACAGCACTGGTGGCCGGGCATGAAGAAGGCAGTAGCAGAGTTCGTTTCTCGATGCCTCACCTGCCAGCAGGTGAAGGCTGAGAATCAGGTACCAGCGGGCTTGGTACAGCCCTTGGAGGTTCCGGAGTGGAAGTGGGACGGCATATCTATGGACTTCGTGACTAGACTTCCACGCACTTCCAGAGGTCACGACTCCATCTGGGTGATTGTTGACCGACTCACCATGTCGGCACACTTCTTACCCATCAGAGAGCAGGGCTCAGTAGAGAGCTTGGGACGTCTCTACGTTCAGGAGATTGTGCGGCTCCACAGCGTACCATCATCTATCGTCTCCGATCGAGATGCCCGCTTTACTTCTCGGCTTTGGAAGGGGTTACAGGAGGCGTTCGGGATGCAGCTACGTCTGAGCACAGCCTTTCACCCTCAGACGGATGGTCAGACGGAGAGGACCATTCAGACTCTCGAGGACATGCTCCGCACATGTGTCCTCGACTTTGGTCGTAGCTGGGAGGACCACCTACCCTTGGTGGAGTTTTCATACAACAACAGTTACCACTCCACTATCGGGATGGCACCGTACGAGGCGTTGTACGGCCGACCTTGTAGATCTCCTTTGTGCTGGACAGACACTGGAGAGTCAGCACTGGTGGGACCGGAGATGGTCCAGGCCACGACAGAAAAGGTCCAGGTCATCTAGGAGCGGATGAAGACAGCTCAGAGCCGGCAGAAGTCATATGCTGACAGGAGGCGGAGGCCACTGGAGTTCGAGGATGGCGATCACGTCTTCTTGCGGGTCTCACCTCGACGTGGTATTCAGAGATTTGGCCGAGGCGGCAAGTTATCTCCACGCTTCATCGGACCCTTCCAGAATCTCAGCAGGATTGGTGAGGTGGCTTATCGCCTGGCTCTACCACCTCAGTTGCACCGGGTGCACGACGTCTTCCACGTGTCTCAGCTAAGGAGATACGTGCACGACCCGACACACATCATTGACCATGGGGAGCTTGACATTGACGATGGGGAGACTTTTACGGAGGTCCCGGTGGATATAGAGGATCGACAGGAGCGGGTCCTGCGTGGGCGATCGATTCCTCTTGTGCGCATCAGATGGCAGCACGGGAATCTCCAGGAGAGCACATGGGAGCGGGAGGCTCAGATGCGTGCTCAGTACCCTCATTTGTTTCCCTAGTTTTTGATGTATCTTTACGGGGACGTAAAGCCCTGAGGTGGGAGTAATGTAAAGACCCGTAAAATTCAAGGGAAATTTTTTCTTAATTTTCTTTAGAATTTTACAAGAGCGCGGTTTCATACGGCACCTGATTCCGAGGCCCGGAGTGCCCGGAATTAATTTCCGAAGTTTGGCTCGGGTACGTTCAGTGAACGAACGAGCGGGAATTCCTAACTTTTGATCCGGTGCTCGGAATTGAAATCCGAGGGCACCGATGAACTCGCAGCGCCGATATTCACTTAATGAGACCTTTTCGGAAGTTGCGTTTGTTGCGGGTTGAAAGTTAGATTTTGGGTTTTTAGTTTAAGTTAAATAAAATTCGTGAAGAACAATTTTATTTTAACTTGTTAAATCCTACCAAAGGGGGTTGGAAGTGGGACCCACATCCACTTAACCTCCCTTGGGAGGATTAAGTGTGGTGGGGCCCACACGAGGCTCCCAACCTTTCAACTTCTCCCAACTCCCCTAACCCCTCATTAAATGACATGAGTTATTTAATTTTGGAGTTAATCCTTTTGAATTTCAAACTTTTGAAATTCTAGTGTGTTGATGTGATAATAAAATAAGATGGTGTCTTATTTTATTTTGGTTAATTGTTTTGTCTTCTTGAGAGGTGGAGAGCTTTTCCTTCTTCTTCTTCAACTCTGACAAAGATCACGAAGAACGATCAACTTGACGAAGAACGCTCAAGTTCCGACGAAGAACGCCGCTCCGCTCTTCTTCGTCTTCCGTGTCAACGAGAGGGAACGCCGCTTCCTCCTCGGATTCCCTTCGTCGACATAAGAAGTTTCGCCAACGACGTATCGCATCGGACGCATCTCTTCGTCAACGGATTTGACGAACGACGACCGCGACGCCCGACCTCCGCGACGTCGTCTTCCGCGGAACGTAGACAAATCTTCGAACCTTATACCAAGGTAGGGGTTGTTGTTTTATTCTTTAATTATTCCATTCTTGATCGTGGATCTAGCATGTCTATCGTGTGGTTTTTGAATACTTTAAGTTGTGTTTTAACGTGAGGGGGGCCGGACCGCATGAACACGGCCGAACCCCCTCCTCTATTCTTGGTGTTTAAATTTGTGGATGAATCAGGGTGGCGTGGTACCATCGCACCATGCGGTTATTCGCCCAATCAAGAACGCGACGCCGTCGCGCGCACCCCATGGAAGAAACATCAATAACGCGACGCCGTCGCGCCGCGTTGAAAGAAATCAAGGTGCGGCGGAGGGGCGCGGTGTCGTCGCACCGTGCCGGATGACGAATACCGCGGTCGGTTCCAGGCCGCGGCGAATCGAGGAGACCGGCGGCCGGGCTGCCGGCGTCGGAAGCCGAAGAGGGGACCGGATTTTTCCGGTCCCGTTTGAGAAAACCGGCCGGCCAGCTGGCCGGCCGGATGGCATTAAACCGGGGGAATTAATCCCCCGGCCAACTCACAAAACCCCCCTCTTTATGAGGGGGGGCGGTTCCTTGAGGGGGGGGGGCATGCGGCTCCCCCTATTCCTACCAATCAAGCCCCCCACGTGGGGGGGGGGGGGGGTTTGCAAAAAGGGGCGCGACATATAGCCGCGCCGTCTTTCCAATCAGCGGGGGCTTTGCCCCCCGCGTGCAGCCACCGTGCGGCGCTAGGCCGCCGCGGCCCCCGCGCCACCGCGCCGCCGGCCGGCCGGCCGGGCTGGGTCGGACCCGGGTCGGGTCGACCCGGTTCGGGCCGACCCGGGGGGGGGGGGGGGGGGGTCGGGCCGGGTCGCCCCGGACCCGGACCGCCCGTTTCGAAGCAGTTTCGGTCTTTTGAACATAACATGAGCCACAGACCTCCGATCAACGAACCGTCAGCAGCAACGCGATCCTTGGATCGAGACGGTCGTTTCGGTATATCGCACTCAAGGTTTCGGATTACTTTGAGTTCGGCCGGGTTGGTTCGTTCACGAAACCAACCGGGCCTTCGGAGCGGAAACGCTCATAACTTGAGCTACAGACGTCCGATTGACGTGCCGTCAGCCGTGTTGTGTTCCTCTTAGTGAGACGGATCTTTTGGAATACTCCGCCCGAGGTTTGGACGCAGGTGGAGTACGGTCGGGTTGGTTTTTCCTTAAAAACAAACCGGGCCCCGGGGACGAAAATGCCAATAACTCTCAGACCGGGCGTCCGATCGACGCGCCGTCTGTTGCGTTGAGTTCCTGTTGACGATACGGAACATTTGGATACATCAACTCTGGACTTTGTGACAGTTGATGTATCAGCCTCTCGGCTCGTGGAGCGGACCCTCCGAACGAGCTTGCTGTGTGCGGGAACCCTAGTGCTGGCTGCGACTGCTACTACTACTACTGTGACTGCGACGACGACAGTACAGAGATCCTGTGTGGATTCGACGACGACGACTTCAGCACTCAGCGATCCTACGTGGATCGGTGCTACAGGTCCTGTGTGGGCCCGATCCTGTGTGGGTCCGATCCTGTGTGGGTCCTTGCGCTCAGCGGTCCTGTGTGAACCAGCGCCTACAGGTCCTGTGTGGGCCTGATCCTGTGTGGGTCTTTGCGGGGGTTAGTTACCTATCGATCCTTCGTGGGTCCTACGACTTAGATGGATCAGAGATCATCTTTATCATCCTTTGAAGAAGTATTCCTGTGTGAGCTGAATCTGTTGCTTTCCTGTGTGGATTGTATTGTGCAATCCTGTGTGGATTACGTTTTTCTTTCCTGTGTGGAATACGTTTACTTTCCTGTGTGGACTGAGTTGTACTTGGGCTCGGAGGTTGGAGCGTATTTGAATTGATGACTTAGGTATATGTATGGGGATATATCTAAGTAGTGTTGGTTGTTACTTCGTGATTGTACCTTTGTTCGTGGTTTATCCTTTATGGATTTTGAGAGACCTTCAGGGGTCTCGGGGTCCCTACTGAGTAGCTTATACTCACCCCTGCACGGGCTTTGCCCGCACTACGTTGTGTTGGTTGCAGACGACAGACAGCGTTGACCTTAGCTGAGGCTTGCAGAGCGGGATGGTACCCGGAGGTGGACCACTGGGCGGGACGTGCTCGGAGCGGAGGGCGGGACCCGTGGAGCAGAGGAGCTATTTGTACCCACCCTTCAGGTGGGATTTCCAGTGGACAGCTCGGTGTAGCGACTTTTACTTTTCAGTTGCTGTTTTCCCTTTCGAGTTGTACTTTACTTTCAGTTTGGGTTTGTATACTGGCCCATTTACTTTTCCGCACTTTCAGTTGTACTCTGTTCTTGTTTAGTGTTTACTTTCCGCTTGCTTACTCTGTGGTGTTTGTTTACTTTACAAAGGCAATGCCTTCCCTTTTTACCGGGATTTACGCCTTGGTGCTAGTCGCCAGCCCCTGGCCTATGGAAGGCGGGCTTGGGGTAGTCACGACACGGACCCCGAGGGTGGGTCGTGACAGGATCACTGTTGACCATGTTCAAAACACAACATCCATATCATGTTAGCCTAAAATGGGGACAAACAAATGAGGGTTGAATGATGACTGTGTTTGAAACAGAGGACCTGACTTAAAGTGTTGTCCAAAGTCTTTTGGGGCATTGTCCTAGGACGGTAGGTGAGCCGATGTGGAATTTGACCAGGCCGTTTGGGGGTCCCTCTAGACATGGAAGTAGATGAGGATCCGAATGAAGGACACACAAAGCGTCAGGTGGAGTGATGGAATGTTTGAACAAATTCCAATGGTCTTGAAATTATGCCACTGTAATCATGTAATTAGGCATCTCATGCTTGGAGCATAAGGAATCTCTCATAAGAGGCATCTTATTTCTCGAACATAGGGATTACTACAATTTAAAGTCATGAAGAGAGGACTGTTGGAATCTTAGTCTTGGAGCATAAGGCATCTCTCGTAAGAGGCACCCTATGTCTGGAACATAGGGATTACTACAGTTAAAAGTCATGTTGAGAGGACTGTTGGTGTCTTAGGCTTGGAGAAAAAGGAATCTCTTATTTTGAGAAAGAGGCATCCTATGTTTGGAACATAGGGCATACTACAGTTAATAGTATTTTAGATAGGACTATTTGCATCTCATGCTTGGAGAATAAGGAAACTCTTATTTAGAGAAAGATGCGTCCTATGTTTGGATCATAGGGTACACTACAGTTTATATTCACGTAGAGAGGACTGTTGGAATCTCATGCTTGTAGCATAAGGCATATCTTGTTAGGAGAAAGAGGCATCCTATGATTGGAACATAGGGTTTACTACAGTTTAGAGTCATATAGAAAGGACTATTAGGCATAAGAAGCATAGCAATGGTTGGTGTTGGGACTTATGAAAGGGCGGCCCTTTCTGGTTCAACCTGGAATAGAAGCCAAGTGATTGGTTTTGAAGGAGTTTCCTGAGTAATGGTTTGAATCAAGGTACTCGGGGAATTGATGATGAGAATCTCAACTCACGACATGTGAAAGGGACTGAGAGGAATACGTCGATTCAAGGTGATTCATGGTGTGCGGAGGAGTATCTCAAATCATGGAATTCCATCAGTGGGAAGGTGGGTGCGCATAAGGGTGTAGTGGATAATCCCAACATGTCAGCCTGAAAATTTAATTGTGCGACTGTCCATTTTTCATGGGGGTGTGTGACGGTTGGGAAGGTACCGGCCCGGAGGGCCGGGACCATAGCCCGACACGGACCCCGAGTGGTGGTGCGGGGGCGTATCCCCTGCGGTATGGAATAGAGGGCACGAAGGTAGGATCCTAGCAAGGGATAATTCTTCTCAATGTAGATTCATGGAGTAAAGGTCTCGCGGAGAAAATGCCTCTCTTGGAGCAAGGGAGACTCGTGAATCAATGGCCTCTCGCGAAGCAAGGGCAGATCACAGAGCAAGGGCGGCTCGCGGAGCAAAGGCCTCTCACGGAGCAAGGGTGGCTCGCAGAGTAAAGGCCTCTCATGGAGAGAGGGAAGCTCACGAAGCCAAGGCATATCGCGGAACAAGGGAAGATCATGTAGCAAAGGCCTCTGGAACATTACTCGCGGAGCATGGTCTCACAGAGCAGCATCACGAAGGAAGCTGCTCGCGGAGCATGGGCTCGCAGAGCAGCATCGCGAAGCACGCTGCTCGCAGAGCTCCACGAGCCGGGAGATTGGATTCCCAAGGGGCGCCATGGCTATCTAGAGAAGGGGACAGCTGGGTATTTATAGGCATGGGGCACCGCGATGCAGAGCTCATGTAGTCCGAAGAGGGGCTTGGTGGCTTCACGACGCGCTTGCGAACATCAAATGGGTTGGCAGAGCTTCCCATCTCCCTCGCTTCGTAGTGGGTTCGTGAATGTCAAATTCATTTGTGGAGCATCCTGCCTCCGGTGATTTGCGGAAGGCTCACGAAAATCAAATGCGTTCGCAGAGCCTCCCACCTTCTTTGCTTCGTCGCGGCCGCAGTGTTGGAGGAATCAACGAAGGGGCTTCGAGAACCAGTTTTCTAGCCTAACTTCAAATGTCCATAACTCATAATTTGTAACTCCGTTCGGGCCCTATGACCTACCAAATTGAAGCTTTAGAAAAGGGATACAATCTTGGATTGCCTATGGAAGCATCTAGAAAATTTTGGGGATGCGTTTCCCGGTGCCAACATTTTTCTACAACAAATTTTTTGCCTTATGCCTTTGCTATACTCACATGGTTCACGTTCTTGATTATCTTATGATTAATGTATTGGGAACTATCAATCAATATTACATGTGTCATGATTATTATATTTTTATGGATGATATGATCTTCCAATTCTATTCTCATATTCTAATACAGTTATGAATATGTTATACTTACTTATTGCCTTCATTTACCTTTACTGAGCATTTGAGTTCACCCCTTACTTATATTTCATTTCCCCAGGTTATAAATAATTATTTTATGTTGGAGTAATAAAATGGAATAAATTTAAAAGATATGTTGAATATATTCCACAAAATTAGAAAATGTTTTCTATGTTTGAAATGAAACTAAACTATTACAAGAATCAGGCTTGTATTTTTGTAGTGTGATGAATATTCGTCTAAACTGATGTCATATCCATGTATGTTATGTATTTGTATCTTTATTTGGAATTAAAGGAAATATTTAGTCATCCTTTAGAAATTAGGATGAGAAACATTTATTGAGGTCCCAAGGGATATTTGTAAGTTTATGTATAAATATGTCTCTAAGGATAAGTCTAGTGATGAGGTAAAGTATAAGAAAATGTTTGTCAATTTTAGTAAAGTATAGAGAGAGTGGTTTTGTTGAAATACATAAAAATATAAATAATATAAGAGGTTGTGTCTCTGAAGTAGATGTACATAAGGGTAAAAACCCAGGTTACACATTATTGTACTAGATTCGATCAGGAATTTGTCCATGAAAATGAACCTTACTGCCCACTTAGTTTCACATCTCAAGTGATATGAATTGGGAATTAAAAAACACCTTTTGAACCATCATGAAGGCTTTAAATAGTTATGAATGTTAATATCCTTATATAAACAAATGGTGTTAATGAATAAATAAGTAGGGGTCATTATTTACACATCCTTTATATAATTTTTCACTTTTATTTTGTTTTATACTATGATAAGTGTTTTTCACCCTATTCTTTATCATTTAATTCATTTTTTTTAACTTGAATAAAATAGGTTAAATTTGAAATTTTTAGATTTTTTAAGTATGTGAATGTTTAAGATCATTTTACTATGTTTAAATAACTAAAATATAATTATGAAGGTCCATGAGTATTTGTTATACTCGTAAAGATAAAGAGGCAATAAATGACGTGGAAGGTATGCGATGTTATTTTAGTAATATTTAAATTGAACATATGAAGAAAGATTGGATTGAGGTTAAAGAAACCTAATAAATGAATAATATTTCCTATTCTAATAATAGATTATTAAGAAATAAGATGACGAAACTCAAGTAATGGATTAAGAATAAAGTCGGATAAATGAAGTTTATCTATTTCCGAATTCAATGATTATGTTATATGACTCCTGAAATATATAAGTATTTTCAGTATGATTTTTTCATTAAGGATTGAGAATGATATATTGAATGGTTCCAAGGAACTAAAAAAGGTATTTAATAGAAATTTTACTTTTTCAATTATGGGAATGTAACCCTTAATAGGATTAAGATGCTGGGAGAATTATGGTTAACTTGGATAAAGATACGATTGATTTTGATATTGTAAATTAAATAGTTCAGAATAACCTATAACTGATAATTTATTAGTTGAAAAAGTTGTTTATGTGATCATGTATGAAGTTTATTACTTCTTGGATTTTGGAATATATCCAATAATCTTTATAATAAGGAATATTGAATGTTTTTAAAAATTATTTAAGGTAATTAATCTCATTCTAGTGTTTCAAGAGAATATATGGTGAGGGTATTCACATGTTTTTAATGTAAAAAGCAGGATCTACTTGTGTTATATGGAGGATCAATTTTAAGTTGATTTCACAAAAATCCTTATAATGTTTTTTATTTCTAATCTTTCTAAAGGGTTATAAGGTTAACTATTTAGGGAAATTTATAGTTAAAATTCAGATGAAGTCTGTGAGATTTATGTATTATATCACAATTTGATGAATTATAAATATAGGATAACCTAATATGACCACATTATGTGGATGTAAATAGAATACATATGGTATTATTTATCATGGATCTCATTACTTGTTAGTGATTTAGGAATGAAAAGTCCACCATTATTTTTTGATAAAAAGGTGATGTGGAAATTTGTCAAGAAAAGGTCAAATAGAGAGATTTTACTATGAATGAAAATGAAATAAATTAAATATATCTTCTTGTGAAAAAAATTATTCAACTACAGGAAAAAGTGTATTTAAATTATTTTTTTCCTAATTTTATCATTTTTTATAATATCAATGAACTTTTTCATGCTTATTAACTTCATGGTTTTGTGATTGTTTACTTTAATTAGATCACAAACATTATTTTGATCAGTTCTCTTTATAAATATCTATAATTATTTATGAATTTATAAAATTTCAATGTTTTCACTTCCAAAATATGTTATCCTATGTGGAAACATAGTTATATGTTACTTTTAGTAACCATTATGTTTCCATCTTTACCATTTTAAAGTACTATTTAGTATTCATTTTGACGATAAAAGTTTCTATTAATGGAAAATTCATGTATTCAACATTTTATAACCCATACAATTTTTAAGGGAAAATTAATTTTAATAGGGGTAGAATGGAACACGCTAATATTTTTTGAAATATATTTTTTTAATCAATTTATTCTTTTGATATTTTTCATTTGACACAACACTGAATATTGTTTTAGTAATACAAAAGCACTTTGTGTGGCTTGAATTATACACAAAACTATACAAATATTTCACTACAAGTAACATTTAGTTTATTTTACTATGAACATAACATAATGTTTGATTTATATTTCAGACAATATTGAGTCCTTTCAATATATTTCATTACAGAGAAGGCTACGTTTTACCGAACTACAATATACTATTTTTTATATTATTAAAATATTATTATAGATACCACCTATCCATTAGAATTGAAGTTATGAATTAGATTAAATGGATTGAGAAAATATGATTTAAATATGTATATAATGTGAATCGTTTGGTTCAAAATTAGTTTAAAATGAATGTAATAACTATTTAAGAATAAATAAATTCATAATCTTTGAGAAATATTTTTATTTATACAAAAAATAATTCATCTTAATAAATTAAAAGAACTACTTTTCCTTAATATTTTTAATAAATTATATTTATTATAAATTCAATAAATATTTCTGATACTCATCAAATTTATTTTATAAGTATATGATAAGAATAAATCAAATATTCTGAACAAAAACATTTATTTTTCTAAAAGGTAATTTTAACACCTAAAAGATTAAATTTAAACTTATTTGTACAAATTATGTTATTAAAATATGAAAAAATGGATTCCGTATTTGGAATCATAACAATTAATAATGTCTAATAAGGCAAACCAAGTTTTTTCACAAAAAATATTAGTGAAAGTGATTAAAATTAAATATAACGGTTAAGAGGAAAATTAGATTTACAGGGGAATAGACCTTTCACTATATAGAAAAAATTACCAAGAAACTTTTCCCAAATAAATTGGATTTATATATTGATACCCTTTAATCAATTTTCTATAATTTGGTTCATTATTTAATCCAATTTTCATTTATAAAATGTGTGTAATTCCCTTTTATAAAATTTACAAGAATTCCACTACTGCTCCAATATAAAAAGAAACTAACCCTCCCACATATTCACCCTAATAAAAAAAATTTAATCACAATTTTTTTTCCATAAAGTGATCCTAAAATCCAGCACTTTATCCTATAATCCTCTCATTTGTAATAAATATAACCAATGAATCCCTTTTGTGCAGACAAACCAGAGTTACCCAATGAAGTGGTAATATCCTTCCACATGATCCTTTATATTATTTTAATTATTAACACCTCAATTATTCTTGTTTTTTCATATATTATATCCTAAGTATCTTCAGTACACTATGTTTAATTATTTATAAGTATTCGACCTGAACTTGAAAACACTTCCATCTAATATGTAACAAACTTATTGTTCTTATGTACGATGAACTACCACATCATGAAATTGTGTAATATTTTTTCTTTATAACCTCTCATGGTGAATTATAATAATGGAAAATATATTTTTATATGATATATATTATATTTATGATGTGTTTATTATTATTTATTTATTATATAACACATAACATCGTCATTTATATTTTGCATAATTATGATAATTTTATTTGGGGAAATGTGGACTACCACCTCCTCAAAGTGATGGGATTCATTCAAAACATATGTGTAATGTATTAAGGATATATTTAGTGAACATATATGATATATATGAATCAATAAATCTAATATAATTATAATATATATATATATATATATTAATATATATATTTTAATTTTTTTCATTGAATATGATAATAAAACAGAAACAAGTTTAAGTGTACGTGCGGCCCACTATCTCCATGAACAATTTATTACATTTCATACTTCTATATTATATAGATTATTATGAATACAAATATACTAAATAAATATTATATTGTAACAATGTTTTACATTTTTAAAATAATTAAATCATTATCTATATTAGATGAATGAGAATAAAAAGTGAAAACATATACATAAAATAGAGTAGATAATACCGGAAACGTAACATTAACCTAGAGTTGTTAAAAAATAGGTTATATAAAGTAATAAAAAAATCATATTTGAGATCAGACAAAACATTATGGTTTTGTGATATATTTATAATAAACTTATATTTATTATATTGTATTTTTTTTCACATGTATGAAAAATGTTATTACCTAGGGTAAGAGAACTTGATCTCGTATTTTATTCATGTGAGATACAAGAAATTTTTTCCACATTATTGTTTTTGTGTGTGTGGAATATATAATTCCTTATCAAAATTCATTTCATGAATTTACCTTATTTAACAATAATAAAATATTTAATTTATATTATTATTCCATGGGGATTATTATTCTAATGTTACTCCAGTGGTAAAGGTTTTATCATATCACTTTTATTTCTCTCAGAAATATGGCTTATTCAACACTAATTTCTTTTGCGTAGTGTATATACAACCCAGGAATATATTTTATGATTTATATAAAAACATTTATGGGTATTTATATATCAATATTATCATATTTATTTCATGTGGTTTATGGTTTCAAATTTACCAAATTGGTAAAATATTTTTTCTCTCAATTTTTCTTCATTGTGATACATGCCATGTTATAAACCTATATTTTTCTATGTGGTATATATACTGTCCTTTGACATGTTATATCATGAATATAGTTCTTTAATGATATTTTAAGCTTTAGGTAATGTAATACTATTATATTTATTGTGAGTCAATTTTACCAATGTATTAATATTTTATTTCTATAATCTCATAGTTTATTGAGATTATTTATGATTATGAAAACTATGATGAAATATTATAATATATACCCCAAGAAAAACAATTACTCTTATTATATTTTCATTATTAATGATATATGTTTGTATTGGTTGCACATTTTTAATCATTTTTACTTAATATCATTAAAAGAGTGTTTTTTAAAAAAATTTACTTTATCTCTCTCTTCGGTTGGAAATCTATCTTTATTAAAAACCATGTTTTCTAAAAAGTTTTTTGAAAATGAATTATTTTAAAAAAAATTAATTTTTTTTCAATATGTCATTAGAGTTTTCAAATTATTTTCAATGAAAAAGTTGTTCAATATTTTTTCTAGCATTATTCATACATCTTAAATGTATTTTCAAAGAAAAGGTTTTCAAAAGGTTTTAAAAAATTCAATATAAGTTTTCAATGTAATATCAATGAAATTGGTTTTCAAATTTTTTTCAAAAATTATTTATAGGTTTTCAAATTATTTTCATAGAAATTTTTTTTAAAAATGTTTTCAATCATTATTTATATGTTTTCATATTATTTTTAAGGAATTTTTTTTCCAAAAGTATTCAAGATTCATTTATAATATTTCAAGGGAAAATGTTTTTAAAATGTTTCAAGTTTTTATAATATGTTTTCAAAGAGTTTTTTAAAAGAATTTAAATTTTAAAATTATTTTTTAAAAAAGAAAAGGTATTTTTCTAAAGAAATTATTTAAATTTAATGGTAATGATTTTTTTATTAGAAAAGTATTTTTGAAATGGTTTTATGAAAATAATTTTTAAAGAAATGATAGTTAACTTATGAAATGTTCCATGTGATAATTAAAAATCCTTATTTAACTGATATGAAAAAAATTTATAGTTCATTATTTATGAGGGATATTATCCAAGAATACCATTAATATTATTTATTGAATGGTTTATGTTTTTATGGAATTATTCTTATGAAATCCATTTCTATTCCATGGGTTATACACTTATAAATCCCATTTCTTTTCATGGGTAATGATTTGATAAAATTATTATCATACCCATCTCTTTGTATTGGTAATGATATAATGAAATTTTTATGATAACCATGTCATTTCATGGGTTATGATATTATGTTTATCGAACGCATCACATTATAAGGGTCATGATATGTTGAATATTTTATTATCTTATGTAAGATATATGTTTGGTTTTATTATTGATGGTTGGGACCTATATATATTCATCCAACGCATTGGGTAAAGATTTATTTCTCCTGAGATAATAATGGTAGACATGTTGAGAAGCTTGATCCAAAATGAAAAACAAGTGTGTAGTAATCTAAAATGGGGAACATGTGTTTCTTAAACAACTATGTGAAGAAAAGAAGACCTAATCCACTATGGAAACATGGGTAAAATGAATCCCTTATAAGGAAAGGACAATTACTAGGGATGGTGGTGATTCCTCCCAGCAGGTATTGTCCCCATAATGTTTCATGTTATTTTTTTGGAAATGTGTATTGACATATAGGTAATGAATTTACATGTATATGTTTCTACCAAAACATATATGTCTTATGCATTTTATATTCTTACATGGTTCATGTTATTGATTATATTATGATTCGTGTCTTATGAAATGTAAATATTTATTCCATGTATCGATATTATGACCTTTATTATGTAGGTTATGATCGTTAAATGTTATTATTATTTTTTCATAAACTTTTGTTCAAGTTATGCACAGGTATAGTTTTATTTAACCATATTGAGAATTTGAGATCACCACTTTCATATGTTTCCTTGCACCGGGCTATGAAGAAATGTTTTATGTTGGATTAGTAAAGAAAAGGATATTTAAAGGATATGTTTAAGATCTTTCAAAAAACTATAATTATGTATTTTATTCTTTCAAAGACACTAAACTATTATGATCCTTGGGCATGTATTTTTATAATGTGATGAATATTCATTTAAATGATGTAATATCAATTTATGTTTAGAATGGGTCACTATAGATCTTGGTATTAGTTTTCTACAAACAAAAAGTGGTAAGGATACAATTTTTGTGATCATTGACCAAATCATAAAATAATAACATTTCATAACTATCATGGAGAAGATAAAAAGTAATAACTTGGGGGATTATATGTTCAAGATATTATCATACATCATAGGGCTACCATTAACTTTTTTTTTCTGACGGGGATATGAGTATAAAATATAGGTTTCGGAAAGGTTTGCAGGAGGGGATGGTTTCCCAGACTAAATTAAGAAATACTTATTAACTAAAAAAATAGGAAAAGATGAATAGGGATGTATAGTTTATAGAGGATATTCCCCATGATTTTCTGATTGATTTTAGAGGATCTTAGTAAACATTTATTGCATTGGTTGAGTTTTCCTATAACAATAGTTATCAAGATTTTATATAGATGGTTCCCTTCGAGTCTTGGTATAGTTGAATATGTAGATCTACCTTGAGACACTAATATTTGTTATATTTTTACTTGTTTGGGATAAATATTTTTATGAGACTATGGATATTTTATAGTTTATTTGTCGGAGAGTAACCATTGAAATGATTCATCCGAAATTCTATGAGGACTGTTGACTTTGGCCTCTAGAGTTCGAAGATAGTTATATGGTCTTTTAGAGTTTCAAATCACTTGGCGTATCATCAGTTGGGTATGTAGGGTATGTTGTAACTATGGTTTTTGGGACCATTTGGTTTTATTGGATGACTATGGAGGGTGTTCTATCAGTTTCACTTGTCATCTATTTTGGTAGTTATCCACAATATGTTTCAGGTCTCCTAGTTGAGAAGGTATATACTAGATCCTGATCATATGATTAGGTGGAAGGATTTTTCTCTTGATATTGATATGGAACACCCCAATATTTTATGGTGTGTATCTTTTTGAATTATTTTAATTTATTTGATATTTTACATCTCATGAAACACTGATCTTAAGAAAAATAAAAAAAATTATTATTTTTACAAAACCACTATTACATAGCTGTTAAATTGGTAGGAATAAATATAATTAAACACATTAGGGAATTTCGAATTTTTAAAATCATTGTGAACATAATAATTTATTATTATTAAATTTACAAATAATTTTTTAGTAAAGTCATTTTGTTTTTAAAATTTATGTTTTTTTCAAAAAATAAATTTTTATTTGTTTTTTAAGAAAATAAATATAATTTATTCTGGAACGTTTAGAAAATTTATTTTATAAAATTCAAATAATTTTTGGTATCATCATGTATAATTTTTATTAGGATTAATTTTTTATAATCTTCTAAAAAGATTAATTTTTCAGTAAATAGTGAAAAATAATGATTTTTTCAAATGTCATTTCCTTTCAATAAATTAAAAAAGTTAAAAGTAAAATTAGGTTTTGAATATGGTTTCATGTAAAAAAAATGTTATATAGTTATTTTTTATCCATATAAATTATTTTTAATCATCTTTATTTTGAATTTTAGAATAAGTTTATTTTTATGTTAGAAACCATGATTTTTTTCTTATAACAGTTGTGAAGTACAAAATGTTTATCCTTTTTTATTAATTAAAATGATAAATAACAAGATATGTATTAAAATAAATTTATAAATTAAATATTATTAAATATTAATTTATTTTTTTAAATTTTAGTGATTAGTTATAGAGATAATATAAAATTATCTTTTAATTGAAAAATACACTTCTTGAAAACCCCCCTTTGTCATCCCATCTGTGGGATTTAATTTAAATTTAATTTTAACAATTATTTATATTAAATTTTGTTAAATAAATTCCACGGTACAAATCATAAGTTAAAAATTATTTTTATGGTTATTTTCATTTTTAGGCATGACAAATTTACAATGGGGAAAAAAGATTTTCCGTAGTATTGCCAAAATAATGAAACATGTTAATGATAAAAGGAAAAAGCTTAAATTACCTGAAAAATATAAATTTAAATGGATTTATGATGTGTAATGAAAAAAAACTATATTTTAAAACATTAATTATAAATTTAATTTTTTGGAATTAATTCCACCATAATTTGGTTGTTTTTTAATATAAAATAATCATTATTTAATCACTTAAAACCACCCCCATCAAGGATAAATAATAATCCTCAAAACTAAATTTATCATAAGTTCCTTTAAGATACTGAAATATCTTAAAAATAAAATCATCCCCACCCTTCCCACCTCCATGTTCCATTGGTCTCACTAATATACCAATTCCGAGGTCTTTAAGGGATCCTTCAAGGAGGTGATATTGAAGAGGTAATTTTACCAAACCATTTCTCTTAATTTATTTTTTATCTGCCTTATCCTGAACCCTTCATCCATTAAGGAATATTAAATCTATATTTATTTACATAATTTATTTTTTTTTGTTTCCAATCTAATATGTAATATCCATCCCTTTTTTTACCTTGACTTATTCAAATAAACGAAACCATTGTCTAAATTATGGTGGTTAACAGTCTCTGTGAATAATGATTTATTATTTTACATTACCACATTAAAAGATAGTATTAAAAGTATTGTTTTTGTTAAAAAAAATATTTAAATGTTATTTTATAAACTATTTCATGTTTGGGAACTAAAATATTTACATATAATTAAATAAAAAAACTAGTTCGTGATGGGGGAAAAATTACATAAACTAAACTGAATAGTTATCATTAAAACAATATAAAATGAATCATCCCCATGAAAAAATAGAAATAATATGTGTGAAAATGTAAAAATATAAAATTTCTTGAATAATTTTTTTAAGTTATGAATTTTTATTTTATTTTGATATGAAAATCCATAATTATAAACAAATGAACCAATGATGAAACCATGAAACGAAGCCACCCGTAATAATGAAAATAATGAAATATTATTAATGAATGGGTTTTAATATGTTATTAAATAACAACATAAGGTATTATAAATATTATTATTATTATATATTGAATTAAAAACATTATTAAAAACATTATACAGGAGCATAAAGTATGCAATACTAAGGGGAAGCATGAGGTAAGGGTTTCACATATCACATTTACTTATGTGTGATATATTCCTTATTACTTATATATTTCTTTTCTATACTGTATATATACTTCTCTATGATATATCATATAATGAATCTCATTATCTTTTAGGTATTCAATGTTTAATTTTTTAATTTTTACTTTTATGGGGCATTAGATTTGACTGATTACAACGGGGTAAGAGAATTATGATCTCAATTTCCATTATTTGGGTTATACATCTATAACCTTTATTATGTTGTAAAAAGAATAATTTTTAAATGAATTTTGATTATAATATGATTTAATTTCCACATATTTTATGTTTACCTGTATTGAATACAAATAATCAATTGATTTTATTAATTCTCACCTGAATGATATGATATTTTTTTGGTACATTATTTTAAAATTTATCTTTTTATGTTTCACTTAGTACTCTATTTTTTAATAGTCCCATGTTTCAAAATTTGTTTACAAATTTTTTAATATTGAATTATGACATTTTAATGTTATTTCCCTACATTTTAATTTTTACAAAACTGTTTGAAAGGAATCTTTTTGTCATTTTCCAAGAGAGGTTCTTCATGAATTTCTGAAAAAAAAAATAGAAGGAATGATTTTTAACTTATATAGAATGACTGTATTTTACTATTATTATGACACCTTAATGACATGAAGCTTCCATTACAATCATTCAATGTTATTTTCAATGAAAATGTTTTCTTTTATAATTTTGTGACATTTTCTATTTTTTTTTCAAAATAGAAATGTTATTTTTCTAAAAATTATTTCAAGTTGTCCTTAAAAAAAATCATTTTTCCATATCATATATCAATATTTGATGTTACATATGCTTTAATGGGGTTTTTATTCAAGGTTACTTTTACTATTTTTTTTCTATAAATGATTTATGTTTATAATGTCATGATGTTTATGAGTCTCATTAATTCTTCATGATATATGATTTTTCGAAATGTTTACGAAATATATATCATTTCTTTATTTATGATACGATGAATGATTCTTTTTTTGAAATAAATATGTATGATTTTATTTATATGACAGGTGATACCTATATATCCCTTAAATGAATTAGGTAAATATGGATAATTGATGAGCTAAATGTGATATGTGTGAACTCGATTTCATGTTCACAAATCTACACATGGATCTAATTTTCATGTCTATAATATTATGCGTGGAACTGGATTCAAGTACATATGTTTTTGTTAGGGCCTGATTTCATGTCCATAACTTTATTATTGAAAATGTATCTATTTATAGATGTTTGAAAAGTTATAAGTCTATATTTACACCTTATTCAATGTCTTATTCCAATTTTATTCACTCATGGATCATGTTATTTTATGATTTATGTATTATAAACTTCATTGATTTATTATATAACCCATGACTATGATCTTTGATAGGCATGCTATAATTTTCAAATGTAATTCTCATGTTATTATTCTCTTATGCTCATGTTATGATTGATATGTACCTTGTTTACACTTAATGAGCATCTGATCTCACTATTTTCTTATGTCTCTTTCCCCCAACGTATAAAGAAAGTTAATAAGTATGATATGTCAAAAAGGATTATAGTTATAAAATAATAAGTCAGAGATAATTTAGATATTTTACAAACAAATTTTTGTATGATTCCATGTTTCAAAATACACTAAAACCATACAGTTTTGGCATGGTTTTGTTATGTCATGTAATAAATATTCATTTATTTATATATAATATATATTATTGAAAATATTGGGTCCTTATATTTGGTATAATAGGAACGTTTAGTTAAACATTATAAAATATTTTGGGAAATCTATATTAAGAACCCTAAGTGTGAGACTAGGACACAATACAAGAGTTTTCGTGACATGAATAAATTAATTTAAACCTATGGTTCCACATATTGAAATTATATAATTAATTTCACTTGATTATGTGATTTCTCAGTATAATTAGTGCTGCTCATATTTTATTTTGGTTTTATTCAATGTATTTGATCTTGAATGAATCTTGTTAATGCTGAATGTGATGTGAAATGAAACGATTTTCCTCCCAATAAAACAATGTTACAGGATTTGGAATGAAAAATTATATTCCTCTACACACACAATATATGAATAACACTAGTATTACATATAAAAAATAGAGGGAATGACATTCTGTCATGTCCTTCATAATGAAACGTCCACCTTCTTTTTATGAATCTTATGATCCACTAGTGGATAAGCAATGGATCAACCCAATTGAAAAATATTTTTGATTCTTCAATGATCGAGACAATTTTTTTTATCTTAGCTATTTGTATTCAATAAGGAGAAAGAGATCAATGGTAGAATATTATCCAGAATATTATGCATGATGAAGAAATTGAATCAATGGAATTGGGTGTTTTTTAAGGGATATTAACTAAATATAATAACATAGATCATATTCTATGTAAAAATATTCATAAGTAACTTCTTGAGATTAAGAATAAGGTTGATTAATCCCTTAGTTCATATGATGAAAATTTTACAATACATGCTAGGTATGATTTTGGATTAATCTACTGCCCTAAAAGAAAAATTGAGCGATTCATTAGGGGATTAAATACAAATATTTGTAAAACATTTTCTATAAGAGACTTTGGATGCCTTTATGAAATACTTAATTGGGAACTAAATTTGGAAATGGGTGTTGGTAACCCACAAGTTTCATGTGACAAGAAAATCATGATAGATCTTAATGGAAACCTAGTGGTTTTCTATATGGTGGGAAGAAAAAGTTTCAACCCCTATATTCCAAAAATGTTTGAAGGAGTACTCATGTCAATGGATAAAAGGAACAAGAATATGATTTATCTTTAAAAATCTTGGCTATCGATCAAAAGAGTGTTTGAGTGATTTAAAGTGTCTAATCAATGAAATTAATGAATTGAAAACTCCTCAAAATGAACCACTCACACTTCGGTGATATAAATGAATAGTGGTTGAGAATTATGTGGATCAATGACCGAATCCATGGGAAAATATGTATGATAAGGAAAAATAACATATGAAGGAAAATTAAAATTCTAACTCTAATTTAATCACAATGGTAAAAGTAAATCATGTTAATTAGGGAACATTTATCCTCCCCTCTTAAGTTGGGAACTTAATTTTTATGAGTGAGGCCTATGAAAATAGTATTGCTCATCTATTATGAAATATAAAGGGATAATATCCCTCTACACAAATTATAGAATAATTGAACATGTAAATATTGTTGCATTATATTTTTCCATAATTATTTAATGTATTTGTTGAATGGAACCAGTAACCAGGAAAAGTGACTGAGGTGATATTTCTGGAGAAAACATTATTTAAGAATATATAACCCTCAATATGTGCATAATGATGGGATAATAATTAGAGGAAGGGATTTTTTGTGATAAAATAAATGGGATGGTATTGATGTCCTTATAACTAATTAGTAATATGATGACAACATTTTTTATGGATTGAGTTTATAGAATTATTGGATTTATGGTATTTGGACAGAGTAAGTTATTTAAATAATGAATGTTTCATCTAATGTTTTATAGTAATTCCTGTTGTTACCATGTCTCAATATAATATTTGATAATGATATTCACATGTGTGGTGTGTGAAAATTATAAGGTACATAATTTTGTGTGGGGGACTGATTATATTTTTATTTCGAAACATTAGTGACCTTCACACTAATGTTTTGGATATTAATTTTTTGTAAGGTTCATAAGGGTAACCATTTTTGAAATTGTTTATATTTTACATCAGATGAAGTATTATAGATTAATGTGTTACTCAAAAAAACAAATACTTATGCTTTTTTAATAATATGAGATATCTATTTTGTTATGACAAATAGAGACATAAGGAATTAATTTTCATCCCAGTATGGATCATAAAATCAGCTAGTTCTATAGTAATAAAAATTCCAACATCATTTACTAGTGTAAGAAATGAATAAAAAATTGATCAAGTCATAGCCGAATAATTTTATTGTACTTTTAAATTGATTTCAAGGAAATATATATTATAAAAAAATTTAGAAATAAAATTTTATTCTATTAATATTGTATTTGATGATTTCAATGACCTTTTTAGACCATTTTTGTCTATGGTTCTTTCTGATTTACCATTCAATGACAAATTTATCTACAATTATTTATCATAAATATGTAGTTGTAATTCTTTTATATGTCTATATTTTCATTTTCTACTACTATTCAACTAATAAAAATCCTAATTTTATGACAATCTTCATCTTTTAATTTTTTCATTTTAAGATGAAGTTTTATTGACCCTTTTTTGATTTGGGTTTCACAAAAATAAATTTTTCCAAAGTCAAACATGGATTTTATAAGTGAAATTTAATATTGGGTTGAGGAAATTTATTTAAAGACTTGATCATATCAAAATGGTGTCTTATCGATTGGTGTTTCCACCGATCCCCTCTCAAGTACATGACGTGCTCCATGTATCTCCCCTAAGGAATTGCATAAATGTTTCCTTATATGTTTTGAAATCAGAGTTCATGCCACTAGAGAAAGATATTTCTTATTAGGACCAACTGATAGAGATTATGGATCAAATTGAAAATGTTTTATGAATAAACACCACCAATCTGGTCAATATTTTATGGAGAAACCTCCACCTTCTGGAAGCTACCTCGGAACCTGAGGATATGACAATACAAAGGTGTCCTCATATGTTTTCAAAAAAATAGTAAACTTTTATTGAAGAAATTTTTCAATGGGTGGTATAATTTAACACCCAAAAATTTTACATCATGTATATTTTGGAATAAATTTAATTTCTTTGATAGGTTACATTGCATGGAACATGAAGCTTAAATAAAGTCCCCCAAAAATATTTTTATTTTAACATGAACATTATAAAATTGCTATTAAAATTTTCGAAATAATTAATATTAACCACATTTTGAAATATATAATTTTCCAACTAATTATAAATATATTGATTTATGTTTATGAAAAAAAATTAAGTTGTCATTTTGTTCTTCAAATGAATGTTTTCTTCAAAAAAGAGATTTTCCTTTCATTCTATGAGAAAATAAATATAATTTTTTAATAATTTAGAAAATTTATTTTATAAAATTGAAATAATATTAGGATTCTTATTTTTTCAATTATCTTACTATTAATGTTTTAGAATAATCTGAAAGGATAAATTTTCAGTTAATAGTGAAAGATAAAGATTTCTATAAAAATGTAAATTATTCTCAAAAAATAATTCAATTAAAAAGTCACAAAAGTTTTTTAATAGGAATTAATGAAAAATAATCATTATTCATCTATATTTAATCTACGTGAATTCTTATAAAGTAGTTTTATATTTTGTATTAGAATAATTTTATTTTTGGGGTATAAAAACATGAATTTTCTAAAAACTGTTATGAATTTCGTAACGTTCCACGTTTTTAATAAATTAAAAAATGTCCCTAATGGGGATCGTTTTAAATTTAATTTTTATATTATATATAATTAAATATTAATTTTTTTATATAATGATAATTATTAGTTATAGAGTTAATATAAAATCATCTTTTACATGAAAAATACACTTCTTGAAAACCACCTTTTCATCACATCTTAGGTTTTGTTTTAAATATATTTTTTAAGTATTTATATTAAATTTGTAAAATTGGACTCCATATTTGTAATTATTAGGTACAAATTATGTTGTAATTCTATTTTCATTTAAGGCATAAAAATGTTCGCATGGTTAAAAAAGATTTACCAGAGTATAAGTAAAATAATGAAACGAGTTAAAGTCAAAATATAAAAGATTAAAATATCTAAAAAATAGAACATTAAATGGGATTTTATTGTGTTTATATACCATAACCTACCTTTAAAACATTAATTATAAATCTAATTAATTTTATTTAATTCCACTGAAATGTAGGAAACTTTAAATATAAGATAATAATAAATTTATCACTTAAAATCAACCCTCCTCAAGTACAAATACCACATATCACCACCCCATTTATCATCAAAAGACTTTAAGCTCATATAATATCTTCTAAACCCTTTCCTTCCCACTCTCCTCACAGCCAAATTCTTATGGTCTCACCAAAAGACCAATACCAAGGTCTTAAAGTGATCCCTCGAGGAGGTGATATTCAAGAGGTAATTTTCTCAAACCACCTCTCTTATTTTATTTCATTGATATAATTTATCATAAAATCCCTAATCCAATAAGTAATGATAAATAAATAATCATGAAAATACTATAATTTTATATTTCTAAGAGAATATATTATATCTACCCATTTTTAGCTTCTTTAATTTAATGAAATGAAAACATTTTTCAAATTATTATGATTAATTATTTCTATGAATAATGAATTTTTATTTTCTATATCCACTATCAAGGATGTAACATCCAAAAACTAGAAGCGACCCAATAGTTCTCTGAGTCTAGTTGGACTTAGTGCCTTAGGGCATCTCCCCACACGCCAGAGCCATCCTACTAGTAGTGAGGGACTATGTGTGAAAGTGGGGAGACTATTCCCTCATTAGAAGAGTGTAACATAGAATAAATAATGACAAATAAGTATAAGAATATGTTTTAAAATACAATACTAGTAAATTATGGAAGATTTATAGTATATATAACCAGAAGTTATACCATGCACAGTATGATGTCACATGTTACATGTTCTGGAAAACAACCAAAACTTGTTACGCAACATTCATTTACAATACAAGTACCAAATGTATAAAATGGGGAAAAATAATCTCAAAATAATTACAATCCTTATCTTGGTCACATGCTCTACTTCTTCTAATAAGCACATCAAGTACCTCTTGGAGGGTGATTTCCTTTACTGACACCTAGAGTCGTATAACATATTTGGGCCCAAATGATGAACCAAATAGGGCATGAGATTAAATCCTAGTAGGAAACTAGCAAAGGTCTATGATAATCTGTCAATGAATATATATATATATATATATAAGGCAGTGTAAAAAAGTGAAATAAGTAAGAAATGAATCACTCAATAGTAAATAGTCCTACAATATCTGGTTTCAATTTCCATTCCATTTCATTTAATTAAAAGTTCAATTACATTTAATTAACAGTTCAATTACATTTAAAGTCACAAGTCTTGATATCTAACCTAATGCTTGGAATCCCTATTCTAGTATTAAGTTCAATAGATGTCTTAGAAGGAAAACTATGTAAGAAGAAGTAATGAACAATTCCAATATTGTTCTTTCATTGGACAGACACATCATAAACCAGTTCAATATATAGTATAACCCGAGATAGTCCTTAACACTACTAAGCTATAATTCAAGTATCACTCTAGGTGAAAATCTAAAAAAACCCTACAATCCCACCCTGACAAACCTCATAGGAGTCTGGTATCACTCTAGGTTTGGAAGGTCCATTTAAACTAAGCTCGTCCTTATCAGTCCTATAAGGATCCCCAATCATCACTCAAGACATATCCATACCTATTTATCCCACCCATGGAATCCTATATGGATCCATGATTCAATCATCATTTAGTTCATAGCCTATATGATCCCATCCATTAAATCCATGGTTTTCTCATGGATTAATTAAAAAAAACCAGTTGATCTCATCTAATGAATCCTATGTTGAATATAGGATTCAATCAAGGAACAAGGTACATTAGTCACATGTTCCAATCCATGGCATTCTAATTTGAGTCTGTGGTTCACCCACGTCAGATTCAAATTTAATCATAAAAGGTTCATGTTAAAAATTTATTATACCTTCTAGTTCAGTCACCAAAAGCATCCAACATATGTCCCCTGACAAATATTTGTCTCAACAAGGACCAAACTATAATAATTGGCCTAACCTTACTCACATGTGAATAATTCATATAAAAATCCTTTCATTTAATCTGAACCATTACAAGGCCTTAACAGAACCTAAGTCACATGGGAAGGTACACAATTGGATAAAAAAATTCCAAACATGCTCAATCAATCATAAACATAACATTGGGAAAGGGGAAAAACAAAAATCCCACCACCTTGAGTCAATAAATGATAACAATTCCATTAAACAGTAAAATACTTTTTTTTTCAACCCAAGAATGGGAATCAAAGGAATTCCTTATAGTCAGGAGAGGGAAAATTTCCATAATAGGTCATCTAATGGAACTCACCCATGCGAGGGACACTATTCATTGTATACAACCTAATACATGATTTGAAACACCTAATTAGTTAGCTAAACAACAATAGGAAACAACTGGTTCAATTTATAATTCAAGGAAGAACCCTAGAAAATGGTGTGTGGCACCCTGAAATATACAAAAAACTCTACAATTAGCAAATATCACAAGACCTATTACCTTAGACATGTTCTAGATAGCTCCTCTGGTATCATGTTCTAATTCACCCTAGATTGGGAGAAATCTAAAGAACGAATAAAGAATGTGATATTAGGTCATATTAGAAAAAAACCAAATACTAAAATCGATATCAAGAGGAATCTATAAAAAATTTAATGGAATCGAGGCATTATTATTGTGGATCCAAGGAGATGAAAAACACACAATTTTGAGGTCAAATGGAAAGTATATTTGAAAATCAGGATTAGTCGAAGGTGGGATCTTTTCCAATGGGAGAGGCTGCTATCCTTTTGAAGAAAATCCCAAAATGGGTTAACATTAGATTTTTTTTAATTTAAAACAAAAATATTAAAAATCCTACATTGGAAGGATCACACAGTTAAACCACACGATTGGACAAACCATGTAGAAACCGTGCATAACTTTCTATAAGAGATAGGGGAACTCGCACGGTTACTCATTATAGTATTTCTACCTATGCAGAAACCATGATGAACTCTCTATCATGAGTCTACATATTTTCAAACATTCTGCACGGGTGTGTGGCTTCTACCACATGGTTTTTTGAAATAGTGTAATAGCCACTACCCCCTCTCGCATGGGTTGATTAACCATGTATCCTTCCATGCACGGTTTCTCATAACCATGTTGTAGGATAAAAACATTCCACGAGTAGGGTTCTAGATTTCCAACAAGACCCAGAAACCCCTGAGTCTTCCATGACCTCAATGGGCATCATGATACGTTAATTTTAAGCATTTAAAAGAGGAAAAGATTAAAAAAACCCTTGATTTGAACCTCAAAGAAGATTTGGGTTCTTACAAACTCCCCCCACTTAAATAAATTCATCCCCAAATTTCCCTTCCAAGGGTGGTGATGGAATATCTGAGAAACAATCCGTCCATTGTGATCTAACATCAACCTCCCTCTCTAAGATCTCATCTTGTACTCAATCGTGCTTCCATTGAACTTCTTCTAAAGGAACAGACTGGCTGCAGAGAACATAGATACTACAATCCAAAATTTATATAGGATGATCCTTAAAAGGATTCTTCTACCTATAACTCAAACTCCTTGGTCTGAAAAGCATGAGACATGTTTGAATAATAACATCACTATTAATAAATATGGAAGAAATCGTGCATATATCAGTACCTCAGAGCTAACTACAACCAATAGGAAACATTCCCAACCCTTTCCAGAATCTCAAACAGACCGATGTATCATAGATAAAGCTTACTATATCTCCATATCCTCTTCTTTCCCAACCATGGTATAACACATAAGAAACATTGATCCCCAACCTCAAACTAAAGAGGTCATCTATAATGATCGACATATGATTTCTGAAAAGACTTCGTAATATGCATCCACTTCTGAATCAACTGAACCTATTCAGTGGTCTATTGGTCAAGACAAGGTCCCAATATACCTTCCTCTCCTACCTTCAGCCAACATAAGGGTTATTGTAATGTCTTATTGTTCAATGCCACATAGGGGACCATCTGAATGGTATCCTATAGGCTATTATTATATGAGGACTAGATTAGGGGCATATTCCTCTCCCAAGAACCCATTAAATCTAGGAAACATGCCTGAAACATGTCCTCAATCACATGAATCATGCACTTTGACTGCCCATATGTCTGAGGGTGGTAAGAGGTGCATATAAGCACCTCTATACCTAGGGCCCTCTATAGTATTTTCAAGAAAAATAAGTAATCCTAGCATCCCTATATAAAATGATATAATGCAGGACCCCATGAAAATGAACTATTTCATAGATGTATAAATTCCCAAGATCATCAACAATGACGTTTTTTTGATTAGAAATAAATGTGAACCCTTCATGAGCTTAACAAAAACAACCCGAATGACATCATTACCTCGAGGTGACCCAGGTAAACCCATCAAGAAATCCATCATGAAATCATTCAAATTCCACTCAGGAATGGGTAACTATTGTAAAATCAAATATTATACCTATGGTCCTACCATCACCTTCTGATAGGTGGATCACCTCTATACAAAACTAGCTACCTCTCTTTTCATACATCCACTCCAATACTAGCTATGTAAATCTTGATACATCTTGGGGACATCATGATTCAATGCCCATGAAGAGGCATGGAAATCTTGCATTAGCTCCTCACGCATGATTTCTAAAACCCACTGCAACTATGTAAACACATAACCTCATCCTAACCTATGTTCCAACCAAGAGGAGGGTCCTCACCTGTAACACTCCCCCAAAGAACCTGGTCTTCAAAATCTGATAGCTGCCTCATCCTCACATAATCTAGTAGGGTAGAGTTAATAAATAAATATGAAAGATATGTTTTACCATGACTGTCATGCCCCTCCAAATTCACCTCAGAGAACAATTCCATAATCCCCCACACATTATTGGCTTGTCGCACTGCCTACAACTTATTCATCCTACTCAAAGCATCAACCACTGCATTGTCATTCCCATGCGTATATACAATCTCAAAGTCAAAAGGCTGATGTTATTCCACCCATATTATCTATATCTAATTAAAATGATGATGAATATAGATATAATTGAGGCTTATTTGGTCCTTGAACACCATAAAACTCTCTCCCTATAAGTAATATCTCTAAAAACATAATTTGTGAAAACCCATAGCTAACTCAAGATCACGTGTTGGGTAATTCCTTTCATGTGGCCCCAACTGCAGAGACATGTATGCCATGACTCTATCCCCTTCATATGAAAATATTCAAGCCTGATACATGATGCATCTCAATACAGAGTGTACCTTCTTGATAACTCTGGTAGAATCAGTATCCACCTTGAATTAAATCTCCCTTTTAGCTCTTGAAAGGCCATCTCACATAAATCTAACCAAACATATATCACACACTTTTTAGTAAATCCCATCAATGGTTCTACTAAAAATGTGAATTCATGTATCTACCACCAATAGTAACAAGCATTCTCTATAAAACTTTTCATATCAAATAATTTCTTAGGTTAGTCCCAGGAAACTACTTCTCTCACCTTTTATGGGTCAACTGATAGTCCTATATTCAAGATGATTGGACCCATGAAGTGAATCCCATCTACCAAATAAGTATAACTTTGTGATATTAGAATATAACTAAGGCACTCTCAGTGTACTCAAAATAATCTCAAGATGTGTGGCATGGCCGTGTCGACTATGAGAATACACCAAGATATCATCCATGAAAACTATGACAGTCGAGTCAAGATAAGGATGGGACATAGAGTTCATCAATCCCACGAGAACCATTAGTGCATTCTCAACATCAAACGAATAAACAATATAATCATACAGACCATACCTAATCCAAAATGATGTGAGACAAATGTATGATGATCTAACATGCACCTGATAATAACCATATATTAGGTCGATCTTTGAGAAAACACGATCACCACAGAGATGGCCAAAGAGATCATCTATTATCGATAGAGGATATCAAATTTTAACTATAAACTGGTTCTATTTTCAAAAATCCATGGATAGGATGAGGTTACCATCCACCTTTTTTACAAAATAACCAATGACTCCCACAAAGAGGTAATAGGTGAGATGAAAATCTTAGCTTCCAAGTCCTATAGATTCCTACAGAGCTCTTGTAACTCAATCATAGCCATCCTACAAGGAGTAATGGATACCGGTGCAGATCCTAGCACAGATCAGTAGTGAACTACACCTATTTCACCATTTTTAACCATAAGAAGTCGTCTAAGAAGATTTACCTAAACTATAAAATAATGGAGGGAAACCCATCTGATATGTCCTATGGTAATCTAGATACAAACATGAAATCAGGTATTTTATGGCCCAAGACATGACGCTCAGGTCTATATCAGCTCTCCTGGACATCCCACTCACTCTTATGTAGAAATAATCTTCCCTCTGCTAATTTAAAAATCACCCGCTAGTGGTAGAAATAAACAAAGGATCGAAATAAAACCAACCAGTCTATCCTTATAATGACATCAAAGCAATTCATCTCGAATACATACAGGTCCCATACTAAGTGACACCCACCGATCTTAAGGGGGAACTCATTGTAATGATGCACACATATCATTCTAATCCCTAACATGTTTTCTAGCATCATAAATTCATCAAAAATCAAAACACAGATCCCAAGTGTCCCCAAAACAGGAACATATGTGAAACTATGAGAATACCCAATTTAAAAAAGTGTATATTCTATAACAACAGATACTAGAATAGTACATTTTATTGTTGATGGTTTGGGATCCTAATTCTAATGGTTCTATTTCACTACTTATGTATGGTCTATACTGTATCCCTAAGACACTACATGGATACCCTGTGCCGATCCACCCTAATGTCTTTGAGAAACTCAAGTTGGGCTGTCATGGCCATAACAACCACCTCATCTTGAAAAAATGGTTTATTTTAGTTCCCTGACTAGTGAGAAGTTTTAAACTATACTCCTGCACATAGAGACAGTACAGAACCTCTCTCACTGGCTGCGGGTGGGAATTTTATGAAAAACACTGAAGATGGCCCATCTTGCCACAAGACTGACACTCAACTGGGTCCTTCAGACACTGTGGATTCATATTCCCCAACCTACAACACTGGTAAAACCTTACATACCTACCAGAAGATATGTTCCAACTGTTATTATGACTGCAAGTGTAACGCCCCGACCCCAGTGACCTAGAGTCGGTGCATTATTACATAACATTGGTATGATCACAAGAAATATCAAATCTCGAAAGACTGATTAGTTTAGTAGCCTTGGAAACACTAAATATATTCACAATGTATTACATTACATCATAAAAATGAAAAATACAACAACATAGTCTCCAGTGTCCACACTCTTATCCGATCATACTATCCCTGCAGGTCATTCATAATTTACTTCTTCATATCTTGGAAAAAATAAAACATAGAAAACGGATGAGCTCAAATGCTCAGTAAGGATAACAACATAGCAGAATATTTCATAAATAAGAATAAACATTTAAGGTAATGTATAACTAAAAATATCCTTTTAAACTTGAACTTCAACATAGTATAGAAAAAATAAAATGAAACAATTTCATTTACTTATTCACATGGATATTCTACTAATCGAATAATCACATGCAATATCAATAACCAGTTTTATAATGATGGAATGCATAATGCCAGACTATCATAACCACATAGCCAAGGCCTCGTGCCAAGACTACAAATAAGATTTTTCCAAGGCCTTGTGCCAAAACACTAGTTTGTCTCATGAGACCTACCGATGCATTGAGGAGGTATAGAGGGCTCCACCCGTCACATATTAAGTCCAATGCATTCCCCATATGAACAGGTTTAAACATAACATAAACATTCGTACTAAAACTAGCATACAAAATGTCAATACTTTCTCTACAAACCATGAATAGTAAAAAAATAACACATCCACAGTCAAACAAATCACAAAACATTCAATATAATATGGAAGTTTTGTATCATAATAAATCAACTTCAAATAAGCTTAAAATCCATCAAAGGATGTTGACATAGATGAAATAAAAACTATTTGAGAGAAATATACCTTTTTTAAAATAATTTAAAAGTCACATAATTACAAAATAAAACATTTAAATTGAAAATTTTCTTATAATCTTGTAAGGGAAGCTTTGAAGATTTTATAACGGTGGAAAATAGCCACACCCTCCGTATAAGTTAAAAAAACATTCTTACCGTAATTTTTTCGAAAAGGATAAAAAGAACCTTGTTTAGAAAACGACAGAAAGATTCCTTCATAAACATCTTATAAAAAGTCAAACAAGGGTATAAATGAATTTAACCCATATTCTTGTAAATAGTAAAAATGTTTTGAAATAAATTTTTAAGAAACATTGATGTGGATGATAAAGAAATCCCAATAGATTATTACATATAAACAACCTCGGATAATGAAGAGATTGTGAAATAAACCCTTACCTTGTACTTTTCCTTGGTTGGGGTAGGTTAACCTCCTGTATAATGGTTAAATAATTGTTATTAAATTATACAAGAATCATATATATTAATATGATATCATATATGATCTTTTAACATTACTTTGTTAATAATATTTTAGAATTATCGTTGTTTCGGGTGTTAACTTACTCATTTTCTTTTACATGTTTTGTTACGTAATCCATGTATTTCATTGATAGGTTGTATATTAATCATATATAGAATGATATCAAGTCCTTAGATATTATTATTAATCATCAAATGAGAATTAGACTTGAATGGATACGATGGAGAATGAATCTCATCGTGTTCGTGGAGACGGTAGTCCGTACGTACGCCCGAGTGACAATATCATTATTTTTATATAAAAATTATATATAATTGGATGTTATATCATATATAAATAATCAATATCATGTTATATTTATTATTTACATGAATTACACATCATTATTATACCCATCCAAATAATAATTTATTGAATAACAATTACACCACGACGTGGAGACGGTAAGCCATACATACGCACGTATTGTGACATGTCATTCAAAGGATGGATAGAATACTGAATATGGTTGTACCATATTTATAATAATATTACAGTATATAAGAGATACTGGATTCATTATTTTAGAATGGGAATAACAGATAAAGAAGAAGTGGAAGAAGAATGGAACTTGAAAAGGGGTGGTGAAATCATTACTACTTCTTCGGGTTCTTCCTTTTGATTTGATCAAAAGGGTTCCATAGGTTGGCTTTCTGACTAAAATAATGCCTCTAAGATGAAGTGAGGGAAGTTTAGAGAGTATTTGGGTAGAGTATTGCCGAGCCAAATGGATTTGATGGCGTGAATTAATGAGAAGGGGGAGTGCCCTTTTATAAGAGGGGTGAGGGGCACCTTTGGAAAAGCTAGAAATATTATTTTATAATAACTTCATATTCGGTTTCTAATGGATAAAAAGTAGATTATTTAAATTTTAAGGTGGGTATGGGTCTAAAACCACTCACCAAAAATAATTTAGATAGTTTTGTGTCATTATATTAACTTTATCTTTTAGTTTTAACTCTTAGTTAATTAGTTTGACACTTACCATGTCACTTTGTATTTTTATATTATATAGTTAATAAACATACTATATACCTCCAAGAGACCCCCAAGTGGTCCATTAATGATACAAATATCATGATATAAGTATCTTGTTCGAACCTTAGATTTTTAGAAATTTAATATCAATTAATAATATAATATTTGTTTTAAAAACTCTTTTATGTCAATTTTGAAACTATTTGGAAAATTGATTTTTGTGAAGATCATAACAGAATGATTACCTCAAAGAAAGTTAATTAAATAAATAATAACATGTCATATTAATCTATAAAATTAGTGTAATTCATAAAAAGTCTCAAATTATATTTATTTGGGTATTTATAATATCAATTATTTTAATTTTTCACTATTATGGTAATTATTGCATCATCATTGTATCATAAATATATTAAATTATTTATTTTATAAAATTTATAAATAAAATATCATTATGTAGGAAATCTTCCTTTCTTTCTAATGAATATTTATAATCGAATTTATATTATGTGTAACCATATATTAAAAATGTTTTAGTAAATAAACCTTGATTTTAACTCTTTTAACTCTTCTTTGAATTAAATAATAATAAATGTCCTATTCTAATCCAAGTGGACCTAAATGATAATATTTTATTCCTACGGTTCTTTATGGTCGAGATAAAATTGTCCAATAGAATTAGGACATGTGTTAGGGTAAATTTAATATCATTTTACCCTTAATTACCCTATTTACTTTTAACCGTGGTAAATAAAAGTAAAAAGTTACTATTCACCAAAAATTATTTTCATCTCATTGAACCACATTTTACTCCTTTATATTAACCGTGTCTCTCGGATTTTTGAAATTCCACTCACAGAAGTGGTAAAAAAGTAAGTTTTATGAAAAATTCAGTATTTTTAACTACCGCTTAGTGGTTTCACTATAAATCAAAAAATGATGTTTTTCAGAAAAATACAAAAAATTCACCCTAGGCTAATTTAGATATTCCGAATCCAAAAATGAAGTCCATTTTAAAAAATAAAATTTATAAATTTCAAGAAGTAGGTATTAATATTCATAATGACTAGTTTTATTGGTTATGGTGTGTTAGAACTCGATGTTGCGTACAACACACGCTATTGCATTATTCAAAGAGAAGTGTACCGTAGAAGCTTGGGGTGTTACATTCTCCCCTCCTTCAAATAATTTCATCCTCAAAATTTCTAGAATACTACCACATGAAAAGACTCGGGTGGTTCTTCATCATAAGTTCCTCGGGTTCCCACATTGCCTCTTCCATCTTATGGTTTCTCTACAAGACTTTTCCCAGACGAGTTGTCCGGTTTCTCAGTACTTGTTTTCTCGTATCAAGAATCATGAAGGGCTCTTCACAATAATACAGATCGGGTTCCAGTTCTAATTCTTCATAGGTGAGTACATGCGTTGGGTCAGGCATGTATTTCCTCAACAGTGATACATGGAACACATCGTAAAATTTGGAAAGACTTGGCGGCATTGCCAAAAGGTAAGCTTCAACCCCAATTCGTTCTAGAATTTCGAAAGGTCCGATGTACCTGGGAATCAATTTACATTTCTTACCAAAACGTATGACTCCCTTCCTTGGAGATACCTTCAGGAAAACATTATCACTAACTTGAAATTTCAAATCCTTCCTTTGATTATCGCTATAGATCTTCTACCTACTTTGATCTGCTTTGATTTGGTTTTGGATTACCTTCACCTTTTCCATCATTTCCTCCACCAGTTCTGGGCCTACAAGTTTTCTTTCACCAACGTCATCCCAACAGGTTGTTGTGTGACATCTCTTTTCGTATAATGCTTCATATGGTGCCATATGAATACTCGAATGGAAGCTATTGTTATAGGAAAATTCTACCAGAGCTAAATATTGATCCCACATACCCTGAAAGTCAAGTGAGAAGGATCTCAACATGTCTTCTAAGGTTTGAATAGTTAGTTCTGATTGTCCATCTGTTTGATGGTGGTAGGAAGTGCTCAAATGATGTTCAGTATCCAAGGCTTTCTGAAGACATTTCCAGAATCTTGAAGTAAAACGGGGATCATGATCAGAAAAAATCGATAGGGGTACTCAATGAAGTCTCACGACTTTATTAATATATAGTTTTGCTAGACGTTCCAGTGGTAGATCATCTCTTATAGAAAAAAAATGTGCTAACTTGGTAAGACGATCAACAATAAACCTTATTGTGTCATTCTTCTAGGAGTCTTTGGTACCCCATGACAAAGTCCATCGTAATATTTTCCCATTTCCACTCTGGTATGGGAATAGGTTGCGTGACTCCTCCAGGCTGTTGCCTTCCAGCTTTCACTTGTTGACAAAACATACATCTTGACACAAAATCGGCAATCTCCCTCTTCATGTTGTCCCACCAAATATGTTCCTTCAAATATCTATACATTGTGGTGCTCCCAGGGTGTATAGAGAAAATTGAACTATGAGCATCTTCCAACAATTCACTTTTTAGATCAGGTATATTGGGAACACAAAGCCTCTTCCCGAATTTCAAAATTCCATCTTCATACACAATGTCTCTCAATCTCCCATCATTCACAGCTTTAATCTTCTTTTGAAATTCTTCATCATCGGTCTGAGAACTCTTAATCCTTTCTAGTAAAGATGGTTTGGCAACCATTTGAAAAAGAATTGATGTTTCACCTTCCCTGGTTATTCCCATGTCCATCTTCACTAGATCCATGAAAATTGGATCCCTTTCAATTATCAAATTGTTCAAACTCCATGATCTTTTCTGCTCAAAGAATCTGCCACCTTGTTTGCCTTCCCCGGGTGGTAGTGTATCATACAATCATAATCCTTGAGTAATTCAAGCCATCTCCTTTTCCTCATGTTGATTTCTTTTTGTGACAAAATATACTTCAAACTCTTGTGATCAGTATAAATGTCACATTTTTACCATAAAGGTAGTGCATCCATATCTTCAAAGAAATTATCATAGCTGCTAACTCGAGATCATGATTAGGTTAGTTTTGTTCATGAATTTTCAACTTTCATGATGCATAGGCAATAACCCTATCATTTTGCATAAGGACACAACCAAGTCCTTTCTTCGATGCATCACTATAAATAACGAACCCATCATTCCCCGATGGTAGAGTCAATATAGGAGCATTGACTAATCTTCTCTTCAGTTCTTCGAAACATTCTTTACACTATTTTTTCCAAAAAAATTTAAACCCTTTACGTGTGAGCTTTGTTAATGGGTTAGCCAACCGGGAAAAATTCTGGATGAAACGTCGATAATAACCGGCTAAACCAATAAAACCATGTACCTTAGTTATGCTCATAGGTGCTGGCCATTCTTGGATTTCCTTGATCTTAGAAGGATCAATAGAAATTCCATATTTTGAGAAAATATGTCCAATAAAAGAAATATCTTGAACCCAGAATTCACACTTTCTAAACTTCCCATATAATTCAGGTCTTCTCAGAGTCTTCAAAATAATGCGCAAGTGATTTTCATGATCTTCGTAGCATTTGGAGTATACCAAGATATCATCAATAAATACCACAACAAATTCATCGAGATATTCCTTGAAAACTCTATTCATCAGATCCATGAATACAGATGGTGCATTAGTCAATCCAAAATGCATTACTGTAAACTCATAATGACCGTACCTAGTTCGAAATGCTGTCTTCAGAATGTCTTCCTTCTACACACACAACTGATGGTATCCAGATCGATGGTCAATCTTTGAAAAGTATTGAGCTCCATGCAGTTGGTCAAATAAATCATCAATGAGAGGTAGGGGATACTTGTTCTTTATTGTTATATCATTGATCTCTCTATAGTCGATACATAACCTCATAGATCCATATTTCTTTTTAAGAAAAAGAACAGGGGATCCCCCTGGAGAAACACTAGGGAGAATAAATCCCTTATTACTCAATTCCTCTAGTTGTTTCTTTAGTTCAACTAATTCTATAGTGGCCATTCTATAAGGGGTCTTCGATATAGGCCTTGATCAAGTAATTAAATCAATGGAAAACTCAACTTCTCCTTCTGGAGGATGTCCAGGTAAATCTTTCGGATACACATCTACATATTCTTTCACAATAGGTACATAATCTATTTGAACATTCCTTTCCTCAACCACAGTCATTTCATTTTCTTCCTCCCCACTAATTTAATTTAGTTGAGCTACTGGGGGTGGATCTAGATAAGAATTAGGTGGTGACGATTTTTCTCTAAAGATAAGGTGTTTCTTATCATCATCATCAAAAATCGTAACCTCCTTCTTCTTACAATAAATCTTTGTATCATGGTCCGAAAGCCAATCCATATCGAGGATTATATCAAACACAGTCATAGGTTAGACGATGAGATCAGCAGATAAAGAACATTTATGTGCTCTAATGGGTTCTGATTCACAAAAAATTGTTGCAATGATACATCCCTTAGGAGTTTTAACTGACGACTCCCTTGTTAAATAAAATTGGAAATATCAAATTTTCTTAGAAAACTGGGAAGATATGAAATAATGAGATGATCCAGAATCAAATAATGCATTTCTAAACTTCAGGAAACCATTAAATTACATGCCACCACATCTTTCGGAGCTTCTACCTCAGCAGTAGTTATAGCATAATCTTGGCCTTGATCCCTTGGACTTTTTTGAGGTAAGTTCCCCTAACGCTTAGGAAATTCATTTGCATAATGTCCCATATCCATGTAATTGTAGCACTGAACATCGGTAGTTTCCTTCTTCCCTTTGAAATCACGAGCTTGGTGGCCTTTTTCACCACACTTGTAACAGACACCCATTCCCTTCAAGAAAGTACCTGGGTGTTTCTTCCCACATTTACCACAGGATGGATATTCAAACATTCTCTTCTTCCCCTTATTTTCCTTCCCATATTGATCAGCAGATCTCTTCTTCTCTTGCTTTGATTTAAATTCATATGACTTAGAGAATTCTTTCTCTGTCTTGATAGCACATGAGACAATTTCTTCAAACAACGAGAATGATTGTGAGACTAATGGTCGATGAAGAAATGGTTTTAACCCATCAAATAAATGAACAATCTTAATTCTTGGGTTACGTATATAATCTCCAGCAAACCTTGATAACCTTGTAAAGTTAGCCTCATACTTTGTGACATTCTTATCTTCCTTTTGTCTCAGACTCAGAAATTGCCTTTCCATATCTGCTCGATGGTCACGAGGAAAGTATTTTTCTAAAAATAGATATTTGAACTCCCTCCATTCCTTATTTGATACTTCATCATCTTACTTCATGTTTTGAATTAATGACCACCATTGATCAGCATCTCCAGTGAGGTGGTAAACTGCCATGATAACTTTTTCCCTTTCACTACTTCCCAAAGCCTAAAATATTTTTTCTAGGGAATTTATCTATTTCTCAGCTACCAATGGATTTGTACTTCCATTTAATGTTGATGGTTGTTGCCTCATGAAGCGATCTAACATTGATCCTCCATGTTGTGGATCAGGGTGCTCCATACAGGTAAGTTTATTATTCATAACCTGAGTGAGTTGTCCCAGTATGGTGATTAGCTGATCGACACCAGTTGCATCACCAGCTCCACTATAATTATCTTGATCAAGAGGGAAATCCCTACATGGGGTGCGTGCATTGATACGATTTCCATTTCTTCCACTAGGAACCATTTCTAAACAATGGAATAACCTAGATCAGTTTATGAATCAAAATACATAATTTCATAATTATAAAACACTTAACATAAATTGAACTATTTATGGATATAATCCATAATCATAAAAATGTTTTCTTTGAGGAAGTATATACTCATAAACTCTTCATAATTATTTGTAAAGAAAATGAGAGTTATCCTAAGCATATCCCCCGGGAGTGTCATAACTAAGAGTGCATCAATGCCCGTTGTCATGCACCAGTTCCCGTTTGAGTCCAGCTCGAAGCGGTGTTTTTGGGTTTTACCCCTAGGTACATCTGTGCTAGAGCCGCCTCTACCTGCTCATATCCAGACAGGGATGTATTGCTCGGAAAACTCACAAAATCGCTACAATACCAAAATTCTAGAAATTTATTCTATACTAATCCTCAAAGTCCATCTTAAATCTATGTGATCTAATCAGAGTTTATCTAAATATAGCTTCCAAGGATTGTACTAAACTTCCTCTAATACCAAATGTAACGCCCCAACCCCAGTTATCTAGAGTCTGTGAATTATTACATAACATTGGCATGATCACAAGAAAGATCAAATCTCGAAAGACCGATTAGTTTAGTAGCCTTGGAAACACTAGATATATTAATAAAGTTTTACATTACATCATTAAAATGAAAACTATAACAAAATAGTCTCCATAGTCCACACTCTTATCCGCTCATACTATCCCTACAGGTCATTCATAATTTACTTCTTCATATCCTGGGAAAAATAAAACATAGAAAAAGGGTTAGCTCAAATTCCTAGTAAGGATAACAACATAGCAGAAACTTTCATAAATAAGAATAAACATTTAAGGCAATGTATAACTAAAACAAAAGCCTTTTAAACATGAACTTAAACATAGTATGGAAAAAATAAAATGAAATGATTCCATTTACTTATTCACATGGATATTCTACTAATCGAATAATCACATGAAATATCAATAACAACTTTCATAATGATGGAATGCATAATGCCAGACTATCTTAACCACATAGACAAGGATTCGTGCCAAGACTACAAATAAGATTTTTACAAGGCCTTATTCCAAGACACTAGTTTGTCTCATTAGACCTACTGAAGCATTGAGGAGCTATAGCAGGATCCACCCATCACATATTAAGTCTAATTCATTCCACATATGAACAGGTTTAAACATAACATAAACTTTCGTATTAAAACTAGAATATGAAATGTCAGTACTTTCTCCATAAACCATGAATGGTATAAAAATAACACATCCGCAGTCAAAAAAATCACAAAACCTTCAATACAATATGGAAGTTTTTTATCATAATAAATCAACTTCAAATAATCTTAAAATCCATCAAAGGATGTTGATATAGATGAAATCAAAACTATTTGAGAGAAATATCACTTTTTCTTGAAATCATTTAAAAGTTACATAATTATAAAATAAAACATTTACTTTGAAAATTTTCTTATAATCTTGTAAGGGAAGCTTCGAAGATTTTATAACGGTGGAAAATAGCCGCACCCGCCGTATAAGTTAAAAAAACATTCTTACCTTAATTTTGTCGAAAAGGTTAAAAAGCACATTGTTTAGAAAACAACGAAAATATTCCTTTATAAACTTATTATAAAAAGTCAAACAAGGGTATAAATGACTTTAACCCATATTCTTGTAAATAGTAATTTTTTTTGAAATTCGTTTTTAAGAAACATGGATGTGGATGATAAAGAAATCCCAGTAGATTATTAGGTATAAACAACCTCAGATAATGAAGAGATTGTGAAATAAACCCTTACCATGTACTTTTCCTTGGTTGGGGTAAGTTAACCTCTTGTATAATGGTGAAATAATTTTTATTAAATTATAAAATAATCATATATATTAATATGATATCAAATATGATCTTTTAACATTGCTTTGTTAATAATATTTTAGAATTATCATTGTTTCGGGTGTTAACTTACTCGTTTTCTTTTATATGTTTTGTTACGTAAGACATGTTTGTCATGGATAGGTTGTATCTTAATCATATCCATAATTATATCAAGTCCTTAGATACTATTATTAATCATCAAATGAGAATTATACTTGAATGGATACGATGGAGAATGAATCTCATCGCGTTCGTGGAGACGGTAGTCCGTACGTACGCACAAGCGACAATATCATTCCTTTGATATTAAAATAATATATAATTGGATGGTATATCATATATAAAGAATCATTATCATGTTATATTTATTATTTACATGAATTACACATCATTATTATACCCATCCAGATAATAATTTATTGAATAACAATTACACCACGACGTGGAGACGGTAAGCCGTACGTATGCACGTATGGTGACATTTCATTCAAAGGATGGATAGAATACTGAATATGGTAGTGCCATATTTTGAATAATATTATAGTATATCGTAGATACTGGATTAATTATTTTAGAATGGTAATAACAAAGAAATATGAAGTGGAAGAAGAAAGGAACTTGAAAAGGGGTGGTGAAATCGTTACCTCTTCTTCGGGTTCTTCCTTTTGATTTGATCAAAAGGGCTCCTTAGGTTGGCTTTCTGACTAATGGAATGCCACTAGGAAGAATTGAGGGAAGTTGAGAGAGTATTTGGGCAGATTTTGGCCGATCTAAATAGATTTGAAGGTGTGAATTAATGAGAAGGTGGAGTTCCCTTTTATAAGAGGGGTGAGGGGCACCTTTGGAAATGCTAGAAATATTATTTTATAATAAATTCATATTCGGTTTATAATGGCTCAAAAGTGGATTATTTAGAGTTTAAGGTGGGTATGGGTCGAAAACCACTCAACCAATATAATTTAGATAGGTTTGGGTCATTATATTAACCTTATCTTTTAGTTTTAACTCTTAGTTAATCAGTTTGACACTTACCATGTCACTTTGTATTTTTATATTATATAGTTAATTAACATATTATATACCTTCGAGAGACCCCCAAGTGGTCCATTAATGATACCCCTATCATGATATAAGTCTCTTGGCCGAACCTTATATTTTTAGGAATTGAATATCAATTAATAATATAATATTTGTTTTAAAAACTATTTTATGTCAATTTTGATACTATTTTGAAAATTGATTTTTGTGAAAATCATAACAGAATGATTACTTCGAAAAAAGTTAATTAAATAAATCCTAACATGTCATATTAACCTATAAAATTAGTGTAATTCATAAAAAGTCTCAAATTATATTTATTTGTGTATTTATAATATCAATTATTTTAATTTATCACTATTATGGTAATTACTGCATCATCATTGTGTCATAAATAAATTAAATTATATAATGTTCAAAAATTATTAATAAAATAAAATAATCTAGAAATCTATTTAGATTTCTAATGAATATTTATAATAGAATTTATCTTATGTGTAACCCTATATTAAAAATATTTTAGTAAATAAACCTTGATTTTAACTCTTTTAACTCTTCTTTGAATTAAATTATAATAAATGTCCTAATCTAATCCAAGTTGACCTATATGATAATATTTTATTCCTAAGGTTGTTTTTGGTCGAGTTACACATGTACAATAGAATTAGGACATGTGTTAGGGTAATATTAAAATCATTTTTACCCTTTAATTACCCTATTTACTTTTAACCGTGGTAAATAAAAGCAAAAAGTTACTATTCACCAAAAATTATTTTCATCTCATTGAACCACATTTTACTCTTTGATATTAACCGTGTCTCTCGAATTTTTGAAATTCCACTCACAGAAGCCATAAAATTAAGTTTTATGAAAAATTCATTTGTTTTAACTACCACTTAGTGGTTTCACTATTCATCAAAAAATGAAGTTTTTCAGAAAAATACCTAAAATTCACCCTAGGCTAATTTCGATATTCCGAATCCAAAAATGAAGTCCATTTTGAAAAACAAAATTTATAAATTTCAAAAAGAAGGTATTACTATTCATAACGGCTAGTTTGATTGGTTGTGGTGTGTTAGAACTCAATGTTTCGTACAACACACGCTATTGCATTATTCAAAGAGAAGTGTACCGTAGAAGCTTGGGGTTTTACAGAAAGAAAGCTCTTGATGAATCTTCCTACTGCTGGATATGACCATACCAGATTTAGGCATCGAACCACCCTATCTCTCACCTCTATACTCCCTCAGGTTATGTAATTTGATCATCATCTGATTCATGATATTAGAAACAATAGTTAACCTAAATAAGTTCACCTACAATAAAATGTAATACCTGATACCATCCTCAAATACCCTAGCCTTCAATAAGTCATCACCCATCAGAATATGTGAAAATCTCTAGAGCTCAGTAAACCATGACGAGTAGTTCATCACTGACAAATAATCGTGCTCTGGATGCATAATCAATCGAGCCTTATTGTCCATCATCATCTAACGATAGGAATATTCATAGAAGATTATTTTAAATTATCCCCATTACATATCCCAGTGATTCCCCATCTATATAATCACCTTCAACCATCTCTTGGTGGAATCACACAACATATAAGTTTCAATATTTACTCTCCTTTCAAGAGGCATCTATTGATTCTCAATGGTCCAAAAAATTACCTACAACAATTAATCAATAGGTTGTGGTCCAACATCCCACGAGATTGTAGGTAGATGATTCTATTGAAACACCCGCGTTAGTTCTTCCATAGATGTGGTAGGATGTGGTTCTCCCTAGAAGTTTTGGATGACCCTCATAAAGCCTTCACATAACTATGAATCAGTACCTACATCCAGTATAATAGCTGGTGCCGCAACTGGAAAAAGTGGAGGATCCACTAGTATCCCATGACCTCCCACCTCTAGGTTATGTTTTTCACCACCCTACCAGCATAAAACTAGAGTTCATTGTAGTTGAATGACTCTATAAGGTTAAGAATACACCTAAGATCAAGTTTAGTATCATGGACACAACTAAAAACCAATGAAAAAACAGAAAAGGTCAAATCCTTCCTCTAACTCTCACCCTTCTCCCTACCCTATGTTCAAGATCTAGGTGTAAAACAAGGAGATATAATACTAAAAATACCACTAATATGGTCAGGTCTAGTCAAGCTATCTACCAAATAAATTTAAATACCAATTGCTTCCCATATTCATTTTAAATTAAATTGAGTTCAAATTCAGATCCTGAATTGAAACTCATTTAGAGGTTATAAAATTCTCTTCTCAAAGGTTATTTGAGTGGTATACCAAATTATGATTTTTGGGGGCCCATACACTGCACAAATCAGAGCTTTGAATCCTTTTATAGGACATAGTATAATAATTCAATATAAGGCCAGAATATGATCCATCAAATTCTGATCTAAGAGGGACCATACACCTCAAGGACCAAATCTTGGAATCCATAAAATTTGAACGATATAATATACCAATACCCCTATGACAATGGTAGTCAAAGCTATCATGATACCTAACACAACCGCATGAAATCAGTAATGCTGCAAGATGGCCTAAAAAGAATGTAAGGCATGTGATTCTAACATGTTCATATATGATGCATGAGATGGAATACCCTCATATAATCTCATTAAAATAGAATAAAACCACAATAGTATCAATAATAACAACACAGTACAACTGCATCACTCAATGGTGAAATCCAGTCAGATTTAATAGATCAAAATCCAAAAATCACCATTCAATTTGAGGTAATATGGATTTCCCTATACACAATGTATCTACTTCTGGGCACAACTTATTTCCAAATCCCACAGCATTTATACATCTATCCTTTATCTCCAAATAGTAAAGTATACTGGAAGAGGAAATCCATATGACACCACATTGTCACATCCTAAACCCCGAAGCCACCCAATTGTTCTCTAAGTTGGGTTGTCCACATAAACTCAAGCACATCTCCCCAAATGTCAGAGGCTTCCGACAAGCAGCGAGGGACTTGGTGTGATAGTGGGTAGACTATGCCATCATTATCATAGTGAAACACATTGAAAATAATAACAAATCAATAGTTGAAGTCGGAATACCATATAACAGTAGTAAACAATGAAATATTGATAGTAAATATAAGTAGAAGTCATATTTTTCACAAGATGATGTTTCATGTTACATATTCTAGAAAAAAATCAAAATATATTACATTGTAATCATTTACAATACAATTATAAAAAGTACAAAATAGTCAAAAAAATCTCATACCCCCCATACGACTTGACTTGGTCCTGTGATACCCTACTTCTAAGTAGTATATGAAGTTCCTGTAGAAGGGTGCTTTCCCTTATCGACAACTGCAATAATATAATCTATTTCAGACCAAATCATGACCCAAATAGGGTGTTAGACTAAATCTTAGTAAGAAACCAACCATGGACTATTCCAATATGTTAGTGAATATATATAATAGGGAGTGTAAAAAATTGAAAGAAATACGGTAGGAATCACTCAAATGTAAACAGTCCTACAAGAACTGATTTCCATTTCCATTCAATTTCATTTAATTAATAGCTCCATTAAATTTAAAGTCATATTTCTCGAGATTCATCCAAATCCCATCATCCCTCACATAGAATTATGCACAACAAATCCCTCAGAAGGACATCTAAGAAAGATGATTTAATGAAGGTATCCAATATTGTGCTTTGTCTTGGAATATGTGTTATAAAACATTTGAATATACAATATAACTCTATCCCATCCTTGATAGTCATAAGATGGAATTAGAGTGTCACTCATGGTGAAAATCCCCCAAAACTCTACAATCTAGTCCTGGAAACCCTCATAGAAGCCCATTATCACTCTAGGGGTATAAAGTCCATGTCAACTGAGCCTCTCCTTGTTGATATTATAGGGATCCCCAAGAGTCACTCATGAAATATCCATACTTCATTAGCCCATCCCTAACATCCGATAAAGATCCATGATTTACATCGTGTTTAGTTTATAGGCTCTTTGAGATCGTCCAAGGAATAAATGGTTCTCTCTTTGCTAAATTATTAAAAAAACTATTTCATCCCTTTCAAGGAATTATATGATGAATCCTAGGTTCACTCAAGGAATAAGGTACATTAGTCGCATGATCTCGTCAATAGCATTTTACTCTGAGTCCATGGTTCACCCAATGCTAATTACCATTTCATCATAACTGGTTCATGTTAACAATTCATTATACAAGCTATTGTTATCACTAAAATCACCCAACATACACCCCACCACTATGTTGGGTCATAATTAGAATCAACCTCTATGTCTTGGCCTAACCTCACTCACATGGGAATAATTCATATAACCGTCCAATCATGTAAAATAAAAAATTAGAAGGTCTTAACATAACCTAACTCACATGGGAATGCCCACAATTGGAGCAAAAAATTCTAATCATGCTTAAAAAAGCATAGACATAATATGGGGAAAGGGACAAATCAATAATCCCCAAACCTTAGTCAATTTAAAATCAATTTAACATGATTAAAATTCATTTCAATAATCTAATCCATTTCAACTATGAATGGATCATATTCAAAGGACTATCTTATAGGAATCCTAGGCCAAATGGCCATAACATTTCATCCAAGTGAACTTACCCATGTGGTGTCCCCTATTCTAGGTATACAACTTAATAAAAACTTTGAAACACTTAATTAATTACCTTAAAGACAACAGGAATCAATAGGTTCCCTTTATAATTCAATGTGGCACCCCAAAAATGGGCTCATGGGACCCCTATTAATATAGAGATCTCGATAATTAGTGAAATGCATGAGACCACCTATCATAGACTAAAGTTAGATAGCTCATCCGATATCGATCTCTAATTCACCTTGGTTTTGGGGAAATGTGAAGAATGGATGAAGAACATGATGTTAGGGTATACGAACCTAAATCTGAATTGAAAAATTGAAATCTATAGGAATAGAGAAAAGATAAAAAGGAATTGAGGGATTACCGATGCAGATCCAAGGAGACCAACAATGATCGATTCAAAGGTCAAACAAAGGATATATTTGAAAACTAGGATTAGTCAAATGTGAGAGATTTTCCCAATGGGGGAGGGGATTCTGTCTGTATGAAGAAAAACACAAAAAGTGTTAATACAATATTTTTTTAATTAAAAAAAAATATTTTAAATCCATCACAACAGGGATAACATGGTTTACTGAGAGGGATTGACAAACAGTGCAGAAACCGTGGATGGCTTCCTGTTAGGGACATGGGCACTCACATAGTTAATCCACATGGTGGGTATAACTATGAGGTAACCATGTCGAATAATTTTTCAAGGGTATTTAGTTTTTCAAAGTTTCATTATGGGTGTGTATCTTCTGTCGCATGGATTCCTGAAACTATGAAGAATCTATTGTCTCTACTTCCCCCTCTCACATGATTTGGTTAGTTGTGCGGCCTAAAACTCATGCTTTATCCTAACCATTTATAAATCCCTAAACTTTCTAAGATATGGGATATAGGATTAAAATTATCCCTAAACACCACCGACACTTCCATGACTTCAACATGCTTTATAATAAGGTCATATTAAAGCATTCGAACAAGGAAAAGATGGAGAACTCACAATCTATACCTCAAATAAGAACTGGGTTCTTACAAAAAACAATCATAAAAGTGTCATTATTATTAAATAATGTTTCATAATATATATTATAACCTATTTCATGTTTAATAACTAATATATATACATATATAATATTTAATAAAATGAATCTGGTTTGTGATTTTCAGAAAAACCAGAAAAAAATAATCAAACATTTATAAGTAAAATTTTCTCAAATGAATTATCCTTATGTTAGAAATAAAAAACATATATGGAACTATTTAAAATTTAGAGAGTGCATGAATACCTTTTAGTTTCAATTTTTTAGTTTTATTTCTATTTGATGAGAAAATCCATTTTATACAAAAATGAAACATTGATGAAACCATGGAACAAACACACCCAAAACAATAAATGTAATAAAATATTTTTTATGAAGGGGTGTTAAGATGTTATAAAGTTATATCAGAAGGTATTATAAATAATAATATAGTTCTATAATTAATTAATAATATTATTTAATCCTTTATACATGAGTATAATGTATGAAAAACTAAAGGGAGGCATGAGGTAAGGGTTTCTCGTCTAACTTTTACTTCTATGAGATATATTCTTTATTCACTACTTATTTCACGTGTGGTGTCTATATTATAACCTTTTATATATATTATATCGTGAATCTATATTTATTCATGTCATTAAATGTTTCATTTCATATCTATTAATTTTATGGGTAATATGATTCGACTGATTATAAAGTGGTTAGGGAATTCTTAACCCAATTTCCCTTCATTGGGATAAATATCTACTTTCTTGACTATGTTGTACTAAGATTAATTGCGAAATGGATTTTAATTATATTATGATTTTATATTAAAATAATTATGGATTTACAGTGAATAAACATAATCAATTAATATTATTAATTATCACTTCAATTATATGATACTTATAGTGGGCATTCTTTAAATATTATATTTTTAATGTTTCTCTTAAAACATTATTTTTCATCCATTCCCTTGCTTTCAAAAATTGTTTCAAAAAATATCTTTACTATCCTCTTATTATTTTTTAATGATAGTTTTACTCATTTTATACTTTTTAAAAAATATTTTCAATGGATTATTATTTTCATTTTCTATGAGAAGTTCTTTATGAAATTTTCCTCAAAAATACTGAAGGAATTTTCTAGAAATTTTATTAAATGAGAGGATATTCACACCATTATAAAGCCTTAATGCCATAATGATTCCTTTAAAATAATACTAGAATATTTTATACTAAAATTTTTTCATTTATAATTTTGTATAATTTTGAAAATTTTATTTTTCAAAATAAAAAGTATATTTTCACTAATAATTATTTCATGTGATCCATAAAAAATATTTTTCATTATAAGATAATATTATTCTATGTTACTTATGATTTACTATGGTTTTTATGCAGGGATATTATTATTATTCTTCTATGGTTTGTTTATGATTATTAGGGTATTATTTTTATGAATCTCAATAACTTTCCATGAGATATGCTTTAATGAAATGTTTATGAAACCAAGTTATTTTTATTATTTTTATATGATAAATGATTTATGTTTTTTTAGAACACATAAGTATGATTTTCATTTTTCAATGGGTGGGCCCTATATCTCCGTCAAATGCATTGGGTAAATATGAATAACTCATGAGGTAAATTTGATAATCATGAAACTTATTTAATGATAAAAAAATACATCCATGGACTTGGTTTTCATGTTCATAAGGATGATGAATCCATTGGTTACTATGTCATGACTTTTATAAGAAATTTAAGGTATGATTATGGATTAATTATTAACCCTGAAAGAAAAATTGATCATTTCTATTACTTGAAACCATGTCTTCAAAAAAATTTATCCATATGTGACTTTGGATGCTATAAATAAATCATTTGACATGTACTGAAAGTATAATTAGAAGTTGGTAACCCTCATGTTTCCTATTAAAAGAAACGGAAAATGATTCTTAAAGGAAACTCTATAGTTTCAACCATATAAGGAAGAAAATGATTCAACCTCAAACATTCAAAAAATGTTGGAAGGAGAACTCAGGTGAATTCTAGATTGGAAAAATAAAATTATTTATGTTTGGGAAGCCTATATATTGAGGAAAAGAGTTTGAGAGTGATGAAAAAAGGAAAATAAATGAAATTAATGCAGAAAAATCTCAACAAAATGATCCAATATCACTTTAGATATATAAATGAAAGGTTTTTTAGAATTATTCAAATCAATGCCCTTATACATTAAAAATATGATTAATAAGAAACAAAAACTTATAAAGGAAAATAACAAAGGGAAAGCTTATCTCATCACAATAGATGAGTTAAATCATGTTAGTTAGGGAACATCTATCATTCCCATATTAGTTGTGAATTTCATTTTTTATTATTGAGAAAATTAAAAATCACATTATTCATACTTTAGTTAAATTTCATGTGAATATTAATCTCTACACGAATTATGGAATAATGAAACATCTTATGATTGTTACACTATATTTTTTCTTAATCATTTTAAATTATTATTTTAATTGAATTGGTATTCATGAGAATTATTTGAGGTGAAAGTTTTAGAGAAAACATGTTTAAAGGAATGATAACCCTTAAAATGTGCATGATGAAGATATGATAATGAGATATATAGATTATCAATTGAGATAAAATAAATATGATAGTATTGATGGACTAGGAACAATTTAGTAACATGATAACAATGTTGTTTGTTGATTGAGTTTAAATAATTTTTGGATTTATGGTATAATAAAAGAGTTAATTCTTGAGATAATGAATGTTTTCACTTATGTTTTATGATAATTTATTTTATTACCATGATTTAATATAATACATGAGAATTACCTTCACATGTTTGGTGTATGATAATTATGAATCATGTTTTTTGTGGATTAAGGATAAGTTTATTTCAAAAATTTAGAGTCCTTTATTCTAATGTTTTGGATTTTAATTTTTTGTAAGGTATATAAGGGTTACCATTTCTGAAATTTTTTATGCTTAAATTTTCATGGAGTTTTAGAGATTAATGAATTAGTTAAACATATTAATATTGACGGATATCAAAAAATCTATTGTAACCATTTTTTAATGATAACTAAATACATAAGAAAAAACTTTTTGTCCCATTATAGACCTTATAATCAACATTTTCTATAGACATTACAAATTAAACATCATTTATTGATGTACGAAATGAATCAAATGCTGATCATGGCATAACCAAAGAGTTTTATTTTACTTATAATGTTAAATGAAGAAATTATATATTCTTAAATGATTTTGAAATATAATGTTTTCGTATTACCATCACTTCTGATAATATAGATGACCTTTATAGACCAATTTATTCTACATTTTTTGGTGATTAACCTTATAATTACCATGTTATCAATCATTATCCATAAGAAATTTATAGTTATAATTTCATTCCATGATGAATTTTCCACTTTTCACTATTATTCTCCTAATCACAATCCTAGTGTTGTAGTGATCATTACCTTTTACTTTTTCTATTTTTAAGTGTAATTGTTATATACCCTTTTTATGATATTGGTTTTCAAAAAGTAAATTTTAAGATATTCACCTTTTATTTTTGAAGTGAAATTTTAAATTGAGAGGATGCAGTTTATTTACATTTTTGACCATATCCGGATGGTGTCTTCTCAATTAGTATTTCAACCGAACCTTTCTCAAGTCCATTAATTTTATTTGTATATATCTTGAGGACATACACACATGATCCTACACATCTAATAAAACATGATTTCATACTATTGGTGAAATATATTTCTTATGAGTACCAATAAATATAGATTCTGGATTGAATATAGAAACTTCTATGAAAAAACACCACTCACATGGCCAATGTTTTGTGGGGAATCCTCTAGTATGAGAATGATACCTAGGATACAAGGGTTTGATGATAAAAAGGTTTCCTCAACTGTTTTCATTAGAGTGAGGAATTTATAGGGATAAATTTATTCTTTGGGGGTTATAATATAACAACCCACTATTTTATGGAGTGTATATTTTTTATTAAATTTAATTTCTATGATAGTTTACATTTCACAAAACATAGAGCTTACTTGAAGTCCCAAAAAATATTATTTTTTAACAGGAACATTATAACCAAGATATTAAATTGGTGGTAATTAATAGAATTAACCACATTAAGAAATATATAATTTTCCAAATCATTTTTAACATATTATTTATGATAAGGAAATAAACACAAAATTTTTAGTAAAGACATTTAGTTATTCAAATCAATTTTTTTCTTCAAATTTTTTTATTGCTTTCTATGAGAGACTAATTATAATTTCTTTTTTAACTTTTAGATAACTTATTTAAAAAAATGAAGTTAATTTTTTGGATTAATTATTTCAAAATTATATTAGAAAGAATTTTTTAGAATAATCTAAAATGATTATTTTTTCAATGAATAGTGAAAAATATAGTTTTTTCTAAAACATTTATTTCTTTTCAATAAATTACGAGATTTAAAAGTACCATTATGTTTTTGAATATAGATTAAGGTAAAATAAGTATTATTTAATTATATTTTGTCCAAAAAAATATTTTTAATCCACATTATATTGTATTTTAAAATATGTTTATTTTTTGGGATTACAAGTAAAATTTTTTCTGAAAATTGTTATGAATACATAATGTTTCTCCTTTTTAATTAATTAAAACAAAAAATAATGGGTAATTTTTTAAATTAAATATATATTACATATAATTAAATATTAATTTATCTTCATACAATGGTAATTATTTTTCATAGAGATAATATAAAATCATCTTTTACTTGAACAATACACCTCTTAAAAACCCATTTTTTCATCCTGTCTCAGTTTTTTTTAAATATAATTATTATAATTATGTGAATTGGTTTTTCATAAAATGGATTACAAATGTGGAATCATAAATTAAAAATTATTTTGTTTTCCTATTTTTATTTTTAAGAATAATAAAGATACAATGGTAATAAAATATTTACCACAATATAGGTAAAATAATGAAACCTGTTAAATTAAAAATATTACAACAAAAAATAACTAAAAAATAAATATTTAAATGGGTTTTTGATGTTTTTATATAAAATAAACATAATTAATAATGTTAATTATAAATCTATTTCATTTTAATTAATTCCACTGAAATGTGGGTGGCTTTAAATATTAAATAATCATTATTTAATCACATAAAATCAACCTTCCTCAAGTATAAATGTCACCTTTCACCACCCCATTTAACCTCAAAATACATAAATCTTCAAAAATATCTTCCAAAGCATTTCCCAACCAATATAATCATGTACATGTTTTGATGGTATCACCAAAAGACCAGTTCTATGGTATTTTAGGGATCCCTTAGGGATGTGATATTCTATAAGAAATTTTATCAGACCACCACTCTTATTTTATTTTCATGTTCAACCTTCTAATAAAATATGTCATTACTCAAGGAAAAATAAATAAATAATCTTGAAAATACAAAAATTTTATGTTTATAATAGAATAAATTATTTATAAAACTTTAATTACCACGTCTTATTCAATGAAATGAAATCCTTATCCAAATTAATGTGGATAATCATCTCTGTGAATAATGACTTTTTATTTTCCATTACCACCTTAAAGGATAGTTATAAAAGTATAATTAAGTTTAAATAAGATTTTAAAATGTATATTATAATATATTTCATTATCTATAACAAATATATATATATATATATAATATTAAATATAATGAAAATAATTTGTGGTGGTTGGAAAAATAGCAAAAATTAATCTAAATATTAATCCGTAACATTTTCTCAAATGAATAATCCTCATGTCAGAAATAAAAAACATATATGGGACTATTTAATCATAATGAATTGCATAAATACCTTTTAATTTCACTTGTTTAGTTTCATTACCATTTGAAAATAACATATATAATTATACAAAAATTAACCAAATGTGAAACAGAGAAACGAACACACATGAAATAATGAAAATAATGAAATATTATTAATGAATGGGTAGTAAGATGTTATAAAATTTTCCCAAAAGGTATTATAATTTTTTTTATAGTTATATAATGAATTATTAACATTATTTTAACCATTATATATGCACATAAAGTATGAATAACTAAATGGAAGGATGAGGTAAGGGTTTCTCCTCACAGTTTTTCTTCTACATGATATATTCCTTATTCACCACTTGTTTATTGTGTGTGGCGTATATATTACACCCTTTTATATATCATTTCTACAATCTAATTATATTAATGGAATTAAATGTTTCATTATATAACTATTAATTTAATGAGGTATACAATTCGGCTGATTACAAATTGGTAAGGGAATTTTTAAAGCAATTTACATTCTTTGGGTAAAATTTCTACTTGATTAATTATGTTTTAATAAGTTTAACTAAAAAATGAATTTATATTATCTTATGATTGTATTAAAACTTGTTTTAAGTGTATTTACATGTAATAAAAATAAGATATTTATTTTATTAATTCTCATTTCAATGATATGATATTTATATGGGATTTTCTTTTAAAAATTATCTTTTAAATGTTTTCCTTAAAGGTCTCTTTTTCTTTCATGCCTGTGTTTTCCAAAATATTTTTTAAAAAAGGATTTAATATTCTATTATAATTTTTTCATATAATTTTTATTCATTTTTTAAATTTTACAACATATTTTAAAGGATTTTATTTTATTTTTAAGAGACGTTCTTTATAAGTTTTTGAAAAAAATACAGAATGAATGTTTTTTTAACTTATACAAAATATAAAAATTTTCAAATCCTCAGGATGAATTAATGGATATAATCTTTATTTAAAATATTACAATGTTATTTTTGAATAAAACTTTTTCTTTTCTAATTACACATCATTAACAAAAAATGTTTTCAAAACAAAAATGATAATTCTTAAAAGTATTATTTCATGTGACTCTTGAAAAGAAATTTTTTTTCTCCGATAACATTATTTGATGTTAATTATACTTTAATAGTATTTTTATTCAAGGATAGTATTATTATTCTTTCTATGGTTGATTTATGTTTATGATGGAATGATGTTTCTGAATCTCATTACATTTCCATGATTTATGCTAGGATGAAATGTTTATGAAACCCATTTCTTTTCATTATTTTTGATATGATGAATATTTATGTTCTTGTGGAACCCATATATATGATTTTAATTATGCGATGTGTGGGACCTATATATCCCGCTAATGAATTGGGTAAATGTGGATATATCTTGTTGTATATTTGTTATGCATGAACCTTATTTAATGATAAAAAATCTATGAGTCGACCTGGGTTTCATGTCCACAAGATTATGCATATACCTAGTTTCATGTACATAATTTTACGCAAGAATTTTATTTCATGTATTTAAATTAATCAGTGAAGATATTTACTTTCTTAAATGTTCATAAAGTTATAATTTTATATCTATACCACATTTTATATCTTCTTCGAAGGGAATTATCTCACTGGTCACATTCTTTTATGATTTATTTCTTATAAAATTCTATTATTTATTCCACAACTCAATGTTATGAGGTTTTATATGCATGTCATAATTTTAAAAATTTATTCTCATGTTCCTAGTCTAGTATGCTTATTTTATGATTGATATCTCCCTTATTTACCATTACTAAGCATCTAATATCACCTTTTCCCTATATTTATTTTCACAAGCCTATGAAAAAATGTATTAATTATAACACCACAATATTTAATGGTGTGTACTTATTAAATAATTTCCACTCATTAGATAGGTCATAATGTACCTAACAATGAGTCTCTGTGAAATAAAAAATTTACTATAAAATAACTATTAAGCTTCATATTTCCAATTTTGTTATTTGAATTTTTAATAACAAACATACACGGTTGTGATCAGTATGATATTTAGAGTATGATAGGGTCAACTTAGTCTTTAGTGAATAGTAACCTATAATTATGAATAGTAACCCAACCTTGTGAATAGTAATATGACCCTTATGAAAAGTAAATCAGCTAAACAAATAGTAACATCACCCAAGAGTGTATAAATAAAATTTAGTCACCATATAAATGAAGGTGAATACTTTTAATTAAGTTATGGTATTTTGTGTGAAATAAAAAAATATTTACAGTATTATAATTAATAAAATTATTTAAAATATAAATTATTTTTATGAAATATATTCATCAATAAATATTTTATTTCTCTATATTTTTAGGATAATTTAATAAGACCTTAGTTAATTTTTCAATGTATCATAAAATCAATTATAATTTTAATATTGGTATGTTTTGATTAAATGATGATTTTAATTCAAAATTAAATCGCTCGTAATAAGAAAATTATTTTAAAATAATGGAGTTCATTTTTGGATTCTACACATCGAAAAAAATTTATAGTTAATTTTTGCGATTTTTTCTAATACATGAATTTTTGGTGAATAGTTAAATATTATAATTTATGATAAATGCTAAATACATGATTTTTTGATTCATGGATGATGTACATCCATGTTAATAAAATATGTTTTGAACTCACATCCACATGTTATTATTATTTAGGGAGTCATTTTTATTTTTTGTCTTAGGAAAAAATAATAAACTAATGATTAAAATATTAAGAAAACCCTCCTCCCCTCCACTAAAAATACCACCCCTAACTCCCTCATTTCTTTACTCCTCTCAAGATTCAATCCTTGCCTAAATTCTAATAAAATCTCTCCCAAAGCTCACCCCCACGTCCAACAACCCTTGGTATCTTCAAAAGTCCAAGTCCTCTCCTATTAAGAGGCTCTCAAAAGAAGATAGATTCAGGTGGTAATTTACTCTTTTCAATTATTTTGTTTTCTTTCTAAGTTGATTTGTTATCTTTTTATATTCTCACCTCTTCTCATCCAAAAATTATGAAAACTATATTACCTTATATTTACCCTAATTTTGTAATGATAATGGAATATTACATCATTATCTCTTCTTTTCCCTCCTTTTATACTATAAATGAAAACCCCGCCCTAGATGTGTTAATTTTTCAAATTTTAGGAATACTGGTTTTAAATTTTCATTACTATATTAAATAATAGTCATGAAAGATTTTAAATGTTTGAAATAGTTCATAATATATGTTTCTATTTTATTTATGGTTCTTGAATCTTGACACACTCATAATATAAAATAATAATTCAAAACAACTTCATTGTGAACAAAAGCACTATGTTAATCCAATCTTTTATCATTAACTTTTATCTATGGATTCATCGTCATGGTATACAAAAAAATATATTATAATATCAATTATATATCTTTAATGTCATTAATAATATAAATTATCAATTCCGGATGTTTATCCATATTTCAAATGAACTTCTATTCATGAATACATGTGAGCTGATCTGGAAAACCAAGGAAGAAAATGATTCCCAAAATATATAATTGAATATTTTACACCCATAAAAAAGTTATAAATGAAACTAATAAGGTTAAAATAAAAAAATTTAATGTATATATCATTCTTTAGATATTCATAAATGAAAATAATTTTGATTATTCAGGTCTTTAATATCAATAAAAGAACACATTCGAGCACTAGGTAAGGGTTTTCTCATCTCGATGTCAATTCCATGAGATTTCCATTGTTCACCACTTATTTCTTGTATGTGGTATATGTGTACTTCAATTTGATATATAGTATCATTATTCTTTTTATATTCATTATATTCTATTTTTTTATTTTTTTGACTATTTTTCTGGTCATATGATTTGATTGATTACAATGTGGTTATGGACTTTGTCACGATTTCCATTTCATTGAGACTTACTTGGTATTATGCACATAATCTTGATTTTCTTGAGGTTTTCACTCTGACCAAATCTATGGATGTATTTTTATTCTCTGGTTATTTAGGGAGCATGTTTTAATTTTTTTTTCATTCCATATTTTTTATGTTTAATAGATTACAATTACCATATTATTGATTCATGATACCACTATATGATAACCATAATGAGAATTTGAGTGCACCCTTATTATGTTTCCTTTTCCCATGTTATGAAGAATTGAAATTGAATTAGATTTCAAGGAGGCAACTTATTTCAGTTTACTATGTATCATCATGTATTTTCACTCTTTCTTAATGTATTATAGGCATCATGTATGTAATATGGTCTTCCAAGACTAATAAACTAATCATTCCTTTAGGATTTGATTTTTTTATAATAATGATAACATAATAAATTACAATAATGGCTTGGGGTTTTTTCAAATGAGGCATTATAGTTGGTATTAGAGTAATTATAGTAGAAAACATGGGTGCTAGATTTTGAAAACATTGTTAGGGAACATAACTCTAAGTTAGACTTTGAGAATAAGAAAAGAGTAATATCTTGGAATTTTTGTAATGTTGAGATTATGTGGGTCTTCCTAAAAAATACATCCCTATCTAGATACTAAAAGTGTTTCTGGTTATGGAACAAATGTACATAGATGTAACAACTATGACAAGGAGTTTCAGGCTTGACTCATATTATTCTGGTACATGAAAATGAGCCTTACTTTGCACATGGTTTGACACTCCTAGGGGTATTAGTAGGATAATTAAAATTTATTTTACAAAACCCTTATGAAGGATTTAATAATAAATAGAAACCATGTTTATGATTATGGGATTTTTTGTGCATAAAAGTTTCAGATTATGTTAAGTGTTACAAAGTTAATAATTATTCATTACGACCTAATTTAGTGTATACCATTATTTAGTGATGGTGCCTAATGGAAGAAGGGGAATCAATACCCCTAGAAAATGTAGGTACTTCCCCACTAAGCAAGAAAACAAAGTCAATGTTGGACCAGATTTGATGTCATGACCCGACCTAGTGGGGCCCGCACCGTGACTCCCCAAGCCCACCTCCAATAGTCCAGGGGATGGTGACTAGCACTGAGTAGGCATATTACTAACATGATAAGCATTTACTAAGTACCTGTATACACACACGTATCCAAGCCCACAAATTCAGAAATTTAAAAGAACCACTAAGGAACAAAATGCATGCATACAACTAATCCCAACAAACGGAGTATGATGGAAATTGATGTACAGAAAGTAAACTGGACCAGAATAAAACAAACCAAAAATAAGGGTATGAAAACTAGAAATTGAAACCTATAAACACAAAGAGGTACTGGTACTGCTGCTTATTACCATAGGAACACCTTGGTTTGTAGGGAACTCAGAAGGCTCGGTCCAATCCTGGCCTACCCTAGACTCAGTCAAAAGGTTGCTTGTTAGCACAAGACATGACACATTTGGGAAAAGCCTGCGCAGGTGTGAGTATGACAATACTCAGTGGAGGACCCCAAAAACAAAAAATCAATACACAATAGAAAAGCATAGTCAGCTCTAAATAGTCTATGTCTACAGAACATTTGATAGGAGAACACAATCCATATATACTCAAAACCCAATCCCGTAGGCTAGAGATGAGTCACGCAACACTATATCCCTAATAGGTATTCAGTTTGAGGATTCCATGAAGCACATGTACAAAATAACTCACTCCATGTGTTTGATAGCTCTGATGGCGTCAGTTCGATAATACTTTCTATCTGGAAAAGTCACGAGAGATAGATACACTCATTCTGGGAGAACAAACTTCTAAGTAGGTAAAGATCACGATACATAGATAATGATAACTTCCTTGGCCTTGGCGTATAATGAAACTCATCTAGATTCACCTTCTTAGTAGAGGATCGGTGCCCTGTGGGGATTGTCACGTTGACACCTTACTCGACCTAGGGTCAAGAATGGATATGGGATCTTGCTCCGAGCCTCTCGGAGGGATACCTTACTCTATCTTGGAATGTCCTGCTGAAAGGATCACACTCCTAAAAAAAGGAATCGATACCTGGCCTTCTAGTAGAATGAGAAAAAGGGGAACTAACCCAAATGAAACATGTATAAGATACGATGGACAAGAAGTTCAAGCCACGTACAGAAAAGTATACGACATCATGAAGGGTCACATACCATGTCTTCTGACCCTGGGTACTGCCTGTGTACTATTAAACATGTTGCAAGGCTTGTCATGTAGAAAGGTCAGTTCAAAGAGTGTAGTATAGATCACATGCCATGTCTGAGTAACTGGGGTCAGCTCTGTGTATGCATCCATGAGCCTGTACGCGACATTATCTAGTGTATACCATCCCATATACCTGGTACCCAAGATAACCCATACAACTGGATTGGTCTGGCCATGTGGTGGAGTACATGGCTGTATAATACAACCCATGTATGTGTATCCCCTGGATACACTCTGAGTCCTGTGTAATCGCCTCTGCCATGCCGCGTTGGGTTTACACGCTGTGTTCCAAAGCCATGTAGTCCATCCTGTGTCCGTGTACTTCCTAGAATACACATCGAGTTTCAGGGAAGGTCCAAAAAGCTGTGTGACTGGGTTCAAACATTGTGTGATACTTTTCTAACACCTGAAACCCAAGCCATAGCCACTGGTACCACATGGTGTGTTCTTCGGGATACACACCGTGTTCTTCTGAAATTTATATAACTGACATTCTTCATCGTCGCGCCTTGAGGCTCCCCCGATCCTTGATTCGGCCATCCAATCATTGCAAAACAGAAGGTTTGAGGTTGCCCGATCATTATGAAGCTTATTCCATTGGTTTCAGGCTTCTAATCGGTCCCAAAAACATGTTCTGATTCACTCTCACGAAGAATGATCGAAGAACGAGAAATCATGAACCATGTTGATTCATCTGCCACTATTTCCCTCGCATCTCCAATAGGTTGTTACAATGTATTATATCGAATTAGGGATCATTTCATCACAAAACGGTTATGCAACAATACATTTTTCATCACTCGTGAAGAATGCGAAGAATGAACAAGAAAAAGAAATGGGAATGAAATAAAAAAAACAAATAGAGGAATGAACCATTAACGTCATCTGTCATGGAGTTGATGTTCTCCTTTTAGTAGGATCAAATGGAGTAGAATAAGAACAATAATCTAACCTAGATTAATTTGCAGAGATAAACCCAATAAAAACCCTCCCGTAAAAATGTACGGATACATGGATCAAAAATTTCATGGGTTGATCTTCATTTGACATTAAATCGAAAAACAGAGCAAGAAGAATCGAAATAACAGCCCCTACCTCGATCCGGTTGAATAATGAACACTGCATCACGTTCGTTGGTGAGGTTCGTCGGATCTGAGATGTGTCATCGTCCTCTGCCAACGGTTTCTCCTCTAATGCTTTAAGAGGATCTCTATCAATTCATAGGGTTATCAGTCTAACCCTGTGATATTTCCATATGTAGGTATTTAAAATGGGTGAAATAGGTCGCTTCACAAAAAGGAATCTTTTAAATAAAATAAATTAGTATTTTATTTTATTTCCATTAATCATCCAAAAACTAACTCTCGCAACTGAATCACGTCGATCGTTGTTAGGCCTCAACTAAGGTAAATTTGCTTCTTTGAATGTAAAGGTGACCTCAAATATCTGATTTGGGCACTCATTCTAATGTTATTTCACATTTAAATGAAAACCTCTCATGTGTTCTCTTTATAATTTCAATTTATTTCAATCATTTATTTTGTGCACTCTGGGCCTCATAATCGCATGCTGTCGAAATGTCTGGTCTCGAAATAATTCTATATAATATTTAAAAATAATACCCAGAAAATCCTAAACATAAAATTTGATCATTACCACATTGGGAGAACTTACTAAGGCTGTGATGGATAACCATGTTCAAACTATATTGGATTGCTTTATGAGATAGAAGCCCCCTATTTTAGGGGGACTACTAACCCAGTTGTATCTGAGCAGTGGATCAAGTCCCTTAAAAATATATTTATGGCATTAAGCTGCAATGAATATGAAAAGTTTGTACTTTCAGTATATTTCCTCAAGGTTGATGCTAATCAATGGTGGTCCTTGATCCAAAATACCATGGAGGAATAAGAAATAGAAGATATGGAATTTACCGATTTTAATGAAATGTTTTTGGACTAATATTTCCCTTGTGATCAATGAACCGAAATTAAAAAGAAATTCCCAATCTTTAAGAAAACAGAAGAAGATAGTGTGGTATAGTATGGAGATACATTTACAAGACTATACAGGTATTCCATATATTACGTATGTGACTTGGAAGACAAGAATGTTCATTACATTAATGGTTTAAAGACAAGTCTTCTAAGGGGACTAGCTTCTCAAACATTTTCATCATATGGTGAAATTGTATCATGTTACATCAAAAGTGAGAATGAATTTTCTAAATAAAATTTGTTCAAGGGAAACAAAAATAAGAAGTGTTACTCTGATAACCACTAAAAGGGTGAAGTGTCAAAGAAGAAGATGAGAATGAAAAAATTCCCATTATGTGAGAACTATGAAAATAATCATCATGTGAAATGATTGGAAGGAATGAGAGTGTTCTATAAGTGTATAAAAATGGTTCATCGATCAAATTAATGTAAGGGGAAGAAAGAAGTCAATAAACTTTAATGCTATAATTGTAGATAGAGATGAGACACTATACAAATGAGTGTCAAACGCAGCCCAGAAATATGCCTTAGAAAAGGCCACGAGAGCAAGGGAAAGATTATGCAATTACAACCATGGAGGTTGATGTTTCTAATGATATGGTGTAAGGTAATTTAATTTTTCTTCAAACTTATCTAATGCATTATTTGATTTTTAAATCATCACATTACTTTATATCATCCCAATTTTCTAATAAGATTATAGATTTCAAATTTGATTTAATAAAGGATTTGTTAGTGAAAACTCCAAAGGGAACTATCGTTGTAACAGATATTTTTCGGTCAGTACCATTTATGAAACATAAATGTACTTTAGTTGATGAACTAATTTTTATACCTATGATTGAATTTGATCTGAATATATGTATAAATTGGTGATCATATTATGATGCAAATATCTATTTCAAGATGATGGAAGTTACAATTTTTGAGAATAGTATAGAATCACATATCATTAGAGAAGAATCCACTCCATATGATTCCTATCTAGATCCACCCCCAATAGCTTTACTGAATGTAATTATTGGGGATGAAGGGAATATGATATATATGGATGAGGAAGGAAATCATCAAATTGAATATGTTCCTATTGTGAAAGAATAAATTGATGTATTTCTATAGGATTTACTAGGACATCCTCCAGAGTAGGAAGTTGAGGTCTCTATTGATTTAATATCCAGTGTAAGACCTTTATCAAAGGCTCCTTATAAAATTACCACTATGGAAATTGTAGAAATCAAGAAACATCTAGAGGAATTGAGTAATAAAATCATTATCCACCCTAGTATTTCTTCATGGGGAGCCCATCCTCTATTTATCATGAAGAAAGATAGATCTATGAGGCTGTGCATTGACTAAAGGGAGATCAATGCTATTACGATAAAGGATAAGTATCCTATTCCTCACATTGATTATTTATTTTATAAACTTCATAGAGCCCTATATTTTTTGAAGATTGACCTTCGATTTGGATATAATCAACTTTGTGTGAGGATGGTATATATTCCATAGGCAGTAATTCATACAAGGTATGGGCATTACGAGTTTACAGTAATGCATATTGGACTGACTAATGCACCCTCATTTTTCATGGATCTAATGAATATATATTTCAAAGAATATATTAATTCATTTTTTTTGTATTTATCGATGATATCCTGGCATAATCTAAAAACTATAATGAACATGATAATTACTTGTGAATTATGAGGAAAACTCATAGAATAAATGAATTATATGGGATGTTTAGAAAGTGTAATTTTTGGATTCAATCTGTTTATTTTCTTGGAAATATTATATCTATGGATGAAATTTTAGTTTATATTATTAAGGAAAAGGTAATCAATAAATTTCTAATTCCAATGATCAAAACTGAGGTACATAGTTTTATTGTAATAGAAGGTTACTACCGATGTTCCATTCATAATTTATTCTGATTGGCTAACCCATTGTCCAAGCTCGCACTTAAAGGGAATAAGTTTGTATTGATGAAATAATGTACATAATGATTTGTATAATTGAAAATAATATTGTTCAATGCTCCAATTTTGACTCTTACCTATGGAAATGATGGATTTGTGATATATAGTGATGCATCACAAAATGGACATGGTTTCATACTTATGAAAAATGATAATGATATTGGTTGTGCATTAAGGTAGTTGAATACTCATTGGAAAAATTATCCAACTCATGATATTGAGTCAGTAGCCGTAATATTTTCTCTATAAATATAGAGACATTATCGTTATGGTGGATGATGTGAGATATATACGGATCACAAGAGTTTGATATAAATTTTTACACATAAATAACTCAGCGTGAGGAAAAGGATGTGGCTTGAGTTACTCAAATATTATGGTTGTTCAAAACCCTACCACCCGGAAAAAAAATATGGTGGCAGATGCGTTAAGCATGAATGATCATGTACTTATAACCCAAATGAGGATTGAGAGAGATCTTATATTCATGGATCTAGAAAAGATAAAAATTGGAATTGTTATGGAATGTGAAAAATATTTACTTTTTCAATCGATTTATACACTATAATTACTAGAGAGGATAAAAAAATCTCAATATGATGATGAGAAACATTAAAATGTAATTAAGGATGTTAATGATGAAGCATTGGAAGAAATTGTGTTTAAGGATAGAGTTCTAAAATTTGTAAAGAGGCTATGTGTTTCATCAGTACCTGAACTAAAAAGGGAAGTATTAAATGATGCTCACATATCAAATTTTACTATAAAATATGGTAGTAAAAGAATGTATAAAGATATAAAGGAATATTTTTGGTGGTATAACATGAAACATGAAATTGATTACTATGCATCAAAGTGTCTAGTTTCCCATCAATTGAAGGCTGAGAGGCAATATCCTAGAAGATATATACTACCTCTACCTATTCCTATCTATAAGTGGGGTGAAATTATGATGGAATAGGTCACATGAATTTAAAGGAAGGAAATAAAGAATGGTTCAATATGGGAAATTGTTGAACGTCATACAATATTTGATCATTTTCTTACTATAAGAGATGACATACCACTTGAGAACCTGGAATGACATTATATTAATGATGTTGTAAGACTTCTAGATGAAACGTTATTATCCACTACATGAGGATAATATTAATTGTTAATATATATAATATTCTTGTGCTTTATTATTCATAAACACAATTTTAGTCCATTTTACACTTTGAACATCATTTCACATTATGATTGTAATTCTTTCTTAAAATGCACTTTTATGTGGTACATTTTTTAATATCATTTAAAGTACCCAATGATTCATCTGATTTTTAATAATGTAATTATCCATATTTCAATTAGATATTTTGGGAAATTTATCAACACTTCAATATTATCATATTTCATTTATGGATCAATGTAGAATTCATGGAAGAAGATGGGGATATTTTGTGATGAAAGGAAACAATTCTGGAGAATACAGATTGGACACCAGCCCACTGATGAGACTGTGGGGCCCACAATACAGGCCCAAGGAAGCCCAAAATTCGTGGGATTATAGAAGATATATATAGGAACAAATCATTATTCAGGAGCCCGTGCTAATTCGGCCACCATTGTGGTCATTTAGGAGGCCCAAGTTAGATATTAAATTATGGGCCAGATTCTGTGGCCCAGAAAAACAGCCCACTAATCTAACCATATATCGAACAACATAAGTACTTTTGGGCTGAGATTTTAGAGGAAGTTAGGGAACATCGGGATATTAATTTAAGGCTTCTATGACCCACATAAATTAGGCCATCTAGAAGGTTTTTCATGCACCCTTGTTTGGTGGATGCAAGACGGATGACTTTTCGGGTCAAGGGTGGAAAGTCTTCTTTCCACAAACATTCCACCACCCTAGACCTACAATACTCAAGTGGGATGACTTTTGATGTTGGAGGCTAGACCCAAGGGATCAAAAATTCCAATTTAAGGTAGTGTTGTTGGAGGATTTAAGAATCTTTGAGCTTTGATTCATTGTAATGTTATGATGCGGTTTTGTTGTCTCAAATTTGTCTTCCACATGTAAGTTGTTTTAATTCATCATTGTTTCTTAATAAAAGTTATTCTTATCTTATTATTATGTTCTTATCCTTATCAATTTGATACCATTTGTTCAAGGTTTGAACTTTTTCATACCAAACCTTGTGAGATTATCACACAACGGTGGATTGATTGTTATTTTATTGTGTTTTTTTACTTCTCCATTTCTTCCCTCATGTGTCTACTTTCTGCTTCCATTGAAACCATAGAATCAATGGAGGGCTAACCCACTTATGAGTTTATCCAAGGGAGTAGCAAGGGGCTGGATTGGATGTTATTTATCACCCAATTAATGTATAATCACTTCTTTAATTGAGATTTTTATTTGTTGATTTTTAAACTCCATCGTCCTTGTTGAATTTAAGGCCACACACTTCATGTGCTAATACGAACCTTTACCTTGAAGTGCTCAAAACTTTGATCCTTCAAGTGTATAGGTGATTGTTATTAAAGAGTTTAGGCATTAAACCAGTAAGTGATGATGTTGTTTTACCTTCTTAAATGAATCCATCCCAAATATAAGAAATTGAAATCATTGAAAAGGAAATACGTCCAATCCACCCCAAGTAATAACCTAGGACCAGCTCACTCATTTAAATAAAATTCACATAAATCTCTTATAGTTCACTTAAACCCATATAAAATCAACCCAAGTTGTCCACTTCATAGAAAAAACAATCCATAGAATTTACGTGTCTATAGGTTACTTCTTAGGCCTCTGAGGATTCGACAACCCAAGCTAGACTACAAGGAACGTCCTACCTTCTTTTTTTGGGTAAATTTGAGTGAGAATAAAAACTCTATAGATTGTGTTTGATGAAGATCTATAATTTACATAAATGTTATGGAAATGTGTTCATAAGGATTTGGATAGTGAGATTTATATGATTACTTCTTATCACCCCCAAACTGATGGACAGTCTAAAAGGACCATTCAAACACTGGAAGGCATGTTGACATCATGCTCTATTGACTTTAAAGGTATGTGGGATCAATACCTTAATTTTTTGAATTTTCCAATAATAATAGATTCCATTATAGTATTAAAATCACACCATATGAAGCATTATATGGAAATAGGTGTCGAACTCCAACTTGTTGGGATGATGTTGGTGAGAGGAAATTTATAGGCCCAAAACTTATCAAAGTGACTATTTTAAAGGTAATGTCAATTCATGCTCATATTAATGAATTGAAAATTAGGGAAAAGTGTTATGCAGATAATAAAAGAAGGGATTCATAATTTCAGGGGGGGATCATGTCTTTCTAAAAGTATCTTCATGGAAGGGTGTCTTAAGGTTTAGTAAGAAAGGGACACTATGCACCATCTACATCTGGCCATTCAAAATTCTAGAAATAATTAGAGTTGTTTTATACCATTTAGAAATTCCACCAAGTCTCTAAAAAGTTATTAATGTGTCCCATGTGTTGTTGTTATGGAAATACATGCTAGACCCAATGCATGTACTTACCTATGAAGATCTAGAGCTGGAACATGATTTTTCATTCCATGAAGAGCCTATCAAGATTTGTGACACAAGGGAGTAGGTATTGAGAAATCAAACAACTTGACTGGTAAATGTTCTATGGAGAAACCATAAAATGGAATATTAATGTGGGAACCAGAGGATGTTATGTAGAAGTACCACCCATATCTCTTTAGGTAGAAATATACATGAAAATTTCAAGGATGAAATTTATGAAGGAGGGAATATTATAACACCCCAATATTTAATGGTTTGCATTTTTTTTAAAAATTTAAACTCATTTGATATCTCAAAATGCACATAACACTAAGTCCATGTGAATCAGACACTTTTATTTAACCTATGCATTAATCATAATTTTTCCACTTCTATGATTTGAATTTCGAAAAAGAGACATACACAGATGTGGTCAATATGATATTTAAAGACTAATAGGATCAACATAATATTTGGTGACTAGTGGTATACCATTTTTATTCGTAACCAACCCATTTGGATATTAATATTACACATAAGAATATTAAATCTGCCAAACTAATAGTTCCTCACCCATGTGTGGATAATTAAAATATAGTCAACATATAAATGAATGTTAATATCATTAATTAAGTGTTGATATTTTATGGAGTAATAAATATTTCATTCCAATATTGTAATAAATAAAATGATTTAAAAGATAGTCCATTTTCCTGATATGTATCCACAAATCAATATTTTCATTCATTATAATTTTAGGATAATTTAATGAGACCTTAGTTAGTTTTTCAATGTTTCATAAAATCAGTTATAATTTTAAAATTGCCTGTTTTCGATTGAATGATAATTTCAATAAAAATTTGAATCAATCGTATTTAGAAAATTATTTTCAAAAAATTCAGTTCATTTTTTGGAATCTACACATTGAAAAATGGCAACTTTGAATATTTGGGATTTTTCTAAAATACTTGATGTTTTTGGTGAATAGTATAATATGATAATTTAGGTTGAATGATAAATACACGATTTATTGGGTAATAGATGATGTTAAGATTATGTAACCACCCTTGGTTTTAAATAAAATTCACTTAATACTATTTTGGTTCATGGAATCATCATTATTTCTTATCTTAAGGAAAAATAATAAACTAATGACTAAAATATTAAGAAAACCCACCTACCTTCCACTATAAATACTATTTCTCACACCCTCATTTATTCACACCTCTCAACCATAAATATTGGACAAAATAAAACTAAAAAAATATCCCTATGCACCTACCCAACATCTAGTAGCCCTTTTTATCCTCAAATGTCCAAATCCCCTCCTTTATAGAGGATCTCAAAGGAATATAGATTCAAGAGGGTAAATTACTCTTTTCAATTCATTTATTTTATTTTCAAGTTCCTTTGTTATCTTTTATATTCTCACCTATAATCATAAAAATGTTTTTTAAACTACAAAACATTATATTTACTGGAATGTTGTTATTATATTTGAATATTCCATCATCATCTCTTCTTTTCCCTCCCTTTATACTATAAATAAAAACACTGTCTGAGATGTGTTAATTTATCATGTTCAAGGAAGACGGGTTTTCAATTTTCATTACTATATTCATGACATGTCATGAAACCATTTAAAGGGTTGATGCATACCCTAATATATGTATTTTATCTTATATAATATTATGGAATATTTAAACACTCATAATATATAATAATAATAATACCAGACCAGTTCATTGTGAACAATACCACCATGTTAATCTATGCGCTTATCATTATCATTTATATAATGAGTCTTCTTCATGGTATATAACAAAAAACATTATAGGATCATTTATATATGTTAAATTTCACTAATAATATATATTAACAATTTAGTATGTTTAACCACATTTCAAATGTACTTCCATTCATGAATATAAGTAAACATATCAGGAAAACCAAGGAAGAAAATGCTTCCAAAATAGTAAAATTGAACATATTAAACCCATCAAATGGTAATGAAATAACATAATGTGGATAAAATAAATAAAATAAACGTAGTATAGGTATTGGGAGTATTAATTTATTTATCTATATTTTATTATTCAGGTTATTAAGATCAATCCAAGAACACATTTGGTCATATGGTAAATGTTTTTTCATCTTAATTTTAATTCCATGATATTTCCAATGTTTGCCACTTATTTCATGTATCTGGTGTATTTTTACCTCTATTTGATATATAATATCATGATCCTATTTATATTCATGTTATTTTGTGATTTATAAGGTGATTATAAATTTTTGGTCCTACGTTTCGATTGATTAAAATGTGGTAAGGGACATTGTCACAATTTCAATTTCATTGAGACTTACTTGGTATTATGAAACTAATATTTATTGTTGTGGGTATCTAATTCCGCTATGGGATAATTTTTAATCTGATATTATGATTATATTTAATATTCATTTTCTATTATCATGGATATGATAATTTCTTTAATCCGTATACCATTTCAAATATGATTTTTATTTTGAATGTTACTTTAGCTATGGAAATATTCATGAATCTGTATCCTCTACTCAATACAGATAAATAAAATGAGTATTTTTCTTATATTAAATATTTTTATAAAGATTTACTTGGATTGGTAGTGATGGGGGGGATTCCTGTATCCCCTCAATGAATCAATAGGTTTCCTGAGAGAAACTAGTTGGAAACAAACCCTTTGAGTTTGATTCAAAAAATCAAATGAGTTTCTACCCACAAACATAAACTGTCTTGACATTATGATGATTCATGTCCCAAATTCATAATTTCCAAATAATAAGAATTCTTTTTATTTATTATTCATTTATTTCTTTCCATGATTTTTTCACTATGACAAAATCTGTAGATGAATTTTTATTCCCATCATATTAATGGAAAGTGTTTTCCATTATTCATCATGACATATTAGTTATGTTTAATTGATTATGATTAACTTATAATTGATTCATGATACCACTATGTGTATCCCTTACTGATCATTTGATCCCACCCATATTATGTTTTCTTTCCCCTGGTTATGAAGAAGATAACCTCGAATTTTCATTCAAGTGGACATTTTATTTGAGTTTACTATGTATCATGTTGTATTTTCAATATTTCCAAATGTACTATGGGTATCATTTATATAATCAGATCTTCCATGAATACTATTCTAATTGGTACTTTGGGATTTGATTCTTGGAAATCATGCCAATATAATAAGGTAATGCACTAGATCTTGGTTTCTGGGGTCGGGGTGTTACATTAATTATGATATGTCAAAAGGAGTTCAATTTAAGAAGATATAAGTGGGAGTAAATGTACACGTTTTATAATCTAGTTTTCTGTGTTTCCATGTTTCCTAAGACACTAAATCTATACATTTCTAGCATAATAATGTTATGTTATGTGTTGAATATTCTCATATTTATATGTAATATCTATATATGAAAATAGTTACTAATTATATGATACCACTATGGTTGAGTATCCAATTTATATGATGGATTTATTGGTAAGTTATTATGTGATAGAATAACCCCCCTGGTTCGAGTACTGTGTCAGTGAAGATAGGATAGCCACATGATGTTGGAGAGGTATTCATTATTGAGGAAGTGGTTGCATTATTTTTAAGGACCTAGGATCCTGAGGGATTTATAGTGGTAGAAATCATTTATGGTGTAGAGATTGTACAACCTCATTACCTTTATGAGAGGTATGTTTTAACCATTTTTTCATTTTCATTGGTCGAGTAATACGGAAACGAAATTTAGAGGACACTCATAATGGTCATGTCAAGTGTTTCTTGGAATTTTCATCACAAAACTTATATATTTTCTTGATCACTGGGAAAGTGAACAAGGTGGAAGATGCTCTAAGTATAAAGGACCCAATGATTCTATCATTGATGAGAATTTAGAAGGATCCAATCTTCTTATACATTAAAAAGATGGACTTAGGAATGGTAAAGAAGGGAACATCATCAATCCTTTCACAAATGATTGCTAAACTGTATTTTGTGGAAAGGTTAAAGGATCCTCTAAAGGATGATGTGGTAGTTCAGAATAAAGTGGAATCTATCCAAAAAGGGAAATCCTCAGAGTTCAATGTTAATGAAAAATGAATTGTGATATTTGGTAAAAGACTATGTGTTCCATCATGTTCAGAGATGATGAAGGAACTTTTGGATGATGCACATAGTTCAAATTTCTCTATTCCCCAAGGAAACAAAAAGATGTATCAAGATCTATGAGAGAATTATTGGTGGGATAATATGAATAAGGGGATCACTGAGTATACATCAAAGTGCCTAGTGAGTCAGTAAGTGAAGGGTGAGAGGTAGAATTCTAACGGGATGATGCAACCATTGCCCATACCAGAATGGAAATGGGAGAAAATCACCATGGAATTTGTCAATAGACTTCCGAAGACATCCAAAGGAAAAAAATGAAATATGGGTTGTTTTGGATCACCCTACAACTTCTGCACACTTAATTTCAATTCAAGATGATTTCTCATTTGATCAAATAACACAAATATATATTAGAGAAGTGGTAAGGCTCCCTAGAGTACGACTATCTATTGTATCCGATCGAGATCCAAGATTCACCTCTATGTTTTTGAAGTCTTCAGCATGCTGTGGATACTGAACTAAACTTCAGTACGACCTATCATCCTCAAACTGATGGCCAATCTGAGAAAACTATTCAGACACTAGAGGATATGTTAATATCACGTTCTATGGACTTCAAATAAGGGTGAGACCAACATATTACACTGGTTGGATTCTCCTACAATAACATTTTCCACTAGAACATCTGCATGGATCCCTATGAAGTCATGTATGGGAAGAGGTGCAAAACACTGGCATGTTGGGATGAAGTCAGTGAACGTAAGTTGCTAGGACCAGAAACGGTCGAAGAAATGGTGGAGAAAGTGAAAACAATTCAGCATCATATCAAGGTAGCCCAAAGTTTACAGAAGAGTTATGCAGATAACAGTTAATGATACATTGAGTTTCATGTTGGAGACATGGTATTTATATGCATATCTCCAAGGGAGAAGGTCAGGAGGTTCGGAAATAATGGAATGTTATGTCCTAGGTACATCGTCCCCTTTGATATTCTTGATCATGTTAGGGATGTGGCCTATCAACTAGCACTTCCACCTACCATGTCCAAAGTACATGATGTATTTCAAGTATCCCTCTTAAAGAAGTACATACCATACCCTTTTCATGTACTCTCTTCAGAGGTAGTACAACTAGAGGATGATCTTTCTTACAAGGAGAAACCAATGAAGATATTGTATTGTAGAGAAAAAGTTCTATGAAATAAGACAATGCCCCTAGTCAAGGTGTTGTGGAGAAACCAAAAGTTTGAAGAAGCAATTTGGGAATCAGAGGAAGTGACGAAGTAGAGTTACTCGCATTTGTTTTAGAGTGGGAAAATGAAATTTCAAGGGTGAAATTTCATACGGGTGGAAGATTGTAACTACCCAAACATTCATTAACGAATATTCTTCTTGATTTAATTATATGTCTTAATATGGTTATATGAAATGTGAACTTAATTGGTTTTATGTTTATGGATTTTAAAATACCATTATGAATTGTGACCGTTGCTAATATAGATGTTGAATAGTAATCACATGATTAGTATAAATATAGGGCTTTAACAAATTAAATTTACTTAGACAAAGGAAGTGATGGCCTCATCTAGTAGACTTGACCCTTACGAAGCCCATTTGTCGGAGCTCGGAAAGGAGGTTGCATCATTAGGCTTTTCTCTTGACCAAGTCCAAGCCAATCTTAAACATGTTAATCTTGAGCAGAACCGACTACTAGAGAAGTGGAAGTTAATAATGATTACCACCCGAGCGATATTATCTGAGCCACCCCAAGAGTCTATCACCATAAAACACCTTACCCATTGGTCTTATGCTGGTGTTATAAGGGGTTATGTAACAAGAAACTAGAACTATTACTTTGTACTTTATTTTTTGTATAAATATTATGCATTCATTTTATTATTGTTACTTTGTAAATAGTTTTTAAAGCAAAAATAGTATTTTTAGTTAATATTCAACTAAGAAATCTATTTCAATAAATTAATTGATTTTTTAAATAAATAATATTTTAATAAAATATTATTATAATTAAATTAATTTTTATTAAATATAACTGATCATATAATTTTATGAATGTAATTGTAATTTTTATTAAGGTTTGAATGTCGTTTTTGTCAAAACCCATGAATTTTTGGTAAATATCGGTGTTTTTTTAAAAGTAAAAATTCTTATATTTGTAAAACTATTTACATAAAATGAATATTATTTTTGGAATCATAACATTGATATTATCCAATGGTTAATGTTTCATCATTTTTTGAGACAGTCAAATTTTTGGGTAAAAATTAAATACAGTTTAAATATATAATATGTTTTATGACATCATGATGACCCAATAGTGATGTAATAAAATAATATAAACATTATATTTGGCCAATACATGTTTTATAAATAATATTATGTGATTTTATATTTGTTTTATTTATTTTACAAAGAATTAGTGGACCCTGCAAGACTTATAAAAAATTTGTCTTTTTAAATTGTTTTCCTTGAGAGTGTGACTCACCTCCACATAAGTAACGCTATTATTTTAAGATGTTCAGCCACTGGAGTTATAAAATATTTTTTTCCACTCCCCTTGAGAAATAAACATGGTAAAAAACCATGGTCTGGTTTGTGGTTTTGATTAGTTTAGTGTGAGGTGTCCCAAACCTAAATAATAAAGAATTTCCTCTCATTTACTATATAAACCCACACAAACTCCCGCTTCCTCTTAACTCAATGCCTTTGGACTTCGACCAACCCCTTCCATCCTCTTTCTAGAGGCCCCCCAATGTTCCCCATTCTCTCAATAAGCCTCTCTCAAGCCTCTCCCATTCCTTTGGGATCACACTTCCTGGTAAGGGATTTCTTCATTTCTCATTTTTGTCCAATTTTCTTGAAGTTGTTATTCCCTTTCGTTTACAATTAAAAATGTCGGGGTATAATTTATGACCTCCCCTATACTGTCCTATTTATGTTTGGATGATTGTATACCCCTTTATCCCTCATTAATTTCTCCCATGTACACTCGTTAACTTGCCGAAATTCCGTGAGATATTTCTCTCTCCTATTTTACATCCAAGTCATTATATTGTATTATGCATCTAAGTTCCATTATGTTTGTTGGGAAATATATATATATGACCCCATTACGATCCATTTAATTTACATATTATGAGGCGCTCTTTTTTATCTCATCAACCATTTTCATGAATCCTTATGTCACGTCGTTATGCTGCCAAAATTGCACCGCGTTTTTCCGAACCAAGATCATTATGTTGTGAATACCATAGACATGTATCTATCAAGATTATTCACATTTATGAAAATATATAATTTAATGGTACTTTCAAATATTTATTACACATTAATTAATCATGGAATAACTTATTATGTTGATTGATTCATGGTTATATGATAAATGTGGCACACTTATGCACGAAATGAAATGTTTAAGAAGGGTTTTCCCTGATAGCGCTCCAATGAATTGGGTAAAGTATAGTATCATGATAAATCATTTGAAATGATTATTGACTCATGATAATTAAGGTGAAATTAGGGTTTACTCATTCTTTCTGTGTAATGAGGGTTTACTCATGCTCTATGTCCAATGAGCCTTGGCTCATGCTAATTTTAGGTTACGTGTTGTTTCCACATTTCCATGTTATGATTATCATGCTTTATAATGACATTATGTTCATGTTTCTATTATGATCCATTGATATAAATATTGTCTAACTTTTATTGTATTCCTCATTTTATTCAATTTTTATCCCCTTATTGGGCTTTATAGCTCACCCGTTTATTATGCATGTCCTCAAGTTATCCCATGCAATGCCAAGTATGAGGGAATATAGGGGTCATGTAAAGGAATATTTAAATAAATATGATATATTTAATGTTTTAAGTTGTTATGTAATGATTATAATCCCCAAATACACTAGACCTGCCGATCTTCTTTGTCGTATCAAGTGAATTTTATGTAATAAATAATGTTTTTGAGCGTAATAAAGAATAGGGTTGTTATAGTTTGAATATATTGGGTCAAAATAATTAATATATAAAAAATGTTAATATATTTTAACGTTGGTAGATGCATCATTTCAGTTTTAATAGTTTTACCTATACATGGGAACTTTGTTGGAAAATCTGAGGCCATGCTAGATATCAGAATGCAATGTTACATAAGTGATTTTATTTTTAGGTATTATCTTTTTTATTATTTATCTTAAATTTGTACATTTTTTTCATGAGAGTTTTGGTGGAATTTTATGTATTTTGTCTTAGTCGCAGGTGGCACATGGTTAGAGGAAACCATACACCAACATAGAGTAAACCATGAAACTTCGACAGTGGAACTATCTAGGTGCACCCACAACTGTATGATCATGAAACCTTCGCTAGGAATATTTGTTTTATCATTACTCTTAGATGGAGAGGGCTGAAAGGTTCTTACATGGTTTAGAAAATAGTGTGGGATAACCATGGGACCTATATAATTTATTATAAATAAAAAAATTACTCTTTTTCCTCACTCATATTTGACCCTAAATCACCCCCAATCCAAGCCATAAAGGATTTTAATCCATTGGATGTTCACCCACACATTCTTAATCCCATTGAACACCACTCATTGGGTGGTTTTGGCCCTGGTTCTTTAAGAAAACATTAATTAAGTATTTCTCTCCTTGGTTCCTCCCTTCTAATAGGGTTCTTAATTCCCCTTTCTTGGGTTTTCCTTCTTCCAATGGGTCAGTTGACCTAATAAGGGCTTGATATTGAGTTTTTGGGAAAACATATTAATGTTTGTGGTGTGATATATCCTTTATATTCCCCCCATGAGGTGCGGATATGGTTTTTCACTGGATTAAGGAATTTTCCAAGCTTGAGTTAGGAGGTTCCATGATTTTACATTATTATACTAATTTAGTCTTATTTCTTGGTTCATACATGTGTTCTATGGATTATGTGTGAATTGTGAAATGTGTTTTAAAAGTGATTTGAATTATATTAAGGTTGTAAAATGGGTTTTTAAATGAATTTTATTGTGTCTCATGTGGGACTCCATGTTTTCCATTATAAATTTGCTCAATGATTTTTTTGAAAGATTATAAATATATTTTAAATTTTTTTAAGGAAATATGTGAATAAATTTGGTTTTCTAAAAAAATGGATTTTTTTTGTATGTGATATTTTTATTACGATTATTAAATGGGTCTGTAGAATAGTGAAAGTGATGTGAAGAATGATTAAAAATGGATTTGGTGTGTGTGTGGATTTGAAAGGCTTTTTTGATTATGGAAAATGGTGGTCTCCATGTGATTTTTTATTTTGGAATGAACATTATTGTGAAAATAAGGGATTTACATGTGTATATATGATTCGTGGCATGTGTATTTGAAAGAGGTGATTTATGTGACATATGAAAAGGAAATTGATCATAAAGGGAATCCTAGGTTTCTATGTGACAAAACTAGAGTTATTATTGTAGTTTATTTGGAAGGGATGTGGCTAAGTTTAATTTTGAAGGATTGATACTACAATACAAAATAAACATGTGATATGATATGAGACCACATGAACATGGCATTTTCCCATCTATAATGGATCATGAATGTGAACATAGTGGGGTTTAGATTAAATTTGGAAACAAGTAGACCTTGGTATGTGGTCCCCTCTAGTGGATCGTGCATGACAACACTGTGGGTTTGGGTTGGAGGAGTTCATCACCAAGGTATGAGGTTCCAAGATTCCCACTAGAGCTAGAGCCTATAAATATTTTTCGTGATCTGGTTCTCTCTTCTGGTCTGATGTTTTTGTGATGTGGGGATAACTATCAGTATGTGGTGGACCACTTATACATTTTATTTTAAAATCATGTTTCTTTTTAGAATTTTTTTCATAGAAATGATTTCCTTGAAATGTTTTATTTAAAAATGGTATCACATTCTTTATTAAAACATGCATTGTGATTTGTTTTCTAATTTTATAGCATGAAATCATTATTTTGTGTGTAATCTTACTAATCTTTGGATCACCCCTATATACACTCTTGTGTGTATGTAGAGTTTGTTATGAATGAACCAGGTAAAGAAAAGATGTTCTGTGGTGATGGTGGATCATATTTTTAGTGTCATACTTTTTTAAGTGTTAGTGGTGGTGGATTGAGGGAGAAGACCCTCTAATTGTATGGTGATTTTTGAGTTTTGGTTTAGCCATTTAACTTTCTATTATTGTATTTTGGTTTTGGTTAAAGTTGTAAAATGATGAATCTGAAAATTCTTGTATCCCTTTTTGGTCTTGGTGATCTATTATGCGATTTTGTCTTATCCTTTTTAGTTATTTGTTTTTAATTACATGGGCAAAATTGTTCCTATAATTGTGGTTTTGATACCCAGACACTAGTTTCATGATCTTGGTGGTTGAGAACTCCCTTTAAGACATTTATCGGGCTGGGTCGAGTGTCGGGTTGGATGGAACCACAACAAGGTTCCTGAAAAAATGGTAACAAGGGAGGGTTTTTCTCCTTATTTGGGTGAAGATATTCCAGAGAGTCTAGATATAATGAAGCTAGGATTCATTTGGTTTGAGGTTCTGGTTGTGAGTGTAGTGACTGTCCCATATATCTAATGATAGACCTTCATTTTCCATGGGATGTTGGGATTGAGATTGACTTATTTCTTTATTTGATACGTACAGGTTGTATACTATTCACAAACACTAGGAATATGTGAAGTGGTTTGGATTTTCATTGTGCTTGATATGTTTTTTTTATTTTTTAATGTGTTTGAAAATTTTAATTTATGTTGATATTTTCTCATAATAATGTATTTATGTATCTCTATATGGTTGTTGGATGATGTTTCAAGATGCCTCCATGGAGTCATCCATTGTAGCCAGGGGAAGAGGCCTAAAAGTTTTCTCTGTCACTAATTGATAAGAGACAAGTGGAAGACATCTTTTTTGGATGTCTATGATTTGGGTCCTGGAGTGGGCTCTGGTCTAGCTTAGTTTAGAGAAGTGGAACCAGGTTATGGAAATGAAAAAGTTCATAATTTCCTCAAGACCTATCCTCCTTCCATACAGGGTATCATAGATCCCCAAGAAGCTATGGAATTTATTGAGATGATCAATATAATTTTTGAGTTTCATGATACATTGGAGTCAGTCAGGTTAAAGTGTTCTGTCTTCATGTTGGAAGGTGCCGGTCTAATGTAGTGGGACTCATTAGTTCATTCTAGGATGCATGAGTATATGGTGTGGAAGGATTTCAGGGTTTTCTTCAATGGGTAGTATTTCCATGCGACCTTAGACCTCCCAATGTTCCAGACGTTTTTGGACCTTCACCAGGGAGACCAAATAATGATAGAGTATTCTAACCACATTTAATAATTGGTTTTGTTCATACCTGATTTAGTTTTTAATGAGTAGATGAAGGTCAAAAATTTGAGATGGAGTTGTGATTGGAGATCTAATTCCAAGTCATTTTGTTCAAATTACATATTTATGTTGAGGTGGTTGATCAGGATTATATGGTAGAGATTTTCCATAGAGAACTGTTTGATTTCTATGAATCAATGTCAGAAATAGTCTTGGGTAGTGGTGGATCATATGAGAAGAAGATGAAGTGAGATAAGAAATAGATGTAGGGAGGTGTTATTTCATGCCATCCTTCTCGACTGTCTTCATTTGTGGCATCCGATGCTAGATCTATTGTGATCAATCAATGTAAGAAGGTGGGACACATGAAATGAAAATGTTTATATCCCTTAAGAATCTTCCTTCTATATGTTCATATGGGGATCTTGAAATAATACTTCAATGTGGAAGATTTACATCAGAGTGGTGTAGGACCTGAAGCTTTCAAAGGGATTTAATTTTGGTCAAAACTGTCCAATATAGTGGGTTCTCAATTAGGAAGTTGGGGTATTATAAAATACCTTATTCTGCATAGAGTCAGCTTAGGGAAGATCTATAGGTCAACATTAATTCTCAGGGTTAGGCTGAGATGAATCATCATTATAATGTAGATCAAGTTCCATTTTAATCAGATTTAGGGCCTGAGAAAGTTCAATGTACCTTTCTTATTACATCATCATTAGTTGTTATTTTTTTTGACACTGGTGCCTCTATTTCTCTTTATTTATACACATATCATGAATGTGTTACTTTTTTTTAAAAGAGGCGATTACATGCGTAATGGAGTTAGTGACACCACTTTGTAGGAAGAGAGAAAAGGATTTTATTTATTCGTCTTTCCTGTTCATCGTGTCAAGGGTTGAGATGAACTAGAATTTCTATGTTTAGAAAATAGTCCCCTTTGACAATATCCTTAGTATGTATTTGATGGTTTTTTTCTAGGAACACATCAATTTCTATTAGTGGTGAGTATGTTTTGGAGTACCTGATGAATGTACCCTAGTTTTTCAAGTTGAATGGGATCCTTGACTGGTATGTGATGGACATCCACTTCCAGAATTGGGAAATATCATTTGTCATATCTATTCGCACATGTTGGAGGACTATGATAGTGATGAAGAAAGTGGATTTTTTCATGTGGTGGATGAGTTTTCAGAGGTGTTTCAAGATTATTTATTTGGTTTACCCACAGAGCAGGATGTGAAGTTCACCATTGACATGGCATAGGGAACACAACTAATATCTCTTCCTTCATACTGTATGGCCCCCACCAAGATGAGGGAATTAAATACATGACTGGATGATTTAAAATCCAAAGAAATTATTTTCCCCAGCATATCACTTTGGGACGCACTGGTTCAATTTATGAAAAAGTATAATGGATTTCTCTAGTTGAGTATTGATTAGTAGAAGACACAATTATTTTCAATATTGACCAAGTTCCATTTTCCCCATATTATTGATATTTTGGATCATATTAAGGGTAAAATGTGGTACTTCAAGATTTATTTTCATTTTGGGTATCAATATTCCAGATTTAGAGTGGTGAATGTTCTAAAAATAAACTTCTGAAGTAGGTATGACTATTTTGATTTTTTTTCATACCATTTAGGTTGACGAATTATCCATCGGTTTTTATAGTGCTCATGAATTAGGGTTTCCACCATAATCTTGATTCCTTTACCATGGTATTCATTGATGGAATATTGGTTTATTCTATTACCCCAAAGGTCTATGATTGGAATTTGAAGATTCGGTTGGTCACTCTTCCAGATCATCACATATATGAAACATTTCCAATGTGAACCTTCTGGATTGGGAGGTAAAGTTTCTTGTAATTTGACCTTGGAATTTGGGTTTTAGTGGACCCTGAGAAGATCAGTACAATGATTTCATGGGAATAACTGAATAATGATTTTAAAATCAAATGTTTTTTAGGCCTGGATGTTTATTACATGTAGTTTTTAGATATTCCTCTTGGATTTATTCATCCATGAATCTTCTTATTCCGGAAAAGATAAATCTCTAATAGAGACCATGGTGTCAAGTGTCCTTTAGGGAGATTAATAGAATGATAAATACAACACTTTTTCTAGTCGAATGGAATATGGAAAAGAGTAAATGATCTACTGGGATTCTTATAGTATGAATCTGGGGATTGTGATGATGTAGGATAAGAATGTGTTGGCATTTGGTTCGTTCCAACTATGACCACTTGAAAATAATTACCCAAACAATGAATTGGAATTATTACTAGTGAAGCATACCTTGAATTTGTTGAATCATTATCTTTATAGGGAGAGGATTGTGGTTTATTCGGATCATAAGAGTTTTTGGTGCATATTCATCTAGAAAGGTATGCAATTGAGGTAGTATCAATAGATTGAGTAAATTTTCGGGTTTGAGATTGAAATTTTATACACTCTAGGAAAAAGAAAAGTGGTTGTAGATTCCTTGAGAAGGAAAGTTCTAGTGAAAGAATTGGATGATCTGACGATGAGTATCCTTTGAGGGGTCTTTTTCCCAACTGTGTATCGGGAGAAATGAGAACAATTCTGAAGTGTTATTGGATTGTGTTGATATTATACCTTCCCTTTTGGAGTTGATTGGGAAATATGAGATGTGTGATTATTTGTGACATCATTCTATGATGTTTTCAAATGGTGGGGAGGTGCCTATTGAGTGGTTGTTGTCTCCAAGGGGAGTTTGGCTCTTCAAGAGTCACTTCGTGGTGCCGTTATAATTATAGAAGGTGGTGAGGTAGGATATCCTCTAGTTTTAGAGGCATGTTATCCATGGTACCAACAAGATGTTTTTTGATGTGAGACATTATTTATACTGGTTAGGTATGAAGCGAGACATAGACAACTTCATGTTGATGTTTTATATGCGTTAGTAGGTTAAAGTAGTGCACTAGAGGCCCTCCAATTTTATTTTGTCTTAACCATTCCTATATGGAAGCTGGACACGAACACCATGAATTTTATTATTGTATTACTTCGTACACCCTAGGATAGAATGCTATGTGGTTAGTGATTGATCATCTGACAAAAAAATCCCAATTTATTCAACTAGGGTATCATCAAGAGTAGAAAAGTTGGGATATTTTTGTATTCTAGAGATTTTGTTGGTCCATGGTGTTCCATCAGTGATTATTTTAGATTGAGACCCTGGTTTTACCTTACAATGTTTGGAAGGATTGAAAAATGTTGGTGGAGATTCAGTTTAATTTGAGTATAGAATACCACCATCAGACATATGTTAAGATTGTGTGGGTGAATCATATATTCGAAGAAAAACATTGGAAATGTGTGTTGGTTTTTATAGGCTCATGCGTTAACCATTTTGGAATGTCTGTGTTTTCCAATAATAATAGTTAAAAATAATCCATTATAATTTATAAATTTAATGAAATTTATGTCTAGCCATGTAAGACTTCTTTGTGTTGTGTGGTGATAAGTGAGTCCTCATTTTTTTGGTCGTGCCTTGTACAAGAAATGTTCGATAAAGTCAAGTTGAGAAGGTAGAATTTGTTCATAGTGAGGTGTCTCGATAAGTCTTAAGTCAATCCGAGGTTCCATTTTTTGGACATATATATGGGGGAACAAGTGTTCTTAAATGGGTCACCTCATTTCGATCTCCATAATTTGTGTAAGAAAGGGAAGATAACACCGAGGTATGTCAAACATTTTGAGATCACTGATATATTTGTTAAGGTGGAATAATGGTGAGATTTTCATTCTCAGTTGACATCAATTCATGATTTTTGAAATTTCTCTTAGCAGAAAAGTATATTCTGGTTCCTTCTAATATGATTAATTGGGATGAGTTGCAGTTAGAGCTTGATTTGTTGGTATTTGAGTGGACAGTTCATACTGTGGATTCTCAAGAGAAATTATTTCTTGGGAAGCCCATACCATTGGTTCGAGTTATTTGAAAACATAGAATTAATGTGCAGGAGACATGGGAATAGAAGTCTTGGTTGAGGAGGAATTTATTTTTCATATATTAGGATTTGAAGTCAGTTTTCAAGGGTGAAAAGTTTTCATCAAGGGGGGGGGGATTTTTAAATCTGTGATTTCTTTTTATGGTGTTCTATTATTTTTTTAGGATCTTATAGAGTGATGTGGTGTTTTTGGCCATAGTATTAGGTGGTGCACTGTGGCGCAAGGATAGGGGAAACCATTCAACCTAGACAATGTGTAGGGGCCCAAATCTTGACGTACATAGACATTACATTACTTGTGCGGAATACTTAATACATAACAAAAACAGACACCAAAGATCCGTAATAGTTTAGTGTCTTTGGAAACTCGAAACGTAATATTCTAATCATGGTGAAAGATCTTCAACATCTCCCTTAAAGATCTTCCCCTTTTTGTTTTCTTACCTAAAACCTTTCTGTAAATCCTGGGGAAAGGAAAACATATAAAGGGTGATCTCAATTTCTCAGTAAGGGTAAGCATGGATAAAATAAATCAATTCATATTCATTTGAACTTAAAAACATGAACATAATGTTTAAACATAAAAATATTGAGCAATGAAATAAAACATGGAAGTACGTAAGTCATAGATCATAACGGAACATCAATCATGATAAACTAGCATGGGAATAAAACATGTAATTGTGGAAACCATTTAGCACTTGTTATGATTTCCATAGTAGCCAAGGCATTTCTTCCAAGACCGTCTTAGTGGACAAAGTCCATTTCTAAATCGAGTTCACTCCTCGTTTCAGTCCTGTAACACTGAAGCAGATTAACTTACTATTCCAGCCATGTCTATCTCATGAGATATAAATCTTTACCCAATACATTGGAGGGATATATAGGTCCCACCCATCTCATATTGAAATCATTTTTACTTGTTCCACAAAATAAACATAAAACATTCATCATAACCCAAAGAATAAAATGGGTTTCATAAACAACATCCCATCATCACATAATCCATATAAAATAGATGGATATCATTTCATCATAATAAAAGTGAAACCATGTAAATCATAGAGACATTATACTTGAAACATACACATATGAAATAATGTCATCTTAGATGGAAAATGGTTTTGATAAAAAACTTGAAATGAATTCTTGAGGAAAATATCCTTTCTTCTTCAAAATCAATTTCTTTTCACAAAACGTCATGCAATTTTAAAAGAAAAATATTTTGTTTAAAATAGTCATGAAATCTTTTGGAGGAAGCCTCATGAAAATAAGGCTTTATAAAACCATAAAAATCCTTTCATGCAGTATAAGTTAAAAAAACATTCTTCTCGTACTTTTGTCAGAAAATTCAAAAAGTACATCATAACGTAAACAAAAGAAATATTCCTTACATACCATGTAGTAAAAGACAACATGGGTAAAAGGGACATTAAACATACATAAAAACACTTTTAGAAAACATGGATTTGGATGATAACAATAACCCCTGCAAATACTTACGAATAAACAATCTCGGATAAGAACGAGATTGGAAAGGTTATCCCTCAACTTAGGTCCGATATGCTTCGTACGTATCCGAAACTCCTGTATAATGATTTAAATAATTTCATTGACTTATTAAAGAATCATATTCATTGTTATGATATCATATATGGTTCACTTATGACTTTATATTACCAGTTCTTATGCAAGTTCCATGTTAAAGAAGTGTTTTGGGTAAAATCATTTTATTTATCGTACATGTTTGGAATTATTGTTCTTTATATTATTACTTATATCCTGATTTAATTAATTTCATAATGTAAAAATTTATTTATATGTAATATATATTCAGCGTATACATATATATATGATAGATCGATAAATGGAATGAAATACACCGTTCATGGAGACGGTAGGCCGTCCGTACGCATGAACGCTGTTTTCGTTTCCTTATTAAATTGAATGGAATTAAGTGGATGAAATACATATATATATACATAAATCCAGTATCATTATTATGTCATATATTTCATGATTACTTATTATATATACTTTATAATCATTCATGAATGGTTAACATGGAGAATGAATCTCATCACGCCATGGAGACGGTAGTCCGTAGGTACGCACGAGCGATGATATCATTCCCATGATCGTGGAATTTTATTTAAGTGTATGTATAATATTTCAGAATCAATATCACTTTACAATAATCTTATATAGTTATTTATATACACCATTATACCCATCCAAGTATGGTGGTGGTCGAAAACAGATTACACCACGGCGTGGAGACGGTATTCTGTACGTACGCACGCACGGTGATTTCGTTTTCCGTAGGATGGATAGAAGGTGAAATAGGGTTGTTTCATATTTATAATAACATATCAGTATATAAGTAATACTGATGATATTACTTTATAATGAGACAAATAAAGAAGAAGAAGTAGAAGAAGAAAGAATCTTTAGAGAATCGGAAGAAGAGATTACCTCTTCTTTGACGCACCTCCTTTAAGACTTCTCTTAAGGAAGTAGAGTTGGTATTTTGAGAAGACCAGAACCTCCATAATGTTTCTACGGAAGTGGGGAAAAAATGGGCAGGGGTTGGCCGAGATTCAAGGATAAAAAGGGTTTGAGGAGGAGAGGGAGGAAGTTCCCTTTTATAAGGGAGGAGAGGGGCACCTTAAGAAAACATAAAATATTATTTTATTATAAATTCATATTCGGTTTTTTAATAGCTCCATATTGATTTATTTCTAATATAAGGTGAGGATGGGTAGAAATACTCTCAACCGATATATTTTAGGCAGGTTTGGGTCATTATATTGACCTTATCTTTTAGTTTTAACTCTTAGTTAATTAGATTGACATTTACCATGTCGCTTTGTATTTTTATATTATATAATTAATAAACTTACCATATACATCCAATAGACTCCAAAGTGGTCCATTAATGATACAAATATCATGATATAAGTATCTTTGCAGAACCTTAGATTTTTAGAAATATAATAACAATTAATAATATAATATTTGTTTTAAGAACTATTTTACGTCAATTTTGACACTATTTGGTAATTGTTTTTTTTTGAAAATCATATCAGCTTTATTAGTTATAAAAAAGTTAATTAAATCAATACTACCATGTCATATTAACCTATAAAAGTATTGGAATTCATAAAAAGTCTCAAATTACATTTATTTGGGTATTTATAACATCAATTATGTTAATATTCCAATAATAAGATTATTACTGCATCATCATTGTGTCACAAATGAATTAAATTATTTAATGTCTAAAAATTATAAATAAAATACCATTATGTTTGAAATCTTCTTATCCTTCTAATGAATATTTATAGTCGCATTTATCTTACTTATAAACCTATATTAAAAATGTTTCGGTTATTAAACATTGATTTTAACCATTTTAAACCTTCTTTAAATAAATTAATAATAAATGTCCTAATCTAATTCAAGTGGGTCTAAATGGTTATATTTTATTCCTAAGGTTGTTTTTGGTCGAATTAAACTTATCCAATAGAATTAGGACATGTGTTAGAGTAATTATAATATCATTTTTACACTTAATTACCATATTTATTTTTAACCGTGCTAAATAAAAGTAAAAAGTTACTATTCACCAAAAAATATTTTCATCCCATTGAACCACATTTTAGTCCTTGATATTAACTGTGTCTCTTGTATTTTTGAAATTCAATTCACAGAAGTGGTAAAATTTCATTTAAATGAAAAATTCAGTTTTTTTACTACCACTAAGTGGTTTCACTATTCATCGAAAATTGACGTTTTTCAGAAAAATACCAAAAATTCAGCCTAAGCATTATTTGATATTCTGAATTAAAAATTGATATCTATTTTGGCAAATTCAAAACATATAAGTGTAATTAATTAATTTTAAAATTAATTCCCGTTATCAAAACAAATAACGTGTTTTTAAGAAACAATAACTATCAAAAGATTAATACTTGTTTACATCCAATTTCAAAGTGAAATTAATTACAATTAACAACATTGGATTAAATGGTAAAAATATATTATAATTACACCTTAAAACCAATTAAAAATATAATCTAACCATATAAATTATTGTGATGAAAAAAGTTGTTTTTAATTAAAATATAGCGTGTTTTTACTATTCATCAAAATATGAAAGTTATCAGAATAATATAAAACATTTATCCAAATTAAATTTTTATATCATGATTCCAATGAAGAATTTTATTTTTTCAAATTGAACTTATAAAAATTTCAAAAACTAGATTTAATGTGGGTGCGCCATCAAAAGGCGGCAAAACTGCATTTTTTAAAAAATACTTATTTTACCCGAAAAATTTATTTTGTTCTCATACCATGTTCTAGAAAATATGTAAGATGAATAATAATGTTATAAAATTAAAAATGTAGTTAATACTATTCAATACGGCTAGTCTATAATAATATTATAACAATACATCGTTGTTTAGTGAAACCCGGTATTGCGTACTACACACGCTATCGAGGAAGGTCGTGATTGCGTGTAATGCAAGCCAAGTCAGGGTTGCATGTTGTGAAAGAATATTTTGTTGTTTCATATAACATAATCCAAACATATTTCATTTATACGTTGAATAAATATATATATACTCAATGTTTTGTAGAATGACTACTATCAAACGAACTTGAAATTGTGTGTAACACAGTCCAAGAATAGTGTTGTGTATACTGCAAGATAATACGTTGTTGAGTATAGCACAAGATAATCTTGGTGAAGAATAAAACACATGACATTAGATAAATTAAAAATAATACTTATCATAAAATCTCAGGTTGTTACACAATGGCACTATTTAGGCCACAAAACTAGCGGCATTGGTGTGTAACCTCCCCTAGGAAACCGTGTGGCCTCATTCCCCTTGGACAAAGTGGGATGCACAGTTGCTGGATGTATTGGAGCACAAACTAAGTTAACCATGTGACCAGTGTATGTGATTAAAAAATTTTATTTACCTATTTATATTTATCCCTAAATCAACACCAGTACGATCCATTTGATATTGGCATCCCTAGGAGCTTCCTCCACTCATTCTTGGACCCCTTGACTTCTATAAATCAATAGGTAAGTCTTACTCTTCTTGGATTCTTTTCAATTATATGATTATTATTTTCGATTTCTTGGTTTCCTCTTTTATTTGGTGATTTTTTTACATAATAAGGGTTTTATCTTGAGTTATTGGGTAACAATATCAATGTTTGTAGTTTGATATTGCCTTCATAGGGTCCCCTTGAGGTGTCAATATTATTTTTCACTAGATTATAGATGTTTCTAAGCATGAAAAATGTGGTTCCATGATTTTAAATAATTATATGAATTTTGTGTGCTTTATGGGTTAATAAATATGTTATATAGATTATGTGTGTGGTGAAAAAAGCATTTTCAAAGTGATTTGAATTGCTTATGGGTTGGAAACAGGATTTTTAAAATAATTTGATTAGGTTTCATATGTTCCTCTTTATTGTGCCTAATAAATGTGTTCAATGGAGTGTGTGGAAGGTTCAATATATTCTTTAAAAGGGTTTGGAGGTACATATGTGATGAAAGTTGGTTTTCTAAATGAAATGGGTTTTTTGACATGTGAGCTTCTTTTTTGTGTTTCTTAAATGTGTGAAATGAATTATTTAGATGATTTTAAACATGTTTTAAAATGGATTTGTTGTTCTTATTTTTTTAAAGGGTTTTTATTATAGAAAATGGTGGTTTCCATGCGAGCTTTGATTTTGGGAGGATCGTGCAACTGAAAGAAACGAATTTTCTTGTTTTTTCATGATTCTTTGAATTTGTATGTGAATGAGATTATTTATATGACATGTGAATAGAAAATTGAGAATAAATGGATTCTTTGGTATCTATGTGAAAATACTTGAACCAATACACAAGTTGATTCGGTAGGGATGAGGCTCGTTTTCCTCAAAGAGAATTGATTCTACAACACTAAATAAACTTGTGATATAATCATGTACCACTAGACCTTGGTATTTATTCCCCTCTAGTGGCTCATTCATGAGGATACTATGGGTTTGGGATTATATTTGGAAACCACTGGTCCTTGTGAGATGTTTTACTCGAGGGTTCCATTCATGAAGATGTTGTGAGTTTTTGTTAAATAAACATATCACTGTGGTAAGAGGTTCCTAGGGTCCCAATAGAGATTTAAACTATGATGATTTCCCCTAACTTTGTTCTCTCTTGTGGTGTGATTTCCTTGTGATGTGGTGTTAATAGTTGGCATATAGTGGACCTTATGTAAATTTTGTTTTTCAAAGAAATTTTCTTCAGAAAATGTTTTTCTTATATTTTTTTCCCTTGAAATTTTCTAATGAAAAATGTTTTGATGTTATTTCTTAAAAACTTCATTGTGATTTGTATTGTAATGTTATATCATAGAATCTTTCATTTGGGTGGTGTCCAACTAGGATTTGGATCACAGCCTTCATACACCATTGGATATATATATATATTTTTTTTGGTTTGACCTAGGTAAAGGAAATATGTTCCATCGTGATGAAGGATCTAGTTACTGTTGTTATACTCATTATAGGTGTTTTTGGTGGAGGCTTGATGGTAATGACCCTCTCATTGGATAGATATTTTTGAGATGTGATTTATTATTTTCCCATTTCCATTTTAGAATCTTGGTTTGGGTTAAATTTTTAAAATTTTGAGTCTTAAAGTGGTTGTGTCTTTTTTGGTCTTGTTGACATGTTATATAATGTTGTCTTATCCTTATTGGAAATTCGTTGTCAATTAAATGGGTTTTATTGTTCCCAATAGTATATTGCTAATACTCAAGAACTAGTTTTCATCCTATGGCGATTAAGAAATCCATTAGGTCTATGTCTCCAATCAGGCTAGGTTTTAGGTTGGATGAAACCCCGACATGGATCATGACATGCATGGTTTACCCTAGACCTAACATAAATTTGGTCAACATGAGTTTTTTTGTGTGATCTGATCATTCACAAGTACGTTTAAATATATAAATAAATAAATTATATATTTTTGTTAAAATTCGTAACATAATATTATCTCTGAAAATACCCTATTATGGGAAATATCCATCGTTATCCACATAACCCTAAGATATTAGTGAGGGGGAAGGATTCATTATTTATTGGATTATCAATATTAGAGAACATTGAATATTAGATCAAGGTGAATTGAGTGGTAGGAATCAAATATAACTAGTCTAATTCATCATTGGTGAACACACTCTTAACTAATTATTGACCCTTAATTTAGGAAATTCTCATTATTTTTATTTTACTTCCTTTATATTTGATAAGAATGTATTTATATATATATATTTTATTTATCTATGATTATCTCCGTTCATATTATTAAACTAGGTAAACTGGACTGTTGAATCCAATTTATTTTATTGTTCCATGATTAATATCATACTTTCATCATGTAATAATCATTGGTCATGAATACATCAGACAATAATGGGTTTTTGATAGATATAAAGATATATGATTTTATGATAGATCTAAATATGATGTGGGATGTGGGTGATAGATCCATGGATTTGGGATCAGGAGCTATGAAATTAGGAGACTAGATGCACTACAAATTCACCCAACATATCCATTTTTTTATTTCTATCCCTTAATGGACATAGATTGATGTTAGATGATGACATAGTCAATTTAGAGTGGTTAAACACTGATATTTTTGGAAATGATGTAGTATTTGAGATCTATGTAAAGAAGCATAGGTTAATACATGTTTGCCAACTATACACCGTGTAGTGCAGAAGAACACATGGCATGTAGTACAATTTCTGTAGAGGTGAGGGTTATCAACCTAGTTAAAGATCACATTACATGTTACCAATCCTATACATAATATGAAACTACCTTAGTAGAATAGATGTGTTCTAGGTGTAGACGCCTTAGGATTCTAGGTGGTCAGATACATCACATCACATTTGGGACACACTGTGTGGTTGATAATGGCTAGTTGAGCCTTGTTCAAGGTGTACATGCCATGTAACTTGGGTAAATAAAAATTTCATGTGCCAATTTGGACACATCATGTAGTGTAACATTACAAATAAATCCATGTTAAAGAGGGAAAACAACTTGGAAATTAGGATTTTTCAGATTCCATGTGACCCTACGTACACACTATATACTTCTTCTAGAAGATTCATCATTCAATATCCCTATCCTTAGATAACAAATTATGGATCATAAATATCATATCCTATGTATTTTTTCATTTATAACATGATCGGAACCCCAATAGTATCATTTGGGATATGGTGTGTTGTTTCATGAGAAAGAAACCTTTTTAAAAAAATGCTTTAATGAAGAAAGTGATTAGGTAGGACCATCAGAGAGATAACAATGTTAGAAACCCCCTTATCATAGTAATTCATGTGTCTCCCGTGCTTTTTACTCAAAATGAGTAGTAACCCCTTCTCCCACCAAGTTACTTGTCCTACATATACTAATTTTCCCTATATCAAACTAAGGAAGGAGTCCTCTATCCACTAAATGAATCCCCCTATCACACTAGGGAGTGAGTCTATTAGAAACTGAGTGGTACACCCAATCAGAATTTGGAGTGGGTCCTATACTGGAGATTTCACCCTGAGGACGTGGAGGTGTGGTGAGGTGAGGGTCCTCCACATGGATTTCATGGACATACACGTGAGATGACGAGAAAGAAATATGGACCTTCAAAGATTCATGTAGACTCATCATCCTTTCCAAGTCTATAATGATAGATATTCCCTTTAACTATCATATGAGCTTCGTTATAAGAATATATCTTTGTGTTTTTTCCTTTTTATGGGTTGAGATGACCTCTTTTATGCTGTTATATTTCTCAATTTTGTGGTTTTCATGGATTCTTATTGGATATATATATACTCAACAATGCATGAGATTTTTAGTATGTTTCATGTCCTGTTTAGATGAAAGGTAGATTGGTTGTGACTTCGGTGAATCAAAGTGGTACTTTTTTTCATTGATCTTGTACGGTGGTTAGACATGGAAAGAATGAGTCGGGCTCTCTTAATTTTTCATTTATCATAGATTTTCTTATGTTGGTACTTCAATTCTATTGGAAATTTATTTTTTCCATTACACATGGAATTATATTGTCATACTGTGATGTATTCCTAAGAATATATTGCATGAATGGTTATACTCTTTATGTTAAAGTATTCTGTTTTCTTCTAAACCATTTTATATAGATGGTTGGATACATATATACATATAATTTATGAAAATGACTCCCAATTAAGTTATTAATTATCAGGGGTTATCTCAAGACCTTCAAAATTTGGAGAAGGATTGAGGTGGTCCCACTCTGCCTTCTTCCATCATGGTGGAAAAAATGGGGGGATTCATGATAGATCTATATCAGAGAAGGTCATCCTGAAGTCAGTTGTAGGTAACTATTGGTATATGTATCATATAATAATGGGTCTCCTGAGTAACCATATTTCATCATATCCTAATATATATTATCATCTAACCATGGTACATCTTGATCACTTTTAGGATTCCTCCATGAAGAAATCAAATAAGGATACTGATATAAGATCATGAAAACAATCTATTGAGTGATGTGGACTTCATTCCGGGTTCAACTGATGTGGTGTTTCCTCTATATGGATATGGAGTATATCTCTTTGTTTTTAAGAAGAAGATATCATTAGCAAGGAATGTTAATGATGATGCACACTGGCTTATCATGCTACCATAGTTCCATCATTAGATACTACTGATGTTTTGTGTTGATCCAGATCTTTGGGAAGAGGAGGATGGGCTTTATTCGATGATTTAAGTCATCAAACTAGTTTTTATCCCAACCTAATTAGAGTTTTTCACTTGTAGAAAATATTTTCCTTGTATAAGTAGAGATATAGTAGATTTTGATGGAGTTGACCTACGATGGGATAGTTCTCCCATTATCATACTTCAAGAATCTATTTATAATTAGAAATATCCTTAAAACATGATATTTGATCATATTTATAATCTTTTTGTGATACAACATAGTGATATGATAGTTTATGAATATTCCACAAGGTTCACTGACATCAAACATTAATCCCCAGACATTGTGAGAGATGGATTCTTCTAGGATTCAATGTTCAAGAAGGGTCTTTGTAATGAAATTCATGCTAGTGTAGTCTTTATATGGATATCAAAATATGTTGAATTACTATAGAAGACACTAGTTTTAGATAGTATAATAGAACATGGGAACATAGTGGCTAGAGAAATTGGTGGACTTCATAGGGATGAGTTTCCTATTGTAGTTAGAAGGAAACATTTTTCATGGACTCAATGTCAGAGACCTTCCCATGTAATGACTTAGGAACATGGATCTACAACCTAGGGTTTTTAAAGAGGATTCAGTCAACTAGGAAAGGGATGGTTCTTTGATTGTGACTATATTGGTCACGTGTCACGTGGTATGATAACCTAATTTGTTGAGGAGTGAAGTATTTAAGTGGATAGACTACCAAATAGAGGAATCACCATGATTAGAGACATTGTAGTCTCGGCATGGGAAGATCACAAGGGGAGGTACAGGTAGAGGAGAAGGTGAAGCTATAAATTGATGATCTTCTGGTGTGGATTGATGCTACCAATTACTCCCACCACCACTGGTAGGTATCCCATGATTAGATCAAAGATTCAGTGGTTAGGGATGCATTCAGTTTCATGATATAGAAGACTTTGACCAAGCTGTACATGAGACTATTCGAGGTATGAAATGTGTCTTTTATACTCTTTACCCTATATTAGTAGACATTCATTGAAGTTATTTATTCATTACCTTATCTCTTTTGTGAGATATGTATCTTCCAATTGATAATTTATCCCATCAGTTATGGCTAGAGGTTACCATAATATTCGATTCATTGATATGATATATCTTATAGTTCTGTGAGTTAGTGCTTGATTGAGAGAGTTTCTCGTGTGACCACTGTGTCATCAAGATGAAACCCTATGATGTCATCATGGGTATAGACTAGATTTCTATTTTGTGGGACCAATTTGACTATCATAATATATGAGTTACATTTCATTGGATAGTTGGGATGAGATTATTATTAACGTGTGCGAAAGATATCATGGATAAGAGAATGAGACTTTTGTACATGATGTTTTAACCCATCACCCATTAGTTTGCGAGATTATCCCTCTGTGTAGTTGGAAATCCAAAAATATGGACTCTATTGAAAGTAGATTAATATCTATATTTCTTACCCAGAGATGTTTCTACAATACCTCAATGGTAGAAGATAGATTTCTGTCCGTGGGACCACATTGATATATTCTATGACATTTTAGATGGACACTATCTTGAGCCAGGATCTAAAGATGTAGTTTGAGAACCTTCAAGATAAGTGTTTTATCATACCCAGTGTCTACCCCATTGTTTCTCTAGTATTATTAGTGAAAAATACATATGATAGGATGATGATTTTTGTTAATTATCATTTGTCATACCATTAGACAATAGGAAAAAAGTACCGCTTTGCAAGGATAGATGACATCTTTGACCAATTGTGAGGAATACATTAGTTTCGGAAGTTCAATCCCAGGTATAGATACCGCTAGTTTAGGGATAGTGAGGGTGATATTCTGATGATTTAATTCTTATGTTTCTATAGACACTCTGAGTTACTAGTGATTCCTCTTGGTGTGAAAAATATATCAACTATGTTCATGGATTATATAAACTAGATATTCCATCCATACATGGATTAACATTTTCTAGGCTTCATTAAAGAAATAGTCTTTTAATGTACATTATAGGTGCATCATGACTGTCATATATAGATGGTCTTAGATTTACTCTAGATGAACCATCATTATGGTAATCTCTTGATGTGCCATTTTAGATCGACAAGGATCACCTTCTAGAGAATATGACCACTGCACATAGTTTAGCTATAGACTTTGTGATGTTCGATGAAATGATTTCCTATGATCCTCCCAAGAGTGTGTTGTAGGTTCAATGTTTCCTTGTAATATTAGTGTACTACAGGAGGTTTGTAGAATACTTGTCAAGGATTGTATCCCCTTTGACCACCCTAACATGGTATGGGAAGCTATTTATCTAGAATTAGAATTTTCATTGATCCTTTGAAGAGATGAGGTTGAGGTTGACCAATACTCGTATGTGAAGACTAATGGAAGAAGGTATGAAGTACATAGTGTTTGGAGAACCCTTTAGATATTGGGTTAGTTACATGTTGATGTAAAGTTTGGAAGTGATCAAATATGGGTTGAGGTAGTGGAGAGCCCGTGGGAAAAACTATGAGACCCATGAAATAGTGTTAGTAGTGTTAGTATTGTCTCTGATGATGTTAAGGAATTATATTTTGTCAAATCATTTTTTTGTTTACTCGTTCCATATTAGTCTTAGGTATTTTTTAATTCAGATATATTTTAACCTAAGAAAGAGTAATTGGTTGGAGTTCCTAAAATAAGAATGATTATATGATTGTATATGCTCCTGGGAAGAGAAATGTGGTGGTATATTCCCTTGGAATGAAGTTATATAGTCACATGGTTGAGTGGTAATCGGAGTAGTTCACATCAGTATAGCTGACCATGGTGGAAAAGAGGGTTGTCATTTCTCTTCATTTAATAGTAGAGAATTTTCCTCTTCAATGTGTGATAGAGTCACAGTTGGGATATATTGACTATCCAATTCTATGTGACAGATTTCCTCAAGAGACTCTCCCGATATATTTTTCGATGGGGGGAAGCATGTCATCCTTTATTAAGGATGGATGGTGGTTCCATACATACTTCATGAGGTGGTGATGATGGAGTTTCAAACATCCTCTTTGTTTTACACCTTGGTGTGGAAAATATTTATAATGACCGCCATCTATAATTTAGTTTGGATGAAATGAGGAAGATTATTTTTGAGTTCAACTCTCATTGTCTCACATGTTAGTAGTTGATGGAAGAGTATTAGGTTATAGTATGTTTGAAACAACCTCTTGAGATCCTAGAATGGGAATAGTATAACATACCCATTGAAATTTTGATTGGGAGTCCATGGGATGTGAGAGGACATGATTCTATCTGAGTGATTGTTTACCGATATTCCATGTAATCTCACTTTCTGTCCATTAGAGAGTAGACCATAGGTGAGATTCTGGTGTAGTTGTACATAGGAGAGATAATAGAACATCATGGGGTAATCTTAATGAATTTCACTGACCATAATTCCTAGTTTAGGTCACAGTTGTGAAGAGGATTTTAGAAAGCCTTTAGTACCTAATTAAGGACAATTATTGTGTTTCACCCCAAGAAATGTTTGTAGACTAAAAATATGATCATTGTTTTGATGATATAATGAAATATTGCATGTTGGACTTAGCCCAGAGCTTGGAGGATTATAATACATTAGTATAATTTTCATATAATAATAACAACTACTAAAATTTTATCATTTCTGTTTTCTAGGATTTGGATAAGAGACACTGTAATTTAGCCATGTGATATAATGATATTGAAGATATATCACTTTTGGGGAAAGATATGGTTTAGGTTCTAATGGGGAAACTGTAGGTGATCCATGAGTGTATGAGGAAAACCCATAATAGACATAAATATAACATAGAATAATGTCATTGGACTTCGGTGTCCAAGCTAGGAAACCATGTTTTTCTTGAGTCTCTGCATGATGTGGACTGGAGTGTATTGTTCAAGGAAGTAAGCTATCATTGAGGTTCATCATGTAGCTAAAGATCTTATAGAGGGTTGGGGAGGTTTCATACTACTTGGATATACCCCCATAGAAATATTGAGTTCATGAAATCTTCTATGTGTAGCAGCTTAGTAGATACATTCATGGCCACATGCACGATATTGATTATGAAGAGCTGAACAACGAGGAAGGAGCCTCCTTTTTTGAGTTCACTATGGAAATTGATGATTGGGAAGTGAGTATCCTTCATGGATTAAATATTCACTTGTTTTTTTGAGATTTGGTAGTACGTGAACACATAGGAGAGATCTTGTTAGCATGGGAGTTATATCCAGACTCATTAGCCCCACCTTCTTATGTAGATTGACATTTTCAAGGTAAAGAGACTTGAGGGAGGGGAGAATGTAAAGACTCTAGTTTTTATGTATGATTATTTTTAATGTTTATATATATATATATCTAGAGAATTACTTAGAGTCAACAAGGAATTTGGGTGTCTCAAGACCACAGAATTAATATATTAAAAAAATTAAAATATTTTAATTCACACACATGTTTCGTTTCGGTTTTAATGGTTTTACATTTTTATAGGACCTAATATAGAAAATCCAAGAGCACGATTGATTCTAAAATGTGGGTTTTACCCTATGCATAATAAAAGGTTGGTCTATTTCAAACATCATGAGGGAGGTGACCCTTTTGAGTGCATTTAATAAAATAAATAAAAAAAATTATTAATATATACTAAATGATGTAACCTATTTCTACATCTTTAAATACATTGTTATAGAACATCTTTAGTATAAGCTATATAACCTTAGAATGTTATATAGGATGAGTAAATCATTCATCATTGTTGGATCAGGATCAAAGAACATAGATGATCAGATTAAGGTGAATCGACAGGCAAGTAAGGAACATAATTGGTCTTCTTCATCACTAGTGAAGGAACTATTCACCACTGATCAAACATTAAATGAGTTAGGATGATTATTTTTAATTTCCAAAATTTCAATATGATAATAATATATTTAAATATATACTTTTATTGATCTGTGATTAAGTAATTTTTCATGAGAATAAATGGTAAACTGAACTATTGAATCCAATTTTTTCTGCCATGCTTCACCTATAATTTTTTCATTTATTATTTTGATCCATGATTGCACATACCAATGATGGATTTACATTGTTCTTGTTCTTCCATCCCCCATTTATTTCATTCTTCACCGTTATCCCATGGGGTCATAGTTCAAGATTTCCAATGTGGGTTTGAGCATGATCAAGCCAATAGATTCATGGAAATTGAGAGAATGATGGAGGGATTGATGGTATTTGGACAGATATATATTCTATATGAAATGTGGGTGATTGATTAATGGTTTTAGGATCTAGAATGGTAATGTGAGGCAATGAGGGGAACTAAAACTTCTTAAACTGGACCTGATTTTGAATTTCAAGCCATAGAAGGTTGAAGATAAATGTTTAGTGATAACCCCATATATTTATGGTGGTAAAACTCCACGTTTTGTGGTAGTGATAGAAGAGTTCAGTTTTTTATGATGGAACACATTTCTCAGAAAATTTACTGATTACATTCTATGTATGGCAGATGAAAACATTCCATGTACATAGGTTTATGTAGTAACTAGGGGTTTTAGATGTGTTAGAATCACACACCATATCCCCATACAAAGACACTATGTGACCGTACATGGGTAACACATCCATGTTCTAGTTCTACGCACCCCAAAACCCTCGGTTGTTAGACATGTTATGTCACATTAGGGAAACTCTACATATACTTGCATGAACATCTAAGTTTTGCGACCATGTGGACACACTGTGTTGTGTGACATGGCTTCACAAGACATTTCTAGTAGAGAAAACACCCAGGAGACAAGGTTTGGTCAGATACCTTTTGAACCCATGTACACATTGTGTACTAGTCCCAAGATGTTCAACCATTACTTTTTTTTATAACTCATATATTGGCACAAAAGTATCATATATTGCGTATTATTATTTGAAGAACATGATCAGAGCCTTCGTAGTGGATTCTGAGATATGATATGAGGTGTTGAGAGTTTTTTTCTTCTTTAGGAAAAACTTAATTAATAATAGTGACTGAAAATGATCATCATAGAGATACAATGGTTGGAAACTGACATACAATACTAGGTTATTTGTCCCCATACTCTCTACTTAGAATGAGTGGTACCCCCTATCATACCATGGTCTGAGTCCTCTATCTACTAAGTGGAACACCTATCTCACAAGGTAGTTGGCCCTCTATCTACTAAGTAGAACCCCAATATAAATATGGTTCAATTCCAGTATTGGATATTGCACCCCCTTGGGTAGTGGAGTAATTGAACAGTATATTTACTCCACATGGGTTTTTTTGATAGAAATGTGATCTACTAGGCATCATAAATGGAACTTTATAGCTTCAAATAGACTAATAATTCTTGGATTAGTTATAAATATGAAGATCCACATTCTATATCATCTGAGTTTCATTATGTGCAAATATATTAGTTTTTTGTTCCCATATTTCTATGGGTTTATATGAACACTATTGTCTGTTTTTTATTTCTCAGTTTTATAATTTTTAGGGCATCCTACTAGGTATCTATATACTCACAAATGGATCATATTTTATAGTACATGTCATGTATTATGAAGATAACATGAAGATTGAAAGTTACATAGATGGAATATAGTATTACTTGGATTCATTGATCGTGGATAGTGGTCAGACACAATGATCAAGATCTAGGCCCTCCTTCTTAGTATTTTATTTCTATGGTTGTTAGTCTATGTCATCATTTTTGGTTAGGCATATATTTTTTTCAATTAAAATTTGTATTTATATTATAGTAATCTGATGTAATCCCCAGATGATTTTTATACAAGGTTATACTCTAGATTTTACAGTCTTTTATTTTCATCTGTAGTTTTTCAAGGAGATGTTTGTGTGTGCGCATACAGAAATTCAGGAAAATGTCTCCAATTTCAGTTATAACCTCTTAATTCTTATATCCATCCCCTGTCTTATTTTTGGTGGTCCTAGAGTGGACAAAATCGGCTTACCGTTTCTAGGAAGGACCTGGTGTGTTGGGTTATGATAAATGTATTGAATTTTATCGGCCAACTATGTTTAATGAATTCTATTTAACATTGATAAATTTTTCCTCTTATAAAAATTATCAAGGATCAAAAATAAGTTTAAAAAATTTCCAATCAGATCCATATAAAATTTTCTCCAAATGTTTTCTTAATATGTATGTGAGTTGAGTATAACAAAATTAAAATATAAAATTAGAAAATTAATTACAGTTGAAATCCCCTCGTTAAAACATGTACTAAATTTAACAAAACTAAATGGAAAATATTTACAATATTATAAATAATTATTTATGAATTAATATTATTATTTTTAAAAATTATATCATCTTGAGAAATAAAGTAACTCACATAAAAGATTAAACAGTCAATCAAAGATACTGGTTATCAAATTATAATAATAAAATTAAATATAAAATAGTTTTAAAATTTTTTTTATAAATATACTAATAAATGTAAATCAATAAGTGTTAATGAAATAATAGTATTTTATATAGTGATATTAAATAAAAATAATAAACAACCAACCCAATTATATAATTCAAAAAAAACACATTAAGGTTTAGTGGGATATAATAATAGCACTAAACATGAAAATAGACATAAAACTTACTTAATACATAAAATACTCAAAAATTTAAGATTGTAATAATAAAAAACCATTAAATAATGATATTAAAAATATATGGAAGTGCCTAAAAAACCTAATAATTCTACAACAGATCATTCAAAAATCATTACAATAGCTAAGGATGAAGATGCAACACAAAATCAAAAAGTTAAAAATTAGAAAAGAATTATAAATAATGGTAAAATTGAAAAAATATGTATCCCTTATAAATATTTTTCTTCCAAAATGAATCTTATAATTATTAGAAAAATGTTCATTCTACAAAAAACATAATGGAAAGATCCAATCATTCCACAACACAATCTACATCAACTCAAGTAAGAGCCATTGATTGAAGAGTTAACCCAAACATACACTTTCTATAACAAAATATTAGTTAATATAAAAAAATTATTATAATAGAATATTATATAATAAAAGGAAATATTTAAAATCCATACACTAAAAACAGAAATAAAACACCCAGCTAGGTGACATGCACCATCAATTACCTAAACACGAGAACTGATATTCCCATATAGGTTATTAATGTAATGTTTATGATGATACCACCAATTTTGATGGAATTTTTTTTCAATGAAATTAATGACCACCATTTATTTATTAATGGAAAATGGTTTATTAAAAATTAATAAAGAATAACATTGAATTGATTGAGAATCCTAAGGTAATGATCTCCACTATGGACCTAAAAATATCTCATATTCATTACTTTATATTGGATCTTTAGTGAAAAACAATTTCAATTTAATGAGCGTCATTGTATTCTTCCATATAGCCTTACCAAATTTACTGAAGGATATTTTCCTACTTTTTTTTGAAATAGTGAAATTAGGTTGGGGATGACAATTTCTTGGTAATATATCCTTCTAAGACATCAAAATCCATGATCAATTTTATTGTGATGACCTCAAAAATAGGGTAACTCTATTAGGATAGTATATCATGGATTATATAAAGGTTTAATATTTAAAATTCAATTTCCGAAAGAGTTATTTGAGGAAAATTTCATTCCTCTTGTAATGAATATTCTTTTTAATCCAAAAAATCTGTTGGATGATTTTGTATTGATGATTAATACTAACATAACCATAAATTATTATATGGAATTATGGTGACGTCTTCTAAATTCCCCTACTAATTATTATTATTATTATTAGACTAGTAATTTTTATCATCTTTTAAACCCTCTTTATTTAAAAAAGAAAATGATGAAGAATAACTTACTTCATGATCACTATCAATAAATTACTTTCTACGGGGATACTCAACAAAGGTTTAAAATCTTGAATAACAAAATTAGACTTCATATTCCACCATCTATATATTATAGATTTACTCCCTCATCCTCATATTTTACAATTTCATAATACATCATAAAATAAAAATAATTATTATGTTCAAAAATATAAAAAATATTCTTCTCAATTCCAGATAAGCTTCCATGTGATCCTACAATAGTACATTACCCATCCATCATTGGATCCTTGGAATAACCACTCAAAACACAAATATAACTCACCTTAAAAGTCCAGTTATTTTAATATTCCTTTCTAGATAAATAATGTGAATAAATAGTAAGTTAATAACCACTCATCTTAACCACCCAAAATTCTTCTTGAGATGGATTTCTATCAAAACCATTTTCTAAATGAGAATATAAATCCATGCATCAACAAAATAAGGTCATACATCCTTAAAACAAACATCCTCTACAAATATGTCATTCACTTCATATCCATACACAACAATTTTTTTCTAATAGAGTTTCTTCATATGAGCTTCAATGATATTTCACTGGAAAACATATACAAGGTTATCTTGATGAAATTATGTTGAAAAAAAATTGGACCACGATTTATTGAAAATATATTTATAACATGAATAGTTTTCCTATATATAATTACATACTAAAGATAATAAATCTTTATAAATGTTGATATTAACACATTTTTGTGGTTTAATGGTGTGGAAAACCACCTGGTTTTAGATGTTTGAGGAATGAATGTGACCTACAATATTGATAAATGTCTAAATAAAAAGTTTTTTTGGAAAGAAAGTGGTGGACCTAGAAGTAATGTCTAGATAACTGAGAACACTAGTTCATGGTTTATTTGAAAAATAAATGAACATTTTACAAGATATAAGCTGAAATGGTTTAAGATACACAGTGCATGTGACTAGAAATTAATTAATTAATCCTCGACGAAGAAGCCCAAAAGAATGTATTTAGTGTTTACCAGGCTGACAACAATGTGACTTTACATTACCCATTTATCTTTGAAATATCTCCCAAAGAAATTTACATAAGGTATTATATATCAGAAAGGGGTAACCAATGTGAGCTCTTGAAGAGACTATACTTTATCTAATACAGTGTAAGAAAGTGGTACTGAAAATAAATAGTGTATAGGTCTGGGGACCTTCGATCTCATTGGGATTCCAAAGAAGGGTGGATGGATTTTTTTTCTATAAAGGATATGAATCATTGAGAGAGCCTAATGTGTGATGAATCCACCATTTTTGGGTCATGATCTCTTACTAAAGGGGGAGATATTGATAGTTTGGCCTGTTCCATTTAGTGCATAGGGATGGTTTCATGAGATCAGATTGACTGAGTGTAAAATATATGGGGTATCAAAAAAATAGAAAACACATCATTACAAAAAATAAATAAAGCATATAGTTGAATACAATAATTTCTTTGGGTCAAATGGGGAACCTAGTTCTCTTTAAAATATCAAAAATAATTTTCAAAAAACTCTACTTGAAACAAATTAATTTAAAATAAATTTATGTTTCCATAACCTATGCCATGTAATATATAGAAGCATGTCCACCTAGGATATATACTATAAACCACATTAATGAATAATTTTTTAGTGAAAAAATTAGAATTAAAATTATATAAAGTGAAATATTTAAATGATATACATATCAAAAATATATGTGGAAGAAGATACAATGATACAAAAAACAATATATCATATATAACAATTCAAATATGAAAATATTAAATAAAAAAAATTAATTTATTTTCTCACGTATCATTTGTTAGAGACAATGATAGTCGATGTGAATGATCCTACATGAATATTATTTACCTTTTTAATTAATAAAAATCACAATTGTATATTGGAATTCATTTTTTATTTGGGGTTTCAATGAGAAAAATAGATCCCCAAAATTTAATTATTTATGAATTTCAATAAATAAATTATACCATACTTGTATAATATATATATATTTATAACTTTATTTATTGAAAAATTACATTGAAAATTCATAAATCATCCTTAGAATGAAAGTTCAAGTGACATGATCTATCATATAAATAATGGATTTAAATTAGATTAAATGTTGTGTTAGTCATTGATTGATATAGGAAATTCATAAAATTATAAATATTATCCATTCCCCTTAAAAACTCTTCGTATTTTTTTTAAATACATGAAAAACTTTTTGAAAACCAGAATAGATATCTTTATGGTAAATTGCATGATAACCTTAAAGGTAAACATAGTTCATTAAATATTCACTTATTTCCTCTAAAAAATTCAAGACATACTATAATAACATATATAGAATATTTAAGTCTTATATATAGTAAATTTAAATCTTAAAAATGTGGAAAATTCTCTTTGGGTCTCTTTAAATGAAATATATGATTACCTTTTTAAAAAGTTATAGTATATTATACATTTTTTTATAAAACAATTGAATGAAATTAATAGAAAAAAATTATCCAACAAATTCAGTTAACTTTTTTAACTTCACTAATCATCTTTGTCTTTACAGTAGCCATTTCCAATTATTAATTAATGTATGTACACTAATACTCCAAAATGCAGTTTTTATAAAAAATTCATATTTCATAACTCAAAAACTCATTAAAAAAATAAAAAACTATTTTAAAATTAAAAAATAGTAAACTTAATAATAGTATTGTTTCATAACATTTATTTCTTTTATATTTTACCTTAAAAAATAAACTATTTTTTATTTTAAACTTTTTAAAAAGTATTTCAAAAGTTCAAAATCCATCTATTTTAAGTGTACTTTTATTTATGTAAATCATGCATCCTCCATTATAATCCTACATAATTTTTAGCAATTTTCTAATCTATAATCATAGAAGAGTAAAACCCATTATAAATAATCTCTCAAATATATTTCTTCAAAAAATTTAACATAACTACATAAAATTAGTCTTCCAATAATAGTCATTTTTAATTTTATTTTGAATCAATTTTTTAATTCACACAATTTAATATAAATTTAATTAAATGTTTTCAATGAGGAACATTTCACCGTATCTTCCAAAAATTTCATCGATACTGTAAAATCTATTTTGAATATTCAATATTGAAGTCCTCCTCATCATTAGACATTAAAATTTCAGGTTTTATCCCAAATTTCCAATAAAATCTACCCCAAATTATATCTTTATTTATATAATTTAAAAGGAAAAAATTGAAAAAATATATATAATTTTACATGCATCAATTATATCACTAGAAATAGAAATTAAAATTAGACAAACATATTGAGAATAAATTTTTAGTCATATTTTTTATGTTTTTCTTTTGATTATTTTTGATTAATTCTCAACACATGAATTGTAGAATTAATTTTCATAAATTTTAAAATAAATATATTGTAAATATGGGGAATTACCTTATATTTTACCTCAACCCATACTTGAATAATATTTTATTTCTTTATAAAACATATTAGTTAACATATATTTAGTAATTCTTTATTATTCTCAAACAATTTTTATATATTAACATAATTTTACAGAGAAATATATGTCATTAAATTATCCCAAACATATGTATATCTTTAAATTCATCCTGTTCTTTTCTATAGAAATATATTTAAAAAATCTTTTATATATTTTACAAATATCATTGTATATTTTTAAAAATAAATTTAATATTTATATAGTTTCTCTTCAGACTTAATGTTTTTAATTTAAACCCATATAATTAATTTTTCCTTATAATTAGAATTAGATTAATTATATTTCCTTCTATTATATATGTTAAAAAAATAAATATTTATTATTTTAAAGTATTATTTTTTATAATATAATTAATATAAGTAATAAGATCTATGTTGTTCAAATTTTAAATGATTTATTATAAGGATAGATTGATCAAAATCATAAGGATAATTTTTTAAAATGTTTCACTCAATTAATCATATTTATCTATGGGGACTAAATAATTATCTATATTATAATATGACTTTTTTTATTAGTTAGTCTATGTTTTCATCACATCCTTAAATAAAACTACTTATCATTAAAAAATAACATTTATCATCTTAGTTTAAATGAATGTGGTGAGGATAAAAATAACAATAGAATGTACAAAAAAATTATTTAAAAAATATTCAAACTGGTGTCTTTCCTTAAATAATATATAAAGTTATGTTTGACCATTTTAGAAAAAATCACAATACACAAATGCCTATAAAGTTTCAAATTCTCTTAGGTGATCTTGTGAGGGTATTTTTACCTAATTTTGAGAAATATTTGGGGTGATTTTTTCCAACATAATGAATAATTATCATTTTATCTTAACAACCCATAGGGTTATAGAACCCCCCCCCATAATATCCATACTTAGTGATTTTCTTGTGATTTATACTCATTACCTAGATTTTATGTGGTATATGATTGTGTTAATTTTATCCCATATTCTTAAAACACTAATCAGAGTGATATTTTAACTTAGAATCATATATAAATTATATTTAAGGGAGGTTGATCCATGTTTTTTTAGAATTCTAATCTAGTTCTTCTTATTATTTCAAGAAACAAAATATTTTCCTGATATTACTATAATAAAGGAGTAAAAAAACTAATATTCATTTTGAGGGACATAATCCTAATAATTAAATGAAAATTGGAGATTATATTCATATATAAAATCAAAAAAAAATCATCATTTATATTTTCATTGAATTTACTTTTAATAGTTCAAATTATTTTAACTCTTGTTGAATTTTCAGTGATGGAGAATATGAGTCATAATAAATTATTTTATCTAATGTGTTATATTAGTATTCACATATTTTTTTATTAAAATAATTTTTTGGTTGAATAATATAAATTCTATAATTATTTAATTTGAGTTTTTTCATGGATAAAAAATACTGGTCATATTATTTTTCATTTAAAATATTCATAAGATTTTACCATGGAAAAGGATTTCTTTAATTTTTATGAAAAATACCATCATGCATTTAATTTTTTAAATTAAATTATTATGAGTTACTAGACCCATCATTTCCTTTATCTGATAAATAATCATTATTACAATAGCTTTACATTATCAATACATTATACATCTTTTTTCTCAATGGATTTGTTTATACATTAATTTCCCAAACATTCAATTGATTGGGGAAATATATTGTTATCATTGTATACATATTTAAACTATACAGTGAGAATACCCCATAATTTAGAATTTTAATTAAAGGTTTTTAACTATATAGAATGTTTTGGAAATATTTATAAATTATTTTTTTTATATAATATATTTTATTTCTATAAGTTATTTGATTAATGGATATTGATGAATATATGAAATCAAAAATGTTCATGTGTCTCACATATATAGTGATACATTGTTATGTAACTACTAGAACAAGAATTATATATCCCTTTATTGAATTTTGAAAATATTTATATCTCTTGATATCATTATTTTATATATTTACATAATGAAATTATCATTGTCAATAATTTTACGACTATATATGATTTAATTTGATTTATTATATTATTATTTTTAGGTAGGATGCAGTTATCTTGGTCCATAATGTTATGATTGTTTTGGTGCATATCCTTAATATAAGTTATGATTTTAAATTCTTTTTTATATTACACATGCATATTTTATGTCTATATGATTCATGATTATTTATTAGCATATCGCATGCTTATAAGATGATATAATTTATTCTTTTCAGATTATCCTTCAATGGATTTAATATTTGGATATATTATTAAGCTATCTTTACTCATGATAACTTCTTATAATTTATGAATCTCATTCTATTAACTATTTCATTTCTCTCATTTCCACATATCTCAATAAAATATGATCTACTAATAAATCCAAAAAGACTCATTGATAATTTTTTACCCCTTACAATGAATTATAGATCACTCATTTTTTTGGTTCCCAATTTCCCCTAGAATTTAATTTTTAGATAAATATAGGATATATTGACGTGTGGGAATTATTTTGGATGGAATTAAGATAATTTTATAAATTGAGATTGATAAATGGATAATATCTAAAGACTATAATACATTGGGTTTGGAGTGTGTGTTTAATATAGAGATGATATGTATATTCCTGTTAAATGATTTATTCAATTTTAGGACATCTGAGTTAGTAATATAGGTCATGTTTAATTTTTTGTATTTTTAGAACCAAAGATAGAACTATCGGTATTGTGAACCTTTAGTTTCTACCTAATCTGGTTTTAGTAAATTTTTGGGATTATGTAAAGAAGAAAAAGAGTATAAAACATATTGAAAAATATATTTAATAGATGGTATCATATGTTAGAAAATATTTCACCTATTTTTCATATTCATTTGATTAGTTTGTCTGATTTAACTAAAAATTAAAATACCTTATAATAAACATTAAATTTACATCAAATAATTATAAATAGAATCATGAAATTCTTCCATGAAAGTATATCTCTAGAAAAAAATGAGCCTATCGAATGAATCATTTTTTGGTATTATTGTTTGACACAATTTTAAAAATTATTATATTATCATTTTAATGAACATAATTTTTTTAAGGTCTTAGTATATAAATTTATAATTCATTATCAATAGATTTTATATATTGATTCATTCCTATTTATGTGATACCATAACTTATTTTTTCATGATGATGGTAAATTGAAATTATATAGATGGTATTTAATTTGGGGGAACCAATCATCATATATTTTTTTTGTCAAATACTTCACTATTATACATCTAATAAATATTTATTCTTTATTACATTTTTTTTACCAAATTATAATTATATATATACCAATTGTTTAATATATTTTTAATATCTTAATATAAATATGACTATTTAATATAAGTGATTGGGAGTTAATTTTTTTTATTTTGGAATCAAAGATACTAACATTATAACAGTAAAACAATAACATAGTTATAAAATTATTACATAAAATAAATCATAATATTTTAATCATGAAGATTATTATGAATTAAATTGTTCAATTAATGACTTGAAGACTAAAACACACTATTATACATATAGTATACATGTAATCATGGAATATATTAGTATAATAAGAATTATTATTCCAGTTTAATGTTTATATGTATACATTAATTTTTAATTGTGATCAATAATTTAGTTATGAGAATCCTAATTGTAGACACCATCTAAGGTGACCATTATAAATTTTTATAGTAAAATTGTTTCTATTAAAAATATGATTATATGAAATAAATTTACAAAAAATAAAAGACATATTATATATTAGAATTATTATGTTTCAAATTCTAAAATAATTATTTAAAAATCATACAATATTTATATAATAATAACAAATATAAATGAAATTACATAGTGGAATGTTTTTATTTTATAATTATTTTTTTCAATGTAATACATATTTTTGATTAAAATTTATATTTCTTATATATTTATTATTATTTTTATAAAATGGATTTTAAATTTAGAATTATCATATCAAAATTTGCTGAGGGTTAATTTTTGGTGATTTTATAATACAATTGAATTATATGTGAATAGTAAAAACATAGTTTTTTATATATGATATTTTTTCTTACATCATGATGTTAAAATGACTCAAAATTTTATAAACAATATTAAATTACAGAAAATATATTTTTGGGTATAAGAGTATTTTAATAGATAGTAATATTAACTTCCAAACTTATAAATAAATTTAATTATCTAAATTATATTTTCTTCATAAAAAAAAATTCTTGATTTCTTATATTGGATAGAATATTTGAAGATTCCATTTAGTTTTGAGTGTGTTTTTGGTAAAAAATATATTTTTTAAATAAACACTATAAGTAGTCATAATAAAAAACATTATTTATTTTTTGGTTCTAACATAATTAATTATTTAATATTATATTCATAGATAATCCTCAACATTAAAATTATTTATACAACTTTTCCAATAGCTCTATTATCTTATAAAAAATCTCTATTTTTCAATACCACCTAAAAATATCTATATAAACCCTCTTATAAATATTATAGATTCCTTGTTCTCACAAAAGACCCTCATTTGAGGACTTAAGTCTTAATCTAATGGTAGGATTTAATAGGATAGGTAATGTGATTCATGAGAGGAGGAATGGGTATTTGTCTGGATATTGTTTATTGAGATTGTAATTTTTTTCAAAGTATCCTTCAAAAATTTCATATTAATTTTATACTATAAATAAAATATATATATTCATATTAATATTTACCTTTTCTAAAGTTATATATATATATTATTTGTAATCTCAAACAATCATGCTTATATCAAACCTTATAATGTTTACAATGGGTTCTGCTCCAAATCATCATTATTGTTATATATTATTTACATATTGTTTATCTTCCCCTATATAAATTTTAAATTTTTTGAATGAATAAATTACAATTTTACCATTATTTTTTAGGTATTACATATCTTTAATCCTCCCTTATATATTTATAGTTAATACATTACATCTTTTAAAAATGATTCTACAGACCATTTACTTTATTTTAAAAGTTTTTTATATTATTCAACTATTTTATATTATATGGTGTTTATACCACCATATTAAAAATATTTGTCATAATTTAATATTTTGGATATTATTTAAAATTACATTCCATTTTATTGGTTTTATTTTTATTTATATATTAAAAAAAATAACAATAGGTTCCCATTCAAAACTCTATTTTTTTATTCCATTGTTTCTCTATAATAATATAGTTTACATCTTATCCGCAAAGAGATGAATGTTTACCTCAGTCATTTATATTTTCTTTTTGAGGGATTACCACACATAAAATATCTTTCATATTCATAAATCCTGTCTTAAATTTTTTTAAGCATCACTAATCAGAATTAATTTTTTTTAATTCATGTTATTTATTCTTGACCAATTTTTTTTATATAGTATATTTAATTCCTCATTTTCATATTGTACACTAATTTACATTTAATTCATTTGATTTAAAATTCCTTGTCTTGGTAAATCTTTGATTTTATTTTAACTCACACATAATCAATGTTATAATGGTAATATTGACAAGTTTTCATTTAATTGAATTATGATATTTATTATTTAATATTACTATTTTAATCAAGTTAAATTAAAAAATTATAAATGTAAGGAGTTTAGAATTTTCAGGATCATTATGATTTAATTTCAATAATTAATTTTAATTTTTTTTACTATGAATTGATTGGGCAGTGTTCTGAGAGTTTCTAGTTTTTTTAGAGTATTATAAAGGCCTTTTTGATGGTGCATGATTTTAGAATGGTCTGTCCAATCCATGCGAATTCTACATGAAAATGTGTGACTAATGGAAAAATCACCAATTGTTTCACATAGTTTGACGAACCGTGTGGCCCCCATGAAAAACCATGAGACACCTGCCAATGTTAACAACCTGGTTATTGAATGGTCTAAAAAAACCACGAAACCAAACCATGTGTGTTTCTTGGAGAGGCAGAACATCTCGCATAGTTAACACACTATTTTCCAAACCATGCTCCCAAATAATATGGGTATTAATATAATAATATGCAGCTCCCATTTAATGAACTTTATACTCCATTTTTACCCATTCATATTTCTATTGGAATCTCTCTTTAACCATGATACTCTTATGAACTTCCATGATGAATTCCTATTACATAAATATTCATATAGTAAGAGACATGTGAGTTGATGACCTTTAATCTAGGTATGTGAGGAATAAACCTATGTCCTTCAGGTTTCTTCGTGATCAACTAGTATTACCTTGATAAAATCATATATTTAACATTAAATTTCTCAATCTATCGATTATAATAGTATATAATGTTAAAACATCAATCCATTTGCAAAGAATATCAAATTTATGATGTGTTAATTTCATCCAATTTGAGTGGACCATGATATTCTATGATTAGAGGACAAATACTATAATAACCTTACTTTTTATTACACACATAAACATGATTTATTACATAATACCTTCACTTTATACAACATAGAATATCAAGAGGTATGGTGTCTTTGGGTTTTAGTAACATTACATAATGACTTAAAACCTGAAACACAACATCTTTATTGAAAACATCCTTTACATTACCAAGTATTCCCTCATACATAACATCGAATGGGATAACCTGAGAGATTTCATAAGAAAAGGGTGAGCTATAAAACCCAGTAAAGGAGTAAACAAAGAATAAAATGAAGAATAAAATACGTGTTAGTCAATAGGAATATCAATAGAGAATAAAAGAAACATGAATATAAAGGCATGATATAACATGATTATCAGAACATGGAAATGTGGCAACAATAATTAACATTATATTAGCATGATTCGAGGATCATTACACATGGAGCTTGAGTAAACCCTCCTTTAAAGTTAATTAGCATGAGTATACCCTCATTTCACTTGATGTACCATGATACTAATCTTTACCCAAAGAATTAGAGCACTATCGGGGCACACCCTTCTTAATCATTTCATTTCATGCATTAGTTTTCCACATAGATCATACAACATGGGATCATTATACATCATAATTTATTTCATGATAAAGGAATTTGGAATAGATACAAGGGAATCTATAATCAATAAGTAAATGTTCATAAAGGTGAATACCCTTGATAGATAAATGGGCATGGTATTCACTACACAATGACTTCGGATAGGAAAATTGTGGTGCAATTTCAACAGCATAATGGCGTGACATTAGAATTCATAAAAAATGGTTGATGAGAGAGAATTGGATGTCTCATAATATGAACATGAAATGGATTTTAAGGGGGTCATATATATACATTTTCCAATAAATTTAATGGAATTTATATTCATAATACAATTGAGTTTCTGGAATGTAAATGAGAAGAGAGAAATTCCTTACGTAATTTAGGCCTAGTAATGGGTGTACATGTGAGGAATTAATGAGAGATAAAGGGGTATCCCATATTTAAAAAGTAAATAGGGATGTATGGGGTAGGTGTGAAACCATTACCCAACATTTAAAATTGAAAATAAAAGGGAATATCAATATTAAGAAACTTGGATAAAATGAGAAAGGAAAGAATCCCTTACTGAATTTCACCATAGAAATGGGTGTACATGAGAGTCATTAATGAAAGAGAAAGGTTTCTTTCATCTTTAGAACATAATTAGGGTTGTATAGGTTTGTTAATAAATCATACCCCAACATTTATGACTGAAAATAAAAGTGCATAATAATATTATGAAACTTAGATAAAATGTGACAGGAAAGAATCCCTTACTTGGAAGTGTGATCCTGAAGGCTTGGGAGGGGCTTGAGAGAGGCTTATTTGGAGGTTTAGGAACACTTATAGGATTATAGAGAGTTGAGAGCAAATTTCGGATAGACTACAAAGGCTTTGAGTGAAGAGGGTGTGGTAGCTTGGGTGGGTTTGCATAGGAAATGATAAAAAATTATTTATTATTTAGGTTTGGGACACCACACATTAAACTATTCAAAACCAAAAACCAACCTATGGTTATTGCCCATAGAATTTTAAAAAGGGGATTGGAAAAAAAAATTTATATTGCTAATAGCCTATATTTTTAAAATAATAGGTTTGGTTATGTGGAGGTGAGTCACACTCTCAAGAAAATTAATTTTAAAAAGGTAAAATGTTTTATATGTTTTGAAGGGTCCACTAAATCATTGTAAAATAATTCAAAAAAAAATTTAAATGACATTATTTTTATGTTAAAACATATATTTTCCACAAATAATCTTTATATTATTTTTTTACATCACTATTGGGTCATTAGGTTGTCATAAAACACATTATATATTTAAATGTCACTTAACTTTTACCCAAAAATTTGGCAGTCTCAGAGAATTTTGATAAATTAACCATTATATAATTTCAATGTCCGGATTCCAAAAAAAATATTCATTTTATCTAAATAATTTTATAAATATTTACTTTTTTACTTTTAAAATTAATCCCAACATTTATCGAAAATTCATGGGTTTTGGTAAAAACAATTTTCAAATCTTAATAAAAATCACATTTGTATTAATATAAATTATATGGTCATTTATATTTATTAAAAAGTAATCATGTAAAAATATTTTATTAAAATATCAATTAATTCAAAAATCCATTAATTCATCAATATATATTTCTTAATTCAATATTAACTAAAAATACTATTTTTTTCTTTAAAAACTATATACAATGTAACAATAATAAAATGAATATATATTCTTTATTATATACAAAAATAAAGTACATAATCATAGTAATAAGGACTTGTTAAATAACTCCTTATAACCCTTTCATAATACCTAAGGGTACGGTGTGTGATGGTGACAGAGTCTTGGGTGTCTTAGATAACATCGCTCAGGTGTTAATCTCTATTAGCTTCAACTTCTCACATAGGCGGTTCGATTCAAGCATAATGTGTTGATGCATGGATTGGGTAGGGTCAAGAGAGAATCCTTGTGATTCCACCTTATTTAAGAGATCCAACAAATGTGCTTTATTTGGAGCAATTATACTTGATGTGGAAATAACTTCATTTATCTATGTAAATTTGATTTGTTAAAGCCCTATATTTATACTTATCATGTGATCACTATTCAACAACTATATTAAAAATGGTCACAGTTCATAACAGAATGTTAAAATCCAGAAACATAACACCATGGAAGTTAATATTTTATATAACCATTTTACATAACAATACATTTAATTAGATCTAGGGGAATTATCATTAATTAAAATTTGGTTCTTTATAGTCTTACCCCCTTAAGAAATTTCTCCCTCAAAATTTCATTTTCCCACACTAAAACAGATGTGGGTAACTATGTTTCATCACATCCTCTGATTCCCACATTGCTTCTTACAACATATGGTTAATCCAAAACACTTTCACGAGGGGCATTGTCTTATTTCATAGAACTTTTTCCCTATGATCTATGATCTTAAATGGATTTTATTCATAAGAGAGTTCATTCTCCAATGGTACCACCTATGGATTGAATACATGCGATGAGTCAGGTATGTACTTCCTCAAGATTGATATATGGAATACATAATGTACTTGATATATGTTTGGTAGGAGTGCTAGTCGATAGGCCACCAGCTCCAATGCGATCGAGGATATCAAAAGGGATGATGTACCTTGGACTAAGATTTACCTTCTTCCTAAATCTCATAAATCTCTTCCACTATGAAAGGAATAGGAATACCATGTCCCCAATATCAAATTCTAGGTCTTGTCAATGATTATCAGTATATCTCTTTTTTCGACTCAGATTAGCTTTAATGTGTTGCGGGATGGTCTTAACCTTCTCCACCATTTCTTTGTCAATTTATGGACCTAAGAGTTTTTTCTCCCCATCTTCACCCCATCTTTTTGATGTTTTTCACCTCTTACCACAAAGGGCTTCATAAGGAGATATTTGGATTCATGAGTGGAAACTATTGTTGTAAGATAACTCAAAACAAGGAAAATATTTATCCCATACTCTTTTGAAGTCCATTAAGCATGCTCTCAACATTTCCTCAACTGTTTGGATAGTCCACTAAAATTGGCCATCATTTTGAGAGTGATAAGTCATAATGAAGTTCAACTTAGTATCCCGAGCATGTTTAAGACTCTTACAAAACATAGATGTGAATCGTGGATCTCGATCGAATACAATAGATAGTCATACCCCTGTGTAGCCTTACCAATTCTCTGATATATATCTGTGACAATTGATGCAATAATAAATCCTCTCATATGGCAACAAAGTTTTTAGTATTTTTAAGGTGATCCACAACAACCCAGATAGTATTCTTTCCTTTAGATGTCTTCGAATGTCAAGTGATAATTTCGATGGTGATTTTCTCCCATTTACATGCTGGTATGGGTAATGGTTGCATCATCCCCTTGGACTTCGGCCTCTCAGCCTTCACATGCTGAGATACCAGACGCTTTGATGTATACTTAGTGATCTCCCTCTTCATGGTATCTCACCAACAATGACCTCAGATATCTCGATACATCTTTGTGTTTCTTGGGTAAATTGAGAAATTTAAAATATGTGAATCATCCAAAAGTTCCTTCTTTAACCCTGTATTCTATGATACACAAAATATTAAACCAAATATCACTATTACTTCATTAAAATTGATCTCTAAGGATGTCCCTTTCCCGATAGTTTTCACCTTCTTCAAAATTCCCACATCATTCTTTTGAGAAACCTTTAACCCTTTTAAAATATATAGTTGATCAATCATTTGTGAAAGGATTTATGATATTCCCTTCATTATGATTCCCATGTTCATGTTTATCTAATCTAAGAAGATTGGATCCTTTTCAATTCCCATCAATGATAGATTCGTTCGGTCCTTTATACTTATAACATCTTCCACCTTGTTCGCATTCCCAAGGTAGTAGTGGATTGAGTAGTCATAGTCTTTGATCATCTCTAACCATATTCATTTTCCAATGTTCAACTCTGTCTATGTGAATATATAATTGAGGATTTTTTGGTTCGTATATATATTTCAAACTTCTCCCCAAAAAGGTAATGATGCCAAATTTTTTAAGTGAAGGTCACTACAGCCAACTCTAGATCATGTGTTGGATTGTTTTTCTTAGGAAAATTCAATTTCCTTGATGAATAGGTAATGAATTTTTCATTCTGCATCAACACAAAACCCAGACCCTTCTTCGAAGCATCACTAAATACAAAAAAAGTTCTCAACATGTGGGTGATATGGCATGGACACAATGATGATACTCCTTTTGAACTCCTTGAATCTCTCTTCGCATTCATCACTACAAAAAACCTTTACTCCCTTTTTAGTTAACATGGTAAGAGGGTGTACAATCGTGATAAATTTCTCACAAATTGGAAATAATATCCAGCTAACCCCAAAAATCAACATATATTCATTACAGATGTTGGCCTCGACCATCCCTCAATTGCAGCTATCTTGGAGGGATCCATAGATATCCCATTTCTTATGATGATATGACACAAGAATGAGACCTCCTTCAACTATAAGTTACACTTTATGTACTTTGAATAGTGCTTATCCATTCGCGAGGTATCTAGTACAGTTCTTAGATGCCTTTCATGGTCCTCCTTGGTTTTGAAGTATTTTAGAATATCTTCTATAAATACTACAACATATTTGTTGAGGTAATATCTAAAGACTCTACTCATTAATTCCATGAAGATTGCTAGAGCATTAGTGAGTCCAAACGTAATTATAATGTATTCAATGTTCCCGTACCTTTTATGAAAATAATTTATTATAATAACCTCCTTACTCACCCTTAAGTGGATATATCTTTACCGCAAATCTACCTTGGAGAATTATTGTTCTCCACATAGCTGGTCAAACAAGCCATCAATTTGGGGGAGAGGATACTTGTTCTTTATCGTGATTTTGTTGAGTCCACGATAATATATGCATAGGCGCATTAACCCATCCTTCTTCTTGATTGAGAGAACTGGTGCACCCCATAGTGATTTACTTGGGCGTATAAACCCTTTATTTAGATTATCATGTTCTTGTGACTTTAGCTCATCAATCTCGACAACATATATTTTATAAAGAGTCTTGGATATTGGAAATTATCCATTTATAAGGTCAATTTAGAATTCAACATCTATTCTAGGAGGAAGACTAGACAATTCCTTGAGAAATACTTGATTGAATTCCCTCACAAAAGGAACTTCTTCAAGGATGGTTTCTTCTTTGCACTCAATCATCTGATCGAGATATGCATGCTGATAGGGAAGTAATATGCATACGTGAGATGATGGTTTTATGGAAGAGTCATCTTCCTCCTTGCACATGTATATAATCCGGGGTTGATTTTCCATGTGGAGAGTGATTTCCCTCTCGTAGAAATTTATGTTGGATCTATATAAGGAATGAAAATCAATGACGTGTATTGCATCATATTTTACTTAAGGGAGTATGATGAGGTTCATAGAAAATTTCAGTCCACAGATTGTGACCGAGGAGGTGTTATATTCATGGGATGCAATTATTTCCCCATTAGTTTTACTCACCGACATCATGGCTTCCATGATTTTTGGTGGTTTTGGGATTATTCTACTAAACATTCAGGATATAAAAGAATGCATAGAACTATAATAAAAAAGTACATTCGCTATTCTGTAATGAATAAAAAGATTACCTATTACCACTTCATTGTTGAGGTTCAATTCGGTGTTAGTGATTGTAAAATCTCTCCCTTCCTGCCTTAGAATTTGATGATTGCCTCCGAAAACCCATTGATTAGGGAACTGATTTCCATGGTTCTATGGTTCTTTGAAGTTAAATTAATGAAAAAAGTGTTGAAGGTCAAATAGTGCATTCCTCTCCTTTGTCGTAGCCGCAGGTTTTTCTTGTCAGTAGTTAACGTCTTGAATACCTTCTATTACACTCCTAAAGCATTTCCTCATCCCTTTCATGCTATTTCCCAGGTGCTTCTTTCCACAACTTTGGGAAGTGGGGTGATAGATTTTTTTACACCATTGCATTTATCCATCGAAACTCTAGAATTGAATTACACCATATGATTCTTATCGCCATGATGCCCCTGAGATTTTCTAACCTCCATTTCGAATTGGAGGGCACATCATACAATTTCTTTGTAACACTCGATGTCACAGATCACTATAGATTTCTTTAGGATAGGTTCATCCTACCAAAGAAGTGTTCAATAGTGAATTTGGGGGTAACAATAAAACTGAAGGCTCATTTTTCAATCCCTGTAAAGTTTTCCTCATATGCTCTGTTGGATTCATAGTCTTTTTTTATTGAGGGAATGGAAGTCCCTTTCCATATTAAGTTAGAGGGTGAGATGAAAATATTTTTCGAAAATAATTTTTCCAAAATCCTTAGAGTATAACGGCTTGATCTCTACCTCAGACATCCTATTTTTGATCAATCTCCACCATTGATCAGCTTCACCCTTAATACGATAGGAAGCCAAAAGTACCTTCTCATGTTCATAACAATGAAGGGTGGAGAAGATCTTTTCCATGGAGTTGATCCATCTTTCGGAGAGTGAGGGATTAGATGATCCATTAACAGTAGGAGGCTTTTGCCTCATGAATATATCGATTACGACTTTTTATTTCTTATGGGGGCTTGAACGTTCCTCTTGACCCATGTTTCTATTCAAAGAATGAGTTAACTGATATAATATCGTGACAATGTTCACGATTCCCACTCCCATTGGATTGGGCATCTTATTAGTATAGTCATCACAATGATCTTTGAATCAGTTGTTAGCTCGATTCCTCCTATTATCGAAAATTGGCTGGAATAAAAGGAAAGTTATGAGTAATACATAAAGATAAATCCAAGGAAAAAAATGGATGACTTATAAATAACTTTTATTTATTTATGAATCTATAGACTTCAATCTATGTTATCCATGGTCTACTTACCAACATATAGTATTAGGGTAATTTTTTTTATTCTATTTGCAATGGTTTATACTAAGATTGAAAATTTACCAAAGCATATCCCCCGAGAGTGTCATAACCAAGAGTGCATCAAGGCCTATTGTCATGTATTAGGATACACCGGGTCAATCCTGAAACTCCTTGTTGGAGTTTTCACTCTTATGAACATATGTGCGAGAGCCACATCTACATGAACATATCTAAACATGGATATATTTTCTTGGTAAACCACTAACTCAATACTCTATAAAATTTAGGTATGTTTTTATTATACTTTTTCTTATCCCTATGTCATTCACTATGTTTTTGTAATCCTAATCCTAAAATAACTAAACCTATCCTATGATACCAACTATCACAACCTCTATTTTCATTACACAATTAATGATGATTTATTACATAAAACCTTTAATTGATATATCATAGAAGATATATAGGTCTAGTGTCTTTGGGGATTAGGAATATTACATAATGACTTAAAACGTGAAGCACAACATATTTATTGAAAACATACTTTCCATGACCATTATGTTCCATTGTATATAACATTACATGGGATAACCTGAGGACATGCATAAGAAAATGGTGAGCTATAAATCCCAGTAAGGGAATAAAAAAATAATAAAATGAAGAATAAAATATATTTTAGGCAATAGTAAAATCAATGGATCATAAAACAAACATGAACATAAAGGCATGATATAACGTGATTATCACAACATGGAAATGTGGAAACAACAATTAACATGCTATTAGCATGATCCAAGGATCATTGAACATGGAGAATGAGTAAAATGTCATTTAAAATTAATTTTAATGAGTAAACCCTCATTTCACTTGATTTATCATGATAATAATCATTACCAAATGCGTTGTAGAGCTATCAGGGCGCACCCTTCTGAATCATTTCATTTCATGCATGACTGTGCATCATAGATCATACAACATGGAATCATTCAAAATTATCATTTATTAAAAGATAAAGGAATGTGGAATACATAATTAAACTCTATAATAAATAATTAAATGTTAATAAAGGTGAATACCCTTGATAGATAAATGGGCACGGTATTCACTACATAGTTACTTTGGTTTGGAAAATCATGGTGCAATTTCTGCAGCATAACAATGCGACATAAGAATTCACAAATAATGGTTTACTATAGATAAAGGGGTGTATCATCATATGTACATGAAATTTATATTAAGGGGGTCATATAGATACATTTCCAAACAAATTTAATATAGTTTAGATTCATAATACAATACAATTTCTTGAATGTAAATGAGAAGAGAGAAATTCATTATGGAATTTCTACATGGGAACATGTGTACATGGGAGGAGTTAATGAAAGAGAAATGGGTCTATCATCATTAAAAAATAAATAGGGTAGTTTGGGGGATGTTTGAAACCCTAACCCAACATTCACAATTGAAAATAAAAGGGCATAACAATATTACAAAACATGGATAAAATGATAAAGGAAAGAACCACTTACTGAATTACGTCATGGTAACGAGTGTACATGAGAGGCATTAATGAAAGAGAAAGAGGTATATCATCATTTAAACATAAGGAGGTCAGCATCGGGTAGGTGATTAATCATAACCCAAAATTTAAATTTGATAATAAAAGGTCATAATAATATTATTAATCTGGGATAAAATGAGAAAGGAATGGATCCCTTACTTGGAAATGTGACCCCAAAGGCTTGAGAGGGGCTTGATAAAGGCTTCTTGGGAGGTTGTGGCACCTTGGGAGGATTCTAGAGAGGGGGAGAAAATTTGGGATTAACTCCAAAGGATTTTAGTGATGATTAAGTGTAACACCCCAATCTTGCAATGTATGCTTCTCTTTGAATAATACAATAGCGTGTGTTGTATGCAACATTTAGTTCTAAGACACCACAACCAATCAAACTAGTCGTTATGAATATTAACACCCACTTTTCAAAATTTTATAAATTCTATATTTCAAAATGGACTTCATTTTTGGATTCAAAATATCAAAATTAGCTAAGGGTGAATTTTTGGTATTTTTTTGAAAACTTTCAATTTTTGATGAATAGTAAAAAACAATGAGTTATAGTTTAAAACCAAATTTTTATTTAAATAATTATTTATTTTATTTAAATTTATTTTAGGTCAAAATATATACATAATACCTCTATAAGTTCAATGTAATTAATTGGAATCAGTTTATAATAATCTTAGATATATAAAATTTTTAATAAACTTTTTACCGTCTTTTACCCACCTCCTTGGAGCTTTTGAAAATATACATAAAACATAATTTTTCTGATTCTGTGAGTTGAATTTTAAAAAACCGAGAGACACAATTGATATCAGTAAATAAAATGTTGTTCAATAAGATGAAAATAATTTTTAGTGAATAGTAACTTTTTTCTTTTATTTACCACTATTAAAATTAAATAGGGTAATTATGGGTAAAAATGATATTATCATTACCCTAAAACATGTCATAATTCTATTAGATAAGTGTAATTCAGCAAAAAAACAACCTTAGGAATAAAATATGATCTTTTAGGTCCACTTGGATTAGATTAAGACATTTATTATTATTTAATTCAAAGAAGAGTTAACATTGTTAAAATGAATGTTTAATAACAAAACCATTTTTAATATAGGGTTATAAATAAGATAAATTAGACTATAAATACTATTTAGAAAGATAAGAATATTTCCTGCAAAACGGTATTTTATTTATAATATTTAGATATTAAATAATTTAATTTATTTATGAAACGATGTTGATGTGGTAATTACCTTATTAATGAAATATCAAAATAATTGATATTATAAATACCCAAATAAATGTAATTTTAGTCTTTTTATGAATTACACTAATTTGATAGGTTAATATGAGATGTTAGGGTTGATTAAATGATTTTTTCCCAAGTAATAATTCTTTTATAAATTTATAAAAAACAAAATACCAAATAGTATCAAAATGGACATAAAAGAGTTTTTAAAACAAATATTATATTATTAATTGGTATTCTATTCCTAAAAATCTATGGTTTAGAAAAAGGGATTAAATACTATTAGTTATGTCATTAATGAACCACTTGGGGTTCTCTTGGAATTTTATAGTATGTTTATTAACCATATAATATAAAAATACAATGAGACATGGTAAATGTCAAACTATTTATCTAAGAGTTAAATCTAAAATATAAAGTTAATATATTGACCCAAACTGGTCTAAAACCTATTGTTTGAGTGGTTTTTGACCCATCCCCAACTTGGAATTTTAATAATTCATTTTGGAGCCATTATAAACTGAACATGATTTTATTATAAAATAATATTTCTATCTTTTCCTAAGGTGCCCCTCACCCCTCTTATAAAAGGGCACTTCCCCTTCTCTCAAATTCACACCTTTAAATCCTTATTTCTCAGCCAACCCCTGCAAAAATATCCTCCCAACTATCCTACCTTCATCTTAAAGGCTATAGTTTGATCATAAAGCCTACCTAATGACCCCTATTGATCAAATCAAAAGGAAGACTCCGAAGAAAAGGTAAATATCTCACCACCTCTTTCAAGTTATTTTATTCTTCCACATCCTCTTTCTTTGTTTTTTCCATTATAAAATAATAACTACAGTATCTTTTATATACTGTGATGTTATTATTAAAATGGCACAACCATATTCATTGTTTTATCCATCCTATGAATAACATGTCATCATACGTGCGTACATACTGCTTACCGTCTCCACATCGTGGTGCAGTTGTTATTCAATAAATTATTATTTTTATGGGTATAATAATGATGTATAATTGATGTAAATAATAGATATAACAAGTTAATGATACATTATAAATGATTTGAAATCCATTTAGTTATGATTTTAATAACAAAAGAATGATATTGTCGCTCGTGTGTACGCACATATTACCGTCTCCACGAACCCGATGAGTTTCATTCCCCATTGTAATCATTCAAAAATAATTTTCATGTTATGATGAAAAATAATATTTAAATAACTTAATATCATTATGTATATGAATCAAATATACTCTATCCATAACAATCATGGCTTACGTAACTAATCATATAATGGAAAACAAATTAGTTAACAACCAAAACGATGATACTACTATACAATCATTAAAAAATCAATATTGAAAGAACATATATGATATCATATTAATTTATATGGTTCTTTTATAATTTAATAACAATTAATTCACCATTATACAAGAGGTTAACCTTCCCTTGACCAAGGAAATGTACAAGGTAAGGGTTAATTTCACAATCTCTTTATTATCCGAGGTTTTTTTTATGTAAGTATCTATTGGGACCTCTTTATCATCCACATCCATGTTTCATAAAAATGCATTCAAAAAAATTTGTAATATTTACTGGACTATTGGTTAAATTCATTTATACCCTCATTTGACTTTTATAAAATGGATTGAAAGGAATATTTACATCGTTATCCAAACAAGGCACCTTATGACCTTTTCGACAAAAATAAGGTAAGAATGTTTTTTTAACTCATACGGAGGGTGCAGATATATTCCACCATTATAACATCATCAAAGCTTCCCTCACAAGATTATAGTAATACTTTTAAAATAATAGTTTTCTATTATAATTACATGACATTTAAATGATTTCAAAATAGAAAGAGAAATTTCTCTCAAACATTTTTGATTTCATCAATGTCAACATACTTTAATGGATTTTAATCTTGTTTGATGTTGATTTATTATGATAAAAATCTTAAATTTTGTATTAAACGTTTTGTGATATGTTTGGCTATTGATGTGTTATTTTTCTACCATTCATGGTTTATGGATAAAGTATTGACATTTCAAATTCTAGTTTTAATACGAATGTTTATGTTATGTTTAAAACTTTTCATATGAGGAATGCATTGGACATAGTAAGTGACGGGTGGAGCCTGATATAACTCTTATATGCATCAGTAGGTATAATGAGACAAACTAGTGTCTTATCCTAAGGCCTTGACAAAATCATATTTTTAGTCTTGGTACAATGCCTTGACTATGTGGTTATGATGTATGGAATTATGCATTCCATCATTATGAAAGTGGCTATTGATATTTCATGTGATTATTCGACTAGTAGAATATATATGTGAGAAAGTAAATATGATTATTTTGATTTATATTTTCCATATTATGATGATGTTTATATTGAAAAGGATTTTGTTTTAGTTCTATACATTTCCTTAAATGTTAATACTTATTTATTAATGTTTCTTCTATATTTTTATCCTTACTGAGCATCTGAGATCACCCCTTTCTATGTTCTATTTTTCATAATATGCGAAGAAGTATATTATGACTGACCTGCGGGGATAGTCTATGGGATATCAGTGTCTTCTATGGAAATAATGTTTTTGTATTTTTTCATTTTATGATATAATGTAAACCTTATGAATCTATCTAGTACTTCAGAGGCTACTAAAATAATCGGTCTTTCGAGACTTGATATTTTGTGATCATGCCAATGATACATAATAATGCACCAACTCTGGGCTTCTGGGGTTGGGGCATTACAATTAGTATCAGAGGAAGTTATTACAAACCATGGAATCTAGATTTAGAAAAACTCTAATTAGAGCACATTAGACTAAAATAGACTTCGACGATTAGTATAGAATAAATTTATATAATTTTGGTACTGTAGATATTTCGTGAGTTTTCCAAGATATACATCCGTGTCTGGATATGAGTAGATAGAGGCGTCTGTAGTACAGATGTACCTAGGGGTAAAACCTGAAAACACCGCATTGAGCTTCACTCAAACGGGAACTGGTGCATGACAACGGGCCTTTCTACACTATTGGTTACAACTCTCCTGGGGGATATGCTTAGGATAATTATCATTTTCATTAAAAAACATTTTTAAGGATTTATGAGTTTATACCTCCTCAAAGAAAACATTTTTTATGATCATGGATTATATCCATGAACATATTAATTTATGTTAAGTATGTTATAAGTTTCGAATTATGTATTGTGATTCATAAACTAATCTAGTATATGAAATTGTTTATAAATGGACCCTATTGAAAGGAATGAGAATCATATCAATTCACACACTCCATGTAGGAATTCCCCTCCTACTCAAGATAATTATAGTGGAGCTGGTGATACAAGTGGTGTTGATCATGCTTATCACTATACTGGGGCAACTCACTCAGGTTATGAATAATAACCTTACCCGTATAGAGCACCCTGATCCACAGTGTGTAGGATCAATGTTAGATCACTTCATGAGGAAACAACCACTAACATTCAATGGGGGTAAAAATACATTAGTAGTTTAGAAATGGATAAATTCCTTAGAAAAAATATTCCACGCCTTGGGGAGTAGCGAATGTGAAAAAGTTTTCATGGCATTTTACCGCCTCAATGGATATGTTGATCAATGGTGGTCATTGATTAAAAACATAAAGGAAGATGATGAAGTATCAAATATGTAATGGAGGGAGTTTAAAAATATTTTCATAGAAAAATACTTTCCTCATGACCATCGAGCATATATGGAAAGGCAATTTCTGAGTCTGAGGAAAAAGGAGGATGAGAATGTTGCAATGTATGAAGCTAACTTTACAAGGTTAGCGAGGCATGTTTTAGATTATATATTTAACCCATGAAGTATGATTTATTGTTTCTTTTATGGGTTAAAAACATTACTCTGTGGAGAATTAGTCTCAAAATCCTTCTCATCGTACGAAGAAATTGTCTCATGAGCTATCAAGACAAAAAAATAATTCTCTAAGTCTTACGAATTTAAAGAAAAGAAAAAGAAGAAGAGATCTGCTGAACACTCTGGAAATGGAAATAAGGAGAAGAATGGAAACGTTGAATATCCATCCTGCAGTAAATGTGGGAAGAAACACCCTAGTACTTGTCTGATGGGAATGGGAGTTTGTTACAAGTATGGTGAAAAAGGCCACCATGCTCATGATTTCAAGGGGAAGAAAGAGGATGTTAATGTTTAATGCTACAATTGTAGAGAAATGTGACATTATGCAAATGAATGTCCTAATTGTTAGGGGAACTTACCTCAGAAAAGACCAAGGGATCAAGGCCATGCTTATTCTATAACTACTGCTGAGGTAGAAGCTCTGAAATACGTAGTGGTGGACAATTGTATGGTTTCCTCATGTTTACCCATTGCTTTATTTGATTCAAGATAATCGCATTGTTTCATATCTTCCTAGTTTTCTAAGAAAATTATATATTAACAATTTGATTTAATAAGGGAGTTTTCAGTCAAAACCCTGAAGGGAAGTATCATTTCCACAAAGTTGTGTGAATCCGTTCCCATTAAGGCATATAAATATTATTTATCTTCTGATATCATCATCATACCCATGATTTAATTTGATATAATCCTCGGTATATATTGGATTTCAGACCATGATGTGAAAATTTATTGTAAGAAGAAGGAGGTTACAAATTTTTATGATGATAAGGAGCACCTTATTTTTAGAGCAGAAACGAAACCACCTAATTATTATCTAGATCCACCCCCAGTTGCTCAACTAAATTCAATTATTGGGGAGAAAGAGAATGAAATAACTACGAGTGGGGAAAGGAATGTTCAAATAGAGAATGTATATATTGTTTAAGAATATGTTGATGTGTTTCCAGAGGGTTTACCTAGACATCCTCCAGAAAGTAAAATTGAGTTTCCCATTGAATTAATTCCTAGTTCAAGGTATATATCGAAGACCCATTATAGAATGGCCACTGTGGAATTAGTGGAACTAATGAAACAAATATAGGAATTGTTTAATAAGTAATTTAGTCATCCGAGTGTTTCTCCATGGGGATCCCCTGTTCTTTTTGTTATGAAGAAAGATGGGTCTTTGAGTTTTTGCATTGACTACAGGGAGATCAATGTTATAAAAATAAAGAACAAGTATCCTATACCTCACATTGATGATTTATTTGACCAAATTCATGGATCTCAATACATTTAAAATATTGAACTTATATATGGATATCATCAGTTGTGTGTGAAGAAGGAAGACATTTCGAAAACTACATTTCGAACCAGGTACGGGCATTAAGAGTTTACAGTAATGCCTTTTGGATTGACTAATGCACCATCTTTCAGCATGGATCTAATGAATAGAGTTTTCAAGGAATATATTGATGACTTTTTAGTGGTATTTGTTGATGATATGTTGGTATACTCCAAAAGCTACTATGATCATGAAAAACACTTGCGTGTTATTATAAAGACTCTTATAAGAAATGAATTATATGGGAAGTTTAGCAAGCGTGAATTATGGATTCATGAGATTTATTTTATTGGCCATATTTTCTCTAATGATTGAATATATATTGATCGTTCTAATACCAAGGAAATCTATGAATTTCCAGCACCAACGAGTATAACTAAGGTACACAGTTTTATTGTTTTAGCAGGTTATTATCGTCATTTCGTCTAGAATTTTTCCGATTGGATAACCCATTAATGAAGCTCACACATAATGGGGTTAAATTTGTTTGGAAAAAATAGGGTGAAGAATGTTTTGAAAAATTAAATAGAAGATTAGTCAATGCTCCTATCTTGACTCTTCCATAAGGGAATGATGGGTTTGTTATTTATAGTGATGCATCAAAGAAAGGACTTGGTTGTGTCCTTATGAAGAATGATAGAGTTATTGCTTATGCACCACGACATATAAAAATTCATGAACAAAACTATCCCACTCATTATCTTGACTTAGCAGCTGTAATATTTTTTTTGATGATTGGAAGACACTATCTTTATGGTGAAAATGTGAGATATATACCGATAATAAGAGTTTCAAGTACATATTTTCAAAAAAAGAACTCAACATGGGGAAAAGATGATGGATTTGACTTCTACATGATTATTATTTCACCGTACACTACCACCTCAGGAAAGGAAAATAAGGTGGAAGATTCTTTGAGCAAAAAGGATCGTGGAGTTCTGAACAAGATGAGAGTTAAAAAAGATCCTATATACAAGGATATAGTAAAGTTAGACATGGGAATAACCATGGAAGGTGAAACCTAAAAACTTTTTCAAATGGTTTCCAAACCATATTTACTATAAAGGATAAAGAGTTCTCAGACCGATGATGAAGAGTTTCAAAAGAAGATTAAAGATGTGAATAATGGGAGATTGAGTGACTTTTTGTATGAAGATGGAATTTTGAAACTTGGGAAGAGACTTTGTGTTCCTAATATACCTAATCTAAAAAGAGAATTGTTTTATGATTCTTATAGTTCCAATTTATCTATACACCTTGGTAGCACTAAGAGATATATAGATTTGAAGGAAATTTTTTGGTGGGACAACATGAAGAGTGAGATTTCTGATTTTGTGTCAAGATGTATGGTTTTTCACAAGATAAAGTTAGAAGGAAACAACCTAGAGGTGTCATGAAAACTCTTACCATACCTGAGTGGAAATGGGATAACATTGCGATGAATTTTTTTATGGGACTACCAAAGAATCCTTGAAGGAATGATGAAATATGGGTCATTATTGACCGTCTTACCAAGTCAGCACATTTTCTTTCTATAAGAGAATAATTACCACTTGAACGTCTAAAAAAACTATATATTAATGAAGTCGTGAGACATCATGGAGTACCCATATCTATTGTTTCTGATCATGATCCACATTTTACATCAAGATTCTGGAAATGTCTTCAGAAATCCCTGGATACCGAACTTCGTTTGAGCACGGCCTACAACCCCCAAACTGATTGAAAATAAGAATGGACTATTCAAACCTTAGAAGACATGTTGAGATCTTGCTCACTCGACTTTGAAGGTATGTGGTATCAATATTTACCTATGGTAGAATTTTCCTATAAAAATAGCTTCCATTCAAGTATTTAGATGGAACCATATGATGTGTTATACAGAAAGAGATGTGGCACACGAACCAGTTGGAATGATGTTGGGGTAAAAAACTCGTAGGCCCAGAACTTGTGGAGGAAAGGATGGAAAAGGTGAAGGTAATCCAAACCCACATCAAAGCATCTCAAAGTAGGCTGAAGAGTTTTTCCGATAACTGAAGGAACAATTTGTAATTTCAGGTAGGAGATCATGTTTTCTTGAATGTATCTCTATAGAAGGGTGTTATACGTTTTAGTAAGAAGGGAAAATTAAGTCCCAGGTACATCAGACCATTCAAAATTCTAAACAAATTGGGGTTATAGATTACCGTTTGGAAATGCCTCCAAGTCTCTCCAATGTTCACTTTGTGTTCCACGTATCACTGTTGAGAAAATACATGCCTGGCTCAACGCATGTACTCACCTATGGGGAATTAGAACTGGAACCTGATCTGTCTTATTGCGAAGATCCTGTCAACGTTCTTGATACAAGGGAACAAGTGCTGAGAAATCGTACGACTCGTTTGGTAAAAGTTCTATGTAGAAACCATAAGATGGAAGATGCAACATAGGAAGATGAGGAACTTATGATGAAGTACCCCTCAAGTATTTTTTATGCGGTAATATTCTATATATTTCGAGGAATAAATTCTTTGAATGATGGGAGAATGTAACACACCAAGCTTCCATGGTACACTTCTCTTTGAATAATACAATATCATGTATTGTATATAACTTTGAGTTCTGACACACCACAACTAATCAAACTAGCCGTTATGAATAGTATTACCCAGTTTTTGAAATTTTATAAATTATATCTTTCAAAATGGACTTCAATTTTGGAATCTAAATACAGAAATTATATGAGGGTGAATTTATTGTAATTTTTCTGAAAACATTCAATTTTTGATGAATAGTGAAAAACATTGAGTTATAGTTTAAAATTAAAATTTTATTTAAATAATTATTTATTTTATTTAAATTTATTTTAGGTAAAAATAGATACATAATATATATAAAAATTCAATTTAATTCCTTGGAGTCAGTTTATAATAATTTTAGACATATAAAAATTTTATTGAACTTTTTACCATATTTTACCTACCTCCTAGGGGCATTTTATAATTTACATAAAACATAATTTTACCTCTTCTATGAGTTGAATTTCAAAAATTTGAGAGACACGGTTGATATCAGTAAGAAAAATGTGGTTCAATAAGATGAATTTTTTTGTTTAATAGTAACTTTTTTACTTTTATTTACAATGGTAAAAAGTAAATAGGGCAATTAAGGGTAAAAATGATATTATTATTACCCTAAAACATGTCATAATTCTATAGGATAAGTTTAATTCGACCAAAAACATTCTTAGGAATAAAATATGATCCTTTAGGTCCACTTGGATTAGATTAGGACATTTATTATTATTTAATTCAAAGAAGAGTTAAAAGTGTTAAAATCAAAGTTTAATAAAAAAACATTTTTAATATAGGGTTATACATAAGTAAAATTCATCTATAAATAATCATTATAAATCAAATAATATTACCTACATAATATAATTTTATTTAAAAATTATATATATTAACTAATTTAATTTATTTTTGACACAATGATGATACATAAATTGCCTTAATAATGAAATTCTAAAATAATTGATATCATAAATACTCAAATAAATGTTATTTTAGAATTTTTATGAATTAAACTGATTTTATAGGTTAGTATGACATGTTAGGGTTGATTAAATGATTTTTTACAAAATAATATTCTTGTTATAAATTTATAAAAAATAAAATACCAAATAGTGTCAAAATTGACATAAATGATCTTTAAAACAAATATTATATTATTAATTGGTATTCTATTCATAAAAATCTAAGCTTCAGAAAAAAAGATTAAATAATATTATATATGTCATTAATGAACCACTTGGGGTTCTCTTGGAAGTTTATATTAAGTTTATTAACCATATAATATAAAAATACAAAGAGACATGGTAAATGTCAAACTATTTAAATAATAGATAAATCTAAAAGATAAGGTTAATATAGAGACCCAAACCTATCTAAAACCTATTTGTTTAGTGGTTTTCGATCCAAACCAACTTTATCATTTAAATATTTTATTTTGGAGCGATTATAAACCAAACATTATTTTAATATAATATAATATTTCCATCTTTTCCTAAGGTACCCCTCACCCCTCTTATAAAAGGGAACTTCCCCTTATCTATAATTCACACCTTAAAAGCCATTTGACTCGGCCAACCCCTACCCAAATGTCCTCCCAACTATCCTATATTTATCCTAGACTCCTTAGTTTTATCATAAATCCAACCTCTGGAGTCTTTTTGATCAAATCAAAAGGAAGAACCCGAAGAAGTGGTAAATATCTCACCACCTCTTTCAAGTTATTTTCATCTTCCACTTTCTCATTATTTTTTGATTCCATTATAAAATAATAACTATAGTATATTCTATATAATGTTATGTTATTATAAAAATGGTACAACCATATTCATTATGTTATCCATCCTATGAATAACATGTCACCATAGGTGCGTACGTACAACTTACCGTCTCCACATCGTGGTGTAGTTGTTATTCAATACATTATTATTTGGATGGGTATAATAATGATGAATAATTGATGTAAATAATAGATATAACATGTTAATGACTCTTTATATATGATATACCATACATTTATTTATGATTTTAGATAAAAAATTGATATTGTTGTTGAGTTAAAAGTTCTCTTTTGACTTCTATATTTTGTTTTGGAAATCACAAATGTTTTGTCAATCATATCATACTGACTCTGTCAATCGTATCGTACTGACGCTGTCAATCGTATCGTACTGACTCTATCAATCGTATCGTACTGACCCTCTCAATCGTATCGTACTGACTATGTCAATCGTATCGTACTGACTCTGTCAATCGTATCCTACTGACTCTGTCAATCTTATCGTACTGACTCTGTCAATCGTATCGTACTGACCCTGTCAATCGTATCGTACTGACTCTGTCAATCGTATCATACTGACTCTATCAATTGTAATTGTACTAACTCTGCTATTCATATTTTCTTTACTTGTTTTGGTACTTAGTAAAAAACACTTGTTTCATATTAATTGTACTATTGTTTATCATCTTCATATATCTTGTTTCAACCAATACGATGTCGTTGAGTTAGTTACAAACTAATCAAAATGATGTCGTGCTTTCTGTTTCAATATGACCATTATGATGCCAGGTGTCCAAGTCCCTCCGAGTTTTTCGGAGAAATGTGACCGTTGGAGGGGATTTGACTGTTGGAACCTGAGGCCTATAAATAGGAGGTCATTTAAAGCTGAAAGTAGAATATAGAATGAAGAGATTTTAAAAAAAGTGTGATACTTTACTTCAATCAAGATTCTAGAGAGAGATGCTGTGACTTCTCTCATGATGTGTGCCTTGTGCGACCGATCATCGTATCGAGGGATTTCAAGTAATTGAAAGACAGAGGTGTCGATTACCTACAAAATCGAGGGCTTCCAAGGATAGGCAAACGGACGGTCCGATCATCGTATCGAGGGCCGCCGAGGATAGGCAGACAGATGTTCCGATCATCGTATCGAGGGCTCACCAAGGTGTTGGTGAGACAGAACTTTTATCCTAGGTGAAAGGATAACCCTTCTCTTTGGGTTAAAAGAATTGTAATTCTTTTAAATTTCCGCTGCTAATTGTATTAGAAAGGAAATTGTTTTTGTTTCCTTTTCTATCTCTTATACATTTGTAATTGTTTCAGTTACATCCATTCTATTACATGTTGTATTGATTGATTCTATACACTTTAAGGTAGAATCATTCATCTTTATATTACTCTGATTATTGTGTTCAACTTGAATACAATTGTTTTACATTTCATTAGTATTACAATACATCATACCTCTTTATATTCAATACAATTATGGGTGTTTGTATATTTATTAGTTTAAGATCATTTAAACTAATCTCTTAAGTGCTAAAACTCAAAAGGTTTTTAAAACTACAATTCACCCCCCTCTTGTATTGTTCTATCTAATAGATATACATATCTACATATTCGATCCAACAATTGGTATTAGAGGAGGTTTTCCACTGTTTTTTATTTCTTGTTCTATTTTTACTGACTACACTAACGTGTCGAGTGGAAAAGTTTTTTTATTAGATGGCAGGAATGAATTTTGGGTCAATAGAAAATATGAATCCTTCTAGACCACCAATCTTTGATGAAAATGATTATGAATACTGGAGAGATCGTATGAAGACTATTGTGATCAGCACTGGCGTATACAATTTTATTATGCTTACTGGAGGTTATAAAATTCCTGACAAAGAAGTCAGTACTTTTACTAACCAAGAGAAGCAAGAATATCAACTGAATTATAAGGTGCACAATACTTTATTATGCTCTATGACCAGGAATATATACAGTTAGATATCTTCATGTGAAGCAGCCTACTGTATTTGGAAGAAATTGGAAGTCACTCATTTTGGTACATCCAAGGTTATAGAAACAAGAAGAGCAATGCTTCGAGCAGAATATCATGGATTTTTTTTCCTTATGGAGATCCAATATGTAATGTACAACAAAGGTTTATGAAAATTGTCAATAGCTTACAATCTATTGGTGAAAAAGTTCTTGATGATGAAGCTCTAGTTGATAAGATTATAGATATAATTCCAAATGAATGGGAGTCAAAAAGGACAGCTATTGATGAAAACAGAAAAGTTTCCCAGATTTCTCTGGATGAACTATTTGGAACTCTTCTATAACACGAGACAAGACTGAAGAGAGATTCTGATTTCAACAAGAAAAAGAATGGGAATGGAAGTGTAGCCTTTGCATCTAAAGCTAAAACACCTGAAAGGCTTACAAGATCCAAAGCCAAGAAAGTTGTAATATCTGATTCAAGTGATTGTAATCTTTCGGATAATGATTTAGCCAATCTTGCTTGAAGGATGAACAAGATTGTGGGAAAGAAAGACTTCCAATATAGATTCAAAAAGAAAGACAAGAAAGATATGAATGATACAGAGGTAAATTGTTATGAATGTAAAAAAGCAGGACATATAAGGCCTAATTGTCCTTTATTGAAGAGGAAAGACAGAAAGGAGAAACACTCTCAAATAAACAAGAAAAGGTTTTATAAGACAAAGAATGTTTTGAAGGAAAATGATACCTGGAGTGCAAGTGGTAGTGATTCTTCAGATGATTCTTCAGAATATGAATCCTCAGGACAGAAAAATATTGGATTTTTAGCCAGATTACCAATTGAAGATCATTTTATAATGGCTAAGGTACACAATGTTGAAGCTATTACAAATGTATCTTTAAATGAAAATTATATTGATAATAGATATTATGAATCTTAAAATGATGAATCTTCATCATCAGAAGATGATACATTACCTTCTTTTGAAGAAGTATCTAGATTTGATAAATTACTTAAGAATGAAAATTCTAAACTCAAGAAGAATCTTGAGAAAGCAAATTCTAGAATTTCAGTTTTAACTAAAGAAGTATCAGATCTTTCTAAAGATATTGATGTGAAAACTTCTGATTTTGAAAGTATTTTAAAAACCCTTGAGAAAGTCAAATATGATAAGGATAAACTTTCTAAGGATCTTGAAAATGTAATTTCAAAGAAAAATATATTAGATCCTAGCTCTAGTTCAAATTCAAATGTTTTGGAAAATAAGAATTTAGTTTTAAAACTAAAGTCTGAAATTTTTACCTTGAAAAAATGTTTGTCAAACTTTACTCATGGAATGGAAAATTTTGACAAGATGTATTCTCAAATTAGACCTTTGAGAAACTGACCTGGTCATGGTTATACTTATTCCAAACCTGTTTTTAGTAATAACTATTTTGTTCCACAAAAAGACTCTTTTTGTACTAAGTGCCAATGTGGTGGACACTGGAGAAGAGATTGTTCTCTTAACAGAATTCAATCTTTAGGATTTCATAAAGCTCATTTTTCAAAACAAATGTGGATTCCTAAAATTCTTTTATGTGATCCTTATAGATCCAAACAAGTTTGGATTTCGATAAACTAATTGTTTCTTTTTCAGGAAAATGAGAAGTGTACCAATAAGAATATTTGGTACATGGATAGTGGTTGTTCTTGACACATGACTGGAAACAAAGATCTCTTTGAAAAGGTTATTAAAACAAAAGGTGGAAAAGTTACCTTCAGAGATAATGCTCAAGGAAAGATTGTTGGTATAGGTAATATCATTTTTCTTGGAAAATTTCTTATTTCAAATGTTTTGTTTGTTAAAGGTCTTGGGCACATCCTCATCAGCATAAGTCAATTATGTGATGAAGGTTACCTTGTAAATTTTAGGAATGATAAGTGCCTAGTCCAAAATTCCTAGGATGAGTTCATTCTGTCTGCTCATAGGCAAGAGAATGTTTACACTATTAACTTAGAAGACCGTAGGAGCCAAAACTTACCCTGCTTAAGTGAAATAGAAGAACAATCATGGATATGGCATAGAATACTAGGACACTGTAATCTGAGAAACCTTCGTAAAATCTCAAAGAAAAGACTTGTAAAGGGGATACCGGACCATAGATATGATTCTTCAAAAGTCTGTGATCCTTGTCAATTTGGAAAGCAACATAAAACTAGCTTTAAATCAATTAATGAAGTTTCACCATGTAATGCATTACAGCTAGTGCATATGTATCTTTTTGGTCCCACACAAACTGGAAGCATTGGAGGAAAATACTATGTATTTGTTTTAGTTGATGAATTTACAAGATTTACATGGGTCTACTTTCTCACAAACAAATCTGAAGCCTTTTACTATTTCAAAACTTTTAGAGCCCAAGTTAAAAATGAGAAAAACTTACCATTGATAACATTCATAGTGATCATGGTGGTGAATTTCGAAATTCATATTTTGAAACTTTTTGTAGTAAGAAATGAATTACTCACAATTTCTCAGCTCCAAGAACTCCTCAGCAAAATGGTGTTGTTGAAAGAAGAAATCGTATTCTTCAGGAAATGACTAGAACCATGTTGAGTGAATACTCAATTGCTAAGTACTTCTGGGATAAAGCTATTAGTACTGCCTGTTATACTATAAACCGTGTTTTAACAAGACCATTTCTTAATAAAACCCCTTATGAGTTATGGACTGGCCGAAAACCTAATGTTTCATACTTCAATGTTTTTGGATGCAAAGTATTCATTCTGAATACAAAAGATAATCTAGAAATATTTGCACAAAAATCTGATGAAGGAATCTTTCTAGGATATTCTACAACCTCTAAGGCTTATAGAGTTTTCAATAAAAACACTTGTACTGTTGAGGAAACAGTACATGTAAAATTCGATGAATCTGATCCTTTTGTTTTCAGACAACCCAATCCTACATCCTCAGATGTGTTTTCTAAAAATGTTTATCAACCATTATTAGAAGATCACTCTGATGAGAAAAATGTTCAAGAAAGTATTCCTAAAACATTTACCACGGAAGATTTTCTACTATATGTTGATGAACAGGTTTTAAAAAACCCAAATCAATTGTTTCTTAGGAATCATCCCAGTGATAACATCATTGGTGATGTAAATCAACCTGTAAGGACCAGAAATTCCTTAAGAAATGAAGTAGAACATCATGCTTTTCTTTCTCAATTTGAACCTAAAATCCCAAGTGAGGCCTTAGGTGATGATGATTGGATCAAAGCAATGCAAGATGAACTAAATGAATTTGAGAGGAATCAAGTCTGGACTTTAGTTGATAGACCTAAAGAAACAACTGTAATTGGTGTAAAATGGGTTTCCAGAAACAAATGTGATGAAAATGGAATCATTGTAAGAAATAAATCAAGACTTTTTGCTAAAGTCTAAAATCAACAAGAGGGAATAGACTATGAAGAAACATATGCCCCTATAGCTATACTTGAATCTATTCATATTCTATTAGCCTTTGCAGCATACTTTAATTTAAAACTATTTCAAATGGATGTAAAATGTGCTTTTCTAAATGGTTTTGTTCAAGAAGAAGTTTTTGTCGAACAACCTCCTAGTTTTCAAGACCCAAAACATCCTGATCATGTTTTCAAACATACCAAGGCTCTATATGGTCTTAAACAAGCCCCTAGAGCATGATATGATAGACTTAAAAGATTTATTTTACAAAACAATTATACAAAAGGTACAGCAGATCCAACCCTTTTTATAAAAATGGAAAAAAAATGTTTTGATTGTTCAAATCTATGCTGATGACATCATATTTGGATCAAATCAGAAATCTTTAACTGATTCTTTTGCAAATTTAATGAAATCTGAGTTTGAAATGAGTGTGATGGGTGAGTTAACATTCTTTTTAGGTTTTCAAATTTCTCAAAATCCAGAAGGAACATATATATATCAACATAAGTATATAAAATATTTACTCAAAAATTATGGATATGACAAAAATAAAAGTATTAGCACTCCAATTGGTACATCAAATACACTAGATCTTGATGAAACCGGGAAACCAGTAGATCAAACAATTTTTAGAGATATGATAGGAATGTTTCTATACTTGAAAGCTAGTCGACCTGACTTAATGTTTTCTGTATGCTTATGTGCGAGATACCAATCTAATCCAAAAGAGTCTCACTTAAAAGATGTAAAGATAATCTTTCGGTATTTAAAAGGCACTATGGATTTAGGTCTTTTTTACCCTTCTGGGAATGATTTTGTTTTAAAAAGTTTTTCAGATGCTGACTTTGGTGGTTGTAGAATGGATAGAAGAAGTACATCTGGAACATGTCATTTCTTAGGAGATTCTCTGGTTTCTTGGTCCTACAAGAAACAACACTCAGTAGAACTATCCACTGCGGAAGCTAAATATGTAGCAGTTGGAAGTTTTTGTGCTCAAGTATTGTGGATGCAACACACACTCACTGACTATGGATTAAGTTTCTCCAAAACTCAAATTCTTTGTGATAATACTAGTGCCATAGCTCTCAGTAAGAACCCAACAGACCAATCTCGTGCAAAACACATAGATGTTAGGCATCACTTTCTTTGGGATCACACACAAAAAAGGGATATTATTCTACAATTTATCGGAACTCAAGAACAACTTGCTGACATTTTTACAAAACCTTTATCACTTGATAGGTTTGAGTTTATAAAACAGAAGCTAGGAGTGATTACATTAAAATAATCATTCATATCTATTTCATGTTTTACAATTATCCTTACATTAAATAACTCCCTTTTAAAGGGGGAGGACATTTCTTTCTATGTATTTTATGTTTCTTTTTATCTTATGATCTTTAACAAGTTACTCTCCTGGTATGTGTTTTTGTTTTTCTGTTTATCGTATTAACAGTTTTATTGTTTTATTTTTTCCATCGTACTGACCGATGATGGTAATGAATTTCTTTTCCATCGTACTGACCAATGATGGTAATGATTTTCTTTTCCATCGTACTGACCGATGATGGTAACAAGATTGTTTTCCATCGGCTTGTCAGTTCATGGAAACGAGATTGTTTCCCATCGGCTTGTCAGTTCATGGTAACAAGATTGTTTTCCATCCTCTCGTCAGTTCATGGTAACGAGATTTTTTTCCATCAGCTTGTCAGTTCATGGTAACAAGATTGTTTTCCATCGGCTTGTCAGTTCATAGTAACAAGATTGTTTTCCATCGGCTTGTCAGTTCATGGTAATGATATTGTTTTCCATCGGCTTTTCAGTTCATGGTAACAAGATTGTTTTCCATCAGCTTGTCAGTTCATGGTAACAATATTGTTTTCCATCGGCTTGTTAGTTCATCGTAACAAGATTGTTTTCCATTGGCTTGTCATTTCATGGTAACAAGATTGTTTTCCATCGGCTTATCAGTTCATGGTAACGAGATTGTTTTCTATCAGTATGAAGATTGATAGTTTTCTTTAATTTCGCACGGTTGTGTATTCTTTTTAGCTCTACTAAAACCAACAACTACCTTACGTTCTCCGGTAGGTAATTTCCATTTTTTTCTTTTTTTGATTTCGTTTTTAATCCTAACCATTGATCTGTTTTCCTCTAATCTTGACTGTAGAAGATCAACAGTCACCTCTTTATCACCTATAAATAGCCCCCCTCCCTAAACCCACATTGGTTTTTTAGGTTTTCAGGCGAAGCTCTGCCCCACTGGTTTTAAATCATCATACAATCTTTCATCGGTAGCACCTTTATGTCTCAATCCTCTGCTAACACTCTCGCTGAAATGTCTTCAAAGACTTTTACAGAGAAAGACGTTTTCAGAGAAAGGTTAGTTTCTCGGGACTATTTTGATTCATATGATTCCACAATCAGAAGAATCATTCTGTTTCAAGAATGGGAGCATTTATGTGTTGAAATACCTGTTTCTCAAGATCCGGTTCTCTTTGATGAAGTCAGTCAGTTCTATAAAATCGTATCATTCAAGAAAGACATGACTATCAATTTTTATGTGTACGATAGAAATTTGTCTATGTATGTGAAACAAGCGTCTCATTTTCGGAATTTCCCAATATAAGGGTATTCTTTCTGTCCATCTCATAAACTACCAGAGGAAGTTGGTACGTTTAATAGAGAAAGTGCTGAAAAATATTTGTTTGTTATAAATGAAGGGAAGAGAAATGCGGCTCATCTTTTTCCGGACAATCGGTTTGTGACTTTATGGATACAAGGCTTTCTTATCCCAAGGAAAAGGGATAGAGAAACTCTGAAAGTTTCTGATATTTTTCTTCTTGACTATCTTGTAAATATGAGAAAATTAAATCTCATGGGGTATGTTTTTGAGACCATTAATAATGTCAAGACATGAGGGATTAAGTCCCAAATGATTATGTATCCAGCCATCCTTACAAAGTTTATTCTTGAGAGCATGAAGTTTTGAAACATTCCTTTGAAAGGAAACCTGATAGATTTGAATCCATATTGGATTAGTAAGAGTACGTTGAAAAAGCTGAATGTTTTTTTTGATCCAAATTCAAAACATTTTATAAGAGATATAGAAGCTGAATCAGCTCAAAATAAATCGGCACCTATGCCAACCAAATACATTCCTTCTATTGTTGTTCCTCAGAAGTCTGATCCTCAAACCAGCTCAAAGCCAAAGAAGAAGCCTAAGTATAGTAAGGAAGTTGTAGCCAAGTGGAGAAAGGATAAGGAACAAAGAAAGTAAGGTGATCCAATGTTTGGACTTGATCCAGCCGAAGCCTTTACTGAGAGATTAAGGGTTGAGGATACCCTTCAGGCTGAAAAGAATAAGAAGGTTCTTTTGAAAAGAAAAGCACTGGAATTTGATGTCTCTAAAGTCTTGAAAGTAGTTGAGGAAGCTAGTTCCCAACTTACCACAGAAGTGCATCAAGATCCTATCGTACAGATCCTTCCTGAGAAAGATAAAGGAAAACAAATGATGGAAGAGATATAAGAAGTGGAAGAGGAAGGATATTTTATTTTATAATTCCTTCAGAGTTCAAAAAAGAGTAGGGAGGAATCGGTTCAAAAGCTGAGTGAAGGTGTTCAACAAACCCCTCATGCCGATCAACCACCTTTTGAAACTTCTAAAACTCTAGATAAAACACCCTCTCAAGTAAAGCAAGGTGCTCAATCTTCTCATACTGAAAAAGTTATTGTCATCAGTGACAATGTAAAAGAAAGAAAAGAGAAATAAAAAGCAAAAAAAAAACAGCCAGTTGTTGACTCAAGCCGATCAAATGAACTGGCTACGTACGATGAAGATACTGATTCAGAACATACAATCTCTCTCAAGAAGAGTGATTACATTGTCCATGTTTTGAGAAGGGTTGAGAATACCATTCCATATTTCCCTAGCCTGTAAGGGAAGATTTATTTTATTACTGACAATCAAAAGAAGAAGTTTGGTTCTGTAAAAGAATTAAGAAAGAAAGTTTTGTCAGTTGAAGCCGATTTGAAAGTTCTTTCAGAAAGTTATGTTGCTCATAAGAAGGCCTGCAACAAGATGACCAAGTGGTCGTACAAAACAGAGAGCTCAATCAATGATCATGAGATAAAAATTGAAGATATAAGAAGGTTGTCAAATGAGCTTTAAATTTCTTTAAATAAGCATGACAGAGAAATGGTTGAAAGGTTGAATCTTTTGTCTTCTCAACGAGCAGATGTTCTTTCAGTAAAAGACTTGCAGGAGAGAATGAATGCTTTTCAGGCTGAGTTTTCGAAGGTTTAATCTTTCAAAGATCAAATAGTTCCCTTGAAGAAATAGAACTCTGGGTTATCCAAAGATAACAAAAATTTGCAAAACAGAATTGATTCTCTTGAACAAGTAATCAATGTTCAGGAAGAGACTATCAGAAATCAGGATCAACTCTTTGCCGATCAACAAGACCTTCTCAGATCTCAGGGTGATGCTATTTCTGAAGACAAGAAGGAGATCAAAAAGATGAAATCCATTATTCATGATTTAATCAAAAAGGAGAAAGAAAGAGAAAACAAATTACTTTTGTATTTGTTTTTCCTTTGGAACCTGTCTTTGTTTTGTAATAACTTTTATGATTCGTTTCCTTTGTCCTGCAATTTCTTTTCTCTAACCCTTTCAGGCAACTCAAAGTAACCCCATTCTTTTTGTAAACCACAAAGTGGGAGAATGTTTTACAATGGGGGAGAATGTTTTACAAAGGGGGAGAAAGTTTATAAAGGGTGAGAATTTTTTATCAAAGGGGAGAATGCTTTACAACACTTAAGTGAAATCTATGAATACAATCCTTAGGAAAGTATACACCTAAGGGGGAGTTATTGGTATTCAAATTCTTGTTCATAAGTGTTTCCAATAACTCAGGGGAGATAATTATTTCTTGTTATATTTACTTTGTGTGTTGTGCTTTCCAAAAAGGGGGAGATTGTAGAGTCAAAAGTTTTCTTTTGAATTTTATATTTTGTTTTGGGAATCACAAATTTTTTGTCAACAGTATCGTACTGACTCTGTCAATCGTATCATACTGAATCTGTCAATCGTATCATACTGAATCTGTCAATCATATCGTACTGACCCTGTCAATCGTATCGTACTGACTCTGTCAATCGTATCCTACTGACTCTGTCAATCGTATCGTACTAACTCTGTCAATCGTATCGTACTGACTCTGTCAATCATATCGTACTGACCCTGTCATTCGTATCGTACTGACTCTGTAACACCCCAAGATTTCATAGTGTGTTATTTCTTCAAAATAATTTAATAACTTGCAATACACACAACACCGAGTTCAATTGCACCATGACTTACCAAAAAAAAGCCATTAAAAGAGGTCATGAATATTATTAACTAAATTTTAAACTTTATAATTTTAGAATCCATATTACGAGTTTCTTAGTCATAATGCAAGAACAAATTCATTTTCAGTATTGAACTTTTATCAACTTTTGATAGTGAAACCTTTTTAAATACAATATTTTAAACTTTTTGACTAAATGAAGACATCAAAAAATTTAAAATGAAACTTCCAAGCTTCCACGGTATGCTTTCCTTTGAATAAAACAGTAGCGTGTGTTGTACGCAACTTCGAGTTTTAACACACACCACAACCAATCAAACTGGCCGTTATGAATAGTAATACCTAAATTTTGAAATAATATATATTTTATATTTTTAAATGGACTTCATTTTTGGATTCGGAATATCGAATTTAGCCTAAGGTGAAATTTTGGTACTTTTCGGATAACTTTCATATTTTGATGAATAGTGAAAATTACTAAATTTTAATTAAAAACAACTTTTTTAATCAAAATAATTAATAGTGATAAATTATGAATTTGAGTGGTTTTAAAGTATATTTAGAATATATTTTTACAATTTAATATAATTTTGGTCATTAGACAAAATTTTACAATTAAACCGAACATAAACAAGTGTCAATCTTTTGATAGTTATTATCTCTTAAAAACACGCTTTTTGTTTTGACAGCGGGAGTTAATTTTAAATTAATTTCTGCCACTTCTGTGATTTGAATTTAGAAAAATGGATTCCATATTTGGAATCAGGATGTTCAAATTGTGTAAATAGGTATCTTTTATTTTTAGACATTTTGAATAATTACTGCGGTAAATATTTTATTTACCATGGTTAAAGGTAAATCCGGTAAATAAGGGTTAAAAAAAATAATATTATAATAATACTAAATTACCCTAAAACGTGTCTTAACCCTATTGGTTGATACATGGTTGACCATGGGAATCTTTGGGTATATTTGGGGACCCCATGGATCCACTTGTAAGTGATAATGACACTTTATTTTAATTAAGTTAAAATGAATACAAAAATGACACAAGCATATATCTTTTAGAAAAACAATTGTTACATAGGGTTATATATGTTGGATTTTAGATTATAAATATTCATTAGAAATCTAAAAAGATTTCCTACATAATGATAGTTTATTTATAATATTTGGACATTAAATAATTTATTTTATTTATGACACAATGATGATGCAGTAATTACTATAATAGTGAAAAATTAAAATAATTGATATTATAAATACCCAAATAAATATAATATGAAACTTTTAATGAATTAAACTAATTTTATAGGATAATATGATATATTAGGATTGATTTAATTGACTTTGTTAGAAGTAATAAATCTGTTATGAGTTTCACAAAAATCAACTATTGAATAGTGTCAAAATTGACATAAAAGAGTTTTTAAAACAAATATTATATTATTAATTGAAATTAAATTCCTAAAAATCTAAGGTTCGGCCAGGAGACTTATATCATGATAGGTGTATCATTAATTGACCACTTGTGGGTCGCATGGATGTATATAGTAAGTTTATTAACCATATTATATAAAAATATAAAGAGACATTGTAAAAGTGAAACTAATTAACTTAGAGTTAATACTTAATGATAAGGTTAATATAAGTACCCAAACCTGTCTAAATTCTATTGGTTGAGTGTTTTTCGACCTATCCCCACCTTAACCTTTGAATAATAAGCTTTGGAGCCATTAGAAACCGAATATGAATTTATTATAAATTAATATTTCTAGCTTTTCCAAAGGTGCCCCTCACCCCTCTTATAAAAGGGAACTCCTCCTTCTCATTTCTTCACACCTTCAAAGCCTTTTGGTTCGGCCAAACTCTGCCCAAATACTCTCCTAACATCCCTCACTACAACCTAGAGGCCTTAGTTTGATCAGAAAGCCAACCTAAGGAGCCCTTTTGATCAAATCAAAAGGAAGAACCCGAAGAAGAGGTAATGATTTCACCACCCTTCTCCAAGTTCATTTCTTCTTCCACTTCTTCTTCCTTTGTTCTTACCATTCTAAAATAATAACTCCAGTATCTCACATATACTGTGATGTTATTATAAATATGGTACAACCATATTTAGTATTCTATCCACCCTTTGAATAACATGTCACCATACGTGCGTACGTACGGCTTACCGTCTCCACGTCGTGGTGTAATTGTTATTCAATATAAAATTATTTGGATGGGTATAATAATGATGTGTAACTCATGTAAATAATAAATATATCATGTTAATGATTCTGTATATATGATATAACATCCATTTATATATTATTTTAATATCAAAATAATGATATTGTCGCTCGTGCGTACGTACGGACTACCGTCTCCACAAACGCGATGAGATTCATTCTCCATCGTAACCATTCAAGTATAATTATCATTTGATGATTTAAAAATTATTTTTAAGGACTAGATATCATTCTGGATAAGAATAAGATACAACAAACATGGCTTATGTAACAAAACATATAAATAAAATGAGTAAGTTAAACACCCGAAACGACGATAATTCTAAGATATTATTAACAAATCAATGTTAAAAGATCATATATGATATCATATTAATATATATGATTCTTGTAAAATTTAATAACAATTATTTCACCATTATACAGGAGGTTAACCTACCCCAACCAAGGAAAAGTACAAGGTAAGGGTTTACTTTACAACCTCTTCATTATCCAAGGTTGTTTATACGTAATAATCTACTGGGATCTCTTTATCATCCACATCCATGTTTCTTAAAAATGTATTTCAAAACATTTTTACTATTTACTAGATTATGAGTTAAAGTCATTTATACCCTTTTTGACTTTTATAATTGGTTTATAAAGGAATATTTCGGTCATTTTCAAAACAAGGTCCTTTTTAACCTTTTCGACAGAATTAAGGTAAGAATGTTTTTTTAACTTATACGGCGGATGCGGTTATTTTACGCCGTTATAAAATCTTCAAAGCTTTCCTTACAAGCTTATAAGAATATTTTCAAAGAAAATGTTTTATTTTATATGGATCTTAAATGATTTCAAAATAAAAGGAGATATTTCTTTAAAAAGAATTTTGATTTCATCTACGTCAACATCCTTTGATGGATTTTAAGATTATTTGAAGTTGATTTATTATGATACAAAACTTCTATATTGTATTGAAGGTTTTGTGATATGTTTGACTATGGATGTGCTATTTTTATACCATTCATAGTTTATGGTGAAATTATTGACATTTCGTATGCTAGATTTAATACGAATGTTTATGTTATGTTTAAACCTTTTCATATGGGAATGCATTGGACTTAATAAGTGACGGGTGGAGCCCGCTATAGCTCCTCGATGCATCGGTAGGTCTCATGAGACAAACTAGTGTCTTGGCACAAGGCCTTGACAAAATCTTATTTGTAGTCTTGGCACGAGGCCTTGGCTATGTGGTTATGATAGTCTGGCATTATGCATTCCAACATTATGAAAGTGGTTATTGATTTTTGCATGTGATTATTCGATTAGTAGAATATCCATGTGAATAAGTAAATGGCATTATTTCATTTTATTTATGCCATACCATGTTGAAGGTTCATGTTTAAAAGGATTTTTTTAGTTATACATTTCCTTAAATGTTTATTCTTAATGATGAAAGTTTCCGCTATATTGTTATCCTTACTGGGCATTTGAGCTCACCCCTTTTCTATGTTTTATTTTTCCCAGGAAGTGAATATGTAAGTTATGAATGACCTGCAGGGATATTATGAGGGGATTGTAGTGTGGACTGTGGAAACATTATGTTGTTGTAGTAGTTTTTCATTTTATGATGTAATGTGAAACTTATGAATATATCTAGTGTTTCCAAGGCTACTAAACCAATCGGTCTTTCGAGATTTGATCTTTCTTGTGATCATGCCAATGTTATGTAATAATGCACCGACTCTAGGCAACTAGGGTCGGGGCGTTACAGTTGGTATCAGAGGAAGTTTAGTACAAACCTTGGAAGCTAGATTTAGATAAACTCTGATTAGAGCACGTAGACCTAAGATGAACGTTGAAGATTAGTATAGAAGAACTTCCTAGAATTTTGGTATTGTAGAGATTTTGTGAGTTTTCCGAGAAATACATCCCTGTCTGGATACGAGCAGGTAGAGGCGGATCTGGCACAGATGTACCTAGGGGTAAAACCCGAAAACACCGCTTTGAGCTAGACTCGAACGGGAACTGGTGCACGACAACGGGCCTTGCTGCACTCTTGGTTACGACACTCCCGGGGGATATGCTTAGGATAACTCTCATTTTCTTTACAAATCATTTTTAAGGGATTATGAGTACATACATCCTCAAAGAAAAAAAAAATGATTATGGATTATATCCATAAATAGTTCAATTTATGTTAAGTGTTTTATAAGTATGGGATTATGTATTTTGATTCATAAACTGATCTAGTTTATGCCATTGTTTAGAAATGGCTCCCAGTAGAAGGAATGAGAACTCCGGAAATGCACATGATCCAAAGAGAAGGAAGGATCATATCTTTCATGGTCTTAAGCTAGAATTTATAAGAGAAATAGTCTCCCATGTATTATCATCATATGAAGAAATAATATCATGTATTGATAAGATAAGTAAAGAGATTACTGAGTCCTATGGCTTTGAAGGGAAGCAAGAGAAGAAAAGGATAGAAGAGAGAAAGATGGATAAAGGGAAGAGGGAAAAGAAGAATTTTCCCATATGTGGTAACTGTGGAAAGAAACACCCTGGAACTTGCCTGAAAGGAATGGGAGTTTGTTATAAGTGTGGAGGAAAAGGGAACAAAGTACATGACTGCAAGGGTAAGAAAATGGTTTCAAATGTACAATGCTTCATTTGAAAGGAGTTTGGAAACTACGCGAACCTATGTCCCAGTCATCAGACTATGACGCAAATGATGCTATTGGATAATAATCAAGTTATGATACTACCACAGATGAAGAGGAATGATTAGAGTTCTTATGTTGATTATGTCAATTGAGTGTTGTATCAACAATGTACTTGTTATAATAATTATGGAGTATATAAGGATTGTACTGCAGTACTATTTAATTAAGGACTTGAGATTGTGTGGAACAATGAAAAGTGACTCAATAGCAGGATAAATTTTTGGAAAATATATGGTTGAGAAAATGATAAACCATAATATAGTTCTGATACCGAGGTAGTGAATTTCGAATAATACATGATTATTTTGGAAAAAATATATTGGATATTCTTGACTACCTTGGAACTGATTAATGATTTGTATATTCCATCATTGTTGGGGTTTAAAATATTTTTGGATTGATGAAGTATATCCAGCATTCTATATGGAATAAGGGAGCATGAATGTAATCAATAAGGAATATGGTAATACATGATGAAGGTATTCATATGATATTACGGGGTAAAAAGGATCTATATTATGTTTACCTTCCTTATAAATGTTAGACTGTGAGTTTGGACAGATGTATTTTGGATAGTTCTAGTTTGGATTATTTTGGATTGCCATAAAAGGACAACCCGGAGGTCGGGCGGCAACCCGTCGCGTCCGGCAAGGCTGCGAGACTTGAACCCGCAACCGAAGGGAGAAAAGGGTGTATCACCTACCACTGGACCATGATATGTCCTGGATTAAATAATGTAGTTTTTATTAAAAGATCATGTAGATGAATTATAAATTCGTTTATTTTGGAACCCTATACGAATAGTGTAAATAGAATTTTTTTTACATTCTATTATCTTTTAGAGTGAAAGATGAGTTTGTTGTAGAAATTTATTAATGGATAAAACTCTAATTATAAAGTAAGTATATCTCCTTATGATCTTATCCAATCTCATAAATAAATTCCTCAATATTAAGAAAAGCAACTTTGAACAAAAATGTTTTCCTAGATGGTACCTTAAATCATCACTAATTTTTGGCTTTGGGATTGTTGGCCTTTTTATAGCCATGTTCTCTACCACTCTCCATCAGATAATTGATGGTTAGATTTTTCTTCCATATCCATATTTTCCTACATGGAACCCTAGTATGTGTTATTTTCGGTAATCTTCATACTTTCGACTCTTTATTTTAAATAGAGGCCTCATTAATTCATTTTTCGATGTGGGATTTCAACTAGGATATTTTGAAACGTCAAAAATGTGTTATCTTAATACCCTTTGTTTTGTTGAAACGATGGTATTTCAATTCATCATAGATTGATGAATTTAATGACCTCAATTTTATACTTGTTTGTGATTGATGACCTCAATCACTACCTATAAATATTTACATTTTTCCTCCAATTATATGTCTCCAATTTCCACCAATGTTCTCCTAATCGAGATCATAATTTGGTGGTGACCCTTTGATTTCTCTTTTCCTCATATTAAGACTAAATTTTAGTAACCCAATTTCCGATGTGGGTTTTCCCACAAATATATTTTCTACTTTCAACCTTTTATTTTTGAAGAACAATTTCAAATTGCGAGGACGCAATTTATTGAAGGAGGGGAGAATGTAACACCCCAAGATTTCATAGTGTGTTATTTCTTCAAAATAATTTAATAACTTGCACTACACGCAACACCGAGTTCAATTGCACCATGACTTACCAAAAAAAATCCATTAAAAGAGGTCATGAATAGTATTAACTAAATTTTAAACTTTATAATTTTAGAATCCATATTATGAGTTTCTTAGTCATAATGCAAGAACAGATTCATTTTCAGTATTGCACTTTTATCAACTTTTGATAGTGAAACCTTTTTAAATACAATATTTTAAACTTTTTGACTAAATGGAGACATCAAAAAATTTAAAATGAAACTTCCCAAGCTTCCACGGTACGCTTTCCTTTGAATAAAACAGTAGCGTGTGTTGTACGCAACTTCGAGTTTTAACACACACCACAACCAATCAAACTGGCCGTTATGAATAGTAATACCTAAATTTTGAAATAATATATATTTTATATTTTTAAATGGACTTCAGTTTTGGATTCCGAATATCGAATTTAGCCTAAGGTGAAATTTTGGTACTTTTCGGATAACTTTCATATTTTGATGAATAGTGAAAATTACTAAATTTTAATTAAAAACAACTTTTTTAATCAAAATAATTAATAGTGATAAATTATGAATTTGAGTGGTTTTAAAGTATATTGAGAATATATTTTTACAATTTAATATAATGTTGGTCATTAGACAAAATTTTACAATTAAACCGGACATAAACAAGTGTCAATCTTTTGATAGTTATTATCTCTTAAAAACACGCTTTTTGTTTTGACAGCGGGAGTTAATTTTAAATTAATTTCTGCCACTTCTATGTTTTGAATTTAGAAAAATGGATTCCATATTTGGAATCAGGATGTTCAAATTGTGTAAATATGTAACTTTTATTTTTAGACATTTTGAATAATTACTGCGGTAAATATTTTATTTACCATGGTTAAGGGTAAATCCGGTAAATAAGGGTTAAAAAAAATAATATTATAATAATACTAAATTACCCTAAAACGTGTCTTAACCCTATTGGTTGATACATGGTCTACCATGGGCATCTTTGGGTCTATTTTGGGACCCCATGGATCCACTTGTAAGTGATAATGACACTTTATTTTAATTAAGTTAAAATGAATACAAAAATGACACAAGCATATATCTTTTAGAAAACCAATTGTTACATAGGGTTATATATGTTGGATTTTATATTATAAATATTCATTAGAAATCTAAAAAGATTTCCTACATAATGATATTTTATTTATAATTTTTAGACATTAAATAATTTATTTTATTTATGACACAATGATGATGCAGTAATTACTATAATAGTGAAAAATTAAAATAATTGATATTATAAATACCCAAATAAATATAATATGAAACTTTTAATGAATTAAACTAATTTTATAGGATAATATGATATATTATGATTGATTTAATTGACTTTTTTCGAAGTAATCAATCTGTTATGAGTTTCACAAAAATCAACTATTGAATAGTGTCAAAATTGACATAAAAGAGTTTTTAAAACAAATATTATATTATTAATTGATATTAAATTCCTAAAAATCTATGGTTCGGCCAAGAGACTTATATCATGATAGGTGTATCATTAATGGACCACTTGTGGGTCGCTTGGATGTATATATTAAGTTTATTAACCATATTATATAAAAATACAAAGAGACATTGTAAAAGTGAAACTAATTAACTTAGAGTTAATACTTAAAGATAAGGTTAATATAAGTACCCAAACCTGTCTAAATTCTATTGGTTGAGTGGTTTTAGACCTATCCCCACCTTAACCTTTGAATAATAAGTTTTGGAGCCATTAGAAACCGAATATGAATTTATTATAAATTAATATTTCTAGCTTTTCCAAAGGTGCCCCTCACCCCTCTTATAAAAGGGAACTCCTCCTTCTCATTTCTTCACACCTTCAAAGCCTTTTGGTTCGGCAAAACTCTGCCCAAATACTCTCCTAACATCCCTCACTACAACCTAGAGGCATTAGTTTGATCAGAAAGCCAACCTAAGGAGCCCTTTTGATCAAATCAAAAGGAAGAACCCGAAGAAGAGGTAATGATTTCACCACCCTTCTCCAAGTTCATTTCTTCTTCCACTTCTTCTTCCTTTGTTCTTACCATTCTAAAATAATAACTCCAGTATCTCACATATACTGTGATGTTATTATAAATATGGTACAACCATATTCAGTATTCTATCCGCCCTTTGAATAACATGTCACCATACGTGCGTACGTACGGCTTACCGTCTCCACGTCGTGGTGTAATTGTTATTCAATATAATATTATTTGGATGGGTATAATAATGATGTGTAACTCATGTAAATAATAAATATAACATGTTAATGATTCTTTATATATGATATACCATCCATTTATATATTATTTTAATATAAAAAGAATGATATTGTCGCTCGTGCGTACGTACGGACTACCGTCTCCACAAACGCGATTGGATTCATTCTCCATCGTAACCATTCAAGTATAATTATCATTTGATGATTTAAATATGATTTTTAAGGACTAGATATCATTCTGGATAAGAATAAGATACAACAACCATGGCTTATGTAACAAAACATATAAATAAAATGAGTAAGTTAAACACCCGAAACGACGATAATTCTAAGATATTATTAACAAATCAATGTTAAAAGATCATATATGATATCATATTAATATATATGATTCTTGTATAATTTAATAACAATTATTTCACCATTATACAGGAGGTTAACCTACCCCAACCAAGGAAAATTACAAGGTAAGGGTTTACTTTACAACCTCTTCATTATCCAAGGTTGTTTATACGTAATAATCTACTGGGATCTCTTTATCATCCACATCCATGTTTCTTAAAAATGTATTTCAAAACATTTTTACTATTTACTAGATTATGAGTTAAAGTCATTTATACCCTTTTTGAATTTTATAAGTGGTTTATAAAGGAATCTTTCGGTCGTTTTCAAAACAAGGTCCTTTTTAACCTTTTCGACAGAATTAAGGTAAGAATGTTTTTTTTAACTTATACGGCGGGTGCGGTTATTTTACGCCGTTATAAAATCTTCAAAGCTTTCCTTACAAGCTTATAAGAATATTTTCAAAGAAAATTTTTTATTTTATATGGATCTTAAATGATTTCAAAATAAAAGGAGATATTTCTTTAAAATGAATTTTGATTTCATCTACGTCAACATCCTTTGATGGATTTTAAGATTATTCGAAGTTGATTTATTATGATACAAAACTTATATATTGTATTGAAGGTTTTGTGATATGTTTGACTATGGATGTGATATTTTTATACCATTCATATTTTATGGTGAAATTATTGACATTTCGTATGCTAGATTTAATACGAATGTTTATGTTATGTTTAAACCTTTTCATATGGGAATGCATTGGACTTAATAAGTGACGGGTGGAGCCCGCTATAGCTCCTCGATGCATCGGTAGGTCTAATGAGACAAACTAGTGTCTTGGCACAAGGCCTTGATAAAATCTTATTTGTAGTCTTGGCACGAGGCCTTGGCTATGTGGTTATGATAGTCTGGAATTATGAATTCCAACATTATGAAAGTGGTTATTGATTTTTGCATGTGATTATTCGATTAGTAGAATATCCATGAGAATAAGTAAATGGCATTATTTCATTTTATTTATGCCATACCATGTTGAAGGTTCATGTTTAAAAGGCTTTTTTTTAGTTATACATTGCCTTAAATGTTTATTCTTATTGATGAATGTTTCCGCTATATTGTTATCCTTACTGGGCATTTGAGCTCACCCCTTTTCTATGTTTTATTTTTCCCAGGAAGTGAAGATGTAAGTTATGAATGACCTGCAGGGATATTATGAGGGGATTATAGTGTGGACTGTGGAAACATTATGTTGTTGTAGTAGTTTTTCATTTTATGATGTAATGTGAAACTTATGAATATATCTAGTGTTTCCAAGGCTACTAAACCAATCGGTCTTTCGAGATTTGATCTTTCTTGTGATCATGCCAATGTTATGTAATAATGCACCGACTCTAGGCAACTAGGGTCAGGGCGTTACAGACTCTGTCAATCATATCGTACTGACTCTCTCAATTTTAATTGTACTGACTCTGCTATTCATATTTTCTTTACTTGTTTTTGTACTTAGTAAAAAACTCTTGTTTCATATTAATCGTACTATTTTTTATCATCTTCATATATCTTGTTTTAACCAATACGATGTCGTTGAGTTAGTTACAAACTAATCAAAACGATGTCGTTATTTCTGTTCCAATATGACCGTTATGATGCCAGGTGTCCAAGTCCCTCCGAGTTTTTCGGAGAAATATGACCGTTGGAGGAGATGTGACCGTTGGAACCCGAGGCCTATAAATAGGAGGTCATTTGAAGATGAAATTAGAATAGAGAATGAAGATATTTTAAAACAAGTGTGATACTTTGCTTCAATCAAGATTCTAGAGAGAGCTGTTATGACTTCTCTCATGCTGTGTGCCTTGTGTGACCGACCATCGTATCGAGGGATTTCAAGTAATTGAAAGACATAGGTGCCGATTACCTACAAAATCGAGGGCTGCCAGGGATAGGCAGACGGACGGTCCGATCATCGTATCGAGGGCTGCCGGGGATAGGCAGACAGACGTTCTGATCATTGTATCGAGGGCTCACCAAGGTGTTGGTGAGAAAGACCTTTTATCCTAGGTGAAAGGATAACCCTTCTCTTTGGGTTAAAAGAATTGTAATTCTTTTAAATTTCCACTGCTAATTGTATTAGAAATGAAATTGGTTTTGTTTCCTTTTCTATCTCTTATACATTTGTAATTGTTTCAATTACATCCATTCTATTACATATTGTATTGATTGATTCTATACGCTTTAAGGTAGAATCATTCATCTTTATATTACTATGATTATTCTGTTCATCTTGAATACAATTGTTTTACATTTCATTAGTATTACAATACATCATACCTCTTTATATTCAATACAATTGTGGGTGTTTATATTTTTATTAGTTTAAGATCATTTAAACTAATCTCTTAAGTTCTAAAAATCAAAAGGTTTTTAAACCTACAATTCACCCCCTCTTGTATTGTTCCATCTAATAGATATATATATCTACATATTCGATCCAACAATTGTCTCTCGTGTGTGTGTACAAATTACCGTCTCCAAGAACGCGATGAGATTCATTCCCCATCATAATCATTAAAAAATAATTTTCATGTGATGATTAAAAATAATATTTAAAAAACATAATATCATTATGGATATGAATCAAACACACTCTATCCATAACAATCATGGCTTACGTAACTAATCATATAAAAAACGAATCAGTTAATAACCGAAACGATTATACTACTAAAATATCATTAACAAATCAATATTATAAGATCATATATGATATCATATTAATGTATATGGTTCTTGTATAATTTAATAACAATTTTTTCACCATTATAAATGAGGTTAAACTACCCTCGACCAAGGAAAAGTGCATGGTAAGGGTTAATTTCACAATCTATTTATTATCAGAGGTTTTTTATGTAGGTATCTATTGGGACCTCTTTATCATTCACATCCAGGTTTCTTAAAAATGTATTCCAATTTTTTTTTAATATTTAATAGACTATGGGTTAAAGTCATTTATAACCTCATTTTAATTTTATAAAATGGGTTTAAAGGAATCTTTCCATTCTTTTCCAAACCAGGTACCTTATAACCTTTTCGAAAAAATTAAGATAAGAATGTTGTTTTAACTTATACGGTAGGTGCAGTTATATTCCAACATTATAACATCATCGAAGCTTCCCTGACAAGATTTTTGGAATATTTTCAAAATACAGGTATTCTATTATAATTTTATGACTTTTAAATGATTTCAAAATAGAAAGAGATATTTCTATCAAACTGTTTTGATTGCATCTCAACATCCTTTAATGGATTTTAGTCTTTTTTGAAGATTTATTATGATAAAAATCGTCCATTTTGTATTGAAGGTTTTGTGATATGTATGATTATAAATGTGTTATTTTCATACCATTCATGTTTTATGGATAAAGTATTGACATTTCATATGCTAGTTTTAATATGAATGTTTATGTTATGTTTAAAATTTTTTATATGAGGAATGCATTGTACTTAGTAAGTGACGTGTGGAGCCCGCTATAGCTCCTTGATTCATCTGTAGGTCTCACGAGACAAACTAGTGTCTTGGCATAAGGCCTTGACAAAATCTTATCTGTAGTATTGGCACAATGCCTTGACTATGTGGTTATGAAGTCTGGCATTATACATTCCATCATTATGAAAGTTTCTATTGATATTTCATGTGATTATTTGACTAGTAGAATATCCATGTGAGTAAGTAAATGGAATTATTTTGATTTATATTTTCTATATAATGATAAAGTTTATGTTGAAAAAGCTTTTGTTTTAGTTCTATACATTTCCTTAAATGTTTATACTTATTTATGAAATTTTCCACTATATTGTTTTCCATAATGAGCATCTGAACTAACCCCTTTCAATGGTTTATTTTTCACAGGATGTGAAGAAGTATATTATGACTGACCTGTAGGGATAGTCTATGGGATCTCAATGTTGTCTATGGAAACAATGTTTTTGTATTATTCCATTTTATGATGTTATGTAAAACTTATGAATATATCTAGTAATTAAAAGGCTACTAAACGAATTGTCATTTCGAGACATGATATTTTGTGATCATGCCAATGATACGTAATAATGCACCAACCCTGAGATTTTAGGGTCGGGGCGTTACAGTAACTGGGAGATTGGGTCGGTTTATATAGAAAAGGAGAAGTAATTATTTATTATTTAGGTTTGGGACACCACACATTGAACTAATCAATGCCACAAACCAACCCATGGTTTTTCCATGGTATTTTCCAAAGAGGAGTGGAAAAAATTATTTTATAATCACAATGTCTGAAATTATTTAAATAATTGGTTTTCTTATGTGGAGGTGAGTCACACTCTCATGGAAATCAATTTTAAAATGTTAAAATGTTTTATAAGTCTTAAAGGGTCCACTAAAGCATTGTAAAATAAATAAAAAAACATAAAATTACATTATATTAATGGTAAAACATATATTGGATGAACATAATGTTTATAGTATTTTATTACATAACTATTGGGTCATTATGATGTCATAAAACACATTATATATTTAAACTGTATTTAATTTTTATCGCAAAAATTTGACTGTTTGAGAAAATTATGAAAAATTCACAATTAGATAATTTCAACATCCTGATTTCAAAAATAATATTCATTTTATCTAAATGATTTTTTAAATATGTGAATTTTTACTTAAAAAAAGAACATTTATCGAATATTCATGGGTTTTGAAAAAACTGGCTTTCAAAACAATATGAAAATCACAATTGTATTCATAAAAATTATACGATATTTTATATTTAACAAAAATTAATTTATTAATAATATTTAATTAAAATATTAATTAATTAAAAAATACATTAATTCATCAAAATATATTTCTTCATTGAATATTGACTAAAAATACTATTTGTGCTTTAAAAACAATTTACAAAGTAACAATAATAAAATGAATGTATAATATATATTGTGTAAAAAAATAACATGCATGATCATATTGATATGTTTTCGTTACATAACCTATTATAACACCCGCATATGACAGAAGGGTAAGGTGTGCGATGGTGATAGAATCTTGGGGTGGCTCAGATAACATTTCTTGGGTGGTAATCTCTATTAGCTTCTACTTCTCCCATAAGTTGTTCCATTCAAGCGTAACGTGTTAAAGCTCGGCTTGGGCTTGTTCAAGAATGAATCCCAGTGATACCACCACCTTTCCAAGAACTGACTAATGAGATTGGTATGGAGAAATTATACTAGATTAGGAAATCACTTTCTTTTTCAATGTAAATTGGATTTGTTAAGGCCCTATATTTACACTATTCATGTGATTAATGTTCAATGAATATTTTTGCAACGATCACAATTATTGTCGAAATTTTTAAATCCAAAAGAATAAAACCAAGGAAGTGCATATTTTATATAACCATTATAGATAATAATACATTTAATAAGATCAAGAAGAATTTTCATTAATTAATTTTTGGGTCGTTACAAATACAGTATGTTAACATAGGTTAATCATTATAAGACATTCTTCTTCTTCAATATCTATCTTGATGATGGGTTGATGCTAGATCGATCTTATTTACCTATACCCAATGTTATCTTCAAGTTTTGATGAATAATTCATAATCACTTCCTTAATCAACAAAAAATTCAATGACTTGACGTCATCTTCTTTAGTATATTTCAAAACTAGTTTCATCGATGGACTCTTTGAGGTGTATGATTCTATAACTACATATATTGGAACAGAATATTCCTTGGTTTACTTTCTATAACCCTTTCATGATGAAATAAAATAGAAAATAGGAATATACGATATGTGAGCTATTCTAATATGGGTGTGAAATATGATTCATGATTTGATCCTTAATGAATATTGGATTACATAATCCACAAGTGTGAGGTAGGAAGTTCCTTACCATATGGGGACCTTTTTTACACTAATTTTTGTGGTGTGTTTCTTTTGTGGGCATAAATTATTAGCTATTCATGATATATATCACTCATGGGTGTGTGTTTGTGGACCCTGAGTCCCATTTATGATTCTTGATGCCTTGAGTATAAATATATATATCTTGTTACAATGTTAGATTTTAATCAAATATTTATTTATGTTTCAACTATTTTGTCTTAAAAGACATGATTTTTTCTAACATAATCTTCATTGACCTGTTTTATATTTTAACATGTCTTTTTAGGTATTGTTTTGTTAGAATAAGTGGACCACCATGATGGGAATATCACTAAGAGGGGGAGTATACAAAACATTAGATGATGATGTCACATGTCACGTACATTGGGTAAGGGAATGCTGGAATTATGTTCTATCATGAGAAAAAATGATATGTTTGGACAACCTTATGTCCTAAAATAAAGTAGTGTTCAGATATAGAATACATGTGACTCAACCTATGAGAGTGTTGTGTTCACTCAATTCTTTTTGGATGTATAATGACATGTTCATCTGTGCTGTGGATAGATATGGATCACTTTCAACATCCATTATGTCTATCCTTCTGAAATGGAGATGATGTTTGGTATGAGAAAGATCTATAGTGGTTTAGTTAGAGAATGATTTCTCAAAATATATTTTTATGCTACTTCAATAATTTATTATAACGTGGAAGACACTTGTTATACCTATACCCACGTGAAATGGATGCATTGGTGGTGTCCCACTAGGTTCATTACTCACACAGTGTATATGAATCTTGATCCATATTCACAAATCATGATTAATGATCCTGGTATGGGGAAGGGAACCAAAAGAGATTTATAGTTTATTGGCGTAGAGATAGGAGCATAACTAACATGGAATCTAAGGAACAACCACAATTGTTCCCTATTGATATTCTTTCACATTTATATAGTAGTTTTAAATTCAACATTGGGATCCTTGATTATTTGTTTGTATGACTACCATGGAATCATTTATTACATAATGATGTTTTAACTTCCACCTTGATTATGTTGAGTAGTTTTAAATTTTATTTTAGTGTATGGATATAATAAAAATATTAGAGTGTCCCCATTGAAATTTTTCAAACCGTCACTTGTATTTGGAAGCCTCTTCCATTCAAATAGGCATCCATGAGGTCTCATGGATCTATGATGAGAACCTAGTGGTTCGGGTTAGATAATTACAAAATGATATTAGAGTATACTTTTATTTTATTTATTTTCAATTAACCAATGGAATGCAATAAATGAGATAGGTTGGGTGGAACTTAGGTAAGCCAGTTTCCATTTGTCTATCCATATCATGTATAACAGACCTTTGAGTTTCCATTGATGGGATTACACTTACATTTTTAGGGGATTTGGGTGAACTCATTCATTATGACTAGAAACATAGTGTCTCATTCCCTATATATACTATCTTTATGGTTCCTAATAGTTATTTAATTAAATTCCATGATTTGTTAAATCATTTTGAGATAGATCTATATTCATTGATTATGTGATATACATATATCTTTTCTGATGTGATATATCTATTTTCCATTAATCAGTTGAACATTGACATGAAATTATGTTATATATATATATATATATATTATTTTGACTAATATATAGGCATGGATAACTGTAGGTAGTTCTTTGAGGAATATACCATGGGTTATGGGTAGCCTCCTAGGAGAACCTTTCTGTGATCACATGGACTGATTATGATCTATGTTAACAACATTAAGAGATTAAAGGTTTATCTTTATTTAATTAAAATTACAAATTAGAGATTCTTTAATGTCCCTTATAAGGATTACATTCCTGTTCCACTATAAGTTTCACTAGAGGATACAACTGAGCATCCTATTTCCTTACTCAATTGGTTTGGGAAACAGAGCCACCATAGTTCAGAGTCTTTCGGATTTTAGATACCCATAATAGAGGGTAATGAAAGACCACAATTTACCACCCCTATAACTTAAAACTCCATCATCTAGTATAATTGTATGGAACTGGGGAGCAGTAGGATGTAGAGGTCTATTTATACAATAACGATGGAATATTTGACGTGGGCATGATTCTTGAGGAACGATGGGTGAAATGTGCATCGTTTAAACTAAAAATGCCTACTAGGTGATGTTGGTGCGTCATGGGACAAGTAATGAGATATACAAGTCCTTATTCGTAGTAATTTGGGAACCTATTCATTGAGGAAATATTTTTTAACCAACTGATGCTTAATTGAGCCTTATAATTCATAGATACTCAGTAAGGATCGATGATCGTATCAGTATACTCCACTCCTTTTACTATAATACATCATTTTTTATCCCTTATTGTCTCGAAAGAAGATCATTACAAGATGTTTGAGATCAATATTCATCATTATATCAAATAATAGGTTATGATTTTTAGTATAAATACATACCCATATGTTTTGTGCAAGTGATTGACTGTTAATAAGTATATGGATAAGTATCAAAAAAATTGTCTTAATCCACCCTTTAACACTAAATAGGGTGGAAATATTAATACTGATAAGAGTGTATCATTTGGAAGTAAGAAGAAGAACACCAAAGACTGGTAGAAGGTTAATAGTATAGAGGTTGATCAGATTATGGGTTCCTCAGCCCCCTCAAGAGGAGTTCCACTGTGCTTCAACTATGGAAAGGTTAGAATTTATCACAATTTCTGTACAAGACCACATATAAAGTTTTCGATCTATGAGATTTTGTTTTAATATGGATGTAGTATTGGAATAGTCTATTACCTAGTGATCCTAATAGGGTTCCCAAATTAATCATTAGGTGAAGATGACAATGTTGAATCATGTACATCAGTGATAGGGTAGCATAACTAAAGAAGTATGAGTATATACCGTGGATCAGACTCTATTGTACGGTGGTGAGGGAGTGTATAGTATTCATGTTCTGGTCTTGATCAAATTTATTTGATATTAGTTCTTCAAACTCCTTTATATATGAAAAATTTATTAGTGGCCTTGACTTATCAGTCAAGTTAACTTCTATGTTTCTTTCCCTTAATACACTGTTGGGCATGGAAGTAGGTTGTCTTCAGAGATTACTAGTGCATCCTATAGTCATTTTAGTTATTTAAATCTATGTTACTTAACTATTTTAGATATTAATATCTTGATGTTATATATTTCATGGAGATATTGAAAACCATTCAAGGATGCATTGATTAATATCGATGAAGTGTTTCCTTTATAACACATGTGGGGTAGAAATTGATAACACTTAGTGATTGAGTGTTCGGAGTGGGTTCAGATAGTCAAGATATAAGCCAGATTAGTATGATTGTAGAAGATATTTTAGGCTTGAGTCTTTCAACATCATTTTTGGTCTCCCCCTTATCTTTTTATATAGTTGTGTTTCTCTATCCTGACATCTTTTTGGAAGCCTTTATAGGTATTCTTCTTGATAAAAGAGTTTAATTTGAGACAAAACTCATGCTATATGGGTCTCCCATTTCTATATCACCTCATCATATGGTGCCAAATGAGTTTAATAATTTCATGATATCACTCAAGGACCTGAAACTCAATGATTTTATCAATACAAGTACAAAAACATGTGGAGTACCAATTCTATCTACAAAGAAAAAGGACGATATTCTTTGAGACTATATTTATTAAAATAATCTAAATCTATTGATCAAGAATAATATGTACACTTTTCCTAGGAATATAAATCTTTTTGATCAATTTTGGGGTTCCTAAAGGTTTTTGTGATTTATCTCTGGTTAAGATATCACAATATGTAGTTTAAAATATATTGCATTGCAAATACAACATTTAGTAGTAGCTATTAGAGATATGAGTACTCGGTTATTCCATTACTGATACATTCTATGGTAGTGTTCACGGATCATCGGAAAAAGATCCTTCAGCCATTTCTAATTGCTTTTTTAATGGTGTTAATTATTAATATAATGATTCACTCATCAAAAATATATAATCATGATAAAGCATATCAAAGTAGTCTTGGGAAATTTTCAATCACCTCATCTTTATTCAAAACTATCTAAGCACCCCTACTATATTCGAGAGGTGATGTTCATGGGGTATATAGATTTTGAGAGTGATATATCGTTGGAACTAATGAAATTATAGGTAGTTATGTCCCTAAAACATCTCCATAATGTGTTTGATATTAAGTTATTTCTAGGTATAGTTTTTTAATATCAGTTTTTATCCATGATTTATTCTATTTGTTAGTAACTATGTCTGTCCTATGAAAGAAGGAATAAAAGAAACAATGTTCATAATATTGTGATGGGGTTCTCATAAGATAAAAATTTCATTTCCTATAACTCTAGGGTAAATTATTCCTGATAATGGGATTTTAAATGATGTTTACAGTGATGCATTAATAACTGGTTTAGGGTAGTTTTGATGTGGACAGATATTGTAGTATCTTATTGGTGTTTTTATGTTTGACCCCATGAGATTCATTATCCTACCCCTAACATGGAGTTTGTAGCTACACTCCTTGCTTTTAAGTATTGGAAACCCTATCTATTTTGTGAGAGTTTTGTTGTTTACAAAGAAAAAAATATCCTTTTTTATATCTTCTTACTGTGGACCTCAATTTGAGGTAGATCACTTGGGTAGATTACTTATTGATGTTTGAAATTGAGATGGCCAATACACCATGTAATGGTAACATCTTTATAGATTTTATTAGCTATAATATGTAGGTATCACATGAACGTAGAGAATGTATATCATAAGCAAAATTGTGCATGGTGGGTTTTTTGGCCCGTTAGAGAATGAGTGTTTTAGAGGAAAACGGTTCATTGAAATTTTCCCAATTAGTGATCACATATTATTTAGAATAGTAGGTTAATTATTATATTTAATATGTCTCACAAATTATTGTGATGTGGGAAAAATTTTGTTGGTGCTCATCCGATACATGTTATTTCATTGGATGACGATTATGTGATCATAGTACATGGGAGAGTAGTAGTCCTTGATTCCATAAAGGAATAGATAATGAGACATTTCCATACCTTAAAGTGGGAGGTAAATTATGGATTGAACTATATGAATGATTACTTTAAAAATTAGTTATGATGGCCATGTATGAAATGATACAATTATCAATTTGTCTCTAGTTGCCTTACCTATAAAATTATAAAAGTTATGCACTAGTATCCTATGGGTTTTCATTGGAAACTTCCTGTTCCCGTGTGAATGTGGTAGGCTATCATGATTTATTTTTTTATGGGGTTATAGAGGACCTCAAGTATCCATGATATTGTCTGGATGATTTTTGACTAGGTTATCAATGCTTCTAATTTTTTGGAGATCCATGAGACTCACTCAGTAGATGAGATGATAAGTCTATATTTATTTGAGATTATATGATTTCATTGTGTTCCCTTAAGAATTATATCTAATATAGATTAAAATCTCAATTTATTGTTTTTAGGGCTTATAGACTGATTTTTTACTATGTTAGAAATTAGTAAAATAGATGATCTATATATTGATGATCATATAATCGGGGAAAAGTCATATCATTGGTGATATAATTTTTTCATGTATCGTGGATTTCGTTATATATTGGGATGATCCTATATTATTTATATAATTTTATCATAAAATCATCATCCATGCTTCTAATCACACAACACTTTTTGAGGATCTCTATGTATGCCAGTTCTGTTCACCACTAAATTAGAACAAGGTAGGTAAGGTGACTTTGGTAGGGAAAATAATGGATCAAGAGATGTCAGAGAGAGTGTAGATGATTAGGAATTTGTTGAACATCACAAGGGAAAGGTCATGATCATATGATGATAGAAGGGAAAAACATGGAGTTTTCTATTGGTGATACAGTTGTCATGTGGGTGACTCCACAATTGGGAAATCATCATTTCATAAAAAGGGAAACCTAGTTCCACTTTTCATAAGTTAGTTTTATATTTTTATGGTATTAAAAAATGTATTACATTATGAGTATTCTGTCATGAAATTGAGGTATTCTGTAAGTGTTTCATTAGTATTTGATCTAGATTTATATTCTGAATCCTACACATGCTATCAACTGTGAGGATATTAAGAAGGATCCTGATGCATAAAATATAGAATGCCTAGTGTTTTTTTATATCAAAGTTAGAAGGTGTTGTGAAGGAGTACAATGCCACTTCTTCCAGATATTATGGTTTTATAAACATATCAATGAGGAATCATGGGATTGGGAGTCTGATATTCAGGCCTTGTGGTTTGAGTTTTTATAACTATATTCATAGATACACTACTTTGGGATGAGAAATATCAAGAGGGGGAGATTTTAAGGTTTACATATTTTTAGATGTTTAATGGTTTTATTTCATCCTTTAATCATATTTTTTATGAATTTAGTTGGATAGGTTTCGTGAGTTTATTTTATGGATTGGGAGTTTTTAGGGGCCTTTTGATGGTGTGAGTTTATAGAAAAGATTTTATAAATCGTTTTATGTCTTTAAGAAACTATGTTCTTGTTGGTGGAATAAATAGTGGTGGTACATGGTTAAGGATATGGTTTGAAAAACCATGAGTCCACATTGAAAAATAAAATACACCCTCCAGTTCCAACATCATGGTTGGTTACTGATTTGATAAAATGTGCACCAAAGTTATGTTGATGCCGAGGGGAGGCATGAGTTTAATATGGTTGGTGCTTGGTTTTCAAAATCCAGCATCTAAACCAGATGTGTGTGATGTTAATGATCTGAAAATAACCTTTAATGAATATTTATTTTCCTTTTTGACTTGTTTTCTCTCAATAGGAATCCCCTCAAACCGTGAGAATCCTCTTCCCTTCCTTCATTAATTCCACTCATGTAAAGCTTGATTTTGTTGGATTCAAGTGAGATTATGACCACGAATCAAGTTGGGTGATGGAAAATCCTCCATTCATTGTGATTATTCTAAATCAACACATATTAACTTGTGTTAAATCATAGATTTGATATTCCATTTCTTGATCTATGGATTCAAAATCTATGTTAAATTGAATCATTGGTTTCATTCTAGAACTAATGTGGGTTTTTCTGTGTCATGGTCATCACATTTGACCAGAATAAGTTATCTAAATAATTGTTGTCAAATCCATCTATGTAATAATAGATCAATCATCATGAGATTTATTTTCATTTCTGATCTCATTTGATTATCTATTCATATTACTAGTTGATGAATTATTGGTGTTATTTGATTATAAATGAGATTTTGTTCTATATTTGATGAGGAAGTAAAGAATCATTCCTTAATAGAAAATTGATCTATGAATTGAAGTTTTATTATTTTTATATCATGTATGTTGTCCAATTTATGGACTCAGTAATGTATTTGATAGTGTAAATACCTATCTTAGTGTGAAATCTTCTTGATTTTTCCTTCATAACCACTTTAATATTGAACTAGAACCAAACATAGGAATCCTTAATGTGTGTAATATTTATTCATGGTTATGCTATGTGTTTTGAAATTTGAATATTGATGAATAATAGAGTACGTCATCAAAAATATTGATGTTGGTAGTTCTATAACATTTGGAGCTCTTATATAAACTTATTCATGAGGTATGTTTCTTATGTTGTCATATTGTATTGAATATTCAGGATGGAAATTTCAATTGGGTGTGTGTGTGTCCTGTGATACCATTATATGATGAATGATGCAGGATTAAACTAATGTAGATTGCCACCATGCTATATTTTGATCACATGTTTATGTAATTTTGTATTATTTTCTAATGATGGCATTCATTGTGTAGCCTTTACGTGCTCTAAAATATTATATGTATTATCATGACCATAAAGGTCTTTTATAGCACACATATTTAGTAGACCATCAGGATATGAATATACCTTAATGTAGGATTTCACATGACATGCAATGATTTGGAAATATTACATGGCCACAAGGTAGAGGTACAATTCCCTTATTTCCATATATAAGACATGATGCATTATTAAAAAACCATCTGGACTATGCCAATGAAGGTTCATGGTATGATAAAATTATTTCTTGACCCATGATATTAACATTCACACTTAATTGCTTTCTGATGTCGATTGATATGTTATTCAGCCTTATAGATAGCTCTTGATCACTTCCAACATACGTTATGACAATCCTTCTGATATATAGCTAAAGGAGTTATAGATAGGGCCGATAGTGGATTGGTTAACACATGTGTTTTGGATATACAATTGTTTCTTATTATAAAATTTATTATAACATGGGATGTACCTATTATACATATCCCCACATTCCAAGGATTTATTGGGGGTGTACTACTGAGTTTATTACTCACACCATGAATTGGAATCCTGATACACTTGAAGAAATCCATACATTGGATCCTTTTAAGGGTAAGGGACCCAAGAAAATTACTTATTGAGTATATTATATATGGGAATGAATCTAGAATGGAATCCCTGGGACATATATATAATTTTTCTTATATATATATATATATATTCTCACACCATTATACTTTGGTTTATAATTCCACATAGTGAGGCACGTTTATTTAGTTTTATTTCCAGTGTTGAATTTTTTTCATTAAATTATGATGTTTTATCATCCACGTTAATTAGTTTTAGTTGTTTTATATATTATTTTTGTGTATGCCTATTATAACGTGGTTATAGTCTCCCTATTGAAGGCATTCAGACCATGGTTTCTTATCGATAGACATCTGCATACTATGATGCGATCATGAGGTCTTGTGGCTCTCTTTCTTAAACCAAGTGGTTAGTTTAGGGTGTTACACTACTATATCATAATATAACACATCATGTTTTTATAAATAGTTTATGTTTACATCACATAATCTCAATTGAAATTGTTTATTACATCATGAAATATTTTGTTTTATATAAAAACTTCCACGCATTATTTGGATATTTCTTTTCATGACCATATTAATTCATATGAAAAATATCTATTTTTTTATATTACTCTCATATTTACATTTAATTTTTTAAAAATCAATTTTATAAATCACTGATTTACATGGGTGAAATAAATCCGTAATGATTTTAGAAATCATTTCTTTCAACTTTTGTACCATTTCTTATCTTTCTCTCTAAGTATGATCTACTATAGTCCTATTTATTTTCTTGGTTACAATATTAAAATGTTTCATAATAAATATAAGGAATTAAAATTTATTTATATACCATTTGACGAATATACTTGAAGGGATATATTTCATTATTTTATTTATAATTTTTCCAAACACTTTGAAAAATCTTTTAATGATTTCTCTTTATTGTTATCTCTTTACTATGAATGATTTTTTTGAATGACATTGTTTTTTATTAAATCATATTTCAATAATATCATTATGGAACTGTTCTTATATTTATATAATTACAAAATAAGATCTCTAATCAATTATTTTCCATTTTTATAATTATTTTGATGTTGTGTGACAACTAAGGAACTATTTTCTAAAATCATATACAATTTCCTTTATTACATAAAAATATCTATAATATAAATTAATTATATTTTCAATTCAAACATTGTAATTTTATTGAGTTAAATTCACCCATATTATATCTATTTATCATTTTATACAATAGGGTAAAAATTTCTTTTATCCTTATAAAAATTATTATATAATCACGGTATCAATGAAATGAAATGTCTATATGTAAGATCCGAACCATTTTCTAGTGATGTATTAATATTTTTTTCATGTGAAATTTTACCATCGTTTTGGAATATCTTGTTTAATGTTAACCTCGGTGATCAATTGGATGAATGAGTTGTTTTTTGGAGGGGTTTTGGGCAATGCACTATTGGCCCATGATTTAACCAAACCAAATTTTCTTCCCCAATAAACCATGAAACCCTAGATGAAGGGGTATTTCATGTTTGGTGCTTGGTTTGGTGAATTGAGTTCCCCCTTATTAGTAACTATGAGACCCCTTAGTGTGTTGCATAGTTAGGGAACAAGGTTTAGGAAACCATGTTCCCCATCTCATGAAATCGTGCATTATAAAATTAATATCCTGAAAAATTATATTAAAAAACCATAACCCCAATTATTAACCCCGATTCAACCCCCTCAACCCTATTATTTTTCAGTCAATTTTAGAGAATCCCTGATGGATTCATCAGACTTCCAAACTCCGTTCTTGATTAATCGAAGACTAGATAGATGAATCTACACCTCTCCAAGTAATATATTCTCATCCTGATTAGTTTATTCTATCTTTACCATAATCCTCTCATATTTTGAAGGGATTTTTTTCCTATTTTGGTGATGATTTGGACCTTGGTTTTCATGGATCAAATCTGTTTGATCTTGTATATATGTTTTGGATCATGATATCATTTTTCATTGTGAAATTGAAGTTCCACTTAAATTTTGGGATTTTCATTGGCATCCTTCTGTGAATGTTCTTGAGAGTGGTGCTCTAATTTGAAAATATGACATTCTTTATTTGACTACATTAATGAAATAAGGAAATTGAAATTTAATTGATTGTAAAATTGAATTACATATTGAATTGATTAAATTAAATTACCATGTGATGATGAATTGGGTTATAGTTGGGGAAATTGAAATTGGTTGAATTATGATCCTCAAATCAATGGGTAAATGAGATTTTGTAATTGGTTAATTTATGGAAACATGAATTGGATGATAATGGGAATTAATGGATGTTTTAAATAACATTGAAGTGTTAATGGGTTTTGTTTAATATTTGATAAAAGATTTAATATTGAATTTTTCATGTTATTCCATGTGAGTAAATTAGTAAATTATGATTGATTTGATAGTTTAAATGGGATAAAGTGATGTGAAATGTTGATTAGATGGATAATATTGATTAACCTTGTTGAATGTGATATACGTGATAAATGTGAATGAATGAGAAATGGGGCGTCAGACATAGAACAATGGTCCAAAAACCCATAACGTTCTAGCAATTAAGTTCTATACTCAAATGAATGCATTAGAATTTTATTATATGGTATATTTACTGATGCTCCCAATACCAATGGGGTGTTGGGAAAGAAATGATTCTCTAAATAACCACGAGGTTCTTGAACCAATGTTCTATACCCATGAAGTTGGAATTAGACTATGGTTCCAAATGATCGTGATATGAATCAAGATTAAATGGATAATGAAATACAATATGAGAATGAATTGTGATTCTATATGTGATATGTGTCATATCATGGGGATAGTTTAGACTATGGAACATGATGAAGTATATATTGATGAGTTGGGTGTCTCGATGAACCTGGAAAATTATGTGGTTAATTAAATAACACTGAATTTTGATAACAATTTAATTTATGTAATATAAATTATTTTTTATACAAATGCATACACTTTTATTTAATAAGTGTTGTTTTGGACAGCCTTGGTGGTGTCCTACTAAGGTTTACCCACACCCTATTGGGTCTTCATGATCATTACCTGAATAGGATTGATGATTGTAGGAATGGATAAGGGAAAGATCCCTGTATTTGATGGATGTGTTCTGATGGATCATGGTTGAGGGAACTAGACATGGTGTTGGGATGCACTTTGGAGTGTCAGTGTCTCTCTCTTTTGGTTTTCATATGAAACATGACATGTACTTGGCATGTCATATCTACTATTTTGTTTTGGATATTGTATTCCAATTTTGGTCATCATGTGTTACTAGTTTTTTTAGTTTTTGGTTATATTATTTGGTTATTTTTCCATAGTTTTTCTACTATGATAAATAGGGTACAATTTTCCAATATCGTATATTTTACATTGGCTACTATTCAGTAGCCTCTCGCAAATGAGGAGGTCTTCTTGTGGTTATGTAACTGACTGTATTGGGTAATCAGTGTGTATAACATATGTTAGGATGTTCAATGTGGTAAAAATAATTTTCTTTTATTTAATTTGTCTTACTATTTATGAATGGTAGAAAAGAGTCTAGAAATAGTTATGCCTTGGACAAGATCTCATTCATGGGATTGGTTGACTGATGTATGGGGGAAAACACATGTAAATAGGGAGGGATTGTTTTTATTGATTTTTATTGTTATAATTTAATGTTATTTCACATTTAGTGATGCACTGGTTGTGCGATGTGATTTGTTTTTGAGATTTTATAAAATTTGACTCATGGACTAGTAAGTATTGATATTTGAGTATTTATGCATCTTTTTAGGTGGTTAGGAATTATTGTGACATGCATAATTTGTAGGTAGGTACGAAAAATTATATTTTGGTTAAGTTTTTTAGAGTTTTTTTACATTCATATATAATTGAACTGATAATGGTTCCTAATGTGGAATTAGAAGGTTTAAAATGTTTAAAAATGGGAATAATTGGGTGTCTGATGAGAAAAATGAGTTTTAAAAGTCTATTACCCTATGTGAACCACGAAAATTTTTTACAATGGTTATGGGCACTGATAGAGCCTCAGTTTTGACCAAGATGAGGGATATTAAGGGTTAATTTATATGGGTTTGAGTTAAAAAATCTCATTTAAACTTGTTATTGTTTTGTAATTTTTCCTAACACATGTGATTCGAATCGTAAAGATATTCCACATTTATGGTTCCTATTGAGAGGATTATTGGAGGTTATAGTTGGAGATGTTCCACCGATAGTGGAAACTGGGGCACCAATAATTCGAGGTGAGAAAATCACAGTGATGTTCCATGATAATTTTCATGGTTTATGAGGGTTATGGAAAGAGACAGTGTGAGGGTTTTGAGGAATACGACTAAATATATGAGGGAGTTTTAGTTAATGCACCAACTTAATTTCACCGCATAGGGTGGACATGATTCAAATGAGTTTTATATATAGTTTTTCCATATGATTCATGATAAATTAGAGGCTACAACTAAGAAAATAGTAATCATGGAATCTTATATAATGTAGTGATAAATGTCGCGATGGTGGGACATCCTGATTTAGGATGGAATATTAGGAAAATGGTCTTGAATAAATTACAAGAGAAGTTACTAAATAAATATTATCTAGAGACTCTAAGACAATAAGGGGAATTAGAGTCTATGAGGTTGAATGAGGGGAGTATGTCTTTGATGGACGTTCCGTGTATCTTTACCAACTTTTAGTGCTTTTATCCAATGCCATTATAGTATGAGAAAGTTATTAAAATATTTTTTCATTATGGTATTAAATCCAAGAGCACATCCTAGGTTGAAATAATTCGGTTAATAAGTATTGACAAGGTAGTGGATCATGCACTCTTATCTGAAGGGAACCTGAAAGAGACTTACTGTGGAGGACAAGTAGTTTTTATAGGATGACTAGGGGGTACATATTCTGAGAGTAGGAAGAGAAACTATGAGATTTATGACCAGATTATTGGAAAGAAGAGTGGTCAGGGAGATGGAATAGTTACTCATGATCATACCCGAGTGATATGCCTCTAGTGTGGTGGACAGGACCATATTCATAGGCATTATACATGGCCAATGTTAGAGTACTGATCTTGCAATAGGATAGGATATCTAAAGACGTTCCCCATGAACCCACATAAATGTCTAATGATGTATTATCTAGTAAAAACCAGATTACTAGGAGTGAGTTTTATATGCCATATCAATATGGTAATTGGAGTTCCATTGGATTTGCAAGTTGAGGTAGTGAATGAGGTGCATCTACTCAAGAGTTCACATATCAATAGAGTTTTTCACCTTAGGGTTGTCAAACTGCATCATTGGGAATATGGGTAGGATAGTTACATGGATTTCAACCTACACTTGTTGATAGTGATGCATACCATCAACAATTAGAGGTATTATCCTGGTAGCTTCTATACTAGAGGTGGAATTTTTTAAACTAGTTCCTCTCATTATTTTATATCTATTTAATTTTTAAGGGGTTGAGTTTGACAATGGAATTATTTATTGGGGTGGTGGTGATAGATACACCATTGTGAGTATGATCAAGGGATATATGTTTAAGAAAGGGGTGTTCTCTCAAGGTCGGGCAGTATCATTTTCTATGGGATCCTTACATCCTTAACGTTTTATGAATTGAACTTATTATAGATATGAACTAGTTTTTGGTGTAATGAGCCCATATATACTGTTACCATATGAGAGTGACTTTTACATCCCTCGAGGTTGAAAAATATATTTACCGTGGAGAGTGGAATATCTAGGTTGTCCATGCAGGGATAGTTCCTTATCAACCGGGGGAGCTCATCACTATGGATTATAGTTTACAGCTAGGTGATGGGGGTGTAAAGAATGATATATTTCAACCATTAGTGGATGGGGTCCAGGATGTGTTTCATGAGGAATTCATAGGTATTCCACCTGAGAGAGATGTGGGGTTTATGATTGAGCTCATACCTGGGGATGAGAGAGTTTTAATTCCACCTTGTCGAATAGAAAATAAAAGAGCTTCAAGAGCTAAACTATAAACTAGAAGAGTTGATGGATGAGTGATTTATCCATCTGAGAACATTGTTTTGAGGTTCTATAGTTTCTTTTTGAAAATTGGACAGACGAGACATTCCACTTATGTATTGACTACCAATTATTAAACTAGATGAGAGTGAAGAAATAACATCCTATTCCACACATTGAAGATATATTTTACTTGTTAAGGGGAGATTCTATCTTTTCAAATATTAACATGAGATCAGGGTATCATCAGTTGAGGGTTTGACCTTCTAATATACCTCAGGCTACATTTATAAGCATGTTTGGCCTTTATGAGTTCGTTGGGATGTTGTTCAAGTGTACTTATGTTCCTGATGTTTTTATTTCCTTGATGAACCAAATATTTCACATATACCTGGATTAGTTTGTGGTTTTGTTTTTTAATGAAATATTGATGTACTCCAAGACTCATAATGATCATTCCCAATAACCAAAAATAGTCTAGGGTACATTGAGAGAGAATCAGCTATACACTAAGATATATAAGTGCTTATTCATGATTTATCATGTACATTTGTTGGGTCACATCATCTTAGAGGAAGGTGTGCATGTTTACTTAGATAAGGTGTAGGTAGTAGTTTTTTGGGAGAATCCCAAGAATGTATTTGATATTAATATTTTTCTGGTGTTGGTGGGTTATTATTAGAGGTTCATCCCAAAATTTTACTACTTTGAAGCACTAATTTCTTAGTTGACCTATAAGGGAGTTAATTTGTAATGGTTTGGAGAATGTGAGAATGTTTTCTATGAGTAAAAGAAGAACCTAACTACCACAACATTCTTGATACTACCTATGTAAATAAGAGAGTATAGGATGTTTTTTTGTGGATCGAGAGTAGGATCTGGAGTAGTGTTGAAGTATAGGGATCATTTTATGTAATATAGATCATGGAAGTTGAGGCCACATGAACGTAACTACCCTACGCATGACCCTGAATTGGCTATATTGGTTTATACTTTGATGTTTTTGTGGCATTATCTATTGGGAGAAATTTTTAAACTATATAACGATAAAAATATATTAAAGTATATATTTTCACAATGATATTTGAATATTTAGATGTGGAGGAGGGATGAGTATGTCAATTAATTTTATTTTGAGCAAGTATATAAGACCATGAATGGTAAATATGTTGATGAAACATTAATAAGGTAAACTCAGACTCAGATGTTCAAGAGTGTTTTTATGAGTGGAAAATGATTTCTATTCTCTCTAAGATACATGTTCTAGTTCAGGCTAGCCATGAGTAGACTACCATCATATCAATATCAGTATATTTATTACTTTTGAGATTGATTAGGGATAAGAATTATGAAAAACAAGAGTGTTTCTCCTTAAGGGAAAGACATAAAGGTGGAAAGTTACCTTCTAGCTGGACTATATATGATGATGGAGTCATCTATGTCCAGAGATGTGTAGTTATTCCTACATTATTTTGATAGGATCTAATGACTAAATATAATGTGTTAGTGTGGGTGGTGTAATAGGGTTTGAAAAAAATGTATCCTGACTTATGTCAGTAGTATGGATAGACAAGCATGAAAAAATATATTATAGGGTTTGTGACATGATGATAAACCTATCAATAGTTGAAGGCCGAGCATAAATAACTTGGTGTTTTACTAATTATATTTTTCATTCCAAAATAGTAGTGTGATGACTTTACCTTGGAATTTGTGGTGTTTCCCTTGAGTATTCCATGGAAGAGTGACATTATCTAGGTGGTTGTGGATCGACTGATGAAATCAAAGCATTTATTTTCTATAGGAGAGACTTTCTCAATGAATCAGTTTAGAGACTTGTACATTCAAGATATAGATCATCTACATTGGGGGCCATATATTATTTTTTCAGACCATGACTCGTATTTTACTTTTTCACTTCTGGAATGGAATGCAAAAGGTACTTGGTACATGTTTTATTGAGTGTGGAATTATACCCATAGATAAGTGGGTTGTTGGAGCATACTATATAGGTTTTGGAGGATATGCTACAATCTTGTGTCCTAGACATTGGTTCATATTGGGAGAAGCACATAACCCTTATGGGAATTTATTATAACATTGTTTTTAGGAAAATATTAACATGAAACAATTTAAATTTATTTATGCTTAGAAATGGAGATCACCTCAACGATGGATGGATATAGGAGAGTCAGAGATGTTGGGATTGAGTCTCATGTAGGAGACATCCATGCAGGTTCTTCTAATTTAGAATCATAATTATATGGTTTAGTGTGGGAAGAAACCGCATGGGGATAGACATTGAGAACCCCTTGATTTTTTGGTGGGTGATCATTTTTTTCTTAGAGTGTTTCCATGATTGGGTCACCATATGATTCAGAGGTAGGGAATGTTGTCACCCTAGTTTGTTGGGCCTTTTAGGGTGTGGAGATAATCTATCTGAATATATACTAATTGGATCTTCCATAGAGGTATAGTGATAAACATAATTTCTTTCATGATGGAAATATTTGATGGTATCACCCCAAAAATTATCATGTGATATATTTTAATGATGTTTAGGTTGAGATCGATGTGTCCTCTCAAAAAAATCTAATTCATGGTTTGTATCATAGTGATAAGTGTTGTGGGGAAAGACCATACTGATAGTTCATGTGTTATGGAAAAAAGTACTTATTATGGAGGAAACATGGGAGTGAAAAGCAGATATGTAGGCTCAATGGCCTATTCTTTTTTTCATCTAGATAGTAGTGTTTCTTGGTAGAACCACTAGAGGGTGATCTGTTATAAGGTGGGAATATTTTAAGATCCTAAACTTTATCATAAGATGTATGAATCCATTTTTATGGTACTCTTTTCCCTTTTGGTATATATTTATTGGGGTTCCCTTTTGGTAGTTTTTTTTGCGAATTAGAACTTTTTGGGGTGGTTTTGGTCACCGTATAGCTAGTGCATGGTTTTCCGAAACTGCAATCCCTGCCATAGAAAACTATAAGAGCCATGATAGTGGGGGATTGTGTGGTTGTCGCATAGTTTGGAAAACCATGAACCCTCTAAGTATCAACAGTGTGAACCCTAAGTGAGGCTCATGGATAGAGCACATGGTTTGGAAAACTGTTCACCCTAGGCTAGGAAACTTTTCATGTTGAAATTAATTTCCCAAAATGTTATTTTACAATCCCCTAACCCATGGGGTTTTCCCTCGATTCAACCCCACTCAAACCTAATATTTTTAATCTATTTTGGAGCCTTATAAATGGATTCCAAGGCATTCTAAACTATATTATTTATGAATCTAAGGCCGGAGATAAGAATATGCACCTCTCCTGACAATAAATTCTAATCATGAATGGTTTCCTCTCACCCTCTAGTATTTTTCTAATCTTTTAATGGGGATATTTCCTTGGTAGGTTGTGGTTTATATATAGGTTTCCATAGATATAATACATTTAATATTGGATATAGGTTTTGGATCTAGATCTCATTTTTTATTTGTAATTAAATGTTCTCCCTCAATTTTTGGATTTTGTTTGGAAACTTTCAAGCAATGATATTGAGGTAGATGGTCTAAATTACAAATCCCATTGTCTTGATTTAATTACTTATATGTTATTATAAAATTTTAATCACCTCGATTGGGAAATTAAATTAGATATTTAATTGATTAAATTGAATTTCCATGTGATATTGAATTGGGTCAAATATTGGGCTATTGAAATGGGTCGAATAGTGATCCTATAATTGATGGGTTAATTGGATTGTGTAATTGGTTAATTGATGGTATATTTAATTATTTGATATTGGGAAATGAGGGATGTTTTGAAAAACCTTTAATAGTTAATGTGGTTTGATTAAATGTTGATAGATGGTTTAATAGTGAATTTTCAACATCATTATATGTGACTAAATTAATGAATTGTGAATGATTTGATAGTTGAAATGACATACCATGATGTGAAATGTTGATTAGAGGGTTAATGTAAATTAACCGTTATGAATGTGATATATGTGATATATGTTATTGATTCATAAATGAAGTGTGTGATAGAGACTCATGCCCCAAATACCCACAGGGTGATAGACCTGGAATTCTTTATGAAAATTCATTCATTTCAATATTATTGTATGGGACATTGACTAATGATCCAAATACCCATGGGGTGTGGGATTGGGACTAATGCTCTTAATACCCATAGGGTTATAAACACATAATTCGATGCCCATGAGATTCACACTGGACTATGGATCCAAATGGACATGATATGAATTAAAATTAAATGGTTAATAAAAGACTATGTGATAATGAAATCAGATTCTCTATGTGATATTTGATATCCCATGGATAAAGTTCATACACCAACATGAGCCTAAATAGGTATTGGTGGGACATGTTTCTTTATGAACCCATGACATTATGTTGTTAATTAAAGAATAGTGATATGATATATCTATTTAAATTATAAATTGAACATTATTATTTACATAACTGAATAAACTGTTATTGAATGGATATTGTTTTATAATCCATTGGAAGTAGCCTACTGAGTTATACACACACCGAACTCGAGATACCTAATATGTACCTAAATTGAATTCATGTTTTCATTACATGATAACAACAAGATCCTATTGTTAGATAGACGTGTTGAGATGAGAAATGGATGAAGGAACTATACATGGTGTGAAGATCTTCTTGGGAGTTTCATTGCTCCATTATTTTGGTTTAAATTTGAAACATGAAAACTTTTTGGAATGACCAATCTATAATTTTGGTTTGGATATTGAATTCTAGTTTTGGTTATCATGTGATACTAGTTTTGTCGAGATAATGGTTATATCATTTGGTTATTCATATTTATTTTTGTTTTGTTTTCGCTATTTTATAATGATTTTATAAGTTTGAATGTTTCATATTTGTCACTCACTATTAGTTAGAAGCCTCTAACATATGGGTAAGGGTTCTTGAGGTCATATAATAAATTTACCTAGGGAACCAGGGACTAACACTCGAGTTAGGATATAACAATATGACTGAATTAATACATAACTACTTTTATCTTACCTTATCGTCAACTATAATGAAATATGCTAATTATCCCAGTGCTGTTTGATTGATAATAACCTATATATTCTTTTTCTAATATAAGGGTTTTGGCCAAGATAGGAATAATATTTGAATAACTGGGGAAAATATTTACTTGGCTATATACCCATTTATTCTATAAAGTTTGAATACTCTATAAATCATTATTATTATTCAAGGGTACATTCATAGATGTTAAATTAATATTATGGATGTTATTTATACCTCCATATATCTATATTAATCGATTCATTTAGATGATTTAGTTATGTCATGACCTTTGAGGAATCTATGACATATCCCATGGTTACACGAAATCAATATGTATGGATATATAATTATGTGATATGTGGAACCATATTTATACATCAATATAATATTATTGGTAAAAAAAGAATTTCATGAGATCACTATGATTTTCGTCGACATGATAGAGTTAGAATATTTAAAAAATTTATGAATGGAAATTATGATGTTATATTTTTCCTTTTAAATTTTTATGAACATGATATAATTTGAAATCTCCCCTATGTTGTGATGATCTTAGTATAGATCCCTAACATATGTTATCATTTATTATTCTTATTCATGTACCACGTTCTTATTTTCTTTCACCATGGGTTGTGATTATTTTTTAGTTAATTCACAACCATATGATATATGTTTGGAATTCATGGTTATCCTTTTGTAAATTTTTGTCATGATCTATGACTATGAAATCTTGTCTCATGATCACGTCTTTGGATATATTTGTATTACTCAAATAATTCTTCCATTTATCTCACGATCATTTGTCTAAGTTTTTTATGATCTGTTGGTAACTCCTCTATGCCTTATTGATAATTTTAACTCTTTATAAGAATTTGATAACATCAATTTTTATTATTTCCCCACTTCCCCATGAACCTATATGAAGATAAACGTATATGATAGATTCATAGGTATGGAATATTTGTTGATAAAATGGATATTTTATTTTGAATTAATATTTATATTAACCTTATCACTAAATATACCAAAACATTGGGTTCTGGGAGTGTGTATCATAATGAAATGATGTGTATAATCATGTGTAATGATTTATCACCTCCTATGGTATCAAAGTATGTGTGCATAGTATGTATTAATACTACTAAAATTTAAAGAATATGTTTGGGGGAACTTCAGAATAAGTATACTAAAACTTTATTAAAAAGGTTGTGAAATAAACTTTTGTCACATCATATGACAACTTTAAACACATATCAATATATCCTAACTCCATAAATAAAAATTCTATATAAATATACTAAATTAGGAAAATATAGTAAATTTGGTCTCTTAAGCACACATTCTGACATATATTGTAACATCCCATCCATCCTCATTTTCATTGGATAGTGGGAGGATGTTACTTGGACTTAAGAGATATCCCAAGATCCCAATAGTCTAGAAATAAATGTCAAGATCATAATTAAGATATGGGAGAATATTTACCCTTTTAAAATTAAACAACCACGAAAAAATATCATAACCAAATAAACCACTACATGATTCATGATATCAATGAAGATAGGTCGAAGAAACCATTGATATTAAAATCAAACTAAAACCAAGTACCACAATAAAATAATACAAAAAATCAATTGAAAAGAAGAAAAATACAGAACCAACAATAATCAAAGACAACCATAACTCCAAAGTTTCAACCTACTCCATGCCCCACTCCCAAAATATCACAATTATCACTAAGTGAAACTAGTAAAGTGTGATAATTTACCTCTTCCCATCTTCAAATAAATTATATTCTTAAAAGAACCAAATTGAAAAAGAAATGGTGGGTAATGAAACTCAGTAGGATTTCTCAAAATGAATTCCCAACTCACACCACTAGGATAGAACATGTTAGAACATCAATTTTAAATAGTTTATATAATTTGATTTTTGAAATAGTTTATATCAGTATATAAAGAAGTTCCATAACAACTTCTTTTAAAAAAACAATACCAAGTTCCAAGGAATGTAAACAAACAATGTTCTAAAACCATATCACAAATTACATTTTGGAATAAAACATTATGTTTCACATATCTACACATCTAACCATGCCTAAAACCATTAATCTCCCTATAATCACGAGTTTTCAGTCATCCTTTCACTGTTGTTCACTTAGTGAAGCATTTTTATGGTCGTATTTCATCACCATATCCATGAAAACCTTTTAATGGGGGTACATCAGACCCTTATCCATCCCAATTCACATGATCAAACACCAACCATGCGAGACCCATTTAAAAAACTAGTGTTCCAAAAACATTGTAATAAAAAACAATTCTTATTGAAAAACCATTTTCCCATGTAGAAAATCAACCAATAATTTTGAAATCATTATTTTAAAATTCCAGTTAACAAATTCATTTTCCCAAATAAACATCCAATTTCTTAATTTCTCTGACCATCACTCAAAAATTTTCTCAATAAGAAAATTATATCAATTTTAAAACAAATTTAAATAAAATAAATCAATTTGGAAAAATTCATTCATGTTCTAAATATATTATTCGAAAGAAAATTCAACTATCTCAGAAAACATGGTTAAAATATAAAACGAGATGAAAACATGCACTATAACTTATTGAAACTCCAAAAACCCACATTAGATCTCTTCCCATTTGAGAATAAAGGCCAAATCTAAAAATATTTTTGATAAAATACTTTATATCATTCCAAAATGGATGTATATATATAAAAATGAGAGTAATGGTGATGTAAATCTAGGGAAAACAAATGAAAACTACAAAGAATAGAGACTTACCACAAGAATCCACCTCTAATGCTCTAATAGAATCATTCAGATCTCTTATGGATCAATAGAATAATCCACATGATCCATTTAGTGGAATAACTCCCATGTAAGGTTCTGTTTGGGGATAGAAAGAGTGGTTAAAGAACAAAAATGACAAATATCTACCATTTGTGGAGCTTGTTTTTATACTGTGCATGGTTAGTCGCATGGTTACGAAAATTATGCGCTAAACTTGATCTAGATACCAACTCTAGGAGGAACTTGTCTTGGATGGATATCATGGTTTCCAAACCATGTTCCAAGTATAATAAATCTCACTATCCACTTTCCAGGGTTTCTACTAGGTGGAGGCATAGTTTGGTCAAACCATGGTCCTTAATCGTCAACCTACCCACAACCCTATATCTCATTGTTCAAAGTTTCCTATGGATTTTTAATGGTTCACACAAACCATAATCCAACCATACACCATTATATAATCCCAAAAAAATCTAAAAGGACTCTAAATCCTCTTGATCCTTACCCACACACATTATATAAATAAAATATATAAAATAAGGGTTACTTACATGAAATCGAGGGTGCTTCTATTTTACCAACAATTTCTGTTTTCAACCCCAGAAAGTTAAAAACCATAATTTCCCTAAAATAAATCCAACCATTTATATTTCATTACCTTATTTCAATCCTTAGTATCTTTATAAATCTGACTATGTCACCAGAAAAGCCACAGTAGACTAATTCTTTTTCCATGCAAGACATTTTTATCTACCATCCGCACTGGCATGTTCGCCAATGATGCATCTGGATCTAGGTCAATGTTACCCCATAAAATCACATGGCCAGGATTAGGCTAATTTTTTCATATATGTTACATGAAACTCATTATGAATAACACTGAACCATGATGGAATTTACAACTAATCTTCCTCCTCACCAACCCATTCAAGTATCTCAAAAGGGAATATGTATCGATGAGATAACTTGCCTTTCTTCACAAAATGTTGATGTAAAAGCCATGGAGAGATTCTCAAGTGCACATGATCACTAAAATTAAATTAAAATGACTATATGTGATGATACACAAAATATTTTTGAGGAATTTGAGCTGTATCGATCAGTTTTCCAATTAATTTAATCATCTTAATATTTTCATGGACAAGGCTCAACCCAACCAGTGAAGTATCACTTTTTTCCACCCAAAAATGTGGATAATGATAAGGATTGACATAAAATTCTTCAATAATAAGTCATATTTATGAATTCCTGATAACTATTGTTATATGATAATAGAACTAACAACATGTTCTCATTCAATAATACACAAAAATCTATTAAAGAATCACACAACATGTCTTACAACATTTGTGTCATCAATTTAGATTTCCTATCCATATGAGGATGATGCACCATTTTCATTTTTAACTGAGGCCCAGAGGATATATATATGGATTTATAGAAACAATATATAAACATCAAATCTCTATTTGAAACTAATGAAACTTTTTTTTCCTTACATCTTGATCACTTCTCAATTATAGATTTTTAAAATTCCTACACCATGTGAGATTAAAAAATTGGGATTAAGTGAACCATCATTGTGAGCTGATCCACTATAACCCAGATGGAATCGTGTTTTCAAAATATTATTGGGAAACATACTAAAAAGGTTTTAGCTATCCACCACCATTTATACACTGTAATAGGTAAATAATGAAACATACATACTAGTCACTAAAGCTATTCATTAACATACTCACATGTTATGACTCTTGAAACAAATTGTGCCACATTTTTTCATACCAACCCACCAAAATTGTGCTTCTGATTCCTTATACATATTATTTATTCTATGATAAAAAACCCATATTTAATGGTGTTAATCATGAGGTAGTTGTTCTTGAAAATTCATATGTATGACTATCTAATTTCAGAACCATAACATTGAACTCCCATGAATCCTCAAGCCCTCATCTAATGCATCAATTGATAATATAACTTTCTATTTAATTAATCTTCCATCAATGTTCTATTTACCGATGTATAAATCAAGTCAAAGTAAAACATTTGGGGATAATTTATCCATATTTTTTCTCTCATATATAAATCCTGATGTGATAATTTATGCTTCAATCTATTATGATCTGTGAATATATTTAATTTCTCACCAAATAGATAATTACACCAAGTGTTCAAATCATTGTCCATGAAAACTAACTCCAAATCTTGTTTTGTATAATTATCTTCATGAAACCATATCAAAATTTTCCATATGCAACAAAATTATATCCTTACATGAGAAAAAATCCCAATTTGGATCACAAAGATTCACAATTCACCACATACCTTTGTTCGGATTCTGGAGAAATCTAAATTGGTACTAATGGAAGATTATATTCAAGAACTTTAAAATGAATCTGGATTTCTTCTTCCAATTTTAACGGAAAATTATTGTTCATGAAATATTTTATAGGAAAATCCAGGAAAGAAAAATCATGAGTGAAGAATTGGTAATAACCTGCGAGACCAAGGATGCTTTGTATATAAGATGCATTCTTTAGGGGTTGCTAAGAGATAACAACTTATATAATTTTTTAATACATAGAAACACCTTATTCATTGATTACTTGTCCATGAAAGTTCACCCATTGAATCCAACAACCAAACATGGATAGTTTGGAATACAGACGACCATCTCTCATTATTTCCAACATTTTTGCGAAGTGTTTCTCATGTGCAGACCCTATTCTCGAATACATGAATATGTCATCTAAAAAATGACCAAAAACAATCCAGATATATGTGAAATATCATATTAATCAATTACATAAATACTTATAGTGCATTTTTAATACCTAATGGTATAGCCACATATTATTAAAGTTTATATATACTACTGAATACTATTTTTGTAATATCCTCCTTTATAATATGAAATTGGTGATATATTGATCAAAAATAAATATTAGAGAACCATTTATCTCATATAAATGTATCAAATAGACAATCAATTAATGGAAGTGGATACCTATTCATTATTGTAACTTAGATAAAATGATGATAATCCAAAATTTTATAAATATTTCCATCGACCTTTTTGACAAACAAGAATGGTGCGGACCACTAAGACATGCTTGGATGAATTAAACCTTTTCTTTCCATCTTTTCTAAATATAATTTCACATCCTTTAGTTATATTGGTTACATTATATAAATTATAAGGCAAAAATTAATGGTATCCAAAATTATATAAATGATAAACTTCAATTCTCTCGTAGGTGGAAACCCTAAGAAATTTTTAGGAAATACATATGGAAACTTATCAACAACTATTATGGAAACCATTATTCTTGATGTACTTCGTCGATGCTAATAAAAATATTAAAAACTGTTGTGAGATAATTCCAAATATTGCATCTAACAATCCTGTTTAACTTGAAATTACACTTTAGTATCCTCAAAAGAGATGCTCAACTATATTTTTTTTTTGTAAAAATGACTCCTTGTGTATAATAATTGATGCGATCCTTGAACATAGTAAACCAATAAATACCTAGTATTGTACCAAAGAGATACATATCAAGAAAATAGAAATCCCATTTGATCTTATCTCCGTCAACAGTTATAAAACATGATATACACATAAAATATCGACATTCCCTTTGAACAATTGAAGAATGACGTTTTATCAGAGAAGTCATCACATCAACTTTAAGACTCAGAAAATCTACATCATGTAAATTTATAATGGAATGGGATGAAACTTCATTAAAAAATCTCGTATAAATGGAGAATTCAATGTATTTATACCTCAAACCATGATGGTCGAGACTAATCATCCCCAATAACCATCTCAACTCTATATAATATATTTCTTGTGAGACTTTGTTCTATATTTACCTTTTGAGATTACACAGCTTGAGGAGTCATGGTATTTTTGGATTCAACATGGTTATTTGTGTTGTTTATAAGAGATTTATTCTTTTCACCTCATCCTCTAGATGCATAATATTTTTGTGGAACCAAATTTTTTTACAAACAGATGACATCAAAACACTGTGACAATACAATTGAAGAAGACCCATATGATTGTAGTTTTATAATTCTCTAGGTTTTTTTGTACAATATTATTTTATGTGGTCCAGAGAAACACATTGAAAAAATACCAACTTATTTTTTTCCATGGGAGAAGGATTACTCAACCATATATCTAATTTTGATTCATGCTCTAACCTTAAAAATATGCGTCACTCTTCATATTTCTCCCATAATTGGAGTTCTAATAATTTTTTATAGGTATCAGTATACTTCATCCACCCATAGCTCTTGAGATGTCTATTTCTTCCAAATTCTTTCTATTCACCATTTTTTTATAATCTATAATACAAAGTATAATAGTCTTTGATAGAATCACATATCTCAGCACTGATTCAGTGTTGCGTCCCTTTAAGGATTCAAAAGTATAAACTGCTGGGAAAAGTGAACTAAATCCATGAATTTAGATGCATAAACCGTAAAATATATATTTATCTAGTTCAAGCCAAGGGTGTAATTAATTATTTAATTCTAAATGTATGAGGATATAATTGTTTATTAAAAAATTATTTAAAATCCCCCTATACAATTTTGTTGACTAATTTGGTCTGAAAATCTAAATCCAACCAATTTCATGTAAGATCTTTCAGTATATACATCTCTACCATGACTTCTAATGCTGTTGGTGTACTAGGGATATCAAAGATGTGATTAATCCTATTTAGAAAAACCTCATAATTTTTTTGTTAAGAATTAACCCAATGATGCATGTATTCTTCTTTTGGAATTGGATGTAATAGTCTAATTTTTTTGGTTCATCCCTCCTATTCATTTTTCCACATCTTGAAACACATGAAAAATACTTTGAGAAACCTATTATTTCCCCTATGTTTCTTGTGAAACCAAATTTTCCATAGCTTCCATAGGATGGATTCTACAATGCCTATCTGATGCCATTTTCTAGAAAAAGAACAAATTTTATATGTCTCACTCTCTATTAACTGAATTTTTAACATTTCAAATTATACCATGTCATACAATCACAACAATGCTTTTCAAAATCAACTTTTTCCTCATTCAACCATTTTTAATAAATTTTACTTGATTTTGAAAATCAAACCATTTTAAAATTTTCACAACCATTATATTTCCAAAATCTTTAAACCGAAAATAATTTAAACATTTTTCAAATAATCAAAAAATTTAACCAAAACATTAATCAACATGAGATATTCACTCCTAATGTGATGTCATTTCTATAATTCTTGTAACGATTATCTCATTTTCTAAATCAATGCCAATGAGATATCAAATACTGTAAGTGTATCCAAAAAAATGTACCAACTCCTTGGAAACATGAATTTTATCATAAAAGTCTGGATATGCCTTCTTTTGCACTATATTTCATGTCCCGACAATCCTACTCCTTTCTACCAATACAACGTTAGTAATACAAAAGAATGAATTTTTATTCTGAGACAAAAAAGATTTGAAAACCAGTTGCTATTGAAGGAATAAACATGCAGATACAACTTGTAACATCAATCCCCTCATTATAGTCATGTGAAGTTGAGATAACATTACATGCCTTAATAAACATTCCCAAGATTCCAAAGGAAGGAAATAAATACCGCAAGATTCATTAATAGTTGGGGGATTATTTCTCCATTGAATTTAAAACAAGTAAAAAACATGTCATTACAAAATAAACCACTAAATGATACATTATATCATTGATGAAAAATCAAACCAACTATTGATATTAAAATCAAACTAAAACCATGAACCATAGTTGAAGAATCCAAAACAACCAAGTATACAATAGAAGTCTACTAAACCAACAGTACATAAAGACAACCATAACTCAAAATATCCATCATGCTGCATGATCTACTTGAAAATTATCCCAAGAATAAATAATTTCCACTAGAGAAGTGAGATAATTTACTTTTTCCTAGGTATGATTAATTTCATATACAAAAGAACTAAAGTGATAAAGTATGGCTGAGTAATGGATCATAGTAAGCTTTCCCAAAATACCTTTACTACTTGAAAAAGTACCAGAAAACAAGCAAGAACATTTATATAAAATTGTTTATATAAACAAATTTCTAAAAAATTATATTTGATAATATAAAAATGTGACATAATAATTTGGTTTTCAAAAAACAATATAATGTTATAAGGAAAAAAACCAAATAATGTTTTAAGACCATTTAACCAATTACATAATGACACAACCCATTGTATTACACACATCCACACATCTAACCATCCATGAAAACATGAACCACTCTATCCTCAAGAGGGTTGAGTAATCCATTCAGTAATACATCACTTAGTGAACCATTAATATGGGGTTACTTCATGCTCATATCATTCCCATCCATTTGAATTAAGTACTTAAAGCCCTTATCCCTCATAATGCACATGAACACACACTAACCATTCCAAACCAATGCCAAAACAATGTGTTCCAATCCAAATTCAATAAAACAAAATTATTATTGTAAACAACATTACCATGAAAAAAACAACCAAATTTTTTAAAATTGTCATTTTAAAATCAACTAACCCAATTCACATTCCACCAGAACACCCAATTTCCCAATTTTTCATGATTTCACCCAAGAGTGTTTTAATCATGAAATTCATATAATTTTCACAAATAATTTCATGAAAAATAATCAATTTAAAACTAACACTTTAGTTTATAAATATTGGAGTTGATAATGAATCCACTTACCTTATAAAACTTGGAAAAAATGGAAGACAATGGAAAAACATTCAAAAATTCGGGTTGAAACTCCAAAAACCCACCATAGATCTTTTCCACTATGACCAAAAAGGAAAAATCTAAACATATTTGGAATAAAATATATTATATGTATCTAAAGTGGTTGTAGATATATGAAATTAAAAGATATGTAGAATTATATTTAAGTAAAATCAAAGGAATTTAATAATAATGAAGACCTATTGTGAGAATCTGGCTTCAACGTAGAAATAGAATCCTTCGGACCACCTTCAGATCGATGAGAGAGGCCTCCATACATTTTTAGAATAACTATTATTGAGTTAGGGCCATATTGGGGAATGAAAGAGGGAGTAAAACAAAAAAATGATGTAGATACAGTTTTTATGGATATTGTTTTTGACCAATACATGGTTAGTTGCACAGTTATTCATCATATGTGAAAATTGTGTGTCTAATGATGCTCCAAGGGAGAACCTAAAAAGTTTTCACACATGATTTCCAAATAGTTTTCCAACGATTCTAAATCCCACCATCCAACTATACATTGTTTCTCCTAGGTGGCTGCACGAATTTTAAAAACTTTTCTCCTTAATCTTCAACCTAGCCATATCCCTCTATCTCATTGTGCATGGTTTCTGTAGGATGTTTCATGGTTTCCACTAGGTGTTAACCAATAGTTACCCATTAGAAAAGTCCTAGAAGAATTCTGTAAGGTATAAAAACTGTCCCAAACACCACCAAAACACATTATATACATAAAACACATAAAATAGTCATTACATGAAATTGGTGGTTATACATATTTAGTCTTCCTCCTATGCAAATAGCTTAAATACTAGTATTCCAATTCCATATTATGTTCATACATCCAATACAAATATTACATTAACTTACCATGACATTATATTAAAACCTTATATGATAACCACTTATTATAACATCATAAAAAATTAAAATATCACCACATATAACATCCACTACCTCTTAAATATGAAGACACTATTTCTAGAATGAATGGTGGGGGCGAGGGTGTATCAAACCATATGATTCACCCATATCCTAGATGTTAGAGGGATGTCGATGTATTCAAAACATCATACTGGGGATGATCAAGTTATGAGACTCATTTAGTAGTGAATATAAAATAACAAAACATATAGTAATATAAAATTACCCAAAATCCCACCCAGGGGTACCACATATTTACAATATTCCTCTATTTCTACATCTCATCATCCATATTGTAACTTCCACACTGTTACCACAGTGACCTATAACAACAAAAAAATGTTTTCATATTTTTCTTCTATCCCTTTCATTAATATATAACAAGAACCAACATCTAATTAATTATTTTATACTAACTAATTGGACCCATTTAACCATGTCAAATATACAATTAAACATTTACACGTTTCAATGTAATTCATTAACCACTTTATACATAATTCCACAAATTTATTAATTACCACTCAAAATTTTGTTTATATAAACAAATTTCTGGAACATATTTATTTATGAAGGACCTCAATTGTTTTTTTAAACCCTCATCCCCATAAAATATTCCATTTTATAAATTTATTAATTACAATAAATATACATTCAAGATGGAGTAATAATAAAAGTGGATTTATAAATAAGGAAAACTCTTCCTCAAATAATGAGACTTTTATCTCATGAAGTTTAGAACCAATGGATCCATGAATAATATCTTATAATCTAGTAAAGAAGAGTTATCAGTCATAAAGAGTAATATGATCTAATGATTAGATAATGGGAGAAAACAATTTAATACATTAATTTGGATAGACCAAAACAAGATGTGGTCCCCTAAACCTTGTTTACATTTATTTCATTCAATTGATTTAAAAAATCATATTGAATTAATCCTCAGAATCCTAAATCATGTTGATCATTTTTTTAAAACAATACTTTAGACTAAAACCATAACATAGCCAACATTCCATGATGTGTTTTCTTAAAATTTAAAATCATGACAGATTCACCCTAAACTATGTCATTTTTCAATGATAATAGGTAACCATGACATGTTTTCTATATATTTAGGTTAAATTAATGACCAAAATCCATCTGCAAACTACAGTAGAGGATATGGCCATTTTTCCAAACCATATCATGGTAAGAGAAATGTATATATAATTTTCTCTTTATGGTGACCAAATGAAACTTCTAATCTATTATAAGAACCTATAATTCGCCACCATGATAAATGCCACAAATAACAATATAGGTTATAAAAAAATGAAAAGAAATAATTAAATAATGACACGTATTATTTTCTCACCCAAAAACCTAATTTTCATTGAAACCCACCAATAAAATAATTTTCAACATTTCTAATTCATCAAAATTACATAGTACAAGAACATGAATTCTTATGCTTCTATATTTGATACATATTAATCAATTATTATCCTTGAGAAATAAATGAAAACCCATGATTAAATTAAAAAAATATATAAATCATAACCACTATGTGAGACACCACTTAAACATGAATCTCATCACCACAAGGTATCAAAAATAATATTATATATGAAAATACAACATAAATAAATCCAAAAAAAATCAATCTGTACTTAACTATATGAATTGTGAATAAAAATAAAATTGAATGTTACAACTACACCTTTGATTATATCTCTAATGTAAATTCCTATAAAAATATATGCCTCTATGAGACTCTCACACATGTAATGACACATAATCAAAACAAATTCTCCTACTAATCCCAAATCTTTACATGATACACCACAAACATTTAATACTTTTCAACATATAACTCCCCATAATTAATGATATATGAGTCATAATAAAGATATCTACAATGATGATAAAAGTGAATGATGTATTAAAATAAATCCATTAAAAGTGAACTTCCAATGTATACAATATCATTGCAATATTCTCTATCATATCCATTCCTCTAAAAGAACCCCTCCTACTGTGAATATAAAAGCATCCCTTGAGTTATAACTCTAATTCTCTACAAGTTGGTGGCAAGCACTAAGGGTATAAAACATGTATATATGTGTCATTAACATTATATATCCTTGGAATAAATAAATAAATACAAAATAACACCATAATATAAATAGGAAAATGAATAATAACAAAAAAATATATGAATATTATATAAATATAAAAATCCCAAAATAAAATATTAAATAGATTCCTATGAAATAACAGCACAACGAATATCAACAACTGAACTATGATTGTACATATTATTCACCAAACTCACCCTAAAATACAAAAAAAAATAGTTTATATATTTAGGGTTGGGAATTAATTATATTCTAAGTCTGATCATACAGAATATCTCTCTTTAAAATTAAGGATAATATTATTAATTCTCTAATAAAAAACCATTAAATTGAACGGTCCCTTATCAGGAAAGCTACCACCCAACCTCACCAAGGATCACTCTCATAATATTGAATTTAATAATAGTAAAATAATATTGATGGATATATTAAAAAACCAAAAAACAATTAACAAATGGTATGTTTCTCTCATTCCCCAAAATAATGTAATATTATCCCAATCCCTTATATACCAGAGCCGCTGCACACTATGTATCAAGTCACAACTATAACATATATCACGAACATATAAATCTCATCATTCTATATACAATTCCATATATAACATCACATATATAACCAATTTATTTAATACAATAGGGTTTCACATACATGATAGACATCAACCACATTTCATTCTAATTCTATGAATGAAAAACCTATATTTAGTTATATCTCATTTTTACCACAAATGGTTTCTATGAAAACCATGTAACTCTTCATGAATAACTCATACTCTTTTATAGTAAATCATATACCTATCATAAAAAAAATACTCTGTATCACCTTCTATTAGGATCCATTATATTATCTTGAACTTATCTTGAGGTGTATCATTATCATTTATAGGTACTTTTTTACTCTTTTTTGGTTTCATTTGGTTGGGTTATACTTTAAGGATACTTTGGGATAAATTGGATATTTTTGGATGTTTTTATAGTGTGTTTGGGAAATGAATGTTTAGTGCACTATTTTCCCAATCTGTTCACCCCACATAAAAAAACTAAAGCTTGTGGTATTTTTACACTTGGCACACCATTTTTCAAAATAAGTTCCCCTTAAGAGAAACCATTAACTTTTCCCCTAAAACCATGCATGTGAGAGTTATTTAAACAAAAAATTATTAAAAATTTCTTGAAGCCCCATTATTAACCATGACTCAACCCCACTTGAACAAAAACAATTTTTTTAAAATTTTAATGCTCATGGGAGGATTCAAATTATCCTTCAACCATTATTGTTGACACTTCGAAGATCCGTTTGAAGGATCATATCTCCATTGGTATGATTATTTTTTTCATTTGGTTTTCTTCATCTCTCCCTTATTTCTATCTTCTTTTAAATGAATAATTTTTTTCCACTGGTGATGGTTTAGATATGGATTTTCTTGGAAGCTAATATTTTGGATCTAATTATTAGGTTTTGGTACTATATCTTCTATACTGATGTCTCTGTGATCCGTCTTCTCCATTTTTTTATTTTTATTAAGGATAACATTTATAAATGATCCTGATGTAGGAGATATAAATATAAATTCCCATACTATTTATTATAATTGTCAATATGGATTTGGGAAATTGGATTTTTCATTTTTGGAAATTGCATCTTGAATTGGATTAATTAAATTGTTAATTAATTAATGGAATAATGGAATATATGGAAAAACATGATAAATGAAGTTAATTGGATGGAGAATTGTGAAAATGATTGATAAAAATTATTATTAGTCTATTTATAATGGGAATTAATTGATGGTTGTTTTAACCTAAAATGGTTAATGTTTTATAAGAATAAATACTAATAAATGGTTTAATGGTGAATTTATTATTTTATTACATGTTGTTAAATTAAAGAAGCTTATTTTTATGAGAAATTGAAATAGTTAACCGTTATGTGAATAATTTATAAGAGGGTTTTTGATGATTAACCTTGATAAACATCATATATGTGTGATTTATTGATAAATTAGATATGGGATTGGAACTGATGCTCTAAATACCCATGGGGTTCTTTACATGATGTTATAGGCACAAATCCATACATGTTAATATTATTGTATTGGATAGGGATTGATGCTTCATATTCAAATTTGGTGTGAGATTGGGACTGATCCTTAAGATACTAATGGGGTGTAAGACATTATGTTGTAGGCTCGTAATATTGGTATTGGACTATAGTTCAATGTATGTGTGACATGAAATCAAAATGAATTGATTAATGATCAATCATGATGAAATGAAATATAATATATCTTAGTAATAGTTCAAGCTCTGACCGGTCTAATGTAGGTATTGATGGTTTCAATATCATTGTGATATTGGATGACTCTGTGGTTAAATAAGGACCAATGGATTGTGTAAAAAATTTACATCATTTTTTAAAATTTATTATTTATACAACTACATACATTTTATAGATTATATATTGTTTTATATTTCGTTGGTGGTGTCCTACTAAGTTGTACACACACCCTACTCATAATGGATGATCAGTACAAAAATAGAGTTCATTTTTTTAGAACATGTTAAGTGAAATATCCCTATGTTTGATGGATAAGATGGGATGGAGCATGGATGATGAAACAGAACATGAAGTCTAGACCCTTTTGGGGATTTTTAGTGTGTTTCTATTTTTGGTTTTTAATATTGTAACTTGACACATATATGGAATGATATTTATACTACTTAGTTTTGATATTGTTTTCCTAATTTGGTATATCATGTGATACTGTTCTGTATTGGTTATGTTATCATCATGGTTATTGGTTTTATCTTTTGGATATTTACTTATTTACACTATTCTTATTATTTTATAAAGAGGTTATAGTGTCCCCATGTTATGTATTTGACCCTCTCTATTAGTCAACTACCTCAATTATATGGGGAGGCGCACTTGAGGTCATATAGTGAACCAAATCAGGGAACTAGTGTGTGGAACCCAGGTCAGGATGTGAAAAAGTGGATTCAAAGGAGTTCTATTTTATTTTAATTGTTATTAAAATTTTGGAAACAAATATATGATGATATTATGATTAGGGTTTTGGTTAAGATCTTGTGGATGTGAGTAGCTAACAAGTGTTTTGAGGTAAATATATTGACCATGATTTTTACCAATATTTTTACAAGGTTTTATAAATATTAATCTATGTAATACAAACCAATGATTGAAATTTCCAGTGACTTTGGAAGACTGGGTATATTATTTGAGAACATGAAACTAGAATAAAATATATTTTTATTAATCGTCATTACGGGCTCCTAACTCCCATAAATGTCTTGTAAATGCATAGGATAACCTGGAAAAAACATTGGGATGAGCTAAAAATACTAGAATGTTAATAATAATGGGATTAATTTATAACATATTAGTAAGAATACATAACTTGATAACATATAAGAATAAATCATGACTAAAAATATCAAATCATTACATATAGAACATAGAATCATATGATCCTATAAATATAATAAATTAAAATCATAATAGATCATGACATTGGAATGATTAAGGATAACATCCAAGATGATATCACATGATGGAAAATGTCTCCTAAAGGAATTGGGTTTACTCTCTATCACAACATGAAATACCAGGAGAATAAAAAATTACCCAATGAATTATATATGTATCTGAGAGAATCTATTAAAAAATTCTCATGTATATGTGGCCCTAATATAGTATCAATGAAAAGGAATACTCATAAGGGATACATATATAATAAAATGGGTATGGTTATATTATCATGAAGTATAACCAATGGAAATATAACAATGGTACATAATATAAATAGTGTCAGTGCATTATTATATTAAATTGGAACATCACCAGAGATTGAGTCCTCAATGACCGTTTAGTTTCGTATCCTTGGATGTACTAGATACATATATATGATTTACATTACATTTTGAAATGGAAAAACAAAAACATTATTTCCTCTATGAAAATTGTCATATTTCTTATCCAATCCCTACAAGTCAGTCACAATATACTTCTTCAAATCTAGGGAAAAATAAAACATAATAAATTGGTGAGATTTTATGTTCAGTAAGGATAACAATATAATAAAAACATTCATAAATAAGAATAAAAATGTAAATAAATGTATAAGTCTAAAAAGTCCTTTTAAACATAAAATTCAGCATAATATGGAAATGATATATAAAATAATTCCATGTACTTACTTTCATGGATATTATAATAGTCAAATAATCACATGTAATATCAATAACTAATTTCATATTGATGGTATAAATAATGACGAACATCATAACAACATAGTCAAGGCCTCATGTGAAGACAAAAAATAAGGCTTTGTCAAGGCCTTGTTCCATGACACTAGTTGGTCTCATGAGACATACTGATGCATCAAGGAGCTATAACGGGCTCCACCAGTCACTTAATATGTACAATTCATTCTTCATTTGAAAAGGTTGAAACATAACATAAACATTAGTTTTAAAACTAGAATAAGAAATTTTAATACTTTAATCATTATCCATGAATGTTATAGAAATAATACATCCACAATCAAACATATCTTAAAACCTTGAATTCAATATGGAAGATTTTATCAGAATATATCAACTTCAAACAAGTATAATATATATCAAAGGATGTTGACATAGATGAAATAAAAAGTTTTTAAGAGAAACATCTCTTTCTATTTCTAAATCATTTAGAATTCATGTAATTATAAAAGGAAAATCTTATTTTGAAAATATTATTATAATCTTGTAAGGGAATCATTAAAGGATTTTTAAGGGAAAAAAATAGCTACACCCATAGTATAAGTTAAAAACATTCTTTAATTTTTCGAAAAGTTCATAAAGTAACTTTTTTGGAAAGCGATGGAATGATTCATTTCAAACCATTTAATAAAAATTAAATCATGGGTAGAAATGAATTTAACCCATAGTCAAGTAGAAAGTAAAAATGTTTTGAAAAACATTTTTAAGAAACATGGATGTGGATGATAAATAGGCCCCAATAGATACTCGTGTATAAATAACCTCGGATAATGAAGAGATTATAGAATTAACCCAAACCTTTTAATTTTACTTATTCAAGGGTACATAAAAATCCGGTATCATGGTGAAATAATAATTATTAAATTATACAAGAACCACATACATAAATATTATATCATACATTACCTTTATAATATTTCTTTGTTAATGGTATTTCAGTAGTATCATTGCTTCTAGTGTTAATTGGTTCATTTTCCTTTATATGTTTTGTTACATAAGTCATGTTTGTTATGTATATGATGTATTTGATTCATATCCAGAATGATATTATGTTTTAAAAATATTTTTTAGTAATAAAATGAAAATTATTCTTGAATTCATAGGATGTGGAATGAATCTCATTGCGTTCATGGAGACGATAATCCGTATATACGCACGAGTGGAAATATCATTCTACTGCTGGTGAAATCGTATGTAATTGCATGTTAAATCATATATAAATAAAAAATAACATTTTATATTTATTATTTATATCAATTATACTCATTATTATACCCATCTAAATAATGAAGTGTTGAATAACAAACTACACCACGATGTAGAGACGGTAAGTCGTACATACACACATATGGTGACTTTTTCATTAATAGGATTGATAGAATAATTAATATGTTTGTACCATGTTCATAACAAAATCATAGTAAGTATAAGGTACTGGAGTTATTATTTTTGTATGGAAACAACAACAAATGAAGAAGTGAAAAAATAATATAAATTTGGAAAAGGTGATGAAATTATTACCTCTTCTTCAGGTGATTTCTATTGATTTGATCAGCAGGGATCCTTAGTATGACTTTCGGATAAAATTGATGCATATATGTTGAATTGAGAGTAGTTGGGAGGTGATATTTTTAGGTTTTGGTCAAGGAAATTGGCATTGGAGGTGTTATTTTGAGAGAAGGGGATGTACCATATTATAAGAGAGGTGAGGGTCACTTTAGGAAAACCTTGAAATATTATTTTATTATAAAATAATTTTCCTTTTATAATGGATCCGAATGAATTTATTTCGAGACTTAGGTGGTTATGGGTTGAAATAATCTCATCCAATATGTTTTATACAAGTTTAGGCTACTATATTAACCTTATATTTTATTTTTACTCTCGGTTAAATAGTTTAACATTTACCAGGTCCCCTTGTGTTTTTATATTATATGGTTAATAAAAATACAATAAAATGACATGATAAAATAATTTGGTTCTTTAATGAAATATATATTATTATATAAGTCCTTTGGATAAAACATATATTTTTTGGACTATTATATAGTTTAATAATATAGTATTTGGTTTAAAAACTCATTTCTGTCAATTTTGGTCTATTTAGAATTTGGTTTTTGTGAATATCCTTACAATGTGATTACTTCAAAAAAATACATTTAATCAACCCTAAAATTTAATATTCACGTAGAAAATTTGATTATCGGATCAAAAAATTAAAATTATATTTATTTTAATATTAATAATATCATTTATTTGATACATTAATTTATAAAAAATACTTTATTATTATTCGGTCATAAATAAATATATTTATTTTATGTCCAAAAAAGTTAAATAAAATATCATGATGTATGAAATTTTTTAATATTTATAATTAATATTTATTGTTGAAGAGATAAATTATATAACCTCATATAAAAAATGTTTTACTAACAGATTCATGCTTATGTTATTTTGCCTTTACATTAAATTAATTAATATAAAATGTCAATATCACTCTCATGTAGCTCCATTGGGTCCCACAATCTACCCAATGATGCCTAGGGTCGGAACTATATCAACCAATAGGGTTATAACATGTGTTAGGCTAATTTTAATATTATTATAATATTATTATTTACTCTTATTTACCGGATTTAGCCTTTAACCATGGTAAAGAAAATATTAACTGAAGTAACTATTCATAATGTCTGAAAACATTTTACCTATTTACAAAATTTGAAGATCATGATTCCAAAAATAGAATTTATTTTGTCAAATTAAAAACAAACAAGTTTCAGAAATTAATTTAATATTAATTTTCGTTGTCAAAACCAAAATTGAGGTTTTTATGATGTAAAAACTATCAAAAGATTGACATGTGTTTATATAAAATTTAAATGAGAAATTACATCCAATGACCTAAATTATATAAAATGATAAAAATATAATCTAATTATACTTTAAAACCAATTTTACACTATAAACTATTTCGATTAAAAAAGTTGTTTTTAATTAAAATTTAGTGTTTTTCACTATTTATCAAAATATAAAAGTTATCGGAAAAGTACCAAAAAATTATCCAAAATAAATTTTTTCTATCCATATTCTGAAAAAGAATTTAATTTCGTCAATTTGAATATAAAAAAGTGTCATATATTGGATTTAAAAAGCGTTCTTCATTAAAAGGAGGAAAACATCATTTTTGAACCAAAATACTTCTTTTATCTGAAAAAATAAATTTGTATTTATATTATATATAAGAAACACAAAAATGAATGTTAAAATTATGTGGTATATATATATAATTCAAAATATGGTTATTACTATTCATAACCGCTTTTTAAACGGTTAGTTTTATTGGTCGTGGTGCGCTTGAACTCGGTGTTGCGTACATCGCATGCTATTGTATTATTCAGAGAGAAACTTAACATGGAAGCTTGGGGTGTTACATTCTTCCCTACTTAAATAAATTGCATCCTAGAAATTATAAATTGTTCATATAAAATAAAAGGTTAAAAAATAGAAAATACCTTTGTATAATCCCACATCGGAAATGGGGTTAATAAAATTTAGTCTTAATAAGAGGGAAAGGGAAATGAAAAAGGTCACCACCAAATTAGGATTTTGAGCAGAAGAACATTGTTGGAAATTATAAATGGAGCAAAAATGTACATATTTATTGGGAGTTATTGAGTTTATCAATCACAAACAAGTGAATGGAAAATTGAGGGCCTTATATCCATAAATCTATAATGATTTAAAATAACGTCAGTTCAACAAAACATAAGTTATTAGGATAAAAAATTGTTTGGATGATTTATAAATCCTTGTCTCACTTTGGTTGTTGGTTTTATTCCCGTAGCTTTGTACGACACGACAGATTATTGCCCGACCTACAGGTTTCCATTTTCTAAAACTATAGTTTTATAATATTTTAAAAATAATACTAAGAAATGTTTTAAACATAAAAAAACTATCCAAAGTTCTAGTTAATCCATTCCAACATTTATAGTTTTCGAAAATACTTTTGTCCAAACTCTCTCTAAAAGGCCTCTAAATTCCAATATCAATTGTTACATCATATTCCCCAAACAACACAATGTTCCTCTAATTGTTACATACTAAAAATATGATTACCTTTAGGATATTAAAACCATAATGAAAATAAATTGTACTATTGTCACGACCCGACCTCGGGGCCCGTGCCGTGACTACCCCAAGCCCGCCTTCCATAGGCCAGGGGCTGGCGACTAGCACCAAGGCGTAAATCCCGGTAAACAGGGAAGGCATTGCCTTTATAAGTAACAACCACCACAGAGTCAGCAAGCGGAAAGTAACTACAAGTGCCGAAAAGTAAAGGGGGCCGGAATACAAGCCCAACTGAAAGTACAACTGAAAAAGTAAAGAACAGCAACTGAAGAAAAGACGGCGGCCTCGTGTCGTCCACTGGCAATCCCACCTGAAGGGTGGGTACAGATAGCCTCCAGGCTCCTCGGGTCCCACGTCCGCTCCGAGCACGTCCCGCCCAGTGGTCCACCTCCAGGTACCGTCCTGCTCCACGCCCCAACCGAGATCAGCGATGTCCGTCGTCTGCATCCAACACAACAAGGTGCGGGCATAGCCCGTGCAGGGGTGAGTATAAGCTACTCAGTAAGGACCCCGAGACCCCCGAAGGTGTCCCGAAATCCACAAAGGATATAGCAAAAAAGAAGGTGCAATCACGAAGTAACATCAGACTCGACTTAGGTATATGCCCATACATATACCTAAGTCCCCAATTCTAGCTCTGCTCACGAGCTCAAGAACAACTCAATCCACACAGGAAAGCAAGACTCAAATCCACAAAGGAGGGTAAACAGTAAATAGTAAATCCACATAGGATAGTTCAACACAATCCACAAAGGAGAGTAACATAAGATTCAGCTCAACCAGGTATACTTTTTCAGATGACGTCAAGGATGATCACTGATCCATCTAAGTCGTCGGACCCACGAAGGATCGATAGGTACTAACCCCCGCAAAAGACCCACATAGGATCGGGCTCACACAGAACCTGTAGGCAGTGGCTCACACAGAACCGGTAGTAAGGACCCACAAAGGATCGGGCTCACACAGAACCTGTAGCACTGATCCACGTAGGATCGCTGAGTGCAGTGGTCGACGCAGTCCACTGAAGATCTCTGCACAGTCGTCGCCGCAGTCCACGAAGGATCTCTGCTCTGCCGTCGTCGCAGTCCACGGAGGATCTCTGCTCTGTCGTCGAAGTCACAGTCCACGGAGGATCTCTGCTCTGTCGTCGAAGTCACAGCCAGCGCTAGGGTTCCCGCACACAGCGAGCTCGTTTGGGAGGGTCCGCTCCACGAGCCGAGAGGCTGATACATCAACTGACACGTAGTCCAAAGTTGATGTATCCAAAAGTTCCGTATCGACAACAGGATCTCAACGCAACAGACGGCGCGTCAATCGAACGCCCGGTCTGAGAGTTATTGGCATTTTCGTCCCAGGGGCCCGGTTGGTTTTTAGGGAAAAACCAACCCGACCATACTCCGCCTGTATCCGATCCTCGGGCGGAGTATGCCAAAAGTTCCGTCTCACTTAGAGGAAACTACCACAGCTGACGGTACGTCGATCGGACGTCCGTAGCTCAAGTTATGAGTGTTTCCGCTCCGAGGCCCCGGTTGGTCTCGTGTACGAACCAACCCGGCCGAACCCAAAGTCTCCCGAAACCTTGAGTATAATATACCTAAACGACCGTACCGATCCAAGGATCGTGTAGCCACTGACGGTTCGTCAATCGGAGGTCCTAGGCCCAAGATATGGGCAAAAGACCGAAGAGGGCCCGAAAACGGGGGTTCTGGGCCCGGGGCGACCCGGCCCGAACCCCCCCTGGGTCGGCCGAACCGGGTCAACCCGACCCGGCTGGGCCGGGTCCGGTCCGGCCTGGGCATGGCCCGGCCGACCGGACCGGCCGGCTCGGCTTCGGCCGAGCGGCCGAAGAAACCGCCGCGGGTTTGACCCGCGGCTTGGAGGAACGCGGCCCGCGCGGGCCGCGTGCTGGGTGGCCGGACCGCGGACGCGGTCCGGCGGTTCGCCGCCGCCGTGGCTCGGCCGCGGCGGAGTTTCCGGCGGCGCGCCGGGCGCCGCCGCGCCGGCGACCCGCGCCGCCGCCGCCTTCCGCGGGCCGCCGGAGTTGCTCCGGTGGCCCGTTTTGCCTCCCGTCTGCGCCGTTGCTCCTCCCGGGGGCCGATCTTCACTGCGAGATCAACGGATCGCCCTTTCTGCACGGTTCGTCGTCGTCCGCCAAAACCACACAACAGAAGATTGGCGGAGGGTTGCCGGGTCTTGTTCGTTAGACCCGCACCCTCCGCGTTAGTCATAAACAACGGGAGGAAAAGAAAAATAATCAACAACAATTTTAATAAAATTAAAATTGTTCGGAGATCAGGTTCTTTATTTTAAAAGAATAAACACGGGGAAATAAAATATTCCAACATCCCTTACCTTGTCGTCGTCGGACGTGAGGTCGTCGCGGAATCGCTCGTCGCGGAAGGAGGGGATCGTCGCGTCGTTGCGGAGGAGACGTTCATCGCACCGCGGGAAAAACGTCGCACCGACGATCTCCGGATCTAGAACAAACGGATTTAATTAATTTAAATCCGTTGATATCGAATTATAAAAAAAAGGGTAGAATTAGAAGATTCGATTCTCACCTTAGTTGCCGAACGAGGATCGGCCGCGGAAGAAGAGGCGTCGCCGAAGAACGTCGCGGGTAGAGTTCGTCGACGTCGCAGATCACGGTGTGCGTCGTCGAATTCCGGTTCCGGCGTTCTTCGCGTTCTTCGCGTTCTTCGCGTTCTTCGCGGGGAGAGTGGAGGTTTAGAGGATCTCGCACAACAGGAGGATCCTCCAAAATAGACAAGTTTGTCTATTTTATTATTTTGCCAACGAACGCAAAACGCGTAAGTAACGACCCATTAAATTCGTTGAATTAATTCAACGAATGAAACAGCCCATTTAATTCACGAAATAAACCGCCCAATTAAATGGTCTGTTAAGAAATTAAAGAAAACGTGTCGGTTGACTTTTCAGTTACTTTGACGGGTTTTCGCGGGTGCGTTACTTAGCGAAAGAAACGGCGGGGCTCGCGCGGGCCCTGCCTCACAAATATCCTACCAAGAGGGTAGGATATTTCCGGATAGCACCCTATCCGCTTTAACTCAGTTCAAGTGGCTTCCAAGTGACTTCCAAGCAGCTTAAGTGAAATAAAATAAAGTTGTCGCACAAATTTTATTTTATTTCTGACTTAAAGCCCCAAAATTTAAAAACCACGTCTGAGCAAACGCAACTCCGGAAGAGGCGTTTCTAAGCAAATACCGGCGCTGCGATTTCATCGGTGCCCTCAGAATTTGATTCCGGGCACCGGTTCAAAAGATAGAAAAACCCGCTCGTCCGTTCACTGAACGTACCCGAGCCAAACTTCGGAAATTGATTCCGGGCACACCGGGCCTCGGAATCAGGTTCCGTCTGAAGCTGCGCTCTTGTAAAATTCCAAAGAAAATTAAGAAAAAAAATTCCCTTGAAATTTGAGGGTCTTTACATTACTCCCACCTCAGGGCTTTACGTCCCCGTAAAGATACATCAAAAACTAGGGGAACAAATGGGGGTACTGAGCACGCATCTGAGCCTCCAGCTCCCAAGTGCTCTCCTGGAGGTTCCCGTGCTGCCATATGACGCGCACGAGAGGAATCGACCGCCCACGTAGGACCCTCTCCTGTCGATCCTCGATCTCCACTGGGACCTCCGCAAAAGTCGCCCCATCGTCCACGTCCAGCTCCCCAAAGTCGATGATGTGCGTCGGGTCATGCACGTATCTTCTCAGCTGAGACACGTGAAAGACGTCGTGCACCCGGTGCAACTGAGGTGGTAGATCCAGGCGATAAGCCACCTCTCCTATCCTACTGAGGACCTGGAAAGGCCCGATGAAGCGTGGAGACAACTTTCCGCCTCGGCCAAATCTCTGTAAACCACGTCGAGGTGAGACACGCAAAAAGACGTGGTCTTCATCCTCGAACTCTAGTGGCCTCCGCCTCCTGTCAGCATATGACTTCTGCCAGCTCTGAGCTGTCCTCATCCTCTCCTGGATGATCTGGACCTTCTCTGTTGTGGCTCGGACCATCTCTGGTCCCACGAGTGCTGACTCCCCAGGGTCTGTCCAGCACAACGGTGATCTGCAGGGTCTGCCGTACAACGCCTCGTATGGTGCCATCCCGATGGTGGAGTGGTAGCTGTTGTTGTACGCGAACTCCACCAAGGGTAGGTGGTCCTCCCAGCTGCGACCAAAGTCGAGAACACATGCACGGAGCATGTCCTCGAGTGTCTGTATGGTCCTCTCCGTCTGACCATCCGTCTGAGGGTGGAAGGCTGTGCTCAGATGGAGCCGCGTCCCGAACGCCTCCTGCAACCCTTCCAAAGCCCGGAAGTGAAACGAGCATCTCGATCGGAGACGATAGACGATGGCACACCGTGAAGCCGTACGATCTCCTGGACGTAAAGACGTCCCAAGCTCTCCACTGAGCCCTGCTCTCTGATGGGTAAGAAGTGTGCCGACTTGGTGAGTCGGTCGACAATCACCCAAATGGAGTCGTGACCTCTGGAAGTGCGTGGAAGTTCAGTCACGAAGTCCATAGATATGTCGTCCCACTTCCACTCCGGGACCTCCAAGGGTTGTACCAGGCCTGCTGGTACCTGATGCTCTGCCTTCACCTGCTGGCAGGTGAGGCATCGTGAAACGAACTCTTCCACAGCTTTCTTCATGCCCGGCCACCAGTGCTGTCGTCTGAGATCCTGGTACATCTTCGCCACTCCGGGATGTACCGCCAAGGGAGAAGTGTGAAACTCTCTCAGCACCTCCTCCCGTAAAGCGACTGGTACGAAGGTACGTCCTCTGAAAAGGATGTCGTGCTCTGCTCCAAGGGAGAAGCCATCAGGCGCCTGACCTGAGGATATCAGTGCACGCCGGGTCTCACAGTCAGCGTCCCCACGCTGAGCCTCTCTGACCCGCTGTAGAAGTGGAGGAGAGACTGTGAGAGACTGAAGAAAGGCTGCTCCGTCTCTATCCACGAAGGATATCTGTAAGGAGGCTAGCTGCTCCGTCGCCTCCTCAAGTAGCTGAATGCCCGTCCTCCTGCTGAGGGCATCGGCTACCACGTTCCCCTTCCCAGGAGTATAGACTATCTCAAAGTCATAGTCCTGGAGGAACTCAAGCCATCTCCGCTGTCTCAGGTTCAGGTCCTTCTGAGAGAAGATATACCTGAGACTCTGGTGGTCAGAAAATACTGTGAAGCGCTCGCCCATCAGATAGTGCCGCCAAGTCTTCAGAGCGAAGACCACTGCTGCTAACTCCAGGTCATGAGTGGCGTAGTTCTGCTCATGCGGCCTCAACTGACGTGATCCGTAGGCGATCACGGCCCGCTCCTGCATCAGGACGCATCCGAGTCCAGTCCCTGACGCATCGCAGTAAACTACGTAACAAAATCCCTCCTCAGGCAACCTCAAGATAGGTGCGCTGGTCAACCTCTGCCTCAGCACCTGGAAGCTCTGCTGACATCTGTCTGACCACACGAAGGGTTTCCCCTTCTTCGTCAACGCTGAGAGTGGTGCCGCAACTCTGGAGAAGTCTGGCACGAATCTCCGATAGTATCCGGCTAGGCCCAAGAAGCTCCGCACCTCCGTCACACTCTTGGGTGGCTCCCAAGATAGCACTGCCTCGATCTTCGCGGGATCCACTGCAACTCCCGCCTCAGAGATGACGTGCCCCAAGAAGTGGACCTCACGTAACCAGAACTGGCACTTTGAGAGCTTTCCATAAAGCTGGTGCTCTCGGAGTGTGTCTAGAACAACTCGCAGGTGGTAGGCATGCTCCTCCTCAGTCGTCGAGTATACCAAAATGTCTTCAATGAAGACCACGACAAATCGGTCGAGGTATGGCTGGAAGATCCTGTTCATGAGGCTCATGAACACTGCTGGAGCATTGGTTATGCCGAATGGCATAACCAAGAACTCATAATGGCCATACCGACACCTGAAGGCCGTCTTCTGCACGTCCTCGTCTCGAACTCTGAGCTGATGATAGCCTGACCGGAGGTCTATCTTCGAGAACCACCGCGCTCCCTTGAGCTGATCGAAGAGGTCATCAATCCGTGGCAGCGGATACTTGTTCCTCACTGTCACCTGGTTCAGGCGACGATAGTCGACACACAGTCGCAAGCTCCCGTCCGCCTTCTTGGCGAACAAAATCGGGGAAGCCCAGGGTGAAACACTGGGTCGGATAAACCCCTTGCTCTGCAAGTCCTCCAACTGTACCCGCAGCTCCCGAAGCTCGGCGGGGGCCATCCGATATGCTGGAGTAGATATCGGGGCTGTCCTGGGGTACAAGTCGATGTAAAAGTATACCTCTCTTCGAGGAGGTAGCCCTGGAACGTCGTCGGGAAAGACGTCCACGTACTGGTCCACCACTACAGGAAAAACTGGACTCCGCACGTCCACTTCTCCTAGGATGAGGCTAGCCAACTGATGAGAGATGGGCTGCACTCTCCTCTGCGGAAGTCCATCCTGTGCTGCAAAGGTCCCCTTCTCGCCGGTGAAGGTAAACCTGCTCCCGTCGGTGCGAACACATCGCACCTTGCGCCTAAAACAGTCGATCTGGGCATGAACCGTGGATAGCCAATCCATGCCCAAGATGACGTCGTAAGGCCTCGACGCCGCTACAAGGAGATCCCATCCGAAGCTCTCGCCTCCTAGAGTAAGCTCACACTGCCGGCACCAGTGCGTAATCGTCGAGTCTGCTCCCATAGGAGTCTCTAGCCGTAAGGATCGAGCCAACGGCTCAGTCGGAATCTCCGAGCTCCGAACAAGGGCAGAGGCTATGAAAGAGTGACTCGCTCCTGTGTCTATAAGTACTGCAGCAAGGGCGGAATAGACACAGATCGTACCTCGAATCATCTCTGGCATGTCGGGGTCGTAGGCCTCCACTGCCTGTAGCTGGGCCAGTCCCTGCCCGCCAGCTCCCTGTGGTCGAGGTGGCCCTCCTGGTGGTGGTGGGGGTAGATCCTGGAAGCGTCGCCCACCACTCGCTGCTCGGCCAGCTCCTCTGCCTCGTCCACCTCCTCCCTGCGGACCGCCACGATCGACCCTCTGCCTCTGCCTGGGTGGCCCCTCCACCGTCTGCTGCTCCTCTGATCAGCGAGTCGGGCAGTCACGAGCCATGTGACCCTGCCCGCCGCAGGAGTAGCACAGCCTGCCTCTCGGAAGGCTGGCACTCCGCTGTGTGCCCCGCACTGCTGAGCCGGTGTCCTGAGGCCGACTGCGTGGGGGTCTGGTCTGCCTGGACCCGAGAGTCATCCGTCGGCTACCTGCTGCCGAAGACTCAGCTACCTGCCGCCCTGCGCTAGGTCTCGCCGCTGAAGAAGGCTCTGCCAGGAAGCTCTCGATCAGGAGGGCTCGCTCCAGCACTCCCGCCTGGGTCGGAATGCTGAGGGAGATCAGCGACGCCCAAATCTCCTGCCTCAAGCCCTGCTCGAAGGTCCGGGCCCGGAAGAAGGGGTCCCGTACCATGTCGGTCGAGTAGCGAGATAGGTCAGTGAACCTCGCCGCGTACTGAGCGACCGTCATGCTGCCCTGGCGCAGCTGGAGAAGCTCCTGGATGCGCACCGCTCGGAGGGTGGCCGAGACGAACTCAGAGCGGAAGAGGCTCTCGATGTCCGTCCAGAGCAAGGATGCCTCATCGTGAACCTGGAGCATCAAGCTCCACCATCGTCCTGCCGCCGCCTGCAGGAGGCTCGCCGCGAGAATCACCATGAGATCCGCCGGTGTCCTCACTAGTCTAAAGATCCGTACCACCGCCTCTAGCCAGTCCTCGGCGGCCTGGGGGTCCGCCTCACCGTGAAACCTGGGTGGTCGCTGGCTCTGAAACTCATGCAGTGCCCTGAGGTGACGTGCATCGTCAGCGTCTGGTACTGGTAGCATCAGTGGCTCGGCGGGTAAAGCTACCGCCGGTGCCACTGCTGGCAAAGGGCCCTGCACCGAGGCCTCGTCGCTCGGTGGGCTGCCGTCGCGCCCTACACTCGGAACCCTAGCTGGCTGTCGTCACGGGGCCATCCTGAAAAGGAGAACAAGAGCACCACAGTCAGAACAGTATACCTGGTGAGCTGGAACAAGTAATCACAAGGAAAACCTGAGACTTTCATAAAGAAAATCAGTATACCCGGTGAGCTGACACAAGTAATCACGAAGAAAACTTGAAACACACACGCAATCAATGTTTTCATGCATTAAGTCGGAAATCAGGAGTCAGGGTCCTGGTGTACGGATACGTTGGCCGCCGCACCAACACTGGGCTCCCTGAACTGATAACCACACTCAATACACTAAACACTATTGCTTCATATAGAATGAAAAGACGATCAGAGTCTGCGGTAGAACCGACCACCTCTGATACCAATTTGTCACGACCCGACCTCGGGGCCCGTTCCGTGACTACCCCAAGCCCGCCTTCCATAGGCCAGGGGCTGGCGACTAGCACCAAGGCGTAAATCCCGGTAAACAGGGAAGGCATTGCCTTTATAAGTAACAACCACCACAGAGTCAGCAAGCGGAAAGTAACTACAAGTGCAGAAAAGTAAAGGGGGCCGGAATACAAGCCCAACTGAAAGTAAAACTGAAAAAGTAAAGAACATCAACTGAAGAAAAGACGGCGGCCTCGTGTCGTCCACTGGCAATCCCACCTGAAGGGTGGGTACAGATAGCCTCCAGGCTCCTCGGGTCCCACGTCCGCTCCGAGCACGTCCCGCCCAGTGGTCCACCTCCAGGTACCGTCCTGCTCCACGCCAAAACCGAGATCAGCGCTGTCTGTCGTCTGCATCCAACACAACAAGGTGCGGGCATAGCCCGTGCAGGGGTGAGTATAAGCTACTCAGTAAGGACCCCGAGACCCCCGAAGGTCTCCCGAAATCCACAAAGGATATAGCAAAAAAGAAGGTGCAATCACGAAGTAACATCAGACTCGACTTAGGTATATGCCCATACATATACCTAAGTCTCCAATTCTAGCTCTGCTCACGAGCTCAAGAACAACTCAATCCACACAGGAAAGCAAGACTCAAATCCACAAAGGAGGGTAAACAGTAAATAGTAAATCCACATAGGATAGTTCAACACAATCCACAAAGGAGAGTAACATAAGATTCAGCTCAACCAGGTATACTTTTTCAGATGACGTCAAAGATGATCACTGATCCATCTAAGTCGTCGGACCCACGAAGGATCGATAGGTACTAACCCCCGCAAAAGACCCACATAGGATCGGGCTCACACAGAACCTGTAGGCAGTGGCTCACACAGAACCGGTAGTAAGGACCCACAAAGGATCGGGCTCACACAGAACCTGTAGCACTGATCCACGTAGGATCGCTGAGTGCAGTGGTCGACGCAGTCCACTGAGGATCTCTGCACAGTCGTCGCCGCAGTCCACGAAGGATCTCTGCTCTGCCGTCGTCGCAGTCCACGGAGGATCTCTGCTCTGTCGTCGAAGTCACAGTCCACGGAGGATCTCTGCTCTGTCGTCGAAGTCACAGCCAGCGCTAGGGTTCCCGCACACAGCGAGCTCGTTTAGGAGGGTCCGCTCCACGAGCCGAGAGGCTGATACATCAACTGACACGTAGTCCGAAGTTGATGTATCCAAAAGTTCCGTATCGACAACAGGATCTCAACGCAACAGACAGCGCGTCAATCGGACGCCCGGTCTGAGAGTTATTGGCATTTTTGTCTCAGGGGCCCGGTTGGTATTTACGGAAAAACCAACCCGACCGTACTCCACCTGTATCCGATCCTCGGGCGGAGTATGCCAAAAGTTCCGTCTCACTTAGAGGAAACTACCACAGCTGACGGTACGTCGATCGGACGTCCGTAGCTCAAGTTATGAGCGTTTCCGCTCCGAGGGCCCGGTTGGTCTCGTGTACGAACCAACCCGGCCGAACCCAAAGTCTCCCGAAACCTTGAGTATAATATACCGAAACGACCGTATCGATCCAAGGATCGCGTAGCCGCTGACGGTTCGTCAATCGGAGGTCCTAGGCCCAAGATATGGGCAAAAGACCGAAGAGGGCCCGAAAACGGGGGTTCTGGGCCCGGGGCGACCCGAACCGGGGCGACCCGACCCGGCTGGGCCGGGTCCGGTCCGGCCTGGGCGCGGCCCGGCCGACCGGACCGGCCGACTCGGCTTCGGCCGAGCGGCCGAAGAAACCGCCGCGGGTTTGACCCGCGGCTTGGAGGAACGCGGCCCGCGCGGGCCGCGTGCTGGGTGGCCGGACCGCGGACGCGGTCCGGCGGTTCGCCGCCGCCGCGGCTCGGCCGCGGCGGAGTTTCCAGCGGCGCGCCGGGCGCCGCCGCCTCCGGTTGCCGGCGCCGCCGCCGCCTTCCGCGGGCCGCCGGAGTTGCTCCGGTGGCCCGTTTTGCCTCCCGTCTGCGCTGTTGCTCCTCCCGGGGGCCGATCTTCACTGCGGGATCAACGGATCGCCCTTGCCGCACGGTTCGTCGTCGTCCGCCAAAACTGCACAACAAAAGATTGGCGGAGGGTTGCCGGGTCTTGTTCGTTAGACCCGCACCCTCCGCGTTAGTCATAAACAACGGGAGGAAAAGAAAAATAATCAACAACAATTTTTATTAAATTAAAATTGTTCGGAGATCATGTTCTTTATTTTAAAAGAATAAACACGGGGAAATAAAATATTCCAACATCCCTTACCTTGTCGTCGTCGGATGCGAGGTCGTCGCGGAATCGCTCGTCGCGGAAGGAGGGGATCGTCGCGTCGTTGCAGAGGAGACGTTCGTCGCACCGCGGGAAAAACGTCGCGCCGACGATCTCCGGATCTAGAACAAACGGATTTAATTAATTTAAATCCGTTGATATCGAATTATAAAAAAAGGGGAGAATTAGAAGATTCGATTCTCACCTTAGTTGCCGAACGAGGATCGGCCGCGGAAGAAGAGGCGTCGCCGAAGAACGTCGCGGGTAGAGTTCGTCGACGTCGCAGATCACGGTGTGCGTCGTCGAATTCCGGTTCCGGCGTTCTTCGCGTTCTTCGCGTTCTTCGCGTTCTTCGTGGGGAGAGTGGAGGTTTAGAGGATCTCGCACAACAGGAGGATCCTCCAAAATAGACAAGTTTGTCTATTTTATTATTTTTCCAACGAACGCAAAACGCGTAAGTAACGACCCATTAAATTCGTTGAATTAATTCAACGAATGAAACAGCCCATTTAATTCACGAAATAAACCGCCCAATTAAATGGTCTGTTAAGAAATTAAAGAAAACGCGTCGGTTGACTTTTCAGTTACTTTGACGGGTTTTCGCGGGTGCGTTACTTAGCGAAAGAAACGGCGGGGCTCGCGCGGGCCCTGCCTCACAAATATCCTACCAAGAGGGTAGGATATTTCCGGATAGCACCCTATCCGCTTTAACTCAGTTCAAGTGGCTTCCAAGTGACTTCCAAGCAGCTTAAGTGAAATAAAATAAAGTTGTCGCACAAATTTTATTTTATTTCTGACTTAAAGCCCCAAAATTTAAAAACCACGTCTGAGCAAACGCAACTCCGGAAGAGGCGTTTCTAAGCAAATACCGGCGCTGCGATTTCATCGGTGCCCTCAGAATTTGATTCCGGGCACCGGTTCAAAAGATAGAAAAACCCGCTCGTCCGTTCACTGAACGTACCCGAGCCAAACTTCGGAAATTGATTCCGGGCACACCGGGCCTCGGAATCAGGTGCCGTCTGAAGCTGCGCTCTTGTAAAATTCCAAAGAAAATTAAGAAAAAAAATTTCCTTGAAATTTTCGGGTCTTTAAAACTATAGTTTAATATTTATTTATATCACATTCTTCTTATAACTAGAATATAATTCTTGATTCCAAAAAACACAAATACATTACTTATTCCACTTTAACTATAGTAACAGCATATGCTTGGTCTTTCTCCCTTGGCCTTTTCTAAGGTAAATTTGTTGGGCGCTTAATACAATTGTTTTCATAATGCCCCGTTTCTCTATAATTTTTTAATTCAACATTGACATCATCTTTCATTCCATTTCAGTCACGACCTTGATGACCTTTTTTCCAAATTTGTAACCAACTCCCATATTCCTTTGAGGCAAGTACCGGGGTGTTTGATCCCACAATCATCACATAAGGGAAAATTCTTATTTCCATTTTCTCTTTATCTATATATTTCTCCACTGTACTCTTCATCTATTTCTTTACTTTAATGTCATAAGACTTATAGAATTCCTTTTATATCTTGATAGCACAAGAGACTATATGTTCATATGTCTAGAAGAATTGGGAGACTATGGATTGATGGAGAAACAGTTTTATCCTATCAAAGAATCGACTAATCATACTTCTTGGGTTTTTTATTTAATCTAATGCATGGATTTCTGACCTTGTAAAGTTATCCTAATACTTTGTGACATTCTAACTTCCTTTTTCCTAAGACTCAAAAATTTCCTTTCCATATCTGCTCGATGGACATGAGGAAAGATTTTTCTATGAAAGGATCTTTAAACCCCATCTATTCCATATTTGATACTTAATCATCTTCCTTTGTGTTTTGAATCAATGACCACCATTGATCTGCATCTCCAGTGAGGTGATAAAATTCGATGACATCTTTTTCCCTTTCGTTACTCCCAAAGCATGAAATATTTTCTATAAGAAACTAATACATTACTCATATACAAATGGATTTTTATTTCCATCGAATCTTGGTGCTTATTTCCTTATGAAGCATTCTAAAATTGATCCACCATATTGCGAATCAGAGTGCTCTATACGGGTAAGGTTATTATTCATAACCAAAGTGAGTTGTCCCAGTATGGTTATAAGTTATTCAGCACCAATTTCATCACTACCTCCACTATGATTATCTTGAGTAGGAGGGAAATCCCTATACAGATTATATGCATTGATACAGTTTCCATTCCTTCCCATAGGTGTGACTTCAAAACAATGACATACACACGACTAGTTTAAGAATTGAAATACATAATTCCAAACTTATATTATATCTAACATAAATTCGATATTTTATTTATATAATCCATAATTATAAAAATATATTATTTGAGGAAGTATTTACTCATAAATCCTTCATAATTTCTTGTAAATAAAATGTGAATTATCCTAAGCATATCCTCCAAGAGTCTTATAACCAAGAGTGCAGCAATGCCCACTTTCATGTAATAGGATACCCCGGGTCAAGACTGAAAATCCTTGTTGGAGTTTTCCATCCTAGTTACATCTATGCTAAATCCCCCTATACCTACTCGTATCTAGATAGAGATTTATTTCATGGAAAATAAAAAAAAATCTACATCACCAAAATTGTTGGAAATTATTTTATAATAATCCCCAAAGTCTATCTTAGTGTAATGTTATCTAATCAAAGTTTATCTAAATCTAGGTTCCATGGTTTGTACTAAACTTTATATGACACCAACTATAACACCCCTACCGCAGTTACACAAAGTTGATGAATTATTACATAACATTGGCATGATCAGAAGAGATCATGTCCTGAATGACCGATTATTTTATTAGCCTGGAAAGTACTAGATACATAAATAAGTTTTACATTACATTATAGAATGAAAAACAACAAAATTGTGTCCCATATGAACACACTCATATCTCATAGCCTATCCATGCAGGTCAGTCACAATATAATTCTTCACATCTTGGAAAAAATAAAACATTTGAACTTAGTGAGCTCAAATGATCATTAAGGTTAACAATATGTCTAAAACATTCATAAATAAGCATAAACATTTAATTCAATGTATAACAATGAAATACAAGGCTTTTAAACATAAAATTTAGCATAATATGGCAAAGCCAAATTTAATAATTCCATTTGAATATTTACATGGATATTCTACTAGTCGAATAATAACATTTAATATCAATAGATAATTAAATAATGATGGAATACATATTACCGAAGATAATAACCACATATGTAATGCCCCGACCCTAGTTACCCTGAGTCGGTGCATTATTTTAATACATTGGCATGATTACAAGGAATCATGTCCTGAAGGACTGATCAGTTTAGCAGTATGGGAAAATAACTTATTTATATAATCCATAATAATAAAAATGTGTTCTTTTAGGATGTATTTACTCATAAATACTTCATTATGTCTTGTAAATAAAATGTGAATTATCCTAAGCATATCCCCCAAGAGTCTCATATTTAAGAGTGTAGCAAGGCCCACTTTCATGTACCAGGATACCTCAGGTCAAGACTAAAACTCCTTGCCAGAGTTTTACATCATAGTTACATCTATGCTAAAGCCACCTCTACCTACTCGTATCCAGATAGAGATTTATTTCTTGAAAAATACAATAAATATCTACATCACAAAAATTGTTGGAAATTATTTTATAATAATCCTCAAATTCTATCTTAGTGTAATGTTATCTAATCATGGTTTTTCTAAATCTAGATTCCATGGTTTTTACTAAACTTCATATGATACAAACTATAATGCCCCTACCCCAGTTTCCCAAAGTCGGACAATTATTACATAACATTGGCATGATCACAAGAGATCATGTCCGGAATGAATGATTATTTTAGTAGACTGGGAAGTAATAGATACATAAATAAGTTTTACATTACATTATTAAATGAAAAAAAACAACATTGTGTCTCCTATGAACACACTCATATCTCATTGCCTATCCATGTAGGTCAGTCACAATATAATTCTTCACATCTTGGGAAAAATAAAACATTAGAACTTAGTGAGCTCAGATGATCAGTTAGGTTAACAATATATTTAAAACATTCATAAATAAGCATAAATATTTAATTAAATGTATATGAATAAAACACAGGCCTTTTAAACATTAACTTTAGCATAATATGGCAAAGATAAATCTAATAATTCCATTTACATATTTACATGGATATTCAACTAGTCGAATAATAACAGTTAATATCAATAGAGAATTTTATAATGATGGAATACATATTACCGAAGATTATAACCACATATGTAACGCCCCAACCCCAGTTACCCAGAGTCGGTGCATTATTTTAACACATTGGCATGATTACAAGGAATCAAGTCCTGAATGACCGATCGATTTAGCAGTATTGGAAAATATATTACATACATGAATGTTACATTAAACTTTATTACATACAAAACAGCATAAACAATCCTTTATGAATGCTATTATTTCCTTGGCTTAACCCTAAATATCAATCACAATACACTTCTTGGAATCCTGGAAAAAATAAAGCATAGAAAGGGGTGAGATCAGATGCTCTATAAGGATAACAATACAACGTAAACTTTCATAAATAATTATAAACATTTAAGGCAATGTATAACTAATACAAAATCATTTTAAACTTGAATTTCACCATAATATGACAAAAATAAAATGATGTAATGCCATTTACTTATTAACATGGATATTCTACTAGTCTAATAATCACATGCAATATCACTAACCACTTTCATAATGATGGAATTCATAATACCAGACTATCATAACCACATAGTCAAGTCCTTGTGCCAAGACTAAAAATAATATTTTGTAAAGGCCTTGTTAAAAGACACTAGTTTGTCTCATGAGACCTACTGATGCATCGAGGATCTATAGCGGGATCCACCCATCCCTTACTAATTCCAATGCATTCCTCGTATTAAATGGTTTAAACATAACCTAATGATTCGTATTAAAACTAGCATACGAAATGTCAATACTTTATCCATAAACCATGAATGGTATAAAAATAACACATCCATAGTAAAACATATCAAAAAACCTTCAATATAATATGGAAGTTTTGTATCATAATAAATCACCCTCACTCAAAATAATATCCAGTAAAGGATGCTGATATAGATGAAAATTATGAGTAAAAATTTTTGAGAGAATTTTTTTTTTGAAATTATTTAAAAGTCACACATTTATAAATGAAGCAATTTAAAAGTTATTTTTGAATCAAAGTGTCGCGTACCACTTTGAAACTTTTGAAAAGAATTATCATTTCAAAAAATTCATGTCCATATAAATAAATCCTTAAAATAATTTTGAAAACATGGACATTAATTAAAAATATTTAGAGAGATAAATATATAAAACATTTAAAACTCTGATCATGATAAAGAGTGCCTTTCAAAAATCCTTAAAATATTCATTTTTAAATCATTTTTATGAAAAATGGATATGGATGATAAAAATGTCCTTGTAAATACTTACACAAAAACAATCTCGGATAATAATGAGATTGAGGAATTAAACCTTACCAATTAGGTAACTTACAAAATAAACACCCCATGAAAGAGGTATCATACAATGAATATGTAAATACACATAAATTAATGTGTATTACAAAATGAATAAAATTATGGGTAGTAAATACACCCCACAAAAGGCAATAGTGGCAATATGGCATGAACCTCACGGGAATAAGGAGTGAGATGAAAACCCCTTACCTTGCACTTTCCTTCAGTCGAGGGTACGTTTAACCTCATATATGAAGACCGTAGTATGTTATTAAATTATAATAGAACCATATTAATATTTATGATATCATACCTTATTCATTTATTACTTTATACTACCCATTTAATAATAATTTCCATGTTAAATTAACATTTTGGGTAATAATCGCTTTCTTTATCGTACGTGTTTTAACTTGTCACTCTTGATTGTATCACATAGATAATGATTTAAATACTTCCACAATATAAAACATTATTTATATATAATATATACATTTATAATGTATATATTTATAATAGACATATATATGAAATGGAAAATACCGTTTATGGAGACGGTAGTCCGTACATACGCATAAACGTTGTTTCCGTTTTCATAATGTATTGAATAGAACTAAGTGAATAAAATATATGTAAGTACATATATATATATATATATCTCCAGTAGAATTATTATTTCATATACTGCACACATATTAGTAATATATATATATTTTATAATCATCAATGAATGGTGAATGTGGAAATGAATCTCATCACGTCGTGGAGACGGTAATCCGTACGTACGCACGGGTGACAATATCATTTCCTTAATAGTGTGGAATTTGATGGAATATTAATTTTACAGAGAAATTATAATGTTATTTTCATCATTTATATACATATTAATCATCATTATATCCATCCAAATAACATAGTGTTGAATAACAAATTACACCACGACGTGGAGACGGTAAGCCGTACGTACACACGCATGACGACATTATCATTCATAAGATCGATAGAATAATTAATATAGTTGTGAAATGTTTATAATAACATCAAAATATATAGAATATATTGGATTTATTATTTTATAATCGAAATAACAGAGAAAGAATAAGTGGAAGAAGAAAGGAACTTGAAAGAGGGTGGTGAAATCATTACCTCTTCTTTGGGTTCTTCCTTTTGATTTGATCAAAAGGGATCCGTAGGTTGGATTTATGATCAAAAAATGGCCTTTAGGTTGAATTGAAGAAATTTTGGGGGATATTTGTATAGAGTTTTTCTGAGAGAAATGGCTTTGGAGGTGTGATTTTGAGAGAAGGGGTAGTGCCTTTTTATAAGAGGGGTGAGGGTCGCTTTAGGAAAAGATTAAAGTATTAATTTATTATACAAACATATTCGGTTTATAATGGCTAAAAATGAATTTATTTCGATTCTTAGGTGGTTATGGGTACCAATCCTTTCAACCAATAGGTTTTAGACAAGTTTACGTTACCATTTGAACCTTATCATTTAGAATTAACTCTTAGTTAAATAGTTTAAATTTTACCGTGTCTTCTTGTATTCTTACTAAATATGGCTAATAAACTTACTATAAACCTCCAAGAGAACCTCAAGTTTCTTATTAATGACATATATAATATTATTTATGCTCTTTGGACGAGCCATTCATTTTTAAGAATATTATATCAACCAATATTATAATATTTGTTTTAAATATTAATTTATGTCAATTTTGAAACTATTTGGTATTTTGTTTTTGTCAAAGTCATAAAAACTTGATTACTTCGAACAAGATACATTTAATCTTCCGTAACATGTCATATTCACCTAAAAAATTCGTGTATGTCATAAAAACTTTGAAATTATATTTATTTTAATATTTATAATAACATTTATTTGAGTCTTTCATTAATAGGGTAATTACTACATCATCATTGTGTCATAAATAAATTTAATTATTTAATGTATAAAAATTATATATAAAATACCATGATGTAGGAAATATTTTTATCTTTCTAATTAAAATTTATAGTTGAATTTATCTTATGTATAACCCTACATTAAAAATGGTTTAGTTAATAAACATTGAATTTAATACTTTTAACTCTTCTTTAAATTAAATAATAATAAATGTCCTAATCTAATACAAGTGGACCTAAAGGGTCAAATTTTATTTACAAGGTTGTTTTTGGTTGAATTACACCTAACCAATAGAATTAGGACATGTGTTAGGGTAATAATAATATCATTTTTACCCTTAATTACCCTATTTACTTTTAACCGTGGTAAATAAAAGTAAAAGTTACTATTCACTAATTAATATTTTTATCTTTTTAATAACATTTTACTCCTTGATATAAGCCATGTCTCTCAGATTTTTTAAATTCAACTCACAGAAGCGGTAAAATTAATTTGTATGTGAATTTACAAATTCTTCTAGGAGGTGGGTAAAAGACAGTGAAAAGTTCAATAAAATCATTATATATCTAAATTTATTATAAACTGACTCCAATTATTTAAATTAAAATTATATAGGTATTATTTATCTATTTTTACATAAAATAAAATTAAATAAAATTAATAATTATTTAAATAAAAATTCATTTTTAAACTATAAATAAGTGTTTTTCACTATTAAAAAAAATTAATAGTTTTCAGAAAAATACCAAAAAATCAACCTAAGATGATTTTGATATTTTGAACCTAATAATGAAGTCTATTTTACCAAATTAAAAACATAGAATTTGCATTTATTGATTTAAAATCAATTCCCGCTATCAAAAGCAAAAGGCGTATTTTTAAGAAATAATAAATATCAAATGTTTGACACTTATTTATGTCCAATTTCAATGTGAAATTACTTTTAATGGACATTATTGGATTAAATGGTAAAAATATAATCTATTTATACTTCCAAACCACTAAAAAGTCTAATTTAACACTATAAATATTTTTGATTAAAAAAGTTGTTTTCAGTTAAAATATAGTATTTTTCACTATTCACCCAAATATGAAAGTTATCAGAAAAACACCAAAACATTATTGAAACTAAATTCTTATTTCCCGAAAAGAAAAAGTTTATTTTTTCAAATTGAATATATAAAAGTTCCAAATATTGGAGTTAAAAAGGCTTCACCATTAAAAGGTGGTAAAATTTCATTTTTTGAAAAATACTTCTTTTATCTGAAAAAATGTATTTGTTATTACATTTTGTCTAAGAAACTCATAATATGGATTATAAAATTATAAGGATTATATAAAGTTCAAAATTATGTTAATACTTTTTATATCCACTTTCGAACAGCTAGTTTGGTAAGTCATGGTGCGCTAAAACTCAGTGTTGCGTGTAGTGTAAGTTATTGAATTACTTTGAAGAAATAACGTACTATGAAATCTTGAGGTGTTACAACATATTCAAGGCCTCGTGAAAAGAATAGAAATAAGATTTTGTCAAGTCTATGTGCCAAGACACTAGTTGGTCTCATGATACCTACAGATGAAATTAGGAGCTATAGCGGGCTCCACTCATCACTTACAAATTCCAATGGATTCCTCATATGAAAAGGTTGAAACATAACATAAAACATTCATATTAAAACTAGCATACTAAATATTAATACATAAACCAAAAACCATGAAAGGTATAAAATTAATACATCCATAGTCAAACATATAATAAAACCTTCAATAGAATATGGAAGATTGTATCATAATAAATCGACTTCGAAAAAGATTAAAATCCATCAAAGGATGTTGACATAGATAAAATAAAAACTATTTGAGAGAAATATATATTTCTATTATCAAAGTATTTAAAAGTAAAGTAATTATAAAAAATACATTTATTTTGAGAATATTCATATAATTTTGTAAGGGATGATTCGAAAGTGTTATAAGGGAGAAAAATATCCGCACCTTCCGTATATGTTAAAAACATTATAACCTTAATTTTTTGAGATGTTTATAAAGTTCTTGTTTAGAAAGCAATGGAAGGATTCCATTAAAACCATTTTATAAATTGTAAAAAGTTTGTATAAATGACATTAATTCACCGCCTAGTAAATCGTAAAAATGTTTTGAAATACATTTTTAAGAAACATGAATGTGCATGATAAAGAGGTCCCAACAAATATTGACGTTTAAACAACCTCAGATAATTTGGAGATTGTAGAATTAACCCTTACATTGAAATTTTATTTAGTTGAGGGTATGTTAACCTCTTTTATAATGTTAAAATAATTGTTATTAAATTATACTATGTCCACATACTTAATTATTATATCATATATGATCTTCAAAATATTTATTTGTTAATGATATTTCAGTAGTATCATTATTCCGGGTGTTAACTAATTTATTTTCATTTATATGTTTTGTTACATAAGCCATGTTTGTTATGGATATGATGTATTTTATTTGTATCCAGAATCATATTATGATCTTAAAAATTATTTTTAATCATAAAATGATAATTAATCTTGAATGGTTATGTTGGGGAATGAATCACATCGCATTCGTGGAGATGGTAATCCATATATACGTACGAGTGACAATATCATTCTATTTATGGTGAAATCATATGTAACTAGATATTATATCTTATATACAGAATCAATAAAATTTTATATTTATTATTTACATATATTATACTCATTATTATACAAATCCAAATAACGAAGTGTTGAATTAAAAACTACACCACGACATGGAGAGGGTAAGTCATACACACGCATGTATGGTGAAATTTTCATTCCTAGGGTGGATAGAATAATGAATATGGTTGTACCATATTTATAATAACATCAAATTAAGTATAAGTTAGTGGATTTATTATTTTCGTATGGAAACAACAAAGAAAGAAGAAGTGTATGAAGAAAAGAACAATTGAATTGGTGATGAAATTATTACATTTTCTTAGGTACTTCCTTTATATTCAATCAAAATGGCTTCATAGGTTGGATTTATGATCAATGTAAGGACTATATGTTTAATTGGTTTTAGTTGGGAGGATATTTTGTCATGAATCTTCTCCCATGGCCCGTATCGTGACTACCCCAAGACCGCCTTCCATAGGCCAGGGGCTGGCGACTAGCACCAAAGGCATAAATCCCCAAACTGGGAAGGCATTTCCATTATAACTGTAAACAGTCACAATAGAGTACACAACTGGAAGCAAACACTAATTAAAAACTATATTCAAAATAAGTGCTGGAAAGTAAAAGGGGCCGGAAATACAAGACCAACTGTAAAGTGCAAGTACAACTGAAAGCAAGTATAACTAAAAAAAACTAAAGCAACTAATGGGTCATCCTTTGGGGTTCCTATATGAAAGGTTGGAACAGATGGACTCCCCATCACTCCACGTCCGTTCTTCCACACCGTTTACCATCACGCTTAGTGGTCCACCTCCGGGTGCTGTCATGTCCTGCTAATCTCATCCTCAGTCAGCATTGTCCGTCGTCTGCAACCAACACAACGAGGTGCTGGCATAGAACATGCAAGGGTGAGTATCACGATACTCATTAGGGACCCCAAGACCCTCAAGGTCTCAGAATATCCGATAAGGATAACACCAAAGTAATGAATCAACAGATAACCCTTACTTAGGTATATTCCCATACATATACCTAAGTTATCTAGTAACCCATCTCAATCGTAAGGAATTCACAAAAAGTTATTGACTCAGCTCAAACCACGATTTCATTCTTGGGGTAGTAGCAAATAACATCCAAAGTCAAACAGTCGAAATCTTAGCTGATGGTTTAATCCACCTCTATAGAGTACTTTGGACCTGCCATGTCACACAGAGGTGCTTCCCACCTTCTTGAACTGCTATGGTACTCCTCCTGTCGAGTTCTGTGGGTCTGCTGCGTCACACAGAGGCACTCCCCACTGTGGGTCTTCCACGTCACACAGAGGCGCTCCCCATTTAGCCTACTGAGGTACTCCTCTTGTTGAGTATTGTGGGTCTTCTACATCACACAAAGGCACTCCCCACTGTGGGTCTATCGCGTCACATAGAGGCACTTTCCATTGGGCTAGTCGAAACACTCCGTGTCGAAAGGTCAGTTGTCGTCAGGTATCATCCAGCTACTATGTCTCCATACTCCGCTCGCTCATCTTCGATAGGATCTGCTCCACGACCTATGGGTCGACACTCCAACTGTCATAAAATCCCACACAATAGTATCTCAATGGTCGGCCTCATCATAGGGATCTCAACACAAGAGACAGCGTGTCAATCGGACACCCAGTCTGTTAGTTATTGGCATTTCTATTTTAGGGGCCCAGTTGGATTTTAGGTTCAAACCAACACGACCGTAACCCGACTATATCCAAACTTCAAGTGGGTTATGCCAAAAGAACAATCTCTCTCTATAATTTCCATCACTGCAGATGGTTCATCGATCAGACACCTATAGCCAAGATACGGGTGAAAAGGTGTGTTCGGGTCAAACGCTATCGGACCGGGGTCCGACCCGGTCCACAGGACGGACCTGGCCCGAGGGTCTAGCCTAGCCCGAGGGGGTGGCCCGGCCTGATGGCAGCCCAGCCCGAGGGGGTGACCCGGTCCGAGTGGGAGACCCGACACGAGGGGGCGGCCCAGCCCGGCGGCCAGAAGGCTGGCGGACCCACGTGGCCGGGCCAGTCACGCATGGGGGGTGGCGCGCCCCCTTTCTTTATGAACAGTACCGGTTCCAGGCGCCGTTTCAGTCTCCTGTGGGACCCAAAGGTTCCCGCCTTATCTGGAAGGCCGAGTGGCCAGCCAGTTTCGCACTGCCATCACGGCGGGACGGTGTCACGCCCCTGTTCCACTGCCTCGGCCCACCCTGGTCGTGGTTCTGGTCTTCCACGATGCACAACAGCGCCACACCCCTCCATCCGACAACCACGTCCCACCTGGCCTTGTCCCCTTTCTCCATGTGGTGCGACGGCGTCACGCCCCTCCGTTGCAGCCTAGTTCGGCCGCGGTCCTTGCCTCCTCCATGCGTCGGAATAGTGTTGTGCCCCTTCTGGTGACCCGGAAGCCTTGCGCTGCTGGTTTTCTTTGCAGTCGGCTCAACGCCGGCCGTCGTTGCTCTGCCTCCATCGTCAACAGACAAGGATAATGAAAGGGGGAGGGTCGGGCCATGTTCGTGCGGTCTGAGCCCTCCTTGTTATGGTGTTATCATTCGGTTCTCAAACCATAAATTTGATGATGATGATCCGGAATAAATTCAACTCAAATCCCCCTGCCTTCTTTTGTCGATGATCGTTGAAGAAGTCGTGGAAAGGCGGCGTCGATTCATCGACGTCAGAAAAAGAAGTCAATAACTGTCGTTGGCAGATGAGTCTTCAGAGGGGATGAAGTCGAAGAAGGCATTCCTCGTGGTCATCTCCTTCACTTTTAGCATAATTTAAGTTCAATGAAGGAGTTCGATGATCTACGGTGAAGGACGAAGAGGCGTTCATCGCGTTCTTCGTTGAGAGGATGAAGTTCTCCAAATTCTTCCAAGTCCTCTCTCAATGTCCCACCCAAATGAAAGTTTCCATCCAAAATAAAATAATAGGTGTGTCTATTATTTAATTGTTGGAAAAAATTAAAAAGTTTTCAAAAGGTGGCTTTTAATTAATTGGTGAAAATTAACCAAATAAAAGAAGTGGGTTGGATCAAATAAATGGTGGAGGAAGGTGAAGAGGCTCTCCACTTAATTTGGGGTTCCAAGGGGTTACAACCCCCGGGTGGTCCCCTCCATGGAATATCCTCCCAAGGGAGGATATGTGTGGGTGGGCCCCACCTACATAACCCCTCATGGGAGGTTACGGTGTGGTGGCCCCCACCAATAACCTCCTCTTTGAGATTTTAACCACCACAAATAAATAAATAAAGAAAAGTTAACAATTTATTTTTATTTAATTCAATTAAAAACCCCAACATCTGACATCCATTCTCGTCAGAACGCAACTGCGGTGAAGGTATCACAATGAAATCACTAACACTTCAAGCTCAACGGTGCCCTCATTTTTCAATTCCTAGGACTGGTTCAGAAGATATAAAATCCCGCTCGCAAAATTTACTGAACGTCCCCAAAAAAAATCAGAAATTGATTCTGGGCACACTCGGCCTCGGAATCAAGCGCCGTAAATTTTTGTGGACTATTAAAAATCCCATGAATTAAGAAAAAAATTTCCATGGAATTTTTGTGTCTTCACATTCTCCCCACCTTAGGTATTTACGTCTCCGTAAGCTATAAATTGAACTAAGGAATCAAATGAGGGTACTGAGCACGCATCTGAGCCTCTCGCTCCCATGTTCTCTCTTGGAGGTTCCCGTGATGCCAGCGAACGCGCACACGAGGTATCGACCATCCACATAGGACCCGCTCTTGTCGATCCTCAATCTCCACTGAAACCTCTATGAAATTCTCCCCATCATCGATGTCCATCTCCCCGTGGTCGATGATGTGGGATGGGTCATGCACGTATCTTCTTAGCTTTGATACGTGGAAGACGTCGTGCACCCGGTGCAACTGAGGTGGAAGAGAAAAGCAGTAAGCCACCTCTCCTAATCTACTGAGGACTTGGAATGGTCTGATGAATTGTGGAGAAATTTTTTTGCCTTGGCCAAATATCTGTAGAGCTAGTCGAGGTGAGACCCATAGAAATATGTGGTCACCATCCTTGAACTCTAGAGGTCTTCGTCTCCTGTCAGCATATGACTTCTTCCTGCTCTGTCCAGTCTTCATCCGCTCCTGGATGATCTGCACCTTCTCCGTGGTAGCTCATACCATCTTTGGTCCCACTAGTGCTGACTCCCGTGGGTCTGTCCCGCACAATGGCGATCTGCAAGGTCGACCATACAAGGCCTCAAAAGGTGCCATAACGATGGTGGAGTGGTAGATGTTTTTTTAGGAAAACTCCACCATAGGTAAGTGATCCTCCCATCTGTGACCAAAGTCGAGGACAAATGTGCGGAGCATTTCCTTGAGGGTTTATATGGTCCGCTCGGTCTAGCCATATTTCTGAGGATGGAAGGTGGTGCTCAGATTTAGTTGCGTTCCGAAATCCTCTTGCAACCCCTTCCATAGCCGGGAAGTAAACAACTTGTCATGGTCGGAGACAATAGAAGAAGGTAATCCATGAAAAAGCACAATCTCTTCCACATAGAGGCGTCCCAAGCTATCTACTGAGCCCTGCTCTATGATAAGTAGAAAGTGGGCCGACTTGGTGAGTCGGCCGATGATCACCCAAATCGAGTTGTGACCCCTGTATGTATGTGGAAGACCTGTCATGATGTCCATGGATATCCCATCCCACTTCCACTCTGGAACCTCTAAGGGTTGTACCAAGCCTGCTGGTACCTGGTGCTCTGCCTTCACTTGCTGACAAGTGAGGCATCGTGAGAAAAACTCTGCTACTACCTTCTTTATACCTGGCCACTAGTGTTATCATTAGAGGTCCTAGTACATCTTCTCCACTCCAAGATGTACCACTAGAGGGGAAGTGTTGAACTCCCTCAACACATCATCCTAAAGTGAAACTGGTACCAATTTATTTCCTCTGAAGAGGATGATGTGCTCCCAACCTTCAGAAAATCCATCAGGTGCCTGCCTTGTGGATATATGAGCATGTCGAGTATCACGTTCAGTGTCCCCATGCTGCGCCTCCCTGAATCGCTGAATAAGTGGAGGAGTGACTTGGAGAGACTGTAGATAAGATGCTTCATCCCTATCCACAACGGATATCTGTAAGGAAGCCATCTGCTCTATTTCCTCTCCTAGCATCTGTATACCAGTCCTCTAACTAAGTGCATCCACAACAACATTCCCCTTCCCAGGAGTATAGACTATCTCGAAGTCATAGTTTTGGAGGAAGACAATGCATCACAGCTGTCTCAAATTCAGTTCCTTATGAGAGAAGATATACCTGAGACTCTTAGGATCAGAGTATATGGTAAAATGTTCACCCATAAGATAGTATCACAACATATTCAATGCGAAGACCACTGTTGCTAACTCTAGGTCATGGGTAGCATAGTTCTGCTCGTGTTGTCTTATCTTCCGAGAACCATATGCGATCATATCTCACTCCGATATTATGACACACCCATGTCCGGTCCCTGATGCATCACAGTAAACTACATACTCTATGCCATCCTCTGGAAGCCTCAAGATGGGGGCACTAGTCAGCCTCTGCCTTAGCTCCTAAAAGCTCTACTGGCATCTCTCCGACCACAATAAGGGTTGATCCTTATTTTTTAATGTTCACAATGGTTCTAAAACTCTAGAGAAGTCTCGAATGAATCTCCAGTAATGTCCAGCCAAGCCTAAGAAACTTTGTACCTTCGTCACACTCCTAGGTGGCTCCCAAGAAAGTATTGCCTCAATATTCGCTGGATATACTGAAAATCCAGCCTCTGAGATGAAATTTTCCAATAATTGAACCTCTCGAATCCAAAACTGGAACTTTGAGAACTTTCCAGAAATCTGGTGCTCTTGGAGTGTGTCTAGTACCACTAACAAATAGTAGGCATGCTCCTCCTCAGTAGTCGAGTAGATCAGAATGTCGTCGATGAAGACTACAACAAAATGATTAAGGTATGGATGGAAGATCATATTCATGAGACTCATGAACACTAATGGATCATTGGTTACACCGAAGGGAATAACCAAGAACTCATAGTGGTTGTAACGACACCTGAAGGCCATCTTCTGCACATCCTCGTCTCGAAATCTGAGCTGGTGATAACATGATCTGAGGTCTATCTACGAACACCATCTTGGTCCCTTGAGATGATCAAAGAGGTCCTCAATCCTCGAGAGTGGGTAGTTGTTCTTCATGGTCACCTAATTCAGGTAACGATAGTCAACAAAAAGCCGCAATCTCCCATTTTCCTTCGTGGTGAATAGAATCAGGATTGCCCAGGGAGAAACACTAGGTTGGATAAATCCCTTCCCCTGCAATTCTTCTAGTTGTACCCGTAGCTCACAAAGCTCATCAAGAGCCATCCGATATGCTGGAGTAGATATCGGTGTCGTCCCGGGGTATAGGTCAATGTAGAAGTCCACCTCTCTACGAGGAGGTAGTCCTAGAACATCATCAAGAAAACATCTGCATACTGGTCCACCACTATAAGATATGTCAAACTCTCCACATCTACTACTCCGAGGGTAAGGCAAGTCAACTGGTGAGTGATCGGATGCACCCTCCTCTGAGTAAGTTTGTCATGTGCTGCAAAGTACCCTTTCTCAATGGTGAAGGTGAACTTTGTCCCATCCTTGCGGACACACCAAACATTGTGCCAAACACAGTCAATATGAGAATGAACTGTGGATAACCAATCTATACCCATGATAACATCATAAGGACTTGAAGCCACTATGAGGAGATCCCAGCTGAATCTCTCGCCTCCTAGTGTAAGCTCACAATTCTAACAACAGGGTGTAATCATCAAGTCTACTCTCGTAGGAGTCTCTAGACTTAAGGATCAATCCAACGGCTCTATCAGAATCTCCGAGCTCCGAACGAGGGCAGTGGCTATGATAGAATGACTGGCACCTCTGTCAATAAGAACTGTAGCTATGGTGGAGTAGACAGAGATTTTACCTCGAATCATCTTCAGAGCGCCGTGGTCGTATTCCTCGTCTGCCTAAAGATGAGCTCTCCCATGTCCACCTGCCCCCTACAGTCATGGTGGACCTCCGGGTGGTGGTGGTTGTAGCACCTCGTAATGTCATCCACCGCCAGCTGCTCAAACAGCTCATCTTCCACGTACGCCTGCTCCATGCGGACAGCCTCGATCGAACCTCTGCCTCTACCTAAAAGGTCCCTGAACTATCTTATGATCATTAGAATGGAAGGTCGGACAGTCACGAGCCATGTGACCCTGCCCACCATATGAGTAACACTGCCTGCTTCTGGCTGGTAAGTAACTTCCTCAGGTGCCCCGCACAACAGATCCTGAGTCCTGTAGTCGTCCACCAATGGGTATGGTCCTCTTGGACCTCTACATCATCTATATACTTCCAACTGTAGAAGACTCCACTACAAGTCGACTAGTGGTGGGTCTCACTGCTGGTGACTGCTCAGCAAAGAAAATCTCCACTAGGAGGGCTATCTCTAACACCCCCACCTATGTTGGGATGCTGAGGGATATCATCGAGGCTATGAACTCTCTCTTGAGCCCCTGATCAAAGGTCCTGGACCAGAGAAATGGGTCTCGTACCATATCGGTGGAGTATTGTGAGAGGTTGGTGAACCTCACTGAGTATTGTGCTACTATCATGAAGCCCTGCTGTAGATGAAGTAGCTCGTGTATCTGTACTACTTGTAGAGTCGCTGGAATAGACTCTGCCCAGAACAGGCTCTCAAAGCCTTCCTAGAGAAGTGTCGCCTCGACATAAACTTGGAGCATCAAGCTCCACCATCTGCCTACTACTTCCTGAAGGAGACATGCAGCAATGATCAACATGTACTCTCCTGGTGTCCCTACTATCATTAAATCACTCACCACAGCCTCCAGCAAATCCTCAGGTTCCTGTGGGTCCCTCTATCCCAGGAACCTGGGTGGCCTCTGGCACTAGAACTCATACAACATACTCAAATGGCGTGCATCGTCTTCTACTATGGTTGGTGGCAACGGTGGCCCAACGGGAAGTGGTTCCACTGGTGCCTTGGCTAGTAAAGGGCCATGCACCGAGGCCTCATTGCTCGGTGGGCTGTTAGAGTGTACGACTCTCGGGGCTCTACGGGGAGGCATCCTGAAAGAAATAGAAGCGACATAATCAAAAGATTATACCTGGTGAGATAACCTGGTTGATCTGACTTAAGAAGATTTTTGAAAACACACACGCAATCAGGGTTTTTGTGTACTAAGTCAGAAATCAGTAGTCGGGTCCTAGTGTATGGATACGTCGGCCGCCCGCACCAACACCGGGTTCCCTATGCTGAAAACTACACTTAGTACCCTTAACCCTATTTATTCATAGAAAATAATGATTAGACTCCAATGTTCTAGGGTATAACTGACTCCTCTAATTCCAATTTGTCACAAACCATCCTTCGGGGCCCGCATCATTACTACCCCAAGCCTGCCTTCTATAGGCCAGGGGCTGGCGACTATCACCAAAGGCATAAATCCCTAAACTCGGAAGGTATTGCCTTTATGACTGTAAATAGTCACAACAGAGTACACAACTGGAAGAAAACACTAAGTAAAACCTATATACAAAAAAATGCTAGAAAGTAAAAGGGGCAGAAAATACAAGCCCAACTATAAATTGCAAGTACAAATGAAAGAAAGTACAACTAAAGAAAAAGTAAAGTAGCTACGGGGTCGCCCTCTGGGGTTCCTACCTGAAGGGTATGTAAAAATTTCCTCCTCAGCACTCCACGTCTATCTGTCTGCTCTGTGTACCGTCACGTCAAGTGGTCCACCTCTGGGTACCATTCTGTCCTGCTACTCACAGCCTTAGTCAGTGTTGTCTGTCATCTGCTACCAACACAACATGGTGCGGGCATAGCCTGTACATGGATGAGTATAACGATACTTAGTAGGCACGCCAAGACCTTCAAGGTCTCACAATATCCAACAAGTATTACCACAATGTAAAGAATAAAATGATAACCCTTACTTAGGTATATGCCCATACATATACCTAAGTTATCTAGTAACCCATCTCTATCGTGAGGAAATCACAAAAAGTCATTGAATCAGCTCAAACTAGGATTTCATTCTTGGGGTAGTAGCAAATAGCATCCATAGTCAAACTATCGGAATCTCAGCTGATGGTGTATTCCTCCTCTATAAAGTACTATTGTCCTACCGTGTCACATAGAGACACTTCCCACCTTCTTGGACTATTATGATACTCCTCCTGTTGAGTACCATGGGTCTGCTGCGTCACATAGAGGCACTCCCCACTGTGGGTCTGCCACATCACACAGAGATGCTCCCCCTCATAGCTTGCTAAGGTACTCCTCCTGTCGAGTATTGTGGGTCTACTATGTCACACAGAGGCGCTCCCCACTGTGGGTCTGCCGCATCACATAGAGGCGCTTCCCACTGGGCTAGTCGAAACACCCCAAGTCGAAAGGTCAGTAGTCGTTAGGTCTCAGCCAGCTACTAAGTCTCCGTACTCCGCTCGCTCGTCTCCAGTAGGATCCCCTCCACAAGATATGTTTCAACACTCCAACTGTCACGAAATCCCATGAAATAGTATCTCAAATGTCTGCATCATCGTAGGGATTTCAACGCAAAAGGCGACGCGTCAATCAGACGCCCGGTATGTTAGTTATTATCATTTCTGCTTGAGGGGCCTGGTTGGATTTTATTTTAAAACCAACCTGAATGTACCCCAACTATGTACAAACCTCAACTGGGGTATGCCAAAAGAACCGTCTCACTCTAATAATTCCGTCTCCATAGACGGTTCATCGATCGGACACCTGTAGCCCCAGATACGGGTGAAAAGGTGTGTTCAGGTCAAACAATATTGGACTGGGGCCCGACCCAGTCTGCGGGTCCAACCGGGCTCGAGGGTCCTACCCGGCCCGAGGGGGTGGCCCGGCCTGAGGGCAGCCTGGATCGAGGGGGCGACCCGGCAAGAGTGGGCGGCACAGCCCGAGGGGGCGGCCCGACCTTAATGGAAGGCCCGACCCTATGGGCGGCCCGCATGGCCGGCCTGCTGGGGGCCCGCGTGGCCGGCTTGCTGACTGGCCCATCGGCTGGCTAGATGGAGGGCCCACATGGCCTGGGGTGCCATTATTGGGGGGGGGGGATCCCCCATGTTTTGTGAACAGAATCGGCTCTAGGTGCCAGTTCAGTCTTTCTTGGGACCCGAAGGGTCCCGCCTTGTCCGGATGGCCGAGCAGCGAGTCGGTTCCGCACCACCGGTACATCGCAATGGCGCCGTACCCCTGCTCCTCCGCTGCGGCCCGCCCTAGCCGCTGTTCCGGTCTTCCACATGGCGCGATATCGTCACGCCCCTCCGTACGACCACCACGGCCCGCCTGGTCATGGTTTTTGCTCCGCGCGGCGCGACAGCGCCGCACCCCGGTCCGGTCGCAGTCCTCATCTCCTCCAGATGGTGCGGCGTCGTCACGCCCCTTCTGGCGACCCGGTGGCCTTGCGCTGCCATTTTTCTTCATGGATGGCCCGACGATGGCCGCCGTTGCTCCGCCTCCATCATCAAAAATCAAGGATAATCAGAGGATGAGGGTCGAGCCGTGTTCGTGCGGTCCAATCCCTCCTCATTATGGTGTTATCATTCGGTTCTCAAACGATAAATTTATTGACAAGGATCGAGAATAAATTCAACTCAAATCCCCTACCTTATTTTGTTGATGATCGTTGACGAAGTCATGGAAATGCAGTGTTGATTTTTCGATGTTGGAAAAATAAGTGCTAACAATCATTGGCAGATGAGTGTTCGGAGGGAACGAAGTAAAATATGACATTCTTCGCAGTCGTCTCCTTCTCTTTTAGCACAGTTTAAGATCGGTGAAGGAGTTTGACGATCTTCTGTGAACGATAAAGAGTTCTTATTCACTTTCTTCGTTGAGAGGATGAAGTTCTCCAAATTCTTCCAAGTCCTCTCTCAAAGTCCCACCCAAATGAATGCTTCTAGCAAAAATAAAATAATAGGGTTTTCTATTATTTATTTGTTGAAAATAATTCAAAATTTTTCAAAAAGTAGAGTCTAATTAATTGGTGAAACATAATCAAATAAATGAAGTGGGATGGATCAAATAAATGGTGGAGGAAGGTGAAGAGGCTCTCCACTTAATTGGGGGTTCCAATGGGTTACAACCCATGGTTGGTCCCCATCATGGAATATCCTCCTAAGGGAGGTTATGTGCGGGGGCCCCCCACCTCCATAACCTCTCATGGGAGGTTATTGTGTGGTGGCCCACATCAGTAACCTCCTCTTGGAGATTTTAGCCACCAAAAATAAAAAAATAAATAAAATTTAACACTTTATTTTTAATTAATTCATTTAAAAACCCCAATATTTAACTTCTATTATCGTCAGGACGCAACTACGGTGAAGATCTCACTAAGTAATCACCGACACTATGAGCTCAACTGTGCCCTCAGATTTCAATTCTGAGAACCGGTTCAAAATATATAAAATCCCTCTCGCACATTTACTAAATGTACCTAAACCAAACTTCAGAAATTGATTTCAGGTACACTGGGTATTGGAATCAAGCACCATAAATTTTAGCAGGCTCGTAAAAAATACATGAATTAAGAAAAAAAAATTCTAGGGAATTTCCGGGTATTTACATATTTAATAAGGGGATGGATAAGACAAATGGCTTTGGGGGTGTGATTTTGAGAGAAGGGGATGTACCCTTTTATAAGATAGGTGAGGGTCACTTTAGGAAAAGTTGGAAATATTCTTTTATTATAAAATCATTTCCCATTTCTAATATCTCCAAATGAATTTATGTCGAGCCTTAGGAGGATATGGGTCGAAATAATCTTATCCAATATGTTCTAGATAATTTTAGGCTACCACATAAACCTTATATTTTGGATTTGACTCTTGGTTATATAGTTTAAAATTTATCATGTCTCCTTGTATTTTTATATTATATGGTTAATAATATTACTATAAAAGGACAAGAGAACCTCATGTTTTTCATTAATGGAATATCTATTATTATATAAGTAATTTGGACGAATCATAAACTTTTAGTACTATTATATAACTTAATAATATAGTATTTGTTTTAAAACCCCATTTATGTTAGTTTTGACATTATTTAGTATTTGGTTATTATGAATGTCATAAAAACATTATTACTTAGAAAAAATACATTGAATCAACTAAAACATGTCATATTAACCTATAAAAATCGTGGATAACATCAAAACGATCAAGTTTTATGTATTTTAATTTTTATAATATCATTTATTTGATTATTTAATTAATAAGGAAAATAATGCATCATTATTGTGTCATAAATATATATTTATATATTATGTCTAAAAAATATAAATAAAATATTATGATGTAGTAAATATTTTTATATTTCAAATAAATATTTATAGTCTAATAGATCAATTATATAATATCATATAAATTTTTTTTTACTAAAAGATACATGCTTATGTTATTTTTGACTTTACTTTAAATTAATTAATATAAAATGTCATTATCACTCCCCAGTGGCTCAATGGGGTCCCAAAATCGACCCACAGATTCCCATGGTCAGTAATCTATCATCCAATAGGGTTAGGACTTATGATAGGGTAATTTTAATATTATTATAATATAATTTTGTACTCTTATTTAACGGATTTACCCTTTACCCATGGAAAATAAAATATTTACTGAACTATTCGTAATTTATAAAAATAAAATTTACCTATTTAGAAAATTTTACCTCATAATTCCAAATATGGAATCCATTTTTCCAAATTCAAAACAAGAAATTTGCAGAAATTAATTTAAAATTAATTTCTGTTGTCAAAACAAAAAAGAACGTTTTTTAGAAGTAAAAACTATCAAAAGATGAACATGTGTTTATGTACAATTTAATTGTGAAATTACATCCAATAAGCTAAATTATATTAAATTATAAAAATATAATCTAATCATACTTTAAAAATACTAAAATTTATAATTTAAGACTATAATGTATTTCAATTTATAATGTTGTTTTTTATTAAAATTTTGTATTTTTACTATTCATCAAAATATGAAAGTTATCAAAAAAGTAAAAAAAACGTTATCTAAAATAAATTTTTATGTCCCTATTCTAAAGAATAATTTTATTTAATTAAATATAATATATAAAAGTTTAAAATATTTCAATTAAAAAGTCTTCATCATTAAATTATGGAAAAACCAAACTTTTGAAAAAAATACTTCTTTTATCTGAAATTCGAATATTTCTTTATATTATGTCCAAGAAAAAAATGAATTCTGAAATTATATGGGATATATATTTAATTTACAATTTGGTTATTACTATTCATAACCTCTTTTTAACCGGCTAGTTTTATTGGTCCTGGTGCACTTGAACTGGATGTTTCGTACATCCCACGCTGTTGTATTATTGAAAGAGAAACGTACCGTGGATGCATGGGGTGTTATATTTGGTATATATATAAAGAACATATTATAATTATATAACATAATTTAAGTGATAAATTTGATAAAAGAGAGAGAAAACATAAATTAAAGGTAATAGGATGTTCAGAGAGATTCGATTCCAAACATCTGTAATTGTTCCACACTTGTACTTACTATCCTAGACAATCAAATTATATTCTTTAATTATGTAATTTATAACCTATTACAAATGAATTTTATTTATTATAATTTTATTAATTAAATTTATCATGATTTTTTTATTTATAATAATAAATTTCATCATTATATGTGTATTCATTTCACAGTTTCGTCATTGGTTAACCTATGCATAATTATGGAATTTCATTTCTAACCAAAATAAAACTGAAGAAATAAAATGAAATGGTATTAATTAAATAAAACATTTTAAAATAGTTCCATATACAATTTTTTATTTTTAATTGAGAATTATTCAACAGATATAACATTAATGATAACATTTTAGTTTATTTTGGAGGGTTTTCGATCATCACAAACTACTTTTTTACCTATGATTATGTATATATATTAGTTCCAGAACCTAAAATTAGTTATTATATACTTATTAAATTCACTTTTAACCATAATAAATGTTTTATGACCATCCATAAATTATTTAATCGAGAAAATCCGAATCATTATTCAAGGAGGAAACTAACGGTCATATTTTAGACAATAGTTTCATTTCTTGGAATAAGAGGATGTAATAAAAATAATGGATATAATAAATTATAATATAAAAATAAAAATAAAAATATAGCATATAAATTATTATATAATTATTATTACTTGATGGAATAAAGAGGTGATAATAAATTATAATAAAAGAAATTGTGAGAGGCATTTTTGAGAAATTGCTATTTGAATATCACTTTTTTGAGGGTTCCATTAGTGTCCTTAGAACTTGTGTTTGGGGGATAAAAAAAGAAATTGGATTTGGGGATATTGTGAAGGATTGGTTTAGGTGGGTATTTTATAAGATTAATGGCTTGTGGGATGAAATGTTGTGGTGAGTGGTGATATTTATACTTGAGGGGTGGTTATAAGTGATTAAATATTGATTATTTTACATTAAAACCAAACACATTCAGTTGGATTTATTTTAGATGACAATTTCAGACAATTAATCATTTAATTTAAAGTTAGGGTTTATAAATACCTAATAAAATAATTTTTCTTAATATTTAGGTATATTAACATTTTACATTTTAAATTTAACCCTTTTCATTATTTTTCATAAACTGCGGTGAATAAATTTCTATCCTCGATAACGTTTTTATGCATTAAATTTAAATTGACCTTAAAAAATAAATTTTAAACTATTATTAAAAGTATTAAATAAAGTTTACTAAATTATATTCTCATAAATAGAAAAATTTTATTGAATATTATCCCCGGATAGAAATAAAAATGGTGTTTTTAAAGTGAAAAGTTCAAATGCAAGAAATATTTTTGAATCCAATTTCAATGTAAAATTTATTCCAATTTACTAAATTGGTTTTACTGGTTTATATTTAATCTAATTATAATTTAAAATTAATTTAAAATATAATTTTACTATATAATTAAATTAGACCAAAATGAAGTTTCAAATAAAATGTTGTATTTTTCAATATTAATAAAAAAATGAAACTTATCATAAAAATAAAAGCAATTCAACCTATGATAGTTTTTACATTATTATTTAATGAAATGATGTCTATTTTGAAAAAATATATTACTAAAATCCTCAAAAATGTTGTTTTAAAATAAGTGTGCCATCAAGAGGTAACAAATTTCCTTTTAGAAAAATATATATTTTTAGGATTAAAATTAGTTTGTTTTCCTTTATTTACCATATAAAACTTATTGGATGAACTCAATTTTTTTTAATGAATATAAAAAATATCAATTTAATTTATATAATTCACTAATATTTATTAATTTAATTTATTAATATAAAATACCATTATGAGCATAAAAAATTAGTTTTTCTATAAAAACATCCTTTATGTTAAATTGGTTAATATTTTTACATCAAATTAATTGGTAACCAATGAATTAAATTTAAAAAGATGTGAAAATATAATTTCATAATTTAGTTAATATAAATCATTCCATCCATTAAAATGGATAGTTCACTATTAAATAATAATATGTAATCATTTTATAATTTAGTGTTCTATATAACTCATGTTATCGATGAGATAAAATATTAATTAAAAGAGACATAACAAAATATATTTGGATGTTACATTTTACCCCCTTAAAATAAATTTATCCCTTGAAATTAATCACTCAAATATAATTAAATGGGGATACCTTTTCCTCATCACATCCTCATATTCCCATGAAGCTTCTACAAATTAGTGGGTTTTCCACAAAACAGTAACCATGCGAGTGGTATTTTTTTAAACATTATATATAAGTTCCAAAATCTCTACTAGTTTTTCATTATAAGAAATATCTTGATCCATTGGTATAATTATGAGTTTATATCATGTTATGGATTAGGTATGTACTTCCTCAAGTGAAATACATTGAATGTATCATAAAAATGAGAGGGATTTAATTGAAGCTCCAACTTATAAAAAATCATCACAATAAAATAATGAATTGAAAAGAAATTAATACTCAAAATTGGAATTTACATATAGAAAATAATAGTTTTATATTTGAAAATTATATTGTGTGGAGACCCACATTTGAAAAGGGGTGAATAAAACTTTCTCTTAAAAAATTGAAAATTAAAATTCCAATATCATCACATAACTAGGATTATAATTAGGGAAACATTAATGGAATTTGAAAACATGGAAAAGGAATAGAATTCTATCTATCATGTTCTGATGGTGAATAATTGAGAACATAGTCATTAGAAGCTTAATGAAAAAATAACCATAGACCAAATTGGTCTGAAAAAGGTCATTGATATCATAAAAATGATGATAATATGATTGAATTTTATGTCAAAACCAGTTGTGAATATATAATTTCTTGATTTCATCACTTGAGTACTATATCACTCTTTCTTTATGCGTTGATCAATTTCCACTTCATTTTTTACTCTAAGGAATGAAGATTAAATTATATGGCCTTCATATCGAGTGTAAAATAAGATCCATAATGGGATAACTAGTAATTCCCTATACATCTAGACATAATCATTAAAAAATTGTTATCATAGAATATCTAATATGCATAAATATTTATATGGCCATGTAATAAATTTGTCTATAAAACATAATCCAACGTTTAGCGTAAAACATTTAATAAATTATTATGCTAATAAAAATTCTAAAATATAAATATAAAATAATTTTAAATTATGGTAAATATATTTTCAAGATCAACATATCATTAATCCTTTAAACCAATTCATGTAGTTCATTCCATACTTGTGAAGATCATTATCGTTTTTCCCTTGAAACATGGTAATAGAATGAATTTCCATAATTCTTCAGTGAAATCATGCATGCTTTTAGAAATAAAATATATTCTTATACCATAAATCAAAAAAAAATTATATACTCAATCCATGATAACATAAATCACCTTATACTCATATAAATAATCAGCTACAAGGTCATCAATACTATCCCATTTATCATGTCACAATAAAAAATTTATTTATCACATTATTATCCCAACATCATTCATATATTAAGGGTTATCCTTTCCTTGATCATATATTCTCTAAAATATATCTGTATCACTGCAATCAATTTTTATGGTTTCTAGTAACAATCACATTTTTTAAAGGTAATGCTTTGGTCAAAGAACAAAGAACAATTTATTGATAGTCAAAAAAGGATTACAAGAGGCGAAATGATGGGATTTTATTACAATGTCAATCAAAAATATATAATAAATCAGAAGGAATAGATTCCAGCCAAGTCATGGTCTGATAAACTCCTTTGTTGGAAAGAGCATCAGCATGGAATTCGCTTCACAGTAGGAATGAGTAGCTATATAATTGATCCCATGAAGAAAGTCCAGACAGTTCATCCAATGAGCGTTAAGAGTCCAGGCTAGATAGATGTTGACATTCTCGATGGCATGGATGATAGTGGTTGAATCAATTTCAATCCATAGATTTCTCCAACCTCTTTGAAGCACAAAATCAACAGCGTGAATGTCCCCAAGCATTTGCGCCTCTAGAGATGAAGAGTATCCACATCCAACATAGAAACATCCCTGAAACTGGCCAGCTGAGTCTCTAAAGATAGCACCATAACTGGAAGGGCCTCAGTTGCCTTTGGAAGCACCATCAACGTTTACTTTGATCCATCCTGGCATTGGTGATTGCCAGAACACTTCAAAGGATCGGTTATGCTTTGGGAAGATGCCAGGAATATGGAGATGATGAAGGATCTCAAAGTCACCAACCGAGTTGTCGCAACAGTCTTTTTGAATTGAGACAACTTCATGAATCGCAAAAAGAATCCGAGATTTACCTGAATTAAGATTGAGAGAGTGATTATGGTGAATGAGATCATTTCTAACATACCAGAGCTCATGTAGAAGTTCCACCACTGCCGCAAGAAACAGATTTTTAATCTGTAGAAAAGATTCATGTCTAGTGCAGTTTTTTAAAAACAAGTAGATCGAGTAATTAAAGAGCATTTTGCAATTGAATAAATCAAAAATATAATTCCAGAGGGTAGAGGCCGTCACACATGATAGAAAAAGATGATTTGCATCTTCCCTATGCTGATTACACAGGCAACACTTAGAACAGAGTTGAATGCCAAAGCTTTGCAAACCAGTTTCTGTAGGTAATCTATTATGGGAAATGCGCCAAATAAGGGTGATCCTAGAAGGTTTAATCCACGGTTTTATAAAATGATTCACCCAAAGAAAACTATATTCATTTTCAAAGAAATTATTCTTATAATAGTTTATGGAGTCTAGAATTCCATTAGTAAAGGGTTCCCAAAAAATGAAGTCGCCATCAGAAGTAAAAGGATGATTATCAATAATTTGAAAAATATTAATAGGGAGATAGTAACAATCACATTATACATTCAAATACTTAATGAAAAACTATAGGGGAAAAATCCTTAGATGCTTAATTATTCTATAATTTAAGTAGAGGGATATTATCACATGAATTTTTACAAAAGGATAAACAATAATTTTTTCATAGGTCCCACACATAAAAAAGTAATCATTTAATTACAACCCAAAGAGGGGAGGATAAATGTGTCTAAATTAAAATCATTTACATCATCCATTTTATCTTATTGAGATTTCTGTTTTTTCTTTTCCTTCAGTGGTTATTATATGTTATCATGTATAACAACCCTTGTATTGGGTCATTGTTTCTCATATGAACCAATCATCTTACTGTTAAATACCTACACATTAGACATGGTGTTCATCATATCCTTTTTCCCAATCCTCATTAGTGGGTTTCTTTAATTCACATTATAAATTATTATCTTGGTGGATCACTCTTCCACACCTGAATTACCTTATGATTCACCTTAGTAATTTTCAAAGTTTCTTCTTCCCTAACTTTTTACAAGTTGAATGATGGGATTTATTTACTCAATGATATTTTTATTCTAGGTTTATGAAGAGATTTTTACTATTTATATTTCTATGAGACCACAAGGAATCATTAATTTCCATTTCAACATTAAGGAAAAAATTAACGTACTCTTCATAACCATCGGAGCCCTGAATTTCTGAGGATTTTCCTAGATTCAATTTTTAACAACTAAATAATTAGTATATCTTATTTTTAGTGCTGCTGAAAAAAATATAAGCATACTGAGAAATCCCTATTATGTTTTCTTTATATTCTTCGATAGATTCATCTTCCATTTTCTCCAAAATAATGAACTCTCTATCCATATTAATATGGAGAGTTCGGGGATAGTATTTATTGAAAAATATATTTCTAAATGCTTCACACTACATAGAATAAATTTCCTCCTTAGAATTCAGGTTTTTGATTATCCCTCACAACTGATCAGCTTCACAATCAAAATGATAGACAACTATCATAACATTATATTATTCTGAGCATAATAAAACAATGGATATTTTTTCAATGTAGTTAATCCATTTTTCCATGATGAGTGGATCGAAATATCCACTAAGTATATGATTCGGGTTTTAGATAATGGATTCAAAAAAAATTATATTTATTTGGGGAATGAGGTTGTTCCATGAAATTCATTTTATTATTCAAGGCATGATTCAACTACGCTAGCATTATCATAATTTCCTAAGATCCTATTTTAATCAGGTTTGTAATCTCATTAGTCTAATCACTACATTGACTATCCTATTTTTTTCTCATGGGTTATCTTATTTATATCCATTATCATATAAATAAATAAAATAAAATAAGGTAGATTGAATACATAACATATAATCATATAAATAAAAAACTATGAATATAAACATATAAATGAAAATTATATCCTAATTTTTAATTAACTGTGTTTTAATATAGTTTATATTTGTTGATATAGTTATCCAATGTATTCTTACTAATTAGTTATGGACCTAATCCCCCAAAATAACTAGACTATCTTATGATACAAACTATTGTGACCCACACATTCTACAAATATTATTACATGGTTTTATGAATATTTATCTATTTAATACAAACAATGTATCAAAAAGTCTAGTATCTTTGAGAGACTAGTTACATTATTAGAAATTTTGAATGTAGAATAATGTTTTCTATTTAATATCCATTATGGGATACTACCTCGCGTCATGCTCTAATAAATAAATAAGATAACCTGGGGAAAATATAGAAAATGGTGAGATAAAAATCCCAATAAGGGATTAATCCTCATATTACAACATATAATATGATTTTGAAAACATAACATGATAAAATATAATAATATATAACGAATAGAAAAATGGAACAAAAACATATTGAAAATATAATCATATGATCCTAGAATTATTGTAACGTAAAATCAATGTATATCATGACATAATAATGAGTCAAGGATAATTTCCAAGACTATATCACATGGTAGAAAAAAGTCCCATAAAGGAATTAGATTTACTCCCTATACTAATATGACATATGATGATACTGGAAAATTACCCAATACACTGTACTACTATCTGGAAACATCCATTACAACACGATCATTCATATGTGTGCCAAATAAGTAATCAAAGATAAGAATAACCATAAGGGTTACCCATGGAATAAAATTGGTATGATATTATTAACATAATGTTTAACCAAAGGGAATATAACAATGATATCCATGAAATTATTGGTTAAATAAATATTGTAAATTCTTAAGGTATAGAAAATATAAATGATAACTATTTTCCACTAAATTAAATACATGTAAAATAGTTTTTATAAATGTACCACTTTAGTGTGGTTTTAGTGAGAAGAACAAAGAGTCATTAAAGTGGAAAAATAAAAAATTGTTTCCAATAAACCAAAAATGAACTAAATTATTTTTTATGAATTAATGAGTGTTTTTAGATAAATATTGGTAGCTTAAAAAAGTTTTTGGAGTGTACTTTAAAATGGTAATGAAAGAGAGAAGTTTCCATTAATTAGGATAATTCATTAGGGAGGATTAAGAAAGAAAACTTATAAATCATGTAATTCTCTATCAAATAATTAAAAATTGAGTTACATACATATTTTTGATACAAATATACAGATAATAATAAAATTATATAAGATAAATTGAGGGATAAATTGGGGCAAATAAAGAGAAAACACAACCCAATGGTAAAATTGTGGCTTAGAGAGAACCCTTACCTTAACTAAAAAAGTGTAATGCACTTGTACTTACTATCCTAGATAATAAAATTTGATTTATAAATTACATAATTAAGAATATATTTCTAATTAATTTTATTTATTATGATTTTATAATGTTCATTTATGACCATTTGGAGGATTTATAAACATCAATTTCATAGTTTCGAGAGATTTCCATTCATGGATTTGTGATTGGTTGACTAGTGCATAATTATGGATGTTTGTATGGAATATAAATAACTATAAAAAAGTGATATAAAATTCTATTAATGAAATTCCATAATTTTAAATGCTTCCATATATCATTTTTTATTCTAACATGATGATTTTTAATTAGATAAAACACCAATGATAAATGTTTACTTTGTTTTGGCGGTTTTCTGTCATCATGAACTTGTTTTAAATTATAATTATGATTATATATATTAGTTGAAGAACCTGAAATTGGATAAATTATACTTATAAAAATATTATTTAACCATAATAATAGTTTTAGGATATGCCATGGGGTGGTAATAGAAAACGATAAAAATCATTATTAACGAATGTGATTAACCAAAGAGTTTGGACAATAGTTTGGTTTCTATGAAAAAATTGTGTTCATAAAAAGAATTCTTATATAATATTCCATTATAACCACAAAAATAATTCATTTAAATTATTATTCAGTCATAACTACTTGATAGATGAATGATATGGGAATAAAGTAGAAGAAGAATAAATTAATAAACGTGTTTCGAAGAAATTACATCTTGAATATCACCTCCATGAAGGATATCTTAAAGAAATTGGAATTGGCATTTGGGTGGGACCAACAGAAACAGTTTGTGTTTATTGTAACACCCCAATATTTCATAGCATGTTATCTCTTCAATGAAATTCAATAACTTTCGTAACACGCAACACTGAGTTTAGGCACACCACAACTTACCAAACTAGCCGTTCAAAAAGTGGTTATGAATAGTGTTAACTGAATTTTTAATTTTATATAATATATAAAATTTTGGAATACATATTATGTGTTTCTTAGATATAATGTATGAACAAATTCATTTTTTCCAGATAAAAGTAGTATTTTTAAAAAAATATAGTTTTACCCACTTCTAATGGAGAACCCTTTTTAACTCCAATATTTGATAATTTTATATATTAAATTTTAAAAAATAAACTTATTATTTAGAAGTGGGACATAAATATATACTTTTGATAAATTTTTGGTGTTTTTTTATAACCTTCATATTTTGGTCAATAGTGAAAATTACTAAATTTTAACTAAGAACAAATTTTTTAATCAATATTATTTATAGTTTTAAATTATACATTTTAATGGTTTGGAAGTATATTTAGATTATATTTTTACCATTTAATAAAATTCTAGTCTTTTTAGGTTATTTCACATTTAAATTTGACATAAACACATGTCAATCTTTTGATAGTTTTTACTATTTTAAAATCTTGTTTTTTGGTTTTGAGAATGTGAATTAATTTTTAATTAAAAAATCCATCTTTTATGTATTTAATTTGGTAAAATAGTATTGATTTTTTAGTTCATAATATCAAAAATAGCTTAGGGTAAAGTTTTGGTATTTTTATAAAAACATTCAATTTTTGAAGAACAGTGAAAAACACTATGTTATTGTTTAAAACTGACGTTTTATTTAAGTAATTAGTTATTTTATTTTAATTTTTTACAGTTAATAATAGATAAATAATACTTATATATCTTCAATGTGATTCATTGGAGTCATTTTATAATAAATTTATATATATATAATTTATTGAACTTTTTACCGTGTTTTACCAAACTTCTAGGAGCATTTAAAAATTTGCATAATACGTAATTTTACCGCTTACATGAGTTGAATATCAAAAATATGAGAGACACTTTTAACCTCATTATGTAGAATGTTGTTCAATAAGATGCAAATAATTTTTGGTGAATAGTATCTTTTGACTTTTATTTAGCACTGTTAAAAGTAAATAGATTAATTAAGGGTAAAAATGATATTATAATTACCCAAACACATGTCATAATTCTATTAAATTAGTCTACGACATACTCTACGGAGCGCTCTGGATCCTTCCTGGTATGCGTCGGCGTCTTCCGCGGTGGTCTGCTCTAGACCATGGGTTTTGGGGTTGCGGACGTTGGTGCAGCTCATCTTCGTACTGGATATTTTGGTTCCCCAACTGTTTTCTGGTGGGCGTGATGAATGGCGTGGCATGGGCGGTGGTGGTTTGTCACCGGTGATGCTCACCGGCGAGGAGTGTCTGTCCTCCGGTGTTAAAGTCTGCGGCGGCGCGTCAGGTTTGTTCGCCGGCGATGCTGTCTGATGTGATGATGGTGCATGGATCGAGGTGGCGACCTGTTCGAGACGGCCCGATAATCGAGACTCATGATGGTTTTCTGGTTTGAATTTGAAATTTGAATTTCCGGATGGTGGTTTGTGGTTGTAAGCCTGGTTACCGGTTTTCCTTAAACCGGCTTTGGAAAATATAAAAAAAAAATTGATTTGCTGCTATTAAATTAGTTTAATTCGACCCAAAATATCATTAGAAATAAAATATGACCCTTTAGGTCCACTTGAATTAGATTAGGAAATGTATTATTATTTAATTTAAAGAACAGTTAAAAGTGTTATATTCATGTTTTCATAATTAAAACATTTTTAATATAGGGTAATACATAAGATAAACTCGATTAAAAATATTCATTAGAAATATAAAAATATTTCCAATATAATTTTATTTTATTTGTAATTTTTAGAAATTAAATAATTAAATTTATTTATGATAGAATGATGATGTCGTATTTACCTTATTAATAAAAGATTTAAATAATTGATATAATAAATACCCAAATAAATGTAATTTGAGAATTTTTATGAATTACACTAATTTTATTTGTAATATGACATGTTAAGGTTGATTCAATCAATTTTTTTCTAAGTAATAATTCTCTTATGATTTTATCAAAATAAAATACCAAATAGTGTCAAAATTGACATATAATAAATTTTAAAACAAAAAATATATAATTGGTTGATATAATATTCCTAAAAATCAGAGGTTTGGACAAAGGTATTAAATAATATTATTTATGTAATTAATTAACCACTTTAGGTTCTCTTGGAAGTTTATTGTAATTTTATTATCCATATAGTGTAAGAATACAAGAATACACGGTAAAAGTTAAAATATTAAACTAAGATTTAAATCTAAAAGATAACGTTAATATGATGACTTATACCTATTTAAAACCTATTGGTTGAGAGGTCTTATACCCCTCCCCACCTAAGGATCTAGATAAATTCATTTTGAGCTATTCTAAACCGAATATTATTGCATAATAGATTGATACTTTAATCTTTTCCTAAAGTGACACTCGCCCCACTTTTACAAGGGAACTTACCATTCTCTCAAAATCACACCTCCAAATACATTTCTCTTTGCCAAAACTGGCCATAATATCCTCCCAACTTCCCTAAAATTATCCTAGAGTACTTAATTTGATCAAATAGCCCACTTAAGGATCGCTTTTTATCAACTCAAAAGGAATCACCTAAAGAAGAGGTAATAATTTTACCACCCTCTTTCATGTTCATTTCTTCTTACTCTGACTCCTTCTATGTTATTACAATACCAAAATAATAACTCCTATAACATATAGATACTGTGATTTTATTATAAATATGGCAAAACCATATTAATTATTATATCCATAATATGAATGATAATGTCACCATATGTGTGTACGTACGGATTGTCGTCTCCACGCCGTGGTGTAATTTTTTATTCAACACTATGTTATTTGGATGGATATAATGATGAGTAATATGTAATTAAATAATGAAAATAAGATGATTATGTTTCTGTACAATTAGTATATCAGAAAATTCCAAACCATTTAATCAGTATAGAAATGATATCCTTGCACGTGTGTACGTACGGATTACTGTCTCCATGACGCGATTGGATTCATTTATAGGTTCACCATTCAACAATGATTATAAAAATATATATTATTAATAAGTATGTATTATATCACATAATAATGGTACTGGATATATATATATATGTGTGTGTGTATTTATATATCTTATTCACTTACTTCTATTCTATACGATATGAAATCAGAAACAACATTTATGCGTACGTACGGCCTACCATCTCAATAAAAAGTGTTTTCCATTTCATATATATATATATCTATTATAAATATTTATATTCTAAATATATATGATATATAAATCAAGTTTATATTCTGTAAGTATTTAAATCATTATCTACATGATATGATCAAGAATAACAGGTTAAAACACTATGATAAAGAAAGCGATTACTACTTGAAATGTTAATTTAACATGGAAATAATTATTAAATGGGTGATATAAATTCATAAATTAATCATGTATAATATAATAAATATGAATATAGTTTTGGTATAATTTAATAACATACAATGGTCATTATATATGAGGTTAATCATACCCATGACCAAAGAAAAGTGCAAGGTAAGGGTTAAATATACAATCTCTTCATTATCTGAGGTTGTTTTTATGTGGGTAATCTACTGGGACCTCTTTATCATCCACAACCGTGTTTCATAAAAATATTTTAAAAAGAAATATTTTATGATTTTATGGAAGGGACTCTTTAACAATATCATCTTTTCAAATGGTTTAAATATTTATTCTTCTAAATAACTCTCATTAATGTCCATGTTTTCAAAATGGTTTTTAAAGATTTATTTATATAGACATTAATGTTTTTAAAATGATAATTCTTTTCAAAAGTTTCAAAGTGGTATGGGAAAATTTGAATAAAAAATTTCCTTAAATTTATAATTTTCTAAATTATTTGACTTTTAAATGTTTTCATGAAAAAGGTATACTTCTATCAAAGAGTTTTACAAATCATTTTCATCTATGTCAACATATTTTGATAGATTTTAAACGTGATTGAAGTTGATTTATTGTGATACAAGTCTTCCTTATTGTATTTATGGTTTTGTGGTATGTTTGAACGTGGATGTGTTATTTTTATACCATTCATGGTTTATAGATAAAGTATTGACATTTTATATGTTATTTTTAATAAGAATGTTTATGTTATGTATAAACATTTTCATACAAGGAATGCATTGGACATACTAAGTGATGGGTGGAGCCCACTATAGATCCTCGATGCATTGATAGGTCTCAAGAGGCAAAATATTGTCTTGGAACAAGGCCTTGGAAAAAAAATTATTTGTAGTCTTAGCATGAGGACTTGACTACGTGGTTATGATGTCCAGCATTATGCATTCCCTAAATATGAAATTAGTTATTACATGTGATTATTCGACTAGTAGAATATGCATGTGTATGTTAATAAGGTAATGTTTGATTTATATTTTCCATAATATGTTCATGTTTATGTTAAAAGTTTAGAGATTCCGCTAAATTATTTACACTTACTAAGCATCCCCTCTCACCCCTTTCTTATTTTTTGTTTTCCCAGCATCCCAAGATGTGTTTTATGATTGAGATGCAGGGTTAAGCTATTGGAATAGTGGCATTATAAAAATATTATTTATGGTATGTTTTATGTAAAAAAGTGTAATGTAATGTTCATGTATGTAATCTATCTTGCGAGACTGCTAAACTGATCGCTCATTCGAGACTTGATTCCTTGTAATAATTCCAATGTATTAAAGTAATGCACTGACTCTGGAAAACTGCGGCCGAGACATTACAGTTGGTATCAGAGGAAGTTTTGTACAATCCTTGGAATCATGAATTAGAAAAACTCTGATTAGAATATTGAACCCCAAGATAGACTTTGAGGATTAGTATAGAATAACTTCCTATAATTTTGGTACTGTAGAGATTTTTTGAGTTTCCTAAGAAATACATCCATGTCTGGGTACGATCAGGTATACAAGGATCTGGCACAGATGTAGCTTGGGGTAAAAACCAAAAACACCTCTTTAAACTAGACTCGAATGGGAACTGGTTCAAGAAAATGGGCCTTGCTGCACTCTTGGTTACGAAACTCTTAGGGGATATGCTTAGGATAATTCTCATTTTCATTATAGGCCATTATGAAGGATTTAAGTTTAAATAATTCCTCAAAGAAAACATTTTTATTATTATGGATTATATCCATAAACTGTTCAATATACTATAGGTATTTTAAAAGTTTGGAATTATGAATTACGATTCATAAACTGACCTAGTGTATGCCATTGTTTAGAAATCGCACCTAGTACAAGGAATGAGAACTCCAGCAATACGTATTATCCAAAAAGTAAGAATGATCATATCTTTCATGGTATTAATCCAACATTTAGAAGCGAAATAGTATCCCACAAATTCTCAACATACGAAGAAATAGTATAATGTGTTTATAAGATAAGTAAATAATTACTTGAGTCATATGGCTTTGAAGGGAATTAAGTGAAGAAAATGATGGTAGAGATAAATATGGATAAAGGGAAGAGGGGAAAGAAGGATTTTCCAACATGTGAAAACTATAGAAATAATCACCTTGGTAAATGCATAAAGGGAATGTGAGTTTTTTATATGTTTGGAGAATAAGGACACCAAGTATGTGATTCCAAGGGTAATAAAAAGGTTTCAAATGTAAAATGCATCATCTGCAAGGAGATGCGACACTACGTGAATCAATGCCCCCATCATCAGAGTATACTGAAAATGATGCTATTGGATAGTAATCAAATTATGATACTACCACAGATGAAGAGGAATGACTAGTGTTCTTATGTTGTTATTAAATAATTATGTCATTTCTGTGCTGAATCGATGATATATCAGTTATATGAATTATGGAAATAAATAATGATTGTACTGCAATACTGTTTCATTAATGATATGAGATTATATGGTTCTATGAAAAGTGACTCAAAAATAATTTTAACTTTTTTGGAAAATACATGGTTAGAGGAATGATAGTCCTTAATATGGTACTGATACCGAGGTAGTAATTTTGTAATAAGATATGGTTGATTTGGATAAATTATATTGGATATTCTTGACAACCGTGGAACAGATTAATGGTTTGTTTATTTCATCATTGTTGGAGTATTTAAAATTTTTGGAAATAAGGAATATATATAGAATTATATAAATAATAATGAAGCATGAATGTAATCAATGAGGTATTTTGGTAATTCAGGGTGTTACAATGTTTTAAAATAATACACCATGAATGTATTCACATGTTATTACATGGAGAAAAAGATCTTCATTGTGTTTACCTTATAAATATTGGAATGTATGTTTGGATAGAAGTATTTTGGATAAGTCTAAAGGTTGGAATGGATTAATTTGGAAATTGGATACTATTATTAAGGATAAATCATTTATTAATATTATTTTTGAATTGTTATATAAAGGGAAACCCAGAGGTCGGGCGACAACCCGTCATGTCCGGCAAGGCCACGAGACTTGAAGTCACAACTGAAGGGAGAAAAAGGTGCATCAAGTACCACTGGACTACGTTATTTCCTGGTTTGTAAAAGGTAGTTTTTTAAATAGTCTAACAAATTAATTATAAATTCATTATTTTTTGAACCGTATATGATTTTGATAATTTGAATATTTTTTAATTCTATTATCTTTTGGAGTGAAAGATGAGTTTGGGGTAGGAATTATTTGAAGGATGATAATCAAATTGTAAAGTATATTTTTTCCTCTTATTATATAAATAAATCAATTTTTAATCTTTAGGGAAGGGATCTTAAAATCAAAAATGGGGTATCCTAATACCTTATATTTTGTTGAACCAATGGTATTTAAATCATCATAGATTTATGGCATTGAGGCCCTCAATATTTCATTATTTATTCACTTGTTTATGATCGATGACCTCAATCACTCCGTATAAATATTTATGTTTTCCTCTAATTATATGTCCTTAATTTCCACCAATGTTATCCTATTAGAAACCAAAATTTGGTGGTTACTTTTTCATTTCCCTTTCCCTTTTATTTAGACAAAATTTTATTAACCCAATTTCCAATGTGGTTTTTCCACAAATGTATTTTCTATTTTTATCCTTTTATTTTCAAATAAAAATTTCAATTTTCTTGGACACAATTGATTGAAGTAGAGAATGTAACACCCCATTATTTCATAGTATGTTATCTATTAAAAGTAATTCAATAAATTTTGCATCATGAAACACTGAGGTTGAGTGCACCACAACTTACAAAACTAGCCGTTCAAAAAGTAGTTATCAATAGTTTTAACTGAATCTTGAATTTTATATACAATATAAAATTTTAGCATCCATATTATGTGTTTCTTAGATAATATATGAAAACAAATTCATTTTTTTCATATAAAAGATTTATTTTTCAAAAAAATTAATTTTACCGCCTTTCAATGGAGAACCCTTTTTAAATAAAATATATGACACTTTTATATATTCAAATTGAAAAAGTAAACTTATTATTTATATTTGGGACATAAAATTTTTGTTTCGATACATTTATGGTGTTTTTTGATAACTTGTACATTTGGGTCAATACTAAAAATTACTAAACATTAACTGAAAACAAATTTTTTAATGAAAATAATTTATTGTGTTAAATTATACATCTGAATGGTTTCGAAGTACAATTATATTATATTTTTAAAATTTAATACAATTTTGGTCATTATAAGTAATTTCACATTTAAATTTTATATAAACAGTTGTCAATCTTTTTATAGTTTTTCCTTTTTTAAAAACTGGATTTTTGGTTTTGACCACAGAAATTAATTTTTGAATAAAAAAATGAAAATTCTATGTTTTGAATTTGGTAAAATAGATATCATTTTTTAATTTGGGACATCAAAATTATCTTTGGGTGAATTTTTTGTATTTTTCTGAAAACATTCAATTTTTGAGAAACAGTGAAAAACACTACGTTATTCTTTAAAACCGACTTTTTTATTTAAGTAATTAGTTATTTTATTTTAATTTATTTTAGGTCAAAATAGATTCATTATACCTATATATGTTCAATGTGATTCAATGGAGTAATTTTATAAAAAATTTAGATATATAAAATTCTATTGAACTTTTTACCGTCTTTTACCCACTTCTTGGAGCATTTGAAAATTTGCATAAAACATAATTTTAACTATTACAACCCTACTTTTATTACAAACTTAATCATGATTTATTACATAAACCATTAAATTGATACAACGTGGATTATTGAGAGGTCTAGTGTCTTTGGGGATTAGGATCATTACATAACAACTTAAAACATGACGTACAACATCTTTATTGAAAACATCATTTACATGACCACTACAATCCCTCGTACTTAGAATTGCATGGGATAACCTGAGGACATGAATAAGAAAAGGGGTGAGCTATAAAGCCATGTAAGTGAATAAACATGGAATACATGAGTAGTACAATACATGTTAGACAATAGGCATATCAATAGAGTACGAGAGAAACATGAACATAAAAGCATGATAAATCATGATAATCATAACATGGGAATGTGGAAACAACACTTAATATGGAATTAGCATGAGCGAAGGCTCATTGCACATGGATGAGTAAATCCTCATTGAACATGAAGCACAAGTAAACCGTCATTGCACTTAAATTAGTATGAGTCAATACTCATTTCACATGACGTATCATGATACTATAATTTACCCAATGCATTGGAGCGCTATAAGGGCACACCCTTCTTAAACATTCCATTTCATGCATAAGTGTGCCTCATGGATCATAAAACATATATTCATAAAACATAATCATTTATTCCATGATAAAGGAATGTGAAATTCATACATGAAACTTTATAATCAATAAGAAAATGTGCAAAAAGGTGAATACCCTTGATGGAGAAATGGGCATGGTATTCACTACACAATGGCATTGGCTTAGAAAGTCATTGCGATTTCGGTAGAGTAACGACATGACATAAGATTTCATAAAAACGGTTGATGAGAGAGAAAGAGTTTCCTCATCATATTTACAGAAAATGGAAAATAAGGAGTTCATATAGATACATGTCCCAACAATTTTAATGGAATTCAGATTCATGATACAAAAGTATTTCTTGAATGTAAATGAGGAGAGAGAAGTTCCTTTCAGAATTTCGGCATAGTAACAGGTGTACATGGGAGGCATTTAATGAGTGATAAAGTGGTCTCCCATAATTCAAACATAAATATGGAAGTATTATGGAGGTTCAAAAACATACCCCAACATTCATAATTGAAATTATAAGGGAAAAACAACTTAAAGAAAATTAGACAAAAATGAGAAATGAAAAAAACCCTTACTTGGAAGTGTTCTTCCAAAGGCATGAGAGAGGATTGAGAGAGGATTCATGGGAGATTGGGGCACCTTGAAAGGATTCTAGAGAGAGTATGGTGGAGGTTGGATGAACTCCAATCTCTTTTAGTGAGGAGGAAGTGGGAGCTTGGGTGGGTTTATATAGGAAAGGTGAGAGAATTTTTTATTATTTAGGTTTGGGACCCCTTATATTTAATTAATCCAAAGCACAAACCATCCCACGGTTTTTGCACATGGATTTGGGAAAAGGGAATAGGAAATAAATATTTTATAAGGACAAAGTCATAACTTCTTAAAATAATAGGGTTGCTTATGTAGAGGTAAGTCACACTCCCATGGAAAACAATTTAAAAAGACAAGGTGTTTAATAAGTCTTGAGGGGTCCATTAATGCTTTGAAAAGTAAGTAAAACAAACCCAAAATCACATTATATTAATGTTAAAACATATATTGTCCAAACATAAAGCTTATAGTATTTTATTACATCGCTATTGGGTCATTATGATGTCATAAAACACATTATATATTTAAACGGTATTTAATTTTTACCTAAAAATTTGTCTGTCTCGGAAAATTATGAAAAATTCACCGTTGGATAATTTTGACGTCCTGATTCCAGAAATATCATTTATTTTATCTAAATAATTTTCTAAATATGTTAATTTTCACTTTTAAAATAAAAATCGTCATTTATCGAAAATTCACGGGTTTTGACAGAAATGGCTTTCAAACATTAATAAAAATTATAATTGCATTCATAAAATAATATGATCATTTATATATATAATAAAATTAATTTAATAATAATAATAATAATTTATTAAAATCTTATTAAATTAAAAAATCCCTTAATTTAATAAAATAGATTTCTTAATTAAATAATAACTAAAAGCACTATTTGTACATTAAAAACTATTTACAATGTATCAATAATGTCAAGAAGGTATATTCATTATTATATAAAAAAAATATACATGAAGATATTACTAGCGATTTGTTACATAACCCCTTAAAACAACCGCATAAGACCTAAGGGTAAGGTGTGCGATGGTGATAGACTTTTGGGGTGGCTTAGATTACATCGCTCGAGTGGTAATCTCTATCAACTTCCACTTTTCCAATAGACGGTCTCATTCGAGCATGACATGATGAATCTCAGCTTGGGCTTGGTCAAGAGCAAAGGACAAAGGCGCCACCTCTTTTCTGAGCTTCATCAAATGGGCTTTGTATGGAGAAATTCTACTGGATGAGGCCATCACTTCCTTTTTCTAAGTAATTTGGATTTGTTAAAGACCTATATTTATACTAACCAGGTGATCACTGTTCAATGGCTATAAAAGCAACGCTTAGAATTCTTAACATAAAACAAAAGAAGTTGACATTTTAAATAAACATTTTACAAAAATAGAAATTTAACTAGATAAGAGGGATTTTCCATTAATGAATCTTTGGGTCATTACAATATTCCCCCCTTAAGAAATTTCACCCTCGTAATTTCCGTTTTACCACACTAAAACATATGTGGGTAACTTATCTTCATCATTTGCTCTGACTACCAAGTCGCTTCTTCAAACTTGTGGTTTCTCCACGACACCTTGAAGAGCGGCATTGCCTTATTTCGTAGAACATTTTCTCTATGATATAAGATCTTCACTGGTTGCTCCTTATAAGAAAGATCATACTCCAACTGTACCACCTAATAAGAGAGTACATGTGAAGGGTCCAGTATGTAATTCCATAAGAGGTATAAATGAAAGACATCATGTACTTTGGCCATGGCAGGTGGAAGTGCTAGTCGATAGGCCACAGCCCCGACATGATCAAGAATCTCGAAGGGGCCGATGTACCTTGGACTTAAATTCCCTTTCATTCCAAACCTCATGACCTTCTTCCATGGAGATATGCATAGACAAACCATGTCTCCAACATTAATCTCAAGGTCTCATCGACGATTATCTATAAAAATCTGTTGTCGACTCTGGACTTCCTTGATATGCTGTTGAATGTTTTTCACCTTCTCCACCATTTCCTCGACCATTTCTGGTCCAAGAAGCTCACGTTCACCGACCTCATCCCAACATGCCGGTGTTCTGCACCTTTTACCATACAGGGCTTCATATGGTGCAATTTGTATGCTTGAGAGGAAACTATTATTATAAGAGAACTCAACTAGAGGAAGATGTTGATCCCGTCCACCTTTAAAGTCCATTGAGCACGCTCTCAACATGTCCTCAAGTGTTTGGATAGTCTGCTCAGATTGGCCATTAGTTTAAGGATGAGAGGCCCTACTGAAGATCAGTTCTGTATCCAGATCATGTTGAAGACTTTTCCAAAACATAGAGGTGAATCTTGGATCTCGGTCAGACACAATAGATAGTGGTACTCCATGAAGCCTTACCACTTCCCTGATATATATCCGTGCAAGTTGATCCAATGAGAAATCCTCCCGAATAGAAATGAAGGGTGCAGTCTTTGTAAGATGATCCACAACAACCCAGATGGCATTGTTGACTTCGGATGTCCTCAGAAGTCCAGTGACAAAGTCCATGGTGATGTTCTCCCATTTCCATTCTGGTATGGGCAATGGTTGCATCATCCCCTTAGACTTCTGCATCTCTGCCTTCACTTTCTGGCACACCAGGCACTTTGATGAATATTCAGAGATCTCCTTTTTCATATTTTCCCCAAAATGATTTCTCAGAGATCTTGATATATCTTTGTGCTCCCTTGGTGAATAGAGAAATTTGAACTATGTGCATCATGCAAAAGTTCCTTCTTCATCTCCAGACAAGATGGAACACATAGCATTTTCCCAAATCGCACAATTCCTTCTTCATTAACATTAAACTCTGAGGATTTCCCTTTTTTGATAGCTTCCACTTTTTCCTAAATTCCCACATCATCCTTTTGAGCTTCCTTTAACCTTTCCAAAAGAGACAGTTGAGAAATCATTTGTGGAAGTATTGATGATGTTACCTTCTTTATGATTCCCATGTCCATCTTCATCAAGTCTAAGAAGATTGCATCCTTCTCAATTCTCATCATTGATAGAATCGCTGGGTCCTTTCTACTTAGGGCATCTACCACCTTGTTTGCTTTCCCCGGGTGACAATGTATTGAACAGTCATAATCCTTGATGAGATCTATCCATCTTCTCTAGAGCATATGAATCTCTTTCTATGTGAATATATATTTAAGAATCTTTTGGTCAGTATATATCTCACATTTCTCCCCACAGAGATAATGCCGCCAGATTTTCAAGGAAAAGATTACCACCGCCAACTCCAGATCATGCGATGGATAGTTTTAGTCATGTATTTTCAACTACCTTGAGGCATAGGATATCAATTTATCATTTTGCATCAGCACATAGCCTAAGCCCTTCTTCGAAGCATCACTGAATACCACAAATAATTCCCCCACTTGTGGGTAAAGTGAGCACGGGTGCAGTGATAAGCCTCCTTTTCAACTCCTTCAAGCTTTATTCGCATTCATCACTCTAAGAAAACTGTACTCCCTTTCGAGTTAGCTTGGTGTGAGGGTTGTACAATCATGATAAATTTCTCACAAATCGTCGATAATATCCAGATAACCCCAAGAAGATACGGATATCCGTTACAGATGTTGGCCTTGACCATCCCTCAATTGCATCCGTTTTGGAGGGATCCACAGATATCCCATTGCTTGTGATGATATGGCCCAAGAATGAGACTTCCTTCAACTAGAACTCACACTTTCTATACTTTTCATAGATCTTATCATTGCGCAAAGTCTCCAGTATTGTTCTTAAATGCTCCTCATGTTCCTCCTTGGTTTTGGAGTATATTAGAATATCATCTATAAAGACTACCACAAATTTGTCTATGTAATCTCTGAAGACTCTATTCATCAAGTCCATGAAGATTGTTGGAGCATTGGTGAGTCCGAAAGGAATTACTATGAATTCATAGTGCCTGTATCTTGTACAAAAAGCAGCCTTGGGGACATCTTCCTTCTTCACCCTTACTTGATAATATCCCGACCGCAAATCTACCATGGAGAAGTATTGTTCTCCACGCAGCTGATCGAACAATTTATCGATCCATGGCTAAGGATACTTTTTCTTTATCGTTATTTTGTTATGTTCATGATAATCGACAAAAATCCACATTGACCCATCCTTCTTCTTGACGAAGAGGACTGGTGCACCCCATGGTGAAGCACTTTGGCGTATAAACCCTTTATCCAGATTCTCCTATAGTTGTTTCTTCAGCTCTTCAAGCTCCATGAAATCCATTATATATGGAGTCTTGGATATTGGTAGCGCCCATGGTATAAGTTCAATTGAGAATTCAACATCTCTTCTAGGAGGAAGACCAGGTAGTTCCTTGGGAAACACTTCAGTGAATTCCCTCACAATAGGAATTTCTTAAAGGATGGTTTCTTCCTTGGACTCAATCATCTGAGCTAGATATGCATGCTCATAGGGAAATAATATCCATGCATGAGATGATGGAGATAAATTAGATTCATCTTCCACCTTACACTTGTAAAGAATCGGGGGTCGATTGTCCATATGGAGTGTTATTTCCCTCACCCGAAAATTTATGTTGTCTCTATATAAGGAAAGACAATCCATTCCATGAATTTCATCAAATTACACCAGAGGGAGTATGATGAGGTTCGCCAGGAAATTCAATCCACAAATAATAACAGGGGAGGACTTATATTGATGGGATGCAATGATTTCCCCATTTTCCGTACTCACCAACATCTTCACTTCCATGATTTGTGGTGATGTTGGGATTGTTCTACTAAACTTTCAAGATATAAAATAATGTGTATAACCAAAATCAAAAAGCACGTTCACTATTCTTGAATGAATAACTAGTGTACCTGTCACCACTTTGCTGTCGGGGTTCACTTCAGCAAAAGTGATGGAAAAAGCTCTTCCTTGCTGCCTTGGAGGTTATTGGTTGCCTCCGAAAATGCTAAGTTTAGGGAACTTATTTAAAAAATGCCTCAGTTATTTGCAGTTATAGCAATGAACAATGCGTTGAGGTTCGAATGGAGTGTTCCTCTCCTCTATCGTAGCCGCGGGTATTTTTTCCGACAGTTAACAACTAGGTTCCCTTCTCTTCCACACCTAAAGCATTTCCTTGTCCCCTTGAGGAAATTTCCAGGGTGCTTCTTTCCGCTCTTTTGGAAAGTGGGGTGCTAGATCTTCTTAGCTACATTGGATTTATCCATCGGATGACCAGCATTTAATTCCACCTTACGCTTCTTGTCCCCATGATACCCATGTGATTCCTCGATCTCCATTTTGACCTTGAGGGCACATCAGACAATTTCCTCATAGCTTTCGAAGTCACGGATCACTAATTTTTTCTAAAAGCTCGGCTTGAGCCCACCAAAGAAGCGGTCAACATTGTATTAGGGGGTAACGACAAAGCTGGAAGAGTATCATGTGAGCCTTGTGAAGTTTTCCTCGTAGGCTCCAATATATTCTTCTTCTTTTTTTGAGGGAAAGGAAGTCTGTTTCCATCTTAAGCTAGAGGGTGCGCGGAAAATATTTATCAAAAAACATCTTTTGGAAATCTTTCCATTCCAACACCTTGATCTTCTCCTCAGGCTACTTATTTTTTATCAACATCCACCATTGATCGGCTTCACCCTCCATACGATAAGCCGCCAGAAGAGCCTTCTCTTGTTCAGAACATTGAAGGATGAAGAAGATCTTTTCAATGGAGTTGATCCATTGTTCAGCGATCATGGAATCAGATGACCCCCTAATAGTAGGAGGCCTTTATCTCATGAAGCTCTCGATAGAGACTTGTTCTTTATTGGGGGGTTTGGACGTTCCTCTTGACCCGTGTTTCTATTCAAAGCTTGATTTAGCTGACATAGACGCGTGAAGAAAGTCACAATTCCCGCTCCCATTGGATTGGGCATCTCATTAGTACAGTCATCACACTGATCTTCACACCAGTTGTTAGCCCGAGTCCTCCTATTACCAGCCATTGGCTAGAATAAAAGGAATTTTAGGGGGTAACACATAAAAGGTAATGCAAAGACAAAATTTGATGACTTAAAAATAAACTTTTATTTCATTAACTCATGATTCTATAGGCTTAAACCTAGGATTTTCATGATCTACTTTCTAACATATATTCATAGGGGAATTTTTTTTAATTCCATTAATAAGGGTTCATACTAAGCTTGTGAATTTATCAAAACATATCCCTCAGGAGTGTCATAATGAAGATTACAGCAAGGCCCGTTGTTGTGCACCAGTTCCCGTTCGAGTCTAGCTCAAAGAGGTGTTTTCGGGTTTTACCCTAAGGATACATCTGTTCCAGATCCGCCTCTACCTACTGGTATCCAGACATGGATATATTTGTTTGATAAACCACATAATTAGTACTTAAAAAAACATTGGGATGTTTTTATTATTCTTAGTCTTGTATCTATGTATTTACAAGGGATTTCTAATCATAATCCCTAAAATAACTAAACCTACCCTCTGATACCAACTATGACAACCCTGCTTTTATTACAAACATAAACATGATTTATTACATAAACCATTCACTTGATACAACATGGATGATCGAGATGTATAGTGTCTTTGGGGCTTAGGATCATTATATAACAACTTAAAACATGAAGTACAACATCTTTATTGAAAACATCCTTTACATGACCACTATATTCCCTTGTACTTAGCATTGCATGGGATAACCCGGGGACATGCATAAGAAAAGGGGTGAGCTATAAAGACCTGTAAGGGAATAAACATGGAATACATGAGGAGTACAATACATGTTAGATAATAGGCATATTAATATATCACAAGAGAAACATGAACATAAAATCATGATAAATCATGATAATCATAACATGGGAATGTGGAAACAACACTTAACATGGAATTAGCATGAGCCAAGGATCATTGCACATGGAGCATGAGTAAATCATCATTGAACACGAAGCATGAGTAAACCCTAGTTTCAATTGAATTATCATGAGTGAATACTCATTTCACATGAAGTATCATGATACTATACTTTACCCAATGCATTGGAGCGCTATAAGGGCGCACCCTTCTTAAACATTTCATTTCATGCATAAGTGTTCCACATGGATCATAAAACATGGATTCATAAAACATAATCATTTATTCCACGATAAAGGAATTTGAAATTAATACATGAATATTTATAATAAATAAGTGAATGTGCATAATTCTGAATACCCTTGATGGAGAAATGTGCATGGTATTCACTACACAATGGCCTTGGCTTAGAAAATTGTTGCGATTTCGACAGCCTAACGACGTGACATAAGAATTCATAAAAATGGTTGATGAAAGAGAAAGGGGTTCCTCATCATATTTACATGTAATGTACAGTAATGAGGTAATATAGATACATGTCCCAACAATTGTAATGGAATTTATATTCATGATACAAAAGTATTGCTTGAATGTAAAAGAGGAGAGAGAAGTTCCTTTCAGAATTTCGGCATAGTAACGGGTGTACATGGGAGGCATTTAATGAGAGAGAAAGGGGTCTACAATCATTCAAACATAAAGAGGGAAGTATTATGGAGGTGAAAAACCATAACCCAATATTCATATTTTAAATTAAAATGGAAAACCAACTTAAAGAAAATTGGACAAAAATGAGAAAAGAAGAAAAAACCCTTACTTGGAAGTGTGCTTCCAAAGGCTTGAGAGAGGCTTGAGAAAGGATTCTTGGGAGATTGGGGAATGTTGATAGGATTCTAGAGAGATTAGGGCAGAGGTTGTATGAACTCAAAAGGATTTTAGTTGGGAGGAAGTGGGATCTTGGGTGTGTTTATATAGGAAAGGTGAGGTAATTCTCTATTATTTAGGTTTGGGACCCCTTATATTAAATTAAATCCAACCCACAAACCATCCCAGGGTTTTTGCCCATGGTTTTTGGAAAAGGGAAGAAGAAAAAAATATTTTATAAGGCCAAAGGCCGAACTTATTAAAATAATAGGGTTGCTTATGTGGAGGCGAGTCACACTCCCATGGAAAACAATTTAGAAAGACAAGGTGTTTAATAAGTCTTGAGGGGTCCATTAATGCTTTGAAAAGTAAGTCAAGAAAACCAAAAATCACATTATTTTAATGTTAAAACATATATTGGCCGAACATAAAGCTTATATTATTTTATTACATCACTATTGGGTCATTATGATGTCATAAAACACATTATATATTTAAACGGTATTTAATTTTTACCCAAAAATTTGACTGTCTCAGAAAATTATGAAAAATTCACCGTTGGATAATTTCGACGTCGTGATTCCAGAAATATAATTTATTTTATCTAAATAATTTTCTAAATATGTTAATTTTAACTTTTAAAATAAAAACCGTCATTTATCGAAAATTCACGGGTTTGACAGAAATGGCTTTCAAAAATTAATAAAAATTATAATTTCATTTATAAAATTATATGATAATTTATATATATAATTAAAATAAATTAATAATAATAATTATATTTTATTAAAATATTATTTAATTAAAAAATCCCTTAAATTAATAAAATATATTTCTTAAATAAATAATTACTAAAAACACTATTTGTACATTAAAAAATGTTTACAATGTATCAATAATGACAAGAAGGTATATTCATTATTATATACAAAAAAATATACATGAACATATTACTAGAGATTTGTTACATAACCCCTTAAAACAACCGCATAAGACCTAAGGGTAAGGTGTGTGATGGTGATAGACTCTTGAGGTGGCTCAGATAACATCGCTCGAGTGGTAATCTCTGTCAACTTCCACATTTCCCATAGACGGTCCCATTTGAGCTTGACATGATAAAGCTCAGCTTGGGCTTGGTCAAGAGAAAATCCCAAAGACGCCATCACTTTTCCGAGCTCCGACAAATGGGCTTCGTATGGGGCAATTCTACTGGATGAGCCCATCGCTTCCTTTTTCTGAGTAAGTTGGATTTGTTAAAGCCCTATATTTATACTAATCATGTGATCACTTTTCAATGACTATAAAAGCAACAGTCACAATTCTTAACATAAAACCAAAGAAGTTGACATTTTATATAATCATTTTACTTAAAGAGACATTTAACTAGATCAAGAGGTATTTTCCATTTATGAAACTTTGGGTCGTTACATTAACGCTTCTGTGAGTTGAATTTCAAAAATCTTAAAGACAAGGTTAACCATAGTAAGTAAAATGTGTTTCAATAAGATGAAAATAATTTTTGGTGAATAGTAAGTTTTTGACTTTTATTTACCACGATTAAAAGTTAATAGGGTAATTAAGGGTAAAATTGATATTATAATTAACCTAACATATGTCATAATTCGGTTGGATAACTATAATTCGACCAAAAAAACTTTATAAATAAAATATGATCATTTAGGTTTACATGGATTAGATTAGGACATTTATTTTTATTTAATTTAAAGAAGAGTTAAAAGTGTTGAATTCTAGTTTTCATAAGTATTTTTTTTAATATATGTTTATACATAAGATAATTTCAACTATAAATATTCCTTAGAAAGATAAAAATATTTCCTTTAAAATGGTATTTTATTTATAATTTTTATACATTAAATTAGTAAATTTATTTTTGACACAATGATGATGCAGTAATTACCATGTTAATAAAAATTTAAATAATTGATATTATAAATACACATATAAATGTAATTTTATAATTTTGATGAATTGAACTAATTTTATAGGTTAATATGACCTGTTAGGGTTGATTCAGTTAATTGTTTTAGAAGTAATCATGCTGTTATTATTTTAACAAAAAGAAATACCTAATAGTGTAAAAAACGACGTAAAATAGTTTTAAAAATCTATATTATTGGTCGATATAAAATTCTTAAAAAAATAATTTTTGGCCAAAAGGCTTAAATAATATTATACATGTCATTAATGAACCACTTGAGGTTCCCTTATAAGTTTAGTGTATTTTTATTAACCATATAGTGTAAGAATACACGAAGACACGGTAAAAGTTAAACTATTTAACTAAGAATGAAATCTAAAATATAAGTTTAAAATGTTAACATAAAATTTCTTAAAACATATTGGTTGAGATTATTTCGACCCATAACCACTAAAGTCTATAAATAAATTCATTCGGAGCCATTATAAACCTAATATTATTGTATAATATATTAATTCGTTAATCTTTTCCTAAAGTGACCCCCACCCCTCTTATAAAAGGGAACTTTCCGTTCTATCAAAATCACACCTCAAAAACCATTTGGCTCCGCCAAACCCTGCCCAAATATCCTTAAAACACCACTCAATTTAACATTGATTCATTACTTTGATCATAAATCCCACTTAAGGATCTATTTTGATCAACTCAAAAGGAAACACCCGAAGAACTGGTAATAGTTCCACCACCCTCTTTCAAGTTATTTTCTTCTTACACATATCCTTTACTTTTTATTAAAATACCAAAATATTAAATCCAGTAAATTATACATACTCTGATGTTATTATAAATACTTAAAAACCAAATTCATTATTATATCCATCCTATGAATGATAATGTCACTACGCGTGGGTACATACAACATACCGTCTCCACATCGTGGTGTCATTTCTTATTCAACACTATGTTATTTGGATTGATATAATAGTGATTAATATGTATGTAAATAATGAATATAACATGATAATTTTTTTTTACAATTAATATACCATCTAATTCCACACCTTTTAATCATTAAGGAAATGATATCCTCACTCTTGTGTACGTACGGATTACCATCCCCATTACGCGATTTGATTCATTTATAGGTTCACCATTCAACGATGATTATAAAAATATATATTATTAATAAGTATGTAATATATCATATAATAATGGTACTAGAGGGATTTATATATATATATATCTCATTCACTTACTTCCGTTCAATATGATATGAAAACAGAAACATCGTTTATGCGTACGTACGACCTACCATCTCCATAAAAATTATTTTCCATTTAATATATCTATCTATTATAAATATTTATATTCTAAATATATATGATATATAAATAAATTTTATATTCTGGAAGTATTTATATCATGATCAAAATGATATGATCAAGAATAACATGTTAAAACACTACGATAAAGAAAGCGATTATTACTCAAAATGTTAATTTCACATGGGAATTGTTATTAAATGGGTAGGATAAAGTAATAAATGAATCATGTATAATATAATAAATATGAATATGGTTTTGGTATAATTTAATAACATACTATGGTCATTATAAAGGAGGTTAAGCGTACCCTTGACCAAAAAAAAGTTCAAGGTAAGGGTTAATTCTACAATATTTTCATTATCCGAGGTTGTTTTTACGTGAGTATCTACTGGGACCTCTTTATCATTCACATCTGTGTTTCATAAAAATATTTTCAAAATGAACATTTTAAGGTTTTATGGAAGGTACTCTTTAACTATATCATCATTTTAAATGGTTTAAATATTTATTCTTTTAAATCATTCTCATTAATGTCCATGTTTTCAAAATGAATTTTAAGGATTTATTTATATGGACATGAATGTTTTTAAAATTTTAATTCTTTTAAAAAGATTCAAAGTGGTATGATACACCTTGATTCAAAAATGTGTTTAAATGTATAATTTTATAAATTTTATGACTTTTAAATGTTTTCATGAAAAAGGAAAACTTCTCTCAAAGAGTTTTACAAATCATTTTCATCTATGTCAACATCCTTTGATAGATTTAAAACTTGTTTGAAGAAGATTTATTATGATACAAGTCTTCCTTATTGTATTGAAGGTTATGTGATATGTTTGACCATGGATGTGTTATTTTTATATCATTCATGGTTTATGGATAAAGTATTGACATTTAGTATGCTAGTTTTAATAGGAATTTTTATGTTACTTATAAACCTTTTAATATGAGTAATACATTGGACTTAGTAAGTGATGGGTGGAGCCCAATATAGCTCCTCGATGCATCGGTAGGTCTTATGCGACAAACAGGTGTCTTGGCATAAGGCCCTGGAAAAAATTTAATTTGTGGTGTTGGCACGAGTCCTTGACTATGTGGTTATGATGTCCAACATTATGCATTCCCTCATTATGAAATTAGTTATTACATGTGATTATTCAACTTGTAGAATATCCATGTCCATGTTAATATGGTAATGATTAATTTATTTTTTCCAAATTATCTTCAAGTTTATGTTTAAAAAGGATTCGATTTTTATTACACATCTTTCCTTAAAAATTTATAGCTTCTGCTAAATTATTTACCCTTACTGAGCATCTGAGCTCACCCCTTTCTTATCTTTTATTTTCCTAGGATCCCAAGAAGTGTTTTATGATTGGGATACAGTGTTAATCTAAGGGAACAAGGGTATTCTCAAAGGATTATTTATGATGTGTTGTATGTTAGAAAGTGTAATGTAACATTCATGTATGTAATCTATTTTCCAAGACTGTTAAACTGATCGGTCATTCCGGACATGATTCCTTGTAATCATGCCAATGTGTAAAAGTAATGCACCAACTCTTGGTAACGGGGGTGGGGCGTTACATTTATAGTGAGTAGGATAGGGTAGGATTGGTATTTTAGTATCTTCAATGCCTATCGGATAAAATTATGTGGTGAGAGGTGGTATTTATACATGAGGATGAGTGGTTTTAATTGAATAAATAATGATTATTTTAAAATTAAAGCCAACCACATTAGTGTGACATTAATTTTCATGACTTTATTTAATAATTAAGGTTATAAATGAAGGTTTTGGTCAATAAAAACATAAAAAACCATTATATGTTGTATTATTTAGCTATTTTAATATTTTATATTTTCACTTTAACCCTTGTCATTACATTACGTATACTATGGTTAATAAAGTTTTTACCTTGGTAAACATTTTATGTCAAAAAATGAAGTAGACCTTAAAACCTCATTTTTAATTGTTAATTCAAAATGTTAAAAAAATTCCAAATTAAATTCAAAGAATGGGTAAAATAAGATTTAAAATTAATCCCACAAATACAATAAAAAATCGTGTTTTTAAGTGAAAAGTTAAAATGTTTGAAATGTTTTTGTATCATATTTCATTGTGAAATTTATTCCAATGAAATAAATTGGTTTTTATTGATTTTTAATTAAAACTATTATATTTTAAAAATTATTTATTATATAATTTTACTATATATATAAATTATAAGAAAATTTAATATCAATTGAAATGCAGTATTTTTATATATTCATCAAAAGAATGAAACATATTAGAAAAATTAAAAAAAAAATCCTAAGATAATTTTTTGATTTTTATTTTTAAAAATCTAGTTTATTTTTTAAAAATAAAATTATAAATGAATAAAAATGTAGTTACAAAACCAGTGCACCATTAAATGGAAACAAACTACCTATTATAAAAATATAGTTTATTATGCTTAAAATAGGATTTTATTAGTATCTAATTTCTATTAAACATATTGGGTGAATTCAAAAACATTTTATTGATCATAAAACATATTAATTTCTTCAATTTAATTCACTTATAGTGGCTGATTTAATTTTTTAAGATAAATGCAATTATATGAATACAAATTTGTTTTCATAAAAACACATCCTTTATGTTAAATTTTTTATTATTTTTATTTATAATTATTTTATGACCAATGAATTAATTTTACAAACATATTGAAACTGTATTTTTATTTTTTTAGATAATCTCATTCATTCCCTCCATTCCAATGGCTAGGTCACCATTAAATAATAATATTTAATCATTTGTTTTATCTCACTATTCTGTGTAATTTATGTTATCGAAGAGATTAAAAATTTAAAAAGAGACAAAACATAAAATAGCATGATGTTTTAGTAAAATCCATTTACCTAGGGTGTGATTACTATTATTGATGGTTTTTTACATTTGGATGTTATTTCACCTTGGGCGATTCACTTGTTGTGTTAGGTTACTATTTTTTTGAGATTTTATTTATGTAGTGGTATAGAATGTGGTTTGAGAATACATTCATCATTTTAGATACTAAGGTATTATTGTGACATGAACAATTTTAGGCAAGCATATAAAGAAAGTTTTTAGTGAGTTGTTAAATGAAATAATTATATATCTTTGTGTAAATTAAATTTAAAAGGAACATAATTTGAAATTTATAAATACAAATGATGTTGAATATGGTAATTAAATTGGATAAATGTGTGTATAATGTGAAAAAGGAGTTATAAGAATGTATTACCCATTGTTATCCATGACCAAGATTGGGTATGGTTGAGGGTAGTGATAACACCATAATTTTGATTGTGGGGTGAGATATTGAGGATGAGATGTTATGGATTTTTGTGAATCCATCTTATATAAACACGTTAATTTTGTGTAATGTGTCTTAATATGTGTGTTTGTAATTTTAGAGATATGCCTTCATGATGAAACTTTTTGTTAGGATGGTATGAGGATGTGGATGAATATTTGACGCAAATAGTGGAACGAGTGTTTTTGATAGTTCTAGGTGAAGGGAAGAAGATTAGTTTCATGGGAACCTTTATTGTTTTATGCATTTTATAAAAAGAGACAACAGTATTTATGACATGACATTGAAGTTCTAGTTTCATCACCCTATGAGTTTCATCAGAGAGGGTGGACCTATGGTTGATGAATTCTTGACTGATTTTATCAAGATGATAAATGACCATATAAACAATCAAATTAATAAGAGGGTCAAAATGACTTCATATATGTTACGTGTTCAAGTGAATTGTTTTTCGGACCGCAAAAATCAGATCGAAAACTAGAGAATATGGAGTGGATGTACTCTTAAGAGAAGTTATTTGAGAACTTTTTCCCTATGATTCTCAGGTAGTAGTGGGTAGATTAATTTATGAGGATAACCAAGGGGAGTATATTTTTTATGGATTTCATTAGCCACTTTATGGAATTAAAACACATTGTTACAACATTTGTAGTGAATGAGGCTATTATAGTGAAATGATTTTATGGTTGGATTAAATGTCATATAAAATCCTATGTTAACATATGTTGGATGAAAAAGTTTTCAAAAGATGTGAATCATTCTCTCATTTCTAAGTGGAACCTAAAGGAGGCTTCTAGTGAGATGCTAGTGGTTTTTAGTATAAGACCTATAAGTAAACCATTCAAGGGTTAGATGTGTCACTATGAGAATATAAACTTGAGTAGTGGAAAGAAGAGTGGATTGGTGGAAGGATAATTTACAATTTACCTTACTAGAGTCCTCTACCACTAGTGCACTAGGCTGGGTCACTTATTTATATAGTCCACCCAGTCAGTAGTAGTGTTTTAAACTACGATAGAATGAGTAATATACAATTGTTATACAATAATCCACCAAAAGTGTGTAATTAAGTAGGGGATATGTATAATCATAGTGTTGGAAGGGGTATACAACTGCAAACCAGTTTGGCATTTGGATTTCCCTTGGACATTGCTGTTGAGGTAGTGGATGTGGTACTTCTTGGAAAGAGCGCCCATATCACTAGAGTGGTGTAGCATAGGGAGCTCAAACTACATCACAGGGAACAAAGGTAATAAATTCTCTTGTAGTTTTTCCTACACTTGTTGATAGTGGGGATACACCATTGATCGCTAAATATATTATTATTTTAGATTTAATTCTTTGTAGTGCCTTATTTGATAATGATGCCTATTGTGGTTTTATATCTGCAAAACATTTGAACAGGATAGTTCTAGAAGTGGATTTTTTAAGTTGGTTTATGATAATCGATACACCATTGGGAGTATAGTTGAGGGACATCTATTTGTACAAGGAGTGTTCTCTCAAGGTTGGGGAGTATCATTTCCACTAGGATCATTACGTACTAGACATGTAAGGCATTGACATTAATTTGGGTATAGGATAGTTGGTTTCTATGCTAAGAACTCATATATATTTCTTAATAGAGAGATACCTTCACATATCATAATGTTGAAAATTAAGTTCATTAGAGAGAGTGGGTTATCGAGGAAGTCCATGCAATGAAAATTCCTCAGTAACAGGGGGATCTCACCACCTAGGTTGTAACTTCATTGTATGATGAAGGGTGTGTGATACATTATTTATTTCCACAAATGTTTATAATATGTGGCTACTAAGGACATATTAGATATATAAACTATGGGAGATGTGGAATTTACAATTGAGCTCATGATGGGGGTTGATCTAGTTTCAATTCCTCATTATATAATGGAAACATATAATAATTAAATGATTAAGACTCAACTGTAAGATATTATCAATATGGTATTTATCCATCATTGTATATCGCCTTAGGGTTATACATTATTGTTTTCTATGAAGGATGATGAAACATTTCATTTATACAATAACATCCAAAAGTATAACTGGATAATAGTCAAGAATTGGTTTCCTTTTTCATGTATCAATAATCTTTTTGATCAGTTGATAGAATATTGTGTTTTCTCCAAGATTTAATTGGTATTAGGGTATTAGTTGTTTATATTTATAACTAATTATATACCATATAATTATTTCATATTTTGGTATCTCTTATTTTAATTCTTCATGATGTCTTTTGGGCTGATGAAGGCTCTAACAATATTTATTGACATGACGAAACGACTGTCCCAACCATACCTAGAGTAGTTTGTGGTTGTTTTTATGAAATATTTATGTACTAAAAGTCTTATCATGATAATTCCAAAAATCATGAAATCATCCAAGGTACACTGATAGATCATTATCTATACTCCAATATACTTATGTTTCAATTCATGATCAATTAGTTACATTTCAGTGGTCACATATTCTCAAAGAACGGTGTGTCAGTGGAGCTAGAGATAGTTCATGTGGTAGTTTATTGGGAGATATAGGGAATGTTTTTTATATTTGTAGCTTCTATGGATTAGTAGGTTATTATCATAGGTTCTTACAAGAATTCTCACCCAAGTTATAAACACTTTCAGGCTTATCCAAGAAAGGGATTTAAGCTTGAATGGTCTAGAGAATGTGAGAATTCCCTTATAGAGTTGATGAAGCAATTGAATAAGGCACCCATATAGATCATACTTGAGTTGAGTGAGGAGTATATATAGTTTTTTGATTCATTAGGAGTAGCAATTAGTATAATATTTATGTAGGGAGATCATGATGTGGCATATGGGTCATGTTAGTTGAGGCCACATGAACGGAACTACACCACTGCACATGACCTTGATTAATATGTAGTTTTTTAGGCCTTGATGTGTTGGAGGAATTATATTTTTGGACAAATTATTATTGTGTATAATGATCAAATTATATTATTGTATATATTTTTACAATGATATTTGAATATCTGATAATATATATTTGTTGAGTATATGTAATATTTTTATTTTTAGCTGGAATATAATACTAGGAGGGGAAATATTGCTTCTCGTGAATTGGGTAGGAAAACATAGACTCCTGAGGTTAAACAGTTTTTTTCTTAGTAGAAGTTTAACTTTCTATATGAGATGCATGTTGTGGTTTGGGAGGACCAGGAGCAGATAATCCTCATATTAGTATTGGTGGAATACATACTTTTGAACCAGATCAGGGGGATAAAGTAAGAGTATCAAGAGTGTTTTTCCTAAATGGAAAGACTTGAAGGTTGGGAGTCACCATATATTTTACTATAGATGAGGCTAAAATCATATATTTGTATTTTTGTGTAGTGGATTCTATGTTTATGTGATAATAGTTGATGCTTCAATTTCCTGCCTAGAAGTGGGTTATGTGTCTCATTTGGACCAAAATGTACCATATTCTATGATGTCAGTATTGGAGGTCAGGTATGAAAAAGGGTATTTTAGGGTTTCATACATAAAACTACACCTTTCAATAGTTGAAGACTGAGAATCAATAATCGGGTGGGTTACTAAAACATTTACCCATTATGGAAATAAAGTGGAATGTTGTTACTGTGGTTTTTGTGGTAGGTCATATGAGGATTCCTTATAGAAATGATGACATTTAGGTGATTGTGTATTAATTGACTAAAGTATCACATTTAATTAATGCATATGATACCTTCTTAGAGGATCAAATAAATTATTTTTACAACTAGTAGATATCATATATGCATGAGATACTTTAGATTATAGTTTCAGACCATGAATCATATACCACATCATGCTTATAGAAAGGATTACAAAAAAGTTCTTGGTAAATAGGTCTTTTTGATTATATCCTTCCACACATAGATTGAAGGACAGTTGGAGCATACTATACATCTTTTGGAGGATATGATTTGGGCATGGGTGCTAGACTTTTTTGGTTCTTGGTAAAAGCACCTAGCATATTTGTATTTCACCTATAACAATTGTTGTTAAGTAAGTATTCAGATATAAATTTATGAGGAACTTTATAGTCTGCCATATAGATCCCCTCTATACTAGACATAGGAATGCGATTTAGAGTTGTTGGGACGAAGTCTTGTATAGTTAACATTAGAGTTGGTACATATCATGTGGAAATTTATGGATACAGATTAGAGTATAAGAATTAGTATGTTGATAGAAAATGATGAACCCTTTTTTTATAGTGGGAGATCATGTGTTCTTTCTGGATACCCCAAGATTGGGTCACTAAAGGATTCAGATATTGGTAAGGTTAGAACCTTGTATATTTGGACCTATTATGATTTGGGAGAGAATCATGTTGGTGCCATACCAAATGGTTATTCCATCGAGTTATAGTGTTATACGTGATGTTTATCATGTGTCACAACTTCAATGGTAACACCTTAACTCTTCTTATGTGATTGATATTGATTATGTTTATCTTGAGATAGATACGTCCTTTGAGGAGCATTAGATTCGTGTCATTGATCACTATGAGAATGTTTTTTGGGGAATGATCGTGCTCATAGATTGAGTATTAAGGAAACATGGACTTGTTTTTGAGGAAAAATGGGATAAAGAATACGATATCCTATATTAGTGGCCTGATCTTTTTACCTCATAATCATAGAGATTCTTGGAAGTAAGGCTCAAGATAAACTGTTTTATGGTGGGGAGATTGTTAGATCTATAAATTTTTTGCAGACTTATTGTGCTCATTTATAGGTCCAATTTTATCCTTATTTTGTTATATAGTGGATGTTTTTTACTTTGGGTATTTTTCATGATAAATTGGAGAGTTTTTGAGAATTTTAGAGGGGTTTTGGATAGTGCACGGTTGGCACACAATTTTCCGAAATAGTGAACCACTGAAAAAATAGTGAAAACATTGGTAGAGGGGATTTTCAGGGTTGGTGCATGGGTTTTCAAACTATAGTACCCTAAATAGAAAATGTGTTTCCCATTAGAATAAACCCATGGTTAACGTGTGTGGTTTGGAAAACCATTCACCCCTAGGAAAAAAATCGTGCATGTGAAATTTATATCCCTAAAATTATTTTATAATTTTCTGAAACCCTCGGTATTAACCCTGAGTTGACCCCACATATAACTAAACTCATTCATATGTATTTTTAAGCTCCTGGAAGTATTCAATGTCTCCTTTAACCCTAATTCATGGAAAATAAATGATCAATTCAAAGGATCTTCACACCTTTGCTAAGGGTATTCTTCCTCAGTTGATTTTCTTTATACCTCTCGTATTTATCTCATATTTTGGATGGATGATTTATACATCAATTATGGTTTAGATATATTTTTTATTAGATGTTAAACCATTGTTTCTTTTTCTTAGGTTTTTGTCCTATATCTTCTACATCATTTTGTTCTTAATTGATATACTTCAATTTGTGTATTTTTTTATTAGAATAATTACCATCAATGATGTTATGGTTGGTGGTCTAAATGTAAATTCACATATTCAAGATTATTATTGAATCTCTGGAGTTGTTAAATTATAATTTCCATGTTTTGAAATTAAATATTTAATTGGATTAATTAATTGGATCATGAAACTGATGAAATAAAATGATTTATGAAGTTAGTTGAATGTTTAATTGTGAAATTGGTTGCTTAATTTGATAATGAGTTGGTTTATAATTAGAATTATGGCATGGTTGGATTAACCATAAAGGGTTAATGGTTTAAATGATTAATAGACGATTAATGGTTTAATATTGAAATGATCATATTATTCCATGTGATTAATGTTAAGAACCATGTTTGTTATGATAAGTTCAAACAATGCACCATTTTTGGAATAATTGATAGGAAGTTTAAATATGATCAACATTGATAAATATGATATATGTGATATATGTGTGATTTATTGATAAATGTAGAATGGGATAGGGAATAATTATTTAAACACCCATGGGGTGGTAGATATGATGTTCGAGGCCCAAATGAATGAATGAGAATATTATTTTATGGGATAGAGACTGAATCTCCAAATAACATGAGGTGTAAGATAGATACTGATGCTCAAAACACCCATGGGGTTCTTGATGATACTTTCTTGGCCCATAAAAACGGAATTGGACTATGGTTCAAATTACCCATGATTTTGAATGTGAAATGAATTCATTATTGATAACTCATGGTGTAATGTAATGTGATATCTTTTAGGGATTGCTCAGACTTCGACACAGGCCAAAGCACGTATTTTGGGTTTAAAGTTCATAATTATCGCATGTGATTATGTGGTTAAATAAAGAGTAATAAATTTTTTTCAATGGTATACATTTTTTATTTACATTATTCTTTATACAACTAAATCCACTTCTATAGAGTGGGAATTGTTTTAGACGTCATTGGTGGTGGAATACCGAGTTATACCCTCACCCTAATAATGATTCATGATTAGAACTGGAATATACTTTTTATTTCTAGGAATTTATAAGGTAAAGAGTCCTATGCTATATATATGGGTTGAGATGAAGCATGGATGAGGGAACTATACAAGATTTTGGGAACCTACTTGGTATTGTCAGTGTTTCATGATTTTGGTTTCTGCATATTAACACCTGACACATATATGGAATGACATATCTACTATATAGTTTGGATATTATTTTCCTATTTTGGTTTATTATCTGATACTGGTCTTTATTGATTATGGTATCACTATATTTACTATTTTTTATTTTGGATATTATTTTTTTCATTTCCGTTGTTGCGTTACTTTGATGAAGATGGTATATTTTCCCAATGTTCTGTATTAGTCCCTCACTACTAATTAGTATCCATTGGTATACACGGATTAATTCTTGACCTCATGTATCAAAATAAATCGGGGCACCTATATGTGGTACCAGTGATTGTTCATAACATATGTACTATAATTATACGATTCTACCTTCTTCAAGACTTCATATCTCATGCTATAATTAGATGGGAGAGTGGGGAAGATGGAGTAGTCATCCATCCTTTTATTTTCCTAACATTATATTTTAAAATAACTCATAATATCCACAACATGTTCCCATAATTATTGTTATCCATCTCAACTAGGGTGATTATAGAGATCATAATGAAAAAAGTATATTTATAGCCACATACAATAAAAAACTAGTAGTTTCACCCAAATATAACTACTATAACCTAATGAAATAAAAAATCTACCTTCTCCATTCACCTATAATTCCACAAAATATGATACCACAAATAATCCTACATTTAATATAAAATAGACAACATAAAAATTCATAAAAGATAAGTTAATCATAATATTATTCATATTCCTAATTTATAATTCCACAATAAATCAATGCTCATTAATCCATTCAGCACTATATTTTATGACATACCACTTCAAGAAACCATATACCTTAACCTCAACCATTAACCTTTTCCATTTCATTATTACTAGTATCAAATTATTCTACCCCCGAGAAAGAATAGATTGGTCCCATAAAAAGCATTCATTCCATCACACCAAGAAAAAGACTACATTCTTCCTTCCATCCTTGGAAATGATACAACAACCTCACTATATAAACCACATATAAAACATCACCCATAAGTAGAGAAACATGAGAAAATAGGAAACAATGTATCCCATACTAACCAATTCGACTCCACCACCCAATGTATACCTACTAATGCATTCCTACTTCTCCACACATGCTAACTAATGCCACCTCCATACCGCATGCATACCAACATACAGATACAAACCCATCTATAGAAATAAACCTATATAATCCCCCAAATTAACTATATAATCCAAATTATTTTAATATTCCATTAAAAAGACAAAATAATAGATTTCAGTAGATAAATTTTTCTATTATTTATTATACAGAACCATATTTTATGCCAATTACCCTTTTCCACGTAATAAGTACATTATCATCATTATTTTTATAACAATTAACAATGTTGGTAAAAAAAGAACAACATTGATAGTAATGTCTCGCCATCATCAAGTGTTTCCCATAATATGAGAAAAAATAATCATACGTAGATGTAATATAATGAATGTAGTTAAAAATATAGAGTTTTTTTAAAATAAATTTCTATTAGGACAGGTTTACTAAATTTGTAATGTTAATTCTTAATATTCACCCATGGAAAAAATTAATGAAATCCTCATGATGAAAAAATTATATAATATAATTTTCAATCCCTTACCTTATCCCAATCCTAAAAATCTACTATGTAATTGGAAGATATGATGATTTGACAATAATTGTACAAGGGATTCCTAAATAAACATAAACCATAATAATTTCACTTCAAAATAACAAACATATCATCACTAAAATTGGTTTAGCATGGATACATATAATCCAAATGAGAGGAATGAAAAGATACCATGATTGAAAGAAGGCTAACTCATCTTGGATCACTAATAATTAATCTCCTGAAGCTGGTGATAAAAGATAAGTAACTTGGGATGAGATGACTCCCAAAATTTCACTTAGTCCACCTAAAATTCATGGAAAATATAGTTGAATTAATGGAATTTTGGGTATCCTTCTAATATATAACAATTATATAAAGTCTAAAGTTCACAACATAACTCCCTAAGCATGACTGAATACACAAGTTTTTTCATAACAAATATAACACATCCAACTATGATATACCGTAATGGTTTTTAGACAAACTAGCCCTTAATTATTATGCTATAATTGGACTCTATATTAAATAAATATTGGTAATGTATGGACTCAGAAACCATCTCAATTCTATATATTTTGGGATCATAGTCCCTTATGTGGAATTAATGGAATTCAATAGTATTGGGACACCCAAATTGGATGAAACCATATATTGAGCTTTATACAGTCTATGCGATTGTCATATAGACTAAAATATAATTCCCAACCTATTTTTCATCACAAATGACCCCTAGACTAAATCCATTATGTTTATAACGAGTCACACCATAAGGGTAATTGAAATTAAAAGGCCACTAAATCCAACCTCCCAAATCGCTACACAACATCTATTAGAACAAAAACATATCCCCATCATAAAAGTAAACTATCATGGTGTGGAATATTTATCCTTATTATCATCTTGTCTAAAAAATTAAATTTCAAATTAGACAAGCCCATTCCATTTATTAACCTTCTCCCAACACTCCAACATCAAAAAAAGCAACGTAATGAGTATGGAATGATAAGAAAAATATATTTAATAGCTGTAAAATTATTGTTGTCCTCATTAGTGAAAACGAAAATCGGTTGAGAAAACATATAAAGTAGAAAATACGATCTCTCTCAGAGTTACCTATATAATGACATGACACCACCTACTAAAGTGTGAAAATAATAAAAAACTCAAGAAAAAATAATAAGAAATAAATTGCTTCAATACAATGAAATATCATTAATCTCATAAAAAATAAAATAATCAACTCAAAATAGTTATAGATATTGAGAAATATTCTTTAACTTATCATACCATGTACTCTCATTCACACCACCATACATATATAAAACGCAAAATATAGGAATACCACAGCCAATTTTTTTTCTCAATGATCGTAGATCTAAACTGTCCATTCTATGAAAATATTATTATCTTTGACATCCAAGCCCCCTAAATCAATGGTATGATAATAAATATTATGATACTTTTAGAGATGTGATACATGGATAACACCATGGATCTTTGTCAACTATGAAAGTAATAAAAAATTGATACATCACCTCTCTAATTCACTAAAAAATCAGGAAGGGATCATAAAATTATAGAGATTTATTACTCCTCTTTCCAGTACTCTAATACCCATATTTAGCTAAAATACTCAACAACACATAGTCACCATCCTCAAATTCAAGATATCTCGTCCACCAATCCATAATAGACTTTAGGAAATATAATTTGACCTATATTAAATCTCCAAAAATTTAAATATGAACTATCATGATTTGCATCAAATCTAGCCCAACTACTACCAAATCCCCAAAATTGGTCCATCACAATGGATTATTATAGGGGCCCTTATACAACACCTCAAACAGGGAAATGATAGTGGGGGAGTGAAACTTATTTTTTATAATACAAAATAACTAAAGGAAAATGACTCTATTAATTTCCCAAAAAAAAGCAAATTTCAGGCCTAAAACATATCCTAAAATGTTTGGATAGTCTACACAATCTTCCCATCCATATAATTATAAAAGGAAGTGATAAGTCACCACCAGGAGGAAAAATACAACTTTAATCCTCTTTAGATTCACAAGGCAAGACAAGGATTATAATAAAAAATGATAGTACATGGTACCCTATAAAGATTTTTTTTTCATCTACATACCTCCTAACCAAATGTCTATAAAACCTATATCTGTAATCACTAATAAATATGATGAAACTATAAAATAGTCTATGATCACCCAAATAACATCATATCTCCCTTGGTCTCATAGAATGTTAGCATTAAAATCTATCATGATGTTCTCCAATTTCTACTTGGGGATATACAATGTCTATGAATAAACACCCGAAAAAATAATTCCTTACCTTCACTCATTGATAGACTACGCAATGTTATGTGAAAAATACCACTAACTGATTCATCCTGAGGAACGAAAGATGACCCCTTATGTAATTATATGTATTTGATTAATTATTATTCACTACCACTACTGATTTGTTAAAATCAATTACAAATCCCTCACACACTACAAATATTATGAAAAACATTCCTTAAAATATCATCTGATTCAAATCATCATCCAAACCACTCTTTGAAGAATTATCAGGGATGTCACCAATCTATATCACCTTTGGCTTTGAGTCTATCCACTGAGGCCCCACCCTTTGTATAAAAAAAATTCCCATAATATAAAACATGAAAACTCAACCAAAAATATCTGATACATTAATATCTAATGTTATAGGGTCCTTGATCCCTCTCTAAACATCATCAGATCCCCAAATGATATCTCTTTTCAATATTATACCCAACACTTCAAAAAATAAAATTTCATTTCCTAATGTATAATAGACCTCAATTTTCTAGTCCTAGAGGAACTAAATCCACCTTTAATAACGAATATTTAGATTCAACTATGAGAATACATATATCAATATGTTGAGATATGAAAAATAAGTGCTTGTAGATAAATTAATATCACAATAACATCCATGAAAAAACACCACAACTGACTCAAGATCATGAGTCTCATTGGTATGATCAAGGATTTTTACCTATATAGACCCATATGATATCAATACCTTCTATTTAATCAAAAATTTATAAGATCTAGGATGAAATAAATATAAAATTACCCCAAAAATAAACTCCTACTCTAGAAGAAGAATCATGTGAGCACTGATAAACTTCCCCTTCAGGTAGTAGAATATCACCCAACATTGATCACTCTATAAAAAGGAATAAATTTTTCTATTTAGGGATATTATTTGGGTTATAACCCAAAAACAATTACAGGGATACCTCTAATAGTGGCTAAAAGTACCGAGAAAACAATTGATCTAAAAAACATTCTTTTGTGCCTACAATGAAACAACTTCCTTAGTCATTAATGAATGCAGTACCAAATATTGTTGATACCCCACTCGTCCATGGAAGTTCATCTCAAACATCTAAATGTTTTACTTGGTCATATTTTAATATAGATGATGGTGTCAATTTTTTTTTTGTAAAATTGACTTAGGATGATATTCATGGTCCTACAAAGACATTGACTATACACGTATTTCATTGATGAACATGACCACAAACAAAACCAATAACTCATAGAACCTGATGTTATGGAGCCCCATGAATTTATTTTGGGAGTTAATGAAATAGAACCAACTATATACCTGAAACTGGTTGAATAAATTATCACTCATTATAATTTATTAACAACACATTAATATCACATAATTAAACCACTAGTTGCATATACACAACCATATACCACCATACTACTTCATGGAGAATAAAAAAAGATCTGCCAATAAAGACACGATATTCTTGATAAAACTATTCTATATCTGTTCAGGAATCTCAAACCTTATCTCTCAAAAAGTAGTGTTTTCTATATGATAATGATCCATCACTGTCTATATAGAAACCAATGTATCCCAAACTCAATATCATAATGATCAGATAAACCCAAAACTAAATTTAAAGAAAAAAATATGAATTCCAAATTGAAACAAGGAAAATCGAACACATATACATTTATTATGTCTAAAGACTATGATACTAGTGGACACAACATTAAATCTAAATCACAATGACACATCTAATAGTCTCTATCATCAACTAGCACGACATGATGGTATTACTTATTTCAAAACACTGATTTATTTAGATTAAATCTAACTATATCACACACATAATGTAAATAGTTAATGTCAAGGATAATATCTTATGAATGTATTTGAAGAAGAAAGAGCTCCCCAGATTACTGATGTTTCCTCGTCATCAGCTCACAACCTCATAACACATGAAGAATAATCATCCAACCTCCAAAATGTATTGTCAACACTAGGGTTACTAAAATACTCTCAAACACGAGTTCCATGGATCAAAAAAGTGGGTGCAATAAAAGAGTGTGATCCTCTAGAATCAAATGGTATAAACCATTATAGATGGTAGTAATAATTTCACTAATATTTTCATCTATAATATTGGAAAATCAATGGCATGAATATGTCTATATAAATCTATCCTTCCTCCCTATAGATGACCACCTACATGAATATTTTCTTCTATATATCCATGATGGGGGAATCTTGTTTATGTTGATAAAACCTCTAAGGTAATTTATAGTGAAAAATTAATTCAAACTAACCACCTAACCCTCACTAATGCCTATTTTTGTTCAATAACTATTAAAAAAATGGTGAAATTTCCCATCTGTAAAGCAAACTATACCAAAGCTCATGGAAAGAGCACAAGAACTGGTGACCCTTGACAAATTTGAATGAAATCACTATGGAAGATGCACTACTGGAATAAAAATTGATAGTATGAACACCTATAAACCTACACCAATAGCACTACTCATTGAGGATCTCGTATGGATCCCCATTCAATATGACTGTGAAAGAGAATACATCATCTTAGTCTTCACATCTATCTTCTATAGCTAAAAAAGATCATGAAATATAAATGGTGTGACTAAATATCAACTAAATATCTATAGAGCCTCATATGAATATTGAGATATCCACTACTTATAAATGACTAAAGAATGGTAAAAGCAAAGGGGGTCCTTAAAATTGATCAAGAGCTCCCAAAAACTAAGTCTCCAATTCTAAGGTGGGAGAAGTTCATGAATCTTCATTATCCTCATCATTGTAGATGGAACATAAATATTAAATTTACTATATAAATCATCCCAAGAGACATCTTCCTCCTTTATCAAGCTATGATAAAAGATCCACTATGGATGAGTTACTCCTAACATCTAACTGAAAATAATAATAACATGATTTTTAGAATTAAATCAGATTAGGTTGAAATTAATATAATGATCCTCTAGCTATCACTATATATCTTGATCAATTATATTACCCTTGTTCATTTTCGTAAACCAATTCTAAAACCCTGAAAATATATTCCTTTGTATATTATCTTCCTTCACGAGGAAAAACCTCAAATAGTCAACTTGGTCTGCTAGATGAACCTCACAAACATGAAACATTTGTGGGAAGAAACCAATAGACCTGTTTATGAACAATGAAAAAAATCATAATCCCATCATTTTGGAATTTATTTTATCAAAATTAATTTATTTAGATACACATAATTTCCCACAAAATGATCCCATTTCAAAAAAAAGGAAAAACAATAATAATGTGTATACACCTTCTAGGTATCTACCCCAAAGTGGAGCCACTTATCTTATTATTTTTAGAGAGGATATGTTACATTCATTAGATTATAGTGGACCATACAATATTGTGTCATTATTAGCGTCTATTGAGACCTATAATTAGGCATTAGACAATTTTTTATCTAATATTCAAGATGTATCAAGACTATGAAGAAACAATGACATGGTTTTCATGAAGGACATTAAAATGGTTTGGAATGGGATTAATCTTATAAATGAATAAATTTTTTTACCTATTATTGGGTTTGTTTACTTAGATTTTTTTTCAAAGTATTTATTGATTACCAATTAAAAACATTGGCCAGCCAGGCTAACTAGCCATCCAACTCAACCGGGTGCACATATATAAGCTACATCAACATGCCCTGAGATCAATTTAGCCAAAAATCATTGCAGTTGGGTGAGTTCTTGAGTGTAACATCTGTAGTGGGTGTGCATGGAGTTTACAAGTTTTCCTATGTGGGATATACAATGGGAGGGAATGATAGGTGGGGGTGTGGGTGTGTGTGTTGCTATTGTCGACCTTCTAATGGATAAAATATTGTTTGACATGTTTGTACTTGTTAAATGTATCCAAAAAACCTAGTAAATCAGTGTGGGATGTATTTTGATTGTGTAGATGTCCATCATTTAATATTATATGGACATGACCACAAATTCTCGATCAATTCAATATTATCTATTCGATGATACCCCTTGTCATATTTCACATCCCAATCACCAACCACATTTTCCATCCCCTATATCTATGTCATGTTCTATTCCAAGAATCCTTAGATAGTGTGTGTGAAATCCAAAGACAAACAAACCTCACCTCAAGTGATCTTCAGTCTTCATCGATCATTGATCCAAGGGAGTAGGGACTTAATCAATATCTCTATGGGATGAATTAAACTCCATTTTCATATATAAAATTCTTCAGGTAATCTAGTCATTTATTAAATATGGTCATGAGGTACAATCACATGAATTCACTCAGGAGAATTTCAAGTTGTTATCACAAGATGAACCAAAGGTCATGTGACCAAAAATGAAAGTCAAGCAAGCCGTGAGGACATCATGATGTTCACATAAATAATAATGTATCCCATCATCACAAGATACTTCTATCATCTAAAATTTCATAAAAACATGGATGAAGAGTGATCATGTAATATCATAATGCTATCTCTTAAAGGTAGTCTGATCCTAAAAATATACTAAAGCTATCATACCATTCCAAAAACAATTTTCCAAAAATCCATCACGTGAATAATTAGTGATCATGAGATTACCCAAAAATGATCATTCCATGCCTTGTTAGATTTCATGAATTCCATCATGTAAATTGGTCTTGCGATCAAGTCCTGTTGATCAAGAAAATTCCTCATATGACCATGTGATATTGATCATGAAAATCCCATTCCACCTCAAACTAGTGCACACAATATTCCCACTAGGAAAAGCATCACCAACATCCTCTAACCTCTAAATATAAAAAATGGTCCTCCACTTAAAAAAATACTCATGTGAGGGGTAGATAAAGGTGATATTATAGATAGAAAAGAATATAAGTAAATTATAGGAGGATAAGAGAGCTTCCACATTCCATATTATTTTTCCATGTAACCATAAGACTCCCCTCACAAGATCCCTACACATGATTCTATCATGATAATATATCACATAATCAGTTTATGATGATGTGGTGAAATGAAAAAAATAACATCATGAAAAAGCCATGATCTAATAGTTCCTTATCTTTGACACGTAGTGAAATCCCTTAGACATGTGGGAAACCCGTGTTTATTTCCTCAAACATACACCCTTATCATAAGAACTCACATTTGAATATAGCATTTCCATGCAATGAAAACACCCATGTACATTCACTCCTCCATAAAAACCCTATGGTCTAAAAAATGATATAAACTAAAACCATGCCCCCAATGTTCTATTAAATAATTTTCTTTAAATGTGGATCCAATATGAATCCATTTAACATGTTCAAAGAACCCCACGTAAGTCCGCATTTGAGGTCATGCAAATCACATGAAAATTTGAGCCTCATGTGATGCAATCATGCAGGATTTACTTAACATGTATGTGGTCTTGGAATTCATGTAAACCCCAAGAAAGGCTCTATTCTCCAAAAAAACCACTGTATGTGTACCCTCAACATGAACCCTCAGTCATGAACTCCTATTGACATGCACATCATTACCCATACATCCAAGACATGATCCATTTGGACATGGAACTTCAATACTTGAATATGTGTGTGATCCTAGAAATGTTTTTGATACACCAATGTGTGAATATCTTAATATAATGTGGTCACATGACTCCTCACTTATCTTTATATTCCCACATGTAGCCATGGAAAAATATGTTTGATCATGCGACATGCCTTCGACAATATAGTATGACCATGAAAATATTTCCATAAAAATTTAGTTTGATCATCTAAAGACAACTCAAAAAAGTCATTTTGATCCTGAGAAAGGCTCTAGAAAAGTCATATATATAATGAATATTCTTATTCAATCATGTAAAACGTGATGGACATGTTACATTTGATCATAAAAATTACCTTGAGCATGTTTTGAAGACACCGTTAGATGCTTCTTCCAAGTCATACTCACCCCAAAAACATGTCAGGATGAAAATCAAGATGTTTCAGGAAGAATATGAAGATATGTTTGAAAAAATATTAGGACATTCTAAGAAGACAATCAGCACATGTAGAGTAGACACTATTAATGTATCATGAAAACACCTGTGAACATGTCAAATTTATCCAACATTCACATTTGGATGTACACTTGTAAATCTTCTTCCATGAACCTCCAGCTGAGTACCCCAATTCACATGGGGATTGTCCCTAATGTGCGAGGGTTACATAATTATGTGACCATATTTGTGTGATCCCATCATACATTCCCTTTTTGTCATAAAAAACATATTACCAAGATCTTCTATAGTCACAATCTCTCTATATCTTTCAAATGATAGATCATGAATATGAAACCAGGGCATCCACCTGGGTTTAGGTATCTAGATTTCCAGAAAATTAGGGATAACGATAATATCTAAACATGTAATCGCCCATTCCGAACCATTAGTGAGTTATAAATAAATTGAACTATAAGAAATCTGATTCTTGTCCCAATATGTTACAAAATATTCCTTCATAAATCCCAATCCCCAATGGGTAACCACCCTGAAGTATATCCATCCATATACTAGATATTCTTGAATCATGGGATAGAATTATAAAATAAGTCTACAATACCTCCTCATCCATCAGTGAATTAGATGTGGGATCATAAACAAGAAAATATTTAAGTGTAAGCACCGACCATGTCCTCATGTACATCAAACCCATCAATTGGTTAGGAATCAACTGAAATACAATCCCTATGGTTCCTTATATAAACAGGATCTGTAATACACCTTACTAAAGGACAAGATTAATACCACAATCTCTACAAGATTTTGAGATTCACCTATCTGAGGAGAACTTAAATGTATATTCCCTATTAAAATTTAATTTAATGTGATGGGTCTAATCTTATATTATCTCTTGTTTCTCACACTGTGTGTGACACATGTGAAATTAAGGATTAGAGATGATTATAAAAACAAATTAATGAGGATACACATAGTTTTTAAGCATTTTTTGAATGCAATTCTAATTATATATCATCTTCACTAAATGTTTAGTATTATTGGTGTTGATATTCAAGGAATCCTTACAAGAATAAGTCTGAATAAAGGAATCATTTGTCACATATTTGATGACACATAATATTATAACATGAACTACGTGGATTATAATTCCTATATTAATAGAATACTTAGGATGCATACACGAGGCCTGAGCCCAATATTTACTTCCTTACTACATGATATTTAACCAAATGGGATAGTATTTTCATATCCAATTAAACTATGTCACAAAAACTATGTGGGTTTAATGTCTTGTTTTCACAATAATTATATGATTCCTTGTAGATAATTAGTCAAATATCAAAGACATTAACCCTATCATTGGATAATGATAAACCCCAGAGTTCCTAAATAAAGATACAAACTGTATGATTATAAATGAAGAAGAGAATAATAGTGAATATGTGAGGGATATTATTTTCCACGTCAACACATCTCTATGATCAATCCATTGGAACATTTATAAGTAGTCTTATATCTAGGATTGCGATGGATTTCATCAACATATCTTAAAATTAATATGAGTATCTCTAAATAGAAAATAATTCCCCAAAAAATTGAAAAAATGATCCCAAAATCCCATCCACTCAACAAATGTGAGTTTCTAAGTGTTTTTTGGTTTTGAAACACCAATTGATTTCCTTCTATTGGAATGAAAGTCAATATATTGTCCTGGATGTGGGTACCCTTGGGTTTTTCTATGGATTCACCATAAATACTTCATTGATTGTGAAACTATAATTCTACCCACACAATCAAATAAAAGACATGAATATCAAAATGAAGAATTAGTGAAACTGAAATGAAAATTTTTAACATTGTTATCCATTTCATGGGATTAATATGTATAGAATACCTAGTTCTCAACAGGATTATTTGTACCACAAGGTTTTGGAAAAAAAATGGTGATGTTAATGTGAAATTATTTAACTTTAGTGAACCTTTAATAAAATAAGGGAGCACCTCTTCATCCATTAACAATGAATGTAATTTATCAACAATGTACTCTTATATATGGTATTACACTAATAAGGTGTGTTTTTATTCTTACGGGATTCATTATAATCATTATAATTAAAATTGAATTGTTGAATGTACAAATAGATTCTAAGACTCATGGAAAAGATGGTAATGCTTGTAAAATAACTTGAGATGTTGTAAACAACTAGCTGACACACTGATCACGAACATCGTCTTCCATGGAAGGTTTATCCACAGGGTCCCAATGTACATTATCACTAGTGAAATGCCTACAAAGACAGTTGGTGAATGTCTTGGTCTAAGAGAACCACATCAATGGATCCATATATACATTACAACCACCTCATGAAATAATATAGGGTATTAATCACCATCAGACATCATTCCCATAGAAGGTTTTAGTAGAGTAATTTGACCATATTGCTACATTCATCCTCTTTGGGAGCTTATCATTAGAGTGAAACAACACTTAATTTATCTACCTAAGGGAGGTGGATGAGGATGATCACAATTTCAACTCAAAAACTCATGATCTTCCAAGGAGGGATCATATCCATTTTAGTCATCATCGTTGACATATATCATAATTCCATACGGATATGTAAAGGGATGTTTTACAACTCAAACCATCCAGATGGGGTGATCCAACAGGTGATCCCTCTTGGGGTATCGAAATAATGCAACACAAAAACCAGATTAGATCCATATTACTGTTAATGTGTCTGAGACCCATTAGTGCATCATTATAGTGGATCAAAATCAATCCCATATCATCATTATACAAAAAACTATTCCTTCATAAAAATAATATATGGTGAACGTGGAATCTTAGAGATAGCCTCATACCATAGGGATGTGGGAATTCATATAATATTTTCCCATGGATCTTATATAATATGGGAAATGACCAATAAAATGTAACAACATGTGCCAAACCACCAAACCGTATAGTAGGGGTTGACCTAACAAATGATACAACTTGTATCACCCTACCCAACGTTATATTATGAACCAATCTATAAAATGAGATACTTCAATGATGAGTAGAATCAACCCACTTATGTTTAAATTAATATGATATCAACCAAAGATGATGAAATTCCATTGAATCTGTATGAGTAAACTCTAAAAGAATATAATTATAACATTCATTTTCTATACAAGTCACATCAGGTTAGCCTACATTTTTCCTCCAAGACATGAAAATAAGGGTTTATTGGTATCTTTGATGCACCTATATAAGGTATTATTCACCGTGTTAGTGTTATAAAGTGTGATGTAAATGGTTCATATTGATAGTGGAAACAACATATTTGTTCTCTATGATCCACATTGAGACTCTTTTCATCATCCACTTACCCAACAATTGATAGAGGAAATAATGTTTTCATGGTTCCTTCTAGTAAGCCCCATAAAGATGATATAGAAATCTCTATGGATGAATATATCACTAATATACAATGATATAAAAATGATCTTTGGGAAAACATTGTTGAAATACGCATAGGCACTATTCCTTAGAATGAATTCTGATTACCTTCCTATAGAGGTTAGTCTTGCAGTGATGTTCTCCATCCAGTAGTGTTTTAAAAATGTTTAAATTTTTCATCCCCTAGTAATGTGAAATATTGAAATTATTCCACCTCACATAATCTTTAAAGTATGGGGTCATTTTCATATATTCATGACCCGCATTCTATAGGGATGGGTGAATATCTATATTTTCAAACCCTCACTGGGGTTACTTTGGGAAAAATATGACATCAAATTTTTTTACAAAACATGTAGAAGAGTCAAGAACCTTTAATCAATGGTGTGTTCCTACATCATCTAAGGCCACTAATTCTCAAACACATTTCCCCAAACCAATAAGGATTGGAGATCCATATCTCGAACTCCAAACTCAGACATGTTCTATTTATAGAAGGGTATAAGTAGCACCAAAGAGAAGAGTAATTGGTTCCCATCCTTTTATTACAGATATAACTAAGTATTTTATTACTTTAAAACATGTACACTTATAAATTAAATATGCATAGATAATGGATTGATTGAACTCAAGATAATGAGTAAGAATAGTAGTGAATGTTTTATAGGACATAATAATAATTTCTCATACCACTGGTATATCAGGCTCAAATTTGGAAGTCTCATTTTCATTATTGATTGATTTTAGAAGTAGGTAAATTAAAGCCTGATAGATTTAGAGGATACCAAAACTCATGAAATATGTATAAGAGTCACCCACACTCCATCATAAAATTCACCCTCTTGATAGGTTAAAACATGATATAACCTATTCACCATATGTAAAATTGAACAATACATCCTGTCATATGAGATTAAATAGTATGATATATCCTAGTTGTATGACATTAAGCAGCACCATATATCATAGTCACATTATGGAAAACTACATGATATGTTCTTTTCCTGTAACATTAAACTCCATGATAAATAATTGTCACAAGATATTAAATTTCACCATACATATTTTTCACTTTATTTTAAACTGCCTGATATGTCTTGTCTTCTTGATGCTAAATTGTATGATACATCCAGGACATATTATATTAAAAAACACCATAAATCATAGTTTAATGATGTTAAGTTGTATTATATATCTTGGCCACATTATGTTAAATTGAATGATATATATTGATCATATGATGTTAAAATGAACAATATATCATAGTTTCATGACTTTAAGTTTCATGAAAATATCCTTGCTTCATGATTTTAAAAATTACAATACATATCCTGGCCATAGGATGGTGAACTATGAAGCACCATAATCTCTAGGTGATATTTTTATCATCAGGTGGAATTCATACAATCCTTGATCTATTCATCATTATAAATAACTCAAAAATTCATAATTCTCATCCCTCTAAATCCCATTGCTGTTTGAGACATAAGTCTCAATAATTTAGGTTTATCGAGTGGAGACTACATCATCAGAATTCCATGTCACTACCTTGTTCATAGAATAGAATCATGAAGATATTTTCTAGGGACATATCCCAACCATCTATGTTTATCGAAAACTAGAATTATTTTATATCAAAATTTCTTTAGGATGAGAATGGTTCTAGGATGAACCTCATCCTGATTTAGACCCTCTTAAATTTGGGGTATAGAAAGGAGGATTTTTCTTAGATAAAGAAAATCATTCATGGGTTTGACAAGATCAAAAAAGGTATCTCATGAAGATAAAGATGAATTCTCAATTTGGTGATCTCAAATGTAATTATGGGATCATGTTTATCTCAATAGACACATAAAATATTTTCCTTGTTGGAAGACCTTAACATCAAATCAAAATAGTGGTACCTTCAACATCACATCAATGCTTAAAATACCCCATCAAAGGAAAGGTTAGCATACTACATTGTGAAAAATCTATCATCCAATCTTGAAAATCAATATGTGATGAGTTAGGATTATATAGGAAATAGGAAAACATCTAATACTGGATGATGATACTCATGTTTTATCCCCAATGGCTTGGGGACCAACCCTAAAAATCCTTGAAGAAGGGGCAACAATGATTATATGTTATCTATAATACCGATACAAGAAGAAAACATAATGCATGATAATTCACTATCTTGATGAAAAAATTACCTCACACCATTAGAAAAAAATTATGATTCCCTAAAAACATTCTCTACAATTATGGATGTCCAGGGTCCTCTTATCCCCAATAATACCATAAAAGGGAAAAAGGATCCAAAATTTTTATTTTTGGTGACTCTAACATATCTTGTTGTAAACCACTTTTCCCATAGCCTCTCTCTCAGTGAAAGTGATAGATATTCCCTTGTATTACCGACCTTTTTTAAAAGTGGAATCATAAATTTAGATATGGAAGAAGAATTATATTATCTCAGAAATACCCCTTCTATATTTGAGGATGGAACCTCCACTACGATTGATGAGCTATAAGTAAATGAATCTGGGAATAGAATTGAACCAAATGACTATATTTATTAGTGTTTCAATACCTATTTAATAGTGGTAGAGTTTTATTGGATTTCTTAAGTTACCTAAATACATTGTTTATTATAAATCTAATGAAATTACTATGTTGAACCCAAATGTGGATACACATCACCTAGGCTTACCTAATGACCATCAAGGTTTCAAGATAACATTATAGAGAATTAACCCATATTGAGATAATATGAACAGGACGAACAAATATAAAATAAAAAACAACCAATGTATTGGTTTAGAGGCACTAAACTTCACAATATCCCAATCCCTAAAAGCAATACTATAAACTGTAATGCATTCCATGTCCTGGAAGTAAGACTCTAAAATGATCAATGTCCCAATTACTAGAAGCGTGATATTAAAATGTGCATCATCATTCATCCTTGCTACTGATGTAAAACTACATGGATGGAATCCTCACAAAATAACGTTAAAATACATTAAAAAAGTTTCATTGGTGGGGATCAAAAAACTTGATACATATATGTGTAAATGAAAAATTTATTTCTCAAATCCCTATGTTAGAGTTAGATCTATATAAGTAATTTTATCACTCAAAAATAGTATGTGACTTGATTTATACCATCACATGATATATAGTGATTCCCAAATACAAAATAATGGGTACAACCACAATATATGGTATTAGTCATATTACCTAAAACTAAAAAATTGTATTCATCTTTACTACATGGTGTTAATCTACCTTGAGGCCTCCCAGTCACAAGACCCCAAAATAAACTAACTATATCATCGCAATCACATGAAAATAAGCTATAAAAAAAATTTATTTTTCACATGAAATTAAAATGTAGTATTAGACTCTATACGAAACAAATTATTCCTTGGGAATATATATTAGGAAAGATCGTGTCATAAACACGGGTTTCCTCTCATGAGATGATTTCCTGAATGCCTATAAAATGTATATGTGGCTTCATGCCTTCTTTTTCACATCATGTAACATTGGCCCTAATTACATGATGTTGACCTTAATGGTTGGAATCATTGTAATTCAATGTTAAAATGAACCTAGAACAATATATGGCTTGAATATCATTCTAATGAGATATGTAGAGACTCATAGATCCAACATCTTGGACCATACACTACACATTAAAAATACTACCACCATTTCTTTTAATCACCATTATGTGGAGAAAGAAACCTTTTATATTCCTTATTTATCATACTGATCATAACTCAACTAGGATTTTGAATCATGGGGGGAGATTCATTGAGTGATTGATATATATCAGTCCACATCAGGGTTAGCATGGTCATAGATGAAAGACCTTAAAATGAACGTCAAACATATTTACCACATGACATTAAACTGTAGGTTTAACGTCTCTTGCATAATGTAAAAACATGCATTTATTTAGTGATCACCTAAGAGGGACACTTCCATTTTTGTTAGTCTCCCACCAATACCCCATTCAAGAAATAAACACAACTTGATTCCCTCTCTTATAGGATATTTAGTGACACTTGGTCCATCAATAATATGATTGAAAAAATTACCCTACATTTACATAAAACCTCTATAGTGTGTTATTTATTCAAGAAATACATTTTTCAGGATTATATCCATAAATGGATATATAATTATGCTCAGATCCAAAATCATGGGTCCTTCCACAATATAAATGAAAAAAGACAACACTCTTTATTTGGGTCAGACATACGTGGAGAGCGTTCCATTCAAGAACTATGTGTTTCTTGATTCCTGCTATCACAATATATATAGTGATTCCTAGATCTCCAAATATCGGTATTGATAAAAAATCAATGTTTAAAAATTACCCCTTAATTATGGCCTAGATATGTGTGGTTTTTTCTCTTTTAATAAACAACTTGTGGCTTTATTGCAACTAACATATGATACACAGAGATGCCCGGATCACCATTCCTAGGTTCATTAACAAAATCAATGAAAATAATACCCCCTCTACATTAGGATTAGAACTATGTGGAGAATTTTACATTTAAATACTACTTGTGTCTTGATTCATACCATCATAGGATACATTGTAAAGACCCAATCTCAAATCCTAGGTCCTATCACAACATTAATAGAAACAATTCGTCCCTTTGTATATGGTTAAGTCCTTCATGTAGTGTTTCCATTCAACAGCCATATGTGTGGTCAGATTCTAATAGTTACATGGTACGTACTGATGCCTAGATCTCCAATCATGGGTCTATCCCATATATTCACTAGAAAAAATTCCTTCTTCTATATATGGGTTAGACATGCACAAAATATTTTTCATTCATTAACTATGTGGGCATTTATTTCATCTATTAATTGATATTTAGTGATTCCCATATCCCGAATCCATGGTCCACAAAAAATATCAACATGAAAAAATGGGACCCTCTTTCCTTGGGAAAGACCTTTATGGATAGTTTTCTATTCATGAAATATGTGTTTCATGATTCCTATTAAAGTAGAATATATATTTATTCTTGTATCTCTAATCATGGGTCCTGCAAAAAAATTATAGAATGATAAAAATGCACTCCCTCATGTATGGTCTAGTCCCATGAAAGGAACAATATGAGAACTATATACATCTTGATTATTGCAATCATTGGATATATAGTGAAACATGGATGCTCCCTTTCAGGCTCAACCATGAGTTCAATTACCCCAAATCATGTTCCTCCATGAGAGTATGAACCATGTAAGGGTTTTAGTATATAATAAATTTTGTACCCATTATGTGTTACTCATTAAATACTAATGTGTATCTTAATTGATTGCCCAGTTTTCCCTTGATTCTCATACTGAGCAAGGTTCATGAGAGCTTAGGGAACCTGAAAAGATTATCAAGATGAAAAAAATGATATTTATATTGGATAGAGAACCACATCTTATTTTTATGTCATTAAATTGAGTGACCACACCATAGTCACATGAAATTATACTATAATAAAATGTCCTAGATTCATGACATTAAACAACATGATATATTTTAAATCATTCAAGAGGAAAAAATTATTAAATTGGACCATCAAATCCATGAATCTATTCCATGGATGAATTTTTCATCTCTATACCAAAAAAAAATTGTAAATAATATATCCTTATATAAGGGAATTAACTATACTCAGGACCCTCGAAATGATCATAATGTTAAAAAAAACAAAGCGATTGAAATAGAATAATCCAATCTATTAAATATGTGGAAGATCTATATAGTGGGATCTCCCTAATAGAGTGGAATATTATAGGATTCACACCATTAAAATATGAATATAAAAACCCAAGAAATCCTAAAATCATTTACCTACGTTTAAAGAGTTCTGTCATATTGTTTCGTTCTTCCAATTTAAAATTAAGATCTATATTCGGATTGATTATGCCTTAGATAAATCAATCCAATAAGGGATCTAGAATTTTTATATGTATCAATAATCCTTTAATGGATAAATGGTATTTCCTATATCTAGATTCCCCTGAAAAAGGTATGGTTCGATTTTTATATATTTAAAAATTTCATGTCATTCCAAAATACTAACCGTATGATGTTTAATTATAGTGAAAACATTCTTATCACATGACCTAACAATACAAGGAAAATATCCTTACATCGTGAAATTAACTACATTGAAAAAATTATTGTTTCACGAACATAAAACTGAAATAAAATTAAGTCCCCACTATATGACATTAGATTGTGTTGACCATCACCCATTTTTATTCCTATTCAAAGGAAGACAAGATCATAACCCAGGTGAACTAGATTATGAGGTGTTTCCCTAATATTTTATAATCCTAAACCCATAAATCACACATCATGTATTGAGATTCCTAGTGTTTTAAATACCTTTTATGACTCTTAGAAAGGGGGAAATATCCCTCTATTTTACTATGATAGTGGTGGATCTTTATAAGGGACTGATACCCACCAACAAAATGCATCCTATTCATGTAGGATGGTATTTACGATATGTGTGAGCCTTGAAATCATCATAGTGTAGATTGTGTCCTTAGAGTGATTCATGATCATTTTTATTAGGATTTTCTCATATCAATTCTAATACCCTAAGAACCTTGACAAATGATATACAACATTTTTCTTACCCACTCAAAATGATGTTGTAGTAATCTTTAACTTCTATATCATAATCTGGATATTGTGAAACAATCTCCTCCTACTAGGTCCAAATCAATCATCACTATAAAATTCATGCACTATTGTTATTTTTTTATGACCTTAAATATTATCCTTTGATGGTCCAAATTAGAACACCATAAACTGATAGTGAATGCTACATAAAACTAGTCTGATAGAAAACCAAAAAAGAGAGGTATGATAAAAATTCATGTATCAAAATGAAAAATTATTCAACTTTATAGTTTAGAAAAATGTTAGAGAATAAATAAAAATGTCATAAATCTCATGGTGACTACCTCGTGGACCATGTGAGAGATGATATACGCTATCTAGACCCCTAGTCCATGAAAAAGTATGAGTAATGAATTTTAATATCTCCTCATTGTGATAACATGTTTACTAGGTAGTGAATAAGATTTTATGGTGCTAATAATCTTATTGAATATTACTTTTTATATATCAAAACTTCATGATTTAGATGTTGGAGTTGGTATAACCAAATCATAACGTTACTATATTTCTCATAGAACCTTACTATCCTTGGGCCCCCTTTCTCAGGGTTCGTCACTATATAAAACTGGTAATAGATACTGGATAATCGAGAAGGACACCGTTAGTATTAATTTGAGTGTGGACACCATTCAAAATATATTTTTCCTTTAGGATTGGTCCTAGATAGACGTCTCTCTCAAAACCCAGTTGTAATTTTCCACACTATGTGGAATATGGGCCCCGCCATTACTAATGGTTGACCCATACCCACCGGTTCCCACCCCCAGTTAACATATAAATTCATAGACCATGATTTATAATCCCAATCACTAGAGTATTATATAGTATTACATTTTCTTAAAGTTACATCACCATGTAATTTAATAATTCTCAATGTAATAATGTGATGTTCTATTCACATAACTTATGATGGCTCACACCATAGGACCTGAAACTACATGGCATAGGGACCAACCATCCCAAAAAAATCTAAACACACATACAGTGCTATAAAACTCCTTATATAACCTTTTCCCATACTCAACATTATATTCTAGATGCTTTATTATATAAAAATGAGTAGTGGACCTTGGAAAATACCAATGACCCTTATTATTAATCATGAATATAATCCCTATTGGATCATTGATAAGGGACTACGACCCACCATCTATAGGTGTCTCCTCATATCTTGAATAGACCTCAAATTTTTTTTTGTCCTGATAACAATGTGGAGAAACATAACAACCTTGGTATTTTTTTCATCCCCTATATGTTTTCACCATTCCATACTCATCGGTTCAATTTTCACGACACATGATTTGTGTGACCCATATTCCAAGTATCTAAATGGCATTAGAAAATAACTTATACTATCAGGTCATAACATAAATACTTTAAAATACATGGAAATCTATGTATTTGATGAAATTTTCTAAAATAAGTAGTCATGATAGTATGACTTTAAACAACATTCTATTTTTCTTCTTTACTACATGATGTTAAAATAGACGAATACCATCTTTACTATAAGACATTAAACTTCAAGAAAATATATAACCATAATAAATATTATTAAATTACACTGAATCAAACTAATCAATTGAAAATAAACTGTCTAAAATCTCTCCTTACTACCTGACATTAAATGGAATGTCGAATATTATTTCATGAAAATTTCACTAGACATTAGATAACAAGTTAGAATTGGAAGACCCTAAAATACAACTAAAAATGGTCTACTTTTCAATAACAGAAAAAAATGAAATTTAAAAAATGCTCTCCATTTGGAAACCCAATAAGGGCACCCAAGAAGAAAAGAGTCTCCTCTTGTGGGACATGGACTTTGTGTGACTGGGGAAATATTGATCATTTACAAAAGGAAACATCGCCAAAATTTTCATATTGAAAACCCATAAAGAAATAATATAGAAAATCTAAATCCATTGTATTTAAAATTATTCTATATAATGATTAGGGAAAATTTATGTCTACAAATTGGAAGAAACAAATATTTTAGGTACCATTATTTTTCCGCAGTAAAAATCAAGTTATGCTCTCTAAGTCCAAGGATATTGGGAAAAGAATTAAATAGAATATATATTTCTCATGAACTACATAATAGTACCCAGTCCTACATTTTTTTTAAATACATGAATCTTGTTCTATCCTACATGACATTAAACTACATAGAGTAGCCTACTGTGTGCGGCCTAAAATTTGGCGTGACAGCTGGATCTAGACAACATATCCACTGAAACATGAAACCCTACATATGATTACATTACAAATTAATTATATTACAATACCTACGTAGAAGAGAGATTTATTTAAGAGAATTAATCAATTATTTCTTCTTCCAATAACACATGTTCACTATGGATGATATTTATCCTCATAGAAGTCATCGATCAAAAAACTACATACATCTTGATTCTCATTCCCATGGGATACCTAGTGATGTCTAGGTCTGTTATCGTGCATCATAACCCAAATCACTATTAATAGAAATCCTTTCCAGTATTGAATATGAACTGGCCCTCCAATTTACATTATTAATGTTCAGGATTTTTTTATTCCTATGGGAATCCTTAATTCTATGAAATGATCACCCATCTTGTTAATCCAGAAGATATCCATTCTGGATACTCAGATGCCTTGAGTCAACAATATCCTCTTGGTGGTGCTTAGGGGCCCTTCAGATGTTAACATAAATGGAATAGTGATCTATTTTTACCTTATAATCATATTCCTTTAAGTTATAATGAATCCACTACATGGGGGAATTTTTGACGCCCATAATTATGCATCAGACACTATTCCTTTAGAAATCCAATAAGTATGAAGACCAGGGAAAATTGATATGGTTTTAATTAAGGAATTTTAAATGGATTGTCTTGCGATTCTTATTTTAATGTAATATATTTTGGACATTATTATACCATTTTTTTCATAGACTATTTTTCTATGAATTTATGTATTCCCGTAGCAAAAATATTGGTCATCTGGGCTAACCAGTCGAGGAGCTCAACCAGGGGAAGATATATGAGTCACCTCCACCAGAACCTAGGATCTAGCTTTCCATCCATATAATAAGGATAGTTAGTGGTTTTGTATAAATCCCATAGTGGTCACTCATGGAATATACATGCATCCCTTGGAGGCCTAGGCAACTCAATGGTGTGATCAATGGGGGAATGGGTGCATGTATTTCAGGTGAGGACCTTGTTAGTAGCTCAAATAATGGATAACACACATAACCATGTAAATGGGATCTTGGAAACCCCTGAAATTGATGTTGAATGTCGGTTGAGTGTATAACTATCCCTCTATTATAATTATACAATCAAGACCATAGCCTCTAAATTAATTCAATTCGAGATTTCTGATATTTCCCCCATGTCTTATTGAACTTCCCACTCACCTAGAACACTTTCTATCCCCTTGTTCGATGTCACGACCCATACCTATCATATATCAATGGTGTTTTTGAAAGACTGATATAATCATTCCTCACCTACAATTTTTCCTACCCTTTATATATTATCAGAAAAAGATTGCTAGGTCTAGCTCAACATCCCTAAGGCACGCATGAAACTCCATTTTCATGCATAAAGTTCTTAGTAAAAAAATTGCAGGAATATTATATTGATATACCATCACAAGAAACTGATCACGAAAACTGAAATAATATATCACAATATAAATAAAGGGTTATGTGATCAACAATGATGGTCATGCATGTAATGATGACATCATTTAGCTCTCATAAAATATAATTTGTCTCTTCACCATAGGATTGTTCCATCATCCATAAGATTATATGTCTCCAAATGAATAATTATCATGGAATTGAATAATTTCATCTCAAGATGGTAAGATGTTCATGATAAGTATTTAAATCATTCATGTGAAGCCCTCAAATATTATCCAAAATTCAATCACATGAACAGATATTGATCATTATACACCTTATAAGTGATCGTTTGAATCCTTAGTATCTATCAATAATGATACCTTGTAAATAACTCTAGTGATTATATGATGTTTATCATGTTAAGGCCTCATATTATCATGCTATGTTGATAATAATAATCCCCCAACACATTAATTCTGTGCATTCGATATACTCACCATGTTATGAGACACCAAAATCATCGAACCTCCACCCATATAATCTCTTTATTCCCATTAGAAACATAAATAAAAGTGGGTGAATAATGATAGAAGATATAGATAAAATAATAGAAGGGATGTAGAGGATGAGAAGAATGCTTCCAACCTTGAGATAATTTTTCCATGAAACTGTAATACGCCGGTCACAAGAGACAACCTTGAGATTCCATCTTGAGAATCAGTCACTTGATCACCATAAGATCATGAAGTAACATGAAAAAAATCATCATCATGAAAAACCTTTGATCACACAATGATTCTATTAAGTATTGTTGTGTATTCTCTAGAACATACGACACACCCAACTGATGTTCAAAGACCATGACCATTTTCATTTTAACTCTTCCTTTCATGTAAACTTTTTATGCAATACAAGCACTCTTGGGCATTCACTCCTCCTTTAAAACCCCAGGGTGTACATACATGATCGAAAACCACACCCATAAACCATGTATTATATGAAAAAACTCATCCATACAAGAGAATCATATATGAAAAAACTACACATGTTAACATAACACCTTACAAGACGTCCCTTGAGGTCATGTGAATCACACAAGAAATTGAGAATCAGGAAATTCCATGATGTGGGAACCCCTTTACATGTATGTAGACTATTCATAAAGGCGAAACCATGGATAATCCCTTCTATCACCATGAAATCCTTAGCATATTCTACCTCAACATGAAAACTCAAAAATTAACAACTCCTAACATGTGCACCATTACCCATGTGGCCATTGAATTGTCCATTTAGACATAAAAAAATTAAGGCTTGGTAATGAAATTGATTGTAGGCATGATCGTGATACCCCACTATGTGAATATTAGAATGTCATGTGAACTCATGAATCCTAACTAGTCTCACAATTCCCTTATTCATCATTTGATGTGTTATTTTGATAATGTGATAAGCCATATACAATATAGTTTGACCATGTAATGATTTCCCAGACAATTGAATTTGATCATGTAATGATATCCCATAAAAGAAATCCTAATCATGTAAAAGTCCCTTGATGTATAATCTTTATTTTATAAAAGGTCATTGGAATTTCCTTTACAATATTGGAACACACCCTATAAGTTTTATCAATGATCAGATGAGTCACCTTATACATGTCAGGAAGACCCCCTTGTATGTGTCTACCATGTCGGACTGACACCTTGGAAATGTCTTGTAGAAAATCGATACATGTTGGGAGTAGAATAAAGACTTTTGGTAAGATATTTAGGACATACAAATTAGAAAATCATAAATAGTTTGGAATACACTACAAAAGTGACAAGAAAACACTTGAGGACATTTTAACTTCATTTGGAAGACACATTGTAAATCCTTAGCTAAGAGCATTTAGCGGAATACCAATTTTCTTAGAGGATTGTACGTAATGGGTTATTTTTACACACTAATGTGACCATATTATTGTCATGATCCTTGACGCTCCCTCTATATCATACAAAAAATACTCAAAAAACTATTATAATCACCATATATTCTTATCTATTAATAGAGTTTGAATATACAACATTAGAATCCACCCTGGAATAACTATTTATACTTTCTAAGCTTCAGGGATAATAATATTTTCTCTAAGTCTAATCAACCATTACAACCCATCAGTATTTTATTAATGAATAGAACTACAAGAACTATAATTCTTTTTAAAACCAGATATATAAGATTTCTTTAAAAGGTTTTATCTTAATTGGGCATCCTCCCCATGGTAAGTCCCTCTATATCCAAAATATTATTGTCTCATGAGAATGAATTCTCCAATAAATATACCATCCTTACTCATCCAAAATAGACTATAAGTGTGATCATACATGGTAATCCTTTTATGTCTATACCCTGAATAGGACCACATGTACCTAAAACCCATCAACAGGTTAGGGAGGAACTAAATTATGATGACTCTCATTCCTAGTATATAAAGGATACATAGGACTCTTTCATATGGCCCAATAATTAAGCCCCATTATCCATGATATTAGTAATCATTACATGATAAGGAAACCATCAATTTTAATCCCCATAAAAATTTACAATCATGTGATATGTCTGGCATTCCACAATATCTTGTTTCTCATGAAGAACATGACTCTTGGGATATTAGAGACTAAAGATAACTGTACCAATAATATAATGAGAACTCCCCCAATGTGGTCCCTTCATTTGTATCTAATCCTAGTTAAAACTCATACTAGCTGAAAGGATCATACACCTAATGATGCTATTTAGTGTAGCCTTACATGCACATGTCATGCATAAGACCTCTATTGTAGCATATCTCATGATGCAAAATCATGTTACATGAACTACATAGACTGTAATTATTATCTAAATGGGATATGACTGATTCCTCCATGAGGCTCGAGCCCAATTTTTCCATCCGTACCACATGATGTTAAAATAAAAGGTGTAGTCCTATCATATATTGTCAAACTATGTAAATTAAACAATGTTAATTTTTATTATTGTTCTCACATGATACATAGGATGCCTCAAAGGGGTTCAATCTCATATCCAAGACAAAAGAAACCTCCCTGGTTAGTGATGAACTCTAGATTTTACAAAAATGGATTGAAACTAAATCATAATAAATTAATAAAGGAATGATGATGAACATTTGAAAAACACAGTCGTTCCCATCAACCCAACATCTTGATCATGTCATTGGAACAAGGTTAACTAGTCTCGTACCAGGTACGGAAAAGTATTTCATAAACAAGTTTAAAGTCAATAAGAGAGTCAAAAAAAGGAAATAATTCCCCCCAAAGGTTACAATGAGCCGTAATAATTATCATATCAACTAATTTATGTTCAAAAGAGTTGTTGGGATTGAAACCCCAATTAACTTGTTTCCTTTGGAAAATGGGTATCTATCTTGTACTGGATTTTGGAACCATTAAGAGTTTATATGGATAAATAATAACAAGGTCATTGATTTTGAAACTATACAGAGATCCTCAAAATTAACTATCACACTTGAATATTTAGAGTGAACAATATCACTTTCATGGAAAACAATGTTCAACAATTTCCATTGCACTACCAGCCCCTGCAATATTCCCTAGATACATACATCAAGATATATCTTTAAATTAAACAAAAATATCTAATACCACTATATCATGACCTACCTCTAATGGGATCCCTAAATGGTCATTTTTTATAATACAATAGTGTACCCCAAGGATCAAATCCGATAAGCCCAATGTTAGTGATCACCATGGAGGACCAACAAAATGAGATGAGAGGTATTAACTTCAAATATCCTTGGAATATACGAATAAAAAACAAATAAACACCATAATGTAAAAAAACTTTGATTGAAAATAATACCTTAATTTTTGAATATGTGTGATAAATATAAATCCTAAGAAAATATTCCAAATTAAGTCTAAGGTAGCCAATTTACATCCAATACAAAACTACAAGCTAGTAATGTCAAGATCAATCACGACATTCTCCTTGGAAACCTATTATTATTTTTAATTTTGGGATGTGAATAACATGTATACTCTGTCAGACCATACTTGAAAAATAGTATATACGAATATAATAATAAGGTACCTCACAACCACTGTCCAACTAGGGTATTACATTTTCACTGACAGATCAAACACCCAATTCCCTAAGTCACTTTCTCTGACATTCCAAAACAAACCATATCTCATATCAAAACCATATCACATCTCTTACAGATATCATCCCCATAATACCATATCTATGGATATATATCATGTATTGTAAATAATCCACATCTTCAGTGTAATTGGGTATCATGGAAATTAATTACTTCAACTTCATACCCTACTCCTACCATAAAAAACCCACACTACATAATTTTATATCATTGAAACATTTTTGGGTATAGCCGTACACCTATACATCATCACCGATAAGAAATAGGGTCTATATTACATCTTGTACCTACTTTTACCCATTAACCCCATAGGGTATGTTGGTATACAACATATTTTTTATGATGATCATACCCACCTCGATCTGTCAAGGACAATGAAACCAATCTAAGGGAGAGTATAGAAGACATAATAGTAATCAATTTGTTCCTTAAAAACATGTATGTTATATGAAAATAAATAACACCAAAGGATTTTTTGGAACTAGTAAGGAACTCAAAATAAGGTGATATGTGTATAGAAATCATAAAAAATTACAGGTTTTACTATAGATATTCACATTTTGAACCAATAAGTTCTATCCATCGACACTTCTATAACCCAAACACATCAACACAATACCATCACCAAACACTACAATCATGGAGAACAATGAAAACATAGTCTAACCAACTTCTTATTCAAAATATACATCAAAAATATTAATAAAACCTTGTTAATCGTAAAATTATTTTATATCATTATTTACCAGTTACCACCTAATTTTCATTATTTAAGTCATTCCCTTCCATATTTATTGATATTCCACATCCAACAACTACTCACAATAATTTCATCCATTAACCAAGATTACTTCACTATTACCAATTTTCAAAGTATTCTTATATTGATAAACTATATAAACCCCATGATAATTATCCATACTGTCACCCCATTTAAATATCAACATTATTCTTGAAAACAATGATATTGTGTCCATAACCCCACTAAATAACCCACAAGAACCTCAATACCAATATCAACCAACCACTAAAAATCTAATCCAAAATGAATTCCTTTTTAACCAATGAAATACTAATTCCCAACACATACCATCCAAAACAGACCCACTCTCCCACACATAATATTTAATTCCTCCCTGCTACCCCATGAATGAAAAAAAATCTCATAGGCATATATCCATATCAATCTCCCCCACATTATGCATAAAATGGTAGCTAGAATAGTAAGAGTGTGAGTAACACACAAAATATATTTCATTATAAAAAACTCTATGTTCGTTATTATATAAGGAATGATTTCATTCAATTTTTGTACATACATTCATCCAATACAATTTCATTCATGAATAATGACTAATAACCCCACATTATGCATTTGTGGTGGTTGTCCATAACTATTGGGATAGAAATGGTGGAGGAACATGTCAATGGATCCCATGTTAGAATCTTCCCCTTCTTATATTTCATTTTTTTGGTTATTCACACTATTGTTGACATAATTTCATGTATTTTGTATAGTAAAATACATGTGCTTCTTATTTAACTATCACTAATATGATGGATCTTGTTGACTTAGAGGGATGAATCATATATGATATTAGTTTGTTACAAATTTGGATCGATGATATCTGCGGGTGTCTCATGGAGATCATGTTTTTTAGAAAAAATTATAATTAATTTTTATTGTATTCTACTATTGTTTCATTTGATTTTTGATGGTGTCCAATGTTGGTGGTGGATTTCAGGGAATGATAATCAATATTGAGTTCTAATGATGGAGATCATATCAAGTTTTCTTAACGATTTTCATTGATTTTCTCAGTTCTTCATCCTCTAAATTGAAGAAATTATTGTTTTTATTATCCAATTTATGTTGTTTTTTATAATGATGATATATTTGTTGATAAAAAATCCATTTGACAAAAATATTTTTGGCCTCATTACCTCAATCATTAAATTACTCCAATTATTGATGCATGATATTTCAATATATGGTACCCCTTATAGTGGTTTTATTTTTTAAATATGAATTCTAAATTTGTGAAATTTTTTATTAATTTTGAATGTTTTTTATGGACGGTTCAAATTTTTTGGATGAAAACGGTAAACAAATATGTTTATTTAAAAATGTATTATATGTTTTACCCATCTTTTTTATAATGAAATTCCATGATATGGTAAAACTAAGTGATAATTCCATTTATAAACCCCTAAACAATAAAGAATTAATAATAGGAGATAGATTAAATATGGGTATATTCCTAAATTCATGGATCATAAAAAATATCACTACATAAATCCGCTTCAAAACATTCAATATACTCAACTACATAATTAAAATAATTGATATATTTTCTTCCCATCCATTTACATATAGATGAAATAAATTACACACAGTGATCAAAGAGTAATTTTCAGTCTATCTTTAGTTATATTATCTCATCTCAACTATAGAATATCTAGTAGTTGTAATCATGTAGTTGTAACACCAATAATATATTTAACTAATGTATAGATAAATAATATGGTGAGAAAATTTTCTATATATATTTTCATAACCACAAACCAAATCTATATCTTTAAGACATTATACCTCATTTAAATTCACTGATGCATTTCTAATATTGACATAAGAAACAAACAGTGAATATCATATAACATTTCCCATGGAATAAATAGTTTATTATGAAACAATAGTTTATTGCAATTATATTATAACATTCCATTAATGTTGTCTCGTTGAATAACAGGATATATCTACACTAATACATGAATATAACCTAACTACTACTAAACTACATAATGAAAAAAATATTGTGCTCCATAATTTTATATTAGAAATATCTACTACTGACGTATTCTTTACCAAGATGATAATATATAATATATTACATCATCCTATATTTCAATATAAACTTATATGAAATATCACCATACATAATCATAATCAGTGCATCTATTATAATGATACCTTTCACAAAATTTAATGTTATATCCATGTCATAGTAATATGTGATCTCCTCCAATCATCACATATGTAATTTCAGATGCAATTGAGAAAATATTTATCACAAGATATTAATATATATGAATACAATAAATAGACACATAATAATATAATGGAATTATATTTTGAAATAATTAATCATAGAAAGTAGATAAAGGTAATATATGGCATAATTACATTCATGGGGATTCAAATTATTGGACAGTTGGGAGATCACTACCCCCTCTTACATTGAAAAATATCCAAGAATTTAGAGGATAAAAATTAAATTTTCATTCAAATATAATTACATTATCTAAAATGTAAAGGATTTGTGTAATTATAATCTTATTATTCATGTACTTTAAATAAATCTACAAATATATTTTAAAAAAATGGTTTAATAATTTATAGTTTGAATTCTAAAATGTTTCAAAATCAAATATAATTTTGATTGGAACAACCTATAATAACTATCCAAGATAATAAACTTTTACTCTTGAATATTTTCAAAAATTCATAATAAAAAAATCCTCAATCAATTGGATGGATTAATAGCTAAACACTTATATGGAATAAAATCCCCAAGGTATTTCACCATATATATCTATAACATATACTTGGAAAACATTGTATACAAATAGTGAAAATTATGGATATTCCATAAAATCCATATCCTTTTTATATTCTCTTTATATACTATTGAATAAATCTATACATTATCAAATAACACCTTCGTGTAATTTATAATAAATCATGGAGGAATAAGTTCATCAATAATATGAATAAAGTATACAAATTAATGAATTTAAAGTGCATTAAAAAGGCACAAAATTCTTATAGAAACACCAAAAGTTGATATTTTTAATATACTGCACCTTCAATCTAAAATAATGATTTCCTAAATAATATTTAATAATTTCAAAAATATAGATCCATGTAATTGATTAAATAATTCATCAATCCTCAAGACGGATTAGAGGTTTTTAACTATTACATAGTTCTACCAAAAGTATTTAATTCTTTTATATGAAATAGAACTTAAATTCCTTGCAGAAACATTATATATCTCTATAGTGGAATGGTTGGTGGAATTAATCCGATTTATAGTAGGACAAAAATATTATTCCACATATCCCACAATGTAAGTGAGGTTACGTAATAAATTAATGTTAAAATATATGTGATTCTGGGTTGTACGTCTATTCTGAACATAGTCTGACATAGATGGGATAATATTAATGCTTCTTTAGATAAATAATATGATAAATCCTCAAAAAATATTAGAATATAATATAATTTTAATTTTAAAAATATTAACATAAATATAGAAAATACTAAATTAATGGGATCTAAACACCTATAATGCATTCGACAATTATTATCTCTAATAAAATTCACATGTTCAATATATATGTTGGATGATGATACTCATCTCTAGTAGATATAAATTATATTACACATAGAATAAAGGATATTTATGTTTAGGAAAACCTCAGATAGTGGTATTTATAGTAGAAATAACTCCTTTATTGATCCATTACAACCTATCACCATCACACACACCTAACACATTTTATCCATACTATATTGACCATTATCTAGTGTACATTACAGTAATTATTTAAAATGCTTGACCACATTATTCATAATTTATAGTCTATTTTTGGTAAAATGGATTAATGTGATATTAATGTATAATGAATGTGTATGTAAATAGATAAAACATAGAATAATATTTGGTACAAATGGAATTAGAAATTCCATCAAATAAAACATTTTATTCCTTTCACCTCCATATCCATTTTTATTATGTTAACCACAAAATGATATGTACTAAAACTGAGGTCCCTTAAAATGTGAAATATATCTAGTATTTTATCTACTATCTAAAAGAGTAGGTTGAGGATTTTATTGAGAGGAAGGTATCATATGTTCATGTTTTTTTAATAAAATGGCATAGTCAATACAATACTATTACATTATATTCTAACAAACTACATAGAAAGGACTATAACATGTATTATTTGATTCCATTATCACCATAACAGTAAAAAAATATGTTTAAATGTAAAAGTATATAATCTACCAGATCTAAAGAAAGGGAATAAATTGGTTCATGTGAGACTCCTCATAGGATAAAACCTTTACTACACAAATAAATGAGAACCTTTTCTATTTATAAACTCCTAAAATGTTCTAATGATTTTTAATGTTAAATAAAATCATCTCATTCTAAATTATTATATATAACTTAATATTTCATAAAAACATTAATATATATTGAAAACATGAAATGATTTACTTGAAATTAAATACATATATACAAATACTCTTTAATATTCCATTCTCACACATCATTATTTAGAAAAATGATCATGAATATAATGGAGAAGGTTTATAAAAATAACTTTAATTACAACATTCCTAATATGTTATTTTATATTTAGAATAATTCACACTATCACACTACCATTAATGATTAAGATTTTTTTTCTTCAAAAATTAGTTTATAAACATGTCCTTATAACTTCAAATATATTATTTTGTGAAATATATGGGGACCACCATTAGAGAGTTTCACCTTTAAATTGGATAAGAACTAATGGAATGCAATTCACATTCTAAAGATAAATTAGTGTAAAATAAATATAATTTTTTTTCGAAATTTCCTTCTCAAGTTTTAAAAAAAATCCTTTATACATAATCAAAAAATTCCATTGATACTCTTTCAAGGTTATCCTATAAAAACATATTTTCCTAGTTCAAAACATTGATTACTGAGATCCGGAATAAATTACAAGGAAACAATTTATTTATGGGGGATTTAATGTAACAACATAAAATTTTAAAAGAGGAAATTAATTTTATAGAGAATATATTACACACAACTCCAACCTTATAATATAATATATCCCCAACATATTTAGTGGTATATTTATTTTTATATAAATTCAATATCTTAGATATCTTGGAATGCATGTAATACATGTTTTTACTGAAATGTGGTCCTCTATAAAATTATTTTTATTTAAAAATGGCTAGTATAACCTAGCTGTCACTGTGAAGGGTATTAATAGGGATAAATAAATTATAATAATTATATGGGACATAGATGTATAAAATAAAATCAATGGTTATCAATAAATTTTAAATAAAAAAGTATCATTTATAATAAAAAGAAATGTTTTTATGAAAAACCTTATTTTTAAAAAAGTCAGTTGAGTAAAGATTTTCACAAAAAAATTATATTATTAATATTTTAAAATTATAGAAAATATTATTTAATAAAAAATTTCTTATTTTAAATCATAATATCAATATTACCTTATGGTGAGATTTTTTATATTCTTCAAAATATTAATTTTTTAGTGAAAATAAAAAATATAGTTTTTATAAACATTCCACGTATTTCTAAAATATAAATTTCCATTAATAATTTAATTATATTTAAAAATAATATAATAATTATTTATTTATAAATAAAATTTATATTAGATTTTAGTGATTGATGATTTTTGTGTCTGGAAAGATATTTTTTTGAACCTAGTTTTAAAATGGATAGTCATTATCATTTTTAATTAAATAAAAAACCCTAATGAGGAATGATTAAAATGTAATTTATATATTATATATCAATATATATTTATTTAAATTCATACATTGATGATTACTAGTCATTGATAAAATATAAAATCACCATTTTCTTGAAAAATACATTTCTTCAAAAACACTTTTTCACTATGTATGTGAGTTTAATTTTGAATATTTTTTTATAATTATATAAATTTAGTATCAAAAGAAATAGATTCCATATTTTTATATTAATAATTTTTATTTTATAATAAGTGTAACATAATTTTTGACCCTAATGAATTACCAAAATAATTAACATTATTAATTGGGGATAACGTACAAAAAGGTTTAACAGGGGTTAACCTAAAAATATAAGGGTTAAATATTACCCTTAACTTGTATAATTTCAATTTTATATACATATATAAAACAAATATGTTAATTAAAATTTTCCATTTGGGATCCTTTTTCCGTGAAAATAATGGTGGTTTAATTCATTCTTTTAAAAATTATCATGTGTGTCATATCCCCAACTTATATAAGGCTACAAATACCCTATATATTTCACACTCCCAAAAAAATTGGTTTAGGAAATATCTACTAATATAAATACAATAATTACATATCTTCATCCTATAATGCATTTTTTAAGAAATGTATCTGAGGAAGGATTTTGGTGCAACCCAAAAGTTGTTTTCCAATGAAGAGGTAGCATCCTTAACATATAGTTCAATTTTTTTCATCCATATCATTTTAATATAATTAATAAATGATTATATATTATTCATAGCATCTTTTATATACTAATATATTTTTATTTTAATGTAATTTTATATTAGCATTTTTTTTCCTCAAAACAGAAACAAAACTATTTCTCATGTGTACGATGGACTACCACCTCGCAAACCAATGTAATTCTTTTACCATCATCACTTCTCACAACAAGATATAATAACAAATATAATTTTTAAAAATTATATTTATGATATAATTATACTTTTTAAATTATAATATCAGATATAACTTCAAAGGTTACATTCTGTATATAATATGATAACATCGCTCTTTTGTTTGGTGGACTACAGACTAGCAAATAGACATTATTTTTTTTAATAATGATTTAAATTGAATATAATAAAAGAATAATTTAATTAATATATGTGATATTTATTACATGGTATTTATTGTTTAAAATTAATACACTATTCACTTCCTTACCCCTTCACTAGTTATGAAAATGATAATGTCACTCGTGCGTATATATGACTAACCATCTCCACAAAGTGATCTGATTGATTCTCTATGTTTAAAATTAGATAATCATTATAAAGATGAATCTGAATAAAAAATAATATTTATAACATTAATATCATTATTCATATGATGAAACAAAATCCTTTTTTTCTGATTGGGAACATTCATAAAAGGACATGCATAAGAAAAAATGTATGTAACACCTAAAATAATACTAATACTAAATTATTATTAATGAATAGGAAATAAGATGTTATAAAATGAACAAATATGTTATTATAAATAATAATATGGTTATTTTATAGTTTAATAAAATGTTTTAACAACTATAAAATAGGTTAAGGATTGATCAACTAAATGCAGTTGTGGGGTTAGGGGTTTCTTAACAAAATTTCCATTCATTAGGTTATATGACTAATTCATTGATTATATAATGAAAAAATTAAGTGAAAAATTTATTTTTATTTATGTGTGTTGTATTTAAACATGTATTTGTCTGGTTATAATTTTTTTTACAAAATAATTACATTTATAAACTCACAAATTAATAATATAAACATTTTAAGGGTTTCTCATCTCACTTTTTCTTCTATGAGACGTATTCTATATTCACCAATCAGTTCTTTTTTAGTGTTGTATATAAAACACATTTGATATTTTATATTAAAAACCCATATATCAATGGTATTTAATGATTTATTTGATGTGATTTCATTCATTTTTCTTAAGAATCAAAATTTACCAATTTTTTAATAGTATATTTTACTATTTTATCAATTGTCGGGTTTTTTTATCAATAAATTTACAATAATGAAATATTATGATCTATCACTATAGAAACTCATTAATTTTATTATCCCATGTTTAATAATGAAATTTTGTAAGTAATATTTCCATTTCCCCCTTTTTAAAACATAAAATTTTTATTAAAATATCTCAAAGAACTTTTGACATTATTTCTTTCTTCGATGGAATATATTTTTTTCTTCCAAATCCATGTTTTCTAAAAATCATTAATTTTTTACTATACTTTTTTGATTTCATGTTCACAATTATTTTTATTTTTTAAAATAAATATTCTTATAGTTTTCTAGATTAGTTTCATTTATAATTTTTTTACAAAAGAGTGAAGTGGATCGGCGTAATTTTTTAACAAATCTGTCCTAAAAAATTCTTATTCTTTATTAACAACTCAATGTTTGAATTATCCATTTTATGATTCAAATGTTAATTTTAAAATAATATTTAATTTAATTGTTGAGAATTTTTAATATTTTAAAAAATTTATTTCTAATTAGAAAGTATATTATTTTTAGAAATTGTTTAAAGTGATATTTGAAAATCATTATCCATATATGATGTCATCCTTTGATGTTACTAAAAGTGAAAATTGTAATTTACCCAATAATTTTTTTAATACTTTCTTCACTTAAAAATACCATTGATGTTGTAGATCAATTATAACTTACATATAAATGCCTCTCAGATATATACATACTTCATTTCCCCTTCCTTGATAAGGTAATAAATTACTTATGATATTTTATTAAATGGATACATTTTGACATTTTATTTTATAATGAATCCAATTTTCTTTCCATGTGTAATTATAATTGTATTTATTTTGATTAATTTCATTTATGTGGAATGAAATTATCTTTAACATGATGTGATGGGAATAATCAGATATCACTCATATGCATTTGGTGATGTTGTAGTCTCATCAAATTTCATATATGGGATTAAGGACTAAACCTAGTCTATTTTGGTTCTTTTTTCACCATGTAATATATTCTAAGAAGTTATCCTTGAATCATTTTAATGCTGTTCTTTGGGTATCTATAACTTAATTTATATTTTACTATGATCTTAGGATATAATTTTATGTATGTTATGCTTCCATGAGATTACTCTCGAGCATTATATATAGAATTTCGTGATTTAATACTTACTCATTATGTTTCCTTATCTTGTTTATTCCATTAATGTTATTTTTTATCAAACATTTTGTATATGTATTAAAAAGGTCATACCATGCATATTATAAGGTCTAATGGATTTCAGAGATCCTTTTGAAGAATAAAATAAATTGTTTTATTATTAGTATCACTTTGATGTTTTATAAATAAAGTCTCTAAAAGACTCTAGACCTTTAAGATCCTTGATTTTATAAAGGGATATTTTCTCTTATAAATCATGTAATAATATATGAAAAATTGTTGGGTCATCAGAGAGACCATTGTAGAGTAGTAGTTCTCTTATGTGGGTGTTCATTTCATTGGGAACTTTTATGCCAAAACTTTTTCATTGAGAAAGGATACAATGGGGGGATTTCTCTTAGTGGGATATTCACCCAAGTACTGTAAAGATGTTTTATGACATACAATGATGAGAATTGTGGATAGGTGTGATGTAATAATTTTATGATTTTTTTCTCATTGTTATATATGGCAACAAGTCAAGGCCAAGAACCATAGACATTCTAGTCTTCTTCAGCACCTTCATTTTCGGATATGGATTTGAGAATAAATTTCATGGATTTCATGGTGGGTAATAAATATAAAAGTTTAAGGAAGAATTTACTTTCATTTGTGATCAATCAATATTCTAAATTTTCTCACTCTATTCCCATTGAAATATAGAAAAATTTAAGGACTTGGCATGCCTTTATGAAAATAATATTTCCAGGGTGAATGGAGTTCCATTTTTTATAGTATTTGATAGAGATACCTTCTTCACTTATTTTTTTGGAAATTCCTCCATTAGGTGATGAGATACCATGATATATTTAAACTAGACCATCATTCATAAAAAGATTTTATAATATAATTATCTATAAATATCATTTAATATATTCGATGTTCTTACCTTCTCAACCTTATTGGAAATATCGATAGATGTATGGGACTACTTGAATTAGAATATAATAATAGTTACTTGTCTTCCAGAAGTATGGACACCTTTGAGGAATTATATTTCTTCCCATGAAAATATTTATTGTGTTGGTTGGCCAGTGGAGAAGCTTACATGGTTGGAATGATTTTGGTCCAAGAGATGTTAATGAATACTATGTTTATTTTTCAAATAAAAGGTGAACACACATAGATTCTATAAATCAAATTATGATCATTTATGTTGACATTTGGTGTTTTCTTTTGGTGACAAGGTTTTTTAGAGTTTGACCTTAGTTGGGTCAATGATATCTATTAAAGAATACAAAGCTTTCACCCATATTTCTGGTCCATTATTAGAATGCTGATTAGGTGGGAAATTTTCCTTATTATTTTAACCTTCTACTATATTTAATTTAAATTCAAAACGTGTTTCAATTATCAAAACTCCGGTTATATCTTTCTTACCCTTCCAATATCTATATCTATTAATACCTTGATATAGAGCCTAATTTACACATGACTAAAAATATAATAAAAATCATTGATTCTATGAAAGAGGTTCTTCGTGGGAAGTTTATACATTTGGTTCATGTAAAATGGTAGAATGGATTTTATTCACATGAGACATGTGGGTGTAAAAAACTAATGAGAGAGTGATGTCCTCATATCATTGACATAGATTTTTACACCGAAGATTTCTAAGAACAAAATGTTTTTATTTGTTGGGAGGTTGTGACTTCAGGTTTCCAGTTTTCATGAACTTCTTGTCCCATGATTTTAATGTTATTTTTAGGATATTGATTGAGGAGAATTTCAATTTTTTGAAATTTTGAATTTCATGGGGATGTTCATTGTAACATCCCAAGTAAGTAAAGAATTATGGATTTTCATTTCTATGTCTTTTTATGAATTATATAGTGATTTAGAGGCTTAAAATGAGAATAAATCCAATCTTAAGCATAGAATACTCTAATATTTTTTTTAAAAGATCGTTTTACTACCTTTTGATGGAAAACATTTTTGAAATCAAACTTTTGACAACTTTATAAGCTCTATTTTTCAAAATAAACTTATTTTTTATAATTGGGACATTGAAATTTACTATGGATAAATTTTTTCTTATTTTTCTGACAATGTTCATTTTTTAATGAATAGAGAAAAATATTGCATTTTACTTCAAAACTACTTTTTATTCTAATTTAATTATTTGAATATATTGTACTTTTAATTGGTTTTAAAGTTTACTTAGAATATATTTTTACCATTTAATCCAATGTTGGTCATTTTAATTAATTTCACTTTGGAATTGAGCATAAACAAGTGTCAATATTTTGATAGATATTGTTTCTAAAAAACCCGCTATTTGTTTTGACAATGGGTATTATTTTTTAAATTAATTAATTCAATTTATGTTTTTGGAATTGGGTAGAATGGCTTCCATATTTGGTATCATAAGGTCCAAATTATTTAATTAAGACTCTTTTGTTTTTTGGATATTATGAATAGTAACGATGGCAATTATGTTTAATTATCATGATTAAATAGTAATTGGGTAGTTAAGGGTAATAAAATAATATCATAATAATATAAAATGACCCCCAATTATGTCAAAATCCTTATTTTGAGTCATGTCCAACCATGGGATTCCTTGTGCTAAGCTCTAGGACTCCATGGAATCACTTTAGTGTGATAGTGACCTTTTATTGTATTATTTTTTAAGGAAAGTATAACCAAAGTATATATCACCTAAGTAAAAAACTTTTAGTATTGTTTATATAAATTATCTCTTAGACTATAAATATTCATTATAAATCTAAAAATATTTCCTACATCATGGTATTTTTTTATAATTTTTAGACATTAAATAAATAAATTTATTTATGACACCATGATGATGTTGTGATTACCTCATTAATGAATGATTTAAATAAAATGAAAAGATAATGTAAAATATAAGACATACACTTGTAAAAAACCTATTGGATGGGTTTATTTTTAACCCTTATCCCCTTATCCTAGAAATATATCATTTTGGGATTTTTAAAATCCAAAAATATTTTTATAATAAAGTAACATTTCAAGACTTTCAAAGAGTGCCCATCCTCCCTCTTATAAAAGGCCCCCACCTCTACCCCATTACCCTCACCTCTAAAGCCTTTGGATTGAAAAAACTCTTCTAATTTTACCCCTACACATACCTCTATTCATCATAGAAGACTTACCTTATCAGAAAGCTCTTCAAGAAACCTTTATGGTTTAAACCAAGGGGAGTTACCCGATTTAAAGGTAATGTCTTCTCTTATGTTCTTTTGTTTTATTTTTCTTCTCCAACCCCCGAAACTATTTTTATTCCTTTATTTTGTAACAACACCAGTATCTTAAATAAAATAGTTTGTTTTTATGAGAAGGATTTGATTTACACTTACACACACTCCCGTCTAATGGTTAAAGAATATACTGTTTCTGTGGGTGGAAAATTAGTGCCTCAACAAAATGATGATTGTTAAATATTCATTTAAAACCACTCATGGTGGCCAATAAGATTTGATTATATTTATATATGATATATATAATGTTTATTGTTTTCCTTATGCTTCTGTATTTTTCATTTATGGAATGCCTTTTTGGTTTCTATTATGGGTAAACGTGATAATTTCATTTTAGGAAGTGCGGACTACCACCCCCTCAAAGTGATATGACTCGTTAATACCATATGTGGTACATATAAAGGATGGATTTAATGATATTATATATTATATTATACTATAATTATAATGTGACTTTATATATTTAGGATTTCATTCCATTAAATATGAAATAGAAATGAAAGTAGCGTTCATGCGTACGTATAGCTTACCATCTCCATGAACGGTGCATTTCATTTCATACCTCTAAATGTTATGAACTATTATAAATACATGTATATGTTGGATATATATAATATATATGATATCCAAATCATGAATATCATTCTAGATATAATGATCCTTTGACCTCACAAACAATATGTAATTATAAGAAGTCCATTTTTGACTTAAGTACCAAATATTGACAAAATGAACATTATTAACATAAATGATTACATAATGTTTATAACTTGGAAATAAGTGATATAAAAGGAATAATAAACATTAAAAAGGTTCTTAAGAAAGTAGAAATTAACTTTAGTTTATTATTCAGGAGATTAAAGAGCGATCGAGTCAAGTCAGACACGAGGTATGGGACTTTATCTCAATCTCCTTTCATTGAGGCATATTTTGTTCTAATACAAGACTTTATTCTATATGCTGTATAAAACACCTCTTAATTTTTATTTCATTAAAATGGAATATTTTTCGATAATTCATTTTACTAAATGACAAAAAGGAATGATTCTTTGAAAGTATGCGGTGACAATGACCTTTTCCTCCACCACGAGTATTATTTTATCTTTCGCTTCCTCAAAAAGCAGTAATGTTTTTAAAAGTAAATAAATTACATTTACTATTTTATGTATTTTGGTATTGAAAATGGTTTTGATAATGGATTTGTTATGTCATTATATTTAAGTGATATATTATGATTGAAATGTGGAAATGTTTTCTTTCTTTTATAATTGTTTTATGTTTTATGATTTTATAATGGTACTTGGAAATTTGACTGTTGGTTATGTGATAAACCAAATGATGGGTGGTACCATGAATACCAGTATGGGTGGTTACATTATAACCTCCAATGCATTGGGTATGGAAGTCGGCTATATGGCTATTCCATTTAGATATATGTGTGGAAGTCGACCGTATGGTTATTCCATTTATGTATTTTTATGTCCCAAGTTACCTTTATATGTTATGTGCTCTTAATATGGATTTTATGGTAATATTTGGGTTATAAAAGGGAAAGTAATGATCTTTTATTTAGTGAAGATAATATACTACTTCATAAAGGTGAAAAGTATTACTTTGATAAAGTATTCATGGTTAACATGATGTTTTGATGAAAAGTAATAGTTTTCCTTCTTTGTGTATCATTTAATGATCTTTTGATGCTCACCCCAAGTATTTGAAATGTTTTTTACCAAGACATAATGTTGAATAGGGTCAAGGATGAGATCAAGGAAAAGTCATGTTGTCTTAAACAAGGAACTAGACATGACTATTTTTTTCTAGAGTTCATGTTTAAAAAAATAGAAACTGTGTAGAAGTGTCTATTATGTAATCTTTTGAGATGTAATAGTTATGTCTTAATTCTCTAAAACTCTAAAACTGAAAAGATACTCAATGTGAATTATTCTTTTATTTCATGATTAAGTAATGTTTTAATGCTAGGTCCTTATAGTTGGTATCAAAGGTCAGTTTAGACAAATTTAGGAGTTAGGAAATTGTTAAATTTTTATCCATAAATTAATTTGTGGTATGATTGAAATGGTATAGAATTTAAAGATTACCATGTTGCTTCGCCTAAGATATTTTTGTGTTCAGAATGTTTTTCCGTAGAGGAAACAAGGCAGCTATGTTGGGATGACATCAGGAGGAAGATAAACTTCCAAATCAGCAACTTGAGAAGGTTGGAATCGGAACTGAATAGTTTATTGAAGTGATGGCACAATTGACTCAGTCTATAAATGGTGGTGGTATCCATGCACGAGATCAGCCAGATCAATCACAGAGGAACATGTCAGTCGTATAACATTTCATGAGGCAACATCCTCCATCATTCAGAGGATCATCAGACCCTGTGTGAGAAGAAGGGTGGATTAATGCACTGGAGAAGATTTTTGATGTCATGGGGTGTTCAGAACATCAAAAGGTTAGTCTCTCTGTTTACCGTTTTGAAGGTGAAGCTGATCATTGGTGGTTGATGGTGAAAAATATCAGGGATAGTGAGGAGATTGATGATATTCACTGGTATGAATTCAAAGGTATGTTTCATGAGAAATCTTTTCCTAAGGTGGTTCGTCTTAAGATGGAAAACCAATTTCCTAGAATTGAGGCAGGAGGATGACTCAGTGGCTGCTTATGAAGCAAAGTTCAATTGACTAGCATGGTATGCTCCAAATTTCATACGAGATCTTGATATTAAAATCAACCATTTTTACTAAGGGTTCAATCCAATGTATCGAAGGGCTTTAGCTTCTCGTGAGTTTAAGAGCTATGAAAAACTTGTTCGATGTGCGGAGAAGGTGGAAATGGTGTTTTCTGATGATCAAGTGTTCTTTGACAAACAACATAATAAGAGGTCCAGTTGGCAGGAAAAGGGAATTAATTCATCAAAGTATCCATGAGGTATGAAAACCAAATATCCATCCTATGAGAAGTGTGGTAAAATGCATTTGGGAGAATGTTTATCTAAGTCTGGAATGTGTTTCGGTGTGGTAAGTCTTGTCATATTGCTCGTAACTATATGGAAGGTGATCAAGCAGGCAATCACTATGCCAAAAACTGGCAAGGGAAGTGCTACCCCTTTATCAGCGCTTCCGTAAGTAGCGCTAATAAAGGGGGGATTTATCAGCACTTTTACCAAGCGCTGATAAATGTTGAGTTTCAAAAAAAATATTTTTTCATGAAAAATAATATTTTGTCATATAAGTATATTTATATTGATATAAATACAATATATATTTTTTAAATATGTTATAGATACGTATAAATAGACTATTACATTTAATATATAATAAATTTAGTGAAAATGGCATCAAAATATTTTAAAAACATATTATTAATTAATACTTTTCTAATTATTATCGATTAAAAATCATTTAATAACTATTTGAGGACACAAAAAATAAAAACAATTAATAAAAGATCTAAAATATGTTGAAAATGTAAATCAAACTTCAAACGACCATAAATTTTGATATGGGTGTCCGTTTGAGCTATAAATCATATCAAATCGAAGCCTGTGATGAGCTCTACGTGCCAGTGATTGAGGAAAAGCCTTTGTCGCATTTTTCAAGCCCAAAAAGGCCCATAAGTCCTCCAAAACTGAGTTTTTTGTTCGGATACCCATATTTGTTAACATTCAAACATGTATAACTTCTGATCTGGATGTCCGTTAGGCCTGTACCACATATCATATCGAAGATTGTTTCATTTTCTTCTATTTGACTGGTTGTGGTGACGAAACAAAATTCTAGATTATAACTTATGGTCATTTTGACATTCTATGGCTTTTCAAATAGACATATATATGTATTTATTCGTAAATATATATATGTCTGTGTGTGTGTGGGTATCTATGTGTGTGTCTGTGTGTTGTATATATGTATATATGTATTTATTTATTTATTTACTTACTTATAAACACACATCAAAAACATATTTTTTCTTAAATGCATTAAAAACTAATCTTATAAGTACATTCTATGGCTATTCAAATACACATGTATATGTGTTTATTCGTAAATATATATGTGTTTGTGTGTGTGTGTGTCTTTGTGTCTTTCTTTGTGTTTTTTATATCAATCTATGTCTGTATGCATGTATGTATTTATAAACACACATAAAAAACATATTTTTTTTCATAATTGTATTTAAAACTAATCTTATAAGTATAGATTAATATACAAATAAGTATACGTATAATAAATTATAACTATATATATATATATATATCTATTAATATGAAAATTAATATATATATACTAATATATGAATAAATATAAATATATTAATATGAATCTATATCAATATATGAATTAATATAAATATAAATATATATATATATATATATATATATCATTAAATAGAGAACAAAATGGAATGGCATAGTGGTAAAGGTGCGGCCACGAAAGGGGGAAGGTCCTAGGTTCGAGTTCGGGTGGAAGCAATGGTGGTGACCGTGTATGGGGGATGCGCGGGAAGGGGGTGCGTGCGTATAGGGGATGCGCGGGAAGGGCAGCGCGCGGGAGACCTCCTAGCGCTGATAAAAGGGGTGTGAAGCACTGATAAAAGCACTCCCCCGAATTATTTTTAATTTTTTATTTTATTTTTTTTAATTTTTTTGACCTTTATCAGCGCTTTATAAAAGCACTGATAAAGGCCCATTTTATTAGTGCTAAAAAAAGCACTGATAAAGGGGTCTTTTATCAGCTCTTTTTTAGCGCTGATAAAGGATTCCTTTATCAGTGTTTCTTGTAGCGCTGATAAATGGGACACCCCTATATTAGTGTTGATATTTACAGTGCTTTTTAACATTGTTAAAGACCTTTTTTAGCGCTGATACAGGTCGTTTTTGTTGTAGTGAATGAAATGCCAGTGGTAATATGATTTAAGTGTAATGAAATGGGTCATTATTAAAATGAGTGTCTAATGAAGAACTCAACTGAGGGAAAGCATCCAGACTAAAATCAGAAAGGGGTGGTGAAATCCTTTGCATCTACTTCGGAAGATATTGGGCCATCGAATGAAGTAGTATCAGGTACACTGTTTGTTTGTTCATATTATGCCAATGTGTTGTTTGATTCAAGATCTACACATTCTTTCATTTCTGAGAAGTTTTCTAGTAAATTGGTTATTCCATCTCAAGATATGAATCCTGAACTTATGGTAAAAACACATGGAGGAAACGTTGAGACAAAAAGAAATTATAAGAACCTTTTTATCCTTATGTGCGGAAAGAATATAACTACAAGCCTTATTGTTTTTACTCTACTAGAGATTGATGTTATTTTGGGCATGGATTGGGCTTCTGTTTATCATGCTAAGATTGAATGTAGAGATGAAGTGGTTTATTTTTAGAAAGATTTTCAGTTTGTGTACAGGAATGAACCCTTACATTTGATAACATATCAGGAAGTTGAGAGACTAGTAAAATATGGAAATGAATGTTACCTTGCACATATTGTTGAAAATAAAGGAACTATTCAGATTAATAATGTTGCAGTGGTAAATGAGTATCTTGATGTTTTTCCTGATGAGTTTCCTAGTATTATTCATGATCAGGTAGTTGAATTTATTTTTTAATTAGTTCTTGATTATAAGCCAATTTCAAAACCCCCTTATCGAATGTCTCAAGTTGAACTTTTAGACTTAAAGAAGAAATTAGAGGACTTATTAGATAAAGGTTTCATTTGACCAATAACATCGCCATGGGGTGCTTTTGTCTTGTTTATTAAAAAGAAAAATTGTTCAATGAGACTTTTCATTGATTATAGAGCATTCAATAAAATCACTATTAAGAACAAGTATCCTTTGCCTCATATCGATGATTTGTTTGATCATCTCTAGGGAGCTCAGTATTTTTCTAAGTTGACTTGAGGTCAGGGTACCATCAGTTGAAGGTAAAAGAAGCAGACATTCGGAAGACTATGTTACGTACAAGATATGGACATTATGAATTTGTAGTTATGCCTTTTGGGTTAACCAATGCACCTGATGTATTCATGGATCTAATGAATAGAATTTTCCATGAGTTCTTGGATAAGTTTGTGGTTGTGTTCATTGATGAAATTTTGGTATTTTCTAAAAGTAAAGAGGAGCATGAAATTCATTTAAGGGTTATCATGAAAACCTTAAAAGAAAAGAAATTGTATGAAAAATTCAGAAAGTGTAAGTTTTGGTTACAATAAATTTCTTTCCTTGGACACATTGTTTCAAAAAAATGGCATAACTGCTGATCCTACAAAAACAAAGGTTGTTGAATAATGGCTAAGACCCACAAATGTAACCGAGATTCGTAGTTTTCTTGTTTTGGCAGTCTATTACTGAAGTCTTGTTAAAAGTTTTTCATGATTATCTTGTCCAATGACTATGTTAAATCGAAAAGGTGTTATGTTCATCAAAAAAATAATGTGATTATTGTTTTCATGAATTGAAAAGAAAATTGGTGAATGCTCTAGTTTTGGCACTACCTTCCAGGAATGGGGAGTTTGTTATCTACAGTGATAATTCATTGAAATGAATTTGATGCATCCTAATGTAGAATGATCAGGTAATTGCTTGTGCTTCACGTTAGTTGAAAACCCATGAGATAAATTACCCTACACATGATTTGGAATTAGATTCTGTTATTTTCTCTTTAAAAATTTGGAGGCATCATTTGTATGGAGTAAAGTGTGCAATATATACCGATCACAAGAGTTTAAAGTATATATTCACTCAGAATGAATTGAACATGAGACAGAGTAGATGGATAGAATTAATCAATGTTTATGATTGTACAATTCATTACCATCCGGGAAAAGCAAATAAAGTGGATGATGATTTGAGTCGAAAAACTAATCCTTCATTAACCATGTTACATTTGGAATGTGATCCTCTGGTTAAGGATTTAATGAAATTTGGCATAGAAGTTTTTGGTGTAGGATGTTTTTCTATTTTGTATCAGGTATCAGTGAAATCTTCTCTAACAGACAGAATTAAGCAAGCTCCGAAGCAAGATAGTGGGTTGCAGAAAAAGGTAGAGCTGGTTTAGAATGGTAAGTTGCCTGAATTTAACGTTGATAATGATTGAGTTTTGAGGTTTGTGAAGAGATTATGTGTGCCTTGTGATTCAAAGTTGAAGAACGATTTGTTATGTAAGGCTCATAGTTCCTCATTTTCAGTACATCCTGGCAGTACTAAGATGTATAGATATTTGTAGGAATATTACTGGTGGGTTGGAATAAAAAGAGATATTACTGATTTTACTATGAAGTGTTTGACTTTTCAGTAGGTTAAATCAGAGTGGCAGTTACCAAAAGGGATGCTTCAGTCTTTACCAGTGCCATAGTAGAAATTGGAAAATATATCCATGCATCTCATTGTGGGATTACCACAAACATCTCGAGGTAACAATGCAATCTGGGTTATTGTTGATCGATGGACAAAATCTGCTCATTTCCTTTCAATTCGAGATAGATTCTTTCTAGATCAACTTTTTCAATTGTATCTTAAATAGATAGTCAGGTTACATGGAGTTTGTCACGACCCGTCCTCGGGGCCCGTGCCGTGTCTACCCCAAACCCGACTTTTTGAATTTTGAGTTTTTTAAAATGTTTGCATAAGTAAATAAAATAATGCAAAGAATTATTTTATTTCAATTTGGTTTTTGCTGTGGAGAATTTTCAGAGGGAGAGTTCTATACTTTGAAGAACATCATCTTCCACGTTGAAGAACGGTTCTTCTCCAACGAAGAACATCGACCCTTCGACGCAGAAGACTCGGCAACCCGGATTCTTCCGTCTTCATCTTCCTCCATGACAAGGGAGAAGTCGCCGAACGTGGTGATCATCGCCAACGACAATGTACCTTCCTTCGTTATCATAGCAACAAGTGAGGAGACGTCGTTTCCTCCTTGGATGCTCCCCGACGTCCACGGAATCTACGTCCGACCCCGAGACGCCGTTCTCCGCGACACCCGACGTGTGATGTCAAATATCCAGGTAGGGGAATTTATTTGGGGTTCTCTTATCTTTTGAGAAAAGAACGACGAGCGCGGAACAATAAATTCTAGGTTGATCCGCGGATCGTTCGTTCATGCGGATTGATGTTGAGGATTATTGTTTTTGTCCCAGAATTATTTCTTTGTCATACGCTGACTTCTATTAGATGGATGCTTGGTATCATTATAACGGGAGGAGGTTGGACCGCACGAACACGGCCGACCCTCCTCCCCCCTTGTTGTTTGAATTTGTAGCGGCACGTGAAAGGCGGCGAGGTGCTGTTGCACCGCTCAGAAATTATGAGTAAGGGCTAAGAAGCGCAGCGTCGTCGCGTCGCGCTGATGAAGTTGAACAAGCCACGGCGCCGCCACGCCGCGCTAGAAAACAACTAACAACGCCGCGAAGGCATTTTGAAGGCTTTGCAGCGAAGGTCGGGACCCAAGATGATCACTGTCGAAGACCGCAGGTGAATCGGACCACCGGAGCACGTCCGGTGGTCCGCGAAAGCCCCCGCTGGCGCGCCCCACCGGCGCGGCGGCGCCGACAGTCGGGGGCGGCAGCGCCCGGAGCGCTACGAGAAGAATCCTCCACGGTTGAAGCCATGGTGGAAAGAAGGGTTCCGCGGCCGCACGGAACCGGGGAACGAGGGACCCGGCCTTGCGCCACGTCCGGTGACACGGAGCGGCCCTCGCGCGGGGGGCCGCGGCTCCTTTGGTGTGGCTGCTCGGCCAGCGCTGAGCCACCCGACCGGACCGCCAGGCCGGGTCGCGCCCCGACCGGGCCGGACCGTGCCGGCCGGCCCGGGTCGCGCCTAGCCGGGTCGGACCCAGACCCGGGTCGGGTCGACCCTAGGGGTTGGGCCGGGTCGGTCCGGGCCCAGACCCCCCGTTTTCGGACCCCTCATGGGTTTTCACTCATATATTGAGCTATAGACCTCTGATCGACGCACCGTCAGCGGCGATGCGACCCTTGGACCGAGATGGTCGTTTTGAAATATTGCACTCAAGGTTTCGGAATACTTTGTGTTCGGCCGGGTTGGTTCGGATACGAAACCAACCGGGCCCTCGGAGCGGAAACACTCATATCCTGAGCTCCGGACGTCCGATTGATGTGCTGTCAACTTTGATGGATTCCTCTAAGTAAGATGGATCTTTTGGATTACTACACTCGAGGTTTGGATGCCTTTGGAGTGTATCCAGGTTGGTTCGCTCACGAAACTAACCGGGCCCCTAGAACGAAAAAGCCAATAACTCACAGACCGGGGGTCCGATTGACGCGCCGTCTGTCTCGTTGAATTCCTTTTGATGAGATGGAACTTTTTACATTCTTCGCCCGAGGATTGGACACTGTTGAAGTATGGCCGGGTTGGATTGTACCTGAAATCCAACCGGGCCCCTGGAAAGGAAAAGCTGATATCTTTCAGACTGGACGTCCGTTTGACGAACCGTCAGCGGCGTTAGTGATCACGTTGTGAAATAGTCCCTTTGAGTATACCCTATGGGAGTTCGGGGTATAGTTGAGATACGGCCGGGTTGGTTCGCACATGAAACCTACCGGGACCCTGGGACGAAAATGTTAATAACTCACAGACCGGGCGTCCGATTGACGCGCCATCTGTTGTGTTGAGACCCTTATGACGAGGCGGTCCATTGAGATACATCTTCTTGGGACTTTGTGATACTAGTAGTATTGACCAGTAGCTCATGGATAGGTCCCTCCTGGAGACGAGCATACGGAGTATGGAGACCGTGTAGATGACTGAGACCTGACGACTACTTGACCGACTCGACTTGGAGTGAGTCGACTAGCCCAGTGGACAGAGCGCCTGGTATTTGGAGGCAGACCCACGGTGGACGGAGCGCCTGGTAGTTGGCAGCAGACCCGTGGTACTTGACCGGAGGAGTACCTCTGTAGGCTATTATGGAGAGCGCCCGGTATTTGGCGACAGACCCACAGTGGATGGAGCACCCAGTATTTGGCAGCAGAACTGCGGTACTCGACAAGAGGAGTACCTCAGCAGACTTGGATTAGTGAGCAGTACCTCAGAGTCGTGACATGACCACTGTACACTCCAGAGACGGGTCTCTTCAGCAGTTACAGTTTCGATAATGAAAATCCTGGTTTGAGCTGAGTCTGTAATGTTTGTGTTTCCTCATGATTGAGATGGGATACTTGATAACTTAGGTATATGTATGGGCATATACCTGGGTAGTGGTTATCCTTTGATTTCATAATCTTTGTGTTTACTCATGATTGAGATGGGTTACTTGGAAACTTAGGTATATGTATGGGCATATACCTAAGTAGAGGTCATCTGTTGAGATCTTCTTTGTGGTTATCCTTGTTGGTTTTAGTGAGACCTTGAGGGTCTCGGGGTCCCTACTGAGTATCGTTATACTCACCCCTGCACGGGCTATTCCTACACCTCGTTGTGTCGGTTGCAGACGACGGGCAGTGCTGACGGAGGCTGAGTGTTCGAGGACTGGACGGTACCCGGAGGTGGAATACATGACGAGTCAGTACCCAGAGGTGGACTACATGACGAGTCAGTATCCGGAGGTGGACTTCACAGCGAGACGACACTCGGAGGAGGTTGACGAGCGAGAGCGCTGTGGGGGAAATTTGTACCTACCCTTCAGGTAGGATCCGAGGAGGATGACCTAGGAGCCGCTTTCGTTCTTCCAGCTGTTGTCTTTTTCTGTTGTACCTTTGTTCAGTTGTAGTTGTACATTCATTTGGGTTTGTATTCTGGCCCATTTACCTTTCAGCACTTCTCTTTTTTACTTAGTGTTTTACTTCCGCTTGTACTCTGTGGTGTTTTGTTTACTTTTATAAAGTCAATGCCTTCCCAGATATCGGGATTTACGCCTTTGGTGCTAGTCGCCAGCCCATGGCCTATGGAAGGTGGGCTTGGGGTATTCATGGCACGGGCCCCGAGGACGGGTCGTGACATAGTTCCCCTCTCCATTATATCTGATCGTGATCCCAGGTTTACTTATAACTTTTGGAAAGGCCATCAGAAGTCGTTGGGTGCTGAATTAAATTTTAGTTCAACTTTTAATCAGCATATCAGATGGGCAGTGAGAACAAACAATTCAGACCATGGAGGATTTGTTATGTTCTTGCACGATTGATTACCAGGGAAGTTAGGACCAACATATTTTCTTGGTTGAATTTTCTTATAATAAAATATTTCATTCCAGTGTACAGATAGCTCCGTTTGAGGCATTATATGGTAAACGGTGTGGAACTCCAGCTTTTTGGGATGAAGTAGGGGAAGGAAAGCTGGTGGGACCAGAATTGGTAGAAGATATGGTAGAAAAAGTTCAGTTGATTCAGAAGCACATGAGAACAGCTCAGAGTAGGAAAAAAAGTTATGCGGATAATCAGAGGAAGGATCTATCATTCGATGTAAGTGATCATGTTTTTTTCAAAGTTTCTCCATGGAAAAGTGTGATGCGTTTTGGAAAGATGGGAAAGTTGAGTCTGAGGTTCATTGGACCATTTGAAATAATGGTGAAAGTTGGATTAGTTTCATATAGAGTGGATTTACCTCCAAGTTTGTCCCAGGTACACAATGTTTTTCATGTTTTGATGTTGAGAAAGTATATGCTAGATCCATCTCATGTTTTGAGCCCAGAGGTAGTTCAGTTGGAAGGGAATCTCTCTTATGATGAACAACCAGTCCAGATTCTTGACCATAGAGATCAAGTGTTGCGGAATAAGGTAATTCATCAGGTGAAGGTTTTATGGAAAAACCATATGGTTGAAGAGGCAACATGGGAATCTGAAAATGCAATGAGGGATAAATACCCCCACTTATTCGATAAGTAAATAAATTGTGGGGATACAATTTTCTAAAGGGGGAAAGGATGTAACATCCCAAGTAAGTAAATAATTTTGAATTTTCATATCTATCTCTATTTATGAATTAGATAGTGTTTTAGAGGCTTAAAATGAGAATAAATCCAATCTTAAGCATAGAATACTCTAATTTTTTAAAAGATCTTTTTAATGCCATTTAATGTAAAACCTTTTTTAAATCAAACTTTTGACAATTTTATAAGCTCTAATTCTCAAAATAAACTTATTATTTAGGATTGGGACATTAAAATTTAATTTGGATAAATTTTTTGTATTTTATTGACATTGTTCATTTTTTAATGAATAGAGAAAAATACTGCATTTTACTTCAAAAATGTTTTTCATCTAATTTAACTATATGGATAAATTGTCCTTTTTATTGGTTTTAAAGGTTAATTAGATTATATTTTTACCATTTAATCCAATTTTGGTCATTTTATTTAATTTCACTTTCGAATTGGGCATAAACAAGTGTCAAACTTTTGATAGATATTGTTTTTAAAAAACCTGCTATTTGTTTTGACAATGGGAATTATTTTTAAGATTAATTACTTCAATTTCTGTGTTCGCAATTTGGCAAAATGGATTCCATATTTGGAATCAAAAGGTCAAAATTATTTAATTAAGACTCTTTTGTTTTTGGACATTATGAATAGTAACGATGACAATTATCTTTAATTATCGTGATTAATTAGTAATCGGGTAGTTGAGGGTAATAAAATAATATCATAATATTATAAAATGACCCCAAATTGTGTCTAAATTCTTTTTTTGAGTCATGTCCGACCATGGGATTCCTCGTGCCGAACTTTGGGACACCATGGAAACACTTTAGTGTGATAGTGACCATTTATTATATTATTTTTTAAGGAAAGTACAACCAAAGTATGTATCACCTAAGTAAAACAATTTTAGTTTGGTTTATATAAATGATCTCTTAAACTATAAATAGTCATTGGAAGACTAAAAATATTTCCTACATCATGGTATTTCTTTTATAATTTTCATACATTAAATAAATAAATTTATTTATGAGACCATGATGATGTAGTGATTTCCTCATTAATGAACGATTTAAATAAAATGAAAAGATAATGTCAAATATAAGACATAAACTTGTCAAAAAACTATTGGATGGGTGGATTTATAACCCTTATCACCTTATCCTCGAAATAAATCATTTTAGGACATTTAAAATCTGAAAAGCATTTTATAATAAAGTAGCATTTCAAGACTTTCCACGAGTAACCCTCCTCCCTCTTATAAAAGGCCCCCACCTCTACCCCCTTACCCACACCTCTCAAGCCATTGGCTCAACAAAAATCTGCTCATTTTATCTCTCCACAACCCTCTATTCACCATATAAGCCTTACCTTAGGCATAACGCTCTTCAAGAAACCCTTTTGGTTCAAACCAAGGGGAGTTGCCTGATTTAAAGGCAATGTGTTATCTTATGTTCTTTTGTTTTATTTGGCTTCTCGAACCCCCTAAACTCTTTTTATTCATTTATTTTGTAAAAAAAAACAGTATCTTCAATATAATAGGATGTTATTATGATAATGATTTTATTTACACATACACACACTTCTGTCTAATGGTTAAAGAACATACTGTTTCTGTGGGTGGAAAATTACTGCCTCATGAAACAATGATTGTTCAATCTTCTTTTAACACCTCTAATGGTGGCCATTAAGATGTCACTATATTTATATATGATATATATAATGTTTATGTTTTCCTTATGATTATATATTTTTCATTTATAGCATAACTTTATGGATTTTATTATGGGTAAACGCGATAATCTCCTTTTAGGAAGTGCGGATTACCGCCCCCTCAAAGTTATATGACTCTTTAATAAAATATGTGGTACGTATAAAGGATTGAATTTATGATATCATATGTGATATTATACTGGACTTATAATGTACCTTTATATCATTGTGATTTCATTCCATTAAATATGAACTAGAAATGGAAGTAGCGTTCATGCGTACGAACGGCTTACCGTCTCCAGGAACGGTGCATTTCATTTCTTACCTCTAAATGTTATGTACTATTATAAATACATGTATATGCTGGATATATATGTTATATATGATATCCAAATCATTAATATAATTCTGGATATAATGAACCTCTGACCACATGAACAACATGTAATTATAAGAAGTCCATTTTTGACCTAAGTACCAAATATCGACAAAATGAACATTATTAACTTAAATGATTACATAATGTTAATAAAATGGAAATAAGTGATATAAAAAGAATAATAAACATTTAAAAGGTTCTTAATCAAGTATAAATTAACTTTATTTTATTATTCAGGAGATTAAAGAATGATCGAGTCAAGTCGGACATGACGTATGGGACTCCGTCTCAATCTCCTTTCATTGAGGCATATTTTGTTCTAATACAATACTTTATTTTATACGCTGTATAAAACACCATTGAATTTTTATTTCATTAAAAGGGAATATTTTTATTCAAAGCTTATTACTAAACAAAAAAATTGAATGTTTATTTTAATGTACATGGTGATAATGGCCTTTTCCTCTGCCGCGAGTATTGTTTGATCTTTGGCTTCCTCAACAAGCCGTAATGTTTTTAAAGGTAAATAAATACCATATACTCTTTTATGTATTTTGGTATTGAAAATGGTTTTGATAATGTATTTTTTATGTCAATATATTTATGTGATATATTTTGATTGAAATGTGGAAATTTTTTTTTCCTTTATAAAATTTTTATGTGTTATGATTTTATAATGGTACTGGGACATTTGACGGGTGGTTACGTGATAAACCAAATGATGGGTGGTGCCATGAATACCAAGATTGGTGGTTACATTATAACCTCCAATTCATTGGGCATGGAAGTTGGCCGTATGTCTATTCTATTTAGTTATATGTGTGGAAGTCGATCGTATGGTTATTCCATTTATGTATGTTTATGTCCCATGTTACCTTTATATGTTATGTGTTCTTTATATGGGTTTTATGGAAATATTTTGGTTACAAAATGGTAAGGAATGATATTTTATTCAGTGAAGAGTATTTAGTACTTCATAAAGGAGAAAGGTATTACTTTGATAAAGTATTCACGGTTTACTTGATGTTTTGAAGAAAACTAACAGTTTTCCTTCTTTGTGTATCCCTTACTGAGATTTTTATGATCACCCAAAGTTTTTGAAATCTTTTTCACAAGACATAATGTGAAATAGGGTCAAGGATGGGATCAAGGAAAAGTCATACTGTCTTAAACATGGAACTAGACATGACTCTTTTTTTCAAGAGTTCATGTTTTGTAAAAAAAATTGGAAACTATGTAGAAGAGTCTTCTTTGTAATCTTTTGAGATGTAATAGTTATGTCCTAATTATATAAAACTCTAAAGATAAAAAGTTCATAAATTTGAATTATTCTTTAAATTCAGGATTAAGTAATGTTTTAAGGATGGGACCTTATATTCATGGTTGATTCATGGTTAAGGGAAATTGTACCGTTTGACCCCACCAAACCTTACGCCCTATTGTGACCCACTGAAAGTGGGAAAAAATTAGTTTGAAATTTAATGACCTTCCCCCAAACCATTAATATTTGGAATACGAGGGTCTTATGGTTTGTTTATGATTTAAATATATATTATGGAAAAACCATGAATCATTCCTAGAATCGTAGTAAGTACAAACTGTTAGGGATCCCAAAAACTAATAATCTTGTTGCCCAACATGGAAATTATAAAAATAGGTTTGTAATCCCTATAATTTTTTCATTTAAATCCCATGACACCTTTTATAACCTATAATGACCACGGATTTTACCCTAATTGAATTCCATCAATTTTTGAGGCTCTCAAAATGATTTCTTGGACTCTCAAACCTCCTCCCTTTTGAATGAATGTTATAGTGAATGATTTTTATCCCTCTATGGTATATAGTTTCTCCATCCATTTGGGTTTTGTCTCCTATTTATTTCTCTGCATTTTTAATGATCCGATATTCCAAATTGGTATTGTATTTGATATTTTTATACGGTTTTTATTTTATGGTATTTGATTCTATGGATTTATTCCTAGATATTCTTGGAATTCATTATCAATTGGGATTATTCATTGTGGTTGTTGATTTTATTGATCATTTCATTAAAGGTAGATGGTTCCATAAGAAATTACTATAAAATTTAAATTACAAATATATTAAAAAAATTGGAATTATTTTTAAATAAATTTATAAACGCTTTTTAGATGATATTATGTTTTATTTAAAATTATAGATATTTCAATGGAATTGAAATTTGGGGTTATATTTTCATAAAGATGATAGTTTAAATAGAAAAATTATTTGAGGATATTTTATGATGTTGATTAAGGGGGAAATTGGATTTATTTTAAAAATGATTTTGAAATGTTTGAAATTAATGAAAACATATGAATTGGTTTTGCAAATTAAATGCACTTTCAAAATATTGAAACATTTAATTTAATCTTGGAATTATGAATTTATTTTAAATGATTATTTTCCCATTGATTTATTGATTTGTTTGTCGAAGAAAATTTGAGTATAAGTAGTTAGTGGGAGATTAGGACAAACACAATAAGAATTTGACTCCTTAAAAATTAATTCACGATGATAACTCTAACCAAACATAGTTAAGAATTATTATCTATGATGGGATATTGATTAGTCCCATTATAAAAATTTTAAGGACCAATGAACACAAATTTATTACTTTATTAATTATTGATTAGTGAGAGGATCTGAGATCCTAGAACTAACATAAATCAAGTTATATGACCATGGTTCTTGGTTTTTAGTTAACTATAAATTCAATTATTTATAAGAATGTTTTATTCATAAAATATGTTTTATATAAATATTTTATATAAAATTCTCATTTGAGAATATTTTGATGTGTTTTCCATATATTGGTTTTGAAATAAAGTTTGGTTTTAAAATATTGTAATGTTATCTGATGGTTTGGTTTACTTAAATATAATTAATAAATAGTTTATTATTATGGAAATTTTTATTGAAAACTTGGGGAGGAACTAAATGGATTTTTGCAGACACCCTTCCTTTTCCTTTTGGAATTTATATATTTTATTATTCAAGGTCATGATTAAGGTAATTTTGCACTTGGAGGTGGTGTATGAGATTTATCAATGATGTTTTGATGCGAAATTGGTGTTTAGTGGCGTTATAGTCCATTTGTTATGTAGAGATTATGAGACCTTATCTTCATTGATTTTATGTTTTCTTTTGTATAATGTTTTACCATAGGATGCTTATCGAACTTATTGGGGGTAATTTTATCCCTGATGAGTGTTTGGAATTCTATCTATTTTTTTTTTGTTTCTTCTGTTGTTGCACATTTATGGTTTGATTTGTGGAAAACCCATTGCCTTTGAACATCTTGTTTATTCCAGATACAAGTTTTCAATCCATGGGGATTTGAAACAACCTTTGTTATATGTGAGGTATGGCTCATTTATCAATGTTCTGAATTGTCTATGTTGTTTCGTGACACACACAACCTCTAATTCATGTAAAGGTGTATTGAGATTCAAGTAAGGGTAAGTGTGTGCACATGTAATGGACATATTGTTACCCATAAGGGTAATGATAATGCCTTACATGAAGGTAATGTTATGCTCAAATAAGGGTATATACCATGATTCATCATTATGTAAATTTGGGGAGTAGTATCACATAATGTTCTGTCATGAAAATGTTGGTTGTGCTTAGATCAAACATGATGTGTGCAGTTCAGTGTGATGTAGGTCATCAGTGGTTAGAATATCCATTGGGATATAGAAAAAGTGACTAAGGGGTGATACAAGATCCATCTAGATTTCATTATCCCAATATTCTATTTATTATAATATAATATAGTGTAATTTTTATCATGGGGTTGTTGTGGGATCTCTTATGCTCCGTACAATTAAATTTTAATTACGTGTTACGTTTTGATATAAAGGTGGTACACTCTACATTTTAACATAATGGTTTTGAAGTTTTAGTCAACCTAACTTTATATTGGGTCACATTTAGTTATATGTATATATGTGGTTTACTGAGGTTGTACAATAATCATATAATTTTGGGATGTAGGAAAACAGTTCCCTGATAATTTATTTGGCCACGTTGTCTTCTTCAACCTCACTCAACATAGAAATAAATTTTTAGGTAATATATATATATAAATTGAATGTCTTGGAAATTTAATATTGAATAAAAAATGATATATGATTATAATAATAACCAATTCTATTAGATGAAATCTTCATTATCTCATCATATAACGGTTTTATGGTCTGTCACATGTAAAAAATATATAATTTTTTTATTGGATCCAAACCTCGTAATCTCAATAGATAAATTTTGGATGATAATAAAATGAAAAGGGGGGAAAAGTAAATAATATTGGACAATTCATTTCATTACCTAAAATAGAAGGAGATGATAGTGATTCTATAGAAATGTTGTACCCCTCATTTTCCTCCATCAACATAGTATGTATGAAAAAAATATTCAGTAATATAATATATAAAAATATACAGTGGATCTTGGCTATAAATGAAACTAATACCCTATATTACTAATCATGAAATCATTAACTGATTTCAATTTACCAAAGATGTATATATGTTTCCCAAGTTTTACTTATAGAGAGAGAGACAATGAGGAAGAAGAGTGTGTGTAGGAGTTTCCATAATCGGTAGAAGCTTCACAATAGAGTAGATTTCAAGTAGAATATTGAGGTAAGGATACAATGATTTTTATTTATTAAATATCGACAAAGGATACTCTTTAAGAGGGAAAAATATTTTAAAATATTTTGTTTTTAATTTCTATGTTCTCCAATATGATTACAACAAATAAATGTTTTTTTTTCAGAAATTCAATAATATAAACTTCTTTTTAAGGGAATTTTACAAAAAAAAATTATTTTGTGGTTGGTATTTAAGGAGATATATTAAGGGACACATGTTGGAAATTAAAATATTAATACTCTGAGAAAACCTCATTGAAGGGGAACTATTTTATAAAATTTGTATATATTTTTCAAATCATTCCATAACTTCTTAATTAGTTTCTAGAAAACTATAATCCCATTCTAATTATTTTGTAATCTATTCAATATAATCACATATTATAAAAAAAGTATATGAAAAACTATTATTTTCATTAACACATGATTTATGTTGGGTGGATTTAATCATCAGGAATGGATTTATTTCATGGATTCTATTTATTTTTTAAAATTTTAATCTCATCCACTGCTCTACTTCGGGTTGTTCCCTGATTTTTTTAAAACAATATATACTCATGATTCTTTCTAGTGATTTAATTCCATAAATTTTAAATTTTATCTAATATATACCTTTATTTACATCTAATTTAAATTTTATAATTTTTTCAAAACATTTATATAGATTTCTTATCAATAAACCATATATTTACTTAGTATCCCCTTTGATAATATTTTCACACTAGTGATGATATTTTGAAAAGTAATGTTTAAATTGAATTAGTGAGGAATTAATTATACTAAAAATGTTTGTATAAAATTTGGCACTTATGTATTTAAAATGACAATGATATAAGAAAAACAAATATAATGATCAAGAGAACTTTTACACAATATAATAGGTGGGCCCTTTATCTTTATCAATATCTAGGAAGGATTTAGGGATATTATTAATCTACGAAATATCATAGGGTTTTGATTTTAAAATAAATATGATTATATATTTTAAAAGTAAAGGATGGAATTATAATAAGGGGATTATTTATTTTATATGGTTTTAATGGATTTTAATTTTATATAAATAATAATTTCATATTTTACCTCTCCTTAAAGAATTATTTTCAAATAATTATTTTTACGAAAATTTCTTCATTATAAATCCTATATGGTTTTGAAGGAAATATTTAATGTGTATTTCTAACATAAACTTAATTTTTTTAAAGGAAACACTTTTAAATAATTTTCATTTAAAATTTATAAGAGTGATTTTATCATTTAATTTAAAAATCTATATTAATTTTTTCTCATCACCCCATGTTTTCAAATGTTTTTCATAGTGTTTACGGATAAGTATGAGAAATTATTGATTCATGTATCATTTAACCTATGTACAAATATGATAATATAAAAGGTATATGTAATAATATATAAATGAAAATATAAATGATATAGTACACATTTGGTTGGTAAAAGTGTTCCAATTACTATATATCTCTAGTCCCAAAGGGACTTTCGAAACTATATTGATTTTTTATTTGGAAATAAGCTCATAATTATAAAGTGTTCAATTTGAATAATACTTTTTTATAGAGAACAATAATGTGTTTTTAGGACAAGACTCTACTGTGATGGTTTAGGGAATCACATGGTGCGAATACATGGATACTGAGTATATGAAACCACAAAAATATTCCTTACCAATATGGATAAAGCATATTAATGCTGTAGGGAATAAACCATGAAAATAACTTGTTTCCCATATAAGGTAAACTAAAAACCTATCTCAATATAGGATCACTATAGAATAAATAAAAATTAAAAATATAATAATATATGGTGATTACATCATAAGTATAAGAACATTATTATATTGAGGAAAAAAACCTGAATAATAAACCTTATGATACACCTGAAACCCCCATTTCTATAACCACCCCTACGCTCACTCGGCCCATTGATATTTTCACCCAATCATTCTAATAACTTATTTAATTATTCTATAGTACCTTAATATATCCCCAATACATATCCATATATGAAATCAAAACATTCTAACAAAATAATACAACCTTATTCCCAATTCATATGTTTTTAACTAAAACGACAACGAAGTCCATCACATATCATGATCTCTACAAGTACTGTAAAACCAAAATATGTAAAAAATAATTATAAATATAGATATAGATAAAGATTATTTATCCATAAATTTATCTAATATATAATATATTGATGGTTTCATGAGTACTTAAAATCTAATATGTTTCTTATTCATGTCACCATAGTCGGGTGGTGGTGAGTAAAAACTAATAAAACATACAATGATATATAATAACTTTTAATACCAACTAATTTTTCCATGTCTTATGAATAATACACTATATAAATATATTATCATATATTATATCATGACTACACAATTACAACCACAACCATTAACCCAAAAACAATGGCCACCTCATCAATAACACAATTTATATCACAAAACTAGTTTTAAAATTTTATTCGATTATATTTTTGAATCATTATTTTACATAATAAATAATTTGTATTGAAAGATATGAAATAATTTTTAATCCAATTTATTATCATACAAAATAATAATTAAATTTTATAATAATATTTAATCATTTCCATATAATTTAGTATCCACTACTCACATAATTTATGAAAATTAACTATTCTTAGACCAAAGATCCATATATCAATTACCAAGTATTTCCATCACCATATTAATTTACTCAATCCACACTTCATTTACCCATTAATTTTTTTAAAACATATATTTTTCAACTATAGTTTCTATTTCAATTTTTAATCAATTTAAAATAATATATAAATATAATTAGGAAAATTATGACATCCAATTCATATCTACCTCGCTATACTTCCATGTAATGAAAATGAAAAAAAGATTCCATTTTAGTATCGAATCAATATTACAAAAATCCATGTTAATCCCCAATTCTTATTACTACAAAAACTTATAATAAATCAGATAAGAAAAAAATAAATTACAATATAACATATATCACAAATCAACATCACGCATGTCTTATTATTCAACTTTAAACATATAAATTAATTAAATTTCAAAAATACGCCCAAAATCTAAAGAATTATAAATCTACAACACCAAATCTAAATATATTGTTATTTTTAAAATTACTAATATCAAATAAATGGATTAACAATTAGTATTTTAATGTATAAATTACAATGCTAAAAATTGAAATTATTTTGATTGTATTCATTTGTTTAATGAGTCTATCACCCTCACATCAAACCTCCAACATAACAATAAATAAACCATTTTACATAGATAGTTGAGATGAGAATAATAAAAATAATAATGAAAATTTAGATAAATAACACCATAAATAACATGGTATAGATCATAAAAATATTGGAACCCACAGATCCACTAAATAAAACACAAAATAATAGCTCATAGGCATAGGGAACAATGGTACTGAATAAGGTAGAAAGGGATCATAAATTTATATTGAAATTCATGTTCATAAATTATGTCAAGTTTTTATTTGTTTAATGTCTTTTCGAAAACAATGATGAATCATTGCATAATAGTATAAAAATTTAAGTTTCCGTTTTTCTTTTAAAAACTATTCATTGACTAAAAATATTTCTAGTATAATAACCAATTATTTTTCAACAAATTCCATTCATAATATGATATTAAACCATACATGACACTCACAAAACGAAATTAATTATCAACCAATGTAAATAACCATAATTTAATTTCTTAAAATTTAAAGTATTGACTCCATAAGATCAATATCTAATCTACAATATAAAAATGATCATTTTTAAAAACATTATTGTGGTTGTTTAAATCATCATGTATTTTTTTCCTTATATTAACAAATTGACAAACTAAATTATTTTTAGAAGCATGATCTCACTATCATGATAAAGTCTATATATAATGATAATGGATAAAAATCTATGTTATAGTGATGCGTAGACCATGAAATTTTTTATATCAAGATGAAAAACTCATTTATTATTTCCCAACTCACATATAAAATCTCATTCAACTCCTCCAAAACATCAAAATCAAATAGTTAATGACTTGATATTTATGGTCTTCTATACATGGAATAATTATTTTATCAATGGAATTCATCAATGTATAATAAAACAATCTTAAATTAGAGTTCCTTTTCTAAAAGATACTATGTTGGTTCTTTATAAGGTAATTTTATTCAATTAATATTGGATTATTAATTTTCATATTTTTAAAAGATATTTTTTTGGTTATTTCAATATATTGGATGGACATAAAAAATAATTAATGGGAATTGAGTATTTTAACTTGATATATTTTGAAAGAATCATAATATCTTATGTTAAAATAAATTCATTTATATACACTTTATACTATTTGTAGTGTTTTTATCCACTATTTATTTATTAATATGATATGAAAGAGAATACATAGTGGTTTAAAATGTGATTTATAATTTTTTATAATTATTCTTAATATTCTCAATAATTATTTTTAAATCATTTCTTTTCTATTGAGATCCTATAAAATGTTATGGGACTCTGATTAACTATAAATTCACCAATGAAAGAAATATATTCGTATTAATGTTCATTTTGTTAGTGATATATTAATCGGGAGTCATAGATATACATTTTTGGATGTGTGATGCATTTATTTAATCATTATTGATATAAAAACTTTTTAAATTTTGTTTTGGTGTTTTTAATTAGAATTGAAAGTGAAAAATATATCTTTTGGATATAAATGTAAATAGGTGAATTTCATTAGATTAAAAAAATATATATTTCTATAAAATCTATTTCAATATGTTTTATATAATGTAAAATAGAAGTTGGGATTCCATGATATGTATATTTATGTTATGAATCAGTGTCATTAAAATAATAAATTGAATTTAAAATCTTATCACTTGTGAACCGTTTACTTATTTAGTGTGTAGATTCCTCTTGTTATATATCTCTTATTTTTTGGAATAAATGTTTATATATATAAGAAAAACATCACAAAAAATAACACCATGATTTATTAAATATGGGTTTCCCCAATATGATTACTAAATTCTTGGTGCACTATCATTATTATCCAACGTCCACACAATATCTTTATTATTATCAAAAGAATCATGCTAAATGGTTTGGACATGGACAGATATCATGGCCCTAAATCAATATAAATAAAAAACAAATTTATGGTCTACAATCTTTAAATAAAACATAATTTATACTGCACAACTCAAACATTATTAATCTGAAAAATCCCATGAACTTATCTGAAATAGATTGTTTGCTATTTTGATTCAATTGTAGAAGTATAACATTATGTCTAATTCTACATTACTATTTCATAGTGTAAGGGAACTATAGGTTGTCTCTATAAAAATCCCCCATCATGTATATTTTTGGTAGTAGATAAAGAAGATAAATTTTATATTCTTTTTATGTAGTTAAATGAAAGAAATCTAGTCATGCAATATTACATATCTCAGTTTTGATATTTAACATTTTCATCAAGAAAGATAATTATATTATCCTCCTCCCATTCTCTATATCCATTTCTCAAGGATTTCAAAATTTTCAACATGATTAATGTTATATTATTTCCCACATTTCTTTTTAATATCAATATATTTAGTATAATTATATTTTGTTATATAAATTTTGATCCCCTTTATTGTTGTTATATATATTCATTAAACTATTGGGAAAAATTCCATACAAATTTAATCCCTGTAATATTTAACACTTATCTTCTGAAAATCTCCCCCATTGAGGATTATTCTTCTTTGGCCTTTATGAAGAATCATATACTTATTTTCCTAATTTTAAATCATGAAATTTTCATAAAAAATAATCCAATAATTTAGTTCATTTAAATTTCATATCCACATGTCCATACAAAACTGGACAAAATATTCATACAAGAATTGTTATGTATTAATATTTCTCCCAAATATTTATACACTTGAATGAAATGGCTTGAATCAGGTACTCAACTTATTAATATATTTTGATAATGGTAGATACAATATAGTAATTTCAAACAAAAATCATTCGAGAAGACATACATGAGGCATAGTAAAGTGTAATATAACAATAAAAATAATACAAGATCCTCAGGGAAATAATTATATGAACTTATAAGGTTTTATATGTCGTGAATTATCCATAAACAGGGCAAAAAATTCTCATGATCATGAAATAGGCACATTTTCATATTCTTAGCATTTTTTCAAATTCATTCAACACCTATCCACACCATTCTGATGTCTTTTCCACAACTCAAAAAAAAATTAAACTTGAAACCTCATTAGATATATTTCATTCCCATATGTATATTCCACCAACTATGATTAATAGATTCTTTATCAATCATTAAATCAAATTCCACCCTCCCAGTAGATAGTAAATTTTACCATACATGAAATATTATACATTGTACTCTTATCAACTGTACTAGTAATAATATGAATAGAATCATGCTAATAATCACAATTGTTTCAAAATAATCGAATTAAATTTTAATATATTATTTTAATCTTGATATTTATTGGGATGGATATTCTTATATATGTTTTAATAAACCAACATATCAATTAATATGAAGTAACATATTTAAACCATAACTCCCAAGTAATTAAAACTTTAAACATGTCAAGTATAATCAACTAAATTAACTCAAAAATCACTTCAATATATTATTCACAACTTCTCTTAGTATATTAATCATTCTTTTCTGTATCAATAATGGAAGAAACATATCAAACCTTCTTCTATATTTTCCATCATGTGAATAAATCGCCTTGAATATTTTAGTATAACATTAATTAGTTTTCATTTTACACTCAATAATTGATAAAGAAACAATTATCACAACTAATTATCTAGGAAAATTATCAATAATCAATTAAATATGAAAATATATAAATTTGGTTACTCTAAAATATTGAAATTAATTTCTAATAATTTAAAAAATTATTCAATTCCAAGGGTAACCCTTTAATAAATAATATAACTACCCCAAATCTTTCATCTTACACATGCTTCAATATTTCTCTATCTCAACCAATATCTACAAAAATAAAATCCAATAATTATTCCCTACTTTATAGTGGTCCTTGCATCACCAAAATACCAACCCATAATATTAAGGTGTAAGCAAAATGTAGTCTTTCAAATATGAGGTAATCATCATAACTGAGAGTTTTCATTTTACTTATTCTTCTACCAATTTCAATTCATTAACAAACATTTTAATAAAATAACGTCATTATCTATCATATACTTAGATATTATTATTATAAGGGTATTGTTTTATTCGCCTCATTTTCCTATCATGTTGAAAATGGAACTTTTGATTTTTTGTTCATGTATACTACCACCTCGTAAGAAAATATATATCAATTATAATTACCTTCATCAATGGATTGTTATTATGATAAATTCTACATAATTATATAATAGTCATTTAACAAATATAAACAATTAAATATAATATATAATATATCTTTATAACATTATAATTTTTAAAAAGAAAGTCATCACACTTGCACACATATAGATTGTCATCTCTATGTATCAATGTACATCATTTTTTTTATAAAACACCACTCATATATGTTTGTGTGGTGTATTTAAAGAAGGTATATTATGTTTGAAAGGTAATAATTATTCTTTAAAGATATTATTTTATTTTATTGTTTTATTTTCCATCTAATTAAATGTAAAAACTTTACTTCTGAGAAGGTACAGACTACTGCTTATTAAGTCGATGAATTTTGATTTTCATTATAAATTTTCATGTATATATGTATATATAAAAATAATAAATTTTTAGGGATATTATTCCACATATTGTTCAAAAATAATTCATTTGACCATGTTTATAAAAATAGAAGTTGTTTTTGGGGATTACAAACTGAACATCCTCAAGACACTGGACGTGGGCCTAACTGATTAAGTAATGAAATATATCATTGAAATAATTGAAATAATTTTTTAATGATAATATTATAAAATAATTAAATAAATCATATATCTATATTATATAGGTATAAAATGATATACTTGAATCAATGTAGTGGCTTTCTTTACTTAATTTCCTTTCATTGGGATATAACAATTCATCATTGACGTTGTTATTATATGGTTATGTGTGAATTGATCTATTTTTTTATAGTATTTTTAAATTTTTATGTGTCTATGTAATTAATTTCTCTTAGTCTCTCCGTCGATTAATTACCACCAAAAATGTTATGATCATTAAGAGGTGTTTTTAGTCTTAATCTGATTATTTTAAAACATGTTTCACATCATGAATTATGATTTCATTGTATGGAACACTTAATACTACATGATTTAATTTTGAAATATTAAATCATTTCACTCATGGTATTTATATATAAATATCAAATTACTTATTTCAGTGACATTTTATTTGAGTGGAACAGATGAGTAATGCATTTATGTTACGTTTTTATTTCTTTGCATCATATAGTATGTTCAAGTTTCGTTTGGGTGAATTATATGACCATTATTTCTTAAACTAAAAATCAATTATTATCCAATGGTATTTTATAATTTTTACATGGTTTTATTTCTTTTTCCACTCTATGGTTCATATTAATATTAATATATCATTTTAAATGAAAAAACTTACATTATTTCTGTTTCTATTTGGGAATAATTTATATACTATTTCAATGATAAAAATAATGTCTTTATAAAATTTCTTTTATTTTAAGAAAATAATTTTTAATGTAATTTTAAACTATATATTACGTTTTACAATTTTTTTAATGAAATATTTTTTTTTGTTTTCGGAAACCCAATATTTTGTTTTTCTTATTATAATATCAAAGGAACCATTGTTTTAGAATTTACTAAATTATTGGATTTTCCCTGTAACATAACTATTTACATTGAAGTTTAAACTATATGTTTCCATAGTTATTTTGAAATCAAATATTTTTTCAATATTATTTTAATTTTTATTTTGAAACTTTATCAAAAGAAAATGATATATTCCCAATATTAAAAAAATGACATAAATGTTTTTTAAATTTATTTTTAGGCATTGTAGTATCCTTTATTATTTTACAATGTTCCAAAAGATATTTATTGAAATAATAACATCATTATTCTCTATCTAGATGGATTATGACTCTTTAGAATAGATTTTTATGGAACCCATTTAATTTCTATCGTTTTTTCAAGCTAAAAGGAATGATGGTTGTTTTTTCAAAAATGTTATATCGAAAAGTGAAAGTTATTAATGTTTTGTTCAATACATGGCACTTTTATGCATTTATGGATAATTAGGGTGGTTATATTATAATAAAAGGATGTTTGGTATGTTACAAACTATGTATGGTTGGTTATGTTGTAAACCAAGGTTGTGTAATACTACTGTATCCCTCTTATTCATAGGGTAAAGTGATAAGGGTATCTAATTTAAGTTACTCAATGTAGAAGAAATATTTTGATAAATTTGAGTACCTCCAAATAGATAAATTTTTAAACTATATGATGTTACTCCTAAGTGAATTTTTCAATTCTCATACTTAGTTAATTTTTGATGAATTATTTATATTCCAATTTTACATCATAGTTTCATTAATCTAGAAATAAGTTCTATTATTTCATTTAATCATATATTATTTTCTTAGGGTTCATGATTGTGTACTCTTATGTCCCTAATCATGAGTTATTTTTTATACCATGTACCATTGTTTATGTTCCATGTTTATATGGGTATGAACTCTATTGTTTTATGATCATACACTTTGAATATGTTCTCACACACTTATTAACATCTTATAATTATCGATGATATAGAAATATTAATTTGTATTTTTAATATTAATGAGAATTTGGCATAACCTTTATAATACTTCCATTCCCATGTTTTTAAATAAAGATGATATGTATGATATATCTTCAATGGTTTCAATTCAGAGATAATGAAGACATAATGTGGTATAAAAAAATATAGGTGTATTAAATAAATTGTAAATAAAGACATTAGTGTTATTATGTAAGGGTATGTATCAAATATAAAAAATAGTAAATCTAAAATTTATATATGTATTTTAGTTGTCTAATAGTTAATTTCAATATTTTATTAATATATGGAATAAATTTTTTTTCTTTTATTGGTGTGAAATACCGAATTTAATGATTATATAATCTGAATAGGACATGGGAGTGAGGGTATGGGGCTGTTATTGGCTATAATATAGAATAATATAGAAAACCTTATTTATTATGATGTTTTCATGAGATTTTGACTTAAGAGTGTTATACATAATCATAGAATTAATAATTTTTGATTTATTATAAGTTAAAAGGAATAAAAACCCCTATTAGGGTTTTAAATGATTGGATTTTAAGATGACTAATGATGTAGGGGGAGAAATATATTGAGTTTTGAAAAAAAAATTTGGGGGATGTAGCCTTTGTATTTATCCTATTTTGTATTGAAAGGTTTATATTTAGGATAAATATTTTTTATTTTATAGACATAAGTCTAATGTTATTTTAATACTTTAGGTTTAATATGATTCTTTATGTTGAGGTAATTATATTTACTTTGGATAAATGTTTAATTGCATTTTAGAACATTTAATATTATAAATAACAATATTATTGAAAAATATTTTTTTTAATATGTGATTAATTTTATTTTTTATGAGGTTAACTATTTTGGGACCATTATTTTATTAAGGTAAATAGAAATACTTTTTGCTAAGATGATATTTAATTTTAAGAATAAATATTTAATTATATTTTAGATGTATATAAGATTTTATATTGTATTTTTGATGGTTCAGGTTAATTATAGAAATGATGAAAATATTTTTTAGATTTTATGAGTGGTATATATAAGTATTATTTTTTGACATATGACTTTATGAGTGACTAATGTTGTTTGGATTGAAATTCTATGCTAATATAGGAAGAATATGTGATCAATTACTTATGATTTTATTATTTTTATGTTGGTATGTATAATTTGGGAGAGTTTTAAGGTTTTTAATTGATGGAATATTTAATTATTCACAACTATTTTTATTTTTAGTCTTTTAAGAATAATTTATTATTTATTTTTATGGGATATAATCATATGTTGTATGAATCATTTTATTTTTTGTTAATTCCTAATACCACGAGGAATAATGTGTTATCATTTTATATATCTTGTGATTCATATATAGTTGATTTTATTGTTTTAGGAATGAAAAACTCACCATTAATATTAATTTCGTGGAATAAAAGATACTATAGATGTTTAAATTGATTGATTCACAACAAAAGGTTATAATTATGCCTATAAAATAGAATTAAATGATGTATATTTCATTTTTTGAATACCCTAGTAGATGATAATCCATGAAATTTAGTAATATGATATTAAAATAAAATATTATCCTTTTATTATAATTTATGAAGGATTTGGGGCCTCTTACATTTCAAAAAATAATAATGGAATATCGTAAATGGATCTTAGTTATTAGATTATGTATTCTCCTCTAACCCACTTTATCTATACCTTAGAACCAAGTTATTTTTGTTACATTTTACCATTCTATTTACTTTTTCCTATTTACAAAAGTGTGTTTTATTATCCCTTTTTTGAAGCGATTTTTTTAAAAAAATATATTCTATAAAGAATTATTACTTTTTTCCTTTTATGATCATATGTTTCATATTCCACTAGTTGTATTCGATGTAAAATAAAATTATTTTTTTGGTAAATCTATTAAAAATGATAGGAAATAATTTTCTTAGGGTTGTATAATGTAATTCCATGATATTTTTAAATAAGACAATGTTCGATTACATATAGGAAACCCAACAAATAGCATTATAAAAAATGAAATATTTTTATAATATGATTGTTCTAACCATTCTATTTAAATTAGTTATATAAAAATAATTAAATACATTATAATATATGTAGGTCATTATTAATAAAAAAATTATTTTCTAATTCGATGTAAATAATCACTCAATTTTTGGTAAGTTTATTTTATTCCTCATAAATGAATTTTTATGAAAAAATTATTTTATTCTATTTTTGAGTGAATATAATAATTAATTTATTTAACATTTTGAAATTATATTTTATAAAAATTATATAATTTTTTTAAAACAACTTGTCAATATTATCTTGGAGTGAAATTATTGGATATTTTTAAAGACATTGATTTTCCAATTAATAGTGAAGAATATATATTTTACATAAAACTATTATTTTCATTAAAGTATTTATGTGGTCCCAGTCTTTTTTTAATTATAATTATTTATATTTATTAAAAAGATATATATTTCATTGGATCCAATATTATTCTTTTTTGGTACAAATGGTATTATTATAATTAAAAGTGCATTTTTCTTGAAAACACTTTTCATCGTGATTTATGGGTTGATTTGAATTGTAATTTATACTAATTATATGAAATGAATTTCATAAAATGGTATTTCATATTTGGTATCATCTTTTACACATTCTGATAAAATATTACCATTATTTGTAGTCATAAGGAATAATTACCATTGTAGAATATTTGTCACCATAGTAGGGGTAAAACAGGTAGAACTTGGATTAAATTATGATAAAATGTTTTAAATAATTCATAAAAATTCTTATCTTTAATTTTATTAGTTTTAGATTTCAATATTTTTCATTTAATCTAAAATGTTGAATTATGGTTATATTTCTCTTTAATAAATATGTTAATATTATTTTTTTATGATGGAAATTTCTAAAATGTGTCTTTTTTTTTAAAATTTTAACATATATATTATATTATAAAATAAACTAGTTATGAATGATTATTAATGTTTACTTTTATTATGAATAATTTTTTTTGTATTGATAATTTATTTTTAATTGTTACTGATTAAATAATAACTTCAAATTTTAATATATTGCTGACATAGTGATTGTACATGCAATAGAAATATCAAGTAAGTAATTTTAAGAAATCTGTGTAATATTTGGCCGATGTCATAGTGTTATATGAATTTTTAGATTAATATAATGTACTAATTATGTGTTAAATTTTTGTATTCAAATTATATTTCAGGATTCATATTTTTGAGGTCTAATTATGTGAATATTCCAAAAAATGGTTATAATGGAATTTTATCTTAAATAATATTTAATTAAATGATTTAAAATTTATAAAAAATATAATATTTTCCCGACTAAATGGGATAAAATCAATACTATTTTTTCTATTTATGGCTCACTTTAACTTATATAGTAATTTTTTTGCAGATAAAATGTATAAGATACTAATATCGTGACAATCGTTATAAGAGTTATCTTGTGTAAAACATTAAGATAAAATGTATAAGACACTAATATCGTGACACTTTATACTTATAACCATTATTTATTGTAAATATATAAATTCTTCTACACTTTAACCTAGAAATGTATTTATACTAATTTTATAATTTATTAAATTCCAAGGGTGCCCCTCTTATCTCTTATATAAGGATGACATATCTACTCTATTCCTTGCATATATTAAGCCATGTATGTCTACTATTATCTACAAAAATAAGTTCCCAACATTCCTCACAACTTTTTATAGGTACTAGTCTTAAAAAAATAGAAATGTCAAAGTCTTCATATTTATGTGAAATGAGGTTCTTCAAAAGCATGTAATCATCTTAACCAAGATTTTCTATTCAAAATCTTTTTATACCACAATAAATTCATTTCTAAAAATTTAAATATAATATAATTAGAATCTATAATATAATTATTATTTACTATGTTAATGTAATAATCTTATTCATCTCATTATTTATAAAGTTTGAAATGAGACCATCATTGGTGCATACATATTGTCTATCACTTCACAAATGGATGTATTTTATTTCTCAAAAATGTCTTTTTGGGATAGTTATTATGAAAAATTTAGTGAATATATATATATATATATATATTAATGTAATAATTAGGATTATGGTAATATAATATATTATCTACATGAATTCAATTCCAATTATTAAAAATAGAATCCTCAAATGACTTGGACTTAAAGAAATTATTAATTAATTATGTCATTGAAATAAGTAAAAAAGGTTTATTGAAAATGGAATATACCTGAAAATTTTATAAATCAAATAAATAATTATTAAAATTTATTAAAATGGATTTATAGAATATAAATAGAAATTTTGGTCCCGAGGTAAGATATTTTTAAATCAATTTTCTTTTAATTATGTTATAATATTATTCATTGTATTTTTTATGAAATTATTACATATGATTTGATCTAAAAAATATTTTATAAATTTTCCTCATATTTAATGTGGATTTAAATATGTTCACATAACATCTTGATGGATTAATTATCACTTATTTTTTAATTATCTATAGAATCATTTTCATTGTCTCAAGCTCATTTTCATTACATATGTTTCATGTTTCTCCCCATGATTTATTTATTTGGTATACTTTATGTCATAAGAATGAATTCAGACATATTGATTAATGAAATTCAAGATATTTTCAGAGTTAAAAAATATACCTTTATTCAATGACTTTTTATTCAAATGTTACCAAAGTAGTAACAACTTTATGACATAATATCATTTCTATTCTGGATTTTTTATTTTCGAGGTTCTTTTGGGGAAAATTGTATGATCATAATTTATCAAACCGTATATCAATTATTCTCATTTCTTTATATATTTTTTTTGATTTTTATTCATTTTCCTTTATTCTCTACATAATCTGGTTAATATAAAATTTAAATCTAAAAACCAATATTATTTTTCTTTTTTTGTCTATGAATATTTTCTCTTCCATATTAATGGTCTTTAATTTTTTTTTTAAATGATGGTTACTTTTTATAAATGATAGCATATTTTAATTCTAAAATATAGAATAGTCTATTTATAAAGGATTATAAGGAATATTTTCTCATTACCCAAATATGGTAATTTTGTATTTTTTTTGAAATTATTAATGAGTTATTTGTTTTTATATTTGACAAATGAATGGAATTTCTTTGCATTATAATAATTCTTTTTATTTAATATCTATTTACAGGTATTATTGGATATTTTTATGTATGTTTTAAATATTATTATTTTTTAATTCTTTTTTTCAAATTCCATTGATATATTCCCTATTTGATGTAAAATTTTTGGATGTTTTTTAAATGAATATTTATCAATATAGGTATCCTTTATTGTTCTCTAATACTCCAATAGGGATATGTTAAAATGATACTATAATTATTCTTACTTTAGATGGATTAATATTTCTTTAAATATATTTTTGAGAATCCAATTTCTTTTCTACTCATTAATCATGCTAAGAAAGAATGATAGTTTTTTCAAAAGGTTATGTATTAAAAAGTTCAAGCATATACTTTTTTTTCTATTATACTTATAAATATTTATTGATGATAGATTGGTGGTTACATTATAAAAAAGTGTTGATGGTCATGTTATAAACCATGGATGGGTGGGTATATTATAAACCAATGATATGTGAGAGCTTTATAAACCTCCAATTCATTGGTTAAAGATATAGAGCTTATTAGTTCAAGTTACTACTAATATACAAAAGAGAATACAAAATATGAGTATATTCTAAGTGATGCACGAGTCATCTATTGTATGTAACTTCTATGAGAGTGTGGGAATTATCTTCTTAGGTTATTCCATTATGATTTCCTGATTTCCCATGTAACCTACACAATTTTATGATGCCTATAATAAAATCTAATGTTTTCTTTGATCACAGATTATTTTAACATGGATCATGATTGTTGAATATTAGGTCTCTCATATTTTGTTAATTATTTATTCCATTTATCTTTTTATTTTATTATATGTTTTTATGGGTATGAATTTTCTTATTTTATGCTCAATAATAACAATTTTTTCTTTTTGGCTTATCGATATCTTGTTCTAATCTATGTTATTAAATTTTTAATTCTTATTTTTACCATTAATGATCATTTAAGATCAAAATTATTATGTTTATTTGTCATAGGTTATAAATAAATATTTTAGGTAATATATTTCTAAAAGTTCTTCATATTAGAGATGGTGAATAAATAATTTGTATTATGAAATGCTAGGACTAGTGGAATAAGTTCCCACATAAAGAAATTTTTTTGTACTGTTAGTGTTTCTATAAAATATCTGAAACTCTAAACCTAAAATGTATTTTTTTATGTATGTGATCCATTAGTTCCATTTTAATTTTTAAATATATTTGGTATAAATTGATTAAAATTTATTATTTTCAAATGTTGAATATAATGATTATGCTTTCTCAACTAGATCTGAGAGTGTGGGTTCGAGGCTTTTATATATGCAAAATAAAAAAAATAAATCAGAACTCATTCATCATATTATAATCCAAACATATATGAGTATTAATATAATATTTATAAAGATAAATAGATATGTGAAGATGGATTATTCAATCATACATTCCCTCTATAACAATGATGGTGGGGAAAATGCAAAAAAACCCAAAACCATTTAGGTATTAGTAAGAATGTATGACATGGTTGGTGAAGTTTAGTGAATCAAAAGATGTATTAATGAATAAAATGGTCATAGAAGATCTAATAATAAGTAAATAATTACTGACTAAAATGAATTCCCTTTCACCCAACATAGATTGCACAAACACCCGATGAAAATTATTATAACACTTATAACAATGAATCCCTATCTGTCTAAAAAGTACACCCAAAAATCCTATAATATAATTTCAATTCATGATTCATTAAATATGAAAATTTACCATTTAAAATCCCTATTATATTTATAATTATATTTATTTGAATTTATTTAATGAAACAAAATTCATTAATCATTTTCTTAATTTACCATATTCATTACTTCTTAATTGAATACCTCTATTATAAAGTAAACATCCCACTTAAGAATTTCACTAATTAGATACTTTAGATTATAATTCAATCGATTATAACAATTCATTCCCATATAAACTAAGTTTTCCTTTCTGTATAAAACTTGTTACAAAGATATTACTATACAACCACACAACCTCCACACAATATCACAATGATTACCACACATTCTTTAGCCATTAACCATTATAATAAATATAAACCAATAAAAACTAAATAAATGAACGTCCTTCCCAAGTAAACTAGATCTAACGATACCACAACAACATTAACCATAACACACTAATTAATCAACCACAAAACCAAACCCATATTATTCTTACATCAATAGGAATAACTCCACATATGGTGGAAAACAATAAAAGAAAAAATAGAAATAAACTTTAAAAAACCTCCTAAAAGTAAATCTTACATAGTAAATAATTAAAGTAAAACCATAACTCCAAGAAATCCAATCGTTATTAATATTATGTGATTAACCAAATTTTATATTTAATGATATCATTTCAATAGTTACAAAAACATTTTATAGACTAAAAACAATCCCAAGAAGAAACTAAATACAATCAATCATGTGTAATCTCATGAAGTTTATCTGAATCACTCCTATTTCCCTTTGAATTTATTTTCCTAGTATATTATAATTAATTTGGTTAATCTAAAAATCTACTAAAGGATAATAAAAAATTTAATACTCTATATTTATATATAAATAAATAAAGAGATTTCTAAAATGGCCCACCTTTTTAAATATTCAATGAACACCACATAATGATATAAGAAATCATAAATCGTACACACACAACCTTGAAATAATAAAACATATGACCTATCCACAAAATACCCTGATAAAAAACCTAAAAAACTACAAGATACCTACTAATATAACATTTTTGTAACAAAGAAAGAATTTATGGAATATAAAATGGAATATAAACAGATATATCTGACCAAGAGAGATAAATCGATGCAAAGCAGTTGGTTTAAATTCATTATAGTGATTATTTGAATACATTAATAAATTATTAGAAATATATAGGTGTCAAAACCACCTTATTCAAGATGATGGATGGATTAAAATGATGCTAATACCTTCCTTCCTCAAGATTAAGGAGAGATAATATCCCTTGATTCCAGCCTTCAATAGGCCCGAGGGTGGAGACCAACACCAAGGTTATAGAAATATCACAAAAATTAGAGGCATTTCCCTTTTTATAGTAAAAATTATTGGGAGAAAAATATTTATCAACCTACAATAACTCCATAAAATATGTATGAAATGAAATAAAAATCCATCCCACATGCATGTCTAATGTAAAAATGTTTGAAATACATGAAAAATCCAATGTATGTACCATAATAGAACTAAGCAATGACCCAAAAAATCGTCCTCAACATCTGAGCTAGTAAGGTCCATCACGATCTCTTTAATATCCCAAGAATCCTAAAAGAAATTTTACATATATAGGGTGATAATATATGTATACTATATAGGGAAAACCAAAATTCACCTGTCAAAAAGTACGAGAATCTTATTAATGCCCATGTGAGAAAACATGTGAAACTCAGAAGAACCTAACAAGTTATACTATCCACCCCAAGATCAGCTAGGAATTCTCACCAAATAATGCATTTAAAGTCAAGTAAATTAATAAGAACATCTATATTATGGTACACCTTCCCACTTCCAATTGGTTAACTGCTCATCCCTATTGGCGATCAACTCGATGCTACCATACTCCTTTACAATCCCCAATATCAAAAAATGCCTGCACATACCTAGGCCACTTACCACATCATATCTCACCCACAAACTTATGGGTCACAAACAACAACCCCATCCATAAGACACCTAGATATCACCACACAACTCATCTCGATGACCCATGGAAGAAAACCTTGTATATAGACACCTTAGCCCTACAACCACACCACAACCTTCTCGAATAGTCTAGGGATACTAATTCCAAGAAGAGGGAGAAAAAAATCCAATAAGTAGTATTACATTGTACCATGAACCTAGGCACAACCCATGTACAATGGAAAATGTATTTTGAACATTTCATGTTGATGACATGTACATAGAATAAAGGAGGACTCCCACGAAGTTTCCATCCATCTGTGGTCCGTCTATGTGTTGTAGTAGTGTTCTCGTACATGGTTTCAACCTATGTATCCTTTCATATGTACAAGTACATGGGGTTTCCCATGTATCCATTTCATTCCACGCCATGTGGTGGAGTACATGTAGTTTAGGCCACTTGTGTACACCACCCTATGCCCATGTACCTCCCCGAGTACACTCCATAAAGCCTAGGATACACACAGTGTGTTTGGGAAAATCCATAAAGTCATCTTCTTCCATCAATTCACCTTGACCAATCAGTGAGTTCTACTCAAGTGACCGTTTTGACTAAAAAATAATGATATAGGTTCACATCACCATCCTAACACTAAAACGAGGGTTTTTAGGCCTTCAATTGGCTTGAAAAACATATTAAATAAAATTCAATGCATTTTTTAGGAAAAATGATTTCTCTCAAATTGATTCAATTCATCTCTCACCATAACTGTTACACCTCAGAAGAGTAATCCCAATGTTTTATTTTTAATTTCATATCATTGTGAAAGGAAACTATGGTTCCATGATCATTCATTCAAAAGTTATTGAAGAACAAAGAACATATAGAATGTTCAGTGGAGAGAAAACACAAAAGAACAAATCTGAGGAACGAACCATGACCATTGTTCATTATGGGATTGATTCATTCCTTCAATAGTTAACAATAATAAAAAATAATAATCTCTATAATGAAACCCTATTAATCCTTTAATGTATAACCCACCCCATAAGGAAAGATCAATCCTCATATCATCCTATTCGTTTGTTGGTCAACTTTAAATGTTGAATTGATGAATGTGGAATGAAATCAAAAATAATAACTCCAACCTCAGAATTGGTTAACTCATTGTTGAATATCTATTTCCACTGACAAGATTTATAAGGAATTTCATTCTTTGAATTTCGATCCACATTTTTTCCATTGTTATCAGAGAGAATACTACAGGGTTTTCTCTCTAGAGCTTTTAGAGGATTCTAGGGATATGAGCCTAGACATGGATCCTTTACTAAAGGTATTTTAAAAATGAATACCTATCCACATCACTACACCACTGAAATAGAAAAAAGAATAAATATTTCAATTTATTTTATTCATTAAAAACGCATGTGATAAATTTTCACATTTGACCCGTGCCTGCTATTTTATGGTCACGCCTAGGTTAAATCCAATGCTCTGAACATAATTGTTCCCTCAGATTTATGATCTGGTCACATGTTTAAAATTTATCCCACATTTTAGGAAAACCACACATGTGTGAATTTTAGTATATTATTATATTTTGACAATTTGATTTGGGCTGATAAGGCCTTTTAATCACACACCCTCTCAATTCCTGGTCTCAAATAGAATGCATATAATATCCATAATTAGTACATGTTTAATCAGGGACATTACATTCTTCCCAACTTGGAGATTTACATCCTTGAAAATCCCTAAAACATGTTACTTAAAAAAATTGGTTACTATAAATGAATATGATCCTACCACTTCAATGTGCTCTCATGAAGATTTTCATGTCATCACCAGACACACACCCAAAGAATCTCTCACCCATGAAGTATCCTCTCTTACCGATCCTTGAGTTGCACTGGGTACTCGAAGATATTTTTTCCATCCTCGATGTTCATATTTTCCCAGTCGATGAGGTGTGATTGTTCAAGCATGTAACTCATTAACTATGACAAATGGAAGACGTCGTGTACCCAGTCCATATATGGGGCGGAATAATGAAGTACGCCACCTCATAAACTATATAAAATATCTAGAATGGGTTGATTAACTCCAGAGATAACTTTCCAACCAATTCAAGTCTCCCAATCCATGTTGAGGTGAATCCCATTGGAACACATGGTCTCCTTCCTCGAACTCCAAATACTTGCATCACCTATTAGAATAAGACATTGGATGACTCTATGTAGTCTTCATGTACTCTTCGATGATCTTCTCTTTATTTGTAGTAGCTCACACTATCTACAGTCCAATGAGTGCTCACTCTCTTGGGTCATTCCAGTAAAGTGGTGACTTGTTGGGTCTCCCATAAAAATCCATGAATGACACTATACCAATGGTAGAATGGTTTTTGTTGTTGTATGAAATATTTTCTAGTGCTAGGTGATCCTTCCAACTATTTCCAAAGTCTAACATGGAATCCAAAAAAATGTTATCCAGAACAAGAATTGTCTTATGAGTTTGGTCGTCCATCTGTTGTTGAAATGTTGTGGTAAAGAGTAAATGGGTCCTAAAAACCTCTTGAAATCCATTCTACAATCGGGATGTAATGTGATCATCATGATATGAAACTATGATCGATGGTACTAAAGGGAGTTGAACTATATATTTCATGTAAGGAAATCTCATGATCTCTATTAAACTCTACTATCGGATTGGTAGGAAGTTAGCTAACATGAAGATTCAGTCAACTAACACCCTGATGGCATCATTTATGAGATATATGTGGTAAAATCGTCACAAATTCCATCGATATATCATCCCACATCCAGTTTGTCACCTCAAGGGGTGAGCTAAACCCACTCAAACCTGGTTCTCATACATGAATTGCTGACAAGTAAGGCATCAAGAAACTAACACTACAACACTCTTCCTTATCTATGTCTACCAAAACTGACATCATCGATCCTCGTACATTTTCACCACTCCTATTTGTACCTCCAAAGGGAATGTATGGAACTCTATCAGAACCTCCCCCTGAAATACCAATTGTACTATTGTGTGTCCTATGAAAATAATGATGTTCTTCACACCTTGTGAATATCCACAAAGAGCATACCCTATGGACATCTAGGAATTTAGGGTCTCATAGTTGGTATCCCCATGTTGTTCCTCCCATACTCAGTGTAAGAGTAGAGGGGTAACAACCCTTGAATGGGGGTAAGTTGCTCTATATCCATATATAATGGGTAAATGCAATGAAGAAAACTACCATAATGCCTCATTAAACCTATACTTATAATATATTCTAATTAGAGAATCTCTTTCTTCATTTCTCATCACTGATTATACGCAATTTTAAAGTCCTTGTCTAGGAGGAACTATAGCCTTCTATTCTATCTCATGTATGATACTTTTGAGAGAATACATAAATTAGAATCATAGGATAAGAGTAGATGATAAACTGATCACCCATTAGGTTGTGTTTCCACATATTCAATGTGAATACTACAACTACTATCTCAAGATCATGAATTGTGTAGTTACAATCATGTGGCCTCGATTGGAATGACCTATAGGAAATAATCATTCACCTATGTATCATGAAACAAAAAAATGATTCACAATGAATCACAAAACACTATTTACTCAACATCCTCCACTAAAAATATAATGATCAGAGGACTCATAAAAATCTACCTGAATTACTGAAAATCCTACTGAAACATCTATGCCCACATGAAGGGATTACACATTCATGTCAAAGTTGTCATACATGCTGATATAATGTGTTGAAATTAGGTATGAATTTATAATAATAGCCTATAATCCAAAGGATGATATTCTCCTTCTTCACATTTGTAGGTGGTTCACTTTCTAATACTGTTTTGGCGTTGGATGGGTCCAATACCACTCCACCCACTGGGATAACATGTCTCAAAAATTAGACAACATGAATCTAGAATTGGAACTCTGAGAGTTTCCTATAATGTTGGTGTTCTCCGAATATGTCCAAAACCTTCCATATGTGTCTCACATGGTCCTCCTCAGACACTGAGTACATAAGTATATCATTTATGAAGACTACCAAAAACTCATCCAAGTGAGGCAAAAATATTTGGTTCAAGAGTTCCGTGATCAATGTTAGGGTGTTCTTCATTTCAATGGGGATCTCCAAGTATGAATTGTTAATGTAATGACACCTGAAAGTTGTCTTAGGTATATCCTAACACCATACTCATAACTGGTGACAACTTGTTCTAATGTCAACCTTCAAGAACGATCATCCCCCTCTTAACTAATCAAAGAGGTCATCTATCCTTGGTAGTGGATAATTATTACTCATGGTCATCTGGTTCAAGAGACTATAGTCTACACACATCCTCATGATCCCATCTCAAAATTTTAAAAATAAACTCGGGCCTCCTAGGGTGAAACACTATGTCTCACAAAGCCCTTCCTCTACAAGTATTCCAACTACACCCTTATCTTGTGAAGATCTGTTGAAGCAATATGATATACTGGTCCATATATCAGTATCATACATGGGATTAAATCAATGTTGGAGTCTATCTTTTGTTGGGGAGGTATTACTGAATTATCTTTATAAAGACATTCATCTACTCCTCCATCACTGCTAGAAAATAGAATATCATAACATCTGTTGCACCAAGGGTCATCTTGGCGAACTAATAAGTAATCATCCACGCCCTCTTATGTATGAGTCCATCATATGTTGTTGGGGTTTCATTTTCATGGAAAAAGGAAAGACTCGTCCATCACTGCAGACACACCACACCCATCTCATTAAACAATCAATCTAGGAATGGACTATGGATAACCAATTCATACCTTGAATGGAATCATAATGCCTATATTTTACAATAAAGAGGCTACAACTGAAACTCTCATCTCCAAGGGTTAGGTCACACTGTTTTCATAGACGGTTGATTATTGAGTCTTCTCTAGTAGGTGTCTCAAATAATATGGTTTGAGTCATATGTTCAACTGGAATATCTAGGTCTTGAATAAGTGATAAGGAAAGAAATTAATGAGTAGAACTTGTGTTTATCAGTACTCAAACTAAATTATAAAAGACACAAATCATACCTTCGATCATTCCTCGAACCCTTAGGTCTTATGCATTGACTGCATTATAACACACAAGTGAGTCTCATATAGATTATATAAAAGGATGAGCCTTATTATAGAACCTAGGTAAACCCAGTATTTCATATTCAAATGAATGGCCCCGATTATTGCTCTTGAAAAATGGGTGAGACTGATATATCATATATGTAGGGTTAAGACGCATTAAAAATATCCAATGATTTGGGTAATTATTATGTTATCCCAAAAATTAAATTATATTACATCCATATGGTAATATAGATTTCAAGTGTTTTGAAAATTTTAATGAATATAATGGTCTAGTTTTCCAAAAAAGTGTTTTCATTTTAAATATATGGGATCTAAAAGATATTTTGAGTAATAATAATGTGTATTTTTCTATTTTGAACTGTTTTATTTAATACGTTCAAATAAAATTGAAGATAATTGTAAAAAATACATTGGTTGTAATGCTTCTCACTAAACTAATAGATTTGTTGTCTTTTTGGTACCTTACTAAGGTTTTAGCTCATCTCATGTTTTTAAAATGTTTTTTCATAGGATTTATGAATGGTTAACGGAATAGATGAAGTTTAGATGAAATTTTTAAAGATTTTTTAGAAAATGAAAACATGTATTATTTTAAATGTATTGTGTTATGAGAGAGTTGTATAATCATTATAAGTGTCTAATTTTTATTTTATGGTTTTTATATATAACTTATGATGTAATTCATTAAAACAATAAACAAAAAATATCCTAAAATTGAAGTGAATAAATTGATGACATCAAACTGAAGATTATTTAGTTTTTAATGTAGGCCCCATGTAATTATCCTCCATGTTTTATAAGAAATTTATTTTTAAATAAATTTTAAAATGGCCAGGGATATTCATTATTTCTAGTGTGATTTTCTAATACCCCTAAAAATTATTTTTCACATATGTCACCATATTTTTCCATATATCATGCTTGGTCGAAGATATTCATCAAATGTTACTGTCTACCTTTTTTTTCAAATATATTATGATATTTTCTTTTCTATAGTAGGGCTGATCTATCACTACATTTTAATTTCTTAACCATCCACTATTAATAGGTATAATTATTCTTCTAATGACCTTACTCTATGAATACACTATATTAAATTACGTTGATTGAAGGGTGTTCACCTAGATTCTATATGTGTATTTATTTTGGAAATTGTTGACTAAAATATATACCTTTTATTAATATTGTTTAAATACAATATTTATTATTGAATGGATAATACATATAAGTTTATTTAGTATCATCAGAAACCAATTTATATACTATAGGATTATCATGTATTTTGATAAAATTACTAATGTATTCCTAATACGGTTCAATTAGAATAATTATGATAACAATTTTGTTTCCATTTCATTCTTTATTATATGATAATGGATTATTATAAGAGGAATAACTATGTATGGATGATGAAAGGTATACTATATATGTTCATCCAAACCACTAATTAAATATTATTAGATTTATATACATGAGAACAATTTAATTTCTCTCAAGTGTGGGTGATAGTCTGTGACTTAAAAAAGAGATATATATGTGGGAAGTACTATATTTTCAATCATGTTTTGATCTATGTGTGCGAAAAAATATGATTTTCCCTATACATATAGATGTCCCACAATTATATAGGATGCCTTATTTATATGATATGTGGAAATTCCATGATATTTTATTATCTCGTGAAAACAATTATGCAATTATTTATGATACATTCTTTGCTAGGTATAATTTTTTTTGTATTTTTATTATAACCAAATGCTCATATTATTCCCAGTTATGATATTTTTTTTAATTTCTTATATTTAGCCTTACTAAATATCAAATGTCACCCATTTTATATTTCTTTAACCTTGGTTTTAGAAAAGAGTAATATGTTTAATATTTTTAAAATAGAATCTTGGGTGGAGAATTTATGGGAAATATTGAAGACCATTTATGAGATGCAGATTTTTTTATAGTGGAAAAATTGTACATTAGTTTAAAATGATATGTGATTCTAATAGTTATTAATCTAATTTATTTATACAATTTACCATTACTATTATTGATTTAATATCATGTTTTTCAATATTTTAATTTTTTTAATTATTTATGTAAAAAAAATTGAGTTTGATAATATTTTATGGGTTTTAGGTGATTTCTTTATTAATAATTTATAATAATGAAATCTGAAAGAATGAGGTTTTGGGATAAGTCATAAGAAGAAGGATGTTGAAAATAAATTGGTCTAACACATGGACGACCCTCAACCATGGGGCAAGAAACTTATAAAAAATTATGTCCAATTGGGAAAGACCTAAGGGTAGGTCCTGAGGGTATGACATGGCCCTACACAGGTTGATGTATGTCCATATGGGCTTGCATGGACATCATTAATAGGAACCGACACAAAAGTGGGGAATCTCAGTGGTGATGGTATGATAGTTTCACGCGTTTAGGTGGAACATAGTGATAGTAGAGGGATTTTGATCCCCCCATTTGACTTTAATATCATATGGTACAATGGATTTACTTATTAAGTAGAGGAAGTATATCCACAAATCCAATGTGGGATGAAAAAAACCATGAACTATTCTTACATTTTAAAACACCACTATTTTTCTCCTAACCTATGTATCATATATTTTTGAACACATCCCACCACCCTTTATCACCATCTCAACCTACCAGAACATTACAACACACCACTAGAACACATCATCAACATCACTCGCACTATATATAACCTCCTATTATAAGGAGATTATGTTTGTTCTTTTGTGGTTTGTGGATTTTCCTGGGGATTTCCGAGCAGTTCCATAGAATAAAATGGGTTGGAATAAAAATTTATTGTAAAATTTAATTTTCAAAGTGAATTATAAGTAGAGAAAAACCTAATAGCAATCTATGTTGTATCCAATGGAAGGCGACATGTCATAATGTTAGTGGTTGGGACTCGTATACCCTTGGTAATTAAAGATTCTATGTCATAGGGTGTTTTCTATTTTTTTTATAATGTGCAGCCATGAACCATCATGTCTAAACCAGAAATCACCAGGACTTCTTGGGTGCCTCCCCATATGCATGGTGCTAACAACTAGTAGTGAGTGTCTGAACATCACCAATGTGGTGACAATACCCTCAGTATTCGAACCACGCACAATGAATATAAATAGATTATAAAACAACATAGAGTAATCAAGGAAGTATATAATGAATCATAATGTAAAATAAAATGGATCCCATATCATAAAAGTAAATTAACTAGTATCCCATTGTGGAAATACAAACTAGTGTATAATGTCTAAGACTATAAATGAATAAGACACTGAATAATCATCTATATTCCATCATTTTTTTCTACTATCTTCATAGTTTATAACACTATTATCTTATATGAGTCTCTTTCCCTTACCTGGATCCTGATACATGTAGTATATATTCTCACCATGTTTCCTATAATGGGTACGGGTTGTAAACTCAGTAGGATAACACCAATGAGTCTTTAATATATGTTCACTAGTATAATAGGAGCATTCCATGATAAATAATAAATAAAAAATCAATCATAAACTACAATATAAAAATAAATCATGTACTATCTAATACACCATGAGTTTTGTTCAAACCTGATTCATCTCCATTTGAGAAGGATAGTTTTAATGTCTTTCTGAAGTAAGAAGAATATTTCACTTGGTATATCCATGGTATCAAATTAACATGTATATTGACATCCACAAGGCATCAATTAATAATTTCATTTGAAATTCACATGGAATCAAGGAACATATCACTTGGATTCCAAAATGCATCGATACAACATGTTACTTAGATTACACATAACATCGATTATACATTCCACTTCATATTCACAAGTCCAACATCACCATTTTTTCATACCATGTTTACACCCTTCTAAGTGGTAATCATATCATCGCTGTCCACTGGTCCATAATACATATAAATTTCCTCCAATGTCATGGTAATAAATAAAATAGGTCATTCATATAAAGGAAACTCATGGTATGTTATCCTGAGAAATAAATAGTAACATACATGAACATGTAATGAAAATCTAAAATGTTCGAAGATATATAATCTTATTTGAGTAATCACGCATCATAAATGGATTGCAAGGGCTTATCAAACATACCTACAATTATGAATGTACATCGTATTAAATATTTAAACCCCAAAAAAAGTAACCCAAGGCTGATGTCTACTTTATTACATTGGTATATGATTCATGTGACCCCATCCTGAAGGGGAGAATAGTTAATTATTATAAAGAAACGTAATATATACATGATTCCTATATTATATTTGAAATATAAAATAAATGGTGTAATATTATTCTTATATCGTAGATATTATTCATAATTTCCTTATTCATATCATGGGGAATGTAAAAAATAAAGGTTAATCTAAGATTCTAATTAAGAATTATCTGAAATAAAATATACCATGATTAAAAAAGGCATAATTAATATGGATCATTAAATATTGGAATGAAAATTCCATTTAATAAATAACTTAAGGAATAAATGCATACCTGTATAATATCAATCCAGACATCTCATGGATAATATTCAATAAATTATTTTTTAAGAAATTGATTAATATTGGAGGTCATTATCTTATACATAAATATATATTTACCGTTAATAATTTGGGATGATATGATTTAATTGATGGGTTAATAAAAACCAAAGTCCCATTTAATAATGTTATCCGACTAGTTTGTCTCGTGAGACCTACCGATACATTGAGCAGATATCTATAACTAGGCCCCAAATATCACTTCATATATAATACATTCCTCATATAGTGAATGATAAATTTAATTCACATATATTATTCCTTATGAACAAATGTCAGTATTGTGTAAAGAATATGGAATATCAATATTTCCACATTCGATCAAATAACCTTCATAATAGAACATCATATATACAAAAGTTATATAGTTTAGAAAAAATGTATATCCTTGATTATAAAAATATTTATATATAAAATAAATGTAATGTATAATAAAAATTCATTATAAGATATTTATTACTTAAAGATAATTTTATGGAACACCAAATTACTAAGAGATGCAATATGTCAAAAAATCTATAAAAAATATGAGTTTGAAACAAAATCATATACTTTGGTGAATATAGTAAATGGAAAAAAATATTAAAATAAATATTTATTAAATTTTTTTATTTTTAGGAAAAATGGAATTTTTTAGAATAAGCTAATTATTGTAAAAAAAATTTCCTAAAGTAGATTATGTTAAAAACATATACAACCAAAAAATTATTTTTGACTTATTTTTAAATAATAAGAAAAATAAACTATCCCAAAAAAATATATAAATTCCACTAATAAATTTTATAAAGTCATGTGTAACATAATATTTTCTTAATAAATCATTTGAGTAAATAAAAATGAATTTTGTAAAACAGTTATGAAAAAAATTGGTTATGGAAGGAAAATATACTCGATCAAAAATAGAAATAAGATCAAATTATTTATTAAAAATTCATTTTCACGATTCAAGTTAAAAAGAGAGGGAAATATGGACTTAAACATGGAAACTCCTTAAATATCCAGAAAAAAACGAAAAAATTTATATTTTATTATATATTGTAAGTGTCTTTTAATGAAAATTAGAGTAATCTCAAAAAATGAGATAGTGAAATAAATTATTTCCTCTTAGATAACATTAAAATTTTGAACCCTTGGATGAATAAATATGTATTTAAAATTTATTCTTCAAGAATAAGTATATATTCATTTAAAATACATAAAATGGTTATTATATACACAAAATAATAAATAAATAGGTGCATAATACCACATATTTCACAATGGTGTGGAAATTGAAATGAAATTAGATACCTCATGTTTGAATTTCCCTGTAATAACAATAAAACTCATATTTAACAAATTTATATTTATTATAATAACATTAATGATCCATATTTAAAAATAAAATATTATATTTATACAATTTATAAAATTTTATCCTCTATTTGTCTGTAATATTTTACTATTCTCATTATTTTAGTTGCCAACTACTTCGTTTTACAATTTGTTTTGATTTGGTAGTTTTGGAACTTTAGACATTATCAGGGATTCATAATCTAAAAAATATTATTCATGATATATATATATATATATCATATATATTCAATATATAGATATATAGACTCATCTGAAACATCTAGCGATAGAAAATTAGATTACACTGTTCTTCGAGACGTTAGGTTATATGTTCACATGAACAATGATTTCACTTTTTGAAGGATAGAATAAAAGAACAGTATATGATAATTTAAATTTATAGGAATATTTTTATATTATATATATATATATATTATTAATTAAATATAACTTTTTTACCAACCATGTAATATGAAAATAAAAAAAATCACATCGCTTCATTGAGGTGGCGATCCAAACGTACGCACAAGCGACATTATCGTTTTCTATAAAATTAGTGGTTAAAAAATAAATTTTATATTATATTTTCCAAACCATAATATTTTCATTAATATCATTTATATTCATTAGTTTCTTCTTATTACCATACATAAAAATTGGATATGAAAAACAATGTACAGTATTGCAAGGAGATGGTAAGATGGGCATACACAATAGCGATGTTTTTTCTTTTTATAGGATGTAAAAGAGACGGAAAATGGTTTTAACATTATAAAAATAAAACATTGTATATTTATGATACTATATTATTAATTTTTTTGTATAATATATTTCTATAAAGTATATTATTAAATAATCTTGAAATATTCGGTAAAGATGATTACTACTTTTTCTGTAGACTTCCGTTATATTCTTTCTTATTGAAAATTAAAGGTTCTTTTAAGAATAAAATACACTATAATTCAGGTAAATGTATGTGTAAAAGATAATTTAATATGGTTTGGCCAATTTACATAGAAAAAAGTTGTGTAATGAAAACATAGAAGGGGTGTACTTTTCAATGGGGGGGGGGTTGAGAAATTTTGGAAATTCATGAAATATTATAATATAATATGTGTCTAAATAACGTAAAATGGTTCCAAAATGGATTGGATTTTATGATAGAAAGACTATGCTATTAATAAAATATTTAAATATTATTTAAATATTTTTAGATAATATTTTAAAACTTATGTTTAAAAAACCCATAAATTAACCAGTATCAACCTCTACCAGATTAACAACTATTTAAACATTGAACGATTATAATTTCAGTTATACTAAAACAATAGATTAAAAAATGGAATTGGAAGAAATTTAAAACTATTTATTATACCCATTTTTATATTTCATGTCATTAATTCATTTTATATAATTTAATAAAAAACTGATTTTATAAAATATAATTACTTCCATTTTTTACTATATTCTTTCAATTTGACATTAAAAGCATCATATAAAATATCTAATTCAAAGGATATCTTTTCCTACATATAAAATATTATATATTATTATATAAAATTAATGGAATACATTAATTTATCCAAATTCTATTAATTATATTTTTTTTAAAATCATTTATGTTTTTCTTTTAATTGAATAAATAATGTATCAGTGTTGCGTAAGGATTTAATTCAATTATTAAACACTAAAAATTATAAATAAATAAATATGATAAAAAATTTAAATAATATTTCATACTTTAATTAAAATGTGATCATAAAAAACAATTATCCTGAAGTAATAATATTAGAATTATTAGTTTAAAGAGTGTAACACTATGTTTTAATTTTTTTCATAAAACAAAACAAAATGAAATATTAAAGAAAATTAGGACCCAATAGACATATAATTGATTATTGTATGAGAATTCCCTAACTAAATTCAACCAAGAAGATAATTGAATGTTTCTAAGAACATTAAAAGATTTATCTGAATATTTTCACCTTGTTTTACATGTTTTAAACTTATCAAATTGACAAATATTCACTAAGGTTACTATTCATAATATCCAAAAATAAAATGGAAATATTTGAAAATATTAAAACACATGATTTCAAATATGGAATAAATTTTTTAAAATTCAATTCCATTATGTGTAATAATATAATTTTATACAAAAACACAAAATGAAATAAGAATAATTTTTTAGAAATAATTCTTATAAGTTAAAAATTGAACTAAAACTAAAATGTTGTATAATGAAGACAATTTTATAATTAATTATACTATTTATCATTAAATAGAACTTATCAAAATTTATGACTAAATTTACAACATTATGTGGCCTTTGAAATTAAATGAAATTATAGATTTATGAGAATCTATATTTGTTTATGTTCACTGAAATTTCAATATTTTCATAAAAAACTAAAAAATTAAAGAAAATATAATATTGCTATGAGGAATTAAAAAAATTATTTAAATTTTACATAATTATATTTTAATATTACTTAGTAGTTTTTTTATTAAGTTTTTTATTTAAAGAAGTATATAAATGACAAATATTTCATAAAATCTTGTTCTGTTATATTCCACCACTATATAATAAAATTCTCCTTTGAAATTCTATCACTCAGTTATAAAAAACTAGGGATACATCTGCATCATCCTATCCAAGGATTTATACATATATTTCCTTATTTTATCATTTCACCACAAATATTTAACTAGATTAGTGGGATTGGTTCATTAAACTCTCCCTCAATGATCCAAAATATCCACCAAATGATCCTCATAATACATATCTTAATGCAACAGAATAATCTTTGAGATTAGTAAATGTAAAGAATCAGGTATATATTTCCAAAGGATAAATAATTGGGGTACATTGTGTATTTGAGAGATATTTGGTGGATGTTCCATCTGATAAGCTACCGTACCGATACTATCAAGAATTTTAAAGGGACTGATATATCGAGGGATTAAATTTCCATTCATTCAAAATCACATAACCTTTTTCAAGAATATATTCATAGGAATACCATATCACAAACATCGAACTCTAGATCTCACTGAGGATTTTCATCGTAAAGTTATTCACAGATCTAATGTACCTTTATAATCTATTGAATGGATGGAACCTTCCCTTCAATTTCCTCATTTATAACAGATCCCATTAGTTTTCATTTACTGACTTCATCCAAAATTAATGGATTTGTCTAATTAATTGTATAAATGGAATCATAAGGTTTCATATGAAATCACAAGTTAAAGATATTGTTTCATAAAAAATATACCAATGGCAGTCATTGATCCCAACAACTATTCAAATCCACAATGAAATATCTCAACAAGATTCTTAGATTTTTAATGCTCCTTTCAGATAGACCATCTAAATGATGATGATATATTGTACTAAAAATCAACTATATATATATATATATATATCCTATAGAAGGGTTCTAAAAATCAATGAGGTAAACCTTTCTTCCCAATCAGATATTATTGAGAGTTTTACTTCAAGTAATCTCAAATCCTACTAAATGTATGACTAATTAAATTTATCCAGATAGAAATATTCTCTAATTATGAAAAATGAAATGATTTCAGAATGTGATTTAATAAAACACTAACCTATTTTTCCCTTTAGATGTTTTGCGAAATTTTAGGATGAAATCCATTGTAATTTTTTCTTGTTTTCATTCTAGTATGGGTAATGGTGGTAATGTCCACTTACACTTGTCCCTCATTCATAACATTTTGAAACCGAAAAAATCAAGATAAATGCCCCACAAGATCCCCTTTTTTATGTTACCACACCAGAAATAATATATCTCTATAAATGTTTGGAAACCCATAATTTATATAGAATGATGAATTGTGATCATTATCTAATGGAAAATGTTTCATCTCCGGTATTAATAGGACACATACTCAGTTTGTAAATATTATCATTCTATCATGATCTTGTTGGAAATAAAATAAATTCATCCACATCTTATGTAATTTTATATATTCCTTTTATTCACTTTTAATCCTATCATGGATGGATGGTTAAACTTTCCTTGGAGAGAGATACGATATGTACCCTTTTATCATGTAATTTTTTTCACAAATTGTTAACTGTTGAGAGGAATGAGCTATCACAATATAACTAGGAATAAGGTAACATCCCAATATATTTTTTGATGCATCAGTATATATCACAAATGCTTATCTAGAATATGGTAGTGTTGGAATAGGTTTTCGGAACAACCTTCTCTTCAGGTAATTAAAAATCTTCTCGCATTAATCTCTACAAAAGAACATAAACACCTTATGAAGAAACTTGATAAGTGGATTAAATAAGTATAAATATCTCAAAAAGATTCAATAGTATTAATCCAACCAAATAGATCTATGTTACCATGATTTATCTAGAAATTTTTTCAATACCATCCATCTATGATGGATCCTCTACTATACCCTCACATGAAATTATTTAATGAAAACCATGTATATTTGTAGCAATAATTGACACATAATTAATTTGGAATATACATTATCCTTCCTAATGGACTTCAAACCAATTATCAAAGACAATTAATACCATTTATCATTTAATATATAAGAATATAATCTATAAATACTACCATAAAATATCACAATAGTGTTTAAATTCTATATTCATTAAATCCTTGAAGATAACATGATAATTGGTAACTAAAAATGAAATGAATATAAATTTATATCGAATATACTTCATGTAGAATGATGCATGTGGTATATCACCCTGCTTTAACCTTGTCTAATTATATTTAGATAGATGATTAATATATGAAGAAAATTTATCTCTTTATAATTGATCAAATAAGTCATTGATATTGGGTAAATGATACTTTTATTTTATATTGAATTTTTTATGTTCTTGATAGTCAATGTAAATATTCATTGATCCATATTTCTTATTAACCATGAGCATAGGAACACCCCATTATGAATAAATAAAATGAATGAATACCTTGTATTTTTTCTCCTAAATATTCACCATCAATGTTAAAAACTCAATCGGGGACATTCTATATAGATTCATTGATATTATTGTAGCACCATGTATGAGTCATATTAGAAACATTGTTTTACGATAATGGAGAAGTCCCAAAAACACTTTTATAAATACATGAAAATAATCTCATACAAAAGAAATATATTAAATGATGAGTTTCTCAACAATAATATAAGCTAAAAATACCATATGATAGAAGTAATTTCCATTCATATTTCAGGTTTATCCTCTCACTAATAGATTGTCATTTTTTGATTTAGAATATTTAATACAGCTTGAATTATTTAAAAATTGACTTGGGATATATAGTAAGAGTGACAATCCATTCCCAAGATTATATTAAATTCATACGGTGAAAAAATAATAGGATTTGATAGAACCAAACTCCCACAAACTTCTATCGGAGAGGTATTGTAGACATGTAATGTTATCATCAAACCATTATGGGGTTTCACTATAAAATAACCATCTAATCATGAATGTGTAGATTTTATACTATTTGAAAACACTAATATATGAATGAGTTTTTAAAATCTGAATCAAATTAAAAATTTACACTATTTTGCTGGACAATTAGTGTAATATTCTCCACATCAGTATGAATTTCTTATTTGTTTGTACTAATTATATAATTTTCTATCTCACTACATTTCTTATTCTGTGGTATGTTGCCTTAATGCGTGGAGAACTGGTTGAAATAATTTTATATCTCATTACACTTGAAAAAAAATTATAGTTGTTTAAATATTATCCTTATATTTATTATATATGATGACTCTTATATAAACACTTGTAACAAAATCCCATACCGATAAAGAAAATTCGAGGATGTTTCTTTCCAAAACCATTAAATGATATAAATTTATTCATTCAATTATTCTTATTTAATGTTTTATCTTTTTCATGGTACTCAATAAGGATCCATATAATGATTTCCTTAGAATTTATTAGATCTAGAATATTTTTCTCTATCTTAATGAAACTGGATACTATATCATAATATGATAATTGTTTTTGAAATATTAGTTCCTTTTAGAGACTCTTCCTAATCCCATAACTTAAAATATAAATATTTCATTCCATTATATTTATGTAGTCATAATAATTTCTAGATAATATTGTAAATCTATCCTCATACCCTTCCTCTCAATCGTGTTCCTTCCGATTCAAAGTGTGGATCATTCTATCCAATCCATATCGCTATTTTCAAGGGAAGTATTTTTCAATAAAATAAAATTTAAATTTTCTTCATTACATTCTTTCTATTTTTTCACCATAATTAGTGTTCTATATAAATGAACACCATTGACAAAAATCTCTTTTAAAAATACCCTTTCAGAGTGACAGAATAATTTTTATTACATTCCAAATACATGAGTATATTTTTGAGAGAATTAATTCATTTAATTAATATTAGTGGATTAGTGGTTCTATTAAAATATAGAATCTTATGTCATAAGGAAAGATCTGACATAGTCTGACCATGATTTGGGAAAACAATGTTATCAATTACAGATAGTTTATTCATGGAATCTTAAGTATTATACGCCAAAGTGGACATGATATGATCAGTTCCAAAAATAGTTATATTGTCTATCTTATTAAGGAAATTCTTACATTATCAATAGGCGTTTCTTCCTTTTTATCTAATAGGTGAACTAAATAAATTATGCCACAAATATAGTTAGATTATAATCATCAAGATTTTAGATATATTAATTAAAAATCCGTAAAATTGTAAATGTTATCCAATAATTTAATGGATTATCACTATTATATTGTTATGAATGTTCATTTAAAATCAATTTCCAAAGGTTTCTACTAAACTTCCTCATTAAAAAAATATTGGAACCAAAACTCTAGTAAACTGGGTTTATTGTTATATTTGTTACATTGGTATAAGATACAATGTATATTATATATAAATCAATAAAATTAATTGAATTTAATAATTCATCTATATTATATTATTTTTAATCATTTTGAAATCAATTATTATTTTTTTATTTCAATTGATATTGTGTCATAATTTCATAAATATTTATTGTAATTATTCAATGACTAAAAAATAATAATAAATTACTATAAAAAATAACTAACTCATATTCCATCTTAAAATTTAAATCAAACATAATATGATTTTATCTTTATGGTAAAATATTATAAATATTAAAGTTAAGAGGTTGAAATTTTGACTATATTCATTTCTTAATGTAAAATAATGGTCAATATAAAAGATAATGATGATATATTTTCACAACATTTTGATGTTAATGGAAGAATAAGGTCCATTTAATTGGATAAATTCTTGTTTTAGAGACATTTTGAAGCTTAATCCCAATGTTTTAACTATGATTTACATATTTTACCCTTACCTAAGTGATAAATATTCACCAAGGTTATTAGTCATAAAGAGAAAATAGAAATTACCTAATTAAAAAATACGAACATCTAAATTATGAATATGTAATCTATTTTATATAATTAAATTCACACAAGTGGAGGAAATTAATATGATATAAAAGCACAAAACACAATGAAAAATAGCTTTAATTTAAAAAATTTATTTAGTCAGAAAATGAAGATATAACAAACTCTTGTATAATTATAATTTAAATTTAATTAATTATATTATTTATAAAAAATGATTATAATTTTAATTTATTATTAATATAAAATAAATATTTGGTTTAAAAAATTTAAATAAATGGAAGTTTTATAAAAATTGGAATCTTTTTATTATTCACAAAAAAACCAATCTTTACAAAAAATAGTAAAATTTCTGCTGATGATAACATTTACATGATGAATTTAAAAATATAATCACTCTCATATAATTATATTATGATTCATTTTGGGTTTTTATTTAATCTTAGTGTAGTGTGTAATGAAATATGATAAAAAACGTATTTATAGAGTAATATATCATAAAATCTGGGGATTTTAAATTCCTTAACTAATAAACTATTTGATTATTTAGGAACAGTTGTAATTTTTACCAATAATTTAAAATAACCATAGAATATGTATTTTTGATCATGAGAAGTTTTATTTTTTATCAATAGATGTTAACTATCAACATTTGGAACTACATTTAGATGAACCATATATGATAGAACTAGTTTTATGTAAAACCCCCATCATTACTAGGTAATATTTAGAAAACATAGTAGTAATTGTATGTTAAAATTCCATTTCATGATATAATTATGTGTATCCCTTTATTGAAATATGTGAACTAATAGGATGAATGAAAACATTATCAACAATCATAGTTAATGAAATGGTATTCCACACTAAAAAATTTATTGATGATGATGTTGAGTAAAATAAGTTCACAACCATATTGGGGATGTTTTCCTAAGATAAAAAAAAAATTCATGAATATAACTTCATATTGATCAAATTCATGGTGTAACTATGAAGGATAACTTTATGTAACAATATCCTCTAGTATATAGTGGGACTACCAATATATTGGTAAATTATTAGTTGGTGAGGTCCATTTAGAAGATCAACATCTCTTTACGAATTAGTGAAAGGGAAAAAGTCATTATGAAGATATATCACTTGAATGGAGATTTTAAAAAATGATATACTCTAACTTAAAACACTAATGTGGATGATAAAATCATTAGAATTGAATGAGTGACTTTAAAAATGTTATTATATGAAAAATAATTTCCTCAGGATAAAATATTATAAATTGATAGGAGTTTACAATAATAGAAAAAATGAGGAGAAAAATGTTGTTGAGAATGAGTCTAAATTTACAAGTCTATCTACGGACACTATATTACATGTACATAAAACAAAAAATTAATAATCATTTTTTGATGGTCTTAAACTGAGACATTTATGGTAATTAGTCTTTCAAACCTTTTTATTTGAATAGGTGATTATATCTAGTGAAATTAAGAAAAAATAGAGTTCTATAGGGTATATAAATTCAAGGAAAATTTGTAAAATAAAGGATTAATTGAAATCAGGGGAAGAAGAATGTGTGTTAAGGGAGAAATGAAAGATGAGAATTCCAACATATGATAAATATGGGAAGAAGTACCATTGGAAGGGAACAATAATGTGTTTCAAGTGTAGAGAAAACAATCATCAAAATCACAAATTCAAGGGAAAGGAATAATCAATTGATTTTCAAGGAATTAAATTTATGGAGAGGGGAAATTATGTGTAAAAATTCCACAACCCCAAAAGATATTATCCGAAAATGGTATAAGGGGGGAAATGACCAACTTATGTGATTACTACAACTAATGTTGATGTTCTTAATGATGCGATGGAAGGTACATTGATAATTGCCTAAAATTTTCCTACTATTGTGATTAATTTTAGAACATTAAACTAATTTAAATATTATATGTTTACCAAAAATAACTAAATTTTTCTATCCCCTAGCAATATAGTTATCAATTAAGACACCAAGTGGGACTCTTATGGTATAAAATATTTGTCAGAATATACAAACTATGATTCACGGGCATACCAAATTTTGAATATTTATTATTGTAATTAGGGTTGAATTTTATATTATCCTTATTATTGATTTTCTTTTAATGTATACTGATAAGATTTTGTGCCATGGATATTACAGTTCATGAAGAGGTGTTAGAATCCCATGTCTGTAGAGGGGGAACTTCATCATCTATATCATGTTTAGATCCTCCCCTAATAGATCTAATTAATAAAATTATGGGTAAATTATAAGAACAAGTGTAATATATGGACGAGGAATGTTTCGTAATAACATAGGTTATACCAATGGTATAAAATTCAATTGATGTTTTCCTGAATAATTAACTAGTCATCCACAAGATTATAATGTTGAGTTCTCTATTAAACATGTTCTAGATACATGATATATTGACAAAACACATTATATAATTTGACTACTGTATTCTATGGAGATAAATAAATAAATTTTGCATTTGATTTAATTATACACTCTATTATTTCACCATGGGAGCCCCTCCTATATCCATTAAAATGAAGAATAGATCTATGAGATTTTGAATCAATTATACTGTGATAAATTCCATTACATTAAATAATATGTATCCATTTGGAATATATTGGTTAATTATTTGATAAACATCAGTGATCCAAAAACTATTCAGAGAGTAATCATTTGTATGATTGTCCTCAACCAATGGAAACAATGTATGATATACCAAAGATGAAATTTTGAATGATGTATATATATATATTAGGATTTTATGGTAATACCTTTTCAATTAAGTAATGTTAATTCAATATTAATGTATCTGATGGATATAGTATTCATGGAGTTCCATTATAACATTTCTTTTTGTTATTCATTGATGATATAATGATATAATCTAAGAGTTATGAATATTATTAGAGTAATATATGAATAATTATATATACCCTTAAAAATGAATTATAAAGGAATTATAATAAGTGTTAATTTTTGAATAACAATGTTTTTTTCTTTTCCATGTTGTCAATAGGGATAGAATATTAATTTACCCCTCAATGAAAAATGTTATAAAATAATGATCTACACTAATGACAATAACTAAGATCCGTTGTTTTTAGGGAGTAGTATTTTAATATTGGTGGGTTTTAAACGATTTTTCTTATTCCGATAAAAAATTCACCAGGTTAATGTGTAATGTAGTAAAATTTTTATGGTCCTGTGAATGCGAATAATGTATTGAAGTGCTTAGGTGGATACTAATTATTGAAAATATATTCACATTACCATTTAATAAGTAAGGATTTTTTTATTTATAGTGATAAATCAAATAAAGGACACGGTTTTGTCCTTATGCATAATGATATAGTGATCACCTATGCTACAATGATGTTTAAAATCAACAAACAGAACCATATAAATCATGACCCTGATCTGACATCAATAATAATTTATTAAATAATAGAGTGACACTAGCTCTCTGTTGAAATTTGAGATATCTATTTGAATTAAAATATAATTAAATATATATAATGTCAAAAGGATTTCAACAAATGATGGTTGGAACTACTCAAGGAATATGAATTCACTGTACACTAGCACCATATGATAGCATACAAGGTGTTTTATTCATTTAGTAAGGCCTACAAATGAGTTTCAATCATTATAATAATTAAAAAAGATCATAAAAATATATAGATCTAGTAAATATGGATTTGGATAGTTCTAGAATTGGATATCCAACAATCATTTTCCAAGAAATAACTAAATCATATTTACTAGAATGGATAGACAAGTCAAAATAGGATGATGAGAACTTATAGAGAAAGATTAATATAGTTAATGATGAAACAATTATAGAATTTATATGCAGAGAAGGATTATTGAAGTTTTTGAATGGTTAATATGTTCTATTAGTACCATAATTGAATAGGTATTTTCTAGATGATGAACATTTCTATAATTATCTATAAATTATAGCCACAAAATGATATTTAAGAATTTAAAGGAATTTTTTTGGTGAAATGGTATAATGTGTGAAATTTTGGACTATGTATCAAAGAATATAGTTTTATACTAGGCAATGAGTAATAGAAAAAATCATAATGGAGTTGGTCAACCTCTAACAATATTTATAAAGATGTAGGACAATTGTTTTAATAGAAATTTTCACTATAATCTGAATGAATTCAAGGAATAATTATGACATATGGGTTTTAATTCATCTTTATAATATATATTGTCATTTACCATTGATAAGATATGTTTTACCACTTCAGTGTATTATAATAATTTATATTAATTAAATATTTACACATCTTTGGAAACCATAATAGATTGTATTTGACCATGATCCTTAGTTTCATTGAAATGTTTTTGTAGGATTTTGAGGGATCTCAACACTAGGATAGATTTAATCACCACATATCACCCCTATATATATATAGAATTTTTAATTAATTATCTAGAAATTGGAAGAAATGTAGAGATAAGGATACTTGACTTCCATGGTACATGGGATTAGTAGATGACTATTGAAGAGATTGCATACTACAATTGATTATATTCATTCATAAACATTTAACCATAAAAATAATTGTATTGGATGAGGTATTATGATCCAACATGATAGAAAGAAGTTATAGAATGAATGTTATTTGACTGCAATCTCATAGAGGAGGTGACTATTAAATTATGAACAATTCAAGACCATATTATTACAACCAAGAATATTTAAAAGTGATAAATTGAAAAATAGAGGAAATAATAAGAATTTAATGTCAAGGATAATGTATTTATGAATGCTTCACCATGGAAGAGAGTTTCAGGAATTGGTAAAAATGGGAATTTTAGCCCTAGGTACATTGAGATTTTCGAAATATTTGAATCAGTTAGGGTTGTATCTTACTAATTATCTATGTCACCCAACCAATATAAAGTACATTAAATCACCCTTATTTCACTACTAACTACAAATACAGTATATTCAATTAATTTCCATACTTATGAGGGAATATATTTCAATCCAGTCTTGTTCTATTATGGGGATCCTTTCCAAATTATTGAAATAATGTAATAATTATTATAGAATCATAAAAAATGTTTAGTGAAAGTCATTTATAAAAATCATAAATTAGAAGATGAATCATTGGATCCTAAAGAAGATATGATTAATGTGTGTCTAATTTTTAAAAATATATTATATATACCACAATTTTGAGAATAAAATTATTTAGTCATTTGGGGTAGAATGTAAAAACTATGACTTTTCTGAAGTTGGTAAACAAAATATCCTAAAATATCACAAAAAACAAACTTTAAGAAGCATTTATTCATAAAAACATTTCATATATTAACTTAATAATTTAAAATTGACCAAGAAAACATCATTTTTTAATTCATGACATTGGAATTGATATTTTTATAATTTTGAGCCTTTTTTAAAAGAGTTGGATTTCAGAAAAAAAACATGTGTTTCAAAAAACCTATAATTTTTATGTCTCTACCATTATATAATTTTGAATTATAAGATTATAAATTTTTTTAATAAATTATAAATTTATGTAATTAAATTATATATTTTATATAATTCTTTAATATTATGAATCCTATAGAAAATATTTTTAGAACTGATTGAACTGTTACTTTAATATATAAACTATTTTTTAGTTTCCTTTCATTGAATCATTTAATTTCAAGGCCGATTCGATTTTTTCATTCATGAAAAACGTCATATCTATTTATAATTTTATAATAAATCAATTTATTTCATTAAAATAAAATTCCTAAAAACATATTATAAAAATATAAATTTAAATCATAAAAAAAATTATTTCAAAACATTTTTTATATGTTTAATCTTATTTATTAAAAAATTAAAATTTAATATCATTGTAAAATTTAATTTATAAAATGATTTTAATTATTTTATTAAAGGTATACAATATGGTAAATCTTGAATTATATTATTAGTTATTATAATTAATTAGTAGTGATATAAATTATTTATCAGGGTAAAATTTAATTAGCAGAAAAGTTAGAAGTAAAAAAAGAAAATTCAGTCAATGTGTTTTATAAAATTGGTGAATGGGGTATTTTTTAAACAAAAATTAATTTAAATACCCTTTTTACAATTTTTGGCCTTTTATACAGGAATAATAACCTTACATTACTAAAAACTACCATTACCTTCACTTATAAAAGAGTAACACATTTAGTACTTCCAGACATACATTTATTATGAAATACCTATTTAAATTAATTAATTTTACTCTCCTTATAATTCTCTTCCACTACCATAAATTCATGGTCACCAAAAATTTACATATTCTAATCAAATTCAAGGAGACGTCCAAGGAAAATTCATGCCCCCGATGTGAGTATTACTAACTACTTAGTTTCCTTTTGAATTTCATTCCTTCAATTCAATTATTTAAAAAATACTATAATTAAATTATTATAATTTTTATATGATATTGTTAATATATTATGGGTATTTTCATGATTTATTAATATAACCCATCCATTAAGAAAAACAACGTCGTTGTCCCATTATTGTGCAAACTAGCGCATCTACGACGTATCATTTTTTCTTCCACAAACACCACACATGGATGGAAATAAGGATTTTTGGAAAATATGAATTTCATTATTATGATATAATTATTGTTTTGGTATGAAAAAATAGGTTTATTATAAAAGATATTATAAAAAAGAACATCTATAATTTAACCATTTATAATAAGTATACTATGAGGATAATTGTTTCATCAAATTGTGTAATATTTCAATATAAAATATTCTTATAATTTCATAAAACATAGATGTTTCACACTAATAAACATTGAATTAGATTATTATAAAACATGTATAATAATATAATAACAAAATAACCTCTTGAACATTCATTAAATCAATGTATTTTTATATTTAGGTATAGTTAAATCACCTACAAAAACAATACAATGAATTTATAAGATTAATGGAAATGGGAAGATAATGACCTTTATTTTATGATGGAAATTTATAAATAGAGTAATGTTTTTTTGTTTTCAAATTGCAATATAAAATTTTAATTCATCACATAATAAAACACACTATGGTCATATTGATTCATCCAATCATGCTTATTATTTATTTCATCATCAAAGATAAATATTATAACAATCTTGAATGAGATTTGAAACATCATATTATATTATAAGTTATTCTTAATAGTAACATTTATTTCATACTAATTATGAAATTTGAACAAGAATTAATATTCACACCACTACTTTCAAACTACTATAATCATGAAAAACTAAATCAAAATAAATTGAAAATCAAGAGAATTCACATAGAGAATTTCTGTTTATGAAGATTAAAAATGATGATGAATATTAGTATGATTTTAAATTAAATTATTTGTATATTTATGATTATTATATGAGAGGTTAAAGGATTTTTGAAGATGTTATAAAAATAGGTAAGGTTTTTCCATCTAAAATTTCACTATTTTTAATATATTTTGTATTACATATATAATTTATTATTTATGTTTTATAAAATGACTACTTGAGATATAATAATAATATATTTATATATTCATTCAATTTTAAGGTAATGTTTAAGGTCCATATTCCAAGGGGTTATGTTTTAATTTCTACCAAATCCATAAGTGCGGGTTTTCCTTCTCCATATACATTTGCTGGGAGTCATGTTATAATCCCCATATATTTTATTGTTTGTGTCACATAAATTACCATAGAATTGTTTTTTCTAGGTTACTCATGAAATTTTTGGTAATTAAAAGACTATATTGTTATACATATCTCATATACTATCAATTCAAGAGTTACCTTCTCCATGTTAGAAAATCTATCCAGAAGATTTGTAAAAGTAAATGTGTGTTTAATTTCCCTCAAAATACATCCTGACCAGGATAGTGTCAAGTTGATTTTGTTGCTTAATATATGTTCCTAGTGGTAATAAACCTGTAATGAGTTGGTTGAAAATTTAATAAATCCTCATGATGATGTATGGTGAGTGTTCTATGTATATGCACAAGGATAGATACTTTTATAGGATATGATTTAGAATATTTAAACAATATTAATGATCCATGATGAAGGTTTTTCATACCAATACACTGGTCTCCATCAAATTCATAACATTGAACCCAATTACTAAATTGGAAAGATAATAAATTTCATTTTATGTAACTTCACAAATATATTTCCTTGATAAGAGTACATTATTTTACTTTGATGATACCCCAATACTTTTAAATTGATTAATTGATATTCTCATAGACCTATACATAATTTTAATGAAAAGATATGTATTGAATTTATTCATTTATCCGTATATGGTTATAAATGTTATGTTTTATAATATATTCAATAGATAATTTTATAATTGGTATTTATTAATCCTATTTGAAATGCATTGGACTAAATCAGGAGATGGGCGAGGCACAGAATTGTGTAGCCCCTTGATGCATCGGCATGTCTCATTAGACACAACATGTTGGTATTTTAAGTATTCCACTTTTCATACAACGATAATTGTCTTAGAATAAGTCCTTGAAATTATGTTTTTGAATTCATATATTATTCAATCCGTTAGTATATGATTCATATTACTAATATACATTTTTTAATTTATTTTCATGGATATATATTGATTCTAGTTTCAAGTTGATTGTAGATCCATATTAATTAATTATTATATTAATATAACATCTTCTATAATGTTCCAAAAATAATGTACATAGATATTAAATCAATTTTATAGAATACTTAAAACATTATAAAAATATGCGTCCATAGACTGTATTATTCTATTATGTTTGGCAACATGGAAATATTAACCCTACTACATAAATGAGCTACATTATATCCCACTTGGTTATTCATAACATGTGACTTTATTAGAAAAATCATACATAATAAATATCTTCAAAACATGGGAAATGAAACATATAAAGGTGTGAGCTCAAAATCTCAGTTTGGGGAAACAAGGGAGACATGTATGTTTAAAAATGACCATCAAAGCATGAGAATGAAATCAAAACATCTAATGAAAATACCCTACAAATAAAATATCATAAACATGAATATTGTCAAAATATTCAATGTTCATAAGATATGCATCATAAAGAAATAATGTACATAATCCATGAAAGCATAACATAAGAATAAAAAATAGAATTATTTAATAACATAATCATATAATATAATTTCCATACTATCCTTGGAATCAATTAAAACACCATAATATTTGTTTGGGTTCACTCCCCATACCATCTTGGTAGTCATCATTACCTCCCATTAAAATCTTAGTAGCTTGAGTTCACTTCTCACACCATATTGGTAGTTATGGTTCACTCTCATGTTTATCATAGTCTATTACATGTGATATAAATCATTACAAAATACATTAAAGGGAGATATAGGTCCCAACCATATCAAAATAAAATCATACATACATGTTCCATAAGTTAATAAACGTTCATATCCTAACCCATGAATTTATCTGCATTTCATAAACATGTATTCTAATCTTACACTATGGAAAAGTGACAAGATTATTAATATTTTCATCATAGAATAACCTATTAAAAGAAAAAGGTTTCATATGAATATAACCTATAATAGAGAAAAAAACCTTTAAATATCATGATATAAAACATAAACAATTCATATAATGAATATGAATGGATACATTGAATAATATCCCCAGAAACTCATGAGTAACCATAATAGATGTTATCATAGATGGGAAATAATTTTGAAAGGCCATTTATAAAAACTTCTTGAGTAAATTATCCTTTCTCCTAAAAAAATTCTTCTTATTATTTAATTTTTTTTTAAAACAATATATATTTAAATAAAATCAAATAGTTATAAAGGAATCATTGAAAAAACAAATAAACCGTTTTTTTATTCGAAAACTAAGAGAGTGACTTGAAAACTTTTTGAAAACCATTTTTCCTTACAATATTTTAAAAGAATATTGAAAATATTTTGAAAACAATTTCCTTGAATATAAATTTTAAAAAAAATATCAACAATTATCCTTTTAAACATGTCAAAGATGAATCAAAGAAATTACGGTGGGTAAATTCATATATTTGAAAAATTCATTTTGCACTGTAAATTTTTTGGAAAAGTTCCTTGACCCAAAAATTAATATTAGTTTCCTTTATTAAAATCCAGTTTTTTGTAAAATATAAAACATGGGTAAAAATTTATTCTAAATATTATATTATAATAGTATAATATTGATGGTAACCTTTTTAGAAAACATGGTTTCGAAGGAAAAAATATTTTTTTCCAAAGAGAGAGAAAATGTCATATTAAATTAAAAAAATTCATTACTTATGTTACGTAAAAATGAGTACAATTTTTTTTATACATGAATAAATAAACAATAACCAGAGGAGAAGATAAGTCCAATGATTTATTAAAATGTGAATCATAAGATTTCATAAAAATGTGATCATAAAAAATCTTGATAAACAGTGAGAGTGTATCAATAATTTCATACCACATGGTATGTTGGAATAATACTTCCCATGTATGAAATTTAAAATAAATGGAGCATAAAATATCATAAAATGGATGGGATTCCTTATATACCATTTCAAAGGCAGTTTATACAGCTCATATAAAAATATTTGTGCATGACATGGCATGTGTCTCAAAGATGTAAAAGTCATACTTAATTAATTTACCGATTTGGTGACTTTTGGAAGATTAACTTCATTATATAAATATCATAAAATAGTTATTTAAATACCCATATATTTATGTATAAGATGCATATAATACATTCTTGGTTAGTATATACACCACCCCAAATAATTTATTAGCGAATTAGGTATGGGTCTCATAAGAATTAATGAGTGAGATGAATTTACCTTAATGTAAGACTAACTTGTCTCATCAATCTTTATATTCATGAATAATAAACATATGTTAATTAACTAATTTATTTGGAAAAAATTTCATGTTTTCATTAGTTTTTTTAACTTATTACAATGTTTCATATAATTACTTAGACAGTTAAGTTTATGTTGGCTGTTTTTCCTAAATTCATTTTATGTGTTAAACATGAATTTGGTGAGCCGACTATGGTCAAAGAGGCCATTATATGAAAATCACAAGAATAATAATCATGAAATAATTATAATATTTATACATTAATTTTACTTTTAAAACCTAACATTAAATTTGGTCATGAAAATTCAATCAACAATTCAACCATGGAGACTCTTGGTCGTATATTCACATGAGTAGTGTTTCTATTTTTCAATGAACTTTTTGGAAAGAAGGTAGGTAACATTAATAATTAAATAATTACAATTATACCATAAATAAAATATTATTTTATATTATATACTTATATATATAATTCATGAAATTTAAAAGCAAATACATCATGTAGGGGAGGCAGTAGTCCACACACCCACAAATGAAGTTATCACTTTTTAAGTGTATTAAATAGTAATAAATAAAATGGTATATAATTTATTTCAAGAAATATAATTATGTCATGAATATCATAATTTATTTTATTTCACTTTTGTTTAGATAAATTCTTCTTTTATACAATCCTTATATCGTATGAATGAACCACATCACTTTGAGGGGGTGGTAGTCCACACTTCCACAAATGATGTTATTATGTTTACACATAAAGGAAATAATACAATAATTTGTTATAAAATAATTAAAAAATCATAAATAAATCATAAATATATATCATATATATCATATATAACCATATTTGGCTTCATAATTACGAACCTTGAATAGTGGTAATGAAAAAACTATAAATCGTCATTTTGTGAGGTAGAAGTTCGCCATAAACGAACAATTAATTTGTTTCCTATTAGAGAGTGGTGTGTGTAAGTATAGGTATAAAACTTATTATAAAAACAAATATAAATACATATGATAATGGTGTTGTTATATAATCATCAAACAAGAATATTTTAGGGGGTTTAGAATGAAAATAAATTAAATGAGCTAGAGGAAGGATGTTTCATATTCTTTGGGAATCTTTTTTTGGTTTGCATCAAAGGGATTCCTTGGATGGATTTTTTACTAATTGTAGGCTTCAATGAGGAATTGGTGGATTATGGGGACATTTTTTGAGAGCATTGTTTCTATCCAATGTGGACTGAGAGGTGTGAGGAAGAGGGTGAACATGAGGCCATTTTTATTGGTGGATGAGTTTCACTCTTGTAATATTCTAGAAAAAGATAAACCCCGCAAACGTTTTTTATGGAAGATAGATCCAATAATTGTCTATTATTTTTAAAATAGAGTATAGGTACTAAAAAGTATCCTAATTTGGTGTTTTTAAATGTTTCTAGGTCATATTAGGCTTCATGATTAGGGTTTAGTCCCTTATTAAATTAAATTTAATCATTATCATTGTAATTTATTATAATTTCCTTCAATAATATTTTTGGTCAAATAAATATGTTCTTATTATTAGATATTATTAATTATGATGATTAAAAATATGATATCCATTTTCTTAAATTCATATCATATAAGTGGAAAAAATTAGTTTTAATTTAATTCCGTAGATGAGACGACAAAGATAGTGTTTAAAGTAGAAATGTTCAAAGGTTTTCTAGGTTTTTATAAACAATTTCAATGTGAAATTAAATATAATGACCTAAATTGGAAAAGATCATAATAATTTTATCTAATTTAATAGAAAATTCAATGAAGAATAAAAATTTTCCATGTAAATAAATTAGAAGAAAAAGAAATATGGAGGTAAATTTCAGTATTTTTCCATATTCATTAAGAAAAAAACATCAAAGAAAATTACCAAAAATTCACCCTAACCAAATTTTATATTTATATTCCAAAAAGGATGTTTATTTTGATATATATATATATATATATTAATGTTTAATATCTTATTTCTAATGTATCTTCTCTATCAAAAAGAGGTACAAGTACCCTAATAAAAATATAGGTTGTTATGTTCAAATTTTGGTTTGTTCGTATTATATTCTTATCGAATATATTGGAATAATTTAGGAATTATTTTATTTAGTATAATATATATATATATTACATTGACATCGCTCACTAGTTTTAATTTATTTAATATATTTTATTTGGATAAAACTGATTTGTGAACATAAAAATAGTTTTCTATAAAAATATTATATTATATTCCTTTGGTTCATTGAAACTAATGAATTCATTTGACGTTTGTAAACCATAGGTTATCATAAATTATTTATTAATATTAATTAACACTGACATAATAGACAGGTTAGGTATTAATAAGTTAAATAGTAATATTTTAATAATATATTATTGTTTTGTAAAACTCGGTCTTACAAGTTGCACATGGCATTAAGGAAAGTCAGTTTCGCGTATAATTTAAGATAACCTTATTGTTCTATATAGATAAATCTTAAGTATATTTTTTGTATAGTGAACAAGAATATTTCAATTAATATAACACAATCCAATATTAGTTCTTTAATATATATATAATAATTTTTTTTAGTGTTATGTGTAATGAAAAATATCAAAATGAATTAATTAATTCAAAAAAAGATTCACAATATATTGGTGTGTAACATATTATATGTTTATATTATGAATGATTTTATTTTATGTTACTCATTACTGAGAAACCTATCTCACCATTATTTGTTTTCTTTTCTCTAAGAAATCTATAAAAGGAATATGTGTACTTGTCAGCAATATAATGGAAGGGATAACCATTTTCTCACAATATGGTCATGTGGGTTTTTATTTATTATAGTGTATTGTATATTTATATCTATTCTTAAAAGGCTACTAAAATACTATATCATTATGAAAATATTTTACTTTTCACAAACTATGTAATTTAAATACCCTATTTGAGTTATTGGAGCATAGGATGTCGAACTGTCTACCTTCTTGATGAAAAAAATTGTTTCAAACAACAATGATGTATGTAGCCTGATAAAGGCCTTCCACTCTAAGAGATTGATCCATAACATGATATCCTACAAAATATCTGGTGTCATACATTTTGGGGGTAGTGGAATCGGTTACCCAACATAAATGAGATCTATCTCGAAGTCAACTCCTCTGTCACGGGGAAGAAAAGTGATGTCTTCTGGAAATATATTATGATAAAGATATAAAAAAGTGAAAATAAAAAGGGGATAAAATTGATCCTACTTAAATATAAAATCCAAAAATATGTGTCATAGTATTCCCATTTGGTCTCATCTCTTTACCAACTCTTCTTTCCCTCAAAAAAAATTCATTGGTTATCACAAACATCTATCCATAGGGTGATGTAAATGATACCCATATTTGATATCAAATAATGGGGGATTGAAATCTGGTTATCCAATAAAAAAATAAAAAAATATAATCTCATTATGTAAAAAAATCTTAAGAGCTACATATTTCCATTACAAAAAATGTCTATACGACACTTTGGTAATTTATAAATATGGTCCAATTTCATGCCCAAGGCAGTATCTTGTGTAATAAACAGTAAAGATAACATTACTGGAAAGTTATGCGAGAAATAAATTCTATAAAAATAAAGGAATTGAAACTACAAGTATCAATTAATGTAGTAGAAAAAAATAATCATTCTATCTCAATACCTGAAATAGTAGATGATCCCCCATGACCCTCTATTGGGGTTTGACCTACTATATATACATATCATGCCTTTTCTACATACCTTATCTGGGAGGTACATGAATCATCTAAGTTGTAATAATATGATCAAATATGTGGGGATACCGTATAGATCCCTAGTTTTTTGGTTACTCCTATTACACTACCCTATAGAACATTTCCCTCTATTTTCCTGGAGGGGAACTGCGGGAGATTCCCCATCACGCCACATGGATGACACTTTCTCTATGCTTTTTCTATAAAAATGTGATAATTTCTAACCATCCAATAGGTTAATAACTATGTATATCATTTATGGGGGATGAAAAATACATACACTTCTCAACTTCATTACCACTACCCTATTTCATTTCATCATCCTTCATCTTCCTACTATTATAAGTAAAACTTGTCATAGTATTAGGGGTCCACCAACATGAGTACTGAAGAGCCAAAAAGACCAATTTCATGACCATCTTTGATGCCCTTCTCAATGTCCATGGAATTTTAAAGAACCATTGGGTATGTCATTAGGTCAAGAATATAAACTTGTTTCATAATGTCAAAAATAAGGTAGATCTCAAACTACCTACCATTTGATGCCTCCTTCCAAACCAAGAGAGGGTAAAAAACTTATTAGTTCAATGAAACGAGTAGAATATGAAGATATGACCATGGATCCAAACTATTATACCCTAAACACCAATTCATGGTCCAACAATAATGTATGAAAGAAAAAATTCACCAAATAATAGGTCATTGAAGGCTTATCGAGTCAAATTATACCCCAAGAACTCCAGCATGGTCTCAGTAGTTGGAACACTACGAATATTTGCCCTATTTAACATATGTGTCTTAATTAGGTGAAATTCACTAATTATAATATCAATCTATTAATCTTCATTATGTGGTACCCCCATTCCCTAAATGGAGAGAGGAAACAGGATATGATATTTAGAGTGTAGCCGATGATTAACCTTGGTTCTGCTCTTACTTTGGAAGAAAAAAGAGGAAAGACTCCCAATTGAAGTGGGACTACAAGAAAAGGATTAAGAGTGTGCTCTATTGAAACATTCAATTCATTGGGTAGTGAAATATGTGGATACTCCCTAGTGAGAGTACCCTGACATATATTAAATGTAGTCCCATCTTTCTCTGTTGGGGTGTAATACCCAAAAATATAATGGAATCATTTGAATGTATTTAGATTTTAAGATAGATCATAATAATTTAATGGGATCAATATAAGGTTATACCAATAGTATACCCCTTACACATAATATTTCCATCCTATCACTACACAAGGTTCTCCATCCCTACATGTTTTTATAGTAATATATATATATATATAACTTAACAATAGGATAATGTTCCACCAATTAATAAAAAAGGATATATCACATTAGTAGAATAAAAAAATAGATCACTCAAAAGAAAATACATGTTTATCCCCAACAGATAGAAACATTCAAGGAATTATATTAAATAACTATTATATAATATAGAATAGGATCATATATGGCATGTGATACTATTTTCCTAATCATGATGCATGAAATCACCCAAATACAAAAAAACTATATCAATCATCCCATCAATGGTAACTCATAGGTATGTTACACATGAGTTGGATATGAACATAGAAACTCCACTCCCTTAGTCCCATAAAACATATCCACTTTCTACCTTGAATAAGAATAACATAGAAGAAAAGAATAAAATAACTATCTGAAACTTTTTTTATGGTCATGACCTAAACCTCTAGGTATTAGCCAGAGAACCACAAGACATCATCCACACCTCCTCATACACAAGAAGTTTTCAACTAGTAGTGAGGGTTTAAACTTTACCATTTGGGAGACTATACCATCAACATCATATGTATAACACAAGAATATAATTAAAATATAAAATAGCTTAGATTGACTAAGGAAGAAGATAAAACATCCTAATTTAATATCATATATCACGTTATGTCATAAAAGTAAATAAATTGTGATCTGAGTGTTGTAAGACAAACTATAGTATAAAGTGAATGTAGAAAAATAAATAAAACACTCTCTAAATCCACATGACTCTGTCCTTGTTCCGCTAATATCTCCATGGTATACAACTCAAAAATTTTCAATGGGACCATTTTATTAACCTAGATCCCTATAAATTGAGTCTATATGTATATTTTTATTCCAATGCTGGGTGTGAGAAATAAAACCATAATTACACAACATATCAATACTTAAAAATTTACAGATGTTTAATTGTTGTATTACTTGTTAAATAATAATTATGAAATAAATCATAAAAAATATACAATTAGGACTCATGTGATAACCAATCCACCATTAATCCGAACTATATACGTTTCTTATTTATACTAGAGGGATAAAAACGAATTTATGTTCCGAGCGCAACAGAAGTGTGTTAGTGGGTATACCCAACATTAATTTTGGTGTTAACATTGATCAATCCAAGTTCCGTTGCTATAATTAAATGCAAAATATTTGGAGTAAAACGAAGTATGAAAAAGTGGTATGGGATTCCTAGAAACATAGATATGATCATCATATGTTGGTTATAATTAATTTAATTAATAGACAAGAATTACCTTCATGGAATTCTCTCTCTGTTGATGTTTCGGGTCACGATCTGATGTGATCCATCATTGTGTTGTAGAATCCAAGTGTAGGATTCCTCTAGTGGTGATCCACACATTCTCCATGTATCTCAGGATGTCGCTGAATGGATCTCGGGGTTCTAGCCCCGTAGAGCCTTCGCATGCGATATCCGCCTTCGACCTCCTTGATTCAATGGAGGTAGATCTCTATATCCTGATGGTTGATAGTGTTCTTGGATCTATTGTGCACAAGAACCACCACCACCACAAAAAATGTATAGGCTAATGAGAATTATATAATTGGGATTTTAATAAAATAGAATAATAAAATTAATTAATTACCAAAAAGAGATTAATCATTTCATTTAATTCTTAGAAATACCCCATGTCTAATAATAATAGTTGACTATTATTATAACTTGACATGCGCCCAACAAATTCCCTCTAAAATTATTTAATTAAATAAATAATATTATTTCTCATAATTTCCAAGAAAAAATACATGGCGTGTATATTTAGTATACATAACATGTACTTTTATTTTTCTATTTTTCTTTATTTCTCCAGCACATTTATTAGATATTAAATAGTGTATATTTTTTTCTTCAATAAATATAACTACATTACTCGCTAATTAATATATTATTTTACCCATAATATAATCTCTAAAATAACTAGTGTCGAAATAAATGAGATCATGTGTCTTTAAATAGTTATTAAACCACAATTGGAAATAATCATTATTTAACTTGTTAAATTAATATTTAACTAAGAAACATGAACACATTTACTGTGTGACCCTCCAGGACTCTTTCTCAGAGGGAATTAGGCAGATCCTGCATAAAGTCCAAGGATAGCATCTAGAAACACGCCAATGAACCCATAGAGAATAAAGTTAACACAACAATAACGTGTCACCTCCTAAGAACGCTCACCATTTAATATAATCCCTTTGTCTCGAATTCTCGAATCATGTGGGTTTCATGCTAGTTCCTTCAACCCATGTCCTTGATAATTCTTTCTTTGACATTTCATAATTGAACTTGCCCATTACATACCATGGCCATGGATTTTTTAGGCTATATCAATTCCATAAAAGGGCCTGAAATATCTACATCCATTATGGAACAGAAGGGACAAATCCTTTCTGGCATTATCTATTAATGAAGTATCACTCATGACGCACCCGACATATCCATCCTCTCTATGAACAGTGTGTCATCATAGTTTTCATTAAAACATCTAAGTGCGTGATTTGTAATACCCATTAATAATAATTTTAATGTCTATGGACCAATACACAGATCTGCGGATAGGAACGTCCAATGACCCTATGATATGTTGATTTCCTACTGGAAGATCCTGTTCACAAAATATCCTCCTGGATATTTCCCAGGGCATACACCATGATAAGGTACCTCAATGTTTTATGTGTTCTCACCCATAATGTCCTGTATTATTTTTGTCCCTCAAATAACATCATCCAGCCCTAGAAAATATATTTAAAAACAATGTTGTGGCATTTCTTGGTTCTCATCATAACAGGGATTTTCTATGACCCTTTAATGCAATAGCTATACTTAGGACATTATTACATGAAATGTCATGCAGAATAACAATCCAGATACAATAAGGTATTTATTAATGAATAATTTAAAAAGTAGTTGGTTCTAGGAAACCAACTCTAATAGACTCCCACTTGGACTATAGCCAACTACAAACAACTTTTAACCTGCTATATCTCACATTATATCCATGCTTCTGTAGAGATTGGCCTTTAGTCATGGGGTCTGCCACATTCTCTTCTGTGGACACATTTCTCATGGAAACATCACCAATTTGATAGAAATCACTCAAGATGTGATACTTATAGAGTATATGCATTGTCTATTGATGTGACCTTGGTTATTTTTCTAGAGCTACCGCTGCAGTATTATTACAATACAACGTGGTATGATCTTTACAGTTAGGAACCACATCAAGATCTTGGACAAAGATCCAAATCCAGAAGGCTTCTTTGGCTACATCAGAATTTGCTATATATTTGGACTTCACTATAGAATCGGCAACAACTGGCTACATTGAACTATTTTAGCTCATACCTCATCCATTGAGATAGAAAACATATCTAGATTGTGACATCAGATCATTCTGATTTGTCTGAAACCCAGCATCAACATACACACTGATGACAAGCTCCATGTCTCCTCCATACACTAGGCACACATCATTAGTTCTTCTCAGATGCTTAAGATTAGTCTTAACATCAGTTCAATGTTGTTCTCCTGGATCTTCTTTATATCTTCCTACTATGCTCAGTGCATAGGCAACATCAAGCCCGGTACATAACATGGAATACATGATAGATCCTATAGTTGAATTGTATGGGACCTCACTCATTCAATATTTCTTTTATTGTGTCAGAGGACACATTTTATTAGAAAGTTATAGGCCATGTGAAACTTGAACCAATCCCCTCTTGGATTGATCTATACTAAATCTCTTTACAATCTGGTCAATGTATGTACCCTAACTTATTCCAAGAATCCTCTTGGATCTGTCACGAATGATCTTGACCTCTAGAATGTAGGATGCTTCACCCAAGTCCTTCATAGAGAAACACTTTTTCTACTAGTCCATAACTGACTGTAAGACTGGTAGATCATTTCCAATAAGCAATATGTCATCAACATAAATTACTATGATAATGGCCGCATTCCCATTAGACCTCTTTTAAATACATGTCTCACATTCATTCTAAATGAAATCAATTCTGTTATTGCTTCTTCAAATCAAATGTTCCATGACCTGGATGCTTTATTTAATCCATAAATGGATTTCAGCATCTTGGAAACTATTTTTGCTTCATCTTGTTCCATAAACCCTTCTGGTTTTGTCATATAGACATCTTCCTGAAGGTTACCATTAAGGAATGTTGTTTTTACATCCATTTTCCAAATATCGTAGTCATGGTAAGCTGCTATGGAAAGTATGATTGTTATGGATTTAAACATGGAAACTAGTGAGTATCTTTCATCATTGTCAATTACATCATGCTGTCTAAATCCTTTAGACACAAGCCATTCCTTATAGGTGCTAACTTGACCTTCCAAGTCCATTTTTCCCTTAGATACCCATTTTCATCCAACGGGATTTACATCAATTGGATCATCGACCATAACCTAGACATGGTTTTGATACATGGAATCCATATCAGAATTCATACCTTCTAGCCATATTGTAACTTCTAAGTTATCTACTACTTCCTCATAAGAGAGAGGTTAATCATTTTCCAATAATAATTATTCACAATACTCGGTGACTTTGAAACCAAATCTCTCTGGTTCCCTTACCTCTCTTGAGATCCTACACAGTACTTGTGTTTCTAGAACCTATTCCATGAGGACTTCTAGAACTTGTTCATGTATTAACTCGTATATATCATGAGGATCAACTTCATAGAAGTCAATCTTCTACCCGCTATCCATTTTGAGAATGTGCTCCCTCTCGAGAAAGATGGATTGTCTGGCGAGAATAAATTTCTTTTCTGAAGGGAAATATAGGTAATATACTTTCATTTCCTTGTGATATCCAATAGAGATAAAATTCATGCCCTGGGGTGCTATTTTGTTGCCTAAGAATACCTTAACAAATGCCTCGCATCCCCATACACATGTGTGCGAAAAAATGGGTTTCATTACATTCCATAACATGGAGGTAATTCCATTTTCTTCCTTAGTTGGTACTCAATTTAATGTGTATATTGTAGTGTATAATGCATATCTTCGGAATGATAACAGAATATTTTTATGACTCATCATCGACCTCACCATGTCCTACATGGTGCGGTTCCTCCTTTCACTAACACCTTTTCACTATGGTGTACACGGAGGAGTGATTTATGATAGAATATCAAACTCCTATAGAAGATCGATGAACTCTTGTTTCTGATATCCTCCCCCTTGATCTGATCAAAGCATTTTTATCTTCTTACCAAGCTGATTCTCTACTTCATTCTTGAATTCCTACAACTTCTATAAAGATTTTTACTTATACCTCATTAAGTAGACATATCAATATATACTTAAATAAATTGTAAAAGTAATGAAGTGCAAATATCCCACCAAGATTCTACTAGAAATGGTCTAAATACATCTGTGTGCACCAATCCTAGAATATTTTTGGCCCTTTCACCTTTCCCACTGAAAGGCGGCTTGACCATTTTACTTTGTAAAAAATTGTGACATCTATCATGTAGTTTTAGCTCAGTAGAGTCTAAATAGCCATCTTGGAAGAGCATTGTCAAGAACTTCACGTTTACATGTCCGAGATGGTGATTCCAAAATTGGGTGATGTATGATTCATGTATGTTTGTTTCTTTATCGATTTCCAAGTTGTGGATTTCGTAATTTAATACATACAAACCATTATTTAAATGCGCCATACCATAACATACGTTGTTCTTATAAAAGAAGCATCCCTTATTTCTATACATGAAAATAAATCCATCCATATCCAAATATTATATAGAAATTATGTTTTTCGTAACACTAGAAACATAATAACAGTTATGTAAATCCAAAATCATCCCAGTTTTAAATGAGAGGAGGTAATAGCCAATGGCTAACTCAGCCAGCCTCACACCATTGGAAGCTCGAAGATCCACCTATCCTATGGAAATATTTCTAAATCTACTTGGTTCCTACATTTGAATATAGATATGAGGCCCACAAGTTGTATCAAATAACCAATTCATAGAAATGGAAGGATTACACTCGATAACGAACACAATTTTAGCATCCCCACAATTCTCGGAGCAATTCCTCTTCCAGTGGCCTAACATTCCACATGAAAAACATACCGCCTCCCATTCCTAACACTTCCTCTGAATCATCCCCTTCTAGGAGGGATGGTGATTGGGGGCTTCAGACCATTTATAAGTCCTTGGCCCCTTTTCCTTGTCCTTCATTTACTTATACACTATTAGGACTGCGGGTTTCTCACACCCCATGTCCTTATCTACCTAGAAAATTACGTTCCATAGTTCCAATAGAATCTTCTCATTGTGGAACATGTTATAGTTGACAATAAAGCTAGAGAAGGTCTTGGGCAGTGTTGATAGGATGAGATCTGTACGTAGGTCATCTGGGAATTTAAGTCCTAAGATGTTTAGGCATTCAATGTAGCCAATAAGCATGAGTATATGAGGCCTAGATGGCGTAGAATCTCCAATATTAGTTTTAAACAAAGCATTGGATATCTCATACCTCTCCTTTATCACCTTCATTTGATATAGATATTTAAGGCGAGACATCATTCTTTATGAGTCCATGTTTTCATGTTTCTTGAAACACCCCAAGCTTCCATGGTACGCTTCTCTTTAAATAATACAGTAGCATGTGTTGTAAGCAACTTCGAGTTCTAACACACACCACAACCAATCAAACTAGCCGTTATGAATAGTAATACCCACTATTTAAAATTTTATAAAATTTATTTTAAAAAATGGACTTCATTTTTGGATTCCGAATATTGAAATTATCCTAGGGTGAAATTTTGGTATTTTTCAGAAAACATTCAATTTTTGATGAATATTGAAAAATACTCAGTCATGGTTTAAAACCGAATTTTTATTTAAATAATTATTTATTTTATTTTAATTTAATTAAGGTAAAAATTGATACATAATACCTATATAAGTTCAATGTAATTAATTGGAGTTAGTTTATAATCATTTTAGATATATAAAAATTTTATGGAACATTTCACCGTCTTTTACCCACCTCTAATGAGAATTTGGAAATTCACATAAAACCTAATTTTACCACTTATATGAGTGGAATTTCAAAAATCCAAGAGACACAGTTAATATCATGGAGTAAAATGTTGTTCAATATGATAAAAATAATTTTTGGTGAATAGTAATTTTTTACTTTTATTTACAATAGTTAAAAGTAAGTAGGGTAATTAAGGGTAAAAATGATATTAATATTATCCTAACACATGTCCTAATTCTATTGGACAAGTTTATCTCGACCAAAAACAACCTTAGGAATAAAATATTATCATTTAGGTCCACTTGGATTGGATTAGGACATTTATTATTATTTAATTCAAAGAAGAGTTAAAAGAGTTAAAATCAAAGTTTAATAACTAAAACATTTTTTATATAGGGTTATACATAAGATAAATTAGATTATAAATATTAATTATAAACATAAATAGATTTCATACATAATGATATTTTATTTATAATTTTTAGACATTAAATAATTTAATTTATTTATGACACAATGGTGATTCAGTAATTTCCTTTTTGATGAAAGTTTAAAATAATTGATATTATAAATATCAAAATAAATGTAATTTTAGACTTTTTATGAATTAAAATAATTTTATAGGTTAATATGACATATTAGAACGGATTATTTATATTTTATTTGAAGTAATAATGCTGTTATGAAATTATAAAAAACAAAATACTCAATAGTGTCAAAATTGACAAAAAAGAGTTTTAAAAAAAATATTATATTATCAATTGATATTCTATTCGTAAAAATATATGGATCGGCCAAAGAACTTATATCATGATAGGTGTATTATTAATGGACAACTTGGGGGTCACTTGGATGTATATAGTATGTTTATTTACAATATAATATAAAAATACAAAGTGGCATGGTAAATGTCAAACTAATTAACTAAGAGTTAAAACTAAAATATAAGGTTAATATAATGACCAAAACCTGTCTAAAATATATTGGTTGAAAGGATTTAGACCCATACCCACCTTAACCTTTAAATAACCCACTTTGAAGAAATTAGAAACCGAATATGAATTTATTATAAAATAATATTTCTATCTTTTCCAAAGGTGCCCCTCACCCCTCTTATAAAAGGGCACTCCCCCTTTTCTCAATTTCACACCTTCAATGCCTTTGGGATCGGCCAACCAATGCCCAAATACCCTCTCAAACATCCTAAATTCATCCTAGAGGCCTTACTTTAGTCATAAAGGCAACCTAAGGATCCCTTTTGATCAAATCAAAAGAAAGAACCGGAAGAAGAGGTAATGTTTTCACCACCCTCTTCCAAGTTCCTTTCTTCGTCAACTTCTTCTTTCTTTGTTATTTCCATTCTAAAATAATAACCCCAGTATCTTCTATATATTGTGATGTTATTATAAATATTGTATAACCATATTCAGTATTCTATCCATCCTTTGAATGACATGTCACCATACGTGCGTACGTACGGCTTACTGTCTCCACGTTGTGGTGTAATTGTTATTCAATACATTATTATTTGGATGTGTATAATAATTATGTGTAATTAATTTAAATAATAAATATAACATGATAATGATTTTTTATATATGCTATACCATCCAATTATATATTATTTTAATATCAAAATAATGATATTGTCGCTCGTGCGTACGTACAGACTACCCTCTCCACGAACGTAATGAGATTCCTTCCCCATCGTATCCATTCAAGACTAATTCTAATTTGATGATTAAAAGTAATGTTTAAAAACTTTATATCATTCTGGATATGAATAAGATACGACCTATCCTTAACAAACACGACTTACGTAACAAAACATATAAAAGAAAATGAGTAAGTTAACACCCGAAACGAAGATAATACTAAAATATTATTAACAAAGAATTATTAGAAGATCATATATGATATCATAATTATTAATATGGTTCTTGTATAATTTAATAACAATGTTTTAGCTATTATACAAGAGGTTAACAGACCATCGACTTTGGAAAAGTACAAGGTAAGGGTTTATTTCACAATCTCTTTATTATGTGAGGTTTTTATACGTAATTATCTATTGAGACCTCTTTATCATCCACATCAATGTTTCTTAAAAATGTATTTCAAATTATTCTTACTATTTTATAGACTATGGGTTAAAGTCATTTATACCCTTGCTGACTTTTTATAAGAAGTTTATAAAGGAATATTTCTGTCGTTTTCCAAACAAGGTCCTTTTTATCCTTTTTTACAGAATTAAGGTAAGAAAGTATTTTTTAACATATACGGAGGGTGCGGCTATTTGCTGCCATTATAAAATTTTTGAAGCTTCCCTTATAAGATTATAAGAATATTTTAAAATTAAATGTTATATTTTATAATTATGTGACTTTTAAATAATTTCAAAAAAAAAAGAGATATTTATCTCAAATAGTTTTGATTTCATCTATGTCAATATCCTTTGATGGATTTTAAGCTTATTTGAAGTTGATTTATTATGATACAAAACATGCATATTATATTGAAGGTTTTGTGATATGTTTGACTGTGGATGTGTTATTTTTATACCATTCATGGTTTATGGAGAATGTATTGACATTTTGTATGCTAGTTTTAATACGAATTTTTATGTTATGTTTAAACATGCTCATATGGGGAATTCATTGGACTTAATAAGTGATGGGTTGAGCCCGCTATAGATCCTTGATGCATCGGTAGGTCTCATGAGACCAAATAGTGTCTTGGAACAAGGCCTTGACAAAATCTTATTTGTAGTCGTGGCACAAGGCCTTGACTATGTGGTTATGATAGTCTAACATTATGCATTCCATCATTATGAAAGTGGTTTTTGATATTTCATGTGATTATACGACTAGTAGAATATCCATGTGAATGAGTAAATTGAATTATTTTATTTTTCTTTTCCATATTATGCTGATGTTCAAGTTTAAAAGGCTTTTTTTAGTTATAAATTGCCTTAAATGTTTATGCTTATTTATGAGAGTTTCTGCTATATTGTTATCCTTACTTTGCATCTGAGCTCACCCCTTTCAATGTTTTATTTTTACGAGGATGTGAAGAAGTAATTTATGAATGACCTGTAGGGATAGTATGAGGGGATATGAAGACAAGTTGTTGTTGTAGTTTTTTTTACTTTATGATGTAATGTACGACTTATGAATATATCTAGTGTTTCCAAGACTACTAAACTAATCGGCCTTTTGAGACATGATCTTTTGTGATCATGCCAATGTTATATAATAATGCACCGACTCTGGGTAACTGGGGCCGGGGCGTTACATTATGTATCAGAAGAAGTTTATTACAAACCTTGGAAGCAAGATTTAGATAAACTCTGATTAGAGCACATATCCCTAAGATAGACATTGAGGATTAGTATAGAAGAATTTCCTAGAATTTTGGTATTGTAGAGATTTTGTGAGTTTTATGAGAAATACATCCCTATCTGGATACGAGCAGGTTGAGGTGGCTCTGGAACAGATGCACCTAGGGGTAAAACCTGAAAACACCTCTTTGAGCTAGACTCGAACGTGAATTGGTGCACAACCACAGGCCTTGCTGCACTCTTGGTTACGACACTCCCGAGGGATATGCATCGGATAATTCTCATTTTATTTACAAACCATTATAAAGGGTTTATGAGTATATAATTCATTAAAGATAACATTTTTATGATTATGGATTATATCCATAAATAGTTCAATTTATGTTAAGTGTTTTACAAGTATGGAATTATGTATTTTGATTCATAAATTGATCTAGTTTATGACATTGTTTAGAAATGGAACCTAGTGTAAGAAATGGAAACTGTATCAATGCACGCACTCCATGTAAGGATTTCCCTCCTGCTCAAGATAATTATAGTGGAACTAGTGATGCAACTGGTGCTGATCAGTTAATCACCATATTGAGACAACTCACTCAGGTTATGAATAATAACCTTACCTGTATAGAGAACCCAGATCCGCAGCGTGGAGGATCAATGTTAGATTGATTCATGAGGCAAAAACCACCAACATTCAATGGGAGTACATATCCATTGGTAGCTGAGCAATGGATAAGTTTCCTAGAGAAAATATTTCAGGCTTTTGGGAGTAGTGATAGGGAAAAAGTTATCATGTAAGTTTACCACCTCCCTGGAGATGCTGATCAATGGTGGTCACTGATTAAAAACACAAAGGAAGATGATGAAGTATCAAATATGAAATGGAGGGAGTTCAAAGATCTGTTTTTAGAAAAATACTTTCCTCGTGACCATCGAGCAGATATAGAAAGGCAATTTTTGAGTCTAAGAAAAAAGGAGGATGAGAATGTCGTAAAGTATGAGGCTAACTTTACAAGGATAGTAAGTTATGATGGAGATTATATACGTAACCCAAGAAGTAATATTGATCATTTATTTTATGGGTTAAAACCATTTCTCCGTCGAGCATTAGTCTCACAATCCTTCTCATCGTATGAAGATATTGTCTCATGTGCTATCAAGATAGAAAAGGATTTCTCTAAGTCTTATGACTTTAAATAAAATAATGAGAAGAAGATATCTTATGATCACTTTGGGAATGTAAATAAGGGGAAGAAGGGAAAAGTTGAATATATATCCTACAGTAAATGTGGGAAGAAACACCCTGGTACGTGCCTAAAAGGGAATGATAGTCTGTTACAAGTGTGGTGAAAAATGCCACCAAGATCGTGATTGCAAGGGAAAGAAGGAAGCTTCCGATGTCTAATGCTAAAATTTTAGGGATATGGGACATTATGAAAATGAATTTCCTAAGTGTTAGGGGAACTTAACTCAGAAAATGCCAAGGGATAAAGGCCATGTGTATGCTATCAGTATAGCTGAGGTAGAAGCTCCGAAAGACGTGGTGGCAGGTAATTTAATGGTTTCCTCAAGTTTAGAAAATGCATTATTTGATTCTGGATCATCACATTGTTTCATATCTTCCCAGTTTGCTAAAAAATTAGATATTTCCAATTTGATTTAACAAAGGAGTTGTTGGTTAAAACTCTTATGGGAATTTTCATTTCAACAATGTTTTGTGAATCATTCCCCATTAGAGAACATAAATATTCTTTATCTTCTGATCTCATCATCATACCTATGATTGAGTTTGATATAATCCTCGGTATGGATTGGATTTTGGACCATGATGTGAAGATTTATTGTAAGAAGAAAGAGGTTATGATTTTTTATGATGATGATAAGGAACACCTTATCTTTAGAGAAGAATCATCACCACCTAATTTTTATCCAGATCCACCCCCAGTAGCTCAACTAAATTCAATTATTGGGGAGGAAGAGAATGAAATGACTGTGGGTGAGGAAAGGAATGTTCAAATAGAGGATGTACCTATTTTGAATGAATATGTAGATGTGTTTCTGGAAGATTTACCTGGAAATCCTCCAGAATGAGAAGTTGAGTTTCCCATTGATTTAATTCCTAGATCAAGGCCTATATTGAAGACCCCTTATAGAATGGCCACTATAGATTTAGTGGAACTAAAGAAACAACTTGAGGAATTGAGTAATAAGGGATTTATTCTACATCATGTTTCTCCATGTGGAGCCCATGTTCTTTTTGTTAAAAAGAAAGATGGATCTATGAGGTTATGTATCGACTGCAGGGAGATCAATGCTATAACAATAATGAAAAAGTATCCCCTGCCTCATATTGATGATTTATTTGACCAACTGCATGGAGATCAATACTTTTCAATGATTGAACTTCGATCTGGATATCATCAGTTGTGTGTGAAGAAGGAAGAAATTCCGAAGACAACATTTCGTACCAGGTACGGGCATTACGAGTTTACAGTAATTCCTTTTGGATTGACTAATGCACCCTATGTATTCATGGATCTAATGAATAGAGTTTTCAAGGAATATATCGATGAATTTGTGGTGGTATTTATTGACGATATCTGGATATACTCTAAAAGCTACGAAAATCATCAACATCACTTGGGCATTATCCTGAAGACTCTGAGAAGACATGAATTATATGGGAAGTTTAGCAAGTGTGAATTCTGGATTCAGAAGATTTCTTTTCTTGGTCATATTGTCTCTAAAGATGGAATCTCTGTTGATCCTTCTATGACCAAGGAAACCCAAGAATGGCATGCACTGACAAGTATAATTGAGGTACGCATTTTTATTGGTTTAGTAGGTTATTATCGACGTTTCGTCCAGAATTTTTCCCGATTGGCAAACCCCTTATCAAAGCTCACACATAATGGGGTTAAATTTGCTTGGACAAAAGAGTGTGAAGAATGTTTCGAAGAACTGAAGAGAACATAATTCAATGCTCTATATTGACTCTACCATCAGGGAATGATGGGTTCATTATTTATAGTGATGCATCGAAGAAAGGACATGGTTGTGTCCTTATGAAGAATGATAGGGTTATTTCATATGCATCATGACAGTTGAAAATTCTTGAGCAAAACTATCCTACTCATGATCTCGATTTAGCAGCTGTGATCATTTCTTTGAAGATATGGAGACACTACCTCTATGGTGAAAAAAAGTGATATTTATACTGATCACAAGAGTTTGAAGTATATTTTCTCAAAAAAAAAGAACTCAACATGATGCAAAGGAGATGGCTTGAATTAATCACAAATTATGATCTCACGATACACAACCACCCGAGGAAGGAAAATAAGGTGATAGATGCTTTGATCAGAAAATATCATAGAGTTTTGAACAATATGATATTTCAAAGGGATCCAATTTTCATGGATTTAGTGAAGATGAACATGGGAATAACCATGGAAGTTGAAACATCAATGTTTTTTCAAATGGTTGCCAACCATATTTACTAGAAAGGACTAAGAGTTCTCAGACCAATGATGAAGAATTTCAGAAGAAGATTAAAGTTGTGAATGATGGGAGATTGAAAGACTTTGTGTGTGAAGAAGGAATTTTAAAATTTGGGAAGAGACTTTGTGTTCCCAATATACCTGATCTAAAAAAGGAATTGTTGGATGATGCTCATAGTTCAAATTTCTCTATACACCATGGGAACACCAAAATGTATAGATATTTGAAGGAACATTTTTGGTGGGATAACATGAAGAGGGAGATTGCTGATTTTGTGTCAAGATGTATGGTTTTTCAACAAGTGAATGCTGGAAGGCAGAATCCTGGAGTTGCAACCTCTTCCCATACCAGAGTGGAAATGGGATAATATTACGATGGACTTTTTCATTGGGCTACCAAAGACTCCTAGAAGGAACGATGAAATATGGGTCATTGTTGATCATCTTTCCAAGTCAGCACATTTTCTTGCTATAAGAGAAGATCTACCACTAGAACGTCTAGCAAGAATATATATTAATGAAGTTGTGAGACATCATGGGGTACCCCTATCAATTGTTTCTGATCGTGATCTCTGTTTTACTTCAAGATTTTGGAAGAGTCTTTAGAAGGCCTTGGATACTGAACTTCGTTTGAGCACTACCTACCACCCTCAAATAGATGGACAATCAGAACAGACTATTAAAACCTTAGAAGACATGTTGAGATCATTCTCACTTGACTTTCAGGGTACGTAGGATCAATATTTACCTCTGGTAAAATTTTCCTATAACAATAGCTTCCATTCGAGTATTCAGATGGCACCATATGAAGCGTTATATGGAAAGAGATGTCACACACCAACCTACTGGGAGGACGTTGGTGAAAGAAAACTCATTGGCCCAGAACTGGTGGAGGAAAAATTGTAAAAGTTGAAGGTAATCCAAAACCACATCAATGCAGCTCAAAGTTGGCAGAAGAGCTATGCCGATAACCAAAGGAAGGATTTGGAATTTCTGGTAGGAGATCATGTTTTCTTGAAGGTATCTCCATGGAAGGGAGTTATATGTTTTGGTGAGAAGGGTAAATTGAGTCCCAGGTACATCATACCTTTTGAAATTCTAGAACGAATTGGTGTTGTAGCTTACTGTTTGGCAATGCCACCAAATCTCTACAAAGTTCATGATTTGTTCCACGTATCACTGTTGAGAAAATACATGCCTGACCCAACACATGTACTTACGAGTAATTAGAATTGGAACCTCATATATATTATTATGAAGAGACCATCATGATTCTTGATACCAGAGAACAAGTGCTGAGAAACCGGACGACTCGCCTGGTAAAAGTTCTATGGAGAAACCATAAGATGGAAGAGACAATGTGGGAACCCGAGGAACTTATGATGAAGAACCACCGAAGTCTCTTCATGCAGTATTATTCTAGAAATTTTGAGGATGAAATTATTTTAAGGAGGGTAGAATGCAACACCCCAAGCTTAAACGGTACGCTTCTCTTTGAATAATACAGTAGCGTGTGTTGTACGCAACTTCGAGTTCTAACACACACCACAACCAATCAAACTAGCCGTTATGAATAGTAATACCCACTTTTTGAAATTTTAAAAATTTTATATTTCAAAATGGACATCATTTTTGGATTCAGAATATCGAAATTAGGCTAGGGTAAAATTTTGGTATTTTTCTGAAAACTTTCAATTTTTGATGAATAGTGAAAAACACTAAGTCATGGTTTAAAACCGAATTTTTATTTAAATAATTATTTATATTATTTAAATTTAATTAAAATCAAAATGGATACATAATACCTATATATGTTCAATGTAATTCATTGGAGTTAGTTTAGAATCATTTTTGATATATAAATATTTTATGGAATTTTTCACCATCTTTTACCCACCTCCTAGGAGAATTTGGAAATTCACATAAAAAATAATTTTACCGCTTCTGTGAGTGGAATTTCGAAAATCCAAGAGAAATGGTTAATATCAAGGAGTAAAATGTGGTTCAATAACGTAAAAATATTTTTTTGTGAATAGTAACTTTTTACTTTTATTTACCACATTTAAAAGTAAATATGGTAATTAAGGGTAAAAATGATATTAATACTACCCTAACACATCTCCTAATTCTATTAGACAAGTGTATCTAGACCAAAAACAACCTTAGGAAAAAAATGTTATCATTTAGGTCCACTTTGATCAGATTAGGACATTTATTATTATTTATTTCAAAGAAGAGTTAAAATCAAAATTTAATAACTAAAACATTTTTAATATAAGGTTATACATAGGATAAATTCAATTATAAATGTTCATCAGAAATATAAAAAGATTTATTACATAATTATATTTCATTTATAATTTTTAGAAATTAAATAATTTAATTTATTTATGACACAATGGTGATGCAGTAATTACTTTTTTAATGAAATATTAAAATAATTGATATTATAAATATCAAAATAAATGGAATTTGTGTCTTTTTAGGAATTCCAATAATTTTCTAGGTTAATATGACATATTAGGACTGATTTTTTAAATTTTATTTCGAAGTAATAATGCTGTTATGAAATTATCAAAAACATAATATTAAATAGTGTCTAAATTTACATAAAAGAGTTTTTAAAACAAATATGATATTATTAATTGATATTCTATTCCTAAAAATATAAGGTTCGGCCAAAGGACTTATATCCTGATAGGTGTATTATTAATGGACCACTTGGAGGTTTCTTGGATGTATATATTAAGTTTATTAAATATATAATATAAAAATACAATGTGACATGGTAAATGTCAAACTAATCAACTAAGAGTTAAAACTAAAATATAAGGTTAATATAATGACCCAAACCTGTCTAAAATATATTGGTTGAAAGGATTTCGACCAGTACCCACCTTAAAATTTAAATAATTCACTTTGGAGCCATTAGAAACCGAATATAAATTTATTATAATATAATATTTCTAGCTTTTCCACAGGTGCCCCTCACCCCTCTTATAAAAGGGCACTCCCCCTTCTCTTAATTTCACACCTTCAAAGCCTTTGGGCTCGGCCAAACTCTGCCCAAATACCATCTCAAATATCCTGCCTTCATCCTAGAGGCCTTACTTTAGTTATATATCCAACCTATGGAGCCCTTTTGATCAAATCAAAAGGAAGAACCTGAAGAAGAGGTAATGTTTTCACCACCCTCTTTCATGTTCCTTTCTTCTTCAACTTATTATTTCTTTGTTGTTTCCTTTATAAAATAATAACTCCAGTATCATCTACATACTTTGATGTTATTATAAATATTGTATAACCATATTCAGTATTCTATCCATACTTTGAATGACATGTCACCATACGTGCGTACGTACGGCCTACCGTCTCCACGTCGTGGTGTAATTGTTATTCAATACATTATTATTTGGATGGGTATAATAACAATGTGTAATTCATTTAAATAATAAATATAACATGATAATGATTTGGTATATATGATATACCATCCAATTATATATTATTTTAATATCAAAATAATGACATTGTCGCTTGTGCGTACGTACGGACTATCGTCTCCACAAACACAATGAGATTCATTCCCCATCATATCCAATCAAGACTAATTCTCATTTGATGATTAAAATTAATTTTTAAGAACTATATATCATTCTAAACATGAATAATATACAACCTATCCATAACAAACATTACTTATGTAACAAAACATATAACATAAAACGAGTAAGTTAACACCCAAAACGATGATAATACCAAAATATTATTGACAAAGCATTTTTAGAATATCATATATGATATCATAATTATGTATATGGTTATTTTATAATTTAATAACAATGTTTCAACTATTATAGAGGAGTTTAAAATACCATCGACTAAGGAAAAGTTCAAGGTAAGGGTTTATTTCACAATCTCTTCATTATCCAAGGTTGTTTATACGTAATTATCTATTGGGACCTCTTTATCATCCACATCCATGTTTCTTAAAAATGTATTTCAAATCATTCTTACTATTTTACAGAATATGTTTTAAAGACATTTATACCCTTGTTGACTTTTTATAAAAAGTTTATGATGGAATATTTCTGTCGTTTTCCAAACAAGGTCCTTTTTATCCTTTTCGACAGAATTAAGGTAAGAATGACTTTTTTAACTTATACGGCGAGTGCGGCTATTTTCCACCATTATAAAATCATTGAATATTCCCTTATAGGATTATAAGAATATTTTCATATTAAATGTTTTATTTTATAATTATGTGACTTTTAAATGATTTCAAAAAAAGAGATATTTATCTAAAATAGTTTTGATTTCATCTATGTCAACATCCTTTGATGGATTTTAATCTTATTTGAAGTTGATTTATTATGATACAAAACTTCCATATTGTATTGAAGGTTTTGTGATATTTTTGAATGTGGATGTGTTGTTTTTATACCATTCAAGGTTTATGGAGAAAGTATAGACATTTTTTATGCTAGTTTTAATACGAATGTTTATGTTATGTTTAAACCTATTCATATGAGGAATGCATTGGACTTAGTAAGTGACGGGTGGAGCCCGCTATAGCTACTCGATGCATCGGTAGGTCTCATAAGACAAACTAGTGTCCTAGCACAAGGCCTTGACAAAATCTTATTTGTATTCTTGTAACAAGGCCTTTACTATGTGGTTATGATAGTCTGGCATTATGCATTCCATCATTATGGAAGTGGTTATTGATATTGCAATTGATTATTCGACTAGTAGAATATCCATGTGAATAAGTAAATGGCATTATTTCATTTTATCTTTGCCATATTATGCTGAATTTTAAGTTTTAAAGGCTTTTGTTTTAGTTATACATTGCCTTAAATATTTATGCTTATTTATTAAAGTTTTTGATATATTGTTATCCTTACATTGCATCTGAGCTCACCCCTTTCAATGTTTTATTTTTCCCAGGATGTGAAGAAGTAATTTATGAATGACCTGTAGGGATACTATGTGGGGATATGAGGTTAAGATTTTGTTGTATATTTTTTTCTTTATGATGTAATGTAAGACTTATTAATATATCTAGTGTTTCCAATACTACTAAACTAATCGGTCTTTCGAGACATGATCTTTTGTGATCATGCCAGTGTTATGTAAAAATGCACCAACTCTGGGTAAATGGGGTCAGGGCGTTACATTGCTTCAAGAGCTCATCAAGCATGTCCGATAGAATGAAACATTATAAATATATGGAATCATCCATATGATTCATTTAGGTAAATAGTTCCTCATCACTGGCCACATTTCTAGGAGCAAATAGAAAATGCTCTTCCAAAAAATACAATTTCCTCTCATGGTGATGGATGACGCATAAACCCCTATGCCATTCTTGGAAGTTGGTGTCGGTGAAAAGGTTTTCCTTCTTGAGTATGGTTCAAAATGATATGTATAAATTCATTTTTCTTTCCATTTTTTTCAAATTAAGATGAGAAAAGGTTTTTTCTTTATCAAGATAAAATAGAGACAAATAAAAAAATTAATATTTATTAGTCTCCCACTATTTTATAGAAATCCAATTGCCCCCATCATCGACTTCAGAATATTCCATTGCCTGAATATTCTAGTGGAAATCCACCATATTTATCTTCTCATTACCCTAAATATTGTTGGTCATGAAACATAAATGGTTTTAGGTAGGCATTCCAAATTCCAACTTCTTTATCTTGGAGCTCCTTGATCGGCTGAGTGGACTCCCCAATCTCGAAATCCATTTATTTTTAGATTTTCTCAACCTCTGCCTCTTGGTCACACCAAGTCCTACTATGGAAGTCAATCCATAATACAAACCATGTCAATTTAACCCAAAACATTAAATTATAATTCCCAGATAATTGAAATAACCCCAACTAGGGTAGGTCAAGCATATTGAACTATGGTTCGATTCTAACTAAGATTATGGAAGGATATACCGTATTAATATTTCATTGAGGGATTTTATCCATATATTTGAATATTATTATCTTTGATTACATTCTTGTTAATATTATGTGGTATATACTTAAGTGATTAACCATATCTAAGATAATATTTTACACATAAGCCGGTCTTATTTTAGTTCCATCTTTTATGCTTGTTTAATTCGTTAATTTTTGTGATTGTTACAACACACCCACAATAAATAAACCATGAAAGTGACAAAAATTAAATAAATGGGGTGATCATGAGATTGTTCAATTAGTTATTTTATCTAGTGGTTGATAAACTATCCCTAGACATATCGGAGAAACACCTCGATCCTTTTGGGTTCATGGTTATAGCTTTCCACCTTTCCACCATTTTATCTTCTTGGAATGGATTCACCTAGGCTTCTAACTTGATCCGCATCCACTAGATTGGGAGCTCCATCTGTTTCATAAGCTTTTATCACACACGTAGGTGAGGGGTAAAATTAGGTTTTACATAAAAGAAACCATGGTCACACAAGCCTTACATATTAATGAGGAGAAGGCTCGTAGCCCAAAAAATATAATTTAAATAAATAAATTAAAAGAACACATTCAAATTCCAAGGTCTTGGTCTAGCTCATGATCATCCATAAAAGCGATGATATATATGCGTATATAAAACTAGCATTCGACAATTTAATTGTTCTTTTTTAATGTAAATCACACTCAAATAAATTAATTATCTATTTTTGTTAAATCCTTTTATCTTATACCCTTTTCTAAATTTCCTTGTTATTATCAACCATCATAATTTTAAAAAATTAATTTATTTAAAATTATATTTTTATGTAACTTGTACCTTGGAGGAATCCATGTGGATTCCCGTTAATATCTACCAAATGAGTAGAAATGAACCTTAAATTGATGTTAAATTAATCACATATATATATAACACCTATCACGTGTTGTGCCTCATCTTTACGCATGCACTATGGTGCACGTCTCAAGGGATTGTATAATATAATAATAAATTTTAATCAAACTACGTAATTTGGATGAAACACGACATGTATTTCCGACTACATGGGATGTAATTTTCTTTACTCTCCATCTAAAGAACACACCTAGGGACATGTCATTTAGATGCACTTCAGAAATTTTTGGAGTACATGGCGTGTTCAGTGGGACACATGCCGTTTAGTATCAACATTACACGGCTTCCAACTTGGAAAGCCATGTATGGGGTAAACAGACCAACCCTAACATGAAGGGACTACACGTCGTGTTCCATGGGACACACATCGTGTAATCCGTAAACTGTTTTCCACCCATTACTAGTCAACACACGGTGTCCTAAAGACTTAGATAGGGTCCATTTACATAGTCTGATTTGGTGAACCAGTCCAATGAATTGAACCTAGACTTCATGGTGTGTTCTTATGGATACACGCCATTTATTCTTGTGTTATATGGATAGGAAAGTTTGGAATGTCTGGATGAGATCCCCAATTTTAATTTAATCTAAATCAAAAGAAAAATTCATTTCTGAAATATGAATGTGAAACAAGAGAGGAGGAACAGATCTCAAGATTCTTATTTATAGAATGATTAACATGAATTGGAACAACTAAATTATTAAATGCGTACATCACAAATGAGAAAATAAATAATTATAATCAATGATATGACTCCCTATGATACCACTTTTAGGTTCTGGGTGCTACGGAAGTGCATTATTGGGTGTACCCAACATTAATTTTAGCGTTAACAATGATCAATATGAGATCTGTAGTGATAATAAAATGCCGGATCTTCAGAATATAATGAAGAATGAAAAAGAAATATGGGGTCATAGAACCACAGATATGATCATCATATGTTGTTTATAATTAATTTGATTAATTTACAAGAATTATCTTAATGTAATTCTCTCTCCATTGATGTTTCCTGTCACGATCTGATGTGATCTATCGTTGCATCATAGAATCCAAGAGTAGAATTCCTCTAGTGGTGATCCACACATGCTCCATGTATCTCTAGATGTCGCCTAAGGGTTCTCTGGGTGCTAGTGCTGATGATCCTTCACTTGCGATGTCCTCCTTTGATCGCCTTGATCCAGTGGAGGATGATCTATCTCCCGAAGCTTGAGAGCGTTCTTTGATTCGTTATGCACAACCACCACCACCAACACCAAAAAAAGTCTACAAAAATGATAATTATATAATTGGGATCTTAATTACGTAGAATAATAAAATAAATTAATTACCCAAAAGCATTTATTCATTTCATTTAATTCTTAGTAATACCCCATGTCTAATAATAACAGTTGACAATAATTATAACTTGACATTCACCCAGTGAATTAATCCTAATATTATTTAATTAAATAAATATTATTTTTTCACATAAATTCCCTAAAAAAATACATGACATGTATATTTAATATACACAAAATATACTTTAATTTTTCCATTTTTTATTTCCTCCACCGCATTTATTAGACCTTGAATAATGGCTATTTGTTTCAAAAAAAATATCATTGTATTACTCACTAATAAATATATTATTTCTCCCACATTATATTATCTCAAATAACTAGTGTCTAAATAAATGAGATCAAGCATTGATAAATAATTTTTAAACCAAAATTGGGGGTAATCATTATTTAACTTTTTAAATTAATATTTAACTGAGATACTTGGGCACAATTAGTGTGTGACTTTCTAGGCCTCTTTCTCAGTGGTATTAGGTGGATCCTACCTAATGTCCAAGGATTGATTCTAGTAACACACCAAGGTGCCTATATAGAAAGTAGTTAATGCCTCAATTATGGGTCACCTCTTAAGAACACTTACCGTTTAATATAATCCCTTTTCCTCGATATCTCGAATCAAGCGGGTTTCATGCAAGTGAAATCAACTCATGTGCTCGATTATTCTTTATTTGACTTTCCAGAATTAAACTAGCTCATTCCTTACCATTTCCATGGATTTATTTAGGCAATATCAATTGCATCAAAGGGTTTGAGGTATTTACTTCTGTTATGGAACAGAATGGAGAAATCCTTTCTCGCATTATCTATTAATGCAGTATTACTCTTGATGCACCCAATGTATCCTACCTTGTTAAGAATAGTGTGTCATCATAGTTTTCATCAATACATGTAAGTGTGCAAGTTGTAATACCAATTAATAATATTCTTAAAGTCCAATGACCAATACACATGTCTGCAGATAAGAACATCCAATGACACTATGAAATGTGGATTTTCTACTGGCGGGGCTCATTCTCATAATATCCTCTTAGATATTACCAAGGGCACACACTATGAGAAGGTGCCTCAATTTTTTATGAGTCCTTGCCTCTAATGGCCAATATTATTTGTGCCCCTCAAATATCATCATCCTGAAACATAACATATATTCAAGAATAGTGTTATTTCACTTCCGAGTTCACATCATAGAAGGGATCCACTATGAATTTTTAATGCAACAGCTATCCTTATGACATTTATCACATGAATTTTCATGCATAAGAACAGTCAAGATATGATATGGTATTTATTAATAAATAACGTAAAATCTAGTTGTTTCTAGGCTCCCAACTCCAACAATGACAGAAGTCAAAAAGAATCAATCAAATTTTCAATGAAATCCCTAAAGAATCAAGTCATGTTGAAACTTTTTAGCCTTAAGGAATCAAGTTATCTTGTCAACTAGAATCTATAAAAAATAGAGACAACATGTCACATGGAATGAAAAAGGAATCAATAAACCATATTACTAGAAATCCACAAGGAATTGAGTGAACATGTTACTCTACATTCACTATTCCAACATTACAATCATTGTATATCATACACACTCCCATTATAAGAGAGAATAATATCCTGACAACACACCTATTTTGGATTATAAAACAATGCCTCTAATTGAATGGAAATACATACAAGAAGGAAACAATATAAAAAAAATACAAGGCATTCCATCATGATAAATAATTATCTATAGACATAAACATATTATCAATATCTAAAGTGATATAAATATACGTAAACAAGCATAGAAAATAAATCATCGTAAAAATGTTTCATGGGATAAAAACACACACACATACATACCCAAATTTCATCAGTATCAAGAATGGTCCAATAATAAATGACATTACAAAAATTTGATAAAAAATAGGTGTTGAAATAGGGGCCAAATTTTAAGGAACTACCTACCACAAGGTTATTAATACCAATGGAAAGGCTCTTCTAATGGTTCATCCTCTCAACCATATTCACATACTAATTTTAAAAAGATCACACAATAAGGATTCCTATATTTTGTTCTAGTTCATCAATGAAGAAGGTTTATAAGAATACCCCAAAATATTCTTCCCCAAATATGGGGTTTCAGAATCAAATGCCTTATTGATACCATTAACAGATATAGTTCTCAGTTTTTTCAAAGAAGAGGGTGTCAATTAAAAAAGCTATTTTTGATTTAAGAACATATATTGAATTCTTCATCAATTAAAAAAATAAAAACATGGGTCTATCCAAATAACATCTATCCACCATCAAAACATATTTATACAAAAATAAACATGAGATTCAAGAATAAGAAAGTCTCAATGTGATTGATCTATGTAAATACTTTAAAATGTCGACTATCAACAAGGGATAAAGAATTTTTCAGAAGGTATTTTATTAGAAATTCTAAAACTAACATTGTTCCATCAATGATGGATGAATTAATAATTCTATTCTATTGTAATCCATATATAGAAAATTGGATTTCTGATCTATTATTACTTTAAATGGAATGATGATATATATTGACGAATCCTTAAGAACATAAGTTATTTCATCATATAACTCAATTAAAAATCATTAACTCAATTTCATTCACTATAATAATACTTTAGAGTGTATTCAAGGGTATCATGATTGAAAATTTAGGGGTTTTATTTTTCATGCGATAAGAGGCTACATCATCATCCCATGCATATGCCACAACGATGTGTGAATAAAATGTCCAGAATAATGATATCAGTGGAAGCCAATGGTTACGATATCCCAATCCATGGGTGTTCAAATGAACAATATTACCTTATTCATTATATCTCCATTTACATTATTTATGAAATAATATTTCAATTTTTACTATAGTGGAGTTCACACAATGTGTTCCAATGTGATGATTTTAAATCAATCACAATGGATATTCTATCCAGACTATTAAATATCATAAAACCCATATTTTATGTTATGAAAATATTATATTTTAGAAGTGTATTCAAGATAATATTGAAGAAATTAGTGAGAAATTTAATGAACATAATTCCCCCAAAAGAGATAAGAATTTTAAAAGATGAAACATATATTAAAGAGGGGAGATGAAGACATTGGATGTCGCACCCTGGCCTTGATCTCTTATTAATGTTTTTTATTTCAATGTTTTTTATAATAAATGTGATTGTTTTTTGGATTCTTGGGATTATTGTTTTAATTTGGGAAGTTTTATGTATTTTTTGGCCTTATGCATGGTTATTGTTCATGTTTTTAGGAGAAACTTTGTTGCACATTGAGGCGAAGGGTGTATTATCATGATATTTTATAGAGTTTTCTCTGTCTTGTTAATAGGTAAAATTTTGTTTAGTGATGAGAATGTTTTTTTTGGTTTTAATCTTATGGGTTTTTAGGTGGATCTTTTGAGAAAAATATATGGATGCGCATGGCTAGCATTTGGTAAGGGTAATCTGTACTCTTTAGCATAATAATTCATGAAACCCTATATAATATGGATTTTCACTGTTGGTGAATAGTATGTCTAACTATGAACCCTTTCAAGAGTAACCATGCAAACCTATAAAAGTGGCACATCGTTTGGTCACATGGTTAGGTAAAATCATGCGCCCCCGCTCAGTAATCCTAGAAAGAGATTTAATTTTTCTCAAAAATTAGTTTAAAAATTTCCCAATCCCATATATTAATCCCAAGTCAATCCTCATTGGACCCTAGGTCCTATTCATGATGTTTTGAGCTCTCTAGACAAATTCCAATCCTTCTTGACCTCGGTTCATTGCAATTAGAAGCTTGAATCATAGATCTCCACCCCTCTCGGTAAGTGGATTCTATTCAATTGTTCTTATTCATTATTCATAATTCTCTAATCACTAAAAGGAGATATTTAATTCTATTTTTTATTAGATATATATATAATATTTTGGATCTTGATCTAAGATAGTAGATCAAGATATATATTAGAGATATTTTTATTTATTTGATCATGATTTTGGGTTTTAGATCAGAATCTTATTCTATTTCATTGTGTCGCTCAGATTTTGGAGATTTTCCTAGGGAGAACATTCATGAAAGAATTAATGTATGTGGTATATCCTTAAAATCCAATTATATAATTTTTTAAATTTCTTGTATAATAATATTGGGATGGAGTTATGTTTTTAACAATTGTGGTCTTGATCTAAATTAATTAATTTTCTAAACTGATTAATCGGGGTGATGTGAATTAGAGATTTTTGAAATTATTGATTTAGAGATAATTAATTTTATAATAAATTATGAGATATATAGATGATTATTGGAGATAATTAATTTATTATTTATTTATTATTTATTGAGATTTAAAATTCTGATAATTAATTTGGGAATTATTTATGTGATTTTGAGTTATGGGTTTTGATTAATTAATTCATGGGTTAATTAATGGGTTTTAATAACTTAATTAATGAGGAAATTAATTAAGAGGGTTTTTGTGATTAGTTAATTGTGGAGTTAACTAATATAAATTCTTGAGTTTCACTAATTATTGAATTTGTAATGGAATTTATGTGGATAATTAATTGTGGAATTAATAATGCGATGAATGGTAACATGGTAATTTAGGTGTGAATTAAAGAATGTAACATGTTGATTATAATGTGTAAGTTATGAATTGATACATTATCATTTAGTTTGAAATTAAATAATGGAAACATAGTCATTATATAGTATGTGGTATGAATGGTAACATAGCAATTTAGTTGTGAATTAAAAAATGGGAACATGCACATTATATTTTTTAATTTGGGAATGATAACATATGAATTAATGTATGAATTAAATAATGGTATCAATGGAATTTTTAGATATAATATTACTTGGGAATACTTTGGGCTCTATCCTGAGATGATGTAAGGATTGAGGTGTATGTGTCTACTGAAACCTACATGTTGATATGGTTATGTAACAGTTTATGTATCATTTGATAATTGTTTACAATTTTATAGAAATTATTTCATTTATACCACTACATACAATATTATTTGAATAGATATTGATTTAGACACCATTTTTGGTGGCCTAATGAGTTTTACTCACACCCTACTCTGGTTGATTGATCGGTACCTGAATAGACATTGTGTTTTCATGATAGGTTATGAGAAAAGTCCCTAAGATAGATGGATGAGTTGGGATGGAGCATGGATGAGCGAATAAAATGTGGTTCGCGATAAGCATGAGGAGTCATCGGTGTCATCATTTTGGGTTTATTTTTTAGAAACTTGACATGTACATTGGCTTAGAATATTTTATTATTTTGTTTTGATATTGTATTTAATGTTTTTTTACCATGATATATTGTTAATTTTCATGGGAATATGTTATTATGGTATTGATTATATATTAAGTTTTTGTGTATTACTATAACAATAAAGGGTATATTTATCCATGAAACATATTAGATCCACACACCTAGTTGGTAGCCTCTGACATATGGGAAGGTGCGCTTGAAGTCATTTGACTGACCGGTTTGGGGCACCTGTGTGTGGCACATGAGACATGATGTTACAATGTGGTGTGAGAGGATTTTTTTTCTTTTAATTTTTTCTTAATCTTTGAGAAATGTATAAATCAATATATTAAGAGTTGGGACATGGTTATGAGATCGTTCATGATTGTAGCTAACCCATGTATAGGAGATAACCCATGTACCTACTGTGGGATTGTTGTTATTATTTGTTTCTATGACAATTGAATATTATTTCACCTTGTGCGATACGTTTGTTTTTTGATGTGATTCTTAATATTGATATTTTTTTATATTTGACTTATGGACCATCATGGAATAAGTTTTGGTTGCATATGAATCATTCTTGGAACTAAGGTTTATTGTGAAATGCTTCAATTTAAGCACATAAGGGGAAATAGGTTATGGGTTTGTTGTTTAATTTGAACGGTTTTTTACATTTGTGTGAAATGGAAATGGAAATGGTTACTAATATGAATTTTATAACGATTGAAAAATTATGAAATATGAGAATAAATGTGTGTTTAATTGAGAAACATGAATAATGAAAATGCATTTTCCCTTTTTAACTAAGACCTAGGGGTCAGATGGTTTATGGTAGTGATAAATCTTTAGTTTTTGTCAGTCTGATGAGGTTTTAGGAAAAACATTATGGATTGTTCTATATACCAGTTACATAAACATGTTGTTTTGTGGAATATATATTAAGTTACATGTGTTTAGTTGTAGATATTATGCCCCCACAATGATGCTTGTTTGGGGGATTCCCAGAGGACATGTCTAGAAATGCTCATCTAGTAATGGAACCTGAGGAACTAATCATTCTGGGTGAGAAAGTAGGATATATTTTCTAAGAGAAAATTGTTTGGTTAATGAAATAAAAGGTAAAAGACTCATGGTTGTCAGGGAATTGTATAACTAATCTTATGAGGTTTTTCATGTTGTAGAACCCTCTATGTTTTACTAGAGAGGGTGGACCTGATGGATTGGAGTTCTGGGTTCAGTCCATCAAGACTATACCAGACAACATGGAGACTCTGATATAATGGATGTTAATGTTGGAATCATACAAGATATGAGGATCAAAAAAGTGTTGGTGGGACATTCAGTTGCATACTATACAGGCTGATGATATGTTATGGAAGGGATTTTTCAAGATGTTCTATGAGAAATTTTTTCAAGAGACATGGAGGTAGGAGAGATCTACTAAGTTCATGAGTTTGAATCTGTGGAGTAAGATAGAAATGGACTATGGGTGTTGTTTTATAGATTTATGATGCTTTTCGCATCATTAGTATGAAATGATATAGCTACAAGGAGATGTTTTATTGATGGTATTAAATGGTAGATTACGACCCCGATTAATAGTTTTTTATTAAAGAAGTTTTACGAGGCGGTGGGTCAAGATCTCATAAATAAGGGGAACATAATGGAGGATTCCAGTGTAGTATGAGTGGTTCCAGATAGATGAAAAGGAGGTATGGATAATGAGAATAGGATAAATATCTATGATAAAATCATCTAGAATAGTAAAAAATAGAGTACTTGAATAGAGGGGTTAGTTGCATAGGAACACGTTTGAGTAATCTATCACCAGTGTGGAAGGTCCAGACACCACTGGAGACAGTTCCCCCAACTACTAGAAGAGTGTCAATTGTGTGGAATGATGGGATATATACATATGTTTTTCAAGACCCAAAAAAATACAGGTAGAGATGTGGTAGCAGGGTAACATCAGAATGTACGATGGTGATCTTCCATGCACTCTTATTCTGGCAGCTGATGCTCAACTAGAAAAGGACGTAGGGGCAGTGGATGTGGAGATTTGGGGAAAGAGCACTAATATCAGTAGATAAGTGAAACACAAGGGATTTAGAATGCATCATAGGGAATATGGAGAGGAATGTTTCATGCGGTATAACCTATACTTTTGGATAGTGAGGCTGGACCCTCAATATAGATATGTACAATTCATGTAGGCTCTATATAAACTAGTGTCTTATTTGATATTAGCTCCTCTAATATCATTATTTCTATAAAACTAGTGAATCTTTTTAACATGTTAGTTGAGTTTTTCGGTGAGGATATGACTCTAGATGCACCATTGGGTGTACAAACTAAGGAAAACATTTTATGCGAAGGGTGGTCTCTCATGGTCATCGAGTTAAATTTTATGTGGAATATCTACATCATATTAATTTTTTGGATTCGAAAAAAAAACTTTTCATGGATAGGATAGTCACATAACAATCCCACATTGATATTTATCGGTAGAGAGTAACTTTTATGTCTCTTAAGGGGGGTAACTATATTCACAATGGAGAGTGGGATATTCATGCAGGCTGAGGAGGATAAATTACTCCATAACTATTGGAACTAACAGTGCAGGTTTTCTAACTATTACTAGATGAAAGATATTTAAAAAAGTATATCTTTCATGGTATTGTAGGATGATTTCCAAATGTCATTATTGAAGAATTATTTGGTTTTCAACATGAGAGATATGTGGACTTCACAAGTAAAATGATGATATTAGTAGAGCTAGTTTCTTTTCTACCATATAGAATGAAATTGATAGATAATTAAGAGATCAAGACTCTTCTAAAGGAGTTAGAGGATAAGGTCTTTATTTTTCAGATTACGTCACCTAGGGGTTCATCTTTGTTGTTTTATGAGAAGGCTAGTCGGATTTCCGCATATGTTTTGATTACTAGATGCCAAAACAAATGATTGTGAAGAACCAGTATGCTCTTCTCTGTATCAATGATCTACTTGACTGTTTGAGAGGAACTTTTTTATTCTCTAGTATTTAATTGGGATCTATGTATCATCATCTGAGAGTTTCTAAATTTGATACACCAAGGGATAAATTCAAAATAATGTACTACCTATAAGAGTTTTTTATGATTCCATTTGGGTTTATGAATTCACTAGTAGGGTTTATGGGCATCATGAATATGATCATACAACTGTACATGGATCAGTTAGTAGTAGCATTTGTGGATGTCCTCATGATGTACTCCAAGACTCTGGATGAACATTCCCCACATATTGACATCATCCTAAGTACACTTAGAGATCCTCAACTATATTACTAGATATCTAAGTACAATTTTTGGTTCGATAAAGTACACTTCATGGGTCACATCATCTCTAAGGAATGTGTGTTAGTAGATCTATAGATCTTTACAGTAGTGGTTTCATGGGAGAATCCAAATAACAAGTTCAATATCCATAGATTTTTCAGATTAGCTAGATATTATAGGAGGTCCGTCTAGTACTTTTTTTGTTATTCATTATCGCTTCCAGGCGTGACAAAAATGGGTATAAATTATGAGTTTTCTGAATCATGGGAGGATTCCTTCTTGAAGATAACAATGAAATTGAAAAAGGAACCAATCATGATCCCACCTGATCTACGAGTGGAGTAAACCATGTATTGTGACACTTCTGGGATTGGAAATGGAGATATGTTAATTTAAGGAGATTTTTTTGTAGATTATGGATCTTAGTAGTTGATACCTTATGAATAGTACTACCCTTTCTATGGCCTCGAGTTGGCTACAGTGGTAGATACATTAAAATGTTAGTGGAAATTTATTTTGTAGGAAAATTTTATAGTGAATATTCATCATAAAAGAATAATGTATTTCTATTCACAAAAAGAAATAAATATCCAAAAATTGAAAGGGGCTATGTATATGTAGTCACTCGATTTTAAATTTCATATATACTAGAAAATCAGAACAATATTTTTAATGATTTGACCAAGAAAAGTCAAGATCAGGTGGTTCATGAGTCTATTACCAAGTGTATGATGACAACATTACTATTCGAAATTAATTTGGTGGTTCAATAGAGTCTGGAGAAGTTGACTCTCATGTCATTTTATGTAGAGTCTACACTTTTGAGAAAGGACATAGATAGAGAATCTTATGATCAAGAATGACCAACCTTTAGAGAATGCATTTAATGCGGGGAGACACCTTCATATTGGACTAGAGATGAGGATGAGATTATCTATTTCATGAGTCATATTTTTGTATATGTGAGAATGTGAGAGGAGCTATTGTGTGAGTTTCATGCATCAAAGTTGTAGGAATCCAAAATGTGAAAAAATGTACCATGAACTATGATATATGTTTTTGTGCACGGGAAGGAAAAATAAGATAAAATGATTTTTGACATGATATTTCACATGTCTTCATGTAAAGGTGGAGCTTCAATGACCTTGAAGAATGCCATAACTATTTCCCAATCTGAAAATGATGTGACACGGCATTACCATATACCTTATGGTGGGTCTCTCGAGGATTTTTCATATGAATGATGCAATTTGTTTTGAAGATTGACTAAATATTGTATAAAAATTATTGCCTATGAGGGAAACATTATTTCTCGAGAACCTGGGAGTTTTTTTCTCAATAGATAGTCTATCTACATGAGGTTCCATAGACAATTATTTAACACTATGAACAATGTGTTACTTATTTCTTCTTGAAGGACTTATAGAAGGATCTCAATACACATGGTTTTTTGAGTATTTATTTCCACCCATAGAAAGATGGATAGTGATAGTGCACTATAAAGGTTATTAAGATATGGTATGAGTGTGTGTTGTAGAAATTTATAGATATCGAGAGAAGCACTATGATTTTTTAATGTTTTAATGTAATAGTAATTTTTAAAAACTCTATAGATTCCACTATATGATGCACTTTATTTTAGGCTATAATGATCACATTTATTCTAGATAGAGTTGGGTGATACTGAGTTGTTGGGTTCGATTTTCATGCAAGATAAATTACTGTAGGTACATTGGATTTGAAAATTTAAGGATATAGCTGAGATAAGACAAAATTCTTACACTGATAAGAATATATGACCACGAGAGTTTTCATAGGGGGAATGTGTATTCAATCGGGTGTCTAGTAGGTTAGGTCACCTGATGATATAGAGATAATGAATGTTGGCACCTAGCTTCATTGGACCATTTGAGGTGGTGGAGATAATTGGTCCAATGACATACCAATTTGATATTCAATATAAATAAAGTGTTATGGATGACATTTTCTATGTGTCACCACTACACTAGTAACACCCCAACAATTCTCATGTGATCAATGTGGATAATGTTATGATTGATATTGATGTGTTCTTTTAGGAGAATATGACATATTTGTTTGATCATAGTGAGAATTTGTTGCGGGGAAATATCGTGCAGATAGATAGTTTATTTTGGAAACGTGGGTATGAGTAGGATAAAACATGTGAATGTGAAGTAAATTAGAAGGATTTGTTTCCTGACATTTTTTACATAGAATCATAGAGATGTTTGGGAGTGCATATTGAGGAATATATATTATAAGGTGGGGTAAATGTAAGATCATAACCTTTTTTAGAGTTTTATTATGCTTTTTTACATGTACACTTTTGTATAGTTTTGAGTAATTTTTATTCCGATTTTATATTGGGGAGTGTTTGGGTATAATTTTCGAGAAAAATGAATGAATGTGGGATTTCAATTGTTGGAACATGGTTATTGTAAACCATAAACCCTTCCATTGAAAATTGTAAAACCATAGGAAGTTGGGATTTTAATGGTTATCACATGGTTTTTCAAACTATATTCATTCTTAGGAGTAACTGTTCCCCACTATTAATGAGGCACATAGTTTAGGTTCATGGATTGGGGAAACCATGCTCCCTTTCCCACCAATCCAGGTATGAGAATTATTTATATAGATAAGTTGTTCAAAAAATTCCTGAACGCCCATTTTAATCCCAAATTGACCCCCATTCGACCCTATTTACTATTTTAAGATTTGGAGCTCCCCAAATAGATTTCAGTCCTTCCCAATATATGTTCTTCATGATTCAATGTTCTGAACATAGATAAACACCCCTACCAGTAACTGGATTCAATTACATCAGTATATCATTCATTCTATTATCTTATCTGATCATTTAATGGGGTTATTGTATTTATTTTGGACTAGATCTACAACAAATATTTTCAACCATGATGTAATATTATAGAGCTACATCAATATTAAATATATAATGATTTATTTGATCATGAATTAGCCTATCAGACCTGGATCTCATTTTACATCATCATGTAGCTAAAATTTTGGGGATTTTGATTGTGAGATCATTTTTCATCAAAGGGAGGAAGGTTCTCTATAAATAAATTCCAATAGTTTTCATTTCAATATCATTTATTCAAATATAGAATTTCTAATATACATTTATAAGTTGTGTTCTTAATAAATATTAATTAATATGTTAAATTGATTAATTTAAGAGACATGAATTAGGGATTTTTGAAACTATTGATTTTGAGATAATTATTTATAGAGTTAATTATGAGATATAGAGAGGTTGATTGGAGATAATTAATTGATAAATTATTAATGATGTATAGATATTGAGAATTGAGATAATTAATTGTGGAATTAATTATCATATTTTCATTTTTGGGTTTTGATTTAATAATTGAGGGGTTAATTAATTGGATGGATTTATTTATTTAATTTCTGAATTTATGAATGGGGTTTAAGGGAATATTTAATTATTGTTTAAACTAATGGAAATTATTTCATTTGACTAATTGCGGATTTGGTAATGGAAAATATGTGGGTAATTAATTCTTAAATTAATTATGTGATGAATGGTTACATGGTCATTTAGTTGTGAATTAAATAATTTTAACATGGCCATTCTAATGTGTGAGGGATGAATATTAACATGGTCATTTTGTTGTTAATTATGGAATGGTAACATGGTAATTATAATGTATGAGGTATGAATTGTAACACTATCATTTAGTTGTAAATTAATGAATGGGATTATGGTCATACTATTATGTAATGTGTTGATATTAACAAGGGAAATCATGCTAGAAAGAAATAATAGTAATAATGGAATTTTATGATATAATATCACTTAGGACTACATGAGGCTCTAATATCAGCTGAAGAAAGTTTTTAAGTATATGTGTCTCTGGAATCCTAGGAGTTGATGTGGTCAAATATATATTAATTCATAATGTAATAACAATTTACTTATGTACTGTAACTAATTTCATTATACCATTGTATACACTATTATTTTATTGGATATTATTTTATACACTAGAGGTGGTGGACTACTAAGTGGTAATCATGCCATACTCGGGCATCATGATTAGTACTCGAATATTTTTTTTCTAGATAGGTTAAGGGAAAAGGCCCTGAGATAAATGGATGTGTTGGGATGGAGCATGGATGAGGGAACCGAACATGGTTCGAGAACTATTTGGGGAGTCATTAGTGTATTTATATTGGGTTGAATCTAAGACATGTGACATGTATATTGACATGGAATATTTTTTTTCATTAGTTTTGATATTGTATTTCCAATTTTTTTCATGTGATATTGATAATGTTCAGGGTTATACATTATTCCAGAATGGATTATTTATTTCAGCTTGTGTATTACTATGATAATAATGGGTATAGTCTACCCATGATTGATATTTGACCATAACATCTATTTTTCAACCTCTAGCATATGTGGATGTGCGGTTGAGGTCATGTGACTGACCAGATTGGGGTACCAGTGTGTGGAACCTAGCTGGGGATGTAATAAAGGGTGTTTGTAGTTCATTTTTTCTTGCACAATTTTTCTAGAATGGATTATGAAAGGTATGAACCAAATCGTTCATGTAAAATGGATAACCATGCATTGTGTGGGTGGTGCCTGAGGTAAGGCCCATTTCTTCCACAAAGATAGCAGAAACCATGTGGCAGGTGCAAAGGAGGATATTTCAATTTGGTATAAATATTTTATATTTTTTGCTAATAGATTCCAAAATAATGTGGCCAACCATTTTTGGTTCCACTTCCTTCATGTAGGCTGTGAACAATTAGCTCATGGGTTGGAAAAAAATGCATCCAAACCCTGTGACACGCCAACATTCTAAACAACATGAAATTCCCATTATCCCCTCTTTTATTTTATCCTCAATTCTGGGTTATCCTCCCACATTTGACTAATTCACACATTAGGGATCCCATATCTTCCTTCCAATTGTATCCTTTTATATGGTTTAATCTTCTACATTGGTTTGAGATGAGTTGTTCTTTTATTTTGGTATCTTTTCCTCATCTCATCTTTTCGCTCTATCGTTTGTTTGTTCCCTCTTGATAGGTCTCTTTATTTGATGAAGAATTGTGTGAGGGTTGGTTTATGTGAATTTTTTCCTTGATTCTAGAGTGTGTGGTGTACTTCTTTGGTTTAGTTCTTAATTCTCTAAAAGTTTCTTTACATTCACACACCATTAGGGTAGTGTTCCCAACGATTTACTTTTTGTAAAATTATGTTTGATTCTTGATACTTCATAAATAATTTGATAATGTGTTATTCATGTTTGTTATGTGATAGTTTCATTTATTATGATGTTTCAATGTTATATAATATAGGCTGCGTTTGACGTCGTTTGAGATTTGGTAGTCGAAAGAAATAAGAAACTTGTAATTGTGTGTGGTTTTCGTTTATTTTTATGGTCTCAAGCATGTTTTTGAATACTTATGATTGGTTATAATGTCATTTATGATTATGTAAATGTAACCTTGGGTATTGTTATTTTTTACTACCCAAGATCCATTGGAAGTGTTAAAATCCACTTGTTCAAGGTGTGGAAATATGGAAAAGAACACTCGTATATAAATGAAAATAAATAAAATTTTCTATATTGAACATGTTTTTCAGAAAAATCGTGTTTCATATCATCTTATCATGTTCTCTACCATCCTAAGATTTATTTAAAAAAACATAAAAGAAATATAAATTAAATGTTTTTTAAATGATGTCATGTTTGGATCTCGAATGTGTTTTCTAAATCATGTCCTATTTGGAACCATGAGGCATATATTTGTAACTAGATGACATAAAAGTCCATTTAAATCATTCAATCATAATTATTATTTCACCGTGGTTTATATTTTTTTTATTTGGAACCATGAGGCATATATTTATATGATGGGTAGGCCCAGTTGGTACTTTTTAAAGGTTCTATGTATGTTATGAGTCCCTATAGTCAATATTTTGATGAGAGGGCCTTCACATAGTTGGTATTATGAATTGGTAAAGTCATGCATAGTGAAATCAATGAATTATGTATAATTCATAGAATTTGTTGACCCCTTATTACCCTTCATAACATTATCATGGGAATCATATATGTCATGTAGAGGGTCCATTGTCAATTTCATTCCAGTATCTATTAGTGAGATTAGTCCCCCCGGAATGGATATGCCATGTGGAATTTTCCAATGATGAGGCTACTTTAGATCGTCCATATTGGTTAGTAAATATGAAGATACACCATCTTCTATAAGGTTGGTCCAAACCAAGTACATGTAAGTATTTCTTCTAGGGATGTTCAGAAAACTCCCATGAATACATATATGTATGTTCCTATTCTCCTTTTCAGCAATTTTGTTACTTTTTATTAGCAACAATGTTCTCTTCATTGTATTATTCCACTTTATTTCTATCTCTATTGGTTATATCATACTCTTTATACATTTCTCAGTTTTTCATTACAATCATTATGTATCAAAGTCGTATCTAGATTTGGTTTTCAAACAAAGTTTATATAAAAGTAAATGCATATATTATCGTATCAATGATAAAGACGCAATATCACATTTAGGTTGTTCAAACAAGTGTATATGGACTATTTTGAGAAATTAATTTTATATATTCTATGGTTCTTACCTAATAAACTATTTTAGCATTATACCCTACAGGTGTCACTTGGTGTTAGTAGAACCTATCTATTTTTATTATTTAGTTATTTTCTGGTGTCCTTTTGAAGCGAGTTGATCTTATAGATGGTTGTGACCATGAGGTTATAGGTTGATCATATTGGTTATGATTGGTTTTATTTTTATTTTTTTGGTTTAGTTTTCTATCTTCTTCCACTATGAAGGTATCTCGATCTTTTGAGTTATTCAATAAACTCTGTGATTGTTGGATTCTTGTTTTAATATTATGTACACTATCATGTTTGTTCATGTATACTATTTAATATGAAAAATCATTCCAAATTATTTAATCCTTTATTCCTAATATTATTTTCCATCCCGGGAGTATCCAGAATGCCTCTCAAGACTTATCCTTGGCTGACTCGGGTGACCTGTTCATGGTAAACCCTAATTGAGTCATGAATGATTTCCAAAAAATGATCCCTTTTAAATTTGAGTTTTTTTTGTTATGAGATAGGAATTTTTTTACATGGTAAGTAGTTATGTGATGTTCTTTTCAGAATATTACTCTTCATGAGCATCGGGTAACAAGGGGTATTTTAGAACATGAGAATTTAATTTTCAGGATTAGAATTATGGTATTGATTTTCATTTGGTTGGTATTTTTGGGGGAATAAAAATTTGAATGAACTGGTGGAACATAGTGTTCATTTATGGAGTAGTGACACATGTAATTATCGAGTGTAAATTCGAAGATAAAGCCAGTGGTTGGTGAATCCCCAAGAAACAATCATCGAAAATATGTGACTGTGTTATACATGACCACTAGTTTCATACATCTAGAGTTTTGGTGAGAGTTAGTTTTTGGTTTTTTTAATTTGGTTTGTGTAAATTATGAATAAAAATAATTTTTTTTGGAAGAATTTTCTCTAAAGAAAAATGGTTTTAGACCATGGTTTTATTTTAAAATATATATTTTGTATTTGGGTTGGATTTGAATTTTTTTGGTGTTTTGAGAAAGTTTCCCTAGAGAAACATGTATTTGTAATTTATAGTGGTAATGGTGAATTTGTAAAAATAATCATTTGTTTTTTCATGATTTTTTATTAATGATTTTATTTTTGGGGTTTTAATGTTTATTTTTGTGTTTATATTTGATCTATGTTGATTAAATTTGGGTTTTTTGTATCTTGTATCCTAGAGTGTGCTACCCTGAAAGGACCTGAAGGTTTCTGAGGAGTCACCTCCAATATTTGTCCATTTATAGAATCCTAGTGGGGTGGTATAGATTAGTTATACTAGGTTTTTTTCAATCTACCATTGTGATTAAGGTTTATTAAATACTTCCAAATAGATTAAGGATGTCTTAAGTGTTTTCATGTCTTTAGGAAATCCTGAAGATATGGTGGGTGTGAGATATTTTTGGATTGTTTGAGGGTATGCGATTAGATTAGTGTAAGTTTATCATCAAATAATAATTTCAATTTGGAATTAATTGGGAATTCATTAAGTCCAATTTTATCCAATGATTAACACTAGAGGAAGTGATGTTGAAGAAAGTGGAAGAGCTATTGGATGTTATATTAGGTTAGAGGATAGTTAAATCATATGTTGATCATTTTAAAAAGATGGATAATTTTAATCTAGATATAGAATTGAATGATAAATGGAAATCCCCTTTTTGTTTGTGGGTCTTCATTTAGAGGTTCAGGATCGAGTTATCTCACCCGGGTAAATTCTATTCAGGATGATAGTGTATGATAGGTTTCATGACGAGTTGGTTTCTTGAGATCAGTCTCTAGCTATTGGGAATAAAATTTCTATTGGAACTATGGAATTTTCCCGATCTTGAAATAAGTTTCTTCCACATAAAACTATTCTTTTTGACTCCCCTTTGATTTTTCATATACCTAATCCATCAAACCACATGATTTTATTCCTTTAGTGTGGTTGGTTAGAGAATTTGAAGCCATATTACCTTCATCCTCTAAAAAGTTTTTACTATGTGTCTATTTGGGTAATCTGGAGAAAATTTTCTAATGGATTTTCTAGAAGATGAGTTATTGGTCAGAGGATGTTAACTCATGTCTAATGGGATGGAGATATTCCAAGGTACTAGGGCTCCACCAAAAGGACTCTTATTGAGGAAGCTCATAGAGTCAAGAATTTCATGGTGTTGTGGGGGATTTCTAGCCTAACATTGATCTCTATAATTAGAGTGGGAATAACTTAATTTTCTTTATTGAATTTTTCATTTTTTATTATATCCCTTATTTTTTAAAAAAATATTTGTCAACACATTTTCCTATAATTTTTTTGGTTTTTATCTGGGTTATAATACATTAGTGATTAGATTTTTTAGATATGTTTTGGTTTTCAATTGAAATAATTTTGGATAAGGAATTTTATTGTGGAAATGATGAGACATGGTTAGGTTCCGTGTTTTATTTTAGATTCATTCATTGGGTCATTAATGCGTTGGGTGTATTGGGGGTGGTGTAATTGTGCTAGTTTGTATTTAAATGGTGAAGAAGTACACCATTTATCTTCTTTACCTTCTCCTTGTAGTGTATTTCCATTAAGGTGGTTAGGTGTGACTTGTTGAGTTGAAAGTTCACATCATTTTCTATGTTTTCTTTAGGTTTCATTTACTTTATGGTTCTATTTTCATTCAATAATTTTTTTGGATGAATTTATATTGGAACAATATTTTTTATAATTACCACATTTCCACCTTGAACTTTCCTTTGATTTATTATTTTATTTAGGTTTATCATTCTTATTGAGGTTTGGGTTAGGTTCATGATGAGATTTTTTTGGATGTTTCACATAGTTTTTTGGCCCAGTACACCACTAGAGTGCATGGTTAGATAGAAAAACTTTTGTCTCGTGAAGACAATGTGTATTAATAGATCAGTTTATTCATGCATGTTTTTTCTCACACTGTCTATATAAGGTTTTCCCGAAACCCAGTGTGTTATAGGGAGAACTGTTCAGCCTTTGTGTGGTGTGTGAGGAAAGGTTCCCATATTTCACACATTTAGAATAAACTGTGTGAAAATCATGCTTGAAGTGATGGAATTTTGAAAGAAAGATTTTTCATTGTTGGGACATTAAATCCCAAAACTTTCATCCATACCATGTCGGTATCCCATACTTTAAGTAGGGTGCAGATAGTTATCACATTGTTCGGACCACCGTGCATCCAAAATTCCTGACTTACCAAGATTCATAATGAAATTCTTATTTCCATCTATATTTTTTGCACAAATTTAGTTTTATCCACTTCCATTTGGATGAGGTTGACTATAGGGCTCATATATCTCCCTTCACCTTGGAACATTATCTAGGAATGAGTCTTCTTCTTTCCTTTGAGGTGAGTCATTCTTGTATTTTGGGGTTAATTCCCCTCTCATCTTACCCCTTTATCATTTCATGGTCCACTGATGGTTGGGATAGTCCTTGGAAATCCCAAGAGTGAGGGTTAGCTTAATTAGATAGTTTTCTTTGATATTAGGGTGTGTTTTTCACATCAGAGTCTTAGTTCTCCCTTCTCTGATGGTTTTGTCACATTGACACAATGTTGAGGTAAGTGTTTTTATCAATTTTTTTATGAAATATTCCATTTGATGCCTATGATTTTTTAAATAATTTCTAAATATGTTATTCATGTTTTTGATGCACTATTTTGATATATTATATTATTTCCATGTACATAATTTGATGAAAATATATTTTCAATGGAATTTCATAATTATTTCTATATGTACATGTTTTCCAGGTGTTTAATAAAATGACAATTATTCTTTTTATATGAATTTGAGTATTTTTTTACCTTCATTTATCTTTTGTAGTTATGTGACCTATGAAATTTGGCATTGTGTGTTAGTTTCATACTTTTTAGGGGTTGATTCATGTATGTGGCCCCTTGTGCTTTATTATAATTTTCATTTTTATTCTTCAATAGGTTCTTAGTGTATTTTTATAGTGTATCATCTATCTCACATTGGTTGTGGGGATATCTATATGTTTATATGGTTCATATATTCACAAACACACACACCCAAACCTATAAATGGAACTCAATAAAAAATTTCCATACAAAAACTGATATTCAAAACACTCATCCTCCCTTTCTTCCTATCATCCACTATACCAGCCAATGTTTTTTTAAATATCTAATTTCCCTAAATGGAATATTTTAATAAATAGAATGAAGTGTTTGTCTCAAATGAGTTTTTCAAATCATGGACTGTTTGTAACCATGAGGCATAGCTTGGTAAATAAATAAAGTTAAATGGGACGTTTGGAATCTTTTGAGCATAAATAGTGTTTAATGTTGGTGAGAAATTTCCTATGGATTTTTAAAGGATAAGGCCCAGTTGGTACCTTATTATGTTTTAGAAATTGGGTTTATATTAATAGGATGAGTTGGCCTGATTGGAACATTTGTAAGGTTCTATTTATGAAGGGAACTCCTAGGGTCATCTATACGATGAGGGGGACTTCACATATCTTGTTTCACTACTTGGGAAAGACATGCATCGAGGAATCATTAAGTTTTGATTAATTCCAAGTGTGTGGTGATGTCATCATTCTCAATTATAAATTTTTCATGGGACTCATGGTCATCAAATAGAGTGTCATGTGATGATTTATTTCTACTCAGGACTAGATGGATTAGAACCCCCAAAATAGGGGATAGGCTCAGCGGGATTTTACCCTAGTGAGGATAAAATAGAGAAGCCAGGTTGGTATGGGACTATGTAGGTCCACCATATTCCAACTAGTGTGTCCAAACTGAGTGCATCAATGGATTTCTTCTTTGGATCTTTAGGAAAATCCCCTTATTACATATATGTATTCAATCATTTTAATATTACAAAACATTGGTAACTTTTTTATTGGTATTATTATTCTTATACTTATAAAACTATCCTTTATATACCGCTCTGTCAGTTATAAACTATTATATAGAATTATATCACCTTTATTTACACGCATTGTTTATCAAATTGGTTACTTTATTTTGTTTTCAAAATGGGTTTCAAAAAACGAAAGGTGTACTTAATTACTTGAATGATACAGACCCTATTTTAATAACTTTTATTTCAAACTACAATATATGAACTATTTCATGAATAAAAATGAATGGATTAAATGGTTCCTACTAAATATGTTTTTTAATTCTAACACACTACTTGTTCCACTCAGTATCGGAAAATATAAGATGTTTTTAGGTTCATTTTGTATTTATGTTTTCCTATAGAGTTGGCTCATCTTTTGTTTTGAAGGGACCAAGATGACATAGGCTGATCATGTTGGTTCTGGTTAGTTTCAGTTTTTTTTTGTTTTAGTTTCCTATTTTTTACAATATAGTTATATATGAATTTGTAGATGTACTTATTTTATTCAGTGATTCTGGAATTTTCATTTTTATGATACATGTTATTTATATATTATTCATTTAAATGATTTCATTGGTTGAATCTTTCCAAATTGTGTTATCCTTGATGCCCAACTCTAGTTTCCAATCCAAGAGGATCAGGAACAACTTTCTGGCCTTATTGTAGGTCAGATACAATGAGCAGTTTAGGGTGAACCCATGTTGGTTCATGGAATTTTTGGTGGAAGAAGTGAGAGATGATTCTATTCTAAGAGAAATTTACATTGTATGATAGAAATTACTAGATCGATTGAGGTGTTATCTTCGAATGTGAGAGGGGAGAAGAATATTATCATCAACCACCAGAGATGAAACATATATTATTTTATATTATTTTATTTTTTATTGTGTATTGATCGAACTCGTATTTTAATGAATTAAAATTAATTTCTCTTCTTGTGTAAATAATTTTTTTTTGTTTAATAACTTGCATTCCATAATCTATGATTGTAGTTCATATACGGACAGCAAATGACCAATGATGAGAATATAATCTCATTGGAGAGGGTGGATCTGTTTGATGGGGATGTGAATGAAATTATTTATATTAATCATAATTTATGAATTATTGAAACTAAAATTTTTTTACATTTCATTATTATTTTTTCACTTTATCCCCTCATCTCTTAGCGAGAGAAAAAATTATTTGGGTAAGACACCATATTCAATTATGAGAAGTGGATGGTGATAGACAACATAACATCTACTTTCACATAGATATCAATCCTAATACCCATAGGATTACAGGATCATCTTGAAAGAGGGGATGGATATCCAATGTAGTCTTATTTAGTAGGAGAGGTAGGAAATTTTAATTCATGGAGTCACACTATATCTTTAATATATTATAAATTAGGAACAACATATTCAATAGAATATATGGAATGCAATAAAAATATTTGAAGATAATGTGGCAAACTAAAATTGTATGTTATGTATTTTGAATATATTTAATATTTTTGATAGATTTTGTTGCACACAACCTTATGATTTTCACGTTGCACTATGTTTGATAGAATATTCAACACAAAAAAACTAAGCTTCAATGAATGGTGAAATACTTTTTAAATATTATTATTGTAAAATATAAGTTAATGTCGAGGTTATGAACATTTTTAAACAATTTATGATATATATATATATAATGGGCTTAATTGGTTTAATTTTTTTGATTAATGTTCCTAAAATTCATACTAAGTTTTCAGTAATGTAATTTTATGCTTCAAAAAAAACTCGTCAAAAATGTTTTGTATTGATAATTTATTGTAATTAAATTATAGAATGTATGTATTCTATATTTTATAAAATTTCCATGATTTTTAAAATTATCATATCAAAAACTCATTGGGTGAAATGTTCAGATTTTTTGAAATGATATATTTTATAGTGAATATTGAAAAATACTAGTTTTTAATGAAACTATATTTTTGTTTCAACCATTTTCAAAGTTCAATAAAATTTTAAAATTATTCCAAAGTAAATATTGTTCTATAATATTATTAAAAATAAAATTGTGTTCATTTTAATGAATTTAATGTTTGAATTTGGTATCAAAATAATTTATACATAAAGGGAATTTGTCTTGAATAATATTTTATGGGGGTTTTACTGTATAATTCTAAATTAATTTCATCCAATATTGTGTTCTCATGTTTGAAAAATGGATTTCACATTTTTATTCAAGAGTACATACTAATTTTATATTTTATTTTTATTATTTGTCGATACTAATAGTAACCATTTTTATTATAGTTACATCGCTAAAGGTTAAATTGGGTAAATAATGTTAAAAATGAAATGGAATGGACTAAAAGATGACCCTAAAACATGAATTAATATTTTTAATGAGTCTCGTTCCTTCATAATTAATAAATACATTATTATTTGGTATTTTATTACCATTTTTTTGTGATTTTTACCATTATTTTATTTTATTTCTAGAAAATTCAAACATGTCACACATTTGTTTTTAATTAATATATTATTTTTAATATGTGGTCATGTAGAAGATATTTTCAACTATAAATAGTATTTTTAAAAGTAAAATATTTTTATTCATAATTTTAATTTATTTTTATTTTTTAGTGATGAAAAAAATATTAAATTCTTACACAATAATGGCATAGTAATTATTCAATTAATATAAAAATAAACCATATTACACTTAAAATATTAAAATTAATATAATTTGGGAAAAATAATTTAAAACATGAATTTTCAATATTACCATAAAATTATTGGGTTATTATAATATTTCTAGAATTATAATGCTTTTATGGAAATTATTTAAGTTAATGTAATGAATAGTTCTACGTATTCCAAATATTGATCATTTAAAATAAATAATATTTTATTAAAATATATACAATTGATAAAATATGTATATTCATAAAATTTAATGTTATATTTTTAATTCCATCTACCTTTAACATTTATGGGTTTTTTATATTATTGTAACATTATAGGCCATAATAGTATACAAAACGTTAATAACACCTTAAATTTCATAAGGGTTTTGGGGGGTTAAAACTGAAAAATAAGGCATAAAAAATCAGAAAGATGCATAAATTTTATTGGGTGAAATAATTTTGACTTATATTTACATTATATTATAATTATATAATTTATGTCCATTTTTTTACATCTGATGTAGTTTATATTTATTTATTTTTTTAAGCAATTTTGAGAATACCCCTTTACTCATTTATAAATGGGAACCCCTTCATTATCATAATTAAACCACATTGAGTAATCTAGATATACAAAATGATGATCAGTAAACTTTTTAACATCTTTTCTCAAGATATTTCGGTTCTAGATCATCTAAAATTGAAACCCTAGGACCCTTAAAAAGAGATTTAGAGAGAGTTCACCAAAGTAGAGGTAATAATATTTATCGACTCTTTGAAGTTCATTTCTTCATATACTTACTCTTTATGTGTTATAACCATACTAAAATAATATCTATTATATCATACATATAATAACGAGTTTTTATGATTATTATAAATCAATACTCCATATCATTTGAATTCTTTGAAATTCTTAATCATCATTCATGCATATGTTTGACTTATCATCTCCACATTGCAGTGCAATTCAATTTTCATCACCACTATACTTGTTTGTTTATAATGATGGAACTAATTAATGTATATAATATTTTTGAAATTAATATTAATATTAAAATATTATTGATTATTCACATTTCATTCATTCCATCATTATAAAGTTATAATTGTGTCCATGCGTACGTACGACCTACCGTCTCCATGAATGGTGTAATTCTTTTTAACTCTCGCTATTTTGTGAACTACTATAAATATGTTTTTAATGAAAAATATAATATATTTATTAAAATTATTTTTATTATGGAACCTTTATCATGTATATGAAATAAAACTATGAAATAAATGCAAACCTAAAAATGAAAAAGTTACCACTTGAAAGAGCTATTTTAATAATGAATTGATAAAAATTTTGTTGAGAAAAAGTAATTTTTAAATATTATATGGTATGATATATATAATTATGGTTCCATAACATATTTATGATTTATTAATATTCTTTATAAATGATTTTTTAATTCTTATGACTGAATTCAGAAATGTGGTAAGGGATTCCCATGTCATCTTGTACTTCTATGAGTCATATGCCTTATTCACCAATTATTTATTTTGTGTGGTGTATACAATGTAAATTTGATATTTCATGCCATAAATCTCTTTTTATTAATGGTATTTATTGTTTCATTTTTTTAATTCATAGGGGTTGTTTTTTAATACTTACCAAATTTGGAAAGGTTTATTTCATATTCTAATCATTTTTTGGGATTGTTTATTTTATGTATCAGTTGAGGTAATTTATTTCCCATTTCCATATTTAATAAAAATTTTCAGTAATTTTTATACTACTATCCAATTATTATATAAACTCAAAAATTCTTTTTCTATTTTTACTTTTTACAAAATTAAATAAAGAGATATTCTATTATTTTTTTGAAGGATTTTATTTTCTAATTTTTATTACAGAAGTGTAAAAAAATATTTTTTAAAAATTCATGGAATGAATGGAATTATAAAACATAAAAAAGCCTTAATCCATTGATTTATATTATAATTTTTAAAAGGTTATTTTCAAAACAAATAATTTATATATTACATTAAAAATTTTCATATTTTAAAATAAATTCTATATGTAAAAGAACATTTTACCCAAGAAATATTTCAGTAGTCAATTTATTTTAGGTTTATCTATTTCAACATCCTTTGAAACATCTTTTATATAGGATCTACACTTATCATACCATTCTTCATATTATTTCTGATGGTTTATAATCATTTTAATTGGGTAATGTATTGATTTTCATTAGGAAAAGTTCATCCAATATAAACAGTTATTGATTTTTTTATGGTGTGTTGCTTTAGAAGTATTATTTATTAATATATGGAATTAATTGGACATATTAAGTGAATATAGGGTCTTGGTATATCCCCTAGATGAATTGGTAGGAAACATTAGATTAAATATTTTGGGTTTTGGATGGGGCCATATCCATTTATTCAGATGCCATGGCATAAGTCAATGATAGTATTTCAAGATGTCTTGTTCAAGCCTTGATAATATGTTTCAGATGTTCTACATTATGCATTATATAATTATGGATTTTGTTATTTATTTAAATGTTATTAATTTATTACATATAATATACATGGATAAGTTATGAGCTCATGTAATTATTTATATGGGACATTTGATCAACCTTTAAGCGTTCCATGTTATTCACAATTTTTTTAATGGCATGTGATTCTATTATTTACCCTTCCATATTTTATTTGTTTATTTATTATTGATAACTTCAATAAAATGTATACCCTTACTAAATATATAATCTCACACCTTTTATTTGTATTATTTTTTTCTCGAATACCAAGATGCATTTTTCATTGATATATAGAGATATACTAAAAGGAATAATAATGTACTCAATGAATATAATATGTTTTATTTTATATTTTCAATTTTGTTGTGAAATTCAATTATGTAAACTTTACCAAGACTAGTAAACAATTTTATCACCTTGGAATTTATTCCTTATATTTAGTGCCAATGTAATAATGTAACTTATGAATCTGGTATTATAGAATATGGGTCTTTATAGATGGTATTAGAGTAAGTTTTGAAGAAACATTGAGAACTTGATTTAGGAAAACACATATTAGGGAATAAAACCCCATTATAAACATTGTTGATTAGTATAAAAGAACATCCTAACATTTACGTAAGATAGAGATCATGTTGTTTTTACTAGGGATATATACATATCTGAATATGAAAAGTGGACTTGGTTCTTCTATAGATATACCTAGGGGTGATAAAAATAAAAATGTCATTTTATTCTTGACTCAATAATTACATATTACATGAAAATGGGTCTTACCTTACAAATTCTCTAACACACCTGAGGGATACGATTTTGTTAATTAAAAATTTCTTTATGAACCATCATAAATGTTCTGAATATATGATTAAAATTAATTATAGAGGATAAAACAATGTTAAAATATATTTAAAAGAATTTTCTTGATTTTAAAATAAATTAAATGATTGTTCTAGACTATGTTGTTTCCAAATATGATTAGTGTTTCTCAGAAATATTTTTTGATTTTAGTCAAAATATGTAACTAAAAAGAATAAGGTTAATGTAAAATGATATAGAAAATTGGTTCATGAGAAACCAAATGAGAAAATGACTCAGTTGGAGGATATTGTGATTATACCGAACTTGTTATCATGAATAAACAATTTTACCACAAAAAATTTCAAACTAATCGAAGAAGAGACGGATAGAGTAATATACGATCCTAAATAATAGAGACATTTAATGAAATGTAGCTCTCTTTTCTTTATATAAGATATGTGAAAAGATAAAATGAATATAGTGTATCAATCGAACAAAAAAATGTTTAATTTACGGAAAAAAATAACACAAATAAATACATCACTAAGAAAAAATGATTTTTTTAACATAATAGATACGAGTAATATTCTCCTTCTAAAATTATTAACATTAGAATGTTTTTAATTTTTAAATTATGGGTAATATGAAAATCAATTTCATAGTGAGAAATATAATGAATTGAATTAGTAGGGTTGTAAAAGTATGGGTTATATTTCAAATAATGAATAGAATACAAATGATATATGAAAGGAAAGAGGTATTACCGAATAATATGATGAATCCTAGATACTGGTTTATGAATGACTTTGATTTTTAATGGGGTTGTTTTTGGATTCATTAATTATGTTACATGTGTCTTTTTTCATTGAAATTATTGTTATAAAAATTATAAAAACTATAAGTATTGGAGTATATTTACATTTCATTAAGGTTTTGATATAATATATTGAATGGTACTAATGAAAATAAGATTTTATTCAATGGTTTGTGGATCTTTATGGAAAACACATGATAAAGGGAAGATAAAACATAAAATTTTCTTAATGTTGAGATAATAATTTTAATTAGATATTTATAGGATATTATTTGTGACCATGAAATTTCTTAGTGATTTTATAGCTTTAGTTATTGTTTCAATATTTTACAACATGTTTGGTTTTAAGGAATATATTCATCAACCAAATATTATCTTTTTAGAAGAATGCATGTTTTCATTATGTTTTGACGGTGATAAAATTTTTAAATATCTATTATGAGACACTATGAGCTACATTATGTTGTTTTCATAATCTATTGTCTACTTCATTCAATAAATTTAGTGACCATCCTTATAAATAATTTGACATTGAATTTTGGGAGGATCGATTTTGCATGAATCATTATTTCATTTATTTATAATTGGATTAAGTTGAATTTTGGGTGTTTTTTAGATAACTAATGTTAACCATTTTTTGTATTGGAACGAATCTAGAGAAAGGAGGAATGGATTCTCATTATTTTATTGAGTTAACAACTCGTTAAATATTTATTTTAGTGATTCTTGCATAAAAATTCATATTGGATATTTACATTAAATTGTAAGAAATGAATTATGAATGGATCAAAACACATAAAATTGATGATAATTTTCCAATTAAATAGAAAGATATCATGTCACTATTTTTCCTCATGTTCATAGTCTAAAAGGTGACAAAATTTCTCAACTATAAGAAAAGGATCTTGAATCCTAATTATTTCATACTTCCCTCAAATTAGATTAATCAATAGTATTTTGACTCATCACTTATTTCTTTTTTTTGGGCCTTGAATTTACAATGATTATTCATGTTTTTTGGGAAAATTTCCTCTATCACCCAAAATAATTTCATCAGGATTTCAATTTTCATTCATATCAATATATTCACATCCCACCTATGTTCTCTTTTTTGGAAACATAATTGTGGGAATATTTTAGATGAACATTGTACTTCCCATTCTCTCTAATTGGTAGGATTTTTTATTAACCCATATAAAAAAGTTATACATCATGAAATATATTTAAAATGTCAAAATAATTATTATTGAGATCGATTTTAAAATTTGGGGATTTAATTTATTTAATGGGGAAGAATAAAACACCATGATATTTTAAGAGGAACATCATAATCAAAATCTTATATGAAAAAAACACCAACTATAAAAGAGAATGTAACACACCAAAATGTTACATTATGTTTTTTAATATAATCTCAATTATAAATAATGATTCATTGTACTTTGAGATTTTAAAAGTTCATCACGTTCTAGAGTATATAAACATAAAAAAACAAGCCTAAAAAAATCAAAAGATTATATATAAATGCATAAATTATAACATAGATGTTAAGCTGGAAGGTATAAAAAGTTTTAACAAAATTTTTAAATATACAAAAGACCTAATTAATAAAAATTTACTAATTAGTTATAAATAAATAAGTTCTGATAATTTTTTGAAAATTAATATTATGCATTAAAATTACATTTTCATTAAAACAATTTAAATAAAAAATATTTTAACTAAATTATAAAATGTATATAATTTTTTTTTCTAAAAAAAAATTATTTTTTAAATAAAAATATCTATATTATATTTGTGTAATATTTTAAAATTTCTCTGAAATGATTTATTTTCCATTGAATAGTGAAACATAAAATTTTTTATTGGAAACTATATTTTTCATTCAACCATTTGAAAAGGTATATTTTATTTTAAAATGTTTTCCAAGTAAAATTAGGTATATTATACAATTAATAAAACCAATTAATTTTGTTGAAATAAATTTAATGGTTTAATTTGGAATACAACATATTTATACATAAACAATGACATTTTTCCAGAAAACTATCTTTCATTTCATTTTTTTGTTTAATTAAAAATTAAATTGTTCATTTCTATGTCCGGGATTTTGAAAAATGGATTCCATATTTTGATTTAGGATGTCCAATTTTTTTAATAGGATTTTTTTTCAAACATAAAAATAACTTTCATAATTTTTGGTTATGACGATAATGGTTAAATCGAGAAATTCATGACATAGATAAAATGGAAAGGACTATAAAATAACCATAAAAATTTACTTGATGTTATTATATAGTACCATTTCATCCATAATCATTATATATTCAGTTATATGTGATTTTATTTTTCATTCAGTTGAGATTATGACCTTTGTAATATTTTATTTTAAAAATCTAAAACATGTCAAACAAGTCAGAGTCTAGTTATTAGTAACTTTAATATTTTAAAAATGGGGTTATCTTGAGGATTTGCAATAATATAAATATTAATTTTAAATAAAAAATATATATCTTAATCACGGTTTTTATGTTCAATTTTTATTGAAGGAATAGTAATTTTGAATTCTTACACAATAGTGACACATTAATTATTCAATTAATGAAAAAAATATAATAAATGACTTTTAAAATAATAAAAGGGATATATTTTGAAGTAAATAATATAATAAATCTATTTTAGAGATGAAAATGATATTTTATGGATATAAAGAATTTTTAAAATTATAATTGTTGTCGTGATATTATCAATGTCAAAGTAATTAATCATTCAAAAAATTGACAATATTGATATTTTATATTAAATAATATTTTATTAATTTATATAAAATTCTGAAAAATACTATATTAAACAAAATAAATTAAATATGGGTTATTAAATACACCATTTTTCATTTTTGTGTCTTTTGTAATTTTATAATAACATTATTTACCCTTAGAGAGTAGAAATTTTTAATAGTATGGTAATTGTCAATAGGGTTCATGAGGGTTTAAAACTAAATGATATTAGTGAAAAATATCTAAAAAGTCTCAAAAAAATTTTGGATTAAAATATTTTGACTAAAATTTTATCTTTTAAAAATTTTATCAATTTTTATACATTTGGTAATGATAAATAATTATATTAATTTAACAATTTTAGAAAATACCAAAATTCCCATCTACTCAATTATAAAAGGGATAAAATTCACTTATTTACAAGAAAATAAGCCATATATAATTACCAAACATTAAAATTAATCATATCCAAATCTGTATTATAGTTCTTGAGGTTAAGCATCATCCAAAATAGAAACCCTATGTCTCTTAAAATGTTATTTAAAGAGAGTTCACTGTATAAGTGTTAATCATCTTTACTAAACTGTTCTAGTTTATTGATTCTTATACTTCATCTTCACATGTTGGACCAATAAAAAAATAATAAATATAGAATAATATATATTCAGATGTTGTAATTATTATGGGAAAACCAACTTCGAACTCCCCCTGATCCTCTAAAAAGTGAAAACATTGCTCATGCGTAAGAATGTCATACCATCACCACGTAGCGGTGTAATTATTTTTTTCATCACCACATTACATAGATGGTTATATATGTGGATCTAATGGTAATATATGATATCTATGAAATAACTATGATTTTAAAATATTCATTATTTTCATCTTCATTTCATTCCCTCTATTGAAAAGATAAACAAACTTTCACACATACACACATCTTATAGTCTTCCTTAAAGATGAAATTATTTTATATCTCTTTATTATATGGAATAATATATATATTTATATAATTAATATATAAGATATTAATTGTGAGAGTTTTATACATTATTTATCCATGATCAAGTAAAATAAATGGAACCACCAAATCAAAACATATATAAAAAAATGAAGCATTTACGAACAAAAAATAAGTCAAAAATAAATTAATAATAAATGGGTAATAAAATATTATAAGTAAATATTATAAGGTATTATATATTGGAGTATAGTTCTAGAATATAATTAATATATATATTTATTTATTTATTTATTATAGTGGATTTTTTAATGCATATGAATGAAGATGAACATGAGGTAAGGGTTTCTGTTCAAACATTTACTTTTGTGAGACAAATTCCATATTCACCACTAATTTATTTTTTGTGATGTATATACTACCCCTTTGATATATTATGTCATTAATATCATTTTATTAAAGATTTTTAATGTTTAAATTTAATTTATCAAATTTATGGTGATTAATATTCTAATTTTAACAACGTGGTAAGAGTTAATTTCCAAATATCATCATTATTTATGATTTTATAAGTATCAATTAAGGATATTTATCTTCTATTCCCATGATTTCTCATAGAATGTTAATTTATTTACTATTGTAAAATGATTTTATAATTTTATTTTTTACCATTTGCTTTAAATTTTACATATTTTATAAATGGAATCTTCTTATTATTTTCTAAACAATATTATTTTTGAATTTTCGTACCAATGTGTGAGAGAAATGTTTTTTAACTTACACTGCATGATTTAAATTTATTGACATCATGAAACCTAAATTATTTGAATATTAAATTAATTTTTTTTTAATTTTTTATCTATGAAATTATCTTCTTTATTGCTGTCCTAGTATATAGATTTAGAAAATTATTTTTTTAGTAAAAAAGGAAATATCCCTCACAAAATTTTCCATTAATATATTTAATGTATTTTAATTTATAAAAATATACTTTGTTGAATAATATGTTGAGAATGTACTCTAATGAATCAATTCATCATCTTTTAATGGTTTTTTCTGATCAGTATGACTGGGGATGAATTTCAATTTCATATTACATGTTCATACAATATGGACAGTTATAGATTTTCATAAGGAATGATGATTCATTTGTATTATTTATTCATACAAGGAATGTATTGAACTTTGTACATTATGGGTGGGGCCTTCAATTTACCCTTGATGCATTAATAAGTATTAGAAAAAAAAATAGATTTTTTTAAGGCACTATGTAGTAACTCAGAAGTCCAGGTATAAGTTATTGACTGTATTTGCATATGTGATAAATGATTCCGTGAATGTATGTTTTAGATGTCTAAAATTAAGAAATCAATCATTATGAATTCAGTTATCAATATCCATATAATTAGTCATTTATTTATAATATATGTGGATAAATTATGTGATCATGTTATTATATATATATATATATATAATTTGATCATTATTTATTCCTTCCATATTATAATTGTATTATTAGTTAAATTAAATGTTTATTGGTTTTTTAACTTTTGATATTTTTTATACTTATTAATTAATGATAGATTCTATTGTACAGATATCCTTACTAAGCATACAAACTCACTCCTTTCTTATGTCTCATTTTTCCTAGGATACCAGGAAGTGTTTTGTGAATAACATGTTGTGATATGATAATGGATATAATGGTGTAATAAAAAAATATACTATGTTTTATTTTATGTTTTTACCTATAATTTTAAATTAAAGTGTGCATCTAGTTTATAAGACTATTTTAATATTCATTTCTTATCGTTGTGATTCCTTATATATATTCCCAATTAAAGAATTCAATAATCAACACTCTGATATTGTAATGAAGGTCTTTAATCCCATGGATATTAACTATATTTATGTCATGACTGATGTGGAATATTTATTGATAAATAATTTGATTCCCCATACATAAGTCTCTCTCTCTTCATCCCATTTGAAATATCTTATCAATTGTATAATCTTAGTTCTTGTTTATATAAATTTACAAAAAATTTATAGTTTTTTGAATTTCATTATTAATTTCCTAACTAGATTAAAGATACCTTATAATTAGTTCTAAGAATATCATTGGGATTCATGTTTCCTCGTGGGAACAACCCCATACTTACTAATATTCTACACATTTTTATTTTGTGTAGGTGGGGTAAAAATAAATTCTAACCAATGAATGGTGAATTTAATAACAACAAAATTAGATTGTGTTGTGTAGTCGATGATTTTTACTAAAGGTCTATATCTCTGAAACCATATGATGGATGTAATTTATTATAATGAAATCCAATTTTCGTTTCATAAAATTATCATACATTCGAGTTATTGATCTATCATAGTTCGTATCAGATAATATTTTATATTAATTTAGAGAATAAGATTATTGTTTAGGATATTTTAGGGGTTTATATATTCAGGTTTATCATTATTTTAAATTTAAAGTCAACCCTTTATGTTAGTTTAGGTAGTATTAATTTTTTATGGAATAAGATGAGATATATTTTGATAAAATCTATGGGATATGTATATGTGATCAATATAAATATAAAATTAAATCCCACTGTGTTAAGAAATTGAATATTTAGTGGTTTTCTTAGAAGTTACATCCTTTTCTAGATATGATCAAGTGGGTATAACTAGGGTATTGAAGAACCTATTAGTAATCACCCTAAAAATGTTTTTTGGGTAACATAAAAATATTCACAGTGGTTCACAATGAGTGGGATGAAGGCCGCACACCATCTATACACTCTCAATTTATATTCTTCAGTTAATTAAATTTTATTTAAATTAAACTATGAATTATTTATTATGATAAATATTTAGGTTATGAAATATGTTAAAACCCATCATAAATAACTCTAGATCGAACCATTAGTGATTTACATTGAACTACAATATAATATGTTTCATTTAAAGTTTAATAAATTATCATGTAATTATATCACAATATTTATCTTATGGATATAATTATTCATCTCACATGTTAACTCATTTTTTTAGTAATGTATGAATCCTGATGGAATCAAGTTAATAGTGGGTTCCATAGACAATAAAAATATTTTTCCAATGAAAAACCAAAACGTATATGAAATGAAATGATAAATCTTGTGATTATTCTAAACTATATATCATAAATCATGATTAATACTATGACCATAGTTGTAATTCCAAACAAAATAAATGAAGAAAATGATGGAGTTTCATGGGTATTAGTGTGATGAAGATGATGAATTTATGAATATATAATTACGTATGGGTCAAAAATAAATGAAGAAGCACCCAAGGGGATGTCTCAATGGAATTGGAATATTTTTTATTTATTGTAATGAAGTTAAATATAGGAAAATATAATAATGAAAGATAAATAAAATAGCTAATTCTATGAATATAAAATATTTTATTTACAGTCATAACTAATATATTAAGGTATAAAACTCATTTGAAATTATAACTTCATTTATGTATCTCTTTTAGATTCTATTAACTGATTTTATTTATTCTTAATGAATAATATTTTGAAGACACGATTTTCCTTAGAGGGAAAAAAGTGATACCCTGTTATTTAACAATATATCATTCTATTAAATAAATATAATGTGTTAAATAGATTTTTACACACAAAACTCTAATATAAAATGATACATTGATATATTTTTTAAATAAAATTTAATAAAAATAAAAACAAAATTAAATAAAATGGATTTTGTCAACTTGGAACCTGTTCAAAATAGTTAAAATGGGACTAAAAGATTTAAATCAATACTTTTCCATAAAAGATGTTTTTCATTAAATATTGTATTTTTTTAAAATAAAATTTATAAAAGATATAATTTGAATTAGTTAAAATAAATATCAATTTTTGATTTACATTTTCAAAATCTGTTGGGCATTATTTAATGTGATTTTAAAAAATGGCCTTTTGGTGTATAATATAAAATAAAATTTTTATAAATATAATGAATTTTAGAATATTATATATATAATTGTATGAGTTATTAAATTATGAAACTATTTAAGTGATTTTTTTATTTTATTTGATACAATTAAAATTAAAAATATTGACATTATTTTACAATCCCAGGTTTGATATTTTGAATTATAAGTTATATAATTCCCAATTCAGATTTTAAAACATTATAGATTTTTTATTTTAATATTTTTTTTTAACTTTTAAAATTTTAATATAATAAAATATATTTAAAATTTGGAACTATAAGAATCATATTTTGTAAATGTGGAACATTTTATTTTTATTCATAGACATGGACTTCCTAGAAAAAATGTAGTTATTATTGAAAATTTTAAAAGGTTATAGATTGCTTACTAGTGAGTTAAAATGCATATAATCTAGAAGACAAGTTTATAAATGATTGATTATATTTTTTATTAACAAAATCATATATCCATTCCATTATAATAAAATTTTCTTTCTTACTTGCATGTGAATGATGTGCTCTATTTATGTTAAGATAAAATAAATTTAAAATTTTCATTCCAATCACTTATAAAAGGGACCTTTCACGACCCCTTACATACTACTCCAAAATTTCAGTGTCGTCTTGAAAATAGAAATACTTTAATTCACCTAGAAAACTATTTCACTTATATAAGAATATATAAACTATATTTTTTTAAATTTCTAATTTTCTATGTAGTCCTCCGGGGAATCTCAATGTTCTAAATGTATGTACTAGCATTACCCAAAAGTTGTTTCTTTGTAATAATTTCATTTAAAGTATATTTTTTAAAATATTATATGACTAAATTTGTATTTATAGTATACTTAATTATTTTATTTTGTGTAAATAACTATCAAACAACTTTTCCCTTTTCCATTGGAAAAAATTAAAACACCAATTGTGTGTTTGAACGAACTGTCACTTTCATGAGGTAACATATCTTATATTTCAAAAATATTGTATCTTATTTATTAAAAAATAATGAACTATGTCTGAAAATTTTAAATGTATGTAAAAAATATCATTTTTCTTCTATAATAAATAAATAATTATAAATAAATCTATATCCATAACCGTACTCATACCTTAATTATGGTATGTTCATGTTCGGGATAGTCAAACCACCTACTTACACAATGATAAATAAAATTATATTATGGATGACTATTAGAAATTAATTACTCGTAATATGTGATATAAAAAATAAAAAATAATTATACTTCTTTTTCAAAATGGTAACATTTATATTAATCTCATTAATATTGTTACAATCTTTCAATCATTAAAAATCAAGGAAAAATATTTATCTAAGATTTCATCATCATTGATCGTAACCAAAACACTAATAGTATAAAATTACAAAACATTAAATAATTTTAAAGAGTCAATTACAACACCTTTTCTGATTAAAAATAAAGAAATTATGGAGAATAATAATTAAAAAACCACTATTATAAAACTAGTTCAAGATGATCATGATTTATCACACCCTTGGGATAAGTATATGGGATAAGTATAAGTATAAATAATTTTAAATTAATTTCATTCATTTGTTTAATAAATATGATAATATATATTTAGGGAAAATTAATTAGATAATTCTATATATAGAATGAAATATTAAATTAATTGTTTTGGTGTTATCTTAGTAATTATTATCTGAGTATTGTTAAGTGGATTCAACTATATCACATACCCACCTTTGGCTAATCACCCGAAAAAATTTTGTTTTATAGTCATCTCAATATTCACTCCAATTCATAGTGGTTTGGAAAATAGTACACAACATGATATATAATCTTGAGTGATATATTTGGGTAAATCAAATTATATTTACATTCCTTTTTGAAGGTTTAATTATATTAATGAATTTGGTAGTATAATAAAAGAAATTCCAACCTAAATAATCCTAGATTAAATTTAGAGTGATTTAGATTGAACAAGAATCTAATATTATGTGTAAGAACCCGGGTTTTCAGAACGAGTCAAAATTCCGACCCTGTTTAAATTTTTGACTTGTTTCCGAGGAAACTGGATTAAATGGGAAGTTTCTAGAAATTTTCAGACTACACACCGTGTACTTTAATTACACGTCGTGTATGTCTAGGCAAGTGGCCGACCGTGTGCTCGCTGAGTACATGTCGTGTGGTGACCGTGTAGTAGTTCCTTACTACACGGCATATAGTTTTGAAGATGCCATGTAGACCCCCGATCGTGTGAAGCCATACACGGCGTGTAGGCCGTTGGCAGGGTAAGAACCAGGGACACGTCGTGTTCCCTTTGGACGCGCCGTGTAGTCAGGCCGTGTATGAGGAATATACAGGGCATGTGGGAAAGTCGACGAGGAAAGGAAGAGGAACCCAGAACACACCGTGTACCCAAAGGTACACGCCGTGTACTCATGTCGGCAGGTTCGGAAAGTAAGTCGGTGAAATCATTCCGTCTTATGAACAGTTAAATGAACCATACACGGCGTGTAGTCCCAAAGTACATGTCGTGTACTTTCTTTTTTTCTCTTAAAATGGGTAGTAGCCACGTTTTTTAGGCAAAACACCCCTCCTCCACCCAAATACGCAAACCAGGACGGACGAACCTCTCTTCCCCTCCCGATCATCCGCCCGAGACCCGTTTCGATCACTGATTATTACGTTGGAACCCCCTCAGTAAGGCCTTGATTCATCATTGGCTGTTTTGTCTAATTTTTTTCTAGAACGAGTTATAGAACTTTGAGCGGTTTTGAATATTTTGTAGATTTACCGCGTTTTAGACCGAATTGGAGGGTGTTACCAAAGGAGTAGCATCATGCGAGTCTCAGGAAGGTGGTGCATACCTCATTTTGTGTTTTCTTGGTTGTTTGGGTGACGCGGCTTCGACGTGTTTTCGGTTATTTTTGAGTGGGACCAGTTTATTCTTCTTTTTCATATTTTATTGTTTATGGGACCACTAGGAAGCCTTTGGGTATGCCCGGTTACTAGTTTGCGTGAGCGTGGCTGGGTGAGGGGCCGTGGCTCATCGGGGCATTTTGGCCGGGGAACGCCAAAATGGTTTTAATTGAAATATTATTGTGTTAAACTGTTAGTTTAATTTGTTTAAGCCTGTTATAATTATTAGAGGAATTTAAGACCTCAGTGCTGGTATGGGACAACACCTGGTATAGTGCAATTCAATTCTTTAGTTTGTTTTGCTGGTTTATGTTTTTCTATTTAAACATGTTGTATATGCAATTGATGAATTTCATCTGCTGGACCCTTTGGGTTGTGTTGGTCTTGGCCCAGTTAAACTTGAGTGATGCTGATCATAGGTTGGGGTTTTTCCTGGGTTACTTTGGGTGGTTTTGACCATGAGATTGGGTGTCATGGACGTCGGTTTGAGGCATTGTGACTGTCAGGTTGGGCATGGCCCGGGATACTAGGGTGGCGATGCCATTGGACTTGAGTGACATGGTCGTAGGGACACGAGGTGTCAGATGTTTTGGTGGCTTAGGAATATTTGGGTGATTACCGCTCACCGGGACTTGAGTAGTGTGCACACAGAGATACTCCGTGATGAGGTGGTTTTGACCACTTGTGTGGGTAGAGGCCCCAATAGTTACGGTTAGGTATTTTTGGTTGGGGGTGCTTTCCGTAGAAAGCCACGTGGGAGGTGAGGAGCCTTCAGGGAATGGGAGTGCCTTCGGGACGTCAGTACTTGATACACGAGGTGTTAGGAGGCACTTGGTTCCGGGTTACTATTTGTGGGCGTGCCTTCGGGACGTCGGTACTTGAGACACGAGGTGTCAGGAGGCACTTGGTGTCAGGTTACTATTTGGGGTGTGCCTTCAGGGTGTCGGTACTTGAGACACAAGGTGTCAGGTGGCACACGGTGCCGGGATACACGATAGAGATTCTACTGTTGGCCAAAGCAGGTGACACTCCATGGTGGCTGTTGAGCACCAGTGGAGTTTGTATTTATTTTTTCATTGTACTGATTACTGCTTTCCGAGTAAATGAATGACTGCTTAAACACATATATTTGGTACGCACCTTTGGGTGGTATCCTACTGAGATTTGTCTCACACCCTGCACGGGCACGTCGGGACGCGTGCAGACTTCATGGATTTACGTGGAGGAAAGGGGCCAGCTTCAGGAGCCGGGTTACGTTAGTTTTTTCATGGAGATGGTACAGACCTTGAGGTCATGCCTAGCTGGGGTTTACTTCTTGTGTTTACTTTTTTGTATCAGCATGCTTACTTGTTGTAGCTACTGTTGGTTAGCCATTGGAGCCCTTTTGAATGTTGACCTGCTTTGGATGCAAGTTTTCCTATTGAGTAGTAGTTACATGTTATCAGCATGTTGTTCTGTTTACTTTCTGCTGTAGTTGTTTCCTATATTGCTTCCGCTGTTTATTGCTATTGGATATGCTTCTGCTCTGCGGGTCTGGTTCGAGTCTACTGACTCTTACTTTCCGCTGCATCTTTACTGTTATACTCGTACCAGTACCCTTACTTTGATCCTCCGAGAGGGTATAGCCTCCCCACTATACCTATTCAGACCCTCGTTGCTAGTCAGCAGCCTTTGGCGTTCAGGGGAGGTGCGCCTAAGGTAGTGAAACCCGACCCGCTCAGCACTGTTCGGGTGACTGGCCGGCTCTGGGACGTTACAAAGTGGTATCAAAGGAGTTCTTGACAGGGATTTAGTAGAAATGTTTTACTAGCTACTAATGATTTTGAGGATTCTTGTTCCTTTCAACTGGTTTTACTATTTGGGATATGGTAGACAGAAGATTGTTGTTACAGGGACTGGGTTTCTAGCTTGTTCTTTGGTGCCTGTAGCCCCAGGTGCAAGGGATGGGCCTAGTTTCCATGGGTGGGAATTGCTATTTTCTTTTTCTCGGATTATAGTTTATACGATTTCCACCTCGGTGGCTCACTTGGTGTGTGATGTTCTTTATTGTGTTATGTGACCCTTGACCCGGTGTGGTAAGGGAGAATTGGACCTTGGCCTGGTATGGCAGGGCTTGTTGCTTGGATTTTGATAGGCACATTTATAGGGTATTTCAATTTCATAATTTTACGTATGCTTTGTGAAGTGATAATACCATGTGAATAAAATAAATCAATTGTCATGATTTATCTGCTTTGAAATGTAAAATGGTGAAATTACTGATAGAATTGCTAGTTGTTGCAATTTGTATTCCATGCTTTATATTTTGTAGAATTGCATATTGCAGGATTTTGGGTCTGACTCTTATGAGAGCAGGCAGGTACTATGACTGAGGCAGTGTAACGGTCAGGATTGGGCGACTCGGTCTTCGGTTTGAGGCAACGTGAGTTGTCGGGACGGGCATGGCCCAAGTTATATTTGATAATTGGCTCTGTTAAGGGTGGGTAAGGAGGCCGTGAGGCCGGGATGCCTTGGGGCATGGGTTACGGTGAGGGGGAGTAAGGGTAGTTGTTATGCACTGCCTTTTACTACTTTCCTTATCTGCGTAGAATATATTGTTATATATATGTATGGGTTGTCTGACCATTTATGGTATTCAATGGGTTACTCCTTCATGACTCGATGGAGCCTTAGGTAGGAGATGGTCTAGTGCCACATGATTAGGGTCAGAATTCAGTATAGGCAGAGCACGAGCCGCAGGTACATGCTTAGGGACAGGATCAGGTTCAGGATCTAGTGCAGGCAGGACATCAGCCGAGTTTTGAATCGTTCAGGTCGTGGCTCGATGAGTAGCTCCAGGCGAGCCTGGTACACGTCTTGTAGGGGATTGAAAGTGGTGTTCAGGGTGCAGAACCTTCTATGGAATATCTGATGCGGGAGTTCTAGTCGCAGCACCCGCCGCTTTTTCAGGGAGAGGGTGGTTCGTAGGTGGCTGAGAACTGGATAGAGATTATGAAGATGATATTCCAGTAGCTCGAGACGCCTCCAGGGCGGAGAGTCAATCTGGCGACGTACATGCTGAGAGGACCGGCGAAGCGTTTTTGGGACGTACAGGTTCAGGCTCGTAGACACGAGGGACTGGCATGACAGGACTTCAAGGGAAGGTTCTTTGAGCACTTCTACCCGGAGACACTGAGGGCAGAGAGAGCTCGACAGTTCTTGAGTCTTCAGTAGGGGACATGTCCTTCATGGACTATGTAGCTAATTTCACAGAGTTGTCTCTCTTTGCACCTGGTATGGTGAGCGATGATCCAGATAGGGTGAGGAACTTCGAGGATGGATTGTGACACGCTATTCGGGTCCAGGTGAACATTTTGAGGCTGGGTTCTTTTTCCGAGGTGGTGAATTAGGCGCTTATAGTCGAGGGCAACGAGAGGGAGAAATCTCGCTTGGGCAGGATGATAGCTTCATCTGACGGTTCGGACAGTAGGAAGCGAGGACGAGATGAGTTCTAATCGGGTAGTAAGGCTAGTGATTCATCTAGACCACCTCGTGGGAGTTCTTCGGTGATTTGCTTCCAGTGTGGACAGCTGAGACATGTTTGGGCGCAGTGCGACAGGCCTCCGAAGGAGTGCTGGTCATGCGGACAGGATGGGCATCTGGAGAGGTTTTGCAGGCAGCCTTCTCAGATAGCCGGCAAGCAGGGACCTGGACAGACAGCAGTGCCTGGAGTTGGTTCAGGTTCGGTACCCGGAGAGGGTAGTCGAGGTTCAGATGTGCGTGGAGGTCGTGATAGAGACAGTGGGACCTAGCTCAGGTGTCAGTGTCCGGTGACTGGAGCAGCACCGCAGGGAGGTCAGGCTTCAAGAAGCCGTGTTTCAGGCCAGGTGCACGCCATGGAGCGGCCAGAGGCTGAGCAGGCCGTTGAGCCGATGATAGTTTGAGGTAGACCACAGTGTGACCGTGATCTCCATGTTTCCATTTTGGCATGACCTATAGAGGTATGTCTGTTTTGAGTGCACGAGGTGCACATGATCTTTGTGGACTGACTAGATGCTAGTTAGTGGGTTGGAACCATCTTGAGTGCATGATATATATATATATATATATATATGAGGTGTCGTGGGCATCGGGGCATCATGGATGTGGGTTACTTGAGGTTTCGTGGGCATCGGGGCATCGTCGATGCCAGTTACTTGAGGTGTCGTGGGCATCAGGGCATTTTGAATGCGGGTTACTTGAGGTGCTGGGCACCAGGACCTCATGGAGGTGGACACCGATGCAGTGCGGGATACTATGGGTGTCAGAAGTGACACAGGAGCACCAATGAGGTGCAGGGGTGACGATGCGTCACTGGAATATTTTTCTTTCAGAAAATATGTTAGTAAACCCTGTTTGTTTTATGTTTTGTTGGGTTGAGACTGGGTAAGGCAATTCCTAAGGTGGGGAGCCCCGTTGAGGAATTTGACCGGAACCTTTGAGACCAGGGTAGTCTGGGTTGTTTAACTGGGATGGGCATGTTCGGTGCCATCTCCTGGTGTCATTTGGTAGCTCGGGGATGATCTACGTTAAGGTGGGGAGTTTTTAAGAACCTGGGTTTTCAGAACGGGTCAAAATCCTGACCCTGTTTAAATTTTTGACTTGTTTCCGAGGAAAATGGATTAAATGGGAAGTTTTTAGAAATTTCCAGACTACACACCGTGTTTGTCTAGGCGAGTGGCCGACCGTGTGCTCACTGAGTACATGCCGTGTGGTGACCGTGTAGTAGTTCCTTACTACACGGCGTGTAGTTTTGAACATGCCATGTAACCCCCGACCGTGTGAAGCCATTCATGGCGTGTAGGCTGTTGTCTGGGTAAGAACCAAGGACACGCCGTGTTCCCTTTGGACACATCGTGTAGTTGGGCCTTATATGGGGAATATACATGTCATGTGGGCAAGTCAGCGAGGAACGGAAGAGGAACCCAGTACACACCGTGTACTCATGTCGGCAGGTTCGGAAAGTAAGTCGGCGGAATCTTTCCGTCTTATTAATAGTTAAATGAACCATACACGGCGTGTAGTCCCAAAGTACATGCCGTGTACTTTCTTTTTTTCTCTTAAAATGGGCAGTAGCCTCGTTTTTTAGGCAAAACACCCCTCCTCCGCCCGGATACATGAACCGGGCCGACCGAACCTCTCTTCCCCTCCCAATCGTCCGTCCGAGACCCGTTTCGATCACTGATTAGTGCGTTGGAACCCCATCGGTAAGGCCTCGATTCCTATTTGGCCATTTTGTGTGATTTTTTTTCTAGAATGATTTGTAGCCCTTTGAGCAGTTTTTAATCTTTTGTAGATTTACCGCGTTTTAGCCCTAATTGGCGGGTGTTACCGGAGGAGTAGCATAATTCGAGTCTCAGGTAGGTGGTGCATACCTCATTTTGTGTTTTTGTGGTTGTTTGGTTGACGTGGCTTAGGCGTGTTTTCGAGTATTTTTGAGCGGGACCTGTTTATTCTGCTTTTTCATACTGTATTGTTTATGGGACCTCTGGGATGCCTTTGGGTATTCCCGTTTACTAGTTTGCGTGAGTGGGGCCTGGTGAGGGGTCGTGGCTCATCGAGGCATTTCGGCCGGGGAATGCCAAAATGGTTTTAATTGCAATATTATTGTGTTAAACTATTAGTTTAATTTGTTTAAGCCTGTTATAATTATTGGAGGCATTTAAGACCTCAGTTATGGTATGGGATAGCACCTGGTATAGTGCAATTCAACTGTTTAGTTTGTTTTGCTGGTTTATGTTTTTCTGTTTTAACATGTTGTATACTCAATTGCTGAATTGCATCTGCTGGACCCTTTTGGTTGTGTTGGGCCTGGCCCGGTTACGCTTGACTTATGCTGATCACAGGTTGGGGTTTTTCCCTGGTTACTTTGGGTGGTTTTGACCAAGGGATTGGGTGTCATGGACGTCGGTATGAGGCAGTGTGACTGTCAGGTTGGGCATGGCCCGGGATACTAAGGTGGTGATGCCATCGGACTTGAGCGACATGGTCGCAGGGACACGAGGAGTCAGATGTTTTAGTGTCTTAGGACTATTTGGTTGATTACCTCTCCCTGGGACATGAGTAGTGTGTATAGCATCCCGCTTTTTTGTCACAAAAAATTTCATTACATTTTACAAAACCAAGGATCTTTAAGGTTTAGTGTCTTAGAAACCATGAACTTAAAACATGAAAACATAAAAAATTCTTCTTAAACACCTGAAAGGCTTCTCCTCATGTTCATCCTAGGATAATTACTACATCTCATAACCTGGGGACATACATCAAAAGAAAAGGTGAGCAGAAGGCCCAGTAAGGGAAACAAGAGAAACATTTTACATGTGAACTTGAGATACTTCAATAAGGTCTTGAAAAGATCTTTAAGGCATGAGAATGAAATCATGTGGAATATCATAATAAAAATAACATTTTTCATAAATTTAAGATGTGGCTACATCATTTAACATAGAAAATCACGAACATATCACCACGGTCCATCCCCAATGTGTCATTTGAAAATTACCAAGGTTATTCACCAAGATATCATGAAAATTGTAATCTCTAGTGGTTACATAATTACCCAATGCATTGGAGCGCTATCAGGGAGCAACCTTAAATTTTCCTTTATTATCATGTGAGCCACATATATCATCATAAATCATTTCATAAACAACCCATATAGCTTAAAAGAAATGGGTTTCATTTCATAATCATAACGTTTTAAAAACTGCTTTAAAGACATGATCTTTACATCACTTTAAACCCACGGAAAGGGAAAGTGGGTATCATGTATTTAAATCCCAGAATTGAAAATAATTTTTTTTGATATACATGTGAATACCCCTGTATAAATAAGAGCTTTTAGTATTCACTTAATAACATAAAATAATTTTGAGAAAAAGAGAGAGGCATTTTGAGACAATAATTCTGCAGCACAACGACTACGAGTCGATCAACCTAATGTCATGAAGACCCACAAAGATGTATCTCAAAGGTCTTCCACATCATTGAGGTCTCAACTCTACAGATGTCGCGATAATTAGACTCTCGGTCTGTGAGTTATTAGACTTTTAGTCTTGGGGGCCCTGTTGGATTCGTGCACGATCCAACCTGACCGTATCTCAACATTACCCCGAACTCTAGGGGGTATAATCAAAGGGAACTTCGTGCTCTAGGAAAAATAGCACCACTGATGGTTCATCAAACATTCATCCAGTGCTAATGATGTGGCCAAAGAAAGTAAAGGGTAGGTAGTGGGGCCGGGTCAGGTTCGACTCGGTGGGACCAACTCGGCCCAACCTAGTCTGAGCCAACATGGGCTAGGTCAACCCAATCAAACTAGATGGGTATGGCCCGACCAATTGGGTGGGCCAGCATGTTAGATTTCGCCCGGCCCACTGGGCCCAGCTCAGTAGGCTGCATGGGCAGTTTGGCCTGAGCTCAGGGTTGGTTCGGCCTGGAGTGTCTCGAGGGCGCGGCTCAGCCTGGAGGGCCCAACTGGGCCGGTTCGGCCAGGGCATCACGAGGGGGACACATGCTTATTCGGGAGGCCGGGTGGTTGGTAGGCTACCGGACAGGGCGCGGCCAGGCAGGCACGCAGCCGTGTAGGGCGCCAAGTGGGCATGCAGCCGGGCAAGGCACGGACAGGGCCGACGTGGGCCGGCGGTGTTCGGCCGGGAGCACCGAAGCGCCATGGGGGAGGCACGGTTCGTGGAGGCCGCGGGTAGTGTGACCTTTTTCTTTGAAGACTTCTTCATTATGTCGCCTCATCACTATGCTGATGTTTATCATAAACAAGATCGGCGGAGGGGTCAGGCCATTTTGGTTTGTCCCGCACCCTCCGCGTTTAGGGTGGTACCAATTGTTTCATCAATGAAGTACAATGAACAACAATTATTTTACAATCTCCACATCGATTTCTTTCCAACCAAAGATGAGAATAGAAAAGGGATAATAAACAAATAAAACCATGTACCTTTGATTGTCGGTCATCGATGTTGATGTCACAGAAAGAAGATGAAGGAGTTCATTGTTCTTTGTGTCTGCCACATGCTTCTAATCCTAAGTTGTGTCAGATGTAAAATACACCCCACATCGGTTGGTGTTTGGGGAAGAAGTCAAAGAAGGATCATCGCCGGTGTTCTTCATTGAAAGAACGCGTTCTTCGTTCTTCGTTGGGATAATTCTAATACTACCAAGCTCTCCTCTTCCCAAACATCCACCCAAAATCCATTGTTCTTCCAAATAATATATTAGAGTATCTATTAATTCATTGGAAAAAATTTAAAAAGAATTAATTAATTACTTGGCTCCGCCTAATTAATGTGAAGGGTTGGCACTAATTAATTAGGGGAGTTGGAACAATTGAATTAAATGAAAGTTCAAGAGCCTCTCCCTCATTAATGAGGGAGAGTTGAGAGGTTTTACACTCTTCCATCAATAGGGGGTTTAAGCCTAGTGTGGTCCCCACATCGTAACCTCTCATGGGAGGTTATGTTCAGGGCGTCCCCACCACCATAACCTCTCATTGGAGTTTAAGGTGTGGTGGTCCCACCTCCAACTTCTATGAGGAGTTTTAAACCACCAATCATCCACATGTCAGCTCAAATAAAATAAATTGAAGCTCACTATATTTTATTATTCTCCAAAAAAACCCCAAAACTATATTTTATTCTCGACCCACGGTCGTTTATGTGATAGTCTTCTTAAATGAATATCGGCGATGCGAGTTCAACTGTCACGAACCAGCCCCAGTCGACCCTGAACCAGTCACCCAGGCCAGCCCGCGACAAGCCCCGAGAGGAATTCCCGATCCTCCCAGGATGACGAAAAGCACCAAGGGCATAAATAGAGTACACAAGGAAACTATTTCCCCCATATATAAATAATCAAACAAAGAGAGGAAATAAATGGACAACCCAAAATGCATTTATATAAAAATTGAACTAAACATTATTTGTACAAGAAACTAAAAGTAGAACAAAACCAAAAACTCAACTGAACTAACTTGATGACCATCTAACTCCATGTGACACCACTGGTCAGTCTCCAACAAAATGATCAAACATCGCCCAAGGTGATCAAACTCAATCTGAAACCGGCACAAGGGCTAGAAAAAGAATACTATAATCGTGAGTATTAAAACTCAGTAGGTTAGCCATATATTATATTCCCAATGAACTTCCTTTAAAATAAAAAGAAACATCAATTTCATATTTTAAATACAATATATAAATGTATTTTTTTCAAATGAGGTTCCATTCTATAATAGTTATCAGAAAAAAACTTTCGTGTTTTATAAACAAAAAATGCAAGTAACAATTTTTCAAAGAGGTGCAACTTCAAAATGAAATTTTTTTTAATGAGGGATGCTTTAAAGATTGTACAGTTTTAATTAAATAAAACACACTACTTAATTTACCAACCAAACACGCCGTATGCCGACGGTGAGTACAAAATAGCCAATGAGCATAAATCCTAGGAACATCCCTAGACACTAGTTAGTTGTGAGCCCCAGGTACCTCGTATCTCGGTGAAAATAACCATAATAAATATCTTCTCTCGTGCACACTAGCCACTAGTAGGGAGAATACCCATAACCTGGCGGTCCCCCAACAACATCATCATCGTCGTTTAGTTAGTGTTGTCATCGTCAAACTTGCTACGTGAAACAGGGACCAAACCCCATAGGATCACTACCATACTAGTACACGTCCGCCCACCTAGATACCTAGGATTCCCTTTAGTGCTCAATAAACATACACATATTATCAAATACACATTTCACATCAAGATTATATTCCCAAACCATAAACACACAAACATCCCACAAAATTTCTTCACATTTATTTCGCAAATCAACAAAACCACTAAATATTTTCGTAAAACAATTTCATGGAGTGTATTGAGGCTTTGCACATAAAACTCATTCAAAAACACTCTTTCAATTATAAAAACACATAAAAACCATACCAAACCATATTTTTCAGCCCCAAAAACAATTAATAAATCATTTTCATGGACCTTAAATGTTTTTAAAAAGATAGAACATGAAAGACACATGGAAACCATTTTTACAAAACTACGCAAATGCCAAAAGGGCCTTTAAGCCGTTCTCAAAACTAAAATTTGACCGAGGTATACGTAAAATTTTATTAATGAGGTGTATAAAAAACATTTATAACAGCAACCCAAATTCATAAATCCCTTAGAACACTCATGTTACATATTAAAAACATAATCTTTTTCATAAGGATGTGAAACATGCCATTTTCCGGAAACTTGGGCCAAAAAGTATTGTAAACCAAAATGTATTTATTTTTAAAACAAAATAACAATTGGAAAGCCATAAAAGTATCCCAAAATAATTTTTTACATGCTGTAAATGTATTTATAAATCCAAACAAATCATTTTAAATTGCACTAGATACATAAAAACCAACCGGGCAATTTACAGAATACATGGCATGCACACTTTAAAAAAACAACTTATGTAATGCACATAAAATGGGATAAAATACAATTTTCATGCCTTAAATTTATTAATTCTACTGAACCATATTCAAAATACCATAAACCAAGTGCATAAGCTCATGAAATAATTTATCAAACTAGAGGAGTGCACATTTATAGCAAAACAACTACATTTTTAACAAAATAAGTCATAAAACATAATTTTCACACAAAACCTTCAAAACCAATGTTTCACAGTATAAAATATCATATAAATAAGGTTATACAATTATTATAATGATTAAAATTAAATGGTAAAGGCTTTTTCAAGGGACATCCTACGACAAATTCTTGGTGTAATGGAAACACACACCCGAAATCACCCGTCACGGGATTATAAACCCTAAAACTGTGAAGACCAAACATTAATGACTATAAAATCCATAAAAACCATGATATATCATAAAACTAGGTCAATCATGACTAGGGGAGATTATAAAACCAAGAAAAATTGAAAGGAGGAAGAAGAGGGAGGATAAAGGAGATGGAATCTCACATTCTCCACTAGAAAACTCTTCGTATTCCATTAGATTTTCTCCCATAGAGAAAAAGTAATGTGATGACACTCTTTGTAGAGTCTCCTATGGTATGGAAGAACCAGGGAATGAATAATTTTGTGAAAAATAGAAATAATTGAATGAGTTAGGTATAAAAATATTTACCTTATCAATTCTGGGAGATTTGATGTAACCTGAGAACTTTCTCCCTACTCTGTGACTCATATGAGATCCAAAGATGTTAAATCGACAATGGGGGTGAGTATAGGGTATTGTATTCTAGGGTGAGGTTGAATCACCAAAAAATGTTAAATATTTAATTAGATATAGAAGAAACAAATATATTTTTTAACACAGGAAATGGGCCCATGGGCTGGCCCAATTCTAAAATAAGTAACCCCAATTCACCATGATTATGAATTTATATGGGGTAAAAAACCTATGGAAGTTTAAATATGTCAGTATAGGACAAGTGGGAAGTTTAATGGGTGAGAAAGGATGACAAAAAGATTTATAAAAGAAAAAAATTTAGTTTCTAAAACTGGAAATGGGCTCACGGTTGGCCCAAATCATGAAGTAACCACCCTTTCGTCAAAAACTCATAAACATGAAATGTGGATCACAAATTAGGTTGGTTACACATATATAAAAATTCATAACACAAGATTAATCTCACCAAATACACATGAAAAGGATCAGGATTTCCAATGGAGCGGATCAATACAAAGACAAAAAACTGGGTGTGACATCAACGGTGTCCTAGAATTTCAATTCCGAGCACCGGTTAAAAAGTTATAAAAACGCACTCATACGTTTACTGAACATACCCAAAAAACACTTTATAAATGGATTCCGGGCACACCAGGCCTTGGAATCACACACCGTCAATTTTCGCAGATTTGTAAAATTCTAATGTATTTATGAAAAAAATGTTCCACAGAAATTCCAGGTCATTACATTCCCCCCACCTCAGATATTTACGTCCCCATAAGATAAAACTTGAAATAAGGGAACTAGTGGGTTTACTGAGTAAGAATATAAGGTTCCCTCTCCCATGTCCTCTCCTGGAGGTTCTCGTGCTGCCAGCAAACGCGCACCAGAGGTATCGACCATCCACGTAGGACCTGATCCTGTCAATCCTCAATCTCCACTGGAACCTGTGTAAAAGTCTCCTCATTGTCGACGTCCATCACTCCATGGTCGATGATGTGAGAAGGGTTGTGCATGTATCTCCACAGCTGAGAAACGTGGAAGACTTCATGCACCAGATGCAACTAAGGTGGAAGAGATAAGTGGTAAGCCACATCGCCAACTCTGTCGAGGACCTGAAAAGGTCTGATGAACCTCAAAGATAACTTGTCGCCTTGGACAAATCTCTATAAAACTCATCAAGGTTATACCTGTAGAAAGACGTGGTCGCCGTCATCAAACTCTAGAGGTCTCCGTATCCTATCAGCATACGACTTATGCCTGCTCCGTGTAGTCTTCATCTTGTCCTGGATGATATGCACCTTCTTTGTGGTAGCCTGTAACATCTCTGGTCCAACTAGTGATGACTCCCCTAGGTCTGTCCAACACAAGGGTGATCTGTAAGGTCGCCTGTATAACGCCTCAAACGGTTTCATCCCTATGGTGGAGTGATAACTATTGTTGTATCCATACTCCACCAATGGTATGTGGTCCTCCCAGTTGCGACCAAAGTCGAGGACACATGCACAAAGCATGTCCTCAACAGTTTGAATGGTCCTCTTAGTCTGTCCATCCATCTGAGGATGGAAGGCGGTGGTCAAATGAATATGTGTCCCAAAAGCTTCTTGCAACCCCTTTGATATCCGGGAAGTAAAGTGTACGTCATGATCAGAGGCAATCGTGGATAGTACTCCATGTATCCAAACAATATCTTGCACAAAAAGGTTCCCCATACTCTCTAATAAACCCTATTCTCTAATCGGTAGGTAGTGGGCCGACTTGGTGAGTCGGTCGATGATCACCCAAATCGAGTCGTGACCCCTGGATGTACATGGAAGACCCGTCACGAAGTCCGTGGATATCCCATCCCACTTACACTCTCGGACCACTAAAGGTTGAACCAAGCCTGATAGTACTTGGTCCTCAGCATTCACTTGCTAACAAGTTGAGTAGATCAAAATGTCGTTGATGAAGACTATGACAAAGAGATCAAGGTATGGCTAGAATATCCTGTTCATGAGTCCCATGAACACTACTGGAGTGTTGGTTACATCGAAAGGAATAACCAAGAACTAGTAGTGGTTGTACCGACATCTCAAGGTAGTCTTCTGCACATCCTCGTCTCGAACTCAGAGCTGGTGATAGTCAAATCTGAGGTCTATCGTCGAGAACCACCATGCTCCCTTCAGATGATCATATAGGCCATCAATCCTCGTGAGTGGGTACTTGTTCTTCACAGTCACCTGGTTTAGGAGACAGTAGTCGACACAAATCCTCAAGCTCCCATCCGCCTTCTTGGTGAATATAATTGGGGCTACCTAGGGAGAAACACTGGGCCAGATGAATCTCTCCTCTTGCAAGTCCTCTAGATGTACCTGCAGCTCGCGAAGCTCCACAAGAGCCATCCGATATGCTGGTGTAGATATCGGTGTCATCCTGGGGTACAGTTCAATGTAGAAGTCCAACATTCTGTGAGGAGGTAGTCCTGGAACATCGTTAGGGAAAACATCTATGTAATGGTCCACCACAAAAGGATAGCTCGGACTCTACACATATACTGCTCTGAGGGTAAGGCAGGCTAACTGATGAGTGATTGGCTTCACCCTCCTCCGAGTAAGTCTGTCCTTTGCTTCAAAGGCTCTCTTCTCGCCGGTGAAGGTGAACCTGGTCCCATCTGTGCAGACACACCGCACATTTCACCTAATACAGTAAATCTGAGCATGGATTGTAGATAACCAGTCCATAACCAAGATGACATCATAAGGCCTCGATGCCGCTACTAGGAGATCCCAACCGAAGCTCTCACCTCCTGGAGTATGCTTACACTGTCGGCACCAGTGCATAATCATCGAGTTTTCTCCTGTAATTTTCTCTAGTCGTAAGGATCGAGCCAACGAATCCATTGGAATATTTGAGCTCCGAATGAGGGCAGTGGAAATGAAAGAGTGACTGGCACTTGTGTCTATAAGAACTGCAGCTATGGTGGAGTAGACACAGATAATACTTCGAATCATATCCTGAGTGTCGTGATCGTAAGCCTCAGCTGCCTGGAGTTGATCTCTCTCGTGTTCACCTACTCTCTATGGTCGAGCAGGACCTCCTGGTGGTGGTGGTAGTAACACTATGAAACATCATCCACAACCAGCTGCACGACCAGCTCCTCTGCCATTTCCACCTTCTCCTTGCGGACTGCCTCTTTTGAACCTCTTCCTCTGGATGGGCAGTCCTTCGACCATCTGGTGATTATCCAAATAGCGGGTCAGAAAGTCATGAGCCATGTGACCATGCCTGCCGCATGAGTAACACTTCCTACTTCTGGCATGTGTGTCTCTGCCCCGGGTGCCTCATAAAATCGATCCTGATTCATGCAATCATACTCCAATGGGTCTAGTCCACTTAGACCTCTACGACATCTCTCTATTTATAGCTGCAGAAGACTCTACTACATGTCGACTAGTGGTGGGTCTCTCTATTAGAGACTAATCATCAAGGAAACACTCTTCTAAGAGGGCTCGCTCAAACACCTCCGCCTATGTCGGGATGCTGAGAGAGATCATCGAAGCCCTGATCTCTCACCTGATCCCCTGCTCAAATTTCATGGCCCTGAAGAAAGGGTCCTGCACCATATCTGTGGAGTAGCTCGAGAGGTCGTGAACCTCACTAAGTACTGGGCCACTATCATGATTCCCTACTGCTTTTAAAGTAGCTCATGTATCTGCACTACATGAAGAGTCGCTGGAACAAACTCCGCCTGAAACAGGCTCTCGAAGTCTCCCTAGAGAAGTTCTATCTCATGGTTCACCTAGAGCATCATTCTCCACCATCTTCATGATACCTCCTATAGAAGGCTAGCATCCATAATCACCATGTAGTTTTCTGGTGTCCCTACCAATCGGAAAACTCTCAACACAGCCTCCCACCAACCCTTAGGTGCATCGGGTCCATCTTCCCCCTAAACCTGGGAGGCCTCTGGCGCTAGATATCTTGCAATAGGATCAAGCAGCGTGCATCGTCTGCTGTTGGGGTTGGTGGCATCGGTGGTTCATCATGAAGTAGTACTACTGGTGCCTCCACTAGAAAAGGGCACTACACTGAGGCCTCATTGCTCGGTGGGCTATATGTGCGTACAACTCTCGGGACTCTCACTGCTCGTCCGTGGGGAGGCATCCTAAATGAAACAGATGCGACACTGTCAAATATTATACCTGGTGAGATGACCGTGTTGATCTGAGTTAAAAAAACTTTTGAAAACACACACGCAATCAGTGTTTTCGTGCACTGAGTCGAAAATCAGAAGTCTGGGTCCGGGTGTATGGATACGTTGGCCGATGCACCAACACTAGACTCCATGAACTGAGAACCACACTCAGTACCCTTAAAAATATTAATTCACAGAAAAGAAAGATCAGAGTCCTAAGTTATGTGGTAGAACCGAATCCTCTGATAACAATTTATCACGACCAGTCCTTTGGGGCCCGTGTCGTGACTACCCCATGCCCGCCTTCCATAGGACAAGGGCTGGCGACTAGCACCAAAGGCGTAAATCCCTAAAACTAGGAAGAAATTTTCTTTATAAAGAGTAAACACACCCAATGGTGTAAAATCTAAATGAAAAACACTATGTAAATCTGTATAACAAGTGTACTGAAAGTAAAGGGGCCAAAATACAAGCCCAACAGAGAAGAACAAGTACAGCTAAAAAAAGTACAACTGAAGAAAAGTAAAGCAGCTACTAGGTCATCCTATGAGGATTCCTACCTGAAGGGTACGTATAGATAACGTCCTCAGAACTCCACATCTATCAGTCTCCTCAATTTACCGACTCATCGTAAGGTTATCCTCCTGGTACCGTCCAGTCCCGCTACTCTGATCCTCAGTCAGCACTATCTGTCATCTGCAACCAACACAACAATGTGCGGGCATAGCCCGTGCAGGGGTGAGTATAACGATACTCAGTAGGAACCCCAAGACCCTCAAGGTCTCACAAAATCTAACAAGGATAAATCAAAAAGTCTGAAAACTACAGACAACCCAACTTAGATATATACCCATACATATACCTAAGATATCATATAATCCATCTCAATCATGAGGTAAACACAATAGTTACTAACTCAGCTCAAACTAGGATTTTATTCTAGGGGTAATATCATGTTACAACCCCATTCACACTGTTGAAACCTCAGATACTGGAGAACTCCTCCTCTATCAAGTACAGTGGGCCTACCACCCTCACATAGAGGTGCTTCCCTCTATGTTTGGACTGTTGAGGTACTCCTCTTGTCGAGTATCATGGGTCTGCCGCGCTCACACAAAGGCGCTCCCCATCGTGGGTCTATCACCTTCACACAGAGGCACTCCCCACCGTGGGTCTTCCAGGACACCAAGGCGCTCCCCACTGGGATAGTTGAATCACTCCAAGTCGAATCGGTCAGCAGTCGTCAGGTCTCAGCTAGCTACTTTTTCTATGGGCTATGAATGCTCGTCTCAGGGAGGATCTGCTCCACAAGATACTGGTCGATGCTCCAACTATCCTAAATTACCACATAGAATTATCTCAATGGTCTGCCATGTCATAGGGGTCTCGACGCTATAGACTGTGTGTCAATCGGACATCCAGTCTATGAGTTATTAGTCTTTTAGTCCAGGGGGGGCGGTTGGATTCGTGCACGACCCAAACTAACAGTATATCAACATTACCCCAAACTCTAGTTGGGTATACTCAAAGGTACCATCATGCTCTGGGAAAACCAGCGCTGCTGATGGTTCATCAAATGGTCATCTGGTTCAAAGATATGGCGAAAAATGTAAAGGGTCAGTAGTGGGCCCATGTCTGGTCCGACCCGGTCGGACCGACTCAGCCCAACCTAGTCTAGGCCGACCTGGTCTGGGTAGACCTAGTCAGACCTATGGGGTCTTGCCCGACCCATTGGGTGGGCCAGCCTATGGGGTTTGACCCATCCCACCAGGCCCAGCCCAACCGGCCACGTGGGTAGTTCGGCCCGGGATCGGGGCCGGTTCAGCCCTGAGGGCGCGGCCAGTCCTGTTCAGTCAGGGCGTCGTGAGGGGGACGACGGGCCAATTCGGGAGGCCGAGTGGCGGCTGGACAGGGCGCGGCCAAGAAATCATGCGGCTGGGAAGGGCTACAGGTAGGCACGTGGACGGGCAGGGCGCCAAGCGGGCCAGCAGGTGGCCGGGTAGGGCGCGGCCAGGTCGAGAGGCAGTCGGGCTGCGCGTGGCATGGCCGGGAGGAGGCCGGGCAGGGCGCGACCATGAAAAAAGGCGGTCGGGAAGGACATGTCCAGGCTGGAAGGTGGCCAGGCAGGGCATGGCCAGGCGGGCCGACAGCCAGGAGGCGGCCAGCCGGCCGGTTCGGCGCGGGATGGCGGTGTACATCCGGGAGCACCGGAGCGCCGTGGGGGATGAGCGGTTCACGGAGGCCACGGGTATGGAAACCTTTTTCATTGCCGCATTCGAAATTCTGTCACCTCATCACCATGTTGAAGTTCATCATAAACAAGATTGGCAGAGGGGTCGGTCCATGTTGGTTTTTCCTGCACCCTCCGCATTTAGGGTGGTTTCATTTGGTTCATCAGTGATGTACGATGGACAACAATTATTTAAAAATATCTGCATCGATTCCTTTCTAACCGAAAATGAGAAAAAAAACGGATAATACAAAAATAAAACCCCCTACCTTTGATTATCAGTCGTCGACGTTGAAGTCGCAGAAAGAAGATGAGGGAGTTCGTCGTTCGTTGCGTCAGCCGCACGCTTCCAATTCCAAGTTGCGTCGGCTGTGGATGATGCCCCACATCGGTAGGTGTCCGGGAAAGAAGTGAAAGAATGATTGTCGCCAACATTCTTCGTTGGAAGACGTGTTCTTCGTTATTTTTTGGGATAATTCTAATCCTCCCAAGCTCTCCTCTTCCCAAACTAATGTTACTACTAGGTCTTGGTGACTGCACAACCACCTCGACTTAACATGGTTGTCGGGTCCTGGCCCACCAGGTACCAACAGTTTCCCCACAGACATGTGGTCCCCAACCAGGGGCCCACTAATTTGCTTGAATGGGTCATATAACTAATTATAGTCCCCATAGGCCAACAAATGTCATTTACAATGTGATTTTTCCTCACTCTCACACACGCTGGGAAACTTTCCAGATGGTCACCCATCCTGATCACTATTCCAGGCCAAGAACGGTTAAATGTGGAGTTCTAATCAGGTAGGCTCTCAAAAAGGAAGGTCCACCTTTTTTACATTAGGCATATCATTTATTCATTTAACCCTTTATCATTTGGGGGTGTTACAATCACCCCCCTTTAGAGCACAATTTCATCGTTGTGGGCCTCACATTTCAACCCAGGCAGTGCACCACACTTAAGGTTGGGTTCCTCCTTTGATACCAAATGTAACTGGGTCTTAGTGACAACACAACCACCATGCCTCAACATGGACATCAGGTCTTGGCCCACTAGGTACCACCAATTGCCCCGCAGACACGTGGTCCCCACCCTGGGGCCCACCACATTCCTGAACGGGCCATCTGACTAATGACAGTCCGCACATGCCAACACATGTCATTTCTAGTGTGCTTTGTCCTCACTCAGACACACACTGTGAAACTTTCTAGAAGGTCACCCATCCTGATCACTTCTCCAGGTTAAGCTCGCTTAACAGTGGAGTTCTAACCAGATAGGCTCTTGAAAAGGAAGATGCACCTTATTGACATTAGTCATATCATTTAGTTATTTAACCCTTTATCATTTTGGGGGTGTTACATTTCATATCTAAGTGGTAGTATATAAACCATATAAAATAAATTAGATTCATTACAATATTATTTTCCTTATCTAAATGAAATCGATATGAAAACACTTATGTTATGATTAGTTTCTGTTGAATGTGATCTAACATTATTTATAGTGGTTATAAACATGTTATTAACTTATTAAAGAAGAAAATTACCATTTTCAATATTATATATTATCATTTAATAACATCTTATTACTTTTTCATTAATTGTCCTTCATTATTTTCATCTTTTGGGTGTCAAATTCCTTGTTCTCTCATGCGTGTTTAATAATGAAATATACACTTAACGAACATGATATATTGCTATATCATATCCATAATAATGATGATAATAATAATTAAAACAATAATATATTTTTCATATTATTACATAACATTTACTTGTTAAACCCATACATGATTAATTTTCATTAAAAAATGAAGTATATTATGATCATGGCGACGGTAGGCCTTATGTACACATGAAAAACATTTCTATTTTCACCTATCACTATAGAATAAACTTAAGAGATATATTATATTTAAATAATGATAATTATATCATAAATACAATATTATATACTTATATATGTCATGAATGTGGAGTGATGATGAAAATAGAGTCATATCACATCATGAAGGCGGTAGTCCACATGTACATAAATGATGTAATCATCTTTTCCTTAGTGAAAAGAAAATAAATACAATGATATATATAAATATATAATTTTTAAATAATATTAAATAAGTCATTAATACAAAAAAAATTAATCTATATCACATATAATCAATATTATTATCTTTATCACCTTCCATGTGAAGCATTAGTGAAATAATAATCACATCTCATTGTGAGTTCGTAATCCACCATACACACGAACGACGTTATAATGTCGCCTATTGAATGAAACATGAAAAAATATTTATGATATAGTGACTCCATAATTATAAATATGTTATAAATATCATATATATACATTATATATATCATAATATTCAACAATAGTATGTGAAAAAAAAGACATCAGTTCATGAGGCGGTGGGCCATTATACACACAGACTATGATTTTGTAACCCACTTAATGGATGTGTGTGTGATTATATATATTAACCATAAAATTTTAAAATATATGTATATAGGAAATAATTATGTTATTATATAATCCTAGTATAATAACAATTAATGTAGGTGGATAAGGAAATAATATAAAGGCGCTCGTTAAAGAATATTTTGTCTCCTATAGGAAACCTCATTATATTTTCACTATAACCTTTAAATGGTAGAATTTTGAAAAAAAAGTATCATATGATGATGGTATGAATTTTTTAAGTGATTTTGTTAGATATTTTATAATCCAATGTGGGTTTTATGTTGTGAATAATAATGGATAAGGGTGGCACACTATATGCGGGGGAGATGACATTGTTGGTATCTTTGAAAACAATTGAGTTTTCCAACATTTATAATATTGATATTGGGTCAATAATGGAGCATTATCAAAACAAATAGGATTAATGTTCTAAATATGGCTGTAAAATAGATTTTTAAAAAGATTATTGATAATTCTAACCCTTATATATTTAGTTTAACACCTAGAAAACACATTTGTACCTTAATTATGGTAATTATTTTTTATTGCAATCATAAATTATTTCTGTTAAAAAGTTTAGTTGAAATTATTATAAAATAAAACATAATATGATTAAAAATATTTAATAAAATTTTGAAAATTAAACTCACATAAGTGTAAAATTTCATTTAAAACTATTCCCACCAGCATGATGGAGATATAGATTTTTATAGCTAAAATATTAATAATTGGAAATGTTTCTATATATAATTTAAGTAAGAAAATAAATATAATAACAAAATTGAATTAATATATGTATAAATTAACTATTATGACTTTAAAATAAAATAAAAATATAATTTACCATTTAAAAATATTTTGAAAAAAGGGAAATATTCAATTGAAATCAAGTGTTTCTCATTATTCATCGAAAAATGAAACTTCATAGAAAAATCACAAAACATCACCCAAATATTGTTTTGGTATAAATTTTATAAGATGATGTTTATTTATTCGAATAAATATTATAAAATTTTCAAAAAATAAATTTTAAATTTTGTGTGCCATGAGAGACTAAACGATCTATTAGGAAAATACAGTTTTCAGACAAATTTCTTTTTCTTTTATATGATTCTTTTTATTATTTAAAATTAATAGATAACCAATATATGTGTCTAAACAATATATTTTTATAATTTGGTTAATCTAACTTATACATTCCATTCTAATTTCTAGGTTACGACTATCATATTAAATTATAAAATTAATTGTATATTGTAATCCTATAGAACTCGACCATGCATATAACACAAGCTATCGAAGAAACTCATTGATACATTTAATGAAAGATAAAACTAGGGTTTAATTTATTTTAATATTTATAATGAATGAATTTATTAAAAATATTATTTATATCTTAATGACATAGGATGTAACATAACTTTCTATGCTCGGTGTTACGTGTCAGACACGCTACCAAATATGGTATACATATTTTAAAACATCAATGTGTTAAAAATTTACACTCCAAAATTATTGATTTAATGAAACACAAACATAAATAATTCCATTATAATTATCTTTCAATTAATTATTATTATAGACACAATATTGTTTCCATTTTCCTCTCTTTTTTATGCAGTCTTCCATGGGAAGATCAAACTCCTCAACATAAGTAAGACATTTTTTCTTCTATTATTTCGTTTTAATATTTCATATTCAAATATGTTTTAACAAATTATATATGATGTATTGTGTATTTATTGTATTATTTATGTTTAAATATTATGTTAATACCCATTACTTAATGTTAATGTAACTACCCTATCCCTAATTTCTCATGTATGGTGGTTACATTATTATTTTTCACTTGATAGAAGTGATCAATTCTCCTGGGATCAAAGAGTTTATTAGTTTATTAATAATTAATCTCTCATTAAATTTGAAAACATAAAATACCATATTTATTTCCATTGAGAAAAATATTACTCCCTCTAGAATAACCTTTCAAATCAACCAATGTACACTTCTTGGCCTCCTTAGGTAAGTAAACAAAATAAAATTGTGCGCTAAGATTCTTAATAAGGGAATGCGTATAAAAGAGGCGACCATAAAATAAATATGACATCAATAGTGATATATGAACAACTGAGGATCATATAATTCCATATAAATAATCACATGAGCTTGAAACATATGACCGTAATATATAACTCTTTTATTAATCACATGGGTATCAATAACTGATTTCTTAATAATGGAATTCATAATTTCAGACATCATAAAATTATTGTTATGACCTCATTCTAAGATGATATATTTAAATGGGTAAGGAATATTCCAAATACACAAATATTTTGTCTCATAATACTAACATATTCATTTAAAGTATTTTTAATCCTCGACACCACTCATTACTAAATAAGTCAAATGCATTCATTTTATGAATAAACTAACAACTTAATCAGCATATCTTAAAAATAAATAAAAATCCATACTATAAGAATGAGAAATTAGGATATAAATACATACCCTTATAAAAATTATGATTATAAATCTGAATAAAAATGGTGGATTGTTTCATTATAGTATATCCTCATTAAATCATATGATTTATAAAATAATGTTTACAGAGATTAAAATACTTTTAAAACATCCCAGGTGAATTTATTGAGGAAGATAATATTTTCAATTTGAAAACACGCATTTAAAATATAAAAAAATGAAAATATTATGAGAAAAATTTTATTTAAAAGAAATTATGGAAATATATAGTGTAATATTAAAATAATTTATTTCTCTGAATCGTGGTAAGAGACACTTTTCAATCTAAATTAAAACAAAAAATCCATTCACACCTATGGTATAATGTGAATCATTCGGAAAATGATGAGAAGAATCATTTTAAACAAATTAATAGAAAGGAAAGCATCAGTTTAAAAATATTTGATTAGTAATTATTTTATAGTAAAAATATTTTTGAAACGTTTAAAATATAATATTTATGTCTAAGGAATTTGGTTTGACACAATATTGAAAACAATGATAGTTTTCTATAAATGTGTTCTTTCACACATTTGGGTACATATATAGATGAAAATAAAATGAAAACATGTCATTTATAGAAATAAATAAGGGATATGAGATTTTATGGGATTTGATATAGAAATATCATATAATTATTTAAATATAACATAAACATAAATAACCCCAAATAAGGATATGATTGGGAAATAAAATATTACCTAAGGTTCAACATGCCCTATATGTTATTTTAACATAATATATAATAAATTTAAAATTATTTTACATATATAATAGGACCATATATGTAAATAAAATATCTTATATTATCCTCTTATAATAATTCAATACATTATTATTTGTAATATTTTATAAAAATCATCTTTTCAGAGTGGAAATTATTTCATTTTTTCATGTACGTTTCGTTTTAGTAATATCTGTAATTTAATTTTATCATTTTATATATAATATCTATAATTAAATTATTGATATAAATAGTATATATATTAATTATATACATATATTTAATAATTTTAAATGTTTTACAAAAAAGATGAATCATATCACTTTGTGGAAGTAGTTTTCCACACATATACACGAGTGAAATTATCCTTTTTGAATAGGTGGAATTGTAAAATGGTAAATGATATATTATATTACTATAATCATAATTACATAATAAATATAATATATAAACATTAAATCTTTCACAATAACCATATATGTATAATTTAGATGAAAAAAGAAATGCATTTCATCTTGAGGCGGTAGTATGCACGTACGCACAAATGATGCTTTTATTTCCCAAATAATAAGGAATGAAATGAAAAAATGTCAAACCATAGAAATAACTAAATAATAATATATATAATATTTTTTATTGGTATTATATAATCATTGTTATCATGAAAGAAAAAATGAAAACTGTTGTTTGGTGATATACCTCTTCTCTAAACTACCTCATTTGGATAACACCTGAAGCAGTATATGAATAATATTGTGATAAAAATTGAATCTATAGGTCATGGTTAGATTTTTTAGTAAATTTGATTGAGGAATTTTATGAGCTATAATTTCATTCAAGTTATTATAAGAGAGGGGATGTGTTGTCCTTTTATAAGTTATGGAGAGAACATAGTTTGAAAATTTCTAAATATTAATATATATTAAGGTATCACTAAATATAAATGGATAAAAATGACTGATAATGAAATATAATATTACATACGGTCATCAAATTTCAAACTCTTTAACTTTTTCCAAGTTACTATTTATAGTGTCCAAAAATGAAAGTTTAATCATAAAACAAAATTTGGAAATTATGATTGAAAAAATACACTCAATTTTATAATATTTATATTATATAGGTGTAATATGTTAATTTAAAATCAAAATCATAAAATGTGATGAAAAATTGTTTTACAGAAAAATTCCATTAATGTATAAAAAAAATTTTGTTTGAAAATAATGTAAAATGTCTATCCCAATTAAATTAATTATATTTTGTTAAATAAAATGAAACATATTTTTTTAATATCATATCAAAACATAAATTATGACTGTATATACTTGAGAAAAACTAAATAAAAACATTTTTCCTAAATAAATCAGTACATAGATTTTTAAAATTTCTAGAATGTAGTTCTTTGTGCAACATTTTATTTATAAATGAATTATATTACTTAGTGAATATATATTTGGTATATAAAATTGTTTTTTATTATTTAAATTCTGTTATTATATCACAATAGTGCAATAATATTGATAGTTTTGTTAAAATAAATATTTTTCACTATTCACAGAAAGGAAAATATATATGAAAAATAAAAGATATCATCTGATATTAATAAATTAATTTTGATTTAAAAAATTAATTTCATTACCTAAAATTAAATTTATAAAAATATTATTTTAGGATTTATTCATCTTCAATAATAATTTCCCATGTATTTTTGAATTATTTCTTTTAAAATAAGTGTATACAATAATTGAATATCAACGATTACATTCTCCCTTCCTTGATTAATTTGATCAAAAATATTTATGAAATGTATTATCATAAAAAACAAGGGATTTTATTCAAAATAACATCAAAATTCTACCACAAAAACTATTCATTAATATTATTTCTCAAATGTACCATTTTAGATGAGTATTATGAATCCACAACACTTGTTCTCTAGTGTTCGAAATATTGATATGATATTCCTGGTCTCGAAAATTATGTTCCAATTATAATTCCATGAATGTGAGAAAATTTAATAGCTCAAATGGGTACATAAATAATAAAGAGATATATAACATGTCATAAACATTAGTGATGCTATGTAGAAACAAAAAATGATAAGCTACTACTCAAATTCCTTGCAGATTTTCAGAAGATCTGATATACCCAAGACTTTGTTTCCCCTTCATTCCAAACCTTATAAATCATTTTCAAGGATATTCGTATAAACAATGATTTATATATATATATTAATTAAAATTATATATATATATACTTTGTTTATGGTAAAAAATTTGACTAATTTGAGCTATCTTAATATGACTTCAAATAGTTTTCACATTCACCATTGCCTTCATAACAAGATTTGGGCCTATAAAATTCTATTCCCTATCCTCATCCCAACATGTCATAATATAACATCTTTTCCAATTAAATGATTCATACATTACAATTTTAATGATCTAGTGGAATATTTTATTATAGAAAAATACCACCAATGGTAAATATTGATTCCATATACCATGAAAAATACCGGAATATAGAAATAAAATATATTCTTATGTATAAATAGTTCTATCTGAATTACCATTATTTTGATGATGATAACATGTTCTCAAATGTAGCATGATTTCAAGAGGCTTTTAAAGAATATTTTTCAATTTTATTATAATCTATGGATCCAGATGAGATACATTTGAATGAGATATAGATTAATGTCTCTCAAAAAAGTTAATGTAGATTAGTTCAACGTGATCAAGTGGTAGATCTTCCCTTATAGAGAGGAATTGTACAAACATGGCTTGAATTCAAACAATAACCTATAAGGTATTGATGGAACACATAACCTCTATCCAAATTTCATCACACCATCATCATAAAAATATATTGTTCCAGTTTCCCATCATTAAAACATTTAATTTTATTTTTCAAACACTTATCATTATGATGAGAAGTATTTTATATCTTCTTGTAAGGATGGTATGGAAAATATTTAAACAATGATTGATTTTTACCATTTAATGATATTTACTATATCATTTTGGACTAAGTCCTAAAATAATGAATCCAAATCAAAACACTTGTTATTAAGAGCTCTATGATCATTCCAACTCAACACATAAACTACATTTTTTTCATTCCTAGTGTGTTAGTGTTTCATGAAATCATAATATTTTAGATCCTCTAGCCATCTCTTTTTATCATGTTGTGATGTTTTTATGAGAATAATCATTTTTAGATCTTGTGTTCTCTTTATATCTCACATTTTTCACCATATAAATAATGCTTCTATACCTTGAAGGGAAAAATTAATTCACCCAACTAATGATAATAAGATAAATAGTTCCATTCATGGATATTGATATTACATATTAAAAATAAAATTACTCTATAATTCACCACAATGACACATCAATGTTCTTTCATTAATGGAACCCTATATGTCACAAATCAATTCCATCTATATAATAATTTCATCATTGGTTCCTTGATAAAACTAAACTAAAAATATTTAAAACATTACTTACATTCCTCTATCCATAAAAAAACCCAATTGTGTGACAACTAGGTTAAAACGTTTTTAAATTTGGTATAATTTGGGAAAATTCATTGATATTAACCTATTAATACCATAAATTTATATACCATAGTTATGCTTGTCGGTGTAGGAAAAATTTTTATCAACTTTTTTATTTAATATTTAAATGATATTCTATCATTTAATACACTATGTTAAAGAAAACTTATTTCCATAATCCATAAATTTTAGTTGATTAATTTCCAATATAACTACTTTTTTTATGAGAGTCACATTATTGTTTTTTAATAATTCTTATAATCCTCAAAACTTTTGGAGTATACCAAGCCATTGAAATTATGATATCCCATGAACACTCTATTGATTATATCTATAAATATAGAGTGTACATTTGTCAATCCAATGACATTATTATAAACTCTTAATATCTGTACCCCATAAAAAATAGTTTCTTATAATATATTTCTTTTATAATCACAATTAATGATACCTAAAATAAAAGTAAATCTATTAAAAATATTATTCACAATGAATTTTATTAAATAATATTTCACTATGAGGTAGATGATACTTCTTATTAATAAAAATAAAAATTATTTCCTTAAAATAATGGTAGAAACCTCATATTCACATTATTTTTTATAAATACAAAATGTTCTACCCCATATAAATAGTTTGGTGTATTAATACTTTACCCAAAATGATAAAGTTGTTTCATTTAGAAAACTAACTGTATTTTATACATTTTTAGGGATTATTAGATATAAGATTCATGTAATGAATGAGTTCATTAGAAAATTACACTTCATCCCCCGCTATGTGTTGAGGTAGTTATTCAAGAAATACAACAATATATTATTCAAAAATAAGAAAAACATCTATAATTGGGTATCATTTTATATCTATATATTAGATTTTCTCTTTTTCTATAAGAATTTCTCTAAGGAGAGCATCTGGGGGTAGATTCAGACAAGTTTCTGAGGACATAGTCTTATAATTTATATTATCCTATCTATATCACATATCTAAATATTCATCTCCCAGAAATAAATTTTCTTATTATAATTTAAAATCCAATCCTGAAAAAATATTATATCAATGAATACTATTGTTCTAATTTAAATAATTGTGAATAGGGTGTGTCTATGCATCATAATAGGGATTTAATGAAATATCATTAATTAAATAATATTTCTCTTAGGTGTTAAGATTGGTAACTACCATATCAATGGGATATAAAAATATATAGTTTTCATATAGAACAAAAATGTTATAAAGAGTGAGAGGATCCAACATCTAATAAAGCATTAGTTATGTTTGAAGTTAAAATAAATGTACCCACCACCAAATTCCAAGGAAGATCAATATCAAATTTAGTAATTTCATAAACATGACCTTATACCCTTTAACTCTTCATTTGTAATATACATTTTCATTTGGGTAATGGGGTATTATCATTCCCTATTTAATTATAGTTAACGAAATTTTATTTTATACATTCTACCTTACACTTTTAATTTTTTGTATGATGAACATTCTCTTCACAAATGAACACAACTCATATTCTATTCAATCATGTACCATGGTGTTTCCCTCTAAAAGTATCAAATGTTGGAAATTCCCTATTTCATCCTTCATATTAACCATTTTTTTCTTCATGATGTGTTCAAAAATCACCTTCTTCTATTTATGCCATACGATGTCATAAGTCATGGGGAATTATTTCTCCCTTTGGATAAAACATTATACAATATCATTGTATGATGAGAATGTTTGGGAAATTATTCCCATTCAATAGATAGGATTTATGCTATTAAATAAACAGTAATAATTTCTCTTTGTATTACATATGTTGTATATAGTGTACCTAGGTAACCTTGTAAAGGATTCTTCATACTCAGTAACATTTTCCACTTCCTTTCGTAATATACTCATTAATTTTACCTCAATATCTACTCATTGTTTCTAAGGGAAATATTTTTCAGTCAAAAGTACCTTAATATAATTGTATTATATGTTTTCTATTTTCTCTATATCCTTAGTGTTTTGAACGAATGAGAATTTAATATTCACAACCCCAAGGATATCATAAACTGTAATGATAACCTTCACCATTTCATTATAGACTAAAGAATGAAATATATTTTCTACTGAATAAATCCAATGCTCAGCTACTATTAGATTTGATGTTCCATTTAATAGGAAGGTTTTTGTCACATGAAATTGTATGAAATTGTCACACAGCATTTTTTATCAACAAACTTATCCATAAAAATGTTATTTTTATTAACATTAGTCAACTATCCAAATGTAGTTACAATTTTTTGAGGTCTAACTACAACACAAACTCTAGTATCATTGTCTATCATTATAGCGAATTCCATAATGAGATTATGTGTTTTGGTACTATTTCCATTCCTTATAATATTTTACATTACATGGAAATGGAATATGATAAATTATATTATATCATTGTAAATATAGTATGTATATTTTAAATTGGAGAAATATTTGAAAAAAAATCAAAAATCTTTCATATCTAGTCATAGAATTATAAATAGTGTTATTGGGAATATCTAAGAATCATTAAAATATGTTGAAATAGTTAATAATGATTTTTAAAGAGTGTTTAAATCAACCAAATAATATTCCTTATATGTCTCTATCTAGGTATAAAATCTTACACCCACTCATTGTGTATCATTGATGATTATCGTAATAACCACTCCACCCCATTAAGAGTATTAACCCCAAGGTGCAGCTTTTTGATACCTAGATCAACTATAAGTTATATCCGTACAAAGATATTTTTACTAGGAAAACCACAAAATTTATACTTTTCATAATATTATCATATACCTAGACTTATCTATAATGTCTAACATAAGATTATTTTCTCTAGGAATTATATTCTTGAAAATAGGTCCCATCATTTATACTAAATGGGCCTTTAATAATAACTTTAAATACAACAACACATGTATTAAAGATCTAGTGGTTACTTAATTTAAATGGAACTAGATAAAAGTGATCACATTCCATGGGATCCAATATATTATTTGTTCTGAAAAAAATATATACTTCAATATTACCTTAAATTTGAAAGCAAAAAATCCATCATATTTTTTTATTTAAGAACACTAATATTCCCTGTTCAATATCAATGAATATAAATAATAATAGATATCCAAGAATCATGGGGAATAGAAATACAAAAAATGGTTATCTCATATTCATGGTAATGGAATGTGTCAAATAAAATCTATAATATAACAAAAATGGAATGAATAATATGGTAAGAATTATTGGTGATCAAATAATTTCATATAAAAAAACACATGGCATTCAAAATTATCGATTCATAACATAATTATATTGATAATCACATGGACATCAATGATTTATTTCATAATATAAGAACACATAATGTTTAAAATCAATATTTTTCTATTGATGCATCATATTATAAAATAATACATAAATGGGTTAGGTATATGAGAAATACCTAGTCTAGTTTGACTAATGAAACCCGTAGACACATCTAAGGGTGACATTTTTTTCCAACCCATAATAAAATAATTTGAATGTGATCATCATATTAATAAATAGTACATTTTAACTAGCATTCCTAAAAAACAAATAACAACACATACTATAGGAACTTGAATAAATCATTTCAATTCATTGACCAATAAAAATGATAATAATCCTTCTGGAAAAATATTTTGGATGGTGTCATTTTTTATTTCTTAATTATATAATTATATTAAGAAGAGTATGTTGACATAGTGAATTTATAATTAAATGACCACTTGAAATTTTTTAAGGAAAAATACAATTTTCATTTAGAAATATACTATTTAAAATAAAAAAATTTCCCATCATTAGGAGTAATATTTTATATTGGAGGACCCATGTAATATTGTAAGTAAAGCATCAAATAAAAGTGTATTCAATATTTTAGGAAAAGGATTTCTTGCATTCTGTCTTTAATCACAGATTTCGTTCATACCTTTGGTAAAAAGTACATCAATAGAAAAAAATTATGAAATTTGAAATTAAACCATTTTATTTAAAGTAAAACATGAACTAGAGTTATTGTATTAAATCATTTTATTACATAAAAATCATTCTTAAAATTTTTTATAGAATATATTCACATGAAAGAAAATATTCCGAACTGAGTATAAAAACAACATATTTTATTCATAAAAATATCCTTGATGACATTTGAGTACATAAGAAGAGGATAATTAAACTAAAAACCATTAATTTCATGAAATAACAAGAGGGGAGGAAAATAAATTCCTTTTAATATTGATATATCATTTAATTCCAACAAAACTTCTAAAATATAAAAAATTATGTATATAGATGATATTGGGAAATAAACCATTTCATCACGTATGACTTATTTTTAATTGATTTTTAACTCCAATATAATATATATTAAATTATTATAAATTTTTTAAAAAACCAATATAGATATATAATATAATATTTTATACTATTATAAAAAAAATATTTCTTTATTATTATTTAGTTATTAAAATCATCATTTCATTGTTTTAATTGTTTCTTTTTTCCTGTATATTTCAGTCCATTGGTTTTTCTCCTTGTATTATAATCTTGTTTCAATCATATAAAAAGTATTAATAATGATCTAACTATCATATATATTCACTATATACATATTTATAATCATTCATTAGTTGAGGATGAAAAAAATGAATCAAATCTCTGCGTAGTCGTTTTATTCCACATACACCTACAAGAAATATTTATCTTTTTAGCGGTCGGAAGGGTAAAATGTTAAATTAAAAATTATATTAAATGAATCATAATTTTCTAATTAATATCATATATTAATAATATATCCATCATTATCACCATCTATGAATACTGGTGATGAAACATGGAATTCATCACTTTAGGAGGAAATAGTCCACACGTACTCACATTCGATGCTTTCATTTACCATTTGATGGATAATGAAAAGAATAATTAAGTGACATAATAATAATAACATATTTTTATATTTTAGAAATTTTTTTATATTATATTATCATGTTTATAAAAAAAATTAAAGAGGTATTAGGATAAATAAAATGAAAACACTCAATTAAGTAATCTACCTCTTCTTTAGACTACCTTCATTGGCCTAAAATCATATTCCATATAAGAATAGTATTTAAATCCCATAAAAGACATATATATTATGGTTATGTATTTTACGATGATATTCATTTAGGTTTTTGATTAAATAGAGGGATCAAAATGTATGGACATGAAAGGAGTGGTGGTGTCCTACTGTATCTGGGGGAAAGGATACACATGGATTATGTCAAAATATAAACATATATTATTATCTTACTGAATCAAAAAGGACCAAATAAATTATATTATAATATGATATGATATGGGGTTTATATATGGTATTTTAATATTATTTTTATATGTTTTTAGGTCATTATACTTTTATTATCCATGATTTATCCTTTTTTACCTATTTTATCACTTACGATGATAACTATCTTATTAATAACAATGGTAACATTCATAAAACATAAAAATATAGTGGAATAATAAAAAAATATGAAAATTAATATTCTAAATATGGATTATATTTTATGATATTCAATTTTTATAAATTTAAGTAATTAATTTAAACACAATGCTGTAAAACATGATGAAAAATGATTTTCCAAAAAAATAACAATTGAGTATAAAAATGCTTCTATTTCATATTCATGAATAATGTTGATATCAGTTTAATTAATTAAATTATGTTAAATAAATTAATACTCATTTTAAATTATAACCGTACCTAAACCAAATGAAACTGTGTTTATATTTGATTAAGAATTATTAAATGAAAACAATTTGTATTTGACTAAAAAAATTATAGATTTCTTAAATTTAAAAAATATATTTCAATTTCCATCATTATTAATTTTATGAAATATATTAATTCATGAATATATATTTGGTATACTAATAATGTTTTATAGTCATTCTAGTTATTAATTTATAATTATAATTCCTTAAAAATTATAGTTTTGGTAAATTTTGTATTTTTCACCATTCAAAAAAATCAACCATGTTACAATAATCTCAAAACATCACCATATGATAATATTGACATGATGATATAAAAAAGGAAATTAATTTGTTTAAATAGATTTTAAAAACAATTAGATGTTATTTTTAAGTATATTCTTGAATTAAACAATGTGAATTATTTACTTGTTTCTCTAAAAAAATAGAATACTGTAATAGAATGTAGGGTGTTAAATTTTCAATTTTCCAGTAATAAAAAGTAAAACATATTTCACATATTTTTTTACACTACCTCTTTCATATAGTTTCATACCTAATTTTGTTTATTAAAATTAATTTCATATTTATTAAATTCACTTATAATATGATTTTACACCAAAATAATAACAAAGTAACAATATTATTCTTTTATAATAATGATATTATTCTAATAGAAACTAACATCATAAGAATAATAATCCATTAATTATGGTTAATTCATGTTTTGTTATGTCGAACCACTTAAAAAATTGTATAAATTAATATTATGGAAGACTATAAAAACATAATTAATGATAATCATTTATATAAATAAATAAATATATTTTTTTGTTACTTTCATTTTACAATTCTACGGGTAAAATTAAATTCATTAATCAAGATAATAATGAATGGTCATCAAAAATCCTAGAAACTTGAACATCACTGATTTCATCTTTGAAGATCATAATGAGAACTCCCATATAGTGATATTATAGAATTATAAATAAATATAAATATTCCATTTTTGTACCATTAAATATGTAAGAGCACTAAAATTTTAGATAATAATGAACAACAACACCTCTATAGTGAAAATATATCGAAACCATCCAGATTACTCAAACCCAATATTGAATATAAGTAATAATTAGCAGATATAACTACTAAAAAATTAAAAAATCATTATGTAGAATAATATAGATCTGAATCTGGTTCTAAAATATTTTATTATTTTTATTATTATTATTATACAGAATATTCAAGTGCTTTAGTGTAATTATGGAATTATATTAAGGGTTGTTGATTAATTTTTAAATAAAGGAAACATCATTGATTATGTGAACCCTTTTTTATTTAGTTATTACTCATCCAATTTGAGATGTTATATAATTAATATTGTTTTATTCCGGATCCTTCATGTTTTATTTCCCGATCCCTCTTTAATTGGGGTTTGATTAAAATGTTACTAAAACAATTTGGGTTTCATTTCCAATGTTATTTTCAATTCCTTATTTCCTTAAATAGATAATGCATATAGATGGATTCCATTATTTATAAACCCCTAATAATTTATACTATTTATTCATGGAGTTTCACATATAATCTCTCTTTTAAATTATTCCATGACTCACATATTAGTTGAAGTGTTTCTTGTACATGAAAGAAACTCCATCTATTCTTTTGAATCAGTAACCTCCATTTTCTATATCCATATTCATTGGATGATTTTATGAATTTCATTTTATATTAATCCTTAAAAATTTTAGGTAATCTTTTACTACATTGAAATTCATTAAAAAAATAAATAACTTGTTATAGTTTTAAATGGTTATTTATATAAATTATTGAAGAGAATATATTTTTTAAAATTCATATGTCAACTCATCATTCCACCATATTTTCTTTTTATGAAACACTATATCGAAAATTTAATTAAATATAAAATAAATTGACATACATAATTATTTATATGGTATATCATTTTAAATATTAATATTTTTAAATGATAAAGGGTATTTCTCATTTCAAAAGTGATTAATCTAATTATAACGAAATGTTTTTTTCCCAATCTTACATAATTTGAAAAAAATTCGGCATGATCAAGTATATTGATAAAATGTTACTATCAGATTTTTTTTCAATGGATGGCCCATGAATTGTTCTTTTTAATCAATTAAATGATCAATAATTACCTATGTTTTTCATAACCATTCACTATGGATATGTATAATTTTTAATCAATGTTTTTCCTTTTCAAATATTCCATATTTCATTCCTTAGATTTAAAGTTGTTTACTTAATTTCCATTCCCTGGTTGGTTGGAGAAACTATTGAAAAAACTATATACCTTTTATCTATATAGTGTATAAACCACATTGTTCATTGAATATTATTTACAAATAAATATTTCTAGTATCATTGGATACTTATTTATATTACATTGTTTTATCATGTTTATTAATGGCATTGTGAATGTCATCCTTTTATAGCACCAATTGAATGTGATATGAAACCCATATTCATTCCATGGGTTATTTATGTTATGAGGAAAATTGATTTTATGTGGCACATATAGGTATGGATGATCAAGGGTGGGGTCCAATATCAACCTATAATGCATTGGTTAAATGTCATGATATATATATATATGAGAGAGAAAAATTACATTTATCATATGCCATGATATATGTGTGCGACTCAAAAAGGCGATGTAAACATGTGTATAACTGAATTGTTTTTCAAGCATGGGTCTGAGTGTGTGACTCAAAATTTCGATTTCACAATATAATATTGGTTATTACACAACTCTCTATCATGAATTTTTTCTTTTATTGACAAAAATTCAAGGATATGTTCTTATGTTATTCCATGCCTTATTCAATATTAATGATATATTATTTATTGGGTATAACTTTCTTATATATTTTAACTTTAAAAGTAGGATGAAATTCTCATCACATATGAAGTTATACTATTATCTCTTATGGCTAACATTTTTATGCAATAAAGCACACCCCTTTATCATATTTCATTTTCCCTAAGTTATAAAGATAATTAATTTGAATGATATATCTAGAATAGTATCTTTTTGGAGAATTGAAGGGAGATACTGATGATTCATTATAAGAAGAATTTTTTATTATATAGTTGAAAAATGATCATTGTTAAATTTTTATGTGGTTGTTTTTAATATATTAATAATTACATGAAATTCTAAACATAAAATATAATGTGAAGTTATAGTAATGAAATATTTTCATTATATCATGTAATTATTGGAAAATAAGATTTTTGAATTCATAGTACCGATATGCTGATATGTACCTGATGTACTTGACGACCCTATAATGTAAGTGTGAGATTTATATATATCTATATATATGAGGATACATGGTTGGGGTAGTTCGTATAAGGAGGACAGAAAATGGTCAATGTAATTTTTGTTTTCAATAAATTACTATACTAGATATTTGGTAGATGGATGAGACTTGATACGTGGTATTGGTAATATATGATGTGGATGACATAGCGAAGGTATGTGGTATATTTGTGATGTAAAATATTATGTGTTATGAAATGAAATCATATGGGATTTAGAGTGAAGGAAATTTTGTATTGGAAAATGATATGGAACATCCCATTGTGAATTAGATGAAAGGTAACTTATTAACATGTTATTTCATATTATGTTATTAAACATGTATTTGATATTTAGTGGGTGGTATTTAGTGTGGTTTAGTAGTAATTCACCATAGAGGTGTATGTTGATTCTTTACTTTTTCAATTAATGCATTAGTATGTAGCCGTTATGCTTTCATGAACTATTATGAGTATGATTCTTCTGAGTATACATGTCCTTCTCACATATATATAATTAAATTTTTTTTGGGTTTCTAAAGAGAATTTTTTTATGAATATGAATATTAGTATCTTCGATTTTGTGTTTAGATGTACAGTTTCTTTATAATACATTATATGTATATTATTTTGGATTGGTATTTGTTTAAAATTATTTATGAATTGTGGGATTATTACGTGTATTGGTTTATTTATATTTATATGTTGATATTTGGATTGTATCCACATTATTAGGTTATATAATGGTAATATAACTCATATTTATGATTTATACCCTTGTTACTTGTCTCTAACATGGGTATTATTGAAGGATGTCCTTAGGGTACACCTGCATCATTACTGCAGTTTTGTGAGGGGTTCCCAGGGGGTGATTCATTACACTAGGGGGAACAATCATTGTTGTTTAATTGAGTGATAGAAGAGTGTGTGCCCATTTTGGATCAATTAATATAGATATGTGTGATGATAAAGAACCATTGATATGTTTCTTTTATAAATTCACTATATCCTTGGAATAAGAAGTATTAGTGATGAATTTCCTTCTTCAGAAAAGATTCATGTGCCAAGGCCAATGTGTGGAAGTTATGTACATTACCTTTTTAACATGCTATTGTAGAAAAATACATGCATGGGTTTATTATTAATTATCGGTGATTATAGGGAATAAAAAATTGTGGTGACGCTTGTTTGATGATGGTGAGTGTCATACATACCGAATTCTTGATTGAGATTCATGGGATATTTTTGATGTTTTTTATTTATCAAAAATGGAGTGAGATTAGAAATTTGGAGATTCATTCCAAGTTTGGTAATGGGTTGAAGATTCAAGAACTCAATGTGATTCTTATTATCATAAAATCCCAAGGTTTTTTCTATAATATAAAATGTTTTCTATCTTGTGATATGGGACATCATTGATGATGTGGAACATAGTGGAATAGGAAAAGGTTCTCTAAGGGAGAGGTTGTGATTATATTTTATGGATATGGAATCAGTTGATATATGATATATACTATGAGGTGATGTGGATAATTGATGTATCAGTAATACCATTGGAGTACCATATTATGGGGTACCATATTGAGATATTTTCTACTTCGTGGGTGATATGAGCTTCATTGAGTGGATGAGAAGGGATCTTGAAGATCTACATCAATGTTAATTAATGGCATTTATTGAATTCGGATTATGAATTGATTTAATTATATAAATATAATGAGGAGTATACCATGGTTTTTTTAAGGTGTAAAACTAATTTAATTATATTTTTGTGGAATATTGAGGATGTAATTCTTGGTAAGACTAAAATTAATCATTAAATGTATTTACTAATTGTAACATCCCGGGTAAATAAAGAGTAAGGCTTTTTCATATTTATTAATATTTTTTATTTAAATATAAATTATACTTTAAATGGGATTCTATGTTCGATGTAGTACCTGATAAAAAACACCTAGTTTCTTTGAAATCTTAAGTTGTAAACAATGTTCCGTTATACTAAAAATTATTAATATAATATTATTATTTTAAATGGTAGTTAATGCATAGTCATTGTGTTGGAGTGAATGAACATAACTAACTACAATTTTATTATACATGTTTGTTAAATGAGGTTACATTTTCCAATAAAAGATAGATACTTAAAAATGTGAATGAATCCAATTTTAAGCATAAATACCCAAATATTCTTTAAAATGTGGATTTACCGCCTTTGATAGATAATCATTTTTATATCTAGTTTTTATCACTTTTATATTTTATATTTTAAAAAATAATTTTTTTTGTAAAATTGGGACATCGAAATTTACTTTGGGAAATTTTTTTGTATTTTTCTGATAAAGTTCATTTTTTTATTGAATAGTGAAAACTCTTGTATTTTAATTCCAAACTGTCATTTATTCTAATATATTAAAGTGGTTATATAATATTTTTAATTGGGTTTAAAATATAATTAGATTATATTTGTACCATTTAATCCAATTTTTGTAATTGGATATAAATTCACTTTGTAATTGGACATAAACAATTGTCAATCTTTTGATACTTATAATTTTTTAAAAACACGCTTGTTGATTTTGAAAATGAGAATTAATTATAAATTAATTAAATAAACTTATATGTTTTTAATTTTTAAAAATAGAAATAATTTTTGGATTCAGAATATAAAATTTATCTTAGGGTGAATTTTTTGGAATTTTTCTTAAAACCGTCAATTATTGAGGAATAGTGAAAAATACTACTTAGTAGTTAAAACCAGACATTTTAATTTAGATGAAATTTTACGGATTCTGTGCATTGAATTTCAAAAATCCAATATATATTGTTGTAATCAGTATGTAAAATATGGTTCAATAGGATGAAAATAATTTTTCTTGATTAGTAAATTTTTATTTTTATTAACCACGGTTAAAGGTAAATAGGGTAATTCTAGGTAAAAAAATGTTGTAATAATATAAAATTTCCTTAACGCATGTTCTAAACTTATTTTATGAGTCATGGACGACCAATAAAATCATTGGGTGAACTTTTTGGCCTTTTAACTCCACTTTCGTAAGATAATTAAATCAATAACCTTTTATTTAAAGTAATAATAAAAATATCTATAACATGTGTTGTTTTGCTATCAAAAATTTAATGTGGGGTTATATAGTTGATATATATTACTATAAATATTCATTATAAAGATAAAAATATTTCCTACATCATGGAATTTTATTTATAATTTTTAGACGTCATACAAATGAATTTATTTATTACACAACGATGATTTTATGAGTCCCTCAATAATAAATGTTTTAAATAAATGAGATTAAAATTGCTAAAATAAATGTATATTGAAATATTTCATGCTATATAGGAATTTTAGTAATGTTTTTTGGTTGTTAGAATGGAATTATTGTAGTTTTATTTTGAGAAAATCATGTTTGTATAAGTTTTTTAAATGTCTTCATATGAATAGTGTTTCAATTTCCATAAATGAGTTTTTAAATAAATCAATATTTTATTTAATTATATAATAATCCTAAAAATATAATATTTGGCCAAATTATTTTGATATGTTTTTTAATGTAATTAATAAACCATTTTTGTTTTTATTTTCATTTTGTGGTAACTATATTGACCATATAGTAGGAATATATAAGAGGACATTGTAAAAGTTAAATAAGGTAACAAAGGGTTAAATAAAGAAAAATAAGGATTAAAAAATATCCAAAACATCTCCAATTATTATTATATGATTTTATTTAGACTTATGTGAACCTTGTTTTTGAATTTAACAAGTTTTTCTTCTTTTTAAATCGAAAATAAATATATAATAAAATAATATTTTCAAGCATTCCTAAAGAGCCCCTCTTCCACCTTATAAAAGGCCATCACCACTAAACCATTAAAAAAATATCTCAATCCCATTTTCTCGTCCAAAATCATGCAAAATAATCTCCCAAGATCCTTCTATTATACCTAGATTCCTTACATTAGTCATAAGTCACTTCAATAATTATTTTTGGTTTAAACCAAAGGGGGTTACCTGATTTAAAGGAAACATCTTCCCTCATATTCTCATCTTTTATTTTAATTCATCACTCCCTTTGATCTTTTTATTATTCATATACATAACAATCACTATATCCATAATATACTAGGTTGTTTTTATGATAATTATTCTAACTACACTTACACGCACCTCCATCCAATGGGTATAACACATAATGTTTCTTGTGGATGGAGAACTACTCCCTTACGAAACGAGGATTGTTAAATCTTCTCCTACCACCTCTTATTGTGGACATTATGAAAGAACTATAATTATATAAGATATTTATTTTATTTATTTTATCAATATTATTTTTTAATTCTTTATTATATCATTCCTTCATTATTTTCATGTTGTATATATATGATAATTTCATTTGAGGAAGTGCAAACTACCGCCCCCTCAGTGTGATATGACTCGTTCAGACCATAAATGGAACATATAAAATATGGTGTTAATGAAATTATATAAAATATATAAAACATTATATAATACTAGAATAATAATATACCTATGTATCATTTGGTTTTCATTCATTTTAAAATGAAAAAAATGAAATGGATGTAGCATTCATGCGTACGTACGGCTTACCATCTCCATGAACGGTGCATTTCATTTTGATATATCCAAATGATATGGAATATTATAAATACATATATACTGGATATATATTATATATATGATACATATATCATGAATATCATTCATGATATAATTTAATTTTGACCACGTGGACAATTACAATTATAAGAAGTTCATTTTTGACTCATTTTTCGAACATTGACAAAATGTCCGATATAAACTAAAATAATTAAATAATTCTTATAGAAAAGTAATAAGTTATTTAAAAGGAATAATAAATTTGAAAAATTTTCTTAAGAAAGTAGAAATGAAATTAAGTTTTTTTTAGGAAATTAAATAATGAACAGGTCATGTTGGACAAGAGGTAAGAGAACTTCTTAACCCAATTTCCATTCATTGGATTGAACTTATCTTTCTTTTATATGTAGTTCTTTGATTATGTGAGAAATTAATTTGCATATCTAATCATGTATTTATACTTGCATTGATTTTTCATATATTGAATTAAAAAAATCAATCTATTTAATTTTTAAAATGATCTTTTTAAGGGACTTCGTCTCAATCTCCTTTATTTAAAGAATGTTTTGATAATATACACCTCCTTTTTTAATATACTATATAATAAACCCCATTGAATTTTAATTTATTTCAAAGGGAATCATTTTTCTACAAAATGTTTTATTAAAAAAAATTAATGTTTTTAACGTTGGTGGAGACAATGACCTCTCTATTTCCATTATAGTTTTTTGGCTTCTTCTATAAGAATTAATGTTTTTTAAAGGAAAAGAAATACCTTATTCTTTTTTTGGGTGTTTTGGTATTCAAAATACTTTTTGAAATATATTTATTTTTTCAATATCGTAAAATGATTTCTTATGACTGAAAATAAAATGTTATTAGTAAAATGTAATATTTTATGTTATATGACTTTATAATGGTAAATAAACATTTTATGGTTGGTTACATGATGAACAAAATGACTGGTGGTGCCATGATAAACTAGGACTAGTGGTTATGTTATAACCTCCAATGCATTGGGTATAGAAGTTGGCCGTATGGATATTCCATTTAGTGATATGTGTGGAAGTTTACCGTATGGTTCTTCAATTTATGTATGTTTATGTTCCAAGTTAACTATATATGTTATGTGTTCTTTCTATGGGTTTTATGGTAATATTTTGGTCAAAAAAGGGAATGCAATGAGATTTTATTCGGTGAGGAGTATTTAATACTTCATAAAGGTGAAACGTACTTCTTATGATTGAGTATTCATGGTTTCCTTGTAGTTTTGAAAAACTAACTGTTTTCCTACTTTTTGTATCCCTTACTAAGAATTTTGTGCTCATCCAATGTTTTTTGAAATGTATTTCATAGGACATAAAGATGAATAGGGTAAAGGATGGGATCAAGGAAAATTCATGCTATCTAAAATAAGAAACTATATATGACTCATTTTTTTCAAGAGTTTTTATTTATAGATAAAAAGTGATACAGATTATATGTGTCTACATGTAACATTTCAAATTGATTGGTATATGTTATGACATAATTATCTAAAGCTCTAAACCTAAATATATCTTCAATGTGAATTGATAAATTAATATATGATTATGGAATGTTTATGGTTAGGGTCCTTATAGTTGGTATTAGAGGCTAGCTTAGACAACTTTAGGTGTTAGGATATTGTAAAATTAATATCCATAAATTTATTTATCGTAATATTGAAATGATATAGCATTTAAAGATTACCATGTTTCATCTCCTATGATATTTATGTGTTCAGAATGGTTTTCTAGAGAAGAAATAGGGTAGTAATGTTGGGAAGGACTACAGAGGAGAATAACCATCCCAATCAGCATCCTGATATGGTTGGAATTGGAACTGAAAAGTTTTTTGTTTTAATGAAATATAGGACTCCGGCTATAAATGGTGGTGGTATACACACATGAGACAAAAACAAATCAGCCCCAGAGAAACATGTATGTACTAGAGAATTTCATGTGGAAACATCCCCCATCAATTAGGGGATCGTCTTACCCTGTTCAAGATGAAGGGATGATCAATGCGTAGGAAATGATTTTCGATGTCATGGGTTGTATCAACAATCAAAAGGATAGTATTTTGGTTTATAGTGTTGACCATGAATCCGATCAATGGTGTTCTATGGTGAAAAATATCAGAGATGGTGAAGAGATTGATGCTCTTGGTTGGGAAAAATTAAAAGGCATGTTTCTTAAATGATATTTTCTTAAGGTGGTTCGACTTAGGAAAGAAAAAAGTCTTGGAATTGAGGAAGGAGGATGACTCAATGGTTTCATATGATGAAAATTTCACTTGACTAGAAAGGAACGAATCTTCGATATCGAAGAGCATTAGCCTCTCATGAATTTAAAAGTAATTAGAAACCTCTATGATGTGCCAAGAATATATAAATGGATTTTTCTGATGAACAGGTGTTCCAGGAGGGAAAAAAAGAGGTCCAGTTGAATAGAAAAAGAAAAGAATTCCTCAAAAAGCCTAGAGGTAATAAAATTAAATATCCATATTGTGATAAGTGTGGTAAAAACATCCTGGAGAATGTTCATCAATGTATAAAAAGTGCTTCCAGTGTGGTAAGTCTGGTCATATTGCTCATAACTAGAAGGAATATGATCAATAAGGAAATTAAAATCCATAGGTGAGATTTTTTAAGTGCAATGAAATGGTTCATTATAAAAATGAGTGTCCAATGAAGAACTCAAATGAGTGAAAGCAGCCTGAATATAAGCATAATGGGGTGGTAAAATACTTTGTAACTACTTCAGTAGATGTTGGGCCATCGAATGAAGTAGTATCAAGCACACTGTTTGTTTATTCAGATTATGCCTATGTGTTACTTGATTTAGGGCCTACACATTCTTTCATTTCTGAAACAATTTCTAATAAATTGGGAATTCCATCTCAAGATATGAATCCTAAATGTATGGTAAAAAAATCAAGAGGAAATGTTGAGATAGAAATGAAATTATAAAAACAATCCTGTCATTTAGTGAAAAAATAATCTTGCTTCAAACTTTATGGATTTGTCTCTAGTAGAGTTTCATGTTATTTTGGGCATAGATTGGCTTTCTGTTAATCATGCTAAGATTAAATCCGGATCAAAAGTGATTTATTTTTAGAAATAAATTCATTTTGTTAAGAATAATTAATGTTTACTTATGATAACATATCAGGAAGCACAAAAACTAGTGGAATATGGAAATGAATGTTACCTTGAACATATTATTGAAAATAAAGGAACTATTCAGATTAACGATGTGCTAGTAGTAAATGAGTGCCTTAATGTTTTCCTAATGTGTTTTATGGTATAATACCTAAACAAGAAGTTGAATTTATTGTTGATTTAGTTCTTGATGGTAAGAAAATTTCAAAACCCCCATATCGAATGTCTCAAGATGAACATTTAGAGTAAAATAAGTAGTTGCATGAGTTATTAGATAAATGTTTTATTCGACCTAGAACATCACCATGGGGTTCTCTTGTCTTATTTGTTAAAAATAAATATAGTTCAATGAGAATTTTCATTTATTATAGATCATTGAATAAAATAACTATTAAAAACATGAATCCTTTTCCTCATATCAATGATTTGTTTGATCAGCTCCTGGGAGATCCGTAATTTTCAAAGATTGACTAGGGGTCAGGGTACCATCAGTTGAATGTAAAGGATTCATACATTCTGAGGACCATTTTTTATACTAGATATGACCATTATAAATTTTTATTTATCCCATTTGGGTTAAAAATGCACCTAGTGTATTCATGGATCATATGAATAGAATTTTTCGTGAGTTCATGGATATGTTTTCTATTGTATTTATTTATAATATTTTAGTTTATTCTAAAAGTAACGTGAATGATGAATGTAATTTAATGTTTCTCTTGAAAACCTTAAAAAATATAATTTATGGGAAATTCAAAAGGTGTTATTTTTGTTACAAAAAATTTCATTATTTTCTCAAATTGTTTCTTAAAAAATGGAATAAATGTTGATCCTCCTAAAACAAAAGTTGTTGAAGAATCTCTAAGTCCTAGAAATATCATAGAGATTCATAGTTTTCATGGTTTTGTAGGTTTTTACTGGAGGATTGTTGAAACTTTTTCATAGTTTTCTTTCCCAAGAAATATGTTAACTTAAAAAGGTGTTATGTTCATTTTGACAAAATAATGTGATGATTTTTTTCCGGAATTTAAAAGACGAATGGTGATTGCTTCAGTTTTGGAACTTCCTTCTAGAGATAGTGAATTTTTATCTATAGTGATTCTTTGATGATAGTTTTTAGTAGTTTCCTGATGCAGAATGATTATGTAATTGATTATGCTTCATGTCAGTTGGAACCACATGTGTTAAATTACCCTACACATGATTTGGAATTAGTTTCTATTGTTTTTTATTTAAAAATTTCGAGGCAAAATTTGTATGGTGTAAAGTGTAAAATATATACTGATCACAATAGTTTGAATTATATATTCACTCCAAAGGAATTAAAGATGAGGCAGAGGAGATGGTTATAATTAACCATTGATTATGATTTCACAATCCATTACTATCCAGGAAATGAAAAATAAAGTTGATGATTCTTTGAGTCGAATGAGTAATGCCTTGTTAACCATGATACATTTGGATCAAGATCCTTTGGTTTTTGATTTGATTAATTTTGGATTGGATGTTGTTGGTGTAAGAAATATCTCTATTTTGTTTCAGGTTTCTTTACAATCGTCTCTAGCAGATAGAATAAATAAAACATAGAAATATGATTGAAAGTTGTATAAAACGGAAGAATTGTTTCCGAAGGGTATGTTACCGGAGTTTAATTTTGATAGAGATCATTTTTGAGATTTGTAAATAGATTATGTGTGAATTTTGATTCATAATTGAAGAATGAGTTCTAATATGAAGTTCATTATTCTCCATTTTTAGTTCATCTATGTAGTACTATGATGTACATAGATCTTTAGAAGTATTGCTGGTGGGCTGGAATGAAAATAGATTTTTTTGACTTTGATCTGAAGTGTTCGAATTGTCAATAGGTTAAAGAATACTAAAAATTACTGAAAGTAATGATTCAGCCTTTACCCATTCGAGAGTGAAAATGGGAATATAATCCCATGGACTTCATTATGGGGTGACAAATGAAATTTCAAGATAATAATGCAATCTGGGTTATTATTGATCAATTGACAAAAAATTATCATTTTCTTTTTATTCGAGATACATTTTCTCTAGATCAAATTTCTCGCATGTATGTTAATGAGATATTCAGGTTATATGGAGTTCCCCTATCCATTGTATCTGATCATAATCTCAAGTTTTCTTATAACTTTTGTAAATGACTTTAGAAGTCGTTGGGTACTAAATTAAATTTTAGTACAACTTTTAATCCATAATCAGATGGATATTAAGAACGAACAATTCAAACTTTGGAAGATATGACACATGCTTCTTCAATGTATTACAAGGGAATTTGAGACCAACACCTTTTTTTGGTTGAATTTTTTTATAGTAAATGTTTTTATTCTGGTATACAGATGTCTCCAAATGGGGTATTATGTGGAAAGTGGTTTCAAAACCTATGTGGGGCCAGTAATTTCTCTATGGTGGACATTTAGTCAGGATATCACTAATTAATGGTAACGAAGGAATATATAACGATCAACTACTTTTTAATTATATATATACACTATGAGATCATATTTATACCTATATATCTCACTAATTATCTATAAATATTCATGAAATTAATGAATATTGTATTTAGAGATTTCCTCGACAAATATGTGGTAGTATTTATTTATGATATTAGGATATACTCCAAGATAAAGGGTAAACATTAAGAGCATGTGTATATTGTGCTAAAAAAATAGTGAAGGGATAAATTCTATGAAAATTATAGAGAATGAGAGTTCTGGATGGAGGAAATATCATTTTTTGGGGCATTTAATAACCAAAATAGGGATCTCTATGGGACATTCCAAGACAATGGAAACCGAAGAGTGGACCAATCCAACATTAGTAATAGAGATTTGTAGTTTCACTGGCCTAGCTGGGTATTGTCGGATAATTGTGAAGAACCTCTCACTATTTATGAACACACTAAACAAGATGTCTTGAATGGTAGAAAATTTCTCTAGGACCAGTGAATGTGAGTACTACATTAAAGAGTTGAAAAAGAGGCTTATCACTACACCAGTGCTTATACTACAAACAAGTGGGGAACTCTTTTTGGTGTAATGTGATGCTTCAAAGAATGGATTAGGTTGTGTACTTATAAAACCAGAGAAAGTGATAGCCAACTCCCCAAGGAAGTTGAAAATTCATGACCTAAACTATCCTATGTATGATCTGGAGTTGGCAGTTGTGATCTTCACATTGAAAATATATTAGAATTATCTCTATGGGTAGATGTGTGAGATATATAGAAATCATAAAATCCTAAAATATATATTGACACAAAAGGATATTAATATGATCTAGTGAATATGGTTCGATATCATTAAAGAACACAACTTCTCATTCCACTAACATCTTGGTAATGAACATAAGGCAATATATACTCTGAGTAGAAGGGGTCCTGCATCCTTATCAATAATGAAAATTTAAAATGATCCAAAATTATTTGAATTTCAATGGATGGACATGGAAATCATAAACTAAGGGACATTATCAATCCTTTATCAAATGATTTGTCAAGCATCCCTTATAGAGAAAATAAATGATGCTCAATGAAATGATGTAGAAATTTAGAAAAGTGTAGAATCTTTAAAAAAATTGAATTCCACAATGTTGAATATCAAGGATGATATAGTTTTAATATTTGGGTCAAAATTGTGTGCATTATTAAATATTAATATTAAGAAATAGATTCTAAATGACGCACATAGCTCAACTATATTTATTCACCTAGGGAGGAAATTTTCTTATCGAGGCCTCTTAATGAACTATTGGTGGGAAAATATGAATAAGGAGACCAATAATTATACATCAATGTTCATGATATATTAATAAGTTAAGGATGAAAGGAAAAATTACAAGGGGATCATGAAACCGTTTTCTCATACAAACATTGAAATGGGAAAAAAATCACCATGGACATTTTCATCGGACATACAAAGACATATAGAGGAAACAATGCTCTATGGGTTGTTATAGATCATCTAAAAATATAACTCACTTTATAAAAATTCAATAGGACGTCTCCCTAGATCCACTAGAATAGATATAAATCAATGAATTTGTATAGATTTATGGAGTACTGCTATCAATTATATCTGATCATGATTTAATATTCACCGTTATGTTCTAAGAAAGTATCCAATGTTCTCAGAACACTGATATGAACTTTAGTATGTCCAATTATCCTCAAATTGATGGACAATCTGAGTGAACTATACAGATAATAGAATACATGTTGAGAACGTGTTCTATAGACATCAAAGGAGGATGAGACCAACATCTTCCTCTTCTTGAGTTCTCTTTCCAATATTATTTTCACTCCATCATCAAAATGGCTCCATATGAATCCATATATGGGAAAATATTCATAACATTAGTATGTTTGGATGAATTATGTGAACATAAGCTACTAGGACATAAAATGGTCAATGAAAAGGTAGAGAAGGTGAAAACCATTCAATGGCACATCAAGGTGTCCCAAAGTCGAAATAAGATCTATGCATAAAATTGTCGATGAGACCTAGAGTTTGAGTTCAGATATGTGGTATTCCTCATCATATCTCTATAAGATAGGATTATGATATTTTATAGGAAAGGAAATATGAGTCCCAGGTATATGGCCCTTTCAAGATTCTTTTATCATGTCGAAGCGGTGGCTTATTAGCTAGCAATTCCACCTACCATGTATCAAGTACATGATGTATTACCCATGTCCTTCTTAATTAAGTACCTAACAGATCATTCACATGTACTATATTCGGAAGTGGTATAGTTGGAAAATGAGCTATCATAGGTAGATTAGCCAGTAAATATCTTGGACTTTAGAGATAATGTTGAACGCATCAAGAAAACCCATTTGGTCAAAGTACTATAGTGGAACCATAAGTACACAGAAGAAGCATGGGAACCCTAGGTTTTGATGGAGGATATGTATTGCAACTTGTTTTCACAATAGTATGTAAAACTGAATTTCAAGGGAGAAATTTTATAAGAGAGAAATAAAGTTACAACCCCAAATTGTATCTATGTAAATCCCTTTATTATAATTATTTCATATAGTATAATCATAAAAAATAATATTATGAAAAAATAAAAAAAATATAAAATAAATAAGAGATATTTCAGGAAGTAGAGGAACCTATATCGAAGAAATAGTACCATGACCTTTGGAATAGTAATATGACCCCTATAAATAATAAATTGGCCAACAAAATAATAACCTGACATATGAATGTATAATTAATATTTGGAATTATTATAAATAAAAATATGATATATATATATATCTTGGAATATGTCAATAACTATTTTATAAATTATGAATGAAGATTTGTAATTTTTTGTAATTTTTAAACGATCAATTACAATTTTAAATGTAATATAATTATTTAAAATATTATGTATTTTCATAAAATAGATTCATAAAATAATTTTTTGTTATTATGATTATATGATAATATCATGATACCTTAATTGATTTTTTAATGTGTTTTTAAAATCAGTTTTAATATTAAAATTGGTATTTTTCATGTAAATAATCAATTTAAAAAAATCATATTTATAAAAATATATTCATAAAATGGACTCTATTTTGAATTATACATGTTGAAATATGTTGAAGGTATATTTTTAGATTTTTCTAAAATATTTTAACTTTCGTGGATAGTTAAATACAATAATATATAGTATAAGTAAATAAATGAATTTTGAGACATGATTGAGTAATTGATGAATTATGTTACTTTGGTTTGAAATAAAATGAAACAATTACTATATTTAGTCACTATAATCCCCAGTACTTATTGTATTGAGAAAAATAATAAACTAATGGATAAAATAATGAGAAAACACACCTATCCTCCCTATAAAGACAACCCCTCACCACCCTCTTCTCCTCACACATATCATGCTTTGATACATGGATATATTTTTCTCAAATATCATCCAATAACCTTCCCCGCATCTAAGAGCCTTTGGTATCAACAATAGTCTAAAATAAATCCCCATTAAGAGGTTCTCAAGAATAATGATTCAAGAGCTAAAATCCTAATTATGTTCTTTTAATTTCATTTTTAGTTCATTTCGATTATTATTCTCTCCCCACCAACCCTTATCTGAATGGTATGATATAATAACATGTCTTTTAGGAATAGTGTCCTCACTTCCCCAAGCCTGGCTTTCATAGGCCTGGGGCTAGTTACTATCACCAAAAATTCATATCCCAAAAGGGAAGTCATTACCTTTCGACTTTTACACAAACATGCATCCCATAAAATAGAAAGTAAGTTGAAAATGGAACCAACCACAATTGAAAGTACTAAAGAAATAAAACTGGGCCGAAATACAAGCCTAGCTGAAAGGAGAGTACAAAAAAAGAAGTACAAGCTCTGGAGGTCATCTGCCAAGGATACTACCTGAATGGTGGGTACAACTGACTGTCAGATGTCACTACAACACACCACATCTATCGATCCACCTCCGAGCACCGTCTAACCCTAGCTCCCCAAAGTACCAGTAAATGTTTTATTTCATCTACAAAATAGATAGAAGGTGTGGCTAAAGCTCATGCATGGGTGATTATAACAATACTCAGTAGGGACCCTGAGACCAACTCGAGTCTCATAGAAATCCACAAAGGAAAATATCACGAAGTAATATCTCAAAGTAAATGACAAATAAAAAGACCCAACTCCCGCCAATAATAACATAATATAGCCAAAAAATTAATTCAATCATATAAAATAGAACAACATGTACTGTCATGGTACTTAGGGATACATAGAAGCTAAGTCACACTACTTTGTAGTCGATCAATGAAGGGTCGCTCGGTAGTCTATCCCTGAAGGGTCACTCTGTAACCGATCCACGAAGGGTCATTGGGTTAATGATCCACAAAGGTTCACTAGGTAGCCAATCGAAGAAGGTTCAATATCTCTCCTGATCCACACAGGGTCTCCATCCTTGCTAAATAATGAAGGTATGCTCGTCTATTAAACAACTAAGGTACACTCATCCACTGATCCACTAAGGTTATTTCACCATCTCATGTTTGTCACTACCAACCATAGGATTCTCGTTCTCAAGCACGCTTGATTCCAGAAGATATTATCCTCATTCCATTGCTGGTATCTCGATCGCCATGAAGTCTTACTATGAGTAACACCCAAAGGATTTTCTCGTTGCAGGGGTTCCAACTCAACTGATGGGGCGTCAATCGAACACCCGGTCTGAATGATATTGCCCATTTTGTAAAAAGGGCCAGGTTGGATTTCGGAAAAATCTGACTTGGTCGTATGGAAAACTCTTCCAAAACACATGTAGAGTATCTCAGATGGAAATTATCGTCACAAGGGTCCCAATTCTACAGATGGTGCATCAATCGGACACACTCTCTGAAAGACATGACACCCTATGTAAACAGGGGTCGATCACATTTTGGCCTGGTCATACTTAGTCAGACTGACTAGATAATTCCAAAAGTACCACCAAATCTCAAGGATACCAATGATACAGGCAGTGCGTCAATCAGATGCCCGGTTTGATAGATATAGTCATTTTTTAAAAAGGGACTGGCTACATCTGCACCCGGTCTGACTGGTTCGAACTGACCCAACCAAACCAAATCGGAGTCCTACATGACCTGACCTATCTTTCTGGACCATTGGTCCTCACTGGACATGGCCCAGGTTGCCATGTGTCCAGTCTTACTTCTCTAGTGTGGTTGGAGATGGACAACCACTGTCCTCCGCACACAACACCCGGGTGGCACCACTTCCTGCCTATGATCGCCGCCAGAGGATTCTTTGGTCGGTCGCTGGTACCTTCACACTAGTTGTGCCGCATCATCGACTTGTTCCCCAATCAATTGGGTTATCTCTGTTGGTCCAATATTTGATATGCCTATACCCTCAACCTTTTAGGGTCAACATCATCACTGTAATGACCTTAGGACAAAATTTCCGTCATCCTGGGGTTTCAGTCATAATGGACACAAGAACGCCCAATTACAGAGAGATCTGGGCCTCATTCGTATAGGCCTGATCACTCCACATTAGAATTTAGAAAATAAATCAATGGAAATTTAGAATTTTAACACATATTTCAAATCATGAAAACACCCTAAAATCTTCAATTCCCAACCCACATGAACAACTTAGTTGCGATTCAACCTTTTCGTGGGTTGATCTGCATTCTAAATTTGGATAGAAAAATGGGGGGAAATGAAAACCCCATAGTAACCCCTACCATGATTTTAGACCTGTCAGTGATGAAGGAGGGTGTTCCAAGTCATCTTTGATCCATGATCAACTGACATTCTTTACCGTTCGTCATTCCATGATCCACTGGCATTCGCAGCTACTCATCAATCCCCATGGTATACGTGTTGCAAGTCACCACACAAATACATTAATGAAACTCATTAATGAGTCTATTTCGCCCAGTCGCTGCACTACATCCATGGCCAGCCGTTGTGTCACATCAAAAACATTTCAATAAAATAAACATAAAAATAATTTATGTTTAATTAAAAATTTATTTAAAAAGTCAAAATTTAATTTTTTTTCAGTCGACCTGCACCGGTTGATGTAAGGTTCTTCCTAGGAAAATCCTTCCAGTTTGAAATCAATAGTTCCCATAGAGTTTCTATCCAAGCACCAGTTCAAAATGTAGAAAAACTATTTCACAATATTATAGACCATAGTTTAAGTAATGTTTAAAAATACATTCTAGCCTCTCCGGACCTAGGAATCACATGTCGTCTTAGAGCCTGGTTCCAAAATAATTCCATTCAAATGAAAAAAAAAATTATGTGGAATTTTGTGGGGTATTACATTCTCCCTATCTTAAGCCTTTATCTCCTTGAAATCGAAACAGTTATAATCAAAAAATAAAACGGTACAGAGCATGAATTTGAGCCTCTCACTAACATATTCTATCATAGAGTCTCAAAAAAACCAACGAACATGCACCAGAGGAATTGAATACCCATGAATGATACTCTCCTAAAAATCCTATATTTTTACTGGTTACTCTACAAAATTCTATTTACCGCCAATCTCCAGTTCCCCATTGAGGGGAGACCCATAAGAATATATGGTCACCCTTCTATAACTCCAATGGTTTTTTTGCCTATATACATAGTACTTATGTCATCTCCGTGTTGTCTTCAATTTCACTTGGATGACCTGGACCATCTTAGGGGTAGCATGTACCATCTCTAGAACCACGAGTGATGACTCCCCTCGGTCTGTCCAGTATAAAGGTGATTGGCACTGTCATCCATTTATTGCCTCGAATGGTTCCATGCTAATGTAATAGTGGTATATATTTTGTACACAAACTCCACATATGGAACGTGGTCCTCCCAAATGTGAAAAAAATCCAAGACACATTCACGAATCATGTCCTCCAAGGTCTGAATGGCCCCCTTAGTTTGAACATCTGTCTATGGGTGAAAAGTTGTGCTTAATGCAGTAGAGTACCAAAAGCCTCCTACAATCCCTTCCACAGTCAGGACACAAAGAATCCATCATGATCTGAGAATATTGAAGATGGTACTCCATGGATTCTAATGATCTCATATATGTAGAGGCATCTCAAGTCCTCTACTGAACCCTGGTCCAAAAAGGTTTGGAAATGGGTCAACACGGTGAGTCAGTCGATGATCAACCAGATGGTATCATGCCTCTAAGATGTACGTGGTAATCCCATTACAAAGTACATCGATACCCCACCCCAAATAAACTTGGGAACCTCAAAGGGTTGTGTCAATCATTTTTGAACCTAGTTCATGGCCTTCACTTACTAAGTGGTGAGGAATCTCGTGACAAAATCTCCCACCACCTTCTTCATCCCTAACCATCAGTACTGACGTCGGAGATCCAGGTACATCTTTCCCACACATGGATTTACCACCAAAGGGTATGTATGGAACTCCCACAACACCTCATCCCACTACATCACTGGTACAATGGATACCTCTCTGTTAGGGATGATTTTCTCCTCACCTTTCAAATATTCATTAAGACCATGCCCTGAGGATATCTGGGAACATGTAGTCTCGCAACGGGACAATCTAAGTTTCACCTCCCTGACTTGCTATAAAATTAGTGTGGCAATTACCATCGACTTAAGAGAAGATGTCTTCTCCCTATCAATGAAGGAAATTTGAAGCAAGGACAATAGCTTTGAGGCCTCATTCAGTAAACGTGAACTCGATACCTTACTGAGAGCATCTTCAACTATGTTCCCCTTCCCAAGAGTATAGTCTATATCAATATCATAGCCTTTGAGAAACTCATGTCATCGTCATTGTCTCAGAACCATATCCTTCTGAGAAATGATATACATTATACTATTGTTTCCCTATTTTATTATGAAACATTCACCCATCAGGTAGTGTCGCCACATCTTCAGTGAGAAGACTACCTTTGTCAGCTCAAGTTCAGGAGTCACGTCACTCTGCTCATGCGGTCTCAGATGCTATGAGCTGTAAGAAATCACTAATTTTTTGCTACATTAGGACACAACTAGGCCTAATTACTAATTCATCACAGAACACCACATTGTCATTGCCATCCTCTTGAATCCCCAAGATATGAGCACTCATCAAGCACCACCTCCTTTGGTAAAATCTCTAATGGAATCATTCATTCTAATTTAAGGGTTTTCCATTCTTTATTAAAGCATTCAAGGGTGTTTATACTTTCGAAAAGTTGGGTACAAACCTTTAATAGTTCCGAGATAGCCCAAGGGAACTCCGCACCTCAGAAATAATCTTGGGTGGATCCCAAGAAAGCACTATCTCATTCTTCTTTGGATCTAATACAACTCCAGCCACCGAGATGACATGTCCATGAAAACTGAACATTCGTATATAGAATTCAATCTTCAAGATATTCTCATAATGATTGTGCTCTAAGATTGTGTCTAGAACCATCCTCAGGTGCATCGTGTGCTCCTCTTCGGACATAGAATACAGTAAGAAGTCATCAAAAAAGACCACTAAAAACTGTTCTATGTACTACTAGAAGATCCTAATCAATATTCCCGTACCCACTCCTAGGGTGTTCGCTATGCTAAAAAAACATTACTAATATGTCCTCATGTTCATCCACCACTTCATGAAAATGTTGACATATCTCATCAACCACATTGAGGGTCATGCTAGCCAACTTAAGAGTGATCGGATGCACCCTCCTATGTATGAGTCCATCCCATGCTGCTCCGTTTTCCTTCTCACTGACAAAGGAAAATGGTTCTCATATCTACGGATACACTGCACTATACTCCTAAAACCATCAATTTGAGCATGAATCAAGGTAGTCGATACCCAAAATGACGTTGTAAGGCCTCCACACCACTACTAGGATATCCTAGCCAAATCTCTCACCTTCTAGATTAAGCATACATTATGGAACCAGTGTCTGATCATTGAACCACCTCTTTTTGGATTATCTAATTATAAGGATCAAGGAAGTGGCACGATTAAAATCTCTGAGCTCCAAACATGGTATATGGAATGGACAGAGTTATTGGAACCTATGTCTATAAGAAATAAAGATAAGTTGGAGTAGACATTGATTTTACCTATAATAATCTATAGAGCTCCATGATTGTAGGCCTCCATCTTCTAATGTTGTCCCGCCCCTGTCCACCTCCTCCCAGTGCTCATCGTGGACCGCATGGGGGTGGTGGTAGAAGTACCTCGTACCTCCTCCCAATATATACCTCTCTTCCTACTCCCCAACCATGTCTGCCTCTCTGTGGACCATCATGTTTGATCCTCTACATTAGGGTTCCCTTGACCGTCTGTTGGTTGTCTGTATGGCGGGTTGGACAGTCTCGAGTTATGTGACCTTGCCCACCACACGAGTAGAACAACATCCCCTCTGCTAGTTTCCACTTCCAGTTGGGAATCACAATGTTGATCTAGTACCACATGGTTTTCCTCTAGATTCCCAATCCCCACAATATCCATGTTGTGCCTTCTAGAAGGATAGTGGCTAGAATTGTCATCTGGTATGAAGGTGTCCTCACTATGAGGCCCCTCACTGAGGCCTCGTCACTCAGGGGGCTACCATCTCGTATGTAACTTGGAACCCTAGCTGGAAGCCATTGTGGGGCCATCCTGAAAAGAAACAGGTGCTCCATGGTCCAACAGTATACCTGGTGAGCTGACACAAAGTAATCACAAAGAAAACTTTTCAAAGGAAACACACACGCAATTAGTTTTTTCGTGCACTGAGTCAAAAATAAGAGGTTCGGATCCTGGTGTATGGATTCGTCGGCCACCACACCAACACTGGACTCCCTGGACTGAAAACCACACTTAATACTCTTAACACTATTGCTTCACAGAAAAGAATGATCAGAGTCCTGAGTTCTATGGTAGAACTGAACCCTCTGATACCAATTTTTCACGACCCATCCTTGGGGCCCATGCCGTGACTAACCAAATCCCGCCTTCCATAGGCCATGGGTTGGCGACTTCGACAAAAGGTGTAAATCCATAAGCTGGAAAGGCATTGCCTTTATTAAAGTAAACAAGCACAACAAATTAGGAAACACGACGTAAACACTAAGTGAATATTGTATACAGAAATTAGTGATGAAAGTACAGGGGATGGAAATACAAGCCCAACAGTAAAGTATAGGTACAGAGGAAAACAAGTACAACTGAAAAGGGACAACAGCTAAAAAGGGATTCTCCTGGAATATCTGCCGATTATACTACCTGAAGGGTAGGTACAGATGTCCACCTCAGCACTCCACGTCTATCAGTCTACTCCGTGTGTCGTCTCGCCATGTGTTCTACCTCTGGGTACTGCCCGGTCCTGGCTTTCTCTTTGCCTCCTTCAACATTGTCCGTCGTCTGCATCCCACACAATGAGGTGCAAGAATATCATGTGCAGGGGAGAGTATAACGATACTCATTAGAGACCCCGAGACCCCCGATGGTCTCCCAGAATCTACAAAGGATAAACCAAAAAAGGAAAGATACAATCATGAAGTATTAAAAAAACCTACTTAAGATTATTCCCATACATATACGAACGTTATCATCCACATTTCAAATCCAACTCTCGAGCTCAAGCACAACCGAGTCCACACAGAAATGTAAAGTCAATCACATCGATGATAATGATTGAAAGTCAAGACTCAACTCACACAGGTATACATCTCTTGTATAGTGATGGATATGATCTTATGTAACTACAAAATATTTATCTTTTTCAAACAGTAGAATATATGATGGTAAAAGTGCATTTTCTGTTGGTAAACCATTTTACAAACATATATGTCATTGTCACTAAACTGTTTGTAAAAACACTGTCGCTAAATGTTTTTTTGATAGATATAATAGTTCTGTTGCAATTATAATAATACCAATAGATAATATATATTTTGGTTAATGTATTTAGCAACATGGTCTGGTGAAAACATTTTCTGTTGGTAATAATATTACAGACATATAAAATTTATTTACAAATTACAATTGAATAAAAATTAAAAAACATTATTACCAGTAAAATTTCACATTATATTTATTATCATATATAATACATATGTTGTAATTATTAAACTGAAGACAATTTTAACACAAGTTCAAACATAAAAAAAATATTAATAATGATATTCATCACAAATCAAATCAATAGAAAAACTCTGGACACCCCCACCCCAAAGACCCAACCCTAGCCCTAGCTCTAGAAACCAGCTCCGACAAGTCATCTCTAGCACCAACAGCTCCAGCCCATCATCACTAGTGAGGTAGCTCCAAAAAATAATTTTGCAATAGATAAAAACACAAAAACCTATGATCTATCTATGACACCACCCCCCAAGGGTATGTCGTCTCTTGACTACAATCATCCATCACCCATCACGATACATGAATTGTTACTCAAACCAAAGATCTTTCTTCACCCCTAATATAGGTCTCTAGAAGAAACAAACTATTCCATCTCCAGTACTAGTGAGGAACCTGAAGTCACTGCTATGCCGGTCTTCAGCTCCATGATCTACACCACACACAACCAGAGAGCATATCCAAAAATCATTATAAAATATCTTCATAAATTGAAACCAAAATAGAAAGAAATTAAAGTGTAATAGGAAGGGAAAAAACAAAGAAATCATGTATACTAATTGTCTTCATTGTTCTTATTCTTTTAATTTCCTTAAAATAGTGTGATCTTCCTTCTTGGAAATTAGGTTAAAATGAAAGAAATTGAATAAGGTGAAGGGAAAAATAGTCCAGCAAAGAACTACTGAATGGTTGTCTACCTTCTAGTAGCCATTAAATGTGATGATGTTGTTACCACATTATATGTGAACTCAGCGCCCTTTACTTCTCCTATGATGTAACTTTTGAAGCCAAAGCATCAACCATGAATTTTCCAAAGTAAATAAAACCCATAAATTATTATTCTATGTTTAGAATAAGAAATCCTTTTAAATTTTAATGGAAAAAACAAAAAAAGAAATAATTTTCAATAGTTTACTTGGTATGAATGGAAAATGTCTGATGAAATATGTTAAAAAAGATGCATATTCAAGGAAATAATACATAAATTCATAGATAAGGGAAAAATAAAATGATGAAAATATCACTGTAATGAAGGCTCAGCATATTCAAGTTAAATTTATACCAAACACAACCTTAATGAAAGGGTCACTATAGTTATGGACGAATCATTATTTATGATTCAAGACAATTTGATATAAAAAAGAAAATTCAAGAACCAAAAAACCTAATTCACACAAAAATATTGTAAAAAACTAAAGTCCAATTCATGAATTTGGGTACTTTCAGTTCTTAAGATGAGAAGGAAAAGAGAGTACCCCCACATGCACCAAAGTCGCACCATACTGGAATTTGAAAGGTAGGTGGCACAGTTATTAAGGGACCCAATCATAAACACCATTATGGTAGAAATACAAATTAAAAGAACCAATTGAAGTTAAGTATATAAAAATGGAACCGCATTCAAAACCTAACACTTGTAGTTGAAAAAGGTTTAATTTGACAACCCTTACTCAAAACTATTTAACACATAACTTATGATGGAATACATTTACCTGCAGTTTTAGTAACCATAGAGTTATCTTTCTTATCTCGTTTGAGAGAATAATGAGTTCCTCTTCCATCATTATATCAATTTTCATCCTAATATAAAATAAAAAAAGTGAGAAAAGGGTGACAAGTCATGCTAAACCAATAAAATGAAAGCAGAATGAACCATAACTGAAAACAACCAATCAAAAGAGACACAAAAAAACTACGAAAGCAGAATAAACCATAGCAAAAAACAAACCAATCAAAAGAAACACAACAAAACAATGTGTTCTTTATTTTTAGTGATACAAGGATGGTTCAAATCTTATATAGATTAATCAACTACCCAATGTCATTCACCAGAACCGATATAAAAATTAACAAAATCATAAAAAAACTCAAATAATAAACTCACACAAAGTGACCGGAAGTAGCTGATCATCCCCAATTCAGCCACAGCTGGCACTCACACAAGTGGAGAGATCATCCCCAATCACGTAAGCAGGTCCTCTGTCAAGAACTTGATCGTGGAACCAGTTCATCACCAATCTCACACTAGCAGCAGAAAAATGATATGTGTCAAATAAATTAGCAGTGGGATAGATACCTATAAAATAAAACACATCAAACCTTTGAGAAATTGCTCCTCCCTCATGGCATGGGATGCAGAATCATCTTGGATCTCTCGTACTATGGTTTTTATTATCAAGTCATGCGCCCCTTGATTTTATGATGGGAGAAGAAGGCCCAACCGCTGATAGAAGAATATCAACATCATCAAAACAGGAAGGAGAAGATATACCATATTATATAGTTTTTTCTATTATTACAAAATTTTAGTATTAAAAAAATTTCAATATTTCATCCTTGAAAAATTTTAACATTCAGACTAAAAAAATGTTCATCAATTTTATCAAAATTCATAAAAAACCCATTTTTTAAACAATACTGGTGTAAATTGAAATTCATTTAACAACCCCTGAATGAATCAAAAAAACCAAATCCAAATGAAAATATGCAAGAAAAATCTAAATTTACTCAATAAGGTTATTACCAAAGTGTAATAAATAACAAAAGGATGGAAATGATTACACAAAACAACAACATTCATTAATAAATAAATAAAGGGTGCTTGAATAAAGCCCCAGTAACAAGGCATTGAAACAATATTCCATTCTCCAAGATAGCTTCTTATTAACCCCTAGAAAAGGTATCTCACTTTACCTGGTCTCATTCTAGGACATAGGATCCTACAAAAACTAACCAATTTAATCAACTAAAGATTTTCAGATTTCACATGAAAATTCAAGAAAAACAATTCAGTATAAAGAACATCTACCATATCTTAGACCCATCAATCCAATACATGATGCAAAATCACCAAAGACCAAGGGAAATACAATGTCACAGCCTGAGTTTTAATTCAAATAAATGTATTATATGGTAATAAGGACATCAATTATCAAAGATCAAAGTTGTAGCATCTTTATAGAAACACGTATTGATACTACAAGAGCTTTGTAGAGACATTGTATTGGATACATCCTTTAAATAAATGTATTAACCAATATGGTGAACTTCCCACTTTCAACAAAGGTAGTTCCATCACAATAGGGAAATGAACCTTAAAAGACAACTTTGATTTTTAAACAATGTCGACTTTGAAATAATAACTTACAGGATTTGAATGCATAGGTTCCTCACAGATCCAATCATGGATTTGAATGTAGACAAGTACTTTCCTGATTCATAACATTTAATCCATGAGGAACCACCGCTTTTTGTGGGACGGCATGGGTCAAGCGATGAAGGAAGGTGGTAGGGGTTGAAAGAGGAGAGTGGTGGTCATTTAGTGGCGATGTAAAGGATGGTGAAATGACTGCTGAAAGAGGATGGCGGGCCATGGTTTAGGGGGGCTAGTGGCAAAGGGAAAGGGTTGTGAAAGAGGTGGAGGGGTCATGGAGGAGGTGGATAGCATCAGATAAGGGTGGCGAAGGATGCAGCACGGGTCACGGAGGGTATCAGTGGTCACCGAGGGCGGGGGTGGTCGCTGAGGGCGGCGGTGGGCGCCGTGGGCGGCGGTGGTCCCCGAGGGCGGCGGTGGTTGCCGAGGGCGTCGGTGGGCGCCGAGGGCGGTGGTGAGCGCCACGGGCGGTGGTGGTCACAGCAGGCGGTGGTTGTCGTAGGGGAACCAGGGGGTCATAGGGGAAGAGGCGAAAGTAGTGGGATCGCTTAGTGGAGGGGGTGGGGGAAACCTAGGGTTTAGATAGGGTATATATTTTTTAACATAAAATCAAATATATAAAATTAAAAATATAATTCATTTTTTAAAAATAAAAATATATTACCTAAATGTATGTGTGGTATACCTTTTTATAAAAAATAATAATTTTATTTTATAATATGAAATAAAAATTCAAAATGTAGATATCAATTATAAATAAAATAATATGACTTAATTAATTATTATGTTTCTCATTTATTAAATATAAATAATTAATTTTTTAAATTATTTTTGTTATATTTGATTATGTTTATTAAATTTAAACATAAAAATTAAATTATCATTTATATATAGATTATCAAACATATATCTAAATATATCAAATATCGTAATTATTTTAATGTTTATTAAATGAACAACATTAAAAAAATATAAGAACTATTGATATTTAAAGAAAATTAAAAATTAAAATAAATTAATCAGATATTTTTAATAAGACCACAAAAATTTGTTACTGACTTTGGTAATAAAAATAATAATATATAAAAAGTTGTTTTCTATTAATTGGTTACTAATAAAATCTTTTTGGTTATTGTTGTAACATTTTTTTTGATGGTAAGTGGTTTTTTGGTAAATATTATTAATACTAACAAATTAATGTGTTGGTAAAAAAAATTGATTGTATTAGTATGAGAAAGAAATACATTTAACTATTGGTAAAAGATGTGTTGGTATTGAACGATCAATATCAAAAGATATATATGTTGGTAAAAATATGTGTGGGTACATAAAATTAATACCAGTAAAAGTTAATATCTATTGGAATTACCCATTTTTAACAACATATATATTATCTTTCAATTAATTTATATTGGTATAAATAATTTTTCTTATAGTGTGTAGTCACTGATTCATCAAGGCAGTCGGAACCACACAGGATACAAGACCAGCTAAGCTGTCGGACCCACACAGGATACACGACCAGCTACTCTGTTGGACCACACAGGATACAAGTACAGAGGTCAGTACTGACGGACCCACACAGGATACAAGAATTGTAGTCATCACCATCTAACTCACGCAGGATCCCAGTATGGTAGTCATCGCTGTCGAACCCACGGAGGATCCCAGTACCGTAGTCATCGCAGTCGAACCCACGTAGGATCCCAGTAAAGTAGTCGACGCAGTCGCAGCCTACTCTAGGGTTCCTGCACATAGCATGCTCGATTCTGGGAGGATCTGCTCCTCGAGCAAAGGGGTAGATACATAATCTATCGTGAAGTCCAGAGTTGATGTATCCCGAAGTTCCGTCTCATCAAAAGAAACTCAAAGCGACTGACGGCGCGTCAATCGGACTCCAGGACTGAGAGTTATTGGTTTTTCCTTTCTAGGGGCTCGGGTGGAATTACACTTGTTCCAAACCCGGCCATTTTACAAATTTGTCCAAAACATAATTAAAGTATCGCAAAAGTACTGCCTCGTAGTGATGGTCCTAGTGCTTCATACGGCACGTCGATCGAACGTGCGGCCTAGTAATTATTTACGTTTATGTGAAACGGGCTCGGTCCGTCAGGCCCTGTGGGCTGGCGGGTCGGCCTATCCTGGCTCGGTGGGTCCGACCTGGCTAGGGGGGTCAGCCAGGCCCAGTGGGGCGTGGCACCTCGGTTTCCTGAAAAGGTAGTGCTGCCTCTCTTGTCTGGATGGCCGAATCTGGCTGGTCTTCTCCAGTACGAGCAGCCCACACAGCAGGTCGTTGTCTCCTCCACACGGCACCACTTAGCACTGCAATTTTCTTCCGCCTGACCGACAGGTGGCCGTCCGGTTTGCTCGCCGAAGTGGCCTACCCAGCGTGGGCCACGGTTCTCCGCAGCACGGTGCTATGAGGCACCGCGGTTCTCCAGCCCGACTGGCTTTAGCCAGCCAGTTCTTCCAGCCCGACTGATCGTGGGACTAGCTGGTTCTTCTTCAGCTTAGAAGCCTGCGGTTGCAGGGTGTAGTCTCCCCTCAATGCGGAACCGTGTTCTGCGGTCCTCTAATGGGCCAGCATGCAGCCACTCTTGCCGTCGCCGCCTTCAGTCGTCGCCACCCCCCGATCTTCATCAACTCCGATCACCGCCACCTCTTCCATCACCGCCTCCATTGTGAATAAAAACAAGAATCATCAGAGGGTCATCGGGTCATGTTCGTTTGGCATGTTCCCTTCTTATTAGAAGATATTAAATGGTCGAAGATAATCCATGGTATTCAATGAATAATGAGGCACAATTTTATTCAATTAAAATTGATCATAACCCCCAACCTCGATTTCAAGAACGTTGCACGTCGACGATCTGTGGAAGATGAGCGTCATGGAATATGGACGTCGATTCCATTGACGTCCGAAGAGGAAGAGTCATGGGCAATGTTCTTCATGTTCTTCGTCAGAGATGTTCATCATTGAAGAATGGTGTTCTTCGTCAAGAGAATGAAGTTCCACCATGTGTTGTCTCCCAAAGTCTCCCCACAAATTTTTTCTAAGCCCAATAATAATAATTGGCTTCCCCCAAAAATATATTATTTCCATGAATTTCAAAATAATTCAAATATTAGAGAATCCAATTAATTAATTTTTCATTAATGGCGAGTGCCTTGGCAAATTCATGGGAGGAGGGTGGAATGTGGATGGTTTAACCACATCAATGAGGGGTTTCAAGATAGTTCAAAGGGGGAGTTGAGGGGTTATGGTCATGTGGGCCCCACACACATTATTCTCCCAAGGGAGGTTATGTGGGATGTGGGACCCAACTCTAACTCCTCCTTGGATGAAATAACCACCCATTAACAATAAAATTGTGTACACAACAATTTTATTTAATTTATTATAAATCCCCAAAGTATAACATCTCCTCGTGACCAAATGAAACAGCGGTAAGGGTCCTCTTAGGCGAATACTAGCGCTGCGAGTTCATCGGTGCCCTCAGATTTCAATTCCGAGCACCGGTTCAAAAGATATGAAACCCCCATGCACGTTTACTGAACGTACAAGAACAAAACTTCAAGAAATTTTTCTGGGCACACCTGGCCTCGGAATCAGGTGCCGTCAGAAACTGCGGACTCGTAAAATTCCAAAGTATTTCCAAAAAATAATTTCATTGAAATTTAAAATTCATTACAATACATCTAACAACATTGAAAATACAGAAGAGACGGGGGTGTAGAGGTCTTTTAAAGATGTGAAAGGGGGTTGTGCACCATGTGGAGAGGAGGGGTGTGATGCATATTATAGGAGAGGGAGAGAAGAGAAAAAAAGAGATAGAAAAGAAATATGGAAGGGAGAAAAAAGAAAAAGGAAAAAAAGAAAAAGGGAAAGAATAATATAAAATAAAAATGAAAAGGAAAGATTAGAGAAAATAACAAACAAAATAAAAATGGATAAACCCATTTTTTTAAAAAATTACTCTTTTTATGTCCACTTTTTATTTTATTATTTATTTTAATTTATTTTTCATCTATTTGGATTTCTTAAAATTTATTTTTATTCATTTTAATACACTGTTATTATTATTCCCTAAACCTTTCACTAGGGTGTGATGTATTATTTTACATAAATCTTGTGAAACTATTTAAATAATTTAATAACAACTCAGGACCTGGAAAAGGTTTCCAAGTAAAACAGAAATTTATTTATTTATTTATTTATTTATTTATTTATACATGAAAACACACGTATATAAATATATATAAATATTCTATATATATATACAGACTAATATTATTTTCCCCAATTAATTATAATAATAATAATATAAATATTTTACTATTATTTTTAAATCTATGTCATAATTATCTACATGAATTGTTCAATGAAAACATTCATTTAAACTAAAATAATTATAAAATTTATAAACAGTAGTATTTATGTGGGATATAATTAATATTTAATCCAACCTAATAATAAGTACCCATCTATATACTTATACAAGTAATATGTATATATATACACATCTATATATGTATATATATACACATCTATATATGTATATATATACACTCGCATATGTATATATGAACATAAATATTAAATCCCCATTTATATATATCATATATACATATATATTGCAATGTTTTTGTTTTATTCTAATAATAATTACAATAATTAAAATTATTAGTATTTAATATCACCCATCAATTATACCATTAGTATTTTAATGACAACATCAAATAAAAATTGATAACACCTAATAAATTAATATGTATTTCACATTTTTATGTAATTTTAAGAATTAATAATATCACAATTATTAAATCGCCTATATATTATTTATACCACAACAATATTTATTAATTATAGAAGTAAATTTTCATTTTTTTTCTTTTCAAGGAAAATAAAAATATTATTAAAAATTAAATTATTATTATTTCCCAATACCCTACAAAATATTTAAATACATTTTATATAATATTAGGTTTCATTCTGATCAAATTTATGATGCTCACAATGGTTATACCCTACTTAGGGTGGACCCGACATTCCAGACCAAACAGTGGGCTCATATTTCTTATAGGATGCACCGTTTGTGAGAAATAAATTATTTATTTTAAAAAAAATGGGGTAATAAATTAATTAAATAAAAAAATTATTATCACATATGAGGTTTCAAAACACTCGACACACATTAATGTAATACTCTACATAGGGTAAACTCTCTGTCAAGAACAAAATAGGTTTCAAATTTCTCATAAGACGTACCATTTGAGAGTTATTTCATTTTTCTGAATTAAAATCACACACATATATGGATAAATATATTCAATATTTTGATTATATCTTTTTTGAGGGTTTATGGGTCTTAGAATCCCTCTCTAACTCAGTAACTAACTCCGAAAACGTTTCATAAACTATTTGAAAGTGTTAAAGAAGAATTTTACATTTAATTTAATTTAATTTATTTTTAATTTCAATATAATTAATTTAATACAATTTTTTTAAAAGACACATCGCAGTCTCAACTATCAGAAATAAAAATTTATGATGCTTTTTTTAAACAAGCCTTCCTAGCTAATGGAAAAATTAAATTTCATTCACTTTTTCGTCTGGTACAAAATATGAGACATTACAACCTTCCCATCTTGGAACTTCTCATCCCTGAGAATACTTTGGTAACAACGTAACCCGCACTCATCCTACAAAGGAATGGAAGTATCACATAAAATGTAATGTTGCATATCCAAATTCCCAATGCACGTTCAAGCATCAGTTAGGCAATCATCACATAAAAAATTTGGATATGAGTTAATGCATCTTTTCCAATCGAAACACCATTATGGCACTTCCTAAGACTTTTTAGCTAGAGATATCACCACATTATCGTTTAATTAAACATTCTAAAAAAGGTACATTTCACCTTACACATTACTTTACAAATAGGGTAATTTGGAGGCATGACCCTATCCACCGTAAGAATTTTGATACTATACACACCATTAAACATTTTTGAAAATGCTTCTTGTGTGAATTCCAAAAAAGATAAAATGCTCGATTCTACACCGCCATCAAATCCCAAGTAAATATAGCCTTTCATGAAAATACTGGGATGATAGAATGGAACACATCTCGTCTAAGGACATGCTAGGTACTGTTCATCATTGATCGATCCTTTAAACAAAAGAGACAACTATTTCAGCTGGTCTGGTTGAATAATTTAGATGAATCTCGGCCTCAAAGGCCATCAGTTTTATAAAAATATTTGTTACACCCTCCTCCATGGTATCTCACATTCACCACTTACACATCAACCCAAGTGAGATGTCGGTACAGAGACAAAACATCCACATCAAAGCATTTACTAATCCCATATAGGCATCTATAAAGCAGTCATGTCAAGAGAAATTACTGGTTTGCAAGAGTTCTTCCATGGAATTCCTTCATGGTAATTTCCGGAAAACTCAAGGCTAACCAATATTAGGTAAGAACCACACATTTGGCATGCAACTGGATAGAGATTATCCAATAAAATTTATAAATTAGCATGGTGTAAGACTGCCACTCTCTTACTGCATCAAGGATTATGTCAAGATATGTGACATGCTAATCACTAAACCACAATACACTGGAATGATATTAATGTTTATGAGAATGAATATAGCTTAACAACTACTATTCAACACCTTAGAAGACACCCTACCTCACCTAATAATACACCATTATTAATAGATCACCGAGCCTTTACCACCCAAGGCATTCCATGATCATTATATCTTAACCATCGATGTCCACCCATGACCAATGACATTTCCAAAAGGTTTAATAAACTTCCAACCACACCAACTTCATTCTATTGAGAAAGCACCTAAATTATATTAAGTTATTAAACTTGACAACATTTAATCCATCCCGAACATTCTCTATTGGTCATATTTGGTTGTGTTACTTCTAACCCAAAGGATATGTATTTAACATATCCTACATGACACTTCCCACCAAAGGAGTGTTTTAATAATCAAATAGAATAGATGGAATCGTCTCTCCAAAGTGTTCTAGGTTAGTACCACAACCACAAAAATGTTTAAATAGTTGTCCTAAAAACCCAACCAAACCAACTAGAGTGTCAATAAAACCAAGTCTCTGCAATTCAACCTGAGAAATGAGAAAAAAATGAGTCCTTTAACACAACAATAACTAAACTATAGAGTTTACCTGAGATGTATTTAACAACAAAAGTCTTAATGATTTCACTGAAAAGATCCACTATGTAAAAACATTAAGCACTTGATGACACCGCATATTTGAACACATACTACCCTGAGGCAATACAGAATCATTATAAAATTTAACTCAGAGGACGATGTACTGATTCATCTATCATTGTAGATAGGAGATGGTAGAATGATCTATGTTGATTTGTACCATGCTTGAGTCAAATCTAACCTGCTAAAAATGAGTATTAACCGATGCGCAAGAATTAAAAAAAATCATGGATACCATGACTACCTATCCAAAAAAGGGGTAATTTATTTTGTAAAAGTCATTCAAGGTATAATGGCATGCGAACTGCATGAAAAATGTAGAATATCCCAGCATTGACACGGATTGTAAGTTTTGAGGGTGCTTGATACCACAGTATATACCCATATGAAGAACAAGAATTGACCGTAAAATTGGGTCATGCTTAAAAGAATCCATTAGACTCAAACCCTGATCATCAATGTCATTTATAAACTAAATAGTGGCTATGAAAAACACTAACACTTCCATTCTATGGAATGTCAAAGAATATTTATTTAACCTTACATAGGGGTCTTTAAAACTGTACACCACTACATGTTCAACTTCCAAGCCATTTACATTTAAACCCATTTCACAATACAACATGTACATGTTCAATAGTCATGTCATATGGGAAGCCTTATACGAATCGATAATGTTCCTATACACATTATAGGTGGAATTTGGCTCCCATTTAATTTCAACCAATAAATTTTAGAAAATTGAACCAATTATATAACAAACATTCTAGCATGTCACGACAAGAAGCTAATAGAGATAATCACACTAAAATCATAGAATTATGACATTTTAATCATAGAGAATTGCAAAGAATCTCATAAGAATGACACATGAAAAAAAACTAGTAATCATGTTGTTGGGAAATAGAAAAGCATGCTAAATAAATCAGTGAAACATGGTAACTTACAGGAATTCTAAATAAATACAAGACATGGCATAAAATCAAGGCACACAATTTCAATCAATAAAAAAAATTAAATACACCTACATAGAATGGAACTTTTCATCACATGTGAATTTCTATGTGCCAAAAATGACACATGTTTTTCTTTATCCTTAGAAAACTAGTCCATGGGTAAATTTACATGAATTCTATTAATCCATAACTAGAAAATATTAAACCGATCATTGTTGGTAAAATCATTTCAACTGTAATATAAAAAAATCAAGAACATAGATTCCCTTCTTTGTCCAGTTGATCATTTCTCATACATGGGGTGATCAGTCCCGAGAATGACTATTCATCAAGAACTAACACATTCTCAGTCTCTGGTCTACGATAAAAAAATTGTATGACTAAGAAAAGAAGTAACCTCCTCTAATACAACTTTATAGAATCCTTCCCCAAGTGCCTCTAAAATGGGCCACATGACTGTAGGCCACAAGACCACAAGCACATCACCCTAAATGCCATAGGCTACTGACTAGCAGCGCGGCCCTTGGGTAAGTTCTTGGGGTGAATATTCCCTTATAAGAAAAAGTTATATCATAGAGTATGTTGACAATATAATCGAGAAATTATTGGAAGACATAAGAAATTCAACAGACAGAATAAGAAGAAGATAAATGACCCAAAAAAATAAAAAAAACTGCAGAAGATGAATAATGAAAACTTATATCAACAATATTTAAATATATGTTACCAAATGTAAAAATAAAAATGTAGGGGTATGGGGTACAAACAAAGACTTCATGCTAAAAAACATCCAAAAGACCAGAAACTGCCACATGACGTCCCGAAAATAGGTTCAATCCTATACTCCCAAGCTCTATCCATAATAGAAAAGCAATCAAACATTTTAAGTGGAATTCTTACCTATATCCAAACATTAATAAATAATGTCTACTCAAATTAAAAATGGCATTCGAGTAGGGTGTGAGATATAATAACATTATTCCAGCACCCACTATGTATAAACCATTCTTTTTCATTCTGTAAATAAATATAAGTGTGGAATGTATAATAATGAAATCATTTAAATAATTGAAAAAGAGTGTAACTTTGTCCGGGTTCCCAAGGAGACACCCATCCCATAATACCTACTTCGTCTTGATCTGGATGTCTGAATAAGATACCTTATATAAAGAAATAGATATATAAAGGTTTATGTAACATTACAAACCACAGAAAAAGTGAAAACCTTAAGATTGTGCTTCTGTATGGGGTCTAATCTAGATGTCATAACATGGAACCCTAAAGTCACAAGAGAGGTATCAAAATGCATAAGGGAAAATCTATGTTTCAGAAATAAAAGAATCTCAAGCATTTATATTAATGTTTAGAACTATATTGTTGGAGTATAAACTCATCCTAAATGTATCATTATGGTACATCCAATCAATTATCCAATGCCACCTAGCTAGTCCAACAAGATCTATTTTGGAATCCCTAGTATCGCTTGTGGTATGGTAATCAGAAGTCTATACAAAGTATCACACATAACGGACCAAGTCTCAACTAATTCTTGGCATAACCATCCTTGCCACTAGTCTATCCTAGGTTGAGCCTTAGGGAACCCGTTTCACTATATAGTATATGAAAATCCCAAGGAATATCATTCCTAGAGAGCCTATAACATTGGTTCCCCAATGCATCGTGTTGCAACCTATCGAGAACAGTGAGTCCAATTGTGGGTTCCTAATAAGTAACCCATGTTATCTCACTTTCCCAATTACTTACAAACAACCAGAGAGGCACACACACACACATAGAGATATATACATATATACAAGAACCATAATTCATAACATCATACATTTAGGTAACCAATCTATTCCAGCATCATAACTCTATTTAAACGGAACAATGCATTTATCAGTGGAAGGAGAGAACACAAGATTTTAACAAAATCAAGGCACAAAAACCCTTATAAAAAATTATTTATGCAATAAATTCACCCTAAATAATTTAATTCAATTTAATATTAAACCAAAAGTATCACAGAAACACACTCAACTGATAATTTAAAGAACCAAGTGTATTGGTAAAAATGGGAAGATTATATCGTCACACCTGAAGGGGTGGTCAACAGCTTGGAGACAACCTAGAAAGAGTTTACATTGAAAAATGTTCAGATGGATCAAAGATAAGAAGATTAATTTAGTAAATATGCTTTAGTTGAGATTCCTCGGTAGGCACCGACGTGAAAGACAATGGTGCGAATTAAAAAAGGCAACAAAACGATGAGAAATATCTGAGATTCAATACCTCATAGTCATAGTAAATCCCACATATTGTGACTACCCTTAATTTGACATAAATTGAAAGGAAGTAGAAGATTTCTGAAAAACCATAATTTCTGGTAAAAAAACTTTCGTTACAGATTTCATGATGAAGAGTGGATTAAACACTATGATTATGGGTGGTAAAGATTAGTCATACTGAGAGTTTCACAGTGCTTCTAACGATGTTGAAAATGAAGAGGAGTTGAAGGTGCAGTGGGCTTCCAATGCTGTGACGGGGGGTGGTACACCACCTAGAGTAGACTGGGGAATGATTCATAGGAGTTCAGAGGGAAAAAAGTGAAAATAAAAAAGGGATAGGAAATAAATAGTGAAAGGAGAACAAAAAAATAATTAAATTAAAACAAAAAGGGTAAAATAAAAATAAAAATAAAATTAATGTGAAGAGAAGGGAAAATAGAAAATATATAATAAAAATGGATAAACCAATTTTGAATTATTTTTAGCCTTATCATTCCTGTTATTTTTATTATTTATTTTCATTCCATTTTTATCTACTTTGATTTCGTTAAATTTAATTTTTTTCTTTTAATACTTTTTAATTACTATTACCTGAATTTTGTGGTAGGTGATGATGTATTATTTTAAATACATCTCATGTAACTATTTATATAATTTAATAGCTACTCAGGACCCACAAACAAATTTCAGGAAAAGCAGAAATATTTATTTATTTATTTATACTTGTGCACACACATGCATAAATATATATATTCCATATTTATACACATCAATATTATTTTCCCAAATTAATAATAATAATAATAACACTGATATTTTATTATTATTATTAAATATATTTCATAGTTATTGATGAATAATTAAATTAAAACATTCATTAAAACTATGATGTTTATAAATTTTCAACATAATAGCATTTATGTGGGCTGTTAATAATTTTTTTCTAACCAAACAATAAATATCAACCCATATGTATATAATATGTATCTATATACATATTTTTATATGAATTTATATACAACCACCCATGTATATATATACATATATATTTAATCCCAAATACATATATACATCATATATATATATACAAAAATGTTTTTATCCCAACTTAATTATAATAACAATAATTAAAATTATTTGTATTTAATATCAGCACTCAATGAAACCATTAGTATTTTAATGACAAAAAACCATTAAAAATGATAACACCTAATAAATTAATATTGAATTCATATTTTCATTTAATTTTCCAAATTAATATAATAACAATTATTACATTTTCCAGTTATTATTTACACAGAAACACAATTTATTAATTGTGAAAGTACATTTTAATTTTTCTCAACACAAATAATGTTATTATTAATAGTAACATTATTTTCCTTTCTAACAACCCAAAACAATATTTAAAAACCTATTGAACTATCATCATCTATGATCAGACGAAACGTTAGACGTTCATAAAGGTTATACCATACCTAGCGTAAACCATGCATTTCAGACCGAACCATGCTCTCAGGTTTCTCATACGATTAACCTTTTTTTAGAAGTTAATTATTAATTATAAAAAATAAGGATAATAAATTATTTTAAATAATATTATTATCACGTGCATGGTTTCAAAACACTCGATGCATATTATAGCTCTACTCTTACTGGGTTAAACCTGACATTCCGTATTTAACAGTGTTCTTAGATTTCCCATATGACACTCCATTTGAGAGTTATTTAATTTTTAAAAAAATAAATTTCACATTGGTATGAATACATATATTTAATACTTTTATTATATCAACATTGAGGGCCCATAAGCCTTAGAATCCCACACTGACTCAGTGTCTAGGTCTTAAAATATTTCATAGAATATTTCAAAGTCCTAAAGATGGATTTGACACTTCCTTTAATTTATTTTCGTTTTAATTTTAATCTAATTAATTTAATATAATTTTTTTAAAACACACATATTTGCGTAAACTATTATATATAAAAAAATATAATGATTGGATTTAAACCGGCCTGCCCAGAAAAATAAAAAATTTAATGTCATTAACTTTTTCGTCTGTCTCAAAACATGGGTGTTTACACCTATGATGGAATGAATTATAACAACCCAAAATTTTATGAATGTAAATTCACATTATTATAATTATTTCATATATTTTAATCTCATAAAATCACATTATAAACACAATACAAACATTATAAATAATATAAGAGGTATTTCAAGAATTTAATGAACCTATACTAATCAATTAGCAACACCAAATTTGGAATAGTAATATAAACCATATGAATTATAAACCAGCCAATAGAATTGTGAACTCTACTATGTATGTATAAAGAAAATTTGGATATCATATAAATAAAAATATAATATATCTATATACTAGAATAGGAAAATAACTATTTTAGAAATGATAAATTAAGTATTGGTATTTTTGTAAGTTGTAAATATTTAATTATAATTTTGTAATTAATATAAGGATATAAAAAAATATATATTTTAATAAAATGAATTTATAATTTAATTTTTTTCTCTTATTATTATAAAATAATTTCATGGGACCTTAATTTCTTTTTACAAGTGTTCTAAAATAAATTATAATTTTAAAAATTGTATTTTTAGAATAAATGGGGATTTTAATTAAAAATTAAATTTCACATATTTAAAAAACTATTTCCACAAAATTTAGTCCATTATTGAATTACACATGTATAAAAAATATTAGTTTTATTTTTTAAAATTTTTATAAAATGGTTGATTTTTTTTGGTGAATTGTGAAATTCGATATTTTATATTATAAGTAATTAAAAGAATTTTATAGTCATCGATGATTTAATTGTCCATTGGTTTGAATTAAAATTCACTAATTACTATATTTAGTCACAATATTACAAAATATTTCTTATAGTATTAATACTAATAAAATAATCGATATAATAATGAGAAAACACCTCTCTCCTCCCCTATAAATACATCCCCTCACCACCACTTCTCCTCACACCGTTAAATCATTGAGACACTTCCAAATAATTATCAAATTTATTTCCAAACTCCTACCCCACATATAAGAGCCTTTGTTCCTATCAAAACAATAAAAATAGTCACCCTAATACGGTTCTCAAGAAGAAGTAGTCAAGAGGTAAAATCCTATTTTTTCTATTAATTTCTTTTCAAGTTAATTTCATTTATTATTACATACTCATCTCCACTTATAAAATTTATATGACAACACAATTAAATTAAATATACAGTAATTTAATTATTATAATGGAAAAATCCATTATCAATTTTTTTCCCTGCCCGCTTTTTCTAAAAATGAAAACATCATCTCTTATGTGTTAATTTATCACATTTAAGGAAGAAAAGTTTACAATTTTCTTTACCTCCTTTAATTATGGACTTAATTCCATTATAATTATTAAATCTAATTTTTTAATTTATTTTTTATCATAAAAAGTTTTCTATAACTAAAACATATACATAATAATAGATGATAAAACATAACAAGTTTGTTGTGATCGAAAACCAGTAAAATTAACCTAAATAATAATCAATAATATATTATCTAATGATTCATCTACACCCCAAATTACCAAATTAATTGTATAACCATTTAAAATTAAGTATTTTAATTAATAAATTTGAACTTAAATTCTAGAAAACCATTCTCATTTTACATTATTTTTGTTACATGTATACATGTAAAGTGATCATGAAACCCAAGGAAACCAACGTTCCAAAACAGTGAAATTGAATATCATAACCCATAAAAATGGAATTAAATAAACACAATAAATTTATAATAAATAAAATAAATGGATAAATTTTACATAATTAATTTATTAATGTATTTAATTTCATTATCCAGAACATTAAGATCATGTTCCTAACAGCTCCAGCCACAAGGTGAGGGATACATTCCGAACCTCTATTTTTTTCCTTTAGGTTACTTTTTATCTCTCTATTTAGCCCGATGTAATTCTTATTTATTTTAATCTATTTCACATTAATTATTTTTATATGTTTTAAAATCATGTATCTAGATCATATAAATATTCTTTGATTGGGAGATATATGTTTTAAAAAAGTTCCCTTCTTAATTATTCCTGATGAGAAATCAACATTCAAGGGAACTTCTAAATTTTATACCCATTTTTTGATATCTCCATAATATAATTTAGGACTAAATTATTTTCCTAAATTCATTCAATTTATCCTGAAAAAAAATATTTGGATCATTTATTATTTTATAAAAACAATTATTCTTTATCTGTTTTATATATTCTTTAATATTTTCCTTAAACTGCATTAAAATGTTTTATTTCTAAAGTTCATTATAGACTATTTTTGCAAGTATTCACAAATCTTTGAGATAACATATCATGATATATGACAATTTTTTCCTTATTAAAGTACATTTCTGATTTAAATTCTTTTATTTAGGGACACTATTATTATATTCCCTTATGTTATGCCTTCTGACATGAGTATGATACCAAACTCATTATTTGGGTTACCATTATTCCTATATTTGATTAATTATGTATAATTATACATTTGGAACCTATATTCATCAACATGTAATGATGGGTTCACCAATATAGTGTTCCAATGTATTGGGTAATGTTTAGTCTCATGAGACGTCATATAGGGACAGGGAGTAAACCTAAATCCTTTATGTGAATTTGTCTACCATGTGATATAGTTTTGGAAGCAATCCTTGAATCTTGTTTATATCATGTTATATGTTATTTCCACATTCATATCATGTTATTATTATATGTTCCCATGTTATACATGTTACACATTCTTATGTTTATTCATGGTTTATTTTTTTTATGTTACCATGTTATGTCTTCTAAACCATGAGTTACGCTTATTCCTAAGCATATTCCCAAACTAGGTTTTTTAGCTCATACCTTTTGTTCCTGTATTCCAAAGGTTATCCTATACAGATATAAGGGATCAAAAAATGGTAGGATATAATTATGAATAACAAATAAATTATATTTTTATTTGGGTTTCAGGATGTATAATTATGTACAAAATCTTCTAAGATACTAGAATTTGTGATCTTCAACTTATAAGTTGATGTTTAATTATAATTGAAATCATGTAATAATATGTTTAAAAGGATGGTGTATCTATAGTTGGTATCATAGCAAGGTATATATTTTTTTGAGATTATTATTATAACACTTTATAAATAACTCTAATGATATTTTCATCTTCATGGATAATATATATTGAAATAATGGGTATCACATGTTAGGATATACTTTTCATTCAGATGTTTATACTATAATGTATAATGATTTTTTTTAAATGACTATTAATTATGTAATCAATCTCTGTAATTTTAAATTCTTTTTCATTTTTAATGGATGGAAATATAAGAAATCATTCTAACAATCAATGTGATAAGAAATCCGATGGTTTCCATAATGATATGTCTAATATTATGGGAATGGGTGATCCAAACATCATGAAAGTACTTGATCAAGTGTATCACTATATGAATAATAAATTTAATAATTTGTGACAACATCCTTCTCGTAATATAGAATTTTTTTTTGTCAAATCCTTCATATGAAAAAGGCCTCCAATGTTTAGTGGATCTTATGATCCCATCCTCGCAATATTATGGATTAACACAGTTGTAAAGATATTTTCTCACCTCCAGTGCTCAGAAGAAGATAATGTTGTACTGGTTGTCTATAATTTTGACAGGAAAGCCAGTCAATGGTGTAAAATGATCAAGAATAGAAATTCCAAAGATGAAAATGATTCCATGTATTGGTATTAATTGATTATAAAAATTAAATTAATATTTTCCATGAACACTCTATCTCCAAATTAAAATGGAATTCCTCATACTAAAGCAGAAAAAAGATTATTCTATTAGGGAACATGAGGAAAACAACACAATTCTTTCATGATATACTTATAGATTTTCAATGAACACCAAAATAATGGTGCATCACTTCTTTAGTGGAGTAAATATGAGTCTATGAAAAGCATTGGAATATCAAGAATGTAAATGTAATGAGGTCATTTTCTATTGTTCCCATAAGGATGAAATGGATATTGGAGAATCTAAATGGTCTTGTGGGCAATAAATAATAGAGGAATGTAGAGTTTAATCTGGGTGGATCAATATATAGATACCATAATTTAAAGAAGACCCAACATCAAACATGTCAAAATTGTGGGAAGAAGCATCTTGGAAACTGATTAATGGTAACCAAGAGATGCATAAAACTTAGAATATAAGGGAATATGGAAAATATATACTAGATGGATATGAAGAATCCAACTTGTTTTAATGGTTAAAGGAAGGTTCATATCAACACTCCTCCTATAGTTATGTGTTTCAACTGCATGTAACATGAGAATTATGTGATCCATTAACCTATGCCAAGGCTTGTTGGAGGAAATCAACAACAAAAACCACTAATTCATAAAATAAAATAATATTTATTCAATACTACTAAGTTTTAGCCTAAAAATGATGTGGTTAAAGGTTCTCTAGTTAATCATTCAGAAATATCAAATGCATTGTTTCATATTTTTTAATTTTAGTACAACTATTCAATTGCCACCTCACAATTTGGAGGTTGAGATTTAATTGAGAACTTCAAATGGTAAAATTATTTCATCTAATGTTTATAAGTCAACCCTAGTTAATGTTTATAGACTGGTCCTCCCCATAAATTTTGTAATTCTCTTATTGTTACAGACTGATTAATAATTTGGAATGGATTGGCAATATTTATATAAATTCAACATCAAATTTTGGGAAAGAGATATTACTCTTCACATCCTGAAGAATCCTCTATTTTTTTACAATTGTAAGGAGGAAGAAGAATCTTCTTCTAATTCATCATCTCAAATATGGTTATTTATTTTTTATGAGAATTTATATCTTACTAAAATGCTAGATAGAAAAGTGATATTTTCTTAAAGACATTACAATCATGAGGGATTAAATTAATTTTTTACCTTAATAGTTTAATGGACTTCTTCTTAACTGAGAGGTTGAGTTATCAACTTAACATAATCAAGGATATATTCCTATATCAATTATACCTTGTAGAATGTACAACATTCAGCTAGACGAACTAAAGAAGAATTTATAGGAGAACAAAGAAAAGGGTTTTATACAATTGATTGCTTCAACATGGGGTGAACAAGCCCTCTTTCACAACAAGAATTATAGATAAGTGACCTTTTATATCGATTATAGTGATCTTAGTAAAATCATGACAAGGAAAAAGTACCCCATCCATGGATAGATGACTAGTTTGATCACCTATGTGGGGCCAGTAATTTCTCTATGGTGGACATTAAGTCAGTATATCACTAATTAATGGTGAAAAAGGAATATATAACGAAGAACTACTTTTTAATTATATATATAAACTATGAGCTCTTATTTATACCTATATATCTCACTACTTCTCTATAAATATTCATGAAATTAATGAATATTGTATTTAGAGATTTCCTCGAAAAATATGTGGTAGTATTTATTGATGATATTAGGATATACTCCAAGATAAAGGGTGAATATTAAGAGGATGTGTATATTGTGGTAAAAAAATAGTGAAGGGATAAATTATATGAAAATTATAGAGAATGTGAGTTCTGGATGGAGGAAATATCATTTTTTGGGGCATTTAATAACCAGAATAGGGATCTCTACGGGACATTCCTAGACAATGGAAACCGAAGAGTGGAACAATCCAACATCAATAATAGAGATTCGTAGTTTCACTGGCCTAGCTGGGTATTTTCGGATAATTGTGAAGAACCTCTCATGAGTTATGAACACACTAACCAAGATGTCTTGAATGGTAGAAAATTTCTCTGGGACCAGTGAATGTGAGTACTACATTAAAGAGATGAAAAAGAGGCTTATCACTACACCAGTGCTTACACTACAAACAAGTGGGGAACTCTTTTTGGTGTAAAGTGATGCGCCAAAGAATGGATTAGGTTGTGTACTTATAAAAATAGAGAAAGTGATATCCAACTACCCAAGTAAGTTGAAAATTCATGACTTAAACTATCCAATGTATGATCTGGAGTTGGCGGTTGTGATCTTCACATTGAAAATATATTATAATTATCTCTATGGGTAGATGTGTGAGATATATACAAATAATAAAATCCTAAAATATATATTGACACAAAAGGATATTAATATGAACTAGTGAATATGGTTAGAGATCATCAAAGAACACAACTTCTCATTCCACTACCATCTCAGTAATGAACATAAGGCAATATATACTCTGAGTAGAAGGGGTCATGCATCCTTATCAATACTGAAAATTTAAAATGATCAACAATTATTTGACTTTCAATGGATGGACATGGAAATCATAAACTAAGGTACATTATCAATCCTTTCTCAAATGATTTATCAAACATCCCTTATTGAGAAAATAAATGATGCTCAATGAAATGATGTAGAAATTTAGAAAAGTGTAGAATCTTTAAAAAAATTAAATTCCACAATGTTGAATATCAATGACGATATAGTTTAAATATTTGGGTCAAAATTATGTGCACTATTAAATCTTAATATTAAGAAATAGATTCTAAATGATGCACATAGCTCAACTATATTTATTCACCTAGAGAGGAAAATGTTTTATCGAGGCATCTTAAAGAACTATTGGTGGGAAAATATGAATAAAGAGACCACTAATTATACATCAATGTTCATGATATATCAGTAAGAAAAGGATGAAAGGGAAAATTACCAGGGGATCATGAAACCATTTCCCATAAAAACATTGAAATGGGAAAACATCACCATGGACATTGTCATCGGACATACAAAGACATATAGAGGAAACAATGCTCTATGGGTTGTTATGGATCATCTAACAATATAACTCACTTTATCAAAATTCAATAGGACGTCTCCCTAGATCCACTGAAATAGATATAAATCAATGAATTTGTATGGATTTATGGAGTACCACTATCAATTATATCTGATCATGATTTAATATTCACCGTTATGTTCTAAGAAAGTCTCCAATGTTCTCAGAACACTGAGATGAAATTTAGTATGTCCAATTATCCTCAAATTGATGGACAATCTGAGTGAACTATTCAGATAATAGAAAACATGTTGAGAACGTGTTCTATGGACATAACAAGAGGATGAGACCAACATATTCATCTTCTTCAGTTCTCTTTCCAATATTATTTTCACTCCATCATCAAAATGGCTCCATATGAATCCATTTATGGGAAAAGATTCATAACATCAGTATGTTTGGATGAATTATGTGAACTAAAGCTACTAGGACATAAAATGGTCAAAGAAAAGGTTGAGAAGGTGAAAACCATTCAGTGGCACATCAAGGTGGCCCAAAGTCAACATAAGATCTATGCATACAATTGTCGATGATACCTAGAGTTTGAGTTCAGATATGTGGTATTCCTCATCATATCTCTATAGAAGAGGATTATGATATTTTATAGGAAAGGAAATATGAGTCCTAGGTATATGGCCCTTTCAATATTTTTTATCATGTCGAAGCGGTGGCCTATAAACTAGTAATTCCACCTACCATGTATCAAGTACATGATGTATTACCCATGTCCTTATTAATTAAGTACCTAACAGATCATTCACATGTACTAAATTCAAAAGTGGTATAGTTGGAAAATGAGCTATCATAGGTAGATTAGCCAGTAAATATCTTGGACCTTAGAGAAAAAGTTGAACACATCAAGAAAACCCATTTGGTCAAAGTACTATAGTGGAACCATAAGTACACAGAAAAAGAATGGGAACCATAGGTTTTGATGGAGAATATTTATTGTAACTTGTTTTCACAATAGTATGTAAAACTGAATTTCAAGGGAGAAATTTTATAAGAGGGAAATAAAGTTACAACCCCAAATTTTATCTATTTAAATCCCTTTATTATAATTATTTCATATAGTATAATCATATAAAACAATATTATGAAAAAATACAAAAAATATAAAATAAGTAAGAGATATTTCAAGAAGTATAAGAACCTATATCAAATAAATAGTTCCATGACCTTTGGAATAGTAATATGACCCCTATAAACAAAAAATTGGCCAAGAAAATAATAACCTGACATATGAAAGTATAAATAATATTTAGAATTATTATAAATAAAAATATGATATATATATATATATATCTTGGAATATTTCAATAACTATTTTAGAAATGATGAATGAAGATTTTGAATTTTTTGTAATTTATAAATAATCAATTACAATTTTAAAAGTAATATAATTATATAAAATATTGTGTATTTTCATAAAATGTATTCATAAATTAATTTTTTGTTATTATGATTATAATATAATATAATGATACCTTAATTGATTTTTTAATGTGTTTTTAAAATCAGTTTTAATATTAAAATTGGTATTTTTCATGTAAATAATGAATTTAAAAAAATCATGTTTATGAAAATATTTTCATAAAGTGGACTCTATTTTGAATTATACATGTTGAAATATGTTGAAGGTGTATTTTTAGATTTTTCTAAAATATTTGAACTTTGGTGGATAGTGAAATACAATAATTTATAGTATAAGTAAATAAATGAATTTTGAGACATGATTGAGTAATTGATGAATTATGTTACTTTGGTTTGGAATAAAATGAAACACTTACTATATTTAGTCACTATAATCCTCACTAATTCTTGTATTGAGAAAAATAATAAACTAATCGATAAAATAATGAGAAAACGCACCTATCCTCCCAATTAAGACAACCCCTCACCCCTTCTTCTCCTCACACATATCATGCTTTGATACATTGCTATATTTTTCTCAAATATCATCCAATACCCTCCCCCACATCTAAGAGCCTTTGGTATAAACAATAGACTAAAATAAATCCCCATTAAGAGGTTCTCAAGAATAATGATTCAAGAGCTAAAATCCTAATTATGTTCTTTTAATTTCATTTAAAGTTCATTTCAATTATTATTCTATCCCCACCAACCCTTATCTGAATAGTATGATATAATAACCTGTCTTTTAGGACTAGTGTCCTCACTTCCCCAAGCCTGGATTTCATAGGCCTGGGGCTAGTTACTATGACCAAAAAGGCATATCCCAAAAGGGAAGGCATTACCTTTCGACTTGCACACAAACATGCATCCCATAAAACAGAAAGTAAGCCAAAAATGGAACCAACACCAATTAAAAGTACTAAAGAAAGAAAACTAGGCTGGAATACAAGACTAACTGAAAGGAGAGTACAACAAAAGAAGTACAAGCTCTGCAGGTCATCTGCCAAGGATACTACCTGAATGGTGGGTACAAGTGACTGTCAGATGTCACTACAACACACCACGTCTATCGATCCACCTTCGAGCACCATCTAACCCTAGCTCCCCAAAGTACCAGTAAATGTTTTATTTCATCTGCAAAAGACACAATAGGTGTGCCTGAAGCCCTTGCATGGGTGATTATAACAATACTCAGTAGGGACCCTGAGACCAACTCGGGTCTCATAGAAATCCACAAAGAAAAATATCACGATGTAATATCTCAAAGTAAAGGACAAATAAAAAGAAACAACTCCCACCAATAATAACATAATTAAGCCAAAAAATTAATTCAATCGTATAAAATAGAACAACATGTACTGCCATGGTACTTAGGGATACATAGAAGCTAAGTCACACCACTTTTTAGTTGATCAATGGATGGTCGCTCGGTAGCCTATCCCTGAAGGGTCACTCTGTAGCCGATCAACGAAGGGTCATTGGGTTGATGATCCACAAAGGGTCACTAGGTAGCCAATCGAAGAAGGTTCAATATCTCTGTTGATCCACAAAGGGTCTCCATCCTTGCTAAATAATGAATGTATGCTCATCTATTGAACCACTAAGGTACGTTCATCCACTGAACCACTGAGGTTCTCTCACCGTCTCATGTTTTTCACTACCAACCATAGGATTCCCGTTCTCAAGCACGCTTCATTCCAGAAGATATTATCCTCATGCCATTGTTGGTATCTCGATCGCCATGATGTCTTACTAAGAGTAACACCCAAAGGATTGTCTCATAGTAGGGGTTCCATTTCAACTGATGGGGCGTCAATCGAACACTGGGTCTGAATAATATTTCCCATTTTGTAAAAAGGGCCAGGTTGGATTTAGGAAAAATCTGACTTGGTCGTATGGAAAACTCTTCCAAAACACATGTAGAGTATCTCAGATGGAAATAATCATGACAAGGGTCCCAACGCTACAGACGGTTCATCGATCGGACGCACTGTCTGAAAGACACGACTCCCTCTGTAAACAGGGGTCGGTCACATTTTGGCCTGGTCTGACTTGGTCAGACCGACTAGATAATTCCAAAAGTACCACCTAATATCAAGGATACCAATGCTATAGGTAGTGCATCAATCAGAAGCCCGGTTCGATAGATATAGGAATTTTTTAAAAAGGGATCGGCTACAGCTACGCCTGGTCTGACTGGCTCGAACTGACCCAACCAAACCAACTTGGAGTCCCACATGACCTGACCTATCTTTCTGGACCATTGGTCCTCACTGGACAAGGCACAGGATGCCATGTGTTCAGTCTTCCTTCTCTGGTGTGGCTGGATATGGACAACCACTGTCCTCCACACACAACACCCGGGTGGCGCCACTTCCTGCCTACGATTGCAGCCAGAGGACGCTTCGGCTGGTCGCTGGCACCTTCACACTAGTTGTGCCACATCAGCGACTTGTTCCCCATTCAATTGGGTCCCCTCTGGTGGTCCAATATTTGATACCTCTATACCCTCATCCTTTTAGGGTCACCATCATCACTGTAATGACCTTAAGACAAAATTTCCGTCATACGGGGGTTTCAGTCATAAAGAACACAAGAACGCCCAATTACGGAGAGATATGGACCTCATTCGTATAGGTCTGATCACTCCACATTAGAATTTAAAAAATAAATCAATGGTGATTTATAATTTTAAAACAAATTTAAAATCATGAAAACACCCTAAAATCTTCAATTCCCAACCCACATGAACAACTGAGTTGCGATTCAACCTTTTTGTGGGTTGATCTGCATTCTAAATTTGGATAGAAAAACTGGGGGAAATGAAAACCCCATGGTAACCCCTACCATGATTTTAGATATTTCAGTGATGAATGAGGGTGTTCCAAGTCATCTTTGATCCATGATCAACTGACATTCTTCACCGTTCGTCATTCTATGATCTGCTGGCATTCACAACTACTCATCAATCCCCAGATCTGATCTCGTTCTGGCCAAATGTTCGTCGACATTAGAGAGAGATTGTGGGATAGAGGGAGAGAGATATTTTCCTCAGCATAGGTTTTTCTAAGGTTGTTTTTTAACACATGGTCTTTGATTAATCAGAATTGGTATACGCCTTGAAAGTCACCACACAAATACATTAATGAAACTCATTAATGAGTCTATGTCGCCCGGTCGCTGCACTACAGCCATGGCCAGCCGCTGTGTCACATCAAAAACATTTCAATAAAATAAACATAAAAATAATTTATGTTTAATTAAAAAATTCTTTAAAAAGTCAAAAATTAATTTCTTTCAGTCGACCTGCACCAGTCGATGTAAGGTTGTTCCAAGGAAAATCCATCCGTTTGGAAATCAACAGTTCCCTCAGAGTTTCGATCCAAGCACCAGTTCAAAATATAGAAAAAATATTTCACACTATTATAGACCATATTTTAAGTAATGTTTAAAAATACATTCTAGCCTCTCCGGACCCAGGAATCACATTTCGTCTTAGATCCTGGTTCTAAAATAATTCCATTCAAATGCAAAAAAAATTATGTGGAATTTTGTGGGGTATTACATTCTCCCTATCTTAAGGCTTTATCTCTTTGAAATCAAAACAGTTATAATCAAAAAATAAAACGGTACAGAGCATGAATATGAGGCTCTTACTTCCATATTCTATCCTAGAGTCTCACAAAAACCAATGAACATGAACCAAAGGAATCGAATACCCACGAATGATACTCTCCTAACGATCCTTTATTTTTACTGGTTACTCCACAAAAGTCTCTTTATCGCCAATCTCCAGTTCCCCACTGAGGGGATACCCATAGGAATATGTGGTCACCCTTCTATAACTCCAAAGGTTTTTGTTGCCTATATACATAGTACTTATTTCATCTCTGTGTTGTCTTCAATTGCACTTGGATGACCTGGACCATCTTAGGGGTAGCATGTACCATCTCTAGAACCACGAGTGATGACTCCCCTTGGTCTGTCCAGGATAAAGGTGATTGGCACTTTCATCCATTTATTGCCTTGAATGGTTCCATACTAATTTAATAGTTGTATATATGTTGTACACAAACTCCACATATGGAACGTGGTCCTCCCAAATGTGACCAAAATCCAAGACACATTCACGAATCGTGTCCTCCACGGTCTGAATGGCCCACATAGTTTGAACATCTGTCTATGGGTGAAAAGATGTGCTCAATGCAGCAGAGTCCCAAAAGCCTCCTACAATCCCTTCCACAGTCGGGACACAAAGCATGAATCATGATATAAGACTATTGAAGATGGTACTCAATGGATTCTAATGATCTCACATATGTAGAGGCATCTCAAGTCCTCTACTGAACCCTAGTCCTAAAAGGTTTGGAAGTGGGTCGACACGGTGAGTCAGTCAATGATCAACCAGATGGTATCATGCCTCTAAGATGTACGTGGAAATCCCATTACAAATTACATAGATACCCCACCCCAAATAAACTTGGGAACCATAAGGGGTTGTGTCAATCATTTTTGAACCTAGATATTGTCCTTCACTTACTGAGTGGTGAGGAATCTCATGGCAAAATCTTCCACCACCTTCTTCATCCCTAACCACCAGTACTGATGTCGGAGATCCGGGTACATCTTTCCCACACATGGATTTACCACCAAAGGGTATGTATGGAACTCCCCAAACACCTCATCCCACAACATCACTGGTACAATGGTGACCCCTCTGTTAGGGATGATGTTCTCCCCACCTTTCTAATACTCATTAAGACCATGCCCTGAGGATATCTGGGAACATGTAGTCTCGCAATGGGACAATCTAATTTTCACCTCCCTGACTTGCTATAAAATTACTGTGGAAATTACCATAGACTAAAGAAAAGATATCTTCTCCATATCCATGAAGGAAATTTGAAGCAAGGACAAAAACTTTGAGGCCTCATTCATTAAATGTGATCTTGATCCCTTAATGAGAGCATCTTCAACTATGTTCCCCTTCCCAAGAGTATAGACTATCTCAATTTCACAGTCTTTGAGAAACTCATGTCATCGTCGCTGTCTCAGAACCATATCCTTATGAGAAATGATATACATTATACTATTGTTGCCCTCTTTTACGATGAAACGTTCACCCATCAGGTAGTGTCGCCACATCTTCAGTGTGAAGACTACCAGTGTCAGCTCAAGTTCATGAGTCACGTCACTCTGCTCATGCAGTGTCAGATGCTATGAGCTGTAAGAAATCACTAATTTTTGCTACATTAGGACACAATTAGGCCTAATTACTAATTCATCATAGAACACCACATTGTCATTTCCATCCTCTTGAATCCCCAAGGTAGGAGCACTCATCAAGCACCACCTCCATTTGTAAAAGCACTAATGGAATCATTCATTCTAATTTAAGGGTTTTCCATTCTTTGTTAAAGCATTCAAGGGTGTTTCTAATTTGGAAAATTTGGGTACAAACCTTTAATAGTATCGAGATATCCCAAGGGAACTCCGCACCTCAGAAATACTCTTTGGTGGATCCCAATAAAGCACTACCTCATTCTTCATTGGATCTACTATAATTCCAGCCACCGAGATGACGTGTCCATGAAAATTGAACATTCGTATATAGAATTCAATCTTCGATATATTATAATAATGATGTTTCTCTAAGAGTGTGTCTAGAACCATCCTCGGGTGCATCGTGTGCTCCTCCTCTGACATAGAATATAGTAAGAAGTAATCAATGAAGACCACTAAAAAATGTTCTATGTACTACTAAAAGATCCTAATCATGATTCCCGTGCCCACTCCTAGGGTGTTCGCTAAGAAAAAAACATTACTAAGATGTCCTCATGTTCATCCACCACTTCAAGAAACTGTTGACCTATCTCATCAACCACAGTGAGGGTCATGCTAGCCAACTTAAGAGTGATCAGATGCACCCTCCTATGTATGAGTCCATCCCATGCTTCTCCGTTTTCCTCCTCACTGACAAAGGAAAAATGGTTCTCATATCTACGGATACACTTCACTATACACCTAAAACCATCAATTTGAGCATGAATCAAGGTAGTCCATACCCAAAATGATGTTGTAAGGCCTACAAACCACTACTAGGATATCCTAGACAAATCTCTCACCTTCTAGATTAAGAAAACATTGTGGAACCAGTGTCTAATCATTGAACCACCTCTTTTGGGATTATCTAATTATAAGGACCAAGGAAATGGCACGATTAAAATCTCTGAGCTCCAAACAAGGTCTATGGAATGGAAAAAGTGAATGGAACATATGTCTATGAGAACTAAAGATAAGTTGGAGTAGACATTGATTTTACCTATAATAATCTCTAGAGCTCCATGATTGTAGGCCTCCATCGTTTGAAGCTGTCCCACCCCTATCCACCTCCTCCCAGTGATCATCGTGGAGCAAATGGGGATGGTGGTGGAAGTACCTCATACCTCCTCCCAATACGTGCCTCTCTTCCTACTCCCCAACCACGTCTGCCTCTATGTGGACCATCCTGTTTGAACCTCTACATTAGGGTTCCCTTGACCGTCTGTTGGTTGTCTGTATGGCGGATTGGGCAGTCTCGAGCAATGTGACCTTGCCCACCACACGAGTAGCACAACATCCCCTCTGCTAGTGTCCACTACCAGTTGGCCATCACACTGTTGATCCAGTACCACAGGGTTTTCCTATAGATTCCCAATCCCCACCATATCCATGTTGTGCCTTGAATAAGGATAGTGGCTAGAATTGTCATCTGGTATGAAGGTGTCCTCACTATGAGGATAACTCACATCACCACATCTATCTAATCCTCATCATCCTGAGGATCCGTCTCATCTCAAAAACTCAGTGGTATCTTCCTCTGTATCTCATGCAACGTGCTCAGACGATGTGCATCCTTTGACGAAAAATATGGCAGTAACTACTGCACCATGGGTGGGGGTGCCTCTAGTACACCACTTGGAGTTTCTATCCTTGAAACTGGTCTATTAATCAACTCCTTGTTGATCGGTGGACCTTCATCATGATACCTCACTAGAATCATGGATGGCTGTCTTCATGGAGGCATCCTGAGAGATTTCATGATGGATCATAGTTAGTTAAGTTTTACTAGGTGAGATGCCTTAAAGAGGTCAAGAGAAAAACATTTAAAAAACACATGAAACATGTGACTCCATGTACCGAGTCAGAAAATAGAATTCAGGGTCATGGTGTATGGATATGTCGACCACCGCAAAAACACTGGGCTCTCTGGCCTGTAAGAAAAACTCAAAAGAAGTATCCCTATTGCCTCATTGTAGACACCATGAAATGTGTTCAATGCACTTCTCCACAAATTTCCTCGACCAAGGTATTAAAGTTCACGGTGCGACTCTGCATTTTCCATGGGGTTCAGTGACATTAAAGAAGGAACCGGCCTGAAGGGCCAACACCCCAACTCATCACTGATCCCTAGAAGGTGTGCATGGGCCCAGCCCCTACAGTATGGAGCAATTTTTTGGCTCCCTAAAGAGGCGCCCAAGGATCATGCGCATAAACACTTGAGTGCCACCATGCGGAATCTGATTGAAGTGATAATTTTGGCTATGTCCTAAAGGCGTCAACGTAGTCTTGACAAAACACAGTCAATGCAAAAGGTACTTCCTCGTCCAACCCATTTCACCTAAGGTCATTTATTTTCTTATAAATAGACCCTTGGGGGACCCATTTGAAGGGAAAATTTTCCTTGAAGACCAATTGTTGTTCTGGTCACCCTAGTACTTCCTCAAGTATTCCGAAGTGTTTAAGGTCGTTTTTCATCACCTTAAGAAGAGTATATAAGGGAGGATCATTGTAATTAAGTCCTTTCAGTGTTTGAAACCCATAACGCTTGCCTGCCTCAAGCACCCAACCTCCCTATGTCAGAAATACTTGTGCACATACCATTCCTCTCACATGAACTTGAGTACCCCACTTCTTGGATCACCTGTGAATACTATTCAATGCTTGATCAAAGCCTCTCTAAAGTATTACCATACATGTTGCTCATCGCTTAAGTGAAAATAAGGTCCCCCAAGTGTACTTGTGTTCCCATACTTGTGTGACCTTCTCTACTTGGACGCCTCTCTTTGATTTACATATTCTTATCACTCTCTTCAGTTTAAAGCAATCAATCCTTCCTCATCCATTCATGGAAAGGATTATTCTTCACTGGATCCCTTGTCTGAAAGGGATTATATTGATAGCTTCACCAAAACCTCCTGATTTATCAAACCTTTGAGAAAGGTACATCAGCATGTCTCCAATTTGGGATTGTATTTCCACAGACATAGGTTTCACACATTTTTTCATAATTCCTATATGATTAATATAGTGTCTGTGGGTTTTTATATCCATAGTCACATGGACATTTCTACAATAAAAAGTTTCGGGACGTTCCCGGTTCTAAGAATAAGGGTATGGGCCTCGACCTCACCCTACATAAAGAGCTCAAAACCTCAAATTATAGCAGGGAAAGTACAGTTCACACTTACAATTCTTCTTTCCTACCAGGATCAATTTCAAGGAATCCATCCTGGTAGAAACCGCTCAACTTTACCATTTCTTCCTTCTATTTTGACCCTTGTCTAATGTGAATTGAACATAAGGAAAGATCATCTCCTCGCCCTCTTCCATGGTCGACACACCCTCTTCCATTTGCAGAGGAGGAAAAGTGTGAAGTGTCATTGTTGAATCCTTCAAATCCTCTTGTTTATCGAAAAGAGAATGAGTCACGTGGGTTTAGAGATATGTTATGGTTACCACATGCGCAAAAACACTCATTAAAGTAACTATGAGAACTCTGATTCATGTTCAAAATAGGATACGTAGGAATCCATCTAAAGGCCCGAGCTCACTAGTCATCCTTCTTATGAAATATACACAAAATTCTATCTTCAAATCATCAAGGCATCCTTTTTTAGGATGTAAGACCAAACTCATCTTTCTCGAAGGACCATACTCTCCTTTGAGATTTATTGAACTTTGTGTGCTCTGATTCCCATTAATATGGGATACATAGAAAGCCTCCTTGAGGTTCAAACACAAAACATGAAATCAACCATGTTCTCTTTGGTCCATATTCCCAATAGGGACTGATCCCACTTGGAAACTCATATTTTTTCCATGTTCATTGGGATACTTTAGTATAAGTCCCACATTATATTTTGACAATCATCTTTCTCTTAGAGGTCCTCATCACATGACCTTAAAATGTATGATGTTTCCTATTATGTGGCACCAAACTATGAGGGTTCAGATTCCTTTCGCAAGGATATGTAGGTAGCGCATTTGATGGGCACGATCCCAAGATAAAAATAGACCTTCATCTTCTTGGAAGTCAAAAAATTCCCCAGTGCCCCAATAAGTGGCTTAAAAACTCATATCTTCACAATGATGAATAAAAGAATCTAAAATTGCTATATTAGAGTGTCTCATTGATGGAAAACTTCAAATACATGAATTTTTCCATTAACGAAGAACTGTGAATGCATACTGATGATTCTAAATTTTACACATGTTAATTAGTGATTGTAAATTTCATGGGATACTTATGATATACTTGGTGAATTAATAAGGATTTAAGAAAATATCGTAAATTTACAAAGAGAGTCCTGGAGTAGACAATAATTCCCCCCAAAAGGTGTGATGAGTCTGACCTCCCATCCTCTCGACCAATGCATGTTCTTATATATCAGAATGTTAAAACATAATGAACTCTTGCCTTTGGAATATAGGTACAAATTGGAAAAATAACTATTTTAAGTTTCAAGTTCCATGAATAAATCCAATGGAAACCGACTAGAAATAGTGATTCTTAAAAATAGAGCACATATTTTTAAGAACTACAAATCAAATATGGTGAACCCGACATGAATCCTTAACCAAGTTAATAATGATACCCACATGTTAGGACCCAACCAATTTATAAAGGAAGCCCAGATAAAGGAACTAATAATTCATGTATCCATATAATAAAAGATATTTCTTTAATAAATCTTGATGTTGTATCATGGGTTTTCACAGAATTCCCTTCAATCCAAAGTATGGATTTCTCCAAGACAACATCTGTGAACTTCCCGACCGCTACTGAAGCTGGATCTTCATCCATGGAAAAGACATCATCACCTACCTATAGTCTTCAAAACTATGTCTCTAATGTACTGGTTAAGGAATATTGCTAGCACGGTACAATATCAGCTTTGAAGGCTACTCGACATTCCCTCCATGTCAACTACAATCCTTCATCATCTGGCCAACGATGACCAATGATCAAGAAGAAAACAGTTCCAACCACCGTATCCAACAGTTTTAGGTCTTTATCCCCAGAACTCAACAATCAATCCCTTCCATACTACAAAGAGGTGAATTAAGATGTCACAAAATTCCTCAATTCAAGAATTCAGGAGTCCATCCTATGGACTCCCACTAACAATCGCCGCCAGAATCATGTATTGGTGTACCCCCAACATGATGCGGGTGTTGGCTCTGGATGTTTGGCCTAAGTATCTCAGACATGGGCATGCAAGAAAAACCACCAGGGACAACATCTGGTCAATAGAGAGCAGGTACTCCCCACTGCCTTTTCCAGAGAAGTTCATCAATTTAAATTGATGGAAAACAATGAGCGGGAACATAGCCCCATCCGTCCTAATTTTTCTACTCAGCAGACTCATCAGAAAGTTACCAACCAATCCCACCAGATAAACCCGGTGGAGTATCGTGAACAAGAATATACACCTGTTTTCCACTTATTATCCAGTCAGTAGGCTCATCGGACTGCAATTAAAGAGGCCCACCAATATAATGTGGTGGAAACTGGTAAATAGGAACATACACCTATTTACAATCACCCATTCTATTTGCAGTATCATCTGCCACTAATGAAGGAAGTATTTCAACAATACTTGATGAAAAAAATCCAGCATGCACATACACCTTCCAATGTTCATCAAACCTGCCAACAATCTCATTTGGTAGCACCTGTAGAAGTTATTCAGAAAGCTCCAATGACAAATTTGGGGAATACCCAACTCTCTGCCCCCATCCGTGAGTACTGTCAATATCGATTGACAGAAAAAGGAGGATAGGAGTAGGCACATACACCTAATCCAAATATATAATGGACGTATATTCCCCTTCTTTCCACCGAAGTCACCAAACACATCGTATCAATGGTGAAAAGGCAGCCGCATATCCACACTCATATTCTGTAAGAATGTTAGGATATCTTAGGAACTACATCAGAAATATCATGGGAACATACACATAAATTTATCCCCACACATGGGATGACACATCGGTATGCCATTCCGGAGCAGATACATACCTTTGTTCAAGTCCAAGAGGGTCATGGGGCATACTTCGCCATATCATACGAACAACAAGATTATAAATATACACCATTTCCAATTGGAGGTAATCGGTTCGTTCTGGTAACAGCTCTGTGGTAGGCACATATACCTACCAATGGTTACCACTTTTCACAGAATGTGGCCCCAACAAAGTATAAGAGAACATCCAAAAATAAGTCATTCCAATCATTATTGGAAAATAAAGATCTAGGTTACGATGTGGATCCTCTTAATGCCGGTGTTATTGAATCCAATAGACATTTATCTATTGCTGCTCAAGATCATATCCTCTCATTACTCAATAATGGGAGTGGTTGTCGTAATTCTTAAGTTCCTCATCGGACACATCATCTTCAAGGATTGCCTCATGAAAATTTGGTCAATCCAAAGTGCCTGTCTCTAGATGAGAGCCACAAAAACCCTCTGTATGGCCAGAATACCATGGAGAAAGAATATTTATCCCCTATTATAATCCATCATGGTGATCCTGACCATGCTGGAATTCTCAACGAATGTCCTCTCCATAGTAGTATTTAACATTATCAAGACTATTCCATAATTGAAAATGTAGCGATGAGAAAGCCATCCTATCTTGAGGCACATGAAACCACAAGGCCAATCATGTATGATTACTTATTGTTGACGGGTGAAACACTTTCTCAACTAGAAGGCATCTTAAGGGATTGTTCATTCTATGAACCTCCGTAAGGTTTTTATCTTTTAATACAGAGTATCCACTCTGGTCAGATCAAGTGGAGAAACCTCTTGTGAAAGATGATGAAGATGTGTTAAACATGAGGAAACAATTAGCGAAAAGATAAATCCCAATCGTAATCTGGCCTTTGGAAAATTCTCAATATAACATTCCAGAATTGATAAAAGAAGACTGTATTTATGACATTCGTCTCAACTTATGGAAAAATATTTTTCATATGAAAACTAAAGACTTACCATATGATGAATATCGAAATGATGTAAATGTAATAGAAGGGTTACAGTGCCAAATTGATTTTTCATCTCTCTCAGTTTCTGAACATCCAAAGGTTGAAAAGAAGTAGAGAACCCTTCAACGTGCATGTCTCAATGATCTAAAGAGGCTATTACAGTTAATTTATGATTCCTCATCTAGTGTTAGTATCAGAGGATGGGTTGAATATGGAAAATGCATTTTACTACACTCCAAATTCAACAAAGTCCACCAAAAGTGGTTTCATGAAATGTTTTTTCCCACAACTGGCCATAATCAATAGGTTTTGTATGTAATAAAATGTAAGCTCAAGAACAGGCCCAAACCAATTCTCATCAGAATTAGGCCCAAAGATAAAATTTTGTTGAGCTACATTAACCTCATGCATCTGAGAATCATGAACAAGCATCCGATTTAGAGGATGTCAGGCGTCAGAAAATGAAAATGTCTAAAATAGCCCAACGATCTTATGAAACATGGGATTTAAGTGATTGTCGGATGATGCATCCATCTAATGTATGATCCAAAATTTTCAAAATCAGAAGAGCAGTTGCATGAATTTCAGCCATAGTAGTTCATGAATCACCCAAGCATTCCAGGTTAGGGGCTCATTTAATTCAACCATCAAATTCATTAAACAATGTTTAAATATTTGAAGAAAAACAACATGAACAGCTCCACCCTACCAGGCTGGGAGATTTTTCCCATCTGCAATCCCCTCCTCAATGGAAGTCAACTTTCTTCTGATTAGTGATGAAGCCACAAGGAAAGCGTACAACTAAGAAATCCAATGATTACATTCTTTTTACTATCCACCAAACAGTACCAAGGAATTCGTTATATAGGAGAATGAAGTCTCGTGAAAGACACTAAGGGAGATGATCTAGCAGAAACACTAATAAAATTCTGTCGATGCGTTATGAATCATAAAATTTCATTAACACTATTGCAGAAGATCATTCAGAAAATAATTCATGTTTAGGGGAGTCAGAAGATGAAGTTCTTGTCTATAATATAGTACACACTTAGGAAAATGAAGAAGGTGTGCATACCCAAAATCAGAAGCATACCCAGAATCTAGGTTTTCCTTTAAATAACCAACTCCCACCTCTCCAAAAGGAATCTAACAAGGGGAAAGGAAAAAAGTCATATTGCATCTCACTTTTCCACTGGATAAGGTCATTCTCTGTCATGTCAGGAGATATTTTCATAGTAAGAAGAGTAAATGAAGGAGTTGAAAATTCTCAATATAGAGTTAATTTGAAACAACATTTCTGCTAGACGTACTCCCCAAACAAGTCCTCAACATGAAAATCCTATAGGAGCTCCTCATAAAAAAGGATTTTTAGTAACTAAATATGTGGATAATGAATTACCTCCATTGGGTACACAATCAAGGTAGGACTATATACATCCTGATAGAACTTTTCTTGTGGGATATCCAAGGCAAGTATCAGCACCACCATCAGTGGTTTTACCGTCCATTAAACCATGTAAAATTCCAGTTGATATAACTACACGGCTTCCAACTCATTCGGATGTTCCCAAAATTCTTATAAACAAAATTTAGGCATTAACAGATCAATTGGAAGCTGTGGAGGAATGAAGTGCACCAGTTTGGCCAGAAAAGAGTACTTACCTAGAATGGGTGGATGCAATTCTTCCCCCACAAAATTTAGTAAATTTCACGTTCTCAATCTTTAATGGTTTGGGATATCTGGAAAAACACATAACACATTTTGTTTCTCATTGTGATCCCATGATAGGAACTTCTGAACAAAAACAAGAAGTTAAGATTAGGTGTTTTGTGAAGTCGTTATAAGGACCAGCTTTTTTTTGGTACACAAGTTTTCAATCCTGATCAATTACTAGATGGGGAGATCGTCATTAAAAAAAATCTCCAATTTAGCTAAACACTACCACATATGAAATATTTTGATCTTAATAATTGTAAACAACGGGAGAATGAAAGAGTTTCAGATTTCATTGCATGATGGAAAGGATTAACATATCCATTAAGTCTAGAACTCCCTCAAGAAGAGTTTCTACCAATATGTGTGGAAGATCTACATGATGAATTACGCACACCATTGATCCCTATGAAATACATAGGAGGGATTGGAGACCTTACTTCGATCTCTCAAAAGATTGAATATTCTATTATAGAAACTATGACTAAAACTCGTGTAATTCCATAAGCTCTAGGAAGGATGATAGGAAAGGTAGAAGCTGCTATATTCAACTTAAAAAGGCACCTATACCTGCTTCTACTTAAAAACCTTCATTATAAATAAGGTCTCCGCATCCTAAGAATCAACACGAATGACCACTTGATCAAGATGATCAATGATATTAAAGGCGGAAATAGTTTGAGGAATTAAAGATTAATTTTTATTCTTTCATAAATGATTATGTTCCTGGATACTTCAACTCAGCCATAGAAAACAATTTGGTTCAGTTTTCAAGGACAATGAATCCAAATAAGGATGGAGAAGAAGATCTTCAGAATTGTTTTCCCTTTCATTAGATTTTGGGACACCCCATTCAGGAGTGCTTTGTTTTCAAAGACCTTTTGAAAATGATGGTAGACTCTGGACAAGTGAAATTCAGAAGTTCATCAGCTCAAGTATAATGTGTTACTGCTACCAATCCATAGGAAGTGAGAGAATGGTAAGAGGTTAAAAGTAAAAATGTGCAAAAATATGATGATTGGATGATCAGCAAAACGATCAACCAGACTCATGAAATTTTATGACCGCTATTGAAACAACCAATTGGGTCCTCTACCACTCATGCCACAACAAAACCATCTTCATCAAAAAGACATTCCTCAAAGAATAAAAGTGATGATTAAGACAAAGAGCAGTCCGAAGAAGATGAGCTCGTGTCAAGGCCAATGTTTTCCTTGACCTTGGCAGATTTTATGTCATCTATTTCAAAAGAATGGGCACTTCCCCAACAAATGGAAGAACCAGAACTAACCTGTCAAGAAGAATCATCTTCAGATTAAGAATTAATATTTGGTCCTATTAAAGTTTTCCATTTAACAGATCCTTATGCCAATGGTGACTCTATTTATAATGAGCCAAAGTTCCTTGTACATAATTAGGGAACAAGAGAAAGAGTCCAAGGTCAAGGATACAAGAGAAGACATGGGAATTTCATAAACCACTATTTCAATTCAACCCCTGATCGAACCATATATGCGGCATAAACTCATGGAATAGACTTTCAACGGGATCAACAAGAAAAATGAGTTTCTTCTATAAAAGACAGGCTCAGTTCAGACACAAATATTTTAAAAGACCGATTATAAGCCACATAATCTTCTTCCAAGCAAATGAATATACATAGTCAGTATAATTTACCAATGTCAGGAGTATTTCAAGCTTCTTCTCTAACACAATGTACATCTACAACAAAAGCATCAACATCCAAACCACCTGAAAAATCATAACTCCATGATGCGAAAAGCAGACCTTTGGATCACAAATATGATGTTTTGAAATAATTGGACCATGTAATGGCCAAGTTATCAATTTTAGATGCTTTGAATCTATTAAAAGATCATTGAAAACCCCTCATTGTGGCCTTGTCAAGTCCTCAATAATTTGAAACCGAAGTTGCTACTGCTGAGGTTTACCCTATAGAGAATGATTATGCAGAATGTCATGCAGTCATATATTTTATAGATGCAGATGAAGATTATATTTTACATGGGAATATTAGACATTTGTATTTTTCTATCATAATCAACGATGTAGATATCTGACAAGCCTTCATTGATAATGGCTCTGAGGTCAACCTCATTCCCATTTATACACTTCATCGATTGGGCCTATCTGAATCTGACTTATCTCCTTAAACATTAATGTTTCAAGGATATGAAATAAATGAACAAGAAACTCTGGGTGAAATTACACTTAGACCTCAGTTTAAAGATCTTGTGTCTAATTTAGATTTCATGTTTGTTCGTCGGTACACAGCCTTCAATAATCTTCATGGAAGGCCTTGGCTGCATCAACATAGAGCCTTTCCCTATCATACTACCAAAGTCTGAAATACCGTTTCAATGTACTAATCAAAACATTGTTTGGTGATAAGCCTCCATTCAAATCATGTGAATCTCAATACATTGACGCAGAGTTTTATCACACAAAAGGAACGAAGCCCACGAAAAATGAGATAACCAAAGTTAATGCTCTAAATGGATTGGAAAAGATCCTAGAAAATCCATTTATACATTTGAGTACAGATTATGTGTTACCCATAAATCAAATTGAAAGGGTAAAACCAAATCTAAAGACATTCCCAGTAACTTCCATAATGTCAATTATGACAAATGAGCCTGATAACATGGGAAAAATTATTGACACACCAAGCAATGATGGAAGCGTGAATGGATATGATTTCCTTTAATCTTATGAACTACAACAAGCCTTTACTTTTTCAATCATAATAGAAGAAATAATGGTAATTCTAGAAGAAGACAAATATTTTGACTCTCAATCCATCAATCCCTCTTTATTACCATAGGAAGACCCTTCGTCATTAGTAGGGTCAGATATTGTGGCCATTTCATCGAGATGTTCAAATATTGATTTCTCCCCTAACACTGGATGTTTTGAATAATCATCTACAATTAAAGTATAAATAGAAGAGGTAATACATAATGAAGAAGAAGAGGAAGATATCAGGGATTCTCCACCAACATTTTAAGAAGGGGTCTCTACCACCGTGGATAAACTTAGAGAAATAAATTATGGTTTATAAGAAGATCCATGCCCCACTCTAATTAGTACGGCCAGGACCTCTGAATAAAAAGAGGTGTATACTACCCTTTTAATGAAACATTGAGATATATTTTCATAGAATTATATAAAACTTCCAGGTCTTCATACTGATGTAGAAACCCATCATTTGGGTTTACGAGAAGAACATTGTTGATTTAAGCAAGCAGCAAGGAGAACACACCCAACGCATGCCTATAAAATTGAAGAAAATATTGATAAGCTTATAAAGGCTAACTATTTCAAGGAATTTCAGTATCCCCAATGGATATCCAATATTATCCCAGTGAAAAATAAGAATGATCAAATTAGAGACTTCATTGATTTTAGAGATCTTAACCCGCATTTTCCTAAAGTTGATTTTTAGACTCGATTACAGAACTTCTAATTGATGCAACAACAGGCTATGATGCTCTTTCTTTCATGGATGGATATTCAGGGTATAATCAAATATGTATTTACCCAAAAGATAAAGAATCTACAACTTTTATATCCCCTTCAGGTGTGATTTGCTATCGGGTAATTCCATTTGGCTTGAAGAATGCAGGTGCAATATACCAACATTCCATTCACCATATCGTTAAACCCTTCTTAGGGATATTTTTTTAATGTTATGTGGATGATTTGGGGGTCAAATACTGTAAAATTTTCAATCACATAGATTATTTGGAAACCATATTCAACAAACATCGACAACACAGTTTGATGATGAACCCCTTGAAATGTGCTTTCAGGGTAACCTTGGAAAAATTCCATGGCTTTGTTGTACGCCATCGTGGTATCGAAGTTGATCATGAGAAAAAAAATCAATGCTTGGTTTTTTACCTCTTCTAATGTTATATTAATTAAAAGGACTCCAAGGAAACTTGGACAATATTCACTGATTTATCACCAATTTGGTAGGCAAGTGTTTAACCATCACTAGATTAATGAAGAAGTGAGTCACTTACCAATATACTGAAGACTACCAAGAATCATTTGATACCCTAAAGAAATATCTCTTGAGTCCACTAGTATTAATGCCACCTGTTGAAGGAAGACAACTTATTCTCTATGTAAAAACTTTAGAGCGATCACTAGGTGCCATTCTTTCCCAAAAGAATAATGTTAAAAATGTAAACCGCTTTTATTAGATCAGTCGAACTAAGCTTAACATGGAAACTCAGTATTCAAGTATTGAGAAATGTTGTCCGGAAGTAATCATTGTAGTTCATAAATTGAAGCACTACCTACAACATCATGTGGTTCAATTGGTATCTCGTAATAATCCACTAAATTTATCCTCAGTCGTCCTATTCTTATAGGACGTCTGGCATGGTGGGCGGTTATTTTTCAACAATTTGATATTTACTTTGATCCTAAAAAGTCAATAAAAGGCCAAGATCTGGTTGACTTCCATGCTGAACATCCATCTTCTAAAGATAAATCTTTTAATACGGAGTTTCCTAATGAATATTTCTTCTCTATTAAGGATAATTTCTAAACATGGGAAATGTTTTTTGATGGTTTTTCGATGATTCCAACATAAAAGATAATGGAAAACCCGAAACTCTACATCGTTAGATTAGGAATTGTCCTTCTTTCCATAGAAAAGGCAGTATTGCCTTATTCTTACCTATTATCGAGAGGTGGTACCAACAATGAAGAATAATGTAAAGCTCTCATGGAAGGTTTGAATTTGGACCTTCAGGTGAAAATGAATCATTTAAAGGTAAATGGTGATTCAGAATTGGTAATCAAAAAAATTAATGGGAAATATTCTATCAGAAAAGATGAATTAATTCCTTGTGTGATTACATTAGAGGGTTAATGGATAAATTTCCCTCAGAACAGACATTTTCTTATTTCCCACGATGACAAAATGCTCAAGAAGATACACTAGCTAATGCAGCTACATCCTTGGAAGATCCAAATCGGGATGGGACTGTTATCAACCTAACCCATCGTTGTGTGGTATTCCCTTTGGATTAACCAATAATGATGGAAATTAATTAAATTTGACATATTTTTAAAACATATGGTCATAACATGGGATATAGAACATCCATCATGGAATATCTTTAGAATGTGGTACTTCCACTAAATAGGGCTGAGAAAGAACAAATCCTATGATGAGCGGCCAATTGTACTCTTTATGATTGTCCAGACCCCCAAAAGATCCTTTACAAGAGATGCTTTGATAGAATTGTCTTTTGATGTATTGATGGAGAAGAGAATTCAGTTGTCATGAAAGAATTTCATTCTGAAGCTTGTGGTTCCCACCAATCTGGGCACAGACTCTCTGATCAGATCCGAAGGTTTAGATACATTTGTCCTTCAATGACACAGGATTGTACATATTTCACTAAGAAATTTCATCCCTGCTAAGTGCATCCAACTTCATTCATCAACCCCTAGAGTTACTACATACATCTAAATACTCTTTTACATTTTCTACTTGGGGAATAAATGTAGTAGGGCCTTATCCTCCATCCACAGTTAAGAAATTTTAGTTGTAACGTCCTAGTTCCAGAAGACATCCAGAGGTGCCCCATGCTTGGTTCGCCACATGACCTCAAGCACATTTTCCTAAACACCAGAGGCTGCCGACTAGCAGCGAAGGCATTAGTATGTTATTGGGGAAAATATTCTTTCATTTGGTAAGGTATAGAAGAAAAAAACTAACAGTAACTAGTGGTAGCAGTAAACATTACGCAACAACTAAAATCAAACAGCAGAAGCAATGAATATATAGTAATGATGATAATGATGCAGCAGGTACAAGTTTCTAAGGAAAGCAGAAAATACAACAATGTGTTTGAATACAAGTAAAAACAATGTACTAAAATAACAGCAACTCCTGCAGCATCGCAAAACTAAGCTTGGTCCCTTGCTCTCTAGATCCAAGAAATCAAGCACCGTAGGTCGAAGGGCACTTTCCCTTATCTATACCTGCAACAACAAAGTCTTCTTAGGCCCATAATAATGGCCCAAACAGGGTGAGACATACAATCCCAGTAGGCAATCACCCAAATATTTGTGCCCAATAGTCAATGAATACAAGGAATGTAAAAGTGCAAGAAGCAGTAAAAAATGAATATAACAGCTACAATCCACAGTTTTAGCATATAAAGTAGATAAGTAAACAACCAACAACAAAAAGAAAAATAGGTAACCCTCTGAGTAGCTCTCGCAGCCTATCCCCTATGGTTCAACCTACAAGTACTAGCAACCCTCTAGGAGGCACACATAGTCTCACCCCTCTGGTTCTGCTAAGAGTAGACTTTCTGAGGAAGCATTCACCATCAATTCCCCCTATAGTCCCGTATCATGCTAAAGGCTCTCTGTGGAAGCACTCAACGTCTCATTCCCCCTGTGGCCCACTTCGAGGATATATAAACTCTTTGAGGAAGCTCTCATTGTCAATTCCCCATGTGGTCTCACATCGTATTAAAAGACACTCTAGAGATTCCCTTACATCTATTCTCCCTAGGGTCTACAACACGAGATTCTCACAGTCCTATGTGATAATAACATTCTTAGTGCGTGTAAATCGCCCAATAAACCTCAAGAAATACTTGGCTATCATTCTAAGGCACAACCGCATAATAGTATAACAATTACACTATCTTACAACTAGGCATGGAAAATGGAAAGATGCCTAATAAGCAAAACATACAAGTCAAGGCACAAGATCGTAGTAGAAATTATCCAAATTTACAAGAAATAACCTCTACTTAAGCAATCAAGAAAAGCAGGAAAACAACAGGGAAAAATAGGAAACACGCAATACCCCGTTTAGGGGTATTGGTGTAATTTTCAAAAAATACTCAAAGACTTTCTACAGAAAGGAACAAACCACCTACCTCAATCCTAGGAGATCGATATACATGAACAACAATGATAGATACTCCTTAGAATGTCATAGATCTGAGAAAACGTCTGAAACACATAAACCCCGATAACATGAGAAGGAGGAGGAATTGGAAAACAAGGCTCAAGCATAAGGAAGAACTCACTACTGCGATTCCAACGCAATCAACGGTGCTCGAATCGGAGAACAGACAGAGAGGCGGGGGCTCGTCGAATATTTGTGGATCCTTGTCACTCTCGGACGAACAGAACCTAGAAGAAGATGTTTTTGTGCGCCAGGCGCGACCCTGGTCTATTTAATGAAAAAAAGAAAGTACACGGCGTGTACTTTTAGAGTACATAGCGTGTACTAGGTCTTTCCGTACTCTGCCAAAATCGGCCTCCATGTCACCCCTACACACCGTGTGTGTAGCCCGGGCACGGCCAGTTCATAGCTTTGAGCAGAAAAAGAGTACACGGTGTGTACTCAAAATGTACATGGCGTGTACTTCAAAAATTTCCAAAAATGTTATTTTCCTCAAAAACTCTAGAAAAAGGAAATGCGTACCTAAAACGAAGATCCGAGTTATTAAAAACTTCCCCCCTTAATGAAATTCGTCCCCGAATTTCCCTAGTGAGGTGTAGAGGAAGAAACTTCGAACATCTCTGGCCACTACGACCGTACATAGGCCTCCCTCTCCTAGGTCTCGTCCTGTACTCACCCATGCTTCCATAGCACCCGTACAAGAGGGACAGACCGCCCACATAGAACCTTCACACTGTGATCGAAAATCCGGATGGGATGCTCCTCAAACAATGCATCTACTTTAAACTCAACTTCCTCAGGCTGAAAGACATGAGATGGGTCAGAAAAGTAATGTCAGAGCTGAGAGACATGGAAGACGTCGTGCATGGTCTGGTACCTCTGGGGTAGCTAAAACTGATAGGCGACCGAACCAACTCTCTCCAAACCCTCAAACGGCCCGATGTACCACGGTGAAATCTTACCCTGTATCCGAACCCACTTGTGTCCCAACCTCGGTGCGACACGCAGGAAAACCTGATCCCAGACCCCAAAATCCAGAGGTCGTCTTCGCTGATCAACAAAAGACTTATGCTGAGACTGTGCTATAGCCATCCACATCCGAATTAGTTCTATCTGCTCTTAAGTCTCCCGAACAAGACGAGGTCCCAGTAAAGCTGCCTCTCCTGCCACTAGCTAGCATAAGGGTGATCGACATGGCCTACCGTAAAAATACGCGTAAGGTTCTATCTTAATAGTCTCCTGAAAACTGTTGTTGTAGGCGAACTCCACAAGAGGGATATGATTCTCTCAAGAACCGCCAATGTCCAAAAGGCAAGCTCTGAGCATATCCTCTAGCACTTGGATCGTATGCTCAGACTGGCTATCTGTCTAGGGATGGTATGTTGTACTGAAAAGTACATGTGTACACAAGGCCTTCTAAAGTCCCTACCAGAACCGAGAGGTAAAGTGTTCATCCCTTTATGAAACAATAGCGTATGGAACTCCATGCAGACGTATAATCTATCGGATGTACAATCGTCTCAGATCATCATCACTGAAGGTATCCTTGATCGGCAAGAACTGTGAAACCTTCGTAATCCTATCTACGACAACCCAAACAACATCGTTACCTCGGGGAGACCATTGAAACCCTGTCACGAAGTCCATCGCGACATCATTCCACTTCCACTCCGGAATGGGTAACTGTTTTAAAAGGCCTACTGGTCGTTAATGCTCCGCCTTCACCTGCTGACAAGTAGAACATCTCATGATGCAACCAACAACATCTCTCTTTATACATGGCCACCAATACTGGCGATGAAGATCCTGATACATCTTGGTGATGCCAGGATGAACTGCCCAAACTGAGGAATGAAAATCCTGCATCATCTCCTCACGTATGTCTGCTGGCACCCATACGCGTCCTTGGAAACATAAGATCTCATCCTCTCCCACTATCTATCCAGGAAGACAGTCCTCTCCTAACACGCTCTCCCACGGGACTAAGCCTTCTGAGTCTAATAGATGCCTCATCCGTACCCAATAAAGTAATGTAGAGGTAACTGCTACAGAAGATAGAAAAGTTTGTCCCTGTCTATCATGCACCTCCAGGTACATCTCAGAGAACAGAGCCATCAGCTGCCACTCACTACTGGCCTCCTGAAATGCCTGAATCTGAGTTCTCCTTCTAAACACATCTACCACTGCGTTTCCCTTTGCCGGCGTATAGGCAAGATCGAAATCAAAATACTAAAGATACTCAACCCAACTGCGCTGCATCAAATTCAGATCACGCTGAGTGAAGATATACTTGAGACTCTTGTGGTCGGTGAAGACCATAAAGTGCTCTCCCAAAAGATAGTGTCTCCAACAGCGTAAGGCTTAAACAACAACTTCCACCTCCAGATCGTGCGTAGGGTAGTTCCTCTAATGTGGCCTCACCTACCGAGACCTGTATGCAATGACTCCATCTCCCTGCATAAGCACAATGCCTAGTCCGATACCTGAAGCATCACAATAAACAGTGTAGCTCTTGCCTGGCTCTAGAAAGACTAGTATCGGTGCTGACGTCAGCCTTCCCTTCAACTCATAAAAGGATAACTCACAATATTATGACCATAAGAACTTCTCCCCCTTCTTGGTCAGACCTGTAAAAGGTGCTACTAGGTGTGAAAAGTCCTGAATGAAGCGTTTTTAGTATCCAGCCAGCCCTAGGAAACTCTGTACCTCAAAAACGTTCTTTGGATGCTTTCAGGAGACTACAGCTCTCGCTTTCTCCAGGTCCACAGATACTCCTACCTTTGAGATTATGTGACCCAAGAAGTGAATGTATTCCATCCCAAAGTGTCACTTTGAGAGTTTATCATAGAGCTGATTATCTCTCAGTGTACTCAGAACGATCTCAAGATGTGTGGCATGGTCATGTTGAGTGTGAGAGTACACCAAGATATCATCCACGAAGACCATGACGAAGGAGTCCAAGTAAATATGGAACACTCAGTTCATTAGAGCCATGAAAACTGCATGCACGTCCGTGAGACCGAACGACATGACTGTATACTCGTAGAGACCGTACATGCTCCTGAAGGCTATCAGAGGTATATCTGATGGTCTAAAGCGCAACTGATTATAACTGGACCTCAAATAGATCTTCGAGAACACCTGGTCTCCTCAAAGATGATCAAAGAGGTCATCGATCCTTGTCAAGGGATACCGGTTCTTGACCGTCAACTGGTTAAACATCCGATAATCAACACAAAGTAGAAGGGTACCATCTGCCTTCTTTAAAAACAGGACAAGGGGACCCCATGGAGAAGTGCTAGGTTGGATGAAACCCTTTGTATGTAACTCCTACAACTGCTTCTTGAGCTCCTGCAACTCAGTTGTAGCCATCCTATAAGGAGGAATGGACACCGGTGCTGCTCCTAGAACGAGCTCAATCGAGAAGTCTACCGCACGCTCTGTAGGCAACCGTGAAAAGTCCTCTGGAAAGATGTCCCTGAAACAATACACCACTAGAGGAAAGTCTAACTACAAAGTACCCTGATCATCCAGATAAAGGCTAGAAATCTGGGCTGTCCCCCTTCATAGACCATGATGCTCGAGTCCTGCTCGACTTGCCTGAACATCCCATTCTCCTCTATGAAGAAAAGATTCACCCTCTGGTGAAATGAAGATCACCCTGCGGCGATAAAAAAAGATGACTCCCTGGAAGGGAACAAACCATTCTATCCCGAGAATGGCATCATATCCTGTTATCTCTAGGACATAGAGATCCCATAAGAAATGATACACTGCCACCTCTAGAGGGCACTCTCTACACTGATGTACACTTGATGTCCTCATCCCTCAAAGGTGTGTCTAGTGCCAATGAGTCAGCAGAAGAAATGATGCAGAGCCCAACGCTCTCCACGACAGCAATAGAGATAAATCTATGCATAACACTAGTATCGAAAAGAGCTGAAGATAAAATTGAGGCTACTAAAATCGTACCTCGAACTGTAGAAGGTTCGGGATCCTAATCATGATAGGTCTACTCCATGGTGAATGACTGGCCTACACCGCAGCCTTGCGCCCCTGGCTGACCACTTTGAGCTGATCCACCTTGCTTGTGCTGAGGGACTGGTGGCTGACCGCCACTGCATCGACCTCCACCTCAGCCTGAACGGTCGGAAGAACTCCAGTTCCCCGACTGGTGAGAAACTGGCGTTGCTGATCCTGAATGAGGATTCATGGAAGAACCCCGGTCACCAGCTACTGGTGAGAAAACCTGGCAGAAATGCAGAAGGTTACCCATCTTGCCGCATGATCAGTACTCCACGGGGTCTTCCTGGCACTGCGGCCTCGTGTGCCCTGACTGGCCACACTGGTAGCATACCACCTGGCTGCCTGACGATGCATCTCTCTTACTCATATCACTGCGCATAGACTCCCTACGACGCTTCTTGCTGCCATCTGGAGGAAAACTAGCTTAGGAAACATAATCGCCCTATCTCGTAGCTCTGGAGTATCTCAGATTGCTCTCCGTAATCAGTGCCTGATTGACGATAGAAGTGATTGAAGTCAACTGGAAGATATTCACCTGCGAGCGGATCTCCCACCTGAGACCATCCTCGAACATCCTTGCTAAGAACACCCCACTCTCATCATGGAGGGGTGTGAAATGCTGCAGTTCAGTGAAACAAGATGAATACTCCATGACAGAAAGAGTACCCTACACTAAGCTCCTAAACTCCCGGGCTCGGTAGGCCCTCAGGGTCTGCGGGTATAAGTAGTCATAAAAGACGCGTTGAAACTCCTCCCAAGCCATAACCTGCTGATGACCCGCCTATGAGATCATGTCCCACCACCTCTTGGTAGAGTCTCATAGCATATAGGTAGCGAGCTTGACCCGCCTCTCTTGAGGAATCTCTAGATGCTCAATGATGGTCAACATGGCTTCCAGCCATGACTCTGTAGCTTGAGATCCTCCTTCCCCCGAGAAAGTGGGAGGATGATACTACTGGAAAACCCGCGTCAAGTGATCCATAGTCTAGGTAGGGGTGGTGCTCCCTGAAAGGTCTGCATCGTCCTCATAAAATCTTTCTTGAACTGCGCATCAGTGCCTGCAACTGGTATGACAGCCGGTGCCAAGGCTGGCCCGACTGGAGTTTTGGCAGGAAGTCCCTGATCAGCCATATCTGGTGTCTGATCACTGATGATGACAAACGTACAATCGGAGGATGTCTTGGACTCATAGCTCTAAAAGATCAAAAGAACACCTTAGATCAGAAAAACAAGTACAGAGAACATAAGAGTGCAAAACGGGAACAGGGAAATGAAAACACACATGTTTACAAAACACGACTACACGACGTGTATAAAAACTACACGGTGTGTCTTCTTAAGCCACTAACATGGGTGTGTACCCCTGCCCGACAGGTCGTGTAATAACTCAGACTACACAGCGTGTTGACCCCACACACGACGTGTGCTTGAAAATTACTCCCATGCCCGAGTCTCTTTACACGGCTAACCCACACTGTCTGACTTAACCCGAGACTACACGACGTGTTCTGAACAAACACGACGTGTACTAGACAAGGCTTCGGCGGCCTGTGTTGTTAAATACACGGCCGGCTACATGGATAAACATTACACGCTGTGTTCCAAACAAACACGATGTGTATAGGTGAAGGTGACTTCGTCCCGTGTTGATTGTTACATGGCCGAGTACCTGAACAAGACTACACGACGTGTTCCGAAACAACACGGCGTGTCTAAGAGAAGGTAACGCCGACCCGTGTTGTTCATGACACGGCCGGGTACCTGGAAAGGACTACACGGTGTGTTACTTTACAACACGGAGTGTTCTACTCGAGCTTCCTTGACCCCTGTTGTTAGTGACACGGTCGGGTACACGGCTCTGAACTACACGGCATGTTCCAAACTTACATGGAGTGTTCCTAAAGTTACTTCCACAATAGCATGTGCATGCTCACATGGTCAGTGACATGATCTCTAAACAACACGGCGTGTAGTCAAAAGTACACACCGTGTATTCTGGGTTTTTCTGGGCAGTAGCTCAGAAACTGCACAGAGGCCCAGAAAACATAGAAAACAAGTCAAGGAGGTGCCAAATTCCGATTCGTGAGGGCCCATACTCCCCGCGAATCAAAACTTGGTGTTTATTTAAGAAAATTAGAATACATACAATCCTCTAACAAGGCATCAGGGACTCTATCAATCATCTATCACAACATCATGAATAATCTACACAAGGTCTATCACAATAGCATGCAATCGTTAATGCACCCTAGATGACATCGCAAGAATGCATGGAATGTGATTTCTAACAAGTCTCAAATGATTCATTAGATGGCATACCCTCATCTCCTCAGGTTGTGACAGAAATAGAACTTTGATAGCAAAAAACAACAACATAGGACATCTGAATCACTCTAGGTGAAATCATATCAACCGTAAATCTCAAAACCAAAAAACTGCAATAAACGAGGACGTATGGATTTTCCTTGTACACAGGTTATCTACTCCCGAGCACAGCCTAATACCAAGTAACAAATCCGTCTTATCCCTGGCTAAAGGCTCCAAACAGTAAATCAAGAGAAAGGAAACTCCTCTGATACCACTTTGTAACGTCTCGGTTCCGGAAACCACCCAGAGGTGCCCCGTGCCCAGTTCGCCACATGACCTCAAGCGCATTTACCAAAACGCCAGAGGCTGCTGACTAGCAGAGAAAACCTTGGTATGTTATTAGGGAAACTATGCCCTCATTTGGTAAGGTATACAAGAAAAAAACTAACAGTAAATAGAGGCAACAGTAAACAATACAAATCAACTGAAATCAAACTACGGAAGCAATGAATATATAGTAATGATGATAATGATGTAGCAGGTACAAGTTTCTAAGGAAAGCAGCAAACAAAAAAACGTGCTGGAATACAAGTAAAAAAAGTACTAAAATAACAGAAACTCCTGCATGATCGCAAGCCCAAGTTTGGTCCCTTTCTCTACACCTCCAAGAAATTAAGCACCGGAAGTCGAAGGGCGCTTGCCCTTATCTATACCCGCAACAACAAAGTCTGCTTGGGCCCAAAAGCCTGGTCCAAACAGGGTGTGAGATACAATCCCAGTAGGCAATCATCCAATGATTTGTGCCCAACAGTCAATGTATACAAGGAAAGTAAAAGTGAAGGAATCAGTAAACAAAAAAGCACATAACAGCTACAATCCACAGTTCTAGCATGTAAAGTACACTAGTAAACAACCAACAACAAGTAGAAAAAAAGGTAACCCTCTAGGTAGCTCTCACAGCCTAACCCCTATGGTTCAACCTACAAGTACTAGAAACCCTCTAGGAGGCACACATAGTCTCACCCCTCTGGTTCATCTAAGAGTAAACTTTATGAGGAAGCACTCACTGTCAATTCCCCCTATAGTCTCGTATCATGCTAAAGGATATCTGGGGACGCACTCAATGTCTCATTCCCCCTGTGGCCTGCATCGAGGAACTATAGACTCTCTGAGGATGCTCTTATAATCAATTCCCCAGGTGGTCTCACATCGTATTAAAAGACACTCTGGATAATCCCTTACATCTATTCTCCATATGGTCTACTACACTAGGTTCTCACAGTCCTGTGTGAAAATAACATGCTCAGTGCGCATAAATTTCCCATGTAAACATCACGAACTACTTGGCTATCATTCTAAGTCACATCATCCTAACAGTATAACAGTTCCACTATCCTACATCTAGGCATGACAACTGAAAAAATGCATAATATACAAAACATGAAAGGAAAGGAACATGAACACAGTATAAATTATCCAAATTTATAGGAAATCATCTCTACTTAACAAATCAAGCAAAGCAGGCAAACAAAAGGGAAAAACAAGAAACATGGAATACCCCGTTTAGGGGTATTGGTGGAATTTGCACAAAATACTCAAAGAATTTTTACAGAAAGGCACAAACCACCTACCTTGATACAAGGAGATCGATATACGTAAACAATAATGACAGATCCTCCTTAGAACATATTAGATCTGAGAAAATATACAATGCACATAAACCAAAATAACTTGAGAAGGGGGAGGAATTGGAAAACAAGGCTCAAGTAGAAGGGATAACTCACCGCTGTGATTCCAACTCAATCAACGGTGCTCGAATCAGAGAACGGACAGAGAGACGGGGGCTCGTCAAAGATTTGCGGATCCTCGGTGCTCTCGGATGAACGGAACCTAGAAGAAGTTGTTTCTATACGTCAGGGGCGACCACGGTCCGTTTAAAGAAAAAAAACAAACTACAAGACATGTACTTTTAGAGTACACGATGTGTACTAGGTCTTTCCTTACTCCGCCAAAATCGGCCTCCACGTCACCCCTACACACCGTGTGTGTAGACCAGGCACGACCAGTACACGGCTTCGAGCGGGATAAAGTACACGGTGTGTACTCAGAAATTACATGACGTGTACATCAAAAATTTCCAGAAACATTATTTTCCTCAAAAACTCCAGAAAAAGGAAAGGCGTTCCTGAAACGACGATCCGGGTTCTTACAGTAGTATATTATCACTGCTACTGACTTCTTCTCAAAATGGGCTAAGGCATACCTATCATAAAAATCATAGCCAAAAGAATAGTTAGTTTTTTCAAAACTAATATCATCACCATAGTTGGTGTCCCTCATACTATTTTGAAAGAAAATAGCACAAATTTATGTTCTACTATTGTAAATAACTTATATCAGGAACATAACATCATGTCCAACCATTCATCTCGCTATCATGCAGCGGCCAATGGACAGATAGAGGCCTTCAATAAGACTCTATAAAATATACTCTAAAAATGGTGGATAATGTTAAGAAATCATAGCTTGATAAACTTTTTAATTCTGTATTGGCTAATTGGAAAACTACCTATATTGCTAACCAACCAACTCCTTATTCATTGGTATATGGAATTGAAGAATTTTTGTAAATTGAAATACAATTTCCTTCACTTAGAGTTGCAATCTATGACTAGTTTTCTTCAGATAAATGATCTTAGGAATAGTTTGATGAGTTGGAAGGATTAGATGAGAAAAGACTGCATACATTGCATCATTTAGTATTCTATCAGAACATAATTGTGTGATCTTTTAATAAGAAATATCACCTTCGTTCTTTCCTTAAATGAGAATTGGTATTGGTCCTTAATACTCCAATGATACAAGGAATGGAACCACCAAAATATGAACTCAAATGGGAAGGAACTTATTCCATACATAAGGTATATTCAAACAAAGCCTATTCCTTAATCTCAATGGATGGAGAGCTCATTACAACTCCAACCAATGAGATATTTTTAAATAAATACTTTCTGTAATTATACACATTAGTCCTCACTGCAAGACTTTAAACAGCACTATACCATGTCCTTGTTGTAAGACATAAAATTGCACAGCCCCCATGTCCTAGTTACAAGATATTAAACTTCATACCAACCACTAGATTCCTTTCTACATGATGTTAAAATGCGTAGCATCTTCGTCCTTATCGCATGACGTTAAAATTACTAACAACATTTATACAAATAATGTTTTCTCTATTTAATGTTAGAAGCTTCCATAGGAAAATATCATTGAAATCATCACTACTCCTTAGTTGTACATGAGTCCCTCCCTTTCCTATGTCTAAGTTAGATCTTTATAGAGACCATGTTTCAAGAACTGTGCATGGCTTGATTCACATTTTCAATGAGATACGTAGAGATGCCTGAATCCCCAATTTTGGGCCCTTCCATAATCACAAAATATTCTTTTTTTATCCTCTGGTATATGAATCCTATCTATAGAGAGTGTTTACTTAAGATATATGATTTGGTCATAATACCATTTTATTTCTTAGGATATACTGTTCTCTCAGAACTTGTAAAAAACCCCCATTATTCATGTCAAACTTCATTATCATGAGGGTTGATTGTTTAATAAACTAAGTACATATTGATTCTCATTCATTTTGAGATACATAGAGATGCCAATGTCTCCAATATTAGGCCCATCCATGATAAAAATACCCCTTAATTTCTTGTTTAATAGTCAAATCTGAATAGAGAATGTTTTATAAACTATGTATGACTTGATTCCATCCCCGGAATGACATATAGTTACACTGGGGTTTTATCCCTTAATCTAGTTACAATATGTCCTTAATTTCATATCGGTTCATTTTCTTCCTTACCACATGATGTCAAAATATATGGTAATTTGATACCCCTATTCTTTATCTATTTCACATTTGTATTATAGAAAAGACACTTACTACTCCTTGTTTCTCACACCGAGCATAGCTCAAGTGAGATTAAGAATTGGATAAAGTGAATCTTAAATTAGGTATGGTTTTTTTACTTGTTTTTGGGGATGAAAAAATACTCATTGCATGAGTTTAAACATCACATCATAATATTAATTCATAAGAAATAAAGAAATTCTATAATTTACATATGAGTTAGATCTGTGTAAAATACGTCAAAATCATGGCCAATACTGGTTCAAATATTTCACATTTTCATTGAACATAAACCCTTTCATATTTCATACTCTTAATCATGAATATTTTCATATCATCTTAATATTTCATTCTGTTTCTGGTAACATGGGTTCTAATATCAAAGATCTCTTTTGCTCGATGATGCAGCACGTTCCCTTAGGTGTACTTGCATAAGTTTCCTACATAACATGCATGTCAGTCAAAAGATGCCACTATTTGGATATGAAACATATTCCCTAGTTGTCCCTACATAATACAGCCCTCATAACAGGGTTTTCAAGTACTGTTAATTTCGTTCTTGGATATAGTATCTTTTCCCCTTTAATCTTTGATGACAATATACAATAATTTTTATTTTAAAATAGTCATTCAAGTATACTTGTCCCATTATATTTCTCACAATCTGAAAGTCTTCAAGACCATGATTTACTCATTTCCTTCACTATGTGATCAATGAACTATAAAATAATGTTTAAATAACTTGTCCACATGTTATATATTGTCTCCATTTCTGGTCCTAATTGTATGACCTAAAACAACAGACACCATATCTCTTACGTTTGGGTCCGACCATTGTAAAAGTCTTATTCCTCCAATTCAATGGACACTCTTGGTTTAAAAAAACCCCTTCCAAATTTAGGTACCTTTATCCATAAATCAAACAAGTGATTTGGAAAATCTGAATCTCCATAAGTATTCTTCTATTTTTAGAAGAAAAATGTTAAACATCGAAGAAATTTTTTTCCGACTATGTAGCATGTGCCCTTAGGTGGCCTTGCATAAGATGCCCACATAACAGGCCTGTCAGTAAAAAGATGCCACTATTAGGCTATACATCATATGCCCCAGTTTTCCCTACATAATACATCCCCCATAAAAGGTTTTTCAAATAATGGTAACTTCATTCCTGGAAAAGACACTGCTTTTGTTGATACAGGTTTTAAATTTGGTGAATACAAAAGTCATAACTCATGATTCCCCTTGGAAATGTTTAAAGAATTTTAAATAAATTATTCACCACAATGCCTTGTTTGGGATCTAATTTCAAAATTTATGGTCAAAGCTATTTGAACTTGAATACTAGCCCTTTATAGTCTAACATGCATGACTCTTAACTCTATTGAACAAGAGGCATGATACTCGCCAGATTGAGACCCTGCAAAGGGAACTCTAAACAAAAGTCGAGTCCCAGCTCCCTCATTGTACATTTTGTATGATTTTGGTAATTTTTGAGTAATAAAATGTCAAAAGAAAAAAAAAATTGTAGGGTTATCCACACGACCCTAGAACATGTCAAACTATGATCACTAGGCCCCATGGTTTACGCAAAAATTAGAGAATCCTTCTAAACATGATGTAGCTCCAAATCTAACCAAATGATGTTGGAATGTGTCAAAGTGACCTACTTTTACCATAGAACAATATTATTTTCATTCTGAATGAATCAATTTCTAAGGGGGCGGAATTGTAGGCACCATGAAATGTGAACCTTGAACTTCTCCATAAATTCCCCTAACCAGGGTAAAAAAGTTCACGATGCGACATTGGATTTTTCATGGGGTTCAGTGACGTTAGCTAAGGCACCGGGACAAAGGGCCGGGACCATAGCCCGACAGTGATCCCATGAAGGGGTTTGTGGTCGTAGCCCATGGGGTATGGATCAACTATTTGGAAATGTCCCTAAAGAGGCGACCAAGGTACCTTCCCACAAACACTTGTGTGCCACCATGCTGAAGCTGATTGAAGTGATAATTTTTGCTAAGTCCTAAAGGTGTCACCCTAGTCTAGCCAAAACGTCGTCGGCGAACAAGGTACTTGCATGCCCCAATTTGGCATGAATGTCACATGCTTTCCCAACCTATTTCCCCCAAGGTCATTTATTTTCCAATAAATAGTCACTTGGGGCCCCCATTTGTATGGATGAATTTCCATGAAGCCCAGTTGATGCTCTGGTCGCCCTAGTACATCTCCCTAGTCTTCTAAAACATTCAAGGTAGTTTTTCAACACGTTTATCGGAGGATTTAAGGGAGTACCATTGGGCATATATCCTTTTAGTGTTTGAAAACCATAACACTTGGATGCCTAAAGTGCCCAACCTCCCTAAGTCATAAATACGAGTGCGCCTCCCATTCCTATAATAGGAATTGAGTGCCCCACTTCTTTGATCACTTGTGTATACTCTTAAAGTCTTGAGCAAGGATAACCCAAGTATTACCATACAAGTTGTTCATTTCTTAAGTGAACATCAGTTCACCCAAGTGTACTTGCACGACCATACTTGTGTGCCCTTCTCTACATGGGAGCCCCACTTTGATTCACTTATTCTCTTTACTCTATTTACTTTACAAGCCATCAAACCTGCCTCATCCATTCATGGAATGGATTTTTCTTCACTGGCTCCCTTTTCTGAATGGAATTCTGTTGAGACATCCACCAAAAACTCTTGACCTATCAAACTATTGGGAAAGTCACATCAGTGTGTCTACAAATTGGGTTTGTATTTCCACAATAATAGGTTTCCCACATTTCTTTCATAATGGGGTTAGGATTCATGGAGTTTTTGTGGGTTTTTATATCTATAGTCACATGGAACCTTTTCCCAGAAACAATGTTGGGAAGTTCCCTGTTCTGAGAATAAGTTTTGGGCATCGACCTCTCCATTCTTTAAGAGCTAGAAACCTCAAATTATGGTAGGGAAGGTACAGTTCACACTTATTTTTCCTCTTTCCTGCTAGGATCAATTTCAGGGCAACCATCCTGCTATAAGCCCCTCACCTTCACCCCTTCTTCCTTCTATTTGTACCATTGTTCAATGTGATGAGAACAGAGGGAAAGCTCGTCGCCTAGCCCTCTTCCACAGTCAACGCTCCCTCTTCCATCAGTAGAGGAGGGAAAGTGTGAAGTGTCATTGTTGAATCTTTTGCATCCTATTGTTTCTCACATAGTGCATGGCACATGTGGGATTAGAGATATGTGATTGTTACAACTTATGCACAAACACTCATTAAAGTAACTATGAGGACTATGATTCCTGTTCAAACTTGGATACGTAGGAAGTCATCTTAAGGCCCGAGCACACTGGGAATATTCTTTAGGAAATAATCCCCAAATTCAATCTTCAAATCATCAAGGCATCCTTTTTAGAAGTAATCCCAAACCCATATTTCTCAGAGGACCATTCTCTCTTATGATATTTATTAGACTATGTGGGATTCGATTCCCATTAATATAGGATATGTAGGAATCCTCCTTGAGGTTCAAACCAAAAACTTCCAATCAACCCTATTCTATTCAGGCCATATTCCCAATATGGTCTGATCCTATTTGGAAACTCAAATCCTTTCCAAGTTCCTCGGGCTACTTTAGTATAAGTACCACATTATTTTTTTACCAAGCATATTTCACATAGAGTTCCTTATCACATTAACTTAAAAGGTATGATGTGTAATATTAAGTGACACTGAACAATGAGGGTTCTAATTCCTTTCACATGGATACGTAGGTAGCCCATTTGACGGGAATGATCCCAAGATTAAAACAAACCTTCCTCTCCCTGGATGAATAAAAATTCCAGAGTTCCCCAATGTGGGGACTAAAAACCAATATCATCACAATCATGATTAAAAGAATCTATAATTGGCATATTAAAGGATCTCATAGATAGAAAACCTCAATTAAATGAATTTTTACATTAATGAAGAACCTTGAAAGAATACTGATGATTCTAAATTTTACACATGTTAATAAGTTATTGTAAATTATAAGGGATACTCATGATATACATGGTTAATTAATAAGGATTCATGAAAATATCTTAAATTTATAAAGAGAGTACCATAGTAGACAATAATTTCCCCCAAAAGTGTGTGATGAGTCCAACCTCCCATCCTCTCAACCAATGCATGTTCTTGAGTATTGAAAAATTCAAACTTAACGAACAACTGCCTTTGGAATGTACGTCAACATTGGATAAAGAACTGTTGGATGTTTTCAGTTCCATGAATGAGTCCACTAGAAACCACTTAGAAGTAGTGACTCATAAAACTAGAACACATATCTCATGTAACTACAAAACAGTCATCAAATATACACACTCTTAGTTGTTCTGGAAGAACAGAAAGCCCCTCAATACCAATTTATAATGAATCATCCCCCAGGGCATGTGTTTTGACTAATCCAAGCATTCCTTCTATAGGTCAGGGGCAGGTGACTAGCACTGAAAAGGTATATCAAAAAATGTGAAGGCATTTCCTTTCATCCTGTACACACACATGCAACCCATACTATGAAAAGTATGCTAAAACATGAAACCACCATACATATAAGTACTACATAAAGTAAAATGGGATAGAATACAATCTCACCTGAAAGGAGGGTATAGAAAAAGAATAACAATCTCTATAAGTTATCTGCTAGGGATCCTACATAAAGGGTAAATACATCTCACTGTTAGATGTCACTCTAGAACCATGTGTTTATCGATCCATATATGAGCATCGTCTTGTCCGGGCTCCCTAATGTCCCATTCAAAGAAATGAGTCATCTCCACCAGACACAAAATGTGAGGGAGATTCCCGTTTAGGGGTGAGTATAATAATATGGATTAGGGACCTCGAGACCAACTCGGGTCTCCCATAAATCCACAAAAGAAAACACCACAAAGTAAGATCTCAATGTAAAGAACAAATAAAAAGACACAACTCACCCCAGGTATATCATATTAAATCCAAAACAGTCCTTCAATCATATAAAACAGAACACCTCATATTGTTGTGATACATATGGTTACTTAGAAGCTGAGTCACACCACCCTGTAGTTGATCCACGAAGGGTCACTCAGTAGCAGATCCACAAAGGGTTGCTCTATAGACGATCGACAAAGGGTGTCTCTATAGCCTATCCATGAAGGGTCTCTCTATAGATAATTCATGAAGGGTGTCTCTATAGATGATCGATGAAGGGTCACTGGGTAGCCCATCCACGAAGGGTTTCTGGGTAGCTAATCCATGAAGGGTCACTCTGTAGCTATTACATGAGGGGTCACACTATCTACTGAACTATGAAGGTACATTCATCTATTTAACCACTGAGGTACATTCATCTGCTGAACCACTGATGTACGCTCGTCATCTCATATCCATCATAGCCAACCATAGGAATCTCTCTCTACATCATTCTTTATTCTAGGTTATCTGATCCTCAATCCATTGGTCATATCTTGACTTCCATGAAGTCTTACCGAGAGTAACACTCAATGGATTCTCTTGTTTTAAGGGTTCCAATTCCATATATGGGGTGTCAATTGGGTGCCCGGTCTGAATTATATGACCCTTTTTGTAAAAAGGGTTCGGTTGGATTCAGGTTTGATAAGACCCATCCATTTTCCAACCATTGTCAATATACACATAGAATATCTCAGAAGGCCTACCTTATCACAACGGTCCCAATGCCACAGATAGTTCATCGATCAGACGAATTGTATGAAAGATAAAACGCATTCTATAAACAAGGGTTGGTCGCATCCGGGCCCAGTTTGACTTGTTCGACTGGACCAGAGTATTCCTAATGGACTGCCTCATAAAAAAGATCCCAATTACACTAATAGATCATCAATTGGATTCCCTGTTTGAGAGATATAATCATTTTTGTAAATAGGGACTAGTTGCATCTGGGCCCCGTCTGATTGGTTTAAACCGATTAGACCAACCCAGATCGGGGTCCCACTTGACCCGACCAGTCTGTCTGGCCCGTTGGACCTCGTTGGACCTGGCCTAGGCCAACTATGGGTCTATTATATCAGGTCACACAATGACATGGTTTTATCTAGCCAGACCAATTATGAAGTCCCGATCTCTTTTTTCATCCCAAGCTGTATAGCGGCCTATGTGGCCCATCTCTAATTTGTTGGCCCGGACCGCTAAAATGGACAGGCTCAAAGAACAGACCGAGCTTATCAGGTAGCCCGGTCCAACTGGATCAGTCATTCCCATCCCAGACCACCGGCTGGGGGTGCTCATGACCTGTCAACTTGCATGCCCTCCCCCCCTATCAGCCTGCATCCTGAATGGGCGGGCGACTCTTCTCATGCGGAACCATGCTTGCACATCATCCACCAACCGATACAGCCAATGGAACGTGGATTTTATTTTCTTCCTTTAGTTCAGTTGGCAATGGACAGTTGTTGTCCTCCTCACATGGCACCCGGGTGGCACTGCCACACTGGGGGTGCCACGCTGGCGGCTTCTTCCGTAGGCTACTGGGTCCGCTCCGGTGGTCCGATCTCTAATCATTTTGTGCCCTTGTCTGTCTAGGGTCACCTCTATCACTAAAATGACATTGGGGCCACATTTTTATCGTCCATTGTTTTCATTCATGAAGAACGCAAGAACTCCAGATTATGGAGGGATTTGGGATTTGTTTATGTTGGCCCAATCCCTCCGCATTAGAATTTACAACATATATCAATGGTGTTTTAGAATTATAACGTATATTTAAATTACTTAAACTCCCTAGAATCATCAATTCCCAATTAAAAATAACAATAGAACCAAGGTTTAACTAGTGTGTGGCTTCATCAACATTTATCATTTGGAAAGAAGAATGGGGGAAAATGAGAACACCAAGGTAACCCGAATCTGGATTTCGGATCTTTCATTGATGAAGGAGGTTGATTCAAGTCATCGTTGATCTATGGTCTACTATCGTTCATCTTCGTTTTTTGATCCGTTATCCATTGCCATTCACCACGGCTCGTCAATCCCCATATCTGATCCCGTTCTCCATGAGTTTTCATCGACACTGTAGAGAGAGATAAAGAGATAGTGATAGAGAGAGATAGAGAAGGTTTCTCCTCACAAGAGGTTTTCCCATGGTTGTTTTTCAACCATGGATCTCTAATTAATCATAGGTGGGAGGTGTGTTTCACGTATCTGTGGTAATTCATTAATGAGATTCATTAATGAGTTAGTGTCTCCTGGTCACTACACCGTAGCACTAACCCTCCATTGCATTTCAGTGAAACCATTTGAAAAAATAAACTTAAGAATCATTTAAGTTTATTTTAACTTTTTCTTTAAAAACTCAGAAATGTATATTTTTCGATCAATGTATACCGGTCAATGTTAGTTTCTAGGGAAATCTAGGAGTTCTAAAATCAATGGTTTCCTCATATTTTCTATCTAGGCACCATTTCAAATTATAGAAAAAAATTCTCCCATATTTACTGAACAAACTGTAAAGAAATTTTAAAAACATGTTCTGGCCTCATCGGGCCTCGGAATCACGTCTCGTCTCTAAGCGTAGTTCAAAAATAATCCCATTAAAACACCAAAATATTTACATATAATTTTTAGAGGTATTAAAAATGATATTCCCGCTTACTTAAATTTACTATTATTTAATTATTCTAATGTTATAATCCAACATCAATTCATTCCCCTATCCTTTTTTATTCTAAAAATGAAAACATATTTCGTGATGTGTTAATTTATCTCATTCAAAGATGATGTGTGTTCAATTTCATTTAATTAATTCAAGGTTTCCTTTAAAACCATTATAATGTTTGAAACATATTTTAAAATTTATTTTATACCTCTATTTATTTTCTGAATCTAACATATATTGATAATACTAAATGATAAAACAAAACAAGCTCATTATGATTGAAAACTACCCAAATTAACCTAAATGGTTATCACTAACATATTTTCTAAATGATTCTTTATCACAACAAATTACCAAATTAATTATATAAAAATTTAATATTCTCTATTTACTTTAATAACATGTAACTTTAATTATGTAAAATAATCCCTATTCTATATGATTTCCTTACATATATACATATAAAAAGATCATGAAAACCAAGGAAACCAACACTCCCAATCAATGAAATTGAATCTCACAACCTATTAAAAGTCCATAAATGAACATAACAAAATTATAGTAAATAATATACATGAAGATAATGTTATTAATTTAAAAATGAATTGATTTAATTTGATTATCCATGACATTAAGATCAAGTGCAGAACAGTTTTAGGAAAAATGTAATGGAACCTTTCTGAACCTCCATCTTTTTAATTTATGTTACTATTTATATCCATTTAACCTAATTTAATTATTATTTATTTCTTATTAATATCTGAAAAATTATTTTTATATTTTACAAAATCATTCATCCTGATCAAATCAACCTTCTTTTAGGGGGAAATACATGTTTTAAAAATGTCACATTCTTAATTATTCTTGATAAGAAAACCTGATTCAATGGAACTACAAAATTCCATAACCATTTTGAAAATCCCTCCATAATCTCATTAAACCCCCCCCCCCATTATTTTTCTATAATAATTCATTTTATTATGAAAAACTATCTTGGAAAATTTCTTGTTTTATTTAAACTATTATGCCATTTCCATTTTTAATAATCTTCAATATTTTCCTTAAACCGCACAAAAATGTTTTGTTTCTAAGGATTCATAAACAATATTTTTAAATTTATTAACTTTAGTTTGAAATATCTTATAATGAAATTTTCCTATTTTTTCCATATTAATTTCCATGTATGATTTAAATCCTATATTTCATAGACACCATTATGATATCCTTTATGTTATTCCTTTTGACATGATTTTGGTACCCAAATCTTTCCATGGATAAGAATTATATTTTTAATTGATTCTTGATGTATAATTATTCATGTGGAAGACATAATCATGAATATTTTCTAATGGGTCAACCCATATAGAGTTCCAATTCATTAGTTAATGTTTAGTCTCGTGAGAAATCTTTTTGGGATAGTTAGTAAACTAGATTCCTTTATGGGACATTGTCCCCCATGTGATATAGTCTCAGAAGGTAGCCTTGACTCATGTTTACATCATGTTTACATCATGTTATATATTTTTTTTTACATTCCTATTATATAGTGATTTTATGATCCCATGTAATAAATGTCATAATGTCTTATTTTTATTCATGTTTTACACCTTTTATGTAATCATGTTATGTCTTCTAAACCATGTATTATGCTTTTTCTTATTCTTATACCATTATTGGGATTTTTAGGTCATCTATTTTGTTTATGTGTTCCTCAGGTAATCCTATGCAGATATAAGGTCTCAAACTGAGTTATCAGATCATTATGATGTATAAATAACATATGCTTTCATTTTGGTTTCATGATGCATAATTATGTACCTAATCATCATATAAACAAGACTTTAGGAACATTCATTTGTAATTTGACATCTAATTATGCATAAAATCATATAATAATGTTTGTAAATGGATGGAGTCATTATAATAATAAAGACACACATTATTCATGAATGAAAAAACCCCCACATAAGTCTAACCCATATATAGTGGGGGAATTGTTTCCATTGATTATTATAGCTGGACCCGAGATTGGAGATCTTTGTGTCACTATGTATCTTGTTAAGGAATGAATCAAGACACATGTAGTTATCTAATGGAAGTGTGGTGGGAGACCGACCCCAAGTTTATTGTTCCACTAATATAAATACCATTGTAATTTTCAGTCTTATGTCATGCAAGATTCAATCGCCCTGCATTTTATCATCATCCAGCATAGATGTTTGGGATTCACTTTTAGGTCTTTCATCCAGGACTATGCTAATCCTAACAGGAAATAACATGTATCAATAATGTGGTGAATCTCATACCTAAAATCATAGTCTCGTTGAGATTTTCTAGGTGTGGGAAAAATTGAATGTAAGGGGTTTCTTTCACCAAGTAGAGGTGATCAAAATAAAGGACATATTAATTTTAATCATTTTTTTACTATGACAAGATATAAAATATAGGAATATCTATGTATCTCATTGGAATGAGAATCAGCATATACATACTTCTAGGAGAATTTTAATATCAAATGATGGAGACTTCAAAAATGATTTTTAATTTCATTCGTTATGGATGAAAAGTATATGACATGAGATGAAGATATCAAGCCCCGTAAAAACTATAAAATTATTTAGAAAATCACCTCAGGAAATGAATCCTATTTTTGTGACATGAGGATTCTAAAGCTATTTTCTCAGGAAATTTTATTCTTAGAAGATGGGGTAAGAAAACATTTTAGCTTCCTGATCAAAATAAGTGATATAGTTCAATGTATTATGACTATTAGGATATGGGTCGTGCCTTTTTGGGTCCTAATACAGGGACCAATTTGGGATGTTTAGAATCCTACAGTAGAGATGAATGGTTTAATTAGTTTTTGTAGATATGACTAGGATGATTCAATCAGGTTTATGGTGATCAAAAATTTTGAAATGGTCCTTTGAGAAATAATTGTTATGGTCTCTGAAATCGATGTGGACTCTCATCTACCCATTTTTTATTGAAAGGTATGATGATGAAAGTCCATTATTTGTATTTTAGTTTCCAAAAAAATAATCAATTATAAATTTTTTAACTTTTGAATCAGTATTAGTATCTTGAGAGGGGTTCATCCTCTTGGATACCTTCTTGAAATATTTATGGTCACCAGGTATGAATACATGATGTGTATACATATCATATTTCAACCCAAACAACTCTATATAATTATAATATAAAGAATATTGATGCATCTTTATAAATTAAATATACATATTCTTATCTTTGAAAGGAATGTAGGTACTAATCTACATAGGCCACAAGTCTTCTTCTATTCATATATTAACCTTTCAGATCTCATCGATTTTAGTTAGGACACATTTATCAAATTTAGAAGGTGTATTCCCAAGGTCATATTTTTTTATTCTATCTCTAAGTATATGAATTTAATTTTACACATGGTAGGTAATATGGGGGAATCCCTACCACTATCATGGTAAGAGGGTCCATAATAAAAGGAATTATCATTATAAATACCCAAAGTTATTACAGATTGATTATAGATATGCTTTTTTTCTTTTATATTATCATAAGAGGTACGAGAAACCTATACACCCTGGGTTTCAAATAATTTAATTAGGGAATCATCATTTTTTAATGATGGTGTGAGGGAATGATCCAATCTCGATAGAGCATTAGAATGATCGCATTTTGAAGAGTCTCTTTTAGCTGATGTGATGGATATCATATAGACATGAGCCAATGTTGATTGTATTTTACCATAGCTTAATTGGATTATATTTTTTCCATAATTATGTTTATGGGTAGAAAATAATCACTATCGAGCATACTCTATGGATTTATATGGGTGTTCAACATGTCATTGCGGAATGCAACCTATCTATCACCATCTACCATTGGCTTTTTTCTATCTATTTTTTCAAAACCATCCTCAACATATATAGATTCGCAATACTCGAAGGTAGTACCCTTAGCATGTAGTATGTTGACCCTTCCATCAATGGGGCATTTAAAGTATTTATGAAAACATCAAGGTAATGAAATGTGACTACAAATTCAAAGTGTTCCAATCATGACATTATATGTTGTGTCTTTCTATAAAACCATGAACTAAGTGATAGATGTGAGATCCCCAAACAAAGAATTGAGCTTCATCATCCCAAGAGGACATTTCATGAGTGAGGAGGGATATTATCCCTATTACTAGTTTCCATTGTAACATGGATGATGGATTTTTTTGTGGATTTAGGAATAAGATCACACCCTCTTTGGTCCACTTCATTCCACATTTGACAATGTGTCCATGATTCCCATATCTACTTGTTTATATAGTTGAGATATTGATTAATGCCTCCAGTAGGAAACTGAGTTGTAATGGTGATTTTGTGGAATTGTTGGGATTGAGATTTTACTATATTGGTGGTATTCTTGTAATCTATAATTTCCACATTATGATGATGATGTCTCATAAAAATTAATATGTCTCATGGTTTATGATCCCGTGACCTAGAAATGTTTCTTACTGCTTCACATCATACAGTAAGTTCATTATCATGAAGTTTAATATTTTTTGACTAGGGATATATAATAAATTTTAATATTGTGTGTGTAGGCTATTTTCTTGTAGTTTAACATCATGATACTAGGAAATATATGTTATAGTGTTTCTGTAAAACCAATTTATCAGTAAATTATGATAACTTGTATTTGTTGTTTTGAATAGTAATAAACTACTTATAACATCATGATTATTAATATGTGTAACCTAGTATGTGATACTTTAACAAGTGTAGCTATAAAGCTAAAAGGACATATCAGTTCCTAGTTATGCTGATAACTCAGAATTCCTACGATAATACTCTTAAATATGTTCTCTGTAGCAAGATTACATCATTTGAGGGACAAAAGCGATATAGGATATCATAGGTGGGGACTCATAGTATTTTTAGTCACCTTTTCATGGTATATTCCCATGGTAAAATCCAGTATAGGATATTATGGAAACATAGATTTCTAGAAAGAAATCCTCATTTATATGTGTCATAAAATGTTCCTACCTGTAGATGTGGGTATAGATATTTTTGTGTTAAGATTATTAATAATGAGTATTTTGAGCTCTGTACTTTAATTCATCAATGAAAACCAAGATGAAATATGTTCTTTGGGAGGTAGGATATGTTGGGTGCATCATGATTAATATTGCAATAATTAATAATGTGAGAAGGAATTTTTCCCATATATTGATTAATGGATGTTTATATCTCATTAACTTTGATGAAAATGATATTCGCATAATAAATCCATGGAAATGGAGTTTTATAGGGAAGATTTTTTTCTCAGAAATAATTAATGATACATATAGTAAATAGGTTGATGGTATTGGGATTCAACTTTCTTGATTAGATATATTGTGAAAATGGATTATTTTACACAATAAGAATCTGTATGAGTTATTATTCCATTGCATCATTAAAATGTTTCTTGAGTGGTTACTTGGAATGTTTCTAGATGCTAACCATTGACTTTTGGCTACATGGAATCTACTCTTGATTCCTGCTACACAATGATTGTCCAATACATAACTATTGTCTAATCTATTAGTGATGAACTAATTGCAACAAGATAATTATTTAATTATATAAATTGATTTTAAATAATGTGTGATTATACTCTCCCAAGATAGGAAATTCTATCAATTTATTATATTCTTTGATTTAGTTATATAGATCAAGAAATTTATTGACGTGTAAATCTTAGATTGATCCTTGTATAAGGACCCATATATAGTGGGGGAATTAATCCCATTGATTATTGTAGCTGGACCTGAGATTGGAGATCTGTGTGTCACTATGTATCTTGTTATGGAATGAATCAAGACACATGTAGTTATCTAATGGAAGTGTGGTGGGAGACCAACCCCATGTTTATTGTTCCACTGATATAAATACCAATGTAATTTTCAGTCTTACGTCATGGAAGAGTTGTTAGCCATGCATTTTATCATCATCCAGAATATATGTTTGGGGTTACTTTTTAGGTATTTCAACCAAGACCATGCTAATACTAACATGAAATATAATGTTTCAATCATGTGGTGAATCCCATACCGATAATCATAATCATACTGGGATATTCTTGGTGTGGGAAAATTGAATGGAAGGGGTTTCCTTCACCAAATAGAGGTGATCAAAATAAAGGACATAGAAATTTTAATCATTTTGTTACCATGAAAAGATATAAAATATAGGAATATCTATGTATCTCATTGGACTGAGAATCAACATATACATTCTTCTAGGAGAATTTTAACATCAAATTATGGAGACTTCAACAATGGTTTTTAATTTCATTAATTATAGATGAAGAATATATGACATGAATTGAAGACATCAAGACCCATAAACTCTATACAATTATTTAAAAAATCATCTCATGAAAGGAATCCTATTATTGTGACATGAGGCATCCAAGTCTGTTTTCTCATGAAATTATATGCTTAGTACAAATGGTAAGAAAACATTTTAGCTTCCGGATCTAAATAATTTATTTAGTTTAATGTATTATGACTGTGAGGATATGGGTAATGTATTTTAGGATCCTGACACAAGGACCAATTTGGGATGTTTATAATCCTACAGTAAGGATGAATGGTTAATTTATTTTTTTGAGATATGACTAGGACCATTGAATTAGGATATGTTGGGTGAATCACGTGTAATATTGCATTAATGGATAAAGTGATAAGGTATTTTTCCCATCTATTGATTAATGGATGTTTATATCTCATTATCTTTGATGAAAATGATATTACCAGAAAAAATCCATGGCAATGGTGTTTTATAGGAAAGATTGTTTTCTGGGAAGTAAATTAATGAGAGATATATTACATCAGTTGATGGTACTGGAATTGAACTTTCTTGATTAGATATATCGTGAAAAAGGGATTATTTTACACAATAAGTATCTATATGAGTTATTATGCCATTGTATCATTAACATGTTTCTTGATTGGTGACTTGGAATGTTTCTAGATTATAACCATTGACATTTGGCTACATTGAATCTACTCATTATTCCTACTACACAATGATGGTACAATACAAATATATTGTTAGATCCGTCAGTGAAGAAAGAATTGCAAAAATATAATAATTTAATTAGATAAATTTATTTTAAATAATATGTGATGATACTATCCCTAGATATGGAAATCTATCGATAATCTATATTCTTTGATTTAGTTATATAGATCACAAAATTTATTGATGTGTAAATCTTATATTGATCATTGTTCTTTGAAGAACCCAAAGTTTGGAATGACCCATAGAAAGCTTCCACTATACCTTGTAACTTCATGTAGTAACATATCAGTCACATAATTATTTATAATTATTTAGAGATCATTGATTTATTTAAAAATATTTTTTCTTTAGATTTTAATTCAATATTAATAGTTTCTATAATCTAAAATTTTAGATCTACTTCTTCTTACTCTGTTTCTCGTAGATATAATCAATACGATTAATTTTATGAATGAAATAAAATAAAAGAAATCATATATACTTTCCAATAATTTTTTTCATACAACACAAGAGTACACACTGTGTAACTAGAGCTACAAATCGTGTATTTGTGTTTAATGTATCCTAGATTAAAATGATAATTAATTCAAACTATGCACATTAATGACTTGACGTGTATTAATTTCATACATTGTTTGTGGACTACGCAAGGGTGGCATATAGTCTACTGGACTACATGTCGTATATCCAACATACATGGAATGTAGTCCCTTGGAGTAACATATATTTCGTGTATTACAGTACATGGCCTACCTAACTGGTGACCGTGTAACAAGGAAACCACATGTTGTGTGGTTGATTATACACGCAATGTGCCCTAATTTTCTATGGCATAGTTTACACACTATATCCCAAGGTACATGCCTCAGATACACGATGAAAGATGTACACAATTTGTAGCTCGATTGTACACTCTGTGTACTTATACCAAATTATGCATATTTAATTTTTTTATACTATGTAAAACATATCGATATGTTCTTGTGGGTAGTCATTGTGTTGATTAGATATGCCATGTGATAGGTTTTAATATATATATATATATATATATGAATCTTTAATTAATATATGTGTATGTTTATATTTTCATGTCATGTATGAGTTGTATTAAAAGTTATTACTCTATGTTCATTAAAGCATAACACGTGACCAAAAAACTAGGTAATTCATGTAATCATTAATTTGATACTGCATGTCATGGACGTACATGATATGTCGTGTATGAAATATGTCACTAGATTAACTTGTATACTAGTATAATACATGTTGGTTAAATTAAAATAGGTATTCATCATGATTCCTCCATGGAATGTTTATGTACATATTTAATTTTATATAAATTTTATTCAATTTGATTAAATTTACAATAGATGAGGCTCCTAAAGAAATTAAGATAAGAAATATGATAAAAGAACTTATTAATTAAAAAATATAATTAATTTATTCGAGTGCACATTATCATAAATAATTATTAATAATAATTAAATACAAGTATTATTAAATGTGTAATTCATTGTATGCTTGTGTATGATCATAAGAATAGTCTAGATCATTGTACGTAGTTAGATTCATATAATTTATTATTAAAATGAATTGTAGTAATGTGTGCCTTCTCAACTCTTAATATGTAAGGACATGTGTTCCCATTGTTTCTATTATGTAAAACCTTTTCCCCTCACTTGCATACGAGTAAACAAATATGTAATGGATGGAGCACCCAAGCTAGTGGAGGCATTTTAAGTTGGTAGTTGAGGGGGAAAACCCATGAAAGATACATAGGTGGAAAGGTGAAAAGCTGTAATATGTACTTTAATTGGTTAAAGGTGATTTTCCACTATGAAAATAGTTAGTTTTTCATCATATAGATAAACTGACCATTAGTTAAAGCTCATGATCAAACAACATTATTATTATTTTTTTTCAAGTTTCATGGTTATTTTATTATAGATGTTTTTTCATGATCATATGAATTAATGAAATCAATGAGCATTAAAGATGAAAATAAAATATATTGGATTATTTATAAATATTATCAAAGACATGGTAAATAACTTATATAAATCCAATTAATATTAACAAGAATGTAATAATGATAATAATTTGAAATTTACGCATAATGGAAAAAACCATCAAATACATATATTAAATCAGTATTCCCTTCCACTAATTGTGTTTAAATATAATTGTAGTTCAAATTGCTTGACCAGACAAAGATAGGGTGATTTAAATTATTGGGTAATTATATGTTGATGTTTTTTTATGACATAATATTGTAAACATCATGGATTTACTTCCAAATTAAGACTTCCTGTAAATAAGATTTAATAGTAGAGAAAATCCAATTTAATGATTTTAGGATTGGGGAATCCACTCAACAGATCAGGTAACTGTGAGTCGATGTATTCAGAATTTTTAATTCCTAAATAATACCATTCAAGTTGTATGACTAACCAATGTTTAGGTAATGAGAAGGGAAATATGGACCATTGTCACTAGAATTTCCAAGAAATTGGATATTCCTAATCCAATGCTGAGGGCTATTGAGTTTTGATAAAATAGTTGGAGACTAATAAATTTAATAATTATTTATTTTTCAAAATATTCTCACTTAAAGAACTAAAATACATTTCATCATTTTTTTGAAACAACATTAATGTTACTTCAAACATATCATTGTGATATATACTGTAGATGGATATACTTCACACCAATATAAATGTTCAATAATGGAAAAGGTTATTACACGTTATCCTTCACCATGAAGGAATTTTTTTGTGTTAGAAGAACCTATTCCTGATGCACCTGGTAATGATGAATGTTATAACGATTTATCAATCTATGGGAGACACATAAATTATGCCACATATGTTCAATATTGTATGATATCATCAATATCCAATGAGATTTTGAAGCAAAATGAGGGCATGAATTCATATATCTTTATGTCTCATCTGTAGGATCTCTATCAATAGAAGGTGGCCAACGAGCCCGTACCCGAGTGGTAACTTAGAGACCCAAAGATTGACGTACATGGACAATACATTACTTTTTCAGAATACTTAATACATAAAAAACCAAAACTCAAGGACCGTAATAGTTTAGTGTCTTTGGAAACTCGGAACATAATCTTCTAATCGCGGTGAGAGATCTTCAACATCTCCCATAAAGATCTTCCCCTTTTTGTTTTCTTACCTAAAACCTTTCTTTAAATCCTAGGGAAAAGAAAACATAAAAAGGGTGAGCTCAAATTCTTAGTAAGGGTAAGCATGGATAAAATAAAACAAATCATATACATTTGAACTTAAAAACATGAACATAATGTTTAAACATCAAAATCTTGAGCAAAGACATACATTTTTGAAGTACGTAAGGCATGTATAATAATAGAACATCAATCTTGATAAAATAGAATGGGAATAAAACATGTAATTGTGGAAACCATTAAGCACATGATATTATTTCCATAGTATCCAAGGAATTTCTTCCAAGACCATCTTAGTGGATAAAGTCCCTTTCTGAATCGAGTTCACTCCTCGTTCAAGTCTTGTAATGTTGAACCGGATTAACTTACCATTCCAGCCATGTCTATCTCATGAGATATAAATATTTACCCAATGCATTAGAGGGAGATATAGGTCCCACCCATCTCATAATGAAATCATTATTTTGTGTGCCACAAAATCATAAATCATACATCATAGCATAACCCATGTAATGGAATGGGATTCTTAAACATCATGCCATTATAACATAATCCATATAAAAAAATGGATATCATTTCATCTTAATGAAAGTGAAACCATGTAAATCATAGAGACATTATACTTGAAACATATACATATGAAATAATGTCATCTTAGATGGAAAATGGTTTTGATAAAACACTTGAAATGAATTCTTGAGGAAAATATCCTTTCTTTTTCAAAATCATTTTCTTTTCACAAAATTCAATGCAATTTTAAATGAATAATTTTTTGTTGAAAATAATCATGAAATATTGTAGAGTAAGAATTATGAAAATAAGGCATAATAAAACTGTAGAAATCTTTTCATGTCATATATGTTAAAAAAACATTCTTCTCGTACTTTTGTCGGAAAAATCAAAAAGTTCTTCGTATGGTAAACTAAAAATATTTTCCATTCATAAAATATGGTAAAAGTAAAAAATGGGTAAAAAGGACTTTAAACATACATGAAAACATTATTAGAAAACATGGGCATGGATGATAACAATAACCCCAGAAAATACTTACAAATAAACAATCTCGGGAAAAAAACGAGATTGGAAAAGTTATCCCTTACCTTAGGTCTGATATGCTTCATACGTATCTGAACCTCCTGTATAATGATTTAAATAATGTAATTTACTTATTAAAGAATCATATTCATTGTTATGATATCATATATGGTTCCCTTATGACTTTATATTACCCGTTCTTTTGTTAGTTCCATGTTAAAGCAACGTTTTGGGTAAAATCGTTTCATTTATCGTACATGTTTGGACTTTTTGTTCTTGATATTATTACTTATATCCTGATTTATATAATTAAAGAATGTAAAACATGATTTATATATAATATATATTCAGCATAAACGTATATATATGATAGATCGATAAATGGAAAGAAATACACCGTTCATGGATACGGTAGGCCGTACGTACGCATGAACGATGTTTTCGTTTCCTTATTGAATTGAATGGAATTTAGTAGATGACATACATATATATATATATATAAATCCAGTATCATTATTATGTAATATATTTAATTATTATTCATTATATATACTTTATAATCATTCATGAATGGTTAACATGGAGAATTAATCTCATCGCGTCGTGGAGACGGTAGTCCGTACGTACGAACGAGCGATGATATCATTCCCATGATCATGGAATTGTATTGAAGTGTATGTATACTATTTAAGAATCAATATTTCTTTACAATAATCATATATAGTTATTTATTTACACCATTATACCCATCCAAGTAAGGTGGTGGTCGAAAATATATTACACCACGGCATGGAGACGGTATTCCGTACGTACGCACGCACGGTGATTTCGTTTTCTGTAGGATGGATAGAAGGTGAAATAGGTTTGTTTAATATTTATAATAACATATCCGTATATGAGTGATACTTATTATATTACTTCATAATGAAAAAACGAAAGAAGAAGAAGTATAAGAAGAAATAAAATTGAAAGAATCGGTAATGGATATTACCTCTTCTTTGCCACGCCACTTTGAAACCTCCTCTTAGGGTACTAAAATTGGTCTTTGAAAAAGACCAGGATCTCTAGTATGTTTCTAGGGAATTTTATAAGGTAAATTAGCAGGGGTTGGCCAAGCTTCAAGGCTTCAAATTGTGTGAGGAGAAGAGGGAGGAGATGCCCTTTTATAAGGGAGGAGAGGGGCACCTTTGGAAATATAAGAAAATATTAATTTATATTAAATCCCAACCCCACATAAAAACATCCAAAATTACTCAAATCAAAATATTATATGAGATACGGTTGTAATATCATCAACAAATAAAATTTAGACATGTTAGGAATGTATTTTAATCATTATCAACTTCATTTATCCTTATTTAATCAATTTTATTTTATTTGTGGTAATAACATTATAAATTTTAAATTCTTATAAATAATTACTTATTTGTTTTCAATTGTCTATAATTGGATAATTTATAACATTTTAGACCATATAAATTTAAATTTATAATTTTTTAATATTTTTTTGATTTTAAACAATTTTATAATATGTTATTTTTATAAAATAACAATAGTGTCAATTTTGACACTATTTATTTTTTTGAATTTAAATAAAAACTATACAGAAGATATGTTCGAACTAAAACATTTAATAGATTCATAACATGTCATATTTATCTAGAAAATTGGTGGAGGACGTTAAATAGTCCATATAATATTTATTTTTATATTTTTAAAACCATTTATTTGATATTTCTCTTAATAAAATAATTTCAACATCACTATTATGTCACCTTTAATGATAATTATTTAATACCTAAAAATTATAAATAAATTTATATGATTTAGATACTTTTATTAGATTTCTAGATACTATTCATGTTCGAATTTTCATGAATTTTATTACTAAATTAAAATTAATATACTTATAAGATTTAAGAGAGTGACATGTTGTCACATTCTTTGGTTTTAATAATAATTATATTATTTCATGGTCAAAATTCCATGATATGAATCTAGTCAGACCCTTAGGTGATATGGGTAGACTTTTATTCATCTAATAGGATTTTGGCAAGTGTTAGGGTAATTTTATAATCTTATTTTTACCCTTGATTACCCGATTTACATTTAACTGTAGAAAATAAAAATTACCGTAGTTACTATTCATAATATCAAAAAAATAAAATTAAACTATTAACATAATTGGGACCCACTGAATCCAAATATGGAATCCATTTTTCCAAATTCAATACACAGAATTTGCATAAATTAAATTAAAATTAATCCTGTTGTCGAAAGAAAACGGTTTTTTGTTTAAAACATTTCAAAAGATTGAATTGCTTTAACCTAGAAATTCACTATAAACCCAATGATAATGATATAAATTATATTAAATGGTAAAAATATATTATATTTATACTTTAAAACCATTCAATATTATAATTTAACCACAGAAATTATTACGATGCAAAAAGTTGTTTTTAATTAAAATATAGCGTGTTTTTACTATTCATTAAAATATGAAAGTTATTAGAATAATATGAAAAATTTATAAAAAGTAAATTTTTATATCCTGATTCCAAAGAAGAATTTTATTTTGTCAAATTGAACTATTAAAATGTAAAAAACTAGATTTAAAGTGGGCGCGCCATCAAAAGGTGGAGAAACATCATTTTATGAAAAATACTTATTTTACATGAAACAATTATTTTGTTCTCATACCATGTTCTAGAAAATGTTTAAGATGGATAATAATTTTATAAAATTAAAATTTTTGTTAATACTATTTGTAACGGCTAGTTCATAATAATATTATGACCATATATCATTGTTTAGTGAAACCCGATATTGCGTACAACACAAGCTATCAAAGAAGGTCGTGATAGCATGTAATGCAAGCCAAGTCAGGGTTGCGTGTAGTGGAAGACAACTTTGTTGTTGTGTATAACAAAATACAACCATATCTCTTTAATAAATTGAATATATATATATACTCAATGTTGAGTAGAATAACTACTATCAAACAAACCTTAAATTGTGTGTAACACGATCCAAGATTAGTGTTGCATATACTGCAAGCTAATACGGTGTTGCGTATAACGCAATATAATCTTGGGGTATCATACAAGACAATACATCAAACAATTTAAAAGGAATACTTCTCATAAAATCTTGGGGTGTTACATTCTACCACCCTTAAAATGAATTTCTCCCTCGAAATTCATCGAGGTTATAAATGGTTGACTACTTGAATGTTTCTTCAATAAAAACCCACATCGTAAAAAGGAATACAAAAACTTGACTTTTAAAAACTACAGTATGAAACATAACGGTTACCCAAATTAACTAATCATTGGGTTTCCACATAGGATAACATAGGTGAAAATATGGATATGGAAGAGAAATCTAACCATCATGTTCTAATAGAGAGTGGTAGAGAACATGGCTATGAAAAAGCCAAAAATCACAAAGCCATAGATTTGTGATGATCTAAGGTACCATCTGATTTGTCGGATATGAGGGCACTAGGACAAAATTTTTGGTTTTCATGATCATTTCCCTAAAGTTGAAGAAATTTGAATTAGAAGAAATACGTTCTTTATTTTGGTACAATCTCACTGTTGGTCGTTCCTTGGAAAATTTCCACTTCATCTCTTAAATAAATGAAGTTGAATTTTTCATTTGTTAAGAGTTAGCAGATCATGTGATATAATGATGGGTCATTCCATCTGTCTCAAACAAAAGGTTAGAAAAAATTATCAAATATACATAAGTCCATCTATGGTGTGGTTAATCATATATGATTCCAAAAATGGACTTATAAATCATCTATCATACCGCTTAATAAAATAAAACTTGTTTCTACAAACTAAGGACTTCTTGTAGGACAGTGGTAGGCGATAAAGGTCTGTCGCACTTCAGTTGTGGGTTTGATTCCCACAGCCTTGTCCGACGCGACGAGTAATCGCCCGTCCTACAGGTTGTCATTTTTCTAAAATTACATCATTATGACATTCCATCAATAATAACAAAAACAGTTCTAGCCTTAAATAATACTAACTTATGTCAAACATAATCCATTTCAAATCTTTAGGCTTATCCAAAATACTTATGTCCAAACTTATAGTATAAAGAAAACAATTACTAGAAATGTCATCTACCGAGCATTTGAATACCATCATTTATCCCCGATATATCTTGTTGATCACATTCCAATCATGTGAATGCCTTAATCATGTATTCTATTGAAAAATGAATACCCATTGAACCTTAGTGAAAACATGAATGCTGTCAAAAGTTAACTCTTTCCACATACAAAAATCTGATATTTTCTATATACTCAAACCATGATATCACATTGTCCTTATATTAGTAATGAGAACATGATTACTATCACACATATTATTTTCTCCTTATCTCTTCATTATGCACATTTCATCTGCTTTCCAAAAATATTTCAGTCACTTTTTCATGGTTACCAGTACCATATAATTTTTGAAAACCAATACATAGATATTCCGAAATTCCACAATATCATAAATGAGATTCCATGATACTATTTTCAAATCCCATTACATAAACACTTAATCTTTACACAACATCATTTTCATACTCAACATCACAAATAGTGATCACCTGAGGCTTCCCTTTATCCTTTTCCCTAAGAGGTTTCTCATGTTGATCGTCATTAACCCGTGGATTAGGGCATTTATTAGCATAATGCCACATTTCCCTGAACTTGAAGTGTTGAAGTGTTGGTTGTGTGTTCTCTGCTGTATTTTCTTTATTGACATTATTAGCAACCCTTTTTCCATTACTTCGACACTCAGCTAATCGATGACCTTATTTTCCACACTTAAAATATTTTCTAGTCCCTTTAAGACAATCTCCACCATGCTTCTTTCCACACTTTGTGCATAAAGAAACATTCATCTTCTATTCACCATTATTCTGAGATTTCTCCTTGAACTCCATCTTTTGTTTTTTGTCAAAACCATGAGATGGATATGTTACACCAACTTCCAGTTCTACCATGATAGCACACCACGCAATTTCTTCATAGCTACTGAAGTCTCTTATAACTAATTCCCTTAGAAGACTTGGTTTTAAGCCAATGAAAAATCGATCAACTTTACATTCAGGTTGGATGATAAAGCCAGATTCATACCATGTAAGTCTTGTAAAATTCACTTCATATATACCAACAGATTCATCATCTTTCTGCTTAAGCTCAAGAAACTCCTTTTACATCTTTGTTCAAAGAATACGAGGGAAGTACTTACTGAAAAACAAGTTCTTGAACTCGTCCCATTCTATGGATTCAGTTTTATCTTGGGACCTTGTATTCTTAATTAGAGTCCACCACTGGTCTACTTCACCTTCTAAATGGTAAACAACTAGAATTAATTTATCATGTTTCAAATAGTGATGTATAAAAAATATCTTTTCAATGGTACTGATACATTGTTCAGAAATAAGTGGATCAGAAGACCCATTGAAAGAAGGTGGACGTTGCCTCGTGAAGGACTCAATAGAATATTGTTCCCTTCTCTGATCATTAGGAAATCCAGAATGATTCATAGCCTGTGTAAGTATAGAAATAAGATTTTTCACTCCATCTCCCATCACATTTGGCTGCTCGGGAGGACAATAATTGAATTTTCCATTACATTGATCAACATGGTTCCTTCGGGTTCCAGCCATCATCTAAAACCCAAAAATAATAGTGTGGGAGGCAAAAATAATGCTAGGGAAAACAAAAAAAATAAAGGGGGAGTACCTTCAATATCTAAAATATTAGGTTTAATTCTAAGATCGTTAGCGTAATTCTAGGACTATATCCTATACGTATACTTAACCTTAGGGACATCCCTAGACATACTATAGAAATATATCTAGGGATCTCACTAAAGTTCTCGCATCCTAGTTTCCAATGGTTGACTAAACCTTTCCTCTGATACTAACTGTAGAGACCCAAAGCTTGATGTACATGGAAAATACATTACTTTTGAGGAATACATAATACATAAAAAACCAACACTCAAGGACTGTAATAGTTTAGTGTCTTTGGAAACTCAAAACATAATCTTCTAATCATGGTGAAAGATCTTCAACATCTCCCATAAAGATCTCCCCCTTTTTGTTTTCTTACCTAAAACCGTTCTTTAAATCCTGGGGAAAAGAAAACATATAAAGGGTGAGCTCAAATTCTTAGTAAGGGTAAGGTGGATAAAATAAAGCAAATCATATACATTTGAACTTAAAAACATGAACATAATGTTTAAACATCAAAATATTGAGCAAAGACATAAATCTTTGAAGTACGTAAGGCATGTATCATAATGGAACATCAATATTGATAAAATAGAATGGGAATAAAACATTTAATTGTGGAAACCATTAAGGACATGATATGATATCCATAGTAGCCAAGGCATTGCTTCCAAGACCATGTTAGTGGACAAAGTCCCTTTCTGAATCGAGTTCACTCCTCGTTCCAGTCTTGTAATGCTGAACCGGATTAACATACCATTCCAGCCATGTCTATATTATGAGATATAAATCTTTAACCAATTCATTGGAGGGAGATTTAGGTCCCACCCATCTCATAATGAAATCATTCTTTCATGTGCCACAAAATCATAAATCATACATCATAGCATAACTGATGTAATGGAATGGGATTTTTAAACATCAAGCCATTATAACATAATTCATATAAAAAAATGGATATCATTTAATCTTAAATAAAGTTAAACCATTTAAATGATAGATACATTATACTTGAAACTTATACATATGAAATAATGTCATCTTAGATTGAAAATGGTTTTGATAAAACACTTGAAAGGAATTCATGAGGAAAATATCCTTTCTTTTTCAAAATCATTTTCTTTTCACAAAATAAAATGAAATTTTAAAAGAATAGTATTTTTTTAAAAATAATCATGAAATACTATTGAGTAATATTTTTGAAAATAAGGCGTAATAAAACTGTAAAAATCTGTTCATGCCGTATTTGTTAAAAAAACATTCTTCTTGTACTTTTGTCGAAAAAGTCAAAAAGTTCTTTGTATGGTAAAAAAAGAAATATTCCATTCATAACATGTGGTAAAAGTAAAAAAAGGGTAAAAATGACTTTAAACATACATGAAAACATTATTATAAAACATGGGCATGGATGATAACAATAACCCGAGTAAATACTTACGAATAAACAATCTAAAAAAACGATATTGGAAAAGTTATCCCGTACCTTAGGTCCGATATGCTTCATACGTATCTGAACCTCCTGTATAATGATTTAAATAATGTCATTGACTTATTACAGAATCATATTCATTGTTATGATATCATATATGGTTCACTTATGACTTTATATTACCTATTCTTTTGTTAGTTCCATGTTAAAGCAGCGTTTTGGGTAAAATTGTTTCATTTATCGTACATGTTTGGACTTGTTTTTCTTGATATTATTACTTATATCCTGATTTACATAATTCCATAATGTAAAAAATGATTTATATATAATATATATTCATCATATACATATATTATGACAGATCGATAAATGGAAAGAAATACACCATTCATGGAGACGGTAGGTCGTATGTACGCATGAACGCTGTTTTCATTTCCTTATTGAATTGAATGGAATTAAGTAGATGACATACATATATATATATAAATAAATCCAGTATCATTATTAAGTCATATATTTAATTATTATTCATTATATATACTTTATAATCATTCATGAATGGTTAACATGGAGAATGAATCTCATCGCGTCGTAGAGACGGTAGTCTGTACGTACGCACGACTGATGATATCATTCCCATGATCGTGGAATTGTATTGAATTGTATGTATAATATTAAATAATAAATATAAGTTTAAAATAATCATATATAGTTTTTAATTTACACCATTATACACATCCAAGTAAGGTGGTGGTCGAAAACAGATTACACCACGGTGTGGAGACGGTATTCCGTACGTACGCATACGCGGTGATTTCATTTTTTGTAGGATGGATAGAAGGTGAAATATGGTTGTTTATTATTTATAATAACATATCAGTATATGAGTGATTCTGATGTTAATAATTCATAATGAAACAACTAAATAAGAAGAAGTAGAAGAAGAAAGAAAATTTAAAGAATCGGTAACAGATATTACCTCTTCTTTGACACGCCTCTTTGAAATCTCCTCTTAGTGTGCTAAAATTGGTCTTTGGAGAAGACCAGGACCTCTAGTATGTTTCCAGGGAAGTTGATAATGGAAATTGGAAGGGGTTGGACGAGATTCAAGGCTCCAAATTGTGTGAGGAGAAGAGGGAGGATATTCCCTTTTATAAGGGAGGAGAGGGGCACCTTTGGAAATATAAGAAAATATTAATTTATATTAAATCCCAAACCCACATAAAAACTTCCAAAATGACTCAAATCAGAATATTAGATGAGATAGGATTTTAATCTCATCAACCAATGAAATTTAGACATGTTAGGAATTTATTTTAAACATTATCAACTTGATTTATCCTTATTTAATCAATTTAATTTTAGTTGTGGTAATAACATTATAAATTTTAAATTATTATAAATAATTACTTCATTATTGTGAATTGTCCATAATTGGATACTTTATAACCTTTTAGACCATTAAAATTTAAATTTACCATGTTGAAATATTTTTGTGATTTTTAAACAATTTTATAATATGTTATTTTTATAAAATAACAATAGTGTCAATTTTGACACCATTCATTTTTTTGAATTTAAATAAAAAATATACAGAAGATATGTTTGAACTAAAACATTTAATAGAGTCATAACATGTAATATATATCTATAAAATTAGTGGAGCACATTAAATAGTTCATATAATATTTATTTTAATATTTTTAAAACCATTTATTTGATATTTCTCTTAATAAGATAATTTCAACATCACTATTATGTCACCATTAATGATAATTATTTAATCCATAAAAATTATAAATAAATTAATATTATGTATATAATTTTATTATATTTCTATATACTATTCATTTTCGAATTTTAATGAAGTTTATCACAAAATTAAAATTAATATACTTATAAGAGTTTAGAGAGTGACATGTTGTCACTTTTTTTGGTTTTAATAATAATTATATTATTTCATGGTCAAAATTCCATGAAATGAATCTAGTCTGACCCTTACGTGATATGGGTTGACTTTTATTCATCCAATTGGATTTTTTCAAGTGTTAGGGTATTTTTATAATCTTATTTTTACCCTTAATTACCGGATTTACCTTTAACTATAGTAAATAAAAATTACCGTAGTTACTATTCATAATATCAAAAAAATAAAAGTAAATAATTAAAATAATTGGGACCCACTGAATCCAATTATGGAATCCATTTTTCCAAATTCAATACATATAAGTTGCAGAAATTAAATTAAAATAAATCATGTTGTCGAAAGAAAATGGGTTTTTGTTTAAAACATTGCAAAAGATTGAATTGATTTAACCTACGAATTCATTGTAAAATCAATGCTAATTACATACATTATATTAAATGGTTAAAATATATTCTATTTATACTTTAAAACCATTAAATATTATAATTTAACTACATATTTTATTATAATGAAGAAAGTTTTTTTTAATTAAAATATAGCGTGTTTTTACTATTTATTAAAATATGAAAGTTATCAGAATAATATGAAAAATTTATCCAAAGTAAATTTTTATATCCTGTTTCCAAAGAATGATTTTATTTTGTCAAATTGAACTTATAAACATGTCGAAAACTAGATTTAGAGTGGGTGCGCCATCAAAAGGCGGCGAAACTACATTTTATAAAAAATACTTATTTTACCTGAAACAGTTATTTTGTTCTCATACAATGTTCTAGAAAATGTTTAAGATGAATAGTAATGTTATAAAATTCAAATTTTAGTTATTACTATTTTTAACGTCTAGTTCATAATAATATTATAACCATATATAAATGTTTAGTGAAACTCGATATTGCGTACAACACACGCTATCAAAAAAGGCCGTGATTGCATGTAATGCAAGCCAAGTCAGGGTTGTGTGTAGTGAAAGACTCTTTTGTTGTTGCATATAACAAAATCCAACCATATTTCATTAATACATTAAATATATATATATACTCAATTTTTAGTAGAATAACTACTATCAAACAATCTTGAAATTGTGTGTAACACGATCCAAGATTAGTGTTGCATATACTGCAAGCTAATATGGTGTTGCGTATATCGCAAGATAATCTTGGGGTATCACACAACACAATACATCAAATAAATTAAAAATAATACTTCTCATAAAATCTCGGGGTGTTACTAGTAAGGGCTCCTGCTTGGCATCCAAGAGACCCAGGTACAAAATTGGGTGGAGGTGAATTTTCGGGGTACTGTAGAAGGTACTGTAGTAGGTATTGTAGAAATTATTGCATCAATTAAAATTTGGTATTGTAGCAGCCAGGACTATTCACCCGATTGGGGCCTTCAGGCCACTGGTTTGGGCCTACGGGTCTCAAGGGCCTTTTGGTCATTAATGGACTTCGGGCCACAGGGCCTTCGGTCCATTGAGATCATGGAGTAGCCCAAATCACATAGAGAAGGTCCCAGAAGAGGATCAGAGAAAAAATAATAGTAGTCCCCAGAAGCAGAGCTAATTGGATTAGAAGAATGAGGTGATATGTCAACCACCATCGGTACCAGGCACCCTGCAGCTTTGTATGGGGCAATGCTAGCCGATTAGCAATGCATGGTGTGGAGCTATGTAATCAATGATAAAGAATATGGGGAGGGAGAAACTCGAGTGGTTTGGGCCTATGGGTCATGTATTTGGCATGGTATGCCAATGGGCCTTCGGGTCATTATTGAAAGTCATGTCGGGCCTTGGGCCTTGGGCCTACGGGTCATGTACGGGTTCCCTTTTAACCATGAAAAGAAATATTATCCATAATAAAATAAAAAAGGAGGCCTTCAGGAAAATCAGATTATCAATATAAGGTGATACAAAGGAGGTACAAGATCTCCAATGCTTTGTTTACAACTAAGAATATAGTGTTGGTTCCCATTGGGCCTTATGTGGTTAATCTTATTGGCTATATTGAATGCTTAGACATATTGGGGAATGAATTCCCATATGAGTTGCAAAAAAAATCTCATGATTTTATCAATTACCAAGACCATACCAATTTATATTATTAATTAAAATATGAGATATAATGAAAAGGGCCTTTTATAACTTCATACTTTTATTTTCCAAGTGGATATGGTCTTGGGATATGAAAAACCTGCAGTCATCATGGTGAACAAAAAAAAAGAACAGAGAAAATGGACCCAAAAATCATAGCAAGTCTAAATCTCCTAAGTACCATTATTATAATAGGAGTAATATCTAGAGTAAGGTAAAATAAAAGGAGGAAGTATGTTTTGTATATTGAAATCCATTCCACTAAAGAGGAATTGCAACCACATGCATAAGAATCTAAAGGTTCATTTGTTATCGAGTGTAATCTTTCCTTTTCTACACATTGGTATTAGATATATCTCTTGTATATCTTATTTATATCTAAATGAAAGAACCAATTAGATTCAAAAATATTTCTTATGCGGATGTTGTTTTGATAACAATTAACGGTGTGAGGTTGGCTACAATAGCCATTGCTGACTACCACCTTTCATTCCAATGAGAATGATTTTTGTTTTAAAATATTCTTATCATATACCTATGATTACTATGAAAAAAATTTATATATCATGGAAAGATAAAGATGGGTTTATTTTCAGGGTTTCAAATAAAATTAATTTCATTTTCAATGATGACATATGTTATGGTATTGAACTTTTAAATAACGGTAATTATGCATAAAAATACAAAAATATAACTATTGGAAATTGATAACTAATCATATTCACATGAATCTTATAACACCGAGCTATGGAATCACCATCTTCATCATTTAAACAAGAATCATTTGAAAAATATCTATCAAGATGGTTATTTAGACTCTTCTAAGTCAAAACCACCTGAAATAAATCATTCTTATATAAAAGAGAAAAACCCAAACCATCATATGGTGGATAAGGTGAAAGAGTAACATGGAATCTAGGATTGGTACACACTAATGTGTGTGTACCTTTCTTAGTAGAATCTAGAGGTGGATATTCTTACTTAATAATTTTTACTATTTACTTGATTTGATGTTTATATATCTACTTGATGAGGAATAAGTTCGAGTGCTTTGAGAAATTCAAGGAATTCAATAATGAATTAGTGAATCATCATTGAATGAAGATAAATAAGATTTGATCAGACCGAGGTGGTGAACATATTAACAAATATTTTGTCGATATTCTATGGAATCTTGGGATTCTAACCCAACTCTCTACACCTCACACACCATAGTAGAATTATGTTATATAAAGGATGAGTCATATCTTGTTAGACATGGTATGGTCGATAATGAGTCATGAAGATCATATATTATACTTTTAGAGATTTTCATTAAAACTTTTGTCATACACATTAAACTGAGTACCAAATAATGTGGGAAATTAAATGTCATTTGAGCTATGAAGTGGGAAGAAACATGTTTTTTCTCACCAAAGTGTATATGGTTGGAAGGTGTTTGTTAATGCCTTATTAGGAAACAAACTATCATCCATGGGAAAAAGTGTATCTTTAATAGTGATCTCATAAAAAAAATGGATACAGCCTATACAAAACCTCAAAAATAAAATTTATTATTTCTAGAATATCTATCATTATTGAGGAGGAGAAAATCCTTATAAAGGATAGTGAAAGCAAGATCGACATCAATGAAGTTGATTCTAAAGATACACAAGTTTTGGTACTGGAAAAGATTCTACAGGCCCCCTTATAAGTACTTCATCAAACTAAACTACTCTGCAGATGAATAAGATATGTATGAGAAACAAAGAGATATGATTTTCTAATCACTAAATATTGTGACTCATTATTGGTTAAAAAACATTAACCTCAGTCTTATATGGAGGCAATAGAGAGTACAGATGATAAAATATGGAAAGAAGACCTAAAATTAGAAATGTATTACATCTATTAGAAAAACATTTGGGATCTAGTATATATTCTAGTTCATGTAAATCCCATTGGATGAAAATGTTTATTTACAAGGAAATTATACATGGAAGGTAAATTAAATAACTATAAGGAAATGATAGAGGGAAAGTGGTTTAAACAACATAATGGAATTGACTATGATGAAACCTTTTCACAAGTTTCCTTATTTCAATCCATCATTGGTATAGTTGTTTTAGAAGCATACCATGAATATGATATAAGGAATATGGATGTAAAAACTACATTACATAATGGGATCTTTCATACAGATTTCTATTTGACACAACTAGAAGGGATTGCGACTCTATGTGATTCCCAAACTATTTTTGAGTTGTAGAGACCCACTTATGGATAGAAGGAACCATTTAGGTCATGAAATATTCTATTTTATGAAGTTATAAAATAATTTTTTTAATTAAGAATGAATTTTATCCATCTGTTTATATGAGGTTTTAGTGGAAATAAAGTCATTATCCTATTAGTATATGTTGATTATGTATTACTTATTATAAATGACATACCATTATTACAGGTTGTTAAGGACTTGTTAAACAAGAGTTTATACATAAAGGACTTATGTGATGAATCCTATAATCTATGGATCAAGATCATTCATGATATGTTTAAGAGGTTTATTTCACTAATTCAAATTACATATATATCCAACTTACTGATGAGATTTATTCTGTAATAATCATATCGGGAATTATTTCTATTTTCGCATGCTTTAAATATTTTTACAAAAATGTATCCTCCAATACTATATAATAAGATATAATGAGTAAGATCACATAAACTTTTATTATAGGATCAATCATGTATTCCATTTTATTTACTAGGCATTATGTTTTTTTATACATTGATCATGGAAGGAAGATATCATGCTTTTAATGACCCAAACTGTTATAAATATAAATTTCCCTTTTGATTTAGTTAAATGTCGTATTCTATTATATGGATGTAGAAAACACATACAATTATTTTACATTATTATATCAAAATAGATTTCAAATACCATTAGGAATATTTATTGTTGATAATATTGTCATTAAACTTTGATCACATGATTAGTACAAATCTAGGGTTTTAACATATCCAATTGACACAAACAAATGAAGGGATGACCTCAACCTATAGGAGTGTACCCTATAATTCCCATTTATTAGATATTATATGGAAGATATAATTTATGGGATTTACCTTGACTAATAAAATGATTAAACCCAATAACATATATTTGAGAGAAAACATTTATGATAGAATATCAAGCTTAATGAGATCACGAACCAATCCATGTTCTCTAACCACCCCAAGAAAGTACCACCATCTCACACCTTACTCGAATGGTGTTTGATATTGTATTAAATTTGTATGTATCAAGACCCAAGAAATTTAAATATATTAATTATTTGGTATATAATAATGAATATATTTCCATCCTATTATTATTACATTGAAAATTATTTTTATTTTGATACAATAAAGCACAGATAGTATTTTTGTTTAATATTCAAATTAAATTAGTTAATTAATAAATTAATGTAATTTTAAAATAAATAACATTTTGAAATTTTTTATCAAATATAAATGATCATATAATTTTTCTGACATAAATTTTTTTTATAAGGGTTTTAAAATGTTATTGTCAAAAAAATTGGACATTTCTTAAAAACTGTCAATTCTATTTTAAAAGTGAAAATTAAAATATTAATAATATAATTTTGATAAAATAATTATTATTCTGTAATAATAATTTTAACATTATTAAATGGATAATTTTTCAAAAAAAAATTGAGATAGTTTATTTTTTTGGTAAAAATTAAATTACATATAAATATAATTTATGCTTTATGACATCATAATAAAGAAAATTTATTTAATAATTACAATAAAGTTTATCCAATACCAACTAAATGTATTAAATTTAATATAAAGTGGTTTTATATATCTTTTAGTTTATTTTGTATACCCATTATGAATCTTCCAAAACCTATAATATTTTTCAATGTTTTAAAATCATTTCTTTAAGATTGTTACTCACCTATACATAAGAAAGGGAATTATTTTAATAGACTCGTCCATTCACAATATAAAATAACAAAACCCACTCACATTTGGTATAATACATGGGGAGAAATATGGGATAGTATGTGGTTTTTGATATTTTATTTTGTAGAGTCTGAAACACAAATAATAAAGAAATCCCTCTCTTTTCATATATAAACCCACCAAATCCCCCATTTATATTCACTAAAAATACATGGAGCATGTCCATACTCTACCCAACCATATCTATAGTTATTAATAAGTTCCAATAATCTCACAAGAATCCCTTCCAAAGCATTTGGAATGACACACTCAATTAATGGATCTTTCACTTTTCTTTTTATTCAAGTACTTATTTCATGTTATTTTTCTTAATTTTCATTTATTAATGATGGTATATGTTCTTACATATCCCCCATAATGACCATTTGATGTCTAAATTATTAAATTCCCCTTTCAATGTCATTATTACACTTATGATCTTTTGGGTACACCTGTTTCCATGTCGAAATTTCTTAAAAAACTTCTCCTTACTCATTTCTATTGAAGAACTTCTTTTATGTTATGTCATATAAGTTATCATTTGATTATATTATAATATGTTTTTCTATATTACCTTTACATACTATTAAATATATAAATTATAACATGTCCATTAACTCTCATTAATCCTCCCATTATCCTTTATGTACACCAATTACCATGCCGAAATATATTTATGATGTTTTTTCTATTCAAGTTGTTTCATTAGATTATGCCTTCAATTTCCAAATATATAATGTTTGGATATTCTTTTACATATCCCCATGACCTTAAATTTTATTTATATGTGATGATAGACCCTTTTTTATCTCATCAACATATTTTTTTGAATCTTTAAGTGACATCGTTATGCTGTCAAAATTTCCCTGCGATCTTCCAGGCCAAAAATATTGTGTAGTGAATACCATACCCATTTACTATCATTGGTTTTCACATTATGCACAAATAATTTTTGATTAGGGACATAAAAATATTTATTACACACTTATTAATAATGAGAAAATTATTACGATGAATACAACCATGTTTTATGATCTATATGGTGAACATAAGAATGATAATTAAATGAATTTGACGGGTGTTCCCAAATAGCACTCCAATGAAATGGGTAATGTTATGTATCATGATACATTGCATTGGGAAAGGGAGAAAACCTTATTAATTTATGATAATTTTTTAACCATTGTGTCTTATCATTTTTATCCTTAACCTCTATTTATGATTTAGTGTTTTAAGTTGTTTCCACATTTACAATGTTATAATTATCAAGTCATATCAAGTCTTATAGTCATTTTTATGATCCCTACTCTTATTATACCTTATTGAAATTCCAATTTTCTATCATATATTATCTTCTTCTTGTTATTAAATTTATCTTCCCTTACTGGGCTTTATAGCTACCTTCTTTCAAATGTTATTCTGCAAGTTACCCATGCAGTTTTGAAAGCCATGGAAATTGAGAAGCATGTTAAGGAAGTTTTTAATAATGTTGTCATATCCCATGTTCAATATGTTATGAAAAGTACCTAAGTCATTAATAGAATATTATTTTTTAACTTTTGGGTTTCGTTATATGCTATTTTAGGTAATAAATCACATATTAATTTTAAATAAAGAAGAGGATTGATACGAAATTGATCAAGGAGAACAACGTTGGTCTGTTGTTAAGGATATCCATAAGTATCTAAGAAAAAATAAGGATACATTCCTAGTGTATGGATGAAATTTTGTGATAGACACCATGGGATATTCTAATTATAGAACATAATTAGATTAGAATAATTTTATGCCATATTCATGATATGTTTTATGTCTCAATGGAGGATATGTGAGCTGGAATTGTTCAGAGCAGCCAGATTTCAATGATTCTATAGAGAAGTGTGAGTATATAGAGGATTTTAATGAAACCAAGTAATCCATTGTGATAAAGAACTTTTTCCCAGATCATTATTTGATTAATATATATAAATACCATATAAAATTATGTTGAGATAGAAATTCATTGTTGGATCTTGCAAAAGTGCCAAGGTCACACCAACAAATAATGCATATACTCTATAAGTATCACCGACTAAGTTTTTTTATCAGAGGGGTGAAGTTGAAGTAAACAGATTACCCAATGAAAGGAACATGGTGGAACCCTTAACTAAATTCTTATCTCAGTAGAAGAATAAGTATCATGTGTGAGCTAGCAGACTAAAGGTTGTTAGCAGTTGGCCATAGTGAAATTGGGTGTTTGTTGGAGTTGTTTCCTAGAACCAACTTTTGTGTACATTATGATGAAATATATTCATATATTTTAATATTGATAAACTATTTATCACACCATTATTATTATACTCTGTAAAATAGTATGTAATAATTCTTAATAGTAGTTGTTTCACTAAAAGGTCATAGCAGTTCCCTACTATAAAGAGAACCTAGAAGTGCAAGCAAACTATTCATAAATATATGTTTTATATCTAGATGATATAATTTCAATGACACAAGTGATATAAGCTATTAGGGGTGGAGATTCATATGAAATTGGGGAACCTTTTCAAAGTGCACTACCTTAGTAATATCTGTTATACTATATTATAAGAACAAGTCCCTCTAGTAGGAAATCCACATTTATATGTGTCATTGAATGTTCCTATTAGCGGATGTGTGTATTGATCATTATACTTTAATATAATTATTAATGAGTATTATGAGGCATATACTTTGATGTATTGACTAAGAAAATGAATATGTATGTTATCAATAAGGTATGATAAATTTGGTGCGTCACAAGTTATATTACATTAATGAATAATGCGACGAAGGATTTTTTCCATTATGTTCTTTAATTGAAGTTGATATCTTATTCCCTTTTATGGAAATGATACAAAAGAAATAAATCCAAGGTCAATGTGTTTTATAAGAAACATATTTTGGGGATGTCAAAGAACGAGACATCGAGAACATAGGTTGATGGAACCAACATGCAACCGACTTGACTAGAGATATCACGATAAAGGGATTACATTACACAGTAAGAATCAGTATGCTGTATTATGTCATTAAGTCATTAAATTATTTTTATATGGGTGAATATGCAGGTATCTTGATGATAACTTTCTACTTTAGGCTGTTTTACCTACTACTAGTGAGAAAGAGTCCTAGAGGGTCACACACACTATGTGAATCCATAATCATATTTGAATAACAATATTATTATTTATTATTTAACAAGTCGAATAAATACGATTTTCAAATGTTCTTAAATAATTATTCCTGTTTTCTTTATCTCATATATTTCATCACCACTTGTTCAATGGAATATAATGTGAGGATAATATTTAAAAAATATTTATTTTTTATTAATTGAATATAGTATTTATTTATTTATTAGATAACGATACATTGATATTTATTTAATGAATAAATAGTAATTATTCAATACCTTCTAGATATTGTGGTGTAATGGTGGACCGAATTTAATGGTCCTCTGATAAAATATTAACAATGAATATCATTTGACTAAATAATTATTATTTTAATTCACATGTTATGCGCATATAGAGAAATAAAAATATCATTATTATTATTTGACATGGGGTTATGTAGGGATTAAATAAATAGTAAAGAGAGCTTATAAGATTATTTATTTGTAACCCTAGTAATATATAAACCAAATTATATTATTTTCTCAGAGAGATAATTCATTTTTTGGTTGTTCACAACAAATTTTTAGAATCCAATCATTCCCTAGAGATCTCAGTTATCCAAGAACTCTCCTAAGAATGAAGATTGGTATTCCTTCACCTCAAACATTAAATTCATGGGAGATCATGGAGAACACTTTGGAAGTGGTTATTTAGGAGATCAAATGTGGATGATTCACACAATATGATCTATTGAGCTAGAACCAGTATATTCCCATATCGATGTTCATAGATTTAGGGAACATGTGTATATCACTGTTAGAGGGGGATATACTCTTGATTCCTACAATTCAATTATGGTACATCACAATTCTTATTTGATATCCCTCAATGAATAATTAATTCTATCATGTTAAATCATTAATTAATTAAATTTATTATAAATGATAAGTGATGATCCTCTCTGTGGTTTGGAAATTCTATCCCTTGTTTATATTCATTGATTCAATTATATAGATCATGCAAATTTTCTTTTTATAAATCATGGATTGATCATTGATAATGGAACAAAGAAAAGTATGGTAGGACCAATTGTATGATTTTATAGTGCATGAAACCTTAAATATCATACAGTTTAATATCATGCAACTAGGACATATCGTGTAGTAACCTCTCAATAAGGAGAACTTACTGATTAAACATAGATGAATATTATTAATATTTCATGAGTATTGGGGACCTATAACTATATCAAACCTTTATTTACCTTCTTTCACATCCATTCATTAAATATAAATCAACTATTTATTTTGTGCCTAAGATATTGGTGGTAGGGGTAGTGATTGTCATGGACAGTCAACTCTACCTCACTTGGCCTCCAAATGCTTGGGATTTTTATAAAAACATTCTCCCTAGAATAGTCAAAGTACCTAGGGACATGGTTTGGATATAAGGAATAATATTTTTTATGTTTTGAAATTAGATACAATCACTTTTCATTGGGAGATATGTGGATCGGGTTCTACTCCAAAAATTGTGTGTCCTATTGAGATTTCTCACATGAAAGGAGTGGGGATTCCTATGTTTGTGGTTCCAATAGACATTAATCTATTTTTTCTGAATCTAGTACTTAATTTAATATCAACTCTCTATCCTATTCTTGAGATTCTTGCGGTATGAATAGTTATTCTCAAGCCTTATCAACGATTCCTAGCTCGGCTTTGTCATTGTCAGGAGCACTATCAACTCATTCCATGATCATGGTTAAAGTCCATAAGGAAATATTTTTATTGTAAATGTTATAATATTTTTATCTTTCATCAAGAAATTAGTGGATAGGTCACATCTCTCACATTCTTCATATACATCTTTTCCCATATTCATATAGATGACTTTGGAATTCGGTGTGTATAGACTTGATATTTATTGGATTGGGTGTAGGTTTTGATGAATTGGTGTCCTTTGATGATGCATATTCTTCTCAGTGATTAAAGGAACCCAAATATCCTATAGATTTTTTTTAAATTGCTGAGGTCAGATGATTTCCAAAGGGCCCCTGATTAGGTGGTCAAAAATATAGAATTTCCACTAGACCTATGGTATAGAGGTCTTGAGAATATGAAAAATACCCCAACTCTATGGGATAGGGTGAGTTTGAGATATGTATGGATTTTACATGATGAGGGGATGAATATATAAAAATTCCCCCAACCCTTTTCCCCATGTAACATTACAGCACGGTGGACCTCTGTAAGAAAGAAATAATGTTTTATTGAGGCAATGATCTCCCATTATTATACCCAAAATTATTTTTATACAATCATTGATGTCTAATTAGATTTGAGTTATATATTTATCCATAAAAATTTTCTAATCATACTTAAGGATATGACATGATATATCCATGAAAACTCCTTTTTCTATGTGGATGGTGGGTGATTGGATGATTAAAATATTTTTAATGTGTACCACAAATGCAGGACCCTCTATTTCCATTAGCCGTATTCTCTACTGACACTACACTCTGAAACATAAAAAATGGTTGATAATAGCTTCTACAGATGAATTAATTATACCACCAAACTCCACTTTTTCTCATACTTGAGAAAGAAGGTGGGTCAACCAATTATGACTCAGATGACTAAAAAGGCTATAACTATACTCTTATGGGATGTTCTTGTTTGGATTTGAGGATATGTCCCCATATTCAGTTGATATAATATTGATGGAGACATAAGTGGTATGATGATACTTTTAAATAGATTTTAATTTTTGATATGTTGGTTCCTAACATTTCATATGATAGAAAGATTCCCATTGTACCATTTAATGGGTTAATAACCATTATATTATTTAGGGGTTCAGAACCTATTGTAACATTTAGTGTGTTTGCACCTGTATTAAAGATTCTCCCATGGTACTATATTTCAAAAAATCCCCCATCCCTTGAAACTGTGGTTCTTCTTGGGATTCCACCATCACCATGGATAACTAAGACGAAGTAATAGGCTCTAATAGAGACGATCCCTCTTAGGAGGATCCAGAGTGGTTGAGTTGACATGTTGATTTTCCTCATCCACCACCATTGGTTAGGGAAGGTATGACTTGTTTCACTATATAGATATGTTCTTAAGGTGATTTGATGTTGTAAAAAGGGCCACATCCTCCAATGTGACCATTATTGGAAAATATGGCTAGTTGAGACTCATCCTTTAGGGGATTTAGTGGGATTAATTCTACATCATGAAGGATCTGTTAATTGGTTATTCTTGGGCAAATATTTTCACTATGTAACACCTTAGGTACTATGTTGGTGACAGAGTATTTCAGGGCCTAGAGTCCATGGATTCTATGGTGGATGATTCATAAGTTATGTGTGTTAAGGAGTGGATCATACTAGATTGAGGTGTTGTTTATGCATTAACAGCTTACCCAATAGTCACAGAATCCATTTTCATATTCAACGATTCCATTTGGACTATTAGTAATATAGGGAGTCTTGAAGTGTAAAATAAAAATGTTATCAATGATTCATTATATATACATGTACATGGTCGATCAATTACATACATATTTAAATATTGATGGGGTGGTCCAATAGTTTTTGAAAGGTTCAACATAGTTAAAATATTTCAATAGGTTTCACCATTATGTTTCCTGGAAAAATATTACAAAAAATCGACTAATAGGAATTATGATGTCTTTCCATTTGAACCTGTGAAAGGGATGACACAATTAATGAATTTACCATCAAGTTACTTTTTTACCAATAATTTAATGTAGGGAACTGGATTATATATCCTTTTATAATCATGAAAAAATTACATTTATAAAATATTTCATTCCAGGTTATCCATTTTTCTTCCAATGAATATTTTGGTCTAGTGGTTAATTATCAGGGTCTCAGTGTATTTTCATAGTCAATGATATCAGTAATATATATCTGTTTAAAAATAAAACAGTTCCCATATCAATGATAATACACAAACATTCATTCCAAAGGTAGGTTGTCAATAGGGATTTTAATCCTAATGATGATTAGAAACTCGCATTGGTTAAGAGGAAGGGACATCAGGATCATCACACCCTTTTGGGTGTAATTTTTCCTCATTATGGGAATCTTTTAAATATTTAATATATATTTGTGATATCATTTAAAATTCTCAATATGGGACTGGATACCCCTATACCAATGATTTTAACAATATTATATATTGACTAGAACAACATTCTATGTCACAGGTTCTCCATTATTCTCTACTTTATTTATGAATCTTTTTCTTATATCCATGATTGAGAACACTAGAGTAATTGTCATCCTAGGAGGTAGTGGTTTTCTTTGATATGGGATTAAACCTATATGATTTGTCTTATATATATTATGGGAACATGAAACAAAACCCACATAGTTCATTTGACATTGTTTTAGGTCTTCTGGTATGACTATACCATGAAGTTTAATATGGTTCATTAAAAACACAAATATTGGGATTGGACCTCAAGGAGGTGTCATATGTATCATGATAAGATATGAAAAATAGTCTATGTAGTTCATGTGTTAAAAAAATAAAGGCCCTTAGGGGGAATTATTCATGTATGTCTTCCCTAAATTTATTCATCAGGACTTAGAAACTATGACTATAGAAGAGCTATAACCAGGATTGCATCTAATGATGTTTAAGAACATAGGTAATCCCCATCATGAAATTGGGAAAATCATTATCAGTCTGAAAGAAAACAAGCTTCACGGTCAGTGTGAGATATCATAGATTGTCGAAGATTATATATATTTCATCAGAGTAAATTTGTATGGGTCTTAAACATTATAGTTTTTCAGAGAGACGTATGATTACTAGTCTCTTGGATCATATGGTATAGAGCATAGGCCATCGAAATGAATCCTTTGTATCATGTTTATAATAAGAATCATATTCATTTTGGTTTACTTTTTCCCTAACCTAATTAGGGGTTTCAGGTAATTAAAGTCATGTTAAGGGATTACACAAAAAAAGAATGCAAGTGTATAAGACCAATTAACCTCTTCTAGTGAGAAAGGAAGGATTGTTGACTTATAGAGAAATTAAATCCCATGATTTAAGAATATTTGAGATATGGGGGGACATACACATTAGTAGATTACCATTAGATCTCATTAATTAGTAAGGAATCTTACATATCCTCTTTTGATAGGAATAAATGTCCTCATTATGCAGTATTTCCCTAAACTACTGGTGGGGTTGAGGTACTTGAGGTCATAGTCGTGGATTAAAAATAAAAGGATGTATGTGCATAATTCCAGGTCTCATATACTGATGGATAATAATGGATGATAGAATTATTAAAGAATCGAGTCCCATGATTTAATAATATTTGATGTATGGATGGACATACACTAGGGTGGATTCTCTTTGGAGATAAGTCCATAAGAAAGAAATCCTTTATATTCTATTTGGAGAGGAATTAGTGTTCTCATTATTCTGTTGTTCTTAACCCACTGATGTGGTGGAATGGGTTATCATAATAGAAGGTTATGGAATTATCCCCGAGGTTTAGGAAGGTTAGGTTCTTATACCATGATTTATCCCCATGCTAAATTTTTTATTCTCTATCCTCTGAAAAATAAAGAGATATGTTGATGATGAAAGACCATTCAAACATGTATGATATGTAATGAATGAAATTTTTGGGAGAATGGAACAAATATTGTCACATGTGTGTGTAACACCAACCCATTAAGGACACTCTTCTTTTAAAGGGGTCACCCAAAAAATTATTATGTCTAAGAGATTATATGGTATAAGACTAAGTGTAAATTTCAAATAAATTTGAAACGTCTTCCCAATATGTCGTGATTGTTTGATTGACATGTCTTGATTTTCTACACATCAGGTAATGAATATATATCAATCATGTCATTATTATCTTTTTAAAATATCATGATTTTCATCCTGACATATTCGGGTGCTTCAAATGATAAAGTAGACATGTCTATGGTCTTCCACAAGATCAAGATTAATTTTATGGGATGTATTCACATGATCAAAATGAATTTTCAATGATTTATTTCAAGATCATTTTGGCCTATCCAGTATTTCATCACATTATCAAAAAGGATTCTCCAGGAATTGGCTACTTGATGAAACTAAATTTTCCATGTGTTGGCACAATAATATGATGACATTTCAATGTCCTTACGTGTGAATAAAGGTGACATATCTAGGGAAACATGCTAGAGTCATGATACCATTGATATATTTGATCACATGACCTTAAGATGGTCACATGATATAGTATTGAAAAATTATCCATGATATCACAGATAAAAAGAAATAAAAATACATGGGTTTAATCAACAAATACAAGAATATCATTCTTATGTTTTCAAAGATAATGGTTTTCAATGCAAGAGTAGTGCATTCTCTAGTATCGATGTTGAGGCCACACATCCTATGATTTACATGGGAAAATGGATTCATGTACGAGGATTCTCATTGACTTTTTGACATATAGGGATGGATGAAAACATCATTAGACTAAGGGTTTGTGTGATATCATGATCAATACTACATTCGGGAATCATGTGTAGAGAGGGAATATGAAAAGGGATATTTTTCTAGGCTGCTTGAAATAGGGGTGGAATCCCACATAACAAAGGGTTCAAAAGAATGATTCGTGTAACAAATGGTTTTCATGGGGATAAATTGGAAATGGAAATTCATTCCATTATGTTAATCAAACGATGGACTATCACGATGGAATCCTATTATGTGTTGTCATAATGGAAGTCATGAAGTTATCAGTAGGTATCCCAGGTAGATAGAATCCACCTCCTCCATATTTTTACTTCTTCGCTTCTCCCTCCATATTCTCAACTTCATCTCAACCTTACCTTTTTGTTTTTAATGTATATAGGGGTTTATATATGCAGATGCAATTGAGGATCCTACTGTATTTCACATGGAGGATGTTAGGTGTACTAGCCTAAGGCATTGGAGAGATCAAAATGAAAAGAATATGGGAGGATATCATAATTGGGAGTTATATAATTTTTTATGCAAAGCCACAATGATGTTATCTTGGCTTGCATGAGTTTCATCCCTTGATTATATGACTGTTTGAAACCCTTGTGATGGATTGCTGTGATCCATAATCAGAATCATGTGGAGGATCTTTTTCATAGCATTTATGCTATGAATAGAATGTAAGTCCTTAGTTTGACTATCCACTATTTGGTGGAGTATGTTTCAACTAAATATATATTTACATGATTTCCTCATGAACATTGTATGATCATGTGGCATATCAGTGCAGGGTCTTTTGATATCTTCACATGAGAAAATAATGAATAAAAATTATAAAGGCAGAAGCCTGTCGCGGTGGGGAGTTAAGTTATTTATTATGTCAATCTGGTGATGCCAATTTCCATTTTCATGAGTTTCATGCAATGATTGCATTATATTTACATTTTTTTGTCTTCCCACAATCCAAATGATGGGTTTTCATATGATCATACTTTTAGAAGTATCAAATCCATTAGATGATATCATGGTGTCCCAATATCATGTCCAGTAAGCCCCTTATAGACCATAGGATTGTGGTTAAAGTTGATGGCCCTTTTGAAAACATGAGGGATCAGTAATAATGGTGTAGGATATAAAATATGCATGATTTTTATGAAATCATTTGAATGCTTAAAGAGATAGCACATAGTGTTCATGTGATTCCACTAGTGGTCAATGATGTATCTTCTTGTGACAATGCATATATTTATGATGGATTTGGGACTGTAGAAACTCTATCAGTTGATACCTTACACATCATATTATGGATTCAAGTGGATTGTGTGATATAATTCACTTGATCATGTGGAGGATTTAGGGATGATATTATTCATGCAATGTTATATGATCATGTGATTTGAAGAACCTCACACGATCGATATTTCCTCTTCCGATATTTCAATTCTTCAAAAAAAAACATATGTTTGCATGAAGTCGATTACATGCATGGTGGATTAGAGGATTTGTGATCATTTAAAACATAATAATTCGGCATATAGAAAAACTTTATTTAGTGGATATTACATTCATTATAATATTCCCATTAGTGTAAGGTTTAATGAAATGATTCATGCGGTCGTATGTGCCGTGGGTTCTGGGATTACCCATTTTTAATAGATGGAATGAGAGACACCAAGTGATGGGATTGATATTTGATGGCGAGCATTTTGTACTTGTGAAAATTTAATATTTATATAAACTATTTATACTTGTATTGTGGTATGAAAGGTTTTGAACCACATGTAAAGACATAGTTTGTTCTAGAAAAAAACATAAAAAAAAATTAAATTAAATTAAAAAGATATCAGTGACAATGAAAGGTATTGAAGGGTTTAATGATGGAAAAATGGATTGGAGGAGGGGTGTAGTAAGAAAAATAAATAGGGATATAGAAAATCAATAGATGAATTAGGGACCTCGTGATTCCTTAAAGTGATAAATGATATAATCATATTATAGTATAGTTAATTAAATCATTCAGTACATGTGAAAGGGTGATGATTCAATGCTCTGTTTCTTTTTGAATTTCCACACCTCAGTAAACCTTTTTCAGCCGCGATCTTCCGACCATGAACCTTGAAATAATATGTTCGTTATAAAGAATAGATGCATTAACCTATTCTGTTTAACTTACCTTTTCAGATGATCCATAGTGAAATGATTCAATACACTCACCTTCAAATTATAGGGTAGTTTCAAAAAATTCTCATGAACTAATTGGAATGATCTTTAAATTTTGAACTATGCACTAAAAATTCAAATTAACAAATTAAAATGGATAAAATTATGATCAGTTCATTTCAACCCAATTTCCCAAATTAGTTTAGTTGTGCATACTTGAGAAATCATAGAAAAACACATAAGGAATAATGAAATGAATAATCATATTGGGAGATATCCCCCCCACCTCTTTAATATCTTTTCATGATTCTCTGATCCTAATCAATCTCCTATCTCTTGTATTTATTCTCTAGTTAATGGTAAATTGATGGTTCAAGAGATGATCAGGAGTTATGGATGGATGGTGGGGTTGAGGTGGCTATCTGATCTCTCACCCAGGGAATCTTGAAGTAGTGATGTCATGGGAATTAGATGGAAGAGGTGTGTGGGGTGGAAGGAATAGATTCCCCCTTCATGCTCTTCCCAATGCTTCTCGAATTGGATTCCCCACAATGGTGATTTGTGTTGAGATCCATCTTTAGTTCCCCTCCCCCTTTTAGACTATTCTTTTATCTAACTGAATACTCCGCACAGTCCTCCCGTAACTACCATGTAGTGCGTACCTCTTAACGGGTCATTCAAACAAACATTAAAAAATAGATAATTATAAAAGTTAATGTATTACAATTATTTAATATTATATACATTTATATATTAAAAAAAATAATGGAAATAAAACTAAAAAACTGTATACAATTATATATATATATATGACTCAATTAATCTACTTAATTTTTATTATTATTATTATTTATATTAATTATATAAATTATATATATATATATGATATATTATATATATGAGATTATTACCTATACTTATATTAAATAGTAAATAAAAAATAAGAAAAGGAAATGGGAATGGGGGGTTAGTTCGAGCGGATATGAGTGGAGGAGGGTCGCGCGGTAGAATATCAGTAGGTAGTGGTCATCAGATCGAATAGAGACGAAGCGGTGCTCTGTATCTTTGATGGTTCTATGACAGGGGAGGAGTTCGGCCCTCAATGACACAACGGTAATTCCGAATGGAGGTGGATCACTTCATTTCTCATGGAGGCTGGTGGTTCGAGCAGCAATGACTCATGTTGGAATGACTAGGGGTTCCGGTTACTATGAATTAGGTCTGATGATTTGGAATTTATTTTTTGGTGTTGAGATCTTGTGGGGGTTCCAGCATCTCTAGTTATGATTTGATTTTCGTTGACTGGTTTTGTTAATTTTTTTCATCTTCTCATTTGATTTTTTGTTCTGCTACCTTTATAAGATTTTTGTTGTTGTTGATGAATTTATTTTAGGGATAAGAAAGATCCACGACCCAAATAGACACTTTATACTAGATTTGGTAAAAACCCTGAAAAAAATAAATAAAGGACCAAAAATATTATGAATTTTAAAATGAATCGTTATATAACATTAGTCTAAGATAATTCAGGTCCTTAGTTGGAATTATGGCCATGTTTCTTTCCCTTGTGGTCATGACAATGATATGTGATGTTGGCCATGTGTCTTCTCAGCGATGACTATGAAAATTTGAAAAGGATTAAATATGCCAGGGAGTGCCAGGTGGTGGGTGATTTCTTTACTTCAGTTGCACCAGAAAATTAAACACACAAACAACAAATAACACTAATTCCAAGCATTTTTAAAAATACAGAATAATAATTATTAACATAAAAATTATTTGAAAAAAATTCATGCATGTTTGATTAAATTAAAAAAATAATTAATTAATCAAATTAATTAATAAAAAAATAATTAAAAATAATTAGTTATTAATAACTATAATAAAATAATAAAATAAAATTGTTACAAATAATTAGTTTATTTAAGGCATAAAAAAGTGAATATTTATTAATTTAAAAATAAAAAAATAAACTAATAAAATTAAAGAATTTAACTTTAACGAAATTAAAATTAACTAAACTAATTAATAAATAAAATAGTTATTTTTTTAAAATATGAATTGAAATAATGAAAAATTTATAATTTTAATTTAAATAAAAAAAGAATAAAAAACTTAATGTTAAAACAAATTAATTATTTAGCATTAAATTATTCATAATGACTAAAAAGATCCAAAAACATATTTTAATAAAGAATAATATTTTCAACAATTTAAATTAAAATTTACAATATTTGAAGACAATTAAATAAAATGTAATATTTTAATAATAAAAATAGATGAAAACATGAAAAATGATGTGAAAAAATTAAACCAAAAAACAACAACATCAAACCCCCACACATAAATGTTTTTTCTTAAATAAATGCATCCATTTTAAATTATTTGAATAAAAAAAGTGATGTGGTCAAATTTAGTTCAGCATGTGCATGTCAGAATTGTTATAAATAGAGGAGCAGAAATAGTCAAGCTTTTCTGGAGTGCTATAAAGTGGTCATGACAAAATTCAAACACCCATAAGGAATCATGGTCACACAGATTCATTCACTATCAAGGATTCCATACCTCATATATGAAGTTATCTAACACAATACTTAAATTCTTAATCAATTTATTGTTTAATAAGTGATAACATGTTAGATAAGGTTTAATTAAAACCTTAAACAAAGACACATTCAATTATCACTTTCTCTTTTGTAGTTCAAAAGAGTTTTTTTATTATTTTTGAATCAATTTATTGATATATCTCAACTGTAATTCAAAAAATTCAATTTTACCCTTCTTCATATGGGATTGAAATTTCCCTCACATTAATAAACTGACTTTTTACTACTAGTAACTTTGTCATTAATATATTTTAATTTTAAATTTTTTTAAAATTTATTGATCTATGTATGTGAAACGCATTGTGAAAAATAAATAATTAAATATTTATAGAGGGATAACACATACAATCATTTCCTTGAGTCATAGTGATTCACAATGGGATATCATTTTCCCAATTTACTCGTGATTCAAATGGATTATAAAATTACCATTTGATTCGGCTCCCTAAGTTGGTTATATTTTATTTATTTCTCAAAACATGATACACCTAAGTTCGAGTTTAAATTTCTAGTTTCCTAAAGTAAGGATCTTAATTCCACATATATATACATATATCCTATTCTCACTCCCTTACTTATTTCTTAAATAGAATATTTAAATGAATATTATGCTACATACCTCAACAATCGTACAACCTCAAAATTTTAAAACACCAGTGCAACCCTTAACAACCATAAGTTGTTATCCATTAGGCATGACAAACATAATGTGTAGATGTAAGCCAAGAGTCAATCATGTTTTTAAAATGGATTAAATGTTCAAATTTTTTTGAAAATTTTGAATAAATTTGAAATAATTTGACCATTTTTTGTCTTAAAAGGGGAAATTTTAAGTGATTGAATGACCCCTCTCCCCACAATTAAAACTCACCATTGTCTCCAATGTTGAATCTCTAGATAGTAGATATAAAAGGTAATATTATATTAAAATTTCAGAATAAAAATAAATGTGAAGGTGTAATAGTTAATTTATAAAATCAATTTCCACAAAAAAATGATAAAAAAACAAGAGAAATCCCCAATGGCCACTAACAGCAAATCAAGCATAGTTTTATTTTAAATGTTAATGCTTTAAGATTTTATTAATAGACAAATGATATTTCTCAATTTAATTAAAAAAATAATCATGATGATCAATACAGTACAACAACAATAGAGTGGAACAAGTGAATTAAATGGGTACAACAGGTTAAACAAATCATCTCATAAAAATTTCCAACTCACTCAATTATACAAACCCAAGAACTCATACAGGAAAAAAAATCACACTTTTCATAGGAATTCTTGTGGACTCCCTCACACTTAGTTCATAGAATCAAAAAAAATGAATGAATTAAAATGAGAGTACTAAAATAGTCACTCCCCTAGTGTAGTGGTTTTTCATTCATTTGATTCCTGAAGTCTCCTCATGTTTTTCTACAAGAACATTGGATTCTCCATTCAAGTACCTACATGATGTAAATAAATAACATTTGACTTCACAAATTAAAGTACAATATAAAATTTGACCAAAGAGGATGTAGGGAGTGTAATCTAGTATTATTCAACTAGAATATTTATTCTATAATGGATTATGCAAAACATTTTATCACTAGTATGCATTCTCACATCCAACTGAGACTACATGACCATCATCACCTCAGGTCAACTGGCAACTAACACTGTTAAATAAGAACCCATCAATCTAGAGAAATAATATATTTCTGAAAATTTTCAATTATTTTTCACCGATACTAGGAGATAGACAACCAAGAGGGTATCATTTGTTTATGTTAATACAATAAACTAGAGAACAAGAAAATCATGGGTTTACACCCTTGCAACGTTGTGTTTAAAATCCACAAACATACATTTATTCCCCAAAACATTTCTAACCATGAACATTAAATGGGTATAAATTATTTGTGATGTGTAATCCACCATTATCTAATGAATTAAATTCAAGATCACCCAAGACACTTTCATCATGAGTAGCAAGAAATTTTTTCCAAAACACATCTTGAAATACATGGGGGATTATGTTTTCTAGGATAGCATGGCTAGAAAAAACCACTTCATTAGAATTTAAAATCTTCAATGTTAGCTCAAAAAAATCACTTAAATGGTCAATAAATATTTTATATACTCTCCCACTAATAGAGTCTTTCAAAATCAAAAAAAAAAGAATAAAAATAGTAGTAAACACCTCAACATACCATGAAACATCTTGAAACATAGAAAACTCGGAAAAATCCTAGATGAAGGTATCAAATTATTCTTTCAGAAGGTATTTATCAATTTCCATATAGGGATAAAATTATGTGAACCAGCCATTATCTATTTTGAATTCTTCACAGAAAAAATAAAACTAGGTTGGTAAAAAAAATTCAGGGAAATAAACTTGTTCATAGTTGAAATAATTATGTTTTTTAGAAGAAATAAACCTATAAATTCCTCCAACTTTAGTAACAATTAGAAGGTCTGCATATCAAGGTAAAAATTAATAAAAAATTTGATACTGCTAATGAAAATGTTGTGAATCACACTCCAAATTTGGTTCCAAGAACAGAATCTACTCATCAATAGGAAGGTGTGGGGGAATGAGTAGCAGCCAATACAAATATTTCAAAGGAATTGAGAGTCATAATCTCCATGAAATCAAGAGGGAATGTCACATACTCATCTTTGACCTCCATTTTAAAATAATGGTTCTTATAAAAAAAATTATGTCAATACTATCCTCATGTAAGGTATTTTTAAGGACTAAAATTTCCTCCACATCATCTACAACATCAAGGGAGAGTTTTCCTTTGGACACATCGATGATAGGTCATCCAATTATAGGGAAGTGTCTGCCCAGAATGATTGGTATCCTATCATCACATTCCATATAAATGATTAAGAATTTTTTTGGCAATGTTAGTTTTCCTATACCCACTAATAGTTCATAGACCATTCCATTTGGAGGCATGGGTGACCTCTCTGCAAGTTGAAGAGAAATATAATTTTGTTTCTTATCACTGAGGCCAAAATTTAATAAAATTAAGAAAGTAATCAGCTTTATACTAACTTCTAAATAATATATAAAATTAATTAACACACTTCCTACTATTCTGAAATGAATAATAAAGTTTCCAAGGTCTTTTAATTTGGATGAAATTTAATCAATAGAACTAAACTTCACTCTTCATTGAGATTGATTATTTCAACATTCTTCCAATCATTATTTTTATAGAATCATTTTTATGAATGAAACATAATATGTTATTTTATCCAATGATTATAAGAGTTTCCTGTTAATGATGAAGCTTCAAAACATTTTTATGAACTTCAAGTAGTCAGGTTCATCACACTTTTTCACTCTATCATGGAAGGTAATGTGAGAGGCATAATTTTTTAAAATAGGTTGGTTGTTCATCTTCTCCTCAAACCCCATATTTATATTTTTTCCATAATCTAAACCCATTTCATATTCCTTGGTTATATAGATATTTTAGGCATGGGTTACAGATTCTTTTAAGGTTGTACCATGTTGTCTAAATTTATTGATTTAGAATAGACAATATTTTATTTTCCAGATTCATATGTTTCATGATTTTTAGTTTCCCTAGGTGGTTTGATTCCATTATCTTGGGTTTGCAAGCCATATTTGTTGGTCATATCCCTGAAGTTCTCTCTTGTATTTGGAATTGAATTATTGGGAAGAAATACTTGTTCCCTAAAACCATGATCTCTATCATTTTAACCCATTTTATGTTATAAATTAAGAATTTTGTAATATTCATCCTTACATAGTAAGCTAATCACACCAAACAATTGTTGGAAAATCCCCTTTAACTCCCCTTTTTATTTAGATGACTCAGACCCATATTGGATTTTGAAATATTATATGAGTTTTGGTTAGAAATTTGGGTAAGTGTGCAATTTTATTACACCTTGATCTTTTCATCATAGGTTTTGGTGATTTTTATATCCCTCATTTTTCTAATTGGAGAATGGATTTAGGAAACCCTGATTTCTTTCCCAAAAATCTAAAAACTGGTCCATCTCTTTTTATTGAAGATGGATATCAATTTTGGGATAACATTACAAAGTCTGATCGATCATCCCTAGTGAAAAAACTACACTAAAAGAACCCAAACATCTAAAAAATGAATCTAGGGGGGTTTTTTTATACCTATGCATGACTCTCATTCTTTTGAACTTATGTATAGAGTTTTGATAAATTGTTTTAAAAGTCAGTTTCAACTAATCTATAGGGGAGTCTGAGAAGTCTCCACCATTGGATTGGTCAACATGATTTTGGTAGTATGGGGTGAGAGCATTATAAAAAGTGTCCATGAGAATATTTGGAGATAATTGGTGATTAGGACATTAAATTAGAATACCTCTAAATCTATCCCATGCCTCATGAAATAACTCTCTCTTATCCTAGAAAAATATGGTTATCTTATGAATATCTTCAATGGTGGTGTTCGTGTAGTTGAATTTTGATACAGAGGAAATGAATCCATCATCCCATGTTTCAAATATTTTCATCATCAGGTGATTGGAAATATGTCTTATCCCTCCCCATAAAACAAAATGGAAACAACATAAACCTACAATCTTCCTCACTTTAATCACTCAGAAGAAATGGTTAGACCAAACTATAAAAATTTCTAATGAAATACATTAAATCCTATGTATGGATTCCACTAAATGATGAATGTTGATAGAGATGAGACAACTTAATTTTATAATTACTTGAACTAGTTTTCAATATGATACATGATGGGTTTTTTGACAATGTTTGGAATTTAAAACTCTATAAGCTTAGGTCTCTCATGGGAAGGAATAATTGGTTATGGAACATTAAAATTTTAATTTGAATATCTTTTTTCCATATCATTCATTTATATTATCTCATGTTTTCTAATTTTAGTACTATGGTTATTGGTGTCTTGAATTTGAGATACAATTTCGAACTTAGAGGTTCTTCTGTAAATAAAATTCCTAGAGAAGTAGATTTGGGAATAAAATATGGATTTGTTTTGTTGTATTTATAGATTTTATCTTCAATAAATTTATTATAATTTTATATTTAATTTTGAACTTCGGTTTTTTATTTGGTCATATTTTTCTTCCATGGGAAATGATCCAAAATTTGACGGTGGGATTGTTGGACATGCTAAAATTTAATATTTATATAATATAATTACACTAATACTATGGTGACATATGTGTAAAACCATAGGAAAAGACACATGATATTCTATACCAAACAAAACAAAAAAAATGAAATGAAAACAGTGAAAATGTAAGGTAGTTAATGTAAAAACAAGGGTGAAATTGACTAGATCATGGGGGCAGTGAGAGAATGAAATAATGAGTTAGACAAAAAATAGATGAATTAGGGTACTTAAGATTCTTTGAAGTTATAAATGATATTCTCTTATTCCAGTCCACATAATTCAATCATTTAGTGCCTATGAAATAGTTAACATTCACTGAGTAGTGGCTTCAGTAAAATTCCAAAGCTCGATGAACATTCTTGAGCCACAATCATTCAATATTGACCATTGAGTTAATCTTTTATTTGTTGGGAATATATTAATTGGCCTTTTTTAGTTTAATATACTTCATTAAACGATCCAAAGTGAAATGATTCACTACCCTCACCTGTCTATTTTTGGGTATTATGAAATGATGTTCAAAAAATAAACAAAAAGGACTATAGAACTCAAAATTTGCACTGAATAATGAAAATAATAAATCAAAATGAATGAAAGGATTATCAGTTCATTAAATCACAATTTCCCAAATTATATTTGATATATATAATTTAATTAACATTGAAAAAAATAGAAATATGAATGATATGAAGATGAATAACTATAAATATTTCCCCCTCCTCATGCTCCTACTCTAAGGCTCAACACATGATTGTTTTACTATCTTCTATCATCGTTCTCCAGTGAATGTTAAATAGATGGTTAAATGAATTTTCAGTAGTTATGGATAGATGGAGGAGTATAGGTTTTTTTCTAATCTTATTCCCAAGGAATCTTAAAGTGGCGATGTTGTTGAAATCAGTTAGAAGGGGTGTGTGATGTTGAAGGATCTGGAATGTAGGCATCCTCTATGCTCCCCTCAATAGTTTTTCAATTGGTGACCCCCATGTGGTGATTTCTGTCAAAATACCTCTCATATACCCATCCCCATTCGAGACTCATTTTTCATCAAACTAAATACTTCAACACTCCTCTCATAACTACTATGCAGTACATCCCACATAATGGGCCCTGCACACAAAAATTAAAATATTAAAAAATTAAAAGTTATTTTATAACATGTATTTAAAAATATGTACATATATTAATAAAAAATAAACAAATAATGGAAATAAAAATAAAAAACTGTTTACAATAATTATGTGTGTGTGTGTACTACTAAATTAATCAATTTAAATTATTTTCTACTAATATTGTTATTATTTATATTAGTTATATTAAATATATATATATATATGTTAATATTATTATTATATATCATATTATTATTATATTATATATTATATATATAATAATATTAAATATAATTACATAAAATGAAAACTAAAAAATGAAGAGAATAAATGGGGGATGGGGGGTGTGCTCAAGCCGAGAAGAGAGGGAGACAATCATGTGGAAATGGGGAAGGAGGGAAAGGGGGTTTATATATGAAGAGAGAAGATGGATAGGTGAGAAGCCTTCAGCAGCTTGGGAGAGACAAGGGAGACTCTCCTCGGCATTGGTCGATATCTTGAGTAGAGTCAAGAAGTTGGTAAGTGGGTTCGATAATTCTATGACAGGAGAGGAGTTTTATTTTTGTTCTCTAGGCAGGGAAATGTTGGTGGTGGTGAATGTGAAAATTGGAAAAGGAGAAAATAAGGTGGGGAGTGCCAATGCTAATGGTGACTGATTTCTTTACTATAATAACACCTATACATTAAACAAACTACAATAATAAAAATGTTACAAAAAACATAACAAATTATTTAAATTATAAAATAAATTTTATTACTCAATTATAAATGAAATTAATAAATTCAAATTCAAATTTTAGAAAAAAATAATATTGATTCCAATTATTAAAAAAATAATTCAATGCAGACTAATAATTATTAACATAATAATTAATTTATAACCAAAAAAACATTTCAATTTAATTAAATTTATAAACTAATGAATTATTTCAAATAATTTTAAAATCAAAGATTTAAAATAAAATTAAATATTTCAAATAATTAAAAAAGTTTGAAGGTAATTTTTATAATTAATTAAATTATTTAATGTATAAAAAAATAAAAATTTATTACATTAAAAATAAAACATAATGATTTAATTAAATTAATGAATTGAACATTAACGAATTGAACATAAAGTATATAAAGTATTAATTAAATAAAAAAATATATTAAATAGTTATATTAAAAAATAAATGAAATGAAATAATGAAAGAATAAACAAGAAAAATTTATAATTTAAATAAAAATAAAAGAATAAAAATTGATTGTTAAAACATGATTAATTAATTATCTTTAAATTATTCAATATGACTAAAATGGTCTGAAACACGTGTTTTAACGGTAATGGATAGTTTTGACAATTTAAATTAAAATTAATAATATATTAAGATAATTAATTAGAATAAATTATTTTAATAGTAAGAAGAGAAGAAAAAGTGAAAAAGGAATTGGCAAAGTGAAAGAAAAAATAGCCACATCAGTATTGGTTGTGTTTGGATTAAACCAGTGACATAAAGGATTGTGGCGTGAGATAAGGAGGTTGAAGACCACTCTGAAAAGTAATCGAATTGTTTCTATTGATTTCATAAAGTTTTACTGCTTCTGTTATTATTTTTTAAGGAGTAAAAATGTGTGTGTTAGATTTATCCAACATCTGTTTTATGCTTGGGTAGAGAGTGCTTATTAAATTATCATGGGTCTTCCAGTCACTATAAGCTGGAATTAGGGTCTACTATCAACTATAACTTGAAAAAACTAGTGTCATCCCACACTTATTCTATGTTTCCATCCCATTGTGCTACTCTACTCATGTTTCTTGTGTAATTTCCAATTCACCCATTGCCAAATCATATATCCAGGTGTGCTGGATCCCTATACATGATAGAGGAGAATCTCATCTAATCATGGGTTGAGCTTTCTTGGATATGTAGTTTTCGGATAAAGGATATCCAAAAACTATACATAATAGCTGTCTAAATAAATTTTCATCATCAAGTATATAATATTGGACCTAATAAAATGAATCCCAAGATGATTCACTTTTAAGTATTTCTTGATTTTTTTTTCAAAGTCGTCAAATTCTCTTAATATCTATCAATAAAGTGATTTTTATCCTATTATGGTTATACAAAAATTTCATTTCATTACTTTTAATCCATTCTTATAACTCAAAGATTCAAACTTTAATAGATTTTCATTGGTATGAAAAAACCAAACAATCATTTTATATTTAATTTCATATATAGACATAATCCTGGAGTTTTATCAATAAATGAAAAAGTCTTAAAAATAATTTAATAACAATTGATGAAAAGTGGTCATTAAAAAAATTATCACATTTTGATAAAAACTATTAACATAAAATATAAATCAATAAAATTGATATTTATATAAGATATTCTAATTGAGATGTGTAAAATTTTCTATTATATATTATTAATTTTCAATATAATGGAAAAAAATCCAATAAGGAAATGAATAATTTTAATCCAATATAATTTTTATATAACCTTCTATAAAAACAATATTGATTTAAAATATCAATGCATCTTTATTTATAATTAAATATATAATTTTTATTTTATAATAATTTTGAAATCCATTCATAGTGATACAACCAATATAACATGAATATTACCACTGTGTTCAAAATATATAAGAAAAATACTTATAATACCCTAGTAGACATCCCATAGATGCATATGATTTAATAAAATAATTTTGATATTAGAAAACATTAAAAAATTTACAGTCATAAAATAAAAACATAAATAAACATAAAAATATATTCATAAAATTCATAAAATATCCCTAGCACTACAATAATTAAAATCATAAATATATGCAACCTACATTGATTCTAATTTATACTAAAATTTGATAAATCCCACAAATATCTAATAGAATAATAAATCTTCATAATATGACAAATTTAAAGTATAAAATTATACTTTATTTTCTTCTTTTAAACATAAAAATCATGAAATTTCAATAATTTTTGTGTGATTCAATTGGACTCTGATGGAATCACTTGATACAATCCCTAATACTACGGAAATGTTAGAAATATATTAGAGAAGTTTAATTTATAAAAATTTTCAACTTTAAACCTCGTGGATTGAAGTGTAAGAGGATTAGGGAGAAGATAAATCTTAAGATATATCTTTATAGATTTCTTACCCCACTCAATCATGTATGTATCCCATCCACAAAATTCACACTTATTTTTTATAATAAATTCTTTATAATCTCCCTTAATCATCATTTTTATATCATTAAAATTTTCTTGTTTATATTAGTAGTAACAGAATAATTTGTGGTGGTAATAATAATAATAATACATATATACATACATAAATACATACACAAAGACACAGACACACATATACAAACATACATGATTTAATATAGTAATAAATTTTAGATATTAGGGAACATATCAAAATAAAAAAACACACATTATGGTCAAAGGATCAAGTAACATTCTCACTCTAATATTAACATACACACTATATATGCCCCAATAGTTTTTTCCCAAATAGATTAATTTCATGAACAATATTACCAGAGTAAAAATATTTTTTCACAAGGTGATATTAATGAAAATTATAACAAAAATATAATAGAATTATATCTTTTTAATATATTTTTATCCCTTTATAACACCATATAAAAAATAAATCAAATAAAAAAATAATAAATAAATTATTTTCATAATGATTATAATTCTTTTCCAGAAGTTGTTAATAAGAATAGTATTAAAAATATTTATAATAAAAATAATTTATGTTAAATCATTTAGTTTTTGCAAGGATAAATTTGAAAAAAAATATCACCCTAATTATTCAAAAACATTTTTGATGTTCTAATTAATACCTCATTTTAAACATATTAACACTTAAATTTCAATAGATAATATTTATATGAAACATCCTTACCTTAAAAATACTAACAAAAATAATTACCAAATTAAATAATGAAAAGTATAATTTATCTCCATTGGGTAACATGTACCCATCCACTAGGTAGTTTGTGTTTTACCAAGGACCCCTCCCCACTAGAAACCTAATAAATTACTTTTTTATCCTTTATTGAGTACATTGTAGCCTCTAAGAACATTTAAATCATTCCATCCACCATAAAAACATTAAGAGGGACTTTTTTACAATTAAGATGAAAAAAAATATAGAAAGTGATTCCAATTTTATCATATAGTTTCTAAATTCAGGTTCAAGACATAAATAAAAAACCCAAAATTACAATATAGACAAGAATTGTTTAAACTGAATCTGAAATTTTTTTAGGGAAAATGTCCCCAAACACTCTTTTCCCTGTAAATTATCATCATTAATATATCAATAATACATCCTTCAAAAATTATCTGTCACACGTAATAATTTATTCACTAATGACACTCTTAAATATAACCTTATGGTGTTCAATATGTTTCAATTATGAAACTCCAAAATAAATAAATATATATCACTAAATATTGGAAATTTTAAAACCCAAATAGACACAATAATTCATCAATAGATCTCTACTAAAATAATCACCCATGTTTTTCTTATTTATGTTCATACTTGGAATCATATCTTATAGACAAAATTTAATTAACATAAAATTCATTTGAATTGAATAATTATTTAAAAAATTATAAATGACATTCAATTTTAAAATCCTCAGTTTCATGAAACTCGTACACATTATAAATAATATGAAAAACTCTTGTATAGTAACATTAGAATAAAATTTCATTCATATAGTGATTCCTTTTAAAATATCTTCATGATTAAAAATATTAACAGAAAATAATTTCCACTACATTATACAAATAAAAAAATATAAAATATTTTAAATATCACACTCATAAAAATAATTTTTAGGATCATACAAAAAAACAATTCATGAATAATATACAATAATTTTGTATGTGTTTAACTAATTACATATAGAAAAATATTATATTTGGGAATATAAATATTAAAATATTATTTTATTATAATTAAAAATAGTTATTCATATATAAGTTTTATATGATAAAATAAAATTCCCCTATGATAACGTGACACTATTCCAATGATTAATGAAAAAAATGGAACAAAATTATCGAAGGAAAGAAAAATTGAACTAATTAAATCTCATAATATTTTACTCATGAAATTTAAAAAATAATCATTAATACTTATGGTTAATATTAAGTACATATATATAAATTTTAACAATATATTCCATCATAAATATCTTTATTCAACCATTTTATGACTTACATCTCCTGTTTGGACATTTTGATTTACTTTTTTTGAAAATCCTAGAAATATAAAAACTACTTCTATGAAAACATTTGTAATAACCTTATATATATCATAAGTAAATTGAAATAAAAATAACACTAATTCCATGAATATTCTCTAATTTTAAAGTGATTGGGACTACCATATAGAGTCTTGGTATGTTATTGTGAAATAATCTACCCTCTTGAATAATCCAAATTTTCAATGTTGATTTTTTCTAAAACTGTAGCATTGATCATTTGTATGTAGAAAATTTCCTAAATTTTAACTATTCAATGAGGTTCTAACTATAACTATGTATGCGACTAATAAAATATCAATATTAATATATATAAAATAATAAATATTTATTAAACATATATTGAATATCCATTTATAGAAATAATGTTGAAAACATAAAAAACTACATATAATCTGTGATGTGTTATCAATGGATCCTTAAAAACATATAATTTCATACTCTAACTCTATAAATATACATAACCCATACAATAGAAAACTTTATAAATAAGTAAAAAAGTTTCTAATCCTCTACTAACATACATGTTGACAACTAATATACAAAAACTATACCTGTGTTTCCCACAAATTTGACATGGAGGGTATGAAAAAAAATCTCACTTGACACCATTGAGTATCTCAACTAATCCATTTAAAATATTGTTTCATTTGATTAATTTTTCAATAATATTTTTCATATATTAATAAAAAAATATCATATAAATTTAGTGAAACATTAATGAAATAAAAAAAGTTATACAATTATCAATGATTATAATAACATGTTACTCACATTCCAAAGAGGGTAATAACATGTACTTACATGGGTAAAGAATAATATAGAATCCATGTAAAATGATACATAAAGACAGTGACCTTGAAGTATATCAATTGGTAATTGGTTAAGTTTATACATAGCCTAGTCATCCTTATGCCAAGCCCCATTAGGAAAGGTGTAAGTAGACAGAATATGAAAAGTATAATCATGTCCCTTGTTGAGTCATGTTATCAGAATACTCATCCCATATTTAGTAAGGTATTCATAACTAGTTCTCTTATATGATTAATTTTTAGAAAATAAAAACATATATCACTTACATCTAATCAATATAAAAATATATATGTTTACACATGAATTGAATAATATACATATCACCGAAATGACATTACTCAGTGTTATTTATCAAAAAAATATTCCAAGTGTCTTATAAAATGTAAAAATTATATCAATAATGTAATTATTGTGTATTAGTTCAAATATAAACAAATAATCAAGAGTTTAAAACATGATCAACACTATCTTAAGACATGAAAGGATCCCTGTTAAAATAAAGTTTATATACCATAACATAAATAGATTTTTTAAATTCATGTGAAAAATAATTGTTTAATTATTATCATATTAATTTAAAATATCACTTTTATAAAATTTAATATTCCAGCGACTTATAATTTGAACCCATCATTTAAAATAGAAACCCAAAAAACCCCATATATAACATGCAACATTTTCATAAAACAATTCCTTAAATTCATAGACAAACGTATTCTCAACTACATATATTATTTAAGGAGAATAACCTAAACACCCTCTAAAATAACACTTACATCAATAATTTATAAATTTGAAACCATGAAGAAATAACTTATGTCTTCAAAAGGTATAACATAATATTATAAGAAACAATAAAAAGAATACATCAAAAATAACTAACCATTGACAAAAAATGAATAATTTTTAAGATTTTCTATATATGATCAATAATCCTAGTATATAATGGAAGAGAATAAAAAGTGTAATAGATATTTATTGAACTTATAAACATAATATAATCCTATTAAGAGATCAAAATTATTAGGAAAATACACTCCCAAATCATGGTAGATTTTACATTCATTAAAAATGTAAAAGGAAGCCTTTTAGTCTAACGATTTATATATATGTGATTACCCAATAACCCATGTTACAATGAAAATGATTTCATGGTAATTTATTACTTTATAATCCAATAATAACATAAGGAAACTTATTTTCAAATGATTATGAAATAATAAACTAAATAGGAAACTATTTAGTACATTTTATTTGATATAAAATAAACTAAATTAATATTTAATTTATAATTTGATTAATAATCACAATCCAAGAATTTTATTAATGAATAAAAAAATCTAACTATATTATATTAAAATAAATCAAATCATCATGTTCATTGAAAATATTTTTAAATGCTCTTATATAAATTTATTACATAAAAGTTAAAATAATCAATTATATTATTTAACGTAAAAGTTATAATAAATCATGGGTTAAAAAATTAATCATTCATCGATTTCCATGATGGTTGATAGATAAATTAGGAAATAGATGAATAAATCAAGAAACAATCACAAGCACATATCTCATTTCAATGAAAAAACGTGATTGATCATAGAGTGTTGAGGGTACACAAAAAACACAGAATGTGTGATAAAAACCGCGATGTAAATCTTATTGATTCTAATAATTTAAAGAGAAGAAACATCAAACAAATCCATTATAATTAACATCGATAAATAAATAACACTATAAATTTGTATATAAGATATATAAAAATTCATAAAATATATATTCCACTCAATTGACCATACAACCAAAAATCTATTACCTATAAATTTTCATATTCTATATAAATTATACGAAATCACTTGGGTATCATGTTGTGATTTTACCATATTCCAATGGAATGAATCATTGAAATTATTAATCCCATAAAGTAATATAAAAATATACTTAGGAAGATGAAATGCCTCACATTGTTGACGTTGGACACTATATATAAGATTAAAAGAGGATAAGGGAGAAGAATAATCTGGGGGAGGGGAATTTGTGGTGGTATTATCCATCCCCACTATGTTTTTTGACCTATAACCATACCCACATTGGTTTCTCTATATTCATTTTCAATTTTCTCCTTTAATATCCTTTTTCCTTCATTTAAATTGTTAAATAGTAAAAATAATAATAATAATAACAGTAATAATATTACTGACACGTTATTACACATTATTAACTTTTATAATAGTACATATATATATATACATATTTGAAATATCATAAAACTAATATTACCAATATTAAAAATACATATCAAGATATCATAATTTAACATTAATAATAATAATAATAGTAATAGTTATAATACACCATTACATATGTTTGTATTTTAACATAATATAATAATAAATATACAAAAGGCATTAGTGTATATATAGATATATCAAAATAATACAATAATAATAAGAAAAATAATAACCACAAACTTAGTATATTCACTATTAATAATATGACAATGATAACAATCAAAACACATATATTTATATACACAATATTTTATTCATATATATATATCATCTTCCAAAATTTTATTCAATAATACCATAAAAAATATAATAATAAAATTATTTAGTTAATAATAATAATGATTATTTAATAAACATAGTTAATGAACTAATAATTCAAAATTATTTATAACTGATGTTTATCTTAAAGTTCATATTTACAACCTATTTCATTTAAATATTCATAATCCATGTATATTATAAAAACAATATTATTTTCCAATTTTTTTAATTTAAAGTTATCTTTATATATATTTAGATAAATTATATTTATATAATACTTTCATTATAAAAAAACAATAATAACATAAAAATACAATTAAATAAATAAACAGGTCATTAGACTTGACTTGGATATTGGTAGCCCTCAATAGTGTACATGGTAGTCTTCCTAGGATCACTGCTATTTGACACATCACCAGGTACCGAGTGATCCTGTATCAGTTACCAAATAGAATACAATGGCCTTTTTATATAAAACCAACCCCACAACAATTTAATATGTCTTCGAAGTATTATCATGATATGAAAAAATTCATAAAACCATCCCATGGTTCATCCTCCCACAAATAAATTAAATTACAATAATTTAAATAAGGACCCAATATTAAATTGTGTTGGGGGATGTTTAAAATTATTCACCTATAATTTCAGAATACATGTCACTAAATGTTTAGTATAATATTATTGAAAATATATATTTTTTGAAATTTCAAATAAAAAATTATTAAAAATAGTTATGTAATAGAATTTTTAGATACTCAAGGGATGATAGTATAGTGTGAACTACAATGTATCATGAACCAACCTGATCCATCCAATGGTCAAATTCTTGAGCTGACATGAAAAAAGTATTGATGGGTTTTGTCGATCCGCATAGGCAAGTGAAATGTTTCATGGAATCAAAAACAAGTAATTAGAAGGATTTACCATTAAAAATGAGTAAAAGCACAATGGAAAATTGGTTTGACCACAAAATACATTAGAGTTCTAGGAACCAATTGACAGAAATATATATAAGTAATTCAAAAAAATTTAAAAATAAAACCCAATTATTTATACCCACGTCTAAGCCCCTCACATAGAACAACCATTATTTTGAATAACAAAAATTCCATATTTATATAAAAACATCTATTGATGAGAAAAAAATAAATAGGGTTAGAAAATTTTCTTGGATTAAAAAGGAAATGATAAATATATATATATTCTCAAACGTATTCATGGTCACATTATACCAAACAATCCAAAAACCATAAATTATACATGATTGTTTAAGAGATAAATAAAAACAATGAATGTAAAAAATAATATATACCTGAGAATAATAATTATTTAGTAGGTAACTACCTACCTTTCCATATGTATAACCTTTAATTACAAGTTTTTTATGTTAGATTGAAATACATTATAAATATAGGATTATTATTTTCAATTACATTAAAAACAATTACACGTCAAGAAGATTTTATAAATTTTCCACATAATTTCTCCTAAATGTTCAAAAAATCACATTAAGATCATTCCTTTAAAACATGTATGCCTTATAAAATAATAATTTATCATTTTCAAAACCCTTATAAAAATATTTTTCTATAAACCATATTAAATTCAACTAATACAATTTGAATAAAAGATCAAACAAAGTCACCACATCATAATGAAACAAAAAAAATGTAGGATACTAATTAGGTTCCATTAGATACACCCAACTAGGGAACCTAAAAGAAGATCAGAAGAAACCCTGATTTTAAATAGCCAATTAAGGAATATGTTTCATGTCCTCTACCATGGCTATAAAGCGAGACCATTCGAGACTTTACCAAATATATACAAACCTTCCATCCTATAATGTTTCAAAAACATCACAACCATCTATCAAGAACCTAACCTCAACTTTGGGGACTTCCCCACTAGAATTCGGTTATAAAACAACTAGGTGGAGGCACTAGCTGTGTACAAATACCTAACTCAGAATAAATCTAATACTTTGAAAAATTTATCCATGATCTCATAACCACAAAAAATTTAAGGTGAAAAAAAAGAAAATAATGGAGCTAATATTATGCAGAATAAATAATTTCACCTCATCCTCTAACCCTTATTAAAAAATAACTATTTCCATATCCATCATATAACAAAACATTTTAATTTATTCCCCTTAGGATGCAATTCATCTCAATCACAGTCCAATGGATCTTACAATAGTCTAAAAATTCACACACCATTTCTACAAAAAAATTCTTTGAATAACATGCCTTTTTAATTATTTGAATTTTTTTAAAAAAAATTTAAAAATCAACACAATGAAATAAAATTTTCATAACATACATATAAAATGTTTTAAAATTATATTTGGGAAAGAATTAAATAACAACCTTAATTTTTCATTGAAATTCTAAAAAATTTAAACACATTATCTCTCAACTCACTTCATGGACCAAATAAAGACAATACATTTTAGGCATCAAACATTATTAAAATCATTATTATTACACTCATTTTCCAGTATTACATGAAATTAAAAGTAAAATATTTGAACCATATTTGAATTTTTGTTGAAAAAATATACATATTTTAATGTTACATAATTCATTCCTAAAGACCATTTATGTGATTTCCTAAAATACATGGTTCATACAGTTTAATAAAAAATGTTTAAATAATTATTCAAAATAGGAAAACTCGCTATTTTAATTGGAACTGAAGATAAATCCAATTTTTCTCCTATGTAATTCTATCATAAAAATTAATACTAAAATGATATAATAAAAACATTAATTCAGGAGATAATCAATTAATATTTTTATAATTAATGGTTATGTCATTGGGTAAACCAATTTTAGTTCAATGATGAATGGCCCGAAACATTGAACAATGAATGAATATATCAAAAAATAGAAATTCCATTCCCTTACATCAATGTAATCACATAAATAAATTAAAAATGACAACCTTGGGTTCAATTAAGAGTGGGATCAGTTATGAAAGAAGAAGAATATTTGAGGAATTGAGTAGAGAAGTAGGGTATAGTCATTACATAAGAGATCCTACCTCAAACCATTGAGAATCATCTTAGGGTCTTGATAGGAATGAATGAAACAATATAAGGGTAAAAATAAATAGGTAAGTGGATATGGTAGGTCGTGTGAGCCATAAGGGATAAATAAATAATAAAAAAGATTTTAATTTAGGAAGGGGAAAACATTGAATTTCTAGAATGTTTGAAACTAGGTGAACCACTCATTTTTTTATAGTTATGGGTACCAATACACCAACCATGAAAGATTTCCATTATACACTACATCCAACCACACATTTTCTATGGATATTTTCATGGTTTAAGTAAATATTTCAGTTCGTACTATCCTATTGTATATCCAAATGTATTGTCTCCAAATAGTTTATTAAATCTATGAAAGATAACCATGCGTGTAACGAACTGACCCAAGTTTCCCTGAAACCCGACACCCGACCTAATCCATCACATGCCTGAAGGGTGTTCCAGATCCCCACGGGGCGATGACAATCAATCGAGCATCGAATGAAAACATCGATTGAACGATTTTACCTAACCTGAGGAACTAAACAGAATATATATAGAATAGATAATAAATAGTGAAAGACTAAAATATATTTGTATATATTTATATATATGCAATAACTGTTAGGGAAAATAGGGGAAACAAGACAAAAAATAGTGTCTTAGAACTCCAAAATACTAGTCCGATGGAAAGGTAAACAAAACAAAAAGTTACTCCAACAATGACATTGATGAACACCAAGCATCTCACCATTATCTACCCGTCCCAGCTGACATGAAACTCACTGCCTCACTATAGAAACATTCTTTTCCCTGCACAATAATGGTAAAAATGGTCTACGCACCACCAAACAAGTGCATAGGGTGTGAGCTAATAGGCTCAATAGGATCCCACCCAGGTGTTTCATAGCATGTACCTATATAAAAAATATTTCACGATTATATTAAAATTTTAATCATGGCATGATAAGCATTAAAGAAGTTTAATATAAAACAAGGTAAACATTTCCATTTTCCATAGTTCTAAACAAAATAAGGTATATCAGTTTCAAATCACATTTTCCATATCATTTTTTACCATAATAGACATACATATCGAGGATAAATTAGAAATTCAAGAAATAAAAAAATAAATACATGCATCACACACCAAGGAATACTATAGTTCTACGAATCAGACTACTCATACCCTCATAATAAATTTCACAGATATGATCCCAGAACAACGGGCCTAAGAAGTAGAGGAAAACCGCATGAGTAAACCCACTAAAATTTGGATACTAATCCCCTGGAAAAATAATCCTAGGAAATTAAGGAAATACCCAAGACAAACCTCCTTGATAATCATATAGAAATGGGAAATTTCCTCAACTTAAATATTCTACCTAAGTACCCAAGGTGACTCATGTGCTCGTTTTCACAAAACATTTTCAATGCCTCAAAAATCATTCAAAACTGTTTATAATCTATTTATAAAAAGACAAGGAAACCCATTTTTCTTTCAAAACCCTTTTTCAACACAAAAAACAATCATTTAATTTTAATAAATCAGTTTATAAAAAAATTTCAATTAAAAACAAGAAGGTTCATTATCATAGTTTAGAGATGGAGCCAACCATCTCAATCTATGGGTTTCATAAGCCCAAAATGGAATAAAAAATCAATTAAACCAAACAATGTCATCAATGAAGAACCTATAATCAAACCCACATCTTAAAGTGCTGACTAAAAATTGAAGACAAGGGGTTTAGGTATAGAATAAATCCTACGTACCTCAAGAATGAAAATCCAATACACAAAAACATGCCAAGGAATGGCCCTTGAGACAACACCTCACAGCAGATCTAGATGAGGAAAATAAGTAACATCCATCATGAATCAAAGGATTTCATAATGCAAGGCTAGGGCGCTATTTCAATCAATCACAATGAAGAATCGGAGAGAACACTTACTCAGATAGACAGATTGTTGAACCAATGATGAACTGGAGCCGATCAGATCGATCTGAAAGCTGAACCGCCTCTGCAAAATTCCTAGGAGCATTTTATGGTTAAGGGCCAAGAGGTTTGGGAGAAAAAAATGCCTATAAAAACTGAAACACATTGGACTTAAACCTGGGTGTGGGTAGGGTAATGACATGTACCCCTGGGTCTTGACTATTAGTCCACATTAGGAAAGATACACTAAAAAACATATCTCTACAGGTTAAAAATCCTTTATTTAACGCCTACACAATGTTTAACTCAGGTGCACGAAATGTACCATCTCATGACACGATCTCCCCATTCATGATGTGATATCCCAATCCATGACATGAAACAGCACCATGTACACAACATGTACCTATTCTACAATCTGCAGTAAACCCATGAAATGAAATCTATGGATTTTTAAAACCATAAGGGAACATAGAAAAAACAGAAACATACATGATAAAAGTAACATGATGTTACAAATGTCCCACCATAAAGACTTTACATCCCAGATAAGTCATGTGGAGTATGTATCCTCTATAAAGAGGTGATGAAATTTCTCCCTCATCAACAAATTGCATCCCCAAGTCTCATGATAATATGATCTTTGTTTCTATAGAACACTGACCAATAGAATCAACTTCTCACATAAGACATTCATCTATGATTCAAAGATCTCAATTATTTTATCAAAAACTAAAGCATCTAACTCTAATGCAATTTCTTCCCAACATAAAACTTGAGTGTGGTAAGGGTGATACATCGAGAGATATGATATGAGGAAATCATAATGAATGCCTATCAACTGAGCCAACAATGGTAACTGATAAAAATACTTCCCAAGCCATTTAATGATCTCAAATGGTCCAACATATATTGGATCCATCATTCCCTATTTTCCACATCATTGGTGACCCAACCTAGATGATACAATCTACAAAACCCACTCACCTTTAGAAAAATACAAACTAAGACGTCGTCAATCTCCATATGATTTATTTCGACAATGGGTTGTAAAAAGACTAAGTCACACCTCCTGAATATTTTCCAATGTCTCATGAACCAGAGTTGGTCCGACCAAAGATACGTTTCCCACCTTTTTCCAATAAAGTGGGGATATGCATGGGATACTATACAACACTTAGAAGTGGGTCATTCTAATCATCTAATACTAACTGTTGTTGTAAACAAAATATACTAGTCCCAAATGGCTATCCCATAATCCACCAAATTCCAAGACACATTGACAATTAATATCCTCTAGGATCAGAATTACACACTCTATTTGGTAATCAATCTGTCCATGGTATATTGTGGTAAAATTGAACTGATTCCCCATTTCATCTTGAAGACTCCTCCAGAAATGTGAGGTAATCCTATGACTCCTATATAAAATAATAGTCAAAGAACTCCTATGTAACCTCACAATCTTCTGTATATACATCTTACCCAGATCTTCAACATTAGTAGTGTCTTTAATCAGAATGAAATGAGTAGACTTCATCAACTGATCAACAACCAACCATATGGAATTCTTCCCTTAGTGTGTCTATGGGAACCCAACAACAAAATCTATGTACAACACATCCCACAGCCAAACCAGCAATGGGAGAGGCAAAACAAAACCAAAGGGCTTCTATTGTTATGTATTTATCTACTGGTTGGTGTAGCAGTGGGACAAATAACCCATAATGTCACGCTTCATAACTGGTAAGAAGAACCATCTTCTGATGTAACAAGACATATTTTTAGCACATAGATGAATGACCAATGAAGATCTATGAAAATCAAAAAAAATTGAACTTATCATAGATGCAGGGATGAAAATTTGAATTATAAATTTATGTATGCCATATGAAGAAAGAGACCAACTTGAAGCTGTCTCCCCACTGTAATTTTTTTTCAATTCATCTGAAGCACATCATCTTACTGTTGAATTTTCATGATAGACTCCAGGAGTGGGGATGATAACTTAACACTAGTCAGAATGATACACGAGACAACCTCCAGAGTGTCTAAGTGAAACTGAGTGAAGAACCCCATAAGATTCCACTCTTCCTTCGATTCAAGGACATCCTGTGATGGTGACTTCCTTCTTAGAGTGTCTACAACAACATTCCCATTCTCTAGGGTGTAAGTGATTTTGAATTCAAATGTCTAAAATTATTCTATCTATCACCTCTATCTGAGATTCATGTCTTTCAATGAAAATATATAGCTCAAACTCTTATGATTAGAAAAGATTGAGAACATCACTTCAAATAGATATTGGCACCATCATTTAAGCACTTGCATCACCATAGTAAGCTCTAAATCATGGTTGGGGTAGTCCATCTCATTGAGTTAGTGTTGATGAGATAAATAAGCTACTACATGATCATCCTATATAAAAATGTATAAACAATTCGGCACCCAGTTCATTATAGAACACCATGGACCCATTACCATGCTCGAGTAAGATCAAAAAGGTTCCGATGTTATAATTTGTTTTAGTTCATCAATGGAACACTCAAACTTTTTATACCATGATAATTTCACCACTTTCTTGGTAATAGTAGTCATTGGTGACACAATATTAGAGAAATACTTGAAGAACCATCAGTAGTATCCAGCAAGAATAAGGAATCTTCATATCTCAAAGACATTTCATGGTACCTTATAGGAAAAAATAGCTTTTACCTTCTTTGGATCAATTTATATTCTTTGCTCAGATATTCTATGACCCATTGAACCTCACTTCTGGAATTGGGAAACTTATTTTTGATATATTTCCATGTAGACGACGATTTCTCAGAATCTCTAGGGCCAAACACATATGGTACTCATGTTCACTCTTAGACATTGAATAAACCATAATATAAACCATGATCACTATAAAAAAAGTGACAATATATTGTTGTAATATAAGATTTATCAAATCCAAGAGAACTGAATGAGAATTAGTCAGACCAAAAGGAATCAAATGATATTTATAATGAATATACCTTCTCTTGAAGGCCTTTTTCGGTATATCAGACTCCCAGACTCTGAGTTGATCATAACATGAATGGAGATCAATCTTTGAGAACCACTTACCCCTATTAAATTGATCAAACAAATCATCCATACAAGGAAACCGGTATCTTTCTTAACCATTACTCGGTTCAACTTATTATTGTCAAAAAACAACAAAAGCGAGCCATCCGCTTTCATTGAAAAAACCATAGGGGATGCCGAAAGAGATACACATGGGTGAATTAAACCTTTCTCTCGAATTTCTAACAATGGAATCATGAATTCTTTCGACTCCACCGATGTCATACGGTAAGAAAGAATAAATATATGGTTTTGTTTTTGACACCAAATCAATTGTAAACTCTACATAACTCTTCGGAGGAAGACAGAAGAAGCTGCCTAGGAAAATGTTAGGAAAGTCTCAAACCACAATAGGAATATCCTCAATATAAGAAACATCATCAGGTTCAAGCAATATAGAAAATAAAAAAATTATGGGCTCTGGGTGGGATGGCCCTTCATGACCTAACCTCATGTCCCACTCTCCGTGAAACATACAAGAGCTCCCAAAGATAACAAGAAACTAAACTTGATGGTGATTACAATCCACCTTTTCTTGATGAGCGGCAATCCAATCTATATCGATGATGACATCAAACAGATCAAATTCAAGAATGAGAAAATCCTAGACCAAATCTGTCTCCACTATTATGAACAAACAAGAAATAAATCGGAACCCCTTCTCTCTCCTCTTTCCAAAAGGTGTAACTAACTCCAACACAAGGGGTGTAAGTTCCGTTGGATGTTTAAGCATATAAAAAAATGTGAGAATATAAACAAGTGGGCATACCCTATATCAAACAAATAAATATCCATTGAAGCCACAATAAGGGGTGTACCTTTCATTGTTACTGGACCTGTATCAAATTTCATTGGACACTAATCTACTATGTGTAAATTCATTACTCTAAGGCCTATGGCTAGATCTCTATAGTTTATGAAGATTATTACTATACCGATTTAACCTTTGGAACTGACGAACCATGACCATAATGAGGCATATTCATAGCCTAAATGAAATGTTGTAGATGACCAAAACATCAACAATTATTGCATGTCTTCGTGGGAATATGATAAGAACATCTTGTGTGACCCCCCTTTTCACGCTAGTAAAAAGTCAGAGCCACACTGCCTGCTGTAATAGATGATGTAGAGGAGGCTCTCTGCAGAGACCCACCTTGACCACTCCAACAGTGGTCCTTCCACTTCCACTTCATCCCATCCATGCCACTAAAGGTATCCCCAATTAGAAAAAGAGCAGTAGTAAATACAAATTTCCCTTACATGTCCATATTTTCCATCTTTCATCTATCCACTATCTCCAAATAGGTAGAGATATTCAACATGAACACTTGTGATCTATTGTCTGGTCGCAAACCCTGTAGGTATTTCTACTCCTTAAACTGGTCATTACTTAGCATGTCTGTAGAAAAACGGATAAGCTCAGTAAACTAGTTTGTGTAGGTACATGCTAAATTCTCTCTCTATTGAAATGATAAGAACACCTGATATTTTTTTAACATTAGAGACTCTAGAAAATACTTCTGAAATAATAAGGTTTTGAAACCCTTTCAATCCAAGCCCACATTTCATTCTTTATGGACCATAAAATCCCACCAACGCTTGTCGAAACCATTTAGTTTGAACGCTATGCAGTTCACACAGATATTCTCATCTTTCTCCATGAATTCAAAGATTTGATCGATCATATCCAACCAATACTATGCCTTTTTAGGTTTAGTCATCCATATAAAAGACGGTGTATTCTCACACAATATCTCTTCTTATCGATCGCTTTCTCCTCTAGCCCTAATTTATACATCAACCACTGCATTCTGAGATCAGGGCACACCCTGATTGATAGCACGAATTTCTCATATGATTGTCTCTATGTAATTATGATCTATTAGGGGATTCCCTTGATGGGAATCAGCTTGAACTTCTTCAGGAACCTATAAAATACATCTCAGAAGAATATTGTTGCATACCAAAACATAAGAATGATCAGAAACAGAAAAAATCATAGTTATAACTAGAAAACACTAAGAAAAAAAATGATATTTCAAAAATAAAAAACCTATACTGGAGACACATAACCACAACATCCCATGGGAACTTGAGTCTCATTATGAAAAGAGAAGGACAAGAACTCTTCACAACATACCTATCAAGTCCTGAAAATATTATCTCCAATCTAACAGACATCCTAAGAAAATATTCATGAAGAAAGATTGCATATGATAACAAACTGTAACGAACCGGCATGAGTTTCCCAAAAATCTAGCACCTAACCCGATTCGTCACATACCTAAAGAGAATTATCGATCCCCATGGTTTAGTAAAAAGAAATCGGTAATCAAATGACAAAACTGAGGGAACAATTTCACCCAACATGAGAAACCAAATAGCATCTATATATATCAATAAATAAACAATGGAAGAATAAAAAATATATATTCCATGGTTGTATGGGAAACCAGGGAAAACTGGACAACTAAAAGTGTAACTAAATACTCCAAAAGACTAGTCCGACTGTAAGGGACTCAAAAACAATAGTTACTCAAATGACGAAAAGGATGAACTCCAATCATCTCGCCATCAGCTACCGTCTCAGCCGACACAAACCTCACTACCTCACTACGGTGCCTTTCCTTATCCTACACAAGAAGACAAACAATGGTCTACACACCATCGAAGCAGTGTGTATGGTGTGAGATTACATGATCAGTATGATCCCACCCATGTGTTCCCTAGAATTTCTATGTATAACAAATCATGTAAGCTTATTTTAAAATTTAAAACATGGCATGATAATTAGTAAAGCCATTTTATAGAAAACAGGGTAAACATTTCCCTTTTCCATAGTTATCAAATAAATATAGTATACCGGTTTCAAATTATATTTCATATATCATTTTCTATAAGAATATACCTGAATTTCAAGGCTAACTCCTAAATCCTAGAAATAAAAAATCACAGGTATTACACACCAAGGAATACTACAAGTATTGGAAATAGATTAATTGTTCTATAAGAATCAAGTGCACAAATCCGATCATAGAAAAACAGGCTTAGGAAGTAGAGTAATTCCATGTGAGTAAACCCCAAAATATGTCAATATCATTTTCCTAGAACAATAGGCCAATAAAATAGAGGATATCCCTAAAAAAAATTCTTGATATTCACAAAGAAATGGGCGATGTCCTCAATCTAAACCTTCCACCTATGTACCCAAGCTAACCCATGTTCTCTTTTTTACAAGCCCATTTCAATACCATGAAAACCATTCAAAAAAATTTATAATAATTTTATAAAGAGAGAGGCAACTACATTTTCCATTCAATAACCTTTTTCCAGATAGAAAATAATCATGTAAATTTTATTAGTAAATTTATTAAGAAATTTTTAAAGAAAAACTAGCGAGTTCATTATCATAGGATAGAGATGGAACCACCTACCTCAAAGGTCAGGTCGCACATGCCCACAAAAGAATCCAAAATCAAACAAAACCAACAATTCCATCCAAAAAGACCATATAATCAAAACTGCACCTCAAAGGATTGATTCAAAATTGAATACAATGGATTTGAAGATTGAATAAATCCAATGTATCTCACGAACAAATGTATCCTGCACCAAAAAATCCTAAGGAACGAACTTTGAGACTATATATCACGGTGGATCTAGATTTCGAAAAGAAGAAACATCCAACATGGATCAGCAGATTTGGTAATGCAAGGCTAGGGGGATATTACGATCAATCACAAGGACAAATAGAAGAGAACACTTACCATGAGAGATGTACTACAGAAGAAATAATGAACATGAGACGATCGGATCCATTAGAATGGTGAGACACCTCTAAGAAATTCCAAGAAGCAGTTTAGGATCGAGAGACAAAAGGTTTGGGAGGTAAAAGGCCAAGCAAAATCGGAAAACGCATTAATTAAACCTGGGTATGTGCTAGGTCACAATGTGTACCAATTGGTCATGATGTGTAGTCAACACTGGGTAATTTATGCTGAAAAACACATCACATTGAGTTAAATTACCACAATATAACTTTTATAGGATGTGTACCTTAGGTACACGATGTGTACCAGCTCACTACATGATCTACCCATTCATGACATGATCTCCTAGTCTATGACATGCAACCAACACAAAGTACATGATGAGTACTTCAGGTACATGGCATATACCTGTTCTATAATCTCTATTAAACATAGAAAATCAAATCTATGGATTTTTAAAACCATAAGGGAACTTAGAAAGACTGAAAACACACTCATTAAAAGAAACAGAATTGTACAATTTGACCTTAAAAAAGATAACAAAATAAAAAATTCTGAATAAAAATTTACCAAAACATAAATAACACAAGATAACCTAAAATAATAAAAAATAAAACACTATAGTGGAATGTGGGTATGATATGTCTCTCCACCATGCTAATTTATACCCATAGAGAGTCTCTCATCAATGTAGAAGGAACTGTAAGAATAAAATCTATTCCAATTCAATTAGAGGGGTGGTATAATGAGGGAAAAACTAAAGAGGATTTTATCAAAATAAAATCACTAGACATGAAATCATTGAAAAACTATCCAGTAAAAATTCCCCAAATAACCAAACCAATCTTGCAAATATATAAGACCAATCCATGAATACGAATACATACATTTTTCCATGACCCTTGTATAATTACTTGATAATGTAATGAGTTACCACAACTCTCCCTTCCATTTTACAAAACATCAAAAATGGAAAACCCCAATAGAGACACACATTTTGAGATGGAACCCCCCAAAGAACCATGATTACACCAAAATTCCCCAAACACTTAACCCATCACAAAAAATAATTCCCACCTTGTATGATAAGAAAAAATATTAAAATGTAACTAAATACACAAAAATACCCTCATTAAAATTTAAAATGGGATTAATACATGTTTTATCATGCTCTACATGATAATAATATAACCTCAACCACATGAGAACCATCTCATGGATACCCAAATAAGATCCATTACACTAAGGTGGTATTAAAAATTGATGTTGGTCCTATATAGACTCTCATTTATTCCTATGTATCCCATTCTCTACTCCACCATGGAACCAACCTTCAAATGACCCAATCATAATCATAGACTACACGAAATTCATGATAAACCAAATAAACCCAACCTCAACAAAGATAAACCACAAAAACACACAATCATCAAGAAGAAGAAAACCATATCTACAAGTCATGAACAAAATTAAAATTCCATAAACACCCTTATAATGTCACACAACACATAAGCTAGGTTATCCAAACCTCAAAATCTCACCAAAAAACCAAGTCCACTAAAGAAGGATGAAAAAAATGAATGAACCACCCCATGAAAAAGAGAAACACATATTCGTATAAAGGAAAACTATATCAATCATTTAAACTAACATAGAATATAAAACAGTAAAAATAGAGGGAGGATAATAATTTTTGGAACTGTAAAAAGATCAAAGAGAATGAATTATTTCATCCTCTTCAATTGATTCTGAGTCTAGGATGTGCCACCACCTAGTAGAGTTACATCAAAACAAGGGATATAATCCCCATAAGAATATTCCCTTAATATATACAATATATCCTTCATTATAATTGTCTTGTAATTCAGAATTTAAATAATTGGAGACATGAACACAACTAGTTCATGGGCCCCACATGATACCAAGACTTCCCAGCACAACTAATGGAAAAAATCAACAAATTAGGATCCAAAATTCAAATATTACTAAAATCATTTTCTTAAGAATCACCAAAATTCATTAAAATATATAGAATAGAAAAATAAATTCTTTATCAAAATTAAAATTATGTTTTAATTTTATAAATATTTGAAGCCATTTTTAAAATTAATCATATTCCTCTTAAATAATCTCCATAAAAATCCTATATTCCTTGAATAACTTTTTTTCAAAACTCATAATGAAATAAACCACTATAAAAATCATAAAATAATGAATATAAAACAACTTTCAAGAGACCCACAAAAACATATTTTTTAAAAAAATCCTTGAAAACATATATCCCCCAATTTTCTCCATAGAAAATATTAAACATTTTCAATAACAACTAAAGCATAACACATAAACCATATAAAAGTATCTCAAAAAATAATGAAAATAACCAAAAACTACTTTAATTCCCCTCAAGGAAGTGGAAATTCCCTTTATTATAGATTCAAGAATCAAAATTGGTTAATAATAAATTCGAAATGAAATATAAAACTATATATAGGTTTAGTAGAGTCATTAGAACCTTCAAGTTAGGATTTATATAGTTTTACATATAATAGGGAAATCTGTGTAGCTCAGTCTCTTCCTCCCTCATCACCCCATGCATATCGAAATACCTTAAATATATTATAACTCATTTGGAATTCAAACTTAATTTTTGTAGGAAACATATCAAACTAGTCCTGAATGAATTAAAAATACAAGACAAGTGACTGGAATACCCTTGAAAACTCATGGTTACAAATGAAAAATACATATATAGACTCTCTCTCTCTCTCTAATATAATTCTAAATTTATGGGTAAATGTCACCATAATACCATTAAAACCCAAATAAAAATTGGTTAAAACCTAGTAATTATTAAGATCCTAGGATTTGATATACTTTTTACACAATAAAATTTGATCATTAAATCTGTCAAAATCTTGAGATAATCTATAGTAGGGATACAGGTGTGTTCCCAATCCCAACGGGCTATAAACAATCACTAAAGGAACAGAGAAAAAAGTTATTGATTTTAACCTTAAATTAGAGTTAAAACATAATTGAAATTAGCATGGACACTCTATACATTAGTGGTTTATGTTTCAACAAAAACAAAAAAAAATATTAAAAATTAAAGGAATGTAAATAATAATAAATCAATTCCCACAACCACCCTCCAACTCCCTCACACACAAGAATACATTATCTTTAACTTCCAAAATCCCACAGATATTTTATATTGGTGATTAATTATATCAAATTAACCATGATCATCTGACTTTTATAGTGTATTAAAGAAACTAAAAAAATAGAAATAAAAAATTACTTATAAATGATCCCAATGGACCAACAATGAATGAAAAAATCAACACTCCCTGAGAAGTCAAAATATAAACAAAACCCCTCCAACTGAAATATAATATAGACATGAGTATAAACAATATTTCATGGACACCACCCACCATTCCACATGCATTTTCTTTGATTATAAATCAATTTTTTATGCTATTATAAAATAAAATATAAAATATATTGTTAATTATTTATTACAATAAAACCAATCACACATCAGTATGGTTTTAAAAACATTATTTTTCATTATTTCAAAAATTAAAACAATAAATTTGAAAACATTTCTTTAAATCATGTAATACTTATAAAATAATTTATTTTCATTGAAAAAAAATTTCTTAAAATCATATCCAAATTTTTTTTATAACCAACCCACACTATAGGAATAAAATAACAAAAAATGGATCCCCTTTGTAATAAAATAAAATAAATTATAGAAACTGATTTGTTGGTTCCCATGCCAACAAATAGGGTAATCTAAAAGGAGATCAATAGAACCCTCTATTCCAAACAACCAACCAAGTAATGTGTTTCATGGGATAAACCCTAGTTCTTAATATGTGATAGTTATATAATGTACTAAATACATACTAACATACCAATCTATGATGCATCTGAAAACATTTCACCAGGCTTGCCTTCACCGGACCTAATCGAGGGATCTCCCCCTGTCCTTAAAACATATAACAATTAGGTGAGACACAAGTAGTCTGAGAATACCTTTTGATTAATAAATTTATACATTCCACAAATTTATTTGTATTCTTATAAACAATTAATTTTAGGGTGTGAAAATAATAAATGACCACAGCAGGTAATGATTTTAAACAATAATCTCCCCATTTCCTCTAAATCCCTCTCATGAAACCTCACCATCCACATATCCATCATATTGAAAAAAATGTATTCCCCTCATAAAATAAAACATATCAATCAAATAAAATGTGGATCAATAGGGTATCAATCAATCACATTCTATTTCTAAAACTATTTAATATTCTAATAACTCTTCCATTAAAATAGACTTGGAATGATATGAATTTTATAGTCATTTAAAATTTATGTTATAATAAAATTTAAAATAAAAATATTGAAATTATATATTCAAAATGTAATTCTAAAATAATTCATTACACCATTTGAAACCCGCTCAAAGAACAAACTCACTTTTTCCTTGATAACACAAGAGGGTAAAAAAAATTTAAACTCACTCCACGACCAGAACAGATGAAAACATTTCTATGAAACACATTATGATAAGAATAATTATTTAACCACTTTATATATATATATATAATTTCATGTATTACATAAAATTTTATGAAATTTTTTTGACCCATTTGGAAATTATCATTTGAAATAAAAACCAAAAATTTAAATATTAATGAATTCATTTATAAAATGTGTTAAGGTGATTTATATAAAACATAGTGTGCATAGTGTTGACAGTTGTAAAAATAGTTTTATATGAATATTTAAATATTTTTTAAAAAAAATTTCTATGGAAATGAATATAACAAATTATTTTTATCTTTAGAATGTAAATAAAAAAATTAATAATGAAATTAAATAATGAAAACATAAATTTTGGGTTGATAGTTTTAAAATTAATAGTTAGTACACGGGAAAAACCTACCAAAAATGAATAATGAATGGTCTAAAACATTGAATATGATATAAAGGGGGTCAAAGGAGACATCAGACACCTAATTATAAAATATATCACCAAAATTAGGTTAATCCAACATCCTATGATTTGGAAAATAGAGGTAAAAAAATGGGAAAAAACTATGAGGATAGGAATATTGTAGAGGGATATATGTCATAAAATGGAGATCTATATTAAAAATAAGAATAATAAATTTGGAATATAAATAGGGGAAAGAGTAATTAACAAACTTGGAATAAAAAGAAACATGAATCACATGGGGGACATCACACAAGCTGTGAGGGAGGAATATATGGAAGATGGGATCTTAATTCAAGAATGTATAAAGAACGAATTTCTTAAATTTTATTAATTAATTGTAGAAAATATTTCAATCACATTGTTAGATGTAATCGTGCACTAATCATGTGAGAATTAACATCCACACCATACCCAACCACACAATTTTTAGGGATCTCTACCTGGTTTAATATGTTTTTCAATTACTATTTTGAATGATAATGAAAATTTGTAGAACCTACTGTATTTGTTTTGAATTATTACTCATAATTTTGTGGGAAAACCATGTGACACTCAAAAAGTGATAGAAATATTATATTTTTTGAATGAAAATTACTAATGGTTAAATTTTCTGAAAAAAATATTAAATAATATAATACTAATTGCAATAGTCTTATACAGGGGTGATAGATAGTTAGATATTCACTATAATGATTTTATAAAATAATTAACCAAACTACACTAAAGAGAAAAAAATAATATATTAATTGAATATATTATTAGAGAACTATTAGGCCTGTAAAGTTGAAATTTTTTCTATTATCTAGTTAATAGTTCTCCATTAAATATAGTTTTTTACAACAAGGGATCTCTGGTATTTTATGTGATGCAAGATAATTGTTTTAATTCTAAAAAATCAGGTGTATACTATTATATAGAATCATCAAATATAAAATGTTGTAAATTTTTTGTAACATTTACTTGGAATTATAAGGCCAATGATAAGATAAATATTAAGGAGGATGAAGTAGGATTTGAAAACAAAAATAATTTTAAAATAGGTGGAACAAAATGGATAGAAGAGATAAAATGAGGCTATAATTACACATAATCATTCCAAAAAAATTGTCTCAATTTTTCTACCTTATATCTTCATTCTTATTTTATGGTCGCTTATATAAAAATATTATATAGTAATATTGAATGTATAAATAATTTAATTGTGTGAAAGGGGTTATAATTATCTGAAAAATATTAATGGGTGATATGGTTCTTAAATGATCTTGTTATTTCTTTTTGGGTGATAGTTATATGCACAGTGTTTTTTTAGATTTGTGATATAATAGATTCATTTAATGTGGATAGAATATGTTGATGTTAATGTAATTGTTTTATATAACTAGTACTTTAGCATGTATCTTATCAAAAATAGTTCATTGAAAATAATTATTTTTACTATGGAAGATATATAATTTCATGAAAAATGTTTTTTATACTATTGTATTTAATAATTTAAATTTTATATTATGCCACAATATGAACAATTAAAGATAATATTTCGATAATTATATTAAATTTTATTCATGTTATTATTATTATAGACATGTTATTTTCTACAATATTAATATGTATCTAAATTTTTAGAGGAATCTTATTCTATTCTATAGAGACTCTAGAGTGTGCGTTCTTGAACGATATCCTTTAAGAAGTTATGGGTGAGTTTTGAAATAAAAAATTAAACTATGTTAATAAAAATATTTATATACAATTAAATAAACACCTTATAAAAAATAATTCAATAATTAAATATATCATTTAGATTATATAAGTGCTATTAAGAAAACGTTTGAGTATAAAAAAATACATAGATAATGGTTAAAATGTGAGGAAAAATTAGTATATGAATGAATCTATAAAATTCCCCCTTACATATCTCAATAAGGAAGGATGTTGAGTTTATAAATTACTATTTCAATTAAATCAATAATTTTTTATCCAAATAATAATTACCAATGTGTAATTAACATATTATAAATATAAAAAAACTATTATATATATAAATAATAATTTAGATTAACTATATGTATTTAGACATTCCAAAAAAATAAAGAGAATTTATACTTATTTATGAAATTCCACTAAGAACATGTAAATAACATATTAAAGTAATGACACAAAGCATGTAGTGTAATTTATTGAATTCATAAAAATGTTAAAATAGTTTGAAATTAATAATATATTCTAATTCATTTGGATAATATAATAATTATTACTATCATTGTAGAACCCTTTTTATTTACCCCATAAACACGGTGTGTATTACCACAATATTTAATCAAAATAAAACTATGTCTTGGAATATCGTAGTTATATGTTATTATGATGGTCAAGTATATACCCAAATACTTATTCATTCATATTCCATAAATTAAAGGTAGAAATTACAAAGGATAAAATAATGAATGAAATATATAACATAAGTTGTGTGTTGTTGATGTTATCGATAAAGCATATCAAGACTACTATTCTAGGGTCACAACCCCCATCCCAAGATATTGTCCCTCATAAGACATAAATGAGTGAAAGGATATAGTGATATACTGATCCCTCCCTCTATTAGGGCCTTGGATGGTGACTATCACCGAATGAATATCATTCATTCAAATGGAAGATGTTTCCCTCTAAGAAAACATGTGGGGTATAGAGATAAGATATATTCACCAATAAAATCCTAATCAAATATATTAAAGGTAAAACCCAAGTAAACACATGTATTGTATTAAAAGAAAAAAATAGGAAAGGATAACTTGGAAGTGTCCAAAAATCAAAAAGAAATCCTACAAACCCACATGCTAGAAATTTCCAACCCAATCTCTGAAATGTTCCTACTGACTAGATAAATATTTTATATACATTTTGGGTGATAATAATAAATATCCTATGTAGAATCATCCCCATATAATTACATTCAAAAGAGAAATAAATAATATTATAGCCTAGTGGACAACTAGTGAAGTTAACTCATCATCTAAACAGGTGTACTATGTTCATAGACTCACTATTGCCATTATTAACTAAGTATCACATACAAGAGATCCAATATTATATTAGTGAAACAAAATAGGTACCCCACTACCACAACATATCTTTTTTTGCACTACCCCAAGCATCATATGTCCAGATTCATCTCTCTCCAAAAGTATTCATCCTGTTGACAGATGGGATAATTTATAACTACATGTATATTGTGCATAACATCGACAAACCATCCAAGACACGAATCAATATAGAAATCATGTAGTTTTTGAGAGCCTCCATATCCCATATTTGTAGTGTTATAAATTTAGTATTGTACCTCATATCATCATACTCTATACATTGAGTAAGGTACATTGATCCACCACATATCGTATATGTTATAACTATAATAAAAATTTTGATACTATATATGGGTATTCATTTGTGTTAAATAACCATAATCCATTACAGCCTTCTACACACAAATGTAGAGAAATATAGCCACCATGATTATATATACATATTACTACTAAGAGAATGGAGTTGGGAAACATGGTGTATTTATCCATACATCCTCTAAAAAATAGGTTGACGACAACAACCTCCTAGATTCCATTGGGTGTTAGTCTCCATAACCAACATAGGTGGGGATGTGTATGAAAACAAAAAAAACATATAGTAAATGATATAGCTCACAAACACACTATGGTCATTACATAGTCTTAGGATCACATATATCTATCATCCATATGACAGCTAACTCCCACATCAAATGACTAAATATCCTTAAAGAACACAATAATTCAAGGAGCTAAATTTTAATCCCATATATCAGTTTTATAGTTGTCCTTTAATCAATTAATTTTTATACATTAATTATCATTACACAGGTTGTATTCCGTTAACCAAAAACTTACATTGATTAAACTAAATTTTATTATCATTAAGATAATTTCATTTCCACAATGAAAAATTCAACAATGTCCAATGTATCTTAAAAATAACACTAACATTATCATTTAGGTATAACCAACCCCCTGAGATAATAAATTTAATTAATCATTATTACCACTCTAAAGATAAAAATACTCTAGAAAACATCCTAATCTATAATAAAATATATTCATAACTAACCACAACCAACTACCTCATGATGTAGGGAATGTAATGTAGAGAAACAAAAACCTCATCCATTGAACAATTAATAAATTTATTGAAAATAAAGAATCTAAATTCTAGAAAAAAAATGAGTATTCTGAAATTCAGCCCCTTCCAACATTTTGGGTCCATCCTCAACATCATCATTTATTTCACCACGCATGTATCCATCAGATATATTAACTACTTTAAAAATCTCAGGGCTTCCACAACCACATCTCATCATCCATCCTAGGCTCACATACTATCATATAGAAAGGATAACATCCAATGTATACAAAAGAAATCAGATAATAAATTGAATAAACTGGTCAATATAGGATGTAAAAATAGAATCAAACCTTCAAATACTAATATCTCTCACAACCCCATCACAAGACACTCAGCCTTCCTAAGAAATAGTAAACCTTGAACCCAAGCATTTATCTTTATCAAACAATTGTTTTTATTCAATATTAAATTAAATGATTCAATTATCATATGTTACAACCATGGGTAACCTAATGAATCAACTATCAAAAGATATTATAGTATTTAAACATGCTTTACATAATTTTATATCTTTATCATGATTTTAATAAAACAGTTCTCATTATCATTATTTTAATCATTAATCATATTAAGAATAATTCTAGATTCATTTTATTTAAGAAATTATATTAACATATTGAATAAAATTGTCAATTAAACAAGCATAATCTATTCAATTTTATTACCGTAAAATTATAAGAAATGATAGATTTATTCAACAAGTGTCTTATTTAATCATTTGGAAAACCAAAGAATTATTACAAACTCTACATTCCTAACCAATTGCATAACATATAAAATTATAAATAGATATTAACAACATGATAGATAAGGAATATAATATATATCACATTTCCTAGAAAATGAAGTTGAAAAACATTATCATAGTGTAAAACATCAAAATGTGATCTCTATCACTATAAAAAAATTTCAATCTTTGATCCAGATTAAAAAGTATTTGTTTAATTCCACCACCAATCCTTAGGATAAACCATGGTCAAATTACAATTTTATGAAAATAATTATGATATGACATTAATTCCCAACCTCAAAAGAATCACTATTCTTCACATGGAAATGTATATATGACATAGATATTTGATCACCTATCTTATAAGGAAAGTATGATCTTCTAATGATGTTATTCTGTGAATGCATTGTAAAATTAAAAGGATTACTACATAATAATGAGGAAGATAATTTCAATAACATGGAAAGTATTAAAAATAATAAATGAGATAATATTAATGTGAAACACAAGAAAAGGGGGGTATAACTCACCTCAGATCATGTTAGATCAATTATGGGATGCTCTATATTATTCTTTATCATAAGGGATTGAAATTATTTCAAAAAAATCATTAGACTCCAACGTTTTGAGGTAAATGAGTTTGATAGATGTTGGTTTGGGGTATTTCATTTTACTTATATTCAATAATATTTGTAGGGGACCACGATGTAGCCCCTGGGAGTATGTCACAGACCACTTAGACTATCGTGCAGTTAGAGGAGAACTTGAAACATCACCTAATGAAAACCAAATAAAGGGCCCAAAAATGGATCCACGAAAGAAGCCTTATTTATCTAGTGGATGGATTATAGTGAACCTTATATCACACATCGTAGCCAACCCCCAATTTGGGGGAAGACATACAAAATGATGCGGCGCAACCACCAAGCTCCACAATGAATTTCTTGACACAAAAAAGGTCATATTACATAGTCAACAACCATGGTACAACCATTACTAAATAGAAACAAACTCTTAAAATAAAATACTCAATACCCTATTTTATATACATTACAGTTAAACTATATCCATTAAACCTACAGATAATTTCATCCCTCCATGACACAAAATCATTCATTAATAATATATTTTTCATATCAACTCCTCTATTTTAATTTCAAAACTCCTCAAAAAATACTTGTTACCTACACCAGGAAACTAAAATGCCAAAAAATCATAATGTAAATAGATTATTGGATATTAAATTATTACATAAGATACCTACCAACCCATTATAATCTTTAATAATCCAATAACAAAAGAAATGCTAAATGATTGAAAAAGGGTATTCTGAACAACCACCCCATGAGATACCTCTCAAAGGTATCACCATTCATGAGCTTGACTTCCTCACTTAGAGGAAAAATTTTGATACCATGATACAACAACAATCAGCTCTTAATTTCTCTCTATATAAATATACCTCTAAGTTTTTTCCATGAAACAGTAAAGTAATAAGAGAGGAAACCATATCATAAACTAGAAAAGCTTCATCATCCCCAATAGATGATACAATAATATTAGATTTTAAAAAATAGATCAAGGTACTAAGAAAGTTTCTATGACTATTGTTCCTTGGTACTCTCATCAAGGACACAATTTTTCCACAAGAAATGAACCAAGTGAATATCATGGCCATGAGACACCTTCTCATGGCTATCATGGATATCCATAGGCATCGCCTAAAATATCCCATCAATATAAATATCAATCTATCCCCAATAAATGATGTTGTAATCATCATGATAAAAATGGAGGAGTCACAAAATATAAAATATGTCATGTATTTTTATTATATACAAGGTAAGTTCAATACAATACACCATGACTCCAATTATAACCAACAATTATAAAGGACCAACAACCTCAAGGGAAAGAAAAATCCAATAAAAAAACCATTTCATCCCATAATGATGAGCCATGTTATAGAACATATGATATAAGACATTGATCTATAGTGGTCTCCTCCATTGATCATCATATGATTTATTATGATATTTTTCTTCCTTCATCCTCAAATTATTTAACTGAACCATATCTAACATATTTTTTTTACTTGCTCTGGCCTAAGAATTTCTGAGTCTGTGACCCCAATAATGTATAATGGGTAACATAAATGTTAAATTTTAAAAAAATAAAATTTTTTCATAAAAATATTTGATTTAAAACCATTATTTTATTAAATAACAACCAAAGTATGGTGAATCAGTCACGAAATTCTATAATCTTCGACAGATGAACACCAAATGTCCTCAATAGTGTGGAATGACTACTCTATCTGACCATCCATGTATGGATGAAAATAAGTTCTTAAACCTAAATGAGATCCAAAGTTATAGTTAATACCTCTTTACACCTTGGATGTTAAATGAGGATCAGGATCAGATTTGATCATCCTTAGGATCGAATAAAGTCTCACTACCTATTACAGATGTTTCCTCGACAAAACCTCTACAGATCATAACTCATTAATCACTATGATATGTTGTTTAATAGTAAAACATCAACTATCACCCATATATCTTTGTAGTCACATTTTTTATAAGATATAAAAGTAATTATGTTTTTCTAGATGTACTCCCACTTCCACTAAGGAATATATGATGACTGAAGAAAACCACATGGAACATGATACTCAACCTTCATCTTCTTGAAGACCAATCATCATGACACAAAATAAACAACTGTATACATCAACCAATACCAACAAATCATACCTCTTAGATCTTGGTACATTTCTTTCACACTAGAATATACTGAAAATTTCTAGCTATGGAACTCATGGAGAACCACCTCACACATCAACCATGGGAAAAAATAAACCCCTAATAGAAAACTCAAACATGATTATCTTCAAACCAACCATCACAGGAACTAAAAAATAACTTAATCTATCTGGACCTCCACCTCATAATTACCAAATTGGTACTCATCCACATGCTACATAAAAGATGACTACACAATCATCTTTAAAAGATAACCTCTACCACCAACCTCAATCATATCCAAATGAATCACTGACAACACTTCTATAACCATACATCAATCCCCAAATTCATGTAATTTATCTCTATGTCACTTTCGACTTGGCACAAATTCCACTACATTTCGTTTTCCTATTGTATTCCAAATATCAAAGTTGTAATCATACGAGAATTCCATCCACCATAATTTTTTTATGTCGATATATGAGAAAACATATAGAATAACCTTAGGATGAGTAAAACCCAAAAAAACACTTTCTAAAAGAATTAAGGTCAATAGAAATTTTAAAAGAGCACAACTGACTCCAATATAAGATCATGGGTGGAATAGTTACACTCATGGGTATGTAACTAGAATGAACCATATGATTCAACTAATATCAACTACATACTAACCCAACACAACCCAAAATAAGAAGAACAATTGAAAACCTAAAACTGAACATCATCTACTATAAAAAATATGATTTGGAATGATGAGAAACATATCTTTAAGGAACTTAGAAGATATATGACATTATTAATTCCACAAGAATACCTAATCCTTTTAGTTAAAATATATCTAATAAGTTTAAACATAATAAAAATTCATAACGAGCCTCCATTAATGTCCCACAAGGATAAGGACACTCGGCACCTCTATAACAGTCTTGGGCAATTCCTAAGAAACAACCGCCTTTATATGTTCAGGATCTAAAATGACTTCTTGTTGGTACAAAAAATTACCTAAGAAAAAAAACCTCATGAACCAATAAAAACAATTTAAAAATTTTATAAATAGCTGATGATGATGAATAAATCTCAAAATGGAACATATATGATCTAAATTCTTCTCCTCAGACAAAAATAATACATAAATTTCATTGATGAAAACCACCATGAACATATCCAAAAACAATATGAATGCTGGATTCATTAAACCCATTATCACTTATAGTGTATTCTTTACACCAAAAAAATTACAATGAAATCATAATTCCCATGAAGGAAATAGAAAATGGTCTTCATAAAATACCCAACTGTCACCTATGAGTAGTTATATCATAATCAAAAAATTGATCTTAGAGTCTATAGTTTCTTATGATTAACATTAAACTTTGTGTTCCAATAAGTACCAACCCCATGGGATAAGATAATTAATTAATTATTATTGTCATTACATAATTCCATGTATTCTCAAAAACCTTCTAAGATACCATCAAAGCGATTCATAAAAATGAACATCCAACTTCCTCATGTAGGGGGGAAATAAATTCAAATAAACAAGAAACTCAGTCCTCTGAAATCTAACTAGATTCATTCAAAATAAAGACTCTATATTATGTCGTAATAATGGGTATTCCTAGTTTAAATGTGTTCCTAATTCATGGCATCATCTCTGACACTATAATGCATATTACCATGCATCTCACCATCACATGCATCAATTGTGGCCATAATCTCATGGTATCCAAGCCTATATCTCATCACCCATCCCAATATAACATCAAATTATACATAAATTCATACTTCCATAGTGCACATAAATAAGAAAATATGAAACATAATCAATAGGGAAATCTAAGACATAAAAAATCAGTATTCTTTCATATGTAAATAGTATCTCACGACCCCAACTAAAATCACTTATCACTCTCACGAAATGGGTTACCTTAGCCGAAATATTTTTTATTTATCAACCAAATTATTTTAATCCAGGTTTATTTAAAATTTTCAATTATCACAATTTCAAAGAATATGTATCCTAAGGCATCACCTTTCGTAAGCTATAATAGTTTTGAAACATGATTTTTATAATTTTTAGCTTTAACAAGATCTTAAGAATACAATTTTCATTAACATGACTTTAATCATTAATCTCATCAACAAGATTTCCATCATCAAGTTCATTATCCAATACTAGTAACTCATGGAATAACATATTGAATTAAACATCCATACTTGAATAAATTTCATTACTATCAAATTAAAATAAACATGTGGTTTATTAAACATTCCCCTTCTTTATATCTTCATCCAAATAAAAAATTATTTTTGGATTTATGTTCATAAAAAATTTCAACATTTTGATATTCTAACGGAATCAAAACAACATAGTAATAACCACACATTATAGATAGTACACTATATTGATAATCAAGAGGAAAGCTATAGTCACATTGTAAAACCTAATCTTGTGATCACTATAAACATAATCGAATTTCATTATATAAACTAGTTTAATCATTATTTGGTAAATTACATCATAATAACTGGAAAACCTTTCTCAGCTTATGATTTCACATAAATAAATGGAATATAAAATGAATCCATTATCTCCGAATAATTCATGTTATTCACATGAGAACTGGTCAACGTTAAGGATCTCAACTCATCGCCCTTCAAAGGAAACAATGATCTCCCAAGGACATAATTTGATGAAATCAATAGAATTATGACCTGGAAAATAAATTATGAAAATGGATATAATTTCCCAAAACATGGTAGGAATAAAAAATGGAAATAAGATCTAATAGAGAGTAATTAATTGAATCTAGAGATAAAAATCACCTATGATCTATCATGGGAAGAAATGGATTAATCCCTAATGATTCAAATACATTAAAAATCCACACTTTTTCACCTGGGGTTTGAGAGAAAAATGTTTGAAGAAATTTGGTTGTGGTTCAATGGTATGTAAAGGAAGATAGTTTTTTGCGGACCGCCATGCATCCCCTAGGACCATGCTACAGACCACCTATACCACGACGTAGTGGGTGGAGATCATGCTGCATCTGCCCATTCAAACCTATTTCTAAGAATCCTAGATGGGTCTAAGGAATATTTATTATTTATCTAGGGGAACTACTGCACGACCTATAGCCCATTCCATAACCACCCATGATTTGGAAGTGACTTCAAAAACTATTATGACATAGACACCTCACTCCATATCGTATCGCTTGATATTGTGGAGGGTCTATATTGTAGCCAACCACCATGATTCACCATGTACTAAAGAGAATGTAGCTCCTAAAATCCCATTTTTGTAACCCTACATTACAACCTTTTCCATTTCATTATATCTAGAATCCATGTGGGCCAGTGTATCCCTCAACGGCACACCATCCACTATTAATCTTATTTTTATTCATCTTAACTCATGTATTCACTTATAAAACACTTCAATGCTACTTTAAATCTTCTCCTAGAACCTCCAACACCCAAATTCGCAATATAAAGTGAATTTAGGATCTCATCCTTTATAGGTGGGAGAAGGAAGATCAAAAAACTATAATCATAGTAGATAAACTCCTATTTTTAACAAAGTGGACTTGATTTTTATATTAAATTTGTAATCTAAATAATCACATGACGGTTCACTCTATGGTAATTAAAACACCTGTGGTGATAATGTGTCTGATATTTATCCTATGAGAAAAATTTACTAGTTAAATTTAAAACTAAATTCAAAATTATTTTATTCCAAACATTTAACTCTCAGTATTGTAAAAAATAGTAAATGCGATTTTGAGGTAGAAAATATAGCACATGTAATTCAATAGGACTAATTATTCCTTGAACGCATAGTAATATTACAAAAAGTACTGAAAAATTAGGATGAAGATAATATTCCATAACTTGGAAAGTATTAATAAGAAGAAATGTGATAAAATTGATGGAAAAAACTAGAAAATTGTGGTAGAACTCACCTCGGATCAAGTTAGATTGATCGTGGGATGCTCTGGATTAATCCTTGTCATGAGGGATATAAATTATTTCAAAAACCATCATTATTATCCATGGTTTTGAGGTAAATGAGTTGGTTATATGTTTTTTTGGGGTCCTTAGTAGTTCTTATATTCAAGAATATTTTTTTCAGACTATGGTGTAGCCCATAGGACTATGTCGTAGACCCCCTTGACAATTGTGCAGTTGGAGAAATCCTAGAAAAATCCCCCTACTCAAACCAAAATAAAGGAACCAAGTATGGATCCCAAACACAAGGCTTATTTATCTAGTGGAGGGACTATAGTGAAACTTATACCACACACCATAGCGTCCCCAAATTTGGTTGAAGACTCAGAAAATGATACGGTGCAACCACCATCCTCCACAGTGCATTTATTAACACCAGAAGGTCTTATTATGTAGTCAACAACCATAGTACAACCATGCCTAAAAAGAAATAAACTCTTAAAATAAAATTCTTAATACCCTAAGTTATATAAATTCCATTTACACTATATCCATTAACCCTACAGAGAAGTGCATCCATCCACAATGTGAACTAATTCATTAAGAATATATGATTTAGACAACTCCTATGTTTTATTTTCAAAATACCTCAAAAATACTTGTTACATGCATCTGGAAACTAAAATGCCAAAAAAATGTAATGTAAATGGATTCTAGGATATCATACCTTACATAATATCCCTATCAACCCATTATGATCTTTGATAACCCAATACCGAACCAAGTGATAAATGATTGAAAAAGGGGTTTCCAAAAAACCACCCCATGAGATACCTATCAAAGGTATCACCATTCATGAGCTCGACCGCCTCACTTAGAGGAAAATTTTTGATACCATGCTACAACAACAAAAAATAACTCTTAATTTCTATCTATATAAATATTCCTCGAAAAAATTATCAAAGAAACAATAAAGTAATAAGATAAAAACCATATCATAAACCAGAAAAGGATCAGTATCCCCGAGATATGATACAATAAGAAAAGATCTAAAAAAATAGATCAATTTACGAAGTATTTATATATGACTCTTGTTCGTGGGTACTCTCATCAATTACATGATTTCACCACAAGACATGAACCAAGATAATATCATGCCCATGCGACACCTTCACATGACTATCAAGGATCTCTATAGTCCTCTCTTAAAATATCACAACAATATAAATATCAATATTTCCCCAATAAATGATGCAGGAATCATCATGAAGAAAATGGAGGAGTTACAACATATAAAATATGTCATGTATTAGTCTAATATACAAGGGATTTTCAATCCAATACACCATGACTCTGATTCTATTTAATACTTATAAATGTCCAACAACCCAGGGAGAAAGAAAACTCCAATGAAAAAACCATTGATTCCCATAATGATGAGCCGACTTATGAAACATGTAATATACAACATCAAACTATGGTGGTCTCCTCCTTTGATCAACATAGGATTTATAATGATACTGTGCTTCCTTAATCCTCTAATGATTTAACTTAACCAAATCTGACATATTTTTTTTACTTTCATTGTAAAAAGAATTTCTAACTCTGTGACCCTAGCCTTGTATAATGGTTAACATAAATGTTATCATTGAAATTAATAAAAAAAAATTCATAAAAATATTAGAGTGAAAACAATTATTTTAAGAAATATCAACCAAAGTAAGGTTCCTCAATCATTAACTTCTATAATCCTGGACAGAAGAACACCAAATAGCCTTAATGGTTTGGATGGTCTACTATATCTGACCATCAATCTATGGATGAAAAGTAGTTCTTAGGCATAAATGAGATCCAAAACTGTGGTGAATACCTCTCCATATATTGGAGGTAAAATGATGATCATGATCAGATATGAACTATCTTAGCACACCATAACGTCTCAATACCTCCTCTAGATGCTGCCTTGACAAAACCTATACAAAAGCATAAGACATTAATCACTTCAATGTGGGTTTTTTTTAGTAAAACAGTCAAATACCACCCATATATATTTGTTGTCACCCTGTAACTAAGGTATGAAAGTAATTTTGTTTTTCTAGATGTACTCCCACTTACAATAAGGAATATATAATTACTGGAAGAAACCACATGGAACATGATACTCAACCTTCATATTCTTGAATACCAATAATCATGACACAAATTCGACAATTGTATACTTCATCTAATTCCACAAAATCATCACTCTAAGATATCGGTAAATCTCTTTCACAGATGGATATACTGAAAATTTTGAGCCATTGAACTCAGGCAGAACTACCTCACACATCAGCAATGGGGAAAAATCCACCCCGGATAGAAAACAAAAACATGATCATCCTCAAACCAACCGTCATGGGAACTAAAAAATAACTTAATCTCTCTAAACCTCCACCTCATAATCCCCAAATTGGTAATCATCCACCTGCTACATAAAAAATTACTATACAATCATCTAGAAAAGTTAACCTCTACCACCACCCTCAATCATATAGAAATGAATCACTGACAGCTCTTCTATAACCATACAATAATCCGAAAATTCATGTAATTTATCACTATGTCACATTATACTTGTCGCATCTTCCACTACATTTAATTTTCTTAATGTAAGACAAATATAAAAGTCTTAATAATATAAGAATTATGTCAACCGTAAATTTTTTTATGTCAATATGGGAGAAAACATATAGAATAACATTATGATTAGTAAAACCCACAAAACACTTTCAATAGAGTAAATGCCATTATAAATTTTAAGAGAGCAGAACTGACTCGAATATAAGATCATGGGTGGAATAGTTACACTCATGGGGATGTAACTACTATGAACTATATGATACAACTAATATCCACCGCATCCGAACCCAACCCATCCCAAGATGAGAAGAACAATTGAAAACCTGGAACTGAACACAATCCACTAGAAAAAAATATAATCGGAATTGATGAGAAAATTCTCCTTAAGGAACTCAAGAGATATATTACATTATTAATTCTACATTAATACCTAATTCTTTTAGGTAAAATATATATAAGGAGTTGAAACATAAGAAAAATTCACCACGGGCCTCCTTTAATGTCCTATAATACAAATGAAACTCTACACCTCTATAACAGTCTCAGGTAATTCCTAGGAAACAACTACCATTGTATGTTAAGGTTCCAAAATGACTTCTTGTTGGTAAAAAATATTCTCTAAGAAATAAAAATAATGAACCTAGATATCACAATTTGAAATTTTTATGAACATCTAATGATGATGAAAAACTCTCAAAATGGAACATAAATTATCTGCATTCTTCTCCTCAGACACAAATATTACAAGAATTTAATTGATGAAAACCACCATAAACATATCCAAAAACCATATGAATGGTAGATTAATTAAACCCATGATCACTTATAGATTATTATTCACACCAAAAAAAATATAATGAAATCGTAATTCCCGTGAAGGAATGAAAAATGGTCTTTAGAAAATACTCAACCTTTACCTATGAGTAGTTATATCATAACAAAATTGATATTCAAGAACCAACTAGATCCTTAATGATGATAAAAAAAATTATAAATCTATGGAATATGATAGTGGTTATTCTCTAACATATGGTTTACAAAATTTTAATTGATATACAGAATCATGTTTTGGTGAACATTATTTATGAAAAAATATGTACACTCTCAGGTGACACACTCATCGGAAGAAAAACCTATAGAAAAATATCACCATGCTATACTCATAGATCTCACAGCTAAGAATTCACACTCTTATATAGAGACATCCAGATTGGGAAGCACTTGTCTATGGAAATATCATAAACTCAATCCCCCAATGAAGGAGTAAAAACATTCCCTCATCAAGAAAACCATCAGGTTACTCTTCCCAGACCCTGGGAAACATAGATCGGTAAACCTATGATAAACTCCTAATTAGTTCTTAAAATAAAGAAGTTATGTACGGAATGTGAATAAATCCCTTATGATAGACTCCATTGAAAATGAACCTCAATAAATATATATCATCATCATAGAACACAATTTTTCTCATGAAGAAATCCATGATATACAACACAAAATATATCCATTCATCTCTTTTATGCTTTCATAGGGATGTATTCTTAAATAGAGAAAGTATCCCAAAGATTATTACTACTCCATAACTAGATCATAGTATCTATATACTTCATATAGATATGATCAACCTCCAAAAAATTTAGTCATTAAATTTGGAACAAGAAGTATATCCATCTCAAGACCTAAACAATTGACTAGGTTATGTGATTTGAAGGAGTTCATATTTCCTGAATCAAAAAAGAATGCACCCATGTAGAAAACAAGAATAGGGTACCTTGAATTCCATCTACCTTTCCTGTATCCCAAAGTACCGGTGCATTAAGATAACCAATACATAAAGCATGGACTCTATAACCCTTATTATTACCACCTTGTTTGTCACGTTCTACTCTCTCACGATGAAGAGAATATGAAGGATGTCCCTTACCTACCTCATCCACTGTCTACTGTTCCTATGATGGAGCATCCTGCTGATACTGCCTCATATGAACAACCTCAATAAAGGAACATGAAGTTGAAAATATTTTGTATGATTCCTATATAGAAATTTCAATCACACTCATCACCAATATACTTACCTACCACATGGAAAAAATGTTTCTAATCCATTGCAGAATGTTGGAGCGATGAAAACCCTATAAAATCTTGATGATGATGGCGTGGACATAATCTAGGATATTTTACAGAACATGTTTTTTGAAATTCGTAACCCCAAACCACATCTATACATCATGATGAATCATTACGAATCCCCTCTCATGATTCCCAGTTCTAAACAACATCCTCTCTATAACCTCTTCTCGTTCAATCACCATGAGATATTTCGACAACATAAATGGGGAAACCTGATTCTAGTTCTCTGGAAAAAAATTAATACATAAAAAACCATTCCCTATCCACCCCATATAGAAATATTATGGAAATATATTTTAGATGGTTCAAGAAATGGATCCAAAATTCCTGTACATTTAAACTTACCATGTCAATGGGTAAGAAATTTCTATTAGTTGTCCTTCTTTATGGTTGAGGAGAAAAGACTGTTATTGGAACTAGTCCCGAAAATACAATAGTAAGACCTAAAACTCCTCTTGATACCCATAGAAAAAGATCCACCACTTCCTCACTACATCACACAACATCTTCATAGGCTAGGAAACATAGTTCTCCTTTTATGCATGGATCAAACTGAATGTTATATCAAATACTTAAAACTAGTGTTTTTTAACTAACTCTGAAATATAGACCCTGTGATTTTGAAAACTCTACCACAAAAAATCATGGAGTTTCCCCTCAATTTTTCATCTCCCATAGAACCTTACTTTTAAGCAATATGTTTTCATATCTTTTTGAACAACATCATTGGGAACATCATGATAACATCGACTGATAGAAAAAAAATAAAATAAAAAATAGTTATGAACTCAAAAATCATGAATATGGAATATTTAATATTAATTAATTAATCATTTATATTTTTTTTATTTTAAGGTATAATCTATCCTAAATTCTACCCAATTTAAACATAAGTGTGAAGAAGAATAATGAAAGATCCTTTCCATGGTTTCAACATTGCAACCGGTATCACTTCTCTTTGAAGTTTGGATAAAATTAATTGTATGTGCATTAGATAACAGGGGGCCCAAAATATCCATATATCAACTATTATCTTGTGTTTACATTACTTACTAAACATTATATACACTATTTCCTTACCTACCCATGTAGTCCTCACTAGTTCATAACTCCAAAAGACATCATATCACTCAATCAAATCATTTTATTCAACTCAGTCATGACCTCCTCCCCCTAGAGAGTACCCCACTCAGGCCAATAATTGGATAAGGGATATGGTGACTACCTATATCATTCTCTCTATAGGCCCTAGTTTGGAATGTAACACAGAGCTCATATCATACATACGAAAGAGAGGCATTTCCTTCTGGGAGAACATAATGAATATAGAGATATGATATATTCACCAATCAACACCTGATAATAAATAATAAATATAAAATTTATTTAAATACTTATAATGTCAATATACAAATAAACTAGAAATCCACACTGAATATAAAATGATGAAAACTATATAGTAACCATGATGTCGAAACAACTTTTGTAAAACAATGAGTTGATAATATTCATCAAGATCTATGACCTTAACTTATTGACAAGGAAAAAATATTACATATAGGGTGAGAAAAATAGTGTTATCATTATAATTCAATGATGATAATCTTGTGAAAAAAGATAATGAAATAACACTAAATCCTAGTAATAAACAAGTGAAACTGACTCATCACCTAATCATGTATACTATGTTCCCAGCCTCACCACATCTATCTCTCTCTAAGTATCACATATATGGGATCATATATTATTAAATGAAACAAAATGGGTACCCTACTACCACATCCCCAACTGTTTTCCACTCTAAAAAATATTATTCTTCTTGATCCATCTCACTCTAACCCAATTAATCCTAAAGATACGTCATAAAATGTATCAAAACAAGTATATCATGCATCACATCATAACATCATCACATCCACATCTTGATATTCTTACCATGTAGTTTCTGTAATCCACCACATCCTATATTTCATGTATCACACATCTGATATGATACATAAATCCATCACTTCCTATATACTGAGTATGGTAGGTCAAGGCATTGAATCCAATACATTTCAAACATATAATAACCATTTAGAAATCATATCTACAGAATCATGTGTATGAAATTACCACATTCCACCACATACCTATTCAGACATATTTGGAAAATTGACCAATGAAAATATAAATACATAATTCTACCAAGAGAATAGAGTGGGTACAATAGGGTTAGTCATCCATCCATACTAACATCAGGGTGTTAGAGAAAACACCCATCAAGAGTCCATTATGTTCCAGTCACCCTAACCAACATGGGTGGTGTAGCGTATGAAATAAAAAACATAAAGGAAATGATATATCTTACAACAACACTATCGTAATAACCTATTCCAATTCCCAACTACATTCCTCATCACTCATACACCTATTATACCCTACTAAGGACTAGATATCCAATCAGCACAAAAGAATTCATGGAAATATTTTTAAATTATATGGTTCATTTTTAAAGTAATCCTTTTGTTAATAATTCATTATATATTAATTATTATTACATAAATTACATTCCACTGACCATAAATTAAAATTGATTTAACAAAAAATTATTATTCTCAATCAAGGTTTATGCCCTCCTTCAATAATTCAATGGACTACACAATTTCTTAGGATTAACATTAACCATTGTGTTCCAGTAAGAATCAACCCCATGAGATACGATATTTAATTAATTATTATTATACTTCCATAATTCCATGTATTCAAGAAAACCTCATAATATACCATTATATAGATTCATAAAAATGGAAATCCAACTACCTCATATAGCGGGGAAATAAATTCAGATAAACAAGAAACTCAGACATTTGAAAACAAAATATATTCATTCCCAATGAAGACGCTATATTATATAATAATAATGGGTAATTCTAGTTTTAATGTGTTCTTAATTAATGGGGTCATCCCTGACTCCATAATGCATATTACCATGCATCTCACCATCACATGCATCAATTTTTTCTATAATCCCATGGTGTCCATGCCTATATCTCATCACTCTTCCCAACCTCACATCAAATTTTATAGAAATTCATACTTCCATAGTACTTCTAATATGAAAATAACAAAAATAATGAATATGGAAATCTAGGGCATAAAAAATCAGTATTACTTCATATATAAATGGTATCTCATTACCCAATCTAAAATATCTTATCACCTTCAAAAAATAGGTAACCTTAGCCCAAATACTTTTTCAATATCAACAAAATTGCTTTTCTCCATATTGATTTAAATTTTTCAATTATCACAATTTCCATGAATGGGTAATCTAAGGCATCGCCTTTCATAAACTATTATAGTATTGAAACATGCTTTCAATAATTTTTATCTTTGACAAGATCTTAAGAAAACATTCTTTATTAACATGCCTTTAATCATTAATCTCATCAACAAGAATTCCATATTCATGTTCATTATCAAATTCTAGTAACACATGGAATAACATATTTAATTAAACATCCATACTTGAATTAATTTAATGATTATAAAATTAAAATAAACATGTGATTTATTAAACATGCCTCTTATTTATGTCATCATCCACAAAACAAAATATTTTTGGATTTAGGTTCATATATAATTTAATCAATTCCAATATTCTAACCAAATAATAACAAAATTCTAAAAAACACACATTATATATAGTACACTATATAGAAAATCATGAGGAAAACTATTATAACATTGTAATACATAATCATTTGATCACTATAAACACAATCCAATTTCATTATATAATCTAGTTTAGTCATTATTAGTTGAATTCCATCACCATAAGTGGAAAACAATGCTCAGTTTATGATTTCACATAAATAAATGGAATATAAAATGAATCCACCATCTCAAAATAATTGATGTTATTCACACGAGAATGGGTAAATGTCATGGATCTCAATTTATCTCCCTTGTATGGAAAATATGATCTCACAAGGACATCATTTGATGAAATTAAGAGAAATATGACATGGAAAAGTAAATTATAATTATGGATATCATTCCCCAAACATGGTAGGAATAAAAAGGTTGAAATAAGATCTAATATAGAGTAATTAATTGAAGGAGGAGGAGAAATCACCTCTAATCTATAATGGGAAGGGATGAATTAATCTGAATTGATTAAAATAAATTAAAAACCCACACTTTTTAACCAAGGATTTGAGAGATAAATGTTTGAATAAATTTTGTTGGGGGTCAATGGTATATATAGGAAGATAGTTTTTAGCAGACCATGATGTAGCCCCTAGGACCATGCTGCAGACCACCTATTCCACGACGTAGTGTGGGAAGATCATGATGTATCCTTCCATTCAATCCTATATCCAAGATACATAGATTGGTCCAAGGCATAGTTATTATTTATCAAGGTGGACTACTACACAACCTATATCCCATGCCACAACCTCCCATGATTTGGAAGTAACATCAAAAACATTTATGACATAAACACCTCACTCCATATCGTATCGCTTGATATTGGGGATGGTCTATATTGTATCCAACCACCATGATTAATCATGTCCTAAAGAGTATTAAGATTTTAAAATCACATTTTTGTGACCCTACATTACAACCTTTTCCATTTCATTATATCCAGTATCCTGTTGGTGTATTGCATCCCTCCATGGCACAACATCCACTATTATTCTTATTTTTTTCATCTTAACTTATTTTTTCACTTTTGAAACACATACAAACTACATGGAAACTACTCCCATAGCCTTAAATGACCAAACATGCAATAGAAAGGGATTATAGGATCACATCCCTTACATGTGGGAGATGGAAGATCTAAAAAGTGGTATCATAGTTAATGAATGCATATTTTTATCAAATTGTTCTTAATTATGATGTTAAATTTGTACTCTAAATAATCACATGATGGTTATTTCTATATTAAATGAAAATATATTCCTTGAAACGTTTCAGTTATTTTATAATTTATCATTGAAATTGAGTCACCTTTGGTGATAATGTGTTTGATATTTATCCTATGAGACAAATTTACTAGTTAAATTTAACACTGCATTCAAAAATATTTGATTCCAAACATTTAATTATCAATATTGTAAAAAAATAGTAAATGATATTTTAATGTAGAAAATATATCATATATAATTCAAAAGGTCTAATTAAATTTGTGATATTAAATGATATATATTTACATAATAAATAAATCCAGAAAAATTACTCTCTAATATATAAATTTTAAACATTAAATTATTTTCCCATTATATGATTCTAATGTGTATTAATTTTAATAATTTAATATATGTTTTAATATTTACAGAATATCTGATAATATTTTTTCATTGATTAATTGTAACACCCCAAAATTTTGGGATAAAAGAAATAAATAAAATTTAATATTTTGGATATTTTTCTAACACACAACATTGATTTGATATTGTGTTTAACACAATAATATGTATATATTTTTTTATAAGAAACAACAAGTTTAGCCTACATTACATGCTAGAATGAGATTGGGCATGCAACGCGATACTGAGCTTTAACGATCCATGAAATATTATTATGTTAAATATGATTATTATAACGTATCCACTAAATATGTGGGTATGAGTATTATAAACTAATTTATTAACTTTAAATATAAATTTCCATCTTGATAACATTTTATTTTTATATTTTTAGTAAACAATCAACCAATTTTTAATAATGCAATTATATTATTCCAAAATATGATTTCATTAAAAAATATATTTTTTCAGTTTAAAATATTATATATAATTTATATGTATTTTAGAAATATTATTTGATAAAATTTCATCATTTTTTAAATCATCGAATCAAATTTATATTATAGAATTTTTTTTGGGTTTTTCAGAAAATGATGATTTTTCAGTGAATATTAAAAAATACCGATTGAGGTAAAACTATAACTTATTTTATATAAATAATAAATATAAATCTACCATTATGTTTTAACGTTACATAATTATTGATTTTTTTTATTTAATTCAACTCTTTAACTTGGGATAAATGTTATATTTTATTTTATTATAAGTTTATTTTTTGTTAGAAAATGGAGTTGTCTGAGAATTGATTTAAATGGGAAATTATTTCTCTTTTTAGTTAAATAAATTAATATCTAATGAGTATTTTTTAAGTAAAATTTATAAATTACATAATAATAAATTATAATTTATTTTCAATCAGTTATTATTATTATACATAGTGTTAATTTACATCATCTTGTGCTTAAAAAATACATTTTCTCGAAAACCTTTTTTCCTCGTATTAGTAGGTTGTGTTTCAAATTAAAATTTTCAAAAAAAATTGACATTTATTTGTAAAAATTTTGTTCTTTTATTATATCAAAAAATCAAAATTATCTATAGGTTCATTTTTTAAAATTTTTAGAAAAAATTATTTTTTGATGAATAGTGAAAATACTATCATTTAATTAAAATCTCTCTTTTTGTTAATATTATTTATAATGATAAAGTATATTATAAATTAATTTTAAAGTATAATTAGTTCAATTATATATAGTTTAATATATCTTTGGTAATCTTAATTAAGTTCATATTGAAATTGGATATAGAAACATTATAACCTTTTGAACAGTTTCCATTTGAATACTTGCTTTCTTATATTATCTACAGGATAAATTTAAAATTAAATTTTCCCAATTCTGTTAATAAAATATAGAATAATGGATTAAATTTTTATATATATCATATTTTATATTTTATAATAAGTTCAATATAATGTTTTACTGTAATGAATAGTCATAACATTAAAAATTAATTATTGTGGTTAAGGTTAAAATGGTTTTGCATTGGGTTAAACTATACAATAAGGGTAAAAATGACCCACATATGCCAAAAAATAATTTTATGGAAATATTTATACCTTATAAGATATATTCTATATAATTTTTCATTATTTTATACATGTGACGTGATATAAACATGGGTAGAATTCATTATTTCAAAGAATTACAATCGTTCTACTCAACTCACCTATAAAAGGCCACCCCTTATCCTCTACTATTCACAAATTAAAAGCCTTTTGGATCAAAAATTACAGGACCAAATCACTTAAAATATTTTCTATCCACATCTTATATTCCATGTATTTTATAGAAATACAGCCTAGGAAGTCCTTTGATGAAAACCAAAGGAGGATACCAAAAGAAGAGGCAATATTCATCAATAAGTGTATTTGTTTTATTTCCTTGTCAATATTATTTAATTATTATTATAAACATGTGATATAATAATATAAATATATTCCAAATATATATATTTTTTATTTTAATTTAATTACCTCCTTCCATCTCCACTTTCATCAAATGGGTTACGAAATCATCACTCGTGTGTGTGACAGACTACCACCTAGTAAACTGATGTGTGGGGTTTTTCAATTACCTATTCTCACAGTTGAGAATAATAATTTTTATTATATATATATATATGGTATTTATGATATAATTATTTTATTTTAATCATTATATCACACATACATTCATGATTTCTATTTTATGTGAATGTGATAACATCGATCATGTGTACAAAAAACTATCATCTCAGGAGGAAATGTGATTCATTGACACATTACATAAAAGATAAAAATAAATAGATTAATGAAAATATGTGATATATATTAAATAAAAATTATTTTTCATGCATACATACGAACTACTATCTCCATGAACAATATTTTTCATTTTCTATCTCTATATTTTATAAATAACTATAAATCAATATATATATATATAATGAATATATATGATATTTATATCAGAATTACCATTATAGGTATTATGGAACCATGATCAATGTAATAGGGTGAAAAATAAAAAATTAAGAAATATATAAAAAACAAAGTGGTTATTACTCAAATCATGACATCAACATGAATTTTTAACACACATGTAATGAAAGGAAATAAGTAAATCATATACGGAATCTTATATATATTTTTATTGGTTATGTATCATATGTATAATAAATTTATATTTATTATAAAGTATGTTTGAATGTGTTTGAATGAGGTAGGGACTTACAGTCAGGGTTTTTTCATATAGCTTTTATTTCTGTGATATTTATGACACACTCAACAATTTTTTTCGTTATGTGGTTTATATACTACCAATTTATGAATTTTATATGTCTTATAAGTAAAAAAATTTGGAAATAAATATTCATTTTATGATCTCTCTTTCATGTGGCTTACATTTTAAAAGTTACTAGAAGCGGTAGAGGATATTTTTTTCCTTAGTTCTCATTCTTTCATATTTATGTAATCTTATTCACCGATATTTTTTTAATGAGGAGTATATACATCTCCATCGATTTCACTAATTTATTTATAATCTCAATATTTTAATTTTTAATTTAATTTCATTCTTTAATGGGACTTATGTTTCAATTTTACTAGTATGGTGAAGATTTTATCTTATTATCTCTTTGTTTATCCGGATTTCATATGATTAGTAATTAGATTGTAAAATATTATTATCCAGATCTCAAGAAATAGATGAATTTTCTTGACCAATATTTATTTCATGAGAATACATGTTTTTCATTCATTTTACACTTTTTATGTACTCAATAGTTCAAAAATATATTATCTTTAAGAAAATCATCTTTTTCGTCGAAACATTATTTTTTCCAAAACTTCATTTTCTAAAACTTTAGTCAATTGTTTTAATCATTTTTCAAATGATTTCTGTAAATTCATTTTCACCCATGTTTTAAATTTTATAATAAAATATTGAATGTAATCCTTATGTAGTTTTCTAAAAAATGCATGATTATCTTTTACCAAAAATGGGAAAATATTAATTGATTTTAATATGCATGATATGAACAGTATTTAAAACATTTATGACATCTGAATGATTTATGTTTTACTATAACTTTTTAAGTTACTTTCAAAGGATTTTTCTCACATGATACATGTAATTTTTTTGATTTTAAATAAATGATAACTAATTGAAAATGTTTTTATGTTCCAAGATTTTTTTTAAAAGACAAAAGTTTATTTTACTCATGAACGGTTTTAAATTATTTTAAAATATGAATAATCCACTTGGAATATCAATAGGGGAAGGAGTAATTAAAAAACTAGGGAGAAAAAAGAACAGGTATCACATGGGGGAGGTCACACAAGCTCTGAGGGAGGAAGATATAGAATATGGGATCTTAATTCAAGAAGTTATGAGCAATGAATTTTCAAAAGTTTATTAATTAAATTTACAAAAATTGTTCTGTCACATTTTTTGATGTAATTATGCTCTAATCATGTGAGAATAAATATGCAAACCATACCCAGTCACACTATTTTAGGGATATCTAATTGGTTTAATATGTTTTTTAGTTACTATTCTGAATGATAATAAAATTTTATAGACCCAACTACATAGTTTTTGTATTTTTACTCAAAATTTTGTGGGATAACCATGTGACACTGAAAAAGTGCCAGAAATATTATATTTTTTGAATGGAAATTACAAATGATTAAAATTACTGACAGAAATTTTAAATAACATAAAATTAATTATTATAGTCTTATATAGGTGGGATAGATAGTGTAATATTCTCAATAATGTTTTTTTAATTTGATTATCCAAACTACAATAAAGTGAAAAAAATATACAATATTAATTGAATATATTTTTAGAGAACTATTAGGCATGAGAAGTTAACATTTTTCAATTATCTAGTTAATAGTTCTCTGTTAGATATAGTATTTTACTTCATGGGATCTCTGGTATTTTATGTGATGCAACTTATTTTTTTGAATTCCAAAAAATAAGGTGTATAATATTATAGAGAATCTTCAAATCTAAAATGTTGTAAATTTTTTGGAACATTTACTTGGAATTAGGGGGCCAATGATAAGATAAATATTAAATATGACAGAAAATGATTAGAATAAAAAATGATTTATTAATTTAAAATAGGTGTAACAACATGGATAGAAGAGATAAAATGGGGAAACAATTACACTTAATCAATCCAAATAAATTTTCTAATTTTCACCCTAAAACCATCTTTTAATTTTATGGTCACTTATATAAAAAAGTTTCTATAGTATTATTGAATGTATAAATTATATAATTGTGTGAATGTGGTTTAAATTTTCTAAAAATTTTGTCTGGGTGATAAAGTTCTTAAAAAATGTGCTTAATTCTTTTTGGGAGATAGTTATGTGCACAATTTTTTTTAGATCTGTGATATTAGAGGTCCATTTAATAGGGATAGAATATTTTGATGTTAATTTAATTGTTTTATCTAAATAATACTATGTCATTGAACTTATTAAAAATAGGTCATTGAAAATAAAAATTGTTACTATGGAAGATATATAATTTCATGATAAATGTTTCGCTACTAGAATTTTGGCTATTTGTGACGGACTATATGCGATGGGATCCTGTCACAAATAACCTTTTGCGACAGGGGCCTATCAAAAATAGCCCATTATAGAAAACGACGTCACAACTAGTATTTTTTGCAACCGACCCGTCAAAAAAATATTACTTACAATGGGTAGCAGTCACATCACAAATAGATATTTGATTACATGTATTATATATACAAAAACATTTTGCGTCGAGCCCATCGTAATTGTGTTTATGTGACGATAAAGTCACATATCGCAAAAAAATTTAAAAAATATAAATATAATATATTTTGATGGGGTCCAGTCACAAGAGGTCCCATCACACATACTTAATAAAATAAAAAAATATAAAAAATTAATTTAATTACTATTTATTACTATTTTATTACAAATTTATTTATATTTTATTACTATTTTATTAGTATTTTATTACTATTTTATAACTATTTTATTAAAATTTTATTAAAATTTTATTACTTTTTTATTACATTATTATTATTATATTACTATTTTATTACTAATTATTACTAATTATTTCTTATTATAACTAATTATTAGTATTTATTAGTATTTATAAGTATTTATAAGTATTTATTAGTATTTATAAGTATTTATTACTGATTATTACTTATTATTACTAATTATTACTGATTATTTTTTATTATTACTAATTATTAATGATTATTACGAATTATTACTGATTATTACTTATTATTATTGATTATTACTGATTATTACTCATTGTTACTCATTTTACTCATTATTACTCATTATTACTATTTATTAATATTTATTACTATTTGTTACAATTTATTACTATTTATTATTATTTATTATTATTTATTACTATTTATTACTATTTATTACTATTTATTACTAATTATACTAATTTTTACTAATATTTACCAATTGCTACTAATTATTATTAATTATTATAATTATTATTAATTATTACTAATTATTACTAATAATTACTATTTATTACTATTTATTATTATTTTTTAGTATTTATTACAATTTCATAGTATTTATTACTATTTATTATTATTTATTAGTATTTATTACTAATATTTACTATTTATTAGTACTAATTACAAATTATTACTATTTATTATTATTTATTATTATTTATTATTATTTATTATTTATTATTATTTATTATTATTTACTACTATTTATTACTCATTATTAGAATTTATCAATAATTATTACAAATTAATACTATTTATTACTAATTGTAAATATTTATTACTAATTTTTTCTGATTATTACTATTTGCATCAAATTATTACTAATTACTATTAATTACTATTAATTACTACAAATTACAGCTACTAATTACTAATCATCTCAAATTATTTATATACATTACAAATTATCGTTAATAATTATTAATTATTACAAATTAATAAGAATTAGTACTAATAATATAATTTTATTAATACAAATAAATAATTATGACTGAATAATTTAAATCTAACTTAAATACAACTAATTGATAATAATTTAAATTAATATATAAAATAAATTAAATAAAACATTAATTCCTTTACACTTGATCTCTTATAATTGTTGACTACTTCACAACTGCTTTATAAAAAACTAATTCTCAAAAAATTTCACTCTGAAATTAGAGTTTAGAGAAGTAGAAGAAGAAGGAATTCAGAAGAAGAGAAGAAAAAACATATGGGGTTATATATAGGTTAGATTAGTTGTGACGGAACTACTTTTGATGGGATTCCTATGGAAAATAGTATTTATTTGGATGGGGGCCGTCGCAAATAACTTCTTCCACATTAATTATGTTCGGTAGTTAAAAGATTATTTGCGACAGGGCCCATCACAAATGGTAACCGTCTGACACAGTATTTGCGACGAGAGAACATCTCGTCGCAATTTTTTATACTGCTGCTGGTTATTTACGACGAGACCCATCGCAAATACCCTCTGAGGGTTGAAGTAGTTGCGACGAGGGATCTGATGTCGTAACTAGTTCTTACCGTCTCCCAGAATTTGTGACGGGCAGTGCCAAACCATCGCAAATACCCTTTTGTGCGGATTGGCGTGGTTTTTAAAAAAAACTGTGCAAATTTTTTTTCAATAGGGAACCTATTCTCGTCACAAATAAGTGGTTATTTGCGACAGGTTGATTAACCCATCACAGAAAATAGTTTTTCCCATAGTGTTTTTATATACTATTGTGTTTAATATCTACATTTTACATTCTGTCACAATATGAACATTGAAAGATAAAATTTGGAAAATTATATTAAATTTTATTCGAGTTTTTATTTTTATAGCCGTATTATTTTCCACGGTATTCATACATATAAAAATATATAGGTGAATCTAATTGTCTTCCATAGAGACTCTGTAATGTGTGTTCTTCAATGATATACATTAAGAGGGTGTGGGTGAGATTTGAAATAAAAAATCAAACTATGTTAATAAATATATTTATATAAAATTATAGAAACCCCCAATATAAAATAATTTAAAAATTAAATATACCATTTAGATTATATATGTTCTATAAAGGAATTATTTAAGTTTACAAGATAAATAGATAATGGTGAAAATGTAAGAAAAAATTAGTAGATGAATGAATCTGTAAAATGCCCCCATACATATCTCAATAAGAGAGGATGTTGAGTATATAAATTATTATTTCAATTATATGATTGATTTTTTTATCAAATAATAATAACCATGTATCATTCAAATATTATAAATATAAGAAACTATTTTATATAAATAAATAATAATTTATATAAACTATATGTATTTAGACATTCTAAAAAATAAATAAAGTGAATTTCAACTTGTTTAGGAAATTCCATAAAGAACATGTAAAGAACCTATTAAAGTGATGACATAAATCATGTAGTTTAATGTATTTAATCCATAAAAATGTTACAATAGTTTTAAATTAAAAATATATTCTAATTTATTTTGATATTATTATGAATATTATTATCATTATAGAAACCTTTTTATTTACCCCATGAAATTGGAGGGTATTACCCCTATATTTAATCAAAATAAAACTATATCCTATAATTTCAGAGTTATATGTTATAATAATGGTCAATTATATACCCAAATACGTATTCATTCATATTCCATGAATTAAAGGTAAAAATTATAAAGGATAAATTATGAACAAAATATATAACATAAGTTGTGTATTGTTGATGTTACTGATAAAGTATATCAGATTACTATTCTAGTGTCACTACCCCCACCCCCTAGATATTTCCCCTCACAGGCCATAAATGAGGGAAGGGGGATAGTGATAGATTGATCCCTCCCTCCATTAGGCCCTAGTATGGTGACTATCACTAAAGGTATATCATACATACAAATGAAAGGTGCTACCCTCTGTGAAAACATGTGGGGTATAGAGATAAGATAGATGCACCGATCAAATCCTAATCAAATATATTATAGTAAAAACCCAAGTAATCACATTTAACGTATTAAAAGAAAAAAAGGAAGTGATAAAATTGTAGTGACCAAAAATCCAAGAGATCCTTCAAACCCACTGGCTTGAAATTTCCCACACGATCTCTGACATGTTCCAGCTGACTAGATAAATATTTTATATATATATTGGGTGATCAGAACCAATATACTCAGTAAGATCATCCCAAAATTGTTACATTAAAAAGATAAATAAATAATATTATATCCTAGTGAACAACTATTGAATCTAACTCATCGTCTAAATAGGTGTACTATGGTCATAGCCTCACTATATCCATTATTCACAAACTATCACATACAAGAGATCCAACATTATATTAATGAAAAAAACAGGTACCCCACTACCACATCCTCATTTTTTGTCACACTACCCCAACATCATATGTCCAAATCCATCTCTCTCCAAAATTATTCATCCTGTTGACAGATGGAATAATTTATTACAACATGTATATTGTACATAACATCAACAAATCATCCCAGTCACATATCAATATAGTAATCATGCAGTTTTTGCAAGCCTCCATAGAATATATTTATTGTGTCATAAATTTTTTATTTTACCTCAATTCATCATACTTTATACATTGAGTAAGGTACCTTGATCCACCACGTACCATATATTTTATACCTATAATAACAATTTGGATATTATATCTGAATATTAATGTGTGTTAAATAACAGTAATCCATTACAACCTTCTACACATAAATATAGAGAAATCTATCCACAATGATTATATATACACATTACTACAAATATAATGGAGTGGGGAAACATGTTGTAGTTATTTATACATCCTCTCACAAATACGTTGTGGACAACAACCTCCTAGATTACATTGGGTGTATGCTCCCTAACCAACATAGGAGGGGAAGTGTATAAAAAAATATAGGAAATGATACAGCTCACAACCACACTATGGGCATTACATAGTCTTAGGATCACCTAAATCTATCATCAATATGGCACATGACTCCCACTTCTATAGAATAAATAACCTAAAAGGAGACTATAATTCAAGGAGCTAAATTTTAATTAGTTATTTCAATTTTACAGTTATCCTATAATTAAATGAATTTTCATACATTAATTAACATTACACTAGTTGTATTCCATTAAAAATAAACTAACATTGATTAAAACAAATTTTATTATCTTTAAGATAAATTCATGCCCTCCAATAAAAATCCTACAATGTCCAAGGTATCTCAAAAATAACACTGACATTATCATTTCAGTAATAACCAACCCCATAGGATAATACATTTAATTAATCATTATTACCACTCTCTAGATATAAGTTCTATATAAAACATTCTAATAAACCATAAAGAGTTTCATGACTAACCACAGCCAACAACCTCATGAAGTGAGGAAGGGAATGTGGAGAAAAAGGAAACATTTCCATCGAACAATTAAACAAATTTATTCATAAGAAAGAATCTAAATTGTAGAAATATAATGAGTATTCCCCAATTCATCTCCTTTCAACATCTTGGTACCATCCTCAGCATCATCATGCATTTCACCATGCATCACTTCATCAGATATATTAACTACTTACTAAACACAAGGCTTCCACACCCATATCTCATCATCCATCCTAGGATCACATCCTCTCGTATAGAAATGATTGTATCCATAGTATACAAAAGGAATCATGTAATTAATCGATTAAATCAGTCATTATAGGATATAAAAATGGAATCTAACCTTCAAATAAAAGTATCTCTCACAACCACAACATAAGGAACATAGCCTTCATAAGAAATGGTAAACCTTGGAACAAAGAATTTATCTCTATTAAACAATTGGTTTTATTCAAAATTGTATTATCTAATTCAATTATCATATGTCTCAACCATGGTTAACCTAAGAAATCAACTATCAAATGATATTATAGTATTTAAACATTATTTCTATAATTTTATAGCTTTATCATAATTTCAATAAAACAATTCTCATTATCATGATTTTAATCACTAATCGCATTAAGAATAATTCTATATTAACTTTATCTAACCAATTATTTTATCACATTTAATAACATTTTCAATTAAACTTCCATAATCTAATCAATTTTGATACCGTAAAATTATAAGAAATGATATATTTATTAAACAAAAAATATTATTTAAGTATTTGGATAACTGAAGAATTATTATAAACTCTACTTTCCAAACCCATTACATAACATCTAAAATTCTAAACATCTCGTAGCAACATTCTAGGGAAGGAATATAATATATATCACATTATCTAGAAAATCAAGTATAAAAATTTTATCATGGTGTAAATTATCCACATGTGAACGCTATAACCGTAAAAAAATTCAATCTATGTTCCGAATTAACCAGTATTAGTTTAATTCCACCACCAACCCTTAGAATATACAATGGTAAAATTATTATTTGATATAAATAAATAGGATAAGAAATTAATCCCCAACCTCAAAAGAATAAACATTCTTTACATCGAAACATATCAACGACATAGATCTTTGATCACTTATCCTGTCAGGAAACAAGGATCTCCCAATGATGTTATTTCCTGAAAGCATAGTAAAATATGAAGGATTGTTTCATAATAATGATGAAGATAATATTCCATAAATTGGAAAGTATTAGAAATAAAAAAAGAGATAAAATTGATGGAAAACATTATATAAATTGAGTATAACTCACAAAATATCATGTTATATCAATCATGGAAATATTTGGATTAATCCCTGTCATAAGTGATTAAAATTATTTCAAAAACCATCATTAATATCCATGGTTTTGAGGTGAATGAGTTGGATAAATATTGGTTTGGGCTCTTTAGTTTTACTTATATTAAAGAATATTTTTATGGGACCATAGTGTACCCCCTAGGGCTATGCCACAGACCACCTAGACCATGGTGCAGTTGGAGGAGACCATGAAACATCCCCTAAATCAATCCTAAATAAAGGACCCAAGAATGGATCCATGAAAGAAGCCTTGTTTATCTAGTGGAGGGACAATAGTAAAACCTATAGCACACTCCATAGCCTCCCCCAATTTGTTATAAGAGTCAAAAAAAGTTACGGCACAACCACTATACTCCATAGTGAATTTTTTGACACCGGATGATCCTATTACATAGTCAACAACCATGGTACAACAATTTTACAACCATGGATAAAGACAAAGAAACTCTTAAAATAAAATTATCAATACCCTATGTTATATAAATTACATTTAAGCTATATCTATTAACCCTACCTAGAAGTGAATCCCACCATAATGATAAGTCATTCATTAAGAATATATTTTTGAAATCAAATCCTCTATTTTAATTTCAAAACACCTCAAAAAATACTTGATAACTACATCTGGAAACTAAAATTCCAATAAAATCATACTTTAAATGGATTCTAGGATATAATACCTTAAATAAGAAACCAATAAACCCACTATCATATTTTATAATCCAATACCAAACCAATTGATAAATGATTGAAAAGGGGTTGTCTGAACAACTACCCCAAGAGATACCTCTCAAAGGTATAACCATTCATGAGCTTGATCGCCTCACTTAGAGGAAAATTTTTGATACCATGCTAAAACAACAACCATATCTTAATTTCTCTCTATATAAATATACCACTAAAAATTATAAAAGCTACAATAAAGTAATAAAAGAGAAAACCATATCCTAAACCCGAAAAGGTTCAGCATCCCCAACAAATTATTCAATAAGGTAAGATATAAAAAAAGATCAATGTATTAAGCATGTCTTTTTGAAAATTGTTCTTTGGTACTCTAATCAATGATATAATTTCACCACAAGACATAAACCATGTGAATATCATGCCCATGAGATACCTTCTTATGGGTATCATGCCTCTCCATATGTCTCTCCTAAAAGATCACAACAATATAAATATCAATATATCCTCAATAATTTATGCAGGAATAATCATGAAGAAAATAGTGGATCGTGATCAGATATGAACCTCCTTAGGACACCATGAAATCTCACTACCACCTCCAGATGCTTCCTTAACAAAACCTCTACAAATTATAACTCATTAATCACTACGTTTTGGGGTTTTTAGTAAAATAGTCAAATATCACCCATATATCTTTGTATTCACCCTTTTACTGAGGTATAAATGTAATAATGTTTGTTTAGATGTAATCCCACTTCCACTAAGAAATATATAATGACTGGAGAGAAAAATATGGAACATGATAATCAACCATCACCTTCTTGAAGACCAATCATAATGTAACAAACTCGGAAATCGTATACTTCAACTAGTGCCACCAAATCAACCCTCTTAAACCTCGATACATCTATTTCACACTAAGAAATAATAAAAATGTTGAGCTATGAAACTCATGAAGAACCACCTCACACAGCACCATTGGGGAATAAATCTACCCCTAATTGAAAACCCAAACATGATTATCCTCAAACATACCATTATGGGAACTAAAAAATAACTTAATCTCTATAGACCTCCACCTCATAATCCCCTAATTGGTACTCATCCAAATGATACATAAAAATTGAATACAAAATCATATAAAAAAGTTAACCTATACCCCCAACCTAAATAATGTCCAAATAAATCACTAACAGCTCTTTTATAACCATAAAATAATCCCCAAATTCATGTATGTTATTACTGTGTCCTTTTAAAATTGGTAAATCCTCCACTACATTTCATTTTCCTAATGTAGGCCAAATATCAATGTCGTAATAATATGAGAATTCCATCCGCCATAATTGTTTTGTGTTTCTATCAAGATGGGGTAAAACATATAGAATAAACCTACGATCAGTAAAACTCACAAAACAGTTGTTGAGGAATTAATTTTATCATAAATTTTAAGAGAGCACAAATGAATCCAATATAATATCATGGGTGGGATTGTTACACTCATGAGGAATTAACTTCCAAGAACCATATGATACAACTAATATATTATAAATCATAACCCTACCCAACCCAAGATGAGAAGAACAATTGAAAACCTAGAACTAAAAACCATCTACTGAAAAAAAAAATATGAACTGGGGTGATGAGAATCTTATTCTTATGGAACTCAGAAGATATATGAAATTATTAATTCCACAATAATACATAATCCTTTTGGGTAAAATCTATCTAAGGAGTTGAAACCTAAGAAAAATTCACAACGATCCACCTTTAATGTCCCAAAGACTAAGGAATCTCTGTCTCTCTATAACATTATAGGGAAATTCTTAAAAAACAACTGCCTTTTTATGTTAAGGATCTAAAATTAATTCTTATTGGTACAAAATATTCTCTAAGAAAAAAATCATGAACCTATAAATCACAATTTTAAAATTTTATGAATACATGATGATGAAGAAGAACTCTTAAAATGGAACATAGATTATCTACATTCTTCTCCTCAGACAAAAATAATACAAGAATTTCATTTATAAAACCCACTATGAACATATCCAAAAAACCTACGAATGATGGATTCATTAAACCCATGATCACATATAGAGTATTATTCACACAAAAAAAATTTACAATGAAATCATAATTCCCACAAAGGACATAGAAAATGGTGTTTAGAAAATACTCAACCATCACCTATGAGTAGTTATATACTAAACAAAAATTGATCTTCGGGAAGCAACTACCTCCTTTTAGACAATCAAAGCAATAATAAATCTATGGAATATTATAGAGGTTATTCTCTAACATAGAGTTCACACAATGATAATTGACTGAAGGAATCATGTTTTTTTCATCCTTATCTATGAAAAAATTGGTACACTCTAAGGTGACACACTTAGTTAAATAAAAACCTATAGAAAAATATCATCAATATAATTGCACAGATCTCACTACTAACAATTCAAACTAATATATAGAAACATCCAGATTAGGAAAGCACCTGTCTATAGAAATATCCCAAACTCAATCTACCATTGTGGGGGTAAAAACATTCCCGCATCAAGAAATCCATCATGTTACTCTTCCACGACCCTAGAAAACACTGATGGGTAAACCATAGATAAACTCATAATTAGTTCATAGAATAATGAAGTTAAGTACGGAACATGCCTAAAACCCCCATGATGGACTCCCATGGAAATGAACCTAGATAAATATCGATTATCGTCCTAGAACACAAGATATCTCTTGATGAAATATATGATATAAAAAACAGAATATAGTCATTTCATCTTGTGTATGATTTCATAGGGATGTATAAATAAATAGAGGATGTCTCCCGAAAATTGTTACTGCTCCATAACTAGATCATAATATCAATATACTTCATATAGATATGATCAAACTCCAACTAATGTAGTCATTAAAATTGGAAGAAGAAGGATATCCACCTCAAGACCTAAATAATAGACTGGGTTAGCTGATTTGAAAGAGTTTGTATATCCAGAATCAAAAAATCATGGTCCCAAGTAGAAAACAAGAAAATGGTACCTTGAATTCCTTCTAAATTACCAGGATCTAGAACCACCATGGAATTATGCTAACCATTACCAAAACCATAGACTATATAAGCCTAATTATTACCACCCCTAAGGTCATTCTCTACTCTATGATAGTGAAGATAATATCAAGGATGTCTCATGCCCACCTCATCCACTTTCTACTGATCCAATGATGGAGCATCCTACAGATACTGCCTCAGATGGACAACCTCAATAGGGAAACATAAAGCTGATAATATGGTGTGTTATTCCAACACCGAAATTTAAATCACTCTCATCACAAATAATATTATCCACCATAAAGAAAAAAAAAGTTTCTAATCCATTATAAAATTTTTATGTGATAAAAACCCTAGAGAATCAAGTTGATGATGGCTAGGACCTACTTGAGGATATTTTAAAGAACATTTTTTGGAAATTGGTAACCCCAAAACACAACTATACATCATGATGAATCATTATGACTCCCCTCTCTTGATGACCGATTTCCAAACAACATCCTCTCTATAACTTGTTCTGGTTCAAGCACCTAGAGATATTCTGACAACATAAATGTGGAATCTCGATGCCAGATCTCTGGAAAAAATGACTCCATAAAAAACCCATTCGTATCCACCACATATACAAATAAAATTGAAGAATATTTTAGATAGTTCTATAAATTGATCCCAAATTATTGTACACTGAAACTCTTATATGAAATGGAAAGAAATTTATATTGATTATACTTCTTCACGATCGAAGAGAAAAACTCTTCTTCGAACTAGTATAAAAAATACAATAGTGAGACCTAAAACTCCTCATGATCCCTATGAAAAAATATCCACCACTTTCTCAATGCTCCACACAACATCTTCATAGGTTAGGAAATATCGTTCCCCTTCTATGCACGGATCAAACTGAATGTTATCTCAACTACTTAAAACAAGTGTTTTGTAACTAACTCTGAAATATAGACCTCATGCTTCTGAGAACTCTACCACTAATAATAATGGATTTTACTCCTCAATGTTTCATCTCCATCAAACTCTACTTTTCAACAATCTGTTTTCTTGTCTTTTTTAACATCATATGTTGGTATGTCATGAGAAAATCGACCAAGAGACAAAACTATAAAATTAAAATTGGTTATGAACTAAAAACCCTTGAATATGGAATATTTAATTTTAATTAATTAATCATTTATATTTTTTTATTTAAAGGTATAACCTGTCCCAAATTCTACACACTTTAAACATAAGTCTGAAGAAAAATAAAAATGATCCTTTCCTGGGTTTCAACGTTGCAATAAGTATCACTTCTCTTAGCAGTATGGGTAAACATAATCATTTGAGAATTAGATAATATGGGGGAAAATATCCATATCTCAACTGGTATCTTCTACTTACATTACTTACAAAACATTATAAACACCATTTCCCTACCTACCCGTGTGGTCCTCACTAGTTAATAACTCCAAAAAACATTTTATCACTCAAATGAATCATTTTATTCAACTCAGTCATGACCTCCTTCCCCCATAGAGTACCCCACTCTGGCCAACAATGGGAGAAGGGATATGGTGACTACCAAATTCATTCTCCCTCTAGGCCCATGTTTGGAATGTAACACTAAGAATATATCATACATACGAACAAGAGGCATTTCCCTCTAGGAGAACATTCTGAATATAGAGATAAGACATATTCACTAATCAACTCTGATCAAAATTAATAAATATATGATTCATGTACATACTTATAATTTCATATAACAAAAACATTAGAAATAAACACTAATAATACAATGATGAAAACAAGATAGTAACCATGATACTGAAACAACTCCTGTTAAACAATGAGTTTTAATATTAACTCTGATCATTATCCTTCCCTTATAAACTTGGAAATTAGATTATATATATAGGGTGAGAATATAGGGTTCTCATTAGGATAAAATGAGGAGAATCTTGTGAAAAAAGGTAATCAAATCCCACTAATTCCTAGTGAACATCAACTTAAATAGACTCTTCGCCTAATCATGTATACTATGTTCCCAGCCTCACCATATCTATCTCTCTCTAAGTATCACCTACATGGGATCATATATTATATTAATGAAACCAAAAGGGTACCCATCCACCACATACCCAACTGTTTTCCACTCTACACAAATATTATACTACTGGATCCATCTCACATCAACACAATCCATCATGATGAAACTCAGTAAAATGTATCCCAGCATGTATATCATGCATAACATCATAAAATCATCACATCAACATCTTGATATTGTAACCAAGTAGTTTATGTTTTCCACTACATCTTATATTTCTTGTATTATACATCCGATATTATACATAAATTAATAACTTCCCATATACATAGTACGGTAGCTCGAGGCAGTGAAGCCAATACATTTCAAACAAATAATAACCATTTAGAAACCCTATCTAGATAATCATGTGTCTAAAATTAACACATTCCATCACATACATATTCACACATATGGGAAAAACTGACCAATGTGAATATCAATACATTATACTTCCAAGAGAAGAGATTGTGTCCAAAGGGGTTAGTCATCCATCCATCCTGACATTAGGGTGTTGGGGTAAAAACCCTTATAGAGTCCACTACGTTCCAATCGCCCTAACCAAAATGGGTGGATTTTTGTATGAAATAAAAAACATAGAGGAAATGATATATCTCACAACAACGCTATGGATATAACCTAGTCCAATTCTCAAATACATCTATCATAACTCAAATAACTATTATACTCTACTAAGGACTATATATCATATAATCACACAAGAATTCATGGAATTATGTTTAAATTTATATCATTAATTTTTAAATTTATCCTTTTGTTAATAAGTCCATTATACATTAATTAATATTACATAAATTACATTCCATTAACCATCAATTAAAATTTATTAAACAAAAAATTATTATCCTCAAACATTCTTTATTCCGTCCATCTATAATTCAACAGAGTCTAAAATTTCTCAAGATTAATATTATCCTTTGTGTTCCAGTAAGAACCAACCCCATGAGATATGATATTTAATTAATTATTATTATCATTCCATAATTCCATGTATTCCAAAAAACCTCCTAAGATACCATAAAATAGATGTATAAAAATAAACGTCCAACTATTTCATGTAGTGGGGAAATAAATTCAGATAAATAAGAAACTCAGACATCTAAAAACTAAATAGAATCGTTCATAATGAAGACTCTATATTATATCATAATAATGGGTAATCACAGTTTTAATGTGTTCCTAATTCAAGGTGTCATCTCTGACACTATAATTCATATTACCATGCATCAACCATCACATGATTCAATTGTGGCAATAATCGCATGGTCTTCATGCCTATATCTCATCACTCATCCTAAGCTCACATCAAATTTTATAGAAACACATACTTCCATAGTACAGATAAATAATAAAATTACAAAAAAAATCAATAGGGAAATCTAGGACATAAAAAATCAATATTAATTCATATCTAAATGGTATCTCATGACCCCGTAAAAAATCACTTATCACATTCAATAAACGAGTAACCTTCACCAAAATATTTTAACTTTATCAACCAAATTATTTTACTCCATCTTGATTAAAAAATTTAAATTATCAAAATTTCCATTAATGGGTAACCGAAGGCATCACCTTTATTAATCTACTATAGTATTCAAACATGATTTCTATAATTTTTCGCTTTAACAAGATCTAAAGAAAACAATTTTCATTAATATGCCATTAACAATTAATCTCATCAACAAGAATTCCATCTTCATGTTCATTATCCAATTCTAGTAAAAAATGGAATAACATATTGAATTAAACATCCATACTTGAATTAATTTCAGGAATATCAAATTAAAATAAACATGTGATTTATTAAACATGCCTCTTCTTTATGTCATTATCCAAACAACCAATTATTTTTGGATTTATGTTCATAAAAAATTTCATCACTTCCAATATTCTAACCCAATCATAACAAAATTTTAAACAACACACATTATAGATAGTACACTATATTAAAAATAAAGAGGCAAACAATTATCACATTATAAAACATAATCTGGTGATCACTATAAACATAATAAAATTTCATTATATAATCTAGTTTAATCATTATTAGGTAAATTCCATCACCATAAGTGGAAAACCATGCTCGGTTTATGATTTCAAATAAATAAATGGAATATAAAATGAATTCCCTGTCTCAAAATAATTGATTTTATTCACACGAGAACAATCCAACGTCATGGATGTCAACTCATCTTTCTTACATAGAAACTACGATCTCCCAAGGACATCATTTGATGAATTCAAGAAAAATATGATATGGAAAACTCAATTATAATAATGGATATCATTCCCTAAAACATGGGAGGAATAAAAAAGAGGAAATAAGATCTAATAGAGAGTAATTAATTGAAGGAGGTAAAAATCACCTCTAATCAATCATGGGAAGCAATGGATTAATCCAAATTGATTAAAATACATTAAAAATCAACATTTTTCACCAAGGGTTTGAGAGAAAACAGATTGATGAAATTTGGTTGGGGGTCAATGGTATGTATAGGAAGATAGTTTTTAGCGGACCATGATGTAGCCCCTAGGAACATGCTGCAGACCACCTAATCCACGACGTAGTGGGTGGAGATCATGTTGCATCCCTCCATTCGAACCTATATCCAAGATACATAGATCGGTCCAAGGAATAGTTATTATTTATCCCAAGGGACTACTGTACAACCTCTTGCCCATGCCACAACCACCCATGATTTGGAAGTTACTTCAAAGAATTTTATGACATAGACACCTCACTCCATATCATATTTCTTGATATTGGAGAGGGTCTAAACTGAAGCCAACCACCATGATTTATATTGTCCTAAAGAGTATGTAGCTTTTAAAATACCATTTTTTACCCTACATTACAACCATTTCTATTTCATTATATCAAGTATCCCTATGGTTCATTGCATCCCTCCATGACACACCGTCCACTATTAAGATTATTTTTTAATCTTAACTTATTTTCTCTTCCGAAACACATCATAACTACTTGGAAAATTCTCCAAGAACATCCAACACCCAATCACACAATATAAAGGTATTATAGGTTCCCATCCTTTATAGGTGGGAGATGAAAGATTTAAACCTAGTATCATAGTTAATGAACTCTTAGTTTTACCAAATAGTTCTTAATTGTAATATTAAATTTGTACTCCAAATAATACCAAGATGGTTCTTTCTATAGTAAATAGAAATACATTCCTTGAAATGTTTTAGTTATTTCATAATTTATCATTGAAATTGAATCACCTTTGGTGATAATGTTACTGATATTTATCTTATGAGATAAATTAACTAGTTAAATATAACACTACATTCAAATGTAATTGATTCAAAACATTTAATTCTCAATACTATAAAAAATAGTATATGAAATTTTGAGCTATAAAATATAGCATATGTAATTTAAAAAGTCTTATTAACTTAGTGATCTTAAATGATATATATTTACATAATAAATAAATCCATAAACATTTCTCTCTAATATATAAATTTAAAACATTAAAATATTTTCCACATTCAATGATTTTAAAGTGTATTAATTTTAATAATTTAATATATGTTTCAATATTTACACAATATCTGATAATACTTTTTCATAGTTTAATTGTAACACATGAATTTTTTGTGATAAAACAAATAAATAAAATTTAATATTTTGGATATTTTTATGACACACAACACTGATTTGAGATTATGTTGCACCGAATAACAAGTATATATTGTTTTATAGGAATCAATGAGTTTAGCCTACATTACATGCAAGAATGAGAGTGTGCATGACATGCGATAGCGAGCTTCAATGAGCCATGAAATATTATCATATTCAATATGATTGTTATATCCTATTGACTAAATATGTGGGTATGAAGTGTATAAACTAATTTATTAAGTATAAATACAAATTTTAAAAAATATAAAATTTTATTTTTATATTCTTATTAAATAATCAACCAATTCTTAATAATGTAATTATATTCTTAAAAAATATGATTTCTTTAAAAGAATATTCTTTCAGTTAAAAATATTATATATAATTTATATATATTTTAAAAAGTTTATTTGATAAAAATAACATCTTGTATTAAATAATAATATCAAATTTATCTTATGGTAAAATTTTTGAGTTTTTCCAAAAATGCTGATTTTTTAGTGAATAGTAAAAAAATACTGATTGTTGAAAAACTATAACTTATTTTATATAAATAATTATTATAGATATCCCATTATGTTTTAAGGTAAAATAATTATTCTTTAGTTGTATTTAATTTACTTCATTACATTTGAATAAATGTTATATTTTTTTGGATAAGTTTATTATTTGTTTGAAAATGGAGTTTTCTGAGAATTGATTTAAAGGGGAAATTATTTCTCTATTTTAGTGATATAAAATAATATTTCATGAAGAGTTTTTAAAATAAAATTTATAAATTACATAATAATAAATTCTAATTAATATTCATATAGTTATTATTATTATACATAGAGTTCATTTAAATCTTCTTATGCATAAAAAATATATTTTCTTGAAAACCCATTTTTTCATCACATTGGTCGGTTGGGTTTTAATTTAAATTTTTCAAAATTTTTGATAACTTATTTGTTAAACCTTTTTTACTTTAATAAATCATAAAATAAAAATTATTTAAGGATTTTTTTTGAAATGATTCGAAAAAAAATTATTTTTTTTTTGATGAATAGTGAAAATACTATCATTTAATTGAAATCCCTATTTTTGTTTTTATTATTTATAATGTTAAATTATCTTTAAAATTATAATAAGTTCAATTATATATTTTAATATATTTTTGGTTATCTTAATCAATTTCATATTGAAATTGGATACAGAAACATTGTAACATTTTGAGTAGTTTCCCTTTGAATACTTGATTTCTTATCATGTCTACAAGATAAATTTAAAATTACATTTTCCCACTTTTATTAATAAAATTTATAAAAATGGATTAAATTTTTGGATATATAATAATTTATATTTTATACTATGTTAAACATAATTTTTTTCTAAAATGAATAGTTAAAACATAAAAATTAATTATCGGGGTAAAGGTAAAAATGGTTTTACCTGGGGTTAAACTAAACAATAATGGTAAAAAATGACCTAAAATTCCAAAACACAATTTCATGGAAATATTTGTACAATATCTAATATATTCTCCTTAAGAGTTCAATATTTTATCCATGTGACATGATATAAACATGGGTGGAATTCATTCTTTCAAAGAAATACAACCGTTCCCCTCACCTCACCTATAAAAGACCACCCCTTATCCTCTACTCTTAATAACTTAAATCCCTTTTGGATCCAAAAATATGGGACCAAATCACTTAAAATATTCCCTCACTACTGGAAATGAAGACTTTACCGACGGTTCTAAACCATTGGTAAAGGCTGGATAACTATTGGTATAATATATACCAATGGTTATCCAAACCATAAGGAAATAAGCCACAGGGAAACACGTATGCCAACGGTTTCTAGAAAACAATTTGTATATGTTTGGAAATACACATTATAAAAATGGTTTGACATAACTGTTTGCCTAAATTTACACCAATGGTTTAAAACCATTGGTAATAATACTATTCCCATGGTTTCAAGCCGTTGGAATATAGTTTTGTATAGCCTTTTACCAACGGTTTGTGTAAACTATTGGTAAAGGCTAGGCAGTTCACTATATCCCAACTGTTTTTAAACTATTGGGGAAGTTTTTTTACCAAAGGTTCTCTAGAACTATTGGTAAAAAACACATTCACATCCCTATGCCAATGTTTTACAACTGTTGGCATATGCTTTGTTGTGCAATTTAGAAAGCAGCCTACTGTAGGCTACCCTTTCTGCATTTCCAACTTCCTCTCCAATTACCTACAATAACCCACTATAACACATACATATACAAACTTAATTAATATTTATTTAACACATAATTCACCTTGAAACTATACACATACAGAATTAAAACATAATTCATAAGGTAATTATAAACATTCATTATTGATTTAGAATTCAATTCAGAATTGAGATGATAATTACATGTATAATCCAGAAATAAATTCATAAATGAATACTGAATTGAATACATACATAATTTAATTATCAATTTTGAATACAATAAATAAAAATCTGAATTCGTAATAATGTGTGTTATAAAAAATTAAGAATACATACAAAATTTCATTTGTACAACACATACACAATTTAATTTAGAAATTAGATGCTAATAACCCCAGAATAAGGAATTGGAAAAATGAATTCAACCAAACACAAAAATAATGTCCCATGGTTTGGGGCCTGTGTCTCTGAAATTAATGATGATGATAATGGGTGTGTATCAATGATCATGTCTGACATAAGGAATGCATTTGTCCTTAGCGTATTAAATTTCATGTGTTTTAGAATTGGGTTAGGAGTTCCTCACATGAAAAGTTGATTGTGTGAGGCTGGACCGTGGATCCTTGTGTTAAAGTATCAATTCAATCCGAATACGTTTGGTCAGTTTTCCGTATTCCAGTTGTTTTCACTTAATTTTTTTTCCATTTTAATCAAAAGACGAACACTTTGAGTGATACCGGTTACACCATGCCTCATATTGAGGTGGGGTTGACTCATACGCATCACATATGACCCATGGATCGTTTTATTGAAGTATCAAGACACTCTGAATGCATTTGGTCAGTTTTCCTAATGGAAGTTGTTGTTTTCACTTAAAATGTTGTCCATTTAAAATATAAGTGAGACACATTGAGTGGTACCTACCACATAGTGCCACATATTGAAGCAAGGTTGACTCATACACATCACAAATTACCCATGGATCGTTGTTCTAAAGTATCAACACAATCCAAATATGTTTGGTTGGTTTTCTGTATGCCAGTTGTTTTTAATTAAAAGGGTATCCATTTGAAACAAAATAAAGACACATCGAGTAATACCGGCCACACTGTGCCTCAGATTGAGGCAGGGTTGACTTGTACCCATCATAAATGACCCATAGATAATTTTTCCTAAAGTATCAATAGAATCTGAATGCGTTTGGTCAGTTTTCCATATGTCAGTTGTTGTTTTCACTAAAAATGTTTTCCATTCCAAATAAAAGTGAAACACTTTGAGTGGTACTATCCATATCGTTCCTCCAATTGAGCTGATTTTGACTCGTACATGTCATAAATGACCCATGGATCGTTTTTCTAATGTATTAGCACAATCCGAATACGTTTGGTCGGTTTTCTGTATGCAATTGTTTTTTATTTAAAAGGGTGTCCATTTAAAAAAAAGATACTACAAGTGATACCCGCCACATTGTGCCTCAGATTGGGGCAGGGTTTACTCATACATGTCACATATGACCCCTGGATCATTTTTTTAAAGTATCAATAGAATCTGAATGAGTTTGGTCAGTTTTCTGTATGCCAATTCTTGTTTTCACTTAAAATGTTGTCCATTTCAAACAACAGAAATAGACTTCAAGTTATACCATCCACACCTTGCCTCAGATTTAGGGGGGGTTGACTCATACACCTCGCATATGACCCATGGATCATTGTACTAAACTATCAATAGAATCTGAATGCGTTTGGTTGGTTTTCCGTATGCAAGTTGTTGTTTTCACTTAAAATGGTGTCAATTTCAAATAAAAGTTAGACACTTTGAGTGGTACCAGCCACACCCTGCCTCATATTGAGGCGGGATTGAATTATACATGTCACAAATGACCCATGGACCCTTTTTATACAGTATTGACACAGTCTGAATATGTTTTCTTGGTTTTCTGTATTCTAGTTCTTTTTACTTAAAATGGTGTCCATTTTAAACAAAAGAAAGGCACTATGAGTGATACTGACCACACCATGCCTCAGATTGAGGTGATGTTGACTCATATACGTCAAAAATGTCCCATGTATCTTTTTTCTAAATTATCAACACAATCCAAATGTGTTAGGTTATTTTCCGTATTCCAGTTGTTGTTTTTAGATAAAATGTTGTACATTTCAAACAAAAGAAAGACACTTTGAGTGATGTTGGTCACACCGCACCTAGAATTGAGGCGGGGTTGACTCATAAACCTCCCATATGACCCATGGATTGTTTTCTTGAAGTATTAATACAATTAGAAAGAATTTAGTTGGATTTATGTATGTAATTTTTTGTTTTCTCTTAAAATGTTGTCCATTTGAAATAAAAGTGAGACACTTTGAGTGGTACCGGCCATGATGTGCCTCATATTGAGGCGAGGTTGACCCGTACACGTCAAAAATGACCCATGGACCATTGTGCTAATGTATCAACAGAATATGAATAGGTTTAGTCAGTTTTACATATGCCAGTCATTTTTACTTAAAATGGTGTCCATTTTAAACAATAGAATGACACTAAGAGTGATATCGGCCACACTGTGCCTCAGATTGAGGTGTGGTTGACTCATACCCATCAAAAATGACCCATGGATACTTTTACTAAAGTATTAACCCAATATGAATGTGTTAGGACAGTTTTTCCGTATTCCAGTTGTTTTTTTACTTAAAATGTTTTCCATTTCAAACTAAAGAAAGAATCTTCGAGTGATACCGGCCACACTGTGCCTCGAATTGAGGCGGGGTTGAATCGCACATGTCACATATGACCCATGGATCTTTTTTCTAAAGTATAAACAAAATAATAATGTGTTCGGCCAGTTTTTCTTATGCCAGTGGTTGTTTTCACTTAAAATGTTATCCATTTCAAATAAAAGTGAGGCACATTGAGTGGTACCGGTCACACCATGCCACAGATTGAGGCAGAGTTGACTGATACACATAAAAAATAATCTATGGATCCTTGTGCTAAAGTATCAATTCAATCCGAATACGTTTGGTCAGTTTTCCATATTCCAGCTGTTTTTATTTAAAAGGGTGTCCATTTTAAACAAAAGAAACACACAACGAGTTATAATGGCCACACCGTGCCTCTAATTGAGGCGGGGTTGACTCGTATATGTCAAAAATTACCATGGATCCTTTTACTAATGTATCAAAACAATATGAATGTGTTAGGTTAGTTTTTCGTATGCTTGTTGTTTTTTACTTAAAATGTTGTCCATTTCAAACAGAATAAAGACACGTAGAGTTATACAAGCCACACCGTGCCTCGGAATGAGGCGGGGTTGACTCGTACTCATCACATATGACCCATGGATCATTTTCCTAAATAGGAACCCAATGATTTTGGTGGGTTTTCGTATTCTAGTTTTTGTTTTCACTTAAAATGTTTTCCATTTCAAATAAAAGTGTGACACTTTGAGTTGTACCGGACACACCGTGCCTCAAATTGAGTCGGGGTTGACTCGTACATATCAAAAATGAACCGTGGATCCTTGTGTTAAAGTATCAACAAAATACAAATAGGTTTGGTCATTTTTTCATATGCCAATTGATTTTACTTAAAAGGGTGTCCATTTTAAACCAATGAAATACACTTCGAGTGATACTGGTCATACCATGCGTCGAATTGAGGCATAGTTGACTCGTACATGTCACATATGACCCATGGATTGTTGTCCTAATGTATCAACACAATAGGAATGCATTAGGTATGTTTTACGTACGCTGGTTGTTGTTTTTATTTAAAATGTTGTCTATTTAAAATATAGGTGAGACAGTTTGAGTGGTACCAGCCACAACGTGCCTCGGATTGAGGTGGGGTTGACTAGTACACATCAAAAATGACACATGGACAATTTTTCTAAATTATCAACACAATAAGAATATGTTTGGTCGGTTTTCTATATGTCTGTTGTTTTTACTTAAAACAATGTCCATTTTAAACAAAAGGGAGACACTTTGCGTGAACCTGTGACACCGTGTCTCAGATTGAGGTGGGTTGACTCATACAGGTCACAAATGACCCATGAATCGTTGTCCTGAAGTATCAATACAATAAGAAAGTGTTTGGTTATGTTTTTTTATGCAAGTTGTTGTTTTCATTTAAAAGGTAGTCCATTTCAAATAAAAGTTAGACAATTTTAGTGGTACTGGCCACACTATGCCTCGGATTGAGGCGGGGTTGACTCATACACATCAAAAATGACCCATCGATCTTTTTGATAAAGTATTGACACAATACAAATAATTTTCGTCAGTTTTCCACATGCCAGTTGTTTTTACTTAACATGGTGTCCATTTTAAACAAAAGAAATGCACTTCGAGTGATACCAGCCACACTGTCCCTCATATTGAGGCAGGGTTGACTCATACAGGTCACATATGACCCATGGATCGTTTTCCTAAAGTATCAACACAATCTGAATGCGTTAGGTCAGTTTTCCATATGCTAGTTGATGTTTTCACTCAAAATGTTTTCCATTTCAAATAAAGGTGAGACAATTTGAGTGGTACTGGCCACACCATTCCTCGGATTGAGGCAGGGTTGACTCATACCCATAAAAATGACCCATGGATAGTTGTGATAATGTATCAACAAAATCCAAAGACCCCAAGAGATCTTAATGGTATATCTACTTCGATCTTTGGGCGTTTTGAGTGTCGTCAAGTGCAGATTGAAGATCCGGGTGAGTCTAATCCTCTCCTTGCATCCTCTTTTAAATTAGGGTTTTCAGGCTTCTCCCATCTTCTTCTGAATCTCTAAAACCCTCTTTTCTATTAGGATTTATGGTGAATCTTGAAGATATCTTAGATTGGGATCTGAGACACCAAATTTAGAGTGTGATTGTCTCCAGAATCAAGATAGGTGGTCCTTATCCTTTCGTTAATTGTTGTGATGTTTTATATATGTCGAATAGCCACTCACCCAATGTTGGGGTGTCGGGTTGGGGGGTATTCCGGGGTCCAGGGAGGAGGTTGGGGGTGTTGTATGGTGTCTAGGAAGGAGGGTGGGGAGGCTCTCCGGGGTCCAGGGAGGAAGGGGGGCATTTCCGGGTTCCAGGTAGGTGGGTGGGGGGGAGTTGTTCGGGGTCTAGGAAAGAGGGTGGGGAGGTAGTATGGGGCCCTAGGAGGAGGGTGGGGGTTGTTTGGGTTCCGGGGAGGAGGGTGGGGGGGCTATCTGGGGTCCATGAAAGAGGGTGGGGAGGCTGTCCGGGGGGCTATCCAAGGTCCCGGGAGAAGGGAGGGGGGTCTGTCTGGGGTCTAGGAAGGAGGGTGGGGGATGTCCCGGGTCGAGGGAGGAGGGTGGGGGGTTGTCCGGGGTCTAGGAAGGAGGGTGAGGGGAGCTTTCCAGGGTCCAGGAATGAGGGGGGTGGTCCGGGGTCCAGGGAAAAGGGTGGGGGCTGTCTGGGGTCCAGAGAGAAGGGTCGGGGGGAGGGTTGTTGGGGGGGGGGGGGCTGTCCGGGGTCTAGGAAGGACGGTGGGGGGATGTTTGGGGGCTGTCTGTGGTCCAGGTAGAAGGGTAGGTGATGTCCAGGGTCCAGCTATGAGGGTGGGGGTTGTCTGGGGTCTATAGAGGAGGGTTGGGGGGGCTATCGAGGGTCCAGGAAAGAGGGAGGTTGTCCGGGGTCCAGGGAGGAGGGTGGGTGCCTGTTCAGTGTAGAGGGAAGAGGTTTGGGGCTGTCCGGGGTCTAGGGATGAGGGTTGGGGGGCTATCCAGGGTCTAGGAAAGAGGGGGGGTTCGGGGTTCTGGGAGGAGAGTGGGGGGATTTGGGGGGTCGAGGGAAGAGGGTGGAGGATTGTCCGGGGGGGCTGTCTGAGGGGATGTTCGGGGTCAAGGGAGGAGGTGGGGGGGCTGTCCGGGATCCAGGAAGGAGGGTGGGGAGGATATCTGGGTGGGGGATGTTTGGGTGTATGTCTGTTGTCCAGTGTCGAGGAAGGAGGGGGGATGTCCGGGGTCCAGGGAGGAGGGTGGGGGGATGCCTGGGGGGCTGTCCGAGGTCCAGGGAGGAAGGTCTGGTGTTGTTCAGGGGGTTGTCTGAGGGGATTTCTAGGGTCCAGGGAGGAGGGTGGGGGAGTTGGGGCTATCCTGGGTTCATGGGATGGTATTTGCATATTTTCTATGTAAATTCTTTTATGTTTAATTTTTTTTCATTATATCAACTTCTAATTAGACCACCGATTTTCTAAATTCCACTATAAAATTATAATTTCATTAAAATATGAGGGATTTCAAAGTAAATCATCAAATCAGGTTTTATGAATTATAGATAAAAAATAAAGATAATGTGACCTACCTAATCAAACATATATTTAGGCACAACAAATAAATAAACATCAAAGGTAAGTAATATCAGTCAAAAATGTAACGGATCAATCTGCCCCTCATCACCATAAATATCATCACCATCATATTCACCCTCACCCTCACCCTCATCATCATCCCCATCATTGTCCCATCCCTCCTCCTCACCCTCGTACTCAGCCTCAGACTCCTCATTGCCCTCATCCTCCGCCTCAGCCTCCTACTTGGCCTCAGCCTCTTCCTCGCCCTCCTCCTCCTCTGCCTTGGCCTCCTCCTCACCATCGTCTCAACCACCACTAGAACATCAACATGTTCCACCATATATAGAACTTATCTATGACATATATTCATCACAAGCAGTGCTTGCCTCTAGTGGAAGTGTTGTTCATAATGCTTCCATCTGTTTCGTAAATGCAGTGTTCGCCATAGTAGACTGTTCTGCCATCTCTTTGGCCCGTTTTCATCTTGTTCTACCTATTTCTTAACCTTTTGATACTCGGTGGCACTATAACTCGTACCTGAGGAGGTCCAATACCTCATCGGAACTATACTCTTTCTGGGTCGGCAGCGTACTCTACCAGGGTGCTCATCTCCCAACACCTGATGTGAGTGCTCGTTTGGATTAAAATTGATAGGTTCCTAGGCATCAAGGGCCTATAAAGCATCCTATTATAAATATAAATATATAATTAAGTTAAAAAATAGAGATTAAAATTTTAAATCTACTATGTAAAAATACAATCTTCTGCTGAGTCGGTTAATTAACCGCACTTCCGTCTTTCTTTTTTCTACGCGAGCAAAATAGTTTTTCTCGAGGCACACCCCTTTAAATAATAAATTTATGACTCTTAAATTACATTGAATGTAGGAAACAATAATTAAAAATAGGATATAAAAAAATTTAATTGCATAAATAAAATTATATAACAACTTTAGCAATTTAATAAATTATGGAGGATGAAATATAAAGTGCAAGTCATAAAGAATGATTATAAACTATCATACTTATTGTCTCTCATGATCTGGCATCATAGTACATCCCAATGTGTGGACGTATTTATTAGCATCGATGTTGTTTTTATTTCTTATAGATGCATCCTAAATAAAATTCAATAATTAGTATTAATGGAAAACATGAAAATTTTCATTTAAATAACTCTAATGTGATTAATATGGTAATTTATCTAGTCATCCAATGAGTAATCATCTTTTAGTACAGTTCTTTCGTAAACTCATCCACGATAGGGACCACCTCTAACTTTGTGGCCACTCTAGCACACTAGCCAATTTAAAAATCATGCATATAATCTCTCCAACGCTCACCTAAATCCTTTATATGTGATATCCATGCACCCTCACCATCATAGAAATTAAAACACAGCTGACACAAAAATATTAATTCACATAATTAAAAAAATTAATATACAGCATTAAATAAAACAGATTTTTGTATGCATATCTCTGCCCAGGATTTATCCTTGACTTCATTTGGCGGCTATCTCAATGAGAGTGGGCTGGTAGGAATGATGTTAGAGTATTTGGAAAGAGTCGCCAAAAAACTCTGACATTGATGCCCCGATTTTTCAATCATCTGAATATCTTCATTGTAGTACACCATCAACTGCGTGTGGCAGTTCCACACCGCATTCAAGCATGTATTCCCTCACCCCAGCCTCCTATTAGTAGATTTAACTATTATGAAAGAATCACAATTTTTTTATCAATACATGTTATAATGAAAATAAATAATGGTGTAAAAATTTTGTTAAGGTTTTATAAGTATACCTACAGAAGTCTGATCAATGGGTGTCGCTGGATCTGCAGAAACTGAAGGAATGCCCTGTACAGATGGAGTGAGTCCCAACGTATGCTCCGCAGAGGCAGACTCCTGTATAGCATGAGTTGAAGAAGATAGAATATAAAATCCCAGAGAGATTGAAACAGTAGTAAAATAAGATGGCACAGATGGATGGCCAATTGCTGGATGGGGAGTAGGAATCATCATCGGATATGGTACAGACGAGTGAGGAGGGTCATATGTAAAGGGAGGTAAACACATGAGAGGCCTAAATATCTGGTCTTTCCCTAATGGCACACCGGGATCAGAATGTGGTATGAATTCTATGTTAATGGGAGGGGCAGGGTCTAATTGGGTACGCCGACCAGATCGTCTAGCTCCCATACACCCCCCCTGAATGAACACCCTGAGTACTGGGACCAATACTAGGCTGCTCATAAAATAACTGTCACCTAATAGATGGATCCTAAAAAATGTTAAAAAAAATTAATCATATGACATTATATATAATTTTAATAAATATATTTGAAATAAAATACTCACTACAGGCACTAGTGGTGTATTACTAGCTTAGTCATGGGATGATTGTTTTCCATAATCTATTTTCATTGTCTCGGTTCAATTGGTTTTATTTCCTGCATTTTAAAAAATATATATAATTAATAGAAATGGATAAATAATGTGTAACCCAAAAAACAAAATAAATGAGAGTGAACAGGGGGATTCAAGGATAATTTAACTAACCATTGTTTTAGGTGAGCTTGAACAAATATATATTACAATCTCAATAAATCGTACAAGATGTAATAAATAAATTTAATTTTTTTAGGATTATTATTTACTAAGTGTCATCAGTCTATTAAAATCAGGGAACATTGATTCTACCACATTCATAAGTGAAAAGGCAATTGTAAAAATTAAGGAAAAATTTAATTTTTTATCTCATGTAGATGATGCATGTTTCAATACAGGTTTTAAGAAGAATACAGACCATCATGTTCATTACCTTGTAAAATGTAAAATAGTGGTCTTAGAGTCGTACAAATTTTAAACAAATCATAGTTGAAGCATGGAAATTTTCACCAAGTTATAAATTTTGGGTTTTTAGGATTAAATATTGTTCAATTCGCAATTAGAAAATGAAATTAAAATAAAATTTTCAACCAATAAACATTGAAAATTCACATAACAGTCAAGTCGGATACAACATATTGGTAATCAATATTAAATAAATTTGAATAGAACCAACCTTAACAACCCAACTCTAGGTAAACCAAAATAATGGAGAACATGAATGGATGATTTTATATACTTCCCACCACAACATCAGGTTCATAGTCAACACTGAAATTTGAGCTATTAGAGTCTTCAAAATAAATAAATGGATTGGTTCCAATGGTAGTAGGGGTGGTGTCAATTCCTTCATCACCATCATCAAAAATATGTCTTGAAATTACTTTAACTATGAAACCAAATTTAGGTTGAAGTTGGTCATTGACATAAAAAAAAAATTTAGCCATTTATGCCAATACATATGGTTCTTCCGTAGCAAGAGTGTGAGTCATATTATTTACTCGAAATCCACAATCATCAATAAATGTTCCATGTCTCATCATCGAATCGTACCAATGGAATTTCATCATCGTGACTTATCCATGGAAGTAATAATCCAACATTATTATTTTTTCAATGAATCCATAATAACCCAAATTTTTAAATCGTGGTCTACTATCTAATGCACTGGCATAACAATATGTTATGGTAGTAACCATAACATTATCATGTTTTGTTCTCATATTCTTTTCTTGTTCAGTGACAATAAATGTGTTCCCATTGATAATAATTGATTCACAGTCAAGAACCATGATATTAGGACCAAAAGAAAAATATCTTATTTCCTCAGAGACAGAGCTACCAGGAAAACTCAATAACTTCAATATAAATGAATACTAAACTTAATTATATATTTATTTAATTATTATAAATAATAATATTTTTATCATCAATATTAACCAGGAATAAAAATTTTTGCTATGCAAAGTCTCCCTCCTTCTCAATGATAAAAAAAATGTTGTATATTTATCATTGTTTTATGTTCCCTAGAGATAAGAAATATGAATTTTTTATCATATATATATGTAAGATATACATATTCAATTTAGTTACCTTATATAGTCATCGAACAAACCACAGTTGAACAAAACTGTGCGATTTTCCATCTCTCTCTCTTCAAGGCTTAATGAATTCAGTGTATATGATCCATGAATTACTATTATTTGAAAATGTGATGGAAAACTGGGTTCAATTTTCTCATATTGTTCTTCTTCATTTATCATTGGTCAGTTCATTCTTGTAGTAAGATTAGAAAAATACATTGAAAATAAATCCATACATTCTTGAGCCAAGTAACTGTTCACGATAGAACCATCAAGATGATTCCTGTTTAGGACAAAAGACTCTAATGTGTACATATTTCTTTCAGTTGGATACATCCAACAAAAATAAAAAGGTCCTCCGAGAATTATTTTAGTGGGAATATGGACAGTCAGATGCAGCATGCATGTGAAAAAGGATGGTGGAATGATTTTCTTCAACTCACACAAAATTAATGGGGAATCTGTCAACATTTTTTTTCAAGAAAGGCATGGGAAATTTCTTAGAAAAAATATCTCTAAACAAATGGCACAACCAAATAACATTCACCATTACATTATTGGATAAAAGATGACAGATTGCTATTGGAATCAACTCATGCAGAAGAATGTGATAATCATGAGTCTTCAAAGATTTTAGATTCAACTCTATTCAGTTGATCCTTTTAGATATGTTTCTTTAATAGCCATCAGGAACTCTAATAGTCTCTAATACTTCCAAAAATTATTTTTTTCATAGGTGTCATCACATAATAAGCACATGGAACATTCCATTTATTTTCACTAATACGCACATGATGCAATTCTGGTCTGATGCCCTAATCCACCAAGTCACGCCAAGACCGTAAATCATATTTTTTCATTACCTCAACATTTAGAAGTATCAAAAGAAACATTTAACATATGTTCTTTTCAATGGGCATTATGTCTAAGAAATTACGTAATAGATTTTTTGACCAATAAGGAAAATCAAAAAAGATACTCCTCTTCTTCCAATTGTAATAGGTTTTAGTGGAAACAGTATTTCTCTTTCAAGATTTCATTTGACCCTTCCCAAATGAAAAAACTATATCTTTTAATTCATTAAGTAAATCAGTTCGAGAAATACACTGAAGTGGATCATTGGTCTCTATGGTATTATCAAATCATTGATGATTATTTCAATATGGATGGTCTATTGGAATTAATCATCGATGTCCCATAAAACTAAAACTACAATGATGTTTTAGTCTTCTTGATCGTATATTCTTCATAAGAATATGACATGATAGTTTTTCCTTCGTGCTCTATCAAGAAATCACTACATAATCCGTAAAATCATTGATCATCCACATAAGCACATTACGCATCTGAAATATGTCTTTCAAATATGCTTCGTAAGTGTACACACCCACATCCCAAAGAAGTTTTAACTATTTTATTAAAGGATTCATGTATATTTCAATATCAACACTAGGATCAAAAAGTCCAGATATGAGTATACTCAAGAAAGTGAACGGCTTTTTCATACACAACCATGGGGGAAGTTATAAATGTTCATAAAAAATGGACATGTGTTGTGTGAATTAAGAATCTTCCCAAATTGATTAAAACTGTCACATGAAAGACCCAGCCACACATTACGCACGTCAGCTGCAAAATCATCATATCGAGCATCAAATCTCTTCCATTAAAATCCATGTGCAGGGTGAACCAACTCATCATTATTCTTCTTTCTCTCGGTAGCATGCCATCTCATTTTTATTGATATTTCATCAGACATAAAAATATTCAAGAGTCTGTGGATCAATAGAATGTGCCACATAACTTTCTGTGGAAAGTGGGATAGTGTTCCAATAGATTTTGACTTCCGGAAGGATGTGCCACATTTTATACAATCATTTTGTTCAGTGGTTTTATCCTAGAATAAACTGCAATCTTTTAGGAAAGCATGAATTTTGTTTCTTGAAAATCCAAGTTCCTCAACTAAAATCCATGACATATAGTGGTTTGAGGGAATATCTGCATCATCTGGAAGTAAATACTTCATGAAGGTAAGAATGTAATCGATTTTTTGTATTAAAAATCACATACATATTTATCCCATGAAACAATTAGATTGAAAATTCCAGTTTTTTCATTTTATCGCACTGTCAATATACTGCAGTCGTGGAAGCGTCATTTAATTTTTCCACCCTGATAATATCATCATTTTAATTAGATGCATCATATGTCCTAATATCAAAGTCTTCTTGAGTAGATATTCTTTCTTTTTCATGATGACAAATAAATGGAAACCGGTCATCTAACAAATTGTCCAGTCCAGTCCTTTCATTTCAATCATTAGAAATTTGAGATTTCAGTTTCTCCCCATTGTGATACCACACATAGTAGTTTTCTTGAAAACCATATTTGGTTATATGTTAGATGACTTCTTCACGACTCAATAAAGGTCTACCAATACAGTTGGAACATGGGCAGGGTATGCGACCACTATCTGAAGCATTGTGTAATGCAAAATCTAAAAATCTCTCCAAATTGTTTTGAAAATATATTGAGATTTGATTGGTTTCTTACATCAAACATCTATCCATTCATTAAAAAGAATTTTTATAAGTCATTTGGTTATAAATAATTCAATAAAATTTATGTTTCATCAAAAATATATTTAACTAAATGATAAATGAAGCAGTTTCTAGTTGATGTAGTGAACTATTAAAACAATGTAATGATATACTAATTCAGCTATGTCTGCCTAAATTTGAGGTGATATGTGTTTTTGTAATTTTTTCATTTATCACATACTAGATGAAACCATAGACCTGATAAAACATTGTTCAAGATATAAAAAAGTAAGGTTTTTCCTGAAATATGCAGAATATGTAAAGAGAGTATTTTAAATAATTTATTGATACAAAAAATGGAAATATTATGAAAAGTTAGTACATTTCAGAACTCCCAAACTAAAGTCAAAATAAAGTACCATATCACCACACTAAAAAAGAGGAAAACCACCTGCCCCACTACCCCAACCGTCCCTAATCCTTTCACATGGATCATCCTTTTATCCATTACCACCTTGATAAAATATGACTAAACAAACCATTTACCATCTTTGAGTGGGGATACATCTCTCCAACACTTTCATTAGTTGATATTATTCAGTAACTACATAAAAGGAATGGCTATGAAGACTTCAAATCAAGTTTATTCATATAATCATGACACATTAATTATAAAACGAAAATAGAAAAAATATCAAACTACACTTATTAGGTATGTCATTCCACACAACTCAACACCTGGTATAGGCTAAATCAAAATAGACACAAAGAATAATAGATAAAAAAATTAAAATTAAGTTAAGCCTTACAGATTTGAAATGTAGAACTAAAAAATTGATTGACTTTAGATGGATTTATAGGGAGGAAATAGTTCCCATCCTATGTAAAGAGAGAGGCCTCTAGTTTAGAATCCATGGGGGACTTCCCCAAGGCATCCTAAATCATAATCACTATGAATCCAAGGTAGATTACCCCAAGGTATTCTAAACCAAATCATCATGAATCCAAGGGGGTTTCCAAATAGAATTAAAATCTATGTTTTTAATATGAATCCTTGGTTGGTTTCTTCAAGGAATTACAAATCATTAATCATATAACAATTACTCCAAAATTAAATTAAAATTTATTTATATTCATTTTAAATAGGTCATATATTATTGGCTCATGCCTCAGGTCCCATTATGTGTTATAGGAATCCCAAACCATTCACTCAGGTTCAATAACTCATTCTTGTAACCCCTATGATCAAACCTTTCATTACCCAATTAGTTCCCAAAGTCGAGTGCACCCCATGGGTGGATAAAGTTTAGGATTCTACACTAATAGGTTGTTCATGGATCATAAAAAAGTTTAGTTTCATAAAGTATAAACAATAACATTTATTTTTAAATTTGATATTAATAATAATGTATGTCAATGATACTAAATATCATAAAGAATAAAAAACTGTTATACTTTTAAGAGATATTTTATAAACCGTCTTCTATATACTCACAGGCATCTACCAATCAAGTATGAGTCATTGATTCAATATCAAGTAGTGTGAATCATAAAATTTTCCAAAATCCATAGAAATAGGGAATAATGACGTGATCATTCTAGATAGTGAAATAAATAGAGAAAGGTTGAGGATAGAAGGATATACGCTCATAGATTGGATGAAAAACACTAGAAATAGATAAGATACCTCCACTCACCATGTTAGGTCACAGAGTTTGGTAGACCACACACCAAGCTTTTCAATTACATCAATGAGGGCTTCAATGTCGGTATTTTGGAAGAGTTTGAAGGAGTCTAACCTGGATGGGGGAGTTGCAGCCGATCGGATGGATGACCTCGAGTTAGGGTTCACCTATGAGGGGGCTTCTAGAAATCAGGGGAAATGTATAGCTTTTTTGTAATCGTGGGCTGGGGTGCTGTATTTGGGGTATTTTTCCCAACAGTTTTTAAAAATCGTTAGTAAAGGGAGAAAATTTGTAGATTTCCCAACAATTTCGTTAAACCATTGGGAAATAATTCACTTACTCAACCTTTAAAAATTGTTTGAATAAATCATTGGTAAAGGACCCATATACCAATGGTTATGTTGAACCGTTGGTATAAAAGTGTAGATTTCCCATTAGTTCCTATTCACATCCTGGATACCATTTTTTTTCTAAATCCATCATAAGATATCCTTTGGTGAAAACCAAAGGAGGATACCCAAATCAGATGTAACATTCATCAACAATTGTATTTGTATTATTTCTTTTTTCCATCATCTTTAATTATTATTACAAGAATTTGATATAATAAAATATTTATATTCCAAATATTTATATTTTTTATTTAAATTTAATTACCTACTACCAAATTCACTTTCATCAAATGGGTTACGAAATCATCATTCGGGTGTGTGGTGGACTACCACCTTATGAACTCATGTCATGGGTTTTTCAATTACCTACTCTCACATTTGAGAATAATGATTTCTTTATTGTCTATATATATATATGGTACTTATGATATTATTTTCCTTATTTAATCATTATATCACACATACATTCATGATTTCTATTTTATGTGAATATGATAACGTTGCTCATGTGTACATCAGATTATCTCCTCATGAATTAATGTGATTCATTGACACATCACATAAAATATCAAAAGGATTATTTTAATGAAAATAAGTGATATATATTAAATAATAATTATTTTTAATTTATAATATACCATTTATATTTAATTATTTTAATACTTCATGAAAATGAAAACTTCATTCATGAATACATATGGACTATTGTATCCATCAACAAAATTTTTCATTTTCTATCACTATATTTTAAAAATTACAATAAATTAATATATATATATATATATAATAAATATATATGATATTTATATCAGCGTTACCATTCTTGGTATTTTGGAACCATGATCAATGTAATAGTAATATATATAAATATATATATATATATATATATAATAAATATATGTGATATTTATATCAGAATTACCATTCTAGGTATTATAGAACCATGATCAATGTAATAGTATGAAAAATATAAAATCAAGACATATATAAAAAAACAAAGCAGTTATTGCTCAAAACATGACATCAATATGAATTTTTTACACACGGGTAATAAAAGAAAATATATAAGTCATATATGGAATCTTATATATATTTTTATGGTTCTATAACATATTTATAATAAATTTAGATTTTTTATAATGTTGTTTTGAAAGTTTTTTAAGGAGGGTGGGACTTACGGTAAGGGTTTATCCATATCACATTTTTTCTGTGTGATTTATGCAACATTGAACACATGTTTTTTCTATGTGGTGTATATACTACGAATTTATGAATTTTATGTTTCGTATAAGTAAAACCATTGGAAAATAAAGATTCATTTTATGATCTCTATTTCGTGGGGCATACATTTTAAAAGTTACCAAAATCCGTAAAGGAGTTTTTTCCTTAATTATCATTCTTTCATATTAATGTTATTTTATTCTCATATATTCTTTAATGAGGTGTATATACATCTCCATTGATGTCATTATTTTATTTATAATCCTGAAATTTTAATTTTAATTTAATGTCATTATTTCATGGGGCTATGATTCAATTTTATCAACATGGAAATGATTTTTTTTTACTATCTCCCTGTTTATCAGGATTGCTTATGATTATTCATTAGATTGTAAAATATTATTATTCAGATCTCAAGAAATAGATCATTTTTTTTAAACTATGTTTATTTCACAAGAATACATGTTTTCCATTCATTTTAATCTCTCTTTGTACTCAATAGTTTAAAAACATATTTTCATTAAGAAAAATCATCTTTTTCCTTGAAACCTTGTTTTTTCCAAAACTGCATTTTCTAAAAATTTATTCCATTCCTTTAATAATTTTTCAAATGATTTTTTTGAATTAATTTCTACCATCATTTTATTTTTTATAAAGAAATTGAATTTAATCTTTATGTAGTTTTCTTAATAATGAGTGTTTCAATTTTACCAAAAATGGGAAAATAATCATTGTTTTTAACATGCACGATGTGAATAGTATTTAAAACTTTCAATACATCTGAATTATTTCATTTTTACTATATTTTTTAAGTTACTTCCAATGAATTTTTCTCACCTGATAATTGGAAATTTTTTATATTTTAAATAAATGATAACAAATTGAAATAGTTTTTAATGTTTTTTTTGTTATAAGATGTTTTTTTCCAAGAGGAAAGGTTATTTTACTGACGAAATGTTTTAAATTATTTTTAATATCACTTTATATGATTTCAATTTTATTTTTAAATACTATTATTTTAAAATGTTTTTAGTTTTAAATGTGATTTTTGAAGAAAACTTATCTTCCACAAGAAATGTTCCATGTAAATTATATTTAAAACTCATTTATTCTCTAAGATCACATCTATTGATGAAAAAATATATTAAATAATGATATGATCCAAATGTACCACTTTTATTATTTATCTGTATGGTTTATGATAATAAGAGTTTGATGAATCCATTTTCTCTTCCACTGGTTATACCATGATAGAATTATTTAGAAACCTGCACATTTTTTCATGTGCTATCCTCTGATGAAAAGATGAAATGATCTTGAAAAAATTATTTTTTTTAAACTTATGATATAATGAGATGTTTATGAAACCAATTTCATTTTATGGATTATGATATTGTGAATTTTTTATTATCTTTTATCACACATACATATGATTCTCATTATGTGATGGGAGGGATCTATATCTCCCTCTACTGCATTGGGTAATAATAAATGATCTATGATATCAGAGTGTAAATAGGTTGTTATCCCATGACCAATAATGAGGGTGCACTTTTGGTAATCAAAATCCCAAAAAAAATTACATAGGTGGACATCCCAATCCTGATGTAGGTACACGGGTGGTTAGCCCAATCTTAACATGTTATGAAGGTCATTGTGGTTATCCTTGAAATTTTATTTCATATGATTATGTTAATTCCACACGTCTATGTCTTATTCTAATGTTATAATCTCAGGGATCATGTTATTCTATTCTTTTATCATTCATATCTTACGAACATCCAATCATTATACTATAACTTATGTTTCTATCTATGAATGGTTGGGTATGAACATTATAATTTATGTTCATTATAATTTTTCTTTATTCTAATATTATGATTTCATATGATATAGATTTATATTTTTAATGTTAACCCTTACCGATCATTTGAGGTCACCCTTTCTTATGTTACATTTTTCCAGGTTTTTCATAATGTTTTTATTTTTGTTATTCAAATCAAGATTACTCAATGGGAAGATCTTTATGAGAAAAAATTAATACATTTCACTAGATTATTATATTTTTATTCCAATATTTGAATGGAACTAAAATATTATGGTCATTATTCGTGTCTTTTTGTAATGAAATGAACATTCATATAAAAATATTTAATAATTATGCATGAGAATAATAGGTCTCTATAATTTTTATCAAAGTAACAGTTTCATTAACATCTAGAAACTGGGATGAGAATATATTATTGCGGTAACTAGGAATATTTCTAAGGATTTTCTTAGGGATATCGCTATATATAATTATAATGATAAGATAAATTATTGGAAAACATATTTGAATTTTGGTTAAGGATAAAAGATGTTATTTCCATGTAATTACTTCCATGTCTTGATTCCAAAATTTGATGTGGATCTATCAGAGAGGTACCTCAGGGTAATGACTTTGATAAGGGGGAATTGAGCTAGACTCAGTCATCACTAAGTGCATTATAATGGGATATAATGAAAACAGTATTTGAAAAACCTGGCGGATAATATTTCTAAATTCAAAAACCCATTTTGAAGCATCATGATGAATTTAAATAGAGTATGAAAATGAATGGACTGATATAAATATAGTGTGTGGAATATTTAAAATAATGTTCGTGATTTTGGAATCCTATAATTTTTTTTATGATATTGTGTTTCTCTATTATGATTCGTGTTTCTCAAACTATGAATTTTTCTGTTTTAGTCAATGGTGGGAACTTGAAAGAACTGTGTTATCATTGAATGTTATGGGAACTTTTATGATGATATGTATAATAGGATGATAATTGGACTTAAAAATATTTTGATTTTTCTAATAATTTATCAAGTAACATGGTTAAAAATTTTCACCATAACCATGTCTTAGTCTAAAAAGAAAATAAGTGGATAGAGTTTGATAAGCTTTAAAGAAATGGAGACCACGTAGGAAAGAAGATTTGGTTTCTTATATGTTGTAAATTTTTGAATATTTATTAATGGGAATGTATTATAGGGAGAATGATATGTTTTGGGTGTTGAAAATAAGGTCACAAAGAGAGTATCTACAAAAGAAAAAAATTGAAAAAAATGATTAACATAAGGGATGATAAAAATATCCAATAAACTGTATCATTAATCATTTAATGATTCAAATATCATAGAAGAATCATCCATGGGTAACTCCAAATAATTTTCCAATGATTATAATAAACATTAACCAATGCATTTTAGAGCTATATTGGGCTCACATATTTGTATAGGTTGTATAATCCTCTCTCACTAATATAATTTATATTATTTTTAACCACTCATGAAATCTTTATTGTAATCTCACTCTCATCATCTATAATTGTCTATTACTATATCATGAATAAAACATTTAATATTTCACATTTTCACCACAAAACCCATGATTTTTTTGACATCCCATATGTATAACAATTTTAGATATTGAAATATATTCTCCCTTTGAAATATAATTTAAAAAATTTATACAAAAAAAATGGTAAAATGATATTTATATAGACAAAAATTGTAATATTATAAATTAATCCAAAAAATAAAATAATGGTTATGGTGAAGGTAAAATCCATTGACTCCATATATGTTAAAATACAATATTCATTATTTCCTTTTGTATTGAAATCCAAAATGTTCTGTATTAAATTTGAAAAAATATTAATTTTAAAAACCATTGAACAAATGTTAAAAGAAACATAAAATATCATTAATAATTAATTTATTTCCATATAAATATATTTATAAAAAAATTAATAGTGCGTACATGCCAAAAAATACTATTAAATTAAATCCTTAAAGCATTTAAAATGCGGTTTTAAGTTGACGTGTATCTTACCTTGACTCAAACTCATCATGTAAATTCATTATCTTAATGAAAAATAAAATTATTTAAATTATTTATTTTTTAAAGAAACTTTTTAAATATTATTAAGCCATTTATATTGTTTTTTAACTTGTTATATATAATTACATAATACATTATGTCCACATCAAATATATTAAGGGTATTTGGAAACTATATCCAAAATGACATTAATAAGTTTGCTATTTTTAAAGGGATAAATGTTACATAAAATATAAAAAATTATCAAATTATCATTGTTATCTATAGACATAAATTATATAATTTAATCCCCAAAAATTTCATTTTATGAAAAATGAACTATGTTATAATCTTAAAGTTGATAGGTCTTACGTACGAATATATAAAGCTTTCATTTTTCAATGACAATGATTGAAAGAAGGTATGTATAATTTTATATTTGTAGAATTATTATTATATGATAAATATCATATTATATCTTTAAAAAATTATATATATCATTCGTGGGATAAGTTAAAGAAAAATAATCAAATCACTTTGTGAAGGTGGTAGTCCACACGTACACATGGACGACGTTTTATTTTTTCAATGGATGGAAATGTGATAAATTATATGATATATTTTCTTTCAATAATGTTTACTATGTAAGTATTGTAAAACCTGAGACTTTTATGAGAAAGTATTTTCTTTTTATGTAATATAAATCATCAAAGGAATCTTTCACCACATACAACACTATCTTGGCTTGCTTTACACGCATTCACGACCTTCCTCAATAGCTTGTGTCGTACGCAATATCGAGTTTCACTAAACAACGATATGATATTAAAATATTACTAAAACTAGCCGTTATGAATAGTAATACCCACCTTTTGAAATGTTTTAGACTTTATTTTTTGAAATGGACTTCATTTTTGGATTCAGAATATCGAAATTAGCCTAGGGTGAAATTTTGGTATTTTTCTGCAAACTTTCTATTTTTGATGAATAGTGAAAACACTGGGTTACTATTTAAAAACCGACTTTTTATTTAAATAATTATTTATTTTATTTAAATTTATTTTAGGTAAAAATTGATACATAATACCTATATAAGTTTAATGAAATTCATTGGAGTCATTTTATAATAATTTTTGATATATAAAAATTTTATTGAACTTTTCACCGTCTTTTACCCACCTCCTAGGAGAATTTTCAAATTTATATAAAACTTAATTTTACTTCTTCTGTGAGTGGAATTTCGAAAATTTGAGAGACACGGTTAATATCAATTACTAAAATGTGGTTCAATGAGATGAAAATAATTTTTGGTGAATAGTACTGTTTTACTTTTTTTTACCACGACTAAAAGTAAATAGTGTAATTAAGGGTAAAAATGTTATTATTATTACCCTAAAAAATATCTTAATTCTATTGGATAAGTGTAATTCGACCAAAAACAACCTTAGGAATAAAATATGACCATTTAGTCCCAATTGGAATAGATTAGGACTTTTATTATTAATTTATTTAAAGAAGGGTTAAAATAGTTAAAATCAATGTTTAATAACTAAATAATTTTTAATATAGGTTATACATAAGATAAATTCGACTATAAATATTCATTAAAAATATAAAAATATTTCCTACATAAGGGTCTTTATTTGTAATTTTTAGACAATAAATAATTTAATTTATTTATGACACAATGATGATGCAGTAATTATCTTATTAATGCAATATTGACATAATTGATGTTATAAATACCCAAATAAATGTAATTTGAGACTTTTTATGAATTACAATAATTTTCTATGTTAATATGACATGTTAGTATTGATTTAATTAACTTTTTTCGAACTAATCCTTCTGTTATGATTTTCACAAAAAAAAACAATTACCAAATAGTGTCAAAATTGACATAAAATAGTTTTTAAAACAAATATTATATTATTAATTGTTATTTTATTCCTAAAAATCTAAGGTTAGGCCAAATGACTTATATAATATTATATATATTAATAATAAACCACTTGGGGTTCTTTTGGCTTGTTATAGTAAGTTTATTATCCTTATAGTGTCAGAAAACAAGAAGACATGGTAAAAGTTAAATTATCTAACTTAAAGATAAATCTAAATGATAATGTTAAAATAGAACACTAAACTTGTATAAATTCTATTGGATGATATGATTTAGACCCATACCCACCTTATCTTATAAATAAATCAATTTTGAGCAATTAAAAACCGAATATGACTATATAAAAAAATAATATTTTTAGTTTTTCTTAAGGTGCCTCTCTCCTCCCTTATAAAAGGGCACCTCCTCCCTCTCTTCCTCACTCCACTTTGAGCCTTCAAGATCGGCCAACCCCTGAAAAATTCTCTTCTCCACTTCCCTAGAAACATCCTAGAGGTTCTGGTATTCTTCAAAGACCAATTTTAGTGCACTAAGAGGAGGTTTCAAAGAGGCTCTTCAAAAAAGAGGTAATGTCATTTTCTGATTCTTTCAACTTTATTTCTTATTCCACTTCTTCTTCTTTAGTTGTTTCATTATGAAGTAATAACATCAGTATAATTAATATAATGATATGTTATTATAAGTATGAAACAATCCTATTTCACCATCTATCCATCCTACGGAAAACGAAATCACCGCGCGTGCGTACGTAGGGAATATCGTCTCCACGCCGTGGTGTAATCTATTTTCCACCACCACCTTACTTGGAGGGGTATAATGGTGTAAATAATAACTATATATGATTATTTTAAGTTTATATTGATTCTTAAATAGTATAAATACACTCCAATACAATTCCACAATCATGGGAACGATATCATCGCTCGTGCATACGTACGGAATACCGTCTCCACGATGTGATGCGACTCATTCTACATGATTTTCAATGCATAATGATTACATAAATGAATTGAGTGAATAAATATGATATATATTACACTAATACCATTCTGGAAATGTGGTATCTATAACCTAAAAATAACAATAAGAATTTATTCAACAAACCAAGCATAAGAACAAAAGGTAATAAGCACTCGAATAACAAGTAGTAATGAAATATTACTAATAAGAAACTAAGAATATGACCATATATGATATCATAACAATGCGTACGATTATAGAATAAGTAAATGACATTATTTAAATCATTATACAGGAGGTTCCGACACTTATGAAGCAAATCAGACCTAAGGTAAGGGAAAATCTCGCAAATCTCATTTTTATCCGAGATTGTTTATACATCAGAATTTACTGGGGAATATTTATCATCCACATCCATGTTTCCTCAATATGTAATATTTATATCCTTCTACAATTGTTTATATCCAATTTTACCCTTCAGTGAGTTTTAGTAAAAGATATGAAAGGAATCTTTTGTCATTTTTCGTACGAGGTACTTTTTGACTTTTCCGACAAAAGTACGAGAAGAATGTTTTTTTAACTTATACGGCATGAATGGATTTTTAGAACATTATTTCCATGAAGATTCATTTACAAGTTTTCAAGTTTATTTTTAATCAACTTATTTTATTTCCAAATTATATGACATGTTAATAAAGGAAAATGTTCATTTGAAGTAGAAAGGGTATTTTCCTCAATAATGGAATTCAAGTGTTTTATCAAAATTATTTTCCATCTAAGATAATATAAGGTTCTATTTCTATCCCTATTATTACATTGATTTGATTATGTTGTGGTGGAATTATTTTTATGAATTGTTTTATAATGTCACGATGTTTAAGAATCCCATTTTTATTACATGGGTTATGCAATGATGTATGATTTATGATTTTTGTGGCACACATAAGAATGGTTTCATTATGAGATGGGTGGGACCTATATCTCCCCCTAATTCATTGGGTAAAGATTTATATCTCATGAGATAGATATGGCTGGAATGACAGGTTAAACCAGTTTAGTGAAACATGACTGAAACGAGGAGTGAACTCGGTTCAGAAATGGACTTTTTCTGCTAAGATAGTCTTGGAAATGAGTCTTGACTATTAAGAAATAATTCTATATGATTATGTGTGTATTCCATAAAGATTCATGTTTTATGCTGTGATTACTGGGATTACACTTCACTATTATGATTTATCCCATGTTATGAAATTATAATCTCTTTTGCAGGTTAAGATTTCGAAAATGTTATGTTCCTATGAATATAATGTGATTGATATTTCTTTTGTTTACCCTTAATGAGAATTTGAGCTCACCCTTTTGTATGTTTTCTTTCCCCAGGTCAGGAAGAAGGTTATTAAGTAGGATATTCCAAAAAGGGACTCTAGATATGATGAAATAAATGGAAGACAACGTAGATGATTTATGAACCAGTTGTTTATGTTTCCCAGTTTCTAAAGACACTATACCTACATGGTCCTTTCATGGTTTTGTTATATGTTTTAATAAGTGTACTTAAATTTTTATGTATTAGAAATGTATGTAAAGTATGGGTCGTTATAATTGGTATCATAAGAAAGGTATAGTCAACCGTTGGAAACTAGGATGTGAAAGCCTTAGCAAAAACATAAGGATATGTCTAAGAATAGAACACAATCTTAGTGTTTTAGAAATGGCCATGAAAAACCTATTATAAGACCTTATGTGTGAAATTTTATTCTTGATTATGTGTTTTTCCTATTATAATTAGTGTTTCTCACACTATTCTTCTTGGTTTTAGTCAATGGCTGGAACCCGAAGGAACCGTGTTAATGCAGAATGTGACGGGCAATGCAATGATTTTCCCCCTGAGCAACCAAACATTATGGGAGCTGGAATGAAAAATCTTGTAGCCATGATCACACAACTTTCTCATGCTATGAATCATGTAGGACTTCCAAACGAGAAAAGGAAGGAGAAACATTCTGTTGAATCCTTCATGAGGCAGCGTCCACCTTCATTCAGCGGGTCTTCTGATCCATTAGTGGCTGAACAATGGATCTGTACCACTGAAAAGTTATTTTCAGTTCTTCAATGTTCTGAACATGATAAAGTCATATTAGCAGTGTATCGTTTGGAAAGTGATGTTGATCAATGGTGGAATCTTACTAAGAATACGATGCAAAGGGATGAAATTGAGTCCATGGAATGGGACGAGTTCAAGAACTTATTTTTCAATAATTACTTCCCTCGTATTCTCTGAACAATGATGGAGAAGGAGTTTCTTGAACTAAAGCAAAAGGATGATGATTCTGTTGGTACCTATGAAGCAAATTTTACAATACTTGCAAGGTATGCTTCTGGTATTATTATCCAGCCTGAGAGTAAGATCGATCGATTCTTTAGTGGCTTAAAACCAAGTCTTCGAAGGGCGTTAGCCATAAGGGACTTCAATAGCTACGAGGAAATTTTTCGATGTGCTCTCAAGCATGAGATGGAGATTGGTGTAACCCATCAGTCACATGGGTTTGATAAGAAGAGGAAAATGGAATTCAAAAAAAATCTAAAGACCACACTGAAAAGAAGATGAGTTTTCCCTTATGCTCAAAGTGTGGACAGAAACATGAAGGAAATTGTCTTAAGGGGACAAGAAAAAGTTATAAGTGTGGAAAAGAAGGTCATCGGGCAATTGAATGTCGAAATAATGGGAAGAAGATGTCTAATGATGCAAACAAAGGAAGGGATACACAGAATGAACCTACTTCACTTCAATGTTTCAAGTGCAAGGAAATGGGGCATTATTCCAATCAATGCCCTAATCCAAGGGTTGATGATGATGATCGACATCAAAAAACTCTTAAGGCCAAAGACAAAGGAAAGTCACATGCAATTTCTATCAACGATGTGGAGTATGATAACGAAGTGGTGAAAGGTACACCTACCATCCACTCTAAAGTAGAAAATGTCTTATTTGATTCTGGATCCACCCACTCATTTATTTTTGAAGAATTTTCTAAGGGTATCACTGTATTACCTCAACAATTAGATTTTGAGTTAGCTGTGACAACCCCTAATGGCACAACAGTCGCATCAAAAGTTTATAATTTTTCTCCGATCGAAGTTTGTGGGAAAGTTCTTCCTGTAAATCTTGTGATCCTTCCTATAGTGGAATTTGATGTGATTTGTGGCATGGATTGGATTTATTTATATGGATCTCATATCAATTTCCAAAGGTGGGAAGTCACATTTTATATTCCAGATCAATCTATGATTGTCTATCGATGCAAGGATGAACATAACCTTACAGTGGAAATTTCTTCCATCTTATGGGTTTTGATTCCACTAAATGAAGGTTATTTATCTCAAATGGTTGGTGAGATACTCACAATTAAAAATATTCCCATTGTACAGGAATTTGATGATGTCTTTTCAGAGGAATTTCCAGGTCTTCCACCAAATCGTGAAGTTGAGTTTTCAATAGAACTCATACCGGGTTCTTTGCTTATTTCAAAGACACCTAATAGAATGGCCCCAATTGAGTTGTAGGAATTGAAGAAGAAACTCCAAGAGAATCATGATAAGGGATTTGTACACCCTAGTGCGTCACCTTGGGGAGCACCAGTTCTATTTGTTAAGAAGAAAGATGGATCAATGAGTCTCTGCATTGATTATTGAGAACTTAACAAGATCACTATCAAGAACAAATATCCTCTACCATGCATTGATGACTTATTTGACCAACTACGCGGAGCTCAATAATTTTCCAAGATTGATATTTGTTCAGGGTATCATCAATTAAGGGTCGAAATGGAGGATATACCAAAGATGGCTTTCCATACAAGGTATGGACACAATGAATTTATATTGATGCCATTTGGTCTTACTAATTCCCCTGCTATCTTAATGGATCTGATGAATAGAGTCTTTAGAGACTATCTTGAACAGTTTGTGGTAGTCTTTGTAGACGATATTCTTGTATATTCAAAGCGCAAGAAAGAACATGAAGATCATTTGAGAATTATATTGAAGAACCTGAGAAAGGAGAAGATTTATGCCAAATTTACCAAGTGTGAATTTTGGCTTCAAAAAATTGCATTTTTGGGTAACATAATTTCAAAAGGGTGGATATCTGTGGATCCAACAAAAAAAGAGATTATCAAAAGATGGTTGAGACAAACAACAGTAACTGAGATATGAATTTTTCTTGGTTTGGCTGGATATTATCGAAGTTTTGTGAAAGATTTTTCACGGTTATCTAATCCACTCACCAGGTTGACTTGAAAAGGAGTTAAGTTCATGTGGACGGAGGAATGTGAAGAGAATTTCAAGGAGTTGAAAATAAGGTTATCCAGTGAACCTCTACTCACACTTCCTTGTAGGGGAGAAAGGTTTGTGATCTAAAGTGATGCATCCAAGATGGGGCTGGGGTGTGTTCTTATGCAAAATGATATGGTGATATCTTATGTCTCCCGACAGCTGAAAATCCATGAGAAAAATTACCCAACTCATGATATGGAGTTAGTTGTAGTAATCTTTGCATTAAATATTTTGGAGGCATTATCTTTATGGAGAAAGGTGTGATATTTATACTGATCATAAAAGTTTAAAGTATATTTTCACACAAAAGGAGCTGAATATGCGCCAAATAAGATGGTTGGAGATGATTAAGGATTGCGACTGCTCAATTCATTACCACCCTGGGAAAGAAACAAGGTGGCAGATGCATTATGTTGACAAGACCATGCTAGCTTATCCATGATGAGGATCACAAAAGATCCAATATTTATGGATTTACAAAGGATGGATCTTGGAATTATAATGGAAGGGAAAACATCATATCTTTCTCAATTGAATGTTCAACCATCTATACTTGTGAAGATTAAATAGGAGCAGAAAGAAGATGTAGAGTTTCAAAATATGGTGAGAAATATTCCTGAATTCAACCTTGATTGTGATGGGATATTAAAGATCAGGAATCAGGTTTGTGTTCCTCCCATCCCAGAATTAAAGAAGGATCTTCTAGATGAGGCTCATATTTCTTCATTCTTTATTCATCCTGGAAGCACGAAGATGTATAGGGACCTGAAAGAGTACGTCTGGTGGGATGGCATGAAAAGAGATGTTGCTGAATATGTCTCTCGATGCTTGGTTTGTCAGCAAGTGAAAGCTGAGAGACAGAAGTCTAAGGGGATGTTACAACCATTACCCATACCTGAATGGAAATGGGAAAACATCACTATGGACTTTGTCACCGGACTCCCTAAAACATCCAAAGGCAATAATGCTATCTGGGTCATAGTTGATTGTCTTACAAAGTCTGCACACTTCATTGCTATTAGAGAGTATTTCTCTCTGGATTAGCATGCCAAAATATATTTGAAGGAAGTGGTAAGATTTCATAGAGTACCACTTTCTATTATATCTGATCGGGATCCGAGATTTACCTCGAAGTTCTGGAGAAGTCTTCAGCATACTCTGGATATAGAGTTGAGTTTCAGTACTGCTTATCATCCTCAGACAGACGGTCAGTCTAAGAGAACAATTCAAACTCTAGATGATATGTTGAGATCTTGCTCTATGGATTTAAAAGGTTATTGGGATCAACACCTACCTTTGGTGAAATTTTCATATAATAATAGCTTTCACTCCAGTATTCAAATGGCTCCTTATGAAGCTCTCTATGGAAAGAAATGCAGGACTCCAACTTGCTGGGATGATGTTGGGGAAAGAAAGCTATTAGGACCTGATCTTGTTGATAAGATTACAGAAAAGGTCAGATCTATTCAACAACAAATAAGAGTAGCTCAGAGTCGACAAAAAAGTTATGTCGAAAACCGAAGAAAAGACCTAGATATTTAATTGGGTGATAAAGTGTTCTTACGAATATCTCCCTGGAAGAGGGTCATGAGATTTGGAAAGAAGGGAAAGTTGAGCCCTAGATATATCAGTCCTTCTGAAATTTTGGATCGTGTTGGGAAGGTAGCTTACTGACTGGAGATTCCATTGAATCTCTCCTAAGTTCATGATGTGTTCCATGTATCTCTCCTAAGAAAGTACATACCTGATCCTTCACATGTACTCCGCTCAGAAGTTGTACCGCTGGAGCAAGATCTTCCTTATGAAGAACAGCCAATAGAGATTCTGGATCGTAGCGAAAAATTCCTACGGAACAAGACCACTCTCTTGGTGAATGTTTTTTGGAGGAACCACCAATTTGAAGAAGCTACATGGGAGCTTGAGGATATGATGAGGGAGAGGTATCTTCATCTGTTTGTTACAAAGTGACGAATTTCGAGGGTGAAATTCATTCTAAGTGGGGTAGAATGTAACACCCGAAACTTTTATGAGAAATATTTTGTTTTTTTGTTATATAAATCATCAAAGGAATCATTCACTACACACAACACTAGCTTGGATTTCTTTACACGCAATCACGACCTTCCTCAATAGCTTGCGTCGTACGCAATACTGAGTTTCACTAAACAATGATATGCTATTAAAATATTACTAAAACAAGTCGTTATGAATAGTAATACCCACTTTTTGAAATTTTGGAAATTTTATTTTTCAAAATGGACTTCATTTTAGGATTCTGAATATCGAAATTATCCTAGGGTGAAATTTTTGTATTTTTCTGAAAGCTTTCAATTTTTGATGAATAGTGAAAACACTGGGTTACTATTTAAAAACCGACTTTTTATTTAAATAATTAATTATTTTATTTAAACTTATTTTAGGTAAAAATTGATACATAATACCTATATAAGTTTAATTAAATTCATTGGAGTCATTTTATAATAATATTAGATATATAAAAATTTTATTGAACTTTTCACCGTCTTTTACCAACCTCCTAGGAGAATTTGCAAATTTACTTAAAACTTAATTTTACCGCTTCTGTGAGTGGAATTTAAAAAATCTGAGAGACACGGTTAATATCAAGGACTAAAATTTGGTTCAATGAGATGAAAATTATTTTCGATGAATAGTAACTTTTTACTTTTTTTTACCATGGTTAAAAGTAAATAGGGTAATTAAGGGTAAAAATGTTATTATTATTTCCCTAAAACATGTCCTAATTCTATTGGATAAGTGTAATTCGACCAAAAACAACCTTAGGAATAAAATATGACCATTTAGGCCCACTTGTATTAGATTAGGACTTTTATTATTAATTTATTTATAGAAGGGTTAAAATAGTTAAAATCAAAGTTTAATAAATAAATCATTTTTAATATAGGGTATACAGAAGATAAATTCGACTATAAATATTCATTACAAATCTAAAACGATTTCCTACATAATGGTATTTTTTTTAATTTTTAGACAATAAAAAATTTAATTTATTTATGAAACAATGATGATGCAGTAATTATCTTATTAATGAAATATTGACCTGATTGATGTTATAAATACCCAAATAAATGTAATTTGAGACTTTTTATGAATTAAAATAAGTTTTTTATGTTAATATGACATGTTATTATTGATTTAATTAACTTTTTTAGAACTAATAGTTCTGTTATGAGTTTCACAAAAATCAATTACCAAATAGTGTCAAAATTGTCATAAAATAGTTTTTAAAACAAATATTATATTATTAATTGTTATTTTACTCCTAAAAATCTAATGGTCTACCAAATGACTTATATAAGGTTATATATATTAATAATAAACAACTTGGGGTTCTTTTGTCTTGTTATAGTAAGTTTATTAACCTTATAGTGTAAGAAAACAAGAAGACACGAAAAAAGTTCAATTATTTAACTTAAAGTTAAATCTAAATGATAAGGTTAAATGAGAACCTTAAACTTGTCTAAATTCTATTGGATGAGATAATTTCGACCCATACCCACCTTATCTTCGAAATAAATCAATTTGGAGCTATTAAAAAATGAATACGACTTTATAATAAAATAATATTTTTAGTTTTTCTTAAGGTGCCCCTCTCCTCCCTTATAAAAGGGCACCTCCTCCCTCTCTTCCTCACACAACTTTGAGTCTTCATCCTTGTCCAAAACCTGAAAAATAATTTTCTCCACTTCCCTAGAAACATTCTAGAGGTCCTGGTCTTCTTCAAACACCAATTTTAGTGCCCTAAGTGGAGGTTTAAATGAGTCTCTTCAAAGAAGAGGTAATGTCCATTACCGATTCTTTCAACTTTATTTCTTCTTCCACGTCTTCTTCTTTAGTTTTTTCATTATGAAGTAATAACATAAGTATCATTAATATATTGATATATTATTATATGTATGAAACAACCCTATTTCACCATCTATCCATCCTACGGAAAACGAAATCATCGCGTGTGCGTACGTACGGAATATCGTCTCCACGCTGTGGTGTAATCTATTTTCCACCACCACCTTACTTGGATGGGTATAATGATGTAAATAATAACTATACATGATTATTTTAAGGTTATATTGATTCTTAAATAGTATACATACACTCCAATACAATTCCAAAATCATGGGAATGATATCATCGCTCGTGCGTATGTACGGAATACCGTCTCCACGATGTGATGTGACTCGTTCTACATGATTTTCATTGCATAATGATTACATAAATGAATTGAGAGAATAAATATGATATATATTACACTAATACCATTCTGGAAATGAGGTATCTATAACCTAAAAACAATAATAAGAATTTATTCGACAAAACACGCATAAGAACAAAAAGTAATAAACACCCGAATAACAAGTAGCAATGAAATATTACTAATAAGAAGCTAAGAATATGACCATATATGATATCATAACAATGAGTATGATTCTGAAATAAGTCAATGACATATTATTAAATCATTATACAGGAGGTTCAGACACTTACGAAGAAAATCGGACCTAAGGTAAGGGAAAATCTCGCAAATCTCATTTTTATCCGAGATTGTTTATACTTTAGAATTTACTGGGGAATATTTATCATCCACATCCATGTTTCCTCAATATTTAATATTTATATCCTTATACAATTGTTTATATCCAATTTACCCTTCGGTTAGTTTTTAGTAAAAGATATGAAAGGAATCTTTTGTCGTTTTTCATACGAGGTACTTTTTGACTTTTCCAACAAAAGTACGAGAAGAATGTTTTTTTAACTTATACGGAATGAATGGATTTTTAGAACATTATTTAAATGAATCTTCCTTTACAAGTTTTCAATTTTATTTTTAATCAACTTCTTTTATTTCAAAATTATATGACATGTTAAGAAAGGAAAATGTTTTTTTGAAGTAGAAAGGATATTTTCCTCAAGAATGGAATTGAAGTGTTTTATCAAAATTATATTCCATATATGATAATATAGGGTTCTATTTCTATCCCTATTATTAAATTTATTTTATTATGTTGTGATGGAATTATTTTTATGAATTCCTTTATCTTATATGAATTATTTTATGATGTCACGATGTTTAAGAATCCCATTTTTATTACATGGGTTATGCAATGATGTATGATTTATGAATTTTGTGGCACACATAAGAATGGTTTCATTCTGAGATGGGTGGGACCTATATATCCCTCTAATGCATTGGGTAAATATTTATATCTGATGTGATAGACATGGCTGGAACAGCAGGTTAAACCGGTTCAGTGAAACAGGACTGAAACGAGGAGTGAACTCGGTTCAGAGATGGACTTTATCCGCTAAGATAGTCTTGGCAATGTGTCTTGAATACTAAGAAATGATTCTCTAGGATTATGTGTTTATGCAACAAAGTTTCATGTTTTACTTTATGATTATTGGGATTACATTTCACTACTATGATTTATCCCATGTTAGGAAATTATAATCTCTTTTTCAGGTTAAGATTTCCAAAATGTCATCTTCTTATGAATATGATGTGATTGATATTTCTTTTGTTTACCCTTACTGAGCATTTGAGCTCACCCTTTTGTATGTTTTATTTCCCCAGGTAAGGAAGAAGTTTATTAAGTACGATATGCCAAAAAGGGACTCTAGATATGATGAAATAAATGGGAGACAACGTAGATGATTTATGAACTAGTTGTTTATGTTTCCCAGTTTCTAAAGACACTATACCTAGATGGTCCTTTCATGGTTTTGTTATATGTTGTAATAAGTGTACTTCAATTTTGAAGTATTAGAAATGTATATAAAGTATGGGTCGTTATATGTATTATCATATATATTAACTAAATCTATAAAAATAAATATACTTTCGAATCAGTGATTGAAAATGAAACACATCGTTATATAGAGGCGTTAATCCACAGATATGCATAAGTGATGTATCCATTTTCACATAAGATGGAAATTGTGATGAAAAAGGGTTATATAATAATATTAATAATATATAATTATATTTATGATACTAATGTTATTATTTCATCATGTTTAAAAAATTGATGTAGGTGGATGAAGAAAAAACATGAAATATGTTAGTTATAACTTAATCATTCTCCTCAGACAAATTTTTTTTCTTACCCCATAGACCTCGTAGGTTTGGTATTTTGGAGATGTAAATAAATCAAGAATGTGGGGAGTGGAGTTAGGTAGATACTTGTAAATGTTAGAGATGAACTAGAGTGCTCAAAGGGTGTGATGAAGAGAGGATATGAGGTTCCCTTTTATAAGTGTTGGTGAATTCATGGAATTAAGTAAGTATTAAAATTATATAAATTAATTTCCATTCTCATATGGAAATAAGTTCATATAATTCGAATTAATTATGATAATGGGTCTAAATAGATTCAAAAAAAAATTATTTTCTATAAGGTTTTTCTGTTTTCATACTCAAATCTCTTTGTTTTCACCTCCATCAATCCTTTTGACAATTACAATGAAATCTAGGTTATTTAATCATTATGGGTAAAGAAAATTATTATTAAAGGAAAAATGAATCCTAAATTGACGATATATTATTATAAAATCTATATCTCATTTTCATAACTAAACATAATTTTTTTTGTAATTTTAAATCATTTAACAAAATATTTTTAATTATAAAATATCATTAATGCCATTATTAGAAGTATTCAATTAATTTGACTCTAATGACATCAAGTTAGTAATTTAATTGGAATATAAGAATTTATTAGATACTTAATATATTATATTCAACTATAAAATTGATGGGAAACTCTAAATAATTAAAAAAATTATTTTTTTAGTTTTTCAAATTACATACCAAATTTTTATACTACATTCCAAACACTATGTTGGTGTTTTATGATCATTTAAGGTGATTATATAATCACAAAAAGTTAAAAATAAATTAATATAATAAAAAATTTAAATTGTATTTCATATGAACATTTATCACAAAAATTATCCTTATTTTATCCTTATGTAAAAATATTTGAGATATTAAAGTCAATTGAGTAACAATTTAGCGTTTTGATTGTTAAAAATAATATAAATGTTACCATCATGTAAAAAAGGAATAAAAATGAAATATAATATAATTTTGGATTCATGTGGATGAATTTATCTAGTAAATTGCAATAAAGAAATGTTTTGGGTTTATTTTGAGAACTTATCTATTTGTTTGAACTGAATATTACCTATTTTACCCTAACTAAGGTGAAAAATATTTAATATTATTCTTATTCAAAATAAAAAAAATATAAAAGGTAGATTTCCAAATAAAAATATGTACATACTAGTTTCAAATAGGTTATCCATTTTTAAATATTCAAAAATTATAATTGGAAAATTTTCATTTAATAATTAAATGAAAAACATAACAAAAAGAAAATTTTTAGGAAAACAAATTTGTTCTTAGTCTAAAAAAGAAAATATACCAAAATAACGTATATTTATTATTAATATGTATTTAAACATATTATCTCAAATTTAAGGACAATTATTTTACTTTAAAATAAAATAATATGGATTTTTAATTACTTACTTAAATGAAAATAATAAGTAGTTTTAAAAAAATTGTTTTTCAATATTCTTTGAACAATCATACATTTCATAAAAATGAAAAAAGTTCACCTTAAGGTAACATTAAAGTGATGACTTCAAAAATAATGGTTATTTATAAAATTAATACACTACAATTTAAATATTTAACATTTAAATAAACTATATAATTTAACAAAAACGTGTTCATAAGAATATGAATATTTAATTTTTGATTTAAAATTAAATTAATATCTTTATAGTAATTATATATCATTTAATTAATGAATACTAATTAGTTATTAAATTTATTTTCTATTAAAATTTCCTCGGTTGTTACAAAATAAAATAATACCTATTATTTCCACAAATGACTTTGATGAAAAGTGAATATTTAGAAACAATTAACTCATAATAAAAAAATAGTTTCATTATATGTATATGTTTCACAAAAAAATAATGATTTCAGGATTATTAACAAATAAATATACAACTAAAAATAATTAATATAAAAATAATTTCAAAAATGGTAAAAATTATTAACATTTATAGATTTTAATATACTAAATATAGAATTGTGTATTTATATGTGTAAGATTCAACAAAAGAACATTGTTAGATATCATCAATAAAAATATATTTAAAAAAAATTAATGATTATAAAATATAATAAGAAAATCAATGAAATGATAAATATTTATATATTAAAATATCAAATTAAAAAAAAGTAGATTTTTTACAAGATTATGTTTCATAAAAATAATCTAAAGTATACATTTACCAAATTGATTATGTGTATAACATTGTGTTTTCCCATATTGATTCAACCTGATCATTTTATATATCATGGACTATGTCTACATTTTAGTCATTATTATTATCAAGTTATCATGTAATTGAGGAAGAAAACACACATAATTAAACATTCTAATATTTTATGAAAATTTTTTCAAATAAATTTAATTTATTCAATAGATTTCATTACATGAAACAACAATTTTAGATTAATCGAATATTGTAATTAAAATATTATGTTTTTGTAATCGTCTTGCTATGGGATTGGTGGGTGTGAATATCAATAACTATATTATAAAAAATATGTAGTCTACACATTTATAAAATGAATTCAATAGTTATAAAATTATTATAATTAAAAAAATATTTGAAAATAAAAGTGATATTTTTTCATAAATAGTATTTTCATGTGAATTGTGATTTTTTTATAAATTAAGTTAATCACTATTGAAGAATTATTTTAATGAAATTGATATATTATTAAATTGATCAAAATTTATAAACATTAAAATAATATATTTCTAATCATATGATATGAATAAAGACAATTTTATGCTTCAAATTTATTTTTTCTAAATGCTGTTATTTTGGATTTTGTGCACATATATTATTTTTTGTCAATATGGATACTAAGTGTTGTAAACATTATCACCACGTTAATGGATATATAGTTTTTATCTAGATTAAAAATAAGTGATAATTCCATAATTATTTGTCACTATTTTGATTATATGAATTTAATTATACCCTAAACACCTTATATTTAGAATTTAATTATTTATTGGATACTTTTCCATTAAATGATTTATATATAATTTAAACCGATGAAAGTTGAAAATTTTAATCTCTTTGTTTTTAATATCTTTTATGTGCCCATATAGGGAAAAAATAAGTTATTAATGAATCTTTGAATCTATTTTGAGCATGATGAAAATAATTTCATGATAGAGTTTTTTATTCTAATATAATTATATGATGACAAAAATTACTTATGAAAAATTCATTTCATCCTAATCCATTTAATAAAACAATTATTTTAAAAATATTAAATACAAAATAATTTAATCAAGTTAATGGGTTCCACTAATATGGTGGTGTACTAGGGTGGTGTAAAAGAATTTAGAATTTTTTTGGTGTCGTTTGAAACCATATCATTTTGAAATAATAGGGTGGTGTAAAAGAATTATATTTTAGTTCCCCATTTGTGGTGATGTGTTTAAAGTTAAATTAAAAGAATAGTGCCTAAATTGGAAATAATGATACATTGCCAATATGTTATATTTTTATATCATTTATAAATTATAATAAAAAATAAAATAAAGAAAAATGGATATGGTATAATCTAAACTGACATTAATTGGCTATATATGATCTAATTTCATCCTTAAAGTAAAAATTAGAACCATTTAATATTGTAAAAGTTGTTGTCATACTTAAAATTAAGATTGGTTAACTATAGATTAATCAAAATTATATGGTTTCAAAAGACACCCAAAACAGTCTAAATTCCATTTAATTTTGGTATTACATCCATATATTAACTTATATATTAATAAAAGTACATTTGGAGACATAAGTCTTGGTGATGAATTTATTATTTTTTTATCTTTTGAGAAATTCCGAAAGTGACCCTCAACTCATTTATAAAAAGGGAACCTCCTCCATCAAATATTTATATAAATTTTACAAATCTATATCAACCAAAATATATAAATTTATCTACCAAAATAACATATCAACATTTTATAGGTTCTATTCTTCCCAATAGACCAATCTGATGACCCTTTATATGGGGTGTAAAGGGGTAGTTTCATAAAATAGGTAATTGACTTACCCATCCACTTTATTTTCTACGAATATTTTACTCATATAAATCAAGGATATTTATAATAAAATAAAAAATAAAACATCCTCAATATTCTGAAATGTTGTTATATTTATTATAACTCCATTATACACCCTCTTTACCATTAAATGAGAAGTGAATGTATCGCTCATGCGTACATACAACATACAATTATAACGTAGTGATAGAATTAATTTTTCATCACCATAATTTATTGAAACATATTATGGTAGAGTTATTATTAATAAATAATATTTATGAATCTATTATAAATACGTAATTATACAATCACATCTACTTATTTTCTATCAAATCCTTTGAGAAACTATAACATCATTCATGCATACATCCAGACTACCACCACCACTAAGCAATGTGATTCGTTCTTCACTTATATTTTATATAGATAGTAATGATTATGATTTAATGAATATATATGTTATTATTAATCTAATATGTAACTTTTAATAGTGAAATAATTTTTACCTTTTTTTCTTCGTATCATTTGAAAAATTAAAAATAATCATTAGTACTTATCATCTACCATCTTTATGAACGATATAATTAATTTTTCTATATCTTAAGTTTATTTATGACTAATATTATGTATATAATTAATATTTAATCAATTTTTATAATTATTTATATTATTTAGGTGATGTAACTATGATTAACGTACAATGACCAGAACTATAGAACAAAAATACTCATGATAAACGAAATAGTTAAAACCGAGATATAATAATTTTGAAAAAGATTTATTGATTATAGAGAGTATTGAAATTTTATAAATTTATCATATATGAAATTATAAGTATGATATTTTTTAATATATATTTATAATAATTATAAATCATTTATGTATAATGATAGGGTGCCCTCGAAGAAAGGTGATCCCAAGTTAAGTGATTTATGTTACAACATCATTGTTTTTCAAGATTGTTTTGGATTGAGTTTCCAAAGATGAAATATTAGAATACATATCAAAATAAACACAGTAATTTTATTATAATATATTAATTTAATTAAAATAAAAAAAAATCTTTATTTTTACTCACTTTATGTTCTCAAGAGACCAAATTTTTTTAAGGAAAATCATCTTCAATGATCTCTTGAATTGAAAAAAAAACATTTTATTTCATATTCATTTTTTCTATATTTTTTTAAAATAAGGATTTTACCAATATAATAATATTTATTAATGTCATTTTTACCCATTTTTTATGTTTTAAGGAATATTTTTTTCATTTTTCAAATAATTTTCATTGTAACTTTTCTGAAAAATGTATAGAACGAATTTTATTAACATATAAAACATGAAAAAAAATTTCTACCACCATGAATAATTTTTATATGAATATTGATTTACTTATTTATAAGGTTATTTTCAAAGATACTTATTTTCAATTTTAATTGTGTTGTTTTTTTTAAAATAAATTATTTAAAAATGAAGAGGATATTTTTTGCAATATTATTTTAATATTAATGTCATGGTACTTTTATTCATAAAATAAAAAATCCATGATTTAACTTTTTATTTAATGGGGATATCATCTAATAATACCGTCCTTATTTTTTACCTTGATGGTTTATTAATATTATGACATTATTTTTTCGAAACCCAATTCTTTTCTATCGGTTATGTTAGGATGAAATGACTATTAAACCTATTTGTTTTTATCGGTTCTGATATGAAGAATTTTGAGTGATCTTGTTGTACACATATAAATGATGTTCATTATATGATGGGTGGAAAATATATCTTCCTTCAATGCATTTGGTAAGTATGAATAACTCTTGAGGTAAATATGTTATGTGTAAACCAGATTTCATGATTGCTATTTTATGTGTGGACATAGATTTTATGTCTATAGCTATATGCATGGACCTAGATTCCATGTCCATAAATTTATGCATGTATCTTGATTTAATATTCTTAATATTACTCATGAACCTAGTTTCTATATCCATAATATTATTTTTTGTCCCAAAATTCATGTACATAAGATTTTGTGTTGACCTGGATTCTTTCTCATATGTTTGTGAGGCCATGATTTCCTGTTCTTTACTTAATAAGTGAACATATTTCTATTTATACATTTTCAAAAATTTATTATCTTATATGAATTTCCTAAAATAATTTCTTATGATAATTTCATGTTTTCATGGCTCAGTTTCTTTGATACAATTTTTATTCATGTCTTATGAATTTTAAAAATTTATACCATGAATTGTGATTATGATCTTTAATGTATAGGGTCTGGTTTCAAGTGCTAAGCTCATAATTTTTATATTTTTATAATCATGTTTTACAGAATTGAATATTTATATATCCCTTTAATAAACATATTGAGAATATGGGCTCTCATTTTCTTATGTTTCCATTCCCTAGGTTATAATTAAATGTTTTAGGAATGATAGGTCTATGAAGGGTGCTAGTAATGAAGAACATAATGAGATAATATTATGAAGCAATTTTTTGTATACATATGTTTATAAAAATACATGACCTATATTATTCAAGCATCAATAATTATTTTATGTAATTAATATTCATATTATAATACTTAATATATTTTTATGAAAACTATGGGTCATTTTAGTTTGTATCTGAGTCATGATTAGTTAAAAATTAGAAACAAGGATGAGAAAACATTATTACTAACCTATGAGATAAGTCCAAGTATAGAATAAAATTTTAATGTATTAGTAATGATCATGGATTAACTATGATAAATATAAGGTTTCTTATATTAAAAATTAGGTTTTTTTATTGAGACATACAATGAATGATCTTTCATTATATTGTTGTTTTCCTCTTTGATTATCATTAGTCAAATTTATCTTTTTTTTTGTTTTAGTAAATTATTCTAACATGAAGGATTATTGTGAATAGTGAATGTAATGCCTAATTAAATGGAAATATTATTGAGAATCATAATGGAATAAGTGTTGGGATAAAATATATTGTGATTATGTTCACTAAACTCTATCAAGGTGTTGATGGTAACAAGGGTTTTCTTGAACTTTGAAATTCACCAAAGAGGGAAGAATATGTAATTGAATATTTTATGTTAAAATATCCACTATCCTAATATGGGTCTTCTAATAAATATTTTTAGGATCAATGAATCAGTGTGATGGAAAATATATTTTTATTTTCTTTAGTGTTCATACCATGAAAAAGTTATCCTTATTGTTTATAATTATGAAGGCAAAGCAGATAAATTTTGGAATGTTATTAAAAATAAAATAAAGTAGGAGAAAATTACTCAATGTAATGGATTGAGTTTAAGGAAATATTTTTTATTGAATATTTCCCTTGTATTATATGTAAGAAAATATTGGAGGATTTTCACGAGCATAACATGAAGGATGATGAATCCATTAGTATCTATGAAGAAAATTTTACAAGATATGCATGGTATACTTCATGTTTAATCATCAATCCTAAAAAAATGGATCAATTCTTTACTGGTTTAAAACCAAGTCATAGAAAGGAACTATCCATAAGTAATTTGGAAGCTATGATAAAGTCATTTTATGTATTTTAAAAGTGTAAATGGATTCTGGAAACCCTCATTAATCTTATGGGAAGTAAAGGAAGAGGGCTCATCAAGGAATCTCCAGTAGTTTATCACATGGAGGGAATAAAAAGTTTCAACCTCATGCATTCCAAAAATATGGGTAGGATCACTTCCGTGAATTCATGAATGTAATAAGATAATGTTTCATGTGTGGGAATTATGTCCATCGAGAAAATGAATGTTTATGTGATTTGAAGAGTCATGTCAATGAAATAATTAGAGATATAACTCATTAGAATACACCAATCACATTCATGTTCTTTAAATGGTAGGATTTGTGGAATTATACTAATAAATTCCCTAATCCAATGGATAATTATTATAATAAGACTAAAAACCCTTCATTGTAAATGTGAAATGGGACAGACTATGTAAAAATAGTAGTTGAAGTGAGTCATGACAATTAGGGTATATTTATTTTCCACTCTAGAGTTGGAGATTTCATATTGATGTAAATATTAATGAACCCTTTTTTAATATTAATTTTCATCCTTTAATACAATTAAAATAAAATTGAGCATTTATTATCTTTAAATACATAGATAATGGAATAATGAAATCACATTTGATATTCTAAATATTATGATCTTCTATTGGAGCATGGATCATCCTAGACAACTAATGTAAATTTCATTGGTTAATATTAGATCTTATTTAAGGAATACATGGTGAATATTTTTTGGATCCATATATGTTTTCATGTTAGGTTAACATAAATGTTATAGATACTATCATGGATTAATTAGATTAATTTTGATCATATGTTAAAAGGCATCAGCAACAAATTTTTAATGTTTTATGTGAATTGATTATGAGGTTAATCTTTTACTGGGTTTTAGGAACAATAATATATTTGTTTTATAATATCTTTTTGGGTTGTTATATGATTTAATGTAATTTATAGACTATTGTAATGTTGAATATATATAATTTTGATGGTTGAAAACAAATTTATTAATAAGGTGATATTTTTAGTGACATTTATGGACATGTTAATGTTTACCCTTTAAGATAGTATCTAAATTTGATTTAGAATAGTTTGGTTAATTTCATTAAATATAGTGATTAATCATGGAAATTAATTGGTTTGAGGTAAATATAGACCATTGGATAAAAATATTATTTAACAATAAATAATATTTGGGAAGAATGAAATTAAAATTTTAAATATGTAAAATAATGTGTGTAGCCTTTTAGGTTAAAACATTCTTTAATGTGGTGGTTACTGAGGTAATTAGAGATTTCAAGAATAATGATGTATTATTTATTTAATAGTTTAATAATTTTTTGAATAATCTTGTTCTAATAATTAGTGGGTTTTAAATGCCTATATACAGAGAAATTTAATTGATATGCCTTTTTTATTCATTTGAGGTTTATATTTTTTCATCAATCATGAAATATAATTCATCTCAAATACTCATCATTAGGAGAAGAAGATTTTACTGTGGTCCGAACTAATTCAAGGATGAAATTATATATACGAAATATATTTACTTGTGTAATTATTCTATATTTTAATGAAAGGAATCAACCGTATGAAAATTATATTATGACAAAGAAAAATTTCTGATAACCTTTAATTCTAATGAATTGTTGGACTTTTAGCTCATCGATAATTTATGGATTTATAGTAGTTAACTATATTGAAACCATATTATATATCACTCTCTATCAGTACATGGGAGTTATTTTTCTCTTACATGTACATATTTTAACTTCCAATAACTATTTTCTTTATCTAGAAACCTATTATTTTGTTATTTTACACAAACTATACATTTTATACTATCACTTTTTCAGAAAAGTTTTATTATTCATTTGTACGATGTGGGTTTTGAAAATTGAATTTTATAATATTAAAAAATTACTGAACAATAAAAAAAATATTGTAATTTATTTGAGTGGGGAGAATGTTACACCACATTATTTTATAAAAAATTAAAGTAAATTAAATTTCTTCGATAGCTTTTATTACACCCAACAACGAGTTTATAAGAACTGCGTAACATATTTAAAAAATTATGTTTCTATTATCTACTATCCATTAGATTGGTGAGTAAGAATAGTAATAACATAGTTATGAAAATTCAACCTACAAAAATTTATAAAAAAAATTCATTAGTAATCAGATGAATAGAATTAAGAAAAAAAAATTAAAAAATAAAAGTAATGTTTTCTCAGAAAAGCAGTTTTTATGTTGGAAATGTATATTTTTTTGTAAGATAAATTAATCACTAATTGTGTATGATTTTAATTAAATTTCATTATTATTTACTTCATAATATTTTTTAAGCATTCAAAAAACAATTTTCTAAGAATTGGATAGGTATAAATCCCGATTTATGGTTATAATGAATTATTTTCTAAAAGATTGTTTTTTTTAATGTGAACTAACATTAAAATTAATTTATAAAATATATAGGTATCTAATAAGAAAAAATAATTATTCAAGTAGATATATATGGTTTAATTTTTTTAAATAGACCCACATAATGTTTTGTTAATCTGAATAGTATCTGTGGTAAAATTTATAACCACAATAAAGGATAAATCAAGATAATTTAGACTAAAAATATGTGATTACCCCATATTTATTCAACTTAATTATTATTGGAATAGTTTAACTGAAAACATAACCCCTTAATATTTAAATTCAACTTTTTAATAGAAATGTTTCAAATACAATGACTTATATATCATTTAAGACAAAGAATGTTACAAAATTTCACTCTATTTATAATATCACGTATGTATCAAAATAGTGAAAAAGTTTGTCATAAATGAATAAAGATGAGAATTTGTAGATAAATAAAAACATATTCATGATATAAATTTATTTATAATTTTAACTAATTAAATTATGACCTTAATTTCTTATTCAACCATGATGCGTATTTATCCATTTAATAAAAACAATATAATAAGTGATTTGGAATATATGAAAAGTGATATAATTTTAAATTTTAAATGTATTTCAAGAATTTTATAAATATATAAATCATATTATAGTTGTTTCAAGGAATTAAAATTTAAAATCAGACATTTTCATAATGTATATAATGTTGAATTAAATTAATAGTGACAAAATTAATAATAATGACATTTTATCAAATTATAATTTTAAAAAATTAATAATAATATGAAATAATAATAATTTAATAATAAAAATGGATATTAAATGGTATAAAATTTCATAAATATTAAATTTAACTTTCAATTTTCACCACATATGTAAAAAATAAAAAACCTTTTATATTGAAAAATATGTTACCGTAGTTAACATTAAAATTGGTTAACTAAGGGTTAATCAAAATTATATGATTAAAATTACACAAAAACATATCTAAATTCTATTGGTTGATGGAATTACAACAATTTATTAAAAAATAATCGAATACATGGATATTTGGAGGCATATCTCTAGATAATTAATAGATTATAATTTAATATTTTGAGAAATTCCAAAAAAAAATGTCCATCATCTCAGTTATAAAAGGGTACCTCCTCGCTCAATTATTTACACCTGATTAAGACTTACAGATCAAATAGAATCTAATATGTTCCATTAAAAACGTTCCTATAAATATTCTATCAGTTTTTGTCTTCCAAAAAGACCAACCCTACTCTTTTGAGGAGTTCTAATGGATTCTTTTCCATGAATTTATAATTACCTTACCTGATCACATTATTTTATAGGCTTCATTTACTCTTATAAATATATGTCTTATATCACAAAATAGATGATTAATTATAATAAATTTTTTAAATGATATTTTTATTTTGAAAAAACCATAACTATATCTCTTGACCATAAAATTCTAAGTGAAAGTATTACTCATACATACATTCGACTTACTATCTCCACATATCGATGCAATTAAATTTTCCTCACCAAAATTTTTGAAATCGTATTATGACAGTTTTAGTATCAATATACACTATTTATTAAAAAATTATACTTAATTAATTATAAAATAAAATCTACCTACATTCCATCAAATCAGTTGTGAAACAAGAACTTCCTTCATTTGTACTTGTAGACTACCAACTCCACGATGTGATGTCATTCATTTTTCATTTTTATTTTAATTGGATGGTATTGAGGATGGATTTTCTGTATATATATGATATAATAATGATCTTTTAAAGGTGAGTTAATATTTACCTTTATTTTCTGAAATCCATTGAAAAATGAAAACATCATTCATGCGTATATATGATATATCGTCTCCATTAACGGTGTAATTTGTTTATATATATATATATATATTATGACTATAAAAATGTTTATAGTGATTATATTTGATATTAATGTAATTATTTATATTATACATGTGGTGTAACCATGATAAATATACAAGAACCAAAACAAAGAACCTAAATTACTCTTGATAAACAAAACAATTAACACCTGGAAATAAAAATTTTAACAAACAATTGTTGTTAAAAGGGTATGATTAAATGTTGTAAATGAATTATATATGACATTATAAGTTTGAAAATTACATTGATATAGAATTATAATAAATTTAAACATTTTGTACAAGGGAATATAGTGATTTTCACGCTTGGAAAACTTGATCTAATGGTCTAACGTTACAATCGCATATTTTAACATGATTGTTTATGATTATGATTCCACTTATTAAATATTATGTAATATCTCTAAAGAGACTAATGAATTTTATTATAAATTATGTATATCTTTAGAAAACAATTTTTCCTTTAATTTTCCTCAACATTCGTACTAAATATACTGAAATTGTATTTTAAGGAAAACTCACATCATTTATCTAATCGGTCAAAAAAACTGTTTATCCTATATCCATGTTTTCTAAAAATATTATAAATATTTTTTTTTCATATTTTGAAATGACTATTTAATTTAATTTTTAACCGTGTTTTTATTTTTGAGGTATCATTTTTACATTTTCCCGACATGGTAATTTTTGGCTGGTCTAAAAAAATTATGCCAATAATTTTATTTTAACATATATTTCTTGAATGGATTTCCAAAGATCATGACTAGTTTTCTATTTATATATTATTTTAGATGCTTTCAAGGTTATTTTAAAACAAAAAAAAAATTATTTTGTAAATTTTCTATTTTTAAAGTAACAAGAGATTTCAAAATGGAATGTTTATTTTCATTAAAAATGTTTTAATGATATTTTAAAGGAATTTCATTTCATCGAGGACAACAACCATTGATATCACTTATGCTTTACTAGGGATATGATCCAATGATACCATCCATATTATTTCTTTGGATGATTTATGAATATGATGAAACAGTGTTTATGAAATTTGTTTCTTTTTTACATAGATTATGCTAGGATGAAATGATTATGAGTCTCATATCTTTCCATGGGTTTTGGTATTATTATTTTATACAGATCTTGTAACACACCTATGTATAATTTTCATTATATGTTGGGTGCGAACTATATCTACCTCTAATGAAGTGGGTAAAAATGGGTAACTCATGGGGTAAATATTTAATGTGTGAAGATAACTTTAGGTTCACAATTTTACATGTAAAACAATATTTCATATCAATAACTTTATTCATGAACCTGGATTTCATGTCCATTACATTATGCATGGATCTTTATTTTGTGTCCATAATCTTAGGCATGGGCATGGATATTACATCCATAGATTTATGCATGGACTAGTATTTTATGTCTATAATATTATGCATGTACCAGATTTCATTTACAAAAGTATATGTGAGCATCTGATTTCATCTCCTTTACAAAATGAGTGAACCTATTTCTATTTATACATCATTACAATGTTTTTTCTTATGTTTTTCTTACAAACTCATTTATTATGATAATGTTACTCTCTCATTGATTTTGTTCTTTGATTTCATTACGATTATGATCTCAAATATGAATGGTTTAGATATCATGTTTTCATATGAAATTCCAATAATTTCATACATAAATATTACATCTATTTAGATTAATATTTAATTTATAACAATTCAATCAATTCTATACTATTAAAGGATTAGAGTCTTTATAGAGTAGATATTAAATATTATAATTTTATGAATGATATAAAACATCTCTCATGAAAATATTACCTCACATTACTCTTCATAAGAATACCAGACCAAAAAATATTATTCATAACATAAGGTAATGGAAACATATAAAAATAGTGATTGTAGAGGTTTTATAAGGGTAAAAATTATAGATATCAATTGATGATCATATGAAAGATTAAGATAATACTAAGGGTATGAGATCATAGTGGTAACATAAAAAGTTTTTTCCTATTCTATAAAATATCATAAACATAGTTTATAGAATAAAACATTATTAATTCAGAATATATGAATCATAAGAATGATAAACATTCATTACTCAATAATGAACCATAATTTCATGTAAAAAATATGTGTGTGGAACCACTATAAGTATAGAAACTATTTCATATGATATGTTATACTACCAAGACCATCACATAAGGAATCATAAACTATTTCTAATAGTGGATGAATCACATTGACCTGTTTCCCATAAAAGATCTTGCACTTTGATTTGTGTCCAATAACAGATCTACAAAATCAACTTATTTTCCATAAATACCTCATGAGAAATAAAAATTTAACCAATTAATTGGACTGAGATACATTTATCATGAATAAAATATTTAAAAGTATATATATTTGTGCCGAAAAATATTAATAAATTAATTATATCAGAAACCATGAAATTAAATGGGATTCATAAACATGTCACCATTGCATAACCCATTGAAAATAAATGGATTCCATAAAAATTTCATTTTTTCATCATAAATATAAACCATATAGATAAAGAATATGGATGGGATCCTTAGATAATAAACCCTTAAAGAAAAAGCATATTCAAGGTAAATTTTTTTATTGAATATGGATACCATTAAAATATCAATAAAAACATCTTTATGAAAATACCGTTTCAAATTTGAAAATAGATCATTAAAATCTATAATTTTCCATGAAACAAACAAAATATTTTAAATAAAACATAAATAAATATTAAATAAATATTAAATTCATTTATTAATAATGATAGTGGTAAATATTTTTCATTATATATGAGTTATAAAACATTCCTTTCATATTTTCTGTAAATGTCACTATTACCCCATTTGAAAAATGAAAAAAATATTCTTTTCATCCTTTCTTATAAATATGAAAACATGGGTAAAATTTTTAATTAATCATAAGATAATATTAATTTCTAGATAATATTCATATGGAAGGGAAATATCAAATAATGCTCCCAATGGATACTTAAATGCAAACAATACTGAATATTAATGAAATTGTGAAATAAATCCCTTACCTTGAGTTATCCTTACTTTGAAATCACTCTTTTTCCTAGAATAATAAATTTATATGTTATATAATTCTATAAAATCTAATGTTTTATACATATAACAATATATATGATCCTTTTATAACATTTATACACCCCCTTTTTCAAAAACAACTTATTAGAATTGTTTTTCTCAATGTTAACTATTTCATTTATCATTAGTAGTTCAATTTAATATATTCAACCCATATACATTAATCTTGGTTATATAACCTATATAATATTAATATACATATAAATATAATATAAATTAAATATATTAATATTTATATTAATCCTTAAAAGTTATAGATAAAAAATTAATTCAACCATTCATGGAGATGGTAGGTTGTACGTTCGCATGAATAATGTTTCCATTTTCTGACTAATGGAATGAAAAGAAGTAAATAATAAATCACTGTTTCATAATCATTAGTATTTAATATATATCATATATATTTATCAACATAATCCTCTTTACTATCCATTTGAAATATAACTGAAAATGTTTTATGACTTCGTGGAGGAGGTAGTCCACACGTATGCACAAATGACGTTATCATTTCTGGTTGGATTAGATGATAAGATGATAGACATGATATTTTTAGTAACAATTTATGAATATAGAAATAATAACATATATAAAAATTGATTAAATCATATTACCCATCCATAAAATAGGGTTATAAAAAATGAATTTTATCACATTGAGGATAGGTTAAGTGTTACAAACACATGAGGGATAGTATTACTTCTAGTTTGATGGGAAATAATGTGTATAATAGTTTTTCCATAATCATAATAATATATTAGAAATATTAAGACACTGAATTTATTATTTTATGTTAAATAAAATTTATTTAGATGAGGTAAATAAGGTTATAAAAAAGTGTAATGTTATGGTGATTACAAGATCTTGGAAAGAACTCCTTTATATGTCCTCTTAAGGACTCTTGAGTTGGTCATTTAAGAAGATCATCACATCTAGATTTTTTCTTGAAAATTGGATAATTAAATTTCAATAATTTTGGTCATCTATAAGGACAAATGTGATGTGAAGATAAAAAAGTATTGGTACCCATTTATAAGAGAGTTGAAGTGAACTCTTAGAATTTCATAATAGATTAAAATATAATTAATTTAAATTCAAACCATATGGTTCTAAATGACATATAAATGGAAATATTATTACATTTATTAACATAGATTATTTCCTTTGTCGTATTTTAATATTTTAATGTTTTTGTGGTTTTTAATATAATATTATTCTCATAAAATGTTATTATTTAATATTTAGACACTATTCGTGTAATTTTACATAAAAGACATTAATAAATTTTTTAATTTTTATAAAATATTTTAAACAACAATAAAATAATATATTCAGCATTAAAATTCATTTCCCACACTATATCATTGAATTTATATTTCATGTCATATTTTTAAAATAATTTATTATATATTGTTTTATTAATTGTAGAAATACTAAATCAGTGTTTCGTAAGAAACTAGGGTCGTTATATAATTACCAAAACAAAAAAATAAATAATGAAATTGTTTTTATAAAACTCAAACTACACACATAAATTCATTCATAACTTCATGTTTCCCCTGTGTAGACACATAAGATATATTAAAAACAAAGTGAGTGACATTTTGTAACTTTCATTGATTTAAAAAATATATATATTTATTATTTTCAAGGATAATTGGCCATTAAACTAATATTACTTGAGCCTATGGTGATAGGGGTCAAATTAAATGAAATTAATAAGAATTCAGATGAAAAATTGTGGCCTTGTTCACTTATTTTTAATCTAGATTGACCTAATTTACCCTTTCCCAAGGTGATAAATTTTACCATGGTTACTATTCATATTAACCAAAAATAAAAGAGTCCTATTTAACAAAATTTAACATACAGATTCAAAATATTTAAATAATTTCATCCAATTCAAAACTTATAAATATTGTAAATTAATTTTTTAAAAAATTGTGCAAAATTCAAAAACAAAAAAAACTACTTTATAAAAAATGCATTGGTTGAGTATAAAACTGGATTTATTATTTTCTTATGATTAGAAAGATATATTATAAACGATAAATTAATTTCATCACATAAATAATATATAAATTTCTTTAAAATCATTCAATAATAGGGATTGATTTAATTTATCCATAATAATACATTTTATGCATAAAAAATATTTTTCAAAAAATAATTAATTCTATCCATTTGATAACTAAGGATTTTTTTTAATAAATTTATAGACAGTATATTTCTAATAATTTAGTTATTAATATTCATATCTTTATATTTAATGACTATAAAGTAATATTTTAAAAAATTTATGATGTTCCCCTAAACTCATTGTTGTGTGAAATACAAGATATCAAAGAAATAAAATTATTTAAAGATAAATACATCCAAAAAACATTTTGTGTTACATTCTACACCCTTTAAAAAAATTATTCCTTAAAAAATTTCACTATTACAAAAACTAATGAGTGAACTTCTATATAGAAAAAAGCATCTAATACATGGAAATCACATATTTTAATAGGAATGTTCATTACATTACATAATCACACACCAGTGGATCGAAAAGGTATAGTGCCTTTTGATGTTGGGAAATCTAAAAAACTAGTTTATAATTTTTCTACATCATCTCCCACTTAGTTCCTCATAAATATAACCCTTATTATACATATAATTCATAATACCTATCATCATAACTGGGGGAAAAAACATAATGAAAAAAATATCATATTCATATCAATTCATAAAGAAGGAAAATATGTAAACATAACGTGGGAATAAGGGTATGATAAAATGAGCATAATATATGAAAACCATACTATGCATATCAAAGATAAAAATATTAAGTCATGGTATAAGGACTTGGCCGTATTATATTACATAATCGTGAATTTAGTCAAGAACAAAATTCCTTTTACATTGGGGGTCTTTTCGTGATTATAGATTTATAGAATTAGAACCTAATACATTCATAACATTTCATATTAATATAGAGTGTATACCACAAAAAAATATTCATTTTTTCCATTATATAAATCTTTTCAAACAAAACACGATTTTATTGATAAATCTTCATAACATTTATCTTGGAATATTTATTTGTCTTACACATCCTGATAACTTGTGAAAATAATTTAAAAACTTTTTATGAGAAAAAAAGCTCAGTAAGGGATTTAATAATAAGGAAAGAATACATTAGTCCATAAATACTTATAACGTATGAAATTATTTTCAAAAATACTTACTTATCACCCATATATAATTTTTTTTGAAACATGAAATTTCCAAAATATTCCCACAAAACATAAAGAAAATAAATACAACTATAAATGTATTTTCGGGAATCATACAAATAATCTTATAACTATATCGGCTACCATATAATTTGTAACCCTCACATCTACCTTACAATTTGTGTAACTATTACAGTTACACATGGAGTAACCATATGGGTAAACTCAAAATTACACATAACAAATGAATTTTTGGGAGATATAGGTCCCACCATTAATAATAAAAAATTCCCAATAACCATAACAAAATCATGAATTATGAATAATTTCATAAAAACATTGCTTTTGGATTTTATAAAACAGAATTTTAAAATAGGATTTTAAAAGAAAATTCCCTAATAAATTTCATATAATTGAAGTGGGACTTAATATAGTTTATGTAATATGTATATACACATTAAATAACCCTAATTAAACTTAATATATACAATATTCCTTAAAAAAATTAAATACCACATAAATATTGAAGTACAATGTTAACCCCAAGAAATTGAAATCGGGTTAAGAATTTTGTTACCTAGGGTTTTTCTTAGTTAAAAATCATTTAAACATCCTGAATAATGGTTAAAATAGTGTTAATAATATCTTACAGAAACATATTAATGTTTATAACATTTTATATGATAATTTTATTACATAATTTTACCATTTAATTGTTAGTATTTTGTTCCTTCCATGGTTTTAGGTGCGTCCTTTACATTATTTCCATGGCCACTTTGTATTTTATTTTCTTGTCTTAGGGAAATGAAATTAGATAAATGAAATGAAATGGTATTATTAGGTTTCCACAATGTATAATGATGATATAAATACTATTTTTATCATATATGATGATAGATCATTAGATAAAACATTATTAATGTTTGTTTAGATAATTTTTGGCGGTTCCCCGATAATAATGACCTTGTTTCATTATATAATTTAATTTCATGAAAATAAGTTTATTCTATAACATATAATAGGTTAAAAATACACATTAAATTCATATTCAACCATTTAATGGGTTTTATTATCATATTTTAATGATGTAATTGAAATTGGAAACACATCGTCCGTGATTTTGGTAAATCGTCACATTGCGACGGATGTGTTTAATTTTAGAACACAAGGGTGAGAAGAGGAAGAAAGATAAAGAATATTTTGACATGAAAATGATAAAATACAAATAATATATATTCTTATGGATACTTCATACCTCGTGGATAAGTTTAGGGAAATAGAGTATAAGTAATAAAGGTATTGGAAAGAAAACACATGAAAAAGGAAGAGGATTATTACCTCTTGATCTCTTATCATTGAGATACTAATTAAGGCCTTTGGTTTTGGACTTTTGGTGAAACCAGTAGATCTATGACATGGGGAAGATCCTTGGGGAGAATATTTGGTTGATCTTAAAAAATTATCAAAGCCTGAGAGGTGTGAGATGAAGAGGGGAATGAGGGTGGTATTAATAGTGGAGGAGATGAGGGATTTATAGTTATTTTAACCATTATTATAATATTGTTTCTCAAGACTATGAATATTCTTGGTTGATGTGACCCAAAATAGTAATAATATCATTTTATTTTGAAAATATTTTTCTTACATCAGTTAATATGTCATAAATAGAGTATTTAACAGATAATTTAAATATATGATATTTTACTGTATTTCAGTATTCATAAAAAATTCAAGAATATCATAAAAATACAAAAAATTCACTATAACCATTTATCGACATGTAGAATTCAAAAAAAAACTCTATTTTTTAAAAACAATTTTTTAAATATTATTTCATTAATTTTTAAAAAATCACACTTTATTCAATTATTATATATTTTAAAACTATAATGTCTTTTATATCACATTGAAATTTTAATCAAGATTTAATTATATTAAATGCCTAATAAATGAAAATAATAATTTAATTTACTATTCATTATGGTCATATTAAAATTAATAATACTATTCATATGGGTATTATACTATTTAATAAAAACAAATTTGTTCTATAGGGCTCCAAATAACATACTAATCACAATTGTAGATGACAATTTTTCAAAATTCAAAACATAAAATATAAAAAATTATGTTTAACTAATAGTTATAAAGATCATTTTTAAACAATATTTTATCCATTTCAATTTATTTTTAGGAAACCTTGGATTGTTAAATTATCCCCACCATCCATATATTGAATCATCGTAATTTTATTTACTTATTAAAAATGTGAGGGTAGATTTCCCTCATTAAATTTTCAGAATCCCATGTTGATTATTCAACCATGTGGGTTTTTCACAAAACCATTATCCGGTGGATTACCTTATTCCGCAATAATTTTCCCATTCAAACAAGAATTTTAACTGGTTTCTATTCATAAGAAATGATGTCCTCTAGCTGAACTACTTTTGGGATCAAAACATGAGATGAATCGGGCACATACTTCCCCAACAACGAGACATGAAAAACATTGTGTTCCTAAGATAAAGATGGAGGAAACACTACCCAGTAAAAGACTAGTTCAACCTTCTCCAAGAGTTTATAAGTTTCAATGTACTATTGAATGTGATTTTGTTTCTTACCAGAACTCATAACACTCTTTAATGGTGAGACTCTAATGAAAAAATTGTCACCTACATCGAATGAAATGTCTCTCCACATGTTGTCTTCATATTGTTTGTACCTCCTCTCAGCTTCTATCATGTGTTGTTGGATCATATTCACTTTATTAGCCACATCCTATACAAATTCCAGTCTCTTGAACATCCTTTCCTTGAAATCATCCCAAAAAAGATGGAGTTTGAGACCTCTTTCCATACAATGCCTCAAAAGGTTACATCTATATACTGGAATGAAAAATATTATTATAAGAAAAAACAACTAAAGAAATTTTTTGATACTAACTTCTTTGTTATTTCATTTAACAAGATCAAAAAATATCCTTCAAAGTTTGAATAGTTCGTTCAGAATTTCCATATGATTGAGGATGAAAAGTTTTATTGAAATTTAATTCGTTGCCTAATGAATTCTGAAGTCCCTTCCAACTATTAGAAGTGGGTCTGGGATCCTAATAAGATAATTTGGAAAGATGAACTCTGTGTAAATTGACAATATTTTTTAGGTATAGTCTAGAAAGCTAATACAAATACATTCTAACATAGATATAATGAAAAATTATATATTTTTTCAGCCGATCAATAATAACCCAAATTGCATTTTTACCTCAGTAAGTATTAGGTAGTTCCACCATGAATTCCATGCTTATGTTCTCCCATTTCTACTCTGGAATTGAAACAGGCTGAATCATCCCATTCAGTAACTTCCTCCCTACATTTACTTATTAACATGTCAAACATTTTAGGGTAATATCTTCAATATCACATTTCATTAAATCCAATCATAATACTTCTGAAAGTATATGTATATCTTAGTTCTACGAGGATGAACTAAAAATAGAGAACTATGAGCTTCACATAACAAATAATTCTTCAAATGGGAATTAAAAGTCACACACAACCTTCTACCTAATCTCAAAACACAATCTTTATCAAGGTTAAATTCTGGAAACATTCCCATTTTAACCAACTCTACATTATTTTGTAGTTCACGGTCTTCCTTATACACTTTCTTAATTTTTTTTGATAATGATGACAACACTAAAACTTGAAAAAAAAATAGATTTATTTACTACACCAACAACTTCTAAACCAAAATTCATCAAATCATTAATCATGGGATCATGTTTCAAACATAACATAGTTAATGATGCATGATTTTTCCGAATCAAGGAATCCACTAATTTGTTTACTTTTCATGGATGGTAGTTGATCATGAAATCATAATACTTTATCAGTTCAAGCCATCTTCTCTTCCTCATATTAAATTAATTCTGAGTGAATATATACTTTAGACTTTAATGTTTAGTATATATTTGACATTTGTCTCCTTATAAATGATGTCTGCAAATTTTTGAAGAAAAAAACCACAGCTGCCAATTATAAATCATATGTGGGATAATTCAACTCATTCAGTTTTAGTTTTCTTAATGCATAAGAAATTACATAAAAATTTTGCATCAGAACATAATGAAGACCCTTCGATGAAGCATCAATATAGATGAAAAACTCACCGTTTCAGGAAGGCAAGGCCAAAATTGGAGAATTTGCCAATATCTTCTTTATTTCTTGAAATAAAACATCCCATTCTTCTTTCAAAATAAATTTAACCCCTATTTCATTAACTTTGTTAGTGGGTTGGATAACCATGCGATTTTTTTAACAAACCATCAATAATAACTTCCTTATCAAATAAAACTATGAATCTATGTAAGATTTGTAGGTCTTCTCCATTCATCAAACACTTTTTTTTGTTGGATCAACTGTTATCCAGTCATTATTTACAATAGGCCCAAGAAAAGAAATTTTTGTAACCAAATAACACACTTTATGAATTATCCATATAGTTTCTATTCCATAATGGTTTAAAAAAAACTCTTAGATGCTTTTCATTCTCTTCTTTTCTCTTAGAAAATACCAAAATGTCATCAATAAAAACAACCACAAACTTATCAAAAAACTCATGAAATATTTTATTCATATGATTTATGAATAAAACAGGTGCATTACATAACAAGAACTATCTAAAAACAATTTCTTAATGCCCATATCTAGAATAAAAATCTATTTTTGGGATGTCATCCTCCTTCAAAATTAGATGGTGGTATCTGAATATCAATTCAATATTGGAAAAATACTATGCTCTCTAGAGCTGATCAAACAAGTCATTGATATTAGGTAAATGATACATGTTTTTAATAGTTATTTTATTCAAGGATCTATAATTAATGCAAAGTCTCTTGGAACAGTATTTATTTTTAACCAACAAAATAGAATTAAACCATGGTAATGTGCTATGATGAATGAATCCTTTATCAGGAAAATAATGCAATTGATGTTTCAATTAATGAAGTTCCATCACATTAATTTGTTATGGGGTTTTGAAATTGGATTATAATTAAGAACTAACTCAATTGTGAATTCTACTTTCGGATCACATATAATACCTAGTAACTCGTGAAAAAAACATAAAAGTATTTATTTACCACTGGGACATCATTAAACTGAATAGTTCTGATGTTTTCTACAATATAAGAAAGATAGAATTCATTTAAATATTTCACGAGTTTCTCAGTTTCATGATAAGTTATTAATTTTACGGTTTTGTTATTGTATATAAACTAAAACTATTTCTAAAAAACAACTTCATTATATCTATAGTCAATCTAGACATGATTAATAGAAAGGAAATCCATTCCCAGAATTACATCAAACTCTACTAATGGAAAAACAACAAATTTTGTAGGTAATGTCATTCCACCTATATAAATATAAAGATTCTTATAATTCTTCTTTTCTATAATAATTCTCATTGTGTTTTAACAATAATTTTTGGCCTCAATTGTTTAGGTGATATTTCCAATTTTCCAAAAAATTACTCCAAAATAAAGGAATGTCTTGACCCCATATCAAACAAAACTTTAAAAAAATATGAGTAAGAAAAAAGGTACCAAATCCAACTTCAGTGGACGGCCCGATATCTACTAATGTTGTCACAAAGGATCTCACTACACCTTTCTTATTATAGTCTGTCTTCTTTTCAACATTCATATCACTCACTAGGTAGGTATTTTCATAATGACACATCTCTCCACATTTAAAAAACATACAACATGATCATTTTTATTTCAATATCAGGACATATATCCAAAATTACCATATCTAAAACACTTCCCTATTTTGGTAAGGCATTTACCATGGTTCTGTTTTCTATACTTTTCACAAACTAGAAACTATAATTTCATACCATCAGTTTTATTTGGTCGATTCTTACGCATTTCTTGCCATATATACATCTTCTTATTATTGTTTTCAAAGTGAAAATTATCATTAAAAACTCTATATCTACCCTCTCAGCATATTAGTCAGGTTTTTCATATCTTTTGAATTCACAGGAGGCCAATGCCCTTTGATACCTAGGATTTAATCCTAAGAAAAAGAGTTTGATTTTTCTATTAATATCCAAAAAAACTAATTGGAGCATACCTCGTCAGTCATGTGAAGTACGATTCATAACTGACCACTTAATCTTCCACATTTTTCTTCAATTAAAGTAATTTATTCTCCATCCTATGTCACACCACCCTAGGAAAATATTTTTCAAGAAAACAACTCTAAAATTCTTCCCACTCTATGGCCTAAATATCCTCTTTATCCCTGATATTTTTGACTATTGAGCACCACTGATTAGCTTCATGATCAAGATGATAAATGGAATGACTTTTCTTTTTATTATATTAATATCCCACAATATCATATATCTTTTCAAGAGCCTTAATTTATCTTTCAGCCTCTACTGGGTCATATTACCCATCGAAAGTAGGAGGGTGTTCTCTCATAAAATGTTCCATTATCATCATTTTCTATTGTGGTACCTTTGGTTGTTCTCATGAATAGATTCAACCACAATTTATGGATGGCATGAGAAAAGAAATTACTATCACATACTACTTGTTTCAAATCCCCACCATTACATGCTATAGATTCCGAAGGATATCGTTCTGTCAGGGCCTCTTCTCTTTTTCTTCCTAGATACTTCTATGGAAAAAAATTCGGAACAAACATATCTTAGTCAAGGAAACATGCTAATATTTAAATTCTATATTATTTCACATTAACCATTATGTAAATGTAATTTATGGTATTCTGTTAACAACATCCTAACCCCTAAAGTTGTCTAAACCATCTTCTCGAAGCAACTATAAAGAACTAAACTTATTACATTACATAATATTGAATTTAGTCAAGAAATCACATCCTTTCACATTGATGATATTTTCAAATTTATATATATAGAGAATTGGGACATAATACATTCATAGCATTCCACATTAATACAGAGTGGATACCATAAAAACGAAATTCATTTCTTCCAACATATAATTTTTTTTGAAATAAAACTTGATTTCTTTGATAAATTTCCATAATGTTTATCTTGGGTTCCTTCATTGTATTACACATCGATATAACCTATGAATGTAATTTAAAAACATGAGATGAGAACAAAAAGTTAGTAAGGGATATAAAAATAAGGAAAAACACAGTAGTCCATGAATACTTGTAATATATGAAATCATTTTAAAAAAGACATACTTGTCAACCATGTATACTTACATTGTGAAACATCAGATTTCCAAAATATTCCCACAAAACATAATGAAAATAAATAGGACCATGAAGTTATCGTGGGAAATTACTTACATAATCTTGTAACCCTCTTGGCTTCCCTAAAATTTCTAACCCTTACAGCTATCATTCAATTTTTGTAACCATCATAGTTACACATGGATAAACCATGTGGCTAACCTCGAACTAACACATACCCAATGAATTTGAGGTAGATATAAGTCCCACAAATAATAATTAACAGTTTCCAAGAACCATAAAAGAATCATAAAACATGAATATTAATAAAAACATTTATTTTAAATTTTTTAAAGCAGAATATTAAATGAGGATTCTAAAAGAAAAGGCCCTTATAAATTCCATATAGTTGATGTGAGACTTAATAAGGGAGATAGAATATGTATATACACTTTAATACAAATTATTACACATAATGTTAAAGTATTCATCAAATGAAAATTTTAATACCACATAAATAAGGAAGTAGAAGGTTTACCCAATGAATGGAAATCGGGTTAAGAATTTCCTTATCTAAAGTTTTTATTACTTAAAAATCATTTATCCCTCATATATAATGGTTAAAATAGTGTTATTAATATCTTATAGAAACATTTTAATGTTTATAAATCCTCATATGATCATTTCATTACATCATCTTACATTTTAATTGTTAGTATTTTGTTCTGTCCATTGTTTTTGGTGCGTTCTCTAAATGATTTGCATGGAAGGTTTGTATTTGATTTTATTCTCCTATGTAAATTAAATTCTAGATGTGGATGAAATTGTATTATTATGTTTCCATAATGTATAATTATTCCATTAAAAAATTTTGATGACAAATTACAAGAGGTATCGTTAGATAAAACATTAATGATGTTTTTTAGATCATTTTTCGTTCTTCCTCTATAATTGTGAACTTGTTTCATTATATAATTTATTGTCATGCAGAGAAGTTCATTCTAGAACATAAAATAGGTTAAAAAATAAAATTTAAATTATTATTCAACAATTTAATGTTTATTATGATCTTCATTTTTGGATCTAATAGAAATTGGAAACACATTTTCCGTGATTTTGGTAAATTGGCATATCACGGGTAGTGTTTTTATTTTTGGAACAAAATGGAGAAGAGAGGAGGAAAGATAATGAATATTTTACATGAACTCGATAACATATAGAATATATAAAAATATCAATATTTCATGCCTCCAAGTTAATAGGAGGGAAATAGCATATAAGAAAAGAAATAATTGGAAAGAAAACGCATCAAAAAGGAAGTGGATTCATACCGCTTGATCTATTCTCCCTGAGATCATCCTTCAGGCCTTTGGTTTTGGACTTTTTGGTGAGACCAGAAGATATTAGACATGGAGAAGATATTTGTTCAGGATATTTGGAAGAACATAAGAAATGCTCATGTCTTGAGAGGTGTGATAGGAAAAGGGGAATGAGGGTGGTATTTGTAGTGGGGGATACGGGTGATTTTACATTATTTTAATCAATATAATGATATTTTCTAACAATACTACGAATAGTATTTGTTCATATGACCCCAAATAGTAAAGAGACCATAAGAGATTGACACAAATTGACTTAAATCAGTTATGATGTGATAAATAGTGTATTTAACTGATAATTTGAATATACTGTATTTTACCATATTTAACTATTCTTAAAAAATTCATTAATTTCAGAAAAATTCAAAAATTTCTCCTTAACCATTTTTTGGCATGTATAATTCAAAAAATAACTCCATTTTTAAAAAGAAAATTATTTATTATAAATTTAATTTTTATTTAAAATCATACATTATTCAAAATTTTACAATTTTAGAACTATAACTACTTTTATATAACTTTGAAAAATTAATCATGATTTCATTATCTTAAAGCATTAAGAATATAAAATAATAATAAAATTTACTATTAATTAGGGTAATATTTCTATTCAAATTACTATTCATAAGGGTATGTCACTATTCACTAAAAACAATTTGGTTCTATCAGACTTTAAATAACATACTAATCACAATTATAGATGACCATTATTTAATGTTCAAAACATAGAAGCCAAAAAATTATATTTAATGGGTAGTTATAAATATCTACTTAAAAATATGTTTCATTCATTTTAATATATTTTTAGGAATCCTTGGGGTGTTTCCCATGTAATAAATATAGGTATCTCATAATACATGAATCATGAGGAAATAAAAGAATATGATCCATGAGATCATAAAATTGACAGATGAAACGGAATTTGGAATACACCTAGAAGTAAAATTATATCCATAGTAGTGAATAATAATTTTAAGAAATATAATATGGGAATTGGTTCACTCCACAGACCATTTTATTAGTCAAGGTTCACACCCAAGACTATCATAGTGTAAAGAGTCCCTTACTGAACTTGGTTCACTCCCTATTAGAGTCTTATTTATCTTATGAGATATTGATCTTTTCAAAATTAATAGAAGGTAGATATAGGTCTCACACTTCTTTGGATAAAACATAACCACCTTCATTTATAATAACATAACCATCATCTTTTGTTATAATTTAACCACCATCACATAATGATAATCAAACATAAGAATTCCATAATATCATAAATAATTTATCATATCAGTACCTATAAAAAGAAATGTGTTTCATAAATATTTCATCACAACATAATCTCTAGAGAGGAAACAGGTTTGGTAATCCTTTCATTATTTCATCAAAGCATAACCCCTGAAAAATGATGTGGGTTTTATAAGTATTTTATCCTGTCATAAATCAAGGAAGAGAAATGGATTTTGTAAATATATTTTCTTCATAACCATAAACTATATTTACAAATAATAATAATGGTATCTTTGGATCATATATTGAGTAAACAATAAGTAATATAAATAGATTCAATCATAGATGAAAAATTATTTTGAATGATCACTTGGAACATTCCTCGATGAAAATAATGTAACAGAGAAAATTAAATTTAAAACTTTTAAATTTATAAAATATTTTTTAAATCCATTTTATTAAAAAAACCAAGAAAACATATAAAGGAATATTTACAAATCATATAAAACATTTCATGAGGAAAATATCCTACACAATATGGAAAATATGTTTTAAAACATAAAAAAATTTCAAACTCATATTCATTGAAAATATTTATAATGACATATAAAGGAATATTTAATATTAAATTAAAACATTTATTAATGAAAATATCTTTTCCTCTTTGAAAAACACATTTGAATACATAATAAATTTTCAAAATATTTTTCCATAGAAAATTTCATGAAAAAATATATTGAATGATTTAAAATAGGTTATAAAATGTCATGTCCTAATTCAATAAGGAATTTTCAAAACATAAAACATTTTCTAAATCATTTTCATTTTAAATATACTCTAAACCTTATAAATAAAGCTTTAAAACTATTTTAAAAATCTTGAGGAAAATATCCCTTCTAATTTAGTAAAATTTTATAATATAAAACATTTTCAAAATAATTTCATCTAAAAATAACCATAAAAACATATAAGGTAATATTCAATGATTTTTTTAAATTACATCATGAAATTTTTTTCATTTCATAAATGGTAAAATTAAGATTCCATTCACATTTTCAGTACAATTCAAATGAAAATTGTTTGGGTCATGATATGAAAACTCAATTAAAATAATTTTTTGATAATTCCCACTTGGGAAAAAAATCCTTTAATAAATAGATTTATTAATGTGAATTTTTTTAAAAAAAATGGTTTTGGATTAAAAAGTGTTTTTGAACGAAGAGAGAAATAAATGTGATTTTTTATAGAAACATTATTTTGAACTCCTGAGTACATAATGAGAATAAAATTAAGGGAAAAATATATTCTCCTGAAATCACTAGAGTAGAATAAAACCCAATAGTTTCTTGAGATATTTATAATAATATTTCATTATTATAAATATAATCCTAGAAAATATCTATATACGGTGAGATTGTATCATAAACCCCTTACCAATTTTGGTACATTGAATTATAAGACCCATGAAAGAATAAATTTAAATGAAATGTAAAATTTCATAAATATAATGAGATTAATGGTATAACATGATAATTGGGATATATATGAACCTCATAAAATAATATAGATGAAATAAATAACTTATGCCCCAATGGAGAATTTTTTTAGCAAACATTCATTACCAGTCTGGTAACATTTGAACTGTAAACCCTGTGAAAAAGTGATGCACAAATGTATATGTAAATCCAAACAATTTTTAGTATAATTGTCATAAATTTATGTAATGGGATTTATATACACAAAATAAAATAAATAGGTGGTGAATATGAAATGCATCTTGTTAAAGATAAAAGTGAGACAAAAAAACCTTAAGGTATGTGTTAACATCCTTAATACATGTTACAAATTAGTATATAATAAATATATGTTTTTCATAATTATATTATAGAAACATAATAGAATATATCATACCATTTAGAATCTACATTTGACCTTTTATTTCAAATTTATTAATATTTTCATGCTAAAGTCAGGTTTCAGGTAATAACATCTTTATTTTACATTTAGGTTTTCATTTGTTATTTTATGTCCTCTTACAATGATCATGGTTCCATAATATAAATAATTCCATTCATGATATAAATATAATATATTTTAAATATATATTTATTTATAGTAATGTAAAAATTTTAGAGATAGAAAATTAATTGCACCATTTATTGATATTGTAAGTCGTACCTACGCACGAATGTTGATTCCATATTCTTGATGGATGAAATAAAAAATGGTAAATAATATATTAACATTATAGAATAATTTTTATATCATTTATATCACATGTGTTTATTTAAACCTCCTTCATTACCTTCCATGTGAAGCATATGTGAATAATAAATCACATCACTTCGCAAGACGGTAGTCCACATTACATAGGAACGATGTTATCATACTCCAAATAAATGTATATTAATAACTAATATGTTATATCATGATGAAATAATAATAATAGTATCATAACTATCATATATATATATATAATAAATCAATCAATATATTCATATATTAATGGTTGTTATGTAAAATTAATAACTTCAATTCGTGAGGCGGTAGTCTGACATACATATGAATGATGATTAAAAACCCATTTTGTGGATGTGGAGATGGATTTAGGTTCTAAAGTTATCATATTAACATATCAATGTATTTAAGACAATGAATTTATTATATCATCTTGGTTTAATAAAAATATATGGAGGTGAAGGAAGAAACAATATAAAACACTATGTTAGAGATGTTACCTCCTTTTCGGACAACTTCCTTTGGTTCTCATCAGAAGAATTCATAGGATTTCTTTCATACCAAAATAATGCTTTCAGGATGAAAGTAAAAAATTAATAATTTTTTATTGGGTCTTGTATGAACCAATGTGTCAGGGAAATGTGAAAAGGTCATGATGGGGGGGAGCTTTTAAAAGTCAGCTAAGTAGCACAGTTGTAATTTTTGATATAAAAGGTCTAACCACTTTTTGTAAATTTTAAAAGGCTCATAAACTGGCCATTACTTAACCTATAAGATATAATGTCAGAACATGGTTATCTAATTGTTTTTTTAAAAGTTTTGGGTCATTTTTAACACCTACACTTTTCGTTAAAACTTTTGATAAAACCATTTCTACCATAATTGCAGTAAATAATTTTTAATGTGTTTACTATTAATTATGGTAAATGATTAAGTTGATCTAATTTGATAATATAAATTATCATGATTCCATATATTGATTCCATTTTTCCAAATTACATTTACTTATGTTTCAATTGTTAATTTAATACAAATTCCCCATACACGACACAAAGGTGGTTTTCCAAAGAGAGAATGATTAAAAAGTAAAATTTTTTATATAAACATTCAATATGAAAATGATTCCAGTAAACTAAATAGGATTAATATGTATATAATTGAACTAACTTTATCTTTAAATTAATATTAAAATAATTTGTATGTATTTTAATTCTTTAAAATAAATGACAATTCATAATACAAAAAATATCTTAACTATTCATCAAAAAAATTATTCTCATAATGTTTTCAAAATTTCACCCTATGATAATTTTTACATACTGATTTAAAAAAAAATAATTTTATAAAATAATTTTTCTACATGGTAAAAATATAATTTTAAAATAAGGGCCCAAAATTTTTTAAAAACTACTTTTTATAAAAATTCAATCTTAAGCATATAATTGGATTTATTCTTATCTCTTGTCTAGAAAACAAATTAGATGAATGTTAAAATTTGAATGAATACATAATATATATATTTATTTAAAATATTTAATTGAATGTTATTTTTTTAATTTTTTTAGGTAAAACATATTTTTGTGGATAAAAATAGTTTTCCAAAAAATAATTCCTTTATTCTCAAATAATTTTTATTTTCATTTATGTTAAAATGGTAACCAAATAATAATTTGTATATACTTTTATAAACCATGTATTTTCATAATTTATATAATAATCTTAATTATTAAAATTCCAATAGTTAATTGATTACTATCCTATTAAATAATAAGATTTTAATTTGAGGTCATGTATTGTTAAAACTCACTGGTGTGTGTAATGAACGATAAACTTGGTGTTTCATGTAATAAAAATGTTCAAAAAGGTAAAATTTACTTTGAGAAAATATTAAAAAATATCAAGGTGTTAGATTATACCCCCTTAAAATGAATTATTCCCCCAAACTTATTCACTTTGATACAAATAAATTAGGATACTTATACCTCATCATTTCCTCAGTTTCCCACATAACTTCATCATACAGGTAGATTCTCTACAAAATATTTCTCAGGTGAGTAGCCTCGTTTCTAAAACATTCCCTATATAATCTATATTCTCTACTAGTTTTTACTCTCAATATGTATCATTCTTTAGAAATATTACCTATGAGTTCAGTACATGGGATGAATTAGGTATGTATATACTTAAGAGGGATATATAGAACACATTGTAAACCTTAGAGAGGTTTAGTGGAAATATAGAAATATAACCTACTATCCTGATACATTCAAGTATTTCAAAGGTACTAATCTACCATGGGCCTCGTTTTCCTTTACTTCCAAATCTCATAAACCACTTCCATGTTGAAATTCCAAGAAACACATTCTCACTAACTTGAAATTCTATATTGCATCATCGATTATCAGTAAGAAACACATATTTTTTGTTGAAAGAATCTAACATTCTCCTCTATATAATAATATTACTCATATCCAAATATATTTATTTATAAAAAATTATTTTAGTTCATTCTAGTTCTAAAATTCATTAAAAATAGATCTTTATAAGGATCCATCAGAATACTTGTGTAAAAGATATTCTTATAAGAAAACTAAATTAAAGGAAATTATTTATCCCAACAACCATTTTTATCTATATAAAAAGGCCATTGAATACACTATAGGGTTTGATTTGTTCTCTAAGAGTAACTGTCTAACTTTTAATGATACATAGTACTGAAAAAAATCTTTTTATCATTAGATTTCTTAATAACTCACCAAAACATCAAAGGAAACATCAGATTCCAATCACAAAAAATTGAATGTTGTACTCCATGAAATCATACAACTTTTTTAATGTATGTTCTGACTAGCATATCTAGAGTGAAATACTATCTGATAGGAAAAAAGTTTTCTAACTTATTAAGGTGTTCTACTAAAACCCATAATTACCTCAATATCAAAGGAAAGTTAAAACCTCAAGGTTACTAATACCATTTTTTATATATCCTCAATAATGCATTCCTCCTCAAAAAGAATTATTTAATTTCCATAAATGTATCTCAAAATATTATTAATCTTGATAAAATACAATAACATAAATAAGAAAAATGGGTCTCTAGGACTATGAACTTATGATGAAAAATAAACTTGTAAATCCATGATTTTATCCATAACTCTTATGTTAATCTTACACTGAGACATATACACTTCGTAAATTAATTCACCATTTAATCTATATATATGATTATATCTTATACAAAAACATATTCCTTGGAATTTATGGTTTATCCTTGTATCAATAGTATAAAAAATACATTTAAAGGGATATAATCACATTAAATTTCACTAAAGTATAAACAATAATATTTTCATAAGGTTCATTCATAAAAAATAAAACAAGAAATCCAGAAATAAGGGGGAAATGATAAGTGTTCCCTAATTATCAAGATTAAAATCATTATTTGTGATGTCATAATAGTTTTCATTCCCCTTTGTATTTTGATATTGTTGAGGATTATCATGAACATTTTCCATTGGATTGGTGCATTGAGTTTCATAACATTCAAAATCCTTGCACTCAAAAAACAGCAATGTCTGTGGTTTATTCTCTTAATCTCTTTGTCCATTCATTTCATTGATCAAACTCTTCAAATCACATCTACATTATTATTTTTTGATATATAGCCTTTACAGACTTGTATAACCATCTTATTTCTTCTAGGAAATAACATGATTTCTTCTTCCCAGATTTATGGCATGCATTGGACTAATTTTTTTTCATCATGTTATTTATTCAAGTTATCGTAATAATTGGTCTTCTTTTTCATATCGAAACTATAGAAATTTTAAGAATATTTAAACTAAATTTCTATATTCGGTGAAAATTGAATGATTTATTCATAGATACTAATGTCTCTTATGGAAAATTACATTCAAATACTTGTATTAAGACACCGGGTAATCAATCAATTTTTTTTCTATATTGATGATTAATTCAGAATATTACCATGAATGTATTTTAAAATTTTCCTTACAGGTACCAATATATTCATCATCCTTCTATTTGATCCCAAGAAATTCGTTCACCATACTTGGTAATAAAATATAAGGGATGCACTTACTAAAAAATATCCTCTTAAACACTTCCCTTTTGATGGATTCAATTACCAACACTAGATTCGTTTTCTTATTAAGGTTCAACCATTGATCTACAACACCTACCAAATGACAGATAGCCAAAATGAATTTTTCATGCTCCAAACACTGGAGAATGGTAAATATATTTTTAGAGGTACCGGTCTATTACTCAGTGACTAGTTGATTAGTTATCCCACTAAATGAGAGTTGACATTACCTCATAAATAACTCAATAGAAAATTATTCCCACCTTTTCATGTTTGGATGATCAAAATTATTAATTGCATGAGAAATTATTGGAAGAATAGAAATAATTTTTTTCATTCAAGATCCAATATCAATCATTTTCTCATGAATACAATCATTGAATTGTCCACTACATTCAGCATTAACATTGTTTCTTTGGGTTCCATCCATTGAGTAAAATAAGAAATCATAGTACAAGAAATTATAATCATATTGGAAAACCACATAGTCATGAAAATTAATTTATGGGATATCTAAATCATAAAACTAACATTTCAATCGACGAAACCATAGGATTAACCTCAGTCATTCAGGTTCATTATTTAAATTCATTATGATGGTTCATAAATAGTTGTGATTTTTAAAAAAAATTCCCCATGTAGTGTTAAACCATGTGTGTAGAAAGGCTTTTTCTCATGCACAAGGTGATAATATATAACACCCCAAGCTTCCACGGTACACTTCTCTTTGAATAATACAGTAGCATGTGTTGTACGCAACTTCGAGTTCTAACACACACCACAACCAATCAAACTAACCGTTATGAATAGTAATACCCACTTTTGGAAATTTTATAAATTTTATCTTTCAAAATGGACTTCATTTTTGGATTCGGAATATTGAAGTTAGCCTATGGTGAAATTTTGGTATTTTTCTGAAAACACTCAATTTTTGATGACGAGTGAAAAACACTGAGTCTTGGTTTAAAACTGAATTTTTATTTAAATAATTATTTATTTTATTTAAATATAATTAAGGTCAAAATGGATACATAATACCTATATATGTTCAATGTAATTCATTGGAGTTAGTTTTGAATCATTTTAGATATATAAAAATTTTTATTGAACTTTTCACCGTCTTTTACCCACCTCTTAGGAGAATTTAGAAATTCACATAAAACATAATTTTACCGCTTCTCTGAGTGGAATTTCGAAAATCTAAGAGACACGATTAATATCAAGGAGTAAAATGTGGTTCAATAAGATAAAAATATTTTTTTTGTGAATAGTAACTTTTTGCTTTTATTTACCACAGTTAAAAGTAAATAGGGTAATTACAGGTAAAATGTTATTAATACTACCCTAACACATGTCTTAATTATATTGGACAAGTGTATCTCGACCAAAAACAACCTTATTAATAAAATATTATCATTTAGGTCCACTGGTATTAGATTAGGACATTTATTATTATTTAATTAAAACACGGGTTGAAAGAGTTAAAATCAAAGTTTAATAACTAAAACATTTTTAATATAGGGTTATAAAGAAGATAAATTAGATTATAAATATTCATTAGAAATATAAAACTTTTGCTACATGATGATATTTTAGTTATAATTTTTACACATTAAATAATTTAATTTATTCATGACACAATGGTGATGTAGTAATTACTTTTTTTATGAAATAATAAAATAATTGATAGTATAAATATCTAAATAAAAGTAATATGAGACTTTTTATGAATTCCACTAATTTTATAGGTTAATATGACATATTATGACTGATTATATAAATTTTATTCTAATTAATAATGTTGTTATGAGATTTTAGAAAACAAAATACTCAATAGTGTGAAAATTGACATAAAAGAGTTTTTAAAACAAATATTATATTATTAATTGATATTATATTAAAAAAAATATAAGGTGACTTCTATCATGATATGTGTATTATTAATGGACCACTTGGGGGTCTCATTGATGTATATAGTTTGTTTATTAAATATATAATATAAAAATACAAAGTGACATGGTAAATGTCAAACTAATTAACTAAGAGTTAAAACTAAAAGATAAGATTAATATAATTACCCAAACCTATCTAAAATATATTGGTTGAAAGGATTTAAACCCACACCCACCTTAACCTTTAAATTATCCACTTTGGAGCCATTGGAAACTGAATATGAATTTATTATAAAATAATATTTCTAGCATTTCCAAAGGTTCCCCTCACCCCTCTTAGAAAAGGGCAGTCCCCCTTTTCTTAATTTCACACCTTTAACGCCTTTGGACTAGGCTAAACTCTTCCAAAATACCCTCTAAAATATCCTCCCTTTATCCTAGAGGCCTTATTTTAGTTATAAAGCCAACCTCTGGAGCCCTTTTGATCAAATCAAAAGGAAGAACCCAGAGAAGAGGTAATGTTATCACCACCCTCTTTCAAGTTCATTTCTTATTCAACATCTTATTTCTTTGCAATTTCTATTATAAAATAATAACACTAGTATCTTATATATAAATTTATGTTATTATAAATATGGTATAACCATATTCAGTATTTTATCAATCCTTTGAATGACATGTCCCCATACGTGCGTACATATGGCCAACCGTCTCCACGTCGTGGTGTAATTGTAATTCAATACATTATTATTTGGATTGGTATAATAATGATGTGTTATTAATGTAAATAATAAATATAACATGATAATGATTCTGTATATATGATATATCATCCAATCATATATTATTTTAATATCAAAAGAATGATATTGTCACTCGTGCGTACGTACGGACTACCGTCTCCACGAACGCAATGAGATTTATTCCCTATCGTATCCATTCAAGAATAATTATCATTTGATGAATAAAAGTAATGTTTAAGAAATTTATATCATTTTGGACATGAATAAGATACAACCAATCCATAACAAACACAACTTATTACCAAAACATATAAAAGAAAACAAGTATGTTAACAGCCGAAACAACCATAATACTAAAATATTATTAAGAAAGCATTATTAAAAGATCATATATTATTTCATAATTATGTATATGGTTATTGTATAATTTAATAACAATGTTTAAACTATTATAAAGTAGTTTAACATACCATCAACTAAGGAAAAGTAGAAACTAAGGGTTTATTTCACAATCTCTTCATTATCTGAGGTTGTTTATACGTAATTATCTATCGGGGCCTCTTTATCATCCACATCCATGTTTCTTAAAATTTTATTTCAAATAATTCTTAAAATTTTACAAACTATGTGTTAAATTCATTTATACCATTTTTGACTTTTTATAAGATGTTTATAAAGGAATCATTCTGTCATTTTCCAAACAATGTCTTTTTTAACCTTTTCGACAGAATTAAGGTAATAATGTATTTTTTTAACTTTTACGACGGGTGTGGCTATTTTCCGCCATTATAATATCATTAAAGCTTCACTTACAAGATTATAAGAATATTTTAAAATTAAATATTTTATTTTATAATTATGTGACTTTTAAATAATTTCAAAAAAGTGATATTTCTCTCAAATAGTTTTGATTTCATCTATGTCAACATTCTTTGATGGATTTTAAGCTTATTTGAAGTTGATTTATTATGATACAAAACATCCATATTGTATTTAAGGTTTTTTGATATGTTTGACTGTGTATGTGTTATTTTTATACCATTCATTGTTTATGGACAAAGTATTGACATTTTGTATGCTAGTTTTAACACGAATGTTTATGTTATGTTTAAACCTGTTCATATGAGGAATTCATTGGACTTAATAAGTGACGGTTGGAGACTGCTATAGCTCCTCGATGCATCGGTAGGTCTCATGAGACAAACTAGTATCTTGGCACAAGGCCTTGACAAAATCTTATTTGTAGTCTTGGCACAAGTCCTTGACTATGTGGTTATGATAGTCTGGCATTATGCCTTCAATCATTATGAAAGTGGTTATTGATATTGCATGTGATTATTCGACTAGTAGAATATCCTTGTGAATAAGTAAATGGAATTATTTCATTTTATCTTTGCCATATAATGCTGAAGTTCAATTTTAAAAGGATTTTGTTTTAGTTATACATTGCCTTAAATTTTTATGATTATTTATGAAAGTTTCCGCTATATTGTTATCCTTACTGAACATTTGAGACCACCCCTATCAATGTTTTATTTTTCCTAGGATGTGAAGAAGTAATTTATTAATGAACTACAAGGATAGTATGAGGGGATATGAAGATAAGATGTTGTTCTAGTTTTTTTACTTTATGATGTTATGTAAGACTTGTGAATATATCTACTGTTTCCAAGACTACTAAACTTATCGGTCCTTCGAGACTTGATATTTTTTTATCATGACAATGTTATGTAATAATGAACCGACTCTGGGTAGCTGGGGTCAGGGCGTTACAGTTTTTATTAGAGGAAGTTTAGTACAAACCATGTAATCTAGATTTAGATAAACTCTGATTAGAGCACATAACACTAAGATAGAATTTGAGGATTAATATAGAAGAACTTCCTAGAATTTTTGTATTGTAGAGATTTTGTGAGTTTTCCGAGAAATATATCCTTGTCTGGATATTAGCAGCTAGAGGTGGATCTGGAACATATGTACCTAGGGGTAAAACCCAAAAACATCGCTTTGAGCTAGACTCGAACGGGAAGTGGTGCACGACAATGGGCCTTGCTGCACTCTTGGTTACGAAAATCCCAGGGGATATGCTTAAGATAATTCTCATTTTCTTTACAAACCATTATGAAGGGTTTATGAGTATAGACTTTCTCAAAGAAAACATTTTTATAATTATGGATTATATCCTTAAATAGTTCAATTTATGTTAAGTGATTTACAAGTATGGAATTATGTATTTTGATTCATAAACTGATCTAGCTTATGCCATTGTTTAGAAATGGCACCTAGTGGAAGAAATGGAAACCATATCAATGAACTCACTCCATATAGGTATATCCTTCCAGAACAAAATAATTATAGTGGAGCTGGTGATGCAACTGGTGCTGATCAGCTAATCACCATACTGTGACAACTCACTCAAGTAATGAATAATAACCTTACCCATATAGAGCACCGTAATCCGCAACGTGGAGGATCAATGTTAGATCGCTTCATAAGGAAACAACCACCAACATTCAATCAGAGTAAAAATCCATTGGTAGCTGAGCAGTGGATAAGTTCCCTAGAGAAAATATTTCAGGCTTTGGAGAGTAGTGATAGGGAAAAATTTATCATGGCAGTTTACCGCCTCATTGGAGATGTTGATCAATGGTGGTCATTGATTCAAAACACGAAGGAATATGATGAAGTATCAAATATGGAATGGAGGGAGTTCAAAGATCTATTTTTAGAAAAATACTTTCCTCATGACCATTGAGCAGATATGGAAAGGCAATTTCTGATTCTGAGACAAAAGGAGGATGAGAATGTCACAACGTATGAGGCTAACTTTATATGGTTAGCAAGGTATGCTGGAGATTATATACGTAACCCAAGAAGTAATATTGATCATTTCTTAGATGGGTTAAATCCATTTCTCTATCGAGCATTAGTCTCACAATCCTTCTCGTCGTACGAAGATATTGTCTCATGTGCTATCAAGACAGAAAAGGAATTCTCTAAGTATTATGATTTTAAATCAATGTAGGAGAAGAAGAGATCTGCTGATCACTCTAGGAATGGAAATAAGGGGATGAAGGGAAAGTTGAATATCCATCCTGCAGTAAATGTGGGAGGAAACACCCCGGAACCTGCTTAAAAGGAATGGGAGTCTATTACAAGTGTGGTGAAAAAGACCATCAAGCTCGTGATTGCAAAGGGAAGAAGGTAGCTACCGATGTCCAACGCAACAATTGCAGGGAGATGGGAAATTATGCAAATGAATGTTCTAAGCGTCAGCGGAACTTACCTCAGAAAAGGCCAAGGGATCAAGGCCAAGCTTATGATATCACTACTGCTGAGGTAGATGCTCTGAAAGACGTGGTGGTAGGTAATTTAATGGTTTCCTCAAGTTTAACAAATTCATTATTAGATTCTGGATCATCACATTGTTTCATATCTTCCTAATTTGATAATAAAATTAGATATTTCCAATTTGATTTAACAAGGGAGTTTTCAGTTAAAACTCCTAAGGGAAGTATCATTGAAATAATGTTTTGTGAATCAGTCCCCATTAGAGCACATAAATGTTCTTTATCCACTGATCTCATCATCATACCTATGATTTAAATTGATATAATCCTCGGTATGGATTGGCTTTCAGACCGTGATGTAAAAATTTATTGTAAGAAGAAGGAGGTTACTGTTTTTGATGATGATGATAAGGAACACCTTATCTTTAGAGCGGAATCATCTCCAACTAATTTTTACCTAGATCCACCCCTAGTAGCTCAACTAAATTCAATTATTGGGGAGAAAGAGAATGAAATGACTGTGGGTGAGGAAAGTAATGTTCAAATAGAGGATGTACCTATTGTGAAAGAATATGTAGATGGCTTTCAGGAATATTTACGTGAACATCCTCTAGAACAAGAAGTTGAGTTTTCCATTAATTTAATTCATGGATCAAGGCCTATATCGAAGACCCCATATAGAATAGCCACTGTGTAATTAGTTGAACTAAAGAAACAACTATAGGAATTGAGTAATAAGGGATTTATTCTCCCTAGTGTTTCTCTATGGGGATCCCCTGTCCTTTTTGTTAAAAAGAAAGCTGGATCTATGAGGTTATGTATCGACTACAGGGATATCCATGCTATAACAATAAAGAACAAGTATCCCCTAACTCACATTGAAGATTTATTTGACCAAATGCATAGAGATCAATAATTTTAAAAGATTTACCTACGATCTAGTTATCATCAGTTGTGTGTGAAGAAGGAAGACATTATTAAGACATCATTTCTAACCAGGTACGGGCATTACGAGTTTACAGTAATGCCTTTTGAATTGACTAATGCACCCTCTGTATTCATGGATCTAATGAATAGAGTATTAGAGGAATATACCAATGAATTTGTGGTGGTATTTATTGATGATATACTGGTATACTCCAGAATCTATGAATATCATGAAAATCACTTGCGCATTATCCTGAAGACTCTGAGAAGACATGAATTATATTGGATGTTTAGAAAGTGTGAATTCTGGCTTCAGGAGATTTATTTTCTTGGCCATATTGTCTCTAAAGTTGGAATCTCTATTGATCCTTCTAAGACCATGGAAATCCAAGAATGTCTTGCACCGATGAGTATAACATAGGTACACAGTTTTATTAGTTTAGAAGGTTATTATCGACGTTTTGTCCAGAATTTTTCAAGGATGGCTAACCCATTAACAGAGATCACACGTAAAGTTGTTAAATTTTTTTGGTAAAAAGAGTATGAAGAATATTTCGAAGAAATAAAGATAATATTAGTCAATGCTTCTATATTGACTCTACCATCGGGGAATGATGGGTTCGTTATTTATAGTGATACATCGAAGAAAGGACTTAGTTGTGTCCTTGTGAAGAATGATAGGGTTATTGCCTATGCATCACGATAGTTGAAAATTCATGAGAAAAAATATCCTACTTATGATCTTTATTTAGAAGCTGTGATATTTTCTTTAAATATTTGGAGACACAACCTCTATGGTGAAAAATGTGAGATTTATACTAATCACAAGAGTTTGAAGTATATTTTCTCACAAAAAGAACTCAACATGAGGAAATGGATATGGCTTGAATTACTCAAGGATTATGATTGCATGATACACTACCACCCAGGGAAGGAAAATAAGGTGGAAGATGCTTTGATTAGAAAACATCATGGAGTTTTGAACAATATGAGAATTGAAAGGGATCCAATTTTCATGGATCTAGTGAATATGGATCTGGGAATAACCATGGAAGGTGAAACATAAATTCTTTTTCAAATGGTTTCCAAACCATTATTACTAGAAAGGATTAAGAGTTATCAGGCCGATGATGAATAATTTCAAAATAAGATTAAAGCTCTGACTGATGGGAGATTGAGACACTTTGTGTATGAAGAAGGAATTTTAAAATTTGGGAAGAGACTTTGTGTTCTTGATATACCTGATCTGAAAAGGGAACTATTAGATGATGGTCATAGCTCAAATTTCTCTATACACCCTGGGAGCACCAAAATGTATAGAGATTTGAAGGAATATTTTTGGTGGGACAACATGAAGAGGGAGATTACTGATTTTTTGTCAAGATGTATGGTTTTTCAACAAGTGAAAGCTGGAAGGCAACATCCTAGAGGAGTCATGCAACCTCTTCCCATACCGGAGTAGAAATGGGACAATATTACGATGGAATTTGTCATGGGGATACCAAAGACTCCTAGAAGGCGCGATTCAATATGGGTTATTGTTGATCATCTTCCCAAGTCAGCATATTTTCTTGCTGTAAGAGAAGATCTACCACTGGAACGTCTAGAAAGACTATATATTAATAATGTTGTGAGACTTCATGGAGTACCCCTATAGATTTTTTTTTATTATGATCCTTGTTTTACTTCAAGATTTTGGAAGAGTCATCAGAAGGCCTTGGATACTAAACTTCGTCTGAGCACTGCCTACCACCCTCAAATAGATGGACAATTAGAATGGACTATTCAAACCTTAGAAGACATGTTGATATCTTGATCACTTGACTTTTAGGGTATGTGGGATAAATATTTACCTCTGGTAGAATTTTTCTATAAGAATATCTTTCATTTGAGTATTCAGATGGCACCATATGAAGCGTTACACGGAAAGAGTTGTCGCACACCAACCTGTTGGGATGACATTGGTGAAAGAAATCTTATAGGCCCAGAACTGGTGGAGGAAACAATGGAAAAAGTAAAGGTAATCCAAAACCACATCAAAGCAGCTCAATGAAGGCAGAAGAGCTATGTTGATAACCAAAGGAAGGATTTGTAATTTTAGGTAGGAGATCATGTTTTCTTGAAGGTATCTCCATGGAAGGGAGTTATACGTTTTGGTAAGAATGTTAAATTGAGTCCTAGGTACATCAGACCTTTATAAATTCTAGAACTAATTGGGGATTTAGCTTACCATTTGGAAATGCTGCCAATTCTCTCCAAAGTTCATGATGTGTTCCATGTATCACTATTGAGAAAATACATGCCTTACCCAACACATGTACTAACTTATGAGAAATTTGAACTGGAACCTGATCTGTCTTATTGCGAAGAGCCCGTCAGGATTCTTGATATAAGAGAACAAGTGCTGAAAATTGGACGACTCATCTGGTAAAATTTCTATGGAGAAACCATAAGATGGAAGAGGAAATGTGGGAACCCAAGGAACTTGTGATGAAGAACTACCCAATTCCTTTCATGTGTTATTATTCTAGAAATTTCAAGGATGAAATTATTTTAATGAGGGTAGAATGTAACACCCCAAGCTTCCACGGTATGCTTCTCTTTGAATAATACAGTAGAGTGTATTGTACGCAACTTCGAGTTCTAACACACACCATAACTAATAAAACTAGCCATTATGAATAGTAATATACACTTTTTGAAATTTTATAAATTTTATCATTCAAAATGGACTTCATTTTTGGATTCGTAATATCAAAATTAGCCTAGGGAATAATTTTGGTATTTTTCTGAAAACTTTCAATTTTTTATGAATAGGGAAAAACACTGAGTCATGGTTTAAAGCCGAATTTTCATTTAAATAATTATTTATTTAATTTAATTTTAATTAAGTCCAAAATGGATAAATAATAACTATATAAGTTCAATGTAATTAATTGGAGTTTGTTTAGAATCATTTTAGATATATAAAAATTTTATGGAACTTTTCACCGTCTTTTAGACACCTCCTATGAGAATTTGGAAATTCACATAAAACATAACTTTACCGCTTCTGTGAGTGGGATTTCTAAAATATTAGAGTCATGGTTAAAATCAAGGAGTAAAATGTGGTTCAATAAGATAAAAATAAATATTTTTTAATAGTAACTTTTTACTTTTATTTACCACAGTTAAAAGTAAATAGGGTAATTAAGGGTAAAAATGATATTAATATTACCCTAACACATGTAGTAATTCAATTGGACAAGTTTATCCCGACCAAAAAAAACCTTATTAATAAAATATTTTCATTTAGGTCCACTTGGATTAGATTAGGACATTTATTATTATTTAATTCAAAGAAGAGTTAGAAGAGTTAAAATCAACGTTTAATAACTAAAATATTTTTAATATAGGGTTATACATAAGATAAATTCAATTATAAATATTCCTTAGAAAGCTAAAAATATTTAAAACATAATTATATTTTATTTATTATTTTTATACATTAAATAACTTATGTTATTTATGACACAATGTTGATGCAGTAATTACCTTTTTAATGAAATATTAAAATACTTGATATTATAAATATAAAAATAAATGTAATTTGAGACTTTATATGAATTCCATTAATTTTATAGATTAATATGACATATTATTACTAATTATATAAATTTTATTCTAAGTAATAATGCTGTTATTAAATTATCAAAAACAAAATACTGAATAGTGTCAAAATTGACATAAAAGTGTTTTTTTTTAAGAAATATTATATTATTAATTGATATTATATTACTAAAAATCTTAGGTTAGGCCAAAGGACTTATATCATGATAGGTGTATTAATAATGTACCACTTGTGGGTTTCTTGGATGTATATAGTACCTTTAGTAACTATATAATATAAAAATACAAAGTGACATGGTAAATGTCAAACTAATTAACTAAAAGTTAAAACTAAAAGATAAGGTTAATATAATGACTCAAACCTGTATAAAATATATTGTATGGAAGTATTTCGACCCATTCCCACCTTAAACTTTAAATAATCCAATTTTTATCCATTAGAAACCGAATATGGATTTATTATAAAATAATATTTCTAGCTTTTCCAAAGGTGCCCCTCACCCATCTTATAAAAGGGCACTCCCCCTTCTATAAATTTCTCACCATCAAAGCCTTTGGCCTCAGCCAAACTCTACCCAAATACCCTCTAAAATATATTCCATTCATCATATAGTCCTTACTTTAGTCATAAAGCCAACCTATGGAGCCCTTTTGATCAAATCAAAAGGAAGAACCCGAAGAAGATGTAATGTTTTCACCACCCTCTTTCAAGTTCCTTTCTTCTTCAACATCTTCATTCTTTGTTTTTTCCATTATAAAATAATAACTCCAGTATCTTATATATACTGTGATGTTATTATAAATATGGTATAACCATATTGAGTCTTCTACCCATCTTTTGAATGACATGTCACCATACGTGCGTACGTACGGCCTACCATCTCCACGTCGTGGTGTAATTGTTATTCAATACATTATTATTGGGATGGGTATAATAATGATGTGTAATTCTTGTAAATAATAAATATAACATGATAATGATTCCGTATATATGATAAAACATCCAATTATATATTATTTTAATATCAAAAGAATGATATTTTCGCTCGTGCGTACGTACGGACTACCATCTCCACGAACGCAATGAGATTCATTCCCCATCGTATCCATTCAAGAATAATTCTCATTTGATGATTAAAAGTAATTTTTAAGAACTTTATATCATTATAGATATTAATAAGATACAGCCTATCCATAACAAACACAACTTATGTAACAAAACATATAAAATAAAACTAGTAAGTTAACACCCGAAACGACGATAATACTAAAATATTATTAACAAAGCATTATTAGAAGATTATATCTGATATCATAATTATGTATATGGTTATTTTATAATTTAATAACAATGTTTTAACTATTATAAAGGAGGTTAACATACCATCTACTAATCAAAAGTACAAGGTAAGGGTTTATTTCACAATCTCTTCATTATCCGAGGTTGTTTATATGTAATTATCTATCGGGACCTCTTTATCATCCACATCCATGTTTCCTAAAAATGTATTTCAAATAATTCTTACTATTTAACAGACTATGGGTTAAAGTCATTTATACCCTTGTTTACTTTTTATGAATATTCTATAAAGGAATCTTTCTGTCGTTTTCCAAACAAGGTCATTTTTATCATTTTCGACAGAATTAAGGTAAGAATGTCTTTTTTATCTTATATAGCGGGTGTGGTTATTTTCTGCCATTATAAAATTATTTATGTTTCCCTTAAAAGATTATAAGAATATTTTTAAAGAAAATTCATTATTTTATAATTATGTGAATTTTAAATGATTTAAAAAAAAGTGATATTTCTCTCAAATAGTTTTGATTTCATCTATGTCAACATCCTTCGATAGATTTTAATCTTTTTTGAAGTTGATTTATTATGATAAAAAACTTCCATAATGTATTGAATGTTTTGTGATATGTTTGACTGTGGATGTGTTATTTTTATACCATTCATTGTTTATGGAGAAAGTATTGACATTTCGTATGCTTGTTTTAATACGAATCCTTATGTTATGTTTAAACATGTTCATATGAGGAATGCATTGGACTTAATAAGTGACGGGTGGAGACCGTTATAGCTCCCCGATGCATCGGTAGGTCTCATGAGACAAACTAGTGTCTTGGAACAAGGCCTTAATAAAATCTAATTTGTAGTCTTGGAACAAGGACTTGACTATGTGGTTATGATAGTCTAGCATTATGCATTCCATCATTATGAAAGTGGTTATTGATATTGCATGTGATTATTCGACTAGTAGAATATCCATGTGAATAAGTAAATGGTATTATTTCATTCTATCATTTCCATATTATGCTGAAGATCAATTTGAAATGGCTTTTTTTAGTTATACATTGCCTTAAATGCTTATTTATATTTATGAAAGTTTCTGCTATATTGTTATCCTTACTAAGAATTTGAGCTCACCCCTTTTAATGTTTTATTTTTCCTAGGATGTGAAGAAGTAATTTATGAATGACCTGCAGGGATAGTATGAGGGGATATGAAGACAAGATGTTGTTGTATTTTTTTAACTTTATGATGTAATGTAAGACTTATGAATATATCTAGTGTTTCGAAGACTACTAAACTAATCGGTCTTTTGAGACTTGATCTTTTGTGATCATTCCAATGTTATGTAATAATACACCAACTCTGGGTAACTGGGGTCGGGGCGTTACATAATCGAGTCCAGCTTAATGAGCCCTTTTGGAGTTATTACCCCTATGTACATATTTTCTATAGCTATATCCACTTGTAGTATACAGGAAGGGATATAATGTCATGGAAACCAACCACTCAATATTTTACCAGAATTGTAGGATACTTTCTTTTAAATTAACTCATCCATTTACTTATCAATAATCATATTCATATACATATCATTATAAATATCCCGAGGTATAGAAAAAGAACCCATCAGAGTTTCTGAAGTTTAACTAATCCTTTCCTCTAACCCCATTTATTAATAACCAAATTTCTCATACATTTATGTTACATATTTTTAGATAAATTTTCATTAAATTATATAAACAAAAACCAGAGTATCATAAAGTGAATGTACATTTGTAAACTCAGAAATTAAAACAATTATTTCATAAGGGTAATACATCTTCCCCAGCTTACTTTTTCATAACTATCACCCTTCGTAGAAATTTCATATGTAACAAATAACATCATAAACTATGGGAAAAAACATAATAAAGGGTGATATAATATTATCATTAAGGGTAAACAAGGGATATATATCAACATAACATGAGAATAATATATGAAAACTATTCAATACATGTCAATGGTAAAAATATAGATTCATAGCATAATGATTGGATGTTAATAAAAAAATGAATCATGAGGAAATAAAATAATATGATCCATGAAGGAATAAAATATACATAAGACATTTATTATTGGAATAAACATAATCATATAAAATTAATTTATTTTTAGTGAGGCTTCTTTTCAAAAACAATCTTATTAGAATTGGTCGACACCCCAAGAAATCATAGTAGTCAATGTTAACTCCTAATACTGTCATAGTGGATAGAGTCCTTTACTGAAATGGGTTCAATCCTCATTCGAGTTCTATGTTCGACATGATATATCATTCTTTACCAAATAAATTTTAGGGACATATAGTTACCACATGAATTTTTTTATAACATAACTATCATCCTTGGTTATATGGTAACCACCATCCTTTTCTATAACGTAACCACTATCACATAATTAATATAATACATATATATTCAACAAGATCCTAAATATCAACATATAAGAACCCATGAAAATAAATGGGTATAAAAAATAATCATAACATAAATTTCAGAAAATAAATATTTTTTATAATCATTTTATAATATCATAAAAGCACAACCCATGGAAAAATATGTTGGTTTTATATGAATTTTTTCATGGTATAACCCATGGGAGAAAGACCGGTTTCAAAAAATTATTTTCACCATTCACATAAAGCAGATAGAGAAATAATAATATTTATATACATGGATCATATCTCTATTAGAGCATATGGAAAATCAATGGATGTCATTATATATAAAATATGATTTTCTTGGAACACATGAAATATTTCTTAGGAAATTAACATTTCATTGAAAATTATGTTTTAAAACATAAAATATATTCAAACTATTTAATATTTTGAAATAACCATGAAACATATAATAAAATGAACAAATAAAATAATATTATGATGGAGGAAATTATGTTCTTGTTATACACGTTAATATTTTCGAGAAAATAAAAATAGACATTAATATGAAAATTAATTGAGGATTCCTTTCAAAAGTTGTAGTAAAACTTCAATTAAGAGAAAAAATTTCATTAATAAATAATTTAAATAATTTTAAAATTACATTTCAAACCCTTTTTAGAAAACCTTATTTGGGAAGAAATATGGTTGTCGACCAATGTGAGGAAAAAAGATAATTTTCCTTAAAAAAATATTTTTCACTCTATAGTAAATAAAGTGAGTAAAATAAAGGAAAACATGTATTATAATGAAATAAATATAGGATAATAAAGGTAATTATTTTCTTTATCGATATATCAAAATATTTTAACATTGTAAATATAGTCATAAGAATTCTTGATAAATGAACATATTGTATCATACAACCCTTACCACATTGTAAACAGTGAATTATATACCCAATTAAATAGTAAGATTTAGTAAAAGATAAAATATCATCAATTGAAAGCGATTCATGATAGTAAATTCAAATTTTATTTATATTCACCTTAATATATTATATTGGTTCATAAGATAAGGTATGTCCCTTCGAAGATAAATTGAGATCGAAATATCTTACTGATTTGGTATTTTTGGATCTCTAAACCCTATTATAAGGCCCTATCCTTAAAACTTACTTAATCTTGAGTTATTACAAGATTACACATTGAGGATCTTTTCGGGTTTAGTGTTTTAGAGAATTAGATCATAAAACTTGCATTACATTCCACATATAAACAAAGTGGTTACATAAAGATAGTATTCTTCATTCCCATCAATGGAAACATATTTAAAATAAACATGGATTCTTTCTTGACACTTCCTTGACACTATCATCATATCATGTACCTTTCCCTTGTCCTATGAAAAACATTTCAAAAAACTTGGGATGAGCATAAAAAGCTCAGTAAGGGATATAAAAATAAGGAAAGGAAATATGGGTACATATATACGTAAGGATGAGATCATACTTTACCCATAAAACATAAGCACTTTAACATACCTCATAAAATCATGAATAAATCATATAAATCATAAGACATAAAGGTAACTTGAGGCATTCATAACATTCTTACGTAGGGAGTAACCCTCTTGGTTACGTTTGGAATACCCATCACAGCATATTCCGTAAATCTCTTCAGAGAAACCTTAACGTTTCACTCCTTCACGTTACCCAATGCATTGGAGAGCTATATCGGGCTCACCCGCCCTTAGTTTATCACGGAACCACCCGTTTTCATAATAATGTCCAAGAACCTCAACATAATCATATCACATAAAACACGCATAAAGGAAACATAACATTTCCACCTCTCAATTACAAGATATCAATAAAACACATTGATATAAAAACATTATGAAAACCATTTTCAATACCAAAATAAAAGAAAGTTAAAACATGGTATTTATTTTTCTTTTAAAAAGAAGGTATGGCTTGTAGAGGAATCCGAAACTCAAATAACGTTCACGGTGGTGGAGAAGTCATTGTCACCGCATACGTAAGACAAAAACATTCCCTTTTATCATTTTGTAAAACGCTTCGTATAAAAAAATTCCTTTTGAATAAACGTAAAAGTAAAAGGAGTTTATACACTATATAAAAGAAAGTTGTGTATAAAATAAAATATGCCTCAATGAAAGGAGATTGAGATGAAGTCCCATACCTCGGGTCTAACTTGACTCGGTCGTTATTTAATTTCCTTAATAATAAACTTGAGTTAATTTCTACTTGTTTAAGAACCTTTTTCAAGTTCATTATTCCTTTTATATCACTTATTGCCATGTCATGAACACTATGTAATTATTTAAGTTAATAACGGTCGTTTTAACGATCATTGATACTTGAGTCAAAAATTAGCCCTTTATAATTACATGTTTTTCATGTATCCATTATATCCAAAATGGTATTCATGATGTAGATAACATATATGTCATATATATCCAGTACATTCATGCATTTATAATATTACATAATCATTTAGAGGTAAGAAATGAAATGCACCGTTCATGGAGACGGTAAGCCGTATGTACGCATGAACACTACTTTCATTTCTATTTCGTACTTTATAGAATGGAATCATAATGATATAAAGGTATATTATAATTCCAGTATAATATCATATATAATATCATAGTTCCATCCTTTATACATCACACATATGGTATTTAATGAATCAACTCACTTTAAGGGGGCGGTAGTCCGCACTTCCTTAAATGAAGATATCGCGTTTACCCATAATGGAAACCATAAAGGTATACCCAAAATGAAAAATACAGAAGATTAAGTAAAAAATAAACATATTATATATCATATATAAATATAGTGACATCTTAATGGCCACCTTTTAAGGTGTTAAAAGAATGTTGAACAATCATCATTTCGGGAGGCATAAATTCACCATCCACGGAAACCGTATGTTCTTTAACCATTAGATGTAGGTGTGTGTAAGTGTAGCTTGAATACTTCTTATAACAAAATCCTAGTATATTGACGATACTGTAGTTGTTACAAAAGAAATAAATAAAAAGAGTTTATGGGGTTGGAGAAGCAAAATAAAACAAACGGACTCAAGTGAAGACTTTACATTAAAATCGGGTAACTCCCTTTGGTTTGAGCTCAAAGGCTTCCTTGGGAAGTCTTCTGCCCAAAGTGAGGCTTCAAGGAGTAATAGAGGGAAGTGGAGAGACAAAATGGGCAGGGTTTGGCCGATCCAAAGGCTTTGGGAGTGTTGGTAAGGAGGTAGAGGTGGGGGCCTTTTATAAGAGGAGAGGAGGGGCACTCTTGGAAAGTAAAGAAATATTACTTTATTTGAAAATGAGTTTCAGATTTAAATGGTCCCACATAGATATAATTCGAGGATAAGGTGATAAGGGTTCGAAATATACCCATCCAATAGGTTTTGGACATGTTTATTTTTTAGATATTACATTATCTTTCCATTTTATTTAAATCGTTAAATAATGAGGTCATCGCTGCATCATCATGATTTCATAAATAATTTAATTTATTTACAGTCTAAATATTATAAAAAAAATACTATGATGTAGGAAATATTTTTATATTTCCAATGATTATTTATAATCAAAAATATGATCTTTATAACCCCATGTAAAAAGTGTTTTCGTAAAACATATGATGTTTGTGTCATTTTTACTTTTACATTAAATAAAAAGTTATTTATGTCATTTCCCAACCAAAGTGGCTCCATGGGGTCCCCAAGTTGACCCATGGATTGTATTTGTCTGCCATGACACAACCAATGAGGGTAGGACATGTGTCAAGCTCATCCCATACTATTAAAACATTATTTTTACCTTAAACTACACTAATTACCACTAATCGCGATTAAAAACTTAATAAGTTACTATTCACCAAAAAATTATTTTAATCCAATTGAAGCACATTTTACTTCTTAATGACAACCATGTATGTCGTATTTTTTAAATTAAAAACACAATGATGGAAAAATTTCATTTAGATGGAAAATCAGTTTTTATAAGTACCACTTAGTGGTTTCACTATTCATCAAAAATTGAAGTTTTTCAGAAAATTACCAAAAATTCACCCCAAGCTATATTTGATATTCCGAATTCAAAAATGAAGTCTATTTTACAAAATTCAAAACATATAAGTCACATTAATTAATTTAATAATTAATTCCCGCTGTCAGAGCAAATAGCGTGTTTTTATAAAACAATTAGTATCAAAAGATTGACACCAGTTTAAGTCTAATTTCAAAATGAAATTGATTCCAATGACCACCATTGGATTAAATGGTAAAAATATATTCATATTACACATTAAGACAAATTCAAAAGATAATCTAATCATATAAATAAATTAGATTAAGAAGCAGTTTTGATGTAAAATGCAGTATTTTTCACTATTCATTAAAAAATGAACATTATCAGAAAAATACCAGAAATTCACACAAAGTAAATTTTGATGTCCCAATCATAAATAATAAGTTTATTTTGACAAAAATAGCTTATAAAATTGTCAAAAGATAGATTTAAAAATGGTTTTCCATCAAAAGGCATTAAAACAATCTTTTAGAAATATTAGTGTATTCCATGCTTAAGATTGGATTTATTTTCATTTTAAGCCTCTAAAACACTATCTAGTTCATTAATAGACATAGATAAAAATATCTATTATTCATTACTTGGGATGTTACATCCTTCACCCCTTTAAAAAATTGCGTCCCCGTAATTTATTTACTTATCAAATAAATGGGGGTACTTATCCCTCATTGCATTTTCAGATTCCCAAGTAGTCTCTTCAATCATGTGGTTTTTACACAAAACCTTTACCTGGTGAATCACCTTATTTCGTAACACTTGATCCCTATGGTCAAGAATCTGGACCGGTTGTTCCTCATAAGATAGGTTCTCTTCCAGCTGAACTACCTCTGGACTCAAAACATGAGATGGATCTGGCATATACTTTCTCAATATCGAAACGTGAAAAACATTATGTACCTGAGATAAACTCGGAGGTAAAGCCACTCGGTAAGAAACTGATCCAACTCTCCTCAGAATTTCATATGGTCCAATAAACCTTGGACTCCGCTTTCCTTTCTTACCAAATCTCATCACACTTTTACAAGGAGAAACCTTGAGAAAAACATGATCACCTACCTCGAAAGATAGATCCTTCCTCCGATTATCCACATAACTCTTCTGCCTGCTCTGAGTTGTTCTCATGTGCTTCTGAATCAGCTGAACTTTTTCTGCCATCTCTTCTACCAATTCTGGTCCCATCAACTTCCTTTCACCCACTTCATCCCAGAAAGCTGGAGTTCGACACCGCTTCCCATATAATTCCTGAAATGGTGCCATTTGTATACTGGAATGAAAACTGTAATTATATTAAAATTCATCCAAACAAATATGTTGGTCACAACTTCCCTGATAATCCATAGAGAAAGAACGTAGCATATCCTCCAAGGTCTGAATTGTTCGTTCTGACTGCCCATCTGATTGAGGATGAAAAGATGTACTAAAATTTAATTCAATACCCAACGACTTCTGAAGGCCTTTCCAAAAGTTAGAAGTGAACCTGGGATCACGATCAGATACAATGGAGAGAGGAACTCCATGTAACCTGACTATCTCTTTAAGATACAAACGGGAAAGTTGATCTAGGGAAAAAGTATCTCGTATAGCAAGGAAATGAGCAGATTTGTTCAAGAGATCAACAATAACCCAGATTGCATTATTACCTCGAGATGTCTTCGGTAATCCCACAACAAAGTCCATGGATATATTCTCCCATTTCCACTCTGGCACTGGTAAAGGCTGAAGCATCCCTTTCGATAACTGCCGCTCTGCTTTAACCTGTTGACATGTCAAACACTTCACAGTAAAATCGGCAATATCTCTGTTCATTCCATCCCACCAGTAATACTCCCGCAGATCTCTGTACATCTTAGTACTGCCAGGATGAACTGAAAATGTAGAACTATGAGCTTCACATAACAACTCTCTCTTCAACTGTGAATCACAAGGCACACACAATCTCTTCCAAAATCTCAAAACGCAATCATTATCAATGTTGAATTCAGGAAACTTACCTTTCTGAACCATCTCTACCTTTTTCTGCAACTCACTGTCTTGCTTTTGTGCTTGCTTGATTCTATCTGATAGAGATGATCTCACTGATACCTGAAACAAAATAGAAGAACTTCCTGCACCAAAAACTTCTATGCCAAATTTCATCAAATCCTTAACCAAAGGATCACGTTCCAAACGCAACATTTCTAATGAAGCATTACTTTTTCGACTCAAAGCATCTGCCACTTTATTTTCTTTTCCCGGATGGTAATTAATTGTACAATAATAATCCCTGATTAATTCTAGCCATATCCTTTGTCTCATGTTCAATTATTTCTAAGTGAATATATACTTTAAACTTTTTTGATCGATATATATTTCACACTTTACTCCATACAAATGATGCCTCCAAATTTTTAAAGAAAAAACAACAGCAGCTAATTCCAAATCATGTGTAGGGTAATTTACCTCATGAGTTTTCAACTGTTGTGAAGCATAAGCAATTACCTGATCATTCTGAATTAGGATGCAACCAAGTCCTTTCAATGAAGCATCACTGTATATAACAAACTCACCATTCTTGGAAGGTAGTGCCAAAACTGGAGCATTCACCAATCTTCTTTTCAATTCCTGAAAACAATCATCACATTCTTTTGTCCAGATAAACTTAACACCCTTCCGAGTTAGCATAGTCATTGGACTAGATAACCGTGAAAAATTTCTAACAATCCTTCGGTAATAGCCTTCAAAACCAAGGAAGCTACGAATCTCAGTTACATTTGTGGGTCTTGGCCAGTCTTCCACAACGTTTGTTTTTGCAGGATCAACAGTTATTCCATCTTTAGAAACAATATGACCAAGGAAAGAAATTTGTTGCAACTAAAACTCACACTTTCTGAATTTCCCATACAATTTCTTTTCTTTTAAGGTTTGCAAAATGACCCTTAAATGTCTTTCATGTTCTTTTTTACTTTTAGAAAACACCAAAATATCATCAATGTAAACCACCACAAACTTATCCAAGAACTCATGGAAAATTCTATTCATTAAGTACATGAATACAGCAGGTGCATTGGTTAGCCCAAAAGGCATTAATACAAATTCATAGTGGCCATATCTTGTACGGAACGCGGTCTTCGGAACATCTACTTCCTTTACCTTCAGATGATGGTACCCTGATCTCAAGTCAATCTTTGAAAAAAAAACTGAGCTCCCTGGAGCTGATCAAACAAATCATCGATATGAGGCAAAGGATATTTGTTCTTAACAGTGATATTATTCAAGGCCCTATAATCAATGAAAATTCTCATAGAACCATCTTTCTTTTTAACAAATAAAACAGTAGCACCCCATGGTGATGTGCTAGGTTGAATGAAACCTTTCTCTAATAAATCCTGCAATTTCTTCTTCAACTCTAAAAGTTCAATTTGAGCCATTCGATAAGGGGGTTTTGAAATTGGCTTAGCATCAGGAACTAAGTCAACAGTAAACTCAACTTCCCGATCTGGTATTATTCCAGGCAACTCATCAGGAAAAACATCAGGATACTCATTTACCACTGGCACATCATTAATCTGAACAGTTCCCTTTTTTTCAACAATGTGTGCAAGGTAACATTCATTTCCATCTTTTACAAGTTTCTCGGCCTCTTGATATGTTATCAAAAGTAAGGGTTCATCCTTGTAAACAAACTGAAAGTCTTTCTAAAAAGAAACTTCTTCAGCTCTACAGTCAATCTTAGCATGGTAAATAGAGAGCCAATCCATACCCATGATAACATCAAACTCTACTAGAGGTAGAAAAATAAGGTTTTCAAGTAGGTTCTTTCCACATATAAGGATAGGAAGATTCTTATAAATCATTTTTTCCTCAACATTTTCCCCAGGTGTTTTTACCGAAAGTTCAGGAGTCATTTCATGAGATGGTATTCCCATTTTACTAGAAAAGGTTTCAGAGATGAAAGAATGTGTAGACCCCGAATCAAACAACACACTCGCATAATCTGATAAAACAAACAAAGTACCTGATACAACTTCATTTGACGGACCGACATCTACTGAAGTAGTTGCAAAGGATTTCACCACCCCTTTCTGCTTGTAGTCTATCTGATTCCCATCACTCAAGATCTTTGTCGGACACTCATTTGAATAGTGACCCATCTCATTACACTTATAACATTTCACTAACTATAAATCAAATTTGTTCTTACCTTCGCCTTGATCCTTTTCAGTGCAATAACGAGCCTTATGTCCCATCTTACCACATCGGTAGCACTTTCCAGAATTCAGAAGACATTCCCCAGCATGCCTTTTGCTACATTTATCACAAACTGGAAACTTAGTTTTCTTACCATCAGACTTTTTTTGAAGAATTCTTACCTTTCTCCTTCCACCTCGGTCTCTTATTCTGTTGGTTGTTATAGAACACTTGATCATCGGCAAACTCCATTTCCACCTTCTCAGCACACCGAACAAGCTTTTCATAACTTTTAAACTCACGAGAAGCTAATTCCCTTCGATATTTTGGCTTTAATCCTGAGTAAAAACGATTGATTTTACTATCAAGGTCTCGGATAAAATTTGGAGCATACCTTGCCAATCGAGTGAACCTTTCTTCATAGGTATCCACTGAGTCTTCCTCTTGCCTCAATTCCAAGAATTTCTTTTCCATCCTAAGTCGAACAGCCTTAGGAAAATAACTCTCAAGAAACATACCTTTGAATTCATCCCAGTCGAGAGCATCAATCTCATCAGCATCCCTGATATTTTTAACCATAGACCACCACTGATCTGCCTCACCCTCCAAACGGTAAATAGCAAGACTAACCTTTTGATTGTCTGAACACCCCATGACATCGAAAATCTTCTCCAGTGCTTTAATCCACCCTTCAGCTAGCACAGGGTCAGATGATCCTCTGAATGATGGGGGATGTTGCCTCATGAAATGTTCCACCACTGACATCTTCCTCTGCGGTTGGTCTGGCTGATCTCGTGCATGGATACCACCACCATTTATAGCCTGAGTCAACTGCGACATTACTGCAACAAACTGTTCAGTTCCAATTCCGACCATCTCAGGATGCTGATTCGGAAGGTTATTTCCTTCTGTATGCCTTCCTAGCACTGCTTCCCTATTTCCTCTACGAAAAACCATTCTGAACAAACATGTCTTAGATGAAGAAACATGGTAATCTTCAAATGCTATATCACTTCAATTTGACCATAAAAAAATTATTTTTGGATAATCATTTAATAGAATTCTAACTCCTAAAGTTATCTAAACTGACCTCTGATACCAACTATAAGGCCCCAGCCTTAAACCTTACTTAATCTTGAGTTATTACAAGATTACACATTGAGGATCTTTTCGGGTTTAGAGTTTTATAGAATTAGATCATAAAACTTGCATTACATTCCACATATAAACAAAGTGGTTACATAAAGATAGTATTCTTCATTCCCATCAATGGAAACATATTTAAAATAAACATGAATTCTTTCTTGACACTTTCTTGACACTATCATCATATCATGTACCTTTCCCTTGTCCTGTGAAAAATATTTCAAAAAACTTGGGATGAGCATAAAAAGCGCAGTAAGGGATATAAAAATATGGAAAGGAAACATGGGTACATATATACATAAGGATGAGATCATACTTTACCCATAAAACATAAGCACTTTAACATACCTCATCAAATCATGAATAAATCATAGAAATCATAAGACATAAAGGTAACTTGAGGCATTCATAACATTCTTACGTAGGGAGTAACCCTCTTGGTTACGTTTGGAATACCCATCACAGTATATTCCGTAAATATCTTCGGAGAAACCTTAATGTTTCACTCCTTCGCGTTACCCAATGCATTGGAGAGCTATATCAGGCTCACCCGCCCTTAGTTTATCATGGAACCACCCGTTTTCATAATAATGCCCAAGAACCTCAACATAATCATATCACATAAAACATGCATAAAGGAAACATAACATTTCCACCTTTCAATCACAAGATATCAATACAACACATTGATATAAAAACATTATGAAAACCATTTTCAATACCAAAATAAAAGAAAATTAAAACATGGTATTTGTTTTTCTTTTAAAAAGAAGGTATGGCTTGTAGAGGAAGCCGAAACTCAAATAACGGTCACGGTGGTGGAGAAGTCGTTGTCGCCGCATACGTACGACAAAAACATTCCCTTTTGTTGTTTTGTAAAACGCTTTGTATAAAAAATTCTTTTTGAATAAACGTAAAAGTAAAAGGGGTTTATACACCATATAAAATAAAGTTGTGTATAAAATAAAATATGCCTCAATGAAAGGAGATTGAGACGAAGTCCCATACCTCGGGTCCGACTTGACTTAATCGTTCTTTAATATCCTGAATAATAAACTTGAGTTATTTTCTACTTGTTTAAGAACCTTTTTCAAGTTCATTATTCCTTTTATATCACTTATTTCCATGTCATGAACACTATGTAATTATTTAAGTTAATAACGGTCGTTTTAACGATCATTGGTACATGAGTCGAAAATAAGCCCTTTATAATTACATGTTGTTCATGTATCCATTATATCCAGAATGGTATTCATGATGTAGATAACATATATTTCATATATATCCAGTACATTCATGCATTTATAATATTACATAATCATTTAGAGGTAAGAAATGAAATGCACCGTTCATGGAGACGGTAAGCCGTACGTACGCATGAACGCTACTTTCATTTCTATTTCGTACTTTATAGAATGGAATCATAACGATATAAAGGTATATTATAATTCCAGTATAATATAATATATAATATCATAGTTCCATCCTTTATACGTCCCACATATGGTATTTAATGAATCAACTCACTTTAAGGGGGCGGTAGTCCGCACTTCCTTAAATGAAGATATCGCGTTTACCCATAATGGAAACCATAAAGTTATACCCAAAATGAAAAATACAGAATATTAAGTTAAACATAAACATATTATATATCATATATAAATATAGTGACATCTTAATGGCCACCTTTGAAGGTTTTAAAATAATGTTGAACAATCATCATTTCGGGAGGCATAAATTCACCATCCACAGAAACCGTATGTTCTTTAACCATTAGATGTAGGTGTGTGTAAGTGTAGCTAGAATACTTATTATAAAAACATCCTAGTATATTGAATATACTTGAGTTGTTACAAAAGAAATAAATAAAAATAGTTTAGGGGGTTGGAGAAGCAAAATAAAACAAACGGACTCAAGTGAAGACTTTACCTTAAAATCGGGTAACTCCCTTTGGTTTGAGCTCAAAGGCTTCCTTGGGAAGTCTTCTGACCAAAGTGATGCTTCAATGAGTAAGAGAGGGAAGTGGAGAGAAAAAATGGGCAGGGTTTGGCCGAGCCAAAGGCTTTGGGAGTGTGGGTAAGGAGGTAGAGGTGGGGGCCTTTTATAAGAGGAGAGGAGGGACACTCTTGGAAAGTAAAGAAATATTACTTTATTTGAAAATGTGTTTCGAATTTAAATGGCCCCACGTTGATATAATTCTAGGATAAGGTGATAAGGGTTAGAAATTTACCCATCCAATAGGTTTTGGACATGTGTAGGTTTTAGATATTACATTATCTTTCCATTTTATTTAAATCGTTAAATAATGAGGTCATCACTGCATCATCATGATGTCATAAATAATTTAATTTATTTAAAGTCTAAAAATTATAAAAAAACTACTATGATGTAGGAAATATTTTTATCTTTCCAATTACTATTTATAATCAAAAATCTGATCTTTATAACCCCATGTAAAAATTGTTTTCGTAAAATATATGATGTTTGTGTCATTTTTACTTTTACATTAAATAAAAAGTTATTTATGTCATTTCTCAACCAAAGTGGCTCCATGGGGTCCCCAAGTTGACCCATGGCTTGTCTTGGTCGGCCATGACACAAAAAATGAGGTTAGGACATGTGTCAAGCTCATATCATACTATTAAAACATTATTTTTACCTTAAACTACACTAATTACCACTAATCACGATTAAAAACTTAATAAGTTACTATTCACCAAAAAATTATTTTAATCCCATTGAACCACATTTTAATTCTTAATGACAACCATGTATGTAGGATTTTTTAAATTCAAAACACAATGATGGCAAAATTTCATTTAAACGGAAAAGCAGTTTTTATAAGTACCACTTAGTGGTTTCACTATTCATCAAAAATTGAAGTTTTTCAGAAAATTACCAAAAATTCACCCTAAGATATATTTGATATTCTGAATTCAAAAATGAAGTCTATTTTACAAAATTCAAAACATATAAGTCACGTTAATTAATTTAATAATTAATTCCCGATGTCAGAGAAAATAGCGTGTTTTTATAAAACAATAAGTATCAAAAGATTGACACCAGTTTAAGTCTAATTTAAAAGTGAAATTGATTCCAATGACCACCATTGGATTAAATGGTATAAATATATTCATATTACACATTAAGACCAATTCAAAAGATAATCTAATCATATAAATAAATTAGATTAAGAAGCAGTTTTGATGTAAAATGCAGTATTTTTCACTATTCATTAAAAAATGAACATTGTCAGAAAAATACCAAAAATTCACACAAAGTAAATTTTGATGTCCCAATCATAAATAATAAGTTTATTTTGACAAAAATAGCTTATAAAATTGTCAAAAGATAGATTTAAAAATGGTTTTCCATCAAAATGCAGTAAAACAATCTTTTAAAAATATTAGTGTATTTCATGCTTAAGATTGGATTTATTTTCATTTTAAGCCTCTAAAACACTATCTAATTCATTAATAGACATAGATAAAAATATATATTATTCATTACTTACTTGGGATGTTACACCTATGAAAGAAATATCATAAAATGGATATGTAAATACAAATAATTTTTATTATAATCATCCTAAAATATATTTTTGGGAATTATATACACCATATTAAATATATTGGTGGTCAATTTGGATTGTTTCTCATAGTAGTAAAAATTGAGATGAAAATCCATTATTATAAGTCCCAAAATTCATTGTAAACATTCAAACATTATTTAGAATAAATATAAGTTTATTATAAATATATTAAATAAAAATATTTAAAAATAGCATACCATATATGATTTACTTATTACCTTTTATTACCCATTTATTAACAATTCCATGTTAAAGTAATGTTTCAAGTAATAACTCATTTTTCATGTATGTTTTAAATTGATAATTTTTTTCTCATACATGGATCATGGTTACATAATCTCCATAATTTTATACCTGATATAAATTTAATATATTTTAAATTTATATTTATTTATATTATTCCAAAAAAATATTGATTGAAAATTAAATAAATCATTCATCGAGACAGTAGGTCATATGAAATCATGAACGATGTTTCCATTTTATTAATGGATGAGATGAAAGAGATATAAAATATATATTACCTTTTAAGAATAATTTTTATTTCATATTTATTAGATTTTATTATTTAAACATATCCTTATTACATTCTATGTAATGTGTATGTGAATAAAAAAATCTTATCACTTCATGAGGCGGTAGTCTTCCATACACACAAATGACTTTATCGTATTCCCATGAAATATAAAGTAGGATGTAATATGAGAAATAATGATTCCAGACTCATAATAATATCATTAATATAATATATAAATTATAAATCCATAATTATATCCATTCATTAGATGTAGTGAGGGAAAATGATTATCATGAGTTTGGGAGGAGGTAGCCCGATGTACATATAAATAATGATTTTGAAACACATTTGTTGGAAGAGGATAAGGTTTTAGGTTATTACATTAATATAATAACAAATCATTATATTTTAAATACTAAATTATATAGGTTTGGTTTAACAATAATTTATATAGGTGGAGAGAAAAATAAAATAAAACGCTCTCTTATAGACGTAACCTCTTCTTTAGACAACTTCATTTGGTTCTCACAAAAAGGATACTTATGATGAATTTATAACAAATATAAGGATTATAGGATATGAGTATGGGATTATGGAAGTGATTTGGTTAGGTGTTTTCTGAAAAAATGAGTTTTGGCAGTGTAAAGGTGAGAGGAGATGGGTGGCCTTTTATAAATGAGGTGAGTTGGACACTTTTAATTTTTTAAAAGAAAAAGGTGTACCATTTTTTCACACTCTCAAAGGATAAAAAACGGTCTATTGTTAATAAAATAATATATAAGGTCAATATATGCCCATAAATATATTTTTGTACATGTTTTGGGTCATGTGTAAGCCTTATCCTTTAATTTTAACATTGTAGTAAAACAATTTTACCCTAACCAAGAAAAATAATTTTTAATTTTTTACTATTTTTTATGGTCAAAAATCAAGTTGAACTTATTATGTAATATAAATTATTCTGACTAAAAATATGGAATCCATTTTTTCAAAATCCATTCAAAAAATTGGAAATTTTTAAATTAAAATTATTCTTTTGGATGTGATGAGAAAGCGGTTCTCGAAAAAGAAAATGTTCAAAATTTTAAAAAGTTTTAATATCAATATTCAATATTAAATTCATTTAAATGAAATAAATTGGATTAATATATAAATAATTTAACTACTTTATCCATTAAAACCATCTTCAAATAGTTTTTATGTTTTTAAATTCATTATCATAAATGATAATTCCTACTAAAAACTAATATATTCACTATTCATCCAAAATATTTATCTTCTCAGAAAAATATATATAATTAAATGTATGATAATTTTTTACATTATGATTTAAAAATTGAATATAATTCATTAAAATTATTTTTATTAATGTAAAAAACATTTTTTTTAATATAAATTCATAAAAAAGAGACAAAACTAGTTTTTTTATGTGGTATTTTTAACAATATAATTGGATTTACCAATAACACATTTGTAGAAAATTGAAAATATTAATGTTATAAATTTAATTGAATATTTAATATATATATTTCATTAAAATAATTCACAAAATTTTATTAGTTTAATTTATTGAGGTAAAACATGTTTTTGTGTATAAAAATATTTTTTCAGAAACAGATTTCCATTATTTTCAAAAAAAAATTATTTCCATTTACAATTAATTGATCACCAAATAATTTATTACTTATACATTTATAAAAAATATATTTTCATAATTTAGTTAATATTATTCATACATTTCATTCCAATTTATATGTGATAACTATCATATTATACACTAATATTTTAATAGTATGTCGGGTTTTGTTAAAACTCAATGTTTCATGTAATTAAAGATAAACTCAGTGTTTTCTCTAATGAAAATTATCAAAAAGATTAATTTTATTGGAAAAAAATAAAAAAATTATTGGTTTTATACCTTCTGTTTCATAACATCATTAGGTTCTGATTTATCATCCCAAAATTAGTTGTCTCGCCAAAAAATTGACAAGGAGAGTGGTCTAGTTTAGTAGCGCATTACCCCTACGATCTAGAATCTTTATTCGATATTCATCATAAAAATAATATTATTCTAGTCTTATGACCTCTCATTTTAATACATGTAAAGAATTTGGTATATACTTCCACATGATACATATAAGGAACACATTATAAATTTGAGAGACATTTGGTGGAAGAGTCAATCGATAAACTACCATCCCGATATAATCAAGAATCTAAAAAGGACTGATATACCTAGGGATTAGATTTTCCTTCTTCCCAAACCTTATAACCTCTTTCTTGGTGAAATTTTTCGAATCCCTACTCCCTAAAATAAATCTCTAAATATTTCTGATTATTTTTAGCATAACACTATTGTTGATTGTAAGATGCTCTTCTCTTACATGGAATGTCTCTGACCTTCTCTACCATTTACTCATCTTGATCAGCACCCAGTTTCTTTTATTATACAACTTCATTCTTGCATTCAAGAGTTCTGTACATCCTTCCCGATAGGGTTTAATATATATCTAAATAATTATTGAGTGGAAGATATTGTTGTAATAAAATTCAACCAAAGGAATGGGTTGATCCCATTCATCAATGAAACACATAGAAAACTATCTCACAATTTATACTATAGTTTTAATGATCCTTTCAAGATGAACTTATGTGTGAGGATGATAATAAGTGATTAAAATGAACTCTATATCGAATTCATGATGAAAAAATATCCCAAATATTAAGGTGGAACTCAAATCATAATCAGATACAAAAGATAGTGGTATATTAATCAATAGTACCACTACCTTAATGTATAACCAAGTAAGTTAATAAAGATATAATCATTATCTAATAGAAATTAATTTTTTTGGAATCATATGGAAACTGACTAAAACCCAGATGTCATTACTCTCTATAAAATTTTTGGGGATTCCGATAATGATGTCGATGGTGATTTTTTATTATTTTTATTCTGGTGTGGGTAATGTTTGTAACATTCCCTTGAACTTCTATCTCTTAACCTTAGCCTTATTGCATTCAAAGAATCAAGAAACATACTCTATAATATCTCTGTTTAGGTCATTCTTATATAAATACTAATTTCAGTTACTACAAAAAAAACATCATCTAGGATGAATAGCTAATAATGAACTATGAACCTCATTAGAGCAGTTTCTCTAAATATGGTATAGGGAGAAATTTATCTTGGTTCCTAAAAATTACCATTCCCTAAAAATCATTGTTAAATATAGGAGAATTTTTCACCTTCTTTTTTGGATCCATATTTTCCTTTTGAACCACAAAAATACTCTATAACACCCCAATATTTCATAGTAAGTTATTTTATTTAATGTAATTAAATAGCATGTGCTACACACAACACCGAGTTCGAGTTGACCACAACTTACCAAACTAGCCATTCAAAAAGAATTTATAAATAGTATTTACTGAATTTTAAATTTTATATATTCTATATAATTTTAACAACCATATTATGTTTTTACTTGACGTAATATAAGGAAAAAATTCATTTTTACAGATAAAATATGTATTTTTAAAAAAAATGCAATTTTACCACCTTTTAATGGAGAACCCTTTTTAAAACCAATATTTTACACTTTTATATATTCATTTTGAAAAAATAGACATATTATTTACAATAGGGATAAAAAAAATTTATTTTTGATAAATTTTTAATGCTTTTCTGATAACTTTCATATTTTGATGAATAGTAAAAATACTAAATTTTAATTGAAAACAACTTTTTTAACTAAAATAATTTACAGTGATAAATTATACATCTAAATGTTTTTGAAGTTTAATTTGATTATATTTTCATCATTTAATCAAATGTTGGTTATTAAAAATAATTTTACATTTAAATTGGACATGAACACATATCAATCTTTTGATAGTTTTTAATTCTCAAAAATCTGCATTCAGGTTTTTACATTGGAAATATTTTTTTAATATTAAATAATATAACTTATATGTTTTGAATTTGGTAAAATAGAAATCATTTTTCAATTTAGAATATCAAAATTAACTTTGGGTTAATTTTTTGAATTTTTATAAAAACATACAATTTTTTATGAATAGTGAAAAACACATTATTATTGTTTAAAGCTGACATTTTATTTAAAAAATTATTTTTAATTTAAATTTATTGTAATGACCCAACCCTAGTTACCTGGATTCGGTATATTATTACATAACATTGGCCTGATCAAAAGGGATAAAATCCCGAAATACCGATCAGTATAGTAGCCTTGGAAATACTAGATACATTTATAAGTTTAAAATTACATTATTAAATGATAAACTAAAACAACATAGTCTCCCTAGGCCACACTCATATCTCATAGACTATCTATATAGGTCAGTCATAATATAAGTTTTTGCATCCAGGGAAAAATAAAACATAGAATGGGGTGAGCTCAGATGCTCAGTAAGGATAACAATATAACGAAAACTTTTATAAATAAGCCTAAACATTTAAAGAAATGTAAGACTAAAACAAAAGGCTTTTATACATGAACATAATCATAATATGGAAAAGGTAAAATCAAAAAATTCCATTTAATTATTCACATGGATATTCTACTAGTCGAATAATAACATGAAATAACAATAGCCACATTCATAATGATGGAATGCACAATGCCAGACTTCATAACCACAAAGTCAAGGATTTATACCAAGACTACAAATAAGATTTCATCATGGCCTTGTTCCAACACACTATTTTGTCTAATGAGAACTACCTATGCATCGAGGAGCTATATCGGACTCCACCCATCACTTACTAATTCCAATGCATTCCTCATATGAAAAGGATTAAACATAACATAAACATTCGTATTAAAACTAGCATATGAAATGTCAATACATTATCCCTAAGTCATGAATGGTATAAAATAACACATCCATAGTCAAACATGTCACAAAAACATCAATACAATATAGATGTTTTTTATCATAACAAACCAACTTCAAACAAGCTTAAAATCCATCAAAGGATGTTGACATAGATGAAATCAAAGATTTTTGTAGAAAAATATCACTTTCTATTTTGAAATATATATATATATATATATATATATATATATATATTTAAAGGTAAAGGGGGAAGGCTCCCGTTTATTGAAAGAAAGAAACTCATTTTGAAGGGAATAAGGGGGAAACCCTTATAGAGACAGATGTAAAACATCAAACAAAACAAGGCACATAGCGATACAGAAATCCAAAAGTCAAAAAAAATCATAGTAGGATCAAGCCAGAATGTCTCGTCCCCCCCCCCCCTAATCGAAAATGCAACAGGGAAGTCAGGAAAGATGATGCATAACCCCCTCTGTGATGAAATGTGTCATGCTGGCAACACTGCCAAGGCGTAGCACTCCTCCAACTCACACTGAAATATGAGAGGAGGACTGGACAATAGGTGCCTTAACACCTATCTCTCTTTCGAGTCGCCCCCCCTGACAGTGCAATTGAGAGACTCACTGCCCCATCAACCTGATGCAATGCAACATCTTCTAGAGAACACCGTGAAAAAATAAATTAGGGTACCCATCCATCCAAAAGAATAGACGGTTGAATGACGGGTGCAAAGACACCCATCCCTCCATCGAGGTCACCCACCCGACGCAATCTGCAAAATAGAACATGCCATCCAAATGCAAAGATACAAGCAGCAATCTCCCACCAAAACATATTCTTCCCAGTGAAAAACCGGGGGCCACACACAGGGAAAAAAACCTAGCATCCATACAATCCTTCAAGAATCTGTAATGATATAACTGCGGAAAATAGTCATATCCACCGTATAAGTTAAAAAGGGACATTCTTACCTTAATTTTGTTGAAAAGGTCATAAAGTACCTTGTTTCTAAAATGACAGAATGATTCCTTTCAAAACATATATGTTCAAATAAGTTTATAAATTACTTTAACCTATAGTATAGTATATAGTGAAAATGTTTTGAATTACATTTTTTACAAAACACAGATTTGGAAGATAAAGAGGTCCCAGTAGATACTTACGTAAAAACAACCTCGGAAAATAAAGAGATTGTGAAATTAACCCTTACCTTTTAATTTTCCTTGTTCTAGGGTAGGTTATCCTCCTATATAATGGTGAAATTGTTGTTATTAACTTATAAAATGACCATATACAATAATATGATATCATATATGATCTTTTAGTATTGCATTGTTAAAGCTATTTCAGTACTATCATCGTTTCGGGTGTTAATTTATTCGTTTTACTTTATATAATTTGTTATGTAAGTAATGTTTATTATGGATAGGATGTATATTATTCATAATCATAATGATATTAAGTCTTAAACATTATTTTTTTAATCATCAAATAAAAATAATTCTTGAATGGATATGATGGGTAATTAATCCCATCATGTTCGTGGAGATGGTAATTTGTACGTACGCCCGAGCGACAACATCATTTTTTTGATATTAAAATTGTGAATAATTGGATGTAATTTCATATATAATGAATCATTATCAGGTTTTATTTATTATTTACATCATTTATAATCATTTTTATAACCATCCAAATGATGAAGTGTTTGAATAACACACAACACCACGACGTGGAGACGATAATTCGTACGTACGCATGTATGGTGACTTTTTTATTTATAGGATGGGTAGAATAATTAATATGGTAGTAACATTTTTATAATAACATCACAATATATAGAAGATACTGGAGTTATTATTTTAGAGTGGAAACAACAATGAAAGAGGAAGTGGAATAAAAAAAGAACTTGAAAGAGGTGATTAAATATTTACCTCTTCTTAGGGTTATTTCTTTTGATTTGATCAAAAGGGATCCTTAGGTTTTATTTATGACTAATGTAAGGCCTCTAGGATGAAGGTAATAAAGTTGGGAGGATATTTTGGTAGGGGTTTGACGAGACAAATAGCATTGATGGTGTGAATTTGAAAGAAGGGGAAATTCCCTATTATAAGAGAGGTGAGGGTCAAATTAGGAAAAGCTTAGAATATTATTTTATAATAAAATCATTTTCAGATTATAATGGAACAAAAATGATTTATTTATGGTCTAAGGTTGGTATCGGTAGAAAATCACTCAACCAGTAGGTTTTAGAGAGGTTTAGGTCATCATATTAACCTTATCTTTTAGATTTAACTCTTTGTTAAATAGTTTGACATTTACCATGTCTCTTTGTATTTTTATAATATATGGTTAATAAACATACTATAAACTACTAAGAGAACCTCAAGTGGTACACTAATGACATATATAATATTATTTAATCCCTTTATCCTAACCTTGTATTTTTAGGAATATAATATAAATTAATAATATAATATTTCTTTTAAAAACTCTTTTATGTCAATTTTGATAGTATTTGGTATTATGTTTTTGTTAAATTCATAACATCATTGTTACTTCAAAAAAATCATTTAATCAACCCTAACGTGTCATATTAACATATAAAATTAGTTTATTTCATTAAAAAACTCAAATTATATTTATTTGGATATTTATAATATAAATCATATTAATCTTTCATTAATAAGGTAATTATTGTGTCATTAATAAATTTAATTATTTAAGGTCTCAAAATTATAAATAAAATTACATTATGTAGGAAATAGTTTTAGCTTATAATTAATATTTATATTCTAATTTATATTATGTATAATCCTATATTAATAGTGATTTAGTTATTAATCTTTGAATTTAACTCTTTTAACACTTCTTTAAATAAAATAATAATAAATTTCCTAATGTAATCAATGTGGACCTAAAGGATCATATTTTATTCCTAAGGTTGTTTTTGGATGAATTACACTTATCCAATATAATTAAGACATGTGTTATGGTAATAATAATATCATTTTTACCCTTAATATCCCTATTTACTTTTAACCGTGGTAAATAAAAGTAAAAAGTTACTATTCACTAAAAATTATTTTCATCTTATTATACCAAATTTTACTTACTCATATCAACTGTGTCTCTAATATTTTTGAAATTCAACTCACAGAAGTGGTAAAATTATGTTTTATGCGAATTTATAAATTCTCCTAGGAGGTGGGTAAAAGACGGTAAAAAGTTCAATAAAATTTTATATATCTAATATTATCACAAAATTTTTCCACTGAATTATATTAAACATATATTGGTATTATGTATCTATTTTGACCTAAAATAAATAAATATTAAATAAATACTTTTTAAATAAAAAGACAGTTTTAACCAATAACACAGTGTTTTTCCACTATTCATCCAAAATTGAATGTTTTCAAAAAAATACCAAAAATTGACCCATGCTAATTTTGATATTTGGAATCCAGAAATGAAGTCCATTATTAAAGATAAAATTAATAAAATTTCAAAATTTGGATATTAATATTCATAACAACTAGTTTGATTTGTTGTGGTATGTTGGAACTGGAAGTAGTGTGCAACACAAGATATTGTATTATCAAAAGGGAAATTCACCATGGAAGCTTGGGGTGTTACATTTATTTTAAAGTAAAAATAGATACATAATACCTATATTAGTACAATATAATTTATTGAACTAATTTTATAATAATATTAGATATATAAAATTTTATTGAACTTTTTCATATCTTTACCCACTTTCAAGGGACATTAGAATATTTGCACAAAACACAATTTTACCTCTTATGTAAATTGAATTTCAAAAATCCGAGAGACATGGTTGAAATTATTAAGTAAAATGTTGTTCAATAAGATGGAAATATTTTTTGGTGAATAATTACCTTTGAATTGTATTTACCACTGTTAAAAGTAAATAGGGTAATTAAAGGTAAAGATGATAATATAATTACCCAAGAACAAGTCCTAATTATATTGGATATGTGTATTTGGACCAAAATTAACCATAGGAACAAAATATGATCACTTTTGGTCCACTATAATTAGATGAAGACATTTATTATATTTTATTTAAAGAAGAGTTAAAAGTGTTAAATTCAATGTTTAGTAACTAAAACATTTTCAATATAAGGTTACAAATAAGAAAAATTCTATTATAAATATTCATTAGAAAATAAAAATATTTACTGCAAAATTTTATTTATTTATAAATTTTTGATATAAAATAATTAATTTTATTTATGACATAATGATGATATAGTAATTACCTTATTAATGAAATAATAAAATAATTGATGTCATATATATATAAATAAATGTAAATTGAAACTTTTGATGCATTCCACTAATTTTATAGATTAATATGACATGTTAGGGTTGATTTGATGTATTTTTTTCTATGTAATCATCTATTGATGACTTTCCCAAAAACCAAATACAAAATTGTGTAAAAATAGACATAAATGAATTTTTAAAACAAATACTATATTATTAAACATAAAATATTCCTAAAAATATAAGGATTTCCCAAAGGACTTTTATAATGAAATATATTTCATTAATGAACCACTTGAGGTTCTCTTGGCATTTTATAGTATGTTTGTTAACCTTGTAATATAAAAATACAAGAATACATGGTAAAAGTTAAACTATTTAACTAAGAATTAAATATAAAATATAGGGTTAATATGGAGAACTAAACTTGTCTAAAACCTATTGGTTGAGAATATATCTACCCATCCCCACCACAGCCTCAAAATAAAATCATTTGAAAAATTAGAAACTGAAAATGATATGATAATAAAATAATATTTCATGATTTTCCAAAAGTGACCCTCACAACTCTTAAAGAACATACTTCCCCTTCACTCACATTCACACATCCAAAGCCATTTTTCACAGCCAAACCCTACTAAAATATCCTCCCAACCAACCACAATTTAACCTAGATGCCTTACTGTAATCAGAATTCCATCCAAAGTAGCCCTTTTAATCAAATCAAATGGAAGCACCTGAAGAAGAGGTAATAATTTCCCCACCACTTTCAATGTTCATTTCTTCTTCCACTTCCTATTTCATTTTTGTTTCCATAAAAAATAATAAATCCAGTACCTTATACATAATTTGATGTTATTATAAATATGGTACAACCTTATTCATTATTCTATCCATCGAATGAATGAAAAATTCACCATACGTGTGTACATACGACTTACCGTCTCCACGTCATGGTGTAGTTAGTTATTCCACATTTAATTATTTGGATTATTATAATAATGAGTATAATTGATTTAAATAAAGAATATAATATGTTAACGATTCTATATATATGATATACCATCCAATTACATACGATTTCACCATCAACAGAATTATATTGTCGCTTGTTCGTACGAATGGATTACCATCTCCACAAACCCGATGAAAATCATTTCCCATCATAAACATTCATAAATATTTTTTATATTTTGATTTAGAACAATTTTTAAGTACTTAATATCATTATTTATATTAATCAAATACATCTGATCTATAACAAACATGACTTACTTAAAAAACATATGGTGGAAAATGAATGAGTTAACACTTGAAACAATGATACTATTGAAATATTATTGAAAAAGAAATATTATAAGATCATATATGATATAATATTTATGTATGTGGTTATCTTATAATTTAATAAAAATTATTTAACTATTATACAAGAGGTTAACTTACCCTCTACTAAGGAAAAGTACATGGTAAGGGGTTTTCATCTCACTTCTTATTCTCATGAGATTCATGCTATATTGCAACTATTTACTTTTGTGTGGTGTATGTACGGCCCATGATTGTATTTTTTGTGTAATATAATTTAATTTATGGGTATTTAAATCTCAATTTTATTATCATTATTTCATGGGGTGTATATTTTGTAATATAGCAAATTGATAATGGAATTTATAATTTCGATTTCCACTCATTGGGTTTTATGCAAACTTCATTGATTATTATACTCTAATATTATGTGTAAAATAACTTTTTATTTATTTATATTGTAATTTACGCTCTGATTTTTCTAGATAAACTTTTGATACACATAAAAACTCTGTTGATAAATTCTAAAGTCATTGATATGAACTTGATAAGAGTAATCTTACCTCAATTTCCATTCATTGAGTTAAACATCCAATTCATTGGTGTTGTTTTTACGAGAATATATTTGAATGTCCTCTGATTTATTTACACCGAATATACATTCATATTGTGTGTATTTATATTTTTCACAGATAATTATGTCATTGATTTATCCTTAACCTAAGGATACATTATTTATAAAATATATCATCTCAATTTATATTCCATTAAGACTTCTTTGTTGTTATGTGCCAAGTCACATTTATATTGTGTACGTACTGTACTTTGACATAGAATATCATGAATCCCTTTATTATCATGATATTCTAATTTTTTTATTACCTCAATTATTTTTTTTCAAGCATCTCTCATTTGGTTTGGAACTCTAACTAAAATATCATTTTAAATGTTTTATGTATTTATTCTTCAAAATGTTTCTCATTAATGTCCATGTTTTAAAAATGATGCTAAGGATTTTTTTATATGGACATGAATGTTTTAAAATTAAAATTTCTTTTAAATTTTTCAAAGTTGTATGGGTCACTTTTATTCAAAACTCAATTTCTAATATCTTATTGATAAATAGTGAGACTTTTAAATATTTTCAAGAAAAAGGGCATATTTCTCTCAAATAGTTTTACTGATTATTTTCCTCTATGTCAATATCCCTCATTATTCTTGATTGAGGTTGATTTATTATAATAAAATATTCCATATTGTATTGAATGATTTATGTTTGACTGTGGATGTGATATTTCAATTCCATTCATGGGTTGTGGTTAAAATTTTGATATTTCATATGATATTTTCAATTGGAATATTTAGATTATGTATCAACCATTTTATATTAGGAATGTGTTGGACATAGTAAGTGACGGGTGGTGCCCTCTATAATCCTTGATGAATTAGTTGGTCTTAAGAGACAAACTTGTTTCTTGGCACAAAGCCTTGACAAAATCTTATTTGTAGTATTGGAACGAGGCCTTGACTATGTGGTTATGATGTTCGACATTATGCATTCCATCATTGTGAAATTAGCTATTGATATTAAATGTGATTATTCTACAAGTAGAATATTCATTTGATTAATAAAATGGAATTATTGGACATATATTTTCTATATTATACTGAATTTTAATTTTAAAAGGATTGTGTTTTAGTCTTATACATTGCCTTAAATTTTTTTCCTATTTATAAAATTTTCCACTATATTGTTATCCTTAATGAGCATCAGAGCTCACCCCTTTCTTATGTTTTCTTTTTCCCAGGATGTGAAGAAATATTTTATGATTGACTTGTTGGGATAGGATAAGAGAAATGAGTGTGTTAAAATCGGACACAATGTTGTGGTTTTTTTAATTTCATGATGTAATGTAAATCTTATGAATGTATCTAGTACTTCTATCGCTTCTAAACTAATCGACCTTTCAAAACATGATCTCTTGTGACCATACCAATGTCATGTAATAATGCACCGACTCTGGGTAACTAGGATCAGGGTGTTACATTTGGTATCAAATAAAGTTTAGTACAAACCATGGAAACTAGATTTATAAAAACATTGATTAGATAACATTACCCAAAGATAGACTTTGAGGACTAGTATATAAGGACTTCCAAGAATGTTGTTAATGTATAGGTTTTGTGAATTTTTCAAGAGATACATCTCTTTTTGGATACGCACAGGTAGAGGCGACTCTAGAACATATGCATCTAGGGGTAAAACCCAAAACACCGCTTTAATCTAGATACGATTGGGAACTAATGCATCATACTGGGCCTTGATGCACTCTTGTATAAGACGCTCCAAGAGGATTTTTTTTAGGATAATTCACATTTTCCTTACAAACCAATTTTAATGATTTTAATATAAGATAAGAATAAATATTCTTGGTTTATCATAATGTGTTTTAGACTGAAAATAATGTGGCGTGATATTCATTAATTTATTTCCTGACTATTGTTACTCACACCATGCATTCTAGTTTTAGTCAATGGATGGATTCCAAAGAAGTCATATTAACATTGAACATGATGTATAAGGTAGGAACAATGGTGAAAATGAGAAACTAAAGTGAATTTAGTTAGGCATAAAAGATATCCTATCCATTTCAAATCAGGTTTCCAAAAATATGATCAACAATATATACATTAACCAACTCCCAAACTCAAAAAAGAAGGTAAAGAAAGAGAATGATAAGAGATCCAGTAGTGGAGGCCATGGAGAAAATAAAGCTCAATTTTCATCATGTAGGAAATGTGGAAGGAGACACCCATGAATGAGTCTCAATGGAATAAAGAAATTTTTTATGTTTGGGAAAGATGTACATAATGTAATGAATTTCTTAGGAAAATGAATAGTACTATGGAAGAAAATAAAAATGATCCTAATAATCCATTTAATGTAATTTTTCGTAAATCTAAGGCACTTGAGCATTAACCGAGTCAATTCCCTATTTTATAGGATAACCACTAGGTCATGGAAGAACCTATGTGGAAATAACTATATCACAAAATGATTAAAAGTATTAATTATCTTTTTTTATGGGATTAATTTGGAATACATTTCTCTTGTGTATGTAATAATGAAGTTGTTTTATGGGAAAATTCTATTTTAGGAAGAATTGTATTTTCTTTTGTGGATATAGTTATAAATAACCATTTTGGTTTATATGATCCTTCAATTTGAGGCAATTATAGGAAAATAATTTTTGGGATGAAAATGTGAGGTATAAGATAATATTTGTCATTAAATTATGTTATGTCTATTTTGAGGAATTTATCTCATTTGGGTAATGTTATAACATATAGTTTTTGAAAACATACAACATACAGATCGTGTGACAACCTATCGCGTCGGACAAATCTACATGAATCAAACCCACAACCAATGTGAGACTGAGATTTATCGCCTTCCACTAGACTATGTGAAGTCCCTGGTTAGTGATAAAAATTCATTTTAGTTAAGAAAAATTATTGATCAATAATAAGTTGATTTGGGAACTTATGTTTTATCAAATGGATATCCTTAGTATAGGAAAATGTTTTGGTTATTAAGTGATAAATGTTTTTTTGGAAGATGTTTGCTCTATTGGGTACACTATATGCCTAAGGAAAATAGAATAATATTGGATTTCATTTGAGGAGTAATGGTGCACTTTTATTTTGGAAGAATATATGAATTTTATATAGATTTAGGTTATTAATGAAAATAATTAACCTATCGTAGAGAATATGTGATTTGTTTAATTACACTTCAGTATGAGAAATTAATAGTAGTCGATATTATTTGTAGATAAATGTTAAGATTTAATTTTAAAGGCTATATAATTAAATTATAATTATTTTTGGGTTTCAATATTTTTTTGGATTATACTGAATTATTTTAAGGATAATTGTTTTTTGAACGGTCTTTATTGGACTTTGGGTACGCTTTTTTAAATTTGGAAATTAAGAATAGTATTTCTTTCTATAAAGGATTATCCAATTTGTGGATAATAATATATTGTACTAACCATTTTGGTTTTGGTTAATCTCTAAATTCAATGGAAATATATATTTCGTCTTTTGTGGATTATGTGATTCCCTAGAAGTTTATTCTAGTGCTTCAGGTGTGACCAATTCATCTTGAATACTCATCTTTTAGAGAAAATATGGGTTAGTGGTAGAAAAATATTAATGGATGAAACTGTACTTGAAAAGTAAGTATATCTCTTTATGATCTTATTCAATCTCATAAATAAATTCCCCAACTTTATGAAATGTAACATAAAATCAAAAACGTTGTCTGTTTAATTTTCCTACTGGGATACTATTAACCATTTAACCCATAAAAAGTTTGTTGTTTTTTATTGTTAATATTATCTTAATCATGTTTTCTCTCCCTCTCCTGTAGAACTTGACACTTATTTTATATTCCATATCCATTTTCCTACATGGAATCCTAGTATGATTTATCTTAGGTGAACTATGTACTTTTCTTTCTTTCTTTTAAAGTGATAGTTTTATTAACTATTTTTCTGATGTGGTACATTCAATGATGTTCCCAAGTCCAGTTTTAAAATTTAAAGGATGAAATTTATAAATGGGGGTAAGATTTAAACAACCCAATATTTCATAGTAAGTTATTTTCTTTAAAGTAATTCAATAGCTTGCGCTGCATGCAACAACAGGTTCGAGCACACCATAACTTACCAAACTAGACGTTCAAAAAGCGGTTATGAATAGTATTAAGTGAATTTTGAATTTTATATAATCCATATAAATTTAACATCCATATTATGTATTTCTTATACATAATATAATAACAAATTCAATTTTTTATATAAAAGAAGTATTTTCCAAAAAAAAAATTTACCAGCTTTTATGGGCGAACCCTTTTTAAATACAATATTTCACACTTTTATATATTCAATTGGATAAAATAAACATCTTATATAGAATTGGGACATAAAAATTTAGTTTGGATAAAATTTTGGTTCTTCTTTGATAACTTTCGTATTTTGATGAATATTGAAAAATACTATATTTTAGTTGAAAAAAAAATTTAATCAAAAAAATTTGTAGTGTTAAATTATATATATGAATGTTTTTGATGTATAATTACATTATATTTTTATCATTTTACCTAATTTTGGTCATTGGAAGTAATTTTAAATTTTGATTGGACTTAAACACAAATCAATCTTTTGATAGTTTTTACTTCCCAAAAAGCAGCTTTCTGGTTTTGACAATGGGAATATTTTTTTAAATTAATTAATACAACATAAACGTTTTAAATTTGGTAAAATATACATTAATTTTGAATTTGGAATATCAAAACTATATTTGAGTGAATTTTGGGTATTTTTCTTAAAAATTTCAATTTTTTATGAATAGTAAAAAACAATGCACTGTGGTTGAAGCCGACTTTTTATTTAAATAATTATTTTTAATTTAAATTTATTTTAAATTCCAAAAAGATAAATAATACCTAAATTAGTTCAATTTAATTCTTTTATGTCATTTTTATAATAATATTAGATATATAAAATTTTATTGATCTTTTTATCATCTTTTACTCACCTTTTTGGCACATTTTAAAATTTGCATAAAACATACTTTTACTGCTTCTATGAATTTAATTTCAAAAACCCAAGACACACAGTTGAAATCAGTTTGTAAAATGTGGATCAGTATGATGAAAATAATTTTTGGTGAATAGTTACTTCTGAATTTTATTAACCACGGTAAAAAGAAAATAGGGTAATTAAAGTTAAAATGATAATATAATTACCCTAAAACATGACCTAATTCTATTGGATTAGTGTATTTCGACCATTCTCAACCTTAGAAAAAATATAGGCTTATTTTTTAACCACTTGGATTAGGTTAGGATGTTTATTATATTGTATTTAGAGAAGAGTTAAAAGTTTTAAATTTAATGTTTAATAACTAAAACATTTTTAATATAGGGATACACGCAAGATTAATTCATTTAAAAATATTCATCAGAAATATAAAAATATTTACTATATAATGGTATTTTACTAATAAATTTTAGACATTAAATAATTAAATTTATTTATGACACAATGATGATGCAGTAATGACATTATTAGTGAAAGACTAAAATAATCGATGTTATATATATTAAAGAAAATTTAAATTGAATCTCTTAATGAATCCCACAAATTTTCTAGGTCAATATGACATGTTAGGGTTGATTTAATTTATTTTTTACGTAATCAAGTATTTTTTTAATTTTACAAAAACCGAATACTAAATAGTGTCAAAATTTACATAAATGAGTTTTTAAAACAAATACTATATTATTAAATGATATAATATTCCTAAAAATATAATGATCGGCCAAAGGAATTATATAAGGATATATATATTTCATTAATTAACCAATTTAGGTTCTCTTGAAATTTTTTAGTATGTTTATTAACCACGTAATATAAAAATACAAGAAGAAATGGTAAAAGTAAAACTATTTAACTAAGAATTAAATCAAAATGATAAGGTTAATATTCTGACCTATAATTATCTCAAACCTATTGTTGGAGAAACTTTATCCCCATACCCACATTTTACTTGAAATAAATCCATTTTGAGCCATTAAAAATCAATAGTGATTTTATAATAAAATAATATTTCAATATTTTCCTAATGTGACCATCACCTCTCTTATAAAAGGGTACTCCCCCTTCTCTCACATTCACACATCCAAATTCATTTGGATCCACCAAACCATACTCAAATATCCTCCCAAATATCCTTAATTCAACCTATAGGACTTACATTGATCAAAAAGCCAACCTAAGGAGCCATTTTGATCAAATCAAAAGAAAGCACCCTAAAGAATAGACAACAATTTCACCACCTCTTTCAAATTTCGTTTCATCTTCCATGTCCTATTTCTTTGTTGTTTCCGTACCAAAATAATAAATCCAATACCTTCTACATACTGTGATGTTACAGTAAATATGGTACAACCATATTCATTATTCTATCCATCCTATCAAATGTCCAGGTCACCATATATGTGTACGTATGAAATACAGTCTCAACGTCGTGGTGTAGTTTTTTATTCAACACATCATTATTTGGATGGGAATAATAACGGGTATAATTGATGTCAATAATAAATATAACATGTCATTGATTCTGTAAATATGATATAACATCCAATTACATATGATTTCACTTTGAAAATAATGTGTTCCCACTCATGTGTACGTACAGATTACCATCTCCACAAACACGATAAGATTCATTTCCCATTTTAACCATTCAAGAATAATTTTCACTTTATGATTTAAAATATTTTTTAAGAACTCAATATCATTCTTTATATGAATCAAATACATAATATCCATAACAAACATGACTTACATTAAAAACATATAATAGAAAATAAATCATTTAACACATGAAACAATGATACTACTGAAATATTATTAACAAAGAAATACTAGAAGATCATGTATGATATCATATTTATGTATTTGGTTCTTGTATAATTTAATAACAATGAATTAAATTTTATATAGGATGTTATTGTACCCACGACTAAGAAAAATTTCAAGGTAAGGGGATTTCATCTCACTTCTTATTCTCACGAGATTAATGTTCTATTTCCACTATTTCCTTATGTGTGGTGTTTGTACTGCCCATGATTTAATTAATTTTGTAATATACATTAAATTATTGGTATTTACATCTTTATTGTATGATCCTTCATTAATGGGGTTTATGTTTCATAAGTTACAAAATCGGTAATGGAATTTCTAATTTTGATTTCCACTCATTAGATTTTACTCAAACATCATTGATTATTTTACTCCATGATTATGTGGGAAATCAATATTTATTTATTTATGTATTAATTTACACTCCATTTGTGTTGATATAATTTTGAAACACATAATCACTCCATTTATAAATTCTCATGTCATCGATATGAATGTGATAAGAGTAATCTTAACTCAATTTACATTCATTAAGTTAAACATACTATTCATTGGTGTTTTTTTTACAAGAATGTGTGTGAATGTCCTCTGATTGATTTACACTAAATATACAATCATATTGAGTGTATTTATAATTTTCACACATAATTATGTTTTTGATTTATCTTAAACCTAAGGATATGGTCTTTATAAGGTATTTCATATCAATTTACGTTTCATTGAGAATTCTTTGTTGTTATGTGCCAATTCACTTTTATATGGTGTACATACTATACTTTGACATAGTATATAAAAATACATTTATTCTCATGATAGTATAATGTTTTTATTAACTCAATTATTTTTATTCAAGTGTCTCTCATTTGATTAGGAACTTTAACTAAATTATCATTTTAAACGTTTTATAGATTTATTATTCTAAATCCTTCTCACTAATCTCCATGTTTTGAAAATGGTGTCAAGGATTTATTTTTTTCGAAATGAATATTTTAAAATTAAAATTAATTTTACAAGTTTCAAAGTGTTATGGGAAACTTTGATTCAAAAATCTATTTTTAATAGAATCTTGATAATTTTTGGTAATTTTAAATGTTTTCAAGAAAATGGTATATTTCTCTCAAATAGTTTTACTGATTATTTTCATCTATGTCAATATACCTAATTATTCTTGATTGTGGTTGATTAATTACAATAAAATCTTCCCTATTGTACTTAATGGGTTATGATTGAATGTATATGTGCTATTTTTATACCATTCATGGTTTTTGGTTAAAATATTGACATTTTGTATGCTAGTTTTAATTTGAATTTTTAGATTATGTTTCATTAATTTTCATATGAAAAATGAATTGGACTTAGTAGGTGATAGTTGGAGCCTGATATAGCTCTTCGATGCATTTGTAGGTCTCCTTAGACAAACTAGTGTCTTGGCACAAGGCCTTGAAAAAATCTTATTTGTAGTCTTGGCACGGGCCTTGCCTATCTGGTTAAAATGTCCAGAATTATGCATTCCATCTTTATGATATTATCTATAGATATTAAATGTGATTATTTGACATTTTGAATATCCATGTGAATAAGTACATGTAATTATTTGACTTATATGTTACATATTATACTAATGTTTAAGTTTAAAAGGAATTTTTTATAGTCGTATGCATTGCCTTAAATGATTATGCTTATTTATAAAAGATTCTACTATACTGTTATCCTTACTGAGCATCTAATCTCACCCCTTTCATATAATTTCTTTTTCCTAGGATGTGAAGAAGTATATTATGATTAAAATGATGGGATAATCTAAGGTATATTAGTGTGTTGAAAGGTAACACAATGTTTTTGTTTTTTATTTAATGATGTATTGTAAAACTTATGTATGTATCTAGTACTTCTAATGCTACTAAACTAATCGGCCTTTCGAGCTTTGATCTCTTGTGATAATGCCAATGTTATGAAATAATGCACTGATGTTAGGTAACTTGGGTTGGGGAATTACATACTCGCATGAATATATGTTTGAACATCCATCTGAAAAATATAACATTTCACTCCATTATTCAATATTTCTAGATCCACCCATTAAAAATATCAAAATTTTAGATCTTTTGTGATCCTCATCCTAGATAGGATAAAATGTTACTTTATAATCAATGCATCTCCAACCTTTTTCTCCTTACTATAGCGGTAATGTATTGAGTATTCATAATCTATAATCATTTCCATCTATCTTATTGGGATCATGTTTAGCTATTTTTTAGTGAAAATATAATTTAATCTTTTGTGATCAATATATATGTCACAAATTTCTCTATATATATAATGCCTCCATAAATCTAATTAAAAATTAATACAACTAACTCAAAATCATGTTTTGCGTTATTTCTATCATGAACCATCCATTTTCATGAAGAATAATATATAACCATATCATTTTTCATGAGTATGAATCTCGGTACATTATTTGATGTATAACTACATATTACGAACCCATCTCCACTAATGGGTACTGTATGTATTGGTGCACAGACTATCCTTCTCTATAGTTATTTAAAACATTCCTCACATTCATCAATGTAAAATAATTTGGGTCCTTTAAAATATAACTTTGTTAGTGAATTTTTTATCCCATAAAAATACTCTATAAATAACCAATAATATCCTACGAACTGTAGAAAAATGTATATTATAGTTATCGTGGTTGGTCTAGGACATTTATCAATAACTTCAATCATTCACATATCTAAATATATAAAAAAATTAAAATACATAAACCATTAATGAAATATTATAAATACAAAATTCACACTTTGTAAATTATTCATAAAGCTTCTCCTTTATTAGTGTCTCTACCACAATCCTTAGGTGATATTCATTCTTTCAGTTTTCACTTTGAGTACAAAATAATATGGTCTATAAAGACTACATAAAACTAATTCGGGTGATCTCTAATGTCTCTATAAATTTCAACTATAAGGAAAGTGGGGGAATTAGTAGGACCAAAATTAATCCCTATAAATTCATTACGTAAATACCTCCTATATAATGCCATAATGGGTATATCCTCATTCTTGACCCTCAATTGATGATATCCAGAATAAATGTCAATCATAGAAAATTATTGGGATCCTTGTTGATGATAAAATAATTAATTAATTATGGTAGATGATACTTTTTCTTCATAGTGATCATGTTATGTTCTGAATAATCAATGCATAGTTGTATTAATCCACCATTCTTCTTACAAAGTAGAATAACTGCACCCCAAGGTGATATTCGTACCAAAATTAGTCTCTTATTATGATTATCTTGGAGTTTATTATTCAATTTATAAAACTCTATTTGGGAAATTCTCTAATGAATCTATGAAAATAAATAGAACCAGGAATATATTTTTTTGAAAAATCAACTTCGTAATTCTTTGAATAGCCTGGAAAATATTCCAGAAATACATTGACAAACACTCATAAAAAAATGTGTTCTTAATGATTAGTTTCTCCCCCAACATATGATATAGATATCATTCATTTATAATAATTAAGACCCATAATATTGAATAAATTTCCATTGTATGTTTTTATTTATCATTGCATCAATTAATGATCATAGGTTCATTTGGAATATTAAATGTGACTTCCTTTTCTCATCAATTGAAATAGAATATATATAGATAAATCAAATCCATGTCTAGAATCACATAGAATTAAACTAATTTGGAAATAATTACATTTCAAGAAATATCTTTCTCATAAACTTAAATCTGATATTATTATATATTTGATATGAAATCATTGTTCCATTAAGAGTTTTCATAGTTAACTAAACATTTAATCATTGAGATGATTTGTTGATACCGGTTGAAAATTATTCAAAAATAAATGAGTGAGAGGATATAGAATCAAAAAAAATCATTATCCATTATAGATTGTATGATAATAATACCATTCACCATATTTTTCTCATAATAGACATTGACAGTATTGATCACATTACATTTCCATTTATCTTTGGACTTAAAATTTTGTTTACATTGATCATCATTACCCTTCATATGTGAGAACTATTAATCATAATGTATAAATTCCTTAAATTTAAAAAATTGGATCTTGGGTGGTGTAATAGTTTTTTTCTTCTGTTACTCCTTTTTAATAACCATACAATTCATTTAATTTCAATATTCATGACCTTTATGAACCACCTTTCTAAATTTAAAAAAACTCTCAGTCCAATTCAAACACTTCCCCGGAAGTTTCTTCCCACATTTTTGGCTTGTACATGAATGGAATTTATTTCCATCATTTGATTTATTTTAGTTTTCATGAGGCCCGTTTTTTATTTTCTTATCAACACCATGATAATGGTGCTAATATTGAATTTTTCATTTATACTTTTACTACACATCAGAAAATTTCATTATGGATACTTGTACCTTTTATAGATAATTGTTTCAAATACATGGTGTTAAACCACTAAATAATTAATCAATTACAAATTTAGGGTTGATAAATAAACCAAAGGCATACCTTGAAATCTATGAAAATTTTCCTCCTAGGTACCAATGGATTTATCACCATTTTACATTAGCCTAAGAAATTTCTTCTCAATCATTGTTCATAAAATATATGGAATGTAACTACTGAACTATATCCCCTTAAACTCATCATATTCCTTGTATTAAATTAATTCATTTTCCCACGTATTCCAGATAATATTCGAACATTTATATACTTCTCATTCATTGTTATAAGAAGCTAAGATATTTTTTATTTCCTAACTATTAAAGAATAAAAAATAATTTCTCAATAGTACCAATCCATAATGCAGCCAAAAGTAGATTAATCGATCCACTAAAAGAAGGTTGATTTTACCTTATGAAATATTAACTAGGGGTTGTTACCCCCTTTAATAATTTAGAATCGCTTCATGATTTATACCCTAATAAAGTTGTGTGATCATTGTAGTAAGATTATTCATTATATATCCCATATCATTTGGATTATTAGGTGTAAAATTGTTACATTTGTTATCACATTCAACATTAACACAGTTCATTATGGTTCTAAAAATAAGATTAAAACCTAAATTATAGAATGATAAATAATATTCATTGTATAATACCACATAATTTAGAAAAAACATTTAGAGAATACCTATATCATGTCACTTTCTTCTATGTCACCAAAGGTTTAACCTACATCATTCTTGATCGTTACAAAAACATTTGGATTTTATACTATAAATAAACCTATCCATAGGGATTAAATTAATGTTTTCTGAGCCTAATATCAACATATTTACTATATTTAGCTCTGATAACAACTACGATATGCCTATTCTTTCATATATAAATTTTTCATCTATTTATATTAATATTCTATACACACCAATATGATCCACACCAAAACCATTAAAGGTTTGAGTATTTAGAGGCTAAACATAGAATAATTTTATTTTTTAAAATGTCATCATAATTTAAATAAAGTTATTCACTCATAGTGTTTTATATTAATAACCTACCAAAAATATTCTCTATAATTAGGGTCATGGAAAAATAACAAAAGGGTGAGATCAAATTCTTAGTAAGGATTAACATCTGAGATATCAATCAATTATCAAATAAAAGCATTATATAAGAATAATGTAATGATATAATAACAATAAGATATGAATTTCATTCCTAATCTATCAATGATAGTAAACATGAGTTATATTATAAAACATTATCATTTCAAAATAAATTTATCATATGAATGAGAAATCCTCCTAACTCAATAATGAAAATTCAGTTGCATTCATAAATTTGTAGGCACCATCATTAATATAAAACCCATTTCATATGTCTAGGTAAAATAATGAAATCATTGGATCAAGAATCAATTCATTTTCTCTACAGTGGATCAAGCGCATGAACTTTTTTCTCATAACAGATCAAACACTTCTATTTGTTTCTCATAATTGATATAGAACGTCGACTTTTTTCCAATAACAATCTACTCAAAAAAATTATTTACCCAAGTAATTAGAGGGACATATAGGTCTCACCCATCACATAATGAAAATCATTAATATGTGTTCCTAATATCATAAACCATTTACATATCAAAATCCATAAAAAGAAATGTATTTCATAAAAATTTCATCTTAGGATAACCTATAGAAAATAAATGGGTTTCATAAACATTTCATATTTTCATCATAAACATAAACCATCTGGAGAAAGAATAAGGATGTTATCCTTAGATAATAACACCAATAATGTGAAATCAAAATCAAAGGGTTGTTGTATTTGGTGAATAGAGATACAATAAATATGTCATTAAAATATTATTGATGAAAATACACTTTCAAATTTAAAAAAAACATTTTAAACTCCAAAAATATGCATGAAATAATGATACCATTTTAATTTAAAATAAACCTGTATACATGTAAAAAATATCCAAAGCATTGAGGTATCATAATGAAATAAATTTTTTTCTTCTTATATATGTTAAAAAAATTAATTTCAATCTTTTATTATAAAATTCAAAAAGTACCTTGTATAAAAAATGAAAAAAAAATATTCCTCTCAAACCATTTTTTAAAAATTAAAAAATTTGTAAAACTGACTTTAAAAAATCATAGGATAACATTACAAATGCTCCCAAAAACATTTTTAGAAAATATTTCTATAAAAGAGAAATATAAAATAATTGTCCCAATAAATTTAAATTTATTATAATTATATTAAAAGATACTTTTTCAAACTTATAAAATCATATATGATCCAGTTATAACATTTCAACACCATTTTTATCAGTAATTCCTTATTTGAATTATTATTTATGGCTATCATTTGTTAATTTTTTTCATGTGTATTTTTGTTTTGTAGTTATGGCCCATGTACATTTATCATGCTTCCATTAAAACCATAATATTAATCATGATATAAAAAATATATATATTCATTATAAAAATATTTATAGTCATCCATAAAATATAGAGATATAAAAATGAATTAAATTGTTCATGGAAATGATAGTTCACACATACGCGTGAATGATGTTACCATTTTTGGAATGATGGAATAAAAAAAGGTAAATAATTATTCACATTTAAATAATAATTATTATTTTATTTATATCATTTATATCTATAAAACACATACTTATTACAATCTAGGTAAAAAATATATTAAAATTGAATTGCATCGCTTTGTGAAGGTGGAAGACCATGTGTACGAACACCCGATGTTTCGTTTAAAATAAGATTTGATTGTAAGAAGGTGGATTCGATATGATAATTTCATGAGTATAATTAATTCATAAATATAATATATAAAAATTAATCCCATCACAATGCTCATCTATAAAATATTATGATGAAAAATGAATCATATTACTATGTGAAGATGGTACGTAATAAATACGCACGGGTGGTTGTTTTAATTCTCATTTGATTTGAAACAAGGTGTACCATGGTGTTTTCATAATAATAATAAAATTTTAAAAATTTTAGGATACTGAAGTTATAATTTTATGATAAATAACATATTTTATTGGTGGTAAATATGAGTATAAAAGAAAGTGTTCAGTTAAAGAAATTACCTCTTCTTAAAAAGAACTCCTTTTGATCTACTCTTATGGACCATAATGATTGTATTTTGATAAATTCCATGAAATATTAAATTTGGATAGGTAATTATAAAATAAATTTATGTATATTATCGACAATCAGGATGGCTCAATGTTATGTCATGAAGATAAAGGAGCAGTTCCCCTTTATAAGATATGGGGGGAACTCCTGGAATTTTTAAATGATTAAAATATTATTAAATCATCATCATGAAAAATGGTTCTAAATAACCCATAAATATAAAATATATTAAATTTTATACCTTATATTATATAATTTATCCTATTTTAGGATTTTTATTATTTTTATGTGATGTTATAAGTAATATTCTTATAAAATATCAACATTGTCTATTTAGACATTATTCGTATAATTTGGCTTAAAATAAATAAATGCATTGTTGTAATTAAAATTTATTCCTATAAACCAAAAATAATATTTTATAAGAAACTATAATTTTTTCCTATTCATGAAATTACTAAAATTGTATTCTTATCAAAAAATTTAAAATCATTAATTACATTTTTTTATTACTTGGAGAATTAATGTTCACTGTTATATAATAAACAAGGGTCATTATATATTTACTACAATTTCAAAATGAATTTATATCATGAAAATAATTTTATATATATCAAACTAGACACTTATATTTATTTATAACTTAGATTTTTCTCTATGTACATGCTAGAGAAATTCATTACAAGGAGTGCACCATTTTTAATATTGTATGATTTAAATAATATATAAGTTATTTTCATGGAAAATATCCCACCAAACTAAAAATATTAATGACTATGGTTAAAAGGTTCGAGTTAAGTTCTTCATATAAGAATTTTTTTGAACAATTATGGCCTTATTATTTTTTTTATTCTAAATAAACGTGATTTACCATTTACAAAGTTGAAAATTTTTATCATGATTACTATTCATATTGACATAAAATAAAATTGAAATTCATTAAAAATTAAACATATTGATTAAAAATATGTTATACATTTCATATAATTCAATTCCTATAAATGGTATAAATTAATTTAATTGTAATTGTAAAAAATTACATAAAAAATACTTTAAAAATACATTTTAAAAATATAACAAGATTTATTCTTATCATATTAATTAAAAAAATGTTTATGGAATGTTAGGAAATAATGATAAATTAAAAAATATATATATTTAATTAAAATCATTCTCAAATTGGGACTAATTTTTTTTATAGAATACATTGTGGTCAAAGAAATGATTTTTCATAAAAAACATCCATTTTATTTTCAAATAATTTTTAATGAATAAATTAATTTTATAAATGTGTAGATAATATATTTTTCATAATATGGTTATTAAATTTCATGTCCTCTAATATAATGACTTGGAAATAATATTTTTATAATGATGTGTGGCTCGTCTAAAATCATTATTTCTTATAATTAAATATATCAAATAAATAAAATTATTTAAATAGAAATATTTCATAGACATCACAGGGTATTATAGTTAAGATAAAAATTCGTTTACCGTTATGGTTATGTTATGCTTATTTGATCATTGATATCTACCTTTTTAACCAAACTGAGAATATGATCTCACATTTTCTCATGATTCATTTCCCCATGATATGAAGAATGTTTTAAGGAATGATAGGTATAAGAAGGGTGATAGTTATGAAGAATTTAGTGGTAGACATTAATGAACATATATTTTATATATCCATGTTTCCAAATTTATTAGACCTATAATATTTCTGCATGTATCATTATGTTTAGTATATATTATTCATCTATTAATATAAAATATATATTTATGAAAAGTATGGGTTTTAATACATAAGTCCACAACATAATCATTATCCTATTCACATTAATGAATTCTCTAATGTTAAAAAATGGAAAATCACTACTTATTCTATTGATAGTAACATAAAATATATAATTTTCATTTTTCTTCTTGATAAATGGATACACTTTTCAATAAAATATTTTCAAATTGATGAGGGTAATTCTTTAATAATCATTTTTAATATCACTATTATAATTAACACAGTTACACTTGAACACTACTACTCATAATTTTACATTCAAAATTACGTATATACACTCAAGAACACAAAATATTATGTTGATATATATATTGGGTTTTTATCTTTTACGCTCAAAAAATTAAATTCATTAGAGGTGACCATTAATCCACTATTTTGAATAGTACCCTTTTTGTCCCGGTTTAAATAAAATGCATAATAGTTAATATCAAAACAAGTCCATAGGATGAAATTAACACATGTTCCCCCCATTAATGATTTCAATGTTTTTGATATATATATAAATATATGAATATTTTATTTATCCTTCAAATATTAAAGAAAATTATTTTTATAACCCTTTATCAACTTATTTTCGTTTATTTTTTAATATTATACCATCAATATAGAAATATGTGATGATGTTTATCATTGACCCTTATTTGTGTTGATAAAAATGTAATAATGTGCTTATATCACTTCATTATGTGGAATTAGTTTTACCTTAAATACATAAACCAATTTATCATCACTATAAATTATAATATATTGAGATATAGGTGGTTATAAATGCTCTATTTCATACAAATAATCAGTATATAAAATAGTGACCTCTTCTAATATAGATTTGGTAATAATAAAGTCTTATGGTCAATGTAAATATTTAAAATACGCCTTCAAAAATATCAAATATCTTTAAAATTTATGCATCCAACATAAATACAAAGTCCCACATATTATTATCACTCTCCCCAAATGAATCACCAGATGAACAATTATATCAAAAAATGATGGTGGAAAATAAATTTCTATTTGAATATGTAATAGGTAAGCTTCATTCTATGACACATATAACAAATTTATAAACATAAATTTTCTAAAAATGGAGTTTATAATATAATGTAAGATTGTTATAGACATTATGATATGTATCAACAATATTCTACAAATTGAAATTTGTATCATTTGTCACATCAATAAAATAAAGTCATTATATTTCATACCTATTAATTAAAAATCATTCAATAACACAAAATATTTCACATTTCAATAATACTAAAAGGGTACTTTTTTAAAATTTATACATTTAAATAATTATCTTTTCAAACATTCTTAATGTTTGGAAATTCAGAGGTAAATGTTTTCTACATTCCTACCTAATGGGAGTAAACTCTAAATGTTTTCCCATGGATATTATGTCCAAAATTGCATGCAACCCATATTATTTTATTTATTTTTATATGAAAGGAATTTCCCATCAAACATTCAAATATGTTTATCACAATATTGAAAATTTCATTATTATGTTATACCACTAAAATAAACTAATAAGGTTGATCGAATATGAAGGAACATTTCTACCATATATTATATTGAAGACAAAAAATCCATTTTTTATAATTTTGAATTATTTTTATTCATATTATTGTAATATTGTTTAACTGAAAATGGTTTTAGGGATATTATACTCATATACATTATTAAATTAATTTTTTAATCTTATATATGTATTATCCATTTTAAAAAATCATTAATGTCTCATATACATAACATTTCTACTATTATATAATTGATAATAAAAAGTTTCACTAACTAGCCTAGATAAACTGTCTAAATAGTATGAAAATCAATCTAGACATGGCTATAATGACATCCCTAGTCCCCATGGGATTTAAAATAGTTCTTGTTTAGCCAACAAAATATAAGAGGAAAGGAATTTATATATGAATAAATCATCAACAATAAAAAATATATATAAAATAATAAATAGTCTATTAGCCATACCCTCCTCAAGAGATAGAGTACCATATGTAGATAGATACTATTCTGAAAATGATAATTGAACTAAACTAATCAGATAATACCATTAAATCATTATTCCAAAGACTCCATGAAATTAGTGGATCACAAGTTCCACCTATCACCGCTATCTCTTAAGTCTTGATGGTCATGAGCATCCACTACCACCAAGAAATACCTTTTATTTCTATAAACCATGCGTACTAAAAACTATAAATTCCCTATAAAAAAGGTAGGATGTGATAAAAAATACATGTTAGATATGAATAATAATATCCTATGGAATCTATAACAATTAACCAACATTTACCAATTTTGAATAAAACAGGGCATAGAAATATTTACAGAGTTTATATAAAAACAATATTTATAAAACATTTCAAGGGATAATATAAAATTGACATCAAAGGAATGTCACTAAAATCATGTAGATATATGTATCTTTATCAAAACATTAATAAATAATCATTTTTATAAAAATAGTAATTTTTATTATTTTAAATCAGACATTGGAATTTATAAATCATTTACAATCATAGAACCATGGTTAAGAGTCCCAAGGATAGGTTAGATTGGAGATTCTCACCCATATTTATGAAATATGGCTCGACGTGCACACACACTCCATATATTCCTAGAAAAGGGGGAATAATAGGAAATCTCGAAGAATAAACTCCATGTCATAAAAATTTTTGTATAGACCTGATTTTTTTTATAAGACTTTGACATATTTCTACATATATTTTCAGATCCAGACGTTTAATGTAAATATGAATCCCTGTTCTGATGTTCGTGGAATTATTTTTATAAAAATATTAAATATATTTTATATTCCACATGTGAAGTTACTTTAATAAAATGTGATAACTCATATATGGGAGATAATATAAGAAATCCAAGACCATGTTTGAGTCTGAAATGTAACATTTTCCCTAGGTGAGACCTGATATTTCATGGAACAGTGCGTTCGGATATTGTGACCATTGGAGGGTGGGTATAGTTAAAATAAATAATCAAATTTACTTATTATAATTAAATAACCCTAATATAATTCTTATACATAATCCACTTTGTATAATCCTCCTTTGTTATCCGTATAAACAATAGAAGGATCATGAGCTTTCTTTCTCTCATTCCCTTGGTGAATCGAACCAAACGATGACAGAACACAAGTTCAAAGTAGATCGAAGGGAAATAAATGTTATGACTCATAATAGTCATTAGAAATCATGTTATTTGATTAAAATAAATCCAATATTTGGGTAGGAATTTTCATTTATGTATTATGACTCATTTAATTAAAGTTTTTATGAAAATCATCCACATTCTTTTATCTACCCCAATTATGGAAAATTTCATGCACATGAGTATTGAAATTAATTTCTGTTTTAATTTTTTCTCAACATGGAAGTCCAAAACGTATTTTTTGTCTATGAAAACTTGGTAAAAATTTGTTTAACCTTTTTTCTTTAGCTTTTCTTCCTTTATTCATCATATTAGTTTCTTATTATCCTATGGGGCCTCAGTTCAAAGTTGATGGGTTATAACGGTCCTGATCGGTCCCCCAGATTCAGGGAGGAATTACGTGAAACAAATGGAATACCGAATTAAGGATAAAATATAGATTTTTTTGACATTTTGGGTGAATGTATTGATGATATGGGATTGAAACCGGAACATGGCAGTGTCGGGAGACGAGGAGAGCTGTGGTGGTGCGTGTAGGTTCAAACTGAAGGAAACATGATTTGATTTCTGGCCCCTAGAGGTCTAGAAACACTGACCGGAATACAGATCCACTATTTTTGGGAAGAGTAAAATCCATATATAAAGCTGGAGTGACCAAATCATAATTCTAGAGACCATATCTATGATTCTATAGAAATACCAACTACACGTTGTGTTGTTCATAAGATCACACGATGTGTGACCCCCATTCTATAGTGGCTATGGTTTTTCAAAAAAGATTATAAAAACATGGAATATATCCCTCCAACATGTTTTTTATCTCCCTTAGATATACATTACATGTGGTGGAACACATGGTAAGGACCCCATGTTAAAGGAAATAGCCAATAGAATGCCATGTACAAAAGTACATGGACTTAACCAATGTGCATGGGCAGGGAAACAAAGTATTTTGGACACATAATGTAGACTCCTAAAAACTATTTCATGCTTCATGGTTTTTTATTAATGTATCAATAGGTACAATTAAATGTGATAGAGTGGTAAAAAATATCATATGGGTCCCCTCATATGCCATGTACTCCCTTTACTCCTTTTGAGGAACCATTAACCTTTCGTTTCTCCTTTATTTAGACTCAGATTTTGGACAACGAATACACTATCATGTGTTTTTTCATGTAGAATGTTATGGTGGAATCTGTAGTGTATTTTGAGATACAATGTATGAATTTTTGTATGGGAATCTTCTTTAGGAAATTCTCATAGATTGGTGTTATTAGGAAGGATCGCCAGGGCCTTTAGTGTCGCACCATCCATCTGGGTTGGGCATGGTTCATCTAGTTATCTATAGAGTGGAACCTACCAATGGGGTAGGGCATGGGAAATCTATCTATCCTTATAGTGGAAACCTATTACTGAATATTGCCTGGATACTCTACCTATCCCCCAAGTGAAACCCTTCTATGGTATCGATGTGAGTGTTATTGTAATGACCCAAACTATTATAAGTGAAATTTACCTTTTGTTTTAATAAAGTCTTATTTTGAAAACGGATATAAGAAAAAATGCAATACATTTTATTTAATATATCCAATTTTATTAAAATGGCCATTAAGAATGTTGTATGTTGATAATATATCCTTTGAACAATGACCACATTTATCTTATAAATATAAGGCTTTTACAAATCCAAATGGCTTAGAACAAGGAAATTATTGTATCAACTAATAGAATAATTCCCTTTGATGTCTATATATTAGCGCTTCCATGTAAGATATCATCTTCGGTACATTCCCTTTACCATTCCCATGATGATATCTAATGACTTATGTATGAGAGAAACCGTTTATGAGAGAATTTCAAGTTTATTGATATCATGGCTCAACCCATGTTCACCGAATGACCACATGATAATCTGATTGTCTCACACATTACTCTTAGGGAATATGATGGTGTAATAAAGGTATATGTATCAACACCTTAATAATTATAATATTTATATTATATGATAATGTAAATATTTTAATTTTAATTGTTTTTTAAATGAATATGGTTTTTGTTCAATTAAATAGAAATTATATTTTTGAGTAACATTAAAATTTAGTTAATTGATTTATTTTGATGAATAAATTCAATTTTGAAATAAATTATATTTTAATAAAATATTATCATTAAATTAATTTTATTAAATATAAATGATTATATATTTTTCATGATGTCAAAAGTAATTTTTATTAAGGTTTGAAAACTATTTTTTTCAAAACCCGTATATTTTCAATCATTGTCGGTTTTTATTTTAAATTTTAAAATTCCCATATTTAAAAAAATTATAAAATTAATATAAATTTTTGAATCATAATATTTAAATTATCCGGCAATGAATTTTTCATATTTTTCTGAGACAGTCAAATTTTCTGTGAAAAAATTAAATACTGTACATATATAATGTGAGTTTTAGGACATCATAATGACGGAAAAATGATTTGATAATTACAATATTGGGTATTATCAGACCAATATTTTTTTAAATTAAAATACTTGTTTTATGATAATTATATTATTTATATAATTCTCTTATGAATCATTCAGAGTGTATAATATATTTTATTATTTTAAATTCATTTCTTGAATAATGTGACTCACCTCCACATAAGCATGGATATTATTTTAATATATCCAAGCCTTTTCCTAAAAAAATAATTAAATTCTCCCCTCATTGGAAAAAACAATGGGAAAAAACTGCAGTAAGGGTTTTTTTATTGATTATTTAATTTTACATATTCCAAAACCTATGTTTATGAAATATTAAAGAATTATCCACTCATTTTATATATAAAGCCACCAAATATATCACTTTTCTCCACATAAAATCCTTTTTAATTTATTTACTCTTTTCTACCTTCTCTATAATCCTCCCAAGTCACCTCAAGCTCCCAGGAAGTCCCTCATCATGTTATTTAAGTCACACACTCAAGTAGGAGTTCCCTATTTTCTCATTTTTATCCAAGATTACTTATATTGTTATACCCTTTTATTTTCATTTAAAAATGATTAGTTATGTTTTTAAAACACCCCCATACTACCCTTATTATTTTTTAATTATGAGATACAACTTTCTCTCTCATTAATCCCTCTCATATACACCTATAACCTTGCCGGAATTTTGTAAGAGTTATTCAATTGCTTGGTTTTCTTATAATTTATTTACAATGTTAGGAATTTGTATCAAAATTCCTTATGTTAGGAAATGTATTTATATGACCCTATTAATTTTCATTTCATTTATATATTATTAGAGACCAATTTTCCCCTCATCAACCCTATTATGATTTTTTGGTCATGTTGTTAGGCTGCCGAAATTGCACCGTGAATTCACACTCCAAAAAAACTGTGTATTGAATATCGTACCCATTCCCTATAAAGGATGTTCATTTTTAAGAATATATAACTTTTATTTAGGGAATATATTTATGTATTCTGCATCCATTTATTGTGTAATTAATCATTATGATGAAGGAATCAATGTTTTATGATCTATGTGGCACACTTAAGCCTGAGAATGAAATGAAGGTGACAAGTGAACTCAGAATTATGTTTCACTACAATGAATTGGGTAATTTTTAGTATCATGATATGTCATGTTGGGATAGGGTTTTAACTAATTCCTTTATGGTAATTTTTCCACTATAATTTCATGGAATTTTAACTTTGACCTATGATGTGGTGTTTTATGTTATTGCCACATTTCCATGTTATGAATTTCAAGTTATATAATGCTTTAAGATTCATGTTCCTTAATTTTTCATTGATATTAATTTTCTAACATGCATCATTATCCTCATGTTTTTACAAGATTATTACCTTACTGGGCTTCATATATCACCCTTTTCTTATATATGTCCTCAGGTTATCCCAAGTAGTGTTACGAATAAAGGAATATTGTGGTCATATAAAAGATATTTTCAGTAATGATGTTGTAATTCATGATTCATGTTGTTATGTAATGTTCCTAATTTCCAAATACACTAGACTTATTAATATTTCAGGTTTCATAAAGTGTAATTTTATTTCATTTAATCGGGAATGAATATAAATAAAAGAACAAGGTTGTTATTGTTGGTATTAGAGGAAAATTTAGTTCTTTTTTTATTAGGATTATAAAAATATAGTGAAAGCCTTAGGGATAAGACTATGTAGAAAAAATACCTAAATTGTTTTAGTATATAGTAAGTGGATTATCAAGAAAATAAATCCCTATAAAGACATAAACATGTGGATGTTGCTCTATCACATATGTATCTAGGAGTAGAACCCAAAAACACTGCTTTGAGCTAGACTTGAACGAGAACTGGTACATGACAATAACACATTATTCAATCCTAGGTTGACACTCATAGGGGATATGCATTGGTAAATTTATAATCATTGTATGAACTGTTGTTATGGGAATAAAAAATCCAATAAGAATATATTTCAAGAAATAGATCATTGATAACTTATATTGAATCCTAGAAGTACATATGTTATGGAAATAAATGTATTTTATATGTTATCCCTCTAATGTTATTAGATTCCCCTATATGTGTTTAATAGTTTAATATAATTTCCCCTTATTGTTTCTTTTATTCGAGCCAATGATTGGTAATAGGAGGAATCTGGATAACAACTTATGCATTGATCAATGTAATTACTGCCATAATGAGTTGCCCAATCTGATGGGAGAGGGAATCAAAACCTTTGTCCTGATACTCTCTCAGTTAACTCATGTTTTGAATATAAACATAGACCAAGAGGAATGTACAACCACCCTAATAAATAAAAAGTATCGATCAAGTGCTTCGTGAGACAAACGCCACATACATTCAATGGATCATTGGATCCATCAATAACCGAACAATGGATCCACTCCATTAAAAATATCCTCTCCATACTTAATGCTCTGAATAAGAGAAGGTTCTTCAAGAAACTTATCATATGGAGGGTGAAGATGATCAATGGTTTACATTGATCAAAAATATGAATCATGAGGAAGGTATAGATGCGATGGGATGGAAGGATTTCAATAAAAAAAAATTCATAATTCTTTTCCACGCACCCTCTGAATTAATATGGAAATTTATTTCCTTTATATCATGAAAAAATACGTCAAATTTATCAGATTATATATGGAAAAATTCACAAGGTTTTCATGATAAACCTTTAGCTTCGTCATTACCCCCATATGTAAGGTTGACTTCTTCTTTAGTGGGATATAACCTAGCCTACGGAAAGCCTTGTAGATCTGTGACATTGATATAAATGAGGATATTGTATGGTAGGCCCTCAAGGATTAAATAGAGATTAGGTAATCTCAGGGGTATCATGTGGATAAGAAGTGGAAGGTGGAGTCAAATTCTGGTGGTCTGATAGAGAGATCTAATTGTTCCAATAAATGTCAACATCACACTTTCTAACGGTGTGGAAAGAAGCATCTTGGAAATTTCTTTAAGGGGGTGGGGAAATTATTTAGGTGTGGATAGGAAGGGTTCCTAGCCATATATTATCCGAAAGAAAACCCCGCTACTATGAAAGAGGAAAGGAATGCACCGGTAAACCCGTATCACATTGTTCATTGGTATAATAGTTAGGAGCTAGAGAATTTCTCAACCAAATGCAGTAAGATAAAGCTTTTCAGAGGCAAACAACATCCTCCAAGGTAGTATGGGAGAGCATTTATCATCCAAACTGCCGAAGTGAATCCCAACAACAAAGGGGGGATAGGTACACTAGTTCTTCATTCAATAATAGAGATCATAATTTTTTATAATATTTTTACACATTCCATTATATAACTAAATTTTAGTAGAACTATTCAATCACTATCATAATGCATGGATGTTTTGTTATCTGTTAAAATAGAAAATGGGAAAATTATTTCATTCCAAGTATATAACTTCTCCCCTATCACAATTTTTGGGTTGAACATCCTAGAGAACCTTATCATACTATTTTTGGTGTAATTTGTTGTAATTCTAGGCATGTATTGGATTTACCTATATAGAGACAACATATATTTTCAATGTGAGCCTTATTGTGAATCATCAACCGATTCTATATAAATGAAAGGAGACTAATGAATCTTTTTCAAAACCATCATATCAAGCATGGAAATTTTTACCCTATGATAATGTGTATCTAGATCAAATGATTTATTATTAGGAATGAATCATTTTTAAATAAATTCCCATTTTGAGGGAATATGCAGACGTATTTCCTGAGGAATTACCTGGTCTTCCTCCTAGCTGAGAGGTCCAATTTTCAATTGAGCCTATGCCTAGTGTGTTACAATTATCCAAGTCTCTATATATAATGGATGTTATTGAACATGAGGACATGAATAAACAACTACAAGCGAATTTCGTTAATGGTTCCATAATCCCAAGTGCTTCACCTTCGGGTGCACCTGTCCTCTTCGTTAAGAATAAGAATGGTTCAATGCACCTTTGCAATGATTATCATGAGATTATTAAGATCACAATAAAAACAATTATCCTCTACTACATATTAATGATTTTTTGATCAGATATGTGGTCAAAAATACTTTTCCAAAGTGGATCTATGGTCAAAATATTATTAATTTTGGATGAAGATGGGATATATCCCAAAGACTACATTTTGTACAAGGTACGGGCACTATAAATTCATAGTAATGCCTTTCTAACTCACTAATTATCCAGAAATATTAATAGACCTGATGAATAGTGTTTTTGTATATTACCTTAAAAATTTGGTAGTCTTTATTGATTATATTCTAATATTCTCCAAATTTAAGAAGGAGAATGAGGAGCATTTAAGTACGATGATATATACCATGCAGATGAAAAATATTTATGCCAAGTATAGAAAATGATAGTTCGGGTTGAAATAATTATCTTTTATGGGGAATATCATCACGAGAAATGAGATATTGGTGGAACTTCAATTACTGATGCAAATAAAGGATGGTTGAAGCCATCATATGTGATAGATATCAATAGTTTCTTTATAATAGATGGGTATTATTGTAAATTTGTGAGAAATTTATCATGATTATCAAACCCTATAACCAATATAACTCATAAGGCAGTCGAATTTTATTAGAATGATGAATGTGAAGAGAGCTTTAATGATTTTAAAAGGGGGCTTATCACCACTCCCATTCTCACACTACCCATCGGGGGAGAGCTTCTTCTGGTATTCAGTGATTCTTCGAAGAAGGCCTCGGTTATGTGTTGATGAAAAATGAAAAATTTGTTGCCTATGTTTCAAGAAAGATGACTTTTCATTAGTAGATCTATCCACCGCCTAATCTAGAGACAGTTGTAATGTTCTTATCATTGAAATTTTGAAACATTAACTCTTTGGGAAGAAGTGTGAAATATATACAGATCATAAAATCCTCATGTATATATACACATAGAAATACTTGAATAAGTGAAAATGAAGATAGTTAGAGATGATAAAATACTTTGAATTCTCAATTAATTACCATTTGGGGAATGCAAATGAAGTGGTATATGTTATATATTAAAAGGATTCAACTATACTTTCAGTGATGAGAATTGAGAAGTATTCTATCTTCTTAGAATTGGAGAGGATGGACATGGGAGTCATAATGGAAGTATCATTATCAATCCATTAACAAATTACTTCTCAACCATGTCTTCTTGAGAGGTTAAATGATGCATAAATAGATGGTGTATAAATTCCTTAGAAAGTGTAAAATATTAGAAAAGATAAATCCTCAAATATCAATATTAATGAATATGATGTTGTATGATTTTGGTCAAGACTATGTAAACCATAAAATCATGTGTTAATGAAGGAGATATTGGATGATTCATGTAGCTCAACCTTCATTATCCATCCTAGAATTACAAATAAGAACTGATATCATAGAGAACACTATTTGCGGGACATTATTAAGAATGTTATTGTAAAATATACATCAAGATGTCTTGTATGTCAGCACAAGAATGAGGAAAGACAAAAATATACGGGGATGATGAAACTATTACTCATACCTTAATATAAATGGGAAAACATCATCATGGACTTCTTCACATGGATTCCTAATACATTAAGATGAAACAATTCTATTTGGGTTTTGGTGGATTATCTTACAAAGACTACACACTTCAATGAAATTCAAGAGGATTTCTCATTGGATTAAATTGAACAGATATACATTAGAGAAGTGGTGAGGCTACATGGTGTACCACTATTGATTATATCTGATCGAGATCCAAGATTCACCACTATGTTCTGGAAGAGTATCCAATATGATCTGAATACCGAGTCAATCTTCAGCATGACCTATCACCTTTAAACTAATTTCCAATCTGAGCCTACTATCCAGATACTTGAGGATGTTGGGAGTATGCTAAAAAGACTTCAAAGGGGAGTGGGTCAACATCTTACATGGGTTGAGTTCTCCAACAATAGTAGTTTCCACGCAATCATACAAATGTATCCCTATGAAGAAATTTATGGGAAGATGGGAAAAACACTTTCATGTTGGGATGATGTTGGTGAGAGAAAACTGATAGGTCTTTAAACGGTGGGGAAGGTTAAGACTATTCAGCGGCACATTAATGCTTCCTAGAGTTGATAGAAAATAAATGTTGAAACTCATTAATAGGGGGAATATTTTGATGTTGGAGACATGGTATTCATATATATATCAATGGAATAACCAGAATATATTTGAGAATAAGGGAGATCTTAGTCCAAGTTACATCATCCCCTTTGAGATCCCCGATTGCATCGGAGTTTTGGCCTACCGACTAGCACTCCCACCTAACCTATCCAAATTATATAATTTTTTCCATTAATCCCTCTTATGAATGTACATACCAGACTAGTATCTTGTACTCAATCTTGATGTAGTATCATTGTATAATTACCTATCTTTTTTGTAGAAACCAATGGTGATCTTAGATCGTATAGATAATGTTCAATGCATTAAGACAATGCACCTGGTCAATGTGTTGAGGAGAAACCAAAAGTTTGAAGTAGCAATGTGGGAACCAGAAGAGGTGATGAGACATAATTACCCTAATCTATTATAATGTGGGAAATGAAAATTTTATGGGAGAATTATCTTAAGGGGGAATACTGTAATTACCTGAACTAATATAAGTTAAATTTACCATTTGATTTAATTAAATTTCTTATTTGATAAAATGTATATATAAAACACATGAAATCCATTTCTTTTATTACATCCAATTGGATTTTAATAACTACTAAGAACGTTGAATTTCAGTAATTTAGTTGTTGAATAATAATCACATGATTAGTATAAATATAAGGCATTACCAAATCATATTGACTTAGACAAAGGAAATGATGGCCTCAATAAGTATAATAGTTCCCTATGAAGACCACTTATCAGAGTATCGGAGGGAGATAACATCTCTAGAATTTTCCCCTGACCAATCCCATGATTAGATCTAGTGAATTGAGCATGATTGAAATCATTTATGAGGGAATATCTAGCTTATCGAGATCATGGCCCAAACCATATTTTTCAAACGACCCCATGATAATCTCACAGTTGTACACCTTAATCATAGGGAATATGATGGTGTGTTAAAGGGATATGTATCAAAACCATAATAATGGGAATATTTATATTATAAAATAATTTATATATTTTCATTTTAAATGTTTTTTAAAAGATATTGGTTTTGATTCAGTTAAACAGAAATTGTATTTTCTGGTAATATTCAAATTAAATTATAGGGTTTATTTCGATGAATCAATGGAAAATTTAGAAAAAAAATTATTTTAATAAAATATTATCATGAAATTGATTTTATTAAATATAAATGACTATATAATAATTATGATGTCAAAAGTAATATTTATTACTGTTTGTGAAATGTTTTGTTCAAAACCCATCAATTTTAAATAAATGTCTGTTTTTATTTTTAAAGTGAAAATTCAAATAGTTAGAAAATTAATTAGATAAAATAAATATTATTCTGTAATTAGAATATTTAAATTATCCAATGGGGATTTTTTTTAGAAGGTAGAATTTTCTTATAAAAAATTAAATAGTTTATAAATATAATGTGTGTTTTTTAACATCATAGTGACCTAAAAATAATATAATAAATAATATAATGGTTTTTCTATACCCAATATATGTTTTCCAATTTAAATAATGTGATTTTAATTTAATATTATTATTTTTATAATTTTCATAAGAATCCTCCAAAATTAATAATATCTTTTATGATTTTAAATTCATTTCTTGAATAATGTGAATCACCACCACATAAGAAAGGTTAATGTTTTAATATATTTTTCAATTTTAAAAATATAATAATTAAAATCATCCCTCATTGGAAATAACAATGGTCAAAAACCATAGTAAGGTTTGTGGTTTTGAATATCTAATTATATAGATTACAAAAACCTATCATTATGAAATAATAATGAATTCCCTTCTCATTCACTATATAAAACCACCCAGTCGTTCACTTATCTTCACTCAAAATACTTGGATACATCCTTATTCTATCCTACCCTGTGTAGATTTATCCCAATGAACCTGAAGCTCTTAATAAGTTCCTCTTAAAGATTTTAATGTCACACACTCATGTTAGGGTTCCTTCCTTTCTCATTTTTATCAAAGTTGCCTTATATTGTTACACCCTTTTATTTTCAATTAAAATTTATGGGATATTTTTTCTAATATCCCCCATAATTACTTTATTTTTTTAATGATTATATTACCCTTTATCTCTCATTAGTCCCTCCCCTATACACAGATTACCATGCCAAAATTTCATAAGAGTTCTTCCATTCCTCCTATTTATTTAAGTTTCATTATTATGCTATGCCATATATTTCCAAATACATTATGTTGGGACATATATTTAAAAAAACTTATTAACCATATATTTTGTATATAATGAGAGACCCATTTCTCTCCCATCAACCCTTTTCATGAATATTTATGTTATTTTGTTAGGCTGTCGAAATTGCACTATGAATTTCCATTCCATAATAATTGTGTAGTGAATATTGTACTCATTCCCTATCAAGGGTGTTCACTTTTATGCATATATACCTTTTTAATGATTACATACATTTATTTATTCCACACTACTTGATCTTGGGATAAAACATTAGGATGAATTAATCCATGTTATATGATCTATGTGCCACCCTTAAGCATGATAATGAAATGAAAGGGATGGGTTCCACCATAATTATATAGCTCTCCAATGCATTGGGTAATGTTTAGTATCATGACATGTCATTTTGGAATAGAGGTTTACCTGATTCATTTATGGATCTTTTTCAACTATGATATCTTATAATTTTATCCCGGACCTATTATGCAGTGTGTTAAGTTGTTCTTACATTTCTATATTATGAATATCAAGCTATACCATGAATTTTGATTCATGTTCCTTTATTCCTCATTGTTATTCCTTGTCTAACATGTATCATTATCCCCATTCTATTCCATGTTTATTCCTTTACTTGGGATTATATCTCACCCCTTTCTTATTTATACCCTCTGGTTATCCCATGCATTGTAATGTATGAAGGAATATAATAGTAATATAAAAGAAGTTTTCAACAAAGATGTTGTACTTAATGTTTTAAATTGTTACGTAGTGTTTCTAATTTCTCAATACACTAGACTCCTAGATCATTAGGGTTTTATTAAGTGTAATTATATTTCATTATATCATGTAATAATTTAATAAAAAGAACATGGTTGTTACAGTTCTTGACTACTATAGTGGCACCCTCTTGTTGGGTTGAGAATGGGTCCCATATCTGTTGTCTGAGTTGCGCCCTCCTATGATATTAGTCTATTGGTCCTAGATGAATAGAGTGGAACCCTCTAATTAGGGTGTTCACAGTTCATTGACTTCGAGTGTGAAACCCTCATACTATCCATGGAGTAAGAACTCTATATGATATTCTATTGGAACCCTCTTTCAGTATCAGGGTATGAGTCCTCAATGACTAGAGTGGAACCCTCAAGCCGGGATGGTCATGGGTCCCCACCTATTAGATTGGAACCCTCTAGTTGGGATAGTCATTAGTCATCCACCAATTACATGAGTTTCACCCTTCTGTTGTACCTGGTTCGGGACTTGTACTTTGATATTAGGCCCCTTTACTGGGTGGCGTAGTGGGGAGGTGTGCCTTGATTTGGATATTTCTGCTAGGCAGACACGTGAGATGTTGGGAATCGTTGATGGAATTTTGGAATGATTTTATATCATTTCTAGGGTTGGGATGTGTGATATAGACCCCCTTTTGTCTCTTCTGTGGGATTATTATACTTAATATATATATATAAATATGTATATTTATCGATGTTGATGGATTTTTTTAATCTCCTACTACGGGTGGTAGAGACAGGACATGTAGTCCACCTACACGAAATGTTTAGCTCTCTATGGTTGGATGTAATTACTTTCATCCTTTTTTGAGACAGTCACTATTTATAATCTATTATTATTGTGTATCTTAGAGATCCCCCTTTCATCTTTCAAATAATCCTACTATGTAAGTATATACTCACTCATGCATGAGCTTTGCCCACAAGTATCTTATCTTATGAAAATGACAAACATGTTAGTAGTGACTATAGAGGAAATTAGGGATACTTTTTGTATTGAAAAAGTATAGTGGTAATATCTTGGAGATCAATAATGGATCATTCTAAATGTTTTACATTCTAGTTTTTTTATTGGTGGGACATTTCTCTGGGAGGGTGTGTATTTTTTCCCTTTAATTTTATAGTTTACACATTCATACACTTTTAATCCCATGTGGTTTTTCATTCTTGGTTTATATTATATTTGTTTCATAATTTCTACATTGACATGGTTGGTTGTGTGCATATAAGTTTATTAGGAAAAGGTATCTCATGTTAGATATTCATTTCAGCACTTTTTCCACCCATGTATTATGGAGGTGGGCTTGGGGTAGTTGAGGTTTGATCCCTAGATAGTGTCAAGTCACAAAAAATTGGCATCAATGTTTCTTCTATCCTCGATATGGTGTTTGGAGTAGTCCAATAATAATTAATTTGATGGGATTTGGGGTAATAGTGTTAAAGAGTCTCGAGTGTGAATCTCAGGCTAAGGAGCCTAGTAATGGTACCAGAAGATGAAGTAACCATTTAATTGGATGTTCGATACCTTCTTGTTAACTCATCATTCCAAGACATTGGATGGTGGGATCAATGGTGCATGTATAATATACTATTGAGTCCTTGAATATCCTTATTAATTCATCACCCCATTATATATATATATTCTTATCTGACTATGGCATGTCTTGATTAAATTTTCCGTATGCCTCTGTGATGTTATCCATCCATAATACAAGTTATGGATCATGATGACGATCCAATGAGTGATGAGGCCTCAGTTTAGGGTCCATACAATGAAATCCTCCCTTTAGGTGAATAGTTACCCCCCACTTGTATAGAATCATAACATACCAATAGAGCTGGTTGAGAAAGTGTGCAGTCTTAGTGCACTCAAAAAGTTCCAATGCAAGATGACGCTAATTTTATCTAATGTGATAGATCCCCAGGAAGATGAAGATTGAATATATTCAATGTATTGTGCTATTGTGATTATTTGGACAACAAAAAATCAGGTGTTTTTGTTGGTATCTATCCATTTCCATGGAACATCTAGGCCTAGGTAAAGTATTGTCACCCAGATGGAGGTCTCGTTGACACTCTCATGGATCGACTTCTAGCAGTTGTCCTGTGAGGAGTACTACCCCTCCTTCTTGATCTCAGTTTATATTAAAGATATTCTAGAGCTGAATTTTGGGGTTATAATTGTTTCCAATTATGAATTGTTGTTTACAAACATTACATGGTACATTGATGACGTGATACAGGATGGGTATTTCGTAGAATGGAAGTTTGAACAGGGACTACACAGAGAAATTCGTGCTAGTGTGATTCCATTGTGAATTTTAACCTATGTTGAGGTGTTTGAGAGGGAATTTATGACAAAGATATTTATGAAAAACGCATGTCAGGATGCTTAATCTAGTAGTGGGAGTCACAGAGTTGAGTCATTTATAAGAATTAGAAGATTCTAGTCGAATGGATATCAGTGTAAGAGGCCTTTCCCTGATCAGGATTGAGCATGTGGTTATAGGAAACATATATTAATATAGTATTCCATTGAAGGGAATATCTACCCTTGTAATGGGAGAGTTTATTGGGAATGTTTCTACCTGAACATACATGACAAAGAGCATAGAAAGATAGCTGATGAACCGCCATGGTAGAGGCATCACTGTGATCATGGATATCACAAGAAAGGTAAGGGAGGCCCCTATGTCAGAAGAGATGGTAGAGGAGACTTATGATCTATAGGTGATAGATGATGCTATCAGATCCTTCCAAAACAACCACTAGTTTTTGAATGTCAGGCTTAAGGAACTGTAGGTCAAGGCCATAAACATTTGAAGATAATATAGCTATACAACCCAGTGGAACACAAGATGATTAGAGGTATGGTCTGTGTTTATTATACTATTTCTATTGTATTATCAAACACATTTTAAAGTCATACCTTCTTATCTTTACTCTTGGTTTGAGATCTAGAGCTCTTGGTTGAGATATAATCCTAGAATCATTGTCTTGCGGTTCTTATAGAGAGCCCTTTTTCTATATTGTGTATTTTTTGGTAGTGTGAGCTATCCTTTGGTGGGGAGAGGTTCATGTGGGAGATTTTGGTCATCACGATAGAACCATATGATTTAATATTGGGTATGGATTGGTAGTCTATTGTCCAAGACTAGATATAATATCACCGCAAATGAATAATATTCATTCAAATTGATGGGATGAGGTTCTTCTTTATTTGAGAGAGAGATCTCTTGGTGGGATGAGTGGGTTCTGCAAGAAGGTTGCTTCATCCCATAACCCATTAGTTTTTTAGGGTATTCCTTAGTGAAGTAGGTTATTTAGGAATCTATATTCTTTTAGTAATGGATGATTTAATGCACATATTCTCCCAAGATGTTTTAGTTGTACCCCCTATGTGGTACATAGATTTTTTTTATCGATTTACATATTGAGACTACTTTTATATCTTTTATGACAGATCAGATGGACCCTACAAGATTTTAGAGTTGTGTTTGTAGTTAGAGGACATCCAAGTGATGGGATTTATTAGGCCTAGTGTGTCCCCTTATGAAGATATAGTGTTTTTCATGAAAAAGGAGGATGGGATCTTGTGGATTTGAATAGATTATAATCACATTAACTAGGACTTAATAAAGAACATGTACCCTTTCCTAAGGATGGATGTCCTCTTTGACCAGTTGTGAGGCATGGGGTGGTTCTCCATGATTGATCTCAATTCTAGCTACCCCTATATGAGAATTAATGAGGATGTCATTAAAATATTGAAATTTTTATGTTGATACATACACCATGAGTTTTGTGTGATTTCCTTTGGTGGGATGAATGCTCCATCGTGTTTATGGATTTGATGAACCAGATATTCCGAATGTACTTAGACCGGTTTGTTATTGTTTTAATTGATGACATACTCATATACTATGAGTCAAGGGAGGATAATGTAGAAAACTTATGGATTGTTTTACATTTACTTAACGAGAACCGACTTAATAGAAATTTCATGGAGTGGAAGTTTGGGATTCACAAGGTTCACATTCCATAGTATTTCATTTCTGATCACAGTGTAGTCATGGAGCTAACTATGATTAGTATAGTACATTCTGGGGATCCACCCAAGATTGTGTCGGAGGTGTGAAGTTTTCTTGGCTTCAAGGGGTACGTTAATAGTTTTATCACAGTCCTTTAAATGATTGGAACTTCTTTGACCCCCCAAACACAGAAAGTAATGTTGTTTACCTAGACTGAGAAATGCTAGGGGGCCTTCCAGGAGTTGAGTTTTATGCTTAATAGAATACATAATTTGAGACTACCATAAGAGAGTGTGGAATATTTATTGTATTAATATGCCTCATGAGTTGGACTCAACTATGTGTTAATACATAGGCCTAGAGTTATTGCATACGGTTCGAGGTAGATGAGACCCCATGAGTAGAAATAAGAGACTCATGACAGAGAGCTAGAATTGGTAGTCTTTCCCTGGGGTTTTGGATGCTCTATATTCTTGGAGTACACTTCATGGATTATTCAGACCATTATAGTCTCTGGTATGCCTTAGTGCAGAGACACCTAAACCTAAGATAAAGTCATTGGTTGGAGTTCCTATAGGACTATCACTTCAAGATATCATATACTATGAGGAAGGGAAAAGTGGCAGTATATTCCCATAGTAGTTATTACCATGTTCATTTGGTTCTGGAGGCTTATAAGATGTTGGATTACTTGTAGCTAACCTTGGTACATAAGAAGAGTTTATCTTCTCTTCATTCAATGGTGTTGACCTCTCCGATTCTCGATTATGTTAGGGAGTCCCAATTGAAATGTATCAAAAACAAGGTCATGTGTGACTAGATATCCCTTGAGGATTCACCAAATTGATATTCTAATGGAGTGGATCATGTCATCTTTTACTAGGTATGGATGATTTACTTAGTCATGATGTGGAATGAGTTGATGTGAGAGTTCCATAAATCTAATATAGTTGTACAATAATTTTTTGGGGAAGATGTACCTAGACATTTAGTTGTAGTTTTGGTGGTATGGAATGAGACAAAGCAGGGGTGAATGTTTCTCTTGGTGCGTCACCTGTCAGTAGGTGAAGGATAAGCACGAGGTTCTTGTTGGTTTTGTTAAACCCATTGATATCTCTAAGTGTAAATGGGATGGCATATCCATGGAATTTGTGATAGGTATTCCAGGGAAAATGAAGGTTTGTGATGTCATATGTGTGATAATTTATCGACTCATGAAGTCTGAACAGTTCCTTTTGATCAGGGAGTAGAGGAAAATACACTGTGATGAGAGAAAGAACCTCAAGAAAACCATAAAAATACTTTATTTGATGTGTCACATATCCCAAAGATATAGGAAGCATCCAGTTGATTAATCCCAGAAATGAACTCTCAGACCCATAGAAACTGGCTTCAAAATCTGAACACCTCAAGTACCACAAAATGGGAACCACACTGTTTTTATTGAACGGATAAACAAGACCAAACCACAACCAAAAAGAACACTCTTGTCTCCTAACACCATACCATCTCTTGGAACAGAACCAAAATGACAACATGGGAAAGCCTGAAGGGGCTCCCTGCAATTAGAAACCGACCAATTCCTGCCACAAGTACTAATTTCCAAACACAGGGGGCCCTGAATGGACTCCCTTCCATTATTAAAAAAATCCAATACTGATTCATTCTGAACACATCAGAGCTTGACCCTATATGGGTCTCCCAACCATTAGGACTTCCAGAAGATACAAAAACTTATAAATTTCATGACAGCGACCAAAAAACCCAACACAAGGGGCGGGGAGGGAAGGGACCAACTACAAGGGCGTTAAAATTCATATCCCAATATGACCACGGATCAAAATTGAGACATATTTCCCCAAACAGACCACATAATGACTACTAAAAGATATTACATCTAGTGGAACGCATCCACCTGTAATTTAAGGTATGAGACTGCCACACCTCCTCATAGCCACGAGAATCCTCACACACCCAAATTGGTCATTAGGAATAGAATTGCTATAGGAAACAATTTATGCTTACTTCACCTTCAACACCGATGACAAAAATAAGGTTAGGGTCCCACACACTTGAAGGGATTATGACCACATTCCAACTTCACTCTAAGCTCTATAGCTGGAGCCCGGATGGATGAATCATCTCTTATATCATAGTTAGGCATTACAGTCCCCCAAATAGAGCAGTTTATTTTTGTGCCACGTGCAACCACATCGCAACCGAGACAAAACCAACAAACACAACACACCATGACATCCAAATACTCCCTCATAGCACATCCACCAAAATATCGGTTTAGATGATGTACCTGTGTAACACCCCAAGCTTCTACGATACACTTCTCTTTGAATAATACAATAGTGTGTGTTCTACGCAACATCGAGTTCTAACACACCACAACCAATCAAACTAGCTGTTATGAATATTAATACCCACTTTTTGAAATTTATAAATTTTTATTTTTCAAAATGGACTTCATTTTTGGATTTGGAATATCGAAATTATCCTAGGGTGAATTTTTTGTATTTTTCTGAAAAACTTCATTTTTTGATGAATAGTGAAACCACTAAGTGGTAGTTAAAAAAACTGAATTTCTCATAAAACTTAATTTTACCGCTTCTGTAAGTGGAATTTTGAAAATTCAAGAGACACGGTTAATATCAAGGAGTAAAATTTGGTTCAATGAGATGAAAATAATTTTTGGTGAATAGTAACTTTCTACTTTTATTTACCACGGTTAAAAGTAAATAGGGTAATGAAGGGTAAAAATGATATTAATATTACCCTAACACATGTCCTAATTATATTGGACAAGTGTATCTCGACCAGAAACAACCTTAGGAATAAAATATTATCATTTAGGTCCACTTGGATTAGATTAGGACATTTATTATTATTTAATTCAAAGAGTTAAAAGAGTTATAATCAAATTTTATTTACCAAAACATTTTTAATATAGGGGAAACATTAGATAAATTAGATTATTAATAGTCATTAGAAAGATAAAGATCTTTCCTACATAATGATATTTTATTTATAATTTTTATACATTAAATAATTTAATTTATTTATGACACAATGATGATGTAGTAATTACCATAATAGTGAAAAATTAAAATAATTGATATTATAAATACCCAAATAAATATAATTTGAGACTTTTTATGATTTAAACGAATTTTATAGGTTAATATGACATGTTAGGATTGATTTAATTAACTTTTTTCTAAGTAATCATTCTGTTATGATTTTCACATAAATCAATTTTTTAAATAGTGTCAAAATTGACATAAAAGAGTTTTTAAAACAAGTATTATATTATTAATTGATATTCAATTCCTAAAAATCTAAGGTTCGGCCAAGAGACTTATATCATGATAGGTGTATCTTTAATGGAACACTTGGGGGTCTCTTAGATGTATATATTAAGTTTATTAACTATATAATATAAAAATACAAAGTGACATGGTAAGTGTCAAACTAATTAACAAAGAGTTAATACTTAAAGATATGGTGAATATAGTAACCCAAACCTGTCTAAATAATATTGGTTGAGTGGTTTGAGACCCTTAACCACCTTAAAATTTAAATAATACACTTTTGAGCCATTGGAAACCGAATATGAATTTATTATAAAATAATATTTCTAGCTTTTCCAAATGTGCCCCTCACCCCTCTTATTAAAGGGCACTCCACCTCCTCATTAATTCACACCTTCAAAGCCATTTGGCTCGGCCAAAATCTTCCCAAATACTCTCTAAACTTCCCTAACTTCATCTTAGTGGCATTACCTTATTCAGAAATCCAACCTAAGTATCCCTTTTGATCAAATCAAAAGGAAGAACCCGAAGAAGAGGTAATGATTTCACCACCCCTTTTCATGTTCCTTTCTTCTTCCACTTCTTCTTTCTTTGTTATTCCCATTCTAAAATAATGAATCTAGTATCTCCTATATACTGTAATATTATTATAAATATGGTACAACCATATTCATTATTTTATCCATTCTTTGAATGACATGTCACCATACTTGCATACGTACGGCTTACCGTCTCCACGTCGTGGTGTAATTGTTATTCAATATATTATTATTTGGATGGGTATAATAATGATTTGTAATTCAATTAAATAATAAATATAACATGATAATGATTCTGTATATATGATATGACATCCAATTATATATTATTTTAATATCAAAAGAATTATATTGTCGCTCGTGCGTACGTACGGACTACCGTCTCCATGAACGCGATGAGATTCATTCTCCATCATATCCATTAAAGTATAATTCTCATTTTAAGATTAATAATAATGATTAAGGACTTAATATCATTCTGGATATGAATAAGATACAATCTATCCATAAGAAACTTGTCTTACATAACAAAACATATAAAAGAAAACAAGTAAGTTAACACCCGAAACAACGATAATACTAAGATATTATTAACAAATCAATGTTAAAAGATCATATACGATATAATATTAATGTATATGATTCTTTTATAATTTAATAACAATTATTTCACCATTATACATGAGGTTAACCTACACAAACCAAGGAAAACTACAAGGTAAGGGTTATTTCACAATCTCTTCATTATCCGAGGTTGTTTATACGTAATAATCTACTAGGATTTATTTATCATCCACATCCATGTTTCTTAAAAATATTTTTCAATACATTTTTACAATGTAAAATAATATGGTTTAAAGTCATTTATACCCTTGTTTGACTTTTTATAAGAGTTTTATAAAGGAATCTTTCCGTCATTTTCAAAATAAGGTGCTTTTTAACCTTTTTGACAGAATTAAGGTAAGACTGTTTTTTTTAACTTATACGGTGGGTGCGGCTATTTTCCGCCGTTATAAAATATTTGAAGCTTCCCTTACAATCTTATAAGAAAATTTTCAAAGTAAATGTTTTATTTTAAAATTATGTGACTTTTAAATGATTTCAAAAAAGGGGATATTTCTCTCAAATAGTTTTGATTTCATCTATGTCAACATCCTTTGATGGATTTTAAGCTTATTTGAAGTAGATTAATTATGATACAAAACTTCCATATTATATTGAAGATTTTTTGATTTGTTTGACTGTGGATGTGTTATTTTTATACCATTAATGGTTTATGGAGAAAGTATTGACATTTCATATGCTAGTTTTAATACAAATTCTTATGTTATGTTTAAACCTATTTATATGGGAATTCATTGGACTTAATATGTGACGGGTGGAGCCCGCTATAACTCCTAGATGCATTGGTAGGTCTCATGAGAAAAACTAATGTCTTGGCACAAGGCCTTAGAAAAAATATTCTTTGTAGTCTTGTCATGAGGCCTTGGCTATGTGGTTATGATAGTCTGTCATTATGCATTCCATCATTATGAAAGTGGTTATTGATATTGCATGTGATTATTAGATTAGTAGAATATCCATGTGAATAAGTAAATGGAATTATTTCATTTTATTTTTTCCATACTATGTTGAAGTTCATGTTTAAAAGGATTTTGTTTTAGTTATACATTTCCTTAAATGTTTATTCTTATTTATGAAAGTTTCCACTATATTGTTATCCTTACTGGGCATTTAAGCTCACCCCTTTTCTATGTTTTATTTTTCCCAGGATGTGAAAAATTAATTTATGAATGACCTGCAGGGATAGTATGAGTGGATAAAAGTGTGGACTATGGAGACTATATTGTTCTAGTTCTTATATTTAGGATGTAATGTAAAACTTTATTAATATATCTAGTGTTTCCAAGGCTACTAAACTAATCGGTCTTTCGATATTTCATCTTTCTTGTGATCATGCCAATGTTATGTAATAATGCACCAAATCTGGGTAACTAGGGTCGAGGCATTACAGTTGGTATCAGAGGAAGTTTAGTACAAACCTTGGAATCTAGATTTAGATAAACTCTGATTAGAGCACATAGATTTAAGATGGACTTTGAGGATTATTATAGAAGAACTTCCTAGAATTTTGGTATTGTAGAGATTTTGTGAGTTTTCCGAGTAATACATCCTTGTCTGGATACGAGCGGGTAAAGGCGGCTCGGGAACAGATGTACCTAGGGGAAAACCCCGAAAACACCGCTTTGAGCTGGACTTGAATGGAAACTGGTGCACGACAACAGGCCTTCCAGCACTCTTGGTTATGACACTCCGGGGGGATATCCTTAGGATAAATCTCATTTTAATTACAAATAATTATGAAGGGTTTATGAGTATATAGTTCCTAAAAGAAAACATTTTTATTATTATGGATTATATCCATAAATAGTTCAATTTATGTTAAGTGTTTTATAAGTATGGAATTATGTATTTTGATTCTTAAACTAATCTAGTTTATGCCATTGTTTAGAAATGGCGCCTAGTGGAAGAAATGGAAATTGTATCAATGCACGCACTCCATGTAGGGATTTCCCTCCTACTCAAGATAATTATAGTGGAGCTGGTGATGCAACTGGTGCTGATCAACTAATCACCATACCGGTACAACTCACTCAGGTTATGAATAATAACATTACTTGTATGGAGCACCCTGATCCACAGCATGGATGATCAATGTTAGATCGCTTCATGAGGCAGCAACCACCAACGTTCAATAGGAGTACAAATCCTTTTGGTAGCTGAGCAATGGATAAGTTCCCTAGAGAAAATATTTCAGGCTTTAGGAAGTAGTGAAAGGGAAAAAGTTATCATGGCAGTTTACCGCCTCACTGGAGATGTTGATCAATGGTGGTCATTGATTCAAAACATGAAGGAAGATTATGAAGTATCAAATATGGAATGGAGGGAGTTCAGATATCTATTTTTAGAAAAATACTTTCCTCGTGACCATCGAGCAGATATGGAAAGGAAATTTCTGAGTCTGATACAAAAGGAAGATGAGAATGTCACAAAGTATGAGGCTAACTTTACAAGGTTAGAAAGGTATGCTGGAGATTATATATGTAACCCAAGAAGTAAGATTGGTCATTTATTTGATGGGTTAAATACATTTCTCCGTTGAGCATTAGTCTCACAATCCTTCTCGTCGTACGAAGACATTGTATCATGTGTTATCAAGATAGAGAAATAATTCTCTAAGTCATATGACTTTAATGAAAGCAAGAGAAAAAGAGATATTCTTATCAATCTGGGAATAGAAATAAAGGGAAAAAGGGAAAAGTTGAGTATCCATCCTACAGTAAATGTGGGAAGAAACACCACGATACTTTCTTAAAAGGAATGGGAGTCTGTTACAAGTGTGGTGAAAAAGGCCACCAAGCTCGTGATTGCAAGGGAAAGAATGAATCTACTGATGTCCAATGCTACAATTGCATGGAGATGGGACATTATGCAAATGAATGTCCTATGTGTCAGGGGAACATACCTCAAAAAAGGCCAAGGGATCAAGGCCAAGCATATGCTATCACTACTGCTGAGGTAGAATCTCCGAAAGGCGTGGTGGCAGGTAATTTAATGGTTTCCTCAAATTTAGAAAATGCATTATTTGATTCTGGATCATCGCATTGTTTCATATCTTCCCATTTTTCTAAGAAAATTAGATATTTCCAATTTGATTTAACAAGGGATTTTTTAGTAAAAAATTCTAAGGGAAGTATCATTGCAACAAAGTTTTGTGAATCAGTCCCCATTAGAGCACATAAATGTTATTTATCCACTTATCTCATCGCTATACCTATGATTGAGTTTGATATAATTCTTGGTATGGATTGGCATTCAGACCATGATGTAAAGATTTACTGTAAGAAGAAGGAGGTTACGATTTTTGATGATGATGATAAGGAACACATTATCTTTAGAGTAGAATCGTCACCACCTAATTCTTATCTAGATCCACCCCCAGTAGCTCAACTAAATTCAATTATTGGGGAGGACGAGGATGAAATTACAGTAGGTGAGGAAAAGAATGTTCAAATAGAGGATGTACCTATTGTGAAAGAATATGAAGATGTGTTTCCGGATGATTTACCTGGACATCCACCAGAACGAGAAGTTGAGTTTTCCATTGATTTAATTCTTGGATCAAGGCCTATATCGAAGACCCCTTATAGAATGTCCACTTTAGAATTAGTTGAACTAAACAAACAACTAGAGGAATTGATTAATATGGGATTTATTCTCCCTAGTGTTTCTCCATGGGAGCCCCTGTTCATTTTGTTAAAAAGAAAGATGAATCTATGTGGTTATATATCGACTATAGGGAGATCAATTTTATAACAATAAAGAAAAAGTATCCCCTACCTCACGTTGATGATTTATTTTACCAACTGCATAGAGCTCAATACTTTTCAAAGATTGACCTTCGATCTGTATACCATCAGTTGTGTGTGAAGAAGGAAGACATTCCGAAGACAATATTTCGAACCAGGTACGGGCATTACGAGTTTACAGTAATGCATTTTGGATTGACTAATGCACCCTCTGTATTCGTGGATCTGATTAATAGAGTTTTCAAGGAATATCTCGATGAATTTGTGGTGGTATTTATTGATCATATCTTGGTATACTCCAAAAGCTACGAAGATCACAAAAATCACTTGCACATTATCCTAAAGACTCTGAGAAGACATGAATTATATGGGAAGATTAGCAAGTGTGAATTCTGGCTTCAGGAGATTTCTTTTCTTGGCCATATTGTCTCTAAAGATAGAATCTATGTTGATCCTTCTAAGACAAAGGCAATCCAAGAATGGCCTCCACCGATGAGTATAACTGAGGTACGTAGTTTTATTGGTTTAGCAGGTTATTATTGACGTTTTGTCCAAAATTTTGCCCGGTTGGCTAACCCATTAACAAAGATCACATGTAAAAGGGTTAAATTTGTTTGGACAAAAGAGTGTGAAGAATGTTTTGAAGAACTGAATAGAATATTAGTCAATGCTACTACATTGACTCTACCATCGGGGAATGATGGGTTCGTTATTTATAGTGATGCATCAAAGAAAGGACTTGGTTGTGTCCTTGTGCAGAATGATAGGGTTATTGCCTATGCATCACGACAGTTGAAAATTCATGAGAAAAAATATCCTACTTATGATCTTGAGTTAGAAGCTGTGATCTTTGCATTAAATATTTTAAGACACTACCTCTATGGTGAAAATAGTGAGATTTATACTGATCACAAGAGTTTGAATTATATTTTCTCACAAAAAGAACTCAACATGAGGCAATGGAGATGGCTTGAATTACTCAAGGATTATGATTTCATGATACACTACCACCCAGGGAAGGAAAATAAGGTGGTAGATTCTTTGATCAGAAAACATCATGGAGTTTTGAACAATATGAGAATTGAATGGGATCCAATTTTCATGGATCTAGTGAATATGGATATGGGAATAACCATGGAAGGTGAAACATAAATGCTTTTTCAAATGGTTTCCAAACCATCATTACTAGAAAGGACTAATAGTTCTCAGGCCGATGATGAATAATTTCAAAAGAAGATTAAAGTCGTGACTGATGGGATATTGAGACACTTTGTGTATAAAGAAGGAATTTTAAAATTTGGGAAGAGACTTTGTGTTCCTGATATACCTGATCTGAAAAGGGAATTGTTAGATGATCCTCATAGCTCAAATTTCTCTATACACCCTTGGAGCACCAAAATGTATAGAGATTTGAAGGAACATTTTTGGTGGGACAACATGAAGAGGGAGATTACTGATTTTTTGTCAAGATGTATGGTTTATCAATAAGTGAAAGCTGGAAGGAAACATCCTTGAGGAGTCATGCAACCTCATCCCATACTGGAGTAGAAATGGGACAATATTACGATGGACTTTGTCGTGGGGCTACCAAAGACTCCTAGAAGGAGAGATGCAATATGGGTTATTGTTGATCATCTTACCAAGTCAGCACATTTTCTTCCTGTAAGAAAATTTTCAAAGTAAATGTTTTATTTTATAATTATGTGACCTTTAAATGATTTAAAAAAAGGATATTTCTCTCAAATAGTTTTGATTTCATCTTTGTCAACATCCTTTGATGGATTTTAATCTTATTTGAAGTTGATTTATTATGATACGAAACTTCTATATTGTATTGAAGATTTTTTGATTTTTTTGACTTTGGATGTTTTATTTTTATACCGTTCATGGTCTATAGAAAAAGTATTTACATTTTTTATTCTAGTTTTAATACAAATGTTTATGTTATGTTTAAACCTTTTCATATGGGAATGCACTGGACTTAATATGTGACGGGTGGAGCCCGCTACAGCTCCTCGATGCATCGGTAGGTCTCATTGGAAAAACTAGTGTCTTAGCACAAGGCCTTAGCAAAAATCTTATTTGTAGTCTTGGCACGAGGCCTTGGCTATGTGATTATGATAGTCTGGAATTATGCATTCCATCATTATGAAAGTGGTTACTGATATGGCATGTGATTATTCGATTAGTAGAATATCCATGTGAATAAGTAAATGGAATTATTTGATTTTATTTTTTCCATACTATGTTGAAGTTCAAGTTTAAAAGGCTTTTGTTTTAGTTATACATTGCCTTAAATGTTTATTCTTATTTATGAAAGTTTCCTCTATATTGCTATTCTTACTGGGAATTTGAGCTCACCCCTTTTCTATGTTTTATTTTTCCCAGGATGTGAAGAATAAATTTATGAATGACCTGTAGGGATAGTATGAGGGGATAAGAGTGTGGACTATGGAGACTATATTGTTGTAGTTTTCATTTTTATGATGTAATGTAAAACTTTATGAATATATCTAGTGTTTCCAAAGCTACTAAACTAATTGTTCTTTCGATATTTGAACTTTCTTGTGATCATGCCAATGTTATGTAATAATTCACTGACTCTGGGTAACTGGGGTCAGGGCCTTACAACGTGCATCACCTCTTCACCATAAACAAGAAACATAAGAAAAAAATGAGCACGACAAAGACTCCCCTTTGAACAAAAAAATTAGAACTCCCTAAGAGGAGGACACACTCTTATGAAGAAAGGGATTCTCGAGGGATTCTAAAAAATCCTTCTTTTCTCTTCAAAGAGAAATCAAACTACAAGACATCAACAAAAATGAACATTGAAGTTGAGGAATTCACTACATGCCTTCCAAGATAGTAGTCAACACTGATATCTCCGAACCACCATCACCCTTCCACACTAGAATTCCTTTCACCATTTCCAGGGGGACCTTCCGACACAACGGTGTGAAACTGTATACCTAACGACTCAAACAAATCAATGAAAACAAAACTCCATTTAACTCTCCTCGCATCTATCATCCCGCTATGAGAGGATCCAATTAATTGAAAATGAAAAGGAATAGACATAACACTATCACTCGAAAAGGAATATCCTCGAATTAATCAACCGGAGGACTGGACAAAGGAGAATTGCCAGTGGCCACACTTCAATTGCATGTTAACACATTTTGTGGGAATACACAAGTCAATAATGAAAACCATTAACTCAATCAAATTGGTCCAATGGCCAAGACATACCACAAGAAAACACTAAACGTTTAGGGGGAACCACTGCAAGGGATTCCCAATTAACTTTTCAAAATAATCCACTAAACACACACTTTGACACAAACTTACCAATAAGAATTGAAACACAAGACACAAGTCAACCGAATGGATTCTCAGCTTGAATTTCCACATATACAAAATTCCCAAAATTTAAGGACACACCACACAATCACAAATTATTAAAACACCAAATTTTCCTTTGAAAAAACTTTTTGAATGTGAACAAATCTTGTTGGTTGCTAAATAACCTATGGTGTCCCATGGGCCTCACACATTCATGTTACCATGTCACCCTAAGGACCCACCTCATGTCCATACAAGCACTCATCCACTCGTACCATCAACCATTTATCTTTCCATATACACCCATGCATGTGGTTTCCCATGAGAACACCAAGGATCAAAACAAGACCTTTCCCTTTTTAAAAACCAAAACATTCAACCCACAATTTTCAAACCTCGAAAATCATTTTCTTTTTAAATAACTTCATTTCAAAACATTTTCCAACACAAAAATCATTTTTACTTAAAAATAAGATATCAATGATTTCAAAACAAAGAGATGAGGTACGATGAAAGTGGAAACTAGTGTCAGCAGGTGACTGGGAAATATGGTTGGAGGCTATACAACAATCATGCCACCACCAAAGAGAGTATTCTAAAACACCGTTCCTAGCTCCATATAGATTTTTAGGCCCTAGGAGTTCACTGGGACCACTAACCCTACTCCCCTTCCATTTACCTTGAACAAGATTAACCACGATAGCCAAAGACAAAGACAAACCTAAATTTCCCATGGAAACATGAATTATTTCATATGGTGTGCTGGTCAGGCACCCAACCAATAACCAGAATGTCACATCCCAACAATCCTACCTCCGGTCTACCCATACCACTTTAGGAAAAACAATACCCAAAAGAGTGAACTCCAATGATAAAATTTTTTCACGAACAATGACAGGTTTCCATCTGATCAAGCGCTTGACCTAGTCTGCATTAAGAAACGAGGGGAATTCATAATCACCACGGGCTGGAAAAAGTTCCCATGAATCAAAAATAATACATGGGAAGGATTTTCCAGAAATAGTAAACACAAGACAACTAACAAGATAAATAAACTAAAACTAAAAACAGATAACCAAATAGACCCTTAACACATTTCAGATTTAATAGTTTAAACTTGAACCAATGTACAAAAAGAAAAGAAAACAAAGGTAAACTAAAACACTTACCCAAAACTCCAAAGAACATGATTTTTCATATTCAATGTAATAATTATAATAATAATTATTATTATTATAAAAATTAAAATTATAATTTTTACTAAAATAATTCTTTAATATTCGTTAATTTATTTATATATTTTTATTTCACATTAACATAATTTATTTGTATTATATATCTTGAAAGTCACACAATGGCCCAAGTGGAGCATCACAATATCCAAACTGTGATTTTACCATGCATCGTATGCTTTTAAGCCCTAAAAAACTCATTTATCGAAAAAAATAAAAAAATCAATCAGGACTCAGCCCACCCCTCAATCGAATATTTTTGAAGAAAAATAAAATACAAAATACTTATAGTGACATAATTTAATATTAACTTAAATATTAATTTTAATAATATTAATAAAAACTTAATAAAAACTATATTCTTAATGCTATCAATAATAATATTATTATTAATATCAAATTATATTATTATTATAATCATTAAAATGATAACTTAATTTTTTTATTGCACTTCTATATTTTATTTTATTCCCATTTTATTATTCAATACGTTTTATTCATCTTCCTTGATCATCTGGCAGGCCGTGCGGTGAACCTGATGAGGTTGCGAGGTGACCCAAGTAAAGCCGCATGGCTTCAACCATAGTGCGCTAAATGCAGTCAAGGGAAAAACATTTATTTTAAAAATAAAACTCAAAATTTTAAGCTGATATTTAACCTAAACTACCTAATAGGAAAAAAATTAATAATTTAAATAATTCAAAAGAATTGGGTGTCACATTAGGTACCCCCGAAAATTGTCTCTGATCATGGTGTGTTGTTCATGTCATGATTTTGGAGAGGCCTCCATGAGTAATTTTGGACCCATATGAGGATGAGTACAACATTTAACCCCCATAAATATAAAAAAAATTTAGCACACTATCCAGGTGTTTGAGGATTTGATGAGGGATTGTGTGTTAGGATTAGGTCAGAGCGAGGAGGATCACATTCCCTTGGTAGATTTTGTGTACAACAACAACTACCACTATACTATTAGCATGGGATTTTTTTCCCTCTAAGGGTGACCCTATAGGTCACCCTTATACTGGAAATTGATCATTGAGACACCTCTTTTGGATCCAATGTTGGTGCAGGTGATGACGGAGAAGGTCTAGGTCATCCATGATCAGATGGAGATAGCTCAGAGTAGTCAAAAATATCTAACAGATTGCCATAATAAGCCCTTGATGTTAAAAAAGGGTGAATAAATTCTCCTAAGAGTATCCCTACGATGAGGATTGAGTATGTTCATATGGGAAGGAAAGATGTCCATGTTTTTCATCATGCCATTCAAGATCCCATAGAGGGTGGTCATGGTTTCTTACTGCCCCACCCTACCACCACAGTTGGAGTGGTTGCACAATGTATTCAATGTGGCACAATTGAGGAGATATGTGCATAAACCCATGGACATTATTAACGTGTGAGTGATGTACATCAAAGATGGTTACACTTTCACGGAGCACCCACTAGTGAACAAGGATCATCATGAGACACCCCTACAAAGATGGACCATCCCCTTGGTTAGTGTGTTGTGTAAACATGGGATCCTGCAAGAGAACTCTAGGAAGCAGGGGAACCATATTCGGGCTTAGTAACCCTAAATTTTGCATAGTTTTTTGTTATTGAAGATAAATATCATCAAGGAAGGAATGATGTAATGATCTAATTTTTTTCTTTTAAAACTTATATATATATATATATATATATATATATTAAAATCTTGGTGTTGATACAACTTCTGAATCTGAGAGCCGGTGTTCCCTAAATTAATTTCATAAAGATATTAAGCATTTTTTCTTTTATGCACATGATGTTTCTAAAATAAAATTGGATAACTCTTAAAAATGTGCTCAGAACAAATATTTAAAACAACTATTTATTTTTAAATACAATTTTTACCCTAGAAAAGACTTAAAATAGGATGGTGCAGGGAATTTGTATATAGTGACTCTGGGTGGGTGCGTTTATTAAAAATAATTACATAAATTTATTTATTTATATTAAATTTATCTATTATAATTCTTGTAAATAAATTTATTCAAAAAATCTTCTATATTTATCTATATAAACCCTTTGAGGATCATGATTGTTCTTCTTATCCTTCCATTGGTGAATCAAACCAAATGATAACAAAACTCCAGATCGAAGTAGATCGAATCCTAAAAAATGACATGAATTCTTTTAGTCATTAGTGTGAATGTTCTTCAAAAAAATGATCCAATCTATATGTATTAATTTTAATTTTTGTTTTATTCTTTATATGATTAAATTTTTGATGATTTTCAATTCCTTTATTTGATTTGTTCCAATTATAGACCATTGTATTTGTCCAAGTATTGAAATTTGATTATTTATTCATTGTTTAACACCCCAAATATCCCAAATATATTTTTTTCCATGAACGTTTTTACTTGAATTTTTATGTGTTTAAATTGTGATTTTATCCCTTCAATCATATTTTTTCTTCACTGATTGGCCAATGGGGCCTCAGTTGAACATTTCTAGGTGGTACTAATCCCGATTGGACCCCTGTATTCGTTGAAGAGTCACAATAATTAATCAAATACTGAAATAGGAATGAAATTTAGTTTTTAAAGAGTTGTAGGTATTTTTTTTGACTTGGGTTCCAAACCCAGACATAGATTCATTGGGAGATAAGAGAAGGTGTGGTGGTGAATGTGGGTTAGTACGAGAGGAAACATGATTCGATTTCATTCAAAAATATGGATGAAAACACATGTAAGAGTATAGATCTACCAATTTTAGAACATAATAAGCTGGATATGAAGGTATAAAAACTGGATCTGCTGTATGGGGATAAGAACAAATATTCCATTGAAATAAATACTATACAACATTTGGCATGGAATAACACACAGCGTGTGACCCCTTGGCTACAGTGGCTAGTGTTTTAGTAAAAACATAAGGTTAGAATAGCATGTAACCTTCATACATTTCATGTATCCCTACACAAGATAACATGATTTATGGTGGAACATACCGACGTTAAACTGTGTGTAAGGACACGTCCAACTGCATGATGAGTACTGAAGTACATGAACACTAACAAGGTGCACGAGAAGGTACCCTAATTGTCTTGGACACTCCATATAAATTGCATACATGCTATATAGATCTACATATTTGGTGATTAATTTATATATAGGTACATAGTTATGGGTGGGAGAAGTACCACATGTTTTGTGGGTCCCCTAAAATATTGTGTAACCCCATAACTAATTTTTAGAAAACATCATCCTCTCATATATCTCGAATTTGTACTCAAATTTTTTTCTATAAATATCCTATATTGAGTATTTTTCATCGTATGTTATGATAGTGGAATCCATAGTGTATTTTAATATACAATTTGATATTTTCCATGTGGGTTGCATCTTTTGGAGATGCTCGATTATGATAGTGATCAGGCTGGATCATATGGGGATTTAGAGTGGCACCCTCCCACAAGTCTGGGCATGGGTTCTCTATCTTTCTATAGAGAAAAACACTACTTTGAGTATAGAATGCGTCATATATCTATTCATCGGGTGTAACCCTTTTACCAGAGAGGGGATGGGTCCTCTACCTATCCACTGAGTGACACTCACCTATGGTATCGGGGTATGGGTCCTCCACTACTAGAGTGGCACCATCCGGTTGGGTAGGGAATTAGTCCTTTATCTTCAATCCGAGTGGGACCCTCCTACAGTATTAGGGTATGGGTCTTTAATGACGAGAGTAGAACCCTCCATCTAGGTTGGGCATGGTTCTTTGATTAATTTAGTGGAACCCTCTGGTTGAAAAGGGCATGGGTCCTCTTTTAATTATTCGAGTGGCACCCTCATGTGGTATCAGATTATAGGTCCTCAATGACTATAGTGAAACCCTCCTGTTGGGTTGCGAATGGTTCCTTAACTATTAGAGTGTAAACCTCTAGCTAGGTTGAGAATGGGTCCTCTACTGATTACATGAGTGGAAACCACATTTAGTATTATATCATGGGTCTTCTTATTTGAGATTGTTCCACTCAACTATCCCACATAGTGGTGATGTGTGGCTTAATTTGGATAATTCTATAGGTCAGATGTGGGAGATTTTGGGAATCATTGATGGACTTTTGTAACTATTGAATTTCTTTTCTGGGGTTGGGTTGTAATGATCCCCTTTTATCTCTAATTTTAGATTCTTTTATTGACTGTATATATATATATTGATGGATTTTCTTAATAACCTACTATGGGTGGAAGAGATGCGAAATGTAATCCACTTATATGATGTGTTGAGCTCTATGTGGTTGGATGAGGACACATTCTCATTTTTTGTTAAGTAGTTCATTATTTTATATATATTTACATTTCATCTATTACTACTCTGTCTTTAAATTCTTAGAGCATCCTAACATGTATGTATATACTCACCCATGCATGGGAATTGGATACATGTGTCGTGCTTATGCAGATGACTGACACGTCGGCATTGACTATAGATAAGATTAAGGATACATGGTGCATTGGACCACGTATGGTGGTCATAGCTTAGAGATCCAGATCTAGTTTATCATTGAATTTTACTTTCTGGTTTTTCTAGGTAGGGTCATATTTCAGGTTTGACATGTATTTTTCCATTTTACTTATTCATAATAGAATTCCTTAAAAACTAAAAATTAATTTTTTATTATCATAAACCTCTTTTTGAGGGATGAGGGGGAACCCAACATTAAATAAATGAAATAAAACAAAAACCAATCCTCCATGGTCTAAGAGTTCAAGGATAAAAACAACTCATTCAAGTCTACAATGAAAATCACCTACCCAGCATCAAAAAAATTAAGACCATCTTCCACCTTCTCATCACTGCTCAGCTAGTTGTCCTGTCCATAAATGCACGAGCCTGGTACTGTTGTAAATACCATACCCTCTCAAAAATCATAATACAAATAGTAAGGACCAATGGAAAAATCTCTTCTCTGAACCACATTTGGAGTATCCCTTGTGGGTGAATTGGTTTCACAGTTACTTAAACGTGAATCGTAGTACCACGATGCAATCAGCACTGCATTATATAATCCAAAAATTACAAAATTTAATAAACATCACAAATAAAACCTTCACAGACTAGAAAATTCCATTTCGCCATAAAGCATTCATGATTATTTTTCCCCTCCATCAAATAAAGCATCCCATAAGAACCTCATTGCACCCCACGAGACTCCCACCGCCACTACCACTACAGAAGCAACCAAAAGACCATCCATGGAATGTGATGTTGTTCCATGAACACCTTAGACAGGATGACCCAACACCATATTGATGAATCGTCAGTGATGAAGGGGGTCTGGGATGCTATGAACCAGAAACACTACTTTGGGCATGGATCTTCATAGATCTCAACTATGGATGCACCATCACCAGAGTTTGAAACAAGAAACCCATGGGAAGAGGGGTAGAGTAACAATGGGGAGGTATTGGGTAAATCGACATTATAAATCAGGCAATAGAACCTCCTATTTCAATTCCATCAAAGGGAATCGTGAGAACCCCTAAACGACAAAACCACCATTAAAATCCAAATCTAGAAACCCAACCCACCTCCAAGCCATTCTAGAGCTGACACTGAGCCCCACCAGAAATGGTGAAACAAATCCATGTCTGAGTCTTCACCGAGCCACATCGATTTCAAGTTGAGATCCCTAATTATATAAATATAACACTGAGAAACTTTGGAAAAAATGAATTTGGAATCCATGTCGGGTCCATCACTAAGTCCCGATGACGCCGAGCAGAGATTCAGAGGAAGCATACGTTGAGCCACACTAAGTCACGCCATTGGAGGGGAGGAGAATACTTCAGAGAGGAAACCCTGGGCACATGAGAGGAGGGGTATTTCGTCTTAGACTAATGTCCTTGATCCTTTTACAATGTCATACTATTATACACCCTATAGTTTTTATTCTAGTTTTATATTCTAGTTGATGCATCTTTTTGTCATTGAGATGATTAGGTATGTGAATATAGGTAAATTAGGTAAAGGCCTCCCATTTTAAATATAACATTCAAAACATGTCACCACCCACGGGCCTATAGAGATATGTTTGTGGTAGTTTTAGATCGAGCCCCAATTAGGGTCGGGTCGTGAAATTTTACAAAGAATTTACATCATCAATCCACTTCCAGGTATAAAAAATACATTCCACAGTGTGTTCTCCCAAAATAAATACCTAGGATCCCATTTTCTTTAATGAATTAATCAATCATATAAAATTATATTAAACATTTCATTTTAACTCAAATCATATAATCATCCATTTCAAATCGGACCCATGTTCATATTCCAAAACATTTCATTTATATTAAAAAACCTACATAATTTTTTTTATCTAAATAATGACTCTGGTTTCAAATCATCACATTCAAATCATAAAACATTTCATGCATTTTCATCTCATCATAATGATTCTTCATATCATTCATTTCAAATAAATATAATTTTCTATAGATAAACACCTAATTTCCAAAATTCATTTTCAAGGTATTTCCTCGCACACCCATGCCATTTAAAATCATTTATCGAGAAACTCATCTCAATATTTCATAATAAATTGTGAAACAAATTTAAACTAAATAAATGTCCAAGCTTTAAATTGATAGATATATCCTTTGGGAACCACATAAAATCAATATTGACAAACACCCACATAGGATACACTAATGGAGTATATATTGGAACAATGGATATTCTTTTCTTGAATTGGAGCATGGTTAGTATTTGTTTTCAATCCTCTGTAGAAGTTTAGAATATGTGCCAGTAATGTGATCATATAGTTCAAGCAGAAAATAGTATTGAAGGTGGAGCCGTTTCCCAGTGTTTGCAAAATTTTTGGTCATGAAAATCGGAAAATGAAGACATAGGTTGCTGGCAAGTGGAGGTGCATGAAAAAAAAAGAATTTGTGCACGAAATAAAGGAGGCGTGCGTGAAAAACTGCGGGATGCGCGAAAAACAGCGGGATGCGCAAAAAAAGCGGCGTATGCGAAAAACATAGAGGTGTGTGAGACAGTGGACAGAGATTTTTTCAACAAGAGGTATTTTAGAATCAGAACATCCGAAAATGGAAAAGGCATGGGCTGCACAAAAAACATGGATAAGTGTGTGAAAAATGGTACTTGTGCGAAATATTATGCGCCCAATAAGATGTTTTTCACACCACAGGGGGTTTTTCACATGGGGGTCTGAGATGCCTATATATAATAGGTGAAATCCCTCATTCCGTACGGTTGAAGACTTAGAGAAGATCTGAGGTCTCATGCACGTAAAATCTTCACATAAAGGGGTTTGCGCGAAAAATTCTGAGCTGCGTGGAAAATTCCAGGTGTGCAAAAAATTCCGTGATGCGCGAAATAATCGGGTTTGCGTGAAAAATCCAAGCTGTGTAAAAACTCAAGGATGTGTGAAAAAGGGTGTTGATGAGCGAAATATTTTTTCCGTGCAAAAAAAAATATTTCACAAAAATATATGGTCTTGAGCGCAAAGGGTTTTTGTTGCTTACATATGTCAGCGAAACTTTTTTGCACATTCTGGTTATCTGGTTCAGTGGTTCAGTGCATACAAGTGCATCATTTCCAGAATTTGATGAAAGAATAGTCTCATTCTATTCAGAGACAAAAAATTCTATGTAAATTAATTGAAGAGACCTTCACGTCTATAAACTGATTGGGACTTCACCAAAGGCAGTGAGCTAGGAGGAGTCAATGGGAGTGACCTGAGGGACGCAGTGGGCTATCCCGAAATAGTTGTAAAGTTAGTGAGCAGGGGACATATTGACTATTCCCGAACCTTTTTTATCCACAACTATTAAAGAATTGTGTAATTTGGTACGACCGAAAACCTATCAGGGTACGCTCCTTGGACTTATCCCTTAGTGGTGAACCAAGTAAAAAGTGTTCTGTCATCCTTTTGCATGTGATTGTTTAACTACTTCTCATATCCATAATATAGGTTAAATTAGTTCTTACCAATGTGGGAACAAGATCCATCAGTTAAAAAGAAAAAGTTGACTCCATGATTCATCCCTCCCCTCTCAGGGTGTCCCGGGGTCCTATAAGTGGTATCAGAGGTTGGTTACTGGTGTTTGATCTGTACTTTTCCGTCATGAAGAATGTTGTAAATGCTAGGGGAATCCCTCTCTTTGATGGAAGTAATATCCAGATTTGGAAGAACATAATGAGATCTCATTTAAGATCTCTAGGAATGGAGGTCCTCTTTGGTACTGTTCAATGAATACATGTTACTGATCCAACAGGTCTTGCTATGACTGATACAGAAAGATAAGTTCTTGATGCAGATGCTAAAGCTCAGAATGCTATCACTACGGCTCTTTCTGATCAGATATATCTAAAGGTGATGAGCTGCACATCAGAAAAGCCAATGTGGGATAAACTTGTAAAATATATATGAAGGAGATAACAAAGTGAAGGAGGAAAAACTTCATGTCCTGCACAACAGGTTTGAAAATCTAAAGATGCATCCTAATGAGAATGCATATTCTTTTTTCAATCGAATCACTAAAGTAGTGGGAGCAATTAGAGGTCTTGGAGATGGAATCAAAGACATTGATATTGTAAATAAAATCTTATGAATAATTCCCCCTATGTACAATGCAAAGGTGTTTTCCCTTGAAGAAAGAGATCTATCTAAACAATCTATGGATGATCTGATAAGTAGTCTAGTGGAATATGAGATGAGAGTCAAACTCGAAAAAGCTACGACTCATGTTAGGAAGGAAATAGAATTCAAAGCCATGGACAAACTGAAAATTTTAGAATATGGTGGTGGTGAGGATGATGAGAATAAATAAATTCTTTCTCTCATCGCCAAGAATCCAAACAAGGAAAAAGGTAAATTTAAAGGTAAGATACCTTTAGCATGTTTTCATTGTAGAAGAGTTGGGCACATTGCCTCTTAGTTCCAAAGAATGTTTGATGATGATGAGAGCGAAGTAGAAGTCATCAAGAAGCCTCGGAAAATATTTTTCAAAAAAGGAGACTTCAAATCTAGAAATAAAATACAAAAGAAGAGTTTTGTTAGTGAAGAGGATGATGATAATATTGCATTTTTGTGAAGAAGAATAACCCAAATTTAAAATAGGAAACCATGCTTCCATGATGGCTACCATTGAATAGTCATATCCCTCTATCAATAAAGGAAGAGATAATATGATTACTCCTAATGGTGATCCAAATATTCAAATTAAGGATTCATTTTCCAAGATTGAGAATAAATGTAAGAGATTAAATAAGTGGAAGGAAATGGTGGAAGAATAATCTAAATATGTTGATGATATTGAAGTATAAATTGAACGACTAGAAGAACTAGTGAGAGTTCAGTCGTCAATCCTTGAAAGCACTGATGACGTTGCGGAACAAATATTAGAAATGAAGAAAAAGAAACTGTTATAAATGATCTTTCATCTAGAATTGAGGAGAAGTCCAAGACTATTGAGGGTCTCGAGGAAGAATTTGTTACTCTTATGAGTAAAATTGAATGTCAATCAGCCACAAATGTGGGAAAGAAGAAAATTCATTTTGGAAGATTCTTAGATGCAAAATTACTGGAAAGAGCCAAGTGTGGTTCAGATTGGGTTGGAAAAATCTTGAGTGATCAAATACCCGCTTCCATGGGAAAGAGTGGAATTGTCTGTGAAGTTGAGACATCAACTGCTGAAAGTGAAGAGATCCCAAAGAAAGACATGATGAAAGTTGGACATGTTGAAACATTAAATTAAGTGATGAAAATGAAACCCTCGATCCAAAATTAAATAAGAACTGAAAATTATCCTCAAACTCTCATAAATGACCAGCAATCCAACTATTCTATATAGGAAGAAGGCCTGAGGAGAAATTCAAGTGAGAAGAAATTTCCTCTCATGAAGTGTCAGTTCTGTGGCCATTTGGGCAATACGATGTCATATTGTGAAAAGGCAAGGAGATACTTGGATTGGGAAGATCAGAGATGTCAACATAGGATATTGACTTCATATCCTCCATCATATAGAAGAAATAGTTTCTATAGATATTGTTTTCATTTCTCTAACGTTGGCCATAAATATATGCTTTTCAGACAGCGATTCGATAGGAGAGATTCATACAACTCTCAGAAACGGGTCAATATTCACCCTCGTGATGGTATTGATCTTAAAAATAGGTTTCCTCCTCTAGAAGAAGATTATGGGTATGGAGAATCTAATTATGTGGAATAAATAATTAGAAGGCCATCAATATCTTATACTCAATCCAATATCTCTTGGAAAGAAAAGAAGAAGATCGAGAAATCCAATCTTGCAGAAGTAGCCTTCAAAGTTACAAAGTGCAACATCACCTGGATTCTTGAGAGTGGATTCTCTTCACATATGATAGGAAATTCTAACCGTTTGAAGAACATTAAAATGAATGTTGATGGAATAATGAGGTTTGGTAATGATTGTGCATTGAAGAATAAAGGCTATGGGAATACTTCTCTCGCCAATGGAGAGCTAAAGAGGACTAAAGTTCGTTATGTGGACGGTATATGCCACAATCTCCCTAGTGTGAGTTAACTCTGTGACTCGGGGATCATAGTAACTTTCAATCAAAAGGGTGCACTATAAAGGGGAAAAATGGAATTCTCTTATGAAAGGTTGTAGAATAGGTGGAAACTTATATCAGGTTGACATCAATGAAAATTATTGATATTTTTCTGTTGAAGAAGAAAACAACCTCTAGCATTGAAGGATTCAGAACATTAACCAAGAAGACATTGAAAAGATATCTAAGCTGTATATTTTCATGGATATCCCCTTTCTTAAATTTTAATGGGAAAAGACTTGTAATTCTTGCATACGAGTGAAGCTAATCTATAACTCATATCGACCAAAGAAGAAAAGGGAATAACGCCTTCTTGATCTCATCCATACAGATGTATGTGGCCCGATAAATGTTGCTGGAACTCATGGAGAGTGGTACTTCATCCTTTTCATTGATGAATATTATATAATGTCTTGTGTAATAGTTATTCATAGGAAGCGACAACTACATGATTGCATGAAAACTTATCGTCGGATTGCTGAGAATGATACTGAGAAGACAATAAAAGTCTTTTTATCTGATAATGGAGTGGAATACACGTTTATTGAGTTTGAGAATTACCTAGAAAAACATTTAATACAACATGAGGTAGCTGTTGTGAGAAATCCACAACAAAATGGAGTTGTTGAGAACCTGAATCGACAGGTCAATAATATGGCCAGGACTATGCTGATTGAGAGTTGTATCTCTCACCATTACTGGAAAAAGGTTTTTGAAGCTCCAGTGCACATTCAGAATCGAACGGGGCTTTATATGGGAGAAACAAAGAAAAAATATGAATTGTGGCATGTAAGGAAGCCTTCGTTAAAATACATTCATGTTTTTGGAAGAAAATGTTTCATCCGAAATAATTATGGAAATCAAGGTAAGTTTGGTGACAATGCTGATGAAGGAATTTTTATTGGGTATCCAATGAATATCAAAGCCTATAAGTGAATCAACAAACACTTAGGAAGGATTGTGGAGAGTAGTGATGTTAAGATCATTGAAGAGAAAACCACAAATACTTCAAGGATTTCATATGCTGATGTGACAGAGAGTGAGGAAGAAAGTGAACGTGAAGAAAGTAAAAATAAAGAAATAGAGGAAGCTATACGAAACACTCAGCAGTCACATTATGATGTTGACTTATAAGAAGAATTTGAAGAAGAAAACATGGCTTGAGAAAATGCAACTGAACCACACAGGAGAAATCTAAGAGATGAGATTGATACATCTAACATAATTGGGGATAGAAGTGAACCAACACAAACAAGAATAATGAGGAACAACACATAATCTAAATTTCTATCAGTTGTGGAGCCATCCTCATTTGAATAAGCTTCAAAGGATGAATCTTGGCTAAAATCCATGAATGAAGAGTTAGATCATATTGACAAGAACCAGACATGGGATCGAGTCAAGAGACCCGAAGGTCACAATGTGATTGGTACAAAATGGATCTTTAAGAACATGTTTTATGAAAATAGAAGTGATATAAGAAACAAGGAACGACTAGTATGTAAAGGGTACTCTCAAATTGAAGGTGTTGATGTTGAAGAAACTTTTGCTCCAGTGGATAGACTAGAGTCAACCAGGGTTTTCCTTGACATGGAACTCCAAAAATGATATAAATTATATTAGATGGATGTCAAGAAAGCATTCTTGAATGGTGTACTCGAATAATAAGTCTACATTGAACAACCTATGGGTTTTCTTCTTGATACTGATGAAACAAAGGTTTACAAACTAAAGAAGGATCTATATGGTTTGAAGCAGGCTCCACGAGCATGCTATTCCAAGATGGACTCTTATCTTAAGAAGATGGAATTCAAAAGAGGAGGAGTAGATAAAAATCTATATGTAAAGAATTCTACAAAAGATCACTTCATGGTTCTAGTCTACATTGATGACATTATTTTTTGTGGGAGAAGATAGAAAGAAGTTGATGAATTTTCCAATCACATGAAATCAAAATTTGAAATCTCTATGATTGGGGAGATCACCTATTCTGTGGGACTCTGGGTGATTAAAAAGAAGGATTACACTTTCATTTTTCAGGAAAATTATGCAAGAGAGATTCTAAATAAGTTTAATATGCATGACTCCAAATGGATGTCATCTCTGATTGCAGTTGGAACCAAACTTGGAATGCATGATGATGAGACCTCTATAGATCCCACCATATACAGGAGGATAATTGGGAGCCTACTGTACCTGACAGTGACACGACCAGATACTATCTTTTCCACATTTCTAGCGGACTTCTTTCAGATTAATACAAAGGAGGAACATATGTCAACTGTAGAAAGAAATAATGAGGTGTATTCGAGGTACTTGCAATTATTGATTATACTTTTTTGCAGGAAGGGACAGTGAATTATTAGCATTTTCTGATGCCGACTGGGTTGGTGATGTAGTGGACAGAAAGTCCACCAGTAGTGGAGCATTCTATATTGAGAATAAATGTGTTGGCTGGTTGAGCAATAAATAAGAAAGTACTTCTCTTAGTACTGCTGAAGTTAAATATATCTCCTCCAAAAAGGCATGCACTCAACTGATATGGATAAAGAAACAACTAACAGATTTTGGTGATGAGGTGAAGCAACCAATAGTGATTTACTGTGATAACAATAGCGCAATTTATATTACAAAGAATCCGGTTCAGAATTCTCATTCAAAACATATTGAAATCATGTATCACTTTATCAAAGAGAAAGTTGATAAAGGAGTGATTAGAATAGATCATGTGGGAACTGATGAGCAAGTGTCTGATATCCTGACCAAGACACTGTCAATGGATATGTTTGAGAAGCATCGGTTGAACCTCGGTGTTCATCCACCTCCCAGTGCATAAGGAGGTTTCAAAATACCTTTCTCCACAGTTATGATTACTGCTTTTAATTTGTTTATGGATGTGATGTAGGTTTGTGGGGGAGATACTATCCAGGGGGTGTATTGAGATGTTCAATGAGAAAATACTGATCTTTGGGTTTATTTCCAATGGGGGAGAAGGAATAAATTCAGGATTTTTTTGGTATCATGCTGAGATTTCAGTGATAGGATAAGAAAGAATACATTAGACATTTAATGCTTCTGGGAAAATTTAAGATAATTGCATGGGAATCATGGAGAACTCCAAAACACTGGATCCTAATTCACGCTTCCCCTCTTGTTTTCTACACCGAGCATTTTTCATGTAGACTTAGAGTGTTGGCTGAGTTGATTCTTGTGTTTTTGGTTTATATGTGGCTGGTCCTCTATTGAATTTATCTTGTGATTTCCAAAAAACCCAAAGGGGGAGATTGTTGGAACCATGGCTATTCTTTACATGAATTGGAGCATGGTTTTTTTTTACTATCAATCCTCAGTAGAAGTTCAGAATGTGTGCCAGTAAATTGATCATATAATTCAAGCAGACAACAATATTGAAGTTGGTGTCATTTCCCAGTGTTTGCCAAATTTTTGGGCCTGAAAATTGGAAAATGAAGACATAGGTTGTTGGCAATAGGAGGTGCGTGCAAAAAGAAAGTGGTGCGTGAAATAAAGTAGGCGTGTGTGAAAAACAGTGGGATGTGCAAAAAATAGTGGGATGTGAGAAAAACAGTGGCATGTGAGAAAAACAAGGATATGCGCAAAATACTGGAGAGATATTTTTCACGCAAGAGGGGTTTTGGAATCAGAACAACAAAAAATGGCAAGGGCATGGGCTGCATGAAAAACATGGAGATGTGCATGAAAAACAGTACTTTCGCAAAATATTATGCGCCCAATGAGAAGTATTTTGCACCATAGGGGGTTTTGCGTAGGGGTATGAGATAACTATAAATAAGAGGTGAACTCCCGCATTCCGTAAGTTTGAATACTTAGAGAGGATCTGAGGTCTGATGTGCACAAAATGTTCGCGTAAAGTGGATTGTGTGAAAAATTTTGAGCTGCGCGGAAAATTCTGGGTACGCGAAAAATTCAACGTTGCGCGAAATAATCTGGTTTGCGAGAAAAATCCATGTTGTTCCAAAGCTACATGCTACACGAAAAAGGGTGTTGCTGCATGAAATATTTTTTCCACACGAAAAGGAAATATTGTGCGCAATAATAAAGTATTGCGTTAAAAGGGTTGGTGTTGCATGAAATTGTCATTGAAACTTGTTTGCACATTCTAGTTATCCGGTTCTGTGGTTTAGTGCGTACAAGTGAATCATTTCTGGACTTCGATGTAAGAAGAGTATCCTACTAAGCAGAGGCAAAGACTTCAATGAAAATCTATTGAAGAGAGCTTCACATCTATAAACTGATTGGGACTTCACCAAAGGCAATGAGCTAGGGGGAGTCAACGGGAGTGATCCGAGGGATGTAGTGGGCTATCCCTGAAGAGTTGTAAAGGCAGTGTGCCTGGGACATAGTGACTATTACTGAACCATTATAATCCACAACTAGTGAAGAATAGTGGAATTTGGTACGAGCGACAACCTATCGGCATACACTCCTTGGATGTAGCCCTTAGTGGTGAACAAAGTAAAAAGTGTTGTGTCTTTTTTTTGCATGTGATTGTTTGACTACTTCTCATATCCATCATATAGGTTAAACTAGTTCCTACCAACGTGGGAACAAGATCCATCAATTTAAATGAAAACTTTGACAACCTGATTCACCCCTCTCCACTCAGGGTGTCCCGGGGTCCTACAAGTGGTATCAGAGGGAGGTTTCTGGTGTTTGATCTGTAATTTTCCATCATAGAGAATGCTGTAAATGCTAGAGGAATCCATCTCTTCAATGAAAGTTATTTCCAGATTTGGAAGAATAGAATGATATCTCATTTAAGATCTCTAGGAATAGATGTCCTCTTTTCCACTATGCAAGAAATACATGTTACTGATCCAACAGGTATTGCTATGACTGATACAGATAGAAAAAATCTTGATGCAAATGCTAAAGCTCAGAATTCTATCACCACGGATCTTTCTGATCAGATCTATCTAAAGGTGATGAGTTTCACCTCAGCAATTTCTATGTGGTATAAACATGAAAATATATATGAAGCAGATAAAAAAGTGAAGGAGGAAAAACTTCAAGTCCTGCACATCAGGTTTGACGATCTAAAGATGCATCCTGATGAGAATGTAGATTCTATTTTCAATCGAATCATTGAATTAGTTTGAGCAATTCAAGGGCTTGGAGATGAAATCCAAGACATTGATATCGTAATGAAAATCTTGTAAAGACATCCTCCTATGTACAATTCATAATTTTCAGCACTTGAAGAAAGATATCTATCTAAACTATCTCTGTATGATCTTCTAACTAGTCTAGTGGAATATGAGATGAGAGTCAAACTCGAAGAAGCTACGACTCGTGTTAGCAAGGAATTGGAATTCAAATCCATGGATAAACTAAAAATTACAAAAGATAGTGGTGGTGAAGATGATGAGAAAAAAGAAATTATTTCTCTCAACTCTAAGAAGCTAAAGAAGGGAAAAAGGTAAATTTAAAGGTAATCTACCTTTATCATGTTTTTGTTTTGGAAGAGTTGGGAACATTTCCTCTTAGTTCCAAATAATGTTTTATGATGATGATAGAGAAGCAGAAGACATTGAGAAGTCTTGGAAAATATTTTCAAAAAGGGAGACTTCAAATCTGGAAAGAAAATAAAGAAGAAGAGTTTTTTCTGTGAAGTGGATGATGATAATATTGAATTTTGTGAAGAAGAAAAACCCGAATTTAAAACAAGAAACTATGCTTCTGTGAGGGCTACCATTGAAAAGTCAGAACCCTCGATCAATAAAGGTATAGATAATCTGATTACTCCTAATGGTGATCTAAATATTCAAATTAAGTATTCCTTTTCCAAGATTGAGAATAAATGTAAGAGATGCAATAAGTGGAATGAAATGGTGGAAGAATCATCAGAATATGTTGATGATCTTGAAGCATAAATTGAATGACTAGAAGAACTAGTGAAAGTTCAATCTTCAATCCTTGAAAGCACAGATGACGTTGTGAAACTAATTCTTAGAATTGAAGAAAAAGAAAAGGTCATACATGATCTTTCATCCAGAATGGAGGACAAGTCCAAGACTGTTGAGGGTCTCGAGGAAGAAGTTGTTACACTTAGAAGTAAAATTGAATGTTAATCAGAAAAAAAATGAGGGAAATAATAAAATTCATTTTGGAAGATTCTCATACGCATAATTACTGGAAAGATCCAAGTGTGGTTCATATGGGGTTGGAAAAATCTTGAGTGATCAAAGACCCACTTACATGGGAAAGAGTGGAATTGGCTGTAAAGCTGAGACATCAATGACTGGAAGTGAAGAGATCCAAAAGAAAGACAAGATGAATGTTGGACATGTTTAAACTTTGCTTGAAGTTCTGAAAAAGAAACCCTCAATCAAAAATAAAAGGAGAACATAAAATTATCCTCAAACTCTCAGAAATGATAGGCAATCCAACGGTTCTCTCAAGGAAGAAGGCATGAGGAGAAATTCAAGTGAGAAGACATTTCCTCTCATGAAGTGTGAGATCTGTGGCTATCTGGGCCATAATTTGTCATATTGCGAAGAGGCAATGAGCTACTTGAATGGGGAAGATCTGGGACGTCAACAAAGGATACTGATTTCATATAATCCATCTTATAGAAGAAATAGTTTCTATGGATACTGTTTTCATTACTCTAACTTTTACCATAAAGCAAAGTTTTTCAGATAGTGATTCGATAAGAGAGATTCATACAACTCTCAAAGACGGGTCAATATTCACCCTCCTGATGGTATTGATCTCACAAACAGGTTTTCTCCTCTGGAAGAATATTATGGGTATGAAGAATCTGATTATATGGAAGAAATAATTATAAGTCCATCAATATCTTATACTCAATCCAATATCTCTTGGAAAGAAAAGAATAAGATCGAGAAATCCAATATTGCAGAAGTAGCCTTCAAAGAGACAAAGTGCAGCAGTACCTGGATTCTTGATAGTGGATTCTCTTCACATATGACAAGAAATTATGTACTTTTGAAGAACAGTAAAAAGAAAGTTGATGGAAGAGTGAGGTTTGGTAATGATGGTGCTTTGAAGATTAAAGGTTGTGGGAATACTGCTCTCACCAATGGAGAGCTAAAGAAGACTGAAGTTCTTTATGTTGACGGTCTACACCACAATCTCCTCAGTGTGAGTCAACTCTGTGACTTATGTCTCATAGAAACTTTCAATCAAAAAGGGTGCACTATAAAGGGGAAAACAGGGAATTCTCTTATTAAAGGCTGTAGAACATATGGAAACTTATATCAGGTTGACATCAAAGCAAACTCTTGCTATATGTTTGTTGAAGAACAAAACAACCTCTGGATTGGAATGCTAGGGTACATTAATCAACAAGACATGGAAAATATATCTAAGCTGAATATTTTCATGGATATCCCCATTCTAAAATGTGAACGGGAAAGGACATGTGATGTTTGCATAGGAGGGAAGCTAGTCTGTAACTCATATTGACCAAAGATGAAAAGGGAATCACACCTTCTTGATCTCATCTATATAGACATATGTGGCCCAATAAATGTTGTTGGAACTCATGGAGAGTGGTACATCATCCTTTTCATTGATGATTGTAGTAGAATGGCTTGTTTAATGGTTATTCATAGGAAGCAAGAAGTACTTGATTTCATGAAAACTTATCATCGGATTGCCGAGAATGATACTGGACGGGCAATAAAAGTCTTGCGATCTGATAATGGAGGGGAATACACATCCATTGAGTATGTCAATTACCTAGAAAAACATGGAATACAACATGAGGTAGCTGGTGTGAGAACTCCATAGCAAAATAGATTTGTTGAGCACCTGAATAGACATGTCAATAATATGGCCATGACTATATTGATTGAGAGTTGTATCTCTCACCATTACTGGAAAGAAGTTCTTGAAGTTGCAGTGCACATTCATAATCGAACAGGGCATTATATGGGAGAAATGAGGAAACCATATGAATTTTGGCATATAAGGAAACCTTTGTTAAAATACTTTCATGTTTTCAAAAGAAAATGTTTCATCCGAAATAAAGAATGAAATGAAGGGAATTTTGGTGACAATGCTAATGAAGAAATTTTTCTTGGGTATCCAATGAACAGAAAAGCCTACAAGTGTTTCAATTAATGCTTAGGAAGGATTGTGGAGAGCAGTGATGTTAAGATCATTGAAGAGAAAACCACAAATGGTTCAAGGATTTCATATGATGATGTGATATAGAGTGAGGAAGAAAGTGAACATGGAGAAAATGAAAATACAAAAATAGAGGAAGGTGTACAAAACACTCAACAGTCACATTATGATGTTGACTCAGAAGAAGAATCTGATGAAGAAACATTGGCTGGAGAAAATGGAAATGAACCACACAGGAGAAATAGAAGAGCTGAGATTGATCCATCTAACATAATTGTGGATAGAAGTTCACCAACACAAACAAGAAGATTGAGGAACAACACACAATTTGAATTTCTATCAGTTGTGGATCCATCCTCATTTGAAGAAGCTGCAAAGGATGGATCTTGGGTGAAAGCCATGAATGAAGAGTTAGATCAGATTGACAAGAACCATACATGGGATATATTCAAGAGACCCAAAGTTCACAATGTGATTGGTACAAAATGGATCTTCAAGAACATTTTTGATGATCATGGAAGTGTTATCAGAAACAAGGGATGACTGGTATGTAAAGGATACTCTCAGATTGAAGGTGTTGATGTTGAAGAAAAAAATTTTCTTCAGTGGCTAGACTGGAGTCAATCAGGGTTTTCCTTACCATGTCACTCCAAAGATGATATAAAGTATATCATATGGATGTCAAGAAAAAATTATTGAATGGTGTACTCAAAGAAGAAGTCTACATTGAACAAAATATGGGTTGTCTTCTTGATAGTGATGAAACAATGGTTTGAAAACTAAAGAAGGCTCTATATGGTTTGAAGTAGGCTCCACGATCATGGTATTCTTAGATGGAAACTTATCTCAAGAAGCTGGAATTCAAAAGAGGAGGATTAGATCACAATCTATATGTGAAGAATCCTGCAAAATATCAGTTCATGGTTCTAGTCTACATTGATGACATTTTTTTTGCTGTAGTAGAAAGAAAACAGTGGATGAATTTTCCAATCACATGGAATCATAATTTGAAATGTCTATGATTGGGGATCTCACATATTTCTTGGGACTGCAGGTGATTAAAAAAAGTATTACACTTTCATTTCTTAAAAAAAAGTATGCAAGAGAGCTACTAAATAAGTTTAATATGCATGACTCCAAACCGATGTCAACTCCGATTGCAATTGGAACCAAACATGGAATGCATGAGGATGGGACCTCTATAGATCCCACCATGTACAGGAGGATAATTGGGAGCCTACTGTACCTGACAGAGACATGACCATATATTGTCTTTGCCACATGTTTAGCAGCCCGCATTAATAGTAATCAAAAGGAGGAACATATGGTAGCTGTAAAAAAATCATGAGGTATATTCAAGGTACTCACAATTGTAGATTATAATTTGTTGTAGGAAGGGACAGTGAATTATCAGAATTTTCTGATGCTGACTGGCCTGGAGATGTAGTGGATAGAAAGTCCACCAGTGGTGAAGCATTCTATATTGGGAATAAATGTGTTGGTTGGTTGATAAAGAAACAAGAAAGTACTTCTCTTAGTACTATTGAAGCTGAGTATATCTCCTCCACAAAGGCATGCACTAAATTTCTATGGATGAAGCAACAACTAATAGTTATTGGTGTTGAGTTGAAGCAACATATAGTGATTTTCTATGATAAAAAGGGCACAATTTATCTTATGAACAATCCAGTTCATCATTTTTGTACAAAAAATATTGAAATCAGGTATCAATTTATCAAAGAGAAAGTTGAGAAAGCTGTGATTAGAATGGATCCTGTGGGAACTGATGAGAAAGTGGCCGATATCTTGACCAAGCCACTGTCAGTGGCTATGTTTGAGAAGCCTCAGTTGAACCTCGGTGTTCAGCCACCTCCCAGTGTATAAGGAGGATTCAAAATACCCTTCTCCCCAGTTATGTTAACTACTTTTAATCTGTTTATGGATGTGATGTAGGTTTGTGGGGGGATACTATCCCGGGGGTGTATTGAGATGTTCAATGAAAAAATTCTGATATTTGGGTTTATTGACAATGGGGGAGAAGGAATAAATTCAGGACATTTTTGGTATCATGATGAGATTTTGGTGATAGGATAATAAGTAATACATTAGACATGTAATGCTTCTAGGGAAATTTAAGAGAATTGCTTGGGCGTCATTGAGAACTCCAAAACACGGTATCCCAATTCATGCTTCCCCTCTTGTTTTTTACACTGAGCATTGCTCACTTATAATTAGAGCATTGGCTGAGTTGATTCTTGCATTTTTGGTTTACATGTGGCTGGTTCCTTATTGAATTTATCATATGATTGCCAACAAACCAAAAGGGGGAGATTTTTGGAAGCATGGCCATTCATTGCATGAATTGTAGCATGGTTTGTGTTTGTTGTCAATCCTTAGTAAAAGTTTAGAATGTGTGCTAGTAAAGGGATTATAAAGTTCAAGCAGACAACAGTATTGAAGATGGCATTGTTTCCTAGTGTTTTCCAAATTTTTGGGCCTAAAAATTAGAAAATGAAGACATAGGTTGTTGGCAAGAGTAGGTCCACGAAAAAAGGAAGTGGTGCGCGAAATAAAGGAGGCATGCATGAAAAATAGCGGGATGCATAAAAAACAGAGGGATGCATGATAAATAGTGGTATGCATGAAAAACAGAGAGGTGCGTGAAATAGTGGAGAGAGTTTTTTGCACAAGAGGTGTTTTGGAATCAGAATGTCTGAAAATAGAAAATGCATGGGCAACATGAAAAACATGGATATGTGCGCGAAAAACGGTACTTACGCGAAATATTATGCGCCCAATGAGATGTTTTTCGCGCCACAGGGGGTTTTGCGCGTGGGGGTCTGAGATGCCTATAAATAAGATGTGACCTCCCTCATTCTATATGGTTGAAGACTTAGAGAAGATACGAGGTCTGATGCATGTAAAAGTATCACATAAAGGGGATTGCACAAAGTTTTCTGAGTTGCGCAGAAAATTTTGGATGCGCGAAAAATTCCATGTTGTGCGAAATAATTTGGTTTGCGCGAAAAATCCGATCTACGCGAAAAAGGGTTTTGTTGTGCGAAATATTTTTTCCATGAGAAAATGAAATATTGCGTGCAATAGTAAGGTCTTGCGCGCAAAGGGTTGGTGTTGTGTGAAATTGTCAGTGAAACTTGTTTGCACGTTCTGGTTATCCGGTTCAATGGTTCAGTGCATACAAGTGCATCATTTCTGGACTTTGATGCAAGAAGAGTCTCATGCTAAGAAGAGGAAAATACTTCAATGCAATTATATTCAAGATACATTCATGTCTATAAGCTGATTGGGACTTCACCAAAGGCAGTGACCCAGGGAGGGTCAATGGGAGTGACACGAGGGATGCAGTGGGTTGTCCCTAAACAGTTTTAAAAGCAGTGAGCCTGGGACAGAGTGACTATTCCCGAACCTTTTTAATCCTCAACTAGTGAAGAATAGTAGAATTTGGTACGATCGATAGCCTATTGGCGTATGCTCCTTGGACGTAGACCTTAGTGGTGAACCAAGTAAAAAGTGTTGTGTCATCATTTTGCATGTGATTGTTTGACTGCTTCTCATATCCATCATTCAGGTTAAACTAGTTCCTACCAACGTGGGAACCCGATCCATCAGTTTAAAAGAATAATTAAAGGATAATCCTAAAGACAAAATTAATCTTGTAAAAATATTTATCAATCATAAATATGATGAATCGCATCTCTTATAAGGGGATATAAATGAGGAAAAAATAATTCCTAATTGAATTGTGATTACACATACTATAAGATATCCAACAAACCAACAAGATCTTTTATTCATGATGAATCATGGTTAGGAGATCCAAAAATCATCTTTATAGGGTATTCAATGTATTTAGGTTCAAATGAAACTCTAGGGGATTATTTATAAATAAATTTGAGATTAAGCACAATAGAAATACAATATTTCCCTACTAAAAAATTTCCTCATCCTGGAACCATCTAGTAAGTGGCCTCCACATGAAACCCATGGGTGCAAGGAAGAATGACATTCATCCTAGGAACCAAACATGAAGGGTAGTGTATATCATGTAGGAACTATACTTTTTATGGTGGCCCACGAGGTAATTGGTGGGATTAATATAGGAAGAACCATAATCCAGTACCACTCTTGTTGGTAGGGGGCCTCACCGGCAAGTCAATAGGCTTCCTATAGCATTTCCAACTAAAGAAGTATTCCCAATATAAAGCTAAAATCCTTGGTCACCACTTAGAATATAAAATCAAAATAAAACACTCTACCACACCCCTCTAAAAACAAACAATGGGGGAAACTAGATAATGACATATATAGTCAAGAATCAACTGAAAAAACTAGATATCATCATGAAAATAAATAAAACCAAGAACAAAAAAATGTTTATACCCGATTTTTAGTAACATGATGTTACAATATCCCAAAAATAAATGATTTCTACGACTGGAAATCTAGTCAAGAACACTAGTCAATAAATACTTGAGGACACTACTCTCTTATAAGTTCCTCATAATCCTAAGCCTCATATAAATCAAAAATCATACTACAAAAACACTCAATGAAATGCAAATGATTTTCCACAAAGGACCATTATCTATGAATCGACAATAGAAAATAGCATCTCATTCAGGGATAAATCACGTTCTAGGTCAAGGGGCTCTAAGCTAAAGACACGAGAAGGGTCCAAGTGATACTTTCTATGATGTGACGCATTGAAAAGGTTATGTATCGATGTCATCTGAGTTGGAAAATAAAAATGGTAAGAAAAAATTTTAATTAGAATAATAACCACAAATAGCCTCATGTGTCTTTATGTTGACATTCTCTATTTTACAGACTATTTTTCATCTAACCGAGTTAAAATGTCCCCAGAAAAACCAAGTCCCCAACCTAGAACTATAAGGTTTGTCTAATAAAATTAACATAAAATTTAAAATGGATTTGATCCATTAACATTTTCTGCCCAATCAGCTGAATCATTATCATCATCTCTTAGTCCAAAATTGATATAACCAGGGAAGATACACCAATATCTAAACAATAAGAAGGAGACATAAAAATATTACCATACAAGGCCTCAATGTGTTCGATCTTGATGTATGACTAGAATGTATTGTTTTTGGAAAATTAAATTAGTCCCAAGTGGAAATCCCAAGATCCTCTTTATTCAATGACATAAAAATGAAGCATGTACTCTAGAATATTTGTATCATGATATGCATGTACACATTTTTTAGGATGGTAGGTTCTTGTAAACTTTTCCTAGGAACCCACCATCTCATGTAGACCCTTACAAAAATGACAAGTTAATCAGGGATCCCTATCAAAAACTATGGAAGATAGAACTCTGTGAAATATATTGATCTCCTATAAATATATATTTCCTTTCTTTCAATAATTGGTCATACCAAGAATTGAAATAAAGTGATTTTATTTGGTCAATAATATAATTTCTTCACAAATAAAATTACTTAAGTAATAGGTGTGTTGCAAACCAACCACAAAGTCCATCAATATATCATCCCACATCCATATAGTCATAATATGTGGATGAAGTAGACCTTAAGGATTTTAAAACAAAGGATTGATTTTATTACTAATATAATAAGGATAAATAAAATCTATAATGTCTCATTTTATACCTAGACACTTGAAATTCCACCTCAAATCCTAAAAAATTGAATTATTATACGGTGCACCACCAAATAGGAATGATGAAAATATCCTAACATAACATTCATCGTGGTAATTGAAAAAAATAAAGGGTTGTTTTGAAGAGATTGGGTGGTATATTCTTATTAAAGGTATATGGGTATGCTTATTTATATTAATTTCATATATATTCTAAATTGATACATATATAAATCTGATGGTGATGTTATTATATGCAAAATTTTATATATTGGAATATGGTTCCATTGATATATGTGGTCGATATTTTGATAATTTTTCACTATGGATACTAGTGGATGTTTAGACTATTTTTATAGAGTTAAATAATTTAGATTTTATTTTTAATGCTGCTAAATAGTGTCTATATGTAGTGGCCATTTTAATTGGGGCTAATTAATTGGTTTTTTTGGTGTATTTTTTTATTCCTCTTGAATAATTCATTAATTTCAATAGTGATTTCAAATTTAAATTTATTAAACACAAACCAATAAACACTAAACCACTAAAGAATAATGTAAGAATGGTATGTATGAGGTTGATCTTCTAAAGACTAGGTCAGATAAACTAGTTTTTTGATTATATGTACATAAAAATATGAATAAATAAATCAAAATATATTTGAATAGGAAGGAGGAGTGTTGTCTATATTGAGAGAGAAATATAATAAAAGATATTAAAGGTACCAAATAATTGAAAATCTGTGTTCAAGGTACAATATATCATAAAATAATGAATTAACTATCATTATTTATTAGAATAATGTCTAATTTATTCCATTACTCTAGGTACACACTTTCTATATCAAGAATCTCATTTTCCAATAGCCATGTATATCGAATATTCAAAATATAGGTAACCCAAAGACATATTTAAACATAGAAACCAATTATCCTAATGGTAATGTTGAGAATGATAATCTAGGTAATTTATTAATATGTTACTCATTGAATCGCCTATAAAACAATGGTCTTAAATTATAGAATGATGAATAAATATATATACATCTTGAAATAGACACAAAAACAAAAAGTTGAATTGATATTCAATATAAAATAATCCAATACATCAATAACTCTTTATTGAAATCACCACAAAATAAAAGAAATCACTACATCCTGTTATCCATGAGAAGGTGAGAATGGAATAAAACTAAAATCCAATAGAACTTTAGAGATGGTCTGGTGAAGAATTATATGGTATAAGCGACTCTCCCAAGTAACTTCTCAATACACACCCATTCATTGTCCAAAACAAATATTTTTTGGATAATATCATTCCAAGGGTCCTCATTTATATCTGAAAATGATTCTTTCACACTTTTTGTGTCTTATATGGAGCTCCTAGGTCAGAAATAATTTAAAAACACTAAAATAATGGAAGATCGCATCTATAAATATAATTATTATTATATCTTCAGATAATGAATTATGGTTCATGGAATGAATCCAATAGTTCTACATTTTGAAAGATTCTTCCCTAAAAAATCATGATTTTCAGTGATTCTTCCTGGTGTGAACCAATTATGAAATTTTTCATCTCATACAACATAGTATTTCACAATGTGAACACTTCCCTTTCATGTCATGAACTCAAACATGATCCTATCATGACATAAATAGTCATTTATAATGTCGGTCATGATTAAACTAGATTCCTTATTTATATCCATATATATTAATCTAACATCATTATGCAGCATGAAGTTTCATGTCGTGAAGCCTCTATATCTCTACTATTTTCCTAATACTTTTAATTTTGTTCAAGATTAAATTTCAATTACTCCACTTCATCAAAATAAAAAAAATGAAGAATAAAAACGAAAATTTAATTAATTTTGTTATTAAATTTAATAATTTTATAGTAAAATATATATTCACCAAATGTTTCTATCAAATCGCCCCAAACATGAACTCATGATTGTACTCAAGTATGTTATTTCAATATTTTTAGAATATAACCTCACACTACTCGAAATAAAACTAAAAACTCAAAAAAAATATTAATAGGAATAAAATTTCAAGAATCACAAATAAAAATTTATTTAACTCCTCTTATTTCTTAAAAATCATGTAGATAGTGTATTTTACTTTTCATCTTTCTTTTGAAATGCTTCTTCCTTGCAATGATTCATATTTCTCAATTAATTATTAATGTTCATGAAAATTTTAATATAAATCACATTGAATTCATTTCTCACATTATAAATTTATAAAATATAAGTAAAGTTAAGATCATCCCTCAAATCATGAAATTTTCCATAGGTTTGAAATGAATCTTGAATCTTCACCACATCAAGAAAAATATCAAAAATAATCATGAAAGAATCAAATTAGGTTTCAAATGACTCTAAGACTTTTCGTGTGCTAATTTTCTTAAAATAATTAAATATAAAAAATTAGGTTAATATTTAAAGTATATTTCATGATATTCAAGCTAACTCAATGGAAATTTTCCATGTCAAAAGTAAAATCTCCCAAAATCTTCCCATGATCAAAGCTAAGGAGATGAGTCAATAAAAGAATAATGAATTATTTAAACCCCCCATGTTTTTCACTTTTAATTTCCTCACTCATTTTTTTACAATTTGATTTTATATTTAAAATTAAAATATGTCTCACATCTACCTCCCAATTCTAAATGATCCCGATTATTGGTCAATCAGTGGTGATTTTTTTCTCTCCAAAGTCAAAACACATTTTTTAATATCTTTTACTTTCATTAAGAGATATATTAATTAATAATAATTAATGAAAATCATGAAACTTTTCTCAACACCATAAATATGTACCTAGTATCTATCCTCAATGTGAATCATCCTCTTCCATCATCAAAAAATATTCCCCAAATTTATTCAATTTAATATCATAAAAATACTAAGGATAAGGGTATGAAAGGATAATATCATATTGTAATATAGATCATCTGTAAATTGGTAATTCATGGTTACTATGTGCTATATTTAAAATAAATTTATAATTTGGTTTATTGGATAATGGTTTAAAAAATGCGTCAATCATAATAAAATAGATTATCCATAATCAGAGATTCAAAAAGATACAATACATATTTTTGAAGGAAACATTCTCGAGTTTCTCTCAAGAAATATCCACATGAATAGAATAAAAAAATAACATATAAATCATATTGTAATGGTATCATTAATTTCATAAAATTACTTAGTGAAATAAAGAAACATAGATAATAAATTAGAATAAATTTTAGATATTCAAAACATGGAATATCTCAGAAAAAATTATTTTAACTAAATCTACTAATTACCAAAAATAGTGAGTTATAAAATCCATTCCTCTAGGATTTCATATGACAAATCAGTCCCCATATTACTCATTTAAATTATATTTAAATATTATTTTAAAAAAATTCATGATGGTTATACGAAGATTCTTTTTTCTTCTTATGAAGGAATGTCAATGAGAATGTCAAAGTGTAGGTGATGAATTTTTTTGTTAAATATCAAAAAATAAATGAAAAAAGAAATTTATTGATTAATAAAAAATAGAAAATGAAACTCATACGCTCATATTAATTAGTTGACTTCCATTTTATTCTTAATTGACATCAATATGAACCTAACAATTTAAAAACACCAAAAAATAAAATATCTGATTTATTCAATCTAAAATATATCTGTTAATTGAACTTATATCAAAATATTATTAAAATAATTCCTTAGAATTTAATAAACAATAATGTACTCAATTGTTATAAACAATTGGTGATTCATCACAAACTAGATTTTATTGTGGTCATTAATATTGACCTATATATTTTAATGGTCATAGGATATGAATTTGAAATAGAGATAACCGTATTAGATTTATATAATATTTTCAGTAATTCTTGTCTGAAGCATATCCACTCATTTTCTATATTTTGATCAGCTTTATTGAATAATATTACAAATACATGGAGATCCATAAGGTTTGAAAAATAATTTCATGATATGTTCATGTTTCATAGATCCCCTTTTCTCTATTAGCTACAATTTTTCAGGATCTTTAGTGATCTATTCATGTTTTGTTGCTCTCCTTTCCTTATATTATAAATATTTTTCTTCATATTGAATATTTTTCAGAATATATATAATATATACATATTTTTGGAACTTAAAATTCATCCCCTTTATATATTATCATTTTTGAGAGGAATCCATGCTTGAATAAAATAACTGAGGTCTTTTCTTCTTCTTTTTCATCTTCACTTTTTGGAGTTTCTTCTTGTTCTTCTTCGTCATCTTTTAGCTCTTTATATGTTTGGGATCCTTCCATAAAAAGTTAGGTAATATATTTAAATTTGTAATTAAATAAAAGGATTGCCTATGAGTTGTCCTTATGTTCAAATCTTACTAATGGTTATTCAAATTCTTATTCAATATTGGATCCCTATTTGGTCTATTATTTGGCCTCATATTCCTCAAACTTCACATTCTTCAAAATTTTATGACATTATTTGAAAATTAATTCCTTTCCTTAGATGATATGATCATATTAAATTGTGTGTGTTTTTGGTATCCATGATTGGATTTTTTCCCCAATCTATAGATTTTGTCCATCCTCTTATGTATCATTTTTTTGAGTTTATCCATTTAGAAGGTTATGAGAATGTGGATCATCATCTTTTATTTTTCATACACACGCTATAAAAATTCCAAAGGATAAAAATGGAAAATAAAAAATAAAAATATTTAACTAATATAGAATCATTAAATATAAATATATGAAAAAATTCTTATCGAATTATAAAATTAATGTAATATACTTACATCTTCCTTGGAAAATATGCAATAAATTTAAAAAAAACTAGGGACATTCTCTAATTATAATGAGGATTTAAATTTTATAAATTTACAAAACACTATCAACAAAACACTAAAAACCTACATAGTAGTTTAGGAAGGGTGGGTATTACGTTGATCTCATGGGGACTAGGTCGATAGAAAAACTAATTTAGTTGTAATGACCTAGAATTATAATGAAATAAATCTTATAATATTTTAATTGGAAAGAATAATGTTACTGATTTTTAGAGAGTGAATAATAGATATATATGGTTCCATGTAATTGAAAATACAAGTTTATGATATGATAAACACAAAAATAGTGAATTCATAATAATATATCTTTTAAAATAAGGTATAATTGATTCCACCATTCATGGTACACACTCTCCATCTGGAAAATCTCTTTTTTCCTTGGGTAAGATACTATGAATAATCAAAATATGGGTACACAAATCCATATATAAATGTTGAATGAAATTATCAAAATGGATATGGTAAGATGAAACTATATATAGTGTATTAAAAATACACTAACTCACTACCCACCAAGAAATGGTTAATGCATTATAGATTGAGACATGAAGAGATAAAATATTTTAAATGGATGCACATTCCCCATGATGAGCTGTTATTCCAAATAAAAAACTCTAATAAATCAATTACCCTTCATTGAAATCATCATAGAACAAATGAAATAACACCCTCATGCTACCTATGATAGGGTGAGAAAAAAATAAAAATAAAATACTACAGAATTTGAGAGATGTCTTGGTGATAGACTCTAGACTACAAACACCTCACCCTAGGCCTTAGACTCTATCACCCATTTCTGCAATGAATACCCCTCGTAATTATAATAAAGTAAGATCTAAGGTGTTTGACTGTGTATCATATAATCTTCCATTTTATTTTTATAGATTTCACGTTGTGATCCTTGGTCAAAAATTTAGTCCCAAAAGGTTATAAAAGAATCATCATGGGGTGAATTTAATTCTTGAAATTTTATTTTCCTACAAAACCACTCTCTGGGCTAAGAGAAAATTCTGATTTTTCTTAGACAATTGATAAAGTTTAAATAAAAAAACAAATTCAAATAGTGAGATAGATACTTATCATGGTTTGTGGAATAGATGTCCCCATACTCCACTCTATAAACACTATTATGCATGAGTTTGGTGCTTTTCCCAAGGCCATAACATTTGTTGAAGACATGGAGTACTTTTTCCCAGGATATCATGTATGAGTGCAAGAAGTAAATAATTGCTAAATTATCATAGTATCTTTCAACCAAGATCTATAAAGGAATCATAAATTATATAATTCATGTTCTTTTTCTTGGAAAATTTTAATACAAGATATGAGAAAAAATTATGCTTATAATTTCATCACATACTTGTAATATACAACTAAAAAACAAGAAATATCCACGACACATTATTATAATAGAATGTATCATGAAGAGAGTCTTCTAAAACATCACAAATAATTGATATCACATAAATATATATCATTAATATTAATATTATTTTTCACAAAAATTATATCAGTGTACTTGTGCTTCATAAAACAAAGAATGAATTTATTTATATTAATCAAAGGTTAGTATTCTTATTTGTATAACTCTTTTTAACAATGATATCATGTTCTATGTATATTTTTAAAAAATAATGAAAAACTAATTACAAAATCACAAAGCATAAGAATCATAAAATATGGGATCAGATACATGTCATTTTCTTATAAAAACCACTGAAATGATAAAGAAAAATAAATTTTCCTTAGACTTTTTTGCTTTCATTGTAATTTATTATTATTATAACTGTTTTTTCCATATAGTGGACTTCAATAATTTGTCATTTTCACATTATAAATTACATCTAACTCAAGGTATTCAATGATAATTAATATATATTTTATCATGACATAGAGAATTATAGCTCTTTATATAGTTGATTTCAATATTTGAATTCACATAAATAAATTTTCTATGTAGTGAATTCACATCATCCTTCATCACAGAGAATATTCAATTCATGTGGTTTATTTTGTTTATTTGGCTAAATTTCTATAGTAAAATTTATTCATGTGATCCTTTTACTCAAGTAGCCAAATATGATGTATTTTAATAGTAATATATAGAGAATTTATCCATGAATCTAATGCATAGAGTCTATTACTCAACATAATTGATTCATGTAACCTATAGATCCTTGTAGAGGATTTCTAATGTAGCTATTTGAATTTTGAAGATGATTTTAAAAATGTCAATTCCATGGAATAGTCAATTTTCTTAAGAAGATACTTCACATAGATGAATTATGTAGTCTAAATCTCATTTATATAACTTTTCCAGACATATGAATGTATCATCAAAATTGTCCTGAATTAAAGACTCGTAGATTTTAAAAACTAAGACACATAGAATATAGAGAATACCTAATAGACATACTCAAGAAACAAATCATTGGTAAAGAATGATGGATATTTTAGATCTTCAAAACCTAAAGTACATGGAATATATAATAATAGAATTTTTAGTCCAACATTCTCTCCCATTTAGATGATCACAAAACCCACATGTTATTAAAAAGAGAATTTTAACATGTTTAAAATCATTTTTCATAAAACTATACAATATAAATATATGTGTGTTAAATTTAAAATTTATTGTTCCTCCCCCTAATTTGGACACTTATCCCCTTTTTATTAATTGATGATTTATCTATCTTTGATTAAGAATTTCAGAAACATATCTAACATATATTTGATTAGTATAATTAGAATTTAAGGATAATAGAAAAACACTAAAAATGAAGAACTCAGGGTAATGAGAAATTTTATTATTATTCTAAAACTTTGGATATAATTGGAGAAAAAAGGGAATTTAAAAAATAAAATAAATATATTAAAGATATTAAATGGGAAAAAATATGATGAAATTGACAAAAATGAATAATATTAAGTGAAAAAATAACTAAGACATATATGATAAATTAATATTAATAATTTTAATTAAATGAAAAAAAATCCCTGTGATAGATACTAGAAATGAATAAAGAATTATTTGATTGATTATTATTTGTATTCTAATATACATCCACTCAACAAAAAAAACACAAATACAAAAACATCTATTAGAAGACCTTGGTTTATGAATAGGGTGAAACTAATTGGGTATTTTGGTGGAGGTATTTTAAAGGTAGGATCGATTAGGTATGTGGTTAGAGTCTCCATTACTGATGGTGAAACTTCCCTGCCTAGCGTTGAAGTAGCCCACTTTTTGATCTAATGTATTCTTTAGATTGTGGAGGAGAAGAAGGGACAATGAGAATATATTAAACATAAACATGCCTCATATTAAAATAATAAGTTCTATTATAAAAAATAACTTTTTTATATTATCATAGGATACGGTTCCTCCCTTAAAATTCATAGTAGCTAATAATAAATGAGTTAGGAAGGGATCCATTCCTATGGTAGGTCCATCATCGCTTGAACTATTACCCTACTTTTCAACATAGTTAGAATCTCTAGTAACTCGTGGGATGCTCCATACCTTTATCTTTTTATTTCTTGAACTCAATTATCTCTTCCTAGTGATAATGCATTGTAAAGCAGATGGATTTGATTTCATCAACCATTTGGGAGTTTTAAAGTTATCATATAAGGGTCTTGTATCTCGAGATTTTTAGGGGAGAAGGGGTTGTCTGAGATCTTGGGAGTCATTTATCTTAATGTTCAGAACACACGTTGGCCACAACACCTCACTTTAGGTAGAGGCACACGCCATTCTCACTGCTCTTTCCATATACCTCCATGGGAACATTTTTATTTTTGAAGCTAAAATTAATTCGCTGATCATTCTGAAGACCTTGAAAGGCATGTGATTTATTCCTTGGCCAATTTACTATTCCATCAAAAAATGCAGAGAGATGCTCTCCAACAGTATCTGAATGGTTCACAGATGGAATGAGGAGAATAAAGTGTTAGATCACTTATCCTGTCTAATGGATCAATGTTAAAGAATTTTCTACTTCTATAATTTTAACTTCATGTAATATGACGGGGTTTACATTATTAGTGTGGATTACCTTGGGTTGCACTATTTCTGGCCTCTAGTTTTCCTTCATCCTTTTTCTTTCTTTTTGTATACATTTAGTTTCCTAGTAAATATATAAATGATGTTAATTAATGACGCATCAACCTTTGCTTGTGATTTGTGATAGACTGAGGATGAATTATAATTACTTGTTACTTTTTTATAGTATATCTAAATTTATTTGGTGAATTATGAATAAGAGGCCATTTTATTATCTAATTATAAATGCTTTATTAAACATGTCAATACATGGGATAATTAATGACTTGAAAGAATCAAGAATAATGATAGATTCCTACTTAAACATTCAATAAACAAAAGGAAAACCACCTCTAACAATTATTTTGAATGATTGAAGATTTTAGGATGAAAAAATATGAGGAACACTGACTATAGGAGGAATGAACAATGTTTTAATTTCATTAATAGTTATACCAGATGGAATTTCCACTAAAACCTTATAATATATATAAACTATTGAACTCTACATACTAGACATTTTTCAATTCATTAACTTTATCTCTATATCCATAATTTATGTTTTCTCAAATAATATTTTAATAAATTTTTTAATAGAACATATATATGATTATTGAATTTGAGAAATCACATAAACATTTTGAAGAAAAAATTGAAAAATATACAATGGTATTAGGTAAAACTGATGAAACAGATAATAAAATGATGCATTTCTACAGACAACCAACTCTTTACATAAAGGGTATATATTAATAGATGGAGCTCTTTCTAAGTATGTACCTAATTTATCTTATAAATATTTTGAATTAAAATTCATAATTTCTAGATAAATATTATTCTCTTGAATGTAATTTGATTGTCTTTATTAACTGGTCTAATAAAGCATGATACCATATCCTTTATTTTCATATATAATTTCTAGTTTTCTTCTTCCATTGTTTTATGAGATTCTAGAATATAACCAGCATGATAATTGACGAACATTTATATTCCAATAATAAGATTATTTATAGCTTAATATGTTTTTTTGATCTCACCCATTAGATACTTCTTGAAATCTTGAAAAATATCTAGTTTGATAAAATCACACTAAATACACATGATTTGGCTTGACACAAAATTAAATTTTGTTACCACTCAATCATACACACTCAGAAAGTATAGAAGAACTTGCGCTTCTAAGGTGGTAAATGCATATGGATCAAATTTTTAATGAAATTAAATTTACTAATTACAAAACTTTGTAAAGTTTATAAGGATTTCAAAATTTATTTCCAAAAAGAGTTATTCTCATCATTCACATATTAAGACATGTCATATTTCACCATTTGAATATTTTTATGGGAGTATCATTGAGATTAAGCCATAAAAAACAAGTTCCTTAATCACTGATTTGGTAGGGAAAACATCTTTCAGTACCCTTATTAAGGATTTGATTTATTTATGTTACCTAGAACATACATCAAAAGAAACATTCTGAATTAGAGGGACTAGTTGAATACTTTTTATTAGCTCTGTCTAGGTAGAAAACAACCCAAAAGACATATCAAAATTAGTATTTGAGAAATAGGATTCCTTGATTTCTTTGAACTCAAATTTATAAGAAATAAGATCCATTGTCCAATAATATTACTATAATCTGATATTATCAAATTTTAACAATATAGAGAATGAAAATGATTTTTCTTTGAATTGATATGATATTTTTCAAAGTGATTTATTATCTAGTGAACGACTGCTGGTGGTGATGGTGCATGTGGTGTGATAGAATGGTCATCAGTCCGTAAAATGACATCGCCAAACCTATATCAATTAAGAGGTGATATTGGAATAATTGGATCAGTTTTATGATGGCCCACCTCTTGTTCAAAACATACTTTAGTAGTAAAATTAGTGGGCATAGTATCAAATAGAATCTGCTCAAAAATATCTATAACTGTCTGAAAAACTGATTTTATATACGGACCAACATTATAAATCTTAGAAAATCATATTTGAATTTATTATTCATACTAACTATGAACTAACTAAAATATATTACAACATACATGTAACACCCTAAGATTTCATTGTATTTTATCTATTCAAAGTGATTCAATAACTTGTGCTACACGCAATACTGAGTTTGAGCACACCACGACAAACCAAACTAGCCCATAAAAAAGAGGTTATGAATAGTATTAACAACATTTTAAATTTTATATATCCTGTATAATTTTAATATTCATATTTTGTGTTTCTTAGACATAATATTTGAAAAAATAAAATTTTAAAATAAAAGTGGAATTTTTCAAAAAATGTAGTTTTATGCCTTTTAATGGAGAACCCTTTTTGAATACAATATTTGACAATTTTTTATATTATATTTAGTGAAATTAAATTCATCTTTAGAATAGGGACATAAAAATTTATTTTGGATAAGTTTTTGGTACTTTTCTGATAACTTTCATATTTTGATGAATAGTTAAAAAAATACTAAATTTTATTTAAAAAAAAAAATTTATAGAAATAATTTATAGTGTTATATTATAAATTTGAATGGGTTTTAAAGATAATTATATTATATTTTTGTTATAATTTAGGCCATTGGATGTAATTTGACATTTAAATTGGACATAAAGAAGTGTCAATCTTTTGATAGTTATTATTTCTTAAAAACACAATTTTTTACAATGGGAATTAACCTTAAATTAATTTCATCCACTTAAATATTTTGAATTTGGAAAAATTGATTCCATATTTGTAATTAGGAGGTCCATATTTTGTAAATAGGTATCTTTTATTTTTATACATTATGAATTATTACTTCGGTAAATATTTTATTTACCATGGTTAAAGGGTAAATCCAGTAAATATCGTTAAAGAATAATATTAAAATAATATTAAATTACACTAAAATGTGTTCTAACCCTATTGGATGATACATTTCCGACCATGGGAATCGTTGGGTCGAGTTTAGGACCCCATGGAGCCACTTGGGAGTGATAATGACATTTTATATTAATTAATGTAAAGTAAAGACAAAAATAACAAAAGCATGTATCTTTTAGTAAAACATTTTTATATAGGGTTATATAATTGATCTCTTAGACTATAAATATTTATTTGAGAGATAAAGATATTTCCTACATGATTATATTTAATTTATAAATTTTAGAGATAAAATAAATATATTTATTTGTGAAATAATAATAATGTAGTATTTTCCTTGTTAATAAAAGAATCAAATAAATGATATAGTAAATATTGAAAAAAATAAAAGTTTTGATTCTGTCCAATAATTTTCTAGAGGAATTTGAAATTTTAGTATTTATTCAATGTATTTGGTTCTAAGTAATCAAGTTGGGAGGAATTTCACTAAAACCAAATACTAAATAATGTCAAAATTGTCATAAATTAGTTTTTAAAACAAATACTATATTATTGGTCAATTTGATATTCCAAAAAAATCTAAGGATAATCCAACAGGATTAATTAAAATTATATATGTCATTAATGAACAACTTTAGTTTCTTTTTTATGTTTATAGTATGTTTATTAACCATATAGTGTAAGAATACAAGAAGACACGGTAAAAGTTAGACTATTTAACTAGGTGTTAAAACTAAAAGATAAGGTTAAAATGGTAACCTAAACCTGTCTAAAACCTATTGGTTGAGAGTATTTTGACCCATAACCACCAGCGGTATGAAATAAATTTATTTGAAGCCATTATAAACCAAATATTATTGTATAATAAAATAATATTTTAAACTTTTCCTAAAGTGACCCTCACCCAACTTATAAAATGTCACATCCCCATATCATAATTGCACACCTCCAAAGCCATTTTTCTCAACCTAACCCAGCCCAAATACCATTTCAACTATCCTCTATTAAACCTATATTCCTTAAAATGATCATAAATCCATCCTATGGATCCCTTTTGATCAACATAAAAGGAAACTTCTGAAGAAGAAGTACTAATTTCACCACCCTCTTTCAAGTTCTTTTCTTCTTCCACTTCCTCTTTCTTTGTTGTTTCAATAATAAAATAATAAATAAGTACCTTCTATATAATGTGATGTAATTATAAATATTATACAACCATATTCATTTTTCTATCAATCCTATAATGACAAAGTCACCATACGTGTGTACGTACGGATTACCATCTCTACATCGTGGTGTTGTTTGTTATTCAAGCACTTGATTGTTTAGATGGGTATAATAATGAGTATAAATAATGTAAATAATAAATATAAATGTTAATTATTTTGTATATATGATATACCATCCAATTACATATGATTTCACCATCAATATAATGATATTTTCTCTCGTGCGTATGTACAGATTACCGTCTCCACAACGCAATGAGATTCATTTCCACGTTCACCATTAAATTATGATTATAAAAATATATATTATTAATAAGTATGTAATATATGACATAATAATTCTAATAGAGATATATATATATATATATATATTTTTGTCTGTTTGTATTCATACATGTATCTTATTCACTTACTTTCGTTCAACACGATATGAAAACAGAAACAACGTTTATGGGTACGTACGACCTACCGTCTCCATAAGTGGTGACTCCCATTTAATATATCTATATATTATAAATATTTATCATATAAATATATATATGATATATAAATTAAATTTCATATTCTATAAGTATTTAAATCATGATATAAATTATACGATCAAGAATAAAAAGTTAAACCATGTATGATAAAGAAAATAATTATTCCCCAAAATGTTAATTTAACATGGAAATAATTATTAAATGGGTATTATAAAGTCATAAATGAATATTTTATGATATAATAGATATGAATATGGTTCTGTTACAGTTTAATATCATACTATAGTCATTATACAAGAGGTTAAACGTACCCTCAACCAAAATAAAGTGCAAGGTAAAGGTTAATTTCACAATCTCTTTATTGTCTAAGGTTGTTTTTACATAAGTATCTACTGGGACCTCATTATCATTTACATACATATTTCTTAAAAATGTATTTCAAAACATTTTTACTATTTACTAGACTCTGGGTTAAATTCATTTATACCCTATTTTCATTTTTTATAAAATGTTTTGAAAGAAATATTTCCATCGTTTTCCAAACAAGGTACTTTATGACAATTTCGACAAAATTAAGGTAAGAATGTATTTTTTTAACTTATACAGCGGGTGTGGCTATTTTCTACAATTATATCATCTTCAAAGCTTCCCATACAATTTTATAATAATATTTCTCAAATAAATTTTTTCTTTTATAATTATGTGGCTTTTAAATGGTTTCAAAATAAAAAGAGGTATTTCTTTAAAAAATATTTTATTTCATCTATGTCAACATCCATTATGGATTTTAAACTTGTTTGAAGTTGATTAATTACGATACAAATCGTACATATTGTATTAAAGGTTTTGTGATGTGTTTGACTATGAATGTGTTATTTTTTTACCATTTATGGTTTATGGATAAAGTATTGAAATTTTTTATGCTATTTTTAATACAAATATTTATGTTATGTTTAAACCTTTTCATATAAGGAAATTATTGGACATAGTAAGTGACTGGTGGAACCCACTATATCTCCTCGATGCATCGGTTGGTCTGACGAGACAAACTAGTGTGTTTCCACAAGTCCATTACAAAATCATATTTGTAGCCTTGGAACTTGGCCTTGATTATGTGGTTATGAAGTTTGACATTATGCATTCCATCATTATGATATTGGATATTGATTTTACATGTGATTATTCGACTAGTATAATATCCATATGAATATGTAAATGGAATTATTTTATTTATCTTTTCTATATTATGATGAAGTTTACATTTAAAAGGATTTTATTTTAGTCTTATACATTACCTTAAATGTTTATGATTATTTACGAATGTTTCTCTTATATTGTTATCCTTATTGAGCATTTAAGCTCACCCCTTTCTATGTTTTATTTTTACTAGGATTGCAGGATGTGTATTAGGATTGATAAAAAGGGTTAATCTATGGAATTGATGGAATTATCAAAGGATCATTTATGTTGTGTTTTATTTTATAATGTGTAATATAATGTTCATGTATGTAATCTATTTTCCAAGATTGTTAAACTGATCAGCCTTTCGGGACTTGATTCCTTATAATCATGTCAATATATTAAAATAATGCACTAACTCTGGGATTCTTGGGTCGGGGCGTTGTAGTTGTTATTATAGGAAGTTTAGAAACATCCTTGGAAATAGATTTAGATAAACCCTAATTAGAGAACATTACCCTAAGATAGACATTGAGTATTAGTAAAGAATAACTTCCAAGAATTTTGGTAATGTAGATATTTTGTGTATTTTCCAAGCAATGCATCCCTGTCTGGATGTGAGCAGGTAGAGGTGGCTCTAGAACAAATGTACCTAGGAGTGAATACTCAGACAAGGACTTTGGGGCTTGACCCAGGGTATCCTGGTACATGACAACGGGGCTTTCTACACTCTTGGTTATGACACTCTTGAGGGATCTTCTTATGATAATTCACATTTTTATTACAAGACATAATGAAGGATTTATAAGTAATACTTCCTAAAAGAAAGTATTTTATGATTATTGATTATATGAATAATATTTTCAATTTTTGTTAGGTATTTTACAAGTTTCTAATTATTCATTGTGATTCATAAACTAACCTAGTGTATTATATTATTTAGAAGTGGCGCATAGTATAAGGAATGATAATTCCAGCAATACGCATGATCTAAAAATTAATAAGGATCATAACTTTCATGGTATTAATCCGACATTTAAAAGGGAAATATTATTTAAGATTTCTCATAATATAAATAAATATTATCATGTTTTAATAAGATAAGTAAAAAAAAATTGGGTCCTATGGATTCAAAGCGATGCAAGAGAAAAAAACGATGGAAGAGAGAATGATGGGTGTAGGGAAGAGTGGAAAGAAGGATTTTCCCATATGTGATAATTATAGAAAGTATCATGTTGGTTTATGTTTGAATATAATGATAGTTTATTATATGTGTGGAGAAAAAGGACACCAAATATGTGATTTCAAGTGTAATAAAAAAATTTCAAATGTGCAATGCTTCGTCTACAAGGATTTGGGACACAACAAGAATCAATTTATAAAACACTTGAGTATATCCCAAATGATGCTATGGGATAATAATAAAGTTATGATACTAGCGAAGATAAATAGGAATGGTTATAGTTCTTATTTATTTATTAATGTATTGAGTTATTTGAGTATTGTATTAATGTGGTACTTGTTATAAGAATTATAGAGTATATAAGGATTGTATTGCAGTACTATTTCATTAAGGACTTGAGATTGTGTGGAACCAAGAAAAGTGACTCAATAGCAGGTTAAATTTTTTTGGATGATATATAGTTGAGAGAAAGATAAACCATAATATGGATCTGATACTAAGGTAGTTATTTTGGAATAATATGTGATTAATTTGGATAAATTATATTGGATATTCTTGACTTCCTTGAAACTAATTGATGATTCATATATTCCATCATTTTTAGAGTGTACAAAATTTTTGGATACAAGGAGTATATCCAGTATTCAATAAGGAATAAGGAAACATGAATGTAATCAATTTGGTTTTATGGTAATTTAAGGTTTTATGTGTTTTAAAAGAATACGTGATTAAATTATTCACATTTTATTACATGGAAAAAATCTTCATTGTGTTTACCTTCTATATAAATTTTGGACTATGAAGTTGGACAGAAGTCTTTTGTGTAATTATAATGGTTGGAATGGATTAAGTTTTACATTGGATACTATTATTATAGTTAAATCATTTCTTAAGATTATTCTTCTATTTTTATAAAAAGGACAACCTGGGGGTTGGGCAACAACCCATCGCGTCCGGCAAGGCCGTGCGATTTGAACCCACAGCTGAAGGGCAAAAAGGGTGGACCAACTACCACTGGCATAAATGATGTCTTGGATTGTATAATGTATTTATTTAAATATTCTGACAAATGAATTATAAATTCATTATTTTTGGAACCCAATAATATTAGGATAAATAGAATATTTTTCAATTTTATTATCTTTTGGAGTGAAAGATGAGTTTTTGGTATAAATTATTTGAAGGATGAGACTCTACTTGTCAAGTATATTTTTTTCAACTTATTCAATGAATAAATAAATTCTTAAACATTAGGGAAGGGATCTTAAAACCAAAAAAGTTTTATCCTAATACCTTATGTTTTTTTGGACCAATGATATTTTAAATCATCATAGATTGATGGTTTTGAAACCCTGAATATTACACTTGTTTGTGATTGAAGACCTCAATAACTCCCTATAAATATTTATGTTTTTTCTCTAATTATTTTTCTCAAATTCCCACCAATTTTCTCCAAATTGAGATCATAATTTGGTGGTGACTTTTTCATTTTCCTTTCCCTCTTATTAAGACTAAATTTTATTAACCCAATTTCCAATGTGGGTTTTCCACAAATGTATTTTTATATTTTAAACTTTATTTTAAAAAAACAATTTCAAATTGCGAGGGAACAATTTATTTAAGGAGGAAAGAATGTAACACCCAAATATATCATAGTTTGTTATCTCTTCAATGTATTTCAATAACATACACTACACGCAATACTGATTTCAAGCACACAACAACTAACCAAACTATCCATTAAAAAAAGTGGTTATGAATAGTATTAACCAAATTATAAATTTTATATATCCTATATAATTTTAATATTTATATTTTTTTTTCTTAGATATAATATTTGAAAAATTAAAATTTTAAGATAAAAGAGGTATTTTTCAAAAAATTCAGTTTTATGCCTTTTAATAGAGAACACTTTTTAAATGCAATATTTGACACATTTATATATTAAATTTATTGAAATTAAATTAATCTATAGAATAGGGACATAAAAATAAATTTTGGATATGTTTTTGGTACTTTTCGGATAACTTTCATATTTTGATGAACAATAGAAAAAATACCAATTTTTAATTAGAAAAAAAAATTATTAATCGAAATAATTGAGAGTGTTAAAATATAAATTAGAATGGTTTTTAAGTATAATTAGATTATATTTATATCATTTAATATAATTTAGGTCATTGGAAGTAATTTCAGATTTAAATTGGATATAAACAAGTGTCAATGTTTTGATATTTATTATTTCTTAAAAACATGATTTTTGTTTTGACAATGGGAATTAATTTTAAATTAATTTCAGCCACTTATGTGTTTTGAATTCCGAAAAACAGATTACATTTTTAGAATTAGGAGGTCCAAATTGTGTAAATAGTTAACTTTTATTTTTAAACCTTATGAATTATTACTTCAGTAAATATTTTATTTACCATGTTTAAAAGGTAAATCCGGTAAATTTGGTTAAGAAATAATATTAAAATAATATTAAATTACCCTAACACGTGTCATAGAACTATTTTATGATACATATCCGACCATTGGCATCCTTGGCTCGATTTCAGGACCCCATGGAGCTACGTGGGAGTGATAATGACATTTTATATTAATTAATCTAAAGTAAAGACAAAAATATCAAAATCAAGTATCTTTTATTTAAAAAAATTATACGAGGTTATATAATTCATATCTTCAACTATAAATATTTATTTTAAAGATAGAAAAATTTCTTGCATGATGATGTTTTATTTATAAGTTTTAGACATAAAATAAATATATTTCTTTATGACACAATAATGATGTAGTATTTTCTTTTTTAATAAAAGAATCAAATAAGTGATATTGTAAATATAAAAAAAAATTAAAAGTATTGATTACATACATGAATTTTATAGGTGAACTTTACATGTTAATATTGATTAAATTTATTTGGCTTGAAGTAATAAAGTTTTGATGACTTTCACAAAAACCAAATACTAAATAGTGTCAAAATTGACAAAAATAAGTTTTAAAAAAATACTATATTATTGGTTGATATAATATTCCCAAAAATCTAAGGTTCATCCAGAGGGGTAAAATAATATTATATATGTAATTAATGAACAACTTGAGTTTATATTGAAATTTTAGAGTATGTTTATTAACCATATGGTGTACGAATACAAGAAGAAACAGTAAAAATTAAAATATTTATCTAAGTGTTAAATCTAAAAGATAAGGTTAAAATGGTAATCTAAACTTGACTAAAACATATTGGTTTAGATTATTTTGTCTCATAAACAATAAGGCTAGAAATAAATTCATTTGGATCCATTATAAACCGAATATTATTTTATAATAAAATAATAGTTTATTCTTTTCCTAGAGTGACCCTCACCCCCCTTATAAAATGTCACTTCTCCTTCTCTTAATTTCACAACTCCAATGCCATTTTTCTCAGCCAAAACCTACTAAAATACCTTCTTAACTATCATCCATTAAACCTAGATGACTTACATTGATCAGAAATTCAACCTAAGAAGCCCTTTTTATTAACTCAAAAGGAAACACCCGAAGAAGAGGTAATAATTTCACCACCATTTTCAAGTTATTTTCTTCTTCCACTTCCTATTTTTTTTTTTCCGTACTAAAATAATAAATCTAGTACCTTGTATATGTTTTGATGATATTATAAATATGGTACAAGCATATTCATTATTCTATCCATCCTATAATGACAGAGTCACCATACTTGCATACGTACGGCTTACTGTCTCCACGTCGTGGTGTAGTTTTTTATTCAAACTATTCATTATTTGGATTGGTATAATAATGATTATAATTAATTTAAATAATAAAAATTAATTTTAAGGATTATTTATATATTAAATACCATCCAATTACAAACTATTTCACCATTAATATAATGATATTGTCGCTCGTGCGTACGTGTGGATACTGTCTCCACGACGCGATGAGATTCATTTCCAGATCCACCACTCAACGATGATTATAAAAATATATATTATTAATAAGTATGTAATATATGAAATAATAATGCTACTATAGATTTGTATATATATATTTGTTTGTGTATTATTAATAATATCTTATTCACTTACTTTCGTTCAATACGATATGAAAACAGAAACAACATTAATGGGTACATACGACCTACTGTCTCCATAAACGGTTCCTCCCATTTCATATATCTATATATTATAAATATTTATATTCTAAATATATCTAATATATGACTCAAAGTTTATATTCTAGAATTATTTAAATTATGATCTAAATGATACGATCAAGAATAAAAACTTTAAACATGAATGATAAATAAAGGGATTATTACCCGAAATGTTAATTTAACATGGAAATCATTATTAAAGGGTAGTATAAAGTAATAATTAATCATGTATGATATAATAAATATTAATCTGGTTCTGGTATAGTTTAATAACATAAAATGGCCATTATACAGGAGGTTAAACGTACCCTCGAGCAAAGGAAAGTGCAAGTTAAGGGTTAATTTCACAATATCTTTATTATCCGAGATTGTTTTTACATAATTATCTACTAGGACCTCTTTATCATCCACATACATGTTTCTTAAAAATTTATTTCAAAATTTTTTTACTATTTTTTAGACTATTGATTAAATTAATTTATACCCTAGTTTTACTTTTTATAAAATGGTTTGAAAGGAATCTTTATGTCGTTTTCAAAACAAGGTACTTTATGACATTTTTGACAAAATTAAGGTAAAAATGTCTTTTTTTTAACTTATACGGTGGTTGTGGCTATTTTCCACCATTATAACATCGTCGAAGCTTCCCATACAATCTTATAAGAATATTTTCGAAATAAAATTTTTCTTTTATAATTATGTTACTTTTAAATGGTTTGAAAATAGAAATATGTATTTCTTTAAAAAAGTTTTTATTTCATCTATGTTAACATCCTTTGATGGATTTTAAACTTGTTTGAAGTAAATTTATTATTTAACAAATCTTATATATTTTATTAAAGGTTTTGTGATATGTTTGACTATGGATGTGTTATTTTTGTACCATTCACAGTTTATGGACTATATATTGACATTTAGTATGTTATTTTTGATATTAATGTTTATGTTATGTTTAAACCCTTTCATATGAGGAATTAATTGGACTTAGCAAGTGATGGGTGGAGCCCTCTATAGCTCCTTGATGCATCGGTAGGTCTCATGAGATAAACTAGTGTCTTGGCACAAGGCCTTGAAAAAATATTATTTGTAGCCTTGCCACAAGGCCTTGAGTATGTGGTTATGAAGTCTGGCATTATGCATTCCAACATTATGAAATAGGTAATTGATTTTACATGTGATTATTCTACTAGTAGAATATCCATGTGAATAAGTAAATGAGATTATTTGATTTATCTTTTCCATATTATGCTGACTTTTATGTGTAAAATGTTTTTGTTTTAGTCTTATACATTGCCTTAAATGTTTATGTTTATTTATGAATTTTTTTGATGTATTGTTATCCTTACCGTGCATCTGAGCTCACCCCATTATATGTTTTATTTTTACTAGGATTTCAAGATGTGTATTATGATTGATAAGAAGGGATAAGATATAGTATTAATGGTGTTCTCAAAGGATCATTTATGTTGTGTTTTATTTTCAAATGTGTGATGTAATGTTCTTATATGTAATCTATTTTTCAACACTGCTAAACTTATTTGTCTTTCAGGACTTGATTCCTTGTAATCATGAAAATTTAATAAAATAATGTACCGACTATGGGCTTCTATGGTATGGGCATTACAATACCCATGACAACAGAGGATCTTGTCATGTAGGTACTATCTCCTAATCCATTCTAGTACACATCATATTGGAAGTTTTTTCATCCATAGGTGGTGATGTCTATGATGTCTCTGACATAAGTCACACATTCATGACTAAAATTTTTAAAGAAATTGTAACATATTCCCATAAATACCTAATGGTATTTCACAAAACAATATATTGTAAGTTACATTTGTGATATTTCACTACAAATATCACATTGAAATCCACTTGTCTTCCCTTTGCAAGTAAAGAGACTAGTCTACCATAAGGATACTGGTTAATATTACCCTTTCCTTTATATAAATGATTCATAAAATGTATAATATACCTGTGAAAATTGATATTAAAATTATTTATTACAATAAAAAACTAGTATCTATCCTAAAAATTAAGTTTTTACATCTCACCATCTCTATGAGATATCCAATACTACACAAACTTCCAAATAACATTTCACTATACTGGTAATTACTTCATAGGTTTGTTATAAAATTTATTGGTACATAATAAGAACATGAATACCATTTTTGGTCTTATTACTATTTTTCCCACAATTTTCTGACTGAAATTGAACTCCCCCCATGGGTATAATAAATAAAATCATCCAACTCAGCATATAAAAATAAAACATGCTTACTATAGAAATTTGAAGTGATAAAATCCTCTATTTGATATAAATAAAACTTGATAATCCTCATAAATTTTTTACCACTTCCTTAAATAGAAAAAAGTATTTATTTTTATTAGAAAAATCCAATACTTGATATTAAATTAATTTCTTTTGAAACTACTCCATACACTTCATCCATGCCATATCAATATATTTCCCTATAAGAACTCTATGTGATGAGTTGCTATAGGATTTCTTAGATGAATTGGAACTCACCTCATATCTTCACTTTGACTTTCTGTTGGTATAAGGTATTGGTTGAAGGTTGATAAAAGATCCAAAGGATAGAGGTGATAGTTTGGATTTTGAGAGAACATACATATGTGAATTTAAAAAGGTTTGATTGAAGAATTTAGTTTTACTTCTTATACGTAGATCCTAAAATGTTGAAATATATAAATGGTTTTTTTGGGTTCACTGAAACAAATTTAAATAAAATAAAAATAAACAAAAAGAAAATAATTTTATTTTCTAAAATCTAAAAATTTAAAAAAATCAACGAAAAGTATTGTTAATTAAATAAAATTATCAAATATATAAAGAATAGTTTAATTTTTTTTAAATAAGAATAATTTTTTTACAAAATAATATATATTAAATTAAAATACTATAAAATAAACCCAATTATATTTTCATAACATAAAAATGATAAAACTTAATGTTTTTTTGAAATATCTACTAACTAATTTTCAAAAGAGATTAAATCAAGAGTAATATAACTTTTTTAAGTATCATATCTCAAGAAATTATTCATTAAATCTATATGATTTGTTCTTGAATAATTTTTAGATTTGTAGAAATGTTGAAATAACTTGTGTTATCACATTCAACTATGGCTTCATTATAATTGAATCCAAAATATATCAATGTGTGTTTCATCAAAGATACTTTTTCATAATAACTACCAACTACAATTTATTCTAATTTTTCAGTACATAATGTAACAATGTGTTATTTTTTACTATAATATTATACCATGGAGTTTCCTAGAAAATTGAACATTCTATAGGTACTTTACCAACCTAGACTACAAACACCAAATTTGGCATCAAAATATTTAGTTAAATTAATTTCAATTTTTATTTCAAATATTTAATGAATGAAATTTTTTTATATAATATATATTAAAATTATTTTATCAGTTTTGGAATGAGATTCATTAAGATTAACATGAAATCTATCTCAAATACATAATTCCAATATAATTCATTGCCTATAATTAGTTAAATAAAATAATTTTATAATTATTTCCCTTTAATTCATGTTTTCAATAGGTTTTTCACCTTCATCCAAGTCATTATTTTCATTATAACTCATAGGGTTTGTATTTACTTACAACACTAAAGTCCAAATATAATATATAGGACAAGTATGTATTTTCTTATATTTTGATAATTCCAAAAAGTTTTTTTGATAAATTTGAAAACATTGAAAATAATTAACTCACACATCATGATAATTTCAAATTCATTTTTAATGGGTTTTGAAGATACATTATATAATTTTTTATTTGTTGAACCAAACACCACATCATCAACATGTATCTAATCTAAAAAAGTTTCTGAAAGATGAAGTTTTATTAAATAGGGTAGGATCTAACTAACCTACTGAAAATTTGATAAAATAAATGATCTCACTTAATAATACAATGATCAAGGTTCTTGTTTATGTCCTTAGATAGATTTGGTGCATTTTAAAACTGAATTTGGAAATTTTGGATTTTCAAAAGTTAATGGATGTTCATCATAAAATTTCCCCATAATAAAAACATTTATAAAATAAGATTTTACATCAATTTAACATAATTTTAAATTAATATCTGATTCATTGGATATTAAAATCTTAATAGCTTCTAATCTAGATATAGTTCAAAATATATCTTTATTATCTATACTTTATTCTTAATTATTACCTTTAGTTACCTATCTATCCTTATTTGTAGTGATCAAAACATGATCATACATATTTTTTCAAAAACCCCATTTTTCCTATAATAGTATATTTATAGTATCTATTAACTATTTTAAAAACCATGTTCCCCTTAAAATAGTTTAATCAGTCTTTCATCACTATAACCCAACTATCATCTACCAAGTCTTATTTGGTATTCTTTGGTTTTAGTTGATATAGAAAAGAATAAAACTCTATATGGTTTCCCTCACTTCTTTTGGATCAAATCAAATAATCTAAATATTCTATAATTTCTTATAAGGGGTTATACATAAGGTTTGTAGGGTGTCATGAAATAATTATTTATGTTTTTCTGGTATCTAACCTTTCAGTAATTCGTTTTGGAAAATCAAGTTTTACCTCTTCATCTTTTTTACCTTTAAGGATTGGTCAAAGTCATTTGTTTTCAAAATAATCACATATTTTATCAATTTTATTCATTTTTTTATAAAAATGATCACATTCATAAAATTTCATCGGAGTAGATTCTTCAACAAAATTTGACATTTTTTTAGGAAACTCAATATGCCTTTGAAGTGGTAGATTTCTGAGGAAAGATTCCTTAATCATCCTTTGTATTAGTTAAACAAAAATATTCATGATGGCTTAGAATTGAAATCTGGAATCCAAATACATTAATGAAACTAACTTTGGGACTTCTATTATTCCATAGCTCATATGGTGTTTTCTTTAAGATATGTCTTATTAGAATTCTATTTATGACATAACATATTTTATTCATATCTTCAGCCAAAAAATTAGAAGGTGGGTTATATTCTCAAAACATTATTCGTTAAATTTTTTGAAAAATATTATTCCCCCTCTAAATAATAAAATTTTGTTGAGGTGTCATGGGGATAGAAAGCATTTGTTTGATAACATTTTTTGAACAATATAACATATAGTTTCCAAATTCTATTACATAGTCACTTCATAAATCAATATTTTTGTCATATTTATATTTTTTACCAACTTTTAAAAACTTATAAAGGCATAACGTGATTCACCTTTAACACATAAATATCAAACCCATGTAAATCTAGAATAATAATAAACTAATATGTAAACAAAATATTTCTCTCTTAGGCTCGCAAATCTATATGGCCTAAATAAATCTATATGAATAATTCTTAGGTGTTTATAAGTATAAACCACTTTAATTGGTTGAAAATATGAGTTGTGTTACTTTCCTAATTTTCATTCCACACATAGATTTTAAGTTCATTTTAATTTGAGTTAAATCTAAATCTAAATTCTTTTTAGATATTTTTATCAAATAATAAACATTACCTTGTTTCAATATCCTATTATAAATCAAAAAAATCATTTGTTTCATTAATTAAATAGTTTAATTTTTTCTAATAAATTAATTAAGATCTACATTATAGACATTATATACTCTATCTTCATTAAATTTAAGAATGTTTTATTGAAAACTAAATAATAATTAATTTGAAAATTAAAAAATACCATCATCACAATGTTTAGAAATAATTATACAATTAAGATTTAATAATTCCACATAAAAAATTTTATGATTAGGACTGATATTAGAGTATCAATTGATCCAAAAACCATAATTTTTCGTTTAAATTTATCAATAAATTGATATTACCTCCCACAAAATTTGGTAAGGAATGTAAATTAGATAATTCATCCCTCAAATTTCTTGAACAGAAACTTTCTATGAACCATTTTTTATTAATACCCATGGATCTTTTTCACTAAAAATAAAAAACAATGAAGAAAACTTTTAGACCAATAATTTATTAGGTCCATCAATATGAGATATTATTGATTTGGGAACCCAAATCCATTTGTGCTATCTAGAAAATCCAGTACTATGTTTTAAAAAAACATAAAAATGGATATTGACAAAAAAAAATTGATGGTTTTTAAAAACTACAATTTCTGGTATAATTCCCTAACTATCCACTATAAAAACTATGTAACTTTAGAGAGGTTATATATATTAAAACATGGAATAAAATTGTTTTTATCAAATTTTACCTTCTCACCCGATCTGCCAATTAAAATTTTATTTTTATGAGTTTTCTTATCCTCAATGATTTGATATAAAAAGAATTCACCTTTCATATAAAGTACCTAGAAAATATTTGAAATATTGAACTTATTTTGTCAATTTTTCATTATTATTTACAGATTCAATATAATATGTAGCAAAATTTTCTATCTTAGTCTATAATTATGTTTTTCTTGATTAATTCCTCTTCTTCGATTAACATATCATTATTGGTCTTTTTAAGATATTTTTTTATTTTTCAAATAATCATACTTAGTTTCCTATAAAGTAAAATATTAATTTAATTCCATATATGAGAAATTTTCATCTAATGATTTAGAATCATTCTCAGAAGAATTATATTAATATACCTTATTAGAGAGTTCCATAAATAATATCTTAGCCATATGATTAGAGTTTTTATCTTATAATTATAAAAATGTGACATCACTAAAATCCACTGAAACACTCCATGTTGATTTAATTATAGTCAAGGATATATTATTTTATTATACTTTCATGATGTACAGTTTATGTGAATTTTTATGGTCTTATAGATGTGTGATAATATGGCATGATGTGTCCAATATTCTTGAATACGTTGAATATTACATATTTAGAGTTACTTTTATAGTTCTTAAACAAAAGGAAGGGTTTCTTAAAACCTATTCCCTTGTTATAGAATATTTTTAACTTCTTAGAAACTTGTATGTTATCATTTTCAGATGATTAACTTCTTGATGTATCTTCATCAAATGACTCATACATTTTAATTTCATTCTACTTCTTATCATCTTTTTAAGTTGAAAATTTTAATGATTCTTTATCTTTACTAACTAATATGTGTTCCCCAAATTCAAATTCCATATCCGACTCGTATATCATAAGTGTACCAAGAAGTTATTTATATTAAAATTCTGGAAGTCAATATATTTCCTAATGGTGGTTGAAATTTCACTCCACTGATGTGGTAAAACTATTAATAGTTTCAACGATTGTTCTTGATTAGTAATTCGGTTTGCAAGAGAAGAAACATTATTTGTAATATCTATGATTATTATATTCAAATGAGTAATTATTTCTCATTAATTTATTCTGAAGTGCTGAACATAAGTTTGTAAATATCATATCTATGATCTCACACATTATCTACAGAATGATTGGAAATAACCATAGCAATCTATAATCAGTCAGATATTTTCCATTGATAGACTCTCTTAAAATCATCTATAAATAGTCCAAATATTATATCATTCATCTCATTAAAAATAAATCAAAACTATATTTAGTATCATCATCCCATTATATTTATTTTTTTTTGGGAATTTCATAAGGATTAATAGTTTTAAGATAAACCATGTGTGTGATGTTCTTTAGATAAATCATCATCCATGCCTTCCAATATCAATAAATATCACCATTAAAATAGATTTATCCTACCATTTACATGCCTTATCTGTTATTAGTAATTTGAACAATTTGAAATATGATCTTTAGACTTCAACATTTTACAATAGATAAATCAATAATCACTAGATCTGATACCAATTGATGCCTCTAAAGTTATGTAGAAGAATCAAGAGCGGTGAACTGAGATCTTGAGTTTTTCTTTTTTATAAAAACTCTTACTCTTGGATAGGACTAACTTTTAATATTTTCATCAACATGATTAGTAGTGGAAAAAATCATAGAAAATAAAAGGGTTTGACACTTAGATCTATAGTGGTTTAGGGAATGTAAGTATTCATAGTCCACTCCACCAATCAACTTCTTCTGGAGTTTGTTTATATTCACTAGAACAATAATTATTTCTAGATCTTCCGAAACTTTTTTCAAGGAATAAAAAACTGAGTGCAAGATTTTACAAGTTTTTATAACAAAACAGGATCATTCAACCAGAATCTAATAAGTATTTACAGTCAATAGCCTTTGAGATCTTTTAATAATTAAATTTTACAATTAGATACGAAAACAATATAGTTGAAAATTTCATCACATAGTTGTAAGATACAAATGACAGAAGGAAGAAATATCCTTGAGATATGATGAAAATATAATGAATCTCCAATAAAGTCATCTAAATTAACATATGTAACTGATATCATAAACTATTAGATCATGATGATTTTTAAACCATTTAATGAAAAATAATGCATCATATTGATTCTTTAATAAATAAAGTAAGAATAAAAGTATATTTAGAATATTCCTCTCTTATTATATATATATATATATAATTGAGATCTTTTTTTGTATATATTATAGAGAAAGTGGGAAAATTATTACTTAAATACATATCACATTATTTTAAAATAATAGATGAGAGACATGTCTTTTTCTTAGAAATACCTCAGTAATAGTAAAGAAAAATAAATTATCCTTGAACTTGATTACTTTCTTATTACACACCTCATATTATAATCCTTTTTAACATAAAGAGGTAATCCATAATTCAAACATTTCATGGAAGCATTAAAATATCACTCAAGTGCTTCAACAAATATTAAATAGAGATTATAGAAAGATGTATCTGATCATAAATCATTACAAAGCTAATTTATACATTTTAATTCACAGAGAATAATTTTCAATATAGTATAATTTACATATCACTTCTTCATATAGTTTATTTCCTTCACATATCCAATTTGATTCACATAGAAAATTTGATTCATGTAGGTTTTTTAGTTATGTAAACAAATATGATGTTTCTATATGGAATCAGGAAGCCGATTTCACCACATATATTATCCACATAGGTTATTACACTATGTAAAAAAAGTTTATAGCCTATTGATCAATAAAGATAATTTCTCACATATTTGATTAAAATATGTAAATTATATTCACATACTACATTACACAACATAGCTTATTTAGGTAGGGGAATCTGTAACATAGACGATTTACGTATTTAAATTCTCACGTGTTTGATTTTTCATACTTAGGAAAATTTCATCCAATGTGTACAGAATTAAAAATGTAATGATTTTAGCATCTGAACCCCTAAAATAAAGATAAAACATATTGAACATAATTATGGATGAAATAATTAGTATATTATGAATTGTATTTGAGATAAAAAAAATTAAAGTACATGAGATATCATGTAAAAATATTATTCATCCAAAAAACTATTTTAAAACCCACTAAAATCATGTAATATTGAATTTTAAAAACCAATGTTGGCTATTGGTTCAGAGTTTGAACTATTCTTCATGGTATTAATTGTGTTTTTCCCTATTTAGGAAACTATTTCCCTAAAAAATTCAATACCTTAAATGATTCATCATGGTCTGATTGAATTGTGATGGAGTTCTTCTTATACTACCAAGTATTTTTCAACATGCACTCTTCTATTTTAATTAATGAACTCAAATTATAACATCTCATAAATTGATTAATATTTTCACGACATGAATCATTATAAGAAAATATTATTTTTTTATTTCAACTTGATTATCCCAATTTCATTTTGCAAAATGATGTGTCATGTTATTATGTTTATACATCTTAATTATTTTTCTTTTCTTTAGATTTTTCCAGCATATTAAATTAAAACTCTGTCATACCATCAAATGAATAAAAAACTAATTAAATTTCACAATTTTATTACTCTGGTTTCAAAATTAATAAATTTTATTCTCAAAAATATATACAAAATTTGTAGCTATTAAATCCCCCTAATACACATTTGAAAATATTATTTTTCTCAAGAATGAAATTTCAACATATTCAAAATGTTTCACACACTACAAATATTCAAAAAAAATATACATAATAAAATTATTATCACTAGGGAGTAAATGTTCAATCATCACAAAGAAAAAATAATATGATCCTCATTTTTTCAAATAAATAAATATAACAATTTATTTTATTTTTCCCCTATTTTGACAATGATTCTTCTTTTATACAATTCATATTTCTCAATTCATTATTATTAGGAATGAAATTTTTAATCAAAAACATTTAAATTTTTTTATCTCATCACTCAAGGTAAAATATGAAAATATAGTTTTTCTCACACATTAAACAATTATCCATTCCACAAGATTATAATTGATCTCATATCTCCACCCTATAAATAAAAATATCAAAACTAATAATGAGGTCTTAGAATTATGGTTCAAAGGACTCTAATTATTTATGGTAGCTAGGGAGTTAAGGTAAAAAAAATTAAATCTTAAAAATTAGGTTATTTATTGATGAATATTTCATAATATTAAATGGTAACTCAATTAAAATTATCCTTCTCAAAAGCAACAACTCACCACTTCTCCCCAAGCTCAATGAAAGGATCAATAATCAATGAGAGTTTAATGAATTATATACACCCTCTTTTTTTCTTTTTCCCTTTTATGAATTTTCAAAAAATAAAATTAAAAGTGGAAATTAAGAAAATTCATGCATCAACTACAAAACTCCAAATGATCAAGATCATTATTAAATCAATGATGATTTATGAAAATCTAAAAAACAATACATTTTTTTAATTTATATAGTATTTTTCTCTATTTTTAAGTGGTGTATCAATGAAGAAAACTTAAAGAAACTCTTGAACCATTTTTCAAAATCTAATGGGAACACACATTATCTCTCTTCGATGAGAATAATCAAATTCCTCCCTCAAAAACCACACCCCTATAATTAAATATTTAAAAATTTTAATTCATAGTAAAATAGTATGAGGAAGGTTATGAAATGGTAATATTAGCTCAGAATGTGGCTCTTACTTTAAAATTTCACACATGGTTTCTATCAGCTAAAAGAAGGATAAATGTTCAATGTAGTCTCATAGATAATTGTTCAATTAGAAAAAGTCATCGGTCATCTTAAAAGTTATTTTATACAATAATAGTCGTTATAAGATGTAAATAATGTTATGTAAGGAAACATGTCCCGATTTCTCACATTAAATATATCTAAGAAAAGAAAGGTAATTTTTTTAAAAAGAAATATCTCTAGAATTGGGACATATAGTAGGACCAATTACCCATGGAATTGCATACTCATGTCAAATCTTGTAACACAAATCCATTCCCTCATTCTTATTTATAATAATGTAATCTTTATATTACTTTTTCAATTATTATTAAAAATGAAATCTAAAACATGGTTCGATTTTAAACATTTGTTTTATTATCCTCCTTCATATGAAATAAAATTAAAAATTATGAGGGGAAAGAATATAAATTCAAGTGAAAATAGAAATTTATGAAGTAAAAATTGCACACAAACAAATTCATACTCCCCTCTATGTTAGTTATATTCATTTGTTAATATTTCTATTTTCCATTAATATAGTTTTATAAAACAAAAAAAATCCCATAAATTCAAAAGTTCAATTCCTTAAATCTCAAAATGATAAGATAATTAAACCCAATACCTAATATAAAATAAAAAAATCATAGGAAATAAAAAAATCAAAAGTCTATGAAAACAATATAAACCTAGGTTGAGTCTCATAAGAACATTATTATGGTTGTTTAGATCAAAATTTACCTTTTCAAACTTTTATATATGTTTGAAAAAGATTTAACCATCTCATATTTAACCTTCTTGTTTATTTTAGCTTCTCATAAATAGCTCCAAGACTTTTCATTATTGTGTTCTGCTTTATTGGAGGAGGATTCCAATTCATGGCAATCCCAGTGGATTGAAAACAAGTTCATGGGATGTATATTTTTAAAAACTACCCTTTATCTATTGTACTCATTTGTTAAATTTCTTCCTTAATCTATTATAACTGTGCATCCAGGCTTCATTTCTCTTTTAATTTTTTCCTTCATGCTTATCTTATTGAAAATAATTATTGAATGTTCATATTTCTAAAACTTCACTTTCTTCTCAATGCTTTAATCTTATTTTTTTATGACTCATTCAATGAATTCATAAATTGTGGTCCCTTTCCCCTTATACTCATCTTCAATTATTGTAGTTTTCTCTTGTTATTATTCTTCTACTAGATAATTATATTTTAGGTATCCTTACATTATATTTTCTTTATTAGTTTTAGATTTATAATTAAAAAGAAGTTTAAACATAGAGTTAGCTCCATGTTCAAATCTTTTGAATGGTTCTTCGATGTCTTATATGGTATAGGATTCCTCCTTGGACATTTATTTGTAATCCTCTAACATTATTACCTTGTTTTAGAAAATTTTCAACCCTTTTTTGAATGTTTCATCATTTTCTTAGGGAGTAAAATGATCTAAAATCAGGTGTCTTTATGGTATCAATGATTAGATTTTTTACTCCCATCCAAGGTATTAGACGTTTATCTTATGCAGCTCTATTTATTATTAGTGGTTTACCATTTCGATGGCGATGAGAATATGATGAGTCATATGGTTTTTTGATGAACAAAAAACTAAAAACACCTAAGGAATAAGATGAATTATAAAATATAAAAGATAAAATCAACAAATAGAATTGGATAAAAAAAGTCATGCCTTACAATGAAATTAAAGTAATCTATTTACCACATCCTTGATAACAGTGTCTGAGGTCTTATACTATCTAATGGAAACATTAATTCATGTTTTTGATTAATTTTGATAAATTTATAAAACATAAACCACTAAAAACTAATCCAAAAATTAGTAGTATAAGAATGGTGAGTATGAGGTCAATCTCATAAAGACTAGGTTGGAAAAAATATTAATTTAATAATTAAGACTTACAACTTTGCTCAAATAAATCTAAAACCATTTTAATTAGAAATAGTGATGATGATTTTTAGAGAGTGAAGAAAATATAAGAAATGTAATGGATAATTGATATTCAAGGATCATGATATAATTACACATTAAAAATTAATGGATAAACATATGGTTAGCAGTATTAAGCCAAAGTGAGTCTCTTGGAAATAGTAGTAAATATACATCAGGAATATCTATTTCCTATATTCAAATAAATTGTATAATAAAATTAAGGAAAACTAGAAAATATATTAACAAATTCAATTATACAAATGGTCATAGTGAAAACTAAAAAATAGTTAATGAATTAAAATATAAATTACTCACTCACACACACAAAAATTGTAATGCATTATAAAATGAGATATAATGTTTTTTAAATATTGAAATGTACAGAAAAACCAATATGGATTATTATTAAAATTAAATTATCCAATAGATAAATTACCCTTCATTTAAATCTCCAAAGCCTGAAATAAATCACCGTCTTATTGTATCATTGAGAGGATGAGAAAATATTAAAAATATAATCCTACACAATTTTTGAGTTACCCTGGTGAAGGACTCTACTGAAGCAGAACCTTTACCTATTTCATGGTCTCCGTACAATTTTCTAGTAGTAAAAAAACCTAATATTTACAGGAAAACATCCCCCACAAGGTTCAACCTAAATGTATCATGATATAACCTTTTAATTTTTATATTACATAAATTGATATCCCCTATCAAACTTGATCGAAACCCACATAATCTTTTGGAATATCACATCTCGAAAAATGGTGTTAACTATATTTTAATGGTTTGAATTTTGTTTCATAGTGTGAAAGGTGAATTCACCTCTTCTAAAAGAAAGTTTCTTCGAAAATTCCTAATATGAAATGATTTTGCATGGATTGAATCAATTGTGAGGGTCATCTACTTATACTTCCCAGTATTTCACAACGTGATCTCCTCTCCTTCAAACCTTAAACTCAAACATGATATTCTCCTATCATGAATAGGATTTTCATAATGTGAATTATAATAATCCTACACTACTTCTTTATATCAAGATTCATTCTTCTGATTTTATGGCACAACAAGAAGTTTCAATGCACGAAGTGTCCGTATATTCATTGTTTTTATTTTTCATTTATTTTCCTCTAGATTAAACTCAAATTTACCCTTACCATCAAATGAATAAATATATATTTTTTTTCAAAGAACTATTACCTTAATTCCAAAATTAATTAATTTTATAGTAAAAATTATATGCTAGAAGTGTAGCTATCAGAATTAAACCACCCAATTATAGCAAAAAAATTAAGAAATATGACCATGAGATATGTAAAAAAATTACTAATAAATCTATAATTTGGAACACATTCAAAGAAAACCACATAATTCTAAAAATTTCCAAGGAATACCTATTGGTTCATTATTTCCAATTATTTTATATTAACAAGCATAATACTATTTTTTAACAGTTTAAACCGTATAAAAATTTAGATATATATTGTAATGGAACATGCCATCCCATCCCATTTAGTTTCTATTTTTTCCATTGTAGAGTGCCGAAAGGATTTTTTGAAGGATTGGTGGAGTTTGGAGATACTTGAGTGAATTATTATGTGAATTTATGATGTAAACTAGATTTATGTCATGAGTTGTTGATTCATGGATTGTGTAGATGACATGTTTCATAGATTGTATACTGGAAATGAGTAAGTATATAAAATCAATTCATGACATGAAATTATTTCATGACATGCTATTAATTCCCACTAAGGAGACAATATAATTGTAAAAAACAAAAATATTTTGGAATTCACTTCATATATCGGATTCATTGCTTGTAATTCACAAGACCCTATGAAATTCACCTATTTAATGTAATTCACACCATCAGATGGTTTATTTTTTGGTTTTTCTATATTTTGTTCTTCCAGTTTTTCATCCCATTTAGATTCTTTCTCTCTATCATTTTTTGAGGAACCCTAGATGTGTTTGCGTGATTTTTAGCCCATCTTATCCTTCATTAATTTATGGGTTCTTGTGGTTGGGTTTCAGAAATTGGGGTATGTTCTATAAACATCTATATGGTTATCTTTACTTTATTCTTACATGGATTTGTTGTATTGTTATAGTTTTTTTTCTGTATTTTGGAGCTAATTTTTTTAACACTTGATGCAATGTGGTTTGATCTCCTGTTTTTGTAGGAGGTTGAGGTTTGTGGCTGTTTTTTCTTCACCATATTGTGTGTAGAGAGATGAAACATCACTATTTGCAGTAGCAAATACCTCATTTATATTTTTTTGTCTCTTATGGGATGGGTGTTCACTTTTTAATCTTATAAAAGATAGCTTTCTTTGGTTTATTAAAGATAAATAATCATTCAGTATAAATTTAAGGGAAAAGGGGAATGTAATCACTTTTTTTAACTTATTTTATTTTATAATCTTTGATAGTTTTATTGTATGGGAAAAATGATCTTCTAAAAATAAAGGTCATTGTGTGATTTTTTTACTATAATTTATGAGCTTTAGAAACCCTTCTTGATGTGATTTTTTGGTATCAACCTAAAATGGAAATTAGTTAACCAATTAAATTTTTCTGGAAAACTTTTACCCTTGAATTATGGGTTGTGTGAGAATTCCATAAATAAAAAAGTGGAATTTGATAAAATAACCTTGTTAAATATGAAAAATTTCATGTGATGTGCTTTTAGTGTGACCATGTTGGGGGGAGGTGTGAACTGATGTGTGTTTAGATGTTACTATGTTGTGGGGACGTTTGGGATGATGTGTTTATATGTATGATTGTTATATGAGGTAGTGTGGGGCTACTATGTGTAGGTATGTGACTGTGTCTTTGGGGTATCGTGGGGTTTATGTGTGTTGAAATGTGACCATTTTACAGGTTGATTTGGGGTTGATGTGTGTTAATATATGACCACTCTTTTGGTACGAAATGTGTGGTTTTGATTTGTGGATTCCATATAGTTGTGAAAGACGTGGTGATGTTGGCCTTGTTGGATTGATGAAGAGGATGTGTTTTTCATTTGTTTGTTTGTGTGATGTGTGGTGTTCTGCTACACACCTAGGTACTATTCAAATTAATTAATGATCTTTTTTTAAATGACATATGTAGGTTAGCTTAATGTAATTAATGTCTAATTATGTAATTTAAAATGAAATGAGTGTTTAACCATGGTTGATGTTTCATAATGAATTGAATGGGCTAGATAATGGAATTAGATGGTAAATTTGAAATGTGTCTTTCATCCTGCTTGGTTTCATTCATTTAGTGGTGGTAGAAAAAGTGTAGTTATTTTGAGTTAGTTAGTTCTCTGTTTTGAACCTAGAGGATGGGGTTTTGTGTGGATGTTATATATATATACCGTACATCCCTTGTTATTTTTTATGCACCCCACCCACATCGATCACTATGTGATGACACCCATATATTTATACGAGGGTGTATTTCCTAGAAACCTAGTGACGTGGGAAGAGGTTTCCAAACTCGTTCTTTCCTTCACTATCATTCTGGAGAGTAGATAATCACTGTATATGATATCCATTGTTCAAAAAGTTCACTATGTGATGGCTCGGTTTTGTTTGGGTGAGATTGGTTTGTTTTTTTGTTATGGGGAGGTGATATGGGATGATATGTCTTATGGGGGGGGTTGTACATGGTAGGATGTTGGAACAAGCATGGTTTACTTCATGTTCATGATGTCTATAACTCTGATTCTTGTTAGGATTTGATGGTCCATGTTTCATTGGGATAGATGTGATGTGATGGCCCAGGTGTCTTTAAGTGAGATATGGTGGGATGGCTATACTTTGAGGTAATGAAATGTGATGTTTTACCAAAAATATGGGAGAAAAATGAAATATGAAATTTGGGTGTGATATTATAATCCCAATGAAAAAATATTACAGGATTACCTTTTATCACTTTTATTCTTTTAATGTTATTATAATTTGAAGCATTATTTTGTGAACATGTCATGTTGAGGTTGGGTTTCAGTTAGATGGGCAATTTTGGTGCTATTTGGTTCTGTAATGTATTGACTGGTTTTTTAGTAGTATTTCTTTACATGTTTTAAGAGTGGATTTGGTTTTCCTACTTATTATACAGGTATTCTCACTCAATGTGTATAAACTGAATTTCAGTATTCGAGGGGGACCATTTGGAATGTTCTAGACATTACTATCTTATACCCTTGGACCTTTTCTATATCACTACTTTAATTTTTTATTTGGTATTTAATTTGAATACTTTTATTAGTGTTCATTCACTTTATACAAGCATTACATTATTGTAGTGGATTTTTTATGTTATTTCAGGCTAATTATTATGGTTGATATATCCTATATCTCAATCTTGTATTTATATAATATGTAATTCCTCTAATTTATGATATTTCTATACCCTTGATTCTATTTTTCAACCTAAGTCCCACTGAAGGACAGACTCAGGGATAATTATCTTTATCACCTCATTATGGCATATTCGGTTGGAGGTGTCATGATATAGTTTTATAACAGCTTATTATTTTGTAATATGACAGATTTTAGAGTTAGTAATAATTAGGATTGCATTGGTTTTTATGGTCATGGTGCTAGCTGTCCTTATTGAATGAAATATTCTAGAAAGATAATATAGGAAAGTAGATTTTAGGGCCCCCATGATCCAGTTCCAAAAATCTGAGCATATTTAATGATCACGTATGGTGGAAAATCTTATAGTGTAGAGACCTAGGATATATAGATCCATCATTTTTACTTTTTCTATTGTTTTAACTGGGTGTTTTTGGTTTCGGGAATGTTTAAATAAGATAGAATGATTTAAATAAATCATAATAAAATTCAATGCTACTTATATTAAGAACATTTTGTTTCCTTTAAAACTATGTCGCCTTGTTAATATATTCATGTGGATTAGGTAGTAGAGATTCATCATGATTAAATGGTTGATCTCTAGAGGTTTGACTTAGTTGAAGAGGATGATTAGTGGTAGAGGGAGTTGTACACATTTTAGTAGAAGACTTTGGGGATATACATCGGAAATTCTTAAAATGTGGACATAAGGAAATGATTGGAGGAGCTGGACATTGGGTTTATTTGGATTCAGGGTTGGTAGAGTATTGGGTTCTTTTGGCTGTTAGTCAGATTCTTGGAGCTTATCATAAGTGGTGAACGTTGAATCTAGGTGAGAAGAATGAGGTAGATGTTTCGTGGGTTTAATTTCAAAAGGAGTTTTTTGGAAGAAATCCTTTCATCATCCATAAATGTATTTTGGTGGTATGAGAATACTTCACTTCAACAGGAGAGTATTTTAGTTCTTGAGTAAGGGAAAAAGTTGAAATAATTATTACATGTTTTTATATCCTTTTTCCTTGATGAGAAGTCTCATGAGAGATATCCTGAGGAGGCACTATGTCCTTAAATCCAGTATCCAGTATCCAGTTTCTCCTTTTATGTAACTAATGTATATAAAGAATCAGAGGAAGTGTATTTGATCATGTATATTCACACATTAGTAGGATTATAATGATAAGGGATCCAGTAGGGTTCCTTATGGATTAGTGTTGTTGGGGGCATGTCTCAGGTGGAGGGCCTTCGAGGTTCTGATTAGTGGAGAGTTGACCTAAGTATCTTCCTTCCCATCCATCTTCTATTCCACATTAAAGGCTTATTAAAGTTTCATTTTATGTAATTTAATTGATTCTCATAACCTAGGGACATACATCAAAGTAATGGTTGAGAATAATTCCTAGTAAGGGAGAACATGTGAAACAAGTAACATGTGAACTTCTCCAATATGAACAAGAACATGAGGAATATCGTAATGGAATGATAAATAGGACTATCATGATAATAATATATTTAATAATAACATGAAAATTTGGTGACAAAATTTAATTTATAAATTCATAATCATATCACCAACGTTCATAACCAAGGTGTCATAAATATTACCAGGGTTATTCACCAAGGTATCATTAAACTTATCATCTCTAGAGATTAAATTCTTTACCCAATTATTTAGAGCTCTATCAGGATGATCCTTTAATATGTATTTATTTTTTTGTGACTCACATGTATCATAATCAAACATTTCATAAAAAACCTAGATAGAATAAAATAAATGGGTTTCATATTAAAATCAAGGTGTTTTAAAAAGTACTTAAAAACATGATCATTATGTAATTTAGAACTTTCATAAAGGGATTGGGGGTTTTATGTATGTCGATTATGGAATAAAATAAATAATTTTTAAATATTTATTAACACCCAGTGAAAAGGAAGAGGTTGAGTATTCTCATAAATAAAATCAAATAATTTTTTGAGAAAAAGGGAGAGATTTTGAGATGAAATTTCTACAGTATAACGGTTCTAAAACTTGGTTTTATAAAACATTGAAAGGAGAGGAGATAGGGGAAAACCATTTATAAAACTCTGATATTATAGTATAGGGATATAATAAAATGTAAATAACAATATATTATGAAAATTTGAAATACATACCACATAAAAGATAACTTGAATGGAAAAGAGAAGTTGGGTATTCCCTTATGAAATTTCATCAGCCTAACGGTGTCACATACCAATTCATAAATTCAGATGATTGAAATAAAAAGGGTCTCCTGACATTTTTAAATCATATGAAATTTAAGAGGGATATGTAATGACATATCCCAACATAAGAAAATAGAAATTAAAAAATGAATATCATAAAATGAGTACTTGAAAAAGAGAAGGGAGGTAGATTCCCTTACCTTGAAGAGTAACTTCTAAAACTCTACGATCAGGACCTTAAGGACTTGAGTGCACATTTTGAAGACTCCATGGTAGGTAGTGATATCTGAGGTTTAAGGGGAATTATTTTTGAATTAATGTAAATGAAGGAATGGGTTGATTTGTATAGTAAATGAGAGGGAGTTTTTTTATTAATTTCAAACGACACCTCATTAATTGTATTTGAAAAACCTTGGTCTTGCCCATGGTATACGCCTATGGTATTGGACACATGGGATATATCATATCATATTTTAATATATAAGAGTTGATACAAATTTTATCTTTCACATTACATCATTATGACACAATTATGATGTCATTAAACATACTGAAAACTCAAAATTGTATTATTATTATTAATTGAAAATTCAACTATTTCAGAAAAATATGAAAAATTAACCCTAAATATTTTTTGATGTGTATAATTCAAAAATGATATCCATTTTATGGAATTGAATTTAATTATAAATTAAAATAATTAAACAAAATACAAATACATAATTAATAATTTTTAAAACATTAGTTTACTTATACTGTGATTTAATTATATCACATTACCTTTTAAGATGACTAAAATATATTTATACATCCTTAGGTGAGGTTACTATTACATTGGAAAAATTACTATTCATTAGGGTCACATTACTATTTCAAATGGTCATGTTTCTATTTTCCCAAAAATTAAGTAGATTATATTAGACTCTAAATATCTTACTGATCACAAACATGTATGTCTATTTTTTGAAAATAAATTCATAGAATTAATTATTTAATAATTAATTTAAAATAAATTTTTTATTATTCATCAACGAAAATAATATTTATCCAATACTATTCATAAGAAAACACTATTAATCCAATCATATTCATCAGAAAATATTATTCATAAAAAAAATTAAACTTCTTAGAAAACTACTAAAAAATCACACACGAATAATTTTGAAATTCAGAATTAAAAAATGATTCTTATTTTTCCATATTAATTCTATAAGTATGATAGATTTATCTTTTAATAATAATAATACTTAGTTATTAAAAATAATAGTAGATAGAAAATGAATAGTGAAATTTCATAGTGAAATTTCTCAAACTTAAAAAAATAAAATTATTTTATCATTTAAATTTAAAATGGTATCTTTAATCATAATATTTAATTAAAATAATAATTATTCAAAGTAATATAATTTTATATAATAATTATATCATTTATGAATTGTGAAATTTCAGTTTGAAAAGACAATTTATCAAATTTGTCTTAATTAATCATGTATTTTATTAATAAAAAATATACTTAAATGTGTATATCCCATAATTGTTTATAGTTAACTAATACAAATTTAGGCATTATGTATAATTTTCTCATTAAATATAAAGTAATTCTATGTTTTTATATTTAAAAACATAATAAAAAGTTGTTAGGAGGAAAGCTATCCATAAATAAAAGAAGTACATTTTTGGGTTGTTACATTCTTCCCACCTTAAATAAATTGCTTCCTTGCAATTTTCTCTTATTGAAAATTTATTAATATTAAAAATATTATTATTATAAATTAATTTTGTTTCCTAAAACATAATTCATATAAATATTATTAATTATTAGCAATTAAATTTTCTTTTCATATTTCATCATTGTTCTTAAAAATTATTTGATTAACCAAACATATCCCCCTAGGAGTGTCAAATAGGGATTGTAGCACGGCCCGTTTTCATGCACTAGTTCTCATTTGAGTCTACCTCAATGAAATTTTTTTGGGTTTTACGTCTAGGTACATTGTTCAAGAGCCACATCGACTTGTTAATATCTAGGGACTTATTTTTTCGGTAACCACTTACTTAACATTTCCCCAAAATTCCAGGATGTTTTACTATATTAAAACTTTTTTATATGGTTCATCCTAATGTTTTAATATCCTAATTTACCTAAATAAATAAACTATCCTTTGATACCTATTATTCCATCCCTTTTTTATATTATATAATTTTTCATTACATTTTACAAATAGAGGATCTTTTAATGTTTAGTGTCTTGGAAATTTGGTACATAATACATCAAAACATAAAAAATATATTCTATTCCACATGAAAAGATTATTCTAGTTTCATACTAATTGTATTTATTTAATCTTGTAATCTAAGGACATACGTCAAAGGGATGAGTGACCAGAAGGCCCAGTAAGAGAAAACATGTGAAACAATTTACTAGTAAACTTGAGAAATATAAATAAGAATATGAGGAATATCATAAACAAATTATAAAGAGAAATATAATAATAATAATATACTGAATAATAACATCGAAATTGGGATACAACATTTATTTTAGACATTCAAAATCATATCACAAAGTTACATCCCCAAGGCATCACAAAAATTTCCACGGTTATTCACCAAGGTATCATAAAACATGTCATTTATATAGATTCATTTCTTACCCAATACATTCAGTATCTATTAGGTAGAACCAATAATATGTCTTTATTTTCATTATATCCACATATATCATAATCAATCATTTCATAAATAACACAAAAAGGATAAATGAAATGGGTTTCATATCAAAATCATTGTGTTTTAAAAAATGATTAAAAACCTTATCATTACGCCATTTACAAACTTCAGAATGGGAGTTAGTGTTTTATATATGTAAATTACATAATAAAATAAATAATTTTTATATATTTATGAATACCCATAGAAAATGAAGAGGTTTGAGTATTCACATAAATAAAATTAATGAATTTCTTAATAAAAAGGGAGAGTTTTTTAGATGAAATTTCTACAGCATAACCGTTATAAAACATGGTTTTATAAAACATTAAAAATATCTGGGACATGGTTCACCCATTTATAAAATAATCATAATATAGTATAGTTATAAAATAAAATTGAAATAAAAATATTTTATAGAATTTTAAAAGATATACCATATAAAAGAGAACTTTAAAGGAAAAGAGAAGTTGGGTATTCCCATACTAAATTTTGGTAGACTAATGATGTATCACACCCCGAAATGTTTTTAATTTAATTTATATTTAATTATTTCTTAGCTTCGAGCTCTCATGTCAAGGTTCACGTTGGGTCCCAGTTTAAAAATTTTGACGTTTAATAATTTTGGTGGGTTTTAGACTGGTGCACAGGAAACGCATGGTTAGAGATAACTATGACGTCACCCCAGGTCCTTGTGCGAGTGCCCATGTGGTCAGGGTTGAGTCGTGCAACCTACATGTGGTTTATTAAGCCATGCGGTCAGTGCGTGGGTACCAAGATTTTAAAATAAGATAAAAAATGGAATAAGATTTAAAAAGAATGTTTGATAATAAAAATTATTTTATATTGTTATTTTTTTATTATTATGATTATTATTAAGAATATTAATATTATTAATGATATTATTTTCATTTTTATTTTTTTAATAAAGATAATTAAATTTTTATTAAATTTTTATTATTGTATTAATGGTATTATTATTATTATTGTTGTTATTGTTATTATAATTATTACTGTTGTTGTTGTTGTTGATATTTTTATTGTTATTAATTTTTATTTTTATTTTTATCATTATTTTAATTTTTATTATTATTATATTCGGTTTTATTATTATTATTATGATTATTATTATTAAATTCCCAATCCTAACCCCCTACCCCTGAGTAGTAGCGATATTCTTCCTCCTTGCCCCACCCTCACTATCGGCAGCACTACACCCATGCCATATGCCCTCCTTCCACGCTTTCAGCAACTGACCCTACCTCCTTCCCTCACACTAAGTCACACCTACCACCCATCCCTCACCTCACACCCCGTATGCACTCTCCCTCTAATTTGGATTCACCATCGCCGCTCCTGGTCGGCCAACCTCCCTCACTAGTGCACTCCAGCCACCCTCAGCCCCCAGCACCAGCCGCACTCTTACTGCCTCACCTCTCCCCCATCCTATATCCAACCCTCACACAGTAGCGATGTAAACAACCGTAGCCCTCCTCATTCTCCTTTGCTCCAGCCAGCGACACCCCCCCTTTTATGACTCGCATCAGCAAACCTGGTCAACGCTGCTTCGATCACCTTCCTCTTGTTCGCACCAAACACCCTTCTCCGATATATTTATTTATTTATTTATTTCCCATTTCATGTCATATTTGGTTTTTTCATTCAACTTTTATAAATCCTAATATTGTGGGTTCTGTGTCGTGCATTTTTCTCATTTGTTAGGGTGTGCATTTAGTCCACGGGATGTGGTCCTCCCTTCATTGAAGTTTCATCACGTTCTCATGTGTTTGAGGTAGGTTTATTTATGTATTTCCTTTCTGAATCTCTCTGTTGATACTTGAATTCTTTTAAAAACAATTCATTTCATAATTCATGTGTTTGTGATGATTCTTATTAACTTATAATGATGTTTTATAATCGATAGTTATTTTTCAAATTTAGTTTTGAATCAATTATTTATTATGCATATTTATTTTTTCACCAAATCATTCTTGGGTATTGTTTTAAATTTTCAAAAATTATTTGCACAACTTGAAAATTTTTAATTAATAGAAAAAAAAAATTATTCTCATACATTTCACGTTTTTATTTGGGTTTGTGTAATGTTTTTATGATGGCAGAGATAGGTGGAGGTGTTTTCTTTTTTTAGGGTTTATTCTTGTATTCTATATATTAGTGCACATGAGGTATTGAATTAAAACTAGAATGGTTTATTTTTAAAGGTTTTCCTTATATAAAACATGGTTTCAAGTGGATTTAAAGGAGCAGTGTAATGATTTTTTAATTCGGCTTTTAAAATGATATGTAATGTTCTTTTGTTTTTTAATCACTTATTAGTGGTTTAGGAGTTATATGTCCTCACTCACATATTTAATCCATTTAATACTTGTCTTTTATTAATTAAATATTATATTATGTATCTCATCTCTATTGTGTTTATCGTTAATTTATGGTAGTGTTTTCTTATTGAAATATTTGATTTAAAAAATGGATTTTTGGATGTATTGAGTGGTGTTTTATTGTAGGAACGTTTTTGTGGAACATATTTGTCCCATAGTGTTTTGTTTATAGACCATAAGTTTTTTTTCAAAATGATTTTGAATACCTCTTTAGAGGATCGACACACCATTAGATGTTGGCACATCCATTCGTGCACTAGGTGCACACATAGACGTGCCATCAGATAAAGATGCTGCTTTGAATTAGTATTTTTATTAAAACCTCTATCTTTTATAAGCGATTATTGGTTTTACAATGTTGTTGGTCTCTTTGTGTGTCTCTTTTAATTATTTTGGAAAATAAATATATGGGAATATTCCCCTTTGGCTTTTAGTGTATGTTTTGTTGAATGTGTGGTGTAAGGGGTCGTTTGGTTTGTTTTTACAAAATTGGGAATAATATTACTAGAAAATCTTATAGTAATGATTTTGAAACATGGAACTAAGAGGCTAGTCTGGCTTTTTATAAACAAAAGTGGTGTTTAGAGATTTTTTAAAATAGTTTGTGCAATTTTTTCATAAAGGAATTTCATTATGTAAAACTAAAGGCTTGGTTGACAACTACAAGTGTTTTATAAAGAGGTTTTGATAATCAATTGATGTGAAGGCCAAGTCAAAACATTGTATGTTTGAAATGTATATATATGTATGTATGTATATGGGGAACTCCTATCTAGGGTAACCATTTATGGGTGAATGCATTGGAAGAGTCCATGTTTGGGGTAGGCAAGTAAGGTGAGACGAGTCACGCGTGCGAGGGCCACTTACAAAGTATTATTAAAAACACCATGAGTTCTTGGGAATCTTTTAGATGATAGAGTGAATGTTATTGATCAACCCTGATTAGACGGGTTGGTACCACCTAGATTGGTTTTTAGGCCAGATAGGATTTTCCGCTAGATTGGTCAGTTTTAGAGTGGTCGGTTGGTTACAGACTTATGAGCTTTACCATACGCCGACAAGTGGTTCAAGACTGAATATGTCCAGGGGTTTTATATGGATACTTATGATCTCCCATGGTTACTAGATTATTTTTATTTCTTTTTCACTTTCCATTATACTATTTTATTTATGTATTACACTGTTTACCTGTTCTACTTTAGCCCAGCTCTGGTATACATTGGTTTAGTTTTTTTTATAAAATAAAAAAAGATATAGGAAATAGTATGTTGTGTGTGTTGGACTTTTAAATGGTAAAAACTAGTTTCCAATTTTAAAATGTGAAAACCCATATTTTATATTTGAATTTCAAAATTTGTGACTGGATTGTTTTGGAAAGTGATATTCTGGGATTTGGTGGTTTATCTTGGCAACCCTACTGATCATTTTTAATTCTCACACCTATTTTTCATTTCAATTGGACGTCTCCTTTTCTTGGGTTTTCCAGGAAGAGTTTCTCATTATTGGAGCAAGGTTAGTCTTTTGTTGGGTGGTTACATGGAAGGTCATGTGGGGGTATGTGTGATTTATTTTTTCTTTATGCTTTTAGTTTTTTTATTGTCTGTTTTTTTATCTGTTTATCATTTTTTCAAGGGACAAATCATTCCCAATGGATAAAATTTGATTTTTGGCACTCGTTTCCAGAACGTGGGGATCAGGAATGCCCTTTGGGCCATGCTACAGACCATATCAGGTGACCGATTCATGGTCCACCTAGGTTAGTTCATGACAAAATTGTATCAGAGTAGGACCTTGTTATATGGGGTATCCGGTAGATGCAGATTAAGACTTTCGGGACTCAAGAGGTAGGTATGGGAAGGACATCATTAACCCTTTCCCATTCTAAACCTCAAGTCTCCAGGGTTATTTTGGGAATTGAGTCATTGTCTCATTCTTGTTTATTTTAGATTGATGGATTACAATGAAGGAAATCCAATGTTACAATATGATATCACATGGATTAATGACCCATGTAGAGGGCTAGTACACGGTTTATGTTCCTCCTAGTTATTAACTCTTACCTGGAGCATAGCCCACTACCAAGTTTCCAAGTTAAGTATGACTACTAATCCATCACTCTGGTAGTTTGATGCATGTTGAGTGTCTTCTTGGTTCTGGTTGGTGTGAGAGAACTTTTGAAAATGATAAGGTGTTTTTTAGATGATAATTATTTATTTTTAATGGATTTAAATCCATGAAATGGTTTTTAAAACCGAATTATCTTGGTATAAAAATCTGGCATTTTCATGGAATTGGTAGATAAATGGTTTGTGTGCATCCTCTTATACTCTATATGAACGTTTTGAAATGTGAGGCGATGCATGGGAGGTTTCATTTTTGTGTGTAGAGATGAAATATGTTGAAGACATGTGAAATGGTTCATGTGATTACCGAGGTGTGTATGTGGAATTAAAGTCTTGACCTTGTTTTCCTAATGTGATTTAAAAAAAGTGGAAATGATTTTGAAAATATAATTTTGATTGAAAAGTGGGTTTGGTATTTGGAAAGTTGAATTTAAAGAAGGAGGTTTTGATATCTGAAATGAAAACATAAATTTTGTGTTGTGTTTGTATTTGTTTAGATTTTGATTTAGTCATTTTATCTGAGGATGTTAGTTTTAATTATACTTAGATTTGGTATCAGTTTTGGTGTTGTGTTTTATATGTTGTTTAGAAAATTCCACCCAGAATGGTCCCCAAGGTTTCAGATAAGTCATTCCTAGTTTATGTTCCTTATCCGACATTGCTTATCCTTTATGTTTATCAGGGTTCGTTAGAGGCAATATAATGGCTTGAAGAGGTCAACCACGTCTTCAGGGTAATGGGAACTCTCAAAGTTGTTCGAGTGTGTACCGTTTTGGTTTTGTTCAAAGGTCCATCTCTGGACGAATAGGAGATTTTTACCCCACCGTCAATGCATTTTGGGATGATAAGGGATGTCTTTAAATCCATATTCGTCTGATGGTTCATACCTGGTGAGCTGAGGATGAAGAAAAGTGAAGAACTCACGTGTATTCCACAAGGCCAAAAGGTGGTGAAAGCATATGCTAGCCATTTTACGGAACTTGATTCTTTTTCTCCAGACGTTGAATAACATGAGTTGATGAATACTTCTCTCTTAATTGGGTTTCTTCATCCAGATATCAAATATAGGTTCCTCACTTATTAAAACCATCATTTCAAGAAGCTGGTGGATGAGGCGTTCCTAGATGATTTTTTTCCTCAGAGCAAAGATAGTTGGAAATCTAACATACCTAGTTTCCCATGATGTTTCTCCATCTGGTGAGTAGGGTGTGACAGAGGGACATGTTTTTAAAGAGTCCTATGTAGTGGTTATGGCTTCAATTTTATTGAACCACTCAATGGTGTGCCATCTGTGAGGATGTTTAGGGCACACAAATCCATCATGTCACACCCCTCTGAAGATGTGTTGTCATTGCAGGTGTCTAGGTAATCTAGAAAAGTTCTAATGGAAGAGTAACCTTAATAATATTCTCTGACCAGAGGATATCAGTGCCTGACTATGAGGCAAGATATTTTTCAACCATCAGAGCCCCAGCCACAGGTCTTAGGGTTAATCTCACGTGCAGTCGGGATTTTCTCGGGGTGTGATGACTCGGTTCAAGTTTTGTTTTATGTGTTGGCGGTGGAACATCTAACGTCCTTCCATTCTTTTCTTTATATTAATGTTTTGGAATTTTTGTAAGATCATTGTTTTGTTTTAATGTTATGATGGACTTTCTCTATTATAATCCAAGGAGTCTTGTTTTCATGTATGTGGTTTTCTAAATCTTGCATTTTTATTAAAATTGTGTTTGGCCCTTTTATGGGTTAATCTCAGTTTAGCTGTGTTCATTTGGATATGTAATAACCTATAGAAGAATCTATTTGTATGGTTATTCTCATGTTCACTCCTAGGTAAAATTTCTACTCAAGGGGTTTTCTCTTGTGTTGGGGGTTTTGGTCTCGGTCGAGAGTTCCACGTTTCAGTAGAGTTGTTTTTCGCTTGGGCTATAGAAGATAGTATGGATCTATTGGGAGTTCCTGCATCGCCCCCCACCCCACCCCCTACTCGAGGAGGTATGTTTGGGTGTAAAATTTCCACACATGTTGACTACTTGGGGTGGAGATAACCCTCTCGTGTTCTCTTGTTCTCTTATGTTGTGGTTTCTTTCGATTTCAATCAGGTATGTATTATTGTTTTATTTATTGTTCAACTGGGTGACTTTCTACGAGTAGAATGTGTTTGTGGTGGGAAGAATTGTCACACCCAAACATTCATAATTTAAATTTTATTTTATTATTTCTTAGCTCTGGGCTCCCGTGTAAAGGTTTGGGTCGGGTCCCAGTTTATAATTTTTGATGTTTAATAATTTTGGTGGGTTTCAGACCAGCGAACAGGAACACATGGTTAGCGGTTACCGTATGGTTTCCCAAGGTGCTTGTGTTAGTGCCCAAGTGGTCTGGGTTGAGGCATGCAACATGTGCATTATTTATTAAGTCGTTCGATGTGTGCGCAGTTTCCAAATTTTTAGAATACGATAAATAAATGGAATAAATTTTAAAAATAATGTTTGATATTAAGAATAATATTGTGTTGTTATTTTTACAATTATTATGATTATTATTAAGAATATTGATATTATTAATGATATTATTATTATTATTAAGAAATATAATTAAAATTTTATTATTGTATTAATTGTTTTATTAATATTATTTTTATTTTTATTATTTTTATTATTAATATTTTATAGTTGTTGTTTTTTTTCTATTATTATTACTATTATTATTATTTTAATTATTAGTATATTTTTTATTATTATTATTATTATTATTATTATTATTATTATTTTATAATGGAAGAATAGAAACCTTATCCTAACCCCCCTACCCCTACACAGTGGCAACATTCCCCCTCCAAGCCTCTCCCTCATTGTTTGCAGCACTGCACCCAAGCCCTCAGCCCTCCTTCTGTGCTTATTAAAGTCGACCCAGCCTATAGACCTTACACCCAGTCACACCAGAAGCCCATCCTTGCCTCTCAACCCACTCTGCACTCTCCCTCTGCTCTGGCCTCACCCTCGCCGCTCTCGGCTTGCTGACCCCCAACCAACCTCCCTCGTCAACATGCTGCAGCTTCCCTCGACCCCCCTGTGCCATTCGCGTTCATACTTCCTCACCTATCATCCATTTTCCATCCATCCCTCGCAAAACAACAACACAATCGAACTTTTCCCTCCTTGATCCCCCTTACTCCGGCCAGCGATGAACCCGGACCCACTACTCTCTCTTGTGAATCGCACCAGAGCCATGTTTGACCACCTTCCCCTTGTGCATACCAATCCCACTCCACTAGTATATTTATTTATTTATTTATTTTTCCCCTTTCAAGTCATATGTTGTGTTTTTATTCAATTTGGATAAATCATAAAATGGAGGGTTGTGTGTCATGTGTTTTTCACATTGGTTAGTGTGTGTAGATAGTCTGTGGGATGTGGTCCTACCTTTCATGAAGTTTCATCGCATTCGAACATGTTTGAGGTAGTTTTATTCACGTATTTCCTTTCTGAAGCAATCCATTGATAAATAATTTTTTTAAAAAAACAATTTCATATTTCACGTGATTATGATGCCTCTTCTTAACTTATAATTATTTTTTAGAATCAATATATTTTTTTTAAATTTATTTTTGATGAAATTATTTTTTATGTCAATTTATTTATTCACCCAATGATGCTTGGTTATTTTTATAAATTTCTAAACATGATTATCAATCCTTGGGTATTTTTAATTACTTTAAAAATTTATGATTTGAATACTTACCGCGTATTTATTTATCTTTCTATAAAGTTTTTATGGTGGCAGAGATTAGTGGGTGTGTTATCTTTTTTTTAGGGTTTATGTTTGTATGTTATATATTGGTTTACATGAGGTTTTTGATTAAAATTAAAATGGTTTATTTTAAAAAAAATTCCTTGTATCAAACATGGATTCAATCAGATTTAGAGTCGTGGATCAGTGGTTGTTTAATTGGGATTTTAAATGTTTGGAAAAGGTTATTTTTGATTATTTAACACTTATTATTGGTTTGGGTATTTCCATTCCCTCGCTTCCATTTTTAATCCATTTAATGCTTCAGTTTTCATAATTAAATCATAGATTATTTTTCTCACCTATATTATTTTTATAGTTAATTTATGGTAGTGTTTTCTTATTTAAATACATTTTTTAAAAATGGATTTTTTGACGTCTTTAGTGATGTTTTCTTATAGAAAAAAAATTGGATATTTTTTGTCCTACATTGGTTGGTTTTGTGGAACATAGTGAATTTTTTGGAAATGATTTTGCACTTCTCATTAGAGGATCAATGCACATTTAGATGTTTTCATATCCATACATGCACTAAGTGGACATATAGGCGTGACTTCAAATGAATATAGGGCTCTGAATTAGTATTTTCCCCAAAATATCAGTTTTTTCGAAGTGGTTCTCATTTTCCAAATTTTTTTGGTCTCTTCATGTGAATATTTAAATTAGATTGAAAAATAAATCCATGGGGATATGCACGTTTGCATTATAGTGTATTTTTTGTTGAGTGTGTGGTGTAAGGGGTCGTTTGGATTGTTTTTACAAAATTGTGCATATTATTACTGAAGATGTTTATGGTAATTCTTTGAAAACATAAAACCAAGTGGTTTTTTTGGATTATTATATAAAAAAGTTGTATTTAGAGTTGTTTTAAAATAGTTTGTGCTATATTTTTGTAAATTCATTTCATTATGTAAAAATAAAGGCCTAGTTGACAACATCAACTATTTTGTAAAGGGGTTTGGATAATCAAATGACGTAATGTCTGGTCAGAACTTTGTATGTTTGAAAAGTGTGTGTGTGTGTGTGTGTGTCTATATATATATATATATATATATATATATAAGTATTTGGGGCACTTCTCGCTAGGGTAACCCTTTATGGGTGAATACATTATAAGCGCCCGTGTTTGTGTTTGGGGTAGGCATGTGCAGGGAGATGAGTCACACGTGCGGGGGCCTTTTACTTACACAATATTATTATAAACACCATTGGTTCCTAGGTGTCATTTAGATGATCAGGTGATGGTTTCTGATCAAACCTGATTAGATGGGATAGTACTCCCTAGATTGGTGTGATGACCCAGACTCTCTTGGTCCTTCCCTTTGCCAAAATCCGGGTCCTAAAAGAGTGGAGTCTCGGTGAGACCGATCGGTGATACTGATCGGTGACACCGATCGGTGAGACCAATCGGCGTCACCTGGCCATGTCAAGTTGTTTCCAGTAGCGCTCCTTTGCGCAAATAGGGTTTTAAACCCTATTCTGACTCGTTTAAGCGTGTTTTAAAGACCTGTAACCTGCATAAGAGTTATAAATTAAATAATTAATCAATTCATGAGTCGGCTTAAACCACCCGACCCCCCCTTTTATGACGAGTGGATCTGCGTGGTCAACCCACGACCCTCGCGCCTTACGCAGTTTCGCGTTTTCACCTCAACCATCCTCGGCTCTTATAAACTAAGGGTTAGCCGTGGTTTCTCTTTTCTCGATCGTGGCTTTTCACAAACAGATTCTGGTGCATTGGGCGCATCGTTATCCGTAAAGTTCCGCGCGCCCGGCCTAAACGTCGATCATCTATCAACAAGTAGGGAATTTCTCCTTCGCCTCTCTCTTTTGTGTATCATGTAGGGTGGGTGTGCTTCTGTTTCTGTAGAACTGGTTGGACCGAACTTAATGAAGATAATGAATGAATTCTATAAATAAAGAGAGGGGGGATGTGATTTTTGATGCTATCTTATATTTTGATGATGTTTCTTCTATGACCATCTTGTTGAGTTGTGCTGGCTTATGCCTCCTAAAAATGGAGGCCGTTGGTGGTCATTGTTTGTGCACTAATGAACCCTGCTGATGTTTTAAATGGCTTGTTTGTGGTTGTAAACTCCTTCTATGAAAAGTGAATTGGTTAATCACGTATATCCGGATGAATAAATTGAAATCACCAGGATCAACCCTTCTATGATAACTCATGGTTAGAACACACAGAATTTGAATCATGGAGTGTGTTAAGTTGTTTAAATCTGGAAAATCCCTGACTTTTGTTGGTGGTGGTAGTTGGTTGTTTTCCCTTTCGGGCCGATTTCTGTAGATGTGAGAGGGGATGGGATCCCCTGTTCTTTTATACCCTTGGTGGTTGTGAGTTTTAAGACCGGGTGGATACTTGTTTATATCATGAATTGGGGTGGAATCCTCTGTTGTTGAGAACCGGGTGTGAGCGTTTTGGTTGATGTTTGACTGTTTTCTTCCCTGGACTAATGCCTATGCCTACTAGCTACCCAGTAGTGCTTAAACATAAACATTATTACTGAACGTGAAATAAGAAAGGGGACAAATGGGTTGTTAGCGTGAGTCGTGACTCGGACTTGAGTGATGTTGTGATCTGTAGGCTGTCTGAAGAAAAACCTAGCTTGGGTGAGTGCTTGTTACCTATATATATATACTTGTAGCTTTGTGTTTCTTATTCGCGCCCCACCCGAGTTGAGAACTTAGTGCCGAACACCCCCATTTCATTAGGGAGGGTGTTTTTTCCAACACTATTCATTGTGGCTGGTTATTATCTCCTTTTCTGCTCCCTTTCCCGGATAGCCCAAGTATCTTCGGGCAGGCTGTGATGGCCTGAGGTCCATTATTATCCCAAGAACCTTCGGGCGGGATAGTGTGGTGGTTTTCCAGGTGTGTGTGGCAGGTGGTTTCCCAAGTGTCTTCGGGATGAGGCCCAGGTGTCTTCAGGCGTGGCAGTGGATCCTTTAGCCCAGGTGTTTTCGGGCATGGGGGTGGTTGTTCTGGCCTAGGTGTTTGTAGGCATGGTTACATGTGACAGTTGTGGCCCAGGTGTGTGCGGGTGGGATTCAGCAGTGGGACTACGTGCGGTTGAGGCCCAGGTGTGTGCAGGCGGGATTTCGGCAGTGGGACTGCGTGTGGTTGTGGCCCAGGTGTGTGCGGGTGGGTGTGGCAGTGGGACTGCGGTGAGAATGGCGGGATTGGTCCGATGCGTAGGATGTCTCAATAACCTGTGGGAAAGTGGTGTGGGGTACCCAAACATCGATGTTCTCTTATTATACATATAGTACTTGACTTGCGTTATTTTGGGATTGTTCCTTGGTGAGGCTTGGGGTGGATAGTTTACCTTGATAGGTGTTTGGTTTACTCTTTTTCTCACGGGACTTTAGTACGTTCCCCCACTTGTGCACGAGAGTCTTTGGTTTTCCCTACTGAGTGTACTTGTATGCTCACCCTATGTGTATAAAACTGCTTTCAGGTTTCCAGGAGGACTTCGGGGATCACGCAGGACCTTACTAGCTCGGACCTTTGGAGTAGTTGCAGTTGTTTTTTTTCTTTTCCTCGTTGGTACATACCTTGTAGTCACCTTTTTCACTTTGTGGATTTTACTTTTGAAACATGCATGTGGTAATGGTTTACTTTTGGCTTTACTTTTCTTTCTACCTTGGTGTTGTTGGGTTTTTCTTCTCCTTATCTCTCGATCCTATAAAGTAAAAAGGGTAATTCCTTCCATTTGTGAGAAATTTCTATACCCTTGGTGCTAGTGGCCACTCTGGGACCTATTGAAGGCGGGTTTCAGGGGTCATTATCTCTCCTTCAACTTAAAGAAGGAAGGGTCTGGCAATCTACTGACCCTTCCCTCCTTATGGTGAAGGCGGGTCGTGACAGAATGGTATCAGAGGAGATGGTTGAGAGATAGGATGGAGTCTGGGGTTAGGCATAGTGAGGATTGCATGGGATGGTAAGGAAATAGTGTTGGGTGACCTTGGTGTGTGAATTAGGCCAGGGAAGACCGGCTAGGACACGGGATTTTAGGGCCCCCCGTGATCTGATGCAAGGACTCTGGACCTACCGAACAACCGAGTGTGGCCACACTGATTGCAGGGTAGAGACCCTAGGAAAGTTACATGCATCATAATGACTTGTGTTCTTGTGTTTATGGGATGTCTTGGGGATTAAGAATAAACTAAATTTTAAGAAGTTTTAAGAATGATATTCTGCACTACTTGGGCTTAGGAATTCCTTGTTTACCTTGCAGCTATGGCACCTGAAGGTGACCACGTGTGGTACAGGAGATCGAGGCCCTGGAGACTACCTTGGCCGATCGGAAGAGAGCGGATCGAGAGGAAGAGGATGACCAGTGGCAGAAGACTCTTCGAGACTTCCAGCGATAGGCCCTCGAGAAGTATTAGGGCAGCACCTCTGATATGAAGACAGAAGGCCGGCTAGAGGAGCTAGTTATAGCCTTCGGCCTGATTCGGGCCCCGACCGAGTACTGGGTTCCTCTGGCCGTCAGCCAGATGTGGGGAGCAGCACGTCAGTGGTGGATGCTTTACCTGGGGGAGAGGAGAGAGTCTGAGGTGGCTTGGGTGGATTTCGAGAGGGAGTTCCGGGCGGAATTCCTCTCCTCGACGATGAAGGCAGAAAAGAGGCAGGAACTACTCTCCCTCCAGCAGGGGAGTATGTCCGTGAGGGAGCTAGGGATCATGTTCAAGGACCTCCTACGTTTTTCTCCAGACCTCTTTCTAGATGAGGAGTCTTGGGCAAGACATTTAGAGGAGGCACTCCGACCCTCCCTCCAGTATGATGTTACCCCCTTTACCCTGTCTATTTACTTGGAGGTCCAGAAGAAGGCTGAAGTGGTGGAGAGGATGCATGCTCTAGGGGGAGTTTCGCGAGAGGGGATCTAGCTGGGACCATCGAAGGGGAAGGCCGTCAGCACCAGGCCTCCAGTGTCAGGACCCTCCAGGTTCCGACCAGCAGGGAGCAGACCGCAGCAGTTTCAGTTTCGATCCCCCAGCCCTCGCCCTTTCCCTTCGGGCCCGGGACTGCGGTTGTTCGTCTATGGGAGCCCTATACATCTCCGGAGTCAGTGCCCCGACCGGATGCAGTACAGCAGTGGCAGTCATCCCCAGCACCCACCCCAGCAGTAGCTTCCAGCCAGACCTTTCCAGCAGCAGCAGCAGGGACAGCGAGCTCCCGCTCCTCCGAGGGAAGACGTAGGAGGAGGAGGCCGACCTCAGGGCGCTCCACGGGGACCTCGACCAGGGCGTGGTTGGGGAGGTGGTCGGAAGCTGAGGGGAAGGGGAGATGGGAGTGGACAGTTGCACGCTGCAGAGGTAGCAGTTCCAGCAGGGCCAGAGGTTGTTCGAGGTACGATCAGTCTGCTTAGCACTCTTGCTTATGCTTTGTTCGATACCGGAGCTTCGCACTCCTTTGTTACACCCAGTCTAGCCCGTGCCTTGGGTCTAGATGCCGAGAGACTTCCAGTGCCCCTGGTGTTGAGCACACTAGTCGGAGGTCAAACCGACTTGTTGTTCGTTTTTCGGGGATGTAGACTGATGTTAGGGCCACATCAGTCGGTTAGGGATCTTCTGCTGCTACAGATTCAGCCATACAATGTCATCCTAGGCATCGACTGGTTATTTTTTGTGTGCGCCATCATCGACTGTTTTCGAAGAAGGGTGGTGTTCTCAGACTTTGATAGCCGGCGTGTTACCTTCACCGGCGAGCGGAGCAGTCCGAAATGAAACAGGAGAGAGGAACCTATGCTCTCCTTGTTGACCAAGCTGATAGTGGAATCAGTAGATGCTGAAATGATGGAAGTGCCAGAGATCGTCCATGAGTTTATGGACATCTTTTGTGAGGAGGTGATGACTCTACCCCCTCGACGTGATATCGAGTTTGGGATAGACCTGCAGCCCGGCGCTCGTCCAGTCTCGATGGCTCCTTACCGGATGGCACCTTCGGAGTTACGGGAGTTGCGGATACAGATTGACGATCTGATGAAGAGGGGTTATGTTCATCCAATTGCATCACCGTGGGGTGCTCCGGTCTTGTTTGAAAAGAAGGCAGATGGTGGTCTTAGGTTGTGCATAGACTACAGGAGGTTGAATCAGGTGACGATCAAGAATTTCTACCCTCTTCCAAGGATAGATGATCTTTTCGACCAGTTGAAAGGGGCAGGATGGTTCTCGAAGATCGACTTGCGGTCTGGGTACCACCAGCTGAGGGTGAAAGAGAGTGACATCCCGAAGACAGCGTTCAGGTGCAGGTATGGACACTTTGAGTTCGTAGTCATTCCCTTCAGTGTTACGAACGCCCCGGCTGTGTTCATGGGGCTTATGAACTCCATCTTCCGGGAGTACCTGGATCGGTTCGTATTTGTGTTCATCGACGACATCCTGGTCTACTCAAGATCATAGTAGGACCATGCAGAGCACCTGGGGACAGTTTTGGAGGTCCTCCGACAGCACCAACTCTATGGGAAGTTGTCAAAATGCAAGTTCTGGACACGGGAAGTGCACTTCCTCGGGCACGTGGTGTCCGAGCGGGGGGTAGCGGTGGACCCATCAAAAGTTGAGGCGGTTGTTTCTTGGGAAGCACCCAAGAATGTGGAGGAAGTCCGAAGTTTCCTTGGGCTGGCGGGTTACTACCGGAGATTCATACCCAACTTCTCCCGAGTAGCAGCACCTTTGACGGCTCTGACCAAGAAGGACCAGGCTTTCATATGGAGTGAGCAGTGCCAGTCAGCCTTCAGCTATCTGAAGTAGAAGTTGGTTAGTGCCCCAGTGCTGAGATTACTAGAAGAAGGGGTAGCTTATGAGGTGTTTTGTGATGCTTCAGGACAGGGCCTGGGATTCGTGTTGATGCAACGACAAGGGGTTATCTCTTATGGGTCCAGGAAGCTGCGTTACCCTGAGCGTAATTACGCCACCCACGACCTGGAGCTTGCAGCGATCATTTTTGTGCTAAAGTTATGGCGGCACTACCTCATCGGGGAACGCTTTGTGGTCTTCACGGATCACAAAAGCTTGAGGTATATCTTCTCCCAGCGGGACTTATACTTGCGACAGCGGAGATGGGTGGAGTTCCTCCAGGATTACGACTTTGAGATCTCTTATACTGGGGGAATGGGAAATGTGGTGGTCGATGCCTTGAGAAGGAGGACGCATAAGGATGCGGTCTGAGAGTCGGCGGACGCCTGGAAGGCAATGGAAGAGTTGGCTGCCTTACACCTGGATGCGAAGATGGATAGTGGTAGAGGCTGCCTATATGAGATGACAGTGCAGTCATCCCTATTTCAGCAAGTGGAGGAGTCTCAGTGGGGATACCTAGAGTGTGAAGTGATGTGTGACCAAGTTGACCAAGGTAATGCTCCGGAGGGATGGACAGAGGATGGTCAGAACTGGATGCTTTTCCAGAAAAGGTTGTTTGTCCCGGAGGCGATGCGCGACAAGGTTCTCAGTGAGTTTCACAACTCACCCCTGGCAGTACACCCAGGAGTTTCCAGGATGTACCAGGGTTTGAAGAGGCAGTTTTGGTGGCCCGGAGTTAAGCGGGCAGTGGTAGAGTTTGTGGACAAGTGCTTAGTGTGTCAGAAAGTGAAGGCTGAACACCGAGTTCCAGGCGGCCTACTACAGCCCCTAGATATCCCAGAGTGGAAGTGGGATGACATCTCGATGGATTTCATCATGGGACTACCCAAGTCCCAAGGAGGGTACGACACCATCTGGGTGGTAGTGGACAGGATAACGAAATCGGCTCACTTTCTGGCGATCAGGGAGTCGAGTACTATGGACGCTTTGGCACGAAAGTACGTGGATGAGGTGGTGAGGTTGCATGGAGTTCCAAGGTCTATAGTCTCAGATAGGGATACACGGTTTACCTCGCGAGTCTGGAGAGGATTGCAGCATGCGTTTGGCACCCAGTTACGCCTTAGCACTGCTTTCCATCCCCAGACAGATGGACAAACAGAGCGCACCATCCAGACCTTGGAGGATATGCTGCGAGCATGTGTTCTGGACTCAAGAGGATCATGGGTGTAATACTTGCCTCTGGTAGAGTTTTCCTACAATAATAGCTACCACTCTACCATTTTCATGGCCCCGTTTGAAGCTTTGTACTGGAGGCCATGCCGTTCTCCTACGTGTTGGACCAAAGTAGGAGAGGCATGCATCCTTGGTCCGGAGGTGGTGCAGAACACGACAGAGAAGGTTCGGCTCATACGGGAAAGGATGAAGGCATCCCAGGACCGACAGAAGTCGTATGCTGATACCAGGAGGAGGCCCTTGGAGTTTGAGGTTGGGGAACACGTGTTCTTAAAGGTCTCCCCTCGGCGTGGGCAGTAGAGGTTCGACAAAGGGAGTAAGCTTTCTCCCAGATTCATCAAACCCTTCCAAGTGTTGTGACGGGTCGGCGAAGTGGCTTACCAGCTAGAGTTTCCACCGCCGCTAATAAGGATACATGATGTCTTTCATGTGTCCCAGCTCCATCAGTATCTGCATGACGATTCACACATCCTTGATTGGGGTGAGATGGACATCGAGGACGACGTGACCTTTTTGGAGAGACCAGTAGTGATCGAGGATCGTAAAGAAAAGGTGCTTCGCGGGTGAACCATCCCCTTGGTTCGTGTGTTGTGGAGACATGGTGGGCTTGAGGAGAGTACGTAGGAGAGGGAATCACAGATGCGTACCCTGTACCCAGAGTTGTTTTGAGTTTTGTTCCTTGTTGTACCTGTTGTGATAGAACGCTTTGTCTTTTGGCTATGAAATGTACTGGTTTTCTTCCTCTGTTTGTGTGTGAAAAGCCCTAGCTATGGGGAAGGTGAGAACCCGACCCCTAATCAAGACGCATTAAGGTGGATGCGATTAAACACGTGCGGGTGATTCAGTGCCGCCCAAAGTGGATAATATCTTGACATGGGGGAGGAGGCTCCTCAACCCACATGCCCGGGCAGTTGGGCACGGTATGTTTCATGGTTCATGACAGGAAGGTGTTCTTAGTTAACGATGAGGTTCACTCTTGAGAGGTATCTTTCGGGGTGGTTGTTCGGACCCGCCTTTTCCTTCTGGGTTGTTTAAATTCTCGGGGATGAGAATAGTTTGAGAGGTATCTGATGTGATGACCCAGACTCTCTTGGTCCTTCCCTTTGCCAAAATCCGGGTCCTAAAGGTGTGGCGTCTCGGTGAGACCGATCGGTGAGACCGGTCGGTGAGACCGATCGGTGAGACCGCTCGGTGAGACCATTCGGTGACACCGATCGGTGAGACCGATCGACGCGACCAATCGGTGAGACCGATCGGCGAGACCGGTCGGTGAGACCGATTGGTGAGACCGATCGGTGAGACCGATCGGCGCAACCGATCGGTGAGACCGATCGGCATCACCCGGCCTTGTCAAGTTGTTTCCAGTAGTGCTCCTTTGCGCAAATTGGGTTTTAAACCCTATTCTGACTCGTTTAAGCGTGTTTTAAAGACCCGTAACCTGCATAAGAGTTTTAAATTAAATACTTAATCAATTCATGATTCGGCTTAAACCACCCGACCCCCTTTTTATGATGAGTGGAGCCGCGTGGTCAACCCACGACCCTTGCGCCTTACGCGGTTTCGCATTTTCACCTCAACCGTCCTCGGCTCTTATAAACTAAGGGTTAGCTGTGGTTTCTCTTTTCTCGATCGTGGCTTTTCACAAACAGCTTCTAGTGCATCGGGCACATCATTATCTGTAAAGTTCCGCGCCCCCGGCCTAAACATCGATCATCTATCAACAAGTAGGGAATTTATCCTTTGTCTCTCTCTTTTGTGTATCATGCGGTTTGGGTGTGCTTCTGTTTCTGTAGAACTGGTTGGACTGAACTTAATGAAGATAATGAATGAATTCTATAAAGAAAGAGAGGGGGGCTGTGATTGTTGATGTTGTCTTATATTTTGATTTTGTTTCTTCTATGACCATCTTGTTGAGTTGTGCTGGCTTTTGCCTCCTGAAAATCGAGGCCGTTGGTGGTCGTTGTTTGTGCACTAATGAACCCTGATGATGTTTTAAATGGCTTTTTTGTGATTGTAAACTCCTACTGTGAAAAGTGAATTGGTTAATCATGTATATCCAGTTGAATAAATTGAAAGCACCCGGATCAAACCTTCTGTGATAACTCCCGGTTAGAACACACGGAATTTGAATCATGGAGTGTGTTAAGTCGTTTAAATATGGAAAATCCCTGACTTGTGTTGGTGGTGGTAGTTGGTTGTTTTTCCTTTCGGGCCGATTGCTGGAGATGTGAGAGGGGATGGGATCCCCTGTTCTTTTATACCCTTGGTGGTTGTGAGTTTTAAGACCGGGTGGATACTTGTTTATATCACGAACTGGGGTGGAATCCTCTGTTGTTGAGAACCGGGTGTGAGCGTTTTGGTTGATGTTTGACTGTTTACTTCCCTGGACTTATGCCTATGCCTACTAGTTGCACAGTAGTGCTTAAACATAAACATTATTACTGAACGTGAAATAAGAAAGGGGAAAAATGGGTTGTTAGCATGAGTCGTGACTCGGACTTGATTGATGTTGTGATCTGTAGGCTGTCTGAAGAAAAACCTAGCTTGGGTGAGTGATTCTTACCTATATATATATACTTGTCGCTTTGTGTTTCTTATTTGCGCCCCACCCAAGTTGAGAACTTAGTTCCGAACAACCCCATTTCATGGGGGAGGGTGTTTTTCCCAACACTATTCATAGTGGCTGGTTATTAGCTCCTTTTCTGCTCCCTTTCCCGGATATCCCAAGTATCTTCGGGCAGGCTGTGATGGCCTGAGGTCCATTATTATCCCAAGAACCTTCGGGCGGGGTAGTGTGGTGGTTGGCCAGGTGTGTGTGGCAGGTGGTCTCCCAAGTGTCTTCGGGATGAGGCCCAGGTGTCTTCGGGCGTGGCAGTGGATCCTTTAGCCCATGTGTTTTCAGGCATGGTGGTGGTTGTTCTGGCCTAGGTGTTTGCAGGCATGGTTACATGTGACAGTTGTGGGCCAGGTGTGTGCGGGCGGGATTCAGTAGTGGGACTGCATGTGGTTGGGGCCCAGGTGTGTGCGGGTGGGATTTCGGCAGTGGGACTGCATGTGGTTGTGGCCCAGGTGTGTGCGGGCGGGTGTGGCAGTGGGACTGTGGTGAGAATGGCGGGATTGGTCTGATGCGTAGGATGTCTCAATAACTAGTGGGAAAGTGGCGTGGGTTACCCAAACATCGATGTGCTCTTATTATACATATATTACTTGACTTGCGTTATTTTGGGAGTGTGCCTTGGTGAGGCCTGGGGTGGATAGTTTACCTTGATAGGTGTTTGGTTTACTCCTTTTCTCACGGGACTTTAGTACGTTCCCCCACTTGTGCACGAGAGTCTTTGGTTTTCCCTACTGAGTGTAATTTTATGCTCACCCTACGTGTATAAAACTACTTTCAGGTTTCCATGAGGTCTTCGGAGATCACGCAGGACCTTACTAGCTCAGACCTTTGGAGCAGTTGCAGTTTTTGTTTTTCTTTTCCTCGTTGGTACTTACCTTGTAGTCACCTTTTGCACTTTGTGGCTTTTACTTTTGAAACATTCATGTGGGAATGGTTTACTTTTGGCTTTAATTTTCTTTCTACCTTGGTGTTGTTGTGTTTTTATTCTCCTTATCTCTCGATCCTATAAAGTAAAAAGGGTAATGCCTTCCATTTGTGAGAAATTTCTATACCCTTGGTGCTAGTCGCCACTCCTGGACCTATTGAAGGCGGGTTTCAGGGGTCATTATCTCTCCTTCAACTTAAAGAAGGAAGGGTCTGGCAATCTGCTGACCCGTCCCTCCTTCTAGTGAAGGCGGGTCGTGACAATTGGTTTTTAAGCCAGGCAGGCATTGCCACTGGATTGGTCAGTTTTAGGGAGTCTAGTTAGTTATTTACTAAGGAGCTTCACGATATGTCGGCAGGTGGTTCCAAACTGAGTACGTCCAGGGGTCTTCTAGGGATGTTTGGGATCCCTCATGGTTACTATATTATTTTAATTTCTTGTTTACTTTTCTTAATACTATTTTATTTCTAGTATACAATGTTTATCTGTTATACCTTAGCCCAGATTTGTTATACATTGTTTTGGGTTTTGTTTATAAAATGAAAACTGATTTTGGAAAGGGCATGTTGCGTTTGATGGACTTTCCAATGGGTAAAACATGTTTCTTATATTAAAATATGAAAACCCTACTGTTATATATGTATTTCAAACTTGTGTCACTAGATTGTTTTGGGAAGTGAGATTCTTGGATTCTGTGGTTTATCTTAGAAACCCTACTAATCATTTTCAATGCTTATGTATATTTTATCATTTTAGTTGAGTGTCTCCTTTTAATAGGTTTTCTTGACTGAGTAGCTCATTTTTTGGAGTAAGGTCAGTCTACGGTTGGGTAGTGACCTAGATTTTCACGTGTATGTATGTATTGTTTCCTTTTTCTTTCTTCTGCTAGTTTCATTATCGTCAGTTTTTGTTTAACATTTTATATTTTTTTTCATGGGAAAAATAATTTCCAATGGTAAAATTTTGATTCTTGACACTGGTTTCTAGCCCATGCGGATTGCGAACTTTCCCAGGACATGTCGTGGACTGGCTCAGGTGATCTGTTCAGGGTCAACCCAGGTTGGTTCGTGACACAACCTCACGTTAAAATTCATAAAATGATTTGATTGAGGGAAATAGAATATATCATCATTTTCAAATAATATGGATAGTATTAGTGATATGTAAATACATATCCCTTTATAAGAATATAAAAATTAAAAAGGAATAGCATAAAAGGAGTACTTGAAAAAGAAAATGGTGGTAGATTCCTATACCTTGAAGAGTAACTTCAAATATTTATGATCGAGACGTTAAGGGCTTTAGAACACCTTGGTATGAATCCTTGGGAGGTAGTAAAATCATACGTTTGAGGGGAACGGTCTTTTAAGGAATATAAATGAAGGAATGGATGGTTATATATAGTAAAAGAGTGGGAGTTTTTTTTATTAATTTCAAAGGACACCTCATTAGTGGTATTTACAAAACCATGGGCTTTCCCATGGTATTTTCCCATGGAAATGGCCACTTGGAACACAAAATACCATATTTCAATCCATAAGAGTTGAATAAAATGTTATTTTACTCATTAAATCATTATGAAACACTTATGATGTCATTAAACATACCGAAAACTCAAAACTGTATTTTTACTATTCATCGAAAATTCCACTATTTCTGAAAAAATCCCAAAACCACAACCTAAATATTTTTTGGTGTGTAAAATTCAAAAATGAAATCCAATTTATTAAAATAAACCCCATTTTAAATTAAATTAAATTAATATATCCTAAATACTTAATAGTTTTTAAAACATTTATTTACTTATAATGTTATATAATTATATTACATAACCATTTAAGATGACTAAAATATATTTATAATTCCATAGGCTAGGTTACTATTCCACTGTTCAATTTAGAATTCAAAAGGATAATATTACTATTCCAAATGGTCATGTTACTATTCACGAAAAAAATGACTCAATCGTATTAGACTCAAAATATCTTATTGATCTTAACCTTGTATGTCAATTTTTAAAAAATAATTTTACAAAATTCATTATTTAATAATTCATTAAAATATTTATTTTTTATTTTACATCAACAAAAACACTATTCATAAAATACTATTCAACAAGAAAACACTCTTCATCCAATACTATTCATCCAAAAATATTATTCATTGAAAAATTGAGAATTCTTAGAAAACTACTAAAATATTTTCCAAGATTATATTTGAAATTTGGAATTCAAAAATGATGTTTATTTAACCATATTAATTCTATATTTATGATAAATTTATCTTTTAAATATATAAATACCATGTAATTAAAACTAATAGCGGATATAAAATGAATTTTGAAATTGCATAGTGTGATTTCACACAATTAAAAAATTAAAATTATTTGTTCATTTAAATTTAAAATGGTTGTTTTAATTATAATATTTAATTAAAATAATAATTATTTAAAATAACTTAATTTTTTATAACAATTATATCATTTTTAAAAGTACAATTTGGGTTCGAAAAGACAAAATTTCAAATTAGTCTCAATTAAACATATATTTTATAAGAAAAATAATTCTTAAATGTGTATATCCCATTATTGTTTATAATTGTAATAATCCAAATTTATGCATGATGTATAGTGTTATTATTAAATATTAATTAATTCTATGTTCATCTATTGTAAAACATAATAAAAAGTTAATAGGAGAAAAAGATATCCATAAATAAAAAAAGTACAATTTTCTTGGTCATTACATTCTTTCCCCCTGAAGAAATTGCATCCTCACAATTTTCTCTATCTTAAAACATTATTCATAAACACAATATTCATTATCAAAAATTACATTTTCTATAAATCCTTTATAATGATTCATAAAAAGTTTGTGATTACCCAAACATATCTAATGAAAGTGTCAAACCAGGATTGCAGCAAGGCCCATTTTCAGTCACCAGTTCTGGTTGAAGTCTCATTCAAAGTGGTGTTTTTGGTTATTACCCTTAGGTACATTTGTTCCATATCCACATCTAGTATTTTGTATCCAAGGACTTATTTTTTTTTTGAAAACCACTTATTTAAAACATCACCAAAATACCATGAATTTTTCCTATATTTAAACATCTCTACATGGATATTTCTCATTTTTCATATCCTAATTTCCAAAAATAACTAAACTATCCATTGATACTAACTATGGCATCCCACCTTTTTATTACATAACTTTTCATTATATTTTACAAAGAGAGGATATTTTAATGTCTAGTCTATTGGAAATAAGTTGCATAATACATGAAAATATAAAACCATTATTCTATTCCACATGATAGGTTTATTCAAGTATCGCCCGAAGTACACATATTTCACCTCATAACCTAAGGACATACATCAATGGGAAGGGTAACCATAAGATCCAGTAATATAAAACATGTGAAACAATTTATTTATGAACTTGAGAAATATCAATAAGAACATAAGGAATATCATAAAGGAATGATAAAGAAGCATATAATACTAATAATATATTGAATCATAACATGTAAATGTGGATATAATATTTAATTTTGACATTCATAAGAAAATCACTAAAGTCTATCCCCAGGGTGTCATAAATATTACCAAGGTTATTCACCAAGGTATCGTAAAACTTCTCATCCCTAGAGATTAATTTCTTTAGCCAATGCTTTGGAGTGAAATCAGGAAGATCACATAAAATGTATTTATTTCCTTGTGATCTACATATATCATAATAAGAAATTTCATATATAACCCATAGAGAATAAAATAAATAGGTTTCATATCAAAATCACGACATTTTAAGAAGTGATTAAAAAATGATCATTATGTCAATTAAAACCTTATAAAAGCGAGTGAGGGTTTTATGTATGTCAATTACAGAATAAAATAAATTATTTTTAAATATTTTGTAATAACCCTATAAAAATAATAGGTATGAGTATTCACATTAACAATATTAATGAATATCTTGATAAAAGGGGGATATTTTGAGATGAAATTTCTGCAGCATAACGGTTATGAAAAATGGTTTTATAAAACATTACAAAGAGAGGGGACAGGGATAACCCACTCATAAAAGACTCATGATACAATATAGGTATGGAAAAATTTTAATAAGAACATGTTATGTAAATTTGAAGTACATACCACATAAATGAGTACTTGAAAGGAAAAGAGTAGTTAGATATTCCCTTATGAAATTTCTGTAGCCTAATGGCGTCACATAAAAATCATAAAATGAGTTGATTGGGAGAAAAAGGGTCTATCATAATTGTTACATAATATGTAATGTAAGGGTGTATTTAATGACATATCCCAATATAATAAAAAATAAATTAAAAAGGAATAGAGTAAAAGGAATACTTAAAAAAGAAAAGTGTGGTAGATTCCCTTACCTTGAAGAGTGACATAAAAAACACTATGATCAGGACCTTGAGAGATTCAAGACACCTTTCGAGGACTCCTTGGGAGGTAGTACTATCAAATTTTTTATGGGAATTATTTTGAAATCAATGGAAATGAAGGTATGGGAGTGTATTTATAATAAAAGAGAGAGTGTGTTTTATTAATTTTCAAGGACCCCTCATTAGTGGTATTTGAAAAACCATGGGCTTTCCCATGGTATTTTCCCTTGGTATTTTCATCTTGGTAAATCTCATATCGTATTTTGATCTAGAATAGTCATCAAGAATCTTATCTTACTCTTTAAATCATTATGACACAGTTATAATGTCATTAAACATACCAAAAACATCAAAATGTATTTTTACTATTCCTAAAAAATTTAAATATTTCAAAAAAAAATCCCAAATATTCACCCTAAATATTTCTCAATGTATACAATTCAAAAATTAACCCCATTTTATTAAAATTAATTTCATTTTAATTAAATTTAAATAAATAAAATACCTATACATAATTAATAATTTGTAAAACATTTATTTACTTATATTGTGATATAATTATATCACATTACCATTTAAGATGACTAATATATGTATATAATTCCTTAAGTGAGGTTACCATTCCATTGGTCAAATTAATATTCATAAGTGTAACACTACTATTACAAAGGTTCAAGTTAATATCAACCAAAAATTACGTTAATATTATTAGACTATAAATATCTTATTGATTGTAATAGTGTATGTCAATTTTTCGAAAATCATTTCACAGAAATAATTATTTAATAATTCGTTAAAAAAAATTACTACTCATCAACAAAAACACTATTCATCAAAAAAATTATTCATAGAAAAATTTATACTTCTTAGAAAAATACTAAAAAATTTCCCAAGAATAATTTTGAAATTTTTAATTCAAAAATGTTGTTTATTTAAACCTAATATGTCTCTATGTATGATAAATTTATCTTTTAAATATTAAAATTCCAATTTTTTTTTAAAATAACTCCTGGAAAATGAATAGTGAAATTGCATAGTGAAATTTCTCACATAAAAAAAATAAAATCATTTGTTCATTAACTTTTAGAAGCGATGTTTTATTAATAATATTCAAATAAAATAATGATTATTCAAAATAACTTAATTTCTTATAATATTTATATCATTTTTGAAAAGTACAATTTGGGTTTGAGAAGACAATTTATCAAATTTGTCTTAATTAAACATATATTTTATTAAGAAGCACTATTCTTAAATGTGTATATCCCATTATGGTTTATAGTTTTACCAATCCAAATTTATGCATGATGTATAATGTTCTCATTAAATAATAAGTACTTCTATGTGCTTATATAGATAAATATAATAAAAAGTTATTATGAGGAAAGATATCCATAAATAAAAGAAGTTCATTTTTTGGGCCATTATAGTCATAGAGGTGTATTTCATCATATTGGTGTAGGCGCTGAGATATGTCAGCTTCATGCAGTGGTGGCAGTAGTTCCATAGGGTTCTGATATCATTTGAGGTATTCTCATTTTATCATAAACCCTTATTGATTCCTTGTTTCATTCATGATATTCACAGACATTTGTTAATAATTCTCTAGCACATGCTCGTGTGTTATATATAGTGAGGATTCTCAATTCCCTGGGGTTGACTATGCCACTCAAACACCACACTAGCATGTTTTTTTTGTGTTGGGATTGTATACTGATGACAAGGAAACATCAGTCCCATGGAGATCTCTTCTTACATTATATTTAGTCGTATGGTGTCATCCATAGCCTTCACTACATGTATTCTATGAATTTTGTTATCAGATGTGTCATAAGAGGGTCGTATTATTGATTGGATATGGTAAGCGTGTAGTTGTCATTGGAAAATAGGGTTTCTATGTGTGATGTATGTGTGTTTATCCCCTTATTTATTTGATGGATGTGTTTTCTTTGGAATCAATTGACACTAGGATGTTTCATTTTTGAGTTCTATAGGTGGCCGAAATTCCGGCCTTAAGCGACCGCTTGGCGGTCGCGAGCCTGGGCAATTTTTTTAAAATAAAATTCCTACTGAAAGAAATATATATATATTTATTAAATAAAATATATATATATATATATATTAAAGAATATATTTATATATATAATATTAAATAAAATATTTTAAATATATATATATAATATGTTTTAAATATTTTAATATATATATATATATATTAAAGAAATATATATATATAATATTAAATAAAATATTTTTCATTTTTTAATGAAATGTACGAATTGTGTTTTTTTTCATCACGGTGCAAAATCAGAGATAAAACAAGGTAAAAATAAAAAGAAAAGGGAAAACAATTTCAAACAGCATAAACATCAAGATCGTCATAAACAATAAATGATAAATGTGCTTCAACTATCCGAGCAGGTCCATCCATTTCAATCTTCTACTTCAATAAACCTACAATAAGACAAAAAAACAACAAAGCAAAACAAACGTAAATTGGACATAATTATTCAGTTATTATATACATATAATAAAATTAAATCTGACATCAAATCAGGGTGCTATAATAATTTAAAACCCCCAATTTAAGAGATGCTATAATTTCAGGTCATTCGGAGCACGTTTGCTCCGAATTCGACCGTGTCACGCAATTTTTGGTGTTTTATGACACCGGAAACACATTTCATGTCACTGCGGTCAAACGACACCTCTGATTGACATGCCATCTGCCCGACCATTTCACAATTCACACAACGGCTGTTGTCGTACGGTTTCATGGCATTCTGAGGTCTTTCAGGTGGTTTTAACCCCCCAACGCGCCATTTTAGCGCGCGCCGAGCTGCTGAAAACGACACAATCGGCCGTACCGTGTGCACCGCATGCCTGATGGGTGGTTCATCTCCTCCTACACGTCAAGAATATTATTCATAATGTTTTTGTGTGGTTTCAGGTCATTCGGAGCACGTTTCCTCCGAATTCGACCGTCTCACACAGTTTTTGGTGTTTTATGACACCAGAAACACATTTCCGGTCACCGCGGTCAAACGACACCTCAGATTGATGTGAAATCTGCCCGAACATTTTACAAATCACAAATCAACTATTGTCGTACGGTTTCATGGCATTTCGAGGTCGTTCGGGTGGTTTTGACCCCCCAACGCGCCATTTTAGCGTGCGCCGAGCTGTTGAAAATAACACAATCGGTCGTACCACGTGCACTGCACATCCGATGGGCATTCCATCTTCTCTTACAAGTCAAGAATAATATTACTAATGTTTTCGTGTAGTTTCAGGTCATTCCGAGCACGTTTTCTCCGAATTCGACCGTCTCACGCCGTTTTGGTGTTTTATGACACCGGAAACGTGTTTCCGGTCACCGCGGTCAAATGACACCTCTGATTGAGGTTTCGTCTTCCCGACCATTTCTAAAATCACACAATGGATTTTATCGTACGGTTTAATGGCATTCTGAGGTCTTTCGTGTGGTTTTGACCCCCCAACGCGTCATTTTAGCGCGCGCCGAGCTGGTGAAAACGACACAATCGGCCATACCTCGCGCACCGCACGTCCGATTGGCATGTCGTCTCCTCCTAAACTTCACGAATAATATTAAAAATGTATTTGTGTGGTTTCAGGTCATTCGGAGTACGTTGTATATGAATTCGACCGCCTCACGCCGTTTTTTGTGTTTTTTGACACCAGAAACGCATTTCGGGTCACCGTGCTCAAACGACACCTCCGATTGATGTTCCGTCTGCAAGAACATTTCAAAATTCACACAACGGATGTTTTCTTACGGTTTCATGGCATTCAGAGGTCTTTCGGGTGGTTTTGACCCCCCAACGCGCCATTTCAGCTCGCACCGAGCTGCTGAAAACGACACAATCGGTTGTACCGCGCGCAACGCACGTCCGATTGGCGTTCTGTCTCCTCCTACATGTCACGAATAATATTTCTAATGTTTTTGTGTGGTTTTAGGTCATTTAGAGCACGTTTTCTTTGAACTCGATTGTCTCACGCCGTTTTGGTGTTTGGTGACACCGGAAACGCGTTTCCGGTCACTACGGTCAAATGACACCTCTGATTGACATGTCGTCTGCCCAAACATTTCACAAATCACACAACGGATGTTGTCGTAGGGTTTCATGGCGTTCCGAGGTCGTTCGGGTGTTTTTGACCCCCCAACGCGCCATTTTAGCGCGCGCCGAGCTGTTGAAAATGACACAATTGGTCGTACCGCGTGCACCACATGTCCGATGGGAGTGTCGTCTCCTCCTACACGTCACGAATAACATTCCTAATGTTTTCGTGTGGTTTTAGGTCATTAGGAGCATGTTTGCTCCGAATTAGACTGTTCACTCCGTTTTTGGTGTTTTATGACACCGGAAACACGTTTCCGGTCACCGGGGTGCGGGGGGGCTGTCTGGGGTGCGGGGGGCCTATCCGGGGTGCGGGGAGGGCTATCCGAGGTGCGGGGAGGGGCTATCCGGGGTGCGGGGAGGGGTTGTCCAGGGTGCGGGGGGCCTGTCCGGGGTGCGGGAGGGTTGTCCGGGGTGCGGGGCGGGTGTCCGGGGTGCGGGGGGCTGTTCGGGGTGCGGTGAGGACTGTCTGGGGTGCGGGTGGGTTGTCCGGGGTGCGGGGAGGGTTGTCCAGGGTGCGGGGGGGGGGGGTTGTTCGGGTTGCGGGGTCCTATCCGGGGTGCGGCGAGGACTGTCCAGAGTGCGGGGGGCCTGTCCGGGGTGCGGGAGGGCTGTCTAGGGTGGGGGAGGGCTGTCCGGAGTGCGGGGAGGGCTGTCCGCGGTACGGGAGGGCTGTCCAGGGTGCGGGGAGGGCTGTCCGGAGTGCGTGGAGGGCTTTCCGGAGTGCGGGGGGCTGTTCGGGGAGGGGGGCATGTTCGGGGTGCGGGGAGGGATGTCCAGGGTGCGGGGAGGGCTGTCCGGAGTACGGGGAGGGCTGTCCAGGGTAGGTCGAGGACTATAAATAGTGAACTCGTCTCATTCATCAAAAACATGTTTAATGGTTTATATTAGGAATCACATGTTTTTTTCAAAAATATTACAGAACATGCAATTCTAAACATTGAAAATTAAATGAACCAAAAATATCCAAATCATTAATCAGTTTCATTGTTATATCTCAATTCGTGCCCACAAACATTGCATGAGGCCAAAACACACATTATACCCCCAAATCACAAAAAAAAACTCACTAGAAATCCAACATAAATATCAATAACAAACCCACCATTAAAAGCAGAAACACACCTCGAGAATATGATGTGTCATGCGTAGTCATGACTACTACCTCCATCAGATGGATCAGGGGCCTACAACAAAAACAAATTATGAATATTTTCATAAAAAAAATAATATAAATTAAATAAATAAATACAGTATAAACCTACATCGTCTGATCCCCTGCACCATCACCTGGATGCACATATTGTCGCAGTTCTCTAACCTCAGTGATCAATTGCGCATTTACCTCCTCGGAAGTGTGCAGTCGTGCCTCGAAATCTGACAACCGTTGTGTCATCTGAGCAATATCAGGACCGACAATCGCAGCACGTGACGCTACAGAATGAGGAATCCATGTTCCATAGGTGAAACTATATCCATGCCCATCCCGACCAATAATGAGATGAAAGATCTCTTCCCTTCACATGGGAAGCTGTCGGTGGTCCTCTGGAAGATGTTCTAATTCAGCTTCAAATTGAGCCTGTGAAATATTTAAATATATATACATATATTAATATACAGATTTTATGTAAGTATTGGTAATGAGTACAAGCACATACTATCAATGCTACAGCCTCTGGATCATTGCGATCATGATTCCTCATCCACACCGACATTTTATCAGTTGGTGCACCTTGCTCCCGCAACTATATATGAATAGAATATAAACACAAAACCGTATTAATTAAAAAAATTAAAAAATGAATAATAAATACCTCATGTCGGATCAGAGACACGTGATGAGTCCCGAGCCTGTGAGGTGGTCCCTGCAACGGTCGATTCTCAGAATGGCGTGTTGACACATCCTACATTCAATTCATTCAATTTTCAAACAAATCACACATTCTTGAAAATATATATACCAAAATAAATATACAAACCGCAACACCCTCATTAGACCAATATGCAACTAAATCACGCCACTGAGCCGGGATAACACCTCTCGAGAATTTTTCCAGAATGTCTGGGGCACCCACATTTGGTACCCTATGGTCCCTCTTGACTTTGTCTTTATAGTATTTCCACGTCTTACGGAATTTTCTAATACACACTGGCCGAAACTCATCGGTACATACTTTCAAAATTTTCTATTAAAGAAAAAAATCACATATGTTGTTGTTGTTTATACATAGAGAATAAAGTAAAATGGTCTTCTTACCTGAACCTCCATCCAAAGATGATCTAATGTGTCCTGAGGGATAGAAGCCCAGTCACGCGTGGTCAATGGAAATTGATGTGGATCACGTATGACATGACCCAGCTGACAAATAAATGAATCGGCATTCCATCCCATAGGATGAAATACCTCATCAAATAAAACATCAAAAGTCATGTCGGAATTCCATGATAATATGCCACGGCCAGGGCCTCTCTTGCGAGAGGAATAAGCAGTCGAGTCTGATTCTGTTGAAAACAATTTTATATACAAATTGACAGATGTTATAAATATATATATAAATATTTTTATTAATTACATAAAAAACTAGTGACAATGAAATTCCAACATACCTCGACCCTGAGACGTAGATGCCACAGATGGACGATGTGGATCTTCTGCCTCTTCCCCTGACATGCCTACAGTCATGGAAAACATTAGTAAGGGGACTATCCAAAGTGTCCAAATGATAAATTGGATTGTTTTTAAGAAAAATCAAACTTGTACATTTTTTAATCAAACAAAAAGGTATTGAATAACTAGTTGTGAATGAATTTTAAAAAATCAGAAAGCTCACAAAACAGATATACAAATTATGTACAAAACCAATCAATGCATAACCAAATTTCAAATTGAATTAATAAAAAATAAAGAAGAACACGAACCAAATGAAGAATACCTCAATGGGAAGATACACCGACAATAACATCAATATAACACGAGTTAAATCACCCTTCATATTTATAACTGAATAACCTTCCAAAAGTGAGGATTAAAATAAATACTAATTACATTTTACTTCTGTTAGTCACTTCAAGTAGTACATGAGTTAAATCAATGCATAGCCAAATTTCAAATTGAATTAATAATATAGTCACTTTCAAATCCTCTAGTGAAGTCAATAAACTGCATAATGCCATTGAAATACTCTCTAGACGTTCGATTTGGAAGATCAATCTAACTCTTATCCATTATAGGATCCATATAACAAACATTTACACAAGACTTATTACATTTTCATTTTTCATATCAAATATATTTAAAATAAATACTAATTAATTATTTGTGAACCATTTATAAAATAATAATGTAAGTGAAAGCCCATGTCATACTGATTGCGCTACAAACCTGGAAGGGAGGGGAGCCGAAGGCGGTGCTGCGAGGGAGAGGAGAGGAAGCGGTGGGGAGCCAGAGCTGGAGCTGGTGCGGCGAGGGAGGGGATGGGCGGCGGCGGCGACGGGGAGCCAGAAGAGAGGAGGCGGTGAGGTGGCGATGCTGCAGCCAGGGTGGGACAACGAGGGAGGGGACTGAGGACAGGGGGAGCCGGAGTGGTTGTGCGGCAGCAGCCAGGGGACGAGTAGTGGTCGTGTGGGGAGGGAGGGGACTGGGCGGCGGCAGTGCGGCAAGGGAGAGGACGGTGAAGGAGGGGATGGGTGTCGGTGGTGTGGTGAGGGAGGGGACGAAGACGGAGGGGATGGGGGTTGGCGGGGTGCGGGGGGGGGGGGGGTGTTCGTGGTGCTGGGGGGAGGGACGAGGGGGCGGAGGGTCGAGGGTGGAGGTCGGATGCCAGAGGGGCTGGAGGCCGAAGGCCAGATGGCGGCCGGAGGGCTGCCGGAGGGCTGCCGGAGGCGGGTGGCGGGAGGCCCGAGGGCAGAGGGATGTCGGAGGGCGGCCGCAGGGTGGAGGGCGGCCGGAGCCGGAGGGTAGAGGCGGAGGAAGCCCGGAGGAGATGGAGGGCAGGGCGGAGGGAGGAGGGCGGCCGGTGGAGGGCGGGGAGGTAGAGGGCGGCTGACGGAGGGCGGAGGGCGGCTGGCGGAGGGCGGAAGGGTGACGGGGATGGCAGCGAGGGATGGTGCGCGGCGGCGGGGCAGGGCACGCAGCGATCGTGGATGGCGCAGACGGGGAGGGCGTGTGGCGATGGGGAGGGTGGACGGGTTCAGGGGGCGCTTCGCGAGAGGAGGGAGGAGAGGATTCAGGGGGGCGCCGAAGCTGGTTTTGTTTTGGGAAACCTAGCGCCCACCAGTGGCGGTCTCTATTGGTTACCTATAGAGACCGCTAATGGCGGTCTCTATAGGTAAAGGTGCTCAAAAGCCCATATTTCTAGTAGTGCCTCTTCCTGGATGAACAGTGGGTGAGGATCAGATCCTGCATTTCCAGGGACGCGTATGCGTGACAGCACAATACGCAAGGAGATGATGCAGGATTTCCATTCCTCTATTTGGGAAGTTCGTCCTGGCATCACCAAGATGTACCGGGATCATCATCTCCAGTACTGGTGGACATGTATGAAGAAGGATGTTGCTGGTTTCGTCATACGATGTTCTACTTGTCAGTAGGTGAAAGCAGAGCATCAGCGACCAGCGGGGATTTTACAGTAGTTACCCATTCTGGAGTGGAAGTGGAATGATGTTGCGATGGACTTCGTTACCGGGTTGCTGAGATCTCCTTGGGGAAACGATGTTGTTTGGGTTTTCGTCGATAGGCTCGCGAAGGTTTCCCACTTCTTGCCAATCAAGGAGACCTTCAGTGTCGATGATCTGGGATGACTTTACATCAGAGAGATCATTCGTATGCATGGATTTCCATGCTCTATTGTTTCAAACAGAGATGCGCGCTTTATCTCTCAGTTCTGGAAGGGACTTCAGAAGGCCTTTGGTACATAGGTATTTTTGAGTACAGTATACCATCCCCAGACTGATGGCCAGTCTGAGCACACGATTCAGGTGCTTGAGGATATGCTCTGAACTTTCATTCTAGACTTTTATGGTTATTGGGAGAAGCATATTCCTCTAGTGGAGTTCGCCTACAACAATAGTTTTCAAGATACCATTCAGATGGCACCATACGAGGCTTTGTACGGTAGGCCATGCCGATCACCCTTATGGTGGTTGGAGGTAGGAGAGGCAGCTTTGCTGGGACCTCATCTTTTTCCGAAGACTTTAGAGCAGATAGAGATGATTCTGGAGAGGATGGATACAGCGCAATCTCGACAGAATCCTTATGCTAATCATCGGAGACGACCTCTGGAGTTCGAGGTCGGTGATCAGGTTTTCCTACGTGTCGCACCGAGGTTGGGACACAGAAGGATTCGAAGACTGGGTATGCTTTCACCGCGGTACGTCGGGCCATTTGAGGTATTGGAGAGAGTGGGTCCGGTCACCTACCGGTTGCAGGTACCTCAGAGGTATCGGTCCATGCACGACATCTTCCACGTCTCTCAGCTCCGATGTTACTTTTCAGACTCGTCTCATGTCCTTCAGCCTAAAGAATTTGATCTTGAAGCGGATGCGTCATTCAAGGAGCATCATATCCGGATTGTTGACCGCAGTATGAAGGTTCTCAGCGGGCGGTCTATTCCACTAGTACGGGTTCTATGGAATCACAGGCGAGTATAGGACGAGACCTCGGAGAGGGAGACCGATGTACGATCACAGTGGCTGGAGCTGTTCAGGGTTTCTCCTTCTTCGACTTGTTAGAGAAATTTGGGGACAAACTTCTTTAAGGGGGGGAAGTTTTTAAGAACCCTGATCTTCTTTTCAGGTACGTTTTTCCTTTTTCTAGAGTTTTTTAGAAAAATTAATTTTCTGGAAATTTTTGAAGTACACACCGTGTACTCCCTTTTCCACTCGAAGCCGTGTGCTGGCCGTGTCCGGGCCACACACACGGTGTGTATGGGTGAGGTAGAGGTCGGTTAATTCGGAGTACGGAAAACTGAAGTACAAGCTGTGTACTCAATAAGTACATGTTGTGTACTTTCTTTCTTTTATTAAATGGACTGAGGTCACGCCTAACCCCAGAATTCATCTTCTTCTCCAGATTTCGTCTGCCCAGGAGCAACCGTACGACCAAATCTTCCCTGAGCTTCCGCCTCGCCGTCCGTTCTCCAATTCAAGCACGGTCAATTGTGTTGGAAGCGCAATGGTGAGTTTTTCATTCTTCTTGAGCCTTTTTTCTTTATTCCTCCTTATTTTCCAGATATCGTGGGATGAATGTTTTATGTGTTTTCTTAGATCTACGTAGTTCTAATAAGAATATGTCGTTGTGGTTCACATATATCGAGCTCTTAGGATCAATGTAGGTGGTTTGTGCCTTTTCGTAGAAAGTTGATGAGTATTATGTGCAATTACCACCAATTCCCTTGAACGGGGAATTGCATGTTCCTGTTTTTCCCTTGTTGTATTTCCTTCTTTGCTTGATTGCTGTAGTAGAGGATTATGCTTGTGAGTAGAATAATTTTTTTGAGCTCAGATTGCTTTGCTATTCTTGTTCTGCCTGTTTTGCGTTTTTCCAGTTTCTATGCCTAGTTATAGGATAGTGGAATTGTTGTTTTATTATTGTTGTTGAGCCTTATAATGATAGGCAAGTAGTTCTTGATGTTTACTTGGACGATACACGCGCGCTGAACATGTTTAGTTTCACTCAGGACTGTGAGAACCTAGAGTAGTAGACCAAATGGAGAATTGACAGAAGGGCTTCTCCAGAGTGTCTTTTAATTACGATGTGAGACCACAGGGGGAATTGATGTTGAGTGCTTCCCTAGAGAGCCTTTATCAAGATACGAGACTATAGGGGGAATTGATGGTGAGTGCTTCCCCAGAGTGTATATTAATTTCATAGCTGAAACAAAGGGGTGAGACTGTGTGTGACCCCCTAGAGGGTTTCTTGTACTTATAGGTTGAACCATAGGGGTTAGGCTGTTTGAGCTACCAAGAGGGTTAAATTTTTTCTTCTAGTTACTGGTTGTTTACTTGTGTACTTTATTTGTTAGAACTGTGAATTGTGGCTGCTTGTGCTTTCCAATTTACTACTTCTTGTTATATTACTACCATGTATTCATTGACTATTAGGCACAGATCTTTGGGTGATTGCCTACTGGTATTGTATCTCACACCCTGTTTGGGCCATGCTTTTGGGCCCAAGCAGACTATGTTGCTGCATGTATAGATAAGGGCAAGCTCCCTTCTACTTCAAGTTCTTGATTGCACTGGAGCTGGGGAGCATGGGACCGAGCCGTGGCTCGTGATGCTGAGGAGTTTACTTTGTTTTATTTTTCACATGGTTTCAGTTGTATTTCAGCGGATTTTTGTGTTTGCTGCTTTCCTTAGATACTTGTACCTACTGCATCATTAGCATCATTAATATATGTATTCATTGCTTCCGCTGTTTGGTTATTGCGTTATGCATGATGTTACTGCTTCTGCTATTGACTGTTGTTTTTCCGCTGTATACCTTACCAAAAGAGGGCATAGTTTCCCCATCGACTCACCAAGGCCCTCACTGCTAGTCGGCAGCCTCTGTAATTTGGGGAAACACGATTGAGGTCATGTGGAGAACCGGGTATGGGGCACCAGTGGAGGGGCTCCGGATTCGGGTCGCTACAATTGGCGGCGGTGGATAGGGTTTCGGGGTCAGAGAGGAATAACATGGCGTGTGACCTCGGTCACACGGCGTGTAGGACTCTCCCAGAAGTTCGGCATGTACTTTGGGTAGTACACAGACATGGGATGAGCTACACGGCTTCAGGGGACACGGCGTATACAGCGCGACAGAAGCGGCTACGCGGAGCTCAGCACGTATCTCTCAGATAAGCAGACACGGGATGGAGTACACGACTGTGTACTCCATCTCACATCCAGGAGAGGCTAGTAACATGGGTCACCCCATGTGGCTATTACATGGTTTGGTGTACACGAGTTGATGACCGTGTACGGGCACATGGCCAGAGTACACGGAGCCAACCCTAGTTACCCAGACACGGAGTGTACACAATATTACATGTCGTGTACTTAATTTTTCCTACACGACCAGCCTCACGACATGGGACGTTGTACACAGGCAGTACCCGGGGTCAGATAACCCGGCGTGTGTCATTTCTACACACAATGTACTTTTTTGAAAACAGCATGGCCCTTTCATTCATCGTACCTTGGACATGTTTTGTTTGGGTTAGTGCCCCTTATTCTTGTTCCCCTAAAGGTCCGACATCATTTCCCACTCAGTAGTGTGATCCCTTCAGCAGGACTCTCCATGATAGAGTCAGGTATCCATCTGACAGGCCCGGATCAAGATCCTCTATCCATTCTTGACCCTAGGTAGAGTCAGGCATCCACGTGACCAACCTTACAGGGCGTTGATCCTCTACCAAGATGGTGTATCACCTAAAATGGTGAATCCGAATGAGTCGCGGTATCCGCCATGGCCCTGGCAGTGATCCTCATATGTGTATCGTGATCCTTACCACTTAGGAGTGTGTCTCCCGTAATGAGTGCTTCTATCTATAGTAACCTTTCCACTCAGGAGTGTCTCTCGTAATGAGTGTGGTTATCTCTCATGATGGTTCCTGATGAACAGAACTTCTCGGATGGATGTCATTAGAGCTATAAGACTCGTGGAGTGTGTTCTCCCGGAGCAAGTGTATCATAGAATCTTTGAAAAGAATCCCTAAAGGGGGTATGCGGTTGTGTGACTTGTCTCTAGACCATGGGTCTGGGTGTTGAGTATATCTGGTTTGTTCTATATGTTCTGTAGACATATACTGTGCATAACTGATTGTACCTTTACTTTGTTTACTCCTTTGTGGTTTTCGGGTCCTCTACTGAGTATTGTTATACTCACCCCTGCACGGGCTTTGCCCGTACATTTGTTGTCTTGTGCAGACGAGCATCCTTTTGATAGAGTCCAGGGAAGACCAGGACAGGACAGAACTTTCTTAGTTCCCTACAGGCTGAGGCGTTCCTACGGCTACGAGCAGCAGTCCCAGTACCTTTTGTGATTACAGGTTAGACTTTACAGTTTTCAGACTCTTGTTTGTTTGCTTTTTGGTGGGATTGTATTTTTGGCCCAGTTTACTTTTACAGTACTCTACCTTTCATCGTACTCTATTGGATGGGTTTTGTTGTATGCAAGCATTCTTTTTCCTTAGTGTTTTTTTTACATTTCAGCATTTTTGTTCTTTGAGATGTGTGCCTTTGTACTGGTACATAGGCAATGCATCGCATGTTAGTAATATGCCTACTCGGTGCTAGTCACCAGCCCCTGGCCTATTGGAGGCGGGCTTGGGGAGTCACGGCGTGGGCCCCACATGGACGAGTCATGAAAGAGTGGTATCATAGGTGGTCGGTTCTATCTTAGGACCAAGAGTCTGTGAGTTTGGTTTGGGGAAACAGTGTTAAGTTTTTTGGGTTCGGCTTTCAAGCCAGGGACCCCAGTGTTGGTGTGGAAGCCGACGTATCCATACACCAGGACTCTAATAACCTGATTTTTGACTCGGTACACGAAAACACTAGTTGCGAGGAAATAATAGGTATATGCATTATATAAGAATGGTTTTTGGTTTCCATGTCCTTTATGTCAGCTAACCAGATATACTCTTTGACCATGGTACATCTTGTTTCCTTACATGATGCCTTCACGATGCATACCTGCTAGGATTTAGCTGCACGATCACAAGGATGACCCCCTCAGTGACGAGGCTTCGATACAGGGACCAGTTCCCTAGTCGTTTCCACTGGGTGGTGCACCTACTATGTCACCACCAGTTGAACGGCCAGTGGTACCTGCAGGACCGACCGGCGAGGAGCATAGGCTTAGCGCACTCCATGAGTTCCAGATATATAGAACCCTCAGGTTACGAGGCGAGCCCAACCCTCAGGAGGCTGAGGACTGGCTTGAGGCGGTGACCAGGGGTTTCCAGCTAGTGAGGACACCAACAGACCAAATGGTGATCCTAGCAGCGAGCCTTCTTCCGGGTTTGGCCGGGTGATGGTGGAGTCTGACCACACAGTCTCATCACGAGGAGTCTCTTTCATGGACGGAGTTTGAGCGACTCTTTCGAGAGGAGTTCTCTCCTGTTACGCTAAGAGCTGTACACATCCAGGAGCTTCTTCAGCTCCAGCAGGGCAGTATGACAGTAGCTGACTATTCATCGAGGTTCACCAACCTCACCAGGTACTCAATGGATATGGTCAGAGATCAGTACTTCAGAGCTCGGACCTTTGAACGAGGTCTACAGCGTGACATCCAAGATAGTGTCGTGCCTCTATGCATTTCCACTTATGCTGGAGTGCTCGAGCAGGCCTTGGTGATCGAGAACTTATTGGCGGAGTAGAGACAGACACCTGCAGTCAGTAGTAGGAAGACATGTGCAGAGACCCCGGCAGTAGGGAGCCGACGTCAGGCACAGGGATCTAGATGTGGGAAACATCATAGTAGGACCCAGGACAGGGGATCGACAATTCAAGGCTCTCAGGCTGGATCCAGTCAGCCTAGGGAGAAGCGATGTTACGCATGCGACGGTAGGAGACATCTTGCTAGTGATTGCCTGGCCCGTCGAGATGCAGAAAGCGAAGTAGTGGATGGACCACCAAGGCAGAGGTAGAGAATAGAGCAGGCAAACCCTCCAGGCGACGAACGTGGAAGAGGATCAGGGAGAGCTGCGGGTGGTGGCAGATGTTTCGACTTACTTCAACCACCACCCCCAGGAGGTCCGCACTAGGCTCAGGGAGCTGGGGGACAGGGGCGAGGACAACTGCATGCGGTCAAGGCATACAAACCAGGGGCTCCAGGGATGACTCGAGGTAAGATCTGTGTCTTTTATACCTTACCTTCCGTACTCATAAACACAGGTGTCAGTCATTCCCTTAGAGCCTCCTATCTTGTAAAAAACCTCAAGATTCCGGTAGAACTGTTGACTCGATCCTTACGCTTGGAGACACCTACGGGAGGAGACTTGACTATCATGCAGCTTTGAAGACACTGTTATCTTACCCTTGGAGGTGAGAGTTTCTCTTGGAACCTCTTGGTGGTAGCGTTCTGTCCTTACAACGTCATTCTCGGTATGGATTGGTTATCTTCGGTCCATGCCCAGATTGACTGTTTTAGGCGAAGGGTGTGGTGTGTCCGCTGTGATGGAACGAGGTTTTCCTTTGTCGGAGAAAGGGAAACCCAGGCAGCACCGAATGGGCTCATGCATAAGAGTGTGAAGCCGATCACTCATTAGTTGGATAGCCTTACCCTCGGAGTAGAAGATGTTGTGAGCTCTCAGTTTCTAGAGTTGGTGGCGGAGTATGATGACCTCTTTCCCGAAGATGTTCCAGGATTACCTCCCCACCATGAAATTGACTTTTGCATCTACTTACACCCCGAGACAACACCAATTTCCTCGTCGTCATATCGGATGGCTCCCGCAGAGCTTTGCGAGCTCAGGGTGCAGTTGGAGGATTTGCAGAGCAAGGGTTTTGTGAGACCCAGCGTTTCACCCTGGGCGGCCCCGATCTTGTTTTCCAAGAAGGACAATGGGAGTTTGAGACTGTGCATAGATTACCATCACCTGAACCAGGTGATGCTGAAGAAAAAGTACCCACAACCGAGAATCGATGACCTCTTCGATCAGCTGAGATGGGCACAGTGGTTCTCGAAGGTTGACATTCGATCAGGCTATCACTAGCTACGAGTGTGGGATGAGGATATACCGAAGATGGCTTTCAGATGCCTCTAAGGTCACTATGAGTACTTGGTGATGCCTTTTGGTGTGAAAAAACCCCCGTAGTGTTCATGGAGCTGATGAACCAGATCTTCCAACCGTACTTGGACCGGTTCGTAGTGGTCTTCATCGACGACATCCTTGTGTACTCGGCGTCAGAGGAGGAGCAAGCGAGACACCTGCAGATGGTTCTTGACGTACTTAAGGAGAAACAGCTTTATGAAAAGCTCTATAAGTGTCAGTTTTGGATTCAGGAGGTCCACTTTCTGGGACATGTCATCTCAGCAGATGGAGTGGCTGTGGACCCAGCCAAGGTGGGGGATGTATTAGCATGGGAGCCACCTCAGAGCGTGACGGAGGTGCGGAGCTTCCATGGGTTGGTAGGGTATTACCGTATATTCATTCCTGACTTCTCACAGATATCAGCACCAATGACGACCTTGACTGGGAAGGGACAACCCTTCATATGGACAGAAAAGTGCCAGCATGATTTCGAGAAGTTGAGACAGAGTTTGACGAGCGCCCCAGTCTTGAGATTTCCATAGGAGGGTGTCAAGTACATAGTTTTCTACGATGCATCAGGGACCAGGCTCAGCTGTGTCCTGATGCAGCGGCATGCAGTGATTGCTTATGGTTCACGCCAGCTTAGGCCACATGAGAAGAACTATGCGACCCATGATCTCGAGTTATCAGTGGTAGTCTTCGCATTGAAGATGTGGCGACACTACCTTATGGGAGAGCGGTTCATTATCTACTCTGACCATAGGATCCTCAAGTACATCTTCTCCCAGAAGGATCTAAATCTAAGGCAGAGGCAATGTCTAGAGTTCCTCTAGGACTATGATTTTGAGATCATCTATACTCCTGTAAAGGGGAACAAGGTGGCAGATGCCCTTAGAAGAAGGTTGATCTCACAGCTGTTGAGTGAGGCGACACAGCAGTTAGCCACGTTACAGTTATCCTTCGTGGATGGAGAGGATACAACATACCTACAGTAGATGGTTGTCACCCCTCCACTCTTACATCGAGTTAGGGAGGCACTGCTTGGGGATGTCGACTGTGTTGTTTTACGTGCTCAATTATCCACAGGACATGCTACTGATGGATATTCTCAAGGTGGAGAGCACATACTTTTTTTAGAGGATGCATTGTTGTACCAGTGGCGTTTCAGGAGGAGGTCCTGAGGGATTTTCATACATCCCCTTTGGCGGTACATCCTAGAGTGGAAAAGATGTACCAGGATCTCCGACGACAGTTCTGGTGGTCAGGCGTGAAGAAGGTAGTAGAAGAGTTCGTTTCTCGATGCCTCACATGCCAGCAGGTAAAGGCTGAGAACCAGGTTCCAGCAGGATTAGCTCACCCCTGGAAGTCCCAGAGTGGAAGTGGGATGGAATATTGATGGAATTTGTGATAGGCTTACCACAGAAGTTCAAGAGGCATGATTCCTTCTAGGTGATCATTGATTGACTCACCAAGTCAGCCCACTTCTTATCTATCACGGAGTAGAGTTCCGTAGAGAGCTTGGGACGCCTCTACATGCAAGAGATAGTTTGGCTTCATGGCATCCCATTGGCTATAGTCTCAAACTGAGACACCCGCTTTACATCCCGGTTGTGGAAGGGATTGCAGGAGGCTTTTGGGACTCATCTACGCTTGAGTATAGTGTTTCATCCCCAGACGTATGGTCAGATGGAGAGGACCATTCAGGTGCTGGAGGATATGTTGTGAGCTTGTATCTTGGACTTTGGTCGTAGTTGGGAGGACCACCTACCACTAGTGGAGTTTGTGTACAATAACAGCTACCACTCCACCATCGGTATGGCACCGTTCGTGGCCTTGTATGGGAGACCCAGCCGGTCACCACATTGCTAGACCGACCCCAGAGAGTCCGCACTCATGGGTCCAGAGTTAGTGCGAGCCATCACAGAGAAGGTGCATATCATCCGAGAGAGGATGAAGACTGCACAGAGCCGGCATAAGTCTTATTCTGGTAGGCGAAGGAGACCTCTGTATTTCAAAGAGGGAGACAATGTTTTTCTTCAGGTCTCACCTCGACGAGGGTTGCAAATATTTGGCTGAGGTGGCAAGCTATCTCCAAGGTTCATCAGACCTTTTCATATTCTGTGCAGAGTTGGCGATGTGGAATACCGCTTAGATCTACCGCCACAATTGCATCAGGTACATGATTTCTTCCACGTGTCGCAGATGAGGAGGTACGTGCATGACCCATCGCACGTCATCGACTATGGAGAGCTGGACAACGAGGATGGAGTAACCTTTGCTGAGTACCCGGTGGAGATCGAGGATCGACAAGAGAGGATATTTAGTGGGCGATCGATCCCCTTGGTGCACATCCGGTGGCAGCATGGGAATCTTCAGGAGAGCACGTGGGAGAGGGAGGCTCAGATCCGTTCCCAGTACCCACATCTTTTTTAGTATCCCTTGATTTGGATTTTCGAGGACGTAAATTCACAAGGTGGGGAGAATTTAATGTCTCAGATTTTTTGTTTTTTTGTTTTTAAATATTATATGGAATTATTTGGAGACCAGGTGTGAAGACAACACATCATTCCGAGGTCCAGTGAGCCTGGAATGGTGGTGAGAACCTTTTAAGTTAAGTGAGTCGGCACTTGTGCGCGATTGTGGTAGTTTCCAAATGGATGGCCGAATTAAAAATCTAATCACACTGTTGTGTCCGGGACAACGACTTTACCTAAGAATGAGGTTAACCTCGATCGGCCCGGGTTGATAGAAAAAGTTAATTTTCGGACATTTTAATAATAAAATAAAATAAAATAAAAATCTAGATGTTTATTTTATTTTATGGAAACAACCGCTGCAGTGCGTTAAAAGGGCGTTGTTTACTTAATTAAATGTTGTGTCATAATGGAAAATAAATTGAATGTTGGACTCTTTAATACGAAGCTACGGGATGTCTGTTTCCTTAACTAATGGTGTGTCATAATGACTCAAGATCAGGAAAGTATGAGTCATTAATATCACCACGTAATTAAGTGCCAATATTGTTTCCCTTTTTAAAGGGGTATCGTTGGCAACGTTTGAGAGGAACCTCTGCCGAATCTTTGAGGTGTTAGAGAGAATTCTCGGGGACGAATGACGATGGATCGAGATCAAGGATCGTTGCGCCAACATTGAAGGATCTCGACGACAACGGAAGTACGACGCCTTCGTCAACGATCGATCATTTTGAAAGGTAGGGGTTGTTATTTCAATTTCTTTTCCCCATATTTGAGTTTAAACGACTAACACGGATCAACCACGAACAAGTTGATCTATGGATTCGTATGTTCTTACGGGAGGGATTTTCTTTGGGAAGATTATGGGGAATTGATCCATCCTTTATGTTGTCAATTGATTCATGCTCTATTTAAGCCTATTAATGGGATCATATCAATGACGTGAAGAACGAAGGCGGAGGTTCGTTCCTCGATTTGTTTATTTGGATTTCTTCCCCCTTCTTTCCTCTCGTGTTCTTCACTTTCTTCACGGGGCGAAGAATAGCGGATTTTTGCGCATCCGTTCTGTGATGCAATGATCCCAAATCAAAGGTTTGACACTGCAAAGACCTTGTGGAGGTGCGGCGACGATGGCAGATGACGAATCGAACCGGATCGGAAAGAGTGTTCTTCGAGCATTCTTCATGCGGGAAGACCGGAACACGTTTTGGAGCCGATCAGAGGCCCGAAAACGATGGAAGTGGCTTCATGATGTTGGGGTGACCAGAACCTGGATGTTTTGCGGAGATCGGACGGCTAGATCGATGATCGGAGCACAACGGGAGGCGTGCCGGCGAAGGGAGTCATTTCGGGAAATTTCCAGAATACACGGCGTGTACTTCCAAAGAACATGCCATGTAGTACTGGCGGTAGCGGCTAGGGTTTTGGGGTCAGAGAGGAATAACACGGCATGTGACCCCGGTCACACGACATGTAGGACTTTCCCCGATGCTTGGGGTGTACTTTGGGTAGTACACGGACACAGGATGAGCTACACGGCTTCAGGCAACACGGCGTGTACAGTGCGACAGAAGCGGCTACACAGAGCTCGACATATATCTCACGGATACGCGGAAATGGGATGGAGTAGATGACCATGTACTCCATCACATGGCTCAGCGAGGCTAACAACACGGGTCACCCTATGTGGCGATTACACGGGTTGGTGTACATGGGTTGATGACTGTGTTTGGGCACCTAGCCAGAGTACACTGAGCCAACCCCAGTTACCCAGACACGGTGTGTACACCATATTACATGTCGTGTACTTAGTGTTTCCTATACGACCAGCCTCACGACAAGGGATGTTGTACATGGGCAGTACCCGAGGTCAGACAACAAGGCGTGTATCATTTATATATGCCGTGTACTTTTTTGAAAACGGCATGGTCTTTTTGTTCATCGTACCTTGGACATCTTTCGTTTGGGTTAGTTCCCCTTATTATTGTTCCCCTGAAGGTCAGGCATAATTTCCCCCTCAAGAGTATGATCCCTTTAGTAGGAATCTCTATGATAGAGTCAGGCATCCATCCGAGAGGCCCGGATCAAGATCCTCTATCCATTCTTGACCCTAGGTAGAGTTAGGCATCGACGTGGCAAACCTTACCGGGCATTGATCCTCTATCTATCTGGTGTATCACCTACACTGGTGAATCCGGATGAGTCGTGGTATCTTCCATGGCCCTGGCAGTGATCCTCATCTGTGTATCGTGATCCTTCCCACTCAGGAGTGTGTCTCCCGTAATGAGTTCTTCTATCTATCGTAACCTTTCCACTCAGGAGTGTGTCTCCCATAATGCGTGTGGCTATCTCTCGTGATAGTTCCCGATGAACAACACTTCTCAGACAGACGTCATCTGTGCTATAAGACTCATGGAGTGTGTTCTCTCGGGACAAGTGCATCACAGAATCTTCGAACGTAATCCCTAACGGGGCTATGTGATTGTGTGACTTGTCTCTAGATCACATGTCTAGGTGTTGAGTATATATGGTTTGTTCTATATGTTCTGTAGACATATAATGTTCATAGTTGACTGTACCTTTACATTGTTTACTTCTTTGTGGTTTTTGGGGCCTCTACTGAGTATTGTTATACTCAACCCTGCATGGGCTTAGCCCGCACGTCTGCTGTCTTGTACAGACGAGGAGCCTTCTGACAGAGTCCAGGGCGGACCAGGACAGGACTGAGCTTTCTGAGTTCCCTACAGGCCGAGGCGTTCCTATGGCTACGAGCAGAAGTCCCAGTACCTTTTGTGCTTACAGGTTGTACTTTTCTTTTTTCAGACTCTTGTTTGTTTTCTTTTTGGTGGGCTTGTATTTTTGGCCCAGTTTACTTTTACAAAACTCTACCTTTCGTTGTACTCTTTTGGTTGGGATTACTTGTATGGAGGAATTCTTTTTCCTTAGTGTTTTTTATAATTCAGCATTTTTGGGCTTTGAGATGTGTGTGTGTACAGGTACATAGGCAATGCCTCCCATGTTAGTAATATGCCTACTCGGTGCTAGTCACTAGCCCCTGGCGTATTGGAGGCGGGCTTGGGGAGTCACGGCGTGGGCCCCACAAAGACCGGTCGTGATAGTCAGAGTGACATTATCTTGTTCTGAATAATAAAGTACAAAAAATATTTTTTATATACAGCTTATCCACTATTCCACAATCAATGGGTCAGTAGATCCACTAAACATTGGTGATCATTGGCATACAAAGGACTCAATAGAAATTTGTTTCCTTCATGGTGAAACCAATCTCACAACTTGATTCAAGTTATTTCCCTATAGATTTAGTTTATTGACTCATCATTCTCATGAATATTTCTATTTTAGTTTCCATAAGATGGTTGTAAATACATGTTCTGTTGCACTCACCATTTACATGATTCCTCCTATTTCCTATAATTTTCTAAAAGAAATGAAATTTGGTGAGAAACATGTTTCTTATAATACCCTTAAAACACTAAAATAAATTTATGTTTAAAAATATCATATTTAAATTTTTCATTCATTAACAACAATTACATTTTCTATAAATACTTCATAAGAGTTCATAAAAATCTTGGGATTAACAAAATATATCCCCTGAGTGTGTCAAATAAAGAGTGGATCAAGGCCCTTTATCATTCACCAATTCCCATTAGAGTCTAGTACAAAGTGGGTTTTTTAGGTTTTACCCCTAGATACATTTGTTCCATATCCACATCCAATTGTTTGTGTCCAGACATATATTTATTTGTTAAGAAACCACTTACATAATATTTCACCAAAATACAAGGATGTTTTCCTATATTAAAAATTTTCTCTAAGTTTCTTCCTAATATTTTCAAATCCAAATTTTAACAAATAACTAAAACATTATTTTATACCAACTATGAATCCTGACTTTTTATTACATAAATTTCCATTACATTTTACAAAAAAGATGATCTATAAAAGTTCAGTCTCTTAGAAATATGGTACATAGTACAAGAAAATTTTAAACATTATTCTATTAAACATTATATTCTTTATCAAGGTGCATCATATGTTCATTTATAGCATATCATAACCTAGGTATATAAATCAAAGTAAAGGATGAGCATACGACCCAATAAGGGAAAAAAAGGGAAGCCTTTTACTTGTGATCTTGAGGAATATCAACAAGAACCTTAAAAAATACCTAAAGGAATCCTAAATAGACATATAATAATAGTAAGAACATGAATAATAACTCTAAAATGTGTCTAAAACATTTAATTAAGTCATTCATAATCATATCACCAAGTATTTCTAACGGGTTGTCATAAGAATTACCATGGTTATTCACCAATGTATTGTAAAACATGTTATCTCTAGATATTAAATTCATTACCCAATGCATTGGAGAACTATCAATGAAAACCTTTAATATGTATTAATTAATGTGGTCAATATATATCATAATAAAAAATTTCATAAATAACCTATGAACAATAAAATAAAATGGTTTTACATCAAAATTATGTTGTTTTAAAATGTTCTTAAAAACAAGATCCTTTTGTCATTTTAAACCAATTGAAAAGGAAGTTGGGGTTCATGTATGTATATAACAGAATAAAATATTTCATTTTTGAATATATGTGAATATATTAAGAGAATAAAGTGAATTTGGTATTCACAATAGAAAATAAAATAATTTCATGAGAAATAGAGAAAAATTTTGAGAATAAAATTCTACAGCATAAAGAGTATGAAACACGGTTTTAGAAAACATTAAAAATATAGAGGGAAAGATAATAGAATTGATAAATGACTCATAATATAGTAATGGTATATTATAAAAAGTATAGAAAAAAATGGTATAGAAATTTTAAATTCATACCACATAAAAACCATACATGAATGGAAAAGAGAGGTTGAGATTTTCTTTACCTTGAAGAGTGACTCATAAAAATTGATGATCGGGACCTTGGAGGATTTAAAAAACCATAGGAGTAACCCATGGGAGGTTAAAAAATAAAATATTCACTAATTAGCATTTTAGAATGAATCAAAACAATGTAATGGGTGGGAATTTATAGAAAAAGTGAGGGTTTTTTTATTAATTTCCTTGGACACCTTATTGGTGGTATTTGCAAAACCATTGTCTTGCCCATGGTATTTTCACATTGTTTTGGCCAATTTGGAATCCTATTGAGTTAAATTAACACATAATTCAATACAATAATTTTAAATTAATCATTATATAATTATTACATATCTATGATATCATTAAACTTATCGAAAAACTCAAACTGTGTTTTTACAATTCACAAAAAACTAAAGTATTTTATAAAGTACTCATAAATTCCCTCTAACATAATATAGATATTATGAATTCCAAAATTAAATTTATTTTATCATACTAATTCTATAAATATGACAAATTTAACTTTTAACTATAAAAATACTTATTTATTAAAAATAATAGGGGAAAGAAAATACATAGTAAAATTGCATAGTGAGATTTCTGATACATGAAAAACTAAAATTATTTTATCATTTATAATTAAAAAGATTGATTTTATAACACTATTTAATTACCATAAAAATTATTAATAATATCCCATTTATTATAACAATAATATGTATCCTAAAAAGTATAATTTATGTCTAAAAAATAAATTCATCAAAATTCATCTCAATTTTATTAAGAAAAACTATTATTAAAATAGAAGAGATGGAATAAAAATATTATTTGTACAAAGGGTTTACACTTAATATAACTAAGGCCTTGAAACATATCCCCTTATATCACCCATGTACTTCTTAAGGTTAAGGTGTCTGATAGTGATAGAACTGCTGGGGGGCTTAGATAAATTCAACAGAGTGGTAATTTAGACTAACTTGACCTTCTCCCGTAGGTGATTTCGTTCAAGTTTAACATGTTGAAGCTTAGTTTGGGATTGGTCATGGGTTAAACATAATGATTCTACCTCGCTCTCTAGTTCTGAAAAATGGGCTTCGTACTGAATTATTCTATAGGATAAGGTCATCGACTCTTCTTTCTGTATTAATTAACCATTGTCATTTCTTTTTATAAAGAATAATAAAAATGTTAAGAGTATAGTTTCCAACAGTCATTTTGACCAATGATCATAATTGAACAATGGTTATATAATCGTTGAAACCTATTGGTCTCATTAAAATATACATACTTTATTATCAAATAGGTATAGTTTTGTTGTGTAATAATATAACACACATTTTCCAGAAAAAAACATCATTTAAAAAGTTCAGGTCATTACATCCATGCCCATACATCACTTTATCCAAAGGGACACCATGCAAAAATATTAAAATAGTATAATGGTATCCATTATCATATATAAAAATGCATATGGGTCATCATTCTTATTATTAAAACAACGATAAGTAGTCAAAGGATTATTTAAGAGTGAACAAATAAATAAAAAATCATTATAATTTTTTATTAAGAAGGGGATAAACATTGTCCGATTTAAATAAGTTATATTTTCATACCACTCACATCCAATCAATTCATTATTTATTTATATTTTTGTTAGCCATGCAACACCACCTCAATTATCCATTTCATTTATGATATCATAATTCAGAAGTCAATCCAAAACCATGTAAATTATGGTTTTCATATTTATAAATTTAAATATAATGTGAATTTCATCATCACACCTCAAGGGGTGGAAACAATTGAAGGGGACCTAAGAGAGTCGTTAGGTTCTAAATTAAGGAAAAAATTGATGTAAGGTCCAATTTATGTTAAACTCATAGTGAAAATGGTGTGTCGCACAATGACACATAATATAAATCATCTGAGCATTGAGGGATTAAAATGGGACCACTTACTTTATGCCTTTAGAAGGGGAATCAATAGGTATCAGCCTTTTTTGACCTATATTGGAATAATTTTAAAATATATTAATACCCTAAAAAATAGGTCATATACACTTCAACCTAAATAACTTCATTAAGAGGAAGAAAAATGATGAAAGGCGCAAGTTGAATAGATAACTCATTGGAGGTCATCCAATGAGATGATTGGAAGTCAAATATGAGTCTACACAAGATTCTTATCCAATAAACTAGATTAGGAGGAAGAGGATATCAAATGTGAGATCAAGGTCCTCCTATCCATTAGAATAAAGAAAAAAAAAGAGGTTTAATCAATTATTTCCTTAATGGAAAATTATAAATTCACCCTTTATAACTTGGTAGAACGGTTTGGATGCATGCTCGGCCAAACCGTGCACTAACCGTGTGAAGCCAAATATCTGAAGAGAGGAACCAGATGATTCATGTGCATGGTTTGGGATACCATGCTCAAACCGTGATATAAGCCTCTATTAAATATTATAGAGAATTTTCTTGTTTCGGTAGCCCTAGTAACATTGTTAGGGAAAAATGTGTTCCCTCTTCTAATTAATGAAAATCCCCTGCACTATTGGGAGACATTGTGAGGGTTGCACGACAAAATTTCTACTAATGATGTGTTCATATGATTTCATCCACCAGTCAGGGTTATGGGCTCTTAAAAAGAATCATACACCCCTATATCATCCATAGCCTCGCTAGGAATCCATATTAAGTCAAAAAAATAAATGCACCAAAAAATAAAGGATCATTACCACCTATAAAAATTGGGTTCTTATAGTATTCCGCTATAAAGTAACAATTCCCCTAGTTCCACTAAAAATTGTGGTAGAACAATATGTGTGAATAACTCCAAAAAATGAGCATTTATGTCTACCTCCAACCCACATTCCTTTTCGTATACATGGCCATGTTTCCATATCACCCGCACTAAAGTGAGAAACCAGCCTTAGAGAGCCTTTGTGTTCTAGTCAACTATGCGTATGAGATACTCCTCACAATAAGCATCAACATCTAACACAACATCCTTGGGATAAAAAGTGTGAGATGGGTTGGCATCATAATGGTGAAGATGAGAAATGTTGAATATTTCATGCAAGGAATAGTACATATGAGGTAATATCAACTAATAGGACACCATCCTAACCCTCTCTCAAATCTCAAATGGCCATACATAATGAGGTGGCATCTTCCCTTTCCTATATATCATTTTGTGGCCATGTTTGGGTGATATACATAAAAAATATCCCCCACGTCGATCTCTATAGATCATCAATGGAAATTAGAATATGATTTCTATCCAGAAAAAGTGGTAGACATACCATTCCTTATATAATAAACCTACTCTAAAATCTCTTAAATGAGATTATGACCCAATATTTCTTACTTTCCTACCTATAACAAGAACAGTGTTAAAGGTAATATCCAACCATATAAGGCCTCACACAAAGCCGCATGAATTTTCACCTAACAGTTATTATTATTGGAAAACTTGATGATAGGGTTGTGATTTACCCATGAACCACTAAAATTAGGGACACATTCTTTGAGCATGTTCACCTTTACCTATATCATCTTCTCTGACTCGATGTCATTCTGATGGTGGAAGGCTCTGCTCAGAAGCACCTATGTACCCATAACACTGATCAACCCCTACCAGAACCATTATATGAAGAGAGTGTCCCTATTAGAAACAATAGTATGAGGTTCATCATGTAGATATATAATATCATGGATGTATATTATTCCCAGCTCATCAAGAGATAATGTTTCGTGGATATGTAGATAGTTGGATATCTTTTTCAGTCAATCCACGACTACCCAAACCACATCACTATCTCAAGGAAAAATCAGTAATCCAAATAAAAAATCCAACACATCTTCCCATTTAGATTATGGGATTAGTAACAGATATAGAAAACCAGTATGTCATTGGTGCTCCACCTTCACTTGTATAAAGGTGAAGCACCTAGGGATAAAACCTATTATCTATAATTTCAAACTAGACCACCAATACTGTCTGCACATATCATGAGACATCTTAGAGATACCTAGAGGTACCTCCCACTGAGAACTAGGTGACTCTCGTATCAACTCTTCCCATATAAATATAAGAACCCATATACACCCATGCATACATAGGATTTATTCTCCATCCAGATACCAATATAGAGGCGGGTCCTCACAAGAAATACTCTCTCATAGGACCATGCCTTCATGATCCAAAAATTGCCTCATCATTAATTTCTCAGCCTGTTATGTGGTCATTAATAATGATGCACGTAAATACTATCCAGGATATTCCTAAACCACAATGTGCATGTCAGAAAATAGGGTCGTAAGCTCTTATTAGTTACAGGCCTTCTGATTTATCTATGTCTGAGTCCTCCTACTCAGAGCATCTATAATATAATTTCCCATCATGTGTATATAAGCTAGCTCAAAATTGATCTAATGATTTTATTTTTCCCATATTTACTGCTAGATATTCACATTATGTTGTGTAAATATTTATTTGGGGATTTTTTGGTTCGTAAACAACAAAAAACTTTCATTTTAAACAATTCCTCCAAAATAATTGGGAATGAACAAAAAAAATAACTCATGATTATATTTCGATTAATTGCACTCATGGGGCCTTAGATACCATAACCTTTATGCAGTGACAGGATCTTCCTAAATCACAAATTCTCCCTATTTGATAATTGATACATCAAAAAAAACTATATAGCTTCTTCATGGATCTGGAAGAATATTGATCAATGATGAATTTATTCTCCCGTTAAAATCATAAAAGGTTGTCTCGCATGATTCTTACCAAATAAAAATCACACCCTTCTTATTCAAGCCTGTAAGAGGTGGTTCTATGTGTGAGATGGAACATTTGAAATTCATGTAACAAATATCCATCTATAAAAAACCATTGGCTTTAAATATGTTATTGGTTTAATCCTATGTAACTTCCACTCTCACTTTATTCGAGATAACCAATACTCGTGTCTCTGAGATGAAATGACTCAAGAAGTGTGAATTTTTTATCCAACAGTGACATTTACTAGTCCTAACATGTATATGGATGTTTTTTTATAGTATTAATAATTTTATAAATTTTTGTGGAATGATCACTTTGATTTTGAAAATACACTAAAATTTTATTTAGGAATACCATCATGAAAGAATCCATATAGGGATGAAAGACCCTATTCATCAAATACATAACTACTGATGGTGAATTCGTAAGACCAAACAAAATAACTAGGTACTCATGAAAAATTTTGCAACTATAGAATGTCATATGTTGTATGTTAGAGGTCCTAACATGCATGTGTTGACATTCATATCTCAAATTGATCATTGATAAAACTCATTCTCCTCAAATATGGTTAAAGATATAATCTAAATGATTTACGAGATGTTGGTTCTTCATAGTATGCTAATTTAACTTCTAGTATTCCACAGAAAGCTGGAGGTTTTCATCCACAATCTTGGAGAAAATGGCTAGTGAAACCATGGGGGAAAGTGTTGGGGTATATAAAATAATTGGAAATTAAATCCTCTAGATACTTCTTGAGCTCATTCAACCAATTCTGTAGCCATAATGTAAGGAGTAATGTATATCGATGTAGTTACATGCACTAACTCTGTAGTAAATTCATCATCTCTCTTAGGATATAGTCAATAAATATCTTCTGGTGAAACATCCCTAATAAAATTAACTACTGTAGGGAAATTTTCTTGATGTAATCCATGATCCTCCACATAAAGTCTAGATATTTAGCCAATAACTCTACCTAGCTTAAGATTTTCTAGTTCATCTCTACATTCATGGACATACCACTCTCTCTTATTAGTATAACTACCACCCTCTAGTGATGCAAACATCACCCTATGATGATAACAATCCATATATGCATGATAGGGGACCATCCATTCCATTCTTAGAATGAAATCAAAACTTTTCATCCTGAATATGAAGATGTCCCATAAGAAACAATGGTTTCCAACCTCATGGTGGGATTTATTTCACTAGTGTACACTCTTTGAACGTATACCCAAAGGAGTATTAATTTTCATCATGACATAAGGGTACTCAATATGAATCCCAAGGAATTCCACAATATCCATTAAGATAAATGTGTGGGATGCACCTGTGTCGAATAATAAAAATAATGTAGTATAGGATACTAGAATAGTACCTCAAACAATAGATGGACTACCACCCTTCTCCTCCCGTATTAGATGCCCTGAATAAATCTGGCATGATCCATGGAAATGTTCTACAACTTGAATACCCAATGTGGGTACACTATACTGTCTCTTTATATTTAAAACCTGGCTACCTCATCCATGAAATCCTCCTCTAATAGTAATACTATTAGTAATCCATATAACTTCCCATTGAGCTTCTCCTGATCATGCTCATGAGGGTGGAGATGATATAGATCCTCTCCCACTAGCCACAGATGGGAAGGTCCTACAAAACCACTAAATATTCCCCAATATACCATAGCCTCGTCATTCAATAGGGTCTATGGGATATTTTGGATTCTTATACATGGGATTATAACACTTATGAAAAACCACATTACTATCATTGGGTGTCACCAAGACGATGTTGTTCACAAATGCAGTATCAAAGATTTTCTTCTAACCACTAGTCAAACTAATAACCCATCGTAGTTCTGAACAATCCTAGATCACACCATCTTCTTACATTATATTATTCTCAGTGATAAGATAATAGTTCATTATTTCATAATAAATATTCAACTAAAAAAATATTCAAATGATAATGAATCAGATTCCTTAGTTCATCCTCAAATCTTCTTGATTTTTATTTCTTATCAGCAGTATAGATAGGAAAAAAGTGTAGAATATTTTTAAAATGATATGATTATTCCATAACTATCATAGAACTCAGTTGTAGGTTCTTCAAATACTTGGAATGATAGACCCTAAGGGTCTTAGGGAAGATATTTCCAAAGAATATTGATTGGAAATCCATCCAAATTACATCCCAATACAGACTTTCCTGGTTCAGGATATCCCACCAAAATTTATAAGATTCTAGAATTATATAATTTGTGATATTCATTATACTCCTATGAATTTTCGAAAGATGATTGAAGAAAGATACAACGTTATAAATCCATAACTCAACACCATGGGGGCCACCATCCTCTAATAATGTAGGTGGATGTGGCTGCTGGAACTCTCAGGTAAGCTCTTCCATGTAAGGGCTGGTTGCTGAGCTCCGTGAATGGTCTTTATAAGCTTCATAAACTCTCATAAAAATCAAAAAAAATCACTCGAATAAGGTGTAATTAGATATTTCATTGATGTAATTACTATAGGAAACCATGGTAGATCAGGGCCCAAAACCTAGGGTGCATGGTAATCACCACCCACATAGAGAACATCTAGAGGATGTCGTGGCGGAATAGCTCTAAAAATTCAAAAATGATGCCCTAGATAGGATAAATCATGAAAAATATCATATATACTATAATTGGATAGACACAAGGCTTCCTATGAAATAGTCACACCCCTATGGCTGCTCATAAATCCATGTATGGGTGATAGGAACAATTATAGAGAACACAAAATACACTACCTACTTCCCACTACTAAGGATGTGACTTTTCTAAGATCTATATTTCACTATATGGGTAATAATATATAGAGTTTCAATTACACTTTATAGAATAAAATTCTCATTTAATTTATATTGGTGTCCCTATTTAATGGTTACCATTTTATTTATTTTCAATTCAATTTCATTTAATTTTATTCTAATTTATATAGAAATAATCTTTAAAAGTTTAAACTATATGAATCACCAATTCAAATATATAAGGGACCATACACCTCCTAAATTTAACTGTGGAATCCATTTAAGAAGGACTAATCATTGATCATGTCCTTGTATGAAATGTTTGAAGAATTCATAAAAATAGAAAATAATCTCCAAAACAAGATATGGGTAATGCACACAATAAATAAATGTGACAAGTAATAATTCATTACATTTAAATCCTATAAGGTGCCAAAAAATATGAATGATTCAATTTTTCCATTTTATATCAATAAGAGGATAAAATACAATCTAAAAATATAATAATAACCATCACACATCAAGTGTGTCCCCCAACTGCAGAATCAAATAAATTTTAATAATCAAAATAAATAAGAACATGTCCTTTCCTAGGTAATTTGTCAATTCCCAGTTCATGGGTTTGTTACACCTAGTAATAGATCATTACCAAATTCCAAAACAATATTAATCTCTTATCTAATATCCCAAATGATAATATAAAACAAAATAAACCTCTAATTTCACATTGTGAGGTCCCGAACTAGATTTTACATAAATGGTTCCCCACTCCGGTGGGTCACTTGGCCATAAGAGAGCTTCCATATACTCTAGAGGTAGTCGAATAGTAGTGAGGGTCCAATTTTGTATAGTGGGGAGACTATACCCTCATGAATAGAGTATGAAATTATTGAAATGAATAGATAAATAACATAAACATAAAAATATCTAATAGTGTAATGTTAACATTGAAATGTAACAAATCACCATAAATAACCATAACATCCAGTATCATATAAAAAATAATGATATGTTATATGTCGATCAAAAGTAAATAGGTAGTCATGTCAGCAGGCATGAAATATAATACATATAAAAAATAAAATGTCACCAAAAAGGATATACCTAAAAACATCATGAGCCATAACATTGTCCTATGCTTCATTGTTCCCAATCTATGATGAAATTATGTATCAAAAACTAGTTTCTTACCCATGTCCCTACAGGCATCAACATAATTAGCATAGATACCATCGGTGGCCTGGATACGGTGTGAGATTAACTCAGTAGGACACCACCAGTGATATTTATAAATATCCATTCAGTGAATATAATATGTAAGTGTGCAGATATTAGTAGAAATCTATAATATAAAATATAATGGTATCCTATCTAGTTCGTAAAAGATACTAGAATGACATTATGTTCTTCAACACGTGGTGGATATTATCTGAATACGTAAACATGTGTACACACATATATTGACTGTATACATAGGGACCTCTATGAATATATATGTGGATGATACTACAATACAAAACCTAAGGCTTAACTTAGGTTCCCATAAGTTATAGCAAGAGTTTCACAAGTATCAAGGGTTACAATTCTCGATATCACAAGATTTGGTGATACCATTTATAGTATCAAAGTATAAGAGTCTCCATGCCTAAATCATAATAGTAGGGTCACCATGCCAAATATCATATCAACAAGGGTCTTCATTCTCTTATATAATAATAATGGTATTCATTCTCAGTATCATCTCAATTGGGTTGCTATGCCCAAATCACAGAAATAGGGTCACCATGCTCATATCATATCAATAAGGTCTCCATGTCTATAACATGTTTATAGGGTCTCCATGCTCATGTCTCATAATAGTTGGGTCAACCTACCAAATATCTTATCAATAATGGTCAATATATCCATATATAACAATTGGATAATCATGATCATATAAATTTTTAAGGGTCGTCAAGACCATATATAAGAGTAAGGTTTGTCATGCCCATATCATAACAATAGGGTCTCCATGTGTAAATCATATCAGTAAGGATGTCCATAACAATATATCTCATTATAATAATGGAATACATTCTCTTATATTATAATAGTTGAAGGGTATCCATGAATTTATATAACAAAGCATAGGGTTCGTTGTTCCCATTATCATAATAATGATATTTAGTCAAAATAATTTAGTAAGAGATGATACATAATTCATAATTCATTAACATTCCTTATTAAAAACGTAGTCACAATTTTCCTATTTAAATAATTTATTTGGTTGTACCACTTATGACACCCCCTACCTCGTTTTCTTGAGAATGTGGTGGAACATTTCTATTCCTTAAGCGACATTCCCAAGATTTCAAAGATTGAAAATAAATAGAAACGACTTCATGAAGAGATGGATAATGATTTGTACTTTCAAAATGAAATAACCCAACTAAACATTCCATAACCATGTAACTACTACATGATTCATGGGAATTATATAAAAACGCAATGCAATAACATATATATAAAAACCAATCTATAAAAGTGTACCATAGTGTAAGAATACAACATAAAAGTTAACAATAGATTATAGAACCAAAAAACCCAATATACTATGAAAGAACATCATTATCCAACCTTTCCCCATGCTAAACTCCACAATACATCAATAGTAGCACTATAAACCACTAGAGAAGTGTGATACATAACCTTTTCTTGTGTCCTAATAAATGATACCTGTAAAATCACCCATGTTCCAAATCATGGGTGAGTAATTAAACTCAATTGGATTTCCCGAAATGAATTCCCTACTCATTCCACTAGTATAGATCATGTTGGAAAATTTATATAAAAATATTTAAATAAACAAAGTAGAACAGTTTATATCATAATATACAAAAAATTTCATACTAAAATAGTTTTCTCAAAACAAACCAATTTCCATGGAAATAAACCAAGAAATAAATTAAATCTATTTCAAAAGTTATTTTTTGGAATAAATAATTCCATTCCAAAAATCCATAAATCCAACAATGTATGAAACCGGGACCTCCCTATACATGTGTCTGGTGATTCATCTATTAAAAAAGGCATCACTTAATGAACCATTTTATAGGGGAAGGTCTTTCCCCTTATCTAACCCACTAATGATGGGAGAGACGACATACCCCTGTCTCTACCAAATTCACTTGAACACACACAACCATTATGCCAAAAACTATTTCTAAAACAACCATTTCAATTAAACTGTTATTTTATTGAAAAAATTTCAATCAACTGTTTAAATAATACTGTTCTATTTTTGGAAACCTTTCAAACAACCATTTCAATAAAACTTCCCTTTTATTGAAAACAATTATCCATGACTCAAAAACCAACAATAATTTTAAAATAAACATTTTAAAATCAAGTTACCTATTTCACATTCCACAAAACACCAAATTTCCACAATTCTATAAATCGTCACCAAAGAGGTTTTCTGGCAAAAAATTCACAAAAATTTAATAACCAACTTCAATAAAAACAACAAATTCAAAAAAAAAAGTCCATGTTCCAATAAGTTGATTTAGGAGTGAATCCATTTACCATAGTGTTTGTGGTAAAAATGAATAATGACCCTAAATGCCCATAAACCAGGTTGAATATCTGTATAGACCCGGTTTTTTATTAATATGACTTTGAAATATTTCTATGAATATTTATAGAACTGGTCGTTAAAACGACATGCAATTCCGAGGCCTTGTTTTCCTGGGATTAATTTTATAAAAATGTTAACTATTTTTATATTATGCACACACGGTTAACTAAATAAAACATGATATCTCTTAAATGGTTGATCAGATTAGAAATCCAAGACCACAGTTTGGTCTGAAACATGGTGTTTCTTCTATGAGCGACATAAAATAAGTCGGTGCGGGACGTTCAGACCCCTCACTTGTTTGCGGTGTGTTAAATGGTTAAATTAAATTATTAATTTATTCATCGAATAGCTCATACCCAAATACCTCTCAAACGAGGACTCAGATGAGAAATGTTAGACCACTAATGAGCTCAGAACATAGGCTTTACCCTAGGTAGGGTATAAATTTTGTTGGCATCGGGTGTTCGACTTATGAGCTATCAGGGGAAAATTATTAAATAATTAAATGATGATTTAATTATTTAATTAATTATTTTTTTAACCTAATTATAGGTTATAAATATGAATCTTTAAGGTTTTGTCCTCATAATCAATGCATTTTTTCAGCGTAGACATAAATCTACTCTAGAAGAACCCTTGGTTCGAGGCGGATCGAACAACAATGAACGAAACAGATCTTCCTCCTCCGTTAGCGAGCATGTTCTTCATCGAAAGAAGATTCAAGTTTGAAGTAGGATTTTTTTTCTTTGTATATTTTTATTCTAGTTAAAGTTTTTGTTGTTTTTTCCCAATTTCCTATCTCTGTACTTTGTGCGTTCATCATCGATGTCTTGTTTGATGATGATCGGACAAATGATAATAGATCATTGAAAAACCCATCCTTAACAAAATCGAACGATTCCGCGGATATAGATTTGGGATCAAGATCCCAGAGGGGTTGCGATATAGTTTGACATGAGGTCAGATATGGTGCGATAAGTCCCAGATTTGAGTTTATTGACGCCGGAAGTGATGGGGACCACAACCGGTGACCAGAGGTGGTGCGACCCTCCTTCCTTGGTGGTGTCCCGCGGCCCCTAGTGAATAGTGGTGAGTGGTGGATCCCAACGGCCTGGGAAACCAGCGGGATCGGTGGTCGGGGTGAGTGGCCTCCGATGGTTTGGGACGATTGTATTCCCGTGGTACGGGGCAGTGGCGTCTGGCGATCTAGGTTGACGGCAAGACTCAATCACCATAGATCTGAGATTTATGGGTCTAGATGGGATTTCCAGAAGGTGGAGGTTGGCGGGAGCTGCGGTAGACTGGTGTTGCAGGGCACCGGCTGAATCAAGGTTGAGCGGGCAGACCGAGGGCGCGACCAAGGGTCGCCTGTTGACACGGGAACTTGGGGAAGAAGAATGAATATTATAGCATGAGGAAATTTTTGAAGAAGAAGTGGATTGGAGAGAGAAAAGAAAATAAGATAGATAAATTAAAAAAAGTGAAAAGAAATCAAAAAGTTATGGGGCATGTTGGGCGAGTCAATGTAAGGGGAGGTGCCACTTTTGGTGGTGCGTGTCTTTTGGATGTGATAATTTAAGATATTAAATTAAATTAAAAATAATAATAATAGAATAATTTTATTATTATTATTGTTGGGAAAACCGTATTTTTTACTGTAATTTCTTCGTGCGACCTCGGTTTCACAAACCCTCAGCGCCAGTGCGACCCTAACTCTGAGACAAACATTATGAGTCCAATATTGTATATCTTATCTAGGTTTGAGGATCGAGTACCTAAAATGCTGAAATAATTATAATATATTATTATTAATAAATCTTTGACCCACCATAACTCCTACGTGCGACGTGCGTTTGACTTTCCATCAGCGATGGTGTGATCCTATCATTAAGACAATCGATTCAAGTACAGTTTTGAATATTAAATTCTGATTTCTGGCTCGGGCCTTCGAAGCACCCCAATATTATTATTATTATTATTGTTATTGTCACGGAATATTGCATCGGTCGTAACTCTCCCAAACGACATCAGATTGGCGAGCCGTTAGAGGCGCTGTGACCCTGGAGTTGAGACAGTCCTTTCAAAGATGGTTTGGAGCCTTTGTGGTTTGGTTTCATTGCTCGGTGGAATGAGATGCTTAATGCGAATAATTAATTACTTATTTAGTTAATTTATTATTCTATCATTGGACTTAACTCCTTTTTGGGATTTCCAATCGACGTGTCGTCAGCGGTAATGTCATCCTAGTCCTCATGCAAACTTTTTGACATGATCCTTTTAGTGTTTGGGCTGGAGACAGGGTGAGGGCCCCACAGGTCTCGGTTAGCATGTTTTATGGTGAAACTCAACTTTTTCACCCGACATCTATTTTGGGTGTTTGAGTACTCGTTTCTGTGTGTTTTTTGAGGGGATTGCAATGGTGAATTCTACCCTCCTAGATTTGAGTCAGGGCATGGCCCCCCGAGCCATCTTTTAATTTGTGTGCAGCATAGCGTGACTTCTTCATCAGACGTCCATTCGGGGAAAAATTAATATTCGATTTGACATGTTTTTCTGCGAGCATCACAATGACGCAGTTCACTCGACTGTTTTCGAGATCGTTGTGTGGGCCCCACATGGGCTGGCTACGGTGAATAAGACTTTTTTCACCGGATTTCCATTTTGGGCGATCATGTAATAGATCCCTTGTGTTTTTTTGAGGGGATCACTATGGCGCAGTTCACCCAACCATTTTTAGGATCGTTGTGTGGGCCCCACATGGGCTGGCTATGGTGAATAGTACCATATTCATCGGTTGACCGTTTAGGGTGAGTAAATGGTCTATCTCACGAGTTATTCTGTAAGGATTGCAACAGTGTGATCCATTTGGGCATGTGGAGCCTCGTTTGAGAACTTATTAAATGTGGAAACATGAAATGGTGTTGGATGGAGGTCCCTTTGATGCACTCCGAACCAACGCACGGTAGTGATGTTGGTTACACTCAGTGATGTCAGTTGCAGTGCAAAGTTGTCGGACCAATTCCGGGTCTACCCTCTAGCAGGGGTGGGTAGTGGGTCACCCGACGACCCTTTAGGGTCTAGCCTCTAGCAGGGTTGGGTAGTGGGTCACATGACGACTTATTCCAGGTCTACCTTCCAGTAGGGTTGGGCAGTGGGTCGCCTGTCGATTTCTTCTAGGTCTACCCTCCATCAGGGCTGGGTAATGGGTCGCCTGTCTACTTCTTCCAGGTCTACCCTCTAGTAGGGTTGGGAAGTGGGTATCCTATCAACATCTTCCAGGTCTGCCCTCAAGTAGAGACTAGGCAGTGGGTCTCCTGACGACCTCTTCGGGTTTAACCTCCAGCAAAGACTGGGCAGTGGGTTAACTGACGACCTCTTAGGTTTTACCCTCCTGTAGAGACTGGGCAGTGGGTTACCTGATGACCTCTTAGGTTTTACCCTCCAGCGGGGCTGGGCAGTGGGTTATTCGATGAATTCTTTCAGACTCAGTCCTTTCTACTAGACTAGTCTGTGGCTTTCCTCCATGACTACCGAAGTGGGACCCTTGGTGGTATAGATCAGTGATGTGCCGGCTTGACATTGAGAAGTCCCCTCGTTTGTGTGATAGTGAAGAGGTTTGGTTTGACTTTCCCCAGAACTCTCAAGTACGAGGGGAGATTTTCCCACCGAGATGTGTCCTTGTGAAGTGGCCTAAAACTGTGCAGGTGAATCAGTGTCACCCAAAGTGGATAATGTCAAGGCATGGTGATTTGGCCCCCTTGACTTGTAGTTCGGGTAAGACGGGTAGGATGCTAGGCATCGATGGTGTTTACTTCTGGGACTGTTGACTACTCACTTCGTTGGGATGAGCTACTGGATGAAGATCCCCTTACGACCTTCTTCGGGTTGCTTGCCCAAGCATATATATATGTATACCTTGTTCTAGTACCCACTCATTGGGTTTTGGTTACTCTCCCTCCAAGAGAGGAGAAGACGTGTGGGGTATGCAACGTGCTTTTCATGTCTAGCATCTTGTGGTTGGACGAGTCTACTCTCCTACTATAGGTAGAGAAGACTCGACGAGAAGGTCTTCTTCTCACCGTTTCCAACTCCTTGTGTTTGGACGAGTGTACCTCCTCCCGCTTGTTGGGTTGATCTGTTACTCTTCCTTACTCTTTACTGCACTATTTTGTACTTCTTTACTTTTCCCTGTTTGATCTAATGCTCACCTCTTCAGTACCTCCTTTGTTTTTCACTCAAGCCTTCAGGGAATCCTACTGAGTATTATTATACTCACCCCTACTTGGTATTTTCCCGCACGTGGTGTGCCCTTGAAGATGACGAATAGGTTGGTCTTGACTTCAGTGGAGCTTAGGAGTTTGGGAGCTTGGACTACGTGTGGTGGTCGTAGTTGGGTTCGAGGTGTGGGACTCTCCCAGCTGTTTAATTTTGTTTACCTGTTGCCGGGTTGTGGAACTTTTCTGGTTGGGCGCGTGTTTTGCCCTTATCTTTTTAGTTTACCTTCAGCACTTGCTTTGTACTATTTAGAAGTCGATGCACTTCTTGTGGATGTTTATAGCAGTTGGTACTTTACTTTTCTTTTTTACTCTGCACTTCTACATTGAGTGGTTTGTGTGTGTGTGTACTAGTACTTAGTCAAAGGCCTCCCCAGGTGGTTTAGCCTTCAGTGCTTGTCGCCAGCCCCCGGCCTTTGGAGGCGGGCTTGAGGTAGTTGCGGCTCGATCCCGGGTAGGGTCGGGTCATAACAAAGTGGTATCAGAGGTGGTTCGACCCTTGGGATTTCGTTCAGATTTTTCCCTCAAAAGGTCTTCGTTGGGTTTAGGGCAACAGTGTCGAAGTGTCTCGAGAGCGGCTCTCAGGCCAAGGAGTCCAGTGATGGTATGGGCGGCTGACATATCCATTCACCAGGACCTTGATTACCTACTTGTTGACTCAGAACCCTGAGACACTTGTTGCAGGGAACAATGGTACATGCATCATATAGGATTGAGTGTCTGACTATCCTTCTTGAGTTAGATCCCCACTCCTGTTGATGTATATATATATATGATCATCTGACCACAATACTCCTTGATAACATTCAGGATGTCTCCGTGATGATAGCCAGCTAGGATACTAGCTACGGTTCGTGACAATGACCCCGTGAGCGACGAGGCCTCAGTTCATGACTCATCTTGCAAGCCCCATTCTCCTGGTAGGTAGGTAGCAGCACCCCTACCTGTTACGCATTAGACAGCCCCAACAGAGTGGGATGAGGACGTGCACAGGCTGAGCACACTTCGTGAGTTCTAGCACCAGAGACCGCTGAGGTTCTACGGTGAGCCAGACCCTCAGACAGTAGAGTTTGGGCTAGATTCGGTGGTTCTCCCCTTCAGGCTTGTATAGACATCGACTGATCAGATGGTGTCCTTGGCAGCGGACATTTTTTCCCGGAGCAGCTGGTCATTGGTGGAGTTTGGTTACTCAGATACACGATGAGTTTGTGCTATCATGAGACGACTTCTACCATTGTTTCATGAGGAGTTCTACCCCTTTTTTTCACTCTGTTCGACTTCAGGAGCTCCTCTAGTTACGGTAAAGAGGGATGACAGTGACTGAGTATGCGACTAGGTTCACAGACCTTACGCACTACTCTCTAGAACTGATCTATAATGGTTACTTTTGAGCATTAAAGTTTGATAAGGGACTCTGTAGTTGATTCATGTTATATTTGTACCCTTGTTTGCATCCCCCACCAATGTCGGGGTGCTGGAGCAGGCATTGGTGACAGAGAGCTTTTTGTCAGAGGAATGCCATACAGCTGGTTGTGGCAGTGAGCGCCACCGAGCTGAGATGTCAGCTGTAGCTAGTAGATGCTAGATGATGAGATGTCAATGTAGGATATCTTATCATGATCATTCTTAGGTACATGGTCATATGGGGCCGAAACAGTGTCGCAGAAGAGTGGTGGAAGAGTCCCTCTGACTTGTGCACTCAAGGTGCCGTTGTGTAGCAGATTCCCTTAGTGGGAAGTGTGGGAAGTCCCATACTCACCTAGTGCGAGATGTTTCAAAATAGTTAACTTCCCTACATCTGACCTCTATGGAGAAGTAGGGTACAACTTTCCTTCTGTTTATAGTTTTGACTCATTCGCTTCTCGAGCATGCAAGGGAGTCTCGGTTGTGAAGTACCGACTACATAATCTCGTGTGACCAGATATCGTTGGGTGTTTCACCATATGGATATTCTGATGGAGGGAATCACGAAACCCTATTCTAGTGACAAACAGTGATTATAGTTGTGATATGGAATGTAGAGGTTCAGTCAGGTAGGAAAACTATCCCCCAAGTTCTATCAGGTCATTCGAGACTGTGCAAGGAGATGAAGAGGTTGCATACCACCTTACCTTACCCCAAATAGTTGGAGTGGGTACACGATGTCTTACACGTGTCGGAAATGAGGCGATATGTGTGTGTTCCTACACATGTCTTCAACTGAAGGAAGTCTTATGAGGGTGGACCATCCCTTTGGTCCACATTTTTTGGTAGCACGGAGACGTACATGTTTCCTTGGGAGCGGGAGAGCTAAGTGGGGGCTCGATATCCCGAGTTGTTTTCCTAGTTTTTCTTTTTGAGGACAAAAATCTTGAAGGGGGGAATAATGTAAAGACCCAGTTTTTTCTTAATAATCCTTTGAAATATTTCTATGAATATTTCTAGAACTGGGCGTTAAGACGACGTGCAATTCCAAGGCCCCATGTGCCAAAAATTATTTTTTATAAAAATGTTAAGTGTTTTTGTATTATGCACGCATAGTTAACTAAAGAAAACGTGATATCTCTTAAAAGGTTGATCGTATTAGAAATCTGAGACCACAGTTGGGTCCGGAACATGATGTTTCTCCTATGAGTGACATAAAATAAGTCGGCGCGGGACGTTCTGACCCATCGCTCCTTTGTGGTATGTTAAATGGGTAAATTAAATTATTAATTTATTCATCGAATACCTCAAACCAAAATACCTCTCAAACGGGGACTCAAATGAGAAATATGAGACCACCGATGAGTTCAGAACATAGGCTTCACCCTAGGTAGGGTACAATTTTGTTGGCGTCGGGTGTTCGGATTATGCGCCATCGTGGGAAAATAATTAAATAATTAAACGATTATTTAATTTTTTATTATTTTTTTTTTAATCTAATTAGAGGTTATAAATATGATGCTTTAAGGGTTTGGCCTCATAATCCCTGAATTTCGCCAGCCTGAACATAAATCTACTCTAGAAGAACCCTTGGCTCGAGGCGGATTGAACGACAATGAACGCAACAGATCTTCCTCCTCCATTAGCGAGCGTGTTCTTCATCGAAAGAAGATTCATGTTTGATGTAGGATTTTTTTTCTTTGTATATTTTTATTCTAGTTTATGTTTTTGTTGTTGTTTTGCAATTTCCTATCTCCGTCCTTTGTGCGTTCATCGTCGGTGTCTCATTTGACGACGATCAGACAAATGATAATAGTTCATTGAACAACCCATCCTTAAAAAATCGAACGGTTCTGTGGATATAGATTTGGGATCAAGATCCCAGTGGGGTTGCGATATAGTTTGACAGGAGGTTAGATATGGTGCGGTAAGTCCCAGATTTGAGTTTATTGATGTCAGAAGCGATGGAGACCGCAACCGGTGACCGGAGGTGGTGCGACCCTCCTTCTCTGGCGGCGTCCGGCGACCCCTGGTGCATAGCGGTGAGTGGAGGATCCCAACAGCCTGGGAAACCAGCGGTATCGGTTGTCAGGGCGAGTGGCCTCCGATGGTTCAGGACGAGCGGATTCTCGCGGTTCGGGGCATCAGCGTCTGGCGATCTAGGTTGACAACATGACTCGATCACCATAGATCCGGGTTTTATGGGTGTAGATGGGATTTCTAGAAGGTGGAGGCCGGCGGGAGCTTCGGTAGTCCGGTGTTGTAGGGCGCCGGGTGGAGCAGGGTCTAGCAGGCAGACCAAGGCGGCGACCCGGGGTCGCCTGTTGACATGTGAAATTGGAGAAAGATGGAAGATTGGAGCGTGAGGAAATTTGGGAAGAAGAAGTGGATTGGAGAGAGAAAAGAAAATAAGATAAATAAATTAAAAAAAAAAGTGAAAAGAAATCAAGTCAAGGTATTGGGAGGCACCACTTTTGGTGGTGCGTGTCTTCTAGATGTGATAATTTAAGAAATTAAATTAAATTAAAAATAATAATAATATAATAATGTTATTATTATTTTTGATGGGAAAACCGTATTTTTTACTGTAATTTCATCGTGCGGCCTCGGTTTCACGAACCGTAAGCGCCAGTGCGAACCTGACTCCGAGACAGACATTTCGAGTCCAATATTGGATATCTTATCTGGGTTTGTGGATCTAGTACCCGAAACGCTGAAATAATAATAATATAATAATATTATTATTAAATCCTTGACCTGCCATAACTCCTACGTGCGACGTGTGTTTGACCTGCCGTCAGCGATGGTTTGATCCTGTCATTACGACGATCGATTAAAGTCCAATGTTTAATATTAAATTATGATTTTTGGATTAGGCCTTCGAAGCACCCCAACATTATTATTATTATTATTATTATTGTCACGGAATATTGCATCGGTCGTAACTCTCCCATACGACATCAGATTGGCGTGCCATCAGAGACGCTGAGAACCTGGAGTTTAGATGGTCCTTCCCAAGATGTTTCAGAGCCTTTGAGGTTTGGTTTCGTTTCTCGGTGGCATGGTATGCTTAATGTGAATAATTAATTAATTAATTGATTGATTGATTGATTATTCTTGTGTTGGACCTGAATCCTGTTTACGATGTCCAATCGACGTGTCGTTAGTGGCCATGTGATCCTAGTCCTCGTGCGGACTTTTTGCGATGCTCCTTTCAGTGTTCGGGCTAGAGACAATGTGCATGCCCCACAGGTCCCAATTTGCATGTTTTACGGTGAAACACCACTTTTCACTGATTTCCAGCCCAACTGAATCTTCTCAACTGTATCTTAGACAAGGCTCAGTCCAACTAGGGATGCCTTTCCTATTTACACCCAAAATGTGGAGAGAGACAAGGATTCCCAAACAATTATTTGAAAGGATCCATATATATCAAGGCCTGATAACTATTTTTATTATGATAACTCCACAAACGAGACATGCTCTTCCTAGAAGCCACTAAAATACCATACAAAATCCCACAACATGTCTTCCATATTTTGTATCATCCATTTGGATTTCCCATCCATCTGAGGATGATACGTCATTATCATACTCAACTAGGTCTCAAGATATTTCTTTAAGGATTTCGAGAAATGATATTTAATCCTCAGATCTCTATCTAACACTATCGAAACAAGTATTCCATGACTTTTTACCTTTTCTCAAATATAGATTATTGATAAGTTCTATTCTATATAAGATTCACAAATAAGGATGAAATGGGATGACATTGTGATCTGATCCACTACCACTCATATGAAACCCTATTTCTCAACTATTCATGGGGGACCTATTACAAAATAATTATCTATCTACACCTATTTTTAAATAGTGATAGGTATGTAATACAAGATACATCTTATCCAATGATGATGTACTTTAAACTAATAATAATTTAATCATATAAAAACTAACTCGGCCTCCTTCCATTTTATACTGACCCACCAAACCTCTGCTTTGAATGCCTTATTCATCTTCTTCATTCTAGGATGAAAATTCAATCTTTTATGGTTTTAAGCGTGAAGAAGTTGTTCTGGAAAAGACATTGATACAACCACCGATTTCTAAAGCACAATATTGAACCCTTATCTATCATAAAACCCTCAATAGTATCCCCAACATTTAGTTTTCACCTCATAACGACACATTATGAATCTGATTTATGATAACTTTAACTATCTCCACCAAATCATGAAAAAAATACTGGAAATAAAACTACAACATCACATAGGTATTCACATTCCAAGTGCATGTCAGCTAGGACCGACAACAACTACCACTCATCTAAAGATTCTTTTTCCATATGAACATATGACTTTTTACATAATACATCTTCCATTATATTTCCATTACTCTGTGTATACATAATGTTAAAGACATACATTTAGAGAAACTCCATCCATCTTCATTGTCTCAAATTCAAATCCATTTGTGATAAAATGTGTTTCAAGCTCTTATGGTCTGTAAACATAGTAAATTTCTCTCCAAATTGTTAATGATGCCATTTCTTCATTGCATGGACTACAAAAGCTAACTCCAAATCGTGTGTTGGGTAGTCTTTCTCATGCACTTATATTTGTCTGGATCTAAAAGAAACAGCTTGATATCACTACATGAGAAGGCTTCCCATCCCTACTCTCAAGGCAAGAAAAAACACCATGAACCATTGTCTTGATTCTAGAAATATCAAGAGAGGTGTTTTTGTAAGGTGAACTTTAATCTCATGAAAAGACCTCGAATGTTTCTTGTTCCATTGGAATGGAAAATTATTCCTTTTCAAAGATATCATAGGTGAGGCTAGTCGTGAGAAATCAAAAATGATGCATTAGTAAAAACATGCTAGACCAAGGAAACATAGTACCTCATAAAAATTGTTTGGTGGTTTCCAATAGATACCAGCCTCTATAATTTATAGTCCATAAAAACAAATCTTTTAGATTTTAAGTGGCCAAAGAAACTTAAATATTGAATCCAAAATTCACATTTTGATAGATTATAATACAACTGATGATCTCTCAAGATTCCAAACACTATCACTCCGTATTACTCATGTTCTACCCTTTTCCTTGAATACATCATTATGTCATCCTCAAAAACTGACACAAAAGAATCTAGATACCACTGATATATCTGATTCAACAATTCTATAATTATTGATGGTTCATTCATAAGTCTGATAGGTATTACAACATATTCATAATTACTATATCTACTCTTGAAATCTATCTTTGGAATAAAATTTTCACAAACCCACAATTGGTGATATTGTGGTCGCAAGTCAATCAAAAAGAACCACTAAGAACACCTAAATTGATAAAAAAAATAATTAATTTGTAGAAGTGGAACATTTTCTTTATCGTAATATGGTTAAGCTTATGATAATACACAAAAAAAATTATCCGCCTTTTGAAAAACAAGACAGGTTCTTCCCACGGAGACCTACTCGGCCAAATGAACCCTTTTCCTTCCACCTCTTCTGACTACACTTTCAATTACATTGATTCTATTGGTCCCATCTTACAATACATGAGGTATATAGAACTTTTCCTTGGAATGAGATCAATTTTGAACCCCAATTCCTTAATTGGGGGTGACCCAGAGAAATTTTTAGGAAAGACATTTGGAAACTGATATGAAACCACGGATTAACTGCTACCCTTGATCTCTTCCATCGATTCCAAAGTCAAATCCATCAGTTGGTACACTATCATTCCAATTTCTAGTTCCAACAATCCCTTTTCACCTACCTTTATATTTCTATATCCTCTAAAGTGATGATTAACTCCATAAACAATAGTAAAACTAACCTTTCTGGTATCACAGTCAATGTGAACATTGATCATTTTCAACCAATCCTTACCCTGTATTATTCCATGATAGAAATATTTTCTTACTTCGAGATTAAAATGTTCTTAGTTCAATGAATTATGAACATATGTGGATTGAATTTTTTGTTCTAAAATTTATTAACATCCTTCCATGAACCACTGGCATGAAAGATCCTCCAGCATATATGTTATAAGATTGAATTTTAACTCAATGGGTGTACTAACGAATATATGATTCATCTTATTTTGTGACATAACTTTATTTTTTGTTTCCTCTTTCCACAAAAAATAATTCTACGAAAATACTCAAATCTAAATGTTGGTTTACCTATGGATCATGGGAAACCAAATTCTTAGTAACTTCATTTGGTTGGCTCCTATGATGCCTATCGAGTTCCATTTTCTAAAAACATAGCAAACTCCATAAGTCCCACTCTCTTGAAACTAAAGGCTTTAACATTTCATATTCTATGACATCATACTATCACAACATTGCTTTCCAAAATTCAACATTTTCATATTCAACCATTTTTTAAAATATCTCCAAAATTTTGAAAACAAAACAATTTTCAAAATAACCAATTCATTTCTTTAAAAAATATAACATTTGAAAAAAACATTAAAATTTTTCAAAAATCTAACCTTTTCTACCAAATCATATATCATTACTCAAATGAGATATGCACTCATAGTGGAACATCATTTCTAAAATGTATTTCATTACCAACTCATTGGTTGAACCCAAGGAAATGAGAATTAAAGTTGTATAAGTGTCTCCAAAACACTTATGCACCTAAATCCTTGGTAACTTGATGTTCAACATAAAAATGTTAGCTAGGTATTTTTATGATCTACATTTCTTATCCCAACAATAAAACTATTTTCTATAATCCCAACTTGAGGAATAAATCATAATGAATTTCAAATCTAAGACCCAAAAAACTAAAGACCACTTATTAATCAATGAATGAACAAAATGGTGCCACTTTTTCTATAAAGATATTTGGAAGGATGATGATAGATACCACTTGTATCATCCTGCCTCACCTCATTGTCTTGAGAAGGAATTGGAACATAATTTTCCTAAATTGACACCCCCACAATGTCAAAGACTAGAAATAAATGTCAATATCTTTGTGAATTGATGTGGAATGATTTTCTCTTTGAAATTAAAGAAACCCAAATACAAATTTCACAACCTTGTAACAACTACGTGATGCATGATAATCATATAAAAAAACTCAATTAAATACAATAGATATCATAACAAAACTAAAAAATAGTACCACAGTGGATGACTAAAATATCAGTGTGAACAATAGAAGACACAACCAAAAAAGCCCACAGATTCCTAAAAATAACTACAAGACCTATCCATGATCCATTCTCTACTCAACAACATATCCCATGCATCTATATGCTCTATTAAAAAAGTGGGATACTTTACCTTTCCTTGTGTTCTAATAAACAATATCTTCCATATCACCAAAGTACCAATGAAGGGGTGGGTAATGAAACTAAGTAAGGTTTACCAAATGACTTCCATACTCATGACACTAGTATAGAACATGTTAACTAATTTATATTAAACACTGTAAAATAGTTTATAAAATAATATAAAACAAATTATAGACAAAAATAGTTTTCTCAAAACCAACAAATTTCTAAGGATAGAAACTAAACTATATATTAAAACTATTTCATAAGTTCCATTTTGGAATAAATAATCCCATTAAATATATACAGATATAATACCATTCATTCAATCTAGACCATGTTATAATCACAAGTGGTGAGCCATCCCTTTACCAATCCATCACTTAAGTAACCATTTGTAATGGAGAAAGACCAAACCCTTATCCAACCCACTAATTATGGGGGAGAATTCATACCATTATCCTTATCAAATGCACATGAACAGACAAAACCACTATGAAAAAACCCAATTCCAAAGTATTCATTTAAACCATTTCAATAAAACCGTTCTTTTATTTAAAACCTTTTAAACATATATTTCAACCATTTTATTAAAATAGTTATTTTATTGAAAACCATTTAAAAAACATTTCAATAAAATCAAACATTTATTGAAAATAGTTTTAAATACATCAAAACAAAACAATCATTTTAAAATCATCATTTTAGAATCAAGTTACCTATTTCACTTTCCACACAACACCCAATTTACACAATTCAATAAACAGCCAACAAGGAGGGTTTCCAATATGTATTTAACAAAAAATTCATAGACAATTTTAATCAAAACAATAAATTTTAAACTAATACTTCAAGTCATAAAAATATAAGTCAATAGGGAATCCTCCTACCTCGAGTTTTATGGAGAAAAGGAAGAACGACACTAAAACGCCTAGGAAATCAGGTTGACTCTCTAAAAACTAAACTAAAATCTATTCCCAATGAATCAAAAAATACAAATATAATTATATTTATAAATAATAACCTTAGATATATCCACAAATAATGTGGATCTGTGAAAAAAAGAGAAAGAAATATGTAGATCTATCAAAACCACTGAAAACTAGAATAAACTCTGACTTACCATGATAATTCGGCTATAAAGCACTTAGAGAAGCCTTCATATCACCTCCTATTTTATATGAGAAGCCTCTAAAACCTTTGGGTGGAAGGAATCTCGAGTTAAGGCCATTTTGAAAAAAAGAGGTTAGTTCTTAATCATGACCCAGATCTACAAGTTAAGGATATAGTTTTTAAATCACGCATGGTGAGACAAGTCATGCACTAACCATTTATCAGATTACATCTCAGGAGGATCCTCACATAGTTTTCTCATAACGATTGAAAATCCATGGGTCAACCATGAAAAATCCATGTGTGCAACATTTTTTAGTTTCTCCTAGGTCTTCATACGATTTGGACAAACTGTGCCCCTTCTATTTAGACCATGTATCATTGTGCATTATTTCATGAAAGTTTTTCAGGGTTTCCACCAATAGTTAAAAAATCATACACCCTACGAAAATTCCCAAAAAAAATCCAAAATTTTTCTAAAACTTCCTAAATTTAACCAATTCACTTTTTATACCTAAAAATTATAAAAAAGGGTTACTTACTAGAAACTGTAGGTTCTACAACTCACTTCTAATCAATTCATTATAGATTGATAAGTGTGTTACCAGTGCTACACCGCAACATTTATCCATTTAATTTATGATATATCAATTTCTAATAACATGAAAAGACAAATAAAATATTTTTTATACATTTATATATTTAAATAAAATATAAATGTTATTATCACACCCCAAGGGGTGGAAAATTGAAGGGAACCCTAAGAGAATCCTTAGGTTATCAATTAAGGAAACCAGTTGAAGGCAGATTCAATTTAAGGGAAATGGATGATTAAAATAGAGTGTGGAACAATGGAACATAAAATTAATCTTCTCAAAATGTATGGATAAATACTAGACCACATACCTTATACCTAGAATGGAGCAATCATACAGTGTTGGCCTTTGGTTTGGTCCTGATCAGAAGAAAACTGGAAAAAAATACAAACACCCTAATAAATTTGGTATATGATCTTAAACCTAAATAACTATTTTTGGGAGGAATAAAAATGAATAAATGTGTAGTTTGAATAGATAAATCATATATGTGCATCCAATTAGATGATCAGTAGTCGAATCAGAGTACGGAAGAGACTTTTAGCCAAAAACCTAGCATAAGTGGAGGAGGAGCTTAAATGGGAGAGAAAAAGCCTCAGGTTCACTATAATGAAGAAATGCAGAATGAGGTTTAAACAAATAATCCCTTAAGGTAAAATGGTAAATTAACCCTTTTTAACTTGGTTGTGTGGCTTGGAGGTACAGTTGAAAAACTGTGCACCTAATGTTTGAATCCCACAGTCCAAATAGGGGACCTACAAGAATTATGAGGATGGTTTGGGAAACTGTGAACAAATCATGGTATAAGCCTCTATTAAAAACTAAATAGATTATACTTTGTTTCCAGACCTAGCTGCACAGTTTATAAAAATCATGTGCACTCTTAAGCTTACTAAAAATCCCACCATGATTAGGATAACCTATGTGGGATGGGGTGCATGGTTTCCACTTATGGTGCAGCCCAATTCATTCTCCTACTAATCAGGGTTATGAGCTCTAAACATGCATCAGATGCCCATTTATCCTCCATATCCTCACTCAACATAAATATTAGTAAAAAACAATGATTTAGTCTAAAATTTAAAGGATTTATTCCACATATAAATACCAATTTATTTCCCGTTGCTTTACACCAACCCTAGGCTTACCTGAGGTAGGACTCGAAGGGTTCATTATCTCTATCCCTTTGTTTTTGTATCTTTGGTGGAAGATGGTCGTGAAAAAAATCCCTCAAATTACCCTTTATAATAATTTCATCGGATTTAGAATAATCATTATCTTTAGTATGATTGAATTTTTCTCTATAATTTATTAAATAGACTCATAACCTAAAATATCATCTTTATCTTATAAATTATTGAGTTATTTATCCTTTAAAAATTTTCATGAATTATCACATCGTCACTATTTGTATCATTCTCAAACTTATTCTTGTAGAAGCTGTATGAGCATCCATTTTGTTTATAGCTAAAGAATTTTCTTTCATCAGTATTCTCATAAAACGTACCACTATTTCTATCTTCTCTCTTGATCAAACATGGGAACCCAAACACCATATAGTGTTTTAAATTTGGATTAGTCTTAAACCACATTTAATTGGTTTTAATATCTATGTTTTACCTCAAAACTAATCATTTATGAATAATTCTATTAATATAACTTCAATTTAGCCAAAAATATTTTAATTTATAAATCTCTAACAACATTCTTCTTACCCTATCCATTAAAGTACAAGTCTTCCTTTCATCCACCCTATTTTTCTAATAATTATATAGAGCACTGAACTCTTTTGTAATTCCGTTTTTATAACAATGTTTATAGAACTATTTTTTACCATAGTCAGTACTAATATCATACATCAATATCTTAAAAGGAAGAATTTTTTTCTTCACTACAAGTTATCAACAACTCTTGAATCTATCCAAGGAATGATATTTGTGAGACATTAACATGATTCTTGTCAATATTATGAAGTCATAAATAAAAGTGATAAAAACCATTTATATTTACCCATACATTTCATACATAAATGTTAAATCATTTTATAATAAAAACATTGAATTTATTTGTAATATATTCTTGGGAACTATAGAGGTTCAATTTCATTGGAAACATGTATACAAAAGAAACATGTACATAGAATATCTACATCATTTTTCATTAATTTATTAACATAAAGTACCCTTATTCAAAATAACATACTTAAAACATTCCTATATAGCTTGGGGGAAGGAATCATAAGAATGGGTCACCTTAGATACTCGGTAAGGGTAAAATTAATATATATTAGTAACTGCTCAAAATTGAACATATGATGAGAATAATGGTTTGAGAACACAAGATAAACATTATAAATCATACCCATCAACTCATATATAATAATCATAAAAAATGGAATGATATTTTATCCATCGAAATACATAAGACATAATAGTTTGAAATAAACAACAATCAAATATGATCCATCAAAACATAGAATAACAAAGAAACATAAATTTTGGGCCTATAAAAAATTGTAGAAAATCATTTCTATAGTCATGGATCACTATTATGACTATAATAGTGGGTTTGGTTCACTCCCATTTACATAAATTCCTTTTTCATGGTTCACATTGACGGATCCCTTATTGGAAAATGTCACATACTAAACTATGGTCACTCCCCATTCTTTTCATTATTATCGTATGATATATCCATTTTTACCCAATTGGTTTGAGGGTTATAATGGACCCAACCAACCATTTTTTGAAACATAACCACTCATCATTAATTTACAGTAGAACCACTCATCACATAAATAAACCCATACATATGTTTGGTATAAGATTATAATACTTTCATCATATAGTCATATCATAACCCATGGAAAAAATGTATATTTCATAAGTATTTCATTATCATAATCATAAACAATCCATGTAAATAATAAATATGGTAACATTGGATAATATCCCCAACAAATCATATGAAACAAGAAAAATATGTTGTAGTAGATAAATAGCCCTTAAAAGAACTTTAGAAAAATTCTTGAAGAAAATACACATTTTATTTCAAGTCAGTTATTTGGAATCTAAAAAATCAAAAAATATTAAGGATACAATTTTATTTGAAATGAAAAAATTAAAATCATGTAGGAATTTTTTATGAATGTAGTATTCATGATGGTTGGTAAATTTGATCATATGGTGTATATTAATCCAAAAAATCCATTCACATTTTAGGAAAAAGGTACAATATTTGAAAAATGATAAGAAAAGTATTTTTAAACCATGATAAATAATGTTAAGTATATTAAAAAATTAAATTAAATAATCATCTTATAATATTGAAAAAATATTTAAAACATTTAATGAATATATAGACATGGGAGAAAACATTCCTCACTGAAGAAAGAAATAATGTCCTGGTTCCTTAAAAATATTCCTTTGGTATCATGAGTTCATTAAAAGGGTAAAATGATGTTAAAACATGTAATCTATAGAAATAAATATGGGAAAAAGTACATAATAATTTTAAAATATATATCATGTTATTTTATTTTCCAAAAATATTAATCCTAAACAATCCCAATACAAATGATATTGTAACATAAAACCCATACTATTTTTATGTAAATTTTTAATTGCAACCCCCATGATATAAATAAAAACAAATGATGCTTTAAATTACATAAAAATAATGATATTCATGATTCATCATATTAATTTTTTCAAAGATACACCTCATTAAATAATACATTTGTAGAACATTGAACATGTCTCAATGAAACAAAATTGATATGAAGAACCCTTATGAATTTATTAATTTTTTAAACAAAACTCATTCAAATATTGAAAATAAAATGGTTCCAAATCCCCTTTAATATAATCATGGGGTATTCTTAAAAAAATTATAGGACTTATATGCACCATATAAAGAATAAATTAGTTCATAACATTAAAACATGTCTTAATGAAGAGTTATCAAGACAAAACCTTTACAACTTTAGAAACATTCATATCAAAACATCTTGAAGGATAAGAATTGTAATTAAGAAAAAATGAAATTATTAGTACATAATTCATGATATTATATATTTTTTTGTATTATTTATACTTTGGAAATTAAAATAGGTTCAAAAATACAAAACTCATATCCATGAAGGGAAATTGAGATAAAAACCCTTACCTCGAGTTTGTTGTGCTTGACAACTAATCCAAACTTCTATATAATGATTTTACATATACTATAAATCTATTATAAAACCATAATAATAAGTTTTACACCGTACATTATTTACTTATGACATCTTCTCACACATTCATTAAAAATCATTCATTATCATCATCATTTCATGTGCTAACTACTTCATTTTCCCGGTATGTTTTGGTTCGTCAATTATGGTCTGTGCACTTTCATAATGATTAATTATTATCAATAATTTTTAAAATGATATAAATATGATACTTATTAATTATATATATATATTTATATATATTCATATAAAGTGGGGATGAAAAATTAGTTACATTACTACATGGAGATGATAGTCTATACATACACAGAAGTGATGTTTTCAATATTTGATGAAGGAAACCAAAGAAATATAAATGGAAATTACACCTTATAGAATGATTATTATATAATAATTATCATATATATTCCTTTAATATATCTATATTACCATCCATGTAAAAAAACAAAAAATGGGTCACGTCACTTTGTAGATATTCTAGTACACCCATACGTGGGAGAGACAATATCATCTTTCAATGGATAGAATGATAAGAAGGTAGGTAAGATAAGATAATTAAATAATAATAATTATTACATTAATATCTTACATAAATATTAAATCTTTCATAATATATGTGCCTGAATTATGTTGATGGGAGTCGAATCATAACACTATATTGAGGCATTAGTCCATATGTGCGTAGGAATGATACATTTATTTATCATTAGATGCAGAAGGTTTTTGAAACTATTGTGCCACCATCATAATAACATCTACTGATATTTTTAATATTGAAATAATGATGTTTTATGAATAAATTTTTTTATTTTATTTAGAATAAGTAATAAAATAATAAGTTTAACAATAATCTCAACACCTTTTCTTTAAGAGACCTCATTCGGCTTCCTCCTTAAGCAATGAAGGATTGGTCTTATAAAAACCCCAAAAGATCTTGGATGAATGGAAATATTATAAGAGTTATTTTATTATGTCTTGGATGAGATATATGGACCAAATTATTCTAATAATAGAAAAGGATAAGTACTCTTTTAAAAGGGAGGGGAGGTACACACATGAATTTTTATAAAAGCTTTCAACTATAAAATGTACATTTCATGGGAATGTGGATAAAAATTCCAAGGTATTGGAGTAAATTATAATATATGGTTTATATATCTTTAGCAAATAATAAATATACATGTTGTGGTTGAAATCCTACCCTTACATCTTGGATTGACCCCTGGGTAGACACATGTTTTCCTTAACTGTGGTAACAAAATTTTTTATTTTTACATTTCAGTACAAATTTTTTTTAAGTTGTTACTATTAAATTATATTAATTATTATAATTAAATTTTTTGAATACATTTTTCCAGATTAAATTTTTATAAGTGGAAGAATTTGGTTTTAAATAAGAGTGGAAACTACAATGAAAACCAATTTTAGGGGAATTATATTTTTAAGCGTAAAACATAATTGATATCCATTCCATTCATTATAAAAACAATAATAATAATATTAAAATATATTATTTAACATATAATATTTTAAATTCATTAAAACAAGCTCTAAATGTTCTGTTATTTTATTTAGGAAACTAAAAAAACATTTTGTCCCTGGAAATAGTTTTTTTAGAAAAATATATTCTTAATAGCAAAAAATAAATTTTACCAAAATTATGTTTAATGATTATTAATAATTAAATTACTAGGTTATTTATAATTAAGTGAGTATTATTTAAATTTAAGGAAAAATTAATATAAAATACTTTATCTCTAAAATAAATGATATTCTTTACCAAAATTGGTATCTTCACTATTAACTAAAAAATAATTATTTTTAGAGAAATCCTAAACATTATCCGAAATCCAAAATTTAATTAATTATTTAAATATTTTTATAAATTTATTTATATAGAATTTATATAAATGGTATAAATTATTTATATTTTTTTCATCAAAACATGGAAAGTAGTCATTTTGAAAAAAAATATATTTTTGAAGCATGAAATGACTAGTGAAAATTGAGTACCTATTGATTATGAATTAATAAATAAATTTAAAAAATTTAAAACCATTGTACAAATGTTTTATAATTTTATTTATTACTATTAATAATTTATAATTCAATGACTATGTTATAAATTTTAATATATCATTGTTCATTTAGTCTCGAGGTTACCTATAAATTATGCAATAAAAAATTGAAATTTCATTAATGAAAAAATGTATTCTAAAATATCAGGGTCTTACAATTTCTCCACATGTTGGATTAATTTTCATAGTTCTACCGTCATCAGAGTGGACCCACTCCTAATTTCATATATTTTGAATATCACCTCCCATGTGACTGTTTCCCATTTTTATGACAAGTTTTACAAACTGTGGAATTGTGTTCTTTCGAAACATTATTATTTAGTATATTATAATATATAATATGTTTATTTATGTTATTTTAGAAAAATTTTACTTGTATTATACGTCAGATATTATTTTTCTACATTCAAGATCATGTAAAAATATTTTATATCTTCTCCAAGATAAAACATTTTACTCTGTTTTCTAATCCCTTATGTTACAACTACACCATACTTCAAAATCTTTAAAAAAAATAATATTTTTATATAAATTCATGTATATAATAAAAAATCTATGATACACTCAATATATTATTCACTAGACCATCATAAAACAAAACTCTATCTTGATTTTTTTCCCCAATATTGGATGTTCCATCTCCATTGAATTTTATGAAATAATAGTTCAAAAGAATAAAACTCATCCTTAAAATATTTTAATATGTAATAAACTTTTCAAATTTACTATTATATTAGAAAAAACACTCCCCATGATATAATAATTCTCTTATTTTAATGTATTAAATACATATTCATCCTCATTTTATTTTTTTCTATAATTTATTATAAATGATTCCAAATTTAGAATAAATACTTAAATGTGTAGAAATAAATGAAAAACATGAATTTGTGTTTTTTCTTCTTGATCACACATCCCAAACACCCCTTGAAAACTCATAAATCTATTATTTTAATAATCTTTTTCCTTAGGATGTTAAGGATTTTGGTACACACTCAACTATAGTTGTTTTCCTCATTGTGATTATTTATCCCTTCTCAGTCATAAAAGAGATATGTTATACCATCAATTGTTTATTTTTTAAATACACCAACACACATGTAATGACCATGAAACCATACTATTTGATAAAAAGTATATTATGTTATGGGTCACTATATAAGCTCATTCATGGATTATTCGGAGATGATTTAACTAGATAATTTTTTATCCACTTGATTGGTTTTTGGGGACTTGAATAATTTTTTTTGGATTCTTCTCCTTTCACATATGAGGGTATTTTATTTTCTATTTAAAATAATCAACAGATTTAGATTTTAATTTAGCACTAAATTCTTCTATAAGAGTTATTTCCTTTAGATATATATCATAAATAGAAAATCCCTTTTCCTGTATTATTTCTTATTCAAAAGTCACACTTGATGTAATATTATTTTAACATTCAACTAATTTTATACCTCACATTATTTAATCATTATTAAACTTTTATTTTTTTATTTTGAGTATCAATAACTTTAAATATTATTCATTCTACTTATATGTCCCCAAGAGTGATTTTTGATTTTATATCCTCAATGATATTCCTTTTCTAAAAAAATCATCCTTTTTTCCCAATTTCACTAGTTAGAATATTTTTCTCACAATATAGTTTATTATATTTCTTTAACATCATTTTGAGTTGAGAATTATCATATCTTATTCTTACCATTCATTTAAACATATTTTTATTTTCATTATGAGTTTATAGTCTTTATTTTTATCCCATTTTTCTATAGAATAATAATCATTGATTTTGAAGTCATATTATGTTTATTAAACTTCTTATTATTCTTGTTCCATGAGTACTTTTTAATAAGATTTATATGGATCTTCCTCATTATCACAAATTTATTCACTTTCTAAAAAAATTATTTAACAGATAGAGTATTTATTATAAGGATTTTTGGTGTAACAATTTAATATTAAATTTTATTAATTTTTTCAACAGATATTCTATTTCATTTTTGAACATCCTAGATTATTATTTATATTAACTTTTTCACCTAGTTTTCAAGGAATAATTGGTAGAAAAATGAATAGATTTCCCACCATTAAAAAATATTAATGTAATCATTTCATTATATGTAAATATTACTTAGGTGAAATTCATGGACATTAGTGGGTGAGTCTCAATACAATCTTCTATACATACTTATTTATTTGAGAAAATTTTATTGTCATTTATCTTCTGACCATTGAATTCATTGAAAGTAATTTTTTGAATTATTCCACTTTTTTAGTGGTACTCTTATTCTCATATCTTTATTGATGTGAGTATTATTAAGTTCATCAATTTATAAATAATAAGGATCATTGGTTTTATGTGTTCAGATATTTCCATAAAACTTGTTCAATAAAATTGTCATAAATTTCTTCACCATTGTAAAATCAATAAGAGGTTCTCTAAAGATTATAATACCATATAATATTAGGCACAAAAGGATAATTAATTAATTAACCATATCATATTCTTAAATTATAATATTTTAAAAAAAATTGTATTTATCGATATTTTTACTTCATTTACCATTTTTCCCTCTATTGATACTATGATGTTTTTTTTCAAATATAATTTGATGTTTTACATTAAATGACTTTTATATGTACCTTATTTTATAAAGAGTATAATAATGAATTTATTTCCTTCATAAAATTTTTAATATTAATTTTTTTTGAACAGGATATCCCAATGATGTCACAAATATAATAATAAACCCATATTAGAGATTATATAGAACCCCATGATCGAGTGAGAGAAAAGGTAAGAAACTATACTCTCTTTCTAAGTATGAACTAATTTTCATAATATTTAGGTTTTTTTTATATTTGATAGAGTTATAAGGATCTATTGAAAATATAGAGACACTAGAGGAAATAATATTCTATGATACCAATTTTTAGAATCACTCATTGGGTGATAAACACTAAGAATGGGAGAAATATATGAAGAAGTTTTGATAAAATTTTTCAATCCCTATCGCTCTGAATAATATTCAGCATAGTTCACACCCAATGATGAAAGAAATATAATAGACACAAAAAATTTATTAATTAGGATTTCAATATGAATGGATAACTATATCCCCAGTGTGTTGTGGGTATTATCTAATGTACACACAACTCTTCTTTCATTATCCTGAAGTACCTATAAAAAAATAAATTACCATTAACTTGTTACAAATTCTATCTTCAAACTATTACAACTACCAACCAAAAATATAATGATTTATTTTAAGAACAACCGTTAACGTATAATAAATAATACACATATAGTAAACAATATGTAATCTTATTCTTAATCAACTTTTTCTATAGTATAATTATTTTTCTATTCCAATAAAACGACAATAACTTTTCTAAACAATTTTAATACCTTTAAATATATTATTATTAACTTTCTTATATTCCAGTCAATGTGAGATAATTTCCATAATAGTATATTTAATTAAATAATTGATTTTGGTAAGTTAATTTTTCTCTATAATTATCAATAAAAATATTATCCAATATTTATATTCATACTTCCATGAAATGTGGAATGTGATTGTATATGAACTATTCAAAATACAACTACTATCCTCCATAGAATACATAGCCTTATAAATGACAACCACATTTATATGGGAAAATAATATATGATATTATCTATATGTGGAATTTTATGTTGTAATGTTAAGTTATCCACAACAATCACTTCATCACCCATGACATCTTAGTTCTATACTCACAGTGTGATTGAATATAATTTAGAAGAACCATATTTTGTTGGAAACCTCTTCAAAAAAATTTCACAACATGTCATTCAATTTCATTTATCATTAAAAATTCATCATAACAAATTATCAATGACACTCATATATATTCTTGTATTAATCATAGGCTCATGATATTTAATCAATAAATAGAAACATAGCATTGTTAGGTTCAACCCGCTATAAGATCTAACATTTTCATAATATTTGGTATTTATATAATAAATTTACCCTCTTACATATCATAGTGTATGAAAATTCATTTATATATTTCCCTAATAATAAATCAATAGATATTATGTTTTTATTTTATATATTACATATGAGTTCTGATTTTTTTGAGTGTATATTGTTTTAGAAGCTCCTTACATATCCATTGTTATGACCTTTAATATATTTTTTCACAAACACCATGTATCTTATTCGTTTTTATTATTTAAGTCTAAAACTCAAGGAACGTCATAGGTATAATCTAGTGTCACCACTTACATATTCCAGGAAATGAACTCATGAATTTCCCAAAATCACAGTATCAACTCGAGGCACCTCATAGGTATCAACCATTCCAATTATATATGCACATATGCTTCATAACAATGTTAATTTTTTGTATGAGTAATAAAAAAATATTCCATGTTAATTACATTGATATGTTTCCAAAAATATTCAATGATGAATTAAATTTTTTAACTCGTGGGTTTTCAAGACATCTCTAGTATCTTAAAATCACCTCAAATAATATAAGCCTCATTATTTATCATCGTGAATCAATATCAACCATAAAAATGTAAAAAAAATAAGATACCATCCTCTAATGGATTCTATAGGTCAAAATCCAAAACCAATTTGAAATAAGAACCATGACTTGTATTTTCTCAAGGTGTATAAAAATTATGTAACACAATGATTTTTTAGTATATATTAATTTATATAATAATATTATTTAATACTGTATGATATAAACAAAATAAAACTAAAGTTAGTAAAAAATTACTAAAATGAAAGGAAAAAATAAATACATTACGAATATAATATGTGTAAAAATTTACACTAATTGGTAAATGATTTGAAATAATGTAAAAAACACTTATTATTTAAAAGCGTCATTTTCCTAAAAAAGTGGTTTTTCATTATATTTTATTTTTCAAAATTTAAATTTATACCTTTTAAAAACATAAATTAATAAAATGGAATTTATTTTTGACAACATCATTTAAAAATATTATTACCATATTTTTTTGTTCGGAATTAGTTAATTTTTGTGTTAGTAGTGAAAACTATATGTTTAACAAATACTTCCAATTTTATGTCATTATTAGGATATGTGTATAACATGAATTTTTTAGAAACATTTTTAATATACCAAGTATATATTTAAAAAGTAATACAGTTCTCTTTAAATTGTAATAATGAATATAGTCATCAATTATTTACGATTTTGAAATCTTTGTAATTTGTTCAATAAAATAAAACCAATTTTTGGAAATTAAATTTTATTGAAGCATTCATAAGGTTATTTTCTGTTTTGGATGTGTTTAAAAAAAGTCTCCTTTTACAAATAATAATCTAACTAATTTCATATTAATAATCATTATACTTTATTTTTTTGTAAAATAATATTTATTCTTACAAAGGGAATTTTTCTTAAAACGATTTTTTATTTCCATTTAAACAGTTACATTAAAAAAATATGACACCTTTTAAAATGTGAATTAAAAAATATATTAATTAATTTTAATAAAAATAATCATATTTTTAATGGTTACATTTTTATTTTTTATTCATAATGAATAGTTTCCATGGTAATTTTTTTCACCATAGTAAAGTTTAAATGGGTTAACGAGGAGATTAATCTTACAAATAAGGATTAATATATCTCTAAAAAATTTCAAACATTCATTATTTTCATGGATTTGTAACTCTACCAATTTCATATTTTAAAATTATTTTTCAGGGAGCTACATTCATTTAGATATACATTTATTATATTTTAGTTTTCATAATATTTACAATGGTTCCACTCCTCTCACTTATAAAAGGGAACCCATTCTTTTAACTTATACACAAACTTTGAGAAAAATATTTAAATTAATATGTACCCAAATGTATTCCAATATCTCAACCTAACATCGAAGATGTTCCTCTCTAACCAAACGACCAATTCTAGAATGCTTATGTTGTAAGCCAAAGGAAGATATCCAAGGAAGAGTTATAAGTATTAACCAAATTATTTCAAGTTTATTTCATCTTATAAAACCTAAAAATATATTTTAAACAACATAATATAGTGAATTAAGTATCATTACCACTAAAATATTATTATACACATGTAATAACTATTTGCTACCTCTTTTTCATCCTATTAGAAAAAATAATTTGCTTGTTTGTATGTTTGGAATACCTCCTCCATGAAGCAATGTGTTTTTTTAATAACCAACTCACATGGATGGATATAAATATATAATTAATGAATATATAATATTTTATTGAAATAATTATGATTTTCTAAATACAAAATAATTTTTACTTTATTATCGAACAATTTAATGGAATATTATAACATCAGTGATGTGTATGTGTGGATTACCACCTCTACAAAACGATGTGATTCATTTTTCATTTACTCCTTACATCTATGGTTAAAAGTATGGATTTAATGAATAAATATGGTTTTTATAGTGTTATTGTTAATATTTAAAGGTATAATTTTATATTTTCTTTTCTTTTCATCCACTATGAAAATTAAAATGTCACCAATGAGTATGTGTTGCCTACCATCTCTATGAAATGATATAATAACTCTTTCATGATAACAATACATGGATGATTTTATCATTATTTTTTATTTCTATAAATGTATAACATGTTCAAGATTCTATATATAATGTAACTATTAACTATATGACCACATTCAACTCACTGAAGTTATTTTAGAGATTATGAATCAAACAACAAGAAAATGGTCGATGTAAATATTAAAAATTTGAGAACTAAATAGAAAATGATGATAAATTAATTAAGTTGAATAATGATAATGGGGATAAAATGAAAAAGGTTCTTAATCAAGGAAAATATTAATATAATTTTATTATTCATGAGTTATGTAAGGTAAGAAATGTGTAAGACCCCCAACATATAATGAGATATGTACCAGTTTATGTTTCAGTTATGCTCTATTTAATTTGGATAATATATTGGTTCATAGGTGTATAAGGAGTATCAAGGGTGTACTGGGGGTTTTAGGAATGTAAGTGGAGGAAAGGGGATATCCAGTTTAGGTTTCATAGTTGGAACAAGGTTAATAGTTACTATTCACAATAACTCTATGGGTGTATAGGAGGCAGGTGAATGATTGAGAAAATATGAAAGGGGGATCCTCAAATCACATGGAGTTTGATAGACCCATTATACATGGCCACAACATGCATTTTCAAACTGTCTGGGCTCTATAGAGGCCACATAACTAAGGCCCCACTTATAAATAGGGTGGAACATGGTTGGTGTAGGGTTTGACTATCTGTGTCGTCAAACCGTGCACCTCATTAAAAGAGAGAATTTCTAATTTTTCATTATTGAAATTTAAGTTTTGTATCCCAATTCTCATCCCCATTCTTCTTCCAACAACATATGTGATGATCCAAATCCTCCCAAGCATCCGAGAGATGATTCACTTTCGGTCATGGCTCTTTGGAGCACCATTGGGTGAGAATTGAAGCTATGGGTGAGTCTAACATTACACTTTATTTTATTTTATAGAAGAGTCCTTGGGTATTTTTTCATCTTCTAAATCCTATAAACACTCTATTTATCATAGTTTCTATGTTAGGTTTTTGAAGGTTTTTTGGGTTTGAATCAAGGGATTTTGTAAGGATAGAATTCCTCAAGGATCTTGAGGTAGGTGGTCTGCAAGTTATATCTTGTAGTCACGATGCCCTAATTTATTTGTATGTGGTAGCGTTTTGTGTCTTCTTACTTTACATTTGGTTTTATTGGTTGTAAATGATATTTCTTGTAATTAAATAATTAATTGAACACCTTATTATCTATTTGGGGTCTGTTGAGGTTGAGTAGGCTGGGATAAGGATCACCAATGGAGTGTGCCACTTCATTGAACATGGAATTGGGATGTAGAATAATAAATTGATGGTTCTATGAAATAAAACCAGTGAATATTGTTTTTATCACATAAACATGTAATAATGGGTTGTCCCCTTTAACATTAATGTGTTGAATGAGTAATTGTATGTGAATTATAAATGTGTAAAATAGTTAAATAAGCTTGATCTTGAGAATAAGAGGGTTGATTGTGGTGTCAGAATAAGGCTATACCTCCCTGAATTGGTCTAGATTTAGTATCTAGTCCCCACTACTATTGTGAATGGATTCTGATATCAAACTAAGGCTCTATACTCCCAAGGAATTCCCAAGATGTGATTACCTGGATTAAGGCTCCAAGGTAAGTTGATATATACTATTTTATTTAAATTAAATGTACCTACAATATAAGAAACATGAAACCCCTTATTCATTGTTTAAAATACCTATGTTGTTTAGTTGAACAACTTAAGACGATGTATGTTTAATGAATATGGGTAACACATGTAATTAATAATGAATGAGGATAATGTAAATATTGTAAATTAATAGATCATGGTTTATCTTTTATTGATGATTCTTTTTACCATTCTTCTCTATACACTAACTTTTTTTATTGGATATTTTTTAGATACCATTAGTGGTCACATACTAACTTGTACTTAGACCGTACTAAGGTCGCCATTAGATATCTGAGAATACATCATGGTTTCATGATAAGAAAATGAAAAATTCTCTATGTTAGAGGGATGATTTGGTATTAAGGGATGTGCATGTATGAGGGTATCTGGAAAGGTGTAGGACCCTTTTATGAATTTTTCTTCTTGTCTATATTCTGGTATTTCTATTATGCTTAGAAATATAGTCATGAAATGAAATATATGTTGTTTGGTTATGTGAATATACCCATTTTGCATCTTGGATTTGTGATGAATGTTTGTTGTTATTACGGATTCCGTTATTTATTATTCTATTTATTGTGTCTTACTTCAATAAAGATGGTATTGTTTCCCCAAGTCTTTCCTCAGACCATCGATGCTAGTCGGTAACCTCTAGAATTTGGGGAGGTGCTCCTGAAGTCATGTGGTGAACTGACCTATGGCACTAGATTAGTTCCTCCAAGGCCAGGGAGTTATATAGTGGCATTAAAGGAATTTTTATTCCTGAATTTATTACTATTTGGGGATGGTATATAAGAGATTAAGATGTGTCCAGCCTTAGAAATGAGCTCATTAATTGGATTAGCTAACCCATGTATGGGAGAAAACATGAGTACTGAGTGTGGGATTATTTTTTCATGATGTTTTTTGTTAGATTTGAACATTATTTTACCTTGTGTGGTGCCCTTGATGTGTGGTGTTATTGATTTATTAGATTTTACTCATGGGTTGGAACGACATGAGGTTGTTCATACATGAATAATTATAGGAAAATATTATGTTATGTGATATTAATCATGATAGAAACTAATGGGTAAAATCATGTGGTATGTGAGGGGTGGATTTTTTTTAGTTCTATTGAAATTATAATAAAATAGTGCCTAATAAAGATGATGTGAAAAATTAAATGGAAAGGATTAAATTGAATGATTAAAAATTGTGGATAATGAGAAATTTAAAATTGGTTAAAGTATTAAAGGATGTTAAATTTAAATGGTTATTATGGTGTTTAATTTGAAACTTAAATGTGATGATTTTGTTTCCTTATGGTTTCCATGATCGTTATATCTGTGGTTGAGGGTAGTGGTCGAGATGTGATCATGTCTGTTGGCAAAGTGTATACAAAATTTGGTTGTTTATAGCTTGCAATGAGCTTATTTTTTGTAAACTATAGAAACATTATCTTTTTTTGGAGACTTGTGTTTGGCATTGTAGAGATATTCCACCAAGATTATTTCAACTGGTTGGGAGATAAGAGGACATAATGGAGAATTTTCCACTAGTAGTGAAGTGGTGAAGCCTATTATTTTCAGTTCATTAATAAGAATAGAATTTTAAAGATAAATTTCTCCATTATAGATAGATGATAGAGTCAGATCCAAGGGGGGTTTCACAAATTAAGTTTTATTTGACTATAAAGTTTCAGTTAAAGTACCCTCTAAAATTTTCTAAAGATGGTGGAATTGAGACAAAACTAATTTGGATAGATTCAATGAAAATTATTCTAGAACAGTTACGCACTCTTCCTAAGAAGTGAGTAATGTTGAAATATTTCATGTTGCAAGGATTAGAGAAGTTCTTGTGGTATTTACAGGTTCACAAGAAGTAGAAAGATGGTATGATGTGGAAATATTTCGAAGAAAAGTTTCCAGAATAATTTCATCCGAAGACCCATAGATTGAAAAGAGATGTTGAATTTATAAGGATAACATAGGGGATTATGTTTGTGATGCAGAATGATGTTCGTCTCACAGACCTTCAACTGTTAGTTCTAGTGTTGGTATGGGATGAGGCACCTACATTGAGATATTTTTAAAATGGACATAAATATGAGATCAATACACTGCTAAATTTCATCTATTTAAATAGGTTTGTTTAGGGGGTGGATCATGTTATCATCTCAGAAGATAAACTAGTGGGCATGCGGTTTAAATTGGGTAGATTAGTGGTGCAACATATGACAGTAGGAAGCACCATTTTGAGAGTTCTCACTAGGGCGGAGGTAGATATAGTGGCCATATAATAGGTTTGGACTTTCTGGGTAGTGATAGGATGTTTGGATATTTGGGTAGTAGGTCATGAAACATGTGAGGCTAGGATCCCAGACCACCAGTTGAGTGTCGAGTGTTTAGTAGGAAGGTTTTGTATAGGTTTTTAGTAGGAATCCTGGTTAAGTGGGAAGTGATGGAGGGTCAAGACTGATACAGAGTGCGGGAAGTTGGTCTTCTACCACATTCAAGGCTAGAAGATAGTTTTCTACTTATCATACTAGAATGGATAGAGTACGTGGTACTTCATGCCAAGAGTGTCCTTATCAGGAGGGTACTACAACATTAGAATATTATATTGGAACCCAGGGTTGAGCTATAGTTCAACTTCATGCAGTTCATCCTAAACTGGTAGATGGTGAGGTTTGACCCTTGACAGTTCGAAGTATGATTTCAGTGGCTTCCATTTTTATTAGTGATTTATTTAATATAGTTCCCTTCAATTGTTTTTATATCTTCTCAATTTTTTAATGTGTTGGGTCTACTTGTGAAATTTATTTGTTGGTTTACATTGATTAAAACACTATTTGGAGTACGAGCAGAAAATATCTGGTGAAATTAATAGTATTATATTGAGGTTGGTGGGTTTCATTTCTATTAATACATGTTTCTTCTCGAGATTCCTGGTTTTACCGATACTAGGGAAGGACTAGTTTGTTATAAACCATTATCATATTTATTGTCAACATTGGAGAGTGATTTTCACATATCTTGAAGGTGAAACTTATGTTCATTAGTAGTTAGGTGAGATCACATCCCTAGTGGCATGTATTGTGGTAAATGATGGGGGATTGAAGTAGGAAATATTTCATCTTGTGGTGGATCGGTTCCATGATGTGTTTCTTGAGTACTTCACAGGGCTTCCTCCTAATAAAGTCTTGTACAGGATTTACCTAATACTTGGATATGAGCTAATTATCATTCCTCCATTTATAATTCCACAATAATAACTTCATAAACATAAAACTTGTTTGTAGGAATTAGATAATAAAGGGTTTATTCCCCCTAATACATGTCCCCATCTATTCTCTATAAAGGATAATAAGACATTGTGGGTTTTTTTTAACTACCAAATGTTGAATCAGATGAAAGTTATTAACTGTTATCCTCTTCTACATATTGATGATATTTTTCACCTGATGAAGGGTGATTATGTGTTCTCCAAAACTGATTTGAGTTCTGGTTATCATCATCTGAGGTGTACACCTTCTAATATACAATGGAGTAATTTTATGAGAAGGTACAGTTTTTATGAGTTCATTGGAATGTTTTTTAGGTTTGAGAATGATCATGTTGTGTTTATATCTTTAATGAACTGAACCTTCTATCCATTTATAGATTAGTTTGTATTTTTTAGGATAAACTCTTCGTATACACTAAGACCCATTATGATCATTCTAATCACCATGGAATTTTCTTGAGTACACTAAGATAGAATATCCATTACACAAATCTATGTAAGTGTCAATTATGGAAAAAAAGTGTGTTTATTGGGTCAGATCATCTCAGAGTGAGGTGTATCAGTTGACCCAAAAAAGGTTCAGGAAATTGTATCTTGGGAGAATCACAAGAACATTTTTTAAATCAATTTTTTTGATCTAGTAAGATATTATCAATGATTAATTAAGAAATTTTATCTCTTGGAAGAACCTCCTTCGATATTTTCTATTAATGGAGTAAATTTATAGTTGTTTAGAAAATGTTTTAATTCTTTCCAAGAGTTGAAGAAGTGTTTGACATGGGGTCAGTTTTGATCCTACCAGAGCTAGTTGTGGAGTATACCTTGTTTTGTGTTGCATCTGGTATCATAAATAGAGAAGTTTTTTGGTATAGAGATCGATTCATGGCATATGGGTCATTAAATTTGAGGCTGCATGAAGAAAATTACACGATACACAATCTCAGGTTGCCTTTGGTGATTTATGCCTTAAAGTATTGACAACATTACCTTTTTGGATAATGGATTTATATGTATACCGACCAAAAAATCCTAATGTACATAATTTCTCAGATATATGTCAATCTCTGGTAGTGGGAATGGGTTGAGTACAAGAAAGATTTTGATTTTTGAGTTGGACTATATTCTGTGAAAGGGGAATAGTGTCATAGATGCTTTATGCCGAAAGACACAAATTCAAGAATTTAATGAGTCTAGTTCTTAGAGGATGGTTATATCCTTATTTCATGAGATGAATATCAAAGATCATAATGGTCTGAGATATATGAAATGTAAATATTTTTCACTGGATACTACACACCTAAGTCGGATCATTGAGTGGTTTTATGAGGATATAGAGTATTTATCATTGGGTGAAAGCCTTGAATGTTGGGGTCCACATTTGAACTAGAATATTGGTGATGATTATATTTTTTATATTGGTTGTCATGTCATTTAACCTATGTATAAAATAGAATATCTAATACATGAGTTTTATTCCACAAAGTGGGAATTTCATCCTCATTTGGAAATGATTCATCATGATCTTCATAGAAAATATTGGTGGTTAGGGGTAAAAAAAATAGGTTACATGTTTTGTTACAAGATACTAAATCTTCCTGCAGGTGAATTCGAAGCATTATGGAATGCGTGGTTTTCTATAGCCATTTCCTATTTCAGAATATTTGTGGGATGGTGTCACTAGGGATTTTTGGTAGGTCATTTGAGGACAACATGTAAGAATGATACAATATAGGTGATTATGGATTGGATGATTAAGGTAGCACATTTCATACCAATTTGAGAGACTTTTATCCTAGACATTTTTGGTTATTTAAATTTTCATAGGATAGTGTGATTTCATGGGGTTCTGTGCACTATAATTTTCGATCATGATCCATTTATTACTTTTCACTTCTAAAAAGGGTTGCAAAAGACACTTGGTACCCAGATTTGTTTTGAATACAACTTTTCACCCACATATAGACATGTAGTCAGAGCATGATAGTCAGGTGCTAGAGTACATGTTGAGGATATGCATCCAAGGATTTGTTGCATCTTGGGAGGAGAACTTGGTTCTTGTCAAGTATGCATACAAAAATGGTTATCAGGTGACTATTTATATTGATTCATCTAAGTTTCTCTATTGTAAGCAATTTAGATCTGTATTTGGTTGGGTAGAGGATTCATAATGAGTATTTTGGGGTAGAGTCTCATGAAAGAGACATTTGAGCATGTTCAATTGATTTATAAATATATGCCTACCACTCATAGTATGTATAATTCTAATGTTGGTTTATATCAGTGACCTCTTGATTTTATGGAGGGTGATTGTGTGTTCCTTCAGGTGTCACCAATGTTGGGTCACCATTAGATTTTGAAATTTGGAAGTTTTTACTCAGGTTTGTAGTTCTATTTTTGATTGTGTAGAGGATCAGAATTTTGGTGCACCAATTTTCTCTTCCACAAAGTTATAATGGTTGCACGATGTTTTTTAAGTGTCTCATTTATGGATGTATCACCCCGAACATTTTTATGAGATCATTGTTGATGATTTTTATCTTGAGTCTGGTGTTTACATTTATGAACATACATTTTATATTGTGAATCATCATGATAAATTATTAAGAGGAAATATTTCTCTGTTTTTCAGAGTTTTGGGTAGCATAGTACCATTTTGGGGGAAAATTGGTAGAGGGGAAGATATGGAGGAGAATTGGCCTAATATTTTCACCATTGATGCTTAATAATGCATGGGATTGAATCTTTAGGAAAAGATGTTTTATGGTGTGTAGTTTTTAAGATCTCAAACTTCAAATGTGGTTTATACATTTTTAACATTCAGTTAAACTCCCTTTAATTTGGAATGTAGATTGGTTCTTTGGTGTGAAAGTAGTATCATGGGTTTCATGGATGTTTAGGGTGTGAATGGGGGATTAAAGGTTCCATATAATTCATGTGAAATCATTAGTAGTATATATGCTCCATAACCATATAGTTCTAGATGAGGTAGGTGTATGGTTGAGAAACTGTGCATGGGGGAGCCTGAAACCATGAGGGTTTGGATAGAGCCATTACCCATATATATCACATAGTTTATCAAAGCATGTATCCTCCCAAGAGATTTTGTAACCCATACCACTCTTTTATAGAGGTTCGTTCATTATTGATGCATGGTTTGACCAATTATGTGGCCAAACCGAGTGCATCATTAAAGGAGGTGATTTCTATTTTTCTCCCTTGGGATTCATGGATTTTAACCCAATTTTCTCCTACATTATTCGTCCATAAACCTAGGGGAAATATAATCTCCTTCCAATAATACAAGGGATTATTATCATTCTATAATTGTTCATTTGAGGGTCTTTGATGCTGATTAAAGATCCATGTGGTTTTGAAACTGTTATTTGTTCTAATTTCAGAAAGTGGCCTCATTTCATATTCTTATCCTCATAAATCCTCTAATCACATGTTTTCATAAATATTCAAATTTAGGGCTTTGAATGTCATTTGGGTTTGAATATAGTTCTATTTTTATGTTATTATTCATCTACTATCTTAAGGTAGGTGGTACACATGTTATATACCATATTCATGATGCCCAAATATATGTGTAAGTGGTTGTTCTGTGGTACCTTCTTTCAATCCATTTTGATTCCATGGTATGAAATGATAATTGGGTTAATTTAATGATGAATTCAAACCATGATAATCCTAGTGGGATTTTATGAGGTTGAGTAGACTAGGATAACAGTAACCAATGGGGTATGCCACACCATTGAAGATGAAATTATCTTTTAAAAAATGAATATAAATTTTTATGAAATGAAACCAAGAATAATTGTTTTTAGATTGTAAACATGGAATAAGGAAACTTTTTACTAATATGACTATTATGAATGATTTATTTTATGTGAATGATAAGTGTGTGAAATTGTTAAAAAAAGAATTATCTTGGGAATAAGTGGGTTGATTGGTGTGTTAGACTGAGGATCTACCCCCACAGGCCATGCCAGAAAAAGGCTCTAGGACACACCTCTATATTGAATGGATTGGGATATCAGACTGAGGATTTATTTTCCTAATGAATTTATAGGAAGTGATTACCTAGACTGAGGATCCTAGGTAAGTATATATATACTAAGTTTGTGAAATAAAATGTCTATGTGGTGTAGGGAATGTAAAAACCCTTATACATTACATAAAAGATTAATGTTTCTTAGTTAAATAACATAGATTTATGTATGATTAATTAATATGGGTACCACTTTTAACTAATTATGAAATATGCTAATTTAAATCATGTCAATTAATTGAATATGGTTTCTCTTTTATTGACCATGTTGTTTACTATTATTATCCATAAATTATCTTGTTATACTGTATATTTTATAGACACCATCTATGGTGTCCTACTCAATTGTACTGACACCCTACATGGGCCACCATTGGGTACCTGACCAGACTTCATGGTTGTAGGTCAGGGAAATAGAAAATTCTCTATACTAGAGGATTAATTTTGCAATCATGGATGTCCATGGATGAGGAAAATGGACTTGGTGTCATCACACATTTTGGGGATTCTACATTTTGTTTTTGTTTTGGGTTTTCTATTTCAAATGGAATTGTATACATGACATAACATATATAATATTTGGTTGTGCACATGTTCCTTGTTTTGGGTATGGATTTGTGATGCATGTTCTTTGATATTACTAATTTTTTTATTTTTCATTCTATATGATGTGGATTACTCTAATGAAGAGGTTATAGTCTCTTAACATGTTTTGTTAGCCCCACACAACTAGTTGATATCCATTTTTGTATAGGGAGTCACACCTGATTTTAGGGGGTGAACCAGCTTAGAGAACAAGATTAGTGGCACATCGGATTTGGAATTACAACATGAGTTAGCACACGAGGTAATGGATTTATCTACTCAATTTCATTCAATGAGAATTATTTTATTTTTAAAACATGTTTTCTTAAATGCGAAAAGTAATCTACCATATGGTTGTTTATATTATTAGTTTCATAACATTAAAGTGGTTTAAATTATTTTTTCATGCTCTCTCCATCAAGGTTCTTTAAATTATAATGTTTCTAAAGTAATAAGTTATTTTTCTTTAAAATTTTGTTTTTAATGTTTTCAAAAGAAAAGAATTTTTTTATGAGATAACAATGTGGGGTTTTATGGGTTGAAATGATATTGAAAATGATTTTATAATGAAAAGTTAAAGATTATAAATTTTTGTATATGTTTCGGTTCTTAGAAATTTTATATGGTGATGGGTGGTTCATATATGGACCTTTAATTCATTGAGTAATTATATGTTCTCAAGAAGAGACATGTGGAACTTACCTTGAGTTTATTCCTTTGTCATGTTTTAGGTGAGCTTTCTTGAATAGTTAATTTCCCAATATTACTATATTGTTATTTATTATTAAAAATTAGTTTTTATGTAAATGTTTTTATTTTATAATGTAATAAGATAATATTGGAATTTAAAATTAATTTTACATTCTTCTAAAAGTGAATGGGGTGTTTTCAAGGAATAATTTTAATGTTTTTCAATAACCACATGAACTATTTTTTAAAAATTAATAACTAAATATTATAAAAACATCAAAAAAATAATTTCATGACCCCCTATACCCATAGGTACCACTCTTATTCTAGCACTGATAGAAGTGATATAATGATTCTTGAAGCCTACCACCAAATGTCCATGGGTTTACAAAAATCATTGAGGGTATAACATACAAAAAATGGGATTAATTTCCCACTAGGATGTGAGAAATATGTGAGAATGGATAAAAACAACCACATAAAAATATATATCATAATAGAATTAAAGAAGAGGTTATCATGTGTAAATTTATGTAATGTCATACACAACATATGAAATAGATAAAGAAATAATGAAAAATTAAAGAAAATACTTAGAAGTGAACATGAAAACTAAATAGATCCATAACATATCCTCAAAATATATAAGTCTATATGAATCATTAAAAATGTCCCACTTACCACAAAAAAATTATATATTTACATTAGGTTAGAATAATATTTATAGTCAAGAGGATCCTCTCAGAAATATATCATGCAAAATGTGAAAGTCTCCAACTAAATCCCAATGAGTAAAAAATGACACCAACACATCACCTAAAAAAGTATTATATTTTTTTTAGCTTCACTATGGCCCTCTATAACCATTTAACACTTAAAAAAATATAATATTAATATAATAACAAAAAGGGTACCCCACTGCCACATACCCACTGATTTGTCACTTGGCCCCAAAATCACACTTCCTAAGCCATCTCTCTCTATAATCCGACTCAAAGACACCTGGGAAAACATAATACCACTTGAAGAAACCTGGGATAAATTAGGTTCCATGTCAATTACATCATCCCAACATCCCAATCACTACACCACATACTAATAGTTTTGTTTTTAAGAGCCACTATTGAACATAAATTGGGTATTATACCTAAATACACCACATACCATATACATCATACCTATAATAATCTAGATAATACAATATGTAGAGATACATGTCTATGATAACAACCTAAATCTAATACATCCCTATTAAAAAATATATCAATAAAGATAACAATGTAGATTTTAGGATACACCACATCCCTTATGTTATGTATTATACCTCATATAATCACATACCATACACAATATGCATATAATAATAATTAGGATACTATATTTGGATGTATATGTCTATGAAATAACCATAATACATTACATACCTCTCTACACATATTTGAGAAAATAAAACCACCATGCATACCATCACATAATACTACCAAGATAAGAGAGTGAGGTTAGACGGGGTAGTCATCCATAGGTTCCTTGCCAATCTGAATATTAGGGAAAACACCCTCCCATAGTCCGCTAGGTTTCAATCACCCTACTGACATAGGGGGGTCGATTCTGAAATAAAAAAACAAACATGAAATATATAAATCTCACAGACACACTATGAGAAACTACTTATCCTTATACTCATCTACTACAAACATCACACAGAACTCTCGGGTTAAACTATTATGGACTAGGTATTAAAATATTACAATCCACACAACTACATATAATTATCTAATTAATTAACCAATATTTAATTATTACCAATATCATTTCCAAGATTAAAATTTTAATATTCCAAGTCATGTACCAGTGGTAACTTTAATTATTATTTTTTGTTTCTAATAATATCATCATCAAAGTAAAAATCATAAAAAACATTATTTAATTAATTCATTTATCATTTTATAAAATTCAAGGTATTATGTGACTCATCCTAATATGAAAAATTAAATATTCATTCATAGTTCATGGTATCAAACTATTTCTCATTTTTACAAATAAATTATATAAAAAACTAGAGTAATTTTCCATTATGAAACAATCCTGACTTTAGCATAATAATGGTAAGTTGAAACATCAAATTATTATATCATTCCTAATGTCATCACCAAAACCACAAGAAAAAATAACACATCTGGCATCCCATGCCAACATCATCATATAACTGGAACAATTTTCCACCATCACTATTATAGAAATCCCCACCCTTATCATCACCATAACTAACACCCTATTCTACAGTCCCTAAAATCACCACCCTTATTCCAACCGAAAGAGTTTATCATGAAAACATATCAAGGCTATAAATCCTTTTATCATTAATACATAATCAATGTATTCTTCCACATATAATTTTCAATACAAATATATAAAAATGTAAATGTTTAGTGTAGTGTTTATCAAATAACATCAAGCTCCATTAACTCCAAAGAAATAATTTAAGAAATAATTCATTTTTCACAATGGCCTTTAATGATCCATTTTAATAACAATAAATATAAGTAACTCTAGACTTATGAATTTACAAGGATAAATATTATATATTGAATCTTCCCTTCCATCATAAGATTAATTTTCATTTTAAAATAAATCCTGATGAAAATTATTTCAACATATAATTCCAGGTTATATGATAAAATTATTCAACCATGAAATGGTATATTATTTCAAAATCAATTGTAGAATTAAAAAATTAAAATATAAAATATTTGATAATCATTTTAAAGTGAGGTTAATAATTCATAAACATACCATGAAATTTTCAAAATAATGATTATTTTTCAACATCAAATATAAATTTATCTCAACTGAATAGTTGAGTATAATATCAGTAAGAGATACATTATAAATTTTTAATAATTATCCATTATTATTTTATCAAAATTCCATAGTATTAATTTATCTTCATGCTTTTGAACATCCATATTATTATAAAATCTTTCATCCTGCACTTCTTTCTTATATTTTTATCTAATTATGGTTTATCACATCCATTTAAACAAAGAATCTAAAGCATTATCAATTCACAAATTCAATTTATAAAAAATATGGATAACTCATATATCCCAAGCCTACTATTTCCTTTACAGTGTAAATAAAAAAATTGAGTAGGATAGATAAATGATAGATTTATTCATCATGGAAGAAATGGTTCTTCCATGTGTGGAAGAATCTCAAGTCAACTATATATGTCTTTACAACACCAAATAAGGCTTTGAGATCACCCAAAATCAGGGAAAACAAGCATTAAGTGCAAGGATAGAAGGAAAATCATTTTAACATTCATAAATATATCTCTATGGATAATCCATCCAATTCTATATTTTATTTTAGATCAATTCATATAAAATTGATTTTAATTTAATTTACATTGCATTATTGACTATAACATATTAATATATTAAAAAACTATCAATTCCCTATTTAAACCCCATTAATTATTTTGAAAATGTGTTACAAGAGATTCTAGGAATTAAAAACATGTTTTTAAGAGATTTTTATTTTCCATATAGGAGACATAGCCACTACCTAATAGTAACACAATTTTACCCTTATATTGATTACCACCCTTACATAAGCAAAGAAAAACTGGGGAATCCCTTATGTAAGAAACACATTACCTTTACATATGATATGGATCTCATGGGTTACACTTATGTAGGTATTTGAAAACATATAGTATCCTTACATGAGACTTGGATGCCCATTAATTACCATTAATAAATCACTAAAAACCCGTTTTAAATTCCAAGGACACCCTTATAATGTTTTTATTACCCTTTAGTAACAACTATCTACCCTTACACAGCAATAAAAGATCATAGGTTACCCTTATAGAACTCTATAAGTTTACTTATGTAACATTATATACCCTTACATAGTGCTTAACTCAAGGTATTACCCTTATGAAACTCTAAGATACCCTTATTCAATGTTATATACCTTTATGTGGTGCTTAAATTTAAGAGATTACCCTTACGTAACATTTTAAAAGAGAGGATACAATTATTTAACCTATGTATAGTTAATCACGCCTTTACACAAGCCATGAAAACCATTTTTACCCTTACACAACCTCGAAACATTGTATTGGGGAAAATATTTTATATAAAATAAAATAGTTTCTAATTGAATAACTAATAATTAAGGGATATATTATAAATTTTAAATTTTAAAAAAAACAACCAATATTAAATAATTTTTTCCAAAACATTCAAATTAAATTCAAAATAAAAACATAAATCATTTAAATTACTTCATGATTTATAAAACCATTTTGAAAACTCTTCAATGTTTTTAATAATGTAATTAATAAATATTATCAATTTGAGAAAATTATCCTAAACTACAAGACATTTAGAAATGAAAAAGGATGGATTGTGAGTATTTTTAACCTTTATATTACATACCTCTAAAATAATTATCATACTCAAAAATCTAAACAAATCCTAGAGAGAGGTAAAAGTAGGGGGAGATAATTTTACCACACCATAAGAAACCTCTCAAGGTTCTCTCTATATTTGGATCAAAATAACAACATCTAGAGAAACAATTTGTATACCTACAAAATAATTGAAAATAATCTCTCGTGGGAGATACCTCTGAAATAAGAGAAAGACTATTAACAAAAATTTCATGAATATTTGAATCAATGTCACACATCCACGTGAGATCAAATCATTAATCCAAACTAAAATAATAGGTTTTTTATAAAGTTGTTTCATTTTGGAATCAATCAGTATTCAAATCCATTTTCCCAATATTCAACATAAAATCAATTTTTATTTCAATCCATTTTTTAAATCTATCAAATATTTTAAATGACTTTGAAAAAAAATTGTTACAATTCAATGCCTTTAATTTTAAAAATCAGCATCAATGTTTTTTTATCAAAACCACATGTGCATCATTTAAAATCATTGAAATTAAAATTATAACACATTGAAAACTTGTTTATTTTATAAAAATACTCATTCAAATGTTTATTTTAACTCAATAAAATTTTCTAGGTATCAAAAAATATGTTTTCAGAATCCACAATCAATGGTTTTCATCACACACACAATGTCATTTCAAATAATTTTTCCGAAGTCTCAATCTGTTATATGACATGTGGAATAAACAAAATGTATGGTTTAAACTATCCACTTTATTTGGAATTAAAATTCGTGAAAAGTTTTTAAATAAACATATATACTAGGAGCCCACTTATTAAAAATATGCATAGCCTATCACATCATAAAATTATATTTACCACAGGTTCATTACAATACATAAAATACCTATATATCAAAGTCACATATCAATCCCAAATAATCATAGTCACCATAATAAAAAAATATAGTTTCCTAAATCATACAAATCAATAGAACCCATCAACCGCACTATGATATTATCTACTTTGGGTGGGACAAACTCTCCTTCACATTTGAAATACGTTCATAACATAACACATCATGGTGGGTGATGTTTCCCCTAAATTTGTATCCTAAAATAAATAACATACATAAATAGTATGATAGAATTCCCTTATGAGGGTTAAATCACCCCAAGACATGGCATCATTATAAACAAAGACCCATGAAAATCCAATAATATACAGAATTTTTAATTCACAATAGATAGTGTAATTTAGCCCACACTAGGAAGATATAAATTAAATTAAACATACAATATTCTATTTTTTCTAGAACTCTGGTACATATCACATTGAATGGGTGAAGATTATGTTGGTTAAAAACAATAGATGCATACATCAAGCACTTCCCCCTAAACAAATCTCCAGCACATTAGGCTGGATAGAAGAGTAAATGATATGCATAATGATAAAAAACCCATCCCCCATACCAAATAAGTGACTAAGGAGGGAGTAAATTAATACCCCTATTATCAAGACCAAAAATAAGTTTCGAAGAGATTAAATAGTGACCCCCCCTGAACAATTAAGGGCCAAATGAGAGAGTAATAGATTGATATGAAAAATATTAGAGAAACTCAACTCCTGAGACTACATATTTATCTCAACTTCAATAGTGTCCTATGACATTCATACATAAACTTTTGATCATTTTTTGATGAAAATTTATTATATTACACAAAAACATGTTTGAGTATTATAATGGTATAGTTTCTTTAAAAACATTGGAACATAAACAACTAGATCAAAGGTGAAATATATCATCTCCCATTGCATTCTTCATAACTACCATCCTTCTTAGACATATCATACACAATACATTTCTTCAAAACGTATGTAAGGTAAACATAAGAAAGGGTTATGATAGAATCTCAATACATGTAAACTAGGGAGATATATAATAATAACATGAAAATAATTGTATGAGAACATGATCATCACATATGAAAACCATACCCTGCAAATCAAAGATAAAAATTTGAGTCTTGGAATAATTATTGGTACTTTATAAGAAATGAATCATAAGGTAAAAAAAGAACATGATCCATGAGAGTATAACATTGGAATAAAACATTGATTTGTGGTATACACAATAGAATAGAAACTTATTTTTATTATATTCAAGGATCACTATTAAGGCTATAATAGTTTAATGGGTTCACTCCCTAAACCAGTATAGCAGCAAAGGTTCACTATCTAGACCATCATATAGAAAAAGTCTCTTAATAAACTAGGTTTAATCCCTATTAGAGTCTTTTTTATCTCATGAGACATAAATCTTTATCTAATGAATTAGATGGGTATAAAATTCTAACCCATCACAAAATGAAAATCATATTGATGTGTTCTATAAGAACATAAAATATTAATCATATCATAACCCATGAAATGAAATTGGTTTTATAAAAATTTTATCATATAATAACCTATATAAAATAGACATATTTTATAATAATTTCATATTTTAATCATATCCCAACTCATGAAAATAAGAAGGTTTCATAATCATTTTATCATGGTATAACCCGTTGAAGGGAAATGAGTTTCATAAATATCCTATAATTATAAATATAAACCATTTAAGGAAATAATAAGAATGGTGACCTTTGATTATATCCCTTATAAATAATAAGTTACATGAAATGATTTTATATTATATTGAAAATGATTCTAAAAGATCACATGAACCATTTTTTTAGGAAAATAACATTTTTCTAAAATTACTTTTTAAAATTTAAAAATATTTAAAAAAATTAGATATCGTTTTCATTGAAAATAAACTTAAAACATACAAAAAATGTTGAAATAACATAAAACATTTCATGATAAAAACATTCTCCTTTATTTTAAAAAAGGTTTTTAAAATATAATTTTTTTTATAAAATCCCTTTCATTGAAAATAATATTGAAAACTTATAAAGTAATATATAAAATCATTTAAAACATTTCTAGATAAAAATATTATTTTGAATTTGAAAAACACATTTTCCAAACATAAAACATTTTAAAAATCATTTTCAATTAATGTAAACATAAAATATTATAAACTAATATTAGAATAAAATAATGGTCATAATGATGGAAAATTCAGTTCATGCTATAGACATTGAAAAAACATTTCTTTCACATTTTTAGTAAAAGAAAATTTGTAAGTTTTTTTAAAAAAACAAATATTCCTTTAAAAAAATTTTAAAAAGTAAAATATGTGTAAAAAATATTTAAAAAATTATTTATATAATTCTTAACCAAATTTATTTCATTTCTATAAAACTTGTTTTTGGGTGAAAATGGGTTTTCAGCTAAAGAAAGAAATAATGATGATTTTTCATAAAAATATTATATTGGTCTTTTGAGTACCTTAAGAGTGGTAAATGAAGGTAAAAAATGTATCCTAATGAAATATATAGTGAACCATAATAATCATGAGTTTATTTGAAGATATATGATAATATTTCATCATTATAAGCATAAACATAAATAATCCTAATAAACGATGAGATTGTATTATAAAACCCTTACCACTTTGGTAACATTGAATCATAAGTGTAAATGAAAGAATAACATTATATGAAACAAAAAATATCATGATAATAAAAAAAACTTATGATATTACAGTTCAATAGAGAATTATACACACCTCATAAAATAAGCTAGGTTCATAACATAACATATATCTCAATGAAAGCCAATTTAGACAAAAATACCATACTAATTTGGTTACTTTTGATTTGTAATCGCCATAAAATAAAGATCCTAAAATAGATGTGTTATTATCCATAATTATTTGGATAATACACAGAAAATAATTTAATGGGAATTATATAAACCTCATAAAATAAACATGTGGATAATAAGACATGTTCCTCACAAGAGTAAATAATGAAGCAGAAATCTCATACCTCTTTAGTGATATTTTGAATTATAATCCCCAAGAAAAAAAATTAAAAATTTAATATAATAAAAATAATATTAATATTTATGTAAAATTTAAAAGGTAAATTATATACACCACACAAAAGAAATGAGTGGTTAATTTTTTTATGTCTCCAAGAAATAAAAGAGGGAATTGTCGTCTATTTCATTAAGTATCAACTTCTATTGTACAAATTAGAACCTCATATATAATATATATAATTTTATTATAAATATTTTATAGATCAAAAATAGAATTTTTATACAATATATTATTTACTTATGGCCTTTAATTACTCATTTTCAGCCATTTCTTATTAAAATCTTGTTTCAGTAACTAAATTATTTTTTCAAGTATGATTTGATTTGTTATATTTTTTCCAATTACTTTGATAATTGTTTTATAAACTCAATATTTTTTACAAGTAAAAAAATATCATATATATTAATTATATATTTATTTATAGTGATCCATAAAATATAGTGAGAGAAAATGAAATACATCATTCATTGATACTGTAAGCCATACGTACACATGAACATTGTTTCCATTTTCATGACATATAGAATTAAATAATGAAAAATAATATATAATAACTAAATAATAATTGTTAATCCATATATATAACATATTTTTTTTAGAAAAATGTCTTTATTTCTTTCTATTTAAATCATATGTGAAGAAGGAATCACATCACTTCGTGAGAGGCTAGTCCTCCGTACCCATGAACGACTTTATCATAATGACACCAAATGGAAAATAAGAAGTGACCTGAGATATCTTGACTCTATAAGATTGATAATATCATAAACATAATATATATATGTATATAATAAAATAATCATTATATCCAAATTTGATAGGTGGTAATGGATAAATAAATGACAAAAGTTCATGATGCGGTAGTCCATCACACACACAACTGATGATTTCATAACATATTTGATGAAATAGGAGATTGTTATAGGTAATTAATTTAAAATAAAAAAAAATATTTGTATATGGAGTATACTAATGTTATAATATCTTATTGGTTTACTAATTAGTTGGCGGAATAAATAAATAAAAACTCTTATTGAAGAAAATTTCCTCTTCTTTAGGTGACCTCCCACTACTGGAATATAGTGTTTTCCTAATGGTAATATACCAATGGTTTCTTCAAACTATTTCTATAGTGTAAAAGATGGAATACTTTTCCAACGGTTTGTTCAAACCATTGACAATGGGTAAATATATGTAAGATTTCCCAAAGGTTTTCCAAAACTGTTTGGAAATAATTATTTTCTCTAAGATATACCAACAGTTTTTCAAAACCGTTGGGAATGTTTTCCCCCAATTACCTAGTGCCCCAACTCCCACTCGGACTGATTACAGACCCTAATCCAGAGCTCCTCCCTAAGTATTCTCAGTCGTGAAACTCCTTCCATCCATATATCAATCTTCAATCAAACAAATTTTTATTTCTACACTTCTAATTTGTAAGTTTTATCTTAGTTTTAGTGTTCTTCCTCATTTTTTATGTTTTCTATTTTTATTTTGGCTAAATTAGAGTTTCTTTTGTCATTGGAGTACCAAACCCTTTTATTTTTTTTATGTTTTTTGTTCTACACTTCAAACATTGTGAAGGGTTTGTTTAGTGGGGTGATATGTTACTTTATGTGGACTTTAGTTTAGTTCAAAATTGGATTTGGATTTTGGGGTTGGTTGGATGATGGATTATAATTGTGAACACCCCAAACCCCACCACCCTAGACACCTCCCACACCCTAGAAAAACGCCACCCCACCACCACCCCCTGGACACCCCCATTGGACAGCCCCCCACCCCCATGCACCCCCCTTGCACCACCACCCTCTGGACTAATCCCTCCCCCACCCCCACTGGACCCCCCCAACCCCACCCTACCTAGACACCCCTCACCTCCCATGGACATCCCAACCCCCTAGACACCCCCTGGACACCCCAACCCATTGAACATCCCCCTCCCCCCACCCCCTAGACCCCCACCGTTTGGCACCCCACCTCCACCCTCCCTGGACACCCCTCACCCCCCATGGACAACCCCCCCCCCCCCAACCTCCACCCCCACCCTATTGGAGAACCCCCCCCCCCCCACCACCCCTAGATACCCCCACCCCCGGGACACCCTCCACCCCCTTGGACAACACCTCCCCCCACCCCACCCCTGTAGACAGCCCCCCTGGACACCACCGCACCTCCTAGACACCACTGCACCTCCAAAGTGGTTGACCCATTTTTTAAATTGGAATTAAAAATGTAGTTGATTTTCCCATTCCCCAATGAAATTTTCTAAGTGACCCATATATCCTTATAAATGGAATTTATCATGTTTTGATAAATATAATTTTTCATGTTTTGATAAATTTAATTTATCATGTTTTGATAAATTTAATTTATCATGTTTTGATAAATTTAATGGGTTTTACGGAATAAAATTTCTAATGCGTGATGGTTTGTCTTTGATAATAAATAAAATTATTTTAAATAACATTACCCTAAGGGGGGATACATAAGGGGTAGGTGGGATGTCCATGTGTGGGTGGTTGTCCCAGTGGAAGGTGGGTTGTCTAGGGGGTATGGGGGCTGCAGGGGGTAGGGGCTATAGGGGTGTGTGGGGGGGGGGGGTGGGGTTGTCTGCCCCAAGGAGGGGAGTGGGCTATCCTGGGGGGTCAGGGTGGGGTGTCTAGGTGGGGGAGGGGCGTGGGTTGTGCAGGGAGGGGGTGGGCTATTCAGGTGGGGGAGGGGGCTGTCCATAAGGGGGGATGTAGGGGAGGGGGTGTGGGCTATCAAGGGAGGGGGCTATCCTAGGGGGAAATCCAGGTGGGGGAGGGGGTATGGGTTGTCCATGGAGGGGGGTGTCTAGTGTGGGTGGAGGCGTGGGCTATCCATTGGGGGGGGGGGTATCCAGAGGGCTGTGGGGGTACATAGATTAATGGGGTGTGGGCTTTCCAGGGATGGGGTGGGTTGTCCAGGGTTAGAGGTGGGTAGGCTATCTAGGTGGTGGAGGGGTGTGGGATGTCAAGGGGGTCGGCTGTCCAAGGGGGGTGGGGGTGGGCTATCTAGGTGGCGGAGGGGGTGTTGGTTATCTAGGGATGAGGTGGGTGAGCTGTCTAGGTGTGGTGGGGGTGTCCAAGTGGGGTGGGGGCTGTCCAAGAAGGGGGTGGGTTGTCCATTCCAATACTCTAGAAAAAAATTGGAATCAAATATAACCAATGTTTACTTTCTTTCACATGTTAGTACTTTTCTTGAATTTCCATACCAACACCCACTCTTAACCTTCCTAGAAGACATGATTTTTACCATGAAATCTCACTCAGATTTTTATCCACTATCCATATTGATCTCATACAAATTTAACAATCGTACAACTCCATATCACCTAAGGATATAAAAAGGATCATACTCTGGTGAGTAGTGTCCCATCAAAACATGGCTCATGAAATCTGATCCACATATTATATTTGGTACTGTGTTTAAAATTGGGTGTGTTGTGATATATATGTATGATATTCATGGATTACACCAATAGTCTTTTCAGTCATCTATAATATTCTTTAAATCATGCTGAAAGTGGATAAATATTCGATTTTATGACCCTATTTTGGGGGTGGATACCCCCACCCCTTGGACAGCCCCCCCCCCCACCTGGACACCCCCACCCCAGGAGAGCCCTTCTACCCTCATGGACAGCCCTTCCAACCTCGTGGACAGCCCGCCCACCCCCCGTGGACAGCTGACCCACCCCCCAGGACACCCAGAACCCCCCTTGACAGCCCCACCACCCCCGTGGACAGCCTTCCCACCCACCTCGTACCCCCTGGATAGCCCTGCCACCCCTTGGACTACCAGCCCACCCCTGGATGCCTTGTACCCCCTGGAAAGCCCCCCCCCCCCCCCCCGACACCCTGGACAGCCCCGACACCACCGTGGATAGCCCACCCACCCCTCTAGACACCTCGTACCCCCTGGAAATCCCCCCCACCCCACCATATGGATAGCTCTTCCACCCCCTGGACAGCCCTTCCACCCTCGTGGACAGCCCACCCACCCATCTCGTACCCCACTAGACAACCCCGCCATCCCCCTGGAAAGCTCACCCACCCCTAGACACCTTGTACCCCTTGACATCCCCCCAGACACCCATCAATATCCCCCCTAGACACTCCCATCCCCTGGAAAGCCCCCCCCCCCTCAGACACCCCCGACCCAACTGGACTGCCCTGCACCCCCGTGGACTGCCCGACCACCCCCGTAGAGATCCCTCCCACCCCCTGGAGACCCTGTCCCCCTGGACAACCCCGCCACCCCCTGGATAGCCTGCCCACCCCCTTGACACCTCGTACCCCCTAGATAGCTCTACACCCCCATGCCCTGGAAATCCCCCTAGACCCCCTGGACAGCCCTGCCACCCCTGTGGAATGTCCGGCCACCCCGTGGACAACACATACACCCATGAACACCCCCCCCATGACACCTTGTACCCCCTGGACAGCCCCGCTGCCCCCGTGGACAGCCCGCCCACCCACCCCACACCCCCTAGATAGCCTGCCCATCCCCTGGACACCTCATACCACCTGGAAATCTCCCACACTCCCTGGAAACCCCTCCACCCCTTGGACAACCCTTCCACCCCCATGGACAGCTTCCCCCCCCTCCGTGGACATTTCCCACCCCTTTGGATATCCCCCCTACCCCTGGACAACCTCCCACAATCCCTCGGACACCCCACATCCCCCCCGGATACCCCACACCCTAGGAAGCCCCCCCCCCCCCAAGACACCCTAACCCCACTAGAGAGCCCTGCCACCACTGTGGATAGCCCGACCAACCCCCATGGATAGCCCACCAACCCCCTGTAGACCCCGTACCCCCTGGACATCCCCACCACCCCCTAGAGAGCTTTCCCACCTCCTAGACACCTCATACCACCCAAAACCCCCGAAACCCCCGAACCCCCCACACCCTCCCGAATACCCCGACCCCCCTAGATAGCCTTACCACCCCCGTGGATAGCCTACACACCCCCTGGATACCCCATACCCCCCTGGACCACCAGCACCCCCATGGAAATCCCACCCACCTGGAAACCCCAACCCCCTAGAAAGACCCCACCCCCTAGACACCTCTGATCCCCCTAGAGAGCCCCACCACCCCTTGGAGACCCCGCACTGAAGGACCCCGGAACACCCTGAGAGTGGAGGGGTGAATGTGGGTGTTAACTTTTTCTTTTTAAATTTGTGGATCTTGTTCCCAAGTTGGTAGGAACTTTTTAAACCTATCAAAAAAATGAAAGTTGAAAGTTGACACAACACTTTTTCTTGGTTCACCACAAAGGGCTATGTCCAAGGAGCATACGTCGACAGGTTGTCGATCGTACCTAATTCCACTAAACTTCACGAGCTGCATATTTCAATGTTCAGGTACAATCACTCTATCCTAGGCACACTGCCTTTACAAAAGTTCAGAGATAGCTCACTGTGTCCCTCAGATCACTCCCGTTGACTCCCCCTGGCTTACTGCCTTTGGTGAAGTCCCAGTCAGTTTATAGACATGAGGGTCTCTTCAACAGATTTGCATTGAAGTCTTTGCCTCTGCCTAGCATGAGACTCTACATGCATCGAAGACCATTAATGATACACTTGAATGCACAAAACCACTGAACCGGATAATCAGAAACGCACAAACAGGTTTCGCTGACAATTTTTTCCAACACCTTGTTTTACGCGCAACCTCATGTTTTTCACGCAACTTCACCTTTTTCATGCAAGCTGGATTTTTTGCGCAACTTGAAATTTTTCGTACAAGCCAAAATTTTTTGTGCAACATTGAATTTTTCACGCAAGCCAGAATATTTCGTGCAACTTTGAATTTTTCACGCAAGCCAGAATATTTTCGCTCAACTTCATTTACATGAACTTTTTACGTGCATCAGACCTAAAATCTTCTCGGAGTCTCCAAAGGTACGGAATGAGGGGGGTCACCTCTTATTTATAGGCATCTCTAACCCCCACGCACAAAACCCTCTATGGCATGAAAAACCTCCCATTTTGCACGTAATATTTTGTGCAGGTACCAATTTTCACGCACTTCTCCATATTTTTCACGCAGCCCATGACTTTTCCATTTTTCGATGTTCTGGTTTCAAAACACTATTTGCACGAAAAACCTCAATCCTCTATTTCACGCACCACACTGCTTTTTGTGAACAACCCTCCTTTTTCGCACAACACTTCCATTTTGCATACACCTCCTCTTTCCAACAACCCATGTCTTCATTTTCCGATTTTCAGGCCCAAAAATTTGGCAATCCCTGGGAAACGACACCACCTTCAATACAGTTGTCTGCTTAAACTGTATGATCACTTTGGTGGCAAAAATTCGGAACTTCCACTGAGGATTGACAAAAAACACAAACCATGCTCCAATTCATGCATAGAATAGCCATGGTTCCAACACGCACCCCCCTGTACACCCCCACCCCTTGGGAAATGTATGTGATCAATCAAGTAATCTAATAAAATATAAAATTTCTTGGATCTAAAATTTAGTCAACTCTTGAATAATTCTCCTTCACAAGTGTTCATGATCTTGTACACTCATGTATGTTTCATCAATGATATTTTGTTATAAATATAGTATTTTTTTGTCTTTTATATTAGGATTCTCATATAGAGTATTGTGTCAATTATGGTTTCATATAAAGTGAAAAATTCTCGTTTACTAAAATTTATTTTCGATGAAACTTAAATGTTGTTGAATTTATTTTAACAAAATGACTTATAATATTTTTTTACATAATGGATAAAATTTTGATGTATGTAACCAATCAAATCTCAAATGATTTTCAAAACAATTAGGATAACATTTTAGATTTTACATTTCACAAGTCTTCACATAGTGGTCACATACACTGCCACTATTACAAGTGTGTTGGAAGACCTTGGTTGAGCCATGAAGAAAGTAGCTACCACATAACCAAATATGCTTTCACAAAAACTATTATATGTCATATCACAATAGGGATAAAATGACATCTCTAATTGATGATGGTCTAAATGAGTGGATTGGATTGGAGAATTTGTTATATGAACAGTTTCCATTTATTCATCATCATGAATAAAAAGGATTTTAACCCAAGAAGATTTTGATATGAGAACGCATGATGCATATAATGAAAATTATGATGTTTTTAGGGTGAAAAAATTGAATGATTCTTCCACAACTCTAGTATATTGACAATGTCGTAAAATGAAAAAGATGGAATTTTCAATCTGATTGTTTCATGGGAAAAATATGTATGGGATTTCTAATACTACAATCGATTACATTCTTACCTTCTTGAAATACTTACTTCCATATGATGCATATATTCCCTCAAACCACTATATGACATGGAAGTTATTTGAGAAACTTCAATTTTCAAGAAACAAAATTCATTCTTTCTCGAAAGATTATAGTTTATTCAGGAGGAAAAATAATGAATGGAATTATTGTATAAAATGTGGCACATCCCGCTGGAAGACAAAAGCTGATGGAACACCATACTGTGTGACACTGATAGTAATGTGTAACATTCCATAGATCCCCATACTCCATAATATTTTTATGTCTGATGAAATATCAATAAAAATGTGATGACATGATACCAAGAGAAATAGGACTAATGATGAGTTGGTTCACCCTATAGATGGATTTTAAGGGCAATGATTTGATGCTCGATATCCTGACTTGGCATCTAATATGTGTAATGCGAGGTTGGGTCTTTCATGTGATTGTTTTAATCCGTTATGGCAGATTTTTACATCACACAACATGTGGCCAATTTTTATACACATTTATAATCTTCCACCATGGTTGTGTGTGAGAAAAACTTTCACTTTCATGAGTATACTCATATATGGCCCTTCTGATCCCAACAATGATATAGACATATACATTCAACCTTTAATAAAGAGATGAAACTTATTTGGGATGTGGGTGTGCGCACATACGATGCATGTTCAAAAGACATATTTCAGTGCGTGTTGCACTTATGTGGATGATCAATGATTTTCCTACTTATGAAATGATGTCTGGATGGAGCGTGAAGGGAAAACTATCATGTGTTATTTGTATGAAGAATAAATGATCCTAAAGATCAAAACATCATTTTAGATTCAGTTTTTTGGGAAATTTTTGATTCTTGTCAATGGACCATCCATATAGAAATAATCGTCAATGATTTTACAATACCATAGAGACCGATGATCCACCTCAGTGTATGTCTAGAACTGATGTGCTTAATTAATTGAATGATTTTAGTTTTTCATTCAGGAAGGGTCAAATGAAATCTGGAACGAGAAAGAATTTTTCCACTAAAACCTGTTACAATTGGAAGAAGAGAATTATCTTCTTTGATTTTCCTTATTGGTCAACCAATTTGTTATGTCATTGCTTATACGTAACGCACATTGAAAAAAAATGTGAAATATTTCTTTCAATTCATCTAAATGTTAAGTGAAAGACATAAGATAGTTTACGGTCTCGGTGTGACTTGGTGTATTGAGGCATCAGACCAAAATTGCATCCTGTGTGTATCAGTGAAAATAAATGGAAACTTCCATGTTCTTCTTATGTGATGTCACCTAGAGAAAAAAAATCAATTTCTATAAGTACTAGAGACTATTAAAGTTCCGGACAACTATTCAAGTAACATATCCAAACGGGTCAACAGAAGAGAGTGGAAGCTAAAATCTTTGAAGGCTCATGATTATCGCATCCTTCACTATGAGTTGATTCCAATAGAAATTTTTCATATTTTTTTCAATAATTTAAGGGTGGATGTTATTTGGTTGTGCCATTTGTTTAAGGATCATTGTGCTAAGAATTTGTCTAAGTCTTTATTGAAAAAATGTTGGCAGATACCCCATTAATTTTGTGTGAGTAAGAGAAAATATTTCCTCTATCATTTTTCACATGCATGGTGCATCTAACTATCCATATTCCAACTAAAATACTTCTCAGAGAACCTATTTATTTTCATTGGATGCATCCAACTGAAGTAAATATATACACATTAATATGTTATGTCTGTAACAAGAATCATCCCAAAGGTTCTATCGTGAACGGTTACTTGGCTCAAAAATGTATGGATTTCTTCTCTATGTATTTTTCTAATATTAATACAAGAATGAATAAACCAATGAGAAACGAAGAAGAATAGTATGAGAAAATTGAACCCAATTTTCTATCACTTTCTCAAACAGGAAGAATTTCTGGATCTTATACATTGACGACATTAAGCCCTGAAGAGCAGGAGATGGCACATCGCACAATTTTGTTCAACTGTTATTTGTTTGATGACTACATCATGTAAGTAAATTGTATATTTATTTCTTATATATATATTTATATCTGTTAATATATTCCTATTTTTATCTATAGGGAACATAAAACCATGATAAATAAAAATCATCGTTCTTTATCTTTGAGAAAGTGGGAGACTTTGCATATCAAATAGTTTTCTGCTTTGTTAAAATTGAAATTAATAATATTAATATTTAAAATAATTAAAAAAATAATTAATTAAGTTTAATATTGATTTATATTTCATGTATTGAGTTTCCCTGCTTACTCTGTCTCTACAGAAATAAGATATTTGGCTTTTGGTTCTAATACCATGGTTCGTGACTGTAAATCAATTGTTATCAATGGGTAAAGATTTATTATCATTGCACTAGAAAATTTCATGAGAACACAACATGATGGTGTTATGGTTACTGCCACAACAAACTATTATGCTAGTCTATCAGATAGTATACCACGATTTGAAAATGTAGGTTATTACGAAGTCATTGAAAAAATAACAATATTGGACTATTATTCTCATGGATGATTCACACTAATGAAATATAAGTGGTTTGATTTGATGAAGAGGCATGGAACATTTATTGATGATTGTGGATTTCTTGTAATTGATATCAATTTCACTCTTGCTACCGATGAACCATATGTATTGACATCAATGGAGAAACAAATTTTTTATTTCAAATACCATCTTCGACCTGAATTTGGTGTAATTATTGAAATAATTCCAAGACATATTTTTTATTATGGTGATGATGGAATTGACACCATCCCTACTGCCATTGGAAATGATCCATTTATTACTTTTGATGACTCCAATAGCTCAATTGTCAAAGTTGACTATGAACCTAAAGTTGTGGTGGGAAATATATAAAATCATTCATTCATGTTCTCAATTGTATTGGTTTACCTCGACTTGGGATGTTGAGGTTGGTATTATTCAAATTGATTTAAAATTTATTACAAATATGCTATATCTGACTTGACCATTATGTGAATTTTCAATGTTTATTTGTTGCAATTTTACTTGAATTGCATTTTCTAATTTGGAATTGAACTGTATTAAAACCTACGACACCAAAATTTATAACTTGGTGACCTTTTCAATGCTTCAACTATTATTTGTATTAAATTTGTATGACTCTATGAACTATCTTTAAAATTTTACCAGGTAATGAACATGGTGTTTTTTATTCTTCTGAAAAACAAGTATTGAAACCTGCATCATCTACCTGGGCTAAAGAATTTAAATTTTTCCATAATTTTGACAACTCCTTTAACACATATGAATCTAGTAGATTCAATATTACATGATTTTAATAGAATGATTACACTTATTAAATAACCATCATACTAAAAATTAGTTTTTTTATTATATCTTGTATGATTTATTGACTTCATTATATAGTTTTTCAAGTTCACCTAAAATGGTGGTTACGTAAATTATCCATGAATCCCCTTATTCCATCTCATTTATTTTGTTTTTTGAGTTACACATTAGTTATCCTTTTATATTTACTTACATATTTGTTTTCAAATGCAGGAGATTAAACCTATTGATGAGAGGTGACGAAAACAGATTATGGACAACAATCATCGCATGACTGAGCTGGGCATTCCACCACTAGTGCCTGCAATGAGTATTTTATTTCAAATATATATATTTAAATAATATATAATTTCATGTGATTAATTTTTTTAAATATTTTTAGAGGATCAATCTATTAGAAGATAGTTATTTTATGAGATACCTAATAGTTGTTTAAGTACTTCGGCTGTTCGTAATAGGGGGTGGTACGAGAGCTAGACAATCTGGTCGGCGTACCCAATTAGACCCTACCCCTCCCACTAACATAACATCCATCCCACACACTTACAGCTGTGTGTCATTAGGGACACATAGGATATTTTGGACTCCCATTTTTTCACCACCATTTATATCTGATCCTCCTCTCCTGTCTGTACCATATTCGATGATGATTCCCACTACCGATCTAGCATTCATCCAGCCATCCCTATCATCTTATTTTACTTTGGCATTATTCTCTCTGGTATTATATATTCCATCTTCTTAGACTCCTGCTCTCGCGAAGTCTGTCACTACAGAGCATACATTGGGACCCACTCCATCTGTAAAGGATGTTCCTTCAGTTTCGGTGGATCCAGCGGTTTCCATTGATCAGACTACCACATGTATACTTATACAACCCTAAAAAATACAAAATTATTTATTTTTATTATAGTATGTATTGATAAAATATTTTTTTCTTTCATAACAGATATATCTACTGATAGAAGGCATGGGAGGGGGAATACATGCATGTGTGCAGTGTTGAACCGCCACACGCAGTTGATGGTGGACTACATTGAAGATAGTCAAGTGATTGAAAAATTTCAGTGTAAATGTCGGAGTATTTTGGAGAGGCTTTCCAAATACTCCGAAAGCATTCATTTCAGCCCGCTCTCATGGAGAAAGCTACCAAATGATGTCAGGAATAAAGCCTCGATAGAGATATGGGTAAAAAAATTGTTGTTTTTAATGTAATATATTAATTTTTATATTCATATTAATTAATATTTTGGTGTTAGCTACAGTTTAATTTCCCCCATGGTGAGGGTGCATGTCCAACATATCTAAAGGGTTTAGGCAAGATTTGGAGAGATTATAATCATGAGTTGTACATTAGATGGCCTGCTAGAGTGGGCACAGAGTTAGAGGAATTCTTTGTCGTGGATGATTGTCTGGTAGAACAGTACTGATAGATGATTACTCATTGGATGACTATCCAATTTACGGTATTAATCACATTAGAGGTATTTAAATTAAAATTTTCAGGTTTTTTGTTAATACTAATTATTGAATTTTATTTAGGATTCATCAAAATCAAATAAAAAAATTGATTCTAAGAAATACGTCCACACATTGGGACGTACTATGATGCCAGATTATGAGAGGCAGCAGGTATGACAGTTTATAATCATTCATTATGATTTGCAGTTTCTACTACTTCCTCCATAATTTATTTTGTTGCTAATGTTTTTATATAATTTTAGTTATGCAATTAATGTTTTTTTTGGTATCCTATTTTTAATTATGGTTTCCAACATTAAATGTCATTATAGAGGCATAAATTTAATATTAATGGATATGTGCCTCGAGAATTTTTTTTTTGCTCGAGTAGAAAGAAGAAAGATGGAAGTGCGGTTAATGAACCGACTCAGCAGCAGATTTTAAGTTTTACTTTATAGATTTAAAATTTTAATCTCTATTTTATAACTTAATAATCTATTTATATTTGTTACAAGCTACTTTAGAGGACCTTGATTCCTAGGAACCTGACAACTTTGGGCTAATTGATCACATACATCAGGTGTTGGGAGATGTGAACCCTAGTTGAGTATGATGCCGACCTGAGAAGAGTATAGTCCTGACAAGGTATTGGACCTCTTCAGGAATGAGTTGTAGTTCCACTGAGTTACAAATGGTTAAGGAATAGGCATAACCGGATGAATAAATCTCCACAGAGATGGAAGAATAGTCTACTAGGGAAAACAAAACATTTAGGAAATTGATTGAAGTTTTACGTACAACACTTCTACCAGAGGCCAACGCTACTTGTGATGAATATATTTCATAACTACGTTATATATATGGTTCACAAGCTATCAGTTCTAGTGGTGGTCGAGAAAATAGTGAGGAGGAGGCCGAGGCGGAGGAGGAGGAGGGCGATGAGGAGGATGAGGTAGAAGAGGAGGGTGAGGAGGAGGCCGAGGCAGAGGAGGAGGGCGATAAGGAGGTCGAGGATGAGTACGAGGGTGATGAAGAGGGAGGGGATGTTGACAGGGATGATGATGAGGATGAGGGTGGGGGTGATGATGATAGTGATGATAGTGATGGTGATGAGGGACTGATTGATCCATTGCATTTTTGACTGATATAACTAACCTTTGATGTATATTGATTTTTTGTGCCTGGATATATGTGTGCTTAGGTAGGTAACATTATCTTTATTTTTTTAGCTATAAATAATTAAACATGACTTGATGATTTATTGTGACTGATTGAACCCTCCCCTAGACAGCCCCCCCCCCCCCCACCACCTGGACACCCCGTACGCCCTGGATAGCCCTGCCACCCCCTGGAAACCTCGCCCATGCCCCCGGACATCCCCTCAACCTGTGCATAGCCCCCCCCACACCCCCTGTACACCTCTTACCCCCTGGAGAGCCCCGCCCACCCCAATGGACAGCCCGCCCACCATCCCCCCCGGACACCCCCTACCCCCCTAGAGAGCCCTACCACCCCCGTGGACATCACACCCACCCCCTGGACACCCCATACCCCTATGGACAGTCCCCCCCCACAAAATAGACACCCCATACCACCCTAGAAAACCCCGCTCACCCCTGTGGGCAGCCATCCCACCCCCTGGATAGCACCTCCCCCTGTGGACAGCCCCCCACCCCTGGACACCCCGTACCACCTGCACTGCCCCACCCACCCCCATGGACAGCCCCACCCACCCCCGTGGACAGCCTGCCGACCCCCTGGAAAGTCCCTCCCCCTATGGGTAGACCCCCCTAGACACCCATTACCCCATAGACAATCCCACCCACCCCTGTGGACTGCCCCCTAACCCCCATGGACAGCCCATCCAACCCCCTGGAAACCCCTACCCCTATGTAGACAGCCCACCTGAACAGGCCGCCCACCCCCTGGACACCCCCACCCCCTGGACAGCCCGACCACCCCCGCGGACAGCCCACCCACCCCCGTGGAGAACCTTCCCAACCCTTGGACAGCCCGTACCCCTACGATAGACCCTCCCACCCCTTTGGATAGCACGCCCACCCCCTGGACACCCCTACTCCCCTGGACAGCCCGACCACTCCCCTGGAATGCCCGCCCACCCCCTAGACACCCCCACCCCTTGGACTACCCCACCACCTAGAAAGCTTCCCTAGCCCCCTGGACACCACCCCCACCCCCTAGACACCCCCCTGGACACCACCCCATCCACCTGAACACCCCACTAGGAACCCCCTCCACCCCCTGGACACCCCAATGAAAAGCCCCCCCCCACCACCCTGGACACCCCCTAGACACCACTATGGAAAGTCTCCCCCCCCACAGCCCCCTAGACACCTCATACCCCCTTGGACACCCCCTCCACCCTTGTGGACAGCCCGCCCACCCCCTAGATATCCCCTCCCCCTATGGGATACCCCCACCCCCTAGAAACCTCGTACCCTCCATGAACAGCCCCGCCCACCCCCATGGACACCCCCTACCCCCTGGACCGCCCCACCCACCCATATGGACAACACCGCCCACCCCCCTAGATAGCCCCACCCACCCGCTGGACATCCCCTCCCCCCGTGGATAGCCCACCCATCCTGGACACCCCTACCCCCAGTGGATAACACCCCCCTAGAGATATTGTACCCCCTGGACAGCCCCGCCCACCCCCATGAACACCCCCTACCCCCTCTGGACAGACCCCACCCCTATGGACACCCCCACCCACCCCTTAGACACCCCCGACCTCTTGGACTTCCCTAACACCCCTGTGGACCACCCTCCACCCCCAGGACCACCCCCAGCCCCTAGACATCCCCACCCCGTGGACACCAACCCAACCCCATGGACAGCCCCCTAACCCCTGGACTGCCCCCACCCTAACCCCTTGGATAGCCCCCCAAGCCCTGGACCGCCCCCACCCCCCTGGACACCACCCAACCCACTGGACACCCCCACCCTAGAAATCCCCCAACCCTATGAACACCACCCCATCCCCCTGAATAGCCCCCCCTGGACAACCCCCCCCCCCCCCCCCCCCCCGAACACCACCCACCCCACTGGACTCCCCCATGGATAGCCACCCCCCACCACCCAGGATAGCCTCCCCCCCATGGACACCCCCATCCCCCCGGACACCCTCGTCCCCCCAGACACCCCCACCCCTCTAGACACCCTACCCCCTTGGATAGCCACCCCAAAACCCTGAACAATCCCCCCACCCCATGAATTCTGAATTGAATTCCTTAAGTATTTAATTAATTTATGAATTCTGTGTAAACGGTGTATGGGTATACTTGTTGTATGTGTATACTTTCTATAATTACCTTATGAATTATGTGTTAATTCTGTTAATGGTGTATGTAACTCTGACTATGACAGGCTCTCAGAAATGTGAGTGTCCTCTCACTAGTATGATATGTCTCCACCAATGAAATTGAAATGGGTTAGTGAGAAGAGTGTTTTCCATGTGAAGATTGAAACGGGGAAAACTATTTCATGGTACATGTCATGGTTGGAAGAGTCTACTATTTTTATGCGATATTGCATGTGTTTTTTTTGTTCTATTTTAAGTGAAAATTTTATATTTTAAGTGTTGTTTGAAGTTGTGTTTATAGGTGTATGCAGTGGAGGTAATGGGTGGTTGTCATGCTGTTTTCTAGAAAAAAACTATACCAATGGTTTTAAACCATTGGTAAAGTGTTTTTGGAGAATAGTTTTTCCAATTTTATGAATAAACCATTGGTAATGAACTATACCAATGATTCAAAACCTTTGGTATACTATATTTTCAGAATATGTTTACCAAGGGTTTGAAGGAACCAATGGTAATACTATATACCAACAGTTTCAAACCATTGGTAAACTACATATAATCTATTTATTCCAATGTTTCATCAGCCATTGGTATAAATATATACCAACGATTTCTATAAAATTATTGGCATACTGAAGGTTATAGTGCCATATACCAACGGTTAAAGGAAGACTATTGGTACAGGCCATTTGCAACGGCTTACTAACCAACAGTTTTCAAAACCGTTGGTATATTATATACTAACGGTTTTGATGATTATACCAATGGTTTCAAACCATTGGTATATATTGTATTTCTATTTGTGTCCTTAGGATTCTACCAAAATCCTTCATATGTTGTCGTTATAAACAAACTAAGGGTTATAGGATGGTATTCGTGAATTATTTAAGGTATTTGGGAAGGTACTATCAAAATAAAAGGTTATTTTAAGTGTGAATAAGAGAGGATATGGTTTGATCTTTTATAAGTAAGGTGATGGGAACACTTGTAATATTTTGAAAAGAAAAATGTGTACCCATGTTATTATCTTTAACAAATAATAAAAAATGGACCCTAATATATCCTAATAAAATATAATGTTGATATATGGCCAATAAGTAGGTTTTGGACAAGATTAGAGTCATTTTTTACCCTTATCTTGTTAGTTTGACCCCCACTAATCCCATTTTTACAATAACTGGTAAATAATTCTCACTATTTTTAATATTAATTATGGTCAAACATTATGTGGAATTTTTTAGAAAATATAGGTTATTATAATTCCAAATATGGTCTCATTTTTTTAAATTTCATTCACATAATTGAAAAATTTTAATTTCAAATTAATTCTATAGATGCGATGAGAAAGTAGGTTTTCAAAGTGAAAATGTTCAAAAGTTTAAATTGTTTTACATCCAAATTCAATATGAAAATTATTATAATGACCTAAATTGGAATAATATATATATAATTTAAGAATTTTTTTACACTTAATTTTTAAAAATATATTTATAAATTCTTTAAACCAAGACACTATTTTTAATAAAAATCAAGATTTTTCACTATTAACTGAAAAATTATTCTTTTCAGAAAATATAAAAATTTACCGTAAAAAAATTTAACATAGAGATTTTAAAAATGGAATTTATTTTATAATATTATTTTTTAAAAATATTAAAATACTAAATATATTATTTTTTCACTATAACAAATTAAAACATTCTTTAAGAAATATTAATTTCAAAACATATAAATACACTAAAATAATTAAGTACTTTTTTCTCAATATGTTTTCATTATATAAAACCATTGTACATAAAATTAAAAATATTTTTATTTATATTCATTCCCCCAATATTAATGGATATTTAATAAAAAAATTATATAATAATTTTAATAGTTTTTTGTGGTTTGTTAAAACTTGTTGATGCATGAAACACAAGCTATCGATGAAATTAAAATTATTTGAGAAAATATATTTCATAAAATCTCATGGTACTAAATTATACCCATATATAAATTAATTTCGGCCTCTAAATTCATCACTATAATAAAAAAAATTAAGATACTTCTACATTATTATTTACTCAGGTTCCCACATAGCTTTTCCAAACTAGTGTGTTTTCCACAAAACATTGACTAAGTGAGGAGTCCTGTTATGTAGAACATTCATTTTATTATCTAAAATATACATTGGTTGTTCCTAATAAGAAACATAATTTTCCAATAGTATAACCATTGAGTTAAATACAATTGTAGGGTTAGGTATGTACTTACACATGAGAGATAGAGGAAACACATCATGGACTTGAGAGGGGATTGTTTGAAGCACCCACCGATAGGATAACTAATTATCCGCTGAATGTGTACAATATTAATTGTTAATGTATATAATATCCAAGTGGTTCATTATTCTTAAACACAATTTTAGTGCATTTTTTACATTGAACATCATTTCACATTATGATTGTAATTATTTTTTAATGTGAACATTTACTTGGTAAATATTTGAAACCTCTTAAAAGACAAAATGTTATTGATTATATTTTAATATTTTATTTTAAGGTCTCCCATGATATAAAGAAAAATTTATGCTATCAGATCACTTGATGATTCACATTGAAGACCACAAAAGTTGGCCTTGAACCAACAACATTCTAGAAAAAATAACCTGAACAACATCCCAATAAATAGACTGTAGAGGCCACAATCCAAGCCCAAAAATTCTGAAAATTTAATTGAAGATAGAGGATATCTAGGGTAAAATTTTATCCAATAGTGACAAGAGATAATTAAGAGAGATAATGTGAGGTTCATGTGTCCCAATTTGGATATAAAATTCTGGGCCAGATTCTGCATCCCAGAAAAATAGCCCACCATTTTACACATAGCTCGAGAACCAAATATTCATTTTGGAAGACATTTTCTGACTCTCAGAGAACATCTCTATATTACTTTTTTTCTTTTATGTCCCACCTAAATTCTTCCATTTAGATGTTACTTTTTGTGCCTCTATTTAGTGGGTTCTAGTTGAATTGGATTGATTGTCAAGAGTGGAAAATACTATGTTCAATAATCTTCCCACCACCCTAAGCCTACCATACTCAAGTGGGATGACTATAACTATTGGAGACTCTAACCGAGTCTCCCAAAATTATTATTCAAGGAAGTTCTGTTGGAGGATTTAGGGATATTTGGTGCTTTCTCTCATAGTAATGTTATGATGCATCTTTGTTGTCCCAAGTTTTTCTTTCACATGTAAGTTGTTCTAATTCATCTTGGTTTCTTAATGAATGTTTTGCTTCTCCTCTTACTATGTTCTTATAAATATCACATTGATATTTTTGGCCCGTGTTGTGAATTTACTCACACCAAACCTTGTCAAATTATCAATGAATAATGGAGTGATCTTTATTTCATTGTATTTTTTTACTTCTCCATTTCCTCCTCCATCAATCTACTTCCTGCTTCCATTGAATCCATAGAATCAATGGATGGATAACACACTTATGGTTTGATCCAAGGGATTATCAAGGGTCTTGATTGGTTTTTATGTTTCACTTAATTAATGTCTAATCAAATTTTTAAATTGAGAATCTTTTTTGATGATCTTTAAACACCTTCATCCTTGTTGAATTTAAGGCCACACACTTCAAGCACTAATACGAATCATTACCTTGGAGTTATCAAACCATTGATCCTTCAAGTGTATAAGTGATTATTATTAGGTTGTGTCGGAATTAAACTAGTATGTAATGATTTTTTTATCTTCTTAAATAAACTCATCTCAAATATAAGAAATTGAAAAGGTTGAAAAAAATGCATCCCATCCACACCAAGTGATAATCTCGGATCAACTCATTATTTAAAATTGAATTTACTTAAGTCTCAAATAGTTAACTTAAACCCATATAAAATTAACCCATGTTTGCCACTTAATAGATGAAAACAATCCAAAGAATGTATGTGTTTGTAGTTTTCTTCTTAGTTCTCCGAGGAATCGACAACCCAAGCTACTCTACATTTGACCACTTAACCCTAAAAACTTTGGTAATTTTGTGAGAGACCACTAAAGTCCCAATAAGATAAATAATTTCATAGGGTATAATATAAATATAGCTTAGTTTTCATCTATTTGAAAATATTATTACTTTATTCCATGGATAAAATCCTTCAAAAATCTTTTCACTGACATCAAATTCAAGATCACCCGGGTGATTATCAGCATAACTTTTCTACCATCTCTGACCTACCTGGATGTGTTTTTGAATGGCCTTGAAATTTTATTCCATTTCATCAATTATCTTAAGTCCCAATAGCTTTTTTTATCCATCTTAATTCCATTATGTTTGGTCTCTACAATTATTTCTATAGAGGAATTTTTAAGGATCTATATGAATTATCGATTAAAATATATTGTTGTATGAAAACTCAAGTAGAAGAATATAATGATACCAACCACCATTTAAATCCATTGAACAATATATTATCATATCCTATATAATTATTATTATTCTCTATGACTGAATTTTTATCAATGAATGATATATAGTAATGAGATATAACACTATATTAAGGGATTGGTGAAGACTTTGAGAAAATATTGAGGTAAACCTCAGATCTTGATATGATACAATTAAATATGGAACTAAATGAAACCTTACCTCACCATTGATGTATATTATATAATGTAGATATAGAGAAAAATATTCTCTTATAGAAATAATGTGTGCTGAATTCAAATCTGATTGACTACAACCCATGATCACCTCTACATCAAAGCTATGATAAACTATATAGGTTACCGATAAAATTAATCATATGTCGATAAAGTGTAAAGAAATTCTTCCTCAAATAACTTTTTCACTAAAACATATTAAAACCAAAGTTTTATATTCAACTAAATGTCTCTTAAAATATCAACATTCTTGGTAAACATCTATCAGATAAATCCTCAAAATGGGTTTCAATGTCTTTGATGTTATGATCAACCTTAAGTTCATAAAACCATGATGGTATCGAAAAATGATAATTTAATCATACATAGAGAGATATATTCTCCCAAAAATAATATAATCCTTTGATTTTTAATGATTATAATAACCAAAATACCATTAGTAAAATAATTCCACTGCATAATACTTGAATCGAGACATATAAATACTTCAATCAGATTGCATCAATAATTTTGTATAAATTTGGTACTTCCTTATTCTAGGGTATAAAAAAATTAAGGAATTTTCTTAGATAATTACCATGCTTATCACATATAATACATTCAATTTATTATAAATTTTTTGCTATATGTCCTTAATTTCCACATAGAAACCATATTCCCCTTTATTTGAGGTCTTCTTATAGGTTCTTCTTCCCAAATTCATGACATTTAAGGAGCCTAATAATCATTATTTAGGTTCGTTTCCACATGAAAATTCATAAAAGTCCATCTTCCTACTATTTGAATATTTGGGAATCTCACAAATTTACACTTTTTTAATCATAAATCATGATAGATGATTTGGCCTAATCACAATACCAATCTCTCTAGTCATCATCCAATTTGATTTCCCAGAGTCCCCAAATATTCCATCGTATATAGTGTTATCATGATTATTTATGGTTCTATCCATTGAATTAAAATGGAAACAATTGTGTCATAAACACAAATCATAGTGGAAAATGGAATAATCGAGAAAAAAAGTATTTCTAAATCATAAAATATGATTTTTAATATATCACACATTCAGTTTATCATAGGTATTTTATAGTAATAATCCATTTAAATACATCATAATGGTTCTTAAATAGTTTTTTAACTTCACATAAATTTTCTATGGGAGTATCAAACTAGGTGTGATGAAAGGCCCATTGTCATGCAATAAGTGATGATCGATTCCATATCAATGCACCCTTTTTAGCATAATTACCCTTATGTACCTCTATTGTAGATTAACATACACTTATAGTATCTAGACTGTGATGTAATTGTTTGGAAACCACTTTTTATATTCTTTGCCAGAATTTTGCGACATTTTCCTATATTTTCACACATCCGTATAATTATCCTTATAAAAACCTTATATATTTCTTTAGAAATATCCCCTAGGTATCTCACTAGAGTTTTCAAATCCTAGTTTCCAATTTATAACTAAACCTATAATATGATACCAACTATAAAAACCTTAGATTTATATACACAAACATTACACCTTTTTTATGAACATTCCTTACAATTCACAAATACATGCATGAAGATCATAATGATACATCGACTTTGGAAACATGGAAAGTTAAACAACTAGTTCATAGGTTAACTACATCATCTCCCACTTTGTCCTTAATAACAATAATTCTTCTTAGACATATCAGATAAAATTTTGTTCACCATAACCTGGGGAAGGGAAACGTAAGAAATAGTAATCTCATATTCTCAGTGAGGTTAAGAAAGGGAGATACATAATAATAACCTAAAAATAATAGTATGATAAAATTACCATAACATTTGAAAATAATAACCTTCATATCAAAGATCATAATTGGGAGTCAGGGCATAAATATTGGTAGTTAATATGATAATAATCATAAGGGAATCAAAGAATATGATCCATTAGAGATTAACATTGGAATTAGACCTATATTTTTTTCATTCATGTAAGCATAGAAAAACATTTACTTTGTAGTCAAGGCTCAGTTACAAGGCTATCATAGTTGAGTGGGTTCACTCTCTAAACCATCATAGTTTTCAAGGTTCACACTCAAGACCATCATATTGGATAGTCCCTTATTGAACTAGGTTCGCACCTCATTCCAAACATTAGGATATATAATTATTTACCCAATACATTGCAGGTAGATATAAGTACCACTCATCACAAAATTAAAATCATACATATATGTTCCATAACATCATAAAATATTCATCTTATCATGACCATTAAATTAAATGGATTTCATAAACTCTTCATCATATTATAACCTGTGGAAATGAGATAGGTTTCATAAACATTCTATCATTTCAATGTTTCTTAACTAGTGAAAATAAAAAGGGTTATATAGGTATTTTATAATGTTATAACCCATTAAAGAGAATAGAGTTTCATAAATATATATTCATTTTAAACATATACCATTATGATGAAGAATAATAATTGTAGCCTAGTATTGTATCCCTAATAAATCATATGTAATATCAAATAATTTCATCGTAGATGAAAAATGATTTTAAAATATCACTTGGAACATTTTTTTGAGGAAAATAACTTTTCATTGGAATTTATTTTAAAAAAAATTCATGAAATATTTTATAAATAATTTTCTTTAAAAAACATGAAAGAAAATATTGTAATCTATATAATAACATAAACAATTCTTGAGAAAAATATCCAGTATACTTTTGAAAACACATTTTAAATCATAAAGTATTTTTAAAATCGGATTTATTAAAAAAACCATGAAAATTTATAACGAAATCATTAAAATTATTTATAAAATTTAATGATAAAAATATCCTTTCCAATTGGAAAAACACCTTTTTGACCATAATATTTTTTGAAAATCATTTTGTTTTAAGATAATATTGGACTATTATAAATTAATATTTAATGAAAATAATGGTCATTTTTTTATTAAATTATTTTCATTTCAAATATATCAAAACAAGGATCGTTTCATATTTTTAGTAATATCCAAGAATACATTATTTTGAAAATGATATGAATATTCCATTCAAAATTTTTTTTAAATACACAAAAAAGTTTAAAAATTACTTTAATAAATTATTTTTTAGATGAAAAAAATTAAAATATTTTAAGAAAACATGGTTTTTGAAGAAAAATGGTTTTCGACGGAGGTGAGAAATAATAACGATTTTTCTAAAAATTATTGTTTTGGTCTCTTGAGTATATAAGAGATTAAAATGAAGAGAAATAATTTATTCTCAATAAATAACCATATGATAATAAAATTCAAGAGTTTATTGCGATATATTTCATTTTATTTCATCATTAGAAGCATAAACAAAAACAATCCTGATAAACAATAAGATTGTAATATAAAACTCTTACTACTTTGGTGACATCTAATAATTATCCCCAATAAAGGACTGGAATTAAATGAAATTTAAAATATCATGGGAATAAAAATATTCATGATATTTAATGTAAATGGGCTTTTAAGTATATATTATAAAAGAATATTGGATCATAATATAACATATATATCAAAGAAGGATAAATGAGATAAAAATATCTTCCTGCTTTTATAACTTTTGGACCATATGCCCCGTGAAAGGGATATCCTAAAATTTATATTTAAATCAAAATAATTTTTATTTGAATCATTATAAAATAATTTCATTTTAATTACATTCACCACATTAAAGATATAAGTGGTGAATATGGAATGTGTCTCACAAAAGTAAAAACTGAGAAGGAAATCCCTTGCCTCTTTAGTAATATTTAGAATTGTAAGCCCAAATAATGAATAAGATAATATTAAATATTAGATAAAATATTAATATTATTATTTTTATATGACATGTAAATTATTCTTTTTATACACTACAAAAAATAAATTTTTGGTGAATTTTTACATGTCACCCAAGAATAAAAGAGAGGCTAGAAATCCATTACTTTATGTCTCGACTTCCCTAAAACCTATTTGAACCTCTTGTATAATAAATATAATTTTTATTAAATATATTAAAGAACCAAAATCATATTTACCATACCATATATGATTTATTTATGACATTTTATTTACCATTTATCAATAATTTCTTGATAAAATAACGTTTCGAGTAATAACTACTTTGTTTTTTGTGTATGTTTTGATTTTTTATTGTTACTATTAGTCCTATTAATTATTAATGGTTCCATAAAATAAATTTTATAAATTTTATATTAATTTTTAATTTATTTATTGTAAATTTATTTATATTTATCACTAAAATTTAATGATTGAAAATGAAATACACTATTCATGGAGACGGTAGGTCATACTTATGCATTACTGTTGTTTCCATTTTCTCAAGGTATTGAAATAAAGATAGGTCAAATATATTACCATCATAGAATAATTTAAATTTAATATATTTCAAATATTTTTATTTAAAACTATTCTTATTATGTTCTAGGAAAATATTATATGAACAATGAATCACACAGCTTTGTGGGGTAGTAGTCTGCCATAAAAACAAGTGATGTTAGTATATTCCTAAGGAATGGTAATTAAGAAGGAAACAATAAAATAATTAATAAAAAATAATTATAATATCATTAATATAATATATGACCAATAAATCCTTCATTATATTTAACCTTGAAAGGTGGAAAAATGAATTACATCGGTTTTTGAGGTTGTAGTCTATTGTACAAATGAATGAAAAACTTATAACCCCTTATATATAAGGGGATATGGTTTTTTGTAATTACCTTAACATATAAATATCATTATGTATAATTTACATAGTTTATTAAATCATCATGGTCTAATAATAATTTAAGTAGGCCAGGGAAGAAATAAAATAAAAATGATGGTTGAATAACATTACCAGTACATCAGGTAACCTCCTTAGGGTTGCAAAAAAATCCTTCCTCGGTTGAATTTAAGAGAAAACATAGGATTATATGATGTAAATATAGAATTATATATGTTCTTTGGGAATATATTTTATGAATGTAATGGTTTTGTATGTTTTGAGAAGAGAAGATAAGGGGTGGCCATTTATAAATGAGATGAGTGGCATATTTATAAATTCTTTAAATGAAATGGAATTTTTCAATAAAAATTAGTATTTTCACCATTCATTGAAAATTTATTCCTTTCATAAAACCCCCAAATATTTACCCTTATATAATTTTGAAATTATGATATAAAAAATGAAGTTTATTTTATCAAATTAAATTTCAAAAATTTCCATAAATTGTTTTTATTATTGTTCAAAAAACAAATAGAAATATTTTGTTGAGAAAATATTATTTTGAAAAAATATAAAGACATCATAAAAAATTAATAATTTTTTTTAATATTTGTTATTTATAGAAATTAATTACACATAATATTAAAAAATATCTTATTTTTATTCATTCCACCAATATTAATGACAGCAATATAACATTCATGATTAAATAATAATATGAATAATTTATCGTGGTTCGTTAATAAATAGTGTTCCATGTAACACATTCTTTTGAAAAATTTATATCAAAAATTATTTCATAAAAACTCAAGGTCTTATGAAACCTATCCTGTAAAATGAGTTATGATTACCATCTGTAAATGATGATTGGTTTTGGAGGGAAACTAGTTAATTTAATACAAATGATCATAGCTCTAGAATTTATTTGGCGGTTTCAATCAAGTGATGAGGTGGTTTACCTACACAAATTAAAAAGTTATAGCAGTTGAATTATAATTATAAAATAGGAAATTAACTTTAGGGGTATAAAAATATATTGGTTTCAATCCAATCAAACAAATATAATGGTCTCACTACACATCAAGAGAATAGCTCATAAATCCTATAACTGAGGGAAAACATTGCCGACTAAGAAGTCATCCTTCTTAGGATCAATGAAATATACTCATAATGGAATCTGTCCTCAGATAATTCTCCAAAAAATATCCAAGTCCTCACAAACTCTAATAAACATTAACCATCTATGTAGAGACAATACATACAATATCATCACATCCATCAAAGCTTAGTGCTCACTCCGAGCATGATTCAAACTAAAGTATATCACTACCACATCAAACCAATCTTCTATCACATGATCCAAGAAAGAACCATTATACTTATGAAGACTCTGGTATTGGTACACCCATAGTGTCCTCCTCTATTAAACTATGTCACTATCCTCCACTCATGGGTGATTTTGTGACACATCTTGTTGAAAGGCGTCAGCATGAACCTAATGGGGACATCGACCTAGATAAACTCCTAAAAAAGAAATACAATTTGGACTCCTATACTAGGACACAAAGTATTTATGGTTAATTAGTTACTTCATTTTGAACATATTCCCATTACATACCAATTAAAAAATAAGTTCATACAAGTATGATTCATGATCCTTTCATAGTTCACTACACCACAAGTGGTATACCTTCACTTAGAATATCCATTGAAATTGATTTTCCATGTGTCAGATCATGGGGAACCTCAAATCAAATGTCCTAGCCAGTATCCCTTTTTCGTATCATGTACATAGCCCTACTAACACTATTTATATACCAACACATTAATCCTCAGTAGTTCCTAACTCTAAACTCCATCTTATCTCTCAACCATCACCTCAAATACAACTATTTCACAACCCAATCCCCAAAAACATATCCCGCATGAGCTATAAATGGGATAAGGGAAATAATTATTCTCTAATACAACCTCCAATAGCCTGTGGTTTGTAAAAAATTCAATATGGTATAATATACACACATATTTGAGTCATTACCCTCTAAGATGGGATAAATGCTAGATATAATATAGAAAAAACCCCATAAAAATACTCATAATAAAATTAATGAAGAGGGAGTTCCAATTAGCTTTATATAACGTTATATCAAATGATACTACTTAGAAGGAAATTAAAAAAATCCAAAAAATCCTTTGCAGTGACCTCAATGCCCAAATTGCTCATGAAAAATTACATGAACAAAAAAAGTGTATCTTGATCCTCAACCGGTGTCTTCTTCCAAAAAAAATTATATATTTTTAGGGTGAGAATAACTTGTATACTTAGGGGGATCTTCACTCTAAACTATCATAAAAATGCAAAATAATAATACTAAATCCTAGTGAGTAAAAAATGGAACCAACTCCTCAATTAAAAGGCTTTACTATTTTTTTCCAACCTCACAATGTCTATATCTCACTAAGTATATCATTTAATACATCACATAATATAGCAACAAATGGGGTTAATCCACTACAACTTATCTACTAAAATTTCACTCTACCCCAACGTCTCATGTCTTGAGCCATATCTCTAAAAAATCCATCCTAAAGACACATGTGATAAATTAAGATAGCTCGAAGACAGATAACATAAATCTTTCACCCCATGCATTATTTCATTTCACCATCCCAACCAATTCTCTAAATTTTATTTTACTAGTATCTAGAATCCATTATAGTTCATACATTGTGTATTACACCTAAAACCATCACATACCATACATGAAAGACCAATAATAATACAAAGGATGCTATATCTGAAGATACATGTGATTAAAAAGAACTATAATCCATTAAATTCTTCTACATAGATATATTAGAAAGGAGAACTAGGATGTTTCCAAGATCCACTATATCCCATGTGTTGGGTATTATACATCAATCCATCACAACCCATTCAAAACATCACTATAATTACAATTATCATGTTATATCCAGATATATATGTGTGTGCAGTAACCAAATTACATTATAACCCTCTATATAAATATATGTGAAATGGTAACCACTATGCATACTAGAACATAATAATAACTATAGGAGAATGTAGGGTTATTGTTGTAGTTTACAATCCATCCATAACCAACATGGTTGTTGGGGAAAACACCCTCTCAATGTATACTAGGTTCCACCTGCCCTATCGATATGTGTGGGGTGGAATATGAAATCCAAAAAATATATATTCTATATATAAATCTCACAACCACATTATGGGAAACTTTCATGCTACAGACTCATATGTTGCCTGCTTCACATAGGACTTTCGTTTTCCACTTTCAAGGCCTATGTATAAAATAATAAAAACTAGAAAAATCATTTTAATTAACTAATTAATTAATCATTAATTAATTATTACCATTATCATCTATGATATTAATATTTTAACCGTACAATATAGGTTTCAATGACCCCCATTAATTATTTTCTTGCCTTTTCAGGTACGTTATCATTAATGTAATAATCATGTACCACCCTTAAGTCTTTAATTAATTAATTTATCATTTCATAATAATATATGTATTATTGGTCTTATCCCAATCTACAATACAAAATCTACACTCATTGTGTATGGTATCAAACTATTTCCCATAGTTATAAAAAAATTATATAAATAACAACTGGTCATGAATTATTAAAAAATCATCCCATATTTTAGCGCAACAACTAACATGCCCAATATCAACTTGTTCTATCAATCTCAGTGTCATACCTTACCCTACTGTAGATAATATCCAATGTGACATCCCATATGAACAACATCATATAACTAACACCTCTTTCTCCATCACTACCTTATCCATCCGCACCCTTATCATCACCATACCTGTTTCCATGGAACATAGCCTCAAGAATATCCATCCATATTCCAACCATAGAAGGAAATAATTCAAACAAATCACAAATCTATATCAAGAGTGAATCAATACATATTTAATCTATTATCCCACACATGATTTCAAAAGAAACAATGGAAAAATAAAACAGGGAATTCTAAAATTTAACAAACAACATCGACCTCACTCAACCCTAAAGTAATGATTTCTGAAATAACTCAATTTTCTTAATTGAAATTAATTAAAAAAATTATTAACAAAAAATCTTAGAAACACTAGCATTATAACTTTACAGGGATAAATATAATTTATTTAATCTGGTAATCCACCATAAGATAATGTTTCATTTAAATATCAATCTCAATTATAATTATTTCAACATTACACTTTCATTACAAATTAGAATTTTCTATCTTGATGTTGTCATTTAATATAGAATAATTTAAAAAATTCTTAACAACTATTATCATAAATAGAAAAATATCTTTTAAGAAAAGAAACAGTTCTCCAAATAATTTGATCACACAACCCAAAATATTTCAATCATGAATATTAAATATTTCACTATGAGATAATACTTACTATTATTATAAATTTCTTAAATTTTAACATGTGAGAATATGATTTCTATATTCTAATATATATAATTAGAAACATATTTCTCATCAATATTATATGAGTATTTAACACTGTAGAATTATTTAATTTTATTTTATCAATAATAATTATATTAAGTCACATGATTATCCATTTTTCACTCCTGTATAATTTATGGAATAGTTATCAATAATCACTGACCTGAAAAAACCAAATTCTCAATTATTTTTATAATCATACATATTATAAAATATTTTTATCTACTACATGTAATAATATTAAAAATTCCATGCTTTAAATTATTATCACGAGTATTTAATATACTTTTTTGAATATGAAATTCCACATTTTAAGACAGATCTAGTTAACTTTGCATGCAATATTATTTCAAAATAAATTATGGAATTCAAATAATAAAAATCTATATACTAAAATAATAATTCTAAATATAAAATAATTTTTTAAAAAATTATAATATATTTTCAAAATAATAATTTTTAAACAACTAGAAATATAAATTTTTATCATGCAAATACATCATGAAAATTTTAACATGAAATAAATTCTATCATTATAATACTTATTAGATAATGTGTTATCAAAATTACATGATATTCATTTCATAATTTAATTTTTTTCCTTCCATATTTTCACACAAACATTCATCATGTGAATGTTTCCCATATTTTTATCTTGTTAAAGATAATCCCATTTATTTAAACAATGACACTAAGCATGGTTAATTCACATTTTCACTCTAAAAAATATATAAATGTCATAAGAACCATAACTGTTATTTCTTTTATAGTTTTAATCATTTAACCAATTATAATATAAGTTATAGATATTTATTCATCATGCAATACATAGTTCTATAACATGAGTGAGAATCCATGAAAAATTGAAGATGACATTGTAATTCTGAGGGAGGCTTTGAGATCACCTAAAATTGAGAAAAACAAAGAGATCAACCAATGATATAAAGAAACTCAATATTTGAATTCATAAATATACCTCCTTGGACACTCAATTATATTTTATATTTTATTAAACATTATTTCATATTTAATTGTTTTCTATTTAATTTTCATTGCACCATTGGTTAGGATAACTTAATATATTCAAAAACTCACAATTTCACATTTAAGTAACCATTAATTTTATAAAAAATATATTATAGTATATTACAAGAATGGAAAAGGATTTTTACATTAAATTTCCATTATACGTGCATTATACATTCCCATTTTGTAAGGGTAGCATAGTTTTTCCATTGTACTTCTTACTATCCTTACCCCAGAAGAACAACATCAGGGCTACCCTTATGAAACGAACACATTGCCTTTACGTAGGCTCTATATATTCAGGTTCACCCTTCTATAGGTATTTTAAAACATATTTTACCCTTTTTTAGGCTCATATGACCCTTTATGCTTCTTTTATAAGTCACATACCACCATTACGCAAGTCATGGGAAACCTTTACGCAATGTTAATTACCCTTACGTAATGGTTATCTAACCTTAAGTAGTAATTAGAACTTATGGGTTAACCTTAAAAATATATATATGTATCCTTATTTAGTTATATATATACTTATGTGGAACATAACTCAATTTCTTACCCTTACACAAGTCTAAGGTACCCTTACACAGTGTCATATACCCTTACGAAGTGCTTGAATTCCAAGGGTTACCCTTATTTAACCCACAGAAAAGATAGGTTACCCTTATGTAACTTATTTAAAGCCAAGTTTACATTTATGTAAGCCATTAAAAACCATATTGACCCTTAAATACCTCAAAAACCATGAATAATGGTAAATATAATTTTTAAAATATTATGTTTTCAATTAAAAAACTATTAACAAATGAATTTATTATAAATTCCAAAATTAAGAACCACATCTAAAAATAAATAATATACTTTCTGTCTTCCAAATAAAGTTCAAAATAAAAATTTAAAACATTTCAATTAATTTAGTATTAGTAAAAACAGTTTAAAACCACTTCTAAATTTTAAAAAAATCTTCAAGAAAAAATATAAATTTGAGAAAGAGCTCCCATACAAACTGGAATCTGGAAATGACAAAGGAATAGTTAGTTGTATTCCAAACCTTTCTAAATAATTTGTGTTTCATGTGTGCTGAAATTATTATTTGATATCAAATGTAATTTATATAAAAGTCTAAACATCATTATGAAATTTCCTATTTTTTAAAAATGGATTAAAAATTTTCTTTATTTTTATTTCTCTTAATGATCATTATTTTTATCATACCACATTATCAAGAAAAAAATAATCGGTATTAAGGATTTATAATAATTATATAAATATAAATATTGACTTGTATTTATGTAATGAAAAGTTTCATGAATGAAAATACAGTATAAATACAAGAAACCATTTTTTGTAAAAAATGTACACAACATGGAAGTGTCTACTTTCTTATGTAACTGTTTTCTTAATTTTTTTAAACTCTAAACTTAAAATATCATGGAAATGTAAATAAGTGAATTCATTTAATAAATCATTTAATTATTAATTTTTTATGAAATGGATTGGTTTAGTATATATCCACAAAAAAATTTATATAAATTTAGAGTTTATGATTTATTTGAGCATAAGTTATAATTCCTTTATCACCATAAATGTATATATTTTATAGATAATTATGGTTATTTTTGGATAAATTGGAAGAATAAAATATAATATGGCATGGATATGGATACCTTAGTAGTTATCATCCTCATAAGATGGTTTATTTTTATTTTATTTGACATAATCAGACTAACAATTTTTGGATTTAACCAATGTCCATACACTGTAGAAATCATGTTAATAATGGTTGTTAAGGACAATGTGGTGATTTTTTGAATGGGAAACCAAATGGGATATAATGTGAAGTGAAAAATCTTATGGTGATGGCTAACTAAATATCTATAATTATAATTAACAATCTAAAACTTTATAATTTTACTAACACATCAAATAATAGAAACATGATGTTTTATGAACGTTTAGGTGATAAATATTCTAAAGGAAATATAATTCAATTTCCAATGTGTCATGAAATTTGAAAGAAATTCGAAATTAAATCTCTAAAAGGTATAAGAATACATTTTATATCTATATTTTTAGGGAATATGGAAATAAAATATTAAGTTCAAATGAAGGGTTGATTTAACATAATAGAGGAGAATAATGTTCTTCGAGAAGTATCAATCGAATGCTTTAAATATGGGTAGTATGGGCCTTATGAATATCAATATCCATGGAATAAATTTTAGGAATTGGATCAAAAATATCATATTAATGAAGTTTATTAAAGATCATATATTGAAGATAAGGAATCAATAAATAATATATAAAAGGTATGAATTATTTCAAAATAATTTCTTATATGTAATAATTTCAACACGATAAGATTAGTATCGACCCCTCTAAATTCATGATTCATATTTTTTATTGTACAAAATATGTATTATGGAATAAGATAGAAAATATTTGTTCATGATTTATGATGAAATTTGTATTATTGAAGTGTCTATATGTATGGATTTAAGTGTTATGTTATAGTGTTATTTTTTTGGATTGATAAATTTATGGATGATCATAATATTAAATGCATTATTACCATTTTAAACTTCTATATGATGGGAGTTTAAGATGATTAACGATAATTTGGGAGAAATTTTTGGATTTATGATAGATTATTAAGTATTTGAAACCGATATTATTATAATCTATTTCAATGAAAAGGTTATTTTAGGGATTAATGTTATTATATTTGGGATAAAAGATGTGTGGTAAAGAAAACATTTAAGGAAAATATGAACTTTTATTTTGAGATAATTAATAATAATTGGGATAATATGTTATTACATTTTGGGAACATAATATTTATTTATAACCATGGGGTTAAAAAAATTATTTGGTGATTAGATATATAATGTTATTTTTTCTAAATTTCACAACATTTTCTTGAACATTATAGGAATTATGGAAAATTGAAAATTATTTACTAATATGAGATTTCCTAAAAGAGTGGTTGATATTAATTTAAGAATAAATATTGAGTTAATTCTTAGAATCAAATATTATTTTATTCTGTAATTATGGTTATTTATTTGATTTATGTGGAATATTATTATATTTTTTATATTATATGATTATGGAATATAAAGTTTTTGTATGTGACAATATTACTGATTGATATTTTTTGTGATTAATGTAAATATTAATGTTTTTTAGAATATGTGATCAAATTATTCTAATATCTAGGTTTCAAATTTCATCGTGCATATTTTAAATATTTTTATTTTCCATTATTTGTGGAATGATGTAATTTTGAAATTGGGTGTTATTACTGAAATTTTGTAGTTTAATTTTTTATTTACTTAGATAAATATTTATTCATATTTTTCATTTCCTTAACTTGTACTAAACATTTGTTCAATTATTGTTTAGATATAGAAAGAATAACTATTCATATATTTATTGATCCAATTAAAAATTATAGGTTATATTTAAGGCATCGAGATAAAAAATTCATCTTGGTTTTTCATCTTTTGAATATGAAATGAAGTATAGATATAAATATTCTCAAATTATAAATAAATGATGAAATTATGATAATAGTATATGAAATAATCAAGTTAAAATATTTTCTATTATTATCTTTCTGAATGGTAAAATAACTTCTGAAATCACACAAGAGGAAGATAAATATATCATTTATTATATGTAAAATATCACTCACATATCAAGGTATGATTTTTGAAACTCATTCACTATTATGAGTCACATAATGGTAAATGTATCGATTACAAAATAATTATAAAAAGCTAAGATTGATATTCCTAACATATATATTAATGTTATTTTCAAACGTAATTTTCTTCATTTTATATTTAATGGTATTTCATTCGACTTATGTATATTTATTTTCCACTCCACATTCTTTATCTTTCACTCTCTTTCAAGGTTCTATTATTTAGAATCCTTTTAAATTAATGTGTTTTTATGTTTTTTTACACTACTAATAATTGATTATAAAATTTTTTTAAACCCTTTTCCATTATAGGTAACATAAAAATATATAGCACATAATTTATTTAAGGGGGGATAATTTGAAACCGTGATATTTTATTATTTATTTCTTTAGGTAAATATCTTATTGAATAGTGTGTGATATAAACATAACCAAACTAGATTAAATAATACATTATTTAAATTAATGGTAGAAATAAAAAATTTATAAATAAATTTTTTTAAAAAAAATAAATTAACACTCATAAATAAATTATAAAAAATTATTTAGAGAACAATTAAAGTACAAAAGTGTTATTTTTCTATACAATTGGATTTTCATTATAATTTTTATTTTTATTCAAAAGTTAACGTTTTTAATTTATAAATTGAAAATGATAAAATATAATTCATTATTAACATCATCATGTCAAAATTATCTTAATATAATTTTTCTAAATATTTCTAAAATGGGTGATATTTATAATTAGTATAAAATTTAGAATAAAAAACACAAAAAAAAATTATGACAATATAATGATATAATTATAATTTTATAGTTTTGGATTTTTTTTTTGAAAAAATATATTTATTATAAGTAATATATTTTATTTAAAAATTTAAAATTCAAATTAATATTTTATAGTTTACATCAGGGAGATCTATATAATATAATTATTCAATTAAAAACCCATTCTGGTTATTATTTTCTAATAAATTATTCCTAAGGATAATTTTTGTTTTGGTTTAATTTTAAATAAAATTAAAACAAATTTGATAAAAAATAATCCAATTAAATTCATGGTAATCAACATTATACTTGATTTTAGTGTAAAATCATCTTTATGCATAAAAAGAAGATTTTATTAGAAACAAAATTTGGTTGAATTTTGAAAACCTATATTAAAATTAATTTTTAAGACATATAAATCAAATAATAGAAAATATATTTAATATTTTGAATCAAAATGATAAAAAAAATTAATGAGTTTAATTTTATTTTTTATTTCGAATTAATTATTATTGTGATAAATGTTTTTCATAGAAATATAGGTGAAAAGAATTAACAATGTGTTTTAAACTAACATATAAGGCTTAAAATAACTATAAATCATATAAAATTTTGATTATAAGAGTGTTTTTATAAGTTAATATATCTCATATAAAAAAAGGTTATTACCTTGGACCCACCTTCCTTTAGAAATACTTTTATTACATTTTAAAGTTATTAATATTTTCAAGAGTACCATAAGTCAAAAACAATCTTACCAAATACCTTCCCAACAATCCTATACATGTCTTTGATATCCTTATATCTAAAAAAAAAATAAATTCTAGAAGGGTTAATGTGTAAACAAAATGAATATATCCAAGGTAGAGGTATAAGTATTAACTGATTTCTGTAATGTTTATTTATTCTTCTACCTATTTAAAATATATTATAACCATACTAATATAATTAAATTGTTATAATTAATTTAATTTAATTTTATTATATTTCAAGAACAAAAATTAGATACCATATTTCTATCTTATGTGAAATTAAAATTTCACTCATGTGTACGTTCAGATTATCGCCTCCATGAAGAAAATGTTTGGTTTTCTATCACCACCCCACATGAATGGTTAAAATAATGTAATTAATGAATATATATGATGTTATTGAATTAATTATTATTATCTAAATATAAAATATAATCCAACTTAATACCCTCATGTTTATTGGAAAATGTAAACATTTCTGATGTGTACGTGTGGACTACCACCTATATGAATTAGTGTGACTTGTATTTTATTTACATCTTACATGGTTAGTCAAAATTATAGATTTAATCAATAAATATTATTTTTCAATTATTATTATGATTCATTTAATTTAAACCTTTTTCTACTTTATTTACTTTTTAACAACTAAAAGAATGAAAATTTTCTCATGTGTAAGTGCCAACTACCACCTCTATGAAAAAAAATTCATTTTTCATGAATTCATTACATGGAATATTTTAAAGGAATATTGAATGTATTAAATTTATCATTATTATTTGTATAATATTTTAGATATTATGTAACCATGAACCTTTTATCACAATCAATGTATGTGTGTAGATCTTGGTATCCCTTCCCTTTGTGTAGTTGAGTTGTTAGAGGTTCCAAAAGGATGCTTGATCTGAAGGTAGTATATTTGGGCTGTATAATCTCATATACTAAGGATTATTCTACATGGGGCCCTGGGATACACCATAATCCTATTCTGTATATAATAATGGGGATTAATACAATGTAAAGTCCAAAATAAGGAGATCTTGGAACTGCTACAATTTTTGGGATAGTCGTGCCATGGAGTGGGTTGCGGTATATCCAAGGTAAATTTTAGTGTCGAGGAGTGAGATTGTGTGGTAACCATCACATGGTGTTCATATATATATAGTTAGGATTATAAGGTATAAATTTAAAGTTCCTCTTTGTTCTTTTTTAATATTTCTAATACCCTTTTAATAGGGATTAATCACTAGATTTTGAAGATTGATTTGGGGTAATTAAAGGTGATTTATACCTATTTTATTATTGTTTCTTCTATTTTCAGCCTATATTTTACCATTTTCTTATATCCATGATATTTTAATTTTTCTATGTCATTATAATGGTGTTTCACTTGTTATTTTGGGCATGGTTTTGATATGTAATCATTAGAGGGATATAGTTTTCTTACTGGAAAGGTTACTATAAATCGGTGTTTTGGTTTCATTCTTGTGTGATGATTTTTGATGTATTGAGGTTGGAATTCATATATTCTCCAAATAATTTTTTCTAAACCATAAAGATACTATGTTTTATAATTATTAGTAATGATGTAATTTACCGAAAAACTATTAATTCAATTAATTAAATAATGGTATATGGATTTTGATCATACGATGATGTTTCTACTATGATAATTGTTTACCTCGTGATTTTATAGATAATGTTATATCAAAGTTATTATTGTTATATTTTTTATATATGATTGGGTTAGAATGAAGTTTTAATGAAATTATAAAAGATCATTAATTTGGGAATAATTAATTGGCTAAAGAATGGAAGGGGTGTATTTATGGAATCCTTATATTCTTGTAGTTTGATTGAATTCAAATTGACTCTTGATTCATAATTAATTGAATTTTTTATTCCATGTGTTAATTATGTTAATTAAATAACATTAAGTTGTATTTATTGTTTATAATAACAATAATAAATCAAGATAAGTGATAATTATACATTTAATAATTGTTTAAATTGGAATTGATGAAATGAAGCATGTTTAGATAATATTATATCTTGTCATAAGAGATTCCTTATGTCACCCAAATCCATATCCTATAATGAAGTAATTGATTAATTCAAGATAGAAAATATCTAGTTGTTTGATAAAGATCAATGTTTGGCACTGAGAGTTCCTTTTTAATTATGAAGGTCTAAAGCCTTGTTTTTTGGTCTGGATGAAAATGATTCTATATGAAGGATAAATTCTATGTTTTAGGCAATGTTTTCCAGTTGGAATTTCTGGTAGTTTTTTACATTCTGTGTTGCGGTATTTTTAATCCTTTTTATATGGTTTGATAAGATCCTAGGATAACTGATGATATTTTGGTGGGGAGGCCAGAGGTTGTAGAATCAAATGACACCAATGACGGTGAGATGCATAGTGATGTGCACGGGGATGTTGAGGATGGAATTAGGATGATAGAATGGGTTGAATATGGGCATACCAATTGTTGTATAGAAATATTGGATTCTTGTTCTTTAATGTTCTGCTTTGGAGTCGGATGGTTAGGTTTTTTATTTATCAACATTGCTTTCCCTACTTCTTGAGGTGGTTTCATGGTATTTTTTATGCATGTCTTTGATAATAGTTTAAGATATTTTCTTAGATTACTTGAAATTATAGAATGCTAATAATATTTAATAAATTTTTAACCCATGTGGTTGGTTCTTGGAAAACAATTGTTGATAATATTCAAGATTCGTGGTCTTGGTTGGATTATTCATTGAGGGAATAGACATCACTTTGATAGAAAATTAAATGAAATATGAATAATGTTGATGAGTGGATAACGAATTAATTAATGTAAGTTTAATTTTTAAGAGGGAAATAAGTAATTTAATGAAGATCTTCATAAAATTATTATGTAGATATAGGATATATATTATGTAACATTGGATGTCATTTCTTTGAGCAACGATTGTTGTAGTTGATCCTAGGATTAGGTAAATTTCTATAGTGTGGTTGTAATATATATTATATCTTTTAGGTTTTATAATTACATATGCTAACTCACCCCTGTAGGTTAGGGATACAGACACACAATGTACTTTGGGAGGGTTTTTTCCCACAAAATCTTGGTTCGCATGGGTTGGATAACTAATTAGCCTCTCTAGTCTATCCCTATTCTCTTTGTAGTATTATTTATTGGTATGCATAGTAGTTAGTTTCTAATATATCTGTGTAGAGGTCTTTAATGGATTATGGTTATTTCAAACACATGTATCTTTGGATATACAATCCAAAGTATTATTATAGGTATGATATGTATGGTCTTTGATAGATCGAGGTATATACCCAACATATAGGTGATGATGGATTGGGTAATAATACCTAATATAGGGTACATGATGTATAGGTTGTGTAGCATCCCAAAAACTATATGGTTATTATATGGAGGTTTTGATGGGATGACGAGATGATGTAATACATGTGATGAATGTTACGATTCTTGACCCAAGGAGTCTATTTGATGGTCTCTTTTGGAGGGTTATAATTAAGGATGTGCAATGTTGTGGAAGGGTGGAAAACTAGTGGTGTAGAGCCCAAGGAGGTATCCTTTTATATTCATCAAAATAATATATGATATATTTTATGTGATACTTTGTGAGAGATTTCCATGGATTGGTTGGGAACTTGATATAATTTTTAGGTGATGAGTTAACTTCACTTGTTCTATGAGATTTGTAATGATGTTGTTATCCTTTTCACAACAGTATCTAAGGAGGATCCTACCAGGTATACCATTTGTTATCACCTGATGTATATATAAACAGTTTTTCAGGACACTGGGAGTAAGTTGGATATCAAGATTGTTATTACAAGTTCATGGTTTCGTAGAAGATGTTTGGGATTCATGGTCACTACAAAGTTTATATTTTTGGAACTTTTAGTGTTCCATTCTAGTTTTTTTAGTTTTGTATAAAATTAAAATTTTATACTAGGGTTTTATTTCAACATTATGAGAAGGGTTTGACTTGTTTTTATATCTTATTTTTCTCTTCTGCATATTCTCTCATAGGTTAATGCCTCTCATTTGTATGTTTTCTATACCATCATTACGTGTCACAAAATTGTGGCCTATTAGAGTTGGGATTAGGGCAGTAAACATCTCCCTTCAATCATTGTAGGCCTAGGAGGAGTACTTATTATAGGTATGGGTGCATGACAGAATGGTATCCATGGTTACGGTTAAGGGATGCGATGGAGTTTGGAGTTAGACATAATTTAGGACTACAGTGGTTGGTAGGAAAGTAATGTTTCCTCTGTTTTATAAGATATGTAATAAAATAATACCAGTAGAGGCATGGGTACTTAGGGACCCCTGTGATCTGATGCACTAGAATTTATGATTCATAGACCAACTAAAAGACGTGATATTGGATTTGGGGTAGAGACCTATGAAAGGTACACACATAATTCTTCATTGTGACTATTCTTGTAATAGGAATATGTTAGGATTATGATAAACTATAAATTAATTAATTAATTAATTAAGGATAAATATTTCATATTCTAGGGATATGAGTCTCTAATGATTTTTTATTATATATATATGGCTCTATTTTGACATCACTGTCAGTTTATTTCTTAGTATATTTAAAAAAATGTGATAGTTGGTCACCATTTTGTAGTGGTAAATGATAAATACACGTAGAGGATAAAACTATGAGAGATTTCATGAAAGATTATATATAAGTGTTTGGGATCCATTTGGGACATAGTTATAGAAGACTTGTTGGAGAAGGTTTTGATGGATTGCAGTATTATCTGTGCATGGAAAGAGTATTAGGTTTCATTTTCCATGAAGATTATTCATGGAGCAACAATGTAGTGGTAGATTTGTTCCTCAGATATAGTGGAAATTCATGAGTCTCAAGGGATAATTTTATGGACCATTTTTGTGTAAATTTTCTTTCATCGAATTTCAAGGATTCCAATTTCCACAAGTTTCTTACCCTTATAAAATAGATTTCTAGTGTGAAAGATTTTTGGGTCTAACTTTGGAATGTTATTTGATATGATTCATGCCTATTTCAAGATGTGGAGTACAATTTCTACCATTTCAATGAGTATTTGCATCCATTGATCTAGGTTTCGGTCACTTTATTATATTTATGATATAGATTGATGTAATTGGGGTAGAAGAGTTTGTTAAGGGGATTTTGGCTATAACTTGGTCATCATGAGAGGGGAATCTTTGAGATTATTCATGGATCAGATCTATGGTATGGGGTTCCTAGCTTCCTTGACAATATAGTTTCCAGACATCTAGTGGTAGGTCTCATCCTATATTATATTGTTTCTCTAGAGGTGGAATCTCTAAGTATTATTATAAATGATTATATGCATGTTTTTTCTTATGGAGGATGAGGTCATCAATAAAAAAAGTACTTAGAATTTTTGATAATTCTATGTTCTCTAGGTGTTCCACTTCAGTTTCCCCTATTGAGGATTTTTATGTTGATATGGATTCAATAGTATTATCTAGATTTGGATCATTAGAGAGAATATGGGGTAGGTATAGAAAATACCAGAGAATTTCCTCATCATTTGTGTGAAGGGTGTATCCATGGAAGTGGACTTCATCATGGTTAGAGGGGCCATGGATTAGGTTATGGTCAGCATCATTCCACATTGTTTTTAATTCCTAGTATGACAACTCTTGTTTAAGGTACCCTTTTATTTTTTTCTACTTGGGAGCATGATTTTTTTGATTTAGGAGATAAAAAATTCTTCAAATCACCTACCCTTGTCCATGCTTTAGGACTTGAGTTGTAGAGTCTTCTAGTTCTCTTGGTGCTAACTACACTAGTTGGAGGTTGAGCTTATCTATATGAAGAATTTTGAGAAATTGAGCTAGTATTGGGGTAGAATCAATATTTGGGAGACTTGATATGTTTATAAATAATTATCTATAATGTCACCCTTTTTATTGAATATATTTATTCAATTAAATAATTTTTGTAATGAATTATAATGTAGGTTGGGTTTCATGATGTTGATGGGAATTATGTACTTTTTATTGGCATTAAAATCCATCATATGGGTCGAAGGCATTTTCTATACTTGGATTCCACAATAGTTTAGACGGTGTTAAGTTCTTTGGTGGTTCAACCATTTTTTATTCTTAGAGAAGTGAAAGAGTAACCTGATTTTAATCCTGTATAGTATGAACGATTACCCCCTCAACAAGAGTTCATGTTTATGATAGATATATATACAGACCCTTACTCAATCTTGATTCCATTGTATAAGATACTGCCTTTGGATATGTGATATATGTGACTATAGCTCAATGATATATTATTGGTATGATTTTATGGCTTAGTGTGTCACCTTATGGTGCACCATTTTTTTTTGGAATAAGAGTATCAAATGTTTTCATATCGATAAATAATTTGTTTCTTGAATTAAGTGACATGGAATAAATCATATCATCTTCCACAAATAGATGATTTATATAACCTTCTTAGTAGAGCTAGTTAGTTATTGATGATAGATATATAGCTAGGATATCATCATATGTGAGTGAAAGATGATGATATTTAAAATTTATATTTTCAATGGAATCAAGGGAATTATGAGTTAATTATGATTCAATTTAGTGGGAAAAATTCTCCATCCATATTCATAGTTTTAGTGAAGAAAATGTTTTGAGAGTTCTTAGATAAGTTTGTGGTGGTTTTCATCGAAAAAATACATATTTAATCCATGTTTAAACAGGGTATTGTATTGCTCCTATGTTCCTTTTTTGGTATTTATTCTTCATCATCATCATTTTAAGAGGTTTTCATAGTGTTATTTTTAGGTTTGTGACGTTATTTTATTGGGGCATGTTGTGTCCCATAATGGGGTAGTTGTGGGTACTTTGAAGATATAATTACTAGTTTCTTGGGAGGATGTTAATAATGTATTAGTGCTGCGGAGTTTAGTTTTTCTTTCATTCTATTATTATAGGGTTGTTATAAATTATTCTCTGATCACATATCCTCTAACATCCATGAATATAGAGGGTCGGTAATTCTTATGGACTGAACTGTTTAAGAGAGATTTTGATTATCAGAAAGAGAAGTTAGTTAGTGCATCAGACATTTTTTTTATAGTATAGGGAGTTGAATTTGGGATTTTATGTGTTTTTTCATATATTTTGTTGGGTTATGTTCTGATGCAAAAAATATCGGGTGTTTCATTTGGATATCATCAGTTACATCCCTATAAGAATAACTATTCCACCCACAATCTGAAGTAGGTAGTAGTTTTATTTTCTTTGAATTTGTAGTGGCATTACCACATCAGAGTGTGTTTTGTGGTTTTTATAAATCATAATAGTGTAAGGTATGTCTTATTCAAACATGGATCTAAATTTTTTTAGTAGTGGTGGATATAATTCTTTTTGGAATATAAATTCAAGATTTTATATACACTATGAAATGGAAATGTTTTTGATGATGTTCAAATTAGGAAGTCAAGAAATGATGTTTTTCATGAATGTGGATATTCCTAGAAAGTGTTTCATTTTTATATGGGATATATTGGATATATAAGGGTTTTTTAGATGGTAGTGTGGTCTTCTTTAGTGTAGTATATGTAATATTCCCAACTAGGGGATTATAAGGTAGTGTTTTGAAAAGACAAGGCTTTTTTATGATTCCAATAATTGTTTGTCTTATGATGAATGGAACTGGGATGTGTTCTAATAGTGTATTTTTATCGCTTTGGTAGTCTGTGAGATTTTTCTCTCTGATTTCCATAGCTCACCATTGGTGCTAAATCCTATCATGAAAAATATTTACCATGAACTGAGAGGGATGTTCTGGTGGCCTGTTTTAAAATATGTTGTTTCAGAGTTTCTGTGTTGATATTTAAATTTCAATACGGTGAAGTCCAAACATTATGTTACTAGTGGTATTCTATATCCATTATATGTTCCTTAGTGGATGTGGTTAAAAACACTTATGAACTTAGTTACTAGTTTACCTCAATCTGGAGGATGATTTGACGTTATATGGGTGATAGTGGAACATTTTCTAAAATCATCTCACTTTATAGTAGTTAAGGATTTGAGATTAGTGTAGCTTTTTCAAGGTATAATATGGATTATGTGGTAAGTCTATACTAATTCCTAATGAGGATCAAAAAAAGAAGACCATAAATACTCGTATATACATGTTGTCTTCTTACGCACTATATTTTCATGTTTTTTGGATGATGAATTCGCCTTTTAGTCATGTTTGGATACAATAATATTTTTTACTCCACCATTGGTATGTCTTCATTCAAATATTAGTATGGAAAAACTTTATTATCTCCATTATTCTAGACATGTTTTGGAGAGTTCACAATTCTTAGGCCATAGCTAGTGTATAATAGTATAAAGATGGATCCAATAACATATAGAAGGATGAATGAAAAATTAGAGTGTTAGATGTCCCATAATAGTCATAGTAGACCCAGTGAATTCATTGTTGAAGATCATGTGTTCTTGAAAGTGAATAATATTGTTGTAAGTGAAGGTTCAGTCATGGTTGTTTTCTTTCACCATGGTTTGTGGGACCTTTTGAGGTTTTGGATTTTGTTGGAGCTATGGAATATTTAATATTACTCTCTCTATAGAAGAGACAGATCCATGGCATCTTCCATGTGTCATAGGTCCTCCTTTATCTTCATGGGGATTCCCACATCATTTATTGTGGTGGTATTAATGTTGAATATGATACAACCTTATAGGAGAGGCTTGTAGAAATCCTGAACTACCCAGAGAAGGTGTTATAAGGATGAGGTATGCCCTTGGTTCCTCTCTTATGGTGTCATGGTGAGATAGAGGTCAGTAAGTGAAAACATGGTTCAAAGATATGTGCTCATTGTTCCATGTTTTCCCCTTCTTCCTGTAGAATTCATCATTTCATTTATGTTGAACCTTTCTGGTTATGATATTTTTCCCTATTTCTTAATGTTTTTTTGGTGACCTTTCTCTTATTTGAGTGGTATCCCATCATGACAGTTTTTTTGTACTTTTTTATTCTAGTTTCATGGTTTTTCATTTAGTTCCTCTATGTGAGGTAGTGGGGCTCTTGTGATGGCAAGATTCTTGAGAGGTATCAGACGGGGTTGTCATTTTTTTGAACCTTTACTTTTTTCTCTCAAGGTTTTGATTTGAATTCTTGATCATGATAATGGTTTTATAGGTATCTAACATAAGGAATCACAGTATCCCATCCTGTTGTGTGGTCAACGTGTTGAAGGTTCCAATAGGAGGCTTGAGGAGAAGACATGGGAGTTGGGTTATAAAATATCATTTGTAGAGGATTATGTGTTGTGGAGCCTTAGGCTATGCAATAAGCCTAATCATTGTAGCGTAGTGGGCCTATATATGGTGTAGGGTCTTGAGGAATATGATTTCATATGAACTAACATTTTTGGAATTTTTATGCCCTAGAGGTAAGATGTAACATATTTGAGATGGGTTGTTGTGTCATGGAGTAAGGTTATCTCATATGCCTTTCATGGTTGTTGATTGGTTGTGGCGTGTAGTAGATGATGGCGACGTAAGGGACCGAGGTTGAATTTAGATAGTTCTTCTAAAATTGGAACCAATGCATTATGGATTTTGGCTATCGAATTATCTCCAAAAGGGGTTTTTGGGTTCTATGGTGTAGTCGTTTAGGCTTCTTCATAGCCCCTCCCTAGGTATATAGTATTTTCTCCAAGAAAGACATTATGTTCCTTGAACACACCATTGAACAGGTAGCCTAGGGCATGGTACCCCGATGTTATATTATAGTATGACCTATGTTATCCCATAATAAGGGATGTTTTAGGGTTATTTCATGGTGTGGTGTTTTTTATGGTGTCTAAAATACTTGAACCCCCACGGAAACCCAATTTTCTCCCATGTTTTCTTCTAAAAAATTATTTTCCTTGGTGTCCATTTTAAAGTAATTGAAGTCCCTTTCAATAATTATTAATCACTGGATTCCCAGTATTGATATATCCTAATCTAAAGTGAGTTATACCTCTTTTCTTGTGATTTTTTTCAATTTAGTCTAGCTTTCCTCTTGTTCTTGTTTCCATGTAATTTTTGTTTATGTCTCTCATTATAATGTTGTTTTCCTCTTTTTGGCGTGGTTTTGGAATAGAATCCTTTAGAGGATTTATTTTTATTGCAAGATATGTGATCAAAGATCAATGTACTGGTAAAGTTCTCATGAAAATAATGTTGATGACTTGAGGTAGGGGATTTTTTTCATCTCAAATAAATTTATGTGCAACTGTTAAGCTACCAAGATTCAGATTTTTGGGTGACACTTCAATTAACATAGCAAAGATTAATCGTGTTAATGATATAATGGGGTATGTTTAGTGATTTTATATTGATGTTTCCACTATGATAATAGTTTTCTCTGGATTTTATAGATAGTGTTCTATCTATGTTATCATAGTTATAATTTCTGTTTATTCTAGAGTTATCATGATGTTTTAATGAAATTGGTAAAGAATGTAAAGATGGAAATAATTCACTGGCTATATAATATAAGAGGTGTGTTTAATGAATTCTTATATTCATGTAATTTTTTGGAATCCAAATTGAAGCATGATTCAATTTTAACTATTGATTATATTATATGTTTCAATCTAACTGGTTAAATAATCTGAGGCTGCAAAGCTTGTTTATGATCATAACAAAAATGAATGATAATTGATAATTAAACGTTAGTTAGTTATTGAAATTGGATATGATTCTACAGATAATGTTTAGAAAATCTAATGGCTTGTTATAGATGATTCCATAAGTTTCCCATAGTCGTATCTTATAATAATTGAATTGATTAAAAAAAGAAATAATACCTCTAGTTGTTTGATAACGATAATTTTTTTTGGTTTGAGAGTTCTCATTTCCTTATTAATTCCCAATGACCTATGTTTGGGAATGAGTGAGATGGTTTTTATATAAATAATAAATACATTGTTTTAAGTCCATGTTACCATGTTGGCCTTATTTGTTTTTGGTTTCCTTCTCTATTTCTCAAGATATGAAACTTTTCATATGATGTGATTTGAGTCTAGAATGGATGATGAGATATGTGCAAGGAGCCCCAATACTATGTCACTAAATGAAATCTATGATGATGAGTTTAATGATGATATTAATGGTGTTGTTAGCGATGCAATTTGGATGATGGAATGGGTTGAATCTGGGCTTACCCATTGTTGTTTTGAAATAGGGGATGCTTGTTTGTTAATGTTATGCTTATGGAATGGATGATTGGGATTCTTATTTATCTACATTAATTTTCACATTTTATGATGATACTAGATATTCTTGGATATGTATCTATTTCATGGTATATTAGGATTTTTTTCCTAGAGAACCTAGAATTATAGATTTTTAATAATTTTGAACAAATCATTTACCCAAGGGGTTGGTGCTTGGAATAAAAATGTTGATTGTCTCAAGAAACCATGGCCTCAATTGGATTATTCGAGGAGGGCATAGACTTCACTATGATGGTTAATAATATATAATTTCAATAACTTTGATTAATGGTTAAGGAATTAATTAATTTAATGTTAATGTTTATAACAGAAAAAAAGAAATTTAATGAAGGTATTCTTAAAATTTTTGGGTGATTATGGATATCATGTTTCCGGTAGTGGTAGTCTGGTTTCCAAACTATGATAAATGCAGTTTATACATGGACTATGGTAATTCCAAGAGTTTTTTTGTGATCTATATTATATCTTGTATGTTTTATGATTTCATATTCTAACCCACACATGTCAGTTATAGAGACATAAACATAGTGAACTTAGGGAGGGTATTTTCCCCAACATCTTAGGAGGTGAGGGATAGATTGATGACTATCCGCTCTATCCATTCTCTTCACTCATAGTTGTATTATGTACATGTATACATGGTAGTTAGATTCATGTATGTGTGTTTAGAGGGATATAATTGACTGTTCTCATTTCATATACATATATCTCTAGATATAGTATCCAATGGATTAATATTTGTATGATGTGTATGGGTGAAATGGACTGTGGTACATACATTGTGTATATGAAATAATGTATTGGGTATGATAGTAAATTTATGATACATGATGTATGGGTTGTGGTGGATCCCATAAATGAAATATTTACTATATGAATATTTTTATGTGATTATGAGATGATGTAATGCATAAGCATAATGTAATGATACTTGAGGTCAGATGTCTTTGAGTTAGGTTCTTCAGGAGGGAGATAGCTCAGGACATGAATCAATGGGGTAGAGTGGAAAAACAATGGAGAAGAATTAGTGGAAACCCTTTTTGTTTCATTGTTATAATATATAATATATTTTATTTGGTACATGGATAGAGATAACACTGGTGAGGCTGAAAAATTATTATACCTATTTAGGTGATGAGTTAGCTTGACTTTTTCTTCACTATGATTTAGTATACTTTCTTTATATTTTACGAAAGGTGATCAATAGAGGATCATACTGTTTATACCTTTTATGATCACTATATATATAATGACTTTTATGTTAGTAGAAGATTTTTATAGAATGGGATAGATATTACTATTTAGTAGTTTGGAAGGTGTTTTTTGAGCTTTCTGGTCACTACTGAGTTTATCTTAATGTTATGAGAATTTTTCCATTCTAGATTTTTTAATATTGTATGAAATTACATGTTAGTACTAGGGTTTTACTTTATCTTTATGAGCAGGATTTGACTAGTATTTCTTACTTATCTCCCCCTTCCATATATTCTCTTATAGGGTAATTCCCCCCATTTTATGTTCATTATATCCTTAGTTCTTATCTAAAAATCATGGTGTATTGGAGGTGGGTTTTAAGTGGTCACCATAACCCTTCCTTCATTTCTAGCCCAGAAGGGGTACTCTTTGGTGGGGAGGGGTTCATGAGAGTCAATGCACCAATGTTATTTTGTAGATTATAAACAAAAAGACCTCAAAATTACTAATGTGAACTTAACAAATCTATAATATGATAAGACAATATAATAAATTAAATAAAAGAAATAATGACAATAAAAACATTACAAAATTTCTTAATAATTTAAATGATTATAATAATGTATTTATTCATTTCTTATAGAACATTTAAAATTAGTCATGACTCAAGGTAAGGGATTTCTCAGCCTAATTTCCTTTCACTGATATGTATTCTATTTTTAGTGCATATTTTATTTTATCTAGAATATAAACTACCATATAGTTTTTCTTATCATTCATTTTCTAAAATTATGGTGGTTTTCAAATTCTTTTCATTATATGTCCTTCAAAATTATTTTAATCCAATTGTTACCAAAGTCATAATGGGGTTTTCATAAAAAAAATTAAAATTATTTTAAAGAAAGGGTTATTTGTTCACATTTCTTTGAGGCAACAAAAAAGTGAGGAGACCTAATAAAAACATACATAAAAATTCATCATTTTATATGAGAAAATTAAATATTATACAATAATTCATGCCTCAAAACCATAAATTTTTAGTGTCTTTGAGGATTATATACAAAATATAAATATTTCATCAATGATCTTAAAAATCCCACACAAATTTATTCTCCCACAGTACCCTTATTAGACATATCGTACATAAAAACATTATTTATAACCTTTAGATATTTAAAACATAATAAACGATGACCTAAAATAATCAGTAAGTGTAAACATGGTATATATCAATTGATGATTATATGAATTCATAAGATAAGAATAGAGTTATATGATCATAAACATAGTATAAAAATTTTATACCCAATAATAATAGATTATAAATCATTAGTCGTGGCCTAAATCATTATAATTTCAAAAGACATGAGTCATAAGAGTAAGGAATCATAGTTAATTAATCATGATCCATGCGAGAATATCATAAGCATAAGAACATGTCGTAGTAATTATGGAACTAATAATAATAGAAAATCATTTTATTTATCAATTCCCACTTACAAGGAAATCATAACATAGTGTACAGCATCCCATATTGAATTTTGTTCCTTCCCCAACCATATTTCATCTCTAGAGTGTGTTCTCTCCATATCAACTTCATATTATCTCATGGAATATAAATATTTATCAAATGAATTAAAAGTATTTAACGGAATCACCCATTATATAAAAAATAAATATATATATATATATATATGTTCTATAACATCATAAGAACTTTTATGAATTCATGATAGAGTAACCCATGAAAAATAAACATCTTTAAAAATTATTTCAACATCACATAATCATAATTCATCTAGATAAAGAAACATAGTTGGTATCATTAGATCATATACCCAGTGAATTGTAGATAACTTCCAAGGAAACTAACACAGATTAAAAATATCTTTAAAATATCATTTGAAAAAATATTTGAACATATGTGAAAAATAACCTTTAATTTTGGTATCATTTGAAATAAAAATTCCTATAATACTGAAAAAATGATTTTATATTAAATTAAAAATAGAAACATGTAAATGATGTTTTAATGAAAATATAATTTATAAGGAGGGGATTTATTTTTGTGTGGTAATAATTAAAGAAAATATTATTTTCACAATGTGTGTAAAAATTTATAAATAAAATAGTTAGAAACAAAATGTAGAAAATAATTTAAAATACTTTTTAAATAATGATAAATATTGTTGAAAATTAAATTAAATAATCATTATATCATATAATAGAACATTCTTAAAAATATTTTAAATATCATGGACATTGAATAAAAAATTATCTTGAAAAAGATGAAATAATGAGAACTATTCAAAAAATATGGATTTTTTAAGTAAGAAAGAGAATAGAATGAAAGGAAATCATATAAAATATATTATTAACTAGATGAAAAAAATATATAGTTTTTAGGATATTAATATAATATAATTTCCCCAAAGTATATTTAAGGAAACAATAATCTCGATTTAAAATGATATTGTAACATAAACTCATACCTAAGGTTATGACTTTCATTGTACATTGTTTTTGCCTCCTATAAAATAATTTTACATTTATTATACATTTATAATAGAACCATAATCATACTTATCTTTCTGTAAAACCTTACGTTATAATTATTTATTAACAATCCATTACTATTCTTCATTAAAATCATCATTCATGTGAATAATATTTTATTTCCCATGTATATTTTGGTTTTAAGGTTATGACCCTTAATCCTTCTTTGTAACACCTTGTGTTTTAGTAGTTAAATATTAAATAATAGTTTACATTATTTTATATCATTATGACTTCTGGTTATCTTTTCCCTTTATCTTTTTAAAAAATATAGTGTTTTTAAAGACCACACAGTTAGTAAACCTTGTGCTGATAATGTGTTTGGATCTTCCCATGGGTAGTTCAATATGGAATTTTTCATATTTGGTTAGATAAAGATGTGTATAACACCCCACAATTTTAAAATAACACTATTATCTATAGTGTATGCAACACACAACATGAAGCTTAAATGGACCATGAAATATTATTTTTTAAATATGATAGTTATAACCAGGCCATAGAATTGTAGGGTATAAATAGGATTAACAATATTATGAAATATAAATATAATTTAATGATTAAATTAAAATTTATTGATTAATTATTTGGAAATAAGGATTGACTAATGAGTAAATACATTCTGTATTTAAAATATAATTTCTTTAAATATAGTTTTTATTGTATCTTGTGAGAGAATATTACAATTAATTTCAAAAAAATTTAAAAAAATTATGAAAAATAATATATGTTTTTAAATGATCCTACCTAAATTATCTTACATTTAATTGTTTTTATTTTTTAAACATTGAATTTCTAGTGAATAGTGAAAAAATGCATATTTTAAAATACTACGATTTTGTTTCATTAAATAGGTTAATATTTGTTTAACCCTCTGGAATTAAGTGGATTTATTGTGTTTTGATAATCCCGACCATTCTTTCTTTATATCTTGATTATGCTTCATACATTCCAAATATACTTTAATATATGTTGTTACTTTCAGTATGCTTAAATTCAGTCTTTTGAATTATCAGATATATGTTTACTATGACTTAACTCATTCTGCCAAGTGAATTCTCAAACTATTTTTAGCTACCGTTACAGACTAGCTACCGATACAGAACAGTAGCCACCCTTATGGATTAGAGCTACCGATATCGAATAGAGCTACCGATACGGAGTTCACCGATACATCAAACTCACCGGTACTCAAAGATCACCGCTACATCAAAGTCTACCGATACAGTACATCAAATCTACCGATAGAGTTATAGTTACAAGCTCACCGGTACTCAAGACTACCACTACATCGAAGTCGACAGCTACCGATACAGAGCTACCGATATGCTGAAGTCCACTGTTATGCAAAGTCTACTGACAGAGAATACCGCTACCGATACAAGGCAGAGCCACAGTTACCGTTACAAGTGCACTGCTACTGATGTGATCAAGTCTACCGACAGACAAGTCTACCGTTACAAATGTCTACCGATACTCAGACCTAAAGACACCCACTATAACACAAGTCAACCGATATCAAGAGCTACCTCTCCAGAGACAGAACCCGACACTACTTTAATTTCTTTATCATTATTTAATCTAACCAATGGTCATATTAGGTATATTTCAATACACTGACATTTATTTAATGTGTGATATTGGATGTCAGGGAACCGTACCTCATACCTGCAAAAAGTAAATCATCTTTTGCCGGAGCACGTGGTTTAACTAAAGGAAGGATGCTACTACAAAAGATCATGAATAGACGAATACAGAAAGAGAGAACACAGGTTGTGCGAGACATAGACGAATACACAAGACATACAAAACATGAAGGTGTGATGGAAGAACAATAGAGCGTGAATGCAAAGAGACGACAGAACTTACACGACAAACTCATTACTGCATACCAGTAAAGAGATGAGAACGAGAACATAAAACAAGAGCTTCATCAACTGTCTCTACACCTGGAAGTCAAGGAAACAGACGATACTCTGTTTTCCAGAAAAAAACCAGAAGAGGACTCAGAGCGAATTCTGATCAATCAAAGGAGTCCAGAACTGCATGACAATCACTAGAGCCATTTCTAAACTCTAAATATTTGCTCTGTGATTTATTCTTTTACATATTGAGCAGTGTGTGTTATCTGTTGCATTTTACACACACACTGTCTCTTGTACTCTAACTGGAGGATTTGTAAATCCTCACTCACCTCTCTTACATTTTGTATTTCCCACTAGGATAGTGGTAGATGTCGTGTGTGACCTTGACAGTTGGTTGCTGTTGTTATTTTTCCCACGAATAACAGTGGTAGAGGTCTTGGACCTGGATAGCTGGTTGCTGTTGTTTATCCCCGATCCAGGGTGTGGATCATCTTTTTATAAAAGTTTTTGAGAGGAATAAGTCACATCTTGATACTGAACCTCTTGGTTATATTTGCTGTGCTATATCTTTCAAATTTATTCTTTTATTCCTCTTCTAATCTCTTTAAAAAAAACTGTTTTAAAGTCACTTTGATAATTAAATTCGCAAGTGTTTATATCAGTTGAAAATCAGTAAGTTGGTTTCAAAAGTTAATTAACCTTTTTGTTTTGATTAACTGGGAAATAATCAATACCTTGAGAACCCAACCGAACCCTTACTTTGATATAAATTCACTACAGTTTAATTCAGTATTTTATTTGGGGGTTTTTAAGACAAAGTTTTTAAAACAGAAATTTTAATTGGAACTCAATTCACCCCCCCCTCTTGAGTGTCCACTCCGACCAACATTTGGTATCAAAGGCTGTTTAAAATATTTTGTACTCTGTTTATCAAATGTGATTTTAGTTGTATTTTAAAGTTCATAAATTTATGTTATTTCTAAATTTTTATCTCTTTAAAATCTTTGCTTATAGTTAGATATCATGGATAATAGACTTGAAGGTGTTGCTACCAATAGACCACCATTTTTCAATGGCACTAACTATGCTTAGTGGAAAATCAAGATGAAAATTCATTTAGAGGGCATGGGGTTTGATATTTGGACTACTATAGAATCAGAATATAAAATTCCTACTACTGTTAGAACTACTTGGAATGAAGCTACTAAGACTGCCTACAATAATAATTGTAAAGCTATGAATGCTTTGTACTGTGCTCTAGGAGATGAGGAATTTAATAGAATATCTGCCTGTAAAACTGCTTATGAAATTTGGGATACCTTAGCTGTTTCTCATGAAGGAACAACTAATGTTAAGGAAATGAGATTGAACACCTATACTATTAAGTTATATAATTTTAAGATGAAGCCTGATTAACCCATTCCGGATATGTATCTCAGGTTTAATTAAATTTTCAACACAATGACTTCCCTGGGAAAGGATGTTCTAGCAAAGGAACATATCATGAGAATTTTGAGATGTCTACCTGAAAGATGGAGAGGAACCTCTGTCTCCATTAGAGAATCGTTTGACATTGGAGAAATGCCAGTCAAATAACTAATTGGCAAACTGATTATGTATGAAGAGGAACTCAAAGTAAACAAAGAAGAAGATGATGGACCTAGAAGAAAATCGGTTGCCTTCAAAACTACAACCTCAAAGAATAAGGATAAGGAAAATCTTCAAGCTATCAATGAAAGTTCAAGCTGTGAAGATAGTGAGAGTGATTCTGATAGTGATGCTGAGATGGCTCACATTGCTAGAAGGTTTAAGAAATTTTATAGGAAGAAGAATTTTTTCAGAAAGTCCAACTACAAAGGTAAGTATGTAAACAAAGGACATTGGAAAAAGGATGGGAAGAAATATGACAAATCAGATGAAGTTGTCTGCTATGAGTGCAAAAGGAAGGGACACATAAAAGTAGACTGTCCAAAGATGAAATACAAGAAGAAGTATGAATACAAGGATAACAAGTATAAGAAATCCATGAAGGCCACTTGGAGTGCTTCTGAGGACAGTTCTAGTGAATCTTATGTTTCTGAAACTGAACACAAAAACAAGGCGAACATGTGTTTTATGAAAAACAATTCTGAGGTAACTTCAGAAACTCCTGCTTCTAATTCATATTATTCTGGAGATGATTCTGAATGTGATAACATGTCTAAATATGAACTATTTGAATATTGTGATATGTTAGAAGAAACTTGTAATGAGCTGAAAGACAAATACAAAGGTTTAAAGAAACAGTATGATTTAACTATTAAACATAAATCTGATCTGGATATTGAAGTATAAAAGAATGCTCAGTTTCTTAAAGAGAATACTGAACTAAAATTATCTAATGAGAAACTCAAGAAAGACTTAGATAAATTTACCAATGGTAAAGATACTCTTACTCAAATGCTAGGTAAGCAAATAGCACCTAGATACACTACTGGTATAGGATACCAACCTGGTCAAAGGAAAATTACCCAAACTAGATTTATTCCTAAATCTGGACAGAATGTAGCTAGCTCTGGAACTTCCTATGCTTCGACTAGTTATATTCATAGTTATGGATCTAAAAAGGTTTATCTTTTAAAATTTGTTGATTCTAGAAATTTTATGAGACCCATTAGACAAATATAGGTACCTAAAGTGTTATTGGCTAACCTGTCTGGACCCAAGAAAATCTGGGTACCAAAATCATTTTCTGTTTAAATTTGTTTTGTAGAAAACCAGCTTAAAGAGATCCTGTAAAAAGACCTGGTACTTGGACAGCGGATGTTCAAGACATATGTCAGGAGACTTCTCATGCTTTAAAAGCATAGTCAGAGTTGATGGAGGGTTTGTCACGTTTGGTGATAACTCAAAAGGAAAAATCATCGGCTTAGGCCAGATTGGTAACACTGACTCAGTATTAATTTCTAAAGATTTATTTGTTGATGGACTTAAATACAATTTGTTAAGTATTTATCAGTTATGTAATGATGGTTTTTATGATAAATTTGAAATTGATTCTTGCAATGTTTTTAATTCTAAAAATGCTTTGGTGTTTTCTGCTTTAAGAAATGAAAACGTTTATGCTGTCGATTTAAATTCTTTAGATAAGCAAAATATTACTTGTTTAAATGCTTTTCATAAAGAGTCTTGGCTTTGGCACAGAAGATTAGGACACTGCAACGTGTATTCACTTAGAAAACTTTCTAGGAAGAACTTAGTTAGAGACCTACCCAAACTTGAATTTCCAGCAGACAATGTTTGTAATCCCTGTCAAAAGGGAAAGCAACATAAAGTTTCTTTTAAATCAAAGAAAGAAGTTTCAACTTATCAACCTCTCAAGTTGGTTCACATGGATTTATTTGGACCTTCTAGAGTTTCTAGTTTAAATGGGAAGCATTATGTCTATGTTCTTGTGGATGACTTTTCTAGATATACTTGGGTATATTTTCTAGCTCACAAAAGTGAAGCCTGTTCTTGCTTTGTAAAATACTCCAAGTCTGTAGAAAACCTTAGTGGACTTAAGATTAAAACTCTGAGAAGTGATCATGGCCGTGAGTTTGAAAATCATGAGTTCGAATCCTAATGCTCAAACAATGGCTATATTCAAAATTTCTCTGCCCCTAGGACACCTCACCATAATTGTGTAGTAGAAAGAAGAAATAGAACCCTGCAAGAAATTTCTAGGACTATGCTTAATGAGTATGACCTACCTATTTATTTTTGGGCTAAAGCTGTAAATACATCTTGTTATGTTATCAATAGAGTCTTGATTAGACCCATTCTTAAGAGGACCCCTTATGATTTGTGGAACCATAGGAAACCTAAGGTTAACTACTTCAAAGTTTTTGGCTGCAAAGTCTTTATTCTTAATACTAAATACAATCTTGACAAATTTTCATCCAAGAGTGATGAAGGAATTTTCCTAGGATACTCTATTTCTAGTAAAGCCTATAGAGTTTTCAATAAAAGAACCAAATGTGTGGAAGAATCTGTTCACATCAAATTTGATGAAACTGATCCACTTGAACCTAAGACCTATCCTAAAATATTGAAGATGATCTATCTGTTTTGAACCTTAATGATAAAGACAGTGGACCTGTATTAAAACATCCAGTTATGAATATTTTCCAGACCCTGCTTCTGTTGAACCTCAACCTGTAGATGAACCTGAAATCTCTAGCCCTACCTTTTCAAGACCAACTAGGATTCTAAATAACCATCCTTTAGATGTTGTTGTAGGAAACCTTGATAGAGGGACACAGACTAGAGCTTCTCTCAGAAATCAGGTTGAACATCAAGCCTTCTTGTCACAGCTAGAACCTAAAAATATCAATGATGCTATCAATGTTGAATTCTGGGTAATGGCTATGCAAGAGGAACTAAATCAATTTGAAAGAAACAAAGTCTGGAAATTAGTAGAAAGACCTAAGGACACTATCACCATAGGCACAAAATGGGTTTTTAGAAACAAAGTTGATGAATCTGGAAACATTATTAGAAACAAAGCTAGGATAGTTGCACAAGGTTACAATCAAGAAGAAGGAATTGACTATGAGGAAACCTTTGCACCTGTAGCTAGATTAGAGGCTATTAGGATCTTATTTGCCTATGCATCACATCTGAATTTTAAGTTATATCAAATGGATATGAAAATTGATTTTCTAAATGGTTTTATTGTTGAAGATGTTTTTGTAGAAAAACCACCTGGTTTTTCAAATCCACATTTTCAAAATCATGTTTTTAAACTTTCTAAAGCTTTATATGGTTTAAAACAAGCTCCAAGAGCTTGGTATGCAAGACTTTCAAACTTTCTTATTTAAAAAGGATTTACAAAAGGAATAGATGATCCCAATATTTTTATAAAAAGGATTTCAAAAGATGTATTAATAGTTCAAATCTATGTTGATGATATTATTTTTGGATCTTCTAAAAATTCTTTATGTACTGAATTTTCACAGGTTATGCAAAATGAGTTTGAAATGAGCTTAATGGGAGAGCTTAAGTATTTTCATGGTTTTCAAATCTTTCAAACTAAATATGGTATTATTTTAAATCAAAGTAAATATACTAAAGATTTGTTAAAACGTTTTGGTTTGAATAGTATTAAGGAAAGTGATATACCTATGAGTACCACCTGTAAATTGGATGTTGATGAATCTGGGAAACCAGTTGATCAAACTAATTACAGAGGTATGATTGGGAGTTTACTTTATCTTACTTCTAGTCGACCAGATATTATGTTCAGTGTATGTATGTGTGCTATATTTCAATCTAATCCTAAAGAATCACACTTGCTGGCTGTTAAAGGAATTTTTAAATATCTTAAGCATACTATGAATTTAGGTTTGTTTTATCCAAAAGGACAATCATTTGACTTAACAAGTTATTCAGATGATGATTTTGCTGGCTATAAGTTAGATAGGAAGAGCACATCTGGAACATGTCACTTAATTGGAAAATCCCTAGTATCATGGTGTAGTAAGAAACAGAACTCAGTTGCATTGTCTACTACTGAAGCAGAATACATCGCTGCTGGTAGTTTCTGTGCACAGATTCTGTGGATGAAACACACACTACTGGATTATGGATTTGACTTTAAACATGTTTCAATCAACTGTGACAACACTAGTGCGATTAATATCTCTAAGAACCCTATGTCTCACTCTAGAACTAAACATATTGATGTTAGACACCACTTTTTAAGAGATCATTATCAGAGAGGTGATATAACACTTGAGTTTATAGGCACTGAACTTCAATTAGCTGATATTTTCACTAAGCCTTTAAGTTCAGAAATATTAAGTTTCATTAGACACGAATTAGGAATGATAACTTATCCTTAAACCATTAAGAGAAAAACCTCACCGATAGAAAAACCTCACCGTTAGAGAAAACTCACCGTTAGAGAAACCTCACCATTAGAGAAACCTCACCGTTGGAGAAACCTCACCGTTAGAGAAACCTCACCGTTAGAGAAACCTCACCATTAGAGAAACCTCACCGTTAGAGAAACCTCACCGTTAGAGAAACCTCACCATTATAGAAACCTCACCATTAGAGAAACCTCACCGTTAGAGAAACCTCACCGTTAGAGAAACCTCACCGTTAGAAAAACCTCACCGTTAGAAAAACCTCACCGTTAGAGAATCATCACCGTTAGAAAAACCTCACCGTTAGAGAAACCTCACCGTTAGAAAAATCTGACCGTTAGAAAAACCTCACCGTTAGAAGACCTCACCGTTAAGAGACTTTACTGGTACATCTCGTGCTGTTTTAAAATTCTGTAAAGCTGAGTCATCGAACCGTTATTTATTTTATTTATGATTTATGTGATTTATGAATCCTAAATGATATTAAAACTCGAACTATACTCACTCAATCTCACCGTGAACCTGTCTGCCCGAATTCTCCTAAACCTAAACCTCTCGATCTTCAGAACCCTAGCCTCCAATCCGTAATGGCCCACGTCAAGAGACCCCAAGTCACAGATGGGAGTGATGAGCCGCAAGCGAAACGACAGAAAGTATCGAATTCCATTGGAAGTGGAAGTGGAAGTGTAGCTCGAAGGAATCCAATAAACCCGCATCTCTCAAGGAGAGAGATTGTTGTTGAAAAAGAAGTGTGTGCAAAATGGCTGATGGAAAGCAAATCGTTAGTTCTTAGAGTATTGGAAGAACAAGGTTGGCTAGAATGCTTCACGAACAACAACAGACCTTATTATCCAGGACTGGTGGAACAATTCTACGAATTCATTCGTTTTGAAAAGTCTGAAGAAGAAAGCAGAATGGTTTCTGTGGTAAATGGTTAGGAAGTATCTTTTACTTCAGAGGAATGGGCTAGGAACTTAAGAGTTCCACATGAAGGAGATTATGCGTTCTTCTCAAAGTCTGTACCTTCAAACAATGATTTGTTTCAATATGAAGATGCTCTGATGGAACTCACAGGGAATGGGACCCCTAGAAAGGTGATTGCTGTAGAGATGGTAGGAGAAGACAAACTGTTGTTTAAGTTTATTCAGCATGTTGTTAGTCCAAGAAGAGGAGACTTTTCCACTTTGAGATTCCAAGACATATATCTGTTACATTTGCTGAAGCACAGTGTGAGAATCAATCTATGTAGATTGATTATGGTTCAAGTGGAAGAGATGACTAGACCGAAGTCAAAATCAAATGCCTTGTTTTTCTCAAAACTAATTTCTGTGATGCTGAAAGTGAAGGAGATAGCTGGACCTTAGGATGAGCTGGTAGTGGTCAAGGATAACTTCTGTATTACAAGAATTGTCTGTAAATACATGAAAGTCAGCTGGAATCCTTGGGAGAAATCATGGGTGAATGATGATGGAAAAATTTATGACAAGTATACTCCTATGGATCATCCTTCTAGACCAAAGGATGTGAGGGATCCTAGTATTAGAACAGATGATCCAGAACCGGTCTACAGTGATGATGAAGCTGAGGAGGAAGAGACATCAATAGAGGAAGGAGGAGATCCAGACTTTCCCCCTAGTCTTGTGAATCAAGTTATTTCTTATGGAGCAGCTAGCCCTCCAACAGAACTACCAAAAAGAGAAACTGTCTTAAAGGACAATGACACAGAGACTACATAAGAAGAAGAAGAAGAAGCATGTCAGTATGTTGTCAAGGACACCTATGAGGAGGATGAGACAACCGAATCTGATCATAATGTTAATGGAAAAAAAGAGGCTGATGGTGAAGCATATGATGATGAAAAGGTTGAAAAAGAGCTCAGTTTGAGTCCTCTAATAGTCAGTACAGTCAGGACATTGGCTGATCAGGAAGACATAGCAGCAGCACCTATTAATGAGAGAGTCATTAATGACTCAGAACAAATGGCTATTGAATCTGCTGTGGTTGTAGAGGAAAGTGCAGAATTACCTCAGGATGAACAGTTGGAAGAAATATCTCAGGAGAATGTTCCAAGTGAGGAGGAGAATCTTGACTCAGTATCCGTGTTATATGACATTGAAGGTTGGACATCAGATCCCGGATATCTGATTCTTGGACTTTCTTATGGATATTCGGATGAAGAAGACCAATCCCAAAAGGAATTAGTTACCTTACCCACTGTGGCTGAAAATGTGGCAACCAAGAAGGACCTTGAGTCTTTAAAAGCTGAGTTGAAAGAAGCAATAAGAGAATCAGTGGCAGATATGAAGAACAGTATGGTTGAAGAGATGAAAAGCGTGGAGAAATCCCTTGAGTTATCCATTGGATGTAGTGTGTCCAGTCCTGTGAAAGAAATGATGGATGATCTTAAGGTGTGCCACACTGATATTGAGAGTTGGACAGGAGTTGTAGTTTCTCTTAGACAATCAATCGCTTTATTGACTTCTTTGAACAGTTCTCAAACCCAAGGGCACACTGACATTCGGTATATCAAAGAAGTGGTCAAACAGTTTGTGGAAGTGTTTGATGCCTTTAAGAAGTCAGTCAAAGAACATCTGAACAGTAAGGATGAACTTGTTCATAAGGTAGTTAGTAGTATGACTCAATCATTCAAGGAGACAGTGGCCTTCTCAATGAAACCTCTTCCCTAAAATAGATCCAGTGTGAACCTTGACCAGATCCGCACTATTATTCCCGGAGAATTGGATAAGGCCAGTCCCAGTGGTGCATCAGATACTTAGATTCTTTCTACCACTAGGGAAGTTAGTAGTTTTGCTCGTGATCACCTGCAGACAGCTACTGCTTCTCAAGAGGCAATCAAAAATAAGGTGGATGCTTATTTTGAAAAGTTTTATACCAAGAACCAAATGACAAACCATTTCAAGCTTTTGCTTGAAAATATGAAGTTGCCTCCAGTTACCCAAGCATTCAAGGAACAAGTGAGTAAGCTCAGGGAGCTTACTCCTGCTTTGGATAAGTTTATAGAAAATAGAGATGATTTTGTGTCTACAATGGAGAGAGGAGGAAGCATTATAATGGATTTCCGAAACCTGTTGCTGCCCTTCCTGCATGTGGATGCCAGACCAGTGATTGTACCTCCTACACTTCCTACTTCTGCCTATGGGAGTACTCCTCAACTGACTCCCGTTCAAGCCATCAGGAGCCTGACACCTATGATCACTCAGAGGAGCTCAGATTACAGATCTGGTACTGTATCAGTTGCTGATCCACCAGTAGTTCTTTCCGGAATTCCCAAGCCTTCTGACTCTACCTCTGAACCCTCTGCTGAACCTAAGGGAAAGACACATGTTCAAGAGGATGATTGAGTGCTTCTAGCCTTTTTTTGATGGGATTCATTGTATTTTTTTACTTCTATGATTTTCCCACTGTATCTTTTACTTATCAATCAAATACTTCATTCCTCTCTTCCTTGTCTAATACCCTCCTTTTTGTTAATCACAAAGGGGGAGAAATTTTTTGAAACCTGAGAATGTTGTTCACCTAAGGGGACAAAGGGGGAGAAAATCAATACTTTGGAGGAGAATCCTGTAGTTAAATTTATAGGGGGAGAAATATGCAAACCAAAGAATCTTTCTTGTGCTTTCCTCTGATACTACATTATTTCTTGATATATTCCTGTTTCCATATTTTTCCTCTGATACTATACTTTTGATATCATACTTTGATATAATTTTTTTTTGTTTTGTTTCCTCTAATAATACTTTATTTTGGAATAGGTTGTGATTATCAAAAAGGGGGAGATTGTTGAACCCTCTGGAATTAAGTGGATTTATTGTGTTTTGATACTCCCAACCATTCTTTCTTTATATCTTGATTATGCTTCATACATTCCAAATGTACTTTAATATATGTTGTTACTTTCAGTATGCTTAAATTCAGTCTTTTGAATTATCAGATATATGTTTACTATGACTTAACTCATTCTGCCAAGTGAATGCTCAAACAGTTTTTAGCTACCGTTACACACTAGCTACCGATAGAGAATAGTAGCCACCATTATGGATTAGAGCTACCGATATCGAATAGAGCTACCGATACGGTGTTCACCGATACATCAAGCTCACTGGTACTCAAAGATCACCGCTACATCAAAGTCTACCGACACGGTACATCAAATCTACCGATAGAGTTACAGTTACAAGCTCACCGGTACTCAAGCCTACCGCTACGTCGAAGTCGACAACTACCGATACAGAGCTACCGATATGCTGAAGTCCACCGTTATGCAAAGTCCACCGATAGAGAATACCGCTACTGATACAAGGCAGAGCCACAGTTACCGTTACAAGTCCACCGCTACTGATGTGATCAAGTCTACCGACAGACAAGTCTACCGTTACAAATGTCTACCGATACTCAGACCTACAGAAACCCACTGTAACACAAGTCTACCGATATCAAGAGCTACCACTCCAAAGACAGAACCTAACACTGCTTTAATTTATTTATCATTATTTAATCTAACCAACGGTCATATCAGGTATATTTTAATACACTGACATTTATTTAATGTTTTCTGTTGGATGTCAGGGAACCGTACCTCGTACCTGCAAAAAGTAAATCATCTTTTGCCGGAGAACGTGGTTTAACTAAAGGAAGGATGCTACTACAAAAGAGCATGAATAGATGAATACAGAAAGAGAGAACACAGGTTGTGCGAGACATAGACGAATACACGAGACATACAAAACACGAAGGTGTGCTGGAAGAACAATAGAGTGTGAATGCAAAGAGACGACAGAACTTACACGACGAACTCATTACTGCATACCAGTGAAGAGATGAGAACGAGAACATAACATAAGAGCTTCATCGACTGTCTCTACACCTGGAAGTCAAGGAAACAGACGATACTCTGTTTTCCAGACAAAAACCAGAAGAGGACTCAGAGCGAATTCTAATCAATCAAAGGAGTCCAGAACTGCATGACAATCACTAGAGCCATTTCTAAACTCTAAATATTTGCTCAATGATTTATTCTTTTACATATTGAGCAGTGTGTGTTATATGTTGCATTTTACACACACACACTGTCTCTTGTACTCTAACTGGAGGATTTTTAAATCCTCACTCACCTCTCTTACATTTTGTATTTCCCACTGGGATAGTGGTAGAGGTCGTGTGTGACCTTGACAGCTGGTTGATGTTGTTCTTTTTCCCACGAATAACAGTGGTAGAGGTCTTGGATCTGGACAGCTGGTTGCTGTTGTTTATCCCCAATCCAGGGTGTGGATACTCTTTTTATAAAAGTTTTTGAGAGGACTAAGTCTCAACTTGAGACTGAACCTCTTGGTTATATTTGTTGTGCTATATCTTTCAAAGGCATTCATTTATTCCGCCGCTAATCTCTTTAAAACCAAAACTATTTTAAAGTCACTTTGATAATTAAATTCGCAAGTGTTTATATCAGTTGCAAATCAGTAAGTTGGTTTCAAAATTTAATCAACCTTTCTGTTTTGATTAACTGGGAAATAATCAATCCCTTGAGAACCCAACCGAACCCTTACTTTGATATAAATTTACTACAGTTTAATTCAGTATTTTATTTGGGGGTTTTTAAGACAAAGTTTTTAAAATATAAATTTTAATTGGAACTCAATTCACCCCCCTCTTGAGTGTCCACTCCGACCAACAATATTAAAGTCCAATTATATTTTCTATTTTCTTATTAATTAAAATATCATCCATATTATTAACAATTATCTAATTCAAATCAAATATTTTTATCATTTTGATATAAGTTATTTTTTGATTAAAACTCGTTTTTCTAAAAATGGGATTATATAACATTTTATGAATTTATTTTGAAATTAATTTCCTCTACTTATAGAAAATTAATCTCGAAAATGGATACCATATATGGTATTATGATGTTAAAATTTGTTAAATAGATGCCTTTTTAGTCATTATGAATAGTAACAATGATAAAATTTATCACATCAATAATGGGTAACTTAGTTAATTAAGGTTAAAAATTGTGATAAGGAATTAAAAATCAACCCAACACTTGAATTTATTTCATTGGATGTGAATAATTCTTCCATATCCATTCCAAATTCTAATATTTGGATTTTTTCAGCCATTTTACATTGGTAATGACATTTATATTATTTCAAGTAATGAAATTTTCCAAATTTTACTCTCTTTCTTTTATAATCATTTATATATTCACATAAGCACATGAAAATGTTCTAAATGAATATAAAATATTATTTTGAACATAAATAATTTATATTTGTCATGTAAATTTTATTGTAAATTTTAGTTATGTGGTATTTATCTTAAATGCCTACACAACATTTACATAGTATTTATTCTATTAATAGAAACATAAAACAAAAAATTTAAAAATATTTAAATTAATAATGTTTGGGTGAATTATTTTGTCCCATTAATATTTTAGATAAATATAACATATTAAGGAATTATTAAACTATCATATTCAAATAACCTCTTCCTCATGATGTTTTTAATTTCAAATAGAATGAATTGTGTCAAAAATGGAATTAATGATATATTATGAATAAAATATTTAATTTATTTATTTAAACAACCTAAAAATACATAACTATTACAATGGGATAATATATTGCCTAAAATTTCATTTTATATCCATTTATTGACCAATTTCACTTTCTTTGGAACATTATTGACCCTTAAAGTGTAGACAACATTAATATTGTAGTAATTGTTAAAAGGGTTAAAATATGTTTAAACTAAAAGATAAGCATGAGATAATATATACCTATAATTATCTCTTTTTTGAATTTATTAATTTGGAACCATTTTGATATAATAAAATAATTTAAATTAATTTAATACTTCAGAAAACTTCAATAGCGCCCCACCCCTCCAAAATAAATTGAATCCCCTTATCTATTTTTTACATGACATTGTGTCTTATAGATCAAAAAAACCAATGAAAAATAATCTTCTCAAAATAATTAAACAAATTATAGATGTTCAAGTCTTTCCAAATAGCCATCACTAGTTCCTTGGGTGGAGATCCAAAGGAAGTATACCAAAGTAGAGGTAATTGTCTTTATTGACTATTTCAAAAACAATTATTCTTCTACATCATTTAAATATATTGTAACCATTCAATAATAATTATTGTAGTGTCATAAATTTTTTGATACGTTATTATGATTATTGGATAAACATTTTTTACCTCCATTCCATCATACCAAAAGGGAAAACATCCCTCTAGCGTACGTAGGACTTGTCACCTCCACATAGTCATGTAATGTATTTCATAAACACTTTGCTTAGAAGGTTATAAAAGTGGAATTAATAAATATATATGATTTCTAAAACATAATTATTCTAATGGAAATATACTATCATATATAACTTTTTATCTTCCAAGTCATTGGAACATGATAACGTCACTCATGTGTATGTTTGGACTTTCACCTCCAAGAAATGATGTGATTCATTTTTAATTTTGGCTTAAAAAGGAGGTAATAAAAATAAATATAAAAAAATGATATATATGCTATAAAATTTGTCTTTATAAGTTATTTATTATTTAAATCTCTTTTATTTCATCCTTTTAAAAGTGGAAATTATTTTTATGCATATTTAATACCTAGTATCTCTATGAACGATGTAATTCCTTTTTATACATATAACATTAATGAATGGATCCAAATATATATATATTTGTGTGTGTGTGTGTGATAATTATTTCATTATTAATATTCAATAGATTATGTAACCATAATCAAAGTACAAGGATTGGATCATCCTTGATAAAACCTACATGATAGAATAAAGCAGTTTGCACATAAAGTAGTGATAATAAAGAAATATAGTTAACAAAAAAAATGATAAAATGTTTTTAATGGATCATATCCATTATTATATATATGAATTTTTTTATAATTTATGTATAATAAATTTAAATTTATTATATAGTATGTTATATCACCTTTGAAGAAAGCCTAACTTTATGTAAAGAGTATCATAACTCAATTCTAAATCATTGGGTTATACTTTTACTTGATTTACTATGTTATACCGTGAATTTGTGTGAAATGTCCATTGGTTGAATTATGTTTTTTTCATATGTTTTTTTGAATTACTTTTGTTATAGATAATATATTCATTGAAAAATTCTCAATTTAGTTATACAATCATTTTGAGGGATTTTGTATCGTCCCACAATCTGGTACTCTATCAGGTGCCAAGAAAGGGGTTTTCATGAGACCTCAAGGGTGTCTCCCATTATGCCAAAGGCTCTTGATTGGTGTAATGGGTGTGAAATTTATAGTGGAGAGACTATACCCCTAGTATTATGTGTCATAGAATTAGATATAAATTATAATAAAACGGAAATAATCACTGTAAATACATAGTAGAAGGAAATAATAAAAGTCAACTAAATAATCTAATAAATAATAAATGAATAATGTAACAACATGATGGAATGTAACTAAATTTCATGGTAGAACAATACATGAAAATACCTGAAGGCTCAAATAAAATACTCTATGTCACAGGTCTTGAATCCCATGTCAGTTTCATCTCCCAAACTCCATACCATCTCTAAATAAGATATCAACATCAAGGCCTTTTTCCCTTTTCCAAACCATCGTTCACTTTTTCTACATAGGTACCAAATGGTGGCTTGATTGGGTGTGATTATAAATCAATAGGTCAACACCACAATGTCTAAACAAGATGGTATGATAAGAAGTGTATGCAATAAAGCAATAAATATTTGTATTATTAATTCAATAATTAATAAAATAAAATAACTAACTACTTCCACTTCATGTTGGAATATCTATCATCATGTATTACAACAATTCCAACCAAAACCATATAACCAAAGTAAAATAATATACTTTGATTCCATGGTGTAATATATCTAAGCATGTCTTACGACAATTCCAAAAACAACCATATAACCATGGTATAATCACAATAATCTAGGTCAAAGCCCTATAATAATTGCAGAATCCTAGATAAATCCCTAAAAGAATTATAGCATTGGATTGGGCGTAGCCTACTTTCTATAATCATTAATTAATTGTATTGGGCTGAGCTAACTCAATAACGTCTTTACAACATATAAGTGCGCAAGTTCTAGGCTTGAACCTAATATTTAATCCTTACTACATGGAACCCAATCCTTGTCAACAGACATGGATATAAAAATATCACATCACAATTATCAATGGTTAATTATGAGAATTACCATACTTCATTCATATTCAATTTTAAATTTAATTCACAATTGACTAAAAATTATATAAATAAAAAATAATCCAAAATGTATGGATTCTGTAAAAGAATCAACCTAACTCACATGTAATGATAAACATACATTATGTCATTTTCCATATCAATTATAGTCATGGTTTTCGCACCCCAAGAGAATCCATTATCCAGTTAAAACTATATTGGAAAACAAAGGACATTATGTAATAATTCCTTTTGTTTATTTAATTAATTTGGGCGCACACAATGATTGTCCAATCACAATATGGTATAAACTATGAAATTATCAAACTGTAAGGTTATGATTTGGAGCCCTTAAATTTAATCGATGATCCAAAAACTCTTCAAATGGCCAATTTCCATGATGAAAAAGGTGTGGATTATTGAAAAGAGGTCACATGATCAAAATAGATCAATATCAACACCAACAATTCAATTATTCAAAGTTTTTAATTGCAGTCGTTGGAGAAGAATGGAGATAAAGAATAAACCTAACCAAAAAATCCAACCAGGGATCACTCACACCAAAAGACATATAGAATGGAAGATGTCACCCCAAAATCACATGGATAAATCTCTAAGCTCAATAAGAGAAGGTATGTAGCCAACATAATAATAATTTATCCACAAAACATGTTTTAAATGGAAGTTTGGGCATTTAAAAGGTGTTTGATTTTATTTAACATCATATTAATGTTTTTAATAGAATACGATCAAAAACCTATCACCTCAGATTTATTTTATTAAAACCCCCAGAAACTTTGACGACATGTAATCAATTTACATGGTGTGTAAAAGTTTTACAGTTGTTTTTTGAGCCTGTTTTTCTTTTAAATAGATTGTACCTATTTTAAGGATTCTCAACTCACCAAAAACCCATTAAACACTTTCCCATTTATATTTGGAATTCATTAATTCAAATAGGCATACATCCATAAACATTAAGTCATTTCCTTAAAATAATATCTCCTTGAAGATACACTATTGTCATTTATCAAGATTCCTTTCCTCCCAATACTGGGTTTATTTAAATAAAAGACTTTCATGATGAAAACAAAACTGATTGATATGCAAAATGAAAAAAATCAAAGAGTAACGTACCAGGTGTTGGAGTGGGTTCCCTAGAACCAACATCTATATACTTTATGATAAACTATATTCATATTTTTTAATATTAATTAATTTTTTTTCACATCATGATTGTTCATATGTATAACATATTGTGTGATAATGTCCAAAGAGTAGATCTTGCATTGAATGGTCATAGCAGTTCCACGCTATGTTGAGAACCTGAAAGTATTATGACACTATTCATAAATATATGTTTTATAGCCATATGGTATCATTTTATGGACCCAAATGATATAGGATATCAGAAGTGGAGACTCATTGGAACTTAAGGCACCTTCTCATGGTGTACACCCTTGGTAATATCCTGTAGGATATTTTGAGAATGAGACCTCCCAGTTGTAAATCATCAATTATTTGTGTCATTGGATATTTCTATATGTGGATGTGTGTATTGTTACCAATACATTAATAGTATTATTAATGAGTATTATGAGTGACCTGTAGTGATGTATTGATGAAAACTATGATGACTGGTGTTCATTGTAATGTAGGATAAGTCTGGTTTGTTTGGAGTAATATTGCATTAATGAATAAAGTGAGAAAGTATTTTTACCTTCTATTCTTTAATTAAAGGTAATATCTCAGTCCATTTGAAGGAAATGATATAGACTAAATTAATCCATGTCCATTGTGCACAATAAATGAGTTCAATGTCCTTGATGTCAAATAAAGAGTCATCGATCATATAGGTTGATGGAAACGACATGAAACCTTCATGATTTTAGATATCATGATAGAGGGGTTAAATTACACAGTAATAATTATAATGAGGTATCATGTCATTATGGTATTAACATCTTACTCTATAGGTTTCTTGTTGTTTTTTTAGACACTAATAATGGACTTTAAGATAATTCTCCTAATCCTACTAAGAACGAGGCCTACATGGTCAGACACTAAGTGTATCTAGTATCATAGTTATATAATATATTATTATTTATTATTTAACAAGTTGAATAAATATTATTCTCATATGTGGATTAATAATTATTCATGTTTCCTTGATCACATTAAAATAGTTATTTTTTATTTAGTGAATATAATATTTATATATTTACTTTTGAATAATGGAGTGATATTTATTTAATAAATAAGTAATCATTATACAAGGGATGTTAAATATTATGGAGGAATTGAGGACCAAATTTAATGGTTTAGTGAGAAATAATAAATATTGAATATTATTTGATTAAATAACATTTCATTTAATTTTCATGTTATGCACCTATAAAGAAATATTATTGTTATTATTTTTATTTGACATGGGGTTTCACATATATTAAATAACTAATAAAGGGAACTTCTATCGTTATTTTATTTAAACCCTATAGATATAGAAATCCAATTATATAATTTTCTCAATGATCCAATTATTTTTTTTGGTTTTTGCACAATATGTTTGGAGAACTCTCTCAAGACCTAGAGATATCCCTTATCCAAGAATTCTTAAAAGAATAGAGGATATATTCCTCCACCTCCAACTCTCAAGTCAAGAGTGATTCAGGAGAACAATTTGGAAGTCATTCTCGAGGAAATCAAAGGTGGACAATTCAAGCACTTGGATCTACTGTGCTAGAACCTATAGATTCATATTGAGACGTTTAGAGATTTTTGGAACATGTGTGGATCACCTCTTAAAAAATTTACTTTGATTCCTACAACACAATGATGAATCAGTGTAGATTTTTTTCTAGATCCATCAATGAAGAAATAATTCCTTCAACGCAAATATCAATTTTATTAAAATAATTATATATAATATGTGATGATCCTCTATAGTTGTTTGGTTTTCTATCCCTTTTCTATACTATCTGATTCAATTATATTGATCACAATATTTATCATTGTGTAAATATTGGATTGATCATCGATAATGGACAAAATCAAGGTTGGGAACCACCCACTGCATGCTTCCGATGTACCTGGAACCAACAAGTGGTATTAGATAATTTATATAATTATTTACAATTATTTAATGACCATTAATGATTTATGAATATTTTATTTAGTTTTTCAATTCATGTTTAACAGTTTTTTTGATATAAATTGCTAGATATTGTTCTTCCTTATTCATTTCTCATAGATCTAATCAATGCAATTAATTTAATTAATGAAATAAAATTTAAGAATTCATCTAGATGTTTTAAGTATTTTGGACAGATAACACCAGATTACATAATGTGTAACCATAGTTACACATTGTGTACTTCTGTTCAATGATTCCATAATTAATTCAGAAATTAATTAAATGTGTGTGAATTGATGACACAACGTGTAGTTAATTCGTACATTGCATGTTGACCAAACCAACCTATCACATGATCATTTAGAGTATACATCATGTATCCCATGTACACAGCTTCTAGTCCCTTTGAGTCACACATGTGTTGTGTTTTTCCTACATGGCCTACCTAACTGGTGACTGTGTAAATTAGAGTCCACACACCATATAGTACTTTTTACATTACATATACTCTATTTTCAGAGGTAAAATTTAGACACCGAGTAGCGAGTTGTGTAACATAGTTATATGGTGATAGATGTACACACCGTGTATCATTCTTTTATACACCATGTACTTATACTAAATTATGACAATTTAAAATTTATTTATTATACTATGTAAATCACGAGACTTGTGCTTGCATGTGGTCATTAACATGATAGGATACACCATGAGATATTTTTTAATATATATATATATATCTGTGTTTAATTAATATCTACATAATGTTCAGGTATGTATATCATGTATAAGTAGTATTACAGTTGATACTCTACATGCATTGAAGCATAACACATGACTAAAAAATCATATAATTCATGTATTTATTATAATGACAACACATGTCATGAAAGTTTGTGATAAGTCATGTATTTCATATGTCACAAGAAAAAATAGTATATGAGTATAATACATGATGGGTTGAATCAGATGGGTATTCACCATGTTTTCTCTAAGGTACATTTAATATACAGGACTAAATTGAAATAAATTTATTCAATTTTAATAAAAATATGATAGTTGGGAATCTCAAAGAAATTACTATGAAAATTAAGATAAAAAATATTGATTAATTAAATATAATAATTAATTGATCTGGGCACAATTTTTCTTAAATAAGAATGAATAAAAATTTTGTAATAGTTTTATTAAATTAGCGATTCATTGCAAGCATGGGGATGATCATGAGAATAGAATGGTCTACTGTAACTCACTGGTTTCATTTAATTTATTATTAAATTAAAGTATTGTTCGGTGTACCTTATCTCCTCTTATTATATAAGGAAATGTGTGCTCGTGGTTTATTTTATATAAACCCCTTCTTTCCCTCACCTATGTGTGATTAAAAGCATATGTAATGGATGGATCTTCCAAGATAGTGGAGGAAGTTTATGTTTGGAGTGGAGGAAAAAATAATCCAAGATAGATACATATGTGGAAAGGATGAAATCTATAACTCAGACCTTAATTGGTTCAAGGTTTTTACCCTAGGTCAACAGTTAGCTTATCAACCTATAGATAAAATAACAATTAGTAAAATATCATGATCATATCGCTTTATTATTTTATTTCTATCAATTTTCATGGTCAATTTTCATGGTTATAACATTATGGATTTTTTCATGATCATGTAAATTAATGATATTAACAACTATATAAGATATAGCTAAAATAAATTGTCTTATACATAAATAAAATCTAAAACATTGTTAATAACTTATTTAAATCCACTTCATATTAATAAGCATGTGATAAAGATAATAATTTTAAATTTACACATAAATGGATTAAATCATTTAATAATATATATTAACTCGGTATGGTCTTCCACAACCTCAGTTAAAATCAAACTATAGTTCAAAGTTCTTGACCAGCCATTCTTGGGGTACATCCAATTATAGGGGAATTGTAACTTGATTTTATGGTTTACCTTATCATGGTTCACATCAATGGTTTAATTACAAATAAGTACTTTGTGTAACTATGAGGTAAATGTTGATGAAATCTAATTTAAGGATTTCAAGATTCAGTATTCCACTCAGTGGATCAAGGAGTTGTGTGTTAATATAGTTGGAATTTGGAATTCCAAACAAAAACCATTCAAGTGGGTTGACAAACCAAAGTTTTGGTAATGAGAAGGGGAATATAGATCCTTGCCACTATGATGTCCAAGCATTAGGATATTCTAAACCCAATGGTAAGGGCTATTGTGTTTTGAGAAAATAGTGGGAGGCTAATAAATATAATATTTATTTATTAGTATAAATTTTATCAGATAAAGTACTAAATGTTTTATTATTATATTTATAGAAAATATAATAATATTATATTAAACATATCATTGTGATCCATACTTGATAATCACCACCTTTTCACCAGCATAAATTTCCAAGAATGGAAAATGCACCTATATATCATCCTTCACTATGAAAGGAAATTATATGTGCTGGAAGAACATTTCACTAAAGCTCCTAGAAATTAGGCTAGTGATTAAAAGTTATTACTCTATGAGAAACATTTGAACGATTCCATATATGTTCAATGTTTCATTCTATCATCAATGTCCAATACTATTTTTAAGCAACATGAGGACATAGATGTGTATAGCTTGATGTCTCACCTTTAGGATCTCTATTAAGAGAAGGTGAGATAAGAGATGTATGAGATCTCAATTTCTTTGTTCACAACTAATCTTGTAGGTTCTATGCTATCTCAACCTCATGTACAAAATATTACTATCTACATTGAATTCTTAGACATCAAAGGGATTAAATTCTGAAATGAGTTTTGTACAGATATGATACTTTCATAAATTCCCATAACATTCTCCAGTTTTATTATTAATTAAAACCTGAGAAATAATAAGAACTATATTTTAGAACATCTTACTTTTATTTTTCATGTGGATGAGGACATGAGCCATTATAAACTCATGTTACTTACAGTAAATAAGAAATGAACAAGAAAAAGTTTCCCAAGACTTATAAACAGTCTAAATCTCCCATGAACTATCCTTCCATGGATAAAAAGATCCATATGAAAGGAATTAAAAAGGAGACAATATGTTTTGTGTGTGAAAATCCAAGACATTGGAAGAAGAACTGAACCTAAAATATAGGGAAGCTAAATGTGATTTCGTTGTTGAGTGTAATCTTTCCATATCTACATATGGGTATTATACACAAATTTTGGTTATCATATCTATATCCAAATGCGGGAACCAAACTGTCACATCCCAACCGGGTTTGACGCGCATCTTATAAAATTGTGTGTCAACATGTTGTTTGACTTTGTGGATGGTTAGTGTCGGGGGGCATGTTTTGAGTGCAACCTTCTCGGTCGTGCACTTGATGGCACGCGAGCCATACTATTTCCCAGCATCCAAAAAATGAATTAAAAAATAAAGGTAAAGTGAAATGAAATTACGTAAAATAAAAATTTAATAAAATAGAGTTTGATAGAATAATGTTTAAGCATAAAATAATAATAATATTATAGTTTTAATAATAATAATATTATTATTATTTTGGTTGTTATTATTATTATTATTATTAATATTTATTATTATAATTATTATGATTTTATTATCATTTTTATTTTTATTATTGTAATTATATTATTATTAGAAGAAAAATATATATTTTTTATGGGGAGAGCCCTAAATCCACCCCCCCTTCCCTTTCTCTGCGTGAGCAGCCGCCCCAGTTTTTTACTCTGCGCTATATCGCTCACCTGGCCTCCTGCTTTCCGCCCCACGCTACGCCCCTACCACCATCTCCTTCTCCTTCCTTGGCCCTTCCCCAGGTGCCTCACCTCTCAACCACCTACTTCTCACACCCATGATCTCCGCCATAGGCTCCCGCACAGACCTCCCCTCCCTCACCAGCGCTCCAATCGTCCTCCCTTCCGGGAACATCTCCCCCTTCTCCCTCAGCTTGCACGACACCCCTCCCTTACTCCCTTACTCCGGCGGGCCGACCTCACCACTACAAACCCCAGCCGCCTCCTCTCTTCCTACGCCACATCTACCTTCCTCTAGCGGTTCACAACCCAACTGAACCCCCTGTTCAAGCGGCTTGAGCCCCCTGCGCACACCTGACCGACTGACCCCCCATCCCTTCTCACTCTCTCATCGATCTAACGGCAACCCGCAACACCTTTGGCTGGCGCATCCCCTTATTCCTTCGGTGGCCGTTGTGGTTCCCTCTAGTAGGATTCATCTCCCTCCTATATCAATTTCTAGAATTCTATTATGCTTATTGCTTTTTTCATTTGATTCTAAGTATAAATATATTTGAAATCATTGTGTTGATTTGAACCCATTTTAGTTTTTGGCCTTGAAATAAATGATTGGTTTCTTGTTTACTTTTTTTATGGTTTAAATTGGAACATTTATTTGCGATAGGATTTCCATAAAATGCAATTGTGTCTTTCTAATTATTTTAAAGTGGGGAAAATGGGTCTTGGACAGCTGGGTTTTCCATTGGGTGAAGATGTTCTTTTAAAGTGAACTAAGTTTAAATTGAGGTGTACCCCCAAATGACTTTAAATGGGATGTCTCACTTTTATTTCAATGGGTTTTTATGCATTCTTTTTGTTAGAAAAAAATTCCAATGAATGTTTTCACTATGAAATGCACTTCATCATTGGGTTTTAGGTCAAATCATTTTTTTAGTTGGATTATTTTGTGTTTAAAGTGGTTTCCTTTCCTTAAAGGGGCATTTTGGTTTTATAAAGATAAAATGGAGTTCCCTTGATCTATTTGGTTATTTTCAAGGGTATGTATTCTTTTCCTTGGAATTGAGTCTGAAAATCAAGTTGTTTTAAAAAGTAATTTCCAAATTTAGTTGAGATGAGTGAATGTCCAGTTGTCACTTGTGATGTGAGGTTGATTTCCCTTGATTTATTAAATTTTGGAATTATTTATTTATTAATTAATTGAAACCCTAGGTTAGGGTTCGATTCGGGTTTTTTGATTTCTTACGGTTTAGGGTTGTGACAATAGTCCCTTGAGACCTATTCTTGTGGATTCCTCCAACCGCCATCAAAGGCGAGGCAGTTCAGAATATTTTGGTTTGCCGCCACCATTTATGGTATGGATTTTATGCTATTTTTTTTGGTTTTTCACCATCTTAATTAGGGTCTTTATTTTTGTAAGATTTGTAGTATTTGTGGTGTAGTACATTGAACTCTGCTTTGTGGTCTTGAGCTGCGGGTGTCAAGAATGCCTACATGTATATGCAAAGGGTAAGACATATATATATATATATATATGATCTCTTTGTACATATTCCCTCATGGAGTGGGTAATATGTGCAATGAAGCTAGGGGCGTTTCTATATATGTGTATAAATGCATGTGTTTATAATCACAGAGGGTCGGTTCGAGTGGTCTTCTTCAAAAAAGCGGCATGTTGTGGTAGGTCTCCCTATGCATTTTCCTTTAAATTTAAGAATAATTTATTTCATGATTTTTGCACCTAGTTATAATATTAATTATTGATATAGAACATTGAACATGTTTTAGATTGTTTTTGATGGTGTTTTCACATTAATTTTCTGATGAAACGACTCTTTGGCCTTTGAGAACTTGTTTTAGATTTAAAATTCTGTTTTGGGTTTTTTAATTGGTTTTGAAGTGTATTTCTAGTTTTCAAAGTGGTGTGCATGTGATTCTTAAAGAATGGTTTTTCATGCAAAATAAAATCATGTGAGGCCTAGTTGGAACTTTTGTAAACTATTTATCTTAAGAAAACTCTCCTCGGATGTGGTTCCTTTACTTTGGTTGAGGTATATGTTATGGGGGTCCGCTGTGTAGGACTTCCCTGTGATCAATGGTATAAAAGTGAGGGACATATTCCTTGGGGATAGTTTGGGTGTTGCATGTTGTGCTTTATTATTATATATATACTGTGATTAGATGATAAGATGGGATCAGTAGGCCCACCCCCTTTCTAAATACAAGAGACATGGGAACCTGGCATATTGAGAGAATATTATAAGAATGATTGCTGCACAGGTAGGTTATGGTAATGACCAGTGGCCCATAATAGGTGGATATATTGGATATATTACTAGGGGATTTCCCCCGGCCTGCCTGAGAAATGATGGTGGAGCGTATTGGGCGTTTTGATTTCATCGTGTGTGACATGTCAACGGGGATGAGATCTCATGTATTGGTGTCTTCTGATTTATTATTGATCGCCTAGGCTCAGCCATGTCTATTAGGCTTTTGTTGCTTATAGTAGTGATTCTGATGCTTATATATATACCTACATTTCCCTTGCAGTGGGATTTCTTTTGTGCATTTTTGTATATTGTTTTCCTTGGAAAGTGAAAAACTGGTTTGATTAAGTTTCTAAAAATGGTTTTTAAATGAAAGGGTTTAATCCTCTTTGTACAAATTTTAACATATAAGCAACACTTTCCCTTTGAAAATGCTAGTGTCTCACTAAAATATTGACTTGGGTTTTTAGAAATGAATAAGGGCAATGACTCGTACTTTTCTTTTGAGTAACGTGTAGAAATACTTAATTTTATATAATGTATTTCAAACCTGAAATTGATGGATCTTTTATTTAAAGGAAATGAATATGGGAATATATTTTTTGGGAATTCCTACTGAGATTTAATACTCATGACTATATTTTTACCTTGTTTTTAGTTTTAGTTTCTGCACCTTTCTTGGAATCAGTCTCCATAGCGCAACATTGGTTTTAGGTTGGTGGTGACCCATAGAGTCACATGGAGGTATGTACGGATTTGTTTACTCTATGCTTCTAGTTTTCGTTTCCATTGTTCATTTTTTTATTTATTTTTCTTTCATTTATGGTCCAAATCATTCCCATTTGTTTAGTTTTGATGCCCGACACTAGTTTCCAGCCCGTGGGGATCGGGAACAGCCCTCGGCCCTTGTCACGGCCTGGCTCGGGTGATAGGTTCAGGGTCGACCTGGGTTGGTTCGTGGAAAAATGGTATCAGAGGAGGCCCTGGTTATTTGGGATGTCCGGTAGATGGATATTAGTATTATCGGGGCTTAGGAGGTAAGTTGTTGGTCGGTGCCAGATCACCACCGCTCATGACGAGACCTGAGCTACCAGGGGTATTCTGGGTTTTGCGTCTTTTGGCTTTGTTTCGGATTGAGGAATGATAATAAAGGGGACTCGGTGTCACGTTGTGACCACACATGGATTAGTGAACAATGTGGAGCATGGGTGCCCGATTCGAGGTCCTTTGGGGTTATGTCTTACTTGGGGTGTGGTTCACTACCATGTCTCTGGATTGGGCATAAGAACTAGTTCCTCATTCTGGTTCTCCATTGTTGGTTGTGCTTTGTCTTGATTTTGGTTGGTTTTAGAGTGTTTTTGGAAATATGGGTGGGTTTGAATTGAAATGTCTCTTTCTCAAATGGTTTTATAACTGGTAAAAAGGAATTTTTTCCTTCAAGTTGTTTTGAAATTGGTAAAGTGGGTCTTTAAAGAGTAATTGTTTTGATTTGGAATATTTTGGCTTATGTTTGGATTTGGTAATGGCATGGAAAGTGAAACCCTTGGTATTCCTTACGATTTTCTGCATACATGTGGGTAGACACGTGAAGTGCACATTGACACATTTGTATGGGTGATTTGAGTGGAAATGGATTAAGGCTTATTCGGTGGTTCATAGTATTTTATGGGTGGGGTTTTGGAATTTACGGTTGGCTTGATTTTTCTGAAATGGACCTAAAAGAAAAGAAAAATGGATTTCGGGGCTTGGTTTTTTTTCGAAAGTGGCTTTTGGTATTTTGAAAATTTGATGTCACCTGTGTTTGTGTATGTTTGATTTATTAGTTTGTTACCCTTGGTTGTGGTGTTGGTTTTGGTTGTGTTTAAGCTTGTTAGGAATTCCGAGCTGGTTGTCTCAGCTTTGGGTGTTTCTTTTGATTGATTTTTGGCTTGATGCCAATTGCAATTTGGGTTTTTTTTTCATGATGTTCCAAATATGCCACCTAGAAATGTCCTCAAAATTTGTAAATGAGTCGTTCCCAATTATGGTTTCTATCGAGCGTTGCTTTTCTTTCGAGGCATTCAGGGTTCTTTAGGGGTAGTGATGCGGTTTGAGGGGAGTGGAGCATATCTTTCGGTGGTTGGGGACTCCGGAGTTTGTTAGAGTTCATATTGTCTTGGGTTCCGTGGATGGTCCAGCCTGGGACCAATGGGGGTGGATATCTCGTCATACAAGGATTTGGGAGGATGTGGGAGGTGTTAAAGTCCGTCTTTATCCAATGGATCATACCAGAGGAGTTGAAGGAGAAAAGAGGTGATAGCATGTCTGTAGATAACAAGGACTGTGGTTGGTGAAGGCCCGTGTCAGCCGCTTTAAAGAGTCGGCATCTAGAGTGCAAGTGCTTGGAAAATCTGATGCCCCTCGTAATTCATATGGGTTCCCCATTTTGTGAGCGGGGTGTAGGAGATGAACTTGTTTATGAAGAATCCCTTTCATCGGTGTCGACTTCTAGTTCATCATACTACCTTCTGATGTGCCATCATAATGGCATGTTGAGGCATTCCAAGACACATTGTCGCATCCCTACTAAGATTTGATGTCATTGTGGCGATCTAGGTCCCTAGGGGGAAGTTTTGTAAGAAAAATCGTTAGAGTAAGGAGTTATGATCAAGGAATGATCGTGTCTTACTGTGAGGCATAAGATGCTTCAGCCATCAGAGCCCCTGCCTCAGGTCTCACGGTGAAGCTCGCACACAGTCAGGGCGTCTGAGTCATGTGAGACCCTCACTTGGTTCTTTATATTTCTTTATGGAAAAGAGACATTCAGGGTTTCCTTGTTCTTGTTTTCCTGCTATTTTATGTTCATCCTTTAGTCATGATATTGCGATAAACTTATTCATTCGTGATCATAGTAGTTGCGTTCATTTGAATGTGGCCTCTAGAGTCATTTTTTTTCTTAAAAGTGTATTTAGACCTTGTGTGGGTTGGTCCTGGTTTTATTAGTGATCATTTGGAGATGTTAGTGTTAGGGGTTTTTGTCTTATGCTGAGTGTTCCAGGTTTTAGTGGAACCATTGTATCACTCATACTAAGAGAGTTGGACGTGTTAGGAGTTTTAAATCGGTTTGGGGGGAAAATTTAGTTCCAATAGTGTTGTTATATGGAGTTCATTGTTTTGGTGCCCTGGTATGTCGGGTGGCCTTGAAGTGGTGTTCCATTAAATATCAATGGTCTCATTACTCATGTGGAGAAGTCGGTATGTTCGCGTTGGGAGTCCTCGCATCTTCCCCTCCTTGGGTTGGAGTGCATCGGTTTTAAAGATTCCAGGTTAGTCGAGTTCTTGTGGCGGGGAGAACCCTCTCGTGTTCTCCCCTCATTTTATGTCTTGGTTTCTTCGTGACCAGTCAGGTGTGATTTGTGGAGTGAATCGTCAATCTAAGGTTCATGTTTTTCCTTTTGGATATTTTTGTACATGGCCTCATGCATTGACTGTCTTTTGACATGGTGACATTCTGGGGGTAGAAAGTGTCTGTGGTGGGGAGAATTGTCACACTCCAACCGGGTTTGACGAGCGTCTTATAAAATTGGGTGTCAACATGCTGTTTGACTTTGTGGACGGTTAGTGCCAGGTGGCATGGTTCAAGTGCAACCTGCTCGACCGCACACTTGATTGTACGTGAGCTGTGCTATTTCCCAACATCTGAAAAATAAAAAAAAATAAAGGTAATGTTAAATGAAATGAAGTCAAATAAAAATTTCATAAAATAAAGTTGGATAGAATAATGTTTAAGCATAAAATAATTATAATATTATAGTTTTAATAATAATATTATTATTATATTTGTTGTTTTTGTTATTATTATAATTATTACTATTATGATTTATTATTATAATTATTAAGATTTTATTGTCATTTTTATTTTTATTATTGTTATTATATTATTATTAGAAGAAAAAATATATAATTTTTATGGGGAGAGCACTAAATCTCGGGCCCCACTTTTTTCCCTTCCTCTCCGTGAGCAGCAGCCCTGGTTTTTCCCTCTGCGTTGCGGTGCTCACCCGACCTTCTACTCGCCACCCCACGCTTCGCCCCTACCGCCATCGCCTTCTCCTGCCTTGTCCCTTCCCCAAGAGCCTCACCCCTCGACCACCTCCCACTCACGCCCATGCACTCCACCGTTGGCTCCCGCTTGGACCTACCCTCCCTCACCAGCGCTCCGTTCGGCCTCCCTTCTGGCCACATCTCCCCCTTATCCCTCAGCTTGCACGACACCCCTCCCCTCTTCCCTTGCTCTGGCATGCCGACCTCACCGCTCTGAACCCCAGCCGCCTCCTCTATTCCTGTGTCGCATATGCCTTCCTCTAGCGGTGCACAATCCAATGGAACCCCCTATTCCAGCGGCTTGAACCCCATGCGTACTCCTGACCGGCCGACCCACCCTACCTTCTCACTCTCTCACCGACCCAGCGGAAACCCGCAACACCTTTGGTCAGCGCATCCCCTTCTTCCTCCGGTGGCCATTGTGATCCTCTATGATAAGATTAATCTCCCTCCTCTATCAATTTCTATAATTCTATTATGCTTATTTATTTTTCCCTTTGATTCTATTTATAAATATATTTTAAATCATTGTGTTGATTTGAAACCATTTTAGTTCTTGACCTTGACGTAAATGGTTGGTTTCTTGTGTCCTTATTTTATGATTTAAATTGGAACATTTATTTTTTCTAGGCTGTAGAGACCCAAATCTTGAAATACATGGTCATTACATTAATTTTTCTAAATACTTAATACATAACAAAAACAAACACACAAGGACCGTAATAGTTTACTATCTTTGGAATCTCAGAAAAATAAACTTCTAATCACGATGAAAGATCTTCAACATTTCCCATAAAGATCTTCTCCTTTTATTTTATTACCTAAAACCTTTCTTTATATCCTTGGGGAAAGAGAACATTAAAAGGGTGAGCTCAAATTCTTAGTAAGGGTAAAAATAGAGAACATAAAACAATCCATAATCATTTGAATGCAAAAACGTGAACATAAAATCTAAACATCAAAATCATGAGAAAAGACATAAATCATGGAATTACGTAAGGAATATATCATAAAGGAACACCAATCATGATAAAATAGTATGGGAATAAAACAATTAATTGTGGAAAACCATTAAGCACATGATATTATTTCCATACTAGCCAAGACATTGCTACCAAGATCATCTTAGTGAACAAAGTCACTTTCTGAATCGAGTTCACTCATCATTTCAGTCCTGTATCATTGAATTGGATTAACATACCATTCCCGCCATGTCTATATCTTGAGATATAAATCTTTACCCAATGCATTAGAGGGAGATATAGGTCCCACCAATCTCATAATGAAATCATTCTTACGTGTGCCACAACATAAACATAAATCATTCATCATAACCCAAATAATAAAATGGGTTTCATAAACATCATCCCATCGTAACATAATCAATATAAAACAAACGGATATCATTTCATCATAAGAAAAGTGAAACCATGTAAATCATAGAGACATTATATAGATATGAAATAATTTCATCTTAGATGTAAAATAGTTTTCACAAAAAACATGAAATGAATTCTTGAGGAAAATATCCTTTCTTCTTTAAAATCATTATCATTTTTAAAATGACATGCAATTTTAAAAGAAAGGATTTTTCTGAAAATAATAATGAAATCTTGTACAGGAAGATTCATGGAAATAAGGCATTATGAAACCGTAATAATTTGTTCATGCCGTATAAGTTAAAAAAAACAGTTTCCTCATACTTTTGTCAGAAAAGTCAAAAAGTACCTCGTATGGTAAACCAAAGAAAGATTCCTTCCATATGATGTGCTAAAAGTAAAAAAGGGTAAAAATGACTTTGAACAAACATGGAATAAAATTAAACATTTTATGAAAACATTTTGAGAACATATGGAGATGTATAATAAACATAACCCCAGTAAATACTTGCGAATAAACAATCTTGGATAAGAATGAGATTGGAATAATTATCCCTTACCTTATGTACAATTTATTCCGTATGTGTCTAAGACTCATGTTTAGTGGGTTTAAAAATATTATTAACTTGTAACAGAACCATAATAATTTTTATGATATCATATATGATTCACTTATGACTTTATATTATCCGTTCATTTGTCAATTCCATGTTAAAGCAGTATTTTGGGTAAAATCATTTTATTTGTCGTCCATGTTTTAACTTGTAATAATTAATATGATTACATAGATCATGATTACTTAATTCCAGAATATAAAACATGATTTATATAAATATATATTCAGAATATACATATATATAATAGATCTATAAATGGAATGAAATACACTGTTCATGGAGATGGTAGGTCGTACGTACGCATGAACGTTGTTTTTCATTTCCTTATTGAATAGAATGGAATTAAGTAGATGACATACCTACATATATATATATACATAAATCCAGTATCATTATTATGTCATATATTTCATGATTACTTATTATATATACTTTATAATCATTCTTCAATTGTTATCATGCAAAATGAATCTCATCGCGTCGTGGAGACGGTAATCCGTACGTACGCATGAGTGATGGTATCATTCCCATAGTTATTGAATGGAATTTGAGTGGATGATATAGTATATTGGAATCATTATGATGTTATAATAATAATATATAGTAATTCTTACAGCATTATACCCATCCAAGTAAGGTGGTGGTGGAAAAACTAATTACACCACGGCGTGGAGACGGTATTTCGTACGTACGCATGCGCGGTGATTTTGTTTTCCGTAGGATGGATAGAAGGTGAAATAGGGTTGTTTCACATTTATAATAACATATCAGTATATAAGTAATACTAATGATATTAATTTATAATGAAACAACTAAATAAGAGGAAGTAGAAGAAGAAAGAAACATGAAAGAGTCGGTAGAAGAGATTACCTCTTCCTCGACGCACCTCCTTTAAACTCCTTCTTGGGGCACTAGAGTTGGTATTTTTGAGAAGACCAGAACCTATATGATATAACTAGAGAGGTTTATAAGATGAATTTTTAGGGTTTGTCCGAGATTCAAGGCTTAAAAGGGTGTGAAGAGAAGAGGGAGGAGGTGCCCTTTTATAAGGGTAGAGAAGGGCACGTTTGAAAAGTGTGAAAATATTATTTTATTATAAACTTATCTATGGTTTCAAAAGGTCAAAAAATCATTAAAGATAAAGATAATATGACTCTTGGTCGAAATAAAATCATCCAATCAGAATTGGAATTTTTTGAATAATATTTTAATCATTATAATCTTATTTATTTAAATCATTTATTAATGAGGTAAATACTGCATCATTATTGTGTCATAAATAATTAAATTTATTTGATGTCTAAAAATTATAAAATAAACACCACCATGTAGGAAATATTTTTATCCTTCCAATAAATATTTATAGTTGAAAATATAATTTATATAACCCCTTATAAAAATTAATTACTGAAAGATTTTTGTTAATGTCAATTTTGTCTATACATTAAATTAATTAATCCAAATTGTCATTATCACTACCATGTGGATCAATGGGGTCCCAAAATCGACCCAAGGATTCCCATGGTTGGCCACTACTCATCAAATAAGGTTATGACAAGTGTGAATGTAATTTTGAATTATTATAATATTCTTTTATCCTTGAATTACCCTATTTACCTCTAACCGCGGTAAATAAAACTCAAAAGTTACTGTTCACCCAAAAATATTTTCATCTTATTGAACCACATTTTACTTCTGGATAACAACCATGTATGTCAGATTTTTAAAATTCAATTCATATAAGTGGTAAAATTTCATTTAAATTAAAGAGTTAGTTTTTTAACTACCACTAAGTGGTTTCACTATTCATCAAAAATTCAAGTTTTTCATAAAAATACCAAAACTTCAGCCTAAGATATATTTGATATTTTTAATTAAAAAATGATTTATATTTTTCCAAATTCAAAACATAGAAGTGGCATTAATTAATTTTAAAATTAATACTCATTATCAAAACAAATAGTGTGTTTTTAAGAAACTATAATTATCAAAATATAGACACTCATTTATGTTCAATTTCAAAGTGAAATTAATTACAATGTCCAACATTGGATTAAATGGTAAAAATATATTATAATTACACTTTAAAACTAATTAAAAATATAATCTGACCATATAAATTATTGCAATGAAAAAAATTTTAATTAAAATATAGCGTGTTTTTACTATTCATTAAAATATGAAAGTTATCAGAATAATATGAAAATTTTATCCAAAGTAAATTTTTATATATTGATTCCATGGAAGAATCTTATTTTGTCAAATTGAACTTATAAACATGTCAAAAACTATATTTAAAGTGGGTGCGCCATCAAAAGGAGGCAAAAATGCATTTTTTTTTTAAAAATACTTATTTTACCTAAAAAATTTAGTTTGTTCTCATTCCATGTTCTAGAAAGTGTGTAAGATGAATAATATTGATATAAAATTAAAAATTTATTTGATACTATTCATAATGGCTAGTTCATAATAATATTATAAACATATATCGTTGTTTAGTGAATCTTGGTATTGCGTACAACACACGCTATCGAGGAAGGTCGCAATTGCGTGTAATGCACGCCAAGTCAGGGTTACGTGTTTTTAAAGACTCATTCATTGTTTTGTATAACAGAATCCAACCATATTGTATCTATATATATATATAATCAATGTTGCGTATAATAACTACTATCAAACAAACTTGAAATTGTGTGTAACATGATCTAAGAATAGTGTTGCGTATACTACAATCTAATATAGTGTTGCGTATAGTGCAAGGTAATCTTGGTGTAGCGTAAAACAGAAGATATGAGAAAATAATATATCTCATAAAATCTCGGGGGTGTTACATTCTACCCCCCTTAAAATGAATTTCACCCTTGAAATTCGTCGGGGTTATAAATGGTTTATTACTTGAGAGTTTCATAGAAACCCACATCGTAAAAAGGAATAATAAAACATACTTTTAAAAATGAACGTTAGAAACAAAACGGATACCCAAAGTAACTCATCACTTGGGTTCCCATATAGGAGATCATAGGTGAAAATATGGATATGGAAGAGAAATCTGACCATCAATTTCTGATGGAGAGTGGTAAAGAAAATGGCTATGAAAAAGCAAATAATCACAAAGACATAAATTTGTGATGATCTAAGGTACCATCAGATTCATTATATATGAGAGAAATAGGACAACATTTTTGGTTTTCATGATCATTTCCCAAATATTGATGAATTTTTGAATTAAAAGAAATATCTAATTGATTTTGGTACAATCTCAACGTTGCTCGTGCCTCGAACAATTTCCACTTCATATCATAAAGAAATGAAGTTGAATTTTTCTTTTGCGAAGTTTTAGCAGATCATGCGATAGAATGATAGGTCATTCAATCTATCTCAAACATAAGATAGAAAAAGTTATATACATAAGTCCATCTATGGTGAGATTAATCAGATATGGTTCCTAAATGGTCTTATACTTCATCTATCATCCTGATTAATAAAATAAAACTAGTTTCTACTAACCAGGGACAACTTGTAGGCTAGTGGTAGGCGATAAAGGCATGTTGCACAACGGCTATGGGTTTGATTCCCACAGTCTTGTCCGACGCGATGGGTTGTCATCTGTCCTACAGGTTTTCCTTTTTCTAAAACTATATTATTATAACATTCCATTAATAATATCGAAAAAGTTCTATCCTTAAACAATACTAGCTTATGTCTAACATAATCCATTCCAATCTTTTGACTTATCCAAAATACTTCTGTCCAATCTCATATTATAGTGAAAAATATTACCAGGGAGGTCATATAAGAAGCATGTGAATATCATCATTTATCCCCCTTATATCATAAGATATATCTCACATGTGAATACCTTAATCATGTATTCTTTTGAAACATTAGTTACCATAGACCCTTAGTGAAAACATGAGTGCTTTCAAAAGTTAACTCATTCCACATACCAAAATCCCAAAATTTCTATATACTCAAACAATTATATCATTTTGTCCTTATATCATTCATGATCTCATTAATACTATCAAACATATCATTATCTTCTTATCCTTTCATTATGAACATATCATCTACCTTCCAAAAATATTTGAATAACCTTTCATGGTTACCGGTACCATTCAGCATATACTTTCAAAAACTCAAGGAAGGACAAAAGTGTAACAATACTTAGATTTTTCTTTATTACATAGTACCAGACATTATTCTTGATAAAAATTAAATCATTTCACTACCTTCTTAAACCACTGACTAAGATTCATCATTTCTTTTATCTCATATATCATTTGTAGTCTCTTCATCATCATCCACATAAATACTACCCATATGACCATGCTGATTCTCTTCATGAGATTTTCCCTTAGGGAATTAGTTTGCATAGTGCTCGTACATCCCACATTTAAAACATTTAACCGTTGTTGATGTCTTAGCAATACCATTATCCTTATCCATGGTGTTAACTGAACATTTTCCTTTATAATTACTGGATTTTTGTCCTTATTTTCCACACCCAAATCATCTTAAAGTTCCTTTGAAACATTCTCCTTGATGCCTCTTCCTACATGATTTACATGAGGGAAAATTAACTTTCATTCCTCTATGATCATCATGAAACTCCATCTTTCTCTTATTCACTGAGTCAAGAAACTTACAAATTTGATATTATTGATCATATTATGAGATTTATGATTAGGCATAATAAGGATGTTTGGACATCCAAATCCCATTTCGTTTGGTTGCTCAAGAATAATATCATTTGATTGTCCATTATATTCTCCATTAACATGAATCCTCCTGTTTCCTGCTATTTCCTAAAACCCAAGAAGAATAGTGTGAGAGGGAAAAATTAGGTTAGGAAAACAACATAATAAAGGGGGAGTACCTTCAATATCCAACATCTTAGGTTTAATTCTAATATCATTACCGTAATTCTAGAACTATAACCTATACTTATACTTAACCTTTGGTACATCCCTAGACATACTGTAACGACCCAAAGTTTCATTAATGGAAAATCCCTCTTGATCCGGTTAAATGTTTCTTTATGAAAAATGTTTTTATAAGATGTCAAATTCTTTAAGTTTTACGTTAAGATTTGTGACCGTTACTTTTATAGCCGTTGAACAGTGATCATCTGGGTAGTTTAAATATAAGGCTTTAACGAACCAATTTTCTACTCAGACAAAGGAAGCGATGGCCTCATCCAGTAGAATTGCCCCTTACGAAGCCCATTTGTCGAAGCTCGGAAAGGAGGTGGCGTCTTTGGGCTTTGCCCTTGACCAAGCCCAAGCTGAGCTTCATCAAGTCAAGCTCGAACGTGATCGTCTACGGGAAAAATGGAAGTTGATAGAGATCACCACTCGAGCGATGTTATCCGAGAAACCCCAAGAGTCTGTCACCATCGCACACCTTACCCTTAGGTCTTATGCGGCTATTTTAAGGGGTTATGTAACAAATAAGTAGCACCATGTTCATGTACATTATTTTTGTATATAATAATGAATATAATTTCTAGTCATTTTTGATACATTGTAATTAGTTTTTAAAGTACAAACGATGTTTTTAGTTATTACTTAATTAAGAATTATATTTTATTAAATTAAAGGATTTTTGAATTAAATAATATTTTAATAAAATATTATTATTAATATTAAATTAATTTTTATTAAATATAAATGATCTTATAATTTTATGAATGCAATTAAAATTTTTATTAAGGTTTGAAAGCCATTTCTGTCAAAACCCGTGAAATTTTTATAAATGTCGGTTTTTATTTTAAAAGTGAAAATTCAAATATTTAGAAAATTATTTAGATAAAATAAGTATTATTTTTGGAATCAGGACGTCGAAATTATCCAACGGTGAATTTTTCATAATTTTCTGAGACAGTCAAATTTTTGGGTAAAAATTAAATACCATTTAAATATATAATGTGTTTTATGACATCATAATGACCCAATGGTGATGTAATAAAATACCATAATCCCTATGTTCGGCCAATATGTGTTTTATCATTAAAATAATGAGGTTTTGGGTTTGTTTGAATCACTTTTCAAAGCATTAATGGAGCCCTCAAGACTTATTCAACACTTTGCCTTTTTAAATTAATTTCCATGGGAGTGTGACTCACCTCCACATAAGCAACCCTAATTTTTTAATAAGTTCGGACCTTGGCCTTGTAAAATATTGTTTTCCTCTTTCCTTTTCCAGAAACCATGGGCTAATACCATGGGATGGTTTGTGGTTTGGATTATTTTAATATAAGGGGTCCCAAACCTAAATAATAAAGAATTCTCTCACCTTTCCTATATAAACCCACCCAAGCTCCCACTTCCTCCTCACTCAAAGCCCTTGAAGTTCGTCCAACCTCTGCCTTACTCTCTCTATAATCCTCTCAAGGTGCCCCAAGCTCCCAAGAATCCTCTCACAAGCCTCTCTCTAGCCTTTGGAAGCACACTTCCAAGTAAGGGTTTTTCTTCCTTTCTCATTTTTGTCAATTTTATTTAAGTTGTATTGCCCTTTTAATTTCATTTATGAATGTTGGGGTATGGTTTCTCACCTCTCCCATACTGCCCTCTTTTTGTTTGAATGATGGGAGACCCCTTTCTCTCTCATTAAATGCCTCCCATGTACTCCCGTTACTATGCCGAAATTCCGAAAGGAACCTTTTTTCTCCTCTTTTATATTCAAGCAATACTTTTGTATCATGAATCTAAATTCCTTTTCAATTGTTGGGACATGTATCTATATGACCTTCTTACTGTCCATTACATGTAAATATGATGAGGAACCCTTTCTCTCTCATCAGCCTTTTTTATGAATTCTTATGTCACGCCGTTACGCTGCCGAAATCACACCGATTTTCTAAGCCAATATCATTGTGTAGTGAATACCATGCCCATTTCTCCATCAAGGGTATTCACATTTATGCACATTTACTTATTGATTGTAAAGTTTCATGTATGAATTCCACATTCCTTTATCGTGGAATAAATGATTATGTTTTATGAATCCATGTTTTATGATCCATGTGGCACACTTATGCATGAAATGAAATGTTTAAGAAGGGTGCGCCCTGATAGCGCTCCAATGCATTGGGTAAAGTATAGTATCATGATACGTCATGTGCAATGAGTGTTGACTCATGCTAATTCAAGTGCAATGAGGGTTTACTCGTGCTTCAAGTGCAATGAGGGTTTACTCATGCTCCATGTGCAATGAGCCTTGGCTCATGCTAATTCAATGTTAAGTGTTGTTGCCACATTTCCATGTTATGATTATCATGCTTTATCATGCCTTTATGTTCATGTCTCTCTTATGCTCTATTGATATGCCTATTGCCTAACATGTATTGTACTCCTCAGGTTATTCATTATGTACTCCCTTACTGGGCTTTATAGCTCACCCTTTTCTTATGCATGTCCTCAGGTTATCCCATGCAATGCTAAGTACGAAGGAATGTAGTGGTCATGTAAAGGAAGTTTTCAATAAGGATGTTGTATTTCAAGTTTAAAGTTTTTATGTAATTATCCTAAGCCCCAAAGACACTAGACCTCTCGATCTTCTTTGTTGTATCAAGTGATGTTTTATGTAATAAAGCATGTTTGAGTTGTAATAAAAAGCAGGGTTGTTATAGTTGGTATCAGAGGATAGGTTTAGTTATTTTTGGGATTAGGAAACCCTAGTAAAGCCTTAGATACAAGACTAAGCATAATAAAAACATCCCTAAGTTTTGGTAAATACTAAGTAAGTGTTTTATCAAACAAATACATCCCTGTCTGGATACGAGCAGGTAGAGGCGGCTCTGGCACAGATGTATCCTAGGGGTAAAACCTGAAAACACCGCTTTGAGCTAGACTCGAACGGGAACTGGTGCACGACAACAGGCCTTGCTGCACTCTTGGTTACGACACTCCCGGGGGATATGTTTTGATAAATTCACAATCTTAGTATGAACCCTTATTAAGGGAAAAATGCCCCTAAGAATATATGTTAGAAGGAAGATCATGAAAAGCCTGGATTGAATCCTATAGACTCATGAGTTGAAGAGATTAAAGTTTATTTATAAGTCATCAACTTTTGTCTTTGGATTACCCTTTATGTGTTACCCCTAAATTTCCTTTTATTCCAGCCAATGGCCGGTAATAGGAGAACTCGGGCTAACAACCGTTGTGAAGATCAGTGTGATGATTGTACCAATGAGATGCCCAATCCAATGGGAGCGGGAATCGCGAACTTTGTCACGCTTCTCTCTCAGCTAACTCAAGTTTTGAATAGAAACACTGGTCAAGAGGAACGTTCAACCCCCCCTAAGAAAGGACAAGTCGCTATTGAAAGCTTCATGAGACAAAGGCCTCCTACTTTTAGTGGATCATCCGATCCCACGATTGCTGAACAATGGATCAACTCCATTGAAAAGATATTCTCCATCCTCCAATGCTCTGAAAAAGAGAAGTTTCTCCTGGCGGCTTATTGTATGGAGGGTGAAGCTGATCAATGGTGGACGTTGATCAAAAATACGAAGCCTGAGGAGGAGATCGAGGCTTTGGAATGGAAGGTATTCCGGAAGATGTTTTTCGATAAATATTTTCCACGCACCCTCCGTCTTAAGATGGAAAGGGACTTCCTTTCCCTCAAGCAGAAAGATGAGGAATCTGTGGGAGCATACGAGGCAAACTTCACAAGGCTTGCACGATACGCTTCTGGCTTTGTCGTTACCCCCGAATGCAAGGTTGACCGCTTCTTTGGTGGGCTGAATCCTAGCTTGCGGAAAGCATTAGCGATCTGTGACTTCGACAGCTATGAGGAAATTGTCCGATGTGCCCTCAAGGTTGAAATGGAGATCGGAGAATCACAGGGGTATCATGGGGACAAGAAGCGGAAGGTGGACTTCAATGCTGGTGGTCCGATGGATAAATCCAACGACGCTAAGAAATTCCAGCACCCCACTTGCCAAAAGTGTGGAAAGAAGCACCCTGGAAATTGCCTTAGGGGGACAAGAAAATGCTTCAAGTGTGGAAGAGAAGGGCACCTAGCTGTTAACTGTCAGCAAGAAGGACCCGCGGCTGCGACGGAGGGGAGGAACGCTCCGTTCGAACCTCAACGCGTTGTTCAATGCTTCAAATGCAAAGAACCGGGTCATTTTGCGAATCAGTGCCCTAATCCAAGGGTTATCGGAGGCAATCAACAACCTCCAAGACAGCAAGGAAGAGCTTTTGCCATCACTTCTGCCGAAGTGAACCCCGACAACAAAGTGGTGACAGGTATGCTAGTTATTCATTCAAGAATAGCGAACGTACTTTTTGATTCAGGTTCTACACATTCTTTTATATCTCAAAAGTTTAGTAGAATAATCCCTGCACCACCACAAATCATGGAAGTAAAGATGTCGGTGAGTACAGCAAATGGGGAAATCATTGCATCCCATGAGTATAAGTCCTCCCCTGTTATAATCTGTGGATTGAATTTCCCGGCGAACCTCGTCATACTCCCTTTGGTGGAATTTGATGCAATTCTTGGCATGGATTGACTTTCCTTATATAGAGCCAACATAAATTGTCGGGAGAGGGAAATCACACTCCATATGGAGAATCGACCCCCGATTCTTTACAAGTGTCAGGAGGAAGATGAATCTCCTTTAGCTCCATCATCTCAAGCATGGATATTACTGCCTTATGAGCACGCCTATCTGGCTCAGATGATTGAGTCCAAGGAAGAAACCACCCTTGAAGAAATGCCTATTGTGAGGGAATTCGCTGAAGTATTTCCCGAGGAAATTCCTGGTCTTCCTCCAAGAAGAGATGTTGAGTTCTCAATTGAACTTATACCTGGGGCGCTACCAATATCCAAGACTCCATATAGAATGGATGTGGTTGATCTTGAAGAACTGAAGAGACAACTACAGGAGAATCTGGATAAAGGGTTTATACGCCCAAGTGCATCACCATGGGGTGCACCAGTCCTCTTCGTCAAGAAGAAGGATGGGTCAATGTGGCTTTGCATCGATTATCGTGAACTTAACAAAATCACGATAAAGAACAAGTATCCTCTCCCAAGAATCGATGACTTGTTTGATCAGCTGCGTGGAGCTCAATACTTCTCCAAGGTCGACTTGCGGTCGGGATATTATCAAGTAAGGGTGAAGAAGGAAGATATCCCCAAGACTGCTTTTCGTACAAGGTACGGGCACTATGAATTCATATTAATGCCTTTTGGACTCACCAATGCTCCAGCAATATTCATGGACTTGATGAATAGAGTCTTTAGAGATTACCTAGATAAATTTTTGGTAGTCTTTATAGATGATATTCTGATATACTCCAAAACCAAGGAGGACCATGAGGAGCATTTAAGAACTGTACTGGAGACTTTGCGCAAGGAGAAGCTCTATGCCAAGTACAACAAGTGTGAGTTCTGGTTGAAGGAGGTCTCATTCTTGGGCCATATCATCACAAGCAATGGGATATCTGTGGACCCCTCCAAAACAGATGCAATTGAGGGATGGCCGAGGCCAACATCGGTAACTGATATCCGTAGCTTCTTGGGGTTAGCTGTATATTATCGACGATTTGTGAGAAACTTCTCACGATTGTCCAACCCTCTTACCAAGCTAACTCGAAAGGGAGTAAAGTTTACTTGGAGTGATGAATGCGAAGAAAGCTTCAAGGAGTTGAAAAGGAGTCTTATCACTGCACCTGTGCTCACTTTACCCACAAGTGGGGAACTTTTTGTGGTATTCAGTGATGCTTCGAAGAAGGGCTTAGGATGTGTGCTGATGCAGAATGATAAAGTGATATCCTATGCCTCAAGACAGTTGAAAATCCATGAGAGAAACTATCCAACGCATGATCTGGAGTTGGCGGCGGTGATCTTTGCCTCGAAAATCTGGTGGCATTATCTCTATGGAGAGAAATGTGAGATATATACTGACCACAAGAGTCTTAAATATATATTCACACAGAAAGAGCTTAATATGCGCCAGAGAAGATGGATAGAGCTCATAAAGGATTATGACTGTTCAATACATTACCACCCTAGGAAGGCGAACAAGGTGGCGGATGCCCTAAGTAGAAAGGATCCAGCAATTCTATCAATGATGAAAATTGAGAAGGATCCAATCTTCTTAGACTTGATGAAGATGGACGTGGGAATCATAAAGAAGGGAACATCATCAATCCTTTCACAAATGATTTCTCAACCATATCTTTTGGAAAGGTTAAAGGATGCTCAAAAGGATGATGCGAGAATCCAAGAAAAAGTGGAAGCTATCAAAAAGGGAAAATCCTCAGAGTTTAATGTTAATGAAGAAGGAATTGTGCGGTTTGGGAAAAGACTATGTGTCCCATCAAGTTCGGAGTTGAAGAAGGAACTTTTGGATGATGCACATAGTTCAAATTTCTCTATTCACCCAGGGAGCACAAAGATGTATCGAGATCTCCGAGAAAACCTTTGGTGGGATAATATGAAGAAGGAGATCGCCGAATATACATCAAAGTGCCTGGTGTGTCAGCAAGTGAAGGCAGAGAGGCAGAAGTCTAAGGGGATGATGCAACCATTTCCCATACCAGAATGGAAATGGGAGAACATCACCATGGACTTCGTCACTGGACTTCCAAGGACATCCAAAAGCAACAATGCAATCTGGGTTATTGTGGATCGTCTTACAAACACTGCACACTTCATTGCTATTCGAGAGGATTTCTCTTTGGATCAAATGGCACAGATATATATCAGGGAAGTGGTACGGTTGCATGGAGTACCACTATCTATTGTGTCTGACCGAGATCCAAGATTTACCTCTAAGTTTTGGAAGAGTCTTCAACATGCTCTGAATACTGAACTGAACTTCAGTACGGCCTATCATCCTCAAACTGATGGCCAATCCGAGCGGACTATCCAAACACTTGAGGATATGTTGAGAGCATTCTCAATGGACTTTAAAGGAGGATGGGATCAACATCTTCCTCTAGTTGAGTTCTCTTATAATAATAGTTTCCACTCGAGCATCCAAATGGCACCATATGAAGCCCTGTATGGGAAAATGTGTAGAACACCAGCATGTTGGGATGAGGTCGGTGAACGTAAGCTTCTTGGACCAGAAATGGTCGAAGAAATGGTGGAGAAGGTGAAAACCATTCAGCAGCATATCAAGGCAGCCCAAAGTCGACAGAAGAGTTATGCAGATAATCGTCGACGAGACCTTGAGTTTAAAGTCGGAGACATGGTGTTTTTACGCATATCTCCGTGGAAGAAGGTCATGAGGTTTGGAAAGAAAGGGAAGTTAAGTCCAAGGTACATCGGCCCATTCGAGATTCTTGATCGTGTTGGGGCTGTGGCCTATCGACTAGCACTTCCACCTACTATGGCCAAGGTGCATGATGTCTTCCATGTATCCCTCTTAAGGAAGTACATACCAGACCCTTCACATGTACTCTCTTCCGAGGTGGTACAATTAGAAGACGATCTTTCTTATGAGGAGCAACCAGTGAAGATCTTAGATCGTAGAGAAAAAGTTCTACGAAATAAGACAATGCCCCTCGTCAAGGTGTTGTGGAGAAACCACAAGTTTGAAGAAGCAACTTGGGAGTCGGAGGATATGATGAAGCTGAGTTACCCACATTTGTTTTAGTGTGGGAAAAGGAAAATTTCGAGGGCGAAATTTCTTAAGGGGGGAATGTTGTAATGACCCAAAGTTTCATTAATGGAAAATCCCTCTTGATCCAGTTAAATGTTTCTTTATGAAAAATGTTTTTATAAGATGTCAACTTCTTTAAGTTTTACGTTAAGATTTGTGACCGTTACTTTTATAGCCGTTGAACAGTGATCATCTGGGTAGTTTAAATATAAGGCTTTAATGAACCAATTTTCTACTCAGACAAAGGAAGCGATGGCCTCATCCAGTAGAATTGCCCCTTACGAAGCCCATTTTTCGGAGCTCGGAAAGGAGGTGGCGTCTTTGGGCTTTGCCCTTGACCAAGCCCAAGCTGAGCTTCATCAAGTCAAGCTCGAACGTGATCGTCTACGGGAAAAATGGAAGTTGATAGAGATCACCACTCGAGCAATGTTATCCGAGCAACCCCAAGAGTCTGTCACCATCGCACACCTTACCCTTAGGTCTTATGCGGCTATTTTAAGGGGTTATGTAACAAATAAGTAGCACCATGTTCATGTACATTATTTTTGTATATAATAATGAATATAATTTCTAGTCATTTTTGATACATTGTAATTAGTTTTTAAAGTACAAACAGTGTTTTTAGTTATTACTTAATTAAGAATTATATTTTATTAAATTAAAGGATTTTTGAATTAAATAATATTTTAATAAAATATTATTATTAATATTAAATTAATTTTCATTAAATATAAATGATCTTATAATTTTATGAATGCAATTAAAATTTTTATTAAGGTTTGAAAGCCATTTCTGTCAAAACCCGTGAAATTTTTATAAATGTCGGTTTTTATTTTAAAACTGAAAATTCACATATTTAGAAAATTATTTAGATAAAATAAGTATTTTTTTTGGAATCAGGACGTCGAAATTATCCAACGGTGAATTTTTCATAATTTTCTGAGACAGTCAAATTTTTGGGTAAAAATTAAATACCATTTAAATATATAATGTGTTTTATGACATCATAATGACCCAATGGTGATGTAATAAAATACCATAATCCCTATGTTCTGCCAATATGTGTTTTATCATTAAAATAATGAGGTTTTGGGTTTTTTTGAATCACTTTTCAAAGCATTAATGGAGCCCTCAAGACTTATTCAACACTTTGCCTTTTTAAATTAATTTCCATGGGAGTGTGACTCACCTCCACATAAGCAACCCTAATTTTTTAATAAGTTCGGACCTTGGCCTTGTAAAATATTTTTTTCCTCTTTCCTTTTCCAGAAACCATGGGCTAATACCATGGGATGGTTTGTGGTTTGGATTATTTTAATATAAGGGGTCCCAAACCTAAATAATAAAGAATTCTCTCACCTTTCCTATATAAACCCACCCAAGCTCCCACTTCCTCCTCACTCAAAGCCCTTGAAGTTCGTCCAACCTCTGCCCTACTCTCTCTATAATCCTCTCAAGGTTCCCCAAGCTCCCAAGAATCCTCTCACAAGCCTCTCTCTAGCCTTTGGAAGCACACTTCCAAGTAAGGGTTTTTCTTCCTTTCTCATTTTTGTCAATTTTATTTAAGTTGTATTGCCCTTTTAATTTCATTTATGAATGTTGGGGTATGGTTTCGCACCTCTCCCATACTGCCCTCTTTTTGTTTGAATGATGGGAGACCCCTTTCTCTCTCATTAAATGCCTCCCATGTACACCCGTTACTATGCCGAAATTCCGAAAGGAACCTTTTTTCTCCTCTTTTATATTCAAGCAATACTTTTGTATCATGAATCTAAATTCCTTTTCAATTGTTGGGACATGTATCTATATGACCTTCTTACTGTCCATTACATGTAAATATGATGAGGAACCCTTTCTCTCTCATCTGCCTTTTTTATGAATTCTTATGTCACGCCGTTACGCTGCCGAAATCACACCGATTTTCTAAGCCAATATCATTGTGTAGTGAATACCATGCCCATTTCTCCATCAAGGGTATTCAACTTTATGCACATTTACTTATTGATTGTAAAGTTTCATGTATTAATTCCACATTCCTTTATCGTGGAATAAATGATTATGTTTTATGAATCCATGTTTTATGATCCATGTGGCACACTTATGCATGAAATGAAATGTTTAAGAAGGGTGCGCCCTGATAGCGCTCCAATGCATTGGGTAAAGTATAGTATCATGATACGTCATGTGCAATGAGTGTTGACTCATGCTAATTCAAGTGCAACGAGGGTTTACTCGTGCTTCAAGTGCAATGAGGGTTTACTCATGCTCCATGTGCAATGAGCCTTGGCTCATGCTAATTCAATGTTAAGTGTTGTTGCCACATTTCCATGTTATGATTATCATGCTTTATCATGCCTTTATGTTCATGTCTCTCTTATGCTCTATTGATATGCCTATTGCCTAACATGTATTGTACTCCTCATGTTATTCATTATGTACTCCCTTACTGGGCTTTATAGCTCACCCTTTTCTTATGCATGTCCTCAGGTTATCCCATGCAATGCTAAGTACGAAGGAATGTAGTGGTCATGTAAAGGAAGTTTTCAATAAGGATGTTGTATTTCAAGTTTAAAGTTTTTATGTAATGATCCTAAGCCCCAAAGACACTAAACCTCTCGATCTTCTTTGTTGTATCAAGTGAAGTTTTATGTAATAAAGCATGTTTGAGTTGTAATAAAAAGCAGGGTTGTTATACATACCTTATAAATATCTTTAGGGATCTCACTAAAGTTTTCACATCCTAGTTTCCAAAGGCTAACTAAACCTTTCCACTGATACCAACTATAGTGGTCTGGAATTACTTACAGTGGACTATAATTGATACCTATTAGGGTACTTCATGGGAGGCTACTCCCTCTGGGTAGGACACACCACCATCCCCAGTGGTAGCCATTTCCCCATTAATCCCTTGGGTGGAGATCCATTCTTCATCCAACGCTCACATGTGAGAGTTCCCAAGGATCGGATACATTCCTACCTCCTTTGCCTCTGATTTCAACTGTAGACCCCCAAAGATTGACGTACATGGACATTACATTACTTTTTCATAATACTTAATACATAACAAAAACAAACACACAAGGATCGTAATAGTTTAGTGTCTTTGGAAACTCGGAAAAATAATCTTCTAATCACGATGAATGATCTTCAACATCTCCCATAAAGAGCTTACCCATTTATTTTCTTACCTAAAACCCTTCTTTATATCCTGGGGAAAAGATAACATTAAAAGGGTGAGCTCAAATTCTCAGTAAGGGTAAATATAGAAAACATAAAACAATCTATAATCATTTGAATTGAAAAACATGAACATAAAATCTAAAAATCAAAATCTTGAGCAAAGACATAAATCTTGGAAGTAAGTAAGAGATATATCATAAAGTAACATCAACGATGATAAAATATTACAGTAATTATAATTTCAATGGTGGAAAACCATTAAGCACATGATATGATTTCCATAGTAGCCAAAGCATTGCTTCCAAGACCATTTTAGTGGACAAAGTCCCTTTAGGAATCGAGTTCACTCCTCATTTCAGTCCTGTATCACTGAACCAGATTAACTTACCGTTCCCACCATGTCTATCTCATGAGATATAAATCATTACCCAATGTATTGGAGGGATATATAGGTCTCACCCATCTCATAATGAAATCATTCTTATGTGTGCTACAACATAAACATAAATCATTCATCATATCCCAAATAATTAAATTGGTTTCATAAGCATCATCCCATAATAACATAATCCATATAAAACAAATGGATATCATTTAATCATTAGAAAATTGAAACCATTTATATCATAGAGACATTATACACATATGAAATAATTTCATCTTAGATGTAAAATAGTTTTGACAAAACACTTGAAATGAATTCTTGAGGAAAATATCTTTTCTTCTTCAAAATCATTATCTTTTCACAAAATGACATGCAATTTAAATGAAAGGATTTTGTTGAAAATAATCATGAAATATTGTATAGGACACTTCATGGAAATAAGGTTTTATGAAACTATAATAATCTGTTCATGCCGTATAAGTTAAAAAAACATTCACCTCATACTTTTGTCGGAAAAGTCAAAAAGTACCTCGTATGGTAAACAAAAGAAAGATTCCTTCCTTACGATGTGGTAAAAGTAAAAAAGGATAAAAATGAATTTAAATATATATGGAAGAAAAGTAAAAATTTTATGAAAACATTTTGAGAACATATGGACATGGATAATAAACATAACCCCAGTAAATACTGACGAATAAACAATATCAGATAAGAATGAGATTGGAATAATTATCCCCTACGTTATGTCCAATTTCTTCCATATGTGTTCGAGACTCCTATATAGTGGGTTTAAACATATTATTAGCTTGTAACAGAACCATAATAATTTTTATGATATCATATATGATTCACTTACGATTTTATATTATCCGTTCATTTGTAAATTCCAAGTTAAAGTAGCGTTTTGGGTAAAATCGTTTCATTTATCATCCGTGTTTTGACATGTAATTATTAATATAATTACTTATATCATTATTACCTAATTCCAGAATATAAAACATTATTTATATATAATATATATTCAGAATATACGTATATATATTAGATCGATAAATGGAAAGAAATACACTATTCATGGAGACTGTAGGTCGTACGTACGCATGAACGTTGTTTTTCGTTTCCTATTGAATTGAATGGAATTAAGTAGATGGAATACATACATATATATATATATATACACACACACATAAATACAGTAGAATTATTATTTCATATATGTCATTATTACTTATTATATACACTTTATAATCATTCTTGAATTGTTAACATGGAAAATAAATCTCATCGCGTCGTGGAGACTGTAATCCGTACGTACGCACGAGCGATAATATCGTTCCCATATTTATTGAATGGAATTGTATTGGATGATATAATATCTTGGAATTAGTATGATATTATAATAATCATATATAGTTATTCTTTACACCATTATACCCATCCAAGTAAGGTGGTGGTGGAAAAACTGATGACACCACGACGTGGAGACAGTATTCCGTACGTACGCATGCGTGGTGATTTCATTTTCCATAGGATGGATAAAAGGTGAAATAGGGTTGTTTAATATTTATAATAACATATAATTATATAATTAATACTGATTTTATTACTTTATAATGAAACAACTAATGAAGAGGAAGTAGAAGAAGAAAGAAACTTGAAAGAGTCGGTAGAAGAGATTACCTCTTCCTCGACGCACCTCCTTTAAACTCCTTCTTAGGGCACTAGAGTTGGTCTTTTAGAGAAGACTAGAACCTCTATGATATAAATAGAGAAGTTTAGAAGACTAATTCGCAGGGTTTGGCTGAGCTTCAAGGCTCAAAAGGGTGTGAAGAAAAGAGGGAGGAGGTTCCCTTTTATAAGGTAGGAGAGGGGCACCTTTGAAAAGTGTGAAAATATTATTTTATTATAAACTTATCATCAGTTTGAAAAGGTCCAAAAATCATTAAGGATGAAGATAATATGACTCATGGCCAAAATATAATCATCCAATCAAAATTTTACATGTTTTGGATAATATTTTAATCATTATAATCTTATTTATTTAAATCATCTATTAATGAGGTAAATACTGCATCATTATTGTGTCATAAATAATTTCATTTATCTGATGTCTAAAAATTATAAAAAAACACCACCATGTATTAAATTTTATTATCTTTACAATTAATATTTATAGTTGAAAAGATAATTTATATAACCCCTTATAAAATTTAATTACCAAATGATTTTTGTTAATGTCAATTTTGTCTTTACATTAAATTAATTAATCCAAATTGTCATTATCACTACCATGTGGCTCAATGGGGTCCCAAAATCGACCCAAGTATGCCCATGGTTGGCCACTACTCATCCAATAAGTTTAGGACAAGTGTTAAGGTAATTTTGAATTATTATAATATTCCTTTAACCTTGATTTACCCTATTTACCTTTGACCGTGGTAAATAAATGTCAAAAGTTACTATTCACCAAAAATTATTTCCATCACATTGAACCACATTTTACTTCTTTATAACCACCATGTATTTTGGATTTTTGAAATTCAATCCACAGAAGTGGTAAAATTTCATTTAAATGAAAGAGTTCTTTTTTTAACTACCACTAAGTTGTTTCACTATTCATCAAAAATTCAAGTTTTTCATAAAAATACCAAAACTTCAGCTTAAGATATATTTGATATTTTGAATTCAAAAATGATTTCTATTTTTCCAAATTCAGAACATATAAGTGGCATTAATTAATTTTAAAATTAATTCTCGTTATCAAAACAAATAGTGTGTTTTTAAGAAACAATAATTATCAAAAGATCGACACTTGTTTATGTCGAATTTCAAAGTGAAATTAATTCCAATGACCAAAATTATATTAAATGGTAAAAATATATTCTAATTAAACTTTAAAACCAATTAAAAAGATAATCTAACCATATAGATTATTACTATGAAAAAATTTTTTTAATTAAAATAAATTGTGTTTTTACTATTCATTAAAATATGAAAGTTATCAGAATAATATGAAAAATTTCTCCAAAGTAAATTTTTATATCTTTATTACAAGGAAGAATTTTTTTGTCAAATTGATAGTATAAACATCTCAAAAACTATATTTAAAGTGGGTGCGCCATCAAAAGGCGGCAAAACTGCATTTTTTTTAAAATACTTATTTTACCCGAAAAAATTTAGTTTGTTCTCATACAATGTTCTAAAAAATGTGTAAGATGAATAATAATGCTATAAAATTCAAAATTTAGTTTATATTATTCATAAAGGCTAGTTCATAATAAAATTATAACCATATATTTTTGTTTAGTGAAACTTGGTATTGCGTACAACACACGCTATCGAGGAAGGTCGCGATTGCGTGTAATACAAGCCAAGTTAGGGTTGCATGTTGTGAAAGTCTCCTAAACTGTTTTGTATAATAGAATCTGACCTTATTTAATATATATATATATACACTCAATGTTGTGTAGAATAACTATTATCAAACAAACTTGAAATTGTGTGTAACATGATCCAAGAATAGTGTTGCGCATACTGGAAGCTAATACGGTGTTGTGTATAGTGCAAGGTAATCTTGGTGTAGCATAAAAAAGAAGATATGAAAAAATAATATATCTCATTAAATCTCAGGGTGTTACATAGGCTTTCCATAAAATGAAATTGTGTAATTCTAAGGATTTTAATATGGGGAAAAGGGGTCTTGGAAGGTTGGGTTTTCCATTGGGTGAAGATGTTCTTTTAAAGTGAGTTGAGTTTAAATTGAGGTGTGCCCCTGAATGACTTTAAATGGGATCTATCACTTTTATTCCAATGGGGTTTTATGCATTCTTTATGTTTGAAAAAAAATGCCAATGAATGTCTTCACTATGAAATACACTTCATCTTTGGGTTTTGGGACAAATTGTTTTTTTAGTGGGATTATTTTGTATTTAAAGGGGATTCCTTTCCTTAAAGGGGTGTCTTGGTTTTATAAAGATAACATGTAGTTCCCTTGACCTATTTGGTTATGTTTGAGGGTATGTACGCTTTTCCATGGAATTGAGTCTGAACATCAAGTTTTTTTAAAAAGGAATTTCCAAATGTAGTTGAGATGAGTGAAGGTCCAGTTGTCACTTATGATGTGATGTTGATTTCCATTGATTCATTAAATTATGGAATGATTTATTTATTAATTAATGGAAACCCTACGTTAGATTTTGATTCGGGTTTTGAGATTTCTTGCAGTTTAGGGTTGTGTGAATTGTCCCCTGAGACCTATTATTGTGGATTCCGTCAACCGCCGCCGAAGATGAGGCAGTTCAGAATATTTTGGTTCTCCACCACCATCCGAGGTATGGATTTTATTATATTGTTTGATTTTTCACCTTCTTAATTAGGTTCTTTATTTGTTTTAAGGTTTGTAGTATTTGTGGTGTAGTGCATTGAACTCTGCTTTGCGGTCTCGAGCTGCGGGTTTGAAGAATGCCTACATGTATATGCGTAGGGTAAGACATATATATATATGCCCTCTTTGTACATATTCCCTCATGGTGCGGGGAATATGTGTAATGTAGCTAGGGTCATTTATATATATATATATATATATATATATATATATATATATATATATCTGTATAAATGCATGTGCGTATAATCGCGGAGGGTCGGTTCGAGTGGTCATCTTCAAAAAGCGGCATGTTGAGGTAGGTTTCCCTATGCATTTTCCTTTTAAATTTAAGAATCATTTATTTCTTGCTTTTCGCACCTAGTTCTAATACTAATTATTGATATAGAACTTTGAACATGTTCTAGATTGTGTTTGATGGTGTTTTCACATTAATTTACTAAAGAAATGACCCTTTGGCCTTTGTGAACATGTTTTAGATTTAAAATTATGGTTTGGGTTTCTTAAATGGGTTTTGAAGTGTATTTATGGTTTTCAAAGTGGTGTGCCTATGATTCCTAAGAAATGGTTTGTCATGCAAAAGAAAATCATGTGAGGCCTGGTTTGAACTTTTTTAAAACTAGTTATCTCAAGAAAAAATTCCTCAGATGCGGTCCCTTTACTTTGGTTGAGTTATATGTTATGGGGGTCCGCTCTGTAAGACTTCCTTGAGATCAACGGTAGAAAAGCGAGGGACATGTTCCTTGGGGTGACTCGGGGTGTTTCCTGTTGTGCTTTATTATATATATATATATACTGGGATTGGATGCTCGAATGGCATCAGTAGGCCCACCCCCTTTTTAAATACAAGAGATATGGGAACCTGACATATTGAGAGAATATTCGAAGAATTATTGCTACACTGGTAGGTTATGGTACTGACCAGTGGCCCATAGTAGGTGGATATATTGGGTTTATTACTGTGGGATTTCCCTCAGCCTACCTGAGAAAGGATGGTCGAGCATATTGGGAATTTTGATTTCATCGTGTGTGACATATCAATGGGGATGAGATCTCATGTATTGGTGTCTTCTGGTTTATTCATGATCTCCTAGGATCACCCATGTCTATTCGTTTTTTGTTTCTTTTTGTAGTGATTATGATGCTTATATATATACCTACATTACCCTTGTTGTGTGATTTATTTTGTGCATTTTTGTATATTTTTTTCCTTGGAATGTGATAAACTGGTTTGATTAAGTGTCTAAAAATCATTTTCAAATGAAAGGGTTTAATCCTCTTTGTTCAAATCTAAAAATATAAGCAACACTTTCCCTTTGAAAATTCTAATGTCTCACTAAAATATTGATTTGGGACTTTAGAAATGAATAAGGGCAACAACTCGTACTTTTCTTTTGTGTAACATGTAGAAATCCTTACTTGTTTATATTGTATTTCAAACCTGAAATTGATGGATCTTTTATTAAAAGGAAATGCATATTGGAATAGATTGTTTGGGAATTCCTACTGAGTTTTAATACTTACGCCTATAATTTTACCTTTGTTTTTTTAGCTTCAGTTGATGCGCCTTTCTTGGATTCAGTCGCCATAGCGCGACATTGGTTTATGGTTGGTGGTGACCCATAGAGTCACATGGAGGTATGTACGACTTTGTTTACTCGATGCTTCTAGTTTTTGTTTCCATTGTTCAGTTTTTGTTTATTTATTTTTCATTCATTTATGGGCCAAATCATTCTCACTTGTTTCGTTTTGATGCCTGACACTAGTTTCCAGTCCGTGGGGATTGGGAATGCCCCTCAGGCCATGTCACGGCCCGGCTCAAGTGATCGGTTCAGGGTCGACCCGGGTTGGTTCATGACATAAGCAGATTCCAAAATATTTGTAGAGGAGAGGTGGACATGAGATCTATTAATGGTGTGAGGATGGATGCTCTGGTCATCAGTGAATACATCCCTTCACTTCCAACATCAACGATTTTGATTTTAATAGAATTTTATTATTTACCTACAGTAAGAAAGAACCTAATTGATGTATAATTACAAGATGCTGATGGGTTTATTTTCATGTTTGGAAATAAAAAGTTGTTTCCATTACAATGAAAACATTTGTTATGGTATGACACATTCAAATAATGGTATTTATGTATTAAATTGTGAAAACCAAGTGTTTGAAATTAATAACGAATCATGTTCACACGACTCATATATCACCCATATTTGGAATAATCATCTTGTTCTTTTGAACACGAAGAATTTGACAAAGATCTATGAAGATGTTTATTTAGAATCTTCTGAGCTAAAATAACTTCAAATATTCATTCCTATTTACATATAAAAATGACCCAACCACTATTTAGTGGATAGGGTGAATGGGACATAGAGCATCTACGGTTTGTATACACTGATGTTTATAGACCATTTACATTAGAAGATAGAGGTTGATATTATTACATCATAAATTTTACACATGAATTGATTAGATATGAATATATCTTCTTGATTAGGTATAAGTTTGAGTCCTTTATTAAATTTAGGGAGTTCCTGAATAAATTAAATAATCAACTTGGAAAGAATATAAAGAATCTTTGACCATATCATTGGTTGTGAATATCTATAACAAGTGTTCATCAACATTCTATAGCACACTGGGATTTTATCTCAACTCACTCCACTTTACACACCATAATGGGATGGTATTTGTGAAAAGAGGAATCATAACATTTTAGACATGGTAAGGTCAATGATGTGTAATACTGATATTCTATTATCATTTTGGGGACATGCATTACAAACTGTAGCATACACATTAAACTGACTACCAACTAAATTATAAAGTGGAATTACCTTTGAGATATGGAGTGGAAAGAACCCCATTTTTTCACACGCATGTATGTGGTTGTGAGGTGTTTGTTAAGTCCATGTCATGAGACAAAATAGATACCTGAGGAACAAAATTTATCATTATAGGATATCTCAAATAAACAAAGGGATACTACCTATACAATACCATGGACAAGAAAGTGAATGTCACTAGACAAGACATCATTCTTGAGAGGGATAACATCCTAAAAAAGGATAGTGGGATAAATAATTTCTTGTATGAAGTTGATGCTCAAGATACAAAAAAATTGTTACTGGAACAAGTTTTACAAGTCCCTGTGGAAGAAGTTGTTAACTAAAACACATATATTACCTAGGATGATAAGATAGGTAAGAGAACAATAGAGATATGGTTTTTATAGTCACTAAATATGGTGACTCACTATTGGTTGAAAATGATGAACCACTCTCCAATAAAGTGGAAGTAGAGAGTTCAGAAGAATCAAGATAGTAAGAATCCATGAATTTTGAAATGGATTCCATATAACATAACCATGTTTTGGTTCTGGTTGATGTGCTTGTTGATGTAAATCCCATGGGATATATATGAGTATTCAAGATCAAACTGGACAAGGAAGGTAAAGTAAATACCTATAAAGAAAGGGTAGTGGTTAAAGGGTTTAAATATCATTAAGTAATTGACTAAAATAAAACTTTTTCACTAGTAACCATATTTAAATCCATCATAATTCTACTTCCAATAGTAGCTTATAATAACTGTGAGATTCAAAAGATGGATTTAAAAAATATGCTCTTTAATGGGAACCTTCAAGAAGATGTCTACATGACACAACCAGAAGTGTATGTGGCTCCATGTTGTGCTAAAAATATTTTAAAGTTTCATAGATCCATTTATGGATTGAAGCAAGAATCCGGGTCAGGGAACATTTGATTTAATAAATACTTAGAATAATTTCATTACATTAAGAACTAATACGAACCGTATCTTTACAGTGGTTTAGTGGAAATATTTTCTTTATTCTAGTAGTATATATTGATTACATATTACTTATTGAAAATAAATCACTAGTATTATAATATGCTAAGGACTGGTTAGACAAGTGTTTCTCTATGAAGGAACTTGGTAAAGCAACCTAGAATAAAGGGATCAAGATAATTTGTAATATATCCAAGAGACTTCTTATATTAAGTGAAAGTACATATGTTGACCAAATAAAAAAGTGATATAGTATGGAACAATCCAAGATGGGATTGGTTCTAGTGTCACATGGTTGAAATCTTTTTTTAAAAATGTGTCTTTAGGCACAACTAGATAAAGAAAGAATGAGAAAGATCCCATATATATAAGTGACATGATCAAGCATCTATTCCATGTTATGTAATATAAATTATGTTTCTAATGCATTGAGAATAGTAGGGATATATCAAGAAGATCTAGGAGATCAGTATTGGTCTGGTGTTAAGGTTATCCATAAGTAACTAAGAGGAACTAAGTATATTCTCCTTGTGTATGTATGAGACGAGGAGCTAGTCATAAAGGGTTATAATGATTCTAGTTTTTAGAAACATTAGAATGATCTGGAGTCATAGTTAGGATATGTTTTCTATCTCAATGGAGGATATGGGAGTTGGAAGAGGTCAAATCAACCAGTTTTTGTTGATTCTACAGAAGAGTCTGAGTATAATTTGACTTATGATTGAGACAAGGAAGCGATTTGTATTTTAAAAATTATTTAGGAGCATTATGTGGTATCTAGTAATAAATACTCTCTCACATTGTATTGTGATAATACTACAACAGTGGATCTTGAAAAATATCCAAGGTTATGCCCACTAACAAAGAACATACTCTGGAAGTATCACCTATTGAGAGATTCTCATTTAAGGGGTGAATGTTTAGTAAGAATAGATCACATGGAAGGGAATGTAGAGGATCCCTTGACTGAATTCCTATCTTAGTAGAATTGTGAGTATAATGGGAGAGCTAGTGAACAGATGGTTGTTAGCAGTTTACTGAAGTGCATGAGACATTCTGTTTGAGTTGGCTCCCAAGAACCAACTTATGTGTAATTTATGAAAACTAGTATTTATATTTTTTAATATTAATTAACTCTTTATCATATCATGATTGTTCCTCTACATAACATAGTATGAGATAATGTCTTCAGATTAGTTTTCTCACTAAAAGGTCATAGCATTTCCCTTCTATGATGAGAACCGAGAAGTGCTACGAATTTTTTTTTAAATATTTTTTTTGTATAAAATAATTTGAGGGAGACAAATGATACAGACTATCAAAGGTGGAGAATCATAGGACATTGAGGAATATTACCATCTTGCATGCCCTTGGTAGTATTCAATTGGATATTACAAGAATGAGACCTACTAGTATTAAATACAATTTAAATGTGATATTGGATTTCTATATGTGGATATTTTTATTGGTCAGTATACTTTATGATTATTATTAATGAGTACTATTAGTTGTGTACTTTGATATATTAACCAAAATCATAATGAAATATGTTCACATCAAGGTTCGATATGTTGGGTGTGTCACAAGTAATATTTCATTAATGAATAATACAATAAAAGATTTATCCCTTCTATTATTTAACAGAAGTTGATATCTCAATCCATTTTATGGAATTGATACAGCCTAAATAAATTCATGGCCATGGTCTACAGTAGGAAAGTTCAATTTCCAGAAATTCAAAGAAAGAGACATCAAGAACATAGATTGTTGACACTAGCAAAGAACCTGATTGATTTGTGATATCATGATAAAGGGATTATATTACCCAGTAAGTGTTCATATGAGGTATTATGACATTGTAAAATTATCTTCCTTCTTTATGGGTTCCTTGGCATGTTTCGAAATTCTAACCATGGATTTTTGGAAGATTCACCTAATTCCAGTGATAAAGAGGCCTAGACGGTAACTCACAAAGTGTTTCTTGATTATCAATTAAATAGTATATTATTATTAATTATTTAAAAATTTGAATAAATATTATTCCCAGATGTTGTTTAATAATTATTCATATATTCATGATCACACATAATTATTTATTTTCTATTTAGTAAATATAATATTTATTTATTAAGTGGTATATAATTTAGTGATATTTAATTAATAAATAAATATTAATTATTCAAGTAACGATAAATATTATGGTGGATTGGTGGAACCATTTTAATGGTTCGGTGAGAAGTAATAAATATTGAACATTATTTGATTAAATGATATTTAATTTAATTCATAAGTTAAGTGTCTGTTATGAAATAATTTTATTATTGCTATTGTTTGACATGGGGTTCCACAGGGAGTAAATAAATAAAAAAGGGAACTTGTAACATTATTTTATTTTAACTCTAATGATATATAAAACCAATTATATTATTTTCTTTAATAAGAAAATTCATTTGTTTGGTTGTTCATAATAGATTTGGATAATTATGTCAAGGCCTAGAGAGCTCCCTTCTCTAAGAACGCTTCCCTGAATAGAAAGTGATTTTCCTCCACATCCCACTCTCATGTCAGGAGTGATTTATGACAACACTTTAGAAGAATTTCTCAAGGAGATCAAAGTCAGACGTTGCAAGGGATGTGATATGTCATGCTAGAACCTAAATATTCGCGTGGAAACATTTGAAAATTTATGGAACATGTGTGTATCACCACTAAATGGAATATACATTGATTCCTATAATGAAATGATAGAACAATATAGATTTTTTTTATCCATCAACAAATAAAAAATCTAATAAATGTAATTCTTAATTTAATTAAATTAATTATAAAATATATTGGATGATTTTATATCTTGGTTCCGAAGTTCTATCCCTTATCTGTATTCTATGATTCAATTCCATATATCATGACTTCATCATTGTGTACATGTTTTTTTGATCATTCATCATGGTAAAAAAACCATGTTGGGAGCCGCCCATCACACGCTTCTGCTATGCTAGGAACCAACACCTGGAAAAAGAGATAGGATCTTAAAACCAAACCACCTTACAATTACTCATCCCCGAACTACTCCAAGCATTACTATAAGGTATCAGCATGCAATTTTGGGCACTATGGTCACATATTTGAATCCCTCTCCCAGCTCTCCTCTGTAACTCATTCAAGCTTCTACTACAACCAAACCAATGGTATAGTCCTTCCCAAAACATATTTCACAGTATGATCCACAAAACGTATCAGCTGATCCTCAAAGGATGAATCATCATAATTCTTGATGTCATATACATCTATCACATGGGATGGGTCTAGAAAATATCTCCATTGATGTGACACATGGTACACATCACGCATGGTATATTAGGGATCTGGAAGGGAAAAACAGTACACCATTGTATTAACCCATTCCACTATTTCAAATGGACCAAAAAACATGGGTACTAACTTTCCATATTTACTGATGTTAAAATTCCATATCTTATGCCACACCCGATGGAAAACATGTTCATAAAATTTGAATTCTAGAGATCTTCAATGATGGTCAACATATTATTTATGCATGATCTTTATTTTCATCAACTATTTTATAATAAATTGAACCTATTTAGATGTCTATTGCACGAGACTAAGCCCAAAACATGTTGAATCACCTACATCCAACCAAAAAACAGAAAAATGACATGTCTTTCCAACCAAAGCCTCAAATGGATAAATTTGGATTGATTCTTAAAATCTATTATTATATTAAAACTACACAAGGGTCATATGTTTCTCCCATGAACCACCAAAATCTAAAACACAGGCTCGTAACATATCCTCGAGAATAGAAATAGTCCACTTATATTTACCATCAATCTATGGATGATAGGATATGATTAAATGAACTCACGATCATAGATCTTACTGAATACCCTACCAGAAATGTGATATGAAACTAGGATCTCTATCTGAAATGCTACTTTTCATAACATCATACAACTAAACCATCTCTAACATGTAAATATTTCTCATATCATAAACTATGAAGGTTTACCTAGTATTTATGAATTGGTATACCTTAGTCATTTGATCAACAACAACCCACAAATCATCATTCTTATAGGTATTCATGTGTAGTCTTTTCAAAAATTCTATTGTGATATCATCTCATCTCCACTCTAGAATGGGTATAGGATGAAAATTCCTAGCTGGCCAATGATGCTCAGTGTTCACCAGATGACTATCAATACTATCAATAGAGATCATGATACATATTTGTCAAACCAGGATGCACCACCCATCTAGAAACATGAAACTCCCTTATCAGCACCGCATACAATCCTATAGGAACCCATACTTGGCCATGGAAAAGAACGAAATTGTCATAGTTGAGAGACCATCCTGATGGAATCTCCCAATAATATATCTTTTCTCTTATAAATTATCCATCCAAATAAGACAACTTCTTGGTCTAAATCTATTCTAAAATCATAGGTATAATAGATGTTAAAGTCATAGCTACTCACACTAGGTATTCGTGAACATCAATATGCATGTCTCCAAAGAGGTCCATTATCTTCCCCTCATGAAAAGAATCCCATACTTCCTTTTTTTATGTCTTCTAGCTCAAATATTTAGTAATGATGTTTCTCTTTCTATGTGGATAATCCAATTAATGATAATAAGACTGTAGATACTCAATCCACCACCTCTGTCAAAGGTTCATATCCCATTGGGAAAATATGAACTTGATGATCTTGTGATCCATGTATACCATAAACCTATCACCCATTAGATAGGGTCTCCTACATATTAAGGAATTTACCACTCTCGATAACTCCAGATCTTGATAATGGTAATTACTATCAGAAGGTCCCAGTGTTTTAGAGCAATAAGTAACCACTTGATCCTCTTGCATCAGACCTACTCTGCGTCCCACACTTGATGTGTCACAGTAAACGGTATATGATTAACCTAATATATGTAATGTTAGGATATGTTTTGAGGTTATCCTATTTTTCATATTCTAAAAATATCTTTCACAAGCATTATACCACACAAACTTCACCCCATTATTGGTCATCCCATACATTGGTACTGCCAAAGGGGAGAGATCATGGATAAAATTCTTGTAATAACATTCTAATCATAGAATGATATGAATTAAGAAAATGTTATTGGGTTGTTCTCAAGATATCATAGAAATGAATTTATTTGGGTCCAATTACACTCCTACGTTAAATATAACATGGCCCTAGATGTGTACTTAATTAATCGAGAAACTGCATTTGCTTAGCATGTCGTATACATGATAATCTCTAAATGTACTCAAGACGATGTCAAGATGTTTGGAATGATCATCTTCTAATTGGGAGTACAATATGATAACATTAATGAAAACCACCACAAAATAATATGGAAATGGATGAAATATCCTATTAAGTAAGTCCAAAATACCGTAGTCACATTAATCAACCAAATCTGCTTCTCTATGAATTCATACAATTTGTACCTGCTACTAAAATCAGTTCAAGGTATGTATGATAGTCTCACCCTAAACTTATTATTTCCTAATATCAAGTAAATATTTGAGAAGATCTGAGAACCACTCAACTAATTGAAAAAATCTTGAATGTGAAGAAGATGATATCAGTTCATGACCTTCATTTGGTTCAACCTCCGATGATCCACACATAAGCGCAAAAATCCATCAACATCTTTTGGGAAGAAAACTAAAAAACCACAAGGATATATAATCAGTCATAAAAAGACAATAGATTCCTAATATTCCAACTAAACATGAAACTATCGAAGCTCTTCTAGTTCCGTTGAGTAAGGTGATATATAAAATAGCTCTACTCCTGGAACTAACTCGATATTTTTCTCAAGCGGTAAGCCATAATAATTTAGCTACCAAACTGTTGAGGGGTATATGATCCCCTTCCAAACTCTAGATCCTATCCCGATCCTCTTCCATTGGTCTAGTTCAAATATTTCACATAAAACCTCTGAAGATGACCTAATCTACCATTGATACAACACTCGACTACAGGGTAAGGACACTATAGGCACTTCTGAACAAACATGAAACACTGATATCATTGGAACTGAACACGATCTTGGTATAGATTTCCACTACTATTCCAACTCTTCCAACTAATGATTATTTAGAAACATTCATAACATAGCTTCCTACAAATCAAATAATAACTCTCATATCACCCTTCAGAAATAGCCTTGTCTTTACTTAGGTTCTCTATCTGAAATCATTCTATGATGAGTTCCTGATTCATAATGGCTTAAAACTACATAAATGGAAACTTTTTACCTGCAACCTGATCTCACAAGAAGGACCTTCCTAGAGATATCTTTCCTTTTAAATCTCATCAACTACTGAAGATGGATCAAAACATTGTAGGTTAGAATAATATAAAGAATAGTCTAGCACAAACAAACCCTTGTGCATTAGATGCATGGAATCGTGATATTTTCTCTCTCAAATTATATAGATAGAAATGGCTCAGAACCATTATATTGATGTCCTCACAAGATATCTTATCCTTCTTCTCAGATTCACCAAAAATATCCCACCAATTCATGGCAATTCCATGAATCATATACACATCAAGATTCACCCACTTATCTTTTGGTGTCTCGATATGCTTAAAGATCATTTGGAATGAATAAATCCATAACCTGGCTATATGGGGTCCCCCTTCTCATGTAAACATAGGCATATATTGTAGCTAAAACTATCTTGTCAGCTCATACATCGAAGTAAAGATAAAAATAGTCTCCCTTTACATGGATCACATGAACCTCTAAATGCTTTTGTGAAGATGAATATACCTCTATTTCTCATAAAATATAAGAAGATCTGGTTCAGTTGCATTAGGAGCATGTTGATTTCCACTCTCCTAATGATCGAGTCCAAGATGATGAAAAATCCCTTTATCTTTAAGAAAAACACATGCCTTTTAGAACAGGATAACAATAAGTTTAATCTCAACAGGTGACCATAACTGATAACCAATAACTCATGGTCTCCCTATATATGGATTAAAAGTATTTTCGCATGACACGAAAATCGATTTCATTTATCTAGTGAAACATACATCTTATTTTATAGGTCTAATGGAAAGTATATATCACATGAAAAAAAATTATATGCCCTAATCAAGAACAATGCATGACAATATATCCCTATGTTCCTATAATGAGGCATGTGTTCTCATCTCGCACCATACTAGGCCATGAGTGAAAATCTCAACAAACAATAAGATCATGAAACACCTCACACCACTTGTGAATCACCCAAGGTGAAATGACATAAAATGTAACAAGAATATAGCACAAAAACAATCCCATCCCTAGGAACTCAGATTTTCCTCCATACATGGCTTAGTTAATCCCATGAAAAACCTCATTAACAAGTCCAAAGACATCCTAATATCCTTTATAAATTTTCCAATTATAAGTAAATTGATATGAAAACATGATTCGTTGACACAACTTTGTAATTCCCCCCAATCAGATACTCTATGACGTGGTTAGAAAGGGTTGGTAACGATACCTCAGGCATGCCTCCCCATATTCCAAAGCATGAAGAATATTAGTGGGGTGTAAAATATATAGTGTAGGGACTATACACCTTGTATAAAGTGTCTAGTAGTGTATAAAAATCATAATAAAACGAAATAATCAAAGTAAATTCATAATGGAAGACAACAATAAAAACCCAATGAATAATATAATAAATAATTAAGCCATAATGTACTAACAAGTTGGAATGTAAATTAATTTCATACTAAAACAATACATGAAAAGACTGGAAGAGTCAAAAGAAGACTCAAAGTCTCAGGTCACAAAATCCACGTCGATCTAATCTTCAAAACTATAGCCCATCTGCAATTATGCAAACAATAGAAAGGTCTTTTTACCATGTCCAAGCCAACATCTAGTTAATCTTCTTGGGTACTAAATGGTGGTCCAAATAGGGTTTTAGTATAACTAAGTAGATCGACAGCACCATGTTTAAACAAACCAATCTGACAAGAATTGTATGCAATAAAGCGATAAATATGTGTATTAATTAATTCAATAATTAATAAAATACAGTAACAACCTACTTCGACATTATTTTGGAATATCTCTAAGAATTCCTTACAAAAATTACAACCTAACCCATATAACCATGGTAAAATAACCTGCTTTGGCACCATCTCATAATATATCTGATCACATCTTATTACAAGGCCAACTACAACCATATAACCATGCTATAGTCACAAGAATCTAGGACAAATACCTTTATGAATAATTTCATTTATGACAAAGCTATATAAGAATTAAATCATGGGAATGGGAATATCTCACTCTATATAAGAATTAAATCATGGTATTGGGATGATCCCGCTCAAAATCAACATTACAACATATAAGTGTGAAAGTGTTTGGGATGAGCATGATATATAAGCATCACAGCATGGAAGTCAATCTCTATCATATAACATGGATATCACAATATTGCATCACAATTACTAATGGTTAATTATTAGAATTTTCATTATTCCTTCATAATATTCTTTCATTTTAATTCACAATTGATTAAAAATTATATCAATAAGAAATAAGCCACAATTTGGGGATTTTATAACAAGAAATCACCCTAAGTCACATGTCACGCTAGACATATATTAATTCATTTTCCAATTCAATTATAATCATGGTTTCTACACCCCATGGGCATCCATGATCTAATTAAGAATCGATATTAAACCAAAAGGAATTCAAGTAATATTTCCATCTATTTATTTAATTAATTTGGGTTCATTAAAAAATGGCGCAATAAATATATTTCCTAAACCTGGAAATTATAAAACCATAGGATTACTATTTAGACCCTCTACCTTTAATTGATGATAAAATAATTCTTCCAACGACCAACACCAATGATTAATATTGTGTGGATGATTTCAAAGAGGATCATAGATCAAAATAGATCAAGATAAAAACCAATTATGAAATTGGTCAAAGGATTTCACTACAACGATTAGAGATGAAGGGAGAGAAGAAAGAAACCTAACTGAAAAGACATATCAAGGAATGTTATCCTAAACGGAATGTTCATAAGGAATGTTGACACACCAATATCGCCTAGAGAAAGACCTAGGGTTAAGAGGATAAGAGCTGCAGCTGAAAAAAAGATAATTTATCAATATTTCATGTTTAAAATAATATATTATAAATTTACAGGGTGTGTGATGTTATTACACGTTGTGTAAATATTTTTAATGGATTGCACCAGAAAACAAATCAACTCAAGTTTATTTTACTAAAACTTTCAAATAATTACAAGACAGATAATCCCTTTACACTGTGTATAAATGTTCTACAGTTTATTTTTCATCCAATTTTTATTTAAACAAATTGATCCTCTATTAAATTTTCTCAACTCACTAAGAACCCATGAAATAGTTAACCCATTTATATCCAGACTCTATTAGGAATTCATTTTCTCCAAAAAATCTATCATCATATATATTACCCTGTTTTTTTAGTTTCAATGCAGCCCATGTATGTGTTTCTTCAAATAATAGACATTTATAATGAAAACATAACTGAATGAAAATATTAATAAAAACCTTAGAGAAGGATGTACCTAGAAAAAGAGACAAGATCTTAAACATTTCACCCCAATTTCCATTCCATTGAATTTTGTTTGATATTATCAAACTAATTATTATTATGTTGTGTATATACTACCCCATTGAGGTATTTAACATAAATATATATTTAAAAATGGTGTTTAATTATTTAATTAGAGTTAATTTTTTCAAGAGTAATGTTTCAAATAAAATATCATCTGATTTATCTTTTTAATGGTTATATTTTTATTCCATGTCAATATTTTTCAAAAGTGTTTTTGAAAAGTTCATTTTGTTTACTCGAATAATTTTTTATGAAAATTTTATGTTATCATTTAATTTTTAAATGGATTTAATGGAATCTTTATAATGTTACCCTAAATGGTGATGTTATCAACTTTCACTATAAAAAGTAAAAAAATAATGTTTTATTTTTAATGTATACGATGTTAGTGTACTTTATCATCACCAAAACCATTTTACGAACATTAGCTTCTATGTGATTTCAATTATTTTTAAAAAATATTTATGGAAACATATTTCATATTTTTATCTTCCATTTTATTCTATTATTTAAAATAATAGATTATACTATATAATCAATTTTTCTTTTGTTCATCTATCATTTGTTGGTTAATTTTTTGGTTATAAAATTATAGTTGAAACATTTGTGTTATTGTTATCATTAAAAATTACATTTATCTTAAATATAAATATTTTTTGTATCATGGATATGCTTATTACCTAAATAGTATATAATTTCAAAATAATGCATTTTAGATTAAAAGTTACTGGATTGACTAGGGAGATATTTATATTCTATATTCTTTACTCAATATGCATATTTATTGATATGGATTATTGTTTAAGAAATAAAAAAGATAATTCAATATATAAGGAATGAAATAGACATGGAATGATGGGTGGGTACCAGAATTATATATCCCATAAATGCATTGATATGTCTCTTGTGAAAAATCATTTAGCCAAAAAAAATTAATGGGTTTTTAGTGCATGCCTATAGAAAGATTAATCTTTCTTAGCATAAGGTCTTGACAGTAGAGATATCATTATGTATGAGATCTTGATGTCCAAAAGTTTTAGTTACCTTAATTTATATTTTAGTTATTATTATCCATGAAATTGTTACTTTCAAATTAACCATGGATACATTTCATGATATAGTTATTAATTAAATGACACGTGTTTCATGTTATTTACCTTTCTACATTTATTATTAATTATTTACTAATAATTTATTATATTGTACTTAACTCTTACTAGGAATTTTTCTCAGCATTATTATATTTAATTTCCCTATGATATAATGAAAAATTATTTGAATGGGTTTCAACGATTATGAACACAAACATTTTTCATGATTTATAATTTATTTCCAATGAATACATGGAATCATATATGAATATAGTTATTCAATACTACTAAATTTATTGGTTATCTAGTATTAGATTCCCAATATATATAATAATATAATAATGTAGACATTGGCTCTAGGTTACAGATGTTTCAGTTGGTAAAATGTCAGTCTCTAAGATAAACTATGCAGGGATTTTTTTATCTAGGATGTGTGGGTGGAACAATTCTTACTTTATTTGGAAAACAACATTCGTAAACCATGTGGGTTTCCATGAATTAAAAATAATTTTTTACCATAAAATTTTATTTTTCTCTTGAATTTTTTATTCGTTCTTCTCCCACTATATGTTGTGTGTCTCACCCTCTAAACTCTGCCCCTCTTCAAGCATGTTCCTCCATCTATTGACCTTCGTACTGTTATGTTGATCTCATCAGGGTTATTAGACATTTATAGTCATCCAACTAGTGTAAGGTCTCATCTCCCCTTCATTTATATTTCACTCCCCCTGTTGATAAATGGGAATCAGTCGAATCCTGGGTAGTGTTTCTGTCCAATTTTTGTTCTTATACTTGATTTTAGTTCTCATAGAGAACTATTATTGATTGTTATGGAATATATCCTTGGATAATATGGGATTTGGACCATCCCCTATCAATTCAAGTTTTTTCCCCATGTTTTCTCTTTTAATTTTTCAGATGTGATTTTATTCTATTTTTTAATTTACATATTTATAACTAGATGATATTATAATTTTTTCGTGCACCATTCGAAATTAAAATCATTTCATACATGATTTTTATTTCAATAGAGAGGTTCTATTAAATTTGAAAAATGTTGAAAATATAATTTTTTTAAACCACATTCATGTTTTGGTTTTCAAATATTGTCAATGGCTCTTTAGAAATTTTATTTAATCACTAAAAATGGGTTGTGGTTTTCAAAATAATTTTTAAAAATTCGTTACTTGGAATTTAAAATGGTAAATAATATTAAATTTATTTTTTAATTATTTAAACTATTTTTTTTAATTAAATTCATTTGTTTAAAAGTTTTGTGACCTCGATTGGGTCATGAAAAAAATTATAAATATTATGTTTTAAGATTTTATGTGTTTTTATTTTAAGGGATGTTATTTATTAAATTAAAATTATATTTATTCAAACTATAATAATTTAAAAACCATTTCGCAATTGAATTTAAAATTGTTGAATTTTAAATAATGGGAATATGACCTAGTAACCAGTGTTATATTTTGTATAATGCTCATATGTCTTATTAATATATGTTCATATCTCATGATTCCCTCATTCATTTCCCATTTAAAAATATTAATCCTTTTATGGTATTATTAATATTATTATCCTAATTATGGATGTAAAATAGGAATTGGTGTTGTCTGCATTGTGAGGGTAGTGCACGTGAAGAGTGTTTTTACAAGGATTTTGATTCATCTACTATTTGTTTATCCATTTTATTTCTCGATTCCATCCATTTATTTTGATATAAAACCATATATAGTTAGTTGGGAAATCTATGTACTCATTTTGTACTAGTATAGTGATATGAAATGACTAGTTTCCTTAAGATATGATTTTTTCTGATTATGGGATATTCCCCTCTCTTAGACCATTGAGGGTAACACTGATTGTTAAGGATGCTTGATTGTTATTCGATGTTGGTGTTTGTTTATAGTGATTTTTTAAAAGTTTATTACATTGTTTCCCCTAAGAATCTAAGTTCCTATAATAGTATCTAATTTTAATGAAGGATATATATCTCTCTCCATATTTATCTTCTGTTCTATAGCATGATTAAAACTAAGGCATAATGTTCCATTCGTTACATTGAGATACGATAACTTAAGGATTATTTTCGTATGGAATATGTATTGATCCAGATTATTTAAATTTTTGAAAAATAAATTTAAAAGGAATTTTTTCAACATATTTTGAATGTTTATTAAAAATGGGAGATTTATAAAATAGGGTTTGACACCCAATGAATATGTTTTTTAATTGATTGTTTTAATTTTAAAATTGAAAAAATGAAAACATTATTTTATAGTTGTATCTAAAAATATATTAGAATATAATTATTTTTAAAAGTTTAGCTATTATAATTATACGTGGTGGCCTTCTAAAAATTTGTATGCTCACATCTACTGCATCTCTATTTCAGGATTTTTTTGGCCTTGGTCACTCTTTGGTGAAAGTTCTTTTTAAAGTACTAATTTTAACTGATAGTGATTTGACATTAGATAATCAATTTAATTTATCTTATTCATAATGTGTTTCATATTACCTTATTTTTTTACTGAATTAAACTTTCATAAAATTCCTAACCAATTTTTATAATTAATTATTTTGTTAATTACATTAAGTTAGGTTTATTGGAGGATTGTGTTATTTTCCTAGATACTAGGCGGTTTGGGAGAAACAACATGTTAAGGGGGTTTGGAGGTGATAAAAGGAAGATGTATAGGTGATGGAGTTTATAGGATGAAAGGTTTTATTTATTTATCATTTTATTGTATTTTCTATCTATTATTTTTTATTTTTATCGGCAAACTAGTTTATTTGTGGATGCCTAAATTATAGATGGTTTCTGCTATATTTTCTATAAAATCTAATATCGCTATAACTATTATTAAATAGATAATTCATTTCCAATGATTTTATTTTATACCTTTGATCCTATTATTCATCTCAAATAGGTTGGGGAATCAACTTAGGTATGTCACAGGCCGTGTTGAGCAACAAGCAGATTGATGACTCTAATTATTTCATGATACTATTCATTGTTTCATCATATCCAAAATATTAATCATGTTGTAAGTAATGTATTAATTGATTATCTAAACTTTTTATAACCATTTATATAAGATGATGATGAAAAATTATTTACATCACTTCATGAATATGGTAGTCCATACGTACACACGAGTAATGTATTCATTTTCTAATGACTATAAAAAAAGAATGATAAATAATAGTCAAAAATAATAGAATCATAAATATTATATTTATATGTTGGATCATAAGATTACAACAAATAATATAATAGGGAGTTGGATTATGGTTTATAAAAAATCAGGAATTCAATTTCTCCGAACACCTTCAAGAATGTTTATTGGATAAACTATTATATTGGACCATTTATAAAGATCATAAATATATTTTATAAGAAACAATATAAAATTTTCTAACAATGTGTACAATGGAAATATGTAAACTCATAGATATAAGTAAAATAAATTAGTAAAAAATTTACTAAAAATATGTAAAAAAACATTCATAAAATTTTCTGATAAAGTATTACACATTCACCCAAAGTTTTAAGGAGGTATGTGAACCTAACATATGGTATCCCTAATTATACACCTATCATATGGTCTTTTTTCAAGCCTAGGATTCCCTAGATCATAATAACCATACATATCTCTATTTTCCTATCCTTGGGAACCCTAGATGATTATGATTAGAAAAACTTTGACTCTCTATCCCAAGATATTTTGATCCACCATATCTGAAAAATATCAATTACAATAGAAAAATCATACGGAATTTATAGAAAAAATCTCAAAAAAATTGACTTAAGAAAACTCTCAAAATATAAATAATGATTCTCTCTCTAAAAAAATATGTTACAATAATTCATAAGAAAATTTCTATCGTTATATATAAAAATACATTTCCCCCTCAAGGTTTTGGTCATATTTATTGATAATATATCAATAGTTAGATTCTATACTTCTCTAGATGAGTTTCAATGATATCATTCACACCTTCTTTCACTACTAACATATCAAAACATTATATTATTTTTCAGTAATGAAACACTTTTTAATTATTTTAATTTTCATTCCAATACAATTGAAGAAATTCATCTATTGTAATTTGTATGTATTCATCTAGTATGATTAATAAATGTTCATCCAGTAGAATTATTTATGTCAATATAATGAATTATATTTGGTAAAATTGTATTAATCCATATGATATACATCACAGTAAAAATCATATGGTTATTTTAATATTTTCATCCAATGGCCTTCATACATTTCATTATGATGTATTTTGAACATTTCTGTCTGATGTAATGAGTAATCACCCAATAGTTATACGTTTTAAATTCCCATCTTATAAAACATAATTTCTCTATAAGGTATAACAAAAAAATTACTAAAAAGAGATTTAAAACATGGTAAATAAAAATTTTATAAAAATAAAAAAACATATCTGAATGGGATTGTGATTTTTAAAAGTAAGTTTAGAAATTGATCTCTCAACTCAACAATAAATTTCACGACCTGTCCTCGGGGCCCGTGCCGTGACTACCCCAAGCCCACCTTTCATAGGCCAGGGGATGGCGACTAGCACCAAAGGCGTAACTCCCTAAAACTGGGAAGACATTGAATTTATAAAACATAAACACACACAACCAGAGTACAAGAGAAATCAAACACTAAGTAAAGAAGTATAAAAAGTGTGTTGAAAGTAAAAAGGGTCAGAAATACAATCCCAACAGAAAGGTACCACTACAATTGAAAGAAAGTACAACCGAAAAGAAAAACAGTTGAATGGTGAAGTAGCTCCTCGATCGTCCTACGTGTTCCTAACTGAAGGGTAGGTGAAGATGTCCTCCTCATCACTCCGCGTCTATCGGCCCGCTCTGTGTGTCGTCAAACCAAATTTCCACCTCCGGGTACCATCCAGTCCTCGCACACTCTGCCTCAGTAAGTGTTGTCCATCGTCTGCATCCAACACAATGAGGTGCATGTATAGACCGTGCAGGGGTGAGTATAATGATACTCATTAGGGACCTTGAGACCCTCATGGTCTCACAAAATCCAACAAGGATAAACCACAAAGATATATCTCAATAGATAACCTTTACTTATGTATATTCCCATACAAATACTTAAATTATCAAGTAACCCATCTCAATCATGAGGAAAACACAAAGGTCAATGACTCAGCGCAAACCAGGATTTTCATTATCGAGACCACAACTGCTGGAGGACTCCTCCTTTTTCGATTACAGTGCCCATTTCGTGACTCTGAAGAAGTACTCACTAACCTTAGACTGCTGAGGTACTCCTCCTGTCGAGTACCACATGTCTCCTGCCAAACCGGGCGCTCCTCCTCTGTGTGTCTGCCGCCAAACCGGGCGCTCCCCCTAATAGCCGTCAGGGGTATTCCTCCTATTGAGTACCGCAGGTCTGCTACCAAACCAGGCACTCCGTCCACCATGGTTCTGTTGCCAAACTAGGCGCTCTGTCCACTGGGCTAGTCGAATCACTCCGTGTCGAATCGGTCAAGCAGTCGTCAGGTCTATAGCTACTAGGTCTCCGCACTCTGTATGATCGTCTTCAAGAGGATCCGCTCCACGAGCTACTGGTCGATACTCCAAGTGTCACGAAGTCTCACATAGAAGTATCACAAAGGAACACCTCATCATAGAGGTCTCAACGCAATAGACAACGCGTCAATAGGATGCCCGGTCTGTGAGTTATTAACCTTTTTTGTCCTAGGGGCCCGGTTGGTTTCATGTACAAACCAACCCGACTATATCTCAACTTTACCCCAAACTCCCTTGGGGTATACTCAATGGACCGTTTCTCAAAGAGATTACCTGCGCCGATGACGGTTCGTCAAATGAGCGTCCGGTCTGAGAGTTATTGACATTTCCGTTCAAGGGACCTGGCTGGTTTCTTAGCTAAACCAACCCAACTATACTCCAACTGCGTCCAAACCTCAAGTGGAGTATGACAATAGAACCATCTCATCAAGAGGAATACAACTTAGTTGACGACACGTCGATCAGACGTCTTGTCCTTAAGTTATAAGCGTTTCCGCTCCAAGGTCCCGGTTGGTTTCGGTTTCGAACCAACCCGGGTGTACCCACACTTCACCAAAACCTTGAGTGTAATATACCGAAAAGACCTTCTCGATCTGAGAAATCCTACACAACTTAAGGTATGTCGATCGGAGGTCTGTATCTCATGTTGTCTGCGTTTAACCGAAAAAGGTCACAAAAGGGGGTCTGGCCCTAGTCCGACCCGGCCCGCGGCCGCCCGCGGCTCGGCCCGACCTGCTGAGCATGGTGGGGCCCTCAGTTAGCTGGCACGGCGTAATGATGTACCTCTTCATTTATGGAATAGCTCTGCTGTTCTGGTTCCACTCGCCGTCGTGGCTCAGCTGCGGCGGCCTGTTCCGGTGGCGCGCCGCCGCTGCCTTCTGCCGACCACTGGACGTGCTCCGATGGTCCATTTCACCCACCGACTGCTCCTAAGATATTCTCGGGACCCGAACTCCACTGAGAAAGCTCCAAATAGCCGTTGAGGTCCCGTTTCATCGTCTCCCATCAATCCGCGCACAAACGAACAACCAGGGGAGGGTTCAGGCTTGTTCTTCGGCCCGAGGCCTTCGCGTTAGAAGTTTTCAATCAAGATTAAAGTATTCAAACTAAAACCATACCCGAACATAACCCCGTATCAGATTTGAATCCCAATCCTCATGAACGAGTGGTATGTGGATCAACCGGATAGAGGTTGGTCCGCGCTCGTCGTTCATTCCTCAAAAAGGAAAGGAGAAATTCAAAACAATTCCCCTACCTCGAAAAGACGTCGCACGTCGTCGTACCGTGGAAGACAAATGTCGCGGTGTTCGGGAGTCATAGAATAACGGTGTCACTTCATCAACGTTAGAGGAAGATCTGTCATTATTGGCAACATTCCCCATGGAGGTGTCTCCTCCCTTGACGTAGAGGAAGATGATGTTTGAAGAAGTTTCTTTACGTCCTTCAGGTCGTGGAGTGTTATTCGTGTCGTGGAGTGTTCTTCGCCGAGAGAGGACGATGTTCTTAGTAGAAGAACGAAGATCCTCTAATTCTCTAAAGATTCCTCCCAAAATATTATCTAAGTCAAATATTATGAAATACTTATCCATTTTTAATGAATCGCCAAGAAATTCAAATTAATTCAAAGGAGATGTGTCAACTTAATTAATATGGTTATTAATTACATTAGTTGGCACATTAATGTTTGGGTGGTGGAGAGATCACAAACTAATTAAGGGGAGATTTGGTGAGTTATAAGGAGGAGTTTAAGGGTTAGGGGTTTGTGTGGGCCCCACCACCCTATTCATATCCTCCTATGGGATGTTAGGTGGGGGTGTGGGCCCCACATCCAACTTCCCTTTGGAGGAATTAACTTCCAATTAAAAAATAAATTGTAACAGAACAATTTATTTTTGTCATAACGAATCACCAAATTTTAAGTACCTCATACGACAAAATGCAACTACGTTAAGGGTCGCCTTAAGTAAATATTATTGTTGCGAGTTCATTGGTGTCCTCGGATTTCAATTCTGAGCACCGGTTCAAAAGATAGAAAAACCCGCACGTACGTTTACTGAACGTACCAGAACAAAAATTCAGAAATTGATTCCGGGTACACCGGGCCTCAGAATTAGGCGCTGTAAAAAACGTTGGACTCGTAAAATTCCAAAGAAATTATGAAAAAAAATCATTGAAATTTATGAATATTTACATTACGCCCACCTCAGGGCTTTACGTCCCCATAAAGCGACAACAGACACTTTGGGAAATAAAGGTGGGTTCTGTGCATGCATTTTGAGCATCCCACTCCAATGTGCTATCCTAGTAGCTGAAAACCGGGCCTCCTGACTAGCGCATCCGCAATAATGTTCCCTTTCTTGGGAGTATAGACTATCTCAAAGTCATATTCCCAGAGGAACTCAATCCATCGCCGCTGTCTCTGGTTCAGATTCTTCTGAAAGAAGACAAACCTGAGACTATGGAGATTAAGGTGAACCATAAACCGTTCACTCAACGCACAATGGGTGATACTAACCAATTGTAAGAACTCGACTTCACCCTTCTTCATCTACGTTCTACAAGAGATGATAATATTTCTCATTTTCTAAAAAGTGAAATCTGGTATCATCCCCTGGATGAACCACGTCCTTTTCCTTATACAGTCAATCCTGACATGAATGATACTAATTAATGTCATGGATGACGTTGTAAGGCCTCGACGCTACTACCAAGAAATCCAATTGTTACTCTCGCCTCCATGGGTTGAGTCACACAGTCCGCATCAGTGTGTGGTTATTGGGTCCTCTCTTGTAAAAATCTCAAAAGTGAGGGTCAAGTGAATAGTTAAATGGGAACCTCTTAGTACACAAAAAGAAAGGAAAGCAAACATCACAAGGACAAGTGTCTTTTATTACTATAGCTCAAAGTACATAGACACAAAGCAACCACAAACAACAACAACAAGGAATCTAGAAGCACAAAGAACAAAGGCCTCTATTCCTGTAACTAATCCCACTCCTATCGACCTGCTTCCAGAGCACCATAGTTATATGCTCCAGCTTCCTGAAGCTGTTCTCTCCCCTGTCCACCCATTCCCTAGAATCGTGGTGGACCTCCTGGTGGTGGTGGAAATACCTCAAAGCATCGTCCACCACCAGCTGCATGGCCAGCTCCTTGCGGTCCGTCACGATCTAACATGTGCCTCTGCCTGGGAGGTCCCTCATATATCTATTGATCATCTGTATGGCGGGTCAGATAGTCATGTGCCATGTGACCAAGCCCGCCGCAGGAGAAATACTATCCATTCCTGGTATTCTTGGCTCTCTCTCCACTCTAGGTGCCCCGCACAACGAATCCTGGGTCGTTTGGTCGACCGCCTGTGGGTCTGGTCCTCTTAGACCTCTGCATCATCTGTCTACTACCAGCTGTAGAAGACTCCACTGCATATCGGCTAGTGGTGGGTCCCGTTGCTGGAGACTGCTCAGCAAGGAAACTCTCCACTATGAGGGCTTTCTCCAACACCCCTGTCTACATTAGGATGATTTGGGAGACAACTGAAGCTCTAATCTCTCTCCTGAGCCCCTTCTCGGAGGTCTGGTCCTTGAAGAACTGGTCACGTGCCATATCTGTAGAGTAGCACGAGAGGTCTGTGAACCTCTCTGAGTACTATGCCACTATCATACTACCCTGCTATAGATGCAGTAGTTCCTGTATACACACTGCTCGTAGGGTGGCTAGAACAAACTATGCCCGGAATAGGCTCTCGAAGTTTTCCAATAGAAGTGTCGCCTCGTCGTGCATCTGGAGCATCAGGCTCCACCATCTTACTGCTGTTTCTTGAAGGAGGCTATCAGCAAGGATCACCATAAAGTCTATTGGTGTCCATACTAGCCTAAAAACTCTCACCACATCCTCCAGCTAATCGTAAGATGCATGTGGGTATGTCTCTCCCTGGACCCTCTGTGGCCTCCAGCGCTGGAACTCGTGCAGCGCGCTCAAGCGGCGTGCATTGCCTGCTGCTGGGGCTGGTGGCATCGGTCACCCAATGGGTGGTAGTACTGTGGGTGCCTCCGATGGTGCCTCAACTAGAAAAGGGCCATGTACTGAGGCCTCATCACTCAACGGTCTGTTAGTACATACAACTCTCAGGGCTCTAGCTGGTCGTCCGTGGGGAGTCATCCTGAATGAAACAGATGCGACACGATCAAAGAATGTACCTGGTGAGCTGACCTGGTTTGTGATGACTTAAAGAAAACTTTTGAAAACACACAGGCAATCAGTGTTTTTGTGCACTAATTCGGAAATCAGAATTCAGGGTCCTGGTGTATGGATACGTCGGCCGCCTGCACCAACACTAGATTCCCTGAACTGAAAACCACACTTAGTACCCTTAACACTATTTCTTCACAAAAATAAAATAGCACAGTCCTAGTTCTATGGTAGAACTGAAGTCCTCTGATACCAATTTTTCATGACCCATCCTCGGGGCCAGTACCATTACTACCCCAAGCCCGCCTTCCATAGGCCATGGGCTGGCGACTAGAACCAAAGGTGTAACTTTCTAAAAACTGGGAAGACATTCCCTTTATAAAACGTAAACACACACACAACCAGAGTACAAGCAGAAGCAAACACTATTTAAAGAAGTATAACAAGTGTGATGAAAGTATAAAGGTTCGGATATACAAGACCAACAGAAAGGTACAACTATAACTAAAATAAAGTACAACTGAAAAGACAAACAACTGAATGGTGAAGCAGCTCCTGGATCATCCTCCGGGTTCCTACCTGAAGGGTATGTACAAATGTCCTCCTCAGAACTCTGCATCTATCAGTCTGCTCCATGTGTCATCACGCCGAGTGTCCACCTCCGTGTACTATCCAGTCCTCGTACACTCTGCCTCAGTCAGTGCTGTCCGTCGTCTGCATCCAACACAACGAGGTACAGGCATAGCCCATGTAGGGGTGAGAATAACGATACTCAGAAAGGGCCCCGAGACCCTCATGGTCTCACAAAATCCAACAAGGATAAACCACAAATAATGATCTCAACAGATTACCTTTACTTCGGTATATTCCCATACATATACTTAAGTTATCAAGTAACCCATCTCAATCATGAGGAATACACAAAGATCATTGACTCAGCTCAAACCAGGATTTTCATTATCGAAACCACAACTGCTAGAGAACATATCCTCTGTCGAGTACAATGTCCCTATCGCGACTCTGAGGCACAACTCACCAACCTTAGACTGCTGAGGTACTGTTCCTATCGAGTACGACGGGTCTACTGCCAAACCGGGCGCTCCTCCACTGTGGGTCTGCCGCCAAACCGGGAGCTCCACCTAATAGCCATCAGAGGTACTCCACATATCGAGTACCGCAGGTCTGCTTACAAACCAGGCGCTCTGTCCGCCGTGGGTCTTCTTCCAAACCAGGCGCTCCATCCACTGGGCTAGTCAAATCACTCTTAGTCGAATCGGTCAAGTAGTCGTCAGTTCTACAGCTACTAGGTCTCCACACTCTGTCTACCCGTCTCTGCGAGGATCCGCTCCATGAGCTACTAGTCGATACTACAAGTGTCATGAAGTCTCACGTAGAAGTATCACAAAGGACCGCCTCATCATAGGGGTCTCACCGCAATAGACGGCGTGTTAATCAGATGCCCGGTCTGTGAGTTATTAGCCTTTTTGTCCTGGGGGCCCAGTTGGTTTCGAGTACGAACCAACCCGACTATATCTCAACTATACCTTGAACTCCCATGAGGTATAATCAAGGGACCGTTTCTCAAAGATATTACCAGCGCCGCTGACAGTTCGTCAAACAGACGTCTGGTCTGAGAGTTATTGGCTTTTCCTTTCTAGGGGCCCGATTGGTTTCTAAGCTAAACCAACACGACTGTACCCCAGCTGCTTCCAAACCTCATTTGGAGTATGCCAAAATAACCATCTCATCATGAGGAATCTAACTTAGTTGACAGAACATCAATCGGATGTCCGTTCCTTAAGTTATAAGCATTTATGCTCCGAGGGCCTGGTTGGTTTCGAGTTTGAACCAAACCAGCCATACCAAAATTTCACCAAAACCTTGAGTGTAATATACCAAAATGACCGTCTCGATTCGAGGAATCCTACTCAACTAACGGTGCATTGATCGGAGGTCTGTAGCTCATGTTATCGGGGTTTAACCAAAAAAGGTCCCAAAAGGGGGTCTGGAACCGGTCTGACCCGGCCCAACCCACCCTGGGACGGCCCGAACCGGGTCAACCCAACCCAGGTCTGGGTCTGGCCCGGTAGGGCGCGGCCCAGCCCAACTGGCATGGGCTGGCCCGGATGGGCACAGCCTGGCCTGCGGCCGGCCGAGCAGGGGGGGCCCTCGGTCAGCTGGAGTGGCTTAATGACGCGCCTCTTCATTTGCATAACGGCTCTGCTGTTCCGGTTCCACCCGCCGCCATGGCTCAGCCGCGATGGAATGTTCTGGTGGCACGTTGTTGTCGATGGACGCTGGTACTGCCGTGCCGGCATGGTGCGCCCCGCTGCCTTCTGCGGCGCATAGGACACGCTCCGGTGGTCCTTTTCACCCACCGACTGCTCCTAAGATCTTCTCGGGACCCGAACTCCACTGCGAAAGCTCTAAATTGCCGTTGTGGTCCCGTTTTGTCAACTCCCATCAATCCAAGCACAAATGAACAACCAATGGAGGGTTCGGGCTTGTTTTTCAGCCCAATCCCTTCACGTTAGAAGTTTTCAATCATGATTAAAGTATTCAAACTAAAACCAAACCGAAACATAACCCTGCATCTGATTTGAATCCCAAAACGCATGAACAAGCGATCAACAAATCAATAGGGAAGAGGTTGGTCCATGCTCATCATTCTTTACTCAAAATGGAAAGGAGAAATTCAAAAAAATTCCCCTACCTCGAAAAGACGTCACACGTCGTCGTACCGCGGATGACTAATGTCGTGGTGGTCGGGCGTCACGTAAGAACAGTGTCACTCCATCAACGTTGGAGGAAGATCCATCATTATTGGTGACATTCCCTGATGCGGTGTCTCCTCCCTTGACGTGGAGGAAGAAGAAGTTTGAAGAAGTTTCTTCACGTCCTTCGGGTCGTGGAGCGTTCTTCATGCCGTGGATTGTTCTTCGCCGAGAGAGGAGGATGTTCTTCATATAAGAACAAAGCTAATCTAATTCTCCAAATATTCCTCCAAAAATATTTTCTAAGGCAAATATTATGAAATACTTCTCCAATTTTAATTAATCGCCAATCAATTAAAATTAATTCAAAGGAGATGTGTCAACTTAATTAATAAGGTTATTAATTACATTAGTTGGCACATTAGAGTTTGGGAGGTGGAGAGATCACAAACTAGTTAAGGGGAGAGTTGGAGATTTATAAGGAGGAGTTGAAGGGTTAGGGGTTCATGCGGGCCCCAACACCCTAGTCATATCCTCTTATGGGAAGTTAGGTGGGGTGTGGTCCCCACCTCCAACTTCCCTTTGGAGGAGTTAACATCAACTTAAAAAAATTAATTGTAACACAACAATTTATTTAAGTCTTAATGAATACCCAAATTTTAACTACCTCATACGACAAAAGGCAAAAACAATAAGGGTCCCCTTAAGAGAATACCAGTGCTGCGAGTTCATTGGTGTCCTTGGATTTCAATTCCGAGCACCGGTTCAAAAGAAAAAAAACCCACACGTACGTTTACTGAACATACCCGAAAAAAACTTCAGAAATTGATTCTGGGCACACCGGCCCTCAGAATCAGGCGTCGTCAGAAACTGAGGACTCGTAAAATTCCAAAGAAATTAACAAAAAAAATTCCTTGAAATTCCCAGGACTTTACAATCAACCCCTTTTTTAAAATCACAATAAACAATACGTTAGAGAAAATTTTGAAGTAAAATATTTAAAAACTTATATCTTATTATATAAAAAACATTTGAATGTAACTTATATGTGATATACCTTCTTCCACATTTTTATTTTTTAAAGGATTATTTAGGTGGTAGGATAATTAGTAGAAAGTATTCCCTAAAAAGTTTTAAACACAATCTATCAAACAATTATTGGTAGTAAAGAAGTATTTCAGAAAATATAGGATTCTTCCATGAAAATTTCTGAAAGTAAAAATCACTCACATAGATATAAGAGAATCAACATTACTACAACAAGATATAGACCTCAAAATACAAATTCAAAATTCTATTAAAAAATTTCCAGATTTTAGGAATAATTAGCCTTTATTGGAATGTTTTTTCATAATTTCATTCATCAACCTCATGTCAGATTTTTTCTTCTCTAAGTCTTCCCCTTTTGACTCTAGCTTAGAAAAGGTTTCTATAATAGCTCAATATTATTAGTTTACTTAGAAATATTTGAGTCCTATTGTATGGAAGTAGCCTTAAGATAATAAATATCCATCATAAAATCTCATAATTCAATGTTAATTTTTTCATCATAATTTGATACAGTTTTGGTTTCCCATTTCAATCAAGCTAACTACTCAACTAAAAATATTATATCTTATTCTGTATGACATATGAACCAAATTATTCTATAAAACTACCAAAATTAACTAATTACACTCCTTTATTATGTTCATTCTCATCATTATTTTTTATGATTCTCTCAAAAAAATTAATGTTGCTCAAACCCCTGATAAGATCAAATTTTATTTAAATATACTTTCACCATTTTTGGTTATCCAAAAAGATTTCCGAAATTATTTCAAGCCACTTAATCATGTCATTGAAATAATTCAACTTCATCATAATTATTTTTGATTTAGTTTCTCAGATAGACTTTGTGGAGTCACTAGTAATCTCTTTAAGGATATAATATCGAACTCTAGTAGGTTTAGGATTTTTGTTATCAGAAAAATGAGACTGAGAAACCTTCATAACATTTTACTATAAATAAAAAATGGCCATAATGCAGTAGTTTTTATGTCAAATATTATTATTCTTTCTAAGAACTGAGAGACACTTCCTAAGAATGAGATGGTAAGGATATTGAGGTATGAAACAGGGATTCTAAAAAATTAAGATATCTCCAAACCTCTTCAACAACATAAATTTATTTTAATAAATCCTTTCACTTCCTTACTACTCAAGAGTATTCTTTTGTATGATAAGTTTCAAGAATTTTTTTCCTTTATCCACACCTTACTCAACAAAAATATTCTCAAAATTAAGATCTTCACTTGAATCAGAATCAACAACAATATTCTTACCCTTTGCCTTTTTATTGAACACCAGAAATACCTTAGGATAAATAGATGAAATATCTATCTAGGGAATAGGCGTAGTAGCTACAAGAAAATGGGAAATGATGAAGGATCATTTTGTTTCTTCTCCACATTATTGAATAGAGGACCACTTCCTTATTACTTTCAATTTCTCATTTCTATTCCATTTCTTCAATATCTCCCTCTATTTCCCATAGGAAATATTTCGAAGGACTGGCCATATTTTCTTTCTTATATTTATTTCTCTTTCTTTAATCATCTTTTAAGCTATCAAAAACATTTTCAATGAGGGATTTGTCCTAAAAAATATTCAGATGAAAAGTTGTATCTTCTTAATTCATCTCATTACTCTTCTTTATGAACATAAAAAATGCTTCATCAGACAAATATTACTTTTTATTTCAAAGAAATATTGATATATTGTATAGAATTAAACATATTTTCTCTTTTAATGAACATTTTTCAATATATCATCTACATCATTAGTGGAAGAAACGTTCAAAGGATTTTCAATAAAATTACACTCAATAGAAATATTTATTAACCTCATCTTCACAATAGTTTTACCTTTGAGGTAGGATAATTTATCTCTTAATTGATCGAATTCATTCTTAATATGATGATCTTTTATGTAGTTCACCAAAACATTCTTGATAAACATAGGATGAAAAATTTTCTTAATTTTCATCATTCCCATCTTGATTCCCTATATATAATTATATATAAACTTCTCTGGGTTTAACATACTCATTTTTTATATGAAATTCAAAATATATACATTTAAACATTTTATGGTGTTTGATTCACCTTTCCATAGAAAAGGATAATTTTGAATCCATAAATAAAATATTCCCCTGTATGATGTAAGATGAGATAGTTTCCCTGCCATATCACATGATGTAAAAAAATATTTTAGGGCTAAGTGTATTTAAAAAAACATATTTTTTCATGGAACTTTTGAGTTTCCAAAAAATATTCTCTTTCCAAGGTTATTACAACAGGTTTTTCAACCTTATTAATATTAAAACTTTATGGATTTCTAAAAAAAAAATTGATATATAAGTTATTCAATCCATTTATTTCGTTGAAAAATAATCTTACATGAAACACTCTTAATGTGTTAGGATAAGGTAGATAAAAGTCATCTTTCAAAACACTAATTGACTCCCATCATTGGAAAAGAAATATGGATTTTATTATAGATACATATGTTTCAAACCATCTTTGTTCTATAAATATATCCATAATAACATACCCTGAAGTTTAATCATTTGTATCTACCATAGAAACATATTATATGAACATGAATGGAATCAAAAGAATCAACAATTTTAAATGATGGAAAAAAAGAGAGTGATAAATATTTTTCTCAAATTAATGTATTGGGGAAAATATTTTCCCCACCCCAAACATATATTGGTTACATGAGTGATGTTTCATGTTCCAAATAGATTATATAGATATTATTAAATATTAGAAGATGATGAAATAATAGTTTTAATAATGTTATATATTTTTAAACCTATAAATTTTGAAACATTTTTTTAATGTCTTTAGGATTTATTTTATAAAAAATCCATAAGATAAAATGTGAATGTTTATACCAATTTTTTTAAAATTTAATTTACAGAGGTGATAAGATAATATTAAAATCTTACTTCTCTAGTACTTTGTAGATATAAATTTTATTGAAAGTTTTTATGGTGATATAAATAATAGGGATACATAATAAAATATTAGAGGAAGGGTTTTTTTGGAAAAGAAAACCATAGATAAAATTAATTCCTATGAAACCTAAAGAGTTTTATAAAAAATATATAACTATATATTATTTTAAATAAGGTAAGAAAACTAAAAAAATAATAATGATGTTCATCATATTTTTTTAATATTTTTTCACTATTAATAAATATTATAAATATAAGTATATTAATGATCACTTTTTATTGATCATACAAGGTTTCTTTTTAATAAATTAAAATCTATCCAAATTAAGAGGTTTTCAAAAAATATTAACCCATTGATCTTATGATATGATAAAATATAAAATAATATATATTTTTAAATGTGTGATCCATAATTAAATTTTGTTATATATATATGTTATTTTCTAATTAGTGATTTTTTGGGTTATTACACAAGGCTATATAACTTGTGCTATCATATATTATTGGAGTGTTACTAAAACACATACCACAATTAATGTGTAGTATTACATCTAGAAGACCTGATCATGAAAACATTAGGTAGATACATATTCAACTTAGGTAGTGGTAAGTTCTATAGAGATATGTTTCTTACAAGTCCATGAAACTAATATTTCTTCCAATAAATGTAAATTTATAGATGTTCTTTTCCCCTCAATATTATATCCACCAAAGTCAGTATTTGAAAAAGGTTTTAGTTCAAATTCATTTCTTAAAGAATAAATAACCTAAAATCCTATTGAGATAAAGCAATTCTTTTTTACATCATTAAGATTTGATTAATTTGGATTTTCTTAGAATCCCACACACATGCATACAAAAAACATCTTATCTGGTCACCTATATATATGATATAGTAAACCAAAAAAACATTCCTCTAAATGTTTTATGATCAATTAGTTTTCCATATTAATCTAGATTAAGAGTTATTGAGGTTCTGATATTTGTAATTATACAATTATCATTTTCATAATAAAATATATTATATAATTTTGTTGAGATTAAAATATTCCCTCTAGTTTTTAATAAATTTGAATACTAAGTAAAAAATTAATATCATCCATCATTCTCTTCCCAAACAACTATTTCATGAATTCATTAAAGTATTTTAAAATAGATTTTTATGTTTATATGAATATAATTTTTTCAATATAAATTTCGAAAATAATGGTTTCCATAAAAATTTATTAATAAAATGAGTTAGGTCATTATCTCTCTAAATAAAATCATTTTGAAGTAAAAAAACCCATTAGTTTATCATACATGGCTATTGTTGATTCTTTAAGCTAGTAGAGTTCAGTAGTATTCTTAAAAAATGTTCTGATAATGTTGAATATTCCAAACCAAGTGTTTGTTCTACATAAACATCCTATTATACATTTCCATTATGAAAATCATACTTCCCATCCATGGGATAAATATCAAAATTCAACATTGCTTCAAATTATAAAATTATACATATAGATTTTATTCTAGAAAATAGAGTAACTAATTCATCATAATATATGGAATTATGTATATTATATCACATTATAGTAATTTTCACATTATTTATAAAAGAAATAATTTTTTATCATGTTCTTTAGGGTAACCCATTTTACTCTAATTACATGAATATCATTTGGTTGTCTTAAAAATGTCCATACATTTTTCTATATAAACTCATTGATCACGTGCTATACTTCTCTTGTCCAATATTTAGATCCTAAATCCTCATCGGGTGTTTTAAGTTCAAACTAAGATAAAAACGCACAATATTTTTATTCATTTCATAAGGGAAACTGTGTTTTGACTTGTTGATCTACATCTCTAATGATGATATTGGTGGAAAATTTATGTAACATCATCATATTTTAGGGGTTTTTAAAACGTTTTTTTCATGATTAACTTGTATTTATTCTATAGGTACGGGTTTTATGAATATTTCATCAATTTTATTTCTTTATAATGAATTTGACAATATGTTTTGAAAATTAGTTTTCAAAATATCATATGAAGATGTTATTTAATAGTGTTTTGATACAAATGTATTAATTTCATCAAACATAACATGCACTATTTCCTCAATAGTATTTCTTCATTTTTTTAACCACTATAATCATAATTTGTTATAGAATATCCAATAAGTATTATTTTATTATCTTCTTTATTAAATTTATTTAAATTATATTTATTAATAAATATGAATAATTTACATCAAAATACATTGAACAAATAATTTTTTCGATTTATTTCTATCCATAACTCATATGAAATTTAATTAAGAATTTTTTTGAGTAAATTCTAATTTATAGTATAATAATAAATATTAATAGATTCTTCTTAAATAATACACGTATTTAAATATTCAATTGACATGGTTCTAGTAATCTCTTAAATAATTATATTTCGTCACTCAACTAAACCATTTTTTGAGAAGTTCAATAAGCTGATAAATTAAATGTAATTATTTTCTAACCCAAAAAATATTCAAAACCAATGTTATCAAAATCCCTTACATGATTAATATGAATAGTAAATAATGGAAGGTTTTAATAATTTATATCATGGGATAGAAAATTTTTAAACAAAAAATAGAATCAGGATTTTTCTGATAGAAAATAGAGTAATGTATATCTAGTGTGTTCCTCAATCGAGACATATACATAGTATTAGTATTTTCCTCTAATACTCTAAATATCTATTGGATTGAATCAATATATGTTCACAAACTATAATGCTCCAAATTTTTATAGTTCCCTAATATATTTAAATCCCGAATGATGTTGCTTACTATATTAAAAAATGTCACAAACGTTTGAATAAACAAACCTAAGATCTAGTAAATATATAAAAACTCTTTTCAGAGAACGTTTACCTAATTTTATAAAATTATAGTGTCCTAACATCCTATTCCTAAAATAAGATAGATCTTTCATTTCACTTAAACATGATCAATCTTATATTCTAATGTCTTCAATGTTATGGTTAAAAATTCTCAATCATATTAGCAGAAAGAATAAATTTACCTTAAAAAATTTAAATAGTACATTTACCATTCTTCATGTTCATAAGATAAACTTCATTAAAAAATTGTATTATGTTAATGATATTTTTCTTAATTCCTACAATATATAAAACATTTGAAATTAAATATTTTCCAAGAAATATTATTTCACCAATGCCATATATGTTCCCTTGAGAATCATCTACAAAAGTCACATTCCTAACATTAATTTATATTATCTTTAAGAAGAAATTTATATTTCCAATCATATTAATGGAACCAAAAATTTCCATATACTATATGTTTTTACTTTAGGTACCCATCCTTTCTACCTAAAATAGATATTCTAAAATTTTGGTGCCCATACCATCTTGGGTCTATAATTATTAGCAAATAAAACATTTGGAATAAACATTTTTACAACCTTATAATGATGAACAACTACCAATTGATTAGAAATATAAGAATTTTAAAATCCAATTGACTAAAAATTATTAAAATATATTTTATTCAATTTAAACATCTTTGACACTTTTAACAAAAAATTACACTCTTTGGAAAAAATTAGTTTCACTAACAATGTTTTTCTATAAAGTTAAACCTATTGTATAAGAATTATTATATTGTCTATAATTTAAATAAAGGTTACCAAATAATTTCATCCCAAAATTATGATTGATGAAAATGATTTTTTTATAAATATATCATCATATAGTTTTAAACCTATATTCTATTCATCTTGAGTTAAACTAGAGTTATAATTTTTTTTATCTAACTCTGATGATAGATTATAATTATCTAAAGTAAGTGTAGAAATTATATAATTTACTTAACCATGTTTTTTTAAAACATTCATACTCATTCATTACATTATTATTCATTTTCTTAAGTAAATTAATATATCTATTTATTTTTTTATACTATGCGTTTTATCCTCATCAATAGATATGAAAACATTTTCTTTTTCTGAATAAGTTGAACTATATTCATAATTATAATCATGATAATTTTATTTTGAAGTCATATTATTAATGAATTAAACTGAAACCTTCACTATTTAGAATTTCTTATTGTTGGGAATTTCAGTATAAAAACCCATAAATGTTTGATTATCACTACTATCATCAAAATAACATTCGAAAGAAAAATCACCATATCTACCACTCTATATATCTAAAGCATCCAAAATTTTATTTCCTCTATTATTATAAATATTTCTTGAGATTTTATCTTTATTATTCATTCTATTGTAATCTAGTCTAATATTTCCATGTTCCAAACACTTATAAAAATTAATTTCCCAAGTATCTCTCTTATCACTTCTATAATTTTGAATTTTCTTATACTTGTAATTAATATATTTCTTTACAACTATTCATTTCATCCTCCTCCCTAGATAAGAAAGTTAATTACCTATTCATTATTAATAACTATTATATAATTTAACCCTATATTTCTATTTACATTTAGATGATTTAGATACCTCCCAAAAAGATTTAGATTTCATAATGTTAGTTGTAGATGTCAAAGGAAAAGAATAACCATTAATATTATTCTACTTTCCATCATTTATATTTATCGTACTCGTGTACAACATCAGATATCAAATAAAATCATCAATATTATATTCATAATAGGATTTAGTTTCACCTATCACCACACACTTACATTCACATTCATTAGGCATAATATTGATTATCATTTCTATAAAATGATCATCTGATAACTCTTTTTTTCTAATAGATTACAAAATATTTACTATAATCCAAAAGTGATGATGAATTAGGGGAAAATATTAACTTGGTATGAAAAAACTCCTGATAATATTTATATAACATAGCTCTACTATTGTCCAAAAAATATAGAGGTTCTAAAATGAGTAACATCAACTGTTCCCCAAATATTGTTATATTTTTCACAATAATAACTATAAAAATATATGTCTTATGTCATAAAATATAGAAAACTATATCAGGCATAATAGTACAACTAATATTCTGAATTCTTTTTTCTAGTAAAATAATTAACATCCTTATTTGGAATTTTATAATTTCCTTTCACTATGATAAATTTTTCAATTAATGTGTTTAAAACAAATTTCCTCATTTAATCTCTACATTATTCATAGTCAATTCCTTCAATTATTGGTGAATTACAAAGTTTAAGATTCTTAAAAATCATAATGGAAAAACATACAATTGAAAAAATAATTATATTATAGAATAAAAAATAGTTATTGTTAACAAGATATAAAAAGTTGATACCATATCGGATACAAAATGATAGATCATAAGTATATTAATAACAAAATAAGAGGGGGTTGACTGTAGTTATAAAAATTTAATCATAAAATTTTAAATAACACATTTAAGATAGTTTATCAGACAACCTATCATACTGATACCCTTGGTAAATAGTGTAAGAAATTTTTTATAAGAAACAATATATTATTTTTCAAAAATATATAGAGTCGAAATATCAATAATTACTCTTAAAAATAAAAAATTGAAGAAAAAAATTAAAAAGGCATATAAAACTTATAAAAACACCCATAATAATGTTCAACACACTCATCAATAGTGTTAAATTTGTTTTTGAGACTGACTTGAGGTATTCATGATTATATATCAATCATAATGTCTATCTCTCAGGTAAGGGAATCCCTCAAAGAGAAGAATTAGGAAAAATCCTTTTCCCTATCCCATGGAACCCTCGACCAATTTGATTGGATAAACTATTTCTATCTATCATCAAGATACCTCTAGGATAAATAATGAAACTCATAAGGTATTTACAATTTAATCCCCACAAAATTTCCTTGAGAAAACTCTCAAAATATTAAAAATGAAGTGTTATCAGTAACAAGATCTTGCAGCACTTTATCAGAAACTTTTTATCATGATATTCTATAATATTATTCTCCCCTTCGGTTGTCATCCTATTTATAGATTACTTACCAATGGTCAAATTCCCCACTACTCAAGATCAGTTGTGGCTTTTTCAGACACACCTTCATAGACTATAAAAGTATTTTCACATTGTCTGATGGTCATTCTATGTAGAACCATTACAATTATTATAATGATAGAACTATTAAAAATTGAAATTCATCCATTTTAATTTATAAGTCTTCATCTCGAAGTCTTAATAAATATTTCCCCTATAGAAAAGTGTTTATATGGGGGATGAAGTCTACCAGATAGACTTTTTATTACTCCATCCAATGGACTTTGTAGTACTATATCTGTTGGACTTTTTAATAATTCCATTTGATAGATTTCATAATCATCCATATAATTTAATTTATACAAGTATTTTTTATACACCTGGTACCCGTCTTTCATTATCCTTTCTAAATATTTTTCTGAATGAACTAAAATTCACCATCTAGAATAACTAAAAACATTCTGACAAAATAACAGTAAAACCTGGGAGAGATAAATTTTAGAAACACATAAATATTTAAGATGTGGATTGTGATTTTTAAAATTATTATTATAATTTGAAAATTCAAGTCCATAATATATTCATCAAATTAATCTTTAAGAATATTAATGTCTGGTGAACATTAAAAATGAATCTCATTGCCACATTAAGGTTGTCCACACATATGCACGAATGACACTATCATTTCTCATATGATGGACATAAAGTTGAAAATGGAAATACCATTAACACAACAATATTTAAAATATTAATGGAAATTATTTCATTATGTTAATATGGTTATATAATATTTGACTGAGTTTAAGGATGTAGGAAACTTCAAATATATCTGTAAATAAAATGACCTTTTTCTGGGAATCCGCTTTTTGATTACACCATAATCGTTCAATTGATTATGTTTTATGATGAAACATGCCCTATAATATTGTAAGGGGAGTTAGGAAGACATTTTATAAGTAATATACTAAACTAGGGGTCTCAATGTTTATGAATAAGTGAAGTTATTAGGCTCCCTTTTACAAGTGAGTTGGGTGGTACTCTTTTAAATACATGAGACATTAAAGCATAATTAAGTCATATTCAGGAGAAAATAGAACCAAGGTAACCCAAATATAAAAGATAATATTAGGGAGGGAACAAATCCTTTTAAATAATCACATTTATCTATGTTTTAATGATATTTTATTCCTTATCTCTAAGTATACACCCCCCTCAAAAATTCTTTTATCCCTTATTATAGTAGTAATGTTTTGAATTTGTTACAATTCATAATGACCAAAAAATAAATTAAAAAATTTACCAAATTCTAAAATATTGGTTCAAAATATGGAAATCACCTCAATAAAATAAATTATTATAACTTGAATAAACTCATTTTAATATAATCATGTAAATCACTGAAAATTTTGTTATGAAAAAATTCATTTTAAGAATAAAACTGGATTTAATCTAATTATTTTTCTAAAACCCCATTAGATTAATAATAGAAAATTTTATTGAATATATTTAATATAATTTTCAAAAAATTAATTCAGTAAAAATAATTAATTTAAATAATTTAATATAAAAACATACATCATGCATAAAATCGTATTTTTAGAAACACATCTATTTTTACTTTAAAAAATATTTCATCTTCCATCAGTACTAATTTATAACCATTAAATTCATTTTAATAATGTTTAAACAATTATTTTTAACATGTTTGATACTCTAAATTATTTTATAAATAAAAAATATATGAAAAAAACAATGATCATAATAAAAATACTTAAACAAAAGTTCTTTTGAATCAATATAATTTCCTAAATGAATAATACAATTATATTAAACAATTATATTTCATTTAAATAATATATTATGTTCTTTATTTTATAATGTATACTAATTATTCAGGTAATTTTCTGGTTTTGTTCTTTATAATGTATCAAAAAATTATTTATTAACGATAAATATACTCTAAAATCTTTGGGTGTTACATTCTACCCCCTTATAATAATTTCCCCTTGAAATTTTATTACACCAATACAAAGAAACTGATGATACATCCACCTCATTGAATTCATGGGTTCCAACTTATCTTCCTCAAATTTATAATTTCTATATAAAACATTAACAACATAAGTATTCTTATTCCATATGATATTATTTATATGATCCATGATTTATACCAATAACACCTTAAAATAAATATCATACTCCACTGATAAAACCAATGAATTTAGTATATATGTTAATTTTGGGTGTATATTTCCAAAATAGAATCATCTAACATATGGTAAAATTGATAGGGATTTAGAGTAAACACCAAGTGATAAATATTGTCCCTTTGGTAGATTTGTTTTCGATGCTTGGGTTCATCAGGACAAATCTACTTTCATCATGTTGGATAATAATAATTTCATGATCTGCTTTGCATTGGAGGAATATCTCATACAAGACTGATCTCGAACACCTCACAAATGCTACGGTTCCTGGTTCTACCTTCACCACTGGACTTACGACTTTCATATGAAGTGAAACACACCTTAGGTGGATATTTGGGTTTGTTTCCCTAACTTTCCCCTTCCATTTCAAAACCCATCCATTATTAGGATGCTCAGGAATCATGTGGGTAGGTTCTTGTGCTATGATAGCTGAATCACTATTTTTTGTCATCCTATTAACCCTATGGTGTGTGTTGAAGTAGATGTGTTAAGAAATCCTTTTGATTTTATTTGGATCACAGTTGGAGAGGAATTTATCTTTAGGCACGAGGTGGTGTTTGAATCATTGGTTGATTTTTTTATCTAATTACAAGAGGTTGGGACATTCATTGGAGACCTGTAGAAGTGGGTTTAGACGTCAGGATTTGTTGAATGGTGTAGTTACTGGTAGTATAAATTCTCAAAGCGATCCACGTTTTAGGTTTGGTTCTTCCCAGAATATGGAGGTGGCTTTAGGAAAAAAATTTAATGTCCAAGTTGGCGGAGAATTACCCGGTCTGGATGCACATTTGAATCAATGAAGTGACATCCCAAGGAGTGGTAGTCAACCCGAGATCACAAATTTAGATTCATAGGAGGTAGTGTGTGGGAGTATTTAGGGTTTTCTGCTAAAAAAACTATTGGAATGCCTTTCACGGTGTACCATTAAAAGTTGGAGGCTCCTTCAGTACCCCCGGAACTGAAAGTTGCTGGTATTTTTCATAAACAAAAGCTTGATATTCGAGGGAGTCATTTTATTGAGTCTTCGAGCTCAGGAAGTGAAAGGGAAGAGGGTCCCAATGGGGCTACAATGGAAGTATCAATTTATGAGGAGGGTAATGGTATGAGGAAGGATGTAGCAAGGGCACGGGCACACAAGGAAGATGGTGCAATCTAGGTGAAGGATATAGGTGGTGTGAGACCCGTAAGAATTATCCCAAAGGTTTTAGTTTGTAATAGATTAGAGTGTATCAATGATAGATACTTGTGTCAGGAACCATAATAAGTTATTTCTCATATTAGGGAGGTTTATTTAGCTAGTTTAGTCTTACAGCCAACTGTTGTTAATATCCTTGTAGGCCTCTAGTCATTTGTGGTGAACAATATTCACGATGTGCATGTTGATGGTGAGGCCCCTCAAATGGGGCGGGGGCTGGGGGATTCTCCACAGGAGAGTGGCATCACCTCAAATATTCAACACACCAACTCCCACAAAGATAATGATTTCATGGTTAAAGAATTTGAAGGTGATAGGGTATCCAAGGATGGATGGAAGGGCACCCATGAAAAGAAGTATTACACCTCAATGAATCCCCCAATGGAGACTACGTTAGTGATGAAAGCCAAGAAGATGGGAATCTTGGGTAATTCAAGTGTTTCTCTTGAGAAATGCTTGGAATTTCTCATGATCTTTGAAGATGAAGTGGTCGAAAAAAAAATTTCTCTCAATTCTACTAAGGAAGAAACTGCTAAAATGATGGGTATGTATTTAAGAATGACTCTCAATGAGGAGAAATATGGATGGATCAACAAGCATGATCTGATTTTGGTTAGGGGATTCAACAATGGGAAGATTAACCTAGTGGAGTACATCCAATTCTATGAAAATATGGCCTTTAAGTTCGAAGATATTATAATGTATGAGCCAAAAATGCAGGTAAATGATATCTCTTGGGAGTTATTTTGGGAGTTTAACTCTAGTAGGCATAAGTTGTCTTTTAATGATTTTTCTATCTTTTTTTGGGGTTGATCACTTTTTTCTTTAAAATTATTTGGTTAATAAAAAATTTATTTTCAATCATATTTTTTTTAAAACTTTATCACAAAATTTGAACTCTAAATTGAAATGATGATCGTTAGCTTAATTGTTTTATCAAGTCTATGATTCCATGTTGTATTACTAAATTCTTCTAACATTCTTTGTCCTTGCCTTATGAATAAACATTATAAATATCTTTCATTCCCAAACTTTATTTATGCATATTTGATTATTTTACTTATTTAAATAGATGTATTTACAAGGTTGCATATAAATTCTTTAGTGAAATATTTTACTATAAGAAAATTAAAATTGAGGAAGGTATTGATCCCAAAGTCCTTTTAAATCCATAGTGTAAGTGCATATAATATAATTAAGGGATTTAATGTTCTTATCATAATGACCATTTATCTAAGTATGATATTTTTTGTGGAATCCCAACTCCAAATTCAATTAATTTTGAAAAAATAATCAAAAAACATTGAATAAAACCTCTTATAATGAACAAAATTAACTGAGATTAGTACTCCATTAAGCATTACCACATCCTTAACATATAACCTATGAAAATGTACAAGGGATAAAATAACTCTAATTGAAATAATTTTTTTATATCATATGGTTATGGACTACATCCAATATAGAATATTCCCTATAGATTTACTAGTTAGTCCCACTATGAAATCAATGGTGTTGTTTTTCCATTTCCACCTAGGTATGGGTAATGGTTATAAAATCACCTTAGACATATTTCTCTCATCATTAACTTAATGGAATATAAAACATCATGATATACACTTTGAAAAATCTCTCTTCATGTTATTCACCAAGAAATAAAAGTTAAGAGCACTATGCATCTACAAAAATCCAATATGAATACTGCATGATGAACTTTGACCATCATATAATGATTACCTATTCAATTATAGTATTTCCTGGAAACATACTTTATTTATATATATTATCATTCCATCATGGGAATTTCTAACATAAAAAAATTACTTACCCTCTTTTATAGATCTAAATCTTATTGGTTATCCTTTTTAATCCTCACGTGAATAGATAGTTTAAAATTCATCATGGAAAGATGAGATCATTCTCCATTACATGTGATTTCAAAGTCCATACTCTACAAATATAACAACTATTAGATATCTTGGAATCATCATAATATACAAACTAGCATGGTATTTTTGAATAAGAACATTATCCACCTTTTTCACCTTTATAATGTTATAATTTATTAAGTAGTTATAGTTATTAATCTATTCAACCATCTACTCTAATAAATATTCAGATATTTTTATGTGAATATATACATAATGTTTTTTGATTAGTATATATGTCACAAATTATATATTGAATATAATACAACCAATTATTCAAAAAAATACTGATTCTTGTTCCAAATCAAGAGTTGGGTAATTTTACTCATGGAATTTCAATTAGAAAGAGGTATAGGGTATCACCAAGGAATTCAATATGAGAACACATTTGTGAAAAACCACGTTTTACTTTTATGTATGGGTATTCATTGGATGGATTGGGCCCTCATGTTCAAGTTTTTTTGTTCTGAGAAGGGTGATATTTGAAGAATATTCATGGTCACACGGCTAAGAAGCACAATTAAGATAACTCTTTACCCTATATGTGTAGCCCATAAATCTATTAACACTGATGATCTTTTTGGTTACCAATCAATTTGTTTAACAATATGGGTAAACCATGTAACCAAGTCTAATAGAAATATTTTTGTCTTTTTGGGTCCCTTTTAGTTGGGTTTTTGTGACATCCTGACTTGGGAGGCACTAAATTGTGCCCCGAGCTAGTTGGACAATTGCCCTCAAGTGCACCTCCCCATATGCCAGAGGGTTCCGACTAGCACCGAGGGTCTCTTAAGTTAATTTTGGGGAGACTATACCATCTTTTATCAAAATAAAACTCCAACGAAAGCAAACAACAATAGCCAAGTGTGTAACTATATAAATAACCAGAACAAATCAATGTCATATAATAACCAAAACATGAATATACAATACACAACTAAAAGGTAAATTATGCTATGAAAATTAAAATGTGAAGTGTCTACAATGAAACTGAAATTAATGATTCAAATACTACCAAATAGGTCATGAACCACGTCCAGTTCCTTCTCCCCTACTCCTATCCAAAACTGCAACCTATCCCAAGGACTTACACTTATCCTGTCCTTCCATAACAAAGTCTACTCAGGATCTGATCAGGATACCTAAATAGGGTGTGAGTACAACTCAGTAGGCCACTACCAACGGTGTTTAAAACAAGTCTATTCAAAAGATAGTGCATGAAGTTTTATGATGAAATAAACACAATGCATTATTAAAATAGTTATCACCTTGACATTTAATATTTAATCATTACATTAGGCCTAGTTTCAAATCATTTTTCCCATTTGAATCACCATTTTATGTCATTAATCATTTTATATAGGTCATCATGCCTAGAAGCCAAAATTTCATTTGAATCATCATTCATTACTATCATTCATTTTGTGTAGGTCGTTATTCCTAGAACCATAATATTGTTGAGTGTAGGTCATCATATCTATCACTCATTTTCTCAATCAGTGTAGTTCATCATGATAGAAACCCCATAATCTCATAATTTGATAACTATTGGGGAGGAATGTCTTGTCCAAGTCCCAACTTCTAATTGGTCTAGAACGCCATGATAAGAATCACAAAAATCTCATCCATTTAATAATTCGTCAAATCACATGAATTTTCCAAATCATTCCATTACTAATCCAATCATTATTTAAACATTTCAATGGTTATTAGTTAGATCAAAAATTAACTAAGAACATAAGCCATTAATTAATTCATCAATTAATTAATCATTCAACACAATTCTCATTCCACAATTAATTCGTTACAATTAACTATCCCTATCAAATCTCAGCTTCTCATAATTAATTCACCCAATTAATTATGTTTGATGAAAATCATGAAACATAATTAATTCTCAAAATTAATTATCTTTTTTCAACATCATAGAACATTATTAATCCACATAAATAATTATCTTACATATCCAAACAAAATTTCATAATTAATTCCCCCCAATTAATTACCTTCACAAAATAAATTCAATATCCCAATTACAATTTCACAACCAATAAAGAATCTCCAAGATATCTATTTGGTAAATACCCTTCATTTCATCCATGATTCAATTATCAATTAACCTCCAAGGAAAACTTGATTTAATTCCACTTTCATAATTAATCATATTTAAGAAATCATTTATCAAGGGAATCTATAAATAATACACTCACATTCACATACTGTAGATCCTGACTATGGGAGTTAGAGTTAGACCACCTACCTCTGTTTATTGATTGAAGTTAGGCCAATGGGAGTCCCCAGAATCTGATCGGCACAACATCATCGATCCAACTTTGGATCTAAATCCCCAAACTAAAATTATGATCAAAGGCATGAATATCTTGAAAATCACGATCTAGATAAAAAATCATATATCTAGATCTCAACTAATAGGTTTATATCCATGAAAATGGTAGAGACCTTCAATAAAAATACCTAAAAAAGATAAGATAAATAATTGGAGAAGCATCGGGATGAAATCAACTTACCGAGAAGAGGGAGGATCTTCAATCCGGATTTTGATCTCAATGAATGGTGTTCGAATCAGCTTGGAATCCCTCCAGATGGATTTGGGAACTCTTAAAAATTATCAAGCCCAGACCTATGTTCAATTAGAATGTTTTGGAGGGTTCGAGTGGTTTTAAAACCAATTTTGAGAATAAAATACTCTGCGTGCAGGGTTTCACCTAGGATTCAGCATAGTTAGGGAAAACCATGTGCCAATCATGCGGTCATCCACTACCCACATGACTTGATGGTGCACAGTTAGGATAACTATCCACCAATAGTTTTGAACTTCACTATCCTCATAGTTAGCTTGCACACAGTTTGTCCAAACTCTGTGTAAAATGTGAAAATCCTTTTTCTTCTTTAGATTCTTAAAAAAAATACCAAAACAAAACTCGGGTTGTACCCCAAACCAAAGGAACTTAATAAAAACCAATAAATATCAGAAAACATGGCCTAGATTTCTCCCTAAAAGTTAGAGATCTTATGATCTCCCTACCTTATAACAGTTTTTCCATGAGCTGCACTCTCGAACTCCTCTAAGATTCTGTGCCAAAAAGATTGGTTCGTTGATCCCTCATGTCTACTTCTTGTTCCCATGTTTCCTCTTGAACACTTCAATGTTTCCATAACACATGAAGTAATAGCACGATATCTCCCCATAACATTTTATCACTGCGACCCAACACATGTATCAGATGCTCCTAAAATAAGGAATCTATCTCACGATTGACCTCTTCCACATCAAACACATGATATGGGTCAAGGTGATACCATAGTAGTTTTGACACATGGAAAACATCATTCATAGCACTGAATTTCTATAGAATAATTAATCGGTATGCCATTAGGCCGATTCTCTCCAGCACCTCAAACAATCCTATAAACCTAGGTGCCAACTTTCCCTAACTCTGTATCCTATGGTAACCCAATCTAGGAGACACCTGAAAGAATACAAGATCACCCTCTATAAACTCTAAGGCCCATCTAGGTCTATCATCATATGAATTCTGTCTACTCTGAGCTTTAGCCATGCGTTTGTAAATCAACATCACCTTCTCTGATGTCTCATGAACAATACTCAGTCCCAATATCTCGAACTCACCCACCTCTGACCACCACAGCGGTGATATACAAGGTCTACCATAATGTTCCTCGTATAGTTCCATCAGTATAGTTTCTTGATAACTTTTGTTATAGGAAAACTCCACAATAGCCAAGTGATTCTCCCAAGAACCACCAAACTCAAGAACACATGCTCACATCATATCCTCTTACACCTATATGGTACACTCCAATTTCCCATATCTCTATGGGTCGAAGGCCATACATAATAGAACCTATGTAACAAGTGCCTTCTGTATGACCTACCTAAAGCATGATGTAAATAATGAATCACAATAAAAAATAATAGTTTGTGGCACCTCATGGAAACAAACTATCACTTTTACATACAGTTCTCCCAAATGCTCTACTCTAAAGGTTTCCTTGACTGAAAAGAAGTATTCTACCTTCGTTATTCAATGTAAAATGATCCAAAGAGCATCATTATTCCATAGAGTATTTGGATGTCCTACCACAAAATCCATATTCATGTCATCCCACTTCCATTACAAAATAGGCAATGGCTGTAAAAGGCCTCTAGGTCGTTGATGATCTACCTACACCTGCTGAGAGGTGACACATCTCGTTACGAACCCTGCTATCCCCTTTTTCATACCTAGACACCAAAACTATTTTCGTAGGTCACGGTAATTTTTTTTTCACCCCAGGATGTATTTCCCACCTTGAATCATGATATTTTCTCATGAGTTCATCTCACATAATCATAGGAACAACATCCCAATTTGTTACATATATGACCCCATCCTTATCTATTTTTTTATTCTAAAGGTGTCTCCCCACCTTCTAGGCTTTCCCTTAATTCTAAGCATTATGTATCCTTTTTCTTCTTATTCTTAATCCATCTCATGAGTGAAGACTTCACTACTATAAAAACTAGATTCATCTCTCCTAAATCTCTTGAACTATCACATGCATTTCCACCAGTAAAGTCATCATTTTCTAATATTCTATTGACTCATGTATCAACTAAGTCTGAGTTTTCTTGATCAAGGTATCAGCCACCGTATTCTCCTTTCCATGTGTATATTCTAGTACAAAATCAAAGGATTGCATATACTTTACCCATCTTCGCTGTAGAATATTTAAGTCACACTGTGAAAAGATGTACTTAAAGAGTTTTTTATATGTAAAAACTATAAAATTTTCACCCAAAAGATAGATTTACCAACACTTAAGATCATAAACCACTAATTACAACTTGAAGTCATGAGTAGAGTAATTCTTTTAATGTTGCCTCAACTACCAAGACCCATAAGCAATGAGTTGATCAACTTGCATCAAAACATCTATGAGTCTGGTCCCATAAGAGTCCTAGTACACTGTGTACTCTTCACCAAACCCAGGTAAGTTCAAAATTTCCAATGATACCCAGTGCTTCTTAAACTCTTGGAATGCATTCTCGCAATATTTTTTCCAATCAAACATTACCCCTTTCTTTGTCAAACCTATAAGTGTTCCTACCAAATGGGAAAATTTTTGTATGAAACTTTTTTAATAACCCTCTAAACCCAAAAATATTTGGATATAAAAAATATTCTTGGGATGCCCTTAAGAAATCACCACCTGCACTTTTTTGGGGTCTACTACCACACCTTTTCTGAGATAATGTTTCCCAAAAAATGTACCCTGAAAATCAAAAAGTAACATTTAAATATCTTGGAATCTTGTCAATTATCTCTCAGTGTACTTAGGATGATATCAATATATTGTCTTGATCATCATGAGTCTTAGAGTTCACCACGATGTCATCCACAAACACCAACACAAAATTTTCTACGTACGGATGAAATACCATGTTCATCAATGCCATGAATACCCTTGGAGAGTTTGTCAACCCAAACAGAATTACAATAAACTCATAAAGGCCATAACTGATTCTGAATGATTTTTCTGTTATATAAGAGGTCTGAACTCTCACCTGATGATACCCTGATCTGAGATCGATCTTTAAGAACACACCAGCCCCCTTCAGCTGACCAAATAGATCATTGATTTGCAGAATAGGATATCATATCTTTACAGTCATTTTATTCAAATTTTGGTAATCAACACATAAGTGTAAACTCTCATCAGCCTTAATTTCAAAACAATTGGTGATCTCCAAGGTGATGTACTTGGATAGAAAAACCTTTTACCCTCCAACTACCCCAACTGTGTTTTGAGCTCTGGAAGCTCAATCGGTGCCATTCTGTAAGGTGGGATATATATGGGATCATCCCCCGACATGACCTCAATATTAAAATCCACATCCCTCCTAGGTGGAATACCAGAAAAGTCTTAAAAAATACACCCTTGAACAATTATACTACTAGTGGGAGAAAATATTTCCTACCACAGCCATCATCTAGGAAAAGACTAGAACCTTGGGCTTTGAGCTCTTCCAATTGCTGAGTAATTGACCTCGCTTTGCATGCATGGATATCCCATTATCCATGATGAACATACTAGTCACCCTCAGAAGATAGAAATGATATTCAATTTTTGCAAAAATCTATATGGTATCAGTATGAGACTACCCAGTCCATACCCATAATTATGTTGATGTCCATTATAGAAAGGAAATAGATATCAAAAATAAAATTATACCTTCCGATCTGTAGAGAACATCCCTTGAATAAACAGATATCCCTAGTCCGTGTTCACAACTGTTTATCTATATTCATTACACTACTTATGGACTCCACCTCCAAACTAAAACCATTTACAAGATTTACAGATATCAATAAATGAGATGCACTAGAATCAAACAAGTCACTAGATAAAGTAGAAGAAAATGGAATAGTACCTCTCACTATCGATGGACCAGCCTCTCTCTCCACAATTTTTGGTTGCACTACATGTAACTATCCTCCCCTATTCCTTGTGGTGTCATTTTCCTCGCCTGAGTAACAATGATTTTCAGATATGGGTGCTCATACAATGAAGCACCATTCTCACTTCTTATACTGCCTCTTCTAGTATACTCTGGCTGGTAGACATATATGGCATAGAAAACCTCCTTCCCATAGTCTGACTCTGAGCAACTGCTGCCCCATCACTAGCCTTCCATTACTTTCTATAGAACTTTTGTAGGTGCCTGATATTTCCACAAAACTGACACTCCAATAGTGGTCTAGGAAAATGTGTATGATAGTGTCCCTTCCTACCACCCTAGTGGAAAAGCACATGAGAATGATCCGGTGCAAATATTCCTCTTGACTGTCCACCTTTCTTTCCGTTGTCTTGACTATGATTCTTGTAATGGTGCTTCCTTATATCTTTAAGCACACTCTCAGATCATCTTGTGATATCTAACTATCCTTTGCTGGAAGCCTCCTTCATATTCCCCTCTGAAATGAGAGCCTGGTTAACCAATTCTAAGAACTTATTCAACCTAAATATATTCAACTGGGATTTAATTTCACACTTAATTCCATCCTAAAATCATTTTACCATGAAGCCTTATCTACATCCAACGCTGGAGGAAAAGGATTTAAAACCATGAAATTTCTAGAGTATTACATTATAGACATGAATCCTTGGGTCATATGAATAAACATTAAATCTCTACCTTATCTTAACATCACTATATAGAAGTGTTCTAATAACTTATCCACAATTCATTCCATAACATATCATTAGTATTTTCAGATCGTACCTAAATGTCCCACCAGTGCTTCGCTAAACCCCGTAGAATATAAGAAGCTAACTTGAATCTCCTCTTAGACAGATTCTCCCAATTGTCAAGTATCATCTCTAGGGATTCAATAAATAATTCAGCTCCCTCAGGTACACCCTCTCTAGAAAAAGTAGGAGGGTGATCCAGCTGAAACTCCCCTGTCAACTCAGGCATGCTTTTCTAAACCCTCCATGGGTATCTCTCCATTAATTTCATGAAACGAGAAAAGTCCTATCAGAAATGTACCCCTTCTTCTTCATCTTGAACCAATGGTGGATCATGTTCCCTATCTGGAAGTTCACTTTGGTCCATACCCCTCGGCCTCTCCCTCAAAAGTTTCGACATATCCTTTACCCCTTTTTCTCACCACACGGTCAATGCTGAGGCCTTATTACTACCATTAACCATCTTACTCTATGGTCTTGGTTAACATGGGTACAAACATTATCATTAATCAATCCAACCATTTATTAATAGCACTATCTAAAATTAATTAATTCAACAATTAATTAATTTATCATACTCATTTCATCAATCTACTTTCTCGTTACACACCCATTTATTCTCATTTTGCATCATTATTTCAATATCACAACAAAGAAAAACAGTTCAAGTTAAAAAACATACCCATAACCTATTTTCCAAAGAGTTACTAGAATAATGCATGTCACAACAACCCTTAGTGCTTAGAATGATGCTTTCATACTCAAGTATCATTCCTCTTTAGTCCACGAATCAAAATTCTACAATTTTTCATAACAAATATCACATCCCACAACATGTGTTTCACCCAAGGTGAGAAAATATCCAACTAAAACAAAAAATATATATCACAACAATCCCAACATGATTACTCATATTTTCCCCCATAAATTTGTTTACAACTCCCATACATGAGAACATTACCAAGCATCAACTATTCAAAGTCTCTTATATACCTTTCCAAAAAAATAAAGTCAAAATAAGAAGAAAGAAAAGAAAAATATTTTGATATTACTTTGTGACGTCCTGACCTGAGATCCACTTAACGGTGCCCCAAGACAGTTGGCCACATTCCCTCAATAGCACCTCCCTATACGCCAGAGGGTGATGACTAGTAGCGAGGGTTTGGTTAGTAAGTATTGGGGAGACAATGCCCTCTTTTATATGAATAAAACACCAATAGAAGAAAACAACAACAACCAGATGCATAAGGGTATAAATAATAAGAACAAATCCTTGTCATATGATAACCAAAACATGAATATGCAATACACAATAGAAAGTTAAATCATGCTATGATAATTCCAAATGTCAATTGTCTATAATGAAACTAAAAGTAAAGACACAAAGACTCACAAATGGGTTTAGAACCACATTTGTTTCCCTCTCCCCAGCAGCAATCCAAAACTACAACCTATCCCATGGCCTTTCCCTTATCCTATCCTGAAAAAAAAGTCTACTTAGGTGCTAATCAGGTAGCCCAAATAGGGTGTGAGTACAACTCAGTAGGCCACCAACAACAGTGTCTAAAACGACTACAGTTAAAAGATAGTTCAAGTGGTTTTATGAAGCAATAAATACAATGCATAATTCAAAGAGTTATCAAATTGTGATTAAACATTTAATCATATCATTAGGCCTAATTTCAACTCATGTTTCCCATTTTAATCACCATTCAATATTATTAATAATTTGGTGTATGACATCATTCCTATCACCCCAAATGTAAGTTGAATCATCATTCATTATTATCTTTCATTTGGTGTAGGTTATCATCCCTAGCACCCCAATCTCATTGAGTGTAAGTAATTATACCTAGAACTCCTTTTCTCATTCGATTTAGGTCGCCATTCCTAGCACCCCATAATCTCAATCTTGGATAACTATTGGGGGGAATGTCATGTATACGTCCCAACTTCTAATCATTCTAGAACTCCATCTCTAGCACCATAAAAGTCTCAGCCATTTAATAATTAATTAATTCACAATAATTTTTCTCATTATTCCATTACTAATCTAGTGATTAGTTAAAAAATTAAAAGTCCATCAGTTAACTCAATAATTAACTAATAACATAACCCATTAATTAATTCATCAATTAACTAATAATTCAACACAATTCTCATTCCATAATTAATTCTTCACAATTGACTATCCATATCAAATTGGGGTTTATCATAATTAATTCTCACAATTAATTATCTTTGATCAACATCATGGAACATAATTAATTATCACAATTAATTATCTTTGGTCAACATCATGGGACATAATTAATCCTCACAATTAATTATCTTACATATCAATTCAATATAATTTCATAATTAATTCCTCCCAATTAATTATCTTAACACAATCAATTCAATATCTCAGTCACAATATCTCAACCCATAACAAATCTCCAAAATATCTATTTGGGAAACCCCCTTTATTTGATCCATGTTTCAATTATCAATTGACCACCGAGGCAAAATCAATTCAATTCTACTTTCTTAATTACTCCAATTTAATAAATAATTTATCAAGGTAATATAGCTATCATAAACTCACAATCCCATATTGTAAATCGTGACTATGGTAGTTTGATTTAGACCACCTTACCCAGTTTATTAATAGAATTTAGACCAATGGAAATCCCCAAAATTTGAGAGGCACAACGTCGTCGATCATGCTTCAGATCTAAATCCCTAAACAAGAATTAAGATAAAAGGATTCATGATCTTGAAAATCTAGATCTAGATCCACAATCCAATATCTATATCTCAACTCATAAGTTTAGATAAATAAAAATTGTGGAGATATTCCCTGAAAATTTCTAGAGAATATTAGAGAAACAACAAGAAAAGAATCGGGTTGAAATCCACTTACTGGGAGGACATAAGATCTTCAATCCAGTTTTTGATATCGAAGAATGGTGTTCAGATCACCTTAGAATCCCTCCAGAAGGCTTTGAGAACACCTAACAATTGTCAATCCTGAGCATAGGTCAAATTATGGAGGTATCAAAGAATTAGGTGGTTTTAAAAACAATTTTCAGAATAAAATACTCCTCATGCACAGTTTCACCTAGGAGTCCACATGGTTAGGCCAAACCCTGCACCAACCATGCGGTCTTCCACTACCCGCATGACTTGATGGTTCACTATTAGGAAAACCTTGTGCCAACCATGCTAAACTCCACTATCTGCATAATTATCCTGTGCATAGTTTTTCCAAACCGTGTGAAAACCCTACAGAACCCATGACTTCTTTAGTTTCATAGAAACTTTACCCAAAAAAACCCTAGGTCATTACCCAAACCAAGTCACTTAATAACAACCAAAACGTACTATAAAACACATTGAATATTTCTCTCAAAAAGTCCAGGAACTTACAGATTTTCTCACTTTACTACCCCATTCATTTTCCTCTTACCTATCCACCTTCTATAGAATTATGTATCTTTATAAATATCTTTTAAATCTTGATCCATGTTGTTTCTCTGTTATTCTTCACCCAATTGCAAAGGATAAGGTTCCCTACAACATATTTTTAGGATTTTTTCCATTTTCCCCTTCTCCTATAACCTTAATGGGCATGTTCGAATAATTTTGATACATATGGCTGTTCAAAAATTGAGGGGATTCTTTCTAAAGGTTGTGAACCCTTATTTGTTACCTAAAATGAAGGTTTTATTTAAAGATGACATGATTAACCCACATGAGGTATGTGTTTCAATTTCATTTCCTTTTATATAAGTGTTCCATGAATTCTCGATACTTTAAAAGTGTTGTGAATTAAGGTAATGATGTATTTGATATCTAGTCCTGGTTTATCATAGTTTTTATTAGAAACACTTTTTATACTTTTTCTTGGTAAGAAAACCTTAATAATTTAGTTGTGTTTTGACGTAAATCAGTGTTTTATTAATTATACATGTTTTTTAAAATTCCAAATATGGTTTTTATTTTAAAAAAATTATTCATTATTTTATGACTAATATGAATTTAAAAATGGGTTGCCTTTTTATTTTAAGGGGTTTTCTTGATTTAAAAGGGAGTGGTGCTATTTTATAAAATGAAATGATGTTTCCCCTAGGTTTTTCATTTGTTATTATTGATAATCATGAGTTATTTGGAATTTTGTTTTCATTAAAAAAACTAAAAATTTATTTCTAAATGTATATTTTATATTTGATAACAAGAACACTTGGTTAGCACTTTATGATGTGATGATTAGATTATTATTGATTGTTCCCTTGTTCATCCCCTTGTGTTGTTGATGATTTTTACCCTTATCCAATTGATGAATGTTTTGTTGTGTCATTCATGACATTATTAGGGGTTAGTGATATTATTAAAGGAAGTATATGAGGTAAAAAGTACATGATTGTGGTGTTATCCGATGGGTATTTTTTATTATCATGTGGCAAAATTTTCTTCTTAGTGGACGACCTCATTTTATTATTCCATAAAAAAATTGATATTACTAATTGGGATGTAGTGGTTAATTTCAAGGATATTTGATATTACACACTAGCTAGCCACCCTAGTTGTGTGTAAAACCTGGCTAGTGGGATAATCACTGAGGATACTGGTCAGTGTGATTTAGATTATGGATATGTGATTTTTAACCTTCTAGTTGTAGATACACTTTGGGTGTCTTGTGTTATACCATTAGTCCATATTGTTTTTATTCCTCTTACATATCATATGGTATACAATTTATATATATATTTTCATGGGTGTTGCTTATTATTTGGATAGAATATCTTTATGTGTTGATCCTATTTCGTTTTAGTCAGGATTTTGGACGATTTTATTCCATATATTTATTGGAATTCCTTGAGACCTTCCATTATTGTTATTGAATTTCATATCCCCTTTCCTTAAATACTTTTTATTTTGGTTTGTAATTGAATTTAATAGGAAAAATGAATTTTTTTTCAAAGTTTCATTCTTGGTTAGAAATTATTTTGAAATTTTATAATCCTTGTGTGGGTATATTTTTAATGGTATTGTATTTATTAAGAGAAATGGCTATATTATGGAAATAAAATTGTTTTGGTAAAACATTATTATTCTAGATTTTATGAAATATTTTCATTGAGAAAATAAATGTTCCATGTTTTTATATTCTTATATCATGTAAATAAAATTGAAACCTATTTAATGTATTATTTTTGAACAAGAATTTTTGGTTTCTTTGGTAATTTTAGTGAATTTTACTCATGGGAAAATCCTACTGGAATTGAAACACACCCTAAAAACTAACTTTGGTGGGTATGTATCCTTTTCGACTTTCCACTAGGTCTTGTATTTTTGGATAGATCCAGATTCATCTTCCTTGTGAAGTAGATGTTTGTTGGGATTTTGGAGGTGACTCGTGAGTCAAAGAGAGATGATGATTTGACTTTTGGTTCCATGGAACTGGTTGTATTGTGTTTTGTTTCATCTACTTTTGCCTTTTATTATTCTATTTATAATTTTTTTATAGTTATTTAACCTTTTTATATTAAATGGATAATTTTAGTAAGATTTCATTTGGTATGTATCTTTAACTCCTTGTTTTTATTCCATGTTTTCAAGGAAATTTTTGGTTTCTTGAGGGTGAAACCATCCCAAAAATATTGTTTGATATACTTGAAATTTTTTTTCTTCACTAAGGGGATTGTGGATTCTTCTCTTGTATGTGGAAATATGGGTCGAATGTTTTGTTTACGAATATCCCAAGCTGGTTCATTAAAAATGGAATAATATGATTACCCTTTGTTATTTGGTATGTTTATAAGTAGTCTGGATACTAGGATTGTCATTAGGTCATGGGTGGAGGGTCTGGATAAGGACCTGGATAGCACATTGTTGCACTAAATCTTTTGTCTTCAGGTGTGTATTGGATTAAACCATGATATTGACTTTGGATTTATATTTTGTGGTTGATTTTTAATGTGTTTACAAGATCATTTTGATCCTCGTTGAATATATTAGTTATCTTAGGGGTCAGTTTGAGTTTTATAAAAGGAAGTGGTGAATGTACTATAGTCACATGGTTAGCATGACCAGTTTGGAAAACAATGCAATGATTGTGTGACGTGGGTTTTCAACCATGATTGTTTATTTTTCCTAGTTGGCGCAATATTTACTAGCTCATCTGGTTAAAACATTTATAGTGCAATTTCTCCTCTAGAATTTTTCCCCTAACTTTCGTATCAAATTTCATCTAATGGATTATATCATCAATGTAGTATCATATAGGGGAGTTTTAGTTTTTATTTTTATGGGATGTGATGTGGATGAATGTGGTTTGATATGGGATGTGTTTTGGTGTTCATTATTTTATACCATGGGTAATTTTTTGTTATATAGATATTTTGGTTTTGGAATATAATAGAGGTGTCTTGTTTTTTGAAAAAAATTTGTAGTGGTTTGAAATGATGTTTTCTTTTCTTTTCAAAAACCAAATGTTTTTTATTATGAAACTATGATAAAGAAAACATTATTAGTGAAAAAAACATTTTATATTAAATATTTTAATTTAGTAAATATTTTAAATTCTTAATGTTGTATGTTTAAATAATTTTTTATAGAGGTTTTTTCCCACATTTTGGGTTACTTAAAAAGGTATTTTTGAAAAAAAATGAAATAGTAAATGGATATTGAAGCTCAAGGGATTCTAGGTGGCCTATTTTAAGGGTGATTTATTTTTTAAAATATTATTTATTTTAATATCAATATGAAATTGGTTTGGAAAGGAGTATATGATTTATAGGATTTATTAAAGGTTATGTAATTCTCTAGTAAATTAAGGGTTTTAACCCTTGGTATAAATTACATTGTAGGAAGGTGGTTCTCAAATATGTGCTGAGGCTTTGACAAAAAGGATGGTGAAAAAAGTTGATCTTTTAACTGAAAATTTCATATTTTTTTGAAATTTAATCCCAAAATATGCTTTTAAATGATGTTTTGTTTAGTTCCCTTCATTATGGGACTAATTTGTTTGTTCTGGATCAAGGAAATTTGGTCTCATGTCTTCTATTGGTTTCTATGTTATTTCAATAAAATTCTTGAGGGAAGATAATTTTGTTGTTCCAATGAGTTCTCTATTGATGGTTTCATTTCGTATTGGGGTACGTAACCTTTATTTTTCATGAATGTTTCCTGTCTTCAAGTGAATTTATTTTCCTTTAAATATGGGTTTTACTTATAATTTTATATTCAACATGAAATGTAATGTAGCGATAATTTTTAAAGGTTGATTTAAAAATTAAATATGTCATTTTAAATGGGTTTTGACCTCAGATGGGTCAAGAAATGAAATGGGATGTGTAGTTTCCAAATTCCGAAGGATTTTTTGTGATTCAAGTGGTTTTTTAAAAGACCATGTTCTTTAGAAATATTTTGAAAATAATTTTAAAAGAGTGTGATATTTTAATATGTATTTACACCTACTGGGTTATGTTGTGAAATTTTAGAGGGGTGTTCTAAGATTATTTAATGTTTAAAAGGAAAATGATTCAGTTCTTGAAATATTTATTCTTTGGTTTTTTGAAATCTAATTTGAAAGATTTTTTTCTAAATAGATTTCATGATCATCATTTTTGATTGAATTATTTGAAGTGGGACTTAGACCATGGAAAAACGTAACAGTTTTATATGATTTTGTTAAAGGGAAATTTGGAACCATTTTTTTACAAGACATTTTAAGAATTTATTATTTTTTAAGGTTAATCATTTTTTTTACCCTCGTGTTAGTAGATTTTTCCATTGATTTCAAATTGTATTGTGAAAATGATTGGGAAATTATTTTTGGGAAAAATAAGTGTTGTGTTTTGACTATTTTGGGAAAATTTATTAAAAGGTGCATTCTTTAGTTTTGGTTTGTTGTATTGTTTTTACGAACCGGTCTCCGTTAGGTGTTTTTAAAAAGGTGATGAGGACTAGAAATTTAATTTTCAAGTGGTTTTTTTGTTTATTTTTTATGAGAGCATATTTTTTTAAATGAATTTTTGTGTTTTAGATTTTGAATTAATGTTGTTTTTTTGCATATCATTTAGAGTTTTTTATGCCTTGGGTTCTAATATTGGGTGCATGCCATGCTGTTTCAGTTGTCTTATTTTAAAACTTCATGTGTTTTCTTATGTAATAAACTTTTTTGTTGTAATTTTATTGTTGATGTGGTTGTAAGAAACCTTAGGTTTTTTATGTAGGAAATTTTAGTGAATGTTTTCTTTGGGACTTTGTTCACCCAATGGAGTTAGTTTTCTATTTTACTCTATGGAATATTGTTACAATATGAGTTCATTGTCTAAATTCAGGGTATGATGACCTGGTTCATGATCTCATTTTGTTTATTATTATGGTATTCCTTGAAATGTTTCCCCTATGGAAATTATTTCTAAGTTGTTTATGGCTTGGTCATATGGGGGTTAATTTTTTTGATGTTGATTTTTCATGGAAGAAGTTAGAGTTAGTTTTAAATTATTTTCTAGGGATTTTGGGGATTGTTATCCATGGTGTATTTAATACTTGGGTGTAATATTTTTTTGAACCATTTAAGAGATTTCTAAATAGTTGGGAGATCAATGATGACTCTCGGATCCCATTTTTGGGGTCTTGTATTGGAATGTGGTTTATATTCTTAGATAAGTTAAATATATTTGTTGTTTTTCTAGATTGGTTTGGATAAATTTTCATTGATTATGAGTTTGTTCCTATGTACATCTCTTACGGTACATCATACAACTTGCCTCACTTTGTAGAGGTTTGGTTTTGGATTTTTCTTTATACCAATATATTGAATGTAGACTTTTTAGGTGTTGAACGATGTATTTTGGGGAGATTGTAACACCCCAAGAGTCACTTTTTTGTGTGGGAATTTGTTGTATGGGTTGGGCCCTCATGATCAGGGGATTTAGATTAGAAAAGGGTTAGATTTGGGGACCTTTTCTTGGTCATACATTTAAGGAACATGGTTAAACTAATCATTCATCCTATGTTTCACCCCACTAGGCTCTTAGAAGTAGTGATCTATATAGTTATTGCATAGTTTATGTTAGCTGTTTGGATAAACCGTGTATCCCACTCTGAGAGGATTATTTTTCTCATTTTGGGTACTTTTTTGTTTGGTATTCCTCCCATAGATTCCTCATTCATTCCCAACTAACCTATGTTCCTTCCATATATTTCTCTCTCTATAAACCTAATATAAGATGTATTTAAGGTGTTTTATGGGTGATTATTCACTAGATTTTAGACATTAGGGTTACCTTCCTCTTTCCATGGTTTTACTTCCATTTTACCCTTCTCTTATTCCTGTGTGACCTTGTTTGGATGATTTCATATCTATGGTTTTTTAAAAATTAAGTTGTTAATTTCTATAGGTTGTGGTCTTTTATTTAAACCTAAATTGGTTTTTGTCTTCAAAGGTGGCATAATTACACTACATGAGGTAGGTGTATCCATTGTATTTTTTTATTTGATATTTCTACGAATAATTTATGATTTAAAAGAGTTTTGAGTTAAACTAATGATTTATACGATATATAGGCTTATTTTATCAATGTTTTCATTGTAATCACTTGGTTTTCATTTTCCTTGGTAAGTGTACTTTTATAATTAAGTGGTGTTTTGATGTAAATGAGTGTTCTATGAATTCTAAATGTTTTATCAAATACAAAGGATAGTTTTAATTGATAAAAATACTTGTTAACTGCGTTTTCTTTCAAAATATATTTTAAAAGTGTGTTCCCTTTATAGTTTAAGTGATTTTCATGATTTAAAAAGAAGTGGTGTGGTTTTAAAAAATGAAAATGAGTTTCCCTAGGGTTTTTTATTTATTATTTTTGATAATCGTGAGTTATTTTTAATTTTTTTTTTTATTTTTAAAATTTATTAAAAAACGTATTTCTAAATTTTTATGAAATGTGTGACAATATAAAGGCTTAATTGGAACTTTATTAAGTGATAATTCATTTATTGTTGATTATAACCTAATTTAGACCCATTGTGTTTTTGATTATGTTTATGAGTATCTATGTGATGTATTTTTTTTATTTGATTCATGATGTGCTTATGGATTGGATATCATTTTAAGGGAACTATGTGAGGTGGGAAGGATGTGTTTGGGGGGTTAGCTTGTGGGTTTTTGATTATGTCATGTGATGAAATTTTGTTTATTCATGGACCGCCTATTTTTATTATTCCATTAGGAAAATTAGGTTACTAAATGTGAAATAGTTGGATGTTTCTATGTGATTAGAGATTATAATCTAGATAGACCCCCCCCCCCTCAAAATCATATGTAAAACCTGGCTAGTGGGATGGTCACTAAGGAGACTATTTAGATTGATTTTTTTGATGAATGTAATACCATTAAATTATCAGGGGGATAAATTATGATCCTCATGTATATGGTAGACTACATAAGGATTCCTCTAGATAGACATCATACGTTGGTTTATTACACCCTCATAATCCCTTCATTGATGCATCAGTATAGATCACAAACACTTCTCTATTAGTTGACCAGTATTCTATATGGTTATTTAAAATTTGTTCACCTTAATCTATCCAAATTAACTTTCCTCCATTACAATTAAACATTGTTAATGTCCATGATATTGAGTATAAATTTATAAAAAATCATCGATAACTTCCAACTCGCCCATAAAAACTACAGATTCAGGTCACCATGGTTAGTCTTAGAAAATTTTAAATTACATAAATCGTTCATTGGATTCAATAATATTCCATCTCTTTAAATTTCTTGAACCAATAATGATACATTTTATGAACAATATTTACATTTAATAGGTATTTCTAATATATTCTCCTTCCTGAAGAACTTTTAAACAACCCAAAAATGATCTTCATAGTATTCTAATATCATAGAATATATTAGAATATCATTTATAATCGCTCTAAAAAACTTATCAAGGTAATATCTAAATACTCTATTAATTAAATATAAAAACATTATGGGGATATTGGTATGTCCAAATAGAATCAAAATAAATTCAAAATGATCAAACCTCATATAGAAGTTTGTGTTGGATATGTCACCCTATTTTACCCTCAAGTGATGATATCCAGTGTGACAACCCGATATTTTATAAGATATATTTGTTTTAATTTCTTTCATATCTTCTGTTGTACGCTACACCAAGATTATCTTGTGCTATATGCAACACTGTATTAGCTTGCAGTATACGCAACACCAATCTTGGATCGTGTTACACACAATTTCATGTTTGTTTGATAGTAATTATTCTACGAAACATTGAGTATATATATATATATATTCAATGTATTTTGTTATACGAAACAAAAAAGGAATCATTCAATACACGCAACCCTTACTTGGCTTGCATTACACGCAATCGCGACCTTCCTCGATAGCGTGTGTTGTACGCAATACCGGGTTTTACTAAACAACGATATGCTATTAAAATATTATTAAAACTAGCCATTATGAATAGTAATACCCACTTTTTGAAATTTTTTAAATTTTATATTTCAAAATGGAATTCATTTTTGGATTTGGAATATAGAAATTATCTTAGGGTAAAATTTTGGTATTTTTTTGAAAACTTTCAATTTTTGATGAATAGTGAAAACACTGGGTTACTATTTAAAAACTGACTTTTTATTTAAATAATAATTTATTTTATTTAAATTTATTTTGGGTCAAAATTTATACATAATACCTATATAAGTTCAATTTAAGTAATTGGAGTCATTTTATAATAATTTTAGATATATAAAAATTTTATTGAACTTTTCACCGTATTTTACCCACCTCCTAGGAGAATTTCCAAATTCACATAAAACATAATTTTACTGCTTATGTGAGTGGAATTTCAAAAATCCAAGAGACACGATTAATATCATGGACTAAAATTTAGTTCAATAAGATGAAAATAATTTTTGGTGAATAACAACTTTTTACTTTTTTTACCACAGTTAAAAGTAAATAGGGTAATTGAGGGTAAAAATGATATTATTATTACCCTAAAACATGTCCTAATTCTATTGGATAAGTTTAATTCAACCAAAAAAAACCTTAGGAATAAACTATGACCATTTAGGCCCACTTGGATTAGATTAGGACATTTATTATTAATTTATTTAAAGAAGGGTTAAAATAGTTAAAATCAATGTTTAATAACTAAATCATTTTTAATATAGGGTTATACATAAGATAAATTAGACTATAAATATTCATTATAAATCTAAAACGATTTCCTAAATAATGGTGTTTTATTTATAATTTTAGACATTAAATAATTTAATTTATTTATGACACAATGATGATGCAATAATTTTCTTATTAATGAAATATTGACATAATTGATGTTATAAATACCCAAATAAATGTAATTTGAGGCGTTTTATGAATTCCACTAATTTTATAGGTTAATATGAAATGTTAGTATTTATTTAGTTAACTTTTTCCGAACAAATAATTCTATTATGATTTTCACCAAAACAATTACCAAATATTTTCAAAATTGACATAAAATAGTTTTTAAAACAAATATTATATTATTAATTGTTATTTTATTCCTAAAAATCTACTGTTTGGTAAAATGACTTATATAAGGTTATATATATTAATAATAAACAACTTTTGGTTCGTTTGTCTTATTATAGTAAGTTTATTAACCTTATAGTGTAAGAAAACAACAAGACACGGTAAAAGTTAAATTATCTAACTTAAAGTTAAATCTAAATGATAAGGTTAAAATAGAAACCTAAAATTTTCTAAATTATGTTGTATGAGATGATTTCGACCCATACCCACATTAGCCTCTAAATAAATCAATTTTGAGCTATTAAAAACCGAATATGTATTTATAATAAAATAATATTTTTAGTTTTTCCAAAGGTGCCCCTATCCTCCCTTATAAAAGGGCACCTCCTCCCTCTCTTCCTCACACCACTTTGAGCCTTCAAGATCAGAAAAACCCTGAAAAATTCTCTTCTCCACTTCCCTAGAAACATACTAGAGTTCTTGGTCTTCTTCAAAGACCAATTTTAGTTCCCTAAGAGGAGGTCTCAAAGAGGCGCTTCAAAGAAGAAGTAATGTCCGTTACCGATTCTTTCAACTTTATTTCTTCTTCTACTTCTTCTTATTTAGTTGTTTCATTATGAAGTAATAACATTAGTATCACTCATATATTTATATGTTATTATAAGTATGAAACAACCCTATTTCACCATCTATCCATCATACGGAAAATGAAATCACCGCGCGTGCGTACGTACGGAATACCGTCTCCACGCCGTGGTGTAATCTGTTTTCGACCACCACCTTACTTGGATAGGTATAATGGTGTAAATAAATAACTATATATGATTATTGTGAAGTGATATTGATTCTTAAATATTATACATACACTTCAATGCAATTCCACGATCATGGGAATGATATCATCGCTCGTGCGTACGTACGGACTACCGTCTCCACGACGCGATGAGATTCATTCTCCATGTTAACCATTCATGAATGATTATAAAGTATATATAATAATTAATAATGAAATATATGACATAATAATGATACTGGATTTATTTATATATATATGTATTTCATCCAATTAATTCTATTCAATTCAATGAGGAAACGAAAACAACGTTCATGCGTACATATGGCCTACCGTCTCCATGAACTGTGTATTTCTTTTCATTTATCGATCTATTATATATATGTATATTCTGAATATATATTATATATAAATCATGTTTTATATTCTGGAATTAAGTAATCATATTAATAATTACAAGTCAAAACACGGACGACAAATGAAATGATTTTATCCAAAATGATCTTTAACATGGAATTTACAAAAGAATGGGTAAAATAAAGTCATAAGTGATCTATATATGATATCATAACAATGAATATGATTCTGTAATAAGTCAATGACATTATTTAAATCATTATATAGGAGGTTCGGATACGTACGAAGCATATCAGACATAAGGTAAGGGATAATGTTGCAATCTCAATTGTTTTCTATCCGAGATTGCTTATACGTAAGTATTTACTAGGGTAATATTTATCATCCATGTACAAGTTTTATAAAAATATTTTCATGTATGTTTAATGTCATTTTTGTCCATTTTTTTCTTTTACTACATGGTATGTAAGGAATATTTTTTTGATTACCATATGAGGTACCTTTTGACTTTTCCAACAAAAGTACGTGAAGAATGTTATTTTTAACTTATACGACATGAACAGATTTTTATGGTTTCATAACGCCTCATTTTCATGAAGCTTACTCTAAAAGTTTTATGAAAATTTTCAACAAAATACTTTTATTTTAAAATTGCATGGAATTTTTTGAAAAGAAAATTATTTTGAAGAAGAAAGGATATTTTCCTCAAGAATTCATTTCAAATGTTTTATCAAAACCATTTTCCATCTAAGATGACATTATTTCATATGTGGATGTTTCAAGTTTATTGTCTCTAGGATTTACAAGGTTCCACTTTCCTTATGATGAAATATCCATTTGTTTTATATGGATTATGAGATGATGGGATGATGTTTATGAAACCCATTTTATTCTATGGGTTATGATGAATGTTTTAAGTTTATTTTGTGGCACAAGTAATAATGATTTCATTATGAGATGGGTGGGACCTATATCTCCCTCCAATGAATTGGGTAAAGATTTATATCTCATGAGATAGACATGGCTGGAATGGTAAGTTAATCTGGTTCAGTGTTACAGGACTGAAACGAGGAGTGAACTCGATTCAGAATGGGACTTTGTCCACTAAGATGGTCTTGGAAGCAATGCCTTGGCTACTATGGAAATTATAACATGTGCTGAATGGTTTCCATAATTACATGTTTTATTCCCAATATATTTTATCATGGTTGATTTTCCATTATGATATATGCTTTATGTACTTCCACGATTTATGTCTTTGCTCAAGATTTTGATGTTTAAATTTCATGTTCATGTTTTTGCTTTCAAATTTTTATGGATTGTTTTATGTTCTCTATGTTTTACCTTACTGAGAATTTGAGCTCACCCTTTTGTATGTTTACTTTACCCAGGTCAGGAAGAGGGTTATTAAGTAGTATATGCCAAAAAGGGACTCTAGATATGATTAAATAAATGGGAGACAACGTAGATGATTTATGAACTAGTTGTTTATGTTTCCCAGTTTCTAAAGACACTATACCTATACGGTCCTTTCATGGTTTTGTTATATGTCATAATAAGTGTACTTCAATTTTGAAGTATTAACAATGTATGTAAAGTATGGGTCGTTATAGTTGGTATCATAGGAAAGGTTTAGTCAACCTTTGGAAACTAGGATGCGAAAACTTTAGTGAGATCCCTAGAGATATTTCTAAGGTATGTCTAGGGATGTCCCTAAGGATAAGTATACGTATAGGATATAGTCCTAGAACTATGGTAATGATCTTAGAATTTAACCTAAGATGTTAGATATTGAGGGTACTCCCCCTTTACTATGTTGTTTTCCATAGCATGATTTTTGCCTATCACACTATTCTTTTTGGGTTTTAGAAAATGCTAGAAAGAGGAAGATTCACGATAATGGAGGATATGACGGACAATGGAATGATATTCTTCAAGAGCAACCAAATGAAATGGGATTTGGAAGTCCAAACATCGTTATTATGCCTAATCAGAAATATCATAATATGATCAATAATCTCAACTTCGGTAAGTTTCCCAACTCAGATAATAATAGAAAGATGGAGTTTGATGATGATCATAGAGGAAATAAAGTTCAATTTCCCTCATGTAAATCATGTGGGAAGAGGCATTAGGGAGATTGTTTCAAAGGAACTGGAAGATGCTTTGGGTGTGGAAAAGAAGGACACAAATCCAGTAAGTGAAAAGGAAAAGCTTCATTTAACACCATGGACAAGGATAATGGTATTTCTACGACATCAACAATGATTAGATGTTTTAAATGTGGAATGTATGGGCATTATGCAAACCAATTCCCTAAGGGAAAATCTCATGAAGAGAATCTGCATGGTCATATGAGTAGTATTTATGTGGATGATGATGAAGAGACTATAAATGAAATATGAGATGAAAGAAATGATGAAGCTTAGTCAGTGGTTTAAGAAGTTAGTGGAATGATTGTATGTTTATAAAGAATAATGTATGGTACTATGGAATAAAGAATCATTTAAGGATTGTTACACTATTGTTTTTCCTTTGAAAGTATATGTTGAATGGTACTGGTAACCATGGAAGGTTATTCAGATATTTTTGGAAAGTAGATGATATGAGCATAATGAAGGGATAAGAAGATAATGAGATGTTTGATTGTATTCATGAGATCATGACTGATATAAGGAAATAGTTATATCATGGTTTGAGTATATATAATTCTGGGGTTTTGGTATGTGGAAAGAGTTAACTTTTGACAGCACTCATTTTTTCACTAAGATTCAATGGGTATTAATTTTTCAAGAGAATTCATGATTAAGGCCTTCGAATGTTTGGAATGTGACCAACAAGACATATCTTATGATATATGGGGATCAATGATGGTATTAACATACTTGTTATATGAACTCTCTGGTAATCATTTTCACTATAATATGAGAATGGACTGTAGTATTTTGGATAAGACTAAAGATTGGAATGGATTATGTTGGACATAAGTTAGTATTATTTAAGGATTGAACTTTTTCAATATTATTGATGGAAAGTTATAATATTTTATTTTTAGAAAAAAAAGGACAACCTATAGAATGGGTGACAACCTGTCGCGTCGGACAAGGCTGTGGGAATCGAACCCAAAACTGAAGTACGAATGGCCTTTATCGCCTACCACTGGCCTACAGGAAGTCGCTGTTTATTAGAAACTAGTATTATTTTATTATGCATGATTATAGATGAAGTATAAGTCCATTTTGGAACCATATATGATTAATATCACCCTAGATGGAATTATGTATAGAACTTTTGCTAACTTATGTTTGAGACTGATGGAATGACCTATCATTCTATCGCATGATCTGCTAAAACTTCGCGAAAGACAAATTCAACTTCATTTCTTAAAGAGATAAAGTGAAAAAATTTCAAGGCACAAACAACAGTGAGATTATACCAAAATAAAGTATTTCTTCTAATTCAAATTCTTTAACTTTAGGGAAATGATCTTGAAAACCAAAAATGTTTTCCTAGTGCTCTTATATCCAATGAATCAGATGGTACCCTAGATCATCACAAATTTATGGCTTTGTGATTGTTGGATTTTTCATAGCCATGTTCTCTACCACTCTCCATCAAAACTTGATGGTTAGATTTTTCTTCCATATCCATATTTTCACCTATGTTCTCCAATATGGAAACCCAGTGATGAGTTACTTTGGGTAATAGTTACATTTCTTACTTTAATTTTTAAAATTAAGTTTTATTATTCTTTTTTACTATGTGGGTTTCTATGAATAGTAAAAGATTTATAACCCCGACGAATTTTGAGGGGAAATTCATTTTAAGGGGGGTAGATTGTAACAACCCGAGATTTTATAAGATATATTCATTTTAATTTCTTTCATATCTTCTGTTGTATGCTACACCAATATTATCTTGCATATATGCAACACCATATTAGCTAGCAGTATATGCAACACTAATCTTGGATCGTGTTACACACAATTTCATGTTTGTTTGATAGTAGTTATTCTATGAAACATTGAGTATATATATATATATATTCAATGTATTTTGTTATACGCAAAAACAAAGGAGTCATGCACTACACACAACCCTGACTTGGCTTGCATTACATTCAATCGCGACCTACCTCGAGAGCGTGTGCTGTACGCAATACCTGGTTTTACTAAACAACGATATGCTATTAAAATATTATTTAAACTACCCGTTATGAATAGTAATACCCAATTTTTGAAATTTTTTAAATTTTATTATTCAAAATGGACTTCATTTTTGGATTTAGAATATCAAAATTATCCAAGGGTGAAATTTTGGTATTTTTCTGAAAAAATTCAATTTTTGATGAATAGTGAAAACACTGGGTTACTATTTAAAAACAGACTTTTTTTAAATAATTATTTATTTTATTTAAATTTATTTTAGGTCAAAATTGATTAATAATACCTATATACCTTCAATTTAAGTCATTGGAGTCATTTTATAATAATTTTAGATATATAAAAATTTTATTGAACTTTTCACCGTCTTTTACCCACCTCCAAGGAGAATTTCCAAATTCACATAAAACTTAATTTTACCGCTTCTGTGAGTGGAATTTCGAAAATCCGAGAGACACGGTTAATATCAAGGACTAAAATTTAGTTCAATGAGATGAAAATATTTTTTGGTGAATAGTAACTTTTTACTTTTTTTACCACGGTTAAAAGTAAATAGGGTAATTAAGGGTAAAAATGATATTATTATTACCCTAAAACATGTCCCAATTCTATGGGATAAGTGTAATTCGACCAAAAACGACCTTAGGAATAAAATATGACCATTTAGGCCCACTTGGATTAGATTAGGACATTTATTATTAATTTATTTAAAGAAGGGTTAAAATAGTTAAAATCAAAGTTTAATAACTAAATCATTTTAATATAGTTTTATACATAATATAAATTCGACTATAAATATTAATTAGAAATATAAAATGATTTCCTACATAATGGTGTTTTTTTATAATTTTTAGACATTAAATAATTTAATTTATTTATGACACAATGATGATGCAATAATTATCTTATTAATGAAATATTGATATAATTGATGTTATAAATACCAAAATAAATGTAATTTGAGACTTTTTTTGAATTCCACTAATTTTATAGGTTAATATGACATGTTATTATTGAATTAGAATACTTTTTTCGAACTAATAATTCTTTTATGATTTTCACAAAAATCAATTACCAAATATTGTCAAAATTGACATAAAATAGTTTTTTAAACAAATATTATATTATTAATTGTTATTTTATTCCTAAAAATATAAGGTTCGGCCAAATGACCTAGATAAGGATATATATATTAATAATAAACAAATTGGGTGGCTTGTTATGGTAAGTTTATTAACCTTATAGTGTAAGAAAACAAGAAGACACGGTAAAAGTTAAATTATCTAACTTAAAGTTAAATCTAAATGATAAGGTTAAAATTGAAACCTAAAATTGTCTAAATTCTATTTTATGAGATTATTTAGACCCATACCCACATTATATTCTAAATAAATCAATTTGGAGCTATTAAAAACTGAATATTACTTTATAATAAAAAATTATTTTTAGTTTTCCAAAGGTGCCCCTCTCCTCCCTTATAAAAGGGAACCTCCTCCCTCTCTTCCTCACACCACTTTGAGACTTTAAGATCGGCCAAACCCTACCAAATTCTATTCTCCACTTCTCTATAAACATCCTAGAGTTCATGGTCTTCTTAAAAGACTAGTTTTAGTGCCCTTAGAGGAGGTCTAAAAGAGCCGCTTCAAAGAAGAGGTAATGTCCATTATCAATTCTTTAAACATTATTTCTTCTTCTTCTTCTTCTTCTTATTTAGTTGTTTCATTATGAAGTAATAAAATCAGTATCACTCATATAATTATATGTTATTATAAGTATGAAACAACCCTATTTCACCATCTATCCATCCTACGGAAAATGAAATCACCTCGCATGCGTGCGTACGGAATTTCATCTCCACGCTGTGGTGTAATTTGTTTTCGACCACCACCTTACTTGGATGGGTATAATGGTGTAAATAAATAACTATATATGATTATTGCGAATCGATATTTATTAGGAAATATTATAAATACACTTCAATGCAATTCCCCGATCATGGGAATGATATCATCGCTCGTGCGTACGTACGGACTACCGTCTCCACGGCACGATGAGATTCATTATCCATGTTAACCATTCATGAATGATTATAAAGTATATATAATAAGTAATCATGAAATATATGACATAATAATTATACTGTATTTATGTATATATATATATATGTATTTCATCCAATTAATTCCATTCAATTCAATGAGAAAACGAAAATAACATTCATGCGTACGTACGACCTACCATCTCCATGAACGGTGTATTTCTTTCCATTTATCGATCTATTATATATATGTATATTCTGAATATATATTATATATAAATCATGTTTTATATTCTGTAATTAAGTAATAATGATCTAAGTAATCATATGAATAATTACAAGTCAAAACACAGACGAAAAATGAAACGATTTTACCCAAAACGCTCTTTAACATGGAATTTACAAAAGAACGGGTAATATAAAGTCGTAAGTGAGCCATATATGATATCATAACAATGAATATGATTCTGTAATAAGTCAATTGAATTATTTAAATCATTATACAGGAGGTTCAGATATGTACAAATCATATCGAACATAAGGTAAGGCATAATGTTGCAATCTCAATTGTTTTCTATCAGAGATTGTGTATACGTAAGTATTTACTCGGGTAATATTTATCATCCATGTCCAAGTTTTATAAAAATGTTTTCATGCATGTTTAAAGTCCTTCTTGCCCATTTTGACTTTTACTACATTTTATGTAAGGAATCTTTTTTTTGATTACCATTCGCGGTACCTTTTGACTTTTCCAACAAAAGTACGAGAAGAATTTTATTTTTAACTTATACGGCATGAACGAATTTTTACGGTTTCATAACGGCTCATTTTCATGAAGCTTACTCTATAAGATTTTATGATAATTTTAGAAAAAATAAATTTATTTTAAAATTGCATGGAATTTTGTGAAAAAAAATGATTTTGAAGAATAAAGGATATTTTCCTCAAGAATTCATTTCAAATGTTTTATCAAAACCATTTTCCATCTAAGATGACATTATTTCATATGTGTATGTTTCAAGTTTAATGTCTCTATGATTTACATGGTTTCAATATTCTTATGATGAAATGTCCATTTGTTTTATATTTATTATGAGATGATGGGATGATGTTTATGAAACCCATTTTATTCTTTGGGTTATGATGAATGTTTTAAGTTTATTTTGTGACACAAGTAAGAATGATTTCATTATGAGATGGGTGGGACCTATATCTCCCTCCAATTCATTGGGTAAATATTTATATCTCATGAGATAGAAATGGCTGGAATGGTAAGTTAATCTGGTTTAGTGTTACAGGACTGAAATGAGAAGTGAACTCGATTCAGAAAGGGATTTTGTCCACAAAGATGGTCTTGGCAACAATTCCTTGGCTACTATGGAAATCATAACATGTGATGAATGGTTGCCACAATTACATGTTTTATTCCCATTATATTTTATCATGGTTGATGTTCCATTATAATATATTCGTTACGTACTTCCACGATTTATGTATTTTCTCAAGGTTTTGATGTTTAAATTTCAGGTTCAAGTTTTTGCTTTCAAATGTTTATGGATTGTTTTATGTTCTCTATGTTTGCCCTTACTGAGAATTTGAGCTCACCCCTTTTATGTTTTATTTTCCCCAGGAAATAAAGAAAGGTTTTAGGTAAGGAAACAAAAAGGGGAAGATCGTTATGGGAGTTGAAGATATTTCAACATGATTAGAAGTTTATATTCCAAGTTTCCAAAGACACTAAACTATTACGATCCTTGTGTGTCTGTTTTTGTTATGTATTAAGTATTCCGAAAAAATAATGTAGTGTCCATGTACATCAAGCTTCGGGTCTCTACATCCAGAGCATCGCTAAATCATTTAAATATATTAAAATCCACATATTTGATTAGACAAATCATCAATACAAGGTATATGATACTTGATCTTGCTAGTATTCCTGTAAATTTATATATAATAAAGGAAAATACACATTGACCATATTTCTTCTTAACAAAAAGAATAGATCCATCCCATGGAAACTCACTTGGATGAATGTATCCCATATCAAGGTTCACATAGAGTTTGTTCATTAATTACTACAACTAAATCAGTTCTATTCCATAAGGATTCATGGAAATAGGCAAACAAATGGGAATTAATTCCATTTTAAATTAAAATTACTTATTAATGGGACGACTAGAGAAATATTCAGAAAATAAACTGGCATTTTGCCACACAATAGTCATATATTATTTATTTAGTTTCTCCTCAACCATTTAATATAAATACATCTCATTAATAGGTAATAACACTCATATATAAGATGTAATTTTAATTGGTTGTTCATATTTATCCTTACACTGATAGAAAATTATTGGTTTATTCCAAATATTATATGATACTACCCTTCATTGGTAATTAATAAGGGATCAATATAAATAAATCCAATCCATAACCAATATCACATTAAATTATACTAAAATCAGAATCATTTTATTTATAGGAATCTAATTACTACAAAATTCTATTGAATATGAGTAGTATACATGAGTTTCAATACTCTTTCCATTTATTATTTTCATCGATAATTTAACTTTTAATCATTGAGGTTGTGGTGTGATACCCTTAGTAAATTATTTATATATAAAATAAAATTTATAAATATAATCAAATAATACATTTATAATTATAGAGTTGATGATAAGTATATATTTCACCACTTTGTTCATCTAACTCACATAAAAATTTGTGATCATATGGGATTTTCGTTTGTCTCCTAGATTAAGAAGTTATTGATTCCTATTATCTGCATTAACCCTAGAATTCATGGACTATTTGGCATAATTCTCATTATCCCTATAGTAGTCTCATTAGAGTGTGATTGGTGCATTCAGTTAAGTTTTCTCCCCATTCATTTCACTAGATTTCATCTTTACATGATTTAAGAATTCACTTGTTTGATGGACTTCTTTTCCAAACATAAAAACACTCAAAAACCCCCTTAACACAATATTCCTCATTATTCTTTCCACACTTATATCATTTTGGATTTTTTTTCTTTTATAGGTATTATTTTTAGAATTTCTTCAAAAATAAGACTTTTTATTCTAAACAAGACAATTATAATTATGGGAATCGCCACTCTCCATTTTTACCTTGATATCACATCAAAATATTTCTTCATAGATAATAAACTCCCTTATGAATAATTTTTTTAGGGACATTGTTTTAAAACACTAAATAACTGATCAGTTTTTCATTCAATATTGATTATATAACTAAAACATACCACACAATATTTATATAGTTCTCCTCCTATGTATTAATAGATTCATCATCGTTCTAATTATACTCACAAAATTCCCTTTCCATTTTTTATGATGTTTTTGGATAAACAACTTATTGAAAAATAAACTATTAAACTTATCACATTCCTTGGATTTAATTTCATCCTCTCACCTCATATTCTTAATAAGATTCCACCCTTTGTATATTTCTATGTACAAATGATACACCACTATGAAATAATTTTCATGCTCCAAGCACTATATAATTAAAAATATATTTTTATAGGTACTAATACATTTTATTAATTACTAGTGGATCAATATACCTAAAGAAAAAAGTTGAATGTTTCATTATAAAAGATTCAATGATGTCTTTGTGACTACTTTTATTATTTGTAATCTCATCATGATTCATGTCTTGATAGAGTTATTTGGGCATAAAAATAATATTCTGAATTATAGTGCTCATCTAGTTCAGTGTATCAAGAGGAGAGTAATTACATTGTATAAAAAATTCATTTTTAACAATATTCATTCCAATACCATCCATTAAATATACCAAAAACACGTAGTATAAATATCATGCTACAATAATTATAGTGAGAAATCATACAATCATGAAAATAATTCCTGATATGACTAAAATTATGACAAATTTTAATCATATTATGAAACTTATAGGTTCAAACTATATTACATTCAATTCATCATAGGTTTGGTTAATTTCTATCATTATATTATTCATAACCAAATACCCAAAAACAATTATACCATACTCTGAAACCAAATGAGGTGACCCATGAAAAACATAAATACATATTTCATCATTTTAGTTTAAAACATACTAAATTAACCAATAAATTACTCCCCAGAACCATAAAGGTTTATTGTATTTTAATACAAGATATACAATCAAAATTTTATATGAAATCTATTCAACATTTAACATAAATATTATCTCTTGTAGTACCATTCTTAGACATATCCTACTTAAAACCTTTCTTAATAACCTAGAAAAATGGAAACATAAGATTGTGTGAGCTCAGATGATAAATAAGGGTATACATAAAATATAGTGTTTGAGGATCATATGAAATAATAAGATAATAATAGGGTTATGATATCATGATCCAAGCTTACAAAGTTCATATACAACCAGTCATTCATCATAAATCACAATTCATTATATAATGCCCTAGAATATCATAATACAAGTGTCATAAGTGTGAGGAGACATCATTAGACAATCATGAGAAAATATAGAATATCATAACCATGTTGAAATATCATAATAATTGTGTCACAAACATATTCTTATAAAATCATTTCATTAGTCAATACTTATTTCCAAGACCATCATCACATAGTAGAATTGTCCTATAATGGATTGGGTTTACTCCCCAACATAGTTTCACCCCTGGAATGGGTTCCCTCCCCATCCTCTTTATATTATGTCATGAGATATCAATAATTACCCAAACAATTGAGAGATTTAATGAAACCTCAATTCACATAATTAAAAACAAACATATTTGTGCCACAAGATCATAATAACAATCATCAATTCATCATAACAAAACTCATGTAAAATAAATTCTTTTCAAAAATAATTGAAAATAACATAATCCTAATCAATATATATAAATAACATGGTTATTATAATTATAACATACTCCATTGAATCATACGAAAAATTGATGTATGTATATATAAATTAATATTACCTTAATAATAACATTTCAACCTTTCATTGAAAGCTTGATACAAATATGATTTTTTTATAACTTTTTAAATTAAAAATACTAGAATAATGATATAATTATTTTCATTCAAAATAATGATGTAAATTCTTAAATAAAGATTCAATATATATAACAGTCATGATGGTGGGAAAATTAATTGGTTCATTAATTTCTAAAATAAAGATTTCTTTTAACTTTTCTTCAAAAAAAAATCATAAATAACATATTTCGAAAAACATTGTAAAAATAAATTTTTAATCATTGGAAAATAAATTAATTTATTCATTAAAATAAATTTAAACAATACATTTATCATATAAAATTCTGTTTTTGAAAATATTTAAAAAAAATGGACTTAGAAGAAAATGTTCTTTGAATAAAGATAGAATAAGGTCGAATTTCCATAAAAAACAATTATATAACAATATAAATAACATGGTGATGATGATAAAATAAATAATATAAAAACACCAAAAATAAAAATATGAGAAAAAAATAAATGGTTTTTATGATATTAATTTCATATAATTCTCCCAAAGTTGATTCTGTCGCAAATAATCCAGATTAGAAACAATATTGTCGCATAAATTATTAACTTCGGTCCTTGAATTATTTGTACGTGCTATTATAATTATAATATTTATTCATTATAAACACATTTAAAACAATTCATATAAGTTAGTGATGAAAAACTAATTTCATAACTTCCTAGATATGGTCATCTGTACAAACACACAAGTAATATCTTCATTTTCCAACAAATGGAAAGAAATAAAGTAAATAATAATATATATCCATAAAATAATAATAATATAGTTAATATATTATATATTTATTAAATATATCCTCAATAATAACAATTTATGGTGGACATGAAAAATAAATTACATATCTTCATGGAGGTTGTTGTCCCGAAGTACGCATGAACGACATTATCATTTCTCATAGGATGGAAAGGGTGAAGTAAATGGTTATACCATAAACAAAAAAACATTTAATTATAATAAATATATATATTTCATAATAAAATTATGGTTATATAATATTTATATTAGGTTAATAAATAAATAAATTTGAAATCAATCAGTAGAGATGATTATTTTTTATTTGGGAAGCCTCTTTTATCTTCCAACTTAAGCCTTAAAGGGTTGGTCATTTGGGAATACTAGAAGATATTACTAGCGTTTAGGAATTTTGTGAATATATTTTGGTTGGTATTAGAAAAAATATATAGTTCAAAGGGTTTGAATTAGTTAAGTGATGGGGTTCTCTTTTATAATTGAGTTTGGCGGTACTCTTGTAAATAATTAAAACATAAAAAATATTATAAAATAATATTCAAATTAAAGTTTCATAAAGGAAAACCAAATGATATTATACAAAAATGGAGGTTTTAAATACCTTGAAAAAGGTATCTATATTTTAGATATATTTTATGCCTTATTTCTATGTTCTAGACACCAAACACGTTGATCCTTTGAACCATTTTCCTAGCAACAATGCATTATTATGGTTACTATTCATAATGACCAAAAATGAAATTGAACTATTTACCAAATATTTAAACTAGTATTCAAAATATAGAAACTATTTTATCAAATTCAATTTCTATATGTGGTATAAATATCAATAAAATATTAGCACACCAAATGTAATGAAATCCATTTTTAGAGAAATAAAATTTTTAGAATAAAACTAGATTTAATCTAATTAAAATATTATCGAAAATAATTATATGATAGTTAAAATATTTATTCCTATATTCTACATACACATTTAATTAAAATTATTCATCAATTATGATTAATTTAATTTTTTAAGATAAAAATTCATTATGCACAAAGAATCCTTTTTTCTAAAAAACATCACTTTTGACCTTTAAATATTTTTATTCATTTATAAATAACTTTAAACCAATTAATTAATAATATTACTTTTTAAAAATAATTTTTAAAAAATTAATAAAATTAATTTCTTTTTAAATCAATCAGATTTTACAAAAAAACGCTCCAAAAATAAGATACTTCAAAATAGTTCTTTATAATCAATTTTATTTCCCAAAATAAATAAATATTATTTTAAAATTTTTATTTTATTTAAATAGAATATAATTAAAGTCATTTAATAATTTATAAAAATTATTGACATAGGTTTAGGTTTTCATGATTTATAATAAATTTAATACATTTTTTATAAAAAAATATATATTCTAAAATCATTGGGTGTAACAAAAAGTTCTTTTCTTATTAGAAAAAACAATTTTTTCAAGGGTTCTATTTTGAAAGGTGAATGTTTTAAATAAAATAAATTTCATGATATTATTCTTAAAAATTTGTATGATGTTGGGTGGGTCTGATATTTCCCTCCATTTTATTAGTTAATGTTATTTTCTTAAAAAGATACATGTGGAATTAACCATGATGGCTATTTTGGTTATTAGAGTTATTATGAGGTTTATTGTAAGTATTAAGTTCCATGAATCCTATATGGTATTTTAATTTTGGAAAATGGGTTTTGATGTAAATGTTTCTATTTAAAAGGTTACGAAAATGAGATTATGATTTAATGAAATGTTTATGATCATATAAACGAGATGTTTTTAAAAAAAAAATATTTCATAATTTTCAATAAACCACCGTGTATTATGAATTTTACATTATTCATAATAAAAAATTTTTTAAAAAAATATTTGGAAATAAATTTGGTTTCGTTGGTGAGTGAATGATATTTGATCAGAAATTTTATTTTTTTCAAAAGTAAACATTTCTTATGGATTTCTATCATTTTCCAAAAGGGGATTAAATTTTTTCCTTCTTTATATATCATATATTGATATTTGAATTTGTCATCCAAATTTTTGAAATGTTTTTCTAAATACCTAAGGTTGTATAGTAATTATATCTGTTTCAATAGTGAAAAATATTGAACAATGTAAAAGTGTCATGTATGAAACACGATTGTAAAGATAAGAACATATTTTTGTGGAAAAAAATATACTATGTGGAAGTGTACACATTATTTTGTAATGATTTTCTTAAATATATAAAACATTAAACCTAAGAGATCATGTGTATGTAATAAATTTCAGACTTTGTTATAAATCATATAATTTTGGGATTTTTATGATACCGTGTATTATAAATTATATACATATTTCAATCTAAAAATAATTGGGATAAAATAAAATTTTTGGGATGGAATATTTTAAATGAAGTAAGTTTATATACTCATTAGTTAAATAATATATATATATATATATATCCAATATATTAGTAAAATTTATAGTTTAATCAATTTTTTCAATACAAAACTAATTTAAACTAGTTTCATATTTTTTGGATGATTATAACTCATTATTTTACATTATAAAAACAAAAAAAAGTTAAGACAACTCAAAAGAATTATTTTAATTGAATCTATTTAAAATGATTGTAAATATCTAGATGATTTTATAGAAATATACTTTTTCTAAATATAGCTTCTTGTATTTTATTTAATTGGTGATCAAAATTTTGTTTCGATGATATCCATGTTAGGGTTTGGAAACATCTATATAATGAATATACATTTTACCCCAAAAATATTTTTAGTAGATAAACTATTACTTTTCAAAAAAATTATAATAAAAAATAAAGATACTTCTAAAAAGAATTTTTGAAAATTGTATCTATCCATTCAATTTATCTTGGATAAATAACGATATTATTCTCTTATAATCTTCAGAGTTGATATTGATTTTTTTTATAATTTTATTCATTATCATATTGTTGAAACATATAAAATACATATATAAGTTGTTAGGATATAACACTAGCAATTCATTTATTGTTATATCATTACCCAATTTGTTCTTATATTGATTTAGAATCAATGATAGTAAGACAAGGGATGTCACCCACTTATTACCAATTGTTATCTTTTTTCATATATCAATTATCCTTCTAATAATAATGGAAATAATATTATTGTTTCATTAATATATATCATTGAAAAAAAATTAACATATTAAGATATTATTCTATGAAAATAAAATTTATTATAGCAATGATATATTTGGATGGGAAAAATTGTTAATGAATTTATTTATCCCCACCATATCAACCCTCATCATTACATTTATAGTAACATCAATTTATATTTGATCCTTGGTTAGATATTAAGAATATATTATATAATTATTGATTGTTTTCATTTATCATATGGAATTTGAATATATATCAGTAGTACAGTAATTTTTTGTTTGATAGAAATAAATTTCACTTATAACCATAGTGAAGAATTCCTTATTTTATTTCTCATTGATTAGAAGTATTAGAAATTTAAATAAAAATTTTTACTCATAATATAGAAAATCAAACCTATGAATTTATTAATCTAAATAATAATTAATTTGATATAATTTTATTCAACACAAATTTTTAAAATCTATTTGGGGTGGAATTGATTAAAGTTAATGGTTGAATATCTTTCAATCCCATATAGGCTAACATTCAACGAATTTATAGAATTTAGAAAAGGTTAACGAATCAATAAAATAATTATTTAATATATTATAAAAATATATATAAATTAAAAATGACAAATAAAGGAAATAATTTTTTACATGGGTTCTTAAGATTCTTATTCTATTTTATAGTTATTTAGAAAATATTGAAGACTCGACCATTGTGAATTAACTGATGATTTTTCTTCCAGATTAATTTTATTTAATAATCACAATTTCAGGGGACAATGATATGTAGAAAATATAAATCAGTCCATTAAACATCATCTTTATTTCTTATTAAATGAAAATATAATTATATTTGAGAATTATAGAAAATATAAAAATATTATCTCTTTTAAATTTATCAAATGAAAAGTTTTTAGAAATTAACAAATATAATTACGATACAAATGATTATAAATATATAATTATTTAAAATGATTCAATTTCACTTATCTAAAAATAATTTAAAATTTTTAATAGAATTTATAATCTAATTTTACCCATTAAATATTTTAATTAATATATGTTATAAAATCATTATTTAAAGAATCTTGATGAAAAAGTCAATTCTTTTTCTAAGAAGTCACACGATAATAAAAATTAGAAGATAAAAATGATACCAATGTATTTCGATTAATTAGAGGGAAGGAAAATTATCTTACATCAACTAAAAATAGAAATATTAAATATATAAAAATGGGATGTATTTTAGTGATGAAATTTAAGTGGTTAAAATGAGTTTTGAAGATAAGGTGTGTATCAAGGAGATTGAAAATACTGAAAAGGATAAGGAATCATTAAGAAATAATATTTACTCCATAAATATTAAAAAAATATCAATATATATATATTATTAATAAATATTGATGTTATAAACATTATTGTTGAAGAAGGAAGTTGAACCCATTGATGAAATTAAATATCAATTAATGTTTGACAAATGAATAAGTTTACCGCCAACAATCTACGGTACCTAAATTACTAAATTTTGTTTTGAAATACTACTTTGATTTTATGAAATTTGTGAATGTAGTATGAGATTATTAAAAACCCATCATAAAAAGATACATCTTCAAAGAATCCTAATGATTATATAGATTAGAAAACATCACACCTTATAGTCACTAAATGGATTAGATATTTTTAATTTAGTGACATTTGATCATTAATCAAAATTATAAATGAATTTTTATCCCTTAATATAGATACACCATATTTTTTCAGTGAAATTATATTTAAAATTATAATTATAACTGTTTTAAATGAAGAAAATTTTATGGATTTAATGATATAGAAATTTGATGGGAAATATAATCCTTTTCAAGGTTGATATTGTGATGAAAAATTAGTATATGTTGAAAAATAATTAGATGAAATTATATGGTTTTTCTATACACATAAATTGACTGGTGAAAATATTTACAAATTCAGAATGGTGTTATATAATGGTATTTATTATCAAAAAATAATATATAATTTTATAAAATTATATTTTATAAAAAAACAAAATTTATAAATTTAATGTGAAAAAAACGCAAATTAAATTCAATAATTCAAAAAAGCTAGATATATAGATATAAATTTAAAAAACATCATTGACTTGATCATAGATACATATGTAAATTGTGATCACCAAGATAATAAAACTATTTTAAAAAAATACTTTATAAATGGAAACATGAATTTTATATAGGAAATAAGAGTATTGGATCCATGGTGAAAACAAGAAAATCACATTAGGATATAGATAAAACAACAACATAACCAACTGAACCCTAAAAAACACCTGGACTAATAATGATCCATGTAAACCATAAATAAATTAAAATTTCATCAATACCTTGTAAATATTTTATGATGATCGTGATCTAAATTAGGAAATCTTATCATCGAAACACCATAAAAGAACTGGGATGATCATACAAACCACAGTCCAAGGATGCTAAAGAAAGGGAAATTTTTCATAGGAAACACCTCTTCTTCCATACTAAATATGATTCACCTAAAGACAAGTATAAACATAGATTTCATTTTCATTAAAAACTATATCTAAATTAATAATTCCATCCACCACTATTGAATATGGATTTGTTTAATGTATTTCAGACATAGACAGATCCACACAAAAAATAAAAATGAAATAGGAACTGTGTACACAGCCACACTATCACCAAATGGTCCATCCTTATAAAATCCCCCATATGGAGTTCAATAGTGGGAACATAAACACAAAAGGAACTTCTATAGAAGATAGTTTCTTAGATATAAGACTTAATAATCATCTCTATCATCACTAGTATAAACCTATGGAGAAGATCATATGCACATGTTCAAAAAATATGATGATTTTTAGCAATCCAAATATATCGAGGATAATTTAAATAATAATCCATGAATAATGAGAAAAAACGTTTATTGATTTCTATAAGGGAATTCATACATTATGGATATTAAGTTTATAATGTTAAAAATAACAATTATAGAAATGGTAATGAAAATGATTATATGTAGAATAACAATATACAAAGTCATAAATTAATGAATCTTATAATTTTTATCTGAATATTGGATCTTAGATTTTTGGTCAAAAAGGTGAAGGAAAAAAGGATCATATCATTAAATGTGATAAAACTTTCTATTTATAACTATAATTTGAGTTATAGTGAATTTGGAATTTTAAAAATTATATAAAGGTTTTTGAATTTTTTTTATGGGTATATAATATTTTTATAGTAGGAATCGGCAGAAATATTTTCTACTAAAAAGATACAAGATTCAATTAATTATATAAATTTATAAGTATAAAATGATAATAAATATCTAATATTTGAAATGAATTAGAGATGTTTTGAACAATTAGGCCATAACACTTAAAATCACATTATTATATTATTATGTAAATTTTAATCAAATTATAACAATAAAAAAATTATAGAATAATAAAAATAAAGGAATTGAGAAATTTTTTATGGTGGAAGTTATATATAATTAATCTAAAAAGGAATATCTGATGATTATTAATTTTGTATTCTAATATCATATGATAGGAGAGTTAAATAAATTCATATGTGATATGGGATATCACTTATATTTGGGAATTATGGTTCACTAAAAATCAAATTATTTAGCTAAAAGTATACTAGAACAAAGAAGAAGAAAGAAAATAATATAATTTTTATTGATCATTCAAAACATAATTAAAATTTTATTTTTAAACATTTAAATAAAACCTAATAAAGTAATTATTTGAAAATTTAAATTAATTATTAATAGATTAATGTATTCTATGACTTTACAAGAGTGAAGTAAAAATATGGTGACTTTTTTAAATAGGTGAAACTAAAAAATATTATAATTTTTTAAATGAATAGAATTAATTACATAATGTAATTCTTCAACATCTTGGTCAAAATAAAAGAAAAATAATTACTTTAGGATATAATTTTCCAGAATTCATTATTTTAGATATAGAAATAAATTGGTTTATTTACATTTCAAAAGTGGATGATTGTGAATTATTCATATAATAAAGTTTACATTCAAACTTCTCATCCATTTTAACTTATTTACTCAAGAGATTGTGATATTTTAAAAATTAATTCAACTTATAGTGATAATTATTTTGATTAATTTTACTTTAATTACTTTTATGAAACATTAATCAAAGACATTGAGGATCTTGAAAAGTTCTATGTGAGGAGAAAAAATGATAAACTTATTTGAAGATACTTATAACAACTAATTTGTTTGAGTACACCAGTAAAAGATTTATAACATACATAGAGAAAACTTTTAATTGAATTTATTCTAGTTTACCATATATTCTATAATATGTTATTTTCATTGAATTAAAATAGAATTTATATAGAGATACATCATATAATGATCATGTAGGATTAAACATCATGTTTATTTTCGAAATAATAAATAATGAAAATGTTTTATATTAAAAATAATTATTTATATTATATTAAATTCATTTTTATCTCTATATTTGTTTTATTATAAGAAAATTTCTATCAGGACCCGGCCATAAACATTACATAATCTTGAATTAAATGAATAATTCACATTGAGGATCTTTTAAGATTAAGAGTTCTAGAGAATTAGGCCATAACTATTACATATCAACTTGAAAATTATATGTAGACACTACTACTCAATATCAATTTTTTCATAAAATAAAAACTCTTAAAAAGAAACATGTCTAGTTCCATGTTTTAGACAACATGTCTTTTCCCTAATCCCATACTTGACCCTATTCATCTTTAAGTCCGGTGGAAAAAAATTTCAAAAAATTGGGATGAGCATAAAAATCTTAGGAAGGGTTACAAAATAAGAAAAGGAAACATTAACCCATCAATAAATACAAATAAATGAAACCATACGTTTAGATTATAACATACCTCATGAAATCATAATATTTATAAATAACATATAGAAATCATAAATCATAAAGGTAAATTTTGGAATTCATAACATACTTACATTATAGCTATCACAGCGATATAGGGGTCATATTTGCAATACCCATCACAATAGATTTCAAAAATCTCTTATGAAAAAAATTAACATTTACCTCTGTCACGTTACCCAATGCATTAGAGAGCTATCTCGGGCTCACCTGCCCTAGGATTATCACGAAACCACCTGTATTTGTAAACAATGTCCAAGAACCATAACATATTCATAACACTTAAAACAAGAATAAATGAAATATAAAATTTCCACATTGCAATTACAACATATCATTTGAAGATATAAACACAATCAATGCTTTATCAAACAATTTTCAATACCATTTAAAACATTTAATAAATATATTTTTGAATCAAAGTGTCCCATACAACTTTGAAACATTTAAATAAATTATCATTTGAAAACATTAATTTCTATATAAATAAATCCTTAAAACCATTTTTAAAACATGGACATTAATGATAATGATTGAGAAGAAAAAATATTCAAAACATTTAAAATGATATTTTAGTTTAAGAGTTTTTAACAAAATTTAAAGACACTTGAATACAAATAATTGAGAAATAACATTAAATCTGAACTTTATAATATCATGAGAATAAAAAGGATCATGGTGTAATATGTCAAAGGTCAGTATATACACCATATAAGATTGAATTGGTGCATAACGACAATGAAGTCTCAATGGAATGTAAATTGAGACGAAATGCCTTATAAAAAACTATATCCTTAGATTAAGGATAAATAAATTACATAATAATGTGTGAAAAAATATAAATCCACTCAATATGATTGGATATTTAATTTAATTTAATCATAGTACATTCAAAAAATTTCTTTTTAAGAAAAAACCAATGACTTGGATATTTAACTCATAGAATGGAAATTGAGTTAAAATTACTCTTATCATGTTAATTTCGATGACATGAGAATTTATCAAAGGAGTGATTATGTGTATCAAAAGTATATCCACACAAAGGAGAGTGGATATTACAACATAAATAAATAAATATTGATTACACACATAATCATAGAATGACATAATTAAGAATTATAATATTAACCCAAGGAATGGAAATTGGGTTAAAAGGTTCTCTTACTGATTTGGTAACATACGAAATATACAACTCATGAAAGATGGATCATAAAATGAAGATTTAAATACCCATAAATTGAAGTATTTTACACATCTAATACAATCATGGGATCTATATACACCACACAAAAAGAAATAGTGGAAAACATAGCATGAATCTCACCGTAATAAAAAGTGAGACAAAAATCCCTTACCTCATTGAAATCAATCAAGTCTTATAACCAAAAGTTAATAACAAAAAAAGTATTCATAGAATAACATGAATATAAATATAATAATGATAATATATATAAAATGTAAGTACTCAATACACCACATGCAATAAATTAGTGGCGAACAATGGAAATCTCAAGGAATTAAAAGTGAGATAAAAAACCCCTTACCTCATGTTCAACTTGACTTATTTCTTCCTTATTCTTCCTGAATAATAAACTTAAGTTAACTTATACATGATTAAGAACATTTTTCAGGTTTATTATTCCATTTATATAACTTATTACTATAAGGCCCCAGCCTTAAACCTTACTTAATCTTGAGTTATTACAAGATTACACATTGAGGATCTTTTCGGGTTTAGAGTTTTAGAGAATTAGATCATAAAACTTGCATTACATTCCACATATAAACAAAGTGGTTACATAAAGATATTATTCTTCATTCCCATAAATGGAAACATATTTAAAATAAAACATGGATTCATTCTTGACACTTCCTTGACACTATAATCATATCATGTACCTTTCCTTTGACTTATGAAAAACATTTCAAAAAATCTTGGGATGAGCATAAAAAGCTCAGTATGGTTTATAAAAACATGGAAAGGAAAAATGGGTACATATATACCTAAGGATGAGATCATAATTTACCCATAAAACATAGGCACTTTAACATATCTCATAAAACCATGGAAAAATCATAGAAATCATAAGACATAAAGGTAACTTGAGGCATTCATAACATTCTTACATAGGGAGTAACCCTCTTGGTTACGTTTGGAATACCCATCATAGTATATTCCCTAAAATCTCTTCAGAGAAACCTTAACGTTTCACTCCTTCGCGTTACCCAATGCATTGGAGAGCTATATCGGGCTCACCCGCCCTTAGTTTATCACGGAACCACCCGTCTTCATAATAATGCCCAAGAACCATAACATAATCGTATCACATAAAACATGCGTAAAGGAAACATAAAATTTCCACATTTCAATCAAAATATATCAATACAACACAAAAAACATTGTGAAAACCATTTTCAATACCAAAATAAAAGAAAAGTAAAACATGGTATTTATTTTTCTTTTAAAAAGAAGGTATGGCTTGTAGAGGAAGCCGAAACTCAAATAACGGTGACGACGACGGAGAAGTCGTTGTCACCGCATACGTACGACAAAAAAAACATTCCCTTTTGTCGTTTATTAAATGCTTCATAAAAAAAAGATTCCTTTTGAATAAACGTAAAAGTCAAAGGGGTTTATACACCATATAAAAGAAATTTGTGTATAAAATAAAATATGCCTCAATGAAAGGAGATTGAGACGAAGTCCCATACCTCAGATCCGACTTGACTCGATCGTTCTTTAATGTCCTGAATAATAAACTTGAGTTAATTTCTACTTGCTTAAGAACCTTTTTCAAGTTCATTATTCCTTTTATATCACTTATTACCATGTCATGAACACTATGTAATTATTTAAGTTAATAACGGTCGTTTTAACGATCATTAGTACTTGAGTCAAAAATAAGCCCTTTATAATTACATGTTGTTCATGTATTCATTATATCCAGAATGGTATTCATGATGTAGATATCATATATGTCATATATATCCAGTACATACATGCATTTATAATATTACATAATCATTTAGAGGTAAGAAATGAAATGCACCGTTCATGGAGACGGTAAGCCGTACGTACGCATGAACGCTACTTTCATTTCTATTTCGTATTTTATAGAATGGAATCATAATGATATAAAGGTATATTATAATTCCAGTATAATATCATATATAATATCATAGTTCCATCCTTTATATGTCCTACATATGGTATTTAACGAATCAAATCACTTTGAGGGGGCGGTAGTCCGCACTTCCTAAAATGAAGATATCGTGTTTACCCATAATGGAAACCATAAAGGTATGCCCAAAATGAAAAAAAACAGAAGCTTAAGGAAAACATAAACATATTATATATCATATATAAAAATAGTGACATCATAATGGCCACCTTTGAAGGTGTTAAATGAGTATTGAACAATCATCGTTTCGGGAGGCATAATTTCGCCATCCACGGAAACCGTATGTTCTTTAACCATTTGATGTAGTTGTGTGAGAGTGTAGCTCAAATAAATCTTGTAACAACATAGTAGTATTTTTAAGATACTGGTGTTGTTACAAAAGAAGTAAATAAAAAGAGTTTAGGGGGTTGGAGAAGCAAAATAAAACAAATGAACATGAGAGAATGAATTACCTTTAAAAGTGTAACTCCTTTTGATTTGATCCTAAAGGCTTCCTTTGAAAGGATTATTCCCAAAGGGAATCCTCTAGGATGAGGAGAGGGATGTGGAGAGAGTAAATGGGCAGAGTTTGGCCGAGCCAAAGGCTTGAGAAGTGTGTGAAATGAGGTAGAGGTGGGGGCCTTTTATAAGAGGAGAGGAGGGGCACTTTTGGAAAGTAAAGATAAGTTACTTTATTTTAAAAAGAGTTTCGGATTCAAAAGGTCCCACATTGCTATAATTCGAGTATAAGGTGATAAGGATTCTAAATCCACTCATCCAATTGGTTTTGGACATGTGTAGGGTTTAGATTTTTCATTATCTTTCCATTTTATTTAAATCGTTAAATAATGAGGTCATCGCTGCATCATCATGATGTCATAAATAATTTAATTTATTTAAAGTATAAAAATTATAAAACAAATACTATGATGTAGGAAATCTTTTTAGATTTAAAATGACTATTTATAATCAAAAATCTGATCTTTATAACCCCATGTAAAAATTGTTTTCGTAAAACATATTATGTTTGTGCCATTTTTACTTTTCCATTAAATAAAAAGTTATTTATGTAATTTCCCAACCAAAATGTCTCCATGGGGTCCCCAAGTTGACCCATGGCTTGTCTTGGTCGGCCATGACACAACCAATAAGGTTGGGACATGTGTCTAGGTCATTTCATATTATTAAAGCATTATTTATACCTTAAACTACACTAATTACCACTAATCGCGATTAAAAACTTAATAAGTTACTATTCACCAAAAAATTATTTTAATCTCATTGAACCACATTTTACTTCTTAATGACAACCATGTATGTCGGATTTTTGAAATTCAAAACACAATGATTGCAAAATTTCATTTAAACGGAAAATCAGTTTTTATAAGTACCACTTAGTGGTTTCACTATTCATCAAAAATTGAATTTTTTCAGAAAATTACCAAAAATTCACTCTAAGCTATATTTGATATTCCGAATTCAAAAATGAAGTCTATTTTACAAAATTCAGAACATATAAGTCACATTAATTAATTTAATAATTATTTCCCGCTCTTATGACAAATAGCGTGTTTTTATGAAACAATAAGTATCAAAAGATTGACACCAGTTTAAGTCCAATTTCAAAGTGAAATTGATTCCAATGACCACCATTGGATTAAATGGTAAAAATATATTCTAATTTCACTTCAAAACCAATTCAAAAGATAATCTAATCATATAAATAAATTAGATTAAAAAGCAGTTTTGATATAAAATGTAGTATTTTTCACTATTCATTAAAAAAATGAACATTGTCAGAAAAATACCAAAAATTCACACAAAGTAAATTTTGAAGTCCCAATCATAAAGAATAAGTTTATTTTGACAAACATAGTTTATAAAATTGTCAAAAGATAGATTCAAAAATGGTTTGCCATCAAAAGGCAGTAAAACATTCTTTTTAAAAATATTAGTGTATTCCATGCTTAAGATTGGATTTATTTTCATTTTAAGCCTCTAAGACACTATATTAATCATTAATAGACATAGATAAAAATATATATTATTCATTACTTACTTGGGATGTTTCAATTACCATGTTATAAACATTATTTAATTATTTAAGTTAATAATGGTCTTTTTGTCGATATTTGGCACGTGAGTCAAAAATCAACACCTTATAATTACAAGTTGTCAATTTGGTCAAGATTCCATTATCTACAGAATGATATTAATTATTTAGATATCATATATATCATATATATCTAGTATATATATTTATTTATTATAGTATATAACATATGGAGATATGAAATTAAATGCATCGTTCATGGAGACGGTAAGTCATATGTACGCATGAACGCTACTTTAATTTCTATTTCGTATTCTAATTGAATGAAAAATAAATGATATATTTTTCTATTATAATTATAATATAATATAATATCTAATTTAATTAACTCCATCCTTTATACATCCCATGTATGGCATGAACGTGTCATATCACTTTGAGGGGGTGGGTGTCCGCACTTCCTCAAATGAAATTATCGTGTTTACCCATAATGGAAACCATAAAGGTATGATATAAATGAAAAAATAAATGAGAATAAAGAAAAAATAAAAATAATATATATATATATATATATATATATATATATATCATATATAAATACATTTCCATCATAATGGCCACCATGATAGGCAATTGGAGATATTTGAAAAATCATCGTTTCATGAGGTAGTAATTCTCCATCCACAGAAATAGTATGTTCATTACCCATTATATGGAGGTGTGTGTGAGTGTAGTTCGAATACATATCATAAAAACAACCTAGTATATTTATGATACTATTTTTATTATAAAATAATTAAATAAAAATATTTTAGGGTGTAGGAGAAGTAAAATAAAACACAAGGACTTAAGAGAATATTTTTCCATTAAATTGGGTATCTCCCTATGGATTGAACCAAATGGTTTACTTGAAGTGGCTTCTGTATAAGGTAATGCATCTAGGTTTAAGAGAGGGATCTTGAATGATTATTTCGGTAGGTTTTGGACGAGCCAAGGGGCTTGAGAGGTGTGAGGAATGGGATAGAAGTGGTGTCCTTTTATAAGGGGGAGGAGGGGCTCTTTAGGAAATTGTGAAAATATTATTTTATTATATATTGATTTTCAGTTTCTAAATATCAAAAACTCATTAAAGTTGAAGATAAGATGACTCATGGTCGAAATAAAAGCATTTAATAAACATTTGATAGGTTTTGGATATTATTTTAATCTTAATAATCTTATTTATTTAAATCATTTATTAAGCAGGTAAACACTGCATCATTATTGTTTCATAAACAATTAAATATATTTGATGTCTAAAAATTATAAAAAAATACCATGATGTCAGGAATATTTTTGAATTTCCGAATATTATTTATAGTCGAATATATAACTTATATAACCTCATGTAAAATTGGATTTACTAAAAGATATATCTTTATGTCATTTTTGTCTTTACTTTAAATAAATTAATATAATGTTTTATTATAACTTTTAAGTGGATCCATGGGGTCCCAAAATCAACCCAAGGATGCCCATTGTCGTGAATTTATTAACCAATAGGATTCTGACACATGTTAGGGTAATTTTATGTTATTATAATAATATTTGGTTACCCATATTTACCAGATTTACCCTTTAACCATGGTAAATAAAATTTTTACTGAAGTAAATATTCATGTTATCTAAAAATAAAAGTTACCTATTAGCACAATTTGGACTTCATAATTCTAGATATGGAATCCATTTTTTTAAATTCAAAACACATAAGTGTTAGAAATTAATTGAAAATTAATTCCCGCTGTCAAAACAAAAAGTGTGTTTTTAAGAAATAATAACTATCAAAAGATTGCCACTTATTTATGTCCAGTTTCAAGGTGAATTTACTTATAATTACAAACATTGGATTGAATGGTAAAAAAATAATATAATTACACTTTAAAACCAATTAAAAAGATAATATATTAATATAAATAAGTTATAATAAAATGCAGTTTTGAATTAAAATACAGTACTTTTCCCTATACATCAAAAAATGAATACTATCAGAAAAATACCAAAATTTTACCCAAAGTGAATTTTGATGTCTTGATTCTAAATAATAATTTTATTTTGTCAAATAAAATATATAAAATTGACCAAAATTATATTTAAAGAGTGTTCTCCATCAAATGGTGATAAATTAACCTTTTAAAGTAAATTACGCTTACAATTAGATTCATTCACATTTTGAAGCCTTTAAATTTTATTTGATAAATGTAAAAACAGTTAACAAACATGTAAAATAATATTTTAGTTTGTTCTATTCATTCCCATCAATACAACTTCTAGGAATTAACTAACATTTAAAATAATAATAATATATTATTATTGTGGAACATGATTTTTCAAAGAAACCCACTGTTATGTATCGGGTACTCCATCTAACATAGAAACCCATTTGAAGTTAAATTAATATTTAATTAAAAAAATAAAAATAAAAATAAAAAGTTATTATTCTTTTATTTACCAAGGATGTTACATACTTTCCCCCTTTTGGGAATTTCTTCCTCGTAATTTTAAAATTTGGCTCAGAAAATTCATTGAATGTCCCATATCGAAAAAGGAGTCAATAAATATATCACTTTAAAATAAAGGAAGAAAAGTAAAAAGGTCACCCAAGACAACGAATACTAGGATTCCATGAAAACATGGATATAGAGGAGAAAACAAACTATTACGTTCTGATGGTGAGTGATAGAAAACATGATTAGGAGAACGTTAACCACCAGAAAATCACATACTTGTGATGGGTTAAACTGTCATGGATTCTACAGTAAGAAAAGATAACATAGAAGCTTTTGTTTTATGTTACTTTTCATTGAGGAATTTATTTATGATATTAACTATTAACATAAGGAAACATACTTACTTTTCTTGTAGACTTTCATACTTTACTAAATTTCTACCACAAACTCATCTTTTCTCAAAATAACGAGTATTCAAACTGACTTGCTCACATTAAAAGTTCTAGATTTAACTTCTAGAGTATCACATAACCACAAAATATGAACTTTATATTTCCCCTATATTTATACAGCATACAAAACCAAAATGGTAAGTAGAAGATTAGATAATTCCCAAAAAGGATAATCTTTTACAAAAAGAAAAACCACTCTTACTCCCCAAATTTTTTCAAACAATATCCAAATTTATCAAAGACAATTTAAAACACAAATATACTTAAAATACTTCAAATTAATCCAAACTAATATTTAACCCCAAAATTCAAAAGGATTTTATCACATTGTCTTCCATAAAAATATTAACATTTATCTCCAAAAACATCAACTACTATTAAAGTCTCTTACTGATGAGTAATTTACCTAAACACATATTCTCTATGATAGGTTAATAATTTCCATAGATAACCAAAAATCAAAATATTCTTGATTCATAAAATCATCAAACAAAAATGAATTAATCATACTAACTAGGGACTTCACGTAGTCAAGTGGTAAGTGATAAATCCTAGTCGCACTTTGGTTGTAGGTTTGATTCCCACAACTTTGTTGGATGCGATGGGTTGTCACATGGTCTGCATGTTAATTTTTTTCAAAAACTATTTAATTTTATAACATTCCAAAAAAGAGATAAATTCATCCAAAATAACAATAACATGTTTTAACCACAAAGGTTATCTAATAACATTAATTTTTCATCCCAAAATGTATTAACCTGTAATTGCCTCAAATTAAAGTATCATATAAACCCAAAAGGTTCATTATTTCTATATCCAAAAAATGAAATATAATTATTCCTTGAATAAAATTTTCATATATCCAACTTCAGGGTTACATATACTATAAAAATTCTTCTAATGTAATCCCATCATCAAAAGAGCCTTAATACTTTTAATCATTTCACCATCCTAAAATCTACAATAACACATGAATCCCTTATATGTTGACTTCTTACTCATTCAATGTTCTTCATGATCCATTAACCATTCTTTTACAACTTATTCTGAAATACTTCTTTTCTACAAACAAAATCATGAATCAAATCCTAATATTTAATAATGTCTAAACATCAGTTAAGAAATAATCCATATTGTTCATTGGTCATTGTCAGTTTCCTCATACTCAATTGGAATGGAATTAGGTATTAGTAAGCATATATTCATATGATACTAGTGATCCCATTCTTGAACATTATTTATTAGACATCTATTTGTATAATGAACATGCACACCACATTTAAAACATTCAATTGATCCCTCATAAATAACTTTTTCCCTTTTTAGAGTTAATTGGATGCTTCCTCTCTTCATGGAAGGTTATTTCTTTATGACCTTCACTTCCACATCTAGAGAATCTTCCCGTCCCTTTGAAATAATTTCTTATGTGTTTCTTTCCACATCCCTAACACATAGGTTTTTGAACATACTTACCTTTATGACTATTACCTGAACTTCCTTAAGGATTTTTTCCCCGCATATATTATTCCTTATAAAAATCTCCATGGTTATGGTGGTCAATTATAACTCCAAATAGATGGTTGAGAATAACCACAAGAGTTCTCATTTTAGTTCCAATTTTATTCAGTTTCGCATTCAGAAAACTATCACAGTTATCTTTACATCCACTGTTACTTCGGTGCCTTCTAGATCCAATGATTTACTAAAACCAAAAAGGTCAGTGTGATTATATCAGTAAAATCATCATATAATATCTTATGAGTAGGGTAAATACTAAGATATACTTATTCATGTTATCTTAAACTGATTCAATTTAAATAAAATAACTATGACCCTTTCTAAATCCTTACCATTATAGTAATGTCACTTTGGCTTAAGGAACACCCTAACCACTAATGTTATCTAAACCGACCTCTGATACCAACTATAAGGAATCAACCTTAAACATTACACAATCTTGAATTAAATTTATAATTTACATTGAGGATATTTTAAAGTTTAGAGTTTTAGAGAATTAGGCCATACCTATTACATATCAACTTGAAAATTACATGTAGATACTAATACCCAGTATCCATTTTTTTATAAAAAAACTCTTAAAAATAAACATGTCTAGTTCCAAGTTTTAGATAGCATGACTTTTCATTGATCCCATCCTTGACCCTATTCATCTTTAAGTATTGTGGAAAAAATATCAAAAAATTGGGATGAGCATAAAAAAGAATAGTAAGGGTTACAATATAAGGAATGAAAACATTAACCCATCAATAAATACAAATAATTGAAACCATACATTTCGATCATAACACACCTCATGAAATCATAAGATTTATGAATAACACATAAAAATGATAAATCAAAAAGTTAACTTATGGAATTCATAACATACATACATTGTAGCTATCACAAATATATAGGGAGTATCATTTGGTATACCCATCAGAGTACATTCCATAAATCTCTTAGGAGAAACATTAATGTTTACCTCTGTCACATTACACAATGCATTAGAGAGCTATCTGGGGCTTACCCACACTGGGTTTATCACAGAACCACCCGTATACATAAACAATTCCCAATAACCATAACATTTTCATAACACTTAAAACAATAATAAAGTAAATATAAAATTTCCATATTGTAATCACAAAATATCATTTCAAGATGTAGACATAATCGAGGCTTTATCAAACCATATTCAAAACCAGTTAAAACATTTAATAAATAGATTTTTGAATCAAAGTTTCCCATAACACTTTGAAACTTTTAAATAAATTATAATTTGAAAACATTAATTTCTATATCAATAAATCCATAAAACCATTCTTAAAACATGGACATTTTTTAAAATGATTTCGAAGAATAAATATTTAAAACATTTAAAATGATATTTTAGTTAAAGAGTTTTTAACAAAATGAGAGACTCTCAAATAAAAATAATTGAGGAATACCATTGAATAAAAACATTATAATATCATGTGAATGAATAGGTTCTGGATGTAGTATGTCAAAGGGCAGTATATACACCATATAAGAGTGAATTGGTGCATAAGGACAATAAAGTTTCAATTGAATGAAAATTGAGAGGAAATCTCTTATAAAAAATTGTATTCCTAAATAAAGGATAAATCAATCACATAATAATGTGTGACAAATATAAATGCACTCAATATGATTGTATATTCAGTTTAAATCAATCATAGGACATTCATACATGTTGTTTTTAATAAAGAACCAATGACTTTTATGTTTAACTCAATGAATTGAAATTGAGTTAAAATAACTCTTATCAAGTTCATATCGATGACATGTGAATTTACCAATGGAGTGATTAAGTGTATAAAAAGTATATCCACACAAAGGGAAGTGGATATTACAACATAAATGCATAAATATTGATTCCACACATAATCATATCATGACATAATTAAGAATTAGAAAATTAACCAATGGAATGTAAATTGGGTTAAAAGTTTCCCTTACCAATTTTGTAACATACAAAACATTCAACCCCTGAAAGAAGGATCATAAAATTAATATGTAAATACCGATAAACTTATGTATTTTACACAATTAATACAATCAAGTGCAGTACATACACCACACAAAAGGAAATAGTGGGAAATATATCTTGAATCTCACAGTAATAAAAAGTGAGATTAAAATCCCTTACCACATTGTAATCAATCGATTAATATAACCAAAAGTTAATAACCACCAAATTATTCACAAGATAAAATGAAAATAAATAGAATCATCATAATATATATCAAATTTTAGTACAAAAATATACCACATGCAATAAATTAGTGTCGAACAATGGAAATCTCATGGAATTAAAAGTGAGATAAAAAACCCCTTACCTCGTGTCGGACCTGACTTGTTTGTTCCTTGTTTATCCAAAATAAAAAAAGTAAGTTAATTTATACATGATTAAGAACCTTTTTCATGTTTATTATTACTTTTATATCACTCATTACCATGTTATAAACATTAAGTAATCATTTAATTTAATAATGGTCGTTTTGTCGATATTTGGTACTTGAGTCAAAAATCAACAACTTATAATTACAAGTTGTCCATTTGGTCAAGATTCCATTTTATCCAGAATTATATTAATGATTTATATGTCATATATATAATATATATCTATTATATATGTGTATTTATAATATTATATAACATTTGGAGATAAGAAATGAAATGCACCATTCATGGAGACGGTAAGTCGTACGTACGAATGAACGCTAATTTCATTTCTGTTTTGTATTTTAATTTAATGAAAACATAATGATACATAGTTATATTATAATGAAATTATAATATAATATATAATTTCATTAACTCAATCCTTTATATGTACCATTATAGCATGAACAAGTCATATCACTTTGAGGGGGCGGTAGTCCGCACTTTCTCAAATGAAATTATCGCGTTTACACATAATGGAAACAAAAAAAGTATGATATAAATGAAAAAAATACAAAATAGTAATGAAAAAAATATAATATATGTATCATATATAAATACAGTTCCATAATAATGGCCACCATGAGAGGCGGTAGGAGATATTTGAAAAATCATCGTTTCGTGAGGTAGTAGTTCATCATCCACAGAAACAGTATGTTCTGTACCCATTAGATGGAGGATTGAGTAATTGTAGTTCGAATAAATCTCATAAAAACAACCTATTATATTTAGTATACTTGTATTTTAATAAAATAAAGTAATAAAATGAGTTTATTGGTCTGGAGAAGTAAAATAAAACAAAAGGACTTAAGAGAAGATGTTACCTTTAAATTGGGTATCTCTCATTGGATTGAACCAAAAGGTTTACTTGAAGTGAATTATGCCTAAGGTAAGGATTATATATGGAATATAGGGATATTTATAGCTTATTTGGCCAGGTTTTGGAAGATCCAAGGTGATTGAGAGGTATGAGGAATGGGTTAGAAGTGGTGTCCTTTTGAAACGGGGGGGGGGGGCTCTTTAGGCAAGTGTGAAAATATGATTTTATTATATAATGATTTTTTGTTTCAAAAGATCCAAAACTCATTAAAAAAATTATAAGATGACTCATGATTGAAATAAAATCATCCAATAATAATTGGACAGGTTTTGGATATTATTTTAATCTTTATAAACTTATTTATTTAAATCATTTATTATTGAGGTAAACACTGTATCCTTATTGTGTCATAAATAAATTAATTTATCTGAAATCTAAAAATTAAAAAAATAAATACCATGATGTAGGGAATATTTTTATACTTCTAAATAATATTTATAGTTGAAAATATAACTTATATTACCCCATGTAAAAATTGATTTACTGAAAAATATATGTTTTTGTCATTTTTCTCTTTACTTTAAATAAATTAATATAAAATGTCATTATCACTTTTAAGTTGCTCCATGGGGTCCCAAAATCCACCTAAGGATTCCCATGGTCGGACATGTATTATCCAATATGATTTGAACACTTGTTAGGATAATTTTATTTTATTAAAATAGTATTTTGCTACCCTTATTTATGAGATTTACACTGTAACCATGGTAAATAAAATTTTTACTGAAGTAAATATTCATATTGTCTAAAAATAAAATTTAGCAATTTAAATAATTTGGAAATACAGATTCCAAATATGGAATCCATTTTTAAAAATTCAAAACACAAAAGTGGAAGAAATTATATTAAAATTAATTTCCGATGTCAAAACAAAAAGCGTGCTTTTAAGAAATAATATCTATTAAAAGATTGATACTTATTTATGTCGAATTTCAAAGTGAAATTACTTCCAATAACCAAATTTGGATTAAATGGTAAAAAAAATACTCTAATGAAACTTTAAAACCAATTTAAAAGATTATCTATCAATATAAATAAATTAGATTAAAAGACAGTCTTAAATTAAAATACAGTATTTTTCACTATTCATCAAAAATAAATTTTATCAAAAAAATACCAAAATTTTACCCAATGTGAATTTTGATGTCCCAGTTCTAAAGAAGAATTTTATTTTGTCAAATATAACCTATAAAAGTGACCAATATTATATTTAAATATGGTTCACCATCAAAAGGCAGTAAATCAACCTTTTAGAGTAAATTATACTTAAAATTAGACTCATTCACATTTTAAGCCTCTAAATTTTATTGGATAAATGTAAAAACATTTAAAAAACATGTAAAATCATATTTCATTTAGTTTTATTCATTCCGTATAATACAATGGCTATGCACTAACAACCCTTTAGAATAATAATTTTATATTATTATTGTGCAACCTACGATTTCAAAGAAACCCCTTGTTGCATATCGGGTTCACCATATAACATTGAAACCCCTTTAAAGTAAAATTAATATTTAATTCACAAAATATTGATTAAAATAAAAATGTATTATTTCTTTATTTACCTGGGATTTTACAGATTCAAGATTAAAATACCTCACAGTGTTTGGTATCCCATGTATTATTAATGTTAAATAAAAAATTTTGGAATTATATCTGAATAATAATAGTGTATTTAATGGATTTCCAACTAATGAGAGAAGTTATCATAGTTAAAATAGTGAATAGACGATGTTTTTATATTTTAGTAATGGAATGTTTTTTTAAAAAAATCTAATGATTTAAAAAATAATGAATTTAACAATAGGATAAAATAGACGGTATCAAATTAGTTACACAACATGTTGGAAATTTTGATAATTTTGAACAAATTTACGATATATTGATGGGCATGAATAAGATAAATAATTTACATTATCAATTATAATTAAACATTAAAATGTTTCATATTTAAAGTACTGAAATCGTACACAAGTTCACAGCATAAATAGAGACTAAAATGATATGGTTACAATATAAATTTCATTAAGTTTGTGCATCTTTGTTATCATATGTGGAACCAAATAATGTTGATGAATAAATTCTAATTAAAAAATTAATTTTAATTATTCAAAAAATAATTTAAGGGAGGAAAATGTTCTTGGTGGTCTAAAATGATAACAACCTATGGAATACACTTAAAAGATTAAACAAATTCCAAAGGTAATGAACCTAAACATAAGAAAATGTTTTATCTCATGTATGGATATCTTTTACTATAAAGGTGATATGTAGACTTTTTACCCTAACATAATGTGTGAAGAATCTAAATATTCAGTTGATGTAATCTTCAATATTTTCTAATGGTGTATATGATGCTCTAGTAACATGGAAATGGGTCCCACAGGAATTTGACATGAAATGAATAATTAGCTTCAATATATGATATATTGATGTTTTTTAACCTATAAAGTATTATGTCTATTAGAGTAGTAAGCTATTAAAATTTAATTGAATATATGTCACCATATAAAGTTTTTAAAGATAGAAAATCAAGGTATTTACAATCATGAATCAATCCACTTACTTCTATAAATCCATGCATGTATGAGCTATTGGTGTTGAGTATGAGACACTGACTAGGGGCCTTCCAAAAAATAAACACCCCTATTTAATTGGGAATGACTAAGAGATAAGAGGAATTTTCATAGGGAAACTAGAAATTGATAGATTGTGGCAGTTCTTACTCTTTTCATAGTGACATGAACATTTGAACAAAGAAGATAATTATTTATTTGTGATACCCTTTATATAGAGTGGGGCTAGGGTGATGATTTTCATTTTTTATGTCATAGATCATAATGTAGCTTCCCAAAATTAGGATTTATTTGACTTGAGAATTCATATTCCCTTCTTTTTCATGTTGTAATTAAAAATAAAAAATGGTTCCACCAAGTCATAATAGTTTTTCATCCCTATAAGAGTTTCCCAAATTAAGTAATTTGATGCACCATCCATAAATAGATAAAACATGAACATAATATTTCCATTTTTATATGAAAATACATTGGATACAAGATAAATTCCATTTACTTTAATATAAAAATATATGGGCAGGTAATGGTTGATGAGGTTCCACAAGAAGAAGTTAAATTTTGCATGGATATGCTTGATCTTATGATTTTTTTCGTTGGATTTCATCAAATTTATGAACATGGATTAATTCAAGATAAGATGAACAAGTGAAGGTTCCTAAGATATAGGAAGTAAAGATGTAATGATTTGGATAATAAACCAGATGAACCTCATTTAATATGTCATTCTAGTCATCATTAATAATGGAATCCTATTGTGGAGGGAAGGTAGTATATTTTCTTAAGGTGAGGTCCAATGTACGATATCATAGAAAATAGAGTAGAGATTCTACTAAATTGTAGGTCTGAATGGCTATTTCACATACATAAATTATCTAATAGGAGTTGTAAATAATGATTATGATGTTTTCTTATAATGTCTTCTATAGTCTGGGACTTATATTTCCCTCATTAAAAAACATTATAAGGCATAAATATTTTTTTATGATGAATTAATCATAGAATAAATTAACTAAAATTACATCCTAAGCATATTGGATTAAAAGCACGTGATGATTTCAGTGGTACTTTTAAGATTGATACCCACTTCATTAATTTTTATCCAGTTTGTTCAAACTAAACAAATGGAGAATACCTTCATGATGAGATTTTGAAATTAATGTCTTAAGAGCATGTTGGTTATTTCTAATACGTATTTGGGGGATTTCAATATTAAAAAAATATTTAAATATAACAAATAATATTGATTAATTGATTAATACATCCTCTAAATGAATGGAAACTACTTTTCTATATATTTATCCTCTCCATTATTGTATTCAAAAACTACAAAAAAGAGGAATATGAATTATCTCATTAGATAATGGGCCACTTTGATTGTCTATTTGATACCCATTTTCATGATTTGAGTACTCTCTTGAGTAATATTAGAACACTATCTAGGGAATGTTTTAGATATGAATAATTTTTTTTTGTGTTAATATGTTGAAATATACTTCTACTATAATCATTCAATATCAACTTAATGTTATTAATAGAGTTGTTTGTACCATTGAAAATGAAATTTATATTATTGAAAATGAATAATTGAGTTATTTCTTTAAATCCATAATAGCCTCTATAAGTATTAATTCGACAATTTGAGATTCCTGAATTAATATTTTTATAGTAAAAATTTTGATCAAGAATGAAGATACTTTAAGAATGAGGATCTCCTTGGTGAAGGCCCAAAAGGATTAAAGAAAACTAAATCTCTTTTCAATTATGGAGATTGGAAACCATTGATAAGTGAAGTAGTGAAAAACAAGGTCACATACCCAATCAGAGAATCAATACTTCCTCATCCCCTCAAGAATAAATATCCATGCCATCCAATCATAAACTTATAAACATCAATTTTGATTATGTCATTAAAACCAACAACTCATTTGTTGAGATTAAATACAATCTCAAATTCTAGTCTAATGGATCAAGGGATATGTGTACCTTTGATAAATCGATACTTCTCATAGGATATAATATTACCTAAATATTGAGATTTATTCTTATTAAGGTTCATAAAAACCACTTTTTATGTAAATTTTCATAAAGAAAAGGGTAAAATTATTCAAAATCATTGGGATTTATAAACTAGGAAATGAGAACTAGAATTATGGTCGTAGATATTTTTTCAAGATCCCCTCTTTTAAAAAAACATGGAATTAATTTGTAATATTAGATTTTATCACATCCTAATAATCTATATAAAAGGAACTTAGTAAGCCATTTGGGTCCCAGGGAACTATTAGGATTAATAATTTTAACTACATCCATGATCTCATCCCCTATAGAGGCACACCAATCAAGTAGTTGTCTGGATTCCTAATAGATCTTGGAATGTTCTTGAAAAATAAATCAATGGATCCAATCATATAGAAATAAAATCTTTCTAACTGTATCTAACTAATAATTATATATAATAAATGGATCATAAGAGGGTTGGTTAAATTAGAATCACTTGAATGGGAACTATCCTCAAGGATAGAATTTTTTTTTTCCAAAAAAGTATTTCTTCGTAAGAAAATCATTGAAATATTTCATCTTCCACTCATCCTCCATAAACCATTTTGAAATTGATCTTTACTGGGATATTTTTTCTTGTTCATGTAATATTTCTTCTAATAGATTCTATTTCTGAATGAAATAAACATAGGCTTAATTAACCCAAGGATCATTCATTCCATTTCTTAGAAGAATATTTTCTTATTTGAGACTTTGGATATTAAAATAATGAGTTTATTTAAGGTGTATCTATATAATAATATTACCCTTCATCCTCCATGGGTTCTTTTATAGAAAGAACTCTTCGAGTCTATTATTTTTAATATATTTTTTTTGTAAAAGAATCTTGTTTCCTCTACCACCATATATTATATTTGAATATGTTTTTATAAATATTCAAATATTTAAATATCCATATTTTAGAAACATGGTTTTTATATGGTTGAAATTTCATTATGATTTACCAAAAATCGTTCCAATCTAGTATTAATTCTACTACTACCACCTTTGTTATTTTACCATGTGAATTTTTTCCTCGACAATCCAAGACTGAGATATTTTTTTGGATAGAATGAAATAGATCCACCCATATATCTTATTTAATAATAGCACCACACAATTTTTATTCTAGTTTAGAATAGTTTTAAAATCACCCTAAATGAACCATACTGGAGATCTAGGATTAATGGCTTATAATGTTTTCCTGAGTAATCATCTTTCCCCAACCATGAAAATAGAATAAAAAATAAGCATAAATAAATATATTTTATGTATGATGAATTCAATAGAAATGTGTTGAGAGGATCCATTAATTTAATAAACCAAATATTTACCCTTCTAAAAGATCTATATACATTAATTATTTGAATAGTCATGTATACTTTTGGTCATATAAATGTTTTTGGAAAAAAATCCATTGGTTTGGGATCATTGTTTGGGATAGAAAATTTCCAAAAGGGATATGTCATGAATTCCAATAATCTTTAAAAATTACTTAATTTTATTTGGGAACCAATCCCATTTGGATTCCATATTATTATAGAGATCATGATGATGGAAGGGTATAAGTATTAAGACCTAAGTTACCATTGTAATGGGTAAGAGAAGTAGAAACTTTATGTATGATCATTTAGAGAGTATACATATTTTTGGGTGTGTGGGATGGTATATTATCTTCATAAATCTAATCCATGGAGATAGTGGTTGAGGGGAATATTCTTTATCAAATTCATTAGTGAAAAAATAATTAGGATAAGTAACCCGATCCTTCAATTTAATAGTTTATATAGTCTTTAAAAACCAGAAGGATCTTTAAAGATAAAAACATCATAAATTACTAGAACAAAAGGCTTTGAATAGTCCTGGTCATTAGATTTAGGGTATTTATATGAATGAATGGGTTGGAATTCATCCTACAAAGGGAAATCTAGAGTTTTGGGGTAATGGGATAGAAGCATGGTAATCATTATACGTGGATATGATGGATAATTATTTTTATGATTAAGTAACTTGTTATATAGATTTAGGAATGTGTAAGGTTATTTGTATTTCATGTTCAATATTTTCACCATGTCACTAAAATTACAAAAATATAGAGTGAATAACAAACATTATATAACGAAAACGGAATGAATTTAGTGATAGGAATTATTTAAGTTGATGATAGCATTATTAATGGAACTAACGAATTTTTTTAAGTATTTTATCACTAAAATTAAATATTTATTCTATATTTTAAGTTATAGAGATTTATGGTATATTTTATTATTCCAAAATTCATTTAAGGGGTGAGATTCGTAGGTGGATCATGTTGTCAAACTGAGGGGGGAGAATCAGTGTGACTAAGTTTTTAAAAAAAATCATCAACTTAAATTATTTTTTACAATAAGTTGATGAAATATCATTTAATGGTTAAGATGTATATATCTTTAAGATATTTCCATCACCACTTTACCATCATTATATATAAATTATTTAAATTAAATAGCACACTAATATTTTTACATGGTTTAGCCTCAATATGTGAACATACTTTTTATTGTTTCAACTAATGTTGAGTCACTGATTCTTCCACTAATAAACTTTTCAACAATTAGAAAATGGTATGGGAAGGATTAAAACTTAACTCACTTACTTCACTATAAAATTCATGTGAAGGGTCATTATATTGTGTGAGGTAGTTGATTTATCTCCGAAAAAGATCCTCTTTTCTCCAGATAAAAAGTTATACTGACTCCCATTAGTTATAATGTTTTCTTATACAAATATCACATAACAAGATAAGAAAAGTTTCCTAAAATCTCACTAAATGTTCCTAAAAACATTATATTTTTGATGTACTCCATCCATTGTGCCTCTATCTGGTGTTCCTTCTGCCTTTGACTATTATGACTCCATGTGGTCTTCGTCACAACATTATTCCTCTAATTTTCTCCCTTTCTCAATGATGAAAACACAATTCCAAACAATTCTATATGATACCTCTATTATGTACCTTTTTCCAATGCCTCTATCTATTTTCCAATATCAATACTGCTATCTGGTACTTCTTTTATTTATACCTTTGTCTTGTGTACTTTTTCTTATTATTCAACAAAGAGTTTCACTAGATGGAAACTCATGCTTATCCTCCAACAAAACATCAAAATATCATCTTATTTACATGCATAAATTTCTTACATACACATATAATATACTTTCACCCATTTATATAGGTGATCTTACAATTTAAAAGACAGTTACTCAAAAATGTTTTCCCACTCCACTAAAACTAAAATTTCAAACTTCCCACTCAAACTAACTTCATTATATTCCACTAAAAAAATTTATATCATTTTTGAATATTGTTATAGACAAAATTTTTGTAAACTTGTTTGAACATCCAAAAATATTTTGCTAAGGAACTTCTTCAATAATCTATAACATCATAAATATAAGAAAAAAATTAAATGAACAAACACAACATCATCATTGTGAATCGTATTAAAAATATTTATAAAACTTATCAGAACTCCATATAGTGGTTGTCTTTGATGAGTTCATAATAACTTGTATATCTAATGAAATTAATATGCTTCTAACATGTGTTCTCTGTAAAACCTCATTTATTCAATGGTATCACAAAATAAATTCCAATGGGATTCAGTTATTTCTTCTATCTGATTAACTCACATGTTTATTTTTCCATAACCACAAGACTTGATCCATCCAGTTTATTTCACAACATACCTTTGACCATTATTGGTCTATTGGACTCTCATCGATTAATCAGTTTCAATTTATTAAATCACTTTAATTCAAATTAGAATCTCTCTATTCATACCTTCATAATAGATTCTACTTCTCTGGTGGTCTCACATATGTTTGATATATAATCTTCTTACTGCTTATCATCGAACAATAATTCATAATTTTTTTATGAATGTACTAACTCAACTTTATCCCTATATTTATAAATGTTTGATCGATGAAATTATATCCCTCAAAATAGTGACCTTGAAAAAACAAAATCTAATGAAATCAAAACATTAATTCGTCTATCTTCATGAAAATCAGTCAATTATCCACTAATTATCTTTTATTCATAAAAAATGTCCATCCATCATATCTTTATCTTCATAATATCATCCAACTGATAACATAGTATTTATATGTGTGAGGATTATCTATTTTATGGATCGATGTCTAATCAACCAAACATTCTCAACACAATATAAATTCTTCATAATAATTTTTTCTTATTTTTTAATGCATCATGAAAAACTCATCATCCATCTATTCTAACGTCACTGACTGGTAGGATATTATTCATCATTTTCACTATAGAATTTATACACCTCCATCTAATCATCATTGCACTTGTTTATAAAATGATCTTTATAATGATATGTACACACATTACATATTCTATAGGGAAAACCACTCTATTATATAAAATACGATTCGATATAAATTTTTTGGATGGACTCGAACTAAAGCCTTCATATAAAATCATACTCTTTGGATTTATAACATTGAATTTTGTATATATTTTATCAATAATTCATAAACTTGAAATTTTTACAAAAAATATTTTCAAAAACATGATATATTTTGATATAGTATAATTTATCCATTCAATATTAGATATGAATTTTTAATCATTTTTTAGCTTCAACTTTGTAAACATGGTATTTCCATCTTTTTACTTCAGCTCGAACATTAAATTCTCACAATTTCCACTACTCTTTATTAGTAATTATTTAACATTGTACGGATGTGTATGACCTCAGAAACACATACTACATAATTTTTTTCATTTTTTAGTATCATCTATGGTTTATTTAGTAATATTCTATGACTTTAACTTTTTATACACACTCATCTTGGATCATGAGTTTTCTCATGATGTTGTGATCTTTCATATAAGAATTGCATCACCTAATGTAGTGAAGAAATATTTTATCCAAATTCAACAACTCATAATAAAATTTTCATATTTTTTAAAAAAACTCATAATACAAGGTCAATGTCACCTTACATATTCAATTTTTACATTCTGATGGTTTTATATTTGGGTCCAATTTCTTTATAACACTTATTCAATATGATTATATTCTAGTAAATATATATTTAACACTAAATATATGGTGTTAAAATTATCCAACATAATTTCATTTGGAAACTTTACCTAAGTAACACCTACTATCAACATACTTATTCACTTTACAATAAACTATTTAAAATGTATATAATATAAGAGTATCATCATACCATAGTAACATTAATCTCCCCCTTCATATCTTTTGTAAATACAAAATTATATTTAAATAAAAATAGATGCCTCTCCCCCTAATTGAAATTTAATTAAAATTATCCTTCTTCCAAGAACATATATTGGGGAAAACATTTCACTCCCAATTAATGATCTAAATTCTGAAACATTGTTGTTATCATCTAGGGGTGAAGAAGGAACATTCATTACATGTTTTCTTCACCTTTTAATTTATTATATGAACCGAATATAAAATTTTAACTTATTAAGAAAAATAGAGGCCCACTTTTCTTAAGTAAGTAAATCCTAAATCAACAAACACTAATTCTATATGTTCCCTAATCAATGTAAAAAAACTATATTGATTAACTTATACAAAAAGATAACCATGAATTTTATAAAGGAAAGAAAACTTAAAAAAATCTTATTTCATTGAAAATTTCATTAGATATTAATTAAAATAAATTTCATGAATCTTTCATAACAAACATATCAAAAAATCAAGCATAAACATGATTAGGATTTCTACCCCATTATAATATTATACAATCTTTTTCATCAATTTTTTTTTCCAGTTTTCTATTTGTACTTCAGTTTTTGTATGAAAGTAAAAGTATAAAAAAATGTTCCTTATGTATATCAACAATATTTAGTTCTATATATTTTTAGTAGAATGTGTTTAAAACCATAATTCATGGGAATAACTTTATACCTCACCTTATAAAGATTATAGAATAATTATCTTCACATTTCTACTCCAAGGAAGCCATGAGTAGAATCAACTTAAATTCCCATTAAATTAAAGGTCATACAAAATATTTAAGGGACTAAGTTGGATATTTCGTACCTCCTAAGACATATTAACATGACTAAGAATTTATCCCTAACTTGAAGACATTATTTTCATTAGTTTTCAACATTCTTTAACCCTTGTTTTTGAAGACATTGTCCATGACGAGGCTTATGGGAATTTATCCTTACATTTTGTTTCATCATTAGGTATTGTATTTATCTTAACATTGTATATCTTGTAATAATAACTTTTCTTGTTTTTTTATTCTTCCAATCTTCTTTCTTCCTCTAACTATTCAATTCAAACAACCATACAATATTTAGATAATGTTCCTCTTTCTCCTTATGATGATATTTCATAAATGTACTGCTAATTCATCTTAAATGTTTTCTAATCATATTTAAGAAATTATATATAGTGATAACATTTTCAAGAAATATTCTATAGTTTGACCATCCAATGTACTTCTACCATGTAGTTACCTATCCTCTAGTTAGTTACTATTCGGAGGAAACTTCAATAGAACTTCTATATTTTCATTAGAGGTGTCTTCCACCATTACGGTCAACTTATTTATATCGTGGATAGATTTAATTTTCCATTTGATATTATTTTCATGGTATTGAAATATTCATGGAAATATTAAAATTTTCTATGAAATGTCCTTTTATTTTATAGATGTAACATATTTTCTTGGGTATGACATCTTCTAAAACGTTCTTTCTTAGGGAAAGAATATTATTTAGTTAATTTTTTACCCACTATGGTATAATAAATGTCTATATTACTTAAATTTTATTTCATAATTTGTATCATCTTTACTTTATAAGAACCTTCATTATGATTGCTAGAGTAAACTAGCACTTTTCATCACCATGACCACCATTTCTACAACCCTGAGAACAATATTATGACATGTGTTTATTCTTTTTTTAACGGTGTATATACATATCATAGTTTCTTTTTCCATTCACATTACCCCAACATAATGTTGTGTTTCATTTTATAGTGATACGAGACCCATGCTTCTAAATTTGGTAAATAAATGTTGCAATTTTTTTTATAAAGATATACGAAAAATACATTATCCTTTACATAAAATAGAATAATTTCTTGTCTAGTATTTGGAGGATATGAAAAACTATTATAACATATAGTATTTTTAAAAAATAAATAAATAATTATTTTATTTCACTTAGATTGATCCTTAATGAAGCTAAATGGATTTCAAACTTATAATGTTCTTGTAAAAAATATCAAGTCTACGATGAGAATAATTTTTCTCAATAAAAGGTTTTAAAAACTAGTGAAATACCTTTATTAAATACTATTTGATAACTATTTTGAAAAAAAAATATTTTTATATCAAATATAAACATTTGATAAATACTTTTTAAAAATCTAGTTTATAGAGTTTTCAAAATATATTGAAAATAAATTTTAAAACCCCTTGAAAACATTTATTTCTTTGAAAACATTATTTTGAAAACACTTTTACATTATATCAAAACATTTGATATTGTAAAATATACATCTAGGGTTTTCAAAATATAAATTTGGAAAAAATATGTTAAAAATCCTTGAAAATCATAATATTTTGGAAACATTATTTTGAAAATATTTTTCTTTTATATCAATATATTTGATATCATAAATAATTTTTTTTTAAAATATGGGGTTTTTTAAATATAGCATAAAAAATAATTTTCAAAAACATATAAAATAAATATGATTTTGGAAAAAAAAAATTAATTTTTAAAATATAATATCCCTTAAAAATACTTGGATATGTTTTTCTTAATAAAATAATATAGTGGTTTTCTGGAAAATATTATGAATTCTAGTGGAAAAAAAATTGTGGCCACTTGGAACATAAAAATATTTCAAGTGCATACCCATCTAGGATGGTTGAATTCCCTTCCAGATCCCTATCATGTTTACAAATTCCAATAGTAGAAATTTTATAAAACATTTGAGTTTTATACTTTTTTTATTTTCACCGTAGTTTCAAACTTTTGAACACATGGAAATGAATATATGTGTGTGTGTGTGTGTGTGTACATACATGCTTGAAGTTGTCAAGAATATATTTAGGGTATTCCATAACTACGGTCATGAATAACATTGATATTATTTAATGAACAACTCATGCATGAAATGATATCTTTAAAATCCATTTTAACATGATAAAACCATAAAATGATTAACATTATCACTTTAAATTCAACCTTCAAGAATGAAATAAAATTTTCATTTTGGAAGAATCTACTTAAGTTAATATTTAATGTTTGAAATATAATTTTATACATAAATAATGGTATAAATTTATAAATACTTTACATAAAATAATTGTAATTTTAAATTAATATTCCTTACATAAAATAATAATTAATAAATTTAGAAATTTTTATTTAATCATAACAATAATGCATATAAAAGAAATTAATCTCTTTACATATAATTTTTTTAAAAATATATATATTACACAAGCAATTATAATTCTTCCATAATAGGATATTAAATAAAATATAAATTTAAATAAACCAATTTACCCCTTTTAAAAATGTTTCTAATGTAAATTAGACATTTTTTATAATTTTTTAAATTAAATAAACACTTACATAAATATAAATTTGAAAATAACATGCCTCAAAATATAACACCCTTATTGAAAGTGTTTTTAAAAAAATGATAATCATATATGATAAAAGTAAATATTATTTATCCCCATTATAGAAATATATCTTGAAAAATAATTAAATTTAATATGTTTTTAAAAATAAACTAGAATTTATGTCATTGAAAATAAGTGTTGGCCCCCTCATGTATTAATGATGTTTTAATGATCACAAATCCTATAAATTTAGTAAAGCTTGTTAATCCTGTTTAATCTATCACAAATCATGTGTACAGATGATTGGTTTCATTATGATTTAAATAAACCTATCCAAGATCTTTAGTTCTATGTTTAATTATTGTAAAATATTTTGAGTTTGTGTTATAAAGGATTTCCTTGATAAATGATTAAGTATAATCCATTCTTTGAATATCACTGTTTATGTCAGTATAAAGGTATTTTGGCTATGTCTGAGAAACATTGAGTCTCCCACCAGTTATTTTTTTATGGAAAAGGACCCAGACACCCGGACCAGACACAATGACCCAGACACCATGACCAGACATAGTGACCCAGACACCATGACCAGACATCGTGACCCAAACACCGTGACCAGAAACTGTGACCCAAATACTCTGACCAAACATCATGACACAGAAACTATGACCTAGACACTATAACCAGACACTGTGACTAGATATTGAAACTAGATTCATATTTGTTTATATTTGTGGCACCGGTTCCATGCTAAGACGCTGTTTGAATTTAGAAAAGGATGAGACACTGTGATCCTAACACTACATCTATCCTACCAATTTCTGATCTCGATACAATTGTGCCATCATAAATATCTCACTAATCAAAGGAAAAGAAGAAGATATTGTTTCATAGAGACACTATTTCATGGAGACACCATTTCATGGAGACACTGTTTCAAGGCTGATAGTAAAACCATTCTTTAATCTGTTTTGTCTTTTTTCAATTTAATTCTAACAGTCATATTTGAGTCTTTTAGATGCACTAACATAATTAATGTTTTTTGTAGACATGTCACCTGATAGTATGAGGTAAGAGGTGAAGAATACATGCATCCTATCAGCTTCATCACATGAACTCCGAGAATAAAATGAACAGTGTTGCCAAAAAAATAGAGGATAGAAAAACATGTGTGCATGATAACAAAGAAGCACAATCTTTCTTGAGAAGAGAATCAACACATGAAACTCAACACTTATGAAGACCACATGAATCATTCTAGAATCTAAAAAAGTTGGGATACTGTAGATCATAGTCAAGAGCATCTTTGCACTGTCAACTCCTCCAAGAAAACGAGCCAGATATAACTGACTTGCGATACTATGTTTTCCACAAGAGGACTTGATTCCTACATCTGCTTCGTCATAGAAGTCCATAGATACATATACTAACACTCAGATAACTTCTAACCTTATCTCTTAATTTTTAATTTGATGTGTATTATTTTTAACTTTTGAGCAGTGTGTTTGTGTCTGTATTAGAACAGAAACTGTCTCTAAACTAAAGGATACAAGATATCTTTTCTATCATATATTTTTACACTTGTTTACTCCCCTAGATAAGGGTGGAAGAGGTCCGTGTGTGACCTTTTAGTTTATACCCACAAAGAACTATGGAAGAGGTCGGGTGACCTGGACAGTCTTGTGTACTATTTTTTACCCTGATCCAGGGTGTGGATCAAGTTTATTAATATAAACTTCTTGGTGGTAGGTTATCACTAAGTGGATTGGATTATGTCTCGGCTTGAGACTAAACCACTTGTTTAATAATAATTGTGTTTTTTAAATTAGTTTTCATTGTTTTATTGTATAATTTAAAAATTACTAAATTTACATTGATAGTTAATCTTAGAAAGAAGTTATAATTCTTTTCCCTTATTAGAATATCTTCAAAAGTAATTTTAATAACTGATATTAAGATTACTGAGAATTAATCATTACTCTAATAAGTTATTTAAACAGTCAAACATTCATAGTCGTATTACTTTGATTCACTGGGTTGTATTTATTTTTATTGGGGAACCTTTTTAAGAAACCATTTCAAACATAATTTTTTTTATATACTCTATTCTCCCCCCTATTGAGTACTCTACTCCTACCAAAAATAATTATATTTTGTAAAAAAATATAATCCCCTTACATTAATTTGAAAATAAAACTAGATTGGTCAAGGACAAACTTCACTACCCAATCATTGAATTGAAGGTGTTGAAGAATAAAAAAGGATGTAGCATTGGTTGAGTCTTCTAATGAGTGTGATAAGTTCTCCCTGTAAGTGATATATACATATATATATATATATATAAGGTTTTGATACACATGAAAATATGGTTTCAGCTTGAAATAGAATCTATGATTTTGAAAGTGATAGTTGTTGACCACATTATAGTGTACCTGTATCTTTGAGTCTCAACCTAGGTTCTCAAAATCATTGTTTCATGTACAATTGACTCAAAAAATGAGGGTTTAAACAAAAATCATTATTTTTAATTATTAAAACCCTATTTCAACTGTGATATATATATATATATATATTCTCTTATGCATATTTCCTTGTAAATATTTCTCAAGAATTAATAATTATCACTATTATTTGATGTTGGTTTTAGGATGAACACCTACAATGGTTAGCTTGATTATCTAGTGTCCTTTTTTGTTATGGAAAATTAATGGTGGTAGTAGGGTACTATGTGTAGGATAATAGTGCATCAATGGATTTTTCTAGAAGGAGAAGAGGTAGAAGATAACGAGTCTTGGGTTTGGAATGTTGATGATAGAAGATGAATATTAGGTGGTTGGAGGTATATGTCTATCACAAATTGATCTAACAGTTCTGGTTCAATTGATCGAACGGATATAATATAAGTGAGCATTTATAGGTGTGAGTAAACAATACCTAGAAATAGTGATCCCACATTAGTTTATCCTTTATCTAGGCACTGGTATAACAAATAATCACACTTCATTAATGTCTAGAAGTGATTAATGGGTTACACTTATAAAAACAAAAACCAATGAGGGGTGTGGCCCATCTAAAACTATGCTTTCTCACAGGCCTACACACAGCCCTCAGGGAGATAATCCCAAACCTTTCCACTCTGCCCCCATGTGAGGTGACTAGCATTTATTTGCTGTAATGTGGGCTAGCCAAGATTAGTTCCCACACATTATTTAAAATTCCAAGCATTCTCCCACATAGTGTGGTTAAGTTTTCCAAGGCTAGATAACATTGTCTAGAAAATTTTTTCTACTTGTAAAAAATAATTAAGAATTTTTTAAAAAATTCATAAAAAGTATAGTTAATATTATAATTATTTTCCCTTTTATGTTAAAAATTTTCATCAAACTATACTTACCATAATTAAAAATATTTTTAAATACATATTATATTATTATCATGTCAATATCATGTTGATGCTTACTTATGATAATATCTATCTTATTAATGAGAATATATTTCCTTGAAACAATAATGTAATTTAATCAAATTATTTTTTAATTATTTTTTAAAAAAATATCATCTTATTTATATACCAACATTCTTTTTTATGGGCATCAAAATTACTTAATCTAAATTTAATAATCAGTTATAGTAGTTCCATAAATACAATACTTTATGTATTATTTATACAATTAATAATTACATTTTAAAATGCTTCATAACATAATATTATTATATATAAATGTGTATTATAAATACATTATTAGAATATTACAATGGATATATTTTATTTTCATCATCACTATTTTTTTATTTATTTAAATATCTCAAAGGAAATTTATCAACAACCAAAATATTTTTCCTATAAATAACCTACACATAAAGAATTTTATATAAATTTTACAATACATACTTATGTACTATTTGATCGTGGGTATGTTTCTTATTTTTCCCTTTTCTATGGTCTTCCCATCATCATACTTTGAGGATTCATACTTATGATGGATCCAGTTAAAGTGAGCTATAATCATGTGGTTTTCATGTTTGTTTTACTTTATCAAATAATGTTACTAATTGTTTTTGTATATTTAAAATTTTAGAATCATTAGTCTTATGAGATTTTATTATAATTTGTTTTAATATATCAAAATTTTTATAACTAGATATAATTCCCCTTTGTTCTTAGAAGTCTTATTTATTGCATTCATTAAAAAATATAATACCCTATAATTATGGGATGTTACATTATAAGCCCCTTAAAAATAATTTTTCCCTGTAAATTTTATTCACAATGACTTCTTAATTTTAATTTTCTTCTATCAGAGTATCCCCCAATTTATGTTGTTATGTTCCTCGAAAAGATAGATTATCCAAACAATAAAATCATATTTTAGAGCTCCTTTAAAGCCCATTTATTATTTTGTACCAAAACATATCGTACAGTTTTGGTTGTTTTAAAAGTCACCAATAATTTTTTTTAAAAGTATATTTTTGTTGATATACAATTGTATAACATAATATAGAACTTTATTTTACTAATAAACTCATATATATTCCTTTTTAAAGCTTTAAATCAAGGATCCTACCAAAGATTAAAGAGTGTTTCTCAAAAGATTATAAGTTTTTATTAAATATAGATTAGATACATGAGAATATACTTCCTCAATAGCTATTTCAAAATCAATATGTGCTTTATGATCTAACGAAAATTTAAAATATTTGAAAATCCCCTTGTGATACCTTCCCATCATGGATATGTGAGAATGTTGGAAATATTGTACTTGATATAAAACATTCCATGATCGATGATTATAAAGAATTATAGAGGAGTTTTTTATATGTATTAAAACAATTTGTAGGAATGTTGTATATTACTAAATGTTTCAATACTAAAAGATAATTCCTCTGTGAACATACTCTCAAAAATGTCATCAATAAGTGATAGAAGTGTTGTTCAAGATTTTTCTCCTTCCATATTGAGACTACTCATTAATTGAAAAAAAAATAATTAAGGAATAAGGGATATACTTAATCAAGGTATATAAAGAAATTGAACCTAGTATTAACCAATTCATCTTAAAATCCAATGTTTGTTATATCATTCTTTTGATACCAGGTGAAGTGACCTGAGACCCACTCTTCATGAGGATGTTGTATTCCACCGGATTGGTTGTAGTGATCGATTGCTTACTTGTAGGTTAACTATTCAAGAATTTGTGAGTTCATTCCTTCTCAAATCTTATCTGAAATTCACAGATACATTTTCATTGACAAGGACACTCTTGTCTGGAAACCAAGTTCAAATGGTACCCTCACCACTTGAGCAGTTTACCAGCTGATGTGTAATGGGAAGTGTCCAACTCCTCGGTAGCTTTCTGAATTCTGGACATTCTTCATTCCCCCTTCTGAGTACTTGCTTTTATGGAGGATATGGAAGTGAAGTCTCCCGGTGCAATGCCTTCTTCAGCGGACTGGCATCCATCTTGCATCATCCTGTACAATGTGTTTTGCTTCTGAAGAATATATTGATCATATTTTCTTGGATTTCACTCTTATATGCAGGCTCTGGAATTACATTCAAAACATGGTGGGCTGCTACTTGGAGAGGAGCTCACTGGATGGACTTTTCTTCTCTGCCGCTGTTACACGCTGCAGTGACCGGGCCCGTAACATTCTGATGGTGGCAGTTGCAGCAACCGATGGATTTATTTGTAAGGCTCAGAATGCCTAGGTCTTTGAGGGTATAAAGCCCACTTTCTAGTCAGAAGTTAGGGAGATTCACATGGCAGTTTTCAAAGCCTCTATAGTGCATGTTGGCTGCATGAATAATGAGTTTAATGATCTTCTTATTTTGAGGAATTTTGGTGTCGCAGGCAAGATGAGAAAACCGTTGGTGATGAATTCAATCAGATGGATTCCTATGATTCCATCTTGGCTGAAGGTTAATGTTGATGGGGAGGCTTCAGGTACACCCGGACTTGTTGGATGTGGTAGTGTATTCCGTACCTATGGGGGATTATTTAAGGGTTGTTTTTATCATTACATCTGGCAGGGCTCTGCCATGGAGGCTGAGATGTGGGATATGATTAAAGTTATCAAATATGCCGTTATTAATAGTTGGTGCCTTCTATGGATGGAGTTGGACTCAATGGTGGCTGTTGATATCCTTTGAAGATGGTCGAGGAATGTCCCATGGAGGATGTTACCCTCTTGGATTTAGTGTCTCCATCTTCTTGATGGAGTTATTTTTGACGTGATGCATGCTTATAGGAAGGATAATCGGTTTGCTGATGCTTTATCCAAGAAGGCTATTGTGGAGTCCAGTTCGCAATGGTCCTTTATGGATTTTGATTATGGTATTCTATTTATTGAGGCTGATTCATGTGCCAAGTCTTTTACTAGGATTTGTAAGGCTCCCTTTTGATGTTCTGTCCTTGTATTTACTTTTTTAATAAAATTTGGTAGGAGTGAGTTTGACTTGCTCCTGGGCCTTTTGAGTAATATACCTTGAAAATAATTACAAATTTTTTTCTTAAAAACAATCTGTTGGTCTTCCATATAATAATACGAAAGATTAGAAAATAAAACCAGGTGGCCACTTAGAACATTTAAGGATATCAAGGGACTACCCATCATGAACCGTTGGGTTCACTCCCCAGATCTCAATCATGTTCGCAAATTTAAAGTCACAAAATTTTATAAAACATTTTGATCTTTCACAGTTTTTTATTTTTCATTAGAGTTTATATATTTATATATGTGTGTTCATGTTTGTGTGTGTACATACATGAATAAATTTAATGTAATTAAGTTCTTCAAATATGATCATCATCACATAAACTTTTTCATTTTAAATTCAATATTTAATAAATAAATAAGATGATCATATTTGAAGAACATACTTACATAAAAATTTGATGTTTTGTAATATCATTTAATACATAAAATAATGGTGTAAAGGTATAATTATTTAAAATAAAATTATTTTAATTTTAAATTGCTCTTCCTTAACTAAAATAATACTTAAAAATATATATAATTTTTTATCAATCATAAAAACATTTCAGATAAAATATATTATTCTATTTATATATAATAATGAAACAAAACAATAATACACATAAAATTATAATGCTTAAATAATTGGTTTTTACCTAAAATAGAAATTTTAATAAACCAATTTTACCTTATTAAAAAGGGTTTTAATGGAAATAAAACTTGGTTTATAATTATCTAAAAAAAATTAAAACTTACATAAAAATAAATTTGAAATTAATAAGTATCAAAATATAAATCCCTTATTGAAAGGAGTTTCAAAAAAATAATAAACATAGAATATAATATTTAAAATAATTTCTCACTTAAATAGAATTTTTTTTGATAAAAAAATACATTGAAAATGTTTTGAAAATAAATATAGAATTTATGTTTTTGAAAATAAATATTGTTTAAAATAATGGAATCACCTTACCTGAATTTGATAATAAAATGGGATTGGTTAATGCCAAACATCACTACCAAATCTTGTAAATGGTGTTTTATTAGAATGAAGAAGGAGAGAGCCTGATTTGGGTATTCCAATGATTGAGAGGATTTCTCAATGTATGTGATGTATACATATATATGCATGTATATGTATGAAGGTTAAGATACACGCTAATGGTTGGTTTGAGATTGAAAGAGGAATCGACATTTTTTTATGGGAACCTGTTAACAACATTATATTGTACCTATCTCTATGAGTCTCAACAAGAGTGTTTGAAACAACTGTTTCAGGGATAACTAACTTTAAAAATGAGGGTTTGTAACAGACTGAATTTCTTTTAAATTAATAAAACTAGATTTAAAATTTGATATATATATATATATATATATCTGTGTGTGTGTGTGTGTGTGTCTTTGTGTGTGTGTGTGTTTGTTGGTTTTTTTGTGGTTATGTGTATTGTCATTACAATCTTCCTTGAGAATTAATAATTTTCACCGGTGTTCAATGTTGGTTATAGGAAGAACACCTACAGTGGGTAGTTTGAAGATCCATGGTTCTCTTTTTGTTTCTATGGAAAATCGATAGTCGTAGTAGGGTAATTTTTTATTTTGATACTGTGTCGATGGATTCTTCTAGAAAGAGTAGAGGTAGAAGATGACGAGTCTTTGGTTCGGCTTGTTAAATATAGAATATGAATAGATGTGGTCGGTGGTACGTGATGATCATGGAATTGATCAGGCAGTTCTTGATCAAATGATCGAATGGATCTAATAAAAGAGAGCATTGTTTACCAGGAGTGAACACTTCCCAAAAAGAGTGATCCCACATTGGTTAGTCCTTTAGAAAGGTTCTAGTATAACAATTATTTTCTCTCTACTGAGGGACATAAGTAATTAATGGGTTACTCTTCCGAATACACAAACACATACAGTTCACAGACCATATAAACCTAAATATACCCATATTTCTGCACACATCCCTGTAGGTTCAGAGCCAAAAATTTTCCACTTCATCTCTATGAGAGGAAAATAACCTTTCCATGAAACTATGCTAGCTTATGTAGGCTGGTGCCCACATGTGGTTGAGTATTCCTATAATTCTATCACATAGTGTTGTTGAGATGACCTAAGCTATTTATTTTAGGATAGAAATTTTTTTCCACTTCTAAATAAATATTTAAGAAATCTTTTAAAAATAAAAAAATAGTATCATTACTATTATTTTTTTATTTTCTTTTTACATGAAATATTTTAATTTCAATATACTTACCATAATAATCCCCAGTTTTGAATACATGTTATATGAAAATCATTAAAAAATCATGTTTTTGTTTACATGTGATAACATCAAGCTTATTAATGATAAAATATATCTATGAAATGGTAATGTATTTTATTAAAATTATATTTTGACCATTTTTTTAAAATCACGTATTATTTATATATCAACATTATTTTCTTAAGGTCATAAAAATTGCTTACTTTAAATTGAATAATCTATTATGGAAGTATCATAAATATGATACTTTGTTTATTATTTATATAATATATAATTACATTATAAATTGAATCATAAATTATATATTCTTATAGAGAAATATGTATTGTATATACTTTAGTAAAATATTACATGGTCTATATTTATATACATCGGCGCTATTTTTACTTTTTTAAAGAGATCAATGGATATTTCTCAATGGCCCAAACATTTATCCTATAAATATCTCCCTTTGAAGGCATTTTAAATGAACTAAACTCTACATGTTTTAGTATTCTTTTCTCATGAGATTGATTCCAAATTTTTTCTTTTATTTTTTCTTACCATTGAAATCTTTGGAGGGATCCTACTGATGATCAATCGAAACAAATCAACCTATAATCAATTTATTGGATTTTTTTACATTTTCATTTTTTATTGCTATTATTTGTGGTATATTTAAAATTCTTGAATCTTTAATTTGAAGAGGTGCCCTTATACTATGTTTTAATGTATCCTCCAATTTTTTAACTATATATACTTATCCTTTTTTTAGAAGTCTTATTTATTTCATTCATTAATAGAAAAAATACCTTAAAATTATGATATGTTACAATTTTGACATTAAACATTTGAATAATGTGTCAACGATCTATATCCATGTGTCTAAACATTACATAGATCTAATTTTAATAGATAATCCAAGTCATATTTTAATTTTTTTATTTTGGATGGTGGAATCTTCTTCCAAAATGGGTTTTTATCAACTATTAACCATTTTTGTCTTATCCAAGGGAATTGGTTCCCTTTTATTTTCTTACATCAAACTTCATAAAAGTGGTGTTTTGTATCTTTCTTCACCCTTTTTTTCAAAAAAAAAATAACCTTAACTAGTAATATGAGATTTATTGATAGAATATTCATCAAAAAAAGGTTTTTTCTTTTTCTTCAACCTATAAAAATATTGTGATTATTATAATTTTATATCATATATTCTAATTTCAATATCCTCTTAAGATTCATTGTGATTATGTTTCAATTTTTACAACCTCATAGCATAGTTATGGCACTATAAATTTAATGTGTTCTTATGATTTTCATGGATTCTCAATTTATCATCACATACAACTTATAAATTTTATATACTTTAATCCTGAAACAAACTCACCTATTTTAATGAAGGATAAAGATTCCTTACATGATTTCCCTTAATATTTATTTCAGTATTCTAAGCCTCCAAAATTTATTTATGATATATTATAGGGATTCAAGGTTTTAATAGAAAAAAATAACACATATTCTACACAGAAACTCATAAACATTGTTTCTTCAAAAAGATGAAATTTTCTTTATAAGACATTATAGATAGATTATTAGGCTTACTAATGTTATTTTGGGTATCACACATGTGTTCCTTCAGAAGTTTCTCTTCATTCATTTTCACTCCATTTATAGTGATTCTCTAAGATTTTTATTCATCCAACTTCAACATCCAATGAAGTATTCTTGGATTCAATAGTAGTTTCTAATGATAGGCGTCTTTCCTTAAGAATATATTTAATAATATAATTCATGAAAAAATTATATAAAAAACATATTCTATAAGGTATATGTTTTATAGTGAATAAAATTAATTTTTGTCATTTCCTTCATTTAGTTTAGTGAGAGAGATTTACATTATTGGGACTTTTATGCTAATTCAAAATCTATTTCATAAATTTTCAATTTTGGTAGTAATATTTTCTCTTATTTTCTATTGATATAGGTATATATGTATGTGATAAATTTTACAATGATAATTATCATTTAAACCATTATTTAAGAATAAAAACATAAATAGTTTTCACTGAATATTATCTTTCATAGTTTGAATAATATTTTTTTATTGGATTAATCTCTTTAGATTCATAGGATTACTTACCACACACTACCTTTCAGATTTAGTGGATACTCATTCTGTTGGTTTTGAGAGGACAACTTCCTCAGCTTCTGTGGTACTTTCTACTACTGGTTCTTTAATGTTTTGACTGAGACCTTTATGTTTCTTCAACTAGTAATAACTTATGTTTTCATCAACTTAAGTATAACTATATTTTCTTCAATTGGACAATATTATTTAACTTCCTCAAATGGATTAAATTCATATAAATTAGTTAAAACCTATGGGAATAAGAAAAATTATAGATCCACATCGTTGAAACTTACACTCTAATACCAATTGGGATTCCCATGTGGATTCTGAAGTCAACCTAATTTATGGGGGTAAATTAATATGGGCCAAATTTTTACCAATTTTCACTAACATAAATAATTCTAAAATAAGTTGATCAATCCTATAATATAATTTAATATTTATGTATCTTTATGAATTATCCCCCACCAATTTACCCTTATATAATGTAGATGATATAAATTAAATAGTTAAAATGTGTTTTTATAAGGTTTATACTTAGTGTGAGAACTTACACCTTCTTATCTCAACTCACATTGAGTCATAGATTCTTCCACTATTAATTTTTTAAACAATTACAACGTGGTTTGGGGTGAAATCAAACTTAACCAAATTAATTCACTATACTACATAATTTAATTATATTATTATTGTGCCTTATATATGAGTTATCTCTTGAAAATTTTCTTGTATCTCCTAATAGTAAATTATACACACTTCGGTCAGTTAGAAGGTTTTATAATGAAACTAATCCAAAATAAGACAAGAAATAATACTTAATCTCGAACCGAATGTTTGATTTAAAATTTTATAATAGACATAATATATCTAACATTCCCTTGTTTGGTATTCATTATTCCTTCATCTAGTATAACTTCACTAGGTGCACCTCATAACCCTACACCATTAATATGTTCCTTAGTCGAATAAAAAAACATTTCTCCTCACAATCTATTTTGATAACTATGTCTAGTACCTCAAATTGATTCCTTTGTTTGAGGCCTCATATTAGTACCTATATCAAGTACTTATCCTATCTACACATTTTTTCATTATACTTTTTCTTCTTTATCATCCAACTATTTCAATGGATGGAAACCCACATAGCTCCACTAATAAAAAATAATAACTTAAACTTACTTGAACACATGTGTAGTGTACTTACCCCCATATTATACATGAACCCCATTATATAGGTTATCTTCTAGGGTAAAATGTAGGAACATGAAAATCTTATCATTCACATGTAAAATTGAAATTTCAAAGATTCCACACAAACTAACTTTGTGGGATGCCTGTAAAACATTATAGACCTTTATTGAAGCTTCTTTCTAACTCAGCATATGTAACCTTCTTTGACCTTCACTAAACCTAGTACTAAAGAGTTATTTTGAACTTCTTTAACCTTATAAATATAAAAACAATGAACAAATTGATCATTGTCATCATCGTAAAGAACTTTAAAGATATTCGTAAAGCGTCTCAAAACAGCTTCAGGTGGATGTTCATTTGGTGACTTTATAAGAACTTACCTTTTCAATAAACTATATATTCCTACAATAAATTTTCTCTAAAAGATACCCTCTATCTAGTTTTCTCACAAATTTTTCTTTCATGAGCTTCAATATTATCTTCCATGTGATCAAATCATATATAAATTTCTTTAATACTCAAAATCCTTACTTATTCGTGGGTTTTTTACAACATCACTCTAACCTGTAATAATCTGTTTGATTCTAATTTTTCAATCGATTTCAACTGATTAAATTGTTCTTGTAACATTATTATCCCTTCATCTGTTGCTTCACAAAAAATGGTACATTGTTTTATTCACATATATTTGACTGGTGATCTTTATATTACTCATGATTAGATTGGAAATCATATTCTCTTCTCATTATAAAAACATGACTTCATATCTGACTTTGTAAATGTTTTAATTATAAAATTTTAACAATGAAAATTATGAATTAGAAAAAATTCAATTTTTTAACATAGAAACAATTCTTCATCCATATTAATGAAACTCACCGAGTTAAAAATCCATTATATTTTACTAGGAATCATTTTTCATCTATCATATCTTTATCCTCATAAGATTGTTCTTTCGATAACATCATATTATGTTCCAAATGATCATTAATCTCATGGATTTTGACAAATCAAACTGTATTTCTAAACTCTAGAGACCCAATATTTTTTTACATTAATAATAATTTAAAAACATGATTTTATTATTACACATAACACATAATATCACACCTCGGTGACTGATAGCCTTATGGATTTTTAAATTATCTATTTACCCATATTACTTTTCAAAGCTTGCAAACAATTCTCAATAATTTTGATCCTCTATAACCTATCCCAGGTACCTCATATAAAATAATCATTTTCATAACATGGGCATTATAAATACATAAATGGGTGAGCTTAAATTCTTGGTAAGGGAAAAATTCTCAACGATTAATAGATCATAATCATGGAGGAGAATATTATAAAGCCATAAATCTCATAATAAAATGTCAAAAAAACATATATGATAATTATAAATCATGAGAAAAAAACATTAGATCATAACATCATCATTACAGAATAATGAAAGATATGATATGGATGAAACACATTAGAATAGTCATATAAAATATTATCCTAACATAAAATTGTATAATACTTTACAAATATGGAATAATCATTAAAACATGGATTTTCAAATAAATTAAATGCTTCATGAAAATTTAATTTAATTTGAAGACAAAGATAAAAATATGGAGCAACTATAACTGCAATTAAATTTTAAACAAAAAATTCATACACCTTCGTTAGATTGGGATAATTCACTCATGTACCCTTCTCCTACAAATAAAACCTCATGTGTATCCCTTTTTCTTAGGAGTAAATCCTATCATTTATACTTTTTTATAGCATAAATACTCTAATATACCCTTTGTATTGGGATAAATCCACCCATATAACTCACAGTCATGGGATAAATCCTCAGGTGTAACACATTGGCTTAGAATAAGTCCTCTCATGTAACTTTTGGCTTAGGTAAAATCCTCCTTTGTATGATTTTGAGCTCATGAGACATATATTTAAACAAATGTGTTGGAGGTAGATTAAGGACCCCACCTATCATCATCTATACATATGTGTGCCATAACAAATTCAACCATAAAAACATATTAATGAACCCATGAAAAAATAATGTGTTTTTAGAAATCTAAATAAGAATCTATCACTTTTTATAAAGAACTCATGAAAATAAAATTTTTTCATAAAACATCCATTTGGTGTAAAATAAAACCATAAATTAAAACATTTGAATTCAAAAACCATGATCCCCAAAAATAATCATATAGAATCAAAAAAATAAATAATCAGATATAAAAAAATTAATTTTACAAAATAAATAATATTATAGTAACATATATAGGGTGATCAAATCATCACTCCATAAAATACAACCCTTGAACTATAAATAGAATTGAAAATAAAATTTTTTTCAAAAAAAATAAAAACATAATGTAAAAATTACTTTTAAAAATTTTAATGGAAGGAAAAACTTTTAGAAATAATAAAATAAATATTTTCGAATAAATTATCCTTGAAAATAAATAAATGTTTTGAAAAAATTAAAATTCATTGAAAAATGTATACTTTTAAAATAATCTTTAATAGTGGAGACTTGAAAAGAACATAATGATTTCAAGAAAAGTAAGTAAAAATACTTTGAAAATATTTAATTAATAAAAATATTAAAAACGGATCTTGAAATAAAAAAAAGTTATCAATTTTTTTTTGTATTGGATTATAAAACTTTTTACTTGTAATGGATGAAAAATACTTTTGAATATTTTTAAATAACCTTGTTGAAAACCAATATCATTAAAAGGAATATGAAATATTTGTTTTAAAATGATTAATGGGATGAAAAATTATCATTGGAGATAGAATAATTGATTTTCTTCTAGGGAAAGGAGAACATTTTTTGGAATTAAAAAAATGTATATGAGTTAAAAAATAATTAAAAGGAATCAAAATTGTTTTTAACAAAAATGAGTTTCACAAAATCGTATAATCATAAAGGAATAAATATTTTGTTTGAAACATTATTTACCCATAAAATAATTTCAAAATTAATCAGAACATCAACATATTCTATGATAGATCAATATTTAAATAAAATATTCAAAGAAAAGTGATTATGTCCCAATGAATAGATTTGAGTCATGAAAACCTCTTATAACTTGAGGATCAATAAAATGAATTCATAATGAATGATATATATTAAAAATATACTTATTTTTCAATGATTAAAATTTAATTCATGATATAATATCTCAATTATTAATTATATACACCATATAAATGTAACTTGGCTCATAAAATAAAATGTGTCTTAAGGAAGAAAATTTTGAGATAAAACCCTTAGGGTTTGGGTAAAAATTCAATCAACCCCTCCCCCCCCATAAAAGAGAGATATAGAATATAAACCTCAAATACCATGAGTAAAATATAATTAATGAAACTTTTTATCAACTAGTAAGTAGTAACACCACTTAAATAATAATTGGGGCACAAATATGGACAATGTCTCAATGAATGAAAATGAGATAAACTCTCTTACAACTTGGGTAACAATTCAATAAAAACACATAAAAGTGTGATAATGGAATTTAACATAAAATACAATTAATAAATGAATATTCATGAAATTTTTATAAATTAAGAAGTATAAACACCCCTTAAATAGTACTTAGTTCAGAAATATGAATTGTATCAATAAAATAAATTTTAGATGAAATCCCTTACATTATTCCAGATTCATCATGTGTACAAGATTAAATTCCTGAATAAAAATAAATAAATTTATGAGAAAAATTATTTGGAAAAATATTTATTTATATTTTATTTAAGATTTACCATTAATTATCATATATAATTATTTATTATATAGTTCTTTCTTGTGTTTTTGTGAAAATTGAATCGATATTGGATTATTTAGATAAACATAGAAAACAAAAATGTTACTTTAATAATAAGTTAAATACATAATAGAATATTTACAGAACCATATAATAATCATGAATTTATTATTGTATAGTAATATAAAAAAAAATTATGTATCCACATTCATACAAAATCTTCTATAAAACAGTTTTCATGTATGTGGTTAAATAATCCCAAACATGAACATGCTTAACTTGATTGGAAAATATAGTTAATGAGTGTTCATTTTGAAATAAAATCCATATAAAATAATTATAATGATATTATTTTAACATATTTATCATATTGAACCATATTTTAATGTTAATATATAATATAGGAAAATCAAGATAAAAAATGAAAATCCATTCATTGTGGAGGAGGGAGTCCTCACATACAAATGATTAATGTTCTTGTTACTAAACGATTGATAGGGATTAAATTGGATATAAAATTTCCCTTTATCAATCATAATTTTATTAAATATATCACATTTAATCATTATTATAATCATTAATACCATCGTTTAAGAGCTGTAATAAAAAAAGTTATTTCACTTCTTGGAGATAGTCATCCACAAAACACACTAATGGCGTTCTTTAGTTTTTCATAGTTGATGGAAATGAATAACTAAGAGTTTTAAGATTAATAAAATTATATTACTATATAATAATGATACTTAATTCATCATTTAATTATGGATATATGATATTTTTAGGAGTAATATTATAAAATAATTCTTAGTAAAGTATTAGTACTTTTGTTGGAGACTGATTTTTTCCTTATAAGTTCCCTTGTAATTGAAAGGATTATTCTAAAAATGAGTCACAAGGGTAATATTTTTGTGGGATATGGTTCTAGTGATTGTAAAATTTAAGATTTTAAAGGCTTAAATCAAATACTAAGTTCATATTCAAAGAGTAGAATTGGTATACTTTTATAAGAGTAGAAAATGACAAATTTTAGAAGTAATCATCATTTTTCAACAATGAAAAGACATTATTCATGGGTCAATGATTAACAAGTGGTAAAAGGGGAAATTTAGGACAATATAAGATTAAAACTCCACTCATCAATTAATTTTTATAACATTTAAGTTTTCTTTAAGTAATTTTATTACTTTTAACCTTTTACCAAAATAAATATTTATCTTGGTAATTAATTTCTAATCTTATTAAATAACAATAATTAAAAAAATTAATATTTGATTCTTTTACCTAATTAAAAACATCTGATTTAAAATTTGAAAATAAATTTAATACATAATAATTTTATATGTGTTAAAATTTAATTTTAATATAAACACACACGACCGCATAAAAAAAGTTTCTAGAAAAATAACAGTTTTAATATTTATATTTATATATAAGATATAATTATTTGGGATACTAGTTTAAATGAAATAAATTAATTTTTTATTAAAAAAATTGAATTTCAGGTAAATCGGAAAAAAATTCACCATCTAAATTTTTATTTATAGGAATATTATGAAAATAGTTTTTTTATTAAAGGAACGTATTAATTATGTTTTAAATAATATTGGAAATATAATTATAAGTTAAAATAATATTTTAAAACTCATAATGGTATTCACTAAATATATATATTATTAGTTAATATATTGTGTAATTTTTTAGTACAATATTACATAATGTTAAAATCATAAAAATTCTATTATACGCCAAAATCATATTGTTCGACTGGAAATCAAAAAAATTGTAAACGCACAAAAAATAAAACTATGTAAATTTTAATTTGGGAAATTAAAAAATAAATTTTTGTTATCATATGTAAATTAAAAAATTTTTAAAATTTATATTTTGAAATAAAATATATAATACACTAAAAATTTATTTTATTTGAAAAAAACATTTTCAATATTGACTCTTATTAATTATTTTCATTTGGAATATTTAATGGTCTAAAAAATAATATTTATTATAGATTTATTAAAAAAAAATATTATTATTTTTTTATATTGGGTGTTTTTTGTGTCACATGTATAGAATATAGTATGTATCTTAACGCATCCAAATTCTCATGTTGTTATATTCTCCCCCTTAAATAAACCACATCCTCTCAATTCAAATGATTACTTACTAAAAATGATATTTAAGGGTATGTATAATATTTATATGAATTGAGAGTTAATTTCTAATGTGGTATCAACCTAATTAATTTGGGTGAGATTATGAAACATTTATCTTCCTTCATAAGAGGTATATCCAAATATTGGGATTCATTCAAACTATTTGAGCTAAACATACTTCATTATTATGTATCATAACCCCTATAATAGAATCAGTTTTCAAATAACGGTCATAGTCATCATTATAATGATATATGATCATAAGTTGATTAGAAATATTAATTTTTAGTTCATTATTCTCAAAATTGATGTGGAATCTATTTAAGTAGGGATATTCAACGTCCATAATAGAATTAAATTACAATAATATAAGAATTAATAATATTCAAATGAATAATATTCCAATACACATCATAACTAGAAACAATAATAATTGATGATAGTATAAAATCATTAGGGTGTTGATTTTATTCTCTTAAAAACATATTAGGCCTTCTAGGGTGGTGAGAACTAGATTCTAAGTAGATATCAAAAAATATATAGTAGAGGGTGAGTGTATCATTTCCCTTTATTTTCCATGAAATAATTTCATAAGTAGGGATAGTATTAGATTTCCCTTGTTTCCTTGGTTTAAGAGGTCGCAGATAATTTTTATCCTTGTATGTTGTTGGGTTAGGGCATCATTTTATATAGTTCATAAACTCCATAAATTTATGTCATTAGACATTTATCACCTATATTTAGTTAATAAGCTTCTATATATCATCTCAATAATCATGAGTTCAATATACAATCCTTACAAACATGAAATACTTTCTTTTTATATGAGACATTACAATGGGTGCTTCTTACAACATTTTCTACATGTATGTAGTTGAATATTTCTTCCTTCATCATCTATGACACATAATTGTCTATGAATCCTTATCCATTTAATATATGGTGAATTTTGATGTTTGGAAAGAATTAGGTTGTTATTCATAACAAGTAATTCATGGTTGAGCATAACCATAAGGTTTTCAATGCCAACTTCATACACACTTGGTTTCTCATGACTGTATAGTCCATATTTTCCATTGTTAACTTGGTTTATCCATTCGGGAACTATTGCTAAAAACAAAATCGTTAACCCCAATTGATCAATATTTTCATCAAATGGGAATTAAAAAAAATCAACCTTAAATGTGTTATCTTGGAAACTATCATGTTATCTTTTAGTTCATCCTAAATCACACCTTGTTCATTCTATATTTATTTAGGTTTGGTACTTAGATACATCAAATAATAATTCCTTAACATAATATATTCTTATTAATAGCTTGTGAAGAGAATTTTATTAACCAAAGAATATCCCCTATGATTATTAAACCAGGTCTACAATTAGACCTATCTGTCATACACAAGGCAACGATATATTTAATGCCTAAATTTCACTCATCAGGGTTATTACCCAAAGGTAAATGTTTTTAGTGCCTATATATAATTTTAGTATCCTGATTGGGATATATTTCTTGGTAAAACTATCTACTCAATACTTTACCAATATTTGAGGACATTATTTTATACTGAGACTCATCCCTTAGATATGTTCCAATGGTATTTTATAATGTTATCTAAAATAACTAGAAAAATAATATAAAATAATCTATAAAAATAGATATATATTTCATTTATATTAAGTATTGGTATCCTAGATAAACATACAAAGAAATACATTAATAAAATGTTTTTATTGTAAAATAATATAAATAGTTACACAAGTCAGGGACCGGTAGGTTTAGTGTCTTGAAGATTAAATACAAAAACATATTATTTTACAATACTTGTGAGAATTTATCTACAATTATGCTCCTAGTTACCATTTTATAGATATCATACAAGATATAGTGATTTTAATAACCCATTGACTATAAACATAAGAAACGTCTAACCTAAAATTCTTTATAAGGGATAAGGTATCATAAATTAATTGATCGTAAACCCAGAATTGGTTGTGAGGAAGACATAAAGGTAAAAATAAAAGATCAAAATACCTTATATAGTAGATATAAAATATTTTAGAGTAACATAAATCATATAAAAAACATAGTAATTATAAAAGAGATTACTTGGATTAAACACATCTCAGCAATCATATAACATGTGACCATGACATAAATGTGTGGAATACATTAAAAAAATAATCATGAAAACGTTATATTTCATTTAAGTAAAATTAATCTTTAAAATTTAACATAATTTAATGAAAAATATAGAAATTTCGAACAACCAAAGGTATAGGAAAATTGTAACAAACCAAATCCATCTAAATTCTTAGGATTTGGATTTTCCTCCTTTGTACCCTTGTAATTGGGATAAAACCTAATCTTTATCCCTTTGAGTTGGGGATAAATTCTCTCATCTATCCTTTGTATTAGGATAAATCCTCCAGAGTTCCCCTTGGATTGGGATAAATCACCATGTGTACCTTATTGGATTAGGATAAATACTATTGTGTATATAATTGGATTGGGACAAATTTTCCAGTGTATGATTTATCTTAGGATAAATCCTCCTATCTATACTTTTGAGAACATAATATATAAACATACAAAAATTCATTAGAGGGTGATATAAGAGAGAACCCATCATAATATATTCATAATCATTCCATAAAAACAATCATAAATATATATTTATGAATCCATGGAAAAAATGGGTTTCTTAAAAATCCAAATGGAAATAATTTAATTTTCATAAAAATACTATGAAAATAAAATGGGTTTCTTAAAATATACAAACATTATAAAATATTATCATGAACTAACTCAATTGAAACTGGAAGATTTGTCACTAAAAAATCACATAACAGTAACTAAGGAAATCATAAGATATCAAAAATCTAATTTTTCAAAATAAAATATATAATAATATCATATAAAGGGTGAGAAAAACTTCTATGCATAAAATATAAACCATGGAGATAAAATAAAAGTTAAAACAAATAAATCCCAAAAAAATTAGAAAACATTTATTCACATCATTCCTTCAAAAAAAATATTTTTAAAAGAAGTAAAGTAATTTAAAAACATTAATATAATTACTTCCAAATAAAATATACATTAAAATACATTTAGGCTTCAAAAAAAATATGTGAAAATACATTGAAAATCTCTTACATTTAATAATTCAATAATAATAGAGACTCAAAAATGATATAATATATTTAGGAAAAAGAAGTGAAAATACATTGAAATTTTTTATATTAAATAAACTAATATTGTAACCTATAATAATACATAAAATTTATAAAAAAATAATTTTTTGGGGATTATACAATAGTTTATTTGTAAAATATATAAAAAACGTTTTGAATGTTTTCAAATAACCTTTTCGAAAACCAATATCATTAGAAGGATGTTGAAACCTTTATTTTAAAAGGATTAATATAACGAAAAAATGGTCATTTTATATAAAAAAAATTTGATTTTCCGTTGTGGAAATGAAAACGTTGTGGAAATTGAAAACATGGATATGGATGAAAAATCCATTAAAAGGAATGGAAATTATTTTTAACAAAAATGCATTTTAAAAAAAACATAGAATCATCAAAGAATAATAATTTACTGTGAAACATTATTTTCCTAAAAAATATGGATGAAAAATAACATAAAATAATCATATGTTATAATAGATAATTATTGGAAGAAAACTGTCAAATAAGAGTTATTATGACCAAAATAAATGATTTGAGCCACGAAAACTATGTACTTATTGAGAATAATTTAAATCAAATACTCATGGAAGAGACACATTAAAATTTAATTTATTTTCTCATTATTAAAATTAAATTAATTATAAAATATCTCTAAAAGTCAAGATATACAACCCATAAATGGAACTATGTTCATAAAAGAAATTTTTTCTCAAAGAAATAGATTTTGAGATGAAACCCTTATAACCTAGGTAAACATTCAATGAAAATCCCCATAAAAGGGAGCGCATGGTATTAATCTTTAAATACCATGATGAAAAGATAAACAATGGAATTTAATTTCAATTATATTTTATACACACATCTTAAATATGATTTGGTTCATAAATACAAAATGTGTATCAATAAAGGGAAATCAAGATGAAATCCCTTATGTCCTAGGTAAAATATTAATCAAAATTAGAATTAAAAAAATAGAATGTAATTAAAAATAAAATATGATAAATAAAATATAATTCATTAAAATTTATATAAATTATGTAGTATAAATTCCACTTAAATAATAATTTGTGCATAAATACAAACTATGACTCAATGTAGGGAATTTGAGATGAAATCTCTTACCATGTTCAAGATTTATCTTTTCCACATGCTTAACTACCTGAATAAAAAACTAAATATTTTGGTTAAATTATTAATAATCATATCCTTATATTTTTAATTTCATAGTAGTCATTTATAATCTTATTTTATTTATTAATTATATATTTATACCATGTGTTTGCGTGCATATTGAATGAGTGTCGACTTATTATGGTAAACTTAGTGAACAAAAATTCAACATTAATAATAAGTAATATAATTTATTTAATATTTATATAACTATATAATAATAATTATTTTGTTAATATTTTATAATAAAATTAGTATTTATGTTTTCATACTCACATACAATCAACTTTTAAATAATTTTTCTTTTGGATGTTTAAATCAAGTTTAAATTCAACTCACATTAAATGGATTGGTGAATATGGTTAATGAGATGTTTATTTTTACATAATATCATTATAAAAGTATAAAAATTGTTTTATTTTAATTTATTTATAATGGTTATACATATTTAAAAAAATATTTTATGTATGAAAATCTAGATGACAAATGAAAAATGTTTCATTGTGGAGGCTAGATCCTCATGTATGCATGTTTAGCATTCTCGTTTTTCAACGATTGAGAGTGGGTTATGGTCAATATTAAATTAAAATTTCAGAATTATAATTATGTGATATATATATATATGTGTATATATATATATATGTATTCATAACTTACACCGTTAATACCACCCATGAATGTTGTTAATGAAAAAACAAATGATGTCTCCTCATGGAGGTGGTCGTTCATGCAACGTACTAACGATGTTATTTTATTTTTATAAGTGGGTGAAAATTAATAACTATGGTTTGTAACAATAATATAATTAAAACATTTTGTAATAATGAAACTTAAGTTATCATATTATTATGGTTATATGATATTTGGATAAGTACAATTATAAAGTAAAACTTTAGAAGGAAATGATACTTATATTGGAGACATGATATTCACTTGGAGGTTCCCCTGAAATTGAAGGGATTATGCTAACTATGAGTGAACTACGGATAATTTTAGTTTGAGATCATTTTAGGGAGCTTCAAATTTTAGATTTTTATGTAGTTGAAAATTGTTTAATACAGTATTTTAATGGTGTAAGTTGTACCCTTCTATAAGAGGATAAAAGAGGCACTTTTGGAAATAATCATCCTTTTTTAATAATTTCATGGCACTATTCATGGATAAATGAATAAAAGGGGTATAAATAAATTGTGTCGGATAAGTTAATTTCAAAAATCCTCTCATGCATTAATTTAGATATAATGTAATGGTGATTTAATTCTTTTGTTTTATACTTTTAACATTTTACCTAAATTAACTCTTACCTTGGTAATTAATTTTTAATATTAGTAAGAATCATTAATGAAAAAAATTATTGTTGAATCCTTTTACCTAATTTTAACATTATAATTTGTTATTTTAAAATATTTTTAACACATAAAATTTCAAATGTTTTGAAAGTTTATTTTTAAAATAAACACAACTAATTCCGTAAAAATTATTTTTAGAAAATTATTGTATTTATGCATTAAAATTATATAAAATATATAATTATCTTGGATAATGATTTAATTGATGTAAATTGATTTATTATAAAATAAGTAAAAGGAACGAATATTTCATGGAAATAAAAATCCTAATTTCACTATCTAAACACATAATTAGAGGAAAACACTGAAAATAGTTTTTTATTATAGTAACATTTTCATTTAGTTTTAAATAATATCGGACATATATTTATAATTTAAAAAATAATTTAATATGAAAAAATTTATAAAGTAAATATGTATTTTACTAAATTAATTTTTATATAATATTTTATTATAATCTTACATAATCATTACATCTTGAAAAGTATAATTTTTTGCAAAAACTGCACTTTCCGACTAAAAATGATCATTTTCCATAAAAAACAAAAATTAATAATAATTTAATTATGATATGATGAATTATAAAATGAATTTTATTTTATAAAATGTATATTCAAGTGTATTTATATTTTAATTTCTGGAAAACTATATAATACAAAGAAAATTGATTTTATTTAAAATAACCTTTTCCTTGTTAACTTCATTTAAATATTTACCTTATGAGTATTTAATGGTCTGTCAACTTACTATTTATTATAGATGTTTTAATAATTTTCTCTCATTATATTTTTTTCTTAGTTTGGGTGAAGCATGTGATAGAAGTTATAAAATATTTTATGTATCTTAATGGATCCATAATCTTGTGTCGTTATTTAAACTCAATATGGTGGCTTCATAATCATTTTCTCTTCATTATTCAATGGAACCTGATAAAATCATCAACCCTATATTCTAGATTCTCAAACCTGTAGTATATTGTTTTTTTTTCTCAGAATACTTTGTAAACATTCATCTGATCATCATTAAACCTATTATTCTGATGATTTTGGTAGTAATATATACAAACTCTTATTCTATTGGATAACAACCTCTTTGTGAAATAAAATCACTATAATAGAACTTCCTTTGATTGAATAAAACTGATTCCTTCACACTAAAGAATTATTTACGATTTCATAACAATAAACATTTTATATCATGTAACAAAAACTCAACACCTTGTACTTCATACAAACTAGATGTCTAATAACATCATACATGTATGTTTGGTATACTCGATCCATTGAATATTATATATGTATGTCCAGTCATTGGTATGTATTTAACAATGTTGTTATAGTCCACACAAAGTTATACTACCTCTCAAACATTGACTTATTTCACTTTACCACTCCCACTTTTTTAATTATTTCACTTTGAACTAATGTGTAAAAACTCAGTAACACATATTTTTGGAAATTAAACTTTTTGTAGCATTAACACTAGTCGTTAAGTAATATTGTATGAGTTAATCCTTCATTTAGGCTCAACAAGGATCATAAGGTTCTTCAAAATGTTAGTAATTAAGATCATCATAGAATCATCTCACTTTGTACAAAAACTTTCTTATGCTCCTTCAATAATTCATAATGACAGCTTACGATGTTATTCCCAAACTCCTTAAAGAAAGATAATGGTTACGATATATTTTTATTACTGATCATATGAATGTTTCACCATTAAGACTACTTCCTTTAGCAAACTTCACCAATATACCTATTTGTTGGTATGTATTTATTCAACAAAAAATATTTTTTTGTAGCAATATCATAAAAAAAAATTCTTAGGAATATTTTCTTTCAAATCAATAACATTAAACTGCCTCATTAACATGACAATAAATTTCTAAAAACATATAAAATAAAATATCCATAATATATGATGAGAACTTAAATCTGGATCATATTTTTCTTTATTAAAAAAACATGTTTCTATAAAATTTTTAATAAGTAAATATAAATTAAGAAAGGATATTTTTACACTAATTAGTGTGGCATTTAAGATTTAATGATATGATGATAGTAAAGTTATAAAAAAAATATGGTTAAGAAAATTCATTAGGATATTACTTTAGCTGACTAATTTATGACCATATATAGTATATTTTTTTAAAAGGTAAACTCGTTATCAAAATATAGAAAAAGAGTCTCCCTTCATTTTCAAGGAATTGAAATTTTAGGTTTATACAATCTAATTTTTTTAGGCCAGTATACAATATTGACTTTATATTAAATATTTGTAGATGAGTAAATTCTATTTTTATTGAACTTTTTATTCATATATGGTCAATATCTTGTGTATTTTTCTTCATGGGAGATAAGTATTTGGTTTGAAATATTAACATGAAAAAATTATTCACTTTATGTTTAGAATTAGGAGAATATGTTCTTGATACTTAATCCAAATCACAATTTATGTTGGCGAAATCTCAATTTAGAGATATCAAAGTAGAGTTAAGTTTACCATTGTTATTCGGATTATATATCAATGTTCCATCAATATTTTTAGAAATTTAGTTCAATATTCTCACCTAAATAATATTTCAATCAAGTGGAATATAATAAAGGTGAATATAAGGAACAATTTTTATATTTATATATTTTTTTTACCATGGATCAATTTATTGATATTTTAACCAAACCATTTGTCTTAGGGTGAATTTTAAATGATGAGGGTGATGATATAAATTTATAGTTATATTTATTGAAGCTATATAATGGTCTTATGTACCCTTGTATCTTTTATTTGGATTTATTATTTCAAATGTGGAAATAAAAACATAGATCAAAAAAGTATATTTTCCATTAAAAGTTGTTGGTTCAATTAAGAGTAATAGAATATTGTAATAATGAAAAAATAAATATGATAAAAAATGATTTTATCATATATGTATAATAGTTTAGTGAACTATTATAATTTTTTTATTGAGTTTGTGTATAAAAAATTAGGTTAGTACATATAGATAGATATTTATTGATTATAAGAGTATAAATAAGAAGATCATGTCTGTGAATGTTAATGTGGAAGTGTATGTGAGTTAATTATTTTTATAAATTTAAGTTTACTATTAATCATTCATTCATCTTACACTGAGTACACTCACATATTATTATAATTGATTAAATAATATATCCTTTCTTTGAATTAGAGTGCTTAGAGTGAATCTTATTTATAATGAATGGTTGAATACTGAATTCAATGGGGATATTTTCAAATCCATGTTTTTATAATTTTTTGTTTGTATTTAAATGTAATATAGTTTTTGTGGAATTTTATTATTAATATATTATTCTTAATTATTAACATGTATTAAAAAAATAAGCTAGTTGAGACTCAATGGAAGTGATGCTTTAAAAAATAAAATTTACATGAAGGATGAAGTTTAGATATATTTCAATTAACATTTTAATTAAAATAATATGGTGATCAAAAGATAATTTCCTATTTATTGTCCTAATAAAATTGATTATAGATAATTAATTAATAGGTTTGAGTGATTCTTATGGTGTTTAATAAAAATTCAAGTGTACTATAGGGAATCAAACGACTCCATTAGTTGGTGATATATCTTATAGACTATAGAGAAAACATCTTTATCTTGGGATTAACATGAGTAGGTTGAGTATTGTAAATATGGAAAAAGTGGAGTGGTCTTTGATTTAGGATAATGAAATATAAATAGATTATCAACATACTTTCATTTATCTAGTTTATTTTCATATTCTAAATTTAAAAATTGTAGTTTGATAAAATATTAAATATACATAGTTAAAAAAAACATATTAGGTTTTATTTGTCTACACCATGGTTTTATTGAGCTTATATTTTATTTTCACAATTACCCCTCATTTATATATATAAATATTCATGTGAGATTTATGACATATATAAGATATTGAGATATCATAGACAAGATAAAATCATTTCTAATAAGGTGTAATAAGTGGAAATACATACACACTAGTTTGTCTATTCGAAGATAGTATCATCACACCATTAATGTATATGGAAATATACACAATAGTTTTCTAGTAATTTTATGATTAAGATAACTGAATAGTATTTAAAGGAATTTTTTATATCAAGAGTTCAATGATAAAATTTTCTCTTCATATTAATTATGATAATACTTGTGCAATGTATAATCATGGATATACGATATCATGAAAAGGATAAATCATTAAATTTGAATTGTAAACCTCTTAAATAAAGTTTCATTTTATTTATTCCTCCCCCGTATTAATGTAAAATAAGTCTATCAATCACTATAATATGTGGTAGATGGTAATTTACATTAAAATGTAAATAAAAATTTGTAAAATTTATTCACAAATTCTCCACACTTATATGTGCCTCCTCGCAATATATGGGGATTTTATATGATATTTAAAAGTAATTATTAATTTTATTATTTGGTATAATAGAAATATATCACTTAAGTTATATGTATATAAAGATTAATATAGGAAAAGTGATACTATAGATAGAAAAAATACTTTTGAAGGAATGCTCCTTGCTAGTGTCAGATTCAAGGCATGAAAATTTAAGAAAAAAATTTGTCACTTTGAGTAATACTGATCCAGAAAATATTGTATATCCTTAAGCTACAGTACAGATAATATGGTTAAATGTAAAATTGAATATATGTGTGTAAATTTTATTCTTAATTTTGGCACATTATATGATAATAAAATTGATATAAATTTATCAACGATTATTATATAATATTCAACATTAAAATATTTTGATACCGGATATCATTTGAAGAAAGGATTAATTTACAGAACAACTATTCGATTATATTTTTGTACACCATTGGGTTATATTAATGTTAATAAAACATTTTTGAGGGAATGTTTTCCTATATAAATTTGTTTTTATAAGAGTTTATTATCTTCTTAAATCCTAATATATTATTTTTCATTTCTTCCATATTACATTTATATTATTTTTTATTTAAAGTGATACACTGTCTTATCTATTGTGTAATGATTATAAATTCGATGAAATTATTTTTATTTAAAGGGGGAATGTTTGAACTAGTTGAAAATATCATTGATAGATAAAGAGTATATTGAAAAGAGTATTATTGGGTAATTTTGATATATTTTTCTTATTTTGAGATTTTAAATATGAAAATTACATGATTTATATTCATATAAAAAATAAAAAGGGGGGCATTAAAATATTAAGGTAGAGTTTATTGAAATTTTGGAGAAGATTAATGATTAATTTTTTCATGTTAATCAGGTGTTAAAATTGAATTATTCTAAAAATAAAATAATTATTTATATTGTGGTTCATATATATATTACAAATTCTAATTTATGTGGAATTATATTTTTAGGTTTCACATTGAGATAATACCATGAATCTTTTTCTTAATTTTATAATTCTAGAGTTATGATCATTATGCATTTTTTATTTTGTATCAATATAGTCACTAAATAGTTTTAAAATGAATGGAAAAGGGTTGATAAAAAATAATTAAGAAATATATACAAGAGTTAAAATCATGACAAGGTGGCCTTACCCATTCCCCTATTCAGTATATGGAACATGGGGAAACACCTATGGCCTGACTATAGAAAACTAGAGGGAATTAGTAAAGCTACTAGATATCACAGCTCGATAGACCATTTTATGTTTAATACAATAGTATAAGAGTAATTGTTTTAAGTCTCCACCTATAATAAAATGAGACTTTAATCATTCTTGGAGATGATTATATTGAATAAAGTATTTGATAATGTGTGAAAACCAAGGTTTCCACTTAGAAATTTCATAGAATGTGAACAGAATATAGCACTTGACTTAGTTTTTATGGATTTAATATAAATAATATATAATTAAATGAAGTTATTTAGTGGTTTAATTGATTTCTATGGATTATTTCTCAATGAAATTATATAGATTTTATTTAAAATGTAAACTTGTAAATTCTCCTTGATTGGTATGTCATATTTGAAAATGGACTGTTATTTTTATTCTGAAATGGGACATTTTCCCCATTGGTAGGTGATGAAAATAATGTATGTTGTTGTTTTGGTGTACAATGGTGGTGGAAAATATTTAATGATATTTTTGAAATAAATATTTATTTATTTATTATGTCACATGACATTTCTATTCCCATTTTATTTAACTTTTATATGACATATTGTGTATTTATAATGACCCACACAGATGTAGGTAGCCGCTGTTGAGGGATACCACTAACGATTAAAGGACTATCACTAGAGAACATGGATTAGCATGAAAGAAATATTTTTCTTTTATCTGATGTAATTATATCCAGATAAAACATATTCATACATGTTCAATGTATGAATCTCTGAATCTATATAAATTTTTTCCTACATTTTATACCATTTATAATAGAAAGAGGAATTATCAAATTTGGATTCATAGTCTCTAAGTGGTCAGAGAGAGGTTATAGAGAGGTAAAATTTTCTATTAAATGTGGTGAAATTTGTTTGATAATTTGAACCAAAAATATTAGATATGTGTTCTATGAGATGAAAAAAATATAATTCATTTGTATTTATAAAAAATAGATTCAAAAATTACAATATAAGATAATAATAATAATTTTTATGTTCATTTTAAATGATCTGTTAATGTGATTATCAATCTAAAATAGGATGGTAACCTCATATCTTAATAAATCCATTGATAATTTTCATCCAAAGGAATTAGAATCAGATTTAATGGACAAAGAATTTCAGATAAATAATATAGTAAAATTTAGGGATGAATTTAAAGATATTCAACTAATATTTCATTATATTGAATCACTATGGAACCAAATATCCCATGAAATCCCCTAAAAAGATGAATTAAATTGAATTTGAAGCACATAAATTGGATTTGGAATTTGACATAAATTTTAGAGGAAGTATTTCAGGCTATTATTATTAATTTTTTGATATCTTTTTTGATTTGTTGAATTATATTATTGACTGCCTATCCTTGTAAATATCATAAAAATTCACATTCAATTTCTTTGGAATCACAAAGTTTGTACTTGTGGTTTGGTTTCTATGTTTCATAGAAATTTCCCCCTATCATAATTTATCTATATAATTTTACCTATATAGGTTCTTGATTTTATAAAACTAAGGATACATCTAGAAATAGAGGGTTATTAATTAATTTCATATAATTTTTTTTGAAGGATATTAATATAAAACCTTGTTCAAACCACAGTTAGTCGAAGTGTATCCGTTATGGAAATGAAGTATCAATGAGATCAGCAGTTCGATGTCACAAAACAAATTGAATAATAAGATATATAATATTAAATTAGGTAGTTAGAATAGTTGTATTATGTTCACCGATATATGGTGGGTGCCTTATGAAACCCATATTGGTCAGATCATTATATCGTGAGTGAGGTTTAGGTAGAGACATTATTTGGGACACTAAAAAAGTATTAGAGCCCTCCTACATTCTAAACATAATTTAATATTATTAATAACACATTGAGAAATATTTTTAGATGAATTAATTAAATAGTTTTAATTGAATGTGAAAAATTATTATTAATATATAATAATGATGTTATAATGATTTAAAAACATAGATATATAGAGTATTGTTTCCAAATACATATAATTAAGGTATCAAAAGAAAATACTTGGTGTCTATTTGGGATAATATATCAAATTTAAGTGATTTTAACATATAAAATATTATCAATAATCTAAATAAAAATATTATATAAATGATTTCAATAAGAAATAGGTAATTTGGATTATTTAATTTTATGAATTGTTTAACCATAAGATGTGTAAACAGGTCCTTATTTAAAAATTAATGAAATCAGTATTTTTTTGGATAAGAATTGAAAAACTATTGTACAATGATTTCCATTGAAAAATGATGGATGCACTTATGGGGGTAAGATTTTTTTGTGAAAGAGTGAAACTATAAATGATTATCATGATTAACTAGAAAATATGGGAATAATGAAATAGAATAAAAATAATTATTTAAAGCTAAGTGGGTAGTTAAATATTAATTAAATAAGTTAACCTAACTACTTAAATATGAAATTAATGTTTAGAGGAATGATGAAATTAATTAAATATGATGTAAAGAAAAATACTATGTATTTTTTATTAGATGACATAAATTAATTTGTTTATACCATGGAATGAAATGATATTTATTAAAATATTATATGTTGAAAAAGTGTTGAATGAAAAATATTGATGATGAAAGCCTATATTATAAGTTAATAAATGAAATAAAATAATCACATAACACAAAGGAGGGGTATTCTCTCTAAATGGGAAACATAATTTCAAAGGAAGTATAAATGCATACTAAATTCATGAGAGTACAATTAGGGATGGTTTCTTCATCCTTAGGGAATATGATAGTATAATAATTTTTACAAATATTTAGATAATTTATTATAATACCTAGTAAATTTAGTGATGTAACCCTAGTAAACTTATATTACATGGTTAAAACTAAAAGAAATAAAATTGTTCTCAAACTAGATCTTTTGTACCTAGAAAAATAGATCATCAATAACATTTATAGTTAATGATTTATTATCAAAATAATTTTATGAGATATTAATATAAAAAATAATTGTGGGTTTTTTCTATCCAGTAATGAATCAATGAGATAAAATATCTACTTTTTTGTAATGTGAATAAAAGAGTAAATATATAAAAAAGGATTATTTGTTTCTTAATTATTATATTTTTATGATATTGGTTATTGGGGATATGATGAGGATAATGTAGCCACACTATATTACTATATGGAATTATTTTAAGATTGATTAGGGGATCATAATCACTTTCCATTGATTTATATTTTCTACTCATCTACTAAATTATGTGGCATAGGAAATTATGTATGGATATTAATGGTGACAAGATATAGTAGAGGAACTCTTTTATACTCAAACTCTTTATAGATTTTAGAGGTGATAATTGTAATTATACTACTTATCACCCAATAATACAAGTTGAAACTAATGATGTATTATATATGTATCTATTTCTACTCACTCATATATTTGGGTTGAAAAAGATGAAATATCACTCGAAGATATTTAAAGATGGGTAATTACTCCACCACCACCATTATAGGATAGATAGAGACAAGTAACCCCTCTAGTGTCCCTAAGATAATAATATGATGAATATGATAGTAATACATGGAAAATTATTAAAAAATACCTTGTATGAGAATGTGATGGATGGTTATTTACTATAGTGATTATGCCCCTACTCTCCCACGCCAACAATCGAGGTGGATAATGATACACCAAAAACTATCTATTTTTCTCTCGCATATCAAGGACTCAGAAGTAACATATAATAAATTTTATCCTCGATGATGTTTATTTACTATAGTATTATAGTATACAACTTTATCCCTAGATATGTATATTTTTTAGATGGAAAAGATAAATTACTGATCAAGGAAACCAGGATTACAAAGACAATTAGGGAATGAGGTCACCCAACAATGATCAACCCAATATTTCCTAAAATGATCCAAATGATGGGATTTTGAATTACCATCTCTTTTGATGAAGGAAAATTTGCATGCATTGAATCCATCGGTCAGGGACCAGATCTTCCTCAAGATTAGTCCATAAGGCTGGGAATCCTCATCTTTTTTTTGAGAGAGCGTTCACCACTTCGAGACAGTCGGATTCCACCAGAATCATGGGCCAAAAATTTGATCCGGAAAAAAGAATCCCCTGGAGGTTGGTCGAGGCCTCTGCCACCACAGGGCTCCATGAGTTAGGCACTTCCCTACACTGAGCTTCCACAATCTGACCAAAATTGTTATGAGCAATGAGCCCTATACCAACCCTTGAATTAGCAGAGACAGTAGCATCTGTATTAATCTTGAAGAATCCCTTAGGGGGGAGACAAAAAAGGAGTCGTTCGTCGAGTGTGGCTCAAAGAATGCCCTGCATCACTTTTCTTCCAACCAATCATCCACTCCAAAGCTCTATCCACACATAGGTGATCAGGGGTCACCTTCATCTGGAAAATTCATTCATTCCATCGAGTCCAACCCAACCAAGAAATTGTGCATATCATCCCTACCACTCTCGGTTCTAGATAATACACTCATTTAGTAAGGTTTGGGACCAACCAAATTGAAATATCAAAGAAAATACCAAAATCTGGCCTCCAAACCTTCCACACCCCTTCTACCCCCTTATAAGAAATAATTGCATCCAAATGGGATTCCACTTCATGGAGGCACAAAGGACAGGTGTCGTCCTCTGCCAAATGGCATTGCACCAGAAATTAATGGGTTGGAAGAATCCCAAAAAAGACCATCCACCAAAAAAAAATTCACTTTAGGGGGAGCGGTGAGGGACTAGAGGCACTTCCACTGATTATCTGTAAAGACCTGGGCCAAACCTTGAACCCTCATTTTGTAACCCGAACGAACTGAATATCTCCCATGAGGTTCCCCAGTCCAAAAAATCTGTTTGATACTCATTCCTATTGTGAGAGGGATACTCATGATGAGTTGACGATCTACCTCGTTAAGCCAACAACAATGCTTCTCCCGATCTCACTCCTCAATCGAGTCATTGAGCATGTCATGTACCATTGTATCTTCGAATCCAGGAACAAACAGTGAGGAATCCTTATGATTTATACCATCTACCATCCATGGATCATTCCAAATGTTAATATTATTCCCATCATCAATTCTCCACATGCATCCCAAATCAATTAGAGATTTTGATCCCCAAATTATCTTCCACATAAAACTCGATCATGGACCCAATTGGGTATACAAGAAGTCAGAATGAGGGAAGTACTTAGCTCACATCACCTTTGAGAACAGGGCATTTGGGTGGGATAAAAGGCTCCTTCCTTGCTTCACCAAAATATCCTCATTAAACCATTTGAGATTTCATAATCCAAGGCCACCATGGAATTTTGAAACACACAGCTTCTCCCAAGACATCCAATGGGAATTATGTTTTCCCTCATGGGAGCCCCACAAAAAATTGGCCAACCAGGAGTAGATTAGATCAACGAGAGTTTCTGGAAATTTAAACAGTGACATAGCATAAGAAGGGATTGCTTGGGCCACTGAATTCATGAGAACTTCCTTTCCCGCCATGGAAATCTTCCTTCTAGACCAAACACAAATTATATTATCCACCCTATCCACACTCACTCCGAAAACTTGTTTCTTCGACCTAACCACCAGGGTCGGGAGGCCAAGGTACATAGTATGCTTATCAACCAGCGGAACCCCACACATTTTCTGAAAATCCAATCTCTTAGCTTGTGGGATGCCTTTACTAAAAGATAACTCTAATTTCAAAAAATTAAGATGTTTCCCAGAGGCCTTTTCATATAGATTGATGATATTCATCATTGCACTGCATTCTTGTGGGGTATCATGCACAAAAAGGAGGATATTATCTTCAAATAAGAGATGATAGATAGGGGGCTATTTCTACATACCATAGCACCAGGGATAACTCTTTGATCCGCCGCCTTCAGGATGAGATGAGAAAAGATATCTGCCACCATAATGAGGAGGTAAGGTGATAGGGGTCCCCTTGTCTCAAGCCTCTTGATGGTTTAAATCTCTCTGAAGGTACCCCATTAATATTGATTCTATAGAAGACAGACGTAACACAATTAATGACATTAGAGATCCATTTTGTCCCAAATCCCAACCTGGATATAACAAGTTTTAGAAAAGGCTATTCAACTCTGTCATAATATTTCATCATATCAAGTTTCATTGCCATGGTGCCATGCTTGGCTGAGGTGCGAGTTTTCATACAGTGCAATAATTAGAAGGAAATGGAATCATTGCCCGTAATATATCTCTTTGGAAAAAAAGAACTTTGGTTATCTGAGTCAAGCAGCGGGAGAAAATTCCTAAGTCTGACCACTATGATTTTGGAGAAAATTTTGTAAATCACATTACATAGGCTGATTGGCTGAAACTCCGAGATTTTCTAAGGGAACTGTGATTTGGGGATAAGAGTAATAAGAGTTTCATTCAGTGATTCAAGACAGGCGCTTCCAGCACACACCTCCTTCATTAGGGCCACCACATCGGGCCCCACTATATGCCAAAATCGTTTAAAGAACACAGCATGAAACCCATCAGGCCCCGATGCCTTGGTAGAGTGAATAAGATGAAGGGCCCCAATCACTTCCTCCTCAGACAAATTGCTTTCCAGGTACTGATCCATGTCTTATGTAACAAACTTTGGGATGCATCCAATCATGAATTAGGGAGTGCTAATAATTTCTATTGAATAGAGGTTGCTGAAAACGTTCAGGATAATTGAGTGAATGCCATTTATGTCATGGGCAACTCTTCCAGTGGGTTCCTCCAAATGAGAAATATGATTATTCCTTCTCCTCATAGATGCTCGTTGGTGAAAAAAGTTGGTTTTCTGATCTCCATCTCTGATATGGGACTCTCGTGCCCAAATGAACCAAAAACTCTCTTTCTCCCTCAGAGCTGCATTGAGATTCTTTTCTGCCACTGAGATGTTTCTAAGGACAGAGTCACAACAAGGATATGAGTGGAGTTGCTTTAATTGATTCTCTTCTTCCTTAATACGTAGGTCAAAGTTACCAAACCTAGCTGAGATCCACTTTTGACGGAGAGACTCAACTATACAGAAGTTGGACATGATGCACTGATTCGATCCCTCCTAGGCCGCATGAACCACCTTTTCATTGTCACTATCCTCGAGCCACATACTTTCATAGAAAAAGCTTCACTCAGGTCCCCTATGTTTCCCTTGTGAGACTATTGACAATATAATTGGGTATTGGTTAGAGGAGACAGGGGGGGCAGGTGGACGATAGAGAAGGCATGGAAAAGAGAGGTCCACTCATTATTCTGAACAAATATTTCTAACCTTTCTGCCAGGTGGTTTTCCATTGACCTACCTTGATGCCAGGTAAACAGAGATCCAGAAAACCCGAGGTCATTTAGAGAGTTCGATACAAGAGACATCCAAAAATTGTTCATCACAGCACCAATCCTCACATGTCCCCCTTATTTTTCATGGGGGATAGGACCTCATTAAAATCCCCCCCCCCCCATAAAGAGAGAGCTAGGGAGGGATTCATGTAGTCTCTTCAAAAGGGCCCATGATCTGTGTTTATCCTACCCAGCCGGCCACCCGTAGAACCCAACAAATGACTAAGGATGAGACCTTGGGCTAGACACTGTCACAACAATGTGGGTACTTGAGTCTTTAGAGATCTTGACCCCAAGGTCCTCCTTCCACAAGAGGCAATGTCCACCTGAGTGTCCCTGTCTTCCAATGGGTATGATGTTTTTGAACCCAATATTCCAGCCTATAAGGCCTGAATCCTTTCTATCCAACATAGTTTTTTATACAAAAACTATGTCAGGGAAAAATTTGGGACACCATTGATGGAGAACGCAAACCGTTCGGGGATTTACAAGCCCCAGATAGTTCCAGCATAAGATTTTCATTGCCCTAGGTGGGGATGGGACACACCTGCCGCCGCCTCTAAAACTTCGACTACTCGACTATCATCTGCCACTTTCCACCTCTTTGGAAAGATCTCAGACATCTGAGATGCATCCAAGCATCGTTTATGGTCCTTGGGCTGTGAAATGGGGGGATCCACACCCTTATCCCCGCTAATCATTCTTCTCCATGTCTAATGTTTTATAGTACCTGTCAATGTGATCCTCATCATGTCATCTACTGTCTGAGGGCTAGCACTAGGAGAAATATCATCTGAACTGGAAACCGGGTCTGGTGGGTCATTTCATATCTATTGTAACCCTGATCCTGGGTCTGGTGGTTCCTTGAAGTTTGGTTGTAGCCTAGCATAAGGGGAGGAAATTGCCTTCAAAAAATTTGTGGTCTGGCTTAGGTGGCATTCGACCCCTGCCCCTGACTCATGTGTTGTTCCCTCGACTCGACCGAGATCTATGGCCAAACTAGATTCCTTCCATTCGCCTGTCAAACTACATGACTTTTAGCAGAAATATTTGGTGTCCCAAGCATGATTATATTAGTATGAGTTGGTTCATCCCGCGTATTAAGAGCCTTCGCTAGTTTGTCACCGTCCTGTAGTTTTTCAACTTTGGAAATAAAAGCCGCCCTATATGTTTTTTCAGTGAGCCATGGACCGTATTGCAAAATAACATTGCCCGTCCATCCTTTTTCATTGCCTCACATGCCCTAGATATGTATATTTCTTCCCATCACTGCACAAGTACTCACTACTAGTTGTGAATATATGTAATTCCTTCGATACTTCAGATATAGTTGGTGACATGAGTTTCTTATAGTGCTTTTAATATCAGTGGATATATTTATTTTCTCCAACTTATCATTATTATTGAATCAAAGGGGAATTACCAAAAGGGAAATCTATAATGGGATAAGTGATTATAGTCATATTCTTATACCGAAATAATTTTTATTTTGTGAGAATGATGAAAGTGAACCATGTGTAGTTCAACATGCTAGATTCGGTTTATTATCATGGTTGATAATGATTTTAGGTGACATGAGGTTATTTATACATTAATTTATCTTTATTTACATGGAAAATAGATATATATGGATCCGGATCACTACTTGGGATAAATATGCTGGATAATATTATACTTAACTCCGCATAGGAAATTTCATGTTGTTCACCTTGTTCTGAGAAAGATGAGAAGGACATGGATGATAGATGATCTAGGTGGATAGAATTAAATCGTATATGTAAATAAAATATGGATTGTAGGTTCTAGTATGTGAGACACTTTCCGGTCATTAGTGACCAAGATGTCACTAACTCGTGAAATGGTAATTGTATTTGGGGGTTTCAATTATGTTTTTTGACATTGTATCATAAAGATATATATAAATATATATATATTATGTATTATATTTCATGAATATAAGAATAAATGATGATGTTAGATATAATGTGAAATGTTTTTTTGATTTAATGTATCCCAAGCTTGGGTGGATACTAATTCGTGTCACTAGCCCTTTGCATAGTATTGGTAGTCTTTTGAGTTAACTAACTGGTGATATAATAAATGATAGATTAGTATCATAGTGAGGGGATAGAGAATAAAATTACCACATGTAAGGATTGGTTGGTATATCATTGACTAAGTATTATAAAGGTTATATGATATATGTGGTCATAATTTAGGGCTTTGTTAAGGATTTTGTGAATGATACATTCCAAAGTATGGAACTTGCTGATGGAACATGTCCGAAATCTTTCTAAATAAACTGAAATTGTAAATTGAGATCATCCATCTTATAGATTTTGGTACTTATTTTATTATTTATTGGTTTATTTGATTATATCCATGAATTGATATAAAAGATTTTTTTGGTGAAAGAGTTATTCAAATCCTCAATATATAAGATGGGCTTGTTTTTTAGATGTTGTCTGTGAAAAATTGTGGAGGTTTTTTCAATATTATGAATGTTATAAATTACTGTTTTTGATGATGAGATAACATATAGAGAGATAATTATATGTTGTGGGTAGTTATTTGAGACATTGTGAATAGCTTCATGAAGTGGGAGGTTATTCGATTGATTTCACGTAATTTAAAGTTCCATAAGTGGGTGTTATTTAGTATGGTAGAAATTTTAATCAGAGTAGTGTTTCAAAATCATAGTATGAGTTTCATTCTCTCTTATAGTTATGTATCCAATTATAATAAGATTTTTCATTGATAGGGTGTCTTTAGTCTAACAAATATATAAATTCTTAAAATGGTTGTAAAAATTTTATTTTCACACAATATCGATGTGAGGAGACACCATATAAAAATGTATTGTGATTCTTATCATTTGGGATGGGGCTATATGTTGGGTTGGAAATAGTATCTATTATAAACATTCACTCAGGTCATTAGTTTATAGATCAAAAAAATATTGAGTTTTAGTATTTTTTGGGGAATCATTGTCATTTTTATTCTTTTGTCAGGTCTCATCCTATATCCTTGATCAGAATGTTTAAGGTTATTGATGTATGTACATGACTTCACACTTTAGATATATTTGAGTGGGTACTTATAAATGGTTAAGTATGGTATGTGTTAGTTTGAAATAAAAATATTCCAATTTAAGGCCACATTAGTGGTAACTTATATAGATATCTGATTATATGTTGATCAAACCATTATTTGGTTATTCATCACCCCCATTAACTGAATATTTTTTATTTTCTTCCCTAATCATTAGTTTTTTTGAGATGTATGGTTTCATTTATTCCTTCATGGGTTGACTTATAGAGTTTCTTTGTAGGACCCATTTCATGTCCTTGGTATGGTGATTTAAAAGCGGATAAAGTTATCGTGATTTCTTAAAGTTAGTTCAAGATTTCATGGACCTGAGGTGGGGATTGTTGGAAAATTCAATATTTTGTCATATCAACTGTAAGAACACGGACCTTCTTTTTAGGTATGTTTCCTTCTTCTGGTCTTTTTTGAGAGAAGGGGGAATTTTTGGAAATTTTCAAAGTACACGCCGTGTACTTTCTGAGTACACGTTGTGTACTTTCTGAGTACACGTTGTGTACTAGGTTACCACCGGTAGTCGTGTGCTGCCATGTAGCAGCCATGCACACGGCCATGTGGGGATGACCTGGAGGCCGCCTAATGCGTGGTACGAAAATGGAAATTACAAGACATTTACTTCAAAAGTATACACCGTGTACTTTGTTTTTTTCATTAAATGCACTAGGGTCGCGTCTGATGGAAAGAAGGCCCTTCTTCTGGGCCTCGTTCATTCGAGAGAACCCATATGGCTAGGATCCTTCTCTGATCCCTAGATCCACCATTAGATCTCTGATTCGACTATTGTTGATTGTGTTGGAATCACCTCGATAAGCTCTCTCTTATTCTTGATCCTCGTTTCATGATTCCTCTTCTTTCTCAAGTTATCCTCTGTTGAACGTTTTAGACATTTTTGTAGATATTCAGTGTTCTATGGTGATTCAATCTGAGAGGTTCATATATAGCGATATCCTAACGTCGAGGTAGATGGTTTTTTCCTTTCTGAAGGAAGTCTTTGAGTTATATGTGGAATTTTTCCCAATACCCATGAACGAGGTATTGCGTGTTTATAATTTTAGACCTATTTTTTTCCTAAAATGATTGTATGCTTGATTAGATGATAATTTATTGTGAATTGGGTGAATTTATGTGCTTTGGATGTGTTGTCCAGGATTTTTTTTCCTATTTTGACATTTGGGTCTAGTTTTCATGTTAGGATGATGCTTACATTCCCATTCCTAATATTTTAGGATGGTGTGATTGTTGTTCTTTTAGGTTGTTATGCTGTAGAATGCTATCCAAGTAGTTCTTGAGGTTTACCTTGGCCATTATGCACTGCTACACTTTCTTAACTTACACAGGGTCGTGAGAACCTAGTGTATAGACCATATGGAGAATGGACGTTGAGGGATTCTCTAGAGTGTATGGTTTACTTATGATGTGAGACCATATGGGCAATTGACATTGAGTGCTTCCTCAGAGTGTCTATAGTTCCTCGACATGGGCCATAGAGGGAATGTGATGTAAGTTCTTCCCTAGAGCGCCTTTTGATACCGATACAAGACTATAAGAGGAATTGACAGTTAGTGAATCCCCGGAGAGTCTATGCTTATGTTGAGTGTACATCCCAGAGGGTTGCTTGTACTAATTAGGTAGAACCAGAGGGTATAGGCTATGAGTACTTCTCGTAGGGTTACCTTGTGTTTATCTCTTTGCTTGTGTTGCTTGGTAGGACCAGAGGGGATATGTTGTGGGTACTTCCCCGAGGGTTACCTGTTCTGTTTATCTTTTTTGATTAACTATTGCATGTTATGTGGTGATTTTAATGCTTTGAAACTATGTTTTGTTTACGGGTGAGAACTTCGTTTTTTACTACCTTCTGTACCATACCTTCCATATATTCACTGACTATTAGGCACATATATCGTGCTGGTTGCCTACCGGGATTTAGTCTCACACCCTGTTTGGGCCATGCTTTTGGGCCCAAACATATTATATTATTGCAGGTATAGATAAGGGCAAGCGTCCTTCTACTTCAGGTACTTGATTTGCTGTGGAGCTGGAGAGCATGGGACCAAGCTGTGGCTTGCGATGCTGAGAAGTTGTTTATCTGTTTTCTCTGTACTTGGTTTAGTACTATTTTTATTAAAGAATTGTGTCATGCTTGGATGCTTTCCTATACATATGGATCATGCATCATTTATATATATGTTCTCCAATTTATTACTTCAAGTCTTTCATTGTTTACCTTTGTATGGACTATTACTGCTTCTGCTATTGCATGTTGTTTACATCAGATGTGTTACTTCTTCCAATGATGGCATAGTTTCCCCACTATCACACCCAAGGCCCTTGCTACTAGTTGGCAGCCACTGGCATATAGGTAAAGGCGCTTGAGGCCATGTGGCCAACCAGTTACAGGGCGTCTATGGGAGGTTCTTGGAAGATGGACGTTACAAAGTGGTATCAGAGGAATTATTTTCTCTTGACATATAGTTTGGAGCCTTTAGTCAGGGATAGGATGGAATAGGTACTTGGTAATAAGTTGTGTCCGGGAGTAGCTGGCCCGTATACAGGGAAAAGCCAATTTACATCATTAATGCAATATTTATGGTTTTGAAAATTTTATGGTTGATTAGATTTTCACCATTGGGAGACTCACATGTATCATTTTGTTATTGTTGATGTTATTGAGGTTCCATTTCTGTCTCAACCCGATGCGATGAGGGTATTCCATCGCATGCATCATATAGGCACTTTCAAAAAATCACATGACATGCATTCTTTCCATGCCATTTAGGGTGAATTAGCAATTTCATGTTATTGTGATATATATTGTGCTAGATATGCATGTTTTTTTGATATTTTCCTTGATAAAATACCTACTTATTGTTAGGGTTTTGTTTGTATAAGGTTTTGTTGAATGGACTCCAAACATTGGTTCTTGAGGTGTTATCGGCCCTAATGGATCAGAAATTGGTGGATAGTTTCATGGTTTACCTTGTTTATAACATGTATAGAAGCCAAGCATTGATTTGTGGGGAGTATGGGCCCCCACAGATCATAATTTGGCACTTCAATGTGTGTTTCAGTGTTTTCTTGGGCTCCGGATTAGTTTTTGAGGCTTACTGTCTGGAAAAACCCAGAATACACGCCATGTAGTTTTGACCACACGCTATGTTTTCTTCTGTTCGGGAAGAAACTATTTTTCTTAAGTACATGTCGTGCACCGTATGTACGCGCCGTGTAGTCTCTATCCGTGTCTTAGGATGTGTGGGTAGGGACACAGGATAGGAAAAACCTGGAGTTAACATGTCGTGTACCGTCCATACAAGTCATGTTGTGTCAATCATGTAACCACTCATATCACTAACAACATAGTTTGGCTGATTCTTATCTAATACATGTTGTGTGTTGTCTAAACACGACGTGTAGTCTATCCTAGGTACCCGGACGTGTCACTAACAACACAGTCCAGGTGAAGCTTGTCTAGTACATGTCGTTTCAATATTGAACACGCCGTGTAATCTTGTATTAAGAGAGCTATGTGGCTTAGACATATAGAAGGACTCGGGTAGGGGAAGAGGATTCAAGTACACACTGTGTGTTAGGGAAACACGTCGTGTGGTTTGGGCGTTACACGACCAGTTTTGGCAGAAGTACACGCCCTTGTGAATGGAATAAGGGAACGCGCCATGTAGAAATTATACACGCTGTGTAGTCATGTTTTGTAAAACTTGAATGATTTATTCCTCCTTTTTCCTTTCTTGCACTTCTAGTTTTCAGGCCTTGATAATCCTAATCTATGTTGTGTACAAGACTTTGTAGATTCGTTCCACCGAGGCATCCACAGGTTGTATTCCAGTTGTCAAGTGGTGATCAGACACTGGATATAGCTGATCAAGGATATCTAGTAGATCCTCCAGTTGTTCTAGTCTCGGCACCAGCCATTATACCAAACACAGGTCCTGATGCACAGTTCATCGAAGGCTTTATGAGGATGATGAAGACCTTTTAGGGAACACCACCTCATGCCCCGTTGATGGATGATTTGACTCGGGTCTTCTAGTAGCAGCATCCTTCGACCTTCTCAGGGGATGGAGTAACCCAGGCTATGGAGTCATGGCTAGAAGCCATGCTTACGATCTTCAAGCATCTGGAGATGCCTCCATAGAGGAGGCTCAAACTCACTACCTATATGATTCGGGATTCCTCCAAGAGGTGGTGGGATGTGATCTCACATGCAGGACACCAGTATATCATGGCTTGGAATGAGTTTTAGCGCATCTTCTTTGACTACTTCTTTCCAGAGACCTTGAGGGCCGATCGAGCCAGAGATTTTATGAGTCTAGAGCAGGGTACTCTTTATGTTATTGAGTATTCCTCTCATTTTACCGAGCTACAGCATTTAATGCCTATTCTAGTGGGTAATCAGTTATTCCTGGAAAGGAAGTTCGAGGATGGTCTGAGGAATGACATCTGATCATTGGTGAACATCTTTTTGTTGACATCTATCACTTCTATAGTCAACCAGGTGCTGATCACAGAGCGCAATCTGAGGGATTCTAGAGTTTTGAACTAGGTCGGCTCGACATATGGGGTTAGTAGTCCTCCTAATGACAGTAGGAAGCGTCACAGGGAGTTTCTCATGGTGAACCGTGGAGTTGAGACACTTATTCTGGTTGCCAGGTGGTGTGATACCAGTGTGGGAAGAGTAGGCATATGAGGCCACATTGCCCGAGAGACCTAGTGGAGTGCTGATCTTGTGGCAAGATGGGTTATCTTCAGCGCTTATATAAGATCTTCTCACCATTATTTGGTGAAAGGGGTCTTTCTATGACTCCACGTTCAGGAGAAGAACCAGCAGTTTCTCACCAGTATGGGAACTAGAGTTATTCCGACCATTTAGGTCGAGGTGGAGGTCATGACCATGGTAGCCAGTCACCCGGTTTCTAGGGACATCAGGGAAGATCATCTCATATTGTTCAGGTAGGGTCCCGGGGCCATGAAGCAGGCCAAACATTTGCAGTGGAGCAGTCCTAGTAGGAGTAGGATCCCCGACCTTCTACAGTTCTAAGTACGATCTTAGTTGCCTCAGTTTTAGCTTCTTCTCTATTTGATAGAGGGGATTCCCATAGATTTATATCTGTTGTGGTTGTGGAGAGCCTTGGGCTATGTATCTCTTCTTCTTCTGATATCTTGACGCTAGACACTCTATTGGGGACTAGAACGGAAAGTGTACATCATTGTATGGAGTTCCCTCTAGATGTTGGTGGGTGTCACTTTTTATGGAACCACTATGTCCTAGAGGTGACAGGCTATTATTCCATTCTTGGAATGGACTGGCTAGTTCCCTTCCAGGTAGTCATCCATTTCTATCACCATAGGGTGAGTTTCACATCACTATAGGGTGGATCCTTTCTTCATAAGGGCGAATGGGATGTATAGGTGAGCAGAGAGGGACCCGAGCATCATGGGTTGGGAGAAGTTAAAGCCCATATTTCTGGTCTATATCTAGATCACCAGGGGGACTTCACTGTTAGACTTTCCTCCAGTGGTGGATCATTTCATGGGCGTCTTTCTAGAAGAATTTTTAGGTTTTCCTTCAGAGTGTGAGGTATACTTTTCTATTGAGCTTGTTCTAGGGGCGGCCTTGGTGTCTATTCCTCTTTATAGGATGGCTACACCATATTTGGATGAGCTCAAGAAACAGTTGGAGGAGTTGTAGGAAAAGGGTTTCATCAGACCATGTACTTCTCCATGGGGTCCGCATGTCATGTTTGTGAAGAAGGTGGTTGGTACCCTTAGGCTTTGTGTGGATTACCAGAAGTTGAACCAGTTGATGGTCAAGAACTGATATCCATTTCCTAGAATTTATGATCTTTTTGAAAAGCTTCGAGGAGACCAGGTGTTCTCAAATATTGAATTGAGGTCTGGTTATCATCTGTTGCGCATTAAACAATTTGATATACCTCTCACAGCCTTTCGGAGCAGGTATGGTCTATACGAGTCTGTGGTTATATAGTTCGGTCTCACGAACTTTCCTGGAGTTTTCATGGCACTAATGAACTGAGTGTTCCATCCATACTTGGAATCCTTCTTGGTGGTCTTCATGGATGATATCTTGGTGTACTCTCACACTCAACACGACCATGCTACCCATGTTGAGATAGTTTTGAGTACACTGAGAGAGAATCACTTATATGCTAAGATCTAAAAATTTAACTTTTGGATGGATTAGATTCACTTCTTGGGTCTTGTTATCTCAGAGACATGAGTACCAATAGACTAAGAGAAAGTGAGAGAAGTAGATTCCTAGGTGCAGTTGAAGAACATCTTTGAGGTGCAGATTTTTCTAGGGCTGGTTGGATATTAAATACATTTCATACAGTACTTTTCACACTTAGCAGCACCACTGATGAGTCTGAATAAGAAGGGGGAAATGTTCTTGTGGTCAGATTCTTGTGAGTCAGCCTTTCCGAAGCTGAAGGGGAAGTTTACTTCAACACCGATACTAGTCTTTCCAGAGACGGGAAAGAGAAATTCCGTGTATTCTGATTCTTTAGGTATCAGGTAAGGATTTGTTCTTATGCAGGGGTAAGGAGTCATTATATACGGGTCCCGGTAGTTTCCACCACATGAGAGAAATTACCCAATGCACAATCTCAAGTTGGCTATTGTTGTTCATGCCTTACGTTGTTGGAGACATTATCTACTAGGAGAGGATTTTGTGGTTTTTATCGACCACAAAAGTTTCAAGTATATCATCACTCAGTGTGATCTGAATTTGAGACATCGAAGGTGGGTCGAGTACCTTTAGTCTTTTGACTTCGATCATGCCTATACACCTGGGAAAGGACACACATTGGCTGATGCACTAAGTAGAAGGACTCATATACAGGTAGTTCAGGAGTTCAGAAGAGAGTGGAAGCTTATGGATCTATTTTCTGAGATGCATTTGGTTGTGCATGATAGATAGGTCTAGACATTTCTATCCTCTATAGCTGTTACCTCTACTCTTCTTGATCGAGTGCTAATGAGGCGGCTATTAGATTCAGAAGGTCTAGTCCTACGGGAGAACATGTCAGGAGAGGACCATATTCCTAGATGGACCATAGGAGGGGATGAGATCTTGTATATCCAAGGTCATGTATGGGTGCCCGCAGACATACGTGAGGAGCTAATGTGGGACTTTCATTCCTTAGTTTGGGCAGTTCATCCTGGCATCACCAAGATGTATCGTGATCTACATCGTCAGTATTTATGGCCAGGTATGAAGAGAGATGTTTCTGGTTTTTTCATGAGTATTTCCACTTCTCAGTAGGTGAAGGTAGAGCATCAGCAACCTACATGGCTTTTGCAGCAGTTACCCATTCTCGAGTGAAAGTGGAATGATGATGTGAAGGATTTCGTGAAAGGTTTACCGAGGTCACCTCGAGGGAATGATGTATTTTGGGTTGTCATTGATATACTCACGAAGGTTGATCATTTTTTACCGATCAAGGAGACCTTCAGTGTTGATGATCTGGGATGGTTGTACATCCATGAGATTATATGTCTACATTATAGCATCCCGCCTTTTTATAACATAAACTTTCATTACATTACACAAAACTGAGGATCTTTAAGGTCTAGTGTCTTGGAAACCATGAACATAATACATGAAAACGACATAAAGCATTCTTCTTAAACACTTGGAAGTATTATCCTTAAGTTCATCCTAGGTTCATTATTGCATCTCATAACCTGGTTACATACATCAAAAGAAAGGGTGAGCAGAAGGCCCAGTAAGGGAACAAGAGGAACATTTTACATGTGAACTTGAGATACTTCAATAAGGACATGGAAAGAACTTTAAGGCATGAGAAAGAAATCATGAGGAATTTCAATATAAAAATAAAATTTTTCATAACTTGAAGATGTGGATACATCATTTAACATAGACAATCATGAACATATCACCAAGGTCCATCCCCAAGGTGTCATTTGAAAATCACCAAGGTTATTCACCAAGGTATCGTGAAAATTGTAATCTCTAGTGGTTACATCATTACCCAATGCATTGGAGCACTATTAGGGCGAACCCTTAAATTTTAATTTATTATCATGTGATCCACATATATCATCATCAAACATTTCATAAATAACCCATATAGCATAAAATAAATGGGTTTCATTTCATAATCATAACGTTTTAAAAACTGCTTTAAAGACATGATCTTTACGTCACTTTAAACCCACGGAAAGGGAAAGCGGGTCTCATGTATGTAAATACCAGAATTTAAAATAGAAAATTTTGATATATATGTGAATAACCTTGTAGAAATAAGAGCTTTGAGTATTCACTTTATTACATAAAATAATTTCGTGAAAAGAGAGAGAGGCATTTTGAGTGGAAAATTCTGCAGCATAACGGCTATGTTACATGGTTTTAGAAAACATTGAAAAGAGAGGGGACATGGGTCACCCACTCATAAATGATCCATAAAACAGTAGGGGGACAGAATATAAGGGATTTAAGAACATGGTAACGAAATTTGAAAGATGTACCATATGAAATGAAAAACATGGAAGTGAGACAAAAATAAGATTTCTCTTATGAAAATTCGGCAGCCTAACGGCGTCACTTAACTTCAATAAAAAAAATGATTTGACAAGATCAAATAGGGTCCCTCATCATATGATAATAAGATATCAGTATGATAGATATAGAGATCATACCCCAACATAATAAAAAGGAACTTGAAAGACTTGACATGAAAATCGAACTTGAAAAATGAGAAGGGCGAAAAAATCCCTTAAAAATTCGGCAGCCTAACGGTGTCACTTAAACATTCATAAAACGAAATGATGAGAGTAAGAGGGGATCTCTCATAATATAAACATGAAAAGTTCCGTAAGAGGAATATAAAAGAACATCCTCTCACATAAGAACATGGAGCATAAAAGGAATGACATAAAAGGGATTACATGAAAAGAAAGAGAGAGGTCGGATCCCTTACCTTAAAACGTAACTCTTAAAACTCAAAGGTTTGGACCTTGAGGGCTTGGGGGCACCTTGGGAGGACTCCTTGAGAGGTAAGAAGACCATAACTTCGTTGGGAGAGAGTTGGGAGTGAAAACTAAAGGAGGAAAGGGTGGGTATTTATAGGGAAAGTGAGAGGACAAGGCATTAATGGCCAAGGGACACCTCACAAGTGCTTTTCTCAAAACCAAGTGCTCTCCTTTGGAATTTACCATGGAGTTAGTCCACATGGGGCCCAAAAAACAATAATTCATCACCCTTGGCCGTCCAACCCTTAAAATATCTCATGACATCATCATGACACAGTTATGATGTCATTAAACATACCGAAACCCTAAAACTGCATTTTTACTATTCACTGAAAAATTCATCTTTCTCAGAAAAATCCCAAAATTTCACCTTAACCAAATATAGATGTTCTAATTACATTTATGAACTCCATTTTATAAAAATAATTTTCTAAATAATTTTAATTTAATTTTTAAATAAAAACACTATTCATCAAGAATCCGTTTTTTTCAGAAAAATCCCCAAAAATTACCATAACATAATATCGATGCTCTGAGTTCAAAAATAAAGTCATTTTTATAATAATAATTTTCTAATTATTTTTAATTAAATTTTTTAATTAAAAAACACTATTCATCTGCAAAAAACTAATACTTGGCTAATAATTTATGAAACCGTTATTTACCCATTTTATTGAATCACATTACTTAATCTAGGTGTCTAAATTATATTAAAACTTTCTTTGAGTGAAATTACTAATCCATTTGGTCACATTACTAATCCTAAGTGTAAAATCACTATTCATAATTTACTATTCATCAAAAATTAAGTTGATCTTATTAGACTCTAAATTCCTTACTGAACACTTTTTTAGAAGACCATTTTTTGAAAATCATTACACATCATTAATTATTTAGGGTTTACATAATTATTTTAAAATATCATTTTTTTCAAAATTCATCAATAAAATACATCCTAAAATTATCCGGACATTTGAAATTTCACAAACATCACTAAGGGAAGAAATCTAAATTCATTCATCCAAAAGGATTACACAAAGAAGCTAGGGTCTCATCACATAACCCCTTATAACACCGGCATATGACCTAAGTGTAAGGTGTGCTATGGTGAGAGAATCTGAGGGAGGCTCAGATAACATTTCCCTAGTAGCAATCTCTACTAACTTGAACTTCTCCCGTAGGCGTTTCCATTCAAGCTTGACACGTTGGAGTTCAGTTTGGGCTTGGTCCAAAGAGAAGCCCACAGATTCTACCTCCTTCCCAAGCTCTGATAAGTGGGCTTCATAAGGTTGGAGCCTACTGGATGAAGCCATCGACTCCTCTTTCTGCATTAACCATTAACATCTCTATTAAATCGTTAAGAGTAAGTTAATATACTATTTAAAAAGTTTGGGTCATTACATTCTTCCCCCCTTAAGAAATTTCGTCCCCGAAATTTTATACTTGGGGCCTAGTTGAAAAGGTGAGGGTACTTTTGCTTCATTGTTTCCTCAGGCTCCCAAGTCGCTTCTTCATATTTATGATTCCTCCACAACACTTTCACAAGGTGGGTAGTCTTGTTTCGTAGAACCTTGTCTCTACGGTCCAAGATCTCCACTGGCTGCTCCTCATAAGAGAGGTCATGTTCCAGTTGTACCACCTCTGGGTTCAGTACATATGAAGGGTCGGGTATGTACTTCTTCAAGAGAGATACATGGAAGACATCATGAACTTGAGGTAGGTTCGGTGGAAGTGCTAGATGATAGGACACTGCTCCTATGCGATCAAGGATTTCATAGGGGCCAATGTACCTAGGGTTGAGCTTCCCTTTCTTCCCAAACCGCATGACTCTCTTCCAGGGAGAAATTCGAAGGAAGACTTTGTCACCAACACCAAACTCCAAGTCCCTTCGACGATTGTCAGCATAGCTCTTCTGTCGACTCTGAGCAGCCTTTATGTGTTGTTGGATGGCATAAACCTGTTCTGTCATCTCTTGCACAAGATCAGGCCCAAGAAGCTTTCTCTCACCAGTTTCATCCCAACAAGTAGGAGTTCTACATAACTTTCCATACAGAGCTTCATATGGTGCCATCTGAATACTCGAATGGAAGCTGTTGTTATAGGAGAACTCAACTAATGGGAGGTGTTGATCCCATCCACCTTTAAATTCTATTGAGCATAATCTCAGCATGTCTTCGAGTGTCTGAATAGTCCTTTCAGACTGGCCATCAGTTTGAGGATGATAGGCCGTACTAAAATTCAATTCAGTATTTAGAGCATGTTGAATACTTCTCCAGAATTTTGATGTGAATCTTGGGTCACAACCAGACACAATGGATAGTGGTACCCCATGCAGCCTTACCACTTCCTTCACGTATATCTTGGCAAGCTGATCCAGAGAGAAATCTTCCCGAATAGAGATAAAATGGGCTATCTTGGTGAGACGGTCCACAATAACCCATATCACATTGTTTCCTTTGGATGTTTTCGGGAGACCAGTTACAAAGTCCATGGTGATATTATCCCACTTCCATACTGGTATGGGTAGCGGTTGTAATACCCCCTTGGGAAGTTGTCGTTCTGCCTTTACTTGCTGACACACCAGGCGGCTTGTAGTGAAATCAGCAATCTCCCTCTTCATATTATCCCGCCAATAATGATCACGAAGGTCTCTATACATCTTAGTGCTTCCCGGATGTATATAAAAAGTAGAGCTATGAGCTTCATCCATCATTTCTTTCTTTATCTCCGGAATAGATGGAACACATAGTCTTGTACGAAATTTCAATACACCTTCTTGATCAATATTGAAATCAGGGAACTTCCCATCCTTTACAGCCTCAAACTTCTCCTACAGCAAAGGATCTTCTTTTTGAGCCTTCTTGATCTTCTCTAGTAATAAAGGTTGAGAAATCATTTGGGATAGGGTTGATGATCTCCCTTTCTTTATAATTACCATGTCCAGTTTTACTAGATCTTTAATCAAGGGATCTCATAGGATCCTCATTGTTGCCATAACAACAGGATCTTTCCTGCTTAACGCATCCGCGACTTTGTTTGCTCTTCTAGGGTGATAATGAATTGAACAATCATAGTCTTTAATAATCTCCAACCATCTCCTTTGTCTCATGTTCAATTATTTCTGTGTGAAAATATACTTTAGACTTTGGTGGTCAGTGTATATATCACATTTCTCCCCATAAAGATAGTGCCTCCATATCTTTAGAGAAAAAACAACTGCCACAATCTCTAGATCATGCGTAGGATAATTCTGCTCATGAATCTTCAACTGTTGAGATGCATAAGCAATTACCTTGTCATTTTTCATGAGGACGCACCCAAGCCCTTTCAGAGATGCATCGCTAAAAATAATGAATCCTTCTCCAATAGAGGGTAGTGTTAAAACAGGTGCAATAACCAACCTCTTCTTCAGCTCTTGGAAACTTTCCTCGCATTCCTTTGTCCAGATGAACTTAACCCCTTTTTGAGTCAACTTGGTTAGTGGATTAGAAAGTCATGAAAAGTTTTTCACAAACCTCCTATAATATCCCGCTAAACCAACGAAACTACGAATCTCAGTTACTGTTGTGGGTTGAGGACACTCCTCCACAACCATTTTCTTTGCAGGGTCAACCGAGATTCCTTCATTGGTTACGGTGTGCCCCAAGAAATCCACTTCTTGTAACCAAAACTCACACTTTCTGAACTTTCCAAAGAGCCTCTCCTTCCGTAGAGTTTTCAAAATAACCTTCAGATGATCTTCATGCTCCTCACAAATTTTTGAATATATCAAAATATCATCAATAAAAACTACCACAAAGTTATCAAGGTAGTCCTTAAAGACTCTATTCATCAAATCCATGAAAATAGTCGGAGCATTAGTCAAGCCGAAGGGCATAACAGTAAACTCATAATGCCCATATCTTGATCGGAAGACAGTCTTTGGAATATCTTCCTTCTTCACCCTCAGTTTATGATAATTAGATCGAAGGTCAGTCTTGGAGAAGAATTGAGCCCCACGAAGTTGGTCAAATAAATCATCAATTCTTGGAAGAGGGTATTTGTTCTTCACTGTGATCCCATTCAGTTCTCCATAGCCGCATTGATCCATCCTTCTTCTTCACAAAGAGAACTGGTGCTCCCCAAGGAGACACACTCGGACGGATAAACCCCTTCTCCAACAAGTCTTGGAGTTGTTTATTTAACTCTTCTAGCTCCACATTTTCCATTCTATACGGAGTCTTTGATATCGGTTGAGACCCAGGTACGAGTTCAATGGAGAACTCTACCTCTCTTTCGGGGGGAGGTCCAGGTAACTCCTTAGGAAATACATCCATGTATTCTTGAAAAATTGGAACATCTTCTATTGGTATTCCCCATTTTCCTTCTTCATCATCACCAATTAACTCCATAAAGAAAGATATAGGAGGTTCTTCTTGATAGGGATCAGTTTGGGATATCTCTCCTTGGAAGATAACTGTAGGTTGTTTATTCAAGACTACTGAGATTTCCTTACTTCTGCATTTGATCTTAGCATTATACTTTGAGAGCCAGTCCATCCCTAGTATAACGTCTAATTCCAACATGGGAATGACTACTAGATTTTCGATAAGATTGTGCTCACCAAAGTAAACACTAGAGTCTCTAAATACTGTTGATTCAAGGATAATCCCACTTGGAGTATTGACTGACAACTCTACCTCTAGCAGTTTGGGGATTGATTCTATATTCCTTGCAAACTTGGAGGAAATAAAGGAATACGTAGAAGCAGAATCAAATAAAGTACTTTCTATTTTTGAGAGGATGATGAGAGTACCTGCTACCACATCGTTCGGAACTTCAACTTCAGTTGTTGTGATAGCGAAAGCACGACCTTGCTCCCTTGGCCTCTGCTGAGGATGATGGTGATTCCCCTCCACCACCCTCGGATTTGGACATTGATTAGCAAAGTGCCCAAGCTGTCCACACTTGAAGCATGTGACTTCGGGTAGGGCCAGAACCATCTTTCCTTTGTCGTTAGTGTTGGGAAGTTGAAGCTTCACATCACTACGAAAATTCCGAGAAATATGGCCTTCTATTCCACACCTGTAGCACTTACCACTTCCGATAAAGCAGTTCCCTGAATGCTTCTTCCCACATTTATTGCATGTGGCATGTTGCATAAGCTTTCCAACTCTTTCCTGATCAAAACTTCTTCCCAGGATTGGTTCTAGAGTTCTCTTCTTCTCATTAGATTTGTGAGACCATTGTGTCTCCCCAAACTCTAGTTCAACTTTCATAGAACTTCGAACTATTTCTTCATAGCTATCATAGTCCTTGTTGGCTAGATTCTTCCGCAGATGAGGTCGTAGTCCACCAAAGAATCTATCAACCTTCCCATTAGGGTCCATGACGAAGCTTGATGTATAACGGGAAAGCCTTGTGAAGTTCATCTCATAGGTTCCAACTGATTCATTCTCCTTTTGCTTCAGGTCGAGAAATTATTTCTCCATTCTCATTCTCATCTAACGAGGGAAATACTTATTAAAGAATATTCCCCAGAACTCTTCCCACTCCATAGCTTCCATCTCTCCTCATGGATTCATGTTTTTGATCAGTGACCACCACTGATCAGCTTCTCCCTCTAGGCGGTAAACAGCAAGGGTGACTTTTTCTTGTTCCGAACAATGATGTACAGAAAAGATCTTTTCAATGGAGCTTATCCATTGTTCCGCAACCAATGGGTCAGTAGATCCACTGAATGTTGGTTGTTGTTGACGCATGAAGGACTCAACAGAATGTTGTTCCCTTTGTGGTGATATCGGCCTCTCAGCTTGATTCAAGTTATTACTCATAACTTGAGTCAGTTGGTTCATCATTCGCATGAATGTTTCCATTCCGGCTTCCATCGGAGGTCCGTCAGCACATGGTGCATTACGGTCACCATCGACACGGTTCCTCCTATTTCCCGCCATTTTCTAAAAGAATAAAACCTTAGTGAGAAACTTATTTCATTTATGAATCTTTTAACTATGACTTCATGCTTAGACAATTACACTTCTCTATAATTCCTTCATAATGATTCATAAAAAGCTTGTGATTAACCAAATGTATCCCCCGGGAGTGTCGTAACCAAGAGTGCAGCAAGGCCCGTTATCGTGCACCAGTTCCCGTTTGAGTCTAGCTCAAAGCGGTGTTTTCAGGTTTTACCCCTATGTACATCTGTGCCAGAGCCGCCTCTACCTGCTCGTATCCAGACAGGGATGTATTTGTTTGATAAACCACTTACTCAATACTTACCAAAATACAATGAAGTTTTCCTATATTTAAACTTTTCTATAGGGTTATTCCTAAAGTTTTTATATCCTAATTTCCACAAATAACTAAACCATCCTTTGATACCAACTATAGCATCCTTACTTTTTATAACATAAACTTTCATTACATTACACAAAACTGAGGATCTTTAAGGTCTAGTGTCTTGGAAACCAGGAACATAATACATGAAAACGACATAAAGCATTCTTATTAAACACTTGAAAGGCTTCTTCTTAAGTTCATCCTAGGTTCATTACTGCATCTCATAACATGGGGACATACATCAAAAGAAAGGGTGAGTAGAAGGCCCAGTAAGGGAAACAAGACGAACATTTTACATGTGAACTTGAGATACTTCAATAAGGACATGGAAAGAACTTTAAGGCATGAGAAAGAAATCATGAGGCATTTCACAATAAAAATAACATTTTTCATAACTTGAATATGTGGCTACATAATTTAACATAGACAATCATGAACATATCACCAAGGTCCATCCCCAAGGTGTCATTTGAAAATTACCAAGGTTATTCACCAAGGTATCGTGAAAATTGTAATATCTAGTGGTTACATCATTACCCAATGCGTTGGAGAGATATCAGGGCGCACCCTTAAATTTGACTTTATTATCATGTGAGCCACATATATCATCATCAAAAATTTCATAAATAACCCATATAGCATAAAATAAATGGTTTTCATTTCATAATCATAACGTTTTAAAAACTGCTTTAAAGACATGATCTTTACGTCCCTTTAAACCCACAGAAAGGGAAAGTGGGTCTCATGTATGTAAATACCAGAATTTAAAATAGAACATTTTGATATATATGTGAATACCCTTGTATAAATAAGAGCTTTGAGTATTCACTTTATAACATAAAATAATTTTGAGAAAATAGAGAGAGGCATTTTGAGTCGAAAATTCTACAGCATAACGGCTATGTTACAAGGTTTTAGAAAACATTTAAAAGAGAGGGGACATGGGTCACACACTCATAAATGATCCATAAAACAGTAGGGGGACAGAATATAAGGGATTTAAGAACATGGTAATGAAATTTTAAAGATATACCATATGAAATGAAAAACATGGAAGTGAGACAAAAATAAGATTTCTCTTATGAAAATTCGGCAGCCTAACGGTGTCACTCAACTTCAATAAAAAAAATGATTTGACAAGATCAAATAGGGTCCCTCATCATATGATCATAAGAGATAATTATTATAGATATAGATATCATAACCCAACATAATAAAAAGGAACTGGAAATACTTGACATGAAAATCGAACTTGAAAAATGAGAAGGGTGAAAGAATCCCTTAAAAATTCGGCAGCCTAACAGCGTCACTTAAACATTCATAAAACGAAATGATGAGAGTAAGAGGGGATATCTCATAATATAAACATGAAAAGGGCAGTAAAAGGAATATAAAAGAACATCCTCTCACATAAGAACATGGAGCATAAAAGGAATGACATAAAAGGGATTACATGAAAAGAAAGAGAGAGGTCGGATCCCTTACCTTAAAACGTAACTCTTAAAACTCAAAGGTTTGGACCTTGAGGGCTTGGGGGAACCTTGGGAGGACTCCTTAGGAGGTAAGGAGACCAGAAAATCATTGGGGGAGAGTTGGGAGTGAAAACTAAAGGAGGAAAGGGTGGGTATTTATACGGAAAGTGAGGGGACAAGGCATTAATGGCCAAGGGACACCTCACAAGTGCTTTTCTCAAAACCAAGTGCTCTCCTTTGGAATTTACCATGGAGTTAGGCCACATGGGGCCCCCAAAACAATAATTCATCACCCTTGGCCGGCCAACCCTTAAAATATCTCATGACATCATCATGACACAGTTATGATGTCATTAAACATACCGAAACCTTAAAACTGCATTTTTACTATTCACTGAAAAATTCATCTTTCTAAGAAAAATCCCAAAATTTCACCTTAACCAAATATAGATGTTCTAATTACATTTATGAACTCCATTTTATAAAAATAATTTTCTAAATAATTTTAATTTAATTTTTAAATAAAAACACTATTCCTCGAGAATTCGTTTTTTTCAGAAAAATCCCCAAAAATTACTATAACATAATATCGATGCTCTGAGTTCAAAAATAAAGTCATTTTTATAAAAATAATTTTCTAATTATTTTTAATTAAATTCTTTTATTAAAAAACACTATTCATCCGCAAAAAACTAATACTTGGCTAATAATTTATGAAACTGTTATTTACCCATTTTATTGAATCACATTACTTAATCTAGGTGTCCAAATTATATTAAAACTTTCTTTAAGTGAAATTACTAATCCATTTGGTCACATTACTAATCCTAAGAGTAAAATCACTATTCATAATTTACTATTCATCAAAAATTAAGTTGATCTTATTAGACTCCAAATTCCTTACTGAACACTTTTGTAGAAGGCCATTTTTTGAAAATCATTACACATCATTAATTATTTAGGGTTTACATAAATATTTTAAAATATCATTTTTTTCAAAATTCATCAATAAAATACAACCTAAAATTATCCAGAAATTTGAAATTTCACAAACATCACTAAAGGAAGAAATCTCAATTCATTCTTCCTAAAGGATTACACAAAGAAGCTAGGGTCTCATCACATAACCCCTTATAACAACTGTATATGACCTAAGTGTAAGGTGTGCTATGGTGAGAGAATCTGAGGGAGGCTCAAATAACATTGCCCTAGTAGTAATCTCTACTAACTTGAACATCTCCCGTAGGCGTTTCCGTTCAAGCTTGACACGCTGGAGTTCAGCTTGGGCTTGGTCCAAAGCGAAGCCCACAGATGCTACCTTCTTCCCAATCTCTGATAAGTGGGCTTCATAAGGTTCGAGCCTACTGGATGAAGCCATCGGCTCCTCTTTCTGTATTAACCATTAACATATCTATTAAATCATTAAGAGTAAGTTAATATACTATTTAAAAACTTTGGGTCGTTGCGTGCATGGAGTTCCACACTTCATTATTTCAGACAGAGATGCAAGTTTTACATCTTGGGTTTGGCAGGGGCTTCAGAAGGCTTTGGGTATACTGGTACTTTTGAGTATAGCTTACCATCCTCAGACAGATGGCCAGTCTGATCATACAATTTATGTGCTTGAGGACATGCTCCAAGCATGAATTATGGATTTTGGAGGTTCTTGGGAGAAACATATAGCTCTTGTGGATTTTGTTTACAACAATAGTTTTCAAGAACCATTCAGATGGCACCTTATGAGGCTTTGTACAGTAGGTCATTCCGATCACCCTTATGTTGGCTGGAGGCTAGAGAGGCAGCTATGCTGGGACCTCATCTTGTCCAAGAGACCACAGAGCTGATATAGTAGATTCAGAAGAGGATGACTATAGCATAGTCTCGACAGAAGTCTTATGTTGATCAGCGGAGACGACCTCTGGAGATCGAGGTCGGGGATAAGGTTTTTCTGCAAGTCACACCGAGGTTAGGACACAATAGGATTAGGAGATAGGGTAATCTTTCACAGAGGTACATCGAGTCGTTTGAGGTGTTGGAGATAGTTAGGCTGGTTGCCTATCGGTTGCAGTTACCTCAGAGGTACCGGGATATGCACGATATCTTCCACATTTCTCAACTTCGACGTTACTTCTCAGACATGTCTCACATCTTCCAACCCGAGGAGGTTGAGTTGGAAGTGGATGCATCCTTTGAGGATCATCCTATCCGAATTGTGGATCTAAGTATAAAGGTTCTCCATGGGTAGTCTGTTCCTCGGTTTTGGGTACTTTGGCATCATGGACGAGTACAGGACGAGACCTGGGAGAGGGAGGCAAACGTACGATCACAATGGCCAGAGTTGTTCAGGGTTTCTTTTTCAATGTCGCCTTGCTAGGTAAATTAGAGGATTAATTTATTTAAGGGGGAAGTTTGTAAGAACCTAAACCTTCTTTTCAGGTTTGTTTCCTTCTTCTGGTCATTTTTGAGAGAAATGGGGATTTCTGTAAATTTTAAAAGTACACGCCTTGTACTTTCTGAGTACACGTCAAGTACTAGGTTACCGTGGGTAGTTGTGTGATGGTCGTGTAACGGCCATGCACATGGCCATGTGGGGATGACCTAGAGGCTGCCTAATGCGGGGTAGGAAATAGCAAGTTCACACTGTGTACTTAAAAATTATATGTCGTATACATTGTTTTTTTCATTAAGTGCACTGGAGTCGCGTCTGACGAACAGAAAACCCTTCTTCTATGTCTCGTTCTTCCGAGAGAACGCGTACGGCCGTGATCCTTCCCCGATCCCCTGAGCATATGTTCGATCTATGATTCGACCACAGTCGGTTGCATTGGTATTGCCTTGGTAAGCTCTCTATTCTTCTTAAGCCTCATTTCATGATTCCTCTTATTTCTCAAGTTATCCTCTATTGAATTTTTTAGACTTTTTGTATATATTCAGTGTTTTAAGGAGATTCAAGCCTTGAGGTTCACATATAGCGATCTCCTAACATAGAGGTTGGTGGTTTGTGCCTTTCTGCAGGAATTATTTAAGTTATATGTGCAATTTTTCCCAATACCCATTAATGGGGTATTGTACGTTTACCATTTTAGCCCTATTGTTTGCCTGCTATGATTGTATGATTGAGTAGATGATAATTGATTGTGAATATGGAAAATTGATGTGCTTTGGATGTGTTTCCCATGTGTGTTTTTCCTGTTTTGACCTTTGGGTCTAGTTTTCATGTTAGGATGTTGTTTACTTTCCCATGCCTAGTATTGTAGGATGGTGTAACTGTTGTTCTGTTAGGATATTATGCTATAGAATGCGAGCCAAGTAGTTCTTGAGGTTTACATTGGCCGTTATGCGCTTCTACACTTTCTTGACTTACGCAGGGCTGTGAAAACCTAGTGTATAGACCATAAGGAGAATGGAAATTGAGGGCTTCTCTATAGTGTTTGTTTTACTTTCGATGCGAGACCATAGGGGGAATTGACGTCGAGAGATTCCTCAGAGTATCTGTAGTTCCTCGACATGGGCCACAGAGGTAATGTGATGTATGTTCTTCCCTAGAGTGCCTTTAGATACCGATATGAGACTATAGGAGGAATTGGCAGTGAGTGATTCCTCGGAGAGTCTATGCTTAAGCTTAGTGTACTACCCAGAGGGTTGGTTGTACTTTTTGGGTAGGACCTGAGGGGATAGGATGTGAGTACATCCCAGAGGGTTACCTTGTATTTAGCTACTTTCTCGTGTTGCTTGGTAGGACCATAAGGGATAGGCTGTGGGCACTTCTTAGAGGGTTACCTGTTGTTTTTATCTGTTTTGATTAGCTGTTGCATGTTATGTGGTGATTTGAATGCTCTGAAATTGTGGTTATTTTACTATTGAGTAATTCCATGTTTACTGCCTTCCGTACTTTACCTGCCATATATTCACTGACTGTTAGGCACATATCTCGTGGTGGTTTCCTACTGTGATTTAGTATCACCCCCTATTTGGGCCATGATTTTGGCCCAGACATATTATATAGTTGTAGTTATAGATAAGTTCAAGCGCCTTTCTACTTTAGGTACTTGATATTCAATGGAGCTGGAGAGAATGGGACCAATCTTTGGCTTGCGATGCTGAGGAGATGTTTATCTGTTTTCTTTGTACGTGGTTTAGTATTGTTTGTATTCTAGCATTGTGACATGCTTGGCTGCTTTCCTAGAAATATCAACCATGTATCATTTATATATATGTTATTTAGTTTATTATTTCTAGTCTTCTGTTTTTACCTTTGTATGGACTATTACTGCTTCCGCTCTTTCATTTTGTTTACTTCCTCAATGTTACTTCTTCCAATGAGGGCATAGTTTCCCCACTATCACACTCAAGGCCCTCACTGCTAGTCGGCAACCTCTGGTGTTTGGGGAAATGTGATTGATGCCATGTGACCAATCAGGTATGGGGCATCTCTGGGCGGCTTCTAGAACTGGTACGTTACATAAACAATTGATGGGTGGATCATCATGTTGATATCTGGGTAACTCTCTGATCCTTTGTGTGGTTGGGATTTTTTGGTATTGTCGGTCTTGTATTCATCTATGAATGATGATATTTGATTTATACTTTTCTCTCATAAGATATAGTTTTCATGGGATTATGTCATAATTGGATTTGTTATTATAGAATCCTTGATTTCATCATTAAGGTGTAGATAATGATTCTCTTCCCATATATAGACTATTTATTTTAGAGATATTTGATTGAATATGTTGGGATAACCTCACACATTCATATTTTGATTTCCTAAAAATTGTAAATTATGAAGTTTTAGTTATTGTATAATGTCCAAATTTATTCAATCTATTGGCGATGCGGTCATGGTTGGTCATTGTTATTCATATTCCCTCTTGAATGTGTGGTTTCTAAAAATGTGATAATAAAATCACGTTTAGTTGTAAAATGGGACTTTTTTAGAATGTCAGCAATGAGATAGTTAGTTAAGTGAAATTATTGGAATTTTGTATATGATCTTTTAAAATTAGGGAATTTTTTTTCATAGTTCTTGTAACATACCTTACTTTGAATGTTTTTTTATATTGGTTATAAATAATTGGTTAGTTATATGATCTGAAATGGATATTTTATGAGTGTGATGATCAAGCTTCATGCATTTTTTTCATTATGGGCTTAAAATATTTTAAGGTATGGCGGATGTAAAATCACTTTTTTCTTGTCAGGGAATTCTATTTCATATGATTGGAATATAGTACCTAACTTTGTGCTTATAAATTTACTGACACCAATTTAAATTTAATAAAGTTCTTCAGTGTCTTTATTAATCACCACAGGTGATTTTTTAGTGAAAATATTAATTTTTGAATAAAAATAAAAAATTGAAAACTCCCCTTAATCAGAATTTCAATTTGGGAAATAGGTTGAACCATTAATTTTTGAATGTGGTTTTTAACCAAGGATATTTATTATATAATTTTTGGATGACATTAAATTGGTTCATAGTTTTGGAATGATGTTACCAATGAAATAATTAAAATATATATTCATTCATTTATTATACTTCTTAACCAAGATACCTCTCTTTATATTCATCGTTTAAAGGAGAACTAGGTTTGATAGGAAGACCCCCAATGAAGTAAGAAACCTCTCTAGATGAATTCTACTAGAGATTAAAGTATCATCACTAGAGAAAATAGATCAAGAAGAAAGCAATAAATTTATTTTATTAGATATGATTATTTAAGGAGAAAATTTCTATCATCACATTCTATATCTAAATATTCTAATAATACTTCCAAATATAAGTATGTTTTTCTCATTTTCATATCGTTTCTAATGGAATAAGAGTCATAAAATTTTAAATCATGCATTTTAAGAAGTTTTAGAAGAAATATTTAGTGAGGAAATATTATCTCTTCAATTCAAATAATATTTTGTTATAATTTTTTTTGTAAATTTTTATATCCTTCTCCTATGAGATGAAATTAATCCAATGCATTTGGTTTTATTTAAGTTATATGTATGGATTTCATGGTATTATAGAGAAACTTTTCATCTTTTTTGGGGATATATTAATAAAATCCTCATCCAGTTGAGTTATGATGGTAACCACATATCCGTAGAATGAACATAAAGAAACACATCCAAATGAATTGGAATCATTTTTATCAATCTTAAAATTTAAGAGAGATATTATAAAGAAATATTATATTCATTTTTAAGATATTTTACTAAGCTCTTCATTTTATTAAATCATAATGGGAACCTTATAGACTATGAAATATTTTAAAAAGATGCATTTAATGGCCATATATTTGAATTGTGAATGATAAAATTGTTATATATAATTTTTAGTACTATTATTAGCAACATGATGATTAATTATTTACTTTTTTTAATTAATATGGGAACATGTTATCCCATACAATCCTTTAAAATGGTATATACAAACTCTTTGGAATAATTAACATTTATTTTTATTGATAACCTGTTATAGATAATTTCATACCAATTACACATTATCTCCATAATTCGGCATAAATTGGGTTTTCATTTTGAGAATACATGGATGGATATGGAATAAAAGGGTTAATAAATACTAGTGTATGAATTTTTTTGATTACCCGTGAAGGAAATCCTTGATCAATCCACTATTGAAACAAATGTTGAAATAGAAACACTTAAGGCCCGACATGGGGCACAAAGTGGTTTGGTCCATTCGATAAAATGATCATATTTACAAGAATAAACAATGGGTTTAATAGTTGGAGAACATGTCCTAGTGCATGGGGATGCCTTATCACAGTCCCAATTAGAAATATATTCTTACAATCTATGGTTTGTGTATCAAAAATTTATTAGGGATAATAAAACAAATTTAACACATATCAACATCTCAGACCTAATAATAATAATTTTAGATAAATTTTGTATATTTTGATAGATAAGTTAATTTCAAAGTGATTAATTTCATTTGAAAATTTATTTTTTATAAATTACAATAATTTGATATGGATTTAAACACTTGGATAAGTGTATTATCATTTCTATCTGATCATAATTATTTAAAAATTTAAAAGACTCAGTTTTTGGTGATTTGCAAGGACAGTTTATCAATGTAATAATAATTTGGGATATTTTATTAAACATTAAGGATTAATATTATATTATATTTATGGTAAATATTTAGAAACCTTATGGGAATTCATATAGAATTTAGTGTTATTTCACTAGTTTCCTGAGATGGCATGTATGATGTTATAAGAGAAAAATATGGTATCATCCCACTTTAGGTGTGACCAGCTGAATAATTCACTAAAATTATTATTTTTTAAATATTATTCTCATCATATGTTGAGCTATGAATAGGGAAACCCATTGTTGATTTTTTAGAATATAATGTTGATAAAGTGGGAAGTAATGTTAATTTTTATTATGATGTGATTACATGAATAATAAAATAAATAATATTATTCTCTTGTTGATTTATTAGTGGTTTTATGAACTTAATTGATGGTATTATAATGAGAAATATATAGTAGAAATACTTTTTTATAAGAACATTTTATGATAATGATAGGGGAATCTTAATGTTTAGGTTATTTCTTAAGTTAAATCATCTACTCTGATTTATGATAAAACATAATTATATAGATATTAATTATAGTGATACATGGTGGTGGATCACCTTTATCATTACTGTACATTTGGAATTTTGAGTGGGATGACAATGAATATACACCTTACCCACTGATCTGGGTTGAGACTAAAAATGTAGAATATATGTATCTACTTCTACTCACCCATAGCTCTAGGTTGAGATATATTGGATATCACTATAAGACACTTATAAATGTATAATTACTCTAACACATATAGTAGTGGATATAAGGATACTATAAATTCCTCTAGTTCCTCTTATATGAGAATATGATTAATGGAATAATATTATATGGTTAATTCCTCCAATATCCCTAATATAAAAATGTGATGAATAGTAATTCACTGAAGTATTACAAACCATTCTATCACATATAAGAGATAATTATGTATTATGATGCATAAGATTATACATATCACCCTCCCCTAGTTCTGGAATTCAAGAAGACCATATATTCAACTGCATCCCTAGATATATGTATTTCCTCTAGTATTCCATGATACAGGTATATCCTTAGAGAAGTGTATTTTCTCTTGCATTTGGACATGCACATGTTTCTATTTGTGGATCTGTGTATCACCTCTAATACTTTAAAGATAGTTTCATACTTATATTAATTAATGTGTATCAAAGATAGGTTGAAAAAAATATATTTTCCAACATCTCATAATAAGTTTATCAAGAATGTATATTAGGGATGGAAATATATGGTAGGTTGTAATATTTTATTGATGTTATATTCATTTGAATATTTTTAATTAGTGAGTATGATTAAAGTGACCAATAGATATTTGATCATTATTGATTAAGATTATATTTAGGGTTGATAATGATGACTTTTAATGTCATGGTATCTACAAAATACCTATTGTTGATGCATATACACGCTAATTTTATGTGAGATCAACTCACTTATTGAGAAGACCATACTGGTTATTTTTATACACACCCATTCATTTGAAATTATATTTTTTACCTTCTCTCTATGTATGTTAGTAAGATACATAGAATCGATAATCTAGGTAGTTCGAGTTGGGTGGTTTATGTAGATAATTAATGGAGGGGTGGTTCCATTGCCATACCTTATCCTTTAAAATTATTTATATTTTATTATTTCTTAGAATTGGTCACTCTCATTGAGGTTTGAGTTGAGTTATGTTTTATAATTTCAAAATATTAATAATTTTTTTGGATTTTAGGCCAGCGCACAGGCGATGCACGGTTAACGGAAAATGTGCGGTCAGCCTAGGTGACTGTACGGTTATCCAATATTTAAAATAAAAAAAATTATGCAGAATAAATTTTTTTGAAAAATAAAAAAATTAAGAATGTTTTAATAATGATAATAATAATGATAATTTTATTATTATTAAAAATTAAATGAATATTATTACAATTATAATAATAATTAGAATTTTTAAATAATGTTTTATTAATAATAATATTTTATTAATAATGAATGTTTTATTGTAATAATAATATTTTAATAATGTATTATTATTATTATTATTGGTATAATTTTTATTTTTTATTAATATTTTTATTGAGAAACCCTAAGGGGTTCCCCCCACCTTCCTTGTTCTCTCCTCTATTCGGTGACCCAACCCCTTGGCCTTCTCCTCTAACACGACCACCGTCCCCTGTTACACGCTGACAACTTCCCCTCCACCGACGGCTGGAAATTCCCCTACTCTGGTGAACTACCCCCTTACTTCCTTCTATGAGCACCACCAACCCTGACGCTCCTCCCTCGTCGGTTCTCTGACCGGCCTCCCCTCCATCTATTCCATTGTTGTCAGTCACACCAGCTCTAGCCACACCACCCTCATTGTCCATGCCTCCTCCTTCCGACTTCCTTCCCTATGCACGACACCCCCCACACACACCATCCAATTAGCTTTGTTAATTTTCTTTAAGGGAATATACCCATTGAAGAACTCATATGTTTAGGGTTAATTTTGGTCTCGTTTTCGTTAGGTATTAGGTTGTGTGTTTGGTCTATAAGGTCTCTCTCTCCCTTCTGTTCATGTTTTGTGGCGTTCACAGAATGTCAAGGTAGGAGAATCCATGTTTTTTATTTCCAATGAATTTCTTTGACACTTTAACCATTCAAATTATTTTTTTACTTCATTCGTAGCTTTATTATACACTTAGTTGTTCTAGTATAGTGTACTTATATTATTAGGAGTTGTTAAAAACATTTTTGGTGCAATTCATTGAATATTCTTATCTATTTCAATGCTAAATTTGTTTTATTAATTACTAATTTTGTTTCAATTATTTTTTGTATGTGATTTGAACATTGATAATTCTTATGGGTACTCTATTGTGGTGTTTTTATGGTCATACAATTTGACAAAAATAACATTTAAGGTGAATATTTAATTAATCCTATGTTTATATGAACTCAAAGTATTTGATTAAATGACTATTTATTTCTATGTGTGAAATTGGACACTTTTGATTATGTTTGGCCTTGGACAAATTTTATAACATGATCTTGATTTGTATTTGGGTTAGTTGGTTGGTTTGGAAGCCTCAATAAGACATGAGAAAATGTTGTAAATTGTTTTGGGAAGGTTCTTTTGGTTTTTACAATATTGTTAGTTACCTTGATGTTGTTTGAATTATTATATTGGTTTTATGGAAAGTGACATTCCTAGAAATGGTTTCAATATTTTTTTCATGGTCACTCTAGTGTGCCATCGGATGTGGTACATTAATGAGTGAACAAGGTGCACACATGGATGCGCATTCAAATGGGTATGGAACTTTAAAACACTTTTCTCTTCCCTAAAAGTTTCGCATCTTTCCTTTCCACCATTTTTCTGAAAATAATCTATGTTTTGAAATAGAAAATTTTTTTTTAAATGGTTTGAAAATGTAACTTCAAATTTGTTCCTTAAGATTTGGTCACTTGGCCTGGAATCATGTTTTTGTGAATGATTGGAACTTAAAGGCATGTTTGGCATTTTAAATTCAAAGGTAGTGTTTGATGTTGTTTTGGAAAGAGTTTTCAAATTTATTTTTTTGGCAAAGGCTTTTAGTATCATAAAGTAATGTTTTTTTTGTAATTTTGTACATAAAAATGATGTTTTGGTTGGATTTTTAGAAGACAACATTGTTTGAAATGTCAAAAAGATCTGTTTGCATCTTTGAACATTTTTTGGTATGTTTTAGAAGCAATGAGACATGATGGCCCGATTGGAACCTTTGATTATTTTATATATACACACATATATATATATCTGTATTTTTGTATGTATTTATGTATATATGTATGTATGTATTTGTGTATATGGATATAGTGGTCACTCCTATCAAGGATTTCCCTTTTTATGGATTATCATATAACTAATGTTTCTGTTTGGTCTTGGAAAGCGTGGTGGCAGAAGGTAAGGTGATTCTTGCATAGGAGGGCCTCCCAGTTACAATGTTTACTACTACCATGGGTTCCTGAGTGTCTTTTAGGGGATCAAGTCATGGTTTTTTATCAAACATCATTAGATGGGTTGGTACCTCCTAGATTTTTTATTAGGCCTGGTGGGCTATGCCACTAGTGAGGCTAGTTTTGAGAAGTCACTTGGTTATAAACATAGGGAATTCACCATGCATCAGTAGGTGGTTCTGAACTGAATGTTTCTTGGGGTCTTCTAGGGATGTTTAGGATCACCCACGATTAATTTATTTATCTACTTTTTTTATCTCTCTACTTTGGTTTTCTAATCACACTATTAGTCTATTTTCAGCATCTATTAGTTTTTTTTCATCATTCCTTATTTATTTGTTTCTTTCTCAGCCAGTATTTCCTTTTTTCTGGTTTTGGGTTTAAAATTGGTAAACTCATATTTTGAAAATGGAAGTATGGAATGGGTTGTTTTAAAAAAAATTGTGTTGTTTATTTAAGTGTGAAAAGATATTTTTATAATTGTATTTCAAACTAATGTTAATATATTTCATTGGAAAAGGAAAATGCATGGATTATGTGGTTTACTATTGGTGTCCCAAATGATAATTTTCATGATCACACCTACTTTATCTTTTTAGTTTTAGGGTCTCCTATTGTTGGATCGCTCTTGTAGTGAGCGTGGTTTTGTGTCATGTGGTGACCCATGAAGTCACTTGGAGGTATATTTGGCTCCACTACTTTATTTTATTTCCACAATTAGTGTTATATATTTTTTCATTTATTTTTTTTTTTTATTTTCCTTTATTTTGTGATTAAATTATTCCCACTTATTTGTATTGATGCCCGAAACTAGTTTCCAGCCAGTGGGGATTGGGAACACCCATCGGGTCATGTCACAGACCAGCTTGGGTTACTGGTTCAGGGTCAACACAAGTTGGTTCGTGAACAAATGGTATTAAATGAGGGCCTGGATATTTTGGGTGTCTGGTAGATAAAGATTATGTACGTCGGGACTCAGGAGGTAGGTGTAGGAAGAATGTCATGAACTCTTGCTCGCGTTGAACCTCGAGTTACTAGGGGTAGTCGAGGATTGGATTCTATTGTCTTTATTTTGGATTGAGGGATGAAAACGAAGGAAAACCAGTGTCACGTTTTAATTCCACATGGAGTAGTGACAAATGTGGAGTCCAAGTGAATAGTTCAAGTCCATATTAGCGTTATGACCTACTTGGGAATGGCCCACTACTATGTCACTACGTTAGGAATAGATTCTAGTCCCTCCTTCTGGTAGTGGTGTGAGTTGTGCTTTGTCATGGTTCTGTTTGGTGTAAGTGTTCTTTGAATAATTTTTTTTCGAAAAGGATATAACTTCTTACAAATGGATTTATGTTGGTAAAGTGGGATTTAAAAAAATTGAATTTTCTTTGGTTTGAAAATTTGGTACTTGCTTGGAATTAGTCATTAAATGGATTGGTGTAACCCATGGGGTTCCTTATGAACGTTTTCACATGTGGGGGTATGTGTATGGAATGTATGTGTTGGCACCAATGAATGGAATTAGATGAACACATGTGCAATGGATCACGGGATCTATTGGGTGTGTATTTGAAATTAAAGGCAAGACCTTGTCATGTAAAGGTGGTGTTGAAAGGGATGTTTTTGGAAATGTTTATATTTGTTTGGTTTTTGAGTTGAATTTTTTTGGATGAAGGTTCTTTTATTTATGTTTCTTTGGATTGATATAGGTTTTGGATTTTCATTTTATAGGTTATTAAAAAAAATCATCTTAACGTTTTGCAAAGATGCCAATGATTCATATCCAGTTTTTGGTCCTTCTTGGACTTTGCCTATTCTTCGGGGTGATCGAGGTCCATTAGATGCAATAGAGTGGCATTAAGTGTTCTAGTATGTCTTTAGGTTATTGGTAACTCCTGAAGCTATAATAGTGTGTGTTGTGTGGGGTTTGTTCAAAAGTCTATATTTGGACAAATGTGAGTTATTTTTTCCACTATCAATATAAGTTGGGATGAAATGGGATGTCTTTAGATCCATATTTGTTTGATGGTTCATACCTGAAGAGGTGAGGATGAAGAAAATGGAAGAGCTCATGTGTATTCCATAAGTCCAACAGAAGGTGAAGGAATAAGTTGACTACTTCAATGAACTGGTTTCTTTTTCTGAAGAGGTATCATCTCATGATTTGATAAAGATTTCTCTCTTTATCAAGGGTCTTCATCGAGAGATCAAAGAGTGGGTCCTCTATTTTAAAGACCATTGTTTGAGAGTCTAGTAGTTAATGAGTTTCTAGATCAGTTGGTCCTTAGAGCACAGACGGTTGGAAGTATGGCATATCTTGATCCTCATTAAGGTTCCCCATCTAGTGAAGATAAAATGTTATATGAACCTGTACCTAAGGAGTCCTCTTCATTGGTTCTATCTTCCAATTTGTCTGTCTATTCACTTGTGTGCCACTAGTTTGGCTGGTTTAGGCACTCAAATCCACCATATTGCATCACTCTGAAGACGATTCATCATTGTGGATGTCTGGGTCATTTAGAGAAGTTATTTAGAAAGCCTTACTTGAAGAAGACATTCTGATCAGTGAATTCTAGTGACTGGCTATGGGGAAGGAGATGATTTAGCTATCAGATACCAAACCATATGTCTCAGGGTGAAGCTTGCACATAGTCAAGATTTTCTAGGGCTATGAATCCTCAGTCTGAGTTTTTTGTTCCATGTTGGGATCGGAAAATTTAAATACTTTTCCTTTTTTTTTTTACTGAGGTTTTTTCTACTTTGTAATTCCATTATATCCTTGGCATATTGTGATAAACTTATTATGTTGTAATCCAAATAGTCATGTTTTTTCAGATATGGTTTTATGAATCATGTGTTTTTTTTAAATTGTATTTGCTCCTCATAGGGGTTGATCTTAATTTAGCTGTGTTCATTTGGAGATATAAGTTCATGTGGTAGAATAAATTTATACAGTTGTTCTTAGGTTCACTATTTGGATTTAGTTATTCTTGTGAGTTTTATATGGCATTGGGGATTTTCGTGAAGGTGTTGTTTTGCTAGTGTGGAGAGGTTGAGTTAGTTCTCAAGGTTCCAGTTTTCTAGGATCCTCCCATAGTGGTCTTTCCATTTAATTATGGGTGTTTCTGGTTGGGTTTTTAATTTTCCAAGTTAGTATAATCCTTATGGTGGGAAGAACCCCACATTTTATCCCCTTGTTTTTGGTTGTGGTTTCATCTAGATCAGCCATGTGTGACTTGAGAAATAAATAGTAAAACTGTAATTCTTTATTTCTTCTAGTTTTTTTTGGGCATGGACTTAGGTTCTAGTTATCCTTTTGCTTGGTGACATTCTAGGGGTAGAAATGTTTTGTGGTGGAGATAATAGTCACACCCTTATCTTCAAATTTATTTTTATTTTATTATTTCTTGGATTTGGTCACTCTCGTCGTGGTTCAATTTGATTTATGGTTTAAAATTTCTAAAATTTAATAATATTGTTGGGTTTTGGGCTAGTGCATAGACATCACACGATTAGTATCATCCATGTGGTCGGCCCAGGTGACCGTCTGGCTACCCAATATTTAAAATAAATTAAATTTTACAAAAAATTAAAAAATTAAAATTTTTTTAATAAGGATAATAAAAATGATAATATTATTATTATTAAAAATAAAATGAATATTATTGTGATTATAATAATAATAATAATTTGTAAATAATTCTTTGTTAATAAATTTATTTTATTAATATTTAATGTTTTATTCTAAATAATTTTTTTTAATAATGTATTACTATTATTATTATTGGTATTTTTTTCATTTTTTGGAGAAACCCAAAGGGTTACCCACCCCACCCCCCTCCATTGTTCTCTTCTCTGTACGGCGACCCAACCCTTTGGCTACTCCCTCTAGCATTACCACCAGCCCCTTCAAGCGACAGCGACTTCCCCTCTACCGACGACTAGACATTCCCATATACTGTCGATGTTCACCCTCGCCTCCCTTTCCACGCACCCCCATCCCAGACCCCCATACTCATCGGAACTCTTACCGGTCTCCCCTCTAGTCATGCCACACTCACTGCTCATGACTCCTCCGGTCACTCCACCCTCACCGGCCACACCTCCTTCAGCTGATTTCCTTCTAGATGAACGACCCTCACCCTACAGTTAGCTTCATTAATTGTCATTAACGATTTCTCTCCATGGAGGAGCTAAAATGGTTAGGGATAATTTTGGTCTACTTTTCTTTGGATATTAGGGTTTTTGGTTAGTCTTTGAGGTCACTCTCACCATTCCATTGAAGTATTGTGGCGTTTTCACTATGTCAAGGTAAGTGAATTCGTGTTTTTCCTTTCCAACGCATTCTTTTGACACTTAAATCCTTTAAATATTTTTTTACTCAATTCACATCTTTATTACACACTTAATTGGTCTTCTATAGTGTTATTACATTTTTAAGAGTGGTTGAAAATATTTTTGGTGTGAATCTTTCAATATGTTTGTCTCTGTCAATGCTAAAGTTGTTTGATTATTTCCCAATTTTGTTTAAATAAATTTTTATATGAGATTCTAACATTGATAATTCTTATGGATAATCTACTATGTTATTTTTATGGTAATATAATTTGATAAAAATAAAATTTAATTTGAATATCTAATTAAACATAAGTGTACATGCACACAAATTATTTAATAAAAATATTATTTCTTTGTAAGGGAGAAATTCAAATCTTTTGATGATGTTTAGATTTGTCCACATTTTATAACATGATAATGAATTTTATTTGGGTTATTTGGGGGGTTTATAAGCCTCCTTAATACTTTAGAAAAATGTGGTAAAATGTATTGGGAAGTTAATTTTGGTTTTTAAAACATTTTTAGTGACCTTGATATTGTGCATATTATAATATTGGTTTGATGGAAAGTGATGTTCCTAGAAATGGTTTATAATGTTTTTATTGGTCACTCTAGTGTTCCATAAAATGTGGAACATCCATGGGTTCACAAGGTTCACACGTGGATATTCATTCAAAGGAGGTTGGAACTTTAAATCACTTTTCTCTCCCCTAAAAGTTTCTCATGTTTCTTTTCCCCCTTTTTTCCAGAAATGTTCATATTTTTTCAAATGGTAAATGTTTGGTTCAAGAAGTTTGAAAATGTAACTTCAAATTTGTTCCTTAAGATTTGACCACTTGGATTCGAATAATTTTTTGTTTAATTATTAGAACATAAAGGCACGTTATGCAATGCAAAACAAAGGTAGTGTTTGAGACTTTTTTGGAAAGAGTTTGCCAATATGTTTTGGGGAAAAATATTTTGGTCTTGTAATGTAATGTCCCACTGGGATCCATATACTTATAGATGATTTTTTAGGTGTATGTTTAAAATATTTCATGGTTGTAAAAGTGAAAAACCCTAGTTTTCTTGTTTGAATGTTTTGGGGTTTGTTTTAGAAGTAATGTGACATGACGGACTGGTTGGCACCTTTGTTGATTTGATATGTATGTGGGTGTGTGTGTGTGTGTGTGTGTGTTTGTGGTTATAGTGGGAATGCCTATATTTTATTTCCATTTTATGGGTTATCATATAGGCAATGTTAGTGATTAGGGTAGTCAAGTGGAGTGGTGGCAGGTAAGGTGAGTCACACATGTGAGGGTCTACCACTTAAAAAATTTACTACTACCATGGGTCCTTGGGAATATTTTAGTGGATTGAGTGATGGTTTCTGATCATCCCAAATTAGATGGTTTGGTACCCCTAGATCTTTAGTTATGCTTAGTGGGATATGCCACGGGTGAGGCTCATTTAGACCAGCCAGTTGGTTATAGACATCGGGACTTCACCATACACCAACTAGTGGTTCTGAACTAAGTACCTACCGGGGTCTTCTAGGGATGTGTAGGATTACCAATGGTTACTTTATTTATCTTCTTGTTTGTATCACTCTGCTTTTGGTTTTATGATCACACTTTTAGTCATTTTTTAGCATCTGTCGGTTTATGTTCATCTTTCCATGATTATTTGTTTCTTTCTCAGCCAGTACTTCTTTATTTGTGGTTTTGGATTTTGAAATGGTAAACTCATATTATAAAAATGGAAGTGTGGTGTGATTTTTTTTAAAAGAAATGTCGTGTTGTTTATAAAGTGTAAAATTTTATTTTTGTAATGGTATTTAAAACTATTGTTAATGGATTGCTTTGGGAAAGGAAAATAAATGGATTTTGTGGTTTATTATTGGAATCCCTACTGAGAATTTTTGTTCTCATGCCTAATTTATCTATTTTGTTTTAGGTTCCTCTAGTATTTGATCACACTTATAGGTAGAAAGGTTTTGTGTCAGGTGGTGACCCATGAGGTTACTTGGACATATGTTTAGCTGCACAACTTTATTTTATTTCCACTATTACTGTTATTTATTTATTCACTTATTTTTTTCAATTATTTTTTAATTAAATCCTTACCACTTATATGTTTTGATGCCCAGAACTATTTTCTAGCATGTGGTGATTTGGAACAACCTTCAATCCATATTGCGGACCATCTCTGGTGAATGGTTCAAGGTAGACCTCACTTGGTTTGTGGAATCCATAATGTTGTCTAATTTCATGTCATTAGTGATTAGGACATCAATTTCTCAAGATATATTGGTTCTATCTTCTTATGTCATTTTTATCAATTTAAATTGTATCATGTATATTTTTAAATATATGAAGTCATAATATTTTTCACTCTTATATTTCCTACATTTTATAGTAGTTTAGTTTGTTTGATTTTTGGTGACAAGTTTGTTAGAGGTAACTCCTCCAATGTCTGTGTTAATAACATATCACTAGTCTCTAGGGCCTGACATAATGGATGTGGTCTTGGTTATTTAACTTGAATTTGATTCAGGATTTTACTTAATTTCCTTTTCTAAAAAACATTGATTGAATCACCATGTTGTGAATCTAGCCATGGGGATGGAATTTTCTTATAATTTTTTAAAAATAATTAAGAGCATACAAACTAAATTTTAAAAAATAAAATCATTTTTTGAAAGTTATATTGAAAATATATTTGATTTAAAATATTTGACGAATACACCATATACTAGTGGAATCCAACATTTAATAATAAGTTTTGAAAGAAAAATAGTTTTAAATTATTTTCAAAAGATATTTTTTGAGAGCATATGATTTTAAATCATACTTAGGACTGGATTGTTTTTTTAACTAAGGTTATGTTATGTTTCCAATTTAAATTAAATGGAATTAATGTAAATAATATATTTATTATTTGATGATAAATTTATTTTAAATCATGATTTTATGTTTTCAGTATTATAAAGGTCGATATACTATAGTGATAAAGGTAATGATATGGTTTGTACATATCTATATAAAAATATTATATTTTTTTTTATACAGTGTGTTTAATAGGGATTCCAGATCATTACAAATATCATAATAACAATATAATATGGTGAATTTTATATTTAAGGATTACACATTTTATTTATTTATTCAAATCATGTGGGAAATGGTAGAATATAATTCATATATAAGATTTTAATTATTATGGATCATCCTCGTGATTTATTTCATTTTAATAATCTTTAAACATATGGTATTTATGATTTAATTATTGGATGATAACTATAATAAAGTGTTAAAGGTTATCACCTTTCCCTATTAGTTTCTATTGAATAGATGATAAATACCCCAAGAGGTTGGATAGCCCTTACCCTACTTCTCACAAATTATTACTTACTCTCATCAAGTAGTGAACTATATAAAAATATTGGTGTCTCTTCAGTTTTTCTTTAACATATTTCATTTCTATAAAAATAACAAGTTTATATAATATTTTTTACACTAATCTATGTCGATAGAAAATTTATTTAAAAAAATTATAAATATTTTCGTTCACTTAATCACCCAAAACCCTCTCAGATATTTTTATTACTTATTTGGGGAAATTATTATATCATAAAATTGGGGGAAATAGAGGCAATTTAACTTCATATACTTTCATGAAAATTATATATATAAATCATCTATAAATTTATACAATTAATCATACATATACATAAATGCCTAATTTTATCATTCAATGAATCAATTTAAGAAGTGTTAATTGTCTATAATGTTTCAAAACCCACACAATTGTGATACAACGTTATTATACACTATAGTTACATTAATACACCTGGTATTTCTTTTTTTAACATCTTATAAAATATTCATATCAATAGAACATGTTACATTATTTTCAAAAATTTCCAAAAATATTCTAAGACCTAAAAACTAAATATTACAAATATATATGGTAGAGAAATAAGATAATAAGAAAGGGATAAACATATTAGATGATAACAAAATATATATTTAATACTAATAAAATCCTTCAATGTATGAGAAGAAAATATACTTAAAATTAAGGAAATGAGTGATGGAGTAGGCTACCCTCCCTTTGATCCTCATATTAAAATAAGTGGGGATGAAGATATCCCTTATTTAATATTTTTTTAACAAAATAATAATTATAAATATAATGAAAATTTTAATTAAAATTATTATTATAATAGAATTATAATAACTTTATAAAAAGGTTCATAAATTTCACATATGAAAAAAATGTTCTTCAGACCCTTTTTAAAGTAACATAATAAACAATATTAGATAAAATTAAATGCTTCCTACTCCGGTATCATGATTTTATCCAAATATATTTATTCATGGTTTGTAATGACATATTATATAGATTCGAAAATCCATCACACAAATTGTTTCAGACTAAAGATGTTTTGAAAAACAATTTTCCAATATAAATTTAATCAATATTTATAACTATATTTTTTAATAAAAAAAAGTATGTTACATTTCTTTTCACCATGGAAAATTATATACCTAGAAAATCATATATAAGATAATTCAAGTAAAAAATCAATTAGTTATACTCATATATTATATTAAATGTTCCCCTTCTTTCACATGTAAAAGGAATTATTAAAACACATTTACCCTTCTTTAGTTATTTTTATATAAATCACCTTCATGAATTCAACTATTATATTTATCCCACTCTGAGTGAGATATCAAACTTTCACTAGGAAGTCATATATTATTTCTTTTTAAGTGATATCCACTAGATATTATTGTTGACCTCACCTGTTTTGACAATCCCAATTATGCTTTCACATACTTTGATAATTCCAAATAATGTGTATCTAAACATAATTCATTCAATCTATGATCAAGTTGATAATTATATAAAATTAATCTTTGAAATATGTTAATCAATGTTTATCTATGTTTATATGTATTTTGAAATAATTCTAACTGAATCTGATGTTTTCTGCATAAAATAGATAAGTATAAAGTCATTGATATGCCTATAGCTACTGATATAGACAGTCCACCGATAAACTTAGTCTAACGATAGACATAGTCACCGATAGGAAAAGGTCATCGATACGTAGAGCTAACGGTATGTATAAGTCCACTGGTAAGCACATGTCTCTGATAGATCATCCACAGATACACACAGCTACCAATAGAAGCTAAGATACTGATAGAACAAGTCTACCGGTATGAATAAGTCTACCGATGTACACTTCACTGGTACAGAATGGAGATACCGGTATGCACAAGCTACCTATAGAGTCACAAATACAAAATGAGCCACCGATACAAAACATCCACCGATACAGACAGCTACTGATAGAAAAAGGCTACAGATAAGTGTGGTTTCCGATACAGAGTCACCAATACAAGCAAGCTACTGATAGACAAGAGCTACCGATAGACCAAGAGCTACCGATAGAAGGAGTCACCGGTATATAGAGCTACTGATACACAAAGTAACAGCTACTGATACAAGGAGATACTTGTACAAGATCAAAGAGCTACAGATAGGAGGTCACTGCTATACACAAAGTCCTCCACTACCAATAGATGGATATAAAGACTGACCAGTCAAACTCTAATTTTGTCAAAATTATTTATTTATTAAGAAATGGTCAATTTTGATGATTCTAATGAAATCAATGTTATTTAATGTGGATTTTTGGCCTGTCAGGGAACCGTACCTAGTACCCATGAAAAGGTAATCATTCCTATTGCCGGATCTGAAAGCTATAAAAGGAAGGACAAAGACCAGACAAATGGAGAGATGAAAAAGGTGGTGAAAAGCAAAGAAAAATAGTTGCACAAAGATTACATTCACTGAAAATACATGAAGCCATTATTCCTGAAGGAGAACACAAGATGCATCTTACTCAAGGAGTAAAGAACTACAACGAAATCTCTTCATGCACTCAAGCTGGTCATATTGAACTTGAAGAAAACGACCCTCTATTTTTCAGAAAAAAACCAGAGAAGGACTCAGAGCTTCATATACATAAATCCAAGGAGTCCATAGCTTCACTCACAACACATAGAACACTCTAAACTCATCTCTATCTATTTAGCTCTATTGTGTTTTACTCATTTACTTTTTGAGCAGTGTATTTACACACTGAATCCTGGACTAAACTGGAGGATACTAAAATCCTCACTCCAAACTTCTTACACATTACTATATCCCACTGTGAATTTTGGAAGAGGTCAAGTGTGACCTGGATTGCCTGGGTGCTATTGTTGTTTGTTCCCACGAATAACTGTGGTAGAAGTTTTAGTACCAAGATAGTATTTGCACTGTTGTTTATCCCGATCTAGGGTGTGGATCAAATTTATATTAATTTTTTTAGAGGACTAAGTCTTATCTTGAGACTGAACCTCTTGGTTACATTTGTTGTGAATCTTTGTTTAAGTTTAAAGTATACGATATATATTTCATATTCCGCTTTTAATTACTTTGAAATAATTTTTTTTAAATCTACTTTGATAGTTAAATTAGCAAGTGTTTATACTTGTTGTGAACTAGTAAATTAGTTTCAAAAGTTTATTTAATCTTCTGATTAAAATAACTGAGACCTAATCAATCTTTGAGAAAATAATTGAACTCTTACAATCTATATAAATTCACTACAGTTTAACTTGCTTTTATATAGGGGGATTTTTAATAGAAATATTTTTAACAGAAATTTTTAATTGGAACTCAATTCACCCCCCTCTTGAGTATCCACTCCGACAAACATTTGGTATCATATGGTTGTTTTTAATATCAAACTTTTCAAAATACTCCGTTTTTCAACTATGGTTTTAATTGTATCTTTAAAGATCTTAAATATCTGTTAGATCTAAATTTTATATCTTTAAATATATCTGTTAAACTCTATCTATGGATAATAGATTAGAAGGTGTTGCTACCAATAGGCCACCTTTATTTAATGGTACAAATTATTATTAGTGGAAGATTAAAATGAAAATTCATTTAGAATGTATGGGATGTGATATCTGGACTGTTATAGAAACTCAATATAAAATTCCATAATATGAAAGAACTACTTGGGATGAACCTACTAAAACAGCTTACAATAATAATTGTAAAGCTATAAATGCCTTGTATTGTGCTCTAGGAGATGAAGAGTTTAATATAATATCTTCTTGCAAAACTGCTTATGAAATTTGGGACGCTTTGGCTATTCCCCATGAGGGAACAACCAATGTCAAAGAAATGAGGCTGAATACCTATACTATCAAATATGATAATTTTAAAATGAATCCTGATGAGCCTATTTCTGACATGTATCTCAGGTTTAATGATATTTTCAACACAATGATCTCTCTTGGTAAATTTGTTCCTGCAAAAGAAAAAATTATGAGAATATTAAGATGTCTTCAAGAAAGATGGAGAGGCACATCTATCTCCATAAGAGAATCGTGTGATATAAGTTCACTACCTATTAAGGAGCTTATTGGAAAGCTTATGATGTATGAGGAAGAGCTAAAGGTCAACAAAGAATAGGATAATGAACCACGGAAAAATTCAAGAGCATTCAAGACATCTACTTCAAAGAGTAATGACAAAGGATAAATTCAAAGTGAAAGTGATAGTTCAAGCAGTGATGAGAGTTCATCTGACAGTGATGTAGAGATGGCTCAAATAGCCGAAAGATTTAATAAGTTATACAGGAAGAATACATTCTTCAGAAAATCAAACTACAATGGTAAATATAACAACAAATGTCATTGGAAGAAGGACTGGAAGAAGCCTGATAAAGGTGATGAGATTATCTGCTATGAATGCAAGAGGAAAGTACATGTAAAAGAAGACTATCCAAAATTAAAGTTCAAAAAGAAATATGACTACAAGGTCAATAAGTACAAGAAAGTTATGAAAGCTACCTGGAGTGCTTCAGAAGACAGCACAAGTGAATCTGAAGTTTCTGACTCTGAAAAGAATCGTGATAACATGTCTTTTATGACAAACACATCTGAGGTAACACTAGTCCCTCCTATTTTAAATTCATACTATTCTAGAGTTGATTCTGATTCTGATTCTGAATCTGAAAATATGTCTAGTGAAGAATTTTTTGATTATTGTAATATGATAGAAGAGACATGTAATAAATTGAAGGACAAGTATAAGTCCATAAAGAAACAGCATGCTCTAACCAGTTCTGTAAAATCTTCACTTGATATAGAAAAGGAAAATAATGCTCAATTGCTGAAGGAAAATACTGAACTGAAAATGTCTAATGAGCAATTGAGAAAGGAATTATAAAAGTTCACAAATGGAAAGAACAATCTAACTCAAATTATAGGTAAAAAGTGTCACCAAAGTATACTAATGGAATAAGCTATCATCCTGGAAGGAGAAAGTTTACTAAAAGTAGATTTATTTCAATCTCTGGACAGAAAGCTGCTACTTCTAGTTCTGGAAATTCATATGCCTCAACTAGTTATTCATATGGTTATAGATCAAATAAATTTTACCTTTCAAAATCTATTGATTCTGTATGTTATTTGAGACCCATAAGACAAATATGGGTACCTGAAGCTTTTATTTCTAACCTGTCTAGAACCAAGAAGATCTGGATACCAAAATCATTTTCCATAAAACCAGCATTGTAGGAAACCTGCTTAAAGAGTTCTCAAAAGAAGGTATGGTACTTGGACAATGGATGTTCAAGACATATGACTGGAGATTAATCATGCTTTAAAAGCTTAATCAAAGTTGATGGAGGCCATGTCACCTTTGGCGATAACTCTAAAAAAAAGATCATCATCCTAGGTCAAATTGGTAACACTGATTCAGTTTTAATTTCCAAAGTTTTATTTGTTGATGGACTTAAATATAATCTGTTAAGTATTTCTCAGTTATTTGATGATGGATTTAATGTTAAGTTTGAAAATTATTCTTGTAGTGTTTTTAATTCCAATTTTTTTTAGTATATTCTACTTTGAGAAATTAAAATGTTTATGTTGTTTATTTGAACTCTTTAGCCAAGAAAAATGTTACTTGTTTAAATGATTTTCATAAATAATCTTGTCTTTGGCATAGAATATTAGGACACTGCAACATTTATTCACTTAGAAAACTAACAAGGAAGAACTTAGTTAGAGACCTACCTAAACTTGAATTCCCAACTGAGAAAGTTTGTAATCCCTTCCAAAAGGGAAAGAAACATAAAGTTTTTTTAAAATCAAAGAAATAAGTTTCAACTTCTTAACCTCATGATTTGGTTCACAAGGAATTTTTTGGAACCTCTAGAGTTTTTAGTTTAAATGGGAAGCACTATGTCTATGTTCTAGTAGATGACTTTTCTATATATACTTGGGTATATTTCTTAGCTCACAAAATTGAAGCCTGTACTTACTTTATTAAATACTCTACGTCTGTAGAGAACCTTAGTGGACTTAAGATTAAGACCCTGAGAGGTGATCAGGGCCGTGAGTTCAAAAATCATGAGTTTGAATCTTATTTCTCACACAATGGCTATAGTCACAATTTTTCTTCCCTTAGGCCACCTCAACAGAATGGGGTAGTAGAAAGAAGAAATAGAACCATGAAAGAAATTGCAAGAACTATTCTTAATAATTATGACCCGCCTGTTTATTTTTGGGTTGAAGCTATTAATACATCCTGTTATATTATTAATAGAGTTTTGATTAGACCTGTTCTTAAGAAGAACCCTTATAAACTGTGGAACATTAGAAAACCTAAAGATAGTTACTTCAGAGTCTTTGGCTGCAAAGTTTTTATTCTCAATACAAAGGATAATCTTGACAAGTTTGCTTCTAAAAGTGATGAAGAAATTATTCTTGGTTATTCTTTAACTAGGAAAGCTTATAGAGTTTTAAATAAAAGAACCAAATGCGTTGAAGAATCTGTTCATATTAAGTTTGATGAAACTAATCCACATGACCCTAAGTCTTCTATTGAAAATCTTGAAGAATATTTGACTGTTCTGGACCTTAATGATAAAACTAAAGAACCTTCTGTAAAAACATCCAATTCTGGACATATTCTAGAATCTGCTTCTATAGAACCCAAACATAGAGAAGATCCTGAAATTTCAAGTCATAAATTTACTAGAACAAGTAGGATTATAAGGAATCATCCTTTGGATGTTGTTGTTGGTAATCTTTATAGAGGGACACAGACTAGAGCTTCTCTAAGAAACCATGTTGAACATCAATCCTTTATTTCACAGCTAGAACATAAAAATGTCAATTATGTAATCAGTGATGAATTTTTGGTAATGGCTATTCAAGAAGATTTAAATAAATTTGAAAGAAAAAAATTATGGGAATTAGTTGATAGACCTAAGGACACCCTGACCATAGGCACTAAATGGGTTTTTAGAAACAAAGTTGATGAATCTGGAAGTATAGTTAGAAACAATGCAAGGATAGTTGCACAAGGGTATTGTCAAGAAGAAGGTATAGACTGTGAGGAAACCTTTTCACCTTTAGCTATATTAGAAGCCATTAGGATTCTACTTTCCTATGCTGATCATCTGAATTTCAAGTTATATCAAATGGATGTCAAAAGTTCTTTTCTAGATGGTTTTATAATTGAAGATTTTTTTGTTGAAAACCAAATGGATTTACTAATACGCCTTTTCCAAGTCAAGTTTTCAAGCTATACAAATATTTATATGGTTTGAAACAAGCTCCAAGATCTTGGTATGATAGACTTAGCAATTTTCTTATTTCAATAAGTTTTTCTAAAGGGATTGCTGATCCAACTCTTTTTATTAAAGTAATTTATAAAGTTGTTTTAATAGTAAAAATCTTTTTTGATGACATTATTTTTGGATCTTATAAACATTATTTATGTACTGATTTTTCAAAAAGTATGAAAAATGAATTTGAAATGATTTTAATGGTAGAACTAAAATATTTTCTTGGATTTCATGTTTTTAAAAATTAAAATGGTATTATTTTGAATCAAAGTAAATATACAAAGGATCTTTTAAAACGTTTTTGTTTGGATAGTATTAAGGAAAGTGATACTCCTATGAGTACTGTCTGTAAATTGGATGCAGATGAAACTGGGAAACCAGTGGATCACACCGACAATAGAGGTATGATTGGAAGCTTACTTTACCTTACTGCTAGTCGACCAGATATTATGTTTAGTGTGTGTATGTGTGCAATATTTCAAGATAACCCCAAAGAATCTCATTTAATTGCAATTAAAATAATTTTTAAGTATCTTAAACACACTGTAAATTTAGGTTTGTTTTACCCAAAAGGAAAATATATTGAATTAATGAGTTATTCAAATGTTAACTTTGCTGTTTGAAAGTTGGATAGAAAAATCACATCTGGAACATGTCATTTTCTAGGTAAGTCCTTAGTATCTTGGTGTAGTAAAAAGTATAATTCTATAGCTTTGTCCACTGTCGAAGTAGAGTATATAGCTGCTGATAGTTGGTGTGCACAAATTATGTAGATGAAACACACTCTTTTGGACTATGGATATGATTTAAGCATGTTTCTATCAACTATGATAACACAATTCAATTAACATTTCAAATAATCATGTGTCTCATGCTAGGACCAAACACATTGATGCAAGGCACCATTTTTTGAGAGATCACTACCAAAAAGGTGATATTACTCTTGACTTTATAGTTACTGAACATCAATTAGCTGACATTTTCACCAAAACTTTAAGTTTGGATCGGTTAATTTACATTAGACATGAGTTAGTAATGATAAACCTCACCGATAAACCTCACTGATGTGATGCCTCACCAATATGATACCTCACAGAAAAACGTCACTGACGTACCTCACTGATAAGAATTCTCACTGATATACCCTACCGATTGTGTGCTGTTTTAAACTTCTATCTGCTTCCATAATCTGAATTGTTTATACATATGATATTTTAATCATTTATTTTATGATTCCTAAATGATAAAACTAAGTCCTAGTTACTTCTCAGTCCACCGAACCTTTCCTTTATCCCCAAGCCTTAGCTCCCGAATTTCTCGAATACCCTAAGTTCCTTGAACCAAAGATGAGAAAAACCAAACTCCATACTGTCAGAGATGACATTGATGAGCCGAATATGAAGAAGCAGAAGACCAAGCCCAAAGCAAGTGGCAGTGTTAGTATAAGAAGATCAAGAAGGCGACCAGTGAAACCTCATTTACAGAATAGAGTTATTGTAATCGAAAAAGAGTTATGCATGGAATGGTTGTTATCTAGTAAATAGTTATTTCAAGAGGTGCTAGAAGATCAGAAGAGGGAAGATTTATTTTCAAACAAAAATGGAACCTACTATCCAAAGATGGTGAAACAGTTCTATGAGTTTGTAAGCTTTGAGAAATCAGAATATGGGAACCGAATGATTTCCTTTGTGAATGGAAAAGAGATATCTTTTTAATCTGTTGAATGGGCTGAATTTCTGAAGGTTCCACACGAAGGTGTTCCTGGATATTTCTTGAGATCAGTACCACCTACAAGTGACATATTTGATTATGATACTGCTTTAGAGGAGCTCACTGGTAGTGGAAATCAGATACAAGTGGTGCCTGCTGAAATGGATGTAGAGAACAGATTGTTGTTCAAGTTTGGTCAACATGTTTTAATTCCAAGAAGAGGAGGCTTTGCGAATTTAATATATCAGGATATCTATTTGTTACATATTTTGAGACATGGTGTGAAAGTGAATCTGTGCAGGCTGCTAATGACTCAAATAGAGGATATGATTAGACCAAAGTCAAAAACAAATGCATTATTCTTTGCCAAGATGATCTCAATGATGATCAAAGTGAAAGGGGTAGCTGAGTCATAGGAAGAGAGAGTGGTAGTAAAAAATAATTTTTGTATCACAATCACTGTTTTCAAATACATGAAAATAACTAGAATCTATGGAGAAGACAGTGGATTAATGATTAAAAGAAGCTATATGATAAGTTCAGTCTTATGGATCATCCTTCAAGGCCTAAGGATGTGAGGGATCCAGGTCTAGGACCTGATGAAGAAGAACCTGAGTATAGTGATGAGACTGCTGAAGAGGAGACTTCTATGGGTGATGGAAGGGATCCGGACTTTCCCCCGAAGTCCTGTTTTTGAAATTATGTCTTCCAAAAAGGAAGCTCTATTAGAAGAATAGACACCTGCTGTTGAGGAAAACCATCCATCCCATGATAATGAAGAAGAAAGAGAAAATGTATCTGATGTCTCTGATTCTGTGTGCTTAAGTATGAGTCCATTGATTGGAAGCTCAGTTGTTCCTGTTAAGGAATTAGTGGGTGAGACGGAAGGACTTGTGACTAATTTAGAGGAGCCTCCTGCTATTGCAGATATGGAGTTGATTGTAGAAGATTCTTCTAAGGAAGAAAGACCTACTGGGAATGGCCTTGCTGTATAAGAAAATGCACCAGTTGAGGGGGAGCATCCATTCAGGTTTGGAAGTGTCTCAGTGGAAATTGAAACTGAGGATTGGGCAGAAGACCCTGGATTTGTGGTTTGTGGATTGGACTATGTAGATTTTGATAATGAGGCATCCCTAAATAGACCAAAAACCAATTATGATATTAAGACTGGGTTGTTACCTGAAGATGTGGTCAGAATGAAAGATCTGGATAAGCTAAAGTCTTATCTCAAAAGCAGTTTTGTGTAAGAAATAAGGAAAATGGAAGCTTCACTTGTAACAACCCGAAGTTTTTCAATGGAAAATTCAATTCTTATATTTATGTCATAAAATAACCTAAAAATACAAAATAATGAACTACTAAGTGATAAGTGACCTTTAAATATAATTTTTTTCACCCCTATGTTTGGAATTTTGAAAATCCGACATACACGGTTGCGTTCAAGATGATTTTTGGAGTCTAATGAAACAAAAATAATTTTTGTGAATAGTAACGTACCCTTAGGAATAGTAAAATATCCATATGAATAGTAATATGACCCTTATGAATAGTAAATCATACAACATAAGATTAACATTACCTATGAATAATAAAATAAAATTTAGACATCTTAGAAAGTGAAAATTTGACCTCAGTAAACATTTTGTTATTTTGTATGTCATAAATAATTAATTATAATTAATTAATTAATTTAAAATAATATTTATTTCCATATAATTTATTCATTAATTATTGAATCAATGTCTTATAGTTTTTAGATAATTTTATAAGACCCTACGTAATTTTTGGAAGCACTATAAAATCAGTTTTAATCTTAAAACTGTTTTTTTAAGTAAATTATGATTTTAATTAAATATTAAATTAATAATATTTAGAAACATATTTTTGAAAAATGTACATAATTTTTTGGATTCTACATGTCGAAATATGGTAGGGGTAAATGTTTGGGTTTTTTCTGAAATACTTCAATTTTCAGGTGAATAGTAAAAAAAATACAGTTTTTCGCATAATCGGTGTATACTAAATTGCATCATTAATGATGTAATGATGAAATAAACATTCTAGAACATTAATTTCGGCCAAATTATATTAAATTTCATAAATGGTTCCTTAAAATACAGTAAATTCAATTCTCAAACCTAAAAAGAGCTTTCCAAAGCCTAAAGTCAAAAGGTGATTTCTTAAAGTGTCTTTTTCTCTTTCTTTCACATTCCTTTTAATAAAATAATGAATTCGAATTATAAAGAATAATTAAATACTCAAAAGAATTATATTATATTAATATATGATTTAGTATTTCAATAAACTAATATTACAAGTCTAACTTTTGATATATTATTTTATTTAATATTTTATACTAAAAACACCTCCCTCCTCATGTATAAATAAGCCCTCCCCCTCCTCTTTCCAAACCACACCTCTCAAGTTTCAAGATTTGTCTAAGATCTACCCAATCATATCCCCTATCCCCTCCCCCACGTCCAAGAGATTCTGGTCTCATCAAAATACCAAGCATAGGCCCTTAAGGAGGTTCTCAAGAGAATGATTTAAGAGGTAATTTCCCTCCCTCTTCTCCTTTAATTCCCTTTCAAGTTCAAGTTCATTTCATGATCTCTCCCAACCTATCTTCATCCAAATTGTGTTGTAACTCTAGTGTTATAAATATACTGTAATTTTATGATTCCAATTTTATATTATATCATCCAACCCCCTTTCCCTCTCCCTTTTATTTAATTAAAGAGAATGTTGTTCGTGAGGTGTTAATTTATCACCTTCAAGAACAACATGCCTTCTTCTTCGATTTCTACCATCAGATATGGTCATGAAACCATTTTTGTGGTTGAACCAAGATATTTTATATGTATTATGTTCTATTTAAAGTTCTGGAAATAACCTATGGCTATATTAATAAGTGATAAGTTAAAACAAGTTCGTTGTGATCCAAAAACCGCCCAAATTGACACAAATAACCATCATTTAATTATTATCTAATGATTCATCCACAACGATCTAATTTGATTCATTATAATATCATCCAATCTCCTTTAATATCACTAATAACATGTAATATCATTTTTGGATGTTTACCTAGGTTCTACCTGAACTTCAATTTAAGAATACAAGTGAACCACCCAAGAAAAACCATAAAAACGAACATCCTCGAACAATGTTTTTAAACTCTATAAGTCATACAAAGGAACATAATATGACATAATGAAACCAGAATGAACCATATTAATGTAAAAATGGTTCTGTATTTCTAATTAATGAATATAATGTCATTATACAGAACATTAAAGAGAAGGAAGCATTCTGGTACAAGGTAAGGGGAAATCTCGAACCCAATTTTCTTCCTTCGGGTTCTACCTCTTTCACTCCATTTTTGATATGGTCACTCCTTAAAGATAATTTTTTCATAATTATATTTACTTTTATGGGATATACATGTTTTATAATAATGTTTATGTCAATCCAAATGTTTTCCAAAAGAACTCTTCTCTTAAGAACTCAACTTTTACCTCTCATTCAAGGTTGATGGTTCTTGTATCAAGTATGTTGTTCCATCTTTAATTTGGGAACCCAAAGTTTATTAATTTGTTCTTATGAGATGAAACAAATTATTTTTCATGGGTTAGTTATGTTCATTTATGTTATATTTTCATTGTGGTGTGCATGATAAATGATAATGTTATGATGTGACGAGTGCGCCCAGAATTATATAGCGCAATATGAATGTTTGAATGTGACGGGTGCGCCCAGAATTATATAGCGCTCTAATGCATTGGGAAAAGTAATGAATCTAAATAGTAAAGTTGAAATGATGTGTGAAAAAGATTCTAGCTTGGTTCAAAAGTACGTGTGGTAGTTAACCACTAAGACATGATGTTTCATTTTTATGCATTGCCACATTTGAAGTCTTTTATTTATGCTCCTCTCATGTTCATGATCTTTTTCCTAAATCATTATCATGCTCACCCCATGCTATATTGTTCTTATCTAACCTCTTACTGGGCTTCTATCTCACCCATTTGGTTTATATCCTCAGGTGGCTACATGTACTAAGGAGAGGACATGTGTCAATAAGAAGCTTGAGATGATGAAATTAATTAAATGTTTATGCTTGATGTTGTATTTGTTATGTATGGTCCTAGTTTTCCCAAGACACTAAACCTTTGGATCCTCTCCGTGTAATAATATTATGTTGTTCATCTTTGAAATTATGTAATAGTAATGTAAGAAAAGGAAGGGATGATATAGTTGGTATCAGAGTCAAGGTTTGGTTAATTTGGGAATTAGGATTAGTGAACCCTTGAGAAAACCTCTAGTATAAGATTAAGTACAAATATTCACACAAGAGTATTTACATAGGGATCCCATCTATTATGTTTTTGGTATATATTGTTTAAATGAATAAGTTATTCATGACTTGTTTACTTATGTTTTGTTCTAACCTTTTCTATTTTAGAAAATTTTGGGAACTAGGAGAAATCAGGCCAACGACTCATGCGAGGGCCAATGCAACGATTGCCCGAACGACATCCCTAATGATTTGGGAGGTGGAGTTCAAAACTTCATTACAATTCTTACCCAATTATCTCAGGTTATGAATAATAACCATAATAATGGGGAACATACTCCTTCACCGAAGAGGGATCAACTAGCTATCAAATGTTTTATACGGCAACGACCACCGACATTTTGTGGATCATCCGATCCACTAGTTACGGAATAGTGGGTCAAATTCATGGAGAAGATATTTTATGTGCTTCACTATTCTGAGATGGAGAAGGTGACTCTTGTAGTTTATCGTCTAGATGGAGAATCTGATCAATGGTGGTCTTTGATTAAGAACACCAATCCAAGGGAGGAAATTGAAGAGATGGAATGGGAAGACTTTAAGATAATGTTTCTTAACAAGTATTTCCCAAGAACTCTTCACACGAAGATGGAGAGAGAATTCATAGAGCTCAAGAAAAAAGAAGGAGAATCTCTCACAACCTATGAAGCGAATTTCACAAGGCTCACAAGGTATGATTTGGGTTTTGTTATCAACAATGATAACAAAATTGATAGATCTTTAGTGGATTAAAACCACATCATCGAAAGGCTCTTGCAATTTGAGACTTTGGGAGTTATGAATAAGTTGATCGGTGTGCTCTCAAAGTGGAGATGGAGTTTGGAGAATGGTCCCATGGCTATGGGGATAAGAAACGAAAGATGGAGTTTCAAGCCAGTGGATCTACTGACAAAGGTGGGAAGAAAAATCAACGACCCACATGCCAAAAATGTTGGAAGGTTCACAATGGGAACTGCCTCAAAGGGACGGGGAAATGCTTCAAGTGTGGGAAATAAGGACACCATGCTCAAGAGTGTTGAAAAGACACGAAAATTAAGGAGAATGAAGCCGATGAAAGGAGAGAACCACCCATGGTTCAATGCTATAACTGTAGGGAGCTAGGGAACTATGCAAACCAGTGCACTAAACCTCGAGCTCTCGAGGGTAATTAGCGTCAGCAACCACAAAAGCCAAAGGAACAAGGTAAGGCTTATGCCATCACTACTGCGGAGGTGGATTATGATATTGAAGTTGTACAAGGTACACTTACTATTCACTCAAGAATGGAAAAAGTCTTATTTGATTCTGGTTCTATGCATTCCTTTATATCTTGAAAGTTTTCTAGAACTATAGAATCGAAGCCCTGAAACCTTGAAGTAGAGATATATGTAAAAACACCAAGTGGTGCAATATTTTCAACCCAAGTGTTTGACTCTTCTCATGTTTGCGTATGTGGGAAGATTCTTCCAGAAAATCTCATAATGCTTCCCTTGGGGGAATTCGACGCTATAATGGGAATGGATTGGCTCTAATTATATAGAGCACATATCAACTATCGGGAAAAGGAAATATCTTTTCATATTCTGAACCATCCCATGCTCCTTTACAAAGGCAAGGAAGATCATGAATCTCCTTTGAAAAATACTTCAATGGTGTGGGTGTTGATTCCCTATGAAGAAGTATACCTCGCCCAAATGTTTGAGTCGAAGGAAAGTTCCAACCTTGAGGAAATGCCCATAGTGAGGGAATACAGTGATGTATTTCCCAATGAGTTACCCAGAATTCCCTCAGATCATGAGGTAGAGTTCTCAATTAAACTCATACCCGTAACTACTCCTATCTCGAAGTGCCCCTATAGGATGGATCCTATCGAACTGGAGGACTTAAAGAAGCAGCTGGAAGAGTATTTGGACAAAGGGTTCTCACGCCCTAGTGAATCACCTTGGGGTGCACCGGTGCTCTTTGTGAAGAAGAAGGATGGAACCATGTGGATGTGTGTCGATTATCGGGAACTCAACAAGATCACCATAAAGAAGAAGTATCCTCTCCCAAGGATTGATGACTTGTTTGACCAATTAAGAGGAGGTCAATACTTCTCAAAGGTGGATCTTAATTTTGGATAACATCAAGTAAAGGTGAAGAAGGAAGATATTCAGAAGACTACCTTCCATACAAGGTATGGGCACAATGAGTTTTTGGTGATGCCCTTCGGACTTACTAATTCCCCTGTAATCTTCGTGGATTTGATGAATATAATCTTTAGACATTACCTCGACAAATTTTTGGAAGTGTTTATCGATGATATTCTCATCTAATCCAAGAGAAAGGAGAAACATGAAGAACATCTAAGACTTGTGTTGGCGACATTAAGAAAGGGGAATCTATACACCATGTTCAGCAAGTGTGACTTTTAGATGAATCAAGTCATGTTCTTGGGACATGTGATCACAAGCAAGGGAATTTATGTGGACCCTTCAAAGAAAAAGGTGATTGAAGAATGGACCATGGCCTCTAGTGTCACAAAAATCCATAGTTTTCTTGGATTAGCTGGGTACTACGGATGTTTTGTGAGAACCTTCTCACGATTGTCAAGACCGCTAATTAAGTTAACACGAAAAGGGGTAAAGTATGTCTGGAAGGAAGAATGTGAGGGAATCTTCAAGGAGATAAAAAGAAGGCTGATCACTACACCTATACTCACACTACCGAAAAGTGGAGAAGGTTTTGTGATATTCAGTGATGCTTCAAAAAAAGGCTTGGGTTGTGTACTCATGAAAAATGATAATGTGATAGTCTATGCCTCATGACAGTTGAAGATCCATGAGCAGAACTACCCGACGCATGATTTAGAGCTGGAAGCCGTGATTTTTTTCCTTGAAAATCTGGCAGCACTACCTTTATGGCGAGAAGTGTGACATATACACCGAACACAAGAGCCTAAAGTATATATTCACACAAAAGGATCTCAACATGCGTCAAAGGAGATGGTTAGAGCTAATCAAAGATTACGATTGCTCTATTCACTATCATCCTGGAAAGGCGAACAATGTAGCTGATTCTCTATGTAGAAAAGAACCTACTACTCTATCCATGTTGCGGATTTAGAAAGACCCTATCTTCTTGGATATGAAAAGAATGGATTTGGAAATCATAAGGGCGGGGGATACATACTACCTTTCCCAAATGATGGCACAACCATCCATCCAAGAGAAGATTAAGGAAGCACAAAGGGATGATGTGGAGATACAAAAGAGGGTGAATGCAGAAAAGGAAGGGAACCTGCAAGAGTTCCATATCGACAATGTTGGTGTGATTCAGTTTGGAACGCTGCTTTGTGTACCTTCATCAGCTGAGATAAATAAGGAGCTATTGGATTATGCACATAGCTCAAATTTCTCTATCCATCTTGGGAGTACCAAGATGTACCGTGACCTCTGAGAACACTTCTGGTGGGATAACATGAAGAAGGAGATTGCGGAATATATATCAAGGTGCTTGGTATATCAGCAAGTTAAAGCTTAGCGAAAAAAGTCCAAGGTTATGATGCAACCATTTCCTATACCCATGTGGAAATGGTAAAATGTTACTATGGACTTTGTCACGGGTCTCCCGAAGACGTCAAAGGGAAATAATGCGATATGGGTTGTGGTTGATCGACTCACCAAGACTGCCCATTTTATCGCTATTCAGGAAGATCTATCGCTTGATCAACTTGCAAAGATATATGTGAAGGAAGTGGTGAGACTGCACAGTGTTCCACTCTCAATTGTCTCTGACTGTGACCCAAGGTTCACATATAAATTCTGGAAGAGCCTTCAACATGCTTTGAGTACTGAATTAAATTTCAGCACGGCCTATCACCCCCAAACCGATGGCCTATTTGAAAGGACTATTCAGACGCTTGAATATATACTAAGAGCCTACTCTCTTGAATTTAAAGGTGGTTGGGATCAGCATCTCCCATTGGTTGAGTTCTCATACAACAATAGCTTCCACTCGAGTATTCAGATGGCTCCGTATGAAGCTCTTTATGGAAAGCAATGTAGAACTCCAACCTGTTGGGATGAAGTTGGAGAAATAAAGCTACTTGGGCCTAATTTTGTTCAACAGATGAAATAGAAGGTTCGAGTAATCCAGAAACACATCATAGATGCTCAAAGTCGGAAAAAGAGATATGATGAAAACCGTCGAAGGGACTTGGAGTTCGACGTTGGAGATAAATTCTTCCTTCAAATATCTCCATGGAAGAGAGTCATGCGATTCGGGAAGAAAGGGAAGCTAAGCCCTAGGTAGATTGGCCCCTTTGAGATCCTTGACCGCATAAGATCCATGGCCTATCGTCTTTCACTTCCACAGAATATGGAACAAGTTCATGATGTGTTTCATGTATCACTATTGAGGAAGTACATACCAGACCCCTCACATGTACTAAACTCCGAGGCGGTGTAGCTGGAAGATAATCTCTCCTACGAGGAGCAGCTAGTAAATATTCTGGATTGAAGTGATAAGGTTCTACGAAACAAGGAAACACATCTTGTCAAAGTGTTGTGGAGGAACCATAAGTTTGAGGAAGCAACTCGGGAACCAGAAGAGGCAATGAAGGGGAAGTACCCTCACCTTTTTGTGTAAAGTGAAAATTTGGGGGCGAAATTTATTAAGGGGGGAAGAATGTAACGACCCAACGTTTTCCAATGGAAAATTCCCTTCTTATATTTATGTCATAAAATAACATGAAAACACAAAATAATGAACTACTAAGTGATAAGTGACCTTTAAACATAATTTTTTCACCCCTATGTTTGGAATTTTGAAAATCTGACATACATGATTGTGTTCAAGATGATTTTTGGAGTCTAATGAAACAAACATAATTTCTGGTGAATAGTAACATACCCTTATGAATAGTAACATATCCTTATGAATAGTAATATGACCCTTATGAATAGTAAATCATTTAACATAAGAGTAACATTACCTATGAATAATAAAATTAAATCTAGACATCTTAGAAAGTGAAAATTTGACCTTAGTAAATGTTTTGATATTTTGTAAGTCATAAATAATTAATTATAATTTATTTATTTATTTAAAAGAATATTTATTTCCATATAATGTATTCATAAATTATTTAATCAATTTATTATAGTTTTTAGATAATTTTATAAGACCCTACATAATTTTTGGAAGCATTATAAAATCAGTTTTAATCATAAAAACTGTTTTTAAGTAAATTATGATTTTAATTAAATATTTAATTAATAATATTTAGAAAATTATTTTTGAAAAATGGACTTCATTTTTTTATTCTACATATCAAAAAATGTTAGGGGTAAATTTTTGGGCTTTTTCTGAAATAGTTCAATTTTCGGGTGAATAGTAAAAAAATACAGTTTTTCGCATAATCGGTGTATAATAAATTGCATCATTAATGATGTAATGATGACATAAAAATTATAGAACTTTAGTTTCGGCCAAATTATATTAAATTTCATAAATGGTTTCTTAAAATAAAATAAATCCAATTCTCAAACCTAAAAATAACTTTCCAAAGCCTAAAGTCAAAATGTGATTTCTTCAAGTGTCTTTTTCCCTTTCTTTCACATTCCTTTTAATAAATTAATGAATTAGAATTATAAAGAAGAATTAAAGCCTAAAAAGAATTATATTATATTAATATATGATTTAGGATGTCAATAAACTAATATTACAAGTCTAAATTTTGATATATTATTTTATTTAATATTTTATACTAAAAACACCTTCCTCCTCATGTATAAATAAGCCCTCCCCCTCCTCTTGCCAATCCACACCTCTCAAGCTTCAATATTTCTCTAAGATCTGCCCAATATTCTCCCCTAGCCCCTCCCCCACATCCAATAGCTTCTGTTCTCATCAAAATACCAATATTATTCCCTTAAGTAGGTTCTCAAGAGAAGGATTTAAGAGGTAATTTCCCTCCCTCTTCTCCTTTAATTCCCTTTCAAGTTCAAGTTCATTTCTTGATCTCTCCCAACCTATATTCATCCAAATTGTGTTGTAACTACATTATTATACATATATTGTAATTTTATGATTCTAATTGTATATTATATCATCCAACCCCCTTTCCCTCTTCCTTTTATTTTATTAAAGAGAACGTTGTTCGTGAGGTGTTAATTTATCACCTTCAAGAACAACATGCCTTCTTCTTCCATTTATACCTTCAGATCTGGTCATGAAACCATTTTTGTGGTTGAACAAGGATATTTTATATGTATTATGTTCTATTTAAAGTTCTTTAAATAACCTATGGCCATATTACTAAGTGATAAGTTAAAACAAGTTCGTTGTAATCCAAAAACCACCCAAATTGACCCAAATAACCATCATTTAATTCTTATCTAATGATTCATCCACAACGATCTAATTTGATTCATTATAAGATAATCCAATCTCCTGAAATATCACTAATAACATGTAATATCATTTCTGGATGTTTACCCAGGTTCTACCCGAACGTCAATTTAAGAATACAAGTGAACCACCCAAGAAAAACCATAAAAACGAACATCCTCGAAAAATGTTTTTAAACTCAATAAGTCATCCAAAGGAACATAATATGACATAATGAAACCAGAATGAACCCTATTAATATAAAAATGGTTCTGGATTTTTAATTAATTAAGATAATGTCATTATACAGGACATTAAAGAGAAGGAATAATTCGGGTACAAGGTAAGGGGAAATCTCGAACCCAATTTTCATCCTTCAGGTTCTAACACTTTCACTCCATTTTTGATATGGTCACTCCTTAGAGATCATTTTTTCATAATTATCTCTCCTTTTCTGGGATATAAATGTTTTATAATAAAGTTTATGTCAATAAAAATGTTTTCCAAAAGAACTCTTCTCTTAAGAACGCAACTTTTACCTCTCATTCAAGGTTGATGGTTCTTGTATCAAGTATTTTGTTCCCTCTTTATTTTGGGAACCCAAAGTTTATGAATGTGTTCTTATGAGATGAAACCCATTTATTTTCATGGGTTAGTTATGTTCATTTATGTTATATGATAATTGTGTCATGCATAATAAATGATAATGTTATGATGTGACAGGTGCACCCGGAATTATATAGCGCAATATGATTGTTTGAAAGTGATGGGTGCGCCCGAGATTATATAGTGCTCCAATGCATTGGGTAAATTGATGAATATCATGAGTAAATTTGAAATGATTTGTGAACAAGATTGTAGCTTGGTTCACAAGTACGTGTGGTAGTTAACCACTAAGACATGATGTTTTATTTTTATGCATTGCGACATTTCAAGTCTTTTATTTATGCTCCTCTCATGTTCATGATCTTTTGACTAAATCATGATTATGCTCACCCCATTCTATATTGTACTTATTTAACCTCTTACTAGGCTTCTATCTCACCCCTTTTGATGTATATCCTTAGGTGGCTACTTGTACTAAGGAAAGGATAAGTGTCAATAAGAAGCTAGAGATGAAAAAATTAATTAAATGTTTATTCTTGATGTTGTATTTGTTATGTATGGTCCTAGTTTTCCCAAGACACTAAACTTTTGGATCCAATATGTGTAATACTATTATGTTTTTTATATTTGAAATGATGTAATAGTAATGTAAGAAAAGGCCGGGATGCTATATCACTGGTGTCATCCATTCAATCGATTATGAATGACTCAGTGACCAGTATAGTATCTGAAAGAGCACATGTTGTGGTTTCACCTGTTGATATGATCACTAGGGATGATCTTGAATCCTTAAAGAATGAGATGAAAGAGGCTTTTAGTTCTTCTGTTTCTGAGTTGAATCATTGCTTTGTTGAAGAGATAAGAAATTTGGAAAAGTCTTTTGAACTCTCTCTTGGCTGTAATGTCACTACCTTTGTGGCAGAAATAGTAGATGAAATTACAGCTTTCCAGACTCAATTATCTAGACTACAAGAGGATGGTTAAGTTCTAAATAAATATGTTATCTCTTTAGAATCTTATATGAGTTCTAAATCCCAAGTAGATAAAGATTTACCTTATGTCAAAGGTGTTGTGAGCCAGATGGTGTCAGCCTTTTAAGGATTTAAAACCTCCATGAAAGATCATGTCAGCACCCAGTATTTCCAAGTGAAAAATCTTATCAGTGGGTTGACCAAAAACTTCAAGGAAATAGTAACATTCTCTATTGGTTCTCTTGCCTCCAGACCTTCAATAGAACTGAATCAGATTCGTGCTTTGATGAAGGAGGAGATTGGTTCAGCATCAACCAGTGGCTCTATGGACTCATCAGATCTGACCAAAGTGGTGACTTCTACTAGAGATATAGTTAGAGAGATAATGAAGATTGTTCAGGACTATATGAGAGAAGCTTATGCCTCTCCAAAAGAAGTGAAAGACATGGTAGATTACTATTTCCAAAGGATTTATACAAAGCATCAGCTCAACAATAATTTCAAACTTCTATTAGAAAACATGAAGTTACCTCCTGTCAATCAAGCCTTCAGAGAACAAGTCAGCAAGCTAAGGGAACTGACTCTATCCTTGGAAAAATTCATGGAGAACAATGATGATTTCATATCTTCTATGGAGAGAGGAGGAGGAATCATTATGGATTTCAAAAATATCTAGTTGCCTTTATTTCATGTTGATGCTCGACCAGTGATTATACCTCCCGCATTACCTACCTCTACCTCTACTAATTCTCCCGTTCAAATGACTCCAGTCCAAGCTATTAGAAGCCTTACTCATGTGATCACTCAGAGGGATACTCAGTACAGGCCAGGAACAGTTTCAGTCTCTCAGCCTCCTGTGATCATTTCTGGTGTTCCTAAGCCTACTCCCGCATCCACACATCCCGAATCCTCTTCGGATCCCAAGGGAAAATCTCACATTGAGGACGTGGATTGACTATGTGGCTAAGATATTTGATAGTAATCCCTTGTATTTTGTTTTTATTTCCTTGTACCTCTTTGAAAAATGAAATACAAGTGGTTGTTTTTTCTATCACATTTTACTCCTTTCATTGTTGTTTCCCACTTTTTACTAATCACAAATGGGGGTAGAGGTAACATAAATAAAGAGGAAAGCTACTATCTATTGCATTTTGTGACTTGTAACTTTGATACCATTGCATTTAGTTCTACCTGTGATAAACTTAACATTTCACATCTTATATTGTTTTCTCTGCTATAGTTGAATTTAATGATATATCCTCTGATACATTACTGATTATTTTGAGATTATAATATCATAAGTTTTTATTATCAACAAGGGGTAGATTTTTGACCTCACCTGTTTTCATAATCCCAATTATGCTTTCACATACTTTGATAATCCCAAATAATGTGTATCTATACATTAATTATTTCAATCTATGATCAAGTTGATAATTATATTAAAATAATCATTGAAATATGTTAATCAATGTTTATGTATGTTTATATGACTTTTGAAATAATTCTAACTCAATCGGATGTGTTCTTCATAAAACAGATAAGTGTTAAGTCACAGATATGCCTATAGATACTGATATAGATAGTCTACGGATAGACTTAGTCTACCGATAGACATAGTCACTGATAGGAAAAGGTCACCGATACGCAGAGCTACCGGTATGTATAAGTCCACCTGTAAGCACATGTCTCTAATAGATCGTCTACAGATACAGACAACTACCAATAGATTCTAAGCTATAGATAGAACAAGTCTACCGGTATAAATAAGTCTACCGATGTACACTTCACTATTACAGAACGGAGCTACAGGTATGCACAAGCTACCCATAGAGTCACAAATACAAAATGAGCCACCGATACAAAATATCTACCAATACAGATAGCTACCGATGGAATAAGTCTATCGATAAGTGTGGTTTCCAATAAAGATTCACCAAGACAAGAAAGCTACTGATAGACAAGAAAGCTACTGATAGACAAGAGCTACCGATTGACCTAGAGCTACCGATAGAAGGAGTCACTGGTATATAGAGCTACTGATACACAGAGTAACAACTACTGATACAAGGAGCTACTGGTACAAGATCAAAGAGCTACTGATAGGAGCTCATTGCTATACACAAAGTTCTCCACTACCGACAGAAGGCTACAAAGACTGACCAGTCAAACTCTACTTTTGACAAAATTATTTATTTATTAAGCAACGGTCATTTTTGATGATTTTAATGAAATCAATGTTATTTAATGTGGATTGTTGTCATGTCAGGGATCCATACCTAGTACCCATAAAAAGGTAATCATTCCCATTGCTGGAGCTAAAATCTATAAAAGGAAGGACAATGATCGGAAAAAAGGGTAGATGAAAAAGGTGGTGAAAATAATAGAAAAATAGTTGCACGAAGATTATATACAATGGGAAAAAGAATGTTATAAAGTGGTGCATAGATAAAGACTACCTACATACTTGAAGATCACTGAACATACTCAAATCCATTCTTCCTGAAAGATAACACTAGCTGCATCTTACTCATGAAGTAAAGAACGACAACAAAACTCCTCATGCACTCATGCTGATCAAACTGAACTTGAAGAAAATGACCCTCTGTTTTTTAGACAAAAACCAGAGAAGGACTCAGAGATTCATTTACATCAATCCAAGGAGTCCAAAGCTTCACTCACAACACATAGAGCACTCTAAACTCATCTATATCTATTTAGCTCTATTGTTTTTTACTCATTTACTTTTTGAGCAGTTTATTTACACACTGACTCCTGGAATAAACTGGAGGATACTAAAATCCTCACTCCAAACTTCTTACGCATTACTATATCCCACTTTGAATTGTGGAAGAGGTCAAGTGTGACCTGGATATCTTGTGTGTTATTGTTGATTGTTCCCACTAATAACTGTGGTAGAGGTCTTTGTACTTGGACAGTCTTCGCACTGTTTTTTACCCCGATCCAGGGTGTGGATCAAATTTATATAAATTTTTTGAGAGGACTAAGTCTCATCTTGAGACTGAACCTCTTGGTTACATCTATTGTGCATCTTTGTTAAAGTTTAAAGTATAGGATATATATTTCATATTCTGCTGCTAATTACATTGAAATAGAATTTGTTTTAAAGCTACTTTGATAGTTAAATTAGACAGTGTTTATACTTGTTGTGAACTAGTAAGTTTGTTTCAAAAGTTAATTTAATATTTTGATTAAATTAACTGAGACCTAATCAATCTTTGAGAAACTAATTGAACTCTTACAATCTGTATAAATTCACTACAGTTTAACTTGTTTAAAAATATGGGGATTTTTAATAGACATATTTTTAACCAAAATTTTTAATTGGAACTCAATTCACTCCCCTCTTGAGTATCCACTCCAACCAACAATTATTATTCAACCCCTTTAATATTTTGTTTATTAATTATCTATCAAATTACCCAATAATTTTTTAAACATTTTTTCATTAACCCATAGATTCAATATATATACTTTAATTTATTTAACTCCAAAATATCTATCTATATTAAACTCTTATAATATAAACATGAATTTCATTAACTAAAGTATAATATTTGGAGGCCCTCATTCAAATAATGTTAAATGGGGTGTGTACATGAAATAGTTGAATATAAATTCATTTACCCCATAAATCTTTTAGATGCAAGGATATTTTTTATGTAAATTATTCCAAAAAATATTTTCATAGAGAAATTACATTTTCTTGTTAAAATTATAGCAATGGATATTAAATACATAAATTCATATTTATTTGCTATGTTATGTTCATTATACTTAATATCAAGGATTATACCAATTAGATAGATCACATTCACTCGCCCTATCAACACATACTAAAAACATTATTCTCATTCCATTAGGAATGGTTATAAAGAAAACACTATAAAAATGTCACCTATATGAAATTTCATTCATATTATGATGGCCACAGAATCATATTGATAAAAACCAAACCTCATTCAATGAAAACTAATAATTAATCATCATTCATGTAGTGTAATAAATGTAAGAACACAGATTTCAAATTAAAAAAATCCTAAATATGAATGTATATCTCCACTTGAATCATGAAAAATTATTTACTCGTGACTCATAAGTTTTATATTTGAATTTAATATTCAAATTTATAGGTATTTCATGTTTTTAAAGCCACTATATGTTTGTTTTTTATTTATTATCATGAAGGATGAAAATTCATTTAATATCATTATATGTTTGAAGTATTTCTTAGTCCCTAATAATTTTGATAATAATTTCGTGTTCCCAATAATGAAGTCATTATATTGGCTTTAAATCATAAGGATTATATGTTTGATGTTATAATTTATTAGGTGGATAGATAATTATGATGGGAAATGTGATGTTATGATTTTCATAGAATTAAAATCATGTGAAGAAATGTATAATTATAGGTTTGAGCTAATAAAACCATTATTTATTTTGAAAAACTGTTGAATATGGTACTATTTAATGCATATAATCTTATAAAAAATATTTGGTGAAATATGTAATGTGTTTTTAGGTATCAATTTTTGAAATTATTAGAGATCCATTTAATAAACAAGAATGTTTTGAAAAATATTCTATCTGGAAGGAGATATAATATTTAGTTCAATCATATTTTCGAATGTGTAACATTGTGTTTATCATATGTAAAAGATTATATGAACATGAATATCTATGAAGTTATAATTAATTATAATGATTGATTTACTTATATTTATATAAAACAAATACATGTGATGATGATGAATGTACTATCTATAACGAATGATCTTTATGGAGTTTTCTTTAGTCTTTGTAGAATGGACTAAATGTGTAAGTGTTTCCAACAGAATTTGATGGATGTATGAAGCTAAAAACTAGTGGATGAGTTGGAATTGTATATAACACTTGATAATACCAATGTTAAAGAATTTTTAGGAACTAATGAATTATTTTTTTAGAAGTGTTTGATAAATCTTAAGTTTTAGTTAAGGAGGTTCTGATATTGTTGGAGTGATATATGAGAATTCAAATTTTGAGGATAAAAATTTGGTAAAAGTAATACTTGTGTATAACTATGATTCTATCCCTATTTTTGAAAAATGTATATGTCCTAGGATTTGTATAAGTATCATCTGAGCTTCATAAACCTGATATTACTATTGAGTTGCCATTATCATCTTATGCATTATATATGTAAGCATGAAATTTAATCTTCCAATGATTCATTTGTGTTATGTAACCATCATATATGTATATATATTCTTTATAGGAATAATCAAAATGTGTATATGCATCATGAAATCAATAAAATTTTAAGTATAATTAAAAAGATGAGAAAAAAATAATTGATTTCACAGAATAATAAGAATAATAGTCTAAATAAACATTCAAAATGAAAGGATAACCGATTAGGATGACGATTCAAAGATGTTATTTAGTATTTTATCATCATGATCACTCAAAGGGTTAGTAATTTATGATGAGATAGGAGGAGAATTCAGCCAAGGAGGCACTTGGTGTCAATATGGGTTTTATTCCTCAGATGAAGGAGATATGTCATGACTACATGAGTTCATGCACACATGAATTGAAATTTAAAAGTAATTAACGCGGTGGATTTTATAGAAGAATTCAAAGAAGTAAATACTTCAGTCATCATCGAATTTAGTGGTGAAGACTTAATTGATATTTTTGGGATATATCAAAGAAGTAATCAAACTTTAAATATATTCCATATTTAAATGAGGATACTTCATTATAATTTAATCTTTAGTAGTTCATGTATTTTGAATATGGTAAATAAATTCATAATAATTTTTATATAAAATATTCCTAATGAATACAAAAGATATAGATAGAAAACTCCAAAATGTATGTCTGAGATGGTTTGAATGTACTAACACCTGATACATCAGTCAATTACATGAATTGAAGTATTGAAGGCAAAGGATAAGTGAAGTAGTGTTTCTTGTAGATAATTCATCATTTTCACTAATTAATAAGAATGAAAAAATAATAAAAAATAAGTTTTCTATGAGTTATCTGCAACTAATCATACCTATATCAAGGATTTTTTAGAGTTCCAATCTTCTTATATACAATAAATTTATGAGGTAGAGAAAGGTATCCTAGTGAAGTGCTACAACTAATAAATATAATTAGATTCATTATTTCACAAGGGGATATATTCTTCACTATTGATCTACATCATGGGGAGGATACCTTATTCTGTATTTCTATAATGAGGTGTTGAATGGAATTTAACTCTTTATACATAGATAGTTACAAGATAAATGAGATCAAGGTGGTACCATTTCTAGGGAATTATTTGACGACAAGTATCAAGTAGTGTGTGAGTGGGATAATAAAAACAAAACACTAAGAATGTATTCATCCATAATGAGGTGACCCACATCGAAAAATCTAGGTGTTTTCATTGTGAATATTTCTAAAAAATATATTCATGAATAAAGACTAAATATTATATAAAGGAATATATTGATTCATTCATTAAACAAGTGAATAGGTCACAAGGTATTAATTATTAAATTGATCAAAAATTATACCAATACTAATTAACACCAATATACTCTTCGTGTAGGGAATTTACCTTTGTAATCCTAATATAGGAAATTGGAGTGACAGGTCACACCTCTTATTGAATTCTCAAATATCTAAAGTTTTATGTTCTATTTTAATGTTTAAATTTCTATTTACATGGGATTTAATAAATAATTATTTGAAAAATCTTGTGAGTTACCTTCAAATATATCATGAAAGATATGTTTGTAAAGACACTGAGGAATTAGAACAAATGTTATGAAAGGAATCTAAGGAAAGATTTTTCTAATAAAGAAGACAAAAATAACACTCTATTAATTAAAGGTAATCATATAATTATTCATTAAAATATATTTTCTGATAATTTTACTATTCAATAAACCCTTTATGAGAATATATCCCTCCATATTAGTGGAGAAAAGTAAATTTCCCTATTATATAATTTTACTAACGAAAAATATGACATAGAATTAAATGATCTGACAAGTCGACCTACTACCAAAGATATGGGAAATTATTCAACCTTGGAAGTGAAACTGATTTCAAGTGATCAAGAGGTGTGATATGTTTTTTATAAAAAATGTCATCAATAAGAAACAAGAACAATTGATAGTGATAACATTATTGATATCTCCCATTTGAGTCATTTTACACACTAAATTGTATTTTGAATATGTTTTAAGATAAATATTCATTTATTTTTGTTTAATTTTAAATAGTACGCACTAAAAAAATTGTTCATGAAGTTAGTGTAGGTAAATTGAATTAATCTAATGAAAAGAGTGTATGATTCTTTGTAAAAGTCCCAAATAAAGTTAGAATTAATGAAGAAATTAGTATAGAACTACAAGAAAGAATTTCTATCTTTGAGAATGAGTTGATTATTTCAATTCATGAAAATTAAATAGACATAATGTGGCTTGAGGAAAAAGACCATGTTTTAGAGGAAAATAAAATGAAATTCCTTAATATTAGACATTCATAATTAGAAGGAAAAACTAACAAAACTAAATATCTTCATGATTTTATATAAAAAAGAAATAAAATGTATAAGGATCAATTCAAATAGATAATAAATACATGTGAATATAAACTGATGTTAATGGGAATGAGAAATATATTCTCAACATGAACTTCTTTGAGAATGAAGTGAAATTATAAAATCTAGAAGCAACTCAATCCAAGTCTCCATAATAAATTTAAAAATGTTTTTTTACATCAAAAAACAACTAAGGAGGATTATTATATTGAAATAAATTAATCTATAGGAAAGTATATCATGAGATAATCTATTGATTAGTATGGAGTAACCAAAAAAGATAATGTATTATACACATATAAAAGTAACGATTTTACAAAATCGAATTATTTATATTGTCAAGGTTTAAACTCAAATAATACAAAAAAATTGATGAATATATATAGGGAGGAGTCTACCACTATATCGAATATGGTATGAAGCAAGTTTATAAGGATTTTATTCCCAAATAGTTACTAAATAAAGAAAGAAACTGTGTAAAAATAGCATAGAACTGAATCTATATGGAAAACTATATAAGGAATAAAAAGGTTTGTGGGATAATATTTATGTTGCAACTGGTCTATGAAAAATGTTTGGATTTTTGGAAGAATTGGTCAACCATTAAAGTAAATAAGAATAAAAAATTGGGGTGGGGTAAATTTGTGATAAGAAAAGTCCATAGGAGAGAGATAAAAATCTATTTACACAAAACAGTCTTGGAAGTATTGAACAATTTTATGGAGAAAGAAATGAAGGTGGTCATGGAAATGGTGTTTTTCTATCCAACACAATAATTAGGTAAAAAATGTTGTTAAAAATGGAATACCACATATTCCAAATAAAAATAGTTAAATGTATAAGGTGAGTCATATTTGGATAAAATAAAAAAGAAAACTCAGATTCAAAATAGTCTCGTTAATTCCCAGAAGATTATTGTGCTAAAATTAATAAGTTTCATATTTAGTGGTAATAGTGGGCACATCATTGATTTCTATAACAATGATATCAGTAACTATATTTATATATTCAAACATGATATATTTATAAGATAATCCCAAAAAAAGAACAAGAGTAATGACTAGATAAAATATATTCCAATGTATCAATATGGATAAATCATGAATATTGAAAAAGAATCCAAATAATTAATGATAATTTGTCCAACATATATTGAAAAGGAAATAAGAAAAATAATAATAATAGGAGAATATATGTTCTAAAGAAAAGTAGAATATTCAATATGAATAAGAAGTCATCTTATTTGAGAGTTATTAAAAAAATGAAAACCTAATATATCATGAGGAACAATATGGGAGAGGCAAGCTAGTTGGACACAAAACAAATAATTTCTTAACAAATACACTATATTAAAGATAAATCATGAAGAATATGGAAATTACACCAATTTAATCATTTGTTTTTTTTGTAATTTGTTAAAAGGAAGATGCATGCAACAGAGTGGTTGATAAGAAAAACATACTCAGGCTTCCCAAGATATTTTTGTAACCTGAAAGGTTGTGCATGATGAATTTCCCAAAAAGTGGATTAGAAAAGGTAGGAGTATCATGGTTTAAATAAAATATCAAGAATGTATATCTCACTATGTATCAAATGAGATTACACTTTATCCCCTATCATTTATGTTATATTTTTGTACTAACTATTTAGGGAATTGATAAAGATGTTTTTTCTCAATAGAAAAACTAAAGAAGAAATATAGGAGACCAAAAGTGGACAGTATAGTAAAGAAGTTTCCATCGTGTTGAAAAAAGAAAAAATTAAGGCCTAAATAACATCTGAAGAAAATTTCTACTATTGATGAAGAGAATATTTAGAATATATCTTGAGGGGAATAATAGTAGAAGTAAGATGTGAGAATATATTGAAAAAATATATTCTATTAAAATAAATAATTAAAAGAAATTGATTAAATACTCATTCAAATGGTATGTATTTCTACCATCTCATATTGTATGTCAAAAAATATTTCTTATATTAAGTAGGAGAAATATATTAAATAAATTACCAAAAAATTATAAAATTTAAAGGGATCTCAATACCTATCTCAAAAACCTAAAACAAGTATCTTTATTGTTTTCAACTTTTGTATTGAGATGAGTATAAGATATTAAGTTTTTATCAAAAAGGAATAAAAATATCAATAGGTTTCATTTGGTTTTAGACCAAGGAAACTTGAAAATACATTGAATAATTCATGGTAATTAGTTTTATTATTTGGTATCATGTTTATTTTATTAATAGATAAGTTTTTTTCTAAATTAAACCATCATGATTTCTTCAGAGATCAGGACTCATATAAACTTTTAGTGTTATGATTGATTGCGCATATTTTAATCCTGAGATGATACCATCCCCTTTCTCAAGATATTTTTATTTATTAACAATGCATGGGAGTGAATAAAATTGAATATGATAATGATAGAATTGATATAATAAAAAGTAATTGGAAAACATATTGATATATATTTTCTAAAAGGTATTGACAAAAAAACAAAGGGTAAAATTTTATGACCTACAATGATTTTTTATTAATTTTTTTAAATATGGATTCTTTTTTTATTTAAATATAAGAGTGAAGTGTTTCTTAGACCCTGGGCATGTTGAAAGGAATTTGATGTTTCCAAGTAACATATCAATATCTAACAATACTATCTTATGTCTTGGATATTTACTATAATAATTTGTTAATTGGATAAGGAAGTGTGAAAGAATAAAGTGTTTCTAAGATATTTAAGGATTTATAGTCACATTATGTCAAGGATGATTGAGGATGTGATTTTTTATTACCACCATTAAAATGGAAAATAATTAGGATGTTGGAACGAGTCCAGGTGAAAACTATTATAAATTATATTTTTTAATCTTGGGAATGTGTTTCTAGGTGTTTATTTTGGGTATTACAAGATATATGTTAACCTAGAAGAAATTTTATAAATATATTGTTACATGTTTGTGCATATATATTTATTTATATATATATATATTTTCAAGTATATTTGTAAAGGTCATTCATTGTGACCATCATAAGTACAAGATCATATGAACATGTACATGGTTGAAGTTAGAATTATATTTGATTTATAGTGTGTTGATCTTCATGGAAAACAAAGACATGTTCTGATATTGAATACACTACCCAAAATATGTGATGATTATATAGATGTTCTTAGTTTCAATGAAAGTTACTTATTTTGGATTATTATTCTACAACATTTACTGGGTGTAAGAAGTTATAAGCTAATTAATGAATTGGAATTGGTTTTCAAGATTGATGATAAATCTATTAAATAAAGTGAAGAAACCATTCAAGGAATTTTTTATAAGTGACTGAGAAATGCAAGGTTTAAGTTGAATAGGTATTATGATTTTTTATTTATATATGGTAATCCCAGTTTTGATGATGAAAATTTGGCACTATCATGACTTGGGTGTAAGTATGATTATGTCCCTCAATCTGGAAAATAGATAAGTCTCATACTCTATATAAGAAATATAATATTTTTGTTAACATGGTCATGTAAACATAATTTATATATACATCATATAATTATACATCATCTATATATAAATCATATTTACGTGTGTAATAATCAGGCACTCGATCAAATTTTGATAAAAATATAAAATTTTAGAAAACATTAAAAGGATGAATTTTCATAGAGATTATAATAAATGTTCAAAATAAATATTATAAATTAAAGGAAAATAAATTCACTTGTTTATGTAGATATTTTCTACATGTTTTTATAAATATGATCACATGAAAAAATTTATATTTATATCAAGAAATGAGGAGAAACTAGTGGAATATAAATATGGGTCTGATATGTGTTCCACACCACAAAATAATTAGATACATCACCACTTCATGAGTTCATGAAAAAATTAATGAAAATATTGAACAAAATTATGTTTTGAATTTAATATAGGATTTAACAGAATAAAATACTAGATTATTTAGGGATTATAAATGGGAATACTCAACTTAGGTTTTGAGATGTTTCAAATAAATATTTATACTATAAATATTTTATAGATTTAAATGAATATATTTCCTGTTTATCAAAACATGAGTTGTTCCCTTATTTTGAATAGGGGGAAAATATTCATCAAACTGATAATATTAATTAAAAAAAGAAGAAGAAAAGGACATATAGAATATACTTGAAAATATTTCATGTAAGGATTCGGAATTATTGAGTGGGAGTTTGAATTAAAAAATATTTTTTAAACCATTTAGTATTGAAGGAAATATAAGAGGAATAATTTTATGTATGTATAGATTTTACTTATTCTATAAATAATAATAAGGAATAAAATAAGAATAAGAATAGAATTGTTCATGGATTTGAAAACTGTAAATTATTCCAAGATGGAAGATTATTTAGAGATCTAGTCCACAGTTTGTATATATTGTAAAATTATGAAGAAGAAATAAGTATACCAATAATGTAATGAAATGGAAAAAAGATAATTATATTCATTATTATGGGAAGGACATAAGTCTTTTATTTTTTATCTACTTCAAAAGGAGTTGGCCAAATGTTTTTTTGTAAAGGGGATATGAAATTTATTTTTTTCTTTATACCTAGTCGATGTTAGGATAAACTAGTTAATGGTTATACACATTCACATAAATTATATGATAATAATAATGAAATAAGGTGGGAGTGGTATACTAACCCTAGTATACCATGGAAGTTTTAATCTATAAAGATTATAAAATTTTCAAAAAATCATGTTGTTATTATTATTTTTATTTCCATGTTTATATCTTTATGAACCACAATTATATATGAGATAAAGAAATAGAGTGATTCCTTCATTTAACAAGTGAAGAAGTGAAAATATATTGAATTATAAATATGTTTAAAAGTATACACACATTTATTCACCCATACCTATTAATGTTGTGAATATGTATTTATAATCCTAACACATATGACTATTTTACCTCATAAAACGCCTACTATATATATTTTAAATATCATGTTCTTCGTGCAATTATTGTATCTATGATTTTATATCATGTGGAGTATTGACATATACTCATATGAATTTATATTATCATTGTAAGATTTTTTTTTCAATTTATGTTATAACATATTACTTATCTTGGGATAATAATTTCACTTGGAAATGGTTTATAGTGTAACATGTAGGGTTTTTATGGATTTTCCACGATGCATGATTTTCTCAAACTATAAAAAGTTTACAAGTAAACTATGAATAATTTATAGAAACTAGAATCTTATAGATCCATTTTCCAATATTCATGATTAGTGTTCATAGTTTAAATATTACAATCCTAACAATTCAAATCTTAAATAATTCTTTTATACATTTTATAATATTATTTTTACAAAAAAATAAATAGCAATGTAAAATTTTGCTATTTTTTTAAAAGCTTATATTTTAAAAAAATTGATAATTAACTCCCTAAATTTATTTTATTAATTAAAAACACTTAAACGCACCTATTTTTTGGTATAATAAAACTACTAAGATAAATTTAAACAAATATTTAAATGATTTTACATCTCATTTCTCATTTTTATCAAAACCAAATTATAAAAATCAATAGCTTTTTTCCAACCTCAAAAATTAAAATCCGAATTTTAGAAAAAAATAATTCAATATCCTCAGAATGGAGTTTGTAACCCATTCACTCCTTATTATATTGACATATACCATTTTAAACCCCTAACCTAAAAAACTCCATCACTTTAAAATAACATACAATGAAAACCATCCCAAGGAACTGATATTCCCAACCAAATATATTTTAAAATAATAGTCATCCATTTTGAACTAAAATCATAGAATAATGCATCCATCAACTCTTACATTATTTTTTTACACATCGTATATATTTTTTTCAAAAAAATAAAAAAAAAATTCGTTGTAAAAAAATGTAGATGAAACATCATAATGAAGGATATATAAATCCCACCTTCCACATTCATGAATTTATTAAAATTAAAGAAAAATTTCAAACTTATCTTTCCCTTAAGTATACATGATTTTTTCTCATGTAAATCAATGATCTCTTAATAATAGTGATAATTTAATATGGATATGTTTTAGATTTTATTAAATACATTTTCTTCCAATAACACCCAATATAATGAAACTCTTATCACTCAAATCGATATGGTCATTAGTATTAAAAAGTTAATAGTAAGATAGAGAAAAATTGTTTCCAAAAAGGTTCCAAAATTATATATTTTCTTGTCATTCTTAAAACATTAATAAAAAAACATTTTAGTCTCCCTTTATTGGTAAATGAAGTTGAAATATCATCTATATTCACTATTATAATTCAAACATTCTATAAATTTTGTTTACATAAGAAGTTGAGGGAGTATAGGATTGTTTATCAGTAAAACCTAAGGGGAAGTGACGTTCGAGGAAATTTTTGGAATAAGAGTGAGTAATATATGATTATTAAACATTTTTTTATAAGACTCTATATACTAATAGATATAAGTTAAAACATTTTTAAAATATATAATAGGTAATAATGGTCGAGATCCAAGAAATGGTTTTTTATCATGGGGCATTCTTAAGAGGAACCAAATGATTGAGTAGGTGTCACCCTCCACCTTGCATATTCATATAGTATTTTAACTTAAATTTACACACATTGAATCATAAAAATATAAATTTATATTATATATAATCATTTATAACACTTATCACTAAACGAATTAAGCTATACATATATACTAGACCAAATATTAACCACTCTAATCTATTTCAACTGTCAAACCTAAATAAACTATATGGTAAATTTATACATGCCATTTAGAATTTTTTCAATTTATAAATTTTACAATGACCAATAAAAATAGTATATGATTATAACCACCCCTGATAATATTTAAATATTGATTGTGTATAAAGAATTTGGGGCTATATAAATCCCATATATAATAATTAATTCATGCTATAGTCATTTAACTGTAAAATAAGTTAATAAATTGACATTTATTGTGTAGTTAATTCATCAATATTACTTTATCTAAAACCCTTTATGTTTATGTTATATAATACATATATCAATAAAAATATTACAAACCAGTTATATTATATTCTCTAACTTCCCAACAATTCCAAAAATTTAAATAATAATTTTTTAAATAATATTCATTTTAATGTAATTAAAAAATATTATATTTTAAACAAACATTCCTGATACAAAATGAAACTTGAAATTATATAACCTCAAAAGTAAGACAAAATATCACATGTTAACTAAAATAATATAAAACCAAATTATTTTAAATGGATTATCTTAAAATTCTATCGAAACCCAAATTATTTAATAATGATATATTTAAAACAATTCCTACATATTCATTTCATATAACAATTAAAATATTCCCATGGGATTGTCAGTAATCCATACAATATTAAGAATCCATTTCTAAGGGTACCTATAATTAATTATTAATAAAAAATTATATGGTGAATTAGATCCATTGAACCCACAATATAATTTTTCAATCACATTATAAAATACATTCTCATATTTTAACATAATATAAATATAAATTTACCATTTATATGTTTTATTTCCAATATAAATCATTATAAACTAGGAAAAATCATTAAAGAATTATTTTTAACCTTTCTAAAACTATCATATTAAAATATCTCAATTTCAAACAAATTTCATAAAAAATCATTTTTACTTTTCTTTTCCTTGGTATCCAAATTGTACACAACACACTTTAAAACACTATTTAAAAATAAATATAAAAATATGAAAATTTAATCTTCAAAATATATAAATTAATAAAAAAAATATTATATTTACCATAATGTTTCTAAAATAAATTTTAAATAAATAATAACTTATGTAAGACATTTTTCAAAAAACAATGGAAAAATATGAATCTATATTTATGGGTTTAAATCAACTAATTTTTACCCTCAAAGGATTTAATTAACATACCATCATAAATTTGAAAATTTAATATATTTGTTAAATAATATTTTTTCAATTTATAATTCTAGGATAAATCATACTTTGATAGAATAAAAAATGTTTTTCTTTTCAATCACACCCGAAAAAATTAAATGAAATTATATTTTTTCTAGAAAAAGAAAATAGTTTACTAAAAAAATTGGGGTAAAATCACATAAAACCTCATTTTTTAAAAAATATACTCTTCTATAATTTGTATAATACCTTATATAAATATTTTATATAATTCATAAGTAATAAATATTATATTGGTATTTTGTGGCCCAAACACTTTCCTAGAGTCAAATAAAATAAAATGAAGAGCCTTTAGTTTTCCATCCTTTGTTACTTGAGTTTTTTTTAATATCTTGATAATTTATTTTTGTAGATAACTATAAAGTGTTTTTTTAGTTATAACCTTTCCAAACATTGACTCATTTTCTAAAATCTCACTCTTAAACCATTTTATAACAACAGAATCCTAGTATAAGATTTGATATTCAACCTTGAGTTTCCACAATGCCTTCAGTGCATCCATTGATTATATAAGGCCTGCAACTAGACTCTTATGAAATTAGAATACCGTAGGTGATATTTTCAATCTCTACGAGATAAATAATTTTTTTACCTTTATTTTATTAAAAACTAAATTATATTGTAAATTAATCAAAAAATATAACACCTTATAAAAAAATATAATATTAAGATACTTATTATTAGGGATCACATGCACCTTTATATATAATTAAAATAAAATTAAAAAAAATAATATATGATATAATGAAAAACAAATTTAAATGGGTAAGAAAACACCCATCCTTATTTTGAGAAATACATAATATGGATAAAAAATAAATAATTGGATGACCATGATTCCCCATTAGTGTTGACCGACTCTATGTCTATTCTTTTATGGAAATGGACTTGGTATACTAAAAAATCAAAATTAATAATACTCATTTGTACATTATGGTGTGCATGTAGTTATTTTTTATGAATCACAATTAGATTCCCCCTAATAACCCAAATGGTATTACATTCTCATGAAAAACATTTAATCATTTTATATTTTAATAAAAGGTAATAAACCAATCACACAATTGTTTATTAAAGAATTAATTATAATGAAATAAAAAAATCATAAACATAATATACCTTTAAAATATTTAATTACATTAAATTTAAATATTTCATTTTATAATGATAATACTCATCTAGCATGCTTAGACTAACAAATTATCCCAACCCCAAAACATTTCTAAAACCATACCTGAGGAAACATATTATAAGAATAATATTTTCACATCCATTTAAAAACTCGCAAGTGACTATAAACCTCTCTGCCCCTATATATCACCAATGAAGGAACTACTCTTAAGTAGTCGAATTGTATCACTGACACCCATGTTATACCAATGTATAGACCATACTCATATAGGTAGAAAGAGATATTTATTCCTATTTACTCACCTAACATCAATAATTCACCAAAAAAACATCTCTTTATATGTCAATCAACCACCATTATATGACTCAAAAAAAATTAATTGTTATAAACAAAAATTGTTATATAAAAAGTATTTAAACAATTAAATATCCTAACTAACCATATTTAAAATAATTATGAAACAACTCTATTTAGAAAATAATCTATTAAAATCCATTGAATCTTTATAAAATGGTGATAAATATAATTTTCAAAATTAAATATTTCCATGAATCCCATTATAATGAATTGAAAAAAAAATCATATTTTAAAATTCTTTAAAAGTAATAAAATTACCTAACTTAAATGGTTACTTATGATTACAATGTATTTTTTCATGTCACAACACCGCCAAGACTCTTTCTATTGTAGCAGTGAGATTTAAAGTCACTCCCAAAACCCAGAAAGAATAGTGCAGGGGTTAGTGGACATAACTGAATGTGTGAAAATGAAACATGGTAGAAATATCACTCTATATACTCAAAAATAAATTAAATATGTTAATTAATATCCAACCTAATAAGAATTAATATCTTAAACAACTAAATAAATACTAAAATATATGTAATTTCACACAAAACTAAAATAATACGACAACAAAAATTCCATTGCTAATCCCATAAAAAACACTTAAGTGTGTATTAAAGTTGTCTTATAATGTATAGAAATTACCATGTTATAAGATACTATGATTTAGCTAGATCTGTGATGCTATCCTACATTTCTGAAAAAATTGGGTATAGAAATAATGGTGATTGTAACATATACCCAATAAGTTCAACCCCATCAACATTTATATAAGTGAGAAAGAATGAAAATGTACTATTAGTGAATAAACCATTAATCTTTTATGTTTTTCAATCATGGTCATCTACCACCCAACACATAATAGAAACACTCTCTGAAATTTTCATATAATTTGTAGGTAAATTTAAATGAATAATGTATAGAAATTAAAGAACCTTATCTGAAGTTTTATATAGATATAATCACCCTAAATTCACAATTACATGTATCTTATCACTTCCAATCCTTACCATGTTTATATATTATGTTAAAAATCAAAATTAATGACATACTACAACCCAATAACTTGGATAAATCCAAGTTATCACATATCAACCATAATTTTTTCTAAAAGAAATAGAGAGAGAGGTGGAGTATTAAGTTATATATTTCCTCAATATCATAGATGTTTATGGTTCACCAGATATCCATTTCTATATGGGAATTGATTATCATATTTAAATTCAAGGTAGTTTATATAAATATTAAAAAATAAAATAATATAAACTAACATATCCTAATATAGGTTTTGTGTACTATCAAGGTCATCTATAGTTTTTCCATAATAAAATTATCCACCAGCACTCAACTACCACCTATTAAACTGGTCACCTAGTAGAATTTAAAACACAACTACAAACAAATTAGATATTAATTTTTTACATAAATAATTACACTTAAAATTTTATGACATAATCAATTGGCCACATTAGATAATAATTTTCTTAATTATATTTAATTATTTAATATCTTATATAACATTCAAATCCACTTATTTATTTCATTTGTTATATCCATATATTGTTCATAAATAAACTCAATAATATAATCCATTTACATTAAATTTTCATACATCTACATCATTAATATATTATGACTTAATAAACACACTCATTAATCAATATCTACTTGTTATTATTTAAAAAAAATTAAAATAGTGTGATATGACATATAAATAAAAGAGGCATAACACCCTTATTAGATTTTTAATTTACTTTATATAATTAAATAAATGTCATTTATTTTCTTAAAAATTATATATAATGGTAATATTATATTTAAATTATATAAAATATAGAGAGTTAATAATTCACATTCAAAAAATCATCACTCCCATATTATATACTACAACTAAATATATTTGGAACATAAATAACTATTTATTCATAAATAACCAATGAATAATATATTAGTCAATATGCCCATGTCAAATATCTATTACAACAACAAAAATTATTATCCATGGATACCTAAGAAGAAAAAATAAGTATAAAGAAATTAAGGGCATAATACCTTGATTCATGTAGACCTGATATCAAGAGGAAACAAAAATAAATAATTCCAAAAAATACTAATGATGTTCTATCTATCATAAATAATCAACCAAAAGAAGTAAAAAACTCAATATAAAGGGAGAAACTACCAGATTTTATAAAATATCAAATAATCAAAAACCATAGCTCAATGTAGTACATAAAGATATAATATGGGTGATTTAAATGATTATCAAAAAAATATGGTGTTAAAATACATAACCTGCTTAAAATGACACTATCCACTTAAATTAAAATTAAATTATATCAAAACATATAATAACATAACATAGATAATTATATCATAATATCCATGATTAAAAAATTATTATGAAATTCATATTTTCTTAAATTGTTTCACAAATTATTTGTAACATTCACTATTTTTATACCCAAATTAACTCATGATTTTCAAATAATTAATGATAAAAAGTTATGTAATTCATAATATCCTTAGGGATTGTGGATTAATACTATGACATACTCCTCTTCCTACAATTACTAGAAATGAAACTGAAATTATATCATCATATTAATATAAATAATAAATATGTATATGGAATTATGTGAAAATTATTGTGTAATATGTACGTTTTGGTGTTGATCAATAAATTTTTTCCTCTTCTGTAACTTTTAAAAAAATATGGTAATGGACACAATAAATCATATATTAATATGTTTCAAAATTATATGATTTTATAATCTCATAAAAATTAACCTCAATGTCATCTTTTCAAATTTTATCCCCTTTATCAACCCCTTTAACACCTAATGAAAGAACCCATACCAAAATTTAGGCTATTGCATTAGATGACCCTTAAATTATTTTTTCCCCTGAGAATTGAAAGTAAACCTATAATGAAATTTCTTTTATCATAACAAACCTAAGAATAATGTACTAAACCTATCAAAAAAATATGTTCACCATCAAAGTGACCCAACCACTACCTTTTAACTAAATAAAAATAAACCAATAACTATTTAAAAATTCTTAATCAACCCAATTTCATTACGATTGACATGTTTATAAAAACTCTTGATATTTTACCATAATCTATGACTACTTCTCCTACATACATTTATCCATTCCACTATGCAATAAAAAATATACACGAATGTGTCTATTTTTTCAGAAATAGTTTCTCATTATAGTCATAGATGTCTAATCATCAATTTATAAATTCTACATCCTCTCAAACATCCAACTCATTATATTGAGTATCATGGGAGTTATCATAATGACACTTCTAAATATTGGATATGTTGAACCCTTCTTGTGTTTACTCTATCTATGGTGGAAGTACCAACATATATACTACTCCCCAATCCGATCCAACACCTTATAAGGTCCCTTTGATCATAATGAAGGTTTAATTCCTCTATTTATTATTCATAACCAATGAGGAGATGAAACCTTGAAGAACAAAAGAACCTATAAATTCACGATATATAATCCCCTGGTCCACCTAACACTACTAAATATCTTATATAGCTATCATCCATTCTTGAGTCTCTAGTGTCTTATTTATCTCACATTGCACCAAGTCTAGTATAATGCTCTCCATCCCATCAACCATAGTCTATAAAAAAGTTTTACTTCCAAAAAAATATGGTTTCTATACTAGAGGGAAGGAGAATATATCATTTTAAATAAAAAATATATTTTTTCGCAAACATGGACATTCTAGAGAAAATAAAAACAATAAAGACTAAGAACAAAGAATTTTTAAAGTAGTTCAGAAAAAATTAATCCCATATCTACTCTTCCCACTACTCAACTTCTTGAGAGGTATATTATGTACTATAACATGATAATTTAAGGGATTCTATAACCTAATAAAAAGATATATTTTCTAGTGGAGGAAAAACTAATACAACAACATTGACTTATTGAGGGGATTCAAACCCTATTATAACGCTAAATTTTTACTCATATTCAAAACCAAAATGTACCATTTGAATGTTAGTATAAAACAACCAAGAATATTAATCCTAGGAGTCAAACCCCAACAATAACGATAGTTTTGGAAGGAAATTTTAAACAAAAAATCTTTATATATAGGAAAAAAAGATAGATAGAATTAAATATAGACTCAAAGAACTACTCTATAGAAGATGGTCTTGAATAGTTTAACCATAAAACATCAGTTATTGGTCAATGAATCAGTATATACCATCAACTAAGTATTGATTTTCTAGTCCATTTTTATCTTTAATCCATCTATTTAAAAAAAATACTCTCAAAATACCAAATTTTACTTTCAAGTTTATCATTCCAATTTATTTTCATTTTTATGTGTCTATCCTCCATGAATATTTAGATTATTTAGATATAATATTAATCATATATAAAGTAGTTTATAATGGTTAGAAATTTTCAAAATAATAATAATAGTTAATTTTTTAAAAAAAATACGATTTGAGATAATGATCAGTTATCCCTATAATATTCATATGAAAGACAACAAACTACTTTAGAGTTTCTCATTTATTAAAAAGGTATTTATGAACAATGAAGATATTCGAAATATCTCAATATAATTTTTCAATGATATCCCTTACATCTCATAGTTTAGTTTCTTTCTTCAATATTCAAAATTTTGATTTCATTTCATGCATGTAGTTATTTCATAAATAAGTATTTAAAGAGAAATAAAAATAATAAAGAGATAATAATATTCCAAATTTGTAAGAAAAAAATAATTTTCCTAATAAATAATTTTTATTTACAAAATGGAAAATCCAATAAGATATAGAAATTTCAATTATTCATTTTTTGTAAACCTCAAACTTTTCTGTGAATATAATTTTCATGTATGATAGGTTAAAAATGATATAAAATAAATTAATATTTATTATAAATTAAAATCTACATATTAAGGAATCACATACCAAAAACTATGTTTATATGAAATAGTGACATTAATATAAAATAATTTTTTATAAGGATAATCCATTCTGTAGGGATAAAATTATTTTATTAAGGATAAAATAATTTTTATATGGATAAACATATAAATGGTAAGGATGTTTCCTTTTTGAAAAATCACTTCATAAGAATCATTCATAGTTGTGTAGTGACAATTTTAAAAACATTATAAGGATGATTCTATTTCACCAAAGGGTTATCTATTAAATTGAATAATTTCAATATAAAGACTTTGTATAAGAAATTTTGAGTGTTTTTATATTTCAATAAATTCATTGTATGAGTGAATCCATAATTTTAAAAATATAGAAATTCAGAATATAAAAAAATAATAAAATTAACCAAATAATATAAAATAAATATAACAATCATTGAAGAAACCAATCTAACACCATTATTTTCTTTTTCAATTAGTTAAACATTATAATACTTATTTAACTTATAGTAGAGTTATTAAAATAAAGATTTTGTAAATATGTGAGGAATTTATAATTATAAAAAATATGTTGTATGGAGCTACTCAATAATATCCCTCTGATAATTACAAAATAAAACATGAAAATTTAAAATTATCCAATGATTTTTTAATGATCCAAAAGATATAATTTTCATAAAAAACTAAAATTCTTCTCCCCGAAAATAAAAATGACATTCATAAGATAATATCCTAATTTATCACATGAAAATTATAAGATAATCGTGGTTAAGACGTATAAAAATATAAAAATTATACTTAAACATATATTATTGAATATACTTAATTTTCAGTAAGATAATAGTGTAATTTGTATGTATTTCATCATGTTCACAATAATTTTAAAAAATATATATATATTTTTGGAATATATTTCTTCCAAAATATAAAATTTTTAAAAAAAAATTATTGAATGAAATTAAATTAAATGAATATAAAAAAATATCGCTATTAAATTCAACATCATTATCATTAAAATATTTAAACTAGTTTTCTGCATATTTAAAAATCCTGCTAGTTAAAACATATATTTCTTCATTTATAATACTTTAAAAACTACATGTATCCATGAGATATGTTATGATATTCCTGGAATCCCAAAATGATTTGTAATTAATTAAATTTTACTAATATATTATTTATATACTAGTAAACTATATTATAAAAATCATTTAAATAGGTAGAAATATCAATATTTTAACCATTTAAAACTTCTTTAATCATCAATAATAGCATGTTCAAAATTTTCATTCTTGAATTTAACTACAACTGAAGGTTTGGTAAATATATCAGAAATTTATTTATCTGTCGAAATGAATTCTAAAAAAATATCAAATTTATTAACCTAATTAATAAGAAAATGAAATCTAACACTTTTATGTTAAGTTATATAATTTTGTAGTTAGTTATTATAATTACAAATACCATATGAGTTATTAGAATAAATAAGGATCATATTAATTTAAATATTGAAATATTACAAAGTTTTACTAATCTATAAACATTGAGGACAACAATTACTATCATAAATTTATTCATCTTCATATTTTTATAAAGTATTTCATAATTATTTATTTGAGCTCCAAAAAATTATAAAAAATCATAAAAGGTGATATAATTCTATTGTACTCTTTCTATAAATTATAAAGCCTCCAATATCCAAATTAGATTATCAAAAAAAAACAATTTTGTATATAATAAATCCCTAAAAAAGTTATTTTCTTTAATATAGAGAATGATTCCTTTCATTGTCTTTAAGTGAAAATATTTAAGATCATCCTTAAATATAGCACACTTATAAACACTAAATGTGATATCAAGTTTAGAAGAAGTTAGAAAAAGGTAAACTATATATTATTCCACTAAACAATTTAATATTAATAGATTTTCCAAGAACACCGAAATCCAATTTTCAATTAGTAGTAATAGTGGTTCTAAAATCATTATAAGATTCAGATCAAAATCTTTTAACTAATTCTTTAGCATTCATTGATTAAAAAATATTACATTTTTAAATTGATAAATCTGATGACTTAAAAATAATATTATTTCTTCCATAAGTCTCATGTGAAACTCATATATAATTAGGTTATAAAATTTCATTTAAATAAATAAACTAGTTTATCCAAAAACAATATCATAATACTAAATTTGAGTAATGGAAATATTATTTGAAATATTTTTAATAACAAAAATTGGATTTACTTTACCTCTATTAAAAACATTATATATTAAAAATGATTACAACCTTTCATAAAAATCTATATAAGATTACTCAATTCCACATAAAACTTTTGATAATTTAAGAACATGATCACAATTATTTTCATGGTAAATACCTTGATGTTTTAAGTTCCCATACAAGATAATTGTATCACTGTGGAGGCGACGGGTGAATCATTTTTATCATTTTCTTTTATATTTATTTAGAAAATGAAACAACCTTTACCTCATGTTAATGATTATGTTCCCTTTTGAAACCAATTCAAACACACATCCAAAGGAACAAAATAATTGACTAGTTTCACTATTAAATAATAATATTTACTTCCTTGGAATGGTTTTGAAATGATCCAATACCATAGAATCCACTAGAAAAAAAAGACCTTTGTGGGGAATAAAATGAATAGGATATGCCTTTTCACTCATGTAACTCTATATAAACAATGAAATAGTGTGTGTTATTCTTCTAGAAAAAATGATATAATACAAAGTTTTTGTAACAAAACATATTACAGTGCTACTTTTTCAACTTCTACAAATGTATTCTTTCAAAACAATTCTTCACTTTCTTAACCAAAATCTGTTAAGAACTTCATGGACTTCTTTATAAAAATAAGTTTGATTTCCCATTCTAATTATCCCAGTCTAATTGATCAATAGATAAAATGTAACTCTATTATAATATGGTTGAGATAATTCTGAGTAGTTAATAATTTCTTATAGAAATCTCAAAATAATGATCACTCCCAATACAACAACCGACTGAATACAATAATCAGTTGAATATGATGATCAGATGAATATATTTCAATCTTGTCACTTTTCTGCTGTCTGGTATGACTTCTTCAAGAAAAAAATTTGCAAATCGCTTCTTCTCTCTATAATTTCTTTATCACTCCACCTTCTCTCTAAATTTTTTTTAGCGATTCACCTTTTCCACTCAACCCAAATATGGTTTGGGTGGGATTTCTGAAAAATTTCTCGCTCAACCAAATTACCCAAATTTTGTATATTTCTTTGAATTTCAGGTATATATTGACTTCTCCAACTCTTCTCATTTCTTCTTGATCCTTCTTATGTATTCTAAAAACATCAAATCTCTTCTAACATTATTAACAAACACCATTCCAATTCTGATTTCCCATTCTGATTCACTTAGTACAATCTATTAATTACAATACTCTATACTAGTTGGATATATGAAGGAATAGCCAATGTTTAGATTTCTCGGTATTTTTTATACAATATTATTATCTATAAAAACTCATAAAAACTCCTTCTTTGAAATTCAAGATTCACCTCTCCAACTCTTTGGTATATTCTTTAATCTCTTTATATTAGGTATCCAATTCTGATTACAATTTGTCTCGTTATGATGAAGACTAGTTTATGTCAATAGATTCTTCTTCATCTCTCCTCTAGATCAATTTGAAATTCCAACAAATTAATTAAACCTTTTGAAACTGGTTGACTACATTTTTTATTTAGCTATGAATATCTTCTTCTCATTGGTCACCACATTCTTTTCTTATTCTTATCATTCATTAGTCCCAAAAAAATATTCCTCCAATGAATACGATGGAATACCAAGTCAGATGGACCAGTATCAGTAGATTCAGCGTCAGTAGATTATTTCTCATATGAATATGATACCAATGAATTTTCCTTTGATTAATATAATTCCATACTTAATATGATGGACTTGTTTCAGGAACTTCTACTTCACAATCTTCTTTCTTTCACAAACTATATCTTGTATCATGACTTCCATTATGACATTGAATACTTTGACGATCAGCTTCATATTCATATAAATTTATAAGGAATTTATTGTTACTTCCCATCCCTACCTGTATCTTTATACTTTCATTAGAAAGTATTATAACTCCCTACTCTTCCAACACCATCTTCCTTTCCTACTCAGAATAAATAAAATTTTCCTCAATACAATTAGGCTAAATATGATTTCTATCACCTTTTCTCTCTTTTTAACTAGATACAATAAATTTAAACACAATTGGAAACACCTATTCTCACCCTTTATTTTATCAAGCTATCATCACTAGTTTCACAACTTACTTATGATTTGTGAGAAATACAAAACAAAAAAGTATCATCAGATTTATATCATAGTCTTGCAAACTCTTATTCTTCCCTATTATGATATATTCTTCATGTCCAAAGGTGATCATTTTTGTCCAGAAAACATCTTATCAATATGATGGAATTTCTAAAGCATTTTGATTCCCAATTTCTTGAAAATAATGGTCAGTCCAATTTTCACAAAAAAAGTGAAGTGATTTATTTTCTTCTAAAACTTCTTTTTATTCTTAAACTTCATTGACAACAAAATAAGACACCTTAATATGATCATGCATAACTACATGGTCCTAAAAATATCACCCTTTTGATTTTTTGTCATCCAATATTCATAAATCACTGAACTTTATAGCCTCGAGATATGTATTACTTATCAAAAATTCTAAGACTATGTAATCTATTCATTATAGGAAACAACAATTATTGAAAGAAAAACCATGTTTTCGAAAAGTACTGATTATTAAAACATCATTAGTGTCCTTCCTAATCATTTCTCCCTCATCTTTTCAACTTTCATAGAATACAAAAAAAACTTCCTACAACAACTCGAATAAATAGTTAGAAGAGTTCACACACATACAATGTTGGATTCACATATCACCCACAACTCTCCCTTTTTATATGTTTCTATAAAGATAGATTTATAAAACAATTCTACCTCATGAAATTACTATCCAAAGGTCATATGAGATAGGGGACAAAAACACATACCTCAAACATTATTAGAAAGAGGTTGGATACCCATGTTTAAAATCAATTTAGAAAAAAGTTCCTTGGTAATGTTTTTGTGAAAAATGTCAGTAACTTGTTTCAATTTGGGAACATATTCCATATTTAATTCATTATTCTCCTCATGATCTTTGGTGAAATGATATTTGATATCAATATTTTTTTAATGAGAATTTTTTATTGGACTTCTTGGTGAGATTGACTATACTTTGATTATCACAAACCAAGATAATGTGTAACTTCACTTCAACAAGTAAGTCATCTAACTGAGTCATCAACCACATAAGTTGGGTATATCCCTGAGTAAAATCAACATACTCAACTTCAACTCTACTAATATTTACATAATTATATTTCATTATATGCCAGATAACACAAATTTTCCCTAAAAATAAAATTACTCCATATCTGGATCATATATCATCAAAATGTCCCACCTATCAGCATATGAATACCCAGACAAATCAATAATTTCATAGATATCATAACTGATTCTAAAATATGTTTTTCCTTGCATATATCTGAGAATTATTTTTCCTGCAAGTAAATATGATTATTTTGGAGAACTATAAAATATTTCACATAAATTATTATTATAAACCATATCCGTTCTTGAAGCAGTAAAATATAAAAAACTTCTAATCAACTTCTGATATTCTTTCTGATCAACTTCCATACTTTATCCACCTATAGAAAACTTGGTTCCCACTAAAATAGGTGTGGAAACATGTTTTGAGTTTTCAATGCCGAAATTCATAAGAATTTCATTATCATAATATTCTTGATAAATAAAAATGTATTTCCTATTTTATAAAATTTTTATCCCAAGAAAGAATTTCATTTCCCATAGTATGGACATCTAAAATAGCTTTTGAATTTTTTTTAAGATCTTTCACAATATCTTTCATCATTCCTAGAAAATATAATGTCATAAAAATAAATAATTATGATAAGGGAATACATATGAATTTATTTCATGTAAATGTTATTGTCAACTCTTCTTTTCTTAAAACTCATATTCCTTAATCAAGTATCCAATTTTAAATACCATTCGCTCATATCTTGTTTCATCCCATACAATATTTATTCAATATATATATATATATAATTTTCAACATTCCCAATAAGAAATCCAAAATATTGTTCAATGTAAACTACCTCATCAAGATCCCCATTTAGAAATGCAGACTTTACATCCATTTGATATTTTTTTAACTTAATTGTGCGGAAATAGAATGAAAAATTCAGATTCTTTCTAACCTTGTTACTGGAGAAAAAGTTTCATCAAAATAAACACCTTTAATTTGTGAGTAACACTTTCATACTAATATTTCCTTTTTTCTTATCACATCAACTTATTCATTCACCTTTTTCTAGAAAATCCACTTTATACCAACAATATTTTTTTAATCTATATTAGGTACGAGTTCCCATGTATCATTCTCTTCTATTTGATTCATCTCTTTATTCATGGCATGAATCTATTCTCGATACTCAAAAGCTTTTTTCACATCATTCAGCTCAACTTTTGAATACAAGGAACTATATCTAATAGAATTTCTTTTCTTCTTGTTTGAACCTTTTGATTTTGATCACCAATAATAAGGTGAGCTTCTACTTGTTTACCCAGCCTAGGATGTGATTTTTGAGATTCTTCCTCATCGCTTGAAATATCTGAGTCTAGTTCTTCTTTTTCTTGAGTAGGATTACATGTAACACACCAAGATTCATCACATAAATTTATTATTGAATGCATGAAACACTAAGTCTCTAAAAAACACCACTTTTTTAAAACCTAGTTAGTAAACATAATTTTTTTCACCTCTATGATTTGAATTTTGAAAAACTCACATATATTGTTGCATTTAGTATGATATTTAGTGTCTGATTAGACAAACTTAATTTTTAGTGAATAGTAACATGCCCTTAGGAATAGTAATATGACTCTTATGAATAGTAAATTAAATTATTAGTTTATTTTATTAAGGTTATAAGATAATGGGATCTGGATTAATTTTTTAAGCTGATATAAAAGGAATTATAGTTTTAAAATTTTAATTTTTCGTATAAATTATAATTTTATTAAAAAATTAAATTATTAATATATAAAAAATTATTTTTTAAAAAATGGAGTTAATTTTTTAATTCTACACATTGATAAATTGGTAGGGTTAATTTTTGGGATTTTCCTAAAATACACGAATTTTTTTATGGATAGTAAAATACAGTAATTTACCGTATATATACATTATCATTTAATTTCACTATTCCTAGAATCATGGATGATTTAAGCACACTTGGTTTGAACTAAAATGCACATATTACAATTTTTTGTCACAATAATTTATACTTTTGGTTTTATTTGGAAAAATTAAAAAATAATGCGTAAAAAAATGGGAACACCCCCCCCCCCCCCTCGCCTCCACTATAACCCCCCCCCCCCCCCACTCCCTCTTCTCTTCACTCTAATCAACCATTGTGCCTTTTCATAAATTACACTCAAATATCCTCCAAATCTTCTACCATGTATCTAGAAGCTCTTGGTCTCATAAAAAGATCAAAACCTCTCCCCTAAAGAGGCTCTCAAGGAATATTACTTGTAGAGGTAAGTTTCTTTTTTTATTCCTTTTTTTCAAGTTCCTTTCTTTTCTTCTTATATCCTCACCTCCTTTGATAAAAATGTTGTGATGAATCTAGTACCTTAAATTTATGGTAATTTTTTTGTTATAAGGGAATAACTCTTCACCATCTCTCCTTTCCCCTTCTTTTATACTATAAATAAAAACACCAGCCGAGATGTGTTGATTTATCACATTCAAGGGAAACTGGTTTTCAATTCTATTATCGTATTCAATTATATTCATAAAACAGTTTTCATAGTTTAAAAAGTCTATAATATATGTATTATAACTTATTTTAGGTTTTGGAATTATTTTGAACACATTATATTAATTGATAAATCAAAATGAGTTCATTGTGATGAAAAACAACCAATTAACCCAAACAATTATCATTAAATTTTTAAATAATGATTCATCTTCACTACCAAAAACCCAAGGAATTTTATAACCAAGTAATATTATGTTTGTTAAATAATAAAATAAATCTTCTATTTATGGAAACCATACTCATTATACATGTTTATCCTTACGTGAATATAAGTAAACGGATCATGAAAACCATGGAAGAAAACCCTCCCAAATAATGAAATTGAATATCTTAACCCAAAAAAAGGCCATGAATGAACTGAATAATCTATATATGTGTTCCAACAAGAATCCTACCTTTAATTATGGTCAATTTTATGTTTTAAAATGATCTTTCAAAAATTCTTCTCGAAATAAAGGCCCAACTCAAGGGAATTTCTCAAATTCTTACATATTTTCAAAATAACTCTATAATCTATTTTTAGAAACCATTATCTTTCTAAAATCATTAATTTTTTTATAAATATACTTTCTTACCTCATTTCTGGTTTTATAAAAACATTTTTTTAAAATAACTCTTCTTTTCAAAGTAAATGAGTATTTATCTCAAGAATTACTCGATGATTTTATAAGAGTATCTTCATCTGTTTCAATATTCCAATTGATTATTATGTATTATCAGGATTAATCTTTATGATATCATAAAACATATTTAATTTAATTTTTTATGATTAATTTGATTGTGGATGTGCTATCTAAAAACCATTCACCAATTTACTCTGAATGGTTATTGTTTATGCTTAATGTTCATGGAAAGTTATTTACGTTTCATATGTTAGTTTCAATAGGAATATATATATTGTTTTTGTTTATCCCCATTCATATGTGGAGTGAATTGGACTTATAATATGATGGGTTTGGCCTTCTATACCCTCTTGATTCATAAGTAGGTCTCATGAGACAAATAGATATAGACTTAGTCGAGGCCTTGCTAATTTTTGGATATGGTTTTGGCTGAAGCCTTAATCATTTTTAGATGTCATGGCTGAGGCTGTGATGTTATGTTTTGGAATGTTTTGAATATGAATTTTCCCTCATTATGAATCTATAAATTCATTGTTCATGTGGTTATTAAACAAGAAGAATACCCACGATTATGTTTTATTATGGAAATAATTAATCAGCTCAAATTCCGTCCATTATGTGTTCAATTTTATTATTTTTAAAGTCATGTGTTTTAAATTATTCCCCATGCCTAATGTTTATGTTATCTTCTATTGTAATATTTACCATTACTGAGAATCTAATCTCACCCCTTCTTATATTTCATTTTTCTGAGGACTTGAAGAGGTATATTATAGTTGTCTTGCCGAGATAATCTTATAGTGGTGGATATTACCAATGGATATTTTTTTTGTTTTCTACTTCAAATGGTAATGCTGAACTTATGTTTGTATATGGCCTTCTAAATCTACTAAAATATTTTTCACTTTGGGATAAAAATTTATTGTAATCATTCAAATGTAATGTAACAAGGCACTCGCTCTGATAAACTAGGGTCAGTACATTAGTCATTCGTGATAAAAATATATGAAAGTTTGGGTATTTTGGTAAGGAATGCATTATGTGGATATTTATAGAAAATATATCCCTATTTGGATACTATAATTGGATGTGGTTATAGCCTAGAAGTACCTAGGAGTGAAAACTCTAACAAGGAGTTTGGGGCTTCACTTGGGATATCCTAGTACACGACATTGGGTCTTACTATACACCTGGTCTTTCACTCCTAGGGGATATGACTATGATAATTCACATTTTCATTAAAATCCATTATAAAGTATTTAAATTTAATTTTTCCGCAAAAAAATCATTTTTATTATTATGGGATTATCCATTCATTGGATTTTAATTTATGATATTTATTTTGCTAAGTTGATATTATACATTATTATTAATAGCCTAATATAGTGTATTCCATTATTTAGAAATAGATCCTAGAAGAAGGAATGGAAACTTCATAAACACATATATCCCATGTAGGGATTTCCCTCCTCTTCAAGATAATGATGTTGGATCTGGAGCTGCGACTGGTGTGGAGCAACTTATAACTATACTGGGACACTTTACTCATGTTATGAACAATAACCTTACTCATGCAGAGCATCCAAATCAACAACATGTTGGAGATATGTTAGATCACTTTATACAACAACATCCTTCTTCATTTATTGGTACTACACAACTATTTAAAGGATAGTAGTGGATAAGTTCCTTATAGAAGATATTTATCTCTATGGTATGTAAGGAAAGGGACAAGTTTATCATGGCAGTTTATCATCTTTTGGGAGATACTAACAAATGGTGTTCAATAATTCAAAACAAAAAGTAGGAGTAAGTGATAAAAACATGGAATGGAGTGAATTTAAATAAATTTTCTTAGAGAAATATGTTCCACGTGAACAGTGAGTGGATATGAAAAGGTGGTTTCTGAATCTGAGGTAAAAGGAAGATGAGAATGTAGAAAATTATGAAGTTAACTTCACAAAGATATCAAGGCATGTTGTGGACTATATATGTATTCCAAGTAAGTAGATAGATCTATTCTTTGATGGCCTAAATCCATTCCTCTGATGGGCGTTGGTCTACCAAAATTTCACATCAGATGAATATATATTCTCATGTTATATCAAGACAATAAATGAGTTCTCTAGGACTTATGGATTTAAATGAATTTTAAAAGAAAGCAAGATAATAATAAGGCTTATAAAAAATCAGGAAAATAAAATAAATAAATGGGTAATAAGGGAAGATTTGACTTTCCACACTGTGATAATTGTAGAAGGAAACACCCTAGTGTCGGCTTAAATTGAAAAAGGGGTGTGATACAAGTGTGGATAGAAAGTCCATCATGATGGTGTCTACCAGGAGAATAAAGAATATATTAATGTTCAATGTAATAATTTTAGGGATACGGGACACTATGAAAATTATTTTCCAAACTGTCAAGGAAACATGCCTCAGAAAAGGCCAAGGGAGTAGGGAAAAGCTTATGCGATCTCAACTACGGATAATGAAGTTCCTAATGATGTGGAGGCAGGTACTTTAATCATTTCCTCAAACTTAGCCAATGAAATATTTGATTCTGCATCATCTCATTATTTCATATCATCTTAGTTCTTCAAGATTATCTGATATTTCAAATTTGATTTAATAAGGGATTTGTCAGTCAAAACTTCTAAGGGATGTATCATTGCAAAAATTTTGTGCCCAGAAGTCCCCATTATTGCATATAAATGTGATTTATCATTTTATTTTATTTTCATATCCACGATTGACATTGATATAATCCTCGGTATAGATTGGCTTTTAAACCATGAGAAAAAAATTTATTACAATAATTAGGATGTTACATTTTTTAGGTTGATGAGGAATCCCTTATCTTTAGATAAGAACATCACCATCTTATTCTAATCTATATCCACCCCCACTAGCTCTAATGGATTCAATTATTGGGGAGTAATGGAATGCAATAACTATGGGTGAGGAAAGGAATGTTCAAATTGAGGGCGTACCTACTGTGCAATAATATCTTGATGTGTTTCTAGAGGATTTACCTTAACATCCTCTAGAGCAAGAAATTGAATTTTTCGTTGACTTAATTCATGACTCAAGGCCCATATCAAAGACCCCTTATTGAATGTCCATTTTGTAATTAGTGTAACTAAAGAAAAAACTAGAGGAATTGAGTGATAAAGGATTTATTCCCCCTAGTGTTTCTCTCTGGGGATCCCCTGTTCTTTTTGTTAAAAAGAAATATGGATCTATGAGGTAGTGCATTGACTATAGGGACATCAATGCTATAATAATTTATAACATGTATCCCCTGCCTCATATTGATGATTTATTTTATCAAATTCATGAAACCCAATATTTTTTGAAGATTGATATTCGATCTGGATTTCATAAGTTGCGTGTGAAGAAGGAAGATATTCCAAAGGCATCATTATAAAGCAGGTATGGGTATTAAAAGTTTACAGTAATGCCTTTTTGACTGACTTATGCATCCTCTATTTTCATAGATCTAATGAATATATTTTTAAAGGAATATCTTGATGAATTTGTGGTGGTATATATTGATGATATTTTGGTATACACCCAAATCTACAAAGATCACGAGAATCACTTATGAACTATTATGAATACGCTTAGATGAAATAAATTATATGGGATGTTTAGAATGTTAGAATTTTGGCTTCAATGAGTTTCCTTTCTTAGACACATTGTCTATATATATGGAATATATGCTGATCTTGCAAAGAAAAAGGTTGTGCATGAATGGACTACTCCAACGAACATAACTAAGGTACATATTTTTATTGGTTTAACAGGTTATTATCGATATTTTGTTCGTAACATCACCCATTTAGCCAACCCAATGACCAAGATTAAACGTAAAGGGGGAAATTTTGTATGGAAAAACTAATGTGAAGAATTTTTTGAAGAATTGAAGAGGAGATTAGTGAATGAATAAATCCTAAATCTACCATCGGGGAATGATTGGTTTCTGATCTATACTGATTCATCAAATAAAGGACTTGATTCTGTCCTTATGTAGAATGATAGAGTTATTATATGTTCATCAAGGTAGTTAAAAATTCATGAACAAAACTATTCTTCTCATGATTTTGAGTTAGAATTAGTAATATTTTCTCTGAAGATATTGAAAAATTATCTCTAAGGTGAAAATTTTGAGATATATATGGATCATAAGAGTCTAAAATATATCTTATCCCAGAAATAACTCAACATAAGGAAAAGGTGGTGGCTCAAACTACTCAAGGATTATAATTTTTCCATACACTACCACCCAAGAAAGAAAAATAAGGTAGTTAATGCATTGAGAAAGAAGGTTCATGGAGTTCTCAACAAAATGAGGATTGACAAGGATCCTTTGTACATGGATCTAGTGAGGATGAATATGGAAATTATCAAAGGTGAAACATATCTACTTTTTCAAATGGATTCCCTACCATCTTTATTGGAAATAATTAATTCTTTATATCCTAATGATGAGAATCATAAAAATAAAATTAATGCTATAAAATATGGGAAGTTAGATGACTTCATGTTGAAGATGGAATTATAATATTTGGGAAGAGGCTATTTGTTCCCTTTATAACTGGGCTGAAAAGGAACTTATTGAGTGATGCTCATTGGTCAAATTTCTCTATAAACTCTAGAAGAACTAAAATGTATATAGATTTGAAAGAATATTTCTATTGTTATAACATGAAGAGGGAAATTTATGATTATGTATCAAGATTTTTTGTTTTTCAACAAGTGAAGGCTGAATGACAACATCCTAGAGGGTTCATTAAACCTATACCTATTCTTACATGGAAATGGGATGACATCACCATGGATGTTTTCACAAGATTACCCAAAAATCCGAGAAATAATGGTGCAATATGGGTAATTGTTGATCAGCTTACAAAATATACACATTTCCTTGATATAACGAGAGATTTTACATAGGAGTTCCTAGAACATCTCTATATCAATGAATTTGTGAGACTTCATGGAGAACCTCTCTCAATTTTTTTTATCATGATCCACAATTCACATTGAAATTCTAGAAAATTCTTCAGAGATCTTGGAATACTAAGCTTTGATTGAGTACTTCTTATCACCCACAAACTGACAGGAAATCAGAAAGGACAATCCAAACCTTAGAGGAAATATTGAGATCATGTTCACCTGACTTTAAAGGTACGTGGGATCAATATTTACCATCAGTGGAGTTTTCCTACAATAATACTTTCCATTAAAGAATTCAAATTTCATCATATGAATCATTGTATTGAAAGAGATGTTGTACACAACATTTTTGGGATTGAGTTGGAGAAAGGAATCATGTGGGCCCAGAGATTGTGGAGGAAACAACAGCGAAGGTAAAGACTATTCAAGGCCATATGAATTCAGTTCAAATGAGACAAAAAATCTATTTTGATAACCAAAGGAAGGATTTGTAGTTTCAAGTTGGAGATCATGTTTTTTTAAAAGTATTTCCATGGAAGGGAAACTGAGCCCTAGGTACATAGGCCATTTTGAAATTTTGGAGAGAATTGGAGTTGTTCCATATAATTTGTATATGCCACATAGCTTGTATAAAGTAAACAATGTGTTCCATGTCTCATTACTGAGAAATTTCATTCCATACCCAACACATGTCCTCATTTTGAAGGATTACAATTGGAACCTGACATATCTTACCGTGAAGAGTCTATCCAGATTATGGGAACTAATGAACATGTTTTTAGGAATCAGACGACTCAAATTATAAATATAATTTGAAAAAATCATATAACTAAAGAGGCAACATGGTATCCTGAAGAGCTTATAATAAAGAATTACCCAAATCTTTTTTGAGGTATCATTTTGGTTATTTTTTGGAAAATATTTTTGTAAGGACGGGATAATGTAACACATGAAGATTTTTCACATAAATTTGATATTTAATTCATGAAACACTATGTCTCTATATACACCACTTTTTATAACCTAGCTAGTAAACACAATTTTTTCACCTCTATGGTTTGAATTTAAAAAAATAGACATACATGGTTTCATTTAATAAGATATTTAGATTCTAATAAGATAAAATTAATTTTTGTTGAATAGTAACACACCCTTATATATATTAATATGAATAGTAATATGACCCTTATGAATAGTAAATTTTATTATTATTTTATTGTCTTAAATTCATAAGATGATGAAATCTTGATTAATTTTTCAAGGTGATATAAAACGAATTATAGTTTTAAAATTGTTATATTTTGAATAAATTGTGATTTAATTTAAAAAAACATAATTAATAATATTTAGAAAATTATATTCAAAAAAATGGAGTTCATTTTTGAATTCTAAACATTGAAAAATCGTTTGGGTGAATTTTTGGGATTTTTCTAAAATCCTCAAAAAAAATTATGAATAGAAAAATACAGTAATTTAATGTATATATACATTATCAGTAAGATTTAATATTCCTATCATCATATCTTATGTAATCATACTTGGTCTGAACTCACATGCACATATTACTATTCTTTGTCATAATAATAAATACTATTTGTTTTCTTAAGAAAAATAATTATATAATGAGTAAAATAATGGTAAAACCCTCCTCTCCTGCATTATAACCCCCCCCCCCCTCACTCCCTCGTCTCTTCACTTCTATCAAGCCTTTTTACTTGTCTAAATTCAGATAGAATATCCTCCCAAGATCCTCCCCCGTATCTAGCTATCATTGGTCTCATAAAAAGACCAAAACCTCTCCACTAAAGGTCCACTCATGGAATAATACTTCAAGAAGAAAATTCCACTTTTATTTTCTTTTATTTCAAGTTCTTTTCTTTTATTTTACATTACATTCTTCCTTTCTTACAAATGTTGTGATGAATCTAGTAACATAAAAATAATAGAATTTTTTTATTATAATAGAATAATTATTCATCATCTCTCTTTTCACCTTACTTTATACTATAAATGAAAACACCGTCTGAGATGTGTAAATTTATCACATTCAAGGATGACAATTTTTCAATTTCTATTTCCGTCAAAAATTTTGGTCATAAAATCATTTTTATGGTGTAAATATACTATAATATATGTATTATAACTTATTTAAGGTTTTTTAAACCTTTTTAACACATGATATTAATTTTTAAATCAAAATGAGTAAATTGTGATAAAAAAATGCCAATTAACTCAAATAATAGTCATTACAGTTTTATATAATAGTTAATCTTCACTCCCAATAACAAAATTAATTTTATAACCATGTAATATTATGGTTGTTCACTAATAACATACAACTTCTATCTTGGAAAACCATTCTCATTCTACATGTTTATCCTTACATGAATATAAGTAAACTGATCATGAAAACCGAGGAAGAAAACTTTCCCAAACAATGAAACTGAATCTCTTAACCCATAGAAACCCCATGAATGAACCTAATAAAGTTACACAAAATAACGTAATTGTATAAGAGGTTCTGGATTAATTAATTTATGAAACTAAATTTTGATTATTTAGGTCATTAAGATCAAGTGTGGAACACCTTCGTACTTAAGTAATTATTTTCCACCAGAACCTCCATTTTCATTCGAGTTACTTGTATTATATACTTACCTAAATTGAATTATTATTAATTAATATGTACTCATCATAAAATATGTTTGAATATTCGAAATATTAGTACCAACGAGAATTCTACATTCATTTATGGGGAATTTTATTATTTTAAAAGGCTCTTTCAAAAATTCTTCTCAAAATAAAACCCCGACTTAAGGTAATTTCTCAAATTCATACCTATTTTTAAGGGAACTATATAATATATTTTTAGAAACCATTATCTTTATAAAATCACTCATTTTATTATTAAAATACTATCTTAACTCATTTCTGGTTTTATACAAACACTTTTCCAAAACAACTCTTATTTTCAAAGTAAAAGTGTATTTATCTCAATAATTATTCCATGATTTTATAAGTGTATCTTCATCTATTTATAAACTCTTGTTGATTATTATGTATTATTGGGATTAATATTTATGATATAATCTACCATATTTAAGTTAATTTTTTATTATTATTTTGATTATGGATGTGTTATCTTAAAACCATTCACCTATTTACCCTGAATGGTTATTGTTTATGCTTAATGTTTGGGGAAAGTTATTTATGTTTCATATGTTAGTTTCAATATGAATGTATATTTTGTTTAGGTTTATCCAGGTTCATATGAGGAACGAATTTGACTTATTATGTGATGGGTGGGGCCTACTATATCCCCTAAATGCATCAGAAGGTCTCATGAGATAATTATATATTTGGACTTGGTCGAAGCCATGCCCATTTTTAGATATGGTTTTGGATGAGGCCTTAATCATTTTTAGGTGTTTTGGCTAAGGCCTTTACGGTTTTTTCAGAACGTCCAAAATATAAATTTTCCCTCATTTTGAACATAGAAATTCATAGTTCATGTGGTTATTCTTCTAGTATAAGACCCATGACTATGTTTTAATATGGAAATAATTACTCAGCTCATATTCCTTCCATAATGTGTTCAAGATTATTAATTTTAAAGTCATGTGTTTTCAATTATACACCATTCCTAATATTTCAGTTATCTTCTTCTATAATTGTTACCCTTACTGAGAACCTGAACTCACCCCCTTTTATATTTCATTTTTTCCAGGATATGAATAGGTATATTATGATTGACTTGCATTGATAATCATAGAGTGGTGGATATTCCCAATGGAACTTTTTTGTTGTTTTTCATTTCAAGTTGTAATGTTTAACATATGTATGTATCTAGATTTCCAAATATACTAAACTATTCATTCCTTTGAGATATGACTTTCTTGTAGTCATGCCAATTGTTGACGCTGCTTTCGTCACAGAATCTAAAGATTGGAAAAGGAGAATATCTGAGCTCAAAGTGATTCAACCTTTAGACAAAATATAAAAAATAGACAAAGGGATGAACAAGGAGAACATTTCACATGTGTCGTGCAAGTTCTATCCATGTCGTGCAAGTCCACTTGCGCGACGACTAATGGTTGTGCAAGTGACTTGCGCGCCCCAAAGGATAACCGCCCGGGGTCTTCTCCAGCCTATAATTAGACCATGTGGGCCCCACATTAAAAGAGGAATTTTTCCAGAAACTCAGATTTGAGCCCCCAATGCCCTAGTCTCTTCTCAAAGCTATCGAAACAATTCTAAGGTAATTTCTTACCTAGAACAGAAGATCTAATGAGGGGGAGGAAGGCCTAAGTGTTGAAACTCATCAACACTTGCGCGCCGCTTTACTCCTACAATAGAAATTGCACGCTCCTCTTCTGGAAGAACCTCATGATGATTCTAAAGGATTTAACCAAGAGTCGCTCAAGCATTTCCCTACTGGTTAACCATCGCGCAAGTACCCATGTGTCGCGCAGGTATACCTACGCGACCAGAACTTGCGCGCCCATGCAGTACCTGCGCACCTTCTAGGACTTGCATGTCCCTACCTTTTTTGGGTTCCCTTCTTGCCCATTTTACACCTCTTAAGCCATTCCACCTCTCCTATTCAATATTCACTCTTCAAGACACTCTTCAAATCCATTTATGGCAAGCTTTATTGATTTGACTTCCTTATCTGAAAGGAACTCTGTGGAATATATCTCAAAACCTAGTGATTTACACATATTTATGTCACAAATGATTGAGATTTCATTCATTCAACCTCATCCTTTAAGATGAGAGAACTCATTAAACTGGGCCTCCTTTTCAGGAATAAGCCCCAATCATAATTCTCAAAACTGGGTATCCTCCTTAGGAGTAAGCACCAAGTCCTCATTAAACTGGGCCTCCTTTTCAGGAATAAGCCCTAGTCATAATTTTCAAATCTGGGCATCCTCCATAGGAATAAGCCCCAGTCATAATTCTCAAATTTGGGCATCCTCCTTAAGAGTAAGCCCTAAGTATAATTATCTTAACCTGGGCCTCCTTTTCTGGAATAAGCCCCAGTCATAATCATTAACTTGGGCCTCCTTTTCAAGAGTATGCCCCAGTCATAATTTCCAAATATGGGCATCCTCCTTAAGAGTAATCCCCAAGTCCTCTTTAAACTGGGCCTCCTTTTCAGGAATAAGCCCCAACCATAATTTCATTAACCTGGGCCTCCTTTTCAGGAATAAGCTCCAGTCCCCTAATTTGGGCATCCTCCTCAGGAGTAAGCCCCAACCATAATTTCATTAACATGGGCCTCCTTTTCAAGAGTAAGCCCCGGTCCCCTAATATGGGCATCCTTTTCAGTAGTAAGCCCCCAAGTCCCTTAATTTTTTAAGTCTCTTAACCTGGGCCTCCTTTTTAGGAGTAATCCCCAGTCTTAATTCCTCTTAACCAGTCCTAATTTACCTTTGATTTGGGATTACTTCTGAGGAGTAAAAACCCAATCATAAGTCCTTTCCTAATTTAGGCCTCCTTTTCAGTAGTAAGCCCCATGTTAGAGTATTCAAATCTCCGTGAAGCACATATAACTTTATGGACCCTATTTCTGGATTTCTTTCCTAAATTAAATCCAAATCTTCATTTATCTGGGCAGTCATACATACATAAGTCACACCTTATTTCTTATGATTGCATCATTCATGGAACAAATTGTCTGATTTTTACCAATACCTCTTGTTTCTCACACCGATCATGACTCATGTGAGCTTAGAGTGTAAAAGTAATTATGACATCCTTCTTTGAGTCATCAATCATAAACATCATACTCCCTTACTCGAACTATGTGGGTTCTGATTCCTTTTCTAAACAAAGGATACATAGGTAGCCCATCTGCGAGTTCGATCCCAACTCTGAAATAATCCATGTCCTTCTGAATGACAATAAACTTCAAGTGCCCCACTGAGTGGCTTTAAAATCAGCATGGTCATCATAATGACCAAGAGACTTTTACGTATCAAAGGATACCATTTACTAAGAATCTCTAACAAATACAGATGATTCTCTATCAATGAAGAACCTCTAATACATATAAAATATTCTCTAAATTTCCTACATATCGATCATTGATTGTCAGATCTAAAGGAAATCTCATTTTCTACTTGGTAATGTAATAGGGATTCATGAACATAACATAAATCTATAAAGAGAGTCCCAGAGTAGAAAATAATTCCCCTCAAAAAGGTGTGATGAGTCTGACCTCCCATCCTCTCGGCCAATGAAAATTCCTAAGTCTCATCAGTCCACAAATTAATGAGCGCCTACCTTTGGAAAGTAGGTCCAAATGGATGTGGAATCATTGGATGTTTCCGGTTCTATGAACAAACCTGTTAGAAACCGATCGGAATGTTTGGACCTCCCATCAAAGGAGGTCATCCATGAATTCCGAGGGAAACAAAAAATGGTGAACCCAACCTGAATCCTTAACCATGTTAAAATGATGTTTTACATATTTGTTAGGAGCCTATTTAAAACTCAATGAGAGGGCCAACAAAAACAATCATTGACATATGTGCTCATCCAAAAGATGTAGTGGCTGAATTTGTCTTGATTGCGTCTGTTATATCAAATAGGAACTCTTTTCCAAGATCTTCTTCATTTCCAGAATGGCTGCTCTCAAATTCACACATGCGAATACTGCTGCTACAAATGCCACTACTGCTACTCTTGCTGGATCGTTGTCCGCTCTGAGGATGACATCACCTACTCAACGTCTTCAACACTGGGTATCAAATGCGCTAGTTAAGGAGTACTGTCAACACAGTACCATCCCAACTCTAGAGGCTGACCGACAAGACCTCCAAGTTAACAACTCACACTGGTCATCCGGACAACGATGACCAGTGATCAATAAGCAGGCGGTGCTGACTACCGTCTCCAACCATTTCGGGTCGTTATCCCCAGAATGCAACACCATTCACTCCCATATTCTGGGGAGGTGAATGAGCAGGTCCCTCAGGGCCTTAATTCAAAGAAGCAGGAGTCCTTCCTAAGGGATCCTATCAACAATCGCCGCCAGACTCGTGCGGCAGTGCACCCTCAACATGATGAGGGTACCGACTCTAGGCATTCGGCTCAGGTTTCTCGAATTCGAGAAGGCAGGACGAACCGCCAGAGGTGGAATCCGGTCAATAGTGAGCAGTTTCTCATCTCTGCCATCTCTGGAGAAGTCCACCAACCGAACTTGGTGGAAAATAATGAGTAGGCACAGACACCTGCCCATTTTAATTCCGCTGTCCAGTAGACTCATCTGGCAACATCATCCCAATCCCGCCAGGCAATTCCGGCAGAGTAATATAGGCAGGAACATACACCTGTTTATACATCATCAGCTAGTCAGCAGACTCGTCTGACTATATATGATGGATCTCTTCAACTACATTTGGGGAAGTGCGATCAGCAGGCACATACACCTGCTAGTATTGATCAAGCCTACCAACAGTCTCATTTAGTAGCATTCGGAGAAGTTAGTCGGAAAGCCCCGACAACAAATTGGAGGCAGAATCAACTCTCTTCCCCCACACATGAGTACTGTCAGGATTCATTGATAGGAAAAGGAGGACAGGAGCAGGCACATACACCTACTTGAAGCCCGGAATGGACGTATATCCCCGTTCTGACAGCTAAAGTCACCAAGCATATTCTATCAATTGTGAAAGAGTAGAAGAAAATCCCTGCTCATATTCTGGATGCCTGCCAGGATATTATAACAACTTCAGTGGCATATCAGGGAAAGACACATAAATGTATCCCTACCATTAGAGTGACACATCAACAATTCACTCCGGAACAGACACACACATCTGTTCCAGTCCAAGAGGGTTATGGGGAATACTCCCCCATATCATACGGACAACCAAGTTAGGCACATACACCTGATTTGAGTGGATATCATCAGCCTAACCTGGCCATCTTTCCTGATCAGGCACATACACCTTCTCAGAGCAGACACTTTCGTCAACAATTGTTTTCCAAGGTGAGTAAGAAGGTGTCTAAGAAAAGACGGGCACAGTCAGGAGATCAAGAGACAATATGTAACAAGGCCTTGCTCGATGCTGGAGTTCATGAATCCCTCAGACAGTTATCTATTGGAATTCAAGATTCTACTCCCTCATTTCCTAATAGTGGGAATATTAATTCTGAAGGTCTTCAACAAACACTTCCTCATGAAGGATTGCTTCATGACAATTCGGTCGATCTTGAAGTTTCATCTTCAGATGAGAGCCACAGGAACCCTCTGTGTGGTCAGAAGAACAAGGAGCAAGAGATCTCATCTTTTTCTATAACCCACCATGGTGGTCCTCCCCATGATGATGAATTTCGCTACGAAAGTCATCTCCGTAGTAGTGAAGCACATTGCCCGGAAAATGCTCCAATGGACAATGTAGTGCTGAGAAAGACTTCTTATCTTTAGGCACTTGCAAATGAAAAATAGTTCATGTATGATGCTTCATCGCTAGAAGGTGAAATACTTTCTCAATCAGAAGATATCCCAGGGTGTAAGTCATTCTCCGAACCACCCCTAAGTCTTGCATCTTCTAGTTTGATCAATGATTTCTCTACCAATATTGTTGAATCCGATGAAGCAACAAGGAAACACCAACTCTGGTCAAATCAGGTAGAAGAATCTTCATCAAATGATAAAGAGGAAATGTTGAACATGAGAAAACAACTAGAAAAAGGTGAAGTTCCAGTCATGTTTTGGCCTCTGGCTGACTCTCTGTATGACATTCTAGAAATGTTGATAGAAGATGGAATTCATGATATTCGTCTCAACATATGGAAGACTCTTTGTCAATTGAAAAACAAAGTATTATATTATGATGAATATAAAATCATCTTAATATAATATAAGGGTTACAATGTCAGATTGATTTGGCATCTCTATCAGTCTCTCGATATCTGAAGGCTGAAAAGTAGCAGAGATCCCTTCAACATTCATGCCTTGGCATACTAAGAAGTTTGCGTCAGTTAATTGCCAATACCCCATCTGGTATTAATTTCAGAGGATGGGGTATTCATGGAGCACTACATTTCACTGCGCTCTCCAGTCAGCAAAGACAGCCGAAAATTGTCTCATGCAATGTTATTGCACATGGCCGGCCACAAATACCAGGCTTTGTTTGTAATCAGAATCTTTCCCAAGAATAGGCCTCAACTAGTTCCTCTCAAAATCAAGAATACAGAGAACAAGTTGTTGAATTACTCTTGTATCAAGCAAACGAGAATATTGAACAGGCCTTTCGTATGGAGCAAGCACATCATCAAGTGACAGAAGTGTCAGAAATCATCCAACGGTCTTTTGAACCAGGTGATAAAAGTGGATACAGATTAATGCATCCAGCTAATTTCTGGACTAAGGTTTGCAAGATCAAGAGAGCTTTTAAGAAAGTCTCAGACATAGCATGTCAAGAGCCACCCCATCTCGACAGACTAGGGAATCTTTTAAACCAACCCTCAGAATCAATAAATAGGATTCAAGGAGTTGAGTGGGAACAACAGGAACAGCCCCAGTCCACCGGACTGGGGACGTTTTCAAATCATCAATCCCCTCCTTAGAGAAAGTCGGTCTTTTCTCGATTGGGGAAGAAGTCTCAAGAGGAACGAAGAGCCAAATTATCAAGAGATTCTCTCTAAATTACGGTTCATCAAGAAGTTCATGCGGGATCGAATCAACAAAAGGAAATGTCTCATCAAAGTCATGGAAGAAGACAATATCATAGAAATGATGATAGAAGGGATGCGATGCGTTATGCATCAATCAATGTCATCAATGTCGTTGTTGCTGATCCACCAGATGAGGCTCACGCATGGGACTCAGATGAAGAGGTTACTGCTCAAGAAGATGTACGCACCAACACAAATGAAGAAGGTGTGCGTACACAAAATCAAAGGGTTACTCAGAACCTAGGTAATCCTTCGAGTAACTCACTTCCCCCTCTCCAAAAAGGATCAAACAAAGGGAGGGGGAAGAATCAGGTTACATATCCTTCCTCTGGAGAAGGACAATCACTCTCACTAGAGAAAAGGTTTGCACAACAAAAGGAATAAATGAAGGAATTAAGAAAGTTGAATGCAGAACTAATTCAGAGTAGTCTTCTTCTTAAGCGTACTGGAGTTAGTCAGCCAAAGGAATTTGTTGCAGCTACTGAGATGGATCAAGAATATCCTCCTCTATCAGTACACCCTTACAGGTCTAATCCTACGGGTGAAGTGCAACAACATTTGGCAGTGCTACCATCAATTGCAGCACCAACTACCACATCTATCCAAGATCCAGTCATTGTACCTACCCAAGTACAAGTTCAACCGGATGTTTCTCAAAATTTAATAACTACTATTGAGTCATTAATATCTCGGTTAGAAACTATGGAAGGGAAACGTGCACCGGTTCAATCAGAAAAGAGATCTTACCCTGAATGGGTAGATTCAGTCTCTCCCCCATCCAGTTTTGGAAACCCTATATTCCCTATTTTCAATGGATTAGGTGATCCTGAATAGCATTTGATGCATTACGTGTCTTGTTGTGATCCTATGATGGGAAATCCGGAGCATCAAGAAGCAGTGAAACTCAGATGCTTCATGCGAACCTTGCAAGGACCAGCTTTTGTCTGGTATACAAGCTTGAAATCCCGGTCAATTACCAGATGGGAGGATCTCCATCAACGATTTCTTCTTCAATTCAGTTCAACTTTGACAAAGACAACAGTTTTTTATCTTACAAACTGTAAGAAAAGGGATAATGAAAGAGCCTCTGATTTCATTGCTCGCTGGAAGGGGTTAACATATTCCCTGAGCCAAGCACTCCCTCAATAGGAACCGTTTCCAATCTGTGTGGAAAATCTGCGTGACGAATTACGCACGCCATTAATCCCTGTGAAATACACAAGAGGGTTTAGAGATCTTGCTTCAATCGCTTAGTAGATTGAAGATTCCCTTATACAGTCTTAGACTAAATCTCGTGTAATTCCATAAGATCCAGGAAGGAGAATGGGTAAATCAGAAACTGCTACAGTTATGCTTAAACAAGAACCTGTACCCGTTTCTACTTCAAAACCTTCATCTTCTTGAAGGACTCCACCTCCTGAGCACCAATAACAAAGGCCGTTTTGTCTGGATGATCAAAGAGATAAAAGGAGAAAACAATTTGAGGATTTAAAGAGCAAAACATACTCTTCCCAAATTGAAAAAGTTTCTAGTTACTTCATTTCTGCTCTGGAAAATAATCTGGTTCAATTTCCATGGCCCAAGAGGCCAAACAAGAAAGGAGATGAAGATCGTCCCAATTATTTCCCCTTTCATCAAATGTTGGGGCATCCCATCCAGGAGTGTTTTGTCTTCAAAGACCTCCTGCAAAAGATGGTCGACTCGGGACGAGTCAAACTGAAAGGCTCTTCAGCCCAGGTAGCATGTGTTACTGCTACAGTTCTAGAGGAGGAAAGCGAATGGAAAGAAGTCAAAAGAAAAAATGCACAGAAGTATGATGATTGGATGGTCAGAAAGACAATAAACTGAACTCATGCTATTTTGTGAATACAATTAAAGAAACCGATTGTTTCTTCTGCCGTGAATGTTGCAGAAAAACCCTCTTCGTCAGAGGGAAATTCCTCAAAGAAACGACATGATTCAAAGAAACAAAAAGAATCAGAAGAAGATGAGTATGTGTCAAAGCCTAAATTTTCTTTGACTCTGGCAGACTTCATGCCATCTACTTCAAAGCCACGGGCACCGCCCCACCAAATGGCACAGCCTAAACAGGCTAATCAGGCAGAGTCTTTATCAGACGAAGAGTTGATCTTTGGTTCTGTTAATATGATTCAATTAACAGATCCATATGCCAGTCGCAGTTTCGATTTCAATGAGCCTGAATTCCCTGTACCAAAAAAGGGAATCAGAGGAAGTTCCAGAGGCTCACTATACTAGGGAAGACGTGGATCTTTAAGAAGCCACTATTCTAATTCTACCCCTGCTAGAACTGTGTACGCGGCAGAAACTCGTGGTAGAGCCCTTCAGCGAGCTCAGCAAGAACAAGAAAGTTCTTCTACCAATAGAAAATTCAGTCCTGGAACAGTTATTTTGGAAGACTGGTTGAAAGTTCCATCTTCTTCCTCTCAGCAATTAAATGGATCTAATCGGTCTAATCTTCCAAAACCAGGAATATTTCGAACTCCTATCCCGATACAAGATGCATCAACTTCCAAAGCATATACTTCCAAGGTACCTGCTAAACCACATATTCCTGTTGGGAAACGCAGACCTCTGGATCAAAAATATGATGTATTGAAACATTTGGCCCAATTACCAGCCAAGTAATCAATTTTGGATGCTCTAAATCTGTCAAAAGATCTTTGGGAAGCACTCATCAAGGCTTTGTCAAGTCCTCAGGAGTTTGAAACTGAAATTGTTGTAGCTGAAGTCTATCACATAGAGAATAATCCTGCAGAATTACATAAAATAATATCTTTTACTGATGAAGATGAAGATGATGTTGTGCATGGACATATTAGACCTTTTTACTTATCTGGCAAGGTCAGTGGAATAAACGTCCGAAGAGCTTTCATTGACAATGGATCAAGAGTCAACCTCATGCCCATTCGTACACTTCGTCGATTGGGCCTCACGGAAGTTGATTTATCTCCTTCTACCATGATGTTACAAGGATATGATAAAAATTAACAAGAACCATTGGGTGAAGTTACACTCAAAACTCAGTTTGGATATCTTGTATCCAATTCAGATTTCATGGTTGTTGATCAAGACTCAGCCTTCAACGTCTTTCTTGGAAGACCCTGGCTACATCAACATGCAGCTATCCCTTCATCATACCATCAATGTCTCAAATATTGTTTCAATGGTCAAGTTGGGACATTGTATGGTGATAAGGCCCCATTCAAGACATGTGAGTCACAATACATTGAGGTGGAATTCTATCACATGAAGGGAAGGGAGAAATCCACAACAAAGAAGATTACCAAAGATTATGCTTCATATGGTTTGGAGAAGATTCCAGTAAATCCATTTACACATGTGAGTACAGATTATGTGTTGTCTATTAGTCAAATTGACAAGATAGACCCAAATAAAAATACTCTTACGGAAATATCCATAATGTCAATTACGAAATCGAGCCAGACAACATAGGAGAAATTGGTAACCTACTAAGTAGTGATGAAAGCACAAATGGTGACGTCTTCATTTCATCTGCTGAAATCCAACAAGTATATACTTATCCAATTAGGCAAGAATAAGTTATAGCAACATCAAAGTTGAACAATGATTTCGATTCTCAATCCATCATCCCCTCTTTATTACCCAAAGAAGACCCTACATCATCAATCGGGTCGGAAATGGAAGCTTCTTCTTCAAGATGTGAAAATTTTGACATCCCTTCTGATCGTGAAAATTCTGATTTATCATCTACTATGAAAGTAGAAATGGAAGAAATAATACATGATGAAGAAGAAGAGGAAGATCTCAGAGATGCTCCTCCAGCATTTGAAGAGGGTATCTCTACCACTGTGGATGAACTTAGAGAAATAAATCTGGGTACAAAAGAAGATCCACGCCCCACTTTAATCAGTGCGTCCATGCCTCTTGAAGAGCAAGAGATGTATATTTCTTTTCTAAAGAAAAATACAGATATATTTTCTTGGAACTATACAGAGATGCCCGGGCTTGATCCCGATGTTTCTACTCATCATTTGGGTTTACCAGAAGAACATTGAGGATTTAAGCAAGCTGCGAGAAGAACACACCCAACTTATGCTTCTAAAATTGAAGCTGAAGTGGATAAGCTTATCAAAGCTAAATTCTTTAGAGAAGTTCAGTATCCCAAGTGGTTGGCTAATATTGTCCCTGTAAAGACAAAGAACGGAAAAATTAGTGTTTTCATCGATTTCAGAGATCTTAATCGGCATTGTCCTAAGGATGATTTCCCAGTTCCAATTACAGAACTTTTAATTTATGCAACAGTAGGTTATGAAGCACTTTCCTTCATGGATGGATATTCCGGATATAATCAGATCTGAATGGCCCCAGAATATGAGGAATCCACAGCCTTCAGATCCCCTCAGGGTGTGTTTTGCTACCGGGTAATGCCCTTTGGCTTAAAGAATGCAGGTGCAACATATCAGTGTGTCATGCATCGTATCTTCAAACCCTTCTTAGGGAAGTTTTTTGAATGCTATGTAGACGATTTGGTGGTTAAATCCAAACAATGTTCTAATCACTTGGCTGATTTGGAAGTCTTATTCCGCAACATTCGACAACATAATTTGAAGATGAAACCCGTAAAATGTACTTTTGGGGTAACCTTAGGAAAATTTCTCGGCTTTGTTGTACGCCATCGTGGTATTGAAGTCGATCCTGAGAAGACCAAGTCAATCCTTGTTATGTCACCTCCTTGAAATTTGAAAGAATTATGAGGACTTCAAGGGCACTTAGCCTATATTCGGTGTTTCATCGCCAATTTGGCAGGCAAAACTTTACCCTTCACCAAATTAATGAAGAAGGGAGTAACTTACCAATGGACTGAATAATGTCAAGAAGCATTCAATATTCTCAAGAAATACCTCTTGAGTCCACCGGTACTCATGCCACCTATTGAAGGAAGACCACTTATTCTCTACATGACAGCTCTAGAGCGATCATTGGGTGCCTTTCTTGCTCAAAAGAATGATGTTGGGAATGAAAACAACCTCTACTATCTCAGTCGAACTATGCTTGAAGCAGAAATCCCGTATTCAAGTATTGAGAAGTGCTGCCTGGCATTAATATTTTTAGTTCTGAAGTTCAGACACTACTTTCAACATCACGAGGTCCAATTAGTATCTCGCAAAAACCCGATCAAATTCATCCTTAGTCGTCCAATGCTTACAGGATGTCTAGCAAGGTGGGAAGTTATTTTGCAGCAATTCGATATTCAGTATGTGTCTCAAAAAGAGATAAAGGGCCAAACTCTGGCTGATTTCCTAGCTGAACACCCTTCAGTGGAAGAGACATCTTCAGATATTGAACTCCCTGATGAGGAAGAATTCTTTATTCAAGAAAGTCCTTAGGCATGGGAAATGTATTTTGATGGTGCTTCCAGAAGTCCAACAGGGAGGAAAATGGAAAATCCTAAATTCAACAAAGTTGGCTTAGGAATTGTGCTCATTTCTCTAGAAAAGTAATTGTTAACTTATTCCTTCTTATTGTGGGAAGGTGCTACCAATAATGAAGCAGAATACCAAGCTCTCATTGTAGGCTTGGAATTATCACTTCAAGCACAAGTGAATAACTTAAAGGTGAAAGATGATTCAGACCTGGTAATCAAACAAGTCAATGGGGATTATGATATCATAAAAGAAGAAATAATCCCTTTTTATGATTATTTCAGAGAGTTAATGGCAGAATTCCCTTTGGAATCGACATTTTCCTATGTCCCAAGATCACAAAATGCTCAAGCTGATGCACTGGCTAATATAGCCACAGCTCTGGCAGATCCAAATCGGGATGAGACAACAATCAGTATCTCCCACCATCGTGCAATTTCACCTTATGTTCGAATCAGAATAGAGGGAATTAATGAAATTAGTCCCATTCCTGAACTGTATGGTCATACTATAGTATGGATGTCACCTATCAGGGAATACCTTCAAAATGGAACACTTCCACCTAATAGAGCCGAGAAAGAACAAATCTGGCGACATGTGGTCAATTTTACTCTTTATGATAGCCTAGATCACCTAGAGAAAATTCTCTACAAACTTGGTTTTATTGGAGTTCTCTTCAGATGCATTGATGGTGAAGAGAAAATGGTTGTCAGGAAAGAAGTACATTCAGGATTCTGTGGTGCCCACCAGTCTGAACATAGACTGTCTGATCAAATTCAAAGGCTTTGATACTTTTGTCCTTAAATGATACAGGATTGTGTCGATTTCACAAAGAAGTGGCATTCATTCCAAGTACATTCCAACTTCATTCATCAATATCTAGAGTTGCTTCATAAAGCTAAATACTCATGTCCATTTTTTCCATGGGGAATGGATGTGGTGGGACCTTACCCTTCGGCTACGGCCAAGCAGTTTAAGTACATTCTTACTGCTACTGACTTCTTTCCCAAATGAGTAGAGGCAATACCTCTCAAGGAAGTCAAATATAAATGCATTGTTAGCTTCATCAAGTCTAACATCATTACCAGATTTGGTGCCCCTCATACCATATTGACGGACAATGGCACCAACTTCTGTTCATCCAAGGTGAAGAAGTTGTATCAAGAATACAACATCAAATCCAACCATTCATCTCGGTATCATGCAGCGGCCAATGGCCAGATAGAATCTTTCAACAAGACTCTGTCAAATATACTACAAAAGATGGTGGATAATGATAAGAATTCATGGCCTGATAAACTCTTTCATGCTTTATGGGCTTATCGGACTAAAACCCGCACTGCAACTCGGTCAACTCCATATTAATTGGTATATGGAACAGAAGCAGTCTTGCCAATTGAAATTCATCTACCCTCTCTCAGAGTATCCATTTGTGATCAGTCATCTACAGATGAAAAATATAAAAAGCGATTGAATGAATTGGAACAGTTAGATGAGAAAATATTGTGCACTTTTCACCACTTAGAAGTCTATCAGAATCGAATAGCACGAGCTTTTAACAAAAAAGTTCATCTTCGTTCATTCACTCATGGATAATTAGTATAAGTTCTCATAACTCCAATGATACCAGGAAATAAACCTCCCAAGCTTGATCCAAAATGGAAAGAACCTTACTCAATACATAGGGTCTACTCCAATGGAGCTTATTCATTAATCTCGATGGATGGAGAATTCATCACTACTCCAACCAATGCCAGATTTTTGAAGAAGTATTTTCTATAAACACAAAATACATCATAAATGGTCCAGTATGACCTTAAACTGCAATTAGGTCATGTATGAACTTAAACTACATCAATGGTCTGGTATGACCTTAAACTGCACCAAGTTCCAGTATGACCTTAAACTGAATAACAAATGGTCCATGCATATGACCTTAAACTATTTGTACTTTCATCCCACACAATGTTAAACTATTAAAAAGTTCCCTAAATGGTCCAGTATGATCTTAAACTGCAATTAGGTCCTGTATGACCTTAAACTAAATCCATGGTCCGGTATGACCTTAAACTGCACAACCGTCCAACAAGACGTTAAACTGCATAACCAATGGTCTATACATATGACCTTAAACTATTTTTACTTTCGTCCCACATGATTTTAAACTGTGAAAAAGTTCCTTAAATGGTCTAGTATGACCTTAAACTGCATCTAGGTCCAGTATGACCTTAAACTGTATCATCAACAGTCCATGCATATGACCATAAACTATTTTCAAGTCCCTTACATCCAGCAAGACATTAAACTGTGACGTCCTAACTACATGACGTTAAACTGTATAAAAGTCCATTATGTATAGAAAGACGTTAAACTACATAATCATCAAAGTTCATGTATGACCTTAAACTACACCATCGTCCAACATGACATTAAACTGCACCATCCACGGTCCATGCATATGACCTTAAACTATTCGCACTTTTTTCCAAAATGATGCTAAACTGTATCGTCCCTTTTTCATCCAACATGATGTTAAACTGTAAAAAAAGTCCCCAATACGTCCAACATGACGTTAAATGGTGTACTCTTTTGTCCTCACTTCATGACATTAAACAACACAGCCCCCCTTTCATCCAACATGACGTTAAACTATATTGTCCCCCATCGCCTTATCTACATGACGCTAAACTGTACAGAAAGTCCTTGATACGTCCTACATGGCATTAAACTATACTTTGTCCCTGCTACATGACATTAAACTGTGCAGTGCCAATAGTCCTAACTGTAAGACTTTAAACTACATAGTCCCTTCATATGTCTTACATGACATTAAACTATGCATCGTTAAGGTTGTTGTTACCTCTTGTTTCTCACACTGAGTATGACTCACGTGAGATTAGAGCAAACCTCAACCATAACACTCTCTCTGGGCTACTAACTATGTGTAAGTCCCAACATCATTTTTTAGGTCTTTGTCCCCAAGAACAAATTGATCATTAATTCATTATTTAATTGAACTACACGGACTTTGATCCTTGCCTTCCAGGCTGGGTACGTAGGCAACCTCTTGAGTTTCAAGCCCAAAATCAATCTCTTCACATCGGTTCACCTCCATCTCATACGATGTTGATTCGTGGAACCACCCCTAGAATCAATATCTTTACATTTGTTCACTTTTGTCCTTGTTATATGACGTTACACTATACAACACTTTTTTCTAGTATGAAAATAAACTGCAATATTCTTTGATACCCTCACTTGAGAGGGAACCATTATTTACATTGATTTTTCAATCATGTTTCATTTTAAAGACTACGTGCATACATGGAAATTCCCAAACCTTTTATCTTGGGTTAAACCATTATTGTACTAAAGTCCCCTTTCACCCTTCCCATGTATGAACCAAATTTGTACAAAGGGTATTTCTAGAACTACGTGGGCTTGATTCCCATCCTAATGGGATACGTAGGAACGATCGAGTGTCCCTCGAATCTAGCCCCAAGTCTTTGGGCCTTACCCCAAATTCCACTTTCAGTCCCTTGGCTCAAAAGTCCCCATGAAAACACACATTGTGTATTTCTTACAATGGTCTAAGATCTATGACCCTAAACTAATATCTCTAATCCTTTTATCCCACACGACGTTAAACTGTAGTTTAAGAACTATGTATGGATTGATTCTCATCCTTATGAGATACGTAGTGAAGTCCGACATTTCAATTCAGGACCCATCCACAACATGATTATGGTTAGCATTGATCTGTGTATCTCTGTATACATTGGACAATACCCATATTTATGTGTCATAATCCTAACATTAAATATTTTCATATCTTCATAACCCTTTTCATGACTTCTAGTCACAAAAATGTCAAACTTCTGAGAATTCTTTTTGCCTAACTATGTAGCACGTGCCCATAGGTGGCCTTGCATAAACAGTCTACATAACAGACTTGTTAGCCAAAAGATGCTATTTATTTGACTATGCATCCAATGATTTTAGGTGGAACTTCATAATTCAACCCCCTAACGGGTTTGTTAAATAATGGTAACTTCATTCTTGGGAAGAATTCCTCTTTTGTCCTTATTTTTCTTAAATGACAGTATGTAGGTATCCGCAAAAGCAGCCATCCTTAACATATTTGTCCCATATCATTTTGAATGATCTGAAAGTATTCAAGTATATGGTTTATATTCTCCTTACCTACATTTGGGTCAGACCTTCGTAGGATTAATATTCATCCAGTTCTTTGATAATCTTGTTTGGAAATATCTTCTCCATATTCAAGTAACTCTTTCCATACAGAAAACTCTATAGTTTGGAAAATTTGAATCTCCATAAACTTTCCCGGGATTTTAGCACTAGAAAGGTAAATTTCTGAGAGTTCTTTTGCCTAACTATGTAGCACATGCCCATAGGAGGCCTTGCATAAATAGTCTACATAACAGACTTGTTAGCCAAAAGATTATATTTATTTGACTATGCAGCCAATGCCCTTAGGTGGCCCTTCATAATTCAACCCCCTAACGGGTTTGTTAAATAATGGTAACTTCATTCTTGGAAAATACTTCTTCTAATGCCTTTCAACTCTTTTTCATATCATTCCTTAGATTCAAATATTCTTAAGTCATCGTTTACATTTTTTCCATCATACTTGAGTATGGTAATGTGTTTTCAGATGAATTTTCAAAGAATTGAGTCAATTCTAATTCATTTGGTCAAAGCTATTTCGACCTTAAAACATTAACATCTTTATGTCCGACGTGCATGAATTTAAACTGCCCACAATAGACAAAGGAACTCTGAATAAAAGTCAGGTTCCAGCTCACTAAACATACATTTTGTATGATTTAGGTAATATTGAGAAATTAAAAGGTTCAAAGTTTGTAGGTTTATTTACATTAGTCTTAGAAAAAATAAAACTATGATTACTAGGCCCATTGGATTAGGTAAATTCTAAAGCATATAGCAAAAGAATGCAGGTAAAAATGATTGAAGGTGAAAGTGTTTTTCATTTATGCACAAGAGTTAGAAGGACATCAACAGACTGGAGTCTCTTCTCTTTTTTCAGGAATTACAAAAGACGTTCAATGTAACTCTTCATTTGATTTACGGTATCCCGAGCTTCATCAGCGGCCACCTGGAATTCATTCATTCAATTGGATACCATAAGAGATGCAGTGATACCAGCTCTTCTTGGAACAACAGTAAAAGAATTTTCTTGAGTGCGGTTTGAGAAATTTTTCTGCTGATCAAATAGTGACTCTGTTTCTGTCCAAGAGACATAGAATATGGATACATGGATTTGAGAATAAAGCATTGGAAGTAAAGAGCCATTTGGAGAGAGTAATCTTTTCAGATATTTCTCTAATACCATGTTTTTCTTCTCTCCACCAACCGGCAGTGGAAAACATTTTAGCCCATGGGTTTGCCATTTTCATATCTGCAAGGAAATGGCATGCACGAAAAATTTGAAAGTTCATGCCAATGTTGTTTCTCTTAATTCATAGCATAACCGAAATAGAGGAGTAGAAGTGCAGCTGCATTTCAGGCATATAATTTTTTCATCTGGAACATTGACTCCTTGTAGATGATCATGAGCATAGAGAGGCAGGTAGATGCTCTGTGGGAAATTAAGATGATATTTCTTCAAGTACTTAGCCAAATCTGGGAGAGTGCTATTGCAGAGATCATAGTAATCATGGCCAATGATGTTCATCGTGTCATCAATCCTCTTGCGAGAAAATTCATCAGCCGTTCTGATTCTGTTGGGAGCCATTGAATCTGCACAAAGGATGAATAATTAACTCTTAAGTAAGTTGATTTTTCATAAAATTTGTGAAAGAATTCGAAAAAATGGAAAAGGCATTAAGGCGTGCAAGTCTAAACTTGGAGCGCAAGTATGTAAGTGTCGTGCAAGTATTTGGCATGAAAGTATCACCACGCAGGTCGAGATACTTCTACAGCAGTGCGACATCAAATAAACAGTGGGAAACAGAGTAACTTGCGCGGCAAATGCAACTTGCGCGGCGAGAGCTCGAATGTTTCAAATCCATATGCCTTGTACGGAAGTGAGGCCCTCTATTTATAGATGCGGCTAGGACCCTGCGCGCCATACCCTGCGCAATCAAGGTTCGTATCCCTGCGCGCTAGGCCTTGCGTGCCCAAAGCTCATTTGCGCACCCTACCTTGTACGCCCCAATTTCCTTTTGATTCTCGATTTCCTCAGAGTCAAATCCTCTTTTCTCTCCGGATCCAACTCTAAAGGGGGACTTTTGTTGAAGCTCCTTTCATCACAGAATCTAAACATTGGAAAAGGGGAATATCTGATCTCAAAGTGATTCATCCTTTGGACAAAATATAAAAAATCGACAAAGGGATGAACAAGGAGAACATTTTACATGTGTCGCGCAAGTTCTATCCCTGTCGCGCAAGTCCACTTGTGCGACGACTAATGGTCGCGCAAGTGACTTGCATGCCCCAAAGGATAACCGCCCCGGGTCTACTTTAACCTATAAATAGACCCTGTGGCCCCACATTGAAAGAGGAATTTTTTTAGAAACTCAGATTTGAGCTCCCAGCGCCCTAGTCTCTTCTCAAAGCTTATAAAACACTTCTATGGTAATTTCTTACCTAGAACAGAAGATCTAAAGAGGGGGAGGAAGGCCTAAGTGTTGAAACTCATCGACACTTGCGCGCCTGAGTGGCCATCCCTTAAGGGAAATGGCCACACTTGCGCGCCGCCTTACTCCTTCAATAGAACTTGCACGCCCCTCTTCTGGAAGAACCTAAAGATGATTCTAAAGGCTTTAACCAATAGTCGCTCAAGTATTTCCCTACTGGTTAACCGTCGCGCAAGTACCCATGTGTCGCGCAGGTATACCTGCGCGACCAGAACTTGCACGCCCACGCAGTACCTACGCGCCTGCCAGGAATTGCGCGCCCCTACCTTTTTGGGTGCCCTACTTGCCCATTTTACCCCTCTTAAGCCATTACACATCTCCTATTCAAGATTCAGTCTTCAAGACACTCTTCAAAGACATTTATGGCATGATTTCTTGACTTGACTTCCTTATCTGAAAGGAACTCTGTGGAATATCTCTCAAAACCTAGTAATTTACACATCTTTATGTCACTAAAGATTGAGATTTCATTCATTCAAACTCCTCCTTTAAGATGAGAGAACTCATTAAACTGGGACTCCTTTTCAAGAATAAGCCCCAGTCATAATTCTCAAATCTAGGCATCCTCTTTAGGAGTAAGCCCCAAGTCCTCATTAAACGGGGCCTCCTTTTCAGAAATAAGCCCCAGTCATAATTTTCAAATCTGGGCATCCTCTTTAAGAATAATCCCCAGTCATAATTCTCAAATCTGGGCATCCTCCTTAGGAGTAAGCCCCAAGTATAATTCTCTTAACCTGGGCCTCTTTTTCATGAATAATCCCCAGTCATAATCATTAACCTGGGACTCCTTTTCAAGAGTAAGTCCCAGTCATAATTTCCAAATATGGGCATCCTCTTTAGGAGTAATCCCCAAGTCCTCTTTAAATTAGGCCTCCTTTTTAGGAATAAGCCCCAACCATAATTTCATTAACCTGGGCCTCCTTTTCAGGAATAAGCGCCAGTCCCCTAATTTGGGCATCCTCCTCAGGAGTAAGCCCCAACCATAATTTCATTAACCTGGGCCTCCTTTTCCGGAGTAAGCCCCAATCCCCTAATATGGGCATCCATTTCAGGAGTAAGCCCCCAGGTTCCTTAATTTTTTAAGTCTCTTTACCTGGGCCTCCTTTTCATGAGTAAGCCCCAGTCTTAATTCCTCTTAACCAGTCCTAATTTACATTTGATTTGGGATTCCTTCTCAGTAGTAAAAACCCAATCATAAGTCCTTTCCTAATTTAGGCCTACTTTTCAGAAGTAATCCCCAAGATAGAGTATTCAAATCTCCGTGAAGCACATATACCTTTATGGACCCTGTTCCTGGATTTCTTCCCTGAAGTAAATCCAAATCTTCATTTATCTAGGCAGTCATACATACATAAGTCCCACCTTATTTCTTATGATTGCATCTTTCATGGAACGATTGTCTTATTTTTACCAATACCTCTTGTTTCTCACACCGAGCATGACTCACGTGAGCTTAGAGTGTAAAAGTAATTATGAAATCCTTCTTTGAGCCATTAATCATAAACATCATACTCCCTTACTCGAACTATGTGGGTTCTGAATCCTTTTCTAAATAAAGGATACGTAGGTAGCCCATCTGCGGGTTCGATCCCAACTCTGAAATAATCCATGTCCTTCTGAATGACAATAAGCTTCAAGTTCCCCACTGAGTGGCTTTAAAATCAGCATGGTAATCATAATAACCAAGAGACTTTTATGTATCAAAGGATACCATTGACTAAAAATCTCTAACAAATACAGATGATTCTCTATCAATGAAGAACCTCGAATACATATAAAAGATTCTATAAATTTCCTACATATCGATCATTGATTGTCAGATCTAAAGGAAAGCGCATTTTATACTTGGTAATGTAATAGGGATTCATGAACATAACTTAAATCTATAAAGAGAGTCCCAAAGTAGACAATAATTCCCCTAAAAAATGTGTGATGAGTCCGACCTCCCATCCTCTCGACCAATGAAAATTCCTAAGCCTCATCAGTCCACGAATTAATGAGCGCCTAACTTTGGAAAGTAGGTCGAAATGGATGTTGAATCATTGGATGTTTCCGGTTCTACAATCAAACCCGTTAGAAACCGATCAGAATGTTTGAACCTCTAATCAAAGGAGGTCATCCCAGAATTCCGAGGGAAACACCAATGTAATGTAATATGGCACTACCTTCGAGAAACTAGGGTCAGGTATTTACATTACAATTGTCTGTATCCTTATCAAAATTGTTAACAAGACTTTCCTTACCCTATTAAACTTAATTATCAGTCTAAGTATGTTTATACTCCTTAGGTTATTCAATAACATTCACAAAAATAGAATCAATAATTCTTACCATTTCATTGTTGAAACATCTATATCTTCTTCCTTCTAGATCATATCCAATAAATATTCCTTCTTCCCCTTTGTTATTAAACATTATAAGGTTTCCACCTTTCTTCTTTATAATTCATAGACTCTTTAAAACTCTTAGGTTCTTCAAACATAGAGTTTTATCATAAAACATTTAATATGTAGTCATATGAGAATTTTTCCCATAAAAACATTAGTTTTGAATATATATATATATATATAAAGTAGTACTCATGAATTTTCTCCCATTGTAATGAGAAAGACCATGTTCATGTAACATAGTTTTCCCCATTTTTACCAAACTTCTATTATTCGTTTTAGCAACTCTATTTTGTTGAGGATTTTATGAGGAACTATACACATGAAAAATTCTATGCTTCTCAAGATTAGTTTCAAATTATTCATTCTTTTACTCACATACATTATCAATTCTCAACTTTTTCACTAAATACTCACATACGTTTTCATCTTTCCACCTGAAACTTTTAAACGTTTTTAAATCATATGACTTATGTTTCAAAAAAATAACATAAGTAATGTGAGTAAATTCATCAATGAATGTGATGAAGTGATTATCTCTATTTTTTATTGTTTTCTAATTGTCCCACAAATATTAGAATGAATATGTTCTTGGGTTTTTTTAAACAAATCCCAACATTCTTATGCATAGAATCTCTAATCCTCCCTTTATCACAAATTGTACAACACCAATCTATTCTTCTTGTAAAATCATGAATACCACAAACACTATATATATTTGATAAATTTCTTTTGTTTCTCTAAAAAATGATTCCCAACCTTTTATTCCACATTTTATTCTCTTCAACTATACTTAAGAAATTAGAGTTTTTTATTTCACCAACTTGAAATATGTTTCCTTTCACACATTGAACTCTTGTATCAATATTTCCATCTCCATCACTTTTTAAAAAAAACCCATATTTTCTTCAGATAAATTTTTTACCCTCATGAAAAAGTTATGAAACACTTTGAAATTTTTGTTTAATCCCATCAACATATAAATATTTCTTGGATTTCCTCTTTTCATTCCCAATAATAGCTAAACCAACAACTTTGATTCTTAATAATTCAGCATTGCCAAATGTAATTGTTCCTTATTTAAATTATTCAACATTATTCAAAAAACTTATGTATCCTCTAATATGATAAGAAAACCCACTATCAATAATCCAAGGTCATTCTCCTTTTAATGATTTCAGAGCAGTTTGAACAACAAGATCCTTTTCTTTTTTCTTTTCTTTCATCACTATCAGCTTCTCAGAATTGTCAATAAACTTTTATTGTATGGGAAACAAAACAAGACATGATTTTTCAAGGTATATTGGTTTTTTACATCATTAAAAAATGTTTTCCAAATTTTGGAACCAATTTTCAACTTTTACTCTAATATTCTCATGTTTCTTTGGTAATTTTTTCTTAGGATCATTATTTTAAGATGATTTACTCCCCACAAACTTTTCCTTCCATAACACGTGGAATAATAGTAATGTTTTCAGTTAAACCAAAACATATTTTTCATATGTCTGAATCCATCACTATCATCATAGATAGATTATTTAGAACTTTTATTTATCTCTTTACCTTTATAAAGTTTTTGTTGGCCAAGTTCCAGCTCTTCTTCCTTTCCCTCCAGCTTCACTTTTAGGTGATCATTATGATTCTTTTCTTCCTCAAAATATTTCTTCAAATAATAAATTCATTTAATCTGTTTAACTTTATCATCATGAAGATATTATTTATTGTTTGATGGTGAACTTTCATTTTTCAACTTCCTAGTTTCATTCTTTTACATTCCAGTCTTTCTCAATCATTCTTTCAATTTTTCTTTCAAATGATATTCAAATCTAGTTTTCTATTCTTTAGAACTATTTCTTCCAAATTCTTCATCATTCACTGTTCCAATTGATTATTCTCACCGTTATACATAGTAGATTTTTTGGATTCATCATCACTTCCATCATCTTATTAATATTTAGATAAGAAAGTTATTATTTTTTATTTGAATAATTTTTTGTCTTTCCCTTCCAAAAAATATTTATCTTTATCACCATGTTTCTTCAATGATATTCTTGTCCTTCTTTCTTCTTCTTCATTGTCCTCTTCTTTATTTCTATTAAAAGAATTAGCCACAAAGTACCCAAAGTCTCCACATTCAAATAATTTCAAGGGATGATTCTATTTATATTTCTCAATACCTCTTATCACATTTTTAGAAAACAAGGACAAAATATCATTATGATTTTTTCATACCTCATTTTTTGAATAAGAATCACCATATTCTTATTCAATAAGAATATTATTTTACTTCTCTTTCTTGGAAACCTTGAAATAAATTTTTCTATTATCTTTTTTTCTTTTCATAGATTTCACCCCTCTCATTTCATAAGTGATGTGAGTACAATGAAAATAATCTAGAGATTATGTTTTAGGATATCTATCCTAAAATGAAGAAACATTTGCATCGAAAATGTCTAGAAGGATTCTCAAAATATTTTTAACAAATATAGAATCTTCTAACATAGAACCAAGACATCTGATAGGGTTGAAAATGTCATTTACCCTAGTAAAGAATATCCTAATAGATTCAAACTCACAAATTTTTAAATCATCATACTTCAGCCACCATATTCAGAATTTTACCATCTTCACTTTTTCATTGACTTCATGTTTATTTTTCAGCTTGTCTCATATAACTTTGGTTGTGGAAATACCTTTTAACCTTTTAAATGAAGTTTAAGAAAACGGTGATAGTAAATCATTATTATCCATTCTATTATTATAAATATTATTCTTATGAACATATGTAAGACAAACTATATCATCAATAGAAATAAATCCATATGTTGAATCTTTAGAAACATCATAACCAATAGACATAATATAATGTAACATTATATATTTCTAGATATGATAGTTATTTCCATCATAAATTGGGATAATTTTAATATTCACACAATTAATATTCTCCATAAACTTCTTTTCAAAACATAAGAAAAGAAAAATGAATGGAATCTTGATTTGATACCAATTGTATGTACCTAGTAAGGATAATTGTATCTCTGAGAGGGGTTGAATCAGTGATATCTTCTTCATTTATGTTTTTTTTAAATGAAACAACCTTCAACTCCAATAAAATATTACTTTCCCAACTCAAAACAATTCAAACACACATCCCTAGGAACCCAAGAATTTACAAGGTTCACTATTCAATACGAATAGTTACGTCCTTGGTATGGTTTGGAAATGATCCAATACCACACAATCCACTAGAAAACAATCCTTTTTTGTGGAATTAAATGAGTAGGATATTCCCTTTCACTCATGTATCACTATGTAAACAATATAATAGTGCATGTTATCTTTATATCCCAAATTATATAATAAATTTTTTTTTAACAAAACCAATTATAGTGCTTCTTTTTTAACTTCCAAAAATGTATTCTTTAAATAAAATTCTTCACTTTATTACCCATAATCTGGTAATAACTTCCATGATTTTTTTTATAAAACTTAGTTTGATTTATTTTTCTAATTCTCCTAGTCTAATTATCCCAGTCTGGTTGCTCAATATGAAAAAGTTTACTCTGTCAGAATATAGTTGAGACAATTCTGAACACTTCCTTCTTCAGTCAAGAAATTCAAATATGATCATCTTTCCCAATACGATAACTGGTGGAATATGATGATTGTCTAAATACATTGAAATATTATCTCTCTTTATTTATCTTATGTCTCATAAGACATCTTTGAGAAAAACAATTCGAAAACCATTTCTTTACTATAGAATTTCTTCAGCGCTCTTCCTTCTCTTAACATCTCATGAACTGTACATTAGTTAGAAAAGTAGAATGTACTTTCCTCCTTTTATAATCACCCAAAATATGGCTTGGTACGGATACATGAAAACATTATTTCTCAAAAAAGTTACACAAATTTTTATTTTTCCTTTAATTTTGGATACATTTTGAATTCATCCACTCTTCTTGTTTCTCCTCAATCCTTCTCAAATCTTCTAAATACATTATCTATCTTCAGAATTTCTTAACAAACAACAGTTTGATTATGATTTCCCATTATGATTCACTCAATATAAATTGTTCATTATAATGCTCTCTTCTAGTTTCATAAATAAAGGAATAGACAATATTCTGATTTCTTGATATGTTTTCTTCATTATGATGCTCTATAAAAACTGATGAAAACAAAACAACATCTTCAAAATTAAAGATTATCCTTTCCAACACTTTTGTATTTCTTTCAATATATCTGATGACGCGTTCCAATTTTGATTATGATTTGTTGAATTATGATGAAGGAGAATGTAAGTCTATTTATTCTTCCTCATTTATTCTCTTGACTCGTTTGAACAACAAACAAAGTAATTCAGCCTATTGAGAATGGTTGACTACATTGTCGATTATGATCTGAATTTCTTCTTTGCATAGTTCACAGCATTCATTTGTTCTTTTTATCTTTCATTAGTCCTAAACTACTCTTCTTCTAATTATTTTGATGCAATATCGAGTATGATGGACTGGTATCATCAATTTCACCATCTATAGATTCTTTCTCTTTTTAATATGATAACAATTAATCATCCACTCATGAATACGATGACATAATGAATATGATGGACCAGTGTCTGTAGCCTTGAATTCAGAAAATTCATTCATTCACAAACTTCTACTTGTATCATGACTTCTTTCATGACTTTTAAAATTCTAAATATCATCATCATTATCAACTAACTTTCCAACTAAATTATTATAACTTCCCACACTTTCATGCATCTTCTTACATTCATTAGAAAGTATTATAACTTTCTACTCTTCTATCACCATCTTTCTTTCCTAATCAATCAAAAAAAATATAGAATATAATCAAAGTCTATACTATAATGGCCTTGACCTCTTCAGTCTATTACATTGCCGAAATATAGTGTCTGAGGTGTTCTGGGTGGTCAAGGTGACTTATTCTCAATACATTGCCAAATTTCTAGTTCATGAATAGTGTTTCCAGAACAGCAGCCTTCCAACATCAACCTTTATTTCCTTTTCCAAATTTCGAGTTCATGAATAGTGTTTCTATAATGGTGAGGTTCCAATAGCTGACATTATTTTCTTTTTCCAAATTTTGAGTTCATGAACAGTGTTTCCAGAATGGTGAGGTTCCCAGAGCAGCCTCTATTTCCTTTTCCAAATTTTGAGTTCATGAATAGTGTTTCCAGAATTGTGAGGTTCTAACAGTAGCCTCTATTTCCTTTTCCAAATTTCCAGTTCATGAATTGTGTTTCTAGAATGGTGAGGTTCCAACATTAGCCTCTGTTTACTTTTCCAAATTTCGAGTTCATGAATAGTGTTTCTAGAATGGTGAGGTTTCAACTACAGCCTCAATTTCCTTTTCCAAATTTCGAGTTCTTGAACAATGTTTCTAGAATGGTGAAGTCCCAATAGCATCCACTATTTCCTTTTCCAAATTTTGAGTTAATGAATAGTTTTTCCAAAACTGTGAGGTTCCAATAGCAGCCTCTATTTCCTTTGCCAAATTTCAAGTTCATGAACAGTGTTTCCAGAATGCTGAGCTTCCAACAGTAGCCTATATTTCCTTTTCTAAATTTTGAGTTTGTGAACAGTGTTTCTAGAACAGTGAGGTTCCAAGAGGAGTCTCTATATCCTTTGCAAATTTTTGAGTTATACAATGATTCTAGACTGGTGAGGCTTCCAGACTAGTGTGGTTCTACAGTGTTTCCAAACCGGTGAGGTTTCTAGAACAGTGAGGTTCTATAGTGTTTCCATACCGATGACGTTCCCAAACCAGTGAGGTTCTACAGTGTTCCCAGACCAATGATGTTTCCATAATAGTGAGTCATCCAACACTTTTTGAAAATTCATGTTTGGTGTACAATGTTTTCAGCTTCCTATAGTTTCACCCCTTTGACATTTCCTTTGACGTAAAATGAATTTAAGGACTTTTTAAGGGATTTAAGGCCATATAAATTCCCATAACTCCTATATTAATTTTCCCAAGGCTTAGGATGCTTTAGTTGGTAAAAGAGTGTGGTTTAGTGTGATCCTCTTTTAATGGGAAATCTAGCGTATCTTAAACAGTTTCTAAATTAAATCTTCTAAAGGGACAAGATATCTTCCTCCCTAGTTCATCCTCTTTGTTCTCTAGTGTGAGATTCTATTACTATTCATTCCTTCCCATATGAGTTGTGTGATCAAACTTTCCTCGTTGTATTGGTTCCCCTTGAATTTCTTTTTTCTGTAAGTGCACCCTCTGTTTTTGGTGATACCAAGTAGTATTAATCAATATTCTATATAAGGTATGATCTATCATCATTCTTTTTGGTTCATATCCTTATTTTTTCCTTTCCCTTTTATGGAATGTTATCTTCATGTTCCAAATAGACTTGTCTAGGGTGTTGGTCAGTGTGGTGGTGTCACTGTATCCTCGGGTGGATTTTTTCCTCCAAGAGAGGTGATCGTGATCTATTTTTTTAGCTTTTCAAAGAGCATTGGAAACATTTTGAGGTTGTGTATTCATTGATTCTCTATTATTTTAAATGAAAATGTAGAGTTATCATTTTTTATCCTACTGGATCACAATGGAATTGACATATTAACTATTTGAACTGTATAAATAAATTCATATCGATCATATGTTATTGCCACATGCTTTTCTAGATAGTGTAAAATCTATGATTTCTTTTTTTAGATTTTCGTTCTTGATGGAAATTGTTAAATAACATAAACCTGGAATTAATTGATAATTATTTGGATAAAGATAAAGAGGTGTGAAAATGAATCCAGTTGTTGTTGTAATTTGATGTTCATCAAATTGATACAGTAATCATGTTTAATTATTTTTGATGGCCTACTGTTTATGTTTCACGTCATTAGAACCTAAAAATAATAAATACATTAATTCCATATGGATTAAATGACTAGTTTTTTGATACTAGATAATGCCTCATAGGGTTCTGAGTTACCATCTTTCTTGCTTAAGGGAAAAGAGCTTAGTTGATATGATGTTTGTTTTACTACTTCTTGTATTGTGATATGTGGGGGTAGGGAGTCCTTATGGTTGTGGTATAATTTGATGCCAAGAGTGGTGAGATGCATTGGTTTATGTATATGGGTGTCGGGGAGGACACTAGAGATGATGGAATGGGTTGGATGTGAATGTTTGTATGCTTTCTGCTTCTTGTTGCTTGTTTATCTTCCTTAATTTCCCCAATGCTCAAGGAAGCATGTTTTCTTACCCTCCTTTCAAAAGGGGAAAATACATGCATGGTATGCCATGTGATTTACGTGTTTAGCTACCTCGGGTAGGATGGGTCTACGCTCTTGCTATAGGTATTAAAGAATCAAAGGGTAGTTCATCTACTCACTATGTTGAGCCCCCTTGTATTTATTAGCTTATAATGTTTTTCTAGAATGCTTGGGAATATGGGAAAGTAATATTTTTGTTAATAAATTATTAAATAAATTATTTTGACCTATGGGGTTGGAGCTTCTTGGGACGCAATGCTAAGTATTCTATTTTAAAGTAATAATGGACTTTGGGTGTGATTCTACTGAAATATAATGTAGAAATTGTTAATAGTTAATTAATGTTTAAATAATTAATGAATGTAAACTGCAACTGATAAAAAGATAGTTAAGGAATGTAATCAAGCACTTTAAATATTTGTGTGCTTATAGGATTCCTAGTCTTAGAAGTTCCAGTTTAAAGTCCGAGAGATGTTAGCTATAGTTGAGTCTAATACTAGGTTATCCCCATAGTGTGTTTTTAAGATATATTATATTCTTCACTTTTTGTGTTTATATACGCTACTCCACCCCTTCAGTTAGGGAAACTGACACCCTAGGGATTTTGAGCCCTGGGGGTGTTTTCCCCATCATTCTGGAGGGAGGATGGGTGGTTTACTACCCCCTTTGTCCCCACTCTCTTCTCTTGGTAGTTACGTGTGCTGGTAGTCACAATGGTTAGTTTTCCCCATATATGTGTGTTGAGGGCTGTAATGGGTTGTGGTTATTCAAACACATATATTTTGAGCATAGTTTCATATGGACTACTATAGTTTTAATGTCTATAGGTTGTGATTGATTGAGGATTTGTACTCAGTGTGTGGGCTATAATGGATTGAGGTATAATTCCTGATGTATGATACACGTTATGTGAGTTGTGGTGTCTCTTGAAAACAACCTAGTTATATTTCTTTTGTGGATGTGCTGGTTTTTTTACATGAGGTGTATGTTGTGGTGCTTTGCCCAGGTGTCTGTGGGCAATCCATTTTGGAGAGAGATGGCTTAGGACGTGCGACATTGGGGAAAACCGGAAAACCAGTGAGGAAGTAGTAGTGGGGAACCCATTATATTCTTTATTATATTATATACTCTTGTATGTGATACTTGGTGAGAATAGTCATGGTGAGGCTGGGAACTCAGTATACTTGTTTAGGTGATGAGTTTGTTTGACTCATTGTTCACTGTGCTTTAGCATGATTTCTTTACTTTGGCACAAGAGGCTCTGGGGAGGAACCTACTGAGTATACTATTATACTCACCCTATATATATATAAACTATTTTTCAGGTCACTTGGAGCGGTTGAAGATCAAGATATTTTCTACTATATTGGGGTTGCAGGAGATGTTTGGGCTTGTGGTTTCTGCTGTTTTTACTTTTCTTTGGTACTTGAAGTTTTCCCCTTTCAGTTTTAGTAGTTTTTCATGACATTAAATATGTTTACTTGGGATTTATTTTATATTGTTTTTTGAGTTGTAGTTGGTAGGTGTATGTCTTATCTCTCTCTTATTGTAATGCCCCGACCCCAGTTACCCAGATTCGGTGCATTATTACATAACATTGGCATGATCACAAGAAAGATCAAATCTCGAAAGACCGATTGGTTTAGTAGACTTGGAAACACTAGATATATTCATAAAGTTTTACATTACATCATGAAGTGAAAAACTACTACAACAACATATTATCTCCATAATCCACACTATTATCCCCTCATAATATCCCTGTACGTCATTCATAATTTACTTCTTCACATCTTGGGAAAAATAAAACATAGAAAAGGGGTGAGCTCAAATGCCCAATAAGGATAACAATATAGCAAAAACTTTCATGAATAAGAATAAACATTTAAGGCAGTGTATAACTAAAACAAAAGCCTTTTAAACTTGAACTTCAACATAGTATGGAAAAATAAAATGAAATAATGCCATTTACATATTCACATAGATATTCTACTAATCAAATAATCACATGCAATATCAATAACCACTTTCATAATGATGGAATGCATAATGCCAGACTATCATAACCACATAGCCAAGGCCTCGTGCCAAGACTACAAATAAGATTTTGTCAAGGCCTTGTGCCAAGACACTAGTTTGTCTAATGAGAACTACTGATGCATCGAGGAGCTATAGCGGGCTCCACCCGTCACATATTAAGTCCAATGCATTCCCATATGAAAAGGTTTAAACATAACATAAACATTCATATTAAAACTAGCATAAGAAATGTAAATACTTAATCCATAAAACATAAATGGTATAAAAATAACACATCCACAGTCAAACATATCACAAAACCTTAGATACAATATAGAAGTTTTGTTTCATAATAAATCAACTTCAAATAAGCGTAAAATCCATCAATGGATGTTGACATAGATTAAATCAAAACTCTTTTTAGAGAAATATCTCTTTCTATTTTGAAATCATTTAAGAGTCATATATTTATAAAATAAAACATTTTCTTTGAAAATATTCTTATAATCTTGTAAGGGAATCTTTGACATTTTTATAACGGCAGAAAATAGCCGCACCCGCCATATAAGTTAAAAAAACATTCTTACCTTAATTTTGTCGAAAATGTTAAAAAGAACCTTGTTTGGAAAACGACGGAAAGATTCCTTTATAAACCTCTTATAAAAAGTAAAACAAGGGTATAAATGAATTTAACCCATATTCTAGTAAATAGTAAAAATGTTTTGAAATTCATTTTTAAGAAACATGGATGTGGATGATAAAGAGATCCCAGTAGATTATTATGTATAAACAACCTCGGATAATGAATAAATTGCGAAATAAACTCTTACCTTGTACTTTTACTTGGTTGGGGTAGGTTAACCTCCTGTATAATGGTGAAATAATTGTTATTAAATTATAAAAGAATCATATACATTAATATGATATCATATATGATCTTTTATCATTGAATTGTTAATAATATCTTAGTATTATCGTTGTTTCGGGTGTTAACTTGCTCATTTTCTTTTATATGTTTTGTTACGTAAGTCATGTTTGTCATGGATAGGTTGTATCTTAATAATATACAGAATTATATCAAGTACTTAGATACTATTATTAATCATCAAATGATAATTATACTTGAATGGATACGATGGAGAATGACTCTCATCGCGTTCGTGGAGACGGTAGTCCGTACGTACGCACAAGCGACAATATCATTCTTTTGACATTAAAATAATATATAATTGGACGGTATATAATATATACAGAATCATTATCATGTTAAATTTATTATTCACATGAATCAAACATCATTATTATACCCATCCAAATAATAATTTATTGAATAACAATTACACCACGACGTGGAGACGGTAAGTCGTACGTACACACGTATGGTGACATGTTATTCAAAGGATGGATAGAATACTGAATATGATTGTACCATATTTATAATAACATCACAATATATATAAGATACTGGAGTTATTATTTTAGAATGGTAATAGCAAATAAAGAAGAAGTGGAAGAAGAAATGAACTTGAAAAAGGGTGGTGAAATCATTACCTATTCTTTGGGTTCTTTCTTTTGATTTGATCAAAAGGGCTCCTTAAGTTGGCTTTATGACTAAAGTAAAGACTCTAGGATGAATTGATGGAAGTTGAGAGATTATTTGGGAAGATTTTGGCCGAACAAAAAGGCTTTTAAGGTGTGAGTTAATGAGAAGGGAGAGTGCCCTTTTATAAGAGGGGTGAGGGGCACCTTTGGAAAAGCTAGAAATATTATTTTATAATAAATTCATATTCAGTTTCTAATGGCTAGAAAGTGGATTATTTAAATTTTAATATGGGGATAGGTCTAAAACCACCCAACCAATAGAATTTAGATAGGTTTGGGTAATTATACTAACCTTATCTTTAAGTATTAACTCTTAGTTAATTAGTTTCACTTTTACAATGTCTCTTTGTATTTTTATATTATATAGTTGATAAACATACTATATACTTCGAAAAGACCCCCCAAGTGGTCCATTAATGATACAACTATCATGATATAAGTTTCTTGGCCGAACCTTAGATTTTTAGGAATTTAATATCAATTAATAATATAATATTTGTTTTAAAAACTCTTTCATGTCAATTTTGACACTATTCAATAATTGATTTTTGTAAAAATCCTAACAGAATTATTACTTAGAAAAAAGTTAATTAAGTAAATATTAACATGTCATATTAACCTAGAAAATTAGTGTAATTCATAAAAAGTCTCAAATTATATTGTTTTGGGTATTTATAATATCAATTATTTTAATTTTTCACTATTATGGTAATTACTGCATCATCCTTGTGTCATAAATAAATTAAATTATTTAATGTATAAAATTATAAATAAAATATCATTATGTAGGAAATCATTTTATCTTTCTAATGAATTTTTACAATCGAAAATCCAACATATATAACTCTATGTAAATATTGTTTTTCTAAAAGATATATGCTTGTGTAATTTTTGTATTCATTTTAACTTAATTAAAATAAATTGTCCCTATCACTTACAACTGGAACCATGGGGTCCCAAAATCGACCCAAAGATGACCATGGTCGGACATGTATCAACCAATAAGGTTCGGACATGTTTTAGGGTAATTTTTTATTATTATAATATTATTTTTTAACCCTTATTTACCGGATTTACCCTTTAACCATGGTAAATAAAATATTTACCGAAGTAATTATTCAAAATGTCTAAAAATAAAAGTTACCTATTTACACAATTTGAAAATCCTTATTCCAAAAATTGAATCCCTTTTTCCAAATTAAAAACACCGAAGTGGACGAAATTAATTTAAAATTAATTCCCACTTTCAAAATAAAATGCGTGTTTTTAAGATATAATAACTATCAAAAGATTGATACTTGTTTATGTTCGGTTTAACTGTGAAAGTATGTCCAATGACCAACATTGTATGAAATGGTAAAAATATATTCTTAATATACTTTAAAACCACTCAAATTCATAATTTATCACTATTAATTATTTTGATTTAAAAAGTTGTTTTTAATTAAAATTTAGTAATTTTCACTATTCATTAAAATATTAAAGTTATCCGAAAAGTACCAAAAGTTCACCTTAGGATAAATTAGATATTCCGAATCCAAAAATGAAGTCCATTTTGAGAGATAAAATTTCTAAAATTAAAAAGTAGGCATTACTATTCATCACGGCTAGTTTGATCGGTTGTGGTGTTTGTTATAACTCGATGTTGCGTACAACACACGCTATTGCATTATTCAAAGAGAAGCATACCGTAGAAGTTTGGGGTGTTACATTCTCCCCTCCTTTAAATAATTTCGTCCTCAAAATTTCTAGAATACTACCGCATGAAAAGACTCGGGTGGTTCTTCATCATAAGTTCCTTGGGTTCCCACATTGCCTCTTCCATCTTATGGTTTCTCCACAAGACTTTTACGAGACGCGTCATCCGTTTTCTCAGTACTTGTTCTCTCATATCAAGAATCTTGACGGGCTCTTCACAATAAGACAGATCGGGTTCCAGTTCTAATTCCTCATAGGTGAGTACATGCGTTGGGTCAGACATGTATTTCCTCATTAGAGATATGTGGAACACATCGTGAACTTTGGAGAGACTTGGCGGCATTGCCAATCGGTAAGCTACAGCCCCAATTTGTTCTAGAATTTCGAAAGGTCCGATGTACCTGGGACTCAATTTACCTTTCTTACCAAAACTTATGACTCCCTTCCATGGAGATACCTTCAGGAAAACCTAATCACCGACTTGAAATTCCAAATCCTTCCTTCGATTATCATGACAGCTCTTCTGCCTACTTTGAGCTGCTTTGATGTGATTTTGTATTACCTTCACCTTTTCTATTGTTTCCTCTACCAGTTCTGGACCTACAAGTTTTCTTTCACCAATGTCATCCCAACAGGTTGGTGTGAGACATCGCTTTCCGTATAACGCTTCATATGGTGCCATCTGAATACTCGAATGGAAGCTATTGTTATAGGAAAATTCTACCAGAGTTAAATATTGATCCAACATACCCTGAAAGTAAAGTGATCAGGATCTCAACATGTCTTCTAAGGTTTTAATAGTTCGTTCTGATTTTACATCCATTTGAGGGTGGTAGGAAGTGCTCAAATGAAGTTCAGTATTCAGGGATTTCTGAATACTTTTCCAGAATCTTGAAGTAAAATGGGGATCACGATCAGAAACAATCGATAGGGGTACTCCATGAAGTCTCACAACTTCATCAATATATAGTCTTGCTAGACGTTCCAGTGGTGGATCTTCTCTTATAGCAAGAAAATGTGCTGACTTGGTAAGACGATCAACAATAACTCATATTGCATCGTTCATTCTAGGAGTCTTTGGTAGTCCCATGACAAATTCCATCGTAATATTGTCCCATTTCCACTCCGGTATGGGAAGAGGTTGCATAACTCCTCCAGGCTGTTGCCTTCCAGCTTTCACTTGTTGACAAACCATACATCTTGACACAAAATCAGCAATCTCCCTCTTCATGTTGTCCCACCAAAAATGTTCCTTAAAATCTCTATACATTTTGGTGCTCCCAGTGTGTATAGAGAAATTGGAAATATGAGAATCATACAGAAATTCACTTTTTAGATCAGGTATATCGGGAACACAAAGCCTCTTCCCGAATTTCAAAATTCCATCTTCATACACAAAGTCTCTCAATATCCCATCATTCACAGCTTTAATCTTCTTTTGAAAGTCTTCATCGTCGGTCTAAGAACTCTTAATCCTTTCTAGTAAAGATGGTTTGGCAACCATTTGAAAAAGCAATGATGTTTCACCTTCCCTGGTTATTCCCATGTCCATCTTCACTAGATCCATGAAAATTGGATCCCTTTAAATTATCATATTGTTCAAAACTCCATGATCTTTTCTGATCAAAGCATCTTCCACCTTGTTTTCTTTCCCCGGGTGGTGGTGTATCGTACAATCATAATCCTTGAGTAATTCAAGCCATCTCCTTTGCCTCATGTTGAGTTCTTTTTGTGAGAAAATATACTTCAAACTCTTGTGATCAGTACAAATCTCACATTTTTCACCATAGAGGTAGTGCCTCCATATCTTCAAAGAAAATATCACAGCTGCTAACTCAAGATCATGGGTAGGATAGTTCTGCTCATGAATTTTCAACTGTCATGATGCATAGGCAATAACCCTATCATTCTGCATAAGAACACAACCAAGTCCTTTCTTCGATGCATCACTATAAATAACGAACCCATCATTCCCCATTGGTAGAGTCAATATAGGATCATTGACTAATCTTCTCTTCAGTTCTTTGAAACATTTTCACACTCCTTTTTCCAAAAAAATTTAACCCCTTTACGTGTGAGCTTCGTTAATGGGTTTTCCAATCGGGCAAAATTCTGGACGAAACGTCGATAATAACCTGCCAAACCAATAAAACTGTGTACCTCAGTTATACTCGTAGGTTCTGAACATTCTTGGATTTCCTTGGTCTTAGAAGGATCAACATAGATTCCATCTTCAGAGACAATATGGCCAAGAAAAGAAATCTCATGAAGCTATAATTCACACTTGATAAACTTCCCATATAATTCATGTCTTCTCAGAGTCTTCAGGATAATGAGCAAGTGACTTTCATGATCCTCGTAGCTTTTTGAGTATACCAAGATATCATTAATAAATACCACCACAAATTCATCGAGATATTCCTTGAAAACTATATTTATCAGATCCATGAATACAGAGGGTTCATTAGTCGATCCAAAGGGCATTACAGTAAACTCGTAATGCCCATACCTGGTTCGAAATGCTGTCTTCGGAATGTCTTCCTTCTTTACACACAACTGATGGTATCCAGATCGAAGTTCAATCTTTGAAAATTATTTAGCTCCATGCAGTTGGTCAAATAAACCATCAATGCGAGGTAGGGGATACTTGTTCTTTATTTTTATAGCATTGATCTCTCTATAGTCGATACATAACCTCATAGATCCATCTTTCTTTTTAACAAAAAGAACAGGGGATCCCCATGGAGAAAAACTAGGGAGAATACATACCTTATTACTAAATTCTTCTAGTTGTTTCTTTAGTTCAACTAATTCTACATTGGCCATTCTATAAGGGGTCTTCGATATAGGCCTTGATCCAGGAATTAAATCAATGGAAAACTCAACTTCTCGTTCTGGAGGATGTCCAGGTAAATCTTCCGGAAATACATCTACATATTCTTTTACAACAGGTACTTCCTCTATTTGAACATTCCTTTCCTCACCCACAGTCATTTCATTCTCTTACTCCCCAATAATTGAATTTAGTTGAGCTGCTGGGGGTGGATCTAGATAAGAATTAGGTGGTGATGATTCTGCTCTAAAGAAAAGGTGTTCCTTAACGTCATCATCAAAAATCGTAACCTCCTTATTCTTACAATAAATCTTTGCATAATAGTCCAAAAGCCAATCCATACCGAGGATTATATCAAACTCAATCATAGGTATGACGATGAGATTAGCAGATAAAGATTATTTATGTGCTCTAATGGGGACTGATTAACAAAACTTTGTTGCAATGATACTTCCCTTAGGAGTTTTAATTGACAACTCCCTTGTTAAATAAAATTGGAAATATCTAATTTTCTTAGAAAACTGGGAAGATATGAAAGAATGTGATGATCTAGAATCAAATAATGCATTTTCTAAACTTGAGGAAACCATTAAATTACCTGCCACCACGTCTTTCGGAGCTTCTACCTCAGCAGTAGTGATAGCATAAGCTTGGCCTTGATCCCTTGGTTTTTTCTGAGGTAAGTTCCCCTGACGCTGAGGACATTCATTTGCATAATGTCCCATTTACCTACAATTTTAGCATTGAAAATTGGTAGCTTCCTTCTTCCCTTTGCATTCACGAGCTTGGTGGCCTTTTTCACCACACTTGTAACAGACACCCATTCCCTTCAAGCAAGTACGGGGGTGTTTCTTCCCACATTTACCACAGGATGGATATTCAACCTTTCCCTTCTTCCCCTTATTTCCATTCCTAGATTGATAATCAGATCTCTTCTTTTATTGCTTTTCTTTTAAGTGATAATACATTGAGAATTCTCTCTGTCTTGATAGCACATGAGACAATGTCTTCGTATGACGAGAAGGATTGTGAGACTAATGCTCGATGTAGAAATGGTTTTAACCCATCAAAGAAACGATCAATCTTACTTCTTGGGTTATGTATATAATCTTCAGCATAGCTTGTTAACCTTGTAAAGTTAGCCTCATACTTTGCGACATTCCCATCCTCCTTTTGTCTCAGACTCAGAAATTTCCTTTCCATATCTGATCGATGGTCACGAGGAAAGTATTTTTCTAAAAAGAGATCTTTGAACTCCCTAAATTCCATATTTGATACTTCATCATCTTCCTTCGTGTTTTGAATCAATGACCACCATTGATCAACATCTCCAGTGAGGTGGTAAACTGCCATGATAACTTTTTCCCTTTCACTACTCCCCGAAGCCTGAAATATTTTCTCTATGGAATTTATCCATTGCTCAGCTATTAATGGATTTGTACTCCCATTGAACGGTGGTGTTTGTTGCCTCATGAATCGATCTAACATTGATCCTCCACGCTGCAGATCGGGGTGCTCCATACGGGTAAGGTTATTATTCATAACCTGAGTGAGTTTTCCCAGTATGGTGATTAGCTGATCGGCACCAGTTGCATCACTAGCTCCACCATAATTATCTTGAGCAGGAGGGAAATCCCTACATGGAGTGCATGCATTGATACGGTTTCCATTTCTTCCAATAGGCTCCATTTCTAAACAATGGCATAAACTATATCAGTTTATGAATCAAAATACATAATTCCATACTTATAAAACACTTAACATAAATTGAACTATTTATGGATATAATCCATAATAATAAAAATGTTTTTTTTTGAGGAATTATATACTCATTAACCCTTCATAATGATTTGTAAATAAAATGAGAGTTATCCTAAGCATATCCCCTGGGAGTGTCATAATCAAGAGTGCAGTAAGGCCCATTGTCGTGCACCAGTTCTCGTTTGAGTCTAGCTCAAAGCGTTGTTTTTGGGTTTTACCCCTAGGTACATCTATGCCAGAGCCACCTCTACCTGCTCGTATCCAGACATGTATGTATTGCTCGGAAAACTCACAAAATCTCTACAATACCAAAATTCTAGGATGTTATTCTATATTATTCCTCAAATTTCATCTTAGGTCTACGTGCTCTAATTAGAGTTTATCCAAATCTAGCTTCCAAGGTTTGTACTAAACTTCCTCTGATACCAACTATAACGCCCCGACACCAGTTACCTAGAGTCGGTGCATTATTACATAACATTGGCATGATCACAAGAAAGATCAAATCTCGAAAGACCGATTGGTTTAGTATCTTTGGAAACACTAGATATATTCATAAAGTTTTACATTACATCATGAAGTGAAAAACTACTACAACAACATATTGTCTCCATAATCCACACTATTATCCCCTCATAATATCCCTGCAGGTCATTCATAATTTACTTCTTCACATCCTGGGAAAAATAAAACATAGAAAAGGGGTGAGCTCAAATGCCCAGTATGGATAACAATATAGCAGAAACTTTCATAAATAAGAATAAACATTTAAGGTAGTGTATAACTAAAACAAAATCCTTTTAAACTTGAACTTCAACATAGTATGGCAGAATAAAATGAAATAATTCCATTTTCATATTCACATGGATATTCTACTAATCGAATAATCACATGCAATATCAATAACCACTTTCATAATGATGGAATGCATAATGCCAGACTATCATAACCACATATCCAAGGCCTCATTCCAAGACTACAAATAATATTTTGTCAAGGCCTTGTTACAAGACACTAGTTTGTCTCATGAGACCAACCGATGCATCTAGGATCTATAGCGGGCTCCACCCGTCACATATTAAGTCCAATGCATTCCCATATTAAAAGGTTTAACCATAACATAAACATTCTTATTAAAACTAGCATACGAAATGTAAATACTTCATCCATAAACCATGAATGGTATAAAAATAACACATCCATAGTCAAACATATCACAAAACCTTCAATACAATATATAAGTTTTGTTTCATAATAAATCAACTTCAAATAAGCATAAAATCCATCAAAGGATGTAGACATAGATGAAATCAAAACTCTTTTTAGAGAAATATCCCTTTCTATTTTGAAATCATTTAAGAGTCATATATTTATAAAATAAAACATTTTCTTTGAAAATATTCTTATAATCTTGAAAGGGAAGCTTCGACATTTTTATAACGGCGGAAAATAGCCGCACCCACCGTATAAGTTAAAAAAACATTCTTACCTTAATTTTGTCGAAAAGGTTAAAAAGCACCTTGTTTGGAAAACGACGGAAAGATTACTTTATAAACCTCTTATAAAAAGTCAAACAAGGGTATAAAGGACTTTAACCTATATTCTAGTAAATAGTAAAAATGTTTTGAAATTCATTTTTAAGAAGCATGGATGTGTATTATAAAGAGATCCCAGTAGATTATTACGTATAAACAAACCTCGGATAATGAAGAGATTGCGAAATAAACCCTTACCTTGTACTTTTACTTAGTTGGGGGTAGGTTAACCTCCTTTATAATGGTTAAATAATTTTTAATAAATTATACAAGAATCATATACATTAATATGATATCATATGTGATCTTTTAACATTGATTTGTTAATAATATCTTAGTATTATTGTTGTTTCAGGTGTTAACTTACTGGTTTTCTTTTATATGTTTTGTTACGTAAGTCATGTTTGTCATGGATAGGTTGTATCTTAATAATATCCAGAATTATATCAAGTCCTTAGATACTATTATTAATCATCAACTTAGAATTAGACTTGAATGGATACGGTGGAGAATGAATCTCATCGCGTTCGTGGAGACGGTAGTCCGTACGTACGCACAAGTGACAATATCATTCTTTTGATATTATAATAATATATAATTTGATGCTATATCATATATACAGAATCATTGTCATGTTAAATTTATTATTTAAATGAATCACACATCATTATTATACCCATCCAAATAATAATTTATTGAATAACAATTACACCACGATGTGGAGACGGTAAGCCGTACGTACGCACGTATGGTGACATGTTATTCAAAGGATGGATAGAATACTGAATATGATTGTACCATATTTATAATAACGTCATAGTATATATAATATGCTGGAGTTATTATTTTATAATGGTAATAACAGAGAAATAAGAAGTGGAAGAAGAAAGGAACTTGAAAAACGGTGGTGAAATCATTACCTCTTCTTTGGGTTCTTCCTTTTGATTTGATCAAAAGGGCTCCTTAAGTTGGCATTATGACTAAAGGAAAGACTCTAGGATGAAATTAGGGAATTTGAGAGAGTATTTGGGCCGATTTTGGCCGAACCAAGAGGCTTTGATGGTGTTAGTTAATGAGAAGGAAGAGTGCCCTTTTATAAGAGGGGTGAGGGGCACCTTTGGAAAAGCTAGAAATATTATTTTATAATAAATTCATATTCAGTTTATAATGGATCCAAAGTTGATTATTTAAATCTTAATATGGGGATAGGTCGAAAACCACCCAACCAATATAATTTAGATAGGTTCGGGTCATTATACTAACCTTATCTTTAAGTATTAACTCTTAGTTAATTAGTTTCACTTTTACAATGTCTCTTTGTATTTTTATATTATATAGTTAATAAACATGCTATATACTTCCAAGAGACCCCCAAGTGGTCCATTAATGATACACCTATCATGATATAAGTCTCTTGGCCAAACATTAGATTTTTAGAAATTTAATATCAATTAATAATATAATATTTGTTTTAAAAACTCTTTTATGTCAATTTTGACACTATTCAATAATTGATTTTTGTAAAAATCATAACAGAATTATTACACCGAAAAAGGTTAGTTAAGTAAATCCTAACATGTCATATTAACCTATAAAATTATTGTAATTCATAAAAATTATGAAATAATATTTATTTGTGTATTTATAATATCAATTATTTTAATTTTTCACTATTACGGTAATTACTGCATCATCATTGTGTTATAAATAAATTAAATTATTTAATGTCTAAAATTATAAATAAATTATCATTATGTAGGAAATCCTTTTATATTTCTAATGAATATTGAAAATTTAAAATCCAACATATATAACCCTATGTAAAAAATTTTGTTCTAAAGGATATATGCTTGTTTCATTTTTGTATTCATTTTAACTTAATTAAAATAATGTGTCCCTATCACTTACAAGTGGCACCATGGGGTCCCAAAATCGACCCAAAGATTCCCATGGTCGGAAATGTATCAACCAATAAGTTTAGGATACGTTTTAGGGTAATTGTTTATTATTATAATATTATTTCTTAACCCTTTTTTACCGGATTTACCCTTTAACTATGGTAAATAAAATATTTACCGAAGTAATTATTCAAAATGTCTAAAAATAAAAGTTTCCTATTTACACAATTTGAACATCCTGATTTCAAATATGTAATCCATTTTTCCAAATTCAAAACACAGAAGTGGCAGAAATTAATTTAAAATTAATTCCCGCTGTCAAAACAAAATGCGTGTTTTTAAGATATAATAACTATCAAAAGATTGATACTTGTTTATGTTCGGTTTAACTGTGAAATTATGTCCAATGACCAAAATTGTATTAAATGGTAAAAATATATTCTAAATATACTTTAAGACCACTCAAATTCATAATTTATCACTATTAATTATTTTGATTAAAAAATTAATTAAAATTTAGTAATTTTCACTATTCATTAAAATATTAAAGTTATCCGAAAAGTACCAAAATTTCACCTTAGGCTAAATTCGATACTCCGAATCCAAAAATGAAGTCCATTTTGAGAGATAAAATCTCTAAAATTAAAAAGTAGGTATTACTATTCATAACGGCTAGTTTGATCGGTTGTGGTGTGTGTTAGAACTCGATGTTGCGTACAACACATGCTATTGCATTATTCAAAGAGAAGCGTACCGTAGAAGCTTGGGGTGTTACACTTATGCATGTGTTCTCTTAGAGGGTAATGACTTCCATTTGTGTGTTCATTATACCCTAGGTGCTAGTCGCCAACCCAGAGCCTGGAGGCAGGACATGGGATTCATTATCTCTTTTCTCACATTGCCGGCCCATGAGGGGTACACCTTGTTAGTAGGGGTTATGAAAGAGCGGTATCATAGGAAGGTGAGGTATAAGATGTAATTTTTTGTAAGGCACAGGAGAGGTTTCATGGGTTGGTAGGGAAATAGTGTCAGTCAAGTTTACCAAGTGATGTAAACACTAGAGACTGGATGAGACATAGGTTCTTAGAGATCCCTATGATATGATGCATGGACCTTTTAGTTTATGATGGCTACTAAATGAGGTTATACTAATTTCCAGGTAGAGACCTAGAAAAGGATCATACATCAATCTTCTTTGTTCTTGTGTTTTAATGGGTAGACCATGAGATATGTTACCATCAAATTAATAAAAGAAAACAATTAATTAATTAATTTTGAGTCTTCCATATTTCAGGTTTAGGGGCTCTAACTGTTTTTTGTTTTGAAGGTGTGGATTCGGGTCAATGTCCTTGTCTATTTCTCCCAAACGATGTCTAGTAGGCTATGACAGCAGATCGTCACAGGGTAGAGGTTGATGATGAAAAAAATTGGAGGAGGACACTCTGAGAGTTACAGAGCCAAAGTCTGCAGAAGTATGAGGGCTCTGTGTCAGATTCATTCACGGAATACTGGTTGTATGAGGTCAAGATAGGATTCAGTTTGATCCGTGCTCGAAAGGATCACTGGGTTTTCTTTGGTTTTGATGATGCCACGTGGAGCAGAGAGGCAGTTATGGTTCTTCTTCCTCAAGGATCGCGAGGAATGAACACTGTTATGGGAGGAGTTCTGAGACAAGTTTAGAGTTTAGTTTCTATCTTCTACCATGAAGCCATCCAGTCGATAGGAGATTATTACCCTTCGATAGGGGATCTCTAGTGTGCGAGAGTTTGGAATCTATTTAAGTAACCTTTTATGATATGCTTTGGACCTATATCCAAATGAGGAGGCCTTGGAGAGGCATTTTGAGGAGGCTTTGTGTCCAGAGATCTAGCTCTAAGTCACCCCATTTATGCTAAATACATATATTGAGGTGCTGGAGAGGGAAGAGTTTGTTGAGAGGACATTTTCTAGAACTATATCATCACGAGGGGGAGTCTTCATGATTCCTCATGAAGCAGAGTTGTGGTCTAGGGTTCCCGGTTTTCAGGGCAGAAGAGTTTTCATTCAGCCTAGGGTAAGGGACCACTACTGGAAAACTGCCCTATACCCACGGTTCAAAATCGTGGGTATAGCCCCCAAAACCGTGGGTATAGGCTATACCCACGGTTTTGGGAACCGTGGGCTGCAATGGCGTCGGGATAGGGGGGTCACCCTATACCCACGGTTTGGAGAAACCGTGGGCATAAGTTTGACACAGCGTGGCAAGTGCGTGGCCACGCTGTCAAAGGATTTACCCCACAGTTTGAGAACCGTGGGGACTTAGTCATCCAAAAAATCCACGGCGGTGGGTTTCGAACCCAGATCCCGCACCCCACCGCGCGAATTTGCCTATCTGTGAGACCAACCGAGCCAATAATTCATTATGCTATATATATATATATATCATGGTATATATATTAATAAAGGGTGTTTAATTTATAAAAAAATCCTGCGGGTTTCGAACCCGCGACTCTACTGACAAATCGCGAAAGAACCGCGTTTCGTACCAACTGAGCCGTTATTGGCAACTGTTATATAATTATATATTTGCCTATTTATATTAATATTATCAACGCGGTGCATATTAAAATTATACGCCCGTGGAGGTTTGAACCGGCGATCTGGGGCATACGAACCTAAGTACTTAACCAACCAAGCTGTCAATATAATTTGTTAACTAAAATATATCAGCTTATAAATAATAATTCAAATTGTGGGAATAAATTTTCCCGCCAAATTGTTTCTATTTTCCCACGTCTATTTTTTTTGCCGCCATAGGCTATCCCCACGGTTTTAAAAAACCGTGGGTATAACCCTTCTAATTTTTTTTATCCCCACGGTTTTTGAAAAACCGTGGGGATAGGCCTTGAAAAAAATACCTATACCCACGGTTTTACCAAACCGTGGGTATAGGCCTTCGAAAAAAACTCTATCCCCACGGTTTTATAAGAACCGTAAGTATAGGTGACCAATACCCACGGTTTTCCAGAACCGTGGGTATAGGTTCCGACACTATACATATACCCACGGTTTTCTTAAACCGTTGGTATAGGGTACCCCTATACCCACAGTTTTTCCCAAAACCGTGGGTATATCCTTATTTTCCAGTAGTGGACAGCCCTCAGCATATCATTTCTCTAGGATTGGAAGCTCTCAGAACTATGCCAAGGGATCAAGAATGTTTTTTCTTTTGGAGGGATAGTTCATCAGTAGCGAGAGTTCCCAACCTTTCAGAGAAGTCATCTGGCACCTGGTGTCCCACTCTAGGTTCCTTTGTTGTGGCAGTTTTAGCAGAGGCAGCAGCAGCATGTTTCTCTAGCTTGGGATCAGTATAGGGTAAATGGGGTCGGTAGAGGATAGCCATGTGATGCCCCCGTCCTCATAGATTAGAGTGCAACCATGGTTGTCATCGTCATCAGGGTCTGAGAGGGCATGGAGGGGGTCGTGGTCAGCTTCATTATTCATCATTTCTAGCTCTAGGTGAGCCGAATATTGTTTGAGGTACCCTTTTCATGTTTTCTACGTTGGTGTATTCCTTGTTTGATTTAGTAGTGACACACTCCTTCATATCACCTATCCTTGTCCATGATTTGGGATATGAGGTAGAGAGGCTTCTAGTTCCCTTGGTGTTAACTACACTAGTTGGAGGTCAAGCTGACTTGTTTGAATTATGTAGAGATTGTGAGCCAGTGTTGGGGTAGCACCACTCATGGAGATATTTTCTGTGTTTATGGATAGAACCATATGATGTCATATTTTTCATGGATTGATTTTATTCAGTACAGTCTATCGTGTGTTGCTTCAAGAGGCGGGTTGTGTTCTTCGATGCAGATGGAGATCCAGTGGTGTTTTTTGGTGAGCAAGACCCTCGGATGGGTCATAGGCATGTTCCTTCCTTATCATCCACGATGGATGTGATTATAACTTCCTGGTTCCGGAAGCCACCCAGAGGAACCTCATACCAAGTTGGTCACATGGCCTCAAGCACATTTCCCCAAACACCAGAGGCTACTGACTAGCAGTGAGGTCATTAGGTGTGATTAGTGGGGAAACTATGCTATCATTGGCAAAGTATACAACATAGGTTAAAAAAGAAATAACGGAAGCAGAAAACATCCGTACAAGAGTAAAAAGTGGAAGACTAAAAGTGTAAACAAATGGAGCACATATATAAATGATGCATGATAGATATATGTCTAGGAATGTATCCAAACAAGTCACAATGCTGGAATACAACAGTGCGAAACAAAAGTGCAAAAGAAAGCAGATAAAACTCCTCAACATCACAGGACATAGCTTGGTCCCATGCTCTCCAGCTCCATAGCAAGTCAAGTACCTGAAGTAGAAAGGCACATTCCCTTGTTTATACCTACAACAATATAATATTTTTGGGCCCAAAAGCATGGACCAAACAGGGTGTGAGACTAAATCCCAGTAGAAAACCACCACAATATTTGTGCCTAACAGTCAGTGAATATATGGCAGGTAAAATTATAGAAACACAACAAGTAGGAAACTACTCAATAGTAAAAAATCCACAATTTCAATAATTTAAGTCACAACAGGTAATAAAATAAACAAGTAAGTAGAAACAACAGGTAACCCTCTGGGTAGTTCTCATAGCCTAACCCCTCTGGTTTAACCAACAAGTAATAACAACCCTCTGGGAAGCACACACAGTCTCACCCCTCTGGTCTAGCTAAAGTATAGACTCTCTGGGGAAGCACTCACTGTCAATTACCCATATAGTCTCGTATTATACTAAAGGCACTCTAGGAAAGCACTCAATGCCTATTTCCCCTTGGGCCCACGTCGAGGAACTAAAAACACTCTGAGAAAGAACTCAATGTCAGTTCCCCCTTGTGGTCTTGCATCGTAAAATTATAAAGACACTCTGGAGAAGTCCTTACGTCCATCCTCTATGTGGTCTACTACACTAGGTTCTCACGGCCCTCTATAATTCAAACAAATATAGCGAATATATCACCCCAATTAAACCTCTAGAACTACTTGGTTGGAATTCTAAGGCATATCATCATAATAGAACAACAGTCACTCTATCCCACAACTAGGCATGGCAACTGGAAATACCCTAACAGGCAAAACTAGACCTGATGGTCATAAAAAGGCAAAACATTAATGGTAAAAAAATCCAAAGCACACAAAAATTACCCTATTCACAAACAATAATCTCTACTCATGCATAAAATCAAAGTAGTCAAACAATAGGGATAAATGGTAAACATGCAATACCCCGTTCAAGGGTATTGGTGGAATTCACACAAAATACTGAAAGAATTTCAACATAAAGGCACAAACCACCTACCTTGGGTATGAGAGATCGATATACTTGAACCAAAATGCATTAATCTCCTTAGAACATCGTAGATCTATGAAAATGTATAAAACTTTCAACCCACAATAACTTGGATATGGGGAGGAATTGGAAAACGATGCTCTTGGAGAAGGAACAACTCACCGCTGCGATTCTAATGCAATCATCGGTGTTCGAATCAGAGGATGGACGGAGGCTCGGGGGATCATCGAAGATCTGTAGCTGCTCAGCGCTCTCGGATGAATGAGACCTAATATAAGTGTGTTCTGTCCGTCAGACGCGACCCCGGTGCGTTTAATGAAAAAAAGTACATGGCATGTACTTTTAAAGTACACGACCTGTACTTATTGTTTCCGTACTCTGCTTTAAGCGGACTTTGAACACCACCACACGGCCTTGTGCATGGATGCTACATGGCCAGCACCTGGTTTCCTACGTCAAAGAAGTACATAGTGTTTACTCATAAATTAAACGGCATGTACTCATAAAGTACACGGTGTGTACTTTGAAAATTTACAGAATTTACACTTTTTCCCAAAAATGACCAGAAAAGGGAAAACATACCGAAGAAAAGATATGGGTTCTTACAAACATCCCCCCTTAAAGAAATTCATCCCCAAATTTCCCTAGTGCATTATAGAATAAGAAACCCCGAATAACTCCGGCTATTGTGATTATACGTCGACCTCCCTCTCCAAAGCCTCATCTTGCACCCGTCTGTGCTACCATAGCACTCGTACCAGAGGAGCAGACCATCCATGGAGAACCTTATTACTATGATCAACAATCCAAATAGGATGCTCCTCAAATGATTAATTCACCTCCAACTCGACTTCCCCAGGTTGGAAAGCATGAGATGGTTCTGAAAAGTAACGTCAGAGCTAAGAAACGTGGAAGACGTCGTGTATAGCCCAGTACCTTTGAGGTAACTGCATCTAATAGGTAACCGGCCCAACTCTCTCCAAAACCTCAAACAACCTGACCTACCTTGGTGAAAGATTACCCTGCCTCCTGATCCTTCTATGCCCCAACCTTGGTGTGACTTGTAGGAAACCCTAATCCCCAACCTCATACTCCAGAGGTCATCTCAGCTGATCAGAATATGACTTCTATTGTGACTGTGTAGTATCCATCCACTTCCAAATAAACTCTATTTTCTTTGTGGTTTCCTGAACGAGACGAGGTCCCAGCAAAGTTTCCTCTCCTACCTCCATCCAATATAAGGGTGATCGGCATGGCCTACCGTACAAAGCCTCATAAGGTGCCATCTGAATTGTTTCCTAAAAAACATTGTTGTAGGCGAACTCCACTAGGGGTATATGCTTCTCCCAAGAACCTCTAAAGTCTTGAATGCATGCTCGGAGCATGTCCTCAAGCACCTGAATTGTACGCTTGGACTGGCCATGAGTCTGGGGGTGGTATGTTGTACTCAAAAGTACTTGCGTACCTGAAGCCTTCTGAAGCCTCTGCCAGACCAAAGAGGTAAAACGTGCATCCCTGTCGTAAACAATGGAGTGTGGAACTCCATACAGGTGTACAATTTCACAGATATAAATCCATCCCAGCTCATCAAGACTAAAGGTATACTTGATCAGCAAGAATTGAGAAACCTTCATAAGCCTTTCAATGACAACCCAAACCGTGTCATTCCCTCGAGGAGAACTCCGAAAACCATTCACGAAGTCCATCACTGCGTCATTCCACTTCCACTCTGGAATGGGTCACTAGTGCAGAATCCCTGCTGGTCGCTGATGCTCTACCTTCACCTGCTGACAAGTGTAACATCTCATGAAAAACCAAGCAACATCCCTCTTCATACCTGGCCACCAATACTAACGGTGTAGATCATGATACTTCTTGGTGACGACAGGATGAACTGCTGAAACTGAGGAATGAATTTCCTGCATCATCACCTCATTTATATCTTTTGGCACCCATACGCGTCCCTAGAAACGCAAGATCTCATCCTCACCTATAGTCCACCCAGAAATAGGGTCCTCTCTTGACACGCTTTCCCATAGGAATAGTCCTTTAGAATCTGATAGTTGCCTCATTCGTACTCAATCAAGAAGAGTATAGGTAATAGCTACAGAAGATAGAAATTTCTACCCCTATATGTCATGCACTTCCAAATGCATCTTAGAGAATAGAGCCATAAGCTGTTAATCACTGCTGGCCTCTCGAACTGCCTAAATTTGAGTCCTCCTGCTCAATGGATCAGCCACTATGTTTACTTTCCCAAGCATATAGGAAAGCTCAAATTCAAAGAACTGTAGGTACTCAACCCACCTCCACTATCTCATATTAAAATCACGTTGGGTGAAGATGTACTTGAAATTTTTGTGGTCGGTGAAAACCACAAAATTCTCTCCCAGAAGATAGTGTCTCCAACAACGTAAGGCATGAACAACAGCTGCCAACTCCGGATCGTGCGTCAAGTAATTCCTCACGTGTGGCCTCAACTACCAAGACCCGTACTCCACGACTCCAACACCCATCATAAGCACAGCTCCCTGCCCGATATCTAATGCATCACAGTAAATAGTAGAGCTCCTGTCTGGCTCTGGCAGGACTAGTATCGGTGTTGATGTCAACCTCCCTTTTAGATCCTAAAAATAATGACTCAAAAGAATCTGACCATAAGAACTGCACACCCTTCTTGGTAAGACCTGTCAGTGGTGCTGCTAAGTGTGAAAATTCAGGTATAAAACGTATGTAGTATCCATCCAGCCCTAGAAAACTCCGCACCTTAAATACGTTCTTTGGCTGCTCCCAGGAAACTATTGCTCTCACTTTATCTAGGTCTATTGATAATCCTATATCTGAAATAACGTTACCCAAGAAGTGAATTTGGTCCATCCAAAAGTTTCATTTTGAGAGCTTAGCATATAATTGATGCTACCTCAGTGTACTCAAACCAATCTCAAGATGTGTGGCATGGTCGTGTTGAGTGTGAGAGTACACCAAGATATCATCCATGAAGACCACTATGAACGAATCCAAGTAAGGATGGAATACTTGTTTCATCAGTTCCATGAAAACTGCTAGCGCGTTTGTGAGACCAAACGACATAACTAATTACTCTTATAGACCATACCTGCTATGGAAAGTAGTAAAAGGTATACATGATGGTCTAACATGAAATTGATGATAACCGGACCTCAAGTCATTCTTCGATAATACTCGAGCTCCTCGAAGTTGATCAAAGAGGTCATCAATCCTCGGTAAGGGATATTCGTTCTTGACCATCAACTGGTTCAGCTTCTGATAATCCACACAAAGTCTAAGGGTTTCTTCTACCTTCTTCACAAACAGGACAGGCGAACCCCAAAGATAAGTACTAGGTCGGATGAAACCCTTTGCCAGCAACTCCTCCTACTGCTTCTTGAGCTCCTGTAACTCATGTGTAGCCATCCTATAAGGAGGAATAGACACCAGTGCCTCCCCTGGCACAAGCTCGATAGAAAATTCTACCACATGCTCTGAAGGAAAACCTGAAAAGTCCTTTGGAAAGACATCCCTAAAACATTCCACCACTGGAGGAAAGTCTAACTACGAAGTCCCCTGGTCATCCAAATATAGACTGGAAATCTGGGCTGTAACTCCTCCTAGCCCATGATTCTTGGGTCCTGATCTACTCACCTGGACATCCCACTCACCCCTATGAAGAAAAGATCCACCCTATGGTGATATGAAACTCACCCTATGGCGATAACAGTCGATGACTTCCTGGAAGGGAACCAACCAATCCATCCCAAGAATGACATCATAGCCTATCTATAGTGACCTGAGCCTTTTACTTATAACATTTCATAATTTTAAACATAATTCGTCATCAGAGTATAATCCAAGGAACATTAAGTCTAGTGTCTTGGAAGACTAGGTACATATAACACAAAAACATGGGGCTAAAAAACACTTTATTTAATCTCCATAATGAGCTCCTAACTTCCTTTGAGACCTTACACCTGCATAGGATACCCTGGGGAACACATGAACAAAGGGATGAGTTAAAAAGCCCAGTAAGGGAAACAACATAAGGATACATCTCAAGAACATGAGTTAAGAGGCATGACATAATGATATAAAAAGCATGAAACTTATAAAATCATTTGATATAAGCATTGGATCATATAAACATGGAATCATATAAATGTGGCAGAATCATAAAGCATTTCTTTAATATGGGTCAAGGCTTACCGTCAATCTCGTTTCCCATCGCATCTCATGAGACTTAACCTTACCCAATGCACTGGAACGCTATCTGGGCGCACCCATCTCAACATATTCATGAATATCCTTGCCACATAAATATTCTTACCACATATAAAATCATACATATTCAACTATACACAAATATAAGGGTACCCATGAAAAGAATTGGGTACCACAATCATGACATCAATCATAACCAATGGGCATATCATGAAAGTGTCCATATAAGGAAAGAATTAGAAATACATTGATGTTCATAGGTTAAAATAGGCATATAACATGGTAAGTGGTTTCAAACATTAGTGACAACATATGAGAAATGTATTTTAGAAATATTATCATTAAAACATTTTTGTGCGGTTTTAAGGAAAATACTATAGAGCTTTTTTTAAAAAATAGTAGAGAAGAAATTATTTTATATAAAACCAGAATTGAACCAAGAAGATTTTTATAATAAAAATACAGAATTTACAAAGATAATGGTGTCTTAAAATAGAAGATAGAGTGAACTTGAAATTGGGTAAAATTTTGGGAAGTTCCTTTAAAACAAGTGTTCTTATTGGGAAGTATCGAAGAGAGATTCACTTATAACCATGAAAAAGAGTGAGAGGTGGATCATGGAACATGATATTGAAGCATATAAACAGAATTTTGAATTTCTACATAAATGAAAAGACAACAACAAAAATAAAGATAGAGAAACCCGAAAGAATAAATGATGTTCAGGTAGAATCCATCATGGTTTATTGGCATGGTATCGTGTATAGTTAAGAGGGCTTGATGAGAGAGATAATGGGTTTATCATCACTTATATAACATTAGGGAAGTATGGGGAAGGTGTATAAATATACCCCATCACTTGGTATTACACAAAAAGGCATATCATAGAGAACAATCGTGATTAAGAGTAAAATGGGGAGGATCCCTTACCTTAAGTTTGTTGGTGTTCTCCACTTGATATTAACGATCTGAATAGTCAAATTATGTTTATTAATCAATAGTTCCAAAACCTTATATACATTTAAAATATTTATTATAACATTTTTAAGTTCATTTATACCCATTTTGATTGATTATAAGGTTCAATCTCATGGTTTGAGTCTATTTGCTTCCTTGGTTTTAATGATCAATTCGCTTGTATTTAGGTTCGGATAAAATGTAAGATGAAAGTGGTCATCCAGAATTGATGTTATATCTAATTAGAAAAAATCCATATGGATACATGGTTACAAAATTCATTTGGTTAATTGGAGTTAAAGAGAACCATGACATAAGACATTAATGATTAACGCTTGAATTAATGTTAGCGATTTTACCCATAATTAACTTGTTTTGTATTATTATTTGATATCATGAGTGTATAAAGATTATAGAACCATAAATGGGATATATAACATTTATAATAATCTGGTTCAACCATAACATAAATTGGTTCATGACCAGAAACAAATATGATAAAATAAATTGAAAACACATTATCCACGATGTCGATAATTTGACACTTCACGGACGATGTTTTAATTTTAGAACGTGATGGAGAGGAGAAGAAGCATGATTCTTGAATTTTTTCCATAACCATGATTAACATATAGAATATATGAGATTCTATAGATTTCATGCCTTTTGGATAAAGGAAGGGGAAGAGGGTATAAGAAAAGAAGGAAATTGAAAACAAAACACTTGAAAATGAAAGGGGGTCCTTACCCTTTGATCTCCTCTCTTTGAGATACCTCTTAAGGCCTTTGATTTTGGCCTTTTGGTAAGACTAGAAGGCCTTGGACGTGGGGAAGGATCATGGAAGGATAATTTATCATAATTTGGGCTAAGAACAAGTCTTGAGAGGCGTGAGGGAAAGAGGTAAGGAGAGGGGTTATTTATAGTAAGGTAGGGGAGGTTTTTCCCATTATTTTAAGTATTAGTTTATTATTTAAGGCCAATACTATGAATAATTAAGTATTATCATCAAATATACTAAAATAATCAAGGATGATTCGAGATTATCATCTTACATCAGCCATACATCACCTATGATGTAGTATTTAGCATTTATTGTAATTTATCATATTTTACTATTCATCAAAAATTCATGTATTTCAGAAAAATCCCAAAAAAATCACCCTAACCATTTTTGGAAGTGTATAATCAAAAAATAAAGTCCATTTTTCAAAAATAATTTCCTAAATATGATTATTTTAATATTTAATTAAAATAATAATTTAGTATGCAAACCAGTTTTAAAACATCAATTAACTTATTCTAAAATACAGGTATATTGTAGCTCAAACAGGAATATTATTTTTATACTATCATAGGTGATGTTACTATTCATTAGGGTATATCACTATTCATAAGGGTATGTTAATATTCATTAGGGTAGGTTACTATTCACCAAAAATTAAGTTTTATTTATTGGACTCCAAATAACTTACTGATTACAACCGTGTATGCCGGATTTTCTAAATTCCAAACACAGAAGTGTCAAACTTGTGTTTAGAGGTCACTATCACTTAATAGTTCATTATGTTGAGTTTTCATGTGATTTTATGACATACTTATGAGAAGGTAATTTTCATTGAAAAACATTGGGTCGTTACATTCTTCCCCCCTTATGAAATTTCTCCCTTGAAATTTTCAATTCCCACATTAGAACAAATTAGGGTAACTTTTCCTCATCTCCTCCTTCGGTTCCCATGTTTCTTCTTTCAAACTTTTGGTTTCTCCATAACACTTTGACCAGGTGCATTGTCTTATTTCATAGAACTTTGTCTCTACGATCTGAGATCTTTACTGTTTGTTCCTCATACGACATATCATTCTCCAATGGTACCACCTTTGGATTGAGTACATGTGAGGGGTCTGGTATGTACTTTCTCAAGATGGATACATGGAATATATTGTGTACTTGAGATAGGTTAGGTTGGAGTGCTATTCGGTAGGAAACTGCTCTGATGCGTTCAAGGATCTCAAAGGGGCCAATGTACCTTGGTCTTAGCTTCCCTTTCTTCCCAAATAGCATGACTCTCTTCCATGGTGATATTTGAAGGAAGACTTTATCCCCAACATTGGACTCCAAGTCCCTTCTACGGTTGTGAACATAGCTCTTTTGCAGACTCTAAGAAGCTTTGATGTTTTTCTGGATGACTTGGACCTTCTTTGTCATCTCTGGCACAAGATCGGGTCCAAGTAGCTTTCGTTCTCCAACTTCATCCCAACAGGTTGGAGTTCTACATTTCTTTCCATATAGAGCTTCATACGGAGCCATTTGAATACTCGAGTGGAAGCTATTGTTGTATGAGAACACAACCAACGGCAGTAGATGATCTCATCCACCTTTGAATTATAGAGAGAAGGATCTCAACATATCTTCAAGTGTCTAAATAGTCCTTTCAGTTTGGCCATCAGTTTGGGGGTGATAGGCCGTGCTGAAATTTAATTCAGTACCCAAATCATGTTGAAGACTCTTCCATAATTTATATGTGAGCCTTGGATCACGATCAGAGACAATTGAGAGTGGAACGCCATGCAGTCTCACCACATCCTTCACATACATTTTTTCAAGTTGTTAAAGCGAGAGGTCTTCCCAAATAGAAATAAAACGGGCAGTCTTGGTGAGTTGGTAAACCACAACCCATATCGTATTATTTCCCTTCGAAGTATTTGGGAGACCCTTGAAAAAGTCCATTGTGACATTCTCCAATTTACACATAGGTATAGGCAATGGTCGGATCATCCCTTTGGACTTCTATTGTCTACTTTAACTTGCTGACATACCAAGGACCTTTATATATATTCCATAATCTCCTTCTTCATGTTCACCCACCAGAAGTGTTCGCGGAGATCATGATACATCATGGTACTTCCAGGATGGATAGAGAATGTTGAGCTATGTGCATTCTCTAATAGCTCTTTCTTTATCTCAGGTGACAAATCCACACAAAGCCTCGTTCCAAACCAAATCACACCATCATCGTTGATATGGAACTCTTGCAGCTTCCCTTCCTTTACTGCATTGAACATCTTTTATAACTCCACATAATCTCTTTTTTCTTCCTTAATCTTCTCTTGGAAGGATGGTTGCGCAATCATTTGGTCAAGGTAGGATGTATCCCCTACCCTTACGATTTCTAAATCCATCCTTTGCATATCCAAGAAGATATGGGCTTTCTCAATCCATAACATGGATAGAGTAGCAGGTTCTTTTATGCTTAGAGAATCAGCTACCTTGTTCACCTTTCCAGGATGGTAGTGAATAGAGCAATCGTAATCCTTGATTAGCTCTAACCATCTCCATTGACACATGTTGAGCTCTTTTTGTGTGAATATATACTTTAATCTCTTGTGGTCAGTGTATATTGTTGGGTCGGAGAGTGATGGCAAGAGGGGGGGGTGAATTGCCTTTGTAAAATAATTAGCAATTTAAAAACAATTTATTAATGCAGCGGAAATAAAAAGGGGCAAGACACAATTTGATAACGGAGTTCGGCTTAAACCAAAGCCTACGTCTCCGCTCCCAACTCAACCGTTGAGAGATTTATACTTCAGCTTGCTTTTTAATGGTTGTAGCAAGAAACCCACTAGCCGTTTTAAGGTAGGCTAGATCACCTTCGTACAACTTGATTTTTTATTATGGTTGTAGCAAGAAACCCAAAATGAAAGTGAGGAAGAAAAGGATGGTTTGTTTTAATACAAACCCAATGAAGAACTAAACAATTGAAATAAATAAATTATAACAAACTAGAGGAAGCCTTGTACGCCAAGAGTGTGAGAGTAGTTGATGTAGAGGCATCCCAAGCTTCAAGGATGGAAATGGATCACAAGTAGCCTTAGAGATTTGTCGTTAGAGCTTCAAGGGATCAAAATATCATTCCAATGTATCAGGGGTGTTCCTGGCATCCATCCTCGTCTATTTATAGGAGAAATATCCCCAAATACTTCAATATGGCCGTTGGAGGGCTTTCGGAGCCGTTGGGGGTCAAGTGGGCAAGTCTGGTCAAAGCCCAACGACTAGTTTGACTAGGCTTACCGGCTGACCGGTGCTTGGCCACTGGCTGGCCGGTGCTCCAGACAGAAGGAAGAGCTTTCTATCTGGGTTCCACCGGCGGGCCGGTGGTCCTGACAGAGAGCAAGCTCTCTGTCTGGTTCCACCGGCGGGCCGGTGATTTAGACACCGGTTGGCTGGTGGCACCTGGTAGTGGGCAAGGCCTACTGTCTGGTTCCACCGGCTGGCCGGTGGTCAGGCACCGGCTGGCTGGTGGAACCTGGCAGAGAGCATTGCTTCTGCCAGAGACCACCGGCTGGCCGGTGGTAATCCACCGGTTGGCCGGTGGACTCAGAGAGTCCTTTTTCCAGTCTTCTTGGGCCAACTCTTTGGCAACCTTTTTCCTATCATCAAAAATACTTGAAAACAAGTTAGAACACGATGAGAGTGATTGTGATCATTAAAATCCAAGAGAGTGGGGTACAACAATCTCCCCCTATTTTGATGATCACAATCACAAATGAGAATGCTTTTAAAAAGGATATGCCAAGTAAAAAAGAAATAAGAAACTTGAACATGGAAAATTTTAGAGATCATTTTAATACAAGAATTTCATAGATGTATCATGATATTAATCTTGAAAGGATTGAAATAAAGAGAATGGTTCATTTTGAAATTGTAACCATAGGTCATTTAAAAGAAACAACTGAAATCAATAACTTAACCATTTAAAAACAGATTTTGATGAAAGTAATAACTTAAAATTGAACCTTTAAAAAGAGAACTTAATTAAATGAAATAAGTAACTATGTAATAGAGTGTTTTTCTCCCCCTTTGGGATTATCAAAATAGGAGGAAAAGTATGAAAGAAAATTAGAAAAACAATAATAAGGGAGTAAGCAATGACAAAAAGGATTGATAGATAAGACAACTTGAATTTTATAAAAGATGAAACGTTACATGGAAAGTTCAAAATACAAATACAAGGACAAGTCAAAAAATAGGAAAGGCTCTATTCACTCCTAGAGGTCTGAGAGTGACGACGACGCCTGAAGGTCGAAGGAGCTGGAGGAGCCTGGACCGCCTCAAAGAGACGATCAAGAGAATCGATCCGAGAGTGGAGCTGATCAAACTAAGAGCTGAAGTAAGAAAACTGCAAGTCGAGCCGGGTCTCAATTTGATCCTGGAAGTGAAGGAATTGATCAGCCGTCACCGACAAGCCACCAGTATCAGCGGGAGGGGGAACAGCCTCAGCAGGCTCTGGTGCATCATCACCCACTCCATCTTCCTCATCAGCAGCAGCAGCAGCCTTACCATCGCTGTCACCACTCCCTTCCTCTTCATCAGCACCATTGTCCTCACTATCTGAAAGAGGATAGGCAGCGGCAATAGCAGGAGGCATGGCATGGGAAAGAGGGTGTGAATGTGTCTGAGGGGAGTAAGCCTTGAGAAGGCCATCCTTGTCAGTAATCCACTCCTGACGCCAAGGATTCCAACGAATGTTCATCCGTTGCACCATCATAAAATTGATGATGCTATCCTTCTTTGGCTTCTCGAAGGAGGTAGCACGGAGAGGGACATCAAGAAAGGTAAATATTTTGGTCAAAAAGCGCCCGTGAGGTAGAGTTTTGGACTGGCACGGGTGCTCAGCCACATAAGACATGGCCCAGAACAGGAACTGGACCAAATTGAAATGAATGCCTCTGGTGATAAAAGAGAGAAGATAAATATCAATAAATTTCACCGTATCGTGATCACCGATACGGGGTGCAAGGGTGGTCTAAATGAGGCGCTCAATGATGCGATGGTTAGGGGTGAGCTGGGAGAGCTTGACAATTGGATCGTTGGGCTTCCCTGTGAGATGCTCAAGAGCGACAGCATAATCAAAATCAGGGTCCCGAGGAAACTCCCCCGGAGCAAATGCATGAGGTCCAACATGAGGAACTCCTAGCATCCTGGAAATCTCCAAAGAAGTGAAAGTGATGGGTTGCCCATGAGCGGTGGTGGAAATGGTATCGACGTCGTCAGAAACCGACCACATCAGGTGAGCATAAAATTCTTTGACAAGAAGGGGATAAATAACATCCTTCTTAGGAGGTTCAAAAAAAGAATGCCAGTGTTGATATTCAATAATGGAGAAAAGCTCGAGACGAGCAGAAGAAAGCCAAGAATAGTCAATCACTCTACCAGGCAGAATGACTTTGTCATGCCAAATGTCCGGAAGTTGAGGGATTGAGGGAGGAGGAGGTGGATCTTGAGCGATACCTTTTCCTTTGCGTGAAGAGCGAGGACCCATGATGGCAAAAGGAAAAAATTGAGAGAGATTGAGAGAAGAATGTATTTTGAGAGAGCAAGGAGGAAGAAGGGAGGCTAGGGCAAGGAGGATCCGCGGGTCTGGAGGGGCCGCACGAGAGAGAGAAGAAAGGAAGGGGGAGGGTTTTAATTTTAACCCTTCCTCCGGCCGGCCCAAAAAAAAGAAAAACCCGACACCACCGGTTAACCGGTGATGTACCACCGGTTGACCGGTGGTATTAAAATTCATAAAAAATTATAATAAAATTAAAAAGAGTTTAAATAACTTAAAAAAATAAAATAAGCAAGCCAAAAGAGTCAAATATTTAATTGTTCTCATTGACGAATAATTCCGAACTCCCCCTTAATAAAATCAAAACGTTCAACCGGGAGCGGTTTGGTAAAAATATCAGCTAATTGGAAATCATTAGAAATGAAGTCCAAAGTGATATCCCCTTTTTGAAAATGGTCACGAAGGAAATGATGCCTTAAGTCTATATGCTTTGTCCTAGAATGTTGTATTGGATTCTTAGAAATACTAATGGCACTAGTGTTGTCACACCGTATAGGGACATGATCATAGGAAAGGCCATAATCCAAGAGAGTGTGCTGCATCCAAATAATTTGGGCACAACAATTACCAGCTGCTACGTACTCGTCCTCGGCAGTGAAAGAGCAGCACAGTTTTTTTTTGCTACTCCATGAAACAAGGGACTTTCCTAGCAGATGACAGGTTCCACTAGTACTCTTACGATCTAATTGACATCCGCCAAAATCAGCATCCAAATATGAAGAAATTTCGAAAGAAGTGTTAGAGGGATAAAACAAACCAATGTTTTTGGATCCTTTTAAATACTTAAAAATTCTTTTAACCGATTTAAAATGAGATTCTTTGGGATTGGATTGAAAATGAGAACAAAGGCAAACACTGAACATGATGTCAGGACGGGTCGCAGTTAGGTAAAGTAGACTCCCGATCATACTCCTATAAATCTTGTTATCCACCGGTTTCCTGGCTTCATCTAACGTAAGTTTACAAGAAGTACTCATGGGGGTACTAATTTCCTTTACTTGATCCATACCAAAACGACTTAAAAGTTTGTTTGTGTCTTTGCCTTGGCTTAGAAAAATACCATTTGAATTTTGAAAGATTTGAAAACCAAGAAAAAATTTTAATTCCCCCATAAAGCTCATTTCAAATTCTTTTCTCATTAAATCTGAAATATCAGTACAAAGCGATTCTTTGGTTGAACCAAAGATAACGTCATCAACGTAAATTTGGACAATTAAAAGATCTTTGGAAGTGTGTTTTAAAAATAGGGTACAATCAGCTTGACCCATTTTAAAATCATTTTCTAAAAGAAATTTTGTTAACCGCTCATACCAAGCCCGAGGGGCTTGTTTTAAGCCATATAGAGCCTTGGTTAACTTAAAAACATGATTTGGAAATTTTGGATCTTCAAAACCGGGGGGTTGTTCAACAAAGATTTTTTCTGAAATAAAACCATTTAAAAAAAGCACTTTTAACATCCATTTGAAAAAGTTTGAAATTTAAGTGAGCGGCGAATGCCAACAAGATCCTAATGGATTCCAATATAGCAACGGGCGCAAAGGTTTCACCATAATCAATTCCTTCTTCTTGATTATATCCCTTAGCTACTAGGCGAGCCTTGTTCCGGGTTATATTTCCTTGATCATCAAGTTTGTTCCTAAAAACCCATTTAGTGCCGATAATTGGATGATCATTGGGTCTTTCAACAAGAGTCCAAAAATCATTTCTAGAGAATTGATTTAGTTCCTCTTGCATTGCAAGAACCCAATTCTCATCATTAATGGCATCATTAGTGGTTTGAGGCTCTAGTTGAGAAATGAAGGCTTGATGTTCAACCTCGTTGAGGATTGATCTTCTAGTTCGAGTACCGGCTTGAAGATCACCTATTACATTTTCTAAAGGATGGTCTCTAGAAGGTTTCCAAACCTTAGGCAAGGTGGAAGGCGAAGAAGGTGAAGAAGGTTCTTGATGGTCATCCTCCTTGGGAGGAGAAGAGGAATCATTCAAATGAAGCTTATCAAGCTTATCTTCAACATCTTCAATGACCGGGTGAGGTTTTGGAAGAGTTTCATCAAATTTGACATGAGATGATTCTTCGATGGTTTTTGAACGTTTATTGAAGACACGATAGGCTTTGCTTGAGTTGGAGTACCCAAGAAAAATACCTTCATCGGATTTGGCATCAAATTTCCCTAGGTTGTCTTTTGTGTTAAGGATAAATCATTTACAACCAAACACTTTAAAATAACCAACTTTGGGCAATTTTCCTTTCCAAAGTTCATAGGGGGTTTTCTTAAGAAGGGGTCTTACAAGGACTCTATTGATAGTATAACAAGCAGTGTTAACTGCCTCGGCCCAGAAATATTGAGGGAGGTTGAATTCACTAAGGAGGGTTCGAGCTATTTATTGGAGAGTTCGGTTTCTCCTTTCAACTACTCCATTTTGTTGTGGAGTCCTAGGAGCAGAGAAGGTGAGATTGTATCCTTGAGAGGAACACAATTCATCGAATTCTTTGTTCTCGAATTCACCTCCATGGTCACTACGAAGCGATATAATTTTATATCCTTTTTCGTTTTCTACTTTCCTAGAGAATTTCAAAAAGGTTCTACAAGCATCATTTTTATGAGCTAAAAAGAAAACCCAAGTGAAACGAGAAAAGTCATCTACTAGGACAAAGGTATAGGATTTTCCACCTAGACTTGCTACAGGGGTAGGACCAAAAAGATCAAGATGTAGGAGCTCAAGAGATTTTGAAGTGGACACTTCCTTCTTAGATTTGAAAGAAGATTTGTGTTGCTTGCCAAGTTGGCATGGCTCAAAAATCAAATCTTTCTTAAACTTAAGTTTAGGAAGGTCACGGATGAGCTTGTTCTTATTAAGCTTTAGAAGTGAATGAGAGCTACAATGCCCCAACCTTCTATTCCAAAGCCAAGACTCATTGTCAAGAGAACTTAAACATTTTACATTTTGGCTAGCTAAAGACTTTAAATCAATAATGTAAACATTTTGAAAACAAGAAGCAGAAAATAACAATTTGTTTTGAAAATCAAACACATTGCATAAATCATTTTGAAAATTCACCGAAAAACCACTACCACAAAGTTGACTAATGCTAATTAAATTATGTTTTAAACCTTTAAAAAATAAACCATCTTTAATTAAGGCGGTGCTACCAAAACCAATGGTACCTATTCTGACGATCTTGCTTTTTGAATTGTCACCGAAGGTGACGTATCCTCCATCAAATTCTTCAAGGGAGTTGAACTTGGAGGGATCGCCACACATGTGCCTCGAGCATCCACTGTCGAGATACCACGAGCCTTTCGAAGTCCTACTTCTTTGGTGTTTATCCTACAAAATCAAGAGAGAATAGATTTTGGTACCCATATAAGTTTGGGTCCGGAAAGATTAGCTAAAAGAGACTTTTGAACCCATACTTTTCTAGAGGGATACATCCTAAGATATTCATTAGAGTAGGAAATGATTTTGGGGTGGCCATATTTAGTATTTTTACAATTGCATTCATAAATCATATGTCCGGTTTTTCTACAATAATTACAAAATTTATTTTGAGAGCTCCCCCTTACAAAAGTAGTGGGTGCTATAGAAGAAGTGGCTTGCTTGTTAAAGCCAAGTCCATGTGTGGTTCTAGCCGAACGTTGAGAACCTAGCAATTTGGTCAAATTTTGTTCACCTTGGGTGAACTTGGCAAGAGATTCCCTTAAATCTTTAATAGTTTAATTCAAAGAATCAACATTTGGAATATCTTGGACCTTAAGGTCAAGTTCCTCATTCTTTTTGAGAAGTTGATCTTTTTCAGAAATTAGAATTTTGTGTTTATTTTTTAAGGCCAAAAATTTAGAGGTATGTTCGTGAAAACCTTCCTCTAATTGATCTCTCTCATTTTGGAGATCTTCATAAGACATGTCATTATTAAAAGAAGAAGATGAGGAACAGGAGTCGGAAGAAGATACCTCATCAAGTGCCATTAGGCATTTTCCACCTTCATCGCTTGAGTCGCTTGAAGACATGGAGTCATCGCTTGCACTCCATGTTGACGCTTTGAAAGCCTTCTTGTTTTTCTTTTCATTTAACCTTTTCTTGAAAAGAGAGCACTCCGGTTTGATGTGGCCTTTCTTTCCACATTCAAAGCATGTAACTTCTTTTTCTTCTTTTGGCTCTTCTTTTCGTGCCCTTTGAAAATTCTTCTTTTTCTTCATGAACTTGCTCATTTTTCTTGCAAGTTGAGCAATCTCATATTCTCTATCATCGGAGGAGCTTTCTTGCTTTGCTTTAAATGCTATGTTCTTTTTCTACTTAAAGATTTTACCTTGTTTATCGGCTTGCCTCTTCATGGTAATCTCATAGGTCATAAGTGATCCAATGAGTTCTTCAACCGGCATTTTCTTGACATCTTTCGCTTCTTGGATTGCCTTCACCTTTGGAGCCCATGAGCTTGGTAGGACCCAAAGAATCTTCTTGACCATCGTCTCTGCAGAAACATCATCTCCAAGAGACTTTCTCCCATTACACACATCAGTAAAGAGAGTAAACATTTCCGTAATAGATTCGTGTAGGTGCATGGTGAAACTTTCAAAGTCTTTACGATACATATCTAATCTAGTGTCTTTGACTTTGTTAGTGCCCTCATGGGTCACTTCCAAAAGCTTCCAAATTTCATGAGAAGTGGTGCAAGTAGAAATACGATTAAATTCATTACGGTCTAACCCACAATGAAGAGCATTCATGGCTTTGCCATCAAGCTCAAAATTATCAATGTCTTCGGGGGTCCATTTAGACTCATCTTTACTAGAAAGAGTGTAGCCTTGCATAACAATTATATATATAGGATAGCCAATACTTCTAAGAAATGTAATCATGCGAGTTTTCCAATAAGTGTAGTCGGTTCCATCAAAGAATGGAGCCCGAGTCATGGAATACCCTTCGGGTGCTTGTGAGTAAGAAGCCATCACTATGGATTTTAGGTTTGTAACCGGTTAAGGTATTACACAAACTTTCCCTCTGATACCAAATGTTGGGTCGGAGAGTGATGGAAAGAGGGGGGGGGGGTGAATTGCCTTTGTAAAATAATAAGCAATTTAAAAACAATTTATAAATGTAGCGGAAATAAAAAGGGGCAAGACACAATTTGATAACGGAGTTCGGCTTAAACCAAAGCCTACGTCTCCTCTCCCAACTCAATCGTTGAGAGATTTATACTTCAGCTTGATTTTTAATGGTTGTAGCAAGAAACCCACTAGCCGTTTTAAGGTAGGCTAGATCACCTTCGTACAGCTTTCTTTTTTATTATGGTTGTAGCAAGAAACCCAAAATGAAAGTGAGGAAGAAAAGGATGGTTTGTTTTAATACAAACCCAATGAAGAACTAAACAATTGAAATAAATAAATTATAACAAACTAGAGGAAGCCTTGTGCGCCAAGAGTGTGAGAGTAGTTGATGTAGAGGCAGCCCAAGCTTCAAGGATGGAAATGGATCACAAGTAGCCTTAGAGATTTGCCGTTAGAGCTTCAAGGGATCAAAATATAATTCCAATGTATCGGGGGTGTTCCCGGCATCCATCATCATCTATTTATAGGAGAAATATCCCCAAATACTTCAATATGGTCGTTGGAGGGCTTTCGGAGCCGTTGGGGGTCAAGTGGGCAAGTCTGGTCAAAGCCCAATGACTAGTTTGACTAGGCTTACCGGCTGACCGGTGCTTGGCCACCGACTGGCCGGTGCTCCAGATAGAAGGCAGAGCTTTCTGTCTGGGTTCCACCGGCTGGCCGGTGATGGGACACCAGCTGGTCGGTGGTCCTGTCAGAGAGAAAGCTCTCTGTCTGGTTCCACCGGCTGGCCGGTGATTCAGACACCGGTTGGCCGGTGGCACCTGGCAGTGGGCAAGGCCTACTTTCTGGTTCCACCGGCTGGCCGGTGGTCAGGCACCGGCTGGCCGGTGGAACCTGGCAGAGAGGATTGCTTCTTCCAGAGACCACCGGCTGGCCGGTGGACTCAGAGAGTCCTTTTTCCAGTCTTCTTGGGCCAACTCTTTGGCAACCTTTTTCCTATCATAAAAAATACTTGAAAACAAGTTAGAACACGATGAGAGTGATTGTGATCATTAAAATCCAAGAGAGAGGGGTAAAACATATATATCACACTTCTCACCATAAAGGTAGTGCCGCCAGATTTTCAAGGCTAAAATCACGGCCTCTAGGTCTAGATCATGTGTCGGGTAGTTCTGATCATGGATCTTCAACTACCGTGAGGCATAGGCTATCACATTATCATTTTTCAAGAGTATACAACCCAATCCTTTCTTTAGAGCATCATTTTCTATCACAAAACTTTCTCCACTTTTTGCAAATGTGAGTATAGGTGTAGTGATCAGCCTTTTCTTTAGCTCCATGAAGCTTACCTCACATTCTTCGGTCCAGAAAAACTTTACCCACTTCCATGTCAACTTGGTCACTGGGTTTGACAATCGTGAAAAGTTCTTCACAAATCATTGATAATACCCTGCTATACCCAAAAAGCTACAGATCTTTGTTATAGAAGTTGGTATGGGCCACTCTTCAATTGCCTTTGTCTTGGAAGGGTCCATAGATATCCCTTTGAAAGTGATAACATACCCTAGGAATGATACTTCTCCCATATAGAACTCACATTTACTGTACTTTGCATACAACTTATCCCTTCGAAAAGAATTTAACATCATTTTTAAATGATCCTCATGTTCCTCCTTGTTCTTGGAGTATATCAGAATATCATCAATAAAGACTACCACAAATTTTTCAAGGTAATATCTAAAGACTCTATTCAATAAATCCATGAAAATTTCTGGAGAATTAGTGAGTCTGAAGGACATCACTATGAACTCATAGTGTCCATACCTTGTTCGAAATGTTGTCTTGGGTATATCTTCCCTCCTCACCTTTAGTTGGTGATATCCTGACCGAAGGTCCACCTTAGAAAAATAACTGGCCACACGAAGCTGATCGAACAAGTCATCTATCTGTGGAAGGGGAGACTTGTTCTTTATCGTGATTTTATTGAGTTCATGATAATCAATGCAAAGGCGCATTGATCCATCCTTCTTCTTGACGAAGAGTACTGGAGCACCCCACGGTGCAGCACTCGGTCATATAAAACCTTTCTCCATATTCTCCTGTAACTGCTTCTTCAGCTCTTCCAGCACTACGGTGGCCATTCTGTAAGGTGTCTTTGAGATAGGCAGAGATCTAGGGATAAGTTCAATTGAGAACTCAACCTCTCGGTCCGGAGGAAGAGTAATTAACTCTTTAGGGAATATGTCAGTGTAATCTCTCAATTGGAGCATGTCTTCAAGAATGATTCACTCCTTTGTCTCGATCATTTGAGCTAGATATGCTTTCTCATAAGGCAACAATATCCACACTTGAGATGAAGATTCTAAAGGAAAATCATGTGTCTCCTTACATTTGTAAAGAATTGGAGGAATCTTCAGGATGTAAAAAGTGATATCCCTTTCCCGACAATTGATGTTGGGCTTGTACAAAGATAGCCAATCCATGCCCAAGATAGCGTCGAACTCCAATAAAGGAAGTATGACATGATTTGCTGGGAGGTTCAGTCCACAAACATTAACCGGTGTGGAGTTATAAACCATGGATGCAGTGATCGCCCCATTTAAGGTTTTCACATATAAATTTTCCTCCAAATTTTGAGGTGGTGTTTGAATAGTTCTACTAAACTTGAAGGATATGAAAGAATGCATAGAACCAGAATCAAATAGTATGTCTGCTATTCTTGAATAGATAACTAGCGTACCTATCACCACATCATTTTCCATATCTACCTTATCAGTAGTGATAGCATAAGCCCTTCCATGTTTCCTTGGAGGTTGTTGTTTATTGCCTTCGAAAACCCTCATCTTAGGGAAATTTTTCACAAAATGCTCAAGCTCCTTGCAGTTGAAACACTGCACTGCAGGCTGAGTGTTGTTCTGAACCTTCTTTTATTCTTCAACATTAGCGGGATTTTTTATATCCCTTCAGCAGTTCTTGGCCAGATGACAAAACTTTATGCATTTTAAGAATTTCTTAGTTCCCTTGAGACAGTCACCAGGATTCTTCTTCCCACAATTTTTGAAAAGGGGAAAGTGAGGCTTCTTTCCATCATGGGATTTGTTTGATGAACCACCCATGTTGTTCTCCATTTTTTACTTCTTGTCACCAGGCCCATGAGACCACTGAGAGTCTCCAATCTTCATTTCCACCTTGAGGGCACAACGAACAATATCCTCGTAATTTTCAAAGTCTCTAATTTCTAACACTTTTTGTAGACTCGGTTTTAGTCCGCTAAAGAAGTGATCCACCTTGCTTTCAGTGTTCATGAAAAAGCCAGAGGCATACTTTTCAGGCCTTGTATAGTTTTCTTCATACACCCAGATGGACTCATCTTCCTTCTGCCTAAGTCCTAGGAACTATCTTTCCATCTTGATACAAAGGGTTTTAGGAAAATATTTGTTGAAAAACATCCTCTTGAATTCCTCCCAATCCATGGAAACAATTTCCTCTTGGGACTTTTTATTTTTGATCAGTGTTCACCACTGATCAGCTTCCCCATCAAAACGATAGACCTCTAGTACAACCTTCTCTTCTTCTGAGCACTGTATAACAGCGAATATCTTTTCAATGGAGTTAATCCATTGTTCTTCAAGGAGGGGATCAGAAGACCCGCTAAACATGGGAGGCCTTTGCCGCATGAAGTATTCTACGGTAACATGCTCTTTACAGGGACGAGGAGGGATTTCTGCATGATTCAAGTTATTATTCATAACTCGAGCCATCTGATCAAGTACTATCAGTAAGTTTTGAGCACCCTCTCCCATCATATTAGGAACATCGTTATGGAAATATTCACATTTCCTATCACATTGTTTGTTGGAACGTGTTCTTCTATTTCCCACCATTAACTAAGAAAAAGAAAGTATAATTAGAGGTATTGAATACTTATTTATTGATAATAAAAGGAAACTTCAACATAAAAGGATAAACTTATAAATAATAATTACATCCTAACTTGTGATTCCTTAGGTTAAAACCTAGTTTATCCTCGATCTATTTCTTGACATATATTTTTATGGGATTTTTTTTCTTTAATAATGGTTTGTACTAAGATAATTAATCTACCAAAGCATATCCCTTGGGAGTGTCGTAACCAAGAGTGCAGTAGGGCCTGTTGTCCTGCACCAGTTCCCATTCGAGTCTAGCTCAAAGCGGTGTTTTCAGGTTTTACCCCTTGATAATCTGTTCCAGAGCCTCCTCTACCTACTCGTATCCAGACAGGGATGTATTTTCTTGATAAACCACTTACTCTATACTCCCCAAAATTTAGGAATATTTTCTTATACTTAGTCTCATACTTAAGGTTATCACTAAGGATCTATATTCCCAATCTCCAAAAATAAATATACCATCCTCTGATACCAACTATAGTGACCCGATCCTTTTACATATAACATTTCATGATTTTAAACATAATTCATCATCAGAGTAAAATCCAAGGATCGTTAAGTCTAGTGTCTTGGAAGACTGGGTACATATAACACAAAAACATGGGGATAAAAATACTTCTTTATTTAATCTCCATAATGAGCTCCTAAATTCCTTTGAGCCCTTACACCTGCACATGATACCCTGGGGAACACATGAACAAAGGGATGAGCTAAAATCCCAATAAGGGAAAGAACATAAGGATACATCTCAAGCACATGAGTTAGGAGGCATGACATAATGATATTCAAAGAATGAAACTTATAAAATCATTAGATATAAGCATGGGATCATATAAACATGGAATTATATAAATGTGTCAGAATCATAAATCATTTCTTTAGTATGGGTCAAGGATAACTGCCAATCCCAAAACCCATTTCTGTACGGGTCAAGGCTAACCGCCAATCTCGTTTCCCATCACATCTCATGAGATATAACCTTACCCAATTCATTGGAGAAATATCTAGGCACACCCATCTCAAAATATTCATTAATATCCTTTCCACATAAATATTCACACCACATATACAATCATACATATTCAACCATACACAAACATAAGGGTACCCATGAAAAGAATTGGGTACCACAATCACGACATCAATCATAAACAATGGGTGTATCATGAAAGTTTCCATATAAGGAAAGAATTAGAAATAAATGGACTTTAATAGGGTACAATAGTCATATAACATGGTATGTGGTGTCAAACATAAGTGAAAACATATGAGAAATGTATTTTAGAAATATTAGCATTAAACCATTTTTGTGCAGTTTTAAGGAAAATATTGTAGAGATTTTTCTTAATAGTAGAGAAGGAATTATTTATATTAAACCATAATTGAACCAATAAGGTTTTCAGAATAAAAATACATAATTTACAAAGATAATTGTGTCTTAAAAAAGAAGATAAGGTGCACTTGAAATTGGGTAAAAGTTTTGGAAGTTCCTTTAAAATAAGTGTGCTTATTGGGAAGTATCGAAGAGATATTAACTTATAACCACAAAAGAGAGTGAGAGGTGGATAATGGAACATGATATTGGAGAATATAAAAAGAATTTTTAAGTTATATATAAAAGAAAATACAACAACAAAAAGAAAGATAGAGCAACCCGAAGGAATAAAGGAATTTCGGGTTGAATCCATCATGGTTTATTAGCATGGTATCGTGTATACTTAAGAGGGATTGATGAGAGATATAAGGGGTTTATCATAACTTATAAAACATTATAACAGTATGGGTAAGGTGTATAAATGTACCCCATCACTTTTTATTTCACAAAAAGGCATAGCATAGAGCATGATTAAGAGTAAAAAGGGGAGGATCCCTTACCTTAAGACTATTGGTGTTCTCCACTTGATATTAATAACCGGAATAGTCAAATTAGGTTTATTAATAAATAGTTATATAACCTTATATACTTGTAAAATATTTATCATAACCTTTTTAAGTTCATTTATAACCATTTTGATTGATTATAAGGTTTAATTTCATGGTTCGAATCTGTTTGTTTCCTTGGTTTTAATGATCAGTTCACTTGTATTTTGGTTCGGATAAAATATAAGATGAAAGTGGTCATCCAAAATTGATGTTATATAGAATTATTGAACATACAGAAGTTTACATGGTTTCAAAATTCATTTTGTTAATTGGAGTGAAAGAGAACCCTGACATAAGACGTTATTGATAAACGCTTGAATTAATGTTTCGCGATTTTACCCATAATTAACTTGTTTTGTATTATTATATGATATCATGAGTGTATAAGGATTCAAGAACCATAAATAGGATATATAAAATTTATAATAATCTGGTTCAACCATAACAAAAATGGTTTCATGACCAGAAACAAAGATGATAAAATAAATTGAAAACACATTATCCACGATGTCGATAATTCGACACTTCACGGACGATGTTTTAATTTTAGAACACGAGGGAGAGGAGAAGAAGCATAATGCATGAATTTTTTCCATAAACATGATTAAGATCCATAATATATGAGATTATGGAGCTTTCATTTCTTTAGGATAAAGGAAGGGGAAGAGGGTATAAGAAAAGAATGAAATTGAAAACAAAACATTTGAAAATGAAAGTGGATCCTTACCCTTTGATCTATTCTCTTTGAGATCCCTCTTATGGACTTTGATTTTGGCCTTTTGGTAAGACTATAAGGCCTTGGATGTGGGGAAGGATCTTGGGAGGATTCTTGAGTAGAATGTGGGCTAGTCAGAAGGCTTGGGAGGTGTTAGGGAAAGAGGTAAGGAGAGGGGGTATTTATAGTAAGGGAGGGGAGGTTTTCCCCATTATTTTAAGTATTAGTTTATTATTTAAGGCCAAGATGATGAATAATTGAGAATTATCATCAAATATACAAAAATAATCAAGGATGATCCGAGTTTATCATCTTACATCATCCATAATTCACCTATGATGCAGTATTTAGCATTTATTGTAATTTATCGTATTTTATTTTTCATCAAAAATTCAAGTATTTCAGAAAAATACCAAAAATTCACCCTAACCATTTATCGACGTGTAGAATCCAAAAATGAAGTCCATTTTTCAAATATAATTTCCAAAATATGATTATTTGAATATTTAATTAAAATAATAATTTAGTATGAAAACCAGTTTTAAAACATCCATTAACTTATTCTAAAATACAGGTTTAATGTACTTCAAATATGAATATTATTTTTATTCTATCATAGTTGATGTTACTTTTCATTAGGGTATATCAGTATTCAAAAGGGTATGTTACTATTCATTAAGGTAGGTTTCTATTCACCAAAAATTAAGTTTCCTTATCAGACTCCAAATAACTTACGGATTACAACCGCGTATATCTGATTTTTGAAATTCCAAACACAGAAGTGTCAAACTTATGTTTAGAGGTCACTTAGAACTTAGTAGTTCATTATTTAGAGTTTTCATGTGATTTTATGACATACTTATGAGAAGGGAATTTTCATTGAAAAATATTGGGTCGTTACACTGTCATCTATAGAACATAAAGATCCCAAAGGAAGTGACACCCACAAACATCAAGAGGGCACTCCTTGCACTGACGCACACTAGATGTTCTTGTCCCCAACGGAGTGTCTAGTGTCAAAACATCACTAGAAGAAAAGATATAGAGCCCAAGTCTCTCCACAACAGTGAAAGATATAAAGATATGCGTAGCACCAGTATAGAAAAGAGCTAAAGATAAAACTGAGGCTACTAAGATCGTACCTCGAACTGTAGAGGGTCCAAGATCCTACTCCTCCTAGGTCTAGTCCACTACAAAAGTCTGACCTATACCACGGCCCTGTGACCCTGCCTGGCTGCTCTGATCTAATCCACCCTGTTGTCGCTGACAGACCAGTGACTGACCACCATGGCCTTGACCTCCACCTCGGCCCGAATGGCCCGAAGAACTCCAGTTCCCAGACTGGTGAGAAAGTGGTGGAGCTGCTTTTGAACTAGGAGTCATGGATGAACCCCTGTCGCCAACTGCTGGTGAGAAAACCTAAAAAACACACTGAATTTGACCCATATTTCTTCAACATCAGCACTCCACTGGGTCTCTCTGGCGCTACGGCCTCGTATTCTTAGCCCTTCCACACTAGTAGTATACCACCTGCCTACCAGAAGATGTGTCTCGCCTCCTTGGATCACCATGTGAAGACTTCATGTGACGCTTCTTGTTGTCAGTGGGCAAAGTACTAACTTTGGGAGTGGAACCGCCCTGGCTCTCAACTCCATAATCTCTCATATTGTGCTCCACAATTAGTGCCTAGTTGGAGATGGAAGCGATGGAAGCCAACCTGAAGATATTCACCTACGAGAAGATCTCCCATCTGAGACCTTCCTCAAACTTCCTTTCCAAGAAAAACCCATCTCTTCCCTAGATGGGTGTGAAATGATGAAGCTCAGTGAAACAAGAGGAATAATCCATAACCGAAAGAGTACCCTACTCTATACTCATGAACTCCCTGGCTCGATCGGCCCTCAAAGTCATTAGAAAGAAGTAGTTATATAAGACACGCTAAAACTCCTCCCACACCATAACCTGCTAATGACCTGCCTGTGAGATCACGTCCCACCACCTCTTGGTAGAGTCTCGTAACATGTAGGTATAGAGATTGACCTGCCTTTCTGGAGGCATCTCCAAATGCTCAAAGATAGTCAGCACAACTTTTATCCATGACTCTACAGCCTGAGCTCCTACTTCCCCTGAGAAGCTGGGAGGATGATGCTACTGGAAAACCCACATCAAGTCTGCCATAGACAAGGTAGGAGGTGATGCTCCCTAGAAGGTATTCATCATCCTTATAAATACTTCCCTAAACTATGTATCAGTGCCCGTAACTGGTATCACTGATGGTTCCAAGGCTGGAACAATAGGAGGATCTATAAAAAGTCCTTGATCAGCCATATCTGAAATCTGATCACTACCCTGCAACTAGTGGACGACCGGAGGACATCTCAGTGTCATGACTCTGCGAGGTCAAATTCACACCGTAGATTCAATACTATAAAAAACTGAAAATTAGAAGGACAAGAAGGGAACAGAAGAAGAAAATCATTCAAGTTTTACAAAACATGACTACATGATGTGTACTTTTCCTACACGGCATGTTCCCTTAAGTCATTCACATGGGTGTTTACTTCTGCTTTAACATGTCGTGTAACACCCCAAACACACAGCGTGTTCTCAAAACATATGGTGTGTACTTGAATCCTCTTCCCCTCCCTAGGTCCTTCTATATGGTTAATCCACATGGCACTCTTATGAAAAGACTACACGGCGTGTTCAAGGCAGACATGGCGTGTATTGGACAAGCTTCACTTGTCCCATGTTGTTAGTGACACGGTCAGATACACGGCTCAAGTTACACGGCGTGTTCCTAATAGACACGACATGTACGTGAAAGGATAACACTAACCTGTGTTGTTCATGACATGGTCGGGTACCTAGGTCAGACTACACGGCGTGTTCAAGGTGGAAATGGAATGTGCAAGAAGAGACTCTATTGTCCCATGTTGTTAGCTACATGGTTAGGTTCCTAGGATTATACTACACGACGTGTTCAATGCAGACACGGTGTGTTTCCACCAGACTTTTCTCATCCCGTGTCTCTTCGCACATGACCTACGACATGATCAGAGATTACATGGTGTATACATAAGGTACGCGGCGTGTACTTAAGAAAAACTATTTCTTCCTAAACAAAAGAACACATGGAATGTACTTACCATTACACGACGTTTATTCTGGGTTTTTCTGGAATGTAAGCCTCATAAACTACTCCAGAACCCAGAAAACACTGATACAAGCATCGAAAGTGATAAATTCTGATCCTTGAGGGCCCATACTCCCCGAAAATCAAAGTTTGGAATCTTATATATGTTATAAACAAGAAAACAGTGCAATGATCCACCAAATTCTGGTTCATGAAGGCCCATAACACCTCAAGAACCAAATTTTGGAGTTCACTCAAACAAAACCTTACACACAATTCCTTATCAAACAGCATGCATTTCTATCAAGGCATCTATCACAACAGCATGCATATTCTACAAAACATCTATCACAACAACATGTAATTGCTAATTCATCCTAGATGGTATGGAAATAATTCATGGCATGTGATTTATGACAAGTTCATATATGATGCGTGAGATGGAACACCCTCATCTCATTGGGTTGCGACAGATGTAGAACCACAATAACAAAATTGTTAACAGCACAAAACATGTGAATCGCCTAATGGTGAAATCAAATCAACTATAAAACTGAAAACCCGTAAAATTGAAATAAATGAGGTAGTATGGATTTTTCTTGTATGTGGGTTAGCTAATCTCAGGAACATCTTATAACCAAGTACCTATTCTATCATGTCCCTGACTATAGGATCCAAATAGTAATTCAAGAGAAAAGAGTTCTTGTGATACCACTTTGTAACGTCCCGGTTCCAGAAGCCAGCCAGAGGTGCCCCGTACCTAGTTGGTCACATGGCCTCAAGAACATTTTCCCAAATGCCAAAGGCTTCCGACTAGCAACAAGGGCCTTGGGTGAGATAGTGGGGAAACTATGACCTCATTGGCAGAGTACACAGCAGAAGATAAACAAAAGCAATAGCAGAAGCAGTAAACATCTATACAAGAGTAAACAACGGAAGAATAAAAGTGTAAACAAATGGAGAACAAATATAATTGATGAATGATACATATATGTCTCGGAAAGCATCCAAACAAGTCACAATGCTAGAATAAAATAGTCTAAAGCAAAGTTTAAAAGAAAGTGGATAAAACTCCTCAGCATCGCAAGCCATAGATTGGTCTCATGCTCTCCAGCTCCATATAAATTCAAGTACCTGAAGTAGAAGGGCGCTTTCCCATGTCTATACCTGCAAAAATATAATCTATTTGGGACCAAAATCATGGCCCAAAAGGGTGTGAGAATAAATCCCAGCAGGAAACCACCAAGATATTTGTACCTAACAGTCAGTGAATATATGGAATGTAAAAGTACAAAAGCACAGCAAGCAGAAAAGTACTCAACAGTAAACAATCTTCAATTTCAAGCATTTAATTCACTACAAGTAAGCAACTAAACAATCAAGTAGAAACAACAGGAAACCCTATGGGTATTTCTCACAGCCTAACCACTCTGGTTCAACCAACAAGTACTATAAACCCTCTATGAAGCACACACAGTCTCACCACTTTGGTCCAGCTAAAGTGTAGACTCTCTAGGGAGGCACTCACCATCAATTCCCCCTATAGTCTCATATCGTGATAAAAGAGCTATCGAGAAGAACTCAACGTCAATTCCCCATGTGTTCTCAATTCATAAAATTATAAAGACACTCTGGAGAATCCTTTACATCTGTCCTCCTTATGGTCTACTACACTAGGTTCTCACGGCCCTGTGTAAGTAAAACAAATATAGTGTGTGTATCACCCCAAGTAAACCTCAAGAACTACTTGGCTAGAATTCTAAGGCATTTCAGCATAATAGAACAACATCACTCTATCCCACAACTAGGCATGGCAACTGGCAATATCCTAATCGGAAAAACTAGACCCATCGGTCATAAATAGGAAAAACATGCATGTAAAAAACATCTAAAGCACAAAAAAATTACCCTATTCTCAAACAATAATCTCTACTCAGGCATACAAGCAAATTAGTCAAACAATATCACTAAATAGTAAACATGCAATACCCTATTCAAGGGTATTGGTGGAATTCGGACAGAATACTCAAATACTTTCAACAGAAAGGCACAAACCACTTACCTCAGGTATAGTATATCGATATAATTGAACCAAAATGCTTGAATCTCCTTAGAACATCATAGATCTATGAAAACTTATAAAACTTTCACCCCATGATAACAAGGAAAAGAGGAGGAATTGGAAAATGATGCTCTGGGAGAAAGAATAACTCACCGCTGTGATTCCAACGCAATCACCGGTGTTCGAATTGGAGGACGGACGGAGGCTCATAGGCTCGTCGAAGATCTGCGGCTGCTCGGTGCTCTTGGATGAGTGGGACCAAAAATAAGGGCACTATGTCTGTCAGACACGACCTCGGTGCATTTAATAAAAAAAATTACAGGGCGTGTAATTTTGAAGTACGTGATGTGTACTTACTGTTTTCATACTCCTCTTTAAGCATCCACCGAACACCCCCACACAGCCGTGTGCAGGGCCGCTACACATCCAGCACCTGGCTACTTAGGGAAAAGAAGTACACGGCGTGTACTCATAAAGTACATGGCGTGTACTTTTAAAATTTTTCAGAATTTCCTCTTTTTCCCAAAAACGACCAGAAATGTAAAAACATACCTAAGAAGAAAATCTGGTTTCCTACAGAGATGATGTTTATTTATTTAAAGGTTTAGCAGTTGGTGTTTCATAGGGCCATAGAAGAGTACCCTAATGTCTTTGTAGAAGAGGTCGACGAGAGATCGAGTTTGGGATAGAGCTAAAACCAAGAGAGTCACTTATCTTTATGTCTCCATATAGTATGTCCCCTTATGAGTTACGATATCTACACATATAACTTGATGGTCTATTATAGTGTGGGTTTGTTCAGCAGAGTGTGTCATCGTGGGGTGCACTGGTTTTGTTTGTGAAAAAGGCTTATGGAAGTTTGTAGTTGTGTATCGATTATCATCGCTTAAATAATGTGAAAGTGAAGAATCACTATCCTCTTCCACAGATTGATGATTTATTCGATCAAATGAAGGTTTAAAGTTGGTTCCCAAATATCAACTAGTGTTCATGATATCATCATATGTGTGTGAAGGATGAGGATATCCTGAAGACTACTTTCTTTTGTTGTCATGGGCGTTACATGTTTGTTGTAATGTCATTCGGTGTAATGAATTCTCTAACTATTTTCATGGGATTGATTAGAGGTGTGTTCCATGAGTTATTGGATTAGTTCATGGTGGTTTTCATTAAAGACATCCTTGTTTACTCCATGTCTGAGGAGGACCATACATAGCATCAACACGCCATTTTGGGATTTCTTCGTCAACAATAGTTGTTTGGGAAGTTGTAGAAGTGTGAGTTTTGTGCTCGAGGAGTCTGTTTCTTGGGTCATGTTGTGTCCCAAGAGGGATTAGTTGTGGATCTATCAAAGATGGAAGCAGTTGGGTTTTAGGAATCCCCTAAGATAGTGGCATAGGTGTGAAGTTTTCTTGGTCATGCAGGCTATTACAAGCGGTTTGTAGCCGATTTCTCTTGAGTCGTGACTCCTCTAACAACCTTGACCAGGAAGGATCAGGTGTTCATGTGGACTTATCAGTGTTAGTCATCTTTCGAGTATCTAAATAAGAAGATATTAAGTGCTCCAGTTCTTTGTATTTCAGTAGAGGGAGTTCAGTATGATGTTTTCTACTATGCTTTGCATCTAGGGTTAAGTTGTGTTTTGATGTAGTAGAGATTAGTTGTTTCTTTTGGGTCTTTGACTGTTGTGTCCCCATGAACATAACTATTCCACCCATGATCTTGAGTTGGCAGTCGTGGTTTTCATTCTGATGTTTTGGAGATATTACCTTATTGGCGAGTGCTTTGTGGTTTTCACCAATCATAAGAGCCTGAGGTATGTTTTCTCCTAGTGTGACTTAAGCATGTGAAAGAATCCGTGGATGGAGTTCTTATAGGAATAAGACATTGAAATATCGTATACACCTATAAAGGTAAATGTTGTAGCTGATGAGATTAGTTGGAAGTCATGTAGTGATGTAGTGCATGAATCTAATGAATTCTGGAGAGTAATGGAAGAAATTTCTATAATATATATCGATATGGGGTAAGTTGGGGTAGAGAAGAGGTTGTTTTTTCTAGATGATAGCGCAGTCATATCTGGTGCAGCATGTGGAAGAGTCCTAGTTGGGGGATCTTGAGGTGGAGGTCTGGAGAGACCGGGTTGTTTTTTTGAGAGGCCTCTAATGGTTGGTCTGAGGATGAACAAAATCGAGTGTTTTGTCATAGAAGGCTATTTTTTCCTTTGTAGATGCATGAGATGGTTCTCAGAGAGTTCCATAGTTCTCCTTTATCAGTGTATCCTGGCATGGCAAAGATGCATCGAACTACGAGGAGTCATTTTTAGTGGTCTCGGCTAAAGCGTGTCGTTCCAAGGTTTGTGTCTTGATGTTTGGTATGCTATATGGTGAAGTCTATACACTGTGTTCCTGGTGGTCTGATCTAGCCGTTAGATGTTCCATAGTGGATGTGGGAGGACATCTCAGTGGACTTGGTTATTGGTTTACCTCGAGCTTAGGGAGGACATGATGCTATTTGGGTGGTAGTGGATCATTTAACAAAATCATCCCACTTCATAGAGATCAACGTGTCATGATTAGTAGAAGTTTTGTTGAGGCATTATCTAGATGAGGTGGTGTGACTCTACGGAGTCCCGAGAAAGATCATTTCTGATCGATATCCTCATTTTACCTCTAGGGTGTAGAGAGGTCTCCAGAATTATTTTGGTTCTCAACTATGCCTTAGCACTGCTTTTCATCCACATATGGAACGTCAGACATAGTGGACTATCCAGACTCTTGAAGACATGTTACGCTCTTGTGTCCTAGATTTTGGATGTTCGTGGATGAGGAACTTACCCTTGGTGGAGTTATCTTACAAAAATAGTTTTCACTCTACAATCAGTATAGAACTATTTTAATCCCTGTACGGATGACCTTTTCATTCTCTATTGTACTGGACTAGGGTCAGAGTTTCAGTAATTCTCAGACCAGAACTAGTGTAGAATACAACAGAGATGGTTCAGGTGATTTGTGAGAGGATGAAGACAACGCAGGATCGTCAGAAATCATATGCCGATCAAAGGTGGAGACCTTTAAATTTTGTTTTTGGGGATCATTTGTTTCTAAAGGTGACTCCCCATCATGGGCAGCGAAGGTTTGGTCATGGGATTAAGCTCTCTCCCTGTTTTGGTGGGCCTTTCGAGTTGTTGGCTCATGTTGGAGTCATGGCATATCAAATAGCAGTTCCCCAAAGACGAGTTAGATACATGATGTTTTTCATGTTTCACATCTTCGTCATTATCTTCATGATGACTCTTGTGTCATAAATTGAAGATAGGTTGATTTGGATGATGATGAGACCATCGAGGAGTATCATGTTGAGATCCAAGACCACCAAGAGAAGGTGTTGCATGGGTGTTTTATCCCCTTGGTTCGTGTCTTGTGGAAACATGGTGGAGTGGAGGAGATTACCTAGGAACGTGAGTCGCAGATATGTGCTTAGTACCCCGATTTGTTTGATGTTTAACTCCTTTCATGTAAAAAAGGTTTTCTTTGTTTTTGTAGACCTTTCATGATTATGAGATGGATTTCATTGGTTTCTTCTTGTGGCTTTCTCTCTTTTGAGAGGTATCTTGTTGGGTGGTTGTCTGGACCCCATTTTTGTTTCCCTTTAGGTGGTTTTTCAATTCTCGAGGGTGAGAATGTTTTGAAAGGTATCTAATGTAATGTCATGGACCTCTTCGGTCCATTAAATTACATAAATCTAGTGTTTGAAGTGTTCTGGGAGTTCAAGGTGGCTTATTCCCAACACATTGCCATTTTTCTAGTTTATGAATAGTGTTTCCATAATAGAAGCCTTCCAAAAGTAGCCACGATTTCCTTTTCCAAATTTCAATTTCATGAATAGTATTTTCAGAATGGTGAGGTTCCAACAGCAGCCTCTATTTCCTTTACCAAATTTCGAGTTCATAAATAGTGTTTCTAGAATGGTGAGGTTCCAACAGTAGACTCTATTTTCTTTTCCAAATTTTGAGTTCATGAACAATGTTTCCATAACGGTGAGGTTCCAATAGCAGCCTCTATTTCCTTCACCAAAATTTGAGTTCATGAATAGTGTCTCTAGAATGGTGAGGTTTCAACAGTAGCCTCTATTTCCTTTTCTAAATGTCAAGTTAATGAATAGTGTTTCCATAATGGCGAGGTTCCAAAAAAAGCCTCTATTTACTTTGCCAAATTTTGAGTTCATGAATAGTGTTTCTAGAATGATGAGGTTATAATAGCAGCCACTATTTCCTTTTCCAAATTTTGAGTTCATGAATAGTGTTTTCATAATGGTGAGGTTCCAACAGTAGCCTCTATTTCCTTTTCCAAATTTCGAGTTCATCAATAGTGTTTTCAGAATGGTGAGGTTCAAATAACAACACTTATTTTCTAGATCGGTGAGGTTTCCTGACCAGTGAGGTTCTACACTGTTTCCAGAACGATGAGGTTCCTAGACCAGTGAGGTTCTATAGTGTTCCCAGACCTGTGAGGTTTCTAGAGCGGTGAGTCATCCAACACTTCTTCAAAATTCATGTTTGGTGTTTAGTGTTTCCAACTTCTTATAGTTTCTCCCCATTGATGTTTACATTGATGTAAAATGCATTTAAGGCCGTATTTTATGCGATTTAGGTCAAATCATATCCCATAACTCCTATATTAATTTTCCTATGGCTCGGGATGCTTTTACTTGGTCAAACTATGAGGTTTAGTGTAACCCTCTTTTAATGGAAAATCTAGTGTATCTTAAACTGATGCTCCATTAAATATTCTAAAGGGACAAGATGTCTTCCTCCCTGGTTATTCAACCTTGTTCTCTATTATGAGATGCTTGAACCTTTCATTCCTTCCCATAGGATTTGTGTGATCAAACTTTTTTCCTTGGGTTGTTTCCACTTGAATTTCTTCTTGCTTCAAGTACACCCTCTATTTTTTGTGCAACCAAGTAGTATCGATCAATCTTTTATATGAGGTATGATCTATCATCATTTTTTTGGGTTCATATCCTTCTGTTTCTCCTTTCCTTTTTATGTAATGTTATCTCCATGTTCTTAATAGACGTTTCTTGGGTGTGGGATGGTGTGGTGGTGTCTCTGCATCCTCGAGTGGATGCAGTCCTCCAAGAGAGGTGATCGTGATCTATTTTATTAGTCTATTCAAAGAGAATCCAAAACTTTTTGAGGTAGGTGATTCAATTCTTCTCTATTATTTTACGATAGAATGTAGAGTTAGAATGTTTTAGCCCACTGGATCACAATAGAATTGACTTATTAATTATTTGAACTGGATAAATAAATTGATATTGATTGTATGTTATTCCCTCTTGGTTATGGCACCAGTTGATGCCTAGAAGGGTGAAATGCATCAGTTTATGCATGTGGGTGTCGAGGAGGATACTAGAGATGATATAACGGGTTAGATGTGAATGTTTGGATTATTGTTGTTTCTTATTGGTTGTTTATCTTCCTTACTTTCCCTACTTCTCAAGGTAGCTAGTTTTCTTACCCTCCTTCCAAAAGGGGAGAAGACGTGCAGGGTATGCCACCTGCTTTCTATGTTTATCTTTCTAAGGGAGGATGGGTCTACACTCTTGCTATAGGTGGAAAAGACTTGATGGTTAGTTCATCTACTCAACGTGTTGAGACCCATTGTGTTTAGTACCTTAGAATGTTTCTCTATAATTCTTGGTAATAATGGAAAGTAATTTTGTTGTTAAAAAATGATTGAATAAATTATGTTAACCCATGGGGTTGGAGCTTGTTGGGACGCAATGCTGAGGTTTCCATTTAATGGAATAGTGGACTTTGGGTGTGATTCTAATGAAATATAATGTGGAAATTTTTAATAGTAAATTAATGTTTAAATAATTAATGATTTTAAAGTGAAACTAATAAAAAGGTAATTAAGGAATGTAATCAAGATCTTTAAATAGTTTTGTGCTTATAGGATTCCTATTCTTAAAAGTGGTAGTCGGGAGTCTGAGAGAAGTTAGCTGTATTTGAGTCTAAGACTAGGTTATGCCCATAGTGTGGTGGTGATCTATAGTATATTATATAACATTTGTGTTTCTATATGCTACTCCACCCCATCAGTTAGGGAAACTGAAACCCTGGGGATTCTGAGCCCTGGGGGTGTTTTCCCCAACATTCTGGTGAGAGTATGGATGACTGACTACCCACTTTGGCCCCACTCTCTTCTCTTAGTAGTTACTTGTGATAGTAGGCACAGTGGTTAGTTTTCCCCATATATGTGTGTAGAGGTTTGTAATGTCTTGTGGTTATTTGCACACATATATTTTGAATATAGTTTCTTATGGAATACTATATGTGTAAAGTGTATAGGCTATAATGTCTTGAGGATCTGTACTCCGTGTGTGGGCTGTAATGGCTTGAGGTATAATTTTCAAAGTATGATACACGATATGTGAGCTATAGTGGCTCCCGTAAACTACCTGGTTACTTTGCTTACATGGATGTGGTGGTTTTGTTGCACGAGGTGCATATTGTGGTGTTTTGCCCAGGTGTTTGTGGGAAAGCCTTTTTAGAGATATATGGATTAGGAAGTGTGACGATGGGGAAGAGTGGAAAACTAGTGGGGAAGTAGTAGCAGGGTACCCTGGATATTCTTTATTATATTATATAATCTTGTATGTGATACTTGGTGAGAGTATTCATGGTGAGGCTGGGAACTTAGTATACTTGTTTAGGGGATGAGTTAGTTTCACATGTTGTTCATTGTGCTTTAGCATGATTTTTTTATATTTTTATGAGAGGTTTAGAGGAGGATCCTACTGAGTATACTGTTATACTCACCCTATGTGTATAAAAATTGTTTTTAGCTCACTTGGAGAAGGTTGAAGATCAAGATGGTTTCTACTAGCTTGGGGTTTCAGGAGCTTTTTGGGCTTATGGTTGCATCGATTTTTAATTTTCTTTGGTACTTGTAGTTTTCCCCTTTTATTTGTAGTAGTTTTGCATGACATTACATATGTGTACTTGGGATTTATATTATATTGTTTTCTGTGTTGGATTTGGTTAGTGTCTTTATTATATCTCTCTTTCACATTTGTTCTCTTAGAGGTTAATGCCTCCCATTTGTGTTTTCATTATACCCTCAGTGCTAGTCGCCAACCTGCGGCCTTCTGGAGGCAGGACTTGGGGGTCATTATCTGTCTTCTCACATTATCGTCCCTAGAGGGGTACACCTTGTGGGGAGGGGGTCATGAAAAATATGATTTTAGGCACCTTTTATCTCTTTCCAACTATATATTATTAATCTAAATATGATTGTAAACACCTCTTCACACCCTTAATTTCATCAATATTTCATCACTAGTTTCACAGCTTACTTATGATTTGTGAGAAATACATAATAGCACAGCATCATCAAATTTATATCTTAGTCGCGTAGACTCAAATTCTCCCATATTGTAATCTATTATTTTATTTTGGACCCAAGGGGAGTCTGGTGATCCTTTTCATCTAGGAATAAACTTCTCAATAAGATGGACTTTCTAAACAATTATGATTCTTATTTTATTGAATATGATGGTCAGTCCAATTTTCACCAAAAAACAATGTGAGGTGATTTTCTTTCTTCCTAAACTTCTTTCTCTTCTTAAACATCATTGAAAAAAATACAATAGTTAAATAAAATCATTCTTATCATCTTGGTCCAAATAGAGGTTGATTAAATTCAACTCCTTCATAAATGAAAACATTTAGGAAATCACTTTTAGCATCCATTTGATCTAATTTATATCCTTAAAAACTTATATAAGATTATAAAATTTTAATAGATTAACACTCATTAATTGATTAAAAAGATTCTTTATAATATACACCATATTTCAAAATTTAAACTTTTAAAACTGATCTTTCATTATTATTTACAATTTTTTTATATTATTTTAATTTGATTCTAAAAACATTTCATTCCAATAATTAGTTTATATTTTGGGGGCTTAACAAAATTTCCAACATTATTCCTATGAAAATGACTATGTTTATCTTCCTTAACCATAATCCAAATCAGAATATTCTAATTCTTAATGCGTACTAGTATGTATAAATTCATAAACCAAAGAATAATTTTCAAAGAAAATAAAATTAAGTATCCTAATTTTATTCCATAAATAAATTTTACAAACAATTATTTTTAATAAGGTGATATTTATAAGTTTCCCATTATATATAATTATATTGAGAAGGAACCAACACCCCCCACCTCAAGAGATATATTATTTTGAGTTTAATCCTATCCAAAATTAAATTCTCTATATTCTTCTTAAAATTTCACTAAATATAAATTTAGTATCACTTTGTTTTCATAAAATATAAAATTATTATATTATTTTATAATCACAGTTATATTATTATAAATTATATATGATTTACTAATATTATAATAACGTAGGAAATGTAGATCACACTTAGCATAAAATTTCATTAAATTCTCTCTATTATTAAAGATGAAAAATTTTAAATCCAAAAAATATAATATAACCAACTCAACATAAAATTTCTTTACATAATTCATTATAAGTTTTCTTTAAAAAATGTGTAATAAAAATTATATTTCAAATACAAAAAATTAAGAAAAATTAATTCATCCCAAAAATACACTGGTAAACTATATGCATATAACATATTTCTTATCATTTTTATTAGGGTTTTCTTCTTCCTTTAAAAAACAAAATTTTTATGAGGATTCCTCAGTGGTATTTTTTTTAAATAACAATTATTTTCAAATATAATTTTTCAAAATCAATGTTCTGAAATTAACTTCATGTAACACTATGAATTTTAGTATTTATTAAATCATACTTAATTTTTACTAAATTACATATGGTAGTAAATCCATATATAGATTATGTTTAATGATAAATAAATTATACACATGTGAATCGAATATAATAATTTTTTATAAATAAAAAATATTTTTTACACCATAATCTGAGTAGGACTAAACCAGTAATGATTAACTAACTACAGAGGTATGTTTGACATCAATTCCTTAACCAGTTTTAATGATACTTTATGTTGTTTTCTTATCAAGAAAACATCACAAACATGTATATTTTATTTCTTAAATTCTATTAATTTAGTAAAATTTTATGCATAGAATTTATATGAACTAATCTAAAATTAACATGTCTATGTCTCTAAATCTAAATTATACTATCAATCTACAAAATATTCAAACACTTACCTTGTTGAACGTTTATCTCAGTAATGTAAATATAATAAATAGTTTCCTTCAATTTAGAATTAAACCATAAATAATTCCCTTTAGAAAGTACAAAATTATCATTTTAATATTTATCATTCATATATTATCCCAAAATTTATATATGAAAATTAATTTTATTGTATGTCTTCAACATAAAAAACATAAGAAAATATAGTTGAGTTAGAAATAAAGATTTCAATAAAACTTTTACTCTACCATTTTAATTATCTCTATATATAGTTATACCATCATAACATCTACTGTATAAAATAAATTTGGATGGTTATATGTTCATATTCCAAGAAAATCCACTATCCATATACCAAACCTCATTTTTTGGAATTCTAAGAAATTTTTCCTGAATAAATAATTAGAAGATAGTTTTAGTACTCATGATATATCAGAATCAATTGGGTCACTATAATTATTATTAGTTACCCATATATATTTTAAAAAAAATATTCATAGGTATCATGGAAGATAATGATTTAGAAATATTAGTCTTAGTATATCACAAAGTCTTTAAATTTTAATGTAAATTCATTATCATAGGGTCCCTTCATCACACATCCAAAAAAATAGTATAAGAACAATTATTTGAAGTTTTCATAAAATAATTTCAATAAATATGAGGTAGTTTCCTATCATATTCAATAAAAATTTTATTTATTTTTATATTATATAAATAAATTATTTTATATTAACTAATTCTTCTATTAATAAATTTTGATAAATATTTCATTTAAATTTCAATTTAATTCATTTTCTTTTAGTTAAAATTTTATACAGATTATAGATCATTATATACATTGTAATTAGAAGTAGAAGTGGTATTTTTAGGTTTCTCATTTTCATGAAAAAGAGGCTTATTATCCTTAAAAAATTATTTCTTTTGGGTTCATTATATAATTCATAAACTCTAAAAAAATCATTTTTTTAATCTTCCGATTTATCTATTAAATTAATTCGTAGTCGGTTATAGAAAATCAAAATCATCATTAGAACATCTCAAATAAAAACTTGAATCAAAAATTTCAATTAACTATGACACAATTCATAAATTTGATAATTGCATTTCATTTTATAGACTTTTCACAAAAATATAATTCTTCATTAAAACAACAGCTTTAATTTAAAGACTTTTAATATATTTTTTTATTTATTATCCTTTTTACCATTATTTAATATTTTGTATTCTTACTTAATATTCATGTAATTTCTATATTAAAAACATTTAATTGTTGGAAAAAATACTTTTGGTGTGTGTTGTGAGTTGTGTTTGTTTAAAATATATTAAAAAGAATATTTGGTAAAATATATCTCTATGTTTTGAGTTTACATGTTAAAGAAATAAAAATATATGTAAGCAAACTAGATGAATACAACACAATCTATAATTATATATATTTTTTGAAAAATGGAAAAATCCTAACATATACAAACCTTACTACATGAGAAAAATCATGTCAACAAATCAATGAAAGGGAATTTGGTTATGTGACATAGTTGTATTTATTATGGATCATTGTAAGTGAATCTTCCATATAAGGAATTATAAAACATGAATAATTTTTCTACATAAAGTAATTTGGTGATGTGAAGGAGTCCCATATGCATAATTTCTACAAAAGGTAATTTTTTTCAATATGAAGGAATTCAGCTATTTGAAGTGTCACATATACGAATTTTTCAGGGATTCATGTACATAATAATCATAAAAATAAATATATTCCACCTTCATATCATCCATATAACGTTTTTTCATAAGTTAATAGCAGTATAAGTGATTATTTTATGTAGATTCTTTAGAACTAAAAATCTTGGATCATCTTGTGTATTTTATAATTATTCAAATATTATTCAAATATCATGAAGAAAATAAATCTTGTATTCAAGGTAAGTTAAATTAAACATATTTCAATTATTTTGATGTATCTTTAAAAAAGATAATGAATGATAAATAGTTATGTCACTCATAATGAGAAGTGGCAGAGATTACATTAATGGTGGTGCAATTTATGATGAGATTGTTTTTAATAAATGGTATAATATGTGATTTCAAAGCATGAAAATTGATCATTTATTTTATTCTTATAAATATAAAATTGTTAGTTTTTTGATGTGGTTTGAAAATGGAAAATCTATTTTATTTCATAAATATGGGAACAAATGTTTCACAAAAATATGATGTTTTAAGAAGACATGAAAAAGACAAATAAGGATTACTTGTGTTTGAAAATTTTGATTTTCTAGAAATTTAGGGGACCTTATGTGAATTAAAATTAGATAATAAAGACAAAAAATAAATATTTCATGCTAAGAGATAGGAGTTTATTGTTGGGGGAGAAGAAATGGGATGTGTTCTCGGAGTGTTACTCACTGTAAGTTTGTGTATATTTCTTCAAATTTAGAAATTTACAGAAAAGTGATACACCATTATAGGTGTAACCTCTGAATAGAGTTAATTGGATAACAATGTTGGTGAAGGAAGAGTAGTGTCCTATATTCTGTGAGAATATTAGTAATATTTATTGTTTCCATGGTTATAAACTAAGAGGTCCAGTATGGACTCTCTGGTCCATATGATAAAAAATAATTGATCTTTAGTGTTTCGTTTCCACAAGCATATTTTCGGTCATGATCCTTAGACTAGATTTTTTGGGTGAAACAAGTAAAATATATCATTCCTCTATTTACATCATCCATTATTTTTATACAGGTTGTGAGGTAGATATAAGACTTTTAGAAAACTACATAATAAGAACTTGACATGGGGTAAAAGTTAATGTATAATAGGTTTAAAAACATGTATGGGCACCAACAATTGGTATCAAATCATATATTATTATATATTTTATATCTCTAATGTTATAGTAGTATTTTTCAACTACAAAGGGGTTCCTATATTAAAACAATGAAATTTCAAGATAAGGGAAAACTATATGAACAACAGATTATAATTATTGAGGATAGATGTGTATATGAAATCCGTTTATAGGATCATAATCAGTATGGATAGTGGGGATTTATCTAAAAAATATCTTAATAGATAGATATAAATTACAAGGATATTTATGCTTTAAGAGGAATGTTGGGAAGCAATATTTACAAAAAAGTGATATAATGAAAGACTTTCCATACTATGAGGACAAATCCTCTGAAAATATTTTAAGGATACTCAAAATTTCAGGAATTGAAGTTGAATGTTTTGTGGAATAAATATGAAGACATGAGAATGATCCAAAGTGAATCGGTTGATGCATTATTCAATAAGGTGAATATTATTATCCAAGACATGGGAGGTATTGTAGATTTCATTTAGGATGTTATAATTTTTAAAAGAATTGTGATAATATTCCCTTCATTATTTAATATAAATGTTTTGGCACTATATGGTAATGACCTAAAAGACGTGACATTAGACTTTTTTTTATAATACACTTGTTGTATAAAAAATCAGAAACACTGATGATGATGTTCCAAAATAAGATTATTTGAAGATAGTATTAAAGGATATGAATAATATCTTTTTAAAATAATAAAGTGAAGACAAATAAGTTAATGAGATTGTGTTTTTTATCTTGTATGGTCTTAAAATAGTAAAAGGTATGTTTAGGGGGATATACTAGTTTATTGTTTTAAATGTGTAAAATATAATCATCATTCTTCTAGGTGGTCAAAAATTTTATTGGATGATAATAAAGAAGAATATGCCATAAAATTAACTTTCATGGGTGATAAGAAGATGATTATGTGAAAATTATTCAGGAAAAAGAACTTTTTGTCTATGAAATATTTGGAATCATAGGAACCTTATCTAGAGGAGGTTAAAGTATAAAAATATCTCAATGAATAATTCTTTATGGATTTTTTAAAAAATATAAATAGGAGGAAAGTGATGATGAAAAAGATATAGTTGAGGGACAAATTGATCTTGAAGTTGAGGTTGAGTTCTATATTAATGAAATTGACATCTTGAGAGAAAAAACTAAGAAGGGTAATAGTGTGGTACATTACATCAATCATTATTTTAATCAACAAGATGAATAAAATTTATAACTAAAAGAAGATATTGAAAAACTCAAATACAAATATTGTAGAAACTCACAGAAGTATATATAACTCTAACTCAAAATTTAATAAATGAATCATATTATATATGATATAAACAATACTATTAGAGAGTGGATTAACCAAATTTAATATATTTAATAAAAATTCATTACATGAGGAGAAAATTGTAAATATTAAGAATGTATCTTCACTCTTGATATGGAATCAAGTGGTGCAAGTGCACTAGCCCCCAAAGAACTGGATGGGGTCCTCATTGAATAATTTGTTGTTATTATTTGGGTGTATCCATTTACTAAAAATTTAAAGTAAGTTGTGGTATCTATAATAAGAAAAAATCATAAAAATTGGTGTGAAATCTCTAAGCCTCCAATACAATAAAGAAATTGTCTTTGTATGACTCCCAACATAATCAAAATGGAATTTTTTTTAGCAACGTAGATTGTTTTAAGATAAAATAAATTCAATGTTTTTAATGTGGAAATATATTGAATACCCAATATTTCTTCTCCATATCTAAGAGGAATTTCAAGGAGCATGGATGGATATAACAGTTGAGTAGAATTCCATAGCTTAAATTTGATTTAAATGGCTATTTATTTTTCTAATAATCTTTTTGGGATAGGTTAGTGAATTTTTCTTCAATAGAGTAAATAAATATTCCAAATTATATCCATAGAAAAATTACATGAAAACATGATACATCCTAAATTAAGTTAAAAACTTGAATAAAATATGCAGCCTTTCAAGATGAAGAATAGTTGTTTGTGTAGTTATAAGGATTTCAAGCAAATTCATCATCAAATAAAATTAACCAGTGATCATGGGTTAGTAAAATTAAAGTAGAGAATGAAAATGTTTGTCATATTTCCATGAGATCATGGGATAAAGATACAAAATAAATTTTGGAAAGAAATTTCACTTTACACATGATAGGAAACAATAATAAAACAATAGGGATAAAATATGACAATGATATTATTGTAAGGTTTGAAAATAATAAGAGGCTTCAAATAATTAGCTTCAAAAATTAAAAAATATGTCTAAAGGACCTAAGATGAAAAAATTTCATATTAGTGGAAGACTTTGGTCACAACCTTCTCATTGTAAGTCAATTTTTTAACTCAATTCGTTTTTTGAAATTCAACATGAAGACTTGAAATATAAAAAGAAAGGATGGTACAAAAATTTTGAATAGAAAATGGAAATTTTTATCTCATTAATAGTGAGGTAAATAGATATATGTTGCCTAAAAATGAGTAAAATAAGTTGTATCATTCTTTTATTAGACAATTAATCTAAAAATACCGGGAGGAATTGATGAAAAGTGAAGTATATATTGATATTACTATGTACCAATGAGATCTCATGAACTTGTGTGATACTTTTCCAAATGGGAATATAGACTGGGAAAAAAAGAACCCATAACATAATAAGTAAGAAATACTGATTAATATTATAAAAGTGTTATGTATGATATAATGATTTAAAAATACATATATGGAGAAAATATTATGTCTTGTTGTTTATGACTATAGCATGATGGCAGGTAAAATGGTTATTTCTCACAACACTGAAGTATTTCATTTCATAAAACAATACTAAAAAATGAAAAAAAATTAATGTTTGGGATAATGATTCAAATTTTCATTAACAACAATTATAGATAATTTAAAAATATTTAAGCATAATATTATATTGAAAAACATTGAATAGACCACAATGTCATGGTCATAAGGGCTCCTTAATAAAAATGAGTCTTTTAAATAAAAAACACCATTATAAAAAATATGGATCTTATAATTCTCATTGAAAATTAATTACCAAAGGCATATTGGAAAGAGGTAGTAATTACATAAATTTAAATATCAAACAGATATATGTTGTGTTTGAATTAATACAATAATTCATATAATATATGTTATGGGAAGAAGACATTACTCAAATAATTACGAGTGTTTGACAGAAGATATTATTTTTGAATAAAGAGAATCATATGATGTTAAAAAAGCATGGATATGATGTAATTTTCCTTGTATACACATACAGAAGAAAGGAATATAAATTATTTGACAAAAGGATGTGAATATTGTGGAAATTCAAGATGTAACAGTTGTTGAAAATGAGTAGAATTTTAAAACTAGTGAGCATAATTTTCAGCAGTATAAAGAATAAATCGAGTGGAAATGTGATGTTGAGCTACATAGAGTTAAAGAAGATCTTGGGGTTGTAGAAGAATCGTATTAATACTAAGTAATTAAAGAATATAATTTAACTTCATTAGATACTAATATTAAATCTAGTAGTCTATAAATCGGTGATGCAAACATTGTTAGAGATTGGAAAACTTCATTTCAAACTCGAAACATGAAAGCTCAAAAAAACCTCTTTACTCTTATATTAAGATCCTAAAAACCTTATATAGTCTAATGAATAAAAATTTGGTTCAATTCCATTTTTGAAGAGATTGAAAAAATTGAAAATAACCAGACATTAGAATTTTTTCAAAGGCTAAAGGACAAAAACTTTATCTGAACCAAATGGGTTTTTTGAAAAAAATCGATGAATATAGACAATTGAAAAGAAACAAATAATATCTATTATGTAGGGAATGTTACCAAATCAAATTAATTGATGTGTTTGAGACATTTCCAATGTTATATCCACCTGAATATATAATTATATTCTTAGATATAACTATGAAAAAGATATTCAAAGTTTATCAAATAAATTTCAAATCATAATTCTTGAATGGATTCCTTGAAGAGGAAGTATACATTGAGAAAACAAAAAAAAATTATCATAAATTATTATTATAAAAAATTGTTTTGGTTGAGGATATATATATATATTATTTAAAAATAATCAATGTCCTGGTACACATGGATAGATCAGTGATTGAATAAATTTTGGCTATCATAGAGGGGGAGTTGATCACAACTTATTCATAAAGAAGGAGAATGGGAAGGGTATGGTAGTGCATATATATATATATATATATATCAGTGTGTGTTTTTGTGTGTGTTTATATCATCATAATTTAGACTTGGATTATAGAAAATGTAAGAATTGGTTAGAAATTATGAATAGTTAATTTGATATGTTGTAAATTAGTGAATTTTTGTTTTCTTATATTAGGTGATTCAAAGGAAGGATGCGATATTTATCTATAAAAATAAATATGTTGTGGGAGTATTGAAATGGTTTAAAATGGATGATTCTAAGCATGTGGATACTTCAATGGAGACCCTGATTAAACAGTAAATATATAGGGGAGGTGATGCAGTGGATATAGAACTATATATGTCAATTACAAGTAGTTTTACAATTAATAATCTACTCATCTATAAATTAGATTGGACACATGTCAAGGTGATCAGTATAAAAGTTATCCAAAATAAATTCAAATGAAATATATGAGGTGTATACTTTGATATATTAGTGAAAATATAGATTCTGTGTGGTATTACTATTGAAACTCACTGATATAATTAGTCAGTTATACTGATGCAGATTAGGAAGGTTTTTTTGACTACCCAAATATTACTCTATGTAGTATGTTCTTCACTATTTTATCTTCATTTCATGGTAGATAATAAAAGAAATACTTCATTTTATAAACTAATTTAGTGATTTAATATATATATTAAACTCAATATTGTACCCAATTAATGTGGATAAAACAAAATGTTGAAGAAATTATCATTGATGATGTGTCTCCCATTATGTTTATGGGTGACAACACTATTGTAATAAAAATTAGAAAAACTATCATTCATCACTTGGGGATGAATCACATCAAGGTAAAGTATCATTTATTTATGTATAGTAGTAAATGGTAAAGTTGGACTATGTTCCTACTTAGGTTCAACTTCCTGATATCATGAAAATAGATTTATCCACAATGGATTTCAAACACCATTGTTTGGATCTTAGAGTCCAAATGAATCCATCACTCTAGATGGACAAGGATACATACCCCTATACCATGGGGATGTTCCTATTTTAAGTAAGGTACGAACTCTCTCTCGTGTTTTATTTTGAAGCTAATAAATATTTTTTGTTTAATTTAAGGGAATAGCTCTATGGTTTCATTGAAAATGTGGTGGAAGTGGATCTCTATATGAAAGGGGGTTTTCATGCATTAAATCAAAGGGGGGAATATTTGAATGTATGGTAAGTGGGTTTATTTTTTTTATAATTTGTTCTTGATATTTATAGAGGTCAAGTATTGGTTTAATGACACTAATTTTATTTAACTCATGTTTCTCACACCTACCTTGTCCAACATGGTCGTAGTGTTTGTGGTAAGTGATTCAATATTCCACACCTTATAGGAAATATAATCAAATTTCCCTCATTGAAATGTCTATTTGGTAATGAATTTTATAGTTTCAAGTGAAAAATATTTTTTAGATTGTCAACTAACCCAAAGGGGGGTACTTTAGTCAAAAATCCATTTGTAGTGGGTTTTAAGTTTTTTTTGTCGATAATAAATTGAAGAGAATATTAAAGGTAGTTATTCCTTATGTTTTTAGTCTACATGTTTATTAATGGAGAGATATATAAGTAGGAAAAATGAATTTGTCTCAATATTGTGTTTTTCATATTTTTTGAAAAATGGAAATGCCCCTATTTATACAAACCTAACTATGTGAGGAAGCTCATAAAAGTGAATTAGTGAGAGTTAATTTGGTTATGTGATATAATTAAATATTTAAAAGTCTCACATATGAAAATATATCACATAATTAATTAAAATATGTGTTGAATTTGGAAATGTAAATTAATTAACGTATGTCAAGGTGTCTCATATAAAACACTACCATGAAACAGAATTCTGCTATGTGAATAAAATCAGCTATTTAATGGTCCATTTATATGAATTTTTCAAGGAGATTCATAAATATTTAGTCGAAATAATCCATGTATAAAATTAATATGGAATTGATCTTATCATTAAAAATAAATGAACTTTATTTTTTCTGGTGCATAGTCATATTTTCATGCAAGATCCTTATAGTGGTCTTTTTTGTGACATAAGTAAAATATTCCATGTCTCTCATTACAACATTCATCATTTTTATATAGGTTGTGAGATAGAGAGATAGAGAAGTGTTCCACATAGAAATGGAACAAGATATTAACATGGGGAAATCTTTAAAGTTTCATCTTCCTTGATTCACCTACCCTCTTCAGGTAAAATTGTAACACCATGCTATTTTAAAAATGAAAATTAAGTTCAATATTTTATTCAATGCACAACATTGATCTTAAATTACCCATGAAATATATAATAGTTTTAAACAAGAAATTAAATTGGAGGTTATGAAAATTATTAACTATATTATGAAATATTTATTTATCAATTTCCAACTCAATATAAATTATTGGTAAATTATTAGTAAATAATCTATCAATTTTTAGTAATATAATTTTACTCTTAAAAAATATGTTTTCATTAAAAATTATTTTTATTTCTAATCAAAAAAAATATTATAATAAATTTTGGAACTTTTTGTAAAAAAATAGGTAAAATGAACTTCATTTTTTAAATTAGCATATCAAAATATTCATTGGGTTAAATTTTTCATTTTTCATAAAATATTTATTTCTCAATGAATAGTGAAAAATAATGATTTTTGTTCAACTGTAATTTATTTTCAATAAATTAAGTAAGTTAAAAGTCATGTTATGTTTTGAATATGATTTAAATTAAAATAATTATTATTTATTTATATTTTATCCACTTAATTATATTTGAATAATATTTATATTCGATTTTATTATAAGTGTATTTTTGTGTTTAAAAAACCATTATCCTCTCACTAGAGATATGTTCACACTATATCATCAAGATACATAGTCCTCTCAATAAAAATATAGTCATGATCTCATCGTTAGACACCACCCAATCGCTAATGATGTGGTCAAGATTTTATTTGTAAAAATATGAAATAAAAGAGGAATAAAAACATCAAAATTCATATATTTTATTGTGACTAGCCAGTAGTCTCAACATGACATCATAAAAATAATAGTTCCACAAGGATATCCTATAGGATTATCCATAATTATCCCCTCTAGGTGACCTATACTATCCATGAACAATGACTAAACACCTTCACTTTTTGAGGAATTCATCACCTTATTCGTACACTATGGCATACTGTCACCAAATCCCCACCCATATAAAACATATCACACTAGGCCCAACCAACCTAAAAAAAGAAAAATAATTATATAGGGAATGAAACCACCACTAAGGGATGTGATGAATCTAGTACTTTCTATCAAGATCCACACAAAAAATTTCACCTTCTTCAAAGGAGAGAGGAGGCTTGGATGGGATTTAGAAAATAAAATAGATCTAAAAATCTTGGTTGGTTGAATACATATTTTTAGATGACGATAAAGGAGTATTAGGGTGAAGTGGAGGGGAAATAATATAACTTCCCTTGAAACAAACCTATAACCCACTAGGTTCCGGTTCAATCTATATCGGGTACCCTATGTTCCACTAAACATCTGATATACCCCCACTAGATGGTAGGTGGGGCTTTAGTCCCTCCAGATCTACTTCCTATGTCACTAGGTACCTAGTGGCCTATAACTGATTATTGAGTACCACTCTACAACAATTTTAGATGGGGTGACTTTGGTAGTCCTATTTGAGTGCCTTATGATAATGGTTACCCATTAACTTTACCTCAAATAAATCAATAATAAATACTTTAAAATCAAAAGACAATCCTCATATTCATACTTAGAACGTTAGAGACCTTGAAAACTCTTCATCTAAGAGGTTATTATCTTAGAGATCCATATATAGGTATCATCATAAAATATCTATGAGCATTAGGATTATACATAAGACTACCACTCATAAGTATCCTCCAAGATACAACCATGATTTTATGTCACTCATATATGAGGCATTTTCTTCCCTCTTTAGACCTTCCATATTTTTTCCATGATATGCACCAGGTGTTACTTAAATGAAGCTTCCTTTAACACAACGCCAATACTAACAATCATGTTTTTTGGGTCTAAAACAAAAATTTAGATTTTAAACAAATGAATCACATCATGTTATCCTTAAATTTATTTTTGGAAGATCCATTAAATAATAAACAAACTTGGTATGTTACAAAATCAAAAATAGAAGAAAAATTCAGGTTAAGAGCCTCCCATGCTTCCTCAAACACTAGTACCCATACTTGGGTGATACCTATAGAAATACTTATTCACCCACAGTAAACTCAGTGTGATGTCACATATATTCAAAATTTGATAACTTCTTATTATGAACAGTAATTAATCATTTTTTAATCAACTCCACTAGCTTGGTAGTATCTTTCACCATGATAGGCTCAATAACTACTAACCAACAGACCTATATGTAGAAAAAGGTTTCTAGGTGTAGTCTAATATACAATGCCTCAAAGTGGTCTTTGTGATTTCAAGAACTATATTTTATACATATATATATATATAAACTCTTATAATTAATTATTTTCATCCCAAGATCCACTAATATTGAGAACACATTTGCTAATAATATCCTCTCAAACTACTCTTTTGTCAATGGGTGATATGTTGTACTCATTTTAAAATTATCCCTTATTCCATCCTAATGGATCTTCCAAAACCTCAACATAAAATAATCTTAATGATTTGATTCTATACAAATAGGTACCCCATGCATCTATATTATCTCTCATAAGAATGGATTCCCTACATTATCCATGAACTATTTCTCTCAAATATGAAATAAATGTGAAAACATCATTAGTTGGTTAAATACCACCCACATTATATCAAAAACCCATAGGTTCCTAGGTATTATAGGGGTAAATTCCATGGGAACAAAATCCCACTTCCACACATGCACTATAAGTGTTGAACAAACCCATCTGGTCACTAGTGCTCTACCCTTGTTATCTGATATGTAAAGAAAAATTCCACAAATCAAAAAATGACCTTTTTTATTTCATACCACCATAACATATTCCTGATATAAGGTCACATATTATACCACTCTTAATACACTACTTATCGTGAGTCATGATAGTACCTCATAAACTCATCAATCATGGTAGTTAGGACCACTAAATTTATCTAGACATAGAAAAATACATCCATGTCCTATAACTATCCAGGGAATGGGTTATATCCTATAATTCATTCCTACATCACCACGAAATCCGAATCATCCTTCTAGATAGTCATTATCTAGTTTACCAAATATTATTAAATTAAGGAAGGGGTAAATGTTAGATCCTCTAATACCTCTAATGTACCAATATTCTAGTCATGTTACAAGCTTATCAGCTTCAAATACTCCCCATATACTCAAAATACCTATTATTTCATTTACTTACTGATATTTAAAACTGAAATTTCTAATCATTATGTTCCACTTATTCAAGTTTTACACAATCTAGAATCCAATATACTATAAAAAATAAACCAAATATCACTATCATGGGTTCATGTACCAATTTTTTTTATTCATTGAAGAATAAAAACAACTCACCAAATATATAATGGTGAAAAAAATTTAATTCATAAACTATGGCAGCTAACTCTAAATCATTGGTCGGGTAGTTCCACTCATGTGGTCATAATTCACATTACCCATAAGTGGCCACCCAATCACCTTGAATTAAGTGAGATATGAGCTTATCCCATAGGAAACGTAATTCATGGTATAATTTTTCCATTTATCTAAAATAATTATAATTAGAGTATACATTATACTATCTTCTGACTTCCAAAATGATATTTCACACAAACTGATCCATTAAAACTTTACCCCATTATTCATCAGAACAACCATATGTACTTATAATTTAAATAATTCTTAAGTGAAATTAATTTAATACCAATCCAATTTATTAAATATTCAAATATGAAACACATTGCTATGTCATTTATAATACATCATTTCCTGCAGTGAGGCACACCTAACCCACATTTTAGATATGGTTTTAAAAAAATTCATTAAACATTATGTTTGATAAATCATGAGATGAACCAATATAAACATATATTTATTTTAAATAAATTTTTTAATTTATATGTTATATCTCAAAATAATAGCACAATCCCAGGAATATAAAGTTTGGTGTCTTTTAGGATCAGCTACATAAGAATCTTATTCTATAATACTTTTTAACATTTCTCATTAATAGAACTACACTATACTCTCTTACATACTTCTCATAACCTATATTAATCTTCATAACATAAGGAATGGAATCATAAGAAAGGGTTGATTTCGAACTCTCAATAAGGTAAAATAACTCATCAACATGTAATTGTATCTTAGTTGATAAGAATGTGGAAAAACAAGATTATGGGAGAAAAATATAACTTAAATGTTAAGGAATGATATGTTTTGTCCACAAATGATGATTTAATGATATGTAATTATAACAACCCAGTCATAATGTAAATTGATATTACTTCATCTTTTAGGAATATATAAAACATTACACAAACAGATGCCCAAAGACTTTATTATTCTAATGCATTTGGAAGCATGGAAACATAAACTTCAGTACATGAGTGAGATACATTATGTCCCACTAGTTTTTCCAAGGAAAGATCCCCACTTAGAAATATCACTCATAAAATATATCTTCATAATCATAAGAAGTAAAAATAGAAAAGGAGTGATCTTAGATGCTCAGTAACATTAAATAAGGGAGATATGTAAGCATAAACATGATCATAAGGGTATGATTATGTGATCATTGCATTATAATATCATACCATGCATATTAAAGTTCATAAACATGAATCATAGGATAAAGGTTATCAGTTCATATTTTAAGAATCATAATTAAATAAATAGCATAATCCATGAAAGCGTAACATAGGAGTAAGACATGGAATTTTGGTATACACAAAAACAAGTAATATAATTTCCTATAAGTCAAGACATGAAGTTATAACTTATCATAGAACATCTTGGGGACAACACCTACTGGGTGGTACACACCACCATCCCCAGTCGTAGTCATTTCTTTGTAAGGGATCAGATTTCCCAATCATCCCATAGTGTATCATGTTTACCCATCTTCCCAAGTGGATTAGGCTTCCCCATCTTCCATCTTCATGGTGAATATACCTAATGGGGAAGACACACCACCATCCCCAGTCACAGGCCTTTCCTTGTAAGGTATTGGGTTTTCCCATCATCCCATAGTGGATCAATCTAATAGACTTTATTCCCATCATTATCTCATGAGATATAAATCTTAAAAAAATGAATTGGAGGGAGATATAGGTCCCATCCATTGCATAATAAAATCATTCATACATGTTCCATAATATAATAATACATTCATCATATCATAGCCTATAAAAAATACGGTTTACATAAACGTCATATCATAAATAATGAAATTAAATGGGTGTCATAATCATGTAATAATATCTTCACCTATGAAAAAAATATAGGTTTCATAATCATTTCACCAAATCATAACCCCTTAAAATTAGAGGTTTTCATAATCATAAAACCCAATGAAGATAAATGGGTTTCATAAAAATCATGAAATAAGACCACATATCATTCAAATAAATAATATGAATGGAACCTTTGGATAATTGTTTCATAAATTAATTAGTAACACCAATGGATGTTATTTTAAATGGAAAATAATTTTAAAATATTATTTTGAAAACATTTATTGAGGAAAATATCCATTCTTACAAAAAGGATTTCAAAATATAAATCCTTTTGATAAAATTTGTCTTTGAAATCATAAAATGGAAGCATGAACGCATTTTGAAAAGAATTTTCCTTGAAAATGCATAAAAGAATATTGAAGACATTTTGAAAACCATTTAATTAAAAAGTAATCTCGATATAAAATTTAAAACCAATTTCCTTGAAAAAACTTTAAAAACTTTTAAAGGAATCTATGAATACCTTTTGAAAACCTTTTTCATTGAAAAATTATAAAGAAAGCTTTAAAACATTTTGAAAACCATTTCCTTGAAAACATATAAAAGAATGTTGAAAGTGTTTTGAAGAAAATTTATTTGAGAATACTTTAAAAACATATAAATAAATCTTGAAAACATTTTGAGACACTTCTTTTAAACATAGAAAAAATTTTAAATCCTTTTGAGAAATCATGGCTTCGAAAAAACATAGATTTCCGACCGAGAGAGTGGTAAAGTTGGACTTTCTTAAAACAATTCTTAATTATCTTATATACCAAAGAGTGGTAAAATAGTAAAAATACCCAAATATATCATGAATAACCATAGGAGATTAAAATACCTAAGATTTCATGAGATATATATCATAATATTTCATCAATGGAAGCATAATCATAAACAATCATGATAAATAATGAGATTGATTCAATAAACTCTTACCACTTAGTAACTTTGAATTATACTCCCCATGTAATAAAATAAAATTACATCATGCTTAAAATTTAATTAAAAGAATTAATTTTATTTTAAAACATGTAAAATGGGATTATATACACCTTATAAAATAAAATAGGTGCATAACATGGCATGTGTCTCAAAGAAGAAAGATTGAGACAAAATTTATTTACCAATTTGGTAACTTTTTAAACATAAAACCCATAAAATAAATATAATAAATTGGATATGTAAATACCCATATATTTAACTATAAGTGTCATAAAATGCATCCCTGGTCAGTAAACACACCACGTATAAGAAATTGGTAGTGAACATAACTTGTGTCTCACAGAAAATAAAAGTGAGAAGAGAAAACCCTTACTACATGGGTAACATTTAAATAATGACACCTATGAAATAATAAGATAAATTAAAGATATTAATATAATTAAATAAATTAAATTAATTATATAACATGTCATAGGTCAGTATATACTCCACACAATACAATCGAGTGGTGAATATTGCATGTATCTCACAGAAATTAAATGTGAGATGAAACTCCCTTACCTTATGTCTTCACTCTCTTCGTACTCATAAAAATATCATGTATAATAAATATAAGTTTATTATAATCATTTCACAAAACCATATTCTTATATCTAATTCTATATATGGTTTGATTATGAAATTATATGACCCTCTTATTAACAATTCCTAGTTAAGGTTTCGTCTCAAGAAATATCCTCTTTGTTTTTCGCATGTGTCTTAATTGGTTATATTTTTTGTCCTAATACATATATAATAATGTCCAAAATGTAAAACATGATATAAATATCATGAATATTTTGTATATATATATTAATAATAATCTATATAATATAAAAATATGAAATGCAATACACTGTTCATGGAGACGGTAGGTCGTACGTACGCATGAATGTTGTTTCTGTTTTTATCATTTTAAAAGAAAGAAAGTAAAATGAAATATATTAATGTATATATATAATATCATTAAATTATCTTTATTATTTAATATATACCAGATAAGTTCACTAAACCCATATTTAATACATTCCATGTAGTTTGAAAACGAATCACATCACTTTGAGGAGGCAGTAGTACACACTTCCCCAAATGAAATTATCATATTTACAAAAAATGTAAAGCATGAAGTTATGTGTCATATAAAAATTAAATAAGAATAAATAAACTATATATATAATATATATCATATAATAATATATTTTTTATCATAATTCCCAACCATGAGAGTTGGTAAATGAAAAAAAACAATATCGTTTCGTGAGACAGTAGTTCATCGTACAAAAGAATGGTAAGTTCATTACCCATTAGATGAAAGTGTGAGTAAGTGTAGGTATAAACCTATTCATAAAGAAATATCCCTATATTTAGGATAATAAGGCTTTAATGTATGAATGGAATAAGAATAATTTAGGTAGTGGAGAAAGAAAATAAAGGACTTTGAGGAAGGATGTTACCTCTTGTTTGGGAAACTACTTTTCGTTTCCACCAAAGGGCTTCCTTATTTGGATTTATGTCAAAAGGGAGGGTTCAAAGAGGAAATTTGTTATGTTTTTAATTGAATTGGGAAGATATTATATGAAATTATGTTACTTTATATGTGGGAAGAAGGCATATGGGTGCTGTCTTTTTAAAGATGAGGGCGAGACACACTTGGCATTTTTTAAAACAAGTTAGGTGTACCCAATTTTTTTCCTAACAAAGTCATAAAAAATAACAAGAACTAAATTATAAACGGTTTATGGCCTAAATATGGGAATAAAATGTATTTTGAACAAGTTTCTAGGTCATTTTGTTCCTTATGTTTATGGTTTAGTCCCTTGTTAGGCTTAATTTTACCCTAATCTCTATAATTAATTTTAATCACATTCACTAATATTTTTGGTAAAAAATTTGGTTGATATTATTAAAATATAAATATTATACTTAATATAAATTTTAATTTAAATTTTTCAAAATTCAGTTCACTAATTTTTAAAAATGAATTTTAATGTTAATCCCTCGGATGTGGCGAGAAACCAGGTTTTTAAGGAGAGAATGTTCAAATGTTCATTAAGATTTTATATCTAAATTTAATAAAAAATGATTCAAATAACCTAAATTGTATTAATATATTTATAAATGATCTATTTTGACATTAAAACCATTATAAAATATAATTTAACTATAAAAATAAATTATAAGAAAAAGAAGTTCTGAATTAAAATTCAGTATTTTTTACTATTCATTCAAAAATGAAGTTTCTCAGAAAAATACCAAAAATTATCCCTAGGATAATTTTGACATTTTTAATTCAAAAATGAATTATATTTTATCAAATTAAATTTCTACAATTGTATAAAATTATTTTTACTACTTTTTATTAAAGTAAATAAAAAGTTATTTTATAAAAATAGTATTTTCAAACATTTAAATACTTTACTAGAAATTGTATATCTGATTATAAGTATGTTTTATTTATATGAAACCATTATAAATTAAATTTAATAATTATTTATTTCTATTCATATTAAATTATTTTATGGCTAAGTTACAACTATATCATTTAAAAAATTATAACAACAAAATGAAGTTTGGAAGAAACATAGTGTTGCATGTAACGCTAACCAAGTCGGTGTTGTGTGTAAGGTAAAATTATATTGATATAGAACGTAGTGATACATTGAATTGTGTCACATGAAACACATGAAATAAAATTAAATTAATTTTCATGAACCATGCTGGGATGCCATCCATACCAACACCTAGCCCAATTTGAAACATGGCTCAAAGGGTGTTCCTGATCCCCATGGGATTAAAACTAGTTCCTGGGTATCAACAAAATACTTTGGTAATGATTTCAACTAATTTCAAAATAATAAAAAATTTACAATAATAAACATTACATAACTGAATAATCATAACCAAATCAGGTACTACAATTTTTTAAATTTTAATTTTAAAACTTTAAAAAACCCAAAAGGACTACAGTGGAAAGGGAACAATGAAAATATCCAAAAACCTCCATGAAACAATATGAGAACCATACTCAAGCCACCATCAACAACACCTAAAATTAGTGGAAAACTAGGTTCTAGATCCACCTTCATCACCATGATACATCATGCCTTCACCAAAGTCAAACATAACAAGGTCTACATACTTTTAATGGTGTTTTCATGCTATAACTCAAAGCCCAGTAGGATAAAACCCAATAAAAAGATTCTAAGCCAAAAAATTATAAGACAAATTAACTTAAAGTTTTTGCAAAAAGGATAGAAACATTTTTATAGAAATAGTTTTAAATTAAACATGATTTTGTTTTCAAATAACCAACAATGGTCACCATATTCTGAAGATAATTGCAATATCACAAGAGAGAACTATATCCCGAAATAACCCTATAGGAACTAGCGAAAATGGGAAACTAGGGAATTTTTATCTTGATAAAACATGGTATAGAAACCAAAACCTAGAGTATCCCTATACACTACCCACTGGATAAGAATCCATCCAAAGTTAGAGTGGTATCCAAACATTATAATAATTTAGTAGGTGTTGTAATCACAAATCCTTCTAGATGAATCTGGGCCAAGCCACTTCCAATTGTATTAGTAAACTAGTCCTAGTCCACCCACCTAGATACCTAGGATTCCTTTTCTTCCTCAATTTACATTCCAAAAATCACATATGGAATCACTTTCACACATTTATATGCCAATCAATATAAGCTCACATGATAAACCACAATTTCCATAATCAAAACCCATTTTAAATACAAATGAATAAAAATCCATTCCAAAACATGTTTCCCAACATTTTCACATTTTATCAAACACATTTACGAATCAAAACAAAGAATAACATGTGAAACAAACATGGAACATAACACATTTCCTTTGGAAGACCATATTTCAACACAAATGTACATTGAATCATTTAAAAAACAGTTCACACCTCATGATAAATATATAGAATATAACCAAGAAGCATAGAAAGCATATCAAAATCACTAAATAATGTTTAAACATGGAACCACCTATCTTAATTGTATAAATTTATGGAAATCGGTGTCAAACCACTCTCGCACCACCAGGGGACCCAAAATAAGAAATATCAAAACAAAAACATAAATATTGAACCCTAAGAATCAAGATACAACCCTAAATAGGTCACCCAACCCATTAGAGATATGAAACCCAGAGAAAAAAAATAAACCCTTGAAAATATGAGAAAACAAGAAGGATAATTACTTACTTCAAGGTCTATTAAATATTACCTACCAAAATCACCTCAAAAATGGAAGTCCAAGGGAGAAAGGAGGGAGGGAATGTAGAGACCCGAATCTTGACGTACATGGACATTTCATTACTTTTTCAGAATACTTAATACATAAAAAAAAACAGACACACAAGGACTGTAATAGTTTAGTGTCTTTGGAAACTCGAAACATAATCTTCTAATCGTGGTGAAAGATCTTCAACATCTCCCAAAAAGATCGTCCCCTTTTGGTTTTCTTACCTAAAACCTTTCTTTAAATCCTGGGGAAAAGAAAACATTTAAAGGGTGAGCTCAAATGCTCAGTAAGGGTAAGCATGGATAAAATAAAACAAATCATATACATTTGAACTTAAAAACATGAACATAATGTTTAAACATCAAAATCTTGGGCAATGACATACAACATGGCAGTACATAAGGCATAGATCATAAAGAAACATTAATCATGATAAAATAGCATGGGAATAAAACATGTGATTGTGGAAACCATTAATCACATGATATGATTTCCATAGTAGCCAGGGCATTGCTGCCAAGACCATCTTAGTGGACAAAGTCCCTTTCTGAATCGAGTTCAATCCTCATTCCAGTCATGTATTACTGAACCGGATTAACTTACCGTTCCATCCATGTCTATATCATGAGATATAAATCATTACCCAATTCATTGGAGGGCGATATAGGTAACACCCATCTCATATTGAAATCATTCTTACGTGTGCCACAACATAAACATAAATCATTCATCATAACCCAATGAATAAAATGGGTTTCATAAACATCATCCCATCATAACATAATCCATATAAAAAAATGGATATCATTTCATCATAAGAAAATTGGAACCATGTAAATCATAGAGACAATATACTTGAAACATACACATATAAAATAATTTCATCTTGGATGGAAATTCATTTTGATAAAACACTTGAAATGAATTCTTGAGGAAAATATCCTTTCTTCTTCAAAATCATTTTATTTTCAAAAAATGCCATGAAATTTTAAAAGAAAAGAATTTTGTTGAAAATAGTAATGAAATATTTTGGAGGAAGATTCATGAAAATAAGGCTTTATAAAACCGTAAAAATCCTTTCATGTCGTATAAGTTAAAAAAACATTCTTCTCGTACTTTTGCCGAAAAGGTCAAAAAGAACCTCGTACTGAAAACGACAGAAGATTCCTTTAATATCTTTACCAAAAACTCCCCAATAGGTAAAATTGGACTTAAAAATTGTATTAGGATATAAATAATAATACACATTGAAGAAACATGGATTTGGATGATAAATATTCCCCAGTGAATATCGAAGTATAAACAATCTCGGATAAAAATTGAGATTGTAAAATTTTCCTTTACCTTAGATTCGATAAGATTTGTACGTGTCCGAACCTCCTGTATAATGATTTAAATAATGTCATTGACTTATTACAGAGTCATATTCACTGTTATGATATCATATATGGTTCACTTATGACTTTATATTACCCGTTCTTTTGTAAATTCCATGTTAAAGCAGCATTTTGGGTAAAATCGTTTCATTTATAGTACGTGTTTCGACTTGTTATTCTTGATATTATTACTTATATACTGATTTACATAATTCCAGAATGTAAAAAATGATTTATATATAAAATATATTCATCATATACATATATATATATGATATATCGATAAATGGAATGAAATACACCGTTCATGGAGACGGTAGGCCGTACGTACGCATGAACGCTGTTTTAGTTTCCTTATTGAATTGAATATAATTAAGTATATGAAATAAATTTATATATATATACATAAATCCAGTATCATTATTAAGTCATATATTTAATTATTATTCATTATATATACTTTATAATCATTCATGAATGGTTAACATGGAGAATTAATCTCATCACGTCGTGGAGACGGTAGTCCGTACGTACGCACGAGCGATGATATCATTCCCATGATCATGGAATTGTATTGAAGTGTATGTATAATATTTCATAATCAATATCAATTTACAATAATCATATATAGTTATTTATTTACACCATTATACCCATCCAAGTAAGGTGGTGGTCGAAAACAGATTACCCCACGGCGTGGAGACAGTATTTCGTACGTACGCACGCGCGGTGATTTCATTTTCCGTAGGATGGATAGAAAGTGAAATAAGGTTTTTCATATTTATAATAACATATCACCATATAAGTAATATTGATGTTATTACTTCATAATGAGACAACTAAAGAAGAATAAGTATAATAAGAAAGAAACTTGAGAGAATTGGAAGAAGAGATTACCTCTTCTTCGACGCACCTCCTTTAAGGTTCCTACTAAGGAAGTAGAGTTGGTCTTTTGAGAATACCATAACCTCTATAATGTTTCTAGGGAAGTGCAGAAGAGATATGGGAAAGGGTTGTCTGAGCTTCAAGGCTTGAAAGGGTGTGAAGAGAAGAGGGAAGGGGTGCCCTTTTTATAAGGGGGGAGAGGGGCACCTTTGGAAAAACTTAAAATATTATTTTATAATAAAGTCATATTCGGTTTTTAATAGCTCCAAATTGATTTATTTCTAAGCTAAGGTGATTATGGGTCTAAATCCTCTCAACCAATATATTTTAGAAAGGTTTGGGTCATTATATTATCCTTATATTTTAGTTTTAACTCTTAGTTAATAAGATTGACATTTACCATGTCACTTTGTATTTTTATATTATATAGTTAATAATCTTACCATATACATCCAAGAGACCCCCAAGTGGTCCATTAATGATACACCTATCCTGATATAAGTATCGTGGCCGAACCTTATATTTTTAGGAATATAATAACAATTAATAATATAATATTTATTTTAAAAACTATTTTATGTCAATTTAGACACTATTTAGTAATTGATTTTTGTGAAAATCATAACAGCATGATTAGTTCTAAAAAATTTAATTAAATCAATAATAACATGTCATATTAAAATAGAAAATTATTGGAATTCATAAAAAGTCTAAAGTTACTTTTATTTGGGTATTTATAACATCAATTATGTTAATATTTTATTAATAAGATAATTACTGCATCATCATTGTGTCATAAATAAATTAAATTATTTAAAGTCTAAAAATTATAAATAAAATACCATTATGTAGGAAATATTTTTATCTTTCTAATAAATATTTATAGTCTGATTTATCGTATGTATAACCCTATATTAAAAATTATTTAGTTATTAAACTTTTATTTTAACTATTTTTACCCTTCTTTAAATAAATTAATAATAAATGTCCTAATCTAATCCAAGTGGACCTAAATGGTCATATTTTATTCCTAAGGTTGTTTTTAGTCGAATTACACTTATCCAATAGAATTAGGACATGTGTTAGGGTAATAATAATATCATTTTTTCCCTTAATTACCCTATTTACTTTTAACCGTGGTAAATAAAAGTAAAAAGTTACTATTCACCAAAAATTATTTTCATCTCATTGAACCACATTTTAGTCCTTGATATTAACCGTGTCTCTTGGATTTTCGAAATTCCACTCACAGAAGCGTTAATATTAGGTTTTATGTGAATTTCCAAATTCTCCTAGGAGGTGGGTAAAAGACAGTGAAAAGTTAATTAAAATTTTTATTTATAAAAAATAATTATAAAATGACTCCAATGAATTAAATTGAACTTATATAGGTATTATGTATCAATTTTGACCTAAAATAAATTTTAATAAAATAAATAATTTTTTAAATAAAAATTCAGTTTTTGAATAGTAACCCAGTGTTTTCACTATTCATCAAAAATGGAAATTTTTCAGAAAAATACCAAAAATTCACCCTAGGATAATTTCGATATTCTGAATCAAAAAATGAAGTCCATTTCGAACGATAAAATTTATAAAATTTCAAAAAGTGGGTATTACTATTCATACCGGCTAGTTTATATAACATATCGTTGTTTAGCGAAACTTAGTATCGCATACAACACACGCTATCGTGGAAGGTCGTGATTACGTGTAATTCAAGCCAAGTCTGGGATGTGTGTCGTTCAATATACTTTTGGTGTAGTGTACACCACAAGACATTAATCAAATTAAAAAAGAATACTTTTCATAAAATCTCGGGGTGTTACATTTTACCGCCCTTAAAATGAATTTCACCCTCGAAATTCATCGGGGTTATAAATGGTTTACTACTCGAAATATTCTTTAATAGAAACCCACGTCGTAAAAAGGAATACCAAAACCAATCTCTAAAAACTAAAGTATGAAACGCAACGGTTACCCAAATTAACTAATCATTGGGTTTCTACATAGGAGAACATATGTGAAAATATGTATATGGAAGACAAATATAACCATCATGTTCTGATGGAGAGTGTTAGAGAACATGGCTATGAAAAAGCCAACAATCACAAAGCCATATATTTGTGATGATCTAAGGTACCATCTGATTCATCGGATATAAGGGCACTAAGACAACATTTTTGGTTTTCAAGATCATTTCCCTAAAGTTGAAGAGATTGGAATTAGAAGAAATAGTTTCTTAATTTTGGTATAGTCTCACCCTTGGTCATTCCTTGGACAATTTCCACTTCATTTCTTAAAGAAATGAAGTGGAATTTTTCATTCATGAAGTGTTATCAGATCATGTGATAGAATGATGGGTCATTCCATCTGTCTCAAAAAAAAGGTTAGAAAAAGTTATCAAAAATACATAAGTCCTTCTATAGTGAGATTAATCATATATGGTTCCTAAAATGGACTTATACTTCATATATCATACTTCTTAATATAATAAAATTGTTTTCTACTAAACAGGGACTTCCTGTAGGCTAGTGGTACGGGATAAAGGCCTGTCGCACTTCGGATGTGGGTTCGATTCCCACAGCCTTGTCTGACATGACGGGTTGTTGCCCATTCTGCAGGTTGCCCTTTTTTTCTAAAAATACAATATTATAACTTTCCATCAATAATATTGAAAAAGTTCTAGCCTTAAACAATGCTAACTTATGTCCAACATAATCCATTCCAATCTTTAGGCTTATCCAAAATACTGTTATCCATTCTCATATTATAGTGAAAACGATTACCAGAGAGTTTATATAACAAGCATGTTAATACCATCGTTGATCCCCATATATCATAAGATATGTCTTGTTGGTCACATTCCAAACATTTTAAGGCCTTAATCATGTATTCTCTTGAAAAATGAACACCCATTGAACCTTAGTGAAAACATGAGTGCTGTCAAAAGTTAACTCTTTCCACATACCAAAACCCCAAAATTCTATATACTCAAACCATGATATAACTATTTCCTTATATCAGTCATGAGCTCATGAATACTGTCAAACATTTCATTTTATCCTTATCCCTTCATTATGCGCATATCATCTTCTTTCCAAAAATATCTCAATCACTTTCCATGGTTACCGGTACCATAAAGTTATTGAAAACCACAATATACCAATACATAAATATTCCAATATTCCACGATACTGTATACAACATTATTTTGGAATCCCATTACATAAACACTTAATCATTCCACCACATTGTTGTCATATTCAACATCGCCAATAGTGATCGCATGTGACTTCCCTTTGTCTTTTTCCTTAAGTGGTTTCCCATGTCTATCATCGTTAACCCTTGGATTAGGGCATTGATTATCATAATTCCCCATTTCATTGCACATGAAGCATTGAAGTGTTGGTGGTGCGTTCTCTGCAGTCTTTTTTTTATTCACATCATTAGCAACCCTTTTTCCATTACTTCGACACTCAGTTGCTCAATGACCTTCTTTTCCACACTTAATACATTTTCTAGTCCCTTTAAGACAATCTCCACCATGCTTCTTGCCACACATTGAGCATAAAGAAACATTCATCTTCTTTTCACCATTGTTCTGGGATTTCTCCTTGAACTCCATCTTTCGTTTCTTTTCCAAGCCATGAGATGGATATGTAACACCAACTTCCATTTCTACCTTGCTAGCACAATACACAATTTCTTCATAGCTACTAAAGTCTCTTATAGCTAATTCCCTTCAAAGACTTGGTTTTAAGCCACTGAATAATCGATGAACTTTACTTTCAGGTTGGATGATAAAGCCTGATGCATACCTTGCAAGACTTGTAAAATTTTCTTCGTATATACCAACATATTCATCATCCTTTTTCTTAAGCTCAAGGAACTCCTTTTCCATCTTTGTTCGAAGAATACGAGGGAAGTACTTACTAAAAAATAAGTTCTTGAACTCGTCCTATTCCATGGATTCAATTTCATCTTGGGTCCTTGTATTCTTAATTAGATTCAACCACTGGTCTGCTTCACCTTCTAAACGGTAAACATCTAGAATGACTTTATCATGTTCCAAACAGCAAAGTATGGAAAATATCTTTGTAATGGTACTGATCCATTTTTCAGAAACAAGTGAATCAGAAGACCTATTGAAAGAAGGTGGACGTTGCCTCGTGAAGGACTCAATATAATATTGTTCCCTTCTCTGCTCATTCATAAGTCCAGAATGATTCATATCTTGCGTAAGTCTAGCAATAAGATTTTTCACTCCATCTCCCATAAAATTGGTTTGTTCAGGAGGGCAATCATTGCATTGTCCATTACATTGATCAACATGGTTCCTTCGGGTTCCAGCCATCGTCTAAAACCCAAAAAGAATAGTGTGAGAGGAAAAAATAAGGCTAGGGAAAACAACATAATAAAGAGGGAGTACCTTCGATATCTAACATCTTAGGTTTAATTCTAATATCGTTACCGTAATTCTAGGACTATAACCTATACTTATACTTAACCTTAGGTACATCCCTAGACATACCTTAGAAATATCTCTAGGGATCTCAGTAAAGTTTTGGCATCCTAGTTTCTAAAGGTTAACTAAACCTTTCCTCTGATACTAACTATAGAGACCCGAATCATGACGTACATGTACATTTCATTACTTTTACGGAATACTTAATACATAACAAAAAACATACACACAATAACCGTAATAGTTTAGTGTCTTTGGAAACTCGGAACAACATCTCCCATAAAGATCTTCCCCTTTTGGTTTTCTTACCTAAAACCTTTCTTTAAATCCTGGGGGAAATAAAACATATAATGGGTGATCTCAAATGCTCAGTAAGGGTAATCATGGATAAAATAAAACAAATCATAAACATTTTAACTTAAAAACATGAACATAATGTTTAAACATCAAAATCTTGGGAAATGACATAAAACATGGCAGTACATAAGGCATAGATGATAAAGAAACATTAATCATGATAAAATATCATGGGAATAAAACATGTTATTGTGGCAGCCATTAATCATGTGATATGATTTCCAACGTATCCAAGGCATTACTGCCAAGACCATCTTAGTGGAAAAAGTCCCTTTCTGAATCGAGTTCACTCCTTTTTCCAGTCCCGTGTTACTGAACCGGATTAACTTACTGTTCCAGCCATGTCTATCTCATGAGATATATATCTTTACCCAATGTATTTGAGGGAGATATATGTCCCACTCATCTCATATTGAAATCATTCTTACGTGTTCCACAACATAAACATAAATCATTCATCATAACCCAATGAATAAAATGGGTTTCATAAACATCATCCCATCATAACATAATCCATATAAAAAAAATGGATATCATTTCATCATAAGAAAATTGGAACCATGTAAATCATAGAGACATTATACTTGAAACATACACATGTGAAATAATTTCATCTTGTATGGAAAATCGTTTTGATAAAACACTTGAAATGAATTCTTGAGGAAAATATCCTTTCTTCTTCAAAATCATTTTATTTTAACAAAATGCCATTAAATTTTAAAAGAAAAGGATTTTGTTGAAAATAGTCATAAAATATTTTGGAGGAAGCTTCATGAAAATAAGGCTTTATAAAACTGAAAAAATCCTTTCATGCTGTATATGTTCAAAAAACATTCTTCTCATACTTTTTCCGAGAAGGTAAAAAAGAACCTTGTAATGAAAAAGAGAGAAGATTCCTTTCATATCTTTACCAAAAACTCCACAATAGGTAAAATTGGACTAAAAATTGTATTAGGATATAAAAAATACTACACATTGAAGAAACATGGATTTGGATGATAAATATTCCCCAGTGAATATCGAAGTATAAACAATCTCGGATAAAAATTGAGATTGTGAAATTTTCCCTTACCTTAGGTCTGATAAGCTTTGTACATGTCCGAACCTACTGTATAATGATTTAAATAATGTCATTGACTTATTAAAGAATCATATTAATTGTTATGATATCATATATGGTTCACTTATGACTTTATATTACCCACTCTTTTGTAAATTTCATGTTAAAGCAGCATTTTGGGTAAAATCTTTTCATTTATCGTAAGTGTTTCGACTTGTTGTTCTTGATATTATTAATTATAAACTGATTTACATAATTCCAGAATGTAAAACATGATTTTTGTATAATAAATATTCATCATATACATATATATATGATAGATCGATAAATGGAATGAAATACACCGTTCATGGAGACGGTAGGCCGTACGTACGCATGAACGCTGTTTTTGTTTCCTTATTGAATTGAATGGAATTAAGTAGATGAAATATATATATATATACATAAATAAAGTATCATTATTAATTCATATATTTCATTATTATTAATTATATATACTTTATAATCATTCATGAATGGTTAACATGTAGAATGAATCTCATCGATCCGTGGTGACGGTAGTCCGTACGTACGCACGAGCGATGATATCATTCCCATGATTGTGGAATTGTATTTAAGTGTATGTATAATATTTCAGAATCAATATCACTTTACAATAATCATATATAGTTATTTATTTACACCATTATACCCATCCAAGTAAGGTGGTGGTCGAAAAAAGATTACATCAGGGCGTGGAGACGGTATTCCGTACGTACGCACGCGCGATGATTTCGTTTTCCATAGGATGGATAGAAGGTGAAATAAGGTTGTTTAATATTTATAATAAAATATCATTATATAAGTAATACTGATTTTATTACTTCATAATGAGACAACTAAAGAAGAATAATTAGAATAAGAAAGAAACTTGAGAGAATTGGAAGAAGAGATTACCTCTTCTTCGACGCACCTCCTTTAAGCTTCCTCTTAAGAAAGTAGAGTTGGTCTTTTGAGAAGACCAGAACCTCCAGAATGTTTCTAGGGAATTGGAGAATAGAAATGGTCAGGGGATGTCTGAGCTTCAAGTCTTAAAATGGTGTGAAGAGAAGAGGGAGGGGGTGCCCTTTTTATAAGGGGGGAGAGGGGCACCTTTGGAAAAACTTAAAATATTATTTTATAAAAAAGTCATATTCGGTTTTTAATAGCTCCAAATTGATTTATTTAAAAGCTAATGTGGGGATGGGTAGAAATCCTCTCAACGAATAGATTTTAGACAGGTTTGGGTCATTATATTAACCTTATCTTTTAGTTTTCACTCTTAGTTAATTAGATTGACATTTACCATCTCACTTTGTATTTTTATATTATATAGTTAATAAACTTACCATATACATCCAATAGACCCCAAAGTGGTAAATTAATGATACACCTATCATGATATAAGTATCTTGGCTGAACCTTATATTTTTAAGAATATAATAACAATTAATAATATAATATTTGTTTTAAAGACTATTTTATGTCAATTTAGACACTATTTGGTAATTTATTTTTATGAAAATCATAAAAGCATGATTACTTAGAAAAAAGTTAATTAAATAAATAATAACATGTCATATTAACCTATATAATTAGTGGAATTAATAAAAAGTCTCAAATTACATTTATTTGGGTATTTATTACATCAATTATGTTAATATTTCATTAATAAGATAATTACCGCATCATCATTGTGTTATAAATAAATTAAATTATTTAATGTCTAAAAATTATAAATAAAATACCATTATGTAGGAAATATTGTTATATTTCTAATTAATATTTATAGTCTAATTTATCGTACGTATAACCCTATATTAAAAATTATTTAGTTATTAAACTTTGAATTTAACTATTTTAACCCTTGTTTAAATAAATTAATAATAAATGTCCTAATCTAATGCAAGTGGACCTAAATGGTCATATTTTATTCCTAAAGTTGTTTTGGTCTGATTACACTTATCCAATAGAATTAGGACATGTGTTAAGGTAATAATTATATCATTTTTACCCTTAATTACCCTATTTACTTTTAACCGTGGTAAATAAAAGTAAAAAGTTACTATTCACCAAAAATTATTTTCATCTCATTGAACCACATTTTAGTCCTTGATATTAACCGTGTCTCTCGTATTTTCGAAATTCCACTCACAGAAGCGGTAAAATTAAGTTTTATGTGAATTTCCAAATTCTCCTAGGAGGTGGGTAAAAGACGGTGAAAAGTTCAATAAAATTTTTATATATCAAAAATTATTATAAAATGACTCCAATGAATTTAATTGAACTTATATAGGTATTATGTATCAATTTTTACCTAAAATAAATTTAAATAAAATATATAATTATTTAAATAAAAAGTTTGTTTTGAATAGTAACACAGTGTTTTCACTATTCATCAAAAATTGAAAGTTTTCATAAAAATACCAAAAATTCACCCTAGGATAATTTTGATATTCCAAATCCAAAAATGAAGTCCATTTCGAAAGATAAAATTTATAAAATTTTAAAAATTGGGTATTACTATTCATAACAGCTAGTTTATATAACATATCATTGTTTAGTGAAACTCAGTATTGCGTACAACACATGCTATCGTGGAAGGTCGTGATTGCGTGTAATGCAAGCCAAGTCAGGGATGCGTGTCGTGCAAGATCCTTTTGATGTAGCGTACAACACAAGACATTAATGAAATTAAAAAGAATATTTTTCATAAAATCTCGGGGTGTTACTGGGAAGATGTTACTAAGGTGAAGAATCCCTATTGGGGAGGATTTCAGGTGTTTAGGGATAAAATCACAGGGGGGAAGGGTAAAAATCCAATTTTTAATAACCCAGACAAATCGCACGGTTTTCCAAACTGTTCAGCAACCATGTGTCTCACACTGTCAAATAGGGACATGATGAATGGTTAGCCCACATGGTCTCCAAACAACATTTTAACTATCTGATTTACCTCTATCCAAAAATGGCATTAGGTTTCATGGTTTCATGGACAATGGTGCATGGTTTTCCTAACCGTGTTCTAACCATGCATCACGTACTTTTAACCCAAAAAACACCCATTTTTTACCAAAATCTGAAGGGGAAACTAAGGTATAAAATCCTAGCTAAAAATAAACATAAAATTTCCTCAAAATAAAGACACCAATTTTATAATTTTCCCCACCATGAAAAATTTCTATCCCTAAAAAGTCAAATCGAACCTTAATTAGATAATAGATACGAAAAATATTGTTAAACCCATGATTTCTACTTCCAAGTCTCATGTACATCATTGTCATGTTGAAAAAGAATTTGTACCAACTTAATGGACATCCCATGAAGCACATTTTCTTGGGAATCCACAATCTTAACTAGCCATACAAACATTATAAAATCATACTCCAACTTTATTTATTCCCAATTAAACACATGAGATGGGTTTGGGTTATAATTTTTTCAATTAAGAGACATAGAACACATCATGAATCGACATCAACTAAGAGGTAAAGAAAAACATGTATTCAACCTTAACAAATATGGGATCCTATGATCTGAATAATAATTACATAAAATATGATTTGTCAACAACTAATACTTAATCAGCTTTACATTCTCATACATCTCATGCCTGAGGCTCGATCCCATTAGTGAGGTCTCACCCACCTCAACCAAGTACAAGGGAAATTGACATGGCCAACCATAAAACACCACAAAAGGATTGATTCAAATAAAATATTGGTAACTATTTTTATATGAAAACTCAAACAATCCCAAATGGATATCCCATAAACCACCGAAATCCAACATACATGCCCGAAGTATTTATTCCAAAATCTGATTTTCCCATTCCTTCTAAACATACATTTGAGGATGGTATATCATACTCAAATTGACATGTGACTCAATTTCCTTATAATGGCCTTCCCAAAACCACAACATAAAATGGATTTCTCTGTCAGAAACAATTGTTGATGGCACACCATCGAGCCTCACAACCTCCAGAAAATATAATTAACCCAACTCATCCACCTTGGATGAATCGCTGATTGGAATGTAGTGGGATGATTTGGTTAGACCATCGATCAATACCCATATAGAATTCCTCCCTTGGGTGGTACGTGGTTATCCAACAATAAAATCCATGGAAATCTCATCCCACATCCATGTTGGAATAGGTAGCTGATGAATCAATCCTGGGGAGTCTTTGGTGATCTACTTTAACCTGATGACTTGTATAACATCGTGATACGAAGTTAGTTATTTCTTGTTTCATATCAATCTACCAGAAATTTCAACACACATCATAAAACATCTTGGTATCACCATGATGAATGGCACATTGAGACAGGTGGGTATCTTTCATCACCGCATTCCTTGTATATAATGGAACCAAAAATTGTCGTGTGAAGCATAAAACTCTATTAGGAGATGGTGACCAAGCACATATTTCATCCCCAACATGAAGGGACTGCATAGACTGCTAAAACAACTTGTCACTAGGATACTCCTACTAAATTATTCCCATAAAAGAAGGATTCATCTAAACACTTTCCAATAACACTCCTCTGATATGCTCCTTGGCCTCCAAATGAATTTTATCCAAGATCCCCATCGAATCCCACTCACCAATGGACTCTTTCAAGGCTTCCACTGGAAATTTATTACTCCAATAATCATCCAAAACATTTCCATTACTTGAGGTATATACTATATTGAAATCAAACCCCTAAAGGTACTCAACCTAATGACGTTGCCTTACCTTTAGATATTTCTAAAATAAAATATAGGCTAATCTCTTATGATCATTATAAACCACAAAATTCAATCCAAAAAGAAAATGGATCCATGTATTTAAGTCAACCATAACCACTTCTAACTGCAGATCATGGGTTGGTAAATTCTATTCATGTGGTCAGAGATGGCGATAACCAAAAGCCACCACATGTTCACCCTGCATAAGCACACACCCGACACCCATACCTGAGGAATTGAAAAAAATAATAGAATCCTTCCCATATTTGTGAAGGATTAAAACAAGGGTGGTGTTAAACTGCCTATTAAGCTCCTCAAAGTACACTTGAAACTATGGGCTCCATTCAAACTTTACCCCTTTTTGAGTGATCATCGTCATGGGTGAAGCAAGACGAGTGAAATATTGAACCGACCACCTCTAATACCCAGCCAGCCCAAAAAACATTGGATCTCAAACACATTATTTGGATAATCCCAGGACATAACAACACTAATCTTCTTAATTTCTCCTAAAACCCCTTGATCCTAGAATACATGGCCAAGAAAATCCACCTCCCTAATTCAAAAGGTGTATTTAGAAAAATTAGAAAAGAGAAAATGGTCATGAAGGTTTCCCAATATGATATAAAAATATTGTTCATGATCCTCCATGGTTTCATAAAATACCAGGATGGGGTACATGAATATCACAATAAATGAATTTTTTTACTATTGGAACACCTTGTTCATAAGTTCCATGAATACTGTTAGGGAATTTTTCAATCTGAAAGGCATGACCAAATACTCAAAATGGTCATACCTAATTCGGAAGGCGATTTTCATGACATTTACATCTCTAACTCTAACATGGTTGTAACTAGAACAAAATTAAATTTTATAAAACCATGTTTCCCCTTTAAGATGATCTAAAAGGTCATCAATAGGGGGAAAATGGTACTTTTTCTTGATGTTCACCTTATTCAGCTTCTAGTAATAAATGCATAACAAGAGAGATCCATCAGCCTTTTTCATGAATAGAACTGGGGAGGATCAAGGTGAGATGCTCAGGTGAATGAATCATTGGGATTCCAAATTTTCAAGCTATACCTTTAATTCCCTTGACTCATTGGGGTTTATACAGTATGAGGTAATAGATATCGGTTGTGTTCTCAGTTCCAAATCAATGTTGAACTCCACATCCCACTCTAGAGGGAAACCTAAGATATCCTCAGGAAAAAACTCTGACAACTCATACACTATGAGAAGTAATACACCCTCTAGAACACCACTATCATCTTCTAATTTGAGAGACGATAACTGAATAATGGGATTGAAAAATTCAAGAAGTGTATGTCTAGAATGTCCAAACTAAAGATCTTATTCACCATGAAAGACATGGGTTCTTCCATCATGTTTCAAAAAGTCCCCTCACCACCTATAAAAATCAATTAATTCTAGAAAGGGCACAATCCAATACATACTGAGGATTATGTTAAAGAGTTCCATCTCCAAAACAACGAAATTCCTTTCCAACTCTTCCCATAACACGGTGAGTGCACAAGAACAACACCTACAACCCTACTCTCAATTTTTACCAATTGGGATCACCAACTCCATCACATATGGAATAATATTAGTTGGTAACATTAACACATCAAAAAGGTGGGTCAAAATAAAATCAAACAAGCACTGGTATTAAAGAGAGAAATAGATAAGGATGATGCAATAAGAATTGTACCTCGAATTTTCATAGGCCATGTATCTGATTCTTCTAGTGTTAGATCCACCACATGAAGTTGCGTCATCTCAAACTGATCCAAATAAATACCACTAGCATGTGTCTCTACCAAGAATTAACTCTGTATAGAAGAATATCTATCCCTTCCACCATGAACACTAAACCGAGAACTCCCTATCCTGTACAGCTCTGATTGGGATGATATTAATCTCGAAACTACAGAACCTAGAACCATTTGAAAAAATATATGAGGCCCTACAAAACTAATGAAAGTTTCCCATTGATCCGCATAGATGATAAGGTTTGGGATGATATTTTCATGAAGGTCATATGTTCCTGTCTTCCCACACTGATGGTACACAACCAAACCTGTTTTGAATGTTTTAGACAAAGATAACTGAGAAGGGTGGCTTAAACTACCACACCCCTTGTTCCCCTACTCATCCCACTTCCTCTTCTTCTATGACAAATTGCCACTGCCCACAGCTGACACTGATCCATATAAACCAGGCTGGTCACTATGATCAATATCTACCATCACGTCCTGATCAACCAATTTTCATTGGTCTTCAGATTAAATAAGCAGACCTGAGATCGGATTTATGGCCGCAACCCCCTCTCAAACCATTGTTCCGTCATTTTCTCATTTGAAACGAGATTAGGCTCTTACTTAAGAAACTAAACAAAGGAATCAGTATATTCCATCACAATACATTCTCCCAAGATCATCTCCATAAACTATTAGTATCTAGCATAGTCCAAGACCTCCGGACAATACTGCTCGTTGGAAATGACCTTAAATTCATTCTAACACATCTTCTCATTCTTTACAACTTTCACCACTGAGTCATGCCACTTCAGGTTGGGAACATCCACATGAATGAAGCACACTTAACCTTGGACGCCTCAGGAGTATCAAGAAACATGAACATCCTATCTATCTTATCCAGACACTCCTCCAATTCTTGAAGTTATGTGATACCTAGTAAATAAAGAGTCTTATTCTTGAGAAACATGTGGATTTTTTCCTTTATAAGACCTAGTTCGGATTCTCTAATCTATGAAAGACTAGGTCCTAATCCTTGTCCTAAATCATGGATATTCTAAAACACATATTCCACGTATCTATGATCAACTAGTGAGTGAGAAATCTCTACGACCTCCTCCCATGGTTGCATAAGAATTATTCTAGTGGTGCATCTTTCAACAAGAAGAAATTCCCACAAGGAAAACCGTCAATACAACCATTCTGAAAATTTTCATCAATAACAAGAAATACCAACATCACATAAATAAAAAATAACCAAATCCATCACAATAAAAATTCAACCAATACACTTCACCCCCACCCAATTTCCTTATATAGTCTACAGCATGTACACCTCAAGTGAAGGAGAAGTAAATTCATATCCAAACATCCCATGGTGACTCAATTCTTGTCACTGGAGAAATATATATGCACTAGCTAAAATGGGACACTATGAACCTAATATCTTAGTCAAATGTGGTATATAAACCACAATTCACAGCATCTCCATGCACAAGCCACTAGATAGGAATTCATCCAAAGTTCAAGTGGTATTCAAACATCATCAAAATTTAGTTATTATTGTAATCGTATATAATGTTAGATGAATCAAGGCCAAGCCACTTCTAAGTCAACTATAGTACTATTCAATGTTTTCCCACCTAGATACCATGGATTACCTTCGTGCTCAATTTCAATTCCACATATCACCTATAACATCACTTTTACACATGTACAAGCCAATCAATATAAACTCACATGATAAAACACCATTTCCTTAGTAAAACTCTCTTTTAAATCCAAACACACACCAAATACATTCAAAAAATGTTTCACTCCATTTAAAAATCTTATCAAACACCTTTAAGAAGAAAAACAAGGAAGAACACATGAAACACACAAGAAACATAACTTATTTCCTTTGGAAACCCATTTTTCAACATAAACACATAGCAGCGAGGGCCTTGGGTGTGATAGTGGTGAAACTATGTCGTCATTGGAAGAGTACACAGCAGAAGATAAACAAAAGTAATAGCAGAAGTAGTAAACATCCATACAAGATTAAAAACCCAAAGACTAAAAGTGTAAACAAATAAAGCAAATATAAAAATGATGCATGATACATATATTGTAGGAAAGCATACAAAAAATTCACAGTGCTGGAATACAATAGTGCTAAACCAAAGTGCAAAATAAAGTGGATAAAACTCATCAGCATCGCAAGCCATAGCTTGGTCTCATTCTCTCCAACTCTATATAAATTCAAGTACCTGAAGTAGAAGGGTGCTTTCCCTTATCTATACCTGAAACAATATAATATATTTGGGCCCAATAGCATAGAACAAATAGGGTGTGAGACTAAACCCCAGTAGGAAACCACCATGAGATCTGTGCCTAACAGTTAGTGAATATATGGCAGGTAAAAGTACAGAAACACAACAATCAGGAAAGTACTCAATAGTAAACAATCCACAATTTCAAGCATTTAAGTCGCAGCAGGTAAGCAAATAAACAAGCAAGTAGAAAAAACTGGTAACCCTCTGGGTAGTTCTCATTACCTAACCCCTCCGGTTCAACTAACAAGTACTAGAAACCCTATGAGAAGCACACACAGTCTCACCACTCTGGTCCAGCTAAAGTATAGACTCTCTGGGGAAGTACTCACCATCAATTCCCCCTATAGTCTCGTATCATACTAAAGGCGCTCTGGGAAATCACTCAATGTCTATTCCCCCATTGACCCATGTCGAGGAACTACAGACACTCTGATAAAGCACTCAATGTCAATTCCCCCTATGGTCTTGCATCGTTAAACTATAAAGACACTCTGGAGAAGCCCTTATGTCCATCCTCCATGTGGTCTACTATACTAGGTTCTCACGGCCCTGTGTAAGTCAAACAAATATAGTACATGTATCGCCCCAAGTAAACCTCAAGAACTACTTGGATATAATTCTAATCCATATCAGCATAATAGAACAACAGTCACTCTATCCCACAACTAGGCATGGCAACTGGTAATAGCCTAACAGGAAAAACCAGACCCAACGGTCATAAACAGGCAAAACATTCATGGGAAATACATCCAAAACACAAAAAAATTACCCTATTCAGATACAATAATCTCTACTCAACCATACAAGCAAAGCAGTCAAACAATAAGGCTAAATGGTAAACACGCAATACCACATTCAAGGGTATTGGTGGAATTCACACTAAATAATGAAATACTTTCAACAGAAAGGCACAAACCACCTACCTTGGGTATAGTAGATCAATATACTTGAACAACAACGCTTGAATATCCTTAAAAAGTAGTACATATACAAAAACATATAAAACGTTCAACCCACGAAAACTTGTAAAAGATAATGAATTGGAAAAAAATTCTCTGGGAGAAGGAAGAACTCACCACTACGATTCCAACGCAATCATCTGTGTTCGAATCGAAGTACGGTGAAGGATCGGGGGCTCGTCGAAGATCTGTGGCTGCTTGGCACTCTCGAATGAACAAGACCTAAAAGAAATTTGTTTTTTCTATCAGACGTGACCCCGGTGCGTTTAATGGAAAAAAAGTACATGGCGTGTACTTTTGAAGTACATGACGTGTACTTACTATTTCTGTACTCCACTTTAAGCAGCCTCCGAACACCCCCACACGGCCGTGTGCATGGCCGCTACATGGCCATCACCCAGCTGCCTACAGCAAAGAAGTACACAACATGTACTCATAAAGTACACGACGTGTACTCATAGGGTACATGGCGTGTACTTTGAAAATTTCCAGAATTTCCACTTTTTTCCAAAAATGACCAGAAAAGGAAAAACATACCTGAGAAGAAGATCTAGGTTATTACAATCTTTCCCCCTTAAATAAATCCGTCCCCAAATTTCCCTAGTACAGCATAGAAGAAGAAACCCCAAACAACTCCGACCACTATGATTGTACGTCGGCCTCCCTCTCCCAAGTCTCATCTTGCACCTGTCTGTGCTGCCATAGCCCTCATACTAGAGGAATAGAATGGCCACGAAAAACCATCATACTGCGATCAACAATCTGGATAGGATGCTCCTCGAAAGATGCATCCACCTCCAACTCGACTTCCTCAGGTTGGAAATCATGAGAGAGGTCTTAAAATTAATGTCAGAGATGAGAAACATGGAAGAGGTCATGCATATCCCAGTACCTCTGAGGTAACTGCAACTGATAGGCAACCGGCCCAACTCTCTCCAACAGCTCAAACGGCCCGATGTACCTCGATAAAAGATTACCTTGCCTCTAGATCCTTCTGTTCTCCAACCTCGACATGACACGTAGGAAACCTAATCCTCGACCTCAAACTCCAGATGTCATCTCCACTGATCAGCATATAACTTCTGTCGAGACTGTGCAGTAGCCATCCTCTTCTGAATCAACTCTATCTACTCTGTGGTTTCCTGAATAAGACGAGGTCCCAGCAAAGCTGCCTCTCCTGCCTCCAGCCAATATAAGGGTGATAGTCATGGCCTACCATAAAAAGCCTCATAAGGTTCCATCTAAATAGTTTTTGGAAACTATTGTTGTAGGAGAAATCCACCAGGGGTATATGCTTCTCCCAAGAACCTCTAAAGTCCTGAATGCATGCTCGAAGCATGTCCTCAAGCACCCAAATTGTACGCTTGGACTGACCATCAGTCTGGGGGTGGTATGTTGTACTCAAAAATAATTGCATACCCAAAGCCTTTTGAAGCCCCTACCAGACCTGAGAGGTAAAACATGCATCCCTGTCTGAAACGATAGAGTTTGGAACTCCATGAAGGCGTACAATTTCATGGATATAAAGTTGTCCCAGCTCATCAATACTAAAGGTCTCATCAATTGGAAAGAAGTGAGAAACCTTAGTAAGCCTGTAAATGAAAACCCAAACTGCGACATTCCCTCGAGGCGACCTCCACAAACCAGTCACAAAGTCCATCACGACGTCATTCCACTTCCACTCAAGAATGGGTTACTAATGCAGAAGCCTTGCTGGTTGTTGATGCTCTGACTTCACCTGCTGACAAGTGGAACATCTCATGACAAACCCAGCAACATCCCTCTTCATACCTGGCCACCAATACTGACAGTGTAGAACATGATACATCTTGCTGATGCCAGTATGAACTGCCCAAACTGAGTAATTAAAGTCCCGCATCATCTCCTCGCGTATATCTGCAAGCACCCATACACATCCCTGGAAATGCAAGATCTCATCCTCGCCTATAGTCCACCCAGGAATAGGGTCTTCTCCTTACATGCTTTCTCGTAGGAATAGGCCTTCAGAATGTGATAGCTACCCCATTTGTACTCGATCAAGAAGGGTATAGGTAACAGGTACAGAAGATAGAAAAGTCTTCCCCTGTCTGTCGTGCACTTCCCAATGCATCTCAGAGAACAGAGCGATAAGATGCTACTCACTATTGGCCTCTCTAACTGCATGTATTTGAGTCCTCCTGCTCAACGGATCAGCCACTGTATTGCCTTTCCCAGACATATAGGCAATCTCAAAGTTGAAGAACTGTAGGTACTCAACCCACCTTCATTTTCTCATATTCAAACCACGCTGGGTGAAGATGTACTTGAGACTTTTTTGGTCAGTGAAAACCACAAAATTCTCTCCCAGAAGATAGTGTCTTCAACAGTGTAATTCATGAACAAAAGTTTCCAACTCCAGATCGTTCGTCAGGTAATTCCTCTCGTGTGGTCTCAACTATTGAGACCCGTATGCGACGAATCCAACACCCTTCATAGGCACAGTTCCCAACCTGATACCTGATGCATCGCAGTAAATAGTATAGCTCTTTTCTAGCTCTGTTAGGACTAGTATCTGTGCTGATGTCAACCTCCCTTTTAGCTCATGAAAGGCTGACTCACAAGAATATGACCAAAATAACTTCTCACCCTTCTTGGTTAGACCTGTCAGTGGTGCTGCTAAGCATGAAAAGTCCTGTATAAAACATCTGTAGTATCCAGCTAGCCCAAGAAAACTCTGCACCTCAAAGAATTTCTTTGGCTGCTCCTAGGAAACTACAGCTCTCACTTTCTCTGGGTCTACGGATTCTCCTGTCTCTGAAATAACATGACTCAGAAGTGAATTTGGTCCATCCAAAAGTGTCATTTTGAGAGCTTAGCATATTACTAATGCTCCCTCAGTGTACTCAAACCGATCTCAAGATGTGTGGCATGGTCGTGTCGAGTGTGAGAGTACACCAAGATATCATCCATGAAGACCACTATGAACGAATCCAAGTAAGGATGGAATACTCGTTTCATCAGTACCATGAAAACTGATGGCGCGTTCATGAGACCAAATGGCATAAATAAGTACTCTTATAGACCATACCAGCTCCGGAAATTTGTAACAGGTATATCTGATAGTCTAACGTGAAACTGATGATAACTGGACCTCAAGAAAATCATTGAGAATACCCAGGCTCCTTGAAGCTGATCAAAGAGACCATCAATCCTTGGTAAGGGATATTCATTATTGACCGTCATCTGGTTCATCATCCGATAATCCACACAAAGTCTAAGGGTACCATATGCCTTCTTCGAAAATAGGATGGGTGAACCCCAAGGAGAAGTACTTGGTCAGATGAAACCCTTTGCCTGAAACTCCTCCAACTGCTTCCTGATCTCCTGTAACTCAGGTGTATCCATCCTATAAGGAGGAATGGACACCGATGCCACCCATGGCAAAAGATCGATAGAAAAGTATACCTCACACTCTGGAGGAAAACCTGAGAAGTCCTCTAGAAAGAAATCCCTAAAAAAATCCACCACTGGAGGAAAGTCTAACATTGAAGTCCTGTAGTCATCTAGATATAGACTGGAAATCTGGGATGTAACTCCTCCTAGAACATGATGCTTGGGTCCTGCTCTGCTCGCCTAGACATCCCACTCACCCCTATGAAGAAACGATCCACCCTCTAGTGATATGAAACTCACCCTGCAGCGATAACAGTCGATGACTTCCTAGAAGGGAACCAAACAGTCCATCCTGAGAATGAAATCATATCCTGTCATTTCTAGAACATAAAGATCAAAAAGGAATTGACACCCACCAACCTTAAGAGGGAACTCCTTGCACTGACGCACACCGGATGTTCTTGTCCCCAATGGAGTGTCTAATGTCAAAACATAGGCAGAAGACAAGATACAGAGCCCAAGGCTCTCCACAAAAGTGACAGATATAAAGCTATGTGTAGCACCACTATCGAAAAGATCTGAAGATAAAACTGAGGCTACTAAGATTGGACCTCAAACTGTAGAGGGTCTGGGATCCTGCTCCTGCTAGGTCTGGTCCACTACAAAAGTCTGACCTGTACCACGACCCTATGACCCTCCCTGACCACTCTGAGCTAATCCACCCTGTTGTCGCTGATAGACCGGCGACTGACCACCATGGGCTCAACCTTCCCCTTGGCCTAATCGGCCGGAAGAACTCCAGTTTCTAGACTGGTGAGAAACTAGTGGAGCTTCTCTTGAATGAGGAGTCATGGATGAACCCCTGTCACCAACTGTTGGTGAAAAAACCTGAAAAAAATGCTAAAGGTGACCCATCTTGCTGCTAGATCGGCACTCCACCGGGTCTCTCTAGCACTGCGGCCTCGTATGCCCAGCCCTTACACACTGGTATCATACCACCTGGATAGCAGAAGATGTTTCTCACCTCCTTGGATCACCACGCGAAGACTCCCTGTGTCTCTTCTTGTTATCGGTGGGCAAAGTACTAACTCTAGAAGTAGAACTGACCTAGATCTCAGCTCTGGAATCTCTCAGATTGCGCTCTGCAATCAGTGCCTAGTTGACGATGGATGCGATGGAAGTTAGCCTGAAGATATTCAACTACGAGTGGATCTCCTGTCTGAGACAATCCTCAAACTTCCTTTCCAAGAAGAACTCATATCCTCCCTAGAGGGGTGTGAAACACTGATGCTCGGTGAAACAAGAGGAATACTCCATAACTGATGGAGTACCCTGCTCGAGACTCATGAACTCTCGGGCTCGATCGGCCCTCAAGGTATTCGGATAGAAGTAGTTATTGAAGACGTGATGAAAATCCTCTCAAACCATAACCTGCTAATGACCCGCCTGTGAGATCACATCCCACCATCTCTAGGTAGAGTCTCATAACATGTAGGTAGTGAGCTTGACCCACCTTTTAGAGGAATCTCCAGATGCTCAAAGATAGTCATCATAGATTTTAGCCATGACTCTGCAGCCTGAGGTCCTCCTTCCCCTGAGAAGGTGGGAGGATGCTACTGCTGGAAAACCAGCGTCAAGTCTGCCATAGATGAGGTAGGACGCGGTTCTCCCTAGAAGGTCTGCATCATCCTCAAAAATCCTTCCCTTAGCTTTTCATCAGTGCCCGTAATTGGTATCACTACCGGTGCCAAGGCTGGCACAACAGGAGGATCTGTAGGAAGTCCTTGATAATCCATATCTGGCATCTGATCACTACCCTACAACTGGCAGAAGACCGGAGGACATCTCGATGGCAAGATTCTAAAACTTCAAACACACACCTTAGATTCAAGACTATCAAAAACTTAAAACTGGAAGGACAAGAAAGGAACAGAAGAATAAAATCATTCAAGTTTTTCAAAACATTACTACACGATGTGTACTTTTCCTACATGGCATGTTCCCTTAAGTCATTCACATGGGTGTGTAAATCTGCTTTAATAGGTTTTGTAACACCCCAAACACACGGTGTGTCCTAAAAACACATGGTGTGTACTTGAATCCTCTTCCCCTACCCGGGTCCTTCAACATGGTTAATCCACACGGATCTCCTAAGACATGACTACACGGCGTGTTCAAGGTAGACACGGCATGTATTGGACAAGCTTCACCTGGCCCGTGTTGTTAGTGACATGGTCAGATACACGTCTCAAGCTATACGGTGTGTTCCTAACAAACACGGCATGTATGTGAAAGGATAACAATGACCCGTGTTGTTCGTGACACGGTCGGGTACCTGGGTCAGACTACACAGCGTGCTCAAGGTAGACACGACATTTACAAGAAGAGAATCCATCATCCCATTTTGTTAGCTACATGGTCGGGTTCCTAGGATTATACTACATGGAATGTTCAACGCGGACATGGCGTGTTACCACCAGTCTTTTCCCATCCTGTGTCTCTGCCCACATGACCTACGACATGGTCAGGGACTACACAGTGTATACATAAAGTACACGGTGTGTACTTAAGAAAAACTATTTCTTCCTGAACATAAGAACACATGGTATGTACTTACCATTACACGGCATGTATTCTAGGTTTTTTCAGATAGTAACCCTCAGAAACTACTCTGGAACCCAGAAAACACTGAACCAATCATTGAATGTTACAAATTCTGATTAGTGAGAACCATACTTCCCACGAATCAAAGTTTGGAATATTATACATGTTATAAACAAGAAAACACTGCAATGATCCACCAATTTCCAGTCCATGAAGGTCCATAACACATTAAGAACCAAATTTTGGTGCTCATTCAAACAAAACCTTACACACAATTCTCTATCAAACAACATTCATTTCTATCAATGCATTTATCACAACAGCATGCATATTCTACACAACATCTATCACAACAACATGAGATCGCTAATGAATCCTAGATGGCATGGAACGAATGCATGGAATGTGATTTATAACAAGTTCTTATATGATGCATGATATGGCACACCTACAACTCATCGGGTTACGACAGAAGTAGAACTGCAATAACAACAATAGTAACAGCACAAAACATTTGAATCACCCAACGGTGAAATCAAATAAACTATAAAATTAAAAACCAGTAAAATTGAAATAAACGAGGTAGTATGGCTTTTCCCTGTACGGGGGTTAGCTACTCCTGGGAACAGCTTATTACCAAGTACCTATTCCATCATATCCCCTACTATAGGCTCTAAAAAATAACTCAAGAGAAAATAGTTCCTCTGATACAACTTTGTAACGTCCCGGTTCTGTAAGCCTCCCAAAGGCACCTCGTACCTAGTTGGTCACATGGCCTCAAGCGCATTTACCCAAACTCCAGAGGCTACCGACTAGTAGTGAGGGCCTTTGGTGTGATAGTGGGGAAACTATGCCCTCATTGGCAGAGTACACAGTGGAAGATAAACAAAAGCAATAACGGAAGCAGTAAACATCCATACAAGAGTAAACAGCGGAAGAATAAAAGTGTAAACAAATGGATCACATATATAAATGATGCATGATACATATATGTCTAATAAAGCAGCCAAACCAGTAACAATGCTAGAATACAATAGTGCTAAACCAAAGTGAAAATGAAAGCGGATAAAATTCCTCAGCATCGCAAGCCATAGCTTGGTCCCATGCTCTCGAGCTCCATAGCAAGTCAAGTACCTGAAGTAGAAGGGAGCTTACTCTTGTCTATACCATCAATAATATAATATGTTTGGGCCCAAAAGCATGGCCCAAATAAGGTGTGAGACTAAATCATAGTATGCAACCACCATGAGATTTTTGCCTAACGGTCAGTGAATATATGGCAGGTAAAATTACAAAAACACAGCAAGCAGGAAAGTACTCAACAATAAACAATCTACAGTTTCAAGAATTAAAGTCACAACAGGTAAGAAACTAAACAAGAAAGTAGAAACAACAGGTAACCCTCTCGGTATTTATCACAGCCTAACCCATCGGGTTCAACAAAGAAGTACTAGTAACCCTCTGGGAAGCACATAGAGTCTCACCCCTCTGGTCCAGCTAAAGTATAGACTCTCTAGGGAAGCACTCACTGTCAATTCCCCCAATAGTCTCGTATTGTACTAAAGGTGCTATCGGGAAGCACTCAATGTCTATTCCCTTGTTGCGTGCATGGAGGAACTACAGACACTCTGAGGAAGCACTCAATGTCAATTCCCCCTGTGGTCTCGCGTCGTAAAATTATAAAGACACTCTAGAGAAGCCCTTATGTCCATCCTCCCTGTGGTCTACTACACTATGTTATCACGGACATGTGTAAGTCAAACAAATATAGCATGTGTATCGCCCCAAGTAAACCTCAAGAACTACTTGGCTAGCATTTTAAGGTATATCAGCATAATATAACAACAGTCACTCTATCCCACAACTAGGGATGGAAACTGGTAATAACCTAACTAGCAAAACTAGACCCAACGGTTATAAACAGGAAAAACATGCATGTGAAAAACATCCAAAGCACAAAAAAATTATTGTACTCACAAACAGTAATCTCTACTCAGGTATACAAGCAAAGTAGTCAAACAATAGGGCTAAACGGTAAACACACAATACCCTATTCAAGGGTATTGGTGGAATTAACACAAAATACTCAAAGACATTAAACAGAAAGGCCCAAACCACCTACCTTAGGTATATTAGATAGATATACTTGAACCACAATCCTTGAATCTCCTTAGAACGTCATAGATCTACGAAAATGTATAAAATTTTCAACCCACTATAAGTTGGAAAAGATGAAGATTTGGAAAACGATGCTCTGGTAGAAGGAAGAAATACCTGCTGTGATTCCAATGCAATCACCAGTGTTCGAATCGGAGGACGGACAGAGGGTCGGGGGATCATCGAATATCTGTGGCTGCTCAGTACTCTTGGAAGAACGAGGCCTAAAATAAGTGCACTATGTCTATCAGACATGACCCCTATGCATTTAATGAAAAAAAAGTACAGGGCGTGTACTTCTGTACTACACGGCATGTACTTACTATTTTCGTACTCTGCTTTAAGCGGCCTCTGAACACCCCCACACGGCCGTGTACATGGCCACTACATAGCCAGCACCCATCTTATTACTACAAATAAGTACACGGCATGTACTCATAAATTACACATCATGTACTTTGAAAATTTCTAGAATTTCTTCTTTTTCCCAAAAACGACCAGAAAGGTAAAAAAATTCATGAGAAAAAAATATGAGTTCCTACAGAGCTGATGTTGAGTTCTTTAGAGGTTCAGCAGTTGTTATTTCATAGGGTCATAGAAGAGTACCCTAATATCTTTCTAGAAGAGGTCAACGAGAGATCGAGTTTGGGATAGAGCTAAAACCAAGAGAGTCACCTATCTTTATGTATCCATATAAGATGGCCCATTATGAGTTACGGGATCTACATATATATCTTTATGGTATGTTATAGTGTGGGTTTGTTTGGTCGTGTGTGTCACAGTGGTGTGCACCGGTTTTGATCGTGAAAAAGGATGATGACAATTTGTAGTTGTGTATCGATTATAATCACTTAAATAAAGTGACAGTGAAGAATCACTATCCTCTTCCACAGATTGATGATTTATTCAATCAACTAAAGTGTGAAATTTGGTTCCCAAATATCGACTAGTGGTCAGGATATCATCATATGTGTTTGAAGGATGAGGATATCCTGAAGACTGCTTTCTATTGTTGTCATGGGAATTACAAGTTCTTTGTAATGTCATTCGGTGTGATTACTTCTCTAGATATTTTCATGGGATTGATGAAAGGTGTGTTCTGTGAGTTCTTGGATAAGTTCGTGGTGGTTTTCATCGACGAAATCCTTGTTTAATCCATGTCTGAGGAGGAGCATAGAGAGCATCAACACGCCATTTTGGGAGTTCTTCATCAACAACAGTTGTTTGGGAAGTTTTTGAAGTGTGATTTTTGGGCTCGAGAAGTCTATTTCTTGGGTCATGTTCTGTCTCAACAGGGATTAGTTGTGGATCCATCAAAGATAGAAGCAGTTGGGTTTTGGGAATCCCCTAAGATAGTGGCAGAGGTGAAAAGTTTCCTTGGTCATGTACACTACTACAGGAGGTTTGTAGCCGATTTCTCTCGGGTCACGGCTCCTCTGACAACCTTGACCATGAAGAATCAGGTGTTCATATGGACTTATCATTTTCATTCATCTTTCGAGTATCTAAATGAGAAGATAGTAAGTTCTCCAGTTATTTGTCTTCCATTAGAGGTAGTTAGGTTTTATGTTTTCTACTATGCTTCTCATCTAGGGTTAAGTTGTGTTCTGATTCAGTAGGTATCAGTTGTTTCTTATGGTTCTTTGACTGTTGTGTCCCCATGAACATTAATATTCCACCCATGATCTTGAGTTGGCAGTCATGGTTTTCATTCTGGTGTTTTGGAGATATTACCTTATTGGCGAGTTCTTTGTGTTTTTCACCGATCATAAGAGCCTGATGTATGTTTTCTACCAGTGTGACTTAAGCATGTGAAAGCAACAGTGGATGGAGTTCTTATAATAATAAGGAATTGAAATATCATATACACCTTTAAAGGTAAATGTTTTAGCTAATGAGATGAGTCGAAAGTCATGTAGTGATGTAGTGCGTGAATCTAGTGAATCCGGGACAATAATGGAAGAAATTTCCACATTAAATATCGATATGGGGGAAGTTCGGGGTAGAGAAGAGGTTGTCTTTTCTAGATGATAGTGCGGTCATCTATGGTGTAGCATGTGAAAGAGTCCTAGTTATGGGATCTTTAGGTGGAGGTCTGGAGAGACCGAGTTGTTTTTGGCGAGGCCCCTAATGGTTGGTCTGAGGATGAACAACACATAGTGTTTTATCACAGAAGGCTGTTTGTTCCTTTGTAAATGCATGATATGGTTCTCAGAGAGTTCCATAGTTCTCCTTTATCGGTGCATCCTAGAATGACAAAGATGCATCTAACTATGAGGAGTCATTTTTAGTGGTCTCGATTAAAGCATGTGGTTCTGGAGTTTTTGTCTTGATGTTTGGTCTTCTATAAAGTGAATTCTGAACACTGTGTTCCTAGTGGTCTGATCTAGCCATTAGATATTCCATAGTGGATTTGGGAGGACATCTCAATGGACTTTGTTACTAGTTTACCTCGAGCTTAGGGATGACATGATGTTATTTGGGTGGTATTGGATCATTTATCCAAATAATCACACATGATAGTGATCAAGGAGTCAAGATCAGTGGATGTTTTGTCGAAGAAGTATCTGGAGGTGGTGGTGAGACTCTACAGAGTCCTGAGAAAGATCATTTCTGATCGAGATCCTCATTTTACCTCTAGCGTGTGGAGAGGTCTTCAACATTATTTTGGTTCTAGACTATGGCTTAGCACTAATTTTCATCCACATATGGAAGGTCAGACATAGTGGACTATCCAGACTCTTGAAGACATGTTACGCTCTTGTGTCCTGGATTTTGGATGTTCGTGGATGAGGAACTTACCCTTGGTGGAGTTCTCTTACAAAAATAATTTTCACTCCACAATCAGTATAGAACTATTTTAATCCTTGTATGGATGACCTTTTCATTCAATTTTGTGCTGGACTGGGGTCAAAGTGTTAGTAATTCTCAGACCAAAACTAGTTCAGAATACAACAGTAATGGTTTAGGTGATTTGTGATAGGATGAAGACAGCGCAGGATCATCAGAAATCATATGCCGATCAAAGGATGAGACCTTTAAATTTTGATTTTGGGGAACATTTGTTTCTAAAGGTGAATCCCCTTCATGAGCATTAAAGGTTTGGTCATGGGAGTAAGCTCTCTCCCTGGTTTGTTGGGCCTTTTTAGGTGTTGGTTCGTGTTAGAGTCATAGCATATCAAGTAGCACTTCCACCAAAGATGAGTTGGATACATGATGTTTTTCTTGTGTCACAACTTCGTCATTATCTTCATGATGACTCTCATGTCATTGATTGAAGATAGATCAATTTGGATGATGATCTGACCTTCAAGGAGTAGCCTGTTGAGATCCAAGACCACAAAGAGAAGGTGTTGTGTGGGTGTTCTATCCCCTTGGTTCGTGTCTTGTGGTGACATGGTGGAGTGGAGGAGAGTACCTAGGAATGTGAGTCACAGATACGTGCTCTGTACCCCTGATTTGTTTGATCTTTAACTCTTTTCATGTAAAAAAATGTTTGCTTTGTGTTTGTAGACCTTTCATGATTATGGGATGGATTTCATTGGTTTCTTTTTGTGGCTTTCTCTCTTTTGAGAGGTATCTTGATGGGTGGTTGTCCGGACCCCATTTTGCTTTCCCTTTAGGTGGTTTTTGAATTCTCGAGGGTGAGAATGTTTTGGGATGTATCTAATGTAATGTTTCGGACCTCTTTAGTCCATTAAATTGCAGAAATCTAGTGTTTGAAGTGTCCTGGGAGTTCAAGGTGACTTATTCCCAACACATTGCCATATTTCTAGTTCATGAATAGTGTTTCCATAATAGAATCCTTCCAACAGTTGACTCTATTACCTTTTCCAAATTTCTATTTCATGAACAATGTTTCTATATTGGTGTGGTTCCAACAGCAGCCTCTATTTCTTTTTCAAAATTTCAAGTTCAAGAATATTATTTCCAGAACGGTGAGGTTCCAACAGCAGCCTCTATTTCCTTTACCAAATTTCAAGTTCATGAATAGTGTTTCCATAATGGTAAGGTTCCAATAGAAGCCTCTATTTCCTTTTCCAAATTTCGAGTTCATGAACAGTGTTTCCATAACGGTGAGGTTCCAACAGTAGCCTCTATTTTCTTCACCGAATTTTGAGTTCATGAACAGTGTCTCCAGAATGGTGAGGTTTCAACAGAAGCCTCTATTTCCTTTTCCAAATTTCAAGTTCATGAACAGTGTTTCCATAATGGTGAGGTTCCAACAGGAGCCTCTGTTTCCTTTTCCAAATTTTGAGTTCATGAATAGTGTTTCTAGAATGATGTTGTTATAATAGCAGCCACTATTTCCTTTTCCAAATTTCAAATTCATGAATAGTGTTTTCAGAAATGTGGGGATCCAATAGTAGCCTCTATTTTCTTTTCCAAAGTTTGAGTTCATGAACAGTATTTTCATAATGGTGAGGTTCAAATAGTAGCCTCTATTTTCTAGACCAGTGAGGTTTCCAGACCAATGATGTTCTACAATGTTTCCAGACAGATGAGGATCCTAGACCAGTGAGGTTCTATAGTGTTTCCAAACTTGTGAGGTTTCTAGAGCGGTGAGTCATCCAACACTTCTTCAAAATTCATGTTTGGTGTAAAGTGTTTCCAGCTTCTTGATGTTTCAACCCTTTGATGTTTACTTTGATGTAAAATGCATTTAAGGCCTTGTTTTATGGGATTTAGGCCGAATCATATCCCATAACTCCTATATTAATTTTCCTATGGATCGGGATGCTTTTACTTGGTCAAACTATGTGGTTTAGTGCAATCCTCTTTTAATGGAAAATCTAGTGTATCTTAAACCAATGATCCATTAAATCTTCAAAAGGGATGAGATGTATTCCTCCCTAGTTATTCCACCTTGTTCTCTGGTGTGAGATGCTTGAACCTTTCATTCCTTCCCGTAGGAGTTATGTGATCAAACTTTCCTCCTTAGATTGTTTCCCCTTTAATTTCTTCTTGCTTTAAGTTCACCCTTTGTTTTTTGTGCAACCAAGCAGTATTGATCAGTCTTTGATATAAGGTATGATCTATCATCATTATTTTGGGTTCATGTCCTTCTGTTTCTCCTTTCCCTTTTATGTAATGTTATCTCTATGTTCCTAATAGACGTTTCTTGGGTGTTAGATGGTGTGGTTGTGTCTCTGCATCCTCAGGTGGTTGTAGTTCTCCATGAGAGGTGATCATGATCTGTTTTATTAGTCTATTCAAAGAGCATCAAAAACTTTTTGAGGTAGGTGATCCATTTCTCCTCTATTATTTTATGATAAAATGTAGAGTTAGAATGTTTAAGCCCACTGGATCATAATATAATTGACTTATTAATTATTTGAACTCAATAAATAAATTGATATTGATCGTATGTTATTGCCTCTTGTTTTTCTAGATATTGTAATATCTATGATTTCTTTGTTTATATTTTCATTCTTGATGAAAATTGGTAAATAACTTAAACTCGGAATTAATTGATAATTATTTGGCTAAAGTTAAAGAGGCCTGAAAATGAATCCATTTGTTTTTTTTGTAATTTTATGCTAATAAAATTGATACAATAATATTGTTTAATTATTTGTGATAACTTGCTGTTTAGTTTTCTCATCACTGGAACCTATGAATAATATGTTTGTTAATTCTAGATGGATTAAATGACTTGATGTTTGATACTAGATAACTCCTCATAGGGTTCTGAGTTACCCTCTTGCTTGATTAAGGGATAAGATCCAAGTTGATATGATGTTTGTTTTACAGCTTCTTGTGTTGTGATATTTGGGGGTAGGGACACCTATTGGTTATGGCACCAGTTGATGCCTAGAAGGGTGAAATGCATCGGTTTATGCATGTGGGTGTTGATGAGGACACCAGAGATGATGGAATGGGTTGGATATGAATGTTTGGATGATTTTTGTTTCTTGTTGGTTATTTATATTCCTTACTTTCCCTAATGCTCATGGTAGCTGGTTTTCTTACCCTCCTTCCAAAAGGGGGGAAGACGCATGGGGTATGCCACCTGCTTTTTGTGTTTACCTTTCCAAGGGAGGATGGGTCTACACTCTTTCTATAGGCATAAAAGACTCGACGAGTTGTTCATCTAATAACCGTGTTGATCCCAATTGTGTTTAGTACCTTAGAATGTTTCTCTAGAATGCTTGGGAATAAGGGAAAGTAATTTTTTGTTAATAAATGATTGAATAAATTATGTTAACCCATGGGGTTGGAGCTTACTGGGACATAATGTTGAGGTTTCCATTTAATGGAACAGTGGACTTTGGGTGTAATGCTAATGAAATATAATGTTGAAATTGTTAATAGTAAATTAATGCTTAAATAATTAATGAATATAAAGTGAAACTAATCAAAAGGTAATTAAGGAATGCAATCAAGATCTTTAAATGGTTGTGTGCTTATAAGATTTCTATTCTTAGAAGTGGAAGCCGGGAGTCCGAGAGATGTTAGATGTAGTTGATTCTAAGACTAGGTTATAAATATAGTTTGGTGATGATCTATAGTATATTCTGTAATTTTTTTGTTTCCATAAGATACTCCACCCCATCAGTTAGGGAAACTGACACCCCGGGGATTCTGAGCCCGGGGGGTGTTTTCCCCAACATTCTGGTGGGAGGATGGATGACTGACTACCCCCTTTGGCCCCACTATCTTCTCTTAGTAGTAACTTGTGCCGGTAGGCATAGTGGTTAGTTTTCCCCATATATGTGTGTAGATGGTTGTAATTTCTTGTGGTTATTCGCACAAATATATTTTGGATATAGTTTCCTATGGATTACTATATGTGTAATGTGTATAGTCTATGATGACTTGAGGATCTGTACTTAGTGTGTGGGATGTAATGGATTGAGGTATAATTCCAAAATTATTATACACGATATGTGAGCTGTGGTGGCTCCCGAAAACTACCTGGTTACTTTTATTATGTGGATGTGGTGGTTTTGTTTCATGAGGTGCATATTGTGGTGTTTTGCCTAGGTGTCTGTGGGCAAGCCTTTTGGAGAGATATGTCTGAGGACGTGCGACTTTGTGGAAAAGTGAAAAACTAGAGGGAATGTAGTAGCAGGGTACCCTGTATATTCTTTATTATATTATATAATCTTTTATGTGATACTTGGTGAGAGTATCCACGGTGAGGCTAAGAACTTAGTATACTTGTTTAGGAGATGAGTTAGTTTCACTTGTTGTTAATTGTGCTTTAACATGATTTCTTTACTTTTTCATGAGAGGCTTCGAGGTGGATCCTACTGAGTATACTGTTATAATCACACAATTTATATATAAATAGTTTTTAGGTCACTTGGAGAAGGTTGGAGATCAAGCTTGTTTCTACTAGCTTGGGGTTGCAGGAGCTGTTCAGGATTATGGTTGTAGATATTTTTACTTTTCTTTGGTACTTACATTTTTCCCCTTTTAGTTGTAGTAGTTTTGCATGACATTACATATGTGTACTTGGGATTTCTATTATATTTTTTTCTATGTTGGATTTGGTTACTGTCTTTCTTATATCTCTCTTTTACATTTGTTCTCTTAGAGGGTAATGCATCCCATTTGTGTTTTCATTATACCCTTGGTGCTAGTCGCCAACCCAGGGCCTACTGGAGGCAGTACTCGGGGGTCATTATCTCTCTTCTCACATTTTTTTCCCTAGAGGGGTACACCTTGTGGGGATGGGGTCATGAAAAAAACGATTTTAGGAACCGTTTCTCTCTTTCCTACTATATATGATTAATCTGAATATGATTGCAAACACCTCTTATCACCCTTTATTTCATCAATATTTCATCACTAGTTTCACAACTTACTTATGATTTGTGAGAAATAAAAAATAGCAAAACATCATCAAATTTATTTCTTAGTCATGTAGACTCTAATTCTCCCCTATTATAATCTCTTCTTTTATTTTGGACCCAAGGTGAGTCTGATGATCCTTTTCTTCTAGGAATAAACTTCTTAATAAGATGGAATTTCTAAACCATTATGATTCTTATTTTATTGAATATGATTATCACTCTAATTTTCACCAAAAAACAATGTGAGGTGATTTACTTTCTTCCAAAACTTTTTTATCTTCTTAAACATCATTGAAAAAAATAGAACAGTTAAATAGAATCATTCTTATCATCTTGGTCCTAATAGAGGTTTATTAAATTAAACTCTTTAATAAATGAAAACATTTTGGAAATCACTTTTAACATCCATTTGATATAATTTAAATCCTTAAAACCTTATAAAAGATTATAAAATTTTAATAAGTTAACAGTCATAAATTGATTAAAAATATTTTTGATAATTTACACCTTCATTCTAAATTTAAACTTTTAAAACTGATATTTCATTATTCTTTACAATTTGTTTATATTCATTTAATTTGATTCTAAAAACATTTCATTCCAATAATCAGTTTATATTTTGGGGGATTAACACAATTTCAAACATTATTCATATGAAAATGATTATGTTCATAATCCTTAACCATAATCCAAATCAGAATATTCTAATTCTTAATGAGTACTACTATGTATAAATTCAGAAACCAAAGAACAATTTTCATAGAAAATAAAATTAGATATCCTAATTTTAATTCCATAAATAAATATTACAAAAAAATTTATTAAGGTGATATTTATAAGTTTCCCATGATCTATAATTAGATTGAGAAGTAACCTACACCCCCCACCCCCACTTCAAGAGATATATTATTTTGAGTTCAATATTATCAAAAATTAAATTCTCTATATTCTTCTTAAAATTTCACTAAATATAAATTTAGTATCACATTGTTTTCATAAAATATAAAATGATTATATTATTTTATAATAATATTTATATTATTAAAAATTATATATGATTTAATAATATTATAATAACCTAGAAAATGTAGATCACACTTAGCATAAAATTTCATTAAATTGTCTCTATTATTAAAGATGAAAAATTTTACATCCAAAAACTATAATATAACCAACTCAAAAAAACATTTATTTACATAATTCATAATAATTTTTCTTTAAAAAATGTCTAATAAAAATTATATTTCAAATAAAAAAATTAATAAAAATTAATTCATCCCAAAAATACACTGGTAAACTATATGCATATAACATACTTCTTACCATTTTAATTAGGGTTTTCTTATTCCTTTAAAAACATCATTTTTATGAGGATTCCTCAGTGGTAATTTTTTTTAAATAACAATTATTTTAGAATATAATTTTTTAAATTCTATGTTCTGAAATTCCCCTCATGTAACGCTATGAATTTTAGTATTTATAAAATCATACTTAATTTTTAATAAATTACAGAAGGTAGTAAATCTGTATATAGATTATGCTTAATAATAAAGAAATTATTCACATTTGAATCCAATATAAAAAATTTTTATAAATAAAAATAATTTTTTACACCATAATCTGAGTAGGACTAAACTAGTAATGATAAACTAACTACAGAGGTAAGTTTGACATCACTTCCTTAACTAGTTTGAATGATACTTTATGTTTTTTTCTTATAATGCAAGAATAAAAAACATGTATATTTTATTTCATCAATTCTATTAATTTAGTACTATTTTATGCATATAATTTATATGAAATAATCTAAAATTAACCTATCTATATCTAAAGCTAAATTATACTATCAATCTACAAAATATTCAAACACTTACCACGTTGAACCGTTATCTTAGTAATGTCAATATAATAAATATTTTCCTTGAATTTAAAATTAAAAAATAAATAATTCCCATTAGAAAGTACAAAATTATAATTTTAATATTTATCATTCATATATTATCCCAAAATTGATAAATTAAAATTAATTTTATTTTATGTCTTCAACATAACAAACATATGAAAATATAGTTGAGTTAGAAATATAGATTTCAATAAAACTTTTACTCTACCATTTTAATTATCTCTTTATATAGTGTTACCATCATAACATATATTGTATAAAATAAATTTGGATGGGTATATGTTCATATTCCAAGAAAATCCACTGTCCATATACCAAACCTCATTTTTGGGACTTCTAATTCATTTTTCCTAAAAAAATAATTAGAAGATAGTTTTGGTACTCATGCTATTTTAGGATCAATCAGGTCACTATAATTATTATTATTTACCCATATAGATTTTAAAAAAATATTCATAGGTATCATGGAAGATAATGATTTAGAAATATTAGTCTTAGTATATCAAAAAGTCTTTAAATTTTAATGTAAATTCATTAGCTTAGGGTCCCTTCATCACACATCCAAAAAAATAGTATAAGAACAATTATTTGAAGTTTCATAAAATAATTTCAATACATATGAGGTAGTTTCCTATCATATTCAATAAAATTTTTTTTTTATGTAAATAAATTATTTTATATTAATTTATTCTTCCATTAATAAATGTTGATAAATTTTTCATTTAAATTTAAATTTAATTCATTTTCTTTTAGTTCAAATTTTATACAGATTATAGATCATTATATATATTGTAATTATAAGTATAAGTGGTATTTTTAGGTTTCTCATTTTTAGGATAAATACCCTTATTATCCTTAAAAAAAACTTATTTCATTTGGGTTCATTATATAATTCATAAACTCCAACAATTCAGTTTCTTAATCTTCCCATTTATCCATTCAATTAATTCGTAGATGGTTATCGAAATTTAAAATCATCATTTAAACATCTCAAATAAAAACATGAATCACAAATTTCAATTAACTATGACAAAATACATAAATTTGATGATTCCTTTTCATTTTTAGACTTTTCACAAGAATCTAATTATTCATTAAAACAACATCTTTAATTTAAAGACTTTTAATCCTTCATTTTTTTATTTATTATCCTTTTACCATTATTTAATATTGGGTATTCTTACTAAATATTCATGTTATTTCTATATTAAAAACATTTAATTGTTGGAAAAAATACATTTAGAGTGTGCTGTGAGTTTTGTTTGTTTAAAATATATTAAAAAGAATCTTTGGTAAAATATATCTCTATGTTTAGAGTTTACATGTTAAATAAATGAACAGAAATGGAAAAAAACTAGATGAATTCAATGTAATCTAGAATTATATATATTTTTTGAAAAATTGAAAAATTCTAACATAAACAAACCTAGCTACGTGAGAAAAATCATGTAAGAAAATCAATGAAAGGGAATTTGGTTATGTGACATAGTTGTATTTATAATGGATCATTGTAATTGAATCTTCCATATAAGGAATTATAAAACATTAAGAATTTTTCTACGTAAAGTAATTTGGTGATGTGAAGGAGTCCCATATGCAGAATATCTACAAAAGGGAATTTTTTTCAATATGAAGGAATTCATCTATTTGAAGTGTCACATATACGATTTTTTCAGGGATTCATGTACATAATAATCATAAAAATAAATATATTCCACCCTCATACCATCCATATATCGTTTTTTCATAAGTTAATAGCAGTATAAGTGATTTGTTTCTTTGGATTATTTAGAACTATGAATCTTGGATCAACTAGTGTATTTTATAATTATTCAAATATAGTTCACATATCCTAAATGAAATCAATCTTATATTAATGGTATGTTAAATTAAACATATTTCAATTATTTTATTGTATCATTAAAAAAATTTTATTAAATGATAAATAGGTATGTCACTCATAATGAGAAGTGTTAAAGATAAAATTAATGGTGGGGAAATTCATGATGATATTGTTTTTAATAAATGGTCTAATATGTGATTTCGAAGCATGAAAATTGATCATTTATTTTATTCTTCTAAATATAAAATTGTTAATTTTTTGACATGGACTGAAAATGGAAAATATGTTTTATTTCATAAATATGGGAAAAAATGTTTCACAAAAATATGATGTTTTAAGAAGACATGAAAAATCCAAATAAGGATTCCCAATGATTGAAAATTTTGATTTTATAGAATGTTAGGGGTCCTTATATGAATAAAAATGAGATAATCAAGACAAAAATAAATATTTCATGCTACGAGATGGAAGTTTGATGTTGGGGGAGAAGAAAAGGGATGTGTTCTAGGAGTGCTACTCACTTTAAGTTTGTGTATATTTCTTCAAATTTTGAAATTTATAGTAAAGTGATACATCACTATAGGTGTAACCTCTGAATAGAGTTAATTGGATAACAATGCTGGTGTAGTAGCAGTAGTGTCCTCTATTATATGAGAAGAGTATTAAGATTTATTGTTTCCATGGTTATAAACCAAGAGGTCTAGTATGGACTCTCTAATCCTTATGATAAAAAATTATTGAGCTTTAGTGTTTCATTTCCACAGGCATATTTTTGGTCATGATCCTTAGACTATAATTTTTCGGTGAAATAAGTAAAATATATCATGCCTCTATTTACATCATTCATTATTTTGATACAGGTTGTGAGGTAGATATACGACTTTTAGAAAACTACATAATAAGAACTTCACATGGGGTAAAAGCTAAGGTATCATATACCCAGATTCCCCCCCCCCCCTCTGATTTAAAACATTGTATGGGCACCAAAAAGTGGTATCAAATCATATATTATTATGTATTTTACATATCTATTGTTAGGGTAGTAGTTTTCAACTATAAAGGGGTTCCTATATTTAAATGATAAAATTTCAAGATAATGGAAAACTATATGAACAATAAATTATAATTATTGGGGATAGATGTGTATATGAAATCCATTCATAGGATCATAATCAATATGGATTGTGGGGATTTATCTAAAAATTATCATAAATGATAGATATAAATTTCAAGAAGATTTATGCTTTATGAGGAGTGTTGGGAAGCTCTATTTAAAAAAAGTGATATAATGAAAGACTTTCCATACTATGTGGAAAACTCCTATGAAAATATATTAAGGATACACAAAACTTCAGGAATTGAAGATTAATGTTTTGTGGAATAAATATGAAAACATGAGAATGATCCCAATTGAATCAGTTTATGCATTCTTCAATCAGGTGAATATTATTATTCAAGACATGGGAGGTATCATAGATTTCATTAAGGGTGTTAATTTTTTAAAAAGAATCATGATAATATTGCCTTCATTATTTAACATAAAGGTTTTGGAACTATATGGTAATGACCTAAAAGAGGTGTCATTAGTGTTTTTTTATAATTCACTTGTGGTATACGAAATCAAAAACACTGATAATGATGTTCCAAAATAATATTATTTGAAGATAGTATTCAATGATATGAATAATATCTTTATAAAAGAATAAACTGAAGACAAATAAGATGATGGGATTGTTTTTTTATCTCGTATTATCTTAAAGTAGTAAAAGGTATGTTTACGGGGATATACTAGTTTATTGTTTGAAATGTGTAAAATATAGTCATCATTCTTCTAGGTTTCAAAAAAGTTTATTGGATGATAATAAAGAAAAAGAAAGCCATAAAATTACCATTCAAGGTTGATAAGAAGAGAATTATGTGAAAATTCTTCAGGAAAAATAATTTTTTGTCTATGAAATATGTAGACTCATAGTAACCTTATGTAGAGGAGGATAAAGTCTAAAAATATCTCAAGGAATAATTCTTTATAGATTTTAAAAAAAATATAAATAGCTGGAAAGTGATGATGAAAAAGATATAGTTAAGGTCCAAATTGATCTTGAAGTTGAGGTTGAGTTCTATATTAATGAAATTGAGATATTGAGAGAAAAAACAAAGAAGGATAATAGTATGGTACATGACTTCAATCATTATTTTCATCAACAAGATGAATAAAATTTAGAACTAAAAGAAGATATTGAAAAACTCAAATACAATTATTGTAGAAACTCACAAAATTATGTATAACTCTGACTCAATATATAATAAATGAATCATATTATAGATGATCTAACCAATACTATTAGAGAGTGGATTAAATGAATTTATGATATTTAAAGAGAATTCATGACATGGGGAGAAAATTGTAAATATTAAGAATGTATCTTCACGATTCATATGGAATGAAGTGGTGCAAGTGAACTAGCCCCCAAAGAACTGGAGGGGGTTCTCATTGAAGAAGTTGTTATTATTATTTGGGTGTATCCATTTAATGAAAATTTAAAGTCAATTGTGGGTATCTACCATAAGAAAAAATCATAATTTCTTTGGGAAAACTCTAAGCCTCCAATACAATAAAGAAACTATCTTTGTATGACTCCCAACATAATCAAAATGGAATTTTTTAAGCAACATAGATTGTTTTAAGATGAAATAAATTCAATGTTTTATTATGGAAATGAATGGAATACCCAATATTTATTCTCCATATCTAAGAGTAATTTCAAGGAGCAAGTAAGGCTATAATAGTTGAGTAGAATTCCATAGCTTAAATTTTATTTAAATGGCTATTTCTTTTTCTAATAGGATTTTTGGGACAGGGTAGCGAACTTTTCTTCAATATAATAAATAAATATTCCAAAGTATATCCATAGAACAATGATGTGAAAACATGATACATCCTAAATAAAGTTAAAAACTTAAATCAAATATGCAGCCTTTCAAGATGAAGAATAGTTGTTTGTGTAGTTGGAAGGATAAAAACCAAATTCATCTTCAAATAAAATTAACCAGCGATCATGGGTTAGTAAAAGTAAAGTAGAGAATGAAAAGTTTTATCATATTTCCATGAGATCATGGGATAAATATATAAAAGAAATTTTGAAAATAAATTTCACTTTACACGTGATAGGAAACAATAATATAACAATATGGAAAAAATAGGACAAGGATAGTATTGTAAGGTCTGAAAATGATGAGAGGCTTAAAATAATTAGCATAAAAATATGTCTAAAGGACCTAAGATGAACAAATTTCATATTAGTGGAAGACCTTGGTCACAACCTTCTCATTGTAAGTCAATTTTTTAACTCAAGTTGTTTTTTGAAATTCAACATGAAGACTTGAACTATAAAAAGAAAGAATGATACAAAAAAAATTAAATGGAAAAGGGGAATTTTTATCTCATTAATAGTGAGTTAAATAGATATATGTTGTCTAAAAATGAATAAAATAAGTTGTATCATTATTTTATTAGACAATTAATCTAAAAATACCGGGATAAATTGATGAAAAGTGAAGTATATATTGATATTACTATATACCATTGAGATCTCATGACCATGTGTGATACTTTTCCAAATTAAAATATAGACTGGGAAAAAAATAACCTATAGAATAAAAATTAAGAAAGATTGGTTGATATTATACAAGTGTTATGTATGATCTAATGATATATAAATACTTAGATAGAAAAAATATTATGTCTTGTTTTTTATGACTATAACATGATGGCAGGGAAAATGGATATTTCTCACAACACTAAAGTATTTCATTTCTTAAAACAATACTAAAGATTGAAAAAAAACAGTGTTTTGGATATTTATTCAAAATTTCATTAACAACAATTTTATAGAATTTAAAAATATTTAAGCATAATAGTATGTTGAAAAACATTGAATGTACCATCATGTCATAGTCATAATGACTCCTTAATAAAAATGAGTCTTTAAAAGAAAAAACACCATTATAAACAATATGGATCTAACAATTCTCATTCAAAATTAATTACCAAAAGAATATTGAAAATAGGTAGTAATTACATCAATGTAAATATCAAACAGATATATGTTGTGTTTGAATTAATACAATAATCCCTATAATATATGTTATGGGAAGAAGACATCACTCAAATACTTACGAGTGTTTGGAAGAAAATATTATTTTTGAATAAAGAGATTCATATGATGATCCAAGATCATGGATACAATGTAATTTTCCTTGTATACACATAAAGAAGAAAGACATATAAATTCTGTAACAAAAGGATGTGAATATTCTGGAAATTTAAGATGTAACAGTTGTTTAAAATGAGTAGAATTTGAAAATTAGTGAGCATAATTTTCAACAGTATAAAGAATAAATCGAGTGGAAAAGTGATATTGAGCTTCATAGAGTTAAAGAAGATCATGGGGTTGTAGAAGAATCATATGAATACTAAATAATTAAAGAATATAATTTAACTACATTAGATACTAATATTAAATCTAGTTATCTATAAATCGGTGATTCAAACATTGTCAGAGACAGAAAAACTCCATTTCAATCTCAAAACATGAAATCTCAAAAAAAACCTCTTTACTCTTATAATTGGATCCTAAAAACCTTATATAGGCTAATGAAAAAAAAAATTGGTTCAAATCCATTCATGAAGAGATTGAAAACATTGAACATAACCAGACATAAGAATTTTTTCCAAGGCAAAAGGACAAAATATTTATCCGAACCAAATGGGTTTTTTGAAAAAAAATCAATGAATATAGACAATTGAAAAGAAAAAAATAATATCTATTATCTATGGTATATTCCAAAATCAAATTAATTGATGTGTTTGATACATTTCCAATGTTATATCCACATGAATATATAATTATACTCTTAGATATAACTATGAAAAAGATATTCAATGTTTATCAAATAGATGTCAAATCATAATTCTTGAATGGATTCCTTAAAGAGGAAGTATACATTGAGAAAACAGAAAAATTTAGCATACATTATTATTAGAAAAAAGTGTTTTGGTTGAGGAAATATCTATATGAGTTAAAAATCATCAATGTCCTAGTACACATGGCTAGATCAGTGATTGAAGAAAATTTGGCTATCATAGAGGGGGAGTTTATCACAACTTATTCATAAAGAAGGAGAATGATAAGGGTATGGTAGTTCATATATATATATATATATATATATATTTGTGTGTGTGTTTGTGTGTGTGTTTGTGTGTGTTTATAGCATCATCATTTTAGACTTGGAGTATAGAAAATGTAAGAATTGTTTAGAAATTATGAATAGTTAATTTGATATGTTTTAAATTAATGACTTTTCGTTTTTTTATTAGGTGATTCAAAGGAAGGATGTGATATTTAGCCCTAAAAATAAATATGTTGTGGGAGTATTGAAATAGTTTAAAATGAATGATTCTAAGCATGTGGATACTTTAATGGAAACCTAGATGAAACTGTAAATATATAGGGGAGGTGATGTAGTGGATATATAACTATATAGGCCAATTACAAGTAGTTTTACAATTTAGAATCCACTCATCTAGAAATTGGATTGGAAACATGTCAAGATGATCAGTATAAAAGTTATCCAAAATAAATTCACATGAAATCTATGTGGTGTATACTTTGATATATTAGTGAAAATATAGATTTTTGTGGTATTACTATTGAAACTCACTGCCATAATTGGTCAGTTGTACTGATGCAGATTAGGAAGGTTTTTTTGATGACCCAAATACTACTATTTGTTGTGTGTTATTCACTAGTTTATCTTCATTTAATGGTAGATAAAAATAGTAATACTTCATTTCCTGAACCAATTTAGTGAATTAATATATAGAGTAAACTCAATATTGTACCCAATTAATGTGGGTAAAACGAAATGTTGAAGAAATTATCATTGATGATGTGTCTCCCATTATGATTATGGGTTACAACACTATTGTTATAAAAATTATAAAAACTATCATTCATCACTTGGGGATGAATCACATCAAGGTAAAGTATCGTTTCTTTACGTAGATTAATAGATGGTAAAGTTGGACTATGTTCCTACTTAGGTTCAAGTTCCTAATATCATGAAAATGGATTTATCCACAATAGATTTCAAAAACCATTGTTTGGATCTTAGAGTCCAAATGAATCCATCACTCTAGATGGAAAAGGATACAGACCCCTATACCATAGGGAAGTTCCTATTTTAAGAAAGGTATGATCTCTCTCTTGTGTTTTATTTTGAAGCCACTAAATATTTTTTGTTTAATTCAAGGGAATTTCTCTATGGTTTCATTGAAAATGTGGTTTAAGTGGATCTCTATATGAAAGGGGGGTTTAATGCATTAAATAAAATGGGGGAATGTTTGAATATAGGGTATGTGGGTTTATTGTTTTTATAAATTATTCTGGATATGTATAGAGATCATGTGTTGGTTTAATGACACTAATTTTATTTAACTCATGTTTCTCACACCTACCTTGTCCAACATGGTCGTAGTGTTTGTGGTAAGTGATTCATTATTCCACACCTTATAGGAAATATACTCAAATTCCCTTCATTGAAATGTCTAGTTGGTTATGAATTTTATAGTTTCAAGTGAAAAATATTTTTTAGATTATCAACAAACTCAAAGGGGGATACTTTAGTCAGAAATCTATTTGGAGTGGTTTTAAGGTTTTGTTTGTCGATAATAAATTGAATAGAATATTAAATGTAGTTATTCCTTATGTTTTTAGACTAAATGTTGATTAATGGAGAGATATAGAAGTATGAAAGTTGAATTTGATTCAATCTTGTGTTTTTCATATTTTTTGAAAAATGGAAATTCCCCTATTTATACAAACTTAACTATGTGAGGAAGCCTATATAAGTGAATTAGTGAGAATGAATTTGGTTATGTGATGTGATTAGATATCTAAAAGTATCACATATGAAAATATATCACATAATTAAATAAAATATGTGTTTAATTTGGAAATGTAAATTAATTCATGTATGTCAAGGTGTCTCATATGAAAAACTACCATGAAACAGAATTCTACTAAGTGACGAAACTCAGCTATGTAATGGTACATTTATGTAAATTTTGCAAGGAGACGCATAAAAATTTAGTAGAAAGAATCCATGTATAAAATTAACATGGAATCTATCTTATGATTAAAAATAAATGAACTTTATTTTTTCTGGTGCATAGTCTTACTTTCATGCAAGATCCTTATTGTAGGCTTTTTGGTGACACAAGTAAAATCTTACATGTCTCTCTTTACAATATTCATCATTTTTATATAGGTTTTGAGAGAGAGAGAGAGAAGTGTTCCCTATATAAATGGAACAATATATTAACATGGATTAATCTTTAAAGTTTCATCTTCGTTGATTCACCTGTCATCTTTAGGTAAAAATGTAACACCATGATATTTTAGAAATGAAAAGTAATTTCAATAGTTTATTCAATGAAAAACATTGAGCTTAAATGACCCATGAAATATATAATAGTTATAAACAAGAAATTAAATTGGAGGTTATAAAAATTATTAACTATATTATAAAATATTTATTTATAAATTTCCAACTCAATATAAATTATTGGTAAATTATTAGAAAATAATCTATCAATTCTTAGTAATATAATTTTACTCTTAAAAAGTATATTTTCATTAAAAATTATTTTTATTTCTAATCAAAAAATATTATAATAAAATTTTGGAACTTTTTTAAAAACAAATCAGTAAAATGAACTTCATTTTTTTAAATTAGCATATCAAAATTTGCATTGGGTTAAATTTTTCGTTTTTCATAAAATATTTATTTCTCAATGAATAGTGAAAAATAATTATTTTTGTACAACTATCATTTATTTTCAATAAATTAAGTAATTTAAAAGTCATGTTATGTTTTTAATATTATTTAAATTAAAATAATTATTATTTACTTATATTTCATCAACTTAATTATATTTGAATGATATTTATATTCGATTTTATTAAAAGTTTATTTTTGTGTTTAAAAAAGCCATTATCCTCTCACTCGAGATATGTTCACACTATATCAGAAAGAGACACAGTCCTCTCAATAAAAATGTAGTCATTATCTCATCTTTAGAAGCCACCCAATCTCTCATGATCTGGTCAATATTTTATTTGTAAAAACCTAAAATAAAAGAGCAATAAAAACTTCAAAAATCATATATTTTATTATGACTAGCCACTAGTCCCAACATGACATCATAAAAATAATAGATCCACAAGGATAGCCTGTGTGATTCTCCATAATTATCCCCTATAGGTGACCTATACTATCCATGACCACTAACTAAACACTTTCACTTTTTGAGGGATTCATCACCTTATCTGTACACTATGTCATACTGTCACTAAATCCCCACCCATGCCAAAAATTCTCACACTAGGCCCAACCAATATAAAAAGAGAAAAATAATTATATAGAGAATGAAACCACCACTAAGTGATGTGATGAATCTAGTACTTTCGATCAAGATCCGCACAAAAATTTCACCTTCTTCAAAGGATAGAGGAGGCTTGGATGGGCTTTAGAAGATCAAATAGATCTAAAAATCATGGTTGAATTTGGTAGTCCTATTTTAATGCCTTATGAGAACAATTACCCATTGACTGTACCTCAAATAAATCAATAATAAATACTTTAAAATCAAAAAACAATCCTAATATTCATACTTAGAACTTTTGAGACCTTGAAAACTCTTCATCTAAGGGGTTCTTATCATAGAGATCCATCTATAGGTATCATCATAAAATATCTCTGCACGTTAGGATTATACATAATACTACCACTCATAAGTATCCTCTAAGATACAACCATGATTCTATGTCACTTATATATGAGGCATTGTCTTCCCTCTTTAGACCTTCAAAATTTTGTCCATGATATGCACCAGGTGTTCCTTAAATGACGCTTCCTCTAACACAATGTCAATACAAACAATCATGTTTGTTGGGTCTAAAAAAACATTTAGATTTGAAACATATGAATCACATCATGTTATCCTTAAATTTATTTTTGGAAGATCCATTAAATAATAAACAAACTTGGTATGTTAAAAATGACAAATGGAACAAAAATTCATGTTAAGAGCCTCCCATGCTTCCTCAAACACGAGTACCCAAACTTTGGTGATACCTATAGAAATACTTATTCACACACAGTAAACTCTGTGTGATGTCACATAAATTCAACATGTGATTACTTCTTATTATGATCAGTAACTAATCGTTTTTAATCAACTGCACTAGCTTGGTAGTATCTTTCACCATGATAGGCTCAATAACTACTAACCAACCCACCTATATGTATAACAAGATTTCTTGGTGTAGTCTACCATACAAGGCCTCAAAGTGGTCTTTCTGATTTCAAGAACTATATTATATATATATATATATAAACTCTTATAATTTCCTATTTTAATCCCAAGATCCACTAATATTGAGCACACAATTGCTAATAATATTCTCTCAAACTACTCTTTTGTCTATGGGTGATATGTTCTACTCATTTTCAAAGGATTCCTTATTCCCTTATAATGGATCTTCCAAAACTTCAACATAAAATAATCATAATGATCAGATACTATACAAATAGGTACCCCATGCATCCATAATATCTCTCATAAGAATGGATTCCCTACATTATCTACTAACTATTTCTCTCAAATTTGAAAGAAATGTGAAAACTTCATTAGTCGGTTAAATACCACCCACATTATATCAAAAACCCATAGGTTTCTAGGTATTTTAGGGATAAATTATATGGTAACATAATCCCACTTCCACACATGCACTATAAGCGTTGAACTGACCCATCTGGTCACTGGTGCTCTACCCTTGTTATCTGATATGTAAAGAAACATTCCAAAAATCCAAAAATGACCTTCCTTATTTCATACCACCATAACATATTCCTGATATAAGTTCACATATTATACCACTCTTTATACACTACTTATCGTGAGTCATGAGAGTACCTCATAAACTCATCCATCATGGTAGTTATGACCACTAAATTTATCTGGACATAGAACAATACATCTATTTCCTATAACTATCCAGCAAATGGGTTATCTCCTATAATTCATTCCTACATCCCCACAAAATCTGAATCATCCTTCTAGATATTCATTATCTAGTTTACCTAATATGATTAAAATAAGGAAGGGGTAAATGTTGGATCCTCTCAGACCACTAACATACCAATATTCTAGTCATGTTACAGGCTTATCAGCTTCAAATACTCCCCAAACACTCAAAATCCCTATTATTTAATTTACCTACTGATATTTAAAACTGAAATTTTTTATCATTGTGTTCCACTTATTCAAGGTCTACACAATCTAAAAGTCAATATAATATAAAAAATAAACCAAATTTCACTATCATGGGTTCATGTACCAAAATGTTTTGTATTCATTGAAGAAGAAAAACAACTCACCAAATATATAATGGTGAAAAAAATTAAATTCATAAACTATGGCAGCTAACTCTAAATCATTGGTGGCGTAGTTCCACTAATGTGGTCATAGTTCACATTACCCATAAGTGGCCACCCAATCACCTTGAATTAAGTGTGATATGAGACTAATCCCATAGGAAACGTAATTCATGGTATAATTATTCCATTTATCTAAAATAATTATAATTAGAGTATACTTTATACTCTCTTCTGACTTCCAAAATGATATTTCACACAAACTAATCCATTAAAACTTTACCCCATTATTCATCAGAACAACCATATATACTTATAATTTAAATAATTACTAATTGAATGTAATGTAATACCAATCCAATTTTTGAAATATTCAAATATGAAACACATTTCTAGGTCATTGATAATACATCATTTCCTCCATTGAGGCACACCTAACCCACATTTTAGATATGGTTCTAGAAAAAATCTTTAAATATTGTGCATGATAAATCATGATATGAACCAATAAAAACATTTATTTATTTTAAATAAATTTTTTAATTTATATGTTATATCTCAAAATAATATCACAATCCCAGGAATATAAAGTTTGGTGTCTTTTAGGATCATATATTTAAGAATATTGTTCTATAATACTTTTGAATAATTATCATTAATAGAACTACACTATACTCTCTTATATACTTTTCATAACCTATATTAATCTTCATTACATAAGGAATGGAATCATAAGAAAGGGTTGATTTCAAACTCTCAATAAGGTAAAATAACTCATCAGCATGTCATTGTGGCTTAGTTGATAAGAATTTGGAAAAACAAGATTATGGGAGAAATATATAACTTAAATGTTAAGTAATGATATGTTTTGTCCACAAATGATGATTTAATGATATGTAATTATAAAAACCCAGTCATAATGTAAATTGATATTACTTCATTTTTTAGGAATATATAAAATATTACACAAACAGATGCCCAAAGACATTATTATTATAATGCATTTAGAAACATGGAAACATAAACTTCAGTACATGAGTGAGATACATTATGGCCCGCTAGGTTCTACAAGGAAAGATCCTAACATAGACATATCACTCATAAAATATATCATCATAACCTTAAGAAGTAAAAATATAAAAAGGGTGATCCTAGATGCTCAGTAACATTAAATAAGGGAGATATATAAGAATAAACATGATCATAAGGGTATTATTATTTGATCATAAGGGTATGATTATTTGATAAAAACATTATAAGTTCATACCATGCATATTAAAGTTCATAAACATGAATCGTAGAATAAATTTTATCAGTTCATAAGGCAAGAATCATAATTAAATAATGTGCATAATCCATGAAAGTGTAACATAGGAGTAAGACATGGAATTTTGGTATACACAAAAACATGTAATATTATTTCCTATAAGTCAAGACATGTAGTTATAACTTATCATGGAACATCATGAGGACTACATCTATTGGGCGGTACACACCACCATCCCCAGTCGTAGTCATTTCCTTGTAAGGGATCAGATTTCCCAATCTTCCCATAGTGGATCATGTTTACCCATCTTCCCAAAGTGGATTAATCTTTCCCATCTTCCATCTTCATGGTGACTATACCTACTAGGGAATACACACCACCATCCCCAGTCACAGGCCTTTCCTTATAATGGATTGGGTTTTCCCATCATCCAATAGTGGATCAATCTCTTAGACATTATTCCCATCATTATCTCATGAGATATAAATATTAAACCAATGCATTTGAGGGATATATTGGTCCCACCCATCACATAATAAAATCATTCATACATGTTCCACAATATAATAATACATTCTTCATATCATAACCTATAAAAAATATGGTTTACATAAACATTATATCATAACTCATGAAATTAAATTGGTGTCATAAACATGTAATAATATCTTCACCTATGAAAAAAATATATGATTCATAATCATTTCACCTAATCATAACCCTAGAAAATTAGAGGGTTTTATAATCATAAAACCCATAGAAGAGAAATGTGTTTCATAAACATCATGAAATCAGACCAAATATCATTCAAAGAAATAATATGAATGGAACCTTTGGATAATTTTTTCATAAATTAATTAGTAACACCAATGGATATGATTTTAGATAGAAAATAATTTGGAAATATTCTTTTAAAAACATTTATGGAGGAAAATATCGATTCTTAAAAAAAGGATTTCAAAATATAAATCCTCTCAAAAAAATTTGTCTTCAAAATTATAAAATGGTATCATTAAAGCATTTTGAAAAGCATGTTCCTTGAAAATGTATAAAAGAATATAGAAAAATTTTTGAAAACCATTTCTTTGAAAAGGAATCTTGAAATAAAATTTAAAAATTTTTTCCTTGAAAATACATTGAAAATTTATAAAGGAATCTATGAAAGCCTTTTGAAAACCTTTTTCTTGGAAAAATTATTAAGAAAGCATTAAAATATTTTGAAAACCATTTCCTTGAAAACATATAAAATAATGTTGAAAACGTTTTGAAGAAAATTTATTTGAAAATACTTTAAAAACATATATATAAATCTTGAAAATATTTTGAGACACTTCTTTTAAACATAAAAAAATTTTGAAAGCCTTTTTAGAAAGCATGGATTTGAAACAACATAGATTTCTGATTGAAGAGAGTGGTAAAGTTGGACTTTATTAAAAAAATTATTGATTATATTATGTACTAAAGAGTGGTAAAATAGTAAAAATACATAAATATATCATGAATAACCATAAGATATTAAGATTACTAATATTTCATGAGATATAGATCATAATATTTTATCAATGGAAGCATAATCACAAACAATCATAACAAATGATGAGATTGATTCGATAAACTCTTACCACATGGAAACATTGAATTATACTCCCCATGTAATAAAATGAAATTAAATCATGCATAAAATTTAATTAAAATAATTAATTTTATTGTCTAACATGTCAAATGGAAGTTTATACACCTTATAAAAGAATATAGGTGCATAACATGGCATGTGTCTCAAAGAATAAAGATTGAGACAAAATTTATTTTCCAATTTGGTAACTTTTGAAACATAAACCCCATAAAATAAATATAATAAATTGTATATGTAAATACACATATATTTAACAATAAAAGTCATAAAATACATCCATTGGCATTAAACACACCACTTAAAAGAAATAGGTGGTGAACATAACTTGTGTCTCACAGAAAATAAAAGTGAGAAGAGAAAACCCTTACTACATGGGTAACATTTAAATACTGATACCCATGAAATAATAAGATAAATCAAAAAATTTAATATAATTAAATAAATTAAATTAATTATATAACATGTCATAGGTCATTATATACTCCACACAATACAATCGAGTGGTGAATATTGTATGTATCTCACAGAAATTTAAAGTGACATGAAAGTCCCTTACCTCATGTCTTGACTCTCTTCATACTCATACAAATATCATGTATAATAAATATAAGTTTATTATAATTATTTTTTAAAAAAAAATTCTTATATCTAATACCATATATGTTTTTATTATGAAATTATATTACCCTCTTATTAACAATTCCAAGTTAAGGTTTCGTTTCTTGAAATATCTTCTTTGTTTTTCGCATGTGTCTTAATTGGATATATTTTTTGTCCTAATACATATATAATAAAGTCCAGAATGTAAAACATGATATAAATATCATGAATATTTAGTATATATCTATTCATAATAATATATATAATATAAAAATATGAAATGGAATACCACTGTTCATGGAGACGGTAGGTCGTACGTACACATGAATGTTGTTTCTGTTTTTTTTTCATTTTAAAAGAATGAATGTAAATGACATATATTAATATATATATATATATATATATAATATAATTAAATTATCCTTATAATTTCATATATACCATATAATTTCACTAATACAATTTTTAATTCATTCCATGTAGTTTAAAAAAGAATCACATCACTTTGAGGAGGCAGTAGTACACACTTCCCCAAATGAAATTTTCATATTTAAAAAAAATGTAAACCATGAAGTTATGTGTCATATATAAATTAAAGAAGCATAAATAAGTTATATATATCATATATAACATATAATAATATATTTTATATCATAATTTATAACCATGAGAGGTGGTAAATGAAAAACTAATAATATCATTTCGTGAGAGGGTAGTTCATCATACACAAGAATGGTAAGTTCATTACCCATTAGATGAAAGTGTGTGTAAGTGTAGGTATAAGCCTATTAATAAAGAAATATCACTATATTTAGGATAATAAGGCTTTAATTTTTTAATGTAATAATAATAATTGAGGTAGTGGAGAAATAAAATAAAGGAGTTTGAGGAAGGATGTTACCTCTTCTTTGGGTAACTCCTTTTCATTTCCACCAAACGGCTTCCTTAGTTGGATTTATGTCAAAAGGGAGGGTTCAAAGAGGAAAGGTGTTATGTTGGGAATTGAATTGGGAATATATTATCTGAAATTATGTGGCTTTATATGTGTTAATATGGGGTATATGTGGTGGCTTTTTAAAGGGGAGGGAGGGGACACACTTGTCATTTTTGAAAACAAGTTATGTGTACCCAATTTTTGGCCTACCAAAGTCATAAAAAATAAAAAGAAATAAATTATAAAAGTTTTATGGAATAAATATGGGAATAAAATGGGTTTTGAACAAGTTTTAAGGTCAATTTCTACCTTATGTTTAATGTTTAGTCCCTTGTTAGGCTTAATTTTACCCTAATCGCTATAATTAATTTTAATCACTTTCACTAATATTATTGGTAAAAAATTTGGTTGATATTATTAAAATATAAATATTATACATAATATAACATTTAATTTCCATTTTTCAAAATTCAGTTCACTAATGTTTAAAAATGAATTTTAATGCTAATCCCTCGGATGTGGAGAGAAAGCAGGTTTTTAAAGAGAGAATGTTCAAATGTTCATTAAGATTTTATATCTAAATTTAATATAAAAATGATTCTAACATACTTAATTGTATTAATATATTTATAATTGATCTATTTTGAATTTAAAACCAGTATAAAATATAATTTAAATAAATTAATTAATTATAAGAAAAAGTTGTTCTGAATTAAAATTCAGTATATTTCACTATTCGTTCAAAAATGAAGTTTCTCAAAAAAATAACAATAATTATACCTAGGATAATTTTGACATTTTTAATTCAAAAATGAATTATATTTTATAAAATTCAATTTCTAAAAGTGTCTAAAATTATTTTTAATACTTTTCATTAAAGGAAATAAAAAGGTTTTTTTATGACAATAGTATTTTCAAACATCTAAAGACTTTACTAAGAATTGTATATCTAATTATAAGTATGTTTTATTTATATAAAACCATTATAAATAAAATTTAATAATTATTTATTACTATTCATATTAAATGATTTTATGTTTAGGTTACAACTATATCATTTAAATAATTATAACAACAAAATGAAGTTTGGTAGAAATATAGTATTGCATGTAACACAAACAAAGTCGGTGTTATGTGTAAAGTAAACTTATATTGATGTAGAATATTTGTGAAACTTTGAATTGTTTCACATGAAACACATAAAATCAAAAAAAAATTAGTTTTCATGAACCAAGCTGGGATTCCATCTATACCAACACCTAGCCCAATTTGAAACATAGCCCAAAGGGTTTTCCTGATCCCCATGGGATAAAAACGAGTTCCCGGGTATCAACAAAATACTTTGATAATGATTTCAACTAATTTAAAAATCATAAAAAATTTACAATAATAAACATCACATAACTAAATAATCATAACCAAATGAGGTACTACAATTTTTCAAATTTTAATTTTAAAACTTTAGAAAACCCCAAAAGGACTACAGTGGAAAGGGAATAATGAAAATATCCCAAAAACTCCATGAAACAAGAGGGGAATCATACTCAAGACACCATCAACAACACCTAAAATTAGTGGAACACTAGATTCTAGATCCACCTTCATCACCATGATACATCAGACCTTCATCAAAGTCAAACATAACAAGGTCTATATACTTTTAATGGTGTTTTCATGATATAACTCAAATCCCAGTAGGATACCACCCAATAAAAAGATTATAATCCAAAAAATTATAAGAAAAATTAACTTGAATGTTTTAAAAAATGTCTAGAAACATTTTTATAGAAATCATTTTAAATTAAACATGATTTTTTTATTAATTAACCAACAATGGTCACCGTATTTCGACGGTAATTGCAATATCACAACAGAGAACAATGTCTCGAAAAAAACATATAGGAACTAGCTAAAATGGAAAACTAGGGACTTTTTATCTTGATAAAACATGGTATAGAAACAAAAACCCAAAGCATCCCCATGCACGACCCATTGGATAAGAATCCATCCAAAGTTATAGTGGTATCCAAACATCATAATAATTTAGTTGGTGTTGTAATCACAAATCCTTCTAGATGAATCTGGGCCAAGCCACTTCCAATTCAACTAGTATACTAGTCCTAGTCCGCCCACCTAGATACCTAGGATTCCTTTTTTTCCTCAATTTACATTCCAGAAATCACATATGACATCACTTTCACACATTTATACACCAATCAATATAAGCTCACATGATAAACCACAATTTCTACAATCAAAACCCATTTTAAATCCAAATGCATAAAAATCCATTTCAAAAAATGTTTCACACCATTTTCACATTTTATCAAACACCTTTATGAATCAAAACAAGGAAGCACACGTGAAACACAGATGGAACATAACACATTTCCTTTGGAAAACCATATTTCAACACAAATTCACATTTAATCATTTAAAAAAATAGTTCACACCTCATGATAAATATATATAATATAACCAAGAAGTATAGAAAGCATATCAAAATCACTAAATAATGTTTAAACATGGAACCACATATCTTAAGTGTATAAATTTCTTGAAATCAGTGTCAAACCACACTCGCACCACCAAGGGACCCAATAAAAGAAATATCAAACCAAAAACATAAATATTGAACCCTAAGAATCAAGATACAACCCTAAATAGGTCACCCAACCCATTAGAGATATGAAACCCCGAGAAAAAAGAAAATAAACCCTTGAAAATATGAGAAATCAAGAAGGATAATTACATACTTGAAGGTTTATTAAATAATACCTACAAAAATCACCTCAAAAATGGAGGTCCAAGAGTGAAAGGAGGGAGGGAAGATGTTACTTGGGTGAAGAATCCCTATTGGGGAGGATTTGGGGTGTTTAGGGTTTAAATCACGGGGGGAAAGGGTAAAAATCCAATTTTTAATGACCTAGACAAGTCGCATGGTTTTCAAAATTGTGCAGCAACCATGTGTCTCACATTGTCAAATAGGGACATGATGAATGGTTAGCCCACATAGTATCCAAACAACATTCTAATTGTATGTTTTACCTATATCCAAAAATGACATTAGGTTGTATGGTTTCCTGGACAATGGTGCATGGTTTTCCTAACTATGTTCCAACCATGCATCACCTACTGTTAACCAAAAAAACACCCATTTTATACCAAAATCTGAAGGGGAAACTAACGGATAAAATCCAAGATAAAAATAAACATAAAATTTCCTCAAAATAAAGACACAGATTTTATAATTTTCCCCATGATGAAAACTTTCTATCCTTAGAAAGTCAACTCGAATCTTGATCAGAGAATAGAAATGAAAAATCTTGTTCAACCCATGATTTCTACTTCCAAGTCTCATGTACATCATTTTCATGTTGAAAAATAATCCATACCAATGTAATGGAAATCCCATGAAGCACTTTTTCTTGGGAATCTACAATCCTTACTAGCCATACAAACATTATAAAATCATACTCCAACTTCGGTTATTCCCAATTCAACATATGAGATGGGTTTGGGTTATAATTTTTTCAATTGGGTGACATAGAACACAACATGAATCGAAATAAACTAATATGTAAAGGAAAAATTATATTCCACCTTAGCAAATATTGGATCATATGATCTGAATAATAATTATAGAAACTATGAGTTCTCAACAACTACTACATAATCCGCTTTACATTCTCATACATCTCATGCACAAGGCTTGATCCCATCAGTGAGGTCTCACCAACCTCAACCAAGTAAAAGGGAAACTAACATGGAAACCCATAAAGCACCATAAAAGGATCCATTCAAATCAAATATTGGTAACTATTTTTATATAAAAACTCAACCAATCCCAAATGGATATCCCATGAACCACCGAAATCCAACATTAATGCCCAAAGCATGTCTTCCAGAATCTGATTTTCCCATTCCTTCTTAACATTCCTTTGAGGATGGTATACCTTCCTCAACTTGACATGTGACTAAATTTCCTTCTAAAGGCCTTCCCAAAACCGCAACATAAAATGGGGTTCTCTATCAGAAACAATTTTCGACGGCACACCATCGAGCCTCACAACCTCCAGAAAATATAATTGAACCAACTCATCCACCTTGGATGAATCGATGATTGGAATGTAGTGGGATAATTTGGTTTTACCATCGATCAATACCCATATAGCATTCCTCCCTCTGGTGGTATGAGGTAATACAACAATAAAATCCTTGGAAATCTCATCCCACATCCATGCAGGAATAGGTAGCTGATGAATCAAGCCTGGGGGTCTTTGGTGAATAACTTTAACCTGCTGACTTGGGTAAAATTGTGATACGAAGTCGGCTATGTCTTTTTTCATATCTAGCCACCAGAAATTTCAACGCACATCATAAAACATCTTGGTAGAACCATGATGAATGGCACATTGATACCGGTGTATATCTTTCATCACAACCTTCCTCGTATATAATGGTACCATAAAGTGACCCTTGAAGCATAAAACTCCATTAGGTGAGTGGCCAATCACATAGTGCCTCTCCAACATGAAGGGACTTCATAGATAGATAAAATAACTTGTCACTAGGATACCCCTGTTGAATTAGTCCCAGAAGAGAAGTAGTCATCTAAACAATGGCCAATAATGCACCTTTGATATGCTCCTTGGCCTCTAAATGAATTTTATCCAAGATCCCCATCGAATCCCACTCACCAATGGACTCTTTCAATGCTTGAACTGGAACATTATTACTCAAATAATCTTCCAAAAAATTTCCATTACCTGAGGTATAGACTATATTGAAATCAAACACTGGAAGGTACTCAACCTAATGATGCTACCTTAGATTTAGATATTTCTAAAATAAAATATAGGCTAAGATCTTATGATCATTATAAACCACAAAATTCAATACAAAAAGGAAATGGATCCTTGTATTTAAGTCAACCATAACCACTTCTAACTAAAAATCATGGGTTGGTAAATTATTTTCATGTGGTCAGAGATGGCAATACCCAAAATCCACCACATGGTCACCCTGCATAAGTACACACCCGACACCCATACCTGAGGCATTACAATAAATAATAGAACCCTTCACATATTTTTGAAGGATAAAAACAAGGGTGGTGTTAAAATGCGTATTAAGATCCTCAAATGACACTTTAAACTATGGTCTCCATTCAAACTTTACCCCTTTTCGAGTGATCATCGTCATGGGTGATGCAAGACGAGTGAAATATTGAACCAACCACCTAAAATACCCAGCCATCCCAAAAAACTTCTGATCTCAAACACATTCTTCGGATAATCCCATGACATAACCACACTAATATTCTTAGGTTCCCCTAAAACCCCTTGATCCTAGAATATATGGCCAAGAAACACAACCTCCCTAATTCAAAAGGTGCATTTAGAAAAATTAGAATAGAGAAAATGGTCATGAAGGTTTCCCAACATGATCTAAAAATATTTTTCATGATCATCCTTGGTTTCATAATATATCAAGATGGGGTACATGAATATAACAACAAAGGAATTGAGGTATTATTGTAACACCTTGTTCATAAGTTCTGTGAAGACTACTAGGGCATTTTTCAATCTGAAAGGCATGACCAAATACTCAAAATGGTCATACCTAATTCAGAAGGATATTTTTGGGACATTGACATCTATAACTCTAAAATGGTTGTAACTAGAACACAATTAGATTTTATAAAACCATGTTTCCCCTTAATATGATCTAAAAGTTCATCAATTAGGGGAAAAGGGTACTTTTTCTTGACGGTCACCTTATTTAGCTTCTAATAATAAATGCATAACTAGAGAGATCCATCATCCTTTTAAATAAATTGAACTGGGGAGGATCAAGGTGAGATGCTCATGTGAATGAATCATTGGGATTACAAATTTTCAAGCAATACCTTTAATTCCCTTAACTCATTGGGGTCTATAATGTATAAGGGAATAGATATCAGTTGTGTTCCCAGTTCCAAATCAATGTTGAACTCCACATCCCACTCTAGAGGAAAACCTAAGATATCCTCTAGAAAAAACTCTGGGAAATCATACACTATGGGAAGTAATCCACCCTCTAGAGAACCACCATCATCTTCCAATGTGAGAAATGATAACTGAAAAATGGGATTGCAAAGTTCTTGAAGTGTATGTCTAGAATGTACAAACTAAAGATCTCATTCACCATGAAAGACATGGGTGCTTCCATTAGGTTCCTAAAATTCCACTCACCACCTATAAAAATAAATTAATTCTATAAAGGGAACAATCCAATACATACTTAGGATTATATTAAAGAGTTCCATCTCCAAAACAAGGAAATCACATTCAACTCATCCCTTAACACTGTGAGTGCACAAGAACAACACCTAAAACCCTAATCACACTTTTTACCAAGTGGAATAACCAACTCCATCACATATGGAATAATCTTAGTTGGTAACATTAACAAATAAAAAAGGTGGGTAGAAATAAAATAAAATAATCACCAGTATCAAAGAGATAAATATATAAGGATGATGCAATAAGAATTTACCTCGAATTTTCATAGGCTAGGCCTCTGATTCCTCTAGTGTTAGATCCACCGCATAAAGTTGCATTGTCTCAAACTGAGCCAAAGAAATACCACTAGCATGTGTATCTACCCAAAACTAACTTTTTATAGAAGAATATCTATCCCTGCCACCATGATCACTAAACCGAGAACTCATTGTCCTAGACGGATCTGATTGGGATGCTATTAATATGGAAACTACAAACCTTGGAACCCTTTGAAAAAAGATATGAGGCCCTAAAAAGTAATGAAAGTGTCCCATAGATCCGCATTGGTGATAAGGTTTGGGATGATATTTTCCTGAAGGTCATATGTTTCTGTCTTCACACATTGATGGCACAAAACCAAACCTGCATTGAAAGTTGTAGAAAAAGATAACCAAGAATGGTGGCTTACACTAACACACCCCTTGTTCCCCTACTCATCCCACTTCCTCTTCTTCTATGAAAAATTCCCACTGCCCACAGCTGACACTAATCCATATAAACCAGGATGGTCACTATGATCAATCTCTACCATCATGTCCTGATCAAGAACTTTTGCATTAGTCTTCATCTTAAATAAGAATACCTGAGATCAGATTTATGGCTACAGCCCCCTCTCAAACCATTGTTCCTTCATTTTCCAATTTGAAACAAGCTTAGGCTCTTACTTAACAAACTAAACAAATAAATTAGTATATTCCATCACAAGACATTCTCCCAAGATCGTCTCCATAAACTATCAATATCTAGAATAGTCCAAGACCTCAGGACAACACTGCTTGTTGAAAATGAACTTAAATTCATTCTAACACATCTTCTCATTCTTTCAAACTTTCACCACTGAGTCCTGCCACTTTAGGCTGGGACCATCCAACATGAATGAAGCACACTTAACCTTGGAAGCCTCAGGAGTATCAAGAAACATGAACATCTTATCCATCTTATCAATCCACTCCTTCACTTCTTGAAGTTATGTGATACCTAGAAAATAAAGAGTTTTATTCTTGAGAAACATATGGATTTTTTCCTTTATAAGACCTAGTTTTGATTCTCTAATATGTGAAAGACTAGATCCTGCTCCTTGTCCTAAATCTTGGATATTCTAAACCACATCTTCCACTAATCTATGATCAACTAGTGAGTGAGAACTCTCTACGACCTCCTCCCATGGTTGCATAGGAATTCTTCTAGTGGTACATCTTTCAACAAGAATAAATTTCCACAAGGAAACCCGTCTATACAACCATTATGAAAATTTTCATCAATAACAAAAAATACCAACATTACATAAATAAAACATAACCAAATCCATCACAATAAAAAGTCAACCAATCCACTTCACCCCCACCCAATGTCCTTATATAGTCTACAACATGTACATCTCAGCTGATGGATAAGTAAATTCATATCCAAACATCCCATGGTGACTCGATTCTTGTCACTGGAAAAATATATAGGAACTAGCTATAATGGGACACTATGGACCTAATATCTTGGTCAAATGTGGTATATAAACAACAAGTCACAATATCTCCATGCACAAGCCACTAGAAAAAAATTAATCCAAAGTTCAAGTGGTATTCAAACATCATCATAATTTAGTTAGTATTGTAATCATACATACTGTTAGATGAATCAAGGCCAAGCCACTTCTGAGTCAACTATAGTACTTTATATATTTTTTCCACCTAGATACCATGGATTCCCTTCGTGCTCAATTTCCATTCCACATATCACATATAACATCACTTTTACACATGCACAAGCCAATCAATATAAACTCACATGATAAAACACCATTTCCAAAATAGAACTCTTTTAAATCCAAACACACACCAAATACATTAAAAAAATGTTTCACTCTATTTACGCATTTTATCAAACACCTTTAAGAATTAAAACAAGGAAGAACACATGAAACACAAATGAAACATAACTTATTTCCTTTGGAAAACCATCTTTCAACATAAACACACCTTGAATCCTTTTCAAACACATTGTGAACCTCAAGAAAAATACATATAACATAACCAAGAAAAAATCAAGCATATAAAAATTACCAAATAATGTTTAAGCATGGAACCACCTACCTTAAGAGAAGAAACATTCATAAATAGGTTCTAAACCACAATTGCACTACTAAGGGACCCTATAAAAGAAATATAGAACCAAAAACATCAATATTTAACTATAATAATCAAGATAAAACCATAAATAGGTCAACAAACCCAGTAGAGATATGAAACCCTAAGAAATAATAAGTGGAATCTTGTAAAAGATGATAAATCAAGAAGGATAACCACTTACTTGAAGGTTTCTTGAAGAATACACAAAAAACTCACCTAAAACATGGATGTCCAAGGGAGAAAGGAGGGTGGGAGGAGGTTCATAGGGTGAAAATATTGAATAGGGAGGGATTGGGGTGTTTAAGGATAAAAATCGAAGGGGGGAAATAGTAAAAATCCAATTTTTCACGACCTAGACAAGTCGCATAGTTTTCCCACGAAGATTTCCAAACCATACTACAATTGTGGGGGCCTCACTGTCCAATAGAGACATGTTTCATGGTTATCATGCATGTTCTCCCAAATATGCACAAACCATGTGGTTTTCCTCTGGCCAAAAATGACACTAGGCCACACGGTTTCCTAGGAAGGTCACATGGTTTGCTGAACCATGCACCAACCATCTTCCACATTATTTTATCCCAAAAACTACCATTTTTTAACTGAAATATATAGGGAAAACTACGGGATAAAATCCAAAAAAAATAAATAGAAAAGTACCTCAAACGAATACATGTATGTGACATTAATTTACTTTGAAAAAAAAGTTTCACAAAAACTTGAGATGTTACAGTAATGTAATATGAAAAAAAATGATTTGGGAAATGATTATGGAATCATGAGATAATAAAAATGACTAACAGTGAATAAAATAGTCATAATACAAGGATATAATAGTGTGACATAAATATAATCATAGAAATCATATTCCAAGTCTACCCACCAAGACATTCATCAAATAGTAGTATTGGGTTGACCACCTATGTACCTTCTTAGGCTTTAGCATTACCACTTGTATGCCCTTGGTCTCAGTCTTACCACCTGTGTACCCATCTTATTCGTGGGATAATACTCTCATGTACCCCTCGTCTTGGGATAATCCTCTTGTGTACCCTTTTTCTTGGTATAATCTTATTGTGTACACTTTTACTTGGAATAATCCTCTTATGTACCCCTTTTCTTAGGATAATGATCATGTTTACCCTTTCGTTATCATGATATATAAACATTACCATGGTATTGGAGGGTGATATATTACCCCACCCATAAATCATCTATATATATATATATATATATCTGTGTGTGTTCCACATTAAATCAATCATTCCTACTTCAATCATCACTTAATTAACCTGTGGAAAAGAGATGACTTCTTTGAGAAACACTCCTAGAATATTCCATAGAACATCTAGATACAAAAAAGGATGGTATCATTAAATATTAACACCATTTTAACATAAGTAACACTAAAGGATTTTTAAATAGATTAAAAATACCCTATTTAATTTATTATATAAATCTCTTTGAAAAAAATTAATAAACATCCATTTTGGGAATGATTGAAAACTCTCCAAAATGTTATCTCTAAAACAAAACACAATTATATTGATAAAAAAAATTCACGATAAACCTTAAAAATTGAAGAAAAGATAAAGAAAATTTTTATAAAATAAAGTTTCTTCTAAAAAGATTGAAGAATAATTTCTTAAAAACAGGACTTTAAAATTTTTTTTAAAATCATGGATTCCTTTAAATAAAAAATATTTTAATTTAAAAAATATAAGAATATTTTATTTTATTTTTTAAATCATTGATATTTAAAATCATTTAAAAAAAATTAAAAATATGGAAAGGAATATTCATAAAAAGGAATGATCATATGGTCAGATAAATAAGAAAGATATTTTTATAAAACCTTTTTAACATACTTATAAAATACAATGTTACAAGCCACATTTAAAATTCATTTTCAAAATTTTGAATTCAAAGTTTTTTCAAATGTTAAATTTTATAAATGATTTTTGATAATGGATCCTTTAAAAGTATATAATTTTTTTAGAGAACATGTGGAGTGGAATATTAAAACATTTGATCATGAAAGGATAAACATTTTTAATAATTTAAAATACTTTTGTAAAAACACACATCATAAAAAATGATAATAAAACATACTTCTAAAAATAGAAAATGTAAAATTTAAAGTTCACATGTGTTAACATATAATTAGGTCTCTAAATATTTTGGAGTATGTTTGTAGGAAAGGAAAACATGGTCAAGGAATAATAATCATCATTAAATATAATAAGACTTATTATTAACAATATCATACTTTTATGGGGAAGAAATTCATCATGGAGGGAGATTTTAAAAAAACTATTTTTTCCTAGAGAGGATGATAAAATAAAATATAATAAATTTTTTTATTGAAATAACTTAAGAATGGATAAAATAAGTTAAATAATAAATATCATAACTCAATTAATGAAATATTGATTTATCAATATCCTTTATGGCTAAAGAAATGTTTTAATAAAAAACCTCTCAAAATAGAGGGATTAAAATTTACATTCAAATGCTATGAATAAAAGAAAATTCATTATATAATATATCCAATAGGAAATATACACAATAGGAAATATACACAAATTTTAGATGAAATTGGGTATATAAATAAAATAAGTCTCAATGAAGGAGAATTGAGATGAAACACCCTTACGATTTTAGTAATATAAGAATAAAAATAACAAATGAGGGTAACAGAAAATGAATAATAAAATATCATGAAATAAAATATATTCATTAGAATTAAATGAAATTTGGTATTTAAAACACAATATAAAATAAATTATGGTTCCTAATATCAAACATTTCTCATAGCATTGAAAATATAGAAAAATATCCCTTACAATGTATTCCCACTAACTCAAACATGCTCTAACTTGTATAATAAACATAAATATCTTAATACTTTCTTATTTAAACTTATTCATATATAATTCTACTCAAAAACATCATTTATAACCACTTATTAAATATTTATAATTCATTTATGGTTTATTTTAATAATTGGATGCTAGAATGTTTGATTTCTTGTTTTATACTAGTTTTTTAATGGCGTTATCGATTCTTGATTATTAAAAAATCACCATTCTTAGATTATAAAAGATAATAAAATCATGGTGTTTCAATTATTCATCTTACTCCATTTTCATTTTGTTAAAGATAAATGTATGGTATGTGAAAATTTAAATAGTGAAGAACTAGTTTTGTTGTGTTTAATGATCAAAAGGTGGAAAATTAATTAATTTATTAATTATAAATAACAGTAATACAAAATCATTAAATCATCTAAAATAAAATATTTTTACATGATATTAAAATATATATCATTCCATAATCATTAATGAAATTACATTATAACATTCTTCACATGGGTGGTAAAATAGACCCAATGGGAGGGTGTTGTAATGATTTAATGACTGAGGAATTGTTTTTAAGTAATGATGATATAAATTTTATTGAATATTAAACATGTAATAATTATCATATACATTAATAAAAATAATTCATAGAACCATTCATGAATTTTATTGATGAAAAATGAAATTTATCTTTCATGGGGTTGATATTCCACACAAACTCATGATTTTCATTTCAATTTATCAACAAATGGTTTATGATAAATGTATATGATAAATTATTATTTCATAATATTAATTATGTCGCAGGAAACATATTCATTCATAAAATATATAATATTTACTAACCATTAAAGGAGATGGTGAAAGAATAACACATTTATTTCATAGAGGTGGTGGCTCGCACATATGCATGATCGATGTTGTTTTTCTTTTATTGTTTGAAGGGGTGGATTAAACAAAGATTTCATGATTAATATAATAATATAAAATTATATTAATAATGGTGAACTAGGGATTTCTCATAAGAATATCCTTGAAAATGGAGGACTTGGGAAAACTAATTGAGACCAATGGATTATGAATGTTAGATATAATTCTAGTAAGAGAAAATGGATGAGTTTTAGGAGGCAATTCGAAGTAATGGGTGTATCATGAATTGGTGTAAGTGGACCACTTTTTTAAGCAAAGAGGAGGGTAATTTCAGAAGTACCCATTACATTTCAATAATGGTATGTCACCATTTATGGGTCAAAGCTTCCAAAATTGGTAAACAAAATTAAGTGTGTGAACATTTAACATTTATAAAACTCTCAAAAGTGTATTTTTGTGACAAATGTAAGGGATTTTAGGATTTCAACTTAGTTTTAAATTTTACTAAAATTAAATTTTACTATGGTAAATAGTTTTTTAGTCTCAATAACTAATCTTAATATCTGAAATTGAAATTTTATTTATTAAATAATTTTAAAATTATAATCCCTAATAATAAATTCATTTCATCAAATAAAATTTCTATGGTTAATAAATGTTAATTTCAAAATAAGCTCACATAGGGTGTAAACAAAATTTTCAAAAATGGTGTGTTTTTTTATTCAAATTTATATATATAGCATAAATTTATCAATGTTATTCACTTTTTTGATGTAAATTATGTTGTTATAAAAAAAATAAAAATGAACAACTTTTAAAGCTTCCCAAATCAAAATTTCACTATTATAATACTTAATTAAAAGATAAGACCAGAAGAAATTATTATGTTAAAAATATTACTCAAGTACTAAAATGTTGGACATAAGTCTTCTAGGTTCAACATAATTTTTAAAAATTCATAATTTACTCTTTAAATATATATCTTTTCAATTAAATGGTATTATAAATTTATAAGTCCTACTTAAATAATAATAAATTATAAAACAAAAAAACGTAAAAAATGTATTTTTCACTATTAACATATAAATCAATTTTTTTAATAAATACCAAAAATTAATTTTATGATAATTTAGATATTCGGAATTAAAATTTTAAATTAATTTTATCAAATTCGGGTTCTAAATGTGATAGGAATTAATTTAAATTTTAGACTTCATATGTGGAAATCAAAATTATTTTTAAGAAAAAGAAATGAATCTTGTATTAATATAACTTTTTTTTATAAGTTAGTAAATTTGATTAATAAAAAATTATTTAACAGAAATAATATATTATTCATATTTTATAATTTTAATTTATTAACATATCATGGATTTAGTTTTTGTTTGTTTTTTCATGTAATATAAGTTATCGGTCAATGTTTTAATTTAGATTGAAATATATTCCAAAATATCTGGTCCTTAAATCAATAATATCTAGATCAATAGAAATATTTTCCTCTGTTATCACATATCTAAGGAATTATGCCTCTTTAATCAATAATTGAAACTTAATGTAATTTGAATAAGCATAATATTCCCAATGTTTACTCAATAATATATCAGGGATCTCAATAAGTCACTCCCATGTCTATAAGTACAGAAAAATATCATCAAAAAACACCACAATGAAGAAGTCTAAGTAGGGACAGAAGACGTAGTTTGTGAGAGCCTGAAACACCACCACCACATTCTTATGAATAAATATAATCACTTGATTCTCATATAACCCATACCTATTCTAAAATTCCAAATTTAGAATTTCCTCTAATCTAACATGAAATTGGTAATACCATAATCCAATTTCATTTATAGAGAACCATCGAGTTCACCTAAACTAGTAAAATAAATCATCTATATTTGATAAAGGATACTTATTTGTTACATTGACTTAATTTAGATTCTTAAAATATATGAATTATATTATCCTATCATCCACCTTATTAGAGAAAAAAATAAGATCACCCTAAGTAGAGGTACTTTGGAGAATGAGTCTATTTTCCACAAGGTTCTTGAGTTTCACCTCCAGCTCTCTATTCTTAGACATTCCATAAAATATGAAGATTTATATATTGGCTCTATAAGAAGAAATAAACAAATTATAAACATTATCACCCTCATATAAGGAATCACTAATAATTCATCTAAGAAACAATCCTAGAAACAATCCACTATTTAAGTAAATGTAAGATAACTTATCACTTTACCCACTACAAAAACAATCCCCACTACCTACATTATAATTTCTCTATTATAACTGATGTAAAGTCCCACTAAACCTACCTCCACATCTAATTATACCTTTATAACATACTACACTTCATCTAGAGAAGTATGAAACACAATAAATAAGTACGAATCAATGTGATCCTAAAATAACATCAACCAATTCACCCCAAAGATGATGTCTAACTCACCATATCTATAAAAAGGAAACCCCATATACCCCTATAACCTCCAACAACTATAGAAAAAATTTAATTTCTCTAAATATGATTGAACCTCTTATAGATAGGTTTATTAGTATTTCATATTCTCTGAGATAAATGAACAATAAATCCCAATCCTAATAGCACACGCGTAGATATAAAAAATGAGATCCCATTATATCAAATAAAGAAACTGAAAGTGTATAGGCAACCATAATTTCACCTCTATAAGTATAAATACCCTCTAATCTATCAAATTGAACCTAGTACAAAGAATATATCATGCCTAACATAGATCTATAACCCCAAAATCATAATCTATAACCTTAATAATGAACTGACTAATGAGGAATATGTTGTTGTTGCTACCCTTTAGACACTTGAATAGCATTTGGGTCAATCTCTGAGATGTACCCCCACTACATGGTTGTGGTCCTCTTTACCACTTTATCAAAACACGTATCCACTATGAATTTATTCATAAACATAGGTGGTACATCCTCAAATAGAATTATTGTAGGTCACCCATCCTTCCACACACATGGAACTCATTCAGGTGACTCATACATACACTATGAAAGAACCTTATTCACCCACACTAATAGCACATAAGAGTAACTAATTCTATTGGAACGAGTGATTAACCATGTCCCTTCCTAGATTTTCTCTCACTAACCTAGATCAACTAAATATATTTATCATTCCAATGACTATAAGAGGCACTACCAACTATGATAAAAACCTACCACCCAAGCCATTGAAAATTTAGATAGATCATGTTATACTATCACTAACATGGAATTTCTAAATATTAGGTTCCATATGAATCACAAGTTGTTCCCACTAGGTTAAATACCCATATGGGTAAATTAGGGTGTGTTAGATTAAAAAATTCCACTTTTGATCTTGTTTCATTATTAAAAAAACTATATTCTATCCACCTCTTATATCAATATATAACTTAAATAAAAAATATGCAAGAGACAAAACAAATTTAATCGATTCACCCAAACCAAAAAAATACAAGAATAATAAAAAATAAATGTTACCATATATTATATTCCTTAAAGAACACTATTGTTAAAAAATTTAGAGTGTTCACACAATACCTCCTTGTTTACAACCACTCACCCTTGATAACTCACTATATACTTAACTAAAGTGAATGCACTACTACTCAAAAAGACTCTTCAGATGATTTTTATCACATTTAAAACTATTCACACTAAAAGTGGTGTGATATTAATCCCAACATTAATTTTTTTGATGAAATAAACTTTACTAAATAAATTTTACTTTATGAAAAACTCCATAATGGACTATTATTCTTTGCCAATAAATCTTCCACAGACTGATCTTATAGAATAATATTCAACTCGAACTTTTTGTGAGGTAATATTTTCATGATAATATTCCTCTAAAAATATTATTCATAAAACAATCCCATAAACTACACTATGTGGTTTTCTCCTAAGTAAACACCTCACAAACATCCTTCACTGTTTACTGGCCTTATATACTGGCTTCATTTTATAATCACTCTAAAAAAATCCTTAACTACATTGTAACACCCCGACCCCAGTTACCCAGAGTCAGTGCATTATTACATAAAATTGGCATGATCACAAGTAAATAATGTCCCAAAGTACCGATTAGTTTAGTATTATTAGAAACAAGATTCATACATAAGTTCAAATTTACAACTTGAAAAGAAATACAACACTAATTTATTCAATTAGAAACATTCAAGCCTCCTATATTATTCAAGCAAGTCACTCATAAATAACATCTTCATATCTTGGGAAAATGAAACATAAGAAAGGGGTGAGCTCAAATTCTAAGGGTAAGCAACACAACGGAAGATAACATAAATATTAGGCATGGTCAATAATTGAAAACACATTCCCTTACAAATAATAAAAATGAACACTTTTATTACAGGAATATGAGCTAAGTAAATAATGCCATAATAAAACATAGTCATGTGTATTCTACTAGTTGAATAACCACATGATCCATAAATATTATTTTCATAATGAGGGAATTTATAATATCGTACATTCTGAAACATTTTGTCAAGTCCTCGGCCAAGACGTCTAAAAATGATTAAGGCCCCGGCCAAAACCATATATATAAAATTGGGAAAGGCCTCGACTAATTCCATTTCTAGTTATCTCATGAGACTTACCGATTCATTGAGGAGCTATAGAGGGCTCCACCCATCACTTACTAAGTCCAATACATTCCTCACATGAAAAGGTTTAATCATAACATAAACATTCATATTAAAACTATTATAAAAAATGTCAATACTTTAACCATAAACCATGAATGGTATAAAAATAACACATACACAGTCAAATATATCACAAAACTTTCAATACAATATGGAATATTTTTATCATAATAAATCAACCTCGATTAAGAATAATATCCTGTAAAGGATGTTGACAATGTTGAAAATGATTAGTAAAAATCTTTGAGAGAAATATACCTTTTTCATGAAATCATTTAAAAATCACATAATTTATAAATGAAGTCATTTAAAAGATAGTTTTGAATCAATTTTTCTCATACCACTTTGAAACTATTGAAAGGAATTAACATTTTAAACATTCATGTCCATATAAATAAATCCTTAAAACCATTTTGAAAACATGGACATTAATGAGAATGGATTAGAAGAATAAATCTTTAAAACATTTAAAATGATGTTTTAGTAAAATAGTCCCTTAAAAATAATACCATTTATAACTCTTATGAAAAATGGACATGGATAATAAATATTTCCCAGAAGATACTCATGTAAAAACAACCTCGGATAATAAAGATATTGTGAAATTAACCCTTGCCAATTTGGTAAATTATGAAACATAGACCCCATAAAAGAAGTATCATACAATGAAGATGTAAATACAAATAAATTAATGTTTATTACACAAATAATACAATTATGGGAATTACATACACCACACAAAAGTAAATAGTGGTAATATAACATGAATCTCACGGGAATAATGAGTGAGAGGAAAACCCCTTACCTTGCACTTTCCTTTGGTCGAGGGTACGTTTAACCTCTTGTTTAATGAAAATTGTATGTTATTAGATTATAACAGAACTATATTCATATTTATTATATCATACATGATTCAGTTATGATTTTATATTACCCATTTAATATTGATTTCCATGTTAAACTAACATTTTGGGTAATAATCGCTTTCTTTATCGTACGTATTTTAACTTGTTATTCTTGATCGTATCATTTAGGTCATGATTTAAATACTTCCAGAATATAAAACATGATTTATATATCATATATATTTCGAATATAACTATGTATAATAGATATATATATGAAATGGAAAACACTGTTTATGGAGACGGTAGGTCGTACGTACGCATAAATGTTATTTCTGTTTTCTTATTGTATTGAATGGAAGTAAGTGAATGAGATGAATGTAAAGACACACACACACACAGACATATATATATATATATATATATATATATATATTCAGTAACATTATTATATCATATATTACATACTTATGAATAATATATATTTTTATAATCATTGTTGAATGGTGAATGTGGAAATGAATCTCATCGCGTTCATGGAGATGGTAGTCCGTACGTATGCATGAGCGACAATATCATTATTTTGATATTAAAATAGTACATAAATAGATGTTAAATCATATATTAATAGTAATAAACATGGTATATTTATTATTTACATTAATTAGACATCATTATTATACCCATCCAAAAAATAATGTATTGAATAAAAACTACACCACGACGTGGAGACGGTAAGCCGTATGTACGCACGTATGGTGACTTTGTCATTCATATGATGGATAGAATAATGAATATGGTTGAATAATTTTTATTATGACATTACAGTATATATAAGATACTGGAGTTATTATTTTAGAATGGAAACAACAACACAAAAGTGGAAGTGGGAGAAGAAAATAACTTCAAAGATGTGATCAAATATTTACCTCTTCTTCTGTTCTTCCTTTTGATTTGATCAAAAAGGATCCTTAGGTTGGATTTCTGACCAAAGGTAGGCCTCTAAGATGAAGGTAGGATAGTTTAGAGGATATTTTTTTAGGGTTTGGCCGATCCAAAAGGCTTTGGAGATGTGAAATTAAGATAAGGGGAAGTGCTCTTTTATAAGAGAGGTGAAGGTCACTTTAGGAAAAGCTTGAAATATTATTTTATAATAAAATAATTTTTGGTTTCTAATGGCTCCAAAATGATTTGTTTCGAGGATAGGGTGGGGATGGGTTGAAATAATCTCAAAAAATAGGTTTTAGATAGGTTTAGGTCACCATATTAATTTTATCATTTAGATTTAACTCTTAGTTAAATAGTTTGACTTTTACCATTTCTCTTTGTATTTTTATATTATATGGTTAATAAAATTTCTATAAACTGCCAATAAAACCTCAAGTGGTTCATTAATGACACATATAATATTATTTAGGCCCTTTAGATGAACCTTATACTTTTAGGAATATTATATCAACCAATAATAAAGTATTTGTTTTAAAAACTCAATTATTTCAATTTTGACATTATTTAATAATTTATTTTTGGTAAAATCATAACAGCATTAATACTTCGAAAAAAAATTCCTTGAATTAAATTAAAATGTCATATTAACCTATATAATTCTGGGATGGAATAAAAACTTTCAAATTATATTTATTTTAACATTTATAAAATCATTTATTTGATTCTTTCATTAATAAATAAAATACAGCATCATTATTGTGTCATATATAAATATATATATATATATATATATATATTATGTTTAAAAATTAGAAATAAAATATCATGATGTAGGAAATATTTTTATCTTTCTGATTAATATTTACAGTCTAATAGATTAATTATATAACCTCATATAAAAATTGTTTTACTCAAAGATATTTTCTTTTGTTATTTTTGTCTTTACTTTATATTATTTAAAATAAAATGTCATTATCACACTCATGTGGCTCCATGGGGTCCCAAATTCAACCCAAGGATGCCTATGGTCGGACATGTATCAAAAAATAGGAATATAACACATGTTAGGGTAATTTAATATTATTATAATATTATTTTTATACCCTTATTTACCGGATTTACCCTTTAACCATGGTAAATAAAATATTTACCGAAATAATTATTCATAATGTATAAAAATAAAAGTTATCTATTTACAGAATTTGGACCTCCTGATTCCAAATATGGAATCCATTTTTTCAAATTCAAAACACATAAGTGGCAAAAATTAATTTAAAATTAATTCCCGCTGTCAAAACAAATAGCGAGTTTTTATGAAATAATAACTATCAAAAGATTGACACTTGTTTATTTCTTATTTAAATGAAAAATTACATAAAATGACCAAAATTGGATTAAATGGTAAAAATATAATCTAATTATACTTTAAAAACATACAAAAATATAATTTAGCACTATAAATTATTTTGATTTAAAAAGTTGTTTTTAATTAAAATTTATTATTTTTCACTATTCGTCAAAATATTAATGTTATCAGAAAAAATCCAAAAATTTATCCAAAATAAATTTATATGTCCCAATTATAAAGAAGAATTTAATTTTATTAAATTGAAAATTGAAAATTGTCAAATATTGGTTTTAAAAATGGTTCGCCCTTAAAAGGCGTTAAAATTGCATTTTTTTAAAAATACTTCTTTTATTTTAAAAAATGAATATGTTATTATATTATTTCTAAAAAACACATAATATGGATTATAATATTTTATTTATTATATAAAATTCAAAATTCTGTTAATACTATTCATAATCGATTTTTGAATGGCTAGGTTAGTAACTCGTGTTACGCTCGAACTCGATCTTGCGTGTAGTGCAAGTTATTGAATTACTTTAGAGAAATAACGTACTATAAAATAGTGCGGTGTTACATTCTCCCCTCCTCCAATAAATTTCTTCATCGAAATTTGAAATTGTTCTTTAAAATAAAAGGATGAAAATAGAAAATACCTCTGTGGAAAACCCACATTGGAAACAGGGTTAATAAAATTTAGACTTAATAAGACGAAAGAAAAATGAAATGTTCACCACCAAATTATGATCTAGAATTGAAGAACATTGGTGGAAATTACATACATATAATTGGAGGGAAAACATAAATATTTACAGGGAGTTATTGAGATCATCAATCACAAACAGTGTACACTTGAGGGCCTCAAAGCCATTGATCTATGATTATCAAAAATATCATCAGTTCAACAAAACATTCGGTATTAGGATAACACATTTTTTGTTTTAATATACCATCCCTAAAGTTTATTAATTAATTTATCCATAGAATAAGTGAAATATATATATATATATGTACTTGACAAGTAGAGTTTCATCCATCAACTAATTTCTACCACAAACTCATCTTTCACTCCAAAAGATAATAGAACTAAAAAATATTATATTTATCCTAATCGTATAAGGTTCAAAATATTAACACATACTATTTAAATGAAGAAGAAAAAACTTTTAATAACCAGGTAATTCTTGTAGGCTAGTGGTAGGTAATAAAGGTCCATCTCACTATGGTTGTGGGTTCGATTCATGCAGCTTTGTCCGATGTGACGGGTTATCACCTGACCTGCAGGTGGTCCTTTTCCTAAAACTATAGTATTATAATATATTCCAAAAATAATCATAATAAATGTTTTAACCTTAAGAAATACTATCCAAATTTCAACTTAATCCATTCCAACCTTTATAGTTATCCAAAATACCTCCATCCAAACTTACAGTCCAAAATTTATAAAGAAGGTAAACACAATGAAGATATTTCTTTCCACGTAATAACATGTGAATACCTTTATCATGTATTATTTTAAAACATGGTAACACCCTGAATTACCATAAAACCTTATTGATTACATTCATGTTCCCTTATTCCTTATATAATACTAGATATACTCCTCATATACAAAAACAATTGGAATACTCCTACAATGATGAAATAAACAAACCATTAATCAATTCCAAGGTAGTCAAGAATATCCAATATAATTTATCCAAATCAACCATATCTTATTCCAAAATTACTATATCTGTATCAGGACCATATTAAGGTTTATCTTTCCTTGAACTATGTATTTTCCAAAAAAATTAACTTTCTATTGAGTCACATTTCATAGAACCATATAATCTCAAATCCTCAATGAAATAGCACTGTAGTACAATTCCTTATTTATTTACATAATTCATATAACCAGTACATCATTGATAAAATACTCAAATGAAATAATTCTTTAATAACTATATAAGAACACTAGGCATTCCTCTTTATCTATGGTGGTATCAAAACTTTATTATTATCCAATAGCATCATTTGAGGTATACTCTGATGACTCGGACATTGATTCACATAGTGTACCAAATCCTTGAAGATGAATCATTGTACATTTGAAACCTTTTTCTTACCCTTGAAATCAAGTACTTGGTTTCCTTTTTCTCTACACTTATAAAAAACTCACATTCCCTTCAAGAATTTACTAAGGTGATTCTTTCCACAGTTATCACATATGGGAAAATTCTTCTTTCCCTTCTTCCCTTTATCCATCTTTCTCTCTTCCATTATTTGATTCCCTTACTTCCCTACAAAGCCATAAGGCTCAGAGAATTCTTTACTTATCTTATTAACACATGATATTATTTCATAATATGATGAGAATATGTGGGAGACTTCTTACCTTTTAAATGTTGGCTTAATACCATGAAAGATATGATTATTCTTACTCTTTAGATCATACGTATTATTGGAGTTCTCATTCCTTCTACTAGGAGCCATTTCTGAACAATGGCATACATTAGGTTAGTTTATGAATCTCAATTAATAATTCCAAACTTGTAAAATACCAAACATAAATTTAATAGTTTAGGGATATAATCCAAAATCATAAAAAACATTTTCTTTGAGGAAGTATTTACTTCTAAATCCTTCATAATGGATTGTAATGAAAATGAAAATTATCCTAAGTATATCCCTGAGAGTGTCATAACCAAGATTGGAGAAAGTCCCATTGTCATTCACTAGTTCCCATTCGATTGTAGCTCAAAGCGTTGTTTTCGGGTTTTACCCCTTGGTACATCTGTGCCAAAGCCGCCTCTACCTTCTCGTATCCAGACAGGGATGTATTGTTTGTAAAACTCAAAAAATCTCTACATTACCAAAATTCTAGGAAGTTATTCTATATTAATGCCCAAACTCTATCTTTGGGTAATGTTCTCTAATCATAGTTTATCTAAATATATTTTCCAAGATTTGTACTAAACTTCCTCTGATACCAACTGTAATGCCCGGACCCCAGTTACCCAGAGTCGTTGCATTATTACATAACATTGGCATGATCACAAAGAAATCATGTCCTGAAAGACCGATCAGTTTAGTATTATTGGAAACAAGATTCATACATAAGTTCAATTTTATAACTTGAAAAGAAATACGACACTAATTTAATCTATTATAAACATCCAAGCCTCAAAGATTATGCATGAAAGTCACTCATAACTAACTTCTTCATATCCTAGGAAAATGAAACATAAGAAATGGGTGAGCTTAAAAGCTCAGTAAGGGTAATCAATACAGCATAATAAAACATAAATATTAGGCATGGTAAATAATTGAAAACACATTCCTTTACAAATAATAAAAATGAACACTTTTATGATTGGAATATGAGCTGAGTAAATAATGTAATAATAAAACATTGTCATAGGTATTCTACTAGTCAAATAACCACATGATCCATCAATATTATTTTCATAATGAGGGAATGTATAATGTCGGACAATCTGAAACATTTTTTCATGGCCTCATCCATGGCGTCTAAAAATGATTAAGGCCTTTTCCAAAACCATATATATCAAATTGAGAAAGGCATCAGCCAATTCAATGTCTAGTTATCTCATGAGACCTGCTGATTCATTGAGGATCTATAGCGGGCTCCACCTATCACTTACTAAGTCCAATACATTCCTCATTTGAAAAGGTTGAAACATAACATAAACATTCATATTAAAAATAGCATACAAAATGTCAATACATTAACCATAAACCATGAATGGAATAAAAATAACACATCCACAGTCAAACATATCATAAAACCTTCAATACAATATGTAATATTTGTATCATAATAAATCAACCTCGATCAAGAATAATATCTCGTAAAGGATGTTGACATAGTTGAAAATGATCAGTAAAAATCACTAAGAGAAATATCCCTTTTTCATGAAATCATATAAAAGTCACCTAATTTATGAAGGAATCCATTTAAAATATAGTTTTTAATAAAAGTGTACCATACCACTTCTAAACATTTGAAAGTAATTATCATTTTAAAACATTCATGTCCATATAAATAAATCCTTAAAACCATTTTGAAAATCTGGACATTAATGAGAAAGGATTAGAAGAATAAATCTTTAAAACATTTAAAATTATGTTTTAGTAAAAGGGTACCTTAAAAATAATACCTTTGAAAATTATTTTATGAAACATGGAAATATATAATAAATATGTCTCAGTAGATACTCACGTAAAAACAACCTCATATAATAAAGAGATTGTGAAATTAACCCTTACCAATTTGGTAACTTACGAAACATACATCCCATGAAAGGTGTATCATACAATTAAGATTTAAATACAATTAAATTAAATTGTATTACACAGATAATACAATTATGTTCAGTACATACACCACACAAAAGTAAATAGTGGTAATATAACATGAATCTCACGGGAATAATGAGTGAGAGGAAAACTCGTTACCTTGCACTTTCCTTTGGTCGAGGGTACGTTTAACCTCCTATATAATGACCATTGTATGTTATTAGATTATAAAAGAACTATAATAATATTTATTATATCATACATGATTCATTTATGATTTCATACTACCCATTTAATATTGATTTCCATGTTAAATTAACATTTCGGGTAATAATCGCTTTCTTTATCGTACGTATTTTAATTTGTTATTCTTGATCGTATCATTTAGATCATGATTTAAATACTTACAGAATATAAAACATGATTTATATATCATATATATTTAGAATATAAATATGTATAATAGATAGATATATGAAATGGAGAACACCATTTATGGAGACGGTAGGTTGTACGTACACATAAACAATGTTTCTATTTTCTTATCGTATTGAATGGAAGTAAGTGAATGAGATGAATGTAAATAAACACACACACACACACACACACACATATATATATATATATATATATATTTCCAGTAGAATTATTATGTCATATATTACATAATTATTAATAATATATATTTTTATAATCATTGTTTAATGGTGAACGTGGAAATGAATCTCATCGCGTTCGTGGAGACGGTAGTCTGTACGTATGCACGAGCGACAATATAATTATTTTGATATAAAAATAGTATGTAAATAGATGTTATATAAAATATTAATAATAATAAACATGTTATATTTGTTATTTACATTAATTATACATCATTATTATACCCATCCAAAAAATAATGTATTGAATAACAACTACACCATGACGTGGAGACAGTAAATCGTACGTACGCACGTATGGTGACTTTGTCATTCATATGATGGATAGAATAATAAATATGGTTGAACCATTTTTATAATAACATCACAGTATATAGAATATACTGGAGTTATTATTTTATAATGGAAACAACAAAGAAAGAGGAAGTGGAAGAAGAAAAGAACTTGAAAGAGGTGATGAAATATTTACCTCTTCTTCAGGTTCTTACTTTGGATTTGATCAAAAGGGCTCCTTATGTTGGATTTCTGACCAAATAAAGTCCTAAAAGATTAAGTTAGGATCGTTTAGAGGATATTTGGGTAGGGTTTGGCTGATCCAAAAGGCTTTTGAGATGTGAAATTAAGATAAGGTGAAGTTTCCTTTTATAAGAGAGGTGGAGGTCACTTTAGGAAAATCTTGAAATATTCTTTTATAATAAAATAATTTTTGGTTTATAATGGCCCCAAAATAATTTATTTATAGGATAGGGTGGGGATGATTTTAAATCCTCTCAACCAATATATTTTAGATAGGTTTAGTTCACCATATTAATTTTATCATTTAGATTTAACTCTTAGTTAAATAGTTTGACTTTTACCATGTCTCTTTGTATTTTTAAATTATATGGTTAATAAACATAAAATCAAACCTAAAGTGTTTCATTAATGACATATAAAATATTATATAGGCCCTTTGGTTTAACCTTAGACTTTTAGAAATATTATATAAACCAATAATATAGTGTTTTTTTTAAATCAATTATATCGATTTTGAAATTATTTAGTAATTTATTTTTGTAAAAGTATTAAAAGTATTATTACTTAGAAAAAAAATCATTGAATCAACCTTAACATGTCATATTAACCTATAAAATTAGTGTATGGCATAAAAACATTAAAATTATATTTATTTTAACCTTTATAATATCATTTATTTTATTCTTTCATTAATAAGGAAAATACTACATCATTATTATGTCATATATAAATATATATATATATTATGTCTAAAAATTATAAAAAAATATAATGATGTAGGAAATATTTTTATATTTATAATTAATATTTATAATTTAATATATCAATTATATAACCTCATATAAAAATTGTTTTACTCAAAGATATTTGCTTTTGTTATTTTTCTCTTTACTTTATATTATTTAATATAAAATGTCATTATCACACCCATGTGGCTCCATTGGGTCTCAAAGTCAACCCAAGGATTCTCATGTTCAGACATGTATTAAAAAATAGGAATATGAAACATGTTAGGGTAATTTAATATTATAATAATATTATTATTTTTTACCCTTATTTATCGGATTTACCCTTTAACCATGGTAAATAAATTATTTACCGACGTAGTTATTCATAATGTCTAAAAATAAAAGTTACCTATTTACACAATTTGGACCTCATGATTCCAAATATGGAATCCATTTTTCCAAATTCAAAACAAAAAAGTGATAGAAATTAATTTAAAATTAATTCCTGCTGTCAAAACAAAAAAGCGTGCTTTTATGAAATAATAATTATCAAAACCTTGACACTTGTTTATGTTCAGTTTAAATGTGAAACTACATCCAATGACAAACATTGGATTAAATGGTAAAAATATAATCTTATTATACTTTAAAAAAATTAAAATTTATAATTTAACACTATAAATTATTTTGATTAAAAAAGTTGTTTTAATTAAAATTTAGTATTTTTCACTATTCATAAAAATATGAAAGTCATCAAAAAAATTCCAAAAATTTTTACAAGGAAAATTTTAATGTCCCGATTATAAATAAGAATTTAATTTCATTAAATTGAATATATATAAGTGTCAAATATTGGTTTTAAAAAGGTTTCACCATTACAAGGCGGTAAAATTGCATTTTTTTGAAAAATACTTCTTTTATCTAAAAAAATGAATATGTTATTATATTATGTATAAGAAACACATAATATAGATTCTAAAATTTTATATATTATATAAAATTCAAAATTAAGTTAATACTATTCATAACCGATTTTTGAACGGCTAGTTTAGTAAGTCGTGTTATGCTCGAACTCGGTCTTGCGTGTAGCGCAAGTTATTGAATTACTTTGAAGAAATAATGTAATATGAAATTTTGGGTTGTTAAATTCTCCCCTCCTTCAATAAATTACGTCCATGAAATTTGAAATTGTTCTTTGAAAATAAATGGTTGAAAATACAAAATACCTTTGTGGAAAACCCACTTTGGAAATTGGGTTAATAAAGTTTAGACTTAATAAGAAGAAAGAGAAATGAAATGTTCACCACCAAATTATGATCTCTAGTAGGAGAACATTCATCGAAATTACAGACATATAACTGGAAGAAAAACATTAATATTTATAAGGAGTTATTTAGGTCATCAATAACAAACAAGTGTATACTTGAGGGCCTCAAAGCCATCGATCTTTGATGATCTAAAATATCATCAGTTCAACAAAACATACGGTATTAGGATAACACATTTTTTGTTTTAATATCCCTTCACTAAAGTTTAAGAATTAATTTATTCATATAATAATAGAAATATATATATATATATATATATATGTATTTTACATGTATAGTTTCATCCTTCAACTAATTTCTACCTCAAATTCATCTTTCACTCCAAAAGATAATAGAACTCAAAAATATTATATTTATCATAATCGTATAAGGTTCAAAATATTAACACATACCATTTAAATGAAGAAAAATATTTTTTAATAACCAGGGAATTCATGTAGGCTAGTGGAAGGTATTAAAGGCCCGTCGCACTATGGTTGTGCGTTCGATTCCTGCAACTTTGTCCAATGTGACGGGTTATCGCCCGACCTATAGGTTATCCTTTTCCTAAAACTATAGTATTATAATATATTCCAAAAATAATCATAAGAAATTTTTTAACCTTAAGAAATACTATCCAAAGTTCAAATTAATCCATTCCAACCATTATAGTTATCCAAAATACCTCTATCCAAACTTACAGTCCAAAATTTATAAGGAAGGTAAACACAATGAAGATATTTTTTCCCACATAATAACATGTGAATAACTTTATCATGTATTCTTTTAAAACATGGTAACACCCTAAATTAACATAAAATTATATTAATTACATTAATTTTCCCTTATTCCTTATAGAATACTAGATATACTCCTTATATCCAAAAAAATTGGAATACTCCAACAATGATGAAATAAACAAACCATTAATTTGTTCCAAGGTAGTCATGAATATACAATATAATTTATCCAAATCAACCATCTCTTATTCCAAAATTACTATCTCAGTATCATGACCATATTAAGGTTTGTCATTATTTAAACTATGTATTTTCCAAAAAGTCTAACTTTCTATTGAGTCACTTTTCATAGAACCATATAATATCGAATCCTCAATGAAATAGTATTGTAGTATAATTTCTTATTTATTTCAATAATTCATATAACCAGTACATCGTTGATACAATAATCAAATGAAATAATTATTTAATAACAACATAAGAACACTAGTCATTCCACTTAATCTGTTTTTTTGAGAGAGTGACATGAACTAGAAATTCAGTCCATGCCAAAGGAATTTATTAAATCAAAGGGTTACAAGGAAAATTCGAGGTAAAATACACTTACACCATCTCAAAGTTAGAGAGACAACATTCGATTTAACATTGAGGAAAAAAGATAAAAAAAGGAGTTTCCAGACCTGCTCCTAGAGATCTTCCTTGCTCGTCAGATAAAGAGGAGAGCTTGTAATGTATCCAGGGACTCACGGATCAAGTTGACATGCAGTTTAGCATTGCAGTCCTAATCAAACCAGAAGTATCTGCTATCATGTGGTAAATAGACCGAAGACAGTTCAAGGATGCACATAGAAAAATAGAAAGCTTCAATGTTTCACAATATCAAAGGAACCAAATAACAACTGAGTAGAAAAGAAAATAATCAGATGAGGCGCCTCCTCACTGCAAAATTTATCGATATAACCTGTGAGAATGCCTCCTCCACAAAAGAAACATAAAAGTCCTCCATGTGCTTTAATAAAGCAGTGGGACTGAAGAGAGTCAGTGCTGGAAAAAAAACACATGAAGATCAAAACATTAATATCCAGGTTGAAAGAAACCACATCTCATATTCAATCCAAAAATCAGCCAGAGAATATCTAAGCAGTCTATTTCAGTTGAAGGGAATTGCAAATCCTGAGTTGGTTGCTTAAAGAGGAACAGAATTGCAAAGCTCCAGCAAGGTCCCAGGAGGAAACATTAACAGAAGGAGAAGTGTGATGAAAACAGTCGAGCACGATGCAAATCAAAACCAGAAAGCTACAAAATAGACAGGGACTGATTGTATAAAAATTATTCCCAAGAGATAGCATTGAATTCAAAGTTAGGAACCTTTTTAAACTCTTCCACCACTTTAAGGAACATTCTCTTTCTGAGTTGTAGGTAGTTATCAGCCGTCATTTCATTATTATTGTATTGTTGGAATGCATGTGTATCATTATCATCCATCCAAGATCCAAGTTCCTTAGAAAACTCCAACTTCTCTTCAAGTTGGTATGCATCCCGATAAGCCGGGTCATTTTTAGGATCACTCTCAGAGCTATCTGAGTCAGATGAATTTGATGAGGTAGATGAATTCTCTACAGTTATGGGTTGTAGGGGGGTATCAGTCATTTTCGAGGGCGGTGGATGATCAAAATCTTCCATTTGGAGGGATCCATAGCCCTTGTAACAATATTTCTTTCTATTTGGGAATAGTCTTTGCGTTTTCTAGTTTTTCTTGGATTAGGGGTAATGAAGCCATCAGCATCAACCATTTCTTTTTTTCCCTTTCTGGCTCTTGAGCTTAAATAGGCTTCCTCAATCTGATTAGGCTGATAATCAGCCCCCCATAAGGAGTCTTCAGAATATAAAGAATCATTTCGATCCTTATTTTTTGTATCATAAACTTCATGGTGCTTCTCTTGTTCGTCTATCAGGGGTGTAGGATCCATATTGGGGTTATTGGTAGTGTTAAATGCATGAAAAAGTCCTGACGTACATGTCCTTAGTTTCCATAGGATGGCATATTGAAGGTTCACCCTTTTCCATAGGGGTGTCATCCTTATCCTCATGGTTGTGCTTAATGTCTTTGGATATTGATGTCTTAGTGATAGGTCTAGGGACATCAATGGGGTTTGTGGATTTAGTGTTAGCATCAGGCCTTAATGTTTGAGCAGTAGTGCTCTTTTTTGGAGCATTTGTTTCCACCCAAAGTGTCCTAGGATGAGCTGGGGGAGGTTCAAACCTTTGAGCCTCACATTCAGTCATCATATGACCAACTCTAGAGCATCTTTTACAATATTTTGGAACATTCTCAAAGACAACATCCTGTATAAATCCATATTCTCCATTCTGAATCCATAAACGATATGGAAACTCATGAAAAATGTCGACTTCAGTACAAATCCTAGAAACAGAAGGTCTAGAAAGATTCAAGGTAGCATAATCTAGCCTAATTGGAAGTCCAAAGAGTCCAGCAATTGAAAAAAGAGAAAGTTTCTCATATAGATAAAGAGGTAATCGAGAGAACCCAATTCAGATAGGCACAATGGGAGGTTCAGCACTAATTTCAAAGTCTGGAGTCCATTTGAAAACCTTCATAACAGACCCTCCAAAGGACCAAGTACCTCGTGTCCAGAACCGATAAAAATCGTTTTCTGAAGCAAAACGAAACAAAACATGTCGTTAATTCAATAAACCGATATGAAAATCTATGAATCCTACGTTTTTTAGGGTTTTGCGCAGAAAAATGAGCGAAGTTATATGCTTAAAAAACTTCCAACAAGCGCAAATCGAATATCATAAGAATTCTTGTGTACCTCATCTTTCGAGAATGCAATCGCCGATAGACCTCTATGTCTAAATGTTTTTGGAGCAATATTATCAGTGGCCTTTGATTTAGCGTGAGGAACTCGACCCACGACTACTTCCGTGAACGATCCAGCGTCAAGGGTCCCTGGATCTGCGATGTTAGGGTTTTCGCTCTGGTCGCCCGTAAGCGGAATTTTGTGGTAGTATCATAACTTTATTATTATCAAATAGCATCATTTGTGGTATACTCTAATAAATGGGACATTGATTCGAGTAGTGTCTCAAATCCTTGCAGATGAATCATTGTACATTTAAAACCTTTTTCTTACCCTTGCAATCACGTACTTGGTGTCCTTTTTGCCCACACTTATAACAAACTTCCATTCCCTTCAAGCATTTACCAAGATGACTCTTTCAAGAGTTATCACATATGGGAAAATCCTTCTTTACCTTCTTCCCTTTATCCATCTTTCTCTCTTCCATCCTATGCTTCTCTTACTTCCCTTCAAATCCGTAGGACTCATAGAATTATTTAGTTATCTTATTAACACATGATATTATTTCTTCATATGATGACAATACATGGGAGACTATTTCCCTTTTAAATGTTTGCTTAATACCATGAAATATATTATCCTTCTAACTCTTTAGATCATACGTATTGTTGGAGTTCTAATTCCTTCTACTGGGAGCCATTTCTAAACAATGGCATACATTAGGTTAGTTTATGAATCACAATTCATAATTACAAACTTGTAAAATACCTAACATAAATTGAACAGTTTATGGATATAATCCATAATCATTAAAACGTTTTCTTTGAGGAACTATTTACTCCTAAATCATTCATAATGGCTTCTAATGCAAATGCGAATTATCCTAAGTACATCCCCTGGGAGTGTCGTAACCAAGAGTGCAGCAAGGCCCATTGTCGTGCACCAGTTCCTGTTTGAGTCTAGCTCAAAGCGGTGTTTTTGGGTTTTACCCCTAGGTACATCTATGCCAGAGCCACCTCTACCTACTTGTATCCAGACAGGGATGTATTGCTTGGGAAAACTCACAAAATCTCTACATTACCAAAATTTTAGGAAGTTATTCTATATTAATCCTCAAAGTCTATCTTAGGATAACATGATCTAATCAAATTTTATCTAATTCTAGTTTCCAAGGTTTTTACAAAACTTCTTCTGATACCAACTATAATGCCTCGACCCTAGTTACCCAAATTCGGTGCTTTATTACATAACATTAGCATGATCACAAGGAAATCATGTCTTGAAAGACCGGTCAGTTTAGTATTATTGGAAAGAAGATTCATACATAAGTTCAACTTTACAACTTGAAAATAAATACGACACAAATTTCTTCCATTAGAAACATCCATTCCTCCTAGATTATTCCTGAAAGTCACTCATAAATAACTTCTAAATATCTTGGGAAAATGAAACATAAGAAAGGGGTGAGTTCAAATGCTTAGTAAGGGTAATCAATACAGCAGAAGATAACATAAATATTAGATATGGTGAATAATTGAAAACACATACCTTTACAAATAATAAAAATAAACACTTTTACGGTAGTAAAATGAGCTGAGTAAATAATGACATAATAAAACATAGTCATGGGTATTCTACTAGTCAAATAACCACATGATCCATCAATATTATTTTCATAATGACGGAATGTATAATGCCGGAAATTCTAAAACATTTTGTCAAGGCCACGGCCAATACGTCTAAAAATGATTAAGGCCTCGGCCAAAACCATATATATAAACTTGGGAAAGGCCTTAGTGAATTCCACATCTAGTTGTATAATGAGACCTATCGATGAATCGAGGAGCTATAGTGGGCTCCACCCGTCACTTAATAATTCCAATACATTCCTCATATAAAAAGGTTAAAACATAACATAAACATTCTTATTAAAACTAGCATACGACATGTCAATAATTTAACCACAAACCATGAATGGTTTAAAAATAACACATCTACAGTCAAAAATACCACAAAACCTTCCATAAAATATGGAAGATTTGTACTATAATAAATCAACCTCTATCAAGAATAATATCTCGTAAAGTATGTTGACATAGTTGAAAATGATCAGAAGAAATCTTTGAGAGAAATATCCCTTTTTCATGAAATCATTTAAAAGTCACATAATTTATAAAGGAATTCATTTAAAATATAGTTTTGAATAAAACTGTCCCATACCACTTTGAAACTTTTGAAAGTAATTAACATTTTAAAACATTCATGTCCATATAAATAAATCCTTAAAACCATTTTGAAAACATGGACATTAATGATAAAGGATTAGAAGAATAAATATTTAAAACATTTAAAATGATGTTTTAGTAAAAGTGTGCCTTAAAAATAATTCCTTTAAAAACTTTTTTATGAAACATTGACATGGATAATAAATACTTCCCAGTAGATACTCACATAAAAACGAACTCAGATAATAAAGAGATTTTGAAATTAACCCTTACCAATTTTGTAACTTATCAAACATAGACCCCATGAAATAATTATCATAAAATGAATATCTAAATAAAAATAAATTAAAGTGTATTACACAAAGAATACAATTATGGTTAGTACATACACCACAGAAAAGGAAATAGTGGTAATATAACATGAATCTCATGGGAATAATGAGTGAGAGGAAAACCCCATACCTTACACTTTCCTTTGGTCAGTGGTACATTTAACCTCCTGTACAATGTCCATTGTATGTTATTAGATTATAATAGAACCATATTAATTTTTATTATATCATAAATGATTCATTTATGATTTTATACTACCCATTTAATATTGATTTCCATGTTAAATTAACATTACGGGTAATAATCGCTTTCTTTATTGTATGTATTTTAAATTGTTATTCTTGATCGTATCATTTAGATCATGATTTAAATACTTCCAAAATAGAAAACATGATTTATATATCATATATATTTAGAATATAAATATGTATAATATATAGATATATTAACTGTAAAACTCCGTTTATGGAGACAGTAGGTCGTACGTACGCATATACGTTGTTTCTATTTTCATATCATATTGAATGGAAGTAAGTGAATGAGATGAATGTAAATACACACACACACACACACACACACACACACACACATATATATATATATATATATATATATATATATCCTGTAGCATTATTATGCCATATATTATATTCTTATTAAAAATATATATTTTTATAATCATCGTTGAATGGTGAACGTGGAAATGCATCTCATCGTGTTCATGGAGACAGTAGACTGTACGTACGCCTGAGCGACAATATAATTATTTTGGTATTAAAATAGTATGTAAACAGATGTTATATCATATATTAATAATCATAAACATGTAATATTTTTTATTTACATTAATTATACATCATTATTATACGCATCCAATAAATAATGTATTGAATAACAACTGCACTATGACGTGGAGACGGTAAGTCGTACGTACACACGTATGGTGACTTTAAATTCATATGATGAATAGAATAATTAATATGGTTGAACTATTTTTATAACAACATCACAGTATATAGAATATACTGGAGTAATTATTTTACTATAGAAACAACAAATAAAGAGGAAGTGGAAGAAGAAAATAACTTGAAAGAGGTGATGAAATATTTACCTCTTCTTCGGGTTCTTCCTTTTGATTTGATCAAAAGGGCTCCTTAGGTTGGTTTTATGACAAAATAAAGGCCTATAAGATGAAGGGAGGATATTTTAGAAGATATTTGGGCAGGTTTTGGCTGAACCAAAAGGCTTTGGAGGTTTGAAATTAAGATAAGGGTAAGTTCCCTTTTATAAGAGAGGTGAAGGTCACTTTAGGAAAAGCTTGAAATATTATTTTATAATAAAATAATTTTTGGTTTCTAATGGATCCAAAATGATTTATTTTGAGGATAGAGTGGGGATGGGTCTAAATCCTTTCAACCAATAGGTTTATATAGGTTTAGGTCACCATATTAACTTTATCATTTAGATTTAACTCTTAGTTAAATAGTTTGACTTTTACCATGTCTCTTTGTATTTTTATATTATATGATTAATAAAATTACTATAAACTGCAAAGAGAACCACTAGTGGTTCATTAATGACACATATAATATTATTTAGGCCTTTTGGGAGAACCTTATACTTTTAGAAATAATATATCAACAAATAATATAATATTTGTTTTAAAAACTCAATTATTTCGATTTTGATATTATTTAATAATTTATTTATTTTAAAGTCATAACAGAATTATTACTTCGAAAATAATTCATTGAATCAACTTGAACAGGTAATATTAACCTATAAAATTCTTTTATTGCATCAAAACGTTCAGATTATATTTATTTTGACTTTTATAATATCATTTATTTGATTCTTTCATTAATAAAGAAAATATTGCATCATTATTGTGTCATATATAAATATATATTTTATGTCTAAAAATTATAAATAAAATATCATAATGTAAGAAATATTTTTAGTTTTCTAATTAATATTTATAGTCTAATAGATAAATTATATTTTCTCATATAAAAATTGTTTTACTAAAAGATATTTGATTTTGTTATTTTTGTCTTTACTTTAGATTATTTAATATAAAATGTCATTATCACACCCATGTGGCTCCATGGGGTCCCAAAGTCAACCCAAGTATGCCCATGGTCGGACATGTATCAACCAATAAGAATAGGATACATTTTAGGTTAATTTAATATTATTATAATATTATTTTTTTACCCTTATTTATCAGATTTACCATTTAACCATGATAAATAAAATATTTACCGAAGTAACTATTCATAATGTCTAAAAATAAAAGTTAACTATTTACACAATTTGGACCTCATGATTCCAAATATGGAACACATTTTTCCAAATTCAAAACACAGAAGTGGCAGAAATTAATTTAAAATTTATTCCCGCTGTCAAAACAAAAAACATGTTTTTATGAAATAATAACTATCAAAATATTGACACTTGTTTATGTCCAGTTTAAATGTGAAAGTACATACAATGACCAACATTTGATTAAATTGTAAAAATATAATCTAATTATACTTTAAAACCACTCAAAACTATAATTTAACACTATAAATGTTTTTGATTAAAAAAGATGTTTTTAATTAAAATTTAGTATTTTTCACTATTCATCAAAATATGAAAGTTATCAGAAAAATTCCAAATATTTATCCAAACTAAATTTTTATGTCTTGATTATAAAGAATAATTTAATTTCATTAAATTGAATATATAAAAGTTTCAAATATTTGTTTTAAAAGGGTTCACCATTAAAAGGCAGTAAAATTGCATTTTTTTTGAAAAATACTTCTTTTATCTAAAAAAATGAATATATTCTTATATTATGTCTAAGAGACACATAATATGGATTCTAAAATTTTATAGATTATATAAAATTCAAAATTCAGTTAATACTATTTATATCCAATTTTTGAACGGCTAGTTTAGTAATTCGTGTTACGCTCAAACTCGGTCTTACGTGTAGCGTAAGTTATTGAATTACTTTGAAGAAATAACGTACTATGAAATCATGGGGTGTTAAATACATACTAACCTTGTGGGTTGTGTTCTCTATATAATCAAATTGTATAATTAATTTATGTTATTGTCATTGTGAACATTCGTCTGAAATTTTAATAAACTCCCGTGATGATCCTGTGAGATAATTTTTAATCTCATTAATAAATTTAATAAGGGGTCATTATAATAACAAGGAACATTGGTAAATATATTAATCACTAATTTAATTTTTTTCCCAACACAAATGGATTCTATTCATATTATATCTTTCATGTTCTTCCTATACTTACTTCCTTATGATTCCACACTACCAACATAGTCTTATAAACCTCTTTCATAGATTCTCAGCTACAAATTTCATCATGGATTCATATACCTCGTGGATCATTCACAGTTGAGAACTCTCTAAGAGGTTTTAGAAATACAAACCTAACTCAAACATTTATTCTTGTGTATACCACATAGTTTATAAGGATTCCTATAAAAACCCTCCCTTTTCAAGAAAAAACTCATAATTTTATACCCAAAAATATAAAAGACAATGGTAAACTTCTCAAATTTTAATTCATAATTTTCAAAAACCTCCAACATCTTTTAGAACCAATTTATCAACATCATTTTTTAAAACAACATTGGGACTTTTTTAACTAGTATTATCAATAAAATTAGGAACCTGATCAATGAAACTAAAACATCTCCCTATGATAGTGTTTCCCAATAATCTCCCCCTTTAATTTTGTTGAAAATGCTTCAAATTGTGATACCACTAAACACATATTATTGACAAAAACTGGTGTACCTTCCACTATTTTCATTAAACAAATATAGAAATTCATCAACGATTTACTAAAAACTTAATCTAAGATATATGATTCAATATTGGAATTACAAACAAGAGTAACATTCAAACCTCATGAATGAAACAGTTAATTCTAAAAAAAAATTATCAATATTTCTTGATACTAATTTTTGTTAGTGATCGATGTCAAATGTTACCCAAAGTAGCATGTCAGGAGACCATTTCCTTCAACCATACATGGTAAAATTCTATAATCATTATCCAAGAGTCATCCTTTCCTTATTTGTATTGAATAACTGAATATCTTCCACATCATTAGGATCAAAAAATCACCATGAATTAACATAGAATATGTCTCCCCATTTCATAACTAAAATTTAATACCCTTTTCAAGGAATAAAAAAGTCAAACCTTTTTGTTCTAAAATATGGAAATGAAAAAAATTTAGAACATATAGAAAAACATGCCACACCATGAGATATGGGGGTTCCATATCCATATAGTTTTAAGTGTGGGGAGTTGACAGGATTCCAAGAGATAGATAATGCCGTTCTAAATATTTATTAGTTAAGTCCATCATGATAATATCGTTGACATAGAATTAAGATGGAGCATACTACAATATAACCGATCCAATTACCACTTTCTCTTTGATAAAGTGATATTTGATTTTAATTTGATTCATCCTTTAATGGTTGAAAATATTTTTTCTAAGATTTATAAAACTTGAATTATCACAATTTATTTTGATTAGATACTTCAGCTCAACTCCAATTTCTTTAAGTTACTGCTTCATCCATAATAGTTGTATACAATAATTTTTTGTCATAATATATTTAGTTTTTTCTATGCTTATAGAAATATAAACTGTCTTTTTACATAGATAATAAATACACAATCCAAAAAGATAAAATGAAACACCTGATATAGACTTTCAATTATCTCTTTAATTAGAAAAATTATTTATATATCCCATAAACTCTTATTCTAATGTTTCAGTATAAATCAAGATAAAATACACTATTACTTTAAAATATTTTAATATTATCTTCACTATAAGCATTCATAATTATTTAAGATTACATTAATAAAATGATTCCTAACAAGTGGAAAAATAATATCCAGTCATGTAACTATTAACTATAGTATGATTCTAATAATCTAAACGTTCATTGGAATTGGACACATTTCCATCATCATCCCTTCATAACTTTATGAAGGTTTCAACCATTTTTTCATCAACTTGTAATCCTCCATTACAAATATTCTTAGAATATATTTAGAAAATTTATATTTAGAAATAAATGTACCATGCCTTTTTTGTGTCACCAATAAGATAATGAAAAAATCTTACTGATAAATCATTAACATTGTAAAATTACACTTCATGAATTTTGTAAAATACTTACATTTTTTGTTAATTTGATCCACCAAATATTATGTCATCAACATAAAATAGTACCATCATCCTTTGATTATTCTGATTGTTGACATAGAGATTGTAATGAACTCTACCACATTGGAAATAGATCTTCTTAAATTATTGATCAGGTTAGGGATACCATTCTCTCAGTTGATTCTTCTACCCATATGATTCTTTCTTTAGAAAAAATATGTTTTTCTCATTTTCGTGGATAGAAAAATGATCATGCATTTTTTAATGAACACCTCTTCTTCTAAAACTCCATTTAAAAATTCTAATTTGTCTTCCAACCAAAATACCTTGATTTTAATTTTCACTACCATGGATATGAATATTCATATTTTCTCTATTAATTTCATAGATTCAAAAATTTAATTTCCATCGGTGACCTTAATCAGGGAGTATCCCTTTCATGTTAATCATTCTTTTTTTGAATTATTTTATCATATTTATTTTTTTTTTATAGAAAACCCCAATTGGTTTCAATAACATTATTATCTTACAGCCTCAAAATAATCTCCCACGTTTAATTCTTTTTGAATTTTTTGAATGTCTCTATTTATTACCTGAATCCAATTCTCATCCCTAGAAGCCTATTTAAAACACTTTGTCTCTACCTATGATGGAAAATATATTCATTGTAGATACATAATTATCCTTGTCTACACTAGACATTTCTTGTCACTTATGATATTTTGCCTATTAGTTTTAACTCAAGTCATTAGCTTATATATAGATGCAAATATAAATTCATCTTGATAATCATTAGTGTCTTCTTCTGAATCTACCATATCCCTTTTTTCTCCCCTTTTCCTATTCACCTCCTCATCAATTTCATCTAGAAATTACTCACTATTTTGATAAAAATTATTATCATTCCCTACTATAGTGACATCATTTATTTATAAAACATTTCCTAGAGTCTTATATAATGATTTAAATTATTTTCTATTTCTTTAGTGTCTAAGGAAAATTCCTTCATGTCCATGAGATTCAAACTTCATATGTTTATTATTATTTATAATGATACACTTACTTTTAAAGATGAAAATGAACTACATCATTTTATTTTTTCCATACCATAGCGCATATCGAGTCTTTTTTACCTTAAAAACAACAATTATCTATTGTAAATATAAAATGATGTCAGTATTTAGTATTTCAAAATTTTCTTTATTTGGTCTTTTTTATAAGCATTGTTCTAGATATATTGTTTATAATATGTTTTATCCTATGAAAAACCTTTTTAAAAAGGAATTATAAATATTAAAAATTGGTTTCTTATTCCAAGAATCCCAAGATAGTCATCCACCTATCTATTTATGAACTTTGTGTTGTTATCAATGTATAATTTTAGATTATGTCACCTATGTATCTTTTCAACATTTATTTGATACTAAGTAATGAAATTTAACATCATGGAATTGTGATTTTTTACTATAATCCATGTCATTAAACTGATATCATTAATATAAATAACATAATACATCTTTAAATTAATGGTTCTTGTTGATATTAGTCTACACACATAAATTTGAACCAATTCATGTACCTTTTTATCACTTTTATTCTTTATCATTAGAAATCTTTTAAGTAATCATATTTTTATATGTAAAAAAATAAAAAGTGTTCATAATCACATGAAAACTTGGGGAGATATCAAGATCCATAGTTCTTCCTCAAATCATCCCATAAATGTTGGATTGTATTCACAAGTCTCTTATTGCATAATCAGTTTTCCAATTCATTAAAGAGAAATCATATGTATTCTTCTCCAATGACATAGTATATATTCTCCTTCATGTACTTCCCCAATATAAAAACTACACAATATTTTACTTTGGTGATATTGGCCTTACTGGTAATGTTAATTATATTCCTAGAGTAACATATTTTACTAACACATAGAAAGTTATAACTGAGACAATTTAAAACAAATACATTGGTGTGTCTCGTATCATTGAACCAAAATTTGGATTTCTGAGATCCAATAATCTTCAAGCCTTCATAATTTTTAAATGAAATGATACCTTTCGTGTCATTCTTGATACGTATGACAAGATAATTATCTCTTATTATATGGGGAGTTCATATACTATCAAGGATATATTGTAAAACCCCATTATTTGGTAAATAGATTTAATACTGAATGCATGAAACACTGAGTCTCTACAAAACACCACTTTTTATAGCCTATCTAGTAAACATAATTTTTCCACCTCTATGATTTGAATTTCAAAAAACTGACATACACGGTTGTTGTTAGTAAGATATTTAGTGTTTCAAAAGATCAACTTATATTTTTTTTAAATAGTAACTTAACCCTTATGAATAGTAATTTACCCTTATGGATAGTAATATGAATCTTATGAATAGTAAACACACCCATGAAAGTATAAATAAAATTTATACACCTTATAAATGAAATTGAGTATTTTAGAAATTAATAATTATGTGTTGGTATTTTTGTGATTAATAAATAGTTATTTAAAATTTTAAATTAGTAAAATAATAATATTATTTTTCATAAAAATTATTCCTAAATAAATATTTTATTATCATATTATTTTAGGATAATTTAATGAGACCTCAGTTAATTTTTGAATGTATTATAAAATTAGTTTTAAATTTAAAATCTGTATTTTTCAAGTAAATAATTATTTTATTTGAATATTAAATTTAAAATGTTTTAAAAACATTTTTTATAAAATGGAATTCATTTTTTGATTCTACATGTAAGAAAATGGTTATGTTGAATTTTTTGGATTTTTCTAAAATACTTCAATTCTATGCGAATAGTAAAATATGATAATTTACGATAAATACTAAATACATGATTTATTGAGTCATAAGCGATGTGAGGATGATGTAAGACCACTCAGTTCAAACTCACATTCACATATAACTATTATTTTTCATAAGAATCAATACTATTGGTTGTCTTTGGAAAAATAATAAAATAATGGGAAAAATAATGGGAAAACCCTCCTCTCATCCACTATAAAAACCCCCCTCACTCCCTCTTCTCTTAACTCCTCTAAAGCCTTGTTACATGTCTAAATTCTTCTCAGATATCCTCCCAATATCCTCCCACACTTCCATAAGCCATTGGTCTCATAAAAAACCAAAATCTCTTCCCTAAAGAGGCTCTCAAAGAAGATTACTTCAAGAGGTAAATTCCACTTTTCATTTCTTTTATTTCAAGTTCAATTATTTTTTCCTTCCTCACCTCCTTTCATTAAAATTTTGTGATGAATACAATAAATCACATGTACTAGAATTTTTTTATGATAAAATAATAATTCTTAGTCATCTCCCCTTTACACATCCTTTATACTAGAAATGAAAATACCATCCAAGATGTGTTCATTTATCACATTCAAAGACGATGATTTTTAAATTTCTATTACCATCTTCAATTCTGGTCATTAAATAATTTTGATGGTTGAACCAAAATTTAAAATATGTATTATAACTTATTTAATGTTCTATAATCCTTTTTTATACATGATATAATTTTATAAATCAAAATTAGTTCATTGTGATCAAAAATCGACAATTAACCGAAATAATTGTCATTAAAGTTTTATATGATGATTCAACTTCACTCCCAATAACCAAAAAAAATTATAAACATGTAATATTATGGTTGTTCAATAATAACATAAAAATTCTATTCTATACAACCATTCTCATTCTACATGTTTTTCCATACATGAATATAAGTAAACTGATCATGAAAAATAAGGAAGAAAACGTTCCCAAACAAAGAAATTGAATCTATTAACCCATCAAAAGGACATGAATGAACATAATAAGTTTATAATGAATAAATTACATGTATATGAGGTTTTTTAGTCATTAATTTATGAACCTAAATTTTATTATTTTTGTCATTAAGATCAAATGAGGAACACCTTATAACTTAAGGTAAGGGTTTCTTCAACTCACTTCCATTTTTTGTGAGATATTATGTAGTCAATAATATTACTTGTGTATGGTGCATGTATACTTCCCATTTAGGTATAATATCATAAATATATTTATTTTCATGATATTCAATTTATCATTTGATGATTATTAATTTTGGTGCATACAATTAAATTTATTACAAAGTGATAAGTATTTTCTACCCAAACCTCTATTTTCATTCGGGTTTCTCTTATTCTCTAATCACCTCAATGAAATTATTATTTATTATTATTTACTCCTCATAAATTCTATTTGAATGTTCTATATATTTTTACCAATAATAATATTTATTTATTTAATGGGTAGTTACATGTTTTAAAATGATCATTCTAAATTTCATCCCTGTAAACAAACCTGATTCAAGGGAACTTCTCGAATTCTTACTTATTTTCAAGTGCACTCAAGAATCTGTTTTATGATACCATTATTTTTATAAAATACCTCATTTTATAATAATAAAAATTATTATTTTATTTCTGGTTTTAGGAAAACAAACATGAATTTCCACTTTAAAAATATCTTTAATATTTTCATTAAAATGCTCTAAAATGTTTTATTTCTAAAGATTCTTAAGAACTATTTTTACATGATTTCGATATAGTAGGACATAATTTATGAAAAAAATATAATTTAAATGAACTTACCTTTTATTTTTTGGAATATACATGTTTACAATCTGATTTCATGTCAAATAGATTTGATTTTTCAAAATAACTCTTCTTTCAAAAGTAAAAAGGATTTTTCTCATCTCACATTAACTTTTATGAAGTATATTCCTTGTTCGCCACTTATTCTAGGAATGTGTTGTATGTAATAACATTTGGTATATCATATCAAGAGTATCCTTATTCTCATGATATTCTAAGGGATTATTATTTGAATTTTTCAAGGTGGTATGGGACACTTTCAAATGTTTAAATATTATTTCCTCATGAATTTTTCAATGGTATCATTTAAAAGTATCTTAATCTAAGACAATAGACCTTGTTGAATCTTGTACCTCCTTGATATTTATATCTTATTATATAATATATAATATGTTGTTGATGGGTTTTTGATTATTTTAACTGTAGATGTTCTATCTTGATACCATTGACCATATTACTCTGAACGGTTTTTGTTTATGTTAAATGATTGGGGAAAGTTTTTTACATTTCATATGTTAGTTTCAATATGAATATATATGTGGTTTATGTTTATCCCCACTCATATGCATAATTCATTAGACTTATTATGTGATGGTTCGGGCCCACTATATCTCATCGATGCATCAGTTGGTCTCATGTGAAAAATAGATATGGACTTGGCTGAGGCATTTCCCAGTTTTAGATATGGTTTTGGCTAAGGCCTTAATCATTTTTAGATGTCTTGGTCAAGGAATTAACTGTATGTTTTATAATGTATTGAATATTCATTTTACTCTTTATTAAGCTATAAATTCATAGTTCATGAGGTTATTTGACTAGTAAAATTCCCTTTATTATGTTTTATAATGGCAATATTTACTCAACTCGTATTCCCACCATATTAGGTTCATGTTTATTTTTAAAGGAATGTGTTTTCAATTATTCATCATTCCTAATGTTTATGTTATCTTACACTGTAATGTTTACCCTTACTAAGCATATGTGATCACCCCTTATTATATTTTATTTTTCTCATGACATGAAGAGATATATTATGATTTACTTGAAGGGATGATCTTATATAGGTGAATGTTCCCAATGGAACTTATATGTTGTTTTTCATTTCATATTGTAATATTGAACTTATGTATATATCTAGTTTTTCAAAACTACTAAACTACTTGTTCCTTTAGGACACGACTTTTGTATAATAATTACAATGTAATGAAATAATGCACTGGCTCTGAACAATTGGGGTTGGGTTGTTATAGTTGGTATTAGAGGATGTTTCGTTGAAAACATAGAAACTAGTCATAGAAAATGTAGATTAGGGAACAAAACCTTAAAATATATTTAAAGATACAAATACAATAACATACTATAATTTTGGTAAGGAATATATTATTTGGTTTTTCCTGTTAAATAAATCCTTATTTTGATACTACAAGTGGACTTGGTTCTGGCATAGATGTACCTAGGAGTAACAACTCTGACAAGGTGTTTCGGGCTTGACCCGAGGTGACATGGTACATGAAAAAGGGCCTTACTGCGCACCTAGTTTGAAACTCCTAGGGGATGTGCTTAAGATAATTCACATTTTTTTACAAGCCATTATAAAGTATTTGGGCCCCTAAAGTATCCATAGCATATGGTTCTAGGATTTATGATTCATAAATTTATGTTTTGTACTATACCATATTGAGGGTTATATAGAGTTCATAATTTTATTATCTAACTTAGTATATATAATTGATTAGAAATGGTGCCTAGAAGAATGAGTGAGAACTTCACCAATTCACATGATGAAAAGAGTTATAAGGGTCATATATGTTATGGTATTAAGCCATAATATCGAGGGAAGGTAGTCTCTAAAGTATACTCATCATATGAAGAGATAATATCATGTGTTAACAAGGTGTGTAAATAATTCTCTAAGTCCTGTGTATTTATATGTAAGTAAGAGAAGAAGAGGGTGGAAGAGGAAATAGTGGATAAATAGAATAATAGAAAGGGTAGATTTCAAACATGTGGTACTTGTGGAAGGAAACACACCGGAGCCATATTAAAAGGAAAAGGAGTATGTTATAAGTGTGGAGAAAAGGGCCACAAAGTTCATGATTTCAAGGGTAAGAAAATGGTTTTCAATGTACATTTCTTAAATTGCATGGAAATGGGAAACTATGAGAATCAATATCCCATGCGTTAAATTTTTTTTACCCAAATGATGTTATTGTATAATGATCTAGTCATGATACTACCACAAATTAAGTGGAATTATTAATATGCCTTGTCAAGATTCATTCCATTTGAATATTTTATCAGCAATGTACTGGAATGTATGAGGATTGTACTGTAGTACTATTTCATTAAGAATTTGAGGTGATGTGGTGAATCGTATTGAGGAGAAGTGACTCAGTAAAAAGTTAATATATTGGTAAAGTATATGGATGAAGGAAAGACAAACCTATATATATTCTTTATGATTAAGATAATTATGAAGAAATGATTGATTTGTAGAATTACTCACCACCTCAAAAAGAATTATTGACTTGTCTACAAGTGGTCTATGTTATCATTAATGGAGTTTAAAACATTTATGGATATCATAAATATATCCAATAGCATGTTTAAGTATGTACGTATGTTTCCAATAAGTTTTAATGGTAATTTTAGTTATTACCATATTTCAAGCGGAGACATGATGAAGATATTCACATATTTGGAATGTTAAAACTTAGAGTTACTTTCTATTGATTAAAGGAAAATAAGGTAGAAGATGCATTTAGTAGGATGGATCATGGATTTATAAACAAAATGGGGATATCTAAGGACCCTGCGTACATGGGTATAGCAATGATGGATATTGGAATGATTCTACAATGTTGGGTCATGATCTTTTGGAATGTTAAACCATTTATGAAATTGTTCAATTTGATCATTGTATTGGGATTTAGAGTTTAATGTCACCACATGATGCAGCCTATGCTAAGAGATAAAGTATAGATATTTCAAGGCACAAACAAAGGATAATATTGTGTTTATGAAATAGAAACATAAATTTATACTCTTATATAGTAGAATAATTCCTTTACTCTAGGAAAAAAGTTTTCAATTTTTTATGATTATCATTTTTTCATAACTATAGTTTATTGTTTTGTGGTGATGATCTTTCATCTGATCATGTTCTCTATCACATTAAATTATAATGTGATTGTTTGATTATTATTACCTTACAATTTTATCCAATTAGAAGGTGTGGTTTTTTAATAACCAATGCATTTCCATTTCCCTCTTAATAAAAGGATTGTTTAACCATATTTTTTTGTGGTTTTCCCATAAGGTAATTATCAAGTATCAACAAATAACTTTCGAAATTCAATTTCTAAATTTTGAGGAATAAATTTTTGTAAGGAGGGGATAATGTAACACTCCACGATTTTGCAAATAAATTTAATATTGAATACAGGAAATACTAAGTCTTTACAAAACACCACTTTGTTAAAACGTAGCCAATAAACATAATTTTTCCACATCAGTGATTTGAATATTGAAAAATAGTCATACATAGTTGCATTCAGTAAGATATTTAGAGTCTGATAAGACCAACTTACAGTTTTAGTGAATAGTAACTTGACCCTTATGAATGGTAACAAGCCCTTAAGAATAGTAATGACCCTTATGAATAGTAACCACACCCATGAATGTATAAATAAAATTTAGATGTCTTATAAATGAAATTGATTATTTTAGAAATTAATAATTAGGTGTTTGTATTTTTTTGAGTAATAAATATTTAATTATGATTTTAAATTAATAAATTAATGAAATTATTTTTCATAAAAATTATTCATAAATAATGATTTCCTTTTTTATGATTTTATTATAATTTTATGAGACCTCACTTAATTTTTGAACGTATTATAAAATCGGTTTTAAATTTAAAATATGTATTTTTCAAGTAAATAATAATTTTATTTAAAAATTAAATTTCACATATATATAAAATTGCTTTTATAAAATGGGCACAGTTTTTGGATTCTAAATGTCGAAAAATGGTTATGATGAATTTTTGTGATTTTTCTAAAATCCTTCAATTTTAGGTGAGTAGTAAATTATGATAAATTATGATAAATACAAAATACATGATTTATTGAGTCATCAGTGATGTAAGGATGATGTAAGACCACTTGGTTAGAACTCACATGCACATATTACAATTTTTTGTCACAATAATCAATATTATTGGTTTTCTCTTGAAAAATAATAAAATATTGAGTAAAATAATGGGAAACCCCTCATCTCCTCCACTATAAAAAGTCCTCCCACTCCCTCTTCTATTCACTCCTATAAAGCCTTGTTCCATGTCTTAATTATGCTCAAATACCCTCCCAAGATATTTCCCTATGTCATTAATCCCTTAGTATCATAAAAATTCTGAAACCTCTCCCCAAAATAGGCTCTCAAGGAAGATTTCTTCAAGAGGTAAATTCCTCTTTTCATTTCTTTAATTTCAAGTTCAATTCTTTTATTTTTCTTTCCTCACCACATTTCATCCAAATTTTGTGATTACACTAGTACCTTAAATTTACTTTAATTTTTTTGATAAAGTAAAAATTCTTCATCATCTCTCATTTCCCCTTCTTTTATACTAGAAATGAAAACCCCATCCGAGATGTGTTAATTTATCACATTTAAGGACGTTGAGTTTTCAATTTTTGTTGCCATCTTCAATTATGGTCATGAAATCATTTTGATGTATTAAAAAGACTATAATATATTTTTATAACATATTTAGGGTTATAGAATCCTTTTGTAGAAATTACATAAATTTATAAATCAAAATGAGTTCATTGTGATCAAAAACCGCCAATTAACCCACACAATTGTCATTAAAATTTTATATAATTATTCATCCTCACTCCCAATAACCAAAAAAAATTATAACCATGTAATATTATGGTTTTTCAATAATAATAAAAAAATTCTATTCTCTACAACCATTTTCATTCTATATGTTTATCCACACATTAATATAAGGAAACTGGTCATGAACACCAAGGAAGAAAACGCTCCCAAACAATGAAATTGAATATCTTAACCCATCAAAAGGCCATGAATAAGCCCAACGAGGTTATAATAAATCAATTAAATGTATATGAGGTTATTGAATCATTAATTTATTAACCTAAATTTCATTATTCAGGTCATTAATATCAAGTGAGTAACATCATTGGACTTAAGGTAAGGGTTTCTTTATCTCACTTCCATTTTTGGTAAGATATTATGTATTCACTACTATTAATTATGTATGGTGTATATATACTACCCATTAATGTATCATATCATGAATATATTTATTTTCATGATATTTAATGTATCAAGTTATGAATATTAATTTTGGTTCATACAATTCAATTGGTTACAAAGTTGTAAGTATTTTCTACCTGAACCTTCATTTTCATTTGGGTTGCTCTTATTCTCTACTCACCTCAATATATTTTTTATTTATTATTATTTACTCCTCATAAATTCTGTGTTAATGTTATATATATGTATACCAATCATAATCCTTATTTTATTTATGGATAGTTACATTTTTTAAAAGGATCATTCAAATTTTCATCCGAGTAAACAAACCGGATTCAAGGGAACTTATTGAATTCTTACCCGTTTTCAAGTGCACTAAATAATCTGTTTTAAGACACCATTATTTTTATAAAATCACTCATTTTATAATGAAGAAATTATCTTGGTTCATTTATGGTTTTAAGAAAACAAACATAAAATTCCACTTTAAAATTCTCTTTAATATTTTCATTAAAATGCTCTAAAATGTATTATTTCTAATGATTCTTAAGAACTCTTTTTACATGATTTAACTTCAGTGGGACATCATTTGTGCCCCAAATATAATTTCAATGTACTTCCCTTTTATTTTCTAGAATATACATGTTTAAAATCTGATTTCATGTAAAATATAAATGATTTTTAAAAAGAACTCTTCTTTCAGAAGTAAAAAAGTATTTGTCTCATCTCACATTAACTTTTATGAAGTATATGTCTTGTTCACCCCTTATTCCATGAATATTTGGTATGTAATTCCCTTTTTTATATCATATAAAGAGTCTCCTTATTATCATGACATTATAATTGATTATGATTTTAATATTCCAAGGTGTTATGGGACACTTTGGAATGTTTAAAGATTATTTCCTCGTGAATTTTTCAATTGTCTCGTTTAAAAGTATCTTAATCAAAGACAAAATCCCTTGTTGAATCATATACTTACTTAAGATTTATCTCTTATTATATCATCTATGATGTGTTATTGATAGGTTTTTAATTATTTTGACTATGTATGTTCTATATTTATATCATTAGCCATATTACTCTAAATGGTTAGTGTTTATGTTAAATAATTGGGGAAAGTTATTTACATTTCATATGTTAGTTTCAATATGAATGTATATGTTATTTATATTTATCCCCACTCATATGAGAAATGAATTGGACTTATTATGTGATGGTTGGGGCCCTAAATAGCCCCTATATTCATCAGTAGGTATCATGATACAATTAGATATGGACTTGGCCGAGGCCTTTCCCATTTTTAGATTTTGTTTTGGATGAGGCCTCAATCATTTTTAGATGTCTTGGCCGAGGCCTTGACGGTCAATTTTAGAGTGTATGGAATATGTATTTACCTAATTATGAAGCTATAAATTCATAGTTAATGAGGTTATTTAAGTAGTAAAATAGCCTTGATTATATGTTGTTATGGAAATATTTACTCATCTCATATTACTGCCATATTATGTTCATATTTAAAGCAATGATTCGTTTCATACTTTTGGAAAAATTAAAAAGTACCTCATTCGAAAAATGAAACAAATATTCATTTTAAATATTTTTAAAGAAAGTAAAATATAGTTTAAAATGAATATATAAATCATTAGATAAATGTAAAAATATTCTTGGAACATTATAGGGAATATATATATGGAGCAAAATGATTCTCAACCAAAAATAGAAATGAGGTCAATTTCCCTTTAAAATGTTTTCTCAATCATTTTAAGTACCAAAGAGAAGAAAATTATATAAAAACATATAAATTAAATATAAAACCATAGGATAAAAAAATAGTTTTAGTTTAAAAGATAAATAGCTTATAATTTCATTCAATGAAAGTTTAAACATATATAATCCTACATAAAAATGATATTATAGAATAAAATCTTACCTCAAAATTCTATTTGGTTAGACACATAATATCATCCTAAATGATATTGTAAATTTATCAAGTACTTTCTTGAGAAACATTTCCATATATTTTTTTCTTTTTATTTTCTTTTTATAATCATTTTGCATCTATTCGTTGAATATTTCTTCTTTATGTTAACCAATTAAAGATATTCAGTAAATATCTCTCAAATTGCTTATGTATAATGATTGTGGTCCAATGTTTTTTGAAATTGTTTTTTTAATGGGTCCTACTGATATTTTTATGGTGAAATAAAATACCTCTTTCTATTTGGGTAGAGGAAGACCCATTACATAGCTCATAGGCCCAAGTCCATTTGACCAATGAACATGTCTTGAAGGCCGTAGGTCTTGCAAGCCCAGTTTTGTCCTAAAGGGACCTTCAATGAATAGTAATTCTATAGTACCCAAGCTTATAAATTACTAAAAACAATAATGTATTTTATATATTACCCACCACTACTATAGTTCTTTCTACTGCTGAAGTGCTGCTATAATTCCCCACCACAATTACTCGGGAAATTAACCCTACCTGATTTTAAACTTTTATCTCTTAGAAGTAGTATTACAGGGATTACCACTCAAGAACCACCCCAAATTAAAAATGTGTGATTGGTAACACTCAAATACCATCATGGTTCCCAGCCAATCCCATAGTATTTTTCTGGTGAATGTGCAGTGCACTCTGGGATTAGTCAGGGCCCCCGTTGGGATTCAAGTGTTACCCATCACACATTCTTGCACAGGGAAGTTAGTCAATTTGTACACTGATCGGTACCATTTTATTACCCAGGGGAACTAAAATAGGCTCGATTCCTACTATTCTTGGATACTACACCAATTATTAATAGGTTGATTCAAATCTATTTACTTATATTGGGAACATCTGGCTCGCTCTAGGCTTGGTCGGGGGCCCTCTCTGGGAGTCAAGTGTTACCCATCACTCATTTTGAAATAGATTCATCATCTATAAAATGTTAATAATTTATTTTTTTTAGTTTTTTTTCTTGATATAGAAATCTATAATCATCTATGAATGGTTATAATGTAAAAAATCATATCCCTTCATGGAGGTGGTAGTCCACAAATACGCATAAACAAAATTATCATTTTAGAAATAATGAACCGGTATAAATAAAATGGATATATTATATTTCCATAATCATAATTTTTTCATAAATATTATATACATTCATTAATTCCATCTTTATAACCATCCATCTAAATTTTTCATGAAAAATGAATTACACCACTACGAAGAGATGGTAAGTCGTATGTACATACATGTGATGTTTACATTTTCCATATGATTGAAAAGAGACAGAAAATGTATGTACTATTAACATAAAAACATAATATTTTTTTTAATATACTAATTTAACTATTTTAAAATAGTTATTGAATATTTTTATAAGGTTTAATAAGAATGTAACTTGAAAAATATTGGTAATAACATATCTCTCTTCATTTGGTAGCCTCCATTAGGATACAAATTAAGCCTTCTTAAAGTGGAATTTTTTTTATAAAATACCTCTAATATATAGGGAGATAAGTTGGGAATTTTTTTGGAAAATTATTGGTTGATTTAAGTTTCTCAATTAGTGTGGATAAGAGAGGTGAGGGTGTCCAATTCATAAGTGAGTTGGGAGCAATACATGTAAATACTTTACATTTTATTATATAACATATTTTTTAATCAAGTCAAGTGGCACCAAATTGTCTTATATTCGAATATAAAGAATTTAAAGTGAAATATAAAACCATAAAATGAAACTTAAGTAAGTAATATGTGTTATCTTGAAGCATTATTACTTTATTTTATCCCTCTTGACTCATTTTACCACTAACCAATTGGATAAACATTTATCCTGTTTACTATTTATTATGACCAAAAAAATAATTTGAACTTCTTACTTGTTATTAATTATGATTATTCAAAATATTTAATTCATTGTAAAAGATTTAATTTCTATAACATGTAAAAAAATTAAATATATTTTCATAAAATACTGTGAAGCCCGTTTTAAAAAATGTTAGTCGAAAGAATAAAAATGATTTTACAAAAAATTCACATATAATATTGATTCAAATGGAGTTAATTGGATTATATTAAATCATAGGGTAATTATTTTTCTTTAAAATATAGTCAAAACTAAAATTATCATTATAAATACTTAATTAAGAGTGAAAAGTAAAAATAGTTTTTATTGGTATGAAAACATTGCTTAGATTTACAAAATGTTAAGCATGTATTTCTAACATAAACATTATATTTTTATAAACTTTATATTAATTAAAAAATATATGATTATTATATAAATTTTTTTTTCATAAACATTCATGTTATTATAATATCATTATAACATAAAAATATTGATAGTGTTTATAAAATCGGTATTTTTTACTATTCACACAAAAATTAACTACTTCTAAAATATCTCAAAATTTCACCCAAATTTAATTTTGACATGATTAATATAAAAATGAAATTTATTTTATAAAATATAATTTTTAAAATTTAGGAATTGATTTTTTAATCACATTTTTTAATAAATCTATGTGCATTATGCCGTTATTTCCATAAAAAGATATGTATACTTTTTATAATTGAAGCTTAGGTGTTAAATTATTTCCTACATAAAAAATTGTATCCTTGAAATTTATATTATATCACTTAATTAGAATATGTGGTTATTTATTAATCATAACTTCTTAAGATTTCTACATTGCCTTCTATATTTTATTACTTCTCTAAAGTAACTTTACAAATTCAGTCACCTAACTCTACAACACTTGTCATCTGGAGTCAAGAATCTAGACATAATCTTCATAATAAAATAAATAAACTTCAAATTATATTTAATTATAAGTTATAAAGTGCATTGGTATTTTCATTTACTTACTCAATAATGAGATATAGAACATTTCATGAACTTTAGATAGGTTAGGTGTCCTAATGGTAATCCATAACTCCAATTCCTTCCAAAATTCCAAAAGGAACAATATACCTAGGAAATTGTTTCCATTTCTTACTGAACATTATAACACCATTCAATAGATATATCTTCAATAAAATATGATCTCCCACTTGAAATTATAAAACCATCTTATAGTTATTGGTAGAGATTTTTTGAAATTCTTGTCTAATGATATCAAATATCATGAAAAAATCTGTCCTACATGAATATAAACTAAATAGAATATGTGTCTTGGTCACTTGATGCCAAAATGCATAAAATATGATCAATAATATATGACCCTAAAATTATTATAGTGTAAAATCCTATAAGACTATAAAATTATACAGTGGTCCATCCTATGAGACCTATTGTAACGCCCCGACCCCAGCTACCCAGAGCCGGTGCATTACTTCGTAACATTGGCATGATCACAAAAGATCAAGTCTCGAAAGACCGATTAGTTTAGTAGCCTTGGAAACACTAGATACATTCATAAGTCTTTCATTACATCAAAAGGTGAAAAACTACAAAAAAACATGGTCTTCATAGTCCACACTCATATCTTTACTGATTATTCTTGCAAGTCAGTCATAAAATACTTCTTCACAACCTGGAAAATTTTTAAACATTGAAAGGGGTGAGCTCAAATGCTCAGTAAGGATAACAATAATGCGGAAGCTTTCATAAATAAACATTAACATTTAAGGCAATGTATAACTAAAACAAAAGCCTCTTAAACATGAACTTCAACATAATATGGCAAAAGTAAAATGAGATAATGCCATTTACTTCTTCACATGGATATTCTACTGGTCGAATAATCACATGTAATATCAATAACCACTTTCATAATGAGGGAATGTATAATGCCGGACATTCTGAAACATTTTGTCAAGGCCTCGGCCAAGACATCTAAAATGATTAAGGCCTCGGCCAAAACCATAAATCAAATTGGGAAAGGGCCTCGGCCAATTCCACGTCTAGTTGTCTCATGAGACCTACCGATGCATCGAGGAGCTATAGCGGGCCCCACCCGTCACTTATTAAGTCCAATACATTCCTCATATGAATAGGTTTAAACATATCATAAACCATAACATAATCATATCACATAAAACATGCATAAAGGAAACATAACATTTCCACATTTCAATCACAAGATATCAATACAACACATTGATATAATAAAAACGCTTTCAAAACCATTTTCAATACCAAAATAAAAGAAAGTTGAAACTTTGTATTTATTTTTCATTAAAAAAATGATGGCTTGTAGAGGAAGCCGAAACTCAAATAATGGTCACGGCGGCAGAGAGGTCGTTGTCGCCGCATATGTACGGAAAGAAAAACATTCCCTTTTTTCATTTATCAAAACACTTCGTATAAAAAGATTCCTTTTGAATAAACGTAAAAGTCAAAGGGGTTTATACACCGTATAAAAGAAAGTTGTGTATAAAACCAAATATGCCTCAATGAAAGGAGATTGAGACGAAGTCCTTAAAAAGATCATTTTTAAATTAAAATAGATATATTATGTGTATTCACTATAGGTACACATAAAGAAAGTAAAAATACAAAATAGGACATAATAACATCATGACATAATTTGAAAGTAGGAGATTAACCCAAAGAATGGAAGTTGGGTTAAGAAGTTCCCTTACCTCGTGTCTGACTTGACTCAACCGTTCTTTAACCTCCTGAATAATAAACTAGAGTTAATATATACCTTATTAAGAACCATTTTCAACTTCATTATCCTTATTATATCACTTATTACAATGATATGAACATTATGTAATTATTTAAGTTAATAATGTTCATTTTGTCGGTATTTGGTTCTTAAGTCAAAAATAGGCTTCTTACACTTACATGTTGTTAATTTGGTCAAAGGTTCATTATATACAGAATGGTATTCATGATGTATATATCATATATGTCATATATATCCAGTACATACATTCATTTATAATATTACATCACATTTAGAGGTAAGAAATGAAATGCACCGTTCATGGAGACGGTAAGCCGTACGTACGCATGAACGCTACTTCCATTTCTATTTCATATTTTCTGGAATGGAATCATAATGATATGAGAGTATATTATAATTCCAGTATAATAACATATATAATATCATTAACTTTATCCTTCACACATCCCACATATGGTATTAACGAATCAAATCACTTTCAGGGGGCGGTAGTCCGCGCTTCCTAAAATGAAGATATCGTGTTTTACCCATAATGGAAACCATAAAGGTATGCCCAAAATGAAAAAAACAGAAGCTTAAGGAAAACATAAACATATTATATATCATATATAAAAATAGTGACATCATAATGGCCACCTTTGAAGGTGTTAAATGAGTGTTGAACAATCATCGTTTCGGGAGGCAGAATTTCGCCATCCACGGAAACCTTATGTTCTTTAACCATTTGATGTAGTTGTGTGGAAGTGTAGCTCAAATAAATCTTATAACAACATCCTAGTATATTTAAGATACTGGTGTTGTTACAAAAGAAGTAAATAAAAAGAGTTTAGGGGGTTGGAGAAGCAAAATAAAACAAAAGAACATGAGAGAATGAATTACCTTAAAAAGTGTAACTCCTTTTGAGTTGAGCCTAAAGGCTTCCTTTGAAAGGATTCTGCCCAAAGGGAATCCTCTAGGATGAGTAGAGGGATGTGGAGAGAGCAAATGGGCAGGGTTTGGCCGAGCCAATGGCTTGAAGAGTGTGTGAAATGAGGTAGAGGTGGGGGCCTTTTATAAGAGGAGAGGAGGGGCACTTTTGGAAAGTAAAGGAACATTACATTATTTGAAAATGTGTTTCGGTTTTAAAAGGTCCCACATTGATAGAATTCGTGGATAAGGTGATAAGGCATCGAAATCCACTCATCCAATTGGTTTTGGCCATGTGTAGTTCATAGATTTTATATTATCTTTCCATTTTATTTAAATCGTCAAATAATGATGTCATCGCTGCATCATTATTATGTCATAAATAATTAAATTTATTTAATGTCTAAAAATTATAAAAAAAAATACTATGATATAGGAAATCTTTTTATCTTTCCAATGACTATTTATAATCAAAATTTGGACTTGTGTAACCCTACTTAAAAATTGTTTTAGTAAAACACTTTATGTTAGTGTCATTTTCACTTTAACATTAAATAAAAAGTAATTTATGTTATTTCCCAACAAAAGTGGATCCATGGGGTCCCCAAGTTAGGCAATGGCTTGTCTTGGTCGGCCATGACACAACCAATGAGGTTGGGACATGTGTCTAGGTCATTTAATATTATTAAAGTATTATTTATACCTTAAACTACCCTAATTACCACTAATCGCGATTAAGAACTTAATAAGTTACTATTCACCAAAAAATTATTTTTATCCCATTGAACCACATTTTACTTCTTAATGACAACCATGTATGTCGGATTTTTGAAAATCAAATCACAGAAGTGGTAATATTTCATTTAAACGAAAAATCAGTTATTTAACAACCACATAGTGGTTTCACTATTCATCAAAAATTGAAGTTTTTCAGAATAAGGCCAAAATTTCACCCTAAGCTATAATTGATATTCCGAATTGAAAAATGATGTCTATTTTACAAAATTCCAAACATATTAGTTGCATTAATTAATTTTATAATTAATTCCCGCTGTCACAACAAATAGCGTGTTTTTAAGAAACAATTTATATCAAAAGATTGGCAATTGTTTATGTCCAATTTCAATGTTAAATTAATTCTAATGACCACCATTGGATAAAATGGTAAAAATATATTCTAATTATACTTTAAAACCATCAAATATTATAATTTATCACTATAAATTATTTTGATTAAAAAAGTTGTTTTGAGTATTTTTCACTATTTATAAAATTTTAGGAGTTCTCAGAAAAATACCAAAAATTCAACATAGGCTAATTTCGATATTACGAATACAAAAATGAAGTCCATTTTGACATATAAAATTTATAATATTTCAAAAAGAAGGTATTACTATTCATAACGGCTACTTTGATTAGTCGCGGTGTTTTAGAACTCGAAGTTGCGTACAATGCAAGCTATTGTATTACTGAATGAGAAGCGTATCGTGGAAGCTCGGGGTGTTACATTCTCCCCTCCTTCAATAAATTGCGTCCTCGCAATTTGAAATTTTTCTTGGAAAATACAAGGTTGAAAAGAGAAAATACCTTTGTGGAAAACCCACATCGGAAATAAGGTTAATAAATATATAACATTAAAAGAAAGCAAGATAAGTACAAAGGTCACCCGATATAGCCCATTATAGGATTATATGAAAATATGGATATGGAGGAGAAACAAACCATCAAGGTCTGATGGGGAGTTATAGAAAACAGGATTAGGAGAAAGTTTAACCACAAGAAAATCACAAACTTGTGATTGGTTAAACGGTCATTGAATCCCTAGTTGGAAAAGTTAACCGACAACATTTTTGTTTTAAGTTACCTTTTATAATGTTGAGGAATTTATTTATGAGATTTACTAAGAACGTAAGGGAATATACATAATTGTTATGTATACTTTCATTCGTTAATAAATTTTTACCACAAACCCAACTTTTACTCCCAATGGTAACAGAACTCAAAAATATTCTATTTATCCTAATTGTATAAGGTTCAAAATGTTAACACATACCATTTAGATTAGTAAAACTATTTTGTAATAACCAGGGACTTCCTGTAGGCTAGTGGTAGGAAATAAAGGCTTGTCGCACTATGGTTGTGGGTTCGATTCCTGCAGCTTTGTCCGACGCGACGGGTTATTCCCCACCCTGCAGGTTGTCCTTTTCCTAAAAATATAGTACTATACTATTCCAAAAATAATGTTCATAAATGTTTTAACCTTAAACAATACTATCCAAAGTTCAACTTAATCCACTCCAACCTTTATAGTTATCCAAAATACCTTCATCCAGACTTTCTCTAAAAGGTCTCTAAATTCCAAAATCAATTGTAACATCAGATTCCCCAAACAAAGAAAAGTTTCTCTTAATGTCACATACTAAAAATATGATTACCTTAATCATATTAAAACCTTAATGAAATCAAAAAGTAATGCAGTACAATCCATATATATATATTACATTATTCTTATAACCAGAATATAATCCTTGAGTCCAAAAGCACCAATACATTAGTTATTCTGCTTCAACTGTAGTAATAGCATAAGATTGTCCTTGATCCCTTGTCCTTTTCTGAGGTAAGTTTCCTTGACGCTTAGGACATTCATTTGCATAATGACCCATTTCTCTACAATTGTAGCATTCAACATTGACAGCCTCTTTCTTTCCCTTGCAATCACGAGCCTGGTGACCCTTTTCTCCACATTTATAACAAACTCCCATTCCTTTTAGGCAAGTACCAGGGTGATTCTTCCCACAATTATCACATACTGGAAAATCCTTCTTTCCCTTTTTCCCTTTATCTGTCTCTTGTTCCACCGTTCTCTTCTTCTCTTGCTTTACTTTGTTGTCATAAGACTTAGAGAATTCCTTTTCTGTCTTGATAGCACACGAGACAATATCTTCGTATGATGAGAAGGATTGTGATACCAAAGCTCGACGGAGAAATGGTTTTAACCCATCAAAGAAACGATCAATCTTACTCCTTGGGTTACGTATGTAATCTGCAGCATACCTTGCTAACCTTGTAAAGTTAGCCTCATACTTTGCGACATTCTCATCCTCCTTCTGCCTCAGACTCAGAAATTGCCTTTCCATATCTGCTCGATGGTCACGAGGAAAGTATTTTTCTAAGAAAATCTCTTTGAACTCCCTCCATTCCATATTCGATACGTCATCATCTTCCTTTGTGTTTTGAATTAGCGACCACCACTGATCGGCATCTCCAGTGAGGCGGTAAACTGCCATGACAACCTTCTCCCTTTCACTACTCCCCAAGGCATGGAATATTTTCTCTAAGGAATTTATCCATTGCTCAGCTACTATAGGATTTGTACTCCCATTAAAGGTTGGTGGTTGTTGCCTCATGAAACGGTCTAGCATTGATCCTCCACGTTGCGAATCAGGGTGCTCCATACGAGTAAGGTTGTTATTCATAACCTGCGTGAGTTGTCCCAGTATGGTAATAAGTTGATCAGCACCAGTTGTATCTCCAGGTCCACAATAATTATCTTGAGCAGGAGGGCAATCCCTACACGGAGTTCGTGCATTGATACAGTTTCCATTCCTTCTACTAGGCGCCATTTCTAAACAATGGCATAATCCAGATTAGTTTATGAATCAAAATACATAATTCCATACTTGTATAATACTTAACATAAATTGAACTATTTATGGATATAATCCATAATCATAAAAAGAAATGTTTCCTTTGAGGAAGTATGTACTCATAAACCTTACATAATGGTTTGTAAAGAAAATGAGAATTATCCTAAGCATATCCCCCGGGAGTGTCGTAACCAAGAGTGCAGCAAGGCCCGTTGTCGTGCACCAGTTCCCGTTCGAGTCTAGCTCAAAGCGGTGTTTTTGGGTTTTACCCCTAGGTACATCTGTGCCAGAGCCGCCTCTACCTTCTCGTATCCAGACAGGGATGTATTGCTCGGAAAAGTTATAACATCTCTATAATACCAAAATTCTAGGAAGTTCTTCTATACTAATCCTCAAAGTCTATCTTTGGGCTATGTGCTCTAATCAGAGTTTATCTAAATCTAGCTTCCAAGGTTAGTACTAAACTGCCTCTGATACCAACTGTAACGCCCCGACCCCAGCTACCCAGAGCCGGTGCATTACTTCGTAACATTGGCATGATCACAAAAGATCAAGTCTCGAAAGACCGATTAGTTTAGTAGCCTTGGAAACACTAGATACATTCATAAGTCTTTCATTACATCAAAAGGTGAAAAACTACAAAAAAACATGGTCTTCATAGTCCACACTCATATCTTTACTGATTATTCTTGCAAGTCAGTCATAAAATACTTCTTCACAACCTGGAAAATTTTTAAACATTGAAAGGGGTGAGCTCAAATGCTCAGTAAGGATAACAATAATGCGGAAGCTTTCATAAATAAACATTAACATTTAAGGCAATGTATAACTAAAACAAAAGCCTCTTAAACATGAACTTCAACATAATATGGCAAAAGTAAAATGAGATAATGCCATTTACTTCTTCACATGGATATTCTACTGGTCGAATAATCACATGTAATATCAATAACCACTTTCATAATGAGGGAATGTATAATGCCGGACATTCTGAAACATTTTGTCAAGGCCTCGGCCAAGACATCTAAAATGATTAAGGCCTCGGCCAAAACCATAAATCAAATTGGGAAAGGGCCTCGGCCAATTCCACGTCTAGTTGTCTCATGAGACCTACCGATGCATCGAGGAGCTATAGCGGGCCCCACCCGTCACTTATTAAGTCCAATACATTCCTCATATGAATAGGTTTAAACATATCATAAACCATAACATAATCATATCACATAAAACATGCATAAAGGAAACATAACATTTCCACATTTCAATCACAAGATATCAATACAACACATTGATATAATAAAAACGCTTTCAAAACCATTTTCAATACCAAAATAAAAGAAAGTTGAAACTTTGTATTTATTTTTCATTAAAAAAATGATGGCTTGTAGAGGAAGCCGAAACTCAAATAATGGTCACGGCGGCAGAGAGGTCGTTGTCGCCGCATATGTACGGAAAGAAAAACATTCCCTTTTTTCATTTATCAAAACACTTCGTATAAAAAGATTCCTTTTGAATAAACGTAAAAGTCAAAGGGGTTTATACACCGTATAAAAGAAAGTTGTGTATAAAACCAAATATGCCTCAATGAAAGGAGATTGAGACGAAGTCCTTAAAAAGATCATTTTTAAATTAAAATAGATATATTATGTGTATTCACTATAGGTACACATAAAGAAAGTAAAAATACAAAATAGGACATAATAACATCATGACATAATTTGAAAGTAGGAGATTAACCCAAAGAATGGAAGTTGGGTTAAGAAGTTCCCTTACCTCGTGTCTGACTTGACTCAACCGTTCTTTAACCTCCTGAATAATAAACTAGAGTTAATATATACCTTATTAAGAACCATTTTCAACTTCATTATCCTTATTATATCACTTATTACAATGATATGAACATTATGTAATTATTTAAGTTAATAATGTTCATTTTGTCGGTATTTGGTTCTTAAGTCAAAAATAGGCTTCTTACACTTACATGTTGTTAATTTGGTCAAAGGTTCATTATATACAGAATGGTATTCATGATGTATATATCATATATGTCATATATATCCAGTACATACATTCATTTATAATATTACATCACATTTAGAGGTAAGAAATGAAATGCACCGTTCATGGAGACGGTAAGCCGTACGTACGCATGAACGCTACTTCCATTTCTATTTCATATTTTCTGGAATGGAATCATAATGATATGAGAGTATATTATAATTCCAGTATAATAACATATATAATATCATTAACTTTATCCTTCACACATCCCACATATGGTATTAACGAATCAAATCACTTTCAGGGGGCGGTAGTCCGCGCTTCCTAAAATGAAGATATCGTGTTTTACCCATAATGGAAACCATAAAGGTATGCCCAAAATGAAAAAAACAGAAGCTTAAGGAAAACATAAACATATTATATATCATATATAAAAATAGTGACATCATAATGGCCACCTTTGAAGGTGTTAAATGAGTGTTGAACAATCAGCGTTTCGGGAGGCAGAATTTCGCCATCCACGGAAACCTTATGTTCTTTAACCATTTGATGTAGTTGTGTGGAAGTGTAGCTCAAATAAATCTTATAACAACATCCTAGTATATTTAAGATACTGGTGTTGTTACAAAAGAAGTAAATAAAAAGAGTTTAGGGGGTTGGAGAAGCAAAATAAAACAAAAGAACATGAGAGAATGAATTACCTTAAAAAGTGTAACTCCTTTTGAGTTGAGCCTAAAGGCTTCCTTTGAAAGGATTCTGCCCAAAGGGAATCCTCTAGGATGAGGAGAGGGATGTGGAGAGAGCAAATGGGCAGGGTTTGGCCGAGCCAATGGCTTGAAGAGTGTGTGAAATGAGGTAGAGGTGGGGGCCTTTTATAAGAGGAGAGGAGGGGCACTTTTGGAAAGTAAAGGAACATTACATTATTTGAAAATGTGTTTCGGTTTTAAAAGGTCCCACATTGATAGAATTCGTGGATAAGGTGATAAGTCATCGAAATCCACTCATCCAATTGGTTTTGGCCATGTGTAGTTCATAGATTTTATATTATCTTTCCATTTTATTTAAATCGTCAAATAATGATGTCATCGCTGCATCATTATTATGTCATAAATAATTAAATTTATTTAATGTCGAAAAATTATAAAAAAAAATACTATGATATAGGAAATCTTTTTATCTTTCCAATGACTATTTATAATCAAAATTTGGACTTGTGTAACCCTACTTAAAAATTGTTTTAGTAAAACACTTTATGTTAGTGTCATTTTCACTTTAACATTAAATAAAAAGTAATTTATGTTATTTCCCAACAAAAGTGGATCCATGGGGTCCCCAAGTTAGGCCATGGCTTGTCTTGGTCGGCCATGACACAACCAATGAGGTTGGGACATGTGTCTAGGTCATTTAATATTATTAAAGTATTATTTATACCTTAAACTACCCTAATTACCACTAATCGCGATTAAGAACTTAATAAGTTACTATTCACCAAAAAATTATTTTTATCCCATTGAACCACATTTTACTTCTTAATGACAACCATGTATGTCGGATTTTTGAAAATCAAATCACAGAAGTGGTAATATTTCATTTAAACGAAAAATCAGTTATTTAACAACCACATAGTGGTTTCACTATTCATCAAAAATTGAAGTTTTTCAGAATAAGGCCAAAATTTCACCCTAAGCTATAATTGATATTCCGAATTGAAAAATGATGTCTATTTTACAAAATTCCAAACATATTAGTTGCATTAATTAATTTTATAATTAATTCCCGCTGTCACAACAAATAGCGTGTTTTTAAGAAACAATTTATATCAAAAGATTGGCAATTGTTTATGTCCAATTTCAATGTTAAATTAATTCTAATGACCACCATTGGATAAAATGGTAAAAATATATTCTAATTATACTTTAAAACCATCAAATATTATAATTTATCACTATAAATTATTTTGATTAAAAAAGTTGTTTTGAGTATTTTTCACTATTTATAAAATTTTAGGAGTTCTCAGAAAAATACCAAAAATTCAACATAGGCTAATTTCGATATTACGAATACAAAAATGAAGTCCATTTTGACATATAAAATTTATAATATTTCAAAAAGAAGGTATTACTATTCATAACGGCTACTTTGATTAGTCGCGGTGTTTTAGAACTCGAAGTTGCGTACAATGCAAGCTATTGTATTACTGAATGAGAAGCGTATCGTGGAAGCTCGGGGTGTTACACCTATCTTCTTAAAGTACGATCTGGATCTATGTAAGAACCCCCAACATAAGGTTAATTAACCATAAATATATTATATGACAAAATTTACTTTATTTTTTGGAATTCCATACTATTATTTTATCCCTATCATCTATAATTTCACTTTTGGTGGTCCCATATTTAGATGGAACAATATATAGTCCTAGTTGTAAGACTTTAAACTACATTTTAGATAGTCTTATATACATTACATTAAACTTCTTAGACCAATAATCATCACATAATATTAAACAAAATGACATCATAATACTATTAGTATCATGTTAAATTACATTACCAACATCCTCATTAAATGATTTTAAACTATTTTTCATAAGGTATGTCTTGTATGACCATAAATTACTCATAGAAATCTCTCATGTGTGACCATTAGTTGCAAAATCTCCAATTATGTAAAATATTTATCTATGTCATCAAAAATTTCCCCATATACATGATATCACCCCATTTGAGATCTATCTTCCATCGAGGATTTCATAAATATGATTATATTTAACTATCATAATATATTCATTAATCTAACATATTATATATCATAACTACATATGGATTGATTTTGGTTTTAATATGATACATAATGAGGTAACCCAAGAATTTCATACATAAATATTACATCATTATAGATGAACATTAAATACATATCATAACAATACATGCCCCAGATTCATAAAGGTTAAGTGTCTTTGGAGATGAGGTACATAATCATCTTATTTCATGAATGATATTAAACATCCCCCAAAAATTTCTTCTGACATAGTAAAATTCTAATATATATCCAACTTGAAACCATTATTCCTAACCTAGGAAGATTAAAACATAATAAAGGGTGAGCTCAGATGATCAATAATGGTAAATAAGGGGATAAAAGTCAATGATCATAAGTGGTGATTGGCCTAAAGGTAAGTTAAAAGGATCACAACTTAATAAATTCATACACAATTTGTCCAATATCATTAATAATTAATTATGTAATATGAATTTTTTATAAAAATTAAAAAATTCATAAGAGTTCAGAATCATAAATAATCAATCATGGGCAATGTAAACATATAATAAGCATAAGACATAAGTTTTTATCGTGCACATAAACATATAAAATTCGTTACTTAGTAAATTTTCACTATCAACACTATAATAGTGTATTGGGTTTACTACCTATTCTAGTTTTTATTATCTCATGTGATATTAATCATTTTTCAAAGCATTAGAGGGATATATAATTCCAACCACACCCATCACATAAAAAAACTACATATATGTGTTCCAAAATATTATAAAAAAATTATCAATTCATCATATCATAACCCATGGAAACTAAATGGGTTTCATATATATTTATTTATGTCATCATAGTATAACCCATGGAAAATAAATGGGTTTCATAAAGATTTTATCATAACTTAATTAACCTATAGGTAAGAAATGTTCTTCATAGAATCTACCTTAAACTATCAATATAATCATAAGATATCTATAGAAAGAAATAAGATATTATCATAATATAATGTTCCTAGTAAAAAACCCTTACATAGATGAAAAATACTTTTAAAAGAGAATTTGAATATTTCATTGAAAATAAGGAAAATGTCATTTTCTTTCATTATATCGAAAAAATAAAATTTCTCAAATATTGAGAAAAATAATTTCCATGAAAATAATCATGGAAACAATTAAAAAAATCTTTAAATATAATAATATTCATGAAAATAGAAAAAAAACATTTTATATACTAAATATTAATACAAATATTTTGTTCACAATTTTATAAAAATCATAAATAACTAGTTTATAAAAAAATTATAAAAAATATTCTAAAAACACTGAAAATAAATAAAATATTGTTGAAATTTAATTTAAATAATGATTTAATAATATAAAATAATATATAAGGACATTGAATAAAACATTATTTTACCAAAGAAAAAATATGGATTGTTTTCCTTGAAAATATTTTCATGATCATTTTTACACAAAAGAGGGGGAAATGGTACAAATATATTAAAATTATTGGAATAACTATAGGGGAGGAAAATATATTATATTTAAAGTAATATATATATATATATATAATTGTAACATCTAGAGTTTTTAAAAACAAAACATTATGTTCGATAGAGTATATTATACACCACATCGAGCTTAAACGAAAAAAATATATTATTTAATGTGGTAGTTATCACATAGTCGTTAGGATGGAAGGAAAAAATAGGATTAAATAAATTAGGAAAGTATAGTTTAAACAAGTATATATAATTAATTATTTGATTAAAAATTAATTATAAATGAATGTAAAACCCTTTTTTAAAATAAAAGGAAATGTTTTTCAAAAAACTATTAAAATGTGCACAAGTACGTTTTATACTAGTAATTTAATATATCAAACTTTTCAGGTTATATTAGTAAAATAAAAATATATACTATGTTTAATTTAATCTTTAACATTAATCTTATGAGTTTTTTAGACATGATATAAGAACGAATCAAATTTTACGAATACAATAACTATTTTTCAAGAAAGGTCATTTTGCCACCTTTTAATGGTGCATCTATTTTAAATCTATTTTTGTCAATTTTATAATTTATATTTGAAAAAATATATATTTTTTAGAAATTGAACATCAAAATTTATCTTTGTTGAATTTTTTGTTTTTTATGAGAACATTCATATTTTGATGAATAATGAATAACCCAAAATATCACTTCAAAATGGTTTTTTTCAAATTTATTTATATAGTTAAAGTAGTTTTTCAATTAGTTTTAAAGATTAATTAAATAAATTATTTATAATTTAATACAATTTAAGTCATTTTAATAAATTTTACACTCAAATTGGATATAAAAACTTTGTGAACTTCTGAACAATTTTACCTAAAAACTCATTTTCTTATTCTGTCAACATGTTTAATTTTAAATTATTTTTTAGCCACTTATTTTTTTTTAATTTTGAAAATTTAAAATACATGGTTTTAATAATTTTGTTATTTCTGATCTAATAGGATCAAAATAATTTTTGAAAAATAGGAATATTAACTTTAATATTTATTTTTATTACCACGGTTAAAAGTAAATTGGGTAATTAAGGGTAAAAATAATATTATAAATTTTCCAAAAAAATTTAATAATTTAATTGGATAATTTTTTTTAGATTTAAATTCATAATTTGACTAAAATATAACCTTTGGGAGTTGCTTGGATAACTTTAAGATATTTATATTATTTTATTCAAATAAAAGACAATTTTTCCACACTCTTGTTTTTAACAAGTTAAATATTTTTAATATGGGTTTATATAAGGGATATTTTTTACTATTAATAGTATATATAAATATAAAATATTTTCCTTTGTCATGGTAATTTAATTATAATTTTTAGGATAGAAATAATAAAATTAAATGGTGACATGGCGATCATACAATAATTGCTTTATTAATGGAAGAATCAAATAAATGATAATAAAAATATTTAAATAAATATAATTTGATATAATTGATGTCATCCACAAATTTTATGGATGAATTATACATGTTTGGTATGATTAATTGATATTTTCAGAAGATATCAAGTTGTTATGATTTTTCTAAAAAGTCAAATAATAAATAGTGTTCAAATTGACATTATTGATATTTTAAAATGAATAATATTTTATTAAATGGTATAAAATTTTAAAAAAATATAATTTGGCCAAATAATTGGTATAAGTCATAAAATGTCATAAATGACTCATTTATTTGTCATTTGGAATATTATAGTAATTATATTAACCCTTAAATTGTAAATGACATGATATTACGATAAAAGTTAATAAGGGTTAAAATAAAAACAATAAGGATTAAAATACAGTAAAAACATATATAATTTTCATTTTATGAATTTATTATATCCATAATCATCATATCATTTAAATATTTCATTTTAGATCTATTTGGATTAGAAATTTAATTTATATTAATTTAATACTTTGAAGAATTCCATTAGTGCCCCCCCCCCTCTATTATACAAGGGAAACCATTATTATCTATTTATCACAACTAAAAACATATTTGTTTTAGAAAATATCTTCCAAAATACCTTCCAAAAATCCCTCCCCATAGTCTAGAGTTGTTAATCAACAGTGATTGTCTGAATAAGAGGTATCATTTTTTATTAAGTGTTTATGTTTTGTTTTTTCTTCCACTTCCTTCAAATATTCTCTAAACATGATGAGATAATAACTCAATTATCCTCAATATGTTGCGATATTATTATGTAAATATAATCACCTAAATTCATCTTTGATTCCATTAAATGGTAAATTAATTAATTATTTGTTTGTATGTGTGAACTATCACCTGCACGAACTGGTATGATTTTATTTTCCTTCCCATCTCTCAAGACTGGTTATAATGATTGAATTAATGTTTATATATGATATTAATGACATATTTATCATTATAATAGAATAATATATCAATTATATTCTTAATTTCCATGCACATTAAAATGATAATTTCTTTTGTGCGTACGAGTGAATTACCACCTCCACAAAGAGATGTGATTAATTTTTAATCACCAAATCATAGAAATAATATATATAAGTATATTTTTTTGAATAATATGATACTAATTATAGATTGATAATTATGGAAAGAAAAAATAATATATACCATCTTTCCAAGATGATCACTGAAAAATGTAAATTTACTCATTTGTATGTATGGCTTACCGTCTCCATGATTATAACATTGTTCATTTTTCATAACTATAAATAATGGTTTTATTTATAATTGTAATTGATGTACATGTATGATAACCATGTCATTAATATTATTGTGTAAATTATGGACTAATTAACTCTTTGTCTATATTATTCTTACTGAATTCATTTTAGACCCATATACCAACTATCGTCGAAACATCCAATGTCATAATAAATAATTTATTGATTGTTATAACATGGTAATAAGTGATATAAAATGAATAATAAAATTAAAAAGGATCTAAATAAAGTAAATAATTACCAAAATTTTATTATTACGTAAATTAAATGACATGTATGATGAATCATACTCAAGCTATGTGACTCGTTAACTAAAACATAATTTTAAATGTTTTAAAAAATTATTCTTCTAAGTCATTCTCGATCAAGACCATGCTTTCAAAATGGTATTTACATATTTATTTATATGGACATGAATGTTTTAAAATTTTAATTTCATTAAAAAAATTCAAAATTTTATGGGAAAATTTGATTCAAAAATCGATTTTTACATGTTTTAAAATGGTTTTTAAAAATGGATTGATTATTTCAATAAATTGGAATGTTTTTAAACATATACTACATTAATGAAATTTTTTGTTTTAATGATGCTTTAAATATTTAATGTTTCCTTTATAAGTTTTGAAAGTTATTTACAAATATATTAGTTTATTTATTATGTTCTTGTTTTTTATATTTTAATGAAATTTTTATGTAAAAAGGGTATTTTGATATCTGGAAGTATTTTACACATGGGTTTAAAATAGTCTTCACGGAATTTATTCCGGATTTAGTCCTTGTGCATTATATACCAATGTTTAATCCCCATTATATCTCATGGATGAGCCCGATTTAGATTATATAAAGGGTTGATACCCATTATAGCTCATGAAATATGGGTGAGGCTGATATAGCTTATGTGAAGGGTAATCCCCATTATAAATCTCCAATAAATTGGGTACTCCGGAGATGGAATTCAGTCATATGGTTATTTCATTTTTAAGGGTGATTATAAGAGTGATATAGTAATTATATCTCCAGTAACCTATGTAATTTTTCTATGTTTTCTAATTATTTTTAAGAAAATGTTTTTAATGGGTTTTCATGTTTTTATTAGACTAAAGATTTAAAATCTTTATGCCCCTTACTAAGCTTTTTGTGATCATCCCAAGATTTAAAAAGTTTTTCATAGGTCTTAATATTGTTATGTGAAAATAATATTTCATGATGAAAAAATTGAAGATGTGTCTTGGAAATAATTCATTTTTTTACAAGGGTTTACTTTGGTGGAAAAATAGGATACTGAGTATAAGTGTCCACATGTAATTTATGGGTATACTTTGTAAGCTTTTTCCTAAGTCTCTAAAACTCTAAACTAAAAATATCCTCAAATGTGAATTAATGTCTAAAAACTCTAGAATAATTTATGTTTAAGTCTGAGTACTTACAATAATTTCCCTCAATATAAATTTTTCATAGATAATCCTTAAAATAAATGAGATTATAACATAAACCCTTACCTCAAGTCTTGTCTTTATTCGTACGCATTCAAAAAATATAATAAATTAATATAGTTTTATTATTAATAGATTATATAAATGAATTCATATGTAAATTATTATTTATATTTATACTTTAATTTCAAATTAGGATTTTATTATCAATTACTTTATTAAAATGAACATTCTGGTGAAAATAGATATATTTTTCCACACATAAAACGATTCGACAGTTCTGATCATTGAATCTTGTTCATGGTTTCATTATATTTAAAATATTAATTATAACATAAGTATCATATTTATTCATTAAATACACTTTTATATCCATTCATATAAATCAGTGATGAAAAATGAATTACAACACTTCATTAAGGTGGTCGTCCACACATATGCACATGTGATGTTTTCAAATTTTGATGGATCGAACAAAATAAATGTATATAAAAATTAAATATTAAATAATAATAATATAATTAATATCATATATATTCATTAAATATATATTTATGAGAAACCACTTAAATAGAAAATTAAAATTGAATCACATCGCCTTGTAGAGGTTGTAGTCCATATGTATGCACGAGCTACATTATCATTTAACAAAGTACGTGAAGAAGATATAAAATTATTATGAAATTAAAATATAAAAATATCAATATAGTTATGATACTTTTTAAATAATTTTTGGATGGATATAAAACATTTGGAGGAGGTTTAATAAGGAATAAACCTTTAAAAAATTGGTAAAAACATATTCATATTCTTTGGGTATCCTCCTTTGAAGAGACCCTTGAGGCTGCTTGGATGGGTCTTTGTGGATATCAACACCTCAATGTAATGGATAAATATGTTGGGAGATAATTTTATTATATATATCTATGGATAAATTCCTAAAGTTTTTTTATAAGATACGATAGGAAGTTCACTTTTATAAGTGAGGTGGGAAGAAAACTAGAAAATACATGAAACATTATAATATAGTATATGTCTTACTCATGTAAAGAGTCACCAGAATTCCAAATAACAAAATAAAAGGTGGTTAATTTTGAAATAACAATTAAATATAAAATTAAATCAACTTTTTTGTGACATTTTAAACCTTATCTCTTAGGTTAACCCCCATTTAACCCTTTTAACCCTTACCATGGTAATAAGATTTTCTATATGGTAACTAATTATAATAGGGAAAATTTATATAAAACTTATTATATTATATTAATGATTTTTATTAAAAATATATAATAAATTTTAAAGTATTCAATTTATATAAGATATAGATATTCATTTTAAAATAATTGTGCACAACGTAATAAAAACTGTTTTTAGACAAATTTATTTTTATCATGAAACTGAATTTATTTTTATCCATTTACAACTAAAAACCATTATATGAATGATGAAATATTTTATTGAATATTTATATAAAATTTTAATATAAATTATTCGTAAATATATATTAAATTCATTTGTTATGATAAAAACACATTCTGTGTGTGAAAATAGTTTTTCATTAAAAAAACATATCCTTTTACTTTCAAATGCTCTTATTTTCATTTATAAAAAATTTATTGTTTATTTATTCATTTTATACATGTGTAAATAATATTTATTCATAATTTAGTTAGTCTTATTAATTCCCACTAAATTAATAGATATGTGATAATTTTCACATCAAATGAAAATATGTCAATAGTATATTGTGGTTGTTTTAAAACATGATCTTGCATGTAAACAAATCTATCAAAGAAATCAAGTTTATTTAAATATAAATATATCATAAAATAATGAGTTGTTATATTATTCTTTATTTTTATGAATATTACCTTTGAAATTATATTAGTTTGATACAAACAACCAAGTATACTTTTGCCTCATCACGTCTGATGGTTCTCACATAGCTTCCTACAATTTATGGTTTCTCTATAAAAAATTGGCTAGGAGAGTGGTCTTATTCCCCAAAAAATTCTATCATATATTCTGAATCCATAACAGTTTCTCCTAATAAGAGATATTATACTCTAGTGGTATGACCTCTTATTTTAGTACATGTGAAGGATTAGTTATAAACTTCCTCATGATAGATATATAGAACACATCACAGACATGAGTTAGATTCGGTGAAAGTTCCAATATTTAAGAAACCATCCGAACACAATCAAGTATTTTTAATGGAATACTATATCTAGGTTTAAACTTGACACTATTTCAAAAATAAGATAATGCTATTCCAATGAGAGGTTCATTTTAATACCTTTTCACTAACTTTAAAATCAAGATCTAGTTAATGATTTTCAACATAAGTTTTCTATTGACTTGATATTCCCCGATGTACTTTTAAATTGTTCTAAACATATATATTATTTTATTTCCTATCTTAGGTATTAATTTATTTTTTTCTCCAACTTCATTCTAAAAAATAGGAGTTCTACACTTCATTCTATAGAAAGATTCATATGGATCCATCTTAATGCATGATTGACAAAAAAAATTGTTTTATAAAAACTCAAATAGAAAAAGGTTTTTATACCAAACACCTTTGGAATACATTTAACATGATATTAATACATATTCTAGGGATTTAATGTTCCTTATATACTGACCAGATTTCTATGGATTATATGCAGTGTTATTGCTCAACTCTTTATTCAATACTTATTGAAAACTGTTCCAAAACATCGATTTAAACCATGGATCCTAATCAGATAAAATTATATGTGTTAATCCATGAAATATTAACACTTATTTGATATATATAATTTGAATATAATCAAGAAATAAATATACACAAATTAAAATGAAATTTATTGACTATGTAATTGTATTGACAATAACCCAAATAGAACTGTAGCATTTAGATGTTTGGTGGAGTCTAATGATGAAATCCATGGTGATACTTCATAATTATCATTCGGGTAAAGGTAATGGTCATAATATTTCCTTATAATTCTATATCTCATCCTTGAATTGTTTTGATTTGGTGAAGGTTGATTTGGTTTAGGTTTTTGTGAATAGATGATGTGTGTTCACTTGTGGCACTGCCACTGCGGCCTTGGTACTTGAGATGATGTATTCAGTTTATTTTATAAGGGACTGTTCCAGAAGATGTTAAGATCAGGGAGCGTTCTTCTTATCATCGCTATCCGGATTTGGAAGTTTTGAGAGGGTATGGCTCTTTCCATCGGTACCGGGCATGTGTATCCTTGCATGGGATAGTTAGCCGAGCAGCGATGGGAATATAGACACTGATCATATTGTTTTTGTTTCTTGGGTGGTGCTTTTCCTTGCTTTTGAATTGAAATGTATTTGGTCTTAATGATCTTGGTCGTGGAGGCATGGTTGTGTTTTATGTTTTTGATGTCACTCTGGTTTCCCACTTTCTCCTCAAAAGTGCTTTTGAAATAAAAATTTAATTTTCAGTCATTCAACATGAAATACTATTCTAGATCTCTATACATTGAAGATAAATAGATAAGGATAAACTATAAGTTTCATCAAAAAACTCCTACATGAAATAGAGTATTTATAGGACACATACTCAATTCTCAACCCTTATCATTCTATCACAGTCATGCTTGGACTCAGAAAAATTCAATATCTTCTTATATAGTTCCACATATTCCTTATGTGCCTCCTTAATCCATGCATGGGTGGATGGTAAAATATTCATCTCATAATGATAATATATGTCCCCTTTCATCACGATTTTAATACATATCTTCTAAAAATCCATAATTATTGGATATCATTCAATCCTTATCATATCCAATCTTGAAAGGCTTTTCTTAATCAAAGTATCAACCACCTTGTTCACCTTCTCAGGGTGGTAATGTATTGAGTAGTCACGGTCTTTAATTAAATAAAATCATCAGCATTGGTGGATAATAATCTATTTCTATGTTAATATACTCTTCAATATTTTATAATCCATATATATATCACATATTTCACTATGAAGGTAATGCCTCCATATTTTCAATGTTAAAAAATATTGTTACTAAATCCTAATCACGAGTTGGGTAATTTTTTCATGGATTTTAAATTTGAAATTGGATTAATCCATGATCATGTCATTAAAAATTTAGATGAATCAAAGTAATTTATTTGATGAAACACTATAAATCACGACCTCTTCTATACTATAGGGAAGTGTGAGAACTGATGTACTGACCAACCATATTTTAGGTCCCTAAAATGTTTCTTTATATTCATCAATCTAATATAACATGGCACCATTTCATGTCAACATGGTTAATTAATTAGATATACATGATAAATTTCTCAAAAAGTGTTGTTAGTATCCATCTAAACTAAGAAAACATATATCTCAATCACTATCATCGTTCTAGTACATTGCTTAACAAATTCTATCTTTGAAGGTATCATTGATATACCTCCACTTGAGATTATATTACCCATCAATTAAACTTTATATAGATTTAAATCAAACCTACTAAATTTATAATATAGCTTATCCTTCATCTAGGTCTTTAATAAACACCTCAAATGACTAGCATTCTCTTTCTTACACTTGGAATATATTCAAGTGTCATTTATAATGACTACCAAAAACTAATAGAGGTAATCACTAAAGACACTATTCATTAAATCCATGAAGATATAAGAGGAATTGGAAGTCCAAATAGAGTAACTATAAATTCATAATGACTATCCCTCATAGGTAAGGATGACTTATGTATATCCTTCTTATTAATCCTTAATCGTTGATATCCAGAATGAAGGTCAATCTTGGAAAATTATTCAGAACTCTAAAGATGATAGAATAGGTCCTCAATATGGGGTATATGATACTTATTAATGATATTGATCTTGTTAATTTCCTAATAATAAATCTAAAGACACAGTTACCCGACATTCTCCTTAAAAAATAATAATTGAACCATATAGTGATTCACTGCGGCATATGAATCCCTTATCAGTATTCTCTTAAAGTTTAATCTTTAATTCCTAAAACTCAATCAGGTACATTCTATATGGGGTCATTAAAATTGGTATAGGACCAGGCATAAGTTCTATTGAAAAATAAAATTCATGATTCAGGGGAGGTCTAGGAAATTTTTTAGTAAATAAACCATCATAATCATAAAAAATATGAGTATCTTTAATGTTTAGTTTATCCAAAAATAATTTGAGATGAAAAACCTCATTAATAATTAGTAAGTCTCATATAATGGATGTAATTTTCATTGGAATTTCATAATCTTCACACTGAAATACGATCATAGGTTGATTCAAAATATAAAATGTGACTTCCATTCCTATGAAATTGATAACGTATCTCTATAAATAGATCTAATACTTTCCAAAAATAATATCAAATTCAACTAGATAGAGAATAACATGATTTACAAGAATCTCATTTCAATAAACTTGTATTTGAATTGAGTTATAGACTTGAGATTTCATTATCGTTACATTAGGATTTTTCACTAACAATTCAACATGTAATAACTGATTAGTGATTTGACACCATGATAAAATTATTCAGATATAAAATAGTGGGTAGATCCAGAATCCAGTAAGAAATTTTCAATTCTAGAGTAGATTGTAAGTGTACCTTTCACCACTTCATTATTGTGACCCACTTTATCTATTTAGATCACATGAGATGTCCATTTTTCACTTTTATTAAGATGATATCGATGCTAACTTTCATCATTAACCCTCACATTCATGCACTGGTTGGAATAATTTCCATACTCTTTATAATTATAGCATTAGAGTGTGGGAGAAAAATTCAATTCAGCTTTCTCCCCATCATTGAATTTTATTTTTCAAAACATTTCTCTATTATTTTTATTTATAGACTTCTTTTCCATGCTTAATAATTTTACTAGAACCAATAGTAAATTTAATTCATGCTTCTTTCCACACTTCTAACATGAAGGAGGATTAATTTTATTTCCATCGTGAATTTTATTATTAGAACTTTATTAAAATTACAACCTTATCATTTTGACCTTAAATCCAAAAAAAATGAGAGTTTCCAATATCTATTTCTACATTGAGATCACATTGAATTATTTTTTTCGTAGATATAAATTTCTATTACAGACAATGCCTTTTAGAGAATTGGTCTCAAACCACTAATGAATCTGCCAAATTTCCTTTTAAGATCTATGAAAACCCAAAATAATACCTTGAAAGTTTTGTTATGTTGGACTCATAGTTAATAATGTATCTTTTATCCTTATCTTTAGTTTTAGAAATTATTTTTCTCCTTTGGGTTAAAGAGTTGTGGGAAAATACTTATTGAAAATTACCTTTTTAAACTCTTCCCATTTCATGAAACTAATTTCATACCCCAACCTTATGTTCTTGATAAGATTCCTACATCGATCATATTTACCTTCCAAATGATACATATCCAACATAACATTCTCATGGTATGAGAATTAGATAAAAGAGAATATCTTTTCTATATAATTGATCTATTTCTCATTAAAAAGTGCATCTAAGGAACCACTATAGGAAGGTAGCAGTTGATGCATAAAATACTTGATATTGATTTGTTCCTTCTTTTATAGGTTTTAAAAGTTATCATGATTCATGTTTTAATTCATATCATAAAGTATTTGGGTTACAATATCTGCATGTTTTTTTGACCTATCTCCCATTTAATTTAGTTTATCATGAGTACTTTCATTGAATTGGTCATTAAATTAGTTGGTCACATGGTTCCTTATAGTTCCATCCATTGAATAAAACCAAAAAACATGGTGTGAGTATCAAACATCAAAAATTATAGTATAAAATTATATTATTTTTAAAATAATTTTTAAACTGTCCTAACTTATGACACTTTCTTTCAACCCATGGAACTTTAAGTTCATCTCATATCTTTATAGTTTACCATAAATTGTCATCACTTTTATCATCTTATTTATAATAATGGTTCATAAAGAGAATGTTAATTTTACAAATAATATCACATGGGAGTGTCTATATAGGTGAGTAGTCTTAGGAAAAATGATCACACACTGAGTAAAGATCAGGTTGATACTCAACCAGCCTTTTTAGGGATTTTACCCCATGGTTCATATCTGCAGAATCTATATCCACTTTCAACTATCCAGATACGGATTTCTTTTCTAGGAATCCACACAATCTCTATGTTACCAATACATTTGGATGTTATCCTATACTTAGAAATATCCCTATGATTTACATCAAATTTCTAGGATTCTAATTTCCAAAAATAACTAAACCATGATCTAATATCAATTGAGGTGACCAAAGAATTTCATAAAAAAATATTATATCATTTTAGAAAAACATTTGTTAACTATTATAACAATACATTCCCTAGAACCATAAATTTTTAGTAACTATGGTGACTATATATATAATAATATTATTTCATGAATAATCTTAAACATCTACCACAAATTTCTTCTTACATAGTACACTTATAATAAATTCCCTAATTAAATCCTTTCAATATAACCTTGTGAAATGAAAACATAAGAAAGGGTGTCCATATATGTTTAGTAAGGGTAATCATAGGATATATCAATCAATGACCATAAGTGAGTATAACCATATTATAAGATAACAAGATCATAACAAAATAAGTTATAGCTAATCTATCCAAAATCTTTACTCATGAATGTAGGTATAATTGTTTATCATATAAAAATAAAAAATTAATATGATTTTATAATCCTTAATAATTACTCATGTGTTGTGATAACATATCTTAAGAATGAGACATAAGTTTGGGGCATACAAATAAGAATAGAAAATAATTTACATAGTCAAGTATCATAACCAAGACTATCATAGTGGATTTGGTTCCCTCTCCATTCCATCATTTACTGAGACAAGGTTTACTCTCATGACAATCATATTGGATAGAGTCTCTTACTGAATTGAGTTCACCAACCGTTGTAGTCCATATTATCTTATTGAGATATCAAACATTACTTAATTCATTATAGGGATATATAATTATATTCACATCCATCAAATAATTTAAACCAAGTATATCTATGTGTGAAAATATCATTAAAATATTCAACATGTCATCATTGAATAACTCATTGAAAAGAGATGTATTTCATAGATATTTAATCATTTCATCATTGTAAAACCCATGTCAAATAAGTGAGTTTCATAAATATTTCATCATAAGTTAATTATCCCATGGGGAAGAAATGGGTTTCATAGAATCATCCTTAAATTAGTTCCATCATAATCCATCTAGAGAAATAATGGGGATGGTATCGTATGATCATATCACCAGAAAACCATAAAAATACTTTAATAATTTTTACATATATTAAAAACTATTACCCCACTCGTGCATTCGCACGACGCTATAAAACAATTCTTATTTTTATTAATAGAATACCATTTTCGAACTTAATAATTCATATTAATATTAAATATATTTAAAACACAAATTATTGGTGCATAATTTTTGAATAAAATGTAGAGAAATTATTGAGAAATCATAAAAACAGAAGAAAATGTTTAGTTGAATTAATAAGGAATAAAAACTTATATTAGACATTCATGATGATTAAATCAATTACATAAATGAAAAAATGATTCAAATGAAGTAAATAAATAATGATAATTATAACAATTAAAGTTTAAATGATTTTTATATAACTAAAAATAAATAAATCAAATGGTTGGATAAGTATGTAGGGTGAGGCTGAAGTAAACAGTGGTGAAGGGCCTGACATCACATTGACCATCATCTGAACACCATGCATTCAAAGGCTTGATCCCAACCCAAAGGATGAAACCATGATATAAACTCAATTGAAAATGTCAATAAAATAAATAAAAGATAATTCTATAGTAGCAAAAGTACAAAAGCTTTGGGCTGACATTTGAGTACAAAAATGATTGAGGCAGACTTTTATGCAGTTATGACTGTTTTCAATAATCTTATGAGCTTTCCAAATAAGTAAATATCACCCCCAATATTAAATCTATAACTTATGTAATCATCAAAACATAGTAAGTAACATAATCTAAATTATTCTCTTTGTAGAATCAGAACTACAGTCACTTCGGGACAATTGGGTCAGCTAATGTTAGTCAACAAACAGCAGAGAATTTTTGATGTTTAGAAATTCAACTTGCTGAAAAAGGATACATAGAAGCTTCAAAGCACCTTGGATGTTTCTATCTATCAAATAAAATTAAGGGAAACAATATATTATCATAAAAGATGTTAACATAAAAGTATCATGAATCTGCAACAACCAAATCTGGTGGGGTACGTAGCTGCCAACTAATAGTCTTACAGCGATATAAATGCAGATTACCACTTAAAATTTCATTTGTATCAAGAAAAAAATAAAACCATTTATCTTATGTTCATGTGAGTATAAGTAACTACATTTTAACCTACAACAAGAAGTTACCAGGTTTCTGGTTTGGAGAACAGAAGCACATGCTTCCTAGCAGGTCCTCATGGGCCCCCAGTATGATCCTAAGGGGAACCTAGTGGTTTAGTCCACCAAAACCCTCCAATTGACCAATCAACTTCTTCCTTATATATCCATACATAAAACCTGAAATAAACTCAATCTGAACTGTTAAAACAATAAAATAAATAAAATATAATTCTGTAGCAGCAAATGTACAATAACTTTGGGCCAACTTTAGTATATATATAGATGTATAAATTTTTTAGCACATGATTCTTTGTTTATCTATTACCCATATGAAATGACATTAAGAATGAATGGAAAGAAAATATAAGTTGTTGGGGCCAATATCATATCATTATCCCAAGATAAATATCATGGTAAACATGTTAAATATTTATGATATGCAGGATCACACTACAATTACCTAGTTTACTTATAAATCAGCATGATAATATTTTCATATCATAGAATCCTAGAAATACACTTCAAATATATGAGAAAATATCTTTTTATACTATTCAATATGGAAATATAATTTGGTCAAGAAGTTTATTTGGTAAAAAAATGGGAGATCGTATGTAGGGGAATCGTAGAAAAAGGGATTTGGAAAAGACTAAAATTTTTCTTCATAATGAATGGTACATCAAAAGATAACAAGATGAAATCTTCATGAAAGAGATATGACACAAGGAATACCAATATAGAAAATGACTTATAGTGGATCATTAAATATCAATACTTCACCAAATGGTCATAGTTCAAATTATATGAGGTATGTCATACGATTTAAGAAATATGTATAGACAGTACCATAAAAATCTGGTGGTCTTCTATCAATTTATTAGAATTCAAGTGGCATATTCACTCTCTATAAAATCAAAATCCACAAGTGATATTTGAGACATGAAATGAAGCTATATGAAACATTAAATGAAATAATTAAAATGTATACCTTCATAATCTAATAATCCATGACTGTGAGTGTTTAATATTTTATATTTACCATAATAGAAGCATTCAATTCATCAATTCATCAATCCATTTTAATAATAACCATATTCTCAAGGAATGAATTCTTTATGTAAAGATAAAAATAGAGAGATATAATATTATCTTCAAAATATTTAAAATTATAAAAAGTAGGTGGTCTGGATTGGATCATCATTTACCAAAGCATGGGCAGTTCTGCTGGGGATCGCTGCAATAGAAACTTCATCTTCTTAATGAACTGCACATTGGAAACCATGCATTCAAAAGCTGGGAAGTTCCACTGGGGCTCGCTGAAACAACAACTTCATCTTCTTTCTTAATGAACTTCACATTGGAAACCACACATTCAGAACCTCCAATCAGCAAAAATTGTACCCCACATTATATGAACATTAAGGACTCATGACGATGAAGGAACCGCTACACTCATATTTCAAGATACTTAAATATACAATTATTGATATTATTTTAATATCTCATGCATATTATCTCTCTCTAAAGATTTATTTATTATGGTTATCAAGGTTCGATCTCAAATATAATATTTATGGAAGTGATGAGTATTTATAGAACTCATTGCATTGATATTGAATTCAAATCTTCTTACAGATTATAGTATCTGTACTATTTTACCATCTTATAAAAATATATTTCAATGTAATAGTATATTACATGTCATAAATAATTCATTTCATGGATTTATCATCATAGGAAGATGAACAATAATATTGGGTGATGTGATTACAGTGATTTGGCCATTAATTTTAGAAATGATTCATCTTTCTTGAATTCGAATTGATTGACACCCTCACGTGGAGAGAACAGATAACAATGAATACCATGAATAGTACTCAACATGGAAGATAGATGCAGGAGAACATGCACTCAAACTGGACCACACATCAGCATCTATGAACTCGCATCTTCATTTAGAAATCATGATGAAAAAAACTACATATCATCATGGTACACCTATTGTACACTAAAATCTTGGGAGAAGGCAATATGCAATATTACATAATTGTACACCATACTCTTGTTCAAATAAGTTGGATGATATAGGAAGGAGCTATTTCACTACAACATACCATATATGATCTTGATTAAGAACACACATGAAGATGAGTCAAACCGGCAGTCGCTTCAATCCATTTAGCCACATAAGTTGATGTTACATCATGTTTTTAGATAATATTTTCATCATAAGAAGAAATCCATGGATCTGAAATACTGTAGAGAATCATACGTAAATAGAATCCTTATCAAGAAGAAGGCGCATCGCAAAAGATATGCCTACACTGAGAAAGATATTACCTTGGAAGGATTTTCTAATGCATCGTCAGTTCCTACAACATTATTATAATATGATACATTTGATCCAATAATGCCTAGTTGAGGAAAACATATGTATTTTATTGACATAAGAAACTTTATTAATAAAAGAACAATACTAAAATGTGAAGAGTATAGATAAACTAAATATAGTTTGTCTGTAGTAGATAATATTTGATGTGGACGAATTGATGGGTTACCAAAGGGAAATTAGACTATTTATATTAATATTTCCCCAACTCAATAACTTTCAAGATTATTAATGTAGTTGCAACTCAATCTTGATGAATCTGACCAAATAATAAATCCCTTCAAAGTAGCACAGCTTGCAAAGAAAATAGACACCAATTGAAACATACATTTCAAAACGTACATGAAACACTATTTTCCTAGAAGATGCAGTAGAATGATGTATCAATCAAACATTGATATCAAACAACAAAACAATAAATGAAATATTATGAAAATGTAAATAGAAATAATAGTGAGATGAAATTACCTTGAATCTTTGATACCATTACATTATAAAGAAAGAGATTGTGATAAAGATACCTAAATCAAAGTAGACATATAAAGGCATTCATGTTTTAGTATCCATTCGTTCTGGTGTGCAGTTAAGTGGCATGGATTGTCATGGCCACGGTGTATCAATACAATTAGAGATAAAGTTTCACCACATCCTCACTGTCAAAATCATGTGACAAGTTTTTCTATATTGAGAATATCGTTAGAAGTTTAAGTTGAAAATATTGGTGAAAAATAAAAACATATAATTTAATATTAATATGAACCTACATATTTAAATACTAAAATAAATATAAACCTACCTTTTTCAATTCTAAAATAAATATGAACCTGCATATTTCAATTTTGAACATGCATATTTCAATTCTAAAATAAATATGAACATGTATATTTCAGTTCTGAAAACACATAAATTGCACCAATAATAATCAAACATTAAAATTTATAAACCAAAAATTAATATGAACCTGCATATTTCAATTATGAAATAAATATGAACCTGCATATTTCAATTCTGAAATAAATATGATCCTACATATTTCAATTTTGAACCTGTATATTTCAATTCTCAAATAAATATGAACTGCATATTTCAATTCTGAAATAAGTATGATCTTGTATATTTCAATTCTGAACCTGCATATTTAAATTTCGAAATAAATATGAGCCTGAATATTTCAATTTTGAATAAAAATAAGTTACACAAATAATATTCAAACATTGATATGTATAAAACTGACTGGGAGTCCGCTTTTGGGATGAGCCTCTCCCTCAAGATCCACCTATCTTGCCAGGTCCCTCGGTCTCAACTAGGTGGGAAAAATGAGGCGTAACCTAATGTGCTGATGGATTTCTTTGACGAACCATCACCGATCGGGCTGTCACCCTCCGGGACGCTCTGCCATCTTGGCTGGAAACGGCTCCTTCCCGGTTGAGGCTCTCTACAGAGTGACCTCTTTGTGGGGAGGGTGTTTCCTTGTGTGGAGGGTTAGAAAAGGCTACACATGGGAATTCCCTTCAAAAAGAAATTTATAAAAATGATACATATGATATAAAAAATAATATTGAATAATTAATTTGAAACAAAATTAACCTTCATGTGATGGTACTCTTCGTCCATCTTCATCGCATTTCAGTTTAATGCAGATCCCATAGAAACAGTTATAATACTGGTTAATATATATCAAATAAATAGTAAAATAGTAAGTGGATAGTAGTAATAAAAAGTAAAATAGGGGGAAACAGTATTACTAAAAATGATCATCAATTAGGTACTCTGTATAATGGATCTCCCATAGAAATGGATGTAATACTGGTTTCTACATCATAATGAATAAAAATAAACTGAGATGTTATTGTTATGGTATGGATTTCCGATTGATACGATAATAGACCTTGGGACTGTAATGGCTCTAGGAGGCTAAATAAAATGAAACACGATGTTGTCTTCAACCAATAATTAAATTAATACATTAAATGGATAAGAGTCTCAACCATTAATTCACAGCTAAGAAGAGAGCCATTGAACTTTCCCAAACATGAATAGCATGGTGACATCCATAAAAGCTCAAAAAAATAAGTATATTGGGTGAGATTACATATAGAGTAGTCTAGTATTACCAGGTACCAACATTAACTGAACCATCACATTCCCATTCAGAAACATGCTATTCCTTGTGAACACATTTCCAAATGAAGAAATAAATCAAAAAATCATATATGCAGTTATACATAAAACTAGAATGAAGAGAGGTGGAGGCTTCCCGAATCTTCTAGGATAAGCTCAATAATAGTTTATGGAGGTCTCTTTTAAAAACAAAGCTGATCTGCTAAGAAAATAATCGTGAAGGATGATGAAAAAATAAGCCAAATTTTTGTAAATTATTTTATTTCATATGTAACCAAAGTTGCATATTACCGAATCTACATTTTATGATGATGAAAGTGGTGTTGACGAATCCAGAATCCGGCATTGTTCATGGGGGAATGTCTTTATAGAGAACATGAACCAAGATTTATTTGAGGAGGAAAAACCTGAATCACATAACACAGGATATGGGATAGGGAGACCGTCATTTGTGTCTTGATGATGTTTTCCACAAATGGAAACCTAGAATGAATGAAATATGATGAAAATGTAAAGGGTAGTTAAGGAGGTAGAGGGAGATGATAATTGGGTTACTGAACCAATCTGTTAGCTGATGCAGATCTCCTCGACCCCTGATTGAGAGTCGCTGACAACCAAGATTTTGAAAGAACCTCGACTCGACACCAACAGTATAACCTCGAAGATTATTGAAATACACTGTGATTTATGGTCACCACTATTTAATCAGAGGAGGCGTAGGATCTAGATGCGATGGATCTGAATATGGAGGATGTGGAGGAGGCTAATGTGGAGAAGGCAAAGGAGACGGAGTAGGCTGACACAGATAATGTGAAGGAGGAGGTCGAGAATCCGAATGCACACATGGTAGTTGAGTAGGTAGAGGTAGCTGAACATGGAGGTCAAAACGATGGTGGAGTTGAGGTAAATGTCGAGGCATAACCCTATGAGCATCATGGGGGAGACGACCGCGAATGGGATGGAAGAGACGGAGGAACCGAAACACTAATAGAGAATGATGAATCAAGGTAGTGCGGTGAGATGAGTTTAGGTTTGGAGGTAGAATAACAGGGGAATCGGGGAGGGTATAAGGAACCTAGTGGATTTGGTTATGGGAGTGGGAACCGAAGAGCAGGGAGAGGGGATTAGTGGAGGGGTTTTTGGGAGGGGAGCACGAGACAAAAGAAAATCCCAATCAGGGGATGGAAAGCGGGTGAATTTTTATGATTTGGAGGGAGGAATAGAAAAATAAAGGTAACATGAAGGCATGAGAAGGTGACATGTTATCATGGAGAATCCAAGTTTAGTATATATAATAGATTCCTAAAAAAGTCAATTTAATCATTTCTTTGAAAATAAGAAAAATTACTTTTTCTTTAAGAATTTTTTAAAACGAAGAATTATTATAATATCGTAAAAAAATTATTTGAAAATAACCATGAAAATTTGTAATGGAATCATAAAAAAATATAATACTCATGATGGTTTTAAAATCCATTAATGTGGTAAATGTGAAAATAAATATTCCTTTCACACTTTTTTTTGTAAAAAGACATAAATATCTAGTTTAGAAAAAACATTATAAAAATTATTTTTTAAACCATTGAGAATAAATTAAAATATGGTTTCAAATTATGTTAACAAATAAATTTATCATATAAAATAATATTATTCAAAAAAAAATAAAGAATATATACATGGAAGAGAAAGTCTATCATCCAAAGAGGAAATAACATCAATTTTAATTGAAAACATTTACTTGATCATTTTAATAGCAAAGAGAGAAAATAGTAATAATACTTAAAAGGTATAGGAATAAATGGAGTATGATAAAATTAATAGTGTTTAATGTAAAATATAAATATTATTTCCATCAATATAAATTTAGCATAGACAATCCCAAAAATAAATGAGATTTTAATATAAAACCTTACCTCAAGTCTCATCCTGATTCAAATGAGTTCTAGAATAATATATAATAAATATAGATTTATTTTTAATATATTAAAGAATACTGTTCATACATAACTTAATATGTATCAATCCTTTATAATTTCTAATTATCCTTTCATAAATAAATTCTTTATTAAAATGAACATTCGGGTGAAAACATGTCTCTTTTCCATACATGTTTTGGTTCGATGATTCTGATCAGAAAAACATGGTTAGAGTTTCATCATATATATAATTTTAATAATAAAATAATGATAATATTTACTCATTAAATACACTTTTATAACCATTAATATAAATTTGTGGTGAAAAATGAAATACATCACTTCGTGGAGGTGGTCATCCACACGTACGCATGGATGATGTTTTTACTTTTTGATGGTTGGAATGAAATAAAGTTATATAATCATTAAACATTATATAATAATAATTATATAATAAATATACTATATTTTAAATAAATATATCCTTATTACCAACCCTATAATGAGGAAATGAAAAACAAATCACATCAATTTGTGTATGTGGTAGTCCACGCAAACGCACGAGCGACAATATGATTTTCTAAATAATGGGAAGAAGAGGAAAATTGTTGTAACACTAATATAATAACATCTAGGTATATTTAATATACATATTAAATCATTTAATTATGTTTATATTACATATTTATGAGGTTTAATAAGTAAAAAACATGAAAAAGATCAGTAAGAACATATACCTCTTCTTCAGGTATCTTCCCTTGATGAGCACCTTATGGATTCTTGGATGCGTATTTTGGGAAGAAAATTACCTCAAGGTTATGGATAAGTATTTTTTAGTGTATTTTTGTAGATATTAGTAGAGATAAATAGATTAATGTTTGGTTAAAATAGAGAATATTAGGTTCTATATTATAAGTGTTGTGGGTGGAAAACTTGTGAATACTAGAAAATTTATCAAATAATATATGTCTTACTCACGTAAAATGGGTTAAAAGTTTACATATTTGGAGATAAAATAGATAATTTTGAAATACCATAATAAAAAAATATTAAATAAAGTTTTTTTTGTTATTTTAAACCTTATCTCTTAGGTTAACCCATCTTTTTACCCTTTTAACCCTTATCATGGTAATAAGACTTTGACCATGATTACTATTCATTATGGAAAAAAATTAAGTGATTATTATTAAATTTTATTAATTATTCTGATTAAAATTATTTAATCCATTTTAGAAGATTCAATTTATATAAGTTATATAAATTCATATTAAAATAAGTGTGTAAAACACAACAAAAATAGTTTTTAGACAAATGCATTTTTAAGCAAAAAACTGAATTTATTATTATTCCTTGACTTATAAAATACATTAAATGAATGATAAAGTATTTTATTGAATATATTATCAAAAAAAATAATTAAAACTATTCATTAATAGTGATTAATTTAATTTTTAAATATAAATACACATTGCTTACATAAAAAAAATTCATAAAAATATCTCTTTTTACCTTTAAATAATTTTATTTTCATTTATAACCAATTGATATGAAATAAATTAAATTTATAAATGTGTAAAGAATAGTTTTTTCTTGTTTATTTATTCTTATTCATACCCTCCAATCCAATGACTATGTGATATCTTTCACATTAAGTAATAATAATTCAATAGTATATCATGATTCCTTTATACTCGATATTGTGTGTAAATCAAGATATCAGAGCCTTAAAATTTATATAAATAGAAATATATCATAAAATATAAGGGTATTACACATAGTTATTCTCATATCCCCTATACTTGGAATGGCTAGAAATACCTATCAAATTCAACCCCATCCCATTCAGGTGTTTTTTTCTCTGCATTTACATCATGTTTTATCCAAGGGCCTCTACACTAGAACGTTTTCAGTACTAAGTATATATTGATTCTCATTATTATAAGATACATAATTACTCCTATATAAATTATCTTAGGTCCCAATTGGACAATTTTATCAAACCCCCACTTCATCTTAAATTTTGGTCCCTCTAATTTATAATAGGTTTCCTTCCACAATTCTAACACTCAGATAAAGCCATCTCATTTTCTGAATGATCCAGATCTTTGAAAACCACCAACATAAAGGTTCCTCATATTATAACAGTAGAACTATATGATATATTATTCCTTATCACATGACATTAAATGTAATGATATATGGTCCACAATATAATAACTTCAATTGTGTAGAGTGGTTTGTTCTATTTGATATAATTTTTATACATTTGACTTAGATTAATATAAGTGTTTCTGGAAAGTGTTCTCTATCTGTAAACTTATTATAGAGTTAATTTCCCCCATTCTTGAGGTAAATTATATTTATTATCTGTAGTTAATATAATGTATCTTCTTCTAGTTTAAATCCTATTATAGAATAAGATTTCTCCTCCCCTCTATATAAGCTAAATATATATATGGGATATGTAATTAATAATTGTGTAAGGCATGATTATTTTTATTTTACAATACCAGGTGATGTATGAATTATATATTTCAAACCTAGACACATATCTAAATCTACTTACACTACTTTATAAAGGTCCATAATATCCCAATCTTATTTAGTTTAAGGCTAGAATATCCTTATCTCTTTTGAAGATCCCTTTTCTAAATAACCCAATGTGGGCCTTGAGTTTTTTGAATCAATAAAAACCATTCATGTATATCGATAATGAGTGAATCTCTCTCTAAGGGATATATCTAGTTGGTAATAATATTTGTACCACCATTTTTTTCACTTACAACCAAAGGTGTGATTTAATCCTGATGAGGTCCTCTAATCTTTGTACACCCTAATGACACTAGTGGAACCTGTCCTTCAAATATTGGTTAGTGGTCATACTTAGCATACTTTTATCATCTCATAACATCCTAATTCAAATAACTTAGGTCATTATTTAAATAATATACATTATTTATTCAAAAAAAATTGGCCTCTCTTATCCTTTGATCCTCATCTGATTTGTTATGCTAATTCCTCATTCCTAGTCTAAACACTATAAACATACACTATATAAACTTACCCATTATGTAATCTATTCTAGATTTAGGATCTATATTAATTTATTTTTTTCCCATCCATTATACATAATACACCTTACCCATTTAGTTAAAGTCATGTGGATTTATATCTCAGCAATATTTGGTCAAAGATGTATAACCTTAAGCTCCATTACTTAATATTCTAAGATACGAGACCCTTAAAATAATAAATAAAGAGACATAAAAATGTAGGATTGATAACCAATAATAGAAATTTTAAGAAAAATTTTATTCTTTGGTCACTAAGCCATATTATTTAATTAATTAATAAAAAATTATAGTGCATGTGAATAAAGGGAAAAAAATTGTTGGGCCAATCATATAGCCCTATAAAATATATATATATAGTCGTTAGACCCACTAGACTAGGAAAATGTTAAGAAAACTTATGTCTTATCTCCTTCAAGCATGATTATGTAATTTCATTTTAGTTCCCATCTTCCTAAGAATATATTAGATACATGTTTTCATAATGTTTATGGTGATCAAACCCCTCTTGAATGTATTTTTCCTATAAATATACTTCATTATTTAAGTGTTTTAATCTTTAAATAAGTTTCAAGACTATCAGTCCACTTGGTATCAAGGAACACATATACATGGTAATGATATACATGATGCCACATTTTTAACTCCAAACCAGAGGCATGTTTCATCATAAATAGAAGGTCCTATAATCCCCTGACTCCCTATAAAGATCATATTTGAACACCTTATTTGCATTTAGTCAATGGATATCTCTAATATACTTGGTACATACCATAATTTTCAGATTCAAATGTCTCAATTCATGGATTACACATTCTATAACCCAAATATTCAATTGGATTATAATACCTATTATGTACACATTTTTACATCATGACCATCTTCAAATAAATAATAATACATCACATTTTTATCCTTTTTTTGTCATCATTATGTGGCCTTAAACTGCATGACACAATAGTCTAAGAATCATTCCCATAAACTATATTCAACAATCCATGTGGCTATATATATTTGGGGTATTGGGATTTATTTCACATCAGGTTCATCTTTTCCTTTCTATTGGATGGATTTTATAACCATTTGATCCAGTTATTTGATCTTAACACTTAATTCACTAGTATGGAATGTGGTAACTTAAACTTCCAAAATAAATAGGCATATTAATCTTTAGTATGAAAAAAATATATAGGGAGACCTAGGAAAAAGTAGATTAATTACACTTTTGGTAGGAACTTTTCATAACTTATGAAAAATTGATCATTTGAAATAAGAAATGGTATAAAGCATGTCAGGTTGAAAATTGGTAATGAGAATCCTAAGAAAAACCTAAGTTATTTCCTTATAAAACCCCCCATCCAATTATTGGAAACGATATAGGACTAAGTGAAAATATTTAAACCTCATAAGCTCAACCATATGAAAAAAAATTGATCCATGCTCTCTAGGTCCCTCAACCTAGGAAAAAGTTAAGATAACCATCATGTTACTCTTATATATTAGTTCAAACAATCCATGTATCATACAAAAATGTTTATTTTTATGTTACTCAATCCCTCTCGAGTATTGTAATATACATTTCAAAATATCCCTTTCATAGTTTTCACTATACTAGGTCACTCATCTCCCATATCTTAATGGTCTAAATATAGTGTATAGGGATTGTACATCTTTTACCATATCCCACCCACTTATCCTCATCTGAGAGTTCATGTCTAGGAATAAATAGTATCTCATATCCAAGTAAGATAACCATTGCTTATATTAATGCATTAAATACCTCCATATTTTCCTTGATTATATTTTTTAGGTGTACACACTCAAAAGGGGGATAATATCCATAGTCTTTTTTCTCATAATATTTTCTTTAGAAGTATGGTGATTAAATATATGAAACTATATTCAATCTACATATATCCTTATGAGGTCATGAATCCAATATATAATGAATTGATTTATATTTTTTGACATTGAATCATGTAATTATAAATTATTATTTACATAATTCATTCCCATGTAATGTTCAAATGGATTTTCTTATCTGGATATTACTCTTTGAAAGTTTCATAGATTTTCATGGATCAATGATCAAGATGGGACAAGAGTTGGAGGGAAGAAATTTATTTAAGATAAATGATCTATTCCTTCATAATTCAAAAACAATAAGAACAGCAGCAAATTAGAGTCTCTATTCAACATTCAAAAAAAAGTGATGATCAAAAGTATATGTGATAACCCCTAGCTAGGGGAGAACTATATATCAACTGAAACCAAATAAGAAGTGTTAAATTATTTTTGGAGACTCACTCACTCAGTGGATTAATTCTCAGCTAATGGACATGTCTTATTGACCAGTTTATCTAGTTCTTGATTCCTCCTCTTGGAAGCCTCGATAATGGTTGATAATTCTGATAAGTTTTGTATCATTCATTTTATATGATAATCATGTTCTTTTATCTCTATAGACAGTGTTTGTTTTGAATATTGAATTCATGACTCTTCACTGGTCTGCTTCTTTATCTCCTAAGTGGCCCTTTCTAGAGATTTTTCTCAATGATTCACGAATGCAATGTAGGGGAGAACACTATACTTGATCACCAATTATTCTTAAGTAATTATGATTTAATGAATTATGTAATATAATTCTCATTAGTCGAAGAAACTAGTATCCAAAACCATGAACAACTAGTATATTCGATCTTTCTAGCTCTATCTGTCATTAATTGGAGTCTAAGTGATCAAAGAATGGATATTTTTCTAATACCTTTTACACATAAACTTATCCAGGGTAGTGAAAATATTTCTAGTGTTTTAATCATCCTCCAAAACCATAATATACTATAGGATGATTTTTCTTGTTGGCTAGGACTATTCAGGTGAGAAAGATGTGATCAGGACCAGTTTTAAAACTCCCGTATATAGAAGATCATTCTCCAATGAAGTTTTTCTAACAATAATGCTATCAATGTATAAGAAAATATATTAATATAAGGATGTTATGTGGATATATTTCCCTTGAGTATCACAAAATAAATACTACATTACATAATCGGGTACTCCTCTTCATCATTTATAGAGCATGTATATATGATATCATCTCCCCACTCTACCACCTACCAAGCACCTCCCATAATTTAATAAGTGATCCATGTTTTAATGGAGAAACTCCACTAAAAAATCACCTTTTTATGTTCAATACATGATCAAGAATAATAAAAAGACAAACCAAACGGGTAATTACCTACTGCTAGGGTAATATAAGCACTGATGTAGGTATGATTCACCGTAAATTATAATTAAAACATGATCATCAGGTGTTTCTCACTACACACTCCATGGAATGGGATAAAGGTTCTCCTCATGTGTATAGAAAATTTTTCATCTGAACTTGGATGTAATATAAGGATCAGAGATGTTAAATTTTATAATTCTCTCTATGAATACATTATCATATGGCATGATTCTATATATTTAATTTCATGGGGATTGAATTATGTATACCACTATCATGCTAACAAGAGCCTCATGTGTGGTGAACACAAATTGCGAATTGTCCCATATGATGTGTTATAGAATATGACAATCCTTATTTAATTTTTTAAAACCCACAATGGCCATATATCTATGTATATTGGTCAATTGAAGATCCAAGACTTTTTCCCTTAGGAAATAGTCATAAAGGTTGACTTCCCCCATGCTGGGTAGAAATTGGATTAGGATATAGTTCTTGTGAGGTGTCTTGCCCTATTAAACATGGACTAGTAATTAGAAAATCATCCTCATTGTTGGTATTTTAGGTTCACATATACCGAAAATTCTAGTTATGCATCAATCATTAAGGTAATTTACCTCACCACCAATATGAGTATCTCAGGTTGGTAGCAACCACCTGCTCCAAAAAATCATTGGAAGTCCTGTTAATTGATTATCAAATATCAATTTTAACTTGTTTTAGTAACCCCAAAAAATTTTATTGACTATTTTGAAGAATGGTTTGGTGGGTATTATGAGTCCCACTATCATGTTGGGTTAGACGGGTCTTTATGCTTTTTTCCGAAGGTCTTAGTTTTTTGGGATTAGAAAAACTCTGATCTAGAAACTAAAGGGTAAACTAGAAGATGGGATAACTTCCCTTATTATCTTATCTTCAAATAAATCTAGTAAATTACTCATTGTAGTAGGAGTTTTCTTGATGTTTTTTTATCACTATTATTGGGGAAGAAAATTTCATACATATCACTAACAATATAGACTCCCTAGATCATTTGAATGAACTAAATATATAAACCTACTATAACGGTAGGCCGAAGGTGTTGGTTTCAAGGAACCATCAACTAAAAAACATTGGGACCAAGTCAGGGTGATGGTAAAATAAAAATTAAGATTCCCAAATAGACTCATGAATCCTGACATCTATTAACCAATATTTAATCTTAGTGAAACTTTGACTTTCCTACTATGGACCTAAACACTCCCTATAAAATTTTTCCCTAGGAATAAGGTCTCATTAGAGTCTCCATTATTTCCACTAATTTCATATAGATAATTAATTTTTAGTTGGTTATATTTCAGTCCTATCACTCACCACTAATAGAAATTATATCAGGTAGTGAAACACCTTGTTATTTTATTTTTCAAATATCTACTCATCAAGGGAGTTTTTTTCATATTGGATATCATATGCTAACATGATTTTAATTGTGGAAAGCTCCATGCCTAGTACATGGATATGCATGTTGGTATGAAAAACAAACCCATATAATGGAATCCTATTTAATAGTTGGTATTTTATTAAAGATATATTATGGATGCATATTATTACATGTTGAAATGGTCTAATAGGATGTTGTTAATTTGGACCAATTTCGTTGATCATATCATTAATATGAGCAGTTACAACATTGTCTGAAACAATGTTCAAAGTGTGATCCATTGTTTTCCTAAAAGAGTAAATTAAAAAATATTATTTGAATTATAAAAACCTAAAATATGAAAATACCCAATAATGGTGATAATCTAATAGCAAGGACTACTAAGTGGAAATTTGTTAAGGGATGGTATTTCTCTTAGGTCAATTCACTTTTCCACCTTCACATAGGTCCCTTCACTCAACCTAATTCACCCAAGTTATTTTTTCCATGTAAAGGTGAGTGTTAAACTTGGACATGACCAACTTAATATGTTATATCTAGAGGGAATTAGGATAATATGTTCTTTCCTTGAGATGATAAAGGTAAGTGATCAAAAATATATTGTATAATGTCATGGTTTGATTAGGTCAAAAAAGAAAGTAGAATTGGGGTGGTTTATCACTATTAAAAAGGGATAAATTTCCCATTCCTAGGTTTTATAATGAATCTAAAACCCCTAGGTACTGGAATCCATGATGTATTAACACAAAAACCTAAGTGTATGAGCCCTATTTTTATATATATTTCATTATAATGAGACATTTACATCAAAATTTTATCCTCCTCATGTTGATCAAATATAATTCTAATAGGGGAAAAAATTAATCCTTTTTTTAAGGGTCGAGATTTTAATCAAAGGAATAAATTATTTTTGAAAAGAATCATCAAGTTTACTCAGGTCTCATAACAATACTCATATTTCCTTGGCAATGCTATAGTATTTTTATGCATTCCATCTTCATGCAAGTGGTCCTACACATATGGCCTATTGCACCAGTTCTGACTTTACACAAATACCCTACATCATTCTCATGTGAATAACTCTCCATTGGGAAATTAATTATAATACTAGCCTATGTGGAAAAATTTCTTTGCATGAATCATGTTTATGTAGTCCCCCTTGGTAAATAAATAGACTTTGATGAACATCATTTCTAGAACTTTTTAGAAGGATGATAAAAAACTTGGGCTCTATATACCTTATTCTTATAGCTCTCTTTAGCTGACTAGTTAAGTAAAAACATGATGTAATTAATTTAGATTCTGTTTAATTGATTTAATATAATTTTTAACACACGAATACCACTGTGAGAGACTACTTATCCTCTAGTTTTCTAAAACTAGGTCAAAGGACCTAATCCTGGATGATACACTAGGGTTCTATGCGTCCATGTCATACCAAAAAAATCATACAAGGGAGAACCATCACCTATGCCTCTATACTATAGAAAACCATCGCCCAATCCTACGTACTAGGGAGAGCCAATTCACTGAACTCTATACCAGGTCAAACTATCACCTGGGACTCTATACTAGGGAAAACAATCTCACATGCCTCTATACTAGGGTGAACCACCACCCAAGCATCTATACTATAGGGCACCATCACACATACCTTTATACCAAGGTGATCTATATCCTAGGTCCCTACCTCAAGGTGATAATTTTCCTAGGTCATCATACATGGGTACCCTATATGACCAAGCCACCTTCTCAAGTTCCACACTCACCCAAATCCCCTAATTACGGAACATATCCCTATAAGCCTCTATAGCGGCCTCCTAAATCATGTGACTAGGTAATAAACACCATAGTTCACCCCATTAGATCATATATTCTCTTTATAATGGACCTATGCTAAGTTTTTCACACCTACATATAAGACCCTTGGGGTAATAATAATCATGTATTTACTTGATAATGGGGATCCCTATCATGTGGATATAGAAAAAACCTTCCTTGTCTCATGATTTTCATCTTGGATGGCCCATATCCAACATTCGATTACTCGGAGCACCCATTTAAACCCTATTTTTTACTTAATGAGTGATATAATTATCATGGGCCTACTATTAGGTGTAAGATCTATAATTTTTCATCCACCTAAGTCACCTACCAGTTGAGGCATCTCCTGGAAGTATATGTGAAATTTCCACACATATCATTCTTTCTCCCCTAACAGATGGTAAGTGGTACCCCTATGTGTATTCCCCAACTCATACCTCAATGGTTCAAATTCTCAGTGAGTCATTATACCCCCAATGATACATATTCCCTAAGAGACACAATTTCCACTCTATCGTTGGTAAATAATAAATAGTATGAACCAAAAAGTGTTTTCCATACAAAATTCCCACACAAATAATTCATTATCATCCCTAACACATAATTCCTAGTTTCATGACTTTAAAATGCATGATATATATCCTTAAAATATAATTCTAAACTAGTGGGATAAATCCAATAACATAATGTTAAATTGTGATGATTGAACATTATGGGATTTTATTCTAGTAAACTAGGATATGTAGGATTCCACTCTATGGTATAATCCTTAAACCTAGTAGTTATTATGTATAATGCCTTAAAAGGAACTTTATCCGACCTTAAATTCATGTCCATAAAAGGAAATTCAATTGTTCATGGCTGCATAACCCTAAAAAGAACCATCTTGGCAATTTTCATAGAACCTTAATAGGTGAAACTTGTCTAATTAATAAACACTAAACTATGTAATCTATAATTCTCTACAGGGGTATATATATGAAAATTCTTTCATGGGCTCAATCCCTACTCCAAAAAACATATCACCTCCTTAGATTGTAACAAATTCTAGAGTGCCTAGTTGTGTGGATTTAAGAAATGTATAATCACCAATTATATATATATATATGTTAATATTGTGACATGGTTTTGATGAATGTATACCATGGTGATAACTAGTCCTGTACTAGAATTTTAGAATGATTCATGAACATATCTTAAATATTTATGAGAGTCCTATAGTAGAAAATTATTCTCCTAGAAAGTGGGATATGATCCAAAACTCACATCATATTTACCAATGATTAACACATGTTCCATTAGAAAATTTCTATCAACTATATTCCATTTGAAATCAAGTCTTCATTGACTCAAAAAACCTAGGTACATTATGCATTGAAAAAATAATATTAAACCTAATGTAAAATATGTTAACTGTAAGTAATTTAGTCACATATGGAATTGGAAATCATATCTCCATACACCATCAGTTTATATTAATATATTTAAAAGAACATGATTTCTAAGACATTTTACCCCAAATCAATGCTCTAATCTATAATCACTATTGAAAAAAACTCAATACGCAAATCACCATCAACACAAAAAGAAACCATGAATATATATATATATATATATATAATCCTATATAAGTCTTAACTCAAATAAACACATAAATTATGATCCATAGATTCATAAGAATAAAAAAATTTGGATAAAGGAAAGAAGAATCAAGTTAATAGTACCATGGTCTTCATTGATTAAATCTCAAGAGATAAGAAAATCAAAAATAATCAAAGGAAATGTTAATATCATAGAATAGGTTCTATCTTTTACAAGAAGTCACTCAATAGAGAAAAAATCAAAATTTTATGAGGGAGACCACCTGAATAAAAAATAAACAATATAAAACAATGGTGTAATGTAATAAATCAAAGTATAAATTAGATCTGTGAAATTAAGATATGAAAATCATGATGTTAAAATGTGTATCCTCTCTAAAATTATGCCCAAAACTTTATTTCATAATTGATGGCATGAAAATATATTACAATATAATTTATATCATTATTCCTTAATATCCAAGGTTAAAATATATATTTAAAATGCATATAATTTTTAATTTTATCTCATTTTATATATAATTTCCTTTACTTTTAATTTTTATTCAAATAAAATTCACTATAGTGTAATGAAGAATAATTCATCTTAACTCATAACTTTACTAAAAAAATAAATTATGCTATAGTCTAATATCCTTCATTGAAACACATACCCATTAACATGGAACTCTTTCCATATCTCACTATAGTATAATATATATATATATATATGTATATGGTGTAATGAAAAAAAATCATGGAATAAAGAATATATTCTAATGGGTGGTAGTGGCACATTTTTTCATCCATAGAATATTCATAAATCTAACCATTCCTAGAATTAATAAATCTATAATGAATTCCATTATTATGTTATTTTTATATCATATAAAAATTATCCAAATAACACATTATATTCCTCATCCATCCCCAACCTGTACAAACCCAAAATGTAACACCCTTACCCTAGAAGACTGAATCCAGTGCATTTCTTATTATATTTAAATGATTACAAGGAATAAAATCCCAAAGGAATGATTAGTTTATTAGTATTTAAGAAACAAGATACATACATGTAACTCAAATTACATTGGGAAAGGTAACAAAATACAATACATAAGCTAAAACTAATAAATTGTGTCCATGAGAACACAATAAATTGTCTCCTGCTCATAAACTATTAAAGGTAAAAAAATGAAAAGGGTGAGCTCAAATGATCAGTAAGGGTTAAAAATAGCATAATCATGAATCAACAACAACTAAAATCATAAACAAATTTTCATATTAAATATGGCATGGTGAATAAATAAAAAACACACACCATTAATAAACTGAGAATGAAACTACATACATATATTTTGTCATAGTGAAAACCTCATGTATAATAATAACTAAAAATGAATAAAGAGATATTATTATTAATTGGAATTCATGTATCTAGCACATGATACCACTATACCGTCGAAACGGTTTAAGTCAGTGGGTAGAAACCCGTCTGTTTTTGTTTTTGAAACATATTTGAAGGGTTTGTCGCCAACTGATTTTTCTCATGATACTTGTCGATGAATCAAGGGTCTATAGTGGTCCACGGACATCACATCAATTCAAAATAATTATTTATAAATAAATTTAATACAAGTACAATATTCCTTCTCAATATTTTTATAGAGGATAGGATACGGATTCATCAATATTTTCATAGTTAAATCAACATTCCAAATAAACACCATATGTAAAAGGTTATACATCTTAAGATAATAATCATATTCATGATACCATAATATAAATATATAATATATATAAAATTTAAAATGAAAAATTTTCTCCAAAGGTAAATGGATACACCACATAAGAAATATTAGTTGCACGATACCAAGTAAGTCTCAATGAAATGAAAATCAAAACAAAGTCTCTTACCACTTTGTAATCAATCGAGTCAAATGAACAAAAAATAATAACCACAAAATAAATCACAAAATACCATGAATATAAATATAATCATGATAATATATATCAAATGGCTGTACACAATACATCACATGCAAGAAATAAATGGCGAAAAATAGAAATTTGATAGAATTAAATGTGAGATAAGAAACCCCTTACCATATGCCCGAAGGTTTTCTCGATTGATCTTAATGACCTGAATAATCAAATATAGATTAGTTAATTAATAATTAAAGAGAATAATATACATTTATTTGGTTTATTTTTACCTTATTAGGTTCATTTATGGCATTTTTTATGGGTTTAATAGGTTCAATTTTATTGTTTTTGGAAGCATTTTCTTCATTGGTTTTCATGATTGGTTTACATGTATTCATGAATGGAAGTTCTCTTGAAATGTGGCCAAAAATATAGAATTGTTAATATATATTATTAGTAAAATTAAATAGATAAAATTGATCTTATAATAATTTTGTGATATATACCATGAGGATGACTCATTAGTTAAATGTTAATTAGAAACGCTTGGATTAACTTGGCGGTTTTGTGCACAATGAAGTTGTTTTGTATTATTATTTTATATTATGAGTGTGTAAGGATTACAGAACCCTAAATAAGGTAAAATACACATATTATGATCTTTTTAAAACAATAAAAAGGTTTCATGACTAGTCTTTGAGTTAGTAATATAAATTTAAAACCTTTCATCCTTGAATGTGAAAATTAACACATCTCAGAGGGTATTTTCATTTTTAGTTTAAGAGGTGGGGGAAAGGAGACATGATGATGAAATATTACATTATCATAATAAAATTACATTACATGTAAGTTAATAGAATTATAATATCATTTGGATGTAGGGATATGAGGAGACGGAAACAAAATAACAGAACTTGTAAAATAATTTGAAAGAAAATGGAAGATAGATTCACCTCTTGAGTACTCCTCCTTGATAATCTCCTTCAGGCCTTTTTTTTTGGCCTTTTGGTGAGACCAGAAGATCTTGGACATGGGTGAGGATATTAGGGAGATATTTGAGTAGAATTTAGGAATTTCTTGAATCTTGAGTGGTGTGAGAGGAAGAGGGGGTAAGGGGTGGTTTATATAGTGGAGGGGATGAGGGATTTTACATTATTTTAATCATTATTTTAATATTTTTGATCAAGACTGCGAATAGTATTGAGTCATTTGAACCCAAATAGTAATAAATTCATATGATTTTGAACCAAGTGGGCTTAAATCATTCTTTCATCACCTATGATGTAGTAAAACAAGTATTTATCATTTATCATAATTTATCTTATTTTACTATTCATCAAAAATTCAAGAATTTCAAAAAAATACCAAAAAATAGCCCTAACCATTTTTTGATATGTAGAATTCAGAAATAAACTCCATTTTTGAAAAATAAATTTTTAAATATTATTAATTAAATTTTTAAATAAAAACATATTTTATTCAAAAATAACAATTTTAAATCTATAACTCATTTTTTAACCCCTTGAAAAATTAATCAATATCTCATTTCCTTATAACCTTAATAAAATAAAATAATATTATTATTTACTATTCATAAGGGTCATTTTACTATTTATAATGGTATGTTATTATTCACCAAGAAATAAGTTGGTTCTATCATACTCCAAATAACTTACTGATCATAGACATAGATAACTTTTTTTCAAAATTCAAAACAAAGAAGTGGAATATTTAATTTTAATGGCTAGGTTATGGATTTATCCTATAAATAAATAAATATTGTTTCACAGACTCATTGCATCAAGAAATATAGTCTATCTGATGAATTGAAAATATTTAAGAGAAACACATTATAAAATGCTTGGGGTGTTATACACAAGGGGAGAAGATATCCCCAAATATGTGCCTTCACATTATTGAACAAAATGAGAAAAATGTAATGAAAATACTTTAATATACTTATATAATATTAATAACATATCTTCTTATAAATAAATGTTTCCTCAAACACATACTAATAAAATAATTCATATTTTTTTAATTTAAAAAATCTATTAAAGAAGTGAATATTACTCCCAAGGCAAGGAGAAATATCTAGATAGTCATATCACCTCAAATAATAACACATGTTCATCAATAATTAGTATTTTATAATATATTATAGAAAATGTCCCAAAAATGATGACAGTTTAGTCTTACTTCGGTGAAACCACCAAATACCCCAAAACTATGAAACAATTTATACTATATATGATACAAAAAAGGTATAATAATAAGAAAAATATATCTTTCACAAGAATTAGATTTACATTTGTTTTTAAGGGAATACACCAAAGGAAAAATGAAGAACCTTATCTTTGGTAGAAATAATATGGGAGATAATTTTCCACATTTTTGTCTTCATGTATCCATGAAGGGGGTCTCCCGCCTTTTTCATTACTTCAGTTATTCAATATTAAAAATACTAGTATAGTAGTATTTGTTGTAGTATTATAATTAATAGTAATAATAAAAATAATAAACCCCAATAAATCAAATAACTCAATTAAATAATTTATAGATACATTCATGCCTCTATTGTAACTATAAACATCTATAATCACAACAATAAATATCATTTTGAAATTTAAAATATTACATGGGAAATTTAATGACAAAAAAATGAATTGGGATTATTTTTAAATAAAGACAATTAACAAGGGTATTTAGAAGAATATTCATTTTAATAGTGTAACGTTACCTATCCCAAATAATTTGAGGCATTATTTCCTTCTCCATGTTGCGTAGTTTCATGAACTGTGCACATAAACTATGCATCTCTAAAATATATAAATATTAAAAAAATTCATCTAAAATATATTTATCATTAATTCATTAAATGATTAATATTTTATATAGTTATAAATTTTTTATTATATATGAATATGTAATGAATCACTTATATCTTTTGTGTTATCACCAACTCGTTGTTTGCATGTTTCCAAAGGTATATGATCTGGTTGAGTATGTTTTATATCCCTATTCTATAATAAACTAATCACCTTTATCATTTACTCCTAAATTACTTTTTTCTAAAATTTTATCCCATTAAGAAATTTTCACTATCTATAATCTCTTAATAAAGTTAATGTATATGACAATTCTTTCATGATGGAGATAAAAAAACTAGAGCTCTTTTATTAAATGATTGAAACTAGATTGAGAATATAAACAAAAAAATATATCATGGATCCTTGATTGATAAGTTAAAATAACATAATAATGGATATAATGAGAATTATTTTTCAACATTAAAATGGAATGAGAGAGTGATAATAATTATATAGGGTTATTCTTGATGTGTTTCAATGGTTAATGAAAATTATGGGATTTTATTGGGATTTAAAGTATTATGAGTTATTAATCATTTTAATATATTAATGGATAGTGGGAAATGATAATGACCAAAAATGTATTTTATATAAATGAATAAACATAAATTATAAAAGGAACCTTTAATTATTGTGTATTTTTATTATCATAACTTTTTATGGCTTTCCCCATAGTTATTTTATGATCATGTGTGATTATTATTTTGATCATCATGATTGTGTTAAATTTTATGATTCCATACAATGGGATAATTTTGGGATATTTTAATAGTAACTATTTGATTCCTCATATTAGATAAATGGTTTTTTCAATGGTACCTCAGTATACGAGTGTCGATGGAACACTTTACAGCTTTTACATTTGATGTTAGTTAATGTTGTATCTTTGTATTATGGACAAAATTGTTTAAAAGTTATAAATAATTTTAAATGTGAGAAAATATTTTAAATAAGATTTCAAATGGAAATTAGGATTTCCTAGGATTTTATGCAAAGATATTTCAGTTTGTAAATTTATATAATATGTATTTTTGATGGATTAAAAAGGGTATTTGGATATATGTTGTAAAAAATTAAGAAGAAAGTTTTTTATAAATTATTTGGTGTGATTACCATCATTTGAGAGTTTTCCATTTTTGTAATCAAGTTGTTCTTAAGTAATCTATTTATTTGATGGTTATCTTTTATATATTATCTTGTTTTCATGATGATTTTTATTGAATACATGTGATTAATTCCATGGTATAAGTGTTATGATGGGATTCGATATATATCAAGTCCCCTGTAGATCATATTTTTATTAGATAGTGAGAAGATCAATAATAATGTAAATAGATACTAGATATCATTATATTACCAATATATTTAGATATTAGTGATTAGTTTCTAATAATACATTAAAGGTTGATCAAACCGTGTTTGTGATCAAATTATTTGATTACTTGTGGGAATGAGTTAGGCACATCATGTTGATGAATATACGGGTGAGAGTGCTCGTAATAGCTTTTTTATTGTCTTATTTGCATATGTTTGTGGGGTTTATTGCTATTTTTATGGTCTAGTGTTTATATTTTTTTTCTTTAAGTATAATAAACCTTTTGATAAACCATAGTGAGTGATGTTAAGATAGTTTTAATTATTTTATAATTTATGGATCATTTCATAGCACTAATCTAGAAAAGGATATGAATACTCTTTGGAATTCATGGTTCATACCAAATCCATGAGTTAGGAGTAAAGAGTTACCCTCCACATTATTGATGGTTCGTGTTAGAGCCTTCAATAATTTTTTAGGTAGGTATATCCTAACAATTAATGTATTACACAATATCTTTCATAAAGGAATAGTTTATATTCCCATTTTTGAATTTTGAGGCTCATACTATAAGATAGTGTTGAGAGTTGTTCTAGGAGTGTTTAGGATATGTTAAAGGTATGTTGGGATTTATAACACATGATATGTGTTGGGTAGTTATGGGGCTATATGTGATGAATTATGTGTGGACATTTTATTTTTTTAACATGATAAATATTATAGATCATGTATATTGATTGAACCTAAGGGATAGATATGAGTCCAATTGTCCTATTATTTGTATTAAAATATCTAGGAACAGATACAAGAACACTAACCCATAATTATAAGAAAATATTTGTGTGTCTAAAATGTGTATATAAAATAATTATCTTGAGGACGTAGCTTAAGACTTATATATGAGTTTAATAAATAATTATGTAGAGGACTTTTATCTGAGTATAGATATGTTTATGCTGACCAATTACTATGGGTAAATTACTATAGGGATAAATATGGTCACACTAACCCATTATTTCTTGGACTATCATTATATTAAGATATATTTTTACTGATTGGTAATCCTAGAATAATTATTAAGCACTATAATAATCCAATAATAATATTTTTTCATGAAAATTGTTCTAAATATCAAAAAAAAATTATAATTATTGTAATCACAAGTAAATTTCAAGATAGTTAGGTACAATTATTCTAACTTTTCATTTAGATGATATTTCCCTTTTTCAGAAACATGTATTTCAACATATTTTTTAGAAGACTAGTTTTAATATTATAAGGTTTCAATGTGATTTTGGACTTGTTTACTTATAAATATTAATGCACTTGATATTAAGTATCATGTTAGAGTAGTGGGAATATACTCCCTTTTTATAGTCATTAGTCCTTATGGAACTAGGTGATATATCAGATAAAAAAGAGCTAGTATAGTGGTAGTAGGGTATAGATTACCTTAGTTAGGATCAATTAGATAACTTAGTGGTGTTTTTAAATAAGTTATATGATTTATTGTGAGAGGAAATATGGGTTTTCATAGGATTTTGTTGAGATTCTTGAGTCATCACTTGTGGCTAGTGAGGTGAGACCTCTATACTTCCATGATATGATAAGAATGTTGAGTTTTGAAAATATAGTTCAACACAAGGTGTATGGTTAGGTTCTATTAAGGTGTGTGTATATTCTATAAAATAAAAATACATAGGTATAAAAACGGTGTATCTTGTAAATATATGAGTCAATTATTTAGTGTGGGTTGTGTGACACTCATAATGGACTTGTACATGCATCAATGAAATCATTGGAACATAGAGAGTTGAGGATAATGGGTAAAATTTACTGGGACGTTAGACTCTCCCCTATCATCAAACATGGAATGAGTTTTATATTATGTTGTTAGACTTAATTTTTTATAGTAGGTTCAAACATCATCTTGAAGAATTTGTTAATACTCAAGATAATCAATTTTTTAGAGTAAAATGAATTTATAGTTTATAGTGTTAGTGGTTTTCTATAAGATAGTGTAAATGTATTTTTATAATATTTTATTTATATATTATCCATTAGGATATAGTATTTATTTTATTTAATTATTATTATTTATAAGTTTATAAAAATCCACTATTGTACATAGAAATCATATAGAAAATTTTATTTTATAAACTAACCATGGGATAAAACCATTAGATGCCAATTTTTTTATAAGTATATTTGATATAGATATTGGTAATTCCAAATTTTTAGTATATTTATTCCAGAATATTGACTATTTTTTTTATGGATTACTCTTTCTATGTTAAAATCATGCCCTTGTAGTAACACCTTGAGCGGATCACCCAAAAAACACTTGAGAAGGGGGAACCACTATACCTCAGGACCGACACCCTATTTCATAGAGGTTTTATTTGAGTTTAAAAAGATAAATAAATTCATGATGAGTCTATTCCCTAAAAAATAAGATAATATTCATGAAAAAATTTACCAAAAATTCTTCATGTCATGTCTGTATAACATAAATCCAAAAACATTTTCAAAAAATAGTGTTCCAAATGGGACCCAAGAGTCAAGAATATGAAATTATAAAATTAAACATGTTGATTTATAGAAAACATATAGTAGTGTAAATATATATACATAACAAAAATAAAATATAATATAATTCATACCAAAATAACTAGTGCACTAACTAATACAAACATAATACATCTAAATTTTAAAGTAAAATGGCCTCTTGTCCAACTCACAATATATGTCCTACTGATTTAATGTCATTAGAACCTTCTATAATTGAGCCACATGTCCATATACAAGATATTAATTCCCCTAAAATGAGATATGAACATTTCCTATATATATTGAAACATATGTCATGTAGATGGGTAATCGTAAGTCCAAGGACAAATTAGGATTCCCTCGCATACCCCCGCACTTTGATTATTTATATGAACAAGTAGTTTGTATGAAAATATTATGAGATGGTGTAATTATGATCTAAGTTCAACTCACCCAACTAGAAACATAACCCAAGATTCAGATACATGTCAAACATGCTTCTGCATAACTAGAAGATGCCTGCACCCCCAAATACTCACATAGATTATAACCAACTCCAACCAAGACTCTATACTCGCAATAAATAACATGAATACCACTATTAACTAATTATTTATATCATACCTCTCTCATATCAATAGAAATAATTACCATGAGGTCACCCTCTATTCAAAAAAATCCACTCATCAGAGGCCCACTTGAATCATATATCTTCTCACTGCTCTTCTATAATTGAAGACATACAATATCAGGATATAAATAATAAAATTATATGAAATCAAATGGGGGATAACAATAAATTAAAATCAAGAAAAATATCATATTAAAAATTAGAAAATATAATTAACGATGATCAACCATAATAAATAACTTAACCTTTTTTTACTCCCTTCCCCAAATCAACCCACATGTCCTCTGCAGAACTAATTCCAGAATACCCATATTATAGTACAAGCTCAATAATTTATTTCTCATGTCATTTAAATTTTTTTCATCCACTAAATGATGATAAAAATATTGGAATTCACCATCATAAATCCAATCATATATCCAAAACCATCATCTTTAATAACCAAATTAGCATGTCTCGTGATCATGATCTTACCTCAGTTGGATATCAGTGAAAAATTCACCCATCACTTGGTCAGTTATAGGGATTCATTCCCACCTCATAAGTATCTTGAGGTTCCTTTTGGATTACACCAAAGGAAACCTAAACACATGTCATAATCCTATCTGACCAACCCATCACCCAAAGTATTTTTTCTTCTACAGTTATTATGCCACCATGTATCACCATAAAATCATAGAAAAAATACTATAAAACCATAATTAAGATCCATAAACTCAAGAATACATTCCCGGAGGGAAAGGGATTTCTCCCAAAGAAGTTAAAACAAACCAAAGTCCTCAAAAAATATCTTTTTATTTCCTTAAAATAAGTTAAAACTTTCATGGGTGTCCAATAAAACACAAACATGAACAACATTCATAATTTATTCAAAAAAAATACAGCCCATAATGAATTTTCCCAATCTAATTCATTAGCTAAAATACTGTATAAAAACCCCTTTAAAATAAAACTTTTTATTCAAATATACACACGAAAATCCTTTAAAGAAACCTCTGCATCAACTTTAAGTCCCTTTCAACCCCATTTCCTTTAAAAACAATATTTTTGAATAAAAAACTTATTCATTTAAAAAAACTAATTCAAACCCACTTATTCCACCAAAAAAATCATAGATTGGTCCTGTAATATTTCTTTAACAAAGGCGCCACAAATTATCCATTTATAAATCTATAAAATCCTAGAAAACTAGTTTCCATACATGAGCCCATCCAAATTTTTGGGGTGATATGACATGAAAACTTATAAAAATCCCACAATGTTATTAATGATCACATAAAAATAGTACAAACTACTAAGGGACTCATTAATGTAAAGATTAATAAACTAAATAATGATCCATAATATAATTCAAGTGAAAAAAAAATCTAAACTAATTACAATGATCATATATATCAATATAATCACTAAAAATGTAATGCATTATTCTTTTAAAATGAATAAACTATAATGTATTTAGTAATTTTGAACTCATTGGGTGGATCTATAATTTCAAAATCACTAGATGCATGGTATTTTCCACTCCCAACATTTTTTGACTCCAAATACACACAAAAGTCCCAATTTTAAAGTGAAACTTCATAAAAATTATCTTAAAATCACTTGAATACTAAAATAAATTATCAGATAACATACTTTCATATAAACAGTGAACAATGACATTACTACCCCCTTCTTAACCCTCCTCAAGAAACTTCATAAAGAAACCTTGTCATATCATAGTGATCCCTCCATGCTTTAGTGTAGTAAAATTTCAAAAACCTTATTATATCCATCATCAATCAAGAGAAGTGTAATAACCCACCCTTAGATAAATTAAATTTCCTTTTAAATGAATATATACCTTATTAAGTAATTTAGTTATGTAAAACATATGTACTATACTTCATTTAATATTTTGGACCATTGTAAATTATGGACAAAATACTGTTTTTGTGAATAAATACCATTAAGTATCATAACCATTGGTAATATAGCCATTATACAATGACCATTAAGATATGTATATATTAAGGGTTATAATAAAATCTAAATGATGCATAGGGAAGAAGTGATGGCCTCAACTAATTTAATCATACCTTTTGAGGAACATTTATCGAACCTTCTACGATATATGGATTCAATGGAATTTTCCATTAACCAAGACCAAGATGAGATTCAACTATTGAAACTTGATTAGAACAGTTTATAAGATAATTTAAAGCTTATAGAAATCACTGCGTAAACTATCTTCGTCATTCCAACCTAATAAAGTACTATAATCACAAACCTTACCCATAGGAAACATGTTAGATTAATAATGGGTTATACATCTAGTCTCTAGTATAATGAATATGTAAATTATCTTTTCACAAATAATATAATGGTTATATTGATCCCTTTCTCATTATTATTTTATTTACACTTTATTATAGAATACATTTGGTAAAAATATATTTTGAAACAAAGGAACCAAAATTGTTTTCTTTGGAAAAATATATATAATTTCAACTAAAACACTATTCTGTGATAAATTCAATAATTTAAAATAAAATTTATTTTCATGAAGTAACCTTATAAAAAAATATTTTTATAAATATGAATTATAATATAATTCAATGAATTTCCATTTTATTTTTATAAGGTTCAAAGTGTTTTCGATGACGCAAAAAAATAGTATTTCTAAATATATAATAATATTTATTTCTAATATTAAATAAACATATTTAGAAAATTATTTTTATAAAATTAATGTCATTTTTTAAATCAAAATATTTAAATTATCCACTGATGAATTTTTTATAGATTTATACGAAAGTAGAGTTTTTGGATAATAATTAAATATATTATAAATATATTATATGTATTATTAAATATTAATAACCGAATAATGTGCTTAAAATAATGTGCTTTTAAAGTTATAAGATTAATTTTACAAACATATAAAGAAACTTCCAAAACCTAAATTATATTTTAAGATTTTAAAAAACAACTATTTATGAGCATGACTCACTTCCACCTCATAAATGAAATTATTTTAAGAATTTATTTTATTAAAATGATGAAATATTAAAAAAACACCCCTCCTTGAAAAATACCATGGTCAAAGATAAATTTAAGGAAAATGGTTTTACATTTTTTATTAACTAGGTTTCCAAGGATAATGTTTGTAAATTAATAAACAATATCCTCTCTTTTATATAAATATGAACCCATTCTCCCATTAATCATCACTCAAAATACATTAATAATTCATGTATTCTCATTTTCACCCTTTAAACCTCTCCTATGGATTTTATATGGCCCTAAGGATCTCTTCCTATGCTTTAATAAGTAACCTCTCAAGGTAAGGTATTCTCTCCCTTCTCATTTCCATTTAAGGACTTCCTTTGTAATAAGACTTTTAATTATCAATTTATTATGTTGTATTATGTTTATGAATAACACATTACTACCCAATGTTTCCCAAATAATGAGAGACTTTTTTCTCTCCCATTAATCCCTTCAATGAACTTTAATTTACACCTGTTATGTTGCTAAAATTATCACTTGTTTTTACATAAAAAAAATTTGTATTGTGAATACCCAATCCTATTTTTATTCAAGGGAATTCACCAAGATATAAATATCTTTCCTTAATTTATGGATTCCATGTATGAAACCCAATTCCTTAGTCATGGGATTAAAATTATGAAATATGTTCTTATGTTATTTGATCTATGTGGCACACATAAAGAAAAATGTATGAAGGGTGCACCCTGAAAACACTTAAATGCATTGGGTAATGTTTTAATCTCCTGAGATACAAAGTATGGTGCTCAGTTTGTTGGTCTAAGTATGCTACTTTATGATGTCTTGGCGGTTAGCCTTGACTTATACTTATGATGAATTTTTTATATTTCTTCCACATTCTTATGACCCTAGGATTATATGATGTCATTTCCTAATGTCATTCCTCTATGTGAGTATGTATGATTTTTAACTCTTTATGTTATCAAGACATGACTCTTGAATGGCATGTTTTTCCTATCATAATTTTTTATGTATCTAATTTCCCGAAGGCACTAGGCCTCTCTATTTTTTGGGATTTTATTAGATGGATCTTTATGTTAAAAACCATGATATTAAATGCATTATAAATATGAATTGTTATAGTTAATATCATATAAATATTTGACCTCTACTAGTTTTAATACTGAAAAATCATTCTTAGTTATCTTTATAATGAGTTTACTATGTTATATTAGATTTTGGAATTATAAGGCAGACTGGCATAATGCTATAAGTATGAGTCACCACCTCTGAATCATTGCTCTTGACTCACCATTCATGACTCACTGCTCCCGACTCACCACTTCTGAATCACCACTCTTGACTCACCACTCTTGACTCACTATTCTAAAGACACCTCAATCCTAGTAATGCTAAGTCTGAGTCACCAATCCAAATAATTCACTGCTCCAAAGACACCGTCAGCCAGACACCGCCAAGAATAAGTCACTGTTATCCATGATTCATTATTGAATCAACCAACCTCCATATAAGTCACCACTCGAAAGACTCACCACTATATTTACTTTATAATTTTAAAATTAAATATTTCTAATGGTCATATTTGTGAAATTTAATGTTACTGATTAAATTTATCACCTTTTACAAACAACATGAAAATTGATGTTGGATTGCAGTATAGGTATGAGGTAATAGAACATGATAGAGAACATCTTTTATGTAGGGTGAATAATATAAAGCTAAAATCTTGATCTGAAAAGACAATAGAGATGTCTGGTTAAAAACAAGAAAAAAACCTGTCTTAATAAGTGTACCAAACAGAAAGAGTTGTTTTCATGTGTGCAAGATTTTACTTCAAGCATCCAAAGAACACACGCAGAAGAAAATTTTTTCCATACACTTGGATCTATCATACACCACAAACAGAAGCTTCTACAATACTCTTTTTTACAACAAATTTCTGAAAAATGACTCGAGCCTCATTTCAACTACCTTTAAGGGGTCACAAAATTGCAACGCATATCACACAAAGAAACACAATCTGTTATACTATTTTATATTTTTTGTGTAATTTATTTACATTATGAGAAGTATGTGATTATCTATATTTAGGGTCACAGACCAACTTCTTTTTATAACATGAAGATACACATATATCTTCACAAATTATAATTTTACACCTTATACTTCCATGGATAATAGTGGAAGAGGTCCTTACGAGGCAAGTCACTTTCTTTACTCCCACATAAACTGTGGAAAAGTTTTTTATGACCTAAAAAACACTATATGTGATATTTTATACCTTGATCTAGGTTGTAGATAAAATTTTATGTTTATATAAACTTATTGTTTGTAGGTGATCACTAATTGAAGAGAACTAAGTCTCAGCTTGAGATGGAACCTCTTGTTATTATTTCTGTTGTTCCTTTTAAAGTTTTGTTTTCACTGATCTATCTATTTTCTTATAAAAACATTTCTTTCACTTTGATAGTTAATCTTATATAGTGTTTATATAATAATTTGATTTAGTAAATTAATTTCAAAAGTTATAGTAGTATTTCATATTATTTCAACTAAGGACTAATCACTGTTTGATAAATCTTTTAAAAGATCAAAACTTTTAAAAATCTGCTACTTTGGTTAACTAGGATATCTTTTATTAAAAATTTTAGGGTTTTCTGAAATTAATTTTAAACAAAAAAATTAATTAATAAATCAATTCACCCTCCCCCCCTTTATTTTCTTACTCTAACCAACATTTGGTATCAAAGGTTGTTAAAAGATTTTCAAATCCTTGTTAACTGTGATTATAGTTGTGCATTAAAGATCTTAAAATTTCTATTAATTCTAAATTTTAAGTTATTTATATTTATTTTTTAATCTTTTCATATGGATAATAAACAAGAAGATATTGCTACTAAAAGACCTTCATATTTCAATGGAATTAATTATTCCCAATGGAAAATAAAAATAAAAATTCATATTAAAAGTATGGATTTTGAAATATGGCCTTCCATAGTAGATGAGTATAAAATTACTACTACTGCTTGAAATAATTTAGACTACCCAACTAAGGATTCTTATAATAATAATTGAAAATCCATGAATTCATTATACTATTCCTTTAGAGATGAATATTTTAATATAATTGATTCGTGTAAAAATGTCTGTGAGATATGGGATACTCTAGCTATCTCATAAGAAGGAACTAAAAATGTAAAACAAATGAATATTAAAACTTACACTATTAAATATGATAATTTTAAGATGAAACCTAACTATCCTATCTCTGAAATGTATCGCAGGTTTAATGAGATCGTGAATACAATGAGCTCACTAGAAAATCCATTCACTACAAAAGAGCAGATCATGCGACTCTTGAGATGTCTTCTAGAAAGATAAAGAGGTACATCAGTATCAATTATAGAATCATGGTTCATAAATACACTACATGTAAAAGAGATAATGGGAAAAATGATGATTTATAAGGAAGAGATAAAGGTTAATCAAGAAGAAGATGGAGAACCTAAGATAAAATATATTTCTTTCGAAACCAATGTATCTAAGGAAAAAGAAAAGGAAAAATTTCAAGTTCAGTATGAAAGTTCAATGATGAGGATTCATCAACTGAAAGTGATAATGAAATTCCTCGGCTAGCTAAAATATTCAATAAATTTTATACAAATAAGAAATTATTTAGGAAATCTAACTAAAAATAAAAATATGACAATCATGGGAAGTGTGAAAAGGATTAGAATAAATATGACCATTCAAATGACATCATATGATATAAATGAAAGATAAAAGAACATGTGAAGTTTGACTATCCAAAAATGATGTAAAATAAAATATATGATAACAAGGATCAAAAAAACAAGAAAGATATGAAATTTATTCACAATGCTTCTCAGGACTCCTACAGTGAGTTTGATTTATCTCATGATGAAAAATTTGATTAATCAAACATGTTATTTATGAAAAATATATTTGAGGTAACTTCAGTATCCCCTAAACATAACTCGCATTAATCTAGATATGAATATGAAAATGATGTTGGTGGGAACATGACTAAAGTATAATTGTTTGATTATTACAATATTCTTGAGGATATTTTTAATGAGATAAAGTACAAATACAAAACACTTAAAAAATAGCATGTTCTTACTATTTTTGTTAAATCTATAGTTGTTGTAGAAAAAGAGAAAAATGATTAGTTTCTTAAAGAAAACACTAAATTTAAGATATGAAATGAATATTTTAAGAAATATATAGAAAAATTCACTGATGGGAGAATTATTATAACACAAATGATTGGAGAAAAAATATCTCTAAAATACACTACTGGTATAGGATACCAACCTAGACAGAGGAGAATAATTAAAAACAAATTTATTCCTAAATCTTGAAATTATTCTGTTAGTTCTAGTTCTAAAACTGGTTCTACTGCATCTAGTTCTACAAATCATTTAATAATCTATTTTACTAGAGGACCTAATAGAGTTTTTATGGTCTTCAAAATTACAAACTACTTACAGGAAACACATTAAGTAAGTGTGGGTGCATAAAATTTTGATTACTGCTATTTTTTTACCCAAGAAAATCTGGGTACAGAAAACATTTCTTGTCTAATCTATTTTGTAGGAGATCTTCTTAAAAAGTTCTTATAATAACTTATGGTATTTGGAAAGTGTATTTTTAAGTCATTTTATTAGAGACTACTCAAACTTCAAGAATCTAATAAAGTTTTATGGTGGACATGTCACTTTTGGTGACAATGCTAAAAGAGAGATCATTGGTCTTGGAAAAATTGGTGACACAAATTCAATTTTAATACCCAAATTAATTTTTTATGGTTTGAAGTATAATTTTATTAGAATTTCACAATTATCAAATTATTATTTTCATTTAAAATTTGAAAATAATTCTTTTCATGTTTTTGTCTTTAAAATGATTTAGTTTTTACTGCTACTATAAATGAAAGTGTTTATACTATTAATATGGATTCTTTGTTTTCATAAAATGCTTATTCATTAAGTGCCTTTTATAGAGAATATTTGATTTGGTATAGGATATTAGGCCATTGGAACATTCACTCACTTAGAAAGCTTACTAGAAAAGGGTTAGTCAAGGATCTACCCAATCTTAAGTTTCTGAACACTAAATTATGTAATCCTTTCAAAAATGAAAATAGCCCAAGATATCCTTCAAACCAAATAAAGAATTCCCAACTTCTCAACCTCTCAGGTTGGTTCAAATTGAATTTTTTGGATCATCTAGAGTTTCAAGTTTAAATGGGAAACACTAAATTTACGTACTTGTAGATGAATTTTCTAGTTATACTTGGGTTTTCTTTTTGTCTCACAAAAGTGAAGATGGTTTCTTTTTTACCAAGTATGCTATATCAGTAGAAAATATAAGTGGACTTAAAATTAAGACTTCAAGAAGTGACCATGACCATGAGTTTGAATATCAATATTTAGAATAATTTTTCTCATAAAATGGTTATAGCCACAACTTCCCTTATCCTAGGAAACCTCAACAAAATGAAGTTGTATAAATAATAAACAGGACCCTTCAAGAGATTATTAGGACTATGCTCGATGAATATGACTTATCCATATATTTCTAGGAAGAGTCTATAAATACATATTTCTATTTAATAAATAGAGTCTTAATCAAACTTATCTTGAAGAGAATACCTTCTAAACTATGGAAAAATAGGAAGCTTAAGGTTAACTACTTTAGATTTTTTGGCTGAAAAGTCGTTATTATTAATTATAAGGATAATCATGAGAAATTTTTCTTCCAAAAGTGATGAAGGAATTTTCTAAGGATATTCGATTTCTAGAAAATCATAGGGTCTTTAATAAGAGAACAAAATGTGTGGAATAATCTATACATGTCAAATTTGATGAAACAGTTCCACATGATCCCAAAATATCTCCATAAAATATTGAGTATGATTTATCAAATCTGGACTTACAGTCCAAACCTTATGATTCTACTGTCAAACAAGTAGAAAAATCATCCAATTCTAGAAAATTTCCAAACAATGAACCTGTAGAACCTGAATTTGAAGAAGACCCATAGGAAACCAGTCCATCTTTTTTAGATTCATTGGGAATATTAAAAATTACCCTTCAGATATTGTAGTTGGATACTTAGACAAAGGTACACAAACTAGAGCTTCTATAAGAAATCTGGTTGAACATCAAGTCTTTTTGTCACATATGTAACCTAAAATATCAATGAGGTAATGAGTGATGAATTTTGGGTAATGTATATTCAAAAAGATCTAAATCAATTTGAAAGAAATAAAGTATGAAAACTTATTAATACACCCAAGGATAACTTAAAAATAGACACTAAATGGGTATTTAGAAATAAGGTTGATGATGCTGGCCCTATAGTATGGAATAATACTTGATTAGTTGCACAAGGTTATAGTCAAGAAGAAGGTATAGACTATGAAGAGACATTTTCACTTGTATCCTGATTTGAATCCATTAGAATCCTATTAGATTTTATAGATAATCTAAATTTTAAACATTATCAAATGGATGTCAAAAGTGCATTCTTCAATGGTTATATAGTTGAGTATGTTTTTGTTGAAAACCCCCTGGTTTTCAAAATCCTCATTTTCTAAAAAAAGTTTTCAAATTAACAAAAGATTTATATGATTTAAAAAAATATCCTAGAGAATGGTATGATAGGATCAACTATTTTCATATTTCAAAAGGTTTTTGAAAAATGTACAGTTAAACCTACCCTTTTTATCAAAATAATTTCAAATTTTTCTTTAGTTGTTCAAATATATGTAGATGATATAATTTTTGGATCTTCTAAAAACTTCCTATGTTTTGATTTTTTAAAAATGATGAAAAGTGAATTTGAAATGAGTTTAATGGGTGAACATAAATTCTTTATTGGATTTCAAGTTTTTCAAAAAAAAGAAGGAATTATTTTGAATCAAATTAAATAAACTAAATATATTGTAAAATGTTTTGGTCTGGATAACACTAAAAGTAGTGATACTTCCATGAGTTCCACATGTAAGCTAGATCTTGAACATGCTTGGAAACTAGTGGATTAAACAAATTGAAGAGGTATGATTGGAAGTCTTCTATACTTAATTGCTAGTCTACCTGACATTATGTCTAGTATGTGTTTGTATGCTCATTTTCAATCAAACCCAAAAGTGTCACACTTACTTTCTGTTAAAATAATTTTTAAATACCTCAAATATACTATAAATTTATGACTGTTATATCCCAGAGGAAAAGTATTTGATTTAGTTAGTTATTCTAATGTTGATTTTAGTGGATGCAAGTTAGATAGAAAAATCTTCTCTAGAACATGTCACTTTTTGGGTAAGTCACTGGTATCATGGTGTATTAATAAGAAAAATTATGTTTCATTATATACTATTAAAGAAGAATATATAGATTCTGGTAGTTGTTGTGCTCAAATTTTATGGATGAAACATACATTACTAGATTATAGGTATCAATTAAAACATATCCCTATAAATTGTAAAAACACAAGTTCTATTAACATTTATAAAAATCCATTATCTCATTCGAGAACAAAACATATTGATTTAAGACACCACCTTTTGAGAGATCATTCTCAAAAAGGTGATATAACTCTTGAATACATTGGTACATAACATCAGGTTGATAACATTTTTACAAAGCCTTTGAATTCTGAGAGAATGAGTTACATCAAACATGAGTTTGGAATGATTCATTTTAGTTAAGTAAAATTTTTGATATCTTATAATTGATGAAACTCTGTTCATATCTCACCATTGGTGTCTCACGGTTGATTTGTCTCGCCGATTTTTTTCCTTTTAAAATTTTATCTGAATAAGCTATTGATTATTGTTGTTGTTATTATTATTATTATTATTATTATTAATTTTATTATTAATATTTTGTTTTATGTTTTTCATATATTCGATTTTAGAATCCCTAAATGATAAAATCAGAACCCATCTAATTTCAGCGGGCCTCTAAATCTTTAAAATCTATTTTTGAACCACCTTCCCTACCATTGTGTCTTCCCTTTAATACCTTCAAACTCTCCTAGATGTGCATAATTTATATAATGAAGTGACCATATGAATTGAATCCTAAAAAAAACCAATTATCAAAGAAGATGAAAAGTGTTTTGAGCTAAACAACTAAGGAACCTTTGAATCTATAACTCGAAAACTAAGTTGATGTACCAGAAAAGGAGATCTCTACAAAATGGATTATCTCAAGTAAGTCCCTTTTGCTAATAGTATTTCTAGATAAATGTTGGATGGAATGCTTTTTTAAAAATAAGTGACCCATGTATCTGAAGAAAGTGCATTGGTTCTATCAATATGTTGAGTTTGGTTTGAACGAAGGAGATTATTTCTTTATTAAAAGCAGAATAAACAGACACATATGTGTCTTTTCCTTAATTATATTGGAAGAATGTATAGGAGTACCTCATGAGGATATATTTTAAGATCATCAAAGAAGTTCCCCTCCTATCAGTGACATTTTATATTTTAAAGATGATATAACTGGAGATGGAATTCCTAGAAGACCTATTGCTTCTGAGTTATATGGTGAAACAAAACTACTGTTTGAGTTTATCCAATATTTTCATTACTTCAGAAGAGGTGGATTTTACACCTTGAAGTATTTGGATTTGTATTTTTTGTATCTTATGAATAAAGGTAATAAAATCAATCAATAAAATACCTTACTATTCATATGTGTAATATGATTAAAACCACTTCAAGATCCACTTCTCTATTTTATTCAAAGATGATTTATTCTTTGTTAAAATAAAAATTATTAGTGGGATAAAATAAAAATTCTATTATATATTGTGGTGGATTCTTCATTACTAAGGTTATATGTAATAAAATGAAAATAATTTGGAATCCATGTAAGAAACAATGGGTAGAGGAAAATGAAAATATTTATGAAACTTTAAACCCTTTTTACCATTACACAAGACCAAAAGATATTGTTGATCCTATTTTGGAAACAGATGAAGTAATGGAATAGTCGGATGAAGAAGTAAAGGCTGATATCTCTATATTTAAAGAATAGAATCTATATAATGAATAAGTAAGTGATCATGATATTACTAAAGAGCATGAAGAAACTTCACATGAATCTCCTAGACCTTCACAGGCTCTCCCATCTAGAGAAACTCTTCTCAAAGATGATGATGATAATGAGATTGAGGAAGAAAGCATTGAATATAAAAGTGGATCTGAAACCCTATAAAATATTTTTAAGAAATATGATAATAAGGAAGTGCAAGTGAATGTGATGAATATATAGAGGAAGTTAATTATGATGATGAAGAAAATGATGATTAAAGTAAACAGGAAGAGGATAGTGATGACGATGTAGAAGAATGATTTAATAAAAATGAAGGAGATAAGGAAGAAAAGGAAAGTTATGATGATAGATCAGATCATTCAGATCATGAAAGATTGAATTTAATATATACTACTCTAACTGCTATAGATATTATTGAATTGGTTGAAAAGATAAAGAAACATGTTGTTGAAAGTGAGAAACATCAAAATATGGTAGACGCAATGGAGATATATGATTGAATTCAATTGGTAGAATAATTTGATAATAAGACTGTACCATCTATGGAGGTGGAGAAAAACACCCCATTTTGGTAATAACTGAAGTACCCAACCCTTTTAATAGATATTATTTCAATTAATGGTAAAAATACCCTGGTTATTTTGGTTTTGTTTTGGGTTATCCAACTTCCAATAAACCTCAAGGATCCTTAATTAAGGGAATGGACTTATCAAAAGATTTTAAACTCAAGCCAGTATCTGTTAAGGCATCTTTCCCTACCACTACTCAGATACCTTTAAATTATGTAAGTCAAGATGGCTTAAAATATTTTAGAGAGAAACTGTTATCTGGTTTTGTATATCTTTTGAAATCATAGCCTACACTTGAAATAAATCTTAGTGAAAAGATGCTTCGCTTATTTTATAGAAATTACATAGACAAATTCAACCCTAGATGACTTAATAAATTCATGAGGTAATAATGGAGAATAAGTAGATAAGTGATAAATTGGAAAATCTCAAGTCTTTGGTTAAAGTAATGACATTTTATTTTAGAGAATTTTTTGGAAGGTATTGTGAGAAGTCTAGGAGATAATTCTTATGATTATTCCCTAGATGCTACACCTCATCCTCCAATATTTGATATATATTAGTTGATATTAGTTGTTAGATATGAGTTAAATGTTGCATCTACCACTAATTCTCCTCCTCCTTCTAAAGCTTTGAATGTTGAGTTCCTCGGATCGATTTTCAGAGAATATTTATAGACTACGATGGGTGGTTCAGATCAAGAGATCTTGAGAAAAATTAGACAAAATAGTTATCGTGTACATTCCATGGTCATGATTTATTCCAAATAGGCCAACGTAGCTCAAAAATATATCACCAATAATTTATATTTATTCTTTAAAATAATTTATACCAAGAATTAATTGAATAGTCATTTTATGTTTTTGGATGAAAATATGAAGTGGCCACCAGTCACTCAAGCCTTCAGAGATCAAGTTAAGAAACATAAATAAATTATTGTTTCTCTTTAATCCTTTATGGAAAATAAGGATGAATTCAATATTATATAAAAAAGTGAGGCCCGATCATTATTTATTTTCTCATTTTATTAAATCCTTATCTACATGATCACAACCCTGAAATTGTGGCTTAAATGCCTTTCACATTACTTCAATTTATATTATACTCTCTGTCAGACCTGTATACCCTTCTTCCCATCCACAATAATTTTTTTCCTTTGTAAATAATCCTTTTTCACCATTACCACCAAGACTTCAACCTTTTCCCATAAATCCTACTAAGGCACTCAGTAATTTGAGACTAGTTATTTATAGATAATTTTCTTCCTCCACTACATCATATCCTCCTCGAGTGCCTACAGCTATCCCTAATCCTTCAGCAACTTATCCCAAAAAATCTTATAAAGGTAAAGAACCTTTAGATCTTACCATTGAGAAGACCTAAACAATTACTTTTTTGTTTTTTATGTGGATGTCTTTAGAAAATTTTATCAATATATATATTTCTATTTGGATCGTCCATTATTTTTTTCTTAGTTCTTAAATTTTTGATAATCCCAAAAGTGGGAGAAAATCCTTATGGAATATGAATGTTTATTTCTTCTCTAATACCATGATGTTTGATTATATATCTGATATAATTTAACTTAGGCTCTATATTCTAATACACTTTGAATGTTAATTTGTTCTTTTATGTTCTACCATATTGTATATTAATTGGTTTAACTTAATGCCATGATTAATGATCATCAAAAAGGGGGAGAATGTTGACCTATCCTAGTTTTAATAGTCACAAATCATGATTATTTATGTTTCTACTTATTTTAATGTGTTATGTTAGCTTTTGTAATTATTAGGAAGAATGGTAGAATTCTTTGAGTATGAGTCACTGCTCCTGACTCACCGCTCCGGACTCACGGCTCCTGACTCACCACTCCTGACTCACCATTCCAAAGACACCGACAACCAGACATCGCTAAGTTTGAGTCACCAATCCAAATAAGTCACCTCTCCAAATACATAGTCATCCCGACACTTCCAATAATAAGTCTCTTCTATCCATGAGTCTCTGTTGAATCAACCTATCTCCATAGAAGTCACTGCTCCAAAGACTCACCACTACCTTTCCTTTTTCATTTTAAAATTAAATATTTCTAACGATCATATTTGTGAAATTTAATACTAATAATTAAATTAATGACCTTTTTCATAAAACATTAAAATTGATTTCATATTGTAGTATGAGGTATGAGGTACAGTAACATGATTGAGAACATACTTTATGTTGTGTGAAGAATACAAATCTAAACACTCAATCAAAAAATACAAGAGATATGCCTTGTGAAAAAAAATACGCATGACTCAATAAGTGTTCTGAACTAAAAAGAGTGGTTTGAATGTGTTCAATATTCTACTTCAAACATTATAAAAACACACTAAGAAGAATATTTTTATTATACACTTGGATCTCTCATGCACTACAAGACAGAAGCTTCTATGATACTCTGTTTTACAATAACATTAGGAAAAATGAATCGAGTCTCATTTCAAGCTACCTTAAAGGAGTCACAGAGCTACAACGCATATCACATAGAGAAATATAGTCCCTTATACTCTTTTATTTTCCTTGTTTGTGTACTTTATTTATATTATGAGAAGTGTGTGATTATATATGTTTATGGACACACACTAACACAGGTTTGTAACTATAAGATATAAATATATCTTCACATCATATCTTTTTACACCTTATACTCCCAATGATAACTTTGGAAGAGGTCCCTGCGAGTCCTGTCACTTTTTTAACTCTTATGTAAACTATAAAAGAGGTATTTTGACCTTGAAAACACTGTAAGTGTTGTTGTATACCTCGATCTTGGTTTTGGATAAAATTTTACTTTTACATAAACTAATTAGTGGAAAGTGATTCCTATGTGAAGAGGAATAAGTCTCATATTGAGATTGAACCTCTTGTTATTATTTCAATTATGCCTTTTAAATTTATATTTTCAATACTATATCTATTTAATCATGAAAGCACTTAATTCACTTTGATCTTAGATAATTTTTTTATTAGAATTTGATTTAGTAAATTGATTTTAAAATTTATAATAGTATTTCATATTATTTCAACTGATACTCACTCTTTGAGAAATATTTTAAAACATCAAAACTTTTATAAATATGCTACTTTGGTTAACTGTAAAATCTTTAGTTCTAATTTGGGGGATTTATTTTAAATCAATTTTAAATAGAAATTTTAATTAGGAACTCAATTCACCCCCTCTTGATTCTCCTACTCCAACCAACATAAATGAATTGTTATTTTTGGGGATTAGGATTAGAAACAATTATTAATAACCCTAAGAACAAGTATAAGTATAAAAAACATCCAAAATTTTGGTATAGTAATGATCTTTTGGTCTCTAATAAATGGTATACCTATATAAACACTATAAATAGATTTATTTTTGGCATAGATACTCCTAGGGGTAACAAAATTTAATAGTGAATGTTGGTTAAAAACCTAATATTACCCTTCAACATGAGTAATGGTCCTTACTGTCCACCGAGTTTGACAATCTTGGTGGATATGTTTTAGTAGATCCATATGATCTTTCCAAAATGTTATAAAGGATTTAAATAAAATTTTAGGTTATATAATATAATAGTAAATAGACCATGGATAATCTAGATTAAATTCTAGAAATTCATAAGACAGGTTGAATATGGAACTTATAAGTTTCCCATTTTATGTTCAGATTTAACCTTTTATATGCCTAATAGTTTGAAAATTTCCATCAACAATTTTCCATTATTGTAATCAATTACTAGAAACATTTTTAACTATGTAAATAACTAGTGTGATGAGCAGTGTGATGATTTCCAAAATTAGATTCTAAAACTAGTGGGAGTCTGATTCGATATCTCCTTTGAAGTTCTTCCTCAAATGAATTAATTTTGAACAATAACTTGAATTAGGCAGAATACCCACTTCACTTTAAGAAAGAGAATGTTTTGTTTGTGACCTTTATGTAAAAAATTCCTTCAAATTTTAGTGGATATTCTTACCACTTAATATCGGATCAATAGATTAACTACATTTATAATATATTCTATTTCCTCTAATTTTTATAGAAATAGAATTACATATTAGACATTTATCACTTAGAGGGAGAAGTTGATCAGTGGTAGATTCTGATCTAGAATACAAATCCCATAGAATATATCGAGAATATATATTGGGATGAATTCCATAAAATATTTTTCAATAAATATTTTCCTCACACTCTCTTTCTTTAAATGGGGGTGGATTACTTGGACTTAAGAAAAATAAGGATGAATCTATTAAGGAGTAAAATTAAAACTTCATATGTCATGAATAATACACCTTCATCTATTTCATTTTTGGAATTGAAAATTTCATGCCACATGCTTTTCAACATGACCCATGATACTATCCTCACTTAGAAAACACATGTTGAGTTTGTGAAAAAATGTGTATCCATGCCAAAAACAAGAAGAGGATTATATTTCCATGTGCTCCAAGATTTATTACACACCAAGGAATATATACACCTTAAAATATTTTCCCAATATAGTGTCATGAAACTAAGAACCTACTTCCAATAGTTGGTCAGAGATTTTGAAAATTGTTAATAAAAATGTTGTGGAAATCTTTAAAAAAATTATGGTCATTCGGGTAATTTTTGGAATCATAAAAAATAACTTTTGGATCTATAAACTATTGAAATGGGTATAGTTCACTTCAGAATATTTGATTTTACTAATCATTTATCCCAAATTTACTTACAGATTAGAAGTTATGGTTGTCATAAGTGAGAAATTTTATAAAAAAAATCAAGTTCTCGTGTATGTTGACCACCCCGCTCCTTTTCCCATCTAGTGAAATCCATTCTACTAGAACCTTCACAAAATTTCTCCAACCATATCGCACCATATATTCAGATAGATAATTCATGAAATTCAATCGCCCAACTCGTGTTACTAGTTATGTGAGTCAGTCTATAAACAAACCCCCCACCTTTAATTTTTCGAAGGACATATGAACCCTCAAATAACAAATAGGGTAAAAGATCTGATTTTCCGACTTTTTTATCCAATTAATCCAATATTAAATAGTTTAGCCACCATTTTATTCTCTCTCTAAGGAAAATATGCCATTTCTCACTTCTATATGGGGGACCCATTTCCCATCTCTACATTTGGGAAACCCACTTAGGTGAACCACCACTTTGTTGACCCACCACTTGGGTGACCCGTTTCTTGGGATATCTCCCACTAGGTTAAAACACCTGGTAAAACCTTATCCCAATGAATTCCAATTGGATTAACCTTTTCCTAGATCTATATTTAGGAAAACTACTTGTTTGACCCACCAATTAGGAAACCCACTCCTTCGGAGAGCCCCCACTAGGGTGAGACAATTACTGGACCCTTCACCCAAGGAATTATACTTGGGTAACCCTTCATCCAGCACTCGATTTGGGTAAAACACTTAGAAGGCCCACTTGGGTGACTTACATGGGAAACCCAATACTTTGTTAACTATTACTTGGGAAAACCACTACTTGGACGATCCCTCACTAGGGTGATCCACTGCTTGGGTGAGCCCCACTAGGGTGGGATACTTGGGAAACCCTTAACCCAATTCATTTGAAATGGGTTACAATTTTCCCATACCTATATTTGGGATACCCACTTTGGAAACCTACTTGGGTGACCCATCACTTAGGAGACCTGTTTCTTGGATGAACCCCCACTAGGGTGAGACACTTGGTAAAACCATCACCTAAGGCATTCGACTTAGGAAATCCTTCACCCAACACTCCATTTCATATAACCACTTGGTATACCCACTTGGGAGACCTATTTTGGAAAACTTACTACTTAGTAGACCCCTACAAGGGAAATCAACTACTTGGGTGAGCCCTCATTAGTGTGAGCCACTACTTGGCTGATCCCCCAATTTGGTGAGACACTTAGGCAACCCTACTCCCAAGGTATTCCAAGTGGGTGACCCTTCACCCAGAGCTACATTTTGGTGAACCACTTGGGAGACCCACTTAGGTTACCTACTTGGGTAACCCACCACTTCATCAAGCTCTCACATAGGTTACCCTTATCCTAAGGAAATTCATATTGGCAACCCTCCACCCAAGGAACTTTAATTGGGTGACCCTTCACCCAAGGAACCTCACTTGGGTAACCCTTCACCCAAGACACCCACTTGGGTGACCCACCACTTGGGAGACCCAACATTTGGGTGAATCTCCACTTAGATAACCCACCACTTGGGCCACCCAATACTAGGGCCACCCAATACTTGGGCCACCTACTTCTTGGGAGATCTATAACTTGGGTGACCTTAAGTTGTTGATCCACTACTTGGGAAACCCTCAAATTGGGTGACCCTTACTTGGGTGACCCACTACTTGGAAGGTCCCTCACTAGCATGAGGCACTTGGGATACTCTTTCCTATGGTAATCTGGATGGTAGATCCTTTTTCATAGGCACTATACCTCGGTCAACCTTCACCCAAGGACCCTGTACTATAAATAATCACAATTTAAATCCCCCACTAGAACAAATAATCTTTTCTATCTCTCTTATAGGTCTAAGAACCAATTAAACCAGGTATCATGCCATAAATAATTATTCTTGATATGCTCCTCTAGGTTTGGTCCTCCAACTAGTTCAAAGCCAAAACCTTTATAATCTCCCTTATTTAGCCTGTTACCAATGGTTGGGGGGAAAGAAAACATTATCAGACATCCTACTAGGTGCAATCCCCAGTCAAATATTCAATTACCATTGATTCAATATACTCTTCATGTTTATCAATATTCACCTAGAGTTGAGATACTCTTATTTGTTTGGGAATCCTACTTGGTGTAATCCCAAACCAAACCTTTAATTCACCCAAAGTTATGATATTCTTCATGGTTCTATGTACAAGAGAATACTCTTAGGTGTAATTACCAAAAAACATTTAATTCACCCTGAGTTTAGATACTCATCATAGTTCCAAATACAGGATAATCCTCCTAGGTTTAATCCTGAACCACACCTTAAATCTGATTTTATTTGAGTTACTCATCATGGTTAAAGATACAAAGGCCTCCACCTAGGTTTAAGACTCAAAAAAACCTTAAAATTACTTGAGTTTGGATACTCCTCATGGCTTCCAAAACCTTCAATCGTCATTGAGTTGAGATGCACTTCATGATTATCATTGTTCACCTTCAGTCGAGATACTCTTCTTAGTTAAAAATACACGGTCCTCCTCCTAGGTGTAAGTCCCAAAACATTTCATCAACAAACCCACCTACTAGGTCATCTTTCTTAGGGAAGTTCATGTATAATCCCCACCTTATTTCCAATTTTCACACCTTTTATGACATGGAAATATTATCAATGTTTCCTTAGTGTGTATATTGTATGAACCTGACATTAAACATTATATAATCTAGTAAATTTAACTAGAATTAAATTTTTCACATTCCCAAAGATATTTAGGTTTACAGTTTTATATAATTATTACATAACTCATACATAATAAAACCATATATTAAAATTGGACACTTATACTAAATATCCATTTTTTCACCAAACGAAACATTTAAAATAAAACATGGTTTCTTTTATTGACAAATATTCATAAATTTGGACTTGACATATTATTTTCTATTAACCATCCCTAAAAAATATGATAATCATTTCAAAACTTTTTATTATTATAAAGATATCAATAAGGGACATTAAAAAGAAATAAATCATTAATTTATAAATACTTATAAAACTTTTCCTATTTCAAATTAAACTTTGGGATCAAAATAAAAAATTTATTACCCAAGAAATCGTATTATTTTCCAAATGAATTCATAAAATAATTTTGTAATATAATATATAAGAAAAATAAAAAATCTTAAATGTTTCATGAAAACTTTTCAAAAAGTTATAACTTTCACCCAAAAAACTTAATATCTTTAGATTTCCTTAAGAAATCATAAGTTACCTATAAAATATCTAGAAAACATAAATCATAAAGGTAAATTCTGGAATCTTTTTCATATAAATATTACATATACTATAGATCTCATGGATACACATCAATTAACCATCATATTTACATTTTGAATAACTATCGCAATAGAATCCCATAATCTCTTTGGAGAAACCTTATCAGTTAACTCTACCCTTTTACCCACTAAATTGGAGAGATATAATGTACTCACCTACCCTAAGTTAATAACAAAACCACCAATAATCATAAATAATTCCCAAAAACCATAAAATTATCATAACACATAAATCTTTCATAAAAACATTCTTTAAGAAAATAACTTTTCTGTTTAGGAATCAATTTTCCTTTTTTTAAGTTTCATGATCATAAATGAAAACATTTTATTTGAAAATAAAATTTTAAATGAATATTTAAATAATTTAGGTGTGGTTATGTTGTTAAAATACTCTCATTTCATATAATTAAAAAACATTCTTTTAGACTTTGGTAAAAAAAGATAAAAGAGTAACTTTAAAAGAGGGTTTTTTAAAAGTAAGTATCTTACCTTCAGTACGACTCATCATGTACAACCTTTATAATCTTGAATAATTAAATTAGGTTTATTTATACTTTCAAAATAACCATATTAAAATTTATTATTCCATTTATATCAATTATTAAAATGTTTTTAATCATTTAATTTAATGTCGGACATTTTAATGATATTCAGTATATAAGTCCAAAATGAATTTAGTATGTTGACTGTGGTTAAAAAGTTAATTAATCCATCATATAAAGAATAATATTAATGAAATAATTATCATTTTTATATATCAATTATTATTTTAAATTCAACCATTATATATTTTTATAAAAAATTAACTACGTTACAATCATGGAGACTGTAAGTCATACGTATGCATGAGTTATATTTCATTTATCAACGGTCATTATGGAAAGAAATAAAGTATCATTTTATCTTTCTAGAATGATCATAATATCATATATATATATATGTATATATATAATTATTTAATTAAATATAATTATATATATCACCCATGTGATGTGGTGGGGAATAAATGAATCACATCGCTTCATGGAGGTAATAGTTCACACATACGCATGAACGACGTTATCATTTTTCAATGCACAGAGAGGTAAGAGTGTAAATGAAATATTAAATTATCATAGTAATAAATAATTCATGAATATCATATATTAATATTAATAACATCATTATAATTCATCCATGATAGATGGTGATGGAAAATGAATTGCAACGGTTCGTGAGGTGGTAGTGCGCCGTACACATAAACAACGTCTTCTTTTCTCAGTTGATTGAAGTGAAGATGAATATAGGTTATGATATAAATATAATTATATATAATTATATTGAGTAAAATGGTGTTATTTTTTTACCATGTTTGAAGAATATTTTAAGGAGTTGGCAGAAGAAAAAAAACATGTAAATAAAAAATTGTACAACTTCTTTGGAAAACATCATTTCCTTAACAACTTAAGGCCTTTAAGATTGGTGTTCTTCCTAAAATACTCCTCTATAAAAAATTTGGGGATTATAGTAAGTTATTTGGGTAGTTATTGGAAGAAACAAAATGGTTTTGAAGTGTCTTGAGATGATAAGAATGAGTTTTCTTTTATAAGAGAGGGGAGGGGCACTATTGGAATTTCTGAAAATATTAAAACATAATAAGACTATTCGAGATCCTAATACTTAGAAATGGAATATAAATGCACATGGGATGATTTTTTAGACCATTTATTATCTATATTTATATTTTTTAATATTCTTATGATTTTTAAATAATTTAATTAAAAATTAATTCAATAAAATATCATTATTTTTAAATTTGATACTATTCATTACTTTGAAATTAAAAACCTCAATAAAAAAGGTAAAATTAAAAGTATATATATAATATTATATTATATCATAAACAAGAAAAATTAATATATAAAAATTTTGGATCTCTTTAATTATATCAATGTATTTTTATTTTAATATCTTTATTATCATTTATTTGATTTTCCATTAATTAAATAATTACTCCATCAGTGTTATGCAAGAATTTAAGGTAATTATTTATTCCATAAAAATTAAAAATAGATTACCATGATGAATATATATATTTTACATTTAAAAATAATATTTATAGTCGAACATATCATCTTCATAACACTATATTAAAAGTATAACACTTATTAAAAAAAGTGTGGCATCTTTGACTTTTCTTTAAATAAAATATTGTAAAGGTTATAATCATATAAAAAGGAATAAAATTCTCATATAATAAAAACTTAAATAATTATGGAAGAAAATTAATCATAAAATTAAATTAGTGAAGGTTTTATGTAATGCCCCAACCCTAGAAGCCCAGAATCGGTGTATTATTACATATCATTGCCTTGATCACAAAAGATCAAGTCTCGAAAGACTGATTAGTTTAGTGGACTTGGAATTACTAGATACATTCATAAGGTTTACAATATATCATAAAATGGAAAACTACAACAACATTGTTTCCATAGACAACACTGAGATCTCGTAGACTATCCCTGAAGGTCAGTCATAATATACTTCTTCGCATCCTGGGAAAAATAAAAAATAGAAAGGAGTGAGCTCAGATACTCATTAAGGATAAAAATATAGCGGAAATTTTCATAAATAATAAAAAACATTTAAGGCAATGTATAGAACTAAAACAAAAGCCTTTTCAACATAAATGTCATTATAATATGGAAAATATAAATCAAAATAATTTCATTTACTTACTCACAAATATATTCTACTAGTCTAATAATCACATGTAATATCAATAGCCACTTACATAATGATGGAATGCATAATGCCAGACTTCATAACCACATAGTCAAGTCCTTGTGCCAATATTACAAATAATATTTTTTCAAGGCCTTTTTCCAAGACACTAATTTGTCTCATGATACCTACTGATGCATCAAGGAGCTATAGCAGGCTCCACCCATCACATAGTAATTCCAATACATTCCTCATATGAAAAGGTTTAAACGTAACATAAACATTCGTATTAAATCTAGCATACTAACTGTCAATAATTTATACATATACCATGAATGGTATAAAATAACACATCCATAGTCAAACATATAACAAAACCTTCAATTAAATATGGAAGTTTTGTATCATAATAAATCAACTTCAAATAAACTTAAAATTCATCATAGGATGTTGACATAGATGAAATCAAAACCTTTTTTAGAGAAATATATCTTTTTATTTTGAAATCATTTAAGATTCACATAATTATAAATATAAAATTTATTTTGAAAATATTCTTATAATATTGTAAGGGAGGCTTCGATGATGTTATAATGGCGGAATATAGCTGCACTCACCGTATAAGTTGAAAAAACATTCTTACCTTAATTTTGTCGAAAAGGTCATAAAGTAACTTGTTTGGAAAACGACGGAAAGATTCCTTCCAAAACATATAAGATCAAATAAGGGTATAAATTAATTTAAACCATAGTCTAGTAAGTAGTAAAAATGTTTTGGAATACATTTCTAGGAAAACATGAATGTGGATGATAAAGAGGTCCCAGTAGATAATTACATATAAACAACCTTGAATAATGAAGAGGTTGTAGAATTAAACATTACCTTGTAATTTTCCTTGGTCGAGGGTAGTTTAACCTCCTTTATAATGGTGAAATAATTATTTTTAAATTATACAATAATAATATACATTAATATGATAGAATATATGATCTTTTAATATTGCTTTGTTAATAATATTTTAGTATTATCATCATTTCGTGTGTTAACTAATTCGTTTTCCTTTATATGATTTTTTACGTAAGTAATGTTTATTATGTCTAGGATGTATCTTATTAATATTCAGAATGATATTAAGTCTTTAAAAATTATTTTTAACCATATAATAAAAATTTGTCTTGAATGGATATGATGGGGAATGAATCTCATCGTGTTCGTGGAGACGGTAATCCGTACGTACGCACGAGCGACAATATAATTATTTTGATATTAAAATAATATATAATTGGATGGTATATTATATATACAAAATAATTATAATATTATATTTATTATTTACATCATTTACACATCATTATTATACCCATCCAAATAATAATGTATTGAATAACAATTACACCACGATGTGGAGACGGTAAGTCGTACGTACGCACGTAGGTGACATTTCATTCAAATGATGGATAGAATAATGAATATGGTTGAATAATATTTATAACAAAATCAGTGTATATATAATATACTGGATTTATTATTTTATAACGGAAAAAACAAAGAAAGAGGAAGTGGAAGAAGAAAAAACAGGAAAGAGGTGGTGAGATATTTTCCTCTTCTTCAGGTTCTTATTTTTTATTTGATCAAAAGGGATCCTTAGGTTGGCTTTCTGACTAAAGGAAGGCCTCTAGAATGAAGGGAGGACATTTTAAATGGTATTTGGGCATGATTTGGCTGATCCAAATGGCTTTTAAGGTGTGAATTAGAGATAAGGGGTAGTGCCTTTTATAAGAGGGGTGGGGGAACCTTAGGAAAATATAGAAATATTATTTTATAATAAAATCATTATCAGTTTATAATGGCTCCAAAATGAATTATTTAAATTATAAGGTGTGTATGGTTCTAAAACCACTCAACCAATAGGTTTTAGATAGGTTTGGGTCACTATATTAACATTATATTTTAGATTTAACTCTTAGTTAAATAGTTTGACTTTTACCATGTCTCTTTGTATTTTTATATTATATGGTTAATAAACATACAATGAACTTAAAAGAGAACCTAAAGTGGTTCATTAATGACATATATAATATTATTTAATACCTTTGTCCAATCCTTAGATTTTTGGGAATATAATATCAATTAATAATATAATATTTATTTTAAAAACTCTTTTATGTCAATTCTGACAATATTTGGTTTTTTGTTTTTGCTAAATTTATAACAGCATTATTACTTCGAAAACATTTCATCTAACAAACCCTAAAATGTCATATTAACCTATAAAATTAGTGTAATTCATAAAAAGTCTCAAATTACATTTATTTGGATATTTATAATATCAATTATTTTAATATTTCACTAATTAGGTAATTATTGCATCATCATTGGGTCATAAATAAATTTAGTTATCTAATGTCTAAAAATTATAAATAAAATACCATTATGTAGGAAATCATTTTATATTTCTAATGAATATTTATAGTCAAACTTATATTATGTGTAACCCTATATTAAAAATGGTTTAGTTATTAAACTTTGAATTTTACACTTTTAACTCTTCTTTGAATTAAATAATAATAAATGTCATAATCTAATCAAAGTGAACCTAAAGGATCATATTTTATTCCTAATGTTGTTTTTGGTCGAATTAAACTTATCCAATAGAATTAAAACATGTGTTAGGGTAATAATAATATCATTTTTACCTTTAATATCCCAATTTACTTTAAACCGTGGTAAATAAAAGTAAAAAGTTATTATTCACCAAAAATTATTTTCAGCTTATTGAACCACATTTTACATACTGATATCAAATGTGTCTTTTGGAGTTTTTAAATTCAACTTACAAAAGAGGTAAAATTAAGTTTTATGTAAATTTTAAAATGCTCCTAGGAGGTGTGTAAAAGACGGTAAAAAGTTAGATAAAATTTTTATATATCAAAAATTATTATAAATTTACTCTAATGAATTACATTGAATTTATATATGTATTATGTATATATTTTTACCTAAAAAAATTTAAATTAAATAAATAATTATTTAAATAAAAAGTTGGTTTTAAACAATAACTAAGTGTTTTTTACTATTCATCAAAAATTGAATGTTTTCATAAAAATACCAAAAATTCACCCTAAGCTAATTTTGATATTCCTAATTCAAAAATGAATTCTATTTTACCAATTATAGAAGTTGAATTAATTATTTTAAAATTAATTTCCATTGTCAAAACCAAAAAGCGTATTTTTAAGAAATAATAACTATCAAAAGATTGACACTTGTTTATGTCCAATTTCAAAGTGAAATTAATTACAATGACCATCATTGGATTAAATGGTAAAATTATTATCTAATTATACTTCCAGACAATTAAAATGTATTATTCAACACTATAAATTGTTTTGATTAAAAAATTTGTTTTCAGTTAAAATATTGTATTTTTTACTATTCACCCAAATATGAAAGTTTTCAGAAAAAACACCAAAAATTTATAAAAACTAAATTATTATTTCCATATTCTAAAGAAGAAATTTATTTTGTCAAATTGAATATATAAAATAATCAAATATTGTATTTTAAAAAGGTTCGCCATTAAAAGGCGGTAAAATTGCAGTTTTTGAAAAATAATTCTTTCATCTGAAAAAAATGAATTTATTCTTACATTATTTCTAAGAAACTCATAATATGGATTCTAAAATTATAAGGGTTATATAAAGTTTAAAATTCAGTTAATACTATTCATAACCGCTTTTGAACGGCTAGTTTGGTAAGTTGTGGTGCGCATGAACTCAGTGTGGCGTGTAGTGCAAGTTATTGAATTACTTTGAAGAAATAATGTACTATGAAATCATGGGGTGCTAAATTCTTACCTCCTTCAATAAATTGCATCCTCACAATTTGAAGTTGTTCTTAGAAAATAAAAGGTTGAAAATAGAAAATACCTTTGTGGGAAAACCCACATCGGAAATTGGGTTAATAAAATTTATTCTTAATAAGAGGCAAAGGGGGATGAAAAAGTCACTACCAAATTTTGATCTCAATTTGGAGAACATTGGTGGAAATTAGAGACACATAATTGGAGGAAAAACTTAAATATTTATAGGGATTGATTGAGGTTATCAGTCACAAACAATTGTAGAATTGAGGGCCTCAAATCCATCAATCTATGATGATTTAAAATATCACTGGTTCAACAAAAGATAAGGTATTACGATAACACATTTTTAGTTTAAAGATCCCTTACCTCAAGTTTAAGAATTAATTTATTCATAGAATAGGATAAGAAAAAAAATATATACTTGACAAGTAGAGTTCCATCCTTTAACTAATTTCTACCAAAAAAATCATCTTTCACACTTAAGGATAATAGAACTTAAAAAATATTTTCTTTATCCTATTTATATAGGGTTCCAAAAAAATGAATTTATAATTCATCTAGCATGAATTTTAAAAAAACTACATTATTCAATCCAGGACATCATGTGGGATAGTTGTAGGTGATACACCCTTATCGCCCTTCGGTTGTGGGTTCAAGTCTCGCGGCCTTGCTGGACACCACGGGTTGTCGCCCGACCTCCGGGTTGTCCTTTTTATGGAAATCCAAAAATAATCTCAAACTAGAATTATCCAAAATACTTCTGTCCAAACTCATAGTCCAAAAATTATAAGGAAGGTAAACATAATAAAGATCCATTTTTCCAAGTTATAACATGTGAACACCTTCATCATGTATTCTTTTAAAACACTGCAACATCTTGAATTAACATAAACCTTATTGATTACATTCATGCTCCCTTATTCCTTATAGAATACTGGATATACTCCTTCTATCCAAAAATTTTGTAAACTCTAACAATGATGGAATATACAAATCATTAATCGATTTCAAGGTAGTCAAGAATATCCCATATAATTTATCCAAATCAATCATGTATTATTCAAAAATTTACTACCTCGGTATCAGAACCATATTATGGTTTATCTTTCTCTCAACCATGTATTTTCCAAAAATTTAACCTGTTATTGAGTCACTTTTCTTGGTTCCACACAATCTCAAGTCCTTACAGAAATAGTACTACAGTACAATCCTTATATACTCTATAATTCTTATAACATGTACATCATTAATATAATACTCAAATGACACAATACTTTAATAACAACGTAAGAAATATAATCATTCCTCTTTATCTTCGGTAGTTTCATAACTTTATTATTATCCAATAGCAGTATTTGGGGTATACTCTGATGATTTGGACATTGATTCACATAGTGTCTCAACTCCTTGCAGATGAAGCATTGTACATTTGAAACTTTTGTCTTACCCTTGCAATCACGTACTTGGTGTCCTTTTTCTCTACACTTATGACAAACTCTCATTCCCTTAAAGAATTTACAATGTTGATTCTTTCCACAATTATCACATTTGGGAAAATCCTTCTTTTCCCTCTTCCCTTTATCCATCTTTCTCTCTTTCATCCTTTTCTTCTCTTACTTCCCTTCAAAGCCATAGGACTCAGAGAATTTTTTACTTATCTTATTAACACATGATAATATTTATTCATATTTTGAGAATACACTAGAGACTATTTCCGTTCTAAATTTTGGCTTAATACTGTGAAAGATATGATCCTTCTTACTCTTTGGATCATACGTATTGCTGGAGTTCACATTCCTTCTATTGGGCGCCATTTCTATACAATGGAATACACTAGTTCAGTTTATGAATTGCAATGAATAATTCATAACTTATAAAATACCTAACGTAAATTGAATAGTTTATAGATATAATCCATAATCATAAAAATATTATCTTTGAGGAGGTATATATTTGTAAATCCTTCATAATAATTTGTAAATAAAATGATAATTATCCTAAGAATATCCCCCGGGAGTGTCGTAACCAAGAGTGTAGCAAGGCCCATTGTCGTGCACCAGTTCCCATTCGATTATAGCTCAAAGTGATGTTTTCGGGTTTTACCCCTAGGTACATCTGTGCTAGATCTGCCTCTACCTGATCGTATCCAGAAAGGGATGTATTCCTTAGAAAACTCACAAAATCTCTACAATACCGAAATTCTAGGATGTTCTTCAATACTAATCCTTAAATTCTATCTTAGGGATATGTGCTCTAATCAAAGTTTATCTAAATATAGTTTCTAAGGTTTGTACTAAACTTCCTCTGATACCAACTGTAACGCCTCAACCCTAGAATCCCAGAGTTTGTACATTATTACGTATCATTTCCATGATCACAAAAGATCATGTCTCGAAAAACCGATTTGTTTAGTAGCCTTGGAAGTACTAGATACATTCATAAGGTTTACATTTTATAATAAAATGGAAAACTACAACAAACTTGTTTCCATAGACAACACTGAGAACCCATAGACTATCTATGTAGGTCAGTCATAATATAATTATTCGCATCCTGTGAAAAATAAAACATAGAAAGGGTTGAGCTCAGATGCTCAGTAAGGATAACAATATAACGAAAACTTTCATAAATAAGCATAAACATTTAAGGCAATGTATATAACTAAAAAAATCCTTTTCAATATAAAATTCATCATAATATGGAAAATATAAATCAAAATAATTCCATTTACTTACTCAACTGTATATTCTACTAGTTGAATAATCACATGCAATATCAATAACCACTTTCATAATGATGGAATGCATAATGCCAGACATCATAACCACATAGTCAAGGCCTTGTGCCAAGACTACAAATAATATTTTTTCAAGGACTTGTTCCAAGACACTAATTTATCTCATGGGACCTACCAATGCATCGAGGAGCTATAGCGGGCTCCACCCGTCACATACTAAGTCCAATGCATTCCTCATATGAAAAAGTTTAAACATAACATAAACATTCATATTAAAACTAGCATACGAAATGTCAATAATTTATCCATAAACCATAAATGGTATAAAATAACACATCCACAGTCAAATATATCACAAAACCTTCAATACAATATGGAAGTTTTTTATCATAATAAATCAACTTCAAATAAACTTAAAATTCATCAAAGGATGTTAACATAGATGAAATCAAAACCTTTTTTAGAGAAATATCTCTTTCTATTTGGAAATCATTTAAGAGTCACATAATTATAAAAAAACGTTTATTTTGAAAATATTATTATAATCTTTTAATAGAAGCTTATACTATTTTATAATGGTGGAATATATCCGCACCCGCTATATAAGTTAAAAAAACATTCTTACCTTAATTTAGTCGAAAAGGCCATAAAGTAACTTGTTTGGGAAATGACAGAAAGATTCCTTTCAAAACGTATAAGGTTAAATAAGGTTATAAATGAATTTAACCCATATTTTAGTAAGTAGTAAAAATGTTTTGGAATATATTTTTAGAAAAACACGGATGTAAATGATAAAGAGGTCCCAGTAGATAATTACATATAAACAACCTTTAATAATGAAGAGGTTGTAGAACCCTTAACTTGTACTTTTACTTGGTCTAGGGTAGGTTAACCTCATATATAATGGTGAAATAATTGTTATTAAATTATACAAGAATCATATACATTAATATGATATCATATATGATCTTTTAATATTGCGTTGTTAATAACATTTTAGTATTATCGTCGTTTCGGGCGTTAACTGATTCGTTTTCCTTTATATGATTTGTTACATAAGTAATGTTTGTTATGGATAGGATGTATCTTAATCATATTCAGAATGATATTAAGCCTTTAAACATTATTTTTAATCTAATAATGAAAATTAATCTTGAATGGATATGATGGGGAATGAATCTCATCGTGTTCGTGGAGATGGTAATCCGTACGTGCGCACGAGCGACAATATCATTCTTTTGATATTAAAATAATATATAATTGGATGGTATATCATATATAAAGAATAATTATCATGTTATATTTACTATCTACATCAATTACACATCATTATTATACCCATCCAAATAATAATGTATTGAATAACAATTACCCTAGGACGTGGAGATGGTAAGCCATACGTTCGCACGTATGGTGACATGTCATTCAAAGGATGGATAAAATAATGAATATGGTTGTACAATATTTATAATAACATCACATTATATATAATATACTAGAGTTATTATTTTAGAATTTAAAAAAACAAAGAAATAGGAAGTGGAATTAGAAAAAACATGAAAGAGGTGGTGAGATATTTACCTCTTCTTCGGGTTCTTCCTTTTGATTTGATCAAAAGGGCTCCTTAGGTTGGCTTTATGACTAAGGTAAGGCCTCTAAGATTAATGGAGGGCTGTTTAGAGGGAATTTGGGAAGGTTTTTTCCAATCCAAATGGCTTTGAAGGTGTGAATTAGAGAGAAGGGGGAGTGCCCTTTTATAAGAGGGGTGAGGGAACCTTAGGAAAAGCTAGAAATATTATTTTATAATAAAATAATTTTCATTTTCTAATGGATCAAAAATAAATTATTTAAAGAATAAGGTGGGTATGGGTATAAAATCTAAACTAATAGGTTTTAGACAGGTTTGAGTTACTATATTAACATTATATTTTAGATTTAACTCTCAGTTAAATAGTTTGACAATTACCGTGTCTCTTTGTATGTTTATATTATATGGTTAATAAACATACAATGAACTTCAAAGAGAACCTAAAGTTGTTCATTAATGACATATATAATATTATTTAATACCTTTGTCTGAACCTTATATTTTTAGGAATAGAATAACAATTAATAATATAATATTTGTTTTAAAAACTCTTTTATGTCAATTTTGACACTATTTGATATTTTGTGTTTTCTAAATTTATAAAAGCATTATTACTTCGAAAAAAATTCATATAACCAACCCTAACATGTCATATTAACCTATAAAATTAGTGTAATTCATAAAAAGTCTCAAATTACATTTATTTAAATATTTATAATATCAATTATTTTCATATTTCATTAATTAGGTAATTACTACATCATCATTGTGTCATAAATAAATTTAATTATTTAATGTATAAAAATTATAAATAAAATACCATTATGTAGGAAATAATTTTAGATTTCTAATGAATATTTATATTAGAACTTATATTTTGTGTAACCTATATTAAAAATGGTTTAGTTATTAAACTTTTAATTTAACACTTTTAACTCTTCTTTGAATTAAATAATAATAAATGTCCTAATCTAATCCAAGTGGACCTAAAGTATCATATTTTATTCCTAAGTTTGTTTTTGGTCAAATTAAACTTATCTAATAGAATTATTACATGTGTTAGGGTAATAATAATATCATTTTTACCCTTAATTGCCCAATTTACTTTTAACCGTGGTAAATAAAAGTAAAAAGTTACTATTCACAAAAAAAATATTTTCAGCTTATTGAACCACATTTTACTTACTGATATCAATTGTGTCTCTTGGGTTTTTAAAATTCAACTAATAGAAGCGGTAAAATTAAGTTTTATGTAAATTTTCAAATTCTCATAGGAGGTGGGTAAAAGACGGTAAAAAGTTCGATAAAATTTTTACATATCAAAAATTATTATAAACTGACTCCAATAAATTACATTGAATTTATATAGGTATTATGTATCTATTTTTACCTAAAAAAAATTAAATTAAATAAATAATTATTTAAATAAAAAGTTGGTTTTGAACAATAACTTAGTGTTTTTTACTATTCATCAAAAATTGAATGTTTTCAGAAAAATACCAAAAATTTACCCTAAGATAATTTTGGTATTCCAAATTCAAAAATGAATTATATTTTACCAATTATAGAAGTTGAATTAATTATTTTAAAATTAATTTCCATTGTCAAAACCAAAAAGCGTATTTTTAAGAAATAATTACTATCAAAAGATTGACACTTGTTTATATCCAATTTCAACGTGAAATTACTTACAATGACCATCATTGGATTAAATGGTAAAATTATTATCTAATTATACTTCCAAACCATTAAAATTTATTATTAAACACTATAAATTGTTTTGATTAAAAAATTTGTTTTCAGTTAAAATATAGTATTTTTCATTATTCTCCCAAATATGAAAGTTTTCATAAAAACACCAAAAATTTATTGAAACTAAATTCTTATGTCCCTATTCAAAATAAGAAGTTAATTTTGTCAAATTGAATATATAAAAGTTTCAAATATTGGATTTAAAAAAGGTTCACCATTAAAAGGGGTAAAATTGCATTTTTTGAAAAATACTTCTTTCATCTGAAAAAAATGAATTTGTTCTTACATTATGTATAATAAAATCATAATATGGATTCTAAAATTATATGGATTATATAAAGTTCAAAATTCAGTTAATACTATTCATAACTGCTTTTGAATGGCTAGTTTGGTTAGTCGTGGTGCGCTTGAACTCAGTGTTGTGTGTAGTGCAAGTTATTGAATTACTTTGAAGAAATAACGTACTAATAAATCTCTGGGTGTTACATTTTAGGGTGATTTTCTAGTCCTTAATATATTTTTTTTACCCTTATTTACCCAATTTACCTTTTACTATTACAAGAAAAAATATTAAGTTTACAATTCATATTGTCTGATAATAAAACTGTCTTATTTACTAAATTCAGGCCCATTGATTCTAAATATGGAATCCATTTTTAAAAATTTAAATCACATAAGTTTCAAAATTAAATTTAAATTAAACCGGTAAAATGAAAAGTAAAATAGTTTTTTATAAAAATTCCTTTTTAAAATATTAAATGTTTCTATATTAAATTCATGTATAAATTTTTTTTAAAAACCATAATTAGATTAATTTAAATAAAAATGAACTAATTATAATTTAAAACTGATCCAAATCATAATTTCAACTTATAAATATTGTGGAATAAAATACATTTTTCAATAAAAATCTATATTTTTCAATATTCATTGAAAAATAAATATTTTCATAAAATTATCAAAAATTATAATAAGATAATTTTTAAATGATGAATTAAAAAATTAAACTATTTTTCTAAAATTAAAATTATATAAATTGAAAAGTAATATTTTAAATATAACAATATAAGAAATTAGTTTAATAAAAGTATTTTTTATATGAAGAATTACTTGAAATATTTATAATGATTTTAACTTTTTTTATTCAACAATACTAATAAATATGACTAAAAGAAACTATAAGAACTTAGGTTGTTAAATCCCCCCCCCCCACCCACCTTTGGAAATTTCTTCCTCTCAATTTTATTCACTTATTAAAAAATAGTGGTGTCATTCCCTCAAAGAATTTTAATATTCCCATATTTCTTATTTAAACTTGTAGTTTCATTCAAAAACCTTAACCAGGTGAATTAACTTGTTCTGCAATTCTTATTCTCTACAGTTAATAATCTGAATAGTAATTTCCTTATAAAAAATTTTTTATTTCAATTGAACTACCATAGGGATCAAAACTTGAGATGAATCCAGTGCATACTTTCTTAACATCAAGAAATGAAATATATTGTGTACATATGATAAAAATGGAGGCAAGGATACTCGGTAGGAAAATGATTCAACATTATCTAATATTTCGTATGGTCTAATGAACTTTTGGAATTAACTTTCCATTCTTACCAAAATGTATAATACGTTTCTATGGAGAAATTATAAGAAAAACATGATCACCTACCTTGAATTAAAGATATTTCCTCCTGTTATATGTGTAATGTTTATTCCTACTCTGATCTATCCTCATATGTTACTGAATCATTTTCACCTTCTCAACCACTTACTCTACCAATTATGTTCCCATCAACTTCCTTTCACCTACTTCATCCCAAAAATTTTGAGTTGGATGTGTATTTTCATATAATTATTAAAAATTTCCATCTGTTTACTAGAATGAAAATTGTTATTATAAGAAAAATCAACTGAAGAAAGATGTTGATCCCAACATACCTAGTAATCCATTGAAAAAGAATGAAGAATATATTTTAAGGTCTATTTTTTTCTAACTATCCATAATATTGTAGAAGAAAGGTTATTCTATAATTTAATTCAGTTCCCAATGACTTTTAAAGCCCTTTCCAAAAATTAGAAGTGGACCTGGAATCACGATCAGATATAATGGAGATATGAACTCCATGTAATCTAACTATACCCTTAAGATACAATCAATAAAGTTGATATATAGATATAATATCTCAAATAGGATTAAGATGTTCAGATTTATTTAGTCAATCAACAATAACTGAAGTTTTATTGTTACCTCAAGAAGTATTTGGTAGTCCCACCATGAAATTCATGGATATATTTTCCCATTTCCACTAAAATAATTGAAAATAATGAAACAACCCCTTCAGTAATTTTGATTCTAATTTAACCTGATGACAATTCAAACATTTCATGGAAATATAGAAATATCTATTTCCATTCCATCCCTGTAATAATACTCATGAATGTCTCTTTACATCTTACTTCTTCAAGGATGAACTTAAAATGGAGAACTGTGAGCTTCACTTAACAACTCTTTCTTCAACTAGGAATCATAAGGTACACATAATCTTCTTCCAAATATAAAAACAAGATCTTTATCAACATTTAATTAATGAAATATACCCTTTTTAACCAATTCTACATTTTTCTATAAATAAGAGTCTCTCTTTTGATATTTTTTATTATTTATGATACAAATGACTGCACTGACACCTGAAAAAGTAGATAATGTTCATGAATCCACAAAATACAAACCAAAAATCATTAAATTATTAATCAAAGTGCCATGTTCCAAATGTAACATCTTTAATGGATCAATATTTTTCTGACTCAAAGTATTAGACACTTTATTTTCTTTTCCAGTATGGTAATGGATTGTGCAATCATAATCCTTAATCAGTTTTAACCATCTTCTCTACCTCATGTTTAACTCTTTCTGAGTATATATATATATTAAACTTTTATGATCAGTATATATTTCACACTTAACTCCATATAAATGATGTCTCCAAAATTTTAAATAAAAAACCACTACAAATAATTCTAGGTCATGTGTAAGATAACTTAACACATGAGGTTTCATTTTTCATAAATCATAAGAAATTACATGGTCATTATTCATTAGAGAAAACCCAAGTCCCTTCACTTAATTATCACTATAAATGAAAAAATCACCATTCCACGAAGGTAGGTCCAAAATTGGATCATTCACTAATATTATTTTTATATACTAAAAACAATCATCATATTATTTTATCTAGATAAATTTAACTCATTTTATTGCTATCTTATTTAGTTGGATAGATAACTATGAAAAATTTTCAAGAAACTATGAGTAATAGCCTATTAATCCAAGAAAACTATGAATATTATTAATATTTTTATGTCTTTTACATTCATCAAGTGATTTTATTTTAGTAGTATAAACTATTATTCCATATTTATTTATAATGTTTCCAAGGAAATAAATCTATTATAACCAAAAATAACAATTCTAAATTATCAATATAACTTGTTTTCTTTGAGGGATTCTATAACAATCCTTTTATGTTTTTCATGATCCTAATGAATTTTTGAATAAACCAAAATATCAAAACCAAAAAAAACCAAAAATTTATCAAAATATTCACATAATAATCTATTCATAAGATCCATGAATACATATGGATAATTTTTCGATCCAATGGGAATAACTACAAACTCATAATTCCCATATCTAGTCTGAAATGTTGTCTTTGGAATGTTATCCACCGTCACCTTCAGTTGTGGGTACCCATTCCTCAGGTCAACCTTCATATAATAATGACCTCCCTGGATCTAATAAAACAATTCATCAATATAAGTAAAGGGATACTTGTTCTTAATAGTTATGTTATTTAAATCTCTATAATAAATGAAAAGTCTCATGGAACCATCTTTCTTTTTAACATAAAAACAAGATCACCCTATGGTGAAGATATAATATGAATGAAAACTTCATCTAAAAACTCATGTGGATACTTTTTTAATTATATATTTTCTACTTGAGCCATTCTATAAGGGGGTTTTGAAATTGGATTAGCATCAGGAAGTAATTCAATAGTACATACAACTTTCTGGTTAGGTATGAAACTAGGAAACTCATCCGGAAAAACATGTATGTACTCATTTACCATTAGAACATCCTTAATCTAAAAATTTCCCTTGTTTTAAAAAATATGTTAAAGAAAAATGGAATTTTTACCTTTTAAAATTTTATCATCTTCTTTATGTATTATCAATGGTATTGGTACATTTTTGTATATAAATTAAAACTCTTTCTGAAAAAAAAATTTAGAACTATAATCTATCTTATCATGGTAAATAGAAATCCAATCAAGGCCTGGAATAACATTAAACTCTACTAGGGTAAAGAAAAAAAATTAGGTAATTTCCTTCAATAGATAATGATAAGAATATTCTTATAATTTCTTTTTTCCTTAATATTTCTCCTTAGTGTCTGGATAGGTCTATAAGAATCATTGAATATTCTCTGGGAATTAAGGGTAATAATTTTCTTATAACAGAATTTGGATCCCCTATATCCATTATAAGGGTCCATATCAAGCACTATAAATACATGGTTAATAATATTTTGAACCATAACAATAATCAGAAGAATGGGTTCCTTTCATTCGGTGGGTGGATCACTTTGATCAATTACGTGCTCTCTTTCATCACCAATAATATAATCTCAATATTTAAGCTTCCCAATCAATTGTAAAGTAGATATATTTCAACTTTAACACTATTTTATGGGATGATCAAGGGGAGGAGGATGTCACTAGGATTCATGGATAAAACTAGAAAAACTGGTTGAGCAAGGGGTATCTATTTAAAAGATGTGGGGGAAACAATGCACTTTATGGAAGAGAACATGTCTTGGGAAGTGATTGAGGTTCGGTCCCTATAGAATAATTTCATTAGAGTAATGTATGGTTATAGTTTCTAAGAAAATGTAAAGACCCCTTCCTTCTTATGGTTCTCATTGCATTTACACATTCTGAGGTTTCAAGATCACTCCCAGTGGATCTGGGGGCATGATGACAATAACTTCTAGGAGAGTAATTATGGCAGTGGGTTCTTAGGTTTTCTCATGTTCCCCACCCCAGAATTGACCTTCAAAGAGGATAGTGAGCATCCCTACTTCATTGAGGCTCTTTTTAATCTCCCTAGAGAATATGTTTGATAGTATTGAACTAGATGGATCCCCTTACTAGTGTTTTTTTACAAGCTCCCCATTGGGCAGGTTCATGGAAAAATCTTACAGCAAGCTGATCCTTAGGTATTCGTCTAGTAACCCTTGGGTAGGAATCTTTGGAGAAAGTAAATCCTTGCTAAGTACAATTTTCTCATTTGGGGAAACACCAATCATTAAATTTCTATGGAGGTGGCTATCAAAGGAAAGGTCGCCCATCTAGAATCAAGTTGTGCTTGCTGTCTTTCCCCTAGGCAGGATTCCTCAATGCATATTTTCTTCCAAATTAAATTGGAAGGTTCCTTGTGGAAGAATATGGGAGCGTTCATGGGTATTGTAGGGTAGGAGGATTCCATCCTAGATTTCTTCCAACGATGGTTCACTGGAGTTATTAATAGTTATGAGGAGGAGGCTCAGTCGATTCTTCTAGAAGCAGGTTGTTGATATTATGGTAGGTGTGAAAGTAGTCTAGGAACTCTAGTCCCCCCTTCGAGGAATTACCTAATCATCAAGTCCAAGTGTAACATGGTAGACTTGTAGGGCCTTATTAAACATATGGAGGAGACTCTCTCCCTCAGACGATACTCCAATAGAATTTCCCCTCCTATCCTATCTAGATTAAGGCAGATGGTCCACTACGTGAACTGGTCACCACACTCCCAAGGGCTCAATCTCAACACCTATGGGGTAGGCAACCATGGGATAATTCAAGGGTAAGTTGTGGTTTTTGACTTGACAATTTTGGTGATTTTCACTTTCTATACAATTTATGGGGCTGATGACTCTATTATAGTGGATTCTACGGCCATGATCAATGGTCATTAGAATTGAAACTCAAATAACATCAATCTAAATATGGTGTAAATGGACTCCAATATCATTTGGATCTCTCTCAATGATTCCTCATCTTCCCCTTATCATATCACATACTTGATTCGAAAATAGAAGTCTCTTTTATCCAATGATATTGATTTTCTCTATACATGGTGTAAAGGAAACCAAATAGATGACTTCTTAGATTCTAATTCTACCCCGGACCCACCCCCCCCCCCCTCATGGAATTTTATAATCTCATATCCCTTTCCCAAAGATGAGTTTATGTGTTTATCAGGGATGATCTCAGTCTCCACTTCTAAAGCTCTCCATGATGTTAAGTTTCCTATATTTCTTTGAATAAAATAATAATTTTAGTAGTGAAAAAAATAAACAACCAATGTACCTAATACCACTTTAATTAATGGACCAAAATCTATTGAAGTAGTTTCAAAGGATTTCACCACACATTTCTGCTTATAGTCTAGCTACTTACCATCATTTGGGATCCTCTTCGGACACTCATTTTCATAACTAAAAATCTATTTACATTTAAAACATTTAATTGTGTGTGTTTTGAAATTGGTATGACCACTACTATGATCTTTTTCATTGAAATTACGATCCATATTCTCAATATAACGACATCAGAAGCACTTACCAAGCATAAAAATGAATTCCAAAGTATGTTTTTACCATAATTATCACAAGATAAAAATATATTTTTCTTACCATAAAACTTATTTGATCCATTATTCCCTTTTTACTTCCACATAGACCACTTTTTTCTTGTTTCCAAAGTACACATGATCATTGAAAAACTTCATTTACACTATATTTGCTCATTAAAAACTTTTCTCATAAATTTTAAATTCTCTGCAATCTAGTTCCCTTTGATTTTTTGGTATCAATCCTAAGTAAAACTGATTGATATTACTATCAAGATAATCAATAAAATGTGTTTCATACCTTTCCAATATAGTGAATTTTTCTTTTTATAGAGCCACTAAATCCTTCTCCTACCTCATTTCCAATAATTTTTCCCATACTAAGTCAAATCGCCTTAGGAAAATATTTCACAAGAAAAATATTTTTGAATTAATCCAATTACAAAGAATCAATCTACTCTCTATCCCTAATATAATTGAATGTTGACCACCACTAGTTGGATTCACCTTCAAAGTGATAAATATCAATACCTAACATTTGATTATCTAAGTAACCCATGACATCAAATATCTTTTCTAGGAATTTAATCCACCTTTTATCTACAACTAGGTCTGAAGATCCACTAAATGATGGAGGGTGATACCTCATAAAATAATCCACTATTGAAATATTCATTATGGTATATCTGTATGGTCTTAAGTATTGATTTCACCACCATTTATAGTGTGCATCAATTAATCCATCCCAGTAATAAACTGTCTAGTTCTAATTCTGACCATTATGGGTTACTGATTTGGAAGGATATCGTTTTCTAGGTACCTTTTATCATCAGCTACATTATTTCTTCTATAGAAAACTACTCTGAAAACAATATTTTAGATGAATTAACATTGTAATATTAAAATGAAATATAATTTCGAATTAATAATAAAGGATTTTTTATTAACATTATCAAAACCTCTAGAGTTATCTAAACCTTTATCTGATACTAACTATAATGAACCAACCATAAACATTACATATTATTGAAATTTTAACTAGAATTCACTTTTCTCATTCCCATATATCTTTTAGGTTTATAGTTTTATATAATTAGGTCTAAAATCATACATAAAAACCCATACCTTATAATTGGACACTTATACTCAGTATCTATTTTTTACCCCAAACAAAACTTTTAAAATAAAAAATGGTTTATTTTCATGAAAAATATTCATGAATTAAAACATGAATTTTTATTTTACTTCACCCATCCTTAAACCCTATGAAAAACTTTTTAAAACTTGGGATGAGCACAAAAATCTCAGCAAGGGACATAAAAAAAGAAATCATTAGTCATTAAATAATTATAAAAAAATTCATTTTTGAAATTAAACTTTAGGCTCAAAATAAACACTTTTTTACCCATAAAATAAAATTCTCTACCCAATAATTTCATAAAAACAATTAATAAGAAAAAATATATGCAATATAGAAAATCATAAATATTTCATTAAAATTTTCACAAAATTATAACTTTCACAAATAAAACATAACCTCTTTAGATTACCTTATGAAATCATAAGTTTCCTATAAAATAATTGGAAATCATAAATCATAAAGGTAACTTGTGGCATAATTTTATTATAACTATTACATATACTATATCTATCATGGCTATACAAGGAGTAACCATCACAGTTACATTTTAAATAACCATCTCAGTATATTCCTATAATCTATTTGGAGAAACATAATCGGTTAACTTCATCCATTTACCCAGTGTATTGAAGAGATATAACGGGATAACCCACCCTAAGATTATAATGGAACCACCCATCCTAATAAAAAATTATGAATAACCATGACATAATCATAACACATAAATCTTACATAAAAACATTTTTTATAAAAATAACATTTCCGTTTTGAAATCACTTTTCTTTTTTTTAATTAGTTGTACACTCATAAATGAAAAAATTTTATTTTAAAATAAACTTATAAACATGTAAAGTAATGGTAAAATAATTTAGGTTTTATTATGGTGGAAAAATCATCCCATTTCATATAATTAAAAAACATTCCTTTTGACTTTTGTGCAAATAGTTCAAAGTGTAACTTTAAAAGAGGATTTTTAAAATAAATACTCTTACCTTGAGCTCGACTTGTCATGTAAAATATTTATATTCCTAAATAATAAACTTGGGTTAATTTATACTTTATTAAAAACCTTTTTCAAATTTTTTATTTCTTTTATATAACTTATTACCGTGTTATTAATCATTTATGTTCACATCAGATGTTTTGATGATATTCGGTATATAAGTCAAAAAAGACTTCAATATGTTGACTATAGTAAAAATTTTAATTGATCCATAATATCTAAAATAATATTCAGGAAATAATTATCACTTTTATATATAAATTATTATTTTAATTCCCACTATTATATATGGTTATGAAAAATGAACTACATTACAATCATGGAGACGGTAAGTCATATATACGCATGAGTAATGTTTCCATTTTTCAACGATAATTATAGAAATAAATAAAGTATCATTTTATTTTTAAATAGTTATAATAATATAATGTATATCATATTAGTTATTTAAATATACTTACATATATCATACATGTTTTGTGGTGATGGGAAAACGAATCACATCGCTTCATAGAGGTGATAGTTCACATGTACGCACAAACGACGTTATCATTTTTCAATGCATAGAAACGTAAGAAGTTAATTGGTATATTAACTTCTAAAGGTGATAAATAAGTCAATAATATCAGATATAAACATTAATTACATAATTATAATCCATACATGATAGATGGGGATGGAAAATAGATTACATTGGTTTGCAAGGTGATAGTTCACCGTACACACGAACGGTGGGTTAGTTTACCATTTGATGGATGTGAAGATGAATATAGGTTATGATATAAACATAATAACATTTTAGTATGTTTAGAATACTATTATTATTATTTTATTGTGATTAAAGGATATTTGAAGGATGTGGAATAAGAAACTAAACTAAAACATGAAAATAAAAACTATACCACACCTTTAGAAAACATACTTTGCTTAAACTTAAGACCTATAAAAATGGTGTTATGACTAAAACAAGGCCTATATAACAAATTTAGGGCTCTATTAATGGATTTGGTTGGGTATTTTCCTAAAAATGGTTTTTAATTATGACGAAATGAGAAGAAGGGGTTCCCTTTTATATGAGAGGGGAGAGTTATTGTTGGAATTTTCTAAAATATTAAAATATAATAAGACTATTCTAGATTCAAATTCTTCCAAATGTAATATAAATGAGTATTTAATTAATTTTTATACCATGTATTATCCCCCTTGTTCTTATTTTATATTTCTTTTATTTTTAAATAATTTAATAAAAAATTAATTCCATAAAATATCATTATTGTAAAATTTGATATTATTTATTACTTTAAAATTAAAAACATAAATACAATAGGTACTATTCAAAAAAAAATTATTATATCCTAAACATGTTGTTGGGAAAAAATCCCTCAAGGTATCATTGAAGCATTTTTTAGGTGATTGTGTTTGTTGTCAAAGTGGGCCTACGTGTTGTGTTTGTTGACAAAGCAAACCATGACATACAAATTTAATGACAAAGGGGATTTCATGGTGGCATTTTGAGTTCAAGGTATTTTTTTAATGATCCCTAATCGATTCAAGAATGTCGACAAAGGGTGTGAGTTGCGCAATTTTGGAGTTGAATAAGCGAGTGCCACGCAAGTGGTTGAGGTTAACTTGCAAGTCGGTTTGAACTTGTTCACCGGAACTTGCGCTCTGGCTTAGAAAAGCGTGAAAAATATGGTTGAAGCACGCCAATCTTTTTAGGGATGCGCGAAAGTTGGAAGATTTCCCGATACCATTGGTGCAAATTGAGATTCATCTACGGGTGAAAGTTGGAATTCAATATAGCATCTACATAAAATAGAGGATGAATTCATTAGTGATAATGAAAAGACCTACAGGTCTATAAACTGTGAGTGTATCCTTTCTAGAGTTGTGAGAAAAGGAAGAGGAAGAAGGTGATCCTCTCCACCGGTAGTGAGCCAGAGAGAGTGAAACAGGGAGTGACCCTTGGGAAAGTAGTGAGCTGACCCTAAACATTGTAAAGGCAGTGATCCTGGGAATAGAAGTGATCTATCCTGAACTTTTTAAACAGTAGTGCGCTTTTAGTGGATTTGGTACATCGGCACATTTCCGGTGTATGTTTCTTGGACGTATCCTAGTGAGGGTGAACCAAGTAAAAATTGATGTGTCATGTGCATGCTTTAGTTTTTGTTTATACTTTTTTGTAGTAAAGAGAGAGAAGAAAGTCTTTCTTAATAGTGAGAAAAGATCAACAGGGGCAGTTGTTTTAATCTGTCATACCCGGATTCACATCCCTCTCTATGTATCTAACCTAGTGGACTTAACAATTGGTATCAGAGAAAAAGGTTTTTATCAGTGGTTCTCTCTCAAATGGAGGTCACCAATCATAAAGGGATTCTGATCTTCAACGGGAACAATTTCCAACTATGGAATAATTGGATGCAACACTACTTCCAATCTTTGGGAATGGATATATTCACAGCAGTAATGCATGGTATAACAGCTGATATCAATAGTGGGGCATTATCAAAAACTGAGTGAAGAGAATTGGATTCTGATGCCAAGGGAATAAATGATTTAGGGGGTCCTATCCAATGCTATCTATACGAAGGTGATGTCACTTAAAACATCACATTCCATGTGGAAAAAGATTTTAATATATATCAAGAAGATACAAAGGTCATAGAGGTAAAGCTACAAGTACTATGGAATAAGTATGAAGATCTAAAAATGAACCTGAATGAGTCTGTTGATGCATTCTTTAACAGGGTAAATATTGTTGTGGAAGATATGGGAGGTCTTGTAGAAGTCATTGAAGTCATAAAGATCGTAAAGTGAATCTTGAGAATACTTCCACCTCGGTTCAATCCTAAAGTTTCAGTACAATAAGATAATGATCTGAAAGAGCTGACACTGGACAATTTTCTCAGTACCTTGGTTGCATATGAAGTGAGGAACGATGATAACGAGGCTATGGAAAAGGGGAAATCCAAAGTGGTGGAATTTAAATCCATGAAGAAGCTTACCATTGAAGATTCTCAGGAAGAAGAAGAGACAGATGAGGTAATGTCATTCCTTTCCTCAAATCTTCAAAGAGGAAAAGGAAAGTTCAAAGGAAAACTTCCACTTGCATGCTTTAGATGTCGAAAGGTTGGTCATCTTGCCGCAAGGTGCCCCAAAATGTTTCAAGAAGAAAATAATGAAGGTGAATTTGAAATTACCAAGAAGAAATCTTCAGCCTATGTGAAACGGAATAAGCAGTTCAAGAGAAATTTCATCAATAAGAAGAATCTTTTTTCACAAGAAATAGATAGTTCAGATGAGTTTGAGGTTGAAGAGGTTCAGGATATTAAAAATTGTAAAGATCGTGGAGAAAATACAATGGTGGCTGTTGTCGGTAGTGATCAGGAAAAGGAAGAAACTGACGCTGATGAAGAAGAAGAAGAAATTGAAGGGAGAGTTGACATGGAAGCTGAATTAGAAGCAGCTCTTGAAGAGATAGATATTTGGAGATCAAAAACAAAAAAAATCCAATAAGGTGGTATATGATGCCAAACTCTACATGCAATAGCAAGAATAAGAGAAGTCTGGGCTAGTGAAAGAAATATAAAACCTTAATTCTTCCAGGCCAGAGAGCTCAAAAAAAGTTGATGAGCATAAGATCAAGATTGAAGAATATAAAATAGATATCGATGGCCTGAATAGAAAATTGAAAGATCAAGTCAAGTGTATCTAAGAACTTGAAGAAGAAGTGGTCAGTCTACGACAAAAAATGAAGGATCAAGAAAAACTCTTGACCCCCAATGTGATATCAGGAAAGAAGGTCACTCAGAGGACAGAAAAGTTGAAAGAGGATGCTAGTAGTTCGGAAGAAAAGAAGCAGCAATTGAGATCAGATGCTAAGTCTGAATTGGGGCTTGATCAAAAAAAATCTATAAATATTGATGTCATACTACAAGAACCCATTCCGAGATTGAAGGTTTATTTGGGAAGAAAACAGAATCAGAATATTCAAATATCACAAGGGGAAACTAGTAGTGTAAAAGTAACACGAAGAAATGCACCTTATATCAGGTGTTATTGTTTTGGAAAGATGGTACATTCACAGTATGTGTGTTCCATAGACAAGAGATATCGAAGGGCATAAGAACAGAGGTGGAAGCCAAACAGAGAATGATTCTCTAGAACATGTTTCTAAGGACACTGTTTTTGGTGTGGAGGATTTGGGTACATATCCAGATAATGTACATCGACGATACAAAAGAATGTGCCCAAGTAGAACCAAAATGTTCACAAGTAGCATATCAATGAACCAACAGGTGAGTTGAAAATGAAAATTTGATTTGTAGCTTTTCAAGATGACACCAGTCCATCATATTCAGAGAAAGATCATAAGTCTCAATATTTTCTGAGTGTGAGAAAAAAACATGGACCAAGAAGAAGAGAGCTGAGAAGGTAGTGGTTGCTGAAATTTTCCTTAAAGAATCAGACCGTACTGGTGTTTGGATCCTTGATAGCGGTTGCACGTCTCACATGACAGGAAATAAGGATCTTGTTACAGGTATAAAATATGACAAAGAAGGATTTGTAAAGTTTGGAAATGATGAAGGCCTAAAGATTATTGGATCAGTAAAATCTAGGTTTGGGGGAAAAGAAACAAGATGTGCTAATCTTTTTGTAGTATAAGGCCTCAGTCACAATCTAGATAGTATAAGTCAACTATGTGACTCAGGACATTCTGTAAGGTTTACTAGGAAGACGTGTATTGTCAAAAGAAGAGATGGGGCAGTGGTTCTATAGGTAAAAATAACAAAGGAAAATATCTACCTTGTAAGTGGAGAAGATGATATGTGCTTTTTATCCAGAGACAAAGAAAACAAATTGTGGCATAAAATACTTTTCCATCTATGTCAACCATCTCTAGAAGATCTGGTTAAGTGTGAAGCAACAAGATACCTCCCTAAGTTATCATGTGATCATACACATACATGTGATGCCTATCAAAAATGGAAGATCAACATAAAGACGTACAAAGTGAAGGAAAAGAAGTCAACAAGAGTGCTTGAATTGGTTCTTGCTGATGTCTATAGACCTATTTCACCAAGAGACATTGATGGGAAGAGTTATTACGTTCTTTTCATTGATGACTATAGCATAATGGCATGGGTATTTGTTATTTCCCATAAGTCTGATGTGTTCAGTTTCCTAAAACAATACCGAAGGGAATCTGAAAGTATACTTGGACAAAAAATTATGAAGTTTCTTATAGAAAATGGTATGTAATTCACAAACAGTCAGGTGGAAGAGTATCTCGAGAAACATGGGATAAGGAATCAAGTCTCATCAGTAAGAACACCCCAATAGAATGGAGTGGTTGAAAGTAGAAATCGGATTATCAACAACATGGCCAGAACAATGCTTATAGAAAAAGACCTACCAGAGAAGTTTTTGAAGGAAGTACTATTAACTTCAGTCTACATTTCTAATAGGGCTCTATTGTGTCTTAAGGAAAGAAAGACTCTGTATGAAATGTGGTAGGGAAAGAATCCAACAGTGAAATACTTTCGAATATTTGGAAGTAAGTGCTTCATTCTCAACAAATAAAAGCATTGGAAGTTTGAATCACGTGGAGATGAGAGAATATTTCTGGGCTACTTAGGAAAAAGAAAAGCATACAAATTCTTTAACAAGAGGTAGGGAAAACTAGTTGAGAGCAATGACGTCACTATTGTGGAAAATGAAGAGAATATTCAACAGCACAGTGAACAGTTTCTTGATGAAAGTGATGAATATAAAAGTAACACAGGAGGAGAAGAAGTGGAAGATGCTGACTCAGAAGAAGACACTGATGATGAACAAGAAAGTGTCAAGTCTATGTCTGCAAGGAAGCCAAAGAGTCGAGCTGAAATTGATAGGCAGAATATCATTGGTGATCAGACAGCTCCAGTTCAGACAAGAATAATGAAGTCACTGCAGCAGACATCTTTTCTATCTCAGGTAGATCTGAAATTCTTTTCTTATGCAGCTGAAGATGAAAAATGGGTTCAGGCTATGAATGAAGATCTTGATCAGATTGAGAAGAACCAAATGTGGGAGATTGTTTCGAGACTAGCAGATAATAATGTCATCATGACTAAATGGGTCTATCGCAACAAGATAAATGAAGATGGAAGAGTGGTTCGAAACAAAGCATTACTAGTGTGCAAAGGATACTCCCAGATAGAGGGAATAGATGTTGATGAGACATTTCCAATGGTTTCAAGGCTGGAGAAAATCAGATTATTCCTAGACATTATAGTGTAACGGAAGTTCAAAGTGTTCCAGATAAATGTAAAATATGTGTTCTTGAATGGAGTTCTGGAGGAGGAAGTGTATATTGAGCATCCAGATGGTTTTCTCATTCATGAGGATGAGAACAAGGTTTTTAGACTGAAGAAGGCGTTGTATGGGATGAAACAAGCACCAAGATCATGGTACTCAAGGGTTGATCAGTACATGAAGAAGCTTAGTTTCCAGCATGGGTGAGTTGATTAAAATCTCTATTTCATCAATGAAAGTAATAAAAGGGTGATGGTGTTAGTTTATGTCGATGAAATAATATTAGGCAGATCAGATAAAGCTTAGTACAGACAGTTTTCCGAATTCATGAAAAGTGAGTTTGAAATTTCCATGATTGGAGAGCTAAAATTATTCCTTGGTCTACAGGTGACACAAGGAAGGAAAGGAGCATTCATTTTTCAATCCAAATATGCCAAGGATGTTTTGAAAAAGTTTGGAATGGAAAATTCCAAGGAGATGAGCACTCCAGTTTCTACCCGGATGAAACTATCCAAAGATGAGGATGGCAAGGCAGTTAATATCACAGAATATAGGCAAATTATTAGAAGTTTGATTTACTTGACCACAAAAAATCCTGAATTTGTATTCGCCACATGCCAAGAAGTGAGATATCAGAGTAATCCCAAGGAAATACACATACTTGCAGTGAAAATAACACTTCGGTATATTAAGGGAACGGTGGACTTCGTCTTGACATATAATGACAAATCTCAGATAGAGTTATTGGGATATACTGATGCAGACTGGGTCGGTTTAGCGGATGATAGGAAATAAAATTCATGTGGTGATTTCTATCTTGGTCGATTGTGTATTTATTGGCTAAGAAATAATCAAGATTGCATTTCATTGAGCACCGCGGAGGCTGGGTATATTGCGGCCACTCAAGCATGCACACAACTATTATGGATGAAGCAGCAGCTTGAAGATATAGGAGTTGAATTGAAGTCTCCAATCAGAATCCAGTGCGATAACTCAAGTGCTATAAATCTTGGAAAAAATAATGTCCATCATTCAAGTACAAATCACATTGAGATAAAGTAACATTTTATAAAGGATAATGTTGAGTAGGGAATCATAAAGTTGGAGTATGTGCCTATAGAGCTATAGGTTGCAGACATTCTGACAAAGTCCCTACCCAAAGAAGCTTTTGAGAGGCATTGACTGGCTCTGGGAGTTCAGTCGACTCCCTACACTTGAAAAATTGTGGATGTCCCCCCCCCCCCCCCATCTCCATGAGGTATGATTTGTTTTTCCCTAATGTACTTATATGTGTTCTCTACTCTGTTACAAACTGCAAAGGAGTGTCCTTTGGGTTCGTTGACAAAGTGTGAGAAAATAGTGATTGTTCAAGGGGGAGATAGTGTGGCTATTTGATAAATTATGAAAGATACTGGGAGAAGCTGAAAGGTGGAGTAGCCAGATAGGGGGAGTTGAACATGCTTATCCAGATCTTATCTTGGACTACACAAGAAATAGTGCTGAAGAGGTTTTGTAGCTAACAAGAGTTAAAGTTGTGAGAAGACAGGGAGAGTATCAAATATGACGATTCTAGATGTGATCGATCAAATAATAGATATCACGACAGCTGAGGATCGTGATAAAAGAAGAAGAGTGGTTTTGGAATGTGGTAAGAATATTTCCAACAATTGGTATCTGTTTGGTATCAACATTGGGTGTCAGAGTTGAAGTGATTCATTGATGAACTTTTCATTTACTCTTGTTTCTCACGTCGAGCATTGCTCATGTGGGCTTAGAGTATGTGTTGAGTAAATCTTTGATCGCTATCGGAATCGCAATAGGAGAATAGTGGATGAAGAATTAACAATGTATCTTTTTATGGAAGAGTTTTCAACAAACCCAAAGGGGGAGATTATTGGGAAAAAAAACCTCAAGGTATCATTGAAGCATTTTTGAGGTGATTGTGTTTGTTGAAAAAGTGGGCCTCCATGTTGTATTTGTTGACAAAGCAAACCATGACCTACAAATTTGTTGACAAAGGGGATTTCATGTTGGCATGTCGAGTTCAAGGGATTTTTTTAATGATCCATGATTGATTCAAGAACTTCAACAAAGTAATGGTCAATCTGGAGGTGGTTTAAAAAGATCAGATACAAGGTGGTGTCGTTTTCCTATGTTTGCCAAATTTTTGGACCTCAAAATCGACAAATGGAGAAAACTGTTTTTGGAAAAGGGACTTGCGCGCTGTTGTCTTCGAGGCTTGGGAACTTGTGCGCCATATTTTTTCAATATTAGAACATCAAAATATGGGAAATAAGGGGCGTCCAAGTTTTGGGTTTGGTCACGTAAGTGACTAGGGCGACAGAGACAAGGGTGGCTGGACTTGCGCACCGAGAGGAGACTTGTGCGCCGTCACTCAGGGTGTCCAAAATTCCTATAAATAGAGGTCGACCCCTCCTCATTCTTAGTGAGTTCAACACTTAGAGAAAATCATAGCTCCCATCACATATGTTTTTTGGTCGCACAAGTGGTTGTGTGGTAGCGCAAGTATAAAGATATTCAGAAGTTGTGTGCCAGTTGATAGTTGCGCGCCCAAAGTGGTTTGAGCGAGAAAGGGTGTGAGTTTCCCAAGTTTAGAGTTTAAGAAGGGGGTGTCGCATAGGTGGTTTGGTGACACTTGCGCGCTAGGTGTTGAAGAAGCACGACAGTTGATAGTTGCGCACCAAAACTGGTTTGGGCGTAAAAGGGTGTGGGTTGTGCAAGTTTGGAGTTGAAGAAGCGAGTGTCACGCAAGTGGTTGAGGTGAACTTGCGCGTTGGTTTAAACTTGCACACTGAAACTTGAGCATCGGCTTGGAGAAGCACGAAAAGTATGGTTGAAGCGCGCCAGTCTTTTTAGGGCTACGTGAAAGCTGGAAGATTTCCCGATACCTTTAGTGCAAAGTGAGATTCATCTACGGGTGAAAGTTGGACTTCAACAGAGCATCTACATATAACATAGGATTCATTCATTAGTGATAATGAAGAGACCTAAAAGTCTATAAACTATGATTAGATCATTTCTAGAGCAGTGAGAAAAGGAAGAGGAAGAAGGTGATCTTCTCCACCAGCAGTGAGCCAGAGAGAGAAAAACAGGGAGTGAACCTTGGGAAATCAGTGAGCTGACCCTAAACATTGTAAAGGCAGTGAGCCTGGGAATAGAAGTGATATATCCTGAACTTTGTAAACAGCAGTGTTCTTTTAGTGGATTTGATACATCGGCACATTGCTGGTGTATTCTCCTTAGATGTAGCCCAGTGAGGGTGAACCAAGTAAAAATCAATGTGTCCTTCCCATGCTTTATTTTTTGTTTATACTTTGCTGTAGGAAAGAGAGAGAAGCAAGTCTTTCTTAACAGTGAGACAAGATCAATAGGGGCGGTTTTTTTAATCTGTCATACCCTGATTCACCTTCCCCCCTCAAGTTATTTAACCTAGTGGACCTAACACATGTCAAGTTCATATATAAATTTCATGGATCACATTTTTTTATACCATTTATTTCATTTTCCATTAATTAAATAATTGTTATATCATCATTATGAAAGCATTTAAGATTATTATTTATTCCATAAAAATTAAAAATAAATTACCATGGTCAAATTTTTCAAAAATAATGAATATGTACACTATGAAAACCAATTTCCTGATCCAAGGGTTGTCAAATATTTTTGGTGACAATAACCTCCAAGGCCTAGATAAAAAGGGTGATCTTATGATATCACAACTAATGAGGTGGATTCTGATAGTGAAAGGTGACTAGTATTATAGTTATTCATTCAATATTATTGAATAAAATATTTCATTATAGTTACACACATTCTTCCATATCATCCAATTTTAGAATAACTATTCAAACACCACCTCAAAACATCAAAATTGAGTTATTAGTGAAAATGATAAATGGATAAATTATTTCATCACAAGTTTATAACTCCTTCCTGATAAATATGTGTTGTATAAATTTTCTAAATAACTTTATGATACTCCATTTTTTGGAATTATAAGATATTGTGAGCATGGATTTATTTTCCTTTTATAGAGCCAATATAAATTTTCAGAAGAAGGAAATCAATTTATATATCCTGAATCAACCTCTAGCTCAATATAAGTGTAAGGAGGATGAGTCTTCTTTAAAATTATTACCTAAATAATGGATATTATTTCCCTATGAACAATATTATATAATTCAAATGATTTATACTAATTAAAAGATCATCTTTAATGAAAAGACCATTGTAAGAGAGTATGATGACATGTTCCCCAAAGAGTTACTTGGTATGCCTCCTAACTTAGTGGTTGATTTATCAATAAAACTTATACCAATATCCATTCCAATACCCAAGACTTCATATATAATATAAAATATTAACCTTAATGAGATTATTAATAAACAAAAAACATGATGTGGATAAATAGTTTATACAACCAAGTGCTTCACCATGGGGCGCATTGATCCTTTTCATCAAAAAAATGGATCATTAAATTTTCCTCAGCATCAAGTGTCATGAACTTAAAAATATCAAGAATAAATAACAAGTATCCCCTTCCATGGATTGATGACTTGTTTAATAATCTATGTGGAGACTAGTAATTATATAAGGTGTATATTAGGTTAAAATATTATCAAATATAATGAAGTTATACATTCCCAATACCTCTCTTCATAAAAGATATAGACACTGTGTGTATATAGTAACACCATCTACACTAACTAATGCTCCAATAATATTCATGGATTTAATGAATACAGTCTTTAAAGATTACTTCAATAAAAAAAATTGTCTTTATAATTTTTTTTATTTTATACATCTAAATCAAATAGAAAAATTATATGCATTTGAATATCATCCTAAAGAATTTAAGGAAGGAGACGTTATGAGAAGAATATAGTATATGTGAGTTTTGGGTAGATAAAGTAACATTATTGGGTCTTATAGTCACTTTTAAAAGGAGATCTATGGATACTTCAAAGGAAAAGTTAAATGAGTAATGTTCTGAACAAACATCTAAAATAGAGATCCATAGTTTCCTTTTATTATCTTAGTACTATAACTAATTTTTTAGAAACATTTCCTGATTTAAATCCTAATAAGAAAGATAAATTATATAAGAGTAAATATTTTTATATTGATGAATATGAGGAGATATTAAAAGATTTATAAATGAGGCTAATCAATGCACAACTACTCACATTACCCACAAGTTGGGAAGGATTTGTGATATATAATCATTTTTTTAATAAAGGGATGAGTTTTTTACTCATGAAAAATGATAAAGTAATAGCCTATTACTCCTTCCAATTAAAGATCCATGAGAATAACAACTGACGTGTGACATAAAGTTACTTGCAGTAATCTTCACGTTAAATATTTGGAGACATTATCTCTTTAGGGAGAAGTGTGACATATATACGGACCATAAGAGCCTCAAGAATATATTCACATAAATAGAGCTTAATATGATCCAACAAAGGTGGTTATTGGTGATCAATTATTATGATTTTTTGATCCAATACCATCATAGGAAAGAAAATAAAATGAAAAATGATCTTAGTATAAAAGATCCTACAAACCTATTAATGATGAGGATTGTGAGGGATACAATCCTCTTTTACATGAAAATATTGTAATCTATAATTGTAAAAGTAATTTCATCCTACATTACACAAATAACTACTCAAATATCCTTCCTTGAGAAGATAAAGGAGTCTCAAAAAGACTATTATGAGTTATAGAGGAAGGTATTGAATATTCTAAAGTTAAAATTTGGTAAGGATAGAGTAATAAGGCTTGGAACTCAGATATATGTCCCATTAAAATCTTAACTTAATAGGGAAATCATGTATTATTTGCATATCTCATCATTCTCTATTCATCCAGGGATCAGTAATATGTATAGACATCAGGGGAAAAACTTTTGGTGAGATAACATGAAGAGGGATTTAAAATAATTTGTGTCTCGATATGTGGTATACTATTAATTCAAGGGTGAATTATAGAATGTTAAGGGTATTATGAAACCATTTATCATACTAGTATGGAAATGGGAAAATATAACCATGGATTTTTCATAGGACTCCCCAGGATTTCTAAAGGCCATATCACCATTTGGGGGTAAGAAATCACCTTACTAAGTCAATTATTTTTATTAATATCAAGGAAGATTTATCTCTTTTCCAACTCACCAAAATATACATAAGATAAGTGGTAATACTGAATATAGTACTTTTCTCTATTGTATCTAATTAATATCTTAAGTTTACCTCCAGTTTCTAGATAATACTTTAATAAGTGTTGGATATAGAGCTAATAATCAACACTATTTATATCCCTCAAATGGATAGTAAATTTTAGATAAATATTCAAACTCTATAGAGTATCTTGAGGTCATGTTCAGTATATTTCCAAGGATTTTAGGATCAACACATTTCCTTGTAAGAGTTCTCATATAACATCATTTTCCATTATAGAATTCAAATAGCTCCTTTTGAGGATATATATGAGAAGAGGTGTCAAAATACAACATGGTAGGATGAGGTTAGAGAGAATAATATAATAGGACCTAATATTATGTAAAATATGAAAAATATATTCAAACCATTCTGTTTCATTTAAAATTAATGAAAAGTTGGCATAAAATATATGCAATAAATTATCAGCAAGACCTAGATTTTAAGGTCAGATATAACATGATCTTTAATATATCACCATGGAAGAAAGTCTTGAGGTTTGGGGAAAAGGTAAATATTAGTCATAAATAAATATAACCCTTTGATATTCTTATTTTTATTGGAGATGTGGCATATAGAACAGATCTACCACTTAACATATCTCATGTACATGATGTGATTCGCATGTCCTTCTTAAGGAAGTACAAACAAGACCACTCACATGTACTAAATAAATATATTCTTCTATTGGAGAATTATCCTTCCTATGAGGAGTATTTTGTGAAGATATAATATCATAGAGATAATGTTATAAAAATAGAATAACTCACCTAGGTAAAGTATTGTGGTAGAACCACAAGTTTGAGGAGGCAGCATGGGAATTATAAGAAGAGATAAGATAGAAATACCAATATTTGTTTTAGGGTATGAAATGAAATTTCTAGGGTAAAAGTTATCAATGGACCAATAATGAAATAGATCAAACCTGTATAAAAAAAATTTCATTCTGGATAAATACATGAATTATTAAGTAATGTATTTATATAAAACTTATACACTCTAATTCATTACTACTTTGTAATATTATAAAATATAGCTATAATATGAATGTTTGGCATAAAGACCAATAAGGTTCATGGTCATTGGTAGTATATCCCTTATAAAATGACTATTAAGATTAGTATATATTAGGGGTTATAATAAAATATATTTTATACTAAAGGAATAAGTAATGACCTCATCCAATAGGATCATGCCTTATGACAATCATTTATCAAATCATTCTAGGTAGATGGAATCATTGGTAATCACCCTTGACAAATCCCACACTGATATTCAATAATGTAATTTCAATTGGAACTGTTTTCTAGATAATTTCAATCATTTAGAAATCACCTCCCAAATTATGTTGTTTAACCAACCTAATAAAGTACTATCATCGCACACCTTACCCTTAGGGGATATGTTGGGGTGATAAGGAGTTATGTATCGAGACCCTAGTATTTGGAATATGTAAATTATATTTTTATAAAAAGTTAATTTTTATATTGGTCACTTTCTAATTATTATTTTATATACACTTTAGTGTAAAATGAATTTGATAAAAAATATATTTTTATACAAACAAACCAAAATTTTATTTTTTTGAAAAGGTATATATAATTCCAAATGAAACACACTTTAATGGAAAATTTTTAAATTTTATGTAAAATTTATTTTCATAAAAAAGTCTTATAAAACACTACTTATTTAAAGATGAATGATACTATAATTTAATAAAGTCCCAAATAAATTTTATAAGGGTCATAAAGTAATTGGTAATTTAAAAACTACTATTTCTAAATATATAATGGTTTTTATTTAAAATAATAAATTAAAAAGAGTTAGAAAATTATTTATATAAATACATTTTATTTTTTAAATAAACTAATTGAAATTATCCAACGATGATTTTTTTAATAATTTTTTGAAATAGTTAAATTTTTGGGTGAAAAATAAATATTTTATGATATATTGTAGGTATTATGACACTATAATAGCCAAAAAAGTTATTTAATAAATACCATACAGTAATTGTTGACAGAAAAGGGGTTTCCAATAAAATAATCTACTATTATAGTAATAATATTAATTTTACAAGTCTATAAAGAACATTCCAAAACCTAATAAATATTTTAAGATTTAAAAAAAATTCGAACATGACTCACTTCCACATCATGAATGAAATTATTATAAGGATTTTATTTATTAAAATAATAAAATATATAAACCCCTCGTCCTTGGATAATAACAAGTGAAAAAAATGGTAATTACGATGGTTTTTTATTTTTTATTAACTAGGTGTTCAAGGCCTAAGTTTTGAAATTAATAAACAATCCCCTCTCTTTTGCTATTATTACCCTACTATTATACCAATAATCTTCACTATAAAGCATTTTATCCTGAATTTCATCTCATTTTCACTATTTATATCCCTAAAAATGTGATTATAATGTTGTAAGGATATCCTCCCATGCATTAAGAATTAACCTCTCATGGTGTACAATTATCTCCCTTCTCTTTTCTATTCAAGAACTTCCTTTGTAATAATCATTTCAATTTTAATTTGATTATATTTTCATATGTTTATAAACATTAATCTACTATCTATTTTTTCCTAAATAAAGAGATACTTCCTTTCTATATTATTAATCCCTTCCATTAACTTTTATACACACCTGTTATGCTTCCCAAATTGTCCCTTGATTTTCCTTGTCTTAAATTTGTGTTGTAAAAACAAAACCCTATTTTAATTCAAGGTTATTCACCTAAATATAACTATAATTCATTAATTGGGGACTTCCATATATTAAACACACATTCATTAATCAAGGTATTAAAATGATGAAATTCATTCTTATGTTATATGATCGATGTAGAACGTATAATATTAGGCTTATACAGGGTTCTCCCTGATTGCGATCTAATGCATTGGATAATGTGTTTATCTCCTGAGATACCATGTATGGTTCAAGGGAGGTTTTTCTAAGAATACTATGTTATGATATCTTGGTTTTTATACATGACTTATGATTATAATTTCATGTATTATGTTTTTTCCACATTCCTATGATACCATGATTTTATGATATCATTTTCCAATGGAATGGATCCATGTAACTATGTATGATTCCTAACACTTTATTTTATCATGATATTACTCTTAACTCAAAATTAATATTTATCATCATTTTATGATTTAATTATTCCCTTATTAAGATTTATGGATCACTCCTTAATTTTTATGTACTAAAGTTATCATGTGTAGTATTAAGAGTTCAAAGGAGACTAAAAGACCATTATGGAGTTTTAAATAAGGATGTTATATTCTATTTTATGTTAATGATTAAAGTATCTAATTTCCTAAATATAATAGGCCTCTCAAATTTATGTTATTATATTATATAGATCTTTATGCGCAAAAACATGAAATAAATTTTATTAGAATTTTGGTTTATTATAAAAAGAATCATAAAAGGAATAAGTGAGAAGATAGGGATGAGATTACATTATATCTATTGAAAAAAACCACATGGATCACCTAAATTCAAGGAGGGGAATGGAGTTGAGAAGAGAGAGAGAAAAATTGATTCTTTACTACCTCTTATTAACTAAATCCAATAGAACCTACGTGGGTTCTAAAATAAGACTATGGAAATTTTCTAAAATTCCCCCTTAAAAGACTCTATAAAGAACCATTAATGTGTAACCCTTAACATCATATTAAAAATAAAAAATCAAGGTTCATGTCATAGAATGACCTTTTACTTCAAATAAAAATCCAAATTTTAGAAGAAAACTAAATAACACAAGCCCCAGAATTAAGGCATGATCTAGGGAATCATAGTTGTAACACCTCACCCCTACCTCATTGGCTTGAGAAGGCGTTGAGGGCTACTTGGCCTTAAGCGACATTCCCAAGACGCCAAAGGCTGGCAATAAATGCCGAGGGATTCAAGATCAATTTGGGGAACGATTTTCCCTTAAGAAAAAACCAACCAAACCATCCACAAACAGCCACTATATGGTGCATGTTAATCTAATTACCCAACCATGCATTCCCAAAAGACAACCAAGTTGTTCCACAACACAACTCAAAACCAATACAACCATATATGTCTACAAAACATCAGAGTGCAAGTGGAAAACTAAACAACAACCACTACAAGCCATGACATCGCCACATCTCCACACCAAGATCCAAGCTCCACGCTCCACCAAGACATCACAATGCACCACTAAAGGAGGGAGATGCCTTACCTTTTCCCACATCACGGTACACAACATCTATAAAGACACCACAGTTCCAAAGAAGGGGGTGAGTACTAAAACTTGGTAGGATTTCCCCAAATTACTTCCCTACACATGCCACTAGGATAAAACCGTTAGCACATTTATATAAAACAGTTTATATAAAATGATCACAAGTGCAACCATTACCATAAGTCATCCATGATCTTACCAAGCCGTCACACCCAACCCAATAAACCAAAAGAAATCCAACCAAGCATTCCACAATCTATCTCATCATTTACACGTTAGCACAACAACTTCCATCTTGAAAAGCAATGCATAACAAACAACCAAACAACCAAATGGTGGAGCTTCCGTCCAACCCGTTCATCTATTTACAACTAGTGGCTCTTCTTGTCCACTTATCCTTAGATGGTGGCCCTTTTGTCCACTATTTACCCCCTTTTTAAAGTGGTACTTCCCGCCACTTTTACACAACATTCAAAACAATCCAAATCCAAGCACATAACCCACCATGGTCACATCATCATGCAATCAACCCATTCTATTGCATATCAATCCACTTCAATAAATCACCCATTTATTGAAAACCATTTTCCATTCCAAACGCTATTTCAATAAAACAACCTTTTTATTGAAAACCATTTCCATCAATAATTTTTACAAATCAACCATAGCATCCCATTTTAAAATCTCCATTTTAAAATCCACAGTAATATCATTTAACTACAAAACCCCCTTTTTCCAAAAAATCCCCAAAACATCACCCAAGGGATTTTCAACCAATTTCACACATCAAAACACAATTAATTTCAAGCACAAAAAAATTAATTGTAACCAAAACCAATAGCACTAACCAAGTGGAGTCGAGAGAGAAGCCACCTACCTTTAGGGTTCCCGAGAAATCGACCCACGAAGAACAGTGCCTCAAATCCAGAGAACGCACCACTGAAACCTCTCTATATCCCTTTCCCTAACATCCAGAAGCCTTAATATTAACATCCAAGGTGACCAAAACCCTAGATCTACACACAAAAAGTGTATATATAGAAAACCAAGAGAGAGGGAGATGTAGATCTAGAGGAAACCGCAAGAGAAACAAGATGAGAGACTTATCCGGGAGAAGCCACCTTGAATCCACATTGAAACCCATTCAAAATGCTTCCAAAACATGTGGGAGATCCCCTCCAACCCTTGAGAACCGAAAATCCCGAGTGAGGCTCGAGTGGGAGGAAGATTGGAGTGAAAATAGGCAATCCCGAGTGAGCTCGGAACTTATAACCCTAACTTTAAGTGGTCACACAGTTAGCCCGCACAGTTTAGAAAATTGTGCGCTAACCGTGTGCACGCCACTGCCTCGAGAGCCAGCATCCGCACAGTTTCCTCACACGGTTTAGCAAACCGTGTGCAGGCCGTGCGAGGCCTATTGTCTCGAGAACAAGGGTCTACACGGTTTCCTAGGTAACCCGCACAGTTTCCACTAACCATGCTCAAATCGTGCACCCCTTTAAAAGCCTCCAAACTCATCCAAAACCATTCTAAACTCTCCCAACCTCTTCCCAACTCATCCCATGCACTTTAAACACATAAAAATGCATAAAATAGGCCACATACCTCAAACCAGGGGTTATACATTCTTCCCACCATTGGACTTTCCGTCCTCGGAAAGTAGTGAACCCACCCTTTGTCGAAAGAGCTTGGGCCACTGCCCAATCATCTCTTTCTCCCGCTCCCAAGTCTCCTCTTGAATCTGACCATATTTCCACAAAAATAAACTAAACCAATGCTTTTACCATGCAAGACATTCTCTTGCCTATCCACAATCCGCACTGGCACGTACACCAATGAAGCATCTGGTTCTAGCTCAACATGATCCCATCGAATCACATGGTCACGATTTGGCTGATACCTTTTCAACTGCGATACATGAAACACATTGTGCACTGCACTAAACTGTGGTGGAAAATCCAAATGATAATCCACCTCACCAACCCGCTCAAGAACCTCAAAAGGTCGAATATACCTTGGATATAGCTTTCCCTTCTTCCCAAACCAAAGATGTCCCAACCTAGGAGAGATCCTCAAGAACACATGATCACTCACCTGGAATGAAAATGGTCATCGACGATGATCCACATATGATTTCTGACGACTCTAAGCCATCTCCATTCTCTTCCTGATAAACATGATCTTCTCCGTAGTCTCCTGGACAAGAATCAATCCAACCATTGAAGACTCACATGTTTCTACCCAACATAGTGGAGAACGACACAGCCGCCCATACAATTCTTCAAACAGAGCCATTTGTATGGATGCATGATAACTGTTATTGTACGAGAACTCAACCAATGAAAATTGCTCCTCCCATGAGCCACCAAAGTTCATGACACAAGCCCACCACATATCCTTTAGAGTTTGTATCATCCTCTCAGATTGACCATCCGTCTGAGGGTGATACGCCATACTCATCATCAACTGTGTTCGAAGGGATTGCTGTAATGATTTCTAGAAACGAGATGTAAACCTCAGATATCTTTCTGATATAATCAAAACTGGAACACCATGACTCTTTACCACCTCCTGGATATAGATTTTGGATAGATCCTCCACCGTATGAGATTCAAGAATCAGGATGAAATGGGCCGACTTCGTTAGCTGATCCACTATAAAAAAAATGGTATTGTGCTTCTTGATTGTTCTTGGGATACCTGTGACAAAATCCATCGCTATATTCTCCCACTTCCAAATATGTATTGGTAAATACAACAACATTCTTGCTGGCCTCTGATTCTATGCCTTGAACTGCTGACAAGTCAAGCATCTCGAAACAAACTCATCCACACTTCTTTTCATACCAGCCCACCAGAACCGTGCCTTCAGCACTTTATACATTTTCTGAATTCCAGGATGAACATCCCACCTAGAATGGTGATATGCTCTGAGAAGATCCTCCTAAAAAGAAACTGGTATAATCATCTGATTCCAAAAACAAAAAAATGAATCTCCATTCAGTTGCCAACCCTCATGGTCTCCCCACCATTGAGTCTTGACCCCACTGTCACACACTTAGAATCAGATATTTGTGCCTCTCTAACCAGGCCAATCAAGTTAGGAGTCAAAAAAACCAGAATGAAGACCGCTCTATCGCCCTGGTCCTCACATTCCAATTACATATCAGCTATAACCGACATCAACTGCCACTGGTCTGATTCCTGTTTCACCACCTGAGCATATGATTTTCTACTTAATGCATATGCCACCAAATTTCCCTTACCATGTGTGTACATCAATTCAAAATCAAACATCTGGAGATATTCCATCCATCTCCTTTTCCTCAAGTTCAAATCCCTTTGTGAGGAAATGTGTTTCAAGCTCTTATGAGCTGTATATACCGTGAATTTCTCACCGAAGAGACAATGACACCATAATTTCAATGCATGGACCACTCCTGCCAACTCCAAATCATGAGTTGGGTAGTTATTCTCATGCACTCTCAACTATCGTGATCCATATGCAACCACATGATTCTCTTTCATGAGAACTCACCCCAACCCTGATCTCGATGCATCGCAATACATCACGTACCCTTTTCCTGATTCTGGAAAAACCAAGATTGGTGCTGATGTAAGATGAACCTTTAGATCTTCGGAACACTGTTGACACTGTTCATTCCACTGGAATGGAACATTCTTTCTTGTCAAAGCTGTCATTAGCAAAGCCAAATGTGAAAAATCATGAACAAAATTCCAATAATACCCAGCTAGACCAAGAAAACTCCGTATCTCAAACACATTCTTTGGCGGTTGCCACAAGATAACAACCTCTTTTTTATAGTTCCATTGAAACAACCCTTTCAGAAATCACATGGACAAGAAAACGAATTCCTGTATCCAAAAGTCACACTTTGACAATTTGGCATACAACCGATAATCCCTCAAGATCCCCATCACTTTCACCAAGTGATGCTCATGCTCCACCCTTGTCTTTGAATACACCAGAATATCTTCAACAAACACCACCACAAATGAATCCAAATATCTCTGAAATATCTGATTTATCAATTCCATAAACACCGTTGGCACATTCGTTATATCAAAGGGAATAAACACATCTTCATAATGGCCATATCTACTTCTAAAAGATGTTTTAGAAATATCCTCCTTCCTCACCCTCAATTGATGAAATCCCAACCTCAGGTTGATCTTGCAGAACCACTGGGTTCCCCTCAACTGGTCGAACAAATCATCAATTCGTGGAAGTGTATATCTATTCTTTATCGTAACTTGGTTAAGTGTACGATAATCAACACATATACTCAAGGTTCCATCTGCCTTTTTTACAAACAACACTAGCGCTACCCATGGAGGCATGCTAGGCCAGATAAACCCTTTGTTTTCTAAGCCTTCCAACTGGATTTTCAATTCCCACAATTCAGATGGTGCCATATGATAAGACGGAAGTGAGATAGGACTGGTCCCCGGAAAGAGATCAATCGTAAACTCCACTACTCTTATGGGAGGTAACCCAGAGAATTCATCAGGAAAAACATCCATGAACTGATCCACCACTGCTAGAGGAACACTCTTCTCAACACCCTCTACCGATTCCAATGACAACACTGCCAACTGATACGATAACGTACCCACTACTGGTGCCAACAAACCCTTTGCACCCTGCCTTTCATGCTTCTCTCCTCTAAAGAGATGTCTAATGCCATCGTGTGTCGTAAAAGCCAATGTTCGCGCATCACAGTCAATGTGGGCCTTAAACTCCACCATCCAATCCATTCTTAGGATTACATCATACACATCCATATCAAGCACATATAAATTCCAGGTTATCTCAACCTTGCCCACAATGATACAACATTCTCTACACAAGAAGACTCGACACTATCTTCGACCCAGAGGAGTTTGAAGTTTCAAAATAGAGGGCATCATTTCTACGCTTAAACCTAGAAAATCAACCACATGTGCAGCAATAAAATAGTGTGAGTCACCCATATCAAACAAAACTTGCATCAAGGTAGAATTTAAAAGAATAGTACCTCGCACCGTGGATGGTCTCGACTGATCGTCCACCACAACCTGCTCAGCTCCGAACACATGTTTTCTTGCCACACTCTGCTCCTTATCGTTGTGTTGAGGCATCGTGGTATTCCAAGAATCACCATGACCCACTTTACTCTGCTGATGAGGGGTGTGCTACTGTCCCCGTCCCGTCGAAGCATACGACATCTGCGATCCCTGAGGAGTGTCACGCGCACCCGACCTTGGAGTATTCCGACAATAACGCTGCAGATTCCCCATCTGCTTACAATTATGACATGATCGAGGTTGTGTCGTACAATCCCACTTGATGTGGCTCATCGAACCACATTGAAAACATCCCAGCTTTATTTGGGGCTTTGGAGGAAGATTTATTGATCCTACCGTCAGATTATATGTCATATTCCTGCCCTTAGAATAAGTATCCCTCCTTCGATTGAACCCAGCATTAAGATTTCCCACTATTACCAATGGGTACCACCATGCTTCCCCTGCCCAGAGTTCCCAACAGATCCCGCTCAGCCACTGAGGCTCTATTCACCATCTCCGTGTAACCATCTATACACAACACCGCTATCTTTGAATAGATTTCTTTCCTTAACCCCGCTTCAAAGATCCTTGCTTTCAACGATGTGCTACCCACCACCTCAGGTGAAAACCACACAATGTTCATAAATTTAGCTGCATACTCCGTCACCGACATAAGCTCTTTCTTTAAAATGAAAAATCAGTCGTACGCTGAATTCTGAACGTATGTGGGTAGAATTGTTTGTTAAACAACTCCTCAAAACCTTTCCACATCATACCCTGGTCTATCCCCTCTTGGACTACCAACTCCCACCACTGAAGGGAAAGATCTTCTAACATATATTTGGCCTACTTCACTTTCAGCTCTACCGGCATTCCCAAGAACTCAAATATCTTGTTCATTCTATTTAACCATTCTTCTGCCCTCTCCGGCTCTAAATCACCCCTGAAGATGGGTGGATTCTGATTTTGAAACTGAACCACATGATCCACATTCCTTGGTTCATCCACTCTATTTCCACTTCCCACATCTTGGAAATCTTGCACTATACTTTGCACTAGCTGCTGGTTCACCTAAGGCTCAGTTGCAACCACATTCTCAGCAGCCTCTTCCGGTTGGTCTCTATGATGCCTACCCAGTTCCATTTCTATCAACATAAAACAAACAACCATGAGTCTCACCTCCGTAGACATCACGAAATCCCATTTCAAATCACATTACACAACACTATCACAACAAGGCTTTCCACCAGTTCACATTTTTCCACTGGTGCCATGTTTCACCATTTTGAAAACCAAACAATTTTCAAAATACCAATTTATTCACATTAAAAATTCACATATTCATATCACATCATAAATCATTATACCCCAATGAAATATGAATCCTAGAGGGAAGTCATTTCTACCATGCATGTCATGCACATCTCATTGGCTACACCCATGACAATGAGATATCCAATGCCCATAAGTGTCTCCAAAACACTGATGTACCCAACTCCCTGGTAACTTTAATTTCAGCATAAAAGGGTTAGCTACGTCCGTTTATGCTATAAATTCCATGTTCTGACGATTCTATGCCTTGCTACCATCCCGACTCAAGGAATGTAACAGAATGAATGTCAACACCAAATCTGAGAATCAACTCCAAAGGACTGAACAGACTAATACCACTTGTAACACCCTGCCCCTACCTCATTGGCTTGAGGAGGTGGTGAGGGATACTTGGCCTTAAGAAATGTTCCCAGGATGACAAATGTTGTCAATAAATGTCGAGGGCTTCAAGATCAAGTTGGGGAACAATTTTCCCTTAAGACAAAACCAACCAAACCATCCTCAAATAGCCACTATATGATGCATGTCAATCTAATTACCTAACCATGCATTCCCGAAAGACAACCAAGTTGTTCCAAAACACAACTCAAAACCAATACAACTAGACATGTCCACACAACATCAGAGTACAAGAGGAAAACTAAACAAAAACCACTATGATCCATGACACCACCACAGCTCCACACCAAGCTCCAAGCTCCACGCTCCACCAAGACAACACAATGCACCACTAAAGGAGGGAGATGCCTTACCTTTTCCCACGTCAGGGTACACAACATCTGAAAAGACACCACAGTTCCAAAGAAGGGGGTGAGTACTAAAACCCAGTAGGATTTCCCCAAATGACTTCCCTACACATGCCACAAGGATAAAACTGTTAGCACATTTATATAAAATAGTTTATATAAAATGATCATAAGTGCAACCATTACCATAAGCCAACCATGATCTTACTAAGCCATCACACCCAACCCGAGCAACCTAAAGAAAGCCAACCAAGCATGCCACAATCCATCTCATCATTTACACGTTAGCACAAAAACTTCCATCTTACAAAGGAATGCACAACAAACAACCAAACAACCAAATAACCAAACGGCGGAGCTTCCGTCCAACCCGTTTATCCATTTACAGCTTGTGGCTCTTCCCGTCCACTTATCCTTAGATGGTGTCCCTTCCATCCACTATACATCCCCTTTTTATAGTGGTACTTACTGCCACTTTCACACAATATTCAAAAAAATCCAAATCCAATCACATAACCCACCAAGGTCACATCATCATGCAATCAACCCATTCCATTGCATATCAATCCACCTCAATAAATCACCCATTTATTGAAAACCATTTTCCATGCCAAAACCTATTTCAATAAAACAACGTTCTTATTGAAAACCATTTCCATAAATCATTTTCAAAAATCAACCATAGTATCCCATTTTAAAATCTCCATTTTAAAATCCACAACAATATCATTTCACCACAAAACCCTCTTTTTTCCCAAAAATCCCCAAAACATCACCCAAGGGATTTTCAACCAATTTCTCAAATCAAAACACAATTAATTTCAAGCACAAAAAATTAATTGTAACCAAAACCAATATCTTTAACCAAGTGGAGTCGAGAGAGAATCCACCTACCTTTAGGGTTCCTAATAAATCGACCCACGAACAACCGCGCCTCAAATCCAGTGAACGCACCACTGAAACCTCTCTAGATCCCTTTCCCTAACATCCACAAGCCTTAATATTAACATCCAAGGCGACCACAACCCTATATCTACACACAACAAGTGTAGATATAGAAAACCTAGAGAGAGGGAGATGTAGATCTAGAGGAAACCACATGAGAAACAAGATGAGAGACTTACCCGGGAGAAGCCACCTTGAATCCACCTTGAAACCCCTTCTAAACGCTTCCAAAACATGTGGGAGAGCCCCTCCAACCCTTGAGAACCAAAAATCCCAAGTGAGGCTCGAGTGGGAGGAATATTGGAGTGAAATGAGGCAATCCCGGGTGAGCCCAGAACTTATAACCCTAACTTTAAGTGGCCGCACGGTTAGCCCACACGGTTTGGAAAACCGTGCGCTAACCGTGCGCATGCCACTGCCTTGAGAGCTAGGGTCCGCATGGTTTCCTCGCACGGTTTGGAAAACCATGAACAGGCCGTGTGAGGCCTACTGTCTTGAGAACAAGGGTCCACAGGGTTTCTTGGGGAACTCGCATGATTTACACTAACCGTGCTCAAACCGTGCACCCCTTTAAATGCCTCCAAACTCATCCAAAACCATTCTAAACACTCCCAACTTCTTCCCAACTCATCCCATGCACTTTAAACACATAAAAATGCATAAACAAAGTCCACAGACCTCAAACCGTGGATTCTACAATAGTGAAACCCCATCATTATGATGTAACCCCTCACAAAAATTTAGAACTGAATCTTACACAAAATTCCCAACTTCATGGAATAATTCACCATTTTGTGGAATAATTTTACCCCAAAACAAATCTTACATAGAACATCATGGGTCAATCTATCACTTTAAGACACAAGATCCCACTTCACACCAAAAATCACTCTATTGAAGTGTGATCTTATAATGTACAGTAAAAAGGTTAAAGACCCTCTAATATAATACCCAGTCCCATAAAAAACCATAAAACCATTAGACACATTCAAATTCATCCTCAAACCATGAATCAGTTATTTAATATTCAATTTAACTCTAAAAATATAAATACATCTATCTACTAAATCAATATAACCCCAACCCCCATCCCCTAACTACATGATCATTGACGCATAAATATACAAGTAATTAAAAACTCAACACCATAATTCTTATCAACTGAGAGAAGATTTAGTGATCTTTTTGTCATAAATATTAACCTAATATGGTTATCTATTTATCTATAACTCATCATCTTCCACTATTGAACACTAAATTCACTCTCGATCTGTAACTTCAAAACCTAAATTCACTATTTAATAGAAGACTCGTTACCCAATTATCAAGTATTAAATTTATCTTTTTAATATCTCCATTATCATATTGTCATAGTTTTACTCAAAGATAAAGATAATTTCTCATAGATCAAAAAAACAATTCCTTGACCGATATTATGTCCCTCATAAAAAAACACTTAACATTATAAGAATGGACATGTTTATCCCTGGAGGAAAATAATCCACTAATAAATCATACTTGAGCCCTATATCACTCTCCATTGTAAGATATGACTGATAAATGACTATTTTGTCTCATATTTATTCTCATCATAGTAATATTCTATAGAATATTCTCATCAAGCAGTCCAAACCACAAAACTATTAAACCTTAGATCCAGTTATTCAATACTCTTCCCAAACACCCATCTACTAGGCCTAAATCTTGAGGGTCTTTTAAAAAATCATGAAAATTATCATAAAACATGAAATTAAAAAATACATTTCCACCTCAAATCAAAAACCTTGAAAACCCCCCAACCTAATCACTCCCACTAGTTTCCTATTTTGAAAACCCATTCAATCACTGAAAACATAGTTAAAATCCCAATGTTTTTCAAAATTAATTTTATTATACAAGGTTTATGTTAGAATAAAAATAATCTTTTTCTATAAATTTTTTTTTTACGAAAACCTATTCCATTTCAAAATCCACTTGAAACCCATTTACAAAAAAAAATTCTATAGTTTTCTCAAAACCAAAAGTTTCTCAAAAACCATTACATGATGGTCTCTTCCAAAACCACTAGTAAAAATCATTTTACTCATGACACATACTATCTCATGAGTTATATTTTTTAATATAGTGATTTTCCTTGAAATAATAAACCCCCAAAAAAATTCTTATGAAAAGTGATTAAACACGCTAATCAATCAATAAATAAATCAAGTCCCTCAGATCCAAATTAATACGACCACACCTTATAATGTATTCAAGAAAACATTGAATATATTATATGTGTTTTCAATTAATAATTGATTTTTATTAGTAAATATTTCTAAAAACACTACAATTAGGATCTTATAAAATTATCTATGAATTCCATTATCATGATATATGAGTAACTCGCCAGCTCTTGGTTGGGCCTAATAAAACATTGATCTACACTCATACTTGAAGTTCATAATCCCAAAAACTGGATATTCCCGAGTAAATTGAGTTTATACTAATGTTCTGTAATAATATAATACATCTTATCAACCTTATGAGTCCTAAAATCATATCCCTTCTTCAAATTGACTCTATTTGAACCAAATATATGCTCTAATACCACATTTCAATGCCTATGGTCTAGCCTACCAGTATAGTTGTTGAGTTGGTGACTTCATAAGATATCAATAATTCATCCCCAAACACTAAAGTTTGTTTTCTAATGATTATGGTTGATTTACGTTTTGGGGAGACAATTACCTTGAAATAATTCCATGGATCATGCATAAATATATAAAAAAATTTCATGAACCATCTGTATAACAGACATCCAAAAATATAATATGTAAAATAGGGGACCAATAGGGGTCTTAAAGTCCCAAATATAAAGAACTAAAATTATACATAATACGTTAAAAAAGTGTATAAATAATAGATTTATAAATTATGCCTCAAATATAATACAATCTTTAAAAAACAACTAATGCACAAACTGATACATATGTAGTACACTGCAAAGTAAAAGTGAAATTTCCTTCAAACCAACTCAAAATGTATTTCCCAAGGACACATCATCCTCGAAAATGTAATAAAAATAAGTTATTTTTTCCAATTCGAATTTTATATTTCTCTAAAATTAAATATGAATATTTTCCATATACATTAAAACCCATTTCATATATATGGTACTGTGTTAGTCTAACAACCATGTAGGATTCCATCAGTCTCCAAACACCTCCTCCTTCAAATTCAATTCTCACCTAACTATGTTGATGGGGAAACCCTTACACGCACATGAACTCACTTGTGTAGTGAATTACTTCACTGAAAGAATCTCCCAACCTCATTCCCATGTGAGGGAAAGAGCCTTACTTCCAACTAAGGAAAATATGAGTGAACTCATGCCTTCTTATGTACACACTTTTATGTCATGGTCTTCATGGGTATAAATCCTCACTAGTACCTCTATGAATATGCAGCTCAAATATCTCTACCAAAACTTTTTTCCAACCAAACCTACATACATCCTCATTCTAGACACACATATATACCCTCACATATTCATGTTTAAATTCAATTAAAATAAGGCGATATCATGATCAAACCTATGGAAAAGCCTAAAACAATGTATTTTCCTTCTTCTGAGAACCACTTGCCTCAACACACTATGTGTTTCCATGAGAAACTTTATGCACATAAAAATATTAGGAGAGACCTACCCTAATGACTCAAACTGATAATACCCAGATCAGGCCATGACCCAACTACTTTTAAATAATAACATGCATTCCAACATGACCCAAAAAGTTACACCACATATCTATCATCTCATTGGATGTAATAATCATGAGGTATCACTCCATCCACAAATCCCACTCGTTAGAGTTACACCAAACCCATCAGTTGTCTCATTGCTCACCCATAACAAAAAAACACAAAAGTATTATGGGCATAAAGAATGAAGAAATAGGTAATAAAATAAATAACAACTATAAAATCATGTATAAAATAATATAACATTGGTTATAATATATAATGACACTCAACCACATGAAATAGAATCACCTGGATCTCAAACCCTTCCCCATATTTTCTTATTGGTCCTCTCTATAACTACTTCTAGACAACCTATAGAGTACCATGAGTTTGATCTCATATGTCACATTTAATCACTAGGCTTGGATACCATTTTCTGATTATATTTCTCTCATGATACACCCTAATCACTCATCCCATCAATATAAACCCATTACCATCACCAATAAAACAAGTATGTTTTATAGCCATTGTTTTACCCTAATTGGTTCCTTGGAAAGATCTAGATCATCTCTACCTCACATATCCTCCCATCACCTTCCATGGGTAAAACACTATTCCTTATTTTCCCTCGTCTATCATTGCTCCACATCCAGGTGGTCATGGAGAAGAGCACATGTTGAGAAATCCATATCCCAAATAAGAAAATAAAGAGAGTAAAAAACCTCACAACAACAAATCACATGCTACTTGAACCTAACATTAATCCAAAGTTCATCCTAAACATCACCTCTCTTGGGTGTCAACACTTCATCCTAAAGTATATCAAAAAACAAAAATCACCTCCCAAAATTCATGCTCAGTAACTTTATCAAAAATGGAATAAGTTAATGTCAGTTATTATAAAAATGCACCATCCACCACTCAACAACAAAAAGAAGGTTCCATATATCACCTCAACCTATATCTATATATATTGAAAGTATCACTAGGATATACTGAAAACTACCCATGATTTTAACCCAATATTTCAATCAAAGAACACTGGGACTATCTCTCAACATAATTGTTGATGCCAAATCATAATTCCCTCTTACAAAGAACTAAATATGAAAACCCATCATCACATTTATTCAAAAAATGTCCCAAATGATATTGGTAAATAACTCACCCATAATTTGGTCAATAATATGGACTCACAACCATATCATAGGAATATGAAGGTGCCTATGTACCTACACCAAAAGAAACCTAATCATGAATCTCAATCCAGTCTTACCAACAAATCCCCGAAAGGAATATTTCTCTAATGGTTTCTATGTTTTCATGAATAATCATGAAAAAAATAGATAATAGACTAGAAAACCATATACATAAGGTAAAAACATAAGAATAAAAATCTTCAGAAAATATGGTCTCTACCCTACATGGTTGTCTTTCCCAAATTTACCCATGTTTTTAGGGTTGAAGCAGTCAATAATAGTATATCTTGGGTTATCGAATAATCAGATACCTAAGAAGAAACCTAAAGACACATAAATTCTAAAAGTGATGTTTTTCTTTGAATTATCCAACATTGGCTTTGTTTGAAAGGATTTAAATTTATAATAATAGACCTCTTTGATTTCAATCTATGAGAAAGGTTTGATCCTAAGTCATTATAATGGATAGATTAAAAGAAATTATTTTTAAATTATTTTGATTTCATTAACTTGAGAAGGATTCATTCAATGAAATCAATCTAACAACAATAATTACTAGTTTAAAACCTTCGCATAAAAATGATAATAACTTATAAACTTGGAGGATAATTTTCTTGATCACTCCTAGGTAATTGATCATATTATCACGTAAAAATTGTGGTGATAAAAATCAATAAATAAGAGGAATAAAGAAAATAAATGAATAAAAAAATAAAATAAAAGAAATGATTAAAAAGTTAAAGGGCGGGAAATAAAATCATATATATCTCCTCTATAATCCATTATATTAACCCATGATAGGTTTATCCTCCCATTTATGAAAATATTTTGATGTAATATGAGAGTAGACTCATGAGGGAATAATTGAAGAAGTAAAAATAATTAAATAATGATTACTCCACCATTGTGTGAATAATTTCACAAAATGTGATTTGAATAGATTCACTCATTTGGAAAATAGTATAAATGTTATATTAATAAGAATATAATAAGATAATATAAATAACCTTTGTTAAGAAATATTGGTGGTTCTAATAACTTACATGTGAAAAAAAATGTGTGAATATAAAATGGAAGCATAACACTACAATTGAAATAAACACAACTACCCCACAAATAATCCAACAATAATGCCTTTAATAATAATTTTTAAACCTTGGGTATATCCCAAAATATTAAAAGTATTAAAAATTAAGTATGGTTGGCATATGTGTGTGGAATATTTGTGTAATGTAGAATTTTAAACCTTGACCTGAAATGGGATATAGATTGCATCAACCAAATAGAAGCATCAAATGATATTCTAGATGGGAGAATTTGGGTATAACATAGAAGAGGAAATTAGAGCCACATATGTACCCTAACATAAAATAAAATTTCAGTCCAATAATGTTTATCTTTTCAGAGATATGATCGAAATGGTTGGTTGTTATTCTGGGCCACAGAATCTGGCCCAGAATTTCATCTCCAAATGGACCACCTAGAACTCCCTTAAAACCTTAAAAATAGATATGAACATAGTTTAATGAAATATTACAAATTTTTTCCAATATATTTAGTTTAAACTTTAGCTTCATTGGGTTTTAATTATAGCCATTATCATCATATTATTGGGCTTCTTTCCAGTTCACTTTGCCCAGAATTTCCAAGGTTCATGGCCCACTTTGGTCATCATCCAAAATGAACTCCAATATATATAGAAATATATAATGTTCCTCATATAATTGGAGACCTAAAAATTAAATTTTAAGATAAAATAGATACCATTGGGTTTTTGAGGTTTCGTTCAAAAATATACCATGTAATAGTACATTTTATGACGGAATTAAAAAACATGATAAGAAAAGAAGATAAAATAGTAAAATGAAATAGTAAAAGTGTTTATGAACATTGAATCACATGAATATTTTAATATAAACAATGAATATTATTCCCTTTTAGTGGTTAATCACACCCTATGACTTCAGTTTATCTAGTCCTGAGAAAAATGTCTCTCAAAAATATGAAATTTGAATTACCTTTTCTAAAAACATTTTAGTGTACAATGCTCGCCAAAAGGCCTCAAACAAAACAATTATGAAACCCATAAAAATAATTTAACATAAGATAGGTTCATAAGAATATCTAAATCCCAATTACATTCTTTTTTTCAAATTTATCTCCATATTTTATCTAATTTCAATTAAACATGATGATGTGTTTTTCATCATAATAGACATGGGGGTTGATTTTATTCAATCGAGAAAGATAGAAGTGTTAGGTGGAATGAAATTTTAATATTAATATGAGTGTTAATTTTCTTGTTTTTTTTATATTTTTTCATGGTAATTGAAATCTAACTCAATCAATTCAACCCCTATATGAAGACATTTTTTATGACTCTCGTGCTCAATGACCATAAGGAACCAAGTGAAGATCAAAAACCTGGGAATAATTTCAAGTTAACTCAATCAAAAAAAATCAAAGTACCAAAAATAAAAATAAAATTTCCAACTCTAGGCCAGAAAACTGTGGAATTACGATCCCCAAGTGTTGAAATCCATGTATTATGTCAATCCATTACTCTACTTGCAAATTTATTATTATTGTTAGTATTTTTATTGATTTCTTTGTTGTTTTTTTCAATACTCATGTCAAAATTAAAATGATCCCCAAACCTATGATATTTATTTTGGGACACCAAGTACTCAAACTAATACCCAACAATCCAATGGATGGCCAAAGTGATATTTTTGATTAAATATGATTAAAATGTGAATGGTGAAAAATCATATTAGGCAATTGCACTTACAGATATATATGCTCATGAACTTAAACATGGATTAAAATCATAATCAAGGTATGAAACATTATTTGATATTAAGTTTAAATTTTTTTAATGTGCATTATCATGTTCAAGGTTAAAGAAATATTTCCTTCCATTAACATTCATTTTTCTGTTCAATTTTTTTTTCTTATTTTTTTTATTCAAACAAGAATTATTTCATCCTCCACCAACTTATAATAACATTATCCCTAGAGTTTATAGAAAAGAAAATTTAAAAGGGGATAGAGGTATATGAGATTTGTTTTAAAATAAAATTTGAAAATGAGTATCATGGAAGGAAGTCACATAGTGGTTGAAGTTAAAGTTTAAGCTCCTCCCATTTAATCCCTTGGTATCTATGTTACTCATAGAATCATTATCAATGATGAAATTTTGTGTTTGTACACCTAGAAGAATTGTGATTTTCCTAAAAATACATCAATCATAATAGGCCTTTAATCTTACACACCAACATAATGTAAACACCTTGAGGTTCCCTAAACTAAAAAAAGATAAAAGGAAAGGAAAAAAATCATACTTGTTTATTTGTAAATTTAAAAACTGACTTAATGAACATGTAAAAGATGTGTTGTCTCCTAGAAAGTTCTTAGTTTAATGTCACCAGCTTGACATGGATCATAAATTTAGAAAAAAATTTATGGTTCCTAGATTGTATTAGTTAACTATCCCTCTATTACTTTTTTATTTATTGATTCAATGAATGGTTTGAACCTTTGACCATTGAATTTTAAGATCTAACCATTAGTGGTATCTTGGATCTCTACTACCCCATGGGGATAGACATGATGCATTGTGTAAGGCCCTGACCATATCGACCTTAACTTTTCTAGGTGTAAGTGAAGTTTGGAACTATAGAGGAACACATATTTTCCTGGTTAAAAATTTTTGACTTTAAGACTCCAAGATTGGTGGTCTTGAACTTTATGTTTATTTATCATTGAATTTTTATAAGCCTCCATCCTAAGTTCCCCAAGTTCATTAAGATCTAATTTCCTCTCTTTTTTTAGCCAAAGAAATGTCAAAGTTAATTTTTTTTATTTCCCAAAAGGCTTTATATTCCATTTAAATAGGTAAATGGAAAGATTTTATATAAACCAGCCTATATAGTGACATGCCTAGGATGGTTCTGAACGTGGTACAATATACCCAAAGGACATACAAGAGTTTCTTAGACCAATAATTCCTAAAATTACTAAAAGTTTTTTCAATAATTTCTTTAATTTCCATATTTTCCAACTCAAATTTACCATTAATTTTAGGATGGTAGTAAGTGGAAATTTTTTGAAAAAACCCATACTTAAACATGAGTGATGTGATGGGAATGTTGTAGAAATGGATTCCACGATCACTGATAATAGCCTTAGGGATTACAAATCTATAAAAGATGTTATCTTTCAAGAATATAATCATAACTTGATTGTCATTGGACTTTATGGGAATGGAATAAAGCCATTTTTAGAAATAATAAATAGGTAAGAGCATGTAGAGATATACCCTATAGCTTGGTAAGGATCCCATAAAATCAATCCACCAACAATCAAATATTTTGACAATCGAAATGGTATTAAGGGTAATTTTAATCCATTTGGTTAGGGATCCTAATTGTCTACACCTATGACAATTTTAGAATAATTTTTAGGAATATGTAGTTATTTTAGGCTAGAATAAACCACTTTATATGACCTTTTTAGTGTGTTTATTTGTGGAACAGTGGCCTCTACATGCCCCTCCATGAAATAATTTAATAATGGACTCTTTCTTAGACTCTGTAACACATCTCTTAATGATTTGATCATGAAAGAACTTGAATAGGTATGGATCATCAAACACATGGTGTTTCACATCATAAATGAATTTCCTATTAGCTTGGGTCCCAAATAATTTTTGAATGATTCCCATAAGTAAGTGGTTTTCTATGTCAAAATATCATGGGAAATGACTCATAGAGTATATGTTCTCATTAGGAAATCAATCAAACACATAAAGGTTATGTGAGTTTTCTTTTAATTCTATCCTAGATATCTGATCAACTATAACATTTTTAACACTCTTTTTATCCTTAATGGTTATATCAAACTCTTGAATAATAAGGACCAACCTAATAAATATATCCTTGGAATATTGTTTTTGGAAAATGTATTTCAACACTGGATGATTGGGGAATACCATTATGAGGGATCCTAAGAGACAGGACTTGAATTTTTTTAAGGAAAATATAGCATCAAGTAACTCTTTCTGGGTGGTGGTGTATTTAAGTTTTTTATCATTTAATGATTTTCTTTCATAATAAATGACACATATATATTTATCACAATGTTTTCCGAAGACATCTCCTATAGATAATTCAATCGCATCACACGTGAGTTTGAATGGAAGTTTCTAATTGTGATCTTTCATGATGGGTGGGGAGATAAGAGATGACTTGAGTGTCGATAATGATTCCTCACAGCTTTCAATCCATGAAAATGGAGTTTATTTCACCAGTAGAGCACAAAGTGGTTGGGAAATGGATCTAAAATTCCTAATTAACATTTTATAAAACCATCATGGCCTAAGAAGGACATCAATTATTTGATTGTTTTTGGAGATTAGAGGTTATGAATAAGATCAACCTTGGCTTTATCGACTTAAATCCTTCTACAAGATACCAGATGGACCAGAAAAAGACATTACTTTACCATGAAATATAATTTTTACCAATTTATAATGATATTCGTATCCTCAAATATAGACAAAGACCCTTCCAAAATTTCTATGTAATCCCTAAAATGTATCCCCAAATATGTATAATTCATCCATAAATACCTCTAAACAATCCTACACCATGTCATAGAAGATTCCCATCATGCACTGTTGGAAGGTACTAGGGGAATTACATAACCCAAAGGGAATCCTCTTGAAGGTAAAGGTTCCAAATGAACTAGTGTAGTTTTTTTCCATTATCTTCTAAGAAGTCCTCAATTTTATTATACCCTAAGAAACTATCTATTATGCGGTAGAAGTGATGATCTACCACTCAATTGAATGCTTAATCAATGAATGGAAAAGGTAAATGGTATTTCTTGGTACATGATTTTATCTTCCTATAGTAAATTAACACTCTATATCCACTACTAACCCTTGTGAGATATGGTCACAATAATCATTATTAATCATAGTGATTCCAGTCATCTTTGGAATAACTTAAATTAGGCTTAACCACTCACTCTCATCAATGGGTAGATGATACCCACTTTTAACAACTTTATAATTTTTTTCCTTAAAACATCTATAATATTGGGATTGATTCTCTATTGATGTTGATGAAATATTTTGGAGTTATAATCTATATAAATCCTTTCAGTTCCAATGAGTGGGATAATCCTAATAATATCATACACGGTCTATATAATTACTTTATTATAATTTCTTAAGATATTAAGAAGAAACCTCTCTTGAGTGGATTTAAGAGAAAAATAAATGACAACAGGAAAGGTTTGATTGAACCCTAAGAATACATACTTGAGTGATCAAGATAGGACCTATAATTTTAGATCAGGTTTGTTAACACTTTCGAATGAAGGATGTGAATTTTCATCGAACTCAGTTTTTTTCAAATTTCTTGATAGAATTGGTTCCTTTTGAACAGAAGTTTTAGCCGCTACATTTGCCAGATCTATGTCAAGAATGGGTATGAAATAAATTTTTTGATTTCTAAAATGGTTTCTTTAATTGGTAATTTGATAAAATCATCAAAATATCTATATAAAATAGATTCAAGCCAATGAGACAAATTTCCCTGATATGAAAAAACGAAATTGATCTAATCTTGACTTAAAAATACTTCAACAATTCCTTGATGTTCCTCTATATCACTATCATCGCTACCTATCTGATTGACATCATGGATCTCTTCATCGTTTCCAATTTTAGAGTTGTCCATTATAAATTTTCAAATAGAGGCTCATGTTTCCAAAGTTTATTTTCATATTCCCATTCCTAACTCAGATAACTAAGTTGATTGTTAATAAGAAGGATAAACCAAGGATGATGGGGGGTTTTCTCCCTATGACCTACTATTGAGTGATAGTTAAGGAAAATGAAGTCTTGAGGGTAAATGAAAATTTCAACTTTCACCAAGACAGCCTTTAATATCCCATTTGGAACTCAAACACTACGATCAATAAGTTGAAGAGTGATAGGTGTGTATTGGACTTTCTCGAGACCTAACTAAAAATACATGGCATAATAAATGATGATAAAACTATCTTCTATATCATAAATGGATTTGTAAACATTATTCTCTCCTAACTCAACATTGATTTAAGGACATATTGTGTCTTTAAACTTAAGAGGAATGGTCCCCTGAATGGTGGTACTCGCATTAGCAACCAAAAGGAATTGTTTTTTTGTGTGAAATTTTTATTTTAAATGTTTAGAAGTCCTTAAGGTACTTTATGTATTTAGGCGTGGTTTGGATTACATTGATAAGGGGTTCCTATCATACATTGTTCAAATGGATCAGGTTGTTTGATTTTTTAGTTTAGTTATGGTTCCTTCACATAATCATTGGTTTTTTCAGAATATAAGGCTATTTACTCATCATTATCATGTGATTTTGAATATTTTAATGTTTATGGAATGGTTTTTTCAGGTTTTTAAATGGATTTACCACTTTTTAAGACTCTCACTACATTTAGTTTTTAAATTTATGATTGTGTGTAGCTTGATTCTTTCTCTGGGGTTGGGGAAAGTTGAGTTGGCATTAGTGATTTTCCAGTTTTAATGGTTTTAAGTTCATGTTTAGGTAAAGAAACTACAAAATTAATTATTTCCATTTGTTTACACAATTTTTCAAAGATTAGGAGAAGGAAATATTGGTAAGGGGAACATGTTGGTTTTTTATACTAGGAGGATACTTTGGTCATTGGATTGGTTGTTTAATGGGTTTAAAGATAGGTTATTATTATTGGATAGGAGGATTTTGGTATTTGAACCTTTGTGGTTAGAAATGATTATGGTTTTGAAAATTCTATGGAGGTTAGGGGTATATTCATTGTGAATGATTGGGCCATTGGATGGGTTATTGGTTATTTTTTTAATAGAATTATAGAAGGTCATTGTACCTTGGATTGAAAGTGTATTGATACTTTGGAGTTTGAAAGTTAAAATAATTGACCACCACTAGTGGTCCTCCTAAAAGAACATTATTTATAGAAGGGATGGTTGAGAAGTTTTTGGTATTGTGGTTTTTTTTCCACAAATTATTCAAACAAGCTCAACATTTTGGATTTCTTGGACCTTCTTAAGATCTATCACCTCGACCATCCTAATGAGTGCATCAATTTTTTACCTAAGTATTTATTCTTCAATAATAGTGTGAATTCTACCATATTTTTATGGATTCACATAGTAATTTGATTTTCCCCATGTTTGGTTTTGTTCATACAGACCTTCCAGATACTCATAAGAATCTTTTGGGGATTTTTTAATGTTTTAATTACACATAATGTCAATGAATTGTTTATTTTCTGGACACAAAAATTCATGGAAAATTTGAACTTATATTGGGATTGAAAATCCATGGTGAGGTACCATATTGAGTGTGTCTTTGTACTTTTCCCATTTTTCATAAAATGACTCCCCTTATTTTTCAAAACAATTTTTGATACTCTTTTTAAGTGTAATTTTTTTATGATGGGAGAAGTTTTTTTGTAGAATTGTCTTTGAAATTGGTCCCAAAAGTGGATTGATTCAGGTATTATATTTTTTAACCAATTATTTTCTTCATCCTTTAGTGAGGAAGTAAGATCCTCATCTTAGTATACTCATGTTTATGTGGTGGGAACATGCTTTCACCAATTTCATTAAACTCCTTGACATAAAGGTATAGAATTTCTAATCCCATCCCATAGAAGGCATGAATGTGGTTTAGGAAATAATTTTTGAATATATAATGGTATTATCTTAGTTAATAATTTATAATACAAGACTTTAAATTTTTCTAGGTAAGTTTGAGGTATCCATTCATGGTTTGATCAACTGTATTCCCTAATTTAGGGGATTCCTCATTTGTATTTTAATTTTGGTTTTCTCTTGGGTTTATGAGTTGGTTTTATTGAAGACCCTCCATTTAAAAGAGCTCATTTTTGGAATCTGTAGTGCTAGTAATATTAGGATATAATAGAAATAGCCCCCTATTTGTAATTGACTTCCTAACCAGATGAGTATCCACCCTAACAAGATGGTTTGATTGGTCACAGGTATAGGTATAATTGTGCCATGAAAATTGAAAAAAAAAATATAACAGATATTGAGGTGAGAAAATATAAATGTGGGATAATAGAATGAGTGTCAATATGTATTACTTGTGTCCTTCATAATATCTCCAAAATTTGGTCTCTCTAAAATTTACCCAAGCTTTTAGGATTAAAGTGATCACTTGTAGAGTAGCTTGGGTTTTCAAATCATTAGAGACATAAGAATAAACATACATACACATACATTATAAGAGGTATATTTTTATATTAAGTGTCTAAATTTGGTTTATTTGAGATGGTTTAAATTAACACTAAGTTACCTATGTGAATTCAATTTACGAGAAAGGTTCGATCCTATGTTATTAAAAGGGATGGATTGGAAGAAATTATTTTCAAATTATTTCAACTTCATTAACTTGAGAAGGATTCATTAAATGAAATAAATATAACCTCAAAAATTAATGGTTTAAAACCTTTGAAAATATATTATAATCACATATAAACTTATAGAATCATTTTCATGAGCACTCCTAGGTAATGGTTCTTATGAGTACATGAAAAGCGTGGAAATAAAATTAAATTAAGAATAGGAAGAAAGAAAATAATTGAATGAAAAACTCAAATAAAAGAAATTATTAAACATTTAAAGAGTGAGAAATGAAATACAATCTATCCCCCTACTACTCTCTTTGATCAAACCATGATATGGTTAGCCTTACATTTATGAAAATATTTCTATGTAAGATGAGAGTAGACTCATGAGGGAGGAATTGAGGAAGTAAAAACAATGAAATAATAATAAATCCACCATTGTGTGAACAATTTCACAAAATATTATGGGAATAGATTAAATCTTTTAGTAAAAGTTATCAAAATGATATGAAGAATAATCAAATAAAGGAATATGAAGAAATTTTATTAACAAAACATAGGTGATTTGAAAAACTTAAATGTGAAAAAAAACATGAATATAAAATGGAATCATAACATTACAATTCAAATAAACACAACTTCCCCCAAAATCCTTTAACACCACTACCTTAAATAATAATTTTTAATGGATTGGTTCAATCCCTCAATATTAAAAGTCTTCTAAATTAATGAGTTTATGGATAGGTGGATGAAAAATTTAGGGAATGTGGACTTTTCCACCCTTGATCTGAAATGGGAGCCAGCTTTCATCCACCCAACAGAGGTGCCTAAATTAGATTTTAAATGTCCTGATTAAAGTATTATATAGAATAAAAAATTTAATCCCCATGTTTCCCCTATCATCCTATAAACTTTCATCCAAATGTTTTCATGGATTTTAGAGATATGATTGAAATGGTAGACTGTTATTTTGGGCCACAAAATCTAGCCTAAAATTTCATCATCAACTTGGTTTTCCAAGAAATACCTTCAAACCACTAAATTATATTTATCCATATTTTAATTAAATGTTTCCAAATTTTTCCTCTATATTTAGTAATAATTTTATCTTTATTGGTCTTGAATCATGGCCACTATAGTCATATTATTGGGTTGTTTTCCAATTCACTTTTCCCAGAATTCCCATGGTTCGTGGCCCACTTTGGTCATCATCCCAATTAAATATCTAATATATGTAGAATGATATAATATTCATGATATAATATAAGATATGAAAATGAAATATGAAAATAAAATCATAATCATTGGTTTTTTTAGGAGGTGTTCAAAAAAGTATCAAATAATAGTTCATTTTACAAAGGAATTACAAACATGGTAAAAAAATAAGTTCAAGTTTTAAATTCACAAATACAAGTGCTTATGAAAATTAAATCACATGAATATTATAATGAAAATAATATATATTAGCTTCTTTTAGTGGAAAAATTAATGTTCAATTAGGCCAAAATATATCTCAAATAAAACCCTTTATCTTTCCTTTAAAAACTAATTTAAACCCTCTTTTATTTCTTTTAAAACACATAAACTTACCTGAACCACTATGGGACACCTAGACTAGAAGTAAGGTAATTTCTCCACCACGATACCTCTTTTAATAGTCATAGTTCTATTGATTAGCACTGGGTGGAATTATCCTAATATACATATACACAACCACCAATCTATATATAAGATATAACATTAATGTAAAAAAGATAAATAACCATCTGTAATATATATCAATTCATGATACATAGGCTAAGATCCACATTAGAAGGAAAATTCTATAAACCTTAATGTCAAGGGAATAAATACACACCCAATAATCATAAAGGGGAAAAACATCCTAATGAAACATGAAAGGAAAATATGACTCCTTGATGAAAATATCCTATTATGGACTCCAATTATGCCAATACCAATAATATAACACTATTCTCCTACCCAATAGATACTGAGTCCAATAATTTCACCACCAAACTATCTATCATATACATAATACATGGAACATTTGGGAGAAACTTCCATGTGGGGGTGAGTATATACATATCCATTAGGAAACCTATAAAACCAAAAATAAATAAATAAAGTCCTATTAAACTCATAAACACCATGGTAGAAGATAATCAACACATTTAATTAGAACACATATGCCAGATATTTTTTTTAGCATGATATCTCGGAAAAATAAGTTGTTGATCTCAATTATGAAGATGTAATTGAGAGAAGTTGGTGTGCTTAATGCTTGTATTATTTTATTTTTTTGAAAACACATAAATCATATTAAGTGTAATGATTGATGATTTTTTCTTAAAGAAAAAAAAAGTAAAATTGTTGATGGGAGTATTAACATTATCTTCAATATATTTGAAATTATTTTTAGATTTTTGAAGAAGACGTAAGATATATTGAAAAGTCTTTGGTTTAAAGATAATAAATTCTTATGACTTTAGACTAATATAATCATGTTTTCTTGGGATTCTGTCCATGCGGTCGATCCATTGATTTTGGCATCTTGGCATGGTAAATTTAGTTGTACATGTGTTTGATCTAGAGTTGGTTATAAGGTTGATCAAGATTTGTTAATTCGATCAATCCAAACATGGTCACGTAATCGCTATAGATTTTCTCATTCAATTAATCAAAAAAATCATGAGGTCGATTCTCAAAATAGTTGATTTACATGGTTGATAATTGTGTTCATGTGGTCTATTTTTATATGTTAGATACACTAAAAATAGACTCATGAGAAATTATGCCCTCCATAATCGATCCTCATAGTAAGTCGTCTCATTATATTGTTGATCCCTTGATAGCCATGTCATATTTTTATTACAATACTATGAGAAATAATATTTAAATTCAAGGTGAAAAAAGGTATCTATATTTTAATATATAAATTGTTTTTGATAAGGTTCATTTGTCTATATTCTGGTGATTGAAACGTCAAAAATTTAGTGTGATTATTATTCAAGATATTTCAAGGTAAGTAGTTTTTCAGTAAAACTATATACCATGATTTATAGTTTTGTCATTATTTGGGCTGGTGTAAAGAAGAAGAAGAAGAAATTGTGGGATTATCAATTCCCACAAATGAAGTTTCATCAAATGTAGTTAATTCTTACATAAAATTATTTATTTGTATGTTGATTGCATATGAATTATTTTATATAAAATAGGAACTTCATAATAATTATTTAATGCATACATGATGTTTTTAATAAAGGTAATATCATGAAAATAATTATCTTCATGTATGATGTTTTAATGAAGAAGAATTCTAAGATTTTGTATAAGATACTATATAAAGTTATTTCTTTTCGTTATCATGTCCTTTATGAAAATTAAAGTAGCATGAGCGTTTCAAATTCAAATATCTTGGTATTCAAGAGAATATAAATTCAAATTATCATAACTATTTTTTGATAGCGGGAAGAATGGTCAAGATGGAATTATTTTGAGAATATTATTAATGTAAATTATGTGTGATTGTATATTATTTTTTGGAAAAAGGATATGTGTTGAGAATTTTCAAGAGAATCCAACGTTTTGAGTAGATCATGAAGTTCACATCAATGAAATAAAAATAGAGAGTAAATGTGTTGCTATAATTATTCTTTAAATATTCTTATTATTGATGGTGATGTAGTCACATTTTGATGTTTTAGAATGCAGTGTTGTGCGTGTGAATTAGAGATAATATGACCTCATCACACCCAAAAACAAGATAATTGTCTATAAAAGAATGAATTTTCTGATGTTTCCAAGACATTTATCATTTTATTAGGGGAGGATGAACTAACTATATGGGATGCTAAAAATAATTGGGTTACTTTTATGAAATTTCTAAGTATTTTACCTACTCATAGTGATTGAAAATATTTAATTAGTGTATTTTATAACCAAGAGTTTTACCAGATCATTCTATAGAATAGCTTCCAAAATTGAGTATTGAACATTTTAAATCACATTTTCTCTATTTTTGTGTGCTTAAATGTGATAAGTTTATAAATAAATTCACACTAACAAGTGACAGATTTTGTTTAAAGGGCTAGTCTTAAAATTGATTAATCATTAATTCACCCCTTCCCCTCTTAGTGACTCCTCTAATACTATGTTCCCTCAACTAGTATCATATGTATGTTGGATTATTTTATGTTTTGGCTATTTTAGGTTTTTTGTTTAATTTTTCTCTCTCAATTTGATGGATCCACTATTTTATATTTTCTTTAATAGATGATTTAAATTCAGTGAATAGTAATGTGATTCCCATGTTTAATGGGAACGTATTTTATTTTTTGGAAGGATAGGATGTTTCCTAATCTCTTTTAAATCAATTATGATGTTCTGGAAGTTATAACTGATTGTTTTGTTCCCCATGCTAAAGGTGATATAATTACTGTGACAGATATGAGTAATTTTGAAGGTGATGGTCATGCTAATAATTTTATTGTATCTTCTCCTTAAGAGAGTGAATTTATAAAAGTAAAATGGATCAAAGCAAAAAAAACATATCTAGGATAAAATTTAGAATATCTATAATAGAGATAATAAAGTGAACTAGTAAAATTTTCAATTTTGTAGACTTAAATATGAATACTTTTTTACAAGGTTAAATGAATTTGTGAGTACTATTAGAGGATATGGTGAGAAATTGGAATAGTTGATATTTTTAACGTAGTTTATGTATCTTACCAAATAAGTTTAATGATAAAATCTCATATTTTCAATAAAATTATCTCAATGATAATCCTCATACAGATTTTAATGGTGTTATAAATTCTTATGATATGAGAAAAGATGAATACTTTTAGAAAAATAAAATTACTAAAAAATAAATTTCAATTAAATCCATAAAATATGATAAAATTAAAATAGTTTTTTGTGGGGATAAAAAATATGGATTTCAAAATTTAGATTTTTATGTGCTCAATAATTTTTATAAAATAGTTTCTCTTATATCAAGAAATGTGATAAGAGGACATGGAAAGTTAAATGGGAAGATACCACTATTGTGTTTTATCTGTGGGGATATTAGAAATTTTTTTAGGAAATTCTTTGAAATTAAAATAAGTTGAAGCTGGTGATTATGTTGATAAAAGATCTAAAATACTCCCCAAAAAAATTCTTCCATGAAAAAATATTTTCTACATGAAAGTGTTAGAATTTGTTGACTAATATAATAATAAATTTTTATCTAAATATAATGAAGGTGGTATTAGTGATGAGGAAAAATAGGGTGATATTGATAATGATGTTGGTGAGAAACATCTCATTACAAAGGTTATTGATGAAAATATATCTAGTGATATAAGTATAAATTATATAAGTGAGGAAATTCAAAATTAGATCATATAGAATATATAATTAAGAGAACATATCAGAAGAATTTAAAAACTTCAAAAGGAGAACATAAAGTTTAAGAAAGATGATCAATCTACCAACAGTATAGAATCAATCAATAAATAAGAAAAATATAAAATATTAAAGGATGTTAAATATCTAAAAAAAATATTGATTATAATAGGAACTTGATTATAAATATAGAATAAATGATTAAATATTTGTAAAAGGATTTTTATTTTACTCAATAGGATATAGTCAAATCTGAAGAAGAAGTGAACCTGTCCGGACTCATTTTTTAAAACAATACTAAAGGAGATATAGAATTTTAAAATAAGAATAATGTTAAATAAGTTTAATAAAAATTATCTTCCTAGTATGATTCTAGTGTTAATAGGTTCATAAAGAGTCTAGTAAGAAGAATCATGTCAAACAAACCAATTTTATATCTAAATCAAATGAAACTCAAAAATATAGAAATTTTAGTAATTCAAACATTAATTCAAAATATACTATATCTAGTGACTCTAAAAATTCACGATAGAATCATATTATAAAGAGTACGATATTAAGATTTTGTCTAAAAAATTCAAAAAGGATATATGATTTTTATCAAAATAATGATGATAAGTAGAGACATGGTTCTGGGAAGTATACAGTCTTAAAAGGTAAATATGATTTTTATGGATATTATTGGTATTGTGTAGGATTTGGGGATACAATGAATATGTATTGGTTATATTAACATCATTATGATGAGTCTAGAAAACTTGGGAGGGGGCTCTTATGTAACCAGACCGAGCTACCACCTAAACTGACACCTGAACTGGTCCACCACTGGTCAGAGGGGTGTCCCCAGTCCCCCTTTGAATAATTACAAGAATTAAAGTCATTAAACATATCTTTTTCAGATTATTTCACCCTATATAACACAAAAAATATATCTAAACATGGAATAACCAAAAATGAACAAAATAATTATGAAACATCATAACATGCATATACAAATCCTTTAAAAGAATATATAAACTAAAACTAAAAATAAGTTGAAGGTCTAGGAGTAGGACACCAAACATAACCCACCAACTTAATGGGACTCTCAAGTCACCACTGTGAATCAATATCTAACTGATTTCCACAAGAGATCGACTCCAATATGAACTAGGAATCCAAGAACTAAGAACCATAAAAAATATGGAGACTAAATACCAACCAACATGAGTATGTAGGGTGTGATATAAAGGCCAATATAATACCACCATAAGTTCATTATATTTCTTTTATAAAATATACTAATTTTACTAGTTTGAAAATAAAAAAATTAAAATATTCATTTTTATGTTTTGAAAATAAACAATAGGTAAACATGCCCATTTCAAATACTTTACTTTAGAAACCCAAAACTGATCCTTTATTTTACTTGTAGAAATAAACCATATAAAATATCCCCTTTCCCATACTTAAAAATCAAGGTACGCATGCCAAGTAATAATAATAAACAAGGGATACCAAATAACACAATTCTCAACCATAAATAAAAAATTCATCAAATAGATATAAATCAGAAGGTAAGAAACTCACATGCTAAATAATAAATAAATAAATCATAACATATTATTAATATATTGAGGAAACACATTAGGGACTAGTTAGATGATACATGTTATATATAGGAATAAATCATATCATGTAGGCATTATAGTCTAGTACTCGTCACCTAAATCACACTCATCTTGCCTCATCAGAGACACATCCCATAGCTAGATGAATTTAAACTAAGTGTTTCTAATGAGGTAAAACACTCAAAAAAATCACAACATATATATCTACTAAATATTATCCTGAGGTTATTTATATAATAAATAAAATATGTGGGATGCTCTCAATAAATGTAAATCAAATGAAAACAATAAATCCTATAGGTTAACATCGTAATCATATCCTTCTCACCTCTAAAATCCCCTTTAACATGAGCCCCAAACCAAACCCATAAGAATAAATCATAATTAATCATCGATCAAATTGATATACATAAACATCATCAACAAATGCGTCTAAATTTAATAATGGAATAACCAATCAATCAATTAGACATCATTTCATAAGGTTCCCATGAATCTTTTTACATAACATCTATAAACTATAAATTCTAGAAATATCTTTGAAACCCCATTTGGAATCCAAAAAAAATATTAAATCACATTTAACATCATTTTCTAATTCACAATCAATTCAAGGAATTCATTAGACAATTCCATAAGCCAATCAAACACTTTATAAATATAAAAAACAATTAAAAAGGGTACTCAAATTTATAAATCACATTTCCTATAAAAATCATAAATAATCATTTTTCATTAATAAACCCCTCATTATATTCTTATCAAATATGTAGAATGTATAAAACACCAATTTATATAAAAGTACCATTTAATTATTAAGATCCACCTACTATACCAAATTTCAAACAAAAAAATAATGGGAAAAATTTTATGAATAATGTCTAGATAACCTTTAAAATGTTTATCTTGATCAAAAATGAATTTTAGAACAATAAAAAATCACAGAACTCTCAAATTAAAATGAATGAATATAAACATAAACCTCAAATGATGCAATCATGTCACCTTTGATGGAATCCACTAGAATATACCCCAATTGGTTTCTCACAACACTTAAAACTAAAACTACCAATATTATAACAACCCTTTCCATGAAAATCAACCCACATGGAAACTAGGGTATGAGTAAGAGGAGAAAATATAAAGAATCCAAGAAAAAAGAATAAATGAGCCCTAGAATTTCGATCCATATAAAAATCCATCGATAAATCCCTCAAAATTTACCTTGGAGTGGCTTGGGAAGTGTAAAAAATTACTTGATAGGTGTTTAGGTTAAAGATATATAAATGGGGTGTCTTAGGTGAGAAGGCCCAAATAAAAATAAGGGGATAATACCAAAATTCTGAAACTCAAGAAGGTTGCATGGTTTACCAAACTTTGAGGTGACCATGTGATAATCACTGCCCAAAATTGTACAAGATTCATGGTTTCCAATACATAGTTTTAAAATTATTCAACTAAACCATGAAACTATATAAAAGCTCTAAAAACCTCAAAATTCCATTCTAAAACACTAATAAATCAAGGAAGAAATTAACCGCACAAAAATAAATAAGTGACATTTTGGGGTGTCACGATTCTCCCAACCAGTCCACTTTCTACACCAAAAAATTCATTGAAAACATAATTCAAGGGAAAATTAAAGACAAAATAACTGATAGAAAGAACCTAACCTAGAAGGAAACTTCCAAACTTGAAATCAAAAACATGGAACCTCGGAAAAACCATTCTTGAAGAAAAGAAAGGAGACAATGACACAAAATGTTTAGATAACTTGTCCTTTGTTATTATTTGAAATAAAATATATCAAAATATACACCACTTATTAAAAGATCTTCCAAAATACAAACATATACCAAAGGGAAAAAAATTATCACCGCCTCCAGAACATATGAGGACATATGGTATAAAATCAAAATCACATCCCAAATAAAATCACTATGTAAGATACACCACAAGAATTAGGAGAACATATGGACACCTAGAACAGGTCTACGCACCATTAATAATTTATCTAAAATAGTGAAATGTTAGATATGTAAACTAAAAAGAATGATCATCTCTAAAGAGATATTATTCCACTAACTACAAACAACCATCTTAAAACACCGCAAGAGATCACATCCTCGAGAATAACAAAAATTTCATTAGACTTGATCCACAATACATTTAACTCTCTAAAAATTATGAAACACCCCAAACAAAAACATGCCTCAACATAGAATAGAATGGTTCTTAACCAAATTCATGAAATTAAAAGGGGAGTAAATCAGGGTTAAAATCATGTAAAACTGATTCAAAGTGGTCCTAAAAAAACATATACAAATATCTCTCTTAGTGTAAAGAAAAACCTATAACTCATCCCCATTACCCTGTAACACACCCAAGGAATCCCCATGGTATCCATCAAAAAACCCCAACTCATGGTCTACACCATGTATAAAATACAACAAAAACCAAGAATTAATGAGTCATGAACATCTTAAAGGATATAAGGACCAGTCAAAAAGTTATTTCATCTATTATACACAAAGAATAAAAGGATTTAAAAAATAAAATAAATTTATTAATAAAATATAAAAAAATAAAAAGATGAATTTGCAAAATAATATTTAGCCTTGAACTCTCCATTGAAGAAACATTGTAGACTACAACCATGATTTAAACTAATTTTGAGACTTCTTATAAATTCCAATAAACTTATAAAACCTATAAAGGTAACCAAGATGGTCACATAAATGATTGGTTCTCATATCCATTGAACAAGAGGAATTATCATGCACAAAATTTATAAACTAAAAACACACCAAGATATTTCACTTTCCTAAAATAAGATCAATAGATTGAGGATACATATTACTATCTTTATCCCTTTCCTAATTTTATTTCTCATTATATATATCACATTCATTAACCCTAGATATTGTAAAATCATCGCTTTCTATAGGTTTCCATACTAATATTCCCTCGGTGATGATGTCCTCGTAGAACACTTTCATAATGGCTATAAGGCCAGGAGAAAACACCAAATAATGAAGGTCTGGATGAAGGATTATAGTAAAGAACCATTCCTTATTTTAATTTTTCATATCCAAAATTTGGAGATAAAGGTACCGAGCTAGTGAAACAAACCACATAATCCTCCATTCACTGATCAATGAGTTGAAGTCCCAAAAACTCCATCACCATCTCAACTATAAACTCCTTGGTATAAAACTGTTGGATGAAGTAATACTTAAAATATCCCTAATATAAGACCTCATATGGTTAGTAATTAATAATGAGATTCCATCATTTAAAACAAAATCCTATTAATAAGGGAATGATTGGACTCACCCTAGATGATTATAGAGTTTGTAATTAATCAAATGTCACTTAGATATTAGATAGCCACTATGTTGCTTCATGGGATACTTGATTTCCATAAAATACTAGAGAATTACTACTTGGAAACTCATGTGAATAAACTGTGATCTTAGAAGAACAACTCAATACAACTCTTTAAAGGGTTTGGGTACAGTTAGGGACTATAAAGCTATCACTTATATCACTATGATGACTACCCAATGCATTCCCTTCTCAAAACTTCAACTCCATTCTAAGTGATCACAATATAAAATATCACAAAACACAACATTCAATCAAACCATATCAAATACCACTATTAGGGATGTATAAAAACAAGACAAAAGAAATAATATTATGAAATTCCGTTTGATAAAACCATTTTACAAACATCTAGCAAGGCCTCCTTTCCATTTTAAACATCATTCGGGTTCTATAAAAAATTACCTCTTACTTTTTTCTATTTAAAATCCTTAAATCATTTCAAGTAATTAAATAAAATAAAATCCCCTCCTTAAAACCTTTTAACATTCAAATCACACACACCAAAATCATTTACCGATTGGAAACTAACACAATATTGAATTCATTTTTCTCAAATCATATTTCACTAAGTTTAAAACTGTTCACATGGAAATTTTAAACATCCCAAACAAGTTTTTTATACAAACTAAAACACAAAGTCATGAAACATTACTCTAAAACATGATTACAAAACATCAAAATCCATAAAATTCTACTCAAATTCTCAAAAAATCCATCAAACACACGAGAAGAAAAAAGAATCAAAAGAGTGGAGGAAACAAAATTTATAGAAATTCTACACTAAACATGGTTTGGCTACATAGTTTTTCTTATCATGTTCCAACTATAAGAATTTCACTAGATGTTTTCTATAAAATTTCGCATGGCCTTCACATAGATTGATAGATTATGTGTCTTAACTATACACCCTCTGGGTTTCTTCCAGTTTCACAACAAAAGAAGTAATTTACCAAGATGCCTCTAGGGATCTCCCTACTACTCAGAAATAAAAAAATTATATAAAAATATCTCAACAATAACCAATTATAGATCTTTAATTAAAATAAAACTCATAACTATCTATGGAAACTTGAGTTTTATATCATGAAAGAGTTACCAAAGTACTTATATGTAACCACTATTCAATCCTCGATGGTACTAGCTTATTTCTACCATAAACCCCCAAATAGAAAGATCTATAACACCATTTATAATGACTTATCCCAAGATGAAACCTTAAATATTCTTCCACTGACCCAAGGGGCATCCCTGATCCCCTCAATCTAACAAAAAGCATCAAGGTTATCCAACATAACCTATGGGAATGGTTTCACCCTCAAGAACCTAAACAAAGACATATAAATATATAATAATCAAAAAAGAAAACAATGATTACACTATAAAAAACATTCTTAAAAAATCCTTTAAAATAATCTAATAACTGACACAAAAACAAAATATGAAGACTGGGGAGGCTTATACTCAACAGGAACCCCCAACACCAAGTGGCTTTCAAGTCACCACCATGAATCAACATCTAACTTCTTTCCACAAGATATTTCTTCCAAACCAAACTGAGAATCCAAGACCTAAGAATTCTATATAATACATGAAGACTGCATACCTACCAATGTGAGTATGTAGTGTTTAATCCAAAGAATTATAGGTTACCACTATGATTATATTCCATTCCTTTTATAAAATAAATAAAGTTCATTATTTTTAAATTAAATTAATACAAGTAGGTTTTCATTTCATTTTTATAGTTTCAAAATAAAAAACACATAAACACACCATTTTCAAATTCTTACCTTTACCAATAAAAAAATAAGACATTCTTATACCATTTGAAAAGAACATGGAAAATAACCACTTTTCCTTACTTTAAAACCAAGGTTCACATCCCAAGTACAAATTAGAAGTAAGGGAAACCATTTAACACAATTTTAAACTGTAAATAACCAATACATCAAATATTCACAAATAAAAATATAAGAAACCAACATATTAAATAATAAATAAATAAAAAATAATATAGTTAAATATCATGAGGAAACACATTAAGGACTAGTGAGATGATACATGACATATATAAGAAGAACTCATAGCCTACAATTCTTCTATCCAACACTTGTCACCCGAATCTCTCTCATCTAGCCTCATTGGATACACATCCCTTAGCTAGAAAAATCTCAACTAAGGGTTGATATCCAAGGAAAACACTCAAATAAAAATTATCGTACCTAGATCTCTATCTTAGTATCCTATTGTTCCTCATGAAATAACTAAAATAGTTCATCCACTATTAATCAATGTAGATCACATGAAAAAAACAAATCCCAATGTTTAACATCACTATCATATACTTACCACCTCCAACATTAGCCATAACATGAACTTAAACCCATAAGTACAAGCATGAATCAAAATAAAGCATCCATCACATGGATATACATAAACATCATCATCCACTATATCTAGGCTCAACAAGGGAATAACAAACCAATCAATCAAACAAAATTTCACAATTTTAGAAAAGATACTTTTAATTAGAATTTATAACAAATATATTTTGTAAATACCTTTGCAAACCATTTGTATGAAAAAACAAAAACCAAGGTAAATCACATTTATCATAAAAATAAAAATCATAGTTAATTCATGGAAATCACTTAATAGTTTAATGAGTCAATCAAACTCTTATAGAATATAGAAAATCTTTAAAACAAAAAAGGGCACTCAACTTTATAAATCACATTTGATCAAAAACATCATAAAAATCATTTTTCTCCAAGAAAGACATCATTGGAATTTTATTAAACATGTATAATGAGTAAAACACCAATTTACATCAAAGTGAAATTTAATTATAAAACTCCACTCATTGTGATAAATGGAAAACCCCAAAATCATGTAAAACTTTTAATGAATATAATCTAGATAACCTATTACATATTAATCTAGAAAAAAATTAAACTTTTGAACACCAATAAACTGTGGTACTCTAAAATAAAAGTGAATAAAAGGAAGAACCTACCTAAAATGGTGAAACCATTTCACCTTTGAAGGAATTAAATGGAAAAGGCCTTAAGAGGTCATTTGCAACCCCTAGAAACTAAAACTAAAAAAATAGAATAGCCCTAACCATGAAAATTATCCCAAAATGGACACTATGGTTATAAGAATGATAGAAAGTTGAACAAGACTATGGAAGAATAATAAATTATCCCTAACCTTTTTAATAGTATGAGAGTCGACCAATAAATCATCGAAAATTCATCTTTAAGGGGTTTAAGAAGAATAAATAATCCCATGTGAGGTTTCTAGGTTAAAGAAGACTGAATGGGGTGTCTTGGGGAAGAAACCCCAGATAAAAACAAGATTAAAATACCAAAATTCCAAAAACTGAGTAAGTCACATGGTTTACCAAATCATGTATTGATAATTCAACTACCTCTTCCCCAAAATTATAGAAGGCGCATGGTTTCCACTACAAAGTTTGCAAACATTGAACCTAAACTATGTATCCTTATAAAATATCCAAAAACATCAAAAAATTTCCCTGAAACACCTAAAAATAAACGTAGAAATGAACCACACAAAAATCAATAAGAAATTTATATTTTAGGGTGTCACAATCATCCCATTAAATAGAGACAGATTTAGAAATTATCTAAAAAATATAGGTTGTAGACTAAAAATGTATTTCAATTGTTATAAGAAATGTGTGAAATATTTTATCATCTAGGCCTACCTTCTAAAGGATGTTTCACCATTATAATAGACCAATGGGTAAAAGAGTATCAATATAAAAAGGAAAATGTTAATAAAAAGTCTTATGTTGTAGAAGTTTCACTTAAAGTATAAAAGAAATAATTTCTATAGTTTGGATAGTGGTTTTTTTATCAAATATGACCGGACATTTAATGTTTATTATTGTTTATAAATATTTTATAGAGGGTTATATGACTTTTGGAAATGATGGGTCACTCAAGATCAAAGGTATTGGTTCTATTACTATTAAAAAAAATTAAAATCCAAGAACACCCTTTATGTAGATGGGAAGAAACACAACTTTTTGAGTGTTTCGTAGATATGTAATGAAGTAAATGAGGTGATTTCTAGTAAATATGTATTTTTAGTGAAAAGGATTAAATATAGAAATATGGAACAATAAGTAAGTAAATTGTAAGAACCTAGTTCTTCCTTGAGGTACGGATCCCTTTATTTCCATTAATTTTCAGTTTAAATGTCTAAATATAGCCTAATGTGAATTCCCATTGAGTTTATAAGGGTTTCGGGGGTTTCTAATTCTAGTTCGGACCCCAAAACCCATATTTTTGGATAAAAAGGACTGGTTCATGGTTAGAAGAAACTATGTGGGGTAGTTCGTACGGTTAATTTAGACTATGCAAAGATTGAAAGAGAAAGACTACAAGCTACACAGTTTGATAAACGGTGTGTCTTGGAGTGAACTATCATGCTAAAATGTTTGAAATTTTGATAGTTGAGATTTGAAATGTTTGCATACGATTAGTCAAATTGTGTTCACTAACCATGTGGGGTGCCCCATCCTACATAATGAGGTGCATGGTTATTATATAGTTTGGCCAACCATGTGGGAAAACCATGTGATTCTCTGTTTTGGGAAAATTTTCTATAATTTATCTAATTAAATCTATTTCAACCTACATTTCCTCTCATTCTCACATTGGATATATTGAGCTTCTTGAGAGGGTTTCCTTGGAGACTATTCTTGGAATCAAGAGATCATCTTGGTCAGATACTGGAATCGATCATTGTCAGTCTCATTGGATGCACATAAGTGAGTTCTCAATTCCTTTTTAGCCATTCTTTATTCATATTGGTATTTGATACACTATTTAGGTGCAAGATAATTTTCCCTATTAACAGGTTATTCATATGTTTTTTTATTTTCTCCCAATCTAATTTAAATCAAGAGCTAATACTGGATGAGTTATCCACTACAGACCTACGATAGGTGGTCTCATGACTTTCGTTTAAATTTAAAGTGCTTATATATATTTCATTGTTCTGTGCACCCAATTCCCATGAAGTGCCTTGAAATAGACTTAAATCCTTGAATTAAATTTATAAGAATGGACTATGTAATTAAATAGGACATCAATAAATGTTTATAGGTTTTGGAACATGAAATTGGAACTACCCCTTTGGGTGTGTTGTTTAATTAAATGGATCATTATGATGGTATATGAAATTTTATACCTTTTAGGTGTTCCCTTTACCCTTATCATGGGATGTTTAATATTGAATTGTTGAACCATAATTGAGTTGAGTTTTAAGTTGAATTATAATATCAATTGTAAATTAAATTGATAGAGAAAAGGGAATGGAAGTCGTGTCCCTAGATAGATGCCATGTATTAGTTGATTAAGCATGAGATGCTTATTTTAATGAGTTCCCCACGTGAGTAGTTAAGAGTCAAGCCTTCTAAGATTCTCCAAATCCTTGAGTAACCTTTTGAGGAGAGATTGGATTGAAATGGTATTGGTGATTACATAGAAATATTTATATGAAAGATATTAAATGGTAATGAATTGATTGAATGCTTATATGCCTTTGTTGACTCGTGGATTCATATAATAATTCCATAGATGAACTCATTGGACTCTACCTTTCTTATTACCGAGTGAAAATTGGACTCTTTATATGCTTTTCCAAGGATGGACTCATAGGATATTATTATTATATGTCGAGTGATACTTGGACTCCATATGAATTTACAAGGATAGACTCAAAGGGAAATTGATTATATATTCCATAGGTGATACTTGGGCTCCCTTTGTGGACTGATGAGGATAGATTTGAATGAAAAATATTTTATACCACACCTACAGTGACACATGGGTTCTTGTGAGGATCGCCATGGAGGATCTTGTAGGGTGTTAGTTTATATTACACCTGGAGCGATACCTAGATACCAAATTGGGAATTCTAAGGATGGTCTTAGTTTCATAAATGAATAATGAATGAAATGAGTTTTATGATGTGCCTTCTAATCCAAAGAACAATCTTGGATTTTTTTTCTTAATATGAAACTTTACGGATGGTCTATTTAGGAATCATTTGATCATGTGAATTGGAAACTAAAATTTTTTATAGTAGGGAACTTGACCCAAACCCAACCTTAGTAGTGGGTAGTAGGTAGTATCTCAAGATTTTATATATGAGTTGTATGTCACCCATAATTGACTAAAGGAGCAGGACAAGTGGTGAATTTTTATATAGGAAGGCTTAAAGATATCTTATTTTAGTATCTACACTTTTGATATGTAAACTTTGATGATAATATTGATCTGAGGTGTGTGTTTGGAATTTTTTGATGTATGTCATTGTGACATCCTCCATTAATATGCCAGGATGGTGGTTATGACCATACTCTGGAGGTGGTGGGATATGGGATACTAGTGCATCCTCCATTCGTGAAAGATGAGGCACCAATAGTAGTATCAGACACAGGTAATGAGGCAAAGCTCCGCAATGGATTCTTGATATTTATGCAGACCGTTCAAGGAGTACCATGACCTGCCCCGACCATTTAATAATTAGGCATGAGTTCTAGTAGAAGAATCCATCCATGTTTTCAAGGTATAGTAGACCATAGGTTGCGGATTCATGGCTGTGGCTATGCTATCTATCTTTCAGCATCTAGAGATGCCTCTTGAGATGAGGGTAAATCTCACTATGTATATGTTATGTAATTCCTCCAAGAGATGGTGGGATGTTATTACTCTAATGGACCATCATTGTGACATTTCATATAGGGAATTTTATACACCCTTCTATGACACTTATATACAGATGCGTTGAGAAATGATAGATCCTGAGATTTCATGCACTTAGATCAGGGTGCATTATCAGTTATGGATTATTCAGCCTGTTTTACTAAGCTCCAGTGCATCGCACCTGTTATGATGGGTGACGATATATATAAATCTAGGTGATTCGAGGATGTTCTTAGGTAAGACATCCAATTGTAGTTAAATTTCTTTCGAATGACTACTATTTATGAAATAGTGAATCAGGTGCTTATTACATAGCGTAACCTAAGAGTGGTTGGAGGTGAGAGCCAGGGTGGTTCAGCTTCTAAATATGTTATTGTATCGACCAGTGGTAGGGAGAATCATCTAGAGATTCAACATGGTGATATTAGAATCTAAAGTACATAATCAGGTAGATCGGTGAGATGATACTAGTTCGGTAGTCCAGGATATATGATACCTCAGTGTACGAGGGACCCATTTGAGTGTTGATCTTGCAGTAAGATAGGATATCTATAACACATTTGTAAAACCTTTCCTCTAGAATCCAGTGATAGAGGGTCTACATTGACTCTACATTTAGTATTGGGGTTAGTATATTCTCATCAAGTAGGGAGCTAGAGTGTAGCTAGCTGATCAGGTTGAGGTGGTGGTCATGGTCGTGGTAGTCAGACCCCAATTTTACAGTGATAGTATATTGGATCTACTTAGGGTAGCCTGGAAGAATCATAGGTTCATGGTTCAATCTAGATATATACAGTGCGAAAAAACATTAAAGAGAAATATCCCATACCTTTTACTATCATAGGTATTATTCTAGTAGCCTCTACTTTAGCTTCATCACTTTTTGATATAGTAGCTTCACATAGCTTTATATCATTGCTTGTTGTGGAGAGTCATGGGATCAATGTTTATACTTATGATGGATTCATGACACTTGAAACTCCATTGGGTATTACCATAGAGTATGTATGTTATTATAGAAAGTCTCCCTTGATATTGGAGGGTTTCACTGATCGTGTTGTCAAGCACATCAAATTAGTTGTTTAATTTTGACTAGAATTTCTTCAATATAGCAACAACCCCAGGTCGTCTCTCGACAAATCCTTAGATCATTAATTAAAAATTTTAGTTATGATTATGAAAGTAAAAAAAGGGAAATTGGGTTTTATAATACTTAGTTTTTATGATTAAATATGACAATAGAAAATGAAAATGATAAAACAAAGTATAAATAAACAAGATTAATTAAATGTGATCTACCCAGGGAAGTCTCGTGATGCTCATCCTTCATCGCCTCAAGAGAAAGGGTATAGATATTTTAATACCTATTTTGTAACACCAATTACCATAATTTTTATAATTTTATTCTTGGATACCTTCTAGGGTTCAGTAAAAAACACATAATGATTCACCGGACACCACCGATGATTGGGTGATTTCTGTTCAACATAATAACTGAAACTCACCAAGGAAACACATGAAGAACTCAATATGCTATCCAGGTTTGTATGTTATTTCCATATGATACCATGACATAAATGTACATGACCTTGAAATTTATTATGTGATTTCAATTGACCAATATGAATCACAGAAACACCACAATTGAATGAGGGATGAAAAGGGGATGAATGGTGTGTGAAACATCACATGAATGGGTGACCCCAAACATGATCATTTGATTTTGAGTATAACATAACAATATATAACTCAATTAAATAAGAATATAGGACGAATAAAAACAAAATAAAACCTATAATTAAAAATATCATTCAACATAATACAAATGTTAAGCTCGGGATTACATCACGTTCCCTCCCGGGTGATCACAAGGGGTTTAGAAATCCATAGGAGGGGAGGAAGAAGAAGATGTTTGAGTAGAACTTCCCATATACTACATAACATCTAGGGATAATGGTAATACACCTTTGTTACTCCAAAATTGAAGCACCTTTCCCCCTAGATGAACTCCTAAATGAGGTTCCCAAGGAGTTCTTTTATAGGAAAATTGGAAGGTGGTTTTGAGCACACAGATTTTGTAAAACCACTTAAAACATAGTTTTAGGACACTATACAGTTGAATATCCCTTTTAACAAAACTAGAACGTTGTAGCCACACATCAGGACTATCTACACCGAATTTTTGGCTCTATTTGGATAATAAAAACTTAAGATATTGATAAAATACCGAACACCTCTTTTGACTTGTGCATATTTGATTCCCTGGAAAGATCAGTTCGTATGGGCATTTTAGATTCAGAATGGGGCTTGGTTTACTTAATATTAAATGTATCCCATTAAATTTTGGATCATACCAAAAAATTGTATCCCATTTGGATGCACAGTTTAGTATAAGTATGCGGATTAGTCCACTGGTGTTCTTGGATCATGTGCAGATTGGCCCATTTTTCTTGGACTTCATCATGGGCCCTCCAAATCACTACCTCCTATAAAAAACATCAAAACAAATAAAATAGCCCTTATAACGAAAAATGAAGTAAAAACTGTTAATAAACTAGTAATTTTCAATACAAAATCAATTTAATACATTGGTATAACGGTGAAATAAAACAGTGAATCGTGGTATGATCGGTCACTTCATATGGGACCTCTTTTTCCTTAAGATGACAGGTTTTTACATCATTATTAGGATAGAGTGGTTGGTATCCTTTAATGCCTTAGTTTATTACTATCATCATAGGGTGACATTCACATCACTAGATGGTGGATAATTTATTTTTAAAGGTTAATGGGATTTCCATGAAAGTCGAGCTGGACCCTACCATCTTGGGCTTGGTGGGATGATAGCCTAGATTGTGAGTTTATATCCAGATGATCAAGGAACTTGTCATGAAAATTTTACTCCAATAGTTGATTGTTTCAGAAATGTTTTCCCAAAAAACATTTTAGGATTACTTCCACTGAGATAGGTAGATTTATGCATTGATCTAGTGTCAGGATATGATTTGGTATCCATTATTCCTTATAGGATGGCTACTACTGAGATGTAAGAGATCAATAGGTAGCTATAGGATTAAGAGGAAAAGGGGTTTATCTGACCCATTACTTCTATGTGTGGTTCATTGGTCCTTTTTACAAAAAAGGTTAATGGGACCCTTAGGCTATGTGTGGATTACTAGAAATTGAACCAGCTACAATTAAGAATGTGTATCCTCTACCATGGATAAATGATCTCTTCAATAAAATTTGAGGAGCATAGGTTTTCTCAAAGGTTCATTTGGGATTCATTTATCATCAGGTGTATTTTAGACCATCAGAAATACCTAGCATAGATTTTCATAGCAGGTGCGGTCCATATGAGTATTTGTTTATGTCATTTAGTCTCACAAATACACCAGCTATCTTCATGGAACTAATGAACTAAGTTTTCCATCTTTATCTGGATTTGTTTTTATGGGAATTCGTGGATTATATCTTGGTTTATTCACACAATATACATGACCATACCAAATATCTTTAGATCATATTGGATATTCTGAGATAGAATTAGCTATAATCTAAGATCACAAAGTGCCACTTCTTGATGGATCATATTCACTTCTAGGGTTATATCATCTTAGATACAGGAGTATCAGTTGACCCATAGAAGGTGAGAGTTGTAGTTTCTTTGGAGAAAACTAATAATTTATTTTAGGTACAAAGTTTATTGGGGATATATGGTTACTATAATCATTTCATATAGGACTTATCCATCCTAACAGCACCACTTATAGGCTTGACTAAGAAGGTAGTGAAGTTTTTATGGTTAGATTCTTGTGAGATGGCCTTTTAGGAGCTGAAACGGAGATAAAATTCAGTACTAATACTAATTTTTTTAGATCCAGGAAGTAGTTACACTATGTACTGTGATTCATTATGTATCGGTATAGGACCAGTTCTTATGTAGGGGGATAGAGTCATTGTGTACAGGTCTTGGTAGTGGAGGCCACATGAGAAGCATTACCTGATGTGTGATCTCAAGTTAGATGTAGTTTTTTATGCATTACATTGTTGTATACATTACTTACTTGGAGAGTTTTTTGTGGTGTACATGGACCAAAAAATTCTAAAGTACATATTTATACAATGTGATCTATATCTTAGGTAGTGAATGTGGGTAGAATACCTATAGTATTTTGATTTTGAGCTTGATTACAATCATGGTAAATACAATTTTGTGGTTGATACACTGAGAAAGAGGAATATGATACATGCAGTTTAATAGGCTAGTAATGAGTCGTAGCTCATGGATTTTTCTCTAAGGTTCACTTGTAGGTGCATGACAGATAGGGGTAGACTTATCTATCATCTCTAGTTTTTACCTATACCCTTATGGATAGAGTGAGGATGAGGTGGATATTGGAATTAGAAGTCCTATTACTACGAGAAAGTGTGGAAAGTGAGGGCCCTCCTCCTTGTTAGACCATAGACAGGGTTGAAACTCTACATGTACATGGTCACATATGGGTTTCTGCAAACATGTGTGATAAGCTAATGCGAGACTTTTATGCTTCATATTGGGCATTGCATCCTAGATTCACTAAGATGTATTAGTATTTACATCACTAGTATTTTTGGATGGGTATGAAAAGATATATAGTTGTTTTTGTAATGCAATGTTCCACCTATTAGTAGGTGAAGGAGGAACACCAATTACCAGCTATAATTTTACGACAGTTACCCATACCTAATTTGAAGTGGATTGAAAACACAATGGATTTTGTGACAGGTTTATCGAGGTTTCCTTGAAGAAATAATGTCGTATAGTTTGTTTTTGGTAGGCTCTCAAAGGTTTCACATTTTCTAACAATCAAGGAGACCTTCTATATTTATGATCTTGGGATATTGTACATTTGTTAGATAGTATGACTTCGCAGGGTCCCACATGATATCATTTTAGATAGGGATTCCTAGTTTACTTCATAGTTCTAGAAAGGGATAAAAAGGGTGTTGGGTACACAGGTGCTTCTAATCATAGCATACCACCCCTATAAAAATGGCTAGTGATATTGTATGATTCAGGTTCTTGAGGACATGCTGCGAGCATGAATTCTAGATTTTGGGGGATCTTAGAATATGAATATATCCCTGGTTAAATTCTCCTACAAAAATATATTCCAGGATGATATTCAGATGGAACATTATGGGTCTTTGTACCGTATTCCATGTCGATCACCCCTATGTTGGTTAGAGGTAGGAGGGGCATCTATGTTTGGACCTCGTCTTGTTTAGGAGACCACAGAGTAGGTTTAATTGATTCAAAAGGTGTCTATTGCACAGTCTCATTAAAATTTATACATTGATTGTTGTAGATGACCTCTAGAGTTCAAAATCAAGGATGGGGTTTTCTTACATGTTTCACTAAGGTTAAGACACAGTAGGATCGGGAGACAGGGAAAACTCTCACTATGGTATGTTGGGTCGTTTGAGATTCTAGAGAGAGTCGGCCTAGTATCCTATCGGTTTCAGTTACCTTAGAGATATCGGGCCATGCATGACATCTTCTATATATCTCAACTGCGACATTACTATTCAGACTCGTCGCATGACTTTCAACCTAAGGAGGTTAAATTTAAGATTGATGTGTCCTTCAAGGCGTATACTATATGTATTGTGGATCATATCATAAAGGTTCTACAAGTTCGTTCGGTTCCTTTAGTAAGAATGTTATAGAAGCATAGCTGAGTATATGATGAGACCTAGAAGTGGGAGGTCGATGTACGATATTAGTTACTAGATTTATTCTCAGACATTTTTAACCACCCTTGAGAAGGAAATTTGGGGATGAATTTCTTTAAGGGAGAAGTCTGTAAGAACACAGTTCTTCCTTGAGGTATGGATCCCTTTATTCCTATAAATTTTTAGTTTAAATTTCTAAATATAGACTAATGTGAATGCCCATTGATTTAATTAAGGTGTCGGGGGTGTTTGGGTTTGGTTTAGAGCCCAAACCCCATATTTTAGTAGAAAATGGTATGTATCATGGTTAGAAGAAACCGTGTGGGGTATTCCACATGGTTAATTCAAATTATGTGTAGATAGACATAGGAAAGATACAGGTTGTTTGGTTTGATATATTTGTGAGACTTGGGGAACATGGTTGTGCAAAAATGTATGCAATTTTGATAGTGGATATTTTTATAGTTTGTTCATTGTCATCCAAAATATGCACACTAACAATGTGGGGTGCCCCTTCCTACAGTAGGAGTCACACAGTTAGTGTACAGTTTGGCCAACCATGTATCCAAACAATAAAACCCTATGTTGTGGGTGAATTTCCTAAAATTTCCCTAATTAAATCCATTTCAAGATAAGTTTCCTCTCATTCTCATATTGGATAGCTTGATCTTATTGATAGAGTTTCCTTAGAGACAATTCTAGGAATCAAGTGATTGTCTTTGTTTGATACTATAATTGAGTGTTGTTGGTATCTTTGGATCTACATTACTGAGTTCTCAATTCCTTTTTAGTTTTTCTTCATTCTTCTTGGTATCTTCTTCACTATTCAGGTGCAAGATAATTTTCCCCATTAATAGGTTCTTCATCCATTCTTTGGTTTTCTCCTAATCTGAGTCAAATAAAGAGATGATATTGGATGATCTATCTACTACAGACCTATGGTAGGTGGTCTCATGCATTTTGTTTAAAGTTGAGTTGTGTATATATATTTCATTGTGTCGTGCACCCAATTCTCAGATGGGGCCTTGAAATGAATTTTGATCCTTTAATTAAATTTATAGGCATGTCCTATGCAATTAAAATTTCCTCAATGAATGTTTATAGGTTTTGGACCTAGAAATTAGAGACACCCCTTTGGTTGTGTTGTTTAATTAAATGGACCATTGTGATGGTATATGAAATTGGATACCTTTTAGGTGTTCCCTTTACACTTGTCATGGGATGTTTAATATTGAATTTTTGAATTGTAAGTTGAATTATAATATCAATTGTGAATTGAATTGATATATAAAATGGAATGGAAGCCATGTCCTTATACATGTGTCATGTATTGGTTGATTAAGAATGAGATTCTCGTTTTAATGAATTTCCCAAGTGAGTAGTTAAGAGGAAATAATTCACAGCTTGGATAATTCCTTGAGTCACCTTTTAAGGTGATATTTAATTGAATTGTTCTTGGTAATGACCTTGAAATATTTATATGAAAGTGATTAAATGGTAATGAATTGATTAAATTCTTATATGCCTTCGGTGATAAATGGATTCATATAAGAATGATATGGATGGACTCAATTAGCCTCTACCTTTCTTATGCTCGAGTGACACTTGGACTTTTTATATGGTTTTACAAGGACTGAATCATAGGAGCTGATTATTATATGATAAGAGAAACTTGGACTTTATATGTATTTACAAGGATGGACTCAAAGGAAATTTGAGAATATATTTCATGGGTGATACTTGGGCTCTCTTAGTGGACTACTAAGGACGAACTCAAATGAAAGGGATATTATACCACACCTAGAGCAATACCTGGGTTCTTGTGAGGATGGCCATGGACATGCTTGTAGGGTGTTTGTTTATATTACACCTAGAGATATACCTATATTCCAAATTAGGAATTTCAAGGATGAGATCAATTTGATAAATGAATAATGAATTAAATGAGTTTTAGGATGCATCTTCCAAGCCCAAGTACAAGCTTGGATTCGGTCTTAATCTAACACATTATGGATATTCTACTTAAAAATACTTTGATCATGTTATCATAGGGGATGCTAGTCATTATTCTAGGTCACAAGGCTTACTTAAATGAGTTTTAATGATTAAATGAACTTGTTTTTAAATGAGAACTTGGACTTTATAGGATGTTTAATTTTAGTACTTCCTTGCTTATTACATTACTACATGCACTGTTGTTATATATATTCACTAATAGGATTGAACTAGTCCTTGGTTGGTTTCCTACTGGGATTATGTCTCACACCCTGTTTGGATAGCCTTGGGTACCCAAACAGAGTATATGATTGTAGGTATGGATATGAGAAAGTGCCCTGATACAGGTTCTTGATTGCATCTTGGGGGCAGGGGATCATGGGATCAAGCCAATGCTTGTGATGCTAGTTGGGATAATTTTTGGCCTTTTTTATACTTTTGATACATGTATTTTATTGTACTATTGTGTACCTGTTTTGGATACTTTATAGAGACATGTATCATCATTATTTTATATGATTTTCTTTTTTATTTGTTATCTATTCCTACTATTTACCTATTGTTTGTATGATTTTATGCTTCTGCTACTTGTAAGTTATTGACATTATATTGTTCTACACTTTGGTGATTATGGAATAGCCTCTCCACAAACACACCTAGTCCCCAACTGCTAGACTATAGCCTCTAGCATTTGGGGAGATGTGCTTGAGGCCATGTGGCCAACCGGGCTCAAGGCACTATTGAGTGGCATCTCGGTCTAGGATTCTACATGAACAATGGGTAATTTATTTCAAGTTGGATATGTAGAGAATACATGTTATTTCAGAATAAATGTTTAGAATTAAATTTGGAACATAAGGTTTGGTCATCTAAGAAAAATTAATATGAGTAATCTTACTCAAAAAAAGTGTATATGTTGTGAATAAGATGAGGAGAGAGATTGATTATATTTTATATATATGTCAAAAGTAGAATATCAGTAGTTCTTCACACAAAAAGGTTGATATTTAAACATATCATCCTTTATAGCTAATTAATTTTGATATTTAAGGGCTCATGAGAAATAATTCAATGAGTGTATATGAGTATTTTATTTTCTTAATTGATTAATTTACTCACATTACATGTATTTCGTTAATGAAATATAAATCAAATGTTCTATATAAGCTTAAATATTTATGATAAGTGTTGAAAAAGTGTTTGGTTACACTAATTTAAATTTTGAATCTTATCTTGAAAATTATATCATTCAACATGAACTTAGTGTACCATATACACCATAACAAAATATTGTGGCTAAATGGAAAACTTGACGCTTTGTAGATATGGATTGAATAATGTTTATAGATAATGATACCTCTTGATATTTTTAGAGGCAAGATATTATAGTTTCAGTTCATGTTAAAATAATTGTTTTTATATCTAAAATTCTAAAATCACTCTATATGAGATATACTATAATAGGAATCCATTTTTTAAGTGTCTTAGATTATTTTTCATTCCTTGTATCATCAAAATTAAAGGTGAAAAATTGGAAAATTTTGAGTTGTGTTTCTGGAATTTTTATTGGTTATCCTCCAATTGGAAGGGGGTGCCACTTTTATAACAATGAAACTTGAAGAATTATTTATACAATTCATGTTAAGATCAAAGAACTACAAAGAATGAAATTATTGGTAATGAACCAAGTTTGAGAAGTGATGTTGATGTTGATGTTGATTCTATTGAAAAGTATAAATAAATGTTAAATAATGATAAAGTTTTTAATGTTATACATGTTAGAGAAGAGTATTAATCCATTTTAAGTGATAAGAACAGTTATATACAACTCATACATGACTAAGAAGATAATTTTAGGTCCATGATATCATTTTAAAACACATAAAATAGGTAAAAACTAAGAGAAATATAAGGATAGCATCCCATAGTTCATTTTTATCAAAAATTCAACCTAAAAGTATTGAATAATAATTATATAATAAATAATATTTTGGTTATATGAATGAATAATTTGTTCAAATTGATAATAATGGAACTTGGGAGTGGGAAACCAGTCCTAAAGAAAACATTTTAATTAGAAAAAAAATTTTGTTCTGAAATAAATTGAATAAAAAGGGTTAAGTAGTGCGGAATAAAGTAGGACTTATGTGTAAAACTTATTCTCAGGTTGAAGGAGTGTGATATGATGAGACCTTTTTCCTAGTTTTAAGTCTTAAAACCATTCAATTATTTCTTTTTATTATGTAAAAAAATTGATATAGTATATTCCAAATGGATGTCAAGTCATCCTTCCTCAATGGAAAATTGGAAGAGGGTGTATATATTGAGAAACATGTGGTTTCTTTATTAGTAAACATGATAATTGTGTTTTTGGGTTAAATAATTATTTATATGGGTGTCACGACCCATCCCCCAGGGCCCGTGCCGTGACTACCCCAAGCTCGCCTTCCATAGGCCAGGGGCTGGCGACTAGCACCAAAGGCGTAATTCCCTAAAACTGGGAAGGCATTGCCTTTATAACCTGTTAAAACACACACAAGCAAGCACACAGTTGGACGAAACACTAATTAAACTTTATAAAAAAAGAGTGCTGAAAGTAAAAGGGGCCAGAATACAAGCCCAACAGTAAAGGTACAAGTACAACTGAAATTCAATATAACTGAAGAAAGAGAAAAGACAGCTACTGGATCATCCTCCGAGATTCCTAACTGAAGGATAGGTACATATAGCCTCATCAGCACTCCACGTCTGTTCGTCTCCTCTGGGTATCGACATGCCATATGGTCCACCTTCGGGTACCATCCAGTCCTGGTACTCTTAGCCTCCGTCAGCGATGTCTGTCGTCTGTATCCAACACAACAAAGTGCGGTCATAGCCCATGCAGGGGTGAGTATAACGATACTCAGTAGGGACCCTGAGACCATCTAGGTCCAACAAAATCCACCAAGGATAAACCACAAATAAATAAATCAATAGATAACCCTATTTAGGTATATTCCCATACATATACCTAAGTTATTAAGTGATCCATCTCAATCATGAGGAAAACATAGAAAAAACTGACTCAACTCAAACCAGGATTTTATTCTAGGGGTAGTATCAAGTAACATCCCCAGTCACATTATCGAAACCTCGGCTGCAGGAGAACTCCTCCTCTATCGAGTGCATTGGGTCTTCCGTGACACCAAGCGTGCTTCCCACTATCCTTGGACTGTTGAGGTACTCCTCTCATCCAGTACCGTGGATCTACCGCGTCACCAAGCACGCTCCCCACCGTGGGTATGTCACATCACCAAGATCACTCCCCCTCATTTCCTGATGAGTTAATCCTCCTGTCGAGTATTTTGGGTCTACCACGACACCAAGGCGCTCCCCACTGGACTAGTCGAGTCACTCCGAGTTGAAACGGTCAGCAGTCGTCAGGTCTCAGCCAGCTACTAGGTCTCTGCACTACACTCGCTCATCTCCAAAAGCATCTGTTCCACGAGCTACTGGTTGATACTCCAACTTTCATGAAGTCCCATGAAGAAGTATCTCAAAGGTCTTCCATGTCATAGGGGTCTCAACGCAACAAACGGCGCGTCAAACGAACGCCCGGTCTGTGTGTTATTAGCCTTTTTATCTCGGGGTCCCAGTTGGATTCGTGATCGATCCAACCTAAACATTTCCCATATCAATCCAAAACATCAGTGGAGTATACTAAAGGGGGCCATCTCGCTCCAATATTTCCAGCGCTGCTGACGGTTCGTCAAATGGACACCTGGTGCCAAAGTTATGGCCAAAAGAGCATAAAGGGTCGTAGTGGGCCTGTGTCTAGTCCGACCCGGTCGGACCGACCCAGCCCGACCTAGCATGGGTCGAACCGATTCAGGTAGACCTAGCCCGACCCACTGGGTTAGGCCCGGCCCGTGATGTGGCCCGGTCCATTGGGAGGTCCGGCAGGCCGTGAGGGCCGCGAGGGGTCGCAGAGCTCGCAGGGGTCACGGGGCGGCTCGGCCGCTGGGGTGCTGCAAGGGTGCAGGGCCGGTTCAGCAGGACTGACCCTGTGGGTCGGGCCAGGTCGACCTGAATCGGTTCAACCCATGACAGGTCAGGCTGGGTGGGTCCAACTGAGTTGGACCGGACCCGGGCCCACTACGGCCCTTTACGCTCTTTTGGCCATAACTTTGGCACCGGATGTTCGTTTGATGAACCGTCAGCCACGCTGGAAATCTTGGAGAGAGACAGTCCCTTTGAGTATACTCCACTAGAGTTTTGGATTGATATGGAAAATGGTTAGGTTGGATCGAGCATGAATCAAACCGGTCCCTCTAGACAAAAAGGCTAATAACACACAGACTGGGCGTCTGTTTGACGCGTCGTTTGTTGTGTTGAGACCCCTATGATGTGGGGGACCTTTGATATACTTATTCGCGGGACTTCATGAAAGTTGGGGTATCGACCAGTAGCTCATGGAGAAGATCCTCTTGGAGGCGAGCGAGCGTAGTGCGGAGACCTGGTAGCTGGCTGAGACCTGACGACTGCTGACCGTTTCGACTCGGAGTGACTTGACTAGTCCAGTGGGGATCACCTTGGTGTCGTGGAAAACCCATATTAGGGAGCATCTTCGTGTCATGGCAGACCCACGGTACTTGACAGAAGAAGTACCTCATTAGGCTACGATTCAGAACGCGCTTGGTGATGTGGCATACCCACGGTGGGGAGTGCGCTTGGTGACACGGCAGATCCACAGTACTCGATAGAAGTACCTCAGTAGTCCAAGGTTAGTGGGAAGCATGCTTGGTGTCATGGAAGGCCCATTGTACTCAATAGAGTAAGAGTTCTCCAGCAGCTGAGGTTTTGATAATGTGACTAGGGATGTTAATTGATACTACCCCCTAGAATAAAATCCTAGTCTGAGCTGAGTCATTTTTTCTGTGTTTTCCTCATGATTGAGATGGATCACTTAATAACTTAGGTATATGTATGGGCATATACCTAAGTAGGGTTATCTGTTGATTTATTTATTTGTGGTTTATCCTTGGCGGATTTTGTGAGACCTAGACGGTCTCGAGGTCCCTACTGAGTATCGTTATACTCACCCATGCACGGGTTATGCCCGCACTTTTTTGTATTGCATGCAGACGACAGATAGCGCTGATGGAGGTAGAGAGTACAAGGATTGGATGGTACCTGGAGGTGGACCATATGGTGTGTTGGTACCTGGAAGAGACAGACGTACGTGGAGTGTTGAGGAGGTGATATGTACCTACCCTTCAGGTAGGAACCTCGAAAGATGATCCAGTAGCTGTCTTTTCTCTTTCTTCAGTTGTATTGCATTTCAGTTGTACTTGTACCTTTACTTTTGGGCTTGTATTCTGGCCCCTTTTACTTTCAACACTCTTTTATTATACAGTTTACTTGGTGTTTCATCTAGCTATGTGCTTTCCTCTGTGTGTGTTTCTTCAACACTCTTTTGTTATACAGTTTACTTGGTGTTTCATCTGGCTATGTGCTTTCTTGTGTGTGTGTTTACAGGTTATAAAGGCAATGCCTTCCTAGTTTTAGGGAATTACGCCTTTGGTGCTAGTCGCCTACCCCTGGCCTATGGAAGGTGGGTTTGAGGTAGTCATGGCACCAGCCCCGGGGGATGGGTCTTGACAATGGGTTTTAATAAGATTTAATATCTTTTTATGCTAATTTGGAAACCTATTTGAAGAATTTAGATTTTGTAAAGGGAAGAGTGGACAAAAATCTATAGATTAAAGATGAAAAGGAGGTATCTATCCTTGTTAGTGTATAGATAGATTATATCATATTTATCGAAAATTATAAAGAAATTTTTGAGAATTTTTTGAAGGAGAAGAAGGAGTTATTTGAAATTTATATGATCAGATATATGAGATAATATATTGTCTTTCAAATTACTCAAAGGAGATATTTAATTTTTCTTTCTCAAGAGAAGTATACCAATGGAATCTTGGAAAGGTTGGTCATGGAAGACTCAAAAACTTTTTCCAAAACCATTTTAGTGGGATTAAAGTTATAAAATTATGAACAAGGAATGTGTTTTGATACTAGAGAATTTAGGAAACTTATTTTAAGCATGTTATATCTTATAGCTTCTAGGACTAATTTAATATTTGTTTTTACCCTTTGTGTTATGTATCAATGTGAACCTAAAGAATATCATTTTATATAAAAAAAGATTCTAAAATATATAAAAGGCATAATATATTGTGGTTTAAAATATGATATAAATGGGAAGTTTCATCTATTTGGTTATGCAGATTCATATTGGGAAGACTGTGTTCATGATAGAAGATCCACTTCTGGTGGATTTTTCAACCTTGGGAATAGATGTCTTTGTTGGAACATTAAGAATTTTAGTTCTATGACTTTAAGCACCATTGGGGTATAATATGTTTCTTAATATCATGTAAAATTTTAGTTAATTTGGATGAAGACACTATAAAAATATTTTAATATTGAAGTGAATATTCTACATCTTCTTAGGTGTGATATTTAAAGTGTTATTAATTTGTCAAAAAACCATGTTTAGAATTATAGAGTCAAGAACATTGATATTATATTTAATTTTATCAAGTATCCTATAGAATTAAATGAATTTAATTTGGAATATTTTCCAACAAATTATAAGATTACTGATGTGCTTACCAATCCATTTTTAAAGAATCTTTCCAAAATATGAGGTTAAAGTTGGGTGTTCAACCTTACCCATCTCAAGACTAAGGTATGGTTTGTTCAAAACCACTATTATCTTATATTGGTATTTTATTTTCAAAGGGGGAGAAATATAACAACATAATTATATCCATTAATATATTATTTACCTATTTTGGGAGCATATATTTAGGGGTAGTTTTTTAAAGGGTAAAGATTTGGTTTTAGTAAGTGTGAATTTTTTTAACTTTTTATTGATAGAATGTGGCTGAAATAAATTTTTTACCATAGGTTTTAAGAATAATTTTGAGGTTTTGGTTATTTTATAGGGAATAATTTATTGAATATTTGTGTGTTCAAATTGAGGAAGCTGAATATTGTTCATTATTATTATAGAAATAATGGTATGATTATTTAATATTTTTCCTTTATTGCATCGAGTTATCTTAAGTAGGATTTAAAATATTGAATAGTGTTTCCTGGCTAAGTATGTTAATTTTAATATTTATTTATGTTCTATAGTTTCCAACAAGATCCCAATGGGGATTTTGTTGATATCAATCTTAAAGATATAGCTGAGATACATTAGTGTGGTTAATTCTTATTTTATTTTTTTTTTGTTTACAACACATAAAACATATTAAGTGGGATAATTAATGATATATTCTTAAAGAAAAACAATTACAATTTTCAATGGAAGTAGTGGAACTATATTCAACATTTTTGAAGTGATTTTAATATTTTTTAATAAATTTAATGATGTATTTATGAGAATATGTTTTAGAGATAATAAATTATGAAGTTTTCCTACTAAGATAAAAACATTTGATCTAGATTTTATTCTTAAAGTTGATCTATCGACTAAATTGTATTCACATAGTAGATTGAGTTGTATTTGTGGTCGATCCAGATTTATTCATGTGGTCAATCCTCATTGTGGTCGATTGACATGGTTGATAGGTTTTTTCAAGAGTTTGCTTTACATATGGTCAATAAATTTTTTTTATCCTCATATGAAAGCTTTTGTACCATGTTTGACCCTTATTGTTTTCCATCTCATCATTTGGTAAATCTCTTGAATATTTCTTCATATGATTAGTCCAATACTTCGATGATTTTTTGATGAAATTATTCATCAAAAATATAAAGGTTCTATATTTGAATATCTAAAAGTTTTTTCAATGAGGTGGTGTATGGTATATATTTTAGTGATTAAAACATCACAAATATAGTGTGATGGTTCTATTTAAATATTTATTCAATGAAAAATATATATCATGATGCTTCGTTTTTTCATGATTTTGGTAGGTATAAAGAAGAATAAAAAATCACAGTATTATCTTTTCCCAAAATGGTTCCTCAAATGTAGTATGTTCTTGCATGAATATATTTATATATATCTTCATTTCATTCAAACTATCATGGAGAGAATGTGAAGGTAAAATAAATCATTTCATGTATACATGGTGTTTTTAAGTCATGGAATATCATGAAAATAGAGAGATTCTAATTTAATATATTAATTATTAATAATTCTAGGATTATGAAAAAGTTATTACATATAGTTATTTCTTGTGGTTATCACATTTCTTATGAAAAATAAATGAGCATGATTTTTTTGAATTCAATGTTCTGAGTCTTCAGGAGAATATAAATTAAAATTATCGTGACATATTTTTGAATGATAGAAGACCAATTGGGGGGATTATTTGATAATATTATTCACATAAATTATATTTTAATTTATATTATTTTTTGAAGGAAGGAATGTGTGTTGATAATTTTCATGAATAAACTAGTTGGGTGAGTTGGTTATGAAGTTCACATCTGGGAGATAGAAAGATAGAGGAGAAGTTACTGCTACAAATATTACTTGAAGGTTCTTATTCTTGATTGTTATAAAGATAGTATGTGATCTAGTGTTGTGAATGTAAATTAAAGATAAGAACATATTAGCTCATCAAAAACTAGATAATTATATACAAGAGTAATATGTATTTGTTGTTACCCAAACATTTATCATTTTATTAGTGTTGGGTTTACTATATTTATGAGATACACAAGACAGTAAAGAGACTTATAAGTGGGTTATAAGGATTTTCCCTACACATAGTGATTCATAATATTTAATTTGTACACCATATGATAATGGTTTTTATGGAATCATTCCAAGTACTAGGTTCTCACAATGAGTAGTGGACCTTTTAAAAATTTGTTTCCTTTCTGTGTGTACTTCTATATGATAAGAACACAAATCAATTATAGCTACCCCAATAAACTAAACTCATGTTATATCACTAAAAATAGTGGTGTACCCACACCTCGCCAATATTTCCATTAGTTGAGAGGAAATTGAACCACTTATGGAGGACCTACTCCTCATTAAATCAGATCACTGAATAAGGGATCATCTGATTCTATAAATATAGGACTCATGCCCTGATAATTCATGGAGCATCGATTGGGGAGTATCAAACTCCATTGACCTTATGGAGGACCCAAAAAATTTAGGTAAAAGGTAGTGCCAAATCTATATCTAAATTATAGACGACCCATAAACCATGAATGTGTGGGAGTATCAAACTCTAAAGAAAAGTGGGGGATATGTTCTCTATTATCAATACAAGCCCATGTGAGTACTAAAACTTAGGGTATTCTTCCCTTGTTGTGCTTGAACCCCATCATTTTCATTACAGAGATAAATCTTATAACTAACATAAACATGATGTAAATGGAATAGGGTGGTCTAAAGGATGACACCTTATTTGAATTTATAGAAAAACAAAATCTTAGGTCAATCTATCTCTATTACTTAATCTAAAATAAGGTTGAAAAGTTTCATAAATTTCCATAAAGGGATAATGTCATGTATTAACCTTCTAGAGATCAAATCAATCATGACATGAGCCATAATTCCACCCCACAACACATGACTGGCTAGTTTTATTCCATTGTCATCTTCATCATCCTACAGCCCAAACCACTACATTGCATCACACCTCATATAATATAACTCAAATCAAATGGCCCTTATGTAAGAATAACTATATTCCATTTAAATTATTACCCTTATAATATTATTAATAACATGAATGGGGTAATAATAATGAAACATAGTGTGTTTTATTTTGATTATATCTTCCAAAATATAGGGAATTCTTGGGACCATGATTTTTTAATGACATGATTTATCATAGTGCAATGTGGACCTATATAGTACAATATTGTTATTGTAATTATTTTCATCCAAAATTTTCGCTCCCATGAATTTTCTACACTCCCATGGCCCAACACCCCAATACATCATCATAAGAACCCATGGATTCCACTCGATCAAACAGTGAGAAGAAATATATAATTTTAGATAAATATTCAAAAATGGGTTTTCAAAAGTAAAAATTATAAATAGATTGATAGGTTTGATTAAAAAAGGGAAATTATCATAGATATTGATAGGGATTCATAGAAGTTTTATCAGAATGAGACAATGAATAAGTTGAATATATATTCACAATTATGCCATGTGATAATAGAGCATGTGAACAGAAAATAGTCTTACCACATAATGTATTCATCAATTATAAATAAATCTGAACTCTATAAGAACCAAGGGATCACTGCAAAATCATCATCAATTAAAGGATCATCCAAGACATCTAATGATTAAAAAATGAACTACCAAATAATAAGAGGATGATATTGTAAAATAAATTTTAGGGATAGTGGTTTTAAAAACTATTTATAACCAATATCCAGGATGACCCTATCACAGTGTGATTCTGAAAATCATGACATAACATCCCCATGGTTAAATGAGATATTAAAACCAATGTGTGATAAAATTCCCTTATAGATCCCTATAAAACTCATCAAATCCCACAACTCCCACAACTCCCAGTGGATCAACCCTTGTTATGGCATGAGAAAGGATATCGTAATGCAGTATCACATGTATATGATAAATATAAGGGAACTAAAAATATCATGATTTTTATGTAATATTAACTCAAGGTAACTATACACATCATTTCATAACTTTTTCCCTATGGTGTAGGATTAAAAAACAAGGAAAAACTAAAATACCACACCATAAATGGACTTTTAAACTCAAATATTCTAATGGATTTGAATGAAAAAATCTAGGTAGAAATATCTTCCCCACATTCAAATATTTCCATCCTAGAAAGTAAAAATTACTCAAAATGGTTATGGTATTGAGCCTATATCTGACCCTCTCATTCCCATACACTCCGCTAAATGTTCCCATGCTTCCACACCACATACACTAGTGTTATCACTTCACTAAAAAAATTCCACTACTTTCAATCCTTGATTGATACTAGGTAATTTGAGAAGGTAGAGTCATCCATAATGTATATGTAAATTGAGTTAGTGACATGTTATGGGTCATGTACATATCTCCCTATTTATGACACATGAAAGACATTGTGCAACCAGTTCAACTATAGAGGTAACAATAGTCGATAAGAAACTGCACCCACCATTTGTAGAATCTAGAATGGACTTGTGAACCTCATGAATAGTCTTATTACTCCATAAAAACCTTATAAAACATGTCATGGAAATACTATTAGGAACACATTATTTCCCCCCTTGACCTATAAAGGCCACTATCATTAGTTTTCATCTAACATATAATGGATATGATATGCCTTTATTTTCCACTGTATTACCTACTACTTATATATCGAAGATCATTCTAATTTTTATCCTATCAGTTATGACTCAAAAATATCAGTATGGAATAATGGTGAACTTCTATGTATATCATAAAATTTATCAAATTATTATATTATGATAATATAATGGAAGATATTTTTATAAAAAAACACCACTATGGTGTATTGATCCTCCCTTATCTTAGCAAAATCAAGCACAAAATCCCTCAATATATCCTCTAGAACTTAAATAGTCCTCTCTATCTTCCCATTCATCTAAGGGTAGTATGTCATACAGAATCTCTACTTCATCCCAAAATACTCTTTTAAACTCTTCAATAATTGACACATGAATCAATCATCTTATTTAGAAATTATCATCAAATTTTCCCCAAAAAATATGATCATCTCATCCATATACAAGATTCTCATCCATTCTATAGGTCTCTACTCCATCATAAGAAGGAAGTGGTATAACTATGATATTTGGAATATGACCACCCAAATCACATTTTTCCCTTCACTGAATATGGATTTAATTCCATGAAGTTCATCGATATGTCAACAAAATTTCATTTAAGAATCTCAAAGGGTTAGAAAAAATATACTAAAACCTGGTTCTTGGCCTTCACCTATTAGAAAGTGAGGCAACATGGTATTTACTCAAAAATGATCCTCTTCATACCGGGATACCAAAACTAATAGTTTAGACCATGTTACATATTCATCACACCATGGTATACTTTTAAGTTGGAAGTGTAGAACTCCCTAACAACCTTCTCAAGTAGTGTGACTAGTACCACTTTTTATCCTTGAAAGAGGATGATGTGGTTCTCGCCTTTAGAAAATCCATATAGTGTATCACCTAAGTATATCCAATCATGAAATACCTCATATTAAATGTCTCTTAACTAGACCTCACTCGCTCATTATAGAAGCTAAGATTCCACCACCATCAATCAAAGATAGACCACTTCTCACTCAAACACTGAGGAAAATTACATCAATGTTGTCTATTTAGAAACTTCCTTCATCAAATAAGCTAAATTTTTCCTAATAAATATATCATTAATTACATTTACCTTTCCTAGAGTATAATAAATCTCTAATTCATTAAAATGTGAGAACTCCTACCAATGAAACTACCTCAGGTTATGTTCATTTTGGGTGAAGTTGTTTCTAAGACTCATTTTGTTCATGTTGACTATGAACTAAACATATATAGGGTAATGTATCCATGTATTTAAGGTGAAAACTATTATTAAAATATGAAAATAAAGGTTTGTGTGGTTCTAATAATGATTTTTTAACTATGTAGTCCTGTAAGAAATCATTCTCTTCCTCTATATTAGAATGCTTCCAAGCCCAACTCCAGCGGCATTACAGAACACCAAGAATATGAATCTTTCATATCCTAAACTAAAAATAAGCACACTAATTAAACTCAAATTCAACTCCATGAAATATATATAGCATTAATCCAATCAAAAAATATATTCCTCTTTCAATTAATGTAATTAATGAGAGACTAAATCATAGATAATTATGCCATAAACCTCTGGTAATATCCCACTAACACATGAAAGATCTGGAACTCAAACACATTAATGGGTAGATCCTAGGAAAGAAAATCATCTATATTATATTTTTCCACAATTAACCCACCATATACAATTATATACCCTAATAATTGGACCACTATAATCCATAACTACCATTTTGAGAGCTTACAATAAATTCAGTTCTCCCAAATAAAGTCTAGATTTATCCTCAGATGCTCAGTGTGTTCCTACTTTGAAATAGAATAAAAGAGGATATAATTGATGAATAAAACCATGATCTATTGAAGGAAAGTCTTAATGATCTATTTTATGATTTCCATAAATATAAAAAAGTCATTTTTCATGTTTAAGGGAATCACCAAAAACTCATTATGTCTAGCATGGCATCGGAATAATGTTTTCAAGATATTCTCCAAATGAACCCAAATTTTCCAATAACCGTAGATAAGATCAATAATTTAGGACCATTTTGATCCTTTTAGCTAATTTAAGAGTTAATTTATCCTATTTTAGGAAAGTTTCTCTTGAATATCACCTAATTTACATGGTGATAGTCGATACAAATCATTAATCTCTTAACCGCTTTCTTGGAAAACAACACCAGATCTACCAAGGGTGATACACTATATTTGATGAACCATTTCTCCAAATGTTCCTATAACTTCACCTTCATCTCCCTAATATTTGTTGGGTCCATTCAATAAGATTCATAAGATATTTTAGTGGTCCCAGTTGTATATCAAGGAAAAATTCAATCTCTCAATAATGAGGAAATTAAGGAAATTCATCATGAAATATATTTCCATATTCTATAATGGATATAAAAACTAATAACCTAAATAAAGTTTCACACATAGATCTGAACCCTTAAACTAATGGGTGGTCTGCAGTAACATCCCATACATAGGACTCGCTCATATAAACTAAAGGTCCCACTAACCTGTGATGGAAATACTTGATTCATCAACTAAACAACACACCAATCTCATAAAATAGCAATCTATCTATGTATAAACTGAATATATTTGTTCCATTTCTAATATTATTTAATAGGGTGTCATCCCATCCACTATGAAGTCCCATAAAACCTATATCCACTGAGTTGAATTGATGAGAATTGTCACATGTGCTCTCAAAAATTTTATGACTTTTTTACTAATTTCAATATAGTGGAAGACCTAGGTCATATAACAAAAGGATGAAGTGAATTAAACATCCCCTTAAAGGTAAAAAGAAACAAATAAAAGAGATGATAAATAGGTACAATATATGGGGGGTTTGGTTGTCTGATTTTTGAACAAAATGAAACAAACAAGAAAAACATTACTTTGAAAACACAAAAATGAATGTTTGTGGTCGATCTAAACTACCCCTTAATTTTTCATTAATCATTATCACTTAATATAAAATTAATTCAATTATGTTTCCTTAATATTTTATCCTCAAAACCTATGGAATAAAACACAACCACAAACCTTAAAATAACTTCTAGACTTCCAATCACAGTACCCTGCTTTGATTATTGTCCAAAAGCTAAATTATGTTCAATGTAAAAATAGGACAGAACCTCCACATAATAAATGTGAATGTCTTGAGTTTTGGTATTAGATTTAAACCCTATGAATCCATCCCAACATTGATTATATTTTACAATTAAAGTGCCTCTTTTACTATTCAAAAAAGAATATCCTCATGATAAATGTGTCAATCTCTTGAGTTATATTAACTTTAAAATTTTATTTCATTAAACATAATTTACATGGATTTGAAATAAATAATGAAGGGGGTAATAATAATATTAACCAAAAAAAATAACTACTCTCCTATGGGTGGAATTATCATCATGGAGATGATTTTTATAAGAAACGGTTGAAAATAGAATAACCAAATTATACCCCCACTCATAGATTACAACACTAATAACCAATATAAAAATAATAAAATAGAACAATAAATAAATTTTATTTACTATTAAAAGATTTTACAATCATAAAATAAAAGTAAAACAAAGTAGAATCAAAAAAGGATTTTCTTCTTATAAGAGGTATACATAAAAATAATTACTTCTTCTAAGAGGTTATATATGTTTTAAGGAAACACCCTTTTAGATTAACCTTTCCAAAGCATCGAAAAACACTCCAAAATAGTGAAAATCACATTTAAATAAAGTTTTAAAGGATTGGGATTTCAAATTCAAAAAATGGTACATATGGAATTATGCCTGAAAACTTTACTCCACATTGAGCTGCTATTTATACCAAGTTCCCACACAAACTATCATTTACTATAGTTTAATGAAATAATCTAAATTTAATTCTATAATAGGATATAAAAATTCATCTTATTACATGCATGGATAAAATATTTATGGCCCAAATAGTGATCCAAGGCCTAACCTATAAAATCCACCCTATCTTTTCAATAATGACCATTTTAGGCCCTAAAAATGTATGATCCATATTTTATGGTCTAAATAAAAAATATAGAAAACTTAGTTAATGACACATCAATAAAATTTTGAATCTAAATTCAATAGGAGTAAAATATTATGAAAACATTACTAAGGAGGTTTTAAAATGATAAAAAAAAATTAATACAATTTACAAAATCAAGATAAAAACTTGTATTGTATTAAATATTAAAATAAGGATCAATTTGGGGAAATAATATCAATTATTATCAATGAAATAGTCATCAAAAACATTTATTATGATCAATCTCACATCATTATTAAATATGTTTTAGTGTGTAATCACTCCAAGTATGATTATCTAGTTGCATAATTGGAATAGGGGCTTTACCATGATTTATAACTATAAAATTAAGGATTCATAAACAAATGAATGAATCATGATAGTATCAATTAGTATGGGTTAAAGAGTATAATAAATATATTTCATACCTCAGATCAAGCTGGTTTCTACCTAATTGTATCCCTCCATTGTATGTGTATGGCTAGATCCTGATATTCTAGCTCCATAAGTCTGGTGAAGGTTGTATGGGGTTTGTGGTGGTGGAAGTAGATCACAGAGACATCCACATTTGGATCATATTATTAGTGAACCACCAGAAACTCTACCTTATGAACCTCTCTGAGGACCACCCAGTCCACCTTAGTGGGGTCCCTGATCATGTCACAACCACTAAAATGGGGGATCCATCTACCACCAAACTGCCATGCACTAAATGTCATGTAATGAAATCAAAATTCATGCAACCTTATCCTATATAGGTATATTATATCATCTATCTTGGATTTTTGGATTCTCTATGTGACTCATGAGATGTTGATCATTTGGTATGGGATTTTTCATCAGCATCCATCAAGTGTCTTAGTCCCAATACCTTCCAATAACCAATTGAAACTAGGGATTCTAATCTTGGATAGAAACCTTCGGTTCAAAATACCTACTACCCATTTTATAAAAATCACTCGATAACCAGGTCCATTTCCAATACCCTATATTTGTGGTGATCTATAGGGGAAATGTATCATCTTAGATCTCTCTTCAAAATTCATGCTTGAACTTCCATGCTTAAAGGAATCTATCATGAATCAAGTAGAGGGATTAACTGATGAGTTTAATGAACATTGTGACATACTCTAAAATAGACATGCTACCATACAACATCTATAAAAGATTTTGTATGCATACAAACCTCAATGTTGTTGATTAGTACTCTTCAAGAATCACTCAAACTTTTTCAATGGAATATTTGACTCATCATGGGTATGAATGATCACAGTCCACCCAAAACTTGATGTTCTATGATGAAGAATAGATACTATCACCACCATCTGATTGGAGGGTATACAAACATGATGGAGCACCTAAATCACCACTTTAATCCAATTATCCACAAACTAAGGGTATTTCTTTCCTTATAACATGGATAGTTTCTGTTATTTTTACTCATGTAGCACACATAGTCTATGCCCATTATCATCATGTCCTACTGAAATGCCTTACCTCTCATTATGTGGAAGACAATCTAATTGAATTACAGGAGGTGGGCCTTCTTGTTGTACTATCAATGGAGTAACTATTCCATGCTTTACTGGTGAGGGTATATCATGATGAAGTCCCTAAATAGAAGAATCATCGCTCAACTGGTCGATGACATGGGGATCAACTATTGATATAATCATTTCATGACCTGACCTAGGGATCCTAGCTAGCTATCTATCGTTAAATATTTTTTAATTAACATAATGGATCATATTTATTAAATAATTTATATGGAGATAACCTAAGTAAATGTAAATCAAAAACTTATCCCTATATAATCCATGTAACACTTTAATTGATCCCTGTAACTAGTACAAAATAGAATCTATTTTACAATAAAGTTATCAAATTTCTGGTGAATGGATACATTTTTTACCAAACCAACATTAATTTACCTAGCTTGAAAGACAAACACAAAACTCGTTTACATTATTCCCCTAAATTCTAAAACCATACTCACATGACACCTAACTTGGAACACCAAACCTAATAAATACCTACTTCAGTACCACTCTAACTTATCCTGATGAATCAAGGTCCCACACAGGCTAGCAATAAGATGGGTCTAACACATAAAATTTCCCTTTAATAGGCTAGGGGTTAGTGACCATCATCGATAAGGAATATCGCACATAAAGGGAGACCATGTCCTAATGTACTTTTACACAAGAACCAATCTCTATATAAGATATAATAGTAATGTAAATGAGAAAAATATTAAATTAGAAAATGTATAAATGTAAAATAAAAAAATTTAAGATCCACATAGGAATGATATGTTTATAAACCATAATTTAAATGGGAAACATACGCAACCAATAATCCCAAAGGAAAAAAACAAACATATTATAATAGGACAGGAAAAGATTACTCCTTGATGCACATCACCTATCATGAAATATTTCTATTCCTATCACTTTGGGGTATCACTATGATATAAATCCACCAATAATTATCCCACCAATGTCAATGAAAAACTACCCATCATCTACATAATGCATTATAGGTGTAGGAAAAATTATTATGAATGGATGGGTATATTAATAGCCTATAGGATGCCTTGAAAATAAAAAAGGAATAAATAAATTAAAATTTGTCTTAGAACCACCAATTTATAATATAAACCACATTAAGTAAAAAAAATATAACATATATATTATTTTATGTCAATGATAACATGAAACCAAGTTCCAATTTTCAATGGTCCAATATCTCAAGGAAATATGTCACCCTGAGAAACCCAAGAATCTAAGATACCCACCAAACCAGAACCCGCATAATTTCAATGAATGTAGTGGTGGGACCATGACTAGCCAAAATAAGTGTAATTTTTTGTTATACTGAACCTTGGATAGAGGGATATCTCCATGTTAAACAAGTTCACCAAATGAGGTAATACCTAACTCCATAAATATATGATTTATTCCTTGTTGGTTCATGAAAAAATAGATATACAAGTAAAAAAATCTATTAAACCTTTATAATAATCATGAATTTTTTAGTGTAAGATAGTATCAATTATATGAATAAACTATATAGGACCCAGAAACCATGAATGTGGTGGAGGAAAAAATCTAAAATATAGTGGGCAACCTGTTCCCTTTAATTGACATGAATCTAGGGGAGTACAGAACCCTAGGGTGTACTCCACTCATCGTGATAAAACCCCATCATCACCCTTATAGAAATAAAACCTAAACCTCTATAAAACATGATATAAAGATACTTGAGTGGCCTAAAGGATATAACCATCATGTTGTACATAGAAAAAAATGATATGCGTAGACTATCTCCTCACCCTAACGTGAAAAATAGATGAAAAATTATATAAACACCAACAAAGGGATCATTTTGTGTATTCCCTTTCTAGGGATTGATGCAATCATGATATAGGTATTACTACCACACCATAACACCTAATACTCTAGTTACATGTCTCTATCATATTCTTCGCATCATAAAAAAACTACCCTACAATAGTATAGCTTATGTAATATAACTAAAAACTCACAACCTCTATGTAATATTAACTCCATCAGCTTCATAGTTTGATCCTCATAATCAAATTAATCATTGGAATGGGGTAATAATGGTTAAACATAGTAATTTATAGTATAATTATCCCATTCAAAATCTATGGGATTTATAAGACCATGAGTTACAGTGTGTCATGCCTTGTCATGGTGAAACAAGGCCCAATGCAGTACAATCATGTAGTTACCTTCATTTTCAATGATATTTATCATTTCAATGTCTTTAATCTACATCCATTCACCAATGCCTCAATCTACCATCATAATGGTATGATATTTTCGATCAATCAATGCAAAATAAGGAATAGGGAATTCATGAGAAAGATTTCATAATGGGTTTTTAACTGATAATAAATAAAATATATTTAATAGTCTTATTGAAAAAAGGTAAATTATCATAGAAATATGTCTTATAGGAGGGGATGATGGTGAGGAGGCTCCAGAGAGACATCCGATTGAAGGTTTGGAAAATGAACCCGTTATGGTTGGAGAGGAGGCTATGGAGGTTCAACAGGCTAGCGACAGGGGGCAGGATCTTGTTGGTTTGACTGTGGAATACAACCACAAAGTGGTCAGAGTTCTACTTTGGTGGAAACAGATAGGAGACCGGATCTTCAGGTTGGTGGTGGTGTGAAGGAGGCACACGTAGTGGCTATGAAAAATGTGCTTACAGAGGGTGAACACCTGTAGTTGATGGAGAATAAAACTCCAGATCAACGGAGGGAGAAAAATATAGGGAGTCCTGTTTCAGGTTTGGGGGAGCAAGCCAGTATAGGAAGGGAGATTTCTGGGAAAGGAAAAGAAAATTTGAGTGGCCTAGTTGGTTGTTCTTTCAGCGATGTTGTTCAAAGTGGGAATCAAATATTGGCTACAGCTGAAGGGCATTTTTTGCTGCACTAAGAAGATGGCCAAGGAGAGATTATTCATACCTTCTATGTCCAATGTAGATTAGATCTACCTCTAAGAGGGATAGTGAGGTGACAGTGCCTTTTAAGAAGGGTAGCATGGTCAAGAGGACATCACCAGACAAATCAGGTATGGATCAGCTAAGGAGTCGGGTTAAAGTGAAAGCTACTGGAGGTCACCAGAATGGGAATCGTCTATGGCTACTGGAGAAGATAAATCCGGCATGGGATGTAGAGATGAGTATGGTTATTATGATGTGTAATTATGTGTTGGTTGAGTTGTCTAAATTTTTTTTCTCTTGTTTGAGTTTGTGTTTGTAATTTTGGGCACCGGAATCCCATAAACCGGCTTTTGAAAAATCGGAAAAAATGATTTGCAGTAGAGGGTTTAATCCCTATTTATAATAAAATATTAGGTTATCCCTATCATGATATAATTTTAAAAACCACATGGAAATATCCCCTTAGTCATATGATATATGAAAACCCAATATGATCAAATGCCCTCATAACTCCATAGAAAACATGGGTAAGCCTCCTAGCTACACATGAATTGACTATTATTTTGTCATGATAAGTTCTTCCATGATGCATGTCACTTACGTAAGATTTAACTTAGGGTGCTAGAAATCTCATGACTCATATATAATATTAACTCGAGGAAATCACACTCATCACATCACCACTTCATCCCCATAGTATAGGGTTAAAAATAAGGATGCAACAAAAACACCAAAATGAAATGGTACTTTTTAACTCAAATATTATTAAGGATTCAAATACAAAAATCTAGATCACTATAAATAAAACTTTAACCACTTTCCTAATTTCTTAAAAAATTCACCATGTGTTTCCTTTTCTAAATATTTTCACTTTGGGAAAAAATTCGTATCAAATAAAATTTAAAACAAATTTTTTTTGAAGCTACATGTGAAAACTATTTGTTAAAATTACTAATTGAACTTATAATCCCATTCAAATCCATTTTATTTTGAAAAAAATTATAATGAAAAAAAATTATTTTGAAAAAAAAAATGTTAAAATAACTCATGTAAAAAAATAAAAAAAGAAATCCATTATAACTTATTTGAAAAGGGAACTACCAACTTACCATTGGTTGGGCTATACAATCATTAATGATTAATTGATTTACATGAGCTCATCCCAATATATATGGTTAGATCACAAGATAATGTACAATAGTCCAACAATAAAAATAATGATCACATGAACATAAAATAATCCAAAAAATCAATAGACACAAAATTTTAAAGTACACCTTCCTTAAACAGTGATCCATAATATAATCTGATCTAATGGAAGAATTTGTAATGATCAACGCTAAACTTATCAAGTGTCTCTACAACACTAATACCATAAGCAATGAGGTACGGTCCACTATCAACACATTATTAAGCCTAACCTATAAAAAATACCCAAATTAAAATCTTAGTTTCATAATAAATTATACCTAATATCACTATAATAACCAAATTTATTATCAATAAACATACCTTAACCCAAATAGTTATCAATGACATGGATACCTCCTCGTTAAACCTCCCCTATACATCATACATGGAAGCACAATCATATTGAAGTGATTCCACAATAATTTAATGGGATTTTATTTCAAAATATTAGTTCATCCATCATCAATAAAAAATATTTATAGGGAATGAAGAAGGATTAAGACATTGATAAAATATCATTATTTAAATTTCATTAACATGCTCCTAAAAATCCATTTCTCTTTTAAAATTTCACTGGATAACCTGGAGACATAAATAATAAAGGGTTGAGCTATAAATCCTAGTAAGGTAACAAAAAAATCATATCATAAGTTAAATTAGTATATGTGATCCAATATTCATGTCAATGTAACATAATAGGGGTGAGAATCATAATCTTGAACAGTAAGGCATGATATAACATGATATCATAAAAGAAACATGGGAATGTGGTGACAACATTAATCATGACATCATAAGAATAGGTAAAGTATAACTACCAATACATCATAACATGGTGAAAAAATAAGACAATGGGTTAGTTTTACTCCTTAATCCCATAAATGATTTCTCATGAGACTAAAACATTACCCAATGCATTGGAGAACTATCTGAGCACACCCATCATTTTCATATCATGTACATGCATAAGTGTGATACATGAATCATACAACATAAATATTACTTTATTAAATTTTAATACCATGCTAAAGGATTTTGGGTTATATAAATTGATTTCCCTGATAAATTAAGGTAGTTACATCTACTTATATACTCTTAAGTGTAAATTATGATGGGTATTCACAACAAAAATGTTTAGCATGAAAAAATTGCAGGATAATTCTAGTAGCATAATGGGGATATATAAAGGTTCATGGTAAGGATTAATGAGAGTAAAATGGGTTTATAATCACTTTTAAATTTTAAGTTAAGTAATAGTTATATGTAAAATTATATCTAAACATGTAAATTTGTAAAACTAATGGCATAATATAAAGGAGGTTCTTGAATAATGAGAAGGAGAGGACCCCTTACCTTGATAGGGTGATTATAAAAGCTTGAGAGGAGATTGTTGAGGGAATTTTGGAACCTTGGGAGGAATATAGAGAGGTAAGGATATATTAATTTCATGATCCAATGGTTTTTAGTGAATAAGAATGGGATTTTGGGTGGTTTTATATAGAAAAAGAGAGGACAGTTCTTTTTTATTTTCCAAAAATAGGTTTTGGACTCTATATGATAAAGAAATAAAAACAAAAAACATTATCATGGTATTTTCCCATGGTTTCTAACAGATTGAAGTGGTTTAAAATATTTTAAAATTTTAGGACATTATCTAATTAAAATAATACCCTTTTTGATGTGGAAGTGAGTCATGTTAACAAAGAATTGATTTTATAACCTTAAAAAATAATATATATTTTGGAGGATTAATTAAAGATTTGTATATTTAATAAAATAATTTAAAAAACAAACTATTTTAAATTTGAAATATTTATTTGGTTTTATATACCTTTTTTGAATATATGAAATCATTTTTTGGTCATTATAATATCATAATTCATACTTTATATTTATACCATATTTAATTTTTACCCCAAATTCGACTATCTTGGAAAAATATGAAAAACAATTGGATGTTTTTTATGTAATAATTTCAAAAGTAATATTTAATTTTATCAAAATATTTCTATAAATATTATAATTTATGCTTTTAAATCAAAATCCTTGTTTATTGAAAAATACTTTTTTTACAATAACAGTTTTATGGACCTTATAAAAAATATATTTGACTTCATAAAATTATATTATCATTTATATTTGACAAATATTATTTAATAATAATAATTTATTAAAATATTATTTATTTAAAAAAATATTGAATTCATAAAAAAATAGTGTTTTAATTTAAACTATATATTTACCAAAAAATACAATTTGTGTTACAATATATTAGATTCTTATTTTTATCCAAACCATTATTTAATAATTTAAAAGTAATATTAAAAGGGGGTAAATATAATCATTTATTAGTTAAAATAAAATATAAAAATTCCTAATTTTTTGGTCTAAATAAATATCCTTTTATTACACCAACAAATTCTCTAGGGGTAAGGTGTGTGATGGTGAGACTTTCTTGGGATGGTTCGACATGCATGGTTTAAGAAATGATCTTGATGATCTTGAACTTCTCCCATAAATGGTTTTGTTTTTTATTTTTTATTGAATCACATCTTGGGCTTGATCAAGGAAAAATTATGGAAATTCTATATCTCTTAAAATATTTGATAAATGGGCTTCATAGAGTATGATCCTACTAGTTGAGTACATCGCTTCTTTTGTCTATATAAATTTGACTTTATCATAATCCTTAAATATATTATAATCATATGATCAAAATAAAATGGTAATATTATCAATGGTTATTATTATCAATATTCTTTCAAATTTGTTGGACCATATAGTTTTTCAAAATAACCAAAGTAGTGCGTGTGTTTTCTATAACTTCAATACTTGATAATGCATTTATTAATTCAAAAATAGAGAATTTAATCTATAAAATTTGGGGTCGGTGCATCTTATAAGTTCTAATATGTTATGAAATTTTTATTAAATATTTTTTGAATCTATTTTTGAGTTGTTAAAAAACCCAAAAGAGGATATTATTTGAAAAAAATAACCATGGAGTTCTTTTTGGATTGTATTTTTTGATACATTTATTGAAATAACTTTTAAGGAGGCTTAATAAGTCTTCAGGGATTGGTAGAATAATGGTTAGACTAGTTTAGAATGAATTCAGAATGAATTGTGGATGAATTTGATAATGTTAATAATTATATAAATTCAGATGAAGCTCACAAAAAATAGTATGTTCAAAAATTTATGAAACAAGATGGTCTTAAATTCCTGACATGATAGAAGTATAAGTAGATTTTATGTCTAGAAATTATGAAGAGATAATGTTAATCAAAAGAGTTACGGTTATTAAAAGTGAAGTTATGGATGTTCTAAAGGTTATTAAAAGGTGTAAGTGAAGAAGGTCTGGAAGTTAATCCGGGAAAGTATCAATAGAAGTCATGGAGCTCAAATAGATTTTTGAATTTTATATTGTATGGATACAATATATTATATAAATTTATATGAGTTATATAAAAATTAAAAGGGATAAAATAAGGATAACTAGGGTTGTTTAGATAGATAAAATGGATATGTAATTGCATATATAAAGGTTACTATGTAAATGCATAGAATTTAAAAATTCCTAGAGAGGATTCACTTGAATTTTTAAAGGTAATTATGCCTATATATAAGAGTCATTTAGGATGAAATTGTGAAATGTAGAAAATCCCTTCAGAATCTCCTTGTATATGTAAAAGTAATATTAGTAAACTAAGAGGAAAAATTAAAAGTGTTATAGAAGTGTCACTGTGATGCATAAAGGTACTATTACCAATGTGTAAGATTCTTTTCCATAGTAAAGGCATATGTAATAGTTTTTTTCCATAATAATGGGTTTTTATGTACAACTAATTGGGACATAAGGTGAATAAATTTGGAAATGGAAAAATAGCATCACTGTGATACGTAAGGGTCATTCCTAATACATAAAATTAATTCAGGACACACTCAGTAAATTTGGAATAGTGTTAGATCATTACATGTATGTCTAAAAGTAACTAGTTTTAAAAGGTAAAACATAAATTTATATCAATCATAAAAAATAATTGATAGCTAAGTTGGTATGTTTTGGAGACCTTTATATCTTGAAATGGTGGAGTTTAGAATGTCATGTCATAGTAGAAACTATGTTGGCTTTGAAAAGGATAGATAGTGAGAACCATGTCATGCAAGACACTATAAAGGAATTTCAATATCCCTTTGAGCAATTAGGAGGATAATTGTAGGTATTTGGTTTCCATGGAAGACTCATGTAAGATTAGCTGAAATGGTATATTGCAGAGCCACTTTTTTGTGGCCTAAGGTGTTTCAATATCAAGCTTCTGGAGTTAAAGAGAAGAAAAATGGGTGATCATGGAGGGCCTTTATCCTGAAGATATACTACACTGTGAGTATTTCTACACCAGGTTGTGTTTGGTCTTCATATGATCTAATTCATGTTTCAAAACAATCATAAGCCTTTGATATGAGGATATCATTTCATAGATTTTGGAGCATGTTGTTGAGAAAGAGCCCAAAACAGGTGTTTTAGTTGACATTATTTCATGGTGGACTAAATACAATATAAAATGAAGGAAACATATTTAATTTGAGTTTGGATATCATGTAGAATTATTTTTAGTATTTATCTAAATTGAAGTGGTGTGTTTTATCACACAGAAATGGTATAGGAAACATTGTGTAATCCTAGAGATTGGAGGAATAAGGTGTGATCCACGCCATTGATGATAGGGAATAAATTTTTGACATTCCTATATGCCTATGTAATTTAGGAGTATCATGGATTATGGGAGACATTGTGAGAAAATAATTACATTATAGTGATATAAAGTTAGAGGGAGTATAGAGGAATTATAGGATTGAAATAGAAATTATAAAAGGGGATTGAGGAGGCAGTCTCACTTGAGGTTTTGGGGGATAATAACTTTTGTGAATTTATAGAATATTGATACATTATTGAGGGTGTAATTGTATTCTTATTTCATAGAGGTTGAGACAATTTTTTCTTGGAGATGTAGTGTGATTTCTATGTAAGTGAGAGCAGTGTGTTCTCTATTATTTTAAATATTGTAAACATGGATGGTTAATGTGACCACTCTAAATTATAAAATATTTGAATTGTGATGATTGTTTTATGTGTATCAACGCATCATTGTTTCATGCTCCTCGGATTATTCCATTTTTTTATGCCAAGTATAATCACATGTGTCCCTTATTGTTTATATTATCACTTTATATTCACAATGAGGGAGTGATTGTTCCAAATAAATGGTGTAAGAAGATCATTGGTGAGGATTATTAAAAGGAAATTGACATACCCTGATTCACCCCCCCCCCCCAAGGTATTTACCAATATCCTTATTTTTTATATTTCATGTTATATCCTTTAGTTTGGAGTGGAATAAGTCCCTTGTTTTCACGAATTTATTTTAATATACTCTTATAATAATAGTGGATTGGATTCCCTCTTTAGTGTTAAATAATTATTCCTTATGTTAGTAATGAGATTAATTACATGAGTTTCTAGGATAGGTGCATTATATGTCTATATGTGTAACAAAATATATGTGTAGAGTTGTTAAGGTAAACTTTTGATGGGTCATTAAAGTACATATTATTTGTATTTAATAAGAGGGAAAAATTTGATTTGGTGTGTCAATCATTCATGATGGATAGATAAAAAAATTCTAAACTGTTATTTAGAGGGAATTTTATAGGGTAGGATATTTTCACACCTACCTATCAGTAAAAGGATTTTTTGGAGTTGAAAATAATCATTTTACTGCATTATCTTAATGAAATTTTCTAATAGTTAATTATTCTAACTCATTATATGAAGAATATTTCCTTACTTCCATTTATGTATAGGATGACTTATTATCTATAGAACATTACATGTGGGCTTGATATGAGAACATTGAACCATGATTTTGAGTATTATGCTTGAGATTCAGATATGTACATGATGATAATTATTCAAATGATATTTTAAGTGAATGTATATGTGAATATTGTGATCCATATTCATAGGACATATCTTAGGAGTAATATATACAAGTATATTAACTCATTATCTTGAGGAAATTTCTCAAGTGTTCTATCCTAGTATGTTGACTCATCATTTAAAGTACATTCCCTAGGGAATCAATACATATAAGTCAATCTATTATTTGGAGGACCATTTATTGAAATTTTAGGCAAACTATATGATTTGTGACCATGTTGACTTATAGATATAGATGTATTTGATCTAAGGGATCATGTAATGGTACTGATACTCTAGTTTATTACCAAGTGAGTTAGTCTCTACAACATTTTATGATATATGAGATAAAATAAGATCCACTCTAGGATTGTTCTAGTTTAGAATAACCTCATGGGGACTAGTAATATAATATAGGATCGGTTCGAGAGATGAGTTATCTCTAACGATGGAGGAATTATATGGGTTATGTGTGTCATTATTGTGATGATTGTAGTTAGTGATTATGGGAGGTTTTTATGAGACATCTATATTTTCATGATTTTATGAGAGTGTTGTAATAAAGATATATAGGTTGTGACTTTGTCTATAATTGGGTTCCCATGAAATTTTATACATATTCTATTATATGATAATGACCAAGTGTGATGATGGTATTTTTTTAGCATTCATGTGATATGTGTTTTTCGTGGGGTGTGTGACACTACATGGGATTTCACATATATCTCTATGATCACTAGTTCTTAGTGGATTTATGGATGGAAGGAAATCTACATTATCATTATACTCATCCCCAACCTATATATATAACATGGGTTTTGGTATATGTGGATATACTTCAAATTTTATTTATGGTTTATCCATCATCTTGTAGATGGATTTATGGATTGGGAAGAGCAGTGAAATAGAGGTTAAGGAGTCGATGTGAGATGGTGTTAGTTCTCAACTAAATTAATTTTTATGATTATAATTGTACTACAATTTATGTATCACCCATGGGGCTATACAATGTTTTATATTAATGAATTATGATGTATATTTTTATACCATTGAATTTTTGTATGTATTAATCTTGTAGATAGTTTTATTTTATATAATAAACTATGAGATTCCACTATTGGCTCTGTGTTTTATATTTTATTGGTTGGTGTATTCAATATGGGGATGGTTTGTGCTCAATTATTTATAGATTTAGGAATGATGTTGGTGGGTTATATTGAGGGAATAGTCTGCCTACATGTTGATTATTCCCTCATATCTAGTCAGAACAATTTGGCATGTAGGGTGGCGTGCTTGAGGCATTGTTCCATTCCAGTATAAGCACTGATGTGGATAGATGGTCTGAGATGCTACATTGATATCCTTGATTATTGTTCATTTTATATAGTGGTATTTTCATCTTATTTTATTTGGTTTTATATATTATAGTTATAGTATCTGGGTTGTGGTCTCATCATATTACTTGTAAGTGTTTTTATAATAAATGAGTTACAAATAGGTCATGTTTGATTTTATATAAAAATGTTTGGAAATGGGATATAGAGTGTAATGTCTGATTTTAAACATATTTAAACACTTGAGACTAATTAAAACCATCTAGTTTTTAGAGAACCATTCTTGAGATATATAGTACCCAAATTTTGGGTTCTTGGGTTATATAGGGTTTAGACAGCACATGGAATCTTTAAATCATAATAAATATATTTCTAATTTCATTTATAAAGTTGTGTAATATTTTAAAAGAAATTATTTTAGATGGTTTTATAAAATAATTTAAAAAATGGATGTTATTAGTGAGTTATTTTTTTAATAGTTGTTTTGTTAAGAAGTTTTAAAACACTATTATAGATCCCTATTTTATCAATGTAATAACTTAGGTTTATCAAAACTAAAAAAATTAAGATGTTCTAACCCCCCTTAAAAGACGGTATCTTTTATTTTTTCTTAAAAAGAGATGATAAATTCATCATTTATTATTGCTAAAAAAGCATTGTTAGAAGATTATCTTTATCAGTACCTTTTTAGCATTGTAAATGGGTGTATTTTATCTATGATTTTCTATATCTAGTAAAATTATTTTTTGAAAATATCTTTCCACATCTAAATATCCATTTATCAGCGCTAACCCATTACTTGAAATTTAAGTTTCCTTTCCAGTTGAAATGGGTGACTGCCATTATTAGTCGTTATTAGTGACCATAAGTGACCGATAATGGTATTTTTCGACCCAAATAAAAAAATCCCTTTCTCCCCCCCCCCCCCCCATGCACCATAACCCTCTCCCCACCCCTCCTCCTCGTGCACCCTAACTCTCTTCAAACATAGTGTAAGAACCCAACCTTGAACATCACCAATTATAATGACTCTAAACTACAATTCACTTTCATACACTCACAATATCTTTTATGATTAGATTTTTATATATTTATATCATAACTCTTACATAACGAACCCATATATTACAAAGTGTAAAATTCTATTCAATATCCATTTTTTCAACCAAAAAACAATATAAAAAAGAAACATGTTTTATTTTCATGAAACATTTTCAAAATTCTGATATTGACATCATCCTTGTCTGTATTCATCCTTTGAAAAGTGTTTTAAAAATGTGGGATGAGAAAAAAAATCTCAGTAAGGGATATAAAAAATAAAGAAAGAAACTATATTTCCATGAATACTTATAAAAATTTACATTTTTTAAAATAAAATGTGGGATAAAAATAAACATTTTATTACACAAGGATTCAATATATATGCCCAATTATTTTCTTAAAACATTTCATAATAAATATTAAAGTTAAAATAAAACTCATATATTTTCTTTGAAATCATGAAAAAATCATAATAACTTTTTTACAAAGTTATACTTTTCACCTTTAAAAAGTTTCATATGCTTTCCTATAAACATAAGATCATTATATTACCTTGAAAAATAAAAATATTCCCATAAAAACCCTTATAAATCATAGATAAAACATGTGGGTAACTTGAGGAAATAATTTTATATCATTATTACATATGGATTAACCTCCACAGTTACACATAGAATATCCATCAAGGTTATACTTGGAGTAGCCATCGAAGTATATTACAATAATTACTTTGGAGAAACCTAATCAGTTAACTTCATCCCATATTTAGATTAAACATCATATTATATTACCATAATCTCTTAGGAGAAACCTAATCGTTTAACTCTATCTCTTTACCCAATGCATTGGAGAGCTATAACGAGCTCACCCGACCTTGTTTTATCGGAGAACCATATATCCTTGATTAATAATGGAACCATCCATAAATTTTTTATAAAAAACACCCATCATCATAAAAATTTCCAAAAACCATAATATAATCATAAAACATAAAATCTTGCATCATAAAAACATTCTTTTCACCCATAAGAAATCATTTTAGGATATTGAAATATATATTTTATTTAAACCCAATTTTTAAAACTTAAATTCCTAGAATAAATTGAATGAGGGTTTTTCTTTTGATAAGAACGTAAGAGTATAAATAAATACAAACATAAAATAATGGTTATGGTGGTGGTAAAATTCATTGTCTCCATATATGTTAAAGTAGATCATTCTTTTTGTCTTTTTATAAAGAAAGTAAAAACATTTCATAAAAAGATTATTTTTGAAAACCTTTGAAAAAAATTAAAAAGATACATAAAATTTACTTTATCATTATTTTATTTCCATATAAAAATATAAATAAAATAACATTAAAAATATAGATATATAATGGAATGAGAGTTTTAAGGAAAGCTCTAAAAGATGATTTTTAAAAAAAGAAAGTCCTTTACCTTGAGTCAAACTAATCACATGTGTCATTTATATTCCTAAGTAATAAACTCATGTTAATTATTTAATTTATGAAAACCCCTTTTAAAATTTATTATTCTATTTATATCACTTATTACCATGTTATATACAATTACTTAATCACTTAATTTCATATTGGGTGTTTTAATGATATTCGGTATATAAATCCAAAATGACTTCAGTAAGTTTAATATGGTCAAAGTGGTAATTATTAAATAATATAAGAAATCATAATCATGAAATAATTATCATTTTTATACATAAATTATACTTTTAAAACCAATCATGAAATATTCCTATGAAAAATTAACTACATTATAATCATGGATACGGTAGGTCGTACGAATATGTGAGTAACGTTTCCATTTTTCAATAGTCATTATGGAATGAAAGTAATTATAATTTTAAATTTACTAAATGATAATAATATAATAAATATAATTTTATTTCTTTAATTATACTTATATATATCATCCATGTGATGTGGTGATGAAAAATAAATCACACCGCTTCGTGGAGGTGGTAGTCCATATGTACGTACGAATGACATTATCATTTTTTATTAAATGAGAATGTAAGAAGGTAAATGATATATTATGTATTCATAATGATAAATATTTAATGAATATAATATATAAACATTGATTCCATCATTTTAATCTAGCACTGAGATACGATGATGGAAAATGAATTACGTCGATTCGTGAGGCGGTAGTCCCTATACACACGAACGATTGTTTCCTTTCCCATTTAATGGAAGTGGAGATGGATATTGGTTATGAAATTAAAATAATAACATATAATTATATGGAGGATACTATTTCTATTATTTTTTCAAGGATGAAGAATAATTTAAGTAAGTCGAAGAAGAAATAAATATAAAACATGTGGTTAAAAACAGTACCTCTTCTTTGGAAATCTCATTTTCTTAACACCTTAAGACCTATAAGATTGGAATTATACCCAAAATAAGGATTATAAGAAATTTTTAGGAATTATAATAAGATATTTGGGTAGATATTATCCAAAAAAATGGGCTTCAAGTGTGAATTAATGATAATAAGATATGCCTTTTTATAAGAGAGGGGAGGGGAACTCTTGGAATTTATCAAAATATTAAATTAATGTAAATTAATATTCAATATAAAATGGTTCAAAAAAATTTATTTAAAATATATGATGATTATGGGTATAAATAATATCTTACAATTAAATTTTTACAAGTTTTGATCACATCTTTATCCTTATCTTTTTGTTTTAACCCTTCATTAACCTTTTTGACCATTACTACCCAAATGGCCTGATGGCCTTCATTTTTATTGATTTTTGATAAACCCCCTTTAAAGGGATGAGGGGGAACCCTTACAAGGCACTTAGGCTTAGAGATTACATGGATCGTAGACTAAAGAGATTACATGACTCGATGGTCTTAGGGAATTCAACTAGACTATAACTACAAGGAACCGCCCCTCCCCAGCATCTGCACCATGATGATAGCTCTCCACCTTCACATGGCCATATGGATAGGCTTCACATGAAAGCATAGGTAGGTCCCAATGGTGTACCCATACCCTCTAATTCTTCCAAATCCATTTCCTTCTACTCTGGTGAGTGCACTTGCTCTGAATCCTCCTCTGGGGATGCTCCTTTTTTATAGAGTTTGTCTGGGGCAATTACACTGATCATGTGGCCTAAAGGCCTTGAGGTGGACCAAAGGCCTTAAATGTGGCCTAAAATCCTTACTAACCTGAAGTCCTGGATGGCCCAAAGTCCTTAAGGACTCCAAACCCAAACTGGTGGCCCAAGGTAAATAGTTTCAGCTGCTACAGTACCGAATAGTATCTGCTATAGTACCAGCTACAGTGCCCAGAAATATGCCTCCACCTGGTTTTAAACCTGGGTCTAATGGATGAACTTAAGGATTCCTCACCAACTAGGCTAAGGCTCATGTGCCTTTTGACCATTACCGTAATATTAAAGTTTTCAACTCTTTAAGGGGTGATAATGTTACTATAAAATGACAAATAACCCATAAATGGATCATGGTTAATTTCATTAACAATATCATATTAATTTATAAAAATATAATATTTTTATGAATTTTAAATCATTTAATAAAATATTATTTATTATAAAATATCAATAATATCAATTTTAGTACTATTCAATTATGTTGACTTTAATAAAATCAAGAAAACAAATGAATTTGAATAAAATGAATATAAACATCTATAATATGTCATATTTATCTATAAAATTAGTGGTTTTTATTAATTATTTCAAATTATATTACTTTCAATATTTTTAATATCATTAATTTTATTTTTCTATTAATTGAATAATTATCACATCAGCATTGTGTGAGCATTTAAGGTAGTTATTTCTTCACTAAAAAATAAAAATAACTTACCATGAAGACTATAAATATTTTATATTTCAAAATATTAATTATAACCAAAAATATACTCTTGTTATCCTCATGTTAAAATTATTATAGTTATTAAAAATAATAATGTGACATTTTAAATTTTCATTACATAAAATATTTTAATGTTCATAATAAGATCTAAATGGAATAAAAAGGATATATAAACAAATATTATATGATTATGGATGAAATATAATCATAAAATAAAATTAATTCAAGTTTTAGGGTCATTTTAGATTCATTATCATATAATTTTTAACCCTTAATTACCTGATTTACCCTTTATAGTGGAAAAAAATTAATATGGTTATTATTCAATAAATACTAAAATAAAAGGAAAATATTTATCAAATTTGTACCTACTAATAAAAATATAAAATCCATTTTTTTATGATTCAACACACATAATTGTTATAAATTAATTTAAAATTAGATCGGGAAAACAAGATGAAAAAAGGTTTTTCTGAAAAATGACCTTCTAAAATATAAATTGCTTTTATACTGAATTAAAGTATAAAATTCATTTCAAAACCCAAAGTTGAATTATTTTAAATAAAAATTAACTAATTAAAATTTAAAAATAATCCAAAATAAAATTTTATTTTGTAAATACTTTAATATAAAATATAGATTTTAATAAAATCAGTATTGTTCACTATTTAATTAAAAATAAAACTTTTTAGAAAAAATTTAAAAAATTTAACATAAGAAAATTTTTATATTATGATTTCAAAAATTACAATTAGTTTATAAAATAAAATTTCTAAAATTTTAATAAATTAATTATATCATTTTCTCAAAAAAATGAATAAAACCCATTTTTAAAGAAAATATATCTTTGAATAATAAAATGGTTTTCCTAAAAATTGAGTGCTTGTTTTATAAGAATTAATAAATATGTTTGTATTGATTAGAACCTTTATATATATATACAAATTAGTTAATTTTCTTCATAGCTGCCTATTTAATGGCTAGGATATAACAGTCATATTTAAATAATAATATTTCATAGTTCGTTTACACTCGGTGTTGCATATTTTATATGCTATCAAACAAAGTCTTATTTAAAAAAAATACTAGGATATTATACCCAGATCCCCCACAACCACCCTTCTACCCTCCTAAACTTCTCTTCTACACCTGGATCTACTTTCGCCACACCCATAAATTTCACTGTCATCGCTCGTCCGCCCTCTTAAACCACTCTACCACATCTCTAGCCAATGTGATGATTGATTGTCTATACTCATCATCCTCACTCCAATAACCCTTATCAAACCCCCTTTTAGGGATACCATTTTTACCAGGCCACCCTCCCCATCCACTCCCTTACCCTTGATGTACCTACGCCTGAATCACCACCACTGTCACCTCTAATCCAGATCATTGTTGCCACCACCTCTCTGCCAGTGCCCATGATCCAAATACTATCACCCACTATGATTTTCGTCATCCTGAATTCATATCTCTCTCAAAGTTAAACCCTATGATTATTTATTTATTTGAAATAAATTCTATTTTAGGGTTTTTATTTTGATAAAAAATTGATATAAACAGAAAAAACATGGAAAAATGATAAATATATTATTTAGTCAATAGTCTGTTTTTATTCATAAAAAATTGTATGATAAAATATATTAAATACAGTAAATTAATAATGAAAAAAAATATAATATAAAATTTGTTAAAAAAATTAAAGAATAAACTTATAAATAATGTATAAAAACAAGAACATTTAAACCTATATAATAAATAAATTTATATTTTACCAAAATTAAAAAAAAACTATCTCCCTTAGTATCTATCTAACATCATTTCTAATTTTTTCATCATTAATTATTTTTCATAAGTTATTTTTCATTTCTGCCAAACATTTTCAAAAAATTATATGAAATTAAAATCTTCATTTTTTAATGGATTTGGAATAAACCCTGAAGTAATCCTTTTTCAACATGGTTTTCACAATTATAACACCTTCAGATAATTTCAAAGTTTATTGGGGTGAGTTTTGAAAAATATAATGTTTTATTAATATCATTAATAGTAAAAAAAATGATTTGTACGTTTCCTTTTTTTTATATCTATATTCACTCCTCCATACCCAATAGATTCATAAAATCAAAATAAAGAAAAATGTTAAGCTATTTTAAGAAAAATGTGTTTTGATATTTTCTGCACCAAAGTTGAAGCCGATGGGGTCCATATATATAACCAGTGGAATCTTTCTAACAATATAGGTTTTTAGAAACAATGTGTTGGTTGGGGTGAGTTTCCAAGATTTTATATATTTCATGTAAATGAAATCCAAATGTGAATTTGTAACACCCCGAGTTGTAAATAAAAAATTTATTTATTTTATTAGTATTTTATTAATTCAATATTATGTTTAATATATTTGTTAATAAATATTAAATTCTTATAACAAAAATTTATGAAATGAATTTTGATTAAATACTACTTTTCTAAAATGTGAAATTAGTATTACTAATTATATAATGATATTTTTTAATAAAATCGCTTATGAAATAATTTTTAAATGATGTATATAAATTGACATATAAATATTTTATAAACCTTAATTTATTTTTGAGATATAATATTTTCAAATTAGGATAACTAAAACCTTAATGTAATTATAATTTTGTTTTGAGAATTACAAAATAAAATATTAGTGTTTAATTAGATCTAGTAATAAATTGACACTTTAAATTATAAATGATTCTTTTATAAAATAAGTTTCATTTTATAAATGACATTTTTTTAAATGAAAATAATTATTATATTCAATATATAAATATATGTATGAATTTGTTTTATTTTTTTATATGAAATTATGAATATTAATGCCATTACAATATTATTATTTTAATTTTAGGATTAAATAGAATAAAAACGAATTATAAATGTAAGTATATAGATATATATTTAACGATGAAACGATATGATATATATATATATGAGATTAAAAAATGAAAACTTAATAGTGAAAGAATTTTCGGGTTAATGGGAAAAAGGATGCACTTAGGGGTGGAGAAAAAAACCAAATCCAGAAGATGTCGTCGTTCTAGAGAGGCGAGCGTGATTTAGGGCTGACGTCAAGGGCTTCTTTGCTGAAGGTTCATCTTTTTCTTCAGGAGTCAATCACGGGTGATGAATAAGACTGATTCAGGTCTGTTTCGTCTTCTGATGCGAGGCCAAGGCCGAGGTATGAGATTCAGACCAAGAAAGGGGTTGCGAAGTCAGAGAAGATACAAGCGTAGGTTTGAATTTAATTGAAGGCTTGGATCGAGGTTGGATTTGGTTTCAGTTTCAAACTGAGAAGTCGAGATCGAATTAAATCGAAGATATGAAGAGGTAAAATCGACTCTGAAATTTTTTACTTCGGGAGGGCGAACTCAGATCAAGGGGTTCAAACCGTAGATCTACATGTATAAGACTGAAATCAAGTATCTCTGACCGGTTTTGAGTCACGTTGATGGATTGAAGTCAGATATTTTTTTTGAGTGAGGTTTTCTTCTCTATTTTGTTCCCTTTCTGATAAGTAGGTATTTCAGATTTAATTCTATATTTTCTGAATCCTTTTAAAATCGGCTTAACACTTCCCAAATTTTCAATTTCATCTGCTTGATTCTATCATTAATGTATGTGGTCCCTATTGGTATGTTAAACCTTAAAAATGAATGTGTTATTTGAACTTAATTTTTTTGGTATACTGTTTCAACAATTTAAATCTCTTATGATTTCATTTATGTATGTTTGGTGTTGAATGCTTCATGAAGAAGTTGCATCTCGGATCGGACTATTCCATTCAGTACCTATCAATGGAATAAAAAATATTATATCAAAACCAAACCTATTAACATTCAAATTAAATGTGTTTGTATGTTTCAACATTTCCATAAAATTAATTCATTAAATATTTTGTCTTGTTTCCAAATCATTGAGAACATATTTAGTGTCTTATTATCCTAAGAGTTGATCAAATCAATATTTATATTTGAACCGTATCTCAACTTACAGCAACTCAATCTGTATTTTTAATTCTGTTATAAATTTTGGTGTATTATATGTTTATAAAATCAATTATCATCACAAGTTTAAATAAATTAATCACTTATATCATCCTATGATTGTATGTAAATGGAGCGGGGAAGGAAGTGAGAGGGCCATGTACCTATGTGAGTTGTTCTGTATTGTTTTTGGTTCTGAGAATACGAGAAAAAAGTAGCAAATAAGAGTAAAGGAATTTTGAATTTGGTAAGAGATTTATTAAAAGTTTTTTTGAAAATTGTTTTTCCTTATTGAAATTATAATTGTGTAAGGGTTTTCATTTATTTAAAATTATGTTTTACATTTCCAATAATAAGATCTTATTTTGCTGGATAAAATTATATTTTTTTAAGACGTGCATATATATACATGAATTTTTTTCAGCGAAAATATTTGGCTTTCAATGAATGACTTCTATGTTCAAAGTTGATTTTGATGGTGTTTCGGTTATTTAGAATATATTTATTTTCTTGTAAGGGAAACTCATTTTTATTTATTTTATTATTTAATTTCCAAGAAAATATAAATTATATAGAAGAAATTGAAGGGTTTTATCTTTTTCAGAAGTTAATCCTTAATCTATGATTGGGTTCTAATAAGGGAATGATACTTTTAGTTATTTCATTCTATAAATCTATACCCTCCTTAGAAACAAAGATATTCAATTATTTATTTTTAAAGTTAACATTTTCAACTTTATTTGTAACACCTCGAGCTTCCACGATACGCTTCCCTTTCAATAATGCAATAGCTTACATTATACGCAAGTTCAAGATTCTAACACATCGCGACCAATCAAAATAGCCATTATGAATAGTAATACCCACTTTTTGAAATTATATATATTTTATATTTCAAAATGGACTTCATTTTTGGATTCGGAATATCAAAATTATCCTATGTTGAATTTTTGGTATTTTTCTGAGAACTTCCAATTTTTTATGAATAGTGAAAAATACTTAAAAACAACTTTTTTAATCAAAATAATTATAGTGATAAATTATACTATTTATTGGTTTTAAAGTATAATTAGAATATATTTTTACCATTTTATCCAATGGTGGTCATTAGAATTAACTTCACTTTGAAATTAGACATAAACAATTGTGAATCTTTTGATATATATTGTTTCTTAAAAACACGCTATTTATTGTGACAGCGAGAATTAATTATAAAATTAATTAATGAAACTTATATGTTTGGAATTTTTTAAAATAGACCTCATTTTTGAATTCGGAATATCAATTATATCTTAGGGTGAAATTTTGGCATTATTCTGAAAAACTTCAATTTTTGATGAATAGTGAAACCCCTAAGTGGTAGTTAAAAAACTGATTTTTCGTTTAAATGAAACATTACCACTTCTATGATTTGATTTTCAAAAATCTGACATACATGGTTGTCATTAGGAAGTAAAATGTGGTTCAATGGGATTAAAATAATTTTTTGGTGAATAGTAACTTTTAAGTTTAATTAATCGCGATTAAAGGTAATTAGTGAAATTTAAGGTAAACATGATATTATAAAAATATGAAAATACATTTACACTTTTCCTACCCATATTGTATGAGTCATGGCCGACCAATACAATCCATGGGTCAACTTGGGGACCCCATGGAGCCACTTTGGTAGGAAAATGACATTAAAAACTTTTTATTTAATGTTAAAATAAAAATGTCACAAACTTGAGTTGTTTTACTAAAACAATTTTTAAAAGGGGTTATACAAGTAATATTTTTGACTATAAACATTTATTAGAAATATAAAAAGATTTTATACATCATGATATTTTTTTATAATTTTTAGACATTAAATAAATTAAATTATTTATGACACCATGATGATGTAGCGATTACCTCATTAATTAACGATTTAAATAAAATGAAAAGATAATGTAAAATCTAAGACTTAAACTGGTCAAAAACCTATTGGATGAGTAGATTTCGAACCCTTATCACCTTATTCTCGAAATATATAAGTGTGGGATCTTTAAAATCCAAAACTCATTATATAATAAAGTAACATTTCATTACTTTCCAAGAGTGCCCCTCCTCTCCTCTTATAAAAGGCCCCCACCACTACCACCTTACTCACACCTTCAAAGCCTTTTGGATCGTCCAACCTCTACTCAAATACTCTCTCAACTTCCCTCTCTTACTCCTAGAAGCCTCACTTTGGGAAGAAGTCTTCCCAAGGAAGCCTTTGAGCTCAAATCAAAAAGAGTTACCTATTTTAAAGGTAGTGTTTTCTCTTGTGTTCTTAAGTTTTATTTTGATTCTCCAACCCCCTAAACTCTTTTTATTCATTTATTCTGTAACAACACCAGTATCCTCAATATACTAGGATATTTTTATAAGAATTATTCGAGCTACCCTTACACACACGTATATCTAATGGTTAAATAACATACTGTTTCTGTGGATGGTGAATTGCTGCCTCACGAAACGATGATTGTTCAACACTCATATAACACCTTCAAAGGTGGTCATTAAAATGTCACTATATTTATATATGATATATAATATTTTTATGTTTTAATTAAGCTTCTTTAGTTTTCATTTATGGCATACCTTTATGGTTTCCATTATGGGTAAACACGATATTTTCATTTTAGGAAGTGCGGACTACCGCCCCCTCAAAGTGATTTGAATCGTTAATGCCATATATGGGATTTATAAAGGATGGAGTAAATGGTATTATACATTATATTATACTTTAATTATTGTATACCTTTATATAATTATAATTTCATTCCATTAAATATGAAATAGAAATGAAAGTAGCGTTCATGCGTACGCACGGCTTACCGTCTCCATGAACGGTGCATTTAATTTCTTACCTCTAAATGTTATGTAATATTATAAATGCATGTATATACTGGATATATATGATATATATGATATCTACATCATGAATATAATTCTGGATATAATGGATATTTCACCACATGAACAACTTGTAATTATAAGAAGTTTATTTTTGACTCAAGTACCAAAGATAGACAAAACGACCGTTATTAACTTAAATAATTACATAATGTTCATAACATGGTAATAAGTGATATAAAAGGAATAATGAACTTGAAAAAGGTTCTTAATCAATTAGAAATTAACTCTAGTTTATTATTCAGGAGGTTAAAGAACGATCAAGTCAAGTCGGACACGAGGTAAGGGAACTTCTTAACCCAATTTCCGTTCTTTGGGTTAATCTCCTACTTTCAAATTATGTCATGATATTATTATGTCCTACCTTGTATTTTTACATTCTTTATGTGTACTTATAATGAATACACATAATAGATCTATTTTATTTAAAAAATGATCTTTTTAAGGGACTTCATCTCAATATGCTTTCATTGACGCAAATTTTGTTTTATACACAAATTTATTTTATACGGTGTATAAAACCCTTTGAATTTTACTTTTATTCAAAAGGAATCTTTTTATACGAAGCATTTTTACAAAACAGAAAAAGGGAATGTTTTTTTTTGTCATACGTATGTGGCAACAATGACTTCTTTGTTGCATTGACCATTATTTGAGTTTCGGCTTCCTCTAAAAGCCATAAATTTTTTAAATGATTTCAAAAAAGAGAGATATATTTCTCTCAAATATATGAAAATCCAGTGCAAATGTATACGTATTTAACGCAAGCTTAAAAATGTTTTCAGAAAACCCGACTCTCGATTGTGGTAGACAGGAAGGGATTGGGCGTGGACCCATCATGGCCTGTAATTAGTCGAGCAGTCTCAGAATTAGTTATTTTGTTTTCAGAAGATTGCATAATGTTTTCAAAAAAACACTGGAGTATATTTGAGCTATTTTAATCGTAAGTATCTTATAAAAAAATTGCATCGGCAGGTCTCATGAGACAAACTAGTGTCTTGGCACGAGGCCTTGACAAAATATTATTTTTAGTCTTGGCACGAGGCCTTGGCTACGTGGTTATGATAGTCTGGCATTATGCATTACATCATTATGAAAGTGGTTATTGATATTGCATGTGATTATTCAACCAGTAGAATATCCATGTGAATAAGTAAATGGAATTATTTCATTTTACTTTTTCCATATTATGTTTAAGTTCATGTTTAAAAGTATTTTGTTTATTTATACATTGCCTTAAATGTTTATGTTTATTTATGAAAGATTCCACTATATTGTTATCCTTACTGAGCATCTGAGATCACCCCTTTCAATGTTTTCATATTTTCCAGGATGTGAAAAGGTATTTTATGAATGACCTGCAGGGATAGTCAGAAGAGGATATGAGTGTGGACTATGGAGACTATGTTATTGTAGTTTTTCACTTTGTTACGTAATGTAACATTTATGAATGTATCTAGTGTTTCCAAGGCTACTAAACTAATCGGTCTTTCGAGACTTGATCTTTTGTGATCATGCCAATGTTACGAAGTAATGCACCGACTCTGGGTAGCTGGGGTCGGGGCGTTACATTATTTTCATGGTTAATCCATCTCTTCAAATATTATAACTATGTTATATATTTTTTTAGTGTTACTAAAATTTATCAAAAGGTTGGGTTTTCAATTTTATTCTATTTGAGTTTATGTTTTCATGAAATTTGAATAATGAATAAAATTACCTATTTGTTTAATTAAAAATCAAACATGTTTTTTTTATATTTAAATTTATCATTGAAATTAAATATAATATATGTATATGTACTTGAATGATGTTCAAGTATATAATTGTTTTAAATAAATTATTAACAAATTATTAATTCATATATGAATTTATAAATTAAGAATGTCATAAATTTTATCATATGCATGACACATAAAAATCAAGTTTATGACCATATATCAATGATTTTTTTATCATGATATTTATACATTATTATATATAGGTTCTTCTTAAAGTCATGTTACTTAAAATGTTAGGACCAATAGGGGCCTATATACCCTGAGAGGGGGGTGAATCAGGGTATGGATATTCTTTTTCAAAGTTCTTCCTGCGCCACAGGATCTTGACCTCTTTATTACAACGGTCACTTTGTTTTCACTTGTGTGTTTATTATGATAACTTATGTTCTTCTTTATTTTATGATGATGCTTTAAATACAATGCAGGGAAGTAAACAGACAGACATGGAGATTTTTACTTGGTTCACTCTCACTGGGCTACATCCAAGGAGCATACGCCGACAAGTTGTCGGTCATACCAAATTCCACTAAACTTCACTAGATGTGGATTACAAGGTTCGGGCATAGTCACTCTGTCCCAGGCTCACTGTCTTTACAAGGTTTAGGGTCACCTCACTGCTTTCCCAAGGGTCACTCCCTATTTATCTCTCTCTGGCTCACTGCTAGTGGAGAGGATCACCTTCTTCATCTTTCTTTGCTCACTGCTCTAGAAAGAATCCACTCACAGTTTATAGACTTGTAGGTCTCTTCATTATCTCTAATGAATGCATCCACTATTGTATGTAAATGCTCTATAAAAGTCCAACTTTCACCCATAGATGAATTTCTCTTTGCGCCGAAGGTATCGGACAATCTTCCAGCCTTCACGCAGCCCTGAATAACCACCGTGAATCAACCTTACTTGAACAAGTCTAACCCAGCGCGCAAGTATCGGCGCGCAGGTCACAAATGGCATGCAAGTCACTTCAAACACTTGTGTGGCACAACCTTCTACAACTCCAAACCTGTGCGACTCAACCCCTTTTATGCCCAAACCAATATTTCCGCACAACAACCAACCAACGCTCAACTTCAAACATTAGCGCACAAGTCCACATGTGCGACCACACACCACTTTTGTGACCACCACATCTACGCGACGGGAGCTCTAATTTTTCTAAGTGTTGAACTCCGTTGAAAATGAGGATGGGTGATCCTGTATTTATAGGCGTTTGAACACTGTACGCGACGGCACGCAAGTCTCCCCTCGGCGTGCAAGTTTCGGCGTGCAAGTCTTCTGTCCCCCTAGACACTTACGTGACCAACTTAAAAACTTGGGCTCCCCTTCTTCCTTTTCCATATTTTGATGATCTGATCCCGAAGGACAAATGGCGCGCAAGTTTCCAATACTTCTAGGCATCAGCGTGCAAGTCTCTTCACGGTGCGCAGGTCACTTCCGCGACCAACCCAATACTTGCATGACCCTCTTTCCTTTGCCATATTTTGATGTTATGATCTTGAAAAAACATATGGTGCGCAAGTTTCCAAGCCTTCAAGTACACGGTGCGCATGTCCCTTTGCCAAAAACCACTTTTCTTTATTTGACGATTTTCAGGCCCAAAAATTTGGCAAACACTGGAAAACGGAGCCACCTTGTATCTGTTCTTTTTGTACTACCTCCAGATCATCCATTCCTTTGTTGAAGTTATTGAATCCAACATGGATCGTTGACCACAGTTCTTGAACTCAACATTCCACCATGAAATCCCCTTTGTCAACAAATTTTTATGTCATTGTTTTTCTTTGTCAACAATCACCACATAGATGTCCACTTTTTCAACAAACACAATCACCTCAAAAATGCTTCAATGAAACCTTGAAGGATTTTTTCCCAACATAAAACTTAAGTGCATATAAATTGATGATTTTATTTAGTAAGAAATTTTGCTTTGATAATTTTTGTTCGTGACACATATTTATCCATTTTTATTGATTGATTTTAAAAAGATATAATTACATGATTGCTATTTTTATTAGTTTATACATTCATGACATTTTTTTCTCATGAATAAAAGTAATTTAATAAATATTCCTTTGAAATTTCAAGTGCATTGATATTGATTTATCTTCCAAGGGATTATGCAATGTCACGCATCGTGAGATTTGACCATACCAAGTCAAATGTATAATTTTCAATAAATATTAATATTTACTTGTTCCAAGCATGATTTTAAATATATTTTCAAAATTGAAACACCAGTGAAAATTATATATATATATATATATAAGGTAAGATAAGACACAAATGTTTTATAAAAACCAGTACTCGAACTTTGTAAATAAGATAGGGAATTGGATAGTGAATCCATCCTCCAAGTGGTTGGGCCCAAGATAGCCTTCAAAGTTTAGATTGGAATTAGTTGTTTTGTTTTTAAGATCTTGCATAATATTTTCAATCGAATCACTAGATTAATTTAAAAGTGTTTTCGAAGTATAATTATTTTTCAAAGCATTATTTTACAAATGTATTTCTAGTTGAACATTTCAAATGTATTATCAAAGTTATATTTTTAAAAGGTATTTATCAAAGGTTTTCAAAACACCTTACTGGTAAATTGAATGCTCATCCTTTTTTAAATGATTTTTCTCAGGTATCTTAGGAGATTATCATAGATTTCATCGCTTTTGGAGTTAGCGAGCACGGAAGCGTAGTGGACAGTTGTTTTATTTTTATTTAAACTCTAATAAATGTAATGTTTTGTTGAATACTCTAGAACCTAGACCAGTAAAAGGTCATCTTTTGCATAAATTGTTGTGTAATTTTCCAGTTTCTTTTATTAAAAAAATTACATAGCATTCTTAATCACTAATTCCGGAAGAGTGGGTTCGGGGCGTTATAAAAGCTTCTTCCATTGTTTCTGAAATTCATATCTTTAACTTCATTGGTCTTGTGTTTTTCAACATTAAATCATTTATGAGTATAAATATGTATAGATTATCTTGATTTAGTATTTCATTCATTATTTTTTACTCATTTAAATTAAATATTTAGAAATCATTTTTCACTAACATATCAACGATAGTAAAATAACATAATGTTATATAGTTTAGTGTTTTGATAAATAAATTTATAAAATAACCATTGGTCATGTAATAATATATTTGTCTAATTTTTTAAACATTTTAAATTTTATTTTCATTCATTTATTTATAAGTGACTCAACAAAATATTTATTCGTGTTCAATATCATACTTTAAAAATAAAATCTATAAATAATTAAATATAACTTAAAATGTGATGATCATGTCATTTGTGAATTGTTTTTTTGTTTTGTATGAGTATGAATTGAATTCCACATTAAATTGGTTAGTATTTATTTAAAATATGTTTTGTTATCTAAAATTCTAAAAATGCATGAAATATGAAGTCTTGTGTAAATGTTATTTTTTGTTGTATACATAAGAATATGGATAAGAGTTTTATTTTAATTCCAAATAGAATGTCTAGAGAATATTTTTAGGGAATTATGCAGTTTTTTGATTTTACTAGAGGATTTATAAGTCACTGTATTAGTTTTTCATATAGAATATGTGAAAAAAGATACCAATTCACATGAGATACTATGAGAGAGCAGCTATTTTTGAATTGTTTTTTAAAAAATTATAAAATTTTGAATCATCATGGGGAAGAATATATTCATTTTCATCATAAAAAAATAGTTCAAATTGATGTTAATGTGAGGATGACTTATCTTATTCATGAAATTATTACTGAAATGGTATGTTAGTTGGATCCTAGAGGAATTAATATCCAGAATGATGAGACGAGTGAAATCAATGCATGATCTAGTGTTGAGTGAAATTCGTTGTGGTTTTATGAAATAATTGATGATGTGAAAAATTAATTATATTATTGGTTTACTTAATATTCTAAATTTTTATTTATCTTGGAGTTTTTCACTTGAATTCTTTAAATCAGTGGTCAGGAACATCATTTGACATGTTGTTACTGTTACTAAAAATGTACTTCCTACTAACACTAAGATTCCTAAGTCTTTTTATGATACTCCTAATTTGAAAGAAACATAGTATTCACAAATAAGACCATAGATGAATGTAAAATCAACTATATATTGTTTAGAAAGGAAACTAACCATTTGGATAATTGTACGGTCTATGACTTTTCCAGGTGGAAAGATAATGAGGGAAATTAGATTCATCAAAGTCAAACTGCATAATAGGATAAACTGATTATAGAAAAGCAAATGCATTACTTTATAATAAATATAAGGTTGAAAAGATTATTTATGTCATTGAATATTTTTAAATTAATGAGATGGTATGTGGAATGAAATAAGTAAAGTGATATAATAACCCACCAAAAATAATCTCTTTCATGGAAGGAGTTCAATCAGAGGAACCCTGACTTTTCTAAAGATATTCATAATTTTTTATTGGGGTTGGAAGAATATGGTTTCAATTCATTCATGTGCATGGTTTGTGCAACTCATAGAACATGGCCCATGGGTCAGTTTCATATAATCTTCCTCCATAGATTTATATAAAACAAAAATTTCTATTACTTTTTACTCTTATTGATGGACCTAAATGTCCAGGGGATAAGATTGATGTTTACCTTCATCCATTGATTGATTATTTGAATGGATTTTTGGGTGATGGTGTGATGAATTATGACTCTGAAATGAATGAAATTTTAAAACTATAGGTTGATTTATTTTGTAAAATCAATTACTTCCCAACTTATGAAAATTTATTAGGTTAGAGTAAATAAGGGCAATTTTATTACCCTTGCTATAAAAAAAGTAAAAATATACATGGAATAATCATTTTAAAAAATGGGAATTCATGGTTCCCAAATGTTTTTATCCCCCTCAGAAAAGGTTAGGAAAGGATATAGTGGAATTTGATGGTTCTAGATAATTCAACTCAACAACAAATATCATGATAGGATTATAAATATTATCACATATTGGGAAAGAAAACATCCCCATGGTATATTAATTTCAAGATTTAGTGGCTCATCCATTTTCCACTATTTGTGGTGTGGTTATACAATAAAATCACAATTTTATGAAGAAAATTATTTTTTTTTAATCACCCTTATTGAAAAACCAGCATACTAAGTCATAATCTTGATGTATTTCAAATTGAAAAAAAAATATATGATAATATATTTTGGGCCATTTTGGATTCTAGTGGTAAATAAATGGACCATGTCAATTCACGATGTGATTTATAAGAAATGGGTTTAAGAAAAAAATTGCATTTATAGTTGGGTGAGGTAAAAAAGTCATACATGCATCTTGCACAGTATACAATGAGTAAAATGAAGAAAGAGACATTTCTTTACATTTTGAATAAAATCAAGGTACCTAATGGTTACTCTTCAAATAACTCTAAGTGTGTGAATGTAATGATCAGGACATTGCATGGGTTGAAAATTCATGATAATCACATACTAATTTAACAATTGATTGCAATATAAACTCATGATTTTTTATCACCTAATGTTGTTCAACCATTGATTGAGATGAGTAATTATTTTAGACAGTTTTTTTAATAAATCAATGAATATGATATTTAAAAAAATTAGGATAGAACTGTAATTACACTTTTTCACTTGAAGAAACTATTTTCACCCTCATTTTTCAATGGTTTGGTTCACTTGACAGTGAAACTAAACGATTAAGTAATGGATAATATACCAGTGAAATTTAGGTGGAGGTATCCTATTGAAAAATATTTAAATACATTAAAATTATTTATACATAATTGAGCTCATCAAGAAGAATCAATATCCCATGGTTATTTGATGGATGAGTATTCTACTTTTTGTGCATAATATCTTATAGATGTTGAAAAAAATTAGATAATCCCTCTCAAATTCATTATGGTCTAGTTAGAGAAGGAACTATATTTGATATGGAAAAAATTTTGTGGGTACAAGCTCACTGATATATCTTATTCAATACTCCATCATTTTCACCATGGATATAGTAAGTGTCTTATCACTTTTATTGTTTAAATTTTACATGTTTTTTTCATATATAAGTTGATAATTTAAAAACGAAGTTATCATTTTAATGAAACAAATTAATGATATAAATACAGAGATGCCTCATGTGAGTGATTATTAGATTAAAGAGTCCCATTATGCATCATTTCATGATTAGTTTAAGGATTTTGTTGTATAAATGGATTTTCATTATGATTTAAGTATAGTACTAATTTCTTTCTGCATAACGTTTTATTGAATTTTTTTAAATATATTGGTCTATAACATGTTGGAGTTAGGTGACCATATAATAAATGAAGAATTTAACCAACTAGTTGAGGGTCCATGTATGACAACTCATTGTTACAAAGCTTTAGATGCTAATGGATTTTGGTTTTACATTAAATATTTTAATGAAAAAAATGCAACATAAAGTAGTTTCATTTTTTCCATCTATTGATTCTGGTTATTACTATAATCAAATAAAAGACATCATTGTAGTTTTATACACACACAAGTTAAAATACATATTTTTAAAGTTTAATTGGGTTGATCCAATCTATGGAAGTAAAGTTGATCAATATCAGTTTACATTGGTGAACTTGAATATTATGTTATATAGAGATGAATGAGTTATTAATGAACCTTTCATTTTGGTATCATAAGAAGAACAAGTTCTATTTATTACCTTTACATCTAATCTTAATTGCCAAGTTACTATGAAAATGACAAGGAGTAGAGTATTTTTAATTAAAAAAGATAAAACTAAGACTATTTCCTTTTTTGTAAAGCACCTTGATCAACAAACTATAATTCAATATGAATAAGATATTCATTAGGATAGAGATACCATTAAAATAGAAATCATTGACTTTCATGTTTATTGAAAGGTGTGATTATTTTCCCTCTCTTCGGTTTAAAACCATTTTATAAATTATTTAACTCTTTATGAACTATTTAAAAAAATTTGTATTTACTGTATCTTTATTTGATACATAGTCTATGTGTTTTTAAATATTAATGGTTTCTATGACTGTAGACATGTTAGGGGAATAGGTACTAGATCCACATCATTCTGTAGATTCATCTACGTCTACGAGTTAAGGTGTGTATGATTGTAAATGTGTTTTTATTTTTTAAATTAAGTGTTAATCATATATATACCCATATATCTAATCATGTATGCAATTTTTTTCAATAGGATAATGCTCGAATGATTATTCCTCTTTTAGGAAATTCTCTGGTCATGGTATTTCATCATGGAATTCTAACACGGCCCTTGACATATCATTCGACAAGACATACCATCCTATGGGAGTGGGGTCCCATAATTTATTTTCCATTTGGGTCATATCATATGTGACCCACATATATTTTCATTTAATACAAGTGATTAGGCTTTATTACCTTAGGATACATTATATTGGATATGGAGGGAAGTTCATGTAAGAGGTTTATTTTAGTTTCTTAGCTATGTTTAAAAAATACTTATATTTGTGATTAAAAAATTATTTAATAGAATAATATGATAGTTTGACATGATGATTTTTGGATAGTTTTTATGGTAAAATTTCATAAAATTTAGAATGATTATAAAGGTATAGTTAAGAGGGAGCACTAGGTACCAAATGTTGGTTCCCTAGACATTATGAATAGAGTCCTGAGAGGCGTTATCCCATCTCAATGGTGTGACTCGATTTCATATTGGTCCATTAAGGATGTAACAGTGAGTCTATTTTTTTGGTTTATATATTTCGAAGAATTTTTATCATTTAACATGTTTCAAATTTTAATTAATTGAATGTAGGTGGTGGCAGTGTGTCATTCCAAGAATTGCACCTTGTAAGGGCCACCTCATAGTCTTGGGACTCTTCAAGTGCCCCATATTTGAAATGATGTATTTATAATTTACATTATATGTTTGTTATTGAATATGGTTTTTTCATATATTTATATCTTATTGGTATACTGTTATAGGAGAAAGGTGCATCAACTGATAAAATGTTGATGTGGATGATGACTCGTGTTCGAAATGATCCTAAGGTTGTGGCTCTTATAGTAAGATTTTGTACTAATTATCAATACTTACATGCATCTGTATATACATATATATTTATATTTATATATTACATAGGCTCAATTTTAGGAAGAGTTATCATGGCTTCTAAAAATCCAGTGATAACTTTTCATGTGTAGGGATGAGATATTTCATTACATTTTTGTTGTGATGGACATGGTTACATCTTGACATGTGATATAGGGATTCCTAATTCTATAGTTTCACACACTAAGGTTTTGGATCATGTTTTTGTTGGGATGAAATAGCAGGTGATATATTTAGAGTCGTGGATGTGTGATTTTGAGTAGTTAAATGTGCAGTTGTTAGATGAGGTCAAGGCACATTTGGAGTATATGCATCGGGGTGATGGTGTATAGGATCCTATGATGCAGGTTTATGATAACTTTTATTATTTATTTTTTATTAAATTCATTATTATTATCTTCTTAATTTTTATTTTTTGTATGCCCCTACCACACTGGATGCAGGTATTATCCATGGTCTTATGCATCAAATCTAGGAGGTTTGTTTTGTTTTATCTTTTTGGTTTCTCATTCAAATTGACTGTCTTATTCTGCTTTTATATTTTTAGTAATGTCACAAACCACATTTTCATTAAAATTAAAATTAATTTTTACCAACTAAGGATTCAAAATCAACTAAATACATTTATATTTATGAGAAAACATAGGAAAATAATAAGTAAGAGATTATTTAATCTTTAAATTTCAACCACACATCACATGTGGAGAAACCAAAAAGTTAGAAATTAGAGAACTTTTATTACAAAGTGAACCCATATCCACAATCCATAGAAAATTCCTACTTTTCAAGGAACATATACTCCCCTAAGGATGAATGTGGCTGGTTTTGGGGAAATCATCCTAGATCACCTCATCTTCATCTCCTGTAGGTTATTGACATTGTTTTTAGTGCAACCACAAGTTCTTGAAAACACTACGAACCAATGAAAAATTCTTCAACTACTAGGATATGATCATGAACACTTCATTCACATTTTTATGCTCTTTATTCAGTCATATAGTGATTTAAAATCATTGAGGGTATCAATATTCAAGAGACTTGATTCAATTTGACTGATAGTAGTGGTATCATTAGTCTATTATCCTTCTCAATATTCTTGTTTACCTTCAACACATGATAATTCCTTAATTCATTAGGATCTCTATTTCTTGAACTGGTTTTTTATTTGTACAAAAAGTTCAGTGTTAAAATGTTCTCAATATTTTCAATACATCTCAAATAAAAAAACTTCATATCCTATATGAATATATACAAAAGTGATATCATGTGGATTTATTCACACTAATTCTTTCAATAATCTTAGAAAGTGGAGATCACTTGAGTTGTTGACCTTTAATATCAATTAAATATGAGATAAAATTTCAAATAAAACTCTTAAAGACTTAATTGATAAACTCATGTGGTATTTTAATACTGCATACTCATTTCTTTAATAAATCTCATTACTTTATTTATTTAAATATTTATTTTCTCTGAGATTTATATCTCCCCGAATAACTATAATTATTTAAATATGTGCATGAAAGAATGAAAATTCTATGGTCATTGATTTATAACTTAGTGGCTCAAAAATTATTCTTCGTTATTAAATATTAGAATTATTTCTCTATTTCATAGAGTATTTTCTTATTCCATTTGTAGAGATCATGATAACTCCATATCATGTTGTATATAATTTGAAAGTGCAATTCACTTTGCATCGAATAAGTTATATAGCTGGAGAATTTTGGTATAATCACCCTCATTACATATGGTATAAAAATTCCTACATCTCAATAAAAATATATAAATACTTGGGTATCATTATTTACCTAGAATGAACATCCATGATTTATCTTTAAACCTCATTTTAAATATTTATGTAGATGGTCATAATTTTCTTATATTCTTAAACCTATGGAATTTTTTCATCATGAATAGTAGGGCATGAACCATAACTATCTGGAGTGTAACTGTAAATGTGGATTTTATAGAGAATGTGAGAGATCAAAATAACTTGGATGATGTAGTATTTTAACTTGATCAATATGTGTGAACATGAAGCTACATGCATGTGTGAGATTATTTCACACTCATCCATGTCACCATCTATATATAATATCATAGCTTAAGATATTATAAATTTGAGCATGGAAGTACCCATGAATCTTGGTATTAGTTTTAACATTAGGTATTAACGTGACTCGATTTTTTCATAGCAGTACTCATGTAACAATATTCCTCATGCATCGAACTTGTATCATGGGTCATGATTCTTTTATATGCCTAAAATATTATGAATAATCGCTACAACCGACACACTCTTAGTGTGAAATTCACTAGAATTGACATCCACATTATAAAACTAAGCTACCATGAAATTTTCAATGGAACCAAATATAATGGTAACCCCTATGATATTTTCTAGAAACTTCAACAAGAAACCTACTCATTCAATTTCTAAAAACAAATAATAAATAGACTCCATATTACAATTAGTGCATCATGATCACTTGGGCACCATTTGAATGAATTTTCCTTGAACCATGGTGTTAGTAGGTGTGGCTATTTACATCACTCGTTAAAATAGAAAGTTTTATTTATCTAACATGGATTTTTTTACAAATATATTTAGACCAAGGAACTAATCCCTATATAACATGAATAATCTTATAAAATTCATCAGAGAAAAATATTCTTGAATTGGAGGGGTGACAATTTCATGGTCGGGTTCATTCACCAGTTGAATAATAAAAAATAAAACATTCTAATCTCTATTAAGTATAGTTTCATTGAACCAAATGTGTTCTTTAGCTTTCTGTATTTCCATACCAGGATGTAGAAAACATGTAAATAATAACAAACTACCTAACTAGTGGTATTCCCAAAATTATATATCCCTATACCCAATAACCCATCTCAAGTGCTCAATGAGTGTGGGAAATATGTCTTACATGATATTCTAGAGGGAAAAGGTCATATAAATTCCATAAAATAACACCTCATATACCCTCCTATACTTAGCCTTGGTAAGATTCAACCATATAGATTATCCTACCAAAGTTTCCTAGAATAACTTGTCCTATTTAATCTTCATGAAGTTATGTATATTATTTATATTAATACCACCTTCCTTAAAGTAAATTTTCATATTTATTTTCATTTTTGTAATAATAGGAAAATCATGTGTGTAGGGGTCAAAACTAACAAAAAAACTCAAATTAACCTGAAATCTGTGGAAAAAATCTTGAAGTCATTTAAAATATATAGGAATCATCAACACAAGAATTAGATACCCAAATTTCATACTGTGATTGAAAGTGGCGTTTTTCCCTCATATTTGGAGTTAAGTGTCAAATATTAGAAATTGGGTCAATATACCAAGAAAACACACTTATATTGGCATTAAATAATGGGATAATGATCACCATTCTATTTTTTATTAGTGTTAATCAATGTCGCATCCATCAGATTCTCATGTTTCCCAGTATGATGAAAAATGATGGGTAATGTTGTCTAGTGTTATTAAAATGACATATCTCCCATTAGGGGGTAAAAATGAGCAAATAACTTCTAATTGATGTGAAAATATTGTAAAAAAATAATCAAATCGTATGTCATATATTATAATCAGTTGTGCATTAATCTGGTTCTTATATTTTTCAATAAAATTAATAGTACATTTTCACATTTATTACCATTTTTTTAATACTGTTAAAATCATGTGTGTAGGGGTCAAAATTGACCAAAAGACCTCTGATTGATATGAAATCTTAAGAAAATTATATTTAATTCATTTAAAATCTATAGTAATCATCGACACATGGATCAGATACCTAGATTTCTTGGTGTGACCTAAAGTGGTGTTTATCCCTCAGATTTGGAGTTAAGTGAAAAATCATGTAAAAGGATCCAATACTAAGAAAATTCATTTATATTGACATTAAATAATGGGAGAACACTCTATAAGATATTTTTGATCAATAAGAATCCATTTCGCATCCATTAGAATCTTTTTTCACTCAATTTGATGGAAAACAACAAGTAACATTGTCTAGTGTTACTAAAATGACATATCTCCCTTCAGGGGGTCAAAAATATGAAAATTACTTTTGATAAATGTGAAAATATAGAAGTAAATTCCTTGAATAATTTTTGATATATTGGAATCAACTGTGTTAATCTGATTCCCATATTGGTCGGTACAATTTTGAGTACATTTTCACATTCATTATCATTTTTGTAATAATGGGAAAATCATATGTGTAGGGTTCAAAATTGACCAAACAAACTCTGATTGACTTGAAATATTAGTAAAATTATATTTAAGTTATTTAAAATTTATATAAATCATAGTAACGTGGATCAGATACCTAAATTTCTTGGTATGATTAAAATTAGTGTTTGTTCCTTGGATTTAAAGTTAAGTGAAAAATCACATAAAATGCTCCAATACCAATAAAATACACTTTTTGACATGAAATCATGGTAAAATGATCACCAAGACATTTTCGATCAATGGGAATAAACACTTCATCCATCGAATGCTCATATCTCCCAGTATGATGGAAAATGACTGGTAACGTTGTTTAGTGTTATTAAAATGACATATCTCCCATTATGGGATCAAAAATAAGAAAACAACTTTTGATTTAAATTAAAGTCTAGGAGAAAATCCCTCAAATAATATGAAATATATTATAATCAACTGTGCATAAATCCAATGTCTAGATTGGTCAGTACAGTTAAAATTTCATTTTAAATTTTTACCATTTTGTAATAATGTGAAAATCATGTGTGTAGGGGTCAACACTGACTAAACTATCCTTGATTGTAATGAAATATTCTGAAAATTATCTTTAAGTCATTTAAAATATACAGGAATCCTTAGTACCTGTATCGAATACCTGAAATTCTTGGTATGATTAAAAGTAGAATTTTTCCCTTGGATTTAGAGTAAAGTGAAAAATCACATAAAAGAGTTCAATGCCAAGAAAAAAACTTTTATTGACATTTAATAAATGGATAATTATCGCCTTACCATTTTTGAATAATAGGAATCAACACCACATCCATCTGATGCTCGGGTCACATGCTATTATAGAAAATAACGGGCAGCGTTCTCTAGTGTTATTAAAATGACATATCTTTTATCAGGGGGTTATAAATGATAAAACTACATCTGATCAACATGAAAATATTTTAGAACATTCCTCAAATAATATTTAATGTATTTGATTTAATAGTGTGTCTATAGGATTCTCGAATTGGTTGGTGCATTTGAAAGTTTATTTTTACATTTATTACCATTTTTTTAATAATGGGAAAATCATGTGTGTTAGGGTCAAAATTGACCAAGTGAGCTTTTATTGTCATGAAATATTTGTAAAAATATTTTTAACTCATTTAAAATCTATAAGAATGATCATCACATGGATCAGATACCTGAACTGCTCGGTATGATTGAAAGTGACATTTATTCCTTAGATTTGGAGTTTAGTGACAAATCATGTAAAAGGGAACCATTCTAAGAAAATACACTCGTATTGACATTAAATCATAGTAGAATGATCATCGAACCATTTATTATCTGTAGGAATCAACATCATGTCTATCGAATTCTCATGTCGCTCGGTATGATGGAAAATGATGAGTGACATTGCCTAGTGTTATTAAAATTATATATATCCTGTCAGGGGGTCAGAAATGAGAAAATGACTTTTGGTTGTTGTGAAAATATAGGATAACATTCCTCAAATCATATGTGATCTATTTTAATCAACCATGTTTCAATCCGATGGCTGGATTAGTTAGTACAATTTAAAGTTCATTTTCATATTTATTACCATTTTCGTAATAATGGTAAAATCATGTGTGCAAGGGTTAAAATTTGACCAAACGAGATTTCATTTACCTGAAATATTAGGAAAATTATCTTTAAGTTATTAAAATCCATAGGAATCATCATATCATTAACCATATTCTTTAATTGCTTAGTATAATCAAAAGTGGTGTTTGTCACTCAGGTTTGGAGTTAAGTGACAAATCACATAAAAGGAGGAAAATAGCAACTAAACACACTTGGATTGACATAAAATCATGGTAGAATGATAATTGAGTAATTTTTTATCTTTATGAATCAACGCTTCATCCATTGGATGCACATGTCACCAGGTGTGATGGAAAATGATGGGTAACATTGTCTATTGTCACTACTACGAATCATGGCTTACGTAGTGATGGATTTTATCAGTGCTAAATAGAAAGTGTTGATAAAAGGTTTATATTTATCAACACTATCAAAAATCACTGATATAGGTAACTTTATTGATGCTGATAAATTTTTACCCTTTATCAATGTTTTTTTAGCGCTAATAAAGGTGGATCTTTATCAGCGTTGTTGGATAAATTTGGATACTCTATGAAGATAAGCATCTGCAAATAGGCTGGATTGGATTGGAATATCGTATTTTGGTTTTTGTGGGCCTTGTTTCGGTCATCTAAAAATAAATTTGGTCATTATGCTATTTTTTACTGGTAGTTTCAGGATGACTATTAGCGGTATGGGATGCCGATGGTGTGATGTTCTTAGGCACCATGAGTTTTTGGTGGTGTGGGACACCAACTGTGAGTTATTCTTACTAATAAAGTTCATATCGACATCTCCGATAATGGGCATTATGCACAAGCATGATCACAAGAGCGATAACACTGAAGGGCGTAGTGATATCCTTAGGTGATCGGCATTTCGTTAATGATGATGTCATCGGGTGGTGTTTTTTCGGTTAGTCGCATCAATGTGGTTGGGTGCACAGGGTATTTATGGTTGGTAGTTGTCAATTAACATCATGGTCGTATGGAATTAATGTTTTGGGCCTCTAGGATTTTTGTTGGCTTTCAGGTCTTACAAGAATGTGGATCTACGGGGCATGTTGTGTGTATATTTTTTCCTTTACTTTTTTAATAAATTTTGCAGGGTCATGGATTTAGGTTTCCAAATCCATGATGTGATCTAACTTCATATATAATTATAGAAATATATTTATAATTATATGAAAATATTTATAACTATATTTATTTATAATTATAGTTATAAATAGATAAATATATATTTATATATATTAATAATATTTATATTTATTTATATAATGTAGAATGATCATTGAGAAATTTTTTATCTGTATGATTCAACGCTTCATCCATTAGATGCACATGTCACCAGGTGTGATGGAAAATGATGGGTAACATTGTCTATTGTCACTACTGCGAATCATGGCTTACGCAGTGCTGGATTTTATCAGTGCTAAATAGAAAGTGTTGATAAAAGGTTTATCTTTATCAACACTATCCAAAATCACTGATATAGGTAACCTTTATTGATGCTGATAAAGGTGTACCCTTTATCAATGTTTTTTTATCACTAATAAAGGTTGATCTTTATCAGCATTGTTGGATAACTTTGGATACTCTATGAAGATAAGCATCTGCAAACAGGCTGGATAGGCTTGGCATATCGTATTTTGGTTTTTGTGGGCCTTGTGTCGGGTATCTAAAAATCAATTTGGTCATTATGCTATTTTTCACTGGTAGTTGCAGGATGACTATTGGCGGTATGGGATGCCGATGGTGCGATGTTCTTAGGCACCATGAGTTTTTGGTGGTATGGGACACCAACGGTGAGTTATTCTTACTAATGAAGTGCATATCGGCATCTCCAATAATGGGCATTAGGCACAAGCATGATGACAATAGTGATAACACTGAAGGGTGAAGTGATATCCTTAGGTGATCGGCATTTCGTTAATGATGATGTCATCGGGTGGTGTTTTTTCGGTTAGTCGCATCAATGTGGTTGGGTGCACAGGGTCTTTATGGTTGGCAGTTGTCAATTAACATCATGGTCGTATGGAATTAATTTTTTGGGCCTCTATGCTTTTTGTTGGCTTTCAGGTCTTATAAGAATGTGGATCTACGGGGTATGTTGTGTGTATATTTTTTCCTTTACTTTTTTAATAAATTTTGCAGGGTCATGGATTTAGGTTTCCAAATCCATGATGAGATCTACCTTCTTATATAATTATAGAAATATATTTATAATTATATGAAAATATTTATAACTATATTTATTTATAATTATAGTTATAAATAGATAAATATATATTTATATATATTAAAATAATATTTATATTTATTTATATAATGTATAATGATCATTGAGTAATTTTTTATCCATATGAATCAACGCTTCATCCATTAGATGCACATGTCACCAGGTGTTATGGAAAATGATGGGTAACATTGTCTATTGTCACTACCGCGAATCATGGCTTACGCAGTGCTGGATTTTATCAGTACTAAATAGAAAGTGTTGATAAAAGTTTTATCTTTATCAACACTATCCAAAATCACTGATATAGGTAACCTTTATTGATCCTGATAAAGGTGTACCCTTTATCAATGTTTTTTTAGCACTAATAAAGGTGGATCTTTATCAGCGTTGTTGGATAACTTTGGATACTCTATGAAGATAAGCATCTGCAAACAGGCTGGATAGGCTTGGCATATCGTATTTTGGTTTTTGTGGGCCTTGTGTCGGGCATCTAAAAATCAATTTGGTCATTATGCTATTTTTCACTAGTAGTTGCAGGATGACTATTGGCGGTATGGGATTTCGATGGTGCGATTTTCTTAGGCACCATGAGTTTTTGGTGGTATGGGACACCGATGGTGAGTTATTCTTACTAATGAAGTGCATATCGGCATCTCCGATAATGGGAATTAGGCACAAGCATGATCACAAGAGTGATAACACTGAAGGGAGCAGTGATATCCTTAGGTGATCGTCATTTCGTTCGGTTAGTCGCATCAATGCGGTTGGGTGCACAGGGTCTTTATGGTTGGAAATTTTCAATTAACATCATGGTCGTATGGAATTAATGTTTTGGGCCTCTAGGCCTTTTTTTGTTGGCTTTCAGGTCTTACAAGAATGTGGATCTACGGGCCATGTTATGTGTATATTTTTTCCTTTACTTTTTTAATAAATTTTGCAGGGTCATGGATTTAGGTTTTCAAATCCATGATGAGATCTACCTTCATATATAATTATAGAAATATATTTATAATTATATGAAAATATTTATAACTATATTTATTTATAATTATAGTTATAAATAGATAAATATATATTTATATATATTAAAATAATATTTATATTATAATAAGTGTATATATATATATTAAAAGTAATATATAAATATGATTTGTATAACTTTTAATAAAAAAATTAATCTTATTTTCATAATTTTATATATATAAATTTATCTAATTAATTTTAGTCAAAATGTTTAATAGTTTATTTATTTAAATTAATTATAAAATGTGTATAAAATTAAAATTAATATAATATATCAATATTTTATTTAAACACTTATATAATATACAAATGAATATATATTTTTAGTTATATATTTACATTGATATTAAAAAATTTAAAAATATATGTACATGTATAACAACATGTATGTATGTGTATGTGTGTATATATATGTGTGTGTGTAGATATGAATGTGTACATGTGTATGTTTATAATTCACGTAAATGTAACGAATTCACTTTCAAATATTTTTTAAATTTATTTAATTTAGGTTACTCATTTAATATTATATATTCATTAATAATGTTAAAAATATATTTAATCATTTTTTAATATTTATTTATACATATATTTATTTACTATACATGTAATATTTTCAATATGTTTATAATTTATATGAATAATATTTATTCGTTTTTATTTATTAATTTTTAACATCTAAATTCTGTTTGAAATTTATATAATTAATCTATTTAAATGATTTTTTTATAATTTTGTAATTTAAGTATTTAATTATAAAATTATAAATATATATAATTTTCAAAAAAATATTTATGAAATTATGAAAATATATATATTTAAATAATTATAATATTATAATAAACATATTTAAATAATAAATATATTTAGTATATTTATAATTATATATAAATACTTTTTGAATATATTTATTTATAATTATAATTATAAATAAATACATACATATTAAAATAATTATAAAACTATAATAAATATTTAAATAATAAATATATTTATTATATTTTTAATTATATGTTTATAATTATATATAAATAGTTTTAAAAAATATTTATTTATAATTAAAATTATAAATATATATAAATATATATATATATATATATATCTATTTGAATAATTTTAAAATTATAATAAATATATTTAAACAATAAATATTTTCATTATATTTATAATTTTATATATAAATATATTTATAATTATATAGAATTTTTTTAAATATATTTATTAATAATTATAATTATAAATATACATATATATATAAATAATTAAAAATTTACAATAAATATATTTAAATAACAAATATATTTATTATAATTTTATAAATATATATATTTATATATTAATTTATATATATTAATAAATATATATATAATTATACAAATTTATATAAATATATAAATATACTTATAATTATATACAAATATTTATAAATATATTTATATATTGTTATAATTATAAAATATATATTTAAATAATTATAAAATTATAATAAATATATTTATATAATAAATATATGTGTTATATTTATAATTTTATAAATATATATATATAATATAATTATATATAATTATATAATTAGTAGCATGTGTTGTAGTTGAGTGGTTGAACTACCGCCTCTACATCCCGGGGGCCTGGGATCAATTCCCAGTTGTGTTATGATTTGACTCCTGGTTTTGGAGGGATTTTCCAGGCCCACATGGGCATGTATTAATGTTGGCGTTAGCAGTCGATGTGGTGGTCCTGTAAAAGAAGGTTCAGCAGTCGGCGCTTCACGGATGAGGTAATGGGCGGTGTTGGCGTAGGGAGTGTGCAACGCAAGCACTAAGGGGGGTCGACCATTGGTGAATGGTGGTAGGGCCATCTGATGGTGACGATCGAGTATAGGCAAGCATGTCCAGTGATCCAACGTTAGAGATTTGGTAATGAGAAGGTCCAACGAACGATTCCATGGGATGCACAGACGGCGGGCGATGGCGGTATTGTTGTAGTGGGTGACCACGTTTGCAAAAATTGATGGGGAAGTGATAATATCGGATGGTGTGAAATGGTAGTGGTGTTGTAGTAGGTAGTCGCATATGCAAAATAGATGGGGGTGATGGTCTCCACCTGTCAACATGGCGCATGTGGGGCTGCTGGTCCTTTAGGACGGCTACTGTGTGGCTTTAGGCTTTATGGAAGTGGGCTATTGGGCCTCTAAATATATAATAGGGTCTTCAGGTCTTTAAAAATATATAAATAAATTGGTACAGATATGTGGGTTATCCCTTGGGAGGATATGATCTGCTTGTGTGTATCTGGTGTGTGTTCGGTGTGTGTCTGTTTGAATTTAATTGTACCTCTGAACACCTAATATATAATTAAATAGATATATTTATAAATATATAGAAATATTTTTAAATATATTTATTTATAATTATAATTATAAATATATATATATATATATATATATTATTAATATTAGGTCTTTATCAACAATTTTTTATATGTGATAAAGAGTAGTTTTATCAAGGTTTACTATTTTAGTGCTGATAAAACTACTCTTTATCAGTGCATTTTTTAAAGTGATAATAAAATTCTTACCCAATATTATATAATGAACCCTAATAGAGACTTCTCACTCACACCTTCAAACTCTTGCAGAACCCGAATGATTTCACCGCTGTTGTTGAGCCCTACTATTGTCGTTGAATCGAACCTCTCCAAATCTAAGATATATTCCACCTCATCTCCACATCTTCTCCAAGTTCAGAGTCTCGATTCAGTCCTCCTAGTTTTTTATTTTGGGTTAGAGACTTTACGATTTTCCTTCATTTATTTGATTAGGAAAATCATGATTTCATTTGAGTACCCAAATGTAATGAAACATACTTGGGGCCACTACTGAATTCATTAGACTCGAACTCAAGCATTCTATGGCGGTGTTTGATGGGGATGAACATTATTCCATGACCGTGTTTCTTCCTCCTCCTCCTTAGATTTCTTTATTTTCTTTATTCCTAGGCTTCTTCACTATAATCCTTATGCTGCAACCATGCACCCATCCTAAGAGAACATTATAAATATCGATAATGGAATATTATTACCTTCTTTTGAAGGTTATGGGTTTCAAATTTGATAGTTCCCTCTCTCTACCCACTCAAAAAATTCCATCATTGTTTCTTGTATAATGTTATTTTATCATTAATTGATTTATTCATCATAGGTATTCGAAAAATATTAAGTAAAACCTAACACATAAAATACCTTCCCTCTTGTCAAGGTATGATGTTTAATATTTTATCTTAAATCATTACTTTGATTGAATAATTTTTATGAAATAGGGTTTTGTAGGTAATTAAAAAGTTGTAGATTTATGGTATAAAATTTAAGGAGATTTACTTTTGTGAAAAATCTAGGCATAAAACACTTTTATTATTGAAAATTTTTAAATACTCACTCCTTTTGTGTTTATTTAGAATTTTTTGTAGTAGTGAAAAAAAATATTCAATGCATATTCTTTGAGTGATAAACATTTTATGATGAAAAATGTACTCCTAATTATTATATTGCTATGAATTTCATCCCCACCACAACATCCACTACATCCATTGTTGAATTATACCATAATCGGAAAGTCCCTATCAACCGTGACCACTCAAACAACAGGTGTTTTTGATGTTTTTTCAACCATCTTCATCATCTAGCCTTCTATGTGGTTGAATCAAACTCCCTCAAGCTTCCTATTTTTATACTTGACATATTTTAAACCAAGTTATAATATTGAATAACCTATATCCAAATTTAATTTTAATTATTCTATCAAATTAAAAACTAAAATTGATTAGATTTTTATTTATAATACAATTTTTTTAGAAGAATCATTGCCATTATTATTTTTTCTAGTTTTGAATAATTTACAATCATTTTTTTGTAACATTACCACTTATTCTTCTTTTTGATTCATTCATGGAGACCATTTTATTTTTCATATTTATTGGAACCATTAATAAAATTTTAATCATTATATTTTTTTCAGTGTTTAAAATATTTTAAAAAATATAATAATTTCTTTTTTTATTTCTGAAATTGTTATTATATTCAATAACTATAAATTATATTATGAAAATGGTTTTAAAATAATATAGCCCTTATTTTTTTATATTTCCATGTAAATATATATGTGTGTGTGTGAAAATTTTTATACATATTATATTGTATAATAGGTGAGCTAAGTTTCTCAAAGGGGGTTCTCTATTGTTAAAAGTTTGAAATCATTGTTCACAATGGAAAGGGATTGGTTTCTAAAGTAGTGAGTGGGTTTTCTAAGGCAGTTTAAAAATGAGTTCAGTGTTTTATTTTCAAAAAATGTTTTTTAAGGGGTAAACATTTTGTTAAAAAGTGTTTTTAAATAAAGAGTAACTTGTTTTTTAGTGGTGAAAATCACTTTTAAAAAATAATAAAAGTGTCCCATGATTTATTAAGACAATATTAATGGGTTTTTTATAATATAAATTTGATATTAAGGGTAAATGATTGGTTTTAATGTTAAGAAATTGGATTTCTATGATATTTCAGAATGAGGATTATATTTTGGATTTAAATGATGATATATTAAATTTCACATTAACTTTAAAATGGATCTTTGTGATTTGAAATTAGAGTGAATAGATTCATCAGGTTTTTTTATGTTGTAGTATGTTCTATCAGCAATGTTCAATCCATCTCAACTAAAATTTTATTCTTCTGTTCAAACATGACATTTTATTATGAGTTATATGGTATATTAAGTTTGTGGTGAATAGCATGCTTCTCAAATTAAACATCAATTGCTCCCATTATAAATTTCATACCATTAACTGTTTGGGTCATCTATAAGGATAAATTTCAATCTTTCTCTAATTTTCTTCTCAAACATTTAAAAATATTTAGATCCTACGATTTATGTCTCCCAAAGAAAATAGATTTAATTTAAGTGAATTTATCAATAATGGAAATAATATACCTATCTACATTTTTTGAATACTTTCTCATAGTCCCTCGATTATATAAATAAATGATATTCTGTTATTAGGTTAATTGTATCCATAAATTTTTATGTGAAGAGTTAAAAAATTTCCCTTTAGGCATATTGAGAACATTATATTCCTTTCAATTTTTAATATTGGAAGGTCACAAACATCTTATCCTTAAGTGGTCCTGCTCTTTTTTTCTAATATTATTAATCTGTATATTCCATAGGATATCCTTCATGACCCCACTCCCACAACCTTGGCCTCATAGGAAGATAAGCAGTACTGAAATTAAGTCCTCGGACCAAAAGTCTTTTCCATTTCATAGTGTAATTGAAGGATTTCCTTGAATGTTGAAACTGCAATAGCTCTAATGGCATGAGTGTAACAACTAGGACCAAGTGAAAACTGGGCCCCACTCATCCTTTTCAAACACTCCTTAAAATATGTGTCAAAAAGTTGAGTGGTATCTATATTTATAAATGCAATGGTATGAGTGGTATCTATATTTATAAATGCATACATGTGTAAGGAAAAAGAGTGGTATCTATAATTATATGATCATATTAACATTCAGAGACCACCCAGATACATAGAATATCACCTTTTATATAAAATATATTGATAATAATACTATGGAAAGGGAATGTAACTAACTTCATCCAACCCATAGGATATCTATCATGACCCCACTCATGAAATCTTGGCCTCACAGGAAGATAAGAAGTACGAAAATTTAATCCTGACAAAAAGTATTTTCCATTTCATAGAGTAATTGAATGCTTTCTTTGAATGTTGAAATTGAAACAGATGTCTTAGAATAAGCATAACAACTGGGGCCCAATGATAGCATAGACACCCTGCCTTAATATGGACATCAGGTCATGGCCTGATAGGTACCACAAGTTGCCCCGCAGACACATGGTCCCCACCCTAGGGTCCCACCCACATGCCTAAATGGGTCATCTGACTAATGATAGTCCCTATGAGCCAACACAAGTCTTTTCCAATGTGTTTTGTCCTCACTCAAACACATCATGGGAAACTTCCCAGAAGGTCACCCATCCTAATCACTACTCCATGTCAAGAATGCTTAACTGTGGAGTTCTAATCAGGTAGGCTCCCTAAAAGAAAGGTTCACCTTATTGACATGAGTCGTATCATTTAGTCGTTTAACCCTTTATCATTTTGGGGTGTTACATTCACCCCCCCCCCCCCCCCTCTAGAGCACAATTTCCTCATTATGGACCCTACATCTCAACCCATGCAGTGCACCACACTTAAGGCTGGGTTACTCCTCTGATACCAAATGTAACAACTGGGGCCCGTTGATAGAATAAACACCCTGTCTTAATATAGTCGTCATGTCCTAGCCCACCAGGTACCACCGGTTTCCCCGCAGACACGTGGTCCCCACCCCGGGGCCAACCCGTATGCTTGAACGGGTCATCTGACTAATGATCGTCCCCACATGCCAACACATGTTTTTTCTAATGTGCTTTGTCCTCACTCACACACACCCTGAGAAACTTCCAAGAAGGTCACCCATCCTAATCACTACTTCAGGTCAAGAACACTTAACTATGGAGTTCTAATAAGGTAGGCTCTAGAAAATGAAGGTGTACCTTATTGACATGAGTCATATCATTTAGTCATTTAACCCTTTATCATTTTTGGGTGTTATAATGAGTGTGTGTAAGACCATCCTACTAAGCCTTCTCACGGTCACACCAATCAAGGGGCCCATTGTAGGGATCATACTAATACTGCTAATTTTTTAAAATTTAAACAAAAAACTAAGAAATTTTATCTGGTGATTTTCCAACTCCCCATCCTGAGAAAATTTAGATTTAAGGAGATAATTTTCATCCTCATCAGCTTTATCTCCCAAATAGTTATTATTTTGTTTGTTTTTCTGAGACTCATCCCCCATTTCTTCTGGATAATAACCTATATTTATTAAACTACCCTGAGTAATAGTCATCCCATGCCAGGTACGGGTGATCATTATGGATGAATTCAGAGGATAACACATACCACTAGTGTAGTAATTCTTTTATTAAATTCAATTACCCATTCCATTCAAATCATGATATAGTTATTTAAAACATTAAAATGTTGGGTTCCCCTTATTTGAAAGGCCCCTTTTTAATTTATTTATTTTGTTAAATATTAATATTACCAAATCAAATATAATGGATATGAATAAAAAATGGATGGATGTCAATCATATGACAAAATAGTATGAAGATGGGGCAAAAGGTTTCATCGAGTTTTTAAAATATCATGCATATGAACCTTCTCAAATCCTTTTTCCATGATTAGGTTTTTATTATTAAAGACTAATTATTCCAAGTTTGGATGAAAATTTTATCTATCATGGAATAGATCAAAATTATAAATGGTGGACTAAATAGAAGGAAAAAGTGAATGTAACTAGTGACCGGGATAGAACTATGAAATATGAATCATCTGATATGATTAAAAGTGTGGAAAATGAGGAAGACTATAGAGAGGATGTGACTAAAGGTGTTAATGATGATGAAGATCGTATTGAGGAAATGATAATGACAGTTTAAGATGAACTTTGTGATTTGAAAAAAAATTGAAAAGTTAAAGTGTTGTAAAAATACGCCATTGTATGTTGTTTATAATAAATATACAGTATTGTTAGTCATACTGAAGTTGTATAATTTAAAATCTAGAAACATATGGAGTGATTATAGTTTTACTGAACTACTTGCTCTCTTGAATGATATGTTCCCAAAAGATAATGAGCTTCCTAGATGAATGTATGATTCTAAACGAATGCTACGTTCAATGGGTATGTTCTATAAAATAATACATGTTTGTCCAAATTATTGTATAATATTTTACAAGGACCATAAATCACTTAAATAATTCCCAAATTGTAGTGTTTCTTGATACAATAATGATGAATCGGTTCCTACAAAATTTTTATAGTACTTTCCAATCATTCTGAGGTTTAGGTGCCTATATAGAAGTGAGGAGACTATATGGTAATTGATGAATCATGTAGGTACAAGAAATAAATATGGGAAACTTTATCACCTAGAAATCTCTCCACATTAGAATAGAATTGATCAAAGAGTATCCTTAATTTGGAAATGAGATAAGAAACATTCATCTTACTCTATATATAGATGGAGTGAATACTTTTGGTTTTCAAAGTAGAACTCATAGTACATGGCCAGTTATTTTGGTAAATTATAACTTTCCACCATAGTTATGTAAGAAATGAAAATAAATTATGTTGTATATGCTTATATGAGGACCAAAACAACCAATTAATGATATTGATGTTTATTTGGATCCATTGATTGAATATTTGAAATTATTATGGGATTTAGGTGTTACACTGTATGATTCTTACAAAAATAAATATTTCATATTGAGATACATGTTGTATGGGATGATAAATGAATTTCCTGCTTATGTAAATTTTTCAGAACATAGAATTAAAGGAACTCAAGGGTGTCCCATTTTTTAATAAGGTACACATTAAATTAGGTTGAAACATTCATCGAAAGCCGTGTTTCTAGGACATCACATATTTCTACCCAGATGAAATAAGTACCAATCTTGGATGAAATTATTCGATGGGGTTTTAGAAGAATGAAAAGAACCATCTCTACTAAGAGGTGATCAACTTTTTGAGAAATTAAAATATATAAACACTGATTTTGGTAAACCTTTTTTGAAAAACCTTATAAAAACTAGTTGGGAAAAGAGATTAGTCTTTTTTTAATTATCATACTAGAATTGTTTGTACGTTAGAAATTTTATTGATGTTATGCATGTTGAAAAAAATGTATGTGATAGTTTCATTAGACTGTTAATAAATGCCCCTAGAAAAAAAGGGATGAAATTAAGGCTTGGTTATACATGATTCACATGGGAATATGGGAAGAGTTGGTGCCGGTGAAGGGTGAAAAATGAAATTTTCTTCCTCTATACGCTTACACTCTTTCTAGGAAAGAGAGATATCAGTTTTGAAACTTATTGAATGATGTAAAGGATCCATAGTTGTATTCATCAAATATAATGATTATCGTGTCAATGACTGATTTAAAGTTAAAGGTTCTGAAATCACATGAATGTCATGTTTTGATGCAAGATCTAATGTTTGTATCTTTATGTTTAATTTTTTCCAAGAATGTCTATCATACATTAACCAATCTCTTTTTATTTTTCAAATCTATATGCAGCAAAGTTATAAAGCAAGAAAAATTTCTAACTATAGAAAAGGAAATTGTTGTCATATTATGTGAATTGGAAATGTTATTCCCTCTGGAATTATTTTATATGATGGTTTATTTGATGGTTCACTTGGTAATAGATATTTGACTATGTGTTCCTATACATTATAGATAGATGTACCCCATTTAATTATATATGGATATTTTGATAGGATATTTCAAAAATAGAAGTTGGTCAGAAGGTTGTATTGAGAAGCGATATATTGTTGAGGAAGCCGTTGAATTTTGTACCGGCTACCTGTACGGTGTGGAAAGCATTGGTCTACCAAAATCTCATCACACCGGCAGGCTTGTTGGTAAAGAAACTTCTGGAATAGATTTTTTCATGATCACTATTATAGATTGGGAGCAGACCCACCTTTATATTTTATATAACATTTTAGACATTTTCCCATATATTGAAACCAAAAAATAAATTATTAGGAATTTGAATTCATCAAGGGTTGAAATCTAGATTTTAAATACACATAATAAATAATTTATATGATGGTTTTGAGATCTTATTTTTAAGGATTCAGATGAAAATATGAATTCAATTTCAAAACGACTTTGATAGCTAGCCAGGCGACCAAGTATGCATGTATTATCCTATAATGGTTATATGTTCTATAAAAATGAACATAATAAAGTTAGTACCATGAAAAATAGTGGAGTTACACTTGTGGATAAAATGATTCATGTATTTGGTACCAAGTAAAAAATCTAATTTATGTGAATATTTCATACTTTGGCATTATCAGATAAATATGGTAGTTGTATTATACAACATTCCAAGTGCCGTTTTTTAAATGAAAGTGGGTTGATAACAGGAGTGCTATTAAAATATATGAATTGGGATTAGTAAAAGTGGAATTTAGTAAGAATGGGTACAAATACAAACCATTAATATTGTTATCAAAGATAGTATAAGTATTTTATGTTCTAGATCCCGCAAACCGAAACTGGTCAATTATTCTATTATCAACCAAAACCAATGAAGTTTCATATGAAAATTCAACTAAGGATGGAACTTTCATTGGGATGTCGCAATCATTTTGAAATTGTCCCAATGTATATGGGGTCTTTTATGTTATAGGGGACCACAATTAAGGGATTTGGATACTATATAAAGGGTTCAAATCCCTTCAACCTTTAAAAAAATAGATTTCAATAATCAGGTTATATTTTTTTGTAATATACCTTGAATTACCTCATATTATTATCAATTTACTTCTACATTTACATAATATAAATTAAATGTTCAATAAATTATTTATATAATGACTTATGCATGTGTAAATGCTCCCAATCCTAAGAAATAATAGGTTTCTTAACCTAATGGTGTTCCCAATGTAGAGGAACAAAAACCTTTTTCACATGTAGATGCTACCATTATAGAGGAAAAACATATTAATGATGTTGAACATGATGAAATGGTAGATGGTGAAAAATCAATGTCCTAGAAAAATAAGGATCACTATGGAATGATGGTGTTATCAAGAATTATTAAGTAGATAAACAAAGGTATCAAATTAGAGATTGGATGGAATTAATGCAACCAGGATGTTAACCCCCAATAAGGCCATGTTTAGTAGTTTCATTAGGATCACCACTCAATAGTTCATTCCAGTTGATATATATTCATGGAAAAAAAATTGCTCATTATTAAGAAACTAATTTGGGAAGATATTATGGTTACCTTATGATATCCATTCTTTATTTTACTAAAAAAATAATGAAATATTGACTTACTCTTTATTATCCCATGTAGATCGAATTTATAGTAGATGACTTTTGAAGGAAATTATTATTCATTCTTACTGGAAAGGGTCATAGAGTATTTCACAAGATTCTAATAAAGTTTCATCTTAATGATTTTAAAGAGAAAATAAACATGCACCCACTGTAAATGTATGAACACCTGATAAGACAAGAAGCATGGGATGATTTTTCTGGCTGTTGTGAGGGGACATATTTTCAATTACATTTTGGCTGGTAATTCATTGTTTGAAAATACATGTATTAATTACTTTTATTAAGAATTATTAATTTATGATACATAAAATGAGTGTTGAAAATAAGAAACATACGGAAAAACCAAAATACCCTTACCATAAAGCAAGGATGGGGTATTATTCACTTGAAAAAAATTGGTATCTATTTTAAATCTACTATAATAATTTTATATTACATGAAAAAACAACATAATTATGTTTCTCTGTTTATATATAGATTGATGTATCCAAATCCAAATCCACTTTCGTCCCATGTCATGTGCTATAAAAGGAGTAACGTGTAAATAAATATGGGATACTAACAGATGAAAACACACAAAAAGTTTCGGAAGTATGTGTATGTATGAAATAATTAAAAAAATATTTAAATAATTATTATATAAAAAATATTACTTATTTTACTATATTTTATATCTAACATAGATACAATAATAATTATCAGCTATACCAGATGAATAGATACTATCAGTGGCCTTGAAGCAGCTAGAACAATATGGTCATGTCAGAGGTGTGGGTTTTTGGGTGATACCCCGAACATATTTTTAAAAAAATGAATAGGGTGATAAAGATAAAAAAAATGAAAGAGATGCATGCATGATTAGCTACTATTGAATAAAAAATTGTGATCAGTAAAATTTTCTAGAAAATGTTATGGGGAGGAAATAAAGAGAAGAAACAACTCAAGAACAACCACTACATGAAGATCCCACACCCTCACCCCCACCATCTTTTAGGTGATCCATTTCCCAAAAAATATTTTCTTATATGAGGTAATAAATATTATCATAATTGTTTCTATGAAATTTGAATTAGGTAGACATGGATACCTTTCATGTACTAATATTCTACAGGGTGAAAATGATTGTGATTTATATCTATCAACACCCACTCATCACCTTATTACAAGGGTTATTATGTACAATATCCAAGGAGATATTCTATGCAATATACAACTTCCAATAGATCATGTGATAGTGGGGATTAGCATATCTCATGAGCCGAGTACCAAGCTACCTATTCCACTTGATGATGCATATATTTATAAGGTCGGAAAAGCAATTGGAACATTTGTATCATGGCTGTTAAATATTTTAAAAAGTGTCAATCTGACACACAGTGTGACCCATATGACTCAAAGTGTGTCTTTTTATTTAATATTTAAATTTTAGTAAAAAAGATAAGTGACTTACTCAAAATAGAGAAAACGCATTCAGATTGTTTTTATACTTTAGGACAATGGTATATAATTCATTTTTTGATGTGTATCTATCAGACACACCTCAATCTAATACACAGTGTTCCCAGCATCACTCAAAGTATCTGTCATCAATCTAAAATTGAAATTTTAGTTCAAAATTTGTTTCATTCACTAAAAACTGAGTAAACAAACTTGGATTGTCTTAATAATTTAGGAAAACTATTCATAACTCATTTGTGATATATAGGAATCAGTATCATATTAAACTGACCCATGATATGATCAATATGACTCAATGTTCATGTGTACAATTTAAAATGACATTTTAGTAAAAAAGACAAGTGACATACTGAAAACCGATCAAACACATTCGGATTTTTTTGATACTTTAGTAAAAATATCCATAAATAATTTGTGATGTGTAGGAATAATCCAAACCTTAATCTGAATAATGGTTTGACTGGTATGACTACAAGTGTATCTTTTTATTTAAAATTGTCATTAATTTTAGTAAAAAAGAAAATTTATGTACTCAAAACCAAGAAAATGAATTCATATTTTTTCATACTTAAGGAAAAAATCCATATTTTATTTTTGATGTGTAAGAATCATTGGCACCTCAGTCTGATACATAGTGTTACCAATATTACTCAAAGTGTCCATTATTAGTTTAAAGTTGACATTTTAGTTTAAAATGTGTGTCACTCACAATAAACTAAGAAATCATGCTATGATTATCTTTATAGTTTAGGAAAACTATTCATAATCCATTTTTGATGTGTAGGATTAAGTATCACATCAAACTAACACATGATGTGACTGGTATGACTCAAAGTGTGGGTTTTCTGTTTAAAATGAAATTTTACTAAAAAACATAAGTGACATACTCAAAACCAAGAAAACACATTCTAATTGTTTTGATACTTTATTAAAATGGCCCATAGATCTTTTTTGATGTATAAGAATTAGACTCATCTTAATCTGATGCACAGTCTGACTGGTAAGACTCCAAGTGTGTCTTTTTATTTAAAATTGACATTTTAGTAAAAAAACACGAGTGACATACTCAAAACCAAAAAAACATTTACATTATTTTAATACTTTATAAAAATTATCCATGATTCATTTTTAACATGAAGGAATTATTCACACCTCAATATGATAGACAATAGGTCCAGTTTGACTCAAAGTTTCCATTATTAATTTAAAATTGACATTTTAGTTCAAAACTTGTATCACTCACTGAAAACCAAGAAAAAGTACTCTGATTGCCTTTATAATTTATAAAAATTATTCATAAGTCATTTTTACATGTAGTAATTAATATAATTTCAAACTAACACACAATGTGAATGGTATGAATAAAATTTCATGTTTCCTATTTAAAGTGACATACTCAAAACCAATAAAACAAATTAGGATTGATTTTGTAAATTAAGAAAATGATATATAAGTCATTTTTGATGTATAATAATTAGTATCACCAAAATATGACACATGATGTGACTGATATGACTCCAAGTGTGACTTTTTATTTAAAATGGACATAAATTTTAGTAAAAAGGACAAGTGACATACTCAAAATAAAATAAACAAATTTGTATTATTTTAATTCTTTAGGAAAACAATCTATAGTATATTTTTTATGTGTTTGAATTAGCCACACCACAATCTAATACATGGTGTGTCTTGTATGACTCAAATTGTCCGTTATCAGTTTAAAATTGACATGTTAGTTCAAAACATGTGGCACTCACAGAAAACCAAAAAAATGCACTATGTTTGAATTGATAATTTAGGAAAATAATACATAAGTCACTTGTGGTGTGTATGAATCAAATCACATCAAACTGACACATGATGTGACTATTATGACTCAAAATGCGTGTTTTTAGTTTAAATTGACATATTAGTAAAAAACACTAGTGACATTCGCAAAACTTATCAAACACATTCATATTATTTTTATACTTTAGTAAAATTATCCATACATTATTTTTGACATCTAGTAATCATCCTCACATCAATTAGACGCACGGTATGGCTGATATGACTCCAACTATGTCTTTTTGTATAAAATTTTCATTTTAGTAAAAACACAAGTGACATACTCAAAAATGAGAAAAAAACGTTTGATTTCTTTTGATACTTTAGTATAATTATCTATAAGTCATTTGTGATGTGTATGGATCATCCTCAACTTAATCTGATATAAGTTGTAACTAGTATGACACAAAGTGTTTGTTATCAGTCTAAAACTAATATTTTAGTTCAGAATGTGTGTCACTCACTGAAAACCAAGAAACATTCTATTATTATATTGATAATTTAGGAAAATGATTCATAATTAATTTTTGAAATTTAGGAATCAGTATCTCATCAAACTAACACATGATGTAGCCGGTATGACTCAAAGTGTGTGTTTTCATTTTAAAATAACATTTTAGTAAAAAAGAAAAGTGTCGTACTCAAAACCAAGAAAACACATTTGGATTGATTTGATACTTTATAAAAATAATCCATAAGTCATTTTTGATATGTTGGAATCAACCACACATCAATCTGACACACGGTGTGATCAATATAACTCCAAGTGTATCTTTTTATTTAAAATTGACATTTTAGAAAAAAACACATGTGACATACTCAAAACCAATAAAACGCATTCAGATTATTTTTTTAATTTAAGACAATGATCCATAAGCCATTTTTGACATTTATAATCATTTGTAACTTAATCCAATAAATGGTGTGCCTGATATGACTCAAATTGATCGTTATGAGTCTAAAAGTGACATTTTAGTTTAAAATGTGCGTTACTCACTAAAAACCAATAAAATATGATTTTTATTTTCTTTATAATTTAGTTAAAGGATTTATAAGTCATTTTTGATGTGTAAGAATTAGTCTCATGTTAAACTAACACATGATGTGACCAATATGAATCAAAGTGAGTGTTTCAGTTTAAAATGATATTTTAGTAAAAAGGACAAGTGACATACTAAAAACTAAGAAAACACATTTTGATTTTTTTTATAATTTAGTAAAATGGTTCATAAGTCATTTTTGACATGTAGAAATCAATCATGCCTCAATTTGATATATAGTGTACCCAGTATGACTCAAATTGTGTGGTTTCATTTTAAAATTGACATTTTATTAAAATATTATTTCGTATTTATGTTTAATTTATTTATTTATAGTATTACTAACATAAGAATAGTTTTCTTATACATTTGAATTATTTTTCTAGAGTTAGTTAGGTTTTTTCAATAACTGATACCATTATTGTGCTTTTTTGAGAGGGGGTCGGCTGCCAAAGATAATGAAACATTGATGTTTTTGAATTTTTGTGATAGTAATTTCTAATGTAATTGTAAAAAACATTATTTAAAATGTCTATAATATAGTTTTTTAATGTATTTGTGATTTAATTTTTATTTTAATTAAATTATTAATTTTTCATATACAGGTTTCTGCTATAGTGTATTGCAATTCAAATATAACATTATAGTAGTAAGGCCTTTATCAGCGATATTTCTAGATTTTATAAAGCCCCCCCCCCCCCCCTCCCCCCCTTTATCAGTGCTAATGAAAATACTGATAAAGGGGTCTACCCTTTAATGTCACTTAAGACAACATCACTTTTTAGCGTTATTAAAGCTCATTTTGTGTGATGTTAAAGGATATATTTGTGTAAGTGTGTTATTAAAATAAAATATCTCCCATCGGGAGGTTAAAATGGAAAAATAAATTTTGATTGATGTGTAAACCTAGGAGAAATTGTTTTGAATTATATGTGTTCTATTGGAATAAACCATGCATCAATCCAATACCCAGGTTTATTGGTATGTGGTAAGCTTTTTTTTAACTTTAATAGCCATTTATTAACTGGTAAATAGTGTAATCATATATTTCATATTATCTTTGTCTCATTTCTATATTTATGATGCTTTATATATGTAACACTATATAAACTGTTTTGATTATTTTATATATAATAACTGAATAAATTTTATTTCAACGTTAAATATATTAATTTGATTTCTTTTTTTATTTTATTTTTTTGTATTATATCAATAGGTTTATTGAGATAGAATATTGGAAGGATATGTAGCTTTTTGGATCACTGGTTTTGTCGACATTGCTGGTTTTATCTATATATTTTTTTTAGTGGAAATGAGAAATTAAAAAAAAATCTAAATAATAGTGATAGACTATAGAAGTCAGTAATGAATTTTTATTTCGTGATCATTAGAGACTACCCTTGTCGGTTCCTCTATTATTTTTATTTTTGGCTACCTATAATGGTTGTTAAAGCTTTTTACAACGACTATCACTGTGGTCTTATGGGGACCCCCTCACTACAAAAAAAAACAATGGTTAGTAGTGGTTTATTAGTAGTGTTTTATTAGCGGTGGTAATAATAACCACATTAAAATAAATCATATTAAAAACTAGAATATAGTGGTTATTTAATAAAATGACTACTATATTTTTTATTTTAACAATTAGGGGAAGATTTATTTAAATAGAAGAAAAATATTTCAAAAAAATCTCTAATTTTGACTTCATCCCCCCACTCTTCTTCACCCTAACTCACCCTTCCCCCTCTCTCTCTCCATGGTGCTGACCCCTGACCCCACCCACCCACCCACCCCCACCCCCCTCTTCCCTCAGCGGTGACCCTCGACCCACCCACCCCCCACCCCCATGTCCCACTCCCCTTAGATGTGACCCCCAACTCTGACCCCACCCCCTCCTCCTTCTCCCCTCGATGATAGCCCCTAACACCAACCCCCCCCCCCCCCCACTTCTATATCCCCTCGATAGTGACCCTTTACTCCCCCCCTTCCACCTCCCGCTCCCCTTGGCGACCCAAGATCCTGACTCCCCTTGCTCCCAATGGCGACCATCGTGACCCCAACCCCCCCCCCCCCCCCCCACCCCCCACCAGTTACCATCCTAACCCCGACCCCCCTTTCGGAGACTAAATTCAACCCAAACCCCCATTCTGGCTACTACGGTGACCTAGAACCCCCTTACCGGTGACTTCATAATCGTGACCCCCACTTTTAGTGACTGTCATAACCCCGACCATCCCTTTTGTCTACTGTTGTGACCCCAACCCCACTTTCGGTGAGCATCGCATTCCGTAACCCCTCCCCCACCAGATACTTTCATGACCCTAATTTCCCCTACCAGCTACCTTTGTAACCCCAACCCCCTTGCTGATGATCGTCGTGACCCTGAATCCCCTATTCTCCTCAACGGAAACCCCCCAAAGGCTTATCTTCCTGTGTTTTTGATGACTGCGACCCCCAACATCATTGAAGGTACGATTGATTGGATTTTTATAATAGTTTTAATTAAATTATATAAATATCTATGTAATTGAGTGTTGTTTATGTTTTTAATGTTGGATTTAATCATTTTGATGTTGAATTTTTGTTATGTAAAATCAAGAACCTACCCTGATCAATGATGAAGTTGGGTGATGTTTAATTTTGATTGAACCTATTTGATTAAAATTTTATATATTTAAATATGAATGTATGTAGAGAATTAAATCCAATAATTATGGATAAAATTTGGATTAATTTACCTCGAAACACACATCGATATGCCAAGGGTTTGGAGGAATTTTTAGATTATGCATTTGAAAACTGATCAGTGGATGGTAGAATAAAATTTCTATGTCATGATTGTAAATTCAAGTGATGGTTGAATAAAAACAAATTATATGATTATTTGATATTGAAATATTTTTCTACTTTATTTGTATGTTATATTTGGCATGGTGAATTGAATGTTATGGAAATTCAAAATAATGAATATAATATCAATGAAACAGAAAGTGACCCATTTGAGGAGAATTCAGTTTGAAATTTATTAAATGATGCATTTATTTTTTCAAAATATAATTACGAAGATTTTAATAGATCAATATAACCTTTATTTGATCCTGAGTAGGTTAATCAATCTTAGAACTTTAGTGACCAAAAAATGAGTTTTATGAATTAGTTGAATATGGACAAAAAGAACTATATGAATGGTGTTCCAAGTAATCAAAGTTGTCTTTTCTAGTTAAGTTGTATCATATCAAGTGTATCTATGTAATTAATGAAAAATAAATGCCTATGGTTTTATTTTTTATTCATGATACATTTATTGAATCTATGATCCCTGCATAATTTTATGAGATGAAGAAATTCATCAAAAAACTTGGACTTGATTATACAAAGATAAACACATGGCCTAATGATTGAATTCTTTACTATGAATAATTTTATGATAAATAATAATTCATAATATTTCATACAAGTATATGGAATTAAATGAACAACAATGAGAGTATAAATCAATACAACCCCAAGAAGAAACAGAAGAAGAAAACTCATGTAAAGGTATTGTGTTACTTTCCTCTGAAACTATGCTAAGATTATTCATGTTGTTTAATATTTCATATGACATGAAGTGGAATTATTGGGATATTAAGTATGCCTTGATGAGACATCCAAAATATTAAACATCATGGAATATTTTTTATTCTTTATATCTAGGTTTTTCTTTGGATTCTAGGAATGTACGTTTGGGATTTGATTATGATGGTTTTAACACTTTTGGTACTTTAACTATTTATTATAGCATTTGGAAAGTTGTTTTGATCCCTTAAAATATACCTCCATATATGTGTATGAATAATACTTCTTCATTATTTTGATGATTATTCCTGGAAATAAAATTCATAGAAATTAAATTTATTTATATCTTAAAATTATAATGAATGAATTACGAGAATTATAGGATGATGGTGTGGAAACATATAATGATTCAATGAGAAAACTATTCAAAATGCATGAATCTTTAATGTGGAAAATTAGTGACATTACTATACTAGGAAATTTATCTAGTTGGAACACTCATAATAGTTTGTCCTATCCAATTTGTAATTTTTATTTTGAACCATAATGATTAAATTATAGTAGAAAATGGTATTTTATGTGTCATCGTCGATTTCTTGATGCTTCTCATAAATTTAGGTTTAACAATACACAATTCAATAGAGATATTGAATTAATAAATCCACCGAAAGTTTAAGATAGTTCAAAAATCATGGGATGATTAATGGATTTTACTGAAGAATTTGGAAAATATCATCGGTTTAAAGAGGGGGGGAAAGCGTACGAGGTACAGTATCTGAAGCAGCTGAAACGTGATAATGGAAGAAAAAGAGTATATTTTTCAAACTTCTTTATTAGGATTTTAATTTGATAAATCATAATCTTGATGTAATGTATACTGAGAAGAATGTATGTGACATTGTAATTTTTACATTGCTTAATGAACAGGGTAAATCGAAGGATCAACTTAATGCTCATAAGGATTTTTAGTCAATTAATATAAATCATGGTTTGTGTGAAAATAATAATTTAAAGTATCCTTCAACTATTTTTTACAGGGAAAAATGTAACAACCCAAACATTTATTAATAAAAATTTATATTGATCGAATTAAATGTCTTATTATGTAAAATGGTTATATAAAACATATGAACTTTTTTGGTTTTATGTTTTTGGATTTTAAAATATTGTTAAGAATTTTTATTGTTTCTAATATAGTCTTTGAACAATGATCCCATGATTAGTATAAATATTGGGTTTTAACAAATCCAATTTACTCAGAAAAAGGAGGTGATGGCCTCATATAGTATAATTGCTTCGTACAAAACCCATTTTTTAGATCTCGAAAAGGATATGGTGTCACTAGGCTTCACTGTTGACCAATCCCAAGCTTATCTTCAACACTTTAAGATTGAACGGAATAGCCTATGGGAGAAGTGTAAGTTAATAGATATTATCACCCAAGCAATGTTATTTGAGCCACCCTAAGAGTCTTTCATCATCGCGCACCTTACCCTTTGGTCTTATGTTGGTGTTATAATGGGTTATGTAACAATATTCTATCATTATGATTATGTGCATTATTTTTATATAGAATAAATAATATACATTTTGTAAATAGTTTTTAAAGCACATATAGTATTTTTAGTTAATATTCAATTAGGAAATCTATTTTTATGAAATAATATATTTTTTAATTGAATAATATTTTAATAAAATATTATTATTACTAAATTAATTTTTATTAAATATAAATTTTCATATAATTTTTATGAATACAATTGTAATTTTTATTAAGGTTTGAAAGCTGTTTTTTTCAAAACCCCATGAATTTTTGATAAATGTCGGTTTTTATTTAAAAGTAAAAAATTCACATATTTAGAAAAATATTTAGATAAAATGAATATTATTTTTGGATTTATGATGTCAAAATTATATAATGGTGAATTTTTCATAATTTTCTGAGATAGTCGAATATTTGGGTAAAAATTAAATACCGTTAAATATATAATGTGTTTTATGACATCATAATGACCCAATAGTGATGTAATAAAATAATATAAATGAAATATTCGTCCAATATATGTTTTACATTTAAAATAATTCTATTTTAGGTTTTTTTTATTTATTTTACAAAGCCTTAGTGGACCTTCTAAGACTTATAAAACATTTTAACATTTTAAAATGATTTTCTTGAGAGTGCGACTCACCTCCATATAAGAAAGCATAATATTTTAATAAGTTATGAAATTGGCCTTATAAAATAATGTTTTACACTTCACTTTGGAAAAAAACATGGGAAAAAATCATGGGATGGTTTGTGGTTCTGATTAGTTTAATGTGTGGTGTCAAAAACCTAAATAATAAAGAATTCCCTCTCCTTTCCTATATAAACCCACTCAATCTCTCATTCATATTAACTAAAATCATTTGGAGATCGAATAAACCCTGACCTCCTCTCTCTATAATCCTCCCAAGTCTCTCCAATCTCCCAAGAATTTTCTCTCAAGCCTCTCCCAATCCATTGGGATCACACTTCCAAGTAAGGGATTTCTTCCTCTCTCATTGTTGTCTAATTTTATTTATGTTTCTATACCCTTTTATTTTCAATTAAAAATGTGGGGGTATGATTTTACACCTACCTTAAACTTTCATACTTATTTTTTAATGATTATATACCCTTCTTTCTCATTAATGTCTCCCATTTACACTTGTTATCATGCCAAAATTCTGTAAGGGATTTCTCTCTCCTCATTTTCATTCAAGCAATTATTTTGTATTATGAATATAAATTCCATTACATATGTTGGGACATGTATATATATGACCCCCATTACTTTCCATTTCATGTACATATGAGGAGACACCTCTTTATTTCTCACCAACCATTTTTATGAATTCTTATGTCATGTTGTTATGCTGCCGAAATTGCACAGTGATTTTCCAAGCCAAAGTCATTGTGTAGTGAATACCATGACCATTTTTCTATCAAGGGTATTCATCATTATGAACATTTAATTATTGATTATATAGTTTCATTTATCAATTCCAAATTCCATTATTTTGGAATAAATGATGATGTTTAATGAATCCATGTTATATGATCCATGTGGCACACTTATGCATGAAATGAAATGATTAAGAAGGGTGCACCCTGATAGCACTTCAATGCTTTGGGTAAAGAATAGTATCATGATACCTCAAGTTAAATAAGGGTTTACTCATTATAATTAAAGTGAAATGAGGGTTTACTCTTGCTTCATATTCAATGAGCCTTAGATAATGCTAATATCATGTTAAATGTTGTTTCCGCATTTCCATGTTATGATAATCATGCTATATCATGACATTATTTCATGTTTCTCTTGTGATCCATTGATATGACTATTTACTAACATGTACTATATTATTCATGTTATTACTTGTTTACTCCCTTACTAGGCTTTATATCTCACTCTTTTCTTATGCATGTCCTTAGGTTATCCCATGCAATGCTAAGTATGAAAGAATGTTTTGGTCATGTAAGAGAAGTTTTCAATAAAGATATTGGGTTTTATATTCTAAGTTGTTATATAATGTTCATAATATACCAAGACACTAGACCTCTCGATCCTCATATTTTTATTAAGTGTAGGTTTATGTAATGAATCATGTTTATGTGTGTAATAAAGAGTAGGGATGTAATAGTTGGTATCAAAGGATAGGTTTAGTTATTTTTGGGATTAGGATTAGAAAACCCTAGTTAAAGCCTTAGGGATAAGACTAAGTATAATAAAAACATCCCTAAATTTTGTTTAGTATTGAGTAAGTGGTTTATCAATAAAATATATCCCTGTCTGGATACAAGATGGTAGAGGTGGCTCTAGCACATATGTATCTAGGGGTAAAACCTGAAAACACCACTTTAAGCTAGACTCGAATAGAAAATGGTGCATAATAATGGGCCTTGCTACACTCTTGGTTACGACACTCCCAGTGGATATGCTTTGGTAAATTCATAATCTTAAAATGAACCATTATTAAGGGATTTAAAAAAAATCCCCTAATAATATATTTTGGGAAGTAGATCATACATAACATAGATAATTTAAAGAAATAAATGTAATTTATAAGTTATACTTTTTTTATTGGATTCCCTTTTATGTGTTACCTATAACTTTCCTTTTATTCCATCCAATGGCTGGTAATAGGATGACTTGGGATAACAAAAAATTTAAAGATCAATGTGATGACTGTTCTAATGAGATGCCTAATCCAATGGGAGTGTGAATCGAAACATTTGTCACGATACTCTCTCAATTAACTCATTTTTTTAATAGAAACATAGTTTAAGAGGAACGTTCAACCCCCCCCCCACACAAGAAATAACAAGTTGCAATCGAGAGATTCATGAGACAAAGGCCTCATACTTTTAATGGATCATTTAATCCCTCAATTTATGAACTATGGATCAACTCCATTGAAAAGGTATTCTTCATCCTTCAATGTTTCGAACAAGATAAGTTTATTATGGTTGCTTATCATATGGAGGGTGAAGCTGATCAATGGTGGACTTGATCAAAAATACAAAGCCTGAGGATGATATGAAGGCATTGGAATGGAAGGATTTTTGGAAAATATTTTTTGATAAATATTTTCCTCGAACCCTCCGACTTAATATGGAAAGGGATGTCCTTTACCTCAAGAAAAAAGACAATGAATCCATCATATCATATGAGGAAAACTTCATAAGGCTTACATGATATGCCTCCAACTTTTTCGTTACCCCTTAATGCAAGTTTTACCACTTCTTTGGTGGGATAAAACCTGGCCTACGGAAATCCCTAGATATCCGTGACTTCGAGAGCTATGAGGAAATTGTCTGATGTTCCCTCAAAGTCAAAATGGAGATCCAAAAATATCAAGGGTATCATAGGGATAAGAAGCATAAAGGGGACTTTAATTCTATTGGTTTGATGGATAAATTCAATGGTGCTATGAAAATCCATCACCCCAATTTACAAAGGTGTGGAAAAAAGTACCCTAGAAATTTCATGAAGGGGACGAAGAAATGTTTTAGGTGTAAAAGAGAAGGGCACCTAGATATTAATTGTCGATAAGAAAAACATGCTACTGCGATAGAGGAGAGGAATGATATGTTCGAACATCAACGCACTGTTCATTGCTTCAACTGCAAAGAACCAGGTCACTTTGCAAACTAGTGCCCAAAGACAAGGGTTTTAGAAGGAAACCAACAACCTCCAAGGCAACAAGGTGAGTTTTTTCCATCACTACAACCGAAGAGAACCTCAACAACGAAGTGGTTATAGGTACTCTAGTTATTCATTCAAGAACAGAAAACATACTTTTTGATTCTGGTTCTATGCATTCTTTTATATCCCGAAATTTTAGTAGAACAATCCCAACATCACCATAAATCATGGAAATGGAAAATGGGGAAATCATTGTAACCCATGAATATAACTCCTACTCTATCATAATTTGTGGTTTGAAATTCTCTAAGAACCTCATCATACTACTCCTGTTATAATTTGATTCAATTCTTGGCATGGATTTTCTTTCCCTATAAAGAGACAACATAAATTTCTATGAGAGAGAAATCACTCTCCCTATGGAGAATCAACCCCTGATTTTGTACAAGTGTAAGGAGGAAGATGAATCTTCTTTAGAACCATCATCTCAAGCATGCATATTATTGTATTTCCCAGATGATTGAGTCTAAGGAAGCAATCATCCTTGAAGACATGCCCATTGTGAGGGAATTTGATTAAGTGTTTCCCAAGGAATTGCCTGGTCTTCCTCCTAGAAGTGATTTTGAATTCTCAATTGATCTTATACCTGGGGCATTTCCAATATCCAAGACTCTGTATAGAAAGGATGTTGTGGAGCTTGAGGAGATAAAGAAACAAATACAAGAGAATCTAGATAAAATTTTTATACACCCAAGTGCTTCACCATGGGGTACACCAGTCTTCTTCGACAAGAAGAAGGATGGGTCAATGCGCCTTTGCATTGATTATCATGATCTCAACAAAATCGTGATAAAGAATAAGTATCCTTTACCACATATTGATTAATTTTTCAATCAGCTATGTGGAGCACAATACTTATCCAAGGTGGATCTACAGTTGGGATATTACCAAGTAAGGGTGAAGGAGGATATTCCTAAGACAACTTTTTTTACAAGGTACAGGCACTATGAATTCATAGTAATGCCTTTCGGACTCACTAATTCTCTAAAAATATTTATGGACTTGATGAATAGAGTCTTTACAGATTATCTCGACAAATTTGTGGTATTATTTATAGATGATATTCTAATATAATCTAAAACCAAGGAGTAGCATAAGGAGCATCTAAGCACTGTACTAGAGACCTTGCGAAAGGATAAGATCTATGAAAATTACAGCAAGTGTGAGTTCTGGTTGAAGGAAGTCTCATTCTTGGGTCATATCATCACAAGAAATGGGATATCTGTGGATCCCTCCAAGACAAATGCAATTGAGGGATGGCCAAGGCCAATATTAGTGATGTATATCCATAGCTTCCTGGGGTTAGATGAATATTATTACCAATTTTTGAGAAATTTATCATGATTTTAAAACCCTCTTACCAAGATTACTCATAAGGGAGTCAAGTTTTCTTGGAGTGATGAATGTGAAGAGAACTTCAAGGAGTTTAAAAATAGGCTTATCACTATACCCATGCTCACACTACTAACAAGTTGATAACTTTTTTTGGTATTCAGTGATGATTAAAAGAAGGGAATGGGATTTGTTTTGATGCAAAATGAAAAATTCATTGCCAATGCTTCAAGGAAACTGAAAGTTCATGAGAAAAACTATCCAACACATGATCTGGAGTTGGCTGTAGTAATATTATCTTTGAAAATTTGGAGACATTATCTCTTTGGGGAGAAGTGTGAAATATACACAGATCACAAAAATACTCAAGTATATATTCACACAGAAAGAGTTGAATATGCACTAATGAAGATGGCTAGAGCAGATCAAAGACTATGACTATTCAATTCATTACCACCCTAGGAAAGTGAAAAAGGTGGCGGATGCTCTAAGTAGAAAGGACCCAGCGATTCTATCATTGGTGAGAATCGAAAAGGATCCAATCTTATTAAATTTGATGAAGATGAACATGGGAATCATAAATAAGGGAACACTATCAATACTTTAAAAAATGACTGCTCAACCATCTATTTTGGAAAGTTTAAAGGATTCTCAAAAGGATGATGTGGAAATTTAGAAGAAAGTGGAAACTATCATAAAAGGGAAATGCTTGGAGTTCAATGCTAATGAAGAATAAATTGTGATATTTGGGTCAAGACTATGTGTTCCATCAAATATAGTGTTAAAGAAAAAACTTTTGGATGATTCACATAGTTCAAATTTCTCTATTCACCTGAGAAACACACAGATGTATCGAGATCTACAAGAGCTTTATTGGTGGGATAACATGAAGAGGAAGATCGCTGAGTATACATCAAAGTGCCTGGTATGTCAGCAAGTGAAGGCTGAGAGGTAGAATTCTAAGGGTATGATGTAACCATTACCCATACCAATATGGAAATGGGAAAACATCACTATGGACTTTGTCACTGGGCTTCTGAAGACATACAAAGGAAACAATGTTATCTGGGTTGTTGTGGATTATCTTAAAAAGACTGCACACTTCATTGAAATTTGAGAGGATTTATCAATAGATCAAATGGAATGGATATATATAATAGAAGTGGTAAGGCTTCATGGATTATCATTATCTATTATATCTGATCGAGATCCAAGATTCACCTCTAAGTTCGGGAAGAGTCTCCAACACGCTTTGAATACTGAGTTGAACTTCAGTATGGCTTATCATCCTCAAACTGATAAAAAATCTGAGCAGACTATCCAAACACTAGAGGACATGTTGATATCATGCTCAATAGACTTTAAAGGAGGATGGGATCAACATCTTACTCTGGTTGAGTTCTCATACAATAACATTTTCCACTCAATAATCCAAATGGCTCGTTATGAATCCCTTTATGGGAAGATGTGCAGAACACCAGCATGTTGGGATGAAGTTGGGGAGCAAAAACTCATAGGTCCATAAATGGTGGAGGAAATTTTGAAGAAGGTTAAGACCATCCAAAAGCACATTAAAGCTGATCAGAGTCGAAAAAAGAGATATGCTGATAATCATCGATGAGATCTAGAGTTTGATATTGGAAACATGGTATTCTTCCACATATTGTCAGGTAAGAGAGTTATGAGATTTGGGAATAAAGGAAAGCTTAGTCTAAGGTGCATCATCCATTTTGAGATCCTTGATTTCATTGGAGCAGTGGCCTATCGACTAGAACTCCCACCAAACCTATCTCAAGTACATGATGTATTCCATATATCACTCTTAAGGAAGTAAATACCTGACCCATCGCATGTACTCAATTCAGTGGTGATACCATTGGAGAATTTCCTCTCCTATAAATAGGGGTCGGTGAAAATATTAGATTGTAGAGAAAAATTTCTATGAAATAATACAATTCCCCTCATCAAAGTGTTGTGGAGAAACCACATGAAGAAGCAATGTGGGAATCAGAGGAAGTGATGAATCAGAGTTACCCTCATCTATTTTAGTGTGGGAAAAGAAAATTTTGAGGGTAAAATTTCTTAAGGGGGTAAGATTGTAATGACCTAAACTTTTATTAATGAAAATTCCTCTTTATATAATTAAATGTCTTATTATGAAAAATGGTTATATAAAACATATGCACTTATTTACTTTTATGTTTTTGGATTTTAAAATACCATTAAGAATTGTTACCATTTCTAATATAGCTATTAAATAGTGATCACATGATTAGTATAAATATAGGGCTTTAAAAATCCAATTTACTCAGACAAAGGAAGGGATAGCCTCATCTAGTATAATTGCTCTGTATGAAGCCCATTTTTCAGAGCTCGAAAAGGAGTTGGCATCACTGGGATTTTCTCTTGACCAAACCCAATCTGAGATTTAACACATTAATCTTGAACATAACTGTCTACGGGAGAAGTGTAAATTAATAGAGATTACCACCCGAGCGATGTTATTTGAGCCACCCCAAGAGTATATCACCATCGTGCACCTTACCCTTAGGTCTTATGCAGGTATTATAAGGGGTTATGTAACAATACCCTAGAATTATGATTATGTGCATTATTTTTGTATAGAATAAAAAATATACATTCATTTTATTATTGTTACTTAGTAAATAGTTTTTAAAGCACAAATAGTATTTTTAGTTAATATTCAATTAAGAAATCTATTTTGATAAATTAATGGATTTTTGAATTAATAATATTTTAATAAAATTTTATTATTACTAAATTACTTTTTATTAAATATAAATGATTGTATAATTTTTATGAATACAATTGTAATTTTCATTAAGGTTTGAAAGTTGTTTTTGTCAAAACCCATGAATTTTTGATAAATATCGGTTTTTATTTTAAAAGTAAAAATTCAAATATTTAGAAAATCTTTTAGATAAAATGAATATTATTTTTGGATTCAAGACGTCAAAATTATCTAATGGTGAATTTTTCATAATTTTCTGAGCATCAAATTTTTGGGTAAAAATTAAATACCGTTAAATATATAATGTGTTTTATGACATCATAATGACCCAATAGTGATGTAATAAAATACTATAAATGGGATTTTCGGCCAATAAATGTTTTAAATTTAAAATAATGTGATTTTAGGTTTGTTTGATTTATTCTACAAAGCCTTAGTGGACCCTCTAAGACTTATAAAACATTTTAACATTTTTAAATGATTTCCTTGAGAGTGTGACTCGCCTCCACATAATCTAGTCTAGTATTTTAAGAAGTTCGGCCATTGGCCTTATAAAAAAATTTACAATCCACTTTGGAAAAAACCATGGGCAAAAACCATGGTATGGTTTTTGGTTTTTATTAGTTTAATGTGTGGTGTCCAAAACCTAAATAATAAAAAATTCTCTCTCTTTTACTATATAAACCAACTCAATATCCCATTAATCTTCACTCAAACCATTTTTATCTCAAAAAAACCATTTCTTGCTCTCTTTATAATCCTCTCAAGGCTCCCCAATATCCCAATAAGCCTCTCTCAAGACTCTCCCAATCCTTTGGGATCACACTTCCAAGTAAGGGATTTCTTCTTCTCTCATTTTTGTCCAAGTTTCCTTATGTTTATATACCCTTGTATTTTCAATTAAAAATGTTGGGGTATGATTTTTCACCTCCCCTATAATTCCCTATTTTTGTTTCAATGTTGAGACACCCCTTTCTCTCTCATTAATGTCTCCAATGTACACCTGTTACCATGCCAAAATTTCGTAAGGGATTTCTCTCTCGTCATTTGCATTCAAGCAATTATTTTGTATTATGAATCTAAATTCCATTACATATGTTGGTAAATGTATCTATATGACTCAAATTAATGTCCATTTTATTTATATATGATGAGACACCCCTTTATCTCTCATCAACCATTTTTATGAATTCTTATGTCACGTTGTTATGCTACCGAAATTGCACCATGATTTTCCAAGCCAAAGTCATTATATAGTGAATACAATTCTCATTTCTCTATTAAGGGTATTCACCATTATTTACATTTACTTATTGATTATAGAGTTTCATGTATGAATTACCCAATACTTTTTCATGGAATAAATTATTATGTTTAATGAATTCATGTTATATGATCCATGTGGCACACTTATGCGTGAAATGAAATGATTAAGAAGGGTGTACCATAATAGTGCTCCAATGCATTGGGTAATGAATGGTATCATGATACGTCAAGTGAAATGAGGTTTTACTCATGCTAATTCAAGTGCAATGAGGGTTTACTCATGCTCCATGTGCAATGATCCTTGGATCATTCTAATATCATATTAAATGTTGTTTCCACATTTCTATGTTATGATAATCATGATATATCATACCTTTATGTTCGCGTTTCTCTTGTGATCTATTGATATGTTTATTGCCTAACATGTACTATATTCTTCATTTTATGCCTTTCTTACTTTCTTATTGGGATTTATAGCTCACCCTTTTCTTATGCATGTCCTCAGGTTATCCTGTGCAATGCTAAGTGCGAAGGAATGTCATGGTTATGTAAAAAAAGTTTTTAATAAAGATGTTGGGTTTTATATTCTAAGTTGTTGTGTAATATTCCTAATTTCCCAATACACTAGACCTCTAGATCATCATATTTTTCTTAAGTGCAAGTTTATGTAATGAACCATTTTTATGTGTGTAATAAAGAGCAGGGTTGTTATAAAAAATCAAGAGAAATATGTATTCCTTTGAACTTTAAAGAATGTAAAAGGGAGAGATGGATATTCAAGTATCATATCAAGGTAAGTTGAATTAAAACATTGAAATTTACATGGATTTAAAAGTAATGACTCACATATTCTGATGGATTAGTTTTTGTATTTGTAATTGCATAATATGTTACCTAAAAAAGTAATTGTGGTTCTAGTTGAGTTTTGTACCTTTTTCAAAGAGCTTTGTGGAAAAACTCTAAATCCAACTAAGATTTGGTAAACTTTAAGAAATAATTGTTTTGACACTTTGTCATTTAGAGATGTTATTTTCCACTTCATTCTTCACAGTCATGATTCATTTAATTATTCTTTTAGTTAAAGAAGATAAACTTATTGGACCAGTACAATATCGATGGATGTATCTAATTGAGAGATATGTTGATATTATTTTTATTTTTATTGGTGAATTTGATTTTATTAAATCATTGCATACATTTTTTTAATATATTTTTTTCATCAGGTACTTATATCATTTGAAATCATATTTGAGGAATAAATCTCAACCAAAAGGATCTATTGATGAAGGTTACACAACAAAAGAGTGCTTGACCTTATATTCTAAGTATTTGGATGTGATTGAGACTAGATTCAATCATGCTAGACATGTTGAACGCATCTCAACTAATTCTTATTCTAAAAACCAGTCATCAATATTTCCAACTATTGGATGACCAATTATAAAGGGGTCAAATTTTACACTAACTCAATTGTATTTTCTACAAGCACATAGATATGTACTACTCGATATTCTTATTGTATATCCCTTTATTGAAGAATTATAATTGCAAACAAAGAGGTGATTAATGGGTCAAACTTGAAATGAGTTAGAATTACCAAATATGATAATAAGAAGATTTTTGAATGATTCTCCTGTCATGTAATTATATACTCATATTCATATTATTGACATGCAGTTATTTTGTCTATATTAAAAGTAACACCTTATATATTTTTGTATAGATACTAAATATTGAGAATCAAGATAAAAATAAAATGATTTCAAATTTTTGGCTTGAGGTCCTCTAAGGCGGGCTAAGAGATTTGATGCCTACAATATTCATAGCTTCGTGTTTCTTACAATTTATCTTGATGAAGCTTGAAAAATAAAAATAGTGGGGTATTCACACTTATAGAGGATGGATACTATGAAAAGATGAATGATATAATTGAATTAAACTATCATGGTTAGTTTTTAGTTTTCTTATTCAAATGCATGTGGGTCAACATTGATAGGGGTATAATGAAAGATTCATTATATTTTATTTATGTGAACTTCTCTTTCTTGACCCATATCAGTGAGCATATGAGCATGATCCATTTATCTTGGCTTCATAAAGGAAGATGGTTTATTATGTGCATGATGAAATACATGAAGGTTAGATTTTTTTTAAACACTTAAATCAGCGATAATTATATGGTATGGGCGATGAAGATCAATTGGTACTTTATTATAGTGAACCTCATCAACCAAAAAACATTGAACAGTTTTTTCCTAACAATATCAAAATAATATAACTTGAAATAAAGGGTGAAAATAAAGGACTCGTCATGATGGAGGTTGATAATAATAAATACAATGAAGATGAAGATAATTGAATGTAAAAATTGGTAAATTGATAAGTGTTTCATACATATATAAATTTTTCTAGTTTTTAGTCTTTCATTTGTTATAAATTTAATATACCTGAAACATTTGAATTGTAAGAATTCCAAGAACAAAAAAAATAAGGATCATATCCAATTATTATCTCGGAGTACACCACCACTACCATCATCTTCAATGGATCTGAGTGATTTCGTTGTACCCAAGACTACTAGAAATCCAGTTGATTCTCCATATGTTGTTGGTATCCCACCATCTGAATCACCTCCGGTGATGGATCAGTTGGTCACTCCTCTATCTATTGGATATTGTCGAGTTACCATTACTGGTATGTATGTTATTGTAAAAAACAAAAATATATATTTTATTAATTATTTAATTCATTTATAAAATAGATAAATACGACCATAGAAGGGATAAAAATATGAACATGACATATGTATGGCACCTAAAAGAATTCAAGATTATCATTCCATTTTGATGAGTTCGGGGTGCCTACTGGTGATGCCGCTGAAATCTATGGGTAGATTCTTGGGTAGATAACTTATGAGATAGTGAGCTTTCCTATTAATTACAAATATTAAAGGAATATTCCTACATCTTGTAAAAATGAGGTCTTTGATACTCAAGTAAAGTTAATATTAATTTAATATTCCTTGATAACTAATTTAAAAGCCATGAGTAATTTTTTTTAATAAACTTGTAAAGTGTTATGTTTTTATTTCTAGATCTTTTTTCATTTTGATTCCCCTGACTCCATTTCACACCCAAGAAATTTGTAAATTTTGGGCATGAAGTGGAGATATTTTAAATGAACATTATGGAATGAGTTTAATGACACATCTCTGGTCTCATGAAAGATGTATGAGAAAGTTCCTAAAGTAATTTCTCATGAGCAATGGAATAACTTTTTCAATATCAATAGAGATGCATCTCATGAGGTAATTATATATTTTACATTATCTTAATAACATAAACACAATAAAATTATAATTTTTATTAACATTGTTAATTTTTGTAGGAATTATCTAAAAAATATTGTGAATCATGATAAACAGATCATTCCTCGCATCATTAGGTCTCATAGTTTTTAAAGAAAAATAAAAAATTTGGTTTGTATTTTATTCATTATTATTTATATCATTTCATAAAAAGTCAATTTTTTCTAACTTGTTTATATTTTTTTATAAAGGCTAATGAATTAGGTCACTTTATTGGCCAAATAGATATGTAGTTTAAAGTGCATAGGAAACCCAATGTCAGTTTTGTAAATGACCCTATCAAAGATGTTGGAGTAAGTACTTTTCATTATTATTTCATGTTATTTCATTACTATAAAAAATATAATAATGAAAAATATATTATAACAACTAATAATCCTTAAACCCAATTCAATGGGGATTACTACATGGATCAAACGATGCCAATTTGGTGTTGTTTGATACATCTAGTCAACCTCAATTAATTGGGTTTAAGACTTGTTTATTGTGGTAATTTATTTTTCAATATTATGTTTTTATAGTAATTAAATAACAATAAATAGTAATGAAAAATTTATTAATTAGATAATATTATTAATTTCATAAATTTAAAAAAAACATTGTTAATATTTTTGTATTAACATCTTAAAATTCAAGAAATTTGGGATGTGAACCCTTCGCAATCATCATCTATTTCTCAGAATGATGAAGTTGCAATAATTTTAGGGAAGGGACATCCCAAACATCTATGGGGGATGGGTTTTCGGCCTACTCCATCAGTTGTCTTTGGTAGGGTTTCATCATCTGTTACTACTACACCCGGTGGGGGGTCGAGTAGTTCCATTGATCAGGAATTACAAAGTGAAATTGAAATATTGAAATAAAAAATTGAAATAATAAAACTCTTATAGTAAAACATAGAATAAGTGGTGGTCAGAAATAGAAAATGATTTAGTTTCTATATTTCAGTGGATGACCAGCATGATCCTCAAGGAAATTTTCAGCCTTATTGCTCATCCTTCCAAGGTAAATTCTAAATTCTATAGATCATTTACACATTTTCAAAGAACACATACAACTTCCAAAAATAAAACTAAAATGAAACTTTTATATAGAAAACATGAAATTCAGTTCATACCAACTACATATTGTTTCGGATTTAAATGTGGTCAATTCCTACACATCAAAAATGAATTATAGATTGTTATCCTTAAGTTTGAAAACAATATGAGCACATTTTCTCTGTTTTGACTCAGTAAACAGTTTGTAAAGGTAACAGAGCCTTTAAAAACATATGTCTAGGATTAAAAACTAGGAAAAATACATTATATTTCTCTTAAATCAAATAAAAATTACTGTATATTTATTTATGAAATATGGGAACCGACGACACGACATTCCAAGTTATGGTTTTCCAAGGATGGCCGTAAATGTGGTTTTAGTGTTTTAAAACACCAAAATATGTGTGTAATGGTCAAAAACATATAAAATTAGGTTATATTTATGTGAGGTCATGAGAAAAATACCTATGAGTTATTTTTTATGTGTAAATTCATAGAACACATCAATCTAACATGTGGTGTGGTCAGAATAACTCGATAAACAGTTTTTAAAGGTACCAAAACCTTTAAAAACATGTCTCGGGGAATCAAAACTAGAAAAAATACACAATATTTCCATAAAATAATATTAAAATGACCTTAGATCGATTTTTGAAATGTAGGAACCAACGAAACATCATTCTAAGTTACAATTTATCCTGGATGTCCATAAATGCATTTTTAATGTTTTAAAATAGGAAAATGTTCATGTAATAGTCAAAATCATAGAAAAAAACCTAATGTTGATGTGAAATCATGGGAAAACTACCGTTGAATTATTTTTTATGTGTAAATGTAGAAAACATGTCAATATGATGTGTGGTGTGGTTATAATGACTCAGTAAACACTTCTTAAATGTATCAAAGCCTTTAAAAACATGTTTCGGGGGGGAAACTAAGAAAATTATGTAATATTCCCTTAAAATCAAAGGAAAGAGGTAGTAGATTGATTTTTTAAATGTAATAACTGAAAAAAAAATCATTCTAAGTTGCGGTTTTCCTGGGATGGTCTTAAACACATTTTTAGTGTTTTAAAACACTAAAACGTGTGTGTAACGATCAAAACCATAGAAAAAGAACTCAGATTGATATGAAATCGTGGTAAAATAAAATTTGAGTTATTTTTTATTTTTATTAATAGAAAAAACATTAATTTTACATGTTGTGTGTTTGAAATGACTCAGTAAATGGTCTTTAAAGGTACCAAAGCCTTTAAAAACATGTTTCGGGGGGTCAAAACTAGGCAAACAACATCAGATTATTCTTAAATCAAAGGAAAATGACTATAGATTTATTTTATAAATATAGGAACTAATGGAATTTCATTATAAGTTATAGTTTTCCAGAGATGGTCATAAACATTATTTCTTGAAGATTTTAGTGTTTTAAAATACTAAGACGTTTGTGTAGTTGTCAAAACCAAAGAAAACGACCTCATATTGGCATTAAATCATGGGACAACCACTTTTGAGTTATTTTTTACTTGTAAGAATATAAAACATGTCAATATGAGGTGTAGTGTGGTTGGAATGACTCAGTAAATAAATTTTAAAGGTACTAAAGCCTTTAAAAACATGTGTTGGGGGGTCAAGACTAGGGAAACAATGTATAATTTCTTTGAAATCAGAGGAAAATGACCATATATTTATTTTTGAAATCTAGGAATAGATAGAAAGTAATTCTATGTTATAGTTTACCTGGGATGGTTGTAAACACGTTCTTAGTGTTTTAAACACCAAAATATGCTTGTAGCGGTCAAAATCATAGAAAATGACCTTTGATTGATGTTAAATCATGGAAAACCCATCATTGGGTTATTTTTTATGTGTACTAATTGACAACACATCAATTCAACATGTGTTGTGGTTAGAATGACTAAGAAAACACTTTTTAAAGGTACCAATGCCTTTGAAAACATGTGTCGAGGGGTCAAAACTAGGAAAACAACGTCAGATTAACCTAAAATCATAAGACAATTAACATAGAATTATTTTTGAAATATGGGAACTAATGACATATCATTTTGATTTACAGTTTTTATAGGATGGTCGTAAATGCATTTTTATCATTTTAAAACACTAAAACGTACATGTAATGGTAAAAAACATATAAAATGACTTCATATAGATGTAAAATCATGGTAAAATTACCATTGAGTTATTTATTACTTGTACGTGTAGACAATGCATCAATTCGACATGCGGTGTGGTCAGAATGACTTGGTAAACACTTTTTAAAGGTACCAAGGCCTTTAAAAACATGTTTTGGGGGGGACTAGAAAAAAGACATCAAGTTTCCATGAATTCATAGGACAATGATTGTAGATTTATTTTTAAAATTTAGAAATTGATTAAACATACTTTTGAGTTATGATTTTTCCGGGATTCCCGTAAATGTTTTTTTAGTGTTTTAAAACACTAAAACGTGTGTATAATAGTCAAATCCATATCAAACAATCTCGTATTAATGTAAAATCAAGGTAAAACTACCTTTGAGTTGTTTTTTATATGTATGCATAGACAACACATCAATCTGATGTGCGGTGTAGTCAAAATGACTCAGTAAATAGTTTGTAATGGTAATAAAGTCTTTTAAAATATGTGTTGGGGGTCAAAACTAGGAAAACAATGTTGCATTTCCCTAAAATTATAGGACAATGACCATATATTAATTTTTGAAATATAGGGACTAACAGAACATCATTCAGAGTGATGATTTTCCTAGGATGACCATAAATGCATTTTTAGTGTTTTAAAACACTGAAACATGCGTGTAACGGTAAAAACCATAGAAAATGACCTCAAATTGAGGTAAAATCATTATAAAACCACTACTGAGTTATTTTTTATGTATACTTAGAGATAACATGTTAATCTGACATATGTTGTGGTTGGAATTACTCGATGAACACTTTTAAAAGGTACCAAATCCTTTAAAAACATGTGTCGTGGGGTCAAAACTATGAAAATAATGTTGGATTACCATTTAATTAGAGGAAATAAATAATATATTTATTATTAAAATTTAGGAACTTATAAAACATCATTTTGAGTTACGGTTTGTTTAGGATGGCCATAAACGTGTTTTTAGTGTTCTAAAACACTAAAACATTAGTGTAACAGTAAAAACTATAGAAAACAATCTCATATTGATGTGAAATCATGAGACACCCACCATTGAGTTGTCTTTGAAATATATTACATGTTTTCATAAGTCTTCAAAAAAATTCATTTAGTATATTTCAAGCACATTGCACATTGATTTAAACATTAATTATAATATTTACTTATCTCTTTTTAGTTTCAAGTTTTGAATCATATCTTAAATAGGTAAGTTTATGTTTTCAAATATTTTTGCATGATATATTTTTTTATGTTAAAATGTTTTATATTTGATTAAAAAAATAACAAATTTTATGTGTAACATTCTGAATATATTTTGTGCCTTTTCTATTTCGCATTTCTTTTCTTAAATGCTCTTCTTTTTATTGTAGGTGAAAGATGTCAACAGTAGGAAAAAGGTTGACCATTTTTATCCATGAAATTTTTCAGAAGGAATTCATGATGATTATTAGTTTATGTGGTATATATTTTTAAATTTTATCAATGAATGTACTGTAATTCTGATTTATTGTGTTTAGTTTTAATTTATATTTTCTTTTTTGTTACATTTGATGAGATGTGGTCAATTTCAGTTGATGTACTGCTACAGATAGTGATTTTAAAAGATCTTGAAATTGCTTTTAATAGTTCTAAAAAAACACTATTATTCACATCGAAGATAAAGGGGGTACCCTTTAATAGCACTAAAAAGGCACTAATAAAGTGATTCCTTTATCCGTGTTAAAAAGGTGTTGTTGAAGGCTCCCCCTTTATCAGTACTATTTTTGCACAGATAAAGGAAATGCATTATCAGTGCTATTTTTAGAACTAATAAAGGACCAATTTATCGGTGCTTTGACTAGCGATGATAAAAGTGGGACTTTATCAGTGCTCGAAATAGTGTTGATAAAGGCCTAGCTACCTATGATGTGTTGATTATACAACAGCACACCCAGCACCTGCACAAAACAGCACCTGCACAAAACAGTGCACACAAGAACAGAGCAATGCATACAAGGGTTTGGAAAACAATTCTATATATATTTAATTGGCATCATGAATACAAAAATATCCACCCATGGTATATACAAAAAAAAATTCTATATACATTTCAAATAATTTTTTATATAATTACATTTACAATTATCCAACAAATAGTTAAAAACATTAATGTTTCATCCTTTGACATATGTGATCCCCTCTCAAAAAAATTTGCCCATGGTATTAGTTTCTGAACAAATAATCTCAAATCAAGAAAAATATTCCACCTATATAAGAAAACAAATATTATGTTAGTAATACTATAAAGAAATAAATTGAACATTAATATGAAAACATTAATAAAATGTCAATTTTTAATAAAAAAAATACACATTTGGAGTTATACCAATCACACCGTGAATTGTATTGAGGTGGGGTTTATTCTTACACGTCACAAATGAGTTATGGATCACTATCTTAAAATATCAAAAACAATCCGAATGATTTTTCTTAGTTTTGAATATGTCCTTTTTTATTTTACTAAAATTAATATCAAATTTAAATGACACATTTGGATTTATATGGGTAATATCATTTGTCGGATTTAGGTTTGGTTGATTCCTACACATCACAAATGAATCAGGGATTGTTTTTATAAAGTATCAAAACTATCTGAAAGTTTTTTTTCGGTTTTTAGTATGCTAGTTGTGTTTTTTTACTAAAATATCATTTCAAACCTTAAACATGTATTTTGAGTCATAATGATTTCATAATTCATCGGTTTGAGGTGATATTTATTCATACACATCACAAAGGAATTAATAATTACTGTCCTAAATTATGAAGACAATGAGTGGGTGTTTTCTTGGTTTTTAGTGAGTGACACATTTTGAGCTAAAATGTTAATTTTAAACTAATAACATACACGTTTAGTCATACCGGTCACACCGTGCATCAGATTGAGGTGAGGTTGATTCCTACATGTCAAAAATGACTCATGGATAATTTTAATAATGTATCAAAACAATCCGAATGTGTTTTCTTAGTTTTTAGTATGTTACTTGTTCTTTTTACTTAAATTAATGTCAATTTTAAATAAAAACACATTTGGATTTATACCGGTTACATCATTCGTTGAATTGAGGTATGTTTGATTTTTATATGTCACAAATGACTCGTGGATCATTTTTCTAAATCATAAAAACAATCCAAATGTGTTTGTTCAGTTTTCAGTATGTTATTTTTTTTTACTAAAATATCATTTCAAACTGGAAACACGTTGTTTGAGTCATACCGGTCGCATAGTGTGTCAGTTTTATGTGAGACTGCTTCATATATGTCACAAAGGACTTATGAATTTCTATCCTAAATTATGAAGACAATATGAGTACATTTTCTTAGTTTTCAGTAAGAGAAATATTTTTGAGTTAAAATGTCAATTTTAAACTGATAACAGACACTTTTAGTCATACCGGTAACATCATGCATTAGATTGAGGTGGGGATTATACTTACACATCAAAAATGACTCATGAATCGTTTTCCTAAAGTATTAAAATATTGAAAATGTGTTTACTCAGTTTTCAGTATGTCACTTGTTCTTTTTACTTAAATTAATGTCAATTTTAAATAAAAAGACACATTTAGAGTTATATCAGTCACACCATGCATTGTATTTAGGTGGGCTTGATTTCTACACGTCAAAAATGACTCATGGGTCATTTTCCTAAATTATCAAAATAGTCTAAATGCGTTTTCTCATATTTCAGTATGTTAGTTGTGTTTTTTTATTGAAATTAATGTCAATTTTAAATAAAAAGAGACACTTTGAGTCATATCGGTCACACCATGCATCATATTGAGGTGCAGTTGATTCCTATACATCACAAATTACTTATAGATAATTTTAATAAAGTATCAAAATAATTTGAATGTGTTTGTTTAGTTTTTAGTATGTCAGTTTTGGTTTTTTACTAAAATGTCATTTCAAATTAGAAACACGCATTTTGAGTTATATTGGTCGCAACATGCATTGGTTTAACATGATACTACTTCATAAATTTCACAAAGAACTTATGAATCATTTTCCAAAATTATTAAAACAATCAAAGCGTGTTTGCTTGGCTTTTAGTGAGTGACATGTCTTTTAGCTAAAATGTCAATTTTAAACTGATAATGAACACTTTTAGTCATATCGATCACATTGTTCATCAGATTGATGTGTGGTTTATTCCTATAAATCACAAATGAATGATGGATCATTTTATTAATGTATCAAAATAATATGAATTTGTTTTCTTGGTTTTCAGTATGTCACTTGTTCTTTTTGCTAAATTCAATGTTAATTTAATATAAAAAAACACAATTAAATTCATAAAGTTCACACCGTGTGTCGGATTGAAGTTTTGTTGATTCCTACACATTAAAAATTACTTATGGATTATTTTCCTAAAGTATCAAAACAATCTGAATGTGTTTTCTCAGTTTTCATTATGTCACTTGTCCTTTTTACTAAAAATACTGTCAATTTTAAATAAAAATAGACACTTTGAGTCATACCAACCACATAAAGTGTCTTATTTAGGTGGGGTTGATTCCTACACATTTCAAATGACCTATGTATCCTTTTTCTAATGTATCAAAACAGATGAATGCATTTTATTGGTTTTGAGTAGGTCAGTTACTCAGATACCAACTATATTGACCCAATCATTTCATACATAGATATCAAATCTTAGTAGATTAATATTCCTTACATACAATAATGATCTAATCCATAATAGTTTAGGTCTATTACTTTTGGAAACATGGAAACATAAAGAACTTTTTCATAAGATTCTCTCATTAAGTTATTCTTTACTAGAAAGACACATCATTTCGAAAACCATTATTCATAACCTAAGGATATAAAACATAAGAAAGGGTGATCATAGATACTAAATAATTGTAAACAATGGAGATATCAATGATCATATAAGGATAACATAAGTTTTAGGAAACCAACCTTATACATTCCTAACCCATTTTCTTGTTTTTATTATCTCGTTTACAACCTCGAAGTCCAATCTCTCATGAGCATGATCCATTTCGAACAAACCGTCTCAACTCAAATAAAGGAATCCACCTGTATAAGAAAAAAATTCTTAATTATGTGAGTCATACTACAAATAATTAAATTAAACATAAATATGAAATAATCCACTACTTCTATGGCAGTCAAATATTCATGCTATTTGTATACATTCTTCCATCAGGTATATTTCCCATTCTTTTCTAAAAAAATCTATATCTTCTAGTGAATATGATTATTTTCGACAGTCATGGTAGTACTGAAAAAATATAAATACATAAATTATTAATAAATATTTTAAATGAAATAGTAATTAGCTTTGAAAATTCCTCTTTAGGGATGCTATTTTTTGATGAAATACGATCTATTTCATAAATTTACAAACATAATAACCATATTCTTTCTGTTTGTTTATTTCAGACACTGCAGAAACATTGAGAAAAATAAATAAATTTTTTATATGTATTTGGATAGTGAAATAATATTATATATACCCTGATACTTATCTATTCTTAGTACTTTTGATGTTCCTATACCTTTTCCCCTGGCCTCTTCCATTATGTAGATGATATTGATGCATTTTCCTATCATAACAGAATCTTCATTAAAAGATAATATAAATAATATAACTAGATGTTTAGTTCTAAATTTTTGTATGTATCATATTAAAAATTGAAAAATTACATCATGTGTGGTTGTTTTGTTGGATATCCATGCATTGAATCCAAGAAATAAATCTTTAGAGTATCCAAATTGACTTTAATGAGAATCTAATGTTGCCTAAAAAAGGAATAAGTAATAAAATAAATTAAAACATATTTTATATGATTAAATTTTAGAGTTTTACCCTTGCATAATTGGTATTAATAATAGTTTGTCATCTATATTTTTGTTGTTAAACGATTTGAGCAGGCCTGCCACTATTTCACCCTCTTTCTTGGAATCTTTTTTTTGTACTATAGAGGTGATGTGAGGACTAACGAGTCCAAATTTTTGTTCATGTAGAAATACCTTCAATTGTTTTTCATATATACTCCTTCAAAAAATATGAAATGTTATCGTAGTATATTAGTTTTTGGAAAATCAAATCATAAAAACATACCTCATGTATACATTTACAACTTAGTCTCTTAGCCAATCATGCTCCAGGATTTCACTTACATTGTCAACACTAATGAAATCTAGATCTTCCCCTCTATGCATATTTTATTCAAAAACAATTTTGTGAGTACCATCGTATTTCAACTTTATATACACATGATCCTTCAATGATAATAAATGTGGATATATAACGAATGGGGTTAAGGTGATTTTAGAAGATCATTTTGATTGGTTGGTTGATCCTTGAGATGGTTTTGAGTCGTTATTTCATTTCACCCCCTTCCCTTTGTCTGTTTGTAATAAAATTCATCATTTTAAAACTTTTTTTATTAAATTTTAAAGGTTTAGCTTAAAAAATAAATTAAAAATTAATACCTTCTTATCTATATTTTTTTTTACAAGATGTGATGGACATGCGTTGAATATTCCAAGAAATTGTTCAACCATATAAATATCTTCATCATCAATTGGAATAGGTAGATCAGTGCTCAAATCATGGTCTATGTTAATTAACACTCTTACATGACCTATTGGAAGTGGTCTGTTGTGTAGCATTTCATTCTAAATATTGAACACCATAGCTCTTGCTACAAGGCAATGAGTGGGTGTTGATAGATATAAATCACAATAATTTTCACCCTATATGATATCATTACTGGAAAGGAATTTGTGTCTATATGATTCAAAATTCATAGAAATAATTATTAGAACATTTATTACCTCATCTAAGATAGTTTTTTAGGGGAATGTCTCGCCTCAAAGTTGATGGGGGTGGGGCAGGATCTCCATGCGCTAGTTGTTCTAGAGTTGTTTCTTCTCTTTGCCTCCCCACCATCAAAGTTGTTATCATCTCTCTATACCATTTCATTTGTTATTCAAGGATATCTATCTTTCTTAATAATTTTAATTTCTTCACATTGATCCTCCTCTTGTTTTTTTCTCAAAATATGTTCGGGGTGTCACCCCAAAACCCAAACCTCTAACACGACTATACTGTTCCGACTGCTTCAAGGCCATCGAATGTATTCTTGCATCCGATGTGGGTGTCGCTGATTCCTCTGACTATGTTAGATAGAAAATATAGAAAAAAAAAGTAATAATTTTTATGTAATATCAATTTAAAGAAAAAAAATATTTATTATTTCATACTTACACACATTTCCCACACTTTTTATGTGTTTTAATCTATTAGTATCCCATATTTATTTACATGCACCTCCTTCCATAGCGCATGTGTGGGATGGAAGTGAATTTGGATTTGTATTCATCAATATGAATATAAAAAGAGGAACATAGTTATGGTGTTGTTTTATATCACATAAAAGTATTATGATAGATTTAAAATACATACCAATTTTTTTAAGTGAAGTGTACCCTATCCTTTATTTATGATAGGGGTATGCTAGTTTTGCTGCTCATTCCTTATTTTCAGCACCCATTTGTTGTTTCATAAATAAAAAACCCTCAATCAAAGTTATGAATACATGTATCAACACAAAATTTATTACCAAACACAATATACCTGAAAAAATGATCTACATGATGTATAGTAAACACATCCCATGCTCCTTGGGTTATCAGGTGTGCATAAAGAGGATGTGGGTGCAGTTTTATTTTCCCTTTAGTATCTTTAAGATGATATCTCGTTAAAATTGTACGAAAAATGTTTTGAATCCTTCCATAAACCCTTAATACATAATCCCTATGTGATTCGTATATTATAAATTCACTCTACAAGGTATTGTGAAGAGTAAGTAAATGTTTCCTTATTTTATTTTTTAGTAAATTAAAGAAATGATATCGTAATTTTACCATAATCTCTTCCCACATCAGTTTATTAATCCTAGTCACAACATGGTTCCATGACTGTACATCAATTGGCATGCATTGACGAGTGATGATTCCAATGTAACTACTGAACATGGATTTGTTGAGGTTAACATTATATCCCCACTTATTCCATATAACCTTGTATTTGATGCCTTTTTCTTTTTCCTTAATTATTTTTTTAACACCTTCAAACTACGGTGCTCCTATTTTTTTTGAACCGCCAATGTTTTGTTGCCTATCGTTTCCTCATTTTCAACATCATCAATGTGTTCCTCCAGAGTTCTATCATCGGAATGTGCATATGATGGTTGTAACTATGAATTGGGAGCAGAAGAAATATGTTGAGAGACCTATTTTACCTCTACACTAGGAGTAGTAGCAACAAGTTGAGAAACCTATTGTACCTCTGTACTAGGAGAAATAGAAGGTTGAGAAACTTTTTCTTACTCTTCACTATGAGCTGCAGCAAGTTGAGAGACCTATTGTGCCTCGGGATTGGGAGCACCATCACATGTAGAAGTCATTATATCTAGAAGTGGTTTAACATTTAATTTTGGATTACATAAAAGAAGAAATGAACAGATAATAACATAAGGTAACATGATGTATATTAAAATAAAAATATAACCTGATTATTGAACTCTCTTTTTTTAAGGTAGAAGAGATTTGAACCCTATATCGACTATCCAAATCCCTTCATTTTCATCTCCTCTTGCATATAAAATGAATTATACATTGGGACTACTACAAAATTATTGTGACATCCCAATGAAAGGGTTGTCCTCTATTGAATTTTTATCTAACCCTTCAGTGGTTTTGGTCGATAACAGAACAATTGACCAGTTTTGGTTTTTAGGATTTGGAACATAAAATACTTGTACTACCTGTGATTCCATTATAAAAAATTTGTCTTTGTACCCTTCCTTACTAAAATAAACTTTCATGAATCCCAATTCATCTATTTTAACAGCAATCTTATTATCAACCCACTTTAATTGAAAAAATGGCACTTGGAATTTCATATAATCCAACTCCCATATTTGTTTGATGATTCCAAAGTATGAAATATTCGCATAAATTGGATTTATGTACTTAGCACCGAAACATGCATCACTTCATCCACAAATGTAACTCCACTATTCTGCATGGTACTATCTTCATCATGTTCATTAGTTTAGAATGTATAACCATTAATTACATAAGAATTGTAATATAATACATACAAAATTGGTCCTCCATCTATCCATCGAAGTCATTCTAAAATTGAGTCCAGATTTTCATCTAAATCCTTAAATATATGGTCCTAAAACCATCCTATAAACTATTGATTATGTGTATTTGATATACATTTTTTATCCCTTTATGGATTAAAATGCCTAAGAATTTCTTTGTGGGTTTTTACATATGGGTCAACATTGAAACTATTATGAAAAACATAAAGGTGGTCATGCTCCCAATCTGTAATATTGATTTTGAAAACCTATCTTCTAGAAATTCCTTTACTTGTAAGCTGCCCAGTGTGACGAGATTTTGGTAGACAAATGATTTCCACACCAGACAGGTATTCGGTACATAATTCAATAGCTTCCTCAACGATATATTGCTCTATAATACAACCCTCTGGACGACTTCAATTTTTGACATACCCTTTCAAAATCTTTATATATCATTCAATGGGGTACATCCATCTATAATATATAGAACCACATAGTCAAATATCTCTCACAAAGTGAACCATCATATCAAAGAATGTCGGTGGGATGAGAATTTCCAATTCACATAATATAACAACAATTTCTCTTTCCATAGTTAGAAATTTCGCCAGGTCTATAACTTTTCTGTATATATCTTTGAAGAAGAAATAGAGCTTCATTAATGCATGACATACATTCTTGGGAAAAATGCATCACAAATCTATATAAATTAGATCTTTTATCAAAACATGGTAGTGATTTGATTTTAAACCCTTTAACTTTAAATCACTCATTGACGCGATTTTCTTGATATTTGATGAATACCCCTCTAGAATCTTTATGTCATTCAAGAAGTTTCAAAATTGATATCTCTCCTACCTGGAAAGATTGTAAGAAGTAGGAGGAAGAAACGTTTGTTTTTTACCCTTCACTGGTGAAAACTCTTATTGTATTTCCATGTCAACCATGTCCAACCTAGCCTTAATACCATCCTTTGTTTTGTCAGGTGCATTTAGCAACGTGCTGATGACACTATCACATAAATTTTTTTAACATGAATAATATTAAGAAAATGTATGATATATAGATAATTCCATTATGGTAATTAAAAAAACTGATCACTTTTTCTAATCTTTTTTCATAAGTTTTTTCAAAAAAAATTACCAAAATGAGTGTCCACATATTTTACTTTATCAAACAATTGATCACCTGTTAGTGGAGATAGTGTTGTAATTTCTTTTGAGATTTAATTGAATGATTTCATCCAAGATTGGTAATTATTTTTTCAGGGTAGAAATCTACAATGTCCTAGAAACACGGTTTTCGATGAATGTTTCAACCTAATTGATTGTGTACCTTGTTCACAAATAGGACACCCTTGAGTTCCTTTAATGTTATATCTTGGAAATTTTCCATAAGTAGGAAAGTTATTTATCATCCCATAAAACATGGATCTCAAAGTGAAATATTCATTTCTGTAATAAGTATACAACAAAACACTTGAATCCCACAATAATTTTAAATACTTGATCAATGGATCCAAATAAACATCAATATCATTATCCAGTTGTTTTGGTCCTAATATAAGCATGTATAACATGATATATTTTTATTTCATGCATAAACATGGTGGTAAGTTATAATTTACCAACATAACCAGCCATATATTGTGAGTGTTACTTTGAAAACCAAAAGGATTCACTCCATCTATAGATAACGCATGACGAAGGTTTCTCGGCTCATTTCCAAATTCCAGATACCCATGATCAATTCTCTTACACTGAGAAGAGTTTGTTGGGTGACATATTTTACCATATTTATTTATTTTATTTATGTGCCATGTCAATTTCTATACAGTCTCCTCACTTCCATATAGACACCTAAACCTTGTAATTATTGGAAAGTACCATACAACCTTCGTAGGATCAGATTCATCTTTCTTATATCGAGAAGCACCATACTTTGGGAATTCTATAAGTGATTTGTGGTCTTTTTGAAACAATATATAGTTATTTGGGTAGACATGTATTCTTTTATAGATCATTCCCATTGAGGGTAGCATTTGTTTAGTATCATATGTTCAGCTCGGGATCTCATTATCTTCTAGTAGCATGTCATTCAGGAGAATAAATAGTTCCAAAAAACTAGTATCACTCCATTCGTTTCCTTATTTCAAATTATACAGCTTTAGTATGGCTGATAATACTATATATTTAGTGAAACTAGAATATAATGGCGTCTTTTCACAACTCTTTGACTTCTCAAGAAATTTTTGGAAATCACGAAGTTCATCTTTAACTATCTTTTTCATTTTCTCAATATGATCTTCATCATCATTCACATATATAATCACATCATTGATATGTTATTATTCATTTTTCACACTTGTAATCATATCATATGATCCATAAAAACAGTTTTATCCCATCTGTAAGAACTCGGGTTTTTAGAACAGGTCAAAATCCCGACCCTGTTTGAATTTTTGACTTGTTCCTGAGAAAATTGGGAAAATCTTGGAAGTTCTGGAAATTTCCAAACTACACACCGTGTACTTTCAAAGTACATGTCATGTACGGGTTAGGCAAGTACCGGCTGTATGCTCTCTGAGTACATGTTGTGTGATGACCGTGTAGAAATTTCCTACTACACAACGTGTAGTGTTACTCGACACGCCGTGTAGCCTCTATTATGTGTACCAGCTGGTTTCAAGTCGTGTGTTATCTCATGTGGAGCGTCCAAGCCTTGTGGCTACCCCTCTTAAGTCAGAGTATGGAAAAGTCCACTACATGGTGTTTAGTTCTTAAATACACGTCGTGTAATTTTTTTTATTCGCTTAAGTGAAAGGTCGTCGCATCTTATTTTGTAAAATGTATTCTTCTTCCCCAACTTTGGGACCTCTCTGTTCTAAAAACCCAAAGAACATACCTAGACCTAGATTCTACATCTTTCATCCATTCTTCGATCCGTCGGTGTCTACAGGATTGCAACATCGAGCCTAAACCCATGCACCCTATTCTGTTCTTGATTCCTTGCCTCACACACTGCAAATTACATCTGAGAAGAGTTTTTAGGTTTTGAAGGAAATGTAAATCTATAAATATTTTCTTTGAATTGGAGATCGATATCGAACGTACCTACATCTACGAGTCTCATGTAGGTAGTGCATGCCTTCTTTTGTGCTTTCACAGACCTTTGGGTGGCGTGAATTAAAGTGCATATTTGGGTATTTTGAGCGAGACCCTAATTTACATGTTATTTCCTATATATTTTTTCACTGAACTATGGGATACCTTTGGGTATGCTCTATTACCTGTGTTGCTTGAGCAGGGTCGGGTGAGTGGTCATTTCTCATCAGGTATTTTTGTCTGGGGAATGCCAAAATTGTTATAACTGAATTTCTTTGTTTAAAACTATTGATTTTAGTTTATTAAACCTTGATATGAATTATTTGAGACGTTAAGGACCTCAGTGTTGGTATGGGATAGCACTCGGTTCATGTATTTCAACTGTTTGGATTGTGTTGAATGTTTATGTATTCTATTTAAATATGTTATATATGTAATTTCTGAATTGAATATGCTGGAACCTTTGGGTTGTGTTGGGCATGGCCCGGATATTCTTGATTGATGTTGATCATAGGTTGGGCTTTTTCTGGGTTACGTTGGGTGGTTTTGACCATGGGATTGGGTGTCATAGGTGTCGGTTTGAGGTAGGATGACTATCAGGTTGGGCATGGCCCGGGTTACTGGGATGGCGAGACCATCAGACTTGAGCGACATGGTCACAGGGACATGAGGTGTCAAAGGTGTTGTGTCTTGGGTACTATTTTGGTGATTACCACTCACCCGGAACTATTAGTAGTGTGCACATAGAGAGACTTCGTGATGAGGTAGTTTTCACCACTCGTGTGGGTAGAGGCCCTCGTTAGTTGCGGTTTAGGTACTATTGGTTTGGGGGTGCTTGTCGTAGGAATCCACGTGGTAGGTGACGAGCCTTCAGGGGATAGTGTTGAGGCTATCGAGTTGGGGGGAAGAGCCTCGCCATTATTTGATGGCAGACACTGTTGTTCCTTCAGTTACATTATTTAAGGAAAGACATCATTATCCCTTCGGTTACATTATTTGAGGGCAGACATCGCTATCCCTCCATTTACATTATTCGAGGGAAGACATCGTTGTCCCTTCGGTTACTTATTTGAGGAAAGGCATCGATGATCCTCTAGGTTATTATTTCTAGGGCGTGACTTCGGGATGTCGGTACTTGAGACACGTGGTGTCAGGGGGCACATGGTGTCAGGTTACATGAGAGATATTTCGGCGTTGACCGAAGCACGTGGTACTTCATGGTGGCTGCTGAGCACCAGTGGAGTTTATGTTTATTCGTGCATCATACTGTTAACTATTTCCTTATAACTGCATTCCTGCTTAAACATTTATATTAGATATGCACCGTTGGGTGGTATCCTACTGAGATTCGTCTCACAACCTACATGGGCCCTTCGGGACATGTGCAGACTTTATGGATTTATGTGAAGGAAATAGGTTAGCTTCAGGAGCTGGGCTTCACTATCTACTGCACGGATATGGTATGGACCTTGAGGTCTTGCCTATCCAGAGTTTATTTTGTTTTGATCTCTTTCCTATATCAGCATGCTCACTTTCTACGTAGCTATAGTTGGTTATCCATTGGCACCCTATATATATGTGTGTGTGTGTGTGTGTGTGTGTGTGTGTGTGTGTGTGGATATGTATGACCTGTTTTGGATGCATGTTTGTTGTTCAGTAGTAGTTATACGTGATCATCATGTTGTTGTGTTTACTTTCTGCTGCTTTTGTTTATATTTATTGCTTCCACTGTTTATCGATATTGAATTTTCTTCTGCTCTGTGGGTCTGGTTCGAGTCTACTGAGTCGTTTATTCTGTTGCATCTTTATTATTATACTTGGACCAGTACTAGTATTATCTTCTGAGAGGTTATAGCCTCCTCACTATACCTATAATACTCTCGCTGCTAGTCGGCAGCCTTTGGCGTTTGGGGAGGTGCGCCTAAGGTAGTAACACCCAACCCGTTTAGCATTGATCGGGTGGTTGTTCAAGTCCGGGTCATTACAAAGTGGTATCAGAGGAGTTCTTGATAGGGATTTAGTATCAGTGTTTTTCTAGCTACTAATGAGATTGAGAATTCTCTTTTATTTCAGCTGGTTTTACTATTTGGGATATGGTGGACTGAAGATAGGTTGTTACTAGAACTGGGTTTCTAGCTTGTTCTTGGGTGTCTGTATCCCCAGGTACGAGGGATGAACCAAGTTTCCATGGTTGGGAATTGTTGTTTGCTTTTTCTCAGATTACAGTTTATATGATTTCCACCTCAGTGGATCACTTGGTGTGTGATGTTATTGATTGTGATGTGTAACCCTTGACCCGATGCGGTAAGGGAGAATTGGACCTTGGCCCGGTTTGGCAAGGCTTGTTTATTTGGATTTTGATAGGCACGTTTTTAGGGTATTTCAATTTCATAACTGCACGTATGCTTTGTGATGTGATAATACCATGTGAAAAATATCAATTTCCATGCCTTGTAATCTTTTGAAGTGTGAATAGGTGAAATTCCTGATAAAAATTGCATGTTTATTGCAATGTGTTATGCATGCTTTGAATATTTTTAGAATTGTAGGGTAATTGAGTCTGGCTCTTGTATGAGTAGGTAGGTACTATGATTAAGGTGATTTTTATCACCAGGATTGGGGGACTAGGTAATCGTTTTGAGGAAACGTTAATTTTCGGGACGGGCATGGCCCGAGGTACTTTTGATACTTGGATCTGTTAAGGGCGGGTAAGGAGGCCATGAGGTCGGGATGCTGTGGGCATGGGTTGCAGTGGGGGAGAGTAAGGGTAGTTGTTTTATGCTACCTCTTTACTAATTTACTTATCTAAATTGAATATATATTATTATTATATATATGTTTGTGTGGATTGTCTGACCATTTATGGTATTCAGTGGGTTCCTTTAGTCGACTCAGATGGAGCGTTAGACGGGAGATGAGACACTGCCACAGGAGCAGGATCAGGTTTAGAATTCAGTGCAGGTAGAGAAAGAGCCACAGGTACAGGCTCAGGGATAGGATCAGGTTCAGGATCCAGTGTAGGCAAGATAGCAGCCGGGTTTGGCGATGTTTGGGTCATGGCTCGACGAGAAGCTCCGAGCTAGCCCGGTTCATGTCTTGTAGGGGATTGACAGAGGTGAAAAGGGTGCAGATCTATCTATGGAATATTTGACTCGGGAGTTTTGGTCACACCACCCACTTCTATTTCAGGGTGAGGGTGGTCCACATGCGGTTGAGAAGTGGATAGAGAGCATGAAGATGATCTTTGAGTAGCTCGAGACACCTCCAGGGTAGAGGGTCAAGCTGGTGACGTACATACTGCAAGGACCAGTGAAGCATTGGTGGGATGTGCAGGTTCAGGCTCGCAGGCACGAGGGACTAACATGGAAGGACTTAGGGGAAAGGTTCTTTGAGAACTTCTACGCAGAGACAATGAGGGTCGAGAGAGCTTGGGAGTTATTAAGTCTTCAACATGGAGACATGTATGTCATGGACTATGCGGCTACTTTTACTGAGTTGTCTCGCTTTGCATCTGGTATGGTAAACGATGATGCGGCAAGGGTGAGGTGCTTAGATGATGGCTTGTGACATGCCATTTGGATCTAGGTGAATATCTCCAGGCTGGGTTCATTCTCAGAGGCAGTGAATCAGGCACTCATAGTAGAGGGAAACCAAAGGGATAGGCCCTGGTTGGTTGGGGAATAGTTTCAGGTGACGGTTCGGACAACAGGAAGCGAGGATGGGATGATTTCCAGTAGGGAAGTCAGGACAAGGAATCATCTAGACCACCTTGTAGCAGTTATTCAGTGGTTTTATTTCAGTGTGGTCATCCATGACATGTTTGGACTCAGTGTGATAGGCCTCCAATGGAGTGTTGAGTATGTGGACAGGTCAGACATCTGGAGAGGTTCTGCAAGCATCCTTCTCAGACAGCTGTAAAATAGGAACCAGGATAGACTATGGAATCAAGAGTTGGTTCAGGTTCGGTACCAGGTGACGGTAGCCAAGGTTCAGCTGCAGGCAGAGGACGTGACAGATACAGTGGGATCTAGCTGAGGGGTCAGTGGCCAATGACTGGAGCAGCACCGCAGGGAGGTCAGACATCAATCAGTCGTACTTCAGGTCAGGTGCACGCCATGGAGCTGCCAGAGTCTGAGCAGGCTGGTGAGCCAACGATGGTTAGAGGTACACCACATGTGTGGACGTGAATTTCTCATTTTCTTTTGGCATGACCTGCTGAGGTATGTATGTTTTCAGTGCACGAGGTGCACAATATTCTTGTGGATTGACTAGATGTTGGTCAGTGGGATTGGCACCATATCAGGTGTGCTATATATTTTTATATATATGTATGAGAAGCATAGCATCAATTTCATCAAGGATTCAGGTTACTTGAGGTGCCATGGGCATTGGGGCATCGAGGATGCGGGTTACTTGAGGTTCATCGCATTAGGTTGTATTTTGAGCATCCATGGGATGTCGGACCTCGTAGAGGTGGACACCGATGCGATGAAGGATACGTTTGGGTGTCATAAACGACACGGGATCACCAATGAGGCGCAAGAGTGACAATGCGTCACGAGAGGACCATGGGTTCAGAAACAGGTTAGTAAACCTTTGCTTGTTTTGAGTTTTGTTGTTTTGAGACCGAGTTAGGTAATTCCTAAGGTGGGGATCCCCTTGAGTAATTTATCCAGAACCTTTGAGATTGGGAGAGTCTGGGTTACTTTGATCGGGGTGGCATGTTCGGTGTCATCTCTGGGTTTCGTTTGATAGCTCAAGAATGAGAAATATTAAGTTGGGTAGATTGTAAGAATCCAGGTTTTTAGAACGGGTCAAAATCCTGACCCTGTTTGAATTTTTGACTTGTTCCTGAGAAAACTGGGAAAATCTGGGGGAAGTTCTGGAAATTTCTAGACTACACGCCATGTACTTTCAAGTACATTATGTGTACGAGTTAGGCAAGTACCGGCCGTGTGCTCATCGAGAACATGTCGTGTGATGACCGTGTAGAAATTTCCTACTACACAGTGTGTAGTGTTACTGGACACGCTATGTAGCCTCTCTTCTGCGTACCAGCTGGGTTCAAGCTGTGTGTCATCCCGTGTGGAGTGTCCAAGACTTGTGGCTACCCCACTTAATTTAGAGTACCGAAAAGTCCACTACACGGCGTGTAGTTCTTAAATATATGTCGTGTACTTTTTTTTATTCACTTAAGTGAAAGGTCATCGCGTCTTATTATGTAAAACATCTTCTTCTTCCCCAACTTCGGGACCTCTCCATTCTAAAAACCCGAAGAACATACCTAGCCCTAGATTCTTCATTCGTCATCCATTCTTCGATCCGTCAGTGGCTGTGGGATCGCAACAGCGAGGCTAAACCCGCGCACCCTATTCTGTTCTTGATTCCTTGCCTCGCACACCACAAATTCCATCCGAGCAGAGTTGTTGGGTTTTGATGGAAACGTAAATCTACAAAAATCAGCTTCGAATTGGAGCATGATATCGGATGTGCCTACGTCTATGAGTCTCAGGTAGGTGGTGCATACCTTCTTTTGTGCTTTCGCAGACCTTTGGGTGGAACAGATTAAAGTGCATATTTGGGTATTTTGAGAGAGACCCTAATTTACATGTTATTTCCTGTATAATTGTTCATTGACCTATGGGATACCTTTGGGTATTCTCTGTTACCTATGTTGCTTGAGCGGGGTCGGGTGAGTGTTCGTTGCTCATCGGGGCATTTTGGCCAGGGAATTCCAAAATGGTTATAACTGAATTACTTTGTTTAAAACTATTGAGTTTAGTTTATTAAACCTTGATATGAATTGTTTGAGACGTTAAGTACCTCAGTGCTGGTATGGGACATCACTTGGTTCGTGTATTTCAACTGTTTAGATTGTGTTTCCTGTTTATGTGTTCTATTTAAATATGTTATATATGTAATTGCTGAATTGCATATGCTGGAACCTTTGGGTTGTGTTGGGCATGGCCCAGATATTCTTGAGTGATGCTGATCACAGGTTGGGCTTGGCCTGGGTTACGTTGGGTGCTTTTGACCACGGGATTGGGCATCATGGGTGTCGGTTTGAGGTAGGATGACTGTCAGGTTGGGCATGGCCCAGGTTACTGGGATGGCGAGACCATTAGACTTGAGCGGCATGGTCGCAGGGACATGAGATGTCAGAAGTGTTGTGTCTTGGGTACTATTTTGGTGATTACCGCTCACCTAGAACTATGAGTAGTGTTCACACAGAGAGACTCTATGATGAGGTGGTTTTGACCACTTTTGTGGGTAGAGGCCCCCATTAGTTGCATTTTAGGTACTATTGGTTAGGGGTGCTAGCCGTAGGAAGCCACGTGGGAGGTGAGGAGCCTTCAGGGGATAGCGTTGAGGCTATCAGGTTGGGGGTAGAGCCTCTCCGTTATTTGAGGGCATACATCGTTGTTCCTCCAGTTACATTATTTGAGGGCAAACATTGCTGACCCTCTGGTTACTTTATTTGAGGGAAGACATCGTTGTCCCTCCGTTTACTTTATTTGAGGGTAGACATCTCTTTCCCTCCAGTTACTTATTTGAGGACAGGCATCGCTGTTCCTCCGGGTTACTATTTTTGTGGCGTGCCTTCGGGACATCGGTACTTGAGACACATGGTGTCAGGGGGGCACACGGTGCTGGGTTATATGACAGAGATTCCGACGTTGGCCGAAGCAGTTGGTACTTCATAGTGGCTACTGAGCACCAGTGGATTTTATGTTTATTTGTGAATCATATTATTTATTGTTTCCTTATAACTACATGCATGCTTAAACACTTATATTAGGTATGCACCATTGGGCGGTATCCTACTGAGATTCGTCTCACACCCTACACGGGGCCTTCGGGACGCGTGCAGACTTTATAGATTTATGTGCAGGAAAGAGGTCAGCTTCAGGAGCTGGGCTGCATTAGCTATTTCATGGAGATGGTATGGACCTTGAGGTCTTTCCTAGCTAGAGTTTATTTTGTTTTGCTCTCTTTCATGTATCAGCATTCTCACTTGCTACGTAGCTACAGTTGGTTATCCATTAGAGACCTATATATATATATGTGGATATATATGACCTATTTTGGATGCATTTTTTGTTGTTCAGTAGTAGTTATACGTGATCATCATGTTGTTGTGTTTACTTTTCACTACTATTGTTTATATTTATTGCTTCCATTGTTTATCGATATTGAATGTGCTTCCGCTCTGTGGGTTTGGTTTGAGTCTGTTGAGTCGTTTATTCCACTATATCTTTATTATTATATTCAGACCAGTACCAGTATTATCCTCTGAGAGGGTATGGCCACCCTACTATACCTATAAGACCCTCACTTCTAGTCGGCATCCTTTGGCATTCGGGGAGGTGCGCCTAAGGTAGTAACACCCGACCCGTTTAGCACTGGTAGGGTGGTTGTTCGGGTCTGGGTCGTTACACCATCTACTTCCTACATTTTCTTTTTCCCTGTGTTTATTACAACATTTATAAATTATATCTATTCCGTGATAGATCAAGTGTTCTTCCAACTAATTTGTCTTGAATAACAACAGTGTAAACATGGAAAAAGGATTTGAGAAGGGTCATATGCACAAACTTTTGCAGACTTGATGATCTCTTTCACATCATCTTCATACTCTTTTTTCAAACGATTGGCATCCATACATTCTTTATTTATATCCATCCTATTTGATTTAGTAATATTAACATTTAACAAAATAAGTACACAAATCATTGATATAATGTAATGGTTTTCCTAATTTAATAAAAAAACTAAACTTAAAATATTATGGAAAACTATAGTTCAAATTTTCTTTTAAAACTATTTATAAAATCACAATTGAAATCCCATTAAAAACCCAACCATTTACACAAATTACTCTTTAAAATAACACACCCTTTTTAAAATAAATCAATCAGTTCCAAACAATCTTTCACAAAACCACAATTCCTTTTTTTAATCATTCAATCCAACTTCATGACCCAACAATATTAATCATTTGAAATGAGAAAAAACCATCTATAGTTTACAAATTTTCATTTAAAACTTCACACACCCCTTATTAAAATGAAACCATCCTTAAATACACTTTCAAAACATTAATATCCCTTTATGAAATCCAATCGAGTGAGTTACAAACACTTGGCATGCAACCAATGTCCATTCCAAGTTTTTAAATCATTTTAAATATATTTAAAACCAAAAAAAGGTATGTTGAACACATATAATTTTTTAAGAAACATTTCAAAACACTTGAATCATTTTAAAAGATCCACTTAGGTATTTTCACCAAGAAATAAATCCCAAGAGAGACACTTTATAAAATATACATAGAAAACACCTAGATTCATCCCAAATCAATCAGTGTTGTATGATTCCATCACATTATTCCAAAGTTTTGTGTAATAATAATAATTTCCATAAGTATATGATATTGTGATCCCCACCATTGGATACCCCTTATCCATGCTTCCATTGTACAGTTATATCAATTATCCTTCACCACAACACTAGAGTCCCAACGGATATGTTCCATAGTCAATGACCACACTCACAACCATGAAACACTTAGGTTTCAGTTTACTACAAACACTGCATTATCACAATGATCCTTGGATCACACCAAATCAATTGTTTGTACACCCCAAGAACAATGCATATGTCTCTCACATAAAGTAGTATTGGTTCCTTCCTTTATAAATACACCTAATAAGATCTATAAGCATCAACCCATTACATAATAAAAAATTTCTCAAGTGTCATTCCTTTCATACAAAGAATTTCCCTATGCCACACATCACCAGAAGAAACGGTGTTTCTTTCCAATATTTTTAAGTACAGTATGTATCAAGTCAAAATAAAAATAAAAGAAATATGGTAATAAACTAATAGATGGTGTGATTTTTTATAGTCTATTTTATAAATTCTTCAAAAATACTTTATAAATGACATTACAAAGACTAGTAATTCTAAAATCCTTAACTGAACTCATAGCAGTAACCTCTAGCATCAAAGTGATGAGAGTATCATTATAAATATCAAGATAATTCATACCTATCTGAAACTCATTCATGAGGTTAACAACATAAATTCCCAAACTATTATAGAACCTTTTAAAGAAATTTTTATAAAGAAAATCTATGTTGGTGACTTTGATGGATGCATCAACCTAAATTCCACAACCACTTCATAAAATTGAATATCAATAGTTAATAATTCATTCATATAATTTTTTGAAGTTGTAATAAAATAATAATTTATATATTTAGATGTCAAATTATGATGAGAAGAAAATATGATTTGATAAAAATATGTTATTAAATTCTTAATGCCTTCATTTTTATCAACCCACATACCATTATCATCCTTTAACCTTGAAATATGGTTATTCCTCCATTTAACAATGTATTTTTTTATAAAAGAATGAAGTGTTTTTATATACTTAATTAACACGGATGTCTCATTTTAAAAAAATGGAACACTTATTAAAATTAGGAAACCCCTTTAAACAATAGAAAATACCAAGAATCTAAGTTGTGGGTTGGTGTTCGGTGAAGTGTTCGGTCATTATCGCAAGTCATTTCAAACTCAGGATGCCTCACTATAAACTACCATGATCAATGATTCAAGCACTATATTTTTAAAATATATCACATTGGTAATTCCCTGGCCCCAGTTACCGAGATTCGGTGCATTATTTCATAACATTGGCATGATACAAGGAATCATGTCCCGAAAGACCGATCAGTTTAGTAGCCTTGGAAGTACTAGATACATACATAAGTTTTACATTACATCATGAAATAAAAAAAATTACATTGTGTCCCCTTTGAAAACTCGTTTATCCCTTAGCCTATTCTTGCATGTTAATCATAATACACTTCTTCACATCCTAGGAAAAATAAAACATAATAAAGGCGTGAGCTCAGATGCTCAGTAAGGATAACAATATAGCGGAAACTATCATAAATAAGCATAAACATCTAAGGCAATGTATAAGAATAAAACCCAAGCCTTTTGAACTTAAACATTAGCATAATATGGAAAAGATAAATCAAATAATTCCATTTACTTATTCACATGTATATTCTACTAGTCAAATAATCACATGTAATATCAATATCCAATTTCATAATGATGGAATTCATAATGTCGTACATCATAACCACATAGTCAAGGCCTCGTGCCAAGACTACAAATAAGATTTTTTCAAGGACTTGTGATAAGACACTAGTTTGTCTCATGAGCCCTATCGATGCATCGAGTAGCTATAGCAGGCTCCACCCATCACTTACTAAGTCCAATGCATTCCTTGTATGAAAAGGTTGAAATATAACATAAACATTCATATTAAAACTAGCATATGAAATGTCAATACTTTATCCATAAATAATTAATGGTATAAAAATAACATATCCACATTCAAAAATATCATAAAACCTTCAATAAAATATAAAAGATTGTATCATAATAAATCAACTTCAAACAAGTGTAAAATCTATCAAAGGATGTTGACATAGGTGAAATAAAAACTATTTAAGAGAAATATCTATTTCTATTTTGAAATAATTTAAAAGTCACATAATTATAAAAGAAAATATTTATTTATAAAATATTCTTATAAGCTTTTAAGGGAATATTTGAAGGTGTTATAACAGCAGAAAATATCCACACTCACCGTATAAGTTAAAAACACATTCTTTCCTTAATTCGTCAAAAAGGTCATAAAGTACCTTGTTTGGAAAACATTGGAAAGATTAATTTCAAAACATTTTATAAAAATTAAAAAAATGGTATAAATTACTTTAACCCATATTATAGTAAATAGTAAAAATGTTTTGAAATACATTTTTAAAAAACATGGATGTGGATGATAAATAGGTCCTAGTAGATACTCATATATAAACAACCTCGGATAATGAAGATATTGTAGAATTAACTCTTACCTTGTACTTTTCCTTTATCGAGGGTACATTAAAATTCTGTATAATAGTTAAATAATTGTTATTAAATTATACAATAACCAAATACATAAATATGATATCACATATGATCTTCTAATATTGCTTTTTTAATAATATTTCAGTAGTATCATTGTTTCGGGTGTTAATTGGTTCATTTTCCTTTATATACTTGGTTATGTAAGAAATATTTGTTATGGATAGTATGTATTTGATTCATATCCATAATTATATTAAGTTCTTAAATATTATTTTTAATCATAAAATGAAAATTATTCTTGAATGGTTATGATGGGGAATGGATTTTATCGCGTTCGTGGAGACGGTAATCCGTACGTACGCACGAGCGATAATATCATTCAATTGATAGTGAAATAATATATAATTGAATGGTATATCATATATAAATAATAATAAACATTTTATATTTATTATTTACATCAGTTATACTCATTATTATACTCATCCAAATAATGAAGTGTTTGAATAACAAACTACATTACGACGTGGAGACAGTAAGTCGTACGTACGCACGTATGGTGACTTATCATTCATAGGATGGATAGAATAATGAATATGGTTGTACCATATTTATAAGTCCCTAGACTTAAACATTACTTAATCTTGAGTTATTACAAGATTACACATTGAGGATCTTTTTAGGTTTAGAGTTTTAGAGAATTAGATCATAAATCATGCATTTCATTCCACATTTCAACTAGGTGGTTACATAAAAGACAGTATTCATTTTTCTCATCAAAGGATACATATTTAAAATAAAACATGGATTCTTTATTGACAATTCCTCGACACTATCATCACATCATATACTTTTCCCTTGATCTGTGAAAAACATTTCAAAAACTTGGGATGAGCATAAAAAGCTTAGTAAAGGATATAAAAGTACGGAATGAAAACATTAGTCCATGTATACATAAGAATTGATGAAATCATACTTTACTCATAAAACATAATCACTTTAACATACATCATCAAATCATAAATAACCCATATAAATCATAATACATAAAGGTAACTTGAGGCATTTATAACATTCTTACGTAGGGAGTAACCCTCATTGTTACGTTTGGAATACCCATCACAGTATATTCCCTAAATCTCTTCGGAGAAACCTTAGCGTTTAACTCCTTCACATTACCCAATGCACTGTAGAGCTATATCAGGCTCACCCTCCCTTAGTTTATCACGGAACCACCCATCTTCATAAACAATGCCCAAGAACCATAACATAATTGTATCACATAAAATATGCATAAAGGAAACATAACATTTTCACATGTCAATCACAAGATATAAATAACACATTGATATAATAAAAACATTATCAAAACCATTTTAAATACCAAAATAAAATAAAAGTAAAAGATGGTATTTATTTTTTATTTAAAAAAAGTTATGGCTTGTAGAGGAAGCTGAAACTCAAATAATGGTCACGGTGGCGGAGAAGTCGTTGTCACCGCATAAGTACGACAAAAACATTCCATTTTGTTATTTAGTAAAACTCTTCGTATAAAAATATTACATTTGAATAAAAGTAAAAGTAAAAGGGTTTTATACACCGTATAAAAGAAAGTTGTGTATAAAACAAAATATGCCTCAATGAAAGGAGATTGAGACGAAGTCCCTTACCTCGTGTCCGACTTAACTTGATCGTTCTTTAATATCCTGAATAATAAACTTGAGTTAATTTATACTTGATTAAGAACATTTTTCAAGTTCATTATTCCTTTTATATCACTTATTATCGTGTTATGAACACTATGTAATTATTTAAGTTAATAACGGTTGTTTTGTCGATCATTGATACTTGAGTCAAAAATAAACTCCTTATAATTACAAGTTGTTCATGTGGTAAAATATCAATTATATCTAGAATTATATTAATTATGTAGGTATCATATATATCATATATATCCATTATATACATGCATTTATAATATTACAAAACATTTAGAGGTAAGAAATGAAATGCACCGTTCATGGAGACGGTAAGTCGTACATACGCATGAACGCTCCTTTCATTTCTATTTTGTATTTAATGGAGTGAAATCATAATGATATATAGGTATATTATAATTCTAGTATAATATCATATATAATATCATTAACTACATCCTTTATACGTCCCATATATGGCATTAACAAATCAAATCACTTTGAGGGGGCGGTAGTCCACACTTCCTAAAATGAAGATATCGCGTTTACCCATAATGGAAACCATAAAGGTATGCCATAAATGAAAAATACAGAAGAATAAGGAAAACATAAAAATAATATATATCATATATAAATATAGTTACATCTTAATGGCCACCATGAAAGGTGTTAAAAGAAGATTGAACAATCATCGTTTCGTGAGGCAGAAATTCTCCATCCACAGAAACAGTATATTCTTTAACCATTAGACGAAGGTGTGTGTAAGTGTAGCTATAATACTTTTCATAAAAACATACTAGTATATTTAATATACTGGTTTTGTTACAAAATAAAGGAATAAAAAGAGTTTATGGGGTTGGAGAAGCAAAATAAAATAAAAGAACACAAGTGAAGACATTACCTTTAAATCGGGTAACTCCTCTTGGTTTGAACCAAAAGGGTTTCTTGAAGAGATTTATGCCTAAGGTAAGGCTTCTATTATGAATAGAGGGATGTGGAGAGATAAAATGAGCAGATCTTGGCCGATCCAATGGCTTGAGAGGTGTGGGTAAATAGGTAGAGGTGGGGGACTTTTATAAGAGGGAGGAGGGGCACTCTTGGAATGTCAAGAAATGTTACTTTATATTAAAATGAGTTTCAGATTTTGAAGGTCCCACATTGATATATTTAGAGGATAAGGTGATAAGGGTTATAAATATACTCATCCAATAGGTTTTTGGAAAGTTTAAGTTATGGATATTATCTTTTCATTTTATTTAAATCGTTCATTAATGAGGTAATCGCTGCATCATCATGGTGGCATAAAAAATTTTATTTACTTAATGTCTAAAAATTATAAAAAAAAATACTATGATGTAGGAAATCTTTTTATCTTTACAATGAATATTTACAGTCTAAGATATAATTTATGTAGACAAAATTAAAATTGTTTTACTTAGGTGTTACATACTTTTGTGATATTCTCCTTTCTTTAAAAATAAAATGATAAAGTGTCACTATCACCCAAAAGTGATTCCATGGGGTCCCAATGTTTGGAACAAGGCATCCCATGGTCGGCCATGACACAAACATTAGCATTAAGACACATTTTGGGGTCATTTTTTATTATTATGATATTATTTTATTACCCATAACTACCCGATTACTAATTAATCATGATAATTAAAGATAATTACCGTCATTATTATTCATAATTTCCAAAAACAAAAGAGTCTTAATTACATAATTTGGACCTTATGATTCCAAATATGGAATACATTTTACCAAATTCCAAACACAGAAATTGTATTAATTAATTTAAAAATAATTCCCGCTGTCAAAAAAATAGCAGGTTTTTTAGAAACAATTTCTATCAAAAGTTTGACAATTGTTTATGTCCAATTTCAAAGTGAAATTAATATCAATAACCACCATTGGATTAAAAGGTAAAAATATATTATAATTAATCTTTAAAACCAATTAAAAGTAAAATCTATCTTTATAATTAAATTAGATGAAAAAGCAGTTTTGAAGTAAAATGCAGTATTTTTTCACTATTCATTAAAAAATGAACATTGTCAGAAAAATACCAAAAATTTATCCAAAGTAAATTTCAATGTCTCAATTATAATGAACAAGTTTATTTAGACAAATAGAGATTATAAAATTTTTAAAAGATATATTTAAAAATGGTTCTCCATCAAAAGGTGGTAAAACAATTTTTTAAAAATATTAGAGAATTATATTCTTAGGATTGGATTTATTCTCGTTTTAAACCTCTAAAACACTATCTAATTCATAAATAGACATATATATGAAAATACATAATTCTTTACTTACTTTGGATGTTACAATATTCATAATAACATCACAGTATGTATAAGGTACTAGAGTTATTATTTTGGTATGGAAATAATAAAGAAATAGGAAGTGGAAGAAGAAAAGAACTTTGAAAGATGTGGTGAAATTATTACCTCTTCTTCAGGTGTATCCTTTTGAGTTGATCAAAAAAGGCTCCTTAGGATGGATTTATGATCAAAGTAAGAACTATAGGTCTAATCAAGGGTAGTTGGGAGGATATTTGAGCAGGTTTTGGCTGAGCCAAGTAGATTTGGAGGTGTGATTTTGAGAGAAGGGAAAGTACCCTTTTATTAGAGAGGCGAGGGTCACTTTAGGAAAAGCTTGAAATATTATTTTATTATACAATAATATTCGGTTTATAATGGATAAAAAAGGATTTATTTCAAGGATAAGGTGGGGATGGGTAGAAAAACTCCCAACCAATAGGTTTTATACAGGTTTAGGTCACCATATTAACCTTATCTTTTAGATTTAACTCTTAGTTAAATAGTTTAACTTTTACCATGTATTCTTGTATTGTTATAATAAATGGTTAATAAACATACTATAAAAATCCAAGAGAAACCCAAGTGGTTAATTATTGATATATCTAACATTATCTAAGTCCTCTGTCCAAACCTTAGATTTTTAGGAATATTATATCAATTAATAATATAGTATTTGTTTTAAAAACTCATTTATGTCAATTTTGACACTATTTGGGGTTTTGTTTTTGTGAAAGTCATAAAAACTTTATCGCTTAGAAAAAAATTTATTTAATCAACCCTAACATGTCATATTAACCTATAAAATTAGTGTAATTCATAATAAGTCACAATTTACATTTATTTGGATATTTATAATATCAATTATTTTAATCTTTCGTTAATAAGGTAACTACTGCATCATCATTGTGTCATAAATAAATTTAATTATTTATGTATAAAAATTATAAATAAAATACCATTATGTAGGAAATATTTTTATCTTTCTAATTAATATTTATAGTTTAATTTATCTTATGTATAACTCTATATTAAAAATGGTTTAGTTATTAAACTTTGAATTTAACACTTTTAACTCTTCTTTAAATAAAATAATAATAAATGTCTTAATCTAATCCAAGTGGACCAAAAGGATCATATTTTATTCCCAAGGTTGATTTTAGTTGAAATACACTTATCCAATAGAATTAGGACATGTGTTAAAAAATTATAATATCGTTTTTTACCTTTAATTGCCCTATTTATTTTTAACCGTGGTAAATAAAAGTCAAAAGTTACTTTTCACCAAAGATTTTTTTCATCTTATTGAACCACATTTTACTTACTGATGTCAACCATGCCTCTCAGATCTTTGAAATTCAATTCACAGAAGTGGTAAAATTACCTTTTATGCAAATTTTCAAATGCACCTAGAAGGTGGGTAAAAGACGGTAAAAAGTTCAATAAAATTTTATATATCTAATATTATTATAAAATGACTCCAATGAATTGCATTGAACATATATAGGTATTATGTATCTATTTTTACCTAAAATAAATTAAAATAAAATAACTAATTATTTAAATAAAAAGTCGGTTTAAAACAATAACGCGGTGTTTTTCACTATTCATCAAAAATTGAAAGTTTTTCAGAAAAATACAAAAAATTCACCCTAAGATAATTTTGATATTACGAATCCAAAAATGAAGTCCATTTAAAAAAATAAAATTTATAAAATTTCAAAAAATGGGTATTATTATTCATAACAGCTAGTTTGATTGGTCGTGGTGTGTTAGAACTCGAAGTTGCGTACAGCGCAAGCTATTGTATTATTCAAAGAGAAGCGTACCGTGGAAGCTTTGGGTGTTACAACATCCAGCAAAACAAACATAGCACAACCCAATCACATCCCTGCTACACAACACTTCTCACTCATTCCATAATCAGTCAATCTCTCAACCTGAGATTCTATTACACCTTCTGAACCACTCCATAACACACAATCGTGCCCACAACCGCAACACCATACAAACCAAACAAACACAATTTTATATTTTACAAAGCATCCCTTATTCAATTCCTCTTGTTAATTTAGGGGTTATCATAGAATTTGTATCATCCTGGGGCATTCATTCATTGGCTGAGTATACGTAAATTACAAATTTCAATATTCCAATGTTCAACAAGAACCAACCAACATGCAATTCATTTAGTGCGCAAACAAGGACCACCAACGACCATGATTTTTAGAGGGGTGTTTAGCCCGCACAATTTACAATATCACCATCAATATCAAACTGTAATAACATGCGAACAAAGAAGAAAAAACTCACTGTGGGAATGTGGTTCAGCATGCGGCAGAGGTGCGTTCGCGACGGAGGAGAGGTGTGTGGCGAAGGTGGGTTCGCAGTGGGGGGATTCGCGGCAGCGGAGGATTTGGTAGGAGAGGAGGAGAAGGAGGAGGCGGTAGGGATTGGCTTCCGCAAAAGCTTGAGGGGTGCGAGGAAGGAGGAGAATTTTAGGGTTTCTTTATAAAACCTGGTGAAACTTTTATCAGCACTGATAAAGGTGTGTTTTATCAGCGCTAAAATAGAAAGCACTGATGAAGATATAATTTAATAATTTATTTATATTATTATATAATTTTATAAAATTATATATATGAAATATTTATTTATTTATTTATTTATTTATTTATTTATTTATAATTATAACTATAAATTATATGAATATATATTTATTTATAATTATAATTATAAATGAATATTTATTTATTTATTTAAATAATTATAAAATTATAACAAATTTATATTTCTAATATTTATAATTTTTTTAATATATATAATTAATATATTTATTATAATTTTATAATTATTTAAATATATACGTATTTATTTATAATTATAAATATAAATATTTGTATTTATTTATCAATATTTTTATATATTTATAAATATATTTATTTATTTATATATAACATTATATATGAAAATAATAAATATTTTTTTATATATTAATAATTATTTAAATAAATATTTATTTATTTATATTTATAACTAATATATATATATATATATATATATATTTGTAATTAAAAAATATAATAAATATATATTTATTTAGAGTTGTAATTATAAATATATATATATAATTATAAAATTGTAATAAATGTATTTATAATTTTATAAATATACATAATTAATATATTTATTATAATTTTTTAATTATTTAAATATATCTACATTTATTTAGAATTATATTTATAACTATTTTGTATTTATTTATAAATATTTGTATATAAATAAATATAATTAATATATTTATTATAATTTATTAATTATTTAAATATATTTATATTTATTTAGGAATTATAATTATAAATATTTGTATTTATTTATAAATATTTGGATATATTTATAAATATATTTATTTAATTATATATTTATTTAATTATATATTTATTTAATTATATATTTATAAGTATAATTATTATATTTATTAAAATTTTATAATTATTTAAATTTATTTATTTATTTATAGTTATAAATATAACTTTAAATAAATATATTTATAAATGTTTGTATATAATTATAAATATATTTATATTTATTTATTTATTTATAAAATTATAATATATATATTTATTGTAATTTTATAATTATTTATATTTTTTTGAGTAAAAATAATAATAGATGTATTACTGATCAATCAAACCCAACCTACAAATCCACTCAGGGAAGGAGTCCACCCAACAATGATCTCCCTATGATTTCCCAAAGCAGGCTAGATGATGCGAAGCCAGATTTGTTGGGTCGGAACAAACGAGGAAAAGATGGCAAGAGGGGGGGTGAATTGCCTTTTAAAAAATGATTAACAAATTAAAACAAATTTAAATGCAGCGGAAATAAAAGAGGCAAGACACAAGAAATTGATAACGGAGTTCGGCCAAAACCCGGCCTACGTCTCCGCTCCCAACTCAACCGTTGAGAGATTCCTACCGCTTGCTTTTCAATGGTTTTAGCAAGAAACCCACTAGGCTTTGAGGTAGCACTAGGACCTATTACAGCTTGCTTTTTGTGGTTTAGCAAGAACCCACTTGCTTTTGATGGTTTAGCAAGAACCCACTATCCTTCTTACAGGTGAAGGATAGCTCACCTATGTCTCAAGCTTTTTAGAGGAAAAGCTTGTGAACCTCTTCACACCTTAATGGTGATGTGAAACCCAAAAGAAAGGGAGGATGAGAAAAGGTTTGGGGTTTGTAGGCACAAACCCAATTTTAAGGCTCAAAATAAATAAAGAATAAAAAACCGTAATGGAGGAAGTCTTGGGCGCCCTTGATTGATTGGAGATGTTGAAGGCCGCTACCAAGCTTCTTTGAAGGAGCTCCTTGGATGTGGAAGTTGTTGGAGCTATTGTGGTTCCCTTGGAGCAATCCGCCGGAGGTTTGCCAAATGAGGAGAATTGTGTTCGTTGGCTTCACAATGCTTAATTATGGTCCGGCTTTTTGTTCCGGGGCTTCAAGGTCCTTTATTTATAGAGGGGGAACCCTCATATGGCCGTTGGAGGCCTTTGGAGCCGTTGGAAAGGCTTTCGGAGCCGTTGGGAGGCAAGTGGAGCAGCCTGGTCAAAGCCCCAACGGCTAGTTTGATTGGGCTACCGGCTGGCCGGTGCAGGGCCACCGGCTGGCCGGTGCCTTGGCAGAGGAGAAGAGCTTCTGCCCAGGCCGCACCGGCTGACCGGTGACAGAGCCACCGGCTGGCCGGTGGTGAGGCAGTAGCCTTCACTATTTGGAGAGGGTACCACCGGCTGGCCGGTGCTGAGGCCACCGGCTGGCCGGTGGGGAGGCAGTGGCTCCCTCTTGAGTGCAGGTGCCACCGGCTGGCCGCTGGTGTGCCACCGGCTGGCCGGTGGTCTGGATTTCAGTCCATTTGCCAGCTTACTTGGGCCAACCCCTTTGGCAATCTTTTGCCTATCATCCACAACACTTAAAAACAATGTTAGACAAATAAGAAAGGTGATTGTGATCATGAAAATCAAACAACGAGGGGAACGAGATGTACAACAAGATTCCCTTCTCGTTTGATGAAAGAAAATTTGCATTCAACGAAGCATTCGGTCAAGGATCAAATCTTTCTCAAAATAAGTCCAAATAGATGGGAGTCCTCATCCTTTGATAAGGAAGTAATAACTTCAAGACAATCAGATTCCACCACAACATTGGTCCAAGCCTTTGCACGAGCAAGAAGGATCCCCTGGAGAATGGAAGATGTCTATGCCGCCACTGGGCTCCAAGAGGCTTGAACGGCCCTACAATGAGCTTCCACAACCTTACCATTAAAATCATGGGCAATGAAATCAAGACCAACCCTGGAATTAGCAAATACTACCGCATCTGTGTTAATTTTAAAAAACCCCTCTAGGGGAGACCAACAAAGAGATGTCTGCCGAATGGGACCCAAGGAAGGCCCAACATCATCAACTTTCTAACAATTCATCCATTCCCTGGCCCTCTCAACCCAAATACGATCTGGGGTAAACTTCTGATGGAAAATGAATTCATTTCTTCTAGTCCAAACCAACCAAGCAATCATGAAAATCAGCCCCACCACTCTTTCATCCAACGAAGACACCCATTTAATGAAGTTTTGAACCAACCCAACAGATGGATCAAAGTATTTCTTAAAATCTAGTGTCCATTCCTTCCACACCCCTTCCACCCCATGGCAGAAGAGAATTGCATGCAAAGGAGATTCAACCTCTTGAAGTCACAATGGAAAATAAGAATCCTCCGCAAGATAACGTCTCACCAGAAGGTCGCGGGTTGGAAGAAAACCAGAGCAGACCTGCCACAAATTTTTTTTTATCTTGGATGGAGAAGTGAGTGACCAAAGACTCTTCCAGCGATTATCGGGAAAGCCCTGGGTCAAGCTAGGAACCCTCATTTTGTAGCCCGATCGAGCAGAATATCTCCCGAAAGATTCCCCAGTCCAAAAAATATGGTCTTTACCCATTTCTGGTGTGAGGGGAATAGTCAAAATGAGATGGTGATCAACCTCGTTAAACCAGCTATAAATCTTCCCCCAGTCCCAGTCCTCAAGCGAATCACTGATCAGATCTCGCACCCTTGCATTTTCAAACCCTGGGACAATAGTCGAGGAAACTCTATAGTTGACACCTTTATCTAGCCATGGATCATTACAAACACTAACATCATTCCCATCATCAATTCTCCACACACAGCCAATGTTAAGAAGATATTTTCACCTCAAATGCTTTTCTACATAAAGCTAGGTCGCATCCCCAACTGAGCATGCAAAAATTCAGAATGAGGGAAGTATTTTTCCCGTAAAACTTTTGAGAATAGGGAATTTGTATTAGAGAGAAGGTGACATCCTTGCTTCACCAATAGAGCCTCGTTGAACCATTTTAAGTTCCTAAAGTTGATCCCTCCATAGAATTTTGAAACACACAGTTTCTCCTAAGACATCCAATGGGTGTTATGTTTTCCCTCATGAGAGCCCCACCAAAAGTTGGCCAACCGGGAATGAATTTTATCAACAAGAGTTTTAGGAAATTTGAGCAAGGACATAGAATAATATGGAATCGCTTGAGCCACTAACTTAATGATAAATTCCTTACCTACCTTGGAGATCCTCCTACCAGACCATAAACAAATGAAGTTATCCACCCTGTCTGAAATCAAGGCGAACACTTGTTTCTTCGATCTACCGACAATGGTCGGGAGGCCAAGGTATTTTGGATGCTTTTCAACCAACAGAAAACTGTATGCCCACTGCAAATCTGCCCTCTTTTCTGGTAATACGCCTTTACTGAAGGATAATTCTGACTTCTAAGGATTAATACTTTTCCCAGAATCCCTTTCACACAGTTCGATGATTTTCATCACTGAACTACATTCTTGTGGGGTAGCACGAGAAAACAAGAAACTATCATCTGTAAAGAATATATGAGAGATAGGGGGCCATTTTTACATACCTTATCACCATGGATAATTCCATGTTCTACCACTTTCAAAAGGAGGTGTTAAAAAACATCAGCCACAAGAATGAAAAGATAAGGCGAGAGAGGATCCCCATAGCGCAAACCTCTTGATGGTTTAAATCTCTCAGAAGGGGCCCCATTAATATTGATTCTAAAATAAATAGTCGTAACACAATTCATGATATTAAAGATCCATTTCCTCCTAAATCCCAACCTAGAAAGAACAAGTTCAAGAAAAGGCCATTCGACTCTGTCATAAGCTTTCATCATATCTAACTTCATTACCATAACACATCTTTTGGCTGAGGAATGGATCTTCATAGAGTGGAAAAGTTCAAAATCAATGGCATCATTATCAGTAATGGACCTCTTTGGGACAAACGTACTTTATTTTTTAGTAACAATCCGTGGGAGACAATCCCTAAACCTGGCCACCAAGATCTTGGAAAAAAATTTGTAAACAACATTACACAAACTAATAGGATGAAATTATGTGATTTTCTGAGGGTTTTGGGTATTTGGGATAAGAGTAACAAGAGTTTCATTGAGGGATTCAAGGGAAGCTCTTCTTTCCCACAATTCCTTCATCAGGGTAACCACATCTGGTCCAACGATATGCCAAAAGCATTTGAAAAACAAAGCATGAAGCCCATCAGGCCCCAGGGCCTTTGTAGAGTGAATAAGATGAAGAGCCCCAAGCACTTCATCCTCAGAAATATCTCTCTCCAGATTACAGTTCATATCCTCAGTAACAATATTTGGGATACAGTTAGTCAAACAGGCTGGAGTTTCAATACTTTCCTCTTTATAGAGGTTGCTGAAAAAATTCAGAATAATGGAATGAATATCATTGGGATCAGAAACAACCCTCCCAGTGTGGTCTTCAATATGAGAAATACAGTTTTTACTCCTCCTTGTTGATGCTCTTTGGTGAAAAAAGGTAATATTCTGATCGCCTTCCCTCACATGGGCTTCCCTTTCCCTCAGAAACCAGAAGCTCTCCTTCTCCCTCAACGCCGCACAAAAAAAAATCCACATAAGAGATATTCTTGAGAACATAGTTACACCAAGGGAAAGAGTGGAGTCTCTTTAGGCAATTTTCTACAACATTAATGTGTCTATCCAAATCCATGAACCTAATCGAACTCTACTTCTGTAATCAAGACGCAGTACTGTGGATATTGGATGCGAGGCACTGGTTCGGCCCCTCCCAAGCTAACCTAACCACTTCCTCAAAAAAATTGTCTTGGAGCCACAAACTTTCAAAACAAAAGGTACGCACAGGCCTCCTCAAAACCCCTTGAGGGATCATCGATAGAATAATCAGGCAGTGATCAGAAGAGACCGGAGACAGGTGAGTAATAGAGAAGGTATGGAAGAGAAACTTCCAATAATCCAAACCAACAAATATATCCAACCTTTCTGCAATAATATTATCCATATATTTACCTCTAAACCAAGTAAACAGAGAGCCAGAAAACCCAATATCATGAAGTGGATTAAACAGAAGGGAATTCCAAAAATCTTTCATAGCACCAACCCTCCTAAAGCATCCCCCTTCTTTTTCCTGATTGAGAAGAACCTCATTGAAATTTCTCCCAACCAGTAACAAGCCAGGGAGGGAGCACCGCAACCGGTTCAACAAGTTCCAAGAATTGGGTTTATCTTGACTCCCAATACACCAATAGAATCCAATGAAAGACCATGTTGGAGTACCTGAGGCCGCAACTGTATCAGAAATGTGATTGCTTGAAAAATTAGCCACATGAACACCAAGATCATCCTTCCAAAGTAGGAACATACCACCGGAGTGTCCTTGTCTGCCCATAGGGAAGACGATCTTGTAACCAATATTCGATCCCAGGAGACCAGCGTCCTTATAATCCAACATAGTTTCAGATACAAAAACTATATCGGGCGGTATTTTGAACTCCAGTGACGGAGTGAGTGAAATTTTCGGGGGGTTCCAAGTCCCTGACAGTTCCAAAATAGGATTTTCATTGTTCCAGGCAGGGCTGGGACACACCCGCCTCTTCCACTGTAACTTCGACAAACTTTCTTTCACATGTCACTTTCCAACTCTTTGGTAATCTCTCAGTAATCTGACACGCCTTCAAGCTCTGTTTAGATTCATAGGTCTTTGCACAACTTGGATCACCACCCCGGTCCCCTCTAATCTTCCTTTTCCACGTCTGGTGTTTCTGAGCGCCAGACAATGTTAACCCAAGCATACCATCTGCATCCTGGGCCATGATTTTGGGGGGCTCAAGATCTAGAAAAGGACCTAGATTCAAGGGATCTGCACAAAATTGCTCTCGCCCAGAGCTTGGGTCAGGTGGTTCCTTGTCTTTTGGTATCGATCCAACGAGTGGAAAAGGGGGATACTTCATAGAAGCATAAGCCTATGCTGGGTTTACAGCCAGGTCCTTCCCCTGTCTGACTTGCTGATTCCCAGAATCGGCCAAGGTCATTGTGTTGCGAAATGGAATTCCTTTTGCCCGCTGATCCACTAGAGTGCCAACAGAAAACTCTGGTGGCCCCAGCATGATAATGTTATTGTGTTCTGGTTCAGACTGCTTTGTGAAAACCTTCGCAAGTCAGTCTAGATCCTTTTTTTTCACCTCAAAAATGAACGCAGATCCTGCAGTTTTTGTGCGAAGCCAAGGGTCGTATTGCATAATGATGTGGCCCTGTTCATTATCCTTCTTCAAGCCACAATCTTTCTCTACATGTCCGATACACCCACAGAAGAAACAGAAGATTGGAAGCTTTTCAAACTCAAAAGATATCCAGACGTTAGAATCTTTAGTTGATAAGAACATACCCCTCATTAGTGGTTGTGCCACAGCGACCAAGGCTCTGATCCGCACCACGGGTCCCCGTTGAATTGGATCGGATCGATCCCATTCCAGAAATTTACCGATGCATCCTCCAATTTCCCACATAACATGTTAAGTTCTACCAAGAAACGAGATTCCTTTGATTCGTATCCAGAAAGGTGAACAAGTCAGGTTAATTTTCTGAAAATCATCCCCGACTTTAAAGTCCTCCATGAGAATAAGTTGGTTATCAAAGGCTTTTGGCCTACCTTTAAGAACCTTTTCTTTATCTCTTTCATTAAAGAATTTGAAAACAAGAAATCCCTCTCCCACTTCACGTATGGCAACGCTATCCTCCAATCTTCATAAATTTTGCTGAGTGTTTTTAAGGGCCCCCTTATTAAATGGTCGTTTTGTCACAAATTTCCCAACCACCAAGAGCGACATACGATGTGATAGAAAGGCGTCTTTATCTTTTTGTGTGGAAATCGTTGCTTTCTCTTTATCAGTCAATGCAAGATTCTTCCACCGATTTACCAGGTCTGAATCCATGACAAGAACCACCTTTTTTTAATTTTTAATTGGTCCTTTGTCGGCTCTCGATCACAACCCTTCACAATCGCAGCCCTTCACGATCACAGGCATGTCGCGGAAAAAAGTCCCCTGCGCGAACCAAGAGAGACTCCCCTACGCGAACCAAAATAAACTTCCCGCGTGAACAGAAACCCATGTGCAACCAAATCTACCCCCGCACAAATAACACTCCACTGCACTAACCAAAATTCCTTCGCGAGCCACACACCCTTGCGCTAACCAAAACCCTGCGCGACCAAAACTCCTCGTTTGCTAACACAACTCCCCAGACCAAACCGAGAACCCCTTCATGAACACTCCTTTGTGAATCCGCCCTTCATGAACCTGCCCTTCGCGAACCTGCCCTTCATGAACCCACCCTTCGCACACACTCCCTGCACAAACACACAACTCCCTGCACAAGCACACCCTTCAGGAACCCGGCCTTCGCGAGCCTCCTCACGATCCGCAAAGGTAAACAGAAACTCAGACCTACGGACGCCCACCCTTTGTGAGCCCACCCGTCACGAACCCACCCCTCTCGAGTCGCGGATGGCAAAAACGGCTCACCTGAGAACGAAAAGGTGGCCGAAGGAAATCAACACCTTTGATCCAACACTGGCCGAACGGTCGTAGTGCCAGCAGGAAACCGACAACACTACTCAAACTTGAGGGGTCGTAAACGACGAAGAACCAGCAACAAAGAACAACCGGCGAAGCCCGGATTTGCAACACAAGGAGGCTGAAACCAAAGAACCACAGTGCCAGAGGGGAAACCAGATGTCGGGACGCAGGGAAGGGGAAAATGGGGAGAGACGACACAGTCGAAAACCCGCAGCCGGTGATGAAACGTGGAACCGTCACCCGACGTAGATCTGGTAAGCAGTGTCGCCACTACTGCCAGAACACTACGAACCCCAAAACCCTAGAGCGCTCTAGGGAGAGAAACTCTCTAGCGAGAGAGACTTTTGTAATTATTTTTATAATTATATATATATATATAATTATAGTTATAATTACAAATAAATATATTTAAAACATATTTATATATAATTAAAATTTAATAATTATAAATATAATAAATATATTTATTATTTAAAAATATTTAATGTAATTTTATAAGTATTTTTGAGAACCTAATAGTATATATGGTTAACATGAATTAATCATATACCTAGTAACATATACATAATAAAAAATGGGCTATCAATGGACAACATGAATAATAAGAATGGTGTGATCTATAAATGAACATTCATGATGATACATAACATATATACACGCATGATCAATATATTTATTGACCAAATTCATTGGAAACACATATATATTTAATAATTATAATATAAATATATATATTTAAAAAGTATTTATATATATTAATTATAAATAAAATAAATAAAATAAATATATTAAATATAACAAATATAATAAATATAATGAATCTAATAAATCTAATAAATCTAAGAAATCTAATAAATTTAATTAATCTAATTAATCTAATTAACTAATCTAATAAATATAAATTTAATAAATCTATAATAAATCTAATAAATATATTTATTATTTAATGAAATTTATTATAATCTCATAATTATTTATATATATATATAATTATAATCTTAGAAAGACTTTTTTAAACATTATATATATATATATATATATTTGAATTATTAAAAAATATATATTAATTATAAATATGTGTTTTTTATTTAATATATACAAATAAACATTATTTTTTAATATAAATATAATAATTTTATATAAATTATTATTAAAAACTTTATCATCACTAAAAATCGTTCTTATAAATGAACTCTTTATCATCGATAAGAAAAGCGTTGATAAAGGTGTACCCTTTATCAGCGCTTTTCTTAGCATTGATAAAGTCTACCCCTTATCAGCGTTTTCTGCTGAGTGTTGATAAAACGAGGTGCTTCCCTTACCTCGTTTTGTGGAAGTGCGATGAGATGATGTGGAGGAAAATTGATGTAGTGGAGGTCATAGGGTGGACGTATATTGGACATGAGTTGTTATTGGATATATTTTATATGTATATATTGATGATTGAGGTATGAGTTGAGTGAGACTATTAGTTGACTGTGGTATATGTTGACTGAGGCCCCACGCACTCGGCTGTGGTGGTTGGGGGGTTTGGGGTTTGGGCCGGAGGTCGCGGGGTCGAGTCCCCGGACCTGTTTTATTCTTGCGTGTGTTGTATTACCCCATTTATATGTTGACTGAGGTTATACTGATTGTGGATGTATGATGTATGTATGATGAGTTTATCATACATTTATGTTTTAGTTTATTACATTTCATGATTTTTATATTTACATTTTTTTTATTAAATATTTAAACATTATAATAGTAATATTTAGTGGCGGTTCACAGTAATCATTGCTAAGTAAATTGATGAAAATTCTAATTAGCGGCGGTTATAAACTGTCCCGTTAAATTTTCAAGAGTAGAATTTATAGAATGCCTTTATTGACAGATAAAGATCATTTTTAATGTACACTTTTCACAACTTTGAGAGTCCCATATGTAATTTTAAATACCAGTGACTCCATCCCAAAGGAATGAATTGTTTTATAAAGACACAAATTTGTTTTTGGGTACTTCCCTAGGGACTTTATTCCCAAAAATAAGGAGAACCCTAGAGAAAACCACAAGGGGGACACTCATCAAAATAAAGTCACAATCTTTTGATAGTAACTTATTTTCCCCTTAGAGGGTGTCCAATGGAGTGGGTGCATGACAGTAACAGAGCCCAAACCAAATGGGTCCATGCATATATTATTGGATTTCAGTGGATTGCTTTTAAATCTTAGACTTTGACTATATGTGGTCCTTGAATCTTCCCTCTTCATGCTTTTATTCCTTGTTGTTTTGTTTCAATTATTGGTGGACTCCTGAGTTTCTAGAGCACCCAAAGGTTGGCTGAAGCAGCCGCATGGCAGCGGGGCACGGATCCATAGCTGAAGGCTGTAAAGCAGACGGCCTTCCTTCCACGCAACCCTCACCCATCCTTTTCCACACTCCAATTATTCGTCTCCTGGATACATACGCACCATCTCCCACTTTACTGTCTCAGTCTTTCCCTTTATTTTGACTCCAAAACCCTATCTCCTTGTTTCGAGAAAATCGGGGGCAAAACAGTCACTTCATCATTCAAAATAATTATTTTTATGACATTTTTTAAACAAATTTTCCAACATCCCTCAATGTCCCCTGCTGCTAGCCGCCATACCTATTATTAACTAGTACAATACTGATTACATTATTGTTAAGTATTACTAAATAAAATAACATTTTAACTATTCATTTGAGTATTAGTTACTGTTAAATATTTTTAAAGTAAACTGTTAATTAAATTGTAATTATTAATTATTAATAATGATTATTAATTGCATCATTACCAAGCATTGTTAAATATATTCATAATTAGGTTTTTAGTTACATTATAATTGTTATTAATTAATTATACATTATTAAAATTAGTTAAGATTATTAACCATTAATTGCATTCATAATTATTATTGAATACATCATTATTAGTAATTATTTTTCATTACACTGTTAAATGTATTATTTATTTATTGATTGTTTGTAATTTCATTATTAAACACGTTATTAATTACAATATTATTATCAAAACAATACATAAGAGATTAGCATGATCATTGCACAAGGATGACACACACAAATCAAGAAATGGTCCAGACACTACTACAAAATAGGGTTTTATCAGCGTTAAAAAAAACCTTTATCAACGCTGCAAAAACGTCGATAATCGAGACGCTCTGAAAAGCGGTCCATTTTATCAACGCAAAAAAAACACTGATGAAGCCCCTTTTATCAGCGCTAAAAAACGCAAATAAAAAGAGTCTTATTAATGAAAAAAAAACACTCATAAAATGGTATTTTATCAGCGCTTGTTTTAGCGATAATAAAATTAAAAAAAAATTAAAAAAAATCTGGAAATCGGAGGAGGGTCCCTTGTTTAACAACGCTTGACCCCCCCTTTCAACAATGCTAGGAAGCCCCGCCCACCCGCGCACCCGCCACCCCTTTCCCAACGCTAAGCGCAACCCCCCCCCCCCTCACCCTTTAACAGCGCTAACAACCCCCTGCACCCCCGCCCATGCACCCCTACCTTCACTTGGATTCAAACATGAGACCTCACCTTTACCACTCGCCCAACTTGTTTTGTTCTCCATTTAATGACATATCTATTTATTTTTATATATATAGTTATATTTATTTGTATATTAATATATATTTACATTAATATATATATAGTTATAATATATATGTATATATATATATATATTTAGTTGTATTTTTTTATCCATATATTTATTCATATATTAATATATATTTATAAGATTAGTTTTAAATACATTTATAAAGTATGTTTTTTGTGTGTATAAATAAAAAATAAAGAAATACATATATACAACATACATACACATGTATATATATTATATATATGTGTATATGTAAGTATAATTATACATATTTATATATATATATATACATATATTATATATTCATATGTATATTCATATGTTAGAATATATAGATAATATATATCAGTTTATTAATACACAGACACACACACACACACACACATTTTATAGGTATATAAATATTCATATATTTGTATTTTAAATAAAATGGATGTTAGAATTTGTTTAGATAAAACTTATATATTGAGAAATATATTTTATATATAATTTTTTTAATTATTTATTTATAAAATTAAATTTTTATGTGTGAATATATAAAAAATATTTATATATTGTTATATATTTGATTATAAATAATAATACATTGTGAAAAACGATAAAATCTCAAAGCCATAATATCAATATGAATGTAAGGCCTGAGAATAAATTCAATCCCCATTAAAAAAAGGGCAAAAAGACCCCCTTAAACGAGACTGAAAATCCATCAAATGATAAAAAATTGGGGTACCCCGACTAAAAACTCAGTTTTGGAGGCCTTCTGGACCTTTTTGGGACTCGAAAAAATAATAGAGGTTAACCTCTATCTTTGAGGGCGTAGAGCTCATCATAGACTTCGATTTGATATGTGGTAAAGCACAAACAGACACGTAGATCAAAAGTTATGACCGTTTGAAATTTGAGTTACGTTTTCAACTTATTTTATATCTTTTATTAATTTTTTTGTTTTTTTGTGTCTTCAAATTATTATTAAATGATTATTACTCGATAATAATTAAGAAATTATTAATTAATAATGTTTTTTAAATATTTTATAAGTCATTTTCACTAAATATCTTATATATTAAGTGTAAATGTCTATTTATACTTATCTAAAACATATTTAAATATATATATATATATATATTATTTTTTATATTTTTATATTAATATATTATTTTTTATAATTTTTTTGAAATATACTCTATATCAGCGCTAAAAAAACGTTGATAAGGACCCCCCCTTTATCAGCGCTACTAAAAAAACGTTGATAAAGGGGGTCCCTTTAAAAGTGCTAAAAAAATGCTGATAAAATGATACTTTTAACATTGTTTTTTTAGTGATGTTAAAAGTACCTTTTATCAGCGTTTTTTTTAGCGTTGTTAAAAGGTGGCGCTGCGAAAACCTGTTTTTGTAGTGGTGAAATTTTAAGAGTTTAAAATTATAATGGGTTAGGTATGAAGTTGGTCAACATGTGATGTGTCCATGCAGGCCCATGAGTGTGTGTTATTTCGTTTCTTATAAATAAATTAATATTAACAATAATATTATTAATTATTAGTAATTATTTTTAAATACCATATTAACTATATTATTGATTAAATTATTAATATTCTATATTAGAAATTATTGATGATAATATAATTATTATTAATGATGTTATTAATTAAATCATTTATTTTTTAGTATTTTTATTAATTATAGTTTTAATGATATTAATGACAAAATTAATAGTCATTTTTATTTACTCTTTATTACATCAATAAAAATAGTAACGTATTAAGAATATATTATTATTAATAATTTATTATCATTAGTTTGTTATTATTAATAATATATTATTCATTTATTGCTAGAAAATAGATGTCTAAATCCCACGTCAAATAATTGGAAAGGATGTCAAAAACCGCACCCTTATAAAAGGGAGGTTTGAGTGAGATTTTAGGTAATATTTGTAGAATACTTTAATTAAAGTAATACCAAATGAAGAAATAGTTTAATAGTGTTTATTTTATTTTTTAAAATATATATATGCAAATGAGGTGGTGCTCAAGTAAGGGTGTATATATGCACACATATAACTATTATTATATATAATTATAATGGGTGTGTGTGTGTATACAACAATATATAATTATATATATATATATATAATAATGTATATATATATAATGTATATATATATACACACACATATATATATAATAATGTATATATATAAACAAATTCATTAATAATATATATCAATTAAGTGTGCCTTTTAAAAATCTATTAATAATATATATATAAATGATTTAATATAATATATATATATAAACAAAGATATTAATATATATACACATATCAATGAATTAATATTATATATATATAATAACTTGTTATATATTAATAAAAAATAACACACTCACCTAATGATGTTCGTGCAAATCCCTCAACCTCATTAATTTTTTACGTATGTTGCAACGTGCAGATATTATATATACTATGCATATATAAATCTATTTATAAAAAAATTAACCCCCAACCCCTAATTATTATTTTTACAATTTTATCATATTATATATATATATATATATTTTATATATATCAATCATTTAACATTATATATATATAATAACTTATTATATATTAACAGAAAAAATAACACTCACCCAATGATGTTCGTGCACACCCCCCAACCTCATTATTATTTTTTAAATATGATGAAACTTGCATATTATATATATGTATATATATATAAACAAATCTATTAATAATATATATATATATATATAAATAAAGCTATTAATAATATATATCATGTAATGCCCCGACCCCAGTTACCCAGAGTCAGTGCATTATTACATAACATTGGCATGATCACAAGAAAGATCAAATCTCGAAAGACCGATTGGTTTAGTAGCCTTGGAAACACTAGATATATTCATAAAGTTTTACATTACATCATAAAGTGAAAAACTACTACAACAACATAGTCTCCATATTCCACACTCATATCCCCACATAAAATCCCTACAGGTCATTCATAACTTACTTCTTCACATCCTGGGAAAAATAAAACATAGAAAAGGGGTGAGCTCAAATGCCCAGTAAGGATAACAATATAGCGGAAACTTTCAAAAATAAGCATAAACATTTAAGGCAATGTATAACTAAAACAAAAGCATTTTAAACTTGAACTTCAACATGGTATGACAAAAGTAAAACGAAATAATTCCATTTACTTATTTACATGGATATTCTACTAATCGAATAATCACATGCAATATCAATAACCACTTTCATAATGATGGAATGCATAATGCCAGACTATCATAACCACATAGCCAATGCCTCGTGCCAAGACTACAAATAAGATTTTTTCAAGGCCTTATGCCAAGACACTAGTTTGTCTCATGAGACCTACCGATGCATCGATGAGCTATAACGGGCTCCACTCGTCACATATTAAGTCCAATGCATTCCCATATGAAAAGGTTTAAACATAACACAAACATTCGTATTAAAACTAGCATACAAAATGTCAATACTTTCACCATAAACTATGAATGGTATAAAAATAGCACATCCACAGTCAAACATATCACAAAACCTTCAATACAATATAGAAGTTTTGTATCATAATAAATCAAATTCAAATAAGCGTAAAATTCATCAAAGGATGTTGACATAGATGAAATCAAAACTCTTTTAGAGAAATATCTTTTTCTATTTTGAAATCATTTAAGAGTCATATATTTATGAAATAAAACATTTTCTTTGAAAATATTCTTATAAGCTTGCAAGGGAAGCTTTGACGATTTTATAACAACGGAAAATAACCGCACCCGCCGTATAAGTTTAAAAAAAAAACATTCTTACTTTAATTCAGTCGAAAAGGTTAAAAATCAACTTGTTTGGAAAACGACGGAAATATTACTTTATAAACCACTTATAAAAAGTCAAATAAGGGTATAAATGACTTTAAACCATATTCTTGTAAATAGTAAAAATGTTTTGAAATACATTTTTAAGAAACATGGATGTGGATGATAAGGAGATCCCAGTAGATTATTACGTATAAACAACCTCGCATAATGAAGAGATTGTGAAATAAACCCTTACCGTGTACTTTTCCTTGGTTGGGGTAGGTTAACCTCATGTATAACGGTGAAATAATTGTTATTAAATTATACAAGAATCATATACATTCATATGATATCATATATGATCTTTTAACATTGCTTTGTTAATAATATCTTAGTATTATCGTCGTTTCGGGTGTTAACTTACTCGTTTTCTTTTATATGTTTTGTTACATAAGCCATGTTTGTCATGGATAGGTTGTATATTATTCATATACAGAATGATATCAAGTCCTTAAACATCATTTTTAAATCATCAAATGATAATTATACTTGAATGGATACGATGGAGAATGAATCTCATCGCGCTCGTGGAGACGGTAGTCCGTACGTATGCACGAGCGACAATATCATTCTTTTGATATTAAAATAATATATAAATGGATGTTATATCATATATACAGAATCATTAACATGTTATATTTATTATTTAAATGAGTTACACATCATTATTATACCCATCCAAATAATAATATATTGAATAACAATTACACCACGACGTGGAGACGGTAAGCCGTACGTACGCATGTATGGTGACATGTTATACAAAGGGTGGATAGAATACTGAATATGGTTGTACCATATTTATAATAATATAACAGTATATATATGATACTGGAGTTATTATTTTAGAATGGTAACAACAAAGGAAGAAGAAATGGAAGAAGAAAGAAACTTGGAAAAGGGTGGTGAAATCATTACCTCTTCTTCGGGTTCTTCCTTTTGATTCGATCAAAAGGGCTCCTTAAGTTGGATTTCTGATCAAACTAAGGCCTCTAGGTTGTAGTGAGAGATGTTGGGAGAGTATTTGGGTAGAGTTTGGCCGAACCAAAAGGCTTTGAAGGTGTGAAGAAATGAGAAGGAGGAGTGCCCTTTTATAAGAGGGGTGAGGGGCACCTTTGGAAAATCTAGAAATATTAATTTATAATAAATTCAAATTCGGTTTCTAATGGCTCCAAAGTTGATTATTCAAATGTTAAGGTGGGGATGGGTCGAAAACCACTCAACCAATAGAATTTAGACAGGTTTGGGTACTTATATTAACCTTATCTTTAAGTATTAACTCTAAGTTAATTAGTTTCACTTTTACAATGTCTCTTTGTATTTTTATATTATATGGTTAATAAACTTACTATATACATCCAAGCAACCCAAAAGTTGTCCATTAATGATACACCTATCATGATATAAGTCTCTTGGCTGAAACTTAGATTTTTAGGAATTTAATATCAATTAATAATATAATATTTGTTTTAAAAACTCTTTTATGTCAATTTTGACACTATTCAATAGTTGATTTTTGTGAAACTTATAACAGAATGATTACTTCGAAAAAAGTTAATTAAATCAATACTAATATGTCATATTATCCTATAAAATTATTTCAATTCATTAAAAGTCTCAAATTATATTTATTTGGGTATTTATAATATCAATTATTTTAATTTTTCACTATTATGGTAATTACTGCATCATCATTGTGTCATAAATAAATTAAATTATTTAATGTCTAAAAATTATAAATAAAATATAATTATGTATGAAATATTTTAATCTTTCTAATGAATATTTACAATCGAATTTATCTTATGTATAACCCTATATTAAAAATGTTTTAGTAAATAAACTTTGATTTTAACTCTTTTAACTCTTCTTTAAATTAAATAATAATAAATGTCCTAATCTAATCCAAGTGGACCTAAATGATAATATTTTATTCCTAAGGTTGTTTTTGGTCGAGATACACTTTTCCAATAGAATTAGGACATGTGTTAGGGTAATATTAATATCATTTTTACCCTTAATTACCCTATTTACTTTTAACCGTGATAAATAAAAGTAAAAAGTTACTATTCACTAAAAATTATTTTCTTCTCATTGAACCACATTTTACTTCTTCATATTAACTATGTCTCTCGGATTTTCGAAATTCCATTCACAGAAGCGGTAAAATTAGGTTTTATGAAAAAATTCAGTTTTTTAACTACCACTTAGTAGTTTCACTATTCATCAAAAATTGAAGTTTTTCAGAACAATGCCAAAATTTCACCCTAAGATATAATTGATATTCTGAATTCAAAAATGATTCCTATTTTACAAAATTACAAACATATAATTTGCATTAATTAATTTTATAATTAATTCCCGCTGTTACAACAAATAGCGTGTTTTTAAGAAACAATATATATCAAAAGATTGACAATTGTTTATGTCCAATTTCAAAGTGAAATTAATTATAATGAACACCATTGGATAAAATGGTAAAAATATATTTTAATTATACTATAAAACCACTAAATAATATAATTTATCACTATAAATTATTTTTATTAAAAAAGTTGTTTTTAAGTATTTTTCACTATTCATAAAAATTGGAAGTTCTCAGAAAAATACCAAAAAATCATCTTAGGATAATTTCAATATTCCGAAACCAAAAATGAAATCCATATTGAAATATAAAAAATATATAATTTCAAAAAGTAGGTAATACTATTCATAACGGCTAGTTTGATTGGTTGTGGTGTGTTAGAACTCGATGTTGCGTACAACACACGCTATCGCATTATTCAAAGAGAAGCGTACCGTAGAAGCTTGGGGTGCTACATTCTCCCCTCCTTCAAATAATTTCATCCTCAAAATTTCTAGAATACTTATCACATGAAAAGACTCGGGTGGTTCTTCATCATAAGTTCCTCGGGTTCCCACGTTGCCTCTTCCATCTTATGGTTTCTCCAAAAAACTTTTACCAGACGCGTCGTCCGGTTTCTCAGTACTTGTTCTCTCGTATCAAGAATCCTGACGGGCTCTTCGCAATAAGACATATCAGGTTCCAGTTCTAACTCCTCATAGGTGAGTACATGCGTTGGGTCAGGAATGTATTTCCTCAACAGAGATACGTGGAACACATCGTGAACTTTGGAGAGACTTGGCGGCATTGCCAATCGGTATGCTACAATCCCAATTCGTTCTAGAATTTCGAAAGGTCCGATGTACCTGGGACTCAATTTACCTTTCTTACCAAAACATATGACTCCATTCCATGGAGATACCTTCAGGAAAACATGATCACCGACTTGAAATTCCAAATCCTTCCTTCGGTTATCGGCATAGCTCTTCTGCCTACTTTGAGCTGCTTTGATGTGATTTTGGATTACCTTCACCTTTTCCATCGTTTCCTCCACCAGTTCTAGACCTACAAGTTTTCTTTCACCAACGTCATCTCAACAGGTTGGTGTGCGACATCTCTTTCCATATAACGCTTCATATGGTGCCATCTGAATACTCGAATAGAAGCTATTGTTATAGGAAAATTCTACCAGAGGTAAATACTGATCCCACATACCCTGAAAGTCAAGTGAGCAAGATCTCAACATGTCTTCTAAGGTTTGAATAGTCCGTTCTGATTGTCCGTCAGTCTGAGGGTGGTAAGCAGTGCTTAAATGAAGTTCAGTATCCAGAGATTTCTGAAGACTTTTCCAGAATCTTGAAGTAAAACGGGGATCACGATCAGAAACAATTGATAGGGGTACTCCATGAAGTCTCACAAATTCATTAATATATAGTCTTACTAGACGTTCTAGGGGTATATCTTCTCTTATAGCAAGAAAATGCGCTGACTTGGTAATACGATCAACAATAACCCATATTGCATCGTTCCTTCTAGGAGTCTTTGGTAGCCCCATGACAAAGTCTATCGTAATATTGTCCCATTTCCACTCCGGTATGGGAAGAGGTTGCATAACTCCTCCAGGCTGTTGTCTTCCAGCTTTCACTTGTTGACAAACCATACATCTTGACACAAAATCAGCAATCTCCCTCTTTATGTTGTCCCACCAAAAATGTTCCTTCAAATCTCTATACATTTTGGTGCTCCCAGGGTGTATAGAGAAATTGGAACTATGAGCATCATCCAGCAATTCCCTTTTTAGATCAGGTATATCGGGAACACAAAGTCTCTTCCTGAATTTCAAAATTCCATCTTCATACACAAAGTCTCTCAGTCTCCCATCATTCACAGCTTTAATCTTCTTTTGAAATTCTCCATCATTAGTCTGAGAACTCTTAATCCTTTCTAGTAAAGATGGTTTGGAAACCATTTGAAAAAGCATTGATGTATCTCCTTCCCTGGTTATTCCCATGTCCATCTTCACTAGATCCATGAAAATCGGATCCCTTTCAAATCTCATATTGTTCAAAACTCCATGATCTTTTCTGCTCAATGCATCTGCCACCTTGTTTTCCTTCCCCGAGTGGTAGTGTATCGTGCAATCATAATCCTTGAGTAATTCAAGCCATCTCTTTTGCCTCATGTTGAGTTCTTTTTGTGAGAAAATATACTTCAAACTCTTGTGATCAGTATAAATCTCACATTTTTCACCATAGAGTTAGTGCCTCCATATCTTCAAAGAAAAGATCACAACTGCTAACTCGAGATCATGAGTAGGATAGTTTTTTTCATGAATTTTCAACTGTCGTGATGCATAGGCAATAACCCTATCATTCTGTATAAGGACACAACCAAGTCCTTTCTTCGATGCATGACTATAAATAATGAACCCATCATTCCCCGGTGGTAGAGTCAATATAGGAGCATTGAATAATCTTCTCTTCAGTTCTTCAAAACATTCTTCACACTCTTTTTTCCAAAAAAATTTAACCCCTTTACGTGTGAGATTTGTTAATGGGTTAGCAAATCGGGCAAAATTCTGGACGAAACGTCGATAATAACCTGCTAAACCAATAAAACTATGTACCTCAATTATACTCGTCAGTGATGGACATTCTTGGATTGCCTTAGTCTTAGAAGGATCAACAAAGATTCCATCTTTAGAGACAATATGGCCATGAAAAGAAATCTCTTGAATCCAGAATTCACACTTGCTAAACTTCCCATATAATTCATGTCTTCTCAGAGTCTTCAGGATAATGCGCAAGTGATTTTCATGATCTTCGTATCTTTTGGAGTATACCAAGATATCATCAATAAATACCACAAAAAATTCATCGAGATACTCCATGAAAACTCTATTCATCAGATCCATGAATACAGAGGGTGCATTAGTCAATCCAAAAGGCATTACAGTAAACTCGTAATGCCCGTACTTGGTTCGAAATGCTGTCTTCGGAATGTCTTCCTTATTCACACACAACTGATGGTATCTAGATCGAAGGTCAATCTTTGAAAAGTATTGAGCTCCATGCAGTTGGTCAAATAAATCATCAATTCGAGGTAGGGGATACTTGTTCTTTATTGTTATAGCATTGATCTCCCTGTAGTCGATACATAACCTCATAGATCCGTCTTTCTTTTTAACAAAAAGAACAGGGGCTCCCCATGGAGAAACACTAGGGCGAATAAATCCCTTATTACTCAATTTCTCTAGTTGTTTCTTTAGTTCAACTAATTCTACAGTGGCCATTCTATAAGGGGTCTTTGATATAGGCCTTGACCCAGGAATTAAATCAATGGAAAACTCAACTTCTCGTTCTGGAGGATGTCTAGGTAAATCTTCCAGAAATACATCTACAAATTCTTTCACAACAGGTACATCTTCTATTTGAACATTCCTTTCCTCACCCACAATTATTTCATTCTCTTCCTCCTCAATAATTAAATTTAGTTGAGCTACTGGGGGTGGATCTAAATAAGAATTAGGTGGTAACGATTCTGCTCTAAAGATAAGGTGTTCCTTATCATCATCATCAAGAATCGTAACCTATTTCTTCTTACAATAAATCTTCGCATCATAGTCCGAAAGCCAGTCCATACAGAGGATTATATCAAACTCAATCATAGGTATGATGACGAGATCAGCAGATGAAGAACATTTATGTGCTCTAATGGGGACTGATTCACAAAACTTTGCTGCAATGATACTCCCCTTAGGAGTTTTAACTGACAACTCCCTTGTTAAATCAAATTAGAAATATATAATTTTCTTAGAAAACTAGGAAGATATGAAACAATGCGATGATCCAGAATAAAATAATGCATTTGGTAAACTTGAGTAAACCATTAAATTACCTGCCACCATGTCTTTCGGAGCTTCTACCTCAGCAGTAGTGATAGCATAAGCTTGGCCTTGATCCCTTGGCCTTTTCTGAGGTAAGTTCTCCTGACGCTTAGGACATTCATTTTCATAATGCCCCATCTCCCTGCAATTGTAGCACTGAACATTGGTGGCTTCCTTCTTCCCCTTGCAATCACGATCTTGGTGGCCTTTTTCACCACACTTGTAACAGACTCATGTTCCCTTTAAGCAAGTATCAGGGTGTTTCTTACCACATTTACCACAGGATGGATATTCAACCTTTCCCTTCTTCCCCTTATTTCCATTCCCAGATTTATCATCAGGTCTCTTCTTCTCTTGTTTTGCTTTAAAGTCATAAGACTTAGAGAATTCCTTTTCGGTCTTGATAGCACATGAGACAATGTCTTCGTACGATGAGAAGGATTGTGAGACTAATGCTCGATGGAGAAATGGTTTTAACCCATCAAAGAAATGATCAATCTTACTTCTTGGGTTACGTATATAATCTCCAGCATACCTTTATAACCTTCTAAAGTTAGCCTCATACTTTGTGACATTCTCATCCTCCTTTTGTCTCAGAATCAGAAACTGCCTTTCCATATCTGCTCGGTGGTCACGAGGAAAGTATTTTTCTAAAAACAGATCTTTGAACTCCCTCCACTCCATATTTGATACTTCATCATCTTCTTTCGTATTTTGAATCAATGACCACCATTGATCAGCATCTCCAGTGAGGCGGTAAACTGCCATGATAACTTTTTCCCTTTCACTACTCCCTAAAGCCTGAAATATTTTCTCTAGGGAAAATATCCATTGCTCAGATACTAAGGGATTTGTACTCCCATTGAACGTTTGTGGTTGTTGCCTCATGAATCGATCTAACATTGATCCTCCACGCTGCGGATCAGTGTGCTCCATATAGGTAAGGTTATTATTCATAACCTGAGTAAGTTGTCCCAGTATGGTGATTAGCTGATTGGCACCAGTTGCATCACCAGCTCCACTATAATTATCTTGAGCAGGAGGGCAATCCCTACATGGAGTGCGTGCATTGATACAGTTTCAATTTCTTCCACTAGGCACCATTTCTAAAAAATGGCATAAACTAGATCAGTTTGTGAATCAAAATACATAATCCCATACTTATAAAACACTTAACATAAATTGAACTATTTATGGATATAATCCATAATCATAAGAATGTTTTCTTTGAGGAAGTATATACTCATAAACCCTTCATAATGATTTGTGAAGAAAATGAGAGTTATCCTAAGCATATCCCCCGGGAGTGTCGTAACCAAGAGTGCAACAAGGCCCGTTGTCATGCACCAGTTCCCGTTCGAGTCTAGCTCAAAGCGGTGTTTTCGGGTTTTACCCCTAGGTACATCTGTACCAGAGCCACCTCTACCTGCTCGTATCCAGACAGGGATGTATTTCTCGGAAAACTCACAAAATATCTACAATACCAAAATTCTAGGAAGTTTTTCTATACTAATCCTCAAAGACCATCTTAAATCTATGTGCTCTAATCAGATTTTATCTAAATCTAGATTCCAAGGTTTGTACTAAACTTCCTCTGATACCAACTGTAACGCCCTGACCCCAATTACCCAGAGTCGGTGCATTATTACATAACATTGGCATGATCACAAGAAAGATCAAATCTCGAAAGACCAATTGGTTTAGTAGCCTTGGAAACACTAGATATATTCATAAAGTTTTACATTACATCATAAAGTGAAAAACTACTAAAACAACATAGTCTCCATATTCCACACTCATATCCCCACATAAAATCCCTGCAGGTCATTCATAACTTACTTGTTCACATCTTGGGAAAAATAAAACATAGAAAAGGGGTGAGCTCAAATGCCCAGTAAGGATAACAATATAGCGGAAACTTTCAAAAATAAGCATAAACATTTAAGGCAATGTATAAATAAAACAAAAGCATTTTAAACTTGAACTTCAACATGGTATGACAAAAGTAAAATGAAATAATTCCATTTACTTATTTACATGGATATTCTACTAATCGAATAATCACATGCAATATCAATAACCACTTTCATAATGATGGAATGCATAATGCCAGACTATCAAAACAACATAGCCAAGGCCTCGTGCCAAGACTACAAATAAGATTTTGGAAAGGACTTGTGCCAAGACACTAGTTTGTCTCATGAGACCTACCGATGCATCGAGGAGCTATAGCGGGCTCCACCCGTCACATATTAAGTCCAATGCATTCCCATATGAAAAGGTTTAAACATAACACAAACATTCGTATTAAAACTAGCATACGAAATGTCAATACTTTCACCATAAACTATGAATGGTATAAAAATAGCACATCCACAGTCAAACATATCACAAAACCTTCAATACAATATAGAAGTTTTGTATCACAATAAATCAACTTCAAAAAAGCGTAAAATCCATCAAAGGATGTTGACATAGATGAAATCAAAACTCTTTTAGAGAAATATCTCTTTCTATTTTGAAATCATTTAAGAGTCATATATTTATGAAATAAAACATTTTCTTTGAAAATATTCTTATAAGCTTGCAAGGGAAGCTTTGACGATTTTATAACGGTGGAAAATAACCGCACCCGCCGTATAAGTTAAAAAAAAACATTCTTACCTTAATTCAGTCGAAAAGGTTAAAAATCACCTTGTTTGGAAAACGACGGAAAGATTCCTTTATAAACCACTTATAAAAAGTCAAACGAGGGTATAAATGACTTTAACCCATATTCTTGTAAATAGTAAAAATGTTTTGAAATACATTTTTAAGAAACATGGATGTGGATGATAAAGATATCCCAGTAGATTATTACGTATAAACAACCTCGGATAATGAAGAGACTGTGAAATAAACCCTTACCTTGTACTTTTCCTTGGTTGGGGTAGGTTAACTTCTTGTATAACGGTGAAATAATTGTTATTAAATTATACAAGAATCATATACATTCATATGATATCATATATGATCTTTTAACATTGCTTTGTTAATAATATCTTAGTATTATCGTCATTTCGGGTGTTAACTTACTCGTTTTCTTTTATATGTTTTGTTACATAAGCCATGTTTTTCATGGATAGGTTGTATATTATTCATATACAAAATTATATCAAGTCCTTAAACATCATTTTTAAATCATCAAATGATAATTATACTTGAATGGATACGATGGAGAATGAATCTCATCGCGTTCGTGGAGACGGTAGTCCGTACGTACGCACGAGCGACAATATCATTCTTTTGATATTAAAATAATATATAAATGGATGGTATATCATATATACAGAATCATTAACATGTTATATTTATTATTTACATGAGTTACACATCATTATTATACCCATCCAAATAATAATATATTGAATAACAATTACACCACGACGTGGAGACGGTAAGCCGTACGTACGCACGTATGGTGACATGTTATACAAAGGGTGGACAGAATACTGAATATGGTTGTACCATATTTATAATAACATCAAAGTATATATATGATACTGGATTTATTATTTTATAATGGTAACAACAAAGGAAGAAGAAGTGGATGAAGAAAGGAACTTGGAAAAGGGTGGTGAAATCATTACCTCTTCTCCGGGTTCTTCCTTTTGATTCGATCAAAAGGGCTCCTTAGGTTGGCTTTCTGATCAAACTAAGGCCTCTAGGTTGTAGTGAGGGATGTTGGGAGAGTATTTGGGCAGAGTTTGGCCGAACCAAAAGGCTTTGAAGGTGTGAAGAAATGAGAAGGAGGAGTGCCCTTTTATAAGAGGGGTGAGGGGCACCTTTGGAAAATCTAGAAATATTAATTTATAATAAATTCATATTCGGTTTCTAATGGCTCCAAAGTTGATTATTCAAATGTTAAGGTGGGTATGGGTCGCAAAAGACTAAACCAATTGAATTTAGACAGGTTTGGGTACTTATATTAACCTTATCTTTAAGTATTAATTCTAAGTTAATTAGTTTCACTTTTACAATGTCTCTTTGTATTTTTATATTATATGGTTAATAAACTTACTATATACATCCAAACGACCCAAAAGTTGTCCATTAATGATACACCTATCATGATATAAGTCTCTTGGCCGAACCTTAGATTTTTAGGAATTTAATATCAATTAATAATATAATATTTGTTATAAAAACTCTTTTATGTCAATTTTGACACTATTCAATAGTTGATTTTTGTGAAACTTATAACAGAATGATTACTTCGAAAAAAGTTAATTAAATCAATCATAATATGTCATATTATCCTATAAAATTATTGCAATTCATTAAAAGTCTAAAATTATATTTATTTGGGTATTTATAATATCAATTATTTTAATTTTTCACTATTATGGTAATTACTGCATCATCATTGTGTCATAAATAAATTAAATTATTTAATGTCTAAAAATTATAAATAAAATATCATTATGTATGAAATCTTTTTATCTTTCTAATGAATATTTACAATCAAATTTATCTTATGTATAACCCTATATTAAAAATGTTTTAGTAAATAAACTTTGATTTTAACTCTTTTAACTCTTCTTTGATTTAAATAATAATAAATGTCCTAATCTAATCCAAGTGGACCTAAATGATAATATTTTATTCCTAAGGTTGTTTTTTGTCGAGATACACTTTTCCAATAGAATTATGACATGTGTTAGGGTAATATTAATATCATTTTTACCCTTAATTACCCTATTTACTTTTAACCGTGGTAAATAAAAGTAAAAAGTTACTATTCACCAAAAATTATTTTCATCTCATTGAACCACATTTTACTTCTTGATATTAACCATGTCTCTCGGATTTTCGAAATTCCATTCACAGAAGTGGTAAAATTAAATTTTATGAAAAAATTCAGTTTTTTAACTACCACTTAGTAGTTTCACTATTCATCAAAAATTGAAGTTTTTCAGAACAATGCCAAAATTTCACCCTAAGCTATAATTGATATTCCGAATTCAAAAATGATGCATATTTTACAAAATTCCAAACATATAAGTTGCATTAATTAATTTTATAATTAATTCCCGCTGTTACAACAAATAGCGTGTTTTTAAGAAACAATATATATCAAAAGATTGACAATTGTTTATGTCCAATTTCAAAGTGAAATTAATTATAATGAACACCATTGGATAAAATGGTAAAAATATATTCTAATTATACTATAAAACCACTAAATAATATAATTTATCACTATAAATTATTTTGATTAAAAAAGTTGTTTTTAAGTATTTTTCACTATCCATAAAAATTGGAAGTTCTCAGAAAAATACCAAAAAATCATCTTAGGATAATTTCAATATTCCGAAACCAAAAATGAAGTCCATATTGAAATATAAAATATATATAATTTCAAAAAGTAGGTATTACTATTCATAATGGCTAGTTTGATTGGTTGTGGTGTGTTAGAACTCGATGTTGCGTACAACACACGCTATCGCATTATTCAAAGAGAAGCGTACCGTAGAAGCTTGGGGTGTTACATATCAATTAAGTGTGGCTTTTAAAAATCCATTAATAATATATATATATATATATATATATATATATTTATAAATGATTTAATATAATAGATATATATAAACAAAGCTATTAATAATATATATATATATATATGTGTGTGTGTGTGTGTGTATCAATGATTTAATATTATATATATAATAATTTATTATATATTAACAAAAAAATAACACAATCATCTAATGATGTTCATGTATGTCCACCAACCTCATTAATTTTTTTAAGTATGTTGGAACTTGCTTATATTATATATAAATCTATTTATAAAAAAAATTAACCCGCCCACTGTGCCGCACCCCCAACCCCTAATTATTTTTTTTACAATTTTCTCACACATATATATATATATCAATTCTTTAACATTATAGATATATATATAATAACTTATTATATATTAAAAAAATAACTTCTCACCCAATGATGTTCGCACACCCCCAACCTCGTTAATTTTTTTTTAAATACGATGAAACTTGCATATATTATATATACTATATATACATATATAAATCTATTTAGAAAAAAAATTAACCCGCTCACTACTGCGGACCCCCCCAACCTCTCATTATTTATTTGCACATAATATATATAGATTCACATATATAAATCTATTTATAAAAAAATAACATATCCTCCCACTGTAAAATGTCAATAAAATAGAAAATAAACGTTTAAAAAAAAATCTTTGGAAGTTTAATAAAAATACATGCAAAAAACATGTGTTAAAAAAATTAAAAATCGTTTAAAAAAATGTTTAAAATTAAACCAACGCTTAAAAATAATCTTCATAAATAAGTTAGACAAATAATTGTAAAAAAAGTTTTAAATAAATGATAAAAAAAGTTTAAATAACAACGCTTTAAACCCACCCACTGCTACGCACCCCCCAATCACTCATTTTTTTTCAATTTGCCCATAATATATATAAATTCACAGACATATATAAATCTATTTAAAAAATAATAACATATCCACCTACTGTAAAATGTTAATAAAAAAATATTTTTACATAAAACATGTTAAATATTTAAAAAAATACATGTAAAAAACGTGCGTTAAAAAAACATTTTAAATTAAACGTTTAAAAATAAATGTAAAAAACGTTTTAAACAAATGTAAAAAAACGGTATAAAAAAAGTTTTAAATAAAAAAGTTTTTAAAAAATGTTTAAAAAAAGTTTTTAAAACAAACATTTAAATTAATTTTTTTAAACAAACACTTAAAAAAAACTTTTTACATTAAAATTTGAAAAAAAGTTAAATGTTTTAAAAAAAATCTTGTAAAAAGCACACGTTTAAAAAAATTAAAAAACGTTTTAAATTAATCATTTAAAAATAAATGTAAAAAAACATTTTTAATAGATACTAAAAACAGTATAAATAGAAACGTTTAAATAAAAAAATTAACAAACGCTTACAAAAATTATAAATAAGTTGAAAAAAATAAATGTAAATAAATGTTTTAAAAAAATGTTTGAAAAACGTTTAAATAAAAAAATTAACAAACGCTTAAAAAAATTATAAATAAGTTAAAAATATAAATGTAAATAAATGTTTTAAATAAATATTAACAAAATACGTTTAAATAACAATGCTTTAAACTCATCTACTGATGCGCACCCCCAAACCCCTCATTAAATTTTTTTACAATTTGCATATAATATATATAGATTCACATATATAAATATATTTTGACAAAAAATAACATATCCACCCACTGTAAAATGTTAATAAAAAATAAAATAAACGTTTTTACAAAAAACATGTTAAACATTAAAAAAAACACATCTAAAAAACATGCATTTAAAAATAACTTTAAAAAACGTTTTAAATAAATATTAAAAAATGTTTAAATAAAAATGTTTAAAAAAAGTTTTAAAACAAACGTTTATTTTGAAAATAATAAAAGCCTACCATGGCCCGACTCGAAAAAGCCCGACCCGGCCTGAAAAAGCCCAACCCAACCTGATAGTTTGGGTCAGCCCGAGACCGGGCTCGGGCCGCCTCATGGGGTTGTTCGGACCAGCCCAACCCGACCCAAATAGTTGTCAGCGGCCCAATTTTTTGCAGGACAGGCCCGCCCCGGTCCAGGTTGGGCCGGGCTAGGTTGGGCTGAAATTACACCCTTATGTTCAAGTTACCACCCCTGCTTGGAATCCAAGGGGTTGGTGGTTCAACCCCCAAAGCCCCATCTTTGGAGGATTTTCACAGGGACTGTAACAGTATTGGGGCAGCAAAAACACTACAACGACGACGAGTACTGTAGCAACAGTGGTCACGGTAGTATTACTATTCATCGAAGGGGGATTCAGGTAAAAAAGGGCCTTCAGGGAAAGAAAAAGGGCTTTTAATCCGCATGACCCACTACTGCAAATATGAGCTTTAGTAGCACTAGAAATAGCCTTCACCAACACTTAAAAAATATTGATGTTGTAAGGGCCTTTAAATGTCAACTGTTTTTATCAATGCTGATAAAAGGGTCCTTCATCTGTGCTAAAAAAAGCATTGATAAATGTGGTGCTCAAGTTACTAGCCCCTGCTTAGAATCCAAGAGGCCGAGGGTCTAATCCCTGAAGACCCCATGTTTAGAGGATTTTCGCAGGGACTATAACAGTACTATGGAAGTGATGACACTATAGCGGCGGTAGGTACTACAATAGCTGCATGCATGGAAGTAGTACTATTCACCAAAGGGGGCTTTAGAAAAAAATTGGTCTTTTGGCCAAGAAAAAAAGGATTTTAAACTACAAGACCCACTACTATAGATATGGTCTTTAACAACACTATAAATAACCTTCATCAGCACTAAAATAGCACTGTTGTTGTAAGTGCCTTTAAATACTGACAGTTTTTATCAGCGCCGATCGAAAGACCCTTCATTAACACTAAAAAAGTGCTGATAAAGGGGGTCCAATATTAGCGTTAGTTTATCACTAATAAAGGGAGACCTTGATCAACATGTTTTTTTTAGCCCTGATGAAGAACCCATTTATCCATACTAGAAATAACACTGATAAAAGTCATACTGCAGGAGTGCGCTAAGAAAATTATAGCATGTTGCAGTAACAAATAGAAAATTTAATTGAAATTAAACTTACATCCTAAATACAAGGGAAAAACACTATATTATATACATTTCAAACATTGGTTTATACAATTACATTAATACGTACAATTCATCACAAACATCAACAAATTCGAAAACATCAATGTTCTGTTGTCTTTGGCTCCCAACACCCTCTCAAAACAACCCGTTCATGCTACCAGCTGTCAAACAAACCTTCCTAGCTCGAGCTAAAGCATGCACCTGTATAAAAAAATTATTATATTAGTAATACCATACAAAAATAAATTAAACCAAAATTTTAAAACAATACATTAATAAAATATCATTTTAAACTTAGAAAATACACTTTGAACCATACCAGACACACTACATGTCATATCAATGTGTGATTAATTTCTACACATCACAAATGATTTATGAATTATTTTCCTAAAGTACCAAGATAATCTAAGAACATTTGGCATGTTTTAAATATGTGACAGTTTTTTTGAACTTCAGTATCAATTTTAAATTGAAAACATACAATATGAGTTATAGCGGGCATACCATGTGTCATATTAATGTGTGGTTGATTCATGCACGCCACAAATTATTTATAGATAATTTTCATAATGTATCAAGATAATCTAAGCACATTTTCTTAGTTTTAAGTATGCGACGTGTGTTTTGAACTAAAATGTCAATTTTAAATAAATACACACACTTTGAGTCATACCGGTCACACCATGTATCAAATTTATGTACGGTTGATTCCTACATGTAAAAAATGACCTAAGAATTTTTTTCCTAAAGTATCAAGACATTCAGAGTGTGGTTTCTAGGATTTCAGTGAGTGAAACAAGTTGTTAACTTAAATGTAATTTTTAAACTGATAACACACACTTTGAGTCATCCGATCACACCATGTGTCGGATTGATGTGAAACCAATTCTTATACATTACAAATGACATATGGATTGTTTTACTAAAGTATCAAGACAATCTAGGAATTTTTCCCAGTTTTTAGTGAGGGGAACATATTTTTTACTAAAATGTCATTTTTATACTAAAAACACACATTTTGAGTCATACCGGTCACACCGTGTATCAGATTGAGGTAAAACTGATTCATACACATCAAAAATGACTTATGGATCATTTTCCTAAAGTATCAAAACAATCTGAATGTTTTTGCTCAGTTTTGAGTATGACATGCGTCTTTTTTACTAAAATGTCATTTTTAAACTAAAACCACATATTTTGAGTCATAACAGGCGCACCGTGTGTCATATTAATGTTTGGTTAATTCCTACACATAAAAAATGATTTATGGATCATTTTTATAAAGTATCAAGATAACCTGGGTGAATTTTCTCAATTTTAACTATGTGACATGTGTTTTCAACTAAAATGTCAATTTTAAATAAAGACGCACACTTTGAGTCATACCGGCCACACTATGTGTCAGATTGATGTGGGGTTGATTCCTACATATAAAAAATAACTTAAAGAATTTTGTCTTAATGTATCAAGATAATAAGAGTGTGTTTTCTAGGTTTTTAGTGAGTGACACATGTTTTTAGCTAAAATGTCATTTTTAAACTGAAAGCACACACTTTGAGTCATACTGGTCACACCATGTGTTGAATTGACTTTCAGTTGATTCATACAAATTAAAAATGAATTATGGTCTGTTTTCCTAAAGTATCGAGATGATCCTAGCATGTCTTCTTAGTTTTCAGTGAGTAACATATGTTTCTAACTAAAATTTCATTTTTAATCCAAAAACACACATTTTGAGTCATACCAGTTACACCGTGTATCATATTGAGGTAAGGCTGATTACTATACCTCACAAATGACTTATGGATCATTTCCCTAAAGTATCAAAACAATATGAATGAGTTATCTCAATTTTGAGTATATCAGGTGACTTTTTAACTAAAATTCCATTTTTAAATCGAAACCAAAATAATTTGAGTCATATCGGTTACATCGTGTATTAGATTGAGGTGATGCAGATTCCTACACGTCACAAATGAAATATGGATCGTTTTTCTAAAGTATCAAAACAATCCGAATGTTTTTTATTCATTTTTCATACATAATACATCTTTTCAACTAAATTTCATTTTTAAATAAAAACACATACTTTGAGTCATACCTGTCACACCGTGTGTTAGATTAATGAGTGGTTGCTTCCTACACATCAAAAAATGGATTCAGGATAATTTTTTAAAAGTATCAAAACAATCTAAGTGTCATTGTAAGTTTTTTAGTTAGTGACACGTGTTTTTAACTAAAATGTAATTTTTAAACTAAAAACACACACTTTGAGTCATACCGGTCACACTGTGTGTTGTATTGATATGAAGTTGATTCATATATGTCACAAATGAATTATGGATCGCTTTCCTCAAGTATCAAGATAATATGAGTGTTTTTTTGGTTTTTAGTGAGTAACATGTTTTTAACTAAAATATCATTTTTAAACTGAAAACACCCATTTTGAGTCATACAGGTTACTCCATGTATCATATTGAGGTAAAAATGATTATTACATCTCAAAATTTACTTCTGGATCACTTTCTTAAATTATTAAAACAATTTGAAAGTATTTTCTTAGTTTTGAGTATATCACATGTCTTGTTTACTAAAATGGCATTTTTAAATTGAAACCACATAGTTTGAGTCATATCGGTCACCCTAAGTATTAGAATAAGGTGTGGATTATTCCTATACCTCAAAAATGACTTATGATCATTTTACTAAAGTATCAAAATAATTTGAATGTTTTTTCTTGGTTTTGAGTATGTCACATGTCTTTTGAATTAATATGGAATTTTAAATTGGAAACAAGCACTTTGAGTCATACCAATCACACTATGCATCTGATTAATTTATGGTTAATTTCTACACATCACAAATGACTTAAGAATTTACTTTATAAATGATTAAGACAATACAAGTTCATTTTATCAATTTTTAGTGAGTGACACACGTTTTTAACTAAAATGTCATTTTTAAACTAAAAACACTTATTTCGAGTCATACAGGTCACACCGTGTATCATATTGAGGTTTAAATGATTCCTAAAAATAAAAAATGACTTATGGATAGTTTTCCTAAATTATCAAAACAATATTATTTTGTTTACTTTGTTTTTAGTGTGTCATGTGTCCATTTAACTAAAATGTCAATTTAAACTGAGAAAACACACTTCGAGTCATTTATAAACTAAAAAAACACACTACCAAACATAAAAAAATCAAATAAAAAAATACCACTATGAATAGAATAAATAGTGCCTAAGTGCATCATCCTTATTGATGAAATTGTTATGATTTTTTTGGTCATCATGTTCTCTTAATAGCGCACATAATGGTCGAAGAAAAAAAATTCATGATGAATTCATTTATTTATGATCTCCATGAAAATTAAATAAATAAGTATCATATAAAAATGATAAATAAATTAACTATAAATAGTATATAAAATTATGATAAAATTAACTAAATATGTAGTAGGAAGTCACGTCTTCATGATGCATGTATACATTCCGAAACCATGTATTCTGCCTATTCATTTCTAAACAAATATATTTTCTCTTTTGAATATGAGGACTGTTGAGAGTACTGGTAATACTGAAAAAATATAAATAAATAAAGGATTAATATTTTTTAAAGTGAAAATGTGATTAGCATTGAAAATACCTCCTTAGGGATTCTAGTTTGTTGATGAAATATGATATCTTTCATAATTTTTCAAACGTAATAATCACAGTCTTTTTAATTAGTTTGTTTTCGACACTGTAGAAACATTGAAAAAAATAATTAATTTTTTTTGATAGTGAAATATTATAATATATACCATAATACTTATCCACTTATAGAAGTCGATAGGCTTCTTGCGATCATGGACTATCCTCGTGCCATGATTTTGATGATATTTAAACACTTCTATATCATAAAAAAAAATTCATTAAAACATAATATAAAATGTATAACTGGAAGTTTATTGGTAAATTTTTTTATTTCATATATAAAAATTGATAAATGTCATGATTTTTGATCAATTTTTTGGGTATCCATGCATTTAATCCAAAAAATAAATCTTTGGAGTATCCAAATTGATCGAAATGAAAAACCAATGCTCCCTAAAAAAAGGAATAAGTAATGAATGGAATTAAAAAATATTTTACATGATTAAATTATAGATTTTTACCCTTGAATAATGGGTATTAAAAATAGTTTTTCATCTATAAGTTTGTTTTCAAACATCACATAAATTTTGTTCACTATTATTGAATATTCATGTTCTTTCAATGATCTTTTTTTTTGTGTAGAAGTAATGTTAGGACTAATGAGTCTAAATTTTTTTTCATAGTGTTTTCCCTTAAAATATTATTGATATATACCCCTTCAAAAAACATGAATATTATTTAACTAAACTTAATATATTAGATCAATTATTGGAAAAAATTATGAAAACACATGTCATGTAAACATTTACAACTATGACTCCTAGCCATCATTTTTTGAGGATTTAATCTATATTCTCAATAAAAATAAATTCTATAATGTCCTTTATGTATATTTTTTATTAAAAATAAATTATGACCATATCACCATTTTTAAAAATTATATCTCCATGAACGTGTAATGTTAGTAAATGAATAATTTGAACTGGCGGGGTAAAGGTACTTTCTGAAGGTCTTTTTAATCGATTGATTGATCCTTTAGATTGTTTTTATTTAACTTTCCATTTCCCCTTTCCTTTCTACATCTATAATAAAATTCATCAATTTAGTCCTTTTTCATTAATTATTAAAAAAAATTCATATTAAATAAATTAGAAAGAAATACCTCCTTATCGACATGCATTTTTACAAATTTAAATGATCATTCTATGAAAGTTAAAATAGAAAGTTAGACTCTGTGAACATCTAGAACATCAAGGGGAATATGTAACTCAGTTCTCATCTCTTGATCTATGTGAATCCCCACTCTCACAAGATCTTTTGGAAGCTATTTGTTGTGTATAATATCACCTTGGATATTTTATAATGTACCCCTCGTAACAAGGCAATGAGTGGGTATTTATAGATATATATCACAATCATTTTCACCCTATAGAATATTAGTAATGGAAATGTATCAGTGCATGCATGATTCACATTTCGCAGAAATAGTTATGAAAAAATTGATTACCACTAGTAAGGAAGACCGTTAAGGGGAATGAATTTCCTTAAAGCAAGGGGGTATCTTTATGTAGTGGTTGTTGTTGTGTTGTTTCTTCTCTTTGAAACCTTCTCGTAAAACTATCTAACAACTAATACTAGTAATTATGTTTTTATTATAGAGAAGCTATTGATTTTTTCATATCCTCTCTTTTCTTATCTTTATCCCCCTATGCATTTCTTTTTCAAAATATGTTCAGGGAGACACTCTAAAAACCAAAACTACAATATGTCCATATTGTTCTGGCTACTTCAAGGCCACTAAAAGTAATCGATCATCGAGTAAATAATTAGATACAACATATTTTATTTTCACTTCATGCATAACCATGGTGGAAATTTATAATTTACCAACATAACCGAAAATGTACCGTTAGTTCTACTTTTTAAACCAAAAGGATTCAATCGATCTATAGATAGCTCAAGATGAAGGTTTCTTGGATTTTTTCCAAATTCAGTATACTCACGATCAATTTATTTTCAATGAGTAGAATATTCTAGGTGTCAATGTTCACCATCTTTATTTCTTTTATCTACGTTCCATGTTAATTTCCTTGCAGTCTCTTCAGTTCTGTATAAACACATAAACCTTGGAATGATTGGAAAGTACAATAAAAAATTTGAAGGACTTGATTTATCTTTCTTGTATTGAGACGAACCAAACTTGGGGGATTTTTTAAGTGATTCATGGTCCTTTTGAAACAATATACAATCATTTTAAAGTACATGTATTCTTTTAGAGATCAAACCCATTGAACATATCATTTGTTTAGCATCATATGTTTATAAAGGAATATCATTATCTTTTGGTAGAATATCATTAAAGATATAAAATAGTCCAGTAAAGCTAGTGTCACTTTATCTGTTGCAATATTTTACATTATATAGCTACAATATGGCTGAAAATTATCTATATTTAGTACTACCAGCATATAATGTCATCTTTACACAAATTTTAATTTTTAAAATGGTTTTGGACAATCAAGAAGTTTATATTGAAATTTCATTGTCATTTCCTCAATATGATCATCATCATTCACGCATATAATCATATCCTCAATATGAGAATCATCATTTTTCACACTTGTAATCATATCAAATGATCCATGAAATGAAGTGTTATCCTAATCACTAGAAACATTTAGTTCACCCCTGTGTTTAGTCTAATATTTATAATTACAAACTGTTCCATGATAGATCACATATTCTTCCAAATCCTCTATACTTTTTAGTCTTAAATAACAATAGCATAAACACGGAAAAAGGATTTGAGAAGGGTCATATGTATGAACTTTTGAAAACTTGATGAAATCTTTCACCCTATCCTCTTACTATTTTTTTCATACAATTGAAATCCATACAATTTCAATTATTATCTATCCTATTTGATTTAATAATATTAATATTTTAAAAAATAAATAAATATATAGAAAGTACGATCTTAGAACCCTAATAGGGTATTCGTTATACATACACACATATAGTCATCATATTTGATATAAATTTTCATTGCATCAACAACTTATTAGAATATATAAAGACTAAGAATTATATAAATTTAAATTATTATAAGAATTATTTTTTTATTACAAGAATTAAAATATCATAAATCATTCTTTTTTTAAAATAGTTTCATCAAGGGAGATAATTCACTCCCAGACACTATCAATGTTCATAAGAAGCCTATGGAATTCTACAAATTTATAAGTATTAAGGTATATATAATAATATTTTACTATGAAAACATATATCAAAACAAATTATTTATTTATGTATATATTATATTCACCTAAATTCTTGGATTATGATGGTAGAAAATAGAAAATAAAATCATGTCATAAATAAGGAGTTTTTCTATGTAAAAACAAGAGACGATTCAAGTCTTGAGAAGTGAAGTGTAATTATTAAAATCTAAATGTAGAATAAATTCTATATATATTATGGATTTTAAAGAATACAAGTGAATGTTTATGGATGAATGGATGGATTAAATGGATACCAATGCAAGATTAAATTAGAAAGTAAAGGAATAATGTGATATATGTAGTGTCCCAACCCAGTTTTCCACATAAACTATACTCTAGGATGGTTGGGAACTAGGCCTTAGGTGTGCCTCTACATACACCAAAGGTTGCTGAATAGCAACAAGGGTCTTATTAGTTGATAGTGGGGAGACTATACCCTATGATTATGATAATAATAATGGTCTATATGTATATAACACAGTGGAATAATGACCATAATAGTAGAAACAACAACAAAACTCAGTGGAAGCATAATAAATAGTAGTAGTAATAATCAATAAGCCCAAAGGTATAATAGTATTTACAGAAGATAAAACATGTCACTGTAGGTCATACTAGATAGATAAACAAGTTATCCCATGAATGACCATATAGGTACATATATAAGGCATGAAAAAAATCTCAAAAAGAAACTCCATATCGATGTAAAAACTACCATGATCCATTTCCATACATCCCATGAAAATGGTATATCTACGATCACTAAAGTACAGATCAAGCCTAATTCCTTACCTGATCTCAAAGACATAAAATCTATACACTTCCTGAGGGGATTGTATCGGGTGTGAGTATGAACTCAGTAGGCCACCACCAATATGTTACTTTATCACATCTATAATTTTATAGTGTTTGAAAAATATAAATAAAAGGGAAATGCACACACCCATTTAATAATTAACCCGCTCCACTTGTGGTCAAAAGCCACAAGTGAGTATTTACCTGCTTCATCCAACACCAGTATATATCTGAACATGTGACCCAAAATATATATATGACATGAAATGCTTGTCTGTATATATATATTTATAGTTGTGATGACCCATGGCATAGTTCCTAGGCATCCCCTGAATAAAATCATACCTAGAGGGCCCTCAGGAACCTCCCATAAATGTACCTCTAGCACCTTGTGCCAACCAACACCCCACATTCCATAAATGATTAAGTAGTATGCTAACAAAACACCCATAAATATGTCCTAGGTACCTTAGACCTCCACTAAGAATGTCACCATTGTCTTAATAGCCCGACGTCCTAAGGCACAGAAAGATCCATACTCCAATATATAATAAATCACCACCGTCTTATTAACCCGACATCCCGATGCATGGTAATATACATCCCCCCATAATGCCTACCCATCATCCCCAAGTATAATGACAAGAATCATCCCCTAACTGATAGTCTCAACACCACCACTCGATGAACCATCACCATCACTATGGATTTCTATAGTGTGCACCACCCATATAATTTATGGTCAACACAATCTTCTAATCTGTAATAACTACAGAGGCCTCCACACACAATGAGTGGTCAACAACACATAGACTGATTCCTATCTATGTGTACACAATTCCAATGGAACATTAGCCAACAAAGGTGAGAAAAATTCACCAAAAATACCCGAGACACATCATCTAGTACCTCATGCCCCTACTACCACATAACTAAGTCCCGATGGCCAACACTATCTCAAGTCACATAGGTCATTCCCTCATCCTGATGACCTCTTTTCCTTAATCTTGAAGAATCATGTCACCTCAACCTAGTGATCATCATCACCTCATGTATCTTAGGCCATGCCTAACCTGAAAAACCATGTTCCCTTAGTCCTAGTGATCAAAATCACCCTAATGCCTCTGGCCTAGCCCACCACATTCCCAAAGAACTAATGAAATCATATGGAATTTAATTAATTAAATTCAATGATTGTCCTATCCTACCCAATTGGACAAAATCTCCTTACCTGATTTAGAATATTTAGATAAACTAGGGCATGCCCAATGACATCCCATAATAATAGACAATCAATTAAAAGAAAGTTATTAATTAATTAGGGGTATCACTCAGAGAAACCCATGTTCGTATTTAGGTACACACCCCAAAAATCCACAAAATTAAGGAGAAAGCTATGAACCACCTAAATTATACTCATATGAACTTTCTCATCAAATATCGAGCTCTAAATTGAGGTAAATGATAGAAATAATAGTTTTAGACAAATGCCCGCCATGCTTCAAATGAGATATTCAAATCTTGAATCAGAGCTCAGATGAAGAAAAGAGGATAAATCCTAGGAGAAGAGAGATAGAGGAGCTCTATGCTATTGGAGGTGATACACGCATGCGAGGAGAGAAAAGAAGGGAGAAGGGAAAAAAATGAAGGATGGTTAGTTTGGTAATTTTACACTTTTTAAAGAGGTGATCGGTTAAGTTGCACAGTTTGGATAACTGTGCGCCAACCATGCACACTCACTATCCAAAGGGTCACCCCATTAAAATAGGTACAGTTTGGCCACACATTTAGACCAAACTATGCAACAACCGTGTACACCTATTGTCTAAGTGTCACTAGGTGTGTGGGCTAGGCCACATGGTTTGAAAAACTAGGTGTAGCTCAAGATCACCCTCTAAGAAGACCTACATACACTCTATATGGTTTCTAATTAAGGATGTATGGTTAAATATAACTATGACCCTCTATCTGCGCTTTCCTGAAACTGACTTTCCAAGGCCCGACATGCCCAAAAATCATCCAAAACCTCAAGGCACTTGTCAGGCCTTAAAAACCATCTAAAAAAGACCTTGGGTCAATAAAACTCTTGAAATTATGTTCCAAATCCCATTTTTTTGACCTCTCACCAAACTAAAAATTCAAAAAGGTTTGGAATTTCAACCTGCTCAAAAACCTGAGATGTTATAGTCTCCCAACCTTATAATATATCATCCTCCAGCTATCAGGATTTACTCAGAGATGGTACCAAACATACCCATATCATTTATATTAACTTTTCTACCCTGGTTATCAAACACAGGTCAAATCCCCTTGAGGCTCCCCAATCTTAGGAGTTACCTACACGATCACTTCCCAACCCAAAAATAGCATTCTGATGGATCCATTGACCCTACCTAGGAATATGAATCCTCCCATGACATGCCATCATTACAACACATCATCAAGTGCTCAATTTATGCCTCTGTTATATCTGATACCCATTAAGTCCTGCATCTCATAAGATTACCATTTCATACCCATTCCATACATGACACCCATCAAGCCTTGCATCTCATCAGATACCTAAAGATCCTTCATAATAATTAATGCTAAAAAATAATCCCACATCATATATATATATAGGAATTTCCACTATATTCCCAATTCCTACACACCACATACAAAACACGCAACATACGGATGCCCACATACTAAACATATTTTGGTTAATCCAAATACAATACACATGCACATAGTTCACAAAAAATGGTCATGCCAAAGAAAAAGGGACATGCCTCAATCATAGAGTACCTCTAACTATCATCAGATCCCTAGCATGCTATGAACTTGTAAACTCAATAGCATGCACCTAGCCTAAAGCCCAACTGCATAAGGCCTAAGCTCCTTGTGGAGCTACACCAGCTACTGACCACTGATCCCATTTTTGGGCCTCTCTATCTCTATTATGACCTATGCATGCAACTAAATCTTAACTACCATATCCTAGTACCTATCCCTATTCTACATCAGATCCCTAAGTCTGAAGTGGTCCCTATATTCCATCTATCCAAGAATGATTCTTACAGAACCTTTCTGAATGGCCCATCTGGCCACATGCCCGACACTCATTAGAAACCTAATCACATTGGGTCCGAACATTCCCCAATTTCTTGCATTGTAATAACATCATCAAAGAACCAATCCTCGATGGTCTGCCTGAATCTATGGACTAACTAACCTATTGAGACTCCTCATAGCCTCACATCCAGTTACCTAAAGCACCACCACTAATCTCACATGATGTCATCTCTGAGGTCGAATAAGACCAGTCTGTTAAATTTCCTTTAGCTATTAGTTCCTAATTCACCACCTCGAAGAAATATGTTAGCTTGTAGATACTCACCTACACCATGATGGAATGAAATAATATATCCTCAAAATGTCTCACCATGGTGATGTCTTCGACCACCATAGCATGTGAAAAATGGGACACGTTTGTGAAATTAGCCACATAATCCATAACAGATATATCTCCCCACTGAAGGATTATGAACTCATAGGCTCTATATAACCTCGACATATCTAGGAATAATTTCTCAAATAACTTGTCCTTGAAATCATTCCAAGCTAGTCTCTCTTGTCTGCCTACCTATATCTGAACATACCGCTAGCTCTTTGCTGGTCCTCTGGTCATGTATGTATCTAGATTCACCCTCCGACCTAGGGGTATCTTTATATTCTCAAAGATACTCTACACCGACTCGATCCAGTTCTCTCCTACATATGGTCCACCTTCAACCTGGAATAATGGTGGGTGTTGAGACTGGAACTCATGAGTCAAATAAAACATAGATGGCTCAGCTCCCTAAATTCCCCTATCGATACCCTGTATAACTCAAACCAAAATCGCCCTGAGCTTCTCATCTAACAATAACCCAAAAACTACAATCTTTTGTGGCTTCCCCACCTATAACAGATCCTGTACCTATGGATCATGATCAAAACAACCCTCATGGGACTCATCATGATACTCAGGGGCCTCATCTGATGCATGCTCATGCAACACCATATATCTACCCTCCAGACGCTTCGGTAGAAGCCGTCTTGGTGGAATCACACTGAAGACCAAACATAATGGAAAAATAGGAATAATTGTATATATATCATAGATAGTGAAAGCTGTAACAAGCAGTGCATCTCACCACCCTTACAATCCCTTATCATATATGTTCCACAAGACATTTGGCCTCACGACCCCTTACCTACCCATAATAGAGTCAGACAACACATATAATCTGACCTCATAGCCCCCTGCCTACCCATAACAGAGTCATGAATCATATATCATTCGGCCTTATAGACCCTTTCCTACCCATAACAGATTCAGGCATCACATATCATATATATCAGATTTTTGGGGTAGCTAAGTAGAATTCCACAAAAAAGGTTAAGCATGAAAACATTGTTTATATTTTTATTGGCACTTTAAACAGCTCACCCCCTTTTATTATCCATTACCACCATTAATATAGTTAGAACCATACTTACTATATACACATTGAATCACATTTTATCTCATCATGAACCACATACCCAAGTTGGCTGAGTAGAATTCCACCAAAAATGATAAGCAGGAAAACAATGAATATCTTCTTTAGTAACACTTTAAATAACCCAACCGCTCTTAGTTCATTACAGGTTCCCAATGATGATCACATGAATATCACATATCATATGATACTAAGTTCCTATCATGATTCATAAATAATTATCCCCTGTTATACCAGGAAAAGGGTAAAAACAATAGAATACAATAACATCACGCCCAAGTGCGTCAATCAAATTGGAATTCAATCAAATATAAAAGTGAAAAGTATAAGATCAATTTACCACCCCCAGAAGATTGGTATTTACCCAATACATGAGGATATAGGAACACAAACAAAATATCTTTACCTAGTTCATACTTTATCCTATTCTCTGAATACCATATCCCAAATATTAGGACAAAAAAGGAAAAGAATCTCTTTTGATACCATTTATAGCATCCTAACCCAGCTTTACACTTAAACTGTGCTCCAGGTCGGTTGGCCACTGGGCCTTAGGTGCACCTCCCCATACACCAAAGGTTATTGACTACCAATGAGGGTCTTATTAGGTGATAGTGGGGAGACTTCACCCTCTGATGATGATAATAATAATGGTCCATATGTATATAACACAACAGAAGAAGGACCATAACAACAAAATAAAAAAAAACTCAACAGAATAGTAATAAATAGTCACATTAATAGTCAACAATCCCAAAGGCATGATACCATTTGTAGAGGATAAAACATGTAACAAAAGGCCATACTAGACAGATAAATAAGGTTGCCTGTGGTTGGCTATATAGGTACATATATAAGGAATAAAAAAGATCAAAAAGAAACTCTAACTCGATGAAAGAACCACCACGGTCCATTTCCATCCATCCCATGAAAATAAGTACATCTATAATCACTAAGGTTCATCTCCCAAGCCTGATCCCTTACCTAAAATCAAAGACATAAAGTCTACACATGTACCAAGGGGACCATGTATGGTTTGAGTATAGACTCAGTAGTCAACCAACAACATGTTCCTATCTTACATCCATAATTTTATAGTGTATGAAAAATATAAATAAAAGGAAAGTGCATGCACACATTTAATAATTAATCCGATCCACTTATGCTCAACAGAAACAAGTGATAATCTACCTACTTCGTACAAATTTGGTATATCTATGAAAACATTCCCCCAAATATATATATGGAACACAATGAATGTATTCATATATATATATATATTTGTAGTGGTGAGGACCCATGGCTTAGTGCCTAGGAATCCCCTGAAGAAAATAATAACTGGAGATCCCTCAGGGACCACCCATAAATGTTTCTCTGGAACCTTGGGCCAACCGACACCCCATGTGCCACAAATGACTAAGAAATGTCCTAATAGAACACCTATCAATATGTAACAAGTCCCTAAGACCTCCACTCAGAATGTCACCGTCAGATCAATAGATCGACATCCCGAGGCATGACGAGATCCATCCTCTAATATATAATAAATAACCATCAGCTCAATAGCCGACACCCCACGTAATGATGATATACATCCTCCCATAATCTCAACCCATCAACCCTAAGTATAATAGCGAGCCTCAACCCCCAACTGATAGTCTCAACACCATCACATGATGGTCCATCACCATTAATCGTGGCTTTTTACGATGATCAACTCCCACATAACTGATGGTTAACACCATCCCCTAAGATGGAATATGTACAATGGCCTCCACCCATAATGAGTGGCGAACACCACCTTGACTGAGTCCTATCTATGTGCACACGAATCCAATGGCGCATCATCTAACAATGGTGAGCAACAATCACGAACAATACTTAAGCCACATCATCCGACACCTCATGACCCTGAGACAACATCACTAAGTCCCGATGGTCCACACCATCTCAAGTCACACAGGCCATGCCCTCATCCTGAAAACCTCATCACCTAAATTCCAATGGACCATGTCACCTCAACCTAGTGATCATAATCACCTCATATATCTCAGGACACACCAAACCTGACGAACCATGTCATCTTATTCTTGGTGATCAATATCACCCTAATGCCTTGGGAATAGCCCGCCACATTCCCAAGGAACCAATGAAATCATATAACATTTAATTAATTAAATTCAATGACCGACCTATCCTTCCCTATTGGATAAAATACCCTTAACCAAATTAGAATATTTATATAAACTAGGGTATACCCAATGATATCCCATAATACTAGATAATCAATTTTGAATACATGCATTAATTAATTAGGGTTCTCACTCAGACAACCCAAAATGCATATTTAGGTACACACCTCTAAACATCCATAAAATTAAGGATAATCTAGGAACCACCTTCCGTATACTCATAGACAATCGCTTGTTGATTATTGGCATCTAAATCGATTTGAAATAATAAAAATCACAGTTTTAGAAAAATGCCTATTATGCTTCCAACGAGATAGACATAGCTCGGATAGGATCTCAGATGGATAGAAGGGGACAAAGAATAGGAGTGAAGAAATAGAGAAGCTCCCTACTGCTAGAGGTGATGCATGTGTAGGAGGAGAAAAAATAAGGAAGCATGAACTTAAAAGGAAGGAGGGGTAGTATGGTAATTTTATAATTTTTAAAGAGGTACACAATTAAGTCACATGTTTTGGATAACCATGTGCTAACTATACACACTCACTATCCAAAGGTTCACCCCTTTAAAATAGGTCATACTGTGCATGGTTTCTCCTTAAGGCTGCACTATTAAATCTAACCATGTGCCTCTGTCTGCGCTTTCTTGAAAATGAGTTTCTAGGGAATGATGCACTTGAAACACATCTGAAACCTCAAGGCACTTTATGGGCCTTAAAACCCATATAAAAAAAACCCCTTGGGTCAATCAAAATATCAAAATTTGGTTTGGAATCTAAAAAAAAGATACCCACTCACTAAACTAAAAATTCAAAAAGGTTGGGAATTTCGACCCACTAAAAAACCTGGGACGTTACAATATAATTGAATAACATTTTGGTGAGATGAATTTAAGAATGAAAATAAAAAAATCTAAAAATCCTCAATGTAAATCTTAAAAGAGTAGTGTAAATGATAGATTGAGATTTCACACAAGGACAATACTTCTTTCCAAGAGAATTTAGATGGCCAATTGAAGCAGAAGGATTCAAGGATTGAGAAACTTGAGGTTTATATTCATATTTTGAAAGGGATTTCATATAAAATCTGTTGAGCATGTACTTATTGATTCATAAGCCAATAAATGTGACTTTTTTTAACATGAAGGAAGTTTTGACCTATTTATATGTGAATGGAATATATAGTCAGTATGTGTTAAAACTAGAAAATGTGTTAGGCACTATGTGTGCAGCTTGGGCACACTGGTATAAGGAAAAAAATAACAGGAAAAATGATATTGGAGGGGCAGTAGAGACTAAAAGGTGTATGAGGGGGGGGGGGGGTCATTACCAATTACATGGGACATTTGCACTTATAAAACAAGTTCTGAACTTCACACCTTCAAATTTGAGGTTTGATTTGTGAAAAATGATCAACTTCGGTTGTAGAAGACCTTCGGTTCTGTGAGAGCTTGAGTGAAATGTGAGGAAGACACAGTGCTAAGATTCTTTTATAAAGAGGGAGAATGGTTTTATTAGTGATTATCAAAAAATGATGATAAAAGTGCATTTATTCAGCGCTAAATACAAAAGCGCTGATAAATACTACATTTATCAGCGTTAAAAAATCACTAACAAAAGTAGTATTTTTTTGCGCTTAAGTTTTAGCACTGATAAATAATATTTTAGCACTTTATTAGCATTGATAAATTATAACTTTTATCAGTGCTAAAAAATCTGTGGCAAAAGTAAAAAAATGAAAAAATGAATTAAAAATTATATAAATATTAAAATTCTTGAAAATAAAACATACCTAATATTTAAATTACAAAAATATTAAAATATAAATTTAAATGTATTAATTATATAAATTAAAAACATATTGAAAATATTAGGGCTTAATAATTAAATATGTACAAATAAATATTAAAAAATGAATAAATTTTGAATATATTAAAATTTACTAAATATTTAAAATTAATAAATAATATATAATGAATGAATATTAAAAATGAATAAATTACCAAAATATTAAACAGATTAATTCATAACATTAATTACATAACTTAGAAACACATAAAAAATTAATAAATAAATAATATTAATTATATAAATAAAAAATTTATCAAAAATGAATAATATTAACTATATAAATTATAAAATTATTAAAAAATGAATTTATATAAATTAATTATATAAATTTCAAAGATATTAAAATGTTAAAACATAATAAAAAATAAATGAGTATTATTCATATAAATTAAAAACATATTTAAAATATTAAAATATAGTAAATAAATGTGTATAAATAAATATCACAAAATGATTAAATTCCAAAAAATATCAAAATTAATAAATATTAAAAATTAATAAATAATATCAACTGAAAGAATATTAAAAATGAATATAGAATTTAATAGACAACAAAACTATTTAACAAAATGAATTTGTAAGATTAATTACATGAATTGCAAACACACACAAAAATGAAGAAAATAATAAAAATTACATTTAAATAAATAAATTATATAAATTTGAAACATTTTAAAAATATTAGAACTTAATAAACAAAATTTAATAAATATTGATCATATAAATTTAAAACATATTAAAAATATTGAAACTTAGTAAATAATTATGTGCAAATAAAGATTGAAAAATGATTAAATTCAAAAAATATTAAAAATTAATAAATATTAAAAATGAATAAATACTATTAAATGAAAGAATATTAAAAAAGAATAAATAAAATTGATCAAATTTAAAAAAATATTTTAAAAAGTGAATTGTAATATTAATTACATTAACTAAAAGCACATAAAAAATGAATGAAAAAGAAAAAATAGATAATATTAATTATATAAATAACAAAAATAAATTATATTGACTATAAAAATATTAATAATTAAATTAAATTAAATTAAATTACACACACACACACACATATTCAGAATGAATAAATTAAAAGAAATATGATTACATGATATGATTAATTAATTAAAAAATATGAAAAATTTGTTAAATAATATTTACTTTTCATATATTAAAAAATGGATTTAATATAATAAAAAAATTAGATACTTAAATAATTAATGATTAAATTAAATTAAACTCAATGCAATTGTTTAATAACATAAAATTAAATTAAATTAAACTTTTTTATTTAAAATTATATTCAAATAAAAATGCCTAAAATTAAAAAAAGAAAAAAGAAAAAATGTAAGGGTAAAATTAAATTAATTAAGGGTAAAACTATGTTATGTAAGGGTAAACTAAAGTCATGTAAGGGTAAACATACATTAAGTATGAGTAAAAAAATTATGTAAGAGTAAAAAAAATGTAAGTGTAAATAGAAACTTATAGAGGTTAAATAATGGTAAAATAAAGTTATGTATGGGTACAAAAAAGTTAGTTAAGGGTAAAAAAATTTATATATGGGTAAATATAATATATATAAGGGTAAAAAAAGTTATGTAAGGGTAAACAAAAACTTAAACAGGTTAAGTAAGGGTAAACTAAAGTTATATAAGTGTAAAAAAAGTTATGTAAGGGGAAACTAAAGTTATATAAGGGTAAAAAAAGGTCAGGTAAGGGTAAAAAATGTAATGTAAGGATAAAATATAGTTATGTAAGGGTAAAAAGAAGTTAAGTAAGGGTAAAACAAATTTATCTAAGGGTAAATAGAAACTTTTATAGGTTAATTAAGGGTAAAGTAAAGATATGTTAAGGTAAAACAAAGTTAATTAAGGATAAAATAAAGTCATGTAAGGGTAAACAAAAGTTAAATAAGGGTAAAAAAAGTCATGTAAGGGAAAATTAAAGTCATGTAAGGGTAAAAATAAGTCAATTAAGGGTAAAACAAGGGTATGTAAGGGTAAACTAAAGTTATGTAAGGGTAAAAAAAAGTTAATAAGGGTAAACAAGTCATGTAAGGGTAAACTAAAGTTATGTAAGGGAAAAAAGAAGTTAAGTAAGGATAAAACAAATTATGTAAGGGTAAACTAAAGTTATGTGATGGTAAACAAAAGTTAAGTAAGGGTAAAATAAAGTTATCTTAAGGTAAAAAAAACATGTAAAAGTTAAGTAAGGTTAAACTAAATTTAAGTAAGGGTAAAAAAAGTTAATTAAGGGTAAACTAAAATTATATAAGGGTAAAAAAGTTAGATAAGTGTAAAACAAAGTTATATAAGGGGAAAAAGTTATATAAGGGTAAACTAAAGTTACGTAAGGGAAAAATAAAAGTTAAGTAAGGGTAAAAAATGTTATATATGTGTAAATAGAAACTTATACATGTTAAGGGTAAACTAATGTTATGTAATGGTAAAACAAAGTTATATAAGGGTAAACTAAATTTATGCAATGGTAAATAGAATTTAAGGAAGGGAAAAACAAAGTTATGTAAGGGAAAACTAATATTATATTATATTTAGGTACATCTTCCAATGACAACTCATGCACGCTATAAAGATGAAGGTTCCAGGCACATCAGAAGCACGTTGTAACGGTTAGCCCAACTTTAATTTTAACGTTAAACAACGTTCAATCTGAGATCCGTCACGATATAAAATGCCGAATCTTCGGAATAGAACGAATAACGAAAAAGAAAAGAAGAGTCCCAGAACCCTTGAGATAGGATCATCATATGTTGATTATAATTAATTTAATTAATTCATAAGAATTACCTCGATGGAATTCTTTCTTTGTTAGAGTCTCTGGTCATGATCCTATGATCCGTCGTTGTGTTGTATAATCCAAGTACAAGATTCCTCTAGCAGTGATCCACACGTGCTCCACATATCTCTGGACATCGCCGAAGGGATCTCCGGGTGCTAGTGTGGAAGATCCTTCGCTTGTGATGTCCGCCTTCAACCGCCTTGATCCGGTGGAGGATCTTGCTTTCGTAACTTGAAAGCATTCTTGGTGGAAAGGGAATTCTCTCTTGGCTTGAGAGTATTTCTAGATCCGTTGTGCACAATAAAATGGCTCTTCCTCTATGAGAATAATGTAATTTGGGATTATAATACTTAGAATAATAAAATGAATTAATTGCCCAAAATCATTTAATCATTTCATTTAATTCTTAGTAATACCCCATGTCTTAATAATGACATTTGACCATCATTATTACTTGACATGAACCCAACATATTAAATTTAATATCATTTAATTAAATAAACAATATTTTTCTCATGAATCCCAAAAAAAAAAACAAACTACACGGCGTGTATATAAATATACACGGCGTGTACTTTTATTTTTCCATTTTATTTATTTCCTCCACCATATTTATTAGACCTTGAGTAATGGATATTTATTTATTTAATAAATGTAACTGGATTACTCGCTAATAAATATATATATTATTTCGCCCACAATATATTCTCTCGAATAACTAGTGTCGAAATAAATGCGATGAGACATCCTTAAATAATTATTAAACCACAGCCGGGAATAATATTTATTTAACTTGTTAAATTAATATTTAACTGAGATACATGGACACACTTAGTGTGTGAACCTCTAGGCCTATTTCTTAGTGGCATTAGGTGGAGCCTACCTAAAGTCCAAGGTTAACATCTAGAAACACGCCAAGGCACCCATAGAGAAAGAAGTTAACACTACAATGACATGTCACCTCCTACAGACGCTTACCATGTAATATATTCCCTTTTTCTTGATATCTCCAATCAAGCGGGTTGCATGCTAGTGCCATCAACCCATGTGCTCGATTATTCTTTTTTTTGACTTCTCGGAATTGAACTCGCCCATACCTTACCATGAACATGGATTTATTTAGGCTATATCAATTCCATCAAAGGGCCTGAGATATCTACTTCCATTATGGAACAAAAGGGACAAATCCTTTCTCACATTATCTATTAATGCAGTATTACTCCTGACGCACCCAACGTATCCTACCTCACTGCGAACAGTGTGTCATCACAGTTTTCGTCAATACATCTAAGTGCGCGAGTTCTAATACCCATTAATAATAATCTTAAAGTCTAAGGACCAATACACACATCCTTAGATAGGAACATCCAATGACACTATGAAATGTGGATTTCCTACTGGCGGGTCTCGTTCTCATAATATCCTCCTGGATATTACCAAGGGTGCACACCATGGGAAGGTGCCTCAAAGTTTTATGAGTCCTCACCCCTAATGACCTGTATTATTTGTGTCCCTCAAATAATATCATCCGGCCATAGAACATATATTCAAGAATAGTGTTATGGCACTTCCGAGTTCTCATCATAGCAGGGATCCGCTATGACCCATTAATGCAACGGCTGTTCTTAGGACATTATCACATGCATTGTCACGCAGAAGAATAATCAAGATGTGATAAGGAATTTATTAATGAATAAAGTACAAAGTAGTTGGTTCTAGGCTACCAACTCCAACATACTTCCACTTGGACTAGAGCCAACTGCTAACAACCTTTAACCTGCTAGCTCTCACATGATGTTCATGATTCTACTAAGATAGGCCTTTAGTCATGGGGTCCTCCACGTTCTCTTCTGTGGACACTCTGATCACTGCAACTTCACCCCTTTGATAGAAATCCCTCAAGAGGTGACACTTTCGGAGTATGTTATTTGTCCGTTGATGTGACCTTGGTTCTTTTGCAAGAGCCACCACTGCAGTATTATCACAATACAATGTAATGAGATCTTTACTTCTAAGCAGCACATGAATCTCCTGGGAAAAGTTCCGAATCCAGACGGCTTCCTTGGCTGCATCAGAAGCTGCTATATACTCGGACTCCGTTGTAGAATCGGTGACAACTGGATGCTTTGAACTCTTCCAGCTCACAAATCCTCCATTGAGACAGAAAACATATCCAGATTGCGACTTCAGATCATTCTGATCTGTCTGAAAACCAGCATCAACATACCCTCTGATGACAAGCTCCTATTCTCCTCTATACACCAGGAACATATCCTTAGTTCTTCTCAGATACTTAAGGATAGTCTTAACAGCAGTCCAATGCTGTTCTCCTGGATCTGCTTGATATCTTTTTACCATGCTCAGTGCATAGGCAACATCAAGCCTGGTACATAACATGGCACACATGATGGATCCTATAGCCGAAGCGTATGGGATCTTACTCATCCTATCTTTCTCCTGTTGTGTTTGGGGACACATTTTCTTAGAAATATGTAAGCCATGTGACACTGGAACCAATCCCCTATTGGATTTTTTCATACTAAATATCTTTAGTATCTGGTCAATGTATGTACCCTGACTTAGTCCAAGCAGCCTCTTGGATCTATCACGAATGATCTTGATCCCGAGAATGTAGGCTGCTTCTCCTAAGTCCTTCATGGAGAAACACTTGTTCAACCAGTCCTTAACTGACTATAATTCTAGTACGTCGTTTCCAATAAGAAGTATATCATCAACATATACCACTAGGATGACGACCACATTCCCATTAAACCGCTTATAAACACATGGATCACATTAATTCTTAATGAAAAAAAATTCCTTTATGGCTTCATCAAATCAAATGTTCCATGACCTGGATTCTTGCTTCAATCCATAAATGGATTTCTGCAACTTGCAAACCCGTTTGGCTTCACCTGGTGTCACAAACCCTTCTGGTTGTGTCATATAGACATCTTCCTGAAGGTTCCCATCAAGGAATGTTGTTTTGACATCCATCTTCCAAATCTCGTAATCATGGTAAGCTGATATGGAAAGTATGATTCTTATGGATTTAAACATGGAAACTGGAGAGAAGGTTTCATCATAGTCAATTACATGACACTGTCTGAATCCTTTAGCCACTATCCTTGCTCTATAGGTGCTAACTTGACCTTCCATGTCCAGCTTTATTTTGAATACCCATTAGCATCCAACAGGCTTTACATCAACTGGCTCATCGACCAGAACCCAAACTTAGTTCTGATACATGGAATCCATCTCAGAATTCATAGCTTCTAGCCAACTTGCAGCTTCTGATCTTTCTACTGCTTCCTTGTAGGAGAGAGGTTCATCATTGTCCAACAATAATGATTCACCATCCTCGGTGACTAGGAAACCAAATCTCTCTGGTTCCCTTACCTCTCTTGAGCTCCTACGCAGTACTTGTATTTCTAGAACCTCTTCCATGGGGACCTGTGGAACTTGTTTTTGTACCAACTCCTGTGTATCTTGAGCATCAACTTCTTCAAAGTCAATCTTTCTCCCACTATCCTTCTTGAGGATGTGCTCCCTCTCAAGAAAGACGGCTTGTCTGGCGACAATCACTTTCTTGTCTTGAGGGTTATATAGGTAATATCCTTTCGTTTCCTTGGGATATCATATAAAGATACACTTCGTGCCCTGGGGTGGTAGTTTGTTGCCTGAGAAGGCCTTAACAAACGCCTCACATCCCCATACACGTGTGTGCGACAAAGTGGGTTTCCTTTCATTCCATAACTCGGATGGAATTCCATTTGCTGCTTTAGTTGGTACTCGATTTAATGTGTATGCTGTAGTTTGTAATGCATATCCCCAAAAGGATAATGGAAGATCCACATGACTCATCATCGACCTCACCATGTCCAACAAGGTGCGGTTCCTCCTTTCACTAACACCATTCCAATGTGGTGTATAAGGAGGAGTGAGCTGAGATAGAATCCCAGACCCCCGTAGAAGATCGATGAACTCTTTGTTCAGATATTCTCCACCTTGATCCGATCGAAGATTCTTTATCTTCTTACCAAGCTGATTCTCTACTTCATTCTTGAATTCCTTAAATTTCTATAAGGCTTTTGACTTATACCTCATTAAGTATACATATCCATATCTACTCAAATCATCAGTAAAAGTAATGAAGTAAGAATATCCACCTCTATCTTCTACTGGAAATAGTCCACATACATCCGTGTGTACCAATCCTAGAATCTCTATGGCCCTTTCACCTTGTCCACCAAAATGCGGCTTGGTCATTTTTCCTTGTAAACAAGCGTGACATCTATCAAGTGGCTTTAGCTCAGTAGAGTCTAAATAGCTATCTTGGCAGAGCTTTGTCAATCGCTTCTCGTTCACATGACCAAGGCGGTGATTCCATAACTGGGTGATGTATGATTCATGTGAGTTTGTTTCGTTATCGATTGCCAACAATTGGTTTTCATAATTTAATACATAAAAACCATTATTCAAATGTTCCATACCATAACATATGTTGTTCTTATAAAAGAGACAACCCTTATTTTCAAACTTGAAAATAAATCCATCCATATCCAAACAAGATACATAAATTATGTTCTTGGTAACACTAGACACAAAATAACAGTTTTTTAAAACCAAAATCATGCCAGTTGGCAATGAGAGGTGATAGTCGCCAATAGACAACGCAACTAGCATTGCGCCATTGGAAGCTCGAAGACCCACCTCTCCTCTGTCGATCTTTCTAAATCTACTTGGTTCCTGCATTTGAATACAGATGTGAGCCCCACAAGCTGTATCTAATACCCAATGTGTAGAAATAGAAAGATTGCACTCGATAACGAACACACCTTTAGTGTCCCCACGCTTCTGGGTGCAGTTCCTCTTCCAGTGGCCCTGCTTGCCATATGTAAAACACACCGCCTCCCATTCCTTTCCCTGCCTCTGGATCTTCCCCTTCTTGGAGGGACGGTGCTCGGGGGCTTCAGGCCATTTATAAGTCTTTGGCCCTTTTTCCTTGTCCTTCATTTTCTTGTTCACCATAAGGATCACGGGTTTGTCACGCCCCATGTCCTTATCTACCAGAAAAATTAAGGTCAGAAGTTCCGATAGACTCTTCTCATTGCCGCTCATATTATAGTTGATAATGAAGCTAGAGAAGGTCTTGGGTAGTGATGATAGGATGAGATATTTACGCAACTCATCCGGGAATTTAATCCCTAATATGTCCAGGAATTCAATGTAGCCAATAATCTTGACTACATGAGGCCCAGGTGGCGTAGACTCTCCAAGCTTCGTGGAAAACAAAGCATTGGAGATCTCATACCTCTCCTGTCTCACCTTCTCTTAGTAGAGATCTTTAAGGTGAGACAATATGCTATACGCCTCCATATTTTCATGTTGCTTCAAGAGCTCATTATACATAACCGATAGCATGAAACACTGGAAATATGTGGAATCATACACGTGTTTCATGTAGAGAGATAATTCCTCATCACTAGCCTCTTTCCCAGGCGCAACTGGAATAGGCTCTTCCAGCACATGAAATTTCCTTTCGTGGCGAAGGACGAAGCGTAAACGCCTCTGCCACTCTTGGAAATTGGTGCTGGTGAGAAGGTTTTATTTTTCGAGTATGGTGTGAAATGATATGTTTGAAGTCATTTTCTTGTCATTTCTAAAAATTAAGATGAGAAAAGGTTTAGTACTTTATTATAAAAAATTGAGACAAATAAATTAATTAATACTTATTAGTCTCCCACTATTTTATCGAAATCCAATAACCCTCACCATTGACTTCGGAATATTCTGTTACGTGAATATTCTAGTGGAAAGGATCCATATTTACCTTCGAATTACCCCAACTAGGGTTGGTCAAGAAACTTTAAGGGTTTTAGGCAGGCATTCCAAATTCCAACTGCATTAACTCACAGCTCCTTGATCCGTTGAGTGGACTCCCCAATCCTGAAATCCTTTTTGGATTTCCTCAACCTTTGCCTCTTGGTCACACCAAATCCTGCTGTGGTAGTCAACCCTTGATGCGAACCAAGTCAAGTCAACCCAAAACCTTGAATTAGAATTCCCCGATAATTGAAAGCACCCCAACTAGGGTTGGTCAAGAACTTTGAACTATGGTTCGATTCTAACCAAGATTATGGAAGGCTATGCCGACTTAATATTTATTTTGAGGGATTTTATCCTTATACATAAATTACCATTTTATTATATTTGATTACATGCTTGTTAATATTAAGTGGGATATACTTAAGTGATTAACCATGTCTAAGATAATATTTACGTATAAGCCGGTTTTATTTTAGTTCCATCTTGCATGCTCGTTTAATTCATTAATTGTGTGATTGTGACAACACACCCACAATAAATAAGCTATACAACTGACATAAATAAAATAAATGGTATGATCATGAGCTTTTCTATTGGTTAGTTTATCTAGCGATTGATAAAATAACCCAAGACCTAGGGGAGAAACACCTTGAACCTTTCGGGTTTGTGTTTACAACTTTCCACCTATCCACCTTTGTATCTCCTTGGATTAGTTTCACCTTGGATCCTGACTTGAGCCGCCTCCAATATCTTGGGAGCTCCATCCATTACATATGCATTTATCTCACATGCAAGTGAGGGGTAAAAGGGGTTTTTACATAAAAGAATCCTTGGGCGTGAATGCCCTACATATTAATGAGGAGATGGCTCGCAGGCCAACAAATTTAATTTAAATAAATAAATTAAAAGAAACCATTCACATACAAAGGTCTCTGTCTAGCTCATAATCATCCATACATGCAACGATATTTACGCATAAATAAAACTAGCATTCAATTCTTTAATCATTCTTGTTTAAGATAAATCACGCTCGAATAAATTAATTATCTTTAATTAATCAATCCTTTTATCTTAAATCCTTTTTCTGAATTTCCTTGAGATTCTCATCCATCATAATTTTAAACAAATAAATTAATTTAAAATTATCCTTGTACGTAGCTTTTACCTTGGAGGCAACCCGGAGAATTCCCATTTATTACGCAGATGTTAAATTAAACACATATATATAAAACACCTATCACGTGTTGTGCCTCAGCTTTACGCCTGCACCATGGTACACGCCTCAAAGGTTTGTATAATATAATAATAAATTTTAATAAATCTGCGTAATTTGGGTGAGTACACGACATGTAGTTCCGACTACACGGCGTGTACTTTTCTTCACCGTCCATCCGAAGTACACGCCCGGGGACAGGGCGTGTTAATGTACTTCGGAAATTTTCGGAGTACACGATGTGTTCTTTTGGACACACGCCGTGTAGTTTCCGCGTTACACGGTTTCCAGCCGGGCAATCCATGTACGGGGTACACGGTCCAACCCAAACCCAAAGGGACTACACGCCGTGTTCATTGGACCACACGACGTGTAATCCGGAAACCGTGTGCCACCTGTTTTTGGTCAACACACAATGTCATAAATGACTTCAATACACGGCCTGATTTGGCGGATCGGTCAATGAATTGAACCTAGACTACACGGTGTGTACTTCCAAATACATGCCGTGTATTCTGGTGTTGTACGTCCAGAAACGTTTGACTCCTCTGGATGAGTTCCTCTATTTTATTTTAATCAAAATTAAAAGAAAAATTCATTTCTGTGAGGTGAACGAGAAACAAGGGAGGAGGAACGGATCTCGATATTCAGATTTCTAGAATGATTAAACTTGAATTGAAATAACTAAATTATTAAATGCGTAAATTACCAAAGAAAAACTAAATAATTATAACCAACGATATGACCGCTCTGATACCACTTGAAGGTTCCAGGCGCAGCGGAAGCGCGTTGTAAGGGTTAGCCCAACTTTAATTTTAACGTTAAACAACGTTCAATCTGAGATCCGTCACGACATAAAACGCCGAATCTTCGGAATAGAAGGAAGAAAGAAAAATAAAAGAAGTGTCCCAGAACCCTTGAGATAGGATCATCATATGTTGATTATAATTAATTTAATTAATTCATAATAATTACCTTGATGGAATTCTTTCTTTGTTAGAGTCTCCGGTCATGATCCTGTGATCCGTCGTTGCGTTGTAGAATCCAAGTATAGGATTCCTCTAGTGGTGATCCACACGTGGTCCATGTATCTCTGGATGTCACCGAAGGGATCTCCGGGTGCTAGCGCGGAAGAGCCTTCGCTTGCGATGTCCGCCTTCAACCACCTTGATCCGGTGGAGGATCTTGCTTTCATAACTTGAAAGCATTCTTGGTGGAAAGGGAATTCTCTCTTGGCTTGAGATTATTTCCAGATCCGTTGTGCACAACAAAATGGCTCTTCCTCTATGAGAATAATGTAATTTGGGATTATAATACTTAGAATAATAAAATGAATTAATTTCCCGAAAGCATTTAATCATTTCATTTAATTCTTAGTAATACCCAATGTCTTAATAATGACAGTTGACCATCATTATTACTTGACATGCACCCAACATATTACATTTAATATCATTTAATTAAACAAACAATATTTTTCTCACGAATCCCAAAAAAAAAAAACTACACGGCGTGTATATAAATATACACGGCGTGTACTTTTATTTTTTCCATTTTATTTATTTCCTCCACCATATTTATTAGACCTTGAGTAATGGCTGTTTATTTCTTAAATAAATGTAACTGGATTACTCACTAATAAATATATATATCATTTCGCCCACAATATATTCTCTCGAATAACTAGTGTCGAAATAAATGAGATCAGACATCCTTAAATAATTATTAAACCACAATCGGGAATAATATTTATTTAACTTGTTAAATTAATATTTAACTGAGATACATGGACACACTTAGTGTGTGACCCTCTAGGCCTCTTTCTTAGTGGCATTAGGCGGAGCCTACCTAATGTCTAAGGTTAGCGTCTAGCAAAACGCCAAGACACCCATAGAGAAAGAAGTTAACGCCGCAATGATGTGTCACCTCATATGAACGCTTATCGTGTAATATAATCCCTTTGTCTCGATATCTCCAATCAAGAGGGTTGCATGCTAGTGCCATCAACCCATGTGCTCAATTTTTTTTTTTTTGACTTTTCAGAATTGAACTCGCCCATACCTTACCATGGCCATGGATTTATTTAGGATATATAAATTCCATCAAAGGGCCTGAGATATCTACTTCCATTATGGAACAGAAGGGACAAATCATTTCTCGCATTATCTATTAATGCAGCATTACTCGTGATGCACCCAATGTATCCTACCTCGCTGCGAATAGTGTGTCGTCACAGTTTTCGTCAATACATCTAAGGGCGCGAGTTGTAATACCCATTAATAATAATCTTAAAGTCTAAGGACCAATACACATGTCCGCAAATAGGAACATCCAATGACACTATGAAATGTGGATTTCCAACTGGCGGGTCTCGTTCTCATAATGTCCTCCTAGATATTACCAAGGGCGCACACCATGGGAAGGTGCCTCAAAGTTTTATGAGTCCTCATCCCTAATGACCTATATTATTTGTGTCCCTAAAATAATATCATCCGGTCATAGAACATATATTCAAGAATAGTGTTATGGCACTTCCGGGTTCTCATCATAGCAGGGATCCGCTATGACCCATTAATGAAACAACCGTTCTTAGGACATTATCACATGAATTGTCACGCAGAAGAACAATCAAGATGTGATAAGGAATTTATTAATGAATAAAGTACAAAGTAGTTGGTTCTAGGCCACCAACTCCAACAAAAGAAACTGTAGGTAAATCTATTAACCTGGGGACTTGACCCCGCACCTACGACCAAACCCCAACCCACCCGTACCACCCCAATAAGGGTAAACTAATATTATATAAGGTTAAACAGAAGTTATGTAAGGGTTAAAAAATTTATATAAGGGTAAACTAAAGTTTTATAAGGGTAAAAAAAGTTAATTAAGGATAAAACAAAGCTATGCAAGGGTAAATATAAACTTACACAAGTTAAGTAAGGGTAAACTAAAGTTAAATAAGGGTAAAAACGATTAATTAAGGGTAAAAAAGGTTATGTAAGGGTAAACAGAAGTTACATAAGGTTAAAAAATAAGATGAATAACTGTTATTGTTTAAATATAAAAGTAAAAATTATTAAATATATGGTTAAATATAACAAATAAATAAAAATAAAAATATATAATTTATTTTTATAATTAATAACATAATTAAAAAAAAGAAACAAAAAAAGAAAAATTTCATTGCTACTGTATAACACTAAATTTGGCGTTACACTGTAGAAAAACACCAAAATAGAGTTGGGGATGGCATACGTTGGAGTTCAATTTCACATAAAAATGGCGTTTTCATGCCAAAATGGTGTGGGTTGGAGATGGTCTTATAAGAATTAGTTATATAAATTACAAACATATTAAAAATATCAAAACTTAATAAATAAAAACGAATAAATATTAATCATATAATTTACAAACATATTGAAAAATATTAAAACTTATTAAATAAATATGTATATTTTTAAAAAATAAATAAATTCCAAACATATTAAAAAGTAATAAATATAAAAAATGAAAATAATAATATTAAATGAAATAATATTAAAAATGAAAAAAATAAAATTAAATAAATTTTAAAAATATTAAAACAAAAAGTTAATTCATATCACCAATTACATGAATTATGAACACATAAAAAAATGAATAAAAATGAATAAATAAATAATAATATTATTTATATTTTTTGATCTATGCACTGTATTTATTTTATATATAAAAATATAATTAATTTTTAACATTTTGAATTTTTATTAATAATTAAAATAGTAATGTTTAATTAAATATATAAAAATTTAAAAATGAATAAATAACTATCAAAATTGAATATATTACAAAAATATTAAATGAATATATATTAAAAATGAATGAATTGTAAAAATAAATAAATTATAGAAAATGCTAAAAACGGAGAAATATTAAAAATAAATAAATAATATCAAATCAATAAATGGACATATACGTACACACATACATACACATAGACATACATGTACATATACATGCATGTACATATACATGCATGTACATATACATGCATGTACATATACATGCATGTACATATACATGCATGTACATATGCACATATATAGATCTACATACAAATACACATACACATACACATACACATACACAAACACAAACACATAAATATACACATACACATACACATACATATACACATGAACACATACATACACATAGACATACATATGTACATATGCATGCACATACATGTAGACATATATACACACACACATACACACACATAACCATACACATAAAAATACATACACATACACACACATACATGAATATACATACACATACATGCATATACATGCACATACACATAAACATACACACATGTACACACATACACATACATACAATTACATACACATGTGAATACATACACATATATATCCACAAATACACTTACTATATAAACATACATAATCCACAAAAACATACGTACACATACATACACATATAAACATATCACACACACACAAATATATGTACATGCATAAACATACATATACACACAAAACACACACACATACACAACACAACACATGCATACACATACAACACATACATGCATGCATGTGCACATAAAAACATATAAATATATCCACATACATACACATGCATACATATACATAAAAATACATATCCATATATTTTAAATTATTTAAAATGAATATAAATATATAAATTCAAATATGAATTACATATTTAAATAAATATATTATAATTACATATTTTTTTTTGAATATTAATATATCATATTTATATTAATTATACACACATTTTGAAATTAATGTGTATAAATATATTATTACACTTTTTAATTAACTAATATAAATTTGATAATTTTTATATATATAATATTATGAAAATAAGATTGATAATAATTTTTTATTAAAAATTATATAATTCATATTTATATATTAAATTTACATAAATATACTTATTGTAATATAAATATTATTTAACAATATATAAATATGAATATATAAATTAAATTATTCACTATGGCATTTAATAGCGTTTTTTTCACACTATTAAAGGTGAAAATTTTATCAGCACTAAGAAAAGAGCTGATATATTGGCACATTTATCATTAATAAAAATCACTAACAAAGGGTACCCTTTTATCAGTGTTTTTTTAATATCAATAAAAGTTACCATTATTAGCACTTTTTTTCTAGAACTGATAAAAGTAATCCCTTTATCAACATTTTTGGTTTAACGATGATAAAATTCATTACTGAATATCACATGATCTATAGTAGTGACCTTTGGACCATCAAATTTTATGGTCTGCAGGACACCCATGTTTCATAGAGTTTGTGCCACATTTCCTTCGATCCATGTAGGTATGGGACTATGGGTCATGTAAGGGTTATCTCTCAACCCTATTTAAAAGTGGTTTCTTTCCTTAATAAAAACGGGTTTGGACCCATCTTGATTATATATATATATATATATATATATAAACACCTTCATTGAAACATTCATGAAGAATACACTTTCATGATCATATCATTTTTTCCATATTTTTTGTTTTTGATGGGATTATATTTGCATGGTTATGGTTGGGAATGATGAAAAAATCTAATGAAACTCTACAATAAGGTTTTAAGTTGGTGCAGAACTTTCTAAATATAGGTAGTTGCTTTGAGTTTTCCAGTGAAACCTTGGAATGCACGTTGGTTAAGAAGATGGAAGTTCAAGCTCATTCTCACCTTTTGAGGGAGAATTGTGGTATACTATGAGACATTATTATAGATTTAAGATATGCATGTAAATCCTTCACTAATCCCAATGTGAAACTAGTAAACCCTATTCCAATGATCTAATCAAAGACTTGTATTTATGTGAACATCTATATATATTTGAAGGTCTCCATATTTCTCTTATTAGTTCGTGATGATTTGGTATAAAGTCTCATAGCTAGTCACTTCAGAGTAAACTATCATCTAGGGAGGTGATATGTGTGATGATGTTATAAATGACCCCATAAAATTTACTTCCTATATATCATTATGAAGGGAATCAAAACTCACATAGTTTTATGCCACTTAATGGGGCATGCAGTACCTTTTAAGGGCATGTGACTCGGACCACTTCCAAGTAGTTTAACGTTATGTGGAATATACGACTTGGAGAAAGGTATTAGAAATGGTTGGTATGAGACTTACCATAACAACACAGATACAAATAGAATAATTTGTTTTTATATTAGTATTATTGAATTAAATAGATAAATTCACTATGTAAAGTAATTTTTTTTAAAATAAATAATTTTATTGAACTAATTTTCTTTATTTTATATTCAAATGATTAATTTTAAAATTATATATTTTTAATTTGAAAAAAAAAAATTATTTTTGAATTTATTGTAACACCCCGACCCCAGTTGCTCAGATTTGGTGCATTATTTTAATACATTGGCATGATTACAAGGAATCAAGTCCTGAAGGACCGATCAGTTTAGAAGTCTTGGAAAATAGATTACATACATGAACATTACATTACATTATAAAATGAAAAACAAAAAAATTGTCTCCATTGACCACATTCATATCCCTTATACTATCCCTATAGGTCAGTCATAATATACTTCTTCGTATCTTGGAAAAAATAAAACATAGAAAGGGGTGAGTTTAGATGCTCAGTAAGGATAACAATATAGCGAAAACATTCATAAATAAGCATAAGTATTTAAGACAATGTATAAAACTAAAACAAAAGCCTTTTAAATTTGAAATTCAGAATAATATAGAAAAGATATATCAAATAATGCAATTTAATTATTCTTATGGATATTCTACTAGTCAGATAATCACATGTAATATCAATAGCTAATTTTATAATGATAAAATGCATAATTCTAGACTTCATAACCACATAGTCAAATCCTTGTACCAAGACTACAAATAATATTTTGTCAAGGCCTTATTCCAAGACACTAGTTTGTCTCATGATACCTACCGATGCATCGAGGAGCTATAGTGGGCTCCACCCATCACTTACTAAGTCCCATGGATTCCTCATATGAAAACGTTTAAACATAACATAAACATTCGTATTAAAACTAGCATATGAAATGTCAATACTTTATCCATAAACCATGAATGGTATAAAAATAACACATACATAGTAAAACATATCACAAAACCTTCAATACAATATGGAATTTTTGTATCATAATAAATCAACCTCGATCAAGAATAATATCCCGTAAAGCATGTTGACATAGTTGAAAATGATCAATAAAAATTTTTGAGATAAATATCCCCTTTTCATGAAATCATTTAAAAGTCATATAAAGGAATTAATTTAAAATATATTTTTGAATCTAAGTGTACTATACCACTTTGAAACTTTTTAAAGGAATTAACATTTTAAAACATTCATGTCTATATAAATAAATCCTTAAAATTATTATGAAAACATAGACATTAATGAGAAAGGTTTAGAAGAATAAATCTTTAAAACATTTAAAATGATGTTTTAGTAAAAAGTACCTTAAAATTAATCCCTTTTAAAACAATTTTATGAAACATGGACATGGATAATAAATATGTCCCAACAGATACTTACGTAAAAGCAACCTCAGATAATAAAGAGATTATGAAATTAACCCATACCTTGCACTTTACTTTGGTCGAGGGTACGTTTAACCTCTTATATAATGACCATAGCATTTTATTAAATTATAACAGAACCATATTAATATTTATTATATCATAAATGATTCATTTATGACTTTATACTACCCATTTAATAATTATTTCCATGTTAAATTAACATTTTGGGTAATAATCACTTTCTTTATCGTACGTGTTTTAACTTGTTATTCTTGATTGTATCATTTAGATCATGATTTAAAAACTTATAGAATATAAAACATGATTTATTTATCATATATATTTAGAATATAAATATTTATAATAGATAGATATATTAAATTAAAGGCACTGTTTATGGAGATGGTAGGCCGTACGTACGCATAAATGTTGTTTCTGTTTTTATATCGTATTGAACAGAAGTAAGTGAATAAGATATATGCAAGTACATATACATACATACAGACACACACACACACACACAAAAACACAAAAATATATATCTAAAATAGAATTATTATTTCATATATTACATACTTATTAATAATATATATTTTTATAATCATCGTTGAGTGGTGAACGTGGGAATGAATCTCATCGCATCATGGAGACAGTAATCCATACGTATGCACGAGTGACAATATCATTATATTGATGGTGAAATTGTATGTAATTGGATGGTATATCATATAAAAATAATCATTAACATATTATATTTATTATTTACATCAATTATACTCATTATTATACCCATCCAAATAATGAAGTGTTTGAATAACAAACTACACCACGACATGGAGACGGTAAGCCGTACATACGCACGTATGGCGACTTTGTCATTTAGAGGATGGATATAATAACGAATATGGTTGTTCCATATTTATAATAACATAAAAGTATATAGGAGGTACTGGAGTTATTATTTTGGTATGGAAACAATAAAGAAAGAGGAAGTGGAAGATGAAAAAAACTTAAAAGAGAGTGGTGAAATTATTACTTCTTCTTCAGGTGTTTCCTTTTGAGTTGATCAAAAGGGATACTTAGGTTGGATTTCTGAAAAATTTAAGGCCTCTAGGTAGAAGGGAGGATAGTTGAGAGGATATTTGGGCAGGGTTTGGCTGATTCAAATGGCTTTGGAGGTGTGAATTTAAGAGAAGATGAAGTTCCCTTTTATAAGAGGGTTGAGGGTCACTTTAGGAAAAGATTAAAATATTAATTTATTATACAATCATATTCAGTTTATAATGGATCCAAATGAATTTATTTCGATCCTTAGGTGGTTATGGGTCGAAATACTCTCAACAAATAGGTTTTATACAAGTTTAGGTTACAATTTTAACCTTATCTTTTAGATTTAACTCTTAGTTAAATAGTTTAACTTTTACCGTGTCTTTTTGTATTCTTACACTATATGGTTAATAAACTTATTCTAAACTTCCAAGAGAAACTCAAGTGATTAATTAATGATATATATAATATTATTTAAGTCCTTTGTCCAAACCTTAGATTTTTTGGAATATTATATCAACCAATAATATAGTATTTCTTTTAAACATTAATTTGTCAATTTTGGAACTATTTGGTATTTTGTTTTTTGTGAAAGTCATAAAAACCTTATCACTTCAAAAAAAAAAATCATATAATAAACCCTAACATGTCATATTAACCTAGAAAATTCGTTTATGGCATAATTTTTTTTTTAAATTCTATTTATTTTAATATTTATAATATAAACTATTTTAATATTTCATTAACAAGGTAATAACTGCATCATCATTGTGTCATAAATAAATTTAATTATTTAATCTTTAAAAATAATAAATAAAATTCCATTATGTATTAAATATTTTTATTTTTCTAATTAATATTTATAGTTGAATTTATCTTATGTATAAACCTATGTTAAAAATGGTTTAGTTAATAAGCTTTGAATTTAACACTTTTAACTCTTCTTTAAATAAAATAATAATAAATGTTCTATTCTAACCCAAGTGGACCTAAAGGATCATATTTTATTCCTAAGGTTGTTTTTGGTCGAATTACACTTATCCAATGGAATTAGGACATGTGTTAGGGTAATTATAATATCATTTTTACCTTTAGTTACCCTATTTACTTTTAACCGTGGTAAATAAAAGTCAAAAGTTACTATTCACCAAAAAATAATTTCATCTTATTGAATCAAATTTTACTTACTGATGTCAACTGTGTCTCTCATATTTTTGAAATTCAACTCAAAGAAGCGGTAAAATTAAGTTTTATACAAATTTGCTAACGTGCCTAGAAGGTGGGTAAAAGAGGTTAAAAAGATCAATAAAATTTTATAGATCTAATTTTATTATAAAATGACTACAATGAATTACATTGAACTTATATAGGTATTATATATATATTTTTACTTAAAATAAATTTAAATAAAATAATTAATTATTTAAATAAAAAGTCGGTTTTAAATAATAACGCATTGTTTTCACTATTCATAAAAAATTGAAAGTTTTCAGAAAAATACCAAAAATTCACCCTAAGATAATTTTGATATTCCAAATTCAAAAATGAAGTCTGTTTTACAAAATTTAAAACATAGAAGTTTCATTTATTAATTTAAAATTACTTCCCGTTGTCAAAACCAAAAAGCGGGTTTTTAAAAAGTAAAAACTATCAAAAGATTGACATGTGTTTATGTCAAATTTAAATGTGAAATTACTTATAATGAGATAAATTGTATTAAATGATAAAAATATAATATAATTATACTTAAAAACCTTTAAAATTCATAATTTAACACTATAAATTATTTTTATTAAAAAAGTTGTTTTCAATTAAAACATAGTATTTTTCACTATTCATCAAAATATGAAAGTTATCAGAAAAGTACCAAAATTTTTTCCAAACTAAATTTTTATGTCCCACTTCTAAAGAAGAATTTAATTTCAATAAATTGAATATTTAAGTGTCAAATATTGGTTTTAAAAATGGTTCCCCTTTAAAAGGTGGTAAAATTGCATTTTTATTGAAAAATACTTCTTTTATCTAAAAAAAAGGAATTTGTTCTTATATTATATCTAAGAAACACATAACATGGATGTTAAAATTATATAGATTATATAAGATTCAAAATGCAGTTAATACTATTCACAACCACTTTTTGAACGGCTAGTTTGGTAAGTTGTGGTGCTCTCGAACTCAGTGTTTCGTGTAGCGCAAGGTATTGAATTACATTAATGGGATAATGTACTATGAAATCATGGGGTGTTACATTATCCCCTACTTAAATAAATTGATTCCTCGCAATTTGAAATTATTCTTCTAAAATAAAAGTTTAAAAATAGAAAAATACCTTTGTGGAAAACCCACATTGGAAATCAGGGTAATAAATTTTAGTCTTAATAAGAAAGAAAGGGAATGAAAAAGTCACCACCAAATTATGATATCGATTAAGAGAAAATTGGTGGGAATTATAGACACATAATTGGAGTAAAAACATAAATATTTATAGGGAGTGATTGAAGTCATCAATCACAAAAAAGTGTAAAATTGAGGGCCTCAAAGCCATCAATCTATAATGATTTAAAATATCGTTAGTTCAACAAAACATAAGGTATTAGGATAAAACTTTTTTGGTTTTAAGATCCATTACTTAAAGTTTAAGAATTAATTTATTCATAGAATAAGATGAAAAAAATATACTTGACAAGTATAATTTCATCCTTAAACTAATTTATACCACAAACTCATCTTTTACTTCAAAAGATAATATAATTCAAAAATATTCTATTTATCCTAATTGTATAGGGTTCCAAAAATAATGAATTTATAATTCATTTGTCAGACTATTAAAAAAACTACATTATTCAAATCAGGACATCACGTATGCCAGTGTTAGGTGATCAACCATTGTCGCCCTTCAGTTGCGGGTTCAAGTCTTACGGCCTTGCCAGATGCGACGGGTTGTCCTTTTTATGACAATCCAAAAATAATCTCAAGAAATCATTTAAACTTAACAATAGTATCCAATGTCAAACTTAATCGATTCCAACCTTTAGACTTATCCAAAATACTACTGTCTAAACTCACAGTAAAAAATTTATAAGGAAGGGAATCACAATGAAGATCCTTTTTACCATGTAATAACATGTGAATAACTTCATCATGTATTATTTTAAAACTATATAACACCCTGAATTACAATAAAACCTTATTGATTACATTCATTCTCCCTTATTCCATATAGAATACTGGATATAATTTTATCCAAAAATGTTGTAAACTCCAACAATTATGGAATATACAAATCATTAATCAGTTTCAAGGTAGTCTAGAATATCCAATATAATTTATCCAAATCAATCATATATTATTCCAAAATCACTACCTCAGTATCAGAACCATATTATGGTTTATCTTTCTCTCAACCATATATTTTCCAAAAAAATTAACCTACTATTGAGTCACTTTTCTTGGTTCCACACAATCTCAAGTCCTTAATGAAATAGTACTGCAGTACAATCCTTTTATACTCTATAATTATTATAACATGTACATCATTAATACAATACTCAAATGACACAATACTTTAATAACAAAATAAGAAATATAATCATTCATCTTCATCTTCGGTAGTATCATAACTTGATTATTATCCAATAGCAACATTTAGGGTATACTCTAATGATTTAGATATCACTTCACGTAGTGTCCCAACTCCTTACATATAAAGAATTGTACATTTGAAACATTTTTCTTACCCTTGAAATCACGCACTTGGTGTCCTTTTTCTCCACACTTATAACAAAATTCCATTCCCTTCAAGCATTTACCAAGGTGATTATTTCCATAGTTATCACATATGGGAAAATCCTTCTATCCCCTCTTCCCTTTATCCATATTTCTCTCTTCCATCCTTTTCTTCTCCTACTTCCTTTCAAAGCCATAGGACTCAGAGAATTATTTACTTAACTATTAACACATTATACTATTTCTTCATATGATGAGAATACATGGGAGACTATTTTACTTTTAAATGTTGGATTAATACCATGAAATATATGATCCTTCTTAATCTTTCGATCATGTGTATTACTGGAATTCTCATTCCTTCTACCAGACACCATTTCTAAAAAATGGCATACACTAGGTAATTTTATAAACTACAATGCATAATTACAAACTTATAAAATACCTAATTTAAATTGAAAATATTATGAATATAATCTATAATCATAAAATGTTTTATTTGAGGAAGTATTTACTCCTAAATCCTTCATAATGGCTTTTAATGAAAATGTAAATTATCCTAAGCATATCCCCCGGGAGTGTCGTAACCAAGAGTGAAGAAATGACCATTATCATGTACCAGGATACCCGAGTCAAGCCCAAAACTCCTTGTCAGAATTTTCACTCCTAGATACATCTGTTCTAGAGCCTCCTGTACCTTCTTGTATCTAGACAGGGATGTATTCCTTGGAAAATAAAAAAAATCTCTACATTACCAAAATTCTAGTAAGTTCTTGTATACAAATCTTCAAAGTCTATCTTAGGGTAATGTTATCTAATCAGATTTTATATAAATATATTTACAAGGTTATTGCCAAACATCCTCTGATACCAACTGTAATGCCTCGACCCCAGTTACCCAGAGTTGGTGCATTATTTTAATACATTGGAATGATTACATGGAATCAAGTCCCGAAGGACCGACCAGTTTAGCAGTCTTGAAAAATTGATTACATACATGAATGTTACATTATATTATAAAATTAAAAAAAAAACAAAATTGTCTCAATTGACCACATTCATATCCCATAGACTATCCCTATAGGTCAGTCATAATATACTTTTTCGCATCCTAGAAAAAATAAAACATAGAAAGGGGTGAGCTCAGATACTAAGTAAGGATAACAATATATAAAAAACTTTCATAAATAAGCATAAGTATTTAAGGAAATGTATAAAACTAAAACAAAATCCTTTTAAACTTAAACATAAAAATAATATGAAAAGATAAATCAAATAATTCCATTTACTTATTTACATGGATATTATACTAGTCGAATAACCACATGTAATATCAATAGCTAATTTCATAATGATGGAATGCAAAATGCCAGACTTCATAACCAAATAGTCAAGGCCTTGTGCCAAGACTAAAAATAAGATTTTGTCAAGGCCTTATACCAAGACACTAGTTTGTCTCATGAGACCTACCGATGCATCGAGGATCTATAGCGATCTATACCCATCACTTATGATGTCCAATGCATTCCTAATATGAAAAGGTTTAAACATAACATAAACATTTATATTAAAACTATTATATGAAATGTCAATACTTTATCTATAAATCATGAATGGTATAAAAATAACACGTCCACAGTCAAAAATATCACAAAACCTTCAATACAATATGGAAGATTTTTATCATAATAAATCAACCTCGATCAATAATAATATCCCGTAAAAGATGTTGACATAGTTGAAAATGATCAGTAAAAATCTTTGAGAGAAATATCCCTTTTTCATGAAATCATTTAAAAGTAATATAAAGGAATTCATTTAAAATATGGTTTTGAATATAAGTGTCCCATACCACTTTGAAACTTTTGAAATGAATTATCATTTTAAAACCTTCACGTCCATATAAATAAATCCTTAAAACCATATTGAAAACATGGACATTAATGAGAAAGGTTTAGAAGAATAATTATTTAAAATATTTAAAATTATGTTTTAGTAAAAATTCCCTTAAAATAAATCCCTTTGAATTTTTTTTATGAAACATGGATATGGATAATAAATATGTCCCAACAGATACTTACGTAAAAACAACCTCGGCTAATAAAGAGATTGTGAAATGTTTGATCGAGGTTGATTTATTATGATAAAAATCTTCCATATTGCATTGAAGGTTTTGTGATATGTTTGAATGTGGATGTGTTATTTTTATACCATTCATGATTTATAGATAAATTACTGAAATTTCGTAATCTAGTTTTAATACGAATGTTTATGTTATGTTTAAACCCTTTCCTCTATCGCCACCCGGCGCCGCTTCTCTAGGCGTTCTCCTTTCATCCCTCTTGGGATCCCTTATTGCTCAGTGATCTTCTTTCTCCCCTACCATATTATAGTGGAGGATTTCTATTCCTAACTCGTGGAATCAGTTTGGATTTGGGTTTCCCGCTTGATTTTCTTCCGCCTCTGGTCCTTCGCCTCTTTCTTCAGCCAGCAGATCGTCTTCAGCACTCCCTCTTTTCCAGATCTCTCGATCTGGATCCCCTTGCATTGCAGTTTCTTTTTTGGGATTCAGCAGGTGAGGTTGGAGTTCCATTAATCTTTGGCTTATTAGAAGGGGGGTTTGATTCCAGTTTTTTGGGAGTTGGTATCTCGGTCGGCGGCGTCTTCGGATATTTGTTGAGCAAGATCATGCGGCGATCCTCGGCTTGGATCATGAGGAGGTCTGATTTGGTTTGTTGGTGGTGGCGTGACTGGGGGTGGATGCAGGCATGGACTTGGAAGATTTGGGATGTTGTTGATCTTTCATTTCTTTGGATTTCCCATTTATGATTTTTCTGGATCAGATTTTCATTAGGAAGCAAATTTTCTGGTGGGAGCTTGCTGTTGGTCTTGTTGCATTTGGATGGTGTTTTCTGTGTTGCAGATTGCGTTGGGTGGGCGACCTCGATGGAGGGATGGGTGTCTTGACACCCATCATTCAGCCATATATTCTTTTGGATGGATGGGTACCCTGAATGAACTTTCATGGTATTCTCTGTTGGATGTTGCGGCGTATCAGGTTGATGGTACATTGAGTCTCTCATCTGCACCGTCGGGGGGGGGGGGGGGGGTGGCTCGAAAGAGAGATAGGTGTGCTGGAACCTATCGTTCAGTCCTCCTATCATATTTAAGTATGAGTTGGAGGAGTGATATTCTTTGGTTGTGTTTCTAGCATGTCACACTTCATCGCAGAGGGGGTGACGCATCATCTTGGTGGTTTCCGCTGTGCATTTTCGGTTAGGGGGGGGGGGGTGATGAGACTTTCTGGCTTGATCTTGCTTTGATTTTTTTCTCCTTTTGACTCTTGGATCCTTGTTGGCCACATGGCCTATTCTTCTAGATGTTTTTCATCTATATCTCTAATGGGTTCCTCCTTATTCCATTCAAAAGGAGTTTCTTTCTTGTTCAATAAACGAGGGCTGGTCCCCTTTACCTTAAAAAAAAGATTGTGAAATTAACCCTTACCTTGCACTTTCCTTTGGTCGAGGGTATATTTAACCTCTTGTATAATGAACATAGTATGTTATTAAATTACAATAGAACCATATTAATATTTATTATATCATACATGATTCATTTATGACTTTATACTACCCATTTAATAATGATTTCTATGTTAAATTAACATTTTGGGTAATAATCGCTTTCTTTATCGTACGTGTTTTAACTTGTTATTATTGATCATATCATTTAGATCATGATTTAAATACTTACAGAATATAAAACTTGATTTATATATCATATATATTTAAAATATAAATATTTATAATAGATATATATATGAAATGAAAGGCACCATTTATGGAGACGGTAGGCCGTACGTACGCATAAACGCTGTTTCGGTTTTCATATCATATTGAAAGGAAGTAAGTGAACAAGATATATGAAAGTACATACATAAATACATATATATATATAAAGTAGAATTATTATGTCATATATTAGATACTTCTTAATAATATATATTTTTATAATCATCTTTGAATGGTGAACGTGGGAATGAATCTCATCGCGTCGTGGAGACGGTAATCTGTACGTACGCACGAGCGACAATATCATTATATTGATGGTGAAATCATATGTAATTGGATGGTATATAATATATAAATAATCATTAAAATGTTATATTTATTATTTACATTAGTTATACTCATTATTATACCCATACAAATAAGGATGTGTTTGAATAACAAACTACACCACGACGTGGAGACGGTAAGCCGTACGTACGCACGTATAGTGACTTTGTGATTTAGAGGATGGATAGAATAAAGAATATGGTTGTAACATATTTATAATAACATCAAAGTATGTAGGAGGTATTGGATTTATTATTTTGGTATGTAAACAACAATGAAATAGGAAGTGGAAGATGAAAAGAACTTAAAAGAGGGTGGTGAAATTATTACCTCTTCTTCGGGTGTTTCCTTTTGAGTTGATCAAAAGTGATCCTTAGGTTGGATTTATGATCAATGTAAGGCCTATAGGTATAAGGGAGGATATTTGATAGGATATTTGGGCAGGGTTTGGCCAATCCAAATGGCTTTGGGGGTTTGAATTTAAGAGAAGGGGAAGTACCCTTTTATAAGAGGGGCGAGGGTCACTTTAAGAAAAGATTAAACTTTTAATTTATTATACAATCATATTCGGTTTATAATGGATAAAAATGAATTTATTTCAAGAATTAAGTGGTTATGGGTCGAAATACTCTCAACCAATAGGTTTTAGACAAGTTTAGATTACCATTTTAACCTTATCTTTTAGATTTAACTCTTAGTTAAATAGTTTAACTTTTACGGTGTCTTTTTGTATTCTTACACTATATGATTAATAAAATTACTATAAACTTCCAAGAGAACCTAAATTAGTTCATTAATGATATATATAATATTTTTTAAGTCCTTTGGACGAACCTTATATTTTTGGGAATAATATATCAACCAATAATATAGTATTTGTTTTAAAAATTAATTTATGTCAATTTTGGCACTATTTGGTATTTTGTTTTTGTGAAAGTCAAAACAACCTTATCACTTAAAAAGAAATTTATCTAATAAACTATAACATGTCACATAAACCTATAAAATTAGTGGATGGAATTAAAACCTTTAAATTATATTTATTTTAATATTTATAATATAAACTATTTTAATATTTCATTAAGAAGGTAATTACTGCATCATCGTTGTGTCATAATTAAATTTAATTATTTAATCTCTAAAAATTATAAATAAAATACCATTATGTAGGAAATTTTTTTATATTTCTAATGAATATTTATAGTCTAATTTATCTTATATATAACCCTATATTAAAAATGGTTTATTTAATAAACTTTGAAGTTAACACTTTTAACTCTTCTTTAAATAAAATAATAATAAATGTCCTAATCTAATCCAAGTGGACCTAATGGATCATATTTTATTCATAAGGTTTTTTTGGTCTAATTAAACTTATCCAATTGAATTAAGACACGTGTTGCGGTAATTATAATATCATTTTTACCTTTAATTACCCTATTTACTTTTAACCGTGGTAAATAAAAGTCAAAAGTTACTATTCACCAAAAAATATTTTCATCTTATTGAATCACATTTCACTTACTGATTTCAACTACGTCTCTCAGATTTTTGAAATTCAACTCACAGAAGCGGTAAAATTATGTTTTATGCAAATTTGCTAACGTGCCTAAAAGGTGGGTAAAAGAGGTTAAAAAGTTAAATAAAATTTTATACATCTAATTTTATTATAAAATGAATCCAATGAATTAAATTGAACTTATATAGGTATTATATATCTATTTTGACTTAAAATAAATTTAAATAAAATAATTAATTATTTAAATAAAAGGTCAGTTTTAAATAATAACGCATTGTTTTCACTATTCATCAAAAATTGAAAGTTTTCAGAAAAATAAAAAAAATTCACCCTAAGATAATTTTGATATTATGAATTAAAAAATGAAGTCTATTTTACCAAATTAAAAATATATAAGTTTCATTAATGAATTTAAAATTACTTCCCATTGTCAAAATCAAAAAGCGGGTTTTAAAAAAGTAAAAACCATCAAAAGATTGACATGTGTTTATGTCAAATTTAAATGTGAAATTACTTATAATTATCTATATTGTATTAAATGATAAAAATATAATATAATTATACTTCAAAACCTTTAAAATTCATAATTTAACACTATAAATTATTTCGATTAAAAAAGTTGTTTTCAATTAAAACATAGTATTTTTCACTATTCGTCAAAATATGAAAGTTTTCAGAAAAGTACCAAAACTTTATCCAAACTAAAATTTTATGTCCCTATTCTAAAGAATAATTTAATTTCATTAAATTGAATATATAAAAGTGTCAAATATTGGTTTTAAAAATGGTTCGCCATTAAAAGGCGGTAAAATTGCATTTTTTGAAAAATACTTCTTTTATCTGAAAAAAATGAATTTGTTCTTATATAATGTCTAAGAAATAAATAATACAACTGTTAAAATTATATTGAGTATATAAGAATCCAAATTCAGTTAATACTATTCATAACCGCTTTTTGAATGACTAGTTTGGTAAGTTGTGGTGCGCTCGAACTCAGTGTTTCGTGTAGCGCAAGCTATTGAATTACTTTAATGGGATAACATAATATGAAATCTTGGGGTGTTACATTTATCACATTGAAATTATGTTAGTTTTAATTTCTGAGAATATTCTGAAAAAATTAATTTTTGGTGAATAGTAAAAAAATACAGTTTTTTTTAAAATAGAGTATTTTTGTGTGTGACATCATCAGGAGATAAATTATGATATAAAATTTATTAAACTTATGTAATGACTAAATTAAGATATTATAATAGAAATATTCTATAAAAATAATTCAGAACATGTAAGTTATAATTTATTTCATGATAAGTATAAAAAAATCATTGTTAGTGCCAACGTAGTGCCTGCGTAGTGTTAACAAAGTCAAAATTTGTTCCTTATCGATAATAATTGAGTGATAAAAAAACTTTTCTAGACTTTTTTATTAATTATTATGTATAATTGATATTTTTGTTTTATAGTTTTTAATTTTAGAGTTATATAACACGAGTATTATCCAAATTCATATGCAATACTTGCACATGGCAATAAAAGTAAAATTAACAAAGTAAAGAAGTTTTCTTGACATGGATATGAATAAATATACTTAATTAAATAATATAAATTATTATATTTAAGATAATTAAGTTATTTTTATTATCGTAATTTATTTTTAAATTTTCTATGAAATAATTAACTTTAATGCTTGTGAAATACTAATACGGTGCTTGTGCAAGCAGAAGAAAAATAAATAAAATGATTTTAATTAAAATTATAAGAACCATAAAATGACACAAAAATCTGAATAAATCTATCTGTATGTGTAGGTTTTAGATAATATCTTATTTTTATTCTAATTTGGGACTTTTTGGACCCACTTGAATCACATTAGTCCCTTTATAATATTTTATTTAAAAGTCAAGTTGTTCACACTATAGATTTTAATTAGTATAATATTTTAATATATGTTTTTCCAAAAGTGTTTTTTGAACATAAATAGTATTTTTAAATTTAATTAATTTATCTTATTCGTGATTCTTTTTAAATTTTTAGGCAGCAAATAAATACCTTTAAGGATTGCACATCGATGATGTAGTAAATATTGATTTAAAGGAAAAATAAAATAAATGATATTAAAAATATTAAAATAAATATAAAATTATGTTTTTAATATAATTCACAAATTATATAGATGAATGTGATATGTATAGCATATTTTTTTTAATTTTAAACTTTGTTTTGATGTTTTAAAGTCATAATTATGAATAATGTTTAATTTGACAAAAATTATTTTTAATGAATAAAATATTTTATTAATTTATTTAAAAGTCTAAAAAATCTTGAACATGGCAAAAAATGATAATATTATATAAAAAATGCAACCTCATATTATTATTAGGCCATTTGGATGTCTTTAACCCTATATTAAACTTATTATATTTTAATATTTTAAGTAATTCCTAATTTTCCCCTCACCCCAATCATAAAAGGGGGATCATTCCTTCACTTAGTTTCATCACCTTGATCCTTATTGCTCGAATATACTATGAAAAATTACTTATACTCATCCATTTACAAATTCTAGTGTTTTTGGTCTCACAAAAAGACCAATTTCAACTGTCTAAGGAGTTCCTAAAGGAAAAATATTCAAGAGGTAAATTCCTTCTTCTTCTCTTTTAAATTCTTTATAACTTATAAATTATCCTCAACCCATATCAAATGTTTCATGATAACTTCAATATTATATATATACTATAATTTTATTGTGTTTACGAAATATTCAACATCAAATATCTTATTTTCTTCTTTTATTATTAAAAATGAAATCACTGTCTGTTGTGTATCAATTCACTACCTTCGTGGATGATGAGTTTTCATTTACCTTTAATGAAATCATGGAAAGTTTAAATTCACTTATTATTGTTTAAAATTACCTAAATATTTATATGTTCACACTTCTAGAGTATTATTTCCATTTGAAAAGAAAATCCATAACGAACTGACCATGGAAACCATGAAAAGAAAGCACCAAAAACAATGGAAATAACAAAATATTTTTAATAAATGGGTATAAATATGTTATAATAAGGTCATTTAGGTATTAGAAATATTAATATTTTTATGAAATAAATTAATAAAACTCTTTAAACCATTATACATGAGGTTTGAACATGTTTGAAGGAAGTCAAACCTGAGGTAAGAGACTTTCCTTAAAAAATCCTCTTTTAATTTATATTTTTAAAAAATTCAAAAAGAATGTTTTATAAATATATAAGAAATGAGATAATTTAACACTTTTAGTATTACTTAATGATTTAATGTTTTATTTAAAATATTATATGGTTATTTTTAAAGAATATTTTTTTCTTTGTATGTGCACAATATTCCTTTAAAATGTGATTTTTCTCAAGGAATGGTTTTTTATGATGCAAGTACTCTTATTTTATGATTATGATCTGGTTCTTGAGAATTTTGTATGATAAAGGGTGAGAACTATATATCCATATAATTAATTGGGTATGTATATATTGTAATTTTACCATAATAGTTATTCCATGTGTAATTGTAATGATTACACCATAAGGTAGTCGTGAGGGTTATATCATAAGGCAGCTATTAGGGTTACATTGTAAGGTAGCCGTGAGGGTTACAAATAATATGGTATACAAAAGGGTTAAAATTTTAATTAATTAATTCCCCAAGTTACCTAAATGTTTTATTTATGTTTTCTATGTTTTATGTAAATCTCTTGTAATCAAAAAGTAAGTATATGATACTTTATGGGTGAGAAGTATGTCTTTATGAAAATTATTTCAGATATTTATAAGTATTAATGGAATAATAGTTCCTTTATTTTTTATGTCCCTTACTGATCTTTTATGTTCATACAATATTTGAAAAAGTTTTTCACAAAGTTTATGGATGGGTAAATGAAAGAAAGGATTCAAGTTTATAGTCATAATGTTTTGTCATAGAAAGAAAGTGTGTTTTATTTTATAAGATTCTTATTGGGAAAAAATGGATATTGTTTTAGCAGTATCCACTTTGTACACTTGTAGTATTTTCATGTATGAATTATTAACTAATTATATAAAACTATAAAATTAAAAAATATTTGGTAATGTAAGAATGAAAATTCTAAAATAATTTACTATATTATGTAATTTTTAAGGACAGGTCCTTAAAGTTAGCATGAGAGCACAATTTAGATAAATTTATGGGATATGATGATGTTAATAGAATACCATAAATGATTTTAACCTTATAATTTATTTGAAATGATACAACATTTTATGATTACCATTTTTCTTCAGAATGAGTTTCCATAGAAGAAACATCACAACTGTGTTGGTAAGGCACCAAGAGGACGATTTCTTCCTAAATCCACAACCTGGAATGGTCAGAATTGGAACCAACCAGTTTGTGATAATAATGGATAAGTTGAAATAGGCTATAAATGGAGTTGGAATCCATGAAATATAATATCCAGATCTACCACAAAAAAATGAAGATAATGGAACATTTTATGAGGAAACACCCTTTTTATTTCAGTAGAACTTCTAACCCAGTGGTGGTTGAAGGGTAGATTAAATCCCTTGAAAAGATATTCGAATTCATGGAATGTTCAGAATGAAAACAGGTAAACCTAGATGTTTATAATTTTAAAGATTAAAATGATCAATGGTGGTCTCTGGTTAAGAATACCATAGAGAAAGATAACCTTGATGATATTTTGGTGTTTTTAAAATGTTACAAGGATCATGAAAACTCTATGGTTTTTCATGAAAACTCTCAAAGAAAATAATTTATATAGAAAATTTAGAAAATTTGTTTTTTGGTTAAAACATATTTCTTTACTTGGGAAATTTTTTAATAAATATTTCATAACTGTAACATCCCAGGTAAATAAAGAATAATACATTTTCATATTTATTAATATTTTTGAATTAAGTATTAATTTTACTTTAATGGGGTTGCTATGTTCGATGAAGAACCCTATTTAAATATAGTTTTGGTCACTCTTATACATTATATTAGACCAAATAAAATCCTTTTTTAGAATTGGGACATAAAAATTTACTTTGGGTAAATTTTTGGTATTTTTTCCGATAAAGTTCATTTTTTAATGAATAGTGAAAAATGTTGTATTTTAAGTCAAAACCTCCTTTTAATCTAATTTATTTATATGGTTAGATTATCTTTTTAATTGGTTTTAATGTTTAATTACAATATATTTTTACAATTTAATCCAATGGTGGTCATTGGAATTAATTTCACTTTGAAATTGGACATAAACAAGTGTCAGTCTTTTGATAGATATTGTTTCTTAAAAACACGCTATTTGTTTTGACAATGAGAATTAATTATAAAATTAATTAATGAAACTTATATGTTTTTAATTTTTTAAAATAGACATCATTTTTGAATTTAGAATATCAAATATAGCTTAGGATGAATTTTTGGTATTTTTCTAAAAAACATCAATTTTTGATGAATAGTGAAACCACTAAGTAGTAGTTAAAAACTGAATTTTTCGTTTAAATGAAATTTTACCAATTCTGTGAATTGAATTTAAAGAATACTACAAACATGTTTGTTATTAGTAATTAAAATTTGGTTCAATGGGATGAAAATAATTTTTGGTGAATAGTAACTTTTGAGTTTTATTAACCGCGATTAAAGGTAATTAGTATAATTTAAGGTAAAAATAATCTTATAATAATTTGAAATTACCATGAAACATGTCCTAACCTGATTTGATAAGTCATGGCCGACCAAGACAATCCATGGGTCAATTTTTGGGACCCCATGAAGCCACTTGGGTAAGATAATGACATAAATACCTTTTATTTAAAGTAAAAATAAAAATGTCACAAACATGTATTGTTTTACTAAAATAATTTTTAAATGGAGTTATATAAGTATATTTTTAACTATAAATATTAATTATAAATATAAAAAGATTTCCTACATCATGGTAATTTTTTTATAATTTTTAGACATTAAAAATAAAATTATTTATGACACAATGATGATGTAGTGTTTACGTCATTAATGAATGATTTAAATAAATAAGAAGATAATGTTTAAAATAATATCCAAAACTTGTACAATTCTTATTGGATAATTTTATTTAGAACATGGGATACCTTATCTTATACTTTAATGATTCTGGGACCTTTAGAAACCGAAAAGCATTATATAATAAAATAATAGTTTCATGCTTTCCAAAAGAGACCCTCCTCTCCCTTATAAAAAGACCCCACTTCCTACCCATATCTCACACTTCTCAAGCCCTTTGGTTCGTCAAAACTCTACTCAAATAATATCCCAAGATCCCTATCTTCATTCTATAAGCCTTACCTTAGACAGAAAGCTCTTCAATAAACCCTTTTGGTTCAAACCAAGGGGAGTTACCCGATTTAAAGGTAATGTCTTCTCTTATGTTCTTTTGTTTCATTTTGCTTCTCCAACCACCTAACCTATTTTTATTACTTTCTTTTTTAAAAAATCCAGTATATTCAATATACTAATATGTTGTTATGATAAGTATTCTAGCTACACTTACAGACACCTCCATCTAATGGTTAAATAACATACTATTTCTGTGGGTGGTGAATTACTGCCTCACGAAACGATGATTGTTCAATATTCTTTTAACACATTTCATGGTGGCCATTAAGATGTCACTGTATTTATATATTATATATATTATGTTTAGGTTTTACTTATGCTTCTGTATTTTTAATTTATGGCATACCTTTATGGTTTCCATAATGGATAAACGCGATAATTTCATTTTAGGAAGTGCGGACTACCACCCCTCAAAGTGATTTGAATCGTTAATTCCATATGTGGGACATATAAAGAATAGAGTTAATGATATTATATATGATATTATACTGGAATTATAATATACCTTTATATCATTATGATTTCATTCCATTAAATATGAAATACAAATGAAAGTAGCGTTCATGCGTACGTATGACTTACCGTCTCCATGAATAGTGAATTTCATTTCTTACCTCTAAATGTTATGTAATATTATAAATGCATGTATATACTGGATATACATGATATATATGATATCTATATCATGAATATAATTCTAGAGATAATGAATATTTTACCACATGAACAAATTGTGATTATAAGAAGTTTATTTTTGACTCAAGTACCAAAGACCGATAAAATGACCACTATTAACTTAAATGATTACATAATGTTCATAACATGGTAATAAGTAATATAAAAGGAATAATGAACTTGAAAAAGGTTCTTAATAAAGTAGAAATTAACTCTAGTTTATTATTTAGGAGATTAAAGAATGATCGAGTCAAGTCAGACACGAGTTAAGGGACTTCGTCTCAATATCCTTTCATTGAGGCATATTTTGTTTTAATACGAGACTTTCTTTTATACAGTGTATAAAACCCATTGAATTTTAAATTCATTCAAAAGGAATCTTTTTATACTAATCATTTTACTAAATGACAAAAGGAATGTTTTTGTTTTACATATGCGGTGACAACGACTTCCCCGCCACCGTGACCATTATTTGAGTTTCGACTTCCTCTACAAGCCATAACTTTTTTTAAAATGAAAAATAAATACCATGTTTTATTTTTCTTTTATTTTGGTATTGAAAATGGTTTTTATAATGTTTTGATTATATCAATGTGTTGTATTGATATCTTTTGATTGAAATATGGAAATGTTATGTTTCCTTTATGCATGTTTTATGTGATACGATTATGTTATGGTTCTTGGGCATTATTTATGAAGTCGAGTGGTTCTGTGATAAACTAAGGGTGGGTGAGCCCAATATAGCTCTCCAATTCATTGGGTAACACAAAGGAGTTAAACTCTAAGGTTTCTCAGAAGAGATTTAGGGAATATACTGTGATGGGTATTCCAAACGTAACCATGAGGGTTACATCCCTACGTAAGAATGTTATGAATGCCTCAAGTGAACTTTATGTATTATGATTCTATGAGTTATTCATAAATCTTATGATTTCATGAGGTATGTTAAAGTGATTATGTTTTATGAGTAAAGTATTATTTCATTTATTCTTTTGTATACATGGACTAATGTTTTCTTTCCATATTTTTATATCCCTTACTGAACTTTTTATGCTCATCCCATGTTTTTGAAATGTTTTTCACAGGTCAAGGGAAAGGTACATGATGTGATGATTGTGTTGAGGAAGTGTCAAGAAATAATCCATGTTTTATTTTAATTATGATTCCTTTGATGGAAAAAAATAAATACTATCTTTGATGTAACCACCTTGTTTAAATGTGGAATGTAATGCATGATTTATGATAGAATTATCTAAAACTCTAAACCTAAAAAGATACTCAATGTGTATTCTTCAAATAACTCAAGATTAAGTAATTTTTAAGGATGGGGACTTATAATAAAAGTTGATATTTTGAAAAAAAATGTGGTTGATTAATGGACAAGACCTACAAATGTTACTTAGATTCTCAGTTTTATTTGATTAGTAGGCTATTACGGATGGTTTGTTAAAAAATTTGCGTGATTATCTATCCTTCTAACTAATTTAACTCTAAAATGAGTTAAATTTATCTGGATATAATATTGTGATTATTTTTTTCAATAATTAAAAATAATATTGGTGAATGATTCATTTTTGGATTTACCCTTGAGGAATGTCGATTTTTCATCTATAGTGTTGCTTCTTTAAAGGGAATTGGTTTTATTGTGATGTAGAATGATCAGGTAATTTTGTATGCTTTAAGACAACTAAAACCACATAAGTTAAATCATCTCACACATGATTTAGAATTAGAAGTTGTGGTTTTTTCTTTAAAAATTTGGAGGAATAATTTATATGGAGACAGATTTGAAATATATACTGACCATAAAAGTTTGAAGTATATATTCACATAGAAGGAATTGAACATGTGGTATAGAATATGTCTTAAACTGATAAAGTATTATTATTGCATGATAAATTACCATCCAGGAAAAGCAAAAAAAGTAGAATATTTCTTTGAGTTGAAAACATCATTCTACATTAACAATGTTACATTTGTAATATGACCTTTTGGCTAATTATTTGACGAATTTTGGCTCGGAAGTTTTTTGTTCATGAAATTCCTATGTTTTGTTTCAGGTGTTAGTGTAGTCATCTCTCTCAGATAGAATTAAGCATGCTAAAAAGGAAGACTGTGAGTTTTAAAAAAAGGAAGAATTGGTTAATAAAGGTAAGTTTCATAATTTTAATGTTGATAAATATTGTGTCTTGAGATGTGGAAATAGATTATGTGTACCTTGTGATTCCCAGCTAAAGAAAGAATTGTTTAGTTAAGCTCATAGTTCTTCATTTTCATTTTATCCTAGTAGCACTAAGATGTACCGAGACCTTCGGGAGTATTACTGGTAGGATGGAATTAAAAGAGATATTTTTGATTTTAGCATGAAATGTTTGACTTTTCAATAGGTTAAAGCAGAGTGAAAACTACCAAAGGGTATGATTTATTCTTTTCTAGTTCTATAGTGTAAATGGGTAAATACATCCATGGATTTCATGGTGGGACTACCAAATACTTCTTGAGGTTCATTTATAACTTTTGGAAATGCCTTCATAAATCATTAAGATCTAAATTAAATGTCAACACATCCTTGCATCCTTAATATGAGGGACAAAATGAGTAAACAATTCATACCTTGGAGGATATTATTCGAGCTTGTTTAATGGATTATCAGGGAAGTTGGTATTAACATATTTCTTTAGTTGAGTTTTCTTATAATAACAGTTTTCATTATAGTATACAAATGACACATTTTGAAGAATTATATGGAAAGGATGTCGAACTATAGTATTTTAGGATGAAGTTGTGGAAAAGAAGTTTATGGGACTATAATTAATAGAGGAAGTGGATGAGAAAGTGAAAATGATCCAGAAACATTTGAGGACATCTTAGAGAAGTTAGAAAAGTTATGGAGATAATAGGAGGAAATACATTTCATTCAAGGTTGGAGATCATGTTTTCATTAAAATATCTCTATGGAAAAGTTTTATGTGTTTTAATAAGAAAGGAAATCTAAGCCCATGGTTCATTGGACCTTATCAAATCCTGGATAAAGTTGGACCAGTATCTAACCAAGTGGCTTTGCCTCTGAGTTTATCCTAGGTACATAATGTTTTTTATATTTTGATGTTAAGAAAGTATGCACCAGATTCATCTCTTGTTTTGAACCCATAAGTAGTTCACCTGTAAGTGAAAATTTCTTATAAATAGAAACCTATTAACATTCTTGATCGTATAGAGTAAGTATTGTGGAATAAGGTAATTCACCAGGTTAAGGTTTTGTGGAGAAACTACATGGTTGAAGAAGCAACATGTGAATCTGAAAATGCTATGAGGGAAAGGTATCCCCATTTGTTTAATAAGTGAATAAATTATGAGGAATCAATTTTCAAGGGGGGAAGAGATATAAAAACTTAGTTATAAATAGAATAATTTTTTTCCATGTTATCTTTACTTAATTGAATTTTTAAATTCACTATGTTATGTTTTTTTAAATAAATAATTTTATTAAACTAATTTCTTATATTTTATATTTAAATGATTAATTTTAAAATTATTGAATATTAATTTGAAAAAAATTATTTCATTTTTGAATTAATCATGTTGAAATTATAGTTGTTTCATTTTTTGATAATTTTTTGAAAAAAATTATTTTTTGGTGAATAGTAAAAAATACAGTTTTTTTTAAAATATAGTATTTTTTTGTGACAACATCATGACATAAATTATGATATAAAATTTATTAAACATATGTTATGACTAAATTATGATATTATAATATAAATATTATACAAAAATAATTCATAACATGTAAGTTATAATTTATTTCATGATAAGTATAAAAAAATCTTTGTTAGTGCCGACATAGTGCCTACACATCGTTGACAAAGTCAAATTTGGTTCCTTATAGATAATAATTGAGTGATAAAAAGTTTTTTCTAGATTTTTTTATTAATTAGTATGCATAATTGATTTTTTGTTTTATTTTTTATAATTTTAGAGTTATACAACATGAGTCTTATCCAAATGCCTGTGCAATGCTTATGCAAGGAAAGAAAAGTAAAATTAACAAATTAATGAACTTGTCTTGACATGGATACAATTGAACATACTTAATAAATTAATATAAATGATTATATTTAACCTAATTAAGTTTTTTTTATTATGGTAATTTTATTTTTAATATTTAAATGAAATAATTAACTTTAATTCTTTTGCAATGCCAATTGAGTACTTATGTAAGCAGAAGAAAAATAAATAAAATTATTTTAATTAAAATTATAAGAACCCTAAAACAACAAAAAAATATAAATAAATAAATTTTTATGTTTATTTTTTAGAAAATATATTATTTTGATTTGGATTTTTTACTTTCTTGATCCACTTGAATCACTTTAATCCCTTTACAATATTTTATTTAGATGCAAGTCAAGTTGTTCACACTATAATTTTTAATTTGTATATTTTTTTAATATATGGTTTTTTATAAGTTTTTTTTTCAAAAATAATTATTATTTTCAAATCTAATAAATTTATCTTCTTCATGAAAATTTATATTTAATTTTTTGGCAAAAAATAAATATCTTAATGGCTTGGACAACGATGATGAAATAATTATTAATTTAACAGAAAAATCAAATAAATGATATTAAAAAAATTAAAATAAATATAATTTTATATTTTTAAGGTAATTAATGAATTATATAGATGAATACTATATGTAACACCCCAAGCTTCCATGGTACGCTCCTCTTTTAATAATAGAGCAGCGTGTGTTGTACGCAAGTTCGAGTTCTAAAACACCGCGACTAATCAAAGTAGCCGTTATGAATAGTAATAACCACCTTTTAAAATTATATAAATTTTATATTTCAAAATGGACTTCATTTTTGGATTCGTAATATCGAAATTAGCCTATGTTGAATTTTTGGTATTTTTCTGAGAACTTCCATTTTTTTATGAATAGTGAAAAATACTTAAAAAAAACTTTTTAAATAAAAATAATTTATAGTGATAACTTATACTATTGAGTGGTTTTAAAGTATAATTAGAATATATTTTTACTATTTTATCCAATGGTGTTCATTAGAATTAATTTAACATTGAAATTGGACATAAACAATTGTCAATCTTTTGATATATATTGTTTCTTAAAAACACGCTATTTGTTGTGACAGCGGGAATTAATTATAAAATTAATTAATGCAACTTATATTTTTGGAATTTTATAAAATAGACATCATTTTTTAATTTGGAATATCAATTATAGTTAGGGTGAAATTTTGGCATTGTTCTGAAAAACTTCAATTTTTGATGAATAGTGAAACCACTAAGTGGTAGTTAAATAACTGATTTTTCGTTTAAATGAAACATTACCACTTCTGTGATTTGATTTTCAAAAATATAACATACATGGTTTTCATTAGGAAGTAAATGTGGTTCAATGAGATTAAAATAATTTTTTGGTGAATAGTAACTTTTAAGTTTAATTAATCGCGATTAAAGGTAATTAGTGAAATTTAAGGTAAAGATAGTGTTATATAATATGAAATGACCTTGACACTTGTCATACCCCTATTGGATGAGCCATGTCCGACCAATAAAATACATGGGTCAACTTGGGGACCCCATGGAGCCACTTTGGTAGGAAAATGACATAAATAACTTTTATTTAATGTTAAAATAAAAATGTCACAAACAAGAGTTGTTTTACTAAAACAATTCTTAAATGGGGTTATTCAAGTCATATGTTTGACTATAAATATTAATTATAAAGTTAAAAAGATTTCCTACATCATTATATTTTTTTATAATTTTTATACATTAAATAAATTAAATTATTTATGACACCATGATGATACAACGATTACCTCATTAATTAACGATTTAAATAAAATGAAAAGATAATGTAAAATACAAGACTTACACTTGTCAAAAACCTATTGGATGAGTATATTTCTAACCCTCATCACCTTAGACTAGAATTATATAAGTGTGGGACCTTTATAATCCGAAAAATCATTTCATAATAAAGTAACATTTCAATCTTTCCAAGAGTGCCCCTCCTCTCCAATTATAAAAGGCCCCCACCACTACCACCTTACTCACACCTTCAAAGCCTTTTGGCTCAGCCAACCTCTTCCCAAATACTCTCCCAACTTCCCTCCCTTACTTCTAGAAGCCTCACTTTGGGAATAATTCTTCCCAAGGAAGCCTTTGGATCAAATCAAAAGAGTTACCCGATTTTAAGGTAATGTCTTCTCTTATGTTATTTTGTTTTATTTTGCTTATCCAACCCCTAAACTCTTTTTATTCATTTCTTTTGTAAAAACACCAGTATACTCAATATACTAGGATATTGTTATGATAAATATTCGAGATACACTTACACACACCTACATCTAATGGTTAAAGAACATACTGTTTCTGTGGATGCTGAATTTCTGCCTCACGAAACGATGATTGTTCAACACTCATATAACACCTTCAAAGGTGGCCATTAATATGTCACTCTATTTATATATGATATATAATATGTTTATGTTTTACTTAAGGTTATTTATTTTTCATTTATGGAATACCTTTATTGTTTCCATTATGGGTAAACGCGATATTTTCATTTTAGGAAGTGCGGACTACCGCACCCTCAAAGTGATTTGAATCGTTAATGCCATATGTGGGATGTATAAAGGATGGAGTAAATGGTATTATACATTATATTATACTGTAATTATATTATAACTTTATATAATTATAACTTTATTCCATTAAATATGAAATAGAAATGAAAGTAGCGTTCATGCGTACGTACGACTTACTGTCTCCATGAACGGTGCATTTCATTTCTTACCTCTAAACATTATGGAATATTATAAATGCATGTATATACTGGATATATATGAGATATATGATATCTATATCATGAATATAATTCTGGATATAATGGATATTTCACCACATGAACAACTTGTAATTATAAGAAAATTATTTTTGACTCAAGTACCAAAGATCGACAAAATGACCATTATTAACTTAAATAATTACATAATGTTCATAACATGGTAATAAGTGATATTAAAGGAATAAGAAACTTGAAAAGGTTCTTAAGAAACTATAAATTAACTCTAGTTTATTATTCAGGAGGTTAAAGAATGGTCGAGTCAAGACAGGACGCAAGGTAAGGGAACTTCTTAACCCAATTTCTATTCTTTGGGTTAATCTCCTACTTTCAAATTATGTCATGATATTATTATGCCCTATCTTGTATTTTTACTTTATTTATGTGTAATTATAGTGAATACACATAATAGATCTATTTTATTTTAAAAAATGATCTTTGTAAGGTACTTCGTCTCAATCTCCTTTCATTAAGGTATATTTGGTTTTATACACAACTTTCCTTTATATGGTGTATAAACCCCTTTGACTTTTACTTTTAATCAAAAGAAAATCTTTTTATATGAAGCGTTTTTACTAAACGACAAAAGGAATGTTTTTACGTATGCGGCGACAATGACTTCCCCACCGCCGTGACCATTATTTGAGTTTCGGCTTCCTCTACAAGCCATACATTTTTTTAAAATTAAAAATAAATATCAAGTTTTAATTTTCTTTTATTTTGGTATTGAAAATGGTTTTTAAAGTGTTTTTATTATATCAATGTGTTGTATTTATATCTTGTGATTGAAATGTGGAAATGTTATGTTTTTTTTATGCATATTTTATGTGATATGATTATGTTATGGTTTATGATATGTTTAAACCTATTCATATGAGGAATGCATTGGACTTAATAAGTGACGGGTGGAGCCCGCTACAGCTCCTCGATGCATCGGTAGGTCTCATGAGACAAACTAGTGTCTTGGCACGAGGCCTTGACAAAATCTTATTTTTGGTCTTGGCACGAGGCCTTGGATACGTGGTTATGATAGTCTGGCATTATGCATTCCATCATTATGAAAGTGGTTATTGATATTTCATGTGATTATTCGACAAGTAGAATATCCATGTGAGTAAGTAAATGGAATTATTTCATTTTACTTTTTCCATATTATGCTAAATTTCAAGTTTAAAAGGCTTTTGTTTTAGTTATACATTGCCTTAAATGTTAATGTTTATTTATGAATGCTTCCGCTATATTGTTATCCTTACTGAGCATCTGAGCTCACCCCTTTCAATGTTTTAATTTTTCCAGGATGTGAAGCAGTATATTATGAATGACCTGTAGGGATAATATAAGGGGATATGAAGAGAAGATGTTGTAGTTTTTTTTACTTTATGATGTAATGTAAGACTTATGAATGTATCTAGTGTTTCCAAGGCTACTAAACTAATCGGCCTTTCGAGACTTGATCTTTTGTGATCATGCCAATGTTATGAAGTAATGCACTGACTCTGGGTAGCTGGGGTCGGGGCGTTACACTATATGTCTAGGATATAATAAAAAAATTGGTTTTGAATTTGAAACTTTTTTTGATGTTTTAAAATCATAGGTATGAATAGTGTTTGATTTGACAAAAATTATTTTTCATGAATAAAATATTTTATTAAATTATTTAAAATAAAAAAATATTGAACAAGGTAAAAAATTATAATATTTAATTAAAAATTTGATATCCTATGATTTTTAGGCCTTTTGGATGTCTTTAAACCTATATTAAACTTAATATATTTTAATATTTTTTTGTAATTCCTAATTTTCCCTACACCCCAATTATAAAATGGGGATTATTACTTCACTTAATTTCATCAAATTGATCCTTCTTTCTCAACTATCCTTTAAAAAATTATATTTTCCTCATCCCTTTCCACATTCTAGGGTTTCAGGTCTCACAAAAAGACCAATTTCAAGTGTCTAAGGAGTTCCTCAAGGAGTAATATGAGAGTGGTAAATTACTTATTCTTCTCTTTTAATTTTTTTCTCACTTATACCTTATACTTACCCCATATCCAATGTTTAAAAATAACTTTAGTATCATATATATACTTTAATTTTATTGTGTTTATGGTATATTCAACATCAAATCTCTTATTTTATTCTTTTATTATTAAAAATGAAACCATTGTCTGCGGTGTGTCAATTCACCGCATTCGTGGATGATGAGTTTTTGTTTCCATTTAAAGCAATAATGAAAAGCTTAAATTAACTTTTAATTTTTTAAAATGGCCTAAATATATATATTTTCTCACTTCTGGAGTGTTATTTTCATTTAATAATAAAATCCATAACAAACTGACCATGAAAACCATTAAAAGAACGCACCTGAAACAATGAAAATAACACAATATTTTTAATAAATGAATGGAAATATATTATAATAAGATCATTTAAGGTATTATAAATATTAATATGGTTTTTAAAGAAATTAATAACACTCTTTAAACAATTATAAAATAGGTTTTATCATATTTTAATGAAGTTGAACATGAGGTAGTTGACTTTTCTTTAAAAATACTCTTTTAATTTATATTTTTAAAAAATTCGAAAGGAATATTTTTTAAACATATACAAAATGATAGTATTTACCTATTTCACAATTCCTTAATGTTTTAATGTGTTATTTACAATATTACATATTTAATTTCAAAGATAATGTTTTTGCTCTGTATGTACGTAGTATTCCTTTAAAATGTGATTTTTCTTAAGGAATGAATTTTTATGATGAAAGTATGTTTATTTTATGATTACGATATGGTTCTTGGGAATTATTTATGATAAAGTGTGGGACCTATATCTCCCTCCAATGAATTGGGTATGTATATGTTGGAAGTTTACCATAATGACTATTACAAGTGTAACTGCAATGGTTACACCATAAGGTAGCCGTGAGGGTTACATTATAAGGTAGCTATGAGGGTTACATTATAAGGTATCCATTAGGTTAAAAATCATATTATAAATTTTAGGGTTTCAATATTAAGTAATTAATCCCCCAACTTACCTAAATGGTTTATTTATGTTTTCTATGTTTTTTTGTAAATCTCTTATTTTCACAAAGTATATGATACTTTATGTGTGAGAAGTATGTATTTGTGAAAATTAATTCATATATTTATAAGTATTCATGGACTAATGGTTCATTTTTTTATGTCCCTTACTGATATTTTGTTCTCATCCCAAGTCTTAAATTTTTTTTCACAGGGTTTATGGATGGGTAAAGGAAAGGAAGGATTCAAGTTTAAAGTCATTAAGTTTTGTCACAGAAATAAAGCATGTTTTATTTTAAAAGATTCTGTAATGCCCTGAACCTAGTTACCTAGAGTCAGTGCATTGTTACATAACATTGAAATGATCACAAAAGATCAAGTCTTGAAAGACCGATTAGTTTAGTAGCCTTGGAAGTACTAGATACATTCATAAGGTTTACATTACATCATAAAATGGAAAACTACAACAACATTGTTTCCATAGATAGCACTGAGATCCCATAGACTATCCCTACAGGTCAGTCATAATATACTTATTCGCATCCTGGGAAAAATAAAACATAGAAAGGGGTGAGCTCAGATACTCAGTAAGGATAACAATATAGCAGAAACTTTTATAAATAAGCATAAAAATTTAAGGCAATGTATATAACTAAAAAAAAGCATTTTCAACATAAACATCATCATAATATGGAAAATATAAATCAAAATAATTCTATTTAATTACTCACATGGATATTCTACTAGTTGAATAATCACATGAAATATCAATATCCACTTTCATAATGATGGAATGCATAATGCTAGACTTTCATAACCACATAGTCAAGGCCTTATGCCAAGACTACAAATAAGATTTTGTCAAGGCCTTGTTACAAGACACTAGTTTGTCTCATGAGACCTACCGATTCATCGAGAAGCTATAGGGGGCTCCACCCGTCACTTACTAAGTCCAATGCATTCCCCATATGAAAAGGTTTAAACATAACATAAACATTCGTATTAAAACTGACATAAAAAATGTCAATACTTTATCCATAAACCATGAATGGTATGAAATAAAACATATAAAATCAAACATATCACAAAACCTTCAATACAATATGTATGTTTTGTATCATAATAAATCAACTTTAAACAAACTTAAAATCCATCAAAGGATGTTGACATAGATTAAATCAAAACCTTTTTAGATAAATATCTCTTTATATTTTGAAATCATTTAAAGGTAACATAATTATAAAATAAAACATTTATATTTGAAAATATTCTTATAAGCTTGTAAGGGAAGCTTCGATGATGTTATAATGACATAAAATAGTCGCACCCGATGTATATGTTAAACAAACATTCTTACCTTAAATTTTTCGAAAAGGTCATAAAGTACCTTGTTTGGAAAATGACGGAAAGATTCCTTTATAAACATATTATAAAAGTAAAACAAGGGTATAAATGAATTTAAACCATAGTCTAGTAAATAGTAAAAATGTTTTGGAATACATTTTTGAGAAACATGGATGTGGATGATAAAGAGGTCCCAGTAGATACTTACGTAAAAACAACCTCAGATAATAAAGAGATTGTGAAATTAACCCTTACCTTTTACTTTTCATTGGTCGAGGGTAGGTTAAACTCCTTTATAATGGTGAAATAATTGTTATTAAATTATATAATAATTATATATATTAATATGATATCATATATGATCTTTTAACATTGCTTTGTTAATAATATCTTAGTATTATCATCATTTCGGGTGTTAACTGATCCGTTTTACTTTATATGATTTGTTATGTAAGTAATATTTGTTATGGATAGGATTTATATTATTATTTACATCAATTACACATCATTATTATACCCATCCAAATAATAATGTATTGAATAACAATTACACCACGACGTGGAGACGGTAATCCGTACGTACGAACGTATGGTGACATGTCATTCAAAGGTTGGATAGAATAATGAATATGGTTGTAACATATTTATAATAAAATCAAAGTATATATAATATACTGGAGTTATTATTTTAGAATGGAAAAAACAAAGAAAGAGGAAGTGGAAGAAGAAAGGAACTTGAAAGAGGTGATGAAATATTTACCTCTTCTTCGAGTTCTTTCTTTTGATTTGATCAAAAGGGATCTTTAAGTTGGATTTATGACTAATGTAAGGCCTCTAGGATGAAGGGAGGAAAGTTGATAGGTTATTTGGGTAGGGTTTGGACAAGCCAAATGGATTTGAAGGCGTGAATTAGAGAAAAGGGGGAGTGACCTTTTATAAGAGGAGTGAGGGGAACCTTAGGAAAAGCTAGAAAATTATTGTATAATAAAATCATTTTTGGTTTATAATGGCTAAAAAGTGGATTATTTAAAGGTTAAGGTGGTTATGGGTAGAAAACCACTCAAACAATAGGTTTTAGATAGGTTTGGGTCACTATATTAACCTTATCTTTTATAATTAACTCTTAGTTAAATAGTTTGACATTTACCATGTCTCTTTGTATTTTTATATTATATGGTTAATAAACTTACTATAAACTTCCAACCGAACCCCAAGTGGTTCATTAATGATATACCTATCATTATATAAGTCTTTTTTCCAAAACTCATATTTTTAGGAATATAATATCAATTAATAATATAATATTTTTTTAAAAAACTCTTTTATGTCAATTTTGACACTATTTGGTATTTTGTTTTTTCTAAATTCATAACAGCATTATTACTTCAAAAAAAAATTCATCTATCCAACCCTAATGTTTCATATTAAACTATAAAATTAGTGTAAATCATAAAAAGTCTTAAATTACATTTATTTGGATATTTATAATATCAATTATTTTAAAATTTCATTAATTAGTTAATTACTACCTCATCATTGTGTTATAAATAAATTAAATTATTTAATGTCTAATAAATATAAATAAAATAAAATTATATAGGAAATATTTTTATATTTATAATTAATATTTATAGTTGATTTTATCTTATGTGTAACCTAATATTAAAAATGGTTTAGTTATTATTCATTGAATTTAACACTTTTAACTCTTCTTTGAATTAAATAATAATAAATGTCCTAATCTAATACAAGTGGACCAAAGAGGTTAATATTTTATTACTAAGGTTGTTTTTGGTCAAATTATACTTATCCAATAGAATTTGGACATGTGTTAGGATAATAATAATATCATTTTTACCCTTAATTACCCTATTTACTTTTAACTGTGGTAAATAAAAGTAAAAAGTTACCATTGACCAAAAATTATTTTTATCTTATTGAACAAAATTTTACTCCTTGATATTAACCGTGTCTCTTTATTTTCAAAATTCAACTCACAGAAGCGGTAAAATTAAGTTTTATGTAAATTTGAAAATACTCCTAGGAGGTAGGTAAAAGACGGTAAAAAGTTCAATAAATTTTTTATATCTCTAATTATTATAAACTGACTCCAATGAATTAAATTGAACATATATAAGTATTATGTATCTATTTTGACCTAAAATAAATTTAAATAAAAAGTCGGTTTTAAACAATGACTCATTGTTTTTCACTATTCATCAAAAATTGTAAGTTTTCAGAAATATACAAAAACTTCACCCTAAGATAATTTCGATATTCCGAATCAAAAAATGAATTCCATTTTGAAAGATAAAATTTATAAAATTTCAAAAAGTGGGTATTACTATTCATAATGGCTAGTTTGATTGGTTGTGGTGTGTTAGAACTCGAAGTTTCGCACAACACACGCTACTGTATTATTCAAAGAGAAGCTTACCGTGGAAGTTTGGGGTGTTACATTCTCCCCTCCTTCAAATAATTTCATCCTTGAAATTTCTAGAGTATTACTGCGTAAAAAGACTCGGGTGGTTCTTCGTCATAAGTTCCTCAGGTTCCCACGTTGCTTCTTCCATCTTATGGTTTCTCCATAAAAATTTTATCAAACGAGTCATTCAGTTTCTCAACACTTGTTCTCTTGTATCAAGAACCTTGATAGGATCTTCGTAATAAGATAGATTGGGTTCCAGTTTTAATTCCTCATAGGTGAGTACATGCATTGGGTCAGGCATGTATTTTCTCAACAGAGATACGTGGAATACATCGTGAACTTTAGAAAGACTTAGAGGCATTTCCAAACGGTAAGCTACAACCCCAATTCGTTCTAGAATTTCGAAAGGTTCGATGTACCTGAGTCTCAATTTTCCCTTCTTACCAAAATGTATAACACCCTTCCATGGAGATACCTTCAAGAAAACATGATCTCATACATGAAATTCCAAATCCTTCCTTTGGTTATCAGCATATCTCTTTTGCCTACTTTGAGCTGCTTTGATGTAGTTTTGGATTACCTTCACCTTTTCCATCGTTTCCTCCACAAGTTCTAAGCCTATAAGTTTTCTTTCACCAACATCATCCCAACAGGTTGGTGTGCGACATCTCTTTCCGTATAACGCTTCTTATGGTGCCATCTAAATACTTGAATGGAAGCTATTGTTATAGGAAAATTCTACCAGAGGTAAATATTGATCCCACATACATTGAATGTCAAGTGATCATGATCTCAAAATGCCTTCTAATGTTTGAATAGTCTATTCTGATTGTCCATCAGTTTGGGGGTGGTAGGAAGTGCTCAAACGAAGTTCAGTATCCGGGGATTTCTGAATACTTTTCCAAAATCTTGATGTAAAAAGTGGATCGTGATAAAACACAATCGATAGTGGTACTCCATGAAGTCTTACAACTTCATTAATATATAGTCTTCCTAAACGTTCAAGTGGTAAATCTTCCCTTATAGCAAGAAAACGTGTTTACTTGGTAAGACGATCAACAATGACCCATATTGCATCATTCCTTCTAGGAGTCTTTGGTAGTCCCTTGATAAAGTTCATCGTAATATTATCCCATTTCCACTCAGGTATGGGAATAGGTTGCATGACTCCTCCAGGTTGTTGCCTTCCAGCTTTCACTTGTTGATAAACCATACATCTTGACACAAAATCAGTATTCTCTCTCTTCATGTTGTCCCACCAAAAATGTTCCTTCAAATCTCTATACATTTTGGTGATCCCAGGGTGTATATAGAAATTAGAGCCATGAGAATCATCCAATAATTATCTTTTTAGATCAGGTATATCAGGAACACAAAGTCTCTTCCCAAATTTCAAAATTCCATCTTCATATACGAAGTAACTCAATCTCTCATTATTCACAGCTTTAATATTATTTTGAAATTCTTCATCATCGGTCTGAGAACTCTTTATCCTTTATATTAAAGATGGTTCAACAACCATTTGAAAAAGTTTTGATGTTTCACCTTCCATGGGGATTCCCATATCCATCTTTACTAGATCCATGTATATATGATCCTTTTCAACTCTCATCTTATTCAAAACTCCATGATCCTTTCTACTCAAAGCACCTGCCACCTTATTTTCCTTCCCCAGGTGGTAGTGTATAGTGAAATCATAATCCTTCAGTAGTTAAGGACATCTCATTTTCCTCATGTTGAGTTATTTCTGTGATAAAATATACTTCAAACTCTTGTGATCCATATATATCTCATAATTTTCACTATAGAGATAATGTCTCCATATATTCAAATCAAATATTATAGCTGCTAACTCAAGATCATGAGTAGGATTGTTTTTCTCATGAATTTTTAGCTATCGTGATGCATAGGCAATAAACCTATCATTCTGTATAAGGACACAACCAAGTCCTTTCTTTGATGCATCACTATAAATAACAAACCCATAATTCCCCAATGGTAGAGTAAATATGTGATCATTGAATAATATTCTATTCAGTTCTTCAAAACATTCTTCACACTCTTTTTAAAAAAAGAATTTAACCCTTTTACGTGTGATCTTGGTTAATGGGTTAGCCAATCGGCAAAATTCTGGACGAAACTCCAATAATAATCTGCTAAACCAATAAAACTGTGTACCTCATTTATACTTGTCAGAGCTGGCCATTCTTGGATTGATCTTTTCTTAGAAGGATCAACATAGATTCCATCCTTAGAGACAATATGGCCAAGAAAATAAATCTCTTGAAGCCATAATTCACACTTTCTAAACTTCCCATATAATTTGTGTCTTCTAAGAGTCTTCAGAATAATGCACAAGTGATTTTCATGATCTTCGTAGCTTTTAGAGTATACCAAGATATCATCAATAAATACCACTACAAATTCATCAAGAAATTCCTTGAAAACTATAATCATTAGATCCATGAAGATAGAGGGTGCATTAGTTAATCCAAAAGGAATTACTGTAAACTCGTAATGCCCGTACCTGGTTCTAAATGCTTTTTTCGGAATGTCTTCCTTCTTCACACACAACTGATGATATCCAGATCAAAGGGAAATCTTTGAAAAGTATTGATCTCCATGAAGTTGGTTGAATAAATCATCAATTCGAGGTAGGGGATACTTGTTCTTTATTGTTATAGCATTGATCTCCTAGTAGTCAATGAACAACCTCATAGATCCATCTTTATTCTTAACAAAAAGGACAGGGGATCCCCATGGAGAAACACAAGGGGGAATAAATCCATTATTACTAAATTCCTCTAGTTGTTTATTTAGTTCCACTAATTCCATAGTGTCCATTCTATAAGGGGTCTTCAATATGGGCTTTGATCTAGGAATTAAATCAATGGAAAACTCAATTTTTCATTCTGGAGGATGTCCAAATAAATCTTCTGGAAACAAATCAACATATTCTTTCATAATAGGTACATCCTATATTTTAACATTATTTTACTCACCCAAAATTATTTAATTCTCTTTCTCCCCAATAATTGAATTTAGTTGAGCTACTGGGGGTGGATCTAGATAAGAATTAGGTGGCGACGATTCTGCTCTAAAGATAATGTGTTCTTTATCATCATCATAAAAAATAGTAACCTCCTTCTTATTAAAATAAATTTTTGCATCATGGTCCGATAGACAATCCATACCGAGGATTATATCAAATTCAATCATGGGTATAATGATGAGATCAATAGATAAAGAACATTTATATTCCCTAATGATAACTGATTCAAAAAACTTTGTAGCAATGGTAACCCCCTTAAGAGTTTTGGCTGAAAACTCCCTTATTAAATTAAATTGGAAATATGTAATTTTCTTATAAAACTAGGAAGATATGAAACAATGCGATGATCCAGAATCAAATAAAGCATTGGGTAATCTTGAGGAAACTATTAAATTACCCGCCACTACGTCTTTCGGAGCTTCAACCTTAGTAGTAGTGATAATATAAGCTTGGCCTTGATCCCTTGGACTCTTTTGAGGTAAGTTCCCCTGATTCTTAGGACATTAATTTGCATAATTCCCCATTTCTCTTCAATTGTAGCATTCAAAATCGACAACCTATTTCTTCCCCTTGCAATCACGAGCTTTGTGGCCTTTTTCACCACACTTGTAACAGACTACCATTCCCTTCATGAAAGTACCATGGTGTTTCTTCCCACATTTACTACAGGATGGATATTCAAATTTTACATTCTTCCCCTTATTTACATTTCCAGAGTGTTCATCAGATCTCTTCTTATATTGCTCTGCTTTAAAGTCGTAAAACTTAGAGAATTATTTTTCTATCTTGATAACACATGAGACAATATCTTCGTATAATGAGAAGGATTGTGAGACTAATTCTCAACAAATAAATGGTTTTAACCCATCAAATAAACGATCATTCTTACTTATTGGGTTACGTATATAATCTGAAGCATGCCTCACTAACCTTTTAAAGTTAGCTTCATACTTTTCAACATTCTCATCCTCCTTTTGCCTCAGACTCAGAAATTGTCTTTCCATATCCGCTTGATGGTCATGAGGAAAGTATTTTTCTAAAAAAATATCTTTAAACTTTCTCCATTCCATTTTTGATACTTAGTCATATTCTTTTGTGTTTTGAATCAATGACCACCATTGATCAGCATCTCCAGTGAGGCGGTAAACTGCCATGAAAACTTTTTCCCTTTCACTACTCCCCAAGGCATATAATATTTTCTCTAATGAATTTATCCATTTCTCAGCTACTAGTGGATTTTTAACCCCATTTAATGTTGGTGGTTGTTTTCTCATGAAGTGATCTAACATTGATCCTCCACACTGCGGATCAAGGTGCTCCATACGGGTAAGGTTATTATTCATAACCCGAGTGAGTTGTCCCAATATGGTGATAAGCTAATCAACACCAGTTGTATCACTAGCTCCACTATAATTATCTTGAGAAGGAGGGAAATACCTACATGGAGTGCGTGCATTGATATGGTTTCCATTCCTTCCACAATGCGCCATTTCAAAACAATGGCATAAACTAGATTAGTTTATGAATCGAAATACATAATTCCAAACTTGTAAAACACTTAACATAAATTGAACATTTTATGGATATAATCCATAATCATAAAAAATGTTTTCTTTGAGGATGTCTATACTCATAAACCCTTCATAATGGTTTGTAAATAAAATGAGAATTATCCTAAGCATATCCCCCAAGAGTGTCATTATCAAGAATGCAGCAAGGCCCATTGTCGTGCACCAGTTCCCGTTCGAGTCTAACTTAAAGTGCTGTTTTTAGGTTTTACCCCTAGGTACATTTGTTCCAAAGATGCCTCTACCTGCTCGTATCCATATAGGGATGTATTGCTTGAAGAAATCAAAAAATCTCTACAATAAAAAAATTCTAAGAAGTTCATCTATACTAATCCTCAAAGTCTATCTTAGGGTAATGTGATCTAATCAGAGTTTATCTAAATCTATATTCAAAGTTTTATACTAAAATTCCTCTGATACCAACTATAACGCTCTGACCCTAGTTACCCAGATTCAGTGCATTATTACATAACACTGGCATGATCACAAAAGATCAAGTCTCAAAAGACCGATTAGTTTAGTATCCTTGGAAGTACTAGATACATTCATAAGGTTTACATTACATCATAAAATAGAAAACTAAAATAACATTGTTTCCATAGAAAACACTGATATCCCATAGAATATCGCTGTAGGTCAGTCATAATATACTTCTTCGCTTCCTGGGAAAAATAAAACATAGAAAGGGGTGAGCTCAGATGTTCAATAAGGATAATAATATAGCAGAAACTTTCATAAATAAGCATAAAAATTTAAGGCAATGTATAGAACTAAAACAAAATACTTTTCAACATAAACTTCATCATAATATGGAAAATATAAATTAAAATAATTCCATTTATTTACTCACATGGATATTCTAATAGTCAAATAATCACATGCAATATCAATAGCCACTTTCATAATGATGGAATGCATAATTATAGACTTTCATAACCACATAGTCAAGGCCTTGTGCCAAGACTACAAATAAGATTTTGTCAAGGCCTTGTGACAAGACACTAGTTTGTCTCATGAGACCTACCAATTCATCGAGAAGCTATAGAAGGATCCACCTGTCACTTACCAAGTCCAATGGATTCCCCATATGAAAAGGTTTAAGCATAACATAAACATTCGTATTAAAAATGGCATAAAAAATGTAAATACTTTATCCATAAACCATGAATGGTATGAAATAACACATCCATAGTCAAACATATCACAAAACCTTCAATACAATATGGATGTTTTGTATCATAATAAATCAACTTCAAACAAACTTAAAATCCATCAAAGGATGTTGGCATAGATGAAATCAAAACCTTTTTAGAGAAATATCTCTTTCTATTTTGAAATCATTTAAAGGTCACGTAATTATAAAATAAAACATTTATATTTAAAAATATTATTATAAGATTGTAAGGGAAGCTTCGACGATTTTATAATGGCATAAAATAGCCACATACACCGTATATGTTAAAAAAACATTCTTACCTTAAATTTGTCGAAAAGGTCATAAAGTACCTTGTTTGGAAAATGATGGAAATATTCCTTTATAAACATCTTATAAAAGTAAAAAAAGGTTATAAATGACTTTAACGCATATTCTAGTGAATATTAAAAATGTTTTTGAATACATTTTTAAGAAATATGGATGTGGATGATAAAAATATCCCAGTAGATACTTACGTAAAAACAACCTCGACTAATAAAGAGATTGTGAAATTAACCCTTACCTTGTACTTTAACTTGGTCGAGAGCAGGTTAACCTCCTATATAATGGTGAAATAATTTTTATTAAATTATACAAGAATAATATATATTAATATGATATCATATATGATCTTTTAACATTTCTTTGTTAATAATATCTTAGTATTATCGTTGTTTCGGGTGTTAACTGATCTGTTTTCCTTTATATGCTTTGTTATGTAAGTAATGTTTATTTTGGATAGGATGTATCTTATTCATATTTAGAATGTTATTAAGTATTTAAACATTATTTTTAATCATCTAATGAAAATCAGTCTTGAATGGATATGATGGGGAATGAATCTCATCGTGTTCATGGAGACGGTAATCCGTACGTACGCACAATCGAAAATATCATTCTTTAGATATTAAAATAATATATATAATTGGATGGTATATCATATATCCAGAATCCTTATCATTCTATACTTATTATTTACATCAATTACACATCATTATTATACCCATCCAAATAATAATGTATTGAATAACAATTACACCATGACGTGGAGACGGTAAGCTGTACGTACGAACGTATGGTGACATGTCATTCAAAGGATGGATAGAATAATGAATAAGGTTGTACCATATTTATAATAACATCAAAGTATATAAAATATACTGGATTTATTATTTTATAATGGAAACAACAAAGAAAGAGGAAGTGGAAGAAGAAAGGAACTTTAAAGAGTTGATGAAATATTTACCTCTTCTTCAGGTTCTTTCTTTTGATTTGATCAAAAGGGATCATTAAGTTGGATTTATGACTAATGGAAGGCCTCTAGAATTAAGGGAGGACAGTTGAGAGGGTATTTTGGAAGGGGTTGGCTGAGCCAAATTTCTTTGAGGGTGTTAATTAGAGAGAAGGGGGAGTGCCCTTTTATAAGAGGAGTGAGGGGCACCTTAGGAAAAACTAAAAATATTATTTTATAATAAATTAATTTTCGGTTTATAATGGCTCCAAAGTAGATTATGTAAAGGATAAGGTAGGTATGGGTCAAGAAACACTCAACCAATATGTTTTAGACAGGTTTGGGTCACTATATTAACCTTAAATGTTATATTTAACTCTTAGTTAAATAGTTTGACATTTACCACGTCTCTTTGTATTTTTATATTATATGGTTAATAAACTTACTATATACTTACAATAGAACCCAAAGTAGTTAATTAATGATAAAAATATAATTATATAAGTCTTTTGGACGAACCTTAGATTTTTAGGAATAGAATATCCATTAATAATATAATATTTTTTTTAAAAACTCTTTTATGTCAATTTTGACACTATTTGGTATTTTGTTTTTGCCAAATTCATAACAGCATTATTACTTCGAAAAAAATTCATCTAACGAAACCTAATATGTCATATTAACTTATACAATTAGTTTAATTCATAAAAAGTCTTAAATTAAATTTATTTGGATATTTATAATATCAACTATTTTAATATTTCATTAATTAGTTAATTACTGCATCATCATTGTGTCATAAATAAATTAAATTATTTAATGTCTAAAAAATATAAATAAAATAAAATTATGTTTGAAATCTTTTTAGATTTATTCTGAATATTTATATTAGATTTTATATTATGTGTAACCCTATATTAAAAATGGTTTAGTTATTAAACATTGAATTTAACACTTTTAACTCTTCTTTGAATTAAATAATAATAAATGTCCTAATCTAATCTTACTGGACCAAAGAGGTTCATATTTTATTCCTAAGGTTGTTTTTTGTCTAATTATACTTATCCAATACAATTAGGACATGTGTTACAGTAATAATAATAATATCATTTTTACCCTTAATTACCCCATTTACTTTTAACTGTGGTAAATAAAAGTAAAAAGTTACTATTCACCAAAAATTATTATTTTTCTTATTAAACCACATTTTACTCCTTGATATTAACCGTTTCTCTCGGATTTTTGAAATTAAACTCACAGAAGTAGTAAAATTAAGTTTTATGTAAATTTGAAAATACTCCTAGGAGGTAGGTAAACGACGGTAAAAAGTTCAATAAAATTTTTATGTATCTAAAATTATTATAAACTGACTCCAATGAATTACATTGAACATATATAGGTATTATGTATCTATTTTTACCTAAAATAAATTTAAATAAAATAAATAATTATTTAAATAAAAAGTCGATTTTAAACAATGACTCAGTGTTTTTTACCATTCATCAAAAACTGAAAGTTTTCAGAAAAATACCAAAAATTCACCCTAAGATAATTTCAATATTCTGAATCCAAAAATGAAGTCCATTTTGAAAGATAAAATTTATTAAATTTCAAAAAGTGAGTATTACTATTCATAACGGCTAGTTTGATTGGTCATGGCGTGTTAGAACTCGAAGTTGCGTACAACACACGCTACTGTATTATTTAAAGAGAAGTGTACCGTGAAAGCTTGGGGTGTTACAAATTCTTATTGGGAAAAAATGGATATTGTTTTAGTATTATCCACTTTGTATGCTTGTAGGATTTTCATGTATGAATTATGACCTAATTATCTAAAACTCTAAACTAAAAAGATCTTTAGGAATGTAAGGGAGTGAATTCAAAAAGAATTTACTATATTATGTAATGGTTAAAGTCGTGTACTTATACTTACACATGAGAAACCATTTATAGTTTATAATTTTTGTTATTAAATAGACAAGAGAATTTATATTTGGGGATTGCAATTATTAGGAGTCCCATATTATCTTCCACATGACAAGCCATGAGGGAATCTGATGCATGTCACATAAGAGATGATGAATCATACCTTTCTCATCACCAGAGGCCTCCTTGTCTTTTTACTAGAGAAAGATGATTCACCTTATGATTATCAATATAATGACATCCTATGATTTTCAAATTGGGGGTCCAAGGTTCATCACCTAGGAGAAGTTGATCATGAACACCTAAGGCTTGTAACTCGGGGAAGGTTTTGAGCAGTCCCATACTCATCACAAGGGTTTACTATGCTCATTACATAAAATCCTACTAGTTTAGGTTGGGGGTTAAACATTGGGGGGGGGGTAATATGTCCTTACTGGCCCATGGGTGCATGTACTATTTCATTTCTTGTAACCTCTAAGACCTTAAATAAAGTACTATAAACATTAATAAGATTATTAATAATTGCTAATTATTTATAAATATCATATTAATTATATTATTGATTAAATTATTAATATTATATACTAGAAATTATTAATAACTATACAATTATTATTAATGAAATTATTAATGAAATTATTTAAATTATTATAATTATTATTAATTATAATTTTAACAATATTGATAACATTAACAATAATCATTATTATTTACCCTTTATGAAATTAAAAATTAATAAAAAAATAAAATAATATTAATATTAATCATTTATTATCAATAATGTGTTATTATTAATAATATATTAGTCATTCAATGTAGGAAAATATATGTATGAATCCAGCATCAAAGATTGGGAAAGGATGTCAAGGATTGCACCCTTATAATAGGGAGGCTTGGGTGATATTTAAGGTCTTTTTTTAAAATTCATTAACATAAGTAATATAAAATATTAAAATAGTTAAATGATGTTTAATTTTTTAATTTTTTAATCATATATATACCACTGGTACAAAAATAGGCTTTTACGTCGGCTTTTTGACATCCGTTATTTAATAACTAATGATTTTTTTAACATTGGTTATTTAGATAACTAACATTATATCCATTTTACTAGTGGGTTTTAACATTGGTTATCTACTTATCGATGTTAAAATAGGTTTTCTAATGTCGTGTATAGAGAAACTGATGTTAAAAATTATGTTTTAACACTAGTTTGTATACAAATGATGTTAAAATTACCCTCAATGAGAGTGATTTTATGTCAATTAATTAAATAATCGATGTAAACACTAAAATTTCACTTCCCATATAGTGATTTTTCAAATATTTCATAGCACAACTTGTAATTTTTAACATACCACCTAAAATTTATGACGATGCATGACACTATCAAGAACCATATATATGTTTTCATGCCCCTCCTTAATTATTTTCATCTTTATCATATTCCAATCCATATCATCCTTCCAAAAGTCTTAATTTAAATGATTTATTCATGGTATTTATAATTATTTTTTCATTATTTATTTTTTATGTATATTTCTATTAATAGATTTTCTTTTTTCATGATTTTTTTCTTATGACGAAGAATTCTACTTCTGATCAAGTTTAAAAGATGAATATTCCACATGAGATTCATTGATCAGAGTGTAAAATTCCTCACCATTCACATCTCTGGTTTCCTCACAATTTCTTTTCGCAAAAAAAAAAAATATCAACAAAAAATATATTGAATCGATGGAAAGTACAATAATCATGAATTTGAAGTTAAAGCATTATGTTTCTCTTTATTGATTTCATTTGGTTTATGTATTTTTTTACCTGATGTATCTTTTATTTTCAATTAAGAATGTAATTATTTTTGAAATTAATTTTATAAGAAATGGGGTTTTTGCATTGGTTATTATATAACTGATGTGAAATATATATTACCACATTGGTTATTTTAAACAACCGATGTAATAAATGGGTTTTTCTTGTTGATTATACAATAACCAATGTGAAAAAACTTTTCCATTCTTGAGTTTTTTACGGATTTCTATGATGGTTTTTAAAAAATTTACGTGAAAAACATATTTACCATGTCACTAATGATAACATCGCTAGGTAACCAATGTTATGTCCCCAAAAAACTGATGTGAAATACCTTATTTTTTACTAGTGTATACCAATGAGATAGTTCCTAAGTGGTACCACCCCCTTATTGGAATCCCATAGGCCAAGGGATTAACCTTGTATGACCCTAAGTTTGGGGGATTTTCATAGGGATTATAGTAGTAATATATTAGTGGAGATACTGCAGTTACAGAGGGTACTGTAGAAACTACAAGTACTATAGAAGTTCTATTAAATAAAGGGGACTTTGGGAAAAAAGTTCCTTTGGGATAAGGGAAAAAGTATTTTAATCCAAAAGGCATTAGATCTATAAAATTTTAGGGTCTATAGGTCATCCATGTTTCAAGGCCTTTGTTTCATAGAGCCTTACTGCCATATAATGTTCAAACTTACAGATCATGTAAGAGTTCCGACTCAACCCAATTTAAGAATTGTCTCTTTCCTTAATAAAAGGGGGATTTACCCAACATTGTTTCGATATATATGTATATATATATATAACAATGCTTTATTAAAACATTTAGGAAGCATACACTTTCTTGATCAATACCCAAGTTTCAATTTTTTTATTTCTGATGAGATTAAATTTGTGTAGATATGGTTGAAAATGAAAAAAAATTTATACATGACTCTGCCATGGGGTTTTGAGTTAGTGAAGAACTAATTTCCAAAGGTAGGTAGCTATTGAGACTTTTTTAGTGACACCTTGGAAAGCATGATGGTTGATAGGATGGATTGTTAGGCTCATTCACACCTTTTGAGGGGCAATTTTAGCATACTCTAGGATTCTCTTATAGATTTAAGAAATATATGTGAATCCTTCCCTAATAATAGAATAATATGGGTTACTATTATGACTATGATTAAACCAAAACCATGTGTTTATGAGAACATATATATATATATATATGTATTAGAGGTTCTCCATCATTCTATTATCAGTTCATTATTCATTAGTTTAAATTTAGGTAGCTGGGAATGTTGGTGATTATTTTAATCTAGAGAGGGAGTAAATGTTATTATGTTGGGATCTAGCCCATTAAAGGGGATTCCTTTATATCCTTATGAAGTGAATCAAAAACCACGTAGTTTAGTTCCACTTAACAGGGAACATAACACATTTAAAGTCATCTGATAAAGACCAATTCCAAATAGTTTAATGCATTCTTGAATGGAAAACCAAGTGAAAGGTTTCTATAATTGGTTGGTTTGTATCAAGAACCTCATTCTTCAAGACGAGGGAAGGGATAACAAGATTTTGAGACCTTATTTTATCAAGATGAAGGAGAGATAATAACCCTCGAGTCCTGCCTCTAATAGGCCCCCGGGTGGTGACCAACACCAAGGGTATAGAAATATCACAAAAAATGGGAGGCGTTACCCTTTTTATAATAACCAAGATCGATAGATAAGATATACCAACCTAAAATAACTCTAAGACACACATATATAAAGAAACCAAAATCCATACCATATGCATGTTTAAAGTAAAAATGCTAGAAAGACAAGAAAAACTCAAAATTAAGTACCAAAATAAAACTAAGCAGCAACACAATAACCGTCCCCAATGTCCATGATAGTAAAGTCCATCACAGTCTGTGTAATCTACCTGGAAACCTGAAAATAGTTTTTATATATGTAGGATGCGCATACGATTATAATCAGTAGGAAAAAACCAAAGTCACTCATGCACAATTTGGAGAAGAATACTAATTCCCTTGTGAGAAAACAATAGAAAACTCAGAAGCACCTAAGAAGGTATACTATCCAACCCAACCTCAACAAGGTACAGACACAAAATAACACAAGTAAAGTAAATTAAATTAGTAATAATCACTTAGATATTTTGGTACCCCATACCACTTCCCATTGGTTAACTTTTCACCCCTAACGGAGAATGTCCTGACACTACCATATTCTTCCACAAGCCCCACTATCACAACCTTCCCACACACATCTAGGCCACATACCACGTCAAATATCACCCGAAAACACTTGGAACTCACAACCGTATCCCCATCCCAAAGACACTTAGGAATCACCACACAACTCACCCTGAAGACACCTGGGAAGAACACCTTGCCCGCAGATACCTAGGCCTCACAACCATGCCAAAACCTACCTGAAGAGTATAGGGAAACCAATGCCTAGAAAAGGGATTAGAGAAGAGCCAATAACCATCCACCCATCCTTCCATCAGGATGTTGGGAAAGGACACCCTCTCCTATAAAAATAGGGGTGTTCAAAATGTAGTTCTCAACACGGGTGGGGTGCGTATAAAAAACACAAGGAACTACATGTATATATATAGGTACCAAGCACTCAGCCTAACCTATGGGTTTTCAAAATGAAAACCAAACCACACCAAAACCTCCCTTTTTTCTAACACTAAATGCACGTACCACCATGAACGATGATCAATTCTATAAGTCGATAAATAAATTCCACTTCACTACAAGACACAACTCAAAACATACCCTCAACCAATTTATTTAACCAATTGTCATTCTGTATTATCATTTTATTTATTTATTTATTTCTTCCCTACCTGGGGAACTAACAAACACTGTAAATTTTATAAGGAAAAGTAACCATACCAAACAATTCCAAATTCAAAAAAAGAAGGAAGGACCGGTGTGAAAGAATCCATTCTAAAACCCATCCATACAAACAGATAGAAATCAATCAGCTTGTAGTCCCACTACACAATCTCCTTTCCTGGATACCCTTACCATCATTATTCAAAGTAAAGTTTCCCTGTCCATCCTCTCAACAAGTAAACCCCCAAAATACCTCATCACAACCCCACTCAATATCCCTACTTCATAACAACACAATACTCAGCACATCTATAAAAATGAACATGAAACAACCCAGCCCTGTATCCCCACTGCCCAAATGCAGTCCCACTACATAACAAGTTCATTCATTCAACAATAAATCAATCTCTCAGACCTATAGAAAATTACACCACTCGTACCACCCCATAATCACAACCACAATCTGAGCCGCAACACCACACAAAAAACACAGGCATAAGTTGAATAGAACCACACACAACACACAACCACACCAACAAGGAAAGGTTTATTCAGATTTAGCACCACTAATGCTTTAATTCCACTTGATAAAATAAGAGTTATCACAGAATAGGTTCGATCATAGGGAATCCATTTATTTAGATGAATATACATGATTAAATAGATTCCAATTCTTGTAGTAATGATTCAAAAATGATAAAGGTGTGAAAATAGATACCACAAACATGCATGATTTTCAGAAGGCATACATACCTTACAAAATAAAGATAAGATATACAACAAAGTGATAAACCTAGTCTTCCCGAAATCTTTTTTATTAATTATTATTTTATTTGTTAAATATGGGTCCAACTATATTCACAAGGGTACATGAGTATACCCACCCTGCATGATACACACTTAAAAGAGAGGTGAAGGGATCCCTACTTGGAACAACAGAAGATCAGCAATTATTCCTTGCCTCAAAAATAGGGGGTCACATGAGTAGTAGGAAGGACTCTAGGGGAAAACCGAATAGAATTATAAAACACAAGAGCACAACTCATTGGGGAAGAAAGGATCTTGGTGCACCAAGATAAAACAGAAACACATAGGGAAAAGAAGATCTCGGTTTAGAAGAGCCAGATCCTATATCAACAGAATGTAGACGATTTTAATGGACATTAAAGTTAGATCGTGGTCAATACCATGTGGTTTGAATATTTCAAACCCCATATAGAATTATGATATTAAATATATGATTAATACCCTTTGAAACTCCTTTAGAAATTCTCAAATACAACTTTAAACTTGATTTACGTCAAAGAAAGCATCAAATGGGAGAAACTGGAAAAAATGAAAATGACTCACTAATGGGTGAGTCACCAACATGAGTCACCGATGCCTAACTCATTTATGGATGAGACACAAACATGTATCAACAACAACAAGTCTCCGAAGTAACTCACTAATGCCTAGCCTACTGACACCTCAACCTACCAATGACCTGAGTCACCGATGCCTCAACCTACCGACACCCTAATTCACTAATGCCTTGACCCACCAATGCCTCGAGTCACTGATGCCTTGACCTACTAATGCCTTGAGTCATAGAAACCTAGAACTATCGATTCTATGATACCGATGACAACCTACTAATGCTAATATACCGACGCGACTCACTGACGCCTGACTCATCGATGGAAAAACTAGAAATTTGGAAAACTCTTGAATAGATCCACTATTGCTTCCCATAACACACCAAACATTGAATTTTGAAAAAGTAATGGACCATGGAGGTCTAGGACATTACATTAGATACCTTTAAAATGATTCTATCACTCAAGAATTCAAAACCAAACCCAGAAAAGAGGGGTCCAAACAACCACCCTGTAAGATACCTCTCAAGGAAAAACCACCTTGTGTTGTTTTAAAGCTGGAGTGAAACCTCAACATCCAAGAACACCACTTCACACATCTACTAACCCAAACATAAGAAAGATACCCCACACAAAAACCAACTATCCGGACACATTAATTAGGGTATTCCTTCATCTATGTCAAGATACTATCCACTCTAGGCGGCACTGACTCACCCGCATGGGTTTAATTGCATCTACATTAATGCATCTTTATTAGGAATCAGGAATCCCCTTTTTCACATGGTAGGACTTCTTCACATACTACAGAACAAGGGAAAAAATAATCTCATAGAAAATAAGGTTCAAGATCTACATCACAGTTGAAAAAAGACAAGAAAAACTCAAAACAACTCTGGGTACTGGGAACACATCCGCTTCTCTCACTCCCAAGTACTCTCCTCCATGCTACCATGCCTCCAAAACACACGAACCAAAGGAATGGTCCATTCACATAGTAACTTCTCCTGACTATATTGGATCTCTACTGGATACTCCACAAACACTGTGTCATCCTCGATATCCTACTCTCTCCAATTAATGACATGGGAGTCATCACGAAGATATCGATGAAACTGGGAGACATGAAAGATGTTGTGAATCCTTCTCAACTACGATGGTAACACCAAATAGTATACCACCTCAGCAACTCATACCAACACCGCGAAGGGATCAATGAACCTGGGAGAAAACTTACTCTCCCTGCCGAACCTCCACTACCCACTTAGAGGAGAAACCTTCAAGAACACATGGTCCCCAACCTCAAACTCTAAGGGCCTTATCCTGTGATTGACATACGAATTATGCTAATCATATACTGCCTTCATCCTCTCACAGACAAGATGAACCTTATCTATCATACTCAACACCTTGTCCAGACCAAGAACATCTACCTCACTACCTTCTATCCTATATAAGGGTAAAGGACATGACCTTTCGTATAGAGCTTCAAATAGATCCATACTAACAGAAGAGTGATATATATTATTGTAAACAAACTCTACTAAGGAAAAATGTCACACCCAAGTCCCACTAAAGCTCATAACACATGTCCACAACATGTACTCCAATGTCTGGATGGTTCTCTATGTTTGCACATCCATCTAATGGTATAAAGTAGTACTGAGGTGTAATTGAGTGCCAAAGTCATGCTGTAATCCCTTACAGACTCATGAAGTAAAACGTGTATCCCGATATACGATGATGGATCTTGGAACTATATATAGCAACACCACATCATCTACATACCTCTGTGCTAAGTAATATTCTGAGATCGACTCATTGATCACTAAGAAGTGAGCTGATTTTGTCAATTGATCCACTACTACCCAGATTGCATCACATCCACTCTGATCCCTGGGTAATACTGTGATGAAATCCATCAAGATGTCACCCCACTTCCACTTGGAGACATCTAAGGGTTGCAAAAAACTACCAGGAACACGGTGCTCAGCTTCACTTACTAGCACACAAATCACTCTTCCAAAAACTCTTCAATTGATCACTTCATCCCAAGACATCATAACTATTCCTTTAAGACAAAGTACATCATGTAAATCCCTAGGTGTACCACTAGGGGTGAGCTATGAAACTCATGGAGAACTCCCTCACACATCACTATAGAAACAAACAGATTCCTATGGAACAAAATCTGATTCTGGCCATCCTACGACCATCCCTCTAAAGTATCACCCTAGTCAACATGATCACACATTACCTCTACCATCGAGTATCCCCAATGAGAGTCCTCCACCTACTGCCTCAAAGATGATTGCACCATCATCTAAAATAGAAATCCTCTGGAACTATCCATTACTGCAACTATATGTAAGGTAATAAACTCCTCCATTTCTCTCCAAGAATCCCTGGATTATAGAACCACTTCATTCTGCGACTTCCAACTCAAAGAATCAGCCACAACATTCCCATTTTTTGAGGTGTAGTAGATCTCAAAATCATAATCCTGGATAAACTCCATCCACCTCTGCTATCAAATTTTCATATCTCACTGGGAAAATATTTACCTCAATATCTTATGATCCATGAAGGCCACAAAGTGATACCCAACAAGGTAATTTATCCAAAAATTTAGCACAAAAACGACCCTTATAAGCTCAAGATCATGGGTGGAATAGTTACATTCAGGGGGATGTAACTTCTTAGACCCATAAAAGAGATCACTCCTTGTTTCTGAATTAGCACAAAACCCAATCCCAAATGGAAAGAATCACAAAACACCTCAAACATCACTCCTTACTTTGGAAACCTGAGCACCGGGGAACTGACCAACTTCCCCTTTAGATGGTTGAACACTACCTGGCACCGATCACTCCACACAAAAGCATGGATTTTTCTTGTCAGATCCATCAAAAAAGTTTCTACTCAAGAGAAATAATGTATGAATCTATGGTAGTAGATTTCCATACTAAGAAAACTATGAACATCTACCTAACTCTTGAGTAATTCCTAAGAAAAAAATGCCATAGCCTTTGATGGTTCTACTGCTACACCCTACTAACACACCGCATTCCCAAGGAAGTGGACCTCACTTGTCCAAAAATTTCACTTGGATAGTTTTCTGTAGAGCTAGTGGTGTCGAAGGACCTATAGGATAGTCCTGAGGTGCTCAATATGCTCCTCCTCTGACTTCAGGTAAATCAGAAAGTCTTTGATAAATACGATGATGAATCCATCCAGAAACTCATGAAAGATAAAGTTTGTGATCCCCATGAACACGACTAGCACATTTGTAACACCAAATGGAATAACTACAAACTTGGAGTTCCCATACTTGCACTTGAAAGAGGTATTTGGGATGTAACCCTCCTTCACCCTCAACTGGTGATATCCAGACTACAGATCAATCTTAGAGAACCAACTTTATCCCATTATCTAGTCGAAAAGAAAATCTATCCTTGGGAGATGATAATGATTCTTGACTGTTATAGGATTCATCCTCAAGTAGTCTATACACAACATTAGAACAACATCAAACTTATTCAAAAACAAGACCATAGCACCCCACCATGACAAAATAGGCCGAATAAAGCACTTCTTCATCAGATCATCAATTGGGATATGTAACTCCCACAACTCAGAAGGTTCCATCCGATAAGGAGCCATCAAAATCAAGCTAGCACCAGGTTGTAAGTCTATCCCAAACTCAACGTCACGTAGAGGGGGTAGATTCAGAACCTCCTCAGGTAAAACATCAAAAAACTGTCTAAAAACTCCCAAAACCTCTACCATCTTAGCATCCATCAATCCCACTAATAGATTGGCTAACAAGGAATGAAGAGGCTTCATAAAGTAGCTGCCCACCTGACAGCTCCTCTTTCTAATGAATTATACACATTTGCCTTTCACATATAAAAACACGACTCTTCTCCAAAATCATATGATAACAACATGGACCTAAAAAACTAGTCGATGCTAAGGATGACATCATGTAGCTACATCTGTAGAAAAAAGAGATCCCCAATGGACTGATGTGGCCCCAACATCAATCTACATCCCTAGAAAAAATCAAACAAGCTGGTCTAAACTCCAGATTGTGTACTCAATACAAGGGGAATATAAAGTATATCTACTTCTAGTCCCAAGGCATGGTCCATACTGGGTGCAATGAAGGAGTAAAAAGATCCTGAATCAAACAAAGCACAATCAAGATTACTGAACAAACTGATCGTACCTTAGACGATCTCTAGCCCTGCTGAAACTACTGCCTCTGTGGCATGCAACTGACCATGCCCAACTCCTCTGCCCATCTTATTTTGTATGCCTCCCCAACCATACTTGGGTCAAGGTCCCTATGGAACGCCCTCAGGTTGGACTCTGCCTGCTCCATCTCCCCTCAGTGGAGTGGGATCCTATTGTCCCTGATGTGGAAATGGCCTAGCTGGAAACTGCTGCTGAGGCGGGAACTGGACCTACCCACCTCCACCATACTAATCTCAAATTGGGCACTGACTCTGAAGGTTCCCATAACCTCCACAAGAGAAACACCTTGGTACCAAGCCTATGGGAAAAGGACGAGGACCTAAAGGTCGAAACTAAAACCGTTGGGGTTGGATTACCGCCAGCCAAAACCTAGAAAATCATGACGCCGGAGACCTACTGTTGACAGAATTACCCTTTGGAGAACTTGGTTGACTCCCCTATCATGGTAGACCCCCTCTTGATTTCATCCTATCCACTACCTAAGCCTTCTTCTGAACATCTAAGTATGTCAGTAGGGTGAAGGGAGTAACCACATACTGGAGGGAAGAAAGGAGTGCCTCCCCTAAGCGTCTTACCCAAGAATCCTCACCCAAAAAGTGATCCAGATAAAAACAGAGGAGATCCTTGAACTTGATCCCCAAATCCATTACCGACATACTCTTATGCTAGAAGGAGAGTAACTCTTTTTTCTTCTTGGACTTCATTGTCGAAGAAATGAATTTTTCCCGAAACTCCTTCTCAAAGTCGACCCACAGAACATCAGTCTCCTTCCTCCCCCTAAGGTAAATAATATACCACTAACATACTGCTCCCCTCATCTATCTCACTACTAGGGGAACCCAGTACTCTGTTAGAGACCAGATCAAGCTGAATGTGAATAGCTTCTCCTCGAGGAAACTCTCTATCTCCATGTTTGATACACTGTCCTCTTAATTTCCTAGAGTCTACCGATGGAAAGAAAGAAGCATCTTCTACCACTGATTGTACTCCTCCTATAGATCAACCCTCTATCGATCAGCCAGATTGGCCTGCTGAGCCTCCACTGCCTGATCCACTTATGGATGAAGACTTGGTGCCATAGCTAAAAGGTAAACAAAGAAATCCTAAGCCTGAGTAGTATGGAATTTATTTAGGATTAATTTTAACTAATTATTTATTTTAATTTCCTAAAAATTCCCAAAATAAACAAGAACACAAGTCATCATGGTGCTTGAAACTTCCCTAGGTTCTCTACCTCGCAACAGGTGTAGCCTCGCTTGGTCGTTCGGTAAGCTCAGAGTCCTTGCATCAGATCATGGGGGGCCCTAAAATCCCATGTCCTAATAGGTCTTTCCTATCCTATGTTACACACCAAGATTACCTAACACTATTTCCCTACAATCCCATGCAATCCTCATTGTTCCTAACTCCAAACTCCATCCTATCTCTCAACCATCATCCTATGATACCATTCTGTCACGACCTGCCTTCTTCAAGATGAGGGAAGGGATAGAAAGATACCAAGAACTCACTTATTCAAGATGAAGTAGAGGTAATGACCCCCGAGTCCCGCCTCCAACAGGCCCCAGGGTGGTGACTATCACCAAGGGTATATAAATATCACAAAAAATGGGGGGAATTACCCTTTTTATAGTAACCAATATTGCGAGATAAGATGTATCAACCTAAAACAACTCCAAGACACATATATATAACGAAACAAAAATCCGTCCCACATGCATGATTAAAGTAAAACTTCTAGAAATACAAGAAAAACTCCAAAGTAATTACCAAAATAAAACTAAGAAGTGACATAGAAATCGTCCCCAACTTCTGAGCTAGTAAGGTCCAGCACGGTCCTCATAATCTCTCTGGAAACCTGAAAACAATTTTTATATATGTAGGGTGAGTATACAAGTATACTTAGTAGGGAAAAACCAAAGTCACTCATGAAAAAGTGGGAGAAGAATACCAATTCCCCTATTAGAAAGTAGGAGAAAACATAGAAGAACCTTACAAAGTATACTATCCACCCAAACCTCACCAAGGTACACTCACCAAATAACATAATTCAAGTAAAGTAAATTTATAATAATAACATCAATATTTGGGGTACCCTGCACCACTTCTCATTGGTTAACTTCTCATCCCTAATGAAAAACCTCATAATGCTACCACACTCTTCCAGAAGCCCCACTATCACAACCTATCCACACACACTTGGGACACATACCACATCACATATCGACCGAAAATAATTGGGCCTTGAAACCACATCCTCATCCCAAAGACACATGGGAATCACCACAAAACTCATCCCAAAGGAACTTGGGAAGAACACCCTACCCACCGACACCTGGTCCTCACAACTACACTAAAACCTTCCCAAAGAGTCTAGGGCTACCAATGCCTATAAGAGGGAGCAAAGAAGAGCCAATAACCAGCCATACATTCTTCCATCATGATGTTGGGAAAGGACACCCCCTATAGTAATGGGGGTGTTCAACACATAGTGCTCAGCATGGGTGGGGTGCATATAGAAAAAACAAGGAACTACATGTATATATGTATGTAGGTACCAAACACTCATCCCAACCCATGGGTTTTTAAAATAAAAACTATCCCACACCAAAACTACCCTTTCTGAAAAGCCTACAGGAACACACCACCCTGAATGATGGTCACTTCTGTAAGTCAATAAATGAACACCACTTCACTACAAGACACAACTCAAAACATACCCCCAACCAATTTATTTAACCAATTGTTATTTTGGATTATCATTTAATTAATTAATTTATTCCATCCTTACCAAAGAAACTACCAAACACTAAAAATGTTATAAGGTGAAGTAACCATACCAACCAATGACAAATTAAAACAAAGAAAAAAGTAACAAGGTGAAAGAATCCATTCTAACACCCATAGATAAAAAGAAATAGAAATCAACCAGCTTGTAGTCCCACTGCACACTCCCCTTTTATAGACACCCTACCGTCATTCTTCAAAGTAAATCCACCATGTCCATCATCTCAATAAGTAAACCCCCAATACACCTCATCACATCCCCACTCGGCAGCCCCACTACATAAAAACACCATATTCAGCACATCTATAAACATGAATATAACACAACCCAGTCCTGCATCCCCATTTCCCAACTACTTCCCAGATACCATCCCACTGCATAAGAAGTTATCCATTCCACAATCAATCAATCTCTCATCCCTAAAAACCATTACACCACTCATACCACCCCATAATCACAACCAAACTATGATCCACAACACCACATGATCAATACATGCACAAGCCAAACAGAACCACACAAAACACACAACCACATCAACAAGGAAAGGTTTATTCAGATTTAGTAGCACTCATGCTTTAATTACACTTGATAAAATAGGGTTTATCACAGAACATGTTCGATCCGGAGGCATCCATTTATTTAACAGAATATACATGATTAACCGAATTCCAATTCTAGAAGAAATGATTCAAAAATCATACACAGGTGCAAACAGAGACCACTAACGACCATGATTTTTCGAAGGCATACAACCCTTACAAAATAAGGATAACATATAAAATAAAGTGATCATCCTCATCTTCCAAAACCCTTGTTTATTAATTATTATTATCTTCATTAAATCTGGGTCTAATCGTATTCACAAGGGTACATGAGTATACCCACCCCACATGATACACAATTAAAAGAGAGATGAAGGAATCCATACCTGGAACAACATATGATCAAAAAATCATCCTTGATTCAAAAATAGGGGGTTTAGCAAGTAGTAGAAAGGAATCTATGGGAAAACTAAATAGACTTCTATAATAAAAGAACATGAATCCTTAGGGAAGAAATGATCTAGGATAACTAATAGAAAACTAAATCACATGGGGAAAATAATATCTCAGCTTAGAAGAGCTAGATCCTATATCAACGAAAGAGAGACGGTTTCAAAGGCTATTAAAGTTAGATTGTGGTCAAGACCATGTGGTTTGACTATTTCAAAGCCCCCCCGAGCATTAGGATATTATAAATATGATCAATATCATTTGAAACACATTTAGAAATTCTTAAACACAACTTTAAACTCAATTTACTTCAAAGAAAGCATCAAAGGGGAGAAAGCAGAAAAACTGGAAAAAACTGGAAATGACTCACTGATGGGTGAGTCACTGATGCTTGACTCACCGACGCTTTACTCAACGAAAGATGATCCACTAACGCAACTTTCCAATAATCAGTCACCGATGTGACTCACTGATGCCCGACCTACCGATGCCTCAACCTACCGATGCCCTGAGTCACGAACACCTCAACCTACCGATGCCCTAAGTCACTGACGCCTCAACCTCTTGATGCCCTGAGTCACCGATGCCTCAACCTACTGATGCCCTGATTCACTAAAACCTCATCATACTGATGCTGAGCTACTGATTCCAACCTACCGATGCGTGACTCACCAATGAAAAAACTGGAAATTTGGAAAAATCTTGAATTGAGCCACCGTTGCTTCCCAAAACACCCCAAACATTGGATTTTGACAAAGTAATGGACCAAGGAGGTTTGGTCCATTATAGTTTGGGACTTACACATGAGAATAACTTTTTGGTGTGTCATGTTAGTTAATAAATGAACATGATCTGGTATGGTTGGGTATTATACCTACTATGAGGCCCATATTATATTCCTTATGTCATTCTATAAGGGAATCTCATGCACATCACATGAGGGTTTCTAGATCATCCCTTTCTCATCACTAGAGGCATCTCTTTCTCATAACTAGAAAAATATAATTCACCTTATGCTAATTAATATAATTAGATCCTATTCTCAACATATTGGGGGTTATAGGCTTGCTATATAGGATAATTTGATCATGGTCGCCTCAATCATCACCAGAGGAAAGTTTGAGTTGTCCCATGCTCATCAAATGAGTTTATTATAAGTATCACATAACTAGATTAGGTTAGAGCTTACACATATGAGTAGGCCTAGATAAAGGGATACTAAGAGGAGTATCTCAACCCGAGGTACTTATGAGTGAACTAATAGGATTATATTGAATTAAGGTAAAATGGTACATCTTATAAGTATCACATAAGATAAGTGGTATGTTTGAGGGTTTTGGGATTTAACTTTAAAGGGGTGTCATACATATCCTAGTTAACATGATTCAAAGACCATGAAGTTCATGTTGTATAGTTTGATGTCATATGTCTGGAATAGTCTATGAAGTTTAACAACATGATGTAAGGACATGTGCAATGTAGTTTAGAGTGATGAAACTAGCATGACTATTCTCTGATTTTGACTATGATGAGTCTCAATCATGCTAATAAAGTGATTAACCAAAGACATCTAGGACAACATGATTCATGCTCAGTGTGATAAGCAAGAGATAATAGTAGATAAACTATATTTTATAAGAGATCACAATATGGGATTGAATTGGGATTACACATTGAGATTCTCTTTTTATTAAACTTGTCTATTGGTAAGTCGAAAATAGAAGATATGGTTGGGGATTACACCAAGTAGGTGGACCATAGATGATGCATATACCATAAAAAGGGAGATAATAGGAGACTGAGTGGGGATTATGCATTATCTACCCTAAGATATCAGACCTATTATGTGAGTCAAGTAAATGTATATTGGGGGGATTACACCCAAGAAGAGGCCTATAATGGGTTTTCTTATCTGATAGTAATGGATCAGAATGAGAATGCATGTTTGGGATTTACACCTAAAAGTATGTCAATATGGGGTATAAAACCTACCATAATTTGGTAACTAGGAAAGGAAGGGAGATTTTAAAGGTTAGGGTTTACACCTAGTAGGAGGCCCATGGTGGAAACTAAGAGGATATTTTCAACTCATGGTTTATAAAGTAACTAATAAGAGTATCTCAACTCAATCTGAATATGTGAACTAAGAGTAATATATTAAATCAATGTGTTTGAGGGAAATAAGAAGGAGTGTTTCAACTAGAGGTATATGTAATAGGTTCTTGTCCCCAAGAAATTATCCTGAGTGAATTGGGTGTTAATATAGGTCCCCTAGGAGAATTGGTTCCCTAATTATGGAACTAGGGTAATGTGGAACCCTAATATAGGATAAATGCATGGTGGATCTCCCTAGAATGGGTCTTTGGTGAAGGTTTTTCCCAATTAAGGGTGCCCAACTGAAGGGTCTGGGTGAATATGTTTTCCCTAGTCAGAGATCCCTAGTGAAGGAAATGGTAGAAAGAGTTCTCTATAGTATGGGTTCCTAGGTTTGAAACCCAAGAAATTGGGTTCACCCTAGTATGGGGCCTTGGTGAATATTTACCTAAGTGTTTTCCCTTGTGGAGGTTTGGGTATGGATCAACTTTAATGGAGTCTAGGAAACCAAGTATTTCCTACTACTGAGGTCTGGGTGCATCTCAACTCGTAAGGAGCATGGGTACTCAGGTGTTTCTCCATAGTGTTAATTATCTTAGTAATGGATCTCAAAAAATGTGATCTATTAGGTATGTAATAAGGAAAAGGTCACCCAAGTTGGGGTCCTTGAGAAAAGATTTGCCTAATTGGTTCACCATAGTAGAGGTATGGGTATGGATCAACTCAAAAGGATCCGAGGATCTAATGTTTTTCACCCTAGAGTGGCCTTGGAATGGTTTAACTCAAAAGAAGCATGAGTGTCCAGGTGTCCTTCCCTAGTGGGATGGGCATCACTTAAATAAAAAAAATCATGGATGAACATGCGTTTCCCTCTATTTGGGATCTTCGAGGATGACTGGGGTGATTGATTCTATAAATTATGATCCTTGGAATGACTAGGGTACATTCCACCCAAGTTAGGGGCCTACAGAATGATTAGGCTGAGTAAAGATCTCCCCTGGATTCGTCTTCCGAATGTCCAAATGTGTGTCAATGTTTGAAGGAAAGGGGGTCTATTTATAGACCACAAGGAGGAAATAGGTCAATAAGACCTAAACATGAGAGGATATTCATCTAAGTTATATAGTTGCACAATCAGGGCATATAGACATGGGTAATCATAGTAGCTAGGTGAATGATCTGGGCATGGGTGTTGGGCACGTGACCTGAGAATGATCCTATAATTATTAAATAAAAACAACCAGCTTTAGGTAGTCACAAAATTTTATCCCTAATTATTTTTAGGTTCCATTACCAGTCAAATAAAATCCTAAAAAGTGAAATTTGTGCTTGGATTTGTGTATTCCCCCTATAATGTGTCTTCCAAGCCCAAAAAATACCTATAATACCCTTAAAAAGGGGTTTAATGCTTCAAAACCCTTTTTCTCAGTAATATGTGAACTCCACAACCTACTCCAATTGAGATAATATCACCACCACATCAACATATTTAGAACCATTTTCAAGGATATATATCCCTTGATGTGTGAGAAGTCATTCAGAACATGGAAATGCCATTCAATTCTTCTTCAGGGATGGATATATGTTTCTAATCAAACTCGAATTATACTATCTGAATGAGTTTTGTTTCATGGATTCCAAGAAAAAGTACATGAAATAAAATTTATAATGATTCATTAAGGTGTAACATTGAGGGTATTTGAATCTAATTGAACATTTGGGTTGTAGTATGTGTAAATCATGAAATAATAATGTATGAATCAATTAGAAATAGAGACTAACGGAAGTATGTTTACCATTAGTAATGACTGAAACTAGGCCACACCATTGGAAAATATCTCATGGGGTTAAGGGGCCCCTTTTTTCTAGGACTAAGGAATATCTAAAGGGTTACATCATAGGTTTAAAGAAACTATGTTTTTCACCATTCAATAGGGGAGGGTTTGTTCAAGTCAATCAATCCATGTTATTAATATCTCTATGAATCTGGGAATCAAGAGGATTATCTCAAGGTTATTGGATACTAAGAAGAGCATCTCAACCTAGGTAATTGGGTTGGTGATTCATACATCAAAGGTATAAATTACATTCATGGAGAATATGATATTAAAGAAACATTCAATAACCCCAAATATATTATAATGATTTCAAAAACTAGTTTTTACAATTAATTGGTATTCAAAATTTATCAAAAATATCAATAAATTCAAAAACATCAATGTTCTATTGTCTTTGCCTCTTAAAATCTTCTCAAAAGAGTCCGATCATGCTACCAGTTGTTGAAAAAACCAGCTCAACTTAAGAAAATTTGTTCACATGTATAAAAAACAATCCCTATGTTAATAATATTATAAATAAATAAATTAAACAAAAATATAAAAAAATATATTAATAAAATGTCATTTTAAAATTGAAAACACACACTTTGAGCTATACCAGGAACACCATGTTTCAGATTAATATGTGGATAATTTCTATATTTCAAAAATGATTTATGAATCATTGTATTAAAGTACTAAGACAACATGATCACATTTTCCCTATTTTAAATATGTGACATGTGTTTTTTTTCAAAATTATCTATTTTAATCTAACAACACACACTTCGAGTCATACCAAAACACTGTGTGTCATATTAATATGTGTTTTATTTCTACACATAAAAAAAGATTTATAGTTCATTTTCCTAAAGTATCAAGACAATATGATCACATTTCTCGTTTTTTAATTATGTGACGTATGCTTTGAACGAAAATGTTAATTTAATAAAAAACACACACTTTGAGCCATACCCATAACACCATGTGTCAGATTGATATTTGGTTGATTCCTACACACCAAAAAATGACCTATGGAACATTTTCTTAAAGTATTAAGACAATCAGAGTGTGTTTTCTAGGTTTTTAGGGACTTAAACAAGTTTTTAACTAAAATTTCATTTTTAAACTGATAACACACACTTTGAGTCATAATGGTCACATCGTGTGTCATATTGATGTTTAGATGATTCTTACATGTTAAAAATTACACATGTATTGTTTTTATTAAGTATTAATACATTACAAGAATGTTTTCTTAGTTTTAAGTGAGTGAAACACATTTTTGACTAAAATGTCATTTTTAAACTAAAAACACACATTTTGAGTCATACTGGTCACACTGTGTATCAGATTTAGGTATAGATGATTTATACATGTCAAAAATGAATTAAGGTTAATTTTACTATAGTATCAAAACAACCTGAATGTGTTTTCTCAGTTTTGAGTATGTCATGCATATTTTTAACAAAAATGTCATTTTTAAACTAAAACTACACATTTTGAGTCATACTAGGAACACCATGTGTCATATTAATGTTTAGAATATTCCAACACATCAAAAATTATTTATGAATCATTTTAATTAAGTATAAATACAATTCAAGTTCATTATATCGGTTTTAAGTACACAACATCTATTTTGAACTAAAATGTCAATTTTAAATAAAAACACACACCTTGAGTCATATCGGTCACACTGTGTGTCAGATTGATGTGTAGTTGATTAATACATATCAAAAATGACTTAAGGAATGTTATCCTAATATATCAAGATAATAAGAGTATGATTTCTAGGTTTTCAGTGAGTGACACATATTTTTAACTAAAATGTCATTTTTAAACTAAAAGCATGTACTTTAAGTCATATCAATCACACCATGTACTGAGATTGATGTGTAGTTGGTTATTACACATTAAAAATGACTTATAGATCATTTCACTAAAGTATCAATACAATACAACCACGTCTTCTTGGTTTTCAGTGACTGACACATGTTTTTAACTAAAATGTCATTTTTAAACTGAAAACACATATTTTGATTCATACCAGTCACACCATGTATCATATTAATGTAAGGACGATTATTACATGTCATAAATGACTTATGGATAACTTTTCTAAAGTATAAAAACAACGTGAATGTGTTTTCTCAATTTCGAGTATGTCAGGTGTCTTTTTAACTAAAATGTCATTTTTAAACTAAAACCTAACATTTTGAGTCATTTTGGTCACATAGTGTATTAGATTGAGGTTAGGATGATTCCTACATGTCATAAATGAAATATTTATTTTTTTACCTAAGGTATCAAAACAATATGAATGTGTTTTCTTAGTTTTGAGTATATCATGCATCTTTTAAACTAAAATGTCAATTTTAAATAAAAACACACACTTTGATTCATACCAGTCACACAATGTGTCATATTAATGTGAGGTTGATTACTACATGTCAAAAATGGATTAAGGATTATTTTACTAATGTATCAATATAATACAAGTGTATTTGAAAGGTTTTTAGTTAGTGACACATGTTTTTAACTGAAATGTCTTTTTTAAATAAAACACACACACATTGAGTCATACTGATTGTATAGTGTCTTGGATTAACATGAAATTGATTTTTAAATTTCATAAATGACATATGAATATTTTTATCAAAGTATAAATATTATTTGAGTGTGTTTTATTGATTTTTAGTGAGTAATATTTTAACTAAAATATCATTTTAAAGTGAAAACACCCATTTTGAGTCACACAGGTCATTCCTTGTATTGGATTGAGGTACAGATGATTCCTACATGTAAAAAATGACTTATGTATCATTTTATTAATTTATTAGAATAATTGTAATGTGTTTTATTGGTTTTTAGAATGTCACATGTCTTGTTTACTAAAATAGAATTTTTAAACTAAATCTACACAGTTTGAGTCATAACAATGACACTGCATATCAGAATTAGGTATATATGATTCTTATACATCCAAAATGTCTTATATATCATTGTACTAAAAAATCAAAATAATCAAAATATGGTTTCTCGGTTTTGAGTCTGTCACACGTCTTTAAAAATAAGATGTCATTTTAAATTGGAAATAAGCACTTTGAGTCATAATAGTCACACCATACATATGATTGATGTAAATTTTATTCTTACACATCAAAAATTATTTAAGGATTTCCTTCCTAAAGAATAAAGACAATCCAAGTGTGTTTTCACAATTTTCAGTAAGTGATACATGTTTTTAACTAAAATTTTATTTTTAAACAGAAAAAACTCATTTAAATTCATACCAGTCATAACATGTATCAGATTGTCGTATGACTAATTCCTACACATCAAAAATAAATTATGTATATATTTCTTAAATTATCAAAATAATATAACTATTTTTACTTGGTTTTTAGTGTGTCACATGTCTTTTTAACTAAAATGTCAATTTAAACTGAAAACACACATTTTGAGTCATTTTTAAACTAAAATGACTCACTAATAAACATAAAGAAATTGAATAAATAAAAAATATATATACTAAGAGAAAAAATTGTACCTTATTAAATCATACTTGATGAAGGCTTTGTCAAGATTTTTTTATTCGATCATTTTGTGCTCTTAATAGAGAAAAAAAATGGGTGAATAAAAAAAATTCTTGGTGAAGTCATTTCTTCACGATATATGTGAAAATTAACTAAAGAAGTATCATATAAAAATGATAAGCAAATTAACTAAAAAATATTAGATAAAGTGATGATAAAATTAACTAAATAAGTAATAGGAAGTCACTTCTTCATGAGGTCTATATACATTCTGACACCATGTATTCTGCCTATTCATTTCTAAACAAATATATCTCCTCTTTTAAATATAGGGACTGTCAATAGTATTGGTAGTACTAAAAAAATATAAATAAATAACATATTAATAAAATTTTAAATGAAATTATAATTATCATTAGAAATACCTCTTTAGGATACTTGTTTGTTGATGAAATACAGTATCTTTCATAAATTTAAAAATGTAATAACCATAATCATTGAAATTAGTTTATTCCATAAACGGTAGAAACATTGAAAAAAATAATTAATATGTTTTGATATATGTTTTGATAATGAAATATTATTATATATACCATAATACTTATCCACTTATATAAGTAGATAGACTTCTTCTACTTATGGATTGTCCTTATGCCATGATTTTGATGATATATAAACACCACCATATCATAATAAAATTTTCATTAAAACATAATAGAAAATATATAAATTGAATTTTATTTGTGAAATATTGAATTTAATTTATATAAATTTATAAACATCATGATGTGTGATAATTTTTTTGGGTATCCTCATATTGAATAAAAAAATAAATCTTTGGAGTATCCAAATTGATTACAATGAGAAACCAATGCCCCCTAAAAACATGAATATATAAGGTATAGAATTAAAAAAATATTTGACATGATTAAATTGTATATTTTTACCCTTTCATCATGGGTATTAAAAATATTTTTTCATCTATAATTTTTTTAAAACATCATGACTAGTTATTCCTCTATTACTGAATATTCCTCTTCTTCCAAAGATCTTTTTGTGTAGAAGTGATGTGAGGACTAATGAGTCTAAATTTTTATTCATAAGGTTTTCACATAAAATAGTATTGATATATGAACCTTTACAAAATATGAATAATATTTAACTATACTTAATATTCTAGATCAGAAATTGGAAAAATAAATTCTAAAAACACACCTAATGTATACATTTACAACTGAGACTCATAGCCATCCATGTTTGTGGATTTTATATATATTCTCAAGACCAAGAAATTATATAATGTACTCTTTGAAAATTTGTTCTTCAAAATAAAATATGGCCGTGACACCACTTTTGCACGTTGTATCCTCATGAACTTGTAATATTATTAAATGAGAAATTTGAACTGGTAGGGTAAAGGTACTTATTGAAGGTCTTATTAATAGATTGATTAATCCTTTACATTGTTTTTATTTGAACTTATGTTTCCTATTACCTTTATCCATATGTTATAGAATTCATTAGATTAGGAATTTTTCATTAGTTATTAAATCTTTTTCATAAAAAATAAACTGGAAAGGAATACCTCCTTTTTAACATGTATTTTTACAAGATCAAACATTCATGCCATGAAAGTTCAAATAGAAAGTTATACTATGTAAAAATATAGATAATAAAAGGGGACATATATCTTGGTGCTCGACTCATGATCTATGTGAATCCCCATTATCACATAAACTTTTGGAATTTGTTTTTTGTATAGAATATCTCCTTGGATATTTTATACTGTACCGCTCAAATAAAGAAAATGAGTGGGTGTTGATAGATATAAATAACAATCATTTTCACTATATATAATATCAATATAGGAAAGTTATTAGTGTATTACTAATTAACATTTCATATAAATAGTTATGAGAAAATTGATTACCTCTGGTAAGGAAGACTTTTGAGGGGAATGACTTGCCTTCAAGCTAGGGGGATCATCATGTAGTGTTTTTTTGTGTTGTTTCTTCTCATTAATTACTTATTATAAAATTATCTAACAACTTAGACCTCCAATTATGTTATTATTACATAGAAAATATTCATGTATGTATATGATCCTTTATCCCCCTATGCATTTTTTTTTATCAAAATATGTTTGGGGAGACACTCTAAAACCCTTAAATACAATATGGCCATATTTTGTTGGCTGCTTCAAGGATGCTGAAAGTTTTTGATCACCGGGTAAATAAGTAGATACAACATAATGGATTTTCACTTCATACATAACCATGGTGGGAAGTTATAATTTACTGACATAAAAATCCATGTATTATGAGTTCTACTTTGTAAACTATAAGGATCCACTCAATATATAGAAAACAGAAGATGAAGGTTTCTTGGATCGTTTCCAAATCTAGGATACCCGTGATCAATTTTCTTCCACTAAGGAGAATCTAATGGGTGTAAAAGTTTCCCATCTTTATTTTTTGTATTTGCATACCATGCCAATTTCCTTAGAGTCTCTTTAATTCTATATAAGAAACTAAACTTTTGAATGATTTGAAAGTATCATATAAATTTTTAAGGACTTGATTTATATCTCTTATATCAAGACATGCCACTTTGGTAAATTTTAAGGGATTCATGGCCCTTGAGAAATAGTATCTAGTCCTTTGGACATACATGTATTCTTTTGGAGATCATACCCATTGATCATATCATTTTTTTAATGTTATATTTTTTTGGAAACTAATTTAATTATATTCTTGTATCATATCATTCAAGAGAGAAAATAGTTTACTAAAGTTGGTGTCACTCCATATGCTACTACATTTTACATTATATAGATTCAATATGGTTGACAGTGTTGTATATTTAGTATAACCAACATATAAGGGTGTCTTTTCACAACTATTTAATTTATGATATGGTTTTGTAAAATCAATATGTTCATATCCAAATATCATTTTTATTTCCTCAATATGATCTTCATTTTAATTCACACCTATAATAATATCCTCAATATGAGATTCATCAATTTTCACACTTGTAATCACATCATATGATCTATAAAATGTAGTGTTATCTTAGTCACTAGAAACATTAAATTCTTCCCCATGCTTATTCCAAAATTTATAACTCTGATATATTCCATGATAGATCAAGTGTTCTTCTAACTCTTCTGGACTAATTAGTCTTTAATAAATTCAGTATAAACAAAAACAAAAGATTTAAGAAGGGTAATATGTATGATATTTTGAAAACTTGATAAACCCTTTCACTGAATCCTCATACTATTTTTTATACGATTGGTATCCATCAATTTTGGATTCATATCCATCATATTTGATTTAATAATATTCATATTTATCAAAATCAATAAATACACAAAAATCACGAGCTTAGAACCCTAAAAGGGCATTCTTTATATACACACACATATAGTCATCATATTTGATATAAATTGTCATCGCATCAACAAATTGTTAGAACATATAAAGAATAAGAATTATATGAATTTTAAATATTATAATAATTATATTTTTATTTCAAGAAGGAAAATATCATAAATCATTCTTTTTTTGAAATGGATTCATCAATGGAGATAATTCACTCCCTTTCACTATCAATGTTCACAAGAAATCGATGGATTTATAAAAATGGATAAGTATTAGGGTATATATAATAATATTTCACCATAAAAACATATATAAAAAAATTACTTATTGAATTATATATTATATTTACCTAAATTCTTGTAGGATGATTGAAAAAAATATGAAATCACATCATGTCGTAAATAAAGAGTTTTTCTATGTCACAAAAAATAAATGATTTATGTTTTGAGAAGTAGATTGAAATTCTTAAAGTCTAAAAGTCGAAGAAATTCTATATATATTGCAGATTTGGAAGAATATAAGAGAATGTTGACGGAGGAAGAGATGGATTCAAAGGATACCATTACAAGAGTGAATAAGAAAGTAAAGGAACAACATGATATAATTGAATAACTTTTTCATGAGATTAATTTAGGAATGGAAATAGAAAAGTCCATGGTGCCTCATTGTCCATATTAAAATAGTAGTCTAAAGAATAGGTAAAGATAGCACAAAAGGACAAGAATTATCACCAAGAGAATTTAGATGGTCAACTGAAGTAGAAGGATTCTAGGATTGAGAAGCTTGAGAGATATATTCATATTTTTAAAGGGATTTTATCTACAATCTGTTGAGCATGTACTTGTTGAGTCATAATCCAAAAAATGTGAATTTTGTTTCACCTGAAGGAATTTTTGACCTATTTCTAGCTGAATGGAATCAAGGATCATTCTATGTTAAAACAAACAAATTATTTAGGCACCATGCGTGCGGATTGGGTAGATTGGCACAGGGAAAGCAACAACAGGAAAAACGAGACTGGAGGGACAACAAAGACTAGGAGGTGTGGGGGAGGGGATCGCATTACTAATAATAGGGGACATTAACACTTAAAAAACAATTTTGAAACATCATATCTTTGAATTTGATGTTCTATTTGTCCAAAACGATCAACTTTGGCTGTAGAAGACCTCCGGTTATGTGAGAGTTTAAGTGCGGTGTGAGGAAGACATGATGCTAAGGTTATTTTATAAAGAGGGAGTAGGGTTTTATCAACACTTACCAAAAAGTGTTGATAAAAATATACTTTATTAGTGCTAAAAATAAAAACGTTAATAAATTATATCAACGTTAAAAAAGCATAAAAAAGTAGTATTTATCAATTCTTAAGTGTAAGTGTTGATAAATACTATTTTTTTAGCTATGATAAATTATAAATTTTATCAACGCTAAGATGCAGCAAAAAAAGTAAAAAAAATGAGAAAATGAATAAAAATGATATAAACAATAAAATTAATAAAAATGAAATTTAAATTAAAGAAATATTAAAAAATGAATTAAAATGATTTAACTATATAAATTATAAACAAATTGAAAACATTAAAAATTAATAAATAAATATGTATAAATAAATATTAAAAAATTAATAAATTAAAAATTTATATATATTATAAATTAATAAATAATATAGAATGAATAGATATTAAAAATGTATAAATTAAAAAAATATTAAAAAAAAATGAATTCATAACATTAAATACATTAATTACAAACACATAGAAATGTTCAAATAAACAATATTAATTATATAAATAAAAATATTATTTTAAAAAATTATTAACAATTTAAATTAAAAAATTATTAAAAAAAGAATTTAAATAAATAAATTATATAAATTTCAAATTTATTAAAAAGTTAAAACTTAATAAACAAAAATTAATGAATATTATTCATATAAATTAAAAAAACATTGATAATATTAAAACAAAATAAATAAATATGTATAAATAGATATAAAAAATGATTAATATTTGAAAAAATACCAAAACTTATATATATTAAAAATGAATAATTAATATTAACTGAAAAAATATTAAAATGAATAAATAAAATTTAATAAATTAAAAATCTATTTAAAAAATGAGTTTATAAAATTAATTACATGAACTATAAATGCACACAAAAATGAAGAAAATATCAAAAAAATAATTTAAATAAATTAATTGTATAAATTTTCAAAAATTTAAAAATATTATAAATTAAAAAATAAAATTTAATAAATATTAATAATATAAATTAAAAAAGTATTAAAAAAATTAAAACTTCATGAATAATTATATGAAAATAAAAATTAAAAAATGAATAAATTACAAAATATTAAAACATAATTAGTATTAAAAATTATTGAATAATATTAAAGAAAATAATATTAAAAGTGAATACATAAAATTCAATAAATTACAAAAATATTTTAAAAAGTGAATTTGTAACATTAATTACATGAATTATAGACACATAAAAAATAAATAAAAAAGAATAAATAGATAATATTAATTATATAATTAAAAAATTATTAGAAATGAATTATATCGACTATATAAAAATATTAATAATTAAATTAAATTACACACACACACACATATTGATAATGTATAATTTAAAATAAATTTGATTACATGAATTAATTAATTAAGTAAAAAATATGAAAAATTAGTAAAATAATATTTACTTTTCATATATTAAAAAATAAATTTAATATAATAAAATAATTAGTTACATAAAAAATTTATAATTAAATTAAAATAAGCATGATGTAATTTTTTAATAAAATAAAATAAAATAAAATAAAATAAAACATTTTTATTTAAAATAACATTCAAATAAAAATGCATAAAATTTAGAAAATAAAAAAGAAAATATGTAAGGTTAAACATAAGTTAAGAAAGGGTAAAAAAGTTATGTAAGGGTAAACTAAAGTTTTGTAATGGTAAATAGACATTAAGTTTGAGTAAAACGAAGTTATGTAAGGTAAAAGAGAAACTTATACAATTTAAGTAATGGTAAACTAATGTTAAGTAAGGGTAAAAAAAGTTAGGTAAGGTTAAAATAAAGTTATGTATGGATCAACAGAAGTGAAGTAAAGGTAAAACAAAGTAATGTGAGGGTAAAATAATGTTATTTAATGGAAAATCGAATTTATGCGAGGGTAAAAAAAGTTATGTAAGGGTAAACAAAAATGTGTACAGGTTAAGTAAGGGTAAAGTAAAGTTAATTAAGGGTAAATTTTTTTTAAGTAAGGGTAAAGTAAAGTTATATAAGGGTAAACAAAGGTTAGGTGAGGGTAAAACAAAGTTATATGAGGGAAAAATAAATTTATGCGTGGTAAAAAAAAGTTAAGGGTAAAACAAAGTCATGTAAGGGTAAAAAAACTTGTACAAGTTAAATAAGGGTGAAGTAAAGTTAAGTAAAGGTAAAACAAGGTTAAGTAACAATAAAATAAAGTTATGTATGGATAAAAAGATGTTAAATAAGGGTAAAAAAATTATGTAATAGACAACTAAAGTTATGTAAGGGTAAAAATAAATTAAGGGTAAAACAAGGTTTTGTAAGGGTAAAATAAATCTATATATGGGTAAACAGAATTAAGTAAGGGTAAAGAAGTTATGTAAGGGTAAACTATAGTTAATTAAGGGTAAAAAAAGTTAATTAAGGGTAAAAAAGTTATGTAAGTGTAAAATAAAGTTATATAAGGGTAATTAAAAGTTAATTAAGGGAAAAAAAGTTATGTAAGGGTAAATAGAAACATGTACTTGTTAAGCAAGGGTAAACTAAAGTTAAATAAGGGTAAAAAATTTTAGTAAGGGCACAAAAAGTTATATAAGGGTAAAAAAGTTATGTAAGGATAAAATAATGTTATATAAGGGTAAAATAAAGTTATATAAGGGTAAAAAAAGTTAAGTAAGAGAAAATAAAAGTTATGTATGGGTAAATAAAAACTTTTAGAAGTTAAGAAAGGGTAAACTAATGTTAAGTGAAAAAAATTTTAATTAAGGGTAAAATAAAGTCATACGAGGGTAAACAAAATTTAAGTAATGGTAAAACAAAGTTATGTAAGTTTAAACTGATATTATGTAAGGGTAAACAAAATTTTAGTAAGGGTAAAAAACGTTATGTATGAGTAAACTAAAGTTATGTAAGGGTAAATAGAAGTTAAGGATAAAAAAAGTTATGTTAGGTTAAACATAAACTTACAAAGGTTAATGGTAAACTGAATATAAATAAGGGTATGTAAGGGTAAACTATAGTTATGTAAGGGAAAACAGAAGTTAAGTAAGGTAAAAAAATAAGATGAATATTTTTTATTTTTTAAAATATTAAAAATAAACATTATTAAATATATATTTAAATATCAAAAATAAATAAACATAATAATATATAAAATTATGTTTATAATTAATAATATAATTTTAAAAATAAAAAAACAATAAAAACAACATTGATATAGTGAAACACCAAATTTGGCATTACACTACAAAAACACAAAAATAGTGTTGGGGATGACTTACGTTGGAGTTAAATTTCAATCAAAAATGGAAATTTTATTTCAAAATGGAGTGTGTGAAAATGGACTTATATGAATAAATTATATAAATTAAAAACATATTAAAAAAATTAAAACTTTATAAATGAAAATAAATAAATTTTAATCATATTAACTAAAAATATATTAAAAATATTAAAACATAATAGAAAATGTATAACTTTAAGTTTATTTGTGTAATATTGAATTTAATTTATATAAATTTATAAAATTCATGATGTGTGATAAATTTTTTGGGTATCCATGTATTGAATCAGAAAAATAAATATTTGCAGTATCCAAATTGATTACAATGAGAAACCAATGATCCCTAAAAACATGAATTTGTAATGAATATAATGAATAAATATTTGATATAATTAAATTGTAGAGTTGTACCCTTTCATCATGGGTATTAAAAATAATATGCCATCTATAAGTTTTTTTTAAAACATCATGACCAGTTCTTCCTCTATTACTGAATATTCCTCTTCTTCCTAAGATCTTTCTGTGTAGAAGTGATGTGAGGACTAATGAGTCATAATTTTTATTCAAAAGGTTTGACCTTAAAATAGTTTTGATATATGAAACTTTAAAAATGTGAATAGTATTTAACTTTACATAATATAATAGACCATAAATTAGAAAAATAAATTCTAAAAAAACACCACATGTATATATTTAAAACTGAGACTCACGACCATCCATGTTTGAGGATTTTATATATATTCTTAAGACCAAGAAAGTATATAATATAATATTTGTAATTTTTTTTATTTTTTCTTGGAAATGGAATCCCCGAGAGTGGCCTTTTCAAACCCTCCACACTCGAGAATCCCCTTCCCATGAAGAGATCATCCGAAGATGCCCCAGCTAGGAAGGAGCCATTGCCATCCGAGATGACATTGCATCCCATGGGGTAACACCTCGATCAGCGATGGTTCGTCCCACCCGATGAGACACCGGGTGACCCGACAAGATGTGTAAAGACCCGTAAAATTCAAGGGAAATTTTTTCTTAATTTTCTTTGGAATTTTACAAGAGTGCGGTTTCTGACGGCACCTGATTCCAAGGCCCGGAGTGCCCAGAATCAATTTCCGAAGTTTGGCTCGGGTACGTTCAGTGAACGAATGAGCGAGAATTTTTAACTTTTGATCTGGTGCTCGGAATTGAAATTTGAGGACACCGATAAACTCGCAGTGCCGATATTCGCTTAAGGAGACCTTTTCAGAGGTTGCGTTTTATGCGGAATGAAAGTTAGTTTTGGGAAAAATTATAAGAAGTTAAATAAAAATGTGGAAACACTTTTTATTTTTAACTTGTTGGTTAACTTCTCCCAAAGGGAGTTAGGGGTGGGACCCACACCCACTTAACCTCCCTTGAGAGGATTAAGTGTGGTGGGGCCCACACGAACCCTAACTCTTCACCTTCTTTTTTTTAAAACTCCCTTAAACTCCTCTTTTAACGAACTTGACAACTTTGGTTATTAAATGGGTTGAGTTGTTTAATTTCAAACCTTTGAAATTAAAATTGTTATTTGTGTGAATAAAATAAGCCTTAGCTTATTTTATTTTGGTTGGTCTCCTTAGCCATCTTGAGAGGTTTTGAATAATTCTCTCCATCTTCTTCAAACTTTGACGAAGAACGCGAAGAACATTCGGACATCGACGAAGAACGCCACGTTCTCGGGAACCGTCTTCCGCGATGCCATACCCGCGACACCGACGACGTCTCCTTCCGCGTCATCTCTTCCGCGACAGTTTCCCGCGATGAAATTGCCGTCAAAGAGCTTCGAATCCTCGCTTCACGACATCGACGTCCTTTTTCTGCGACGCCGACCACCGCGACGCTCGTCCTCCGCGGGTCGTTGACGATCATCGTTCTTGAAACCAAGTTGGGGTTTGTTGTTGTTTAATTTATTTATTCCTGTTCTTGGTTCTAGCATGACAATCTTGAGGATAAATGATTATGTGCTATCATCTAACGAGAGGGGGGACGAACCGCACAAACACGGCCAAAACCCCCTCCTTTGTTCTTGAATGTTTCTTGCGAATGAAACGTGATGGTGTGGTGCCGTCGCACCACGCAGATATCATTCGACAAATATTGCCCCCAGCCGTCGCGCCACGATGTGGAAAGATATATCATGAACGTGACGCCGTCGCGCCGCGTCGAAGGAAACCGAAGGCGCCACGGCCGGAGCGGGGCCGCGGCGGAGGGGCACGGTGCCGTCGCACCGCGCCGGACGGCGAAGGCCGCGACCGGTTCCGGGCCGCGGCGGAACGAGGAGACCGGTGGCCAGCCGGGCCGCCGGTGTCGGAAGCCGGAAAGGCGACCGGCCTTGCCGGTCCCGTTGAGGAAGAACCGGCCGACCAGGTTGGGCCGGCCGGAAGGGAGGCAAAACCGGGGGAAATTAGTTCCCCCGGCCAGCCAAAATGGCCCCCCATTAAGAGGGGGGCCGGTTTCACAAAGGGGGGCAGGTGGCCCTCCCCCGTTTCTCTCAAATGCAGGCACCCCACGTGAGGGGGGGGGGGGGCGTTTGATCCGAGGCGCGGCATCCAGCCGCGCCGCCAGCAGAGGACGGCGGGGGCTTTGCCCCCCACGCGTGGCACCCGAGCGGCGCCCAGGCCGCGCCACCGCGCTGGGTCGCGCCGCCGCGCTGGACCGCTTCGCCGTGCCGGGCCGCGCCGCCGGCCGGGCTGGGTCGGACCCGGTTCGGGCCGACCCGGGGGGGGGGGGGGGGGGTCAGGCCGTGTCGGCCCGTACCCGGACCCCCCGTTTTCAAATCGACTTTGGTCTTTTGTCCATAACTTGAGCTACGGACCTCCGATCGACGAACCGTCAGCGGCGATGCGATCCTTGGATCGAGACGGTATATTCAGTATATTGCACTCAAAGTTTCTGAATACTTTGAGTTCGGCCGGGTTGGTTCGTACACGAAACCAACCGGGCCCTCGGAGCGGAAACGCTCATATCTTGAGCTACGGACGTCCGATTGACGTGCCGTCAGCTTTGTTGTGTTCCTCTTAGTGAGAAGGATCTTTTGGCATACTCCGACCGAGGTTTAGATGTAGGTGGAGTACGTTCGGGTTGGGTTTGCCTTAAAAACCAACCGGGCCCCTGGGACGAAAAAACCAATAACTCTCAGACCGGGCGTCCGATTGACGCGCCGTCTGCGGCGTTGAGTTCCTATTGACGATACGGAACTTTTGGATCCATAAAATCTGGGATATGTGACAATTGATGTATCAGCCTCTCGGCTCGTGGAGCGGACCCTCCCGAACGAGCTTGCTGTGTGCGGGAACCCTAGTGCTGGCTGCGACTATGTCTGCTACTGCTACTGCTACTACTACTGTGACTGCGACGACGACAGTACATAGATCCTTGGTGGATTCGACGACGACTACAACACTCAACGATCCTACATGGATCAGTGCTATAGGTCATGTGTGGGCCCGATCCTGTGTGGGTCCGATCCTGTGTGGGTCATTGCGCTCAGCGGTCCTGTGTGAACCAGCGCCTACAGGTCCTGTGTGGGCCCGATCCTGTGTGGGTCATTGCGAGGGTCAGTTACCTATCGATCCTTCATGGGTCCGATGACTTAGATGGATCAGAGATTATCTTTATCGTCTTTCGAAGAAGTATACCTGTGTGAGCTGAATCCTGTTACCTTTCTGTGTGGATTGTGTTGTGCTATCCTGTGTGGATTTCGTTTTGCTTTCCTGTGTGGAATACGTATACTTTCCTGTGTGGACTGAGTTGTACTTGGGCTCGGAGGTTGGAGTGTATTGGAATTGATGACTTAGGTATATGTATGGGCATATACGTAAGCAGTGTCGGTTGTTACTTCGTGATTGTATTTTCCTTTGTGGTTTATCCTTTGTGGATTTTGGGAGACCTTCAGGGGTCTCGGGGTCCCTACTGAGTAGCTTATACTCACCCCTGCACGGGCTATGCCCGCACTACGTTGTGTTGGTTGCAGACGACGGACAGCGTTGATCGTGGCTGAGGCTTGCAGAGCAGAACGGTACCTGGAGGTGGACCACTGGGCAGGACGTGCCCGGAGCGGACGGCGGGACCCGAGGAGCAGTGGAGCTATCTGTACCCACCTTTCAGGTGGGATTTCCAGTGGACAGCTTGGTGTAGCGACTTTTACTTTACAGTTGCTGTTTTCCCTTTCGAGTTGTACTTTACTTTCAGTTTGGGTTTGTATACTGGCCCATTTACTTTTCCGCACTTTCAGTTGTACTCTGTTTTCACTTAGTGTTTACTTTCCGCTTGCTTACTCTATGGTGCTTGTTTACTTTACAAAGGCAATGCCTTCCCTTTTTACCAGGATTTACGCCTTGGTGCTAGTCGCCAGCCCCTGGCCTATGGAAGGCAGGCTTGGGGTAGTCACGACACGGGCCCCGAGGATGGGTCGTGACAAATTGGTATCAGAGGAGTTCGGTTCTACCGCGAACTCTGATCTTTTCTATGTGAAGCAATAATGTTTAGCGTATTGAGTGTGGTTATCAGTCCAGGGAGTCCAGTGTTGGTGCGGCGGCCGACGTATCCGTACACCAGGACCCTAACTACTGATTTCCGACTTAATGCACGAAAACATTGATTGCGTGTGTGTTTTAAAGTTTTCTTTGTGATTACTTTATATCAGCTCACCAGGTATACTGTTCTGACCGTGGCGCACCTGTTTCCTTTTCAGGATGGTCCCACGACGGAAGCCAGCTAGGGTTCCGAGAGTCGAGCGTGACGACAGCCCACCGAGCGATGAGGCCTCGGTGCAGGGCCCTTTGTCAGCAGTGGCACCGGCGGTAGCTCTACCCGTCGAGCCACTGATGCTTCCAGCACCACCTGCTGACGATGCACGTCGCCTTGGAGCTCTGCACGAGTTCCTGCGCCAGCGACTGCCTAGGTTCCGTGGGGAGACGGACCCCCAGGCAGCAGAGGACTGGCTGGAGGCAGTGGTTCGAGTTTTTAGGCTAGTGAGGACACCTGCAGACCTCATGGTGATCCTCGCTGCGAGCCTACTGCACGCAGCAGCGGGCCGATGGTGGAGCTTGATGCTCCAGGTGCACGATGAGGCATCTTTTCTTTGGACGGACTTTGAGAGCCTCTTCCTCTCGGAGTTTTTCCCAGCCACCCTTCGTGCGGTGCGTATCCAGGATCTTCTTCAGCTGCGGCAGGGCAGCATGACAGTCGCTCAGTACTCGGCGAGATTTACTGATCTCTCGCGCTACTCGACCGACATGGTACAGGACCCATTCTTCCGGGCCCGGACCTTCGAGCAGGGTTTGAGACACGAGATCAGGGCATCGCTGATCTCCCTCAGCATACCGACTCAGAGAGGAGTACTGGAGCGGGCCCTTTTGATCGAGAGCTTCCTTGCTGAGTCTACACCAGCGCCGAGACCCACCGCAGGGCGGCACGTGGCAGAGTCATCTGTAGCAGGCAGTCGACGGATGACTCAGGGGTTCAGGCAGACCAGACCTTTAGGCAGACAACCTTAGGACACTGTCTTAGCAGTGCGGGGCACACAGCGAGGAGCCAGTCTTTCGAGAGGCAGGCAGTGCTACTCGTGCGGCGGGCAGGGCCACATGGCTCGTGACTGCCCGACCCGCCGTGCCGAGGAGTAGCAGACGGTTGAGGGACCACCGAGGCAGAGGCAGAGGGTCGACCGTGGCGGTCCGCAGGGAGGAGGCGGACGAGGCAGAAGAGCTGGCCGAGCAGCAGGTGGTGGGAGACGCTTTGAGGCTCTACCACCACCACCACCAGGAGGTCCACCCCGACCACAGGGAGTAGGTGGGCAGAGACATGCACAACTCCAGGCAGCAGAGGCCTACGACCACAGCGCACCCGAGATGATTCGAGGTACTATCTGTGTCTATTTTACCCTTGCTGCAGTTCTTATAGACACAGGAGCGAGTCACTCTTTCATAGCCGCTGCCCTTGTTCGGAGCTCGGAGATTCCGACAGAGCCGTTGGCTCGATCCTTATGACTAGAGACTCCTACGGGAGCAGACTCGACGATTACGCACTGGTGCCGGCAGTGTGAGATTACTCTAGGAGGTGAGAGCTTCGGCTGGGATCTTCTTATAGCAGCGTCGAGGCCTTACGACGTCATCTTGGGCATGGATTGGCTATCTACGGTCCATGCGTAGATTGACTGTTTTAGGCGCAAGGTGCGATGTGTACGCACCGACGGGAGCAGGTTCACATTCACCGGTGAAAAGGGAGCCTTTGCAGCACAAGATGGACTTCCGCGGAGGATAGGACAACCCATCACTCATCAGTTGTCTAGCCTCATCCTTGGAGCAGTTGACGTGCGGAGCCCTGGTTTTCCTCCAGTGGTGGATCTGTTTGCGGACGTTTTTCCCGACGACGTTCTAGGGCTACCTCCTCGCAGAGAGGTAGACTTTTATATTGACTTGTACCCCGGGACAACTCTGATATCGACTCCAGCATATCGGATGGCCCCTGCCAAGCTTCGAGAGCTACGGGTACAGTTGGAGGATTTGCAGGGCAAGGGGTTCATCCGACCCAGTGTTTCACCCTAGTATTCCCCGACATTGTTCGCCAAGAAGGCGGACGTGAGCTTGCGACTTTGTGTTGACTATCGTCACATGAACCAGGTGAAAGTGAGGAACAAGTATCCGCTACCGAGGATTGATGACCTCTTTGATCAGCTCAAGGGAGAACGGTGGTTCTCGAAGATAAACCTCAGGTCAGGCTATCATCAGCTCAGAGTCAGAGACGAGGACGTGCAGAAGATGGCCTACAGATGTCGGTATGGCCACTATGATTTATTGGTTATGCCTTTCGGTGTAACCAATGCTCCAGAAGTGTTCATGGCCCTCATGAACAGGATCTTTCAGCCATACCTCGATCGATTTGTTGTGGTCTTCATCGACGACATTCTAATTTACTCTACGACTGAGGAGGAGCACGCCTATCACTTGCGAGCTGTACTAGACACACTCCGAGAGCACCAGCTTTATGGTAAGATCTCTAAGTTCCAGTTCTGGATATGTGAGGTTCACTTCTTGGGACACGTTATCTCTGAGGCGGGAGTTGCAGTGGATCCTGCGAAGATCGAGGCTGTGTTAGCATGGGAGCCACCCAGGAGCGTGACTGAGGTTCGGAGTTTCTTGGGACTAGCTGGATACTATCGGAGATTCGTTCCAGACTTCTCTAGAGTTGCGGCACCACTCACAGCTTTGACGAAGAAGGGGAAACCCTTCGTGTGGTCAGACAGATGTCAGCAGAGCTTCCAGGAGCTGAGACAGAGATTGAACAGCGCACCTATCTTGAGGTTGCCTAAGGAGGGAGTAGGGTACGTAGTCTACTGCGATGCATCAGGGACCGGGCTCGGATGTTTTATGATGCAGGAGCGGGCAGTGATCGCCTATGGATCATGTCAGTTGAGTCCGCATGAGCAAAACTATGCTACCCATGACCTGGAGTTAGCAGCAGTGGTCTTCGCTCTGAATACATGGTGACATTACCTGATAGGCGAGCATTTTACAGTCTTTTCTGATCATCAGAGTCTCAGGTATATCTTCTCGCAGAAGGACCTGAACCTGAGACAGCGGCGATGGCTCGAGTTCCTCCAGGACTATGACTTTGAGATATTCTATACTCATGGGAAGGGGAACGTAGTAGCCGATGCCCTCAGCAGGAGGACGGGCATTCAACTACTTGAGGAGGCGACAGAGCAGCTAGCCTCTTTGCAGATATCCTTTGTGGATAGAGATGGAGCAGCCTTCCTTCAGTCTCTCACAGTCACCCCTCCACTATTGCAGCGGGTCAGAGAGGCACAGCGTGAGGACGCTGACTGTGAGACACGGCGTGCACAGATATCCTTGGGACATGCACCTGATGGTTTCTCCCTTGGAGCAGAGCACGACATCCTTTTCAGAGGACGTACCATAGTACCAGTCGCTTTGCGAGAGGAGGTGCTGAGAGAGTTTCACATTTCTCCTTTGGTGGTACATCCTGGAGTGGCGAAGATGTACCAGGATCTCAGACGACAGCATTGGTGGCCGGGCATGAAGAAGGCTGTAGCAGAGTTCGTTTCTCGATGCCTCACCTGCCAGTAGGTGAAGGCAGATCATCAGGTACCAGTAGGCTTGGTACAGCCCTTGGAGGTCCCGGAATAGAAGTGGGACGGGATATTTATGGAATTCGTGACTGGACTTCCATGCACTTCCAGAGGTCACGACTCCATTTGGGTGATTGTTGACCGACTCACCAAGTCGGCACACTTCTTAGCCATCAGAGAGCAGGGCTCAGTGGAGAGCTTGGGACGTCTCTACATTCAGGAGATTGTGCGTCTCCACGGTGTGCTATCATCTATCGTCTCCGATCAAGATGCTCGCTTTACTTCCCGGCTTTGGAAGGGGTTACAGGAGGCGTTCGGGACGCAGCTACATCTGAGCACAACCTTTCACCCTCAGACGGATGGTCAGACGGAGAGGACCATTCAGACTCTCGAGGATATGCTCCGCGCATGTGTCCTCGACTTTGGTCGTAGCTGGGAGGACCACCTACCCTTGGTGGAGTTTGCGTGCAACAACAGCTACCACTCCACTATCGGGATGGCACCGTACGAGGCGTTGTACGGCCGACCTTGTAGATCTCCTTTGTGCTGGACAGAGCCTGGGGAGTCAGCACTTGTGGGACCTGAGATGGTCCAGGCCACGACAGAGAAGGTCCAGGTCATCCAGGAGTGGATGAGGACAGCTCAGAGCCGGCAGAATTCATACGCTGACAGGAGGCGGAGGCCACTAGAGTTCGAGGATGGCGACCACGTCTTCTTGCAGGTCTCACCTCGACGTGGTATACGGAGATTTGGCCGAGGCGGCAAGTTATCTCCGCGCTTCATCAGACCCTTCCAGGTCCTCAGCAGGATTGGCGAGGTGGCTTATCGCCTGGCTCTACCACCTCAGTTGCACCGGGTGCACGACGTCTTCCACGTGTCTTAGCTGAGGAGATACGTGCACGACCCGACGCACATCATTGACCATGGGGAGATTGACGTTGGTGATGGGGGAACTTTTACAGAGGTCCCGGTGGAGATAGAGGATCGACAAGAGAGGGTCCTACGTGGGCGATCGATTCCTCTTGTGCGCATCAGATGGCAGCATGGGAACCTCCAGGAGAGCACATGGGAGCGGGAGGCTCAGATGCGTGCTCAGTAACCTCATTTGTTTCCCTAGTTTTTGATGTATCTTTACGGGGATGTAAAGCCCTGAGGTGGGAGTAATGTAAAGACCCGTAAAATTCAAGGGAAATTTTTTCTTAATTTTATTTGGAATTTTACAAGAGCGCGGTTTCTGACGGCACCTGATTCCGAGGCCCGGAGTGCCCGGAATCAATTTCCAAAGTTTGTCTTGGGTACGTTCAGTGAACGAACGAGCGGGAATTTCTAAACTTTGATCCGGTGCTCGGAATTGAAATCCGAGGACACCGATGAACTCGCAGCACCGATATTCGCTTAAGGGGACCTTTTCCGAGGTTGCGTTTTATGCGGAATGAAAGTTAGTTTTGGGAAAAATTATAAGAAGTTAAATAAAAATGTGGAAACACTTTTTATTTTTAACTTGTTGGTTAACTTCTCCCAAAGGGAGTTAGGGGTGGGACCCACACCCACTTAACCTCCCTTGAGAGGATTAAGTGTGGTGGGGCCCACACGAACCCTAACTCTTCACCTTCTTTTTTTTAAAACTCCCTTAAACTCCTCTTTTAATGAACTTGACAACTTTGGTTATTAAATGGGTTGAGTTGTTTAATTTCAAACCTTTGAAATTCAAATTGTTATTTGTGTGAATAAAATAAGCCTTAGATTATTTTATTTTGGTTGGTCACCTTAGCCATCTTGAGAGGTTTTGAATAATTCTCTCCATCTTCTTCAAACTTTGACGAAGAACGCGAAGAACATTCGGACATCGACGAAGAACGCCACGTTCTCGGGAACCGTCTTCCGCGATGCCATACCCGCAACACCGACGACGTCTCCTTACGCATCATCTCTTCCGTGACGGTTTCCCGCGACGGTTTCTTGCGACGAAATCGCCGTCAAAGAGCTTCGAATCCTTGCTTCACGACATCGACGTCCTTTTTCCGCGACGCCGACCACCGCGACGCTCACCTTCCGCGGGTCGTTGACGATCATCGTTCTTGAAACCAAGTAGGGGTTTGTTGTTGTTTAATTTATTTATTCTCGTTCATGGTTATAGCATGACAATCTTGAGGATAAATGATTATGTGCTATCATCTAACGAGAGGGGGGCCGGACCGCACAAACACGGACGAAACCCCCTCCTTTGTTCTTGAATGTTTCTTGCGGATGAAACGTGATGGCGTGGTGCCGTTGCACCACACAGATATCATTCGACAAATATTGCGCGGCGCCGTCGCGCCGCGCCGTGGATAGATTTATCATGAATGCGACGCCGTCGCGCCGCGTCGAAGGAAACCGAAGGCGCCACGGCCGGAGCGGGGCCGCGGTGGAGGGGCGCGGTGTCGTCGCACTGTGCCGGACGGCGAAGGCCGTGGCCGGTTCCGGGCCGCGGCGGAACGAGGAGACCGGAGGCCAGCCGGGCCGCCGGTGTCGGAAGCCGGAAAGGGGACCGGCCTCGCCGGTCCCGTTGAGGAAGAACCGGCCGGCCAGGTCGGGCCGGCCGGAAGGGAGGCAAAACCGGGGGAAATTAATTCCCCCGGCCAGCCAAAATGGCCCCCCATTAAGAGGGGGGGCGGTTTCACAAAGGGGGGCAGGCGCCCCCCCCCCCCCCATTTTTCTCAAAGGCAGGCCCCCCACGTGAGGGGGGGGTGGGGGGCATTTGATCCAAGGCGCGGCATCCAGCCGCGCCGCCAGCAGAGGAAGGCGGGGGCTTTTCCCCCCGCGCGTGGCACCCGAGCGGCGCCCAGGCCGCGCCGCCGCGCCGGACCGCGCCGCCGTGCCGGGCCACGCCGCCACGCCAAACCGCGCCATCGGCCGGGCCGGGTCGGACCCGGGTCGGGTCGACCCGGTTCGGGCCGACCCAGGGGTGGGGGTGGGGGGGGGGGGGTCGGGCCGGGTCGGCCCGGACCCGGACCCCCCGTTTTCGAATCGACTTCGGTCTTTTGCCCATAACTTGAGCTACGGACCTCTGATCAATGAACCGTCAGCGGCGATGTGATTCTTGGATCGAGACAGTCGATTTGTTATATCGCACTCAAAGTTTCGGAATACTTTGAGTTCGTCCGGGTTGGTTCGTACACAAAACCAACCGGGCCCTCGGAGCGGAAACGCCCATATCTTGAGCTACGAACGTCCGATTGACGTTCCGTCAGCTTTGTTGTGTTCCTATTTTTGAGACGGATATTTTGGCATACTCCGCCCGAGGTTTGGACGCAGGTGGAGTACGGTCGGGTTGGTTTTGCCTTAAAAACCAATCGGGCCCCTGGGACGAAAAAACCAATAACTCTCAGACCGGGCGTCCGATTGACGCGCCGTCTGCGGCGTTGAGTTCCAATTGACGATACAGAACTTTTGGATACATAAACTATGGGCTATGTGACAATTGATGTATCAACCTCTCGGCTCGTGGAGCGGACCCTCCCGAACGACCTTGCTGTGTGCGGGAACCCTAGTGCTGGCTGCGACTGTGTCTGCTACTGCTACTGCTACTACTACTATGACTGCGACGAAGACAGTACAGAGATCCTTGGTGGATTCGACGACGACTACAACACTCAGCGATCCTACGTGGATCAGTGCTACAGGTCCTGTGTGGGCCCGATCTTGTGTGGGTCCGATCCTGTGTGGGTCATTACGCTCAGCGGTCCTGTGTGAACCAGCGCCTACAGGTCCTGTGTGGGCCCGATCCTGTGTGGGTCATTGCGGGGGTTAGTTACCTATCGATCCTTCGTGGGTCCGACGACTTAGATGGATCGAAGATCATCTTTATCGTCTTTCGAAGAAGTATACCTGTGTGAGCTGAATCCTGTTACCTTTCTGTGTGGATTGTGTTGTGCTATCCTGTGTGGATTTCGTTTTGCTTTCCTGTGTGGAATACATATACTTTCCTGTGTGGACTGAGTTGTACTTGGGCTCTGAGGTTGGAGAGTATTGGAATTGATGACTTAGGTATATGTATGGGCATATACCTAAGCAGTTTCGGTTGTTACTTCGTGATTGTATCTTCCTTTGTGATTTATCCTTTGTGGATTTTGGGAGACCTTCAGGGGTCTCGGGGCCCCTACTGAGTAGCTTATACTCACCCCTACACGGGCTATTCCCGCACTACATTGTGTTGGTTGCAGACAACAGACAACGTTGATCGTGGCTGAGGCTTGCAGAGCAGAACGGTACCTGGAGGTGGACCACTGGGCAGGACGTGCCCGGAGCGGACGACGGGACCCGAGGAGCAGTGGAGCTATCTGTACTCACCCTTCAGGTGGGATTTCCAGTGGACAACTCGGTGTAGCGGATTTTACTTTAAAGTTGTTGTTTTCCCTTTCGAGTTGTACTTTACTTTCAGTTTGGGTTTGTATACTGGCCCATTTACTTTTCCGCACTTTCAGTTGTACTCTGTTTTCACTTAGTGTTTACTTTCTGCTTGCTTACTCTGTGGTGCTTGTTTACTTTACAAAGGCAATGCCTTCCCTTTTTACCGGGATTTACGCCTTGGTACTAGTCACCATCCCCTGGACTATGGAAGGCGGGCTTGGGGTAGTCACGGCACGGGCCCCGAGGATGGGTCATGACAAGATGAGTGGTACATGGGAGGAAGAAAATCCCCCAAGAGAGGGCTCCCAGGAATCGAACCCCAGACCTCACCAAACACCGTGGTTATGGCCCTCGACCTTGCACCACAACGCCACTGCCGAAGTAGAGAATGTGTTGATGGGTAACGAGGTATTGGGCTGGCCTGCCCACCTACTTGCGGCACATCCCTAGGAACTTGTAATATCACTACTTTTGTACATTGTTTCCTCAGGAACTTGTAATATTATTAAATGAAAAATTTGAACTGGTAAGGTAAAGGTATTCTTGAAGGTCTTTTTAATAGATTGATTGATCTTTTAGATTTTTTTATTTGAACGTATGTTTACCAATCCCTTTATTCATATATTATAGCATTCATCAGTTTAGGCCTTTTTCATCAGTTATTAAATATTTTTCATAAAAAATAAGCTGGAAAAGAATAACTCCTTTTCAACATGTATTTTTACAAGATCAAACATTCATTCCATGAAATTTCAAATAGAAAGATAGAATATGTAAATATCTAGATCATCAAAGGGAATAGATATCTTGGTTCTCGGGTCATGATCTATGTGAATCCCCATTATCACATAACCTTTTGGAAGTTGTTTATTGTATAGAATATCTCCTTGGATATTTTACACCGTACCCCTCAAATAAAGAAAATGATTGGGTGTTGATAGATATAAATAACAATCATTTTCACCATATAAAATATCAATATAGGAAAGGAATTAGTGTCTGCCTGATTCAAATTTCAGAGAAATAGTTATGAGAAAACTGATAACCTATGGTAAGGAAGACCTTTAAGGGGAATGACTTGCCTTCAAGCTAGGGGGATCATCATGTAGTGTTTTTCTGTGTTTTTTATTCTCATTGATTCCTTCCTATAACATTATCTAACAATTCAGACCTCTAATTATGTTCTTCTTATAGAGAAAATATTCATATTTTTATATGATCTATTTTATTGTCTTTATCCCCCTATGCATTTTGTTTCTCAAAATATGTTTGGGGAGACACTCTAAAACCCTAAAATATAATATGGCCATATTGTTTTGGCCACTTCAAGGCCGTTGAAAGTTATTGATCACTTGGTACATAAGTAGATACAACATAATATATTTTTAGTTCATCTATAACTATGGTGGGAAGTTATAATTTACTGACATAACCATCCATGTATTGTGAGTTATACTTTGTAAACCAAAATGATCCTCTCAATCTATAGACAACACAAGATTAAGGTTTCATGGATTGTTTCCAAATATAGGATACTCATGACCAATTTTATTCCATTGAGGATACTATAATGGGCATCAAAGTTTCCCATCTTTATTTTTTTATTTTCATTCCATGTCAATTTCCTTACTGCCACCTCACTTATATATAAGAACCTAAACTTTTGAATGATTTGAAAGTATAATATAAATTTTAAGGACTTGATTTATATCTCTTATATCAATACACACCACTTTGGGAAAATTTTAAGCGATTCATGGACCTTGAGAAATAGTATCTATATATTTGGACATACATGTATTCTTTTAGAGATCATACCTATTGATCATGTCATTTTTTTAGTGTTATATTTTTGGAAAGGTAGCTCATTATCTTCTAGTATCATGTCATTCAAGAGAGAAAATAGTTTACTAAATTTGGTGTCACTCCATATGCTACATGATTTTACAGTAAATAGCTTCAATATGGATGATAATGTTGTATATTTAGTACAACCAATATATAAGTGTTTCTTTTCACAAATATTTAATTTCTGAAATGGTTTTGGAAAATCAATAAGTTCATATCCAAATATAATTTTTATTTCCACAATATGATCTTCATTATCATTCACACCAATAATAATATCCTCAATATGAGATTAATTAATTTTCAAACTTGTAATCACATCATATGATCTATAAAATTTAGTGTTATATTATTCACTAGAAACATTCAATTCTTCCCCATGTTTATTCCAACATTTATAACTCTAATATATTCCATGACAAATCAAGTGTTCTTCCAACTCCTCTGGACTAATTAGTCTTTAATAACTACAGTATAAACATAAAAAAAGGATTTAAGAAGGGTAATATGTATGATCTTTGGAAAACTTGATAAAATCTTTCACCGAATCCTCATACTATTTTTTCATACGATTGGTACACTAATGTTAAGTAAGGGAAAAAAATTTAGGTAAGGTTAAAATAAAGTTATGTATGGGTAAACAGAAGTGAAGTAAAGGTAAAACAAAGTAATGTAAGGGTAAAATAATATTATTTAAGGGAAAATAGAATTTATTTGAGGGTAAAAAAAGTTATGTAAGGGTAAACAATAATGTATACAGGTTAATTAAGGGTAAACTAAAGTTAATTAAGGGTAAAAAATGTAAAGTAAGGGTAATGTAAAGTTATATAAGGGTAAAAAGATGTTAGGTGAGGGTAAAACAAATTTATATAAGGGAAAAATAAATTTATGTGTGGGTAAAAAGAAGTTAAGGAAGGGTAAAACAAAGTTATGTATGGGTAAACAAAAACTTGTACAAGTTAAGTAAGGGTGAATTAAAGTTAAGTAAAGGTAAAAAAATTTATGTAAGGGTAAAATAAAGTTATGTATGGATAAAAATATGTTAATAAAGGGTAAAACAATTTTATATAAGGGAAAACTAAAGTTATGTAAGGGTAAAAATAAATTAATGGCAAAACAAGATTTTGTAAGGGTAAACTAAAGCTATATAAGGGTAAACAAAATTAGGGGTAAAAAAGTAATGTAAGGGTAAACTAAAGTTAAGTAAGGGTAAAAAAAGTTAATTAAGGGTAAAATAAAGTTATATAAGGGTAAAAAAAGTTAATTAAGGGCAAAAAAGTTATTTAAGGGTAAATAGGAACATGTACATGTTAAGTAAGTGTAAAATAAAGTTAAATAAGGGTAAAAAAGTTAAGCGAGGGTAAAAAAAGTTAGATAAGGGTAAAGAAGTAATGTAAGGATAAAAAAATGTTATATAAGGGTAAAATAAAGTTATGTAAGTGTAAAAAGAAGTTAAGTAAGAGAAAATAAAAAGATATGTATGGGTAAATAAAAACGTTTACAGGTTAAGTAAGGGTAATCTAATGTTAAGTAAGTGAATAAAAAAGTTAATTAAGGGTAAAATAAAGTCATGCGAGGGTAAACATAAGTTATATAAGTTTAAAACAAACTTATGTAAGGGTAAACTGATATTATGTAAGGGTAAACAAAATTTAGTTAAGGGTAAAACAAAGTTATGTATGGGTAAACTAAAGTTATGTAAGGGTAAACAGAAGTTAAGTAAGGATAAAAAAAAGTTATGTTAGGGTAAACATAAACTTAAAAAGGTTAAGAGTAAAATAAAGTTAAATAAGGTTATGTAAGGGTAAACTGTAGTTATGTAAGGGAAAACAGAAGTTAAATAAGGCTAAAAAATAAGATGAATATTTTGTATTTTTTAAATATTAAAAATAAAAATTATTAAATATATTCTTAAATATCATAAATAAATAAACATAATAATATATAAAATTATGTTTATAATTAAAAATCAAATTTTAAAAAACAATAAAAAACAAGAAAAACAACATTAATACAGTGAAACACCAAATTTGGCATTACACTATTAAAAACACAAAAATAGTGTTGGGGATGACATACGTTGGAGTTCAATTTCAAGCAAAAATGGCATTTTCATTCCAAAATAGAGTGTGTGGAAATGGAATTATAGGAATAAATTATATAAATTTCAAACATATTAAAAATATTAAAACCTAATAAATAAAAATAAATAAATTTTAATCATATAAACTACAAACATATTGAAAATATTAAAACTTAGTAGATAAATATGTATAAATTTTAAAAAATAAAGAGCTTCCAAAAATATTAAAAATTAATAAATATAAAAAATAGAGTAAATAATATTAAATGAAATAATATTAAAAATGAATAAATAAAATTAAATAAATTTAAAAAATATTTAAACAAAAAATTAATTCATAACATTAATTACATGAATTGAAAACACATAAAAAATTAACAAAAATGAATAAATAAATAATAATATTATTGATAATTATTGATGTATGCACTGTATTGACTGTATATAAAAAATATAATTAATTATTAACATTTAGAATTTTTACAAATAATTAAAAATATTAATATTTAATTAAATATATAAATATTTAAAATTGTATAAATAACTATCAAAATTGAATATATTAAAAAATTATTTAATGAATATATATATACTGCCTTCATTGAAAAATTTATGAAGAATATTTTTTTCCAATCAGTGCATTTGTTTCCATCTTTTTTGTTTTAGACAAGATTATCTTTTCATTGTTATGGTTGATAATGAATAAAACATCCAATGAAACTCTGCCGTAGGGTATTGAGTTGGTGAATACACGCTTTCTAAAGATAAGTGGCTATTGGGACTTTTCCATCGACACTATGGAATGCATGTTGGTCTGGAGAATGGAAGTTGAGGATCATTCTCACATTTTGATGGGAAATTTTTGTGTACTCATAGACTTTCATATAGATTTATGATATGTATGTGAATCCTTCACTAATTGTAATGTGGGGATGGTTTCCCTTGTTCCAATGATCTGATCCAAATCTTGTATTTATGTAAACATCAATATGTATTCAATGTTCTCAATATTTATATTATTAGTTTTTTGATTCTTTGGTTTAAAGTTGTGCAACTGGTCACTTTAGAGTTTATTATCATCTTGGGAGGAGATAGGAGTATTTATGTGAGGATTGGTCCCATGAAAGGGACTTAATACATATCTTTATAAAGGGAATCAAAACTCACATAGTTCGAGGCAACTTAATGAGGAACATACTACCTTTTAAGGGCACGTGACAAGGACCATTTCTAAGAATTTTAATATTATTTGGAATGGATGACTATGTGAAAGGTTAATATTAATGGTTGGTGTGGGACTTATGTATGAGAATCCATTTTTGTTTCATCCTTTTTTTAGTAACTGAACAAGATTAGGTATAGTTGGGGATTACAATTAGTATGAGGCCCATATTATCTTCCTCATGACAGGACATGGGACCATCTCCTACATGTCACATGAGAGATGATGAATCACCCCTTTCTCATCACTAGAGGCCTCCTTGTCTTGTCACTAGAAAAATATGATTCAGCTTATGCTCTTCAACATAAAGACATCCTATTCTTGTCATATAGGGGGTCATAGATTAATCAACTAGAAGAAGTTTATCATGATCACCTTAGGCTTATCACCCAGGGAAGATTTGAGTAGTCCCATACTCATCACAACTATTTCATATGCTCATCACATAAGAGTCTTATATCTTAGGTTGGGGGTTAAACATAGGAGGGGGGTGTCATTTATATTTACTGCTCCATGGATGTGTGTAGTATTTAATTTCTTGTAACCTCTAAGACCTTAAATAAATTACTATTAACATTAATACAATTATTAATTATTAAAAATTATTTCTAAAATCATATTAATTATATTATTGATTAAATTATTAATATTCTTTATTATAAATTATTAATAATTATATTATTATTATTAATAAAATTATTTATTACATTAATGAAATTATTAATATTAATATTAATATTAATATTAATTATACTTTTAATGAAATTAATGACATTAATAATAATCATTATTATTTACTATTTATTACATTAATAAAAAACATATTAATATTAATAATATATTATCATTAATATGATATTATTAATAATATATTAATAATTTAATATAGAAAAATATATGTATGAATCCCACATTAAAAATTTGGAAAGGATGTCAAGAACTACACCCTTATAAAATAGAGGCTTGGGTGACATTTCTGGTAGTTTTTTTAAATTATTTAATTTAAGTAATATCAAATATAAAAATACTTAAATAATTTTTAATTTTTTAATTTTTTAAACATATATGTTCTACTAGTACACAAAAAGGCTTTCAAGTTATCGTTTTAACATATGTTATTTAATAACCGACATCAAAAACATTTTAACATATTTTATTTAGATAAGAGACATTATATCCCTTCTCCCAATGGGTTTTAACACTAGTATTATATTAATCGATGTCAGAAAAGGTTTTCTAACATCAGTTATGGATAAAAATTCGTTAAAAATTATCCTTTAACATCAGTTAGTAGATAGTCGATGTTAAAATTACCCTAATGAAAGTTTTTTGTGCCGAATATTTTAATAACTGATGTAAAAACTAAAATTTCATTTTCTATAGAGTGATTTTTCAAATTTTTCATAGAACACCTTGCACTTTTTAAAATCCTGCCTAAAATTTATGATGATTTGGGAAACTATAAAGAACCTTATATATGTTTTCATTCTCCCTCTTTCATTATTTTCATTATGCTCATCTGCCAATCCATATGATCCCACAACTGCTCCTTATTTCAACATTTTCTTCATGGTATTCATATTTTTTTTTATTATTTTTTGAATATTTCTCTTAATTGATTTTTATTCTTGATGATTTTATTTCTTATGATGAAGAATTATACATTTTACCAAGAATAAAATTTTAAGATTCCACACGAGATTCATAGGTTGGAGTGTAAAATGCCTTTCCCTTTACATCTTTGTTTGCATCATGAGTTATTAAAAAAAAATGAATATCAACAACCAATATATTGTATCGAAGGAAACCACTACAATCATGAAGTTGAAGTTAAAAAATTAAGTTTATATTTCTTGATTTCATTTGATTTCTGTATTTTTTCTACCTTATATATCTTTTATTTACAATTAATTATGTAATCAATATTGAAATTAATTATTGAAAAATGGGGGTTTCACATCGGTTATTGTATAACTGATTTGAAATATAGTATACCATGTTCATTATTTTAAATAACTGATGAGATAAATGATTTTTTTATATTGGATATACAATAAATGATGTGAAAAACCCTTTCCATACTTGTGTTTTTGACTAATTTCTATGATAGTGTTTTAAAAAATGAAGTGAAAAACATATTTACAATGTCATTGAAAATAACACTTCTAGGTAACCAACGTAAAATCCCCCCAAAAATAGTTTTTTAAAACCTTATTTTGCACTAGTGTATTCCAATGAGAGGGTTCTTGGGTGGTACCACACCCTTCTTGGAATCAAAGATATCGATGGTTCAACCCCCAATAACCCCATGTTTGGGGGATTTTTATTAGGACTATATCAATAATGTAGTTGTGATGACACTATAGTAGCAGCAGGTACTGTAGAAATCATAAGTACTATAGAAATACTATTAAAAAAGGGACCTTTGAAAAAAATGAGACTTCATGCCAAGAACAAAAATGCTTTTAAGCCATAAGGCCTTTGAGCCATCAAATTTTAAGGTCTATAGGACATCCATGTTTCAAGTCCTTTGTGTCACTGGGCCTTACGACTATGTAATGTATGAGCTAATAGATCATGTAAGAGTTCCCACTCAACCCAATTTAATAATGGTATCTTTACTTTGTAGGACCCCGAGACACCCTGAGAGGGGAGGGGTGAATCTGGGTGTCAACTGTTTCTTTTAAAACAAGAATCTTATTCCCACGGTGGTATGAACTCATTAAACCTACAACACTGATGGGAATAGAAAGTAAACAACCACAAGAAAAGAGACCACACAACACTTTTACATGGTTCATCACTAAGGGCTACGTTCAAGTAGAATACAACGATAGGTTTCCAGTCATACCTAATTCCACTGAACTTCACTAGTTGTGGATTAAAAGGTTTGGGTACAGTCACTCTGTCCCAGAAACATTGGCTTTACAAAAGTTCAGGGATAGCTCACTGCATCCCTTAGGTCACTCTTGTTGACTCCCCCTGGCTCACTGCCTTGGGTGAAGTCCCACTCAGTTTATAGACATGAAAGTATCTTCAATAGATTTGCATTGAAGTCTTTGTCTCTGTTAAACATGAGACACTGCTTACATCAAAGTCCTGGATTTATTCACTTGAAAGCACTGAACCACTGAACCAGATATTTAGAATGTGTAATCAGGTTACACTAACAATTGTTCACAACACCTACCATTTTCATGCAAGATCTAACTTTTGCATGCAATAATTTCTTTACATGTGGAAAATATTTCACGCAACAACACCCTTTATGAACAACTTTTAACTTTTACATGAAGCTTCAACTTTTACGCACAACTTCAACTTTTATGTGAACTTTCTAATTTTCCGCACAACTTCTCCTTTTCCACGCAACTTTAACTTTTTCGTGCAACCGCCTTTGCGCACACCTTTTACACACATCGGAACTCAGATCTTATCTATGTATTTAGACATCTCGAATGGGGGGGGGGGGGGGGTAGGTTTCACCTCTTATTTGTAGGCATCGCTTACCCCCATGTGAAAAACCCACCATGTCGCACAAAACCTCCCATTCTACGTGAATTGTTTTTCACACTGGATCCATTTTCCGCACAAACTTTGGATTTTTCATGCAGCTCATGCCTTTTTCATTTTCAGTGTTTTGATTCCGAAACACCTTTTGCGTAAAAAATGAAAAACCAATTTTTTGCACATTCCATGATTTTAGTGCACCTTAGTTTACTAAGAACACAAATCTCCATTTTCTAATTTTTAGTCCCAAAAATTTGGCAAACACTAGAAAACGACGCCACCTTCAGTACTATTGTATGCCTGAACTGTATGATCCCTTTTCTAGAAAACATTCATAACTTACAATGAGGATTGACAAAAAACACAAAAAAACTCCATTTTATGCATATAATGGTCATGGTTCCAACAATATCCCCCTTTGGGTATGCTAGAAATCACCAGATAAATTCAATAGAGCACCAGCCACAAGCAAATCCTGAAACAGAGGAATCAACTTAGCCAACACTCTAAGTCTAAGTGATAAATGCTCGATGTAAAAAACTATAGGGGAATATTAAATTGGGTCCCATGTTTTGGAATTCTTAAAGATGACTAAGTTATTCTCTTATTATGTAAGAGAAGCATTATATGCCCTGAATGTATTCCTTCTCCTCCTAACACTGAATTCTCATTATGTCACAGAACATATCCTGAATTTATTCCTTCTACCCCATTAACAATAAACCCAAAGATCAGTATTTGTTCAATAAATAGCTCAAGACACCCCCTGGATAGTATCTTCTCTATAAACCTACATCAGATCCATGAATAGATTCAAAACAGTTAACATAACTGGGGAGAGGGGAACTTCAGAACCTCCTTATGCATTGGGAGGTGGCTAAACACCAAGGTTCAACTGATGCTTCTCAAAAACAGACACTGATAGTGGATTGGTCAGGATATCAGCCACTTTCTACTCAGTTCCCACATGTTCCATTTTAATCACACCTTGTTCAACCTTTTCCTTGATAAAGTGATATCTGATTTCAATATGTTCTGTATGAGAGTGCTGAACAAGATTCTTTGTAAGATCAATTGTTCTATTGTTATCATAGTAAATCACCATTGGTTGTTTTACCTTATCACTAATATTTGTTAGTTTTTGTTTCATCTATAGTAGTTGAGTGCATGCCTTTGTAGAGGAGATATGCTCAGCTTAAACAGTACTAAGAGAAGTAATTTCTTATTTCTTGCTCAACCAGCCAACACATTTCTTCCCAATATAGAATGCTCCACCACTGGCGGACTTTCTGTCCACTACATCGCCAGCCTAGTCAGCATCAGAAAATGATGATAATTTACTGTACCTTCCTGCAAAAAATTATAACCCAAAATTATGAGTACCTTGATTGTACCTCATGATTCTTTTTACTACCACCATATGTTCCTCCTTTGGATTACTATGAAAGAGGGCTGCTAGAAATATTGAAAAGACAATATCTGACCGTGTCGCTATCAGGTACAGTAGGCTCCCAATGATCCTCCTGTACATGGTGGGATCTACATAGGTCCCATCCTCATGCTTTCCAAGTTTGGTTCTAACTGAAATTGGAGTTGACATTGGTTTGGAGTCATGCATATTAAATTTCATTAGTAGTTCTCTTGCATACTTTTCCTGAGAGATGAAAGTGTAATATTTTTTTTGTGTCACCTGCAACCCCAAGAAATATGTGAGATTCCCAATCATTGACATTTCAAATTCTAATTTCATGTGATTGGAAAATTCATCCCCTGATTTCTACTTGCTGACACCAAATATAATGTCATCAATGTAAACTAGAACAATGAACTTATCTTTCGAAGAATTATTCACATAGAGATTGTGATATACTCCTCCTATTTTTAATTTCATCTTCTTGAGATAAGAATCCAGTCGGGAATACCATGCTCATGGTGCCTACTTTAAACCATAGAGGGACTTCTTTAGTTTACAAACCATTTTTTCATCACTACCAAGAAGAAAACCCACTGGTTGTTCGATGTAGACTTCTTCTTAGAGAACACCATTCAATAATGTTGTCTTGACATCCATTTGATATAATTTATATCCTCTTTGTACTTATATAGCAAGAAAAATCTTGATTGACACTAGTTTCTTCAGCATCGACACCTTCAATATGTGAATATCCTTTACATACCAATCATGCCATGTTTCTGATAACACTTCCATGCTCATCAAACTTGTTCTTAAAAATATACTTTGTACCAATCACATTATGAACTTTAGGTCTCTTAACTAGATCCCAGGTCTGATTCTTGTCAATATGATCTAACTCTTCATTCATGGATTTCACCCATGATTCATCCTTTCCAGCTTCTTCAAATTAAGATGGTTCCACCGTAGATAAGAATGTAGATTGTGCATCACTCCTCATTCTCCTCATTTGAGTGGGTTTAGTCCAATCCCCAATGATGTTGGATTGATCAATTTCTTCTCTTCAATTCCTCCTATGAGGTTCAACTGAATTCTCTTCAGCTATGGTTTCAACTTCAGATTCTTCTTCTTAGTCATCATCATGATGTGACTCTTGGGTGTTTTGTACACCTTCCTCTATTTCTGTATTTGCATTTACTCCATGTTCACAATCTTCCTCATCTTATATCTCATCAGAATAAGAATTATTTGAAGCATTTGGGGTTTTGTCTTCAATGATCATAACATAACTACATTCCACAATCCTCCCCAAGTGCTTATTGAAACACTTATAAGCTTTTCTGTTCATTGGATATCCAAGAATTATTCCTTCATCTTCGTTGTCTCCAAACTTCCCTTGATTTCTTTCTTTATTTTAGATGAAATATTTTCTTCCGAAAACACAAAGTTATTTCAAAGAAGGCTTACTTCCATGCCACAATTCATATGGTGTTTTCATTTCTCCCATATAAAGCTCCGTTGGATTTTTAATTTGCACTACAATTTAAATGACTTCTTTCCAGTAATGGTGATAGATTTGACTCTCAAATAGCATAGTCCTGGACATGTTGTTGACCTGTCGATTCCAACACTCAACTACTCCATTTTGCTGCGGATTTCTAACAACAGCTACCTCATGCCATATTCCATGTTTTTCTAGGTAATTCTCAAACTCAATGGATGTGTATTCTCCTCCATTGTCAGATCACAAGAATTTGATTGTCCATCCAGTATCATTCTCATCAATTCAATGATAAGTTTTCATGCAATTAAGTACTTGTCGCTTCCTATGAATAACAATTACACATGCCATTCTACTATAATCATCAATGAAAAGGATGAAGTACCTATTTCTATGAGTTCCATCAACATTTATCAAACCAAATACGTCTGTATGGATGAGATCAAGAAGGTGTGATGCCCTTTTCTTATTTGGTCGATATGAACTACAAACTAGCTTTCCTCGTATGCAAGAATCACAGGTCTTTTCCCGTTCACGTTTCAAAATGGGGATATCCGTGAATATATTCAACTTAGATATCTTTTACATATCTTTTTGGTTAATGGTACCCAACCTTTAATGACACAGGTTGTTTCCTTCTTCAATAAACATATAACAAGTGTTCTCTTTACTGTCAACCTGATATGTGTTTCCATATGTTCTACAACCTTTCATGATAGAATTTCCTATTTTTTCCTTTATAGTGCAGTCTTTTTGATTGAAAGTTACAATGAGCCCTGAGTCACAGAGTTGACTCACATTAAGGAGATTGTGACATAGACCGTACACATAAAGAAATTCATCATTCTTTAGCTCTCCATTGGCCAGAGGAGTATTTACACTACCTTTAATCATCAAAGCACCATCCTTACCAAACCTCAATATTCCATAAACCTTATTTTTAATGTTCTTTAAAAGGTCAAAATTTCATGTTATATGGGATGAGAATCCACTATCAAGAATCCAGGTTATGTCGATTTTTGTAGCTTTGAGGGCTACAAGATTAGATTTCTCAATTTTCTTCTTTTCTTTCCTTGATATATTGGATTGAGTGTAGGATACTGACAACCTTCTAATTATTTCTTCCAAATAATCAGATTCTTCATACCCATACTCTTATTCCAAAGGAGAAAACGTATTTGTGTGAACAACACCATCCGGAGGGTGAGTATTGACCCATCTCTAAGATTTATATGAATTTATCCTATCGTACCTCTTCCTACAATACATAGATTTATGGCCAACGTTAGAATAATGAAAACAACATCCATAGAAACTATTTCTTCTATAAGATGTAGGATATGAAATCATTGTCCTTTATTGAATTCCAAGATCTTCTCTATTCAAGTAGCTCCTTGACACTTCTCAATATCACATGGTATGGCCTAGATATCCATAGAACTAACACTTCATGAGGGGAAATGTATTCTCACTTATATTTCTCCTCATTTTTTCCTTGATAAGATGGTTGGACTACCTGTAATTTATGAAAGTTTGAGGATAATATTCAGTTCTTCTTTTAGTTTGTATTGAGGGTTTATTTTTTAGTACTTTAGGAAACTTTTCAACATGTCCAACTTTCATCTGGTCTTTTTTTGGCTCTCTTCACTTCCAGCAGTTGATGTATCAGCTTAAAAAATTATTCCACTATTTCCCATGAAAGAAGGTATTTGATCACTCAATATTTTTACAACCTCATCTGAACCACACTTAGCTCTTACCAGTAATTCTGCATATGAGAATATTCCAAAATTATTTTTCTTCTTACCCTCATTTGTGGTTGATTGACACTCAAGTTTACTCCTAAGAGTAGAAACTTTTTCCTCAAGACCCTCAATAGTATTATAATTCTCTTCCAGTATAGACGTAAGGTCATTTATGAACTTTTCTTGTTATTAAATTCTAATCTTTAGTTCTATAACATCATCTATGATTTCAAGGATTGAAGACTGTACTCTCACTAGTTCTTCTAGTCATTCAATTTTAGCTTCAAGATCATCAACATATTCTGATGATTCTTCCACCATTGCTTTCCACTTATTTAATCTCTTACATTTATTCTCAATCTTGGAAAAGGAATCCTTAATTTGAAACTTGGGATCACCATTAAAAGTCATCTGATTATCTCCAAATTTATCGATCGAGGGTTCTGGACTTTCAATGGTAGCCATCATGGAAGCATGGTCTCTAGTTTTAAATTCTGGTTCTTCTTCTTCACATAATTCAATATCATCATCTTCATCTTTATAGACAAAACTGTTCTTATGTAATTTATTTTCAGATTTAAAGTCTTAATTTTTGAAAAACCTTTTCCGAGGCTTCTAAATGTCTTATAATTCACTATATTCATTATCAAAAATTTTTTGGCACCAAGAGGAAATGTTCCCAACTCTTCCACAATGAAAACATGCCATAGGTAAATTACCTTTTAATTTATCTTTTCCTTTCTTAATCTTCTTGGGAATGAGAGAAAGAATTTATTTTTCCACATCATCTTCACCAACACTATCTCCTGAAATTTTCAGTTTTTCAATGGATTTGAATTCTATTTTCTTGCTAACACAAGTTGTAGAATCTTTGAGTTTGAATCCCATCTCATATGCCACTAGACTACTTAGTAGACCATCCAGAGTAATTTTAGATAGATCTATCTCTTAAAGGGATGACACATTTTCATTTTACATAGGAGATAGTCTTACCAATATTTTATTTACGATATCAATGTATTTGATTTCCTCTCCAAGACCTTGAATTGCTCCCACTACTTCAGTAATTCAATTGAAGAATGAATCTTCATTCTCATCAGGATGCATCTTTAGATCGTAAAACCTGTTGTGTAGGACTTTAATTTTTTACTCCTTCAATTTTATATCTCCTTTATAAATATTTTCAAGTTTATCCCACATAGAATATGCTAAGGTAAAACTCATCACCTTTAGATAGATCTGATCTAAAAGATCCATAGTGATATCATTCTGGGCTTTATCATCTACATCAAGAAATTTCGTGTCTGTATCAGTCATAGAAAGCCCTGTTGGATTAATAAATTGTATTTCTTGCATAGTAGAAAAGGGGACATCCATTCCAAGGGATATTAAATGAAATATCATTACGTTCTTCTAAATCTGAAAATTAATTCCCTCGAAGAGAGGGATTCCCCTAGCATTGACTGCATTCTCCATGACGAAAAAGGACAGATCTAACATGAGTAACCTTTACCCTCTGATACCACTTGTAGGACCCTAAGACACCATGAGAGGGGAGGGGTGAATTAGGGTGTCAATTTTTTTTAAAAACAAGTATCTTGTTCCCACAGTAGTAGGAATTCGTTAAACCTGTAAGACTGATGGGAAAAGAAATAAAAAAACCACAAGAAAAGAGACCGCACAACACTTTTACTTGGTTCACCACTAAGTGATACATCCAAGGAGCATACGCCAAAAGGTTTATGATCTTAACTAATTACACTAAACCTAACTAGCTATGGATTACAAGTTTCAGGTACAATCACTCTGTCCCTGGAACACTGCCTTTACAAAAGTTCAGGGATATTTCACTGCGTCCCTCAGGTCACTCCTGTTGACTCCCCCTAGATCACTGCCTTGGGTGAAGTCCCACTCAGTTTATAGACATGATAGTCTATTCAATATATTTGAATTGAAGTATTTGTCTCTGTTCAGCACAAGAAACTGATTATATCGAAGTCCTGGATTGATTAACTTGAAAGCACTGAACCACCGAACCAGATATTCAGAACGTGTAATCAGGTTACACTGGCAATTATGCGCAACACCTACCCTTTGCGCGTAAGATCTTACTTTTGTGCATAATATTTTATTTTCACGTATAAAATATTTCATGAAATAATACCCTTTATGCGCAACTTTTAACTTTTACGCACATCTTTAACTTTTATGCATAGATTCAACTTTTACGTGAACCTTTTACTTTTCCACGCAACTTCTCCTTTTTCGTGAAACTTTAACTTTTACACACACCCTTCTTTTCACTCACCTTTTACACGCATCAGAACTTAGATATTGTCTATGTCTTCATCCGTCCCAAATGATGGGATTCACCTCTTATTTATAGGTGTCACTAACCCTCGCATGCAAAACCCACTATGCCATGCAAAACCCCTCATTCTACATGCAATTTTTTTATACAGGATCCGTTTTCCATGCAAACTCTAGATTTATCACGCAGCTCATGCCTTTTCCATTTTTCAGCATTCTGATCCCGAAACACCTTTTTTGTGAAAAATGAAAAACCAATTTAGTGCACATTCCATGATTTTCATGCACCTTACTTTTCCAAGAACCCAAATATCCATTTTCCAATTTTTAGGCCCAAAAATTTGGAAAACACTAGAAAATGGAACAACCTTTAGTACTGTTTTCCGCTTAAACAATATGATCCCTTTTCTGGAAAACATTCTGAACTTCCAATGAGGATTGAAAATAAAAACAAAACAAACTCCATTTCCTGCATAGAATGGTTTTGGTTCCAACATCCTTAATAAAAAGGGTATTGACCACATCTTGTTTCGATGTATATATATATATATATATATAAACAAAACAAAAAAATAATTATTTCTTTGAAACATTTTTGAAGAAGGAACTTTTCTAATTAGCACCCATGTTTCAATTTTTTTGGTTTTCAATTGGATTTTCTTTGCATGGTTATGGTTTGGAATGATAAAAAATTATTACATGACTCTTCTATGGGGTTTTGTGTTAGTGTATACCTACTTTCCAAAGGTAGAAAATCATTGTGAATTTTCCAGTGACACCTTGGAAAGCATTTTGTTTAAGAAGATAAGTGGTTGGGCTCATTCACACCTTTTGAGGAAAATTTAGGGTATACTATAGGACTCTCTTAGATATTTAAGATATTTACACAAATCCTTCCCTAATCCTAGAACAAGACGGGTTAATCTTATGAATATGATCTGACCAAAACCATGTGTCAATGAGAATATATATATATATATATATATATATATATATATATTAGAGGTTCTCCATCATTCTATTATTAGTTTGTTATGATTTGGTTTAATTTTTTGTACCTAGGAACTTATTTTCATATAGGGGGAGTAAATGTTATGATGTTGGTATTAGGACCATAAAAGGGGATTCCTGCATATCCTTATGAAGGGAATTGCAACCCACACATTTTGGTTTCACTTAATGGGGAACATATTACCTTTTATAGTCATCTAATAAGAACCAATTCCAAGAAGTTTAAGGTCAAGTTTAATGGAAAACTAGGTGAAAGGTTCCTAGAAATGGTTGGTTTGGGACTTACACATGAGAATCCATTTTTGGTTTGTCCTATTTGTTAATAAGTAAATATGAACAGTTATGGTTGGGTCTTGCACCTAGTATGATTCCAATATTATCTTCCCCATGTCAGGACATAAGGGAATCTAATGCGTGCTGCATGAGGGATGATAAATCATAACTTTCTCATCACTAGAGGAATCCCTATATCATCACCTGAAAAATATTATTCACTTTATGCTTATTAATAAAATTAGATCCTATACTCACCATATATGGGGTCCTAGGATCTATAACTGGGACAATTTGATCACGATGACCCGATGCTTTTCACTTAAGGACTGTTTGAGTAATCCCATGCTCATAAAATGGGTTTCTTATAACTATCACATAAATATATTAGGTTGGGGATTACACCTAGGAGAAGCCCATATATAGGGATACCAAGATGAGTATCTCAACTCAAGGAACTTATGAGTGAACTGAGAGGAGTATACCGACTCAAGGTAAAATGGGTTTTCTTATAACTATCTCATAAGATAAGAGGTATGTTTGATGGTTTTTGGATTGAAATTTAAAGTGGTATCATATATATCTTAGTTAGTATGAATCAAATCCCATTTAGTCCAATTAATATATTTTTAGGTCACATGTCAGGAATAGTCTATGCAGTTTAACGATACGTTATAAGGATGTGTGCTATGTAGTTTAGTGTGATTAATTTAGGACTAATGCTCCCTTATTCTAACTATGGCATGTCTCAATCATACTAATGAAGTGATAAACCAAATACCTATAAGACCACATGAGTCATGCTCAGTGTGAGAAACAAGAGATAATAGTAGATCAACTACATTTTAGGAGAGCTCACAACATGAGATTGAATTGGGATTATACATTGAGCTTCCCTTCGGGTTTAACTTATCTATTGGAAAGTAGAAAAGATAAGATATGAATGGGGATTGAACCAAGTATATTTCCATGGATAATGTATGTACAATAAAAAGGTAGATAACATGAGACTGAGTAGGTATCATTCATGGGATACCCTATAATATTTGAACTAGTATTTGAGTCAGGTGAAGGTATGTTATGGGGATTACACACCAAGAAGAAGACTATAATGGTTTACACAATTTATTAGTAATAGAGTAGAATGAGAAGGTATGTTTGGGACTTATACCTATTATGAGACCCATATGGGGTAGACAACCTACCATAATTTGGTAACTAGACAAGGAAGGAAGAGTGGAAAGGTTAGGGTATACACCTAGTAGGAAGCGCATGGTGGAAACTAAGAGCAGTTTCTTAACTAAAGGTGTATAAAGAAACTAATAAAATTTTGTCAACTCAAGGTGAATATATAAACTAATAAGAGTATCTCAAATCAAGATGTTTAAGGGAAACTAGGAGGAGTATCTCAACTAGAGTTAATAGGGTATTATACCCAAGTAAGGAGACTTAGTGAATTGGGTACTCATATAGGAGCTATGGTATAATTGGTGCCCTATTTATGGAACTAGGGTAATCTAGAACCCTAATATGGGATAAATTAATGGTGTATTTCCCTGGTATGGGTCTTGGGTGAAGGGTTTTCCCAAGAAGGTTTTCTCAGCTGAAGGGATCAGGAGAATGGGTTCTCGCTAGTGTGGGTTCCCTAGTGAAGTACATGGGTGAAAGAGTTATCTCTAGTATGGGTTCCTAATAATGAAACCCATGAAAATGGGTTCACTCTAGTATGGGTAATTGGTGAAGATTCACCCAAGAGTTCTTTTATAGTGGAGGTTTGGGCATGGATGAAATCGAAAGGAATCTAGGAAACCAAGTATTTCTTACTAGTGAGGCCTGGGTGTGGGTTAAATTGTAAGGAGTATAAGAACCTAGGTGTTTCTTCATAACATTTCTTCAAAATTAAAGGAACTAAAAAAATGTGCTCACTCAGATATAACAGTGGAAAAAAGGACACCCTAGTTGGGGCCCCCAAGAAAATATTTTCTCAAGTGCTTCACCCTAGTGGAGGTTTGGGTTTGGATTAGCGCAAAAGGATCCTAGTAACCTAATAATTTAACCCTAATGTGTCCTTGAAATGGTTTAACTAAAATAGATCATGAGAATCTATGTGTCTTTCATAGTGAGGCCTAGGCACCACTTAACTCAAAAAAATCACGGGTTCCCTAGTGTTTCCCCCTAGTCAGGCTCTATGAGGATGACTAGGGTGAGTTATTATCTATTATACGATCGTTATGATGACTAAAGTGAATTTAATCCAAGTAAGGGGATCCATAATTTTTAGTCTAAGCAAAGAACTTACCTTAATTTTTCTCCCAAACATCCAAGCATGTGTCAAAGTTTGAAGGTGAGGGGTTCTATTTATAAAAATCAAGGAGGACCAGGGTGTATAAGAGATGAGTTCGAGATGCTTTTCATATAGGTGATCTGGTTGTATGATTGGGAATATAGACATGGGTGAGAATATGAGCTGGGTGAATGAGATGGGCATGGGAGTTGGGCACGTGACCTGAGTGTTATCCTAGACTTATTCAAGAAAAACACCGAACTTCAAGAAGCCATAAATTTGAATCAATAAGTATGTTTGGGCTCCATGAATATTAAAATAAAATCTTATGATGTTAAATATTCCCTTGTATTTTCTTATGCCCCCTAGAATGTGTCTTCTAGGGCAAAAAAGTGCCTATAATACCCTCAAAAAAGGGTTTTAAAGCTTCAACACCCTTTTTCTTAAAAATGTGTGAAATACAAAACCTACTCTTAATGAGATCCTCTCACCACCACATCACCATATTGGGAAATAGTTTTGAAGGATATCCATCCCTAGACGTGTGATCATTCATGCAGAACATGGAAATCCCATTTGGTTCTTCTTCAGACATGGATATACTTTTCCATTCAAACTTGACTTATGTTGTCTGAATGAGGATTATATCTCGATTTTGAAAAAAATTACATGAAATTATTGTTATAATGACTCATGAATGTGTAAAATTGATTTTATTTGAATCTAATTTAATATTTGGGTTGTGGTATGTGTAAATCATGACATAAGAATGTCTGAATCAATGAGATTGTGAGACTAATTGGAGTGGGTTGATGATTAGTAATGAAAGAAACAAGGACACACCATCATGAAATATCTCAAGGGGTTAAGGGTGACCTTTTTTCTAGGAATAAAACATCCCTAATGGGTTACTTCATAGGCTCAATGAAAACTATGCTCTTCATCTTTAAATAGGAGGGGGGTTGATCAAAACAATCAATCCATGTTATCAATATTTCTATAAAATTGGGAACTAAGAGGATTATATCAAGTTTATGGGATACTAAAAGGAGTATATTGAACCAAAGAATTGGTTTTGTGATTCATACATCAAATTCATGAAGTAGGTTTATGGTGAATATGATTTTAAAGAAGGGTTTGAGCACCCCAAAGGTTTCACCACCGTGTATTGAACTCATTCTCAGGGTGAATGGATATAATGTGAAGTTGTTAAAATCTATTCCTAGACTAGTTGGTCTAGAGAGAATATATATACTTTTTATATGTTAATATAGTAGGCCCCATGGGTTTTTTTCCTTTTCCACTTGTGCTTTAATTTTTTCCTAAACATTAAAATGGAATGTATTAACGTGCAATGTATTATCTTTTTCTTAGGCCACCCATTATGTGTTTTTATCTTGAAAAACCTTTAGGACTATTTTTATTTTTAGTTTAAGGTATTTTAATTTGGACCATTGAGTGATATATTTTGAGTTCATATATCTGTAACCTAAACACACAAAGTTTAAGGTGTTGCTGCATGGATCAAGGCACACACAACATGTGGCCATGATGCATGGACTAAGTTTTACACTGTTTAAGGTCATAATTCATGGATAAGTGGGTGATTTATTCAATATAGAAAGGATAGGGTAAAATTGATATGAATAGAGGATACTAATACTAATATAGATTATCTCATAGGTCATTACAAATAGTTTACGGTCATGATTAATAGACCAGTTTACGATTGAGCCTAGGATACAAGATCTCAACATTACTACATATCTTGAAATGATTGTAATATATCCAAACATAGTTATTATAATTAAATTTACCATATATATCTATATAATATATATTAAATGGTAAATTTTATCATTCTAGTGAGAATTAAGATCATGATAGACTCTTTGGCCACTGCCAGGACAATGTTATAGTATGCAGCTAGGGCAGGTGTCTTGATGAAAATTTATAGAAATCCAAAACACTAAGATATAATTTTAAGAGAGTGTAATTTAATCCTAGATATTTTTTATGGAGAAAACCTACATCAAAAACCATCACATGGATATGCCTCTCACATAAGGAAATTGGTTCATATAGAATAGACCACTCTAAGTAGTTTAAGGTCATGTGAGGTAGACTATATGTCATGTGGTTTAAATTCATATGAAAAGGACTCATATTCCATGATGTTTAAAGTCACATTATGAGGAACTTCATATGGGGGTTTTTTATAGATTTTTATCTTTAAATTAATGATATAGATCTATCTTAGTGATGATATGGTGAAGGTAAACCCTATATGAATGAAGGGGTACCAACATTGGGATAAAGTGGGGGTTTGATTGTAATTTTTAGTTGGGCCCAATAATAGGAGATTCGACATCACTATATATCTTGAAATACCAGTAATCAAGGCACACATAGTTATTAGATGAAGGGTGAATTTTCTGTAATAAGTTAGGTGATCTAGGACATTAGGGTTGGCTAGTATTTCCATAACCATTGAATCTATGAAGAAACAAAATAAACACTTTTGATAATCAATAACTTACATAGGAGATGACTTTTTTATTAAGGTCTTATAGGAAAAACCATTCTAATTATTTTAGGTCCATGGAGGATAGACCAATCCAAATGGTTTATAATCAAATATGATAGACTATATGTTGTGTATTTTAACATCATGTAATAAGAACCATCGACAAATAATGTTTGAGGTCATACAAACTTGACCAATGTTTCATTACAGTTATGATCATTCAACTTGAAGCCTCCCTAATAGAGTCCGTAGTGAATTAGGGAATAAAACAAAAAAATATTTTAGGTCCATTTAAACACAAACAATATAGATAATGTAAATTATATCTTCAAATGTCTGAATCATAGACAATGGAATGGTGTTAGGAGGGAGTAGGTTGACCATTTATAATGGAAGAAACTAGTGAAACACCATCAATAAATAGCTCATGGGGTTAAGTGGGGCCTTTACTCTAGGATCAAAACATCCCTATAGGGTTACGTAATATGCTCAAAGGAAACTATGATATTCACTTTTCAATGGGTTTTCTATTTGGATCATTCAATAATTATTACCAATTATTATGAGAGGGTAAACTAAGAGAATTTATGCTCAAGGTTGTGGTTTCTCAAGAGGATAATCTCAACTAAGGAATTGTGTTAACTTAGATATCAAAGACATGAAGTAGGTTTGGTGGAAAAGTGGATGTCTAAAAGGTTTTTAAGTATTCTTTGTCTATAGAATCATGTGATAAGACAACTACTTGGGTAGGGGGAATATAACATGATTGAGAAGAAGGGTAAAATAAACCTCACAAGAACTGTCTTATGAACTCAATATGTAATAGGGGAATCTTGGTCATCGACTAAGATTATCTATAAATAACCTCTCCAAGTATTTTAAGATCATGCGGGATGGATTGTTCACCATTCAATTAAGGTAATATGGTAAGGACCTCACATCATGCTATTTAGGGTCTTATGAATAAGACCTTATGTCGCAAAATTTAACTTCATAAAATTAGGAGTTAAATTACATGTAGTTTAATATTGTTCCAATAGGATTAAATTATATACAATTTAACATCATTCCTCTAAGGAATAAGTGTATTATAGTTTAATTTCATATGACTAGGACTAGTATGTGAAGTGATTTTCTCATATCTAGCTCGTGTTCAATAAAAATGTGCATCCTCATCTAAATTTAATGTTATCAAGGGACCCAATGTGGTTGAGGGAAAAACCAAACACTAAAATAGAACAATATCCAATGGGGAATTTCAATACATGGTCTACAATGTAGAAAATATTGTAGGAAGACCCATAGTTAGTGAGAATTCCTAAATACTAGGAATGTATTCATGAAGATAGAAACATTGTTATGGTGAAAGGCTTATGAACAATGAAATATATACCAAAGGATTCCCATGTAAATATGGATCATATGTAGAAGGGGTGAAATGGCTACGTTTTAGCACCAATTCTTGGAAGAAGGAACCTAACATGACCGAAGAAGTTGAACAATAAGTGAATTTTTATATTTTTCCAAGGGATTATGGGTGAGACCCATGTGATTGAAGAGATATTACATGGATCCTAATATCATGTATGAAAAATATTCCATACACAGTTGTCCACTCTAAGTAGTTTGAGATATTCTAAGGTGAACCCTACATTCTTGTTAGGATGGAGTCATCCTAAACAAATACACTTCCCAGTCAACAAGGAGAACATGGAAAGAATAATTTAATCAAGATAGATGTTTATCCAATAATCTCATCCTGTACAATAGAAATATCCACAATGCTACCAAATAGAGGTTTTTTTGATAACTGCCTCCACTGAGTTTGTGCACTAGAACTTGGATGAGAAACCACATAATCACCATAAAAAACCCCATGAAAACACTTCACATACAAATATAAAAGAAAATAGAAAAAAAAGGATTTATGTAGTTCATAAAAATACCTACATCCAAGGGAGAACACTACAAAAATTTTCATTATAGGGTATTCAAGTGAACACAAAAGTCATCACTCAAAACCTCTCTATTAACAAATTATTAGAAAATTATATCAGAAAACTATAAACTATTTATTATAAAATCCTAAATACAGATCTACGACACCACCTCTCTTTATAGAGTTCTTCATCTAATAGAAACATTGTACCAACTTATGAGAATCACGGTTAACCTCCCATTGACCATGGAAACCTAAGATATAATATTTAACCATATAATGAGTCAAACAACAAATACCCATGAAATAATCCCATTCAAAGAGAATGTATCCCAATGGAAAACTTCATCTGATGGGCTCCATTTGATGGAATCCGTCCAATGGACTACGTTCGATGGAATCTTCTACCCAACTTCACTAAATCTTCTCCAAAGGATTCCTCTACATAGTATTCTTAGTTCGATAACATTCATTTGATCATATTTGTCTGATGATATGCATCTAGAAAACACTTTTTGATGAAATTTAATAATGTTCATAAATTCAAAAATCCCCCACTTAAAAATTACATCATGATTTTAATTTTATTCAACCATCCATAAGATCTCATCCTATGTATAATAGATAAATTTTATTCTCTTCATCCAGTCATCCAATTCTAGTTGAGGTACAATGTTGCCTAAGAATTTATTGAACTATAACCTATGTAAACATATCAGCATGATTATTCTTCCCAATAATCTTATATAGATCTATCACTTTAACTTCCTGAATACTTTGTATAAAGTAATACTCTAGTTCAATGAGTTTAATTTTTTCATGAAATATTGGATTGTGAGAAAGATGAATAACACTTTGACCATCACATAATAGAATTCTTCTATCTGATCCCTTCTCAATTTCCTTCAGCAAGCACACCAACCATATTATCTAGTTCCCTTATTCAATAGTTGTAACATACTCTACATCCATTATAGATAAAGTAATAATTGGTTATAGTTGAGACATCCATTTAACTCCAGTTGGATTGCTAGTCGGGGGGGCAAGAAATCTGAGGTTCTGCTTAATCACATGGGGAGTCCTTGCACTGATGCTGCACTGAATGTTGCAAACATGGAGCAGGGGGAATGGCAAGATACATGCATCGAGGTGAATAAGCGTTCTTGTGCCGTGAAGGAGGTTCGGGAGGCCTTACATCCAACAGTAAAGCAAGTTTTTGACCGCCTTAAAAGTGATCTTGGTGCTGGAGATCCACCTTTGAGGGAGGTTGCTGTCAATTCATGTTAAGTGCAGCCGATTTCTGACAATATGAGGGATAAAGGAGGTGGACTTGATAAGGAAAATCTTACCGTAGCTGGTTGGGCCTCTTCTGGCAATAGATTTGCAGGGCTGGAGCAGGAGGAGCCACCCACTGGGATGGCTGATCGGTAGGATTTTGGGACTCCTAATAACCCGGGACTTGGTGTTGTTGGTGAAATGAACCCTCATTGCCTTGTTTTGTCTGATCATAACATGCTCTCTCAGGCCGGAGGAGAGTCTTTTAAAACATCAGATGATGTCTTGGGAAAGAAAGGTGTTGGAAGCAAGAGTTTGGTTTCTGTGAATATCACTGATAAATGGGGGAATATATCTGATAGTGAGAAAGAGAATTGTGGCAAAGCAGACAGACCTTCATATAGTGATATTGTTCAAGGTGGTCGAACAAAGATGTCTGAAAGTGAAGGTGTCATGACTGCGCCACCAAAGAGGAGGCCAAGGAGAGACTACACGGATCTACCCAAACCAATGGCAACAAGGTCTGCACACAAGATTGGAGCGTCACAAGAAAATGTCATTGCAAATGGGTACAGTGGAAAACAAAGAGGAGGGTCCCCGAAGAGGGATAAAGGACTTAGTGGAAAACGGCCGGTCAAAGAGAAGTTGTCTGAGGAAATGCTGCGGAAGAAAAATATGTACCTTGAGATGATGCACAAATACGAATCTTCTGAATGGGAGTCAGATGATCCTGGTGATGAGTTATCTGATGATGGGGAGAAGGATGCATATTGTTTTGATGTTATGTAGCATTTTATTTTCTTCTGACTTTACTTGCACTTTTATTTTAATAAATTTGCGGGACCAGGTTTATGCCTGGTTCAGACTTTCCTGGTAAATAAAAATTCTGTAGTACTTTTTTTTGAGTCTATGTATCCAACAAAATATGCATCTAAAAAACATTTCAACTGATCATCTTATTTGAAACATAAATATGCATCCTCCAACCCCTTTAAGTATCGAATGATCCATTTCAATGTTTCCCAATGATTCCTTCCAATATTTTACCTAAAATGACTAAAAACTCCCAAAACAAAATAAATATATAATTGTGTGTAATCAAATTTATACCTCAAAATTATAACATTCAAGGAAAAATAAATCTTACCCATATAATGAAATTATCCATCCTTTTATGCTGCCTACAATTTAGAAAATTTTAATTACCCAACAAGGGGGTTGAGATAGGTTTATAACAAGTTATTCTATACCTTTTGATAACCCTAATTATGTAATCCTTCTTGGATAAAACCAAATTGCTTGTTTTCCTATCCCACTCAATTTCTCACCCCTAAGATATTTTTTCCTTATTAAAGGTTATTAATTTAAAAAATTCTTTAAAAATTCCTATTTACTTTCTGAATCTGATTGAAATATACACCAATAATAAATATATCATTCACATAAAACAAAAATATGATATATGTTCCATTATCCTATTGCTTATTATAACAACAATGATCAGAATCACATAGAATGAAACATTCCTATAGAAAGAAAGTATTGAACTTATGATTCCACTATCGTAGAGCTTTCTTCAATACATAAAGACTTTATTTTACCTTACTAACTAAATGATCCTTCTGATGAACTTTATAAACCTTGGGTTAAACCATGTAAATTTATTCCTCTAAATCCACATGAAGAAAAGATACCTTTAAATCTATATTCTCTAAGTGCATATCATTAGACACCACAATAAAAAAAACTATTCGAATGGTCGTGTACTTTATTGTAATTGATAAAATTTTAGAAAATTTAGTCGCTTCCTTTTCCAAAAAACCTTTTTTATACCTATTAATTATATTAGATTCCTATTTAAAAAATGAAAAAACCATTTATTTTTATAGAGATATTTTTCCTTATGTTAGTTCAACTAACTCCCAAGTATTATTTGGATTTACGGAATTCATTTACTCTTCCATAGATAACTCCTAATATTTTGAGTCTTTGAGAGTAGCTACCTCTTCTAGACATTCCAGTCCCCCTATGTCAATTAAAAGTATAAATTTTATATTTGCTCCAAACCTCTAAATTTGTTTCTGATATGATTGGATCTCCTCAAAACTGCCTCAGGTTCAACTATTAGAACCTCTCTATCCAATATTCATTTTTCCAAACATTATTCATTAAGAAGAAGTTTGCCTAATCTTTCTCCATCCTATAACCTGACTATCAAAGAACCAATCATTGATGTTTCTTATTAAGATATCATATAGAGAGTTTTTCTAATAACCTTTTTGTGATTAATTTAAACTTTAATAGTTTATCTAACATAAACTTCCTTCTTATCCAAGTTATTATATTTACACATAAGCTATTCATTGAAAACAACATCACTACTCTGAATGAATTGTTTATTCTAATCATCCCATAGGTTATATCCAAATTCTTATTTCTATATCTAATGATAAAGAACACCTTGAATTTCATATAAAACTTATATAAATATTTAGAATCTATATGAACACATACAATAATTCAAAATACTTTGATATTATTCACCTATTGTCTCTTAATATACCATATTTTATTTGGTAGATATTGTATCATAGCTGAAGTCTAAATTATGTTAAAAAAATTATACTATTTTAAAGGGTTCTACCTAAACTCCCTTAGTAATTGTAGAGTGAAGCCTCATAATTAAATATTTCTCTTATATATTTTTTTAAATCCTTTTAAATACTCTATGTTCTTATAGATTTATTAGAATAGTCTTCTCATTCATGATTCCATTCTTTCAAAAAATGTTACAAAATTCATGTCTAGTGAACTCCCCAACATTGTCTATCTAAAGACTCTTCAAATTTCATTTACATTCTTTTCCAGAAAAAACCTTTCTCTGAATAAATCATTGAATCACATTAGATTTATTATTTAGGAAGTAAACTTAGACCTTTCAAGTGGAATCATCAATGAATATTACAATGTATAGTGATCCTCTATTCAAGTGAACAGGGGTTCATCCCCAAACATTAGAATGAACATGTTCCAGCTTATGATTCCTTGGATATCTACCATCCAAGTTAAAGGAAAATCTATTATTTTTCCTCAACATAAAACTCTTACATATTCCAAGGTCTGTGTGATCAAGTATGAGTAAGCCCTTTGTCGATAGAACTTTCAGATTCTTTTTAGTGAGGTGAACAAACCTATAGTACCATATTTATGGACCATCAAATGAAGTGATTTTGATATATAAAACTTGATCCTTGTATCCATTCAAATACATGGTTATATTATTAACTCTTCAAGCAATAACCATGGACCCTCTATTGATTTTCTAGAATCCATTCAAAAAGAAGTTCTGAAACCCACATCATCAAGTTATCACACTAATATGAGGTTCTTCAGGAGACCTATAATATGTATAAAAGATTTTAGTCTCAAAAAACATATATTTTATATTTGAATGTTAATATCACCCTTCCTAAATATATCCATGGATTTATCATCTGTAAGATATACTCTTCCTAATCTTCCTGGTACATAATCAACTATACACTCAGACTCACTAGTTGAATGAAATGATGAATCTGAGTCAATAAAACCTGAAACTTATGGAATAATAATATTCACTATCAATATGGAGCCTCTATCCATTTCACTTATTGAGTTTGTCTATTCAGAAGTTGAAGCCACCATCCGATTCCTACAATCTTTATTGATATGTACCTTTTTCCACCATGGCCAACATGTAGGACCTGGACCAGTCAATTTTCTTCAAATTATTCTATGGGATTTATCATTCAAATATTTCTTTGACTACATATCCTTTCGTTAAGGTGAACATCCACATCCAGTATCATTGAGATCAATTCTATACATAGCTTATAATTCCTTATGCCTTAATATCTCATTCAATATTAAGCTTAAAATGTTATTAAACAAAATATCTATCTTGCCACTAGAGCTTATCAATACTATCACCATGTAATACCATCTATCTATAAGTGAAGAAAAAATAATAAAATCAAGTGATCATTTCATGAACAAAAAAAAAATCATTTGACATGTCGACTGGATCACATGAAATCTGTTTGAGCTTCCCAGATTGATTATGTGAAGGATTTCAGATGTGTCAACCTGATATCATGAATTCTCTTTAGCATCCTAGATTGATCATGAGAAGACCCTTGTAAAATCCATGGGTTTAAAGAAGCTGGAAAGGATTAAGTAATCATGAAATCATTGTTTTTTATGCAACAAATGGATAATGTCATTTATGACATGTGGCTTGATCATGAGAAGCGAATGATACATTATCAGATTATGTGAATGTTTCCTCCACCAACTAAAGACAAGACATGATACTTAATATATATGAAAATTAGAATAAATATGGAATGGAGATGACTATAAACCCCCCTTTGATACATATAAAATAGGATATATACATGGAGGTGATAGTGTACTTTTTATAGTGGAGTACTACACAATCTCAAGAATCTTCCACCTGAAAATTATAGTGAGTAACTTAAGTGATTATGTAGTTGGTTTATGAGATTCATGTGATCATATCATTGATCAAGTGAAGGATAATCAACATTCCAGCCAGATCACATAAAGTATCTTCAATGGGTTAGCTTGATCACATGATGTATTAGTAGGTAAACTGTTGAAAATATTAAGGCGTTCACATGATGGGGGCTAAAAATGATGGAATCTTAATACAAAAGAAGATATTCTAATTTTTATGTGAAGGTTTCATGTGTTTTACATTATATATTCATTTATCATGCGAAAAACTTTATACATGTTACCCATGATCATGCTATTCTTTTTGGACATGTCTACCTGATTATGTGGAAACCTTATGACATGTTAGTTAGATCATGCGATTCCCTTTGGAAATGTTGGGAAGATCGCACGATGACCTTTGGACCTGTCATATTGGATCATGTTAATCCTCTAGATTTGTATTCTTGATCATATGACAAACTTTATACATTTTGGTTAGATCATGCGATGCCCTTTGGACATGTCGAGCAAATCACCTGATGACCTCTAGACATGTCAGCCTAGTTCATGTGAATCCCCTAGAAATGTCTTCCTAATCATAAAAAACCCTCATACATGTATCTTGGTTCACATGATATCTCAATTTTTTTATATTAATCACATGAACACCCTTGGACTATTTAAATAGACATCCTCATACATATCAGGCAAAAATCCTCAAGCATACCAGACACACATCCTTAGACATGTCAGCGTTGCTCGATAGATATCCAAAGACATGTCAGACATACATACTTAGTAATTTTATCCTTGTTAGATATAAATACTAATAAATATTAGGAATACATTCTTCGAAATTTCATCCTTTTCAAGTAGACACCCTCAAACATGTCATCCTTTTCAGGCAGGAATACATGCATATGTCCCCTTGAACGATGTTAATCCCCAGCCATGGGCCTTTGGTTGAGAATCCCCTTTATGAGGAGATTGCAAAAAATGGTCCAAGGGATATGCACTCATGAAACCTTATTCATGCCATGGGGACCTCACGATGACCATACATACTCAATATACATCTCATGTCCCCCACTTTTTATCTGTCAGAGGATAAGGGATAAATATGTAATAGGGGCATCCACCATGGTGTACGTCCCTTTAAATTCTATTTACTCTACCCCATAAGACTAATCTCCTATGAGGTATTCTATCTTTCCAAATCCAAAAATAGTTTGATGATAAAGTGAAATAAAAGGACTTTAATTCATGTTATAAACTAGATACGTAGGATGCCCTCCTAAGGAACGATCTCTATATCAAACATAAATACCCTTCATTGTGGAGTCATATTCTTCACAATGTTTATAATCATATTAAATCAGGGAAAATCTAATGTATAATTCCTTCACCTATAGTTAGTGTGTATGATCTCTTATTATCTCTTACTTCTCACACTAAGCATGACTAACATGAGTTTAGGGTTTTTCAATGATTATGTCACTAGAACAATAAAAACATCCAAATCAGGGAAACCTGAATGTGTAAGCCCCACTAAAATATAAGGTTATCCTCAGTATGTAATCCATTCTCACATATAATTCCATCCTCAGTATGTAATCCCCATGCAAATATAATCTTGTATCCATTGAGATTTGTTTGATCTTCTACTGTATCTTGTTTCTCACACTGAGTGTGAATCTTGTGGGATTAGATATTTTTGGTGATCATATTAACAACATGATATAAATTTCTCACAAAAATGGGAATCTATATTAGTATAAGAAGTGAACTATGAGGACTCTAATTCCTATTATAAGAAGAATACATAGGATTCCTTCCTAAGGCTCAAGCTATATATATAATTATTAAATTTCCTCATATACATCCTTTCCACATGAATTTAATCTAAGCATAATGTTCCTAAATGAAATACATGGGGTTTCATTTGTATTCTCATAAGATACATATGATGCCTCTTTTAGGTTCAATCCCAATACCAAAATACCAATCCCCTTCATGGACAATGGTAAACTTTAGAGTACCTAGTCATACAGATTCAAAGCATAAGAAGCCCCTCATTATTAGGTAATAATGGGAAGAAGATATAGAATCTATGATACATATATACGGTTTCATTTATATAACATCCTCCCATATATACAAGTATTCAACACCTGATCATTTTATTAGGGTAACCAATCTCATAATGATATTTTAGAAAGATTCATGAACATATCTTAAATCTATAAGAGAGTCTTGGAGTAAGAAATAATTTCCCCCAAAAAGGCATGATGATATCAAACTCCCATCCTTTTGACTAATGTGAGTTCTTAAGTGTCATTGGGTTTGAAACCCCAAATGACCATCTACCTTTGGAAAGAAAGCCTATAGCTCATTACAAATATGGGAATTATTGGGATTTTCCATTAGAAATATAAATGGTGAACCCAATTTAAATATTTTAAAACATTTAATCCCTTTAATAATTATAAAATGATTTATTTTATAGTTCTCTTTGGGTTATTTTTATTAACCTTTTTTAAAAAACAAAAAATGGTGAACCCGATGTGAATCTTTCAATAATTAAATGTAATCTGGTTTCTCGAGAGATGTTCCATTTTTGTGAATCCCACACAAGAAAAATGAAAAACTGAAAATAGGAATGAGAACTTTTGTTACTTGTTCATACCTAATTGAGCATGTTATATACTAGCGATAATGCACTGATTAGCGAACTTGGTCTTTATTTTTCCTTTTGGATTTAGATACTATTCTCACAAACATCACCTTTACCCAAGACTAAAACATCATCAAGCAACCGTGCTTGAACCTCAAATATAATAGAAACCACTACGAATCACAAAAAATTTTTCACCCACTTGATGCCTTCAATATCAAGTAGAAAATTTGATGTTCTAGGAATACCACTGATATGGTATGATTATAAACCTTGAGGATGCTGATAGAGGTTTTTAGGTAATGAATCCCACAAGACCACCTCTCACAGGGAAGGCTATGATGAAAATAAAGATATATATCACCATTACCAACCACTTTGGGAGTTAATACCTAGAGAGTGATAATAAAAACTTTATTCACCTTAGGAAATTTTATAAAGGAATCAACTATAGATCCATGATGGTTCAAGAGCTGCCTAGGAGGGCTCCTATCAACTGCCACTGCCAGCATCATCCCGCTAATTCCATTCAGTCACCTACTGAGGGAACTACCTAATAGGTTACTACCCTGAGCACTCATACCTAGGAAATAAGAAGAAATCATCAAGCATGAAATGATGAAGAACTTGGGGAGAAGGCCCATATCCCCACCTCCACTAATGAAACCCGTCGATATATTTCAGTGGAAGCTAGTAAGTAGTCTCACATCCTTGCTCACCCAAACCAAGTCTACCCATACATCCTAATAGAAATTACGGGAGGGGAATATATACACACCCTATTTATGATTCCTATAAATATATTCCAATAGAATAAGAAGGAAAGGAGTGGGATTGTATACCCACTTCAATTGAATATGTCTGCTAGTATATCTTGGTGATAAAAAATGTGTAGGTCTATATTACTGCACATACTCTATTGAAGTGACACTATATTATGGAAATAACAAAAGAGATCTTCTAGTATATTCTAGAACTGATATAGATATAAGGATATGCACATATTGATATCATAATTTAAAGAGCATCATTTCACCATGATCAACATGAATAGGTGGTTACTCCAGAGTAAGCACATATTATTACTCCCATCTAGGAGGATTATCAGCATGTTCTAGTAAAGTAAAAAGCATAAGACTAGGATCATATTCCTATTCTAACTAGGGATCATCAATGCAGTTTCAAAATCACCTTAGGATAGGCACATATTTCTATTGAATAAATACAGTGGCATATTTCATATGCTAAATAAGATTGGGCCCATATCAACACTTTTATTGAGGTCAGTTAGCATGATTTATCAGTCACCACAGGGTAGGCTCATATCCTTACCGATGAAGATACTCGGTATATTCCAGTATATTATAGGATCTAGGATCACATTCTTTCTACCACCAATGTAAGAATTCACTAACACCCTTTAGAGGCTATCCCGAAGGAGGCCCATATCCCTTCTCCCTTCCTGTAGGTCTGTTATAATATTATGATGGGGGAATATGTATTTGAACCAGTTTTATACCCCCAAATTAACTAGGTTTGATCAACATATTATGAAAGCCACCCAAATTTAATCTCACATCCATACCAATGATACAAAATCTCACAAACATACTCCATCATCTTCTCAGCAGTAGGATCATATTCCCACAGTAATAGAAAATCATAAAAATATTCTAGAAACCTTCATACAGCGGGCTCACATTCTCATATAACCACAAAAGACAAATTGGAATATTTTGTCCATGACATAGGATGAGGCTCAAATTCCAAATTTTCATAATTACAAAGTATTCTAGGTTGTTTGAAACATATCTAAAAAATATCAAGGGTCTATCAACTCTTCATCTGAAGCAAATGGCGATAACTATCACAATAGTACTACTCATGGAAGTATGGAGATGGATTATAGGGACTCTACTCCTGGAATATACTATGAACAACATCCCCATGGTTATATATCTCATATACAAGGAAATACTCTCCTTTTCAATACACCTTCATATATAGAGGTTCTAGAAACACTAGGGTTAACCACATATAGTGCCCCATCAACCACTAGCAACACCTCAACATGGTTTACAGACAACCTAGAGAAGTGACCTCTATGGTATGATAAGGTAGATGAGTATTAAAGTGATGAATAAGGGGATGAAATAGATATATAGAGGAAGTTACATGGAAAAAAACTCCCAACTATGTTTTATTTCATCACTAATTTCAATTATGAAGTCTCAAATGAGTCAAAAGAGGAGTACATGCCGTAATTTATTCAGAGCATCTGGGAGAACTTTTAGTAGTTGATGGTTAGAAACCTACCTTATTAGGGATATGAGGGTCACCTCTAGGCCATATATACACTTTTTATCAGATAGAATCGGTCGATATCTATAAGGATCACAGACTGATATTGAAAAGATACAATGAAATCCTACAACATGCTTGCCTCCACGGTAAGGAATCACTCCATAAACTAATCATTATAACCCCCTCAGTCATCTATATCTGAGGATGGGGGGAGTATGATCATTACACTTTACCCCATCCCCAAGATGAAAAATCTACCTCTATCATAGCAATAGAATATATCATGGGATGGATTAATGAGTGGGCTAATTGGTCAATCCAACAAAACTCCTCTATTTTGAGAATGAAAAGGCACCGTGACTAGAGAGAGTGGGCCATCAATAGGCTCCTAATATGGGAATATCAACTAAACAAGAACACATCTCACCTACAGAAGCTGAAGTCCCAACCTACCTGATAGATCCCCATAGCATGTGACTCCCATCACAAGCGACCACTACAACTGGTCCATGTATGAATGAAATTGTGCCAAATCAAGAATATTGAAATGGAAACTATTGTGGAAGTCACCCATGAGTGAACCCATCACATAGGGCTAGGATAATCTTTACCACTACCTCCACCCCTAAGGTTATAAAATTTCAGGAGGGTCCTAAAGAAATCAGTTGCAGATCCAAACCAACCCCAACCTACAGGGTCGGAGGAATTTTTATCTCAATAACCAACCCATGAGTCATCATATCCTCAACAACAGGATTAGAGAGTGCCAAAAATTTCCCCAAATCAACCCCATACCATAGGTATGGGGGAATTTTAATCATTAACTCAAAGGAAATAAATATTTTTAAGGCTAGTATGTTAATACCAATGGTTTAAATCCTAGACGTTCCTCCCACCATGAGACACACACCTTTTATTTGGGTCCCACATGAAAAACATGATTATAAATTACCTAAATTTCACTATTCACAGGCCAAGACATGAATGTAAAGGGGGAAAACATGGAAATAATACCTTGAGAGGTGGGTGACATTAATTCACTAATCGAGGCTGCATTTACATAGAATCTAAGGAGGAACTGGAAACTGAAACCTCTAAATAACAAGTTGTTTCCTCTTCAAAATAATTATTCCAAGGATAAAGTAAAAGATGTGGCTATATCCAATTCACTACCAAGAAGGGATGAAATCACCTCTGTAGAAGAATTAGTAGCATAATATGAGAGTGAGATACATAACCACAAATGATCCAATGAGGAATACTCTGGGGTAATACTCCCACTAGGTATCACTATCAATTAGAAACATATATCCCTCATCCCACCCATCAGGAGAGAGTTAATATACCCATGAGGGTGGAATTTGATCATTAATATAGCTCTGGATTCAGGAAAATAGTTTACATAAACGTGGATATTGAAGAAAAACAAAATTTTACTTCTTTATGGTGATATTCTCCTCCATGCCGGGGTGATCATCCAACCTCAACATGAATTTAAAATCAGAAGGATATGAAAGAAGGAAATATATATCAAGCCTCACCCACTCCTCATGTATAAGAACTGGTCCATACAATGATACCTCTAGAACTCCTCAACACCATCGAGTACCTAGGTTCTTGGATGGATATATAGAGGGGTGGTGTGCTTCTATATAGCCCAAAAAGAAGCTATACCCTGAATGGGTGGATGTCACTTTCCCCCCGCCAAATATTGGTCACCATATCTTTTCAACCTTTAATGGAATGATGGATCTAGAATAACATATTAAAAAATTTGTGTCCTGATCTATCCCTATGAATGGACCGTGAGACTAGGAGGAGGTGACAAAAATAAGATGATTTGTACAAACTCTAGTAGGTCCAGCCTTTGTTTGGTATAGTAGCCTTCAAGTAGAAGAAGTTGTAGGCTGAGAAGACCTTCATCGTCAATTAATTTATCAATTTAGCTTTACACTAATGAAAAATGTTTATTTTCAACCTCAAAAATTTTAATCAATGTGAAAATGAGAGGGTCTCTGAATTTATCACCATATGGAAGGGTCTGACATAATCACTTAGTATTACACTCTTGTAAGAGAAATTATGAGAAATCTATAATGATAACCTATGAGACTATTTGAAAACACCATTAATACTGATGAAATACCCAGCTGGAATTTGGGATTTCATAGAAATTACACAACAACTAGAAGACACCATTCGGTGAACTTGGGATAAATATCATCCCCTGAAAAAGAATCTGGAAAAAAGGATTGGAAGAGTAGATACAACTACTATTACCCTCAAACTAGTAAAGGTGTTGACTGGAGAACCTAGGAAATCCCTAAATTTCTTGATGCCTCCTGCCGAGTGGAGACAACAACAAAATCACCCACAGCTAGAGGTAAGGATAAATCAAGGCTTCCTGAGATTTGAGTACTGTTTGAATAAAGTATATTACTTTTTAAATGAATAGATTCCTATTTATTTCCTTTCATCCATAGAATAAAACCTTCGCAATCTACCAAATCATTGAAAACCTAATGAGGTTGGCCTCAATGAACACCCTAACTATTTCCCCTCTCATAGGTGATGGGGTCACACAATTCAAGAATTATTTGTCTTTAAAGAAATTTTATAGGTAATAGTTGATTATGGACAAGTGATACTGGGAAAATCATTGGAACATGTGACTTGTGTGACCCCCCATCTAGAATAAGAGGGTTACTACCAGGAATTACCAACAAGGCGTGAACCAAATTTCAATAACTGGATGACTCAAAAGATATTTGACCACGTTCACATCACCCTGAGCAAAAAAATTCATAAACCAGTCATTATTCAATCACTTAAGGAGACATCATTGAATTCACCTACTAGAGAAATATGTAATCATTAGATATAAGAAAAAATAGGGAGAGAATCCTCATCCAATGACCACTCTAGCCTTGTATCTTGCTGATTTCTTTCATTCAGCCTTTAGAGATCATGAACTGCCCCAAAAAATAGAATCTTCATCAGATGAAGATATCATTTTTTGTTATATTAATGTTATTTACTTAACATAAAATTTATTTTATGATGAATATACTCATGAATATAATTTCTATGTACCTAATTAGGGATATGGAGGCTGAGGCCGTAGAAGCTGAGGGTACAAGGGATGACGTGGTCATGGAGAAACTTAATATTCAAGTCAAATCCTTGTAGAATACATATATGTATAAGATACCCATGATAGGGTTATTTAGTAATCCTAATAGGATCATGGATATGCATTTGAGACCTTAAATGGTTATTCAAAACCAATCATTTAAGATGACCACCTGGAAGGGGTGTAACTGTTTGACCATCCCAAATGAAGGGGTAGGCCAGTGAGATCTAGGCAATTTGAAACAGATTCTCCCCCAAAATCCATCCAAAAATCAAGTCCATGTATCTCAAATAATTCATATCCTAAGTCACATGATAATGAGAATCCCCACCTTGGTAAGCATATACCATTATCAAAAAAATTTGACATTCAAAAACTATCAGTGGCTATCCCATCCAAACTATCAATACTAGATGCTCTCTATATTTCAAAAGAGATCAGGGATACATTTATCAAGGACCTATAGAGTCCCCATAATATTTAGATAGAATTATTTGAAGTCATGTTCTATTAGGTGGAAACTACGCTTACAGAACATCATACAACCATCTTGTTCACAGAGCAAGATCTGGAAGAATCTATCTAGGGATGTAACATCATGAACTGGGATCCACTTAACCCGTGTCCTAATCTAGTTGGTCACATGTTCTCAAGAATGCCTCCCTGTATGACAGAGGATGCTGACTATCAGAGAGGGTGTGAATGTGGTATGGTGGGGATACTATACACTCTTATTAGAATGGAACAATGGATACAATAATAAATATACAACATCAAAAAAAATATTTAAACAAAAAAATAAATAAACAATTGAGGAAGCATAAATAGATGAACAAATGATAATATAATATAATAAAAATCCACTAGGAAGTGTCATATACACAGAATTCATGGTATGATGATATAAGAAAAGAGAACATACACATACAAACATGCTATACAAAAACTAAAAAAAGAACAAAACATGTTCCAATAGGATCTTTACTGAATACTCGGTCCTCAGATACTATGCTCCAACTATAGGAAAAAGTATAAAAAACTTCTAATATGGCAGTTTCCCTTACCCGTATCCACATATAGATAATCTTATTAGGTATCAAAGGCAACCTGAGTATGGTGTGAGTTAAAATCTCAGTAGGCCACCACTAACAATGTCTATAAGTAATCTTAGTAGTGTTCGTAACTAAATTGTGTGTAGGTATAAGTGAAATAATAGAAAATACTTAATAAATGATCAACAGACTTCTTAGGTCCCTATAGGACACCTAGAGGCTCTACCTACATCGGCTCATTTCTGGGAGGAATGTATGATCAATTAATATATATATATATATAGTAATAATATCTATATTTATATATATTACATCCACCTATATGGACCAAGTGCATGCACACTCTAATGGCCATATACCTAGAATACTAAGTGATAAATATACTAGGGTGTAACTCAGACATCCATAACCAGTCTAACGAGCCTATAAGCCTAAGAAATAGGATACATTCCCTAAATCTCATAATGAGTGGGATATTCCATGCTATTCACTCAATATGGTGACTATTCCATCATGTCAAACTCGATCAAGGGACATGGAGTGTTAAGACCAACATCCAACCAGTGTCAGTGGTTTGATACGTTGTGCTCAACACCTGATGTAAGGGAGCGTGATACCATCATGCTCAACTGAACCCCTACTATTGTACCATAACCTATGTCAAGGCATAACCATAATTATAATACTAGCATGAGGAATTAACTCTCACACATTTAATTTGTAAGGACCAAATGTAAACAAAGCATGTTAATAAAAAATGAGCATTTATTAAAACATAGAAAAAAGGCATGGACTTACCACCATTTATAAGTCATTCCATTGATTCCATTTAACAAATTTTAGGAAAAGAAAACCATCATGTATAATCCATCCCTCATAATCAAATCTATTTAATTATATTAACATGGCATTTCAATTTACAAAGCACAAGGGGGAATTTAGATTGGTTCCATGGCCAATAAAGAAATTACCTATATGGGAAATTCCAATTTATAGTTGGTCCATACACTTAGGAGGTTCCTTGGAATTCCATTGAACATTCATATAATGAGGGAAATTCCATTTTTGAACTAATCCGAGCACTTAAGAAGCAAACTAGGAATATAATCATTTAACCATAAGGGGAAATTCAACATGGCACACCCAAGGGGTGTCCATAAATGGGTAACACTACAAGAAAACTAGGCTATAGCCACAGTTTTTAACCATTACTATAGTCCTCAAAACCATGTTTGTAGGTTATAACCACAATTTATTTGGCCATGGATCCTATTAGAATGGATATAGGAAAAAACCTATAGCCATGATTTGGAACTGTGGAAATAGGCATATTTCCATGATTGTAATCATGGAAATAGCCTTATTTCCATGGTTGGAATCATGTAAATAGCCTTATTTCTAGGGTTGGAACTGTGGAAATAGGTATATTACCACGGTTTGTAATCGTGGAAATACTCTCCAATATGTAGACTTATAACCATGGTTATAAACCATGGCAATACGCCTAAAGACACGGTTTTAGCCATGAAAATAGAGCTATAACCATAGTTATAAACCTTGTCTACAGCCTCTACCACGTAGACTTATTTGCACAGTGGTAAACCATGGAACTAGTCTAATAGCCACAATTTATGCTTCAAAACTAGGTCTATTTCCATGGTTTACAACTGTGGGTATAGCCTCAAAATTCCAAAAAAAAACTACCCTTTAACTTGTTATAACTCATATCATCCTCAACAGATTCCATAAAAATAATAATAACATGCAAGTTCCTAGATGAGTGGACCTAAAATAGTCTTATAGAACACCAAAAAACAAGACCACACCTGGATATCACAAATAAAAAATGAAGATTTTCCAACCAATTACATCTTGTCTACATGAGAATCCATCACTCACATGAATAAGTATCACTAACTATTATAATCATTAAATTTCTTTTATATGCATAAAAATAAACATATTCACTATCAACATCAAAATGTGAATGTATAATTTCCCATGAATAAGAATAAACATAAACATATGCACTATCACTAACTAGAAAAATATGTGCTATCACTATACTTGTATCATTTCCAAAAATGTATCACTGCCCAGCGTGTATCACGTCACTACCTAGTATGTATCACATCACTTCTTAACATGTATCACTACCCACCATCTGTACTATCACTGTATATGTATCACTACCCAATATCTGCACTATCACTATGTATGTATCACTACCCAACATCTATCACATAAAAATGTGTTTGTATCACTTCCCAACATAAGCATAATCATATGCACTACCACTACCTGAGAAAATCATTCTATAAGCCTAAAATAGATATTCACTAAACATAAACATTTTCACTATCAATGACTGGGAAAATCATTCAAGTTCTTCTATCACTACCCAGTATAAGCGTAAACATAAACAAATACACTATCAACATAAAAATATTTATGTATTTTATTAACTAGATAAGGATGAGAATGATCACAAGTATAAGAATAATAATAATAATCAATGACATGAGATAAGCATAAGAAAATTCATACATAAAAAAATGCAGACATAGAAAACAATTTTAAAGGGGATATTGAACAAATATTAATAAAAAATAACTGATACTTAATAATTCTTGTGGATATTGAAAAAATCTAAATAAAAAATAATTGTTACCTAATAATGGAATACAAGTAAAGAAATAACTGGTACATAATAAATAGAGATGTATATAAGTTATAATTGGAAGGAAATACTATTCTATCATATTTTATTTTATTTTAAATGGAATTAAATGAATGGAGATATTGAATATTATTTCTTTATAAGCTAAAAAAATCCAAACCATTGGTGTTATTTCTTGTTTTAGTAGCATCTTCATCATAAAAATTTGATAGAAAATTATTCTACAACAAATAATGTATTAATAGATGAAACATGATACCAGATTCTAACTTAATTCAAATAATATAGTATTTCATATTATAATTTAATTCAATATTCTATATTATGAAAAATACCTTATCACATTGGATTCTATATTAAATCCATGATTCAAAATTCCTAAATACATTATATAATGTTGGATTCCACCCTAAAGCCATCATATAATGGATAATTCCCTAAACCCGTTATTATATATTCTACTTTAAATTTGATCATATATTTTTGGATTTAGTATAATGACTTTAGGTATTCAACATAATGGATTTAATTTTGGCTTTAAAGTAGATTCTAACATTATATGATGGATTTAGGGAAGAATCCCTATAGTCATTAAATCCACTATGAAAAATCCTTAAAGACATTATTCATAATCTCTTATCATATAAAATTATATTCTATTATAAATCTATCATATATTGTTATATTCTTCACTGAGGGCACTATCCATAATCCCTTGACAAAATAAGTTATACTCATATACTATTTATCATAAAAGATTCTACTCATATGAATTTTACTCATCATAGGGATTCCAAATCAAATGAATAATTTTTTTATATTTTCTGTATATTACCTTTAGTGCATGAATTTTTGATATATAAATATGATATATTTTTAGAGTTATAATGAAGGTTTCATAATAAAAATAGTAATGATTAATTTTCAATTTAAAATTTAAGAAGATAGAAGATGATTCCACCATAATTATTCTAGTGGAGGAAGATTTATTGATGAATTCAACCTCTTAGTTGTAATTTCTTAAAGATTTACCAAAGAAATAATCTTATGAAAACCCTTGGAAGAAAATTACTTAAAAAAAGAGAGTTTTTTTGACTTCCATTAATTATTGTTTTACTAGATAAAATATTTATTGTATTACCTTGATATTTTTGATAGATTTTAAAATTTTTGATATTTTAACTTCATTTTATAAAATTATAAAAATATTGTTCATGTTTATTTTCAAATGGTCGATGATGATTATGAATGTAATAATCAGTATTTTTTAAATAAAACACCACATTTTTAGACTTTATAATATTCAATTAAGGTGGGAATATAAACTCATAAATTTTATTCACTGTAAAGAATTTAAAGGTGTAGTAAAACCTTTTAACAAATAAGATATAGTGTTAGAAACTAATTAAAATATTTTGTCTAAATTATATATCCTATGAGTTTAGATGTAGTTTTTGGTACCAATTGCATCATTTTTTTTAACAAATAGAACAAGTGAAAATTTTCTACAACAATCTATGACCAGAGTTTCACCTTAATTCTAGATGTATACAACAAAATAAGGCATTAACTAAAGTTGATTTTATAAATAGAAAAAAATATTGGAATTGATAGATTTTGTAATGAGTTGAAAGATGATTCTATAAAATCTATATTTTTACATATAACACCAATATCTGATCACAATACATCTAGGTCTTGTTTTCTCATACCCGAATCCAAGAAAAATTTAAAATATATTGACATATAAAATTATAAACTATATTAACATATAATTTTCATGAACATGTAAAAAATATTAACATATAATATTATTAAAATATAAACTATATTAACATATAAAAACATATATAAACCATTTCTAAATTGTAAACTATTAATGTTAATAAAAACAAAATTTAACAGTGTATATGTTTATTTTTATGTTGATTTGCTTAATAAAATTAACATATAAACTGTATGGACTTTATGGTCTTATTTTTTTAAAAAAAATATTTCCATATAATTTGAAACAATTCAATAAAATTAATATATAAACTCACATTTTCATGAACAAATTTAAAATAGAATAACTAAAACACTAATAACTAAATTGAAGTTTAAAGTGAAAGGAATGTATTTGAATGAGTTTTTAATATGAAATTAAATGATAGATAGAATAAATTATAACATACCATTAGGTACAATGATGAAATTGATATAGTACTTGATTTCTTTGTTCAGGATCTTGAATCAGAAGAAGCACCCTATAAATAAATAAACAATAATGTCAGATTGAATGACTACTCATATTCTAGACATAGGTGGCTGGAAGAAGTTAATAATCTTTACTCTTGTAAGAATATACTAATTATTACACTTGTGAATATAATAATTTCATCCTCATTACCTTTTAATCACACCTTATCCCTCTTTCAATCTCATGCACAACAAAAGCACTCTCAGGTGATGCACCTACCATTGCAAAAATAATAAAAACATGGGTTTGAAAATGTAAAAAGTATAACATGATTAACAGGTGTAGAAATATTCTAGGGACCCACCACTGCATGCTCAAGTGTCAAACTATGATGTATAATACTAAAATATGCTTTTTTTTCAAGAATATTTTAAACCAATGGTTTTGTTGGATAATTTGAAATTAATGAACAGGTTTATAAATGATTTAAAAAGTGATTAATGTCATATATAAACTTCCATAAGGCATAATATTTTTATGTTTCATGCACATGAAATCATCTAAGTTTATGTTATGTAATCTTTTGATGCTCTAAAATATGTGAAGAAACATTAAAAATAACTTATGATGACATATGTTCAGTGCACGCAGAAGTGAGATCCCATGGAATATAGAGACACTCTAAGTAGGTAGAAATGGATAATCTTGTTTATGTATGAATAATGTGATAAAAAACCAAATTTCCTATTCATTGTTCATGTAAAACTTTGTGTAGAATTTCATATGCTCAGCGATGGTTATATCTTCCACCCTAATATTAGATCTTGATTGAATTGTATTTTAAATAATGGAGAAGAAAATCTGGGAAGCTATGAGTACATATATAGAAATGGGAGGATCAATGGATATAAAGGTTGGTTTAAAGTTAAATTATGATGGAATCACTTTATTCATGCTGAAGTGGTAAAGTTAGAGGCATAATACTAAATTCTACTTCTATTTTCAAGAATTACTAAAACAAATGGGTATCTTGGGTGGCTTAAAATTAGTGACTAGGTTTATACATGCTGTAAAAAGTAGTTCATGTCATATATGAACTTTCACAAAGCATAATTTTATATATTGTAATCAGAAATATAATATAACTTTATGTGTTATAATATTCTCATCTTCTAAAAACTATACAAACACCTTAAAAATAACGTCATAATAGGATTGATGATCATGGATTAAAAGGCAGGATAAGGTGACATGTATAGTAGAGTTCTCACATTTTATTATAACTATAGATATTCAAAAAATATATATACATACAGAACATACGAAATTTCCATATAATTCAAACTCTCTAAAATAAAAAAGGGGTATAAAAACAAACCTAATAAAATCAAATTATAGTTGTGTAGGAATAAGTTGAAGCATAAGAAGAGGAAATTTAAGAATGAAAAAATGTTTATATGATAGTATTCATGTTGGTATCAAAATTAATATTTGAATAAACATAAGTATATATATATAAGGATATATATATATATATATATATATATATATATCTATTAGTTATGTATTTCAGTCATGACCTAGTATCCCCAATTGATCCACTATTATGCCACATCAATAAATCGGTTCAAATCCATGGTTCAAGCCCTCCACACACATTTAGAGACTAGTATTACCCAAGTGTTGCATTTTTTCATCCCTCACTAGTAAAATGATTCAATTTTAATAAATATCCATCATATATGATTCTGGTCTTAGTTTTATTAAACTATCAATGATCCTTAGTAGTGTTTCTCAGCTCCCATGATCATAGCCATGTGTAGTGCCTATCCAAATCTTCAGTGCCAACCATTCACAAGAAAGTATCTTCACCTTTGGTGCCCAAGAATATCAACACTGAAGCCTAAAAATTCCATTTCAATTATAAAACCTTCATATCCACAAACAATGATATCCATAATCACATCAGGACACTCCAAAACTCCTACACACCACTAGTTCCTAGAGAACATGATCCAAGCTTTATCCTTTTAGCCTTCAACATCTGCTTGAGCTCTATAGGTTGATGCAACACTAATAAAGATTCAAAAGCACAACTCATTGAGACTTGTATGATATAGATCAACAAGTATCGATATTATAAATGGTCAAAACACAACTCAAATTCCCTTAAAATCATTATCTCCTTGAATCAATTCAATAGTTTTTGATGAAAATACTCATTGAATAAGTACAAACTTGTCTATGTTTTTCTCAGTCTATCATAAAAATTGGTTCTGAAACCTACACCATATCTCCAAATACCACTGGTTTTCCCCATTTAAAATATAAAACAAGCCCAATCTAATGGACTAACTCCAAAAGTCTAGTTCAATATCTCCTACCTATTTACATACATACCACTTCATTAATTTTTCTTACACTACAAACAAAAAAACCAAAGCTATACCTTTATTATTGATGAATAGAGGCCAATATTATAGATACATCCATGTTAATAAATAAATTTAGAGTAAGAATACATGTTATATATTATTCTTGGAATGAATTTTGTTCTATTATATTATGAGGTATTATACTACTAATTTCTAAAGTATTTACTACTTAGAACATTTAGATAAAATTTATAATTCATGAGAGTTTTTTAATATATAAATGGAAAATTTTAGAAGATTTGGTTATAATTTTTCAACTCTCTATCCCTAAATATCCCACCATGGAAAATAATGAATGTATATAGATAATTAATTTTTCACTGTATGATGCATATACAAACCTATTAGTACTATATTAAAATTAAATTCACTACTCATATGAGTCAAAAAATGATTGAAGTAACTGTATAGGAATACATCAACAACAAACCCCTTTGTTTGGGTTCTTTCTTTCTTGATTAAGTGAAATCAAAAACCTATAACATTGTTGATTGAGTTTCCCAAACCAAAATGTCACATGTTTCTACTATAATCATTGTACTTATTAAATACCCTATCTAAAAACACTCAAATATTTTTCAACGTCATTGGGACCCTACTCAGGATATCAATAAGGATGATTGACTCTCCTAAATACTAGATCTTATAGTAAAGGGTATGATGATTAGAACCATGAGGACACACACAAAAATTCAGATTCATTCAATGATAGACCTAGAATAGTAAATCAGTAATATAAAGAATATTTAATATGTGTATCTATACCATAAACTAAGAATTTATATTAAATATAGGAATATAAAATCATTAAACAATTAAAAAGCATAAATTTTTTTCTAATATATTATAATAACATATATAGTAAAATTCCCTAAATATTACATACAATTTTCTATAAATTAAAAACCATGGTAAATAGTATAACTAACCAATGCAGTCACTTTTTTTAGGACTCCTTTAATAATATATGGTCCACGATAACATAAAATATCAACTCTAAATGAAGTTGAATGTAATACTAAAAATTAATGGAAACAAAGTGGCATCAATTTTTTTATTTAGTTATAATCATACAATGTTTTTGTTCCAAAATAGAATAGTTTAAAATGTTATGATAGTTTTAGGAACTTCAATATGTTAATAGTAGAGGAAGTGCATGCAGTTAGTTGGTAAAAATCAATAAATTATGTTTAAATATGATATTTTAGTGAAATTATGGGAGAAAGAACCTTCATGTGTGGGAAATCACCTCAAGAGAATGATTATGGCCACATGAAACATATGTTAGAGAATCCCAAATACCAAAAAATCCACCCAAGAATTAGAAAATGAGTAGACACAAAATACTAATCATAAAAACATTAACATGAATAAAAATATATCTAGTTTGGATAGTGTGAAATTTCAAAGAATAATTATGATATTACCTATCATGGAAGATCCAAAGTATTTTCAATCCACTGTCCAATATTTATTATATAAAAAACAAAGGTCAAAGAGTTAATGGTTTGTGTTTCTATAAAGAAATGATAAAAAAATGTTTTACCAAATTGTGAATAATATTTCAAACATATAACACTTTTGAAAATATCTACAAAAATAAAAGGTGACTGTTCTATTTTTGACTAAACAATTAAAATTAGGCTATGTTTGACAATAAATATTTTAAAGTGTTATGGATTATCTATCACATAGGTAATGGAAAATTATAAAGAACATACTATCATGGATAGATGAAAAATATTAGTTATGTAAGTAAATGTATTGAGACAATAACATATACACCCGCTTGAATATATACCTACTTGGATCAATTATAGTATTTTATCAAGAGCATGCCTGTTTAAATATATAAATAACATAAAAATAGTAGTTTTGTAAGAAAACATATACCTGATTGCATTGCTCATACTAATTTATCAAGAACATATATGCTTTAATATATAAATAACATAAAAAAGTGGTTTAACAACATGTATTATTTATCAATAATGGATACCTTCATAAAGAATAATAATTTATTAGGCACATACCTACCTGAAAAATAGTAGTTATGTAAAGATATATATTGAGAAAATAATAGAAACACCCTCTTGAATATATACCTTTGGATATTGATTATTGTAGTTGATCAAGAACACACCTACTTGAATATATAGATAACATAGAAATAGTAGTTTTGAAATAAAATATATATCTTCTTGCATTGTTCATAGTACTTTATCAAGAACATGTCTTCTTGAATAAAAAAAAAGAATAGTAGTTTTTAAACATGTATTTGATTAATTGGAATAAAATGATTTTTTCCAATGTGATAAATTTCCAAAGAATCACTTATCATATGTAATATGTGATATAGATAGTTCTCAATGATTTCTATCAAAGAGTCCCTGGTGAGATAAAAATAACTCGTAGTCACCGATGTAATGTTACATAGATATAAAATTGATAGGAAAATAATTATAAAAAATTATAGGGAATAAATTTTCATAATAATAAAATAATATCATAGAATATTTTTTTACAATTAATATAAAAAGATAAACAAATAGAATTACATCTACTAACCTTCTTGGTAAGGGTGGATGTAAAATGAATCAAACCCAAAAACAAAATTAATTTACACATGCACACATTCTTCAACCACCATTATATATTAAAATATCATTACATTATTCAAGAATAGAATATTATTTCATAGGAAAAGTCCATATAAAATTAATAATCAATGAAAACGATATCAAACCAGAAATAATTTAGCCTATACACTATTGAAACATTGAAAAAATCAATTAAACTATTCAGAAAAGTCAAAATAATATTAAAATAATTATAAATATAGAACAAATAATGAGAAAAATTATATATAAAAAAGTCATTTTTATGACATGGTGTAAGCATGTATAAATAGTGTAAAAATAACATTATGAAACAACAATACAACGAGATCCAAATAAGTAATTTCCATTAAGTGAAAATCATAAAATTGTATGTTCATAAAATAAATATCATTGACTATCTAACACGTATTGTAATGGAATAAAAATAAGTTTATATGGGATATGATATTGGGGAAAGAGAAATTCATAAATTTAAATTCATTCATAGTAGAATATTAGGGGAATTAATAAAAAATAAGTAGAATGTTAACTATAATCCCATAAAAACACACTATTATGGGAACCCTAGATAGTTATGTAGATACAATTCAATTAAAGAGTATAATGTATAGATTTTTCTTGATATAATGTAGAAGGTAGGATTTACCTAGTTTCGACAAATGGGTATAGTGAGAAATCATATGAGGAAGTGTATTGTGAGGGTATGGATGGGTTTGGGTGATAAATCAAGGAGGTGGGTGTCCAAGTTAGAGGATAAGGATCTTAGTGAGGTGGGGTGGTCATGTCAGAGGTGGAATATGGAAGGTAGTGTGCCTGCATCAAATATGCATCGATTAGTGGTGAACAATATTGGAGGGTGAGGCTCGCTATGAGGTGTGGGGGGGGGATCATAGCTACATCGACATAGAGGTGGGGAGGTCTCATTGGTGGGGTCATGGGAAGGCTACATTGGAGCCATGTTAGTTGGGGTGGGGAGTCTACGTGAGAGCTGTGTTGATAGGGAGGTGGGATGGCTGCATTGGAGACAAAGGGGGAGGAGGAATCACGAGTGGAGGAGGAGGGGGAGGATGGGTAAGAGGAATCACAAGGGAGGAGGGGGAGGAGAAATTGTAAGGGAGGAGGAGGAATCACAAGGGAGTAATCACCAAGGGAGAAGGGTTTTCCAATGGGAGAGGAAGTTTGTGATTAGATATGAAAAAATTGAGGGCTTATTACCATGGGCAACCATTTCTTGTGGCTATATGAATACTAAATACACGGTTTTAAAATATATGTGGCATTATATCACCCTATAGCCACTGATAATTTAATCTATGTCTATATATCCATGGATATAGGTCATTTTTCTAGTAGTGTAACCATCATCTAAACTAATAAAGAAGGATCAAAGGATGTATAACTAGGTGTGTTGATGAATTTGATATGATGAACTCAATTAAAAGGTGACACTTAGAAAAATATGTAATACGACACAACAATATAGATACATAGCAATAAAAATCCTAGGAAAAACGATGATACCACCTATTTAAGGCCATAAATGACTCCTCATGCTATATCGGCCTCAGATCCAGAGTAGGTTTAAGGATATCTAAGAAATGGTCCAATGCCATAAAAATTGAATAAATGAGCTTTAACCCAAATAGCATAAAGGGTTATAAGATAAAATTATATAGGAAGGTAGAGGATACTAGAGCTCACCTTAAGGAATCCAATGCCTTCAATGGATCTTGAATCAAGTAATGGATGGAGGAGTTACCTCAAATCCTAGATTGGGTGGTTTAGAAAGTTATGGGAGAAGAAAACCAAGAATTGTCATTAGAGAAAGAATAAGGAAGGAAAAATGGTTTAATATAATTAAATAGAAGAAAAAAGTGAAATTTCACCCTAAAAAATGGGTGCAAAGTTTGGCTTCATCGTTTGGACAAATTGTGAAAAACCATGATAAAGCCCACTTCTTAAGGAATTCCCCACATGGTTAAGGTGTACAGTTCCCTAAACCATGAAAAATCCCACGGTAAAAAATTACAAGTGGATCATATGACTATGTTCTTGGTGTCACACAGTTTTAGACAAACTGTGTCGCTCATGTTGCACCTATATTTTCCCTCACATGGTTAGGATAAACCGTTTGACCCATCCCTTTTTCCTATTTCTAGAATTATTGGCTCCAAACAGGTCTTCGATGCTCACTGGACCTTCCTTAATCCACATTAAACGTTTACCATGATTAAACCAAGGTTTTAAATTAAAAAACAAATGACCCATACTTTTATAATTAGACAGGTCATTACAGCATCCCCTCTTTAATGAAACTCATCCTTGAGTTAGCCTTCTAATGGTAAATAGGTATCATCAACAAAGACCTCTAACCACTAAGATCATATATCAAATTCCCATTCCCATGTCTCCTCATGTACACAAACATGATACTACAACACCTGTACTAAAGGAAATGAACTACCTTAGAGTGTCTTCATGTGTCACGACCCGACCCTACCCGGGCTCGAGCCGCAACTACCCCAAGCCCGCATCCATAGGCCAGGGGCTGACGACCAGCGCCTAAGGCACAACAACTCGGGGAGGCCTTTTCCTAAGCACCTGTAGACACACACACAACACACTCAATGCAACAGTGCAGACTAAAAGAAAAGACAAGTAAAGAAAAGGGAAACTGCTATATATATACCACAAAAGTGCATCGACCTCTAAACAGTACAAAGTACAAGCTGAAAAGAAAAGGGGAAAAACACGCGCCCAACCAAAAAAGTGCCACAACCCGGCAACAGGTAAACAAAAAGAAACAGTGGATGGGTCTCCCACCTGGAACCCATCCATGACCACCGCACACGGTCCAAGCTCCCAAGATCCTATGCTCCACTGAAGTCACGCTCCACTTGTCCGTCGTCTGCAAGGGAAAACCAAGTGTGGGCAAATCCCAAGCAGGGGTGAGTACAAAAATACTCAGTAGGATACCCCTAAGGCTCAAGGGAGAAATAAATAACGTACCGAAGGGTAAGCAGTAGAGAGAATAGGAAAAAGTAAAGGAGTACAACCGAAAGTGAAGTAAAGAGTACAATGAAGAGTCCATCTCAACCCAACAAGAGGAAATAAGGTAGACTCGTCCAGACACAAGGAGCTGGAAATGGTGAGAAGATGAACTTCCCGTCGAGTCTTCACTACATATAACAGGAGAGTAGACTCGTCCAACCATGAGAAGCTGGACACGGAAAGCACATGGCATACCCCGCACGTCTTTTCCTTTCCTGGAAGGAGAGTAACCAAACCCAAGAAGTGGGTACAGGAACATGGTATATACATATCTATATGCTCAACAAGAAGCCCAAACAAGCTCATAAGGGGATCTCTATCCCGTAGCTCAGCCCAAGAAAAGAGTATCCAACAGTCCCAGAAATAACACCATCGATGCCCAGTGTCCCGCACATCTGCCCCGAAATACAAGTCAAGGGCTTGAACCACCACACCTCGACACTATCCGCTTTGGGCGGCACTGACTCGCCCGCATGGTTTTAGGTCGTGTCACAAGGACGCGTCTCGGTGGGGGGAAAATCTCCTCGTACTTGAGAGTTCTGGGGGAATGTCAAACACAACTCGTCACTGCCCCACAGTCGAGAGGTCTGCTCAAAGTCGACAGGTGAACCCCTACCCAGCCCCGCTGGAGGGTCCCTAGAAGTCGACGGGTTCCCACTACAGGGAGACCTGGAAATTCGACAGGTGCCACACTGCCCAGTCCCGTAACAGGGTAATCCACTGGAGGGTGACCCGACTAAAGTCGGCGATGGGACCACTGCCCAGCCCAGCTGGAGGTAACCCGACATCGGGGACCACTTCCCAGCCCAGCTGGAGGTAAGACCGGCATCGAGGACCACTGCCCAGCCCCGCTGGAGGTAAGCCCAGCATCGGGGACCACTACCCAGCCCCGCTGGAGGTAAGCCCCGCATCGGGGACCACTGCCCAGCCCAGCTGAAGGTAAGATCGGAACTGCTCTGGACATCCCTACTGGATGGTACTGCTTGATGAACACCTCTGTACTGGCCATCCCTGCTGGATGGTAACCCACTAGCGAGCCCTGCTCGAAACAACCTCAGCCCTGCTAGAAACAACCTCCTGGGTACAGGATCGGTGCCCGCGTAAAGTGTTGGTCACACCGAATCCACAAAAACTCTACCAGGGAACAAGGGGTGATGGGAGAAACTCCCCAGGCCTCACAAGGTGATCCCACTTCAATCCGCTGAGTCACTGTCAAAGCGGACCGAGTCAACTCACCCCAGAAAGTGGGGAAAACACTCACACTATACGAACACCCGTAGTCGCAGACGGTGTCGCAGTTCGGTGAAATGGGAACAGTACTGAAACCCCTCATAGCTGAGGAAGTAGAGGAACCAAACAATCTCTGCCGGCCAAACCATCGAGAACCAGACCAGGGGAAGACCACTCAACCCTACTGGTCAGAAAAAAGAGCACCAGGCCAGGGGAAACTCCACCCTTCTAGTTAAACAAACGAGCGCAGAGGGACCCTCTACATCGCGAGAGGTCAAGTACGTAAAGTAGAACACATCACGGACGTGGGGATCACATGACGTGTGGCCCCAAGTCAACCCCAACTGAGTGCACAAATGTTCTCAAGTACAAACCACACGTACCTCCAAGCGCTCTCGTATACTCCCAGAGTATACCTCGTTCCAGCCCAAAGGCTATCGTGCACAGGACACCTAGTGTCAACGTGAAGGCGTGACATAACAACTCCACCTCAAAGGCCCAGGCACGGCCAACCACATCTTGTGGATCATTTATATCACTCTCCCAAGAGTGCACGATCACACGCTAAGGGTCCGCTACAAACAAGGTAGGACGAACCACCACCGGAGCACCTTTCATGATCCACATTTAATAATATCATGTATGAGGCTCCGCACAACCAAATGGATCACACCGTTGTAATCCTCATGGAAAAACATGCGAGATCGACTACTTACTCGCCTCCAACGGATATCCGACAGAAAAGTCACCAACACCGCCTCACACCCGAACGACGTCCTGTGATCCTGAGCCTCGGCCCCGAAAACAGTCAGGCGCATCTCACCATTGTGATCCCCTCAGGGAAAAACGTCAAAAGCACTACTCACTTGAGTGCAATGAATATCCAGAGAAAAAGATACGTTCCGGCTCCCTGCGCACGAGCGGTGCTTCGTGGGACCCGCAACCCGGTCCCGAAGCACTGCCAACGGATTGCACCATTGCGATCCTCTCAAAAAAGCACACGAGTTGGACTAATCACTTGTCCAAAATGGACACCCGGTGATAAAGATGGAAAATCACCGTCAACGCTCAAACAGCCCTCACGGGGCCCGCACCATCGTGTAGAATTACAGCGTGAAAACTGCGCCAACGCGATGCCCTCGGAAAAACAGCCAACATCGACTGCTCACACGCCCCGAACGAACGTCCAAGGAAAAAGTCGCTAAAAGTTGCACGCAGCTCAAAAGACAGGCCGTGGGGCCCACGCCTCAACTCCGACTTCAACACCCAAAACCACCCTGGAAAACGTTGCCCCGGCGCCAGGGTCCCAATGCAACTGACATCACTCAAAGCGGACTTCGGATGCGTCCGCGCCGCTCAAAATACGAACCCCCGAAAAAAGCACCCAATTGCTTAACGGCGTGTCACACTTCCGAGACCCCGGTCTCGGGGTTTAAAATCACCCGAAACCATCTCAAATTATTCCTCTCACTCCGAGGCATGCGCCGCCGCAGACGGCTCGCGAAACCGACTCCCAGTTTATGATTTATTAAAAATATAAATCATTTTATAATAATAATAATATATTATTATTATTATTATAACCTTAATTATTTTTATTATTATTATTTTTTCAAAACCAGACCGGTCGTTCGGCCGGTCTTCTTCTTCTCCCAACAGGACCCGCAAAAGGCGGGTCCTGGTTTCCTCCCGCAGCACCTGAGGTCTCCGCCTCGGGTCCTCCGCTGACCGCGCCAGGCCGGCACCCGCCTGTTGCCGACGACCCGCCGCGCGCCGCGCTCGCCGTCTGCGAGTCCCGGCTGACCGCCTCCGCCTGGCGCCTCCGCGGTCGCCGTCACCGACACCCTCAGCATCCCCCTCGACCGCGAGCCGCCGTCACCCCCAGCTTCCTCCGCGGCCGCTCCGCCTCAACACCAGCCGACGACCGCCCGTGCTGGCCCGCTGCCGAGACGCAGCCTCCGCCTGGAGCCGCTCCGCCGCCATCTGGCTCACCACGCCGCCGCCTGGGATGGCTGTCCGCCACGCCTACCCGTCGAAAACACTCAGAAACTCTTGAATTTCCCGCAACCTTCGCCGGACCGCTGCGGGCAGCTCGGAGCTCGGAATTCAAATTTGAAGGATGTGTCGGAAAGAGCATAAATACTACTACGTTCTCATGGGTTTTGATTCAACGATAAAACAAAAATCAACGCATATAATTGAGTTTGAAATAAGGTTTGGAAATTAAAACGCAAAACAAAATAACTCCTACCTCTTGGGCGTTGCCCGGAGCTTCACGGAGGATCCTCCACCGCGTCGTCGCCTTGCCGGAGCTTCCTCGCTGGAGTGGAGGAGGAGAGGGAAGAGGGTTGGAGGGAATCGCCAGGGGGTGAACAAGGGAGGGGGAAGGGGATGAGGGTTAAAATAAAATAAAATAAAAATTAATTAATTTAAACCCGTAATTTATCCCGCATCCGAAACCTTCGACAGAGTCGAGGTTAAGCCTCCTCTAGGCCAAACACCACCTCCCGATCACAACGGATGTCTCAGAATTTTAATCTGAGACCCCTTTGAAAAGTTATTAAACTGAATGCCCAAATCCGCCAAATTACGAAAACGCCCCTGGGGCCATTTTTCACAGACAACTCGGGCCCGCAAAACTTATACCCCTCCTAGGGTAAACGGCACATTCCAAACTCAAAGGTTCCCTCCGTTTTCCAATCCGAGCCACCGTTTAATAGATACTTGAGTTTCACCCTTAAATGAATAAATTAATTATTTAATTTATCTGTTTCTCATACCGGAAGCGAGTGAGGGGTCCAAATGTCCCACGCCGACATACCTTATGTCGTTCCTTGGGTAAAAACTCATTCCGGACTCATCCGTACACTCGGATCTCTGATCTAGATCACTGTTTAGGAGTTATCCTTTTTATTTGGCGTTTCCAGTGTGAACGCACTGAAAATTTAATTCCGGCCACTCCGGGGCTCGGAATCGCATGTCATCTGAAGGTGCTGCTCTGAAATATCGTCAAGAATATTCCAAAGTATTTCACAGAAAGAACCGGGTTCTTACATTATTACATCCTTCAAGCTTTTCGTCCCCGAAAAGAAAAACTAGGGAGCAACATAGGGTACTAAGCCCACACTTGGCTTTCCCATATCCAGAAGAATCCACGAACAGCTCTCCGTCACCGCACACAGACCAAAGGATTGATCCGTTCACGCGAGGTCGGCCCTTTACAATGTCGTGCACCCACTCTAGACTTTGGGGTTAGGGAAAGGCAGTAGGGAACCTCGCCATCCCTTCACACGATCTCAAACGTTCCGAAGGACCTCGAGGGTAGCTCACCTCCCCGACCAAAACCTTACGTCGCATGCCGCGACTGGAATCACCGCCCGCACCTGGAACAAGGCCCTGTGATTCCCTCCTTCAGAATATCCATATTGTGAACCTCCCAAGGATATCTGATCATGCAAGGTTCCACAGTCGATTTCTCACAACCAAGACTCTCTTACACGCTCGGAAAGCGATGGAGTCGTCACCATCGACTAAAGAAAAAAATGTCCTACGCCTTTTACCTTACCGACACAGGGTTGCACCGATTCCCTGCGTCACCCTGGTAACACCTCAAGCAAGGAGCAGGGAGGAAAGAATTTCATAGGTAGAGTCTAACAATTATACTGCAAAAAGTAGAAGAGATGTAGAGTATACCTCTTATCACCTCATGCTCTGCACGATCGTAGACATCCAAATCTCGTGGATGTCCGTGGTACCAACTGTCTGCTCCCGGAGCCTGACGTGGACCGCCTAGTGGTGATGGGAAGACCTCGTAAAGCCGTCCCCCACTACCATCTCCTCTCGCTCTTCTTCTAGCACCACCTCTCTGGGTACTACTCTGATCACAGCGCTGCCTCTATCATGGTGGTGCACCTGCTGCCTGCCCGAAGCTCTCAGCAACTCAGGTCAGGCAGTATCGTGCCAGGTGACCTCTCCCATCACAAGCATAGCATCGACTCTCTCTGGGCTGCACTGGTGCCCTCCGACGCCACTGTGGTTTAAGACCATTCCCCTGAGTTCGGTTGTCGGAAAGCCACCTACGTCGAGGTCCTGCTTGTCGACGCCCGCTAGCTGCGATAGACGTCTCGGCTACAATGTGACAGGAAGCTCTCTGTCACCAGCGCCTGCTCTAGCACCCCAACATATGTGGAAATTCCCAAGGGTCCTATGACAACACTTATTTCTCGGCGGAGACCCTGCTCAAACTTCTGCGCTCGGATGTTGTCGTCATGGACCAATTCTGGGTAAAAGCGTGCACGATCTGCAAAACTAGCCGCGTACTCGGCCACCGTCATCCCTCCCTGCTGAAACTGCAGGATCTCCTGAATCCGAATGGAGCGCAAGCAGGAGGGGAAAAAATCCTCACGAAACAAAAACTGAAAGTCTCCCCATGAAAGCGACGACTCGTCAAGAAACTGAGTCACCAGACTCCACCAACGCCAAGCTACTCCACGAAAATGGTTGGCTGCCAAAGCCACTCTCTGATCTGTCGGTGTCTGCACAAGCCTGAAAAGGTGAACCACTATCTCTAGCCAAACCTCTACTACCTGAGGGTCTGGCTCACTACTGAACCTCAGTGGTCTCTGCCGCTGGAACTCACGGAGCGCACTCAACCTACACTCAAGCTTAGCCTGCTCTGCTGAAACTGCCTGCTGCTCAACAGGTGGGGGTGCTGCTACCGGCCCACCCATAGAAAGGGGCTCGCATGATGGGTCCTAGACTGTGGCCTCGTAGCTCACAGGGTCGTCGTCACGAACCAAAACTGGTATCCTGGCTGGATGTCTTCGTGGAGACATCCTGAATATTATCAAGGAGTGCCGCGATCAGATGAGCATATATGTATATACCAATAACAACAACTATGGGGAGCTGACTCAAGAAGGAAAATCAAAGACTCAATCCTATGTGATGCACAAACAAATTTTTCCCTGCAACAAGTGTCTCAGCATGCCGAGTCGACAAGCGGGTTATCAAGGTCCTGGTGAATGGATACGTCGGCCGCCGCACCATCACTAGACTCCCTAGCCTGAGAGCCACTCTCGAGACACATTAACATTGTTTCCCTATATCCCAACAAATTCATTTTATTTTAGGGACGTCCGAACAGCGTCCCAAGAAACAAACCACCTCTGATACCACTTTGTCATGACCCGACCCTACCCGGGCTCGAGCCGCAACTACCCCAAGCCCGCCTCCATAGGCCAGGGGCTGGCGACCAACACCGAAGGCACAACAACTCGGGGAGGCCTTTTCCTAAGCACCTGTACACACACACACAACACACTCAATGAAACAGTGCAGAGTAAAAGAAAAGACAAGTAAATAAAAGGGAAACTACTATATATATACCACAAAAGTGCATCGACCTCTAAACAGTACAAAGTATAAGCTGAAAAGAAAAGGGGAAAAACACACGCCCAACCAAAAATTTACAAAACCCGGCAACATGCAAACAAAAAGAAACAGCTGACGGGTCTCCCACCTGGAACCCGGCCACGACCACCGCACGCGGTCCAAGCTCCCAAGATACTATGCTCCACTGAAGTCACGCTCCACCTGTCCATCGTCTGCAAGGGCACACCAAGTGCGGGAAAAGCCCAAGCATGGGTGAGTACAAAAATACTCAGTAGGATACCCCGAAGGCTCGAGGGAGAAACAAAGGAGGTACCTAAGGGTGAGAAGTAGAGCGAATAGGAAAAAGTAAAGGATTACAACTGAAAGTGAAGTAAAGAGTACAGTGAAGAGTCCAGCTCAACCCAACAAGAGGAAAGAAGGTAGAATCGTCCAGACACAAGGAGCTGGAAACGGTGAGAAGATGAACTTCCCGTAGAGTCTTCGCTACCTATAGAAGGAGAGTAGACTCGTCCAACCATGAGAATCTAGACACGGAAAGTACGTGTCATACCCCGCGCATCTTTGCCTCTCCTGGAAGGAGAGTAACCAAAACCAAGAAGTGGGTAAAGGAACATGGTATATACATATCCATATGCTCAACAAGAAGCCCGAACAAGCTCGTAAGGGGATCTCCATCCCGTAGCTCACCCCAAGAAAAGATTAGCCAACAGTCCCAAAAATAACACCATCGATGCCCAGTATCCTGCACGTCTGCCCCGAACTAAAAGTCAAGGGCTTGAACTACCACACCTCGACACTATTCACTTTGGGTGGCACTGACTTGCCTACACGGTTTTAGGTCGCGTCACAAGGATGCATCTCGGTGGGGGGAAAATCTCCTCGTACTTGAGAGTTCTGGGGGAATGTCAACCACAACTCGTCACTGCCCCACAGTCGAGAGGTCTGTTCAAAGTCGACAGGCGACCCCCTACCCAGCCCCGCTGGAGGGTCCCTGGAAGTCGACGGGTTCCCACTACAGGGAGACCCGGAAAGTCGACGGATGCTACACTGCCCAGTCCTGTAATAGAGTAATCCACTGGAGGGAGACCCGGCTAAAGTCGGTGACAGGACCACTGCCCATCCCAGCTGGAGGTAACCCGGCATCGGGGACCACTGGCCAGCCCATCTGGAGGTAATACCGACATCGGGGACCACTGCCCAACCCTGCTAGAGGTGAGCCCGACATCAGGGACCACTGCCCAGCCCCGCTGAAGGTAAGCCCGGCATTGGGGACCACTGCCCAGCCCAGCTGGAGGTAAGCCCGGAACTGCTCTGGCCATCCCTGCTGGATGGTACTGCTCGATGAACACCGCTGTACTGGACATCCCTGCTGGATGGTAACCCACTAGCGATCCCTGCTCGAACCAACCTCATCCTTGCTAGAAACAACCTCCTAGGTAGAGGATTGGTGCCCGCGTAAAGTGTTGGTCACACCGAATCTACAAGAACTCTACCAGGGAACACGAGGTGACGAGAGAAACTCCCCAGGACTCACAAGGCGATCCCGCTCCAATCCGCTGAGTCACTGTCAAAGCGGACCGAGTTAACTCACCCCAGAAATTGGGGAAAACACCCACACTATACGAACACCCGTAGTCGCAGATGGTGTCGCAGTCCGGTGAAAGGGGCACAATAATGAAACCCCTCACAGCTGAGGAAGCAGAGGAACCAAACCATCTCTGTCGGCCAAACCATCGAGAACAAGACCAGGGGGAGACCACTCAACACTACTGGCCAGACAAAAGAGCACCAGGACAGGGAAAAATCCACCCTACTGGTCAAACAAATGAGCGCAGAGGGACCCTCTACGTCGCGAGAGGTCAAGTACGTAAATCAGAACACGACACGCACATGGGGCTCACACGACGTGTTCCCCCAAGTCAACCCCAGCTGAGCGCACAAACGTTTTCAGGTACAAACCACACGTACCTCCAAGCACTCCCGTATACTCCCAGAGTATACCTTATTCCATCCCAAAGGCTATCGTGCACACGACACCCAGCTTCAATGCAAAGGCATGACGTAACAACTCCACCTCAAAGGCCCATGCACAGAAAACCACATCTTGTGGATCATTTATATCACTCTCCCAAGAGTGTGCGATCACATGCCAAGGGTCTGCTACAAACAAGGTAGGACAAACCACCACCGGAGCACCTTTCATACTCCACATTTAATAATATCATGTATGAGGCTCCACACAACCTAATGGATCACACCGTTGTAATCCTCGTGGAAAAAAACACGAGATCGACTAATTACTCGCCTCCAACGGATATCCGATGGAAAAGTCACCAACATCGCCTCACGCCCGAACGACGTCCCGTGATCCCAAGCCTCGACCCCGAAAATAGTCGGGCGCATCTCACCATTTCGATCCCCTCGGGAAAACACATCAAAATCACTACTCACTTTAGTGCAATGGATATCTGGAGAAAAAGATACGTTTTGTCTCCTTGCGCACGTGCGACGCTTCATGGGACCCACACCCCGGTCCAGAAGCGCTGCCAACGGATCGCACCATTGCGATATTCTCGAAAAAGAACATGAGATGGACTAATCACTTGCCCAAAATGGACACCCGGTGATAAAGATGTAAAATCACCATCAACGCTCAAATGGCCCTCGCGGGGCCCGCACCGTCGTTCGGAATTACAGCAGGCAGACTGCGCCAATGCGATGCCCTCAGAAAAACACCCAACATCGACTGCTTGCACGCCCCGAATGGACGTCCGAGGAAAAAGTCTCTAAAAGCTACACGCAGCTCAAAAGACGGGTTGTGGGGCCCATGCCTCAACTCCGGATTCAACGCCCGAAACCACCCTGAAAAACTTTTCCCCGGAGCCAGGGTTCCAACGTAACTGACGACACTCAAAGCGGACATCGGATGCATTCACGCCGCTCAAAATACGTGTAACGTCCTGGACCCGGGTGCCACGCAACGGGTGCCCCAAGCCCGGTTCGCCACGTGACCTCAAGCACATTTCCCCAAATGCCAGAGGCTACCGACTAGCAGTGAGGGCCCAAGTCAGATAGTGGGGAAACTATGCCCTCATTTGTCAAAGTGTAGCGCAGTGGAATTTAAATAAATCATACTAAAACAGCAGAAGCAGTAAACATACACAACTGAAATAAACTACAGCAGTGGATATAACTGACAGTATATAAAAGATGATGCTACATGTTTCATGTTCTAAGAAAACAACCAGAACATGTTATACATCAATACAGTACAGTAAATAGCAGAGTACAACAAAACAAAGCAAACAGCTGGCAGCGGCATCGCGAGCCTAGGCTCGGTCCCATGCCCTCCTACTCCACAGCAACAGTCAAGTACCTGTATAGGGACTCTTTCCCCTATACACACCTGCAGAAACGTAATCTGTTTGGGCAGAAAAGCATGACCCAAACAGGGTGTGAGAAATATATCTCAGTAGGCACCCACCAAAGGCCCATGCCCAACTGCGTGTAAGCATGAAACAACATTGTGCAGTAGTAAAATGCAATAAAGTAAGAAGTACTCAAAAAGTAACTAACTACCAGTTATATTGCCATTTTATTATTTATTTAATCATTTAACTTAGTAACATTCTGTGCTAAACAGCACCAAGCCCTCAGGCCAACCAGAAGCTTGCCCTCATGCTAAAATAGTAAACCACGCCCTCAGGCTTGCCCTTAGGCCATACGGAATCCAATCCGCAGGTATTTCACTCAGGTGTAACAGAAATTCTCGCCCTCAGGCATACGAAGTTTTTCCCTCAGGCACAGAAGTCAAGCCCTCAGGCACGAAAGGTTGCCCTTAGGTGGAATAACGACAGCCCTCGGGCTAAAACAGTCACGCCCTTAGGCTAATCACAACAACGTCCTCAAGCTAAACAGGTAACCGGGCCATGCCCAACATATCAAAATGCAGTAAACAATAAATTCCTCTCAAGGCAATTCTACAGTTACTACATTTAAGGCATACCCTCGGGTATCCTGGCCAAATGGCTAAACAGTGGAACACACCCCGAGGGTGGTTCCGGATCCAAGAAATGATCCCAACCAACATTTTATTATCATAGTTTAATCACCTATGCAATTCTTGGCATTAAACATAGAAACGGCCTCAGCCACATGACACACCAACATGGGTTCGTGGCACGAAAATGCACAAAAACACACGAAAGTTGGAAAATAAACACAAATCCACCTACCTTATACGGCAACGAGCGTTATACACGAACGTCGGTTCCCAAAATGCCCAAGAACGGCATAGATCTGATGAAGAACAAAACCCAATCAAACGTAAATAACTTACGTTAGGAGAAGAATTGGTAAGAACGGTACCAGGAGAGGAGAAGGCTTACCCGTGTGGTTCCAACGAGATCGTCCGAAGCCGAATCAGATTCCAGATGAACTCCCAGTGGATCTTCAAAGATCCGACCTCCTCCTTTGGCTCCAAAATGGCTCAAACGCCTCCTCTGCCAAATGAGGAGGCTACTGCCTGTTTTAAGCCGAAAAAACAAAGTACACAACGTGTACTTCTGAGTACATGGCTTGTACTTCTTTCATTTAACTGTTCATTTGGTGGCATCGCCACACTGTTCATCCGTCGACCTGAGTACACGGCATGTACTCCCAAGTACACGGCGCGTACTGTCGCCCAGCTGGCGGCGACTCCATCGCCTTACTATTTATGCATGCTGACTGACTACACGGTGTGTAAGTACCACTACATGGCGTGTAGTCGGTTCCTACACCCTTCATCGCCGGCATGGCTACACGCCCCGTGTACTTATCCTAACACGGCCAAAAGTACACGATGTGTGGATAAAGTACACGGTGTGTAGTTCCAAAATTTAGGATTTTTCCCCATTTTCCATATTTTCTCAAAAACACTTAAGGAAAATAAAAAAGAATAAGCCCGTACCTCAAAAATAAGAACCGCGTTCTTACAAACTTCCCCCCTTATAGCAATTCATCCCCGAATTGACCTTCCAAGGGTGACAAAGATAAAGCTCAGAACAGCTCTGGCCACTGAGCATGTACGTCGGTCTCCCGCTCTCAGGTATCGTCCTGCACTCGGCTATGCTGCCATAGAACCCGTACGAGAGGAACTGACCGACCTCGAAGAACCTTCGTGCTCCTATCAACGATATGGATCACATGCTCCTCAAAAGACGCATCATGCTGAAGCACAACCTCCTCTGGCTGAAAGGTTTGAAACGGGTCTGAATGGTAGTGACGCAACTGAGACACGTGGAAGACGTCGTGCATGGCTCGGTACCGCTGCGGTAACTACAACCAATAGGCAACCAGCCTGACTCTCTCCAGAATCTCAAATGGTCCCACATACCTCGGTGAAAGCTTACCCTGTCTCCTAATCCGTTTGTGTCCCAGCCTCGGCGAAACACGCAAGAAAACCTGATCCCCGACCACGAACTCCAAAGGTCGTCTACGGTGATCAGCATAAGACTTCTGACGAGACTGTACAGTAGCCATCCGCTTCTGAATCAACTGGACCTGCTCAGATGTCTCCTGCACGAGCTGTGGCCCCAGCAAAGCTGCCTCACCTGCCTCTAACTAGCACAAAGGTGATCTGCATGGCCTACCATATTAATCCTCGTATGGTGCCATCTCAATAGTTTCCTGAAAACTATTTTTATAGGCAAACTCGACTAAGGGTGTATGATTCTACCACGAGCCCCCAAAGTCTAGGATGCATGCGCGCAACATTTCCTATAGCACCTGTATCGTCCGTTCTGACTGGCCATCTGTCTGAGGGTGGTATGCTGTGCTCAGAAGCACCTATGTACCCAGCGCCCCTTGAAAACTCTGCCAGAAACGAGACATAAAGCGGGCGTCCCTATCTGAAACGATAGAATGAGGTACCCCATGAAGACGTACGATATCTCGGATATACAGCCTTCCGATCTCGTCCACACCGAAGGTCTCCTTGATCAGCAAGAAGTGAGCTACCTTCGTGAGTCTGTCCACGACAACCCACACGATATCATTTCCTCGAGGTGACCTCGGAAAACCCGTTACGAAATCCATCGCGACATTATCCCATTTTTACTCTGGAATGGGCAACTTCTGTAACAGCCCAGCTGGCCTCTGGTGCTCTGCCTTCACCTACTGACAGGTGGAACACCTTGTAACAAAACCAGCTATCTCTCTCTTCATACCCGGCCACTAGTACTGATGCCTCAAGTCAGAGTACATCTTGGTAACCCCAGTATGAACTGCCCAAGCTGAAGCATGAAACTCCTGCATTATCTCCTCGCGTATATCCCCTGGAACCCATACACGTCCATGGAAATGCAAAACCTCATCATCGCCTATTGTTTAACCGGGAGGAGGTCCTCACTTGCCACCAACTCCCGTATAACTAGGCCTTCTGAATCCGATAGCTGCCTCATCCTCACTCTGTCCAGGAGGGTAGAAGTCACAACTAACGAGGAAAGATAAGTATGGCCCTGACTGTCATGCACCTCCAGATGTATCTCAGAGAACAAATCCATGATCTCCCAATCACCACTGGCCTCTTTCACTACCTGTATCTGAGTCTTCCTGCTCAGTGCATCAACTACTGCATTACCTTTACCAGGTGTATAGTCAAGCTCAAAATCGAAGGACTGTAGGTACTCAACCCACCTTCTCTACCTCAGATTCAGGTCACACTGAGTAAAGATATACTTGAGACTTTTGTGGTCGGTGAAAACCACGAAATGCTTTCCTAACAGATAGTGTCTCCAACAGTGCAATGCATGAACAACTGCTGCCAACTCAAGATCATGCGTCGGGTAATTCCTCTCATGTGGCCTTAACTGCCGGGACCCGTACGCAACAACTCGATCGCCTTGCATCAAAACAGACCCCAGCCCAATCCCTGATGCATCACAGTAAACTGTATATCTCTTCCCCTGATCTAGGAGTATCAGGATCAGTGCTGATGTCAACCTTCCCTTCAGGTCCTGAAAAGCTGCCTCGCAAGCTTCCGACCAAATGAACTTCACAACCTTCTTAGTCATACCTATCAACGGTGCTGCTAAGAGGGAGAAGTCTTGTATGAAGCACCTGTAGTAACCAGCCAGCCCTAAGAAACTCTGTATCTCAAACACGTTCTTAGGTTGCTCCCAGGAAACTACTGCTCTCACCTTCTTTGGGTCTACTGCCACTCCTGCCTCTGAGATAATATGACCCAGGAAGTGAATCTGGTCCATCCAAAAGTGGCACTTCGAGAGCTTAGCATATAGCTGCTGCTCCCTTAGTGTACTCAATATAATCTCAAGATGGGTGGCATGGTCGTATCGAGTGTTAGAGTACACCAAGATGTCGTCCACGAATACTACCAAAAAAGAATCAAGATATGGATGGAACACACGATTCATCAGAGCCATGAAAACTGCTAGCACATTCGTGAGTCCGAATGGAATAACCTTATACTCATATAGACCATACCTACTCCTGAAAGCTGTGAGAGGTATATCAGATGGTCTAATGTGCAGCTGATGATATCCAAATCTCATGTCAATCTTTGAGAACACTCATGCTCCACGAAGCTGATCAAACAGATCATCAATCCTCAGTAAGGGATATCGGTTCTTAACTGTCAACTGATTCAGCTTCTGATAATCCACGCAAAGTCTGAAGGTACCATCCGCCTTCTTCGCAAAAAGGACCGAATAACCTCAAGGAGAAGTACTGGGTCGAATAAATACCTTTGCCTGTAACTCCTCTAACTGCCTCTTGATCTCCTGCAACTTAGGCGTGGGCATCCTATAAGGAGGAATGAACACCGGTGCTGCTCCTGGCACTAGCTCGATAGAGAAATCCACCTCACGCACCGGAGGTAGACCTGAAAAGTCGTCTGGGAAGACATCCCTGAAACGATCGATAACTGGAGGGAAATCTGTATGACAAGTCCCCTGATCATCCAGATATAAGCTCGCAATCTGGGCTGTGACTCCACCTTGCCCATGATGCTCTGGTCCAGCTCGACTAGCCTAAACATCCCATTCGCCCTTGTATAGAAACTCTCCGCCCTCTGGTGACATGAAACGCACCCTGTGACGATAGCAGTCTACAATAGCTTGATAGGGAACCAACCAGTCCATCCCGAGAATGATGTCATACCTCATCATCTCGAAGACATAGAGGTCCCAAAGGAAGTGACACCCACCAACCTCAAGAGGGCACTCCTTGCACTAACGCACACCAGCCGTTCTAGTCCCCAACGAAGTGTCTAGCGTCATGATATCAGAAGAATAAGAAACACCGTGCCCAAGTCTCTCCACAACGGGTACAGATATGAAACTATGCGTAGCACCCGTATCAAAAAGTACCGAAGACAAGACAGAAGCTACTAGAATAGTACCTCTGACTGCAGAAGGTCCGGGATCCTGCTCCTGCTGGGTCTGTCGCACTGCATATGCCTGCCCAGTGCCGCGACCCTGTGACATAGCCTGGCTACCCTGAGCTGTCCCGCCCTGCTGCCTCTGCATTCCTGGTGTCTGGCTACCACGGCCACAACCACCATCTCTGCCTGCACGCCCTGACGTATTCCAGTTCCCTGACTAGTAAGAAGCCATTGGTCCTGCTCCCGCACGCGGAGTCTGCACAGAACCCCTCTCACTAGTCACTGGTAGAAACTCCCTACAAAAGCGCTGCAGATGACCCATCTTGCCGCAAGCTCGGCACTCCACTGGGTCTCGTGGACACTGCGGTCTCTTGTTCCCCTCTCTGCCACACTGGTAGCACCTGATCGGGCCACCTGAAGAAGCTGCCTGGCTGGTACTGCCACCCTGAGAGAAGTCCATCCGTCTCTTCCTCTTGCCAGCAGAAATAACACCAGTAACTGGTGATGAACAGCCCTGGCCCACACCACTAGATTCCCGCAGGTTCCTCTCTGTAATCAGCGCCTGATTCACAATCGCGTGTACAACACGTAACCTGAAAACATTCACAAGCGCTCGGATGTCATACCGAAGACCATCCTCAAAACTTCTGGCTCTCAACATCTCATCACCCACCAGCATAGGTGCAAAGCGCTGATGCTCCGTAAAATGAGCAGAATAGTCCATCACTGACATAGTGCCCTGCTGCAGATTCATGAACTCTCGAGCTCTATCTTCCCTCAGCGTCTCGGGAAAGAAGAATTCATAGAAGACTGCCTAAAAATCTTCCCACGCCATGTCCCTGTGATTCTCTGTCTTGGTGGTAACATCCCACCACCTCTTGGTGGAATCACGCAGCATGTAAGTTGCGAGCTTGACCCTCCACCCTCGAGGCATCTCCAAGTGCTTGAAAATAGTCTACATCGATCCTAGACAAGACTTTGCAGCCTGTGGTCCGCCATCCTCTGAAAACGTAGGCGGATGCTGCTGCTGAAAGATACGCATCAGCTCGGCCATAGATGTGGCAGCCTGCGGTGCTCCCTGAAAGGTCTGCATGAACCGCAATAAGCCTTCAAGGAACTGCGCCTCCGTGCCTGTGTCCGATATAACAGCTGGGGCCGCATCTGGCTCTGTTGGAGGATCAACTGGTAGCCCATGGCCCACCATCTCCAGAGTATAATCGTCGCCGCTCTCCTGGTGAACAACTCGCGGTCGTCTAGACGGCATGACACTACAAGGTCAAAAGAACGCCTCAGATTAAAGATTATTAAGACCGAAAAGCGAAGGAACCACAAAGGAAATAAGAGAAAGAAGGCATTAAAAATTTGCAGAACAAGACTACACGGCATGTACAATGACTACACGACATGTACTTGACTTCCCTTACCCTTCCCGGGTCCTTCTACACGGCTAATCCACACGGCTTCCATTAAAAAAACTACATGGCGTGTATAATATCTACATGGTGTGTATAGTGTTATTTTCCAACTGCCAGTGTCGTCTGTGACATGGCCGACTACTCAGATTTACTGCACACGGTGTGTTACACCCACACACGGCGTGTACACCATCCTATTTCCCAGCCACACGGCTAACTCCACACGGTCTGTCCTCGGACCAGACTACACGGCATGTCCCACAGGTACACGGCGTGTTTAGGGAGAGGTGACACCATCCAGTGTTGTTAGTTACATGGCCAAGTCCCCAGGTCACACTACACGACGTGTCTATAATTGACATGTCGTGCTCTTACAAGGAGTTCACCGACCCGTGTTGTTAGTTACACGACCGGAATCCGGGTCACACTACACGATGTGCACAAAAACGAAACGGCGTGTTTTACCCAAGGCCTTCCCTACCCCGTGTCTCCGCCCACACAGTTTTTGAAATGGGAAGAGACTACACGGCGTGTACTCAGGGTACACGGTGTGTACTCAAAAGGTTCATTTTTCTTCCCGAACAGAAGAACATACACGATGTGTATAAAAATACTACATGACGTGTAGACTAGGTTTCCAGACAGTATGCCTCAGAAATTTCCCCAGAACCCATAAAATACTGTAAAACAACACCTAAGTGTCAAATTCCGACCCATGGGGGCCCATACTCCCCACGAATCAAAGTTTGAAATCTTATCTGTGTTATAACCAACAAACATTCAATGATCCACCAAATTCCGGTCAATGGGGGCCCATACTCCCCAAAAAACAAAGTTTTGCGTCCATTCTATAAACAAGATCCAACAAAAATACCATATCACAAGGTAGGTATTTATCAAGAAGCTATCACAACATCATGCTTTTCAAGCACAACAAATATCACAACAACATGCAAATTTCTAATGCACCTACATGGCATGGAAACTATGCATGGCATGTGATATCTAGCATGTGCCTATATGATGCATGAGATGGCATACCCACATGTCATCGGGTTGCAACTAAATAAACCCACAAATAAAATATAAACAACACAATCCAAGTGCGTCACCCAACGGTGAAAACATATCAACTGTAAAATTTCCAAAATCAAAAGAATGGAAAATATGAGGTAGACTGGCTTTTCCCTATACACGGGTTAGATACGCCTAGGCACAACTTATTACCAACTACTGTTTTGTCCTATCCCTGACTACGACACCAAATAGTAAGTCAAAGAAAAGAAACCGCCTTTGATACCACTTTGTAACATCCCGGACCCGGGTGCCACGAAACGGGTGCCCCGAGCCCGGTTCGCCACGTGACCTAAAGCGCATTTCCCCAAACGCCAGAGGCTGCCGACTAGCAGCGAGAGCCCAGGTCTGATAGAGGGGAAACTATGCCCTCATTTTTCAAAGTGTAGCACAACGGAATTTAAATAAATCATACTAAAATAGTGGAAGCAGTAAACATACACAACTGAAAATAAACTACAGCAGTGGATATAACTGACAATATATAAAAGATGATGCTACATGTTTCAAGTTCTAAGAAAACAGCCAGAACATGTTATAAATCAATACAATACAGTAAACAACAGAGTACAACAAAACAAAGCAAACAGCTGGCAGCAGCATCATGAGTCTAGGCTCGGTCCCATGCCCTCCTACTCCACAACAACAGTCAAGTACCAGTATAGGGACTCTTTCCCATATCCACACCTGTAGAAACTTAATCTGTTTGGGCCGAAAAGCATGACCCAAACAGGGTGTGAGAAATATATCTCAGTAGGCACCCACCAAAGGACCGTGCCCAACTGCGTGTAAGCATGAAACAACATTGTGCAGTAGTAAAATGAAATAAAGTAAGAAGTACTCAAAAGTAACTAACTACCATTTATATTGCCATTTTATTATTTATTTAACCATTTAACTTAGTAACATTCTGTTCTCAACAGCACCAAGCCCTCAGGCCAACCAGAATCTTTCCCTCAGGCTAAAATAGTAAACCATGCCCTCAGGCTTGCCCTCAGGCCATACAGAATCCAACCCGCAGGTATTTCCCACAGGAGTAACGAAAATTCTCACCCTCAGGCATACAAAGTGTCTCCCTCAGGCACAAAAGTCAATCCCACAGGCATGAAAGGTTGCCCTTAGGCGGAATAACAACAACCCTCGGGCTCAAACAGTCACGCCCCTAGGCCAATCACAACAACGCCCTCAGGATAAACAGGTAACCGGGTCATGCCCAACATATCAAAATGCAGTAAACAAGCAATTCCTCTCAAGGAAATTCTACAGTTACGACATTTAAGGCATACCCTCGGGTATCCTGGCCAAACGACTAAATAGTGGAACACACCCCGGGGGTAGTTCTGGATCCAAGCAATGATCCCAACCAACATTTTATTATCATAGTTTAATCACCTATGCAATTCTAGGCATTAAACATATCAACAACCTTAGCCACACGACACCCCAACATGAGTTCATGGCACGAAAATGCACAAAAACACACGACAGTTGGAAAATAAACACAAAGCCACCTACCTTATACGTCAACGAGCGTTATAGACGAACATCGGTTCCTGAAACTCCCAAGAACGGTGTAGATCTGACGAAGAACAAGACCCAATAATACATAAATAACTTATGTTAGGAGAAGAATTGGTAAGAACGGTACCAGTAGGGGAGAGGGCTTACTCGTGCGGTTCCAACGAGATCGTCCGAAGCCGAATCGGATTCCAGATAAAATCCCGGTGGATCTTCAAAGATCCGACCTACTCCTTTGGCTCCAAAATGGCTCAAATGAATCCTCTACCAAATGAGGAGGTTACTTCATGTTTTAAGCTGAAAAAACAAATTACACGGCGTGTACTTCTGAGTACACGGCGTGTACTTCTGAGTACACGACATGTACTTCTTTCATTTAACTATTCATTTGGCAGCACCACCACACTGTTCATCTGTCGACCTGAGTAAACGACATGTACTCCCAAGTACAGGGCGTGTACTGTCGCCCAGCTGGCGGCGACTCCACCGCCTTACTATTTAAGCCTGCCGACTGACTACACGGCGTGTAAGTACCACTACACGGCGTATAGTCGGTTCCTACACCCTTCATCGCCGACGTGGCTACACACCCCATGTACTCATCCCAACACGGCCAAAACTACACGGCGTGTGGATAAAGTACATGACATGTAGTTCCAAAATTTAGGATTTTTCCCCATTTTCCATATTTTCTCAAAAACACTTAAGGAAAAGGAAAAAGAAAAAGAAGAAGCACGTACCTCAAAAATAAGAACTGGGTTCTTACAATACGAACCCCTGGAAAAAGAGCCCAACCGCTTAATGGAATTTCTTGCTTCCAAGGCCCCGGTCTTGGGGTTTAATATCACCTGAAACCATCTCAAACTATTCCTCTCACTCCGAGGCACGCGCCGCCGCAGACAGCTCGCGAAACCGACTCCCGGTTTATGCTTTATTAAAAATATAAATCATTTTATAATAATAATAATAATATATTATTATTATTATTATTATAAACTTAATTATTATTATTTATTTTTATTTTTATTTTTATTTTTCCAAAACCAGATCATCCGTTCGGCCGGTGTTCTTCTTCTCCCAACAGGACCTGCAAAAGGCGGGTCCTAGTTTCCTCCCGCAGCATCCGAGGTCTCCGCCTCGGGTCCTCCGCTGACCGTGCCAGGCCGGCGCCCACCTACTGCCGACGACCCGCCGCACGCCGCGCTCGCCGTCCGCGAGTCTCGGCTGACCGCCTCTGCCTGGTGCCTCCATGCTCGCCGTCGCCGACACCCTCAGCAGCCCCCTCGACCGCGAGCCGTCGTCGCCCCTAGCTTCCTTCGCGGCCGCTCCGCCGCAACAGCAGCCGACGACCGCCCGTGATGGCCCGCTGCCGAGATGCAGCCTCCGCTTGGAGCCGCTCCGCTGCCGTCCGGCTCACCGCGCCACCGCATGGGATGGCCTGCCACCACGCCTACCCGCTGGAAACACTCAGAAGCTCATGAATTTCCCGCAACCTTCGCTGGACCGCTGCGGGCAGCTCGGAACTTGGAATTCAAATCCGAAGGATGCGTCAGAAAGAGCATAAAAACTACTACGTGTTCATGGGTTTTGATTCGACGATCAAACAACAATAGACACATATAATTGAGGTTTAAATAAGGTTCGGAAATTAAAACGCAAAACGAAATAACTCTTATCTCTTGGGCGTTGCCCGGAGCTTCACGGAGGATCCACCGCCGCGCCATCGCCTTGGCGAAACTTCCTCGCCGGAGTGGAGGAGGAGAGGGAAGAGGGTTGGAGGGCTTCTCCAGGGGGTGAACAAGGGAGGCAGAAGGGGATGAGTGTTTAAATAAAATAAAATAAAATTTAATTAATTTAAACCCGTAATTTAACCTGCATCTGAAACCTTCGACATAGTCGAGGTTAAGCCTCCCCTAGGCCAAACACCACCTCCCGAGCACAACAGCGGTCTCAAAATTTTAATCCGAGACCCCGTTCAAATTTTATTGAACTGAACGCCCAAAGCCGCCAAATTATGAAAACGCCCCTGGGGCCATTTTTCACAGACGGCCCGCGCCCACAAAAATTATACCCCTCCTAGGGTAAAAGGCACATTATGAACTCAACGGTGCCCTGAGTTTTCCAATCCTAGCCACTGTTTAAGAGATACTTTAGTTTCACCCTTAAATGAATAAATTAATTATTTAATTTATCCGTTTCTCATACCGGAAGCGGGCGAGGTGTCCAAACGTCCCGCGATGACATACCTTATGTCGTTCCTAGGGTAACCACCTCATTCCGGACTAATCCGTATACTCAGATCTCTGATCTGGATCACTGTTTAGGAGTTATCCCTTTTATTTTGCGTTTCCAGTGTGAACGCACTGAAAATTTAATTCTGGACACTCCGGGGCTCGGAATTGCACGCCGTCTGAAGGCGCTGCTCTGAAATATCATCAAGAATATTCCAGAGTCTTTCACAGAAAAAACAGGGTCCTTACAGTATGCTCCAATTAACAATAAAAACTAGATAATCCTTAAAGAAAGCATCAAAATCCAATTCAAACTCATCAGGATGAAATACTTGTGATGGGTATGAATAATATCAACAAAGATGAGATACATGATAAACATATTGCATAGAACAATATATTGTAGGAAGTTATATCTGGTAATCCACTAGTACTATCTATTTTACAACCTCAAAGGGTCCAAAAAACAACAATGAGAGCTTACCCTACCTCCAAATAAGTCTATGGACTAACATGGGTGAGAATCATAAAAAAACCCTATCTCCAACCTCAAACCTAGGAGGTCACCAACATATTTTGGAATAAGAATGTTGTCAAGAATAACCTATCATAATGTGCTTTCTAATCAGATGGACCTACTCTGTAGTCTCTTGCATGCAATATGGTTCAAGAATAGCTTCCTCCCTTGCCTCTAGCCAGCACAGAGGTGAGCATAAATTCCTACCATACAGGGATTCATAAATATCCATGTCGATGGTATCCCAAAATCTTTTATTATGAGTGAACTCAATGAGGGGAATGTGATTATTATATGAACCCATGAAATCAAGGACCCAAGCATGGAGCATATCCTTTAGCACATGAATAGTATGATCTGTCTGTCCATCAATCTGTGGGTGATATACCTTGCTCAGAAGTACCTGCGTACCAAAGGCCTTATGTAACCCATATAAGAATTGTGACATAAAGCTAGCATCTTTATGAGAAAAGATATAATTAGAAGACCCATGAAGATATAAAAACTACCTAATGTACATCCTTCCTATATTTTCTATCAATAAGGTTGCTCGTATAAGTAATAAATGTGTGACCTTCATCAAATAATGAATGAAAAACCAGACTTTATTTTTTCCACGAGGTGATCTGGGAAGAACAATCATGAAATCCATTGAAAAATCATCACATTTCCACTCAGGAAAGGACAACAACTATACAAGCCCTTCCGGATGTTGATTCTCTGCCTTCACCAACTAATAAGTGGAACACTGAGTGATAGATCTGAAAATATTTCATTTCATACCAGGCCACCAATACTGGTGTCATAGATCCCGATACATCATGGTGACACATAGATGAATTGCCCATGTTGAGGCATGAAATTCCTGCATAATCTTCTCTATGATGTCTTCTAAGACCCATACATGCCCATGAAAATTTAAGGTATCATTTCCATCCATGGTCAAAACTAAATATTTATCTTCATTTGGGATGTTTTCCTTTAGTAAAAGGCCTTTAGGATCAAATAAATTCCTCATTATTACCCATTTCATAAGAGTAGAGGTCACTACTAAGGATGAGTGGAAATTTTTACCATGATCATCCTAAAACTCAATGTACATCTCTGAGAATAACTCCATGAGCTTCTATTTTCTACTGGACTCCTAAAATTCCTCTACCCGAGTCTTCTGGGTCAGAGCATCGAATAAAAAATTTCCCTTCCCAGGTGTGTAGGCAAGCTCTAAATCAAATAATTTAAGGTTCTCAACCCACCTATGGTTCTTGAGATTGAGATCTCCCTGTGTAAAGATATACTTGAGTATTTTGTGATTTGTAAATTCCACAAGATTCTATCCAAGTAGATAGTGTCTCTAATAACATAAGGAATTTACAACAATAGCAAGATTGAGTTCATGAGTCAGGTAATTCTAATCATGAGGCTTCTACTGATGAGATCTGTATGTGATGGCTCACTCATCTTGTATCACAACATCTCCAAGCCTGATACTTGATACAACACAATAGACTATATAACTCTTACCCAAATTTGAAAAAATCAATAACAATGCTAAATTCAAATGGACCATTAAATCCTAAAAGGTTAATTCACAATATTATGACCATAAAAATTTAACATATTTATTTTTCAATCCTGTAATTGGAACTATAAGACGTGAGAAATATTGGATGATGTTTCTGTAATACTTGAATATCCCCAAGAAACTCTAAATTTCAAATACTTTCTTAGAATTCTTCTATAAAAATATAAATCTTACTTTCTATAGGTCTACTAAAATTCCTGACTCTGAGATGATATATTATAGTAAGTAGACTTTGTCAATCCAAAAGTGGCATTTACTAATCTTCACATAGAGATGATGCTCTCTTAGTGTATTCAGAATGATATTAAGATGGGTATCATGGCCTTTTTTGGAGTGTGAATACACTAAGATATCATCAATAAAGACTACCAAAATTGAATCTAGATACAGGTGGAAGAATCAATTCATAAGATCCATAAAGATGGTAGGTGTGTTCATGAGTCCAAACAATATGACCAGGTACTTGTATAGACTATACCTACTCTTGAATGATTTGTGAGGTATGTTAGAATACCTAACACACACCTGATGATAGCCTCACCTCAGTTCTATCTTTGAGAAGACACTCTCTCCTAGGATCTGATCAAAGAGGTCGTCTATTCTAGGTAGTAGATACCGATTCTTTAACATGATTTGGTTCAATTGATGGTAATACATGCAAATATTGAGGGTATCATCCTCCTTCTTTGTGAAAATGACTGGTGAACCCTAAGGAGAAGTGGTGGGGCATATGAATCCTTTTCCTCTAGATCCTCCAATTTCTTCTTGATCTCTAGAAGCTCTTTAGGTTCAATCCTATAAGGAGGAATGGTCACTCATGCTACTCCTGACACTAGATGAATGGTGAATTCTACCTCTCACACCAGAGGTAGAATAAAGAGGTCATCGGGAAATATTTCCATGAAATTATCCACTACAGAAGGAAAAATAGAGGGTCACAACCTCAAGTCATCTAGGAAAATACTAGCGATCTGTGCTATCACATTACCCAGCCTCTGCTGCTCAGTTCCAGATTGAGTCGCACTAATATACCATTATCCCTTATGCACATTCCTAACACTCTCTAGTGATATAAACATCACCCTATAATGATAGAAGTAAATATGGGAATGATCAAGAACTAACCATTCCAACTTCATGATTACGTCAAATATCATCATGCCGAGGAAAAGAAGATTTCACATGAAAAGATATACTCTTATCTCAAGGGGTCAATACTTTCAATAGAAAATTCCCTCTAACTAGATACCTAATTGGGTATCTAGTTTCGTAAATCCATATTAGTGACCGATATTAAGGCCTATATTTCCAAAAATAGCTTCAAATTTCAATGATTGAGACATGCCTATGTCAAATAAAGCTGACACTAAAGTGGAGGCTACTAGAATAATACCTCATATATTAGAAGGTCTGGTTCTATGATCCTATGAAATAGGCTAAAGTTCATGTAACTAGACCCCACCATAAACTTGAGTAATTTCCTCATTGCCTTGAGAATACCTAATTTGTTGGTGCTGAAAATCATGATCCAAACTACCTATGGCTCGACTTCCACCTCAGCCTGATCAGCTAGTGGTATTCCATATGTTTTCCAAATGTGATCATACTATCCCTTCTCTTGATCTTGGAGTGGATGTAGATCCCTGATCACTAGATTATGATGGAAAAGTTTTCCAGAAGTGCTGAATATATACCATATCGACACATTCTCTACATTCCACTAGAGATTTCAAGTATTGAGGTTTTATATGTCCCAAATTCCCACACTAGTGACATATCAAAAATCTATTAGCATGAGGAACCTGGCTACTGCTACCTCCATGAGTAGTTTCAAATCACCTCTTTCACCCAAAAGAAGAATTATTGATAGGTCTAGGTGCTGAACTACCCTTAATCGCACCATCAAATTCACTCAAATTTGTATCTGTAATAATGTCTTGGTTGAAAATTTAAGAAATGGTTGTCAACTTGATGACATTGACCTATGACTGGGTAGTGTATAACAACCCATCCTCGAATCACCTAGTGGTCATAAGATACTCACATACTAGAGTAGGAGAGAACCAATATAGCTATGTGAAATGAGAAAATTATTCCATCATGGACATACCTACCTCATGTAGGTTCAAGAACTCTCTATATTTGTTTTCCCTTAGAGTCGGGGGAAATAAATATTCATATAATATTGTATGTAAATCTTCCCAAACCATATATCTATGCCGATATGCTTGGGTGATTACATACCACCACTACATAGAATAATCACGTAGCATATATGTAGCTATATTAGACCTCCACCATAGAGGCCTCTCAAGATTCTTGAATATAGATAGTATATCTTCGATCCAAGACTCAGAATCATGTGGTCCTCTATCCTCTAAAAATATGGGCTGCTTCTGCTACTGGAACTCCCAAGTCAACCTTTCCTTACTCAGGGAAGGTCAAACGATACCTTTAATATTCTACAACATACATAGAAAGGCCTCTAAGAATTGTTCATTAATTCCCATATCAGGAATAATAGGAGGTTCCACAGGTGGCACTGTAAGAGGAATTAATAGTGGCTCAAGGCCCACCACTTTAGGTGCATGGTCATCACCACCTTCAGGCTGCGTGACTGGAGGATGTCATGGCATCATGATACTATAATTCCAAATACACACATCATAAGAGATTTAAGAAATTGAAAATATTATAGATTGGAAACTAGGAGAGGTATGAATCCCTTCTAGGGAAAGAATCATGCCCCACTTCCTGCTTCGAAATCTAGGTCTGGGTGATAGAGAGATACCATAAGAGGCTATAATAATGTAAGAGACTCCTATTCCACCCAATATTAAGGTTGGGTTTGGGTATAAGTCTCTATTTATGATATATATATATATAAGATGGCTATTTTAAATTTATAAGTCATATTAAATTTAGATTTGTGATCATTTAAACATTTAAATCACTTTAGAATGGACGAATTAGGTGGATTACCATTTTTGATCTATAAGGGCACATACTCTTTATGAAAAAAAATATGAAATTTATTTAACCCACACCACAATATGTTATAGCCTATGAGACCAATGGTATATAGTTAAATATTCCATAATTGATAGCCTAAGGTGTCAACATTAACCTATTCAGGAAAACACTATTATGTTAAGGCAGACACTTTAAGTATCAATTATGTTTCTAGTTTTTTAAGAAGTGTCAACACAATTCAATACATAATCAAGGAACTAACAATATTAAATAGGAAAATTCATGCTGAAAGTATATGTGACATGGAAAAAATAATGGAATATTAGTATTATCATGCCTATGGTGATGCATGTAATGCAAAGACCTCATTTCATTAGGACATGGTAACAAATTATCATTTCAATCATTCTAATATATGAACACCATAAAATAGGTGCATCACCCAATGGTGAAGTCGTATCAATTATAAATGGAACAATCAATAATCGAAATTACCCATCCCATGTAATTTGGGTTTTCCTCGTACATGGGTTAGCTACGTCCAAGCACATGGTCAATTCCAAATCCCATTAACTCCTAGTCTCCTGTCTAATACCAAACAGTAAGACAAAGGAAAAATTAATATGAAAACACTTTGTAACATCCCGTACCTAGATTTGGTTAACTCATTTCCTGATCTAGTTGGTAACATGGTCTCAACCGTGCCTCCCTATACACCAGAGGCTTCCAACTAGAAATGAGTGTGTGAAGGTGGTATAATGGGGAGACTATACCCTCTTATCAGAATGGAATAATATATACAATAATAAACATATAACAAAAAAATAATATATAAACATATAGAATAAATAAAAAAGTGAATAAGATTAAATAACCTAACAACTGATAATATAATATAATCAAAATCCACTAGGTAGTGTCATATACACGGAATGCATGGCATACTAATACAAAAAAAGGAAATAGGGGAAAACACATACAACTATACTGTAAAAAAACTAAAAAAAAGAACAAAAGATACTCCCCTGGTATCTCAAGAGAATGATCAGTCCTCTGCTCCCATGCTACAACTATACAAAAAAGTATCAACAACCTGTAATAGGTCTCTTTCCCTTACCCATACCTATAGACAGTTAATCTCATTGGGTACCAAAGGCAGTCTGAGCTGGGTGTGAGATAAAATCTTAGTAGGCCACCACCAATGGTGTTTAAAAGTAATATGAGTAATTATCATAACTAAACAATGTGCATATATAAATTAAATAATAGACAATACTAAATAAATGAACAATAGGCTACTCAAGTTCTTATAGGACACTTGAAGGCTCTACCCTCTTTGGATCACTGCTGGGAGGAATGGCCGACCAGTCACTATATATACAGTAATAATATATATATATATATATATATGGTATAGTTATATATATTTCATCCACCTATATAGACCATGTGTGTATGGACACTAATGGCCATATACCTGGAAAACTATGTGCTGGCTGGACTAGAGTGTAACTTAGACATCCATGACTAGTCTAATAGGCCTATAAGTCCAAGAAATAGGTTACATGCCCTATATATCATTATGAGTGGGAGACACCATGCTCGTCACATGAGATAGTGAGTCTTCCATCATGCCAACACTCAATCAAGGGATGCATCACATCAAACCCAATGTCCAACTAGTGTTAATGGTATGAGAAGTCAAGTTCAACACTCTATGTAAAGCAGAATGACACGATCATGTTAAACTAAACCCTTACCATCACAACATAACCTATTTTAAGGCATAATCATAATTATAATTTAGGAATGAGGCATTACCTATCACGCATTTAATCTGTAAGGATTAAATTTAAACAAAGCATTTTAATTGACAATGAGCATTTAGTAAAACATAGACAAAAGGAATTGCCTTACCACAATTTATAATTCATTCTATTCAATCCATTTAACTCATTTGAAGAAAATAAAACCATCATGTATAATCCATACCATATAATCAAATCAATTTTATTCTATTAACATGGTATTTCAATTTACAAAGCACAATGGGTCATTTAGATAGGTTCTATGGCCAATAAAGAAATTACCTACATAGAAAATTCCAATTTATAATTGGCAGAGACACTTAGGAGGTTCCTTATAATTTCATTGAACATTCATATAATGAGGGAAATTATATTTTTGTACTAAGAAAAATGATTAGGAGATGAACTAGGAATATACTCATTTAACCATAAGGGGAAATTAAACTTGGAACACTCAAGGGGTGTCTATAAATGGGTAACCATCCTCTAAACTACTAAACAACACTATAGGAAAACTGGCGTTTCGCGGTGGTATTTTCGCTGCGGTTTAAAAACCGCCGCGAAATGTGTTAATTTTTTTTATAATTTTTTAAATTTTCTCGAGGATTAGTGGTGGTTTTTTAAAAAACCGCCGTGAAATTACGACGGTTTGTGTAAAACCGCCACGAAATGAAAGGAAAAAAATAAAAAAAAATCTTAGAAACCCTGAAATCACTAAAACGAGCATAAATTTTGATCTGGGCGTCCATTGGAGTGACACGAATAGTCAAATCAAAGCTAATGAAGAGATCTAGAGGTGAGTATAATCAAAACCCTAAGACTGTCTAAGGTGCAAAAGATATGAGAGTTATAAGAAAGTTGAAAAAAGGTCTCCAACTTCAAACAGCCATAACTTTTGCTCCGAGTGTCCGTTTGGGATCAACGACATATCAAATCGAAGCCGGCGAAGAGAGCTACGCACCAGTTTGACACAAGAAAGATTATGTTGTGTTTCTAAACCCCCAAAACCCCTACAAAGTCCACCAAAACCCTGTTTCCGTCATCAGTGTCCCGTCGAACTTGTCTTCAAACAGACCTAACTTTCGATCCACATGTCAGATCAGACTCCTCTACCTTCCAGATCGTAGTTCATTTCATGAGCTTTAGTTTGACTGGTCGCGGAACCCACATGGACTCCTGGATCATAAGTTATGGCCTTTTAGTAGGTATTGGGTTTGTTATGTTTTTTGATGCCTGGTTTCTAGCACCTCTTCCCCGCCAGCTTTTTTTTAAACGGTCATAACTTCTGATCCGCCTGTCCATTCGGTCTCTTTCACATATCAGGTGAAGATCGTTTTAGGATCTTTGATTTGACTGATTACAAATCTAGAATGGAATCTCAGATCATAAGTTATCTCTGTTAATGCGAGTCCAATGTTTTTGTCACTTTCTGACCGTTTTGACGGGTTTTAATGATTGTTCTATTTATTACTGTTTATTTGGGTTTCCATGACTTGTTATCTTTATCAATGGTTTTTTGGGGGTTATTATGATGATTATGTTGAATTTTTAAGGGGTTTTCCAGAGTTGTCATGAGTTTTCATGTGTTCTCATGCTTTCTAATGCTTCTTCACGCTTCTCCATCCGTTTTCATGCGTTTTCATGATTTGTCATCCCTTATCACACATTTTCATACATTTTCATGTGTTTCATTTATTATTTATTATTTATTGTTTATAATATACTTTAATTTATTTATTATCTATTATTTGTTACTGGTTAGTTATTATTTAATATTTAATATTTAATATTTAATATTTAAAATTTAAAATATAAAATTTATATTTATTTATTATTTATTATTTATTATTATAATAATAATATATTATATATTATATATTATATATTATATATTATATATTATATATTATATATTATTATTATTTATTTATTATTATTTATTGTTTATTGTTTATTATTTATTATTTATTATTTATTATTTATTATTTATTATTTATTATTTATTATTTATTATTTATTATTTATTATTATTATTTATTATTATTTATTATTTATTATTTATTTATAATTATTTATTATGTGTTATTTATTATTTATTATTTATTATTTATTATTTAATGTTTTTTTATTTATTATTTATTATTTATTATTTATATTTATTTATTATAATTTATTTATTATGTGTTATTTATTATTTATTATTTATTATTTAATATTTAATATTTAATATTTTTTTATTTAGTATTTATTATTTATTTTTATTACTATTAATTATTAATTACTAATTATTATTTTTTATTTTTTATTTATTATATTTATTGTTTATTATTTATTATTTACTATTATTTATTATTTATTATTTATTATTTACAATTTATTATTTATTATTTGTTTATTATTTATTATTATTATTATTATTTTATTATTTATTGTTTATTATTTATTATTTATTATTTATTAGTATTTATTATTTATTTATTTATTTATTTATAATTATTTATTACGTGTTATTTATTATTATTATTATTTATTATTTATTATTTATTATTTATTATTTAATGTTTTTTGTCTTTTATTTATTATTTATATTTATTTATTATAATTTATTTATTATCTGTTATTTATTATTTATTATCTAATATTTATTATTTATTATTATTTTATTTAGTATTTAGTATTTATTTATTATTAACTATTAATTATTAATTATTAATTTTTATTTATTATTATTTATTGTTTATTATTTATTATTTATTATTTATTATCATTTATCATTTATTATTTATTATTTGTTTATTATTATTTATTATTATTTATTTTTTATTATTTATTGTTTAATATTTATTGTTTATTATTTATTATTAATTATTTATTATTTATTTATTTATAATTATTTATTATGTGTTATTTGTTATTATTATTTATTATTTATCATTTATTATTTTTTATTTACTATTTTTTGTTTATTATTTATTATTTATTATTTATATTTATTTATTATAATTTATTTATTATGTGTTATTTATTATTTATTATTTAATATTTATTATTTAATATTTTTTTATTTAGTATTTTTTATTTATTTTTATTTATTATTAATTATTATTATTTATTGTAATTATTTATTATTAATTATTAATTGTTGTTTATTATTTATTATTTATTATTTATTATTTGTTTATTATTTATTATTTATTATTTTTATTATTTATTATTTATTGTTTGTTGTTTATTATTTGTTATTTATTGTTATTTATATATTATATATTATATATTATATATTATTTGTTATTCATTATTTATTGTTTATTGTTTACTATTTGTTGTTTATTATTTATTATATTATTATTTTATTATATTATTATTTTAATTTTTTAACTTTATTATTTTATTATTTTGTTTTCATAATTTTACGATTTATGTATTTATTATTATAATTTATTTTTTATTTATTATAATAAACAGTAAATAATAATAAATAAATAAATAACTCAATAAATAACTAATAAATTAATAATTAACAATTAATAATTATTGATTATTAATTATTTCTTATTTCTTATTGTTTAATTATTATGGAGTTTATATCTATTAGTTATGTATTATTTGTTTTTTCAATTAGTATATCTAAGTATATTAAATTCTGTTTATTAACCACATGACGAGCCTGCTGGAGTGGTAAAGTCTTTGGAAAATATGCAAGAGGTTAGGGGTTCAAATCTCACCAAACGCTAAATATGAAATAAATAAAATAAATACGAAATAAATACGAAATAAATACGAAATAAATACGAAATAAATAAAATTAATAAGAAAAAAATACAAAATAAATAAAATAAATAAGAAATAAATAAGAAATAAATAAAATAAATAAGAAATAAATAAAATAAATAAGAAATAAATAAAATAAATAAGAAATAAATAAAATAAATAAGAAATAAATAAATAAAATATGAAATAAATAAAATAAATACGAAATAAATAAAATAAATACGAAATAAATAAATAAATAAATAAATAAATAAATAAAATTTAATTACAAAATTTAAAAAAAATTAAAAAATTCAAAAAACATTCAAAAAAACCGCCGTAAAAAAACTGCCGTGAAACGTTCTACAACGGTTTTGAAAACCGCCGCTAATAGTTTTCCGATGCACGATTTAGCGGCAGATTTTCAAAACCGCCGTAGAACGATTTGGCGGCGGTTTAAACTGTTGCGAAATGAAAAAAAACCGCCGCTAAATACGCATTTTTCCATAGTGCAAGGATCAAAGGTTTTGTATCTAAGTGTGTTGGTCAAATCGATATGAAGAACTAAATTAAAAGGCGATGCTCTAAAAAATATGGTGTTCGGCACAAAAACATAGCTACAGAGCCTCATAAATCATGGGGAAAACGATGATGCCGCCTACCTCAAGGATGTAGATGACTCCTCGCTCAATATTGGCCTAAAATTTAAAGTAGGTTGGAATATATATAAGAAACGACCAAACACCCTAAAAATATGTCAAATGATCTTGCACATAAATAGGACAAAGGATGCAAAGATAAAAATAAATAGGAATATATAGGATTTGAGAGCTCAACTTAAGGAATAAAATTCCTTTGATAGATATTTAAATGGGAAAAGGATAGAGGAGTTACCTCAAAGAATAGATTGGGAGGTTTGGGAAGCTATGAGAGAAGAAAACCAAGAACATGCACTAGAGATATAAGAAGAAAGAAAGAAAGGGTAAATAGAATTAAATAGGGTAAAAATGACATTTCATCAAAAAATGGGGTTCATAATTGGGCCAATCTGTGTGAAAACCATGCTCAATCCCACTTCTTAAGGAATTTCCCCCACGGTTATGGCACATAGCTCCCCAAACTATGTGCAAACCATACAAAACCCCACTATAAAAAAACTGCAGGTGGTTTACACAGCCATTCAATTAGAGTCACATGGTTTTAGAAAAACCATGTGGCTCTTACTGTACCTTTGTTATCCCCTTCATGGTTAGGAGAAACTATGCATCCTAGGCCATATGGTTTCAACTAACCGTTCAACCCATTTCTTTTGAACATTTCCAAAACTCCAGGCTCTGAACAAGACCTGAATTCTCATGGGACATTCCTTAGGCTATAGTACACATTTAACAAGATTAAAAAAAGGTTTTAAAATGAAAAAAACTATTCTTACCTTTTTGAATAGACGAGTGACAAGAGACACATCACACCTCTGTATGTTTTAGGAAGTCTAGGCAATGTCAGTATCCGAAGTTATTTAGGAAATAATAGTTTCGGGATTACCCTCATCCTAGTCTAAACTATTTCATGTTTAGGATAGAGTGTGGATGATTTGTCTCCAAAAAATAAGACCATTTGTGGGTATAAAAAGAGTGGGAAAATTCCCATTAGAATGATCAAGCTCAAGGCTCAGTTTGGGGACCTCACGTCTATTGCTAAGTTCATGGATATCCAGCAAGACACAATATAAAATGTCTTTCTTAGAAGACCTTGGATTCATAAACATGTGGTGGTGCCAAAAACACTTCACCAATGTTTGAAATACACCATTAATGGAAAGGTATATATACTATATGGTGAAAAAAACCCCTTTGAATATTTGGAATCGATATACACTAAGGTATAAGAGGGAAGAAAAACAACAAATAATGGTGGGTGACATGCAGGTTTCTGATCCCAATGGCTTGGGAACCAGCCCTGAAAATCCCCAGAGTATGATTATTAGTGATTATGTTCTTCCCATAAACCTGTTCAAGAAATGAGACTCAACCCTAATGAGTTTTTATGAACCAAAAATTTCCCTAGACCATGTCTATGTGATAACGATCCTGGAAGATGAAGTGGGTTCATCAAAAGATAGTTATTCTAATATCCTATCAAGATAGGAAAATCCCCTTGCACTATTATAAAAAATTAAAACTTCCCCCAAGACATTCACAAAAACTCAGGATGTTCATACCTATCCTGCCCATGGTGGTATCTGGAAAGAAAACAAACATCTCCATAATCCACCCACAATGAATCTGGTAGGTCAAGATGTCAATGTATCTTCTTGTGGTCTATTTTATCCTAAATAGGATAGATATGAACCTAAATTATCTAACATTCCTAAAGATTTCCCCATATACACATAGACGGAAGAGGGAGAGCATGGGGCATTTGAGGAAGGCTTATCCACCACCATTGATGTGATCAATAATGTAAATATTGGAACATGATAAGATTCATGACCTATAATGATTAGTTCCACCATGAATCTTGATGAGTAGGAGATGCATATTTCATTTATAAAGCATCATTGATATATGTTTTCTTGGAATTATAAAGATATTATTGGGCTGAAACCTGACGTGGATACTCATTACCAAGGTTTTCCCAATTACCATTGAGCTTTCAAGAAGAAATCAAGGAGAATTAACCCCTCTCATGCTACCAAGGTAGAAATTGATATTGAAAAATCGATCAAAGATATATTTTTCCAAGAGGTGCAATACCCAAAACGGCTTGACAACATCATCCCTATTAAGAATAAGAATGGGTAGATCATGGTTTATATCGATTTCAGGGTCCTTAATCAACACCATCTGTAGGATTATTTCCTATTACTATTCATATAATATTGATCAATTCAACTTATAGCTTTCAAAACCTATCTTTTATGTATGTGTATTTTGGGTATAACCAGATTAAGATGGACACTGAAGATGATAAATCTAATGCCTTCAGATCAGCTCAAGGGATATTTTGTTACTCAGTCATTCCCTTTGGATTAAATAATACTAACACCAATTACCATCATGTCATGAATTTTATCTTTAAGGCCTTATTGCGATGAATCACGGAGTTCTATGTTAACGATCTGGTGGTTAAATCTCAAAAGTGTTGTGATCAACACACTGATCTTCAAACAACATTTGACAAATTTTAGAAGCATAGTATGAAGATTAACCCTCTAAAATGTGATTTTTGTGTAACCTTAAAGAAATTCTTTGGTTTTGTGGTATGGCACCATGACATCAAGGTTGATCCAGAAAATACTAGTACAATTTTGGAAATTCTACCACCTCAAAATCTTAAATAATTTAGAGGGATCTAAGTTAACCTCACTTATATTAGGCAATTCAGAGCCATATGGTTGGTAAATATCTCCCCTTCACCAAGTTAATGAAGAAGGGAGTTTTCTCCAAATGATAAAAGGACTTCCAAGAAGGTTTCGAGAACCTTAAGTAGAACCTAATTCATCCATCTATCTTAATTACATTTATAAGAGGAAATAAACTTATCTATATGTGGCCACCATGGAATGATTCTTTGATTCCCTCCTCATATAGAAAAATGATACGGTGAATTAAAATAGTCTCTATTATCTCAGATGAATAATGCTGGATACTAAGACTCAATATTCTAATATCAAAGAAAAATGACTCATGTGCATCTTCATAATGAATAATATAATCCATTAATTGTAGCCTCAATATTTCTACCTAGTATCTTGTATCAATTTTCTCATGTGTATTCTTGTCTGCCCTATATTGACCAAGAGCTTTTCCCGGTGAGTGGTTATTCTATAACAATATTACATTCAATTTGTGTCATAAAAAGTAATCAAAGGGTAGGTGTTAGTTGATTTCCTTGTGGAATATATTGGCCTAGAAAGCATGAAATTAGACACCAAAATTCTATAATAAGTTTTATATGTCCATGAAACTCCCCAAATGCTATAGATGTATTTTTTTGATGCTTCCCAAAGTTTGATTAGAGAGAAAATAAAAAATATGAAGATCAATTGAGTTGGTCTTGGAATTTTATTTGTTTCCCAAGATATTTTTTTCCTATTCCTTATCACTATATAAATTCCACACTAATAATGAGGAAGAATCTATGCCCTTATCGCAATATTGGAGCTAACTCTGTAGGTATTGATAGCCTACTTGAATGTAAATTGGGACTCAAAGCTGGTGATCAAATAGATCAACAGAGAATATATCATAAAGAAAGAAGAATTTACTCTCTCATAAATTACTTGAGAGGATTGATGGAATAATTACCTTTTGAACTAACACTGCATCACATCCCTTGATCATAGAATTTATGTGTAGATGCGCTGGCTAATGAAGTCACAATAATGGATGGTATCGATTAGGAAAATATCACCTTCCTCATCACTCATTGAAGGGTAGTATCCCGAGCCATCATCTTTTAAATGGATGAAATTAATCGGATCAACACTACCCTGGAGCATTATGAGCCTGCATCCACCAGTGGATGGATATATCCTATAATTTATTACCTCTAAAATGGGACCCTATTATTTGATCAGGCAAAAAGGTAACAGATTTTGAAACGACCTGAACTAATATAAATAAAATTTCTCATTTTGATTTATTTAAATGTCTCAAAATGTTATATGATTATAGAAAACACATGAAATTATTTTTTTATTATATCCCATTGGATTTAAAAGACCATTAAGAATCATTACTGTTGATAATATATCCATTAAATAGTGATCACATGATTAGTATAAATATAGGGTTTAAAAAAATTAAATTGGCATAGGCAAAGGAAGTGATGGCCTCAACTAATAGGATCTTACCCTATCAATCCCATTTATCGGGGATTCTAAGGGAGATACAATTTCTATGATTTTACCTTAACCAATACTAAGCTAATATCCAAAAACTTAAGCTTTAGTGAAACCATTTATGGGAGAAATTCAAGCTCATCCAGATCACAGCCCAAACCATGTTCACCGAACCACCGCATGAAAGTCCCACCATCGTACACCTTACTCTTAGGTCATTTTCTGGTGTATTAAAGGGATATATAGAAAGACTCTAAAAATATGAATATTTTCTTTTTTTATATAATAATGAATATATTTTCATCATATTATTTTTAATTTTTAAATTATTTTTATTTTGATTCAATAAAACACAAATAATATTTTTAGTTAATATTAAAATACAATTAAGGAATTTATTTTTATGAATTAATGTATTCTTGAAATAAAAATTTTTTTAATAAAATATTATTATTAAATATTTTTTATTAAATATAAATGATCATATAATTTTTAAGTAGTCAAATGTAATCTTTATAAGGGTTAGAAAAATGTTATTTTCAAAAAACCCAACATTTCTTAATAAATATAGATTTTATTTTAAAGGTGAAAGTTCAAAATTTTAAATAAAAATTTAGATAAAATTAATATTATTTTTGTAATTAGAATGTCAAAATTATCCAATTTTTAATTTTTCATAATTTTCTGAGACAATCAAATTTTTGGGTAAAACTTAATATTGTATAAATATAATTTTTTGTTTTATGACATCATAATGACCCAAAAGTGATGTAATAATTACTATAAATGGGATAAAAGACCAAATAAATGTTTTACATTTAAAATAATGTGATTTTAAATTTATTTGATTTATTTTTTAAATCCATTATGAATCCTCCAAAACTTATAATATATTTGAAGGGTTTAAGATCCATTCCTAAAAGTGCGACTTACCTACACATAATAAAAAGAATTATTTTAATAATTTAGGCCCTTTTAATTATAAAAAAACTCCCATTTGGCTGGAACCATAGGAAAAAACCATCGTAAAGACCCGGAAATATCAAGGAAATTTTTTTCTTAAATACTTTGGAATTTTATGAGTCTGTGGTTTCTGACGACACTTGATTCCGAGGCCCGGTGTTACCAGAATCAATTCCTAAAGTTTTGTTCGGGTACATTCAGTAAACGTACGTGCGGGTTTTTCTATCTTTTGAATCGGTGCTTGGAATTGAAATCTGAGGGCACCGATGAACTCGCAATGCCGATATTCTCTTAAGGGGACCTTTACCACAGTTGCGTTTTGTCGTATGTGGTAGTTAAAATTTGGGGATTCATTTAGAATTAAATAAAATTATTGTGTTTAAATTTTATTTTAAGTGGAAGTTAATTCCTCCAAAAGGAAGTTGGGGTGGGGCCCACACCCCACCTAACTTCCCATGAGAGGATATAACTAAGGGTGGTGGGGCCCACACGAGCCCCTAACTTATCACCTCCCCTCAACTCCCTTGAAACCCCCATTTAACTCCCCTACTTAATTGTGATTCTTCACCACCTTCTCTCTCCCATAAATTTTTTCCAACATGTTTTCATTTAATGATCAATTAATGAATTGGAACCTATCTTTTGAATTATTTTGATTTTTCATGACATTTATTTAAAATTGGAAAAGTCTATTAGAATATTTGTTTTAGAAAATATTTTGGTGGGGAACCTTTGGAGAATTAGAGAAGCTTCATTATTCCACAAAGAACATCATCCTCTCTCGGAGAAGAATGCTCCACGACTTCTCCTACCTTATTCTTCCTCCGCATCAAGCAAAAAGACACCACTCGCGAGAAGCGTCGCCTACGTCAACGACTCTTCCTCCAACGTTGACGAAACGACACCGTTATCCGCGATGCCATCTTCCGCGACTCCGTCTATGAATGAACCATAATTAGAGGTAGGGGTGTGTTTTTATTAGATCAATGTTGAATATTCTTTCCTTCTTTTTTTTGTTTCTCTTTAACCACATGCTACCGAACTAATGCAAAGAGACTGGGCCAAACTAACACGGTCTGAATCCTCCGCCATTATAGTGATTATTGGTGGATCTTCGTGTTCTTTATGGGTGATGAACAACAGATCTTCACAGGTTCTTTATGTGATGAAACAATCCCAAAAATTGAAGACTCAACATCATGGCGACCTAGAGGAGGTGCGACGATGATAGTGGGTGACGGTTCAGACCAGAATGGGATGGACCCTTCCTCGACCGTTCTTCAAGCAGGAATTAAAAACGTGTTTTCGGAGTCGATCGGAAGCCGGAAAACACCGGAATCAACTTCGGGACATCGGGGAGACCTAGAGTCTGAAGTTTCACGATGAAAAAACCGTCGGAATGAAGAACGAGAATCAAGGGAGGTGCGCTGGCAAGAGGCGTCGTTTCTGGAAAATTCCAGACTACACTGCGTGTACTCTTGGAGAACACGCCGTGTAGTTTGGGAATTCTGTGGCTAGGGTTTCAGATGTCAGATGGCTAATACATGGAATGTGACCTCTATCACATGGCGTGTACTTTCCACACAATAAGGAGGTGGAATCTACGTGAGACTCGGCGTGTATTTTGGGAATACATGGACACAGAAAAAATTCACGGCCAAGAGGAACGACGTGTACTCTCTACGCAGAATGGAAGAAACAACTTCGTGAGACTCGGCGTGTATCTCAAGGATACACGGACACGGTGTGGAGTACACAGGCATGTAATCTACCACACAGCTAGACATAGCCAGTGTTATGGGCTAACCCATGTACCAATTACACGGGTTAAGGCCGTGTACGGGCACATGGTTAGCGTACACGGAGCCGACCCCATATGTTTGGACACAGCGTGTAACCATACCATACGCTGTGTACTTACTTTTCTACACGACCAGCCCTTCGACACAGGCTATTTCACATGGCCAGTACCCGAGGTCTGACTACACGGTGTGTACCCTATACCAACACGCCGTGTACTTTTTGGTAAAAGTCTTGGTCTTCTTGTACACAGTATATTGGATACGTTTTGTTTTGATTATCCCCCTATGATGCAGCATTGGTAATCTAATTGATAAACGGTCCCTTGAGTACACCCCATGGGAGTTCGGGGTATAGTTGCGGTACGGTTGGGTTGGTTCGTACACGAAACCAACCGGGACCCCCGAGACTAAAATGCTAATAACTCACAGACTGGGCGTCCTATTGATGTGTCATCTATTATTTTGAGACCCCTATGACAAGGAGGTCATTTTTGATACTTCTACGTGATACTTCGTTACACTTGGAGTATCATCTTGTGGCTCGTGGATCGAACCCTACCGATGACGAGAGAGAAGATTGCAGAGACCTAGTAGCTGGATGAGACATGACGATTGCTGATCGATCGACTCAGAGTGATTCAGATGGCCCAGTGGGGAGCGCTTGGTTGTAGCAGTAGACCCACAGCGGAGGAGTGCTTGGTTGTAGCGGCAGACCCACGGTACTCGACAGAAGGAGTACCTCTGTAGGCTATGAGGGGGAGCACTTGGTTGTAGCGGAAGACCCATGGTGGGAAGCGCTTGGTTGTAGCAGCATGCCCACAGTACTCGAAAGGTGGAGTACTTCAGCAGTCCAAGGTTAGTGGGAAGTGCTTGGTTGTAGCGGCAGGCCCACTGTACTCGATAGAGGAGGAGTTCTCCAGCAGCTGTGGTTTCGACATCGTGAATAAAAATCCTGGTTTGAGCTTAATCAGTGACCTTTTTGTTTTCCTCATGATTGAAATGGGTTACTTGATAACTTAGGTATATGTATGGGCATATACCTAAGTAATGGTTATCTGTTGAAATCATACTTTTTTGGTTTATCCTTTTTGGATTTTGTGAGACCTTGAGAGTCTCGGGGTCCCTACTGAGTATTGTTATACTCACCCCTGCACGGACTATGCCCGCACCTCGTTTTGTTGGATGCAGATAATAGACAGCGCTGACTGAGGATAAGTGTATGAGGACTGGACGGTTCCTGGAGGTGGACCTCACGAAGAGACGGTACCTAGAGGAGACAGACATGTGTGGAGCACTGAGGAGGATTTCTGTACCTACCCTTCAGGTAGGATCCGTGGTGGACGATCCAAGAGATGCTAGACACCTTCCAACTCTTTGTCTTTTAGTTGTACCTATTTTTTCTTTCCTTGTACTTTACTATTGGGCTTGTATTTCTGGCCCCCTTTACTTTCAGTACTCTTGTTATACAGTTTTCACCTAGTGTTTTCTTCCTCTTGTACTCTGGTTGTGTTTGTTTTCAATTATAAAGGCAATGCCTTCCCAGTACTAGAGATTTACGCCTTTGGTGCTAGTCGCCAGCCCCTGGCCTATGGAAGGTGGGCTTGGGGTAGTCACAATACGGGCCCCGGGGGACGGGTCTTGAAAACCATTTTATGGTTTGTGGTTTTGGATATTTTTTTATGTAGAGTCCAAAACCAAAATAATAAAGAAATCCACCTCTTTTCCTATATAAACCCACCAAATCTCCCATTTATCTTTAGTAAAACTCTTTGGATCATGAATATAATCTTCCCTAGACTCTATATAGTTCTATAAATTAACCCCAATCTCTCAAGATTCCCCTCCCAAACTTTTGATGGTGCACACTCAAGTAAGGGATCCTCACATTCCTCTCATTCTTTCTATTCAAGCACCTTCTTTGAAATTTAACTTCTCAATTGAAATTGTTTATAATGTCATTTATTTACAAACACACCCTAATACAAAAATTATGTTATTTTAATGAGGTATCATTTGTTATCTCTCATTTTTACCTTCACATAATCCATTACTATGCTGAAATTCTGTAAGGGATCTCTCTCTTCTCATTTTTATTCAAGAACTAATTTTATGTAATGTATATTAAATTACAATTGATTTTTGTTGGGATATGTTCTTCCATATTCCTATTACTATCCATTTAATTTAAAAATTATGAGATCCCCCTTTTCACTCTCATTAGTACTCCCATGATCCTTTATGTACACCTGTTACCATGAAAAAATTTCGTAAGGGACCTTTTCCTTTGTCATCTTTATTCAAGTATCATTACCTTATGTATTTTATCTTCATTTACATATGATGGGATATGTTATTACATATCCCCATTACTGTATAATTTATGTCCAAATTATGATGTACCCATTTCTCTCTCATAAATCCCTTTTATGAATTTTTAAGTAACGCCATTATACTGCTGAAATTTCACTATGATTTTCCATGCCAAAACAATTCTGTAGTGAATACCATACCCATTTCTCTATAAAAGGTATTCACCTTTATGAAAATAAACTTATTTATTTTTAATTACATATATGTATTCCAAAATCCTTGATCATGAAATAAAATATTATGATTAATGAAACCGTATTGTGTGATCTATGTGGCACACTTAAGCATGAGAATGAAATGTATATGATAGGTGTGCCCAGATAGTGCTGCCATGTATTGGGTAATGTTTAGTGTCATGATAATTCATGTTGGAATAGGAAGTAAACCTGATTCCTTTATGGTACTTTTTCACCATGATGTCTTGGTGGATTTAGTCTTAACCGATGTTTTTGATTCAATGTTTTAAGTTGTTTCCACATTTCATATGTTATGATTATCATGTTATATCATGCATTATTATTCATATTAATTTTATTCATCATTGATATGCCTATTGTATAACATATACCAATTATTCTATGTTGATTACCTTACTAGTATTTATTCCCTTACTAGTATTTATGTATATCCCCAGGTTATCCGATGTAGTTTTAAGTTTGAAGGAGTATTTTGAGCATTTTAAATAAATTTTCAATAAAGATGTTGTATTCATTATTTTATTTTGTTATGTAATATAATTAATTCCAAAATACACAATTATTATCAATAATATGGGTTTTATTAAGTGTATTATTATGTAATAAATCAATTATTAATTTGAAATAAAGATCAGGGTTGTTATAGTTGGTTTTAGAGAAAAAGTTTAGTTATTTTTGAGATTAAGATTATAAAACTCTTGTGAAATCCTTAGGGATAAGAATAATTATAAGAAATAATTACTAATTTTTTTAAGTATGGAGTTAGTGTTTTATAATGAAAATAAATCCCTGCATGGATACTATAGGTGGAATTAGTTCTGGCACAAATGTACCTAAGGGTAACAACTCTGATAAGGTGTATCAAGCCCAACTTGGGGTAACCTAGTACACAAAAACATGCCTTACTGAACACTTGGTTTCAAAATCTTAGGGAATATTATTTGGTAAATTCATAATCTTGTTAAAAACCATTATTAAGGGAACAAAAAAAATTCCCATAATAATATATGTTAGGAAATAGATTATGGATAACATAGATTGAAGCCTAGAAATTCATAAGTTGAGGAAATAAATGAAATTTATAAGTTATCCCTTTAATTTCATTGGATTTACCTTTTTTTGTTTAATAGTTTAAAAATAATCATCCCTAATTTTTCCTTTATTCTATCTTATAGACATAAATATGAGGAAATTGGTAAATAATTGATGTGATGGGCAATGTGATGACTGTCCCAATGAGATGCCCAACCTAATGAGAGTAGGAATTGAAAAATTTATGATGATACTCTCTTAGATAACTTATGTTCTGAATAGAAACCTAGATCAAAAGGATCTACCAAACCCCCCTAAGATAGAAAAATATGCAATTGGGAGCTTCTTATGACAAAGTCCTTTTACATTCAATGGATCGTCCACTCCCTTAATCACAGAATAATGGATAAACTCTATTGAGAAGATCTTCTCCATACTTCAATGTTATGAGAAAAAGAAGGTTATTTTGGATGTTTATCATATGGAGGGAGAAGCTAATCAATGATGTTCCATGATTAAGAATATGGACCCCTAGGAAGATATCTAGGCGATGGAGTGGAAGGAATTTTGGAAAATGTTTTTTGATAAATATTTTCTTTGCACTCTCCAACTTAAAACAGAAAAGGATTTCCTTTCCATCAAGAAAAAATACTATGAATCTATTGGGGTTCACAAGTCCAAATTCAAAAAATTTGGATGATATACACCTTTGTATTTGTCATTACCATTAAATTCAAGTTTGACCACATCTTTGTTGGGATACAACCTAGTCTACCAAAATCATTGGCGATCCATGACTTTGATAGCTATAAAGAAATTGTCTGATGTTCCCTCAAAGTCGAAATAGAGATAAATGAATCTCAATAGTATCACGATGATAATAAGATTAAATTTGAATTTAATTCTAGAGGTCTTTTGGAGAAATCTAATGGTGCTAAGAAATTTCAACATCCCACTTGTCAAAAGTGTGAGAAGAAGCACCCCAAAAATTTTTCTAAGGGAAACGAAGAAATGCTTTAGGTGTGGGAAGGAAGGACACCTAGCTAGTGATTGTTGATAGGAGAAACCTGCTAATGATATATAGGAAAGTAATGATCTATTCAACACTAAGTTCATTTTTAATTAATTCAATTGTAAGGAACCATGACAATTTTTGAAGCAATTCACTAATTCAAGGGTTTTTAGAGACAACCAACAACCTCCAAGGTAGAAAGGGATAGATTTTTCTGTTACAACCGCTGAGGTGGATCCTAAAAAGGAAGTGGTGATATGTACACTTGTTATTAATTCATTAACAGTGAATTTATTTTTTGATTATGGTTCTACACATTCCGTTATATCATGAATGTTTAGTAGAACTATTCAAACACCACCACAAAGAATTAAAGTATATATTTCAGTGAAAATAGAAAATGAGGCAATTATTTTATCCCAAGTATCTTACTCTTACCATATCAAATTTTGTGGGTTGAACATCCCAAAAAACCTTATCATACTACCTTTGGTGTAATTTGATGAAATTATGGGCATGGATTAGATTTCCATATATATATCCAACATAAATTTCCATGAGAAGGAAATCAATATATGTATTATGAATCGACCCATGATTCTGTACAAGTGAAAGGAGGAGGATGAATCTTCTTTAGAACCATAATCTTAATCATAGATATTATTGACCTATGAGAAAGTTTATCTAGATTAAATTATTGAGTCTAAGGAAATAACCATCCTCAAATACATTCTTATTATGAGGGTATACACTAATGTGTTTCCTGACGAATTGCCTTGTCTTCCTCTTAGCTGAGAGGTTGAATTTTCAATCGAGATTATACCTAAGGAATTTACATTATCCAAGAATATGTATAGTGAATGTTATGGAACCTAAAGAGGTGAGGAAAAACTATAGAATAATCTAGATAAAGGTTTCATATATCCAAGTTCTTCACCATGGGGTGCACCAGTACTCTTCTTCATGAACAAGGATGGATCAATGCACCTTTGAATCGATTATCGTGAGCTCAATAAGATCATTATAAAGAACAACTATCCACTTCCTTGGATTGATGATTTTTTTATCAGATATGTGGATCACAATACTTCTCCAAGGTGGATTTTCGGTTGGGATATTATCAAGTAAGGGTGAAGAAGGAAGATACCCCCAAGAACACTTTTCATACAAGGTACGATCACTATGAGTTTATAGTGATTCGATTAAGACTCAAAAATTCTTTAAAAATCTCTATGAAATTGATGAATATAGTCTTTATATATTACCATGACATATTTTTGTTAGCATTTATAGATGATATTATAATATACTCCAAAAGTAAGGAGGATCATGAGGAGCATCTGAGCACAGTGCTAAAGACCCTATGAAAGGAGAATCATTATTCAATGTTTATAAAATTAGAGTTCTGGTCGAATAAATTATCTTTTGTAGAGAATATCATCACAATAAATGAGATATCTATAGAACCTTTAAATATATAAAAATTTAAGGATGGACAAGGACAGTTTATATTACAGATATCTATAGTTTTCTTGGGTTAGTCGGGTATTATCACCGATTTGTGAGAAATTTATCATGACTGTTAAACCCTCTTACTAAGATAAATTAGAAGAGAGCCTAGTTTTCTTGGAATGATTAATATGAATATAGGTTTATGGAGTTAAAAATGAGGCTTATCAATGCGATCATTCTCACATTACCCAAAATTAGACAACTCTTCATAGTATTCAGTGATGCCTTGAAGAAGGGATTAGGCCATGTGTTAATGAAAAATGATAAAGTCATAGCCTATTATTCAAGGCAGTTGAAAGTTCATGAGAAAAATATCCCACGCATGATTTTTAGTTCGCATTTGTGATATTTTCATTGAAAATCAGGCAGAATTAGCTCTATAGGTAGAAGTGTGAGATATATATGGATCATAAAATCCTTAAGTATATATTCACATAGAAAGTCCTGAATATATTCCAATGAAGATGGTTGGAGTTGATCAAGGAATATGACTCCTCAATATGCTACCATCCTGGTAAAGAAAATAATGTAGTGGATCCTCTAAGCATAAAAGTATCTAGTAATTCTATCACTAATGAGAATTGAGAGGGATCTGATCTTCTTAGATTTAGAAAGGATAGACATGGAGTCATAAATGAAGAAACATCATCAATCTTTTAAAAAATGATTGCTCAACCATATCTTTAAGAAAGGTTAAAGAATGCTTAAAGAAATGATGTGGAAATTAAGAAGAAGGTGGAATCCATTAAAAAGGGGAATTCCTCAGAAGTTAAAATTAATGATGAATAAAAATTTTGTGATTTGGTTAAAGAAAATGTGTTCCATCAAATCACGAGTTAAGGAAGGAACCGTTGGATGATGCATATAGTTCAACATTATCCATTCAACCAAGAAGAACAAAGATGTATCAAGATCTTCATGAGCACTATTGATAGGACAATATAAAGATGAAGATCACTGAATATACATCAAAGTGCCTAGTATGCCAACAAGTGAAGGATGAAAGGTAAAAGTCTAAGGGGATGATGAAACCATTACCCATACCAGTGTGGAAATGGGAGAACATCACCATGGACTTTGTCATCAGACATCCAAATACATCCTAGAAAAACAACGATATATGGGTGTTTTTGGATCCTCTTACCAAGATAACTCAATTTATCACAATTCGAGAGGACCTCTCACTAGATCAACTTGTATGGATATACATCAGAGAAGTGGTAAGGCTTCATAGAGTACCACTATCGATTGTATCCAATCGAGATCCTATATTCACCTATAAGTTATGAAAAGTCTCAAATATTCTCTAAACACTAAGATAAACTTTGGTGTGACCTATCATCCCCAAACTTATGGCCAATCTAAGTCGACTATTCATACACTGGAAGACATGTTTCAAGCATATTCTCTAGACTTAAAAAGTGTATAGGACCAACATGTTCATTTGGTCGAGTTCTATTATAACAAAAGTTTAAACTCAAGCATCCAAATGACTCCCTATGAATCCCTTTATGGGAAAAGGTGTATAACACCAGTATGTTGGGATGAATATGGGGAAAGAAAACCACTAGGTCTAAAAATGGTTGAGGGAATGGTGAAGAAGGTTAAGACCATTTAGTATCACATCAAGACTGCTCAGATTCAATAGAGGAGCTATACTAACAATCATCGATGATACCTAGATTTTTATGTTAGAGACATGGTATTCCTCTACATATCTACATGGAAGAAAGTGATTATATTTGGTAATAAGGAAAAGCTTAGTCCAAGATACATCAACCCCTTTTAGATCGTTGATCGCATCAGAGCAGTGTCCTATCAACTAGAACTCCCACCAAACCTATCTCAAGTACATGATATATTCCATGTATCCCTCTTGAGGAAGTACATAACAGAACCCTAACATGTACCCAATCCATAAGTGGTACCATTAGAGAATTATCTTTCTTATGGGGAGCAGTCGATGAAGTTATTATATTATAGAGAAAAATTTCTACGAAATAATACAATGCTCATTGTCAAAGTGATATGGAGAAACAAAATGTTTGAAGAAGAAACATGGGAACTAGAGTAGGTGATGATGAAGATTTACCTCCATATGTTTTAGTGTGGGAAAAAAAATTTGCGGGTATAATTTCTTAAGGGGAAAAGTTGTAATGACCTGGACTGTTATAAATAAAATTCACCTATTTGATTTATTTAAATGTCTCATCATAAAATTTGGTTATATAAAACACATGAACTTATTTTGTTTTATTATATCCTAATGGATTTAAAATAAAATTAATAATAATTACCTTTGATAATATATCCATTGAACAATGATCACATGATCAGTGTAAATATAGGGTTTTAACAAATCCAATTGACACAGAAAAAGGAAGTGATGACCTCAACTAGTAGGATCCTACCATATGAAGCCCATTTATTTGAGTATCCAATGGATATATAATATATTCTATTTTCAATTTACCAAACCCAAACTGAGATCCAAAAACTTAAGCCTGAGCAAAACCATTTATGAGAGATGTTCAAGCTCATCGAGATCACGACCCAAATCATGTTCACCGAACCACCTTAAGAATGTACCACCATAGCGTACCTTACTCTTAGGGTGTTATTTGGTGCATTAAAGTGATATGTATAAATACCATAGAATTATGAATATGTAATTTATTTTTTTATAGAATAATGAATATATTTTCATCCTATTATTTTTACTTTTTAAATTATTTTTATTTTGATTCAATAAAACAAAAAAAGTATTTTTAGTTAATGTTCAAATTCATTGAAGGAATTTATTTTTATTAATTAATGAATTTTTGAAATAAATAATATTTTAATAAAATATTATTAATAAATAATTTTATTAAATATAAATTATCATATAATTTTTATTAAGTTAAATTTAATTTTTATAAGGATTTAAAAAATGATATTGTCAAAAAACACGACATTTCTTAATAAATTTCAATTTTATTTTAAAAGTGGAAATTTACATTTCTAGAAAATTATTTATATAAAATCAATATTATTTTTTGAATTATGACATCAAAATTACCCAATGGTGAATTTTTCATAATTTTCCTAGATAGTCGATTTTACGGGTAAAAATTAGTATTGTATTAATATATTTTGCATTTTATGACATCATAATGATAAAAAAGTGATGTAATAATTATGATAAATTGGATACACGACAAAATAAATGTTTTAAATTTAAAATAATTAAATTTTATGTTTATTTTATTTATTTTTTAACACCATTATAAAGCTTCTCGAAACTTATAATATATTTTGAGGTTTTAAAATCATTTATTTATAAGTGTGACTCACCCCAACATAAGAAAGGGAATTATTTTAATAATTTAAGACCTTTTAATTATTAAATAATAAAAAATAATCCCATTTTTTAGAAACCAAGAGAAAATACCATGGGATGGTTTGTGGTTTTGGATATTTTTTTATGTAGAGTCCAGAACCTAAATAATAAAGAAATCCAAATCTTTTCCTATATAAATCCTCCCAAGCTTCAATTTATTTTAACTCAACCATGAAGCATGAATATACTCTATAATAAATTTTCTAGAGTCTTCCCAAGGCACCCGGAATCTCTCAATAATCCTGTCCTAATATTTTGAATTCGCACACTCAAGTAAGGGATCCTCACCTTCCTCTACTTCTTTCAATTCAAGAACCTTCTTTTGAAATTGACTTATTAATTGAATTTTTTTATGATTTAATTTTTTTATAAAAATTCCATACTTTACAAAGGATTTTATTTTAATGAGTTATCATTTATTCTCTCTCATTTTTACCTTCACTTAAGCCATTACTATGCCAAAATTCCATAAGGGATATTTCTCTCTTCTCATTTCCATTAAAGAACTCATTTTATGTTATGTCTATTAAATTACATTTTATTTTTATTAGGATATGTTCTTAAATATTCCCATTACTATCCATTTAATGTATAAACTATGAAATCATCCATTTTACTCTCATTAGTCCTCCCATTATTTTCTATGTACACCCGTTACCATGACAAAATTTCATATGGGATATTTTCTTTTGTCCTATTTATTCAAGTATCATTACCTTATTTATTTTATCTTTAGTTACTTATGATGGGATATGTTATTCAATATTTCCCTTACTATCCAATTTATTTCCAAACGGTGAAAGAACCCTTTAATTCTCATCAATCCCTTTTATGAATTTTTAAGTAACGTTGTTTTGCTGCCAAAACTTCAACGTGATTTTCTATGCCAATATAATTGTGTAGTGAATACCATAACCATTTATTTATCAAATATATTCTCTTTTATTAACATATACTTATTGATTTTGAACATACATTTATATATTCCACATTCCTTGATCATGGAATAAATTATAATGATGAATGAATCCATGTTGTATGGTCTATGTGGCACACTTAAGCATGAGAATAAAATGAATATAATGGGTGTGACCAGATAGTGATCCGATGCATTGGGTAATATTTAATATCATGATAAATCACATTGGGGTAGAGATTGAACCTGATTCTTTTATGGGACTTTTTTCACATGATGTCTTGGCGGGTTTAGACTTGACCTATGTTTGTGATTCAATGTTTTAAATTGTTGTAACATTTCCCATGTAATGATTATCATAATATATCATGACTTAACATTAATGTTCCTTTTATTACTCATTTATACAACTATTGTCTAACACATATCACTTATTCCATGTTTATTCCATTACTAGGATTTATAGCTCACCTCTTTCTTATGTATGTCCCCAGGTTATCCCATGCAGTTTTAAGTTTAATGGAATATTTTGAGCACGTTCAAGAATTTTTCAATAAAGATGTTATATTCCCTATTTTATGTTGTCATGTAATGTACCTAATTCCCAAATACACTAGACTTATCGATCATCCAAGTTGTATTAAGTGTAGTGCTATGTAATAAATCAAGTATTAATGCGAAATAAAGAATATGGTTATTATAGATTCAATCACTAGAAGAAAACATCACCCTCTGGGACGGTCCAAATGAGAATAAAACCCTCTATAAAAGAGGCTTCAATGGATTCCTTCTTAGATGACTTTTAGAATGATATAATCCTTCCATTATGAAGGAAGTCCATGTGGGCTCCTACGTTACTCACTAGTTCAAAAATAGTATCTCCCACAAAATTAGTATTCTTGATTACAAATGTAATACAATGATACATTACTATATATAATTTACTATGAAGTTTCCTAATTTTTAGATTCATGAAAACTTCATCCATCACCCCCCAGAGTTACTAAACACAACTAAGTATTCCTGTATATTTTCTATATTGGGAATGAACATTTTGGGGGTATATATCCCATTTATAGATAAGTAGTTAGGTAAATCCTTACTACTACCAACCTCTTTTACAAATGGTTTAGAGAAATACCCCTCAAGTAATTTAGTAAAAAGAGCATCATTAATGTTTTTAAGTCTAATATTATCACTATATTCGATGTATCTCACATGATAATGATAGAAAATGACACCAACCACTATTCTTATGAGTTGAATAGGATATACTAGGAGTATAAAATCAAGTCCAACAATTTTTTATCACTATCATGTTGTAGAAAATAGATAGATAGAGACCATCAATAAGACTCTGAATATACTCTAGAAAATGGTTGACAAAGACATGAGGTCTTGGCAAGAAAAGCTCATGCATTCCTTATGAGCCAACCGTACCACCACACACACTACCACACTAGCAACCCCATATTTGATGGTTTATGGAACATAAGCAGTTTTACCCATTGAGGCCAAGTTTCCATAAATTTGAATAGTTATATATGGATGACTCTATGATGATGAACAACCAAATAAGTGGATGGATGAGTTAGAATGAATCAATGAGAAAAGGTTTCATATGCTACAAAACCTTGAAGTCCATCAAGAAAAAAATTCACGAGATTTATCAAAAGCATTAACCTACACTCATTTATCCAAGGAGAATATATGTTGGTTCTCAGAACCCCAACGATACTAGGGAATAAACCCCCCAAATTGGAACCCTAGTGGGAAAGGACTTACGATATACATAAGTCCTATTACAATAGGGATTACTCATTGTCCATGATGAACAGGGAACACATTACCCCCTCCAATGTGAGGTTTCTTAAGAATTACATCACGTAGATTCCATCATGAAATCAAAGTCTGGGTGGAAGGCTTTAAACTACATAACATTCTATGTCCTTACCACATGATATTAAACTACATAGAAGATGACTTTTCCACATGATTTCAAACTGCATAGAAGATATCCTTACTAAATGGTGTTAAACTATATAGAAGATTTCCTTAAATGATGTGAAAAAACATGGAAGACATATTTATAAATGATGTTAAAATTTAAGGAAGACATCCTTACCACATGACATTAAAACTATACGGAACACATCCTAGTCACATGATATTAATTTGCAACATGGGGTCACTTCATGGGACCTAAATCATGTTCTTATGCATGAAATAGATTCCTGTAAAAGGTTTTTAGTGTAGGGTTTTACCAGATCATGTCGAGTTTTCTCCAACAACCTTACACAAGGGAAAAGTGGTCACTCTTGATTTCAGCAACAAAACCTTATTCAAGATAGGTTTCCTTTTTTTACCAATATGGGATATTAATTCATTAATGATTCACTATACATGAACCAAATTATTTTTGAGGAAAAAATGATGCTTCCCTATCTCTATGTTAGAGTTAGATATGCATAATGGATCACATCTAAAATATATGTGTGGTTTTTATTCTTGGTACAATATGATATGTAGTGATGCATGGATCTCAAATACTAGGTCCAAATGCAATATATAAAATAAAAAATACCCCTCCCTGTATATGGGTTTGAAATACACATGGAATTTTTATATATAAGAACTATATATGGATCGATTCATGTTACCACATGATACATAGTGATGTACATGTCTCCAATCCCAGGTCCAACATTGATAAAAATGCCCATTCCCTTGCATATGGGTTAGACATGTGCAAGGGATTCTCTAATAAGAATTACGTATGGATTGGATTCTATTACCATAGGATATATAGTGACCCCTCGATCTCAAATACTGGGCCCATATGCTATATAAAAAAGGGTAGTTAAATAAAAAATCCTGCATCCCTGCATATGATTAATACCTATCTAGGGAGGATTTCATATGAGAACTATGAGTGTCTTGATTCATGTTATCATAGGATACACAGTGATGCCTAAATTCCCTATTTTAGGCCCACCCATGAGTTTTCATTACTACCAACCACGTCCCTCCATGAGAATTAGATCCATGTAGATGATCCTTCCCACATTAAAATGAGAACAACCCCACATATTCCTTGTCATGAAACCTCAAATGGCTTAGTCAACTGCCCATTTGTCTCTTGTTTCTCACAAAGAGCATGACTCATGTGGGATTAGTTAACCTGTAAATCCACTTTGACCAGTTTAATTGAGGTGCATTTTATTCAAATACAGGGAACCATTTCTTAGTCGCATGATGTTAAAATACACAACCACATCCTAATCACATGATGTTAAAATGCACGATAATAGATATTCATTCCAAAAAGATCACCCCTAATGTATTTTTATTCAAGAATTTCATGTTTTATCCATTATCCCTAGAAATGTGTTCAGTAGACATTTTCATAACCTTTAGGGTGACTGTACCCTTCTTGAATATTAAATTCTTCATGAACCAAATTTATACCTTCCATATCTAAGTTAATATGAACTAATTCCTTGAGTTGTTATACTTCTCTTGGAACCCCATGGACCTTGAGACCAAGTACACTTGGTTATTCCCTGTAGTATACTGGTAACATGGAATGGATAATCTAAAGGGACCCTACTAAGATTTGTTGGTGAATAAGAAAATACCTTAGATCTTGTTCTTAGGAGATATTTTGGGCCCATAGGAAAGGTCCTCCTTAAATCCAGAAGCTATTGTCCCAACTGCGTGAAATATAGGATTCAAAAATTATTAATGGTGGACCTTTTCCCACCATTATTCATCTCCCATTGACTCAGATATTCTTGGGTTATGATTTATACTTCCCATAACCCAACTATTCAAGAGTATTTATATCCCCTTGATTTTACTCATCTATGCATCTTAATCATTATCAAGGAAATATCATAACATTTAATTCTTGTACCCTTTCATTAAGGGGTATGTATTTACAATAAATATATGAATTCCTTGAGTTTCTAAATCCCTTTGGACACCCCCTTTTCCACCATACAAACTTCATATCCCCTTTTCATGTCTAAATATCCAAATACCTTGAGTACATATTTTCTTCGAATTTCATGGACCTTGATACCATGTACTTCTATTTCTCACTTGTGTCATATTAGTGATTGGGATTGACTAATATGAAAGAAACCTATTAGGATTCACTAGTGAATAACACAATTCTTAAGAACTTGTTCTTAGGGGATGTTTTTGTTACTTAAAGTACCCCTCTTGGATTAACTGGTAAATAAAATAATTCATAAGAGATTATTCCTTGGGTATGATTCATTCCATGAAGGGACCTCTCTAGGATTCACTGGTGAATAAAAAAATGCCTCAGATCTTGTTCATAGTTAATTTTTTGATCCTAGATGAAAGTCCCCCTTAACTCCATGTGCCTTTTATCTAATGGTGCAATGATAGTCCCACCAATTGTTAAACAATAATCCTTGATATATGAATTTAAAGATATTATTTATTTAATCCATCTTCCCATGTCCTAAAGGGATCAAGAATGAATAAGTGGTTTATGCCTTCATACCCAAGTCCAGGAAATAGGACTTTAAACTACACATCATATTTTTAAGAACTACATGTGGCTTGATTCCTATTAATATATAATTTTTAGTGATTCTCAGATATCAAATCCTGGGTCCTACCATAATATAAAAGAAAAATGTCCTCTCCCTACACATGGGTCAGACATTCAAAATGATTTTTCCATAAAAGAACTATATTTGTATTGATTACTATTACTACAAGATATGTAGTGACACCTGATTCTCAAATCCTAGGTCCAGATAAAATATAAAAGGAAAATGTCCCCTCCCTTCATATGAGTCAAACCTACATAGGGAATTTTCTATATAAGAACTATGTGTGGCTTGATTTCTTTTACAACATGATACATAGTGATGCACGAATCTCAAATCCTAGGTCTAGCCACAATATAAAAGGAACATGTCCCCTCTTTACGTATGGGTTAGAACTATAAAAAGAATTTTCCATATAAGAACCATGTGTGTATTGATTCATATTACTATAGGATATGTAATTATGTCCAGATCTCAAATCCTAGCTCCATCCATAATATAAAAGGAAATATACCCTCTATTTGTATGGTTTAGGCCAACACAGGGAATTTTACATATATGAATAATTTTTTCCTTGATTCCAATTACCATGGGATATGAAGTGACACTAAAATCTCAAATCCTAGGCTCAACCATAATATATAAAAAAATATTTACCCCCTCCCTATACATAGGTCAAACATGGAAGGGAGTTTTATCCAGAATAATGTGTGGATTGATTCTTATTACCACATGATTCATATTGATTCCCAAGTTCCATAATCCTGGGACAAGTGGAAATGGATATATATATATATATATAATACAATTCCCCCACCCTGTATATGGATTAGACATGTTGAAGAATTTTATCCATGAAAAATATGCATGGCTTGATTCCTATTGTTACAGGATACATAGTGATGTCCATATCTCAAATCTCAAGCCCATACATAATATATATACATACATAAATACATACATACATACATATATATACATATATATATATATAGAGGTAGAAAGAAATCACTCTCCTTGCATATGGGTTAGACCCATGCATGGATATATCTTTCTGAGAACTACGTGTGGATTGATTCCTATTGTGTCAAGATACATAATGATGCTTGGATCTTATATTTCTGGACCAACCATGAATTTTTATTACTCCCAACTACGATCCTTGATGAGAAAATTTTTTTATAGGTATTTCTACTTGTATAAAAATTTAAATACCCCCCACATATTCCATATTATGTACTGTCACATGGTTCAACCGACTTCCCAGTTGTTTCTTGTTTCTCACACCGAGCATGGCTCATGTGGGATTAGTGAACCTATAATTTCTCTCTAAATGGAACGATCATGGTGTGTTCAATATAGGAAACTAAATCCTTTCCACATGACATTAAACTACACGACGTAAGGTCCTCAAATCAAAAAGATCATAACCAATGATATTTTACTCAAGAATCACATGTTTTTACCCTTAACCATGAGAATGTGTTCAATACATGTTGAATAGCCTTTAGGATACTTAAAAATTTCTTGAATATTATGTTCTCTATCAAAAAACTTCATACCTTCCATATACAAGTTAATACCAACCAGTTACTTGAGATATTATACTTCTATTTAAACCCCAGGGACCTTAATCCCATGTACTCTCAGTTCTTCCCTATAGTGTACTAATAACAGGGACCAACTAATCTTAAGGGACCCTATTAGGATTTGATGGTGAATATTGTAATTCCTTAGAGCATTCACCTAGGGGAAGTTTTGGTCCTTGAGGAGCCCCCCCTTAAATCCAGGATGTATTATCCTGACATTATGGGATATGGGATTCTGTCATTATTAATAGGGGACCTTTATACATTGATCATCATCTCCCATTGACTTAGATATTCTTGGGTTACTATTTACACTTCCCATAACCTAAATATTTAAGCAGATTATGATTCCTTCAATGTTACCCATATGTGCATTGTAATCATTGCTAAAGTAAGATACTAACATCACATCCTTATACCCTTTAATTATGAGGTATGTATCTCATGTGAAGATCCAAAGGAAATGAGTTATTCATTCCTCTCAGTGATGCATCCTAATCACATGACATTAAACTACATGACATATGGTCTATCTTGAAAAATCTTAAAACTACATAGATTTGTGATCTTATCCACCCTATCTATAAATTTGTTATTTTTATGAATGTTTCATCTCCATACCAATATGATATATTGAAATTACCATTATTTATATATGATTTTTAACTACATATAGGGCAATTTCGGTGACTACAATATCAAGGATCACCACGGGAATATAAAAACTACCCTCCCTACATATGAGCTAGATCTATGTAGAGAGTCTTATTTATAATAAGAACATGTGGATTGATTTCTATTGTCACATGATGTATAGTGACACTTAAGTTCCATAATCCTAGGTCCAACTACAATATTCAAAATAATAATGCCCCCTTTCTTGTACATGAGGACAGTCTATGTAGGGAACCTTCTCTTTTAAGAATCATGTGTGGCTTGATTCCTAACTTGTCAGGATACATAGTGATGTATGTGTATATTATCTTACACCCAACCATATGTATTCCACTATCAAAATCTCCTACAGTTCTTGATCTATGTTGAAATATGGAAACCATGTTTGACCATAAGAATTTAATGATGTACCTATCAGTGAAAGCCTCTTCCAATATGAGATCCCTTTTTCCTTAATGATATCACAGGTCATTAAAAATCATTCAATCATAAGATAATGTGTGAAATAACTTATAAGGGAAAAATACCTCAATCCCTTATATATGAGTCAGATCTATGTGAGGGGATCATTAAATTCTCCAGAATTGCATATGGCTTGATTCCTATCCTTATAGGATACATAACGACTCTTGAAAAACCCATCATTGAGCCCAAACATGTATTAAAAAAATGTCCACTCCTACCTAAGAATTTCATCCTTTGAAAAGATACCTCACTTTTTTAATAGATTTGTGTTAAGTTATGAATTAATTCTTCTTTTCTACAAATGGGATGGATCCATGTAGATGAAGCCTCAAAAATACTATTTATAACCTAAAAAATGCCCCTCTGCATATATGAGTTTTATTTATATGGGGATCCATATAAGAACTATGTTTATCTTGATTCCTATTATCATAGGATACATAGTGATTATCAAGAAAATTCAAACCTAGGCCCATCCAAAAAATCAAATAAAAAGGAAAAAAATTCCCTTCACACTTTCACATACAAGAAAAATATATATAGAGGGATCTCCTTAAAATAGATAATTATGGTATGATTCCTTCCCTTAAAAAATTCATAGGAAAACCTAAGGAATCCCAAAAATAGAAATTTCATATGAATCTAATCTCTAGTATACCTTGTAAGAACTGAAGGTATTTAAGGATGGATGAGTCATAAAGACTCACTTCACCTACATATGAATCAGGTCTACATATATATTTCTTGTGTATGAGATAGATCTATGTAGGATGGGATCCAACATATGGCTATCCACCACAAATCCTATTCAAGGATAAGAATTCCTCCCACATTTGATTACCCCCAAAAAATGCAGAGTATCTCTAAGGATGCATTGCATAATTTCATATTACTTTCCAAATCCTTATTGTATATTCTAAATTGCATGGTGGAAATCCTAGTAACATTCCATTAAACTGCATTATAATTACATCCTCTCCACATGATGTTAAAATTCATGGTAACCATATCCCCAATATACATGTTAAACTATGTATACTATCATCCATCAACACTCTTTATCAAAGGATTATAAGATCCTGACCTTGGTCAACCAAAGTTTGAGGTGTATCCATCATCTTTTTAAAAAGCTTAGTCCATATATAAAAATTAATACCTTGAGAATATTAGGTTTCTTCGAACCTTCCATGGCCCTCAAAAAGGATAAAATATCCCTCTATTTGAGCATAAATTAATTAGATTTTTATAAGAGACTTAGACCCATCAACCAGGTGTGTTTTGAAATTGTAAGAAGGTCCTTATAATCCTTGCGAGCCCTGATATCATTTCATTAGAACTTGTTACCATAGTGTGATTCATGATCATCCTTGATGTGACTATTTCATACCATTAATCATGATTCAATAACCTTGAGCCATGATTTACAACATTGTCATATCCCTTTAAAAAGGTTATTAGAGTATTCTTGACCCAGTGAATCCTAATTAGGATATTGTGTAACATTCTTTTCTAACATAACATTTTAATTTTATCAACAATTTTAAGGGGAAGGTAAGAACCCTCACAGATTAAAAACAGATCAAGCTTCAAAGGAAACAACATACTTATTAAACTCAAGTATAAGGTGATGAGAATCACCTTCCCTAAATAGTTTCCAAGGAAAGGAACTAACCTGGAAGTCTAGATCGGCCTTAAGGATTTCTTCATAATTTCTTACTAAATAGTCCCAAGCTTTCATGTACTAATATTTGTTGATCTTATCCATGTTGAATCCCCTAACCAAGATGCATTCTTTCTTATCCATCCACTCATCTTTCTCTTTGGTAGCTTCCACTTGGGTTAACCTTACCATCATTTGTTCAGTGTCTTTCCTCGAAGCCTTGATCTCCAAAAAAGCCTCCTTCATTTCTTCCTTGGAATGCATGAGTAGTTCCATCTGCTTCCCTAACTCCATGACCTTCAGGCACTATAAGACATCACTTGACCCTGCCTCACACCTTGTTCTAGGGGAATTAATATTCTCCTCCACTGTCATTACCTCCTTAGGTCCGTATACCAAGGAATTACACTTTGTGAACCTTGGTGAAAGATATTCAACCTTAAACTTCATCCTATGATGGTCAAAATCTGAAGAACCTAAAATTCTAGTGAAAGAGACATAAAATTTATTATTCTGAAAACCTACAAAGGGTAGTTTGAAAAAAATTCAAGTATTTGATCACTAATCTCTTCATCTACGAAGTTTAGGGAAATTTAGATTGTAAATAAAAATGAACAAATATCATAGGGCCCATATTTTAGCCCCAGTGAAATACAAACCATTCTTGTTGGATCTATTTTTTCCTAGAAAATGTTAGATAATTAATTTTTCACATCTTCTTTTCATGACAACATGTTCATTGGTTAGTGAATCAACCTTTAGGGTGCTCGAACCCTCCCTGGATATTTCATTTTCAACAAATCAATTTCATTTATTTTAAGTTTGACTTTATACCCACCAGTTAATTGAGTTTACATACTTCTCCTAGAACCCCATAACCTTGATTTACATTTATTGGTTCTTCCCTATAGTTTATTGGTAATAGGGGATGACTAATATGAAGGGAACCTGCAAGTATTCACTAGTGAATAACAAAAAAAATCAGATATTTCTCCAAGTTGATGTTTTATTCCTAGAAGAAATCCCTCCCTTAATTACATGATCTATTATCCTATATGTGTGAGATATTAGCTTTTATATGTACCCAATAGCCTCTATTTCCCATTAGCTCTAACAATCCTAGACCATGATTTAGAAATCCTGTGACTAAAGTATTAAAAAGGATTCTAAATCCTTGACAGTATGTCACCATGTACTATACCCATTCTCATTGTAAGAATGTGGTACTCCATTCTAGAACCTTTTGACAACTCTCATCAACTGACCCAAAATCACATGATTTATGGCTCAATATGTACAACTATAAACCAAAATATTCTTATGGTTCTTGAACTCTCCTTGGATATCCTTTCTCCCATACCCCAATTCACTATCCAAGTGTTTGAATCTTCTGAAACCTTCAAATGACCCGGAAAAGAAGTAAATAAACCAATTTTTGACCATATACAAGTTGGATCTGTATAAGGGATTTGAACTCATTAACTAGAGGTATATTGGCCTTGTAAGAAGGGAAATCTAATCCTTGTGATCCTTAGAAACATCATAATATAAATTATCATTTCAGAGTGTTTTGAAATCATCCCAAATGTGTCTGAACCATCTTATCATCTTTAGTTCAAACTATTTGGGACATGATTTATGCATCCCATATTTTAACTATCCAATACAATTCAACATACCAAACATTATTTCATCATCAACCAAGAATCATTGAAGCAAGGATGTAGGCTATTAGAACCCTTCATACATATTCTTCCTTCAAAACATCTATAAGAATGCAAGGTATCAAAACCCTTCACAAATATACATCCTCCATGTCTTCAAATTATTAATCAATAGAATTCCTAATCTAGAATACCATAAATTACAACAAAATAAGGTCCAATCTAGAAGACCGTAAACTAAAGAAACAAAATTTCCAAGCTAGAATACCTTAAAATACACCAACAGAAGGTCTAAGATAGAATACCCTAAACTATATCAACAAAAGTTCTGATACGTTCAACTTTAAAAATATATTACTTTACCATTTTGACTTTCAAGACCTTAAACTTGCAATTGAAAGAGACAAAATCCTCAATAGGTTTAAAACCCTTAAAGGGAACCATAGGAAAAAGTCGAGTCACCATTCACTGAATAAACACTATTCATGATATAGGAAAAATTGATCATATATGAAATATAAAAGAAAAAAAACCTATTAGGTTGAAAACCCATAAAGGGAATCTTGAAAAAAATCCAAGGCCAAGCCCAAAAAACCTTTCCCTTAACAACTTAGAAAATATTTGTGGTTGCAAAAAAAGAGATATGATGTTTGTAGGGACTATTATCTAGACATAAAAAATGAGTTATGTTCACTATGACCATGTATTAGGAAAAATTTATATCACTATAAATCTGAGATATATATACTTGAATTATCCTTTTTTAATCCAGAAAATTTTAGATGGAATGGATAATATACATCAATTAGGATTATTATTCCATTAATCATTCATGAGAAATTTTCACGAAAGGCCCTTTATGATTTGAGAATTTGAGTTCTTGTTTGGGTTCACTTGGAATTATAAAAATGATTGATATCATTGATGATCTATATGATACTGAGCCAACAAAAAGAAACAAACATGATGATTGAAAGAAATATTGATAGAAACATATGGAATTATAAAGATTTTTGCATTGATAAAGTACAAAGGAAGGTAAGAATATCCATAATATAGAGTCTCTCCCATGAACCACAAGATGAAATAAGTCTCTTAAAATTATAGGCCCATTACAATAATTTCTCAAAATATTTCTTGAGATCTATTGACTTCTGTTCCAAAGAGGCTACCAATTGGAATAATTGATTGACCGACTCATACTCTACCTCTGTAACATGTTTTAATACCTCGGACCTAAAAATGACACCAAGTATAGACTTATCCACTACATTAATGAGTCTTTATTTCTATACCATAGTTTTCTATGAGTCTTTTATTGTATATTATAGATGAAAAAATTCATGAAAATGATTTTCAATCTCAGTCTGGAGACCACCAATATCAAACCTCCCAGCACTGACCAAAATTTGGAGAGACAATGCTTCTCTTGAATGCTAAGAAGACTCATCCATAGCCTTTTCTTGACATTGTTTGGCTGAATATGAGGCCTATACTACCGACATACTCATCTTCAGGGATAATTTCTAGTCCCTTATGAAAACCATTTACTTGACCTCGATATGAAAACTCAATAGTCAAAACTCCTATAGCCAAGGGTATTGAACCTAAATCATAGGTGACCCAATCATCCCTCCAGCTCTTTGAAGGGTTCCTCAATAATAAAACTCTAGATATCTCCTCATACTTATCACCACAAATTCTAATAGAAGGATGCATGTTCTGAGCCTCAAAATAGGCCCAGTCCAAGAACAATGGCTTATTTTTAAACTATATCACTATGAAAGGAACTTATACTAGAATTATTTGAAAATATTGGTGAAAAACTGGTCTCTGTTCAAGTCATTTCAGTTGGAAAGGATTACAATGGAGGAGGATCCAATGCCCTTGGGTATTGAGGAAAGAATACTATGATAAAATTTATAATAGGTTGTTAAACATCAGATATGTAATATAATAATGTCAGATAGTCAAAAACCATGATCAATGTTGAGAACATACATTTTTTAGTTGCATCAGGGGAAACATCTGTTGCCTTAGTTCTTCCTTTTGGGGAAGAAAATATAAACTATTATGTCGAGTGTCTTAGCAGTGCCACTAATGTTTTCTTTATCAATAAAGTCTAAATGCAGACTTGACGAAATGCAAGTGAAAATAAATACTAAGTGAAATAATACTAATTGAAGGATACTTTGAGTCTCTAAGAAAGAGAATAAACTCGCCCAGTGATACCTCAATCAGATCCAAGTCAGTAGAAAGATATATACTGACATCAACCTCCTATAAAAGTGCATCCACCCATGCCAGGTCAATTGGAATGATTACTAATATGTCATTAGTAGGAATTGGGTATAACCTTATTGGAGGCTCAACTGTCTCCAACTTTCCATGGACTAGGACTAATATAAAAATTTCATTTGGAGGGGGAATAAGTATCACCATTATTAATATAAATAGATGTCTATTCCTCTATGTATATTCAGTGAGGGACTATATATGTATGAAGATCGAAATAAGATACTAAAATGGACTACCAAGAAGGAGAGATAAAGTGTGACACTTACACTATGATTCTGGATGAGAAAGATTCAATGAATTGGAATGCTTTCTTTTCCTCATCCCTCTTAAGTAATGATCCACAGAAAGGGGTAACACTAAAGGTGCTAAATATGAAAATGATGGAGGTGTAGATTGTGATGCCTCTAGGGCGATGGTTATCACCTTCATTAGATCTATTTGATCATAGGATCCCTCATTCTTAGCCTCACATTCACCATCTAGGTCAAATCCAATAGCCATATCCCTGGGAGAGTACACTATAGATTATAGGGGTAAATAGGTCCCTTAATCCTCCTTCCATACTCAAGAAAATACAAAATATGTCAACTAGATTTTGATGGTAATTCAGTTGTTTAAGTATGGTAGTAAAGTTAGTTGACCTATTCTTCATAGATAAGATGATCCCCCTTATCCTCAACAACTAGTATCATATCAGGAACCATCATCTACTACACACAGGGTGAATAATGGATTTATCCATTCACACTTTTAGTCACCACATCAATCTTTTGAAGGAAACCCTCAACCTTAGTGGGTTAATATTTAAAGGAAATTCCCATATGAGAAGTGATACATGAAAATTACTCAAATTATAATTTCACCTGATGCAATAAACCCCAAACATCAACAAATTAATTATCTTTCCTAAAAAATTACCATTGATGACATGCAGTGGGAAATTCTAACACGATTGAGGCTTTTATTTGAGCACCGATATTATCATACTTATGATATGTGACACCTTGCTCGATGAAAAAAATGACTCTAGATGCCTCCCTTTCATATATGTAATATATAAAGTTATTGATATACTGAGAGAAGGTGTCTTTCCCAGACTCATGTTATCTTTGACCATTGGTGGTAGATTTAGGTACCAATTCATGTAATGGCACATTTTAGTATGAGAAGATCCAAGAATCAACATAAACCTTAGAGAGACCAATCTTAGTACCAATTTCAGGGAAGTTTACATGAGACTATGTCTCATCCCTATTAAACATTAACCAAAATTGATGATCCACGTTCAGGTTCCTTTAATATTATACATTGAGAGGACTAGGGAACCTCATTTGAATACATCAAAATTTACACCCAAAACAATAGGGCATGTACCACTCATAGAGGATTTTACTATAAATATGAGTGGAGGGGACACCCTCATGAATTGAAATCAAGTATGCTCAAGCCTCAGGGTTACCCTATCCATTTTTAGTTATGACACCAATGGGTTCCGAATAAGGCATCAAAGATAAATGATGATATCAATTTAGGTGGCTCTTGACTTCCCAGTTCTTTAGCGTGATGGGCCCCACTCCACTAATGGAATATAAAAAAGGATTAAATTAGACACTAAGGATATTTTGGGCATTAAGATACTCATATTGACCCATGTGATCCCCCATAAAACCCCACAATACATGAAAGGGGCCAAAGACTATATACGGGTGATCTACCCTATAAATATGGAGTAGAAGGAAATATTGAATGGCCAGAATAATAATGTCCAAACCAATGATCCTTCCTCCTTTCATAGAAATAACCATTATAAAAGCGGTGACCCTAACTCCACTCTTCTCTGCGACTAAGGGTTGGTACCCACTTAGCTATATAGCCATAAATCCAACATGTTGAACAGATTGGTTGATTTCAGGAATGACCTCACATCCCCAGCTATTGAAGAAACATTCCTCAATTATTGGATAGTAATCCCCTCTACTCCATAGGATTATCATATTGGGAAGGCCTTAATTTTTTTAATAAATCATTCAGAACAAGCCTTCCTGATAAGGAATGTAGCCCATTTCTTGATTATGACATCTACCTCTAGAGATGGGGACTTATCAAGGGCCTTTTAAACCAGTTTGATTAACACTCTAGTAATGGGAGGGGTATTCCCTGCTTCATCCCAGATAGTATATGATGGAGGAAAATCTTCATACATATATCCTAATATTGATAGTCAATAGATACTCTTGACATCCTAGAGGTTGATGTTGTATTCACCATATTCCAAATGAAATGTATTCATGTACAGACTCTATCATCTAAACAAGTAAATCATTAGTATATTGTTAAAATAAGAAAGGGTTTGAGAAATATAGACATTATAATACACACTGATCCATTTTAACTAATCTATAAATTTGGTGGCACTCTGTTTCACCCAGAAGGTCCAACCCTAGTCCATTCCAAAATCCCCCCGATTGGAGATCTCAGCTAGGCATCCATCCAAATATCTGACTCGAGGAGAAATTACGAATTATCGACGGATAAATATGAATTTCGGAATTATATTTATGATGTACCACTTAAAAATAGGTAAGTATGAACTTAAATATATATCCATCAGAGTGATTTCTCCCAGAGATGAAATGACCCATGAGAGAAATGTTTGATTGGGAGGATGGTGGGTATTCAAAATAAATGAAGGGGGTATGATCTCTAACTATGATGTCAATATAGGTGCATCATTATAGAGGCTAAACCCATATAGAGATAAAATTTAGATAAAGGATATTCCAGAATATTTTCCCCATAATTCTTGATAGTCACTTTTAAGATTTCTGGATGATGAGATATTGATTGACATCCACAATGGTAACCATAACACTTTGATGAGACACTTCTTATAAATCCTCCTTTTTTTGAATCCATATAGGTCAATACATAAGAATAATATTTCAAATGAGTAATGAAACTTGTCAAAAGGGGTATATTGGATAAGAAATCTCATGGCTTAGGCGACATCACATAGATCATTTGACCTGTTCTAAGTCTCTAGATCGTGTTATCCCTTATGAATATAATAATCACTTGATCCATCTAAAATCATGAGAATCACATAAAGATTAAGTGAACATGTTACAAAACCCATGATACATGAAAAGTATCCCCATAACCCAGGATTTACATCGTATATCAAGTGAATTACCATTGATTAGTTAGAAGATTTATTTCATAAGCTATCAGGGAGATTCATTCATGTGAAGAAATCATGTGTAGAGATCAAACAAAGAGATCATATGAAGCTATCCTAATATTTATTCTTTCAATTAGGTTACATGAATAAGTCTTTCTAAGTGGTCAGATGGAAAAAAATTTGAGAGTGCTTTGGAGTTTTGAGTCATTAGTAAAATGACTAAACCCTTGTGTCCATATTTATACTACATCTCACAGAATACCAAAGGAATCTTATAATACCAAGATACACTCAAAAGATCAACCATTGGAAGGAAAAGGTACTTAGGAAATCATTTTCTTCCTCATAATTGAGTCCTATTTAATTTCTCTAGACTTCACTTCTGAGGGGGGGGGGAATTTGTTGTTCCCTTCCAAATGAGAATCCAGAAATTTCGTGTTGAAGAAACACCTGAATCAAAAATATTATTATTTTCCAAAAAATTGTAAGGAGTAATAATGTCTATGGATCAAGATCCTAGGTCACATGAGTCATGTGACCTTAAATAAGACTCATGATCACATGACCCTAATAAAATCATGAAAGGGGTTATAAATTTCATGTGATATGTTTTCTAATAACATGAATCCCCTCATATGAGTGTTCTTGATCATGAGAAATGTGAATTTAAAACCTCTTTACAACTGTTGAGGTGTTCATGTGATAGTGGTGTAAAATGATAATATCTTTATGAGAAGTGAGTTACATTGATCTTTAAATGAATGGAATATGTGATCTAGATGATCTACTCACTGATCATGTGAAGCCCCTATGATGAGCCCTCATGATCACATTATGGACCCTAGATAGGTTGACCTGATCTTTCAAAGGCCCCCAAACATGTCGGCCTGATATCACAAAGTCCCCTAGACATGTCAGTCTGATCTTATAAAGTCCCCCATACATGATGACCTAATATCATGAAATTACCTTATATGAGTTTTCCTGGTCATGAGACATGTCATTGACAAACACCAGACTACCATCAAGGAGATTCATGTAGTAAAAGATGGAAGTCATGGGATCCTTATGCAGAGTAAGTTAAATGATCTTAATGCAAAGGGATCACAAACTTCACATGATTAGTTCATGGAACACATGAAATCCATTTGACATGCTATGTGGATCACGTGAAGTCCGTTTAAGCATCATGGATTGATAATGTGAAGGATTTTAGACACATCAACCTGATCACATGAAGGATATTTGATATCCTAGATTGATCATGTGAAGACCCTCAGACAAGCCTTGGATTCAAGGAATTTGGTAATGATGGATCAATCACATAGTCATTGTTTATAATAAGAAAAATGGACTACATTATTGATGAAATGTGGCTTGATCATCCAAAGTGCATGATATATTATCACCTTATGTGAACATTTTCTCCACAGACTTAAGAAAAGATATGAGACTTAATTTCAAAGTAAATCCTTTAATATGGGTTGATTATGCCTATAAAATCTCCCCTTAACACATAATAAGTTGGATATATATAAAAAAAGGAAATAATGAAATTTATAGAGTGGAGGACTCTGTGATCTCAAGAGTATTCCACCTAAAAAGTTCTATGAATAATTTAAGGGATTACATAATAGGTTTATGATATTTGAATGATCATATCATTGATCACATGGAGGATCTTCTACAATTCATCCAGATCATGAAAAGGACCATTGTCATGTATACTTTATCACACAATGATTCATTAGGAAAACTCCTAATAAATATTAAGGCATTCATGCTATGAAGGATAAAAATTATGAATGTTTCATGAAAAGGAAGATGCATTGATTTTTATAAAAAGGTGTCATTTATTTCATGTGATCTATTAATTGATCCTGTGGAAACTGTCAGAAAAGTCATCTCAGATCATGTGATTACCTTTGTACATGTCTTATTGATCACATGGAAATATTCATACATGTTATATGGACCATGAGATGACCTTTGGACATGTTAGGTATATCACACGATGACCTCCAAAAATTTCATCTTGGTTCATGCGAAGCCCATGGATGTGTTCAAATGACCATGTGACAACTTTTAGTTATGCTAGATGGATCATATGATGCCCTTTGGACATGTCAGGAAGATCATGCAATGAACTCTGGACAAGCAATCCTAGTTCATATGAGTCCCTTATACATGTTCGTATGATCACATGACATTTCTCAAACATGTCTCTTAGTTCATGTGACTGCCTACAGATATATCAGTGTAATCATGTGATGACCCTTTGAATTGTCAGACTGACATCATCATACATGTCAGATAGATATCCTTAGGTATGTTCAGAGACACCATAATACATGTTATACTTGTTAGACATACATCCTCAGACATGTTAGGTAAAAATCCTTAGGTATTTCATCCTTGTCAGATAGACATCCTCAGACATGTCAGGAAGACATCCTCAGATATGAAATCCTTGTCAGGAAGACACCCTTAGACATATTATCCTTATAAAGTAGACATACTTTCATATGTTCCCTAAAATAATGTGAACCCCCAACCATGAAACTTTGGACAAGAAATCCCTTTGTTAGGAGAGTGTCCATAATGGGATAAGGGCTTTCCACTCATGTAACCTTATTCTTTCGAAGGTTCCATCTTTCTGACCATGGAACTAAACAAACCTATCACTGTCCCTAATCTTTATCCATTATAATATAATAACTAGATATGAAATATGGGAATCCACCTTGGTGTAAGTCCCTTGAAATTCCATTTATTATAGCCCATAGAATTCAATTTCTATGAGGTTAAACATATTTCCTCATCCATCAGCGGGATGAGGAAAAAGTGAACTATAAAGATTCTAATTCTTGTTATAAGAAGGATACATAGGACACCTTCCTAAGGAATGAAATCCATATTAAACATAAATATGTTTCCTTATGGAGGTTATATCATTCATAAGGTTTCTAATCATATTCTATCAGGGAAGCTCTAATGCCCAAGTCCCACACCTATAAGTTGTGAGTAATGACCCATAAATTTTATCAATGGAAATTCACTTTTTATTTTTATGTAATATTGTATAAAACTCATAAAATCACTTATAGAACACAATAAAAACTTTATAAATAAATAATTAATGAAATAAGAGATATTTCTAGAGGTTAAGGAACCTATACCGATGAAATAGTAACTTGTCCATTGAGATAGTAATACGAACCTTATGAATAGTAAACTAACCAATTGAATAATAACCACACCCATTAAAGTATAAATAAAATTTAGGTATCTTGTAAATTAAAATATGATATAATAATATCATAGTATAAGTTAATATATGTTTTATAAATTATTATTCAACTGTTGATATTTTTATAAAACATAATTTTTTATTTTAAATTTTATAATTAATTTAAGGATTTAAAAGAAATTTTATTTTCATTAAATGTATTAATAAATTAATATTTTGTTGATTTATGATTATAATATAATTTTATGATACCTTTATTAATTTTTCAAAGTGTTATATATTTAGTTATTTTTTAAAATTAGAATTTTACAAGTGTAGGGTCCTGAAAAATCCACAAAGGAGAATGGGAATCCCCTTAATTTGGGAAAGGATTCTAACCAATTTACCTCAAATAATAGAGGAAACTTAAGATTGGAGAAGGACCAACTGGTCCACATACCGATCCAACATTGATGGTACACGGATGGTTCAGCAAGCTGCCCCCTCCGTGGACCACCGTCGTTCGCGGAATAGAGGCGGAAACCCTCCATGAGTGCGAAGTAGGATGGGAACCAGGCTAGTCCACCATCACGAACTGCCCCAGCCGTGAGACGCGTCAACCGGCCCAGACCGTGTGCGCTATCATTCGTGGAACAGAGGAAAATCCCTACACGGTCGCGAAGCACTTCCTGAATTGATTTGGTTCGCAGGTGAGGTGCATTCAATGCCCCCCACGAGTTGCGGATTGACCCAGTCATCTGTTAACCATGTTTTCGGTCATAGGCCTTTGCAAAAGGTGCCGTATGACCACAGATACATCTCTTTCCCCCCTCTATAAAAGGACATCAAGGGGGAGAAGGAAGGTTGGAGATTAGATTCAGGTGTAAGGATTTCGGAGGAAGGAGTTTAGGATTTATCAAACAACAAAAGTTCCAATTCACGAACCAGAACAGGTACGAAACTGGAAACGAATTAATAAGGAACCGAAAAACGCATAACAAATTGGTGAACCGTGAACTTGAAATAAAAAAAGAGAAGAACGCGAGCCATGGGCCCTCCGCGGATGTACTCCCCATAGACCAGGGAGTCTATGCCCCTTTTTTGATCCGATGCACCGCGTATCATGCTCCTACGCGGGCTAAGCCCTGACCGGTGAACCCCCGACCGACATCACCCCTGGCCGTCACTGCTCGCACGGACTCCACCGCGTACCAACTGAGTAAGAAGGCCAAACCCAAAGCCGCATACAACCCTGGTACGTGAGATTCCTCTCAATCCACGTACCACCCTGGTATGCGAACGACCTCTCCAGCCACGTAGCACCCCCCTACGCGAAGGGCACCACTCCTCATACACCCATGTGGCCCACCAACTCCTTCGGTGTTCCCATTCCCCGAGCCAGATAAAATCCTTCCAATCCGGCCTGATCCTTCACAATCCCCTCATTGGCCTATTCATCAGCCTCGAGCCAAGGCCTTTACCGAAGCCACCAGACCCGTATGATGCAACCTTCAGGTGCATAAATGTGCCTCTTTGAGTTCACATACCCAAGGTAGGTGGGGACAAAGGGGTTGCCCCATCCCTTGGCTAGGTTCCTGAAGAATTCTTGGGTTCACATCCCCACGGTAGTGCAAGCTCTGAGCTCGGGAGTCCCCTTTCTGCCTCTCCACTTGCTAGGATTGAGGGACCCCACTCATGTTTCCTTTTAATGGGAATCCCTTCTGGAGTAAGCCCTGCACCATCATCACTAGAAGCCAAGGGCCCTTCCCCTCTTGTCACGAAAGGTTTTTTGCTCCGCTGCACGACTTCTACCTTCATCTAACATTATGGAGAAGGAGAGTCCCATGGTCCTGACCTTCTCCTCCACCCGTCGTCTTCCTCACCTTCCCTCAGTAGGAAGAATGTGCGAGGCATGCCAAGTATGTTGCATTCTCTTGTTTCTCACACCGAGCATGAATCATGTGGGCTTAGAGATTTGTGATGGTCACGACGTCCGCATGATGGCGGTAGCTAAATGAACTATGTGGGTTTTGATCCCTATCTCTTAAACAAGGTACGTAGGAAGCCTCCCCGAGGTTCAATCCCAATTCGCACCACTAACCATGTGTAAGTCCCAATCATTCCCCTCAAAACGAACTACGTGGGTTTTGATACCTGTCTTATAAGCAGGTTATGTAGGAAGCCTCCCTAAGGTTCAATCCCAACAGCAGGAAACTCTCACGTGTAAGCCCTAATCTCCTAGAACTACGTGGAATTTGATCCCCGACCGACCGGGATACGTAGGAAACCTCCCTGAGGTGCAAGCCTGATATCTAGGTCGGATTCACATCCGCCACTTTCAGACCATGTCCTCATGACCCTAGTAGGACCGTATCTATGCTGAGGAAATCATTTCCCTTGGGTCTCCCGGGCTGGTTCAGCGTAAGTACCACACCAAATTTGACCGGGCATCTCTCGACCGGGAGTCCTTGCCACATGACGTTAAACTGTACTGTTGGGTCCTCGTCTCACAAACTTAAAAGGTGATGTGTCCCGTAAAGTGTCACCGATCTACGTGGATTCTGATTCATCTCATGAGGATACATAGGAATCCTATATCATGGGTTCGATCCAAAGGCTCAAGTCTTTATCTATCCCCCCCGAGATGACAATAAAATCGAGAGCACCCAGTTATGAGGCTTCAAACCAGTGTCGTCTCAATGAGTCCAAACCCCTCAGAGTCATTAATCCAATGAGGGATGGTAAACCTTGGGCCTAAATTATTTCAAATCCCCACGTTCAACTGGCCATTGCCAACCCGGAGTAATCCATGGATACTATTCTTGGGTCTAAACCAAAGATTCGAGAACATATGAATACCTCTTAAATCTATAAGAGAGTCCCGGAACAGTCAATAATTCTCCCCCAAAAAGGGTGCAATGAGTCCGACTTCCCATCCTCTCGACCAATGTGAGTTCTTAAGCATAGTTGGCCAAATCACCCAGCAAACGCCTGCCTTTAGAAAGCAGGTCCATGTATCGTTGGATATGGAACCGTTGGGCGTTTTGAAATAATAAAGTTTCACCTGATGTGGGTGATTAAGCAGGACCTAACCTTCTCTAATCAACCGTCAGGTAGAACATGTCTTCCCACACCCACGGGGTCGAAACAAAAAATGGTGAACCCGATGTGAATCTTTAACCAAGCATGACTGATTTAACCTAATCCCACTATGTGCCCCCTTATACTAACAAGAAGGTCCAAGAAAGGTCACTAATTATGCATGGGATTATGAGATGCTGCTTTGATGGGTTTGTTGCTTGTATTTGTTAAAAAATTTACAGGTACCAATCAAAACTCCCTTCGATCCAATGGCATCACAGAGGAACTCACAAACGCGTACTTCAAAAAACGCAATGACCAGACATCCTCACCAATGAAAGACCCCATCACCTACTCAACGTCTTCAATGCTGGGTCTCAGATGCATTGATCCGAGAGTACCACTTGAATGACACTCTCTCGACGGTGGAGGTGGCCATGCACGCCCTTCAATCCGCCAAGATCCGCCGGTCTCCTGCCCAGCAGCGGCCGCAAAAGCAGATCCAGACGGATCCTGTTGCCATCTCAAACTGTTTCGGGAGTCTATCTAGGGAACGAGACAATGCATACCTCCCTAATCTTTGGGAGGCGGATGAGGTCGACACCAAGGAATTCATCCCCGATGAACGGGGGTTTTGCTCCATGGCCCCCGCCAGGAGACATTGTTGCGGTTACGCCATGACTCAATATCCTCATGCTAAGGAGGATGTCGCCCTGAGGATCCAGGCCCATGCTCCCCGAGCTCCGGCCGATCGGACTGCCCGATGAGGGCGGAAAATGTACAACCAGGAACATACACCTGTCCACTCTTCCAAAGCCCTCCATCCAGACATGGCGGCATCATACGAGCAGGAACACATCCCCGTTGATCTCCATCAAGCCCGTCACTCACACATGACGAAACCTACCCAACGTGCACCTCTCCCTACCCAGGGCCATGAATCCCACCAACTAGAAGTGTTGGTAACCCAACGACTATAGGACCAGCGCCTAGAAGATGCTCCTGATTCTTACCATCCCGATGTGGTGGCGATCAACAAAGTCCACCATCCAGATGTGGAGGCAATTAATAGGCGGGCACGTCTCCCCACCAACAAAGGCCACCGACTCGATACGGTGGGGAACCAATATATGCAGGGCCTGCTCCCTGCGGATGCAAGTAAAGTCTGCCATCCCGATATGGCAGCAACTAGAGAGATAAACCGGTATATCCCAGAATAGGGGAAGACTCATTCACCTACCCCGACACGGGATAATTGTCAGTACCCACTAACCACCGGAGGACCAGATAAGGATATTCTTACTCCGATACTAGAATGGGCCTTCATACCCATTCCAGCCAAATATATCTCTCTGCATTTCCTGGAAATGATGGTGGAGAAGGTATCGATCCCAAATCATATCTTGCAGACTTACCAGAATGTAATTGCATTAGCGGCAACAGCAAGGACTCGAGCCCGTGATCCCATCTCCCCAATTGAGGAGACTCATCTAAGAGATGAGAAAGCTACCTTAGAGCAGATCTGTATCCCTACTTCCGCCCAAGAGGGTCATTGGCCATATTCCACGATACAAGGGAAACCAGATCGAGCAACTTCACTAGTTCCAATTGGGGGACACCCGTACATCACGGTGGATGCTCCAGAGCATGCATATATCCCTGCTAAAAGTCAAGATGTTTGTCGGCATATCCCGGAAGCATAACATGACCCAATTAGAAAGGGACCCAAAGGTAAAGGCCATTATCAATAGCAGACAGTCCCTGATTCCCACAAGAAAGTGCCCTGAACGCACCGAAGGTAGCCGAAAAATAAAGATCAGGTTCACAACTCTACTCTGCTGGAAGTTGGGGTTCCCAATGCTTCTAAGCACATATCGAAGTCTCAAAACCCTGACCACCCATTACCATATTATGGGAGTGGAAATAGAAGTTGTGAAGGTCCTCCCCATAATGTCTCTACTAGGAGCTCTGAAGGTCCTCCCCAGAGCACCCGCAGGCCCCCCACGGGCATATAACGATCGATCATGAGAGATCCTCTTTTTATGTGAGTCATAGAAGCCCTCAACATGACCAGAAGATCGAGCAGCAAGAAGGCCCTGCACTTTCTGCAGTCCACCCTGAAGTTCCTCCCTGGGGTATATGCTGTAAACACTCTCCGTGCAGTGAGACCACAGATTATGATAGTGGTCCTCGCTATCGTAGTCTCAACTACAGAGGCCCTCCCCGCAGTGACATCTCATAATGACGAAAAGGCCCTCCCCTTGTTTTGGCCTATCTTGAAGGTCCTCCCCAGGGGTTATGTTGCAACGACACTCCGCAAAACCAGGCATCAGATCACGATGGTTTTACTCGCCACTCTGATAGTGCAGGTCCTCCCCGTAGAGACTTCAAGAAATGAAAAGGCCCTCCCCTCATTATGGTACATTATGAAGGCCCTCTCCAAGGTGTACCCTGCAAAAATTCTCCTTGAGGCAGCTGTGATGGTAGACCTCACCATTTCGGTAGCTGTGACGGTAGTCCTCACCACCACGACCTCCATTGCGAAGGTCCTCCCCGCAATGGACACAATCAACAAGAAGGTCCTCCCCTTGTCACAGTGTGTCTTGAAGGTCCTCCCCAGGATACACATCAAATGTCAAACCATGATGGTCATCCTCACCATGATGGAAGTAATTGCGAAGGTCCTCCCCACAGTGACATATCATATCGACAGGAAGGTCCTCCCCCAGCCGAATCAAGCGAAGAAAACCCTCATATGCCGAGGCGCTCAGAAGGATGGGATCAAGCATGTCAGATTCTCAGCTAGTCGCCAACAACACCCTTCTTCAATCAGGAGATGGTCCAGGGACACGTTCTTCTTCTAAACCACCTCGGAATCGCCCACATGATAATTCAATACCTAGTGGAACCACTGCCTCCAACCACACTATCAGTGAGCATCTCAGTTGGGCCAGCTAGGTAGAGGAATCACTAGCAGAGGAGTATGCCGATATGCTGAACCTGAGGAAAAGACTGGCCAGAGATGATGTACCAGTTATGTTTTGGCCCACGACCACCTCTCAATTCGACATACCCAGAAAGTTTTCAGAAGAATGTGTGCACAACATCCGCTCCAATATACGGATAACCCTTCTCCAGTTGAAATCAAGCTTCCTGCCCTATGATGGGTATGTAGACCATGTCAAGAAAATAGGAGAAATCTTGCATCACATCGACCTGGAAGCTCTTCCTTCAGCGCGACAACCGCGACCTGAGAAGCGTAAGGGAAACAGTGAGTTAGCCTGCCTCCATGCACTACACCATTTGCGCTGCCTCATTGGTGATTCTCTAACGAGAGTCCATATCATAGGATGGGGAGAACATGGAGCTCTGAATTTTACTCCACTCCCCGCCCAGAAGAACCTGTTTGGCATAATGTCTTGAAATGTCATCACGTCAAGGCATCAATCGAGAAGGGTACCTGTTCAGGAAAGGCGACACACCCAGCAGAGACAGGCCTTGAGTAAGTCCTAGAAGCGTCAAGACTGATGGGAACAAGCCATTCAAGAACTCCTGAATTAGGCCACCGAAAGCATACAACAAGCCTCTCGCCTAAGAGAGGCCAATCAGAAGTCATTGCTTGCCTCCCCAGAGGGGATTGATTCATATTTGAACTCGGTATCAGATCCAGTTCACCCCCAAATGGGGGCACACAAGATCAGGTAGGTAGCGATAGCGGAAGCCAATGATGCAATCTAGGGTCAACCCCATCCCGCAGGGCTGGGGGAATTTTTATCAACAAATGCCCTCGTAAGAACAATAAAAATGGGAAGAGACTCAACGTCCAAGGAATGGAGCCAACCCTATCCCTCAGGGCTGGGGGCATTTTTACAACCTCAACAACAACCTCCCCCAAAAGAATCAGTATTCTCTCGTCTAGGGAGGACAGTCAGAAGAGGAGGTTCCTGCCCTATCCCATCCTTTGAATCATCACCCCCTTCAAGAGGAAGCCGTACCATAAGGTCACATTAAAGAACTATCTATGTCACCCTTCGTCAAGGAGTCCGAAAGCAATCCCAGGACAGGAAGGGGAAGACCAATAAAAGGCACGGGGGATCCTCTTCCAATTTGGAAGATGACATATCCTCCACCCTACGATATGAATCCATCAATGCCATAGAGGTTAACCCCATGGGTGACACCAGAGATGATGAAAATGCGAACAGACCGGGAGACGATGATTCTGTTCAGGCTGTGATTCACAACGAACCATCAGGTTTTCACACCCAGAACCAGAGGGCCGCCCTAAATATGGCCACCCTTCCAGCCAACCCTCCTCCGCTTAACCTATGATATTCCAATAAGGATAAGAACAAAGGACCGGTTACCCTTAACCCGCCTCATTCTCTCGATAAAAATGAGCCACTTATTCTTGAAGAGAGGTTCGATCGACAGGAATAGGAAATGAACTAATTGAGGTGGGTTAACACCGAGCTACTCCAGAGGAACCATATTATTGAAATTGCTTCCCAAGAAGAGCCACACCTTGCACTCCCAGCAAGTGCACCTCAAAGACCATGGTTTGCCCCGGCAAGCGAACCATGGTCAGGGCTCCCGCCCAATGCACTGCCCGGCCTATCCAAATACCTGAACATGGGTTTAGATGAATAACAAGACATCCCTCCACTCAGGAATCAACCGGAGTGAGTACGTATAATCCCTCCAGAGGTGTCACAAACGGCCTATGCACCCTTGGTGCCGGCCGAGCCAGATCCTCAAGCAATGCCTCGGGCTACACCTGCCCAAGACCGGGCTCAACAGGATGTAAACTAGGGTCTCTCCCACACCATAGAGGCACTGGCAGCTCTATTAGAAGCAATGGAAGACCGGCGTGCTCTGGTACAACTAGAGAAAAAGCCCTAACTAGATTGGGTTAGCAACATGCCTCCTCCAACCAATTTTGGGAGCCCTTTATTCCATATTTTCAATGGATCAGGTGATCCAGAACAACATTTGATGCACTACGCATCTTATTGATACCCTATGATGGGAACTCTGGAGTAACTAGAAGTGGTTAAACTCAAATGCTCCGTGTGGACCTTGAGAGGATCTGCCTTCGTCTGGTATACGAGTTTTCCAGGTCAGTCAATAAAAATCTTGGAAGATCTTCGACAGCAGTTCCTGTTCCACATTAGCTCAACGCTGCCTAAAACAACGGTCAACGAACTCATGAATTGAAAACAGAGGGAGAATGAGAGGGTCTTAGACTTCATCTCCAGATGGAAGGGTATGACCTACTCTCTAAATAGGCCAATTCCCCAAGATGATATGCTTTCCATATGCATCGATAACCTTCGAGATGAGCTGCGAACACCACTCATACCAGTGGAGTGCACCATTGGCTTCCGCAATCTCTCTTCCATTCCCTAGAGAATTGAATACTCACTGTAGAGGACTAATCTGAAGTCCCGAATAGCCTCAAAAGCTCCTAAAAAGAGAGCAGTTAGAGATGAAGCATCCTCTGTCACACTCAAGCCAGACCCTACACCTGCTCCACCGATTAGGCCTCCACCAAATTGCCAAGGCCCCCCTGTATATCAGTGGCTGCCTCCGCCCAAGCGGGACGATCAGAGAGGATCGAAGTAGAACAAGTTCAAGGAATGAAGACACAAAGTATAATCGTTCTGAGAGAATCAAGTCCGCGACTACTTCATCGCCACCATGAATTGAAATTTTCTCCACCTCTCAGAGCCAAGGAAGCCTGAAGAAGTTAGCCGTGATGACATGCCAAATTACTTTCCCTACCATCGAATGTTGGGGAAAAATATTCGGGAATGCTTCATCTTCAAAGACCTCCTGAAAAGGATGGTAGAATCCATGAAGGTGGATCTGGGACCACTCCCAGCAAATGTGACGTATATTGCGACCACCGACTCTGAAAAAGGGGAGGGGTGGAAAGAAGTCACTAGCAATAAGGGGCATAAATTTAATGATTGGATGACTCGGAAGACTATCAATCGAGCTCAGGGCATACTTTGAGCTTAATTACAACAGCCGATGATGCCGCCAACAACCCCTAATGCCACACAACCCTCCATGAGACGGTCATATAGGAGTAATTGAAAGGGGATGAGACAAGCGCAAGAGGAGCAGTATGCAACGAGGCCGAAGTTATCCCCAACACTGTCGGATTTTATGCCCTCAAACTTGGTGCCACGGGCACCGACCCACCAAATGGCACCATCAGAGACAACCGACCAGGTGGACCTATCACTAAACGAGGAGCTAATATTTGGTTCCATCAACTTCTTCCATCTAATGGAATTGTTCCCTGATGAAGTGTATGGTTACGAGCCTGAGTTCCCAACATGAGGAGCCGGGAGGAGGAATCACAGAAGTAGGGGATACCAGGGGAGGCGCAACCATGGACAAAACCAACCCTATGGTTTTAACTCGGCCCAAACCATTAATATCACAGAAACCCGTGGGAGATACCTTCAACGGACTCAGCAGGAGAAAGAATATCCTTCCGCCTCTACAAGAAGCCACTCTGGTCCCATCATTCTACGGTATCCATAAGAGGAGGAACAAGTGTCTAGCTGCCTAGTGTGCACAAACAGACCAGCCAGGCCAAGTCCCCAGAATGTGGGAACACCGTTGACCTCAGACCCCGCAGCTGGTCCCTCCTCTTCACATACTTCAGCTCCCAAAGTGCCTGCTAAAACTCTCCCGCCAATGGAGAAGCATAGACCGCTGGAGCAGAAATACGATATCCTTAAGCAGCTGGCATCAGTACCAGCCAAACTGTCAATCCTGGATGCCCTGAGTTTGTGAGTAGATCTCAGGGAGGCCCTTGTAGAAGCCTTTCTCATCCCCTAGAAGTTTCAAGCCGAGGTAGCAACCGCCGAGATTTACCGGATGGAGACTGGACCGACTAAGTGCAATGCGGTGATTTCCTTCACCGATCAGGATGAAGATGCCAAAATGAAAGGACACATCAAACCACTATATGTGTCTGGTACATTAAATGATGTCGAGATCTGGAAAGTCTTTATTTACAATGGATCTGGAGTTAACCTCCTTCCCCTACGGACACTTCGTAAGTTGGTCTACATTGAGGATGATTTAATATGCTCAGCCACAACTCTGTTGGGTTATGACAAGAGTGAAAAAAATACAATGGGAAAAATCAAGCTAAAAACCAATTTTGGAAACCTTGTGGCCTACTTGGAATTCCTGGTGGTCTGGTAGAACACTCTGTTCAATGCCATACTGGGAAGTTCGTGGCTCCATAATCACATGGACATTACTTCATCCTACAACCAGTGTATTAAGTATTGCGTCAATGAACAAAGTGGGACATTGCACGCTGACAAGGCCCCTTTCAAGCTCTCCGAGTCACATTACATTGACGCTGAGTTTTATGAGAAAAAGAAGAAGAATCCTTCGGTCGATGATGTCAACTGGATCCTCACTCCAAATAGTATGGAAATGGTTCCTAATGACCCCCTTAGGCAGCTTGGAAGAGACTACGTACTTCTCATCAACCATGTTGAGAGCAGGGGTTCAAGCCCGGACATACACTTAGATTTCCTCATGACTTCATCCATAACGGCCGAGCGTGACAATGTGGAAACATCCACTAACCCTCAATTTGGGGGCGATTTCTTGAGAGAGGATGCCCACAATGCCTCGCCTCTAGAATCCCAAGAGCCTATTCCAAGAACTCTCCCCCCGTCGGATCAAGAAGATGAGAATGTGGGGGAAGAAGAGGAGGAAGATCTCAGGGATGTACCTCCCGCATTTGAGGAAGGTATCTCCACCACTGTTGATGAGATCATGGAAATAAACCTGGGTACTGAGGAAGACCTAAGGCCCACTCTCATTAGTACAACCATGTCTCCCAAGGAGAATGAGGTATATACCTATTTCCTAAAGAAACATTGAGATGTTTTTTCCTGGAATTACATAGAAATGCCGAGAATTGATCCTGAATTGGAGATGCACCACTTAGGTCTACCAAAAGACCATTGGGGCTATAAAAAAGCCACCAGAAGGATGCACTCCACACATAAATCAAAAATAGAGGCTGAAGTCAATAAGATTATTAAATAAGGCTTCATTCGGGAGGTCTAATACCCCTTCTGGCTAGCCAATATTGTCCCCGTCAAGAAAAAGAATGGATAAACCCATGTCTGCATCGATTTCAGAGATCTAAATCAGCATTGCCTGAAAGATGATTTTACGGTCCTGATCACTGAGTTATTAATCGATGCGACGGACGAGTATGAGGCTCTCTCCTTCATGGAAGGTTATTCTGGGTATAATAAAATTCTGATGGCCCGAGAAGACGAAGAAGCTACTTCCTTTAGGGCCCCTCAAGGAGTATTCTGTTACAGTGTCATGCCCTTTGGTCTCAAGAACACTGGAGGCACATATCAACACACTATGCATTGTATCTTTAAACCATTACTAGGGAGATTCATTGAATGATACTTGGATGACTTGGTGTTCAATTCCAGACAGCGCTCAGATCACCTGTCAGACCTCGAAACCATCTTCAACAAACTTCAACAACATAGCCTGAAGATGAACCCCTTGAAATGCGCCTTTGGGGTCACTCCAGGGAAATTCCTTGGCTTCGTCATACACCATCATGGCATCGAAGTCGACCCTGAAAAGACAAAGGCTATCCTTGGTTTACCACCTCCTTGCAATCTCACTGAGTTAAGAGGATTCCAAGGACACCTAGCCTACATTAGGCGGTTCATAGCCAACCTGGAGGGAAAATGTCTTCCCTTTACCAGGTTAATGAAAAAGGGGGTTACGTACCAATGGACAGATGATTACTAAGATGCATTCAATATCCTAAAGAAGCACATATTAAGCCCACTGGTTATCATGACCTCGGTTGAAGGAAGACCTCTCATCCTATATGTGACGGCCCTAGAGAAGTCACTGGGTGACTTCCTCGCACAGAAAAATGACACTTGCAGTGAAAAAATTCTCTATTACGTCAGCTGAACCATGATCGACATTGAAACTCGATAATAAAACATCGAGAAGAGTTGTTTGGCCTTGGTCTTGACAGTTAAAAAATTGTGACATTATCTGCAACATCATGAAGTCCATTTGGTCTTGCGTAGTAACCAGCTCAAGTACATCCTAAGCCTCCCAATGCTGATCGGGCGCCTATACTGATGGGCAGTCATCCTGCAACAGTTTGACATCCGGTTTGTACCTCAGAAGGCCATAAAAGGCCAGGAATTAGCATATTTTCTTGCAGAATACCCCTCGATAGGGACCACCGCACCAGACATCAAGCTACCTGATGAATACATATTATCGGTTCAAGAGGAGTTCCCAACAAGGTAAATGTACTTCGACGACGCATCCCGAAGCCCGACAGGGAGGAGGATGGAGGATCCCAAATTTAACAAGGTGGGTTTGGGGATCATACTTGTGTCCCCAGAAAGGGGAGTCTTTCCATATTCCTTCCTCCTATCAGAAGTATTTACAAACAATGAGGTGGAGTATCAAGACCTCATTGCAGGACTAGAGCTCGCACTCTAGGCACAAGTACAACACCTTAAGGTAAAAGGTGACTCAGAACTGGTCATCAAGAAGGTCAATAGTGACTATGCTATTAAAAAGGAGGATATATTTCCCCTGTTTGACCCTGTCTGAGGGTTAATGGATGAATTCTCTACAGAACCAACATTGACCTATATTCCCGGTCTCAGAATGCCCAGGACGATGCATTAGCTAATGCAGCCACAACCCTAGCAGACCCAGACCGGGATGAAACAATTATCAGTATTGATAATCGACAAATGGTCTTGCCGTTTGTTCAGACTAAGATGAAAGAAATCAACGAAGTTAGTCCTATCCCTGAACCATATGCTCCTGTTATCGGATGGATGACCCCCATTGCAAACTAACTTCAAAGGGGAGAACTTCCATCAGACAAGGCAGAACGAGAGCAAATACGGAGAAGGGAAATCAACTTTGTCTTATATGGTGGCGCGGGTCAGCAATAGGTTCTCTACAAATGAGGCCTCGATGGAGTCCTCCTCAGATGCATTAATGGAGAAGAAACCACTGTCGAAATGACTGAAGTGCATGCCGAAGTATGTGGAGCACATCAGTCCGGGTATAAGCTTTCCCATTAGGTTCGAAGGCTTGGGTACTATTGGACCATTGTGGCACGAGATTGTGAGCAATTTACCACAAAATTACACTCCTTCCAAATTCATGCCAACTTCATTCACCAACCCCCGTAGTTACTTCATCAGGCTACGTACTCATGGACATTTTACATATGGGGAATGGACGTCGTGGGACTATATCCTCTCACAACTCCCACACAATTGAATTATATCCTCATAGAAACCGATTTCTTTTCAAAATGGGCAAAAGCTGTACCCCTCAAGGAAGTCAGGGCAAGAAACATTGTTAGATTTGTGAAAGATAATATTATCACTAGACTTGGTGTACCTCATACCATACTGACGGATAACGGCACCAACTTATGCTCTGCTGAATTGGAGAAACTATACCAAGAATATGGTATCAAGGCTAACCACTCATCCCGCTACCATGCAGTGGCCAATAGACAGATAGAGGCTTTCAACAAGACCTTATCCAATATTCACCAGAAAATGGCTGAAAAAGACAAGAAATCATGGCCGAATAAACTCCTTCATGCATTGTGGGCTTATCGAACCACAATCTGCACCGCTACCCGGGCTACTTCGTACTCATTAGTATACGGAACAGAAGCTGTCCTGCCCATTGAGCTCTAATTTCCCTCGCTCCGTGTTTCCATTTTTGATCAGTTATCCAACTATGAGAAATCAGAAAAATGACTAGGTGAATTGGAACGACTAGATGAAAATCAGTTGCACACTTTGCACCATCTAGAAGTATATCAGAACCAGATTACACAAGCCTTCAATAAAAAGGTTCGTATTTGGTCTTTCTTGGAAGGAGAATTGGTGTTGGTCCTCTGGACCCCAATGATACCTGGAAAGAATCCTCCAAAGCTGGATCCCAATAGGGAGGGACCATATGTTATACACAAGGTCTACTCCAACGGAGCATATGCCTTGATCTCCATGGATGGGTAGTTCACTACTGCTCCTACAAATGCGAGATTTCTGAAGAAGTATTTTTCATAACCAAAAGCAGTTATCATCCGAGTTGCAGGGCATTAAACTTCCAAGTGCCTATCATCCAAGATACAGGACATTAAACTACCAAGAACCCACTGGTCCAAACTCTTTGAACCTAAACTAAGAGTATTTCATCCTCACTGCATGACGTTAAACTGCACGGATTTCAGAGAACTACGTATGGCTTGATTCCTGCTTTTGCAGGATATGCAGCGACGTCAGGGTCCCCCATCTTGACCCAACCATCCCCAAATAAAGTTAAAAGTGCCATTTTTTTCTCCCCCCATGTACGGACCAACCCTACACAAGGTGTATCCATTTCAGAGAACTACATATGGCTTGATTCCCGCCTTTGCAGGATATGTAGCGACGCCAGAATCCCACATACTGGCCCAGCCACAACCAAATGAAATAAAGAAAATGCCCTCTTCCCCCATGTACGGACCAACACTGCACGGGATGTACCTCTTTCAGAGAACTATGTATGTCTTGATTCCTGCTTTTGCAGGATACGTAGAGACGCCAGGGTCCCCCATCCTGACTTATCCCCCCCTGAATGAAGATTAAAAATGCCCCTTTCCCCTGTGTACGTACCAGACCTGCACAAGGTGTATTATCTTATAAAAAACTACGTAGGGCTTGATTCTTACCTTCGCAAGATACGTATTGACGCCAGGGTCCCCCATCCTAGCCCAACCACCCCAAATGAAGCTAAAAAAAAAGAAAGAAAAAAATCCCTTTCCCCCATGTAAGGACCAGACCTGCAAGGGTTGTATTCCTCATCCTTATTACATGACGTTAAATTTCACAGTCCAGTGTACTTACCGCATGACGTTAAACTGCATGGAATACCTTTTTCACGTCGGTTCATCTTCATCCTCACCGCACGACATTAAAATTCATGGACTTCATCGCGATCTACCCAAGATATACGGTGAAACAGAATGGGACTACTTCTGGAGAGTTTGGATGCATCCTCTCCATACATCAGACTCCGTGACCCGGATAATTGCGGATCTTCATAATCATTCATGGCCATCAGAAGTGGAAAGTTATCAACCCATGGACACCTTTGTACGACTATGGATACCATGCCCTCAACAACTCTGCATATTGATATCCCCTGGCCTTTCTACCAAAGGCAAGATTTCCTCATGAGATACTCTTCCTATCTCCGTACGCTTACTGGCCTCAGGGCCCCCATATCATATCTCCCGATCCAAAAATTTATGGAGCAATGGTTTACAAGTTCATTCCCCTTTCACATCCAAAGGTTTCTAGGGTATCCCTACCTGGTTATCCTATGTATCCGCTCATGTTTTACATGACGATCTGTATCTAAAAACTTCAAGCTAGGGCTAGGATACTCTGACTCGATGGGAAATTGCGGTGAAGATGTTTCTTGTATGCTTAGACACCATTATCCCCATATGAAGAACTTTGTACTATGATAAATCTCAGATTTTTATAATCATCCATGGCCATCAGAAGTGGAAAGTTATCGACCTGTGGACACCTTTGTATGACTATGCATACCATGATTTCATCGAATCATCATATTGATAGCCCCTAGCCTATCTACCAAAGGTAAGATTTCCACAGGCGGTACTCTTCCTAGCCCCATACTCTTACCAGCCTCAGAGCCCCCATACCATACCTTTTGATCTGGGAAACCCCAGAGTTACACTTTACACCCTCATTCCCCCACACTTGTTCAAAGTATACTAGATCCTCCTAACTCAATTTCTCTCCAGGTGATTGTAGCAATAGTCACCCAATGGTCTGAAATCTACTACCGTTAAACTAAGAGTACTTCGTCCTTACCACACGATGTTAAACTGCATGGGGTAAAGGTACACCCCATGTGCAAGAAAAATCTGCACGGTAAGCTCTTTTAGTTTTAACAACAACTAGGGATGAACATCCCTAACATGTCCTGATATTTCCTTACCAAATGAAAGAATTCTTGGTCCGGACAATCGCAGATCCTCATAATCATTCATGGCCATCGAAAGTGGAAAGTTATTGACTAATGGACACCTTTATATGACTATGCATACCATGCCCTCAGTGGCTATGCATATTGATATCCCCTGTCCTATCTACCAAAGGCAAGATTTCCTCAAGAGACACTCTTCCTAGTCCCATACGCTTACCAGCCTCAGAGCCCCCATACAATCTCTCTTGATCCAAGAATCCCCGGAACCATGATTTACACCATCAACCCCTATCCACGTCTTGGACATGATGAGATATTCAAGCCCAGTTACATTCTAATAAAGAGTGTCCTTTGCAACTATATCTTTACCGCATGACTATTAAAACTGCATAGAACATATATTTACCACTTGGCGTGAAGCTACAAAGACCAAGCATTAAAAATCCAGATAAATGCCTCCAACTACAAGCATTTTCACAGGTTTAAAAATTCTTATTGTCCTCACTACACGATGTTAAACTGCATAGTATCTTTAAAAATCCTCCTCTTCCTCACCGCATGACGCTAAACTGTACAGAATTTAAAATTCTCATATGTCCATACTTCATGACAATAAACTGCACAGTATCAAATAATAATAATGCCCTCCGTCCTCACCGCATGACGTTAAAATGCATGGTCTAAACCTGTCGTGGGTTCAACCAGGAATGAAGGCTTTCCTCTGTCCCTCAATGCACGGGCCATACCTACGCCAACCACAATCTCACACTAGTGTGATAAGGGATGACTTCACCCATTACCTAGAAATTTAACCCATATGTTTCTCCCATATCCATGTACCTTCTCCTCATAAATCACACTATGTACCCAGAAAGAGATGAACCCTTGTAATCCACCCCTGGTGGTCCCGAACCTCAACTTTCCTGAAGATTGCTTAGCTATCGAGAGAATACAATCATTGACCTAAGGACACCTTTGCATGACTATGCATACCATGCCCCCAACGGCTCTGCATATTGATATCCCCTGGCCCATCTACCAAAGGCAAGGTTTCCTAAAGAAATGCTTCTCTCTGTACGCCTCTTGGCCTCTGAGCCCCATATCCATCCTGGGATTCGGAAACTGTTAGGACTAATAGGGGCCTGTATACCCTGAGAGGGGGGGTTAATCAGGGTATGGATATTATTTTTCCAAGTTCTTGCTGCCCCACTGGATCTTGGCCTCTTTATTACAAGGGTCACTTTGTTTGCACTTGTGTGTTTATTATGATCACTTATTTTCTTCGTTATCTGATGATGATGCTTTAAATGCAATGCTGGAAGTAAGCAGGCAGACATAGAGATTTTTACTTGGTTCACCCTTATTGGGCTACGTCCAAGGAGCATACGCCGAAAAGTTGTCGGTAGTACCAAATTCAACTATTCTTCACTAGATGTGGATAAAAAGGTTTGGGATAGATCAATTCTATTCCCAAACTCACTGCCTTTAAAAAGTTTAGGGTCAGCTCACTACTTTCCCAAGGGTCACTCCCTTTTTCTCTCTCTTTGGCTCACTGCCAGTGGAGAGGATCACCTTCTTCCTCTTCCTTTTCTCACTACTCTGGAAAGGATCCACTCAAAATTTATAGACTTTTAGGTCTCTTCATTATCTCTAATGATTACATCCTCTGTTTTATGTGGATGCTCTGTTGAAGTCCAACTTTCACCCGTAGATGAATCTCTCTTTGCACCGAAGGTATCGGGAAAACATCCAGCTTCCACGCAGCCCTGAAACACTGCTGGAAATCAACCTTACTTGGCGCGCAAGTCTTATCCGGTGTGCAAGTATCGGCATGCAAGTCACAAATGGCACGCAATTCTTCCTCAACCACTTGCATGACACAAGATTCTGCAACTCCAAACTTACACGATGCACTTCCCTTAACGCCCAAACCAATATTGACGCGCAACAAACAATAATCACTCTTCTTCAAATCTGGAGCGCAAGTCCCACTTGCACGACACACCACCAATTGCGCGACCACCACACCTGCGTGATGAGATCTCTGATTTTTCAAAGTGTTTAACTCCATTGAAAATGAGGAGGGGTGGTCTTGTATTTATAGGCGTTTGAACAACCGGCGTGACGGCGCACAAGTCTCCCCTTGACGTGCAAGTTTCGGCGCGCAAGTCTTATGTCCTCCTAGACACTTGCGTGACCAAACAAAATACCTGTGCGGCCCTATTTCCCTTGCCATATTTTGATCTAATGATCTTGAAAAGCAATAGGCGCGCAAGTTTCCAAATCTCCTAGGCACCGGCGCGCAAGTCCTTTCTCGGCGCGCAAGTCACCTGCGTGACCAACCCAATACTTGCGTGATCCTTATCCCTTTGCCATATTTTGATGAGCTGATCTTAAAAAAAATATGGCACGCAATTTTCCAATCCTCCAAGACCTCATCATGCAAGTCCATTTTCCAAAAACACTTTTCTTCATTTGTCGATTTTCAGGCCCAAAAATTTGGAAAACACTGGAAAATGGCACCACCTTGTATCTGTTCTTTTTATGACACCTCTAGATCATCCATTCCTTTGTCGATGTTCTTGAATCAAACCTGGATCGTTGACCACAGATCTTGAACTCGAAATTCCACCATGAAATCCCCTTTGTCAACAAATTTTTATGTCATGGTTTGCATTGTCAACAATCACAACACATATGTTCACTTTGTCAACAAACACAATCACCTAAAAAATGCTTCAATGATACCTTGAGGGATTTTTTCCCAACAGAAACCTTCTAAGATGCAGTTTACCAATCTCTTTCACAACCTTTCTTGAATATGGTGGAACGTCTCTGACGAGATTACCGAGAACTAGGTGAAGCCATTCCATTTTGAAGAATGTCCCAGCTGCATGACTTTAAACTACGCCAAGCTCAAACCATCCTTTACGCTAACTAAATGTGTAGTAAAGTGGCCTCCTGACCACACTACTGATTAATAAAGATGTTCACAAACCCTTTAAGATGTCACATACCCTTTCCGAGCCACCCCTTGTGAATTTTAATAATTTTCCAAGCCACCCATGGTGGTTTCCATAATCCGTACTTCCAAGAAGTCCTCAGGCCATCAGAAATGGACAATCATTGACTTAAGGGAACCTTTTCATGACTATGCATACCATTACCTCATCGGCTCTGCATATCGATCACCCCCGGCCCATCCAAAAAGGGAAAGTCTTCCTTAGGTAATGATTTCCTACTTCTGCATGCCGATACGACTCCCATGCCTTGAGACATGCCCTTCATGTTGTTCAAATCTAAGCATGTTCTCCCCACGTGCGTCTGAAAGGTATTGAGACATCTTTTAATCAACCAAACCTCGTCGGGGCCCTTTCCCCACCATATCTTCTCAAATCTATTAGACCTAAAACATTAGTAATGATAGTATTGTTGGCATGACTTTAAACTGCTCACAAAAAGAGGCGCAAACCCCGTTAGGACGAAAACCCGAAAAGGGCGACCTAAGAAAAAGTCGAGCCATACCCGCTAGGTCTACACCAAATGGGCCCAGGAAAAATTAGGGTATTGACGGAAAAGAAAAAAAAATTTGTGGGGGTTTTCTATAAAACCCTAGCAATAGTCAGACTATGCTCCCTGGATCCTATGGTCCAGGAAAAAATTAGAGCTTTTTTCTATTTTATCATTTTTTTGAATTATGATTAATTTCGATTTGGTGAGTTGTTATTCATACAATAGTTTTTCCGGTAACAATCAAATTTTATAGCAAGGAGAGATTGAAAGAAGATTGTATTCCATTTGGAAAAAAAGGGAGGACGTCCACAAGCTGGAGTCTCTCCTTTTCGACAATGAAAGAGGTAAAAAAGAATGTACAGAAATAGCTCTGGAAATCACAAAGGAGCCTGGATCGTTCTCTCCATCAGATCGGCAACCATGCAGTGATGGTTATTGCAAGTTTGTTCCAGCACGACCTTCTCCCTGGCCTCAACTTTAGCCACCGAACGAGTATGCCTCACCATAGTTTGGAGATCGTTGATCCCTTTCTGGGTAGGTTCATGGTCACCAGTCAAAGATGACAATTGATCCCTCAGCATCACTTCTTGAGCTTAGAATTCATGTAGATTGGTAGATAGGGCAGTCACCTGGTCTTGAGAGCTCACCTCTAGTGCTATCAGCTGATGTAGCTTCATCATAGCTTCCTCAAAGGCTCGGGTCCCGCAATGAGAGGCAGTGAGGTGATCAAGTTTGTGTTCACTAGCGGAAACCTCCCCACAAGAAATGACAACCTGGCAGGCAAGGAAATGAAGTTATCGATAGTCGAACCCACCTGACCCTAAGCCTAGGAAGAGTTGTCGAAGGGCTTTAGTTTTCATCGCCATCTCAGCCAGAGGGGTTTCGAAAACAATCTCAAAAATCCGGGGCCAAGACCACCTTCTCACTACTTGGTGTTCCACCATGACATGAGGATCTTTGGTATCCTCATTAGATAACATAGGAATAAATTCTGGCATCATGACCAACACAAACATGTGCGCACTAGAATATGGTTCTGGGACTGGAAGGTCAGAAGCCTCTAGCCCTAGTTCATGCTTGGGAGTTGAGCTGGTAAGTCCAGTATCGACTGGTGGAGCTTTAGGAATTACATCACGGGGGCTCGAAGTCACTGGGTCATACTCATTTATATCCAAAAGGATTGTATCTCTCTGAACTTCGACAGTAGAGGGGTTAAAATAGGAAGATCCCCTGAGCCGCTTCGACCTCCGAGCCATCAATCGGTCCTCCATCAAAGCCTACGAGGAACATGCAGTAAGCACAATAGCCGCATTAACCCCCGATTTGGGAAATTGTCGAATAGACTTCCCCAAGATCCCATCTGGATAATTCTTTATCCACATTCTCGCATAATCCAAGGATAGGCTGGAAGCTGCTCCTATGTCAGGCAAGGGAATCCTTGTACCAGATACCTCCTGCATCAACATCAACCACCATTTATGGAGAATGTCTAGATGCAGCCCTCAGGCCCAAGGATGGGGAAGGGAAACCTAGAGTTTCATGCATCCAAACTGGCGAGAAAAACTATATGAGGCATATAAATCACCTAGAGAAACCCCATCAATCCGCACAGATAAAAACCCGTCCCGTAGTGAAATTATGTAAGAACGCTCTTCTAAGATCCCCCTACGGTCGTCAACCACAACACCGAGAGGAGTGGGGTGGGGAGTGAAAGAGAACTGGGAAAATTCACTCAGAATCTTGAATACTTCATTAGAGCTAAGGGAATTCAGATGAACTCAAGCTATATCAAGCAGGGTAGGCTGAAGGGTAGGAAGCGGGATGACTGTGTTCTGACGATACTCATAATAGTAGCAATGATCTTCTACCCATCCATATAATAATTTAAATGGCCCACTCAGATGATATGGTGACCCACCCTCCTACATGTGGATCAGTAACTCGTAAATACAAGCCAAAGTGGGCACGACCAGATTCACCGAGTGACCTCCCTCCAGCTTAGCTTCCATCATCAGGGTGAAATCTATGACACCTGGATTGATATCCTAAGATGGGAATAGCCACCCGCTCAAAAACATGGAGAAAAGACCTTCCATCCTGAGCATAGGTGGCACACCAGGGCGCACCTCATAACCCCATGAAAGATAGTCACCCGCCTCCAGAGCCGTCTAGTAGGAACCTGGGATAGTTCATGATTATGGATAAGGATGAGTCATGGGATGCTTGATCTTCAGAACAGGACCGATGGTCTTTAGAAATAACCTTATCCAGGTTCTATAGTGAATAAGGGAGTGGGAGCACAAAGGAAGACCCGGTGACTGGTCCACCATAACCAGCAGATCCCTCATCAACGAAGGCACCCATTCGGCATCGTCCCATGCATCAGGGGTGGGAAAAAATTCATCATACATCTCACCAATGATCGGAATCCCTCCCAGTTGGTAAATTTCCCATAAACTAATACCAACTTCACCATGGGCAAGGTGGAAAGTGTTAGTGCTCGAACACCAGCGACTGAGCAAGTCAAGAATGATTCAAGATTGTGGGTAAATAGCGTACTGGGAAGCCAACACTGCGGAGTACAGATTTTCTGCTTCCAGTGACTCAAGAAATTCTTAGCAATGATAATGGACCCAGAAGGCCTAGTTCCAATCATTTGATAAAATCCCACCAGACCGTAGATCCCACCTCGGAATCCATCCCGTGTCAGGATCGACTCGAGAAAGGTTGATCAAGGAGGGGTAACTATTGAGGATGACCTCTTGGGAGAATCCCTGAGTGTACCGATCACTTTGGGTCCAAACAGAGCCTCTAAAAATGAAAGTGTCTTTCGGATCAGAATCAGAGATCATCTCCCCGACTGGATGAGGTTCTCTTGAGCGCACTTCGGCGATGCTTCCAAATAAGGGGACAAAAGACCTGAGAAGACAGGTGGGATATGGACGTCATCTTGAAGGTCGAAACCATAAAGTGGAAGAAGATTCGAGATCGGATAACCCAGAAGTTCAGGAGAGAGTAAGTCCTTCAAAAACACCATCGTCAGGAATGATTGGTTGGCTAGGGTCCTCTTTGATGCTCTCAGCTCTATGGATCATAGCTAGATGTCTCTATGGACCAATCAGAAGAGGCTCGATAGCAGACCTAATCTCAGGTCAAGGAGGAACCATGTTTTCTCCTTTCATCTTGGAAACCATACAGATGGTTAGTCCAAAATAATCAAATTTGGACAAAAACACCATGTATTGGGAATAGGACTCCAAGGAGCCTTCATGAAAAAATCCGCAGGGCCTCAAAAGGTGGTTCGCGACAGTTGCATTATGCAAACTATCCCTACGTGGAATAATTTTGTGACACTCTGGCCCACGAAGAATTGTACAGTAAGCCAGGAACCAGGCTGCCCCGTAGAATCTTCAAATTTAAATGTTTAAAGTTTGGAAAAATTCAAATATATTCAAAGTCTGGAAGATTTCCAATCCGAGGACCATCTGAAACCATGTAGAAATTTCCTACACGACCCGTGGTGACTTAATTTTTAATTGATTGAAAGTTTTAGTTTGCGGCTGGGAGATTGGTCTGCGGGTGAAGGCAGGCGCGAACGAGGAACGGTTCACAGAAACAGAAGCTGGTTCGTGGGCGAAAAGTTTCGCGAAGGAGGTAGGCGCGCAAAGACAAAAAGAGAGATCTGTTTTTGCGGAGAGGAATCCGGTAAAAGAAAAGGGAAGATCCCCCCTTTATTTATAGGCACATTCCCCTACCGGGTCCACTCCTATACCGCAAACTATACAAGTTTCAGGACCACTCTACATCGGAATAGTCTCCTCTTCGTTCCGATCGGACCCCATTCCGATGAGGGGAATTTGTAGGGTCCTGAAAAATCCGTAAAGGATAGTGGGAATCCTTTTAATTTGGGATAAGATTCTACCCAATTTCCCTCAAATAATGGAGGATACTTAAGATTGGAGAAGGACCGACCGGTCCGCGTACCGGTCCAACATTGATGGTACGCGGACGGTTCAGAAAGCCCCCCCCCTCCGCGGACCAGCGTCGTTCGCAGAATAGAGGCGGGAACCCTCTATGAGTGCGAAGTTGGATGGGCACCAGACCGATCCACCATCACGAACCGCCCCACCCGCGAGACGCATCAACCGGCCCAGATCGCGTGCACTGTCATTCGTGGAACAGAGGCAGAGACCTACGTGGCCGCGAAGCACTTCCCGAATAGATTTGGTTTGCGGGTGAGGTGCATTCAATGCCCCCCACGAGTTGTGGATTGACCCAGTCATTTGTAAACTGGGTTATCAGTCATGGGCCTCTATAAAAGGTTCCACATGACCACATATACATCTATTCTCCCCCTATATAAAAGAACATCGAGGGGGCGAAGGGAGGAAAGAGATAAGATTCAGGTGAAAGGATTTCGGAGGAAGGATCTTAGGATTTCACAAACAGAAAAAGTTCCAATTTGCGAACCAGAACAGGTACGGAACTAGAAACAAATTAATAAGGAGATGAAAAATTCATAACAAATTGGTAAACTGCGAACTTGAAATAAAAAAAAAGAGAAGACCGCAAGCCATGGCCCCTCCGCGGATGTACTCCCCACGGACCAGGGAGTCTATGCCCCCTTTTCGATCCGATGCACCACGTAGCACCCTCCTACGCGGGATAAGCCCTGATTGGCAAACCCCCGACCGACGTCGCCACTGGACACCACTACTTGCATAGAATCCACCGCGTACCAGCCGGGTACATGGGCCAAACTCGAAGTCGCGTACCACCCTGGTATGCGGGATGCCTCTCTGTCCGCATACCACCCTGGTACGCGGACGACCTCTCCAACCACGTATCACCCCCTACACAAACAGTACCACTCCTCATACACCCATGTGTCCCGCCAACTTGTTCGGTGTTCCCATTCCCCAAGCTAGATAAAATCCTTCTAATCTGGCTTGATCCTTCGCAATCCCCTCATTGGCCTATTCATCAGCCCCAAGCCAAGGCCTTTACCAAAGCCACTGGACCCGTATGATGCAACCTTCAGGTGCATCAGTGCGCCGCTTTGAGTTCACATACCCGCAGTAGGCGCAGACAAAGGGGTTTCCCCAGCCCTTGGGCGGGTTCCTGAATCATTTTTGGGTTCACATACCCATGGTAGTGTAGGGTCCAAGCCCGGGAGTCCCCTTTCTTCCTCTCCACTTTCTAGGATTGAGTGACCCCACTCATGTTTCCTTTTAATGGACATCCATTCTGGAGTAAGCCCCACACCATCCTCACCGGAAGCCAAGGGATCTTCCCCTCCTGTCACGGAAGGTTTATTGCTCCTCTGCACGACTTCTACCTTCCTCCAACATCAGGGAGAAGGAGAGTCCCATGGTCCCAGACTTCTCCTCCGCCCGTCGTCTTCCTCCCCTTCCCTTAGTAGGAAGAATGTGCGAGGCTTTCCAAGTCTATTGCATTCTCTTGTTTCTCACATCGAGCATAACTCACGCGGTATTAGAGATTTGTGATGGTCACAACGTCCACATGATGGAGGCATCTAAATGAACTACGTGGGTTTTGATCCCTGTCTCTTAAACAGGGTACGTAGGAAGCCTCCACGAGGTTTAATCCTAATTCGGGCCACTAACCATGTGTAAGTCCCAATCATGCCCCTCAAAATGAACTACGTGGGTTTTGATCCCTGTCTCCTAATCAGGGTACATAGGAAGCCTCCCCGAGGTTCAATCCCAACAGTAGGCAACTCTCACGTTTAATCCCTCATCTCCCAGAACTACGTGGACTTTGATCCCTGACCGATCGGGATACGTAGGGAACCTCCCTGAGGTGCAAGCCCGATATCTAAGTCTGATGCACATCTGCCACTTTCATACCATGTACTCATGACCCCAGTAGGACCGTATCTACGCCCATGAAATCGTTTCCCTTGGGTATTTCGGGCCACTTCAGCGTAAGTCCCGCACCAACTTTGACCAGACATCTCTCACCCGAGAGTCCTTGCCACATGATGTTAAACTGTACGGTTGGGTCCTCATCATGCAACCTTAAAAGGTGATGTGTCCCGTCAAGTGGCACCGAACTAAGTGGATTCTGATTCCTCTCACGAGGATACGTAGGAAGCCCGTATCACAGGTTCGATCCAAATGCTCAAGTCGTTATCTATCACCCCTGAGATGACAATAAACTACAGAGCACCCAATTATTAGGCTTCAAAACAATTCCATCTCAATGAGTCCAAACTCCTTAGAGTCATTAATCCAATAAGGGATGGTAAACCTCAGACCTAAATGATTCCGAATCCCCGCGTTCAGGTGACCATTTCCAACCAGAAGTAATCCATGGATACTATTCTTGCTTCTAAACCAAATATTCGCGAACATATGAATACGTCTTAAATCTATAAGAGAGTCCCATAACAAGAAATAATCCCCCCCAAAATGGTGTGATGAGCCCGACTTCCCATCCTCTTGAAAAATGTGTGTTCTTGAGCATCATTAGCCAAATCGCCCAGCAAACGTTTGCCTTTGGAACGTAGGTCCATGTATCCTTGGTTATGGAACCATTGGGTGTTTCTAAACAAGAACGGTGTAGCTGATGTGGGGGAATAAGAAGGACCTAACCTTCTCTAATCAACTGTCGGACAACACACGTCTTCCCACACCCACGGGGTCGAAACAACAAGTAAATGATGATTTTTATTAAAAAGTTAGTTTATCATATTTATAAATTTATTTTCATAAAATTGAGTCCATTTTTTAATTCTACACGTAGAAAAATGGTTAGGGTTAATTTTTTATATTTTTCTAAAATAGTTGAATTTTTTGTGAAAATTAAAATACTGTTATTTATAGTATAAGTAAATAAATGAAATTTTGAGTCATGATTGAGTCATGGATAATGTAAGTGACCATTGGTTATAACTCACATGCACTAATTAATATATTTAATCACAATAATCCTCACTATTTCTTGTCTTGATCATAACAATAAACTAATGAATAAAATAATGAGAAAACACCCCTCTTCTCCCCTAAAAAACCACCCCTCACCACATGTTCTTATCACACATATAAAGCTTTAAAACTTTTCCAAATCATACTCAAATTTATTACCAAGTCCCTCCCCCACATACATGAGCCTTTGGTCTCAACAAAAAACTAAAAACAATTCCCATAAGCAGGTTCTCAATGAGTATAATTCAATAGGAAAAATCATCTTTATTTTCTTTTAATTTCTTTTCAAGTTCATTTCTTTTATAATTATATCCTCACCTAAACTCATCCAAATGGAATGATAAATCTAGTAAATTACATATACTATAATTTTATTTCTCTAATGGAATAATCCATCATCAATTCTTTCCCCTCCCCTTTTTGCTCAAAAAATGAAAACATCATCGGTGATGTGTTAATTTATCACATTCAAGGATGACGAGTTTTCAATTTCCTTTAAAACCTAAATGTATGGTATTAAAACCATTATAATGGTTGAAATATATTGTAAAATTTATTTTATAACCCTATTTTTTCCATAAATAACATATATAAACAATATTAATTAATAAAAAAACTAGTTTGCGATGATTGAAAAACCACTACAAGAAAAATGATTTATAACCATAGATCTATAGATACTATTTTATATACCCATGGCTATAACTTAATTTATATCCACACTTAAATTATAATCATGGATATATGGTTATTTGTGTTGGAGTTGGTGGCCTAGAACCAACTACTTTTTGCCTTATTCATTAATAAAATCCTTATCACTCTTGATTGTTCTTCTGTGTGACAATGCATGTGATAATGTCCTAAGGATAACTGTTGCATTAGAGGGTCATAAAGGATCCCTTATATGATGAGAACCCAAAAGTTCCATAACACTGTTCTGGAATATATGTTCTATGGCCGAATAATGTTATTTGAGGGACACAAATAATACAGGCCATTAGGGGTGAGGACTCATAAAACTTTGAGGCACCTTCTCATGGTGTGCGCCCTTAGTAATATCCAGGAGGATATTATGAGAACGAGACCTGCCAGTAGGAAATCCACATTTCATAGTGTCATTGGATGTTCCTATCTTCGAACGTGTATATTGTTCCTTAGACTTTAAGATTATTATTAATGGGTATTACAATTCGCACACCTAGATGTATTGACGAAAACTGTGATGACACACTGTTCGTAGTGAGGTAGGATACATTGTGTGAATCATGAGTAATACTGCATTAATAGATTATGCGAGAAATGATTTGTCCCTTCTATTCCATAAAGGAAGTAGATATCCTAGGCCCTTTGATGGAATTGATATAGCCTTAGTAAATACATGGCCATGGTAAGGTATGGGAAAGTTCAATTTCGAAAAGTAAAAGAAAGAATGATCAAACACATGGGTTGATGGCACTAGCATGAAACCCGCTTGATTAGAGATATCGAGACAAAGGGATTATATTACATGGTAAGCATTTGTATGAGGTGACACATCATTATGAAATTAACTTATTTCTCTATGGGTGACTTGGCGTGTTGCTAGACGCTAACCTTGAAATTTAGCCAGGATCCGCCTAATGCCACTGAGAAAGGGGCCTAGAGGGTCACACACTAAGTGTGTCTATGTATCTCATTTAAATATTAATTTAACATGTTAAATAAATATTATTCCCGACTGTGGTTTAATAATTATTTAAGGATGCTTGATCGCATTTATTTCGACACTAGTTATTCGAGAGAATATATTGTTGGCGAAATAATATATTTATTAGCGATTAATGCAGTTACATTTATTTAAGAAATAAATAGTCATTATTCAAGGTCTAATAAATGTGGTGGAGGAAATAAAGAGAAAGTGGAAAATAAAAGTACACGCTGTGTATATTAAATATACACGCCGTGTAGTTTTATGGAAAACAAGTACACATCGTGTATTAATGATTATACGCCGTGTAGTTTTTCCAGGCGGGATTTTGATGATATAATATTGTTTTATTAAATGATATTAATTATAATCAGTGTGGGCGCATTTCAAGGAATTAATAATTCGACATGGGGGTTTCAATAAGAGTTAATGAAATAAATAAAACGCATAACACATTTATTTATTGTCATAACTCTATAACCTCAAACCCAATTGTAAATGTCCTCAAAACCCCAACACTTTTCCCATCAATCGTTGTGCACAACAATTCTGAAGAATTATTTCAAGGCTGAAATAACTCCTTCCTCCAAGAACACTCTCAAGACCGAGAGACCAAGGCAATCGAAGGTGGACATCACAAGCGAATGTTCTTCCGTGCTAGCACCCGGAGATCCCTTCGGCGATGTCCGGAGATACGTGACACACGTGTGGATCACTGCTAGAGGAATCCTACACTTGGATTCTACGATGCAACGACGGATCACAAGATCGTGACTGGAGACATCAACTAAGAAATAATTCCACCAAGGTAATTATTGTGAATTAATTAAATTAATTATAACCAACATATGATGATTCTATATCTGTGGTTCTGGGATTCCCTCTTAAGTTTTTCATTATTCGTTCCATTCAAAAGATTTGGCATTTTACATCATGACAGATCTTGGATTGAACATTTTTTAAACATTAAAATTAAAGTTGGACAAACCCACCAACATGCTTCCGCTGTGCCTGGAACCTACAAGTGGTATCAGAGGGGTCATATCGTTGATTATAATTATTTAGTTTTTCGTTGGTGATCTATGGATTAAAAAATTTAGTTGTTTCAATTCAAGATAATCGTTCTTTAAATCTTAATCTCAAGAACTGTTCCTCCTCTATCATTTCTCGTTCACCATACAGAAACAACCTTTTATTTTAATTTTTGATTAAAATAAAATAGAGGAACTCATCCGGAGGAGCCAAAAATTTCTGTCCGTACAACACCAGAATACACAACATGTATTCGGAAGTACACACCGTGTAGTCTAGGTTCAATGCATTGACTGATCCACCAAATCTGGCCGTGTATTGGAGTATACCTATGTCATTTATGACACCATTTGCGGACCAGGAACAATTGGAACATGGTTTCCAGATTACACGATGTGTGGTCCAACTGAACATGGCGTGTAATCCCTTTGGGTTAGGGTTAGACCATGTACCCCGTACATAGTTTTCCCGGATGGAAACCATGTAACACAGAAACTACACGGCGTGTGTCCCACTGAACACACCGTGTACTCTGAAAATTTCCAAAGTACGTTAACACGCCATGTCCCCAGGAGTGTACTTCGGATAGACGGTGACGAAAAAGTACACTCTATGTAGTTGGAACTACACGTCGTGTACTCACCCAAATTATGCAGATTTATTAAAATTTATTATTATATTATACAAACCCTTGAGACGTGTACCATAGTGCATGCGTAAAGCTGAGGCACAACACGTGATAGTTGTTTTGTATATATGTGTTTAATTTAACATCTGCGTAATAAATGGGAATTCACCTGGTTTCTTCCAAGGTAAAAGTTACGTAAAAGGATAATTTTAAATGAATTTATTTTTTTAAAATTATGATGGATGAGAATCTCAAGGAAATTCCGAAAAGGATTTAAGATAAAAGGATTGATTAATAAAAGATAATTAATTGATTAGAGCGTGATTTATCTTAAGCAAGAAAGATTAAATAATTGAATGCTAGTTTTATTTATTTATAAATATCGTTGCATGTATGGATGATCATGAGCTTGACCAAGACCTTTGTATGTGAATGGTTTCCTTTTAATTTATTTATTTAAATTAAATTTGTTGGCCTGCGAGCCTTCTCCTTATTAATCTGTTGGGCCTGGGTGCCCAAGGAATATTTTATGTAAAAACCCCCTTTTAACCCTCACATGTGTGTGAGATAAATGCATATTTAATGGATGGAGCTCCAAGCTAGTGGAGGTGGCTCAATTTAGGAGCCAAGGCGAAACCAATCCAAGGAGATACAAAGGTGGACAGGTGGAAAGCTGTAAACATGAACCTGAAAGGTTCAAGGTGTTTCTCCCCTAGTTCTTGGGTTAGTTTATCATCCTCTAGATAAACTAACCAATAAAAAAGCTCATGATTATACCATTTATTTTATTTATGTTAGTTTCATGGTTTATTTTTTGTGGGTGTGTTGTCAGGATCACACAATTAATGAATTAAACAAGCATGTAAGACGGAACTAAAATAAAAACCGGCTTATGCGTAAATATTATTTTTGACATAATTAATCACTTAAGTATATCCCACTTAATATTAACAATCATGTAATCAAATAAAATAAAATAAAAATTTACGTATAAGGATAAAATACCTCAAAGAAATACTAAGTTAGTATAGCCTTCCATAATCTTGGTTAGAATTGAACCATAGTTCAAAGTGCTTGACCAACCCTAATTGGGGTGCTTTAAATTTTTGGGGAATTCTAATTCAATATTTTGGGTTGACTGAACTTGGTTCACATCAAGGGTTGACTGCCACAGCAGGAATTGGTATGACCAAGAGGCAAAGGTTGAGGAAATCCAAAATAAAAGGATTTCAGGATTGGGGAGTCCACTCAGTGGATCAAGGAGCTACAAGTTAATGAAATTGGTATTTAAAATGCCTACCTAAAACCCTTAAAGTTACTTGAACAACCCTAGTTGGGGTAATGCGAAGGGAAATATGGATCCTTTCAACTAGAATATTCAGGTAATAGAATATTCCAAAGTCAATGGTGAGGGCTATTGGATTTCGATAAAATAGTGGGAGACTAATAAGTATTAATTTATTAATTTGTCTCAGTTTTTTAATAATGTACTAAACCTTTCCTCATCTTAATTTTTAGAAATGACAAGAAAATGACTTCAAAAATATCATTGCGAACCATACTTGAGAAGGAAAACCTTCTCACCTGCACTAATTTCCAAGAGTGGCATAGGAGTTTACGCGTCATCCATTGCCACGAGAGGAAATTATATGTGATGGAAGAGCCTGTTCCAGTTGCACCTAGATCAGAACTTCTGCCCTTAACTCACCAGGTAGATAAAGACATGGGGCGTGACAAACCCTCATTCCTTTTGGTGAATAAGAAAAGGAAGTACAAGGCAAAGAGGCCAAATACTTATAAATGGTCCAAAGCCCCCGAGTACCATCCCTCAAAGAAGGGGAAGATCTTGAGGCAGGGCAAGGAACGGGAGGCGGTGTGTTTTTCATGTGGCAAGAAAGGCTACTGGAAGAGGAACTGCACCCAGAAACGTGGGGACGCTAAAGGTGCGTTTGTTATTGAGTGTAATCTTTCTATTTCTACACATTGGGTATTAGATAAAGCTTGTGGGGATCACATAAGTATTCAAATATAGGAAACAAGTAGATTTAGAAATATTTCCAGAGAAGAGGTGGATCTTCAAGCTACCAATGGCGCAAGGCTGGCTGTATTGGATATTGGAGATTACAACCTCTCATTTCCAACTGGCATGATTTTGGTTTTACGAAACTGTTATTATGTGCCTAGTGTTACCAAGAACATAATTTTTGTATCTTGTTTGGATATGGATGGATTTATTTTCAAGTTTGGAAATAAGGGTTCTCTCTTTTATAAGAACAACGTATGTTATGGTATGGCACATTTAAATAATGGTTTGTATGTATTAAATTTTGAGAACCAAGTCTTGGAAATTAATAACGAAACAAACCCACATGTCTCATACATCACCCAGTTGTGACATCACCGTCTCGGTCATGTAAAAGAGAAGCACTTGACAAAGATCTACCAAGAAGGTTATTTAGACTCTACTGCGCTAAAACCACTTGATAGATGTCACGCTTATTTACAAGGAAAAATAACCAAGCCGCCTTTTGGTGGACAGGGTGAAAGGGCCATAGAGCTTCTAGGATTGGTACACACGGATGTGTGTGGACCATTTCTAGTAGAAGCTAGAGGTGGATATTCTTACTTAATTACTTTTACTGATGATTTGAGTAGATATGTCTATGTCTAATTAATGAGGTATAAGTAAGAGGCCTTAGAGAAATTTAAGGAATTAAAGAATGAAGTAGAGAATTAGCTTGGTAAGAAGATAAAGAAACTTTGATCAGATTGAGGTGGAGAATATCTGAACCAAGAGTTCATCGATCTTCTACGGGAGTCTGAGATTCTATCTCAGCTCACTCCTCCTTATACACCACAGTGGAACAATGTTAGTGAAAGGAGAAATCGCACCTTGTTGGACATGGTGAGGTCGATGATGAGTCATGCAGATCTTTCATTATCCTTCTAGGGATATGCATTAGAAACTACAACATACACAATAAACCAAGTACCAACTAAGGTGGAAAATGGAATTCCATCCGAGTTATGGAATGTAAGGAAACCCACTTTGTCGCACACACGTGTATGGGGATGCAAGGTGTTTGTTAAGGCCTTATCAGGAAACAAACTAGCACCCTGGGGAACGAGGTGTATCTTTATAGGATATCCCAAGGAAACGAAAGGATATTACCTATATAACCCTTCAGACAAGAAAGTGACTGTTGCCAGACAATCCATCTTTCTTGAGAGGGATAACATCTTCAAGAAGGATAGTGGGCGAAAGATTGACTTCGATGAAGTTTATACTCAAGATACACATGAGTTGGTACAAGAACAAGTTCCACAAGTCCCCGTGGAAGAGGTTCCAGAAACACAAGTACTGTGTAGGAGCTCAAGAGAGGTAAGGTAACCAGAGAGATTTGGTTTCCTAGTCGCTGAGGATGGTTAATCATTATTATTGGACAATGACGAACCTCTCTCCTACAAGGAAGCAGTAAAAAGCTCAAAATCTGCAAGATGACTAGAAACTATGAATTCTGGGATGTATTCCATGTATCAGAACCAACTCTGGGTTCTGGTCGATGAGCCAGTTGATGTAAATCCTGTTTGATGCAAATGGGTATTCAAGAGAAAGCTAGACATGGAAGGTCAAGTTAGCACCTATAAAGCAAGGCTAGTGGCTAAAGGGTTTAGAAAACGTCAAGGAATTGACTATGATAAAACCTTCTCCCCAGTTTCAATGTTTAAATCCATAAGAATCATACTTTCCATAGCAGCTTACCATGACTATGAGATTTGGCAGATGGATGTCAAAACAACATTCCTTAACGGGAACCTTCAGGAAGATATCTATATGACACAACCAGAAGGGTTTGTGACACCAAGTGAACCCAAACGGGTTTGCAAGTTGCAGAAATCCATTTATGGATTAAATAAAGAATCCAGGCCATGGAACATTCGATTTGATGAAGCCATAAAGGAATTTGGGTTCATTAAGAATGAATTTGAGCCATGTGTTTATAAACGGTTTAATGGGAATGTGACCGTTATCCTAGTAGTATATGTTGATGACATATTGCTTATTGGAAATGATGTACCAGTCTTACAGTCAGTTAAAGACTGGTTGAACATGTGTTTCTCCATGAAGGACTATGGTGAAGCAGCCTACATTCTAGGGATCAAGATCATTCATGATAGATCCAAGAGGCTTCTTGTACTAAGTTAGAGTACATACATTGACCAGATACTAAAGAGATTTAGTATAGAACAATCCAATAGGGGATTGGTTCCAGTGTCACATTGCCTACATCTTTCTAAGAAAATGTGTCCTCAGACACAACAAGAGAAAGATAGAATGAGTAAGATCCCATATGGTTCGGCTATAGGATCCATCATGTATGCCATGTTATGTACCATGTTTAATGTTTCCTATACACTGAGCATGGTAGGAAAATATCAAGCAGATCTAGGAGAACAGCATTGGACTGCTGTTAAGACTATCCTTAAGTATCTAATAAGAACTAAGGATATGTTCTTGGTGTATGGAGAAGTGGAAAATCTTGTCACCATAGGGTATGCTGATGCTGGTTTTCAGACAGATCAGAATGATCTGAACTTGCAATATGGATATGTTTTCTATCTCAATGGAGGAGTTGTGAGCTGGAAGAGTTCAAAGAATCCAGTTGTCGCCGATTCTACAGTGGATTATGTATATATAGCGGCTTCTGATGCAGCCAAGGAATCTATCTGGATTCAAAACTTTGTCAAGAAGCTTGATCTGGTTCCTAGCAGTAAAGATCCCATTACATTGTATTGGGATAATACTACAGCGATGGATCTTTCAAAATAACCAAGGTCATATCAACGGACAAAGCAAATAATTCGGAAGTATCACCTCTTAGGGATTTCTATCAAAGGGGTGAAGTTGCAGTGAGCAGAGTGTCCATGGAAGAGAACGTGGTGAACCCAATGAATAAAGGTCTATCTCATCAGAAGCTTGAATATCATGTGAGAGCTAGCGGGTTAAAGGTTGTTAGTAGTTGACTCTAATCCAAGTGGGAGTCTGTTGGATTTGGTGGCCTAGAACCAACTACTTTGTACTTTATTCATTAATAAAAGCCTTATCACATCTTGATTATTCTTCTGCGTGACAATGCATGTGATAATGTCCGAAGGAGAGCTGTTGCATTAAAGGGTCATAGCAGATCCCTGCTATGATGAGAACCCGGAAGTTCCATAACACTGTTCTTGAATATATTTTCTATGGACAGATGATGTTATTTGAGGGACACAAGTAATACATGCCATTATGGGTGAGGACTCATAAAACTTTGAGGCACCTTCTCATGGTGTGCACCCTTGGTAATATCCAGGAGGATATTATGAGAAGGAGACCCGCCAGTAGGAAATCCACATTTCATAGTGTCATTGGATGTTCCTATCTGTGGATGTGTGTACTAGTCCTTAGACTTTAATATTATTATTAATGGGTATTAAAACTCGCACACTTAGATGTATTGAAAAAAACTGTGATGACACACTGTTCGCAGCGAGGTAGGATATGTTGGGTGCGTCACGAGTAATACCGCATTAATAGATAATGCGAGAAAGGATTTGTCCCTTCTGTTCCATAACAGAAGTAGATATCTCAGGCCATTTGATGGAATTGATATAGCCTAAGGAAATCCATGTCCATGGTAAGGAATGGGAAAGTTCAATTATGAAAAGTCAAAGAAAGAATGATCGAGCACATGGGTTAATGGCACTAGCATGCAACCCACTTGATTAGAGATATCGAGACAAAGGGATTATATTACATGGTAAGCGTTTGTATGAGATGACACATCATTGCGGCATTAACTTCTTTCTCTATGGGTTCCTTGGAATGTTTCTAGATGCTAACCTTGGACTTTAGGCAGGCTCCGCCTAATGCCACCAAGAAAGGGTCCTAGAGGGTCACACACTAAGTGTGTCCATGTATCTCTGTTAAATATTAATTTAACAAGTTAAATAAATATTATTCCTGACTGTGGTTTAATAATTTTTTAAGGATGCCTGATCACATTTATTTTGACACTAATTATTCGAGAGAATATATTATGGGCGAAATTATATATTTATTAGCGAGTAATGCAGTTACATTTATTTAATAAATAAATAGTCATTACTCAAGGTCTAATAAATATGGCGGAGGAAATAAAGAGAAAGTGGAAAATAAAAGTACACATCATGTATATTAAATATACACGCCGTGTAGTTTTATGGAAAACGAGTACACGCCATGTATTAATGATTACACGCCGTGTTGTTTTTCCAGGCGGGATTTTGAGGATATAATATTATTTTATTAAATGATATTAATTGTAATCAGCGTGGGCGCATGTCAAGGAATTAATAATTCTACATGGGGGTTTTAATAAGAGTTAATGAAATAAATAAAACACGTAATGCATTTATTTATTGTCATAACTCTATAACCTCAAACCTGATTATAAATATCCTCAAAACTCAAACACTTTTCCCATCAGTCGTTGTGCACAACAATTTTGGAGAATTATTTCAAGGCCGAAAGAACTCCTTCCTCCAAGAACGCTCTCAAGACCGAGAGACCAAGGTGATCGAAGGTGGACATCGCAAGCGAAGGTTCTTCCGTGCTAGCACCTGGAGATCACTTCGGCGATGTCCGGAGATATGTGGCACACGTGTGGATAACCGCTAGAGGAATCCTACTCTTGGATTATATAACGCAACGATGGATCCCAAGATCGTGACCAGAGACATCAACGAAGAAAGAATTCCACCAAGGTAATTCTTGTGAATTAATTAAATTAATTATAACCAACATATGATGATCCTATCTCTGTGGTTCTGGGATTCCCTCTTAGGTTTTTCGTTCTTCGTTCCATTCCGAAGATTCAGCATTTTACATCGTGATGTATCTCAGATTGAACGTTGTTTAAACATTAAATTTAATGTTGGGAAAACCCACCAACGCAATTCCGCTGTGCCCGAAACCTACAATTTTAAGCCACAGTTATATGGAACCAGCTTCATTCCATCGCAGGACTCTTCTTCTCCCTGACCCCCTCCCATTACCCTCGCGACCTCTCCTCGCTGCGACCATCCTCCACCCCCGTGACCTCTTATCTCTCAGTGCTCCTCCCAATACCCTCATGAGCTCTCCTATCCACAGCCCTCCTCCACCCTCATGAGCTCTCCTCTCGATGGCCCTCCTCCCTCGGCGCTGCCTCCCAATGCGGCCACCCCTCCACGAGATCTCCTATCTGTGACCCTCCCCTGATGCTGCCATCCAACACGACCACTCCACCTCCCCGCCAATGCTGCTCCTAGGTGGACTCCCCACCCCCTTCTTTAGCACGCCAACCAATACAACCTTACGAAACCCTAACAAAATTCAGACCAACTTCAGTTCATTGCATATTTCTATTCCATCCTTTTGACCTATCCTCACGCATAACAGCATCTGCATCATGATGTGTTTTTTATTCTTTCTCAATGTACACAGTTTTTCTCTCAGGAATCTCATTAATGATTCTTGGTGAGGGAAATCTTAGTGATGAGAAATTTATAAAGAATATCATCATTATGTGTTATTATTTCTATTAATTTGAAGTGTGATATTATTAAAATGGATAAACATGGAAGTTTAGGGGGTTTAAGAAGGATCTAAGAAGGGTAAAAGGAATTTGGTGTTAAAAAGGTAAGGTGTTTGGGGTTGGTGTAGAAATAAATACCTAGTTGTCTGGTACCATGTATTTAACGGTGTTAGGTATAACCATCAGTAACTATGGGTGTAACCACTATATACCTAATTATTTATACTAGGAACCTAGTAAAGCACAAATGAGTTTTTTTTCAATAGGGGTTAAAATAGTAATTTTACATTAGATAATTAACCCCTAAAACACCCTTTATTGGGATTTCATTGTGATTCTAATTTTGTGACACCCTTGAGAGGATATCCTTCATCACTCTCCATCTCCCATTGAACCTACCTTTGATTCTTATCTAAATTCATCATTGAGTTTCTAAAAATCCCCTAACATAATAGATATAAAGTTGGGAATCCATTTTTTTCTTTATTTTACTACTCTTCATGTAAACTGAGAGTGAGTCCATAAATTCCTCAATTGCCAAGGTTTTGAATTCTTATTTTCCTTTCACCATTCTTACACTAAATGGTATGATGGGGTGTTAATTCCTGATCTTAAGGTAAAGAAATAATCTAAATTAAGATTTTTATTTCCTTCATATATAATGGGTTAAATCATAGATTACATTTATCCTAGGTTTTCTAAATATTATCAAGAGTTTCATATCCTCATCATGATGATGCTTGAGTTGTTCTATCATGTTCGAAACTTCATAATTCTTAGTTAAGCTTTTGTCTATGCTTTTTTTGAGTAAAATAAAATGAAAGGGGTATGAGAAGATCACAAGGATGAACTTATTGATAAATTAAAGAACCTAATGAGTTTTCCCAGAGTAATGTAGATGAATTTGGATCGATGCTTGAGTTATTAAGACTAAATTATTGAGATTGGATCTATTTTTGTGAGTCATTGATCTTAATGATTGAGACAAAGAGAAAATGTGATGTAAGGATTGGAATTTACTCAAGCCTGGAATGAGAGATATTATAAGTCTCTTTAATATGTAAGTGAAGAATTCATAGGAATCATATTCTAAACTCCAATGATCAATACATCATAAAAGAACTTGCGATTCATTATTGAGAAGAAGGATAAAGAGATGATCTGGAAGTGATGTAGGCTTTGACTAAAAATAATTATTGTTTTGAAATTACAATTGCATCAAATCCAAAATGAGGATATCCTCTCTACTTACTGATACTGCATTTTAAAATATCTAAGAAGATTAATACAATGTTATTTTATAGAGAGTATTTTGAGACGAAGAAATAATTAATCTCACTAGGAGACATAATTGTTCAAGAAGATAATAAATATAAAAAGAAAAGGGTATTTGTGGAAACCTTGGTGATATAACCATTAAATAAATAAAACAACCAATCAAATGGGTTTAAATAGTTTCATGAGAAGATAAAATTGGTGTGCGAAGTTATACCTGATTTGTTTCGAATTATTATATAGTGGTAATGGGTTTAAAAATATATTTTTCTTTTTGATGTAAGAAAGATCTTGATATTATAAAAAACTAATAAAAAAAATGGTGTTATGTGTTGGGTGTGCCAAGTGAGAAGTGAGAGGATCTAATAATGTTGTAGAAGAGTTGGTTGAGTGAGTTGAGGATTTTGAATAATAAGAATCATGATCCACTACATACTTTATAAAGTAATAAGAAGTATGTGTTGAGATAATGATGATGATTTACAACCTACCTATTTTTGATGAATAAGACAATGAGAAGAATAAAGATAATAGGAATATTTCCTTTGAGTTTGAGAATCCATTGAATAAGTTTTAAAGAATTGGTAAGTGAGAATAAAAATAGAGACCAAGTTTGAAGTGTTTCTTTATGATTCGTTGAAGAATTTGTTTAATGAAGAAGATTATTTTTGTTATATAGTGATATCTTGGATATTATTTGTGATCTACTCTAAAGATGGAAGGAATCTGAGATGATAAGATAGTGTGATGCTAGTTTGAAGAATGTGGGATGCAGTATAATGGTCTGTTCACTTGTGTTTTGGAACATCTTAGGTTTTTTTCAGGTATCGAAAATCCTTTTGGTTATGTTTTTTATCATTTGGTTTATCATTTTCAGATTTTTGGGAATTTTGGATCTTTGGAAGAGATACATCACTGCTACTATAGCATCTCATTATGTGAATGAGGTGTTCATTCCCTGAATGCTCATGGATTCTCAAGACAAAGAGCCTCGAGTTAGGTAACCTAAGTCTCAAGGCTTCTTTAAAATTACTCATTCATGTCAATTATTAAAATAAACATCTCCCACTTAATGTTAGGATTTTATTTTCTCACTCAAGAATGAAAGAATATGAATCCATACCATTTCAATGAATCTTTTCAGAGCACCATCTAGAATTATGATTGACATGATTTTAATAGGTTATGGTAGCTTCTCAAGGTTTTCTGCACCTTTCTCCCCCACAAGGAGAAACTGTAAATTATCTCCATCAATGTGGATCTCTTTTATAGATATATTTTAGGATATACCATATTTAGAATTCACTAAAATGGATTAATTGAAGTAATATTCAAGATTTTATAGCTTGTACAATTTTGTGAGTTCTCTTTGAGATCTAGATTCTCCTTCAATTTCATTCATGGTTAGCACATAAATACAATATAAAATAGAATAAGGTGTTACTATTTTTTCCTTAGTGTGAACAATAGGGTTGGGAATGTTTTCTCAACCAAGTTTCCCCTTTCTTAATGCTTTCACATTTTTATTCAAGATTTGTCTTTTTTCTTTTTGGAACATGGAGTTCTTCACTTTCAACTTATTTATGTGAGATGTTTTTCTTTTAATAAACCTTCAAGCCACATGCATCACATAATGTAATATTTATATTCTTCAAGAATTTTTCTTATACCAGTAACCTGATTAAGCAGTTGGTACTATGTCCATCCATATTAATTTTTCCACAAAGTTTAAGACAACCTTTTGGGTTTTTATTTATTGAACACCTTTAAAGAAATTTGACTTCTTTATAATGAATTTCATCATTTCCTTGCCTCTATTTTTACATAAATGAAAGGATTTTTTGAATTAATATAAGTTTTTCTCCTTCTTCCATGATAGAAGAAACTGATCCTTTTATATTTAGAACTTTGCTTAGACTTCTTAGGTTTATTGTAACACCCCAAGGTTTCATAGTGTGTTATTTCTTCAAAATAATTCAATAACTTGCACTACACGCAACACCGAGTTCAATCACACCATGAATTACCAAAAAAATCCATTCAAAAGAGGGTATGAATAGTATTAACTAAATTTTAAACTTTATATAATCCTTATAATTTTAGAATCCATATTATGAGTTTCTTAGACATAATGCAAGAACATATTCATTTTCACTATTGCACTTTTATCAACTTTTAATAGTGAAACCTTTTTAAATACAATATTTTAAACTTTTTGACTAAATGGGGACATCAAAAAATTTAAAATGAAACATCCCAAGCTTCCACAGTACGTTTTCCTTTGAATAATGCAACGATGTGCATTGTACGCAACTTCGAGATTCTAACACACCACAACCAATCAAACTAGCCGTTATGAATAGTAATACCTACCTTTTAAAATTTTAGAAATTTTATCTCTAAAAATAGACTTCATTTTTGGATTTGGAGTATCGAATTTATCTTAAGGTGAAATTTTGGTACTTTTCGGATAACTTTCATATTTTGATGAATAGTGAAAATTACTAAATTTTAATTAAAAACAACTTTTTTAATCAAAATAATTAATAGTGATAAATTATGAATTTGAGTGGTTTTAAAGTATACTTAGAATATATTTTTACCATTTAATACAATGTTGGTCATTGGACATAATTTTACAATTAAACCGGACATAAACAAGTGTCAATCTTTTGACAGTTATTATCTCTTAAAAACACGCCTTTTGTTTTAACAACCGGAATTAATTTTAAATTAATTTCTGCCACTTATGTGTTTTGAATTTGGAAAAATGGATTCCATATTTGGAATCAGGATGTTCAAATTGTGTAAATAGGTAACTTTTATTTTTAGACATTTTGAATAATTACTGCGGTAAATATTTTATTTATCATGGTTAAGGGTAAATCCGGTAAATAAGGGTTAAAAAAATAATGTTATAATAATACTAAATTACCCTAAAACGTGTCCTAGACTTATTGGTTGATACATGTTTTACCATAGTCATCTTTGGGTCGATTTTGGGACCCCATGGATCCACTTGTAGGTGATAGGGACACTTTATTTTAATTAAGTTAAAATTAGTACAAAAATGACATAAGTATATATCTTTTAGAAAAACAATTTTTACATAGACTTATATATATTGGATTTTAGACTAAATATTCCTTAGAAATATAAAAATATTTCCTACATGTTGATGTTTTATTTTCAATTTTTAAAGATTAAATAATTTAATTTATTTATGACACAATAATGATGCAGTAATTACCATAATAGTGAAAAATTAAAATAATTGATATTATAAATACCAAAATAAATATAATTTGGGACTTTTAATGAATTAAAATAATTTTATAGGATAATATGACATATTAGGATTTATTTAATTAACTTTTTTCGAAGTAATCATTCTGTTATGAGTTTCACAAAAATCAACTATTGAATAGTGTCAAAATTGACATAAAAGAGTTTTTAAACAAAATATTATATTATTAATTGATATTAAATTCCTAAAAATCTATGTTTCGGCTAAGAGACTTATATCATGATATTTTTATCATTAATGGACCACTTGGGGGTCTCTTGGATGTATATGGTAAGTTTATTAACCATATAATATAAAAATACAAAGAGACATTGTAAAAGTGAAACTAATTAACTTAGAGTTAATACTTAAAGATAAGGTTAATATAAGTACCCAAACCTGTCTAAATTCTATTGGTTGAGTGGTTTTAGACCCATACCCACCTTAAAATTTAAATAATCAACTTTGGAGGCATTAGAAACCGAATATGAATTTATTATAAACTAATATTTCTAGCTTTTCCAAAGGTGCCCCTCACCCCTCTTATAAAAGGGAACCCCTCCTTCTCATTTATTCACACCATCAAAGCCTTTTGGTTCGGCCAAACTCTGCCCAAATACTCTCAAAACTTCCCTAAATACAACCTAGAGGCCTTAGTTTGATCAGAAAGCCAACCTAAAAAGCCCTTTTGATCAAATCAAAAGGAAGAACCCGAAGAAGAGGTAATGATTTCACCACCCTTTTCCAAGTTCCTTTCTTCTTCCACTTCTTCTTCTGTTATTTTTACCATTATAAAATAATAACTCCAGTATCATATATATAATGTGATGTTATTATAAATATGGTACAACTATATTCAGTATTCTATCCACCCTTTTGAATAACATGTCACCATACGTGCGTACGTACGGCTTACCGTCTCCACGTCGTGGTGTAATTGTTATTCAATATATTATTATTTGGATGGGTATAATAATGATGTGTAACTCAAGTAAATAATAAATATAACATGTTAATGATTTTGTATATATGATATACCATCTATTTATATATTATTTTAATATCAAAAGAATGATATTGTCGCTCGTGCGTACGTACGGACTACCGTCTCCACGAACGCGATGAGATTCATTCTCCATCGTATCCATTCAAGTATAATTATCATTTGATGATTTAAAAATGATGTTTAAGGACTTGATATCATTATGGATATGAATAATATACAACCTATCCATTACAAACCTGGATTACATAACAAAACATATAAAAGAAAACGAGTAAGTTAACACCCGAAACAACGATAATACTAAGATATTATTAACAAATCAATGTTAAAATATCATATATGATATCATATTAATGTATATGATTCTTGTATAATTTAATAACACTTATTTCACCATTATACAGGAGGTTAACCTACCCCAACCAAGGAAAAGTACAAGGTAAGGGTTATTTCACAATCTCTTCATTACCCGAGGTTGTTTATACGTAATAATCTACTGGGATCTTTTTATCATCCACATCCATGTTTCTTAAAAATGAATTTCAAAACATTTTTAATATTTACTAGAATATGGGTTAAAGTCATTTATACCATTGTTTTACTTTTTATAAGAGGTTTATAAAGGAATCTTTCCGTCGTTTTCCAAACAAGGTGCTTTTTAACCTTTTCGACAGAATTAAGGTAAGAATGTTTTTTTTAACTTATACAGTGGGTGCGGCTATTTACCACCGTTATAAAATCGTCGAAGCTTCCCTTACAAGCTTATAAGAATATTTTCAAATTGAATGTATTATTTTATAATTATGTTACCTTTAAAATGATTTAAAAAAAGAGATATTTCTCTAAAATAGTTTTGATTTCATCTATGTCAACATCCTTTGATGGATTTTAAGCTTATTTGAAGTTGATTTATTATGTTACAAAACATCCCTATTTTATAGAAGGTTTTGTGATATTTTTGACTGTGGATAATTTATTCTTATGTCACTCATGGTTTTTGTTTTAAGTATTGACATTTTATAAGTTATTTTTAATCCGAATGTTTATGTTATATTTCAACCTTTCATTCAGATGAATGTGTTAGACAAGTATGTTCCAGGTTGGGGACCGGTAAAATTAATCCCTCCGGTTTGGTCTCCGGTTATTAGAGGAACTCCGGTTTGGTCTCCGGTTATTAGAGGAACTCCGGGTTGGTGTTTGATTATTAGAGGCACTCCGGGTTGGTTTCCGGTTATTAGAGGCACTCTGGGTTGGGTTCCGGTTACAGTTAGCCCCTAGGTCTTGGGACGAGGCCTTGACAAAGAAATTAAAGTTCAGCATTATGCATTCCATAATTATGAAAGTGATTATTGATATTGCATGTTATTATTCGATTAGTAGAATATCCATGTGAATAAGTAAATGGCATTATTTCATTTTTCTTTTGCCATACTATGTTGAAGTTCAAGTTTAAAAGGCTTTTGTTTTAGTTATGCATTGCCTTAAATGTTTATGCTTATTTTTGAATGTTCCGCTATATTGTTATCCTTACTGGGCATTTGAGCTAACCCCTTTTCTATGTTTTATTTTTCCCAGGATGTGAAGAAGTAAGTTATGAATGACCTGCAGGGATATTATGAGGGGATAATAGTGTGGACTATGGAGACATTATGTTGTTGTAGTAGTTTTTCACTTTATGATGTAATGTAAAACTTATGAATATATCTAGTGTTTCCAAGGCTACTAAACCAATAGGTATTTCGAGATTTGATCTTTCTTGTGATCATGCCAATGTTATGTAATAATGCACTGACTCTGGGTAACTAGGGTCAGGGTGTTACAGTTGGTATCAGAGGAAGTTTAGTACAAACCTTGGAAGCTAGATTTAGATAAACTCTGATTAGAGCACATAGATTTAAGATAAATTTTGAGGATTAGTATAGAAGAACTTCCTAGAATTTTGGTATTGTAGAGATTTTGTGAGTTTTCTGAGCAATACATCCCTGTCTGGATACGAGCAGGTAGAGGTGGCTCTGGCACAGATGTACCTAGGGGTAAAACCCAAAAACAACGCTTTGATCTAGACTCGAACGGGAACTGGTGCACGATAACGGGCCTTACTGCATCTTGGTTACGACACTCCCGGGGGATATGCTTAGGATAACTCTCATTTTATTTACAAATCATTATGAAGGGTTTATGAGTATATACTTCCTCAAATGAGACAATTTTATGATTATGGATTATATCCATAAACTATTTAATTTATGTTATGTGTTTTACAAGTTTGGGATTCGGTATTGTTATTCATAAACTAATCTAGTGTATTCCATTGTTTATAAATGGTGCCCAGTAGAAGGAATGATAACTCCAGCAATGCACATAATCCAAAGAGAAAGAAGGATCATATATTTCATGGTCTTAAGCTAGAATTTATAAGAGAAATAGTCTCTCATGTATTATCATCATATGAAGAAATAATATCATGTGTTGATAAGATAAGTAAAGAGTTTACTGAGTCCTATGGCTTTGAAGGGAAGCAAGAGAAGAAAAGGATGGAAGAGAGAAAGATGGATAAAGGGAAGAGGGAAAAGAAGAATTTTCCCATATGTGATAACTGTGGAAAGAAACACCCTGGAACTTGCCTGAAAGGAATGTGAGTTTGTTATAAGTGTGGAGGAAAAGGGCACAAAGTACGTGACTGCAAGGGTAAGAAAATGGTTTCAAATGTACAATGCTTCATTTGCAAGGAGTTTGGACACTACGCGAACCTATGTCCCAGTCATCAGACTATGCCTCAAATGATGCTATTGGATAATAATCAAGTTATGATACTACCACAGATGAAGAGGAATGATTAGATTTCTTATGTTGATTATGTCAATTGAGTGTTGTATCAACAATATACTTGTTATAATAATTATGGAGTATATAAGGATTGTACTGCAGTACTATTTCATTAAGGACTTGAGATTGTGTGGAATAAAGAAAAGTGACTCAATAGCAGGATAAATTTTTGGAAAATATATGGTTGATAGAATGATAAACCATAATATAGTTCTGATACCGAGGTAGTGATTTTGGAATAATACATGATTGTTTTGGATAAATTATATTGGATATTCTTGACTACCTTGGAACTGATTAATGATTTGTATATTCCATCATTGTTGGGGTTTAAAACATTTTTGGATTGATGAAGTATATCCAGCATTCTATATGGAATAAGGGAGCATGAATGTAATCAATAAGGAATATGGTAATTCAGGATGTTTCAGTGTATTAAAAGAATACATGATGAATGTATTAATATGCTATTACGGGGTAAAAAGGATCTACATTATGTTTACATTCCTTATAAATGTTGGACTGTGAGTTTGGACAGAAGTATTTTGGATAGTTCTAGTTTGGATTATTTTGGATTTCCATACAAGGACAACCCGGAGGTCGGGCGGCAACCCGTTGCGTCCGGCAAGGCTGTGAGACTTGAACCCACAACCGAAGGGTGACAAGGGTGTATCACCTACCACTGACCCATGAGATGTCCTGGATTAAATAATGTAGTTTTTTTAAAAGATCTGGTAGATGAATTATAAATTCATTTATTTTGGAACCCTGTACGAATAGTATAAATAGAATTTTTTTTTACGTTCTATTATCTTTTAGAGTGAAAGATGAGTTTGTGGTAGAAATTTATTAATGGATAAAACTCTAATTATAAAGTAAGTATATCTCCTTATGATCTTAGACAATCTCATAAATAAATTCCCCAACATTAATAAAAGGAACTTAGAACAAAAATGTTGTCCTAGATGGTACCTTAAATCATCACTAATTTATGGCTTTGGGATTGTTGGCCTTTTTATAGCCATGTTCTCTACTACTCTCCATCAGATAATTGATGGTTTGATTTCTCTTCCATATCCATATTTTACTACATGGAACCCTAGTATGTGTTATTTTCGGTAATCTTCATACTTTCTACTCTTTATTTTAAATAGAGGCCTCATTAATTCATTTTTCGATGTGGGATTTCAACTAAGATATTTTGAAACGTCAAAAATGTGTTATCCCAATACCCTATGTTTTGTTGAACCGATGGTATTTCAAATAATCATAGATTGATGAGTTTAAGGACCTCAATTTTATACTTGTTTGTGATTGATGACCTCAATCACTACCTATAAATATTTACGTTTTCCCTCCAATTATATGTCTCTAATTTCCACCAATGTTCTTCTAATCGAGATCACAATTTGGTGGTGACCCTTTCATTTCTCTTTTCCTCATATTAAGACTAAATTTTAGTAACCCAATTTCCGATGTGGGTTTTCTCACAAATATATTTTCTATTTTCAAACTTTTATTTTCGAAGAACAATTTCAAATTGTGAGGATGCAATTTATTGAAGGAGGGGAGAATGTAACACCCCAAGATTTCATAGTGTGTTATTTCTTCAAAATAATTCAATAATTTGCACTACACGCAACACCGAGTTCAATCACACCATGACTTACCAAACAAAATCCATTCAAAAGAGGTTATGAATAGTATTAACTAAATTTTAAACTTTATATAATCCTTATAATTTTAGAATCCATATTATGAGTTTCTTAGACATAATGCAAGAACAGATTCATTTTCAGTATTGCACTTTTATCAACTTTTAATAGTAAAACCTTTTTAAATAAAATATTTTAAACTTTTTGACTAAATGGGGACATAAAAAAATTTAAAATGAAACATCCCAAGCTTCCACGGTACGCTTTCCTTTGAATAATGCAACGACATGCATTGTACGCAACTTCGAGATTCTAACACACCACAACCAATCAAACTATCCGTTATGAATAGTAATACCTACCTTTTAAAATTTTAGAAATTTTATCTCTCAAAATGGACTTCATTTTTGGATTCGGAGTATCGAATTTAGCCTAAGGTGAAATTTTTGTACTTTTCGGATAACTTTCATATTTTGATGAATAGTGAAAATTACTAAATTTTAATTAAAAACAACTTTTTAATCAAAATAATTAATAGTGATAAATTATGAATTTGAGTGGTTTTAAAGTATACTTAGAATATATTTTTACCATTTAATACAATTTTGGTCATTGGACATAATTTTACAATTAAACCAGACATAAACAAGTGTCAATCTTTTGACAATTATTATCTCTTAAAAACAAGCTTTTTGTTTTAACAACCGGAATTAATTTTAAATTAATTTCTGCCACTTCTGTGTTTTGAATTTGGAAAAATGGATTCCATATTTTGAATCAGGATTTTCAAATTGTGTAAATAGGTAAATTTTATTTTTAGACATTTTGAATAATTACTGCGGTAAATATTTTATTTATCATGGTTAATGGTAAATCCGGTAAATAAAGGGTTAAAAAAATAATATTATAATAATACTAAATTACCCTAAAACGTGTCTTAGCCTTATTGGTTGATACATGTTTGACCATAGGTATCTTTGGGTCGATTTTGGGACCCCATGGAGCCACTTGTAGGTGATAGGGACACTTTATTTTAATTAAGTTAAAATAAGTACAAAAATGACATAAGTATATATCTTTTAGAAAAACAATTTTTACATAGGGTTATATATGTTGGATTTTCAACTATAAATATTCCTTAGAAAGATAAAAAGATTTCCTACATGTTTATATTTTATTTTTAATTTTTAGAGATTAAATAATTTAATTTATTTATGACACAATGATGATGCAGTAATTACCATAATAGTGAAAAATTAAAATAATTGATATTATAAATACCGAAATAAATATAATTTGAGACTTTTAATGAATTAAAATAATTTTATAGGATAATATGACATATTAGGATTGATTTAATTAACTTTTTTCTAAGTAATCATTCTGTTATGAGTTTCACAAAAATCAACTATTGAATAGTGTCAAAATTGACATAAAAGAGTTTTTAAACAAAATATTATATTATTAATTGATATTAAATTACTAAAAATCTAATGTTCGGACAAGAGACTTATATCATGATATTTTTATCATTAATGGACCACTTGGGGGTCTCTTGGATGTATATGGTAAGTTTATTAACCATATAATATAAAAATACAAAGAGACATGGTAAAAGTGAAACTAATTAACTTAGAGTTAATACTTAAAGATAAGGTTAATATAAGTACCCAAACCTGTCTAAATTCTATTGGTTGAGTGTTTTTCGACCCATACCCACCTTAAAATTTAAATAATAAACTTTGGAGCCATTAGAATCCGAATATGAATTTATTATAAACTAATATTTCTAGCTTTTCCAAAGGTGCCCCTCACCCCTCTTATAAAAAGCACTCCTCCTTCTCATTTCTTCACACCATCAAAGCCTTTTGGTTCGGCCAAAATCTGCCCAAATACTCTCCCAACTTCCCTCACTACAACCTAGTGGCCTTAGTTTGATCAGAAAGCCAACCTAAGGAGCCCTTTTGATCAAATAAAAAGGAAGAACCCGAAGAAGAGGTAATGATTTCACCACCCTTTTCCAAGTTCCTTTCTTCTTCCAATTCTTCTTCCATTGTTTTTACCATTATAAAATAATAAATCCAGTATCATATATATACTGTGATGTTATTATAAATATGGTACAACCATATTCAGTATTCTATCCACCCTTTTGAATAACATGTCACCATACATGCGTACGTACGGCTTACCGTCTCCACATCGTGGTGTAATTGTTATTCAATATATTATTATTTGGATGGGTATAATAATGTTGTGTAACTCAAGTAAATAATAAATATAACATGTTAATTATTCTGTATATATGATATACCATCCATTTATATATTATTTTAATATCAAAAGAATGATATTGTCGCTCGTGCGTACGTACGGACTACCGTCCCCACGAACGCGATGAGATTCATTCTCCATCGTATCCATTCAAGTATAATTATCATTTGATGATTTAAAAATGATGTTTAAGGACTTGATATAATTATGGATATGAATAATATACAACCTATCCATTACAAACATGGATTACGTAACAAAACATATAAAAGAAAACGAGTAAGTTAACACCCGAAACAACGATAATACTAAGATATTATTAACAAATCAATGTTAAAATATCATATATGATATCATATTAATGTATATGATTCTTTTATAATTTAATAACAATTATTTCACCATTATACAGGAGGTTAACCTACCCCAACCAAGGAAAATTACAAGGTAAGGGTTATTTCACAATCTCTTCATTATCCGAGGTTGTTTATACGTAATAATCTACTGGGATCTTTTTATCATCCACATCTATGTTTCTTAAAAATGAATTTCAAAACATTTTTAATATTTACTATAATATGGGTTAAAGTCATTTATACCTTTGTTTGACTTTTTATAAGAGGTTTATAAAGGAATCTTTCCGTCGTTTTCGAAACAAGGTGCTTCTTAACCTTTTCGACAGAATTAAGGTAAGAATGTTTTTTTAACTTATACGGCGGGTGCGGCTATTTACCGCGGTTATAAAATCGTTGAAGCTTCCCTTACAAGATTATAAGAATATTTTCAAATTGAATGTATTATTCTATAATTATGTTACTTTTAAAATGATTAAAAAAAAGAGATATTTCTCTAAAATAGTTTTGATTTCATCTATGTCAACATCCTTTGATGGATTTTAAGCTTATTTGAAGTTGATTTATTTTGTTACAAAACATCCCTATTTTATTGAAGGTTTTGTGATATTATTGACTATGGATAAGTTATTCTTATGTCACTCATGGTTTTTGTTTTAAGTATTGACATTTTATAAGTTATTTTTAATCTGAATGTTTATGTTATATTTCAACCTTTCATTCAGGTGAATGTGTTAGACAAGTATGTTCCGGGTTGGGGACCGGTAAAATTTATCCCTCCGGTTTGGTCTCCAGTTATTAGAGGAACTCCGGTTTGGTCTCCGGTTATTAGAGGAACTTCAGGTTGGTGTCCGGTTATTAGAGGCATTCCGGGTTGGTGTCCGGTTATTAGAGGCACTCCGGGTTGGGTTCCGGTTACAGTTAGCCCCTAGGTCTTGGGACGAGGCCTTGACAAAGAAATTAAAGTTCAGAATTATGAATTACATCATTATTAAAGTGGTTATTGATATTTCATGTGATTATTTGATTAGTATAATATCCATGTGAATAAGTAAATGGCATTATTTCATTTTTCTTTTTCCATACTATGTTGAAGTTCAAGTTTAAAAGGCTTTTGTTTTAGTTATGAATTGCCTTAAATGTTTATGCTTATTTTTGAATGTTCCGCTATATTGTTATCCTTACTGGGCATTTGAGCTAACCCCTTTTCTATGTTTTATTTTTCCCAGGATGTGAAGAAGTAAGTTATGAATGACCTGCAGGGATATTATGAGGGGATAATAGTGTAGACTATGGAGACATTATGTTGTTGTAGTAGTTTTTCACTTTATGATGTAATGTAAAACTTATGAATATATCTAGTGTTTCTAAGGCTACTAAACCAATCGGTCTTTCGAGATTTGATCTTTCTTGTGATCATGCCAATGTTATGTAATAATGCACCGACTCTGGGTAACTAGGGTCGGGGCGTTACAGTTATTACCCAAGGATGTATGATCATCCTTATTTGAAAAATTCTTGGGAATTGTTTTTCTAACTTCATTTTTTAAAATTTTGAAAAGGAAGTTTTCTTCCATTTTTCATCATCACTGGTCTTCATTATACATCTATTTTTAACACATTCTTAGACGATCATTCCCTATTCTATTGACAACACTCAATTAAAATAAAATAGAGATCTTAAATATGTTAAAATATGTTATAGGTAGATAAATACTTTTAGTTTACTTTCTAAATTTTGAAATGATATTGATTTTATCCCCCATGACTTGGGTACTTTCAAATTTTCATGAATTGATAGATTATACCAACAATATAACGATCTATTCCCAAACCAATAAAGGGGGCTGGGGGGCATTGTGAAATGGGGGTGTAGGTGGAGGGGGGGGGCTGTATTAGGGGTGTAGGTGGGGGGGGGGCAGTGGAAGGTGAAGGTTGGGGGGTAGTGGGGGTTCAAATGATTTGGGGTGAATGGTGTGGGGGAGTGGGGGTGCATTGGGGGAGGGGTGAGTGGGGGTGCATTTGGGGGGGGGGGGGTACAGGTGTGGGGGGGCTGTCCGGGGGGGGGGGGGGGTATAGCCACGATTTCACAACCTTTATCAGTACTAGAAATATGAACCTATTTTATTTCTTGTTTGATTGGTTGTATTATTTTATGTTAATCTATCATTTCACCCATGCGTTTGTATGACACTGTGTTGACTTCAACAAGATACTATTTTCCCAATGTATTAATCTTTCTGATGATGCTGCATGTTGATGTTGTTATCATCGTCACCTGTTCTATTATTTCCTTTCTAAATAATCATGTTCTTACCACTTCAATTTTTAGGTTCAATTAATGATGATTCATCAAATCACTGACATTTTGTTGAAGTCTCCCAGGACCAGTTCATGTGTGTTGTAGCAACCAGAGTCAAATTCGACTCACCATGCATGAACAGGTAAGAATATATATAATAAGTTCTCCCGTTATATGTATATCCGCCCATGGAAGCACGATTACATACAAGGGGCTATGTGTGATTATGTATATATATGGGAAATGCATACATGTGTGGGTGATAACGGGCGTATGCATGTGAGCATATATATAAGGATCCTCTTTTGCATGTACATAGGGGTTAGGGCATCCTTATGTATATGAAAAGGTGCATATGGCTGGAGGATGGATGAAGCAACTTAGAGCTTTCGATGATAAAAGTTTCAATCACTGAGTGTGTCTTAGCTCCTTTGAGGTAGGGTTCCTATCCTAACCTCTTTAATTCAAAATTTTTTTAAATTTCATTTAACTTCATTCTTAATTCTGCTTAGATTAAATCAAAATTGTTGAATAAGTGTTAGTTAAGATAATTGTTTTTTTGATAAACAAGTAACGGTTTTGTAATAAACCCCCCCCCCCCAACAGAGGTGTGATTTCTAAAAAAATCATAGTGGTATACCTTATTTGACATTATTTCATTGATGTTTTCCTTATAATTAATGTCATTGTTAGTCATAAAGCACTTGTAACACCCTGAAATTTTATGAGAAAGATTCTTTTTAATTTCGTTGATGACTTGTGTTGTACGCTACACCAAGATTAAATTGCGCTATACACAACACTGTACTAGCTTGTAGTATACGCAAACACTATTCTTGGATTGTGTTGCATGTAAGAGCGATCTTCCTCGATAGCGCGCGTTGTACGCAATACTGAGTTTCACTAAACAACGATATATTGTTATAATATTATTATGAACCAGCCGTTATGAATAGTAGTAACTAAAATTTTAATTTTATGACATTATAATTCATCTTACACATATTATAGAAATTGGTATGAGAACAAAATAAATTTATCAGGTAAAATAAATATTTTTCAAACAATACAGTTTTACCACCTGTTAATGGCACATCCACTTTAAGTCTAGTTTTGACATGTTTATATGTTCAATTTGACCAAATAAAATTCTTCTTTGGAATCAGGATATAAAAATTTCCTTTGGATAAATTTTTCATATTATTCCGATAACTTTCATATTTTAATGAATAGTAAAAACACGCTATATTTTAATTAAAAACAACTTTTTTCATCGTAATAATTTATATGGTTAAATTATAATATTTAATGGTTTTAACGTATAAATAGAATATATTTTTAGAATTGAATATAATGTATGTAATTAGCATTGATTTTACATTGAATTCATAGGTAAAATCATTTCAATCTTTTACAATGTTTTAACTTTTAAATCTCATTTTCTTAACAACATGATTAATTTTAAATTAATTTATGAAACTTATGTAATTTTAATTTAGAAAAATGGATTCCATATTTGGAATTATTAGGTCGAAATTATGTTAAGAGGATACTTTTTATTTTTGGGCACTATGAATAGTAACTACGGTAAACTTTATTTACCATAGTTAAAGGTAAATCAGGTAATTAAGGGTAAATATAAAATTATAAAACTACCCTAACACTTGTATTAATATAATTAGATGATTATATTCCGTCCTAAGGAATATTTGGGTTGAATGGAAGCCATTTGAACCCACTTGTATGTGATTAAGACCTTTAATTTATTTTATTTTAAAGAAAGTGAAATATGTCTCACTCAAACTTTAATAAGTAAAGTATTTTTAATATATGGTTATACAGAATATAAATTCACTTATAAAAAATCATTTGAAAGATAATTTTTTTTATTTGTTATGGTAATTTATTTGTAATTTTTAAGCAATATGTAATTACCTTAATAGCTTATACATTAATGATGCAGAAATTATTTACTTAGTGAAAAATCAATAATATAGTTTTTATTAAAGTAATAATACCCATCAAAAGACCCAAAAAGTTGACCAAAACTTATTTGTTGAGTATATATATACCATTATAATCCAAGGGTATACTTGGGGACCATTTGGATCCTTATAAAAGAGATTAGGACATTTATATTATATTATTTTAAATGATGTCAAAGTTGTCACTTTCATAATTTAATAAATATTACAATTTATATGTTGTTATTTTAAGATGATAAATTCGAGTAAAAGTATTATTATGAAATATATTATATTTATATTCATCATATTTTTTTTATTTTTTATGTAACAAATATGTATATTAAATAATTATACAAAAATTTTGTAGTAATTATTTCATTAAGAGAAATATCAAACAAATGGTTTTAAAAATATTAAAATAAATATTATATGAACTAATTAATGTTCTCCACAAATTTTCTAGAATAATATGACATGTTAGGAGTATATTAAATATTTTGGTTCTAATATATCCTCTGTGTGGATTTTTTTAAAATTCAAATAAATGAATAGTGTGAAAATTAACACTATTGTTATTTTATAAAAATAACATATTATTAAATTTTTTAAAAATCAATTTTTTTTTAAAAATGATAAATTGAAATTTATATGGTCTATAATGTCATAAATTACCAAATTATGGATAATTCACAACACATAAGTAATTATTTATAACAATTCAGAATTTATAATATTATTACCACAAATAAAATTAAATAGATTAAATAAGGATAAATCATGATGATAAGGTTTTAAATAAATTTCCAACTTGTCTAAATTTTATTGGTTGATGATATTACAACTCTATCTCATCTAATATTTTTATTTGAGACATTTTGGAAGTTTTTAAGTGGGGTTTGAATTTATATTAAATTAATATTTTTGTGGTTTCCAAAGGTGCCCCTCTCCTCCCTTATAAAAGGGCACCTCCTCCCTCTCCTCTTCACAAAAATTTGAGCTTTTAAATCTCGAAAAAACCCGGACCATTTAACTTATCCACTTCCGAAGAAACCTACTAGAGGTCTTGGTCTTCTTAAAAGACCAACTTTAGTGCCCTAAGAGGAGGTTAAGAGAAGGCGCATCGAAGAAGAGGTAATCTCTTCTACAGATTCTTTCAAGTTTCTTTATTCTTCTACTTCCTCTTATTTAGTTGTTTAATTATAAAGTAATAACATCAGTATAAATAATATAATGACATGTTATTATAAATATGAAACAACCCTATTTCACCTTCTATCCATCATATGAAAAATGAAATTAGCGCGCGTGCATACGTACGAAATACCGTCTCCACGCCATGGTGTAATCTGTTTTTCCACCACCACCTTACTTGGATGGGTATAATGATGTAAATAATAAATATATATGGTTATTATAACATCATACTAATTCTTATATATTATATCATCCACTCTAATTTCATTCAATAATTATGGGAACAATATCATCGCTCGTGCGTACGTACGGATTACCGTCTCCACGATGCGATGAGATTCATTCTCCATGTTAACCATTTAAGAATAATTATAAAGTATAAATAATGAATAATAATGATATATATGACATAATAATGCTACTGGATATATATATATATATATATATATATATTTATATATGTCATCTACTTACTTCCATTCAAGTCAATAAGGAAAGGAAAACAACGTTCATGCGTGCGTACGACCTACCATCTCCATGAACGGTGTGTTTCATTTCATTTATCTATCTATTATATATATATACTTAATATATATGATATATAAATCATCTTTTACATTCTTTATGTAATTAAATCATGATATAAGTAATAATAATATCAAGAACAACAAGTCCAAAACACGTACGATAAATGAAACAATTTTGCCCAAAACGCTGCTTTAACATGGAATTGACAAAAGAACGGGTAATATAAAGTCATTAGCGAATCATATATGATATCATAAATATTATTATGGTTCTGTTAAAAGATAATAATATGTTTAAACCCACTATATATGAGTCTTGGACACATACGGTGGAAATTGGACATAAGGTAAGGGATAATTTTTCAAATCTCATTGTTATCAGAGATTGCTTATACGTAAATATTTACTGGGGTTATATTTTTCATCCATTTCCATAAAAATGTTTTTCATAAAGTATTTAATATTCTTACATATTTTTTTAAAGTCAAGTTTACCCCTCTTTGACTTTTACATTGTGTTATGGAAGTAATCTTTCTTTTTTTTACCATATGAGGAACTTTTTGACTTTTCCGGCAAAAGTACGAGGGGAATGTTTTTTTAACTTATACAGAGTGAATATATTTTTACGGTTTCATAATGCCTAATTTTTAGGGAGCTTAATATATAATATTTAATTATTATTTTCAAAAAAAATTCTTTTCTTTTATAATTAAATGGAATTCTGTGAAAAGAAAATGATTTTGAAGAAGAAAGGATATTTTCCTCAAATATTCATTTCAAGTGTTTTGTCAAAACTATTTTCCATCTAAGATGAAATTATTTCGTATTATTATGTTTCAAATATAATGTCTCTATTATTTACATGGTTTTATTATTCTTATGAGGAAATGATATCCATTTTTTTTATATGGATTACATTAAGATGGGATGATGTTTATGAAACCCATTTTATTCTTTGGGTTATGATGAATGATTTATGTTTATTTTGTGGAAAAAGTAAGAATGATTTCATTATGAGATTGGTGGGACCTATATCTCCCTCCAATACATTGGGTAAAGATTTATATCTCATGAGAGAGACATGGCTAGAACGACAAGTAAACCCAGGTCAGTAAAAGAATTTGTCCACTATGATGGTCTTGGCAGAAATGCCTTGGCTACTACAGAAATCATAACATATGCTTAATGGTTTCCACAATTACATGTTTTATTCCCATGCTATTTTATCATGGTTAATGTTACTTTATGATCTATTCCTTATTCACTGCCAAGATTTATGTCATTACTCATGATTTTGATGTTTTATGTTCATGTTCTTACGTTCAAATTCTCAGGGATTGTTTTATAATCTCTATGTTTACCCTTACTGAGAATTTGAGCTCACCCTTTTATGTTTTCTTTTCCCCAGGATATAAAGAAATGTAATAGGTAAGAAAACCAAAGTAGAAGATATTTATGGGAGATGTTGAAGATCTTTCACCATGATTAGAAGATTATGTTCCGAGTTTCCAAAGACACTAGACTAATACGATCTTTGGGCTTCTGTTTTTTTCATATATTAAGTATTCCGCAAAAGTAATTTAATGTCTATGGATGTTAATCTTTGGGTCTCTAAAGTTGGTATCAGAGAAAAGGATTAGTCAACCTTTGGAAACTAGGATGGGAAAACTATAGTGAGATCCCTAGAGATATTTCTGAGGTATGTCTAGGTATGTCACTAAGGTTAAGTATAAGTATACGTTATAGTCCTAGAATTATGGTAACGATAATAGAATTAAACCTAAGTTATTAGATATGTAAGGTACACCCCTTTATTGTGTTGTTTTCCTAGTATAAGTTTTTCCTCTCACACTATTCTTTTTGGGTTTTAGACGATGGCTGGAACTTGAAGGAACCGTGTTGATCAATGTAATGGAAGTTGCAATGATTGTCCTCTTTAACAAGCCAATGTAATGGGAGATGGAGTGAAAAATCTTACTACCATACTTACACTAGCTATAAATCATTCTGGACTTCCAAATGACCCGATAAGGGAAAAATGTTCTATTGAGTCCTTCATGAGGCAAGGTCCCCCTTCTTTCAGCGGGTCTTCTGTTCCACTTGTTGCTGAATAATGGATCAGTACCATTGAAAAGATTTTTTCCATACTTCACTGTTTAGAGCATGAAAAAGTAATTTTAGCTATTTACCATTTAGAAGGTGAAGCAGACCAGTGGTGGGATCTAATTAAGAATACAAGGCCCCAAGATGAAAATGAATCCATGGAATGGTATGAGTTCAAGAACTTGTTTTTCAATAAGTACTTACCTCTTATTCTTAGAACAATGATGGAATATGAGTTCCTTAAGATTAAGAAAAAGGATGATGAATCTATTGGTATATACGAGGTGAATTTTACAAGGCTTTCAAGGTATGAATCTGGCTTTATCATCCAACCTGAAAGTAAAGTTGATCGATTATTTAGTGTCGTAAAACCAAGTCTTCGAAGGGAATTAGCTATAAGAGACTTCAGTATTTATGAAGAAATTGTGCGTTGTGTTATCAAGGTAGAACTGTAAGTTGGTGTAACATATCCATGTCATGGTTTTGATCAGAAATGAAATATGGAGTTCAAGGAAAAATCTCAGAACAATGGTGAAAAGAAGGTAAATGTTTCTTTATGATCAAAGTGTGGAAAGAAGCATGGTAGAGATTGTCTAAAAGGAACTAGAAAATGTTTCAAGTGTGGAAAAGAAGTTCATTAAGCAGCTGAGTACGGAGGTAATGAGAAAAAGGTATCTAATGGTGTGAATGGAGAAAAGATTACAGAGAACACACCACCAACACTTCAATGATACAAGTTCAAGGAAATGGGTCATTATTCTAACCAATGTCCTAATCCAAGGGTTAATGATGATCGACATCAACAACCACTTAAGGAAAAGGATAAAGGGAAGTCACATGAAATCACTAATGGCGATGTTGAGTATGATAATTAAGTGGTGGAATGATTAAGTGTTTATGTAATGGGAATTCCAAAATAGTGTTGTGGAATCTCATTTTTAGTATCATGGAAAATTGGAATATCTATGTATTGGTTTGTTGTGGTTTTCAATAATTATATGGTACCGGTAACCATGAAAAGTGATTGAAATATTTTTGGAAAGCAGATGATATGCGCATAATGAAGGGATAAAGAGATAATGAAATGTTTGATAGTATTAATGAGCTCATGACTGATATAAGGACAAAGTGATATCATGGTTTGAGTATATAGAAATTTAGGGAATTTGGTATGTGGAAAGAGTCAACTTTTGACAGCATTCATGTTTTCACTAAGGTTCAATGGGTATTCATTTTTCAATAGAATACATGATTAAGGTATTCACATGTTTGGAATGTGACCAACAAGATATATCTTATGATATATGGGGGGATAAATGATGATATTCATATGATCGGTAGATGAACTTTCTAGTAATCGTTTTATTTATACTATGAGCTTGGACGAAAGTATTTTGGATAAGCCTAAAGATTGGAATGGATTAAGTTGGAAATCAGATAGTATTGTTTAAGGCTAGAACCTTTTTTTAGATATTATTTCTGGAATGTTATAATGGTGAAGTTTTAGAAAAAGTACAACCTGCAGGATGGACGACAAACCGTCGTGTTGGACAAGGATACGGGAATCAAACCCACAATCGAAGTGCAACAGGACTTTATCACATATCACTGGCCTATATGAAGTCCCTGGTTAGTAGAAACTAGTTTTATTTTATTAAGCAGGATGATATATGAAGTATAAGTTCATTTTTGGAACCATATACGATTAATCTCACCATCGATGGACTTATGTATATAACTTTTGCTAACCTTATGTTTGAGACAGATGGAATGAACTATCATTCTATCGCATGATCTGTTAACACTTCACAGAAGACAAATTCAACTTCATTTCTTTAAGAGATAAAGTGGAAATTGTTCAGGGCACAAACAACTGTGAGATTATACCAAAATCAAGTAAGTATTTATTTTAATTCAAAAATTCTTCAACATTAGGGAAATGATCTTAAAAACCAAAAATGTTGTCCAAGTGCTCTTATATCTGATGAATCACATGGTTCCTTAGATCATAAAAAATTTATGGCTTTGTGATTGTTGGATTTTTCATAGCCATGTTATCTACCACTCTCCATCATAACTTGACGGTTAGATATATCTTTCATATCCATATTTTAACCTATGTTCTCTTATATAGAAACCCAGTGATGAGTTAATTTAGGTAACCGTTACGTTTCATAATTTAGTTTTTAAAATTAAGTTTTAGTATTCCTTTTTACTATGTGGGTTTCTATGAAAAAAACTTTCAAGTAGTAAACCATATATAACCCTGACTAATTTCGAGGGAGAAATTTATTTTAAGGGGGGTAGAATGTAACACCCTGAAATTTTATGAGAAATATTCTTTTTTAATTTCATTGATGTCTTGTGTTGTACGATACACTAATATTAGCTTGTTCCATATGCAACATCATACTATCTTGTAGTATACACAAACACTATTCTTGGCTTGTGTTGTACGCAAGAGCGACCTTCCTCGATAGCGTGTGTTGTACGCAATACTGAGTTTTACTAAACAACGATATATTGTTATAATATTATTACGAACTAGAAATTATGAATAATAGTAACTAAATTTTTAATTTTATGAAATTATAATTCATATTAACCATATTATAGAAATTGGTATAAGAACAAATTAAAATTTTTAGGTAAAATTAGTATTTTTCAAAAAATGCAGTTTTATCGCCTTTTGATGGTGCGCCCACTTTAAATATAGTTTTTGACATGTTTATAGGTTCAATTTGACAAAATAAAATTATTATTTGAAATCAGGATATAAAAATTTACTTTGAATAAAATTTTCATATTATTCCGATAACTTTCATATTTTAATGAATAGTAAAAACACGCTATATTTTAATTAAGAACAATTTTTTTCATCGTAATAATTTATATGGTTAAATTATAATATTTAATATTTTTAACGTATATATAGAAAATATATTTACCATTTAATATAATTTATGTAATTAGCATTGATTTTACATTGAATTCATAGGTAAAATCATTTCAATCTTTTGCAATGTTTTAACTTTTAAAACTCGTTTTCTTAACAACGAGATTAATTTTAAATTAATTTATGCAACTTCTGTGATTTTAATTTGTAAAAATGGATTCTATATTTGGAATAATTAAGTCCAAATTATGTTAATAGGCTACTTTTTTATTTTTGGGCACTATGAATAGTAACTACGGTAAATTTTATTTACCACAGTTAAAGGTAAATCGGGTAATTAAGGGTAAATATAATATTATAAAATTACCCTAACACTTTTAATAATATAATTGGATAATTATATTTCGTCCTAAGGAATATTTTGGTCAAAATAGAATCCATTGTAACCTACTTGGATGTGATTAAGACCTTTAATTTATTTTATTTTAAAGAAAGTGAAATATGTCTCACTCAAACTTTAAAAAGTAAAGTATTTTTAATATAAGGTTATACAGAATATAAATTGGATTAAAAATACTAATTTTAAATCTAAAAGGTTTTTATTTATTATGGTAATTTATTTTTAATTTTCAAGAAATATTTAATTACCTTACTAGCTTATACATTAATGATGTAAAAATTATTTACTTAGTGAAAAATCAATAATATAGTTTTTATTAAAGTAATAATAACCATCAAAAGAACCAAAAACTTGACCAAAAATTATTGAACGAGTATATATATACTATAATCATCCAAGGGTCTACTTGGGGACCATTTGGATCCATATAAAAGAGATTAGGATATTTATATTATATTATTTTAAATGACGTCAAAGTTGTCACTTTCATAATTTAATAAATATAAAAATTTATATGTTGTTATTTTAAGATGATAAATTAGATTAAAAGTATTATTATGAAATATATTATAGTTATCTTTATAATTGTATTTTATTTTTAATTTTTAGGCGACACATAAGTATATTAAATAATTATAAAAAATGTTGTAGTAATTATTTTATTAAGAGAAATATCAAACAAATGGTTTTAAAAATATTAAAATAAATATTATATGAACTAATTAATGTTCTACACAAATTTTCTAGAATAATATGACATAATAGGAGTCTATTAAATATTTCTTTTTGAATGCAACCTCTGTGTGGATTCTATTTAAATTCATATAAATTAATAGTGTCAAAATTAACACTATTGTTATTTTATAAAAATAACATATTATTAAATTGTTTAAAAATAAAAAAAATATTTTAAAATTATAAATTGAAATTTATATGGTCTAAAATTTTATAAAGTACCCAATTATGGATAATTCCCAACACATAAGTAATTATTTATAACAATATAATATTTAGAATATTATTCCCACGAATAAAATTAAATAGATTAATTAAGGATAAATCCTATTGATAAGGTTTAAAATAAATTACCAACATGTATAAATTTTATTGGTTTATGATATTACAACCCTATCACATATAATAATTTTATTTGAGCCATTTTTTAATTTTTTAAGTGGGGTTTGAATTTATATTAAATTAATATTTTTGAGGTTTCCAAAGGTGCCCCTCTCCTCCCTTATAAAAGGGCACCTCCTCCCTCTCCTCTTCACAAATATTTGAGCCTTCAAGCTCGGCCAAACCCTATACATTTAACTTCTCCACTTACATATAAGCCTACTAGATGTCCTGGTCTTCTTCAAAGACCAACTTTAGTGTCCTAAGAGGAGGTTAATAGAAGGCGCGTCGAAGAAGAGGTAATCTCTTCTACCGATTCATTCAAGTTTCTTTATTCTTATACTTCATATTATTTAGTTGTTTCATTATAATGTAATAAAATATGTATAAATAATATACTTATATGATATTATAAATATTAAACAACACCATTTCACCTTCTATCCATCCTATGGAAAATAAAATCAACGCGCATGCGTATGTACGGAATACCGTCTCCACGCCGTAGTGTAATCTATTTTTCCACCATCACCTTACTTGGATGGGTATAATGGTGTAATGAATAACTATATATTGTTATTATAACATCATACTAATTCTGAGATATTATATCATCTACTTTAATTTAATTCAATAATTATGGGAATGATATCATCGCTCGTGCGTACGTACAGATTACCGTCTCCACGACGCAATGAAATTCATTCTCCATGTTAACCATTTAAGAATAATTATAAAGTATATATAAGGAATAATAATGATATATATGACATAATAATTCTACTATATTTATATATATATATTTCATCTACTTACTTCCATTCATGTCAGTAAGGAAAGGAAAACAACGTTCATGCGTACGTACGACCTACCATCTCCATGAACGGTGTGTTTCATTTCATTTATATATCTATTATATATATATATATACTGAATATATATGATATATAAATCGTGTTTTAAATTATATAATTAAGTAAATCATGATATAAGTAATAATATTATCAAGAACAAAAAGTCCAAACACGTACGATAAATGAAACAATTTTACCCAAAACGCTGCTTTAACATGGAATTGACAAAAGAATGGGTAATGAAAAGTCATAAGTGAATCATATATGATATCATAATTATTATTATGGTTATTTTACAAGTTAATAATATGTTTAAACCCACTATACAGGATTCTCAGACACATACTGTAGAAATTGGACATAAGGTAAGGGATAATTTTGTAAATCTCATTTTTATCCGAGATTGCTTATACGTAAGTTTTTACTGGGGTTATATTTTTCATCCTTGTCCATAAAAATGTTTTTCATAAAGTGTTTTATATTATTCCATGTTTTTTTTAAATTTTTTTACCTATATATCACTTTTACATTGTATTTTGGAAGGAATCTTTCTTTTGTTTACCATACGAGGAACTTTTTGACTTTTTTTGGAAAAAGTATGAGGGGAATGTTTTTTTAACTTATACGGCATGAACAGATTTTTATGGTTTCATAATGCCTAATTTTCATGAAGCTTCCTCTACAAGATTTCATGATTATTTTCAACAAAACACTTTTCTTTTAAAATTAAATGACATTTTGTGAAAAGAAAATGTTTTGAAGAATAAAATATATTATCCTCAAAAATTCATTTCAAGTGTTTTGTCAAAACTATTTTCCATCTAAGATGACATTATTTAGTATTATTATGTTTCAAGTATAATTTCTCTATTATTTACTTGGTTTGATTATTCTTATGATGAAATGATATCCATTTGTTTTATATGGGTTACATTATAATGGGATGATGTTTATGAAACCCATTTAATTCTTTGGTTTATGATGAATGATTTATGTTTATTTTGTGGCACAAGTAAGAATGATTTCATTTTGAGATGGGTGAGACCTATATCTCCCTCCAATTAATTGGGTAAAGATTTATATCTCATGAGATAGACATGGATGGAATGGCAAGTAATCCCGGTTCCGTAGGGGACTTTGTCCACTAAGATGGTCTTGGAAGCAATGCCTTGGCTACTATGGAAATCACAACATGTGCTTAATGGTTTCAAAAATTACATGTTTTATTCCCATGATATTTTATCATGGTTAATGTTATTTTATGATCTATACCTTATGCACTGCCATGATTTATGCCATTACTCAATATTTTGATGTTTTATGCTCATGTTCTTACGTTCAAATGTTCCGGGATTGTTTTTTGTTCTCCATGTTTACCCTTAATGAGCATTTAAACTCACCCTTTTTATGCTTTATTTTACCCAGGATGTAAAGAAAGGTTTTATGTAAGAAAAACAACGTGGAAGATCTTTATGAGAGATGTTAAAGATCTTTCACCATGATTAGAAGATTATGTTCTGAGTTTCCAAAGACACTAAACTAATACAGTCTTTGAGCGTCTTTTTTTGTCATGTATTAAGTATTCCGAAAAAGTAATGTAATGTCTATGTATGTCAAGCTTTGGGTCTCTACAGCACACATCCTACTCAACTTTTTTTATATCCATGTAGGGTGTTTCCCTCTTTTCAGATGAAGAGTAGTTCATGGCGATCCCACTCCCCTTATTTTTAGAGAAACGTCATTGAAAAATGTTACCGCTCATTTATTTTCAATTTTATTAAAAATTATTGTGTCATAGATCACATGGGAAGAACCACTGTCAAGAATCCATGACTTGGTTCTCTTACAAGAATCCCTGACTTGGTTCTCTTATAGGACTTTAATGAAAACCTCAGTAAAGCAAGACTTCTCCTCCTTATCCTTCTGAATTATCTTTCCTTTCTCAACATAGGAAATATGTCTAGGTAGGCTAGTCATGTACTTCTCACCACAATGAACCTGTTGATCACATCTTCCATAGATTTATTCTAAGAAATCCTTTTGGTTATGTGTTTAAAGAAGAGATGATTTCTTGGTCACAGTTTGCTTCCTTTGAGAGTCTCTTTCCATTTTCTCAGAAAAACTCCCCCTTGATTCACACCTCTTATCTAGGAGTAAAAAATTGAACCAGCATGAGTGGGATTTGTGTACAAAATCTCCACAACACTGAAAATTGTCTCTAAACCTTGATCTTCCATAATGTTAATTATTTTTTCCAGAATATTGTTATCGATGTCATGCCACAAACCATGTCTATCTTCTCTTATACAGAAGTGATCTTCTCAAGATATCTTTCTCTTATTTTGATGTAAAAATGGTTTACCATTAGTATTTCTAGTCCAAAATGGTCCATATTTGGTTTAATAACTACATTATTAGAGGAAACATGTTTATTTTGAGATTTATTAAGAGATGAATTAACCTGCGTCTTTGGACCCTTCTTTTCACTAGAAACCTCAACTTCCTTGTTTCTCTTATCTTATTCAAATCATTCTAAACTCTAAGATACTTTGATTGTGTCTTTCTTAGTACTTATTCTATCGAAGAAAGTTTATCCTCAAAGTTAATCACCATATTATCCTCATCAACCACATTCAATTTTAATTTTTTTTCAGTAGTGTAAGTATCTTCCCGCTTGATATACTTTTTTTCCTTCGATCATATTTTAAAATAATTTAATTATCAGCCTCTTCTCTTTAATGAGTTATGTGTCTTCTCAATACATGATTCCAATTCAGCCTTCGACATGTGTTCTAGATTTGGTGGTTCACTTTTATCTTCCTCATTATTGAGGTTTCAACAATACTTTTACCATGAGCCGTAAAATTAGTGATATTTTCAACTGATTCATCTTCTTCCTCATCATCAAATTCACTTGACTATATCTTCATCTTCTCTAAAATTGGATTTTCTAATAGCCTCAAAAGCCATTTTAATATTTGATATTCTTTTTAGAAGCTATATTTTTTTCTCATTTCATAAGCAATAAGAATAATATGCAATTCAACAAGGGAAATATCATCATTGTCTTCTTAAGAATAAATCTTAGGATCAAAATTGTCTAGAAAAATTTTCATCAACTTTTTGAAATTTTTTGAATCATCCAACTTTTCTCCATACCCTCAAATATTGTTGACAATTTAATTAAGCACTATGAAGTACTCATCGATGTTTTCATCATCATCCATCATTATGATAGGTTTGAGAGAGAAACAAAGAATTATAATGATATTAATAGAAAAACGAACTGAAATTTAAGTATAATAATGTAGAATATAAGAAAAAATAAAGAAGAAATGGGAAGAAGTATAATATCCTAAAGACATTGCAACAAGAGCCTTAGGTCGTAGCCTCCAATATACACAATAGATATGACTTCAAAACATCTACAATCCCCCTGCCCTATAGCCTTCCTCTATTCAATACCCCAGCCAACCCCAACTTACATACTCTAAAAAACATTCAACTAACTTTCCATGGTAGTTATTACACACTCAACCTGCTCCTAAGACCTCAACCACCCCTGACCCTTGTAGGGTATTCAAAAACTGGGTACCCTTACAACACAACCCTTATGCAGCACCCACAAGATCCTTACATAGTTTCTCCACCATAACCCTTACGTAGGGCTACAATAGGACCCTCACGTTGCCCCACACAAACAACACCCCAACCTACCTTCTATTTATAGAATAATACCTGTGTCGAACTATTGTTTTGAAAATTTTAGGGGGGCTGGTGCAACCTAGGGGGGTTGGGGGTGGTGTGAGGTGGGGGGGGGGGGTTGTAGGGGATGGTTTTGCGGTAGGGGACTGGTTTTGGGGGGGGGGGGGTCTGGTTTGGGGGGGGGGAGAATAGTGTAGAGGATGGGGTGGTGGTGGTGCATGGGGGGTTTGGGGGCTGGTGCAGTCTAGAGGGGTTAGGGGCTGGTGTAGTCTAGGGGGATGGGGGTGGTGTGGGGGGGAGGAGGGGACTGGTTTGGGGGGGGAGTCGAGTACATTGGAAAGGGTGGGGGTGGTTCAGGGGGGTTAGGGGGCTGGTTCATGGGTGGGGGGTTTGGGGATGGTGTAGGCTAGGGGGGGGGGGGGTTAGGGGATGGTTGTGGGGGAGGGGACTGGTTTAGGGGGGAGGCAAGTACTAGGGGGTAGGGGGTGGGGGTACATGGGGGGTTAGGGGGCTGGTTTAGGGGTTAGGGGAAGGGACGTGCCTAGAAGAGGTTTCACGGCTACAAGAGGGGGTGAAGAGGAAGTGGTCACTAGGCTGGGTTGTGGCCTAGGAGGATGAACTCGGGGTTTGGTGGCCAAAGGTGGCATAAATCTTGATGGGTTATGTTTAGAGGATGGCTTGGATTGAGATAGAGAGAGAGAGGTGTTTTTAAAATTCCATAATATTAGAAAATCAACATGAGATTCATAACTCGAATATATACATGGATCTGGGTTAATGTCCAACCTGAATGTTCAACACTTTTGATTTATTTTTAGAAATTTTAAGTCTATTTAACATCTAGGGTCACCCAATCCCTTAATGTTTGTTTTACAGACAGTGATCATTGGGACCTTGTTATCCAACTTTATAACCAGAGTTGTATACTCTTATGTATAAAATATGAATTTATCGATAACTCATCTTAGAATTTCATTCTATTGATATTGATATAGTAGTGTCCCTTTAAAGAGAACCGGGGGGGGGGGGGTGCTGTGTAGGGGGGGGGGGGGTCCAGCAAGGGTGGTACAAGGGGGGTTCAGTAAGGGGGAAGGGGACCGGGGGGTGTCTAGCAAGGGGGAAAGGGGTGTGCAGTGGGGGTGTGTGAAAGTGGATCATGGGGTGAAAGGGATGTGTGTGCGTGGGGGGTGGGGTGCAAGTGGGGCGTCTATCCAAGGGGGGCTACTGTCAAGGGGGGTGCAAGGTGGGGGGGAGGGGTGTCTAGTAGGGGGTAAGGGGTGTATAGTGGGGGGGTTCAAGGGGGTGTGTGAAAGGGGACCAGGGGGTACAAGGGATGTGGGGGGGGGGGGGTCCACCAGGGGTGGTGGTGCAAGGGGGGTCCAGCATGGGGGGGAGGGTTGTGCAGTGGGTGTGTGTGTAGGGGATGTGTGTGTGGAGGGGGGGTGTCTGTCTGGGGGGGCTACTGTCCATGTGGGGTGTCGGTCCAGGGGGTGGGGGGGGGGGCTCTTGTCCATGTGTGTCTGTGGGGGGGGGCAGGGGGGGTCTGTCCCGGGATGGTGGGGGGGGGGGGTGTCTATCTAGGGGGTGGGGGTGTGGTTAGGGGGGGTGTCCAAGGGGAGGATCCAGGTGGGGGGGGGGGGGGGGGTTGTCCAGGAGGGGGGGGGGGGGTTATCTAGGATGGGGGGGTGTAGTGGGGGTGTTCGGAAGGGGTTTGCAGATCTGTAAGGGGACAATGGGGTGTGGGGGGGACGCGGGGCTGTGCAGGGGGGGTTAAAGGGGGCAGGGGGTGCAAGGGGGGTCTTTCCATGGGTGCAAGGGGGTTCTCTAGGGGTGCAGGGGGGTTTGTCCATGGTGCAAGGGGGTCTGTCAAGGGTTGCACGTGGGGTCTATCCCGGGGTGCAGGGGGGTCTATCTTATGTGCAGGAGGGCAGGGGGGTGGTCTGTTCAGGGTGCAAGGGGGTCTCTCCAGGGGTGCACGGGGGGTCTGTCCAGGGGTGGTTGTGCAAGGGGGTTCTGCAGGGGTGCAAGGGGGTCTGTTCAGGGTGTAAGGGGGTCTGTCCAGGGGTGCATGGGGGGGGGGGGACTGTCCAAGGGTGCAGGGGGTATGAAATGGGAAGGGATATAGCCACAGTTTCAAATCGTGGCTAAATCCCTATGTCCACGGTTCATTGAACCGTGACTGGTATTGGTGTGGCTATAGGGGAAACCCTATAGCCACGGTTTGAAAATGTGTCTATAGGGTTTTCCCTATAGCCACGCCAATACCAGCCATGATTTAATGAAACGTGGGTATAAACTATATCCATGGTTCCAAACCGTGGCTATAGCCTAAATTTTTAGTAGTGAACCGCTGAAATAATCTAAATGATTATCACTAATTTATTATCTAATGATTCATACTCACCCAAAATTACCAAATGATTTATATAATCATGTAATCTTATGGATGTTTATTAATGAAATATAATATAATTATGGACAACTATTCTCATTTTACATTATTTTACATACATATATACAAGTAACCGATCCTAAAAACCCAAGAAATGAATGCTTCCAAAGGACAAAAATTGAAGCCTATAACTCATAAAAAAGGACAAAGATGAACTTAATAAAATTATAATAAATTAAATACTTGTATAAAATACTATTAATTAATTAATAAATTAATTTAATTTGATTATCCATGACATTAAGATCACGTACATAACACTTTAAAACATAAGGTAAGAGTTTCTTTCTGAACCTCCAACTTTACTTTGGGTTACTCTTTATATTTCTTTAAACCAATGTAAAACTTCTTTATTTTTACGTAATTATTCTATCTTTTATTTTATATGTTCCAAACTAATGTATCAAGTTCATTTTATCCCTCTTTTTCATGGATATACATGTTTTAATAAGGTTATCTTCTCAATTATTACCAATAAGCAAGCTTAGTTAAAGGGAACTTCCTAATTTCTTACCCATTTTTAAGTACCATACATAATCTATTTTAAGCCACCATTATTTTTATAAAAGAAATAATTTTATTAGGAAAATTTTTTTTGGTTCATTTCTGATTTTATAAAAACAAATATTCTTTTTATGCTTTAAATTCTCTTTAATATTTTTCTTAAACCGCACTAAAATGTTTAATTTCTAATGTCTCTTAAACAATATTTTTATGTGTATTCACTTCATTTTGACATCAATTATATTGATATATTCCTATTTTCCATTAATAATGTCCATGTATGATTTAAATATTTTCTTTCATTGACACTATTATGATATTCCCTTATGTTATGCATTTTCTTATAATTATGATACCCAATTATTTCTATGGGTAACCTTTATGATTATGTTTGATTACTTATGTATGATTCTTCATGTGGAACATATATTAATGAAAATGTTATGACAGGTGCACTCATATAGAACTAAAATTCATTGGGTAATGTTTAATATCATGATACATCATGTTGGGATAGAGATTGAACCCAATTCCCATATGGTAATTCGTCAACCATATCTTGGGAGCTAGCCTTGAATCATGTTTATGTCATGTTATATGTTGTTTTCAAATTCCTATTATTTAATGGTTATATGTTCCCATGTTATACATGTCATTATTCCTTATTTTTATTCGTGTTCTAGGCCTTTATTTCATCATGTCATTCCTTCAAAGTCATGTGCTATGTTTTATTACTATGCTTATTCCCCTACTAGGTTTTTTAGCTCATCCCCTTTGTTCCTTTAATCCCTAAGTTATCTTATGAAAATATAAGAGATCAATTGAAGTTAGGATATAATTATAGAGATTAAATAAAATATGTTTTTAGTTTGTTTTTCATTATTTAAAATTATGTACCTAATCTTCCAAACACACTAGGCTTTGCAATCCTTGGTTTTATTTGATGGTAAATTATGATTAAAATCATTTAATAATATGTGTAAAAGGCTTGGGTCTCTATAGTTGGTATAATAGTAAGGTCAAGTTATTTTTTGAGATTAGGAATAGACCACTTTAGTAATAACCCTTGGTATAATTCTATCACCATGGATAACCTCTTAGGTTATCATAAGTTAGGATATACATTTGATTTAAAAATTTATCCTTCTATATTAAATGTATTATTTTTTATATTCTTATTATATAAATATTCAATCCCTATTATTGTACATACTTTTCTTTTTTAATGTATTTAAATAGAAGAATGCATGATAACAATCAATGTGATAGGAACTGTGATGATTTCCCTAATGATATTCCAAATATGATGGGAATGGGTGCTCAAAACATCATGAAAGTACTTTCCCAACTGGATGGGGTTATGAATTATAACTTGAATCATGTGGAAAACCCTTATTCTTATAAGAAATAGAAATTTGTGGTATAATCCTTTATGAAACAAATAACTCTCATATTTTATGGATCTTATAATACCATCATCACTGAACAATGGATTAACTCCATTGAGAAGATATTTTTTGTCCTTAATTTCTTAGAACAAGAGAAAATTGTGATGGAAGTCTATCATTTTTGTAACACCCCAAGATTTTATAAAAAAATATTCTTTTTAATTTTATTAATGTCTTGTGTTGTATGCTACACCAAAAGGAGCTTGCACAACACGCATCCTTGTTTTGCCTTGCATTACACGCAATCACGACCTTCCTCGATAGCGTGTGTAATACGCAATACCGAGTTTCACTAAACAACGATGTGCTATTAAAATATTATTAAAACTAGCCGTTATGAATAGTAATAACCACTTTTTAAAATTCTGTAAATCTTATTTTTCAAAATGAACTTCATTCTTGGATTCGGAGTATCGAATTTAGCCTAAGGTGAAATTTTGGTACTTTTCGGATAACTTTCATATTCTGATGAATAGTGAAAATTACTAAATTATAATTAAAAACAACTTTTTTAATCGAAATAATTAATAGTGATAAATTATTAATTGAGTGGTTTTAAAGTATATTTAGAATATATTTTTACAATTTAATACAATGTTGGTCATTGGTTGTAATTTCACATTTAAACCAGACATAATCAAGTGTCAATCTTTTGATATATATTGTTTCCTAAAAACACGCTATTTATTTTAACAGCGGGATTTAATTATAAAATTAATTAATGCAACTTCGATGTTATGAATTTGGTAAAATAGATTTCATTTTTGAAATCGGAATATGAAATATAGCTTAGGATGAAATTTTGGCATTGTTCTGAAAAACATCAATTTTTGATGAATAGTGAAACTACTAAGTGGTAGTTAAAAAAACAGAATTTTTCATAAAACTTAATTTTGCCGCTTCTGTGAATGGAATTTCGAAAATCCGAGAGACACGGTTAATATCAAGGACTAAAATGTGGTTCAATGAGATGAAAATAATTTTTTGGTGAATAGTAACTTTTTACTTTTTTTACCGCGGTTAATAGTAAATAGGGTAACTAAGGGTAAATATGATATTAATATTACCCTAACACATGTCCTAATTCTATTGGACAAGTGTAATTCGACCAAAAACAATCTTAGGAATAAGATATGACCATTTAGGCCCACTTGGATTAGATTAGGACATTTATTATTAATTTATTTAAAGAAAGGTTAAAATAGTTAAAATCAAAGTTTAATAAGTAAAGCATTTTTAATATGGGGTTATACATAAGATAAATTCGATTGTAAATATTCATTAGAAAGATAAAAAGATTTCCTACATGATGGTATTTTATTTGTAATTTTTAGACATCAAATAATTTAATTTATTTATGACACAACGATGATGCAGTAATTATCTTATTAATGAAATATTGACATAATTGATGTTATAAACACCAAAATAAATGTAATTTGAGATTTTTTATGAATTCCACTAATTTTCTAGGTTACTATGATATATTAATGTTGATTTAATCAACTTTTTTCGAACATTTAATTCTGTTATGACTTTCACAAAAATCATATATCAAATAGTTTCAAAATTGACACAAAATAGTTTTTAAATCAAATATTATATTATTAATTGTTATTGTATTCCTAAAAATCTAAGGTTCGGCCAAATGACTTAGATAAGGATATATATATTAATAATAAACAATTTGGGGTTCGTTTGGCATGTTATAGTAAGTGTATTAACCATATAGTGAAAGAAAACAAAAAGACATGGTAAAAGTTAAATTATTTAACTTAGAGTTAAATCTAATTGATAAGGTTAAAATAATATCCTAAACTTGTCTAAATTCTATTGGTTGATAGGATTTCGACCCATCCCCACTTTAGCTTCTAAATAAGACCCTTTGGAACCATTATAAACCGATTTTGACTTTAATATAAAATAATATTTTGAGATATTCCTAAGGTGCCCCTCTCCTCCCCTATAAAAGGACACCTCCTCCCCCTCCTCCTCACACCAATTTGAGCACTCAAGCTCGGCCAACCCCTGCCAAAATCTCTTCTCCACTTCCCTAGCAACATCCTAGAGGTTCTGGTCTTCCTCAAAGACCAATTCTAGTGCCCTAAGAGGAGGTCTCAAAGAGGCACTTCAAAGAAGAGGTAATTACCGTTACCAATTCTTTCATCTTTATTTCTTATTCCACTTCTTCTTCTTAGGTTGTTTCATTATGAAGTAATAACATCAGTATCACTCATATACTGATATGTTATTATAAGTATGAAACAACCCTATTTCACCATCTATCCATCCTACGGAAAAAGAAATCACCGCGCGTGCGTACGTACGAAATACCGTCTCCACGCCGTGGTGTAATCTATTTTCCACCACCACCTTACATGGATGGGTATAATGGTGTAAAGAATAACTATACATAGTTATTACAACATCATATTGATTCTGATATATTGTATAATCCACTCCAATTCAATTCAATATTTATAGAAATGATATCATCGCTCGTGCGTACGTACGGACTACCGTCTCCACGACGCGATGAGATTCATTCTCCATGTTAACCATTTAAGAATGATTATAATGTATATATAAGAAATAATAATGAAATATATGACATTATAAAGCTACTAGATTTATGTATATATATACATATGTATGTCATCTACTTACTTCCATTTCAAGACAATAAGGAAAGGAAAACAGCGTTCATGCGTACGTACGGACTACCGTCTCCATGAACGGTGTTTTTCATTTTATTTATCTACCTATTATATATATATATATACTGAATATATATGATATATAAATCATATTTTATATTCTGGAAGTGAGTAAATCATGATATAAGTAATAATGATGTCAAGAACAACAATTCAAAACACCTACGATAAATGAAACGATTTTACCCAAAACGCTTCTTTAACATGGAATTTACAAAAGAACGGGTAATATAATGTTATAAGTGAACCATATATGATATCATAACAATGAATATGATTCTGTAATAAGTCAATAACATGATTTAAATCATTATACAGGAGGTTCGGACACTTACAAAGCAAGTCGGACCTAAGGTAAGGGAAATATCACAATCTCATTTTTATCCAAGATTGTTTATTCGTAAGTATTTACTGGGGTGTATTTTATCATCCACATCCATGTTTACTCAATATGTAATATTATTTCCATCCACCTAAAATTGTTTAAATCCATTTTTACCCTTCGGTGAGTTTTTAGTAATACGTATGAAAGGAATCTTTTGTCGTTTTTCGTACGAGGTACTTTTTGACTTTTCCGACAAAAGTACGAAGAATGTTTTTTTTAACTTATACGGCACGAACGGATTTCTACTATTTTATAAAGCCTTATTTTCATGAAGCTTCCTCTAAAATATTTCATGACTATTTTCAATAAAATCTCTTTCTTTTAAAATTGCATGATGTTTTGTGAAAAGAAATTGATTTTGAAGAAGAAAGGATATTTTCCTCAAGAATTCAATTCAAGTGTTTTATCAAAATTATTTTCCATATAAGATAATAAAGGGTTCTATTTCTATCCATATTTTTACATTGGTTTGACTATGTTGTGATGGAATTATGTTTATGAATTCCTTTATCATATATGAATTGATTTATGATGTCATGATGTTTCAAGAATCCCATTTTTGTTATATGTGTTATGCGATGATGTATGTTTTATGATTATGTGGCACACATAAGAAAGGATTCATTATAAGATGGGTGGGACCTATATCTCCCTCCAATGCATTGGGTAAAGATTTTATATCTCATGAGATAGACATGGCTGAAATGGTAGGTTATACCGGTTCAGTGAAACAGGACTGAAACGAGGGTTACTCGATTCAGAAAGGGACTTTGTCCACTAAGATAGTCTTGGCAATGAGTCATGACTAACAAGAAATGATTTTCCATGATTATGTGTGCATGCCACAAAGTTTCAAGTTTCATGTTATGATTATGGTGATCTCATTTTCACTTCTATGATTTGTTCCATGTTAAGATATTATGATCTCTTTTGCAGGTTATGATTTTCAAAAAGATATGATATGATTTTTATTTCTTTTGTATACCCTTACTGAGCATTTGAGCTCACCCTTTTATGTTTTCTTTTCCCCAGGATATAAAGAAAGGTTTTAGGTAAAAAAAAATGGAAGATCTTTATGGGATATATTGAAGATCTTTCACCAGGATTAGAAGATTATGTTCCGAGTTTCCAAAGACACTAAACTATTACGATCCTTGTGTGTGTGTTTTTTAGTTATGTACTAAGTATTCCGCAAATGTAATGTAATGTCCATGTACGATAAGCTTCGAGTCTCTACAGTTGGTATCAGAGGAAAGGTTTAGTCAACCTTTGGAAACTAGGATGCGAAAACGTTAGTGAGATCCCTAGAGATATTTCTAAGGTATGTCTAGGGATGCCCCTAAGGATAAGTATACGTATAGGATATAGTCCTAGAACTATGGTAACGATATTAGATTAAACCAAAGATGATAGATATTTAAGTTACTCCCCCTTTATTATGATTTTTGCATCTAACACTATTCTGTTTGGGTTTTAGAAAATGGCTGGAATCAAGATGATTCACAATAATGGAGGATATGATGGACAATGGAATGATATTCTTCATGAGCAACTGAATGAAATGGGATTTGGATGTCCAAACGTAATTATTATGCCGAATCAGCAATCTCACAATATGATCAATAAAGTACAATTTGGTAAGTTTCCTGACTCGACTAATAAGAGAAAGATGGAGTTCCATGATGATCATAGAGGAAAGAAAGTTCAATTTCCCCTATGTAAATCATGTGGGAAGAGGCATCAAGGAGAATGTTTCAAGGGAACTGGAAGATGCTTTGGGTGTGGAAAAAAAGGACACAAAGCAAGTAAGTGCAAAGGAAAAGGGTCGGTTAACACCATGGATGAGGATAATGGTATTGCTACGACATCAAAAATGGTTAAGTGTTTTAAATGTGGAATGTATGGGCATTATGCAAACAAATGCCCTAAGGTAAAGACTCATGAAGAGAATCAGTATGGTCATATGGGTAGTATTTATGTGGATGATGATGAAGAGACTACAAATGATATGTGAGATGAAATAATTTTTGAAGCTCGGTCAATGGTTTGAGAATGCAGTGGAATGATTACATGTTTATCATGTGTAATTTTGGAATAAAGAGACATCTATGGATTGTTACACTGTTTTCTTTCCTTGTGTTTTGAAAGTGTATGATTAATGTTACCAGTATCCATGAAAGGTTATTCAGATATTTTTGGAATGTAGATGATATGCGCATAATGAAGGGATAAGGGGAAAATTAAATGTTTGATAGTATTCATGAGCTCATGATTGATATAAGGACTAAGTGATATCATGGTTTGAGTATATAGAATTTTTAGGATTTCGGTATGTGAAAAGTGTTAACTTTTAACTGCATTCATGTTTTCACTAAGGTTCAATGGGTATTCAAGAGAGTACAAGATTAAGGCCTTTGAATGTTTGGAATGTGACCAACAAGATATATCTTATGATATATGGGGATCAACGATAGTATTAAATCTCTATGTTATGAGAATGGACTGCAGTATTATGGATAAGCCTAAAGATTAGAATGGATTATGTTGGACATAAGTTAGTATTGTTTAAGGATAAAAGTTTTTTTTCGATATTATTGATGGGATGTTATAGTAATATAGTTTTGGAAAAAGGACAACCTGCAGGACGGGCGGCAGCCCATCGCTTCGGACAAGGCTGTAGGAATCGAACCCACAACCGAAGTGCGACTGACCTTTATCGCCTACCACTGGCCTACAGGAAGTCCCTGTTTAGTAGAAACTAGTTTTATTATATTAAGCAGTATGATATATGAAGTATAAGTCAATTTTAGGAACCATATATGATTAATCTCACTATAGATCGATTTGTGCATATAATTTTTGCTAACCTTTTGTTTGAGACAGATGGAATGACCCGTCATTCTATCACATGATCTTCTAACACTTCATGAATAACAAATTCAACTTCATTGATTTAAGAGATGAAGTGGAAATTGTTCAAGGCACGAACAACAGTGAGATTGTACCAAAATAAAGTAAGTATTTATTCTAATTCAAATTTTCAACTTTAAGGGAAATGATCTTGAAAACCAAAAATGTTGTCCTAGTGATCTTATACCTGATGAATCAGATGGTACCTTATATCATCACAAATCTATGGATTTGTGATTATTGGCTTTTCCATAGCCATGTTCTCTACCACTCTCCATCAGAACATGATGGTTAGATTTCTCTTCCATATCCATATTTTCACCTATGTGGAAACCCAATGATTAGTTTATTTGGGTAACCGTTACGTTTCATACTTTTGTTTTTAAAGATTGGTTTTGATATTCCTTTTTACGATGTGGGTTTCTATTAAAGAAACTTTCTAATAGTAAACCATTTATAACCCCGACGAATTTCGAGGGCGAAATTCATTTTAAGGGGGGTAGAATGTAACAGCCCAAGATTTTATAAAAAAATATTCTTTTTAATTTTATTAATGTCTTGTGTTGTATGCTACACCAAAAGGAGCTTGCACAACACGCATCCTTGTTTTGCCTTTCATTACACGCAATCACGACCTTCCTCGATAGCGTGTGTAATACGCAATACCGAGTTTCACTAAACAATGATGTGCTATTAAAATATTATTAAAACTAGCCGTTATGAATAGTAATAACCACTTTTTAAAATTCTGTAAATCTTATTTTTCAAAATGAACTTCATTCTTGGATTCGTAGTATCGAATTTAGCCTAAGGTGAAATTTTGGTACTTTTCGGATAACTTTCATATTCTGATGAATAGTGAAAATTACTAAATTATAATTAAAAACAACTTTTTTAATCGAAATAATTAATAGTGATAAATTATTAATTGAGTGGTTTTAAAGTATATTTAGAATATATTTTTACAATTTAATACAATGTTGGTCATTGGTTGTAATTTCACATTTAAACCAGACATAATCAAGTGTCAATCTTTTGATATATATTGTTTCCTAAAAACACGCTATTTATTTTAACAGCGGGATTTAATTATAAAATTAATTAATGCAACTTCTATGTTATGAATTTGGTAAAATAGATTTCATTTTTGAAATCGGAATATGAAATATAGCTTAGGATGGAATTTTGGCATTGTTATGAAAAACATCAATTTTTGATGAATAGTGAAACTACTAAGTGGTAGTTAAAAAAACTGAATTTTTCATAAAACTTAATTTTGCCGCTTCTGTGAATGGAATTTCGAAAATCCGAGAGACACGGTTAATATCAAGGACTAAAATGTGGTTCAATGAGATGAAAATAATTTTTTGGTGAATAGTAATTTTTTACTTTTTTTACCGCGGTTAATAGTAAATAGGGTAACTAAGGGTAAATATGATATTAATATTACCCTAACACATGTCCTAATTCTATTGGACAAGTGTAATTCGACCAAAAACAATCTTAGGAATAAAATATGACCATTTAGGCCCACTTGGATTAGATTAGGACATTTATTATTAATTTATTTAAAGAAAGGTTAAAATAGTTAAAATCAAAGTTTAATAAGTAAAGCATTTTTAATATGGGGTTATACATAAGATAAATTCGATTGTAAATATTCATTAGAAAGATAAAAAGATTTCCTACATGATGGTATTTTATTTGTAATTTTTAGACATCAAATAATTTAATTTATTTATGACACAACGATGATGCAGTAATTATCTTATTAATGAAATATTGACATAATTGATGTTATAAACACCAAAATAAATGTAATTTGAGATTTTTTATGAATTACACTAATTTTCTAGGTTACTATGATATATTAATGTTGATTTAATCAACTTTTTTCGAACATTTAATTCTGTTATGACTTTCACAAAAATCATATATCAAATAGTGTCAAAATTGACACAAAATAGTTTTTAAATCAAATATTATATTATTAATTGTTATTGTATTCCTAAAAATCTAAGGTTCGGCCAAATGACTTAGATAAGGATATATATATTAATAATAAACAATTTGGGGTTCGTTTGGCATGTTATAGTAAGTGTATTAACCATATAGTGAAAGAAAACAAAAAGACATGGTAAAAGTTAAATTATTTAACTTAGAATTAAATCTAATTGATAAGGTTAAAATAATATCCTAAACTTGTCTAAATTCTATTGGTTGATAGGATTTCGACCCATCCCCACTTTAGCTTCTAAATAAGACCCTTTGGAACCATTATAAACCGATTTTGACTTTAATATAAAATAATATTTTGAGATATTCCTAAGGTGCCCCTCTCCTCCCCTATAAAAGGACACCTCCTCCCCCTCCTCCTCACACCAATTTGAGCACTCAAGCTCGGCCAAACCCTGCCAAAATCTCTTCTCCACTTCCCTAGAAACATCCTAGAGGTTCTGGTCTTCCTCAAAGACCAATTCTAGTGCCCTAAGAGGAGGTCTCAAAGAGGCACTTCAAAGAAGAGGTAATTACCGTTACCAATTCTTTCATCTTTATTTCTTCTTCCACTTCTTCTTCTTAGGTTGTTTCATTATGAAGTAATAACATCAGTATCACTCATATACTGATATGTTATTATAAGTATGAAACAACCCTATTTCACCATCTATCCATCCTACGGAAAAAGAAATCACCGCGCGTGCGTACGTACGAAATACCGTCTCCACGCCGTGGTGTAATCTATTTTCCACCACCACCTTACATGGATGGGTATAATGGTGTAAAGAATAACTATACATAGTTATTACAACATCATATTGATTCTGATATATTGTATAATACACTCCAATTCAATTCAATATTTATAGAAATGATATCATCGCTCGTGCGTACGTACGGACTACCGTCTCCACGACGCGATGAGATTCATTCTCCATGTTAACCATTTAAGAATGATTATAATGTATATATAAGAAATAATAATGAAATATATGACATTATAAAGCTACTAGATTTATGTATATATATACATATGTATGTCATCTACTTACTTCCATTTCAAGACAATAAGGAAAGGAAAACAGCGTTCATGCGTACGTACGGACTACCGTCTCCATGAACGGTGTTTTTCATTTTATTTATCTACCTATTATATATATATATATACTGAATATATATGATATATAAATCATATTTTATATTCTGGAAGTGAGTAAATCATGATATAAGTAATAATGATTTCAAGAACAACAAGTCAAAACACCTACGATAAATGAAACGATTTTACCCAAAACGCTTCTTTAACATGGAATTTACAAAAGAACGGGTAATATAATGTTATAAGTGAACCATATATGATATCATAACAATGAATATGATTCTGTAATAAGTCAATAACATGATTTAAATCATTATACAGGAGGTTCGGACACTTACAAAGCAAGTCGGACCTAAGGTAAGGGAAATATCACAATCTCATTTTTATCCGAGATTGTTTATTCGTAAGTATTTACTGGGGTGTATTTTATCATCCACATCCATGTTTACTCAATATGTAATATTATTTCCATCCACCTAAAATTGTTTAAATCCATTTTTACCCTTCGGTGAGTTTTTATTAATACGTATGAAAGGAATCTTTTGTCGTTTTTCGTACGAGGTACTTTTTGACTTTTCCGACAAAAGTACGAAGAATGTTTTTTTTAACTTATACGGCACGAACGGATTTCTACTATTTTATAAAGCCTTATTTTCATGAAGCTTCCTCTAAAATATTTCATGACTATTTTCAATAAAATCTCTTTCTTTTAAAATTGCATGATGTTTTGTGAAAAGAAATTGATTTTGAAGAAGAAAGGATATTTTCCTCAAGAATTCAATTCAAGTGTTTTATCAAAATTATTTTCCATCTAAGATAATAAAGGGTTCTGTTTCTATCCATATTTTTACATTGGTTTGACTATGTTGTGATGGAATTATGTTTATGAATTCCTTTATCATATATGAATTGATTTATGATGTCATGATGTTTCAAGAATCCCATTTTTGTTATATGTGTTATGCGATGATGTATGTTTTATGATTATGTGGCACACATAAGAAAGGATTCATTATAAGATGGGTGGGACCTATATCTCCCTCCAATGCATTGGGTAAAGATTTTATATCTCATGAGATAGACATGGCTGAAATGGTAGGTTATACCGGTTCAGTGAAACAGGACTGAAACGAGGGTTACTCGATTCAGAAAGGGACTTTGTCCACTAAGATAGTCTTGGCAATGAGTCATGACTAACAAGAAATGATTTTCCATGATTATGTGTGAATGCCAAAAAGTTTCAAGTTTCATGTTATGATTATGGTGATCTCATTTTCACTTCTATGATTTGTTCCATGTTAAGATATTATGATCTCTTTTGTAGGTTATGATTTTCAAAAAGATATGATATGATTTTTATTTCTTTTGTATACCCTTACTGAGCATTTGAGCTCACCCTTTTATGTTTTCTTTTCCCCAGGATATAAAGAAAGGTTTTAGGTAAAAAAAAAATGGAAGATATTTATGGGAGATATTGAAGATCTTTCACCAGGATTAGAAGATTATGTTCCGAGTTTCCAAAGACACTAAACTATTACGATCCTTGTGTGTGTGTTTTTTTGTTATGTACTAAGTATTCCGCAAATGTAATGTAATGTCCATGTACGATAAGCTTCGAGTCTCTACAATTTTGATGGGGGAGCTCATCAATGGTGGACACTGATAAATATCTGATAGTTCAAGGAGGAAATTTATTCCATGGAATGAAAGATTTTCAAAAAATTATTTTCCAATAAATATTTTCCCCAAAACCTATATCTTAAGATTAAAAGGGAGTTCATCAAACTAAATTAGAAAGAAGACGAGTCTATCGGGGCATATGGGAATAAATTCACAAGTCTTTCAAGATAGGAATCTAGATTTTTCATGAACACTGAAATAAAGGTCAATTGATTCTTTAGCAGACTAAATTTGAGACTGTTAAAAGTGTTGGAGATTCAAGACTTTAATAGTTATGAAGAGATTGTCTGTTTTAACCTTAAGGATGAAATGGAGATCAGATACTCTCAATGGTCTTGTGGACTTGAGGAAAAAAATGAAAAAATGGAGTGTAATATGGGTGGATCAACAGATTAATCCCATTATGGAATGAGGACCGAACATCTCATGTGTCAAAAGTGTGGGAAGAAGCATCATGGAAACTGCTTAAAGGGAACCCAGAGATGCTTCAAATGTAGAAGAGAAAGGGAATATGAAAAATAATTGTCGAAGGGATATGAAGAATCCCACTAATGAGGAATATGAAAGAATGGTTAAGATCAACACTCATCCATTATTGTAGTGTTTCAACTACAAGGAACGTGGGCATTATGTGATCCATTTCCCTAAGCCAAGGGTTGTTGGATGAAATCAACAAAAACAACCTCTAAGGCAATAAGGAAAGGAATATTCTATCACTACTGATGAGGTGTAACCCAAAAATGATATGGTGATAGGTACTATAGTTATTAATTTTAGAATAAAAAAATTACTATTTGATTCTTGTTCTATGCATTCTTTCATATCTTGCAAGTTTAGTAGAACTATTCAATAATCACCTCAAAATTTTGAGGTTGAGTTATTTGTGAGAATAGAAAATAGGGAAATTATTGCATCCAAACACTATAACTCCAACCCGGTTAATTTTTGTGGGCTTAACCTCCAAAAAAATAATATCATAATCCCTTTGGTAGAGTTTAATGCTATATTGGGAATGGATTGGATATATTTATATAAATATTACATCGAATATTAGGAAAGGTAGATCAATCTTCACATCCCAAAAGCAGCCTCCAATTCTGTTCAAGTGTAAGGAGGATGATGAATCTTCATTAGAATCATTGTCTCAATTGTGTATATCGTTCCTTTAAAAGAAATCATATCTAGCTCAAATGATTGAGAAAATGTATAGAATCAGGCTCAAAGAAATTCCCATTGTGAGGGATTACACTAATTTATTCCCTAAAGAATTTACCAGTCTTTATCCAGATTGAGAGGTTTAGTTCTCAATTGAACTTATTCCTAGATCTCTACCTATATCAATGAAATCTTATAGAATGGCCACCGTTGAGCTGGAAGAAAATAAGAATAAGTTATAAGGGAATCTGGAAAAGGGTTTTATATACCCGAGTGCTACAATGTGGTTTGTACTGGTCTTATTTTTCAAGAAGAAGGATGGATCATTGTGATTTTGTATCGATTATTGTGTTATAAATAAAGTCACGATGAATAAAAAGTATCCCCTTCCATGGATATGTGACTTTTTCGATTAACTACATGGGAAAGTTGTTTCTCTAAGGTGGACCTTCGGTTGGGATATCACCAACTTGAGGTGAAGAAATAAGATATTTGCAAGACTACCTTTCGAACAAGGTACATACACTATGAGTTCATAGTGATGACTTTTATACTCACAAATGATCCAAACAAATTAATGTATGTAATTAATAGAGTCTTTATAGATTACCTAGACAAATTTGTGGTGATATTTATTGATTAAATTATGATATACTCTAAGATAATGGAGGAGTATTAGGAGAATTTGAATACTATGTTAGAGAATTTGTGAAGGGATAAACTTTATGAAAATTACAATAAATGTGAGTTATGGATGGAAGAAGTATCATTATTGGGGAATGTAATCATCAAAAAAGGGATATCTATGGACCCTATCAAGACAAATAAAATTGAAGAGTGGCCCCGAACAACCTCTATAATGTAGATCCATAGTTTCCTTGGTCTAGTTAGTTATTATCGATGATTTGCAAAGAACTTTTCACAATTTTCAAATACACTAACCAAGATGACTCAGAAGGGAGTAATGTTTTTCTATACTAGTGAATGTGAAGACTACTTGAAAGAGTTGAAGAAGAGGCTTATCACTGCACTAATACTCACACTTCCCAATATTGGGGAACTCTTTTTGGTATACAACGATGCTTCAAAGAAGGGATTAGGCTTTGTACTGATTAAAAATGATAAAGTAAAGGACTACACCTCAAGGTAGTTGAAAATTCATGATCAAGATTATCCCATGTATGATATAAAGTTAGTAGCTATGATCTTTGCATTAAAAATCTAGAATCATTATCTCTCTAGGTAGAAGTGTGAGATATATACAGATCATAAGAGCCTCAAATATATACTCACATAGAATGAGCCTAATATGTGCTAGAAAATATGGTTAGATATCATCAAGGATTATAAATTCTCAATCCTCTACCATCCTGGTAAGTTAAATAAAACAGGATATGCTATAAGTAGAATAGATCCCGAATCTTTATCAATAATTATAATTGATAAGGATCCAATCTTCTTAGACCTACATTATATGGAAATAAGAATCCTTAAGGAAGGAACATCACCAATCCTTTCTCAAATTATTTCTTAAACATTCCTCATGGAGAAAATAAAGGATGCTCAAATAATTGAAGTGGAATTTTTAAAAATGGTGGAAGCTATCAAAAATGAGAAATACTTAGAGTTAAAAATGTATGAGGAAGGAGTCATGATATTTGGGTCATGACTTTTTGTACCATCTAATAAGGAAATAAATAAATAGCTTCTGAATGATGGATATAACTTAACCTTCTCTATTCACCTTGGGAGCACAAAGATATAACAAGATATCTGAGAAAACTATTGGTGATACAATATAAAAAATGATATCGATGAATGTACATTAAAGTTCCTAGTATAAAATAAAAAAGCCTAAGGTAATGGTGAAACCGTTACCTATACCAACATGGAAATGGGAAAACATCACCATGGACTTTGTCATTGGACTTCTGAAGACATCCATAGGAAACAATTTTATATGGGTTGTTATTGATCCTCTTACAAAGACAACTCACTTTATCACAATTTGAGAGGACTTCTTAGTGAATAAACTGGAACATATATAAATCAAAGAAGTGGCAAGGCTATATGGAGTACTACTATCGATTGTATCTGATCGAGATCCAAGATTCACCTCCATGTTTTAGAAAAGTATCCAACATTCTCTAAGCACTGAGATAAACTTTAGTATGGTCTACCATCCTAAAAAATATGGACAATATGAGTAGACTATTCAAACACTAGAATACATGTTGAGATCATGTTTTATAGATTTCAAGAGAGGATGAGACCAACATATACCTTCAGTCAAGTTCTCCTATAACAATAGTTTCCACTCAAGAATCCAAATGGCTACAAATAAATCCTTTCGCCAGAAAAGATGCATAAAATCTTCTTGATAGGATGAATTCATTGAACATAATATAGTAGGAACTAAAATGGTCAAAGAAATGGTAAAAAAGGTGAAAAACATTAAGTGGAATATCTGGGCAACCCAAAGTTGATAGAAGATTTATGCATACAATCATATACAATACCTATAGTTTATGGTTAGAGACATGGTATTCCTTCTCATATCTCTATGGAATAGGATCATGGGATTTGGGAAGAAAGGAAAGTTGAGACCCAAGTATAACGACCCCTTAAATATCTTTGATTGTGTTGAAACTATGGCCTATCGACTATCACTTCCACCTACCATGTATCAAGTAAAAAATCTCTTCTATATCCATTTTGAGAATATACATACATGATCCCTCACATGTACTGAATTTAAAGGTGATACAGTTGGAAAAGTATCTCTCTTATGAGGAGAATTCAATGAAGATCTTGGATTATAGAGATAAAGTTCTACACAAAAAGACTACTCACCTGGTAAAAGTAATATGGAAGAACCATTTGTATGAAGAGGTAACTTGAGAACCAGAGGAAGTGATGAATGATATGTCCCCTCACCTGTTTTCAACTTAGAATGTAAAAAAAAATTTATAGGGAGAAATTTCATAAGGGGGGAAGAATGTCATGACCCAAAATTTTATCAATAGAAATTCCCTTCTTATAATTATGTAATATAGTATAAACCTAATAAAATAATTTATAGAACATAATACAAACTTTATAAATAAATAATGAATGAAATAAGAGGTATTTTTAGAAGTTATGAAACCTATACCGATAAAATAGTAAATTGACCTTTAGAATAGTAATATAAACCTTGTGAATAGTAAACCGACTAATAGAATAGTAACGTCACCCATGAAATTATAAAAAAATTTAAGTATCTTATAAAGTAAAGTATGATATAATCATATCTTAGTAGAAGTTAATAAATTTTTTATAAATTATTATTTAAGTGTTGATATTTTTATGAAACATAAATGTTTATATTAAATTTTATAAATAATTTAATGATTTAAAAAAATTATTTTCATTAAATTTATTTATAAATTATTATTTTGTTGTCTTATAATTATTATATAATTTTATGATACCTCGATTAATTTTTGAATGTTTTATAAAATAAGTTATAAATTTAAAATTGGTTATTTCCAAGTAAATGATGATTTTAATTAAAAATTAAATTTCTCATATTTAGAAATTCACTTTCAAAAAATAGAGTCGATTTTTTAATTTCACACATTGAAAAATGGTTAGGGTTATTTTTTTATATTTTTTAAAAATAGTTTATTTTTTGGTGAATAGTGAAAAACGGTAATTTACTGTATAAGTAAAAAAATGAAGTTTTGAGTCCTGATTGAGTCATGGATGATGTAAGTGACCATTAATTTGAACTAAAATACACTAATAATTGTATTTAATCACAATAATCATAACGATTTCTTGAATTGATCAAAATAATAAACTAACGAATAAAATAATGAATAAAACACTCCTCTCCTCCCCTATAAATACCACCCTCACCACCTCTTTTTATCACACCTATAAAAGTTTTATAATTGTCAAAATTATATTCAAATATATTTCCAATACCCTCCCCCATGTCCAGGATCCTTTGGTATCAATAAAAGACAAAAACCAATTCCCATAAGGTGGTTGTCAAGGAGGAGAATTCCAGATGTAAAATCCTCTTTTTTTTCTTTTAATTTATTTTTTATGTTATTTTATTTTGTTGTTTTATCTTCACCTAAACTAAAACAAATTGTTTTATAAAAAATTACATATAATGTAATTATCCATCATCAATTCTTTCCACTCCCCTTTTTTTTCTAAAAATGAAAACATTATCTGTGATGTGTTAATTTATCACATTCATGGACGATGAGTTTTCAATTTCCTTTACTGCCATAAAAGTTTGTATTAATAACACTATAATGGTTGAAATAGATTTTAAGATGCGTTTTATAACCCACTTTATGTTATGGAACTAACATATATACATAATATTAATTAATAAAACAAAAATAGTTTATGATGATCAGAAAACTGCCAAAATAATCTAAACGATTATCACTAACATATTATCTAATGATTCATCCTCACCAAAAATTAAAAAATAAATTTTAAGAAAATTTAAAAATATTTATGTTAATTAATGAAATATAACTACAATTTTGGAAAACTATTCTCATTTTATATGATTTTCCATACATATATATAGGTAACTGATCATGAAAACCAAGGAAACAAATGCTCCCAAACGATAAAATTATATCTTATAACTCATCAAAAAGGAAATGAATGAACTTAATAAAGTTATTATAAATAAAATAATAGTATAAAAGGTTGTCAATTAATTAATTAATGGATTTAATTTGATTATCCATGATATTAATATCAAGTGTGGAACACTTTCGAACATAAGGTAAGTGTTTTTCCAAACCTCCATTTTTCCTTCGAGTTACCCATTCTCTCTCTTTAACCTAATGTAACTCTTAGTTATTTTTATATAATTATTATAAATTATCTTTATATTTTTCAAAATCATGTATCCAGATCATTTAATCTATATTTATCAAAGATATGCATGTTTTAATAAGGTTCCCTTCTCAATTTTTCCCAATAAGCAAGCCCGATTAAAGGGAACTTCTTAATTTCTTACACATTTTAAAGTACTATCCATAATCTATTTTAAGCCACAATTATTTTTATAAAATCACTAATTTAATAATTAAAAACTATATTGGTTCATTTATAATTTTATGAAAACAAATATTACTTTTCTTCTTTAAATTCTGTTTAATATTTTCTTTAACCGCACTAAAATGTTTCATTTTTAATGTCTCTTAAACACTATTTTTATGTGTATTCACTTCAGTTTGACATCAATTATCATGATATATGCCTATTTTTCCTTATTAATTTCCATGTATGATTTAAATCCATTCTTTTATGGACACCATTATGATATTCATTCATGTGATGCCTTTTGACATGATTATGATACCTAATTCTTTCCATAAGTAACCCTTAGAACTATGTTTGACTCCTTATCTATGATTCTTTCATGGGGTTTATGGTTCAAAAGTTACCAAAGCAGTAAGAGATATTTGTCTCAAATTTCTTTCCCAGGAACCTAAGTTATATTATGAACCTATCTTATCCTATAAGGTGTATATACTAACGATTTTACAAGTTATATAATGAATATAATTATTTTAATGATATTATAAGTTTTAATTAATGTTATTATTTCATGGGGATTACAATTCAATGTTACCAAATCGGCATTAGTATAAAAACTATTTATCATTTCATGATTTTAACATCGGTTATTTATAAATAATTTAAAATAGATGTAAAAAAGGATTTTTCAAGATTTTTGTTATATAACCATCAATAAATTTAAATGTTTTTTATTTTTTACATGGATTACCTAGAAACTAACATTGAATATTAGATTTAACATGTTAGATTTAGGTTAAATGACATTGGAAAATTATTTATAATGTTGGTTATTTGAAATTGACATGAAAATATTTTATTTGACATCATTTATTAAATAAAAAATGTTTTAAACATTTTAAATTTTTTTGAATCATTGAGTGGATTCATTTTGGTGTCTTTATTTCTCACCAAAATTCTCTCATTTATCTTATATAGAATCCCTAACCCTTGTTTCTTCAATCCGATGGACTCTCATCTTATATTATTATATTCATACACACTCAAGTTTATTTATCCATATTTTTGTACATTTAAATATAAATCTACTCATATATCATGTAAGCCTAACTAATTCGTGATCCTCTCTTAGTTAGTAAACCCATATATTATTCCTTGAAGAACTGATCCTTTTCCATATTTTTTACATTTTTAGGATTTTAGTTTGATTTTATTCATTTTGTAATGTTATTAGAACCCTTAATTTTGTGAAATGCCAGGTTTTTTCCCTTTGCCCTTAGGATTTCTATTAATAAAGTACTCTGTCAGAAGCCATATCCATTCCAGGAGTGGATTTCATATCCTATTTTATTAATTATTATTTTCCAACTTGAGTAGTCAAAGAAGAATATTTCTAATTTATCATGAATTTGAATGTGTTATTTAACCAAATATGTTTTGTACAAAAATTTATTTTAAATTCTTCTTTTAAATATGATATATTTCTCTTTTTTTTGCCACTATTTAATTTTAGTTTATTTTTTCATGATTTGAATCTATTATTTATTTTTTCAATGTATATTTTATTTTTTTATATATATTTTGTAACATTATTTTATCTATTAATTGGTTTTTTCTATAATCAGATATTTGATTTAAAACTATTGGGAAAGTGTGATTTGTTTAGGGTGTAGGTAACACACACTTTGGGGAAGAAATAAGGTCTTCCCATGTGCTTCGGTCAAGGGTAAGGGAAATTCTTTTAAAAAATCTCTTTGCGGTCTCGCGATGGCTTCTACCAGTGGTGAGATGTCTTCTCCAGTCACTCCCTTCAACCTATGCATTCTACTGATCTTGTTGGGTCCTGGGGTTATGGTGGGGGTGGAGGGTGCTCCTTATTTGGAGCTTTCTGCTCAATAACTTTAGGCGGATTCATCCTTCTACATCTTCTCTTTGGTATCCCACTTTGACCACAACAAGACGCCCCTCAGTTTCTTTGGGGACTTCGTTGAGTCCTGGTGGTTGAGCCTCCTGATTGCTGTTTCAAAACTATCCAGGGTTTCATTTTTCATCCATCTGTTCTCCAAGGAGGATTCTGTGAAGGCCTAGCCTAGGGAGGATCGGTGGTGTAGATCACGGGGGTTCTCTCTGTCCCAGTGGTCAAGGGATTTATATTTTGTTAAGGAGTCTCCCCTAGTGGATGTTTGGGTCTCCATGTCTAGCCTTCCACTGCTCTTCTAGAACCCATTGATTTTGAAGTTGATCGGCGACTCCTTGGGCCTCTTCCTCTGCTCCGATTATCCCACTGCATTTCTCCTAGTTGCTATGAATCCTCATATTTGTGTGGATCTTGATCTCTCAGTGGGATTTACTTATCGATATTTGCTGTGCTCCGGGGATGGTTTCTCATGGGGTAAGAGAATCTTCCACAAAGGCTCCCCCAGGTTATGTGTGGCTTGTGGCCTGCATGGTCATTCGAAGGCAGTTTTTCATTTAAGGAAGGCGGGGTCCCAGGCTTCTGGCTTTTGATGCCAGGGGTCCCTGCCTATGGGACCATGCTCTCTAGATTTTGAGGCAGCATATGTTTTTGTAGGGGGGAGTTTTTCAAATTCAAACTCCAGGGGGAGCCTCACACAATTTTCGACATCCCTGACATCACTGTAACATCTAAGGTGGGGATTCACTCCCTGGGATTCTTGTTTCCATCCTCAGACTTTATTTTGTTATCTCCTATCCCCCTTGGAGTTGACAATGTCCCATATTTCACTTGTACCTCCATGATGGTTTCGATGGACCCCTGGGAGCTCTGTGCCTTCCCGTTCAAGTCATCCCTACTTCCCCCCATATCCCTCTCTCCTCCATTTTAGGCGTTACAAATTTCATCCCATATCTTCTCAAACTTTCTTCTTCACTCTCTGAGAAGTAGTTTGGACTCCACAAAGAAGGCATTCTCTCAGGTGGATTCGGTCCGCATGGGTATTCTGAAGGAGATTGAGGTTTACCAGGGCACCCCATAGAAAATGGTTCTAGTTTCCCTCTTTCAAGGGGTGACGACTTCTTACACCTCTTACAAACCTTCCCCGGTATGGTTTTCCATGTCTGAGAACACTGATGCTCCTTTAGTGAATAAGTTCTTCTTTCCCAATCTCACCCTGTAGGATGAAGTATCCGGTTCGATCACCCATTCTAAATCCAAGGAGATGAGTATGTCTCTTTCCCCTACTACCTACAGTTTCTCTAGCAAAAATTCTAGGAGATCCCGTGTTTGATGTTTTCTTTGATTATATGGAATGCTCGGGGCTTGGGGGTCCAACCAAAATGTGTCTTCATGGCCTCAGTATCTAGGAAACATCACGATTCTATCTTGGTCATCCTAAAACACAAAAAAACCATATAATCTCAAAGAACTTGTTAGGAAGATTGGTTGTTATAGGTCATGTCATAGATGTCCAAAAAATTCACATATTTGGATTTGATAGAAGAAGAATGTTCAAGTTGATGTGACCAGTTTGATGAACCTGTGCATCAATATGAAGATTTCCGATGGAGGGAGTGGTGTGTTATTCTCTTTCGTTTATGCCAGTACTGAGGCACCAAGGAGGATTGATCTATGGATTTTGTTAACCCCATTTCATCCAAAGGACCATACTTGATTTGTGGGGGGAGATTTCAACTCAATTGTTGACCCATCCGAGAAAAGGTGTGTTTGTTCTTATGTTACTAGTGGTATGCATAACTTCTAGGTTTTCATTTCTACTGTGGGCCTGCTAGGAATGGGTTTCAGTGGAAGAAAATTTACATGGTGCAACAACCCTAGGGGAACCAGTCATATCAGGAGTCTCTTGGACATGTTTCTTTCAAAACTTCAAGGCATGGATTACTTCTCTCAGGCATCAGTTACTCATTTATCTTGTTCCATATCTGATCATGATCCACTGTTGGTGGATCTTAGAAGGGAGCCTACTAGAGCTAAGGCCTTCCATTATTCCAGTAACTAACATAGGGTGGAGGGTTTTATTCCGATGGTGAAGAACTTGTGGGAGAAAGAGGAATGTGGGTGGTCATGGTGTGGCCTTAAAAATCACCAAAGTGTTTAAAAAACATTAATCAATAATGGTTGGCCAAGAGACACCAAGAAAACATAAGAGTGTATAGAATCCAATTAGATATTGATATGTTGAAGGAGGAGCTGCAATCCAACTGGAATGAGAGAAGGTTTGATGTGCTTTATGATAAAAAAATTCTAGCTGAGAAGATGCTTTAAATTGAATGGTCCTATAGGAAAAGGTATTAGGTTCGATGTCTTAAGGAGGGGAACCAGAATAGTGCTTTCTTTCATGCATGTGTGAGGGAAAAGAATAAAATGAGACTCAACCTCAACCTGGGTAACATGGTGTTTACTTCTGATGTGGGGGTCACTGGCTGTATGGATCTAGATCACTTTGAAAAGGTTCTAGGTGGTGGTAAGTCCTCTAGGAATGAGAATCAATGCATTTTAGAGGGGGATAAAGCTTTCTTGGGATGCATTCCACTATTGGTGGAGGGTCCTGACAATATGCGTTAGATGCAAACATCATATAAAGAAGAAATAAAATAATTGGTCTATATGATGTCTTAGAATGGTGATTCTATATCGGATGGGTTACTAGGGGATTTTAATGTTGGTTATTGGGATATTGTTGGTCCTCAGGTGGTGGAGGCCGTCCAGATTTTCTTTTGTCATGGCACCCTCAACAAAAGCATTTTTGCCTCCAAGATGATACTTATCCCTAAAATTAAATATCACTCTAACCTTAATCACTATAGGCCTATATGCCTATGTAATATGTCCTACAAGATCCTATCTTGCCTCATATAATTAAGGATTATTAGTCTGATTCCAAGGATGGTTTCCATTGAGAAAAATGGGGTTTTCCAAGTTAGAAGCATCCAAGGGGTGGTGGGCATTGCGAATGAGTTGGTCAAGGACATTAACAAGAAAGGAATGGGATCAAATTTCATTTTTCAGGTGGATATGGACAAGGCTTATGATACCATGGAATGGGGATTAATTATTCAAGTGATGAGGAAGCTGGGATTTGAGGAATGGTTTTGTGATCTCCGTTTCAGGTTCTATTCTTCTCCTTGGCTGTCAATTTCCATTATGGGGAAGGTTTTTATTTTCTTCAAGATGGACTGTGGTGTTCGACAAGGCGATACCTTATCACCTTAACTTTTTATTCTTTCTTAATATGTACTCTCCTGGAACTTACATAGAGGGATGGATAAGGGAATATTGTCTCCTTTTATTTCTCATGGTGGCTTAGAAGGCATTTCTCACCTTATGTTCACTGACAAAATCATGGCATTCATGAATGGGAGGAGGCGGTCTCTGCATGGCTTCAGGGTGATCATGAACATGTACGAATTATTGAGTGGAAAAGGTATCAAATATCTGAAGAGCCATGTTTTTATATCTAAAAAATTCTCATGTCAGCATTGTAGATACGTTCAAGAGATTCTGGGATGTCAAAGGTGGAAATTTCTGATGACTTATCATGGTATTCCATTACCCTATAGAAGGATCAAGAACCACTACTTTGATGATGTCATTAGAAGAATTCTTGGAAGAATCATCAACTAGAATAGTAAGTTTCTTTCATTTGGAGGTAGAGTCACACTGATCAACAGTTTTCTCATGTCCATTCCCATACACATATTATTGACCGTCAAACCATTGATGAGAGTTATTGCAAGGATGGAGAAAATTTTCACTGATTTTATTTGGGATGCCAACCATGTGGGGCAGTTTCATTGGGACTCTTGGAGATGTTTGGCGAGGCCTATCGACGAGGGAGGGGTGGGAATCCAAGACATTTACATTACCATGCAAGGGTTGCAGGTGCGGTTGGCCTGAGAGGTTATTGCGGGGGGTTCTTTGTGGGATTCATTATTCAGAGGAAGATACATAATAGATAGAGGGTCCTTGGTGATCCAGGGGTTTGGTCTCTCTAACCTATCCAAGTGAATTCTCTCTCATATGGTGGTTCTTTAGGGTGCGTCTTGGTGGATTATTAGTATAGGTGACGTTAACTTTTGGAGGGAGAAGTGGGTGGGAAAACAGATATTCTTCCCTAGTTATCCCATTCCCACAGTCTCCTTTAAGGAGGCATATGTATTTCCCTCATTTATTCAGGCCGTACGTAGTCATGAATAGAGAGAGATTTTTTATATCATCATCTTGAACAATAAGGCAGACAAGTGTTGTTTCACAGGGTCGATCTTGGGAAAGATTTTTATCCAGGATTATAGATGGTTGTAGCTTGCGGATGGGGCCCTAGATGAGTGGTCCTAGAGGATCTAGTGTAAATAGATACATAAAAAAATGAACTTTCTCATTTGGATGATAATAAATTTTTCTCTACCTAATTATGAGAGTATTCAAAGAAAAGGAATCTCTTTGGATTCACACTGGTTTTACTATGACCACCCACAAACAGAGACAACACTGCACCTCTTCTTTCAGAGCAATTCGGGAGATTGCATTTGGTCCATGCTTTCCACTCACTCTTGTTCATTAGCCTCTATACTCCCTTATATGATTTTATGACTTTATGGTTTCATGGGGTTGGTATGAATGTGATGGAGATCATGATTCGAGTTATTATTCTTTCATCCATATGTTGGACTCTTTGGGAGGCAAGAAACTAGGTGATAATGGGTGCTCGCCCTTCAATAAAGTACCTTTATACAAGGAATAAGGTGCTCAATTTTGATCTAGGTTCCATTATTAATGTTATATAGGCTTCTATCACGTTTTTTAACTTCTTCAATAAGCCATGCATGGCCGGTGCATTGGGAGGGGTGGGTGGACGATTGGTATGCTTGATTCCTCCCATGCATGGGTTGAAAATTAATGTGGACGATTCATGCAGGTTTGGGATCATGAGAGGAGGGGGTATCCATCTTGATTTGTGTGGCTCGGTACTGGTGGGGTCCAGTACATTATTTGGGCCTGGACACTCTTTGGGGGTGGAAATGAGGGCTCAACTCATAAGGCTCACTGTTTGTAGGAGGTTGGGTTTGTAGGTGGATAAAATTGAATCTGATTCAGAGCCTTTGCTTAAGATGATCAAAGGGACATGTGAGGTTCCCTAGAACTTGAGATACTTGGTTATAAGATGTTCTTTGGAGATAGGACATTTCCAATTTGTTGACCATATTTTGAGGGAAGCCAATTTTTCTACCGATACTCTCACATGCTTGGGGAGGTCGGAGGAGCCGCTTGTTGTTTATGATAGTTTAGGGTCGCTTCCCATGGTTTGTATATCTTTTTCCCAAGGAGATTCCCTCAACTTACACCACTTCCATCCCCCTTAAGGGCCCTCTGTTCTCCTTTTGGGTGCTTGTGGCCACATCCATCCCTTCATTTTAATAAAAAAAATAATGATTCAATCACTTTATTACATTAAAAAATCACAAAATTATGAATTTTAATTGGGTTGATATATCCACTTTTTAACTAGACTTTTATTAAAATAATTCTCCATTAAAAAATAATCTACCCTTATTATATTATTTATCATTGAGCATATTTGTAATCATATCTAACATACACAAAGAAATATGATTGGAAAGTATAATAATTTTAATATGAAGAAATCCTTAGTGAAACATGAATATGAAATTTTATTTCTTCCATAAAAAATCACTCTAGGTAACCAATAATTTTACAATAAAACATATATTAGGATTTTTAACACCCTATTTTATTTAATGTGTTAATAAAAAAATATTAACTTCTATTACTTTACATAATTGATCCCTTTGTTCAATGAAATATTTATTTTCCTTAGCTAAAGAATATAATAATCAAATCTAAGAGTGATATTTATAAGATATTAGACCATTTGATGTTAATATTTTCATCCAAAATCCATGATTACTCACTAATATTTGCGTTTGAAATTTAATTAGAGTTACTGTTAATATAAGAATGTTTTTCTTATTTAGTGTCTTAACTTTATCATCCACCTTGTTTAGATGGAAACTACCACTTCTTACAATAATTCTATAATTGATATCTTATATTTTATAGATTCATTCCAATAACCAATGATCCAATATTATTGTTCAATTTTTTTACTTTCAATTCATTTAAATATTCATATGATATTTCGATATATTTATCCCCTATTTTAAGTCTTTAATTTATTTTTTATCTTCAAGTAATAATCTCTTTTAAAATCTAGTGATACAAATTTACTTCCTTTGTTTTCTATTTGATCAAATAATCATTCCAATTAACATTCACCTTCATCTTCAGTGTTATTAACTTCTTTAACATTATATTAACTATTATTAAAAGTCAAATAAAAATTTTACTGATGAATAAAACAACAACTGTGTCTTATTAATTATCATTGAAATAATATACTATTTCCCCATCTAAATCACTTTTATCACCACTATATTCATTTGAAAATATATTTGTTTTTGATATTTGATATATTTCAAAATGAGTCTAAGTGTAATTATTCTACTTTGAATAAGTTATGAATATGAAGATGATGTCAATTCTTTTTTGGAATTTTCTTAAACAAATGTTCCAAAAAACAACAAGTTTTCTGTCCAAGCCTGAAATGTTTAAATATGAAGAAATTGAAAAAAGGGAGATAAAATATCATTTAATTTATCATGGTTTTAATCCAAGTTATAAACCTTTGATTTGTCATGGTGAAGCTGGGAAAAGTTTCAGATCTATTGATGATGATACTTTGTAAGATGATAAGTCTAATCAAATTGAAGAAATGATTTGTGATATTAAATTAGAGGTAATTGATAAAAAACCAAAAATTGAGTGTCTATATGGTGATACTGAAAAACCATTGTATCTGAGTTGTATCAAATTTATAATTTTATAGATAGTGTTAATATTGATTAACTTTAAAGAGAAAAATGGATAGAGTGACAAGAGTTTTATAGAGTTTCTACAATTATTTAAAGACATTCTTTCTAATGAAAATGATCTTCCACGTTCACATTACAAAGAGAAGAAAATATTATGCTCATTATGATTTGGGCACAAGAAAATATATGTCTTCTTGAATGACTATGTGCTATATAGGAAGGAATGTAAATTTCTATCAGGGTTTTCTAATTATGGGACTTCATGGTATAAGTTGAAATAAATATCATCGGTTGATTTAGTAGTCATAGATACCCATTCCAATGAATTTCAGTATTTGCCTATAATTCCTCATTTGAAAAGTTTATTTGAAAATTCAAATGATGCAAAATGTTAAGATGTCATGCAGATGAGAAGATATTTCATTGAGAATTATAGAATCTAGATGATTCTAAAAACTGGAATAAAATTGATAAATACTTTCCTATATTTGAAAATAAAGTCAGAAATCTCAGACTTGGACTGTGCATCGATGGAAAGAATCCATACCGAAGCCTTAGTATCACACATAGTTCATGGAATTTTTTAATGGTAATTAAATACTTGTCTATTGAATTTTGTATGAAGTAAAAATATGTCATGTTTTGTTTAATGATCTCTTGACCAAAATAGCCCAAAATTATATTTATGTTTTCTTGGCATCATTAATTGATGATTTGAAACTTTAATGGGAGGAAGGTTTTAAGGTGTATGATTCTTATAAAATGGAATATTTTTAACAACATCAAATGATTATGTTTATTATAAATTATCACTTATCATATAGAAATATATCTGGATTCAGTGTTAAGGGGCATAAATCATGTTTAATTTACAAACAATAGACTTCATATTACCAATTAAAACATGGGGGAAAAAGAGTATACATGGGTCATCTAAGATCTTTTTCTATGGATCAATCTTATTGAAGATAAAAAAGGAATTAAATGGCTCACATGAATTTTATATTTCTCAAAAACATTTTTCCATTGATTAATATTTTTAGAGGGTGATTAAAATAGATGTGACATTCTGAAGGACACAAAAATCTGGCAATGATATTAATATTTGGAAGAAATGGTCAATATTTTTTGAGATAACATATTATAGATATCATAAGGTTAAACATAGAAATTATTTCATACATGTGGAGAAGAATATATATGAAAACTTGATTGAAACATTGTTAGATATTAAAGTAAAGAATAAATTTGGGTTGAATGAAATATTAGACATACTCTCAATGAGAACATATTTGGAGTCAGCACCCACTCCTAATGGAAGGTGAAAATTTCCTCCCAAAACATGTCATACATTATCCAAGGGGGGTAAAATTAGATTTGTAATTGTGTTCATGAAATCAAAGCGCTATAGTATTATTATTTAAATGTAAAATTGTTTGTATCATTAAAAGAGTTAAATTTGATAGGTATAAAATCTCATTATTATCGCTTCATGATTCAACAACTCCTACTAGTTAAATTATCCAGAATATTTTACATCCAAGTTATAATGAATATCATGAAGGTGTTCTATTTTTTAAATTCAATTTATTATAAGGTGGTTGATCTAAATTCCTTGAAAAATTTGGAGAATAAAATAGTTTCTATACTTTTTCAATTGGAAATGAATTTTCCTCCTTTTTATGATATCATGGTGAATTTAATAGTTCATTTGGTATGAGAAATAAATCTTTGTGGACCTATACATATATGTTATATGTAATCTTTTGAAATGATTATAAATATATTTAAGGGTTATGTTTAGAATCCATATCAATCTAAATCCTCCATTGTTGAGAAGTATATTTTTGATGAGGTTGTAGAGTTTTGTTCAAGCTAATTATCTGCAGTGGAGAACATTAGTTTTCCTACATATTTCCATAAACAAGTCAATTATATGGTAAATGGGATCCATTCGTAGAATTTAAAATCATTGATAGGTAAATAGATAAGGAAGGTAAATTTATACATCTTTAATAACATAGATTATGATCAAACATGTACAAAATTGTATATTAATGCATTTAAATGATGTTATCCAAAGAAGAAAGGTATTTAGATTTTGAATGAGCATAAAATTTTTTCCCATGTTCTAAAGAGATTGTGCTTGGTAGATTAGATGTATCATAAACATTGATATGGTTAGTGGGTGGTCTAAGTTTAAATTTGATAAAATGGTATGGGTATGACATTAATGGCTATACATTTTATACGAAAGATCAAGAAAATAGAAGTATAGTTCAGAATTGCAGTGTATTAGTGTTTGTAGAAGAAATGCATTTTTCGAGTGCCAAATAAAAAAACCAAATATCCCCATAAAGTTCATATTATAGATTCATTGAATAAATATGGGGGGTTGATTACATTAAATTTCATGTTCTAATGTTTAACTAAAAATGGTTTATCAGTAACAAAAGTTTCATACATGATGAATTTGGAATGAAACTATTAAATCTGAATAGTTTGAAATACAAAACTAATCCTTTTACTATGAAAATACATGAAAATTTTTTCTATTTTTGATCAATCTGATACATGATAGAATATTGTTTTAAAAGGGAAAAAATATTTTGGTGATGATAAAGTTGATAGAGATGATAATTTATAAGATATCCATACTTCCATGGAAGTATCAATAGAAAATATTGATGAGAGTGGTGTAGATATGGTTCATTTCATAAAGAACGACCATGATAAAAGAATTTGGGAAAACAATCCTTTAGAAATTCCTAATATTACAAGTAACATATGTTTATTTATGGTTTAATTTTTTAATTTTTATAATTTTTTGATATTTTAGGTTCAATTTCATTATTAAAACACGTATTATAACTAATAAGTTATTTTTTTTGTTTATATTACCATGTGTACCATTACATAACTGATCTATTTATTAATTATGTGGAAAAATAATTATTTTAAATATAATATGTTAAATAAAAACAAAAATATTTTATAAAAGAGTATATTCAAAAAATTCCATTTTTGGTGTAAAATTGGATTTATTAGGTTGGAGATTTTTGACTATTCACACACCATTTTGGGATTTGATTTCAGTATTTCACATCTTTTAATATCCCATTAATGTTGTTTTCATTTTATTTAACTATTCTATCAAATATGAATAAAAATGTGTTTAATTTATTTTACTGTTTGTTGGATCATTTTTAATATATTCAAAGAATATTATTTTTGGGTCAAAAATGGTGTTATATGTTGGAAATTTTTTACTATTCAAATATCATTTTATTTTTTTTCATTTTTATGTTATTTTATCTCCCATTAATGTTATAATCATGGTTAACTTTAAAAAATATGAATAAAAATGTGTTTAGTTTAGTTTATGTTTCTTGATGATTTTTTATTTTTAATTTACATTTTTTAGCAATAGATGTATTTTTATATATGTGTACTAATTTTTTATTACTTTGATTTGTAGGATAATGATAAATCAAACATATAATCCACTACATACTTCTAGAGAGGATCACACACATATCTTTGATGAGTAAAATACACATGCTCTTATTGATGATCCTCCTCATCCTTATTTATATGATACATCTACTTCAATGGGGGAAAAGAAGAGTTTGAAGTTTTGTAAGCATAGACACACAATTTTACCAAAATTATCAGTTTACTGTATCTAAGACCAGAGGAAACTAGTAGAATTGGATGATAATGATAATCCAAGATGTCCAAATTCAAAATAATTCAATAATTTTATTACATAATAGGATAAAATAAATGTTAATATTTTTATTAATGATCAGAGAAGTGTTGTTAAAATGAAAATAACTCACTTATGAGATATTTTTTTGGTAAGATAATTTGTCATTGTTCTACTTATGATGAAATTTTTATAGTAATATATGTTTCCCCCTTCTTATGAGATGATATATGATATACCTAATATTAGAGGATTTATAATAAGATGTATATCATTAGTTGCGAGGAGATGGAGGTATTTTAAATCAACCCTCACATCAGATTTCATTTTTGAGCATAGACAAAATCATAATCCATATGATATATATCTATTTATAGATGAATATATATGGAATAAATTTGTTGAATTTAGACAATGAGAATTTCTTTTGGTAAATGAAGTGTTACCTTTTAGAAGTTATTTTATAAAAATGATCATATAAATGATTTCTTTATTTTTAATTTACTGAAATTGAGGATATCTCATCAGAAGACACAAGTTAGAAATGTATACCCTCATTATTTATCTTGGGGAGGGTATACAATTTTGGAAGAAAAAATGATAGCTGAAAATTTTCAAAAATTGAGAGCTAAGTCTTCAGGATCCACAAAGGTTGACTCTCCCCCTAATAGATGTGAAAAATGGAAGTCGGATTAAATAAGAAAAATGGGAAATATATTACGAAAGAGTTGAAGGTTTTATCTAAGAGGATTATGAGATGTTTAATTTATTATTTATTTAAGTTAAACCAATTATTTATATATTGTGATTCACTATTAATTTTTTCCAATATTCTATATAAGTATTTTAAGGAGGAGAGCACACATGGGGTCTTTATAGATGAGTGTAGGAAGGATATTTTAGCTACAGCATTGGGAAAGCATGAACACCTGGGTCATGTACAAGGATACCCTATAGGTGTATCAGTAAATAAATTGTTTCCATGTTCTAAATCTTCTTCAATAGAGGATGTTTGTAAAAAAATTATATTTTTTTTGATGTTATAGTTTAGAATATGCATGAGACGATAGAGGAAAATATATAATCTTTAGTACAATCAATGTTTTCAGACATGAAAAAGAATTCATGCTACTGATCCTACTCATTCAACTCCTCTTGTAGATACTACTTCTAATACTTATCTTACTCAACCTCTTCTTGTATACCCCACTCCTCTTACTTATCCTACTCATACACCCCTCCACTTCTGATTCCCATTTATTTTGAGTTATATGTCGATGATCCCCAACATCATATTTTTGTATATTGGATTCTATATTATATTAGAGATACCATTTATTATCAATAAATATAGATATAGAATCATATGGTCACTGTACACAATATTATTGACAAATCACCAGGAATATCAATTCTGATACACGAGTTCTGTATAGTTGGACAAAAAATTATCCATTTTTTAGTTCATACATCTTGACTTGTTTAATAGATTACCATATAAGTATGTTTATATCATATCCTCTATTTTATTTTGTTGTTAATTTTTTAACATCTTAAAGTTTATATATTTATCTATTTTTTAAAGGAATAATTAAAAGGTAAATAAAAAATGTATAAAAAACAACAAATAAAAAGTGTTATGACTTTAGATACAACTTATCCCAATATTGATTGATTGTAAACATATTTAAATTTGTTATTTTATGTTTATTATATTACAATAAAATCTGGAATTTGTAGGAATGTAATAACTAATATTTTTTTTAAAAAAATATCATAGAGCTTGTAACTGGAGATGATTTGGGCATCAACACGATGTATGTTTTTCCAATGTAAGTCGATTAACATAAATATTAATTGTATTTTAATTTGTTGAAAATTTATACTTATGTATGTTTTATATTAGGTATATTTATAAAATTTGTATAAATCATGAAACAATAATAATATATGGATTTATGGACCCATAATTTATTTCACCTATAGTGAAGATAATGACTGATGCAAAAATAATGGTTAATATTACTGAGAGATTTCACAAGAATTCAATTATTCAGTGCTGTATGATTCCTTATATTCAAGAGTATGAAACATATATCTCATAAAGTGTTATATATATATTAATATAATAACCAATCACATTAAATTTTCTTATATATCGGTTACCATTGTATGTTGTGTGTTTTTTGTCTAAGGGAGATGACACTATACTGGTTATGCTCTATCCATGGCGAAGTGAGAGAAAATTTTAAGACTATATTGAACATGTAAGTTTAAATATTTTATACTTTTTTATATTATAATGACATTTAAGTTTATTTTATTCATATTATTTTCAAATAGGGCATGATATTTCTTTATATAGGCAACAAGAAAGAAGAGTGACAATATCAAATATGTAAAAGCAAAGGTGAAATTTCATTTATAATTGCTAAATTTTTGATGTAGTACATAGAAATGATATTTTAAATTGAAAAATTATTTTAAATTATGGCATCATAAAAAATAATTAGAAAAGTAATGTGGATATTATGTTTTAATATTAATGTATTAAATAATTTCAACCGGGAGAGTTAAAAAGTTCTAGAAGCTTATATTTTTTTATAAAATTTTCCTTTAATTTTTCATTCTTTTATTCGGAATACATGTTGAATGATTTATTTTTAATTTGTATCTTTTTAATGACCCTCTACCTTATAATGGACAAGATTTTAGACACTTAAAAATTTACTGGGAGAATCATTTCATAGGTTTTGTTGGATTTTTGTTTATTTGTAATATTCATTGTAAACTTAAAAATTGAAATTTTAAATGTTTGTGTTGCTACTTAGTTTATACTACTGATATTATATTATTCTACGTTTTTTTTATCTACTAATTTACTATTGGCAGGGGAATAAATATTTTTATTTTTTTTTAATTTTTTTTCTTGCTGGTTATTTCATAACCTATGTAAATAATTAAAAAACAAAATCTACTACACGAGTTTTTAGAATAACCGTTGTAAAAAGTCATTTTTCACATAAATTATTAAATAACCAATGTGAAAAATGGATTTTCACATTGTATACTCTAAAAAACCAACCTGCTAAATGAATTTTCACATCAGTTAAAAAACCAATATGGTAATGATTTTTCATATCGATTATGAAATAACTCACATGAAAATATTCAAAAAAATGAATTTATAACAACTATTTTTATTAACTAATGTTGAAAACTTATTTATAATATTTACTAAAATAACATATCTTAGAAAATATCATTAAAAAAAGACGTTAAAAATCCTATTTTTCACTATTTTGTTAAGAGTATTATGTTACAATCTCATTGTTTATTCGGATTGTTTATGATTATGCTTCCAATGATGAATTATTATGATCTATATATCAAGAAACTGATGAATTATCTTCTCACGTTTAAATTTAATGAGAATACATGCTTTCAATTCATTTTCCTCTCTTAATGTACTCAAGAGTTCAAAAGAATACTTTTAAGTAAAAATATCATTATTTTTCTCTATGGTCAAAAACCTTTTTTCTTCCAAAACCATGTTTTATAAAAATGTTTTAAAATGTTTTTTTAATTCTAAAAATTATTTTTAAATAAATTTTAAACCATGTTTGATGTATTAATTTTTTTAAATAAATCTTCAAGTTATTTTCCAAATAACTACCTTTTTTATTTTACCAACAAATGTGAAAGGAATCTTTGTTTTAATGTGTACGTTATGAATGGAATTTCCCATCGTGGTGACAATTATTTTATTTTTTGATTCCTTTATATGTTTTCAAGGTAATTTTTAAAGAAAATAATTTTCAAAATTTTTTATGTTTTAAAATCTTATTTTAAACAAAAAGTTTATTTTCCTTAGGAAATGTTTTAAATGATTATTAATGATTACTTTATAAGTTTTCAATATTATTTTCAAGGGGAATTATTTCAATATTATTTTATGTTTTAAAAATTATTTTTCAAATTAGAAAGTAAATTTTATTTAATTTTTTAAATGATTTTAAAGCATCCTTTATAAGTTTTCAAGGTTATTTTCAATGAAAATTATTTTCAAAATGTTTTATGTTTTAATATTTTTTTCAATGCCAAAATGATATTTTCCTTAATAAATGTTTTAAAAGATTTTTAATGATTAATTTATATGTTTTCAAGGTTATTTTTAAAGAAAATTATTTCCAAAATATTTCATGAATTTTTATTTTTAAAAATTGATTTCCAAAGAAAAGTTATTTTCTTTAAGAAATGTTATATGTGATTTTTCTTTCAAAATAATTTTCCATATAATATAAAATACTTTGATGTTACTTGTGCTTTAATATGTATATAATCCAGAGATACCATTCTAATCCATTCCATGAATGGTTTATTTTCTTGATTGCATGATATATATAAAATATGTTTCTCTTCCAGGAGTTATAACATGATAAAATGATTATGAAACCCACTTCTTTTTTCCATGGGTTATGATTTGAGGAAATAATGAAATGATTATGAAAACCATTCCTCTTCAATTTTTATGATATAATTAATGTTTTATAATTTTTGGGACCAAGTATGTATGATTTTTATCATGTGATGGGTGGGTCCTATATCTCCCTCTAATTCATTAGGTAATGATTATTGTTATATGGGCTCAAAGGGTATACAAAATGTTATCTCAATCCCAAAAAAGGGTGCACTGGAGGTTATCCCAATCTTAGAAGAGGGTACATGGGAGGTTATCTCAAGACCAAAATAGGGTACATGAGAGGTTATACCAAACCCAAAAGAGGGTACATGGGAGGTTACCCTAAGCTTGAAGTAGGTACAAAAGTGGTTTTACCAATCCTAATATGTTTTGAATGTCTTGGTGTGTATCCTTTGATATAATATTTTCTATGATTCTGTATATGCCACAATTCCTTGTCTTTTGATAATGTTATACTCTCACGAATCATGTTATATTATTTCATTATGATTCGTGTATTATGAACCACAAATCATTTTTCCATGACTTGATATTTTGATCATTGATATGTTGGGTATAGTTTCCATATGTTATTCTCATGTTCTCATACCCTTACTCCCACATTATATTTACATATTTTCCTTATTTAACCTTACTAGTTTTCTGAGGTCACCCTTTATTAAGTTTTTCCCTAGATTATTAAGAAAGGTTTTAATTAGGGTATGTTTATGAAGAGTACTAAGAAGAAAGATATTTATGAGATATTTTTATGATATTTCCCCAAATTAAAATATTGTGAACATAGTCTTCAAATACATTGAACCAATATGTTTCTCATGTGTGTATTTTTGTAATGTAATGAATCTTCATTTAAAAATATGTAATAGTTATATATGAGGAGATTGAGTAATTACATTTAGTATCATGGGATAGATTTAGTTAACCTTTAAAAACGAGGATGCGAAAAATTTAGTGATATCCTTAATGACATGTATAAGGATAAGTTTAAGGATGAGTAAAGTTATAGGAAAATGAACAAGAATTTTAGTAAAAGATAGAGTGAGGTGTTTCTAAGAAATTACATCCCTATTTAGATACTATAAGTGGACATGGTTCTATCATAGAGGTACTTAGGGGTAATAACATATAAAAGGTAACATTGATATGGAATCGATGCTTAACTAATGCACAACAATAGGACTTGATGCACACCTTGTTTGACACTCTTGTACGATATAATTTTACAATTCAAAAAATCTTTTTGAATCACCATGAAGGATTTAAATAGATTATGACTATGAATGACTTAGGATAAACCTAAGATTTCAATGATTAAAAGTATGGTTTCATTATTTAGACATATTATAAGTGATTTTTCATGATTATGTGGTTCCAAACTATGATTAGTGTCACTCACACGGCGGTTTTTGTTTTAGTTTATTGATGGAATATTAAAAAATCATGTTAATGTTGAATGTGATGGAAAATGACATGATTGTACTCCTTATAAAAAAAATGTTATGGGATATGGAATAAAAAGCCTCATTTTTATGCTCACACAAATTTCTAAAGATATTAATCATGTTGTAATTCCAAATGAGAAAAAGAGGGAATAATATTCTATTAAGTTGTTCATGAGGAAACATCCACCTTATTTCAGTGGGTATTTTGATCCACTAGCTACTAAAAAATTAATCAACACCAATGAAAATATATTTTCTACCCTCTAGTGTTCAGAGTGTGAAAAATTAATTTTATCTTTGAATCGTTTGGAAGGTTAAGTAGATAAATGGTGGAATCTTATCAAAAATATGAGGTAACATGATGAAATTGAATCCATGGATTGGGATGAGTTTAATAAATAATTTTTCCATAAGTAATTTACTCATATTTTTCATATAAATATGAATAAGGAGTTAATTGATCTAAAGAAAAAGGATTATTAATCTATTAGTATATATGAGAAAAAGTTTACAGGACTTGTGAGGTACACTTCTGGTATTATCATCCAAATTTAAAGTAAGGTTTATTTATTTCTTTTTGTATTAAAACCAAGTCTCAAAAGGGTGTTATAAAAAATATATTTTAGTCGATATGAAGTGAATTTTTATGTGATATCATGGTATAGATGGAGGTTGGAGTTACATATCAATCACATGGTTTTGATAAGAATAGAAAAATTTAATTCAAATAAAAATATAAAAACTATTGAGAGAAGAAGATGATATTTTTTTATGCTCAATGTATTGGAATAAACATCAAGGAAATTTTCTTAATGTAACTAGTGAATGTTTTAAATGTGGAAGGGTAATTTATTGGATAATATAATGTTTAAGTGATAGGAATAATTTATCTAATGATGAAAATTGAGAGATTTCTGCACAGAATACTACAGCCACACTGCAATGTTTCAAATGAATGGAGTATGGTCATTATGTGAATAAATTTTCTAATCTAAGGGATAATGAGTATGATAAGGCACAACAACCTATAAAGTCAAAGAAAAAGGGAAATCCTTTTCAATAATGATTGTTGAAGTGAATCATGATAATTAGGGCACACTTATCACCCATTTTCTAGTAGGGAATTTCAAGGTTCATTTTTTATGAATGGGCCCTATGAAAATATTATTATTCAACCTTAGTAAAATTTAATTTGATTTTGATCATTGATTATCTCCCTCTACATGGATTTTGGAGTAGTGAAATCACATTTGATATTCTATCAGTACATAGATGAACCCAAGCTTACAATAAAAATGTTTTTTTATAGGATAATATCTTATATAAGGAATAAAGGGTGAATTTACTTTTGTAAGTTTATATGTCTCCATGTAAGATTAATTTAAGAGTTATGAATACCATAATTGATTTATGATTTTAATTTTTATCATAATTTTAATGTCATTGAAAAATTATTTAAAGTTTTATATAAGGGGATTTTATCAGGATTAAGGATGTTCTTATAGTAATTTATTGAAATAAAAACCTCTGGTTTTGTATATGTTTTACTGAAAAAGTTATTTTATGGGGAATAACTTTACACATTGTGTAAATATGATTAATGGAACTAGTAACCTTTTGGATTTTTCTTATCTTTTATGTTGAGGGAATTATGGGTTTTAGTTGATCACCTTATGATGTTAGCACACTTTGTTACCATCATAGAAAATTTATCTCTAGATCTTATTAACAGGATATACAATAAGAAAGTGGTAAGATTACATAGTGTACGAATTCCAATTATATCTTATTTTAATATGAAGTTTACCATAATGTTTTGGTAAAGTCTTCAAAAATCTCTTGCTATAGAATTGAGTTTCATCACTTCGTGTCATCCTCAGAAAAATGGTCAATCTCAGAGAACAATTAAAAATCTATAGGGTATTATAAGACAATATTTTATGGATTTAAAATGTGTTTAGGATAAAAATATTCCTATAGTTTAGTTTTATTACAAAAAATATATTTCACTCTAGCATTTATATGGCTCCTTATGAATCCCATTATGGAAATAAGTGTAGAAGTACAACATACTAGAATGAAGTTGTATAAAGAAATACATTGGGGACTGAGAAAGATGATGAAACAAAAGATAAGTTTATATACATTCAACAACATGTATGGTAAAGTTTAAAAAAATGTTATACTGTTAATTGGAAATACTGTCTAGAATTTGAGGTTATTGAGAATGTGTTTTTATGAATTTCTCTTTGGAAGAAAGAATAGAAATCAAATCCCTAAATATATCTGTTCATTTGAAATTCTTAATCATATTAGGACCATAAACTATTTCCTGACACTTAAAAAAACCTATATCAGGTTCATGATGTGTTACATATATTTCTTGTAAGAAAGTAGATACCTGATTCTTCACATGTATTGAACTTATAGGTCACACCACTGGATCATGATATTTCTTATGAGGAATAATCGGTGGAGATTCTGGATTGAATATAAAATTTCTATGAAACATGACCACTCACCTAAAAAAAATTTTGTGGATAAAATAATAACTTAAGAAGGATACTTGGTACCTAAGGGTGTAATTAGGTATAAGTATCTTGGTTTTTTGGCACCAAAGAGATGAATTTTTAGGGTGAAAATCATTTCAAGAGGGGTACAATATAACACCTTGAGATTTTGTGGAATATATTTTTTAAAATAAATATAATTTTTTTGATATTTTTTGTTACACACAACATGGATTATAGATTTCATTACACAAAACATTGATTTTATCTTTTGTTACACACAATGGTGATTTTAACTTTCATTACACATAACACTGAGTTTAGATTGTGTTACATGCAACATTGAGTTTAAACAAAACGTGAAATACTATTATAATATTACTATTTAATATGATAGTTATCAACTAGTCATTGGAATTGTGGGTATGAATACGATTAAATAAATTATCAAAATATATGGTTTACACATGTATATAAAATTAATTCGTTAGTAACCAATTAATTAGAAATGAAAATAAAAAGTATTTGAGAATAAAGGAAATATTTTTCCAAAAATCTATTTTTATGTGCATAAATGTTTTTCACATAATTAAATTAAACAAATAAATTTTAGGTGATTATTTTAATGATATTTATATATTATTTATTAAATAAAATGTTTAAAATTAATATTATTTGTTTTTTAGAAAAAAGAAAAGAATTATTCCAATTTTACCCTTAAAAACTGTGTTTTTCTAAAAAGAAGTTTTATCACATTTTTTGTGCTCATTTTTACAATAAATTGTGAAAATTTTAGAAACTTTGTTTGAAAAAATAAATTCTCCTTTTAATCATCATTTTAAAATTATCTTAGGGTGAATTTTTTATATTGTTTTGAGAAGATAAATTTTTCAATGAATAGCGGAAAATACCAGTTTTTATTAAGAATTGTAATTTCATTTAAAGATCTTAAAAATATTAAAAAAATTAAGAAGGTTTTAAAAAAATAATTGAATTATATACACATATTAATCCAATTTAAGTAATTTGTGTCTTTTTTATATTTAAATTTTATATAATTGTTTTTAATGTTTTGAACATTTTCTATTTGAAAACATGTTTTCTCATTGCGCCTTTGGGATTAATTTTAAATTGATTTTTCCATTACATTAAATATATTTTATAAAAATGGATTCTATGTTTGTAATCAAAATAATTTATATTATCTAATAATTTAAACTTAAATTTTTTACTATAATTAATAGTAAAAATAGTTAAAATTATTTACCGTAGTTAAGGTAAAAATGAGTTTACTAGGTGGGGGGGGAGGGGGGGGGGGGGGGGGTTAACAAAACAATAATGGTTAAAAATGACCCAAAACATTTCAAAAACCCATTTTATGGATATATTTATAACTTATATCTTCTAGTTTTGATAATGGATCATTTTTTAGCCCTGTTTCATGTGACAAATATGGGCACGTATTTTTCTTTTAAAAAATTACTAGTGTACCACTCAACTCACTTATAAAAGGATACCCCTATCCTATCATATTCATAATTAAAAAAACCCATTTTTTAGGACAAACAATACCCAAATATCTTACTTAATTCCCTCCTATCATATTATAAACCATATTTTGGTAATAGATCCAACCTAGGAAAGCATTTGGTGCAAACATAAGGAGCTTACCCAAAGAAGAGGTAATGTTATTCAACAAGTGTTTTTATTTTATTTCTTACTAAATATAATTAAATTATTATTAAAAAATGATGATATAATAAAATTATTATCTTTTATATACTGAGATGTTTTTATTTTCAGTTTATGACCTATAACAATCTCTTCTTCCATTAAAAGAGTTATTAAATCATTATTTATGTGTAGGACGAACTACCACCTCGCGAACTGATGTCATTCATTCTTCCATTAACACCTATAAACAATAGATATAATTATTTATTAAATATTTATATATTATATTCATGAAATTATTATACTTATGTAATTATTATTTTACATATAACTTCTTACTTTTCACTCAGTGGGAATATAATAACGTTGCTCATGTGTAAGACGGACTACCACCTCACGAAATGATGTTATTCGTTCATGCTTTACATTGAATGTAATAAGGATAGGTTTAATGAATATATGTGATATATATGAAATAAAAATAATTTTGTAATTTTAATATATTATTTAACTTTATTTCTTTCTTTTCATCGAGAAAATGGAAACAATGTTCATGCATACACATGGCTTATTGTCTCCATGAATAGTGTATTTCATTTTCTATCTACATATTTTATGGATCACTATAAATAAATGTATAATAAATATATATAAAATATTATACCATGGTTAAAATTCTCTATATTATGGAACCATTATCAAATAAATATGACTAAAAATATGAAATGAAAACATACACGAAAAACAAAGTTGTTATTGCCCAAAATGAGACTTTAGCATTGAATTGTTAATAAACAAGTAATAAAAGGTCATAAGTAAATCATATATGGTATGATATATATATAGTTTTGGTTATATAGCATTTTTATAATAAACTTAATTTTATTTTATATTAGGTTCGAATTTGTACAAAGGAAGTCAAGATTTACGATAAGGCATTTCCATCTCACTTTTATTTTCTTTAAGACATAGGCCATATTCACCATGTGTTTATTTTATATGGTGTATAAAATACATATGAATGTATTTTATAATTATTATCAAGAAAATTATGGGTATTTACATATACATTTTAGGATATCTCTTTTATGGGGTTTAGAGTTCAAAAATTACCAAAGCGGTAAGGGATTTCCACCTCACTTTTTACTATTGTGAGACATATTCTATATTCACCACCTATTTATTTTATGGGGTGTATATAATACCATGAATTTATTTTATAATTATTCTTATAAAAATTATGAGTATTTAAATATCCATTTTATGATATCTATTTCACAGGATTTACAGTTCAAAAGTTACCAAAGTTGTAAGAGATTTTTGTCTCAAATTGCATTCTGAGGGACCAAAGATCAATTATGTACCTATATTCTTCTATTTGGTGTATATAATACCAATTTGAAATGTTATATCATAAATATAATTATTTTAATGATATTATAATTATCATTTATTGTTAATATTTAATTGAGATTATGATTCAAGGTTACTAAATCTGTAAGTGTTTAATGTTACAGTCTCATCATTTATCAGGATTGTTTATGATTATTCTTATAATGTCAAATTATTATGATATATCTCTCAATAAAATAATAAATTTTATTCTCCTATAGTTATTTCCTGAGAATAAATATTTTCCCATCATTTTCACCACTTTATACACTAAAGAGTTCCAATGATGTTTTCTAATAAAAATCATCTTTATTTCTCTCTTTGGTGGAAAAACCTTTTTCTTCCAAAACAATGTTTTATAAAAATGATTTAAAAAATGTTTTCATAATTATAAAAATTATTTAATAAATATATTTTTAACGATTTTTAACTTATTAGGATTTTTTTAAAGGAATCTTCATGTCATTTTCCAAATAATCCTTATTTAGATTTTAAAAAATTTGTGAAATAAATCTTTATTTTAACATGTACAACATGAATTAATTTTTTTAATGTCATAAAAAATATTTGTAATGAAACAAAATTATATAAAATAATTTCCTTTATTTTAATTATTTCATATAGTATAAATCACATAAGACCACATAAGGAACACGAAACAAACTTTATAAATGAATAATGAATGAAATAATATGTTTTTTCTAGAAATTAAGAATCATATACCAATGGAATAGTAACATGACCTTTAGAATAGTAATGCGACCCCTAAGAATAGTAATTCAGAAAATAGAATAATAAACTCACCAATGAAAGAATAGATAAAATTTAAGAATCTTATATATGAAAAAATGATATATTTATATAACTGAATTTGTAAATAAATGTTTTAAAAATGATAAATTAAGTATTGGTATTTTTATAAAAACTAAAGTTTTATTTATAATTTTATAATTAATATAATTATTTAAAAGAAAATTTATTTTAATAAAATATATTAATAAATTATTACTTTTTTTCTTATGATTATTATCCATTTTTATAAGACCTTAATTAATTTTTCAATGTGTTATAAAATCAGTTATAATTTTAAAAATGATATTTTTTCAAATAAATGATGATTTCAATTAAAAATTAAATGTATAATATTTAGAAAATTATTTTCCTAAAATGGAGTCTATTTTTGAATTCTAAAGATAAAAAAATGGTTAGGGTGATTTTTTTGGATTTTTTTAAAATAGTTGAATTTTTAGTGAATAGTGAAATACAGTAATTTATGACATTTAACATTATAAGTACATAAATGAATTTTTGAGTAATGTTTGAGTCATGGAAGATGTAAGTGGCTATTATATCTAACTAACATAATATATTTACTATATTTAGTTATAATAATTCTCACTATTCATATTCGCGATCCAAAATGGTTAACTAATGAGTAAAATAATCAGAAAACACCCTTCTCCTCCACTATAAATACCACCCCTCATCACCCATTATCCTCACACCTCCAATGTCTTGAAGCTCATCCAAATTATGCCAAATAATTTTCTAAGACTCCCCCCAATGTCTAGGATCCTTTTTTCTCAACAAAATACCAAACCCATTTCCCTAAGGAGGATCTCAAGGAGGATAAATTCAAGAGGTAAAATTCTCTTCCGTTCTCTTTTAATTTAATTTATTTATTTTATTTTCTTTTATTATTATCTCATCAATTCCCATTATACAAGTGAAATGATAAATAAATTTTATTTTATATACTATAATTTTATTGTGTTAATGGAAAAACTCATCATCTTTTCTCCTCCCCACTCATTTTTTACTAAAAATAAAAACATCATTCGTGACATTTTCAAGGATGATGTGTTTTAAATTTACATTACCACCTTCATGGATGGTTATAAAACCATTAATGTTTAAAAAATATTATAATATATATATTATAAAGTATTTAATGATCCAAAACCATTTTATGTAAATAATAATAATTAATAAAACAAAACTCGTTCGTGATGATCGAAGAAACGCCAAAATAATATAAACAGTTATCAGTAAAATTTTATCTAATTAATCATCCTAACATATTAAAAAATGATATATAAGACCATTTAATATTTTATAATTTCATTAATAACATATAATTTTAATTTTTGACAACTATTTTTATTTTAAATGATTTTCTACACATGTATACAAGTAAACTAATCATGAAAACCAAGGAAACGAACAATCCCGAATGACAAAATTGTATCTTATAACTCATCAAAAAGGCTATAAATGAACTTAAAAAAATTTTAATAAATAAAATAAATGTATTAAAGGTTATAAATTAACTAATTAATGGATTTAATCAGATTATCAAAGATATTAAAATCATGTGTAGAATGCTTTTAGACATAAGGTGTGGGATTCTCTCATAGCCTCTATTTTTTTTCAGTTTTTGTTTTCTCACTCTTTACACAAATATAATTATTAATTATTATTTTTTACTCTTTCTATGTTTTGTATTTATAATAAAAATATATTTTCATATCAAAATTATTCTTTCCTTAATGGAGAAATACATGTTTTATAGGATTCCCTTCTCAAATCTTCCCGAAAATCAATCTCAATTATAGGGAATTTTTTGTTTTCTCACATGTTTTTAGGTGCACTCCATAATATATTCTTACCCCCATTATTATTATAAAATAAATAATTTTATCATTAAATTAATTCTTGGTTTATTTATGTATTTATATAAAATATTATTCTTTTTTACGCTTTAAATTGTTTTTAATATTTTCCTTAAACCACACTAAAATGTTTTGTTTCTAATGTTTCTTGAACACACTTTTAACATGATTTCACTTCAGTTTGACATAAATTATAATGATATGAGAATATTTTAACTTATTATTTTCCATGTATTATTTAAATCCAATCTTTCATGGACATGATTATGATATTACCTTTTTTATGCCTTATGACATGAGTATTATACCTAATTATTTTCATTGGTAACTCTTATGCTTGATTCTTCATAAGGAACAAATATTCCTAAACATGTTATGATGGGTACACCTAAATAGCACCTTAAGGCATTGTTAAATGTTTAGTCTCATGAGATATCATGTTCAATGGTCTTGGTGGTCAGCCTTGACTCGTGCTATTCATGTGAAATGGTCTTGGTGGTTAGCCTTGACTCATGCTTATGTCATGTTGTATGTTGTTTCCACCTTTTTATGATTCCATGATTCCATGATTTCATGATCCCATGTTCTATATGTTATTCTTATATATGTTTATTCATGTTCCATGCCTTTTTATGTCAATATGTAATGCCTTCTAATCCATGTGCTATGATTTATTCCTATATTTATTCCTTTACTAGGATTTTACCCCATCCCTTTGTTCATGTATTCCCCAGGTTAACCTATGCATTTTAGATCTCAATTGGAGTTATGGTATCATTATTGAGTTTAAATAAAATGTTTTTTCATTTTTGTTTCATGCTTTCAGTTTTATGTAACTAATCCTCCAAATGAAATAGACTTTATTATCCTTGGTTTGTATTTAATTTTTAATTATACTTAAAATCATGTTGTAATATGTTTAAAATTATTGGGACATCATATTATTTTCTTTAAATATTCCATTATAAGTTTTTATGGTTATTTTCAAAGAAAATTATTTTAAATTGTTTTTATGTTTTAATTCTTTTTCAAAGAAGCGAGGATATTTTTCTCAAGAAATGTTTTTAATGTTTTTAAATATTACTTTATATGTTTTCTAGGTTATTTTTAAACTAAATTATTTTCAAAATGTTTTATTTTTTCAAATGTTATTTTCAAATAAGAAAGTATATTTTCAGAAAGAAATGTTTTAAATTATTTTTAAATATTCCTTTATAAGTTTTCAAGGTTATTTTCATAGGATATGATTTTAATTTTTTTTATATTTTAAAAAGTGTTTCTAAAAGAAGAAAATGATATTTTACTCAAGTAATGTTTAAATGATTTTTAAAGATTCATTTATAAATTTTTAAGGTTATTTCAAAAGAAAAATATTTCCAAAATAGTTTATGATTTTTTAGTTTTAAAAAGGAATTTTTAAAGAAAATATATTTTCTTCAAGAAACATTCTAAGTGATTAATATTTAAAAACCATTTTTCATATCAAATGACATCCTTTGATGTCAGTTATGATTTATTAGGGATATGATCCAAGGATATCATTTTTATTCTTTTCCAAAATGGTTCAGGATTCTAATGAAATTTTTTTATGAAACCTATTTCTCTTCTATGGGTTATATGATGATAAAATGGTTATCAAACCCACTTATTTTTCTATGGTTTATGATTTAAGGAAATGATAAAATGATTATGAAACCCATTTCTTTTCTTCGGTTCCAATATGATGAATTTTTTATAATTTTTTTCCACATTTATGTATTATTTTCATAATGTGATATGTGGGACCTATATCAACCCAAAATTAATTGGGTACGGATTAATTTTATATCATATCAAAGGGTACATGTAAGGTTATCCCAAGATTGAAAAGGTGTACACAAGAGGTTTTTACAAGCATAAAAGAGGGTAAATTATAGGTTATACCAATCATGAAAGAGGGTATATGAGAGCTTATCCCAATATCGAAATAGGGTACATGAGAGGTTATCACAATCCAAAAAGATATTAAAAAAGAGGTTATCCCAATCCTAAAGTAGGTACATTGGTGTTTACCAAAGCCTAACATGTTATGAATGTATTAGTGCATAGCCTTGACCTATGGTTTTCTATTATTTTTTATATCCTACAATTCCATATCTTATGCCAATGTTATTTTCTCATGGATCATGTTATTTGTTTTCCTTATGATTTATCTCTTATAAACAACCAATATTTTTTAAATGACTTAATATTTTGATATTTGATATCGATGGAATTCATATTTTATGCTCATTTTCTCATACCTTTAAGCTCATATTGTGTTTACATATTACCTTTTTTACCCTTACTGAGCATCTATGATCACCCTTTCTTGTTTTTCCTTTCCCAAGGTTATGAAGAAAGGTTTTAAGTAGGGTATGTTTGTTAAGAGTACTAGAGTGAAATATCTTTATAGTATATATTGAATATATTTCGCCAAATTAGAATTTTTTTTACCTAGTCTCCAAATACACTAAACTAATATGCTCCTCAGGAATATATTTTTGCATTGTGATGAATATTCATTTAAAAATATGTAATATTTATGTATGAGAAGCCTGGGTTGTTATATTACTATCTTCTAGAGAGAAGATATTTATGATGATGTTTGGATCAACCCCATGAAAGGGATATCCTATGTATCATTATGAAGGGAGTCAAAACACATATAGTTAAGTGATACTTAATGTAGAATGTAGTATATTTTAAGGCAATGTGACAAGGAACAATTACTAAATGTTTAATGTTATATGAAATGGAAAACTAGATAAAAGGTTCCCAGAAATGGTTTGTGTGGGACTTATACAAGAGAATTACTTTCTCACTAATACTTTTTTCTAGTAAATGAAAAAGAGAAAGTACAGTTGGATATTACAATTATTAGGAGGAAAATATTATCTTCCTCGTGATAGACTATGAGGGAATGTCGTGCATGTAACATAAGAGATGATGAATCATCCTGTGATCATCACTAAAGGTGTAACAACCCGATATTTTATGATAAGTATTGTTTTTAATTTATTTGATTTCATGTGTTTTATGCTACAACAAGATTATCTTGTGTTATACGCCACACTGTATTAGCTTGGAGTATACGCAACACTATTCTTAGATTGTGTTACACACAATTTCATGTTCATTTTATAATAGTCATCTATGAAACATTGAGTATATATATATATATATTCAATGTATAAATGAAATGAGGTTTGATTCAGTTATACGAAATAATAAAGGATTCTTGCACAACATGCAACCCGGACTTTTCTTTCATTACACGCAATCACGACCTTTCTCTATAGCGTGTGTTGTACGCAATACCGGGTTTTACTAAACAACGATATATTATTATAATATTATTATGAACTAGCCGTTATGAATAGTATTAACTAAATTTTTAATTTTATAAAATTATTATTCATATTACACATTTTTTAGAACATGGTATAAGAAGAAAATAAATTTTTCAGGTAAAATAAATATTTTAAAAAAAATGCAGTTTTGCCGCCTTTTGATGGCGCACCCACTTTAAATATAGTTTTTGACATGTTTATAAGTTCAATTTTACAAAATAAAATTATTATTTGGAATCAGGATATAAAATTTGACCTTGGATAAAATTTTCATATTATTCTGATAACTTTCATATTTTGTTGAATAGTAAAAACACGCTATATTTTAATTAAAAACAACTTTTTTCATCACAATAAATTATGTGGTTAAATTATAATATTGAATGGTTTTACAGTATAAATAGAATATATTTTTACCATTTAATATAATTTATTTCATTAGCCTTGATTTTACATTGAATTCGTAGGTTAAATAAATTCAATCTTTTGAAATGTTTTAAACAAAAACCCGTTTTCTTTCGACAAAGGGATTAATTTTAATTTAATTTCTGAAAATTTTTTGTATTGAATTTGGAAAAATGGATTCCATATTTGGAATCAGTAGGTCCAAATTATGTTAATAAGCTACTTTTTATTTTTGGTCTTTATGAATAGTAACTACAGTAAATTTTATTTACCATAGTTAAAGGTAAATCGGGTAATTAAGGGTAAATATAAGATAATAAAATTAACCTAACACCTGCCAAAATCCTATTGGATGAATAAAAGTCGACCCATATCACCTAAGGGTAGGATTAGAATCATTTAATGAACATTTTCCATGAAAATAATTTAATTATTATTAAAACCAAAGAAAGTGACAACATGTCACTCTCTTAAATATTATAAGAATATTAATTTTAAATTAGTGATATAATTCATGAAACTTGGAACATAAATAGTCTCCAGAAACCTAATAAAATTATCTACATCATATGAATTTATTTATAATTTTTAGGGATTAAATAATTATCATTAATTGTGACACAATAGTGATGCATAAATTGTTTATCTAGTGAAAAATCAAAAATATAGTTTTTATTAAACTAATAGTGACCATAAAAGACCCAAAAACCTGACCAAAACTTATTTGTCGTGTAAATTTAAACCATAATAATATAATGGTCTAATATTTGACCATTTGGAGCCTTATAAAAGGGATTATGACACTTATATTATTTTATTTTAAATGATGCCAAAGTTTTCACCTTCATAATTTAATAAATATAAAAATATAAATATTGTGATTTTAAGATGATAAATTTGATTAAAAGTATTATTGTGAAATTTAATAGATTTGTCTTCATCATAGGATTTTATTTTTAATTTTTATGCAGTAATAAGTATATTAAATAATTATACAAAAATAATTTAGTAATTATTTTATTAAGAGATAAACCAAATAAATGGTATTAAAAATAATAAAATAAATATTATATGTACTATTTAATGTGCTCTATTAATTTTATAGATACATATGAACGTTTATGAATCTATTAAATATTTTTCTTCAAACATATATTCTGTATATATTTTATTTAAATTCAAATAAATGAATAGTGTCAAAATTGACACTATTGTTATTTTATAAAAATAATATATTATAAAATTGTTTAAAAATCACAAAAATATTTACAAATTATAAACTTAAATATATATGGTAGAAAATGTTATAAAGTATCCAATTATGGAGAATTCATCACAAATAAGTAATTATTTTTTATAATTTGAAATTTAGAATGTTATTATCACAAATAAAATTAAATTGATTAAATAAGGATAAATCAAGTTGATAATGTTTAAAATAAATTCATAACATGTCTAAATTTGATTGGTTGATGAGATTACAACCCTATAAAATATAAGCTTCGGATATGAGTTATTTTTGGAGTTTTTTAAGTGGGGTAAGATTTATTATAAATTAATATTTTTAAGAATTCCAAAGGTGCCACTCTCCTCCCTTATATAAGGGCACCTCCTCCATCTCTTCCTCACACAACATTGAGCCTTAAAGCTCAGAAAACCCCAGCCAAATTCTATTATCCACTTTCCTAGAAACATCCTAGAGGTCCTGGTATTCTTAAAAGACCAATTTTAGTGCCCTAAGAGGAGGTCTCAAAGAGACGCTTCAAATAAGAGGTAATGTCCATTACCGATTCTTTCAACTCTATTTCTTCTTCCACTTCTTCTTTTTTAGTTGTTTAATTATGAGGTAATAACATAAGTATCAATAATATACTGATATGTTATTATAAGTATGAAACAACCATATTTCACCATCTATCCATCCAACGGAAAATGAAATCACCGCGCGTGCGTACGTACGGAATACCGTCTCCACGCCGTGGTGTAATCTATTTTCCACCACCACCTTACTTGGATGGGTATAAGGGGGAAAGTAATGAATATATATGATTATTGTAAAGTGATATTGATTCTGTAATATTATACATACACTATAATACAATTCCATGATCTTGGTAATGATATCATCGCTCGTGCGTACGTACGGACTACTGTCTCCAAGACGCGATGAGCTTCACTCTCCATGTTAACCATTCATGAATGATTACAAGGTATATATAATAATTAATAATGAAATATATTAAATAATAATTATACTGGATTTATGTATATATATATATGTATTTGATCCAATTAATTCCATTCAATTCAATGAGGAAACAGAAACAACGTTCATGCATACGTACGACCTACCGTCTCCATGAACGGTGCATTTATTTCCATTTATCGATCTATTATATATATGTATATTATGAATATATATTATATATAAATCATGTTTTATATTCTGGAATTATGTAATCATGATCTAAGTAATCATATGAATAATTACAAGTCAAAACACGGAAGACAAATGAAACGATTTTACCCAAAACGCTCTTTAACATGCAATTTACAAAAGAACTGGTAATATAAAGTCACAAGTGAACCATATATGACATAATAACAATGAATATGATTCTTTAATAAGTCAATAACATTATTTAAATCATTATACAGGAGGTTCAGACATTTTCGAAGCAAATCAGACCTAAGGTAAGGGATAATTTTGCAAATCTCATTTTTATCTTAGATTGCTTATTCGTAAGTATTTACTGGGGTTATTTCTATCATCCATGTCCATGTTTTATAAAAGTGTTTTCATGTATTTTTAAAGTCCTTTTTACCCATTTTTTACTTTTACTACATGGTATGTAAGGAATCTTTCTTTTGTTTACGTTACGAGGTATTTTTTTGACTTTTCCGGCAAAAGTACGAGAAGAATGTTTTATTAACTTATACGGCATTAAAGGATTTTTACGGTTTTATAAAGCCTCATTTTCATGAAACTTCCTATATAATATTTCATGACAATTTTCAAAAATATATCTTTCTTTTAAAATTGCATGATTTTTTGTGAAAAGAAATTGATTTTGAAGAAGAAAGGATATTTTCCTCAAGAATTCATTTCAAGTATTTTATCAAAACCATTTTTCCATCTAAGATGACATTATTTCATATGTGTATGTTTCAAGTATAATGTCTCTATGATTTACATGGTTTCAATTTTCTTATTATGAAATGATATCCATTTATTTTATATGGATTATGTGATGATGGGATGATGTTTTTGAAACCCATTTCATTCGTTGGGTTATTATGAATGATGTATGTTTAATTTATGGAACAAGTAAGAATGATTTCATTATGAGATGGGTGGGACCTATATATCCCTCCAATGCATTGGATAAAGATTTATATCTCATGAGATAGACATGGCTGGAATGGTAAGTTAATCCTGTTCAGTATTACAGGACTGGAACAAGGAGTGAACTCGATTCAAAAAGGGGCTTTGTCCACTAAGATGGTCTTGGCAGCAATGCCTTGGCTACTATGGAAATCATTACATGTTCTTAATGGATTCCACAATTACATGTTTTATTACCATTCTATTTTATCATGGTTTATGTTCTATTATGATCTATGCCTTATGTACTTCCATGTTTTATGTCGTTGCTCAAGATTTTGATGTTTAAACATTTTGATCATGTTTTTAAGTTCAAATGTATATGGTATGTTTTAGTTTATCCTTGCTTACCCTTAATGAGCATTTGAGATCACCCTTTTTATGTTTTATTTTTCCCCAGGATCAAAGGAAATTTTTTAGGTAAGGAAACAAAAATTGGAAGATCTTTATGGGAGATGTTGAAGATCTTTCACCATGATTAGAAGATTACATACCAAGTTTACAAAGACACTAAACTATTAAGGTCCTTGTGTGTCTATTTTTGTTATGTATTAATTATTCCTCAAAAGTAATGTAATTTCCATGTACGTCAAGCTTTGGCTTGTTACAGTTGGTATCAGAGGAAAGGTTTAGTTAACCTTTGGAAACTAGGATGCGAAAACGTTAGTGAGATCCCTAGAGATATTTCTAAGGTATGTCTAGGGATGTACCTAAGGATAAGTATACGTATAGGATATAGTCCTAGAACTACAGTAACGATCTTAGAATATTATATATTAAAGTTAATCCCCCTTTATTATGATTTTTTCTTCTCACACTATTCTTTTTGGGTTTTAGAAAATGGCTGGAAACAAGATGATTCACGATAATGGAGGATATGATGGACAATGGAATGATATTATTAATGAGAAACCAAATGAAATGGGATTTGGAAGTCCAAACATCATTATTATGCCGAATCAGCAGTCTCATAATATGATCAACAAACTCAAATTTGGTATGTTTCCTGACTCAGCTAATAAGAGAAAGATGGAGTTTCATGATGATCATAGAGGAAAGAAAGTTCAATTTCCCCTATATAAATCATGTGGGAAGAGGCATCAAGGAGAATGTTTCAAAGGAATTGGAAGATGATTTGGGTGTGGAAAAGAAGGACACAAAGCTAGTAAGTGCAAAGGAAAAGGTTCAGTTAACACCATGGATGAGGATAATGGTATTTCTATGACATCAACAATGGTTAAATGTTTTAAATGTGGAATGTATGGGTATTATGCAAACCAATGCCCTAAGGGAAAGTCTCATGAAGAGAATCAATATGGTCGTATGGGTAGTATTTATGTTGATGATGATGAAGATACTGCAAAAGATATGTGAGATGAAAGAATTGTTGAAGCTCAGTCAATGGTTTAATAAGGTAGTGGAATGATTACATGTTTATCAAGTGTAATTTTGTATAAGTAATCTCATGGTACTATGGAATAAAGAGACATATAAGGATATTTATACTATTGTCTTTCCTTAAGTTTTGAAAGTGTATAATGAATGGTACTAGTAACCATGAAAGGTTATTCAGATATTTTGAGAAATTTGATGATATGCGCATAATGAAGGGATAAGGAGAAAATTAAATGTTTGATAGTATTCATGAGATCATGACTAATATAAGGAGAAGGTTATATCATGGTTTTAGTATATAGAATTTTTGGATTTTGGTATGTGGAAAGAGTTAACTTTTGACAGCATTCATGTTTTCACTAAGGTTTAATAGGTATTCATTTTTCAAGAGAATACATGATTAAGGTATTCACATGATTGGAATGTGACCAGCAAGATATATGGGGGATAAATGATGGTATTCACATGCTTGGTTGATGACCTTTCAAGTAATCATTTTCTTTAAACTATGAGATTGGACATATGTATTTTGGATAAGCCTAAATATTGGAATGAATTATGTTAGACATAAGTTAGTATTGTTTAAGGCTAGAATTTTTTTATAATGTAGTTTTAGAAAAAGGACAACCTGTAGGACGGGTGACAACCCATCGCATCAGAAAAGGCTGTGGGAATCGAACCCACAACCGAAGTGCGATAGGCCTTTATTGCCTATCACTGGCCTACAGAAAGTCCCAGTTTAGTAGAAACTAGTTTTATTATATTATAAAGTATGATATATGAAGTATAAGTCCTTTTTAAGAACCATATATGATTAATCCCACTATAGATGGACTTATGTATTTTTGATAACTTTTATAACTTTTTGTTTGAGAAAGATGGAATGACCCATCATTCTATCACATGATCTACTAACACTTCACAAACGTCAAATTCAACTTCATTTCCTTAAGAGATGAAGTGGAAATTGTCCAAAGAACAACCAACGGTGAGACTGTACCAAAATCACGAAAGTATTTCTTCTAATCCCAATTTCATCAACATTAGGGAAATGATCTTGAAAACCAAAAATGTTGTCCTAGTGCTATTATATCCGATGAATCAGATGGTACCTTAGATTGTCACAAATTTATGGCTTTGTGATTGTTGGGTTTTTCATAGCCATGTTCTCTACCACTCTCCATCAGAACTTGATGGTTAGATTTTTCTTCCATATCCATATTTTCACCTATGTTATCATACGTGGAAACCCAGTGATGAGTTAATTTGGGTAACCGTTACATTTCATACTTTAGTTTTTAAATCCACGTTTTGGTATAACTTTTTATAATGTGGGTTTCTATTAAAGACAGTTTCGAGTAGCAAACCATTTATAACCCCGATGAATTTCAAGGGCGAAATTCCTTTTAAGGGGGGGGGGGTAGAATGTGACAACCCGATATTTTATGATAAGTATTATTTTTAATTTATTTGATGTCATGTGTTTTATGCTACAAAAATATTATCTTGTGCTATACGCCACACTGTATTAGCTTGAACTATATGCAACACTATTCTTAGATTGTGTTAAACACAATTTCATGTTCATTTTATAATAGTCATTCTATGCAACATTGAGTGTATATATATATATATATATATAGTCAATGTATAAATGAAATGAGGTTGGATTCTATTATACGAAATAATAAAGGATTCTTGCACAACACGCAACCCTGACTTTGCTTGCATTACACACAATCACGACCTTTTTCGATAGTGTGTGTTGTACGCAATACCGGGTTTTACTAAACAATGATATATTATTATAATTTTATTATGAACTAGACGTTATGAATAGTATTAACTAAACTTTGAATTTTATAACATTATTATTCATCTTTCACATCTTTTAGAACATGGTATAAGAACAAAATAAATTTTTCGGGTAAAATAAGTATTTAAAAAAAAATGCAGTTTTGCCGCCTTTTGATGGCACACCCACTTTAAATATAGTTTTTGACTTGTTTATAAGTTCAATTTTACAAAATAAAATTATTATTTGGAATAAGGATATAAAATTTTACCTTGGATAAAATTTTCATATTATTCGGATAACTTTCATATTTTAATGAATAGTAAAAACACGCTATATTTTAATTAAAAACAACTTTTTCATCGCAATAACTTATGTGGTTAAATTATAACATTGAATGGTTTTAAATTATAAATAGAATATATTTTTACCATTTAAAATAATGTATGTCATTATCCTTGATTTTACATTGAATTCATAGGTTAAATAAATTCAATCTTTTGCAATGTTTTAAACAAAAACCCGTTTCTTTCGACAACGGGATTAATGTTAATTTAATTTCTACAATTTTTTTGTATTGAATTTGGAAAAATGGATTCCATATTTGGAATCATTAGGTCCAAATTATGTTAATAAGCTACTTTTTATTATTAGGCTTTTTGAATAATAACTACGGTAAATTTTATTTACCTTAGTTAAAGGTAAATCGGGTAATTAAGGGTAAATATAAGATAATAAAATTAACCTAACACCTGCCAAAATCCTATTGGATGACTAAAAGTTGACCCATATCACCTAAGGGTCTGATTAGAATCATTTAATGGACTTTTGTCTATGAAAATAATTTAATTATTATTAAAACCAAAGAAAGTGGCAACAAGTCACTCTCTTAAATCTTATAAGTATATTAATTTTAATTTAGTGATATAATTAATGAAATTTTGAAAATAAATAGTCTTCAGAAAGATAATAAAATTATCTACATCATATGAATTTATTTATAATTTTTAGGGATTATATAATTATCATTAATTGTGACACAATAGTGATGCATAAAGTTTTTATCTAGTGAAAAGTCAAGAATATAGTTTTTATTAAACTAATAGTGACCATAAAAGGCCCAAAACCCTGACCAAAACTTATTGGTAGTGTAAATGTAAACCATAATAATATAATGGTCGAATATTTGACCATTTGGAGACTTATAAATGTGATTATGACACTTATATTATTTTATTTTAAATGATGCCAAAGTTGTCACCTTCATAATTTAATAAATATAACAATTTAAATATTGTGATTTTAAGATGATAAATTAGAGTAAAAGTATTATTGTGAAAGGTAATAGATTTATATTCATCATAGGAGTTTAGTTTTAATTTTTATGTAACAAATAAGTATATTAAATAAATATACAAAAATATTGTAGTAATTATTTTACTAAGAGATAAACCAAATAAATGGTTTTAAAAATAATAAAATAAATATTATATGAACTATTTAATGTTATCTAGTAATTTTTTAGATACATAAGACCTTTTATGAATCTATTAAAGCTTTTGGTTCGAACATATCTTCTGTATATAGTTTATTTAAATTCAAATAAATGAATAGTGTCAAAATTGACACTATTGTTATTTTATAAAAATAATATATTATAAAATTGTTTAAAAACCACAAAAATATTTACAATTTATAAATTTAAATTTATATGGTAGAAAATTTTATAAAGTATCCAATTATGTAAAATTCACAAAAAAGAAGTAATTATTTGTTATAATTTAAAATTTAGAATGTTATTACCACAAATAAAATTAAATTGATTAAATTAGGATAAATCAAGTTGATAATGTTTAAAATAAATTCCTAACATGTCTAAATTTTATTGTTTGATGAGATTACAAACCTATATAATCTAATATTTAGATATGAGTCATTTTTTGAGGTTTTTAAGTGGGGTTAGATTTATTATAAATTAATATTTTTAAGAATTCCAAAGGTGCCCCTCTCCTCCCTTATAAAAGGGAACCTCCTCCCTCTCTTCCTCACACAACATTGAGCCTTCAAGCTCGTCCAAACCTTGAAAAATTCTCTTCTCCACTTCCCTAAAAACATCCTAGAGGTCCTGGTTTTCTTAAAAGACCAATTTTAGTTCCCTAAGAGGAGGTCTCAAAGAGGCGCTTCAAAGAAGAGGTAATGTCCATTACCGATTCTTTCAACTCTATTTCTTCTTCCACTTCTTCTTTTTTAGTTGTTTCATTATGAGGTAATAACATCAGTATCAATAATATACTGATATGTTATTATAAGTATGAAACAACCATATTTCACCATCTATCCATCCAACAGAAAACGAAATCACCCCGCATGCGTACGCACGGAATACCGTCTCCACGCCGTGGTGTAATCTATTTTCCACCACAACCTTACTGGGATGGGTATAAGGGTGAAAGTAATAAATATATATGATTATTGTAACGTGATATTGATTCTGTAATATTATGCATACACTTTAATACAATTCCACGATCGTGGGAATGATATCATCGCTCGTGCGTACGTACGGACTACCGTCTCCACGACGCGATGAGATTCACTCTCCATGTTAACCATTCATGAATGATTATAAAGTATATATAATAAGTAATAATGAAATATATGACATAATAATGATACTGGATTTATATATATATATATATATGTATTTCATCCAATTAATTCCATTCAATTCAATGAGGAAATGAAAACATCGTTCATGCGTACGTACGGCCTACCGTCTCCATGAACGGTGCATTTATTTCCATTTATAGATCTATTATATATATGTATATTCTGAATATATATTATATATAAATCATGTTTTATATTTTGGAATTATGTAATCATGATCAAAGTAATCATATGAATAATTACAAGTCAAAACACGGAAGACAAATGAAACGATTTTACCCAAAACGCTCTTTAACATGAAATTTACAAAAGAACGGGTAATATAAAGTCATAAGTGAACCATATACGACATCATAACAATGAATATGATTCTGTAATAAGTCAATAAAATTATTTAAATCATTATACAGGAAGTCCGGACACTTACGAAGCAAATCGGACCTAAGGTAAGGGATAATTTGGCAAATATCATTTTTATCCGAGATTACTTATTCGTAAGTATTTACTGGGGTTATTTCATTCATCGATGTCCATGTTTTATAAAAGTGTTTTCATGTATGTTTAAAGTCCTTTTTACCCATTTTTTTCTTTTAATACATGGTATGTAAGGAATCTTTCTTTTGTTTACGTTTCGAGGTATTTTTTTGACTTTTCCGGCAAAAGTATGAGAAGAATGTTTTTTTTAACTTATACGACATGAAAGGATTTTCACGGTTTTATAAAGCCTTATTTTCATGAAGATTTCTCCAAACTATTTCATGAATATTTTCAATAAAATCTATTTCTTTTAAAATTTCATGACGTTTTGTGAAAAGAAATTGATTTTGAAGAAGAAAGGATATTTTCCTCAAGAATTCATTTCAAGTATTTTATCAAAACCATTTTCCATCTAAGATGAAATTATTTCATAGGTGTATGTTTCATGTATAATGTCTCTATGATTTACATGGTTTCAATTTTCTTATTATGAAATGATATCCATTTATTTTATATGAATTATGTGATGATGGGATGATGTTTTTGAAACCCATTTCATTCGTTGGGTTATTATGAATGATGTATGTTTATTTTGTGGCACAAGTAAGAATGATTTCATTATGAGATGGGTGGGACCAATATATCCCTCCAATGCATTGGGTAAAGATTTATATCTCATGAGATAGACATGGCTGGAATGGTAAGTTAATCCAGTTAAGTATTACAGGACTGGAACGAGGAGTGAACTCGATTCAGAAAGGGACTTTGTCCACTACGATGGTCTTGGCAGAAATGCCTTGGCTACTATGGAAATCATTACATGTGCTTAATGGATGCCACAATTACATGTTTTATTCCCATGCTATTTTATCATGGTTTATGTTCCATTATGATCTATGCCTTATGTACTTCCATGTTATATGTCGTTGCTCAAGATTTTGATGTTTAAACATTTTGATCTTGTTTTTAAGTTAAAATGTATATGGTATGTTTTATTTTATCCATGATTACCCTTAATTAGCATTTTAGCTCACCATTTTTATGTTTTATTTTCCCCCAGGATCAAAAGAAAGGTTTTAGGTAAGGAAACAAAAAGTGGATGATCTTTATGGGAGATGTTGAAGATCTTTCACAACGATTAGAATATTACGTTCCATGTTTCGAAAGACACTAAACTATTACGGTCCTTGTGTGTCTGTTTTTGTTATGTATTAAGTATTCCTCAAAAGTAATGTAATGTCCATGTACGTCAAGCTTTGGTTCGTTACAGTTGGTATCAAAGGAAAGGTTTAGTTAGCCTTTGGAAACTAGGATGCGAAAACGTTAGTGAGATCCCTAGAGATATTTCTAAGGTATGTCTAGGGATGTACCTAAGGATAAGTATACGTATAGGATATAGTCCTAGAACTATGGTAACGATCTTAGAATGTTAGATATTGAAGTTAATCCCCCTTTATTATGTTTTTTGCCTCTCACACTATTCTTTTTTGGTTTTAGAAAATGGCTGGAAACAAGATGATTCACGATAATGGAGGATATGATGGACAATGGAATGATATTCTTCATGAGAAACCAAATGAAATGGGATTTGGAAGTCCAAACATCATTATTATACCGAATCAGCAATCTCATAATATGATCAACAAACTCAAATTTGGTAAGTTTCCTGACTCAGCTAATAAGAGAAAGATGGAGTTTCATGATGATCATAGAGGAAAGAAAGTTTAATTTCCCCTATGTAAATCATGTGGGAAGAGGCATCAAGGAGAATGTTTCAAAGGAACTGGAATATGCTTTGGGTGTGGAAAAGAAGGAAACAAAGCAAGTAAGTGCAAAGGAAAAGGTTCAGTTAACACCATGGATGACGATAATGGTATTGCTATGACATAAACAACGGTTAAATGTTTTAAATGTGGAATGTACGAGCATTATGCAAACCAATTCCCTAAGGTAAAGTCTGATGAAGAGAATCAGTATGGTTGTATGGGTAGTATTTATGTTGATGATGATGAAGAGACTACAAATGATATGTGAGATGAAAGAATTGTTGAAGCTCAGTCAATGGTTTAATAAGGTAGTGGAATGATTACATGTTTATCAAGTGTAATGTTGTATAAGTAATCTCATGGTACTATGGAATAAAGTGATATATAAGTATCGTTACACTGTTGTCTTTCCTTAAGTTTTGAAAGTGTATGATGAATGGTACCAGTAACCATGAAAGTTTATTCAGATATTTTGAGAAAATTGATGATATGCGCATAATGAAGGGATAAGGAGAAAATTAAATGTTTGATAGTATTCATGAGCTCATGACTAATATAAGGAGAAGGTTATATCATGTTTTGAGTATATAGAATTTTTGGATTTTGGTATGTTGAATGAGTTAACTTTTGAGAGCATTCATGTTTTCACTAAGGTTTAATAGGTATTCGTTTTTCAAGAGAATACATGATTAAGGTATTCACATGATTGGAATGTTACCAGCAAGATATATGGGGGATAAATGATGGTATTCACATGCTTGGTTGATGACCTTTCAAGTAATCGTATTCTTTATACTATGAGATTGGACATATGTATTTTGGATAAGCCTAAATATTGGAATGAATTATGTTGGACATAAGTTAGTATTGTTTAAGGCTAGAAGTTTTTTTATAATGTAGTTTTAGAAAAAGGACAACCTGTAGGATGGGCGACAACCCATCGCATCAGACAAGTCTGTGGGAATCAAACCCACAACCAAAGTGCGACTGGCCTTTATCGCCTATCACTGGCCTACAGGAAGTCCCTGTTTAGTAGAAACTAGTTTTATTATATTAAGCAGTATGATATATGAAGTATAAGTCCATTTTAGGAACCATATATGATTAATCTCACTATAGATGGACTTATGTATTTTTGATAATTTTTATAACTTTTTGTTTGAGAAATATGGAATGACCCATAATTATATCACATGATCTACTAACACTTCACGAATGTCAAATTCAACTTTATTTCCTTAAGAGATGAAGTGGAAATTGTCCAAAGAACGACCAACGGTGAGACTGTACCAAAATCACGAAAGTATTTCTTCTAATACCAATTTCATCAACATTAGGGAAATGATCATGAAAACCAAAAATGTTGTCCTAGTGCTATTATATCCGATGAATCAGATGGTACCTTAGATCGTCACAAATTTATGGCTTTGTGATTGTTGGCTTTTTCATAGCCATGTTCTCTACCGCTCTCCATCAGAACTTGATGGTTAGATTTTTCTTCCATATCCATATTTTCACCTATGTTCTCCTACGTGGAAACCCAGTGATGAGTTAATTTGGGTAACCATTACGTTTCATACTTTAGTTAATAAATCCATGTTTTGGTATTCCTTTTTATGATGTCGGTTTCTATTAAGGAAACATTCGAGTAGCAAACCATTTATAACCCCGACGAATTTCGAGGGCGAAATTCATTTTAAGGGGGGTAGAATGTAACAACCCGATATTTTATGATAATTATTCTTTTTAATTTATTTTATGTCATGTGTTTTATGCCACAACAAGATTATCTTGTGCTATACGCCACACTGTATTATCTTGGAGTATACGCAACACTATTCTTAGATTGTGTTACACACAATTTCATGTTCGTTTTATAATAGTCGTTCTACACAACATTGAGTGTATATATATATATATATTCAATGTATAAATGAAATGAGGTTGGATTCAATTATACTAAATAATAAAGGTTTCTTGCACAACACGCAACCCTGACTTTGCTTGCATTACACGCAATCACGACCTTTCTCGATAGCGTGTGTTGTACGCAATACCAGGTTTTACTAAATAAAGATATATTATTATAATATTATTATGAACTAGCCATTATGAATAGTATTAACTAAATTTTGAATTTTATAACATTATTATTCATCTTAAACATTTTTTAGAACATGGTATAAGAACAAAACAAATTTTTTGGGTAAAATAAGTATTTTAAAAAAAAATGCAGTTTTGCCGCCTTTTGATGGCACACCCACTTTAAATATTGTTTTTGTAACGCCCCGACCCCAGCTACCCAGAGTCAGTGCATTATTACATAACATTGGCATGATCATAAGAAAGATCAAATCTCGAAAGACCGATTGGTTTAGTAGCCTTGGAAAATTCCAGATATATTCATAAGTTTTACATTACATTATAAAATGAAAAACTACTACAACAACATAATGTCTCAATAGACCACACTATTATCCCCTCATAAAATCCCTGCAGGTCATTCATAATTTACTTCTTCACTTCCTGGGAAAAATAAAACATAGAAAAGGGGTGAGCTCAAATGCCCAGTAAGGATAACAATATAGCGGAAACTTTCATAAATAAGAATAAACATTTAAGGCAATGTATAACTAAAACAAAAGCCTTTTAAATATGAACTTTTAACATGGTATGGCATAAATAAAATGAAATAATGCCATTTACTTATTCACATGGATATTCTACTAATCGAATAATCACATGCAAAAATCAATAACCACTTTCATAATGTTGGAATGCATAATGCCAGACTATCATAACCACATAGTCAAGGCCTCGTGCCAAGACTACAAATAAGATTTTGTCAAGGCCTTGTGCCAAGACACTAGTTTGTCTCATGAGACCTACCGATGCATCGAGAAGCTATAGAGGGCTCCACCCGTCACTTATTAAGTCCAATGCATTCCCATATGAAAAGGTTTAAACATAACATAAACATTCGTATTAAAACTAGCATACGAAATGTCAATAATTTCACCATAAACTATGAATGGTATAAAAATAGCACATCCACAGTCAAACATATCACAAAACCTTCAATACAATATAGAAGTTTTGTATCATAATAAATCAACTTCAAATAATCTTAAAATCCATCAAAGGATGTTGACATAGATGAAATCGAAATTCTTTTTAAAGAAGTATCTCCTTTTATTTTGAAAACATTTAAGATCCATATAAAATAAAACATTTTCTTTGAAAATATTCTTATAAGCTTGTATGGAAAGCTTCGACGATTTTATAACGGCGGAAAATAACCGCACCCGCCGTATAAGTTAAAAAAAACATTCTTACCTCAATTCTGTCGAAAAGGTTAAAAAGGACATTGTTTTGAAAACGACGGAAAGATTCCTTTATAAACCTCTTATAAAAAGTCAAAAAGGGTATAAATGACTTTAACCCATATTCTTGTAAATAGTAAAAATGTTTTGAAAAACATTTTTAAGAAAACATGGATGTGGATGATAAAGAGATCCCAGTAGATTATTACGTATATACAACCTCGGATAATGAAGAGATTGTGAAATAACCCTTACCTTGTACTTTTACTTGGTTGTGGTAGGTTAACCTCCTGTATAATGGTGAAATAATTGTTATTAAATTATACAAGAATAATATACATTAATATGATATCATATATGATCTTTTAATATTGATTTGATAATAATATCTTAGTATTATCGTTGTTTCGGGTGTTAACTTACTTGTTTTCTTTCATATGTTTTGTTACGTAAGACATGTTTGTAAAGGATAGGTTGTATATTATTCATATCCAGAATGATATCAAGTCCTTAAACATCATTTTTAAATCATAAAATGATAATTATACTTTAATGGTTACGATGGAGAATGAATCTCATCGCGTTCGTGGAGACGGTAGTCCGTACGTACGCACGAGCGACAATATCATTCTTTTGATATTAAAATAATATATAAATGGATGGTATATCATATATACAGAATCATTAATATGTTATATTTATTATTTACATGAGTTACACATCATTATTATACCCATCCAAATAATAATATATTGAATAACAATTACACCACGACGTGGAGACGGTAAGCCGTACGTACGCACGTATAGTGACATGTTATTCAAAGGGTGGATAGAATACTGAATATGGTTGTACCATATTTATAATAACATCACAGTATATAAATGATACTGGATTCATTATTTTAGAATGGTAACAACAAAGGAAGAAGAAGTGGAAGAAGAAATGAACTTGGAAAAGGGGTGGTGAAAACATTACCTCTTCTTCGGGTTCTTCCTTTTGATTTGATCAAAAGGGCTCCTTAGGTTGGCTTTCTGATCAAACTAAGGCCCCTAGGTTGTAGTGAGGGATGTTGGGAGAGTATTTGGTCAGAGTTTGGCCGAACCAAAAGGCTTTAGAGGTGTGAAGAAATGAGAAGGAGGAGTGCCCTTTTATAAGAGGGGTGAGGGGCACCTTTGGAAAAGCTAGAAATATTAATTTATAATAAATTCATATTCAGTTTCTAATGGCTCCAAAGTTGACTATTCAAAGTTTAAGGTGGGGATAGGTCGAAAACCACTCAACCAATAGAATTTAGACAGGTTTGTGTACTTATATTAACCTTATCTTTAAGTATTAACTCTAAGTTAATTAGTTTCACTTTTACAATGTCTCTTTGTATTTTTATATAATATGGTTAATAAACTTACTATATACATCCAAGAGACCCCCAAGTGGTACATTAATGAGGAACCTATCATAATATAAGTCTCTTGGCCGAACCTTAGATTTTTAGGAATTTATTATCAATTAATAATATAATATTTGTTTTAAGAACTCTTTTATGTCAATTTTGACACTATTCAATAGTTGATTTTTTTGAAACTCCTAACAGATTGATTACTTCGAACAAAGTAAATTAAATCAATCCTAATATATCATATTATCATATAAAATTAGTTTAATTCATTAAAAGTTTCATATTATAATTATTTGGGTATTTATAATATCAATTATTTTAATTTTTCACTATTATAGTAATTACTGCATCATCATTGTGTCATAAATAAAATAAATTATTCAATGTCTAAAAATTATAAATAAAATATCATTATGTAGGAAATCGTTTTATATTTCTAATTAATATTTATAATCTAAAATCCAACATATATAACCCTATGTAAAAATTGTTGTTCTAAAAGATATATGCTTGTGTCATTTTTGTATTCATTTTAACTAAATTAAAATAAAGTGTCATTATCACTTACAAGTGGATCAATGGGGTCCCAAAATAGACCCAAAGATGCCCATGGTCGACCATGTATCAACCAATAGGGTTAAGACACGTTTTAGGGTAATTTAGTATTATTATAATATTATTTTTTAACCCTTATTTACCGGATTTACCCTTAACCATGGTAAATAAAATATTTACCGCAGTAATTATTCAAAATGTCTAAAAATAAAAGTTACCCATTTACACAATTTGAACATCCTGATTCCAAATATGGAATCCATTTTCCTAAATTCAAAACACAGAAGTGGCAGAAATTAATTTAAAATTAATTCCCGCTGTCAAAACAAAAAGCGTGTTTTTAAGAGATAATAACTATCAAAAGATTGACACTTGTTTATGTTCGGTTTAATTGTAAAATTATGTCCAATGACCAACATTATATTAAAATGTAAAAATATATTCTAAATATACTTTAAAACCACTAAAATTCATAATTTATCACTATTAATTATTTTTATTAAAAAAGTTGTTTTTAATTAAAATTTAGTAATTTTCACTATTCATCAAAATATGAAAGTTATCTGAAAAGTACCAAAATTTCACCTTAGGCTAAATTCGATATTCCGAGTCCAAAAATGAAGTCCATTTTCAAATATAAAATATATATAATTTCAAAAATTAGGTATTACTATTCACAACGGCTAGTTTAATTAGTTGTGGTGTGTGTTAGAACTCGAGGTTGCGTACAACACACGCTATCGCATTATTCAAAGGGAAACGTACCGTAGAAGCTTGGGGTGTTATATTCTCCCCTCCTTCAAATAATTGCGTCCTCGCAATTTCTAGGGTATTACTGCATAAAAAGACTCGGGTGGTTCTTCATCATAAGTTCCTCGGGTTCCCACGTTGCCTCTTCCATCTTATGATTCCTCCACAAAACTTTTACCAGACGCGTCGTCCGGTTTCTCAGCACTTGTTCTCTCGTATCAAGAATCTTGATGGGCTCTTCGCAATAAGACAGATCGGGTTCCAGTTCTAAATCTTCATAGGTGAGTACATGCGTTGGGTCAGGCATGTATTTCCTCAACAGAGATACATGGAACACATCGTGAACTTTGGAGAGACTTGGCGGCATTGCCAATCGGTAAGCTACAGCCCCAATTCGTTCTAGAATTTCGAAAGGTCCGATGTACCTGGGACTCAATTTACCTTTCTTACCAAAACGTATGACTCCCTTCCATGGAGATACCTTCAGGAAAACATGATCACCGACTTGAAATTCCAAATCCTTCCTTCGATTATCGGCATAGCTCTTCTGCCTACTTTGAGCTGCTTTAATGTGATTTTGGATTACCTTCACCTTTTCCACTGTTTCCTCCACCAGTTCTTGGCCTACAAGTTTTCTTTCACCAACGTCATCCCAACAGGTTGGTGTACGACATCTCTTTCCGTATAACGCTTCATATGGTGCCATCTGAATACTCGAATGGAAGCTATTGTTATAGGAAAATTCTACTAGTGGTAAATATTGATCCCACATACCCTGAAAATCAAGTGAGCAAGATCTCAACATGTCTTCTAAGGTCTGAATAGTCCGTTCTGATTGTCCGTCTGTCTGAGGGTGGTAAGAAGTGCTCAAATGAAGTTCAGTATCCAGGGATTTCTGAAGACTTTTCCAAAATATTGAAGTAAAACGGGGATCACGATCAGAAACAATCGATAGGGGTACTCCATGAAGTCTCACAACTTCATTAATGTATAGTCTTGCTAGACGTTCCAGGGGTAGATCTTCTCTTATAGCAAGAAAATGTGCTGACTTGGTAAGACGATCCACAATAACCCATATTGTATCGTTCCTTCTAGGAGTCTTTGGTAGCCCCATGACAAAGTCCATTGTAATATTGTCCCATTTCCACTCCGGTATGGGAAGAGGTTGCATGACTCCTCCAGGCTGTTGCCTTCCAGCTTTCACTTGTTGACAAACCATACATCTTGACACAAAATCAGCAATCTCCCTCTTCATGTTGTCCCACCAAAAATGTTCCTTCAAATCTCTATACATTTTGGTGCTCCCAGGGTGTATAGAGAAATTGGAACTATGAGCATCATCCAGCAATTCCCTTTTTAGATCAGGTATATTGGGAACACAAAGTCTCTTCCCAAATTTCAAAATTCCACCTTCATACGCAAAGTCTCTCAATCTCCCATCATTCATAGCTTTAATATTCTTTTGGAATTCTTCATCATCAGTCTGAGAACTCTTAATCCTTTCTAGTAAAGATGGTTTGGCAACCATTTGAAAAAGAATTGATGTTTCACCTTCCCTGGTTATTCCCATGTCCATCTTCACTAGCTCCATGAAAATTGGATCCCTTTCAATTCTCATATTGTTCAAAACTCCATGGTCTTTTCTACTCAAAGCATCTGCCACCTTGTTTGCCTTCCCTGGGTGGTAGTGTATCGTACAATCATAATCCTTGAGTAATTCAAGCCATCTCCTTTGCCTCATGTTGAGTTCTTTTTGTGAGAAAATATACTTCAAACTCTTGTGATCAGTATAAATCTCACATTTTTCACCATAGAGGTAGTGCCTCCATATTTTCAAAGCAAAGATCACTGCTGCTAACTCGAGATCATGAGTAGGATAGTTTTGTTCATGAATTTTCAACTGTCATGATGCATAGGCAATAACTCTATCATTCTGCATAAGGACACAGCCAAGTCCCTTCTTTGATGCATCACTATAAATAACGAACCCATCATTCCCCGATGGTAGAGTCAATATAGGAGCATTGACTAATCTTCTCTTCAGTTCTTCGAAACATTCTTCACACTCTTTTGTCCAAACAAATTTTACCCCTTTACGAGTGAGCTTCGTTAATGGGTTAGCCAATCGGGCAAAATTCTGGACGAAACGTCGATAATAACCTGCCAAGCCAATAAGACTACGTACCTCAGTTATACTCGTAGGTGCTGGCCATTCTTGGATTGCTTTGGTCTTAGAAGGATCAACAGAGATTCCATCTTTAGAGACAATATGGCCAAGAAAAGAAATCTCCTGAAGCCAGAATTCACACTTGCTAAACTTTCCATATAATTCATGCCTCCTCAGAGTCTTCAATATAATGCGCAAGTGATTTTCATGATCTTCGTAGGTTTTGGAGTATACCAAGATATCATCAATAAATACCACCACAAATTCATCGAGATACTCCTTGAAAACTCTATTCATCAGATCCATGAATACAGAGAGTGCATTATTCAATCCAAATGGCATTACAGTAAACTCGTAATGCCCGTACCTGGTTCGAAATGCTGTCTTCGGAATGTCTTCCTTCTTTACACACAACTGATGGTATCCAGATCGAAGGTCAATCTTTGAAAAGTATTGAGCTCCATGCAGTTGGTCAAATAAATCATCAATACGAGGTAGGGGATACTTGTTCTTTATCGTTATAGCATTGATCTCCCTGTAGTCGATACATAACCTCATAGATCCATCTTTCTTTTTAACAAAAAGAACAGGGGCTCCCCATAGAGAAACACTAGGGCGAATAAATCCCTTATTACTCAATTCCTCTAGTTGTTTCTTTAGTTCGACTAACTCTACAGTGGCCATTCTATAAGGGGTCTTCGATATAGGCCTTGATCCAGGAATCAAATCAATGGAAAACTCAACTTCTCGTTCTAGAGGATGTCCAGGTAAATCTTCCGGAAATACATCTACAAATTCTTTCACAACAGGTATATACTCTATTTGAACATTCCTTTCCTCACCGACAGTTATTTCATTCTCTTCCTCCCCAATAATTGAATTAAGTTGAGCTACTGGGGGTGGATCTAAATAAGAATTAGGTGGTGACGATTCTGCTCTAAAAATAAGGTGCTCCTTATCATTATCATCAAGAATCGTAACCTCTTTCTTCTTACAATAAATCTTCGCATCATTGTCCGAAAGCCAGTCCATACCGAGGATTATATCAAACTCAATCATAGGTATGACGATGAGGTTAGCAGATAAAGAAAATTTATGTGCTCTAATGGGGACTGATTCACAAAACTTCGTTGCAACGATACTTCCCTTAGGAGTTTTAACTGACAACTCCCTTATTAAATCAAATTGGAAATATCTAATTTTCTTAGCAAACTGGGAAGATATGAAACAATGCGATGATCCATAATCAAATAATGCATTTGCTAAACTTGAGGAAACCATGAAATTACCTGCCACCACGTCTTTCGGAGCTTCTACCTCAGTAGTAGTGATAGCATAAGCCTGGCCTTGATCCCTTGGCCTTTTCTGAGGTAAGTTCTCCTGACGCTTAGGGCATGCATTCGCATAATGCCCCATTTCCCTACAATTGTAGCACTGAACATTGGTAGCTTCCTTCTTCCCCTTGCAATCATGAGCTTGGTGGCCTTTTTCACCACACTTGTAACAGACTCCCATTCCCTTCAAGCAAGTACCAGGATGTTTCTTCCCGTATTTACCACAAGATGGATATTCAACCTTTCCTTTCTTCCCCTTATTTCCATTCCCAGATTGATCAGCAGGTCTCTTCTTCTCTTGCTTTGCTTTAAAGTCATAAGACTTAGAGAATTCCTTTTCGGTCTTGATAGCACATGAGACAATGTCTTCGTACGATGAAAAGGATTGTGAGACTAATGCTCGACGGAGAAATGGTTTTAAACCATCAAAGAAACGATCAATCTTACTTCTTGGGTTACGAATATAATCACCAGCGTACCTCCCTAACCTTGTAAAGTTAGCCTCATACTTTGTGACATTCTCGTCCTCCTTTTGTCTCAGAATCAGAAATTGCCTTTCCATATCTGCTCGATGGTCGCGAGGGAAGTATTTTTCTAAAAACAGATCTTTGAACTCCATCCATTCCATGTTTGATACTTCATCATCTTCCTTCATGTTTTGAATCAATGACCACCATTGATCAGCATCTCCAGTGAGGCGGTAAACTGCCATGGTAACTTTTTCCCTTTCACTACACCCCAAAGCCTGAAATATTTTCTCTAGGGAAAATATCCATTGCTCAGCTACTAAGGGATTTGTACTCCCATTGAACGTTGGTGGTTGTTGTCTCATGAATCGATCTAACATTGATCCTCCACGCTGCGGATCAGGGTGCTCCATACGGGTAAGGTTATTATTCATAACCTGAGTAAGTTGTCCCAGTACGGTGATTAGCTGATCAGCACCAGTTGCATCACCAGCCCCACTATAATTATCTTGAGCAGGAGGGCAATCCCTACATGGAGTGCGTGCATTGATACAGTTTCCATTTCTTCCACTAGGCGCCATTTCTAAACAATGTCATAAACTAGATCAGTTTATGAATCAAAATACATAATCCCATACTTATAAAACACTAAACATAAATTGAACTATCTATGGATATAATCCATAGTCATAAATATGTTTTCTTTGAGGAAGTATATACTCATAAACCCTTCATAATGATTTGTAAAGAAAGTGAGAGTTATCCTAAGCATATCCCCCGGGAGTGTCGTAACCAAGAGTGCAGCAAGGCCCGTTGTCGTGCACCAGTTCCCGTTCGAGTCTAGCTCAAAGCGGTGTTTTCGGGTTTTACCCCTAGGTACATCTGTGCCAGAGCCGCCTCTACCTGCTCGTATCCAGACAGGGATGTATTGCTCGGAAAACTCACAAAGTCTCTACAATACCAAAATTCTAGGAAGTTCTTCTATACTAATCCTCAAAGTTCATCTTAGGTCTACGTGCTCTAATCAGAGTTTATCTAAATCTAGCTTCCAAGGTTTGTACTCAACTTACTCTGATACCAACTGTAACGCCCCGACCCCAGCTACCCAGAGTCGGTGCATTATTACATAACATTGGCATGATCATAAGAAAGATCAAATCTCGAAAGACCGATTGGTTTAGTAGCCTTGGAAAATTCCAGATATATTCATAAGTTTTACATTACATTATAAAATGAAAAACTACTACAACAACATAATGTCTCAATAGACCACACTATTATCCCCTTATAAAATCCCTACATGTCATTCATAATTTACTTCTTCACTTCCTGGGAAAAATAAAACATAGAAAAGGGGTGAGCTCAAATGCCCAGTAAGGATAACAATATAGCGGAAACTTTCATAAATAAGAATAAACATTTAAGGCAATGTATAACTAAAACAAAAGCCTTTTAAATATGAACTTTTAACATGGTATGGCATAAATAAAATGAAATAATGCCATTTACTTATTCACATGGATATTCTACTAATCGAATAATCACATGCAAAAATCAATAACCACTTTCATAATGTTGGAATGCATAATGCCAGACTATCATAACCACATAGTCAAGGCCTCGTGCCAAGACTACAAATAAGATTTTGTCAAGGCCTTGTGCCAAGACACTAGTTTGTCTCATGAGACCTACCGATGCATCGAGGAGCAATAGCGGGCTCCACCCGTCACTTATTAAGTCCAATGCATTCCCATATGAAAAGGTTTAAACATAACATAAACATTCGTATTAAAACTAGCATACGAAATGTCAATAATTTCACCATAAACTATGAATGGTATAAAAATAGCACATCCACAGTCAAACATATCACAAAACCTTCAATACAATATAGAAGTTTTGTATCATAATAAATCAACTTCAAATAATCTTAAAATCCATCAAAGGATGTTGACATAGATGAAATCAAAATTCTTTTTAAAGAAGTATCTCCTTTTATTTTGAAAACATTTAAGATCCATATAAAATAAAACATTTTCTTTGAAAATATTCTTATAAGCTTGTATGGAAAGCTTCGACGATTTTATAACGGCGGAAAATAACCGCACCCGCCGTATAAGTTAAAAAAAACATTCTTACCTCAATTCTATCGAAAAGGTTAAAAAGGACATTGTTTTGAAAACGACGGAAAGATTCCTTTATAAACCTCTTATAAAAAGTCAAAAAGGGTATAAATGACTTTAACCCATATTCTTGTAAATAGTAAAAATGTTTTGAAAAACATTTTTAAGAAAACATGGATGTGGATGATAAAGAGATCCCAGTAGATTATTACGTATATACAACCTCGGATAATGAAGAGATTGTGAAATAACCCTTACCTTGTACTTTTCCTTGGTTGTGGTAGGTTAACCTCCTGTATAATGGTGAAATAATTGTTATTAAATTATACAAGAATCATATACATTAATATGATATCATATATGATCTTTTAATATTGATTTGATAATAATATCTTAGTATTATCGTTGTTTCGGGTGTTAACTTACTTGTTTTCTTTCATATGTTTTGTTACGTAAGACATGTTTGTAAAGGATAGGTTGTATATTATTCATATCCAGAATGATATCAAGTCCTTAAACATCATTTTTAAATCATAAAATGATAATTATACTTTAATGGTTACGATGGAGAATGAATTTCATCGCGTTCGTGGAGACGGTAGTCCGTACGTACGCACGAGCGACAATATCATTCTTTTGATATTAAAATAATATATAAATGGATGGTATATAATATATATAGAATCATTAATATGTTATATTTATTATTTACATGAGTTACACATCATTATTATACCCATCCAAATAATAATATATTGAATAACAATTACACCACGACGTGGAGACGGTAAGCCGTACGTACGCACGTATGGTGACATGTTATTCAAAGGGTGGATAGAATACTGAATATGGTTGTACCATATTTATAATAACATCACAGTATATAAATGATACTGGAGTCATTATTTTAGAATGGTAACAACAAAGGAAGAAGAAGTGGAAGAAGAAATGAACTTGGAAAAGGGGTGGTGAAAACATTACCTCTTCTTCGGGTTCTTCCTTTTGATTTGATCAAAAGGGCTCCTTAGGTTGGCTTTCTGATCAAACTAAGGCCCCTAGGTTGTAGTGAGGGATGTTGGGAGAGTATTTGGGCAGAGTTTGGCCGAACCAAAAGGCTTTAGAGGTGTGAAGAAATGAGAAGGAGGAGTGCCCTTTTATAAGAGGGGTGAGGGGCACCTTTGGAAAAGCTAGAAATATTAATTTATAATAAATTCATATTCGGTTTCTAATGGCTCCAAAGTTGACTATTCAAAGGTTAAGGTGGGGATAGGTCGAAAACCACTAAACCAATAGAATTTAGACAGGTTTGGGTACTTATATTAACCTTATCTTTAAGTATTAACTCTAAGTTAATTAGTTTCACTTTTACAATGTCTCTTTGTATTTTTATATAATATGGTTAATAAACTTACTATATACATCCAAGAGACCCCCAAGTGGTCCATTAATGAGGAACCTATCATAATATAAGTCTCTTGGCCGAACCTTAGATTTTTAGGAATTTAATATCAATTAATAATATAATATTTGTTTTAAGAACTCTTTTATGTCAATTTTGACACTATTCAATAGTTGATTTTTTTGAAACTCCTAACAGATTGATTACTTCGAACAAAGTAAATTAAATCAATCCTAATATATCATATTATCATATAAAATTAGTTTAATTCATTAAAAGTTTCATATTATAATTATTTGGATATTTATAATATCAATTATTTTAATTTTTCACTATTATAGTAATTACTGCATCATCATTGTGTCATAAATAAAATAAATTATTCAATGTCTAAAAATTATAAATAAAATATAATTATGTAGGAAATCGTTTTAGATTTCTAATGAATATTTATAATCTAAAATCCAACATATATAACCCTATGTAAAAATTGTTGTTCTAAAAGATATATGCTTGTGTCATTTTTGTATTCATTTTAACTAAATTAAAATAAAGTGTCATTATCACTTACAAGTGGATCCATGGGGTCCCAAAATAGACCCAAAGATGCCCATTGTCGACCATGTATCAACCAATAGGGTTAAGACACGTTTTAGGGTAATTTAGTATTATTATAATATTATTTGTTAACCCTTATTTACCGGATTTACCCTTAACCATGGTAAATAAAATATTTACCGCAGTAATTATTCAAAATGTCTAAAAATAAAAGTTACCCATTTACACAATTTGAACATCCTGATTCCAAATATGGAATCCATTTTCCTAAATTCAAAACACAGAAGTGGCAGAAATTAATTTAAAATTAATTCCCGCTGTCAAAACAAAAAGCGTGTTTTTAAGAGATAATAACTATCAAAAGATTGACACTTGTTTATGTTCGGTTTAATTGTAAAATTATGTCCAATGACCAACATTATATTAAAATGTAAAAATATATTCTAAATATACTTTAAAACCACTAAAATTCATAATTTATCACTATTAATTATTTTTATTAAAAAAGTTGTTTTTAATTAAAATTTAGTAATTTTCACTATTCATCAAAATATGAAAGTTATCCGAAAAGTACCAAAATTTCACCTTAGGCTAAATTCGATATTCCGAGTCCAAAAATGAAGTCCATTTTCAAATATAAAATATATATAATTTCAAAAATTAGGTATTACTATTCACAATGGCTAGTTTAATTAGTTGTGGTGTGTGTTAGAACTCGAGGTTGCGTACAACACACGCTATCGCATTATTCAAAGGGAAACGTACCGTAGAAGCTTGGGGTGTTATAGTTTTTGAGATGTTTAGAAGTCAAATTTTACAAAATAAAATTATTATTTGGAATCAGGATATAAAATTTTACCTTGGATAAAATTTTCATATTATTCTGATAACTTTCATATTTTAATGAATAGTAATAACACGCTATATTTTAATTAAAAACAACTTTTTTCATCACAATAACTTATGTGGTTAAATTATAATATTGAATGGTTTTAAAGTATAAATAGAATATATTTTTACCATTTAATATAATGTATTTTATTAGCCTTGATTTTACATTGAATTCGTAGGTTAAATAAATTCAATCTTTTGCAATGTTTTAAACAAAAACCCATTTTCTTTCGACAACAAGATTAATTTTAATTTAATTTCTACAACTTTTGTGTATTGAATTTGAAAAAATGGATTCCATATTTGGAATCCGTAGGTCCAAATTATGTTAATAAGATACTTTTTATTTTTGGGCTTTATGAATAGTAACTACGGTAAATTTTATTTACCATAGTTAAAGGTAAATCGGGTAATTAAGGGTAAATATAAGATAGTAAAATTAACCTAACACCTGCCAAAATCCTATTGGATGACTAAAAGTCGAACCATATCACCTAAGGGTCGGATTAGAATCATTTAATGGACTTTTTCCATGAAAATAGTTTAATTATTATTAAAACCAAAGAAAGTGACGACATGTCACTCTCTTAAATATTATAAGTATATTAATTTTAATCTAGTGATATAATTCATGAAACTTTGAAAATAAATAGTCTCCAGAAATCTAATAAAATTATCTACATCATATGAATATATTTATAATTTTTATGGATTAAATAATTATCATTAATTGTGACACAATAGTGATGCAGAAATGTTTTATCTAGTGAAAAATCAAGAATATAGTTTTCATTAAACTAATAGTGACCATAAAAGGCCCAAAACCCTGACCAAAACTTAATGGTCGTGTACATTTAAACCATAATAATATAATGGTCGAAGATTTGACCATTTGGAGCCTTATAAAAGCGATTATGACACTTATATTATTTTATTTTAAATGATGCCAAAATTGTCACCTTCATAATTTAATAAATATAACAATTTAAATATTGTGATTTTAAGATGATAAATTCGAGTAAAAGTATTATTGTAAAATTTAATAGATTTATATTCATCATAGGATTTTATTTTTAATTTTTATGAAACAAATAAGTATATTAAATAAATATACAAAAATATTGTAGTAATTATTTTACTAAGAGATAAACCAAATAAATGGTTTTAAAAATAATAAAATAAATATTATATAATCTATTTAATGTAATCAATTAATTTTTTAGATACATATGACCTTTTATGAATCTATTAAAGTTTTTTGTTCGAACATATATTCTGTATATATTTTATTTAAATTCAAATAAATGAATAGTGTCAAAATTGACACTATTGTTATTTTATAAAAATAATATATTATAAAATTGTTTAAAAATCACAAAAAATATTTAAAAATTATAGATTTAAATTTATATGGTATAAAATCTTATAAAATATCCAATTATGGACAATTAAAAACAAATAAGTAATTATTTGTTATAATTTAAAATTTAGAATGTTATTACCACAAATAAAGTTAAATTAATTAAATAAGGATATATCAAGTTGATAATGTTTAAAATAAATTCCTAACATGTCTAAATTTGATTGGTTGATGAGATTACAACCCTATATAATCTAATCTTCAAATATGAGTCATTTTTGGAGGTTTTTAAGTGGGGTTAGATTTATTATAAATTAATATTTTTAAGAATTCCAAAGGTGCCCCTCTCCTCCCTTATAAAAGGGCACCTCCTCCTTCTCTTCGTCACACAACATTGAGCCTTCAAGCTCGGCCAAAACATGAAATATTATCTTCTCCACTTGCCCATAAATATCCTAGAGGTCCTGGTCTTCTTAAAAGACCAATTTTAGTGCCGTAAGAGGAGGTCTCAAAGAGGCGCTTTAAAGAAGAGGTAATGTCCATTACCGATTCTTTCAACTCTATTTCTTCTTCCACTACTTATTTTTTAGTTGTTTCATTATGAGGTAATAAAATCACTATCAATAATGTACTGATATGTTATTATAAGTATGAAACAGCCATATTTCACCATCTATCCATCCAACAGAAAACGAAATCACCGCGCATGCGTACGTACGGAATACCGTCTCCACGCCGTGGTGTAATCTATTTTCCACCACCACCTTACTTGGATGGGTATAAGGGTGAAAATAATGAATATATATGATTATTGTAAAGTGATATTGATTCTGTAATATTATACATACACTTAAATACAATTCCATGATCTTGGGAATGATATCATCGCTCGTGCGTACGTACGGACTACCGTCTCCACGACGCGATGAGATTCACTCTCCATGTTAACCATTCATGAATGATTATAAAGTATATATAAAAAGTAATCATAAAATATATGACATAATAATTATACTGTATTTATTTATATATATATATATGTATTTCATCCAATTAATTCCATTCAATTCAATGAGGAAATGAAAACAACGTTCATGCGTACGTACGACCTACCGTCTCCATGAACGGGGTATTTCTTTCCATTTATCGATCTATTATATATATGTATATTCTGAATATATATTATATATAAATCATGTTTTATATTCTGGAATTATTTAATCATGATCTAAGTAATCATATGAAGAATTACAATTCAAAACATGGAAGACAAATGAAAAGATTTTACCCAAAAAGCTCTTCAACATGGAATTTACAAAAGAATGGGTAATATAAAGTCATAAGTGAACCATATATGACATCATAACAATGAATATGATTCTTTAATATTTCAATAACATTATTTAAATCATTATACATGAGTTTCAGACACTTACGAAGCAAATCAGACCTAAGGTAAGGGATAATTTTGAAAATCTCATTTTTATCCAAGATTGCTTATTTGTAAGTATTTACTGGGGTTATTTCTATCATCCATGTCCATGTTTTATAAAAGTGTTTTCATGTATGTTTAAATTCCTTTTTACCCATTTTTTTACTTTTACTACATGGTATGTAAGGAATCATTCTTTTGTTTACGTTTCGATGTATTTTTTTGACTTTTCCGGCAAAAGTACGAGAAGAATGTTTTTTTTAACTTATACGGCATGAAAGGATTTTTACAGTTTTATAAAGCCTTATTTTCATGAAGCTTCCTCCAAAATATTTCATGACTATTTTCAAAAAAATCTCTTTCTTTTAAAATTTCATGACGTTTTGTGAAAAGAAATTGATTTTGAAGAAGAAATGATATTTTCCTCAAGAATTCATTTCAATTATTTTATCAAAACCATTTTTCCACCTAAGATAACATTATTTCATATGTGTATGTTTCAAGTATAATGTCTTTATGATTTACATGGTTTCAATTTTCATATAATGAAATGATATCCATTTATTTTATATGGATTATGTGATGATGGGATGATGTTTTTGAAACCCATTTCATTCGTTGGGTTATTATGAATGATGTATGTTTATTTTGTGGTACAAGTAAGAATGATTTCATTATGAGATGGGTGGGACCTATATCTCCCTCCAATACATTGGGTAAAGATTTATATCTCATCATATAGACATGGATGGAATGGTAAGTTAATCCGGTTCAGTATTATAGGATTGGAACGAGGAGTGAACTCGATTCAGAAAGGGACTTTGTCCACTAAGATGGTCTTGGTAGCAATGCCTTGGCTACTATGGAAATTATTACATGTTCTTAATGGATGCCACAGTTACATGTTTTATTACCATGCTATTTTATCATGGTTTATGTTCCATTATGATCTATGCCTTATTTACTTCCATGTTTTATGTCGTTGCTCAAGATTTTGATGTTTAAACATTTTGATCATGTTTTTAAGTTCAAATGTATATGGTATGTTTTATTTTATCCATGATTTACCTTAATGAGCATTTGAGCTCACCCTTTTTATGTTTTATTTTCCCCCAGGATCAAAAGAAAGGTTTTAGGTAAGGAAAAAAAAGTGGAAGATCTTTATGGGAGATGTTGAAGATCTTTCACCATGATTAGAAGATTACGTTTCAAGTTTCCAAGGACACTAAGCTATCACGGTCCTTGTGTGTCTATTTTTGTTATGTATTAAGTATTCCACAAAAGTAATGTAATGTCCATGTACTTCAAGATTTGGGTCTCTACAAGAGGTCTCCCTAGATCATAACTAGAGAAAGATGATTCACCTTATGCTCTTCAACATAATGACATCCTATGATTGTCACATAGGTGGTACTAGGTTCATAACTCAGGAGAAGTTGATCATAATCACCTCAAGGTTGTCACCCGGGTAAGGGTTGAGTAGTCCCATTATTTTCACAAGGGTTTCCTATACTCATCACATAAGAGACTACTAGATTAGGTTGAGGGTTAAACATAGGAGGGGGATTCAGCTGTCTTTCCTGGACCATGGACATGTGTACTGTTTCATTTCTTATAACCTCAAAGTAATTAAATAAATTAATATTAACATTAATAATATTATTAATTATTATTATTATTTTAAATATTTTATTAATTATATTATTGATTAAATTATTAATGTTCTATATTAGTATATATATATATATATATTAGGTGACTGAGGGTACAATTACATTCAAACACACACACACACCCCACACACACAATCCAGAGAGGGAGGCCATATCCCCCAAGTGGATATCCAACTAATTAAGATTTATTTATATATTACATGGCCCATAGGCCCATTAAGTATGAAGTCCATAACATGGATAAAAATCCTAGTAAAAATAATTCATGCATCATTTAATGCAAGAAAATATATGTATGAATCCCACATAAAATATTTGAAAGGATTTCATGGACTATACCCTTATAAATGGGAGGCTTGGGTGAGATTTCATATAGTTTTTTTTAAAATAATTTAATTAATGTAATACCAAATATAAAAATAGTTAAATAATGTTTAATTTTATAATTTTTTAAACACACACACACACACACACACACACACACATATATATATACGAGTAGCATAAAAATTGGCCTTCACATTGTGTTTTGACATTGGTTACTTAATAACCGATCTCAAGAAAAATTTAACGTTTTTTATTTAGATAACCGACATTAAATCCATTTTCCTAGTGGGTTTTAACCATGTTTATCTACTAATTGATATTAAAAAAGATTTTTTTATCATTGTTTATGGAGAAACTAATGTTAAAAAATAATGATTTATTTCCAGTTAGTTGATGAATTATTTTAAAAATACCCCCGATGAGAGTTTGTACATCTATTATTTAGATAACCAAAGTAAAAATTAAGATTTATCTTCCCACACAATGATTTTGTAAATTTTTCATATAATTCCTTGCGCTTTTTAAAATCACTTAAAAAAAATTGTGATGATATGGGACACTTTATGAAGAACCCTATATATGTTTTTGTGCTCCCTCTTTCATTATTTTTGATATTCTTATCCTCCAATCCATATCATCCTTCCTACGGTTCTCATTTAAATTATTTTTTCATGGTACTTATATTTTTTTTTTCATTATATGATTTTTTATGAATATTTCTCTTAATTGATTTTCCTTTTTGATGATTTGTTTTCTTATGATGAAGAATTATACCCCCGATTGATTTTAAAATATGAATATTCCACATGAGATTCACCGGTATGAGTCTAAAATGCCTCACTATTTTCATCTCACTACCTCATAAGATCATTCCATAGAAAAAATGAATAACAAAATATAATACATTCAATCAAAGGACACTAAAATGAGTTTGGAGTAGAATTTAAAGCATTATGTTTCTGTTTCTTGATTTCATTTGGTTTCTACATTTTTATACCTTATATATATATTTTTTAATTAATCACATAATATTTATTGAAATTAATTATTGAAAAATGGGGTTTTCATGTCAATTATTGTATAACAGATGCGAAATTTAGTTTACAACATTGGTTATTTTAAATAACCAATGTGATAAACAGGTTTTCACATCAGTTATATAATAAATGACATACACAAATAGAATTTGAGGTATTTTCAATAGGCTATTTGTGACGGGTTCCCATCGCAAATAGCCCATTGTAGAAAGTGGCGTCGCAACTAGTATTTTTTGCGACAGACCCATCACAAAAAATACTATTTACGACGAGAAACTAACCTGTCGCAAATAGATCTTCGATTATATACATTATATATATAAAAACTTTTTTTGAAGGTCCCATAGAAAAAAGTATTTGCGATGGGCCCATCGTCCCATCCCAAATAGTTCTCCATTTTTATATGTTATATATACCTAAACCTTTTGCGATAAACCCGTCGCAAAAATGTATTTGCGATGGGCCCTTTTTCCATCGCAAATACCTTTTAATATATATATATATATATATATATATATATATATATATCATTTGTGATGGGAACCCATCACAAAAGGTCCCGTCGCAAATAATAAATAAAATAAAAAAATATATTTAATAAAATTATGAGTAATGAAAAAATAATATTAATATTATTAAAATAATAAAAAATAAAAATATTAAAATTCTCAACATTCAAAAAAAATATATAAAAAAATCATAAAATATTATTATTATTATTATTAGTAAAATAAAAAAACACTAAAAAAATTAATACTAATAATAAATAATAAAATAATAAAAAATTAAAAAAATAAAAATAAAAATAAAAAAAGTAAATTATGCAATATTCACACTAATATAAAAGACAAAAAATGTAAATAGTTCATATTACAAAAAATTTTGAATTCAAATGTTTTTAACCTAACAAAAAATCACTGGGGGATGGGATAGTCTTATGGAAGAGGTGGAGGAGCTGGAGGAGGTGGAGGAGTTGGAGGAGATGGTGAAGGAAACTCCATCCCTAAACTATGAGTTAGATGATACGTGTACTCTATCTGCTCATGTTTTTGGTGCAGCCATCAACGCATCTCCTCCTGATGCTTCTGCTACTGCTACTACCATTGATGTATATTCTCCTCGTACTGCTGCTGCTGCAGCTCCTGCCAACACATCTCTTCCTACTGCTTCTGCAAACTCTCTATAAGATCATTCTGATCTCGCAAATTCTCCTGATACTGTAAGAAAAATTTTTATTCCTCTCAATGAGGTCTTCTAAATATGGATGCCGACAATGCATCAGTACCATAATAAGTCTCAAGAGTCAAATGAGAGCTGATACCAACTACTCGTCCCTTCTCAAAGGCATACTGGGTTGCCTGCATCCATGTCGCCTCATCGAAATGGTGGGGACTAGTCTGATCAGACATCTTGGCCTGACTCTCAGCTTGTGTATGAGAGGTCACAACCTCATATAACTCCTTCAGTTCCATTTTAAAACTAAAATAGTGAAAATATTATATGCAGTTAATTTTCCAACTGAAAAAGAAATAATACTGACCACAATTTGATGCTGGCGATCACCTCTAATATCTTTAGTGGCTGGATCACTGTACATCCTCTAATAAATATCATAATCCATAATATCGGGCCACTCGACTGCCTATATGAATATAAAATAACCTATTTATACTTAATGTTATATAAAATATTTAAAAAATATATTTACCAGATGCTCTCTATGCATACTGAATTTACGACTACCAGCTCGATGTGTCACCTCTTTTCTCCCCCGGTTCTTCTAGCCTAATGAATATCTCCTCTGAAATCCACCATTCAACCAGTGTTAATATAATCCATCCCAAACGTGAGATGAAATGTACTCTGGTAGGTGGTCTCTACACGAATCATCAAATACTGTCACTCCTTCTTTCTTAAAGGTCATCCATCTCAAATTGTGAAAAAAACTGACAAAAACACTCATGCATAGAAACCTCCCATAATGCGTGGATAACATCACACATTCTATCATCGATGTGATACCATAAACCATACAAATAATTTATAATATCAAGTTATTAATGAAATAAATTTCAAAATAAATATTATTTATTTACGTACCAGCCAATGATTGAACATGATGAGATGCACATCAACGGAAATCAATTCCCATGTGATCTATGGATGAGAAAAATAATTATGCAATATAGCACTCCCATGTCCAATAGAAACATATGCAAAAATGTGAAAAAGGAATAAATAATCAAACAATTAGTATACAAATAAATTAATAAAATCTAAGTAAAATACACAGGTTACCATACCTCCATGTGTGTGGATCGAAGCCAAGATGTGGACGTCAGTCAGGGATAGGGTCAAGAATCTTCAGTCGTTCAAGACTGTGCCCCCTCTGCATACCCCCTGAACCACTAGTAGGCTGAGGGTCAGATGATCCAAAATCCCCCTCATCCAAAGGTAGCTCAGCCTCCTGCAACTCACGATGTAGACTAGGGTTCATCTGAAACACAAAAAGATTATTGTTAGAAGATAGTTGAAAATATCTATTACATATAGATATATATTAGTTATTATTATAACCATAATTTAACTATGTCAATGTTAACCTTCATCACATCCTCATATCAGACGATGTCAACATCTTCATATTCATCCTCGACATCATCAATATCCATATGAGTTTCAGTTTTATCATCCTGGACATTTCAAATTCAATTGTAACATAATAAACATAATCTTCACCATAGACCCTCAATTGTGGGGTGTCATTATCAATATTCATGTATCTTTGTTAAAAAGATGGATTTTGAGTAGTCTCTTGAAAAATTTCAATTCCTTGTACTTCAGCAGAACCACATTCAGTTTGTGTAAAATGATTTGTTTGAGATTTAATTTTTATTATGCTCCACCAATCACTCAGGTCTCTTGAAGTAGCACAATACTTGGTATAATATATTTTATGTTCCTGTTGAGCTAGAATTTTTTTTTTCATTTACTACAAGAAGACTTTTATATTAAATATCGACGATTCATGAATCAGATGAACATGAAAGCCTCTCTTAATATCCAAACACTGACATTTAAACATTGTTATATAATTTTCTCTTGATAACACAGTTCAATAATTTCATCCAGTATTGTCACGACCCGACCCTACCCGGGCTCGAGCCACAACTACCCCAAGCCCGCCTCCATAGGCCAGGGGCTGGTGACCAGCGCCGAAGGCACAACAACTCGGGGAGGCCTTTGCCTAAGTACCTGTACACACCCACATGCAACACACTCAATGCAAAAGTGCAGATTAAAAGAAAAGAAAAGTAAAGAAAAGGGAAACTGCTATATATATAAACCGAAAATGTGCATCGACCTCTAAACAGTACAAAGAAAGTGATGAAGGTAACCTGTAAAGAAAAGGGAAAAAACACGCGCCCAACTAGAAAAGTGCCACAACCCGGAAACAGGTGAACAGAAGAAAAACAGCTGGAAGGGTTCCCCACCTAGAACCTGACTACGACCACCGCACGCAATCCAATCTCTCGAACTCCTATGCTCCACTGAAGTCATGACAAACCTGTCCATTGTCTGCAAGGGCACAGCAAGTGCGGGCAAATCCCAAGTAGGGGTGAGTATAAAAATACTCAGCAGGATACCCTAAAGGCTCGAGAGAGAAACAAAGGAGGTGCCGAAGGGTGAGCAGTAGAGTGAACAGGGAAAAGTAAAGGAGTACAACCGAGAGTATAGTATAGAGTCCAGATCAACCCAACAAGAGAAAAGAAGGTAGACTTGTCCAGGCACAAGGAGCTGGAAATGGTGAGAAGATGACCTTCCCGTCGAGTATTCACTACATATAGCAGGAGAGTAGACTCATCCAACAACGAGAAGCTAGACACGGAAAGCACATGGCATACCCCACACGTCTTCGCCTCTCCTAGAAGGAGAGTAACCAAACCCAAGAAGTGGGTACCAGAAACAAGGTATATACATATCTTTATACTCAATCAAGAAGTCTGAACAAGGTCGTAAGGGGATATCCATCCCGTAGCTCAGCCCAAGAATATGAGTAGCCAACAGTCCCAGAAGTAAACACCATCAATGCCCAGTATCCCGCACATCTTCCCTGAACTACAAGTCAAGGGGCTCAAACCACTGCACCTAGACACTATCCTCTTTGGGCGGCACTGACTCGCCTGCATGATTTTAGGTCGTGTCACAAGGACGCGTCTCGGTGGGTGAAAATCACTCCTCGTACTTGAGTGTTTTGGGGGAACGTCAAACCACACCATGTCACTGCCCCACAGTCAAGATGTCTTCTCAAAGTTGATAGGAGACCACCTGCCCAGCCCCAATGGAGGGTCCCTGGAAGTCAACGGGTTCCCACTATAGGAAGACCCGGTAAGAGTCGACGGGTGCCATAATGCCCAGTCCCGTAACAGAGTAATCCACTAGAGGGCGACCCGGATAAAGTCGGCGACGAGACCACTTCCCAACCCCGTTGGAGGTAACTCGAAATCGGGGACCGCTGCCCAGCCCAGATGGAGGTAAGCCCGACATCAGGGACCACTGCCCAGCCTAGCTGGAGGTAAGCCCGACATCAGGGACCACTGACCAGCCCAGCTGGTGGTAAGCCCGTCATCGGGGACCACTGCCCAGCCCCGCTGAAGGTAAACCGGGAACTGCTCTAGCCATCACTACTGGATGGTACTGCTAGGTGAACACTACTGTACTGGCCATACCTGCTGGATGGTAACCCAATGGAGAGCCCTGCTCAAAACAACCCTAGACCTGCTAGAAACAACCTCAGCCCTGCTGGAAATAACCTCAGCCCTGCTGGAAATAACCTCAGCCCTACTAGAAAAAACCTCAGCCCTGCTGGAAACAACCTATAAGGTAGAGGTTCGGTGCCCGCGTAAAGTATTGGTCACACCGAATCCACAAGAACCTTACCAGGGAACATGGAGTGATGGGAGAATATCCCCAGGCCTCACAAGGCGATCCCGCTCCAATCCACCGAGTCACTGTCGGAGCGAACCGAGACAACTCATCCCAGAAAGTGGGAAAACACCCACGCTGTATGAGCACACATAGTCGCAAACGGTTCCATAGTCCGATGAAAAGGGCACGGTAATGAAACCCCTCACAACCGAAGAAACAAAGGAACCGAACCATCTCTACCAGCCAAACGAGAATAGGACCAGGGGGAAAACTCAACCCTGCTGGTCATCAAGCGAGAACAGGACAAGGGGAAACTCAACCCTGATGGTCAACAAACAAGAATAGAGGAACCCTCTACGTCGCGAGAGGTCAAAAGTATATAAAGTAGAGCACGCCACACACATGGGTCCCACATGATGTGTGGACCCAAGTGAACCCCAACTGAGCGCACAAACGTCCTCAGGTACAAACAACCACAAGTACCTCCAAGCGTTCTTGTATACTCCCAGAGTATACCATGTTCCAACCCAAAGTCTATCATGCACACGACACCCAACATCAACGTGAAGGCGTATGGTAACAACTCAAACCTGCCACCTCAACGGCTAAGGCACAACCAACCACATCTCTACACTCACACGGGAGTGCACGCGATCACATTCCAAGGGTTCTCCGCAAACACAACAAGAAGAACCGCCACCAGAGCGCCTTTCACATTTCCACATTTAACAAGATCACACAAGAGGCTCCGCACAACCAAACGGTTCGCACCGTTGTAATCACCATGAAAAAACATGCAAGCTCGACTACTTACTCACCTCAAATGGATATCCGAGGAAAAATTCACCAACACTGCCTCACACACGAACGACGTCTCATGATCCCGAGCCTCGACCCTGAAAATAGTCGGGCGCATCACACCATTGTGATCCCCCCCAAGAAAATACGTCAAAAGAACTGCTAACCTGAGCACAACAGATATCCATAGAAAAAGATGCATTCCGGCGCACCGCACATGAGCGGTACCACACAAGACCCGCACCCCGGTCCCAAAGCACTGCCAAGGGATCGCACCGTTGTGACCCTTTTAAAAAATTACACAAGTTAGACTAATCACTCGTCCAAAACAGACACCCGGTGATAAAGCTGAAAATCACCGTCAACTCCCAAAACGGCCCTCGCGGGGCCCGCACCATCGTACCGAATTGGAGCAGGAGGATTGCACCATTGCAATACCTTCGAAAAAAACATCCAGAATCGACTGCTCGCACGCCCCGAACGGATGCCCGACTAGAAATTCTCTAAACGCTTCTCGCAGCTCAAAAGACAAGCCATGGGGCCCACTCCTCAACTCTAGCTTCAATGCCTGAAACCACCCTGCAAAGCTTCGCCCCAGTGCTAGGGTCTCAACGCTGCTGACAGTGCTCAAAATGGACGTCGGACGCGTCCACGCCGTCCAAAACAATATCCCCCAGAAAAACGACAATTCGATTAAAGACGTGTTACGCCTTCACGGACCCTCGTTTCGGGAATTAAAAATTCCCAAAACCATCTCAAAACGTCCGCCTCGACGATAAGTCTCTACATCCGTAGATGACACTCAAAACGGACGCCTGTAGCGGAAAATACGGGCGTTCAAAAACGGAGGGGGCAAGTCTCCTTGGGCTGGACCGGCCTCGGCCGGCCGGTCCGCCAGGTCTGGGCCGGCTCGCGCCGGTCGGCCCGGCGCTGAGCCGCGGACCACCGCCGACCGACCCTCATGGGGTCGGTCGTCCCGCCTGCACGAAGACCCACGTCTCGCGGGTCTTGTCCCCGCGCGGGGGTCGCACACCGCAACCCCAGGGTCACGCGCCCGGCCAGCTCCACTCATGGGATCGCCAGCCACCGCGCCTGGAGCCCACGGCCGACTGCCCCACGGAAGCCGCCGCCGGTCTCCCTCCTGGAAGAGGAGCCGCCGTCACCGAAGCCCCTACCGCTACCACTGGAGCTCGCCAGAGAAAAAGAGAAACCCGCCGGAGACTTCGAAAACCCACAAACTTCGACGAGCCATTGCTGCCTCCTCCGAACTCGGATTTCAAATCCAAAACAAGCGTCAAAAAGAGAAGAATTTATACTATTTGACCGTGGGATTTTTTCGAAGATTAAACAGAAAATTGACGTATAAAATTGAATTCAAAGGAAGGTTCAGAAATGAAAACGCAACCAAAACCTCCTTGTAACAGCCCAAGATTTTATAAAAAAATATATCTTTTTAATTTTGTCTTGTGTTGTACGCTACACCAAAAGGAGCTTGCACAACACGCATCCTTGTCTTGCCTTGCATTACACGCAATCGCGACCTTCCTCGATAGCGTGTGTAATACGCAATACCGAGTTTCACTAAACAACGATGTGCTATTAAAATATTATTAAAACTAGCCGTTATGAATAGTAATAACCACTTTTTAAAATTCTGTAAATCTTATTTTTCAAAATGAACTTCATTCTTGGATTCGGAGTATCAAATTTAGCCTAAGGTGAAATTTTGGTACTTTTCGGATAACTTTCATATTCTGATGAATAGTGAAAATTACTAAATTATAATTAAAAACAACTTTTTTAATCGAAATAATTAATAGTGATAAATTATTAATTTGAGTGGTTTTAAAGTATATTTAGAATATATTTTTACAATTTAATACAATGTTGGTCATTGGTTGTAATTTCACATTTAAACCAGACATAATCAAGTGTCAATCTTTTGATATATATTGTTTCCTAAAAACACGCTATTTATTTTAACAGTAGGATTTAATTATAAAATTAATTAATGCAACTTCTATGTTATGAATTTGGTAAAATAGATTTCATTTTTGAATTCGGAATATGAAATATAGCTTAGGATGAAATTTTGGCATTGTTCTGAAAAACATCAATTTTTGATGAATAGTGAAACTACTAAGTGGTAGTTAAAAAAACTGAATTTTGCATAAAACTTAATTTTACCGCTTCTGTGAATGGAATTTCGAAAATCCGAGAGACACGGTTAATATCAAGGACTAAAATGTGGTTCAATGAGATGAAAATAATTTTTTGGTGAATAGTAACTTTTTACTTTTTTTACCGTGGTTAATAGTAAATAGGGTAACTAAGGGTAAATATGATATTACTATTACCCTAACACATGTCCTAATTCTATTGGATAAGTGTAATTCGACCAAAAACAAACTTAGGAATAAAAAAATGACCATTTAGGCCCACTTGGATTAGATTAGGACATTTATTATTAATTTATTTAAAGAAGGGTTAAAATAGTTAAAATCAAAATTTAATAAGTAAATCATTTTTAATATGGGGTTATACATTAGATAAATTCGATTGTAAATATTAATTAGAAAGCTAAAAAGAGTTCCTACATGATGGTAATTTATTTGTAATTTTTAGACATCAAATAATTTAATTTATTTATGACACAAAGATGATGCAGTAATTATCTTATTAATGAAATATTGACATAATTGATGTTATAAACACCAACATAAATGTCATTTGAGACTTTTTATGAATTCCACTAATTTTCTAGGTTACTATGATATAATAGTGATGCTCTAATAAACTTGGTTCGAACATATAATTCTGTTATGACTTTCACAAAAATCATATATCAAATAGTGTCAAAATTGACACAAAATAGTTTTTAAATCAAATATTATATTATTAATTGTTATTTTATTCCTAAAAATCTAATGTTCGGCCAAATGACTTAGATAAGGATATATGTATTACTAATAAACAATTTGGGGTTCGTTTGGCATGTTATAGTAAGTTTATTAACCATATAGTGAAAGAAAACAAAAAGACACGGTAAAAGTTAAATTATTTAACTTAGAGTTAAATCTAATTGATAAGGTTAAAATAATATCCTAAACTTGTCTAAATTCTATTGGTTGATAGGATTTCGACCCATCCCCACTTTAGACTCGAAATAAGACCCTTTGGAACCATTATAAACCGATTTTGACTTTAATATAAAATAATATTTTGAGATATTCCTAAGGTGCCCCTCTCCTCCCCTATAAAAGGACACCTCCTCCCCCTCCTCCTCACACCAATTTGAGCACTCAAGCTCGGTCAACCCCTGCGAAAATCTCTTCTACACTTCCCTAGCAACATCCTAGAGGTTCTGGTCTTCCTCAAAGACCAATTTTAGTGCCCTAAGAGGAGGTCTCAAAGAGGCGCTTCAAAGAAGAGGTAATTACCGTTACCAATTCTTTCATCTTTATTTCTTCTTCCACTTCTTCTTCTTAGGTTGTTTCATTATGAAGTAATAACATCAGTATCACTCATATACTGATATGTTATTATAAGTATGAAACAACCCTATTTCACCATCTATCCATCCTACGGAAAAAGAAATCACCGCGCGTGCGTACGTACGGAATACCGTCTCCACGCCATGGTGTAATCTATTTTCCACCACCACCTTACATGGATGGGTATAATGGTGTAAAGAATAACTATACATAGTTATTACAACATCATATTGATTTTGATATATTGTATAATTCACTCCAATTCAATTCAATACTTATATAAATGATATCATCGCTCGTGCGTACGTACGGACTACCGTCTCCACGACGCGATGAGATTCATTCTCCATGTTAACCATTTAAGAATGATTATAAAGTATATATAAGAAATAATAATGAAATATATGACATTATAAAGCTACTGGATTTATGTATATATATAGATATGTATGTCATCTACTTACTTCCATTTCAAGACAATAAGGAAAGGAAAACAGCGTTCATGCGTACGTACAGACTACCGTCTCCATGAACGGTGTTTTTCATTTTATTTATCTACCTATTATATATATATATATATACTGAATATATATGATATATAAATCATATTTTATATTCTGTAAGTAATTAAATCATGATATAAGTAATAACGATGTCAAGAACAACAAGTCAAAACACCTACGATAAATGAAACGATTTTACCCAAAACGCTTCTTTAACATGGAATTTACAAAAGAACGGGTAATATAATGTCATAAGTGAACCATATATGATATCATAACAATGAATATGATTCTGTAATAAGTCAATAACATGATTTAAATCATTATACAGGAGGTTCGGACACTTACAAAGCAAGTCGGACCTAAGGTAAGGGAAATATCACAATCTCATTTTTATCCGAGATTGTTTATTCGTAAGTATTTACTGGGGTGTATTTTATCATCCACATCCATGTTTCATAAATATGTAATTTTATTTCCATCCACCTACAATTGTTTAAATCCATTTTTACCCTTCGGTGAGTTTTTAGTAAAAGAAATGAAAGGAAGCTTTTGTCGTTTTTCGTACGAGGTACTTTTTGACTTTTCCGACAAAAGTACGAAGAATGTTTTTTTAACTTATACGGCATGAATGGATTTTTTAAAACATTAAATCCAAGAAGCTTCCTTTACAAGTTTTCAAGTTTATTTTTAATCAACTTCTTTTATTTTAAAGTCGTATGACATGTTATGAAAGGAAAATGTTTTTGAAGAAGAAAGGATATTTTCCTCAAGAATTCAATTCAAGTGTTTTATCAAAATTATTTTCCATCTAAGATAATAAAGGATTCTGTTTCTATCCATATTTTTACATTGATTTGACTATGTTGTGATGGAATTATGTTTATGAATTCCTTTATCTTATATGAATGGTTTTATGATGTCATGTTGTTTAAGAATCCCATTTTTATTACATGGGTTATGCAATGATGTATGATTTATGATTTTGTGGCACACATAAGAATGGTATCATTATGAGATGGGTGGGACCTATATCTCCCTCCAATGTATTGGGTAAAGATTTTATATCTCATGAGATAGACATGGCTGGAATGGTAGGTTATACCGGTTCAGTGAAACAGGACTGAAACGAGGATTACTCGATTCAGAAATGGACTTTGTCCACTAAGATAGTCTTGGCAATGAGTCATGACTAACAAGAAATGATTTTCCATGATTATGTGTGCATGCAACAAAGTTTCAAGTTTCATGTTATGATTATGGTGATCTCATTTTCACTTCTATGATTTGTTCCATGTTAAGATATTATGATCTCTTTTGCAGGTTATGTTTTTCAAAAAGATATGATATGATTTTTATTTCTTTTGTATACCCTTACTGAGCATTTGAGCTCACCCTTTTATGTTTTCTTTTCCCCAGGATATAAAGAAAGGTTTTAGGTAAAAAAAATGGAAGATCTTTATGGGAGATATTGAAGATCTTTCACCAGGATTAGAAGATTTTGTTCCGAGTTTCCAAAGACACTAAACTATTACGATCCTTGTGTGTGTGTGTTTTTGTTATTCCGCAAATGTAATGTAATGTCCATGTACGTCAGGATACGGGTCTCTACAGTTGGTATCAGAGGAAAGGTTTAGTCAACCTTTGGAAACTAGGATGTGAAAACGTTAGTGAGATCCCTAGAGATATTTCTAAGGTATGTCTAGGGATGTCCCTAGGGATAAGTATACGTATAGGTTATAGTAATAGAATTACGCTAACGATCATGGATATTGAAGGTACCCCCCCTTTATTATGTTATTTTCCCTAGAATGATTTTTGCCTCTCACACTATTCTTTTTGGGTTTTAGACGATGGCTGGAACCCGAAGGAACCGTGTTGATCAATGCAATGGACAATGCAATGATTGCCCTCCTGAACAAACAAATGTTATGGGAGATGGAGTGCAAAATCTTATTGCTATACTTACACAAGCTATGAATCATTCTGGACATCCAAATGAGCAGAGAAGGGAACAATATTCTATTGAGTCCTTCATGAGGCAACGTCCACCTTCTTTCAGTGGGTCTTCTGATCCACTTGTGGCTGAACAATGGATCAGTACTACTGAAAAGATATTTTCAGTTCTTCAATGTTCTGAACATGATAAAGTCATCTTAGCAGTATATCGTTTGGAAGGTGAAGCTGATCAATGGTGGAATCTTATCAAGAATACGAGGCCAAGGGATGAAATTGAGTCCATGGAATGGGACGAGTTCAAGAACTTGTTTTTCAGTAAGTACTTCCCTCGTATTCTTCGAACAAAGATGGAGAAAGAGTTTCTTGAACTGAAGCAAAGGGACGATGAATCTGTTGGTACCTATGAAGCAAATTTTACAAGACTTGCAAGGTATGCTTCTGGAATTATCATCCAACCTGAAAGTAAAGTTGATCGATTTTTCAGTGGCTTAAAACCAAGTCTTCGAAGGGCATTAGCTATAAGAGACTTCAGTAGCTATGAAGAAATTGTGCGTTGTGCTATCAAGGTAGAAATGGAAGTTGGTGTTACATATCCATCTCATGGTTTTGACAAGAAACGAAAGATGGAGTTCAAGGAGAGATCTCAGAATAATGGTGAAAAGAAGATGAATGTTTCCTTATGCACAAAGTGTGGAAAGAAGCATGGTGGAGATTGTCTTAAAGGGAAAAGAAAATGTTTTAAGTGTGGAAAAGAAGGTCATCGAGCAGCTGAGTGTCGAAGCAATGGAAAAAGGGTTTCTAATGATGTGAATAAAGCAAACACTGCAGAGAACGCACCGCCAACACTTCAATGCTTCAAGTGCAAGGAAATGGGGCATTATGCTAATAATTTCCCTAATCCCAGGGTTAGTGATGATCAACATGAGCAACCACTGAAGGCAAAGGACAAAGGGAAATCACATGCGATCACTTTTGGCAATGTTGAATATGACAACGATGTGGTGGAATGATTAAGTGTTTATGTAATGGGATTCCAAAATAATGTTGTATCATTGAGTATTGCAATATTTATTGATGTGGTATTCAAAGTGATTGAGATATTTTTTGGAAATAAGATGATATGCGCATAATGAAGACGAGAAAATGAAATGTTTAATAGTATTCATGAGCTCATGATTGATATAAGGACTAAGTGATATCATGGTTTGAGTATATAGAATTTTGAGGATTTCGGTATGTGAAAAGTGTTAACTTTTAACTGCATTCAAGTTTTCACTAAGGTTCAATGGGTATTCAAGAGAGTACAAGATTAAGGCCTTTAAATGTTTGGAATGTGACCAACAAGATATATCTTATGATATATGGGGATCAACGATGGTATTAAATCTCTGGTAATCGTTTTCACTATGTTATGAGAATGGACTGTAGTATTATGGATAAGCCTAAAGATTGGAATGGATTATGTTGGACATAAGCTAGTATTGTTTAAGGATAGAAGATTTTCGATATTATTGATGGGATGTTATAGTAACATAGTTTTAGAAAAAGGACAACCTGCAGGACGGGCGACAGCCATCGCTTCGGACAAGGCTGTAGGAATCGAACCCACAACCGAAGTGCGACTGGCCTTTATCGCCTACCACTGACCTACAGGAAGTCCCTGTTTAGTAGAAACTAGTTTTATTATATTAAGCAGTATGATATATGAAGTATGAGTCCATTTTAGGAACCATATATGATTAATCTCACTATAGACCGACTTATGTATATAATTTTTGCTAGCCTTTTGTTTGAGATAGATGGAATGACCCGTCGTTCTATCACATAATCTGCTAACACTTCATGAATAACAAATTCAACTTCATTTATTTAAGAGATGAAGTGGAAATTGTTCAAGGCACAAACAACAGTGAGATTGTACCAAAATAAAGTAAGTATTTATTCTAATTCAAATTTTCAACTTTAGAGAAATGATCTTGAAAACCAAAAATGTTGTCCTAGTGATCTTATACCTGATGAATCAGATGGTACCTTATATCATCACAAATCTATGGATTTGTGATTACTGGCTTTTCCATAGCCATGTACTCTACCACTCTCCATCAGAACATGATGGTTAGATTTCTCTTCCATATCCATATTTTTACCTATGTGGAAACCCAGCGATTAGTTTATTTGGGTAATCGTTACATTTCATAATTTAGTTATTAAAGCCAAGTTTTGGTATTCCTTTTTACGATGTGGGATTCTATTAAAGAAACTTTCGAATAGTAAACCATTTATAACCCCGACGAATTTCGAGGGCGAAATTCATTTTAAGGGGGGTAGAATGTAACAGCCCAAGATTTTATAAAAAAATATATCTTTTTAATTTTGTCTTGTGTTGTACGCTACACCAAAAGGAGCTTGCACAACACGCATCCTTGTCTTGCCTTGCATTACACGCAATCGCGACCTTCCTCGATAGCGTGTGTAATACGCAATACCGAGTTTCACTAAACAACGATGTGCTATTAAAATATTATTAAAACTAGCCGTTATGAATAGTAATAACCACTTTTTAAAATTCTGTAAATCTTATTTTTCAAAATGAACTTCATTCTTGGATTCGGAGTATCAAATTTAGCCTAAGGTGAAATTTTGGTACTTTTCGGACAACTTTCATATTCTGATGAATAGTGAAAATTACTAAATTATAATTAAAAACAACTTTTTTAATCGAAATAATTAATAGTGATAAATTATTAATTTGAGTGGTTTTAAAGTATATTTAGAATATATTTTTACAATTTAATACAATGTTGGTCATTGGTTGTAATTTCACATTTAAACCAGACATAATCAAGTGTCAATCTTTTGATATATATTGTTTCCTAAAAACACGCTATTTATTTTAACAGCAGGATTTAATTATAAAATTAATTAATGCAACTTCTATGTTATGAATTTGGTAAAATAGATTTCATTTTTGAATTCGGAATATGAAATATAGCTTAGGATGAAATTTTGGCATTGTTCTGAAAAACATCAATTTTTGATGAATAGTGAAACTACTAAGTGGTAGTTAAAAAAACTGAATTTTGCATAAAACTTAATTTTACCGCTTCTGTGAATGGAATTTCGAAAATCTGAGAGACACGGTTAATATCAAGGACTAAAATGTGGTTCAATGAGATGAAAATAATTTTTTGGTGAATAGTAACTTTTTACTTTTTTTACCGTGGTTAATAGTAAATAGGGTAACTAAGGGTAAATATGATATTACTATTACCCTAACACATGTCCTAATTCTATTGGATAAGTGTAATTCGACCAAAAACAAACTTAGGAATAAAAAAATGACCATTTAGGCCCACTTGGATTAGATTAGGACATTTATTATTAATTTATTTAAAGAAGGGTTAAAATAGTTAAAATCAAAATTTAATAAGTAAATCATTTTTAATATGGGGTTATACATTAGATAAATTCGATTGTAAATATTAATTAGAAAGCTAAAAAGATTTCCTACATGATGGTATTTTATTTGTAATTTTTAGACATCAAATAATTTAATTTATTTATGACACAAAGATGATGCAGTAATTATCTTATTAATGAAATATTGACATAATTGATGTTATAAACACCAACATAAATGTCATTTGAGACTTTTTATGAATTCCACTAATTTTCTAGGTTACTATGATATAATAGTGATGCTCTAATCAACTTGGTTTGAACATATAATTCTGTTATGACTTTCACAAAAATCATATATCAAATAGTGTCAAAATTGACACAAAATAGTTTTTAAATAAAATATTATATTATTAATTGTTATTTTATTCCTAAAAATCTAATGTTCGGCCAAATTACTTAGATAAGGATATATGTATTACTAATAAACAATTTGGGGTTCGTTTGGCATGTTATAGTAAGTGTATTAACCATACAGTGAAAGAAAACAAAAAGACACGGTAAAAGTTAAATTATTTAACTTAGAGTTAAATCTAATTGATAAGGTTAAAATAGTATCCTAAACTTGTCTAAATTCTATTGGTTGATAGGATTTCGACCCATCCCCACTTTAGACTCGAAATAAGACCCTTTGGAACCATTATAAACCGATTTTGACTTTAATATAAAATAATATTTTGAGATATTCCTAAGGTGCCCCTCTCCTCCCCTATAAAAGGACACCTCCTCCCCCTCCTCCTCACACCAATTTGAGCACTCAAGCTCGGCCAACCCCTGCCAAAATCTCTTCTCCACTTCCCTAGCAACATCCTAGAGGTTCTGGTCTTCCTCAAAGACCAATTTTAGTGCCCTAAGAGGAGGTCTCAAAGAGGCGCTTCAAAGAAGAGGTAATTACCGTTACCAATTCTTTCATCTTTATTTCTTCTTCCACTTCTTCTTCTTAGGTTGTTTCATTATGAAGTAATAACATCAGTATCACTCATATACTGATATGTTATTATAAGTATGAAACAACCCTATTTCACCATCTATCCATCCTACGGAAAAAGAAATCACCGCGCGTGCGTACGTACGGAATACCGTCTCCACGCCGTGGTGTAATCTATTTTCCACCACCACCTTACATGGATGGGTATAATGGTGTAAAGAATAACTATACATAGTTATTACAACATCATATTGATTCTGATATATTGTATAATTCACTCCAATTCAATTCAATACTTATAGAAATGATATCATCGCTCGTGCGTACGTACGGACTACCGTCTCCACGACGCGATGAGATTCATTCTCCATGTTAACCATTTAAGAATGATTATAAAGTATATATAAGAAATAATAATGAAATATATGACATTATAAAGCTACTGGATTTATGTATATATATACATATGTATGTCATCTACTTACTTCCATTTCAAGACAATAAGGAAAGGAAAACAGCGTTCATGCGTACGTACGGATTACCGTCTCCATGAACGGTGTTTTTCATTTTATTTATCTACCTATTATATATATATATATACTGAATATATATGATATATAAATCATATTTTATATTCTGGAAGTAATTAAATCATGATATAAGTAATAACGATGTCAAGAACAACAAGTCAAAACACCTACGATAAATGAAACGATTTTACCCAAAACGCTTCTTTAACATGGAATTTACAAAAGAACGGGTAATATAATGTCATAAGTGAACCATATATGATATCATAACAATGAATATGATTCTGTAATAAGTCAATAACATGATTTAAATCATTATACAGGAGGTTCGGACACTTACAAAGCAAGTCGGACCTAAGGTAAGGGAAATATCACAATCTCATTTTTATCCGAGATTGTTTATTCGTAAGTATTTACTAGGGTGTATTTTATCATCCACATCCATGTTTCATAAATAGTTAATTTTATTTCCATCCACCTACAATTGTTTAAATCCATTTTTACCCTTCGGTGAGTTTTTAGTAAAAGAAATGAAAGGAATCTTTTGTCGTTTTTCGTACGAGGTACTTTTTGACTTTTCCGACAAAAGTACGAAGAATGTTTTTTTAACTTATACGGCATGAATGGATTTTTTAAAACATTAAATCCAAGAAGATTCCTTTACAAGTTTTCAAGTTTATTTTTAATCAACTTCTTTTATTTTAAAGTCGTATGACATGTTATGAAAGGAAAATGTTTTTGAAGAAGAAAGGATATTTTCCTCAAGAATTCAATTCAAGTGTTTTATCAAAATTATTTTCCATCTAAGATAATAAAGGATTCTGTTTCTATCCATATTTTTACATTGATTTGACTATGTTGTGATGGAATTATGTTTATGAATTCCTTTATCTTATATGAATGGTTTTATGATGTCATGTTGTTTAAGAATCCCATTTTTATTACATGGGTTATGCAATGATGTATGATTTATGATTTTGTGTCACACATAAGAATGGTATCATTATGAGATGGGTGGGACCTATATCTCACTCCAATGCATTGGGTAAAGATTTTATATCTCATGAGATAGACATGGCTGGAATGGTAGGTTATACCGGTTCAGTGAAACAGGACTGAAACGAGGATTACTCGATTCAGAAAGGGACTTTGTCCACTAAGATAGTCTTGGAAATGAGTCATGACTAACAAGAAATGATTTTCCATGATTATGTGTGCATGCCACAAAGTTTCAAGTTTCATGTTATGATTATGGTGATCTCATTTTCACTTCTATGATTTGTTCCATGTTAAGATATTATGATCTCTTTTGCAGGTTATGATTTTCAAAAAGATATGATATGATTTTTATTTCTTTTGTATACCCTTACTGAGCATTTGAGCTCACCCTTTTATGTTTTCTTTTCCCCAGGATATAAAGAAAGGTTTTAGGTAAAAAAAATGGAAGATCTTTATGGGAGATATTGAAGATCTTTCACCAGGATTAGAAGATTTTGTTCCGAGTTTCCAAAGACACTAAACTATTACGATCCTTGTGTGTGTGTGTTTTTGTTATTCCGCAAATGTAATGTAATGTCCATGTACGTCAGGATACGGGTCTCTACACTCCTACCTCATTGGGCTTCGCCCGACGCTTCCCGGAGGGTCCGCCGCCATGCCACTGCCTTGTCGGAGCCGCCTTGCCGGAGTGGAGGAGGAGAGGGAGGGCTGCCACTTGCTGCTGTCCAGGTGAGGAAGAAGATGAGGGAGGGGGTGGGTTAAGTGTTTAAATAGAAAACACTAAACCACCCGCCCGTCGGCCAAAACCCGAACTCCCGACGGGGTCGGGAGTAAGCCTCCCCTAGGCTAAAAACCACACTCTGAATGCAACGGAGGTCTCAGAATTTTAATCTGAGGCCCCATTCAAAAGTTATCAAATTTAACGTCTGAAGCCGCTAAATTACAAAAATGCCCCCGGGGCCATTTTTCACAGACGGGTCGTGACCGTGAAAGTTATACCCCTCCTAGGGTAAACAACATGCTCTTGACTCAACGGTGCCCTTGGTTTTCCGATCCGAGCTACCGTTCAAGAGATACTTGAGTTTCACCATTAAGCGAATAAATAAATAAATTAATTTATCCGTTTAACATTCCGAAAGCGAGCAAGGGGTCCAAACGTCCCGCGTCGACATGTTTTATGTCGTTCCTAGGGTAAACACTCTATTCCGGACCCATCCGTACACCAGGATCTATGATATGGATCACCGTTTAGGAGTTATCCCTTTTATTTTTCATGTCTCGTGTGAATGCACTGAAAATTTAATTCCGGACACTTCGGGGCTCGGAATCGCACGTCGTCTGAGGGCGCTAATCTAGAATAATATCAAGAATATTTCAAAGTCTTTTACAGCCAAAAATTGGGTTCTTACATCATTACCTCCTTCAAGATTTTCATCCCCGAAAAGTAAAACCAGGGAAACTCAGGGTACTAAGCCCGCACTTGGCTCTTCCGTACCCATAAGAACTTATGCACAATCCCGCATCACCACACACAGACCAAAGGATTCGATCTGTTTACACGAGGTCGACCCTTGCCGATAAAGTGAATAGGAGCATGCACACATCTCTTCAGGTAAACCATACGGGAGACATCGTGCACCCACCCATACATTGGGGTTAGGGAAAGGCAGTAGGGAACCTCGCCATCCCTTTAAACGGTCTCAAACATCACAATGGATCTCGGGGGTAGCTCACCTCCCCGGTCGAATCCCTACATCGCACGCTGTGACGTGAATCATCGCCCACACCTAGAACAAGGCCTGGTGATTCCCTCATTTAGAACATCCATATGGTGAAACACCCAAGGATATCTGGTCACGCAAGATTTCACAGTCTATGTCTCGCAACCAAGACTCTCTTACATGCTCGGGGTGCGAAGGAGTCAACACCATTGACTAAAGAAAAGGTCCTATGCCTTTTACATTACCAACACTGGGTTACACCCGACGCCCTGAGTCACCCTGTTAATACCTCAATCAAGGAGCAGGGGGAAAAAGAATTTCACACGCAGAGTCTAACAAATTCTACTGCAAAAGTAGAAGAGCTTTAGAGCATACCTACTATCACATCATGCTCTGCAGGATCATAGAAATCCAAAGCTCGCGGCTATCCGCGGTCCCAACCGTCAGCTCTCGGAGCCTAACGTGGACCGCCTAGTGGTGATGGGAAGACCTAGTAAGGTCATCCTACACTACCAGATCCTCCCTCTCCTCTGATAGCACCACCTCTCTGGGTACTACTCCGATCATGGCGCTGCCTCCATCGTGGTGGTACACCTGCTGCCTTCCCGAAGCTCTCTGCATGCCTGGTCGGGCAGTCCCGTGCCAGGTGACCTCGCCCATCGCAAGCATAGCATCGACTCTCTTCGGGATGCACTGGTGCCCTCCTACGCCACTGTGGTGTACGAACACGCCCCGGAGTCTGGTTTTCAGAAAGCCACCTACGTCAAGGTTCTTCTTGCTGACGCCCACTAGCTGCGGCTGACGTCTCAACTCCAACGTGCCTGCTGCCACCAACAACTCTAGAATTTTACAGGAAGCCCTCTGTCACCAGTCCCTAATCTAGAACCCCGCCATATGTGGAAATTACCAAGGGTACTATGACAACACTAATCTCTCTGCAGAGACCCTGCTCAAACTTCTGCGCTCGGAGGTTGTCGTCATGGACCAAGTCCATGTAAAAGCATGCAGGGTCTGCGAAACTAGCAGCGTACTCGGCCACCGTCATCCCTCCCTACTAAAACTGAAGGATCTCCTGAATCCGAATGGAGTGCAAGCAAGAAGGGAAAAACTAATCACGGAACAACAACTGAATGTCGCCCCACGAAAGAGACGACTCGTCAAGAAACTGAGTCACCAGACTCCACCAATGCCAAGATGCTCTATGAAAAAGGTTGGCTGCAAAACCCACTCTCTGATCTATCGGCGTCTGCACAAGCCTGAAGAGGCGAACCACTACCTCGAGCCAAACCTCTGCTGCCTGAGGGTCTGGCTCACCACTGAACCTCAGCGGTCCCTACCGCTGGAACTTGCGGAGCACGCTCAACCTGCACTCAAGCTCAGCCTGCTCTGCTGAAGCTGTCTGCTGCTCACTAGGTGGGGTTTCTGCTACCAACCCACCCAGAGAAAGGGGCTCGCATGATAGGTCATGGACTGTGGCCTCGTAGCTCATAGGGTCGTCGTCACAAACCAAAGCTGGTATCCTAGCTGGCTGCCTTCGCGGAGACATCCTGAATATTATCAAGGACTTCTGCGATCAGATGATCATATATGTATATAACAATAACAACAATGGGGAGATGACTCAAGAAGGACAATCAAAGATTCAATCCTTTGTGATGCACAAAACAATTTTTCCTGCAACTAGTGTCTCAGTATGCCAAGTCGACAAGCGGGTTATCAAGGTCCTGGTGAATGGATACGTCAGCCGCCACACCATCACTGGAATCCCTGGCCTGAGAGCTGCTATGGAGACACATTAACATTGTTTCCCTAGGTCCTAACCAATTCCTCTTTTAGGGATGTCCGCACAATGCCCCAAGGAATGAACCTCCTTATGATACCACTTTTTCACGACCTGACCCTACCCGGACTCGAGCCGAAACTACCCCAAGCCCGCCTCCATAGGCCAGGGGCTGGCGACCAGCGCCGAAGGCACAACAACTCGGGGAGTCCTTTGCATAAGTACTTGTACACACCCACACACAGCCCACTCAATGAAAAAGTGTAGAGTTAAAGAAAAGAAAAGTAAAGAAAAGGGAAACTGCTATATATATAAACCACAAATGTGCATTGACCTCTAAACAGTACAAAGAAAGTGCTGAAGGTATCCTGAAAAGAAATGGGGAAAAATACGCTCCCAACCAGAAAAGTGCCACAATCCGGCAACAGGTGAACAAAAGAAAAACAGCTAGAAGGGTTCCCCACCTGGAACCCGACTACGACCACCACACGTGGTCCAAGCTCCCGAACCACTATGCTCCACTGAAGTAATGACCAACATGTCCGTCGTCTGCAAGGGCACACCAAGTGCAGGAAAAGACCAAGTAGGGGTGAGTATAAAAATACTCAGTAGGATACCCCAAAGGCTCGAGGGAGAAACAAAGGAGGTGCCAAAGGGTGAGCAGTAGAGCTAACAGGGAAATTAAAGGAGTACAACCGAGAGTGTAGTAAAGACTCCAGAACAACCCAACAAGATAAAGGAAGGTAGACTCATCCAGGCACAAGGATATGGAAATGGTGAGAAGATGAACTTCCCATCGAGTCTTCGCTACCTATAGCAGGAGAGTAGACTCGTCCAACCACGAGAAGCTAGACACGGAAAGCATGTGGCATACCCCACACATGTTCACCTCTCCTGGAAGGAGAGTAACCAAACCCAAGAAGTGGGTACCCCAAACAAGGTATATACATATATTTATGCACAATCAAGAAGCCCGAACAAGGTTGTAAGGGGATCTCCATCCCGTAGCTCAGCCCAAGAATATGAGCAGCTAACAGTCCCAGAAGTAAACACCATCGATGCCCAGCATCCCGCACGTCTGCCCCGAACTACAAGTCAAGGGGATCAAACCACTGCACCTCGACACTATCCTCTTTCGGCGGCACTGACTCACCCACACAGTTTTAGGTCGCGTCACAAGGACACGTCTAAGTGGGGGAAAAGAACTCCTCATACATAAGAGTTTTGGGGGAACGTCAAACCACACCATGTCACTGCCCCACAGTCGAGAGGTCTGCTCAAAGTCGACAGGCGACCCCCTGCCCAGCCTCGCTAGAGGGTCCCTAGAAGTCAACGGGTTCCCACTATAGGAAGACCCTGTAAGACTCGACAGGTTCCACACTGCCCAGTCCCGTAACAGAGTAATCCACTGGAGGGCGACCCAGCTAAAGTCGGCGACTGTACCACTGCCCAGACCCGTTGGAGGTAACCGGGCATCAGGGACCACTGCCCAGCCCATCTGGAGGTAAGCCCGGCATCGGGGGCCACTACCCAGCCCATCTGGAACTAAGCCTGGCATCGAGGACCACTGCCCAGCCTAGCTGGAGGTAAGCCCGACATCGAGGACCACTGCCCAGCCCCACTGGAGGTAAACTCGGAACTGCTCTCGCCATCCCTGTTGGATGGTACTTCTAGGTGAACACTACTGTATTGGCCATCCCTACGGGATGGTAACCCACTGAAGAGCCCTCCTCGAAACAACCTCAGCCCTACTGGAAACAACCCCAGCCCTGCTGGAAACAACCTTAGCCCTGCTAAAAACAACCTCAACCATGTTGGAAACAACCTCATCCCTCCTGTAAACAACCTCTTGGGAAGAGGATCGATACCCGCGTAAAGTGTTGGTCACACAGAATCCACAAGAACTCTACCAGGGAACACAGAGTGATGGGAGAGTATCCCCAGGCCTCACAAGGCGATCCCGCTCCAATCTGCTGAGTCACTGTCGAAGCGGATCGAGACAACTCATCCCAGAAAGTGGGAAAACACCCACGATATACGAGCACACGTATTCGCAAATGATGCCACAGTCCGGTGAAAAGGGAACGGTACTGAAACCCATCACAGCCGAAGAAAAAGTGGAACCAAACCATCTCTGTCGGCCAAATGAGAACAGAACCATGGGGAAAACTGAGCCCTACTGGTCATCAAGCAAGAATAGGACCAGAGGAATCTCAACCCTACTGCTCAACAAAAAAGAACAGAGGAACCCTCTACGTCGTGAGAAGTCAAAAGTACATAAAGCAGAGAATGGAACGCACATGGGGCCCACATGACGTGTGGCCCCAAGTCAACCCCAACTGAGCGCACAAACTCTCTCAGGTATAAACAACCACAAGTACCTCCAAGTGTTCCCATTTACTCACAGAGTATACCATGTTCCAGCCCAAAGGCTATCGTGGACACGACAACCAACATCAACGCGAAGGTGTAACGTAACAACTCCAACCTACCACCTAAACAGGTGAGGCACAACCAACCACATCTCTTCACTCACACGGGAGTTCACGCGATCACACGCCAAGGGTTCTCCGCAAACACGACCAGAAGAACCGCCACCAGATCACCTTTCACATTTCCACATTTAACAAGATCGCGTAAGAGGCTCCGCACAACCAAACGATTTGCACCGTTGTAATACTCACAAAAAAACATGCTATATCGACTACTTACTTGCCTCAAATGGATATCCGATGAAAAAGTCACCGAAACCACCTCACGCCTGAACGACATCTCGTGATCCCGAGCCTCGGCCTCGAAAACAGTCAGGCGCATCGCACCACTGTGATCCCCCTGGGAAAACATGTCAAAAAACCACTCACTTGAGAACAACAGATATCCGGAGAAAAAGATGCATTCTGGAGCACCACACACGAGTGGTACCATGCGGGACCCACACCCCAGTCCCAAAGCGCTGCCAACGGATCTCACCGTTGTGATCCTCTCAAAAAAGTACACAAGTTCGACTAATCAATCGCCCAAAATGGACACCCGGTGATAAAGCTGGAAATCACCATCAACTCCTGAAATGGGCCTCGCGAGGCCTACACCATCGTACCGAATTAGAGTTGGCGGATTGTACCATTGCAGTCCCCTCGAGAAAAACATCCGGAATCGAGTGCTCGCACGCCCCGAACGGACGCCCGACGAGAAAGTCGCTAAACGCTGCTCGCAACACAAAAGAAGGGTTGTGGGGCCCATGCTTGAACTCGGTCTTCAACCCCTGAAACCACTCTAGAAATCTTCTCCCTGGTGCCAGGGTCCCAACGCCGCTGATGGTGCTCAAAATGGACGTAAGACACTTCCGTGCCGTCCAAAACAAGATCCCCTGGAAAAACGACAATTCACTTAAAGACACGTCACGCCTTCGCAGCCCCTCGTTTTGAGAATTAAAAATTCCCGAAACCATCTCAAAACGTCCACCTCGATGATACGGCTCCACAGCAGCAGGCGGCACTCAAAACGGACTCCCGTAGCGAAAAATATGTGCGTCCGAAAATGGAGGGGGCAAGTCTTCTTGGTCTGGACTAGCCTGGGCCGGCTCGCACCAGCTGGCCCGATGCTGAGCCGCGGACCACCGCCGACCGACCGTCGTGGGGTCGGACGCCCTGCCTGCAGGAAGGCCCATGTCTCGCGGGTCTTGTCCCCGCGCGGGGGTCGCACACTGCGGCCCCAGGGTCGTGCGCCCGACCATCTCCGCTTAGTGGAGCGCCCGCTGCTACGCCTGGAGCCCACGGATGACCGCCCCGCTGAAGTCGCAGATGGTCTCCTGCCTGGAAGAGGAGCCTCCGCCACCGAAGCCCTTGCCGCCGCAGCTGGAGCTCGCCGGAAAAAAGAGAAACCTGCCAGAGACTTCGAAAACACGAAAACTTCGACGAGCTGTTGCAGCCTCCTCCGAACTCGGATTTCAAATCCTACACGGGCATCAGAAAGAGAAGAATTTATACTATACGACCGTGGGATTTTTTCTAAGATTCAACAGAAAATCGACATATAAAATTGAATTCAAAGGAAGGTTCAGAAATGAAAACACAACCAAAACCTCCTACCTCATTGGGCTTCACTTGACGCTTCCCGGAGGGTCCGCCGTCGTGCCGCTGCCTTATCAGAGCCACCTCGCTAGAGTGGAGGAGGAGAGGGAGGGATGCCGCTTGCTGCTGTCCAGGTGAGGAAGAAGATGAGGGAGAGGGTGGGTTATGTGTTTCAATAGAAAACACTTAACCACACGCCCGTCAGCCCGAACCCGAACTCCCGACGGGGTCGAGAGTAAGCCTCCCCAAGGCTAAAAACCACGCTCTGAACGCAACGGTGGTATCTGAATTTTAATCCAAGGCCTCGTTCAAAAGTTATCAAATTTAATGTCTGAAGCAGCTAAATTACGAAAACACCCCCGGGGCCATTTTTCACAGACGGGCCGTGCCCGCGAAAGTTACACCCCTCCTAGGGTAAACGACACACTCTGGAATCAAAGGTGCCCTCATTTTTCTAATCTGAGCCACCGTTCAAGAGATACTTGAGTTTCACCATTAAACGAATAAATAAATAAATTAATTTATCCGTTTAACGTTCTGAAAGCAGCGAGGGGTCCAAACGTCCCACGCCGACATGTTTTATGTCGTTATTAGGGTAAAAACCCCATTCCAGACCCATCCGTACACTCAGATCTCTGATCGAGATCACCGTTTAGGAGTTATCCCTTTTATTTGGCGTGTCCAATGTGAACGCACTGAAAATTTAATTCCGGCTACTTCGGGGCTCAGAATCACACGTCGTCTGAGGGCGCAGCTCTGGAATAAGATCAATAATATTCCAAAGTCTTTTACAGCCAAAAACTGGGTTCTTACAAGTATGTCAAAAAAGTTAAATTTAGTTTCTCTGTGATGTGATCCTCTTAAGAAAACTCCATTGTTCACTATTTTTTTATTCCCCATTTCCATGTTTATGAAATAAAAAACCATTCATGACATATGCATTATAATATTTAACCATTTTGGATGGTGGGTTACTTAATATACAAAGTCACTTATCAATTTTCTCAGCATGTTGACACACCTGAAAATTTGTAAAAAAATTAACAATATAATAAATAATAAACTGAATTGATATGTTAAAACTTCAATAATTTATGTTACCAGTTTTTGAAACCATTGAGAATTTTTTTAGCGACGTTCTAGAAGATTATCTACTGTAATTGGTGGAATCTGTTACTTGATATTATTTTCATATAACCTACAAATAATATATGTTTACTTACTGTAACATAAATTATGAAATAAGTGATATAAGCACTCACAATACAAATGATTTTATTTCTTTCAAAGTTGTACAGAATATACGTACGATCTCTATGATGTTCATCATCTGAGATCCATCATTCATTAGCTCCACTAATGATAAATACATATGTAGTCGGTCAAAAATGTTTCCATGAATCACCATTAGATGGATGATTCAAGCTTTTACCAGTTGAAATCTTGATTTTCTGCCATGAAATCATTGAAAATGTGTTTTGAGACGTAAATAAATGCTGTAACCTAGGTGTAAGCATGAAATATCTCAACTATTTTACAAGAATCAATCCGGACTTCCCTGATTGAGTTTATTTATACATCAATTATCCACTTGTGGGAAAACTATCCAACGACTAATTTTCACCAGAATGTAAGATGCATTCACTTGCAAATGCATGAATCTTTTAATAACTATGGCTTAGATTAGGAACCAACCTATTTCTCTCATATTAATTTGTAGGTAACATATTTCCTTCAGGTAATAGCGTTTTAAACAAAGAAAATATTTAATCAATTTTTTTGACATTGCATTATCTAATTTAAAAGCCATAAATTTTGCAACCACTTCTAATTTTCTTATCTTGCAACCAAGATATAATGCAACCTCGTCAGACCTCAAAAACTCATAAAATTAAGATGGTGACAACTCTGGAGTTAAATCAATATCATCCTAAGTTTCAGTTTGTTGAATAGATAGACCTGAAACATCATGAACTAAATTTAGAAACCGTGATGGATCCAGAATCAAATTATTATTATCTTGTTTGAACTGCGTTCACCGTGTTGATACCAAAAAACATAATCTAGTTGAAAACCAAAATGTAAGAGATGTCCCCCAACCTTTTCAAATGTGTCAAACATTCTCAGAGAACATTTTTTACAAGGAAACTTAATTGTTCATTCTGAAACAAATTCTGGTTTTGATGATGCAAATGATAATAAAGCTTCAACACCCTCAATATATACAAGATTTAAACAAGAACCATTTGGATTTATACGCTGATTTATCCAAGAATGATCATCTAATAATGACTATTGTCGACTTCCTTGTTCCACATTTTTCTACAAAATATAAAATAATTACTCTTTTTGAATAACTTGAAATTATAAAAACACTATCCAAAAAAATAAGATAAATAATTACAAATACTTCTTAATAACTACCATTAATTATGGGATACACAATTTCCAGTGGATTTATGACAACTCTTTTGTCAGAAGACTCATTTACTTGGAACTTTCTCACACTGGAATCACAATGAAGAATCTACTCGGAGGTATGTATATCTATTTAGTGCATACAAGAATTGATATGAGTACCTCTGAGCATATTCTTCATTGTGATTGCAGTGTGAGAAAAATGTAAGTAAATGAGCTGTCAGACAAAAGAGCCCCCTTTTCATCAATGAATAATCTTCTTGAAACTGTCACTGCTTGAAAACATTATAAAAAATGTGGTCCTACGAATGCATATACAAACTCATGCATACAAGATTGGATATGCAAACATAAAAGCAGATTTTTCATAATGTTTTTAGTCGGTGAGAGTTGAATGGAGAAGAGTCCTCAAGTAAAAGGAGTTTCGCCAATCCACTAGAAATTGTTCCAAGTTATTACAATATATTACAATTGATTTTAATTTTAATTATTCCTAATTATTCCAAATTATTCCAAATTATTCTTAATTATTACTATTTATTCTTAATTATTCTTAATTATTCCTAATTATTCTTAATTATTACTAATTATTACTATTTAATTCTAATTATCACTAATTATTACTAATTATTACTAATTACTACTAATTATTACTAATTATTACTAATTATTACTAATTATTACTAATTATTACTAATTATTACTAATTATTAGTAGTTATGACCATTTATTACAATTTATTACAATTTATTACAATTTATTAGAATTTATTATTATTTTTACTATTTATAAATAATTATTACTAATTAATACTAATTATTACTAATAATTACTAATTATTACTAATTATTCCTAATTATTATTAATTATTCTTAATTATTCTTAATTATTCCAAATTATTCTTAATTATTCCTAATTATTCCTAATTATTCCTAATTACTCCTAATTATTCCTAATTATTACTAGTTACTACTAATTATTACCAATTATTACTAATTAGTACCAATTATTACCAATTATTTCCAATTATTATCAATTATTACTATTTATTATTATTTATTACCATTTATTACTATTTATTTCTAGTTATTACTAGTTATTACTAGTTATTACTATTTATTACTATTTATTACTATTTATTACTAGTTATTTCCATTTATTACTATTTATTACTATTTATTACTAATTATTACTAATTATTACAATTTATTACTGTTTATTACTGTTTATTACTATTTATTACTATTTATTACTAATTATTACTAATTATTACTAATTATTACTAATTATTACTATTGATTACTATTGATTACTCATTATTAGAATTTATTACTATCTATTACCAATTATTTCTAATTATTACTAATTATTACTAATTATTACTAATTATTTCTAATTGTTACTAATTATTACAATTTATTACAATTTATTACTATTTATTACTAGTTATTACTAACTTATTACTTGTTATTACTAGTTATTACTACTTATGACTAGTTATTACTAATTATCACTACTTATTACTACTTAATACTACTTATTACTATTTCTTTCTATTTATTACTATTTATTCTTAATTATTCTTAACTATTCCTAATTATTACTAATCATTACTAATTATTACTAATTATTACTAATTATTTCTAATTATTACTAATTATTTGTAATTATTACTATTTATTACTATTTACTTCTATTTATTACTATTTATTACAAATTATTACAAATTATTACTAATTATTCCTTATTATTCATGAATATTCCTAATTATTCCTAATTATTCCAAATTATTCCAAATTATTCTTAATTATTCCTAATTATTCCTAATTATTCTTAATTATTCCGAATTATTCCTAATTATTACTAATTATTACTAATTATAACAAATTATTACCAATTATTACCAATTATTACCAATTATTACAAATTATTACCAATTATTACCTACTATTACCAATTATTTCCAATTATTACTATTTATTACTATTTATTATTATTTATTTTTATTTATTACTATTTATTACTATTTATTACTATTTATTGCTATTTATTACTAGTTATTACTAGTTACTACTAGTTATTACTAGTTACTACTAGTTATTACTAGTTATTACTAGTTATTACTAGTTATTACTATTTATTACTATTTGTTAGTATTTCTTACTAATTATTACTAATTATTACTAATTATTACTCTTTATTACTGTTTATTACTGTTTATTACTATTTATTACTGTTTATTACTATTTATTACTGTTTATTACTATTTATTACTTTTTATTACTAATTATTACTATATATTATTATTTATTACTATTTATTACTATTTATTACTATTGATTACTAATTATTACTAATTATTAGTATTTATTACTATCTATTACTAATTATTACTAATTATTACTGATAATTATGAATTATTACAAATTATTACCATTTATTACTATTTATTACTATTTATCACTATTTGTTATTATTTATTACTATTTATTACTAGTTATTACTACATATTACTAGTTATTACAAGTTATTACTTGTTATTACTAGTTATTACTAGTTATTACTAGTTATTACTAATTATTACTAATTATTACTAATTATTACAAATTATTACTATTTTTTACAATTTATTACTATTTTTTACAATTTATTACCATTTATTACGATTTATTACTATTTATTACTATTTATGACTAATTATTACTATTTAATACTATTTATTACTAATTGTTACTAATTATTACTAATTATTACTAATTATTACTAATTATTACTAATTATTACTAATTATTACTAATTGTTACTAATTATTACTAATTTTTACTAATAATTACAAATTATTACTATTTATTACTATTTATTAATATTTATTAATATTTATTAGTATTTATTATAATTTATTACTATTTATTACTAATTATTACTATTTATTACTAATTATTTGTATTTATTACTAATTATTAGTATTTATTACCAATTATTAGTATTTATTACTAATTGTAAATATTTATTACTATTTTTCCTAATTATTACTAAATTTTCCTAATTATTACTAATTACCGTTAATTACTATTAATTACTGCAAATTACAGCTACTTATTACTAATTACCTCAAATTATTTATATACATTACTAATTATCGTTAATAATTATTAATTATTACTAATTACTAAGAATTAGTACTAATAATTTCAATTTATTATTACAAATAAATACTGATGACAAAAGAATTTAAGTCTAATTTAATTGCAACTAATCAACAATAATTAAAATTAATATAAAAAAATAAAATAAATACTAAATCAAATAAAACATAAATACCTTTAAACTTGATCTCTTATAATTGTAGACGACTTGACAACATTTTCCTAAAAAAAACTAACTCAGAAAAAATTTCACTCTAAAATTAGAGTTTAGAAAGGCAACGAAAGTATGAATTGAGAGGAAGGCAGAAAAAACGGATGAGTGGTATATATAGGTTAGATTAGTTGCGACGGGACCCGTTGCAAATAGTACATTTTGCGACAGGACCCATTGTAAATACCTTTGGCCGCATTAATTACTGTCAATAGTTAAAAGGGTATTTGCGATTGGTACCATCGTAAAAAGTGACATGCCGACACACTATTTACGGCGGGACAACATCTCATCGCAAATAGTATTTACCACCGTCAGATATTTGTGACGAGACCTGTTGAAAATACCCTCCGACGGATACACTATTTGTGACGGGGAATTCCCCCGTCGCAAATAGTATTTACCTCCTCCCAGTATTTGCGACGGGAGGTGCCTCCCCGTCGTAAATACCCTTCCGCGCAATTTGATGTGAAAACTGCGCGTAACTTTTTGTGGCGGGACCCCAAGTCCCATCGCAAATAACTAATTATTTGCGACAGGAGAATCAACCCATCGCAAAAACCCGTTTTTCACATACTGATAAAAAACCTTTTCCATCCTTGTTTTTTGATTGATTTCTATGAAGGTGTTTTAAAAAAAGACATGAAAATCATATTTACAATGTTGTTTACAATAACATCCATAGGTAACCGATATTTAAACCCCAAAAAACCAAAATGGAAAACCTTATTTTTCACTAGTGTATGCGAATAATAAGGTTCCCAAGTTGTACCACCCCATTCTTGGAATTCAAGAGCATGAGGGTTCAACCCTCAATGTCCCTATGTTTGGTGGATTTTCATAGGGACTATAGCAATATTGTAGTAGCAGTGACATTGTAGAAGGGATGGGTATTGTAGCAACTACATGTACTATAGAAGTACTATTCACAAAAGGGGACTTTGAGAAAAAAGCGCATTTGGGACAAGAAATAAAGAATTTTAATCCAAAATGCATTTCGGCCATCAAATTGTATGGTCTATAGGAAATCCATTTTTCAAGGCCTTTATGTCATAGAGCCTTATGACCATGTAATGTATGATCCTAAGGTGTTGTACAAGTTCCCTTTCAACACAATATAAGAGTGATCTATTTCCTTAACAAAAAGGTGCTTGACCCCATCTTATTTTCACACACACACACACACACATATACAAAAAAATACTAATTCTTTTATTGAAACATTTATGAAGAAGAATCTTTCCTGATCAACAACTTTGTTTCAATTTTTGAGTATTTGAAGAGACTTTCTTTGTGTGTTTATGGCTGGTAATGACAAAAACATCCAACAAATCTCTACCATGGGGGTTTGAGTTAGTGAAGAAATGATTTCCAAAGGCATACAATCACTGATACTTTTCTAGTGACACCTGAAAAGCGTGTGGGTTTATAGGATGGATGGTCTGGCTCCTTCGCACATTTTTAGGGGGAGTTATCTTCTACTCCAGGACTCTATTATATATTTAAGATATCTATGTGAATCCTTCATTAATCCCCGAACTAGAATGGTTACTCTTATACCTAGTATCTGATTGAAACCATGTTTTTATAAAAACACATAAATGTATTAGAGGTTCTCCATCATTTACTAATTAGTTTTTGGTGCGTTGGTTTAAAGTCATTCAACCGGTAACTTTGGAGTTTATGATCATCTAAGGAGGGAGTCAACATTATGATATTTGGATCGGGTCCATGAAAGTGGATTCCCATATATCCCTATCAAGGTAATCAGAATCCACATAGTTCAGTTCCATTTAATAGGTCACATAATAAATTTTATGGTCATCTAATAATGACCACTTCTAATAAATTTAATGTCATATTGAATGGATGACTAGGTTAAAGGTTCCTAGAAATGGTTGGTTTGAGACTTACATAATATTAAACTTTTTTTTCTCTTATTTGTTAATAAATAAACATGATAAGGTTTAGTTGGGTATTACACCAAGTATGAGGCCCATATTATCTTCCTCATTCCAGGCCATAAGGGAATCTCATGCATGTCACATGATTGATGATGAATCATCCCTTTCTCATCACCAGATTCATCCTTGGATCATCACCAGAAAAATATGATTCACCTTATGCTCATTATTATAATTAGATCCTATTCTCACCACAAAGGGATTCCTAGGCTCTCTAACTCTAGTAGTTGATCATGATCACGTCAGTATCATCACATGAGGAAGGTATGATTAGTCCCATTCTCATCAAATGGGGTTCTTATAATTATCACATAACTAGATTAGTATGAGTCTTATACCCAGGAGGAGGCCCTGATATAGGGATACCAAGAAGAGTATCTCAACTCAAGGTACTTATAAGGGCACTGAGATGAGTATCTCAACTCAAGGTAAAGTGGGTCATCTTTTGACTGTCACATAAGAAAACATGCATGTTTGATGGTTTTGGGATTCAAACTAAAATAAGGGTCCTATATATCATCATTAACATGAATAAAATACAGTGTAGTTCAAGTTTCATAGTTTAATTTCATATGTCATGAATATTCTATTCAGTTTGATAACATTCTATAAGGATGCGTGCTATGCAATTTAGAGTGATGAAGCTAGGACCAATATTCCTTGTTTCTAACTACGATGCATCTCAATCATGATAATGAAGTGATCAAGAAAATAAATATAATCCCCTGTGAGTAATTCTCAGTTAGAGAAATAAGATATGATAGTAGATCAACTATTTTTCCTAAGAGATCCCAACATGATATTGAATTGGGATTATACATTGAGATTCCATTTTGGTTTAACTTGTCTATTGGTTAGTAGAAAGGAGAAGATTTGGATGGGGATTACACTATGTAGATAACCCATGGATGAAGCATGTACCATAAAATGTGAGACAATAGAAGACTATACAAGGCTTACACATGAGCTACCATAAGATATCTAACCAAGCATGTGAGTTAGGTGAAGTTATTTTACGGGGATTACACCAAGGAAGAGGCCCATAATGGTTCATCCTATTTGTTAGTAATGGAGAAGTATGATAAGGTATTTTTGGGCCTTACACCTAGGTAGAAGCCCATATGGGGTTGTCAACCTACCATAATTTAGTAAATAAATAAGGAATGAAGAGTAGAATGGTTAGGGCTTACACCTAATAAGAGGCCCATGGTGGGAATGAAGAGGAGTTTCTCAACTCAAGGTGTATAAAAGAACCAAGAGGCATGCCTCAACTCAAGGTGAATATGTGAACTAATAGGAGTATCTAGAGTCATAGTTTTTTTAGGTAAACCAGAAATATTTTTCCATTATGGGTATATATAATATGGTTTTCTTCTAAATCAAGGAGGCTCAATGGATTGGGTGCTCATATAGGATCCCTAGGAGAAATGGTGCTCTAGTTATGGAATTAGGTTTATGTGGAGCCCTGATATAAAATAAAGGTATAGTGGATCACCCTGGTATGAGTATTAGGTGAAGGGTTCATCCAAATAGGGGTTCCCAGCTAAAGGGATTGGGTGAATGGGTTCATCCTAGTTTAGCTTCCCTAGTGAAGGTCATGGGAGATATATTTATCTCTAGTTTGGGTTCCAAGGAATGAAACCTATGAAAATGTGTTTACCTGATTATGGGGCCTTGGTGAAGATTCACCCAAGTGTTTTTACCTAGTGCAGGGTTGGGTATGTCTTAACTCGAAAGGAGTCTAGGATCCTAAGTTCTTCATCTTAGTGTGGACTTGGTGCAGTTCAAATTGAAAGGACCATGGGAACTCATGTATTTATCCCTGGTGTTTCTGCTTAAGTAAGGACCTCAGAAAATATTCTCACTCTGGTATGGAAATTGGGTGAAATTCGACCTAGTTGGGGGTATTGAGAAAATATTTTCTTAGGTACATAACCCTAATGGAGGGATGGGTGCAAAACATATCAAAAGGATCCTAATATTCCAAGAGTTTCACCCTACTGAAGCCTTGGCATGGTTTACCTCAAAAGTAGCATGAACAGCTAGTTGTCTTTCTCTTGTGAGGGATGGGAACCTCTCATCCTAAAAAAATAATGGGTGCCCTATTGTTTTCCCCTAGTTGGGATCTTCGAGGATGACTAGGGTGAGTGTCAAAATTTGGTGGCAAGGGGGTCTATTTATAGAATGAAAAAAAGACATTTGTGCATAAGGTATGACAATGAGAGGCTATTCATGCAAGAAATTTGGGTTTAGGATTTTTTCACATAGACATAGAAGTGAGTATAGGATCTAGGTGAACAAGCTAGGAATGGGTGTTGGGTGTGTGACTTGAACGCAATACTTGACTTCAAGAAAAAAACCAAACTTAAAGAGTCCATAACTCTTTTTCCAAAAATATGTTTGGGATCAATGACTAATAAAATAAAATACTATAAAGTAAAATATTACCTTAGACTTGTGTATTCCACCAAGAATGAGCCCTCTAAGGAAAAAATTCCCTATAATACCCTCAAAACAGGGTTTTAAAGCTTTAAAAACCTTTTTACCAGCAATGTTTAATTTCCAAGACCTAATTCTAATGAGATCTTGTAACCACCACAACAAAAGATTGGGAAATATTTCTCAAGTATATCTATCCATAGATGTGTGAGAAATCATACAGAATAAGGGAATCCCATCTGGTTCTTCTTCATACAAGGATATGTTTTTCCACCCAAACTTGACTTGTGTTATCTGAATGAGGATTATGTCTTGAATTCTGGGAAAAATTACATGACCTAAATTTCTTGATTAAAAAAAATTCCCTCAAAATAGGATTCTTTCAAAATGAATTGAATCTAATTATAGGGTAAAAGTAATGTACTTTGTTGCATTCTTAAATACTTGGTGGGATTCTAGATCCGACTCAATAGTGGGGGATTCTTTCAAAAAAGTGTATCTCAAATCAGTTCAATGGGATTTCTAGTAGAAGTATCTCAACTCATGAAATCAATAACTATAATTGTTAAAAGTCTAAATTCTAGGATGAAAGAGGAAATGTAATGAAGGTGGATACTAAATTTTTATCCAAGATAAAATATCATTATCTTAATATATATCTAATGAGAACATGAATCAATTGAAATATAGTTCTTAAAACACTCCATACATAGAACTAAATCATGTATAGGGAAGAAGATATAGTCCAGTCTAGGTGTAGGGCTATTGGTGGAAATCCGACAGAGATGGGGAGCTCATATAGGAAAAATGGGACATTTTCATTCTAGTACGAGGCTATAGATAGGAAAAAAATATCATTGATTTATTACAAAGGTCTAGATATCATATAATAAGTGTTTTTTATATAAAAAATACAACTCAGATTAGTTTATTAGGTATATATGATAGAATATATATCATTCAATTTTTTGTCATTCAATAAGGACTATATACCCTCACATGGGTCAAATGAGCTATTATATGAGAGGAACAATGGGGTGATCTATCTTTTACCAAGATCAGTGGGCCTTGTGTGAATAGATCTATTTTTTCTTGGGCTAAAAGATTTATTCTTTTAGATTTCTATGATTTTATATTTTTCAAACTTTTTTAATCCATTAACAGAGTGGTTCAGTGAGAAAGAACATGGTTTTTTCTTAGGCATCCCTTTAAAAATTTCAAAACATGATTTTTTTCTCCTTTTCCATTTTTTGAATGATCATAATTTCACATTAGAGATTCAAGGTATATGATTAACAAGTGGAAACTTGACCTTTTCCTAGAATTACATTTTTGTGTTTTTCAACCAGGAAAGTTTTTTGCCATATTTTTTTGTTTTGAATACTCAAATTTTTTCCTAAGTTATGAAAGGTGAATAATTAGTGATCAGAGAATCAAATTATTTTTCATATTATCTTTGAGGGTTATGAACTTGGTGAGTTATTTGTATCTTTACTTTGGTAGCGTAAAGAATTTCATGTTGAACTAATGTAGCCAGTGTTTAAGGTCAGATAACTTTGAAAAAAAAGTGAGATAGTCTTCAAAGAATCAAAGGTTAAATATTCCCAATGTGAATGAAAACCCAATTTAAAAAATGTAGACAACCTTGAGGAATGGTGAATGAACATTAGGGTTATATTTTTCATATTATAAGTTGATGATGCTTAATTTTAAACATAATTTATCAAATATAAATGAATTTTATGTTTTTATATATTTGACCAAATGTGTGGGACAATCTATCTAGAAAGGTAAAGTCAAAACTTGATAAAAATAAAGGGACCATTGATAATATCAACTATATTGTAAAATAGAGAAATCTAGTTTATGGATAGAAAGATCAAACCATGGTGTTATACTATTTAAATTCTTGCAATGAGGACCTAGCATGTTATTGGATGTTTCCAAGATTTGTATCTCAACTCAAGGCGTTGGTATTTTCAAGAATAGTATCTCAAATTAATAAAATTTAAGAATTTATTTATGATCTTTAGTTTTTGTTCAGTGTGACTAAGTTGATAATTGTTTTATAGAATGGTTAACCGAAAGGTTAAAAACAAACTAAAATAAAAACAACGTAATAGTTGTGGAATATTTAATACAAAAATTGGTAATATAATAATAATGAATATTGGATTTGGTAATTAAAATGAAAACTAAAAAACCACATGGTTTTCAATTCTCAATTCATTTATAACTGAAACTAAAAATTTTCCACCCCTGAATAGTTGTCTTAGAAATATTTTTTATTATTTTTCATGTTAATATTTTACCAACATTTTAATTTTTTAAAATAATACAAATATATCATATTTTTTAATGAAAATTCATATTAAAAAGAATAATTTAATTATGTATTTCATAATTTCAAATCAGCCATGGTTCTGGTGAGTTTCATTTTTCAAAACATTATCATCATTTATTAAATTATAATCTATGATATTTTATGGAATATAAAAGTTGATCTTTAACATTGATTATAGATTCTTAGAGGCTATTTTTGAGTGTGTATATATAATTATAGGATAAAAAAATTATGATACATATTTTCCTCTACTTATATTTATTTTACCCAATACATTATGAGTTATATTTCTTGTTTGTTCTTCATTTTCTCATTCCTTCAATAGATATCAAACCTACATTTATAATGAATTTTTTAAATTGATATTGGAAATTTAATTTCAAAAAAAATTATCAACATGAGATCTACTCCTTTGGGATATGTTTATATCAAATGGTTTGTTTTATTTTTATGGTTAAATTGTTTATTCTTGGTTTAATCAACTTGAAATCACTAGAAATAATTTTATGTCATGGATTCTAAATGCTAAAATACATATGTGTGTAAATAGGTTTAGTGAAATAATCAATTTTGTTAGGAAACAATTATTTAAGGAATCCTCTTGGAATGTTTTAGGTGTTATTGTGTTTGTTGAAAAATCCAGATGACTGTTAATGAGCATGGATGGTGTTTTCTGAAGACAAGTTTTTAAGGTGGCACAATTTCCCAGTGTTTGCCAAATTTTTAGGCCTCAAAATTGGGAATTTTTGTTTTTTAATGTAAGGTTTTCTTCATAGGACTGAACGATGTGAATAATTGTGAATGAAATTAGCAAATTAAGAGTAGCACGGAGCCCAAGACATGGACTATTTACCATGTCTTTGAAGGGTTCGTGGCTGTGTACCAGGCAGCGGGAATGGTACGCAGATCAGCAGAAACGGTTTGTGGAAAAAATTTGCAGTGAAGGGTGTGTGGTATGAGGAAGGCATTATGGTTTATGGTATGGCGAAAGAGAATGGTTCCACATAGGAGCAAAGCTTGTATGTAGAACGTTGAGGAAAAATGGTTCACAGAATGGGTGCGGTTCACAATAGGAGGATCGGTATACGGTGGAGGATGTACCGAATAAAAGATTAGGTAAATCTTGTGTTGGACTCCTCTTGTATTAATCATGTTTTAATGATCACAAATCTCGTTACTGTTAAAAAACCTTATTATTTTTTACAAATTCCTTTACTAGTTACAAATCTTGTTACTAATCACAAATCTAACTTATCTTATCAATCCTCTGTATTTATGTTTCAAGTTATCTCTTATAATTTATACAGGTTAAGTTCCAATCATCTTATGTATATTACTGTCTAAGTCTGAATATAGATATTTTTCTAAGTATAAAGACATCGATGAAGCTTGACACTGTAAGACAGTCTGTGTGCAAGACACAATCACAGTGAAGTAGACACCATGAAGTCTAAGTCTCAGACACCGTGACCAATGAGACACTAATTTACTAAGTGCTAAGACACAGTCATAAAGGCACCATGAATCCAGAAACTATGAGCAAGGCACCGGAAGCCAGGAATCGTGAGTCAGACACCGTGACTCAGACACAGGGAAGGACACACCATGACATAGAGACACTGTGAAGGTCATACCATGAAGGTCATACCATGAAAGTTATACCGTGAAGGTCATACCATGAATGACACACCGTGAAGGAGACATCGTTTGCATAACTACTGTGACACCATTTCTTAAACTTTTGTCAATATTATTTAAATATTGCTAATGGTCATATTTTATGTGTTTAATGTAATTAATGATATTTAATGATTGTTGTTGGAATTTTAGGAAACCGTACCTCATACGTATGAAAAGGTAATCATTAATATTTCCAGAGCTTGAGGAATATAAGGAGGATTGAGCTGCAATATAAAAAAGACACACAGATACACATACTAGAACATACGCGAAGCTGCAGACAATACACGCGAGATCTGTACTAAACAGAAGAACAATCCTAAGCACAAAGAAGAGATTGCAAGATCTTTCAAGAGATCACATGCATGCAATCCGACACTACTGGAGGAACTGAAATCAAGAGAACATTCTCACTCGTGAAGAACAAAAGCTGAACCACGACACTCTATTTTTCCACACAAAACCAGAGATGGACTCAGAAGAATTTCTGCTGAATCGAAGGAGTCCAAAGCTACACTAAATATCACTAGAGCTTTTTAATCATTCATATACTCTATCTAAGTGATTAATTATTTACTTCTTCGAGCAGTGTGTGTACTCTATATATCTTACACACACACACTAAATCCGGTGCTGAACTAGAGGATATCACAATCCTCAAACCAATAATTTTTACTCTTGTTTACCCACGACAACTATGGAAGAGGTCCTTGTGTGACCTGGTCTTTATTTTTTTCCCACAAAGAACTGTGGTAGAGGTCCGTACATGGCCTGGACAGTCTTGTACTGTTGTTAACCCCGATCTAGGGTGTGGATCACTTTTATATAAATTTTTTAAGAGGACTAAGTCTCAAATTGAGACTGAACCTCTTGGTTATATCTGTTGTGCTTTTTAGTTTAAGTTTAATGTATACTATATATATCTTTTATATTCCACTGCTATTACTTTGAAATACAAACTATTTTAAAGTTACTTTTATAGTTAATCTAGAAAGTGTTTGTAACTATTGTAAATCAGTAGGTTAGTTTCAAAATATAATTTAATCTTCTGGTTATATTAACTAAGACCTAATCAGTATTTTGAGAATCTAATTGAACCTTTACAGTTTTACAAATTCACTACAGTTTAACTTGTTTTTTTTAAATTGGGGATTTTAATAGAAATTATTTTTAACAGAAATTTTAATTGGAACTCAATTCAACCTCCTCTTGAGTATCCACTCTGACCAACATTTGGTATCAGAGGTTTGTTTTTGTTAAAGGATTTTCGAAATATTCTGTTTTTCAACTGTGATTGTAGTTATATCTTTAAAGATCTTAAATTTCTGTTAGTTCTAAATTTTATCTCTTTAAATATATTTTCTAAAATCTAACTATGGACAATAGACAATAGGGTGCTGCTACCAACATGCCACCTTTCTTCAATGGTACCAAATATGCCTAGTTGAAACTTAAGATGAAAATACATTTAGAAAGTATGGGTTTTGATATCTGTACTGCTATAGAGTCTCAATATAAAATTCCAGAAACTAAAAGAAAAACTTGTGATGAACTTACTAAGATAGGTTACACTAATAATTGTAAAGATATGAATGCCTTGTATTTTGCATTAGGAGATGAGGAATTTAACAGAATATCAGCTTGCAAAACTGCCTAAGAAATATGGGATACTTTGGGTGTCTCTCATGAAGGAACAACTAATGTTAAGGAAATGATATTAAACATGTATACTATTAAATATGATAATTTTAAAATGAAGACTGATGAACCTTTTTCTGATATGTATCTCATGTTCAATGATATTGTCAACTCTATGAACTCCATTGGAAAAGATGTTCCAATAATGGAACAAATCATGAGGATACTGAGATGTTTTCCAAACCGATGGAGAGGCACTTCTGTTTCAATTAGAGAATCATGTGACATTGATGCTCTGCCTGTCAAAGAACTTATTGTTAAGCTTATGATGTATGAGGAAGAACTCAAGGTGAATAAGGAGGAAGATGATGAACCAAAAAAGAAGTCAGTGGCATTTAAGTCTACTGCTTCAAAGATCAAGGACAAAGAGAAAGTTCAAATACCTATTGATAGCTCAATAAGTGAAAGTTAAGATTCTGAATTTGATGCTGAAATGGATCTAATAGCCATAAGGTTTAAGAAATTCTATAGGAAGCAAAAATTCTTCAGAATATTAAATTAAAAATGAAAATATGACAACAAAGGTCATTGGAAAAAGGACTCGAAGAAAGCCGATAAGAGTGACGAGGTTGTTTGCTATGAATGCAAAAGGAAAGGACACATAAAAGCTGACTGTCTGAAACTGAAGTTCAAGAAGAAACATGACTACAAGGATAGTAACTAAAAGAATGCTATGAAATATACCCGGAGTACTTCAGAAGATAGCACAAGTGAGTCTGAAGATTCTGACTCTGAAAATAATTGTGCCAACATGTGTTTCATGACCAATACTTCTGAGGAAACCTGCTTGAAGAGATCCCATAAGAAGAGATGGTACTTGGATAATGGATGTTCAAGGAATATGTCTGGGGATTACTCATTCTTCAAGAGCTTAATCAAGATTGATGGAGGCTATGTCACCTTTGGTGAAAATTATAAAGGAACGATCACTGGCCTAGGCCAAATTGGTAACACTAATTCAGTTTTAATTTCTAAACTTTTATTTGTCGATGGACTTAAATATAATCTGTTAAGTATATCTCAATTATGTGATGATGGTTTTAATGTAAAGTTTGAAAATGATTCTTGTAATGTTTTTAATTTTAAAAATGTTTTAGTATTTTCTTCTTTGATAAATGAAAATTTTTATGCGGTTGATTTAAATTATTTAGCTAAACAAAATGTTACTTGTTTAAATGCTTTTCATAATGAATCTTGGCATTGGCATAGAATATTAGGAACCTGCAATATTCATTCACTTAGAAAACTGACTAGGAAGAACTTAGTTAGAGACTTACCCAAACTAGAGTTCTTAAATGACAAAGTTTGTAATCCCTATCAAAAGGGAAATAAATATAAAGTTTCTTTTAAATCAAAGAAAGAAGTTTCAACTTCTCAAACTCTCGATTTGGTTCACATGGATTTTTTGGAACTTCTAGAGTTTCTAGCTTAAACGGGAATCACTATGTCTATGTCTTAGTAGATGGATTTTCTAGATATACTTGGGTATATTTCTTAGCTCGCAAAAGTGAAGCTTGTTCTCACTTTGTTAAATATTCAATGTCTTTAGAGAACCTTAGTGGACTTATGATTAAGACCCTGTGAAGTGATCATGGTCATGAGTTTGAAAATCATGAGTTTGAATCTTATTTCTCACACAATGGCTATAGTCATAACTTTTTTTCACCTAGGACACCTTAGCAGAATGGTGTAGTAGAAAGAAGAAATAGAACCCTTTAAGAAATTGTAAGGACTATTCTCAATGAGTTTGACTTACCTATTTATTTTTGGGCTGAAGCAGTAAATACAACTTGTTATATCATCAATAGAGTCTTAATTAGACCTGTTCTTAAGAAGAACCCTTATGAACTATGGAATAATAGAAAACCTACAGTTAGTTACTTTAGAGTCTTTGGTTGCAAAGTATTTATTCTTAATACCAAGAATAATCTGGACAAGTTTTCTTCTAAGAGTGATGAAGGAATCTTTTTAGGATATTCTATAACTAGAAAAGCCTATAGATTTTTCAATAAGAAACCAAGTGTGTGGAAGAATCAGTTCACATAAAATTTGATGAAACTGATCCACATGAACCAAAATCATCTCTTGAAAATATTTAAGAAGATTTAGTTGTTCTGAACCTTAATGATAAAATCAATGAACCTGTTGTAAAGACAACCAGTTCTGGAAATATTTTAGAATCTGATCCTAATGAACCTGATCCTAGAGAAGAACCTGAAATCTCTAGTCCTACCTTTACTAGATCAACTAGGATTCTAAAGAATCATCCTTTAGATGTTGTTGTTGGAAACCTGGATAGAGGGACAGAGACTAGAGCTTCTCTTAGAAATCAGGTTGAACATCAAGCCTTCTTGTCACAGCTTGAACATAAAAACATTGATGATGCTATTAATGATGAATTTTGGGTAATTGCTATGAAAGAAGAACTCAATCAGTTTGAATGAAATAAAGTTTGGAAACATGTTGAAAGACCTAAGGACACTTTCAACATAGGCAGAAAATGGGTGTTTAGGAATAAAGTAGATGAATCTGGAAACATAGTTAGAAACAAGGATAGATTGGGTGCACAAGGCTATAGTCAAGAAGAAGGAATTGACTATGAGGAGAATTTTTCTCCAGTAGATAGATTATAATCCATTAGGATATTACTTGCCTGTGCTACACATCTAAATTTCAAACTATATCAAATGGATGTTAAAAGTGCATTCTTTAATGGGTTTATAGCTGAGGATGTTTTTGTTGAACAACCACCTGGATTTAAAAACCCTTATTTTCCAAATCATATTTTGAAATTATCAAAAGGTTTATGTGGTTTAAAACAATATCCAAGAGCTTGGTATGATAGATTAAGTACTTTTATAATTTCCAAAGGTTTTACAAAAGGTATAGCTGATCTTACCCTTTTTATAAAATTTATTTCAAAAGATGTTTTAGTTGTTAAAATTTATATAGTTGATATTATTTTTGGATCTTCAAAAACTTCATTGTGTACTAATTTTTTTAAATGATGAAAAAAATTTAAATGAGTTTAATGGGTGAACTAAAATTCTTTTTTGGATTTCAAATATTTCAAAATAATGATGGAATTATTTTAACTCAAAGTAAATATACTAGAGATCTTTTAAAACGTTTTGAATTGGATAGCACAAAAATTAGTGACACTCCCATGAGTACCACCGGTAAGTTGGATCTTGATGAAGATGGTAAATCTGTTTATCAAACCACTTATAGAGGAATGATTGGAAGTCTACTCTACTTAACTACTAGTCATCCTGATATTATGTTTAGTGTGTGTATATGTGGTCATTTTCAAGAAAATCCTAAATAATCACATTTAAATGCTGTAAAAATAATTTTCAGATATCTCAAGCATACACCCAATTTAGGACTGTTCTACCCTAAAGAACAATCATTTGAATTAGTTAGTTATTCTGATGCAGATTTTCTGGCTATAAGTTAGATAGAAAAAGTACCTCTGGAACATGTCACTTTTTAGGCAAGTCACTAGTATCATGGTGTAGTAAGAAAGAAAATTCTATTGCATTATATATTGTAGAAGTTGAATACATAGCTACTGGCAGTTGTTGTGCACAAATTTTGTGGATGAAACACACTTTACTAGACTATGGGTATCAATTCAGACATGTAACAATAAATTTTGACAACACAAGTGCTATTAACATTTCAAAGAATCCTATTTCACATTCTAGGACAGAGCATATTAATGTAAGACATCACTTTTTGAGGGATCATTATCAAAAAGGTGATATCACTTTAGAATTCATTGGTACTGAATATCAACTTGCTGATATATTCACTAAACCATTAGATTATGAGAGATTAGACTACATCATACATGATCTTGGTATGATTAATCATAAGTAGATATCTTACCAGTCTTACTATTTAATATTTGTCTATATTTTACTTTACAGTTTCATGCTTATTGTTTCTCAGTTACTATTTCATGATTACGGTCTCACAGTTAACACCTTTTGGTCACGGTCTTTCACTTAACTATCTCACCGTGACAGAACAGTTCACTCACGGTCTCACCGTGACTGTACAGAATAGTCATTGTCTCACCGTGATGACCACAAACTGTCTCACCATGATGACTGCTTTTCATCACACTGTTACTCCTACTCATGGTCTCACCGTGAACATTATTTATGCATTTATTTTAATCCGTATCATGGTAATTTTTATTTCACCACTATTTACTTTCCTGCGTTTTTGATTTTATGAAGTTTGGCATTCCCAAATGATAAAATAAAAGGGTTTTCACTCGATTACTCACCTGAGATCTCTCCTGCTCACTCTCTAGAACCCACTTTACCTTGGAAACCTTTTCTCCTTCTCTCTCTGCCAAACCTTCAGTGGATGCCTAGGATGAAGCATCCATCTTCATCTACTCCAGAGAAGTGTAGCTCTAAGAAGAAGAAGATATCACCGAGGATAGCACCCGAAGGACCTCTAAATATAAACCTTGTAAGCCGTACTATAGTTCCTGAAAAAGAGATCTTCCCTAAGTGGCTGTTGACTAGAAAGTCATTAGTCTTGAAAGTATTAAGAGAACAAGGATGGATTGAATGGTTCTCTCGAAGGGAAAGACCTATTTACCTGAGGTTGGTGTCTCATTTTTACCAATATGTAATGTTTTCCTTTGATGCTGGAGAAAGTTTTATGGTGATAAGCTGGATCAATGGTCAAAAATTTTCATTCAATTCGAGGCTATGGGCTTCATGCCTAACGATTCTTCATGAAGGGATTTGTGATGATTACCAAAGAGACACTCCTCCTACAACTGACATCTTTGACCTAGAGAATGCCTTGGAAATCCTAACTGGAAATGGCACCAAGCGAAGGGCCATAGCAGATGAGCTAGATGGAGAGTCAAGATTTCTGTTCAAATTTGTTCAGAATTTGATTAGCCCAAGGAAGGGTGATTTTTCTATGATGAAGTATCAGGATGTGTTCTTGATTCATCTAATGAAGAATGGACATAAAATAAATCTTTGCAAATATGTCATTCACCATATGTGTGAACTGATTAAGGTCACTTCCAAATCCACATATTTGTTTTACTTAAGGATGATCTGAACCATGCTAGTTGCCAAAGGAGTGGTTGGACTGAATGAGGAAGTAATTATGGATTTTGATTTTTTTTTCAAAACCTACCACAAAAAGGATGAAAATCAATTGGAACCCTTTGGAAGAAGCAATGGGTTGAGGATAATGATCAGCTGTATAAGAAGTATAATCTTGTTGAGTATCCAATAAGGCAAAATAATATTACTAATCCTGGTTTGGAAGCAGATGAAGTGGTTGAATACTCAGATGCTGAAGAAAAAGAGGAAGAGGTAGCTGAAGTACCTCAAAAGGAAACAACTCCTGTTGAGAAATAAAGGACTGCTGTCCCTGCTGATGTTCCTGAAATACTTCTTAGAGAAGAAGTTGTTGTTGAAAAGGAAAGGGCTGTTGACCCTTCTGTTGTTCTTAGAGAAGAAGAACCTCCTGCTCCAATAGATGATGCTAACCTAGAAATTCAGTCTGAGGCTGCAAGAGATTTGATTATCCCTGAGCCTGTGATAGAAAATCTCCCTGTTGAAAAAGAAGGAAGTCTGGAAGCACAACCTGTGGAATAGTCAGTTCCTGAGTACATACACTCTGCTGAGGAAAGGATGGAAATTTCCTTTCAGTTGGCAAGGAAAGAAATGGCTGATGAGAATAGAGTAGATCCTATGGATCTTGATCATGATGCTGATCCTATATTTTCTGAATTGGAAGAACATGGTGAGGGGGAGGAACCTCAAAACCTTGAGATTAATAAAGATGGATCTGCTGAAGCCTCTCAACCAACTATCCAATATTATGTGTATACTCGGTATGAGTTCCAAAGCTTCTATGATGTGAGTGAATCACAACAAGTTACTGAAACTGGAATTGACCTGTCTTCTTTGTTTCATTTGAAGTCTGTCAGTCTCCATGAACCTAAACCTACATCTGAACCTGCACCCGAACCTGTACCACTTCCTGTACCTTTTCCTGACCAGCAATCCTTTATAACTAAGGCTGACTTGAAAGTCTTTGGACAAACTATATTAGCTGGAGTGGAGAATCTCTTGACCTCTCAACCTCGTCCTGTGACTCAACTAAGTCAGTAAGATGCCTCTCTGCTTGTGGAAAAAATTATTCTGCACATTCAACCCACGATTATCCGTGAAATACAAGAATTCAGAGTTGAAAATAAGTTTCTTAGTGCTTATGTTGCAAATTTGAAAGGTATGGTTGAAAACATCCTGCAAGAATTGTCTTAAAGATCAGATCCTGCTCCTATTTCTGCTCCTACACCTGTTGCTACTTCTCCCGAACCTTCTGTTTCCAACATCTCTAGAGAGATTCTATCTCAGATGCATCCCTATCTATTGTTGTTTGATGAGAATATTGGAGAAATACACACAAATATGCTTCAATGCACAAGAGAGATTTTAGAGAATCTGAATAAGATTACAGATGAATACACTTGATGTCTTCAAAAGGTTTTGAACCAGATCAAAGCTCTAACCGTAGCTGTCAAGGATTATTATCCCTCTGGTCAAACCTATGCTTCTTCTTTAGATGAGTCTTTGCTTAGATCCATAATCAAGGAAGAAATTTAGAATGATTTCAGTGGCTTGGATCTGTCTCCTTTTTCATAAGTAGTTAAGAATTGTGATGGAGTACTTGATCTTGTTCAGATTCATTCTAAGATTGCCAATGATGCTCAATAGGAGATCACCAAGAAGATAGATTTGTATCTCAATCAGATTTACTCCAAATCTGATATGAAAAATCACTTTAAGTAACTTGTGGAGAATCTGAAAATCCCTCCAGTGACTCAGGATTTCAAAGCTCTAGTTCAGAAGCTTACTGAGTTCACCAGATTGTTGGACAAATTCATGGAGAATAAGGAAGATTTTGAAAAGGCTATGAAATATGGTGGAGAAATCATTACTGATTTCATAAATCTTATGAAGCCATATCTTCATGTGCTGAGTACAAATATAGTTGCACCAGCTACTGCCCCTCTTCGACCAGGTCTACCTGCCCTAGCCTCAACTGCTATGTCAGTCAGCCAAGCCATTTCTCAGATCATACCAATCATTCTTGACTAACCATAGACTAGATCTTCTAATGATCCTTCTTTGACTCCATCTAAATCTGAAGGTCTCCCTTTACCATCTTTTTCTACCACCTCTATGCCATCCTCTACATCAACACTATATCCTGCTGCTGATAAAGGAAAGGAAAAGGGCGATCCCGGAAGAAGTCCAGTGACTACTTTCTTTTTGATGGGGTTGTCTTTGATTTTTGTATTTCTACTGTATGATGTATTCTGAACGTTTTTAATGAAATCTGCATTGTTTCACTCTCTTCTTTTCACCTTTTGATAATCCCAAAAGGGGGAGAATAAATAGGAGAAGTTAAACAGGGAATAAAAAGTTATATGTTATTCTATATATGTGTTATTATATATGCTATTTTCTCTAAAGTTCAATTCCATTTTTTAACGTTATCTGTACATGATTTGTGATCATCAAAAAGGGGGAGATTGTTGGAATCCTCATGTATTAATCATGTTTTAATGATCACAAATCTTGTTACTATTAAAAAATCTTCTTATTTTTTACAAATCCATTTACTAGTTACAAATATTGTTACAAATCACAAATCTCACTTATCTTATCAATCCTATGTATTTATGTTTCAAGTTATCTCTTATACTTTATATTGTTTAAGTTCCAATCATCTTACGTATATTACTGTCTAAGTCTGAATACAGATATTTGTCTAAGTATAAAGACACCGATGAAGCTTGACATAGTAAGACAGACTGTGTGCAAGACACAATCACAGTGAAGCAGACACCGTTAAGTCTAAGTCTCAGACACCATGACCAATGAGACACTGATTGCCTAAGTTCTAAGACAGAGTCATCAAGGCACCCTGAATCCAGACACTATGAGCAAGGCACCAGAAGCCAGAAACCGTGAGTCAGACAACGTGACTCAGACACAGTGAAAGACACACCATGACACGGAGACACCGTGAAGGTCATACCATGAAAGTCATACTGTGAAGGTCATACCATGAAGGTCATACCATGAAGGACACACCGTGAAGGAGACACTGTTTTCATAACTACTATGACACCATTTCTTAACCTTTTGTCAATATTATTTAGATATTGCTAATGATCATATTTGATGGGTTTATTGCAATTAATGATATTTAATGATAGTTGTTGGCATGTCAGGAAACCGTACCTCGTACCTATGAAAAGGTAATCATTCCTATTGCCAGAGCTTGAGGAATATAAAGAGGATTGAGCTGCAATAGAAAAAAGACACATAGATACAAATACTAGAACATACGTTAAGCTACAGACAATACACGCGATCTCTATACTGAACAGAAGAACAATCCTGAGCATAAAGAAGAGATTTCAAGATCGTTCATGAACTCACATGCATGAAATACGACACTACTGGAGGAATTGAAATACAGAGAACATTCTCACTTGTAAAAAACACAAGATGAACCATGACACTCTGTGTTTCCACAAAAAACCAGAGAAGGACTCAGAAGCATTTCTGTTGAATCCAAGGAGTCCAGAGCTGCACTGCCAAACACTAGATCTTTCGAAACTTTCTTATACTATCTCTAAGTGATTCATTATTTACTTCTTTGAGTAGTGTGTGTACTTTTTATATCTTACACACACACACCGACTCTTGTGCTGAACTGGAGGATATCACAATCTTCACACCAAAACTCCTTACTCTTGTTTACCCACGACAACTGTGGAAGAGGTCCTTATGTGGCCTGGTCTTTATTTTTGTTTCCCACGAAGAACTGTGGTAGAGGTCCCTGCATGGCCTGGACAGTCTTGTACTATTGTTAACCCTAATCCAGGGTGTGGATCACTTTTATATAAATTGTTTAAGAGGACTAAGTCTTGGCTTGAGACTGAACCTCTTGGTTATATCTGCTGTTCTTTTTAGTTTTAGTTTAAAGTATACTATATATATCTTTTATATTCCACTACTATTACTTTGAAATAAAAACTATTTTAAAGTTACTTTGATAGTTAATCTAGAAAGTGTTTATAACTATTGTAAATCAGTAGGTTAGTTTCAAAAACTAATTTAATCTTCTGATTAGATTAACTGAGACCTAATCAGTCTTTTGAGAATCTAATTGAACATTTATAGTTTTAAAAATTCACCATAGTTTAACTTTTTTTTGAAATTGGGGATTTTAATAGAAATTGTTTTTAATAGAAATTTTAATTGGAACTCAATTCACCACCATCTTGAGTATCCACTCTGAACAACATCTTGGATTAACATATTGTGCAGATATATTTTCCTATATAAGGAGCACTAATCCCACCAATTAGGAGTGAGAGAAAATAGAATTATAGAACATCTCTTTCCTCTGGGAATTTGGAAAAGTCTGAAGGAATTTCATGGGATAGAATTTCATGAAGGTTAAAGTTGTTCGCGTGGAAGGAATTCTGTCGAATGTTTTAGTCGGGCATTGAAGGACACAAAGGAATAATTTTCGAAGAAGAAGAACGTGGTATGCGGAGGGGGTGATTTGGCACATAGAAGGAAAAGCAGTCTGTGAACAGAGAACAGTTCACGGACAGAGGATTGTTTGCGGAGGCAATGGTAGTCAACAGACAGAGAATAGTCCGCAGATAGAGGATAGTTTATAGAGACTATTTATGGAAGTGGTTCATAAAGGAGGTTAGTTGAGTTAGTACGTGGAGGAGGTATGTGATAGAAAATGTGGAGGCAATATGTTAGTGGAGGAAGGTTTGCGGATGTGAAAATGGTATGCGGAAGAGGAAGACTGTGTATGAAACCTGCTACACTATACACCAGAGAAGAAGGTGGTTCATAGAACACTCAAGGGAGCTTGAGAAAGCTTCACATCAGTTTGAGAAATTATTTTTTGGTATCCAAAAATACCTAAAAAGGTGGATTTCATATGTGGGTGAAAAAAGGACATCAATAGAGCATCTAACTATAGCTATGGATGAAACAATTCATTCAAATGAAGGGATCTGTATGTCCATAAATTGTGTTTGAACTAAAAGTCCATAAACTGTGTGTGGATTCCTATACAAAAGTAGTGAGCAAAGGAAGAGGAAGATAGTGAACCTTTCTACTGGTAGTGATATAGAGAGAAAGAAAAAATGAGTGACCCTTGGGAATGTAGTGAGCAAGTCATAAACCTTGTAAAGGTAGTGAGACTCAGCATAGAAGACCTAGTTTGAACATTATACTCATTATTGGTAGTGAGCCTTAGTGAATTTGGTACATCGGCACAATACCATTGTATGCTCCTTAGACATAGCCCTATGAAAGAGAACCAAGTAAAAATTGTTGTGTCTGATGCATGATTAAAATTTTGTTCATTCTATGAAATAGGAATGAGAGAGAAGATATTTTTGTCTAACGACCTAACAAGATTTGAAGGGGAAGAAATTTTAATCTATCATACCCTGATTCACTTCCCTCTCTCAGGGTATTCAACCTAGTAGACATAATAATTGTTATTAGAGGGAAATTTTGAAAGTCATTGGTTCTCTCTGAGTGAAAGAAATAGAGGTTTTCAATCATAAAGGAATTCCGATGTTTGACGGAAATAATTTTCAAATATGGAAGAATAGAATGCATCACTCCAATAATTAAGAATGAATGTATTCATAGTAGCTATGCATGGAATACCAGCTGACACCAATAATGGTTCTTTATCAGAAGACAAAATAAGGGAATTGGATACTGATGCTAAATAGAACAATGATTTAGGGATATCCCTATCAAATGAAATTTATATGAAGGTGATGTCCTGTAAAACATCACATTCGATGTGGGAATTTTTTTATGAACATTTATGAGGGCAACACAAAAGTCCGATAATCAATGCTGTAGGTTCTATAGAAAAATTATGAGGATATCAGAATGAACCCCATTGAGACTGTTGATGTATTAATTGACAAGGTAAATGTTATTCTAGATGACATGAAGGGTCTTGGAGAAGCCATTAAAGATATATAGATTCTGAAACATATCTTGAGGCAAATTCCTCCATTGTTCAATCTGAAAGTTTCAGTATTGGGTGAAAAATATTTGAAAGAGCTGACACTGGATAACCTACAGAATACCATTGTAGCATATGAAATGAAAAATGATGATAATGATGTAATGGAAAAGGGAAGTCCAACGAAGTGGTATTCAAGGCCAGGAATAATATATCTGTTAAAGATAGTCCCGAGGAGAATAATTTGGATGATTTCATGTCATTTATCTCCTCAAATATGGAAAGGGGAAAAAAGAAGTTCAAAGGTAAACTTCTATTGGCTTGCTTTTATTATGGGAATATTGGGAATTTTGTAGTAAATTGTCTTAATAATTTTGATGATTATAATGAAGACAATGATGGAACTCCAAAAATAAGTATTAATAAAATTTGAAAGGTAGGATAAGTACTAAGAGAAAGTTATTCAAAATAATGAATCTACTTTCAAAAGAAGATGACAGTTCAGAAGAATTTGAAGCAGAAGAGTTGGAGGACTATAAGGATCATAAATATATGCTTTGGAGGAAGTTTTTGGAAATTCTTTAACAAGAGACAAAAGTTAAAATAAAGAAGGAGAAATTTAAGGAAGAGTTGATCTTGAGCCTGAATTAGAATCTACCCTTGAAGAGATAGATATTTTGAGATTCAAAACAAAGAAATCTAATATAGTTTTTCATGATGCCAACCTCTATATACACCGACAACAAGAATAAAATTATGAGTTGAATGTAGAAATTGAAAAACTGAGGTCTTCAATGCCAGAAATCTCAAAAAAGGTGGTTGAGTACAAACTCAAATTTGAAGAATAGAAAATAAAAATTAATAATTTGACTAAAACTAAAAAACACCAAATAGAATGTATTGAATAACAAGAAGGAAAAGTGATTGGTCTATTATGAACTACTAAATACCAGGAGAAACTGTTCACTCTCAGTTCAACATCAAGAAAGAAGATCATACAAGCAGCAGAGAAGATAAAATTTGAGCAGAGTGGTCCATCAAAACAGAAGTAGCAATCAACTATTAATGATAAGGATGTTATAGGGTTAGATCTACAATAGAAACCAATTACAGTTCAAGTCAGACAATAAGAACCCACTCTAAGATTGAAGATTGATTTGGGTTTGAAGTAGAATCAGAAGATTCAGAGAACCCAAGGTCAAACTAATGGTGTATCATTACCACAATGAAATAGATCTCACATAAGATGACATTGTTGTGGTAAGATGGGTCACTCTAAAATTTTTTGTTCCATAGAAAAAAGGTACCGAAGGGAACAAGAACAATAGAGGTGGTCGTACAGAGCTCAATATTCCAGGTCATCATTTGATGGTCTTTGTATCAAGTGTAAAGGACATGTACATATGTCAATATATTTAACTTCAACAATTTCGAGCAATGTGATGAGGTTGACTGAATTTTTCCATAAAAAGAAGCCAAATGTATCATCAAGAGAGATGAAAATTCAAAATTGATTTTCAGCTCTACAAGTTGAAGATGTTCCATCATATACTAAGGAAGATCAAGATTATAATTCTATGTTGGGTATAAAGTCAAAAACTTAGGTAAAAAAGAAAAGGGATGAGTAGATAGTGTTTGTTGAAATTGCGTTCAAAGAATCAGATCGCACTGGGATATGGATGATTGACATTGGATGCACTTCCCAAATGATGGGAAATAAGGATCTAGAGACCAGAATTAGTAACGATAAAGAAGGTATCATAAGATTTGGAAATGATGAGTGTAACATAGTAGGTAAATAAAGAATATGAAATTTTCATATTTATTAATATTTTTGAATTAAAAATTAATTTTACTTTGAAGGTTATTATATGTTCAATGGTATACCTAATACGCAACAACATTTTTTTTTGAAAACTTACTCTGCACACAACATTGAGTTATACTGAAAATATTAATATAATATTATTATTTTAAATGGTAGTTAACGCCTAAACGTTGTAATGGAGGGAATGCAAAAAACTAACTAAAAAATGATTATATATGTTTGTTAATTTTTTTGACATTTATACAATGAAATTTAGAGTCTTAAAATGTGAATGAATCCAATTTTAAGCACAAATAGTCTAATATTCTTTACAAGGCCGATTTACCGCCTTTTGATAGAGAACCATTTTTTAATCTAGTTTTTTTTTCACTTTTATATGCTATATTTGAAAAACATAATATTATTATTTTGAATTGGTACACAAAAATATACTTTGGATGAAATTTTGGTATTTTTCTGATAATGTTCATTTTTTAATGAATAGTGAAAAATACTGTATTTTAATTCAAAACTGTCTTTTAATATAATTTACTCATATAGTTATATTATATTTTTATTTAGTTTTAAAGTGTAATTAAATTATTTTTTTAACATTTAATCCAATATTTGTCATTGTATGTAATTTCACTTTGAAATTGGACATAAACAAGTGTCTATCTCATGATAGTTATTATTTCTTAAAAACACGTTTTTTGTTTTGACAACATGAATTAATTTTAAATTAATTTCTTCCACCTATATGTTTTAAAATTTAAAAAATGGATTCCATATTTGGAATTAGGAGGTACAAATTGTGTAAATAGGTATCTTTTATTTTTAGACATTATGAATATTTACTTTAGTAAATATTTTATTTATCATGGTTAAAGGGTAAATCTGGTAAATAAGGGTAAACAAATATTATAATAATAATATTAAATTACCCCAACATGTTTCATAATCCTTTTTTTTGACAAATGTCTAACCATGGGCATCCTTGGGTCTATTTTGGGAACCCATGGAGCCACTTGGGAGTGATAATGACACTTTATATTAATTAATTTAAAGTAAAGTCAAAAATGACATAAACATATATCTTTTAGTAAAACAATTTTTATATGGGGTTATATAAGTTATCACTTAGACTATAAATATTCATATAAAATATAAAAATATTTCCTTCATAATGGTATTTTCTTTATAAATTTTAGATATCAAATAAATAAAATTATTTATGACACAATTATGATGTAGTGATTACCGAATTAATGAATGATTTAAATAAATGAGATTATAAAAATTAAAAAAATTCTAAAAACAGTCCAATTCTTATTGTATGATTTTATTTAAAACAATATTAATCTTATATTTGAATTTAATGAGTTTTGGACCTTTTGAAACTGAAAATAAGTTTATAATAAAATAATATTTTCAAACATTCCTAAAGAGCCCCTCCTCCCCTTTATAAAAAGAAATCACCTCTAACCCATTACTGACACCTCTAAATATTTTTTTATCATAAAAAATCTACCCAAATAAGCTCTAAAGACCCCCCTATTTCTCATATAAGAATACCTTAGTCATAAGGTACTTCAAAGAAGTCTTTTTGTTCAAACCAAAGGGAGTAACCTAATTTAAAGGTAATTTCTTCCCTCAAGTTCTATTCTTTTATTTTACTTCTCCACTCCCTACGCTCTTATTATTATTATTTACATAAGAAAAAAGTATCCTAAATATACAAGGTTTTTGTTATGATAAGTATTCTAACTACACTTACACACACCTCTATCTAATGGATAAATAACATACTTTTTCTGTGGATGGTGAACTACTGCCTCACGGAATGATGATTGTTAAATATTTTCTTACCACATATTATGGTGGCCATTAAGATAGAAATATATTTATATGTTATGTATATTATATTTATATTATATCTATACTTCTATATTTTTCATTTATAACATACCTTTATGGTATCCATAATGGGTAAATATGATAATTTCATTTGAGGAAGTGCAGACTACAACCCCTAAAAGTGATATGATTCTTTCATTCCATACATGGAATGTATAAAGGATGTAGTTAATTAAATTATATAAGATATTATACTGGAATTATAATATATCTATTTATAATTAAGTTTTCCTTCCATTAAATAGGAAATATAAATGAAAGTAGCGTTCATGCGTACGTACGACTTACCATCTTCATGAACGGTGCATTTAATATCTTATCTCCAAATGTTATGTAATATTATAAATACATATATATAATAGATATATATGATATCAAAATCATTAATATCAATATGGATATAATTTAATTTTGACCATAAGGACAACTTGTAATTATAAGAAGTTCATTTTTGACTGAAGTACCAAATATTGAAAAAACGACCGTTATTAACATAAATGATTGTGTAATGTTTATAACATGGTAATAAGTGATATAAAATTAATAATAAATATGAAAATGGTTCTAAAGAAAGTAAAAATTAACTTTAGTTTATCATTTAGAATATTAAAGAATGAACGATTCAATTCAGATATGAGGTAAAGAACTTTGTCTCAATCTCCATTCATTGAGGCATATTTTGATTTATACATGAATTTATTTTATTCGGTGTATAAACACCTTTGAATTTTCATTTAATTCAATGGGAATATTTTTCAATGAATCATTTTTCTAAATGACAAGAAGGAATGTTTATTTTTAATGTACATGGTAAAAATGACCTTTTCGCCGCTGTGAGTATTACTTGACATTTGGCTTCCTTAACAAGACATATTTTTTTAAAAGGAAAATAAATACCATATACTCTTTTTACGTATTTTGGTATTGAAAATGTTTTTGATAAAGAATTTATTATTTTAATATCATTAAATGATATATTTTGATTTAAATGTGGAAATTTTATCTTTCCTTTATGTTTGTTTTATGTGTTATGAATATGTTATGGCTCTTGGGCATTGTTTATGTATACAGGTGGTTCCATGATAAAACTAGGGAGGGTAAGTTTGAGATAGATCTCCAATGCATTGGGTAACGTGATAGAGGTAAACTTTAATGTTTCTCCTAAGAGATTTAGGGAATATACTGTGATGGGTATTCCAAACGTAACTCCCTACATAGCTGTAAAATCTATAATGGAAGTATATTTTGGATTCTACAAGTTACCTTTATGATTTATGATTTCTATGTGTTATTCATAAATCTTATGATTTCACGAGGTGTGTAAAAGAGATTATGTATTGTATGTATTGACGGACTAATGATTTATTTCTTTATTTTATAACCCTTACTGAGCTTTTTATGCACATCCCATGATTTTTTGAAATGTTTTTCACAGGACTTAAAGATGAATAAGGTCAAGTATGGGATCATGGAAAAGTCATGCTGTCTAAAACATGGAAGTATACATGCATATTTTTTTAAAAATATTTTATTTTATGAAAAAATGGATACTGAGTAGAAGTGTCTACATTGTAATATTGGAGATGTAATGTATATTTTGTGGCCTAATTCTTTAAAACTATAAACCGAAAATGATCATCAATGTGAATTATTAACTTAATTAAAGATTATGTAACATTTAAATTAGGGTCCTTATAATGAGGGCCTAAAAATTATTAGTTCAATAAAATCCATGATTAGAGGAAAAGACATGAGACGAGCTGATGTCTTGGTTGTTGAAGGGCTTAGTCACAAATTACACAATGCCAGCCAATTATGGGACTCGAGGCATGCAATAAGTTTTTACAAGAAATTATGTATCATCAAGGAAAAGGATGGCGCTGTTGTGTTTCAAGGAAAGCATATAAAAGGGAATCTCTACCTCGTGAGTGGAGAAGAAGATATATGATTTCTGTCCAAGGATAAAGAGAAAAAGTTATGGAATAAGAGTCTTTTCTACATAAGCTAAACATCCTTGGATGATCTGGTGAAATATAATGTTGCTCGAAATCTCCATAGATTATCACGTGATCATACTCATAAATGTGATGCTTGTCACTAAGGGAAGATCATTCTAAATACATATAATACAAAGGAGAAAAATTCAACAATATTTCTTAAGTTGGTGCATATTGATGTGTGTGGGACAATTTCATTAAGGGGTATTGATGGGATAAGATATTATGTTCTCTTAATTAATTATTATAGCAGAATGGAATGGGAATAAATTATCACCCACAAATCTGAAGTGTTTAGTTGTATTATATGATTTTGATGGGAATGTGAAAAGATGGTTGGTCATAAAATCTGGAAAATTTGAACAGATAATGGAACAAAGTTCACAAATATCCAAGTGGAGGATTATCTCGAGAATCATTAGATAAGGCATCAGGTTTTAGTGGTAATAACGTTTTAGTAGAATAGAGTAGTTGAGAGAAGAAATCGAATTGTGAAAAAAATAGCTAGAACAATGATCACTGATAAAGATCTTCTAGATATGTTTTGAAAGGAGGTAGTGATGACAACAGTCTAAACATAAAATAGAGCCTTATTGTTCCCAGAAAAAGAGAACACTCCATATGAGCTATGGTGTGGAAAGAATCCATCATTGAAATACTTTCAAGTCTTTGAATGTAAGTGTTTCATTATCAATAAGGGGAAACATAGGAAGTTTGAATCTCATGGAGATGAAGAGATATTTGTTGGATACTAAAACAAGATAAAATCATAAAAATTATTTAATAAGTGGATAGGGAAGATTGTTGAGAGTCATGATGTAACCATAGTGGAGAATGAGAAGAATCTTCAGTAAATACATGATTAGTATCAGTAGGATAGTGATGAAGAAATAAGAAGATCTAGAGATGATTCTGTTCTAGATATTTCTTTAGAGTAAGAATCAGATTATGAGAGTGATGATAATAAATTAGTGTCTATACAAAGACCCAAATGAAGAGCCGGAATTGATAGAAAGAACATAATTGGTTATCAGATAGAACCAGTCCAGACAAGGAGGATGAAGTCTACATAACTACCATCATACTTATCAAAAGTGGAGCATAATTTACTTGATGAAGAATCTGGATATGGGAATTGAGTTTAGGAAATAAATGAAGAGCTTGAACAAATTGATAAGAATCATACATGTGAGACTGTTTCGAGAGCAACAGACAATAATGTCACTGAGACAAAATGGATCTTTCACAACAAAATGAATTAGGATGGTGTTGTGATTAAAAAAAGCACGAATTGTGTGAAAAGGTCACCCCCAGATAGAGGGTATTGATGTTTATGATTCATTTTTCCCCATTGAAAGGCTTTAGATAATCAGATTATTCTAGGCCATAATAGTGAAAATAATGTTTAAGGTTTTTCAGATGGATGTCAAGTCAGCATTTATGAATATAGTTTTGGAAGAAAAAGTTTACATTGAGTAGCCATATGATTTTCTCATTCATGAAGTTAAGAACATATTTTTTTCAGCTAAAAAAAGATTTATATGGTTTAAAGAAAGCACCAAGAGAATGATATTCAAGGATTGACCAGTTTTCAAAGAATCTCGACTTCCAGTGTGGTGCAGTTGATTACAATCTATATTTTAACAATTAGAGTAATCAAGGGGTCATGGTGTTAGTTTATTTCAATGACATAATCTTTGGTGGATTAGATAAAGCCCAATGTAGACAATTTTCTAAATTCATGTAAAGAGAGTTTGAAATGTCAATAATTGGTGAGATGACATTTTCCCTTGTCTTATAGGTGATGCAAGGAAGGGATGAAACTTTTATTTCTCAATTTAAATAGGCCAAAGAGGTTTTGATAAGGTTTGAAATGGTTAATTCATAAGAGATGAAGAATCTGATTGCTACACAGTTGAAACTGTTATGGGATGATGAAGGCAAGGCAGTTAATATCACAAAATACAGGCAAATCATTAGAAGTTGGTTGTACCTGACAGTGAAAAGTCCTGATATTGTATTTTACACATGTCAAGAAGTGAGATATCAAAGAAATCGCAAGGAGAGACATATGATTTCAGTGAAAATAATAATTTAGTATATTAAGGGAAGAGTGTATTTTGGTTTAATGTATAACAAAAAATCTTAGCAAGAGTTATTGGGATATAAAGATACAGATTGGTCCGGATCAACATACGATAGGAAATCCATGTCTGGATGTGATTTTTATATTGTGAGATTGTCTATTTCTTGGTTGAGAAATAAATAATATTCCATTTCATTGATAACCACAAAAGTTAAATATATTGAGACTGATCAAGCTTGCATGCAACTATTATGGATGGAGTAGCAGCTTGTGGATATGGGAGTTTCAGTGAAATCTCTGATCAGAATACATTGTGATAATTCAAGTGCTATAAATCATAGAAAAAAATCTAGTTCATCACTCAAGGAAAAAGAACATTAAAATAAGATATCATTTTATCAAGGAGAAGGTGGGTTAAGGTCTTGTGAAGTTGGAGTATGTCCCAACAGAACAATAAGTTACAGATATTCTTATGAAGGGCTTACCAAAAGAAGCATTTGAAAGGCATCGACTAGCTTTGGGAGTCCAGTCAAATCCCTGCATTTGAAAAAGTGTGGATGTGGGAGCCTCTTTCCCCAAGTTTTGATGTATCTTTACCTAATGTGGTGATATTTTTTATTTACCATGTTACAAATAACCTTGAAGTTCATTTCAGGTTCATTGAAAAAGGGGGAGAAAGTGTGACTATTCCAGAGGGATAAAAGACATGAGGAGAAGCTGTTAGGTAGAACAACGAGACAGGGGGAGTTGAAGTTGAGCTGAACCTATTTGGTGGTGATGTGGTGTAGGGGGAGTATTAAATCTAATGATGCTAGAAGTGATCAATCAACTATTACATATCCAAGTAGTTGAGGTTCGTGATGAAATCAATTGATTGGTTTCAACATTTGGTATCAGGAATGAAGTGATTCATTGATGAAATTCGCATTATACTCTTGTTTCTCATGAAGATCATGAATCATGTGGTCTTAGAGTATGTGTTGAGTAAATCTATTATTTATATCTTAATCTCATGAAGTAGATGCTAATTTTAAAAGGAATAATCCTTAATGAGGTATCAAAATGTAAAGAACTATTTTAAGAAGAGTTGTCGACAAACCCAAAGGTGGAGATTATTGGGAAAAAATCCCCCAAGTAATCCTCTTGGTATGTTTTGGGTGTGATTGTGTTTTTTGAAAAATCCAGATGACTGTGAATGAGCATGTTCGGTGTTTTCTGAGGACAAGTTTTTAAGGTGCCGCAGTTTCCCAGTGTTTGCCAATTTTTTGGGCCTCAAAATTAGGAATTTGTGTTTGGAAATGTAAGGTTTTCTTCATAGGTCTGAATGGTGTAAAGAATGGTGAATGAAATTGGAAAAGGAAGATAAGCACAAATCCATGGACATGGACTGTGTACCATGTACGAGAAGGGTTCACGGCCGCATACCAGGCAGCAGGAACGGTACGGGGAGTAACAAAAATGGTTCATAGAAATGGTTTTTGGTGAAGGGTGTGTGGTATGTAGAAGGCATGATGGTTCGCATTATGGAAGAAGAGAATGGTTCCCTGTATGTGTAAAGGAAGTATGAAGACCTCCAAAAAAAATGGTTCATGGAATGGGTGTTGTTCATGGCAGGAGGATCAATATGCGGTGGAGGCTGTACCGAATCAAAGATTTATTAAATATTAGATTAGTGTATTTTGCGGATATCATTTCATATATAAGGAGAAATAATCCCACTGATTAGAATTGAGAAAAAATATCATTAGATAAAATATCTTGGTTCTGAAAATTTGGAAAAGTCCAAAGGATGTTCGTGAGAGAGAATTCTATGATGGTTGAAGTGGTTTGCGTGGAAGGAATTTTGCCAAATGTTTTTGTGGGGCGTTGAAGGCCGCAAAGGAAGAACATCTGTAGAAGAAGAACACAATATGTGGATGGGAAGCTCTGGTATGTAGAAGCAATGGTAGTCTATGAAAAAGGAATAGTTTACAGACAGAGGGTGGTTCGCAGAGACAGAGGTAGTTTACAGATAGAGAACAATCCACATACAGAGGATAATTTTAGGGACTATTTGTGGAAGGGGTTCATAGACATGGTTTACGGAGTCGGTACATGGAGGAAGTTAGTAATAGTGAAGGAAGAGGATGTACATGAATGGAGGAAGGATCATGGAATCAGAAATGGTACGCGGAAGAGGATATCCATGTAGGAAACCTGCTACAAAGTACGTGGGAGAATCAAGTGGTTCATGGAAACTCCAGAGATCTTGAGAAAGATTCACTTCATTTTACAAAAGTATTTTTTAGTATCGAAAAATATCTGAAAATGTGTACTTCATATGTGGGTGAAAAATATACTTCAATAGAGAAACTACCTATAGTTGAGGATGAAACCATTCATGAAAATGAAAGGACTTAAACATCCATAAACTGTGTTTGACATACAAGTCCAGAAACTCTGAGTTGACTCCTTTACAAGAGTATGGAGCGAAGGAAGAGGAAAACAATGACCCTTTTCTCTAGTAGTGTGCTAGAGAAAGAGGAAAAGGGAATGAACTTTGGGAATGCAGCGAGAAAACCCTAAACCTTGTAAACGCGGTGAGCCTGGACATAAAAGATATTGCTCGAATGTTGTGCTCATTATTGGAAGTGAGCCTTATTGAATTTGGTACATCAACACACCACCATTGTATGCTCCTTGGATATAGCCCAGTGATGGTAAAGCAAGTAGAAATTTCTCTGTATCATGCATGATTTAAATTCTATTCATACTTTACAACAGGAATAAGTGAGAAGAGAGTTTTGTTTAACAATGAAACTAGATCTTAAGGGGAATAAATTTTAATCTATCATACCCTGATTCACTCCCCTATCAGGGTATTTGACCAAGTAGACCTAACAAATTTCTATAATAACCCATTCATATAAGACCACACTAGAGAAATGATATTATTCTACCACCATATCAATGAAAAGTCATAGTTCCCAACCTACATTTTTAAATCCATTGCCTAAAATGAATATAAATACAAATTAAAATTAAAAAAATTGATGTCATGATAATAATTAATATGTTTTTGGTTGAGAAAAATATCATGAAATGAAAAACATGTAAATTCGTCTGTTCATTCTTGTTTTTTTCTAATTTCATTCATAGTCTTGGTTCATGGATTTGATCGATATTTATCTATCTGGAACACTAAATTATAGCACTAATATTATAAGAATAGTCTATGGGGAGGTGATATCCATATATTGATATGATAATATCACTTTTACAAGCCAAATAACACTATTTATTCAATCATATATCATGGTTACACATCCTACCAATGCTAGCTATTCTGTGTCAAAAGGGGATAGATCCTTCTCAACTAGACATAAAAGGAACACTCTCACTCATTAGATATTAGGTTTTACTTTACTATGGTCTTGAGTGGTGGATATTATTTATAATCCATAGATAAACTTAGTGAATCCAAATTTCATTACATTGTATGTATATAAAATTCAAAGAACCATCATATATGAAATAAAAATTTAAATCTCATCATCAACAGATCATATTGTTCCCTTATTAAAGATTATTAAATGATTTTTAAAATATCATAGTAAGTTAACAAAAATACATGAATCTTAAGGAAAGAGGAGTGAAAAAAGGACACTTATATCATATAAAGTTATTAAGGGAATGTACATCCATGTACAATGTGAAAATTTGGAAATTATCTTAAGAAAATAATTATACACTCTATATAGCCACATGTAGAACCATGAAAATTCCTAGGGAGAAAATAAAGGAAAGTTCAACTTTTGTATTACATGTCTTGGAAATTATCTACATGAACATTTGAGTAATGTAAACACATTATTATGATAATCTATCAGTACATAATAGTTTTCTTCAATGAAATATCCCAATAAATAATATCAATTTATAATAATTTTCATTCTTACATCACATCTTTTATTGATACCTAAAGAATTAGATTTATAGGTACTCAAATAATCATGAATCTACATTTATTATCATGGTATAAAAATATTAATACATAATACCACCTTTAAATACTAAAAAAGTATTCTAAAAAATACACAACCAAATACTTGTATATTTAGAAATATGATATAGAATCATAATCCCATATTACCATTCTTCACTACTCTCCTATGATGACTACTAATAATGAATAATTCTTAAGATAAATAATTAAATTATAGAAAAACTTATTCCACTTATCATAAAAATAATAAAATAATTTGTAATTATCTAAATAACCTAATTCAATTCATCAGAAATATTTTAGAGAGTTAAAAACATTTTTTTTATGAATTAATAATGAAAATAAATCACCCATTAGATGAATAATTGAATTAATGTGATAGATAAATTCAATGAAAAAATATCTTACTGTGATTCACTATTTTGAACAAAGTATTGGATATTATTAAATAAATGGTTTTATTTTATACTATAGAGTGAGCCTTTATAAGTTATTAATAAAACTTTTATCATCACTTTTAAAATATTTATATTAAATGAAAATATAAAAATAAAAACTATTTACCATCATTAAAAAAAGCACTGATAAAAGGGGTAATTTATTAGTGTATGGTTAGAACTAATAAAAGGGGAATTTATCATCACATTTTTTATCACTCATAAAATCCTTCATTTCTTAGTGATAAATTATAGTATTGAGAAAGGTTCTACTTGACTTATATATATTTTTTTGAATTACAAAAACTAAAATGGATAAAATCAAGAAATTAAAAAAATATTTATAGTGATTTTTTTTCATATAATAATTAGGTCATTACATTGTTGCAGTTTCATAGAATTGAGGTTTTAGTTAATTTGTTACAATAGTTACAAATAAATAGTTACGATTATAAAAATTTACATAAAATTTAAAAACTAAAAATAGTAAAAAAGATTAAAAGATGCGGATGAGTTGTTTTCAACAGACTAACCATATATTGAATTTGTTAGTTCCAAAGACGTGTGTGCATGTAACAAAAAAAATATTTATTTATTAATTCTATTTAAAATAAATGAAAACTAACTATAATTAAATTATTATAAAATAGTGTAATAAATATTAAAGGATTAAAAATATTTTATCTTTATAAGATATGATATATAATACTAATAAAATAGAAAACACTAAATAATATATTTATTTAAATATTTAAAATAACACAAAACTCCACACATAATATTTAATTTTTCCAATATAGTTTTATTTCATAACGTTATTTGATACAATATTATCCATGAGAAATATATAATTTTATTGGATAATAAAAGTACTATACTATGTACTCATAATTTTTTTTGAAAATCTTTCGTACTATAACACACCAAAATAGATTTCCTCACATATGATTCAATTAATTTATTTAAATTAGAATTAAAATAATTTAGTTTAATATGATGAGTGGTTGTGCACATTTATCCATTTATTATAGAAAGTAATATATATGCATAATATCTCTTCCCAAGTAACTAAATAGTTGTACTTTTCATTTGAAAAATGAAGTTGAGTAATATATAGTGAAATTTATATTATATTTTTATAATAATAATAGTCTTCAAGAAATAGTTGGTTTTTTAACTTTAAGCATATATAAAAAACAAAAATGAGACTATAAAAATGAATCACTAACATAGTTCAAAATTAATAACAATATTTTTTAAAAATAATATAAAAATATAATATATGAAATTTATAAAAATAACCATAAAAATTTTAAAAATGGACATTAAATTATTTGGGGTAGACCACTTATCAAGTTAACATGTTATTAAATACAATAGGTCATTGACTAATAAACATCAATTTTCCTAAATTTTGAAGACAATATGAAATCTTTTTCTTGGTGTAAATTTTATGATTAGTGTTTAAAAGTAAAAATAACGTTATAATTCTTAAAATAGTGTTTAGATCATTTTAGGTGTATCATAGCTAAATTGATGAGCTTTGTTCCTACATTTAAAAAATAATGTATAATGGTCTATTCTAAGTTTCCATGAATATATAATCTCATTTGGTCATTATAATAATTTGAAAATTGTTTATAAAACATAAAAACAATCATAATTAAATTTTTTTTAGTTTGGATAATTCTTTGTTAGTCACATGTCAGATCGACTTTAAGTTGGTTTTAATAAATCATAAATAAAATAAAAATCACTTTCCTAATTTTTTTTGATAAGACAAACTCATTTTATTAGTTATGATTATCAATCACAATTTTATATAATCTAAAAGAATTTTAATTTAAAAATACACTTATAATCATCTTTGAAAAAACATAATTAAAATTAATGTTTGGTTTGTTCCTAAAAAATCACAAATGAAATAAAAATAAATGTACTACGTTTTTTTACAATAATACTGTTCATAAATATTTTCACTTCCTTATTATTACAAAGCTTTTTTTTAATGATGGATGGTCATAAGAATGAATTAATGATACTTAGAAAATAAAACGACACAACTGAGTGGATGGTAGGTAAAATAATCTCATGAGGGATATTTTTTTATTATCTAAGCCTCTCTTATAGATTTAAAAACATGATTATAAGGTAATTACTAGTAATAATACCAATTTTTTACATTTATTCCTATTATGGTAGGGTGAATAACTGTTATATATAGATTGATTTACTATTCCTGGATTTGGTTTGATGTTATATAAATATAATTATTCATATAGTGCGTTATCTATTATTCACTAAAAGAGTAATGTGATCACTCTATTGTTTAAAGTTTAATGGGAAGGGAATCTGGAACTTAATTCTATATAGAGTGGTATATATTGATGGGTGTTACAAATAAGATCAAATGAGATATAATGTAAGAGTGCATTATAGTTTAATACCATAAATTTATCCTTAAATGGATATTGAGATTTAGAGTCTCCTAGGAATATTAAAAGAGTATGATGAAGTTTCATACCATTTAGCAAGACTTGAATGGTGTTTTGAGATTTAGGGTCTCATATGAAGACTTAAGGGGCTATATTGGAGTTTTATGTCATCTAAGAAGACATAAATGTTTACATGAATTTATGGTCTCCTTTAAAGAATTAAGGATTTATGAAGAGGTTTATTCCAATCAAAAATTTCAAATGGAGATTTCACATTTAAGGTCTCCAAGGAAGACTAAAAGGGTATAATAGAGTCTCATCTCATCCAGGTAAGTTATGGTTATTCTATTTTTGGGTTTAGGATCTCTAAAGTAGACTAAAATAGCAATATGGATTTTCATTTCATATAAGAAGGGTTATATGTATAGTAGGATTTAAGGTCTCCTAGGATGAGTTAAAGGTTATGTTGTAGTTTTGTTCCATCTGGTTAGGATTAAGGGTATTTAAGGATTTAAGGTCTCTTAGGAAGAGAAAAGAATACATTGTAGTTTAATCTCATCCAGGTATATTTATGGTTATGCTTGGATTAATGTATTTTAGGAAGAATAAAAGTTTATGTTGAAGTTTCATGTATTTTAGGTAGGACTAAGGGTATTCTCACATTTAATGTCTCCTAATAAGACTAAAAGTGTATAATAGAGTTTTTTTTCATCGTGGTTGGCTTAAGGGTACTTTGGAATTTACAATATCATATGCATACTAAAATATAAACAATAGATTCATTCTATCCAAATTTTCTTAAATAGATAATGATATTTAACATCTCCTAAGAATAATTAAAGGTAACACTAGAGTTTCATGCCATATTGAAAGTTTTAAGGGCACACTGGGATTTAAGGTCTCTTAAGAAGACTAAATGAGTTTCAGTAAAGGGGTTGTGGGTTGTGCTAGGGTTCAGATTGTTTCCATGAAGAGGTATACCTATATATCCTTATAAATTTAATCAAAAAACACATAGTTTGATTTATTTTAAAGGGAAACATGATAATTTTATGGCTGTGTGATAAGGAAATTTTTTGTTCCTTTTATAGTTGACTAATGAAGTGCATTTTAAGGTCATGAATCCAACAGAATTATGTATTTTAGTTTAAGGTAACATGGCTTGGACCAATTACATTTTTTTAAAGACACTAAGAATAAAATAATAGGTGAAACCTACATAGTAATTGATTTTATTGGGACTTCTGAATGATAGGTCCTTTGTAGTCTTACTTAAAAAATAAGTTAACTAAATATAGGTTGGGCATTACACTATATTAGATACCCATGAGGTTTTGAGATCTATGACAAACTTGGGTAAGGGTATAAAATATTTTGCATGAATTAAATCCCATATGTGATTCAATATATATTTTTAGTGAATAATAATAGGTGTGGAAGACTAAATGTTTTGGAGTTAAAAAATAGTGGGAGAAAATTTTGGCTTATGCTAACAACCAGGATGAGGGAAGGGACACATTCTTTATATGGGTAGATTAATTAGATTTTCCATAAATAAAACTATGTCACATCATGGGGGATAATTAGATAAAGTGAAGCAAGTGGATTATGCTAAATAAGAATCCATGGAAATAAACTAGAAGAAATAATAACCACACCATGTTGTAGACCAACAAAACATACCACAACACCCATTCCTGATATTTCCCATTATCAAGGGCATATAGAATTTTACACATTAATGTGACATAGAAATTAGTGAAAAAATGTGTGTGTGTGGGGGGGGGGGTGAATCATTTTTGTTTTGTTTTAAATTTCTTTTATATTCAATTTAAAATTTACAATCTTTTAGGATCTGATCCACTTAATATATGTATCTCAGCCTCACTTGAATAAAATAGAAATAAAAATAGGATAAGAGACACACAAATATTTCAAGATTAAACCAAAAAGTTTATACCTAATAGTTTTTGTGAATATGGTAATTCCAATTCACAGATTTTATACTATAATGAATCACTAATTAGAAGTGTATAGAGAGGTATTATCCTCTACAGTGTGTTTCCCCAAACAAAAAAAAGTAACCCATTAGAATTAGACTGAATACCATTAGTTTTAATATGGTCAGAATAAATTTATAAAATAATAGATAAAAGTTGTATGCCTTAGTAATTAATGAATATTATCTTCCTTTAAAATCCTTCAATGATAATTAGAATATAATATGATAAATATTTTAAAATCTTCATCTTCTGATAATCATAGTTGAAATCAAATAAGTTATCCTTGCTCACTTCGTATAGATCTTCAATGAAATTCTTCTTAGTCTCAAATCAGTGAATACTTGGGTTATGGAAATGTCTATTCACACATTTAAACTCTCGATATCAATATATATTTATTAACTTTGAAAACATCCTCTTATCACTCACACATTTTGATTTAACACATCTTTTAATTAAAATTTAATTTTATAATAAATCAAAATCAATAAAATTCATGAAATTTAATGAGAGATCATAATCTAAAATATTCCCACAACTAATTTTTACAACTTTATCTACTATGGTAATTGTCAATTAATAACTCATATTCATTTATTCTTTATTATACTTAACTAAAATTCCACAAAAACTTACATGTTCATTTTATCATAATAAAGAAAATACTCTAAAATACTTCAATTATGATAACTATTTAATTGTAAAATATTTTAATTTGAAAATTACATTATATTTTAACAATGAAATTTTATTTTAATAATCCAAAAAGCATATTGAATCACATCATAATCATCAACTTTTGATTTATGAATTTAGGAAAAAAACAACATCATAAAATTAACATTATGAAAGTTCCTTTTAGAATTTATTCAACTTGAAAAATTTCTAAAACTACTTCTTTCTTATTCCTTCAATATAAGTATTATGTATCCTAATGGGTCCCTTTACCATTTAAAAATTTTTAAATTAGAAATAATATTTCGTAAGACTTAATGAATCTTATGAAATACTTTAAAATCTATTACCAAATGGGACTTATCCAATTTTATGAATTAAGTAAAGTCTTATAAAATATTGGAAAGAGTCCTAAGGGAACGTGAATTTGAAATTTTTTGACTCACATAAATGTATTATGTTTTCTTAAAAATTCATACATTTTTAAAAAAATCCTTACAAAATTCATGATAAGTCTTATGAACTTTTCAAGAGTCTTGAAAAAACTAGATAAGACTTTTTCACTAATGCCTTTGTAAAAAAACTCGACTAACTGGCGAATCTTATGAATCACTCAAAAACTTGTCCATTCCCCACAAAAACCTATTATATATTCTCTGACGTTGTAAATTTCCCACAATAACTTTTATCATTTCTTATGTATTATCACACAGACTCTTATATATATTGGAATTCACAAGGACTTATCCAAATTTTAGTAACAGATCATGAATTACCAAAATCATAAAATGAGTTCAAAACCTCTTTAAACCAATACATCTAATTACAAATCATTCTAAAATATAAAAAAAATCTTAACACTTTAATATTTTCCTAAAAAATATCCAATGACTCTTATTCAATGTTAAAAACAAAGAAAATACATTAACAATTCCATTGGGATCTTCAATATACCATTTTATTTATTATATACCTTTTCATAACTCTTATATAAGCATAAAAACAAACACAAGATTCACCAAACCATATCCTTTATCAAGGATAAATTACTGAGAATTACAATTTTTGATAATGTTATGTTTTTTGTAACGTCCCGGATCCGGGTGCCACTCAATGGGTGCCCCGAACCTGGTTGATCACATGACCTCAAGCGCATTTCCCCAAATGCCAGAGGCTACCTACTAGTAGTGAGGGACTAGGTCTGATAGTGGTGAAACTATGCCCTCATTTTTCAAAGTGTAGCATAGTGGAATACTAAATAAAACATACAACAATAGTGGAAGTAATAAACCATACACATTTAAAATAAACAACAACAGTAAATGATAACAAGCTGTTATATAGGTAAGGATGCAACATGTATCAAGTTCTAAGAAAACAACCAGAACATGTTACATAGCAGTACAATAAGATACAATAGAAAGTGCAGGTACAACAGAACAAAACAAAATAGCCGACAACATCGCGAGCCTAAGCTCGGTCCCATGCTCCCCTACTCATCTACTACAATCATGTACCTGTATAGGGAACCTTTCCCCTATCGACACCTGTAGAAACATAATCTATTTGGGTCGAAGACATAAACCAAACAGGGTGTGAGAAATAATTCCCAGTAGGCACCCACAAAAGGCCCGTTCCTAGCTTTGTGAAAATATGCAACAACAGTGTGCAGTAATAAAAATGCAATAAACTAAGTAATACTCAAAAGTAACTAACTTTACCAGTTATATTTCCATTTTTATTATTCATTTAACCTTTCAATTTAATAACATTTCATGCTCATCAGAGCCATGCCCTTAGGTTAATATAATATAACCACGCCCTCAGGCCAATATAGTAACCACATCCTCAAGCATATAAAGTAACCACACCCTCAGGCTATAAATTAACCACGCCCTCAGTCTATACAATATCCACGCCCTCAGGCTATAAAGTAACCACGCCCTTAGGCTATAATGTAACCACGCCCTCAGGCTATAATGTAACCACACCCTCAGGCTATAAAGTAACCACACCCTTAGGATATAAAGTAACCGGGACATGCCCAACATTTAAACATGAAATTATTTAAAATTCCTCTCAAGGAAAAATTAATAAATAAAGTAAACATGGAATACCCTCAGTTATCCTGGAAAAATAGCTAAACAGAGGAACGCACCCCAGAGGTGGTCTTGGATCCAAGAAGTGATCCCAAACAACAGTTCATTATAACATTTAATTACCTTTACAGTTATAGGTATGGAAAACAGCCATGGCCTCTGCCACAAGATACTCCAACATGGGTTCATAGCTCAATGGTAGAAAAAAATACACAACAGTTGGAATTGAAACACCAAGCCACCTACCTTAAACGCCCTTGAATGGTATACATGAATGTCGGTTATAGAAATGCCCAAAGACGACGTAGATTTGGGGTAGAAGAAAACCTGTTCAAACATAAATAACTTTACCTCGGGAAATAATTGGAAAGAACGACTTAAGGAGAAGGAGAGTCTTACCCGTACGGTCCCTATGAGATTAAAAGAGGCAGAAATGGATTCCCAGCGTGCGATCAAGAGATCCTCGAAGGTTCGACCCTCTCTCCTGACTCCTCCTCCAGTTCTAAGCCTTCCCAGTGAACAGTGGAGGCTACTTCCCATTTTAGGCGAACAAAACAGACTACCCGGCGTGTACTATTGAGTACACGATGTGTACTTTACATTTTTTAACTGTTCCACTGGTATCTTCTCACCAGCATGACACTGTTCATCCATCGACACGAGTACGCATCATGTGAAACCTGAGTACATGGCGTGTACTTCCGCTCAGCCGGCAGCTACTTCCACCACCTTACTATTTGCCTACCAACTGACTACACGCCGTGTAAATACCCATTACACAACGTGTAGTCGGTTTTTACACCTTTCATCACCATCATGGATACAAACGTTGTGTACTCATCCCACATGGCCAAAGTAAATTGCGTGTGGAAAAGTACATGACGTGTAGTCCCAAAATTTGGGATTTTCCCCCATTTTCCTTATTTCTCAAAAACACTTAAGGAAAAGAGAAAAGAAGAAACCCGTACCTCAAAGATAAGAACCAGGTTCTCACATTTTTGATATAATTCTCACTTTAAGTTAAAATAAAGTTTTAGAAAAGTGACAAAGATACCCCCCTCAATACTGTCACCCATTAACACTTATCCACTTATTTTTAATAACCAATATTTTATATTAATAGAAAAATAATGTGATATAGTTCTTGCCCTTTTACAAAGAATATTACACTATCTCCTCCAATTTAAAAACATAATCTAACGAATTGGGGGGGGGGAGGTATCCCATACATCCAAAAGTGATAAGGGAATTATGAATATGAAGTTTCAAACTTAACTAAAGAAATAAATCTCTTTGAATTAATTTTGTAAACACATATGAAATATAGTCTTTTACAAAAATTTAGTTCAATTTACTATCTCTATTTACAACTTTTTCACTAATTAAATGATATTTATTTCAAAATGTTTTGATATTGATTATTTAATTGGGTTATTTAATAAAACAATAACACTTTGATTTCCATTGTTAATCCTCTATGGCTTCTCAAATTCTACAATTAGATCTTCTAGTTGTACTTTCATCCACAACATTTTTATATTGGAATATATTCTTATAACATATTTTACCTCAAAAATTATCAAGGAAACCAAATTCAACTTTTTTATGCTAGAATATATGGTTTTCCTGTAAAAATATTGTGCCACAAAAAGTAAAGTTTCTTTCATTACAAGATAATAACCAATTTTTATTAGTGAAACCTAGGAAATTCAAATTTTCAAATTTTATATTTGATAGACCATAATTCATTATCACTTTTAAATACTAAGAATTATATTTTATACCATCATATAATACTCCTTAGGATCAATTTTATATCTTTCATAATGATTCAATAGATAAATTATATATAGAATTAATGGTACTAGATAAAATAGACTTACAATTATTCTTAAAAAATATTTATAATCAACAATGATTCTTGATTTATCTTTATTAAATTTAGTTCCAAATGATATCGGTGTTGAAACTTCTTTAGAATCCACCATTATGTATTTATTTAATAATTCTTTTGGCATATTTATCTCCGAATATGAAGATGTAATTATCTATTTTTCAGTAATCTCAAAAAATAATTCATTTCATTCAACATGGAATATCCAAATGAATCTTTATATACTTAGAAATATCCTCACATTAAGTCTCTTTATCACTAGTAAATATTATATCACAGTATAAACTATAACAATTAGAGTACCCATGGACATCTCTTTCACATAAAAGCTGTTTTAAACCATTCCATTTGTTTTAGGAAGCCATCCAAAGTAGAATACCAGAATATAGAAGAATATTTTAACCCATACAATGACTTCATCATCCTTTATACCATGATTCCTTTTATATATAGAATGAACCCTCTATATTAATCAATGAAAAATTATTCTTCTACATCACCATTTAAAAAATACATACTTCATTTTCATCTAATATACATTATAGTTTTTGTTAGTTTCCACTATAAGTAACATCATGATATACTCTAGTCTTTCCACTAGTGAAAAAATTTATTAAAACAATATTATTTCCACCCATATTTTTTTTCATACCAATATAGACTTATTTATTGAAATTTCACATTTTTATTTGTTTTTTGTTTTTAAATAACAACTTGTTACTAATCATACTTTTGTTTTTAAGTATAGGTATAAATTCTAAAAAAGAATTATTATCAATCTAGTCTTGTTATTAATTCACTTCATTATTAAATTCATCATGCTCAATTTTTTTGATAGAATTTTGGTCCAATATATGAAATGGGATCAATTTTATTTTCTCGTGTCAACATTTTTCTTATCTACACTACATCCTCTTAAAAACAAATAATATATTTTTTACTTCATCATGTTTCTTCAATATATGATGTTTTTACCTCTCATCTCTATTTGAATCATATTTATCAATATTTTCTTAGAATATAAAATATAATAAATTGGATCCTTCTCAAATTGATTTTAATTGAATTTTCTTTAAATATATACAGATTCTACTCTAGAATAATTAGAAAAATATTTATTCATTATATATGATTTTCAGGATTTTTGATAAAATTTATATTAAAATTTTTAACAAAAATGTGAAGCATTTTATTATAGTATCTATATCCTCTACCATTAGGTAGATATACCACAATTATCCCTTATTCATATTTCTCTTCAAACATTCCCAAATTTGGGTTTTTGATCTACATGTAAAAAGGAGTCCTAAAACATTAAAATATTTAACTATTAGATTTCTCATATACCACATTTCTTATGGTTTCATATATGTCTCTAGTCACACAAAACACATATTTTTTATGTGTAAAAAATATATAAAACTTACATCTAATTTTTTTTAGATTACTCATATTCAAATATTATTGTTCTACCCATCTCAAGTAGGCTCCTTTTCATTATTTATACTACACCATTTTTCTAGTGAGTGTATGGTGCACTTTATTGATTCTTAATTCTATGAAACAAAAAATATAATTCATTATAATTTCATGTGTATTAATTCCCATTATCTAATCTCATATTTTTGATATAGACCCAAGTTCTTATTAAACATATCTTATAATGATTTGGAACATATTACCCTTATAACATATTACAGAAAAATACACCTTTTCATTTTGAGTTATGGTAGGTATCTCAACAAACTATAATTTGAGATTTTATCCATATTTATTTGAATAAGGCAACAATTCCTTCTATTCCTTGGGTTTTTTCATCCTTATAACTCAAATGACAAGGATTAGTGGATTATCAATTTATAAAATATTACCACTTGTTCTTTTTTTTCCTTTGGTTTTAAATCATCAATTTTTATAACTCTTTATGATGAATGAATTTTCCTGGAAAAAAAATTTATATCCCTTAATACATAATTGGATCACACCTAAGATATTGTGTTTAATACCTTTAATATAGTGAAAATATTTTCATTTTGACCTTTTAGCTTATATCTCGATAATTACAACTCCTTTAATTCTATAAGTTCTATCATTTTGAAATGTCTCTACCACTTTATAATATTATAATATTCTTAATAAAGGTTTGGAAAAAAATTCATATTTGAGGAAAAGAATTGTCTAAAATCCATTTTGTACCATTATTTCATGATTACAAAGAAACTTCTACAATGAGTGACTCTTATCCCTTATTCACCATAAAAATCCATTTCCTTTTCATTGTAGTATATATTTCCATCAAGATTTGTTATTAAATCATTAGCCCAGTGACCCTGTAGGTAAAAATGTTCATAAATTTCATCCAAACAATTATACCTATTATGTGTATATAGATCAAACATTTTTTTATTCCAAATTTGTTTTCATTATGAATTTATTTTAGCTTTCTCAGTGTTTCACCCCTTACTTATTTACATATCCATGTTAATTAAATGTTGTACTAACATGATTAATATTTTTTCACATAAATACCATAGAAATAGAAATAAAAAATGAATTCAGTTATTCTATGTCGATAAAATTTCTATTTATAATAATGTTGTGACTGACCTGTCAAATAATATAGCTATTTTTATCTTGGGGATGCTGACTTCCTAGAGATTCTATTCTATTATTTTGATGTATAATAGAGTTTATTATTATTTATAATATCCCAAACATATCTAGATATGGAATTTTAACTTTTTATATTTGTAACAACATGTTTTTTTGAGATTGTGTTATAATTTTTTTAACATACTATGTTGATATCACCGGTTGGATAGATTATCATAATTTTTATTTGATCTCTATAGCCCTATTTATGTTTTGTCTAATTTTATTGAATTCATTATTTTTGGTCAAGACACATTTATTTTTTATTCATCAGATCCTACTCCATTAAATTTTCCTTATAATCATGATATTTTATGATTTTTTTTCTTATCAAGTGTCATCTTGATTTTTTGATTTCTTCAGTAAATTTAAATTTTTGTGAATCTCTTCCATATATTAATTTTTCATTCCATATAGTTGCTTAAATACCATAATATATTTCTTATTTTTTTTATTCTGATAAAGATATGATTTTATTTCATCCTTTATCGTGTGTTCTATATAATTTTCATCACCTATTCATATTCACTTACTCTATATTCATTAATATTCTCCATATGAGCCATGAAGTTGGTGAATTTATCAATAAATTATTATTTTAATTGACTGGTTGAAGAGAAGTATTCCACTTCCTCTTTAATTGTTTTTTTATTTTTTATATATTAAACCTTTTTTATCTCAACAAATTTAGAAACCTATTTTGAGTTTTTACCCACTTTCTTATTTCAAGGTATCTCATTTTGGTCATCAGCTTAACACTCAACAATTTTATTCTTTGCATAGTTCATAAAAAAGTGTCCAATTTCACCACCTATGAGATAATTAAGTGGGAGTTTTTATATTAACATTACATTAATTTTTTTAATCCAATTTTAGATAAGATATATCTTTCTCTTATAATCCCCATATTTTTCTTTTTCACTATCAGAATAACTAGAATCTTCATTTTCTTCATCCTTAAATTTGAGTTTTTAAGTGGATTAAAATTTTATTTCCTCTTTGAAATTATATTAAAACGATAGAGACATATTAATATCATATGTAATGAGAACATTGTGTAATTTATTAATGGTAATATTCAATATATCTTCTAATGAAAAAATATTCAGATCCAACATGTTTTGAAAATTTCTAATCAGGTTTTTTCAAGCTACTGAGTCATCTATATTTCCCTATAACCTATAATATTTATGGATATTTAATTATATCTTGTGAAATATTAACTAATAGTATCTTATTCATCCATCATAAAATATTAAAATATGTTACTCCATAATTTAATTTTAGCTTAATTAACTTTAAAATTTCCTTTATAACAACTTTCCAAATTGTCCTATATTTCCATTTTTATGCCCCATTACCTTTATGTAAACTTTATCTGATAGAGACATGAGATTTGAATTTATTAAATTTAAATTAACTTTTAAAATTTTCTTATTTGAAAAATAAATTGGAGAATATATTTTAATATATTGAATTCCCACTACTATTATATCAACAATCTCCATGCTAAGTGATTGATGATTAGGTAAAATTATATTCTTCCAAATGTGTAAGTTTTACTATAAAATGAAGGGAATATCATAAAATTAATAAAATTAAAACTATAAATTAAAATAACTTGAGGATATGATAGAGGGAAAATAAGTGTTCATTTATACTAGTTGATGCTCTCTAGAAATGGAAGACTCAATCAGAAAGGAGGTTTGAATCAATGGTTCATTCTTTTAGAATTTATGTTTTTTGAAATTAAGCACCACAATATATTTGGATACAATCCACTAAATATAATAATATTTTCTATAACTAAATAAAAAAAATTCATATAGTATAAGGATTTTTTTCAAGGTTTGGTCCCAAAGTGGGTTCCTAATCTATACTGTAATAAGGGTGAGTTTGAGTAAATTTTTTTTCAATAGAATGAATGACCTATTAAAAGTGGGAAAGAAGGAAAAATTATGTTTTTTTGTTTCCCAACACTTATTAAACATACCAATGGAATTATATTTAATCATTCTAGTTAGAATATGGTTTGAACAGATTGAGAATGATCATAGGTGAAACTCTGATGCTCCAGTAACTGATGATGATGATATTCTTATTAAAGACATCAATGGAAATAAAAATAGAATATTCTCACATATTAAAGATCTTATAATTTTAAATATCATAGTTTAAAATTTACCACTCAACCATTCTCGCTTCTTGTAGAACTTTAGTTATTTTATTCTCAATATTGAATCACATAACACTTAGTATTTGCTGACAATTATTCCCAATTATGAAGTCCCAGTGTTAGTATATGTTTTTCTCTATAAAAAGTTACTCCTCATTCAAAATTTATATTTTAAAATTACATTCTATTAAAACTGAATTTTAAAAAAAATTTAGAATTAATAAAACTGATGAAAATATTTTTCTACTCATAATCATGAATATTATCCCAACTAATTTGTATAATACATTACTCTATGAGATTCCATAGTTAACTATTTACATGGGTTTTCCCCCATGATGCTCAAATCTTACTCAAAAAATACAAATGCACTCATTTTAGTAGATTAAATTAAATACTCAAAAATACTCTTAATATAATCACAATTTAATTTTAAAATATTTTAATTTAAAAATTATTTTATATTTGAAAAATTTTCTATTCTTTAAATCATCCAAAAACTATCTTGAATCACAAAATAATCATTATATCACGATCTATTAATTTAAGAATAAAACAAAATCGCTCCGCTAAACTTTAAGATGTTTATTATTGAATTTATTCAACATTTTTTTTTTCAAAATATGGGAATGATATAATTTCAATAAAAATATTACGTAGAAATGTGAGTCTCTTTTACATTTTAAAATTATCAGACAACAACTTTTATTTTTAAGAGTTAATCACTATTATGATATTCCTGAAAAAGACTTATAAAATGAGACATAGAAAATTTTGTGACTCCAAATATGTTATATGAAATCTTGGATAGTGACTTGTAGTTTCATTTTGTTAATGAATTTTAACTCATAGAAAGTCTTAAATTTGTTGACAAATTTTATGATTTTAGAAAAATCAATAAAAAAATGCATCAGAAGTCTTATAAAATTTCCAAGATCATTAATAAATTTTAGTTAAGTCTTACATTCTCACACATTTAAAAATAATCGACTATATAATGACTCTTATACATCACTCAAATCATATTATTCATTCCTATAACTTTTATTACACATTCTTCTTCTTTATCATTTTACAACTTTATGTTAGGGAATTCCTTACATATCATTAGAGAGTATATTAAAGATGTAATAAAGACCAAGGGATTAGCCAAATTTGAGATAAAAACTAAGAATTGTGAAATTATTCAAATGATTTTTTAACCTCTTTCAACTAATATAATTAATTAAAAATCACTTTATAAAACTCTAAAACATTCTTTACACTTCCTGATCATCCTAAATACTTCTAATGATTCTCATTTAATGTTGAAAAGAATTTCAATCCTTCATAACTCCATTGGGATCTTCACACATGTTAGTATCTAATTATTGGGAGAGGTGTGTCATAGGGGATACCTTTTTTAGGTTTTGAGTTATACTTTATATAAGGGGTGTGAATTCATGTTGACTATTTAAATAATTTGAGTTTCACTCATTTGAAAAAGTATTTTAATGGTGTAAATGAATTCACTATAGTATGGAAACATGAATACATGGTATGTAGCAACTTGATACATTCTATTTTTGTTCTTTGGGATATGTGGCTACATAGGTTTCCATTGAGGGATTTGTAATTCACATATTTTTGACATTTGGTGATAGAGTTCACACATAGTGCAATTGTATGATGTAAAAATTATGTATTTTACAACTATAAAATGTGATATTAATGCATGATATCACCATAGGATGTGTATTTCATGACTTTTATTTTCATTAGCTTAGTTCTTTACAAAAAATATTTACTATCCTTTGAAAGGGGGTTGGGGGATATGTGTTTTATGGTTTCTAACACCCTGTTGGAGATTTTGTATGACCTCAAAATTAATGGCATCTCTTGAAGATATATGGGTATTAAATTCCAAGAAAGGATACTGAATGGTTATATACCCCAAATATCCACTATCAAATCCTCTACCATGAACATAATTATGGGAGAAGTGAAAGAATATTGAAAGAATTCATGATCCTAGGAGGGATTAAACTTCACTATCATGTAATTGAAATTTTTATCTCTTTAATTTCTTAAAATGAATGACTAATTTCGAAGTATATTGGAAAATTGACCAAATATTTTCAAGAAAAAATATACATGGTTTCTATATAACTTATGATGGGGATGTAAGAAAATGAATTTTGAAACCAAGTTTTAAATATAGTTATAGTAGACTTAGGTTGTCACTAGAGAGTATATTATTGTGGGTCTGTTTTTCTTTTGTTTTATGGGTTCAATGTGTGAGTGAAAATAATGGCTGAATTTATTTTGTTTTCAAATAAATATAAAAAATAGTGGTCTAACTGTAGATAATCCCTTAATTTTCTTATTGAATAAATATTTATTTTCTTCCCCTATTCGTTCTCGAATAAAATAAAATATCATTGATTATTCTCACTCATATTTTTCATCTTGAGTAAGGGAGTACAATGGTCCTATATCCCATAATCTTTTCTAGCCTAGTGACGAGATATTTCCAATCACTCTTATACCATCCCAATACTCATGATAACATATTATGGGGTGAATATAGGTGACCTATGTGTTTAATTAATAGAGTGAGAGAAGAAGTAATTAAAAAGAAAAATCAATTAGAAAAAGATTATTAAATATGAAATTAAAAGCTGCGGGAATAGAAAGAAAGAGAGTTAATAGTTAACAAGTTTAATTAAAAAAATAGTGTAATGGAGAAATTATCCTTTTTGTAACAAAAAATGTAAGAGTGTTCCATCACTATAGAGTTTTGTATTAGAAAAAAATTTAAATTAAGAAGAAAATTAGAATTAATAGTTTGATCAAACACTCACCAAAGAAGCCCCTTTTCAATAAATAACTACTTATTTTAAATTGTCTGATTCATGGTGTGATTTGAAATTGATCACATGAGTAGGAAATGATTATATGACTTAATTTGGTGACTTTAAAATTCCCTGAATTTTCCTCCAATTATTTTCCCAACTTCGTCTCCATTTATTTTCACCACATATTAACATAAAGGGTTAGAATATTATTAAGGGATCTCTTGAATATTCACTGAAAATCAAGTGAAAGTGATTCACTACTTCATGACATTAGGGAAAATTTAATTATTATTTATTTAGAAATATGGTGTATATCACTGGATAAATCATTGATTGGAGAGAAATGTTGTGGTTTAAAATGACAGACCTTGAAATGGGTTGTGATTATTAGAAATGGGGTTGGTAGATTGGGTTTCAATAAATGTATACCTCTCTTTAACTGAGTGTGGAATGGTGGAAATTTCTATATTCTTTAATTTTTTCACTACCCTAGTTTTTACCTTGACTACCTTAACTTCAATAAGAACATAACCAAAACTAGTTGTGATGTCCTTTAAACAATAATTTTCTTAACTATAATGACCTTGGGATTCACTAAGTTATTTGATCAAACAGGTTTAGTAAAAACTTTAATAAACCTATAGATGGATCTTTTAGAAGATCAAGGCCCATACAACTTTGAAACCATGACCAACTATTTTACATCCAAGAAAATTATTATTCTTTAACTCAAACTTGATGTCTATAAAAATATTTATTAGCTATTTCTCATTGAACATGGTTTAACACGATTAATAGGTTTTGCTGGAATTAAATTACCACATTTAATCTTTTTTAATATCTTCACCAACACCAGTACCTCTAATTTGGGTTGTGGATGATTAATGAAGCCCTAATATCCTCTTAATTTGGATCATAGCATTGGTTAGTTAATTGTTTTTCTATAATTTATCAATTCCTTTAGGAATCATCATATATTCATTGCGGAATTAGATTAAGAATTATGAATTTAGTGTTATTTATTAGTGAAACTATATCCATAGGGAGAGTCAATATCCTCTCTAATCTTCTTCATATTCACCAGAACATTTAAAAAAACACCAAAATAAACACTTTTTTATTTGATCAAACTCAAAACCCTGATGTTATCAGAATGAATTCATGTTTTTAAATATCATTCACCATTATATTTAATACCTTGATATGAAATACAAAAATATTCATTCCACTATTATTTATTCTTTAACCCATGTCTTCATTTTGTTAATAATATATTATTATTTGATATTAGTTTTCATCATATAATCCAAGATTTATTTATTTTTGGTATTATTCACACAATACTCAAGATTAAATTTTCTTAGAATAGATTGGAATCTACAGTCAGGATCAGATAATTTCCATGGATCCCATTGGGTTTTCATCTGTTGGGATTGTATTTAATTATTTAATTGTTTCTTCTAAAATTTGTGATTAATGACCTCACACTATTTCTTCATCATCCTATTCATTTCTTTATATGGAAAAGATCAAAAAAGTTTCCATCCACAATAATTTTTGAATTACAAATGAGTCTTTATCAAAGTTCCCTATTTTAATTAATCTTCTGAAGAATCCATAATTTACAATACCAAAGCATACATGGATTGAAATGGGTATTAATTAAATGGTCCTTTAGTGTTGATGCCCTAAAAATCAAACTTCTAAAATATTAGTTCTTCCTTCTCTGAAAATGATTTTAGGTGTCCCAACTTTAATTATTCAATCTTGGTTAAGATTCCATGGGTGAGGCAAGTTCGAGATCATAAAAAATTATATAAGATTCAATTCTTAAAAAAAACAACACTACTTGAATTAAGTTTTCACCCATATATTTCTATTTTCATAAATTTTATTTTATCTTAATCCTTATTAAAGATTACCTTGGTTCGAATCTTGATAATCATGGATCTACAGTGATTCCAAAATTTGAAAAACACCAATATTGGTCTTCATGGTTGGTTGGGGTATTCCTTATCATGTCCACATATCCCAACTAGAATTGATGATCGATTATTAATATAGGTAAAAGAGAATGTATGTAGAGATTATTTCATAGAATATTTCTTAGGATGTGAAATATATCCATTTTTGGTCATTGATGATCAGTGTGGTGCACAAATGAACTCCCATGGAAGGGTGTTTAGGAATAAATTAATAGCAGTGGTGTTAAATAACCCCTCATGGAATAAGGGGATATACATGGAAGGATGACTATTTAATCTCTTATAGAATATGGATTTAAGAAATGAGACTGTGTTCTCATAGAATAAGGATTCACATAAGATTGGCATGGAAGCAAGGGATATCCATGGAAGCACATCATATTCTTTTAGAAGCTATAAATGCAAGAAATAATGACCACTATTTAATGGCCAAGGAAGAATACATTTTTAATTTATACACCTTTAAACATGTAATAGTAAACATAGATTTTTAACATAGGCATGACCAAATGAGGATTGAAATGGATTAAAAATTTAAAAATAAAATATCAATTTCCAATTCAACCACATTTCATAATTTATAAATTAATGTTGTGCCTATAATTTTCAAGGAACATTTAATTTTTTGTTTATCACATAAAAATACCTTTAAATTTAAAATTGGAACGTATTTATTAAAATTTAAAGTTTTAATTTTTTTTATTTTTTTTCATAAAGAACATCCACTCATGAAGATTAATTTAAAAATTGTATAAAATAATAAAATATATAATTAAATTCCTTTAAATAATTAAATTTTAAATTAATGTATGGATTTAATTTAATTAAAAAATGTACAAAATAATTGAAAATCATGATTACATCCATTTTAACAAATTATTTCTTAATATAATTTTAAAAATTAACTTAAAAAATGATTTACATAATTAAAGATAAAATCCAGAAACCTATTATCAGTTTAATTACAAAATTTTTTCTTGTTAAATTAAATATTAAAATTGAATAAAAAATTAAAAACCACAATTTTTTCTATTTAATAATTTATGTTCTATTTTTAACAAAGTAATAATAAATGAATAAATTTCTATAATTTAGATTGGTTTTAGGTATTTATCATTAAAATAAAAATATTTTTTTTTGAAATTTTACTCTCCAATCAGTCCCCCACACTTGAAATATTTAACTCCTAGAAATTAAAAAGAATTTAATTTATTTATGAAGATAGTCCTGCCTAGACTTAAGAACATAACCCAGAGAAGAATAAGACCAGAGATCCATTTATTTTTAGAATTAGCATTACTCTTTTAAGATTTCAATTCATTGGCTCACTTCAATTCAAGAAATTTTATAGTTCAAGAATTGAAATGAATTAGATTAAAGTGGAATAAAAATTTTCACAAGTTTAACTTCCATTCATACCACTCTCATAAGTTTCTTAAACTAGAGTTACATTTTCCGCTTCATTGATGTAACTTAAATAATTTCTTTATAAGTCAATTTCCACTTCTCTATCTGGGTTCAATACTCCCATCACCTAAATGAATTCATTTTTAAAAATTATAAATTCTTTTTATTTTTTTCAAGCCATGATTTTTGAAAAGCACTGTACATATAAGTTATTGAATAAAAATATGGAATTTAATCACAAACTCAGTGCCTAATGACACATTAATTTATTATGGGATCCCAATTTCCCATTTTAATCTATTTTAAAATGACTTATATCTTTTTATTTTGAGTTTTATAATTGAGATTCTATTTTCCCCAATGTCTAAGCTACCTCAGATTAAGCTAAAACATTTAATAGAATCATGTTAAAATTTGGATTAGAGTAATTAACTTTTCAACAATGATTCATTTCCCATTTAAGAAAAAATTTCCCACAAATTAGTGGAAAATTGACTTATAAATTATATGACTATTACAATATCAAGAAAAATGAATTTCTCCCACTCTATCATGGTATTTAAACTATAAAGGAAAACTTGAAAGTATAATTTATTTTTATTGTTATTGTTGTTGTTGTTATTATTATTATTATTAATATTTACACTTAAAAAATATAAAAAATATTCAGAAACTATGTAAGAACCTAAAAAAACATTGATACTCTTTTTTAATTATTTTATTTTAGTTTAAAAATATTAAAAGAAGACAAATGAAAATAGAAAAAAGTATTTACAACCTAATATATTTATAAATATCCCTCAAACTTATCATAAACACCATTCCAATTAATTCTATCATTCATTTATCAAGGATATTTTTTTTTTCAAATGATTGGTATCTAGACTAATGTCGAAGAAATAGACATCATAAAAGTGATTTATTCAATGAAATAGGGAGGAGTTTGGAATCCTATATTATTTCATTATATTGGTGTTTATGGTAATGATTAAATTGTTCAATATTTAACTTTATAGGTTTCTATGATTAAAATCACTTTATATTAACCACACAAAATGGATAAGTGTTAGTCACTATATATGGTTTAGTTAATTTGGTGCAAAGTTTACCAGGTATGAGTTTCATCCTTTAAGAGAAAAAAAACACATTATATTTAATTTTATAATATATTTTTAGATGATCCTATGATGGAAAGATATAGAGTTCTCCTTATATGTTATGGAATTATAATAAGACTATATTATTATTTTTCCAATCTTCATCATCTATAGCTTCCTCTATTCTCCAGTTGTTTCAAATTGCATATTTACCATATTCACAACCCAGTATGCCTTGTGTGGGAACTCTCTAGAAAATTTAAAATTATTTCAATAATAAATTATATGTGGGAAAATACCTTAATGGGGTTTATGATGTTTTATAATCCCATAATGTATCTTTTAGTTTCTTACCCTAGTATTTTTTGGTGGGTTATAATGTCTTCCCTAAAATACTATTTATTTCTATGTTGTAAAACATTTCTTGCTTATTTGTCTCTGGGTGGAAGAATTTGAGGTTCTGGGATGCACTCCATCTTTATTTATTATATCCTTTATGTTATTGAAACATAATTGTGTGAATTGGTTACTTATTACTACCTAGGGTATTAAAAACATAAAAAATGTTTATTTTTAAAAATTCAATGAAAAACATGGAATCATTAGTTATGGTGGATTTTTATTCAATCAAATTAGATACAAGGTTCACTTATAATAATATATAGGTAGAACCATATGATATAAGAAATTTAATGATGAAATATAACCCCTATATATAACAAATTAATAAAAAATAAAAGGTTATTGGTACATTTCATGACTATTGGAAATTCCACCAATAAACAAGCAGTTTGGAAAAGCATTAATAAAATTCATGAGCGTTTTTAAAAATTGATGGAAAAAACAAACCAATGTATAAATATATCAGAATAGTTATTTTAGGTTAAAAAAATCCTCTACATGCAAGTGTATAAAAAATGTAATCACATATTCAATTTCTTATCTTTGGATTCACCTTATAATGACTTGGTTTCTACAATTATTCTATAAATATGTTTCTTCCTAGACACAATAAATTGATTCTGATTTTAATTTAAAAGGTTTATTCCGAGAAAAGGATTTTGGTACCTTTGATGTTTTTTTAAAAAATTCACCACGTTAGCATACCAAGTTACTTTGGTGGAATAAAAAAACTTATCAATAGGAATGGATTTTTCATAAATTTATTAAATATGTGTGTCTACCTTGGAAGTGTGAGGTAATATATTCATGTGTTTGGAAAATAAAATTTTAATACCCTTATTTTATATGATCTTCGTGTTTAATTATTTTAGTAGTAATACCCATCTCACTAGATTTGGATTTTGTGCATCTTTCTTGATCAAAATATATTTGGACTGTGTGATCATAATAGATAGTTACTTTAATTCTTAATTGGTAAGATTTTAACTTATCTAAAGTAAAAAATATAAAGAGACTCATTATCTATTGTTCTATAATATATTTTGGATATACTCAGGATATAATAATTATCATCTATCACACATAAGTACCCATCAATTACATGGTAAAGAACAAATCCTACAACTTTGTTAAAAGAATCAAAAAAATCCTCAAAGGGGGGTGTTTACCATTTAGTGGAAAGACTATGGGGGTAATATTATAGATTTATTTTATATTATAAAAATATTCCATGTATGATTCATTAAAGATAAAGTCAATTTCCTTCTTGATTTAGTTAGTTAGGGGGAAATTAATTTTACTAAAGTCCATAAAAAAGATTTTGTAAAATCCAACATGACCATAAAATGATAATGCATCTCATTGTTGTATATTAAGGTAGTGTAAAAATAACATCAATTTGGGATTTACCCACTTAAATACTATCAATAAAAATTATGTGTCCTAAGATATTTCATTTTTTAACCATGAAATGATACTTTAAAAATTTTAACACCATATTTTTTCAATTCATCTCTTTAAAAGATTATCTTGACATTAAAGGAAAGTATAAAAATAATTTCTATAAAAAGTAAATTTATCAATATATACCTCTAATTAGCTCTCAATTAGGTCCAAGAAGATACTTACCATGTATCATTGAATGGTTTCTAGGGGATTATAAATACAAAAAGCATCCTTTGGTAGCAAAACATACTAAAGGAACAAGTTAATGTTTTCTTTTCTTAGTTTTTTAGAGTAACTGGAACCTGGAAATACCTAGAAAACCCAAAAAATTAATAGTATTGAACCTTCCCAGATAGTCTCACTAACATTTTATCTATGAATGGAATTGATAAGCTATCATTACAGGTCACATGGTTTAATTTCCTATAATCAATGAAAAATGTCTTACTATTATAAAAACATGTGAGTACTAATTCAAGGTTCTATTTTTGTATGATGGTTTAACATGTTTTCTTTAGGAAATTTTGAAATATACTCAACCATTTTTAAACCTAAGATGGGGTAATTTATTCCATCTTCCAAATAGTATTTCTACTTCATTTTAAATAATTCTAGAAATGATGGGTCAAGCCTTCTTTGGGGATTTATCACTAGTTTAGACTCATTTTCAAGAAAAATCCTATGAATAAAAGTATTATATATAATCCACATAATGTCTATTAGTGCCTAACCTATGTACCTATCATTTTGTTTCAGAATTTTAAGAATTTGATACTCTTTTTTGGGCTTTAAATCATTTGAAATTATGATAGAATGTTTTTCATATTTTATTAGAAAAACATATTTCATGTTTTGAGTGAGAAATTTCAATTCTAATTTAGGGAGTGTTCCAAAGATGATTTTATCTCAGTATTCTATTTTTTTAAACCTAAACATATAAGGTATAAGTATCTGTGGTAGTTCTGCATAAATCAACAAAGTAACTATCATCAATTTCTTCAAACAATATAGAACAAAACACTATTTTTATATTGAGTTCATTTTCAGAAAAATATTTATAAGAGAAATAAGGTGTTTCTAGAACTTCTCTTAATAATATGTTGTCATAAAATATTTCAATAACCTCTTTAGGATAATAAAGAGCCACAAAATGATTCAATGTAAACACAATGTTATTCTCATGAGGATATTTCATTAAATCAAGAATATTAAAGTTCACTGTATGTTATCCAAATTTCATTGAAAGAGTTCCATCATTATCATTTATTTTTATTTCTTCCATATTAATAAATTTCCTAAATAAAATTATATGTGCGTGAAAATTAACTCTTTCTTCCTTGACATTTAGAATGTAGAATTTAAGAGGGAAAAAATCCTTACACACTTAACAGAACATTATGTAGAACTTCAACTAGATAATAATCAATTCATTTAGCAAGTTTTGTAACCATGTGGGTGGGTTTGAGATCTCCAAAATAAAGGGAATAATAAACAATGTAATGAATTACATTATTTGATGATCTCAAATCACACATAGTATTAGAAAATTTTTATTGTCCTACAGTGTAAGGGATTGCGAATCTACCTTCATATTGATATTTCTTAGATATTTCGGGGGTCATAAGGTTGGAGATATTTCTACCCAAATTCACCTTTTCAATTTCATTCACTATCCTCTTCCATGTTCACATGTATTCAATGAATTTTTTATACCATGGGATTTATTATATTGAATCTATAAATGAGATTTTAATCTCTACCTTTTTGAATATCTCCAAGGTCCCCTATAGTAAGGTCTCTTAATTGGTTCTATTGGATTATTTTACATTATAGGTTAAGTGAGATACCATGAATTTTTCATTTTACTTCTTAACTGGGGGTGTCTTCTTTGGCTCATCTTGGGTTTGTTCCATCAGGACTAGTTCATCCTACTACTTGGGATGTTCACTTCCATATTAAGCTTCTAATGAGGGTTGTTCATTTATTTTCACTTCCCTTACACTTTACAAAGAAATATAACTATAAATTCATTTAGATTAGGAATTAAAGGGGTAAGATTTTATACGGAGACTTGATTTTCCCTAATATTGAGGGTGAACATAAGCCATACAAACTATAATTTTAGAACCATTAGTTTTTCTCCATAATTAGTGAGAGTATTCAATTAACATTTTCATGACTCCATAATTTGTTTCAGTGTATCATTTATTGAGGAATCTGGAATTTTCCCTTTTTTATATCCCGTAGAAGGTCTATAAGTTGTACATTGAAATGGTTGTGGTTGGAAACCTTACTAAAATCTTATTATTTGATATTTTTTGTTACCAACTCTATATTAACTATTTTAATAAACTCTAAATCCATGTTTTAATTTTTTGTCTTATTAAAATCATTGTTAAATGTAATCACACCTTTTAGTCACTTGAACTTTTCCGAAAACATCAGTGTTGTGGTCCTATGAGTAGAAAAGTTGTCAAACTCTTGGAGGTGTGTTCAATGTTTTTTCCTGTAGTTTATTCAAATATATATTTATTACATGATATGTTATTTTTATTTTTTTAAATTAAAGGGGAGTTAGGTATTTTTCACTTATAAAACCCTCTTTCTCTCTTCCATATTTTTTTGTAGTTTTGGAAAATTTTCTCTATCCACCCACTGAATTTAACAAGGGACTATTCTATAAGTTCTCATATAGAGGAAGAATATATCTGGTTTTATCCATTGTTCATTAATGCCTAGTAAAATAATACTAGGAAATGGTTATCTTCATAAGGTTGGTGTAGATAGGATGGAGTCAATCACTTAAGTCTCTTCAAAAACTCATAAAGGGTTTCTCCAATTTCTAGCTTGATCCATTAAATTTATTTCCACAGTTGGGTACTCCTTGTGGTAGGTAAATATATATAGACGAAATATTTGTAATGATCATCCATAGTAGAGAATTCTCTTGGAAACATGTTTTATATCCATTCCTTTACTTCTCATTCAAGATATAAGTGAATGTCCTTCTGGATGACTTGATACTATGAGACACCTCTTGGTTTGAAATTACAATAGACATTAAAAAACTCATTTTAATTTTATTTAAGATCCTCTATTTCCAAGATATGATACTTTGGAAGGAGTTTGAAAATTTATATTCTAATATCAAAGTTCTATTTGTTATTCAATAGTAACTATCAGTTATTATTGTTAAAATTTATTGAATACATTTATCTTAAATTAATTTTTATTTAAGATAAATTTTCTTCCATATTTTCAAAACATACTATAACTCTTTTGTAATCAGATAAAGAGGATGGATATCCAGTAAATGGAACTATCAAAAACTAAAATTCCTTTTTATTAGTTATTATTAAGTTTCAAATTCTTTCTAGGATAGTTCATTCAACATATGGATCAAAACAAATGAGGTGAGATGAATTAGTCCTAGTGATGTGTTGAAATCAATTTTGAAAAATGTAAGAAAAAATAATATCTCCCTATAAATGGTGTCATGTTGATAAAAAACCTTTCATGAGGCAATTATAAAACAAAATTTAAACCCATGTTTTAATTTTATGTAACACCCCGACCCCAGTTACCCAGAGTCGCTGCATTATTACATAACATTGGTATGATCACAAGAAAGATCAAATCTAGAAAGACTGATTAGTTTAGTAGCCTTGGAAACACTAGATATATTCATAAAGTTTTACATTATATCATAAAATTAAAACTACAACAATATAGTCTCCATAGTCCACAGTCTTATCCCCTTATACTATCCCTGCAGGTCATTCATAAATTACTTCTTCACATACTGGGAAAAATAAAACATAGAAAAGGGGTGAGCTCAAATGCCCCGTAAGGATAACAATATAACAGAAACTTTCATAAATAAGAATAAACATTTAAGGAAATGTATAACTAAAACAAAAGCCTTTTAAACTTGAACTTCAACATAGTATGGAAAAAAATAAAATTAAATAATGCCATTTACTTATTCACATTGATATTATACTAATCGAATAATCACATGAAATATCAATAACCACTTTCATAATGATGGAATGCATAATGCCAGACTATCATAACCACATAGCCAAGGACTCGTGCCAAGACTACAAATAAGATTTTGCCAAGGCCTTGTTCCAAGACACTAGTTCATCTCATGAGACCTACCGATGCATCGAAGATCTATAGAGGGATCCACCCGTCACTTACTAAGTCCAATGCATTCCTAATATGAAAAGTTTTAAACACAACATAAACATTTGTATTAAAACTAGCATACGAAATGTCAATACTTTATCCACAAAACATGAATGGTATAAAAATAGCACATCCACAGTCAAACATAACTCATTCGACACAGTATGGAAGATTGTATTGTATCATATTAACCTCAATCGAGAATGATGAAGGATATTGTCATAGATGAAAATAATCAGCAAAACAATTACAGTGAAATATCTCCCTTTTTCTTGAAATCATTTAAAAGTCACACTATTTGTCAAGAAACCATTTAAAATAGATTTTAGAATCAAAGTGTCCCATACCACTTTGAAACTTTTAAAAGTAATTTTTATTTGAAAACTTTAATGTCCATATAAATAAATCCTTAAAACCATTTTTAAAACATGAACATTAATGTGAATGATTTAGAATAATCAATCTTTAAAACATTTTAAAATGTCATTTTAGTTAGAGTTCATAACCAAAAGAGAGACACTTGAAAAAATAATTGAGGAAATAAAAACTTTGTAATATCATGAGAATAAAGAGATTCATGATATATTATGTCAAAGTACATTATATACACCATATAAAAGTGATTTGGTGTATAAAAATAAAGGAGTCTCAAGGGAATGTAAATTGAGATGAAATCTCTCATAAAGGCCGTATCCTTAGGTTAAGGATAAATAAACGACATAATTATGAGTGAAAAATATAAATACACTCAATATGATTGGATATTCAGTGTAAAAAAATCAAAGGACATTCACACATATTCTTGTAAAAACAACACCAATGAATTGGATGTTTAACTCAACAAATCGAGATTGAGTAAAAATTACTCTTATTAAGTACTTAACGATGAACTTATAATTTATCAATGGAGTGATTATGTGTATGAAAAGTATATCCACAGAAAGGGGAGTGGAATTTTTTACATAATCAAATGAATAGTGATTCTACACATAATATTGGAGTAAAATAATCAATGAAGTATGCGTAATGCCGAATGAGTGGAAATTGAGATTTAAAATTCCCTTATTGATTTGGTAACATACAAAACATACAACCATGAAAGAAGGATCATAAAATGATGATGTAAATATACATGAATTAAAGTATATTACACAATGAATACAAACATGGGCAGTACACACACCACATGTAATAAATAAGTGGTGAACAATGGAATTCTCATAGAATTAAAAGTGAGATAAGAAACCCCTTACCTTGTAATATTTCCTTGGTCTATGGTAGGTTAACCTCCTGTATAATGGTGAAATAATTGTTTTTTAATTATAAAATAATAATTTATATTAATATGATACCATATATGATCTTTTAACATTGATTTGTTAATAATATCTTAGTATTATCTTTGTTTCGGGTGTTAACTTACTCATTTTCTTTTATATGTTTTGTTACATAAGCCATGTTTTTCATGGATAGGTTGTATCTTATTCATATCCAGAATGATATCAAGTCATTAAACATTATTTTTAAATAATCAAATGATAATTATACTTGAATGGATACGATGGAGAATGAATCTCATCGCGTTCGTGGAGACGGTAGTCCGTACGTACGCACGAGTGACAATATCATTATTTTGATGTTAAAATAATATATAATTGGATGGTATACCATATATACAGAATAATTATCATGTTATATTTATTATTTACATAAATTAAACATCATTATTATACCCATCCAAATAATAATTTATTGAATGACAATTACACCACGACGTGGAGATGGTAAACCGTACGTACGCACGTTTGGTGACATGTTATTCAAAGGATGGATAGAATACTGAATAGGGTTGTACCATATTTATAATAACATAACAGTATATATAAGATACTGGAATTATTATTTTAGAATGGTAATAACAAAGAAGGTAGAAGCGGAAGAAGAAAGGAACTTGAAAAAGGGTGGTGAAAACATTACCTCTTCTTCGGGTTCTTCCTTTTGATTTGATCAAAAGGGATCCTTAGGTTGGCTTTCTGACTGAATTAAGGACTCTAGGATGAATTTAGGGAATTTGAGAGAGTATTGGGGCAGGTTTCGGCCGAACCAAAAGGCTTTGATGGTGTGAATTAATGAAAAGGGGGAGTGCCTTTTTATAAGAGGGGCGAGGGGGACCTTTGGAAAAGCTAGAAATATTATTTTATAATAAATTCATATTCGGTTTATAATGGCTCAAAAGTGGATTATTTATAAGTTAAGGTGGGTATGGGTCTAAAACCACTCAACCAATATTATTTAGATAGGTTTGGGTTACTATATTAACCTTATCATTAAGTATTAACTCTTAGTTAATTAGTTTCACTTTTACAATGTCTCTTTGTATTTTTAGATTATATGGTTAATAAACATACTATATACATCCAATAAACCCCCAAGTGGTCCCTTAATGATACACCTATCATGATATAAGTTTCTTGGCCGAACCATAGATTTTTAGGAATTTAATATCAATTAATAATATAATATTTGTTTTAAAAACTCTTTTATGTCAATTTTGACACTATTCAATAATTGATTTTTGTAAAAATAATAACAGAATGATTACTTAGAAAAAAGTAACTTAAGTCATTACTAAAATGTCATATTAACCTATAAAATTAGTTTAATTCATAAAAAGTCTCAAATTATATTTATTTGGGTATCTATAATATCAATCATTTTAATTTGTCACTATTATGGTAATTACTGCATCACCATTGTGTCATAAATAAATTAAATTATTTAATGTCTAAAAATTATAAATAAAATACCATTATGTAGGAAATCTTTTTATATTACTAATTAATATTTATAGTCGAAATACAATATATATAACCCTATTTAAAAATTGTTTTTCTAAAGGATATATGCTTGTGTCATTTTTGTATTCATTTTAACTTAATTAAAAATAAAGAGTCCCTATCACTTACAAGTGGCACCATGGGGTCCCAAAATCGACCCAAAGATGCCCATGGTCGGACATGTATCAACCAATAAGGTTATGACACGTTTTAGGGTAATTTTATATTATTATAATATTAATTTGTAACCCTTATTTACCAGATTTACCCTTTAACCATGGTAAATAAAATATTTACCGAAGTAATTATTCAAAATGTCTAAAAATAAAAGTTACCTATTTACACAATTTTAACATCCGGATTCCAAATATGGAATCCATTTTTCCAAATTCCAAATACAGAAGTGGCAGAAATTAGTTTAAAATTAATTTCCGCTGTCAAAACAAAAAGCGTGTTTTTAAGAGATAATAACTATCAAAAGATTGACACTTGTTTATGTCTGGTTTAATTATGAAATTATGTCCAATGACAAAAATTGAATTAAATGGTAAAAATATATTCTAAATATACTTTAAGACCACTAAAATTCATAAATTATCAATATTAATTATTTCGACTAAAAAAGTTGTTTTTAATTAAAATTTACTAATTTTCACTATTCATAAAAATATGAAATTTATCCGAAATGTACCCAAATTTCACCCTAGGATAATTTGGATATTTCGAATCCAAAAATAAAGTCCATTTTGAGAGATAGAATTTATAAAATTTCAAAAAGTAGGTATTACTATTCATAACGGCTATTTTTATTGGTTTTGGTATGTTAGAATCTCAAAGTTGCGTACAATGCACACCATTGCATTATTTAAAGGGAAACATAACATGGAATATTGGGGTGTTGCATTATCCTCTCCTTCAATAAATTGCGTCCTCACAATTTTTTAAAACTGGGCTTGATAATATAATGGAAAGTCCCCCATCAGAAAAAGAGTTAACAAAACTATCACTTTAAAAGAAAGGAAGAGAGGTATAAAGGTCACCCAAGATAACCCATACTAGGATTACATGTAGGAAAACATGGATATGGATGATAAACTAAGTGTTCAAATCTGATGGAGAGGGATAGAAAACATGATCAGGAGAAAGTTAATAATAAGAAAATCACAAACTTGTGTTGGGACAAACGGTCCTTAGTCTACCAGTAGGAAAAGTAAACGGACAACATTTTTTTGTTTTAAGTTACATTACATAAGGACAAGGAATTCATTTATGATATTGACTAAGAACATAAAGAAATATAATTAATTTTTAAGTATAGTTTTATTCTTTAATAACTTTTTACCACTAACTCATTTTTTTCTGAAAAATGAGTATTCAAGAAGACTTGGTCACAATGGAAGAGCTAGAATACACATCTATAGAAATACATGATCCACATAGGATAAACTATATATTTACCTTGTATTTTTAGATTAATCAAAACCAAAATGGTTAGTATAATATCTAATGATCCCTGAAATGGATATTCCATTAGAGAAAAAAAACACTAATCTTAATTTCTAAAATTAAACCATCAATTCCCAAAAGTTAAATAAATACCATTCAATAATCAATTGTCCTTAAAATCCTTCAATATAATCCAAACTAATATTTAAACCCAAAACATATAAGAATGTAGTCTTCCACGAAAAATTGTATCTCCAATTGACATTAATTTCTCTTAAAGTCACATACTTAAAAGTAATTAACCTAATCATTTCCATAAATAACCCAAATAACTATAAATCCACAATAAAAACATAGATAAAAGTCCCCCATTACTCCTCAAATGAAATCCCATAATATTCTATTTTCCTTGGGCATATAGTGTTCACAACAAAGCGAACAACTTCCAAAATAACATTTATCACTTAATCACCAAATCATTTTCCTATACTAAGGGTATTCATTTGATAAGACACAAGATCCCAAATCAAATTATTATTGATCAATAAAATCATTAAACTAAAAACAATAGTCACACTAACCAGGGACTTCACATAGTCCAGTGTTAGGCGATAAATCCTAATCGCACATTGGTTGTGGGTTCAATTCCCACAGCTTTGTCCGACGCGACGGGTTGTCACACGGTATGTGTGTTGTCCTTTTTCAAAAACAATATTTTATAACATTACCAAAATGAGATAAATTCCTCAAAATAACCATAACATAATTTAACAACAAATCTTATCTCATACCTTTCATTTTCATCCCAAATTATAATAACTTATAATTTCCTCAAACCCAATGATCATATAAAACCAAATGGTTATTTATAACTATATCCACAAGAGAAAAGATAATTCTTCCTCAAATATCATTCTCACATGGAATACTGCAGGGTTAAAAATGCAAGAGAAAATTATTCCAAAGTAAACCCATCAACAAGAAGAACTAATACTTTTTAAACATTTCTCCAACCATTTATTTCCGCATAGATTCTTCTTTGACCAAGAAAATATCCTATAGAATAGGGCATTCACTCGGGTAATGGCCAGGTCCCCTACATTTACAGAAAATGACTGTAAATGGATTCTTGGGACCATTTTTATCTTCTTCCATAGTACTCTTCATTTTTCTTCGGCAATTCTTCACTTTATGTCCTTCCTTCTCACACGTAAATCATTTCTTTGTCCCATTGAGACACTTTCCTAGGTGTCTCCTTCCACATTTCCTGTATGATGGAAATTGAGGATTTCTTTCTCCATGGTCTCCACTACTGGAGCTCTTATCATTCATCACCTTTCTCTTCTTTGTTGAGTCTGGGAATTGGTTAATATATATACTGTTGATCATATTTTTGGTAAATTGATTTGGCATAAAGACGATATCTTTTACTCCTATCAACATTCCATTTTTTTTCTCATTGCCACCACCGTTCCCACCTTGTACATCATTCTCAAAGTCACTATGACTTCCTTGGAATCCAACCATTGACTAAAACAGAAAGTATTATGTGAGTAACAGTAGTCATAAAATCATTTAGAGATTAACATGCCACCATATTCTCAATTTGAAACACATTAGGATTAACCAAGGTCATTTAATCTCATCTTAAATATAATACTTCAAATCAGTTTGTAAAGAAAATGTAAATTATCCTAAGAAAATCCCCCGGGAGTGTCGTAACCAAGATTGCAGCAAGGCCCATTGTCGTGCACCAGTTCCCGTTCGAGTCTAGCTCAAAGTGGTGTTTTCGAGATTTAACCCTAGGTACATCTATGCCAGATCCGCCTCTACCACCTCATATCCATATAGGGATGTATTGCTTGGAAAACTCACAAAATCTCTACAATACCAAAATTTTATGAAGTTATTCTATACTAATCCTCAAAGTTCATCTTAGGTCTACGTGCTCTAATCAGACTTTATCTAAATATAGCTTCCAAGGTTTGTACTAAACTTCCTCTGATACCAACTGTAACGCCCCGACCCAAGTTACCCAGAGTCGATTCATTATTAAATAACATTGTAATGATCACAAGAAAGATCAAATCTCTAAAGACTGATTAGTTTAGTAGCCTTGGAAACACTAGATATATTCATAAAGTATTACATTACATCATAAAAAGAAAACTACAACAATATAGTCTCCATAGTCCACACTCTTATTCCCTCATACTATCCCTGTATGTCATTCATAAATTACTTCTTCACATGCTGGAAAAAATAAATCATAGAAAAGGGGTGAGCTCAAATTCCTAGTAAGGATAACAATATAGCAAAAACTTTCATGAATAAGAATAAACATTCAAGGAAATGTATAACTAAAACAGAAGCCTTTTAAACTTGAACTTCAACATAATAAGGAAAAAATAAAATTAAATATTTCCATTTACTTATTCACATGGATATTCTACTAATCGAATAATCACATGCAATATAAATAACCACTTTCATAATGATGGAATGCATAACGCCAGACTATCATAACCACATAGCCAAGGCCTCGTGCCAAGACTACAAATAAGATTTTTCCAAGGCCTTGTGCCAAGACACTAGTTTGTCTCATGAGACCTACCGATGCATCGAGGAGCTATAGCGGGATCCACCCATCACTTACTAAGTCCAATGCATTCCTTATATGAAAAGTTTTAAACATAACATAAAAATTATTATTAAAACTAGCATACGAAATGTTAATACTTTATCCACAAACCATGAATGGTATAAAAATAGCACATCCACAGTCAAACATAACTCATTTGATACAATATGGAAGATTGTATTATATCATATTAACCTCAATCTAGAATGATGAAGGATATTGTCATAGATGAAAATAATCATCAAAACAATTAGAGTGAAATATCTCCCTTTTTCTTGAAATCATTTAAAAGTCACACAATTTGTCAAGAATCCATTTAAAATAGATTTTAGAATCAAAGTGTCCCATACCACTTTGAAACTTTTAAAAGGAATTTTGATTTGAAAACTTTAATGACCATATAAATAAATCCTTAAAACCATTTTTAAAACATGGACATTGATGAGAAAGATTTAGAATAATCAATATTTAAAACATTTTAAAATTTCATTTTAGTTAGAGTTCCTAACCAAAAGAGAGACACTTGAAAAAATAATTGAGGAAATAAAAACTTTGTAATATCATGAGAATAATGGGAATCATGATATATTATGTCAAAGTACATTGTATACACCATATAAAAGTGATTTGGTGTATAACAATAAAGGAGTCTCAATGGAATGTAAATTGAGATGAAATCTCTAATAAAGGCCATATCATTAGGTTAAGGATAAATCAACGGCATAATTATGATTGAAAAATATAAATACACTCAATATACTTGAATGGATACGATGAAGAATGAATCTCATCGCGTTCGTGGAGACGGTAGTCCGTACGTACGCACGAGCGACAATATCATTCTTTTGATGTTAAAATAATATATAATTGGATGGTATACCATATATAAAGAATAATTATCATGTTATATTTATTATTTACATGAATTAAAAATCATTATTATATCCATACAAATAGTAATTTATTGAATGACAATTACACCACGACGTGGAGACGGTAAGCCGTACGTACACACGTATGGTGACAGGTTATTCAAAGGATAGATAGAATACTGAATATGGTTGTACCATATTTATAATAACATCACAGTATATATAATATACTCAAATTATTATTTTAGAATGGTAATAACAAAGAAGGAAGAAGTGGAAGAAGAAAGGAACATAAAAAAGGGGGGTGAAAACATTACCTCTTCTTCGGATTCTTCCTTTTGATTTGATCAAAAGGGATCCTTAGGTTGGCTTTCTGACTAAAGGAAGGCCTCTAGTATGAAGTGAGGGAAGTTGAGAGAGTATTTGGGCTGGGTTTGTCCGAACAAAAAGTCTTTGAATGTGTGAATTAATGAGAGGAGGGAGTTCCCTTTTATAAGAGGGGTGAGGGGCACCTTTGGAAAATATAGAAATATTATTTTATAATAAATTTATATTCGGTTTCTAATGGCTCAAAAGTGGATTATTTAAAGCTAAAGGTGTGGATGGGTCTAAAACCACTCAACCAATATAATTTAGACAGGTTTGGGTTACTATATTAACCTTATCATTAAGTATTAACTCTTAGTTAATTAGTTTCACTTTTACAATGTCTCTTTGTATTTTTATATTATATGGTTAATAAACTTACTATATGCATCCAAGAGACCCCCAAGTGGTCCATTAATGATACAACTATCATGATATAAGTCTCTTGACCGAACCTTAGATTTTTAGGAATTTAATATCAATTAATAATATAATATTTGTTTTAAAAAATGTTTTATGTCAATTTTGACACTATTCAATAATTGGTTTTTTTAAAAATCATAACAGAATGATTATTTCGAAAGAAGTTAATTACATTATTCCTAACATGTCATATTAACTTATAAAATTAGTTTAATTCACTAAAAGTCGAAAATTATATTTATTTGGGTATCTACAATATCAATCATTTTAATTTTTCACTATTATGGTAATTACTGCATCACCATTGTGTCATAAATAAATTAAATTATTTAATGTCTAAAAATTATAAATAAAATACCATTATTTAGGAAATATTTTTTGATTTCTAATTAATATTTATAGTCTAAAATACAACATATATAACCCTATGTAAAAATTGGTTTTCTAAAAGATATATGCTTGTGTCATCTTTGTATTCATTTTAACTTAATTAAAAATAAAATGTCCCTATCACTTACAAGTGGCACCATGGGGTCCCGAAATCGACTCAAAGATGCCCATGGTCGGTCATGTATCAACAAATAAAGTTAGGACAGGTTTTAGGGTAATTTTTTATTATTATAATATTATTTTTTAACCCTTATTTACTGGATTTACCCTTTAACCATGGTAAATAAAATATTTACCGAAGTAATTATTCAAAATGTCTAAAAATAAAAGTTACCTATTTACACAATTTGAACATCCTGATTCCAAATATGGAATCTATTTTTCTAAATTCCAAACACAGAAGTGGCATAAATTAATTTAAAATTAATTACTGCTCTCAAAACAAAAAGCTTGTTTTTAAGGGATAATAACTATCAAAAGATTGACACTTGTTTCTGTCTGGTTTAATTGTGAAATTATGTCCAATGAAAAAATTTGAATTAAATGGTAAAAATATATTCTAAATATACTTTAAAACCACTCAAATTCATAATTTATCAATATTAATTATTTCGATTAAAAAAGTTGTTTTTAATTAAAATTTAGTAATTTTCACTATTCATCAAAATATGAGAGTTATCTGAAAAGTACAAAAATTTCACCCTAGGCTAATTTCTATATTCTGAATCAAAAAATGAAGTCCATTTTTAGAGATATAATTTATAAAATTTCAAAAAGTAGGTATTACTATTCATAATGGCTAGTTTGATTGGTTGTGGTGTGTTAGAATCTCAAAGTTGCATACAATGCACGCCATTGCATTATTCAAAGGGAAATGTACCGTGGAATCTTGGGGTGTTACATTTTAGCTACATTGGACTCAACTTTTCTCTATATAGAAGTGTATTATGGGTGTGTTTTTCTCTTACTTTATGGGTTCAAGGCGTTAGGGAAAAGAGTGTGTGATTTTTTTTAATTAATTATTAAAATTATGGTGTAGACTTAGATAATTATCTAATTATATTATTTAATAGTTATTTAGTTTGTTCCCCTATTATTTATAAAATAAATTAAAATATCATTGATTACTCTAACATAAATGTTTTATCCTGAATTTTGTAGTACAATTATCATTTATACCATCATATTTCCTATCTTAGTGAATGGATATTCCCACTCAAACATTGACCAATCCACTTACCTTGATCAAATGTACTGGAGTGAATCAAAGTGGCATGTTAATGAAATTATAGGAATGATTGAATAAGTAATTAAAAGAAAAATTAAGAAGAATATATTACTTATTATACAAATTTTAAAAAAAATTGAGAAGTAACTAGGATATTTAAACATTAAGGTATATAATTCAATATTAGGGGAGTGGAAACATTATATATAGAGTGACCATAAATGAACCAATATTCCTTCAGTAGAAATTATTACAAAAGAATGAAAATAAAAGTATGTTGAAAAGAAGTATTAACTACTTGATCAATTAGTTATTTAAGAGACTGATCTCTAATTATGGTTCCTTATTGATAAAATTATAAATAAGGATGTACATTGAAATAGACAGTGTGAGTAAAATGATATACTATGGAATCCTTATATGATTTCAAAATATACTAAATTTTCTTCCAATTATTTTACAAACCTCATCTAAATTCATTATCACCATCTATTAAGTTTACGAGTTTGGATCTTATAAAGTGGCATCCTATAAAATTTTCATGTTCCTTAGATATTATACCACTATAAAGTGAAAGTGATTCACCATGTCAAAAATTTAGTGGAAATTGAATTCTTCTCATATGAGGAAGATGATATAAGTCACTACTCTATTCATGGACTAGAGGGAAATTTTGGGCATTGAAATGATAGCCCATAAATTTTTCTTCATTTCATGAAGATGAACTTGGTTGATTGGGATTCAATAATGGTAGGCCATGCTTGAACTAGGTTTAGACATATAGAAATTTCAACACTATATCCTTTGCTCACTACCCTTGTTTTTACCTTAATAGACTTAAATTCATTGCAACATTAATATAAATTAGTTGAGTCAACCATCAAATAGTTTTCTTATAACAGGGAATGACTTTGGGCTTTATAAAGGTAGTTCATCAAATAGGTTTTAGTGCATCCTTAAACAAATCTTCATCTGGATCGTTTGGGTTCTCGAGGAACCACCAAATTTGAACCTCTATCCAAAAAATCAGAAATAGTAAATTATTATTATTTAACTCAAAAATCGATGTTGGTTACCATATTAATAAAATATTTCTCATTTATTGTACATCAACACCATTAATAGGTTTTACTAATATTAAATTTTCAACTTCAGAATTTTTGATATTTTTTACATCCATTCCTCCACTTTCGATTACAATAGATTAAAAAATCTTTGATATCCTCTAAATTTAGTTCCTAACTCCAGTTAGTGAATCATTTCCCTGGATCAATCTGTTCCATCAGGATGTATTGAAAAATCATTGGGGAGTTATATCGACCACTATGAATGTAATGGTCTTCATCAATGCAATTTTATCCTTAGGAAGAGTTGAGAACCTCTCCAATCTTATTCATATTCTCCCTGCACATTGAATAAACCATGGACACACACTATGATATTTGAATAGACTCTAATACCCTATTTTAATATTGTTAATTCATTATCCTTCAACATGAAGTTCTTAGAGCATGGAGAAAAGACGAGAAATATTTAAACCAGTCAACATTAATATTCCCATGAATATGGAAGCAATTATGCTACCACTAAAGTGGTATATATGTATTTTCCCTAAAAAGTGTCTCAATAAAGTGGTAATGTGATCGTGTAAAATTTTGGAGGATAATCTACCTATTTCTCATTGAAAAAGGAATCCAAAAGTCCTGATGAAGCTATATGTACTAAATATATTTAAAAAATAGTTCTATAGAGTACTCAAAATCTGGACACATTTTAAAGGATAAAAATTATGTGAAACACACCAATACAACAAGGGTGTATGTCAGTGTGTATAAAAAAATCATCCTTTAAATTTGAGGTAAATTTTTTGATATTTTTACAAAACAAATTAAGGTCCAAAATCTAAAACATATTTATAACCAATTCATATTCTGAAATGAATAAGATATTTTGGAAAGTTCTAGTTATTTTTGAGGTTTGGGTGCGTGGACATTGATTTTTAGATCAATATTTCAACTCATACAAGAAAAAAAATATTTATAAGAAAGTGGTAGAAAAGGTAAAGTAAGAAAAAGACCTATTATGAAAAATTAATTTTCAAAGATGAAGAGAAATCCATCAGTGAAGAAAATATTTTAAAACCATACAATATTATGTTATTTTTGATAGATTACATTCCACACATATGATGAATTTTGGAATGTATCATACCTATATGAATCATATATTGTTATGAATAAATTTCTACAAAATCAATTGAAAAAAATCTAAAGGTAAGTCTCCCTAGGAGAGTAACCAAGTGGAGAAAGTTGTTGAGGATGTTTTCCCCATGAAGCAAGTATTAGATGTATTGAAATATTTCATGCTAAATAAAATAATATTATTACATTATGTTTTAAAATTATACATCAATAGACATTGAAAAATTTCTATAATGATCAATGTTCAAGGGAGAAAACTGAAATCCGAAAGGTATTAAATAAAATATAAGAATACAAATATTGTCATAGTGAAAGACATCATTGGCGATGAGATTTAGAGGATCCCAAAAAGAGAAACCTAAGAGCTAATGAAGAGGTGTATAGAAGATGAAATTTAGTTATAAAAAATCTTAAAAAGTACATGACTTGACTAGCTAGTCAAAATGAGCTGTAAAAACATAAAGGGAATGACCAATTATTTCCTAACATCAACAATGTTGTTGTGAAGTGTCAGGGCGCACCAAAGGATACAAAAAATAATTTTCTTAATGATATATTAATATTTTGGACATGTCACCTGGATGAATCAATGAAGTTAGATAAATAATATATTTGTTAAAGTTCCTTTTTATCTCAATAAAATAAAGATATTACAACATAAAAAAAAGATGAAAATGGAGACAATAACCTACTAGTGCAAGATATAAATATTTGGAAGATTAAGAAAAGAGAAAGGATAGATAAGAGTAGAAACATTATGTATTTAGAGACAATTGATTATGGGTTTATAAATAGGTTTCATCCCCAATTTAAAAATTATAGTGCATTGGGATACTTACATTATTCCCACACCTTGGTACCTATTCATTATAGATTAAATCAAAGGTTAATCAAGATGAATTTTAATCCATCATGGTGAACTGAATTTTAAAATGGTACTATAAATTAGATGGTACAAAATTATTATAATATACTTATAGAATAAATATTACACGGAGAAGGAGTATATTGTGAAACCCTTGAGGTGGGGGGTTTAATGAAGATAATGATACTAGAAATTTAGTGTTTCTTATGAAAACTTGAAATATATTCAACACCAATAAAAGATGATTTTTGCGGTATTCTACTCACTCTCGCTTCCATTTTATGGTTTATTATTTTTCTAATAATAAAGGAGGAGTGTGTTTTTATTTAATTGTTTAGGTGATATAAATTTCAATTGAATATTTTGATATGTTTGTCAGGATTAATGCATATTTATGGACTATATTTATAATTTATTTGTAAATCCCAAAAAGTATTGAATTATAAGGTGTTACCACATTGAGAAACATTAATGGACAACTTTTATGATTTAATAAATGTAGTCTTCTTTTCTATATTAGTCTATCCCATATAGAATTATATTTTAATACCCTAAAAATCTTTTCTATGAATTATATGGTTCCATCCTTCCCTCAAGAAAGGAATAAAACATCAATTGGTGAATTTTTTTTTATGATTAAATTAGTTTAAAGGATGAGATACCATTTACTTGGATCTATATAATTATATGTGGTAAATAAAAAAACTTTTCCTCATTTTAATTTATTTTTATTAATATAGAGAGGAAAAAATCTTTTAATATGCTAGTGACATGAATTTCATGTGTTTTAAATTCTAAAGTATTGAATAAATCCTTCAAGGGAGATTAAAGTTCGCTTTTGGTGTGTATAAGGCCCCGACCTTAAACCTTACTTAATATTGAATTAAATGAATAATTCCCATTGAGGATCTTTTCAGGTTTAGAGATTTAGATAATTAGAACATAACTATTACATCTCAAAAGATTACAAAGTAGACACATCTACTAAGTTTCCATAGAATAAAAAACTCTTAAAAAGAAACATGTCTAGTTCCATGTTTTATATAGCGTGACGTTCCCTTGATCCCATCCTTGACCCTATTCCACATTAAGTCCTGTGAAAAACATTAAAAAAAACATGTATTGAGCATAAAAAGCTCAGTAAGGGATACACAAAGAATGAAAACTGTTAGTTTATCAAAACAACAAGTAAAACATGTATACTTTATCAAAGTAATACTTTTCACCTTTATGAAGTAGTAAAAACTCTTCACTGAATAAAAGATAATTACTTACCATTTTGTAACCAAAATATTACCATAAAACCCATATAAATATCACATAACATATAAAGGTAACTTGGGACATAAACATACTTAAATGGAATAACCATATGTTCGACTTCCACACATATCACTTAATGGAATAGCCATATGGATGACTTCCATACCCAATGCATTGGAGGTTATAACGTAACCACCCATCCTGGTATTCACGGCACCACCCGTCATATGGTTTATCACATAACCACCCGTCAAATGTCCAAGTACCATTATAAAATCATAAGACATAAAACAAATATAATTGAAAGAAAACATTTCCACACTTTGATCACAATATATCACTTAAATATATTGACATAACAAATCCATTATAAAAAACCATTTTCAATACAAAAATACATAAAAGAGTATATGGTATTTATTTCATTTTAAAAAACATTACGGCTTGTTGAGGAAGCCAAAGAACAAATAATACTCATGGCGGTGGAAGAGGACGTTGTCACCGCGTACGTTAAGAGAAACATTCATTTTTGTCATTTTGTAAAATGATTTGTAGAAAAAGATTACTTTTGTATACAAGTAAAAGTCAAAGGGGTTTATACACCGTATAAAAGATAGTTGTGTATAAAATGAAGTATTCCTCAATGAACGGAGATTGAGACGAAGTCCCTTACCTTGGGTCCGACTTGACTCGATTGTTCTTTAACGTCCTGAATAATAAACTTGAGTTAATTTATACTTGCTTAAGAACCTTTTTCAAGTTCATTATTACTTCTATATCACTTATTACCATGTTATAAAAATTATGTAATCATTTAAGTTAATAATGATTGTTTTGTCGATATTTGGTTCTTAAGTCGAAAGTGGACTTCTTACAATTACATGTTGTTCGTGTGGTCAAAGGTTTATTATATCCAGAATGATATTCACGATTTGGATATCATATATATCATATATATCCATCATATACATGTAATTATAATATTACATAATCATTTATAGTTAAGAAATGAAATGCACCGTTCATGGAGACGGTAAGCCGTACGTACGCACGAACGCTACTTTCATTTCTATGTTATATTAATGGAATTAAAAATAAATGAGAGGTATGTATATTTTAATTCCAGAATTATATTAACAATTTATATGTAACATAAATCATATATAATAACTTTAAATCCATACTTTATATGTCCCACATATGGCATTAACGAATCAAATCACTTTGAGGGGGCAGTAGTCCGCACTTCCTAAAATGATGATATCACGTAAACCCATAATGGAAGCCATAAAGGTATGCCATAAATGAAAAATAAAGAAGCTTAAGGAAAAAATAAACATACTATATATCATATATAAATATAGTGACATCTTAATGGCCACCTTTTAAGGTGTTAGAAGAATATTGAACAATCATCGTTTTGTGAGGCAGAAATTCGCCATCCATGGAAACAATATGTTCATTAACCATTAGATGTAGGTGTGTGTAAGTGTAGCTAGATTACTTCTTATAAAAACATCCCAATATATTGAAGATACTGGAGTTGTTTCAAAATAAATTAATAAAAGGAGTTTAGGGGGTTGGAGAAGCAAAATAAAACAAAAGGACTCAAGTGAAGACATTACCTTAAAATCGGGTGACTCCCGTTAGTTTGAGCTAAAAGGCTTCATTGGGAAGACTTCTGCCAAAAGTGAGGCTTCTAGGAGTTATAGATGTATTTGAAGAGACAAAATGGGCAGGGTTTGGCCGAGGCAAAGGCTTTGGAAGTGTGGGTAAGGTGGTAGAGGTGGAGGCCTTTTATAAGAGGAGAGGAGGAGCACTCTTGGAAAGTAAAGAAATGTTACTTTATTTTAAAAAGCGTTTCAGATTTAAAAGGTCCCACATTGATATTAATAGAGGATAAGGTGATAAGGGTTCGAAATATACCCATCCAATAGATTTTTGACAAGTTTAGGTCTTAGATTTTACATTATCTTTTTATTTTATATAAATCGTTAAATAATGAGGTAATCGCTGCATCATCATGGTGTCATAAATAATTTAATTTATTTAATGTATAAAAATTATAAAAAAATATCATGATGTAGAAAATATTATTATATTTCTAATGAATATTTATAGTAAAAAATATGACTTGTATAACCTCATTTAAAAATTGTTTTAGTAAACCAACTCATGTTTGTGACATTTTTATTTTAACTTTAAATAAAAAGATATTAATGTCATTTTCCTACCAAAGTGGCTCCATGGGGTCCCCAAGTTGACCCATGGATTTTCTTGGTCGTCCATGACACATCCAATAAAGGTAGGACATGTGTTAAGTTCATTTCATATTATTAAAACATTATTCCTAACTTAAATTACACTAATTATCTCTAATCGCGATTAATAAACATAAAAGTTACTATTCACCAAAAAATTATTTTAATCCCATTGAACCAAATTTTACTTCCTAATGACAACCATGTATGTCAGATTTTTTTGAAATTCAAAACAAAAAGGTGGTAAAATTTCATTTAAATGAAAAATCAGTTTTTTAAGTATCACTTAGTGGTTTCACTATTCATCAAAAATTGAAGTTTTTTCAGAAAAATACCAAATATTAACCCTAAGCTATATTTGATATTCCTAATTCAAAAATGAAGTCTATTTTAAAAAATTAAAAACATATAAGTTTCATTAACTAATTTAATAATTAATTCCCGCTGTCAGAGCAAATAACGTGTTTTTATGAAACAATAAGTATCAAAAGATTGACACTAGTTTAAGTCCGATTTCAAAGTGAAATTAATTCCAAAGACAACTATTGGATGAAATGGTAAAAATATATTCTAATTTAACTTTAAAACCAATTCAAACTATAATCTTATCATATAAATAAATTATATTAAAAAGTGGTTTTGAATTAAAATACAACATTTTTCACTATTCATTAAAATTGTGAACTTTATCAGAAAAATACCAAAAATTTACACAAAGTAAATTTTTATGTCCCAATTTTAAAAAAGAGTTTTATTTGGTCCAATATAATGTATAATAGTTACCAAAACTATATTTAATGACGGTTCACCATCAAAAGGCGATAAGTGAACCTTTAGTGAAAATTAGGGTATAAATGCCTAAAATTGAATTTTTGTCGTATTTTAAGCCTTTATATTTTTTTTGATAAATGTAAAAAAATTTAAAAAACATATATAATCATATTTTAGTTATTTCTTTCCATTCCCGCCAATACAACAACTATGTGTTAAATACTATTTAAAATAATATTATTGTATTACTAGTGTGCAACGTAAGTTTTCAAAGAAACTCATCATTGCGTATCGAGTACGCTATCGAGCATAGAAGCCCCTTTAAAGTAAAATTAATATTTAATTAGAAAATATTAATAAATATTAAAATTTATTATTCTTTATTTACCTGGGTTGTTACATCCTTCCCCCCTTTTGGGAATTGCGTCCTCACAATTTTATTCACTTATCAAAATAAGTGGGGGTATTTATCCCTCATAGCATTTTCAGATTCCCACGTTGCCTCTTCAACCATATGGTTTTTCTAAAAAACCTTTACCTGATGAATTACCTTATTTCGCAACACATGCTCTCTTCGGTCAAGAACCTGGACTGGTTGTTCTTCATAAGAGAGATTCTCTTCCTACTGAACTACCTCTGGGCTCAAAACATGAGATGGATCTGGCATATACTTTCTCAACATCGAAACATGAAAAACATTGTGTACCTGAGATAAACTTGGAGGTAAAGCCACTCGGTAAGAAACTGATCCAACTCTCTCCAGAATTTCAAATGGTTCAATGAACCTTGGACTCCGATTTCCTTTCTTACCAAATCACATCACACTTTTCCTTGGTGAGACTTTTTGAAAAACATGATCACCTACCTCAAAAGAGAGATCATTCCTCCTGTTGTCCGCATAACTGTTCTGCCTACTCTGAGCTGTTCTCATGTGTTTTTGAATCAACTGAACTTTTTCTGCCATCTCTTATACCAATTCTGGTTCTATCAACATCCTTTCACCCACTTCATCCCAAAAAGTTGGAGTTCTACACCGCTTCCCATATAATGCCTCAAATGGTGCCATTTGTATACTAGAATGAAAACTGTTATTATATGAAAATTCAACCAAAGAAAGATGTTGGTCCCAACATCCCTGATAATCCGTCGAACAAGCACGTAGAATATCCTCCAATTTATGAATTGTTCGTTCTGACTTCCCATCTGATTGAGGATGAAAAGCTGTACTAAAATTTAATTCAGTTCCCAACGACTTCTGAAGGCCTTTCCAACAGTTAGAAGTAAACCTGGGATCACGATCAGACACAATGGAGAGGAGAACTCCATGTAACCTGACTATCTCTTTAATATACAATCGATAAAGTTTATCTAGAGAGAAATTATCTCGAATATGAAGGAAATGAGCAGATTTAGTCAAGCGATCAACAATAACCCAGATTGCATTATTACCTCGAGGTGTCTTCGACAATCCCACTACGAAGTCCATGGATATATTCTCCCATTTCAATTCTGGAACTAGTAAAGGCTGAAGCATCCCTTTCAGTAACTGCCGCTCTGCTTTAACATGTTGATATGTCAAACACTTCCCAGTAAAATCAGCAATATCTCTTTTCATTCCATCCCACCAGTAATACTCCCACAAATCCCTGTACATCTTAGTACTGCTAGGATGAACTGAAAACGGGGAACTATGAGCCTCACATAAAACTCATTCTTCAACTGTGAATCACCAGGGACACATAATCTCTTCCCAAACCTCAAAACACAATCATTATCAATGTTGAATTTAGGCAACTTACCCTTCTGAACCAGCTCTACCTTTTTCTACAACTTACTGTCTTCCCTCTGTGCTTGCTTAATTCTGTCTGATAGGGATGATATCACTAATACCTGAAACAAAACAGAAGAATTTCCTGCACCAACAACTTCTGTGCCAAAGTTCATCAAATCAAAAACCAAATGGTCTCGTTCCAAACATAGAATGGTTAATGAAGCATTACTTTTTCGACTCAAATCATCGTCCACTTTATTTTCTTTTCCCGAATGGTAATGAATTGTACAATCACAATCCTTGATTAATTCCAGCCATCTCTTCTGTCTCATGTCCAATTCTTTCTGAGTGAATATATACTTTAAACTTTTGTGATTAGTATATATTTCACACTTTACTCCATACAAATGATGCCTCCAAATTTTTAGAGCAAAAACAACAGCAGCTAATTCCAAGTCATGTGTAGGGTAATTTACCTCATGAGTTTTCAACTGACGTGAAGCATATGCAATTAACTGATCATTCTGCATAAGGACACAACCAAGTCCCTTCAACGAAGCATCACTATAGATAACAAAATCACCATCCTGGAAGGAAGTTCCAAAACTGGAGCATTCACCAATCTTCTTTTCAACTCCTGAAAACAATCATCACATTATTTTTTCCATATAAACTTAACACCCTTCCGAGTTAGCTTAGTCATTGGACTAGATAACCGTGAAAAATTTTCAAAAAACCTTCGGTAGTAACCTTCCAAAACAAGGAAACTACAGATCTCGGTAACATTTGTGGGTCTTGTCCATTCATCAACAACTTTTGTTTTAGAAGGATCAACAGTTATGCCATTTTTTGATACAATGTGACCCATGAAAGAAATTTGTTGTAACCAAAACTCACACTTTCTAAATTTTCCATACAGTTTCTTTTCTTTTAAGGTTTTAAAGATAACCCTTAAATTAATTTCATGCTCCTCTTTAGTTTTAGAAAACACCAAAATATCATCAATGAAAACAACCACAAAATTATCCAAGAACTCATGGAAAATTCTATTCATAAGGTCCATGAATACAGCAAGTGAATTGGTTAACCCAAAAGGCATAACTACAAATTCATAATGGCTATATCTAGTACGGAACACAGTCTTCGGAATGTCTGCTTCTTTTAATTTCAACTGATGGTACCCTGACCTCAAGTCAATCTTCGAAAAATACTGAGCTCTCTGGAGCTGATCAAACAAATCATCGATATGAGGCAAAGGATACTTTTTCTTAATAGTAATGTTATTTAAGGCTCTATAATCAATGCAGAGTCTCATTGATCCATCTTTCTTTTTAACAAACAAGACAGGAGCACCCCATGGTGATGTGCTAGGTCGAATGAAACCATTATCTAATAACTCCTGCAATTGCTTCCATTACTCTAAAAGTTCAACTTGAGCCATTCGATAAGGGGGTTTTGAAATTGGATTAGAATCAGGAACTAAGTCAATAGTAAATTCAACTTCTTGATCATGAATAATGCCAGACAACTCATCAGGAAAAACATCAAGATACTCATTTACCACCGGCACATCATTAATCTGAACAGTTCCTTTATTTTCAACTATATGTGCAAGGTAACATTCATTTCCATATTTTACTAGTTTCTCAACTTCCTGATATGTTATCAAAATCAAGGGTTCATTCTTGTACACAAACTGAAAATATTTCTGAAAAGAAACCATTTTAGTCTTGCAATCAATCTTAGCATGATAAAAAGAAAGCCAATCCATGCCCAAAATAACATCAAACTCTACTAGAGGCAAAACAATAAGGTTTGCTGGTAGATTCTTTCCGCACACAAGGATAGGAAGGTTCTTATAATTCTGTTTTGTCTCAACGTTCCCTCCGGGTGTTTTTACCATAAGTTCAGGATTCATATCTTGAGATGGAATTTTCAATTTACTAGAAAACTTCTCAGAAATGAATGAATGTGTAGACCCTTAATAAAACAACACATTGGCATAATATGACCAAACAAACATTGTACCTGATACTACTTCATTCGATGGCCCAACATCTGTTTAAGTAGTTTCAAAGGATTCCCCCCCCTTTCTGCTTGTAGTCTAGCTGCTTTCCCTTAGTTGAGTTCTTCATTAGACACTCATTTTCATAATGACCCATTTCATTAAACTTAAAACATCTTACCGCTGACTTTTCATTTCCTACTTGATCATCTTCCTTATAGTTACGAGTAATATGACCTGACTTACCACACCGAAAGCACTTTCCAGACTTGGATAAACATTCTCCAGGATGAAATTTACCACACTTCTCACAGGATGGATATTTGGTTTTCTTACCTCTTTGCTTCATTGATGAATTATTCCCCTTTTCCTGCCAACTGGACCTCTTATTCTGTCGTTTTTTAAAGAACACCTGATCGTCGGAAAATTTTATTTCCACATTCTCCGCACATCAAACAAGTTTTTTATAACTTTTGAACTCACGAGAAGCTAAAGACCTTCGATACTTTGGCTTTAACCCTGAGTAAAAATGGTTTATTTTACTATCAAGATCTCGTATGATGTTTGGAGCATTCCTTGACAATCGAGTGAACTTTTCTTCATAAGCAGCCACTGAGTCATCCTCCTGCCTCAATTCTAGGAACTGTTTTTCCATCCTAAGAAGAACCACCTTAGGAAAATATTTCTCAAGAAACATACCTTTGAATTCTTCCCAGTGAAGATCATCAATCTCATCACTATCCCTGATATTTTTCACCATAGACCACCACTGATCAGATTCAACTTCAAAATGGTAAACAACAAGACAAACCTTTTGATGTTCTGAACACCCCATGACATCAAAAATCTTCTTCAGTGCTTTAATCCAACCTTCATCTTGCACGAGGTGAGATGATCCTCTGAATGATGGGGGATGTTTCCTCATGAAATGTTCCACCACTGACATGTTCCTCTGCGGTTGATCTGGATGATCTCGTGCATGGATACCACCACCATTTATAGCATGAGTCAACCGTGCCATCACTACAACAAACTATTCAGTTTTGATTCCGACCATCCCAAGTTGCTGATTTGGAAGGTTGTATTCCTCCTGATGTCGTCCAAACATAGCTACTTTGTTTCCTCTACGGAAAACCATTCTGAACACAGAAATATCTTAGGCGAAGCAACATGGTAATCTTTAAATGCTATATCATTTCATTCATACCACAAATTAACTTATAATTTAACAATTTCCTAACTCCTAAAGTTGTCTAAACCGACCTTTGATACCAACTATAAGGCCCCAACCTTAAACCTTACTTAATATTGAATTAAATGAATAATTCACATTGAGGATATTTTCAGGTTTATATTTTTAGAGAATTAGAACATAACTATTACATCTCAAAAGATTACAAAGTAGACACTTATACTAAGTTTCCATAGAATAAAAAACTCCTTAAAGAAACATCTCTAGTTCCATGTTTTATATAGCGTGACCTTCCCTTGATCCCATCCTTGACCCTATTCCACATTTTGTCCTGTGAAAAACATTTCAAAAAAACTTGGGGTGAGCATAAAAAGCTCAGTAAGGGATACACAAAGAATGAAAACTGTTAGTTTATCAAAACAACAAGTAAACCATGTATACTTTATCAAAGTAAAACTTTTCACCTTTATGAAGTAGTAAAAACTCTTCACTGAATAAAAGATCATTACTTACCCTTTTGTAACGAAAATATTACCATAAAACCCATATAAAGATCACATAACATATAAAGGTAACTTGGGACATAAACATACTTAAACGGAATAACCATACGGTCGACTTCCACACATATCACTTAATGGAATAGCCATACGACCGACTTCCATAACCAATTCATTGGAGGTTATAACGTAACCACCCATCCTGGTATTCACAGCACCACCCGTCATATGGTTTATCACATAACCACCCATCAAATGTCCAAGTACCATTATAAAATCATAAGACATAAAACAAATATAATTGAAAGAAAACATTTCCACAGTTTGATCACAATATATCACTTAAATATATTGACATAACAAATCCATTATAAAAAACCATTTTTAATACCAAAATACATAAAAGAGTACATGGTATTTTTTTCATTTTAAAAAACATTACGACTTGTTGAGGAAGCCAAAGACCAAATAATACTCGCGGTAGTGGAAAAGGTCGTTGTCACCACGTATGTTAAAAGAAACATTCCTTTTTGTCGTTTTGTAAAACGCTTTGTAGAAAAAGATTTCTTTTGTATAAAAGTAAAATTCAAAGGGGTTTATACACCGTATAAAATATAGTTGTGTATAAAACGAAATCTTCCTCAATGAATGGAGATTGAGATGAAGTCCCTTACCTTGGGTCCGACTTGACTCGATCATTCTTTAACGTCATTAATAATAAACTTGAGTTAATTTCTACTTGCTTAAGAACCTTTTTCAAGTTCATTATTACTTCTATATCACTTATTACCATGTTATAAACATCATGTAATCATTTATGTTAATAATGTTTGTTTTGTTGATATTTGGTTCTTAAGTCGAAAATGGACTTCTTACAATTACAAGTTGTTCGTGTGGTCAAAATTTCATTATATCCAGAATGATATTCATGATTTGGATATCATATATTTCATATATATCCAGAATATACATGTAATTATAATATTACATAATCATTTATAGGTAATAAATGAAATGCACCGTTCATGGAGACGGTAAGCCGTACGTACGCAAGAACGCTACTTTGATTTCTATGTCATATTAATGGAATTAAAACTAGACGAGAGGTATGTATATTTTAATTCCAGAATTATATTCATCATTTATATGTAACATACATCATATATAATAACTTTAAATCCATACTTTATACATCCCACATATGGCATTAACAAATCAAATCACTTTGAGGGAGAGGTAGTCCACACTTCCTAAAATGAAGATATCGCGTATACCCATAATGGAATCCATAAAGGTATTCCATAAATGAAAAATAAATAAGATTAAGGAAAACATAAACATATTATATATCATATATAAATATAGTGACATGTTAATGGCCACCTTTGAAGGTGTTAGAAGAATATTGAACAATCATCGTTTCGTGAGGCAGAAATTCTCCATCCACGGAAACAGTATGTTCATTAACCATTAGATGTAAGTGTGTGTAAGTGTAGATCTATTAATTCTTATAACCACATCCTAGTATATTGAATATACTGGAGTTTTTACAAAAGAAATGAATAAAAAGAGTTTAGGGGGTTGGAGAAGCAAAATAAAACAAAAGGACTCAAGTGAAGGCATTACCTTAAAATCGGGTAACTCCCCTTGGTTTGAGCTCAAAGGATTCCTTGGAAAGACTTCTGCCCAAAGTGAGGCATCTACGAGTTGTAGAGGGAATTTTAAAGACAAAATGGGAAGTTTTTGGCCGAGACAAAGGCTTTGGAAGTGTGGGTAAGGTGGTAGAGGTGGGGGCCTTTTATAAGAGGAGAGGAGGGGCACTCTTGGAAAGTAAATAAATGTTACTTTATTTTAAAAAGTGTTTCGGATTTTAAAGGTACCACATTGATATAATTCTAGGATAAGGTGACAAGGGTTCCAAATATACCCATCCAATAGGTTTTTGACAAGTGTAAGTCTTAGATTTTACATTATATTTTCATTTTATTTAAATCGTTAAATAATGAGGTAATCGCTGCATCATCATGGTGTCATAAATAATTTAATTTATTTAATGTATAAATATTAACAAAAAAATATCATGATGTAGGAAATATTTTTATCTTTATAATTAATATTTATAGACAAAAATATGACTTGTATAACCCCATTTAAAAATTGTTTTAGTAAACCAACTCATGTTTGTGACATTTTTATTTTAACTTTAAATAAAAATATATTAATGTAATTTTCCAACCAAAGTGGCTCCATGGGGTCCCCCAGTTGACCCATGTATTTTCTTGGTCGGAAATAACACATCCAATAAGGGTAGGGCATGTTTCAAGTTCATTTCATATTATTAAAACATTATTCCTAACTTAAAATACACTAATTACCTCTAATCACGATTAATAAACATAAAAGTTACTATTCACCAAAAATTATTTTAATCCCATTGAACAAAATTTTACTTCCTAATTAAAAACATGTATTTCAGATTTTTTGAAATTCAAAACACAAAGGTGGTAAAATTTCATTTAAACGAAAAATCAGTTTTTTAAGTACCACTTAGTGGTTTCACTATTCATCAAAAATTGAAGTTTTTCAGAAAAATACCAAAAATTCACCCGAAGCTATATTTGATATTCCGAATTCAAAAATGAAGTCTATTTTAAAAAATTCAAAACATATAAGTTGAATTGATTAATTTAATAATTAATTCCCGCTGTCTGAGCAAATAGCGTGTTTTTATGAAACAATAAGTATCAAAAGATTGACACTTGATTAAGTCCGATTACAAAGTAAAATTAATTCCAAAGACCACTATTGGATTAAATGGTAAAAATATATTATAATTTCACTTTAAAACCAATTCAAACGATAATCTAATCATATAAATAAATTATATTAAAAATAGGTTTCGAATTAAAATACAACATTTTTCATTATTCATTAAAAAATGAACTTTATCAGAAAAATACCAAAAATTTACACAAAGTAAATTTTGATGTCCCAATTATAAAAAAGAGTTTTATTTGGTCCAATAGAATGTATAAGAGTGGCCAAAACTATATTTAATGACGGTTCGCCATCAAAAGGCGATAAGTGAACCTTTAGTGAAAATTAGGGTATAAATGCCTAAAATTGAATTTGTTTTTCGTATTTTAAGCCTTTATCTTTTTTGATAAATGTAAAAACATTTAAAAAACATATATAATCATATTTTAGTTATTTTTATCCATTCCCGCCAATACAACGGCTACGTTTTAAATACCATTTAAAATAATATTATTATATTACTAGTGTGCAACGTATGTTTTCAAAGAAACTCATCGTTGCGTATCGAGTACACTATCGAGCATAGAAACCCCTTTAAAGTAAAATTAATATTTAATTTTAAAATATTAATAAATATGAAAATTTTATTATTCTTTATTTACCTGGGATGTTACATCCTTCCCCCCTTTTGGGAATTGCATCCTCGCAATTTTATTCACTTATCAAAATAAGTGGGGGTATTTATCCCTCATAGCATTTTCAGATTCCCACATTGCCTCTTCAACCATATGGTTTTTCCACAATACCTTTACCTGGTGAATTACCTTATTTCGCAACACCTGCTCTCTTCGGTCAAGAATCTGGACTGGTTGTTCTTCATAATAGAGATTCTCTTCCAACTGAACTACCTCTGGGCTCAAAACATGAGATGGATCTAGAATATACTTTCTCAACATCGAAACATGAAAAACAATGAGTACCTGAGATAAACTCGGAGGTAAAGCCACTCGGTAAGCAACTGATCTAACTCTCTCCAGAATTTCATATGGTCCAATGAACCTTGGACTCAGCTTTCCTTTCTTACCAAATCGCATCACACTTTTCCATGGTGAGACTTTGAGAAAAACATGATCACCTACCTCAAAAGAGTGATCCTTCCTCCTATTGTCCGCATAACTGTTTTGCCTGCTCTGAGCTGTTCTCATGTGTTTTTGAATCAACTGAACTTTTTCTGCCATCTCTTTTACCAATTCTGGTCCCATCAGCTTCCTTTCACCCACTTCATCCCAAAAACTGGAGTTCGACACCGCTTCCCATATAATACCTCAAATGGTTCCATCTGTATACTGGAATGAAAACTATTATTATATGAAAATTCAACCAAAGAAAGATGTTGGTCCCAACTTCCCTGATAATACATCAAAGAAGCACGTAGCATATCCTCCAAAGTCTGAATTGTTCGTTCTGACTGCCCATCTGATTGAGGATGAAAAGTTGTACTAAAATTTAATTCAGTACCCAACGACTTCTGAAGGCCTTTCCAAAAGTTAGAAGTAAACCTGAGATCACAATCAGACACAATGAAGAGGAGAACTCCATGTAACCTGACTATCTATTTAAGATACAATCGAGAAAGTTGATCTAGAGAGAAAGTATCTCAAATAGGAAGGAAATTAGAAGATTTAGTCAAGCGATCAACAATAACCCATATTGCATTATTACCTCGAGGTGTCTTCGGAAATCCCACAACGAAGTCCATGGATATATTCTCCCATTTCCACTCTGGAACTGGTAAAGGCTAAAGCATCCCTTTTAGTAACTACCGCTCTGCTTTAACCTGTTGACATGTCAGACACTTCATAGTAAAATCAGCAATATCTCTTTTCATTCCATCCCACCAGTAATACTCCCGCAGATCCCTGTACATCTTAGTACTACCAGGATGAACTGAAAACGGGGAACTATGAGCCTCACATAAAAACTCATTCTTCAACTGTGAATCACCAAGGACACATAATCTCTTATCAAACCTCAAAACACAATCATTATCAATGTTGAATTCAGGCAACTTACCCTTCTGAACCAGCTCTACCTTTTTCTACAACTCACTGTCTTCCCTCTGTGCTTGCTTAATTCTGTCTGATAGGGATGATCTCACTAATACCTGAAACAAAACATAATAAATTTCTACACCAACAACTTCTATGAAAAATTTCATCAAATCAAAAACCAAAGGATCTCATTCCAAACATAGCATGGTTAATGAAGCATTACTTTTTCGACTCGAAGCATCGACCACTTTATTTGCTTTTCCCGGATGGTAATGAATTGTACAATCATAATCCTTGATTAATTCCAGCCATCTCCTCTGTCTCATGTTCAATTATTTCCGAGTGAATATATACTTTAATCTTTTGTGATCAGTATATATTTAACACTTTACTCCATACAAATGATGCCTCCAAATTTTTAGAGCAAAAACAACAACAGCTAATTCCAAGTCATGTGTAGGGTAATTTACCTCATGAGTTTTTAACTGACGTGAAGCATATGCAATTACCTGATCATTCTACATAAGGACACAACCAAGTCCCTTCAATGAAGCATCACTGTAGATAAAAAACTCACCATTCCTAGAAGGAAGTGCCAAAATTGGAGCATTCACCAATCTTCTTTTCAACTCTTGAAAACAATCATCACATTCTTTTGTCCATATAAACCTAACACCCTTCCGAGTTAACTTAGTCATTGGACTAGATAACCGTGAAAAATTTTCAACAAACCTTCAGCAGTAACCTGCTAAACCAAGGAAACTACGGATCTCGATTACATTTGTGGGCCTTGGACATTCTTCAACAACTTTTGTTTTAGCAGGATCAACAGTTATGCCATTTTTTGAAACAACGTGACCCCTGAAAGAAATTTTTTGTAACCAAAACTCACACTTGCTGAATTTTCCATACAATTTCTTTTCTTTTAAGGTTTTCAAGATAACCCTTAAATGACTTTCATGCTCCTCTTTAGTTTTAGAAAAAACCAAAATATCATCAATGAAAACAACCACAAACTTATCCAAGAACTCATGGAAAATTCAATTCATAAGGTCCATGAATACTGCAGGTGCATTGGTTAACCCAGAAGGCATAACTACAAATTCATAATGGTCATATCTAGTACGGAACGCAGTCTTCAGAACATCTGCTTCTTTTACTTTCAACTTATGGTACCCCAAACTCAAGTCAATCTTCAAAAAATACTGAGCTCCCTGGAGCTAATCAAACAAATCATCAATATGAGGCAAAGGATACTTGTTCTTAACAGTAATGTTATTTAAGGCTCTATAATCAATGAAAAGTCTCATTGAGCCATCTTTCTTTTTAACAAACAAGACAGAAGCACCCCATGGTGATGTTCTAGGTCGAATGAAACCTTTATCTAATAACTCCTGCAATTGCTTCTTTAACTCTAAAAGTTCAACTTGAGACATTCTATAAGGGGGTTTTGAAATTGGCTTAGAATCATGAACTAAGTCAATAGTAAATTCAACTTCCCGATCATGAATAATGCCAGGAAACTCATCAGAAAAAACATCAAGATACTCATTTACCACTAGAACATCATTAATATGAACAGTTCCTTTATTTTCAACAATATGTGCAAGGTAACATTCATTTTCATCTTTTACTAGTTTCTCAACTTCCTGATATGTTATCAAAATCAAGGGTTCGTTCTTGTACACAAACTGAAAATATTTCTGAAAAGAAACCATTTTAGCTCTACAGTCAATCTTAGCATGATAAACAGAAAGCCAATCCATTCCCAAAATAACATCAAACTCTACTAGAGGCAAAACAATATGGTTTTCTGGTAGATTCTTTCCGCACACAAGGATATGAAGGTTCTTATAATTCTTTTTTTCTCAACGTTCCCTCCGGGTGTTTTTACCAGAAGTTCAGGATTCATATATTGAGATGGAATTTTCAATTTACTAGAAAACTTCTCAGAAATGAATGAATGTATAGACCCTGAATCAAACAACACATTGGCATAATCTGAACAAACAAACAGTGTACCTGATACTACTTCATTCGATGGCCCAACATCTGCTGAAGTAGTTGCAAAGGATTTCACCACCCCTTTCTGCTTGTAGTATGGCTGCTTTCCCTCAGTTGAGTTCTTCATTAGACACTCATTTGTATAATGACCCATTTCATTACACTTAAAACATCTTACCACTGACTTTTCATTGGCTGCTTGATCATCTTCCCTACAGTTACGAGTAATATGACCTGACGTACCACACCGAAAGAACTTTCCAGACTTGGATAAACATTCTCCAGGATGCATTTTACCACACTTCTCACAGGATGGATATTTGGTTTTCTTACCTCCTTGCTTCATTGATGAATTTTTCCCCATTTCCTGCCAACTGGACCTCTTATTCTGTCATTTTTCAAAGAACACCTGATCGTCGACAATTTCCATTTCCATCTTCTCCGCACATCGAACAAGTTTTTCATAACTTTTGAACTCACGAGAAGCTAAATACCTTAGATACATTGGCTTTAAACCTGAGTAAAAATGGTTTATTTTACTATCAAGATCTCGTATGAAGTTTGGAGCATACCTTGCCAATCGAGTGAACTTTGCTTCATAAGTAGCCACTGAGTCATCCTCCTCCCTCAATTCTAGGATCTTTTTTTTCATCCTAAGATGAACCATCTTAGGAAAATATTTCTGATGAAACATACCTTTGAATTCTTCCCAGTGAAGATCATCAATCTCATCACTATCCCTGATATTTTTCACCATCGACCACCACTGATCAGCTTCACCTTCAAAATGGTAAACAGAAAGACTAACATTTTGATGTTCTGAACACCCCATGACATCAAAAATATTCTCCAATGCTTTAATCCAACCTTCATCTTGCATGGGGTCAGATGATCCTCTGAATGATGGAGGATGTTGACTTATGAAATGTTCCTCCAGTGACATGTTCCTCTGCGGTTGATCTGGCTGATCTCATGCATGGATACCACCACCATTTATATCCTAAGTCAACTGTTCCATCACTGCAACAAACTGTTCAGTTCCGATTCCGACCATCTCAGGTTGCTGATTTGGAATGTTGTCTTCCTCCTGACATCGTCCCAACATATATTCTTTGTTTCCTCTGTGGAAAAACATTCTAAACACATAAATATCTTAGGCGAAGCAACATGGTAATCGTTAAATTCTATATCATTTCAGTCATACCATAAATTAACTTATAATTTAACTATTTTCTAACTCCTAATGTTATCTAAACCGACCTTTGATACCAACTATAAGGCCCTGGCCTTAAAACTTAATTAATATTGAATTAAATGAATAATTCACATTGAGGATATTATCAGTTTTAGAGTTTTAGATAATTAGAACATAACTATTACATCTCAAAATATTACAAAGTAGACACTTCTACTAAGTTTCCATAGAATAAAAAACTCTTAAAAAGAAACATGTCTAGTTCCATGTTTTATATAGCGTGACTTTCCCTTGATCCCATCCCTGACCCTATTCCACATTAAGTCCTGTGAAAAACATTTCAAAAAAAAAAACTTGGGTTGAGCATAAAAAGCTCACTAAGGGATACACAAAGAATGAAAACTGTTAGTTTATCAAAACAAAAAGTAAACCATGTATACTTTATCAGAGTAATACTTTTCACCTTTATGAAGTAGTAAAAACTCTTCACTGATTAAAAGATCATTACTTACCCTTTTGTAACCAAAATATTACCATAAAACCCATATAAAGATCACATAACATATAAAGGTAACCTGGGACATAAACATACTTAAATGGAATAACCATACGGTTGACTTCCACACATATCACTTAATGGAATAGCCATACGGACGACATCCATACCCAATGCATTGGAGGTTATAACGTAACCACCCATCCTAGTATTCACGGCACCACCCGTCATATGGTTTATCATGTAACCACCCGTCAAATGTCCAAGTACCATTATAAAATCATAAGACATAAAACAAATATAATTGAAAGAAAACATGTCCACACTTTGATCACAATATATAACATAAATATATTGACATAAAAAATCCATTAGAAAAAACCATTTTCAATAAAAAAATACATAAAAGAGTACATGGTATTTATTTCATTTTAAAAAACATTAGGTCTTGTTGAGGAAGCCAAAGACCAAATAATACTCGTGGTGGTGGAAAAGGTCGTTGTCACCGCATACGTTAAAAGAAACATTCCTTTTTGTCGTTTTGTAAAATGATTTGTAGAAAAATATTCCTTTTGTATAAAAGTAAAAGTCAATGGGGTTTATACACCGTATAAAAGGTAGTTTTGTATAAAATGAAATATGCCTCAATGAATGGAGACTGAGATGAAGTCCCTTACCTTGGGTCCGACTTGACTCGATCGTTCTTTAACGCCATGAATAATAAACTTGAGTTAATTTCTACTTGCTTAATAACCTTTTTCAAGTTCATTATTACATCTCTATCACTTATTACCATGTTATAAACCTTATGTAATCATTTAAGTGAATAATGTTTGTTTTGTCGATATTTGGTTCTTAAGTCAAAAGTGGACTTCTTACAATTACATGTTGTTTGTGTGGTCAAAGGTTCATTATATCCAGAATGATATTCATGATTTGGATATCATATATATCATATATATCCAGAATATACATGTAATTATAATATTACATAATCATTTATAGGTAATAAATGAAATGTACCATTCATGGAGACGGTAAGCCGTACGTACGCATGAACGCTACTTTCATTTCTATGTCATATTAATGGAATTAAAACTAAATGAGAGGTATTTATATTTTAATTCCAGAATTATATTAATAATTTATATGTAACATAAATCATATATAATAACTTTAAATCCATCCTTTATACGTCCCACATATGGCATTAACGAATCAAATCACCTTGAAGGGGCGGTAGTCCACACTTCCTAAAATGAAGATATCGCGTATACCCACAATGGAAGCCATAAAGGTATGCCATAAATGAAAAATACATAAGATTATGGAAAACATAAAAATATTATATATCATATATAAATATAGTGACATCTTAATGGCCACCTTTGAAGGTGTTAGAAGAATATTGAACAATCATCGTTTCGTGAGGCAGAAATTCGCCATCCACGGAAACAGTATGTTCATTAACCATTAGATGTAGGTGTGTGTAAGTGTAGCTCGATTACTTATTATAAAAACATACTAGTATATTGAAGATACTAGATTTGTTACAAAAGAAATGAATAAAAAGAGTTTAGGGGGTTGGAGAAGCAAAATAAATCAAAAGGAATCAAGTGAAGACATTACCTTAAAATCGTGTAACTCCATTTGGTTTGAGCTCAAAGGCTTCCTTGGGAAGACTTATGCCAAAAGTGAGGCCTCTAAGAGTTATAGAGGGATGTGTAGAGACAAAATGGTCAGGGGTTGGCCGATCCAAAGGCTTTGGAAGTGTGGGTAAGGTGGTAGAGGTGGGGGCCTTTTATAAGAGGAGAGGAGGGGCACTCTTGAAAGTAAAGAAATGTTACTTTATTTTAAAAAGCGTTTCGGTTTTAAAAGGTACCACATTGATATAATTCGAGGATAAGGTGATAAGGGTTCTAAATATACCCATCCAATTGTTTTTTGACAAGTGTAGGTCTTAGATTTTACATTATCTTTTCATTTTATTTAAATCGTTAAATAATGAGGTAATCGTTGCATCATCATGGTGTCATAAATAATTTAATTTATTTAATGTATAAAAATTATAAAACAAATATCATGATGTAGGAAATATATTCTCTTTCTAATTAATATTTATAGTCAAAAATATGACTTGTATAACCCCATTTCAAAATTGTTTTAGTAAACCAACTCATGTTTGTGACATTTTTATTTTAACTTTAAATAAAAAGATATTAATGTCATTTTCCTACCAAAGTGGCTCCATGGGGTCCCGAAGTTGACCCATGGATTTTATTGGTCGGCCATTACACATCCAATAAGGGTAGGACATGTGTCAAGTTCATTTCATATTATTAAAACCTTATTCCTAACATAAATTACACTAATTACCTCTAATCGCGATTAATAAACATAAAAGTTACTATTCACCAAAAAATTATTTTAATCCCATTGAACCAAATTTTACTTCATAATGAAAAAAATGTATATCAGATTTATTGATATTCAAAACACAAAGGTGGTAAAATTTCATTTAAACGAAAAATCAGTTTTTTAAGTACCACTTAGTGGTTTCACTATTCATCAAAAATTGATTTTTTTTCAGAAAATACCAAAAATTCACCCTAAGATATATTTGATATTCCTAATTCAAAAATTAAGTGTATTTTAAAAAATTCAAAACATATAAGTTTCATTAATTAATTTAGTAATTAATTCCCGCTGTCAGAGCAAATAGCGTGTTTTTATGAAACAATAAGTATCAAAAGATTGACACTAGTTTAAGTCCGATTTCAAAGGGAAATTAATTCCAAAGACCAGTATTGTATTAAATGGTAAAAATATATTCTAATTTCACTTTAAAACCAATTCAAATGATAATCTAATCATATAAATAAATTATATTAAAAAGTGGTTTTGAATTAAAATACAACATTTTTCACTATTCATTAAAAAATGAACTTTATCGGAAAAATACCAAAAATTTACACAAAGTAAATTTTGATGTCCCAATTCTAAAAAAGAGTTTTATTTGGTCCAATATAATGTATAAGAGTGACCAAAACTATATTTAATGACGGTTCTCCATCAAAAGGCGATAAGTGAACCTTTAGTGAAAATTAGGGTATAAATGCCTAAAATTGAATTTTTTTCGTATTTTAAGCCTTTATATTTTTTTTTATAAATGTAAAAACATTTGAAAAACATATATAATCATATTTTAGTTATTTATATCCATTCCCGCCAATACAACGGCTACGTGATAACTACCATTTAAAATAATATTATTATATTACTAGTGTGCAACGTAATTTTTCAAAGAAACTCATCGTTGCGTATCGAGTATGCTATCCAGAATAGAAACCCCATTAAAGTAAAATTAATATTTAATTAAAAAATACAAATAAATATGAAAATTTATTATTCTTTATTTACCTGGGATGTTACAGTGTGTGATTGTGTTTACTATCAATATAGCATGTCAATATGAATATTGTCAGTTAGCATAGTGTAATGGGTGATGGAATGTGTATCCACCCATCCAAAAGAGTACATAAATAATTCTCAAGCACTATGGGTAGAAGATAAGTGATAAAAACCATTAGAACTTTATAGGGAGTTACATGTTAGTAAAGGAGAATATAAATTTATCTAATATGTTTATCCCCTAAAATAATATGATTGATAGAGCTGGTCTTCATGTATATGATAGGTTCCAAATGTCAAAAAGTGTTGTATATAACATTTATAGATAAATAGTATCTATGAATGGGATAAAGTTGATGAATATTCTTTTGATAGCTTCTAAATGAAATAATTAAAAATAAAAAACATGTTAAAAGATGTTGGAGAATATAGATCAATGTGTGGAGGAAATATCTAAGGAATACTATACAGAGAGGCTGTTGAATATAATTATTATTATCCTATTAATGAAGGTTTTGAATTATAAAGTGTATCTAAAGTTAAAATAGGTAGTGAAGGTTCATATAAGACTTAAAGTGAAGTTTATATATAGTAATATTACTTAGTAATAGTTTTGAATAGTTTGAAGAAGGTTTTATAAATTCTCGAATGTATTTCAAATTAATTGAAGAGGCCTTGAAAGGAGTGAAATTATAACAAAACTACTCTTTATTACACATTAATACATGGTTTATTACAATT